>CM065467.1:6761375-15918797 GCA_032872475.1 Leptopilina myrica (nomen nudum)
ACAGAGGTACAAAGGTGGGTTTTTATTTTACTTTTTTTTTGCTTTATGGAAATTTAAGTACACACACTTTTTGACGCAAATGAAATTTTTTTTAAATGTTACTTAAAGACACATTCTTCATTTTCACATCAAAAATTTTCACAATGCTTCACGCCGGCAGGACTATTTATTTTGTGCTACGTAGATTTTTTTCTTTTTTGTTACATATAATGCTACATTTTCCGTTGCCTAATTTATTTCTTCTTTAATATCTTTTTAACTTTTATTAATTTCAATATTTTGGTTTATGTTTTACACTTTTTTGTGGAAAAAAATGTGAATAATTTGTTTTTAATGAAAATAAAATGTATTTTTAGGGGAAAAAATTAAGACAAAAAATTTGTTTTTAGGAAAACATTTTTTTGAATAAGAAAATGAAAATTGTGAGCAAAAATATTTCAGGTTGATTTTAAAAAGTTCTTGAGACAATTTTTTTTCTATAGTCCATTATTAATATATTGATACATAGGCCATTGGGTTAGCTCTGGAAGTTTATGAAATGATTTTTCATAAAACTTTGAGCAACAAAGTCTTAAGCTACATCTGCTTTTCTTAGTTCCTAGGTTTTGAAATGAAAACTTTTCTTATTGACATTTGCAAATTATAGAAAATTGATTTCATTCTTCTGACTCTTTACTACTTTGTATAGTTTTTCTTTCTTTTTTGTTTTATGTCCCTAATGTTAGCGTCGACGCTGATCGTCAATATTTGAGATTTTCGAGATGAAAATGTCACTTATTTCGCTTGTTTCTTTGGAAATTATGTAAAAAAAATATTCAGAATAAATTTTAACGAATCGTATCGAATTTTTTTTTTGATTTCGTGAAAAAAATGGTTTTTAACAATCGGCGTCGTCGATAAATTTAGGGTTTTGTTGATTGATAATTTTTGAAAAATTTCTTTATTTTATCGTTTTTTTCGTTGAGGTGTAATAATGTTTTAAATCTACAAAGATATAAACAAGCTAGACCTAGGCGTTATTACAAAAATATTAAATCTAGCAAGCGAAGCTTTTTTTTATTTGGTGTATGATCTTTTCAAAAGAACATCACCATTGTTAAGTTCTTTTTGTTTTATCTCACGTTTGGAAAATACATTTTCACAGTCACTTTCACGTACAATTTTTTTCTCATTCATCGCGACAATTAAAAATCGATCATTCAAAATATTTTGTTTCGAAGCAAAGATGATAATTACTACTGTTATTCTCTATATGCGATCGTATTGTCACTGTAATTAAATATAAGTATTTTTTTTTGTTCGAGATGACCAGCATTCAATTATATTTGTTTTTAATTATTATTGTCACAAAACTTTTATTAGTAAGTTTATTATCGTTATTTATATCGTATGTTTAACATCGAAGACTGAATTATTCGCGGATTAAGGAAGTTTTTAAAAAAATGTTTTTACTTCGTTAAAGTCATTTTAACTTTTGTTAAAATGTTGTTCTACAGTCTTGTTAGTTTCTATCTTGTAAGAGCATAATATTTGAAGAAAATCAACGTATTTCGTTTTTAATTTAATTTTGGTCGTTTTCTTCGATTAAACAATTTTCCAGTTTTCTGATTCCTTGCATAAGTTGTTTTTGTAAGGAAAATTAAAAAAAAGTTTGTAACATTAGAGAATTTTATGATCCTAAAGTTCTGAAGGCTCAAATGAACGAAATTTCTTCCTTTCTTCATTAAATTTGTATTGCAATAACTTTGCTTCACGTTAAAGAAAAGACATTAAAAGGTTTTTAATTGAAAATAACTTTAATCTCTAAATTTGAATTAGTAAAAATATTTACTAACTTTAATTAGTGACTGACTTTTTATTTTTGACTTAGAAAAAGAGAGTAATAAAATATATTTCGTTCAATGATCTACAAAATTAATAATACAGAAGGAAAAATAATTAAAACAAAAAAAGGTTTTAGTTATTTCAACTTTCAAAAATTTTGTTCATTTAAATGTTAAAAACTTTTGAATCATAGGAAAAGTTTTTCAATATTTAGACCAATAATTGGTTTATAAGTTAATATGTAAAAGAAACATATTAAAATCACAGGGAGTAAAATAATTATTTAAAACATAACCCTAGGGTATTTGAATATTTCTCGATGACACTTTTTTTATAATTTTTTCTTTTCCTAAAAAATGATCCGGGCTTCGGCGACTTTCTTTTCACAATAAAGAGCAATCATGCATCTATGAAAGCGACTTTCATAAATTTTTTTTCTTTTAATTAAATATTATACAATAACTCCACTACGAATTATTTATTATTATTTACAATATTTTATGTTTATAATATTCTGCACTCATTAGAAAGCATATTGTTAATTTGACAAAACTTTTATGGAATTTTGTTTTGTTTTTTTTCTTTTTAAGCAGAAAGAGAGAAATGGATTTTTTTTGCTTCAAATCGAGTCAGAGGAAGTTTTGTCGAATTTACAAAATATATTCCAATTCAGAAGAGGTATTTATATATGCAAAAGTTATTTTGGGATCATATAATTTTATATCTATTCTATATAAACAGTCAATTCACAGAAGTGCACAGTGCAGATTTTTTTTCTTTTTTTAGAAACGTATCTAAAGAATTTGAAGCGTTTGAAAATTTCGATAATGGTTTCTCTTTCTTTTGTTGCTCGTTTGTTTATGTATATATATATACGTAGTTATCTAATTGAACCGCCGGATTGTAGAAGGGCATATAGCTCATTTAAATTACTTTGACTACATGCCCTTTTACGATCCGGCGGTTCAATTTGAAAATGATTTCATTTATAGATTTTATAATTTGTTTTTTATTAGTTCGCGTCCAGGTATTTGAGCATTATACAATATTTATAAATTAGAATTCTATAGGAGAATTTCGTTTTTTAATTTATAGTTTCTTTTTAAAAATTTTTTATATATTGATAAATGCAACTTAAGGAAACTTTATATAGTTTGGCATCATAATAATTTACAAAATACTGAAATCATTTCGAACAAGATTAAAATATGTTTCGTATTTACAAAATTAGATTTTTCTCAAAATAGTATTATTGAATTTTTATTTCGATATGAGAAGGGATATGACTCAAGGTAATACATTATATGCGATGAATTATCCTCAGATATGTAAATAGATTGATTTAAAAATTTTATATATATTAGAACAGGCCTGCTCACGTGAGTAGCCAGCGAATAAGGGGAAACAAGTAGCAGCCCCCACCATCCCACTATATAGGCTTGGGCGACGGGCCGAGGGGCAAAGAGAAAGGCGAAGAGCCTACATGGTAAAGTCCCCCACTCCATTCCCCTTACTCGCTGGTTACTCACGTGAGCAGGCCTGTATTAGAACATTATTTGCAATGAGAATTGAGAAAAGCATAGTTTCAAAAATTTGTATAGGATTTTTTATTTCCTAAGTACAGAATCATTTTTCAATTTCTTAAAGTTTCTTATCAAAAAAGTTCAAATTTCAAATATTTTTAAGTCAAACTTCAATCTATATTGTATTTATTGTCAATTTAGTGCTTTTTATCACTTATTTTAAAATTTGATAATAGATTAAGTTTTAAAGAATAAGCAAATTAGAAATTAAAATAAATAAATAAATAAATAGAAAATCATAAATATTTTTTTTATTAAAATAAAATGTAAATAATGTTAAAACAAACTTAATTAAATTTTGCAATGGGAATGAAAAGAGAATAATTCAGTGAGACACTGAAAATAATTTATTTGATTCAAATAAACGTTTGCTTTATTATTAAGTAAATATTTACTTGAATCAAAAAATTTTTATTTAAATCAATTGAATAGTATTTAATTCAAATATATATTTGAATCTATTTAAATCAAATAATAATTTATTTAAATGAATAAAATGAATCTATTTGAATCAAATTATCTTCAGTTTAGTTAAACAATAAAAAATAAGGGGAAAATTTCGTTAATTGGAAAAGAATTAAATGAAACTTAAATTTGATTTTGACATTGAAAATAACTTTTTGTGTTTGATTTTCTTAGAAACTATTGATATACAAGAAATGTTTTATTTCTCGCTAAAATTTTGTTAAAGATTGAGTATTTTTAGGAATTTTTTTCTTCCAATTGAACACAATCTTTTGTCTTAAATTTCTAGTGACTCAAAATAACGCTTTTAATTTATATTATAATCGCAATACAATTTTCAATTGAAAACCACATGTTCTAATTTGCCCTAATCAAGGGATTTTTTTATAATCGCATCGTAACGTACTTTTTTAGACTTATTGAAAATAAATACATTGGAACAAATTTATTTGACTCAAATGAACGATTGCTTTATTATCGAAAAGTATTTATTTGTATCAAATAATTTTTTGTTACTCTCTACATTTGAATTAGTAAAAATATTTATTGATTTTAATTAGTGACTGACTTTTTGATTTTTAATTTAGTAAATTTTACTAATAAATTTGATTTAAGTAAGTATTTATTTAACAATCGGTTGTTTAAATCAAATGTTTTTTTTAACGTACAAAACTTTTTTATAGTAAAAGTATTTTTTTTCGTAAATAAATAATAAATAATATTTTCCAATTGTTTCAATATTTTCAATAATTTAAAAACATTTCCGTATTTTTAAATTATGGTAACAATTGAAATAATGTATTTTTTTTAAATTGGTTGTTTTTAAAATTGAAAAATTTTAAATTTAATTATTTAGTAAAAAAAACTAATTATTAATGATGAAACTAACTAGAAATCTAAATTTCGTTTTTTTAAGAGTTGAATTTAAGATGAAATTTTTTTTTTTATTTTTCACTTTTAAAAACATTTTGACTAGTAAAATTAGTAAAATATTACTATTTGAATCAGTCACTGTCTTTTTATTATCAAATGTGTTATTTAAAACTAATTCTAATTAAGAGAATAGAAGTAATTAATCTAGATTAAATTCTGATTAAATTATAGTAAATTTTAATACTTAAAAAACAAAATTTCCTCTTTTATAAAATATTTTCGAAATTTTAAATATTTTAAATATTTTTTCTTTAAATTTATTAAAATATCTTCCTTTTTTTATTTAATTAAATTTTTTAATATATATATATATATATATATATATATTTTTTTTAGATTAAATTATAAATTCAGGTTTCGTGTAACACTTAACATCTAAGAATATTATAACAATTAGTCTTATTTTTAAAAATACAATAAAAAACAAATTTTAGTTTTGAAAAATTGGCAATGCTCAGTATTGTCGAGAATTATTATTTTTATTATATATCTAGATATATTGTGAATAAAATTTATTGTCAATATAATTTGTAAATAACTAAATATTGAAAATAATCGCGGAGATTCGAGTTATTCATCATATATATATTTATATTTAAAGAAGAAAAAATCAGGGAATATTTTTTGATATTATTTTATACAGTAATATTCATCACTAAATAGTGTTGTTTTCCTTTTTCTTTGTTATAAATAATTTACATTGAAAATGAAATGTATTGTCACAATTTTTTTTGCCGTTAGGATTTTTTTATTCTCTTTCCATTCGTTATTCATTATTATAGCAAGTTTTCGAATGGCTTTTTCAATATTTATCATCACGTTTAAATTCATACACATTTACTGCATTCTTTCATTATTTTTTAAATACATTTTTTCTTATAATTATACAATTTTTTCGTATCTTTTTTTGATATATTTGAAAAAATATTTTTAGCGAAGTACAAATAAAATAAATTAATTTTTTTTAAGTTTTTTCATGCCATTACTTTTCAAGAACAAAAGTTATCAATAACAAAAGTTTTGGTATTCTTTACTTTTGAAAGACGCCTATTTTTAATTAAAAACTGTCTAATTGAAATAGGTTTTTAGATGCAGAAAGTTCATTAAAAAAATTTGATCTTCGACAAAAGCATAAAATGCATTTTTTTCAAGAAAAAATTTTTGTTTTTTATATCTAGACAATTCTTGATATAATTTATGCTAATGAGTCTCTCCCTAAAATGTTACTTATTTACGTCGATAAATACGCGAATGTAATTTTATGTAATGGGTATAATATTGTCGTGTTTCGAGGAAGGCACGATGTATGGAAGTTCTGCCTTTTTCTATGGCGAAAAATCTGTATTTTATTTCGAGACGCACGATT
Source organism: Leptopilina myrica (nomen nudum) (assembly GCA_032872475.1). NCBI lineage: Eukaryota > Metazoa > Arthropoda > Insecta > Hymenoptera > Figitidae > Leptopilina > Leptopilina myrica (nomen nudum). The sequence continues at coordinate 6,767,547 of CM065467.1, forward strand.
CGACTAGTTAAAATGTATATTTACAAAAAATTAAAACGGTACAAATATATATTTATATTATAGTAATCGTTGCTCTTAAAAACGTTTCGTCCTTATTATCATATTTTTTTCTTATCTTTTTCTTTATTTATCCCGAAAGATGAGCGTTTTTAATAGCTCCCGATTCATTTAGAATAATAGTGTTGAAAGTAACTATTTCTTTTTGTATTTCAAAAACAGACTTTTAAACATAAGGATTTTAATTTTGTCTTGTCAGGTTTTTGATGAAATTAATATTGAAAATTCAGAGCTCGAACTAGGTCCGTAAATCTCGTAAAGGTCCATTTTGCTTGAAATTCGTAAAAGTCAATTTTTAATAAAAGATCGTACAGTCCGTAATTTGATTGAGAAAAGACGAAAAGGTTGTAAATTGTACAATATAATTTCAAGAATTTTAAAGAAATTATAATTTATTGCAGAAATTCAATTATTTTAAAAACCAATAAAATTCATCGCAGAAATTCAATTATGTTCAAAAAAAATTTTCAATTCTCGTCAAAATTTCAATTATCTTTAGAAATTACAAAATTCTTCTCCGAAAATAAATTATTTTCAAATTTAAAATTTAAATCCTCAAAAATCTTAATTCTTCATTTTTAACTAACGATTCTGTGGAATTAATTTTTTTGAGAAAGTTTGATTGCCAATTTTTTTGAAATTATTTTAAGTTTACATTTTATAATATATATTTAATTGCAGAATTCACAAATAATTGAATTTTGTTTTCACAAATAATAAAACACATCGCAGAATTTCAATTAATTTTAATACAATTTTAATCGAATTTCTTTAAAAATGTGATTATTGTGAAAAATGTTATTAAAATTTGTCAAAAGAATTCAATTAATTTTTTTTTATAAATTTTAATTGAATTTTTGTTAAAGTTATTTAAAGTTTTATTTTCTAATATAAGTAATATATTTAATTAAATAATTAAATTGCTGTCATTAATAAAAAACATTTTGTAAAAGGATTCAATTATTTTCATAATTATAATAAAATTCTATTTATCAATTCAATTATTTTCATAAATTATAATAAGTCTCCTTTCAGAATTTTAAATATTTTAATAGAAATTAAATCAAATTCCTCAAAAATGTATTTATTCCTTAACTTGTTATTAAAATTCGTAAAAAGAACTTAAGTATTTAAAATTTTGTTAATAAAATTTTTTATAGCATTTAAATTATTTTCAATATTCAATTAAAATTGAATTCTTCCAAAGTACTTTAATATTTTTATAAATAATAACAAATTTCTTGTCAGGAATTTTATTATTTTCAACATATAATTAATAAAATATCTAGAAAGAATTCAATTATTAATTATAATAATATATAATTAATTTCCATTATTTTCAGTACAATCTTAATTGAATTCTGAAATAAATAATTTCATTTTTGAATATTAAAAGCAATGTAGCAATAAATTAATTTTAAAATTAACTTTTTTTTGTAAATGTTTAATTGAATTTTTTTAGATTATTTGAAGTTTCTATTTTCTAAGATATATTTAATTGAAGAATTTACGAATAGATGAAATTTCGTAAAATTTAATATTGTGAACCAATAAATTTGAAATTAATTATAATTTAATTTATAGTTTTAAGTAAAATGGTTTCTTATTTGACTCGGACTGGTTATATTTTTGTAAGTATATGATCCGTAATTTTTCATTTTTGGTCCGGAAAGTCAGAATTTTTAAATACTTTCACCGGTTCGAGCTCTGAAAATTTTGCTAATTGTTTCACAACTAGACTTATAATGCGAATAAATAAAAAAGGGAAAAGTCTCGTAAACAGAATCTTGTCAAATTAAATTAGTTTCTCACCTAAAAGTATACCTGAATAAATAAGTACTTTGATGCGAAAGTACTTTTTCTCGTATCTTTCTGAATGTAAATTATTATCTTGGGCGGCATTTCTTCACTTCTTTTTTCTTTATAATTTGTTTGTTTGCATTATTTTGAAAAATGAATTTCTATTTGATTTTGCTGCTTTCATCACAAGTAACAAGTTTTATAGTAAATCTCGGCAACTGTGTCTCCGTACATTCGACACTCTTTTTCGTAATGTACTTTACCTGGGACAAGCCAATCCTTTGGCAATTGACTATGTCTTGGTAAACTTCTGTACAGTCTTGTCAAATATTCATTGTCTGTGTAACAGTGATTAACAATATCACCCTGATTATTTAAATGACGACGGAAATATTCCTCGAGTGAACAGTCCTCATGAAGGGAGGACGATGGCTGTGGATCGCGATCTAAAATAGCTTCAAGTTCAAGTGCAGTCAGATCTTGTAAACTCTTTGGATACCTACTTATCCTGCGAATATCTTGCGGACGGATCTGATCAGCAAAATTGATGGTTCTATTACGTTTTGGTAGTGTCGCGTAATATGATTTTTGTGTATAGCCGGCAATATCGTTGCGCGACGTTGAATTTAACATCATTTTTTGACGTAATTCACGTTGGAGCTTTTGTATACGTCGCCGACGACGACGACGCTGTTCAACTTGATTTAATTCTTCAATGAACTGAAGATTCTGTCCCTGATGATGATATTCCATTAATGAATCGCGATCCATTGTCGTTCTTTCTTGATAATAGGATATTTGTCGATTTATTCTCTCGGGACTTGTGTCGCATAATTGCATTTCCGAACGTCGATTTAGTAGTAAACCCCGTGACTGCATAAAATGGCCGACATTCTTTGAGAGACGACCCGTTTTCTCGACAAAAATATCACAGTAATCGGAGAATTTACGATGATTCCTCCTGGGAAATATTGCGGAACAATCGAATGTGGTGCGTTGATCGATGACAATTGGTTGATTTCTTGTGCTATAAAGAACCCGTGGATCGTGTTGATTTGGATATGCTCCGCTGGGCAGTGGCTTGTTAGCTTTCTCTAAATTTGATAACCCTCCAGTGAGGGAGGCCTTATACTACCGAGCCTGGGCATAATTTGGATTCATTTCGTCCAATTGTTTACCCTTTGTCTCTGGTACACAGCACACGACAAAGCATAATCCACATATCGCCATAGCAGCGTAGAACCAAAATGCACCGTGCAGTCCTAGAACCTGTAAACAAAACATTTTTGTTATTTCTCAAAACATCAATTTCCATTTTTCAATTAAATATGATGAAATACAATTTTTTTCTTTAAATGTCTGTTCAAAATGAGAGGAATAAGATGCGGCTTTTTAAAATTAAATGCTAATTTTTCGAATCTAAATAAGATCATATTTTTTATTTTCTTGGAAAGAAGAGTTTTAAGTAATTTTTCCTCGAAATTTTTCTCAACACATGATTTTTAAGAGATTCCTCTTCATTTTACATGAGTTCACGCAAGAATGACTTTGAGAAACATCCGTGTTTGTTATACAGTTTGCGATGGGTGCCGACATCCTTTCATCTTGAAATGTGGTTGTATTTCCGTTTTATGTAGGAGTAGTAGTAGTTCTTTTCTTTATTCCTCCCCATTCGTTATTGTATCGTTTATCTTTGGAGAGATTAGAGTTAACGAGAACTTCAAAATATTGCGCACTAGTTTGTATATGCAAATCTTTTCGTTTCAACTTACAAATTTCCGAATTAAATTTACAAATTTTTTGAATATATATATATATATATATATATATATATATATACAACTTTTTGAATTAGGTTCACAAATTTTTTAATCTGGTTAACATATTTTTGATTTAGCAGGGCTGCCACAAAAATTTAATTTTGTTTTTCCTTGATTTACAGACAAAATTTTTACATTTTCACTGACACTAATAAATAATATTCTGATTCACTATAAAAATTATTAGATACTCAAAAAAATGTTATATTACATTTATTTAGGTACGAATATCTTTAATTGGAAAATTATTCGACAACATTAATAACTTCTTTTTAAAATAAATCTATTTTTATTAGAAAATTCTACGCGAATTCAATTATTTAAATACAAACATAGATAATTTTATGAATAAAAAATAGTAATTTGTAAATTTGTAATTGAATCTTTATATATAATTTTATCAACAAATGTTTTAAATGATTCTTATTCTTTCGTCGAATTTTAAGAAAATTAAAAAAATAATTACATTTTTTAAGGAATTTCCCAATGGGAAATGGCCATTAGTCTACCATTGGTGCATTAATGGTCCAATATTGGGAGCCATTGGTTTTCTCTAGGCTTATTATTTGCACCCAATAGTGGACCACTAATGGTAAAATCGTGGGATGTCCACGCCGATGCCAATAATTGGCAACCACTATTGGCACATTATTGGCTGCCATTAAAAAACCAATAATAAAAAAAAAATTTTTTACTAAATTTTATTAAATAATAGATTTATTTAATAATTATTTCATTTATTATTATTATTTATTATTAAAAATATTAATTTTTTTAATTAATTATTTTATAAAAATGGTTATTCTTTTCTATCACATCGAAATGTGAATAACCCTTTCGTTCAGAGTCTAAAAATTATTTACCTCACATCCATCAGTGCAAAAATAGGAGAGGACGGGCAGAATAAAATTCCACAAATATTTGTAAGAATGCTGCCTCCTTATATACTATTCGAGTTTCATGTTAGTTGCGAGAGAGTTTGAAACAACACCTCCTACGGAGCGTTGAACGAACTACATACTTACCTTATGATAATTTCTGCAGCGCGGGTAAGTACATAGTTCGCTCAACGCTCCGTAGGAGGTGTTGTTTCAAACTCTCTCGCATCTAACATGAAACTCGAATAGTATATAAGGAGGCAGCATTCTTACAAATATTTGTGGAATTTTATTCTGCCCGTCCTCTCCTATTTTTGCACTGATGGATGTGAGGTAAATAATTTTTAGACTCTGAACGAAAGGGTTATTCACATTTCGATGTGATAGAAAAGAATAACCATTTTTATAAAATAATTCATTAAAGAAATTAATATTTTTAATAATAAATAATAATAATAAATGAAATAATTATTAAATAAATCTATTATTTAATAAAATTTAGTAAAAAATTTTTTTTTTATTATTGGTTTTTTAATGGCAGCCAATAATGTGCCAATAGTGGTTGCCAATTATTGGCATCGGCGTGGACATCCCACGATTTTACCATTAGTGGTCCACTATTGGGTGCAAATAATAAGCCTAGAGAAAACCAATGGCTTCCAATATTGGACCATTAATGCACCAATGGTTTTTTTCCCATTGGGATTGATTTAAAATGTTTAAAAAGTAATTAAAATTCTGCAATGAGTTTTTATTATTTATGAAAATAATTGAATTAATAGCAAAGAATTTTATAAAGAAGTTTCGAAAGTTCTTTTTTGAAAAGTTTCCAAAAGTTTCAACAATAAATGATTTTATTAAAAAAAAATGTATGCAATTTCTATTTTTAATAATTGAATTTCTGGTTTTGTTTGATTTCGGTTAACAAATTTTTGATTTTAAAAACACCAAATTTGGATTTTTAATGCGAAACATAATAAGATATTTATTATTTTGGCTACAAATTAGTTGTAGGTAATTGTCCTTTAGAAAAAAGTTAATTTGAGCACATCAACATTTTTTTTCTTAAAATAATTATAAAGGAATCTTTTTCAAGTTTGTTTAAATCATGTGTTTAAAAATATTTGTGGACTTGCGTCTCATGATAATAGAAATAAGGAGTTTAAAATTGTATTTTAAATGAGAAATAATATAGAGCCGAAGTTTTTTCACCCACCTGCTGAAAGTCCATGAAGAGTTTGATGCCAAGAAAGGCGCAAAAGTAACTAAAGCTTGTACTGATACTTGAACCGAGTCCTCGGTACTCCAGTGGGAACAGCTCACCAATCAATAGCCACGAAATTGGCGATATGCCCAGTGCAAGAGCCGTTGTGAACACGAGTACGCACAACAACGGTATCCAATCGTGTTGTCCAATCATGCTTGGATCAGTATAGACCAGATTTTGGTTTTGTGATATTGAATTGTAGTAAGCATAACTACCAAAACCCGCAAGAGCTAAAGACATGAAGACAGTACTCGCTATTAGTAGTGGTAGTCGGCCGACAATGTCAATCAAAAATCCTGCAAATTGAAAAGATTTATCAATTTTTCATTTGAAATAAATTTTCTTGATCTTGTTGTTGTGGTCTTAACAATTTTTTTTGACGAATGTGTTTGTTTATTTTTGGTTTTAGAGCAGAGTTGGTGTATTGTTATTCTTGAACAATTTTTAAGTGTGAGAAACAGAGGTAGAAAGAGAGAGGTATACAAGTACTGACAGATAAATTAGTGGCATGTGAGAAAATCTCGGGTAATATGTTGTCTCTGAAAACAAAGTAAGATCAGTGCTCTTTGCTTCGTTGAAAAAAGGTTTCCAAAAGAGGATGCTACGCTTGTTGTTGTCCGGATAGTGTTAAGTTGAACTTGAAAATTAAAATGCTCTTCTGTTTCGATTGAGGTTTATGTATTTTTTTAATTTAATATGTTCGTCTCTTTAGTTTAAGGCTAATTCTGTTTTGAAAATTAAAAATGCAGTCTCTTTTATTTAAGGTTATTATTCTATTTTTGAAAAGTAGTCTTTTTAGATTCATGTTTATCCTATTGTTGAAATTAAAATGTTTGTCACTTTCGATCAAGATCTATGGTGATATGTTAATAAAGTTTTATGTTATTAATAATGTTAGTAAAGTTGTGTATTAATGAAGTAAAATTAAAAAAAATGAAGTACTTAGACTTATTTGTTTGACCTAATGCTTTTAAAAATCGGTTGTACCTGACAAGAGTGATGCTAGAAGTTGCACAAATCCAATGGCGATTGTTGCTCCGTGAGGATTCATACCACCCAGTGTTTGACGGAATATTATGACCGCGTAGTAGTTGAAAGCATTAGCACCCGAGAATCTTTGGAAAAACATAAGACCACACGTAATTCCTATCGGTTTGTACAGTCTTGGTGTGAGCACACTACTTTTGAATGACAAATCATATTGTTTAGCCCTTGATGCTAGAATGTTGGTTTTGATAACCTGGAATAGATAAACAAAATTATAGCTTATCAATCATCAGTTATACCACGTCAATTAGATTAACTTCGATCGAACTTACAGAAAAAATAATAATAATTACAACCAATTCTTTTATTTTTTCTGTTCTTATAGTTTTTTTGGTAAACTATTTAATTGTAGTCATAACGATCCGAAACATGAATTAAAATTTTGACAGACACAAAGAGTAATATATTTATATCTGAATTCTTGAGCAAAATGATTAAGATTAGACATATTAGTTGAAGTGAATATTGTTCTTGAAAGAGCTGTTGAATTTCAAAGTACATTAAATTGAGTATTATATTCTGTGAGATGAAAATAGAATATTTACCTGTAATTCCTGGCCGATATCTACATGCGGTCCTCGAAGCCATTGTAAGCTGCTTGCAGCTTCCTCATCCTTGCCGTTCAAAACGAGATAGGAGGGCGTTTCCGGTATGAAGAGAGTACCGAGAAAGAGCATTAAGGGTGCAATAGCCACTAACAATGCACTCTGCCTCCAATTCAAGTAAGAACCCGCGATGTATGATAGCAAAATTCCCACGTGACCGAGAACTTTCAGTATGGCTGATAAACAACCTCGAATTCCTGGTAGAGAAATCTCTGAGATGTAGACCTGATTTTAAAAATTATGAATTATTAGAATGAAATCGACAATTTCTATTTTCTTATTCTTTCGTTAGAATTTTTAATAATAATAATAAAAATAGTAATATTATTATTATTATATTAATATTATTTTTCATTATTATTGTTGTTATTACTATTAAAAATGCTCTTTATAGTTTAAACCTCGGTTTAGACTAAATTTGAATAACTAAAAAAAGACTAAAAGTGTATATGTATAAAATAAAGCATGGAAATAGTTTGTCAGATTCTGGATTGTATCAGTATATAGAGTTTCTTGGAATTGAAAAAAAGATGCAACACTTTCTTCTTTATGAAGAATTTTCAAAAAGATATAGTCATCGTCTTTGACCTTCCAAATAGCCGAGACTAATGATTATTTTTCTTTACTATTCTTAAAGACTATTATTAGTCTGTTTATGTATTCATATATGCGCACGATTTTATAGTTCAGATTATACTTTGGATCATCTTTAAATGCCTAATTATATTATTTTCACAAGATCTTACGTTCGCGTTGTTGAATATGGGTAAAAAAAATTTTTGACTTGTGTACACAATGGATTATTGCGTAATATATCGTGTACACTAAAAGGGATTCTGTATTTTCCACAAATTTAAACAAATACACCTAAGGAACGTTAATTTTAGTTGTCGATGAATTATTATGAATGAATACTGGCGGATTCATGGATTATTAGTTTAGGCCGTTTGGATTATTAGTTTGAATTGTTTGCTAACACACACAGTTTTAGTTTGCATCATTTGGATTATTAGTCTGAATTGTTTGGATTATTAGTTGAGGTGATTTGGATTATTAAGTTTGATTTTTGATGTACCTGTGCAACCATTGTTATCACTGAACAACAGAGTCCTCCGATGAAACTTGCGGTGTAAATTAATTCGACACAAGGTGCAACTCCTGTTAAAACCCAACTTGCTACCAAAGGTAGAGATGACATTCTAAGAGCCAGTCTACGTCCCTTTCTCATTATCCAGTCTCCAATCATAGCTCCGAACCAGGCTCCCAATAATGATAGTGATGCGATCCATGACGCTTCTTGTGGAGACACTCGGAATTCCGACCTATAGAAAAAATGTTTCTCTTATCTGATGAATTTTGTTTTTTTGTTATGAATTATGCATTCTTCTTTTAGTTTAGTCTCAACGATCCTAAACATCAATCAGAATTTTGACTGAGTAATATTTAGATTTGAGTTGATTAGAGTGGGTTCTTCTATTGTTGTATTTTCATCAGGGTTACCACAGGTCAGGAAATTCAGAGAAATGGCTGAGAAAATAGAATTGGTCAGGGAAGTGGAGGAATAGTTGAAGGTTTTAATTAAAAGTACTGAAAACAATTAAATTTTTATAATTGATAAGGAAATTCTGAATTTTGGTATCTTTTTTTTGTCTCATAAACTAAAAAATGACCACGAATTCCAATGCAAAACCTTCAAATTTTTTTATATTTCTGACAATAATTTCTTTTTAAATAACTTAATTCTTAAAGAACAATCAAAAAAATATTACTTAGAAATTATTTAATGAATAATTTTACTTAAATATTCAAAAATCAATTGAATTTTAAAAGAGTTCGTTTACAATTTTTATAAAGATTTCAATTTGAAATTTTATTAATTGCAGTATTGACTGAATTGAATTTGCAATTTTATTAACTTATAGTTTTGAACGATGAATTCAATTTGGAACGCAGTTTTCATTTATTATTTATCAATTCTTTGCAATATCATACTTTTCAATGAAATTATTAAAAGTTTTTATTTTGTGATATATATTTGATCTAATATATATTTAAGTGAAGAATTTTTGAAATATTATAACTTTTGATAAATTTTGAATTGTTAACAAATAGATTTGAAAATTATTTAAAAAATTTTACGAAAATTATTAAAAATAATTGATTTAAAGACAAATTTTTTTTGAAAATTCTTGAAAATAATAATTGAAATTATAAAAAGAATTTTGAAGAAGTTACAGTAACAATATTCTTATAATATAAAAAATAAATTTTATAACTTATAAAACTTAATTATAAAACATGAAGCAATCGATCAGTCCGAGTAAAAGACAGGGAATAATTTATAGCTTTATATTTTATAATAATTTTCTTATTAGTTTAGTAAATTAGTTACTGAACTTCAAAATGCTAGAATTTAAAAATTTTGAAAATCTTAATTCTTATAGAAAAATAATAATGACTAAATATTAATTTAAAAATGAAGTTGTCAATGTTTTCTAACAATTTTACAATTAAGGAAATTTGGAAATAAATATAATAAAACATGTTCTTGATTATCTATTAATTTTAAGAGTGAATCAGAATATTTTTTAAAGCCAGGGGAAAAATAAAAATTTTGTCTAGAAATCAGGGAAAGGTTAGGGCTGAAGTCCGTAGAGTTTTTAAAAACGAAAAATCAAAAATCAAATTCAGCTCTAATTTTCATAAACGTAAATTTTTGAAAAATTGTTGATTAATACTTATACTTAAAATACAATATTGCTGAAAAGTAACATGAATTTAAAGCAACAATAAAATAAGCTACAGCATATTTTTTCGCTTTATTTTTAAAAATCGTTGTGAAGCCACGTAAATAAAAGTTATAAAAATTAAAATAGAAAATTATTTCCTTTTCTAAATCTTTCATTATAAACGTTGCAAAGTTCATTGAGATGCTTTTTATCATTACAAAAAGCTTACCAGGTATCATTCCGTGTTGTTTGATACAAATTAGGCTGTTGAGTATCAATGATTGCGTCTAAAGCTGGCGATGTATATCCTTTTGATAAACCAGATGATAGAGTTCCCATAGAAAGAGCTAATGATGCCAGAACCTGCGAATAGAAAATGAAAACTAATTATTCAAAATTGTACGTACTAACGGAAAACATAAAATACTCTCGTTGATTATATAAAAATAAAAATACAGTTACACTACATTATCTATTCGCTATTCCACTAAATTAATTAAAATTACGTGAAAAATAGAATAGAGTAATGGATGTTTTAAATGTGTGAATGCTTTAACTTGTAAGAAAAGTCGTTTGTTTAAATGAAAATTTTACCGCTTTCCGCATAAGCGATAATTACACGGTTGATCTTTAGAGTAAAAAAAAGAAGTAGAAGAAGAAGAAGAAGAAGAAGAAGTGTTGTAAATAGTGTGTACGCTTCATCTGAAAATAGCACTGCTTCAACAGAATGTGCACTTTGTGTGTAGCATGCAAGCGCCAGCAAGCACTCCTGAACAAGAACAGTGAAAACTAGTCCCCACTGTCTCGTGGTCATTATTTCAATTACATTCTCCCGAGGATTTACTCTTGTGTACACAAGAGAAGTGCACTGTTTCCATTTTAATTATTTTCTGTTCCTCTATACAACAAACACACAGTAGCATTGAATCTTCGTGCTTGGGTTAATCTTTCCTCGCTTGGTTAATCACACATTTTGTATGGCCTGTCAATTCTCTTTAATTGAAATTTGATTTTATGTTTGAGTTTTCATTTTTATATTATATATTTGCCTTGGGAGAAAAAATTTTCAATCGTGTCGATATTAATTAATGTTAATTGTTTCTTTTTCTCCTTACTGTTTATATTTGTGATGATACATACATGCACGTAGGAAAATTAATATCATGATATAAATGAATATGGTAGTTTTAATTAGCGTTAGCTTATTTCAGTAATAGTCGGTTCATTAATTATTTGCTTATTAATTTGGCTATTTTCATATTTTTAATTTGGTTATTTAATTTTGTTTTATAATTTCGTTTTCCAATAATTGAAAATTGTTGTTTATATAATAATTCGTTTATTTGGTTACTTTTTAGTATTTAATTAAAAAAAGAATACGAAGTATTAGAAGTTGATGGTTTTTTCTGGCAATGCAATGATTTTTAAATAACTTATTTAAAAATCATTGCATTGTCATTGCTACAGTAGGTCAGGGAAATCAAGGAAAAGTCCAGGATTTTTATTAAAAGTACTGGAAAAAATTAAATTTCTAGAATTCTTTAAAAAATTCTGAATTTTGGTGTCTTTTTTGCTTGCCTCACAAACTATCAAGTTACGACGAATTCTAATTCAAAACCGTCAATTTTTTAAAATTATTTTTGACAAGAATGAATTATTTAATATTACTCATTTATTTCAAAAGCTTTAATGCAATTATTTTCATAACTAACAAAATTCTTCACTAAAATTCAATCATTTTTAGAAAATTGTATAAAATTCTTTGCAAAATTTCAATTATTATAAAACTTCTTCGCAATTCAATGATTTCCAATATTTGAAGACCTCCACGGAATAACAATCTATGGCACATTTTGCCATAAATTCAATTAAAATGAAAATATCTGTACGTTTTATTGAATTTTGAGCCTAAATTAATGAAATCGAATAATTAAATAAATAGAGAAAATAATTTATTAGTTTTCCTTAGATATTGTGGTTGCAAAATGCTTTATGGCAATTAAAAGTTGAAAATTGTAAGCATTTTTAAATGTGCCATAGATCGTTATTCCGTGAAGGTCTTTATTTACTATTCTCATTATTCACTAAAATAATAAAATTCATTGCTATAGTTCAATTATTTTCCTAAATGTCTTTTAATTTGTCACAAAATATCAATAAATTTCAAAAAATTCAATTAAATTTCTCGCTAAATTTTAATTATTTAAACCAAATTTAATCAAATTCTTCACATGAATGCAATTATTTTCATGTATTATTATTTAATTTTTTCTCATGAATTCAATTATTTTCAAAAATTGTGATAAAATTCTTTAATTCAATAAATTTTTGTAAACTTTTTAACTAAATTTCTTGAAAGAAATTAATTATTTTCAAAAGTTGTTAATAACATTTATCATGAAAAGTTAATTTTAAGAAACATTCATCTATTTCATAAATTATTTATTTTTGTATTTAATTAATTGAATTCCCCTAATAATTGAAATAAAAAAAATTATTTACAAATTATTCAAAAATATTTGAACAAATTTTTTTTAAACAATTTACTTATTTTCGCAAATAAATTTAAGAAACTTTTCTGCAAGAATTAAATTATTTTCTCAAATAATGAAATTCATGGCTGAAATTCAATTATTTTTAGAAAAGATTAAAATTCTTGTCAGATATTCATTTTAATTATTTTTAATATACAATTTTAAATGATTTCTTTAAAAGTATAATAATGTGATGAAAAAACTGCAATAATATTTAAATATTTATCATAAAAATTATATATTCTATTTTCCAAAAGAATTATTATAGTTTTGAGTAATTTTATTTAAAAATTCCCTAAAAATGACTGAATTTTGAACGAATCATGTAATTGTAATTTTTGATAAGAATCAAATTTCAAGATTTTTCTTTGAAATTATTTTAAATATTAATTCCTATGGAAAAATTGTAAATTGTAATTAAATTTTTTTTGAAGGTATGCAGTTAAATTCCCGTAAACATTTTAAAAGATTTAGTTGAATTTACAACTAATTTAAGATTTTGTAAAATTTAAATGAAATAAATTTTACATTCCTTGGAAAATAACTGAATTTTATAAGTGTAAATATTTTTGATAGAAATCAGGAAAAAGTTTGGGAAAAACAAAGTTAACTTTTTTTGTAACAACCCTGAAGAATATAATTTTTTGTTCTTTCTGTTTTTGAGATCATTTGAATATTGTGTTTTCTTTTTGTTGAAAAAGAAAAAGGGAATTTGTTTCGGCGAGTATCATCCGTGGGATGCAGATTCGTTCAGTAGGTCGGTTAGTGCTGTTGGCATAGTGAGAATTTGTATTGCTCTCATGTTCTGGGATAAATTGCGGACTGCAAATTGAAAGCTATGCCGCTGTTTGTGCAGAATACTAAACATTTCGCAGGATCGGCCATCCTTGACGAATCTGCTTGTGCACACGTATATATTTCTAACTACAAAACGCTATATTGGTTTATATATATGTATAGCAACGGATATACACACCATCTGTGTGACAATCTGACAATGAGACATGAATCATTCCACATGTAGTACAATTGTTATAATCAACGTATATATGTGAAACTCTATACGTGGCGAAAACATCTTTCACCTTTTTTCCCCCCTCTGTTTCTTCTTCTCCCCTCTCGTTCTCTCCCCTCAAAAACCCCACTTTAATGTGATTTTTTAGGATTTTACATAAAAAATGCAACAGTAGTTTCCCCACTAACAACTCCATGATAATAAATTTTCTGGACAAGAACAAAAGAAGACGAGATTTAATTTCTTCTGTCGTCTTCCTTGTGAATTTAATGTTAAGCACGTATAACAGTTTCGTGGTAGGAAATTCGTAGAAGACAGAAGGTGGATTTTTTCTTCTTCTTGTTTTTCTCTCTGTCTCTCGTTTGATGTCAATTGCCAATAATTTTTTTACTCTGAACGAAGAAACTATTTATAATCGTGTACTTGGGAAATGAGTATTATTTTTTATAGACGCTCTCGGCGTCTATAAAAAATAGTATTCATTTCAAAGTTAAAAGCACAGGCCTCGGAAATTATGACTTTTTTTGACTATTTTCAAATAATGCGACTTTTATCTACTTATAATGAAATTAAAATTTTTTAGAATTATTTTTAACATTTTGGAGAAAATAATTATATTTGAAATTTTTAATTAAAATACTTCAAAAACAAAATTTTCTTTTCAAATTATACAAAAAATGTTTAATTATTTTCCAAAAATTACATTACAATAGTTATGAAAAATTTACTTTTTAATTGTTTGATCATAAGTTTTTTTAAGATTCAATTACCTTCGAACAAAGTAAATTAAATTTTTTTTTGAAATTTACTATTTTAGAATTTTTGAGAAATTATTTGTCATTACAATTCTTAAAAAATTTGAATATTTTTTATATTTTTTTAAAAACTCAATTATTTTAAAATCATTTTATCAAATTTAAATTATTTTTCAAAGATTTTATCAAATTTTACTTTTCTGGGCATTAAAAACGTGGAAAATAATTATTTCAAAAATTCGACAAAAGTTAGTCCTAGTTAGTCATAATATAAGAAAAACTGCCAGAGAAAAGTATTTAAAAAAGCTCTAGATTTCTAGATATGACATTTATAATAATTTTTTTATAATATTCTTTTAATTGTAACAATTAATTAAAAGAAATAATAATAACTAATATGTAATTTTTAATAATTTATTAGTAAAATTTACACAAAAAATAGTAATCATTTTTACTAATTCAACTTTAGAGATGAGTATAGTTTTGATATTAATAGAAGAATATACAAATAAATATTTGTACATATAAATTAGTATATAATAAAAATTCTGTTTCCTTTTTGATCGGTTATTTTGTACCATTTGAAAAGTGTATGATACGACATAATTCCAATGTATATGGACACGGTAAAAGCTTGTATACATGAATGTGCGTTTCTTGCTTACAAGATTGTATGCATGAACCTATGTAAATGACTTTTTTTCAAGAGTAGGAGGGTCGAAAGATTATTAAACCGACTATTTCTACTGTAAGAGTAAAAAGTGCCTTTGGTTGCAATTTGCAATACAGTACAATACAATTTTTGTTTTTGTTCTTCTCTTTGCTGATTGATATAAAAAAATATGATTAATATAATTTTATAATGTAGTTTTATATTTACGCTTTTTGTTTTTAATTTTAATTTTAAATATTTGTCGTTAATGTTGTTTATTTAAAAAAGTACGTTTTGCAATAGTTTAGATTTGTTCCATTTAAAAGCTGATACGATATAATTATGATCAAATTGTACATTTCAATTATTCTAGACGGTCATTGACTTGTGAGAGGACACTAGGAAGCATATATTATGTACTTGCAGATTATATACTTCTACTCACATTCGCCTCGAGAAGGAATTTTAAATATTAGTTATAATACGGTCAGGTCACACTATGTCAATATTCTAGTGATATTTACATACATTTTAATTGAATTTCGAATTAAAATTATTTATTGAGACTTGTAATAAATAAAATAATGATAATTAGTTATTTCAGAGAAGAGGCTAATTAATATTTGTGTTTTGTCAATGTTATCTGCAATCACAAAAAAATATTTGACCTCAAAATCTACTAAAGTTTTTTTACTGGTTCACATAAATTTTATTTGGTGCAGATGTCGACGAAAACTTTTATTTTTTTGTCGAAAAATTTTTATTTGGTTCAAATAAGTTTTATTTGTTTTATTTGGTTCAATATTTAAATTAATTTTTTTCTTTATATAAATTATTTTTAGTTCAATTAAATTTTATTTGGTTCAAATATTGATTCCAATAAGTTTTGTTTGGTTCAAATATTAGTTTCAATAAGTTTTATTTCGTTCAAATAAATTCATATTTGGTTAAAAAGTTTAAATAAGTTTTACTTTGTTGACTTTAATTATACTTGTTTCAAATAAGTTTTGTCTGGTTCAAATATACTTTATTTGGTTCAAATTAATTTTTTTGTTCAAGGAAATTATATTTAGAAGTTGAATTAAGTTTTATGTGGTTTAATTAAGCTTTTATTTGTACAAATAAATTTACTATTTGGTACAAATATTGGTTTAAATATTGGTTAAAATAGGTTTAATTTGGTTCCAATAAGTTTTATTTGGTCCAAATAGGTTTTGTATGTTTCAAATCAATTTGTTAAAATAAAAATGTTATTTCTTTCGAATATAAACTGAGTAAATTATACTTGACCACAAGTTTCTTCAATTAAAAATAATTTTTTTAAACTTCCATTTAATGAAATACGGCTCGAAATTAAATTTCCAATGGAGAAATAATATTTAAATAGTATAGGATATAAAAACTGTATTATAATTGTTTAAAAAATTGTATTTTAAATTTATAATTAGCATCCCGGTAAGTAATGGAATAATGGTAACAGAAGGTTCATTAGCGTTAATACTAAATTACATTATTATTATTCTTTTTTTTGTTAATTGGAATGTGTTTTTCATAAAAGATTTCATGTTATCATTGCTATAACGAGCCAATGACAAACTGCTGAAGTACAATGTATATTTAATTATATCGCTTTTATTAATAATAGCTGTTAAATTATTATTCCTTTTGTTAAAGGGGGGATTATTTTTTTGTCTTTTTGAAAATGTCTATTGAAATTTAATTATATACTTGTATATATAGTTGTATAGGAATGATCAGAAATTATGTAGGCGTATATATAGTTTGTGTTTAATTAGCACCGTTAAAAGGGTCTTCCCAGCTTAGCGATGTGAATCATAATTTTAATCGATTGGAATCTGCCAATGCAACCGCCTCGGCATTAATAAACGCGTCGCGAGAGTAAAATCACGAATCAAAAATGATTAATTAAGGAAATGTCGCGACTCATATGAGTAACTATATACGTCTTAATATAATAAAAGCAAATAGTAATTTAGTTTATTTTTAAAATAGTTAAATAGGTAACAAGAAGAAGAAAAAATTGTTTTCGTATTTTCTTTATGTTTAATAGTTTCTTGTTTTTGTTGAGAATGTAAAACATTGTAGAAAATTCTATATTTTTGTTTCATAGACGATTCATTATATTCTATTTACGTCATGTAATGTATCATGTTTGTACTCTTTACTTCCTCACGTCAAAATATTTTGAAGACTATTATATAGGAGGATGTAATATAATTCCTTCATATTTGAAAATAAGGTTGAAAATATTGATAAATCTGAAATATATTCTCAATTTGTTTACTGCTTTGCTTTTAATGGCTAAGTTTCGTATTATCTTTCAACCAACTAGTCGATTTTTAATTGAACTTTCCTACTTTGAAATTTATTTTAGCAAAGGAAATTTGTTCTGTAATCGAATTTGTTACTTTAAAATTTATTTTGCTTAGCAAGGAAAATTTTTTCTGAATTGAATTTGTTAATACTTTGAAATTTATTCTGAATGGCAAGGAAAATAGTCTTATATAGATTCGCCTGCTGCATTTTTTTTGGAGAAAAATTGAAGTAACGGATTTAAAAGCATATGATGTTGATGATGAAAAAGAGTTTGTCATTAAAAAAGTACTTAAAGAAACCTTGAGAAAAAATTTGTTGGAAAAAAGGTATATTCACTTGTTCTATATATCACGAACCAGAGTTCGTTCGTTCGCTCGTTCTTTCTCTCTGTCTCTCTCGAAGGTTTCTTACAGATGCAACGTTAAAAGCTCGTTTCCGGAGAGTGGAGCCAATGGCAGTTCACCCGACGAGGATGGGTTGAAGTTAACCGAGAGCCATTAGCTTAAAACTATTAGCTCGGTAAAAAGTCATAAAAATCCTCAACTAGATTATGAAAATGGGATGGACTAGAG
Organism: Leptopilina myrica (nomen nudum); assembly: GCA_032872475.1. NCBI lineage: Eukaryota > Metazoa > Arthropoda > Insecta > Hymenoptera > Figitidae > Leptopilina > Leptopilina myrica (nomen nudum). Next base: position 6,785,615 of record CM065467.1, read on the forward strand.
TTGTTGGTATATATACTATTAGACTAAAAAAAGCGCCATGTCAGTCATTGCATTTTCCATAAGTCTGTCTGCCTCGAGTACGTTCGATTTTAATTTCAGTTGGGTTTACAGAATCTTTGTTTATGATTATAAGGCGTGAATTTTCGGATTCTTCCTGGTCGTAAACTTTAGTTTTTAATAGTCTAAGGTGTAAACGGTTTGAGATGACTTATAAAATCAATTCTCTTCGGATAGTTTTCACGAGGATATCAAATTAAGAGAAAAAACGTATTAAAATTGTTGCAGTTTTATTAAAATAATATTATTATATGTATTAATGTTGTTGCAAAAATTTTGATACGATTTTTGTCTCAATTTGATGTAATTAGGAAAACTGTCCAGTTTGAGTCTAGGCGTTCGTTTTTAGGTTAGGTTTCTGAAGTTAGCGACGATGCTGAGCGCCGCAAAAGATTTTTTTTGCCATATTGAAAAGAAAATATTTTTTCAAGACTTTTGAATTAGAAAAGTGTCTTATTGTTCGTTTTAACTTTCTGAACAAATGAAATAAGTAAAATTAGCGATGCTTTCACCTTTAACAACCTTAAGTAATGGTTTTTGACGATAAATTTAAGGAAATTTAAAGAACAGGCTAATTAATATTAATCATGCTTTGTTATTGTTATCAGCGCCCGAAGATAAATATTTGACAGAAGAATCTACTGAACTATTCATTTGGTTGAAAACAATTTTATTTGGATCAGATAATTATTTGATACAAATTTTGGATCAAATAAGTTTTGATTCGTTCAAACATTGGTTCAAATAAGTTTCATTTAATTCTAATATTGGTTCAAATTTAAAATAGGGTTTATTGGGTTTAAATAAGTTTCATTTCGTTCAAATATATTCAATATGGTTTATATAAGTTTCATTTTGTTCAGGAATATTTAGTTTGGTTCAAATAAGTTTTATTTTATTGAAATTAATCATATTTGAATAGAAATTGTGAAATTAGTGATATTTTCGTTTTTAAGAACCTAAACTTACAATTTTTTAACTCTAATTTTAGGGAAATGTAAAGTTGGTGTACGCTAGATTATAAGTGTTCTTTAACTGAGAATTAAAAAAAAAATTAGTATACTTTTCTAATCTAAAACCATTAAAAAAATTGTTTCACTTCCACTTACAAAGATTTGAATTTTTATTTGCATTTTGACAAATTTTTATTTTTCTTCATTTACGTTTTGACAAAAAACTTTGATAGATTTTTATTTATACACTTCGACAAGTTTCTAGTTTTATTTTCATTTATATTTGTACTGTCTTTTTGTTAGATTTTTATAATCGATTTGGCAAATTTCTATTTTCACTTCCATTTTTACTTTCTTAGATTTTTATTTTTATTTTCTATCAAAATGGTAGTTAAAATATAAATTTATCAATTTAAGTGAACCTGAGTAAAAAATTTGTCAAAATGATGAAAGTAAAAAATAAAAATCGGAGTAAAAATGAATGTGAAAATAAAAATCTAACAAAGTGAAAATGAATACGGTGAGAGAGAATGTATATATTAAATTTTGTAAAAGTATTTTACTAAAGTTTCAAAAACATCTGTGCGGAATTTAGTATAATTATATCAAACAACAAACAATTTTAATTATCTTATTTTTTCCTTCATAAATTAAATTGTAATTTAAAAAGCATTATAAACATTTAAATAACAATGTAGAATATTAAATAATTCAAAAATTTATTAGTCAGGGAAAAGTCAGGGAATTTTGAAAATAAAATTTTGCGGCCACCCTGTGCAAAATTTGATATATTCTCTTTCTTCATGAAAGTGTAAGAGAACCTATCAAAGTGAAAGTAAAGAACGAAATGTGAAAGTGAAAATGAAATGAAAGTAAAAATGAAAGTGGGAAGAAAAGTCAAAGTAAAAATAAAATTGCATAATCGACACCCTTAAGGTTTGTAAATTCGATTTTTAAGAACGTTAATTGGCTTGCATATGTCTTGAAGTGTTTATTCATAAATGATAAATTTTTAGGGTTAAGTTTTTTGTTATTGGAGTTAAAATTTTTATTGGAGTAATTATTGGTTTTCTTCATGTAGAAATGTTTATTTTCTTGTACCACTAAATTTTCTTGATAGTCGAGAAATTTTCGTCTGAATTCGAAACACGTACGTGCAGTATTTCGTGTGTACTCACTTGTGACATGGCCTGTGGTCTGGTAGCAGTCGACGCCATGTATACCACAGACGCCTTGGGCACTCTAAAACTGTCCTCACCCTCGTCTGATACTGTTGTTACCTGAAACAAAATTAGAGAAACTGTATAGAGTCACATATACCTGCCAAAAAAATAAAAAAAATAAAAGAAAAAAAATCAGAAAAAATATCAAAACATTTATCGTGTACATATTATCGAAAAAATATCTCTCAACTCTAAAATCATTAGATAATTATCTCTCTGAAACTTTGAAGTTTCTAAATTTGAAGACAAATTCTCTAAATTTGTCTTCTTCTGATTCTGCTAGCTAAAAGTACTTTTCGCCGTTCTGTATATTTATTTGCTTTTCCAAAATTGTTTGCTACTTTTTAAATACTTTCGTTTCTTTCACAATTTCTGTTTAAAATAAAATTGTTTTCGAGTGATGGAGGGGAATTTCTAAGAATTTCTGATTCTATCTTATCGAATATAAATCGTATCATAATTAATATAATTTTTTGGTCTTATTTGCATTTTGGGCGAAAGATGAATTTTTTTCTCGTGGAATTACGAAGTAATTTTTCTCGCGTTGAGATTATGTGATTTTTCGTTTACGTGGTTTTCGCAATTTTATGCTCACGCATAATTATATCAATCGTGTATGGTATCACGCATTAACTGTCATCTCGGCACTCGTGGATATGTATATTCGTTTCACATGTTTGCTTTTTACTGGTGCGCTTAAAAATCTTGACAAAGATACGCTCTCTTCATTCTGAAAAGAAGCCAAAGGAACATGTGGTTCTCTTCAGCAGAATTCTTTTGTATGTAAAATGAAGGGATTTCATAAATAAGCTTTTATAGAAATATTTATACTCTTCATGTTTATATATACATATTTATAGGCGCGCATATATATATTTGATTCCACTTTTTTTGATTATTTTTCTAGAGTGCGAATAATATCGTTTAATGAACTGTTTTAGTGCGCGGGATATTTGAAAAAAAATATTTATAATTCCCTATGAATAGAAGGTGAAACCATTAATCAATGACAAATGATTAATTAGAAAGTGGTTTTTTTAATAGCACTTTATTTCCGGTTGGAATTTTCTGTTATAACATATACTGTTCGCGAAAAGAGATCTTTCCGGTTGCTGCTGTCGTGTGGCAAATGGTTTAATGAACGAGTGGTATTATTATTCTCATTTAGAGACATTACATTTTTTCTTGAAAATTTTTGTTGGACTGTTTTTTTCTTGTAAGTTATTTTTCTCTAAATCTAGTATATATAGTTAAAAATAACTAAATTTTAGTAAAATTACCAAATTTTGACTGACGTTTTGAATTAACAATTAGTAAAAAATTAATAATTATTAGAATAAAAATAAATAAAAAATAGAACTGAATTGGTTAACAAAAATTGTAGATATTATAAAATTTACACTGGAAATAACGATTTTTAATAGCAAAATTTATTATTTTCAATGTAAATTTTTTTATGAAAATTATTCAAATTTTCCTTGAACATTATAATTAGCAGGTTTGGCCACACGTCAGTAAAATAAGAAATTTTACGACAGGAAAACAAATTTTTTGTTGAGGAAATTTTGAAAATTAAGACGTTTTTCGATTTATTTTAAAAAATTGCGGATTTTTCTAATTTCTTCCAAATAATGAAACAAAAATACCAAATTTTTTTAAGTATAAATTGTAACTTACAATTGATTTTTATTGTGTGAAAAATAACTATAAACAAATCTGTCAAAAATTGTTTTTGAATCATTTTTTAAGATAATTAAACTTTTCAAACATATCTCAACAAAAAAAATCTTTTTGAAAAATTAAAATTTTATAAAATTTAATTGAAAATAATTACTTTTTTCAAGTATTTTTTACACTTTTTAAAAATCAACTTTTGACGAATTTTAATTGCAAATTTAGAAAAAAAATTGAATTATATAAAAAATGTTACTGAATAATCTTTAAATGTAAAATTTCAAAATCAAAATTTAAAAAAATGAAAATTAGTTTCTAACTTTTTTAAATTCAATATTTTCAGTATTTTCAATGACATATTTCCGAAAATTCAAATACACACAAAAAATAATATTTTAGAATAATATTTCACATTTTTGAGGAAAAAATCATGTTCAAAATGTTTTATTAAAATTCATCAAAATATTAGGTAATTCGATTTTTTAATTATACAAAAATTATTTTAAGACATTCAATTATTTTAAAAAAATTAATTAATTTTATCCCTGACCAGTTTTGGGCAAAAATTTACTCCTAAATATTATTTTATTGAAATAAAAAGTTTGACATTTGTCGCGAGGTAAAATGATAATCGCCATGATTTTTAACTTTAAAATTGACAATTTATTTATGAATTAATTGTAAATTAATTATTGTTGCACCATATGTAGATGACAATTAGTTTTATTGCTATTTAATATTCTTATTTTTAGAGCAAATTTTATTATTTTTAGGAAATTTTTCCTAGTCTCGCAAGTTAATTTTACTCATTTTTTAAAAAATGTTATTTTAAAACAAAAGTACTGTTGTGATAAAAATTTTGGTTGAAAATTTAAAGAAAGTTACTACGAAAAAAGATTTAAAAAATATAAATAATTAACAGAAAAAGTTTTAAAATAATAATTTGATTTAAAAAAGCTAAAGTTAAAAAAATCAAAGAAAAATCTTTAAAATAAATTTTATGCACTGTAATACAATAATTTTTTCTTAATTAATTATAAATTCACCTTTTCTTAAAGTTACATAGCAATGTATAAAAAATCACTGTGATCCCTGACATTGAAGACAAAATATGTCCAAAATTAAAGTAAATTTAGCATTAAAATACGTTTATATTATCTTTAATCTTTAATTTAACTATCAACAGGGTGTCTAATAGTCAGGAAAGTCAGAGAAAATTTTTTTTTTATCTATCAAAACTTAGGAGATTTTTATTATTGTTTGTTTTAATCATTAAATATTAATTCATTGTTAAATATGACAGTTACCATATTTTTGGCCCAAGAAAGCAGAAATAAAATTAGTAAAAAGCCAGGGAATTTTTTTCTCAATCCTTGTTAGACACCCTGATCAAGTTAGTTATTGTTAACTATTATTCAAATTTAGAAAGTATCAGAGTTTAACTAATAAATTTTGTTGGTATTTAGGCAATTAGGTTTTTTTCTTATGTAGATGTTGAAACAAAAAGCGTTTGTTTTGTTTTTCAAAATTTAAAATTTTTTCTTGCTGAATTTCCGATACTTCTGCGAATTATTTTTAGATTTCTTCATTTTAATGAAAGCTACTTAAGAGGTCTTTTGTGGATTTTTAGAGAGAAAAATAAAAAAAAACTTGTTAACTAATGAAATTATGATGTAGCCTTCTTGATCAAGATTGAATATAGGTTTTGTTCGGTTTATGTCTAGAGTAGGCGGATTTTGAATTCATTTAACTACTATTCGTCCTATGGGAAACGGAACTTAATTACAGATTTTCGCGATAGTCTCTTTCTCTCTCTTTCTCTTCGCGAAGAGAATTTTTGTCGATCGATATGACTTAAATTTTGTTCCCGCAGTCTAGGATTATGCTGCTCTCTCAATTACTAAAATGCGCAGGCAGAGAAGGAATCAATAAAAATCAGTTGAGATAATGGTCATTATAGGGAAATTACTAATTACGAGTATTAGTACTGTAATTATTATAATTATAATTTGAAAAGTTGAATTTGGTTCATCAATTAATTCTATAATTGTTAATTTACCCAAATTGATTTTACTTTTGAACGATTGATAATAATTCAACTTTCAAATTTTGTATAGAATTTTTATTGGTCCCCTTCTTGTCATCTATTTTTAGAAACTAATTCACCTCCTCAGCCTAGTTTTGAGGAAAAAAGTTACTGCTATCCCTGAGATAAAATATTCCGTAAAGTTGTCAATAATTAATTAATGAAGTTTTTCTATAACTGAATGTATAAAAAGAGAAATCGATTGTGAGGAATTCAGCATAAAGATTCGAGTGTTTAGCTTCTTTTTTTATAAGTTTGTATATATGTACAGACGTGGTTGTATGTTTGTATAAGACTGGTGAAAGGGAATAGATAAAGGTGGAGCAAGGACTGAAAGATCCTCTCTCAATTGGTATTCTTCTATAATCATTCAAGTGCAATTATTTCTTCCAATGCTTATACATGCCGCACACTTGTCCGCTTATGTCATACACATGCATTCGAACATGCCTTGCTTATTCAATTCTTCTTTTTAAATTTTATTTACCTTATAATAGATTATATCATACCCTTCCTTGAATTCATAATGACGACGTTTTGAAAACTTGTTTGTGATGCAGGATATTAAATTCTCTCCCCTCTTTTTTTCTCCTACTTCTTCTTCTTCTTTAAGGCGAAAAAAGGAAATTTAAAAAAAAACTAATTTTAAAAATAATTGAAGAAACTTGTTGAAATTTCACATGATGAACGTTTACTGGTGGTGCATTAAAATTTTATCTGAGTCTCTCTCTCTCTCACTCTTTCGCTCTCTTCGTTAACTTAGTCAAAAAAACCTTTTATTTTTAACGTTTTTTCTCCATAAATGTTTCTTTTTTAGTGAATTTCTTTTTTTCCTTATGAATTTTTACGTTAATGCAATATATGTGTTCGTTTTTTATAACACTGGAAATTATTCTCTTAATGTCTTGATTTCAAATTGTGTTCAGTGACAATATCTCGTGATAAAGAGGTAAATTTTTGTATATCATTCCGTTTGTAGATGTTAAAGGAACATTAAAATGTAATAATAATTTGAATTTCATAGTGCCAGTGGTTATTAAGATAACATAAATGAATTACTTTTTTTCTCCAAAAAAAAGAAAAAATATATAGCCTGTTCTTAATGGAACCCTTTTTTTATGTTTCATTCTTTTTTCTTTTTTATACTTTATTTTCGACGATTCTTGATGTAAACATTAGTAAAATGTAATCTGTTGGCGAGTAGGAAAGTGGAACGTTTGGGAAATTTGAATTTCTTTAAATTACTTTTTTAAGTAAAAATTGTTTTAAAAAGTGTCAATTTTGTCAAAATCAAAATCAAAATCACCTAATTTTTTATGAAAATGTTACATTTTACAAAAATTAAACATTACTTCAATATTTTTTAAATATTTTTTTGTTGTATTATACAAATTTTTTAAATTTCTTTTATTATTTTAATATTTTTTATTTATTATTATTATTATTATTATTATTATTATTATTTAAATAATTATTTATCATTCAAATGCTTGTCATCAGTTCAGTGTTTTTTAATTATTATTAGTCTGTGGATATATCATTTTAAAAAAAGAAAACAACAAAAGAATTTTACAATTTTAAAATATCATTCATAATATAAAATTATTGTAAATAATAGAAAAAGTAACAAATTCTTTTTATACAGAAAATTACAATAAAAAATTAAAATTTTTTCAGTATAAAAAATCATATCTCAAAAAAAATTAATTTGCGTTTGAAAACTAATTTAAAAAATTAAATGATAAAATAACAACTGTTTAAAATTAAAATAGTCAAAATGTTTACTAATTTGTATTAGTGACGGACTTTTTGCTTTTGGATTATTAAATTTTACTAATAAAATAGTAGAAATGACTATATCAGTAAAATTTACTAATTTTCTAAAATGCTTTAAAAATAATTGAATTTAAAAAAAAATTGATTAGAATTTTTGAAAAATTTATTTTTCAAAAAAATTTTAATTAATTAATTTTGAGAAAATAATCCAGAAAATTTCGATATATTAATTTTTTTAAATAATTCAGTTCTATTTTTTAATAATTTTATTCTATTAATAAGTGGAACCTTAACTTTTTTAAAGAATTCCATTAGAAATTTAAAAATATTAATTTTTTTAAGGATAATTTTCAAAGATAATTGAAATTTTTTTTAAATAATTAGAATTTTCTAAATTTTTTAAAAAATAAGTGAATTTTATTCAAATTTTTTAAAGAATAATAGGGGAAATAATAATAGCAAAAGGGAGAAAAGTTGGAAACATTAATTCTGTTAAAAATTTATTTTCTAATGTTTAAAGATAAGTGATTTTTTATAAAGAATTAATTGATAATTTTTAAAACAATTGTAAATTCTTCAAATGATTTAAAAATAAATGATTCAGTTCTATTTTTTAAACACAATTGAAAATTTTGAAATAATTGAAAAGTTCTGAAATTCCATTAAAAATTCTTTTCAAAGTATTAAATCAAATTTTCGCTTATAAATATGATCAATTTTATAATTATAAAATGAAAATTTTACTGTAGTTTTGAATTTTGATATCAAGTAGTCAATTTTTAAGTTGTCTCTTAAATAATAAATATATAGAATTAATTTAAATTTTTTTCTATTTTCTAAAAAGCATAGGTAGGAGGTAAAATTTTATTAACTCTGCATTAAGTTAATTCACCGACGACATTTATTCATTCTTTCATTCATTCATTATCTTTACATTCTAAAGAATTTTCATTGTTAAGTTAAAAGCATTCAGTGGTGTAAATGATGTATAAAGTGCTTTTGAGAAATGTGATGAACTTAGAGTTACCCTTTCGCGTACTTAGAGTTTTTAACTTTTTAACAATGATTACAGCCGAGAAAATAACGCATGAATAGTGAAGTGAAGTATTAAGAAATGAAATACTACCGATTTGCCGTATTTCAAGTTTTTACGTGTGAGTATTTTATGTTCCGCTTTTCCCAGTGCATTCGGGTCAAGTGGCTATGAATATCTATCGTCTTCGTCGCGAACACTATATTATATTTTACGTACGCAATATTTCTTGCCCTTATAACCGCACCTATTCTTCTCTCTACGCGCCTATTCATTCATATTAAAAAAAACGTTTAGGATATTATCCAAATTATTATAAGCGAAGGTTATTTTGAATTATACATGCAAATTTTATAATATAGTTGATTATGGATTTAATGCTATATATTATGGGATTAATTTTTAGTTTTTGGTATGTTTGCTGTAAATTTAATGTAAATATTTTTTTAGTATGTGAGGCAAATTTTTAATGTGTAATGAAATTTGTTCATGCGTTAAAATCACGATACTTTAAGTTGTATATATGTATATAGTTTTGACTCTTTTTCCATAAGATATCTGAACGATCATTCGCTCCCTTGAGCGCAATCTTCTCGCTTTTCAGTTCTCGAGGAATTCCAAAGCTTTACACTAAAAATGAATGAAGCCTTCCTTCCTTCGCTCGAATGGCATGGGCAATAAATTCGCCGAGAATTATAAATCGATATGTCGACGAAGAACTGAAAGGTGCTGTATTGCCAATAACACTGTAATTCTCTGGAACGTGAGATCGGTTTTTATGAGTTGAAAATCATCTTCAAAATTTAAACAATTGATTGGTTTTTAGGATACAGGGTCATTTTGGGTGAATTTAAACAGTTGATGTTTGAGGTTCATTTAAAGAATTAAAATTAAGTAAAACGACATCATTGTTTTTTCCTAGGTCGAGGAACAGTCAGGGATTTTTACTAGAAGTATGGGAAAAAATTTAATTTTTAGAATTCAGAAGAAACTTCTGAATTTTTGTTTTTTTGTTTGCCTTACAATTACAAACAATAAAATTACTACGAATTCTGATACAAAGCCTTAAATTTATTCTATGTTTGACAATGATTTCATTTTTAATAACTCAATTCTTGAACAATTATCCTGAAATTATTACTTATAAACGATTTAATCAATCATTTTACATAAATATTTCAAAATCAATTGAGTTTTAAACAAAAAAATTGTAAAAAGTTTACAAATTTTACAAATAAATGGATAAAAATTTTACATGAATTCAAATATTTACAAATTTTTCCTTAATTTTATCGCAATAGTTCAATTATTTTCGTAAAAAAATAAATTTTTTTAAAGGGATTCCATTATTTTCATAACTTATTCCAGAATTACTATTTTTTAATACAATTTTAATCGAATTCTTCAAAAAATGTAACTATTCTTAAAAATTGTTTTAACTTAAAGCAGGTCGAAGAAACTATTGAAGTATTAAAAAATTTGTTGAACAAGTTTGACAATAAATATGACAATAAATATACTTTCAATATTCAATTAGAATTTAATTTCTCCAAAAAATTTTATTATGTTCATAAAAAACTCATCACAGAATTTCAATGATTTTTAATACAATTTTAATCGAATTCCTAAAAAATTGTAATTATTCTTGAAAAGTTTGTTGAAATTTGTCGAAAGAATTTAATTATTTCAAAATTTGTTGATAAGATTCTCTATGAGAATTCAATTTTGAGAAATATTAAATTATTCAGTAAGTTATTTGTTTTTATATTTAAATTGAATTCTCGTAAAATTTTCTAAGAAAAATTGATTTAATAATGAATTTTAGTCATTAAAATTTGAGATATTAATTGAATATTGAAAACATTACTATTAATATTTTTTAACTGCAGTGGTTATATTTACCTCTAATTTGAGGAAAATTTCAAAAACTTTCGGTTTAAATGTAAACAGTCAGTTTTAAACATTTCAGGTTCATTAATATTGTCGTGAACGCCCTAAAATTTTTCTAAGTAAGAGAAATAACAAGTTCATGCAATAGAGAATACTCGTTTAGTGAAAAAAACTTACGTTTTTAGTGAAAAATAAATATTCTGCTTATATTTTACCCCAAATGATTCTAAAACAGTGGATAACAATATAATAGAAATAGATGGAAATAAATTTTTGAGTGGGTCTGCGCAATGAATATACACTCATTTTGCTCTCTTTTCATTGAAAATGGTATGACACTCTCTCACTCTCTCCTTTTCTCTCTTTCGAGTGGGAAATGTTTTTTCTCCTTTTTCAAACGTCTCGTTTATTTCGGTATGGAGTTGGACTCGCACACTCGTTTTTGTCTTTGTCTCTCGGCGCGAGGCGTCAATGACTGACACCCTTTTATTACTCGGTAAGAGGTCTGAGCAACTAATTCAATGCGATTAATTGAAGGAGTATTCTGCTTCATCTCTTTTCCACTGCTTCTCAATTCATACAGCGCGTGCACTCGACCTTTGAGGTATATATGCGTGTGCTTTCTTCCTTTCACGATTTCATTCTTATTGAATATATATCCCACAGAGATTATTGATTACAATTGGCTATTTATCATCATCAATGAATATTTCACTCGATTTAAACTTGTGCGGTCAATTCTTAATAGTTGTTTCTGGTCCCTTTTTTCGTTATTGACAATGGGATTAATGTTTTTATCTACACTGTCAGTCAGGTCTCGGAAATATTAATACTTTTTGACACTTCTCTTTTCTCTTATACTTATTTCGTTAAAAAGTTCCATTAATGATTTTTTTCGACCTAGATTTTAAATAATAGTTTATTTAGTGAGAGATAGGAAGAAGGAAACGATTACTTTTTTCACTTTTAAATTCAGCTCGCGTCCTATGTTAGATTCAGTTTTGTATTACGCATAATAAAGTTAGGTTATTGTGTAAGAGAGACAATTAAATAGTAAATTTTGTTCATAGAACTTTGGAAATGGAGTTTTTAGGTGTAGGACGTCAGAAAGTGTCGAACAGCTGTGGTTAGTTCCAGAATCGACAACTAGATGTCGGAGTAGGATTTCACTCGCAGTCGAGTTAAGTAGTTCTTTACATAAATACTCAGACTTTCATTCACATGACATGCAATACTCTGTGATTACCATCTACATTAGTAGATGAATTTTTGAAAACACATTTAAAAAAATGCGGTTTACTTATCATAAAATAAATACTTTTCATAACGCGGTGCAAAAAAGGGAACTTTCTTGCACCTTGTTATGAAAAATATCGTTCGTAACTTGTGCTAGCAGTTGTTACGAAATATACTATTTCAGGTTACAAATTAGAAATAAAAGTAACTTGGTTCAAAGAAATATTTTTTTGTTTCGGTTATTTAAGTCAAATAAATTGTTTTTGAGTGCATAATAAAGTTTAATTTAGTATTAATTAGGATTGCCATACAAATTTTATTTTGCTTCTCACTGACTTCCTCACTAGGGCTGCAAAGGAAACGAGAAAAGTCTCGGTATCGTCTCGATTTTTAGTGTCGAGACAGAGACGAGACCCAGACTCCAAATTTAGCTAAAAATTTTTGAAAATAATTAAATTTTTTAGAAGAATTTATTGATTTAAAAATAATTAAAATTTTTACAAAAAATTAAAAAAAGTTTTTGAATATAATAGAATTTCTTTGAAGAAAGAAAATGAGATTTTGAGTTATTTTAGAGTTGTTTTTGTACTTTTTGCAGTAAAAATGGAGTTTTTAGGTGTAGGGCGTTAGAAAGTGTCGAACAGCTGTGGTTAGTTTCAGAATCGACCACTAGATGTCGGAGTAGGATTTCACTCGCAGTCGAGTTGAGTAGTTCGTTACATAAATACCCAGACTTTTCTTGACATGACATGCAATACTCTGTGATTACCATCTACATTAGTAGATGAATTTTTGAAAACACATTTAAAAAAATGCGGTTTACTTATCATAAAATAAATACTTTTCAGGTTTCAAATTAGAAATAAAACTAACTTGGTTCAAAGAAATATTTGTTTGTATTGGTTATTTAAATCAAATAAATTGTTTTTGAGTGCATAATAAAGTTTAATTTAGTATTAATTGGGATTGCCATACAAATTTTATTTTGCTTCTCACTGACTTCCTCACTAGGGCTGCAAAGGAAACGAGAAAAGTCTCGGTATCGTCTCGATTTTTAGTGTCGAGACCGAGACGAGACCCAGACTCCAAATTTAGCCAAAAATTTTTGAAAATAATTGAATTTTGTAGAAGAATTTATTTATTTGAAAATAATTAAAATTTTTACAAAAAATTAAAAAAAGTTTTTGAATATAATAGAATTTCTTTGGAAAAATTAATAATAAGAATTTTATTACTTTTGAAAACAATTGAATTTCTGCTCTCATTTGTATTAATTTTTTCTAATACTTTTAATAAATATCCCATACTTTTCTCTGAATACCCTGACTTTCTTTACCTGTGGCAATCCTGTGAATATATTGGATAGAAATATGAAAATTGGTTTAATATTCTGTCGAACAAATTACAAAGTCTAAAAATTTTATTTGGTTGTAATTTAATTTTAGCTTGAAAAGTAAGAAATGATTTCAAAGTAAATGTCAATTGTAGAATTTGTTTTTTATTAATTATCGTTTTTCTAAAGTGATAAAGATTAGTTCAGCAATAAATATTGGATAAAATCGTGAAGATTTATTTGGTAGTAAATACAATTACTGATGCGATAATTAATTTCTAAATCAAATACTTAGATGTAATGATTATCTATAGTCAGTGATAATAATTGATCCAGAAAATTGTTGTTGCTATTTTCTATACTTACCCAGCGATTGTACTGAGCTATTTTTCTAGTTGAAATCGCAATGTTGTTAATGGTATTTAACCGGATAGCATTTAACTAAACGGTTCAGTTGTTCGGATAATGATGATGATCGTAATGATGATGATGATGAAGATGAAGGGCAGTTAAAGTAGATATAGTGAATTGTACCGAGATACATCATAAGAAGACTTATGTTGAAGTAACGTGTATAAATTCCCTGGACGTATTGGTTTCCGACTGTGTAACACGATGTAACCCGTTGTAATTTGTACACCGACGGGGGTTGTGCGTTCGTGCACTCTTAGCCGCTGCATTTCTATGGTTGCTCACGTCTCATCGGTACCTGTCCAGTCTCGTTGCACGCGATTGTCCGCAAATTTGCTTAGCACACGAAAAATTAATCAGTTCTTTCGTGCAGAAAAATTTTCTCACACGAAATGAACACGCGTGGGGAATTTAAAGTGACACTGATTTTATGTTTTTTCCTCTTATTTCGCCTCTTTGACAGTTATAATTATTTAACTTCACGTATATTAACCGATATTAAAGTATTTTAACGTATATTAACATAATTTTTTGCAAAGTATCAAACTGAGAAACTTTTTAAATCCACCTTTGTATAAGGATCAAATTGATACCAAAAGACGGTAAAATTTATGCTTTGATCCTCATTTTTGGTACGAGATTGTTGTAATTTTTCAAGTTTCCGTATAGTGAATGTAAGAAAATCGGTTTTAATTTCTACATTTCTAGATTTTGTATTATATGAATCACATTCAATTGAGAAAAGAGTCGTATCATCGAGAATATTTAACTTGGAAATAAATTATAAAAATAGTGTTTGACAAAAGTATTTCACCGTTTTAGTATTATCTCTTATCTGAAATTTGCATGTCATTTATCCTTGAGAATAATTCAGATTATTTCTCCACTGGCTCTTGGGAATAAGGTTTATCTAGAAAATAAATAGGATCCGTTTCCTTTGAATGTAACCACTCCTCTTTTCAATGAGATGAATTTAGCTATTTCGTGCAGTAAATGTATATAAATGACAATCTATTGATTTATAAAGAGAACATGAACATGTTTTTATTTATATAAATGAAAGAATGTTGTTTTTATGGTGTAAATGCGACATCTGTTTCTATAACACTTGATGCATTTAAAGTAATGCAGTTACACACACTTCTCATAAATGAAAGATTCTTCTCGTATAAATGAATAACATTTTATGATTGACATAGTGCAGTGTTACTAAGTCTCAGATTTCATTTATAGGTATTGCAAACATCTCTATGAAAAGTGAAGTTATCGAAACTTTCTATGCTTGCAAAACAGCTCAAGAATCTACTTGAAGATGTGAAAAATCTTCAAGGTAAACTTTGAATGTTTCTTCTAATCTTTAGAGACGGATTTTTAAAATGACGAGGATTTATTTAAATTTTATTTTTGAATTCAATTTAGTTGATTTGGATTAGTTTCTTGGAGAGATGATTTCAATAATTCCAATCCACTTTATCTAAAGTAATTGTAATTATTATCCTAGTAGAAAAAAGGATGAATGATATTAAAAATCGAAAGATTGATCTATAGGGATCTGAAATCACTACGTCACTAATAAAAATTACAGTCGACAAGTGGGCCAGACTTCTATTTAATTATTTTTTCTATAAAAAGTTAAATAAAGCTATAATTTTGGAGCTAAAAATTGTTTCAATTTGTTTACACGCAAGTTTAAAAAAATTATAAATTGTAATACGCTTTAAATATTTAATATATTGAGTAAAATAAATCGCATAAACATTTACATTTGAAATGCACCTGTCAAAAAAATAATTGTTTTCGTATCAAAAAAGATTCTTTTCTTTATTAATTTATTAAAAAATTTCTACTCTAAATATTTAATTAAAAATTGAAGCGTCAATACAGTTTCCTTTTTAAAAAAAATCTATTTACTTAAAAATCTATTCACAAGTTATTTTTTTAATCAAAATCATTGATTTTATTTTATGGTTATCATTGATACCTATTTATATATAAGTTACAAGAAATTAAATTTGACTAAATTATTTTATTAACATTTTAGATGGAAAAACATGTAATTAAACTTTTTTCTAAATAAAATTTAACAATTTACGAAATTTTTATAGATAACAAAATGTTACATTAATTAAAACTTTAACTTCTGCATTAATCTTTAATCAAAATAACGATCCTTATATTATATTTTAATTAATATTATGTTGAAATTTATAAAGGATCTTGGACTTTAAAGATTACTTAACTAAAAAAAACAAAGATTTTAAAAATTTACTTTCCAGTGTCAAAATTACTTATTCTACCATAATGAATGAATAACAATAAAACTTGGTACAAACTTTCTGTATACCAAGTACATTAATATGATCGAAAACCGAAATGACTCTGAATTACCATTTTTGAATAAATTGAAGTGATTTATTTATTGGCAAAAAGGAATTATTTTTGTACTTTTTGCAGTAAAAATGGAGTTTTTAGGTGTAGGACGTTAGAAAGTGTCGAACAGCTGTGGTTAGTTTCAGAATCGACCACTAGATGTCGGAGTAGGATTTCACTCGCAGTCGAGTTGAGTAGTTCTTTACATAAATACTCAGACTTTCATTGACATGGCATGCAATACTCTGTGATTACCATCTACATTAGTAGATGAATTTTTGAAAACACATTTACAAAAATGCGATTTACTTATCATAAAACAAATATTTTTAGGATTATTTAACTATCAGTTGATTCTGAAATTTTCTGATTTTGGGTTTTGCTTTTTATTTTTCAATTCGGTCAAAAGTTTCCAGTTCTGAATTTTTTTTCGTTTTGAATTATTAAAAATTTTTTTAGAATTCGTCAAATGATTTCAATTACATACTTAAAAATTTGTTGATGAAATTCTTAATAAGAATTTATAGTTATGAAAAATTTAATTTATAGTTTTAACAGCAGGTGACTGTTAGAAATCCTAAAAATCCTAAAAATTCTCTTCAAATGGATATGCAACTTAAATAACAGTTTTTGAATATTGTCCATTAAGGCTTGGATGGCATAGTGGTAACAGTTACGGCTTCTGACGCGTGCAACCCGGGTTCAATTCCTCTGACTGAGGAAAATTTTCTTTCAAGGTATATTTGTTGTATTTGTGATAAATATTAATTAAGTGTAAATATTATATAAAATAACAATTGTTTAATTATTTAAATTAAAAATATAAATGTTAATTACTTAAATAATAAACATGTTTTACCTAAGTATTAGAAATGATGGGATGGGGGAAAGTGGGTAGGGGAAATTCGCAAGTAAATAATTTACTTGAAGTGAGAAAATATTTTTTTGATTGAAATCTATAATTTTCTGAAATCAAGAAAATATTTCCTCAGTTAGAGAACATATTTTCTTGATTTAATACACAAATGATATTGAATTAATATATTCTGCATTTCGTACATGTTACTTAATTTATTGATCGAATTCCATATTTTCTTGGATAAAGAACATATACTCTCATACCAAGTGTACTATGCCAAGAAAATCATTTTCTTGAACCAATCGCATAATTGGATCAACCCTTTGCAATCCCAAAATTTACTTTACTCGGACTGGTTATATTTTTGTCAATAATTGATCTGTAATTTTTAATTTTTGTTACGTAAAGTCGATATTTTGAAATATTTCACTGGTTCGAGCCCTGAAAGGAGGTGTAGTCGTCTTAATAAAAATTAGTGAATGATACGGAGGTCGTAGACCTTTCTTAGTTTGCAGGTGATTCTAACAAGTCGAGTTTACATTTAGAGGCATTAAAGTTGAATCAGACAGTCTGAAGAGTGCATTGCATGTAAGTCTTATTCAGAGGCAGTACCCAGTGACGAAAACAAAACAAAATAAATACGCCGTCTCGTCCCTCTCTCTCTCCATTGGCAAATAAAATGGCAAGAAAAGTTGTGTGACTCATTCGCACGGAAGAAATTAAAGTCCTGCGCTTTTCAAGTCATTACTTCTTTTTATTTAAATTCCGTTAAAACCCCAAAACCAGATATTTGTCCACTTAACGGATTTTTATTGTTGTCGCTTCATTTATTTATTCTCCTCGTTTTTTTTCCGCCTTAAAGACAAAAAATACCGCGGAATTCAGGTTTGTGAAAATGGTGAAATCATCGAGAGAAGGAAAAAAAGAAGTATCGACATTAATTTTCAGTTATATTATTGTGTGTGGGTAAAAGTTGTTGGAGACATTTCTTGAAATTTTATGACGTGATTGGAATATTAGATATGTAAAGGTAGGGAAAAAAGAATCCACGAGAGAGTTTTAACGCATCATCTTGAGATGATAAATTGGCGCACGTTTGCGCGTTCACACGCTAACGGAAGTCATTCGATATATAAAGTTAGTAGACGAGAGGAGATATATTCTAAACGTGGACCAAACCGGTGAGATTGACTATACAGTGGCAGTGAATGAGTAATGGTACTTCTAAAATCAGAGCAGATTAATCACAGTCCGCACCGATCTTCGATAAAGTCACCACGAAAGATATAGAGTCGTATACGGTTAAGTGGTACGATCTCATTAACCAATAGTTTGCATTTCTGCAATTTGTTCGCCGGCTGAAAGAATTGAATCAATCTTGATTAATGGAATTCCTATTCTAATGTTTTTATTATTCTTTCTTTCTTTTTTCTAGATATTGTCTTTGTGCACTGTAGAAAAAGAGTCAAATTTTAACTCTTATAGAAGTCAAATATTTTGAAGTTAAGGAAGAATCTGACGTACAGTCAAAACAAAAGTAAGTCCAGTGTTATAATTTCGTAATTTAATAGAAAAAGACAAATTAAAATTTAAATTCGTCTTGGTGAAAAGGCGAAGAATTTAATTTTGAACATTTAAAACAATTGAAAGTTGCATTTTTAAATATATACATCAATTTTTCAAAATGTAGGAAATTATATTCCTTACGCTTCTACCAAAAAGGAATTTAAAATTTAGCGTGACCTTCTCTTTTAAAATGCGAAGTTATGACATTGGACTGTCTTTGTTCCGATTGTATGTCAGATTCTTCCTTAAAGCAGAAGGAGTAGAATAAACTAAATGTAAATGCGACAGTTAATGATTAATTCTTTTTGGTTTTTTCCTATTCAACTCATTTTTAGAGTCTATTTGTAATTAGAAAATCATTACTCCCAATGCCATTTACTACCAAATTTTTTTACACTATATAAAAAAACTACTAGCTTTTATTTAGTAAGTCATGAAAAAAATTTAGAGTAACTTTTACAAAAAATTTTATTTTGGATTTTCCTGAGCATTTAGTCGAGAATGATTTCTGTTTGAAGACATTAGGCAGAATTACTGAAGAAATATAACCGCAAATATTGAAAGTAATTACAATAAACAAATTCGTAAAATTAGTTTTCAAAACAAATGTTTAAATGAACAATTTCAAATAATTGGAATTTAGTAAAATTTTTAACAATAAAATCGAATTTTTGATAAATATTTAATAAATTAAGTTTTTAGGAAATTTAAATTATAAACATGAAAATAAATTATTTTTACGAAATTTAAATAACATGTCTGTAATAAAACACATTTTATAACAATTTTAATTTGTTTTTTGGATATAATTATAATGATATTTTTCAATAACTGCATTTTTGTGAAATAACGTTTGGGAAATTTTAAAAACTATTCAGTTTTCTGAGGAATTTTATTTAAAAATTTTGAAAATTGTTTTCTTTAAAATTTTTAAAATAATCCCAAAAACTTATTTTATATTATAATTTTTGAGAATACAATTATTTTGAAACATTTGGAATGATAATTTTTAATATTTTAATGAAATACTTCAAGAAAATAAATTATTTTACGAATTATTTTGCAAATATTGCTACAATTTATAAAATTTTAAGAAATTTCAATTATTTTAAAAGTTTTTAATTTTTATATTTCGAAAATAAAAGTATTTTATAGAAAAATATTAAAAAATAAATTTTGAAATATTTCATTATTACGGTTAGTTTTGTAGACTATACAAATCGTAATTTGTAATTTACATTTTCTACCAAAGAAGTACTCTGTAAATTTAAACCAGTTACAAATCACTGTTGAACTGACAGTCAGTGACTAAATTTTTGCTGCCAAATCAGTTATTTTTAACTAATTCCAATTTAGAGAGTAATTTGTTTGCATTAGTGGTAAGAAATATTAAAAATTCTACACATTTAAATTTTACAAATTTTAATTCCTACAAGGAAAAAATAAATTTAGCAGATTTTACAAAACTGTTAGCGTGTAACGGAAACAGATTATTACTAAACTATAAGTTTTGTAAAATTTAAGGAATTTTTCAGATTAAAGTACAGAAATTTCGTAGTTTATACTGAATATCTTTACAGTTTATACTAAAATATTCCTTATATTTACGAAACTCAGGTTCAGTTTCGTAATAAAAGGTATTCGCTACTCCGTAATAGTTTTGTAAAATCTGCTAAATTTATTTTCTCCAGGTCTTAAAAAAAGAGTAACAAGTTTTTAAATATTTATTTAACAAAATTATTGAAGTTCTGTACAATTTAGTTCAGAAATTAGTAAAAAGTCGGAGAAATGGAAAAAGAAATTTGTGCCAAAGATGAAAAAATTGGATTAATTTTTCGACTTTTTTTGAGGCATAAACTCGATATAACGCTTGAAAGTAGTAAAATTTGTGTTATCTATTTCCTTTTTTCCATTTGATAATTTTATTGATTTTTTATTGTTTCTGTAAATATGTTGTTAATTTATATTAATACAAAAATTAATGTTGAAATGCTAATTTTCGACTATTGAATTTTTGAAAATTGGAATAATTGGTTTATTTTAGGCATTTAGTAGTTTATATAAATTTCGTTATGCACTTTTTGAAGAAAAAAAATGAGATTTTGAGGTATTTTAGAATTGTTTTTGTACTTTTTGCTGTAAAAATAGAGTTTTTAGGTGTAGGACGTCAGAAAGTGTCGAACAGCTGTGGTTAGTTTCAGAATCGACCACTAGATGTCGGAGTAGGATTTCACTCGCAGTCGAGTTGAGTAGTTTTTTACATAAATACTCAGTCTTTCATTGACATGACATGCAATACTCTGTGATTACCATCTACATTAGTAGATGAATTTTTGAAAACACATTTAAAAAAATGCGGTTTACTTATCATAAAATAAATACTTTTCAGGTTTCAAATTAGAAATAAAAGTAACTTGGTTCAAAGAAATATTTGTTTGTATTGGTTATTTAAGTCAAATAAATTTGTTTTTGAGTGCATAATAAAGTTTAATGTAATTAATAAATTAGGAATGCCATAAAAATTTTATTTTGCTTCTCACTGACTTCCTCACTAGGGCTGCAAAGGAAACGAGAAAAGTCTCGGTATCGTCTCGATTTTTAGTGTCGAGACCGAGACCCAGACTCCAAATTTAGCTAAAAATTTTTGAAAATGATTGAATTTTGTAGAAGAATTTATTGATTTGAAAATAATAAAAATTTTTATAAAAAATAAAAAATTATTTTTTTGAATATAATAGAACTTTTTGAAGAAAGAAAATGAGATTTTGAGGTATTTTAGAGTTGTTTTTGTACTTTTTGCAGTAAAAATGGAGTTTTTAGGTGTAGGACGTCAGAAAGTGTCGAACAGCTGTTTGTCGAACAAACTTTTTTGCACCGCGTTATGAAAAGTATTTATTTTATGATAAGTAAACCGCATTTTTTTAAATGTGTTTTTAAAAATTCATCTACTAATGTAGATGGTAATCACAGAGTATTGCATGTCATGTCAATGAAAGACTGAGTATTTATGTAAAAAACTACTCAACTCGACTGCGAGTGAAATCCTACTCCGACATCTAGTGGTCGATTCTGAAACTAACCACAGCTGTTCGACACTTTCTGACGTCCTACACCTAAAAACTCTATTTTTACTGCAAAAAGTACAAAAACAATTCTAAAATACCTCAAAATCTCATTTTTTTTCTTCAAAAAGTTCTATTATATTCAAAAAAATTTTTTTTAAATTTTAATAAAAATTTTAATTATTTTCAAATCAATAAATTCTTCAACAAAATTCAATTATTTTCAAAAATTTTTGGCTATATTTAGAGTCTGGGTCTCGTCTCGGTCTCGACACTAAAAATCGAGACGATACCAAGACTTTTCTCGTTTCCTTTGCAGCCCTAGTGAGGAAGTCAGTGAGAAGCAAAATAAAATTTGTATGGCATTCCTAATTTATTAATTACATTAAACTTTATTATGCACTCAAAAACAAATTTATTTGACTTAAATAACCAATACAAACAAATATTTCTTTGAACCAAGTTACTTTTATTTCTAATTTGAAACCTGAAAAGTATTTATTTTATGATAAGTAAACCGCATTTTTTAAAATGTGTTTTCAAAAATTCATCTACTAATGTAGATAGTAATCACAGAGTATTGCATGTCATGTCAAGAAAAGTCTGGGTATTTATGTAAAGAACTACTCAACTCGACTGCGAGTGAAATCCTACTCCGACATCTAGTGGTCGATTCTGAAACTAACCACAGCTGTTCGACACTTTCTAACGCCCTACACCTAAAAACTCCATTTTTACTGCAAAAAGTACAAAAACAATTCTAAAATACCTCAAAATCTCATTTTTTTTCTTCCAAAAAGTGCATAACGAAATTTATATAAACTACTAAATACACAAAATAAACCAATTATTTCAATTTTTACAAATAAGATTATGAGGTATTTTAGAATTGTGTTTGTACTTTTTGCAGTACAAAACGGAGTTTTTAGGTTTAGGGCGTTAGAAAGTTTCGAACAGCTGTGGTTAGTTCCAGAATCGACTACTAGATGTCGGAGTAGGATTTCACTCGCAGTCGAGTTGAGTAGTTCGTTACATAAATACTCAGATTTTTCTTGACATGGCATGCAATACTCTGTGATTACCATCTACATTAGTAGATGAATTTTTGAAAACACATTTAAAAAAATGCGATTTATTTATTATAAAATAAATACTTTTCAGGTTTCAAATTAGAAATAAAAGTAACTTGGTTGAAAGAAATATTTGTTTGTATTGGTTATTTAAGTCAAATAAATTGTTTTTGAGTGCATAATAAAGTTTAATTTAGTATTAATTAGGATTACCACACGGAGAATTTTTCTTGTTTAAAAGTAACCGAGACTTGTTTAATATAGCACTTGCAATATTGTTTGTTTAAATTTAACCGAGTAACTTGGTTACTAATAAGCAAGTGTTGGTTAAAAGTAATCATGTTGTTGTTTAAATTTAAACAAAAGACATTGCAAGTGCTATATTAATCAAGTAAATTTCTCCGTGCATAAAAATTTTATTTTGTTTCTCACTGACTTCCTGACGAGTGATGCAAAGGAAACGAGAAAAGTCTCGGTATCGTCTCGATTTTTAGTGTCGAGACCGTGACAAGACCCAGACTCCAAATTTAGCCAAAAATTTTTGAAAATAATTGAATTTTGTAGAAGAATTTATTGATTTGAAAATAATTAAAATTTTTATAAAAATTTTAAAAAAAATTTTTTTGAATATAATAGAACTTTTTGAAGAAAAAAAATGAGATTTTGAGGTATTTTAGAATTGTTTTTGTACTTTTTGCAGTAAAAATGGAGTTTTTAGGTGTAGGACGTCAGAAAGTGTCGAACAGCTGTTTGTCGAACAAACTTTTTTGCACCGCGTTATGAAAAGTATTTATTTTATGATAAGTAAACCGCATTTTTTTAAATGTGTTTTCAAAAATTCATCTACTAATGTAGATGGTAATCACAGAGTATTGCATGTCATGTCAAGAAAAGTCTGGGTATTTATGTAACGAACTACTCAACTCGACTGCGAGTGAAATCCTACTCCGACATCTAGTGGTCGATTCTGAAACTAACCACAGCTGTACCACACTTTCTGACGTCCTACACCTAAAAACTCCATTTTTACTGCAAAAAGTACAATTATTCCAATTTTCAAAAATAAGATTATGAGGTATTTTAGAATTGTTTTTGTACTTTTTGCAGTACAAAACGGAATTTTTAGGTTTAGGGCGTTAGAAAGTTTCGAAAAGCTGTGGTTAGTTCCAGAATCGACCACTAGATGTCGGAGTAGAATTTTACTCGCAGTCGAGTTGAGTGGTTCTTTGCATAAATACCCAGAGTTTTCTTGACATGGCATGCAATACTCTGTGATTACCATCTACATTAGTAGATGAATTTTTGAAAACACATTTAAAAAAATGCGGTTTACTTATCATAAAATAAATACTTTTAGGAATATTTAACAATCAGTTGATTCTGGAATTTTAAAATATAGAATTTAATCGAAATTATTACTTAAATAATAATAATTTCAGTCAATAAAATTGTTTCTATTCTGTAATATTCGTTTGTATTTACAGTTTTTCTAAAGTTATCACTTTGATACAAAAAATACATCAAATTTCTTACCAAACGAACGTTTTTCTAAGGGTTCCCAATTCATATAAAAAAAAGTATCAAAAATGTTACGAAGTAATGTGTTGATGGGTATTTTGTCTCAATTTGATAAGCTTTTGAAAAGGTGTCGCTAAATATTAATTAATAAGTACACGGCAGAATTTTTTTTGTTGAAGTATTGAAATTGCAACTCATCATATACTACACAGAGAAAATTTATTCCTGAAATTTTACCGAACTGAGTTCGGTAAAACTGGGATGAAGTGTCAAAACTGTAATTCTTCAAGAACTGGACTGTAAAAGCAATTTCATTGAAAAATAATGTAAAAAGCATAAACCTTACGTAACATGCATTAGCGCTTCACGAACTGTGCAGAAAAACGTAGGGTAAGTGTTCATTATACTCAGTTTTATTGAAAGTTCGGTAAAACGTAAGGCACAGTGTTCGGTCAAATTTATATTTCACTGTTTTCTTGAAAGTATCAAATTGATACTAAAGTGGATTAAATTGATGCCAAAAATCTGAATCAATTTTTTATTTGATCCACATTTTTGGCATGAATTCGTAACCATTTGAGACTTTTAAGTTGACAGTGTAAAACAATAATTTATTATAATTCTTATTATTCCTAATTTTTTATCAAAGTAAATTGTGAGATATTAATAAGCGTTGCAAATTCAATTAACATAAAAAAAGATTAAAATTATCCATTTTAGTGTTATTGTTACTATAAATGAAATTTTACTTTAAAACAGAAGCATGTCAAAACTAAGCATTTAAGCAAGTAAGCAAAGATGAAAAAAAGAAATAAACAAGTAAGAAAGTAAGCAAATAATAAAGTAAGTAATTAAGCAATAAGGAAGTAAAAAGAAAATTTCAATCCTGGAAACTAACACTTGAGTCAAGTTAAGGAAGTTTTACTGAACTATTCCTGAAAACTAACACTCGAGGCAAGCCAAGAAAGTTTTACCGAACTATTCCTGAAACTTTAGTGTACATAAACGAGGTATTCAAAATGAACGTTAAAATTTAATTAAATTTATATTAAACGTTTAGTTTCAATTTTGTTTTAACTTTTACAGTACTAGCTTGTTAGGAAAACAGATACGACATTAAATTTTGAATATTATTGCTGAAAAAATAATTTAAAAATTATTAAAAATTTCTATTATGCCACTATATCCCAACTTTTGAAAAGTTCAGTAAAATATAAGGAACAAATTTTCTCCGTGTATACAAATTAAATACCGATTTTGCAGAGTTTGTTCCCCTCAACAATTGAAGTTTTGGGATTAGTAACTTTAAAGTTGAGAACCACTTAACCTTAGATATGTATGCGTCGAATGTATTCAAAAGGTGCAACCCTTTCATTAACGTGTAGGCCACGCGCTCCTATTATGTCTAACAAAACATCTGATTCCATTGTCAAGTGATGAATAATAGGCGCCTCGTCGCGTGTTCTATTTTCAATTATTATTCGCGAAGTGCGCATGAAATTGGCAAATTGCTCGATTCCAAAATTGATTCTCCTTTACTCTCTCACGTTATTATAAGTCTGCGTTGTTGTTGTTCGTCGTATACATCTATATGCGTATGTATACTATATCAGACAGCTGTCATCTTCGTTGGACCACCTCCGTTAGCAAAAAGTCACTTGTCTTCTGACAGCCCTTAACTGACAACATTGCCTATGGATTTATGGCTTTCGTTTCTGACCTACTGCTACCAATCCTATCAAGATTTATATTTGCATTGCACTCCATATACTCTCATGTGTGACTAAGTAGAATGAAATTTTCAAATGGAATATTGTGCTTTTCATTCCAATAAATTTACACGCAATTTATATATTATCCAATAAATGTTAAAGCATTCATTCATAATTTTCCGTTATTACTCGCGATTATATTTGTCCTTTCAGGTTTATCATTTGCAAATAGTGTGTGTGGAAATTATGTTTTATTACCTTTTTTTCTTTTGTGTAGTTTCATATTCTTGAAACTCGTTTGTTTTTTGTGCTTATTATTTATTCTTCTTTAAAAGTCCAAGGTGTCTAGCGTCCGGGAAAACCGGGAAATAAAAAAAGTAACCGTGAATTTTTTAAATGTTTTGCTAATTCATTAAAATCTATTAAAAAAATTTCAATTTATGTCTTATATTTAAAAAAATTTTTTAAAGATCTGTTATAGATATGGGTAGTTATGATGTTTAAGGTTGTTTTTTACATTAATATTGAAAAAAATTAAATTATTTTTAATGGGGACTGTGGTGCTTAATAGTTTCTATTCTGCCATAAGACGTTAGCCGGTTTCAAAAAATATGTTTTGCAATAAGAAGCATTTTCAAAATTACTTGTAAAAATTTTTGTATATCAGGTTTTGAGCTTTAAACAATTTGTTCTTAAAGAATAATTGACAATTTTCGTTTAATACTTACGGTATTGATAAAAAATAACAAATTTTTTAACAAAAACCTCTAGGGCGTATGGACTCGCATATTTTATATTAAGAAAAACTTAAAATATTAAAAATTAAACTTAAAAAATTTAAAAAAAAATTATATTAAAAATATTAATAAAATGATAACCAATGAGACCCTTTATAGAAAAAAATAACTGGAGAATAGATTTTTTAAGTAAATGGATTTTGCATTTCGCTACAACTTTTTTAAATTTGAAAACTGCATGAAAATGTTTAAATTTCAATATTTTGCTCCTCTATAAAATTGAAAAATGAAACATACCTACATATTTTTTCCAACCGGATTAAATAAGTAAAATACTTGTGACGTAGAATTTTTCGTATATTATTATTTATATTTGACGCGATCTGAAGAAAGGGACCTTAGAAGCAAAAAATTGTAGGTTATGTTTGTAATTTTTTAAATTAAAATACAAACAGAGAATCAACTGACAATATAAATCATTGATGTTTAGGTCTTTATTACAACTAAAATATTTAATAAATAATGATTTTAATTTACAGTAATTGAAAAGAAACTTTTAATTAATAAAAAGTAACACTAACATAACCTTAAAGTGATTTGCTTTTAAGGTCCCTTTCTTCAGATCGCGTCACATATATAATTGCGTTGCATAGGTTTCTGACATTTTAAAGTCTTAAATTAAAACTTTAAATATAAATCCCAATGATTCTATCTTATTACAGTTAAACCTCAGAGACTTTTAATGTAAATATGCAAAAGGAGATATAATTGCCATTGAATAGTGCAAAATAATATCAAAATAATTGCAATTTCTATTATCCGAACTTTCGATTATTATCTGAACCACATCCAGTCTGAATCAATTCGGATAATCCAGGTTCCGCTGTATTTAAAAAATTATGAAATTTTAATAGTATGGTCATTAATATTTAAAAAAATCCGAGACTAATTTAGTTTTAGGTCCGGGAAATCCAGTATCCGGATTTGCTAGTCCCCGTGGATGGTTATTTATCGAATTTCGAATTGCTAATATTCTGCTTGCTTTTGTTTATTATTTTTTCTGCAGTATTATTATTTTTGTTCCTAATTATTAGTAGTTAACTATTAGTTAATTATTGTTATGCTACTATTTGGTACTGTTTTTATTATTATGACTATTATTATAATTATGATTATATTAGCATTATTGTTATTATGATGATTATTCGTATTATTGTTATTATTATGATTATTATACAATTCTGAGAAAGAAACGCGACATAGCTGCGAGTGCAAAGCTGGCACCTGTCTTTCGCATCATAATGATTATTTTAGTCATCACATGTTGAATGTGACTTGCGACATTTGCTTTGAAAATTATGACTAGACTTTCTAAAAAAAATTTTCCCCAAAAATTTTTTTCTTCTATTCCTTTAAAAAATGGTCAGTCTAAAGGAAAATAAGTTATAACTATCAGGCTTCACACTCATCTATACTAAAGAGAATGGAATTTTTGTTTTTTTAGTTTAAAAGATACTTTCTGATGCTTTTTTAAAATTATAATTATCGAGTGCGAAGTCTGTAAGTCATATAGTTATTTTTTATTAAAAAAAATTGTAAAAAAAAGTTGGTTATTTTTATAAAGAACTCGAGAAAAATTTTCTTTAATTTCCACTTCCTCATTTTGATTTTACGGTTAATAAATAAGGATTAGTGTTAAATTTAATTAATCATTATCGATCGTGTGAAATTAATATCACACGATATCGTGCGATTAAATAAGCGCAGCGAAGAACTCGGAATAATATTCACACTACCGGTCCGTCTGGTTCACTTATATTCGATTTCAGGTAAAACGAGAAAATAGCTTTTGACCGCTTGAATATATGCAAAAATTTTCCCCCCTCCTAAAAAAAAGTCTTTGTAACGTGCCATTTGGTTTGAAAGACGAGTAAAGAACAATAAATTTCTCCTTTGGCACGTGCTTCAGATTTTGAAAAAAGATGTTTACAAACAGTGAGTTATTAGAAATGCGTTGAAAAAAAATTTTGGTTTACATTTTTTCTTTTGTAATTAAAAAAAGATTTGCATCTCTAAAATGTGTTCCAGTTAAAATAAAGTTTTCGTAAACAGTTTCTTTTTTTCATTTTGCGTGTATCCATTAGCCGCAGATAAATAAATTCATTCAATACATTTGAAAATAAAATGAAAACTACTTTGTGGGTAAAATTAAATTTATGAAAAAATAAAATTTGTAAATAAAATGAAATTATACTTAAAAATGATTTTTAAAAGTACTTGGAAAGTGTTTTTAAAAAAATTCTTTCTTGATAATAAATGTATGTATCGTAAAAATAAACGCAATTTCAAGTGCATAATATGTCGGGAGTGAAAAATAAAGTTTATATATATATATATATATATATATATATATATATAAAAATGGAACAATTACAGGGAGCTGAAGGAAATCTTTTCAACCACAATTTTATGGATGTGGTTTATAATTTACGGCTCAATAAAGTAAATGTCGTGATGCGTTTGTAGTGTAGAGAATAGTTTGGGTATTAGAAATTTTTTTATTCAACAAAAAACAGGATTAAATCATTGTTATTTATTTTATTTCTTACTTCAACTACTATCATCAATTTTCTTATGTAATATCAATAAGATTATCATAATTTTTGTAAATAATATCTATCCGTTACTTTATGTGTTGTTTACTATATATGAATTTTTCAAGTGAGATAAATCAGGCAACTTTTATAAAACTTTTTTTTTTAATTTTTCATTATTTAGATGAACGAAATATTTTTATCTGTTCGAATATGTTTAAACAATAAATACTGCACTGAAATATAAAAAATATAAATTATATATTTATTTAATTAAAATTAAATTTTTTGAATATAAAAATGATATTTTCTGTTAGAATCTTAGAATTCAAAATAAACGAATAAGTAATAAAAATGTTGTCGTTCAAAAGCTTTAGGGGTATTTTTTACTAAATGGTAGAATAAAACAATACTAACAGTAATAGTCGTGAAAATAATAACAATAAAAGTAATGATAATAATAATAATAATAATAATATCAATAAAAATAGTAACGAGAAAAATAATGACAATAATAATAATAATAATAGCGAAGAATGGGCAGAATGGGGTACCTAAGTGTCCCACTCTCCCCTAATATTAATTCAGTAATTTTTAAATAAACGATACTTAACTTGAAAAAAAATATTCGCGACATTTAAAACAAAAAGGGAAAAGTATTTAATTTTTAAAGGAAGGTGAAATTTTTTCGGAGTTAGATTTACTTTTTTGTTGATTTTTGCAACTGCGTGATCAAAAACGTAGCAGGGAGATCAAATGCTTCTTTTCTGCCCAGCAAAGGTATGTCGGGATAAAGAGATTCCTTTGAGGACCGACTTAGAAAACGTGGTATTTCCCAACAGAAGCAAAGACTGATGTTACTCTGAAAGACCCCAGTCGATCACTTATTCGCATTTCAAAGTACATAGAGAGAGAGAGAGAAAGAGAGAGACTAAATCCACATTTCACGAAAGTTAGAATTTGAGAATTCGATTTCTCGTTGTGCTGTTACTGCTTTGCTTTTGCTTTTTCATATACATCTGCACATTTTAGTTGAAATATATTTATATTCGAGTTTACCACATTTCATAATAATTTCAAGTTATTCCTCTAATCTTAGAACATACGAAAGGAAAATATTTTTCTTCAAAATATGCGATAAATCTTGTATTTGAAATGTTCAATAATTTGCTTTTGATATTAAATTTCTTTTTGCGGAGTTGCCACGGGTGAGGGAAATCAAAGAATTCATGGGAAATCAGGAAAAGTAGAATTGAGAAAAGTTAGGGAATTTTATTAAAAGTATATTGGAAAAATATTCAATTTTTAGATTTCATAAGAAAATTCTGAATTTTTGTTTTTTTGACTCTTAAACTATGAAATTACCACGAATTTTAATACATAACCTTAACTCTCTTCTGTTTCTAAAAACAATTCATTTTAAATAACATAATTCCTGAAGAACTACTATAAAATTATTACTTATAAATTATTGAATGAAATACTTTTTTAAAACAAATTTTAGTTTTTATTCTGATGAAATTAGTTGAATTTTTTAATATGTATGTAATATTATTTCATAAATTTTAACACTATTCTTCGAAATAATTCAATTATTTTCATAAATATTAAAATTCTTTTCAGGGATTTAAATATTTTCTTAAGTAGTAAAATTCATCATAAAATTTCAATTATTTTCTGTACAATTTTAATTGACTTTCTTAAAAGACTTTAATTATTAAATAAATTATTCATTTTTGTAATTAAATAATTGAATTTTCTTAGAATTTTCGAATAAAAATTGATTTAAAAATTGGTTTTAGTTAAAGTTTTTGATGATAATTGAATTTTAATCAATTTTGAATAATTGAGGGGTTGGATGCTATACAATAGGGGATACGCGTGAAAGTAGAAGGGGACAACAAAAACTATACGCGCCCCCTCATTATCATATAATAATTGTAACTTTTACAAATAGTTGAGTTTTAAAACGATTTTAAATTTAAATCTTTGAAAATCTAAATTTTTTCACTTTCAATTTAAAATTCTGTAGATTTTCAAAATATTTGAGTTAGAAATTTTTGAAAAACTTAATTCTTATGGTAAAATACTAATAATAATAATAATAATGATTAAATATTTATTTAAAAAAGAAGTTATTGATATTTCGAATAAAATTTTTTTGAGTCTGGGTAAAGTCGAAATTTTGTTAAGAATTCAGGGAAAAGTCAGAGAAAAACAAAATTAAATTTGTGTGGCAACCTTGTTTTTTCATATTGAGTGAAGGAAATTTATGTGAAGTAAACTTAATTTTAATGAGGTAGAGTAAATTTTTAACTGAACTAAAGTAAGTTTTAATTTAAGTAGAGTCAATTTAAAAATTTTGATTGAAGTTTTAGTATATTTTAATGAAAGTAGAGAAGATTTTAATTGAGTCGCGTAAATTTTAATTGAGTAGAGAGGCAATATTTTTAAATGATCGGTTACACATTTATTTATGTGACACACTTTAAAAGATGTATCTATTTTTATTTACTTCTACTTTTTGTCATTCTCTCCTCAGCTATTTTGGAAAGTCTAGGAAAAAGCAATCAGCAGGCATTTATTTACAATTAGCATAGAATTTCTCGTGAAATCGTAAAAATAAAACGGTACTCGTAAAAACTCTATACGTCATACATGTATAATTTTTTTTCTCCTTCTTTCTTCATATAACTTGTATACGTGTGTCAAAAGACATAATTCACAATTTCCGCTCGAGAGATCTCAATCTCCTTTCCGCGATTTATAAACGTGTATGCAAAAGACAATTTATGGTAGGTCATAAACATCGTAACTCCCCTATTTTATATATATACAAGTTCCTACTATGTATGTACATCATTCCTTTGATTGTTCCTTATTTTTTCATGCTTTTTCTCTTTTTGTAAATAACTGGAGAAGAAAGAAGAAACTTTGCGTCACTGTTTTTAAAAACATGACCACGAAGATTCTTAGAATGTATGTAATCCGGGGATTGATGATAAAAAAAGGACAAGTTAAACTGTGTGTTTGACATCGGGAATCACTCATGTCAAACCAGTCAAGTCACTCTGAACAAGATCGCAAGTTGCTTCGCAGTTGACTGCAGTTTTAATAGAGTATTAGAAAAGTCATTACTCTCTATATACAACACACCTGCCGACATTCAATTTGTCAATCTGCCGTTGACATTGAATAGCATTTGAAAAAATAGAAATAAAAATTTTAACAGATTCACTACTAACAGTTGGATGACACATGATATCATATTTTATCAATATCAGTTAATTTTGTTTGACATTGGAAATTTCATTATTATTCCTTCTATTTTTTTTCTCTCTCTTCCTCTTTTTTCGAAAATTTGTTTTTTTTTCATTTATTATGGAATTTTTTCTTTTTTTTAAATAAATGTTTGTTTTCTTGGAAAATTTAGAGATAACGTCATCGTGAGGGAAGTTGTAATTTTAGAAATAAAATTCAAATGAGGGTTGAAATAGACGTCTTATTATTATTGGCGTAATAGGCTTGGGAAAATTGAAATCTAAAAATTGTTGAACTATAAATGAATTTTTATTTTTTTCTTCGTCCGCTCTCTGAAATTAATTTTTAAAAAAATTACAATTTGTGATTTAATTTTTACTTTTGAATTAGCGGATTAGAAAAAAATGTTTACTAATTTGAATACGTGACTGACTTTTTGCTTGTGAATTAGTAAATTTCACTAACAAATTAGTAGAAATTATTACTTATTTAATAAATAAATTTAAACCCAGACAAAAAAGTTCTATAGAATGACTCTATAGAGCATTCTATAGCGAATTCTATAGAATATTCTATAGAAATTTCGTAGAATTTATGTAAAAATATATTTTTTAATTTCTACATGAATTCTATAAAATATTTCTAGTCAAAGTCTATTGAATTCGTGCAGATATTCACAAAAAATATTTCTTTTTACAAATTCTATAAAATATTCTATAGAATAATCTATAGAATTCGCTATAGAATTCTCTATAGAGTCATTCTATGGAATGACTTTATAGAACTTTTTGACTGGGAATAAGTATTTAATTAAAAAAAATAAATACTTATTTCTACTAATTTATTAGTATGGTTTACTAACATAACTAATAAAAATTAGTAAATGTTACTAATAAGAATTAGTAAATTTATCTAATAAAAATTAATAAAAATAACTAATAAAAAGTAATTTCAACTAATTTATTAGTGAAATTCACTAATTCAAAAGCAACATGTTAGAATTGTGAACATTTTTTCTGATTCAAATTCAAAGAGTTGATTAGTGAAAACTTCATTAATTTGAAGTAATAAAATTTGTGTTATCTGCTAAATAAAAATTTATAATTTAAGTTTTAATTTTATTAAAAATTTTTTAATTTAATTTTTAATTTGATTTTAATTTCAATTATCAGTCAATTTTAGTAGTGTAAAAAAAGTTAACTATTTGAAATAGTTTTTTTTTAATAAGAAAATTAATTTTTAAAAAAGTGTTTAATTAGAAATTGGCAGAAATTAACAGATATTTCATATTTTAATTAGTGGACTTTTCAGTAATTGAAATAAAGGGACTTTTTACTCATTTCT
The DNA here is from genome assembly GCA_032872475.1 of Leptopilina myrica (nomen nudum). Lineage (NCBI taxonomy): Eukaryota > Metazoa > Arthropoda > Insecta > Hymenoptera > Figitidae > Leptopilina > Leptopilina myrica (nomen nudum). Next base: position 6,819,380 of record CM065467.1, read on the forward strand.
TGAAAGCTGATAATAAATCGATTATTTTAATCAAACCTGTTTGTTTAAAATATTTTGCAAAATAAGTTGTGACTTCAAGAGTTGTAGATTTATTACAATTTTCTCTTTAAATCTTAATTAGTAAATAATTTAATAAAAGGAGTAGGAAATAAATGTATAACTATAAGGAAATAGTAACATTTTTTAATTTTATTAACTTTTTAAATCTGAATTAGTTAAAAATAACTGATTGTTAGTAAATTTCTGGATTACTTTTTTTTAAATTATTTAATAGAAAATAACTAATTTTCAGAAGTAAGAAACTAATTTTCAATAGAAAATAACTAATTATTAGTAGATAATGACTAATTATTAGTAACAAATTACTAATTTTTATTAGTAAATGAATAACTATGAAAATGCATTAATTATGAAAAATTTTAGTTATTTTGACACAACCTAAAAGTGAATTTAATTAATAATTAGACATTATTTATTACTTGATTAGTAGAAATTTTTATTATTTGAATGAGTGACTGACGTTTTACTATAAAATTAGGTATTTTTAATTAATATAAATTTACTGTGAATTTATTGGAAAAAAGACATTCTGCTGTAAACAAGCAAATAAAATTGACAAATTACATACTAACTGTCAATACTAATTACTTAGTAAAATTTACTAACAAATAGTAATTTCTTTTAATTTACAAGTGCAAACTATTATTATTAAAAATTAATTAATTAAGAATTTTAATTAGTTATTAGTAAAAATGTTTTTTAATTTGAATTATAGTTATTAACTTCTTGCATATAAATTAACAAATGTTACTAATAAATTGTAGTCTCTACTAATTTAAAAGTAAAATTTACTATTTCAAATGCAAAAAGTCAGTCACTAATTTAAATTAGTGAATACTTTTACTGATTCAAATTTAGAATTTACTAGTTTTAATTAGTGGACAACTTTTCAATATTCTCTAAGTTTACATTAGCCGACAATTTTTTCTAATTTAAAATTGGTGACTGACCTTTTGCTTTTAAATTAGTAAAAATTATTATTATTGAAAATTAATTAATTAGGAATTTAACTTAATTTATTAGTAAACATAATCTTTAAATTTGAATTAGTAAAAATCTTTACTATTTTGAATTAGTGACTAACTTTTTTCTCTTGAATTAGTAAATTTTATTAAAGAAATTAGTAGAAATAACTATTTATTAGTAAAAATTACTAATTCAAATTAGTAAAGATTTTTACTAATTCAAATTTAGAGAGTATATACTAATTTAAATTAGTTATTGACTTTTTGCATGAAAATTATTAAATTTCACTAATAATAGTAGTAATTTCTCTTGATTGATTAGTAAAATTTACTAATATGAGAATAAAACTTTTCATTTTATCTTAGAAGATTTTTACTATTTCGTTTAGTAGTTTAACCATTTTTACTGTAGTTTTAGTGGTAAGTTATCAAGAATTAGTAGAAATATTTACTAATTGAAATTTTTGTAGATATATGGTTATATTTATTATTAGAAATTACTATTTATTAATAAAAAATGTACTAATTACCACACTAAATATACTAAAAATGGCTTGCGGTTAAAATTCTTAAGATTTTAAAAATTTTTAGTTAAAGATTTTTTGTTTAAAAAAATAATTGAGCGAAGGTCAGGAAATAAATAACCGAAAGCCATTTTCAGTGTGTTTAGTTCGGGGTCCTTCAGAGAGTAATTTAAATTTAGAGAGAAATAATTATTAATTTTATTTGAAAAGATCGACCGCAATTTTATGAAATCGCATGATGATATAGTTTAGATCAAATTGACCCAGTGAATTGACGACATAGCAAAAAATAACTATCAACGAAGGTTAAAATCAATTTTAATTGTTGGAATTTTTATCCATGATATAGTTTCAATACCTAATTGTCGCAATAACTTCCAATTATTGTTAGTTTGAAATAAAAAATCTCCTATTTTCCTAAATTAGGTACAAAATTTGTCGCTGTCATGTGATTTTAATGATTGATTAGCTCAATAATAATTAAGCATTTTCAATCGAAAGTCTGGTATTAACTGAGAGAGTTGAGGTATTCACACAATGTTGATATAGTTGAAAACAGTTCCAATTCCATTGAGGGAGAATTATTTAGTATATAACCATTTTTGAATCGCCGACTGAAAATTACTATTCCATTAAAGGAACCGGTACTTTTGAAGTGTATTTTAAATCTTATATATGTGTTGGCTTCGTAAAAATAAATGTTGAAAGCGCATTTGGTGCGGGGTTTTAACCCTTCGGGCAAAATTGAGATTATTTAGTAAATCGTTTTCGAGCTAAAGAACTATACTCAGGACTTTTTTTTCTCTTTTTTCAAGGACCGCGCCAAAATGGTCATTTGGAATAATAATAACAACATCAACTAAAAGTCTGAGTTTCAGTTTCGTTTTATAATTAATACTTACAGTGGGAAGCTGTGGTGAGCATGAGAGTAGCTTGTTTTTACGCATTGCGCCGGCATATGTATTCACCGGCGAAGCGCGAGTACAACCACGTGCTTATGCACAAACTTTCCTTTTAAAAACGTGTCTGCACCCACTATTTATCAATATATCACACTATCATTTAAAAATACACTTTAAATTTGAAAAAATTTTAACTTTTTTCCAAATTCACTCGAAAGTTGTGCAACATTTTTTAAACACTTTTGTTTGTATTAAAAATTGATTCTTCACTTTAGGACACAATATAAGTGAATTAAAATATTCTCGGTGGTTGATATCCAACTGGATGATGATGATGGAAATGGTAAAACAAAGAAAGCTTTTTTGGAATGTTTATTTCGTTGAATTAGTTAATTAATGTAATTATAGTTTTAAAGCCGATAGTGTTGGGGACGGGAAAATGAAAGTGTGTTGTTTTAATTAAAGATAATTGAGGATCAAGAGACATGTGTGTTCCTATTATAGAGTCGTTGTCGTTGTCGTCGTCATCGTTGAATTGTAGTTTAAAATGATGATAGAAAATGCGAGTCTGCGACTTCCCAGTCGGATGACCATCGCAGCACTGAACCCAACTCTCAACTAAACTCTGTGACTGCTGACTGGTGCTCTCGGAACTCTTTGAGGCGAGAGATGTGGGTATATGGGGCTTTTCGTTTCGTTACATGCGTATGTCGCAGACTAACACGAACACGCGTGCCACGCACGTGGACCACAAGCGCATTATTATTGCGCCCACGATTTACTTTTCAGAATATACTCCAAAAAATTAAATCTCGGGTTCAAAATGGGAACATGCGTTCACAAAAGATACATTATTTTTCTCTTTCTCTTTAGGTGACTGTAATTATATTTCTTTTTTTATGGTTGAATATTTTTTTTACTTCCGTCTTTATTTAAAAAAAAAGTTGAATTAAACCTAATTTGTATTAACTCAAACATGTTTTTAGTTCAAAAATAAGTAATAAAAAAAATGAATTAAAGGTGAAAGAATTTAATTTATAAAAAATTTTTGAATTAAACGAAATTGTTTTTGAATCAAACTTATGTATTATGTATTGCGGACCAAAAATATTATTATTATTATGACAAAGATAATTATGTTTGATTCAAATACATTGTTTTCTCAAATTAACTAATTCGAAAGCACAAAGTCAGTTACTATTTTAAATTAGCATAGATTCCTAATAATTTAGATTTTTTCTACTTTTTTCGAATCATTTTCAAAGACTGTGACTTATTTTGAAATATTTTCATAATTTTCGACTTTTTCGTCTGCTCTTCTAAATATTTGAATACAATACCTCAATTTTAGTATAAAATGCAACTTATTTTGATTTTTAAAGTGTGAAAATTAATTAATGTGAAACCTGTCGAAATGCAACTTGATTTTTTTTAAATCCATAACAATTGTTTAATAAATTAACTTTATAATCTATGTTTACAATATATTGTAGAACTAATTGTAAGTGAAAATAATTCTTATTTAACATATTTCTTGAGGTAAAAGTAAAAAATTTTTTTCTTCATTTTTTTGGGTTTTTATCGTTAAAATTAAAGTGCAAATATCATAGGGCCATTTGCTCTCTAAAACTGAATCAGTGAAATTTCACTGAGAATCAGTGACTCTATTCTCGCTATTTGAATCAGTGAAATTTCACTGAAGATCAGTTAAAAATGATTGAAATTTCAGTCATATTTCACTGATTGGCCAATTAAAAAATAACTGAAATTTTCAATATGTGTGATTGAAATTTCCAGTAACTTTTTTATTGGTCAATCAGTGAAATATGACTGAAATTTCAATCATTTTTAACTGATTTTCAGTGAAATTCCACTGATTCAAATCGCGAGAATAGAGTCACTGATTCTCAGTCAAATTTCACTGATTCTCAGTGAAATTCCACTGATTCGGTTTTAGAGAGTGTCTTTTAGCTCAAGGTGTACTGAGTTTAGTAGACAAAAAGTTTAATGGAAAACATTAAGAAGAAAAAATATATTGCAGGTTAATTATTAGATGACGGTGTGGGGCTGAATCGGACATCGTGATTAAAAACAACCAAATCTTTGAATTCTTTATTTTATTTTATATTAATTAACTATTTTATATTTTAAAGTGAAAGAATTTAACAACTTTAATATTAGTAATAATTTCCGAATGATAGATTCACTCCCTTAACTATTTTATATTTTATTATTTGCTTAGAACCACTTTATAGATAAATAAATAAAGAATTTATTTTAGAACTCGAATTCGCAAGCGAGTTGCTACAAACAGACAAGCCTGAAAACTGTAATTCATTTTATATTATAATTATTACCGATTTTACATATTATATTATATTCTTTGTATAGAACTATCTACAAATAAATAAAAGAAGAATTGATTTGACTTTTTTACCAAAAAAAAGAAAATTTGTATCTCATTCTTTAATTAATTGGCCGTGTCCGATTTAGCCCCATGGGGTGTCCGGTTTAGCCCCACCAATTTTCGGATTTTTGTTTTTGAGGTAGTCACCTTCGAAGCAATATATCTCTAAAGCTGTTGTACTTTTTTTAAATTGAACAAGTGCGATTTGTAGGTGAAAGTACAAGCTTCAAAATGATATATTGCACTTTATCAAAAAGTTTGTTTTTGTATGAGTTTTCTGGTCAAAGACCAAATCCGTCCGGTTTAGCCCCGGTCTCCCCTACCTATAATTAATTTTCTTTTTGATTAGTAGAAATTATATAAAATTTAATTAAAAATAATTGAATTTTTCCATCAAGTATTTACTTTGAAAAAAATTTACTAACTTTTAATTATTTGAAATTTTTTAATTGTAGGTATGTAATTGAAAATTCGTTATCTTTCAAAACTTAATTTTAAGAATTTCTTTATTATAATTTTTTAAAAATGTTAGTGGAGCGTCGGGGAATTGTAGCCCCTTAAGAAAAATTATTTAAAAAACCAACTTATCTTTATAATAATATATTGTTTTAATCATTTTTTACACATTTCGTTATATCTTTAATTATATTTAATTTAAAACTTAAAAAAGAAAGTAAATTTGAAAAAAGTACATTTTCTACCATCATCATCCAATTTGTGTCGGGTATTGGGAGCTTTCACTTTAAATTTAAAAAAGTTATTTAATTTCTATTTTTTAGAAATATGTTTTGTTTTCTAATAAAAAAGTGTTAATACGTACTTACAAACAAGCCAAAATTTTAGACTTAGAATAAATTTTTTTTTCAAAATTATAATTGAATAAAATTTTTGAAAAAAATTTAACTTTTTTATTTTTTCCACCAAAAGTTATTTTTTAATGACATTTTTTTTCATGTAAGTGATATCTTTTAATATCTTTTACAATTTTCAAAAAAATAATTATATCCGTAACATGGTAACAAAAATTCTCCTTGCTGACGCTAATTCTTCCATTACCCCACAGAATTCTTACAGGCCAAAATTTGAATAAAAAAATAAAAACAAACAAATTTTATTATTATCTCGGTTTTTATATACATACACATATTCACCCATAATATAATAAAAACAAGTTGTTCATTTCATGACCATTTAGCTTCCTCAATATATATTATTATATATAATTTTAAAAGTTAAATAATTATAATAGTTTATTAAATATAATTAATAAACCGGGTAAACTACCCTGAATAAATATTAATTATTCAATTTTTTATTATAGAATAATTATTTTAAAGTGTTATGATAAAATGTCAAAAAATACAAAATTTTAATTTTTTGTGAAAAATTAAAATATTTATTAATTCTATAAATTTTGATAAAATATATACTTTATATACATGAATCGATTCGTTTTTATGTCAGGAATGCAATTTTGACAAGAATTATTAAAAATTTTAATATAGAAAAAAGTTATTTCAAAAAACCAAAAAATTAATTATTTTTAAAATTAAAAAAATGTTGAAAAAAATTTTTTTTTTATATATTTTTGAAAATCCTTCTGTCTGATTCAAGATATTCGTGACCGTAATACACCTACAAAATTTTATCAAAATCCATCAAGATGTGTAAGAGAAAATTTGTCCACAAGAATCGGTGACATACACACACACACACATACACACACACATACATACATACCCACATACATCCGGACATTTGTTCCTCTCGACGAATTATATATACTACACTTGAAAATTTGTAAAAATAATTGATTTTAAAAAATTCGGAAATCGACATCACTATAAGGCTTCCTTTATGAGGAAGCAAAACTTAACTAAATAATACTATTTCTAAACATCACCATAAGTAGTTAAAAAATACATCAAAAAATACATTTTCCCTTGTCTTTATTAAAAATTTGTCAATAAAGTTATCGTTTGTTTTCAAATGATATAAACGTAGGTTGCGAAGATTTTTTTAGACATCGCAGCAAATTTTAATAAGTACGTTTAATAAGTACGTGAAATTTAAAAGCTCCAATTACCCCACGCTCTCCTATATCTTAATAACTTTTAAAAAAGGGACAATTACAATTAGAATTATTATGAAAAATTAATTTTTGTATTTAAATAAATGAATTCTCAAAGAACTTTCGGAAAATTATTAAAAATATTTGATTTAGAGATGAAGTTTTGTGAAAAATTGTAATATTTCAAAATTATTTTATCTCAGGAGGTTTAAAAATTAAATTAAAAAATAAATTTTTTTGACATGGAAAAACAGATATGAAGTAATTAAATAATTATTTCGCAATATTATTCAGGTTTTGAATAATTGAATTTAAAGTTTAGTGAGAAAGAAGAAAATAAGGGAAATACAAAATAAAAAATTTTTGTGACATCACTAAATTAAATTTTAAATCGACTAAACCTATACTTTTGTTGCTCCTTAAAGTCGATCCAAGGGGTTAGTAAGGGAAAATAAAATTGTTCAGGGTTTTTTTTATTGCTTTCAAAAAATACGAATTTTCGTGTTGGAAAGAAAGATTTAGGTTAAAGGAAAAAAAAAATAATCTCCTGGCAATGAAATAAAGCGATATATTATTGTAAATAGTTTAACTATTATCTGAAAATTATTGACGCTTTTTCAAATAAAATTTGTTCTTTTTGTTTTTGCTGTGCTCGCGATAAAATATGCATTTTTCATTTGTGCGTGGAAAATGAGGCTTTTATCTCCTGCTGAGAAGTTTTGATAGATTATTATGAGCAGTGGGTTAGATAAGTTGTGTAATATAAAATGATTCATGAATGAAGAAACATTAATGTATACGATATCATTTGTGAAGAAAATAATCAAGCTGTTTCGTCTATTAGAATTATTTTTATTACAATTGTTGGTATAGGTTCAGAATCTATGACTTTGAAATGGAATATTGAAGAAATTTTTCATTTCAATATTGACTCTGGGTTGCGCGGTATAATAAAACGAACGTTCATCCTCCTTACCAGGTCGAATACTTTTGAATCAGAGTCAATGAAATATTAACCCCTGAGTGGAAATACGAAGGAGTATCTTGAAAAATTAAACAGTCTTAAATCGCTTAGAGAGCGACGTAGACAAATGAATTGCACTCTTTTACATGCTGGAATACAAAGGTCAGGGTCCAAGTTGATAATCTGTTAAAGACGCTATAAGACGCTATGTATCGAGAAAGAAAAAATCTAATGCTGAATCTCCTCTGTTATTGTAGAGAGAAAAATTAATTATTATGTAAATTAGAGCAGATATAAAATAAAGGGCGTATGAAAATTTTTTAAATCAATTTGTAGGCGTTTGACTCACGCGACTATTGATACTTTTTTCACCTTATACATAACGATTTCGCTAGTATTTTAATAAATAAGTTTCTTATAATACTTATTTCGTTAAAAAAGTGCTTAATTTTTTTAAAGCATTTCTTTAAAGTAATTCAATAAGTTATGAACAATTTAAGAAAAATTTTGTCAAGAATTAAAATATTTTCATAAATAAAGAAATTATATAATTAATTATTTTTATAAACATTAATAATAAAACTTATTCCATAGAATTCAATAAAATTGCTCTTGATTTATCCACTATCTGATTTAATTTTCTTGATAGAATTAAATTATTTTTAAAAATTTCACTAAAATTCTTCAAATAAAATAATTTATTTTTAGCTAAAACTGTTAATTTTGATAAAGTTTGTTTATAGGAAGTCAATTGATTTAATACAATTCTGTGATTGAATTTCTCGAAAAAATTCAATTTTTTAAAAATATTTTGTTTAAATACTTCTAAAAAAATTCAATTATTTTCACACAAAAATTTTTTTTTCAAAGAAGTTCAATTATTTAAATTTAATACCTAATAAAGATTTTGTCAAAATTCAATAATTTTAATAAATTCTTCACGGAAATTAAATTTTCACAAACAGTAATAAATTTTACTCAGAATTCTATTATTTCAAAAAAAGTAGTAATATTCTTTGCAGAATTCGATTATTTTCAAAAATGAAATACAAATTCTTCGCAAGAATTTAATTAATTTCAATATCATTTTAATTAAATTCCTTAAAAAGTTCGAACTTTTTTTATTTTTTTTTTAATAATTGAATTCATTTGTAAAAATTTTATTAAAATATGTAATAGATATTGAAAATTATTGAATTTCGAATAAAATAAATCATTAAAAATAAAATAAAATTCTCATAAAAGATTTTCACAAAATTTTTGAAAAGTATTGAATTCTTTCAAAAATTTTTATTGAAAATTTAAAAAAACAATTTAATTTTTTAGAAAAATTTTATTGTTTATGAAAATATCTGAAATCCTATTTAAAAATTTTTATTATTTTTGAAAATAATTGAAGTTTGTGTAGAATTGTATAAAAAATTTGTTTTTAATAATTGAATTCATGTGGTAAATTTTTATTAAAATACTTGATATTGAAAATAATTGAATATCGAAAAATTTTTGCATATAAATAATAAATAATCATTTTATCAATTATTTATTTTTATATAATTAAAAATTAATAATTTCAAATAAAATAAAATTCTTATATTCGAATCGTTTGAAAGATTTATTGAATTTAATTATTCGATTCAATTGTTTTTATGAGTTTTATTACAATTTTTGTAAATAATTTTTTTTATTTCAAGTATTAGCGAATTAAAATTTTTTAAGTAGTTTAAAATCTGAAAAAAAGAAAGAGGTAGCTTTTATTGTTACAAATCTAAAAAACGGGGCAAGTGCGTGTTGCACTCACACTGAAAAGACTGGTTCTGTGCACTACTATCTAGATCATTTGGTAAAAACAATGTTTTTTTTATTTTCTAAAATTAAAAAAAAAACTTTTAAAAATTTTGTTTTAAAAATTTTCTTAAATAAATTTTTTGTGATCAGTCTGTGAAAATACACTAGCATATCAATTTTTAGATCAAATAATTTAGAAGTTAAGGGAAAAAACTTTTTTACAAATTTTTTTTTAGTTTTTCCTTGACAACAATCTGCGCTAAAAAGACTACTTTTAGCAGAAAAATTGATTAAAAGCTTCCTTATATATTATAAACTTCCCTGCATTAACCTTAAAGCTACCGAAGTGATATATAACTTATAATTTATAATTGATTACTTTATCCTCCATTGAGACTAATAATCACTTTAATAATTTTATTGGTTGCACGCATTTATTCGCTAATTAAAAGATCTTGTTTTCGCGTTGCAAATAAATAAATAAATATATATAAACCTGTTTAAATATATATATATATGTATTATTTGTGTAACTTAGTCTTATTGCCCGGCAAGATAATATGGTGTGCGTGAGTTTTATGGGTCTCAAACAAAGCTATCGAGCGGATAACAATATTGATTGTATCTGAATAAGTAAGTAAATCTTCCTGACACACGAGTGCACCATACAATTGGCCTGACGTGAAAAGAAAGATTAAGTGTGTACGCACGTTACAAGCGGTAATTCATGTTAAAAGTTGAGCGCACTCTCCGGACGTTTAAACTCTTGTATTCACTTATTCACGTTTTTAATATTATAAAAAAGTAAGGAAGAGACGAGAACACCAACATATAACGACGACAAGAATGTGAAGTCAAATCAAAGGTTATTCATAATATATATATATATATACGAAGGTCGCTGAACGTAGGTGGTTGTCTGATAGTCATTGCGCCAACTACATCGAAAATGTTTTAACTTAAATGTTTGGAAAAATTCGAAAACAGGATAACCTCACTTTGATCCAGTTGCAATAAGCCACAAGTCAAATTATTATTCACCTTCTCTCCTTAGTCTTATATATTGAGGGGAAAAATGTACCATGATTTATGAATTCACTATACGAAAAAAAAAAATTTTCCAAATCAGGCCTCGGAATTTGAAAATGAAAAATAGTATCAAAACTCATAAACTGAACCTTCGGAAAGTAAAACCACATATAAAATTTATTCAATCGTTTTCATTGGCCTGTAATATCTAAACAAATTAATGCTTTAAACATAAATTTTAATCAAGTTTATCTTTTGAAAACAGGAAAAATAAATTAAACTGAAATCTGTATTTAGGACATTAACTTTTAGGCATCAGGTACTAATGAAAATGTCAGTACAAAAACTTTAGTTTTAAATTTTTTTTAAAATTTATTAATTATTAGGGTCAATTGGGGTGAATAGAAACACATTTGCTAAGGTTCACCAATAACATAAGTTTTTCCTTTAAAATCGGATTATTTTTCGTTTTCTTGTGTATTTAATTATTATTTCACTTCCGTGGAACAATTTTATGGGGTAGTCATAAATAAGGGTATCATTAAATAACAATAATCTACTGTTTCTATTTACCCCTAAATTTTTCAACTTTGTTAAAATTTAGGGGTAAATAAGAACAGTAGTTATTTTAGTTAAATAAACAAATTTTTTAATAAATACAGGCTTAAACCTTGAAACTTATAATATCGCCCCCAACGGGTTCTAAGTATTTTTCCATTTTCTGATTGTCAATTAGCAGAAGTATATATACAAAAATATTTCCTATTGCATAAATAATTGAAAATTAAAGGTGACACCCGTTCACTTTTTTGACTCGCATTGGGAAAAAATAAAGTAAAAATTTATAATTATCTCTTATTAATACTATAACAAAAATCAACTTTGATTCTCATAAAGAATTTTACAAACAAAAATTTCATTAAATAAATACATTCTTTTGACGAATTTTAATAAAACTTTTAGGAATCATTATATTTTTCGAAAAATTTGTATAAAATTGTTTATGATGAAAATGAATAAATGAATTTAAATACAAAATTTAATAATTTACTTAATATTTGATTAATTTAAAACTTAATTCTTGTAATGAATTTTATCAACAAATTTTTAAATAATTGAATTCTTTTGACTAATTGTGATCAAAATTTAAAGATTAATTACAATTTTTCAAGAATTCTATTAAAACATTTAAAACTGTACTAAAAGTAATTCAAATTCTGCAATGAGCTTTATATTTAATGAAAATAATCGAATTCCTAAAACAAATTTATTATTTATAAAAATACAAATTGACTTCATTAAAAAATTAATTATTTATGAAATTAATTAAATTATTGCAATGAAATTTATAAAAAAAATTTTATGAATTTAATTTCTCTGGAATTTTTATTTTATTTATGAAAATAGTTAAGTGTCTGAGTTGAATGTTATTAATTTTTTATAAATTGAATACTTTTAGGTTTCTTAAAATAGTATATGTTGAAAATGAAATGAGAAATTTTTTTTAAATAATTGAATTTTGCAAAATAATTGTTTATTTACAAAGATAGTTATGATTTTGGGGGAAATTTTTCTTTACATTTTAATCATAAATGAACTTTTTAAGAAGGGTTTTATTACGATTGAAAATAATTACTGCAATTATTTGTAACTTCTCAAAAATTAAATTTTTTTAAAAATATTTATAACTAAAATTTTTCTATAAAGTAATTATTTTGAACAATTTATTAAATTTATATATTATATTTATATATTATATTTGGATTATTAACATTTTGCAATAATCTAAGTTTTTAAAACTTATAATTAGATTTATAAGAAATTGCAATTTTATAAAATTTTAAATTAAAACCTTTTGAAGTTGATTTATTTATGAATACAATAAACGCAATTCTTTTAAAATTAGATTAATTCTGTAATTTGAATAAAAAATTTTTAAATGTTTTTTTAAATTTACTAATTTTATTTAAAAAAGTAGGTAAGAAATTAGCCGTGCGAATTGTTGCTTGTGAATTAAAAAATATAATTTATTTTTCTTTTTTGTCCAAATATAATTTACTACTTAAAAATGTTAAACTTGCCCTTATTTTATAAATTGAAAACACACCGCAACTTGAAAGAAAAAGGGAAGGAAATTCAAAACTCGGTAGTGAAAAAGTCAAGACACTACTACAAGTAGAATAGTTGTGAATGAAAAAAAGAAAGTGAGAAACGGAAGAGGAAGAGACATTCCCTTTCAATTTTTATTTTCTACTGCTACACTTCTCACATCCTCAATATCCCCCCTAAATGCAGACTGTTTTTCCCCTCTCTGCAATAAATTTCCCAAAACATAGACCGCAGAATATTCCTTCCAGACTATCCGATTTCGAAAACTGACCGACTTGTGAGAAAAAGCAATTTCAAAATATCACGTTTTTAGCATCCAATTACACATGAAAGTGGTGTTTTACATTTCCAGGAACCACTATATACCTACTGCTTCCACACACTTTCTTACAAACGAAATTTTGCTTCCTGATTTATTGTTTTCCTGACACCGAATAGAAACTGTCTGAGGAGATAAATACTGTCTACACTGGAAGAAAAATTTATTTGCTTCAAATAAACGATTACTGTCTACATTGTGTTAAAAATCGTAAACCCCAACTTCGAAAAATAATCGAAAACAAATTTCATTTAAATAGACGATTAGCTGTAACTCTGATATTTTTTCCATCGTTGCCACAGGACAGGAAATTCAGGAAAAAGTCAGGGATTTTTATGAAAAATAATAGAAAACAAATTTTGAACTTTGGCGTCTTTTTTGTATACCTCATAATTCACCAAGTTACCACAAATTCCAATACAAAAACCTTCAAGTTTTTTTCTATTTTTGACAAGAAAAAATTTCCATATGTAACTTTAAATTATTTCAAAAAATATTAAATTAAACTTTTTAAAAAAATTAATTCTTTAAAATTGCCTGTTCAATAAGTGATAGAAAATTCAAATTTTCAAATATTTTAATTTGAAATCTTTCAAAAATTATTCAATTATTTAAATACAAAAGTAAATAATTTATTAAATAAATGAACGTTTTTTTTATTTAATTCTTATGAAGAAATTTATCAACAAATCTTTAAATACTTGAATTCTTTTGACGAATTTTATTCAAATTTTCAAGAATAATTATATTTTTCGAAGAATTTGATTGAATTTGTACTAAACATAATTAAAATTTAGCGGTGAGCTTCATTATTTATAAAAATAATTGAATTTCTAAAACGATAGCACTAGATATCCCAGGATGTTATGGAAACATCCCGTGAGTGTCCTAAGAATGTCCTAGAGATAACCAACGGATAATGTTAGAATATCCTATAGAGACCGGCAGTTTAGATATCCCAATATATTCCTATGATATCCCTCGGATATTTTCTATTCTGTGATCAGAAAGTGTCGTCTCAAAAATAAATTGATTAAAGTTACTTAAATTTTGATTTTTTTCAAGTATAAGTAAGTTGATATTTTTTTACATTGACTCTAAACGTTCTAGAAATATTCTTAGGGCATTCTAGAGATATTTGTATTATATTCTTAGGATATCCTGAGAATATTAATTGTAATTTTAACGAGAATTTTAATTAAATTTTGAACATAATTTTAAAGTTCATCTATTTATGAATAAATGCCACTTGTTTAAAATTGAATTAATTTTGAAATATTTCAGTAAATATATTTATTAAATAAAAACAATATTCGTCAAAAGAATACAATTATCTTCAAAAGTAATAAGATCCTTTGTGGAAATTCAATTGTTTTCAAAAATTCTAACAAATGTCTCTTTAAGAATTTAAATATTTTGATATAAATAACAAAATTTTCCACTAAAATTTAATTATTTTTAAAATATTATTAAAGATAGAAGATGTTTGAAAACTAATTTCGAAATTAATTTCGAAAAAAATATTCAATAAATTGCTTATTTGTGTATTTAAATAATTAATTTCTTCTAAAATTTTCAAATTAAAAATTAAAATTCATTTCAAAATGAATTTTGGTTAAAAATTTAGATAATAATGGAATATTTAGAGCATTATAACGTGAATTTTTATAAATAATTGAATTTTGAAAAAAATTCAAATTAAAATTTTTGAAAATCTGAATTTTCTTAGGTACTTTTAAGTAATTTTTTAAATGATTATTATTTTTTGTAATTATTTCGAAGTTAGGTTTAAATTTAAATGTTTTAAATAATCTCAATTCCTACTGAAAAATAATAATGATTTAATAGTTTTATTTAAAAAAGAAGTTATTGATGTTTTCGAATGATTTTAATATACAATTAAGAAAATTTGTAAATAAATAAAATGGATAATTTTTGTAGTATCTAATTATTTTTAGTGTGAATGAGAATATTCTTTATATGATTAGAGAAAAAGTCAAAATTTTGTCTGAAAATCAGAGAAAAGTCAGGGAAAAACAAACTTATGCTTTTTTGGCAATCTTATTCCAGTACGTTTGATTAAATTACCTTATTTTCCTAACCTAATAAAACATTTAATTTAATCATTTTTAAATTATTATAATTAAAATTTTTTTGTAATTATATTCTCCACTGAAAAAGAAATTTATTTGATTTAAATAACCCATTACTCCTCTATTATCAAATTAATATTTTTTTGAATCAAATAATTTTTATTTAAGGCAATTAAATTTTCAGTTCATGTTTGCTTCAAGCACTAAAATATTGATTCAAATAAAATTTATTCAAGTGAATATTCATTTAATTTTAAATGAATTTGAATTTAATACAAGTAATCGGTTATTTGTATATGAAATAATTTTTTTTTCAGTGTAGAATTTAGATACCTAGTTAAATTGAACCGCCGGATCGTAGAAGGGCATATAGCTCATTTGAATTCCATTGGCTATATACCCTTCTAGGATCCGGCGATTCAATTACAGAAGCAATTACAAGATCTTATTACATTAAATATTTTCTTAGTTCTCTTAATTATTTTCTGATGTATGTACAACACAATATAATTTGTTAATTAATATGTTTGGGGAATAATTGAAATATAAGAGAAGTGAAAAAGTAATTAAATCAACTAGAAATTTTTTTGAGTGTGTTTGTCACCATTTGACATTTTTAAAGATTGCTTTAGATGTTTAGATACACTGTGAGATCGTAGGTGGTTTAAAATTGATTCACAATTTTTAAATTGAGCAACTCCTTATAGAATACAGTTTTGAAAAATATAATGTATGCCCATACTAATGAAAATTATTTTCCCCCATACCGAATATTGAAATTATAGACGCACTCGCGACATATCTGAAAAATAATTCTTCTCACTATAGATGAGACACAGTCCTAAACTAATATTTGTTTTAACATCTCCAACTTCCCTCAAAACAAAGTATTTAAAGCTCCTGGAGAAGATCCTCATAGAGCACTTGAACGACAATTTAAAAAAAATTTTTTTTTCAAGATTCTCTCTGCGTAATATAACGGAAAACCAGATGACTATGTACATATTAGAAATAGCATGATGGTACAAGAAATTTTCTTGTCTTGGAATTTTAATTATCCTGTTAAGATTATAATTAATGAGATTTCGAGTAAAAGTGAGCTTTTGATTATGGTGTAAAATTGTTGGAGCGATTTTCTCGTCGTATCTCATTATGTCATGTCTGGGACCTGGGTTTCGTTTTCAATCCTAAATTTATCACAGGGAGAGACTAGAGCGTTCCGCATTCCGAAAACTGCATTAGGATCAATGCTGCTGCGCAAAGAACAGCTGTTAGATGACCCGGCGAGATATCAAAATGGGGACCAATGTTTTATAACTGATGGTTACCATAAACACAAGGAATATATGGTTGATGATAATTTTGGAATTATTCGTAAATATTTATATGTAAGCAAGTGGATATATTTTATGCTCCAGACGATATTATTCATCTTCGTGATCCAGAATTTGTGCGCAAAATTTAGATTTTCTTTGGGGAAAAATTTATTTCCTGTTCCATAAGGATTACGAATTTTGAATTTATATCGGGGATTTGGGAACACCTTTACGCCTTTTCTCACTTCTTGGCACCTGTTTCTCCTGTTTCGTTTGGTTTTCAACTGTGGTAGTTGTTTACTTTTACTTTCTGATTTTTACTATCGTTTTGAAACTTTAATTAATATTGAAAATCAAAGTGAAAAACTTTTGCTATGATTTCAAGAAATTTTTATTTTTATAGATTATTATTTACACTTCGATAAATTTTGTGAAAATTTTACGAAAGTGAAAATGAAATTTTATGAAAGTAAAAATGAAATCCAAAATTAAATTATTTAAAAAAATTTTAATAAAATTCTTCTAGATAATTGAAATAATTAAAAAAAGTAATAAAATTTTATGCAAAAAGTGAAGTTACTTGCATAATATAAAAGTCCTAAAGAATTGAATTATTTTTAAAAAATTGAAAACAATTCCTCCCAGAAAATCAATTATTTTTAAAAAAGTCTAAGATTTTTCGCAGAAATTAAATTATTTTCAACAATGAAAAAAAATCGTTATAAAAATTCTAGTATTCTCAAAAATTTATATGAAATTCTTTAAAAGATAACAATTTTTATTGAATTACTCAACGGGATTTAATTATTTTGCAAAAATGTTAATTCGATTTTCTCGAGAATTCAAATACTTTCAAAAATAATAAAATTCTTTTAAGAAATTGATTTTTTTCTTTAGATTTGAAACAAAATTTCTCGATAGAACCTAGTTAATTATTTCTAGGAATTTTATTAATATTCTTAATAGAAATACAATTATTAAAAAAAAATTAAATAAATTCTTCTAACGAATTCAATTTTATCCAAATATTTTAATAAATCTCCTTGTAAGGTTTTAATTCTTTTCAATACAATTGTTATTAAATTTCTGAAAAAGATTCAATTATTTTCATAAATAACAGAATTCTTCTAAAAAATTGAGATAATTTTCAAAGAATTAAATAAAATATTATGTTTGAATTAAATTATTTTCATAAATTACAGAATTCTTTGCATGATTTAAATTATTTTTAATATTCTTTAAAAAATTTACAATTCTTTAGAGAAATTCAATTATCTTTAGAAATTTTACTGATGGTATTCTTAGATTATATAATTCAATTATTTTCATAAATTTTAATTAAATTCAACGAAAAGAATAATTCAATTATTTTTAAAAAACGTTAATTAATAAAAGTTTTTTAAGAAATTCAATTATTTCAAAAATGTTCCTAAATTCTTTTTTAAACCTTAATTATTGTTATCACAATGATTGTAAAATTTTTTTCACAAAATTTAAATAATATTTTTAGTACATTTTAAAATTCTTCGCAAAAATTTAATTGCTTTTAAAAATCTAATCAAATTCTTCGAATGAATTTATTTACTTTTAAAATTTTTGATAAAAACTCCTAATAAGAATTTAATTATGCATAGCAATATATTCTTAATTAAATTCCTCGAAAGTGTTGAATTATTTTCATAAATAATAAAATTGTTTGGAGAAATTTAATTATTTTTTCAAAATTTTACTAATATTCTTCACCGAAAGACAATTATTTTTAAAATGTAAATCCTTATTTTCGGTTCTTATTCTTAAATTCTGTGTAAATTTAATATTAAATTTTTTTTTTAAATTCATGCGAACAATTTAATTTTTGTCAAAAATTGTTACAAAATTATTTGAAACAATTTAATTATTTTCAAAAAAAGTTAATTTATGTATTTATATTATATTGAACATATATATTTAGTAATACCTATATATTCGATTGACGTCATTGGGCAATTCATAATTAGGTGCTGATTTAGTTAAGTGACAACCGAGAAGTTGTCATCCATGGCGATGTGCAGATATGATATGATATTATTTTTTTTTGTAGTATTTCTCCCAAAGTTTCATACTTTCGTGACAGTGTTGCTTGTGCTTCATTACCTTATGTCAGAATCAGTTTGTAAATTATTCTCGACGACCATTTCGGATCGATAATTTCGTAACAAAATAAATTTTTTTACTCTCAAACGATTCTAATTTAATGGTTGTTAAACATGAACTCAATAAAAATGAATAGTAATTATTTGGTTCGTGATAGAAAAAGAGTCGCATATATATATATTTGCAATACGTGTGTCTATATAGGAAAAATGTTGTCGTCTCCTTTTTTCTCCAGCCTTCAATGAGACCGGAAGCGCTTAGATAACATAACGGTCAAATTTCCGGTCGATTTCTTTCCACCATTGGCGAATATATATATTTCGTAACAAATATTGATTAAGTTCCCTTTTTTATGACACATTAACGCAATTCGTAATAAATTGTTTCACTGTATACTCTTTTTATTTTTTCCCACGAAATATTTTTTTTCGATTTTACTTCAAAACTTTATGGTATGCCACTATTTCGGTACTTTCTTTTAGATTTCAACCACTAAAAGATACTATTTCTTTTTTTTTAGAATTTCAACAATTTTAAATTCGTTAATACTAGAAATTAAAAAACTATTCTCGCAAAAATTATAATCAAATTCTTTAAAACGATTCAATTCTTTTTAAAAAATATTCGAAATTCAGTTATTTCCAATATCTAGTATTGTCATACCATTTTGCAAAAGAATTTAGTAATTTACAAAAAGTTGATAAAATTCATTCAAAATCCAATTATTTTCATAAACAATACAATTTTTACAGTAATTCAATTAATTTAGTATAGCGATTTCAAAAAAAAGAATTCGAAAAAATCAACTATTTAGTAAAATTATTATACAATTGTTCACGATAATACAATTACTTTTACTAATAATAATATTTTTATGGAAATTCAATTGTTTAACAAATTTTTTTAAAATTTGAAGCAAGAATTCAATTATTTTTATAAATAATAAAAATAATCGAAAAATTTTAATTATTTTTGATACTCTTTTAAATTAATTAGTCAAAAAATTCTATTATTTCCAGAAATAAAATTTATTACGGGAATACAATTCTTTAAAATAAAATCTTCATAAGATTCATTGTATTTCGAAAAAATTAATGGGGAGAATATAGTATTACAATTTTTTTGTTGCATTTTTATATTTTTTTTAATGAATGCATAATATCTCAAAAATATTGTTTCAAAATTTCAAGTTAATCGGAGCAAAATTAACAAAGTTATGGGTATTATCCGAAAATAATGTGAAATGAAAAAAACTTGAAAATTCATGTTCTTTATTAAATAACAATCTGTAATTTGTTTATTTTTAAATTTGAAATATTTTCCAATACACTATTTAAAATGGTGATTTCTCAGTCATAAAAAATGTATATAGCCAAATTTTTTAAATTGCGTTTCAACACTGTAAAAAGAAGCATCTTATTTTAAGATACTTTGGTAGTCACTTTTAAGTTGTTTCTAAAAAGTTATCCAAAGCATCTTAAAATTCATTAGTTTCTAAGGTAGAAGATGGAAAAATAAGATGTTTTAATCGTTTTAAAAGTGATTATAATGTATTACCGGAAGATTTTTAAAAAAATTACTTATTTTATAATAATAAATTAGGTGATTTTTTAGCGAAAATTGTCTTTTTAGCTTCTAGATGCTATGAAAAATTGTAAAAAAATATCCTCTCGTGAATACCTCGAAAAATATCTCCTCTAACAAATGCATTTTGATTTTTTTGGTTTAGATGATTCTGTCACTGGCACGACTCGAATTTTCGTGTTTTTTCGTGTTCGTGTCAGTCCATGGTTGCAGGAATTCAATTTATTAACAAAAGAAAAAGAAGTAAATATTTTCGAAATAAATTAGGAAAAAGTCTAAAAAATAAAAAATATGGAATTACATTTTTGTCAGTTTTGTGAAGTGTTTAAAACGAGTTTTTTTTGTCGTGAAGTTTAATATTTCGATAGCAACTTTTTTAGTTTTAAGGCTACTTTTTGCTACACTCTTTTAAAATTATATTTATCGAATTCGAATTCTGCGTTTGTTTCGATTATGAAAGTTTACCTTCTTTTATTTTTTTTGCAAAAAGTATAAATTTTTTAAAATTGTTACACTCTTTTTGTGGATCGAAATTGTTTTGAAAGTTTATAGAATTTATAAAATACGTAAATAATAATAGTGATATAATCGTGCAAGGTTAAATTCACATTATGTGTCAGTGAAATATTTTTTTCTAAAAAATATCAGACTGTGTTTTTCATTTCATTTGACATGTTCGCAAGATACACGCGTGCAAGCTTTATGATAATCTGTGAAACGGCCTACACGGAAGGTAGAGAATATAAACCAGCGACTGAATTATTTTGACAAAAGCTATGTGCAGACTAAAAAATCACGCGATAAAAATTGAAAATTGAGGGAGAAACTCAATTCAGTTAGAAAGTTTATTTATTCAGCGCAGTTGGAATTTTCAAAAAATGTTGTGGATAAAAAAACGTTTTTATTGTTTTAATTCGGACCTTTTTTTCATGCATTTTTTATAAATAAAAATATTTTATATTTTGATATTTTTAGATATTTTGTATTTTTCACTGACAAGAAAATTTATTTGATTCAAATAACCAATTACTTGTCTGTTATCAAAAAAATATTTACTTGAGTAAAATATTTCTCATAATTCTCATAAAGTTTGTCTAAGAAGTAATTTCTAATTGATTTAACCATATATTGCACAGAAAAGGATTTATAACGTCAAATTTGATGCAATTCTAACCCATGAAAAATTGACGTTTAATGCTTTGTTTTAACGCACCCTTCAATTATTGGTTCGAATACAATTTATTTGATTTAAGAAAATCTGTATTTTCTTCGAGTAAATATTTGTTTGATTCTAGTAAATATTTATTTGGGAATAGACAATTTAGCCGGTTGTTGGAATCAAATAAAGTTTTCTTTCAGTAAACAATATTTCTTTACTTAAGTGAATAAACATTTTTAAAATTTATTTTTTTTGTTTAGACCTTTTTTTGTACAATGTTTCAATGAATGCTGTAATTGTATGAATTAAAGAGTGCAGTAATTACATACAGCATTCATGGAGTGTTTTTCATTTTAAATTCGAAACCTTTGTGTCTCTGATTCCTTGATAGAAATGTTCTCGTGAGATTAGAAAACTATATAATCCGATGTCGAGAGGCTATCGCGTATTAACAAATAAATCCCATTTATCAATGTGACAAGAAGGTGTAATAATCTACTCCTTTCTCTACAGTAGATAAATGTTGCTTGTTTGTCTATTATTGCTTACAACTTGTTCTCAAGCTAATGCAAAATTTCATATAATTAATATTATCACATTTCTCGTTTATAATATTTCTCGTTTAACATCTATAAATATGTGTGTGTGTTGGGCAATCATTTTCTCGATGTTTTTTGGGTCAATTTGGATCTTATTCAAATGCTGAGTAAATTAATTGCGCTTTATTGTTATTACTATTTATTATTATTAGTTTATTATTTTGATAAATTCATTATTTCACTATATATCAACTGCCAAAAGCTTTTTAAAATCTATCAGATTTGCAAAATGTCGGATCCAATGTGGCGGCCATAGATAGTTTTTGTCATAAGTCAATACAGGGAACAACGACCTTAAATCATCGATTAAAATTCAACATTTAATTTTAATAAAAATCTTCAAAAAAAAAAAAAATTGTTGATAAAATCTTTTATTGGAATTGAATTATTTTTAAACCATTTTTATTAAATTTAATAAATAATTAAATTCTTCGGTTAAAATCAATTATTTTCTGTAGATTTTATTAAAAAAAAATTCTTGAGAGAATTTAAATATTTTGTAGAAATTTTAATAATATTCTTTGCAGGAATTTAATTATTTTCAACAAAATAAAAAATATTTTGTAAAAATTACATTATGTTAAAAAATTTTGATATAATTTTGTGCATGAATTAATATTTAAAAAATTAAATTATTTTTAAAAAACGTAATTTTTTAAAAATTAAATAAATAAATTAATTAATTAAATTTTTTTAAATCAATTATTTTTAGAAATTTTACGAATATTCTTCACAAGAATTCTACTATTTTAAAAAATTTCGATAAAATTCTTTAGAAAAAAAATTATTTAAGAAATTTATTTTAAAAAAGTCTTAGGACATTTTTCAATTCAATTTCATTTTTTTATTGCAATGTATATTAAATTCTTTCACAAAATTACATTATTTTTCTTAAAATTTTAATAAAATCAAATCTCTTAATAAAAATTTAATTATGGTACCTATAGTAATACATTTTTAATTAAATTACTCGAAGAAATTCATTTATTTTTATAAACAATATAATTCTTCAAAAGAATTGAATTATTTTTTTTTCCTAGAAGTAAATAAGTTTACTAGAAAATAAATGAAAAATTACTTATTTTATTAATATTTTTATCTATTTTTTTATTTTTCATAGATTTAGAGAGTAGAAAAACATTTATAAAAATTGTATTCAATGTAAAATAAAAATAACACTAACCACGCCCTCTGAGGAAGATTTACTAACTGAGGAAAATCAATTGAGTGCTCTCTGTACCAAAGAATATTATATCCATTACCAAATCCGAAGATATCTTATCTAAAATTTATAGCCAAACGGTGCTGTCACAGGATCTAAGAAACAATTCCAAGTTTCCGACACTAAGTACTACAATATACCATTGAGGAAAAAAAGTTGTTCCTTAAATTTGTGTAAACTTTAAATTACCCAAAATTTCGCAATACAAAAAAAACCTTATCAATTAAATTTTGAAAAACATTAAAAATATACTTAATTAAAATAAAAATTTTTGGATCATTTTATTATAAATGCATCAGTACAATAGTATACATGTAAACTGATAGCAATTATCAGCAGTTACGGGTGAATATATTCCACCAAGCTAATGAAGATGTCAACGCGTTCATTTCCGAATGTCCATATGCATTGTTAATATTCAACTACACCAAGTGGCCAGAGCGCAATGTTAACGGTACAAATTCCTTGTTAATCAATAATTAAATGCATTAACGCTACGACAATCATTAATACAATAAATAATCAAAATATTTTTCAAAAATAAATTTTTAATTAAAATTAAAAAATTCATTAAGGTGGAAAAAAAATATAAAAGCCAAACTATTTTTTTTTCTTTTTTAATACTACGGTATTAAGTACAAACTTTGTGGAGATACACACCAAGTGTATGCATAAAGTGATTTTATTGAGACCATTAAATATTATACTTTGTGCGATATACGTCAAACTGTGAAAATATATGATCAACTTAATTACAATGCTTAAGAATTTAAGAGCAATTATATTAAATATTATTGGCGAGCGTATTTTTTTCGAGACAAACACTTTTTAAAAAAGCACTCGTGCCAGAGACTCATTTTACGCACGAGATTATCCTAAGTTGAGTAAAAGGAAAAAAAAGCGAGAATAAAAAGAATAAGAAGAAAAAGAATGAGAAGAATGAGAAGAAGAAGAAGAAGAAGACATTGAAGAGACCGAGCCAGGCAGTCTGGCTATGTTCATATTTGCAGAATCAGTGCGAAAAAGATGCAGGAGTGAGTCATTGTCACCGGATGACATTTAGTATTTACAAAAGACATGTAAACTCGGAACAAGCAAAAAAATTCGAAGGAGATTAAGCCCGGCACACCATTTACAAGATTGTAACCATTAATAGTTTTTAGAAGTGCAAAAGGAGGTGGAAATTGAAATATTTGACAAGCGAACAAGATTGCAATATAAACAGAGATAAAAAGATTCTTTAAAGTTTTAAGAGAAAATTTCTCAGAGAAGAATAAAATACCGCTACTAATGTCATTAACATTAAGGACAATCTGTTTAATGTATTTAACTGAAGAAAAAACAATCAGTTTAATTGTCGAGAGTTTAAAATATAAATTGAAAATAATTAAATTAAAAAATTAAATCTGTTACGTCACCCAAGGTGGCGTTCTAGAACTTTAAATTTACTTAAATAAGAGGCGGTTGTAATAACCACCTCTGTGGATTCCTGTTCTGTCAAAGGGGTACCAGCCCTCACCGTATCGTTGGATACTTTTAAATTCAACAATCTCAATACAAGACAAGAATTTTATATTTCGAACAAGTTTATTTTTCAGTTATTTTACTTACAAATATATTGTAATGATGATCGATTGATGTCCTTGGAGAAGATTTTTAATTTTTCTCTATAAATAGTTGAATTTAACTAGATCCTTATTGAAATATTTAAACTACCGGAGTTTAAAAAAAAAGACCGGGCGAACTTAGAGAAGAGAACGAGAGTTGAACACAAGCACGACAGGGGTTCTTCGATAGGTGGACAAGTTCCAGCGAGAACTTGAACTATGGGCCCGTTAATCAAGACTTCGTTCCGATTTTCCTCATTTAAAATTAAAAGATCAGGACTTGCGGATTTTTCCAGACTGAACTCAAAGGCGACTGCGAGGGACTCAGGAACCTCTTTTTGCCAAAAAAGTATCCCTTCTTTTGCAATTTTCCCCTACCCAAAAAGATATTTCCTCCAAACATATCAGGAATGAAAATCTGAGAAAAATCACGGAGAAGGTAGGGTCCAGGTCCCAGGATGGCTCATTACCAGGGCCTGAGTTTTATTACCGAGCATCATCTGTTTTCCAGATCTCGGTCTTATTACCTTTCGAGGTTCGAGTACACCTTTTTTTATGATATGGGACTACCCACCATAAGTTTCTAGCGGATAAAAATAATTGCTACGTGTTTAAACAAACGAAGTCCTGGAATAAGAGGGACCAAAAATGTGGTCACACATTTTTGTCTCATCGCATTAGGAACTCTCGAAATCGTTCCTAAGGTGGTTGGGATATATTTTATGATATGGCAATTATGGAATGCAGTTTCTAATTTTCTGCAAGGGCATCAATCTCTTAATATACATAATTGTTTTAAATGGTTCAGTATTAAAATTATAAGTTGAAGAAGTAGAAATACTCATGTAATATGAATAAACATACATTAAACACAAAAATAAGGTAGATTAAAGAGATTAAAGATTCATACGTGGGCCCACATTACACACACACATACACAAATGTAAAAAATAAAGACAATCATTTGTTTCTTTTCCCAAATAAAAAAAAGAGAAGGACAACCTGACACGTCCGGACGTAACAAATCAATTTAATTAAACTTTAAAGAATACCATTGTTCTTTAAAAATTTAATAAATTTCTATTTATACACAAAAATTCAATTATTTTTCAAAAACTTTGATAAAATTCTTTAGTAGAATACAATAAATTATTTTTAAAACAATTTTTTTAATAAAAATAAATCATTTAATATTTATATGTTTTTCAAATTAATTAAATGAGTTTTTCTAAAAAATTTATCAACAAATTTGTAAATAATTGAATTCTCTCTACAATCACAATTTTTAGGAATAATATTGCATTTTTTTGAAGAGTCAATTGAAATTGAAATGAATTGAATGATTTAGGAAAATAATTGAATCCCTATAAAAATATTTATTATTTATAAAAATAATTATACTAGTAACTTTGCCACTTAACATAACATTATTGTTTGCAGTTTTGCTGAAAATATTAAAAGTATACTAAAAATGGCAAAGTTGTTTCGTTCACTAAATGTAGTGTAGAATATTAATTTTTAATCCAATCCAGGTCCACAAGGTCTCAAAAGTTTCTTAATGAAATAGGCTATGAATAAAAAATGTAAAACCAAAATATGTTTTGCTGTTTGTTGTGGAAAAATTAACAAAAGTTAGTCAAGTGACTAAAAATCGTCAAAATTTCCATAAAATTTGATCTTTAATCGACTGTAGCTCTCTCAATCCTCATTCAAATTTGTTTTATTTACCTATGGATTGAAAGGTAATTTAAGTACCTTTCCAACGGTATCTTATCATTTTTGGAAAAGATGATTTTCTTACAGGTAGATTTAAATGCCGTTGCACCTCAAAAATGCAAAATTTGAAGTTACAGCAAAATTACACGAGGGAAAAAAAATTAAAAATGTGATTTTCTTATTCAGAAAAAACCTACTAACGGAAAAAAATTTTTTGTTCGATTGGCAATTTCCCTATAAACCAGTGTTATAAATTAAATGGGCAATACAATGTAGTAAAAATAACTTTTTTGAGTACATTACAACTTAGTGACAAAGAAACCCCCCGAAAAAAACAAGTACTATATTTTCTCCCATATAATTACTCTCTAAAACTGAATCAGTGAAATTTGACTGATTTTCAGTGACTTCATTCTCACGATTTGAATCAGTGAAATTTCACTAAAAATCAGTTAAAAATGACTGAAAATTTTTTAATTGGTCAATTAAAAAATAACGGAAATTTTCAATATGTGTGACAGGAATTTTCAGTAACTTTTTCATTGGTCAATCAGTGAGAAATAACTGATATTTCAATTATTTTTAACTGACTTTCAGTTAAGGTCAACTGATTCAAATCGCGAGAATAGAGTCACTGATTCTCAGTCAAATTTCACTAATTCTCAGTGAAATTCCACTGATTCAGTTTTAGAGAGTACTTCTGAATTTCACGATACATATTCTACGAAAACTGGATACCGTTATAAAATCATACAAGGGATATGTTTAACGTTTTTCCTTTCACACGATTGAGCATGCATTTAGGACAAAATACAAACATGCATGTCACACATGAAAAAA
The DNA here is from genome assembly GCA_032872475.1 of Leptopilina myrica (nomen nudum). Taxonomy (NCBI): domain Eukaryota; kingdom Metazoa; phylum Arthropoda; class Insecta; order Hymenoptera; family Figitidae; genus Leptopilina; species Leptopilina myrica (nomen nudum). The sequence goes on from CM065467.1 coordinate 6,846,784, forward strand.
TGCATTCTTGCAAGCTGCGAAAGTGCATTTCTACATACATATATACATATGCAATAAAAAAAACACATAGTCTGTAGAATCGATCGTGTCCATCGTAGAAAATCCGCTCTTTATCACCTCGTGAGGATTAGTCAACTGATGAACATTTGTCATTTTATTTCAATCGCAGATCAAAGGTGTTTATGTGAGCGCAAACAAATGAAACCACTCAAACGACGACGCAAAAAACAATCCTCAAAAGGTTAAACGTCAAAAAAGGAAAAAAAATCTACATAAAAAATAAAAAAGAACAAATAGTGCGTAGAAAATGGAACATTTACAAAAAAATAGGAAAAAGAAAAAATTACCAAAAAAAAGGGCGCCGGGGAAGAGGAAAAAAAGCGAAGGAATAAACCAGAAAAAAGGAAGAAATCGGTGAAAGAAAAAATAAACAGTAAAAATAACCATATTCATAAAACTTTGGGTCTCAGATAAGAATTTATCTTCAAATGATTATTGAACTGCAATTAAAATATCATTGAATGACGCAATTGAAAGGGGAAGAGATTATATACAAAAGACGCAAGTGCGTGCACCTAATAGGTTCGACATAAAAGATATTATGTTTTATACCGCCAAAAGGCAAAAAATTACTTTTAGACCTCCCACGTTTTTTGGAGAAAGATATATATTCTTTTAAAAGAAACTAAAACACAGGAGAGAAAAAAAGAGAAGAAGCGACAAGATAAAACTATACGGGATCCTCGTCAACGTCACGCCACTACCATAAACCGCAAGTTAATGAAAATGTTACTCTCAACACACGAAATCATTCTCCCATATATTATTTTCTTGACGACCTAATGTAAATCAGGAAAGATTCGCAAATTTTGGTTTCTTTTTTCTTGTTGCATTACAATCCTCCCTTATACACTTCGCATTTCTTTTTCTTCCTCACACCTTTTATTCTTAAAATACTGGATAATTATGAGGAGTTTGTTCCACCATGGGTTGCGCGTAACTACCCATATACATATATACAAACGTGACGAAAACTTTATTCACGCTTGTCAAATGCAGGTGGCACACTTGAAATCGAACGGCTTGATTCAAGCCTCCATAACGATTCAACGAACAAATGACCCTTGAAAATTTTCGGTCCTACATGCGAGTGTTGTAAATTTACAAAATATATTATATATGAAAAATAGTTATCAACTTTATTACGTTATATTTATAGAAACTATAGTATTCTAGTATTAACTAGTATTAGTAACCTATCTAGTTTGGATCTTGTATCTTTAGTAATATAGTTTTTATTGTAATTTTAATTTTTGAGTGGCAATCCTGCATTAGTAATTTTTTTTAACTGAAGATTTTAAAACTTTTGTGTAAAAGTCTATACAATGTTCGTATGAGAATTGATTTCTTTAAACACTCAAAAATAATCCTAGGGAATGAAAAACAGCATCCAAAGAATTTTTTCTCCCAATTAGTTTGGTAATACAGTTTTCTTTTTAAAAATTGAATTTTCGCAGTTATTTATTTAGAAAGAAAGTGTATGGTTGGATTATTTAGAGAGTGTTTTCAGATTTTAGCACTTAATTAGAGCCAATTTTTTTGTATCATTCATTCTTTCATTTAGGTGGTGATTTGGATAATTTGTTTTTGAAGCCTTAAAAGTAATTTAGAATGGAATGTATGGTTATTCATTTATATAGGAGACAACTCTTTCGTAACCCTCTCAAGATGCTTCGAAATCCAATCACGCGGCGTTCACGAGACTTGGAGAATTTCGAGAGCAATTTCAAACCCGAATAATGCAGTTTTGTTTTTCTACATCGGTTTTGGCAGTGTAATTTCCGGGGTCTGCAAAACGACCGACAACGGACCACCCTCAAATATATACCAACTGTCGAGTTTTGTTGGGTCGAGTTGTATAGAAAGTTGTTTTTTTAAAAAAAGGCATTCTCGCTTACAAATTTTTGTGGTAAACTATTATTTTTAGTTTCTCGGATATTTTTTTTTACTGACAATTTATATTTATGGAAGTATATATCTCTACCTCTCTCCATATATATTTATATAATTATTTGTAATATTCATTGATTCTGTTTCCGTATTTCTACTCCACAGTTTGTTTAAGGATCTAAAATTGATTCAAGAAAGGAATTAAAAGTGTTGCAAATCAACATTTTGATTCATTTTTTGTCTCAATTTGATATTCTTAGAATAGACTTCGCACTTGATAATAATTAATTTTAAAAAAGTAGCGAAAAGTAGCTTTCAAACCAAAAAAAATTAGTAAAAAGTAGCTATCGAAAAATTAAACTTCACGACCAAAAAACTCGTTTTAAACACTTTACAAAACTCACAAAAATATTTCGTTCTATATTTTATTTTTCTGACTTTTTCCTAATTTTCATAAAAAATATTTACTTCTTTCATATCCAGCTAATCAATTGAATTTCTGCAAAAAATTGTATTGTTCATGAAAGAATTTAAATATTTAAATTTAACAAAGAACTCAATAAAAATTTTTGACAATAATTGAATGTCTGTGATATAATTTATTAAATTTTTTGGAAAATAATTGTATTTCGACAAAGTATTTTATTATTTATTAAAATAATTAAATTCTTGCGAACGATTTTGTTAGAATTTTTTAAAATAATTGAATTTCGAAGAAGAAATTTATTACTTTTAAAAATAATTAAATTCTTGTGTTGAATTTTGTTATAAGTTTTTTATTAAAAAATTTGATAATCCCTCATTGAATTCCTGTGAAAAATTCTATTTTAACAAATAATTGAATTCCTGTGATAGAATTTAATGTTTTAGTAAATAATTAAATTTTTCCAAAAATTAAAAAAAATATTTCTTTTAATAATTGATTCCTTGGAGGAATTAAAATTAAATTTTTAAGAATAATTACATTTTTAAGCAATTCCTGTCAAATTGTATTAAAAATAATTAAAATCCTACGATGAATTTTATTATTTATGAAAATAATTAAAATCTGCTGAGAATTTTATTTAAATTTAAAAAAATAAATACATTCCTAAGAAGAATTTTGATTATTTATAAACATAATTAAATTATTTAGAAAAATGTTATTAAAATGTTTAAAAAGAATTGCATTTCTTAAAAAATTTCTGACATTTTAAACAATAATGGACTGTCTAACATAATTGAATTCTTTTAAGGAGTTGATTATGTAAATAATTGAATTCTTGGGAAGAATTTTATTAATATCTTAAAGAATTATTTAATTTTCTTTTTAAATTTAAATAGTGTTTAAAATTTGTAAATTTGTAAAATTAGCAATTCCTGTAAAATTCTATTTAAAAAAATTGAAATCCACCGATAAATTGTATTACTTATAAAAGTAATTGTATTATTGTGAAAAATTTTATTATAACTATTAAAAATAATTGAATTCCAGCAAAATGTTTTATTTTTTTGAAAATAATTAAATTCTTCCAAAGAATTAAAAAAAACGTTAAATTAAATATATTGATTTGTTTAAGCAATTAAAATTAAATTTTTAGGAATAAGTACATTTTTATGTAATTCTTTTAAAATTGTATTTAAAAAAATAAAATCCAGGGATCAATTTTATTAGTTATGAAAATAATCGAAAATTGCTAATAATTTTGTTAGGATTTTCAAAAGTAATTGAATTCTTTAGAAGAATCTTATTATTTATAAAAATAATTGAATTATTTTGAAAAAGAATTTAATTTTTGTAAAAAAATTTTGTTATTTTTGAAAATAATTGCATTCATTCTCCAAAATTAATTGAATTTTCAAGAATTATAACGAATTATAAATAAGAATATATTACGTATGAAAATAATTGAATTATTGCGTAACATTGTTTTAAATAATTAATGTTTTCGAAATGTAATAATTATTATGGAAATTGTATTTTGAAAGAGTTGAATTCTTGTAAAAAACTTCATTTGTGAAAATAATTAATTAATTTAAAAGAGTATCAAAAGTAATTGAAATTCTTCGATGAGTTTTATTATTTATGGAAATAATTAAATTTTTGATTAGAACTGTATAAAAAGTTTGTTAAATAATTTCTTTTTTCGAAATTTTTTTTAAATGCTATTTTAAATTAATTAAATTCTTGTGGAATTTTTATTATTTATCAAAATAATGACATTTTGCATCAATTTGATCAATTTTTTTTAATAATTGATTTCTTTTGCGAAATTTTACGAAAAATACTATATATTGAAAATAATTGAATTTAGAATATGTTTTAAAAATAATGGAATGGTTTGAAAGAATTTGATTAAAATTTTTAAGAATAGTTTTTTTGTTTCATGGTATATGTATTAGCGAATTCAAAGTAGTGGTTGTTCTAAAAAAATCAGGTACAGTAGCTTTTTGTTTCTGAAATCTAAAACAAAGTATCAAAATAGTTGTATAACGTAGAAAAGTAGTAATTAGTAGATTTTAATAGATGAGTGTGAAGCCTTTGAAGAAATTTGTGTTTAAAAATTATAAACATAATGTAAAATATATTTTAATATTGTTGAGTCAAATTATTAGTTTATCTAAACAGATTTATGATAATAATTTTTCATAATTTTTATTGTTGAGTTTAAAGTGAACTGGAACTAAGGCCTAATGAACGGTGATTCGGACATAAATATAAAATTTTTATATAACTTTGTTATTTAGAAATTGAATTTTGGAGAATTAAAATTTTTTCACGATTTTGATATAATCAAGAACGTTTAATCGTTAAGTATATATATAGCTGTGATTTTGTCTCGCACTCGTTGGGTTTTTAAATTAAGCGCACCCTTATCTTAAGGGTCATAGTAACTCAGAGTCTCATATAAGTAGAGATTTATTAACTACCCTACTATCTCGTTGATTAAATAAATATCCGAGGATATATAATTCTCTCTGACCCTCTTGAACTGAATTCAACTCAAGAATATAATAATAATAATATCACCGCTAAGTACCTTTTGCGTTTGAAAACTCGAAATGAATTTTCCATTCATTTCCTGTGAAATAGAAAATTCGTGTCAAATTATATTTTCGTTTGACTCGTTTATATTTAACTCATTGATGCAACAATAGTTTGTTAGGTCAACAAAAAAGTGTTACTAACATCTGCTATGTATATATGTTTATAAATAGAATTGTTTCGTTAATTTCAAGAATTTTTGTTTAGTCTCTTTCTTGTATATTTTATCATATTACGGTAAATGATAATTTTTAAATTTAGTAGACACGATATTTACCGTGTGAATTTAATTTTCTCGTTAAAATATATTATTCGTTTGTTATTATTGAAGAGTTGAAAAAGAATAATGAAATATGGTGCGGAATATATTAGTTAAATTATTTCTTAGAAATTCTCCAATGCTATTTATTGAAATTTTACACGATTTTATGAATAGTCGATGATTTATTGTTAGTCTCATGTAGCAATTTGTTTAGTATAGTTTACGTCTTGTTGATTTAGAGAAATTCTTTGCTTTACATTTTTTTAATTTTTATTTTTGGACTCAGAAATGTTACACAATAAAAAAATTAATAGTAAATAATTTAAAAAATTGAATTATAACTAATTGTAATTCATTTTTGGAAATTATCACAATTACTATTATTTATTATTATAATATTCTTGTCGTAATTTTTGTAAAAAAATCAAGGGTGCATTTGACAGATAATTTTTGAGCGGAAAATATGAAAGAATAATAAACGCATCTTTATATTTATACTCGTATCTATATGAAACGAAATGGAAAAGAGAGATATATTTGAAAGTGAATGTAATTTTTTATCCGAGAGTTTTTATTTTAATTTTGACTTGAGGCAATTGGGTAAGACATACGGACACGCACCCACATATTTTCTTCCATATAAAGGGACCGGCAATTCTAATTACCATTATTTTGCTGATCCCCGCGGCGACTTGAAATAAAAGAAAAATGATTGTTGGAAGCGCCCATTTGGACAAATTGACCGATTTAAACCAGAGACTTTTGGTCCACTTGTCCAAGTGGGTGGTAATTATCAAATTAGCTCAATATTTATGAGCCCTCGCAGACTGTAAACCGGAAATATGTCGAAAACAATTTTTGTTAAAAAGCATCAAAATTTATGTAGCGTAATTTATTGTAATTGGCGATGTGTATTAGGTGAAACTATCATCTATTTGTATAAAATAACTCAATTATTTTTCAAGAATTCAAATATTTTTTTAAATAGTGAAATTCTTTTCTGAAATTTAATTATTTTCCGAAATTATTAAATTCTTTGCTGAAATTAAATTATTTTTCCAAATTATAAAACTCTTCGCAATAATTCAATTATTTTTACAAATAATAAAATTCTTCGCTGAAATTCAGTTATTTTTAAATATATTTATAAATGCTACAATTTTAATAAAATCTAACAATAGAATTAAATTGTTTCTAAAAAAATTATATAAAATTCTTTGCGAAAGTTCAATTAATATCTTTAATATAACACAGGTACACAAAAAAAAGTTGTCTGTTTTTTGAACCAAACATACATATCTTATAGTATTTTTGCCCCCTGAAAACGAATCTGAAGTCAGAATTGCTCCATTACCCTCTGTTTTTTTTAAATCGAGAAAACTACCCTTAACATCCAATTTTAAAGTAAAAAAAATTGAATAACAGATTTCTCTTTAAAACAAAACAATAAATTTATCTACTTCTGCTACAACAACTCAGAAACAATGTCAACATTGCTTAAACATCCTTTTTTTATTAAATCGAAAAAACTACCCCTAAAATATAAAAAATCAAAATTATAGGTACTATTAAAAGTAAAAACTCACATTGGTTTTCAAAACGACAAAATAAATTTATGTACTTCTCATTCAACATTTCAAAAGCACTATAAAAAATACTTTATCTACCACTGTGTTTTTATATTGAAAAAACTACCCCTAAATGTATAATAAAAAAAAATGAAGAACCACATTGTTTTTCAAAGTAGAACAATAAATTTATGTACTTCTCTTTCAACAACTTAAAAGCAATGTCAAAACTACTCCATCCCCCTCTATCATACAAAAAATTTTTTTTCAAATTTTTCGTTTCAGTAGGAGGTTTAAACTAACATATATCATAATCAGTTTTCCAAAATTATAACTTCTGAGCTTTGTGCAATTAAATCGCCAAAACCAAGTAACAAATACTTCCTCAAAAAACGTAGTGACCCACAATTCCCCAAATGCTTCATTTTACAAAAAGCTTTGTATTATTTATACAAATTTTAATTTGATGCAAAATTTTTTTTTTTTGGAGTCATAGTACCAATCTCATAAAATAATTAAAAAAATATTTTTCTGTTATAATTAGTTCTGGAAAATCCTTATGAAAACAATGAAAACATGAACGTCCAAAATAAATATTTGAATGCAATTTTTCTGGTAATTGTTGTTTACGGTTTATAGGTAACTGTAAAGCTTTGTAAAGTCATGAAATGGTAATGAAAAATTTACATTGGACAAATAAAAGAAATGAAAAAAGATTGGATGATCAAACTTATAAATATTATTAAATAATGGAAATTGCCCACAATTCCCCAATCTCTCGTAATTAATTTAGAGATTTATAGAGTAGGGAGGACTGTTTAAGGAATCATCACTAGAAACTACTTCACTTTAAAAAGAAGGCATCTTATTTTAAGATAGTATATGTTGTACACACAAAAAACCCAGTCTCATTTTTGTTGCATCTCAAAATGAGACTATGTTAAACGCCATAGAACGTGGCGCCACCTAAGAGTCTCATTTTTGTTGCAACTCAAAATGAGTAGCGTACGCTACTCATTCTGAGACTAGGTTTTTTCAGTGTAGTGGTAGGGAGTCAACAGTGACAAAATGACAATGACAAATTTTTCCATTGGGATCCCATTATGGAATCAGTGATTCAAATTAACAGATAGGTTTTCAAGAAACCTTTGCTTTTTCCTTTGTAGATGCTCTTCTTGAAAGCAAAGAAAAGACGATTGATGGATGGAAAAATAAGATTCTAGAATACTTAAAAGCCATCGGTTTATCATCTACATTTTTAATATAAATAAATAAATAATATACTTTCAGTACTTTTAAATTTAAAATTTTTTTATTCGCACTTTATTTTTGGCATTTTTGTACCAAAAAACAAAATATTTATGATTTAAAAACAGCTTTCAATTCATTGACCTTTAAGATGGAGGACTTAGAAATAAGATTTTTCAAATATCTTAATAGTATATTTCGTAACGAGTGCGAGCATTTGCTAATTTTTGAATGAGGACTTTTTTTGGAACAAACTGTAGGCGAAACTACAGTTTGTTCCAAAAAAAGTGCTCGTTCAAAAATTGGCAACTGCTCGCACTAGTTACGAACGATATTTTGCATAACAAGGTGCAAAAAAGTGCCCTTTTTAGCACCGCGTTATGAAAAAGTAACTATACAATGAATTTTAAGATTCTTCTATTTGCAGTGTAATGCCACTAGTGAGATATTTTCATTAATGAAGAGTCGTTATTATTCATTTTTGTGAAGTTATTATTTAAGTTAAATTAGTAAATCAAGGAGTCGATTATCATATATATCAAGATTGATGGGTTAGTTGATGTTGCTGAAACTATTTGCTAATTAAGAAGTAGAGGAAGTGATGTAGCTAATTGAGGCAGAGAGCTTATACCAGTTTGTTTTGTCAAACAATGTTCGTCGATCGGGTGTCTTCGATGTTTCGTTTATACGTGCTTCACATTATTGAAGATACGACCTCGTTGTAGAATGCATCTACACATTGTGTGTGTGCGTTCGTGTGGATATACGTGTTTGTAAACAGCGGAAATTGCAGGGAGAGCAAGAGTCGTACGTTTTACACATGTGCAAGTTACTTGAATGTGCGATGATATGTTTCAAATTATTTTTTTAAATTACAAACATGACTTGTTTCACAAAAAGAAAAAAAGAGAATGAAAAAGAGGAAGAAGAAGAAGAGATACCTTCACCATTAAGTTGCAAATATTTTTCACCTTCGACATCATATATCAATCGTAAAATAAGATTTATTTTTTACTTGTAAAAATGTCACTGGCAGTATAGTTTTAAAAAAAGAGGATAAAATTGTATAATGAAATAAGTAATATGATCCAACTATGTTGGGAAAATTTATGTGTCTCATTAAGCGCACACCATGCACTTAAAAAATTCTGCTTCCTATTTAACGGCATTCGAATTCACGACACATTATTATTTGAAATTTAGTACGAAATTGTAAAAATTGTTTATTTCTCAATTTTCAGGGCTCCTATAGGTCAGGGTAATCAGGAAAAAACAAAATTAAATTTTTGTGACAACCCTGCTTTTGCAATTTTAATTGTATTCATTTTTGAATAATTATTTTATTATCCGTTTTTAAAGTTTGCAGTCTGTTTTTTTCTCGCTCCTTCTAAGGATTATCATAAAAATTTGTTTTTGTTTTTCTCTGACGTTTTCCTGAATTCTTTAATTTTGGAAAAAATTTAATTTCCCTGAATATTTTGTCTGTTCGTTTTTATAATGTTGGAATAGAATTCTCGTAATTTCCAGATAGCTTCTCCCCTGATTTTGTTTTTCGAAAGTGCAAATAATGGTGAAGAATATTCGTTATAATTTGATGGTGTATTGTTCGTGTCTTGGTTCACTGCCAAATACTGAGAGTCGCTAGTCACTAATGCTTCACCCATCATAGTCAGTTATTAAAGAGACAACCATTTTCATAGATGATTTAGGTTGTGTGATAGTGTTTCCTTTTGTGATTCCAGGACGCAAACCTGTCACGACATTTGTCTTGTGGAAAAACATATTGAAAATAGAACATGACTCAATTTTTCGCACATTTAAACATTCCGAGAAAATTATGGAAATTTGGCCAACAGTTTTTGTTTATTTAATTAACATTCTTTACTAATTAGTATTTTAGTAATTATTAATTTATAAATCAAATCGTATTTTTTGGTTGGCAACATTTTTTCGTTTTTAATCTCTAGTAAATATAATATTTGTTGATACGTAGTGCACTCTCAAAGCAATTTTACTTTTCGCTCTGTATAAAAACTGTGGTTTTAGATTCAGGTAACATTTTCAAATCCACATGTGAAATACACGTAAAGCTTTTATTTTATAATACCTATTCAGGAAGAGCATTTGTAAAGCCTTAAATGACTCAAAGCTAAGATATGACCCAGTTTAATACTTTTAATAGTTCCCTATACGTCACCTTTAACATATATTTACTGGCATTAAAATTCTAATCTTTCTTCTTAAAATAATCAGCCTCTGAGGATCGTGTATATATACAGAATATATAGGGGAACATAGTCAGGATTGGACCACCTTTTCAACTTTGATTATAACTTTCTCCCCATTTTTTAAAATAAATTTTGGCATTGTAAAAGTAAAAAATTTTTAATTCTTTTAAATATTCTTTTTAATGAATAAGAATTCAATTACTAGGGCTGTTGGTCAAAGAAATTATCCCATTAAAAAATTTATATAGAACGTTACTGAAATGATTATAAAAGAACGATTGTAAAACTCATATGCGCAAGGCAATAAAAAGTTGAGGATTTTGAAAAAAGTGGGGGTAAAAACTGTAAAAATTTTTTTTTTTGATTATTTTTGACATTAAATAAGTAAATATTTATTTCCAATAAATTTTTACCAGCTGAGCTTGATCCCGGATTCCAAAATTGTCGAGCAAATCAGAATTTTGAAAAAAGGTGGTGAAAAAACACCCAAAAAGGGGGTTTCAAAATATTTTTCCTTAAAACTAACAAAAATTTCTTGGCTTCCTAAATTAAAACTTGAAACGCCTTTGTGACCAAAAAAAGTTTTTAAGAAGCTCAAAATTTTAGGGTTGGTTTAATTTTTGAAGTACTAATTCAGAAAGGGAAACAATTACTATTAAAAATTATTGATGATCAATTCTTTATTATATCGAAAATATTGAATGAAAAAAAAAATTTTGAAAAATAAAAACTGGTTTCAAGTTTAAATAATAAAAAATAAACTTTTCATTAAGGTAAACTGAACATAAACATGAGTTCAAAGTAATTTGCTTCTTGGGTAACTTTCCTCATAGCTCGTCACATATTTTTTTAAATCTATGTGGAAAAGAAATGTTTTGAAAAGAAGTGTACATTTTTTTCGCATATAATGACGTCTTTGTTGTAAACAATATTGTCCAGTGGAGGCAAATAAAATACATCTCAATAAAATATACGGATGTATTTCAAGAGAAACGGAGAGCAGTATTTCTCTTTATGCAAAGAAATATATAGGGAGGTTGTTGGAAAAGCTCTACTGCTTCCACGTACCCGATTAATATGCCACTAATACTAAGTAAGATCAAAGACAACTTCACTCTGCATACAGTAGGATGTTTGCATGCCCCAGGCAACACACATTATGTGCAAACGTATGAAAGTGACACCCAAGTGCGTTTTGCCTTTCATGAAAAAAGCAACAATTTCGCAATACAGTTCACAGTCAAAATAAACGTGGTAGAATCAACTTTTTTTCATCGTCTTCGTCCGCGCGTTGAATATTATGACATCAGCTCTCTGTGCAATGAGGGAAAATTATTTTTCTTTCGGTTTTGTTATTTTTAAGTTTATTCAATTTTAATTTTATTTTATTATACTTTTTCATTTCAATTATAAATTTTTGTTTCAATTAAAATTCGATTCTTGAGTTTCGATTTCAGTTAAGTATTAATTTGAACTAAATTTTTATTACAAAAATAGACTTCGATTTCAATTTGAATTAAATTTAACTATATTTAAATTTTTAATTAAACTATAGTTTCAATAAAATTTTAGTTTCTAATAAATTACAAAATAACTAAATGACAATTAAATTTTTATTTCAATTTACTTTCAAATTCAACTACATTTCAATTTCAGTTAAATTTCCATTAGATTTCACTTTCAATTCTATTTTAATTACATTTCAATTAAATTACAATCTCAATAAAATTTCAGTTTCTAATCAATTTCAAGTTCAACTAAATGTTAATAAAATTAAAATTTCAACTTGACTGCACTTGCAATTTAATTTTAATTACATTTTACTTAGATTTCAATTTAAAATAAATTTTTATATCATATAATTAAATTTCAATTTCAATAAAATTTCAGTTTCCACTTTAATTCAAAATATCAATTCTCTTTTTATAAATAATAAAAATCATGTACGCATTACAATTTCTTGTTTGCAATAATTTAATTATTTTCATAAATAAAATAATTTTTTACAGAGATTAAATTATTTTTTTAAGGGCATTTGAACCATTATGACGTCACAATTAGTGAAAAGCATAAATTCCCCTCAGGAATTCAATTATTTTTAATACAATTTAATAATTAAGGGGCTGGATGCTATAACGTGTTACGCGCTATATACTTAACATGGCGCATAACACATTATAGCATGCAGCTCCTTAATTGAAATCCATGAAAAATGTTATTATTCTTAAAAATTTTATTAAAATATCCTTAAAATGAATTTAATTTATTTAAAAATTTTCTTGTCGGCATTTTTTATGACAATTCGATTTTATGAAAAATTCAATTATCAATATATTATTTATTTTTATTTTTGAATAATTGAATCATCGTAGAATGTCCTAATAAAAGTTTATTTAAAAATTAATTTCCGTTAATGTTTTAGATAATAATTAAATATTAAAAGCATTATTCTTAGAAATAATTAAATTTTGAGAATGTTTAAAATTAAAATCTTTGAAAGTATAAAATTTTTATATTTTTAACTAATAATTTCTGAATGTTTAGTAAAATCATGATGTAGTAAAATACACTACCTATAACCTCTTGATTAAAAGTTTATTTTTAAATATTTGAATTTGAAACTAATTTTTATTCAATATTTTGGATAGAATAAAGACTTGAAGATCAATAATTATTAATTAATAATTGATTTTCTATCTGTATTTTTACTTGCAAAATTAAAAACGTAACCTCAAATTATTTGCTTCTTAAGTACCTTTCTTCGGAACGTGACACATATTTATTTGAAAATGAAGTTATTTCGAATAATTTTACTAATAAAAAAATATGTAAACAAATTAAATGGAACATTTTTTAAGTATCTAAGAATTGTTAGAGTTTAATTAGAAATGCTTTTTGTTAGTTTGCGAAATAGTTGAACTGCACAAAATTTTTTTTTTGTTGAAAATTTGTATTAATCAGAATTAGTGGATGAATTTTCACCATTAATAATTCAGATGTAGAACGCTTTGTTTTTAATTAATAAATTCTTGTAGTATATAGTTACATAATAATCGATTGTAGTCGTTGCGGATTGTAATTTTAATGAATGTTTTCATTATAGTTGAGAATATAATTTAAATTTGCCGTTCCACTGAATAATCCGATTTTTTTTTAATTTTCTTGGCCTCCTGTGGGGAACAAGAACAAAAGAAGTAAAAAAAAGACAGAGAGAGAGAGAGATTCCTACATTCCCACAAATAAAAAATAGAAAAATGAAAAGAAAGTAAAAACCGATAATTAATTCGGTCACGTTCTGGCATTCTATTCAACGAAAGCCCATCGTTTTCTGCTCTCTCTCTCTCTATAGTATAACTTTTCGTACTCCACTCCTGGAAGCACCTCTCTATATACATATATATACTTTCGATCTTTGTTTCTCATCCATCGTTGCCTTTTTCTTGTACCTAATTTTCTTGGACGATTATTTCCTTTTTATTTAGTCGGCGAAAATGTCATGACCCCATCTTTATACTGTTGAGTTCTGTATATATGTATGTATATATAAGAAGAAAAACGAGAAATAAGCTCAGAAGATTGGCCTGCTTCTTTTTTCTGATCATTCTACTTGAGTGAATTTCGTATTTGCCAAAATGCCGATTCATGTCCATGTCTACGTCTCAGAAACTTTTTATAAAGTAATCTTCTTTTCGAGTTTTACAGATTTGATTGTTTTAGAACAAGAAAAGTTGGCCTAGGAGATAGATATATACATAACTTTTTTGAAAGTTAAATATTGAGAAATATTTAACATTCAAAGAAGTTTGGTGAAAGAAAAAAAAGTACCTATCTCTTTCAATTTAAGAGTGTGTAAACTTTTTTTTATCCAACTATATATATTTGTCTTGTAACTTAAATTTACTTTGAATTGATATCTTACAACTTTAGATTACTAAAGTTACTCCATGTACTAAGTTTAGATATACAGTTTTCTATTTAAAAAATAATTCTGAGCTTTTCGATTCGACATTAGGTAATTAACGATATATTGAATCGTGGGATTCGGAGCCGAGAGAAGTTTCGCCTTTCAATTTACTTGGGCGAGGGCGGAAATTAAAATCGATCATTTCAATGATATATCTTGCTCGATGTGTGATGTATATAATAAAAAGTGGTTTCTTTTTATTTTTTATTATCTTCCTTTTTCTTAAGTTTTGTTTCCTTAAAAGTTCAATTTAGAAAAAAGGGATTTATTTTCAAAAGAGAAAATTTTATTTAAAAGTATAATTTTTCCTGGAAACTAAATTGATATATGCTTTTTGATGCTGTCTGTGATATTTAATTAGAATTTCCACTGATCCTGTTCTAAGTGTAATATTCATTAGGGGGTTGAGGTACTCGCCTGTGAAAGTTTTAACGCAATTACAAGGATCGGAAGAGAGAATATTAATCTGAATTTTGATAATGATGGAGAGACACGGGAAAAGTGATTAGAACACTTGTTTCGAATTAGTTTTTTTCATTTAAAACTTAGTCAATGTGAAAAAGCATAAAATTGAATAAATTTAAATTTTAAAAATTAAATTCAAACAACATATACGCCTGACTTTTTTTTACCCACTTTTTTGGTTTTTGGTTTTGTTCAGAACCACGTGCACGTTTCCGATTTTAATTTAAAAATCCAGGAATGTGTTGTTACTGTTAGGTTATGAAGAAAAAATATTCAAAAAACACGTTTTTGGTTCCTTACCCCCACTTTCCTCAAAATTCAGACTTGCTGGAAAATTTTAGAATCCGAGAAAGCTGCGGTTTATTGCGTTGGAAAGAGCGGCTTATTTACTATGAGAATAGATAAAAAAGTAAAAATCGATTTTTTCGGATAGTAGGTCCCTTTTAACTGTCCGTGTCACAAATACTGTTGGTTCAATAACATGTGCAATTGATTACTGCACTATAGATTTAAATAAATCTTATATAATATTTTTACAGAAATTATAGTATTAACGAAAAATGCTATAATATCAAGAAATGCATTTCATACCTATAATTAAATCTGTTATAAATTTAATAGCATTTACTTTCAAATCAATAGAATGTGCTATCAATTTCACAGCATGATGCTACAGTTTGAATAACACATCATTTTAAAAAGAATACATCATACTTTAGATTTTAATAAATTAAAATTTAATTTTATAGCATAATTCTATAGTTTCAAATATAAAATATTATTCTTTTGAAAAAAAGATTTTGAGAAATAGACATATTTTTGCTCTTTCACATCTTGTTACCTATTTCAAGATACACTTTTTTGTAATTCTTCATATAATTTATACAATTTGAAATATAAATTATATGAGTTTATAACTCAACCTAAAATTAGATTTTATTTCCTTATATGCAAAAGTGATGAAACTATCACCGCTTGTGAGAGAAAAAATTAATATTTCAAGTGTGTATAGTGTAGGTATATTTAGTAACCAATTAAAAAACAAAGATATATTCCCGGGAAAATTTAAATTTCAAATCTCTCTTTCAAGTATTTCCAAAACATTAACATGAAATTTTGCAAATTAATTAATTTGAATAAGACAATACATAATACTTTTAACTGAAATAAGTATGACTGCAACTTTACTGCACGGTACTGTCAATTTTATATCACGGTACTGTACATTTTATAGCATGGTGCTGTCAATTTTATAGCATCTGCTTTTGAACGTATTTGAATACATAGTTTGTAATAACAAAAGCACGTGCTATTGATTCAAAAGCATATTGCATCGTCTAAAATGTACATCTATACAAATCGTAAATACTATTTATTAATTTAACAAAGTTTTATTTGAAATAATTGCAACACTTACTTCAAACAAATTAATATTTTTTAAATTAAATTGTATCAACCTCTCATCTCAACCATTTTGCATGTTTTATTAGACAACATTATGCTTCTAGTTCTAAATTATGAATTATTATATTTAAAAAAATATTTTCTTAATTCAATACAGAAATTATTGCTTCAAAAAAATTAAATTCAATAGCACCGATGCTATTACCAACAGTATTTTTTTCTCAGTGTACAAGTAACTAATACTACTATGAGAAGCAGGCGTAGTTATTTCAATAGCTTACACTGAGAAAAATGGATATTGCGCTTTAATATCTAGATATTAACGGTCAATATCTGTGACAGTCAAATACATAAACATCTTAGATGTTTAAATTTAATATCCACAGATATTGGAAAAGACATGTTCACACATAACCTCAAATTTGTAGATTATACCAGTAAGCATCTGAGATATTAAACCATAACATCTAGATGTTATGAAATACCATCTTTTCTTAATATCTAGTATATTAAGATTTTTAACATCCAATTTTCTCAGTGTATAGTAGGCTTAAGCTAAAGCTAAAGCTTAAGTTAAGACATTGCAAAGAATTTAGTTTTATAACTATAATCCAAAACCTTTGCAAAATATTTCCAAATATCTGCGTTTTTACAACTAAGGTAGAGAAATTTTGAGGATTAAGTGTTAATTGCTTTACAATTATGTTCCCTCGGGTACCTACGAAATTTTGTCATACCTGTACATCCTTTTTTTATTGAACTCACTTTTGAATACAATGTTGTCAAATCTCAGGTCAAAAATGCGATGTTGCCAAATAGAAATATTTTTTGAAAATGTACGAATAAAATAAAAACGTTAGTTAGTCTAGCTTAGAACACCGAGCAAAAACTATCGGCTCCAACACTAAGTTTATGTACAACTTGTAATAAATTTCTAATTATAGAATTTTGTTATTAAAAATAAGAAACAATTGAGTATTATTTATTTCAAAAGCCTAATTCTCAATTCATGAAAAAACACACTTCACGTTTCAAGATTTAATTTCTGTACTTAAGAAAGTCATCTGCCAGGTTAAAGAGAAAAAATAATTTGAACATTATTTTTAAAAGTTACTAAATTTTAAAAAATACTAATAATCCATATAAATAATAAAATTCTTCTCCGCAATTCAATTATTTTAAGAAATTTTAATAAAATTCTTGGAAAAATTTTAACTATTGCCATAATGTTTTCTTAATTCAATGGTTTTCAATAACTACTATTTCAATAAAATTTCCCAAAAGAGTTCACATTTAAAAATAAATTCTGATAAAATTCTACACCAATATTCAATTATTTTTAAAAATAATAATAGTTTTACAGGAATTCAATTATTTAAAATAGAATTTGCATGAGTTTAAAAAAAATCAATAGTTTAAAAATTAATTGCTGAATTATTCGCAGTAATTCAATTATTTTCATCAATGTTGATATTCTTTTCAGGAATTTAACCAAAAACACGTTTTTTGACACCTCACACTTTTCACAAAATCTTGACGTGTTAGGCAATTTGATTTTGAGAGAAGGAGAAAAGGGGAGCTACCTCCTCTACTATCCTTTAGCTGTCGTAAAATATTTAAAAAAGCATAATTTTTTCGTTAAAACATGGAATAAGTGAAATTTCACTTATTCAGATTTAGAGAGTGGGGTACGTTTTCCATGTTATAAAATTGCAATTAATGCAAGAATGTATAAGTTGAAAAAGTGAGCCATTACGCCCCGGTCTCCCCTTTAATAAATTTTTGCTTATAAGAAACAATTATTTGTAACAATAATTTGTATGTTTTATTTTGTATTTCATCTCGATGAAGTTTTCATTTTCATCTTTTTGTTCATCCCTATGAATGCAATCCATTTATCAATTGATTCGCTGATAGGAGAAAGCTATCCAGACGAAAGAAGAAGAAGAAGAAGAAGACGGAGAGTTTGAAAGAATTTTTCTTGAACTATTTTGAAAAATGAAACAGGCTCAATCATTCAAGTGGACTACGTTGTCTCGCTAACTCTATATATTTCTATTACCAGAACGGTACTTTTTCCTGTAACCCTCTCAGCATACTGACCCAGATATGCCAGAAACTCTCTTGGCACGTTGGCCAATTCACCAATTCAGAACTTTATCATTTTTTTAAACAATTAATAATAAATTCTCCGGTTCGTTATTGTAATCGCGCAGGCAGTACTTGAAGATCTACTGTCAATAAATGCCAAAGAGTTTGATTAGTGCATCAATAATGTGCATTGAATGTGTTTCGAGAGGGAAAAATAGTGATTTATTTTCATGATTGATAATTAGGAGAGAATACTGGAAAGTCATGTGGGTTACATTCATGGTTTATGTCTGAGAAGAGAAAAGAGAGAGATAGAGAGATTTTCTGCAATGTATCTAGGCGTGTTCCAGTTACGTCGGTCAGTTGGAAAGTTTTTCTTGTTCAATGTGCACATCTATAAGTGTGTGTTCTTTTGAAAAATTATGAACTCGACTGGAAGCACGTAGACGAAAAGAACTTTACTCCTCTTGACTCCCGTATAGCTGGAAAACGGTAACGATCTCTTAGCAACCCTCTCAACATCCTGACCCAGCTGTGTCGGATCTTGGCACGTTCTCCAATCCACAATTTCTCATCATGGCGGTTTAATCTTAAGAGTATTATGTGCAGCTTTCATTTGATACTTGCACAAAACGAGATGAGGTAGAGGAGAGGGAATAATCGGACAAAAAAGTAGAAGTCCATTTCAGGAAATTGGATAAATTTCCAAGCTTTTGTTTCTTTAGATTTTTCATGATATTTTATAGAGTGATATATTTTTACCAACTTCAAGTTTTCTTCAACATTCCTCCCATTATTACAAATATTTTTTTGATTATACAATATTTTTCTTCACTCTGTCCCAGAGAAGGATGGATGTTATTTTAATACTAATTTTTCTGTTAAAACTATCTGCAACAATTTCAGTTCTGAGACAATTCTGTCATAAATGTCTATATATTTTTGTACAACTTCGAGCTTTTCGTTTTGTTTGAATCATTTATAGTTTAATAAACATTTACCAAATTGTTAATAGTTAAATAAATAGTTAGTGATTCATTGGTTGTCGAATCAGTAGAGGATGAGTCATTAGTAGTAAAAGCATAAGTTTTTGACTAATTAATATATCAATTAAATCATTATTAGTAGTTGAATCAATAGCTATTCAATCGTTAATAGTTGAATCAATAGCTATTGAATCATTAGTTGTTGAAACAATAACTAGTGAGTCATTAGGAAATATATTTTAAATCATTAATGAACTTTTATCAAATCATTTATAGTTGAATTAACATTTACTGAATCATTAGTAATTAGGGGAGAGTGGGGCAAAATGGGGTACCTTTTTGTAATTGGCTGTTTACAGAGAACCAAACGAATAAATCGATTCAACTAATCATCAGAATTCTTCTTTGTACTCTTAGGTTTGAGGAAATTATAATTTTGTTGTTAAATCAGTAGAAAATGAGTCATTAGTAGTAGAAGCAGAAGGCTTTGAATAATTAATAGTTGAATACATTCTGATTATATCATTAGTAGTCAAATGAATATTAATTAAATCATTAGTAGTTGAATCAATAGCTATTGAATCATTATAGTAGTTAAAACAATAACTGGTAAATCATTAGTATAGTTAAAGAAATATATATATATATATATATATATATATTTGTTTAAATCAAACATATTTATTTGATTGGATATATACTTTTGGATAAAAAAAATTTTTCTCAGTGAAAAAGTGAAAATTCTGTATGCAAATTAAAAAAAAAATCATGGAGAAATAAAATGAAATTTTTGTTGCAACTTTGTAAGGGGGTGACATTAGGTTACTTAACCTTGCATTTTTTGCATATTACCGAGACAGTAATCTTGAACTTTGTTCTAACAATATTTTATTTTATTAGTAGTGAAGTCTTATAACCCAGTGCCACCATTACAAAGGTAATATGCATAAATGGATTGTCCCACAAACTTGCGAGGGTAAAGTTTACTGTGACAATTGCATATCAATGATTGACAAGAGAATAATTCATTTTTTTATCTTTAACTCAAGAAAAATTGAGAAAAACTGTAGAAAAGATTTTCTCTATATTTTCATTTATGAAATATTCACATATTTTATCTTAAAAAATTATTGAATTTTATTTCTAATAAAATTTCATCTTTTTGTGGTAAATTTCTTTAACCACTTTTGAAACGACATTCATTAGAGAAACTTGATTCACAGCATTCTCAAGAACTGGTAAATACGACGTGTTTAGATTATTGGTCGAAAAAATTTGAACGTTAATTTTTGTACTTGCAAATTCTTTAGTTATGAAATTAGTTATTATAAATATGCGGGTTTGAGAAAATGGTTTCTTGTACGTAAAAAAATTTAAAAATCGATTTATAAACAAATGAGATTGACTCTACTAAAGTTTGCGGTGCTATATAAAGATTCTTGTGGGAGTTTAAAAAGACGTTTTTAAGTCATCATTTTGTCGCTCTATATTGCATAGCTGACATTTAATCGTCTTAAGTTTGATCGTATTTTACTGTCTCGAGGCATCTCTCGTCAATGCCCGCGAATATCTAGTAAAAATAATATGTCAACAAATTGTAAAAAGTTACGTCGAGGCAATACTGCCATTTTGACTGCTCGCATTGCAAGACATTTATGGAGGCAAACAGTCATTTTTAATGACTGTGAAAAAGCGCCACTCGTACACCGCACAATGCATATTTAAAAAAAACAATGTCCATTGTTCTTTAATGGCGGATGAAAATAGATGCAAATTTTTTGGTGAGGTGACATTGACTTTGAAGAACGGAATTCCATTTTTATTTGAATTAATAGTAATCTATTTATTAATATTTATTGAGACAGTAATAAATAAAAATGAATAGTAACATATAGAGAAGTAAATAAATAGCAATTTAGTACAGGAAATTAATAGTAATTTCATTGTCAAGTAAATAGGAGAAGAATCAATAGATAGTTAAACCATTACTTTTTAAATAATTATTGGTAGAGTCAATAGTTAGTGAGTACTTAGTAGTTGAATCAATAGCCAGTAAATAACGAAAAGTTCAATCCTGCTTAATAGTTTTTATATATAGCTTGTAAATTATTAGTAGGTAAATAATTGGTAATTTAAGCAGAAGTTTTCAAATAATCGATAGTTAACTCAATATAGCTTGTGAATGATTAGTGGTTGAATAAATAGTTGTTGAGTAACTACTAATTATTTAGAAGCTATTGACTCAACCACTAATAATTGATAACTATGGATACTACGAATAATTCTCTAGTTAATTGATTAAAATCGTAATTATTCGATAAATATTCAATCAACAATAGCTAGAGAATACTGAGTACTCGAATCAATAGGTAGTGAATCATTTGTAGTTGTATGCATAACCAGTGATTCATTTGTAGTTATAAAGTAATAGTTTTCGTATTATTGTTATTTGAATTAATAGCTAGCGAATAATTTGTAGTTAAATCAATAGTTTGTGAGTTGACGATGTTTTAATGAACATTTATCGAATCATCATTATACTTTAATCTTTTCGCTAGTGAATTATCAGTATTTGAATCAATAGCTAGTATATAATTAATAGTTAAAACAATAGTTTTTGAATTGATAATTTGATACACGACTATTCAGTCGTTGTATTCTATATCGTTATTTCTTTATCGAGAAGTAATTTTCAAATTGTACTCTATTTACGTAGTCTATGAAATTTTATTCAAATGACTACCACTTTAATTCGTTAATTTCTCAATATTTCCAAACTCCTGTGTGTTTGAGATTCTCGAAAACCTTATGATGACTCAACTCCACCTTTCTGTGGTTATCATTTATCCACAGTTATCAATTACAATATTCTTTGTTGAGAATCATAAATCTTGGGATAGAATCTGTGTCCCATTTTTATATAATGAAGATTTGTGTAAAGCAAGGAATTTTCGTCTTCGAACATCAATTCTATTAAATATGGTGTAGATAATAAATTTCCGGTTTAGAGCAAAATGTGAATGTGTTTGTGTATGAAATATATAGATGTGTGTGAGTGTGTGTAGTCTGGAATTTGTAATCGATCGGGCGTTCAAGAGATTATTCGTATTCGAGAGTAGTCTTTCGAGTAAGTATGTTACAGGAGAGTATCAGCAGCAGCAAAGCACTATTCTAGCATTGCGCAACAAACCAACGCCTCCCGTGACTAATTACTCGACACTGCATCCTTCGCATGCAATGCGCATTCCAACGGGAATTTGTCCTGCGGGATGAAGCTGACCGTCGCGTCGCGTCGCTTTCTGACTTGAAAACAATGTTTGAATACCACGAAGTACACAATGTACGTGGCTGAAATCGATAAAGCAAGATGCGCGCAGATTTTTATTATCCATTTTATTGACATGTGATTTTTCTTCCTTCTTTTATTTTTATACAATTTTTTTTGTTTTGTTTTGTTTCGTTTTGTTTCGTTTTATTAAAACTACTACTAATTATTATATTTAACTAGTAGTTGCGAAATAACAATGGCAAAATTTTACATATTTGCTACCACTACTGCGCCTAATGGAGTAATTAGTTTGACATGTTATTGGCTTTGGAAAGAAGTTCCTTGGTATGTTGTATATTTTATTTTCCCATTTGGCACAATCGTTTTACTCGTTGGCTTAGACACGACTGTTTTATTAGTATGATTAGTTTATTTATGAAAACGACTATATTCCCAGAGTAAATGGACTCTGGGGTTAAGCAGATGTATCAACTAATAACGTAGATATCTTGTTGCTATTAAAATACTTTACTTACAAAGTATGTGTACAGAGGCATACATTATAAAGTAAGTAGTTGGGTCAACAGTCGGTTCTTTTATTTTGTAAAGTGGGTCCAGTAATGAAACGAGAAACCCTGTTTGTCGAGAAAATGTGAATAAGTAGCTAAAAATATTATATAGTCTGTAAATTAATATGTGTGAAAATTTTAATTACTCTTTTAAATCAGTTTATGTATTAATATTTAAGTTTTTAGAGTTTTTCCAAAAATTTTAAATTGAAATTCCAAATTCGTTTTTGGTCTTAATTTAACATCCAATAGAAAAATTGTGATGCTTAAAACATTAGTAGTTGCATTAATAGCAAATGAGTTATTGTTTGATGCTTGAAATAAAATCATTCGTAGTTGTAACAATATTTTTAGAATCATTAGCAGTTGAATGAATATTTATCCCGTCATGTCAAATTTCATCAATAGCTGATGAATTATTAGTACTTCGATCAATAGATAGTTGATAATTAGTAGTATAATCAGAAGTTTACGAATCAAACAATAGCTATAGTAAATCAATTGTAACTGTATCCATAGTCAGTAATTCATTAATAGCAAAAGCAATGTATTTCGAAACATTGTTAGTAGAATCAATAGCGAGTTAATAATTAGTAGTCGAATAAATAGCAAGCATGTAATTATAATTATAGCAATGGTTTTCGAAGCATTATTAGTTGAATCAATATACAGCGAACAATTAGTAGTTGAAGCAATAATTTGCCAATCATTCACGAAAACAAATCTT
Source organism: Leptopilina myrica (nomen nudum) (assembly GCA_032872475.1). Classification (NCBI taxonomy): domain Eukaryota; kingdom Metazoa; phylum Arthropoda; class Insecta; order Hymenoptera; family Figitidae; genus Leptopilina; species Leptopilina myrica (nomen nudum). The sequence goes on from CM065467.1 coordinate 6,870,539, forward strand.
CACCTGGAACAAATACAAATTTCACTATATTAGCGAAATTTTTAGTTATTGCATCAAATTCTTTCGCTAGTTTAGTTTTTTCGTGTTAATAGTGATTCAATATTTGTCAAATCATTTGTAATTGAATCAATAGTTTGTGAATGATTAGCAGTTAATTCAATAGCTAGTGCACTAAATTGTTAAAGAAGTATCTAAAGAAACTTTAAACGAAAAAAAATTATGGAAAAAATCCCTAAAAGAAGCTGAATTGTAGAAAGAAAAAATTAGTAATATAGAATTGTTTTATTAGTTATTTCCGTTAAATTGGTGAATTTTTTGTTGTTGATCGAATTGTCCACTGAGCGAATGGTAAGTTCATTGGTATTTATGGAAATGAAGCCACGACTCTTGCGATACGTTTAAGTGCACTTTATTCAGAGTGATGCACCAGGCCGTAGGATACGGAAATACAAACAGGTATTTGTCTATACTCGTGTGTTGACACATTCGGTTGCATACATTTTATAGTTAAAATTCTGTCAACTCTAAACTACGAATGTTTTTTAGAGTTTAGTTTGAAAATTTTTTTTTCTTTTCAATCTGCTGTTGATTGTAAATTACTTTGATCACTTGTCATCTAAATGTAACATTTCAATCAATGACACTCGAAATGAATCAGAAGCAAGAGTTTTAATTAAAAATATATGAATGTAGTTACTAATAGTCATATTCTGAAAGGAATGAAATATTTTATACAAATAACAGATTACTTGTATATTATATCAAATAGATATTTATACTTGAGGCTAAAAAAATGCAAATACTTTTTTTAATTTAGAGTTAAATGGCTTTCTGCTTTTCATTAAGTTTATAAATAAATAAATAAATGAAAAATAAATTTTACTTTTAGTGAATAATTATATTGGAATAATTTATTTGAAGTAAATGGTATTTAGGGTCACATAATATTTTATTTTTACGATTGTCAATTTTTCAGTTTTCGTTATACAACTATGGGAGAATAGTAATTCTTTTTTCAATTATTTATTATTGCTCGACATTTTCTAAAGAAAAGACGCGAGTATTTTGAAAATTTAACTTTGGATTTAAAGGGGGATGAGAGTTTGTGGGGTTGAAGTACGAAAGGGATAAAAGGGGTTCTCTGGCAGGCAGGCGAGAGAAACAATGGAGGGGATTTGAATGAAGAGAGTGAGAGAGAGAAAGGGAAGGAGAATGGGAAAGGGGAGTTGAAGAGGCAGGGGAGGTAGAGGTACTGAAACGCAGAGTACTACAGGATGGGTTCTCCGGTGTATGTCGGTGGGTCGATCGGTATCTGGGTCGCGGGTTTTGGCAGTAGACCTACCCCTACCTTCATACAATAACCCTTTTAGCAATGTCACATTTACTATCATTTGACATGATGCTTTTGCGCACAATTACGCAAAAGTATATATTTTTTTGCAGTGTCGTCTGCAATTTTGCCGCAAGATTCTCTTCTTATTTCTTTTTCTATACATATCGGACCTCTTATCTTGCCCTATTTATTTCGAGTTCTATATCTATCTATATATATACAAATAAATGTACACTCAACACATTCGATACTGTTCGAGTTTCTTTTTTAATTGTGTTTGAATTCAACTCTTTCTTTTTTGGTGAAAAATCCATTCTTTCTCTTCTCTGGTACAAAAAACCAACTCTTCTTCTTTTCTGGTAAAAAATCGACTTTTTTTCTTTTCTAATATTTTTTGACTTTATTACTCGGTAGTCTTAATTATAAATAAAAATAAATAAAACTTTAATGTTACCGAAAGGAAAATACGGTTCGAATTATTAAAATTTTCCATATTGCGGTACCTCATCTAGAGAAAATATATATAAAAAAATTCCACGTGAGATTTCAGTCGACCTCTTAAAATTTCCTAAAAATATTTTTTTCTATTCTGTATTGAAAAAAAACAGATACGTATTATTTTTTGGAGGTTGAATGAATAAAAGTTTTTGTTTTATTTCGACTTTTAAGAAATGCAAAAAAAATTTGTTATAATTTTCTTTATAAACAAATTATTTTTTTTTTAACTTTGGGCCGGATTTTAAAAAATTTTTTTTAAATTTATTTATACTTTTAATATACAGAAGATTTTCCACAACGACCCGGAATGAGCCTGATGCTTTTAGTGAGTTAAACAAATTTTTTTAAAATCATGTGCAAGCTTCACAAGGGGATTTTTTTACAATTAACTTTTCAAAACTGTCTACAGCGAACAATTTTTAATCTATTTAGGTGTTCTTTGATTTAAATTAAAGGGGAATAATTCCTCAGGATATCCTTACATGCAAACTTTTAAATATTCAATTGTTTGAAAAAAATTTTGCAACCAAAGTTAACAAATTAATACGGTATTTTCCTTTAAAAATAAACGTTTATTTTCGTATTGCGTTACTGCACATGTTCTAAATCAGTTTAAATTAATATAATATAACCTCCAGATAAATAATAAAGCATAAAATAATTTATCTAAACTTTTATAAACAATATTAGTTAACAAATAGTTAACTTTTGTTCCTTTCCATCAATGAATTGTTCTTTCATATTTATATTGTACTTTAGTTTCATTTACTCAATTTATATCCTTTTTGTTATGTAAGTAACTTATATAAATTGTTATAAATAATATTAGTATATTACTCTAAAATATTTTATTCAGTTTCTTTTCAATTTATAGGTTTACTTAAAAAATATATTGTTAAAAAAAGTGAATGTTTAAAATAATATATATATATATATTATTATATTCTCTTATTCTATTCGAGAATAAGAGGAAGTAATTACAAACAATTTATGCAAAGGATTTTACGATAGTAAGAATAAAAAGCGGCATTTACATGGGAAATATTAAACAATTGCTGAAATATTTAACAGACGCCAAGTGACGCGACAATAAAACGGAAAATTATATGGAATAATTGAATAAATTTCTGCTTTCAAAAGAATATTGCAAACTTCATGCTCATACTATACGCATAGAAAGAAAAAAGGTTCTGTCGCCTATGTACGATATTAATTTGTTTCATATGCTTGACAATGGAGTCGAGAGCAAACTTGAATTACTTACTCTTTGTGTAAATTTAAAAGCATACGCTTTTACGAGTTGCAAATTTAAATAGACGCACACTCTACTGCACAAAAAGGATTGCATGTTTGTTTTCGTGTGTGATGATATAAACTGAATGAGTAATAACCACTTGCATATCGAGTAACTAAATATCGCGTATGAACATTTTCAAATCAATTCTTAAAAGCTTATAATGGCTAATGTTTATTCATTATCGTCCATCTATTAACGCTTTTGAATCTTAAAAATTTCTCCCACTTTCAAATATGGATATTTTTTTTCTTCTTTATTGTTTTTTATTTAGTTTCTATATAAGCGCGCGGGATTTGAACGTTCAATTTGCAAATGGCAACGTCAATGCAGCTATGAATTTCCAAGGATTATACGTTCGCGAGGTAGCTACCTACTAATAGGATTAAGTCACACCTCAATGGAAGACTGTTATCAATTTACCTTAACAATACCAATCTGCATATCTTTCGAAAAAAATATGCCGTTTGAAATATGATTGTTATATTTTTAACACCTCTACAGTATATATTTGAGAATAAATCTCGGAATCATAAAAGAACGAAAATGTTTTTCTGAAAAATACTTTTTTCAACTCACATGATTCGCACTCATCTACTAAAACTTATTATTTACTATAATTTTTTCTGCTTTTATTTTAAATTTACACTACTTTTAATTTCCATTTCCAAACTGAAAAAACCTAGTCTCAAAATGAGTATCGTACGCTACTCATTTTGAGGTGCAAAAAAATGAGACTCTTAGGTGGCGCCACGTTCTATGGCGTTTAACATAGTCTCATTTTGAGATGCAACAAAAATGAGACCGAGTCTTTTTTGTGTATTTACATAAACAATTCTTCGAAATAATTCAATTATCTCGAAAAATAACATAGTTATTCCTAAAAATTCAATTATTTTGAGGTTATTTGATATTTGAATATTTTTAATACAATATTACAGGAATTTTCACGAATAATGTAATTATTCTTAAAAATTTAATTTCCATTCGTCGAAAAAATTAATTATTTAAAAAAAATCTTTTGAAAAATCATTTTTAATATTAACTATTATTAATAATATATTATTAATTAATAATCAAGTACACTGAAAAAAATGATGTTAATTTTGACATACAAGTATGGTTAGGATGTATAGCTGAAACAGCAATACCGTATTGCTGTTCTTAAAATACAGTATTCGTGTTCTCCGCATACATATTATTGTCCCTCAAATACATATTGCTGTTCTACACTGCGTATGGCTAAAACGCAGCAATACTGTATGGCAGTATCATATCTACCAATAGAATATGTCAGAATTGGCTATATTTATGGCAGTACCATAAATATATTTTTTTCAGTATAAAGTATAATAATTTTATAATAGATTATATAATATTTATAATGTTATTTGCAAACAAATATATTAGGAAAATTAATGTATTATATTTGATAATAAATAATAAACCAATTTTAAATGGTTTTTTTATAAACTAAGTTATTACAAAAACACCTAATACAAATTAATTATAATAGTTAACATACATATATCCATTGAGCATGTATAATAAATACAAATTAATTAACAAATATATTTACACCGAGAAAAAAGGTTCTTTGTTTCAAAGAATGTTTCTTTGCATCAAAGAATTTGTGCATTGTTATAGGGTTAAAAAAAAGTTTCTTTGATTTAAATAAATTATTTCTTTAACTGTTTTTTGTTCACTTAAAGAAATATTTCTTGGGATTTAATAAATCTTTTTTTAAGTCAAAGAAATAAATAATTCAAGGAAATAATTTCTTTGGTTCCTAGCTTTTTATTTGTCTTAAAGAAATTTTTCTTTGGATCAAAAATATCATTCAAAGAAAAAATTTATTTTATTTAAAAAACCTTGAAAATTGTTTTTCGTAAAAGTAAAGAAAACTTTTTTTAACTCAAACAAATTTTATCTTTGATTCAAAGAGAGATTTTGAAAAAACGATTTCTTTGTTTTAAAGAAATCCTTTTTCTGGGTGTACGAATATATATTTACAAAAAATAAAGGCATTTTAATCATTATTTATTAAAAGTTGTGAACATTTTAATCATGCGATAATTGAAAATTTGACGAGAACTTTTAAAATTTTTTGAACATAATAGAATTTCTGCGAAGAATTTTCTTTTTTTTGAAAAAACTTATTTTTACGGACTTTAAGCAAATTTACGGGCCAAGTTCAAGCGCTGCAACTTTTCACTTTCTTGGAAAAATTTTATGGGGTTCAAGAAAATATTAATGAGCATGTAATGCAGAAAACTGTTTACATTTACCCCGAATTGTAACTTACAATACGACTTCTTAAAAATTTTTCTTTTCGCAACAAAAAGAAAATTATCCCTCAATATAAAAACAGTACGTAAAGATTTTTATAAAAATACTGCTATAATACTTTGTTTACTCATTTATATTTTTGAGTAAGAGAAATTGACAATGGATAATTTTTTCCCATATTGTTAACAATAGTGTCGATACGTGGAAGGTGTATATACATGTGTATAATATTGTTTCAAATATTGTTTTCTTGCGTGTTTTAAAGTGAAAAAGCATATATAGTAGAGAAGTTTGTATATATATATATTCACATACTTGTTGGATTTTCTCGGTATTCTTTACATGGTTTATTTTCTCTCTTGACAATTCACTTTCTTTTCAAGGCTTTTGATGCACATAGCAAAATGTTTTGTCTCTCGCATTTTATATTTATATTTTTTTCCTGCGAATGTCTGTGCTTTTAAATAATGATCGTCGTAGAATAGGTTTGCAATTGAATTGTGGATTTTATCCTCTTGTTTATTATTTTTTCTTTTTTGTACGTTTTTTTATGATTTTGTACTTTTATCTGTTTTGTATATTTTTTTGTATTTTATATTTTTTTACACCTCTCTTTTTTCTTGTCTTTTTATTTTTTTAATATTTTTGTAATTTTCTCTTTTTAAGTATATTTTATATTTTGTACCTTTTGAAAAAGAAATGTGCAAAAATATGAATATACGAGTAAAAAAGAAGTTGGAGAGGGGAAAAAAGAGATTCATTTCTATACAGATACAGCTGTAATGATTTCAGTGGATGCAAGGAGCGGAAATTGCTTTCAGCATTAGTTAGTAAAGGGAGGAGGAAATGCTAAGAAATACCTCGAGATATTAAAGGTTACAAATGTAAATGTAGGACGCGTCAGAGGGGCTTGTTGGTAACACCTTGCATTTGCTCAATAGACACTCCTGCTGAAATCTTATAGTGGCAATTTAATTTTTTTTTATTCCTTTTTATAATCTTTTCATGTTTTCTCGCTGAGGACAGCGAGATTTTATATTTTCATCTAGCATCTTCTCAGTGGAAATACGTTTTTTCTTCTTATCCTCGAATTTAATATTAAATTATTCTCCCTTGTTTTTTTTTAATTTCACTTGTAGGGGAGTAATGACTTTATTCTAATCAACATATTTTCCTGTTTCTTTAGTTATATCGAAAACGATTTAGATATTCCTTTTTAACATCAATTTTTTATGTCAATTATGATTACAAATTTTTTATTGCAATTTTGATAACAAATTCTTTATTTGCAATTTTGATAGGAAATTTTTTATGCAAATTTTCTTGGGGAATTTTTTATACTACAAAAAAAATTTTTTTTACTACAACAATTTAATCTATTTTTTTCCCTGATTTCCAAAAAAAGTTTTTACTTTTTCCCTGTGACTCTAAAAAATATTCTGATTCACTTTATATACTAAAAAAAATGTTTTGTAACATTTATTTACAAATTTCTTTAATTGTAGAATTATTCCAAAAACATGAATAACTTTATTTTTAGGTAATTAATTTAATCATTATTATTACTGTAACTTCATTAAAATTATTTTGATCATTTTGTTTGTATTGAAAATAATTTATTAAAATTCTGCGATGAGTTTTATTATTTATGAAAATAACTGAATCCCTTTAAAATATTTTGGCTAGTTTTGTAAATAAAAATAAAAAAAAATTTTAAAGTAATTAAAGTTCTGTGAAATTTTTATTATTTATAAAATCAATTGAATGCTCACGTAAAATAAATTTTATCAAAATTTAGTTTAAATAATTGAATTCTTTTAGGAAATTTTATTTAAATTGTAGCTATTAAAAATTCTTGATTTTGAAAAACATTTTTTAATTAATTGATATCTTACTATGATTTAAAAAAATAAAATTTGTCAATGATTGAATTGTAGTGAAAAATTGTGCTATGTAAAAAGATATATATAGGTAATTGAAAGTATGACCAGAATTTAAAAACAATTTTTGAAATAATTGCTTTCTAAATTTGAATCTGTAAAAATGTCTACTAATTTGCATTAGTGATCGACTTTTCGCTTTTCAATTATTAAATATTTTCTAGTTAATAAGTAAAAATTACTATTCATTTAGTAAACTTTACTAAATGAAAAATTTTAATAAATGAAAATTAAATGAATTAAATGAAAATTTTTATACTCAAAAGCAAAAAGTCAGTCACTGATTCCATTTTTACTAATTCAGATTTAGAGAGTAAATTCTTGTGAGGAATTTGATTATTTTTATAACAAGTTGAATTCTTGTAATGAATATTGTAATTTATAAAAAATAATTTAATTTTGCCATGAAATTTATTAAAATTCCCGCAAATAATTGAATTTGCGTGAATAATTTTGATATTTATGAAGGTAATAGAATCCTTTCAAAAAATTGCGTTCAATTTTTTTAAATAATTTTAAATATGCATATATCAAAAAATTCGTCTAATTTCAAATAAACTGAAAATTTAAATTTGTCAAAAAATTTGTGAATTGTCAGATATAAAAAAAGATCAAGGTTTCGTATGAGATAATTTGTGGTAATTTCATAGTTTATGAAGCAAACAAAAAAACACAAAAATTCTGTGACAACCTTGACCAATGTATGTAGGAAATTGATATTAATTTTGATAGAAAATTTTTGGTATGAATTTTTGATCTGAACACTTTGATAAAATTATATTTGAGATTTATTTATATTTTATGAGACCGATATGATAGTGATGGATTTGCTGAGTTTGTGGAGTAAATTTTTGGTCAAACGGAGGACGAACGTGTATGTAATAATGCACGAAATGAGAATTGCAGATGTCACGTGTACCAGAAATTTCCGTCATCTTTTAACTCTCGAGTTTGACGTGCACGTTCCGGGACGAGACTGCACTTAAGAACCATCACCACCTTTCGCAGTCGCTCAAGTCCTGTCATCGCTTTTCGTTTTATAAAGTATACGACTGCAAATTTTCATTATCTCTCCCTCGTCCTGCATATCATTCATTGCATCCTTTTACGCAAGCACGAATGAAATGTTTATTCCGCTGATCTTTAGCCGTATGTATAATAATAATACAATGGCCTTTTAAAATTCTTAGTGAAAATGATTCTCTCATCTATACTTGAAAAACAAAAGAACATTTTGTAATTTTATCCGAGAGCTATGGTCATTTTTTTCATTTAATTGATGATTCTATTATTCTCAATAGAAACAATGAATTTTGGGTGGTAGTGTAATACATCTTTCCTTACTTTCTTGCGATAAAGTAGGGAAAAGATGTTAACACTTGTATTTGATGTTACATTGAAAAAAAATGTGCAGAATGTGCTTTTTGCTTATTCAATTGTTGCTTAAGAAAAAATCACATTCTGCCCAATTTTTTTCAGTGCAACATAAGCAGACTTCGGATCGACTTTACTGATTACAGAAGCAAAAATTTAATCACTAATTGGTTTAAATTTGTAGAGAGTAATATTATTAAAGAAAAGTAGAAGAATTAATCGGAAAAAGTCTCTTTTTTGAAGTCAGTCGGAAAAAACAAAAAAGTCATACTATCCAATGTTTGCATAAGTATAAAGACAATACAATTAGTTACATTTGTCACAGTAGTGAGGAATATATTTTTGTAATTTATTATCTCACAACCAGTAACATTGTATAGATAGCTGTGTCAATTTAGTTTTCTGGTTAGATGAAGTGCCAAGAGATTGGCAAGATTAGAATAAAAGCACACTTAAGACTTTCGTGCAATAGTTAATTTTCATTGTGTTTCAAAGTCTCTCGACAAACTTCTTATTAGTCTCAGTTTATATTAGAGTTGTTACATAAGATCTTGATGTTCCTAATCAAAATCTCTCTGCTTGTATTTCTATTACTTTCTCCGCATTGTTATGCACATATTATTATGTAATTTAGATTGTGGCATTTTGGCATACATGAATTGGAAACATTATTTGATTCCATTTAAAAAAATGCTCGAGGTACACTTTTTCTAAAACATAGTTTCTAGAGTTGTGCAAAAAGTCTTAAACCCGATCGGGTAATTTCGGGCTTTTCAGTTTTCGGGTCGGGTCGAGCTTAGTCAGTTCGGGTTCGGGCGAACTTGGGCAGAGTCAAGCTTGCTTACATACGCGAAATCCTTCGGGTACCTAACTAAATTAGGTTTCAGAAATTTTCGGGTAGCCGACTACATTCAGGTTCTCGAAATTTTCGGTTATACTCAATACTTGAGAAATCCGAATTTTTGCATTCCTCTAATAGTTTATAAATTTTTTTTCCTATACACAAAAATGTAATTTCTAAAATTTCTTTTTCTAACGAAGTACGAAAGCAGTTGAAGGAAAGACTTTATATTATTGTATTACAATATAATTATTTTGTTGCAAAGGATATTCAAAACTATCTAAGAAGTGTCGGCCATAACATAAATTTTGATGTAATTGATTTTCAATTATATATAATACTTTTAGAAACATTTCAAAAATTAAGCAAAAATAAATTTTTTTAGGCGCATATATTTTAAAAAACGAATGTTATTAGAAAAATATTTTTAGAAATCAAAATTTGTTAGAAAATTTTTTTTAGAAAAGCGACTTTACTAGAAGTGACTTTTTTTAGAAAAAAAAGGATTAGAAAATATTTTGTAGAAAAAATGACCACCTACCATAAAAATGTCAAAATCTGCCCCCGCTCAAAAAAAATTTGAAATTTTTGTTACATGTTGGCAGCATTAAGATAAAATTTTTCACCAAATATTTTTTCAAAAAATTCATTTTTGTAAGAGTTATGGAGGGGGAAAGAAATATCAAACATTTGCTTTTTCTCTAAAACCATTGGGTCGATTTTAATAAAATTTATATGTGTTTTATAAATTAATAAGAGGAATTTAAAAAAAAAATTTCAACAAATTTTGCATACAAAAAACCCACAAACAATTATTTTTTGAATTTTCATAAAAAAATCTTTCGGTCTTAATTTGGAGATACTACTTTAGAGTTTTTACAAAAAATTCTCCTAAATGTGTACTTTTAAGAAATATTTTTTTTAATTTTTTTAATCGGGTACCACATAGTGAAAAAAATTAAAATCCTAGATGGCGCATCATTTCGGCTGAAACACAATGTATCCAGTAACTGATTATATTTTTAATATGTTTGAAATTTAGTAATTATGTGTTTCTGAAGTCACTCATTACGCATGTAATGTTAGATTTTCAAAATTCAAAATGACGGATCCAATATGGCGGACGACTTTTTAAAAATTCACCGTATTCGTTTTAAACCTGTCACTCGGGGGGTTTTTAGGGTCGCTGAATACTATTAGTATTCATACCATTACTGAATAATGTTAGTTTCTCAAAATTCAAAATGGCGGATCCATTGAATTATAGAATATTTCTTAAAATTTAATTCCTATAAAGAATTTCATCAACTAATTTTTAAATAATTGACTTCTTTAGATGAATTTTAATCAAATTAAGAATAATTGTTTTTTTTGTTGAATTTATTTTAAAATGTGTTAATAATTATTGCTAAAAATTTAAAAAAAATGTTAAATAACTATTTTTCAAAAAAATTTATGTAAATTCTATTTTAAATAATTTAATTCCTGTAAAGTTTTTATTAATTTAGAATACAATTGTATATTCCAGTATAATTATATAAAAATTTCGTGATTATTTAAGAAAAATCTAAAAAAAACCGTTAAGAAATATTATTTCGCTTCACCAGTGGAAATAAAATTTATGAAGATAAACCTACATATTAGTGCCAAAAAAAAGTAAAAGTAAACTATTTTGGGGTTACATTATATGTGCATATTTTCTTATAAAATTAATTGAATGTTTGCTTTTGAAATTAAACAGTATTGAAATTTTCAAATACTATAACTATAAACAGCAATCTTTAAAAATTAACAGAAGAATAATATTTAAATTGTTGAAAATTAGATAAAGAATAAAATTATTTCTAACTAGACATAAAATTTTTCAGCGAAATTTAATATAATCTGGGTGACGGATTGATTTATAATTTTTAGGGAATATAGAATATCAATATATTTTTCGATTAAAGATTGAATATGTTGAAGAGGAAAAATAATCAACTCCTTATGATTGGTTTTGTCAGTGGAATGATGACTCATCTCTAAATGTATACACTATATATACTTTTATGCTGCTAGATATTGTATTATAATTGAAAATAATGGAAGGAGCGTGAAAAATATGTGAAAGATTCGCGAAATCGAGAATCGAAATCCTTTCCTTAAAGCTTGTTGTTTTGGGACGTGTTGGAAAATGAAGGAATTACTAAAAGGAGTGAGGGGGTGGGACGATGGTCGAATGGGAGTTATCCAAGATCCATGGTCTTCTAGTTATTGTAGAGTATGAAACGAGTGTGGCTGAGACCGTAAATGTACACAACCGAATGACGTAACGTTAATACCGGATATATCGATTGGAGACAAAACTCCCCATTACTGGAACTTCCATAAACCTTCTCTTAATGTCCAGCAGATTAGTGCGGAAATTCATTTTCAAACATTGACACAATTAACGAATGGCATTTGTCATTGTGCGATAAATATTTATCATGATTCTCATTATACTCATTCAAATAACCGATCAAATAAATCAAATAAATATTCACTTTAATCATGATCCAAAAGTTCTGAAGGTTCGAATGAAGGAAAATTATTTATTTCCTCTTCAAATATTGTTGACAGTGATGCAAAATTTCTGTAAGACAATAATTTAGCATCACTGCCAAAAAATAAAGAAATTATTTAAGTTTCTAAATGTAAAATTTACACTGAGAACAAAAACTATTGTCACAATAGCTAAAAATCTAATATGTTTATTTCTTAAAACATTTTCCTTGGAAAAACAACAGTTTATAATAAAATACACACTTACATAATATTTGTGATGAAGTGACATCTCTCCTTCCCTGAGAACTCGCGACCAAATTCTCCTCAATTCTGAATTCTCTTCTTTGGACACAAAAATGCAAAGTACCGGTACTTTGTCATCTTTCCCTTCCTGCTTCTTTTTCCTTTTATCTCTAGATATAAATATAATTGAAGATTAAATTGTCTATTAATGATGTTCTTGTCTTGTGTTTTCGATTGTTAAATCAGCAGATGATTTAAATTTAACAATCTTATTGTCTGATGACGAATAAAAACTCCATGGTGAGTTATTAGTTTCATCTCCTCTTGGTTTCGTTTATACTCATCACGATGCTTTATTATATATTATTGCAATCACTTCCTATATAACAGCATTATGACGTTATATTTCTTCGTCATTCTTACTTTTGCTTTTTATACACATGCTCCTTACTCTTATTTTCTGTTTTCATCCCAAGTTCATTTATTATTTCTCTTTCGATTTTATTGTCAGGTCTCCCAACATCTTCGTCTTATTCTGGGTAATAAATGTTAAGTTAAATTTACGCTGTTGCTGGAGACGGTTTGGAATAGGTTTTTCTTTTATGAGTCACCCTTTGATTTATGTGCGAAAGGCGATGGATTTAACTAAAACAAACAATAATTTTTGCTTTTATTATAAGTTTACTTATTTTTAATTTATTTCTAATTTTTGGACTTTTTATTCCACTATTTTTCATTGTTTTTCATTTTCATTTCCATATTTTTCAGTTTTTAAATAACTAATTAATATGTATTTAATTAATTATTTAAAAAATGGATTTATAGTAACATTTTATTTAAAAACACTAAATAAAATTGAATTTTGAAGAACCAACAAATAATTGAAGAAATCCTATTATTTTCAAAACTAAAAATAATAAAATTCCAATTATTTTTGAAAATTCTACGCAAACAATACATTATTTTTAATGATAATCAAAATTTTAAGAGAATTGAATTATTTACAAATTTTAAAAAAAATTTCTTCACAATAATTCACTTATTCTTAGAGCTGTGCAAATTTTAAAAATTCGATTTTCTCCATAACAATTAAAATGGGCTCGGTTCGAATTTCGAATCCATGTAAAATTCGATTTTTTGCACACCCCTAATTATTTTCATAAATAATGAAATTCTTTATTTAAAAATTCAATTATTTTCATAAATAATAAACTTATTTACAAATATTTAATTGAATAGTGAATTTCGAAAAGGACTAACTCGAATTTTTTCAAATTTTACTTTTTTGTATTTTTTGCATTATTACATATTCATTGACGTTTTCTTAAAAAAAAATTTCATCTGAGGTATACTTTTAGTACAGAAAAATGTTTTTACATGTGTTTTCATTTGACATTTAATCTAAAATTGTTTGTTTTCTAACCTAATGTTAAATTTTTTTTGAGTTAAAAAAACATTTAATACATTTTAAAATTAAATAAATAAATAAATTGTTTTTCGTTACTAAAACATTTAATTAATATATTTTATGATTAAAACGATTAAATTTTTTTCATGAATTTTGTAAAGGGCTCAATTCTGACTACTATAATATTAATTTTCTCAAAATCACTGTTAATAAGAACAATTCTTTTATCATTTTCTCATATAAAATATCATCTCGTTACTACAGAAAAAAACTAGACTCTTTTAATCAAAGCTGTTTGAAATATACAGTTTTTTGTGTCTCCTGTAAAATTAAAAAAAACTGAGTTGAGCCCTTTTCAAAAATCACTATTCAATTACTTTCATAAATAATAAAATTCTTCTTGGGAATTTAATTATTTTCATAAACTCATCGACGAATTTGAATTATTTTTAATTTTAATACAATATTTTAATCGAATTCCTCGAAAATTTAATTATTCTTAACAATTTTATTAAAATTCGTCGGAAGAGGTCAATTATTAAACATTAAGAAACTGATGAAACATTTTTTTAAACGAATGAGACATATAGCGATTAAATATCTGTTAAAAAAGTGTCTTTAGGTACCTGTAAGAGTTGCAATAATTTAATTTGTAAAAATAAGCAATAGAATCCTTCTTAATGATGTAAATTTTAACATTTTTAGTAAAATTTTTATTTAATAAAATTAATTATTTTCAAATGTAAGAAAATTCTTTTCCTAAATTCAATTATTTTCAAAAATATTTTTAAAAATTTTCCAGGATACAGGGTCTTTTGGGGTAAATGTAAACGGAATATCTATATTTCACCAAAAACATTAGTTTTTTTTTGTTAAAACGTAAAATGGATGGATTTTTTTTCATGAACTTGTTACTTTACTTCCCTAGAAAAATTGTATGAAGTACAAAAAAATATTGATGAACCTGAATCGCCTAAAACTGATTGTTTACATTCACCCCGAGATTTTGAAATTTTCCTTAAATTCGGGGTAATAGATTTTCAGTCAACTTGGTAAAAAAAAGTTTTCAAGGTTGCTGAATAAGAATCTAAATTCGAATTTTTAAATTTCAAAATGGCAGATCCAATAATTTATTAAATTATTATTTTTTAAATGTAGTTGAAGTTCTGTTTACATTTACCCCGAGTCCTCGAATTCTCGGGGTAAATGTAAACACTTAATTATTTATTAACTAAATTGACGAAAATCAATGTCAATTTTTGTTAAGATATTAATAAGAAAGAATGGAAAATTTTAGTTTGATTTTTTAATTTATTTTTATGCAAATGCGAAAGTTTTACTGAAACAGTAAAACTTTAATTTTCAATCTTTTTTGCATTAAAAGATAATTTGTACAATGGCATTGACAATTGTCAAAATAACATTTTTTAAATGATCTGAATTTCCGAAAAATCGATATTTTGTAAAACTGAAATGTAAATAAATGGATTTGAAAATTTAGTTAAAATGTAAAAATTGGAGAAAATAATAATTGAATTTAAGTGATAAAAATAATTTTGAAGAAGTTACAGTAACAATATTCTAATAATATGAAATATAACTTTACACGTAAAAAATATTTTGTCTGAATATTAATTTTGTCTAAGTAAAAAAAAATGTATTATAACTATCGAAATTTTTATTTGTTTCAGGTAAGACTTTCGCTATTCAAGAGAAGAGTATCATTAGTTGGTCATCTTTAGTTTTATAATTTATTAAATTTTAAAAAGGTTTGAATTGTAAATTTTAAAAAATCTCAATTTATACTGAAAAATAATAATGAATTATTAATGTAAAATAACTTTTTTTGATTATCTATATTAATTCTTAAGAATAAAAATATTCTTTAGGGTCAGGGAAAAAATCAAAATTTTGTCTGGAAATCAGGGAAAAGTCAGGGTAAAAGAAAATTAAATTTTCTTGACAACCCTATTTAATTGTTTTTCATTTTTATTAAATTATTTTTTATTTTTCGTTCATTATTTTATTTTTGATTTCTTCTTTTTCCAGTAGAATATGTGTGTGCGTAATTAGGGGTTGAAAGAATTTATTTTTATCTAGGGATATGCAGTATAAATTGAATTCATTTCTCGAATGGCATGGGATTCTCGCGCGACTTTTTGCAATTGAATTTTATGTCGGAGGTAAATTTCACTGAATCGTTCGATCTTATTCGTGCATCGTCGGGGGCGTGTGTAAGCTGATTCTTATATATACGTGCATACCCTCACATGCAAATGGAGCATCGTAAGCGAGATAGATTCAGAAAGCTTTTAGTTGACCCGTTTGAAGAATCTCCTGGTCCATTAACATCTTAATTGTCAATTGTCACAGGATAGAAATCGTCGCACAGATAAAGAAAATGTAACTTTCAAATTAACAATTTAAACATTTTTTATTTCCTATATGAAATTTGCCTCATTTAAAGATTTTCATTTTCTTTATATATTTCAAGGTTGCCCAAAAAATTAATTTTTTTTATCTGATTTTTAAATAAAATTTTGATTTATTTTCCTGAACTATAATAGTATTCACTGCTCGTGTCTTCAATGACATACTTTCCATGCAGTTCCGAAAAAATATATTTGCAACATGGGCGCAAAATAGGTGATTTATATATTTTTTATATTTATATATTTATAATTATAATAATTATTATATTTATTATATTTTTCAAAAAAAGTTAAAATTTTGTATTTCTTGAGATTGTTAAAATTTTACTTTAAAATAATTACTATTCAATAAAAGATTAAAAAATTGGTGTATATTATGTTGAGCCCGGGTAGAAAATTGTACTGGCGCTTTATAGACCCAGTCTAACTTCCCTAGATACTATACTGGCGCGAAATAATTTATATACATAGTAACTAGACGAAAATGTAACACTTGTATACACTAGTTACTAGATAGTTTGTACAAATCGGCGCTAGATTGTTTCGCTAGTAAAATTTAGTATAACTAGCAAAACTTTCTAGCGCCGATCGAGTTCTTCTCATATTATACATGAGAAAGCTACGTATAAAAAAAGTGGGTTGAAAAAAAATCTTTAGAGAAATTGATTATAAATAATATAGAGTAAAATCTCTAAATATTTTAATGAACAATAACAAAATAAATTTTTAAATTTTATTACAATTTTTTTAACATTTTGAAAACATTTTTAACAATTTGAACAGCTTAACGAACGATATGACCCCAAAGTTCTCGATTTAATTATTTTCAAGTATAACTGTATACTTTTTTTTGGAATTCATAGACAATTCTAGACTGTTCCAATAAAACATAAATATTTATAGCAGCGTGTGGAAAAAACTTAAGCTAGCCTTAAACAAGGATCTAGGAAACTAAATAGATTCTAAATCGCGCCAACTTAGCAGTACTATAAACATCAGCGTGCGACAAAATCTATACTGGTCTTCAATCAAATCTAGAAAGTCTACATAGATTTTAGATCGCGCCCGCTTAGCATTACTATAAACAGTAAAGCGTGAGAAAACCTATACTAACTTTTAAACAAATCGAGAAAGATTATATAGATTTTAGATCGCGCCAGCCTATCATTACTATAAACAGTAGCGCGTGAGAAAATTTATATTTGCCTTTAAACAAATCTAGAAAGACTATATAGATTTTAGGTCGCACCAGCCTAGCATAACTATAAACAGCAGCGCGTGCGAAAAGCTATATAAGATTTATAGGAATAGCTACAAAACTATATAGAACCAATGTCGCGCCAGCCTAGAATCACTATAAATAGCAGCGCGTGACAAAAACTATACTGGGGCAATGTATATTCTAGACTGACTTGATAATTTTCTACCCGGGAGGGAGCTAAATGTTCGTATAATGAACAACTTGTTTATCAAAACCGTAAGTATTAATCAAAAATTGACAAATGTTCTTTAAAAACAAATGTTTCAAGCTCTAAACGAGATTTTAGTTTTTTTAAAGCTATTTTTGAAAATATATAACAAAAAAACAAAGACTTTAACCCTCCGTCACACACCTTGGAAAAAATTACGACTTTACACACGTTTAGAGAAAATCCATCACCACATTGTAAAATAGGCGACATTACAACATAAACAAAGGAATCAACAAAAATTTAATTTTAACACAAACTTACAAATATGTAGTAAATTATTCTAAATTATAAAATTAATGAAATTAATTTTCGGTCTCAAAAATAAAAATTAATTACACGAATGCACATCTTCGAAGGAATTACACTTTACATGTAAAAATAATGTAACTTTAAGAAATAAAAAAAAATAATTAAATAATTTATCTTAATTATATTTTTAATATAATTTTGCCATTAACCAACAGTGGAACAAAAAATGTTTTGAAAACTTGATTTTTTTATTCAACATAACCTCACTTTTTTGAGATTTTTCTGGCTTTGAAGCTTCATTATTAAATATTAATTATGTTTAAACTGAATGTTTTTTTTAGAAATGTGTTGAGGAGTAAATTGTCGAAAGGTATAGAAACTGGTTTTATTTTGCAATGAGAAAAACAAAAGTTATTTAAAAAATACTGAAACCGAAGGGGGAATCCCTCCCTAGGTGTGTGACCGAGGGTTAAAAATATACTTTCAAGTTTCAAAATGACTTATTCTACAATATTTTCTACAATAATGAATGAATAACAATAAAACTTGATACAAACTTTCAGTATACCAAGTACATTAATTTGATCGGAGACCGAAATTACTCTGATTTATCACTTTTGAATAAATTTAAGTTTTTCATATGAATTACTTTTCCTAAATTTTTAAATGTTCCAATTTTTTTAAAACATATTTAGATTGTTAATTAGAATTTTAATAGAGTGGCGATTAGAAAAATTAAGTGTAAATAAATTATTTTGTTTTAAGAGGCATTAAATTTGTCTGAAGAGAGGAAATGTGTCAATTTTTGGACGAGTAATTTTGAAAATGAATATATTATGTAGCTTTCCGGTATGGCCTGCTCTGTTAATGATGCTTCCTTGTTCCTGGCTTCTTACGCTAATAGCAAGTAACCATTATCATGAGATCAATTATTCCGAAGCTTTAGATCAAACAGAATATATCTGCAGTTGCTCCAATTTCTGATTCAAATAACAGAATTTAATGAGCGTATGATCTATCCGCATTGTCGCGATTATTATACTATTTTTAAAAAATTCTTTTTGAAAATAAAAAATACGTGTATAAACATATACAATAGGTATAGTTTTTATATTTATTAAAAAAATATATTTTTACATAAATTTGATTTTTTTTGCCAAAAATTTTTCTTAACTTCTTTTTACTACATTTTGAGAATGTTTTTACTATTTATTACTTTTTTACGTTATGATACTATTTGGGTACTTTCTTTTAGATTTCAGCCACTGTAAGCTACTATTTCTGCTACTTTTGTAGAATATCCACTACTTTAAATTCTCTAATGCTAGAAATCAGAAAAATATTTTTAAAAATACCTTTTTTAGTTTGAAAATTACTTTTTGCTACTTTTACAAATTTATTATCGAGTGCGAAGTTTGCTATTTACATGTTGTACAACAATTAAAAATAATTTTTGTCTTCCAAAACTAAAAATATCTTTAATTTTTTGTTGCCTAAAAATTGTTTTCTAAAAATGACTCTTGAAACTGCCCGTGTAGAAATTTCGCTATGGCCCAGATCAGGGACAGATCGGGTCTTACCTATTAGGGAATGAAACACACGGCCCGATATGGCCCTGATCAGGAAATTCACATTTGAGTGTCGTCCCTATCTGGCCCAGGTCGGGCCGTGTGTTTCATCCCTAATACGGCCGTAGTAGGGCAATTTCTACACGGGTGTATATAAAATTTGTTCCAACAGAAAAATTTATAAAAAACTAGTATTGAAAAATATATTTACAAAAATTAGAAAAATATCTATTTTTTCTTCTAAATCGTTGTAAACTCCAATAAAAATATTTTTTGACTTCGTTTCATTTGAAGTCGAAGTCGTTTTCTTTAAAGTTATTATCGTGTATATTAGTCACAGGTATTTACATTTTATGTACGCTTGACTATCATGTGTTAAACATCTTGTCAGAATTTTGACATTATTAAAAAAAGTAAAGTAAGAATCGTTTCGTTTATCGTTACGCTCGGTTTCTTTGCGGTGACAGCAAATTTTTGCCTTTTTGGTGGTTCGATCTTTCGGTTCACGCTTCAAATTAGGATGGACATCTCTCGCTTTTATGTTTAATATCGAATTTATAAAGAGAATTTTTTTTCTTCTTTTTACAAATAAAGTTATATTTTATAAATGCGCTGCTGTTTTTCCCTTCAAATTTAATTTTTTTTAAATTTTCTCACTTGTAGGATAGAATTTTATAGGAATATTTGAAGTTATATTTTTTATTACTTAAATATTACGCGGAAAGAAAGGAATAGTTGGCTGATCCAAATATATGGATATCACAGCCATATTAATTGGAAAATACAGGATATCCATAGTTATGGATTATACTTTATTTTCGTAACTTGTTTTGGAAAAGTGTTTTGTAAATTATTACTAATAATAGTGATGATAGTTGATATTGTTGTTATTGGCGCACCTAGAATTGTTGGAGAAATGTATATATAAAAGATATTAATTGAGTAAATTCAATATGATAAGGTAAACTTTGACGAATTGAGGAGTAAACTAAATAGGATTGTCACATCTCATGGCTGATAACAGAGCCACCTATTGTTCTTCCTTCTCAGAGTAGAGTTTTGCCAATATCTGAACTGTTTCTGGCAATATCGGGTCACGAAGCCGCCTGTACTTGGCAGCCGGCGATAACTCATATTTATTTGCTGCATGTAATATCATTTTTAAATTAAATATTATTTGCTTTTCATGAACACTTTATAAACATGCAAGTCTTGAAAAAATGTATACTCTTACATGGGAATAAAATTTTCTGGTAGAAATTTTATTTTTATTACTTACTTGTCAGTTAAATAAAACAATTTTTCAACTTATTTTGAAAGTATTAAACGTTTGTGAAATTTAAAAACAAAAATTTGTTTAACAAATAATTAAAAACTGGTATTTAAATTGGTTGAAGTGACTCAATTTCAAAAATTGTTTTTAAAACTCTTAGTTTAGACAAAAATACATTTTTTGGCGTATTGAGAAAACTATTTACATGAATTAAGGATATTTTGTTCAAATTAAACTAAGGATATTTATTCTATGTTGTCAAACATTTTTAAATTTAAATGAAACATTTTTCGTTCATTGTAGAAAATAATTCATTTAATTCAAACATTAATTTTGAAAGAGAACATTTCTTTAAAAAAAATTAATTGTTTTTTAATCAAATAATATGTTTTTAAATCACATAAATTTTATTTGAATAAAGTAAATTCTATTTGAGTCAAAAAAAAAAATTATTCTTCAAATCCAAACAAAAATTTCCTTAAAACAAATAAATTGTTTTTTGATTAATAAAATTGTCTTTGTATAAAAAATATTAATTTTCAATTGAAGAAAGAATGTGTAATTAATTAATATAAAAAAGGAAAATTTCTTTGAACTAAATAAATTGTTTTTAAATCAAATTTCCTTTGAAATCAAAAAAATTGAATTCTTGAATTAGAGAATAAATAATTTTCAATTGAAGAAACAAGAAATAAATATTAAATTCATTCCTTTTGAATCAAGTAAATTTACTTTGACTCAAAAGAAAATTAATTTTATCTGAAGAAACGAGAAATAAAAATCGATGAAACATCATTGAATGTAAAACAGAAAATTTCTTTAAACGAAATAAATGGTTCTTGAATCAACCAAATTCTATTGGAGTAAAAAAAATTTTCTGTGTCACAACAAAAATCTTCTTAAAGCAAATATTTTTTTTATTAAATACATTTTGTTTGAATCAAAAATATTTATTTTCAATCGAAGAAACAAGAAATAAAAAAATCTTATTCTCTAATTTAAAAAGAAATTTTTTGTAATAAATGAATTCATCTTGAATCAAAAAAAATTTCTTTGAGTAAAAAAAATTCTTTAAAACAAATCAATTGTTTTTTATCGAAGAAATTTTCTTTGAAGGAAAATAAATATTCTTTGAATCAATGAAAATTCACTTTCAATTGAAGAAACAAAATATAAAATTGGAATTAAAGAAATTTTCTTTGAATCGAAGAAAATTTAATTTTTAATCGAACAGACAAAAACAAATAAAAACCAAGCAACGAAAAACGCAAAATTTGAATGAATTTTTTTTTCTTTTAATCGGAGAAAAATTAATTTTCAGTCGAAGAAACAAATAGAAATTTAATTTAAAAACAACTTTTTATGTATTTTTCAATTCAGTAAAATAATTATTAAAACTATTAAAGCAAAAAAAAACTATTAAACGAATGATTAAAAAATTTCGAAAATTAATTATCCTTGGAAGTTAAATTTCTTGAACGATTTTTAATTTACCTTATTCTGAGAATGAAGTTATTTGCAATGATCACTTTAGATGCGATTAGAAATAGTTTGCGTGGGATTTTAATATAAGTTGTGATGTATTAATAATGGTTGATATGCTTTTAATGTTGTCCTTTCCGATTGAATAATATGAACTTGAGCGTGAAACGCTTTTTGCTATGCAGATGATTGATGTCGTTGATGTAGTTTGGGATGTGGTACAACTGTTTTTATCGTTTGTTGATCTCCTTATCATGTTTCGTTAGACAATTTGACAAGATATTACATTATTTAATATATACCCTCTATAATAATGAATATTTTGCATGGTTCGCATAATCATTATTATGAATATTGTCCTAGTTATATTGCATAGGTTTGTGTGTTTATATGTTTATGTGTCCGTGTTGTAAATAGATTGCGCACGTGACTAACTAGCCGCTCTAAGCAGTCGAGATTTACATTTGTCATATTCTCCCTATATTACATTTGAACATATGTATGTTACTGACGTCTAATGCAATTCAATCTTCTCTTAACATCAATGGAAGGTGACAATTTTACAGAAAAAAAATCTTGGGTGCCTCTGGATGTTGATTATGTAATTTTATTTTCACTTCGACTTTCATTTACAGTTTCACTTTGACAGAACTTTCTTTTAAATCATTTAGATTTTTTGTTTTTAAACCAAATTTTATTTAAAGTACAGAAAAATTAATTTTTAGTTGCAGCACCAAAAAATGAAACTTGAATTTAACAAAAATTAATTTGTAATCGTTGAAACAAAAAATTAGTTTTTAATTAAATAAATTTTCTTTTATTAAAAAAACATTTTTCTAAAACAAATAAATTATTTTTGAATCAAATTTTCTTCGAAATAAAAAAAGTTAAGTTTTAATTAAAGCAACAAAAAATGAAATTTTAAATAAATATATGTATTCTCTTTGAACCAACACAAATTTCATTGAAAGAAATAAATTTTTTATGAATCAAATAAATTTTTTTTGAGTCAAATACATTTTTTTGAGTAAAATAAAAATTTCTTTAAAACAAATGAATTATTTTTGAGTCAAATAAAATATTTTCGAATAAAAAAAAAAATTTTTTTTTATTTAAAAAACTGGAATTTTTCTTGAATTTTTTTAATTCACTTCATAAACTTTACAGTCACAATGAATTTTTAGTATAAAATTAATTCGCTCGTTCAAAAATTGGCCACTTCTCACACAAGTTACGAAATATACAATTTTTCTATTTCCAAGATAATTAATGAAATTTTACAAAATATGAAATCTGATTTATTCTAAATAATTCAATTTCTGAAAAACCTTAACATTATTGTTATTTATAATTCATTTAGAGAGCATAATCTTACTAAAACATGAAAAATTTAATAAATTTTTACATTATATTTTTTTAAGTAAAATAAATTATTTTTGAATCAAAGAAACATTCATTTTTAATCGAAGAAACATGAAACAAAAAAAAGAAATTATTCTTTAATTCCATATCTGAAAATCAGGAAAAAATTCAAATTTTTGTGGCTACCCTGTTAAAATATTTTTTGAAGTAAAATTTTTAATTTTCCGTTTCTTTTCGTATTCTAAAGGCGTATTACGTTTTTTATTTTTCTAAAATTTTCAAGTAATATTTTAAAGTGATTTTTCTTGAAATTAACGTTCATATAAATTTGTTTAATTTACGAGTCGCTTTAGACATATGATAGGTACAAGTAACGTATTACTATTCATGAAGCTGTTCTTCTCGAGTTAAATTGCAATTTCTTGTTTTGTTATAAGTTTACGTGCTTTTTATCATGGTCATTTAAATTTTAGCAAATAAGTGCAAAATTTTTATTATAATACTGTTGATTGTTTATTGTTTAATAGAAATAATATTTATTGCAATTATTTACTATTATTTTGTACTATTATTTTATTCAAATTTGAATTTTAAAAAATCTCTTCTCTATTATTATTCTACTTTGCTATTAAAAAATTTTTAAAAAAATTTCTATTTATTATTATTATTATTATTGTTGCCAAAATAATTGACAGGTTTAAAATATTTTCGAACGTTCAAAGAAGGAAATATTTTTTCAATATAAATTTATTTTATTTCAAATTAATTGCTAAATAATAATCAAAAACGAATAAAATATTTTAAAATCTCAAAAATTATTTTTTAATGCATGGTTCAATATTATTGCAAGAAAATTATTTGAATTTCAAAAAGATATATTTTCTTTTAATTTGAATTAACAAAACTGTTTAATAGTTTGAATTAGTTACATAATTTTTGCATTTAAAGTAGTCAATTTTATTCATAAATAGTTATTTCTACTAATTTATTAGTAAAATTTAATAATTTAAAAGCAAAAATTAAACGAAATTTCCCAGGTGCGAATTTAGGTTGGCCGCCAGAGTTTGAAGGTTGGCCCACGGTTGGCCTAACTTTGGCAAGCGAAGTTTTGGTTGCCAGAGTTTGCCCAACTTTGGCAAGTACTAGTGCCCACAGTTGGCCCGACTTTGCAAGCCAACCATTACATGCAGAGTATAACCAACCGTCGGGCCAACTTTGGCGACAAAGGTCGGCACAACTATGGGGAACGTATCTCATATGACTTACAAATTTAGGTTGGCCAAACTCTGGGCCACAGTTGGCCCGACGGTTGGCAAAACTCTGTAAAACGCAGTTTAAATAACTCAAACTTTATGGTTGGCCAAACTCTGGGCCACGGTTGACCCGACGGTTGGCAAAACTTTGTGATTAAAAATTTAAATGACTTAAACTTTCTCGGTTGGCCAAACTCTGGGCCACGGTTGGCCCGACGGTTGGCAAAACTTTGTGATTAACAGTTTAAATGACTTAAACTTTCTTGGTCGGCCTAACTCTGGGCCACGGTTGGCCCGACGGTTGGCAAAACTTTGTGATTAACAGTTTAAATGACTTAAACTTTCTCGGTTGGCCGAACTCTGGGCCACGGTTGGCCCGACGGTTGGCAAAACTTTGTGATTAAAAATTTAAATGACTTAAACTTTCTCGGTTGGCCAAACTCTGGGCCACGGTTGGCCCGACGGTTGGCAAAACTTTGTGATTAACAGTTTAAATGACTTAAACTTTCTTGGTCGGCCTAACTCTGGGCCACGGTTGGCCCGACGGTTGGCAAAACTTTGTGATTAACAGTTTAAATGACTTAAACTTTCTTGGTCGGCCTAACTCTGGGCCACGGTTGGCCCGACGGTTGGCAAAACTTTGTGATTAACAGTTTAAATGACTTAAACTTTCTCGGTTGGCCGAACTCTGGGCCACGGTTGGCCCGACTGTTGCAGCTTTAATATACATTTAACGGTATGGACTCCCATGTGAGCGTAGCGTAGTGGTCAGTGTATAAGTCTTCGGCGCGTTAGGTTAGGGGTTCGATCCCAGCGAGCGTTAGATATTTTCGAAAATGTATGTATGAGATTGTGTTTAATAATAATAGGGAAAGGTTATATTTGATGTTCCCGCTAATAATAACGTGTTAATTGTTTAAATAATTTAGTTTTTTAATAATTTTTTACCTCTGGCTGTTAAAGTTGGCCAAACTTACGCATTTAAAGTTGTGCCAACTTTGGCGTCAGTCTTTGGACCAACCATTGAAATGTATAGTTGGCACAACATATGCATTTTAAGTTGGGCCAACTTCCTTATGACTTGTCGGGCCAACCATCGTCGCCATTAGACGGCCAACCGTTATCATCTGTATGGTTGGCCCAACCTCTGGCACGAGAAGTTGGACCGACCTTGTAAAAGTTGGCCCAACTATGGGCCAACCGATAATTCGCACCTGGGTTACTTACTTTCTAAATTTGAATTAGGAAAAGTTGTTACTAAATTGAATTAGTTACTAAATTTGACTTCTTGCTTTTAACTTAGGGGCCATCCATATTGCATGTGATACTTTAGGGGGTCACACTCCATGTTAACTGTCTATGGAAAAAGCATCGTGAGGGGGGAGGGGGTTTAGATTTCCGAAAATTTGTATCACATGCTTTATGGACGACCCCTTAGTAAAATTTACTAATAAATAGTAACTTTTACTAAATCATTAACTAAAACTAAACGCAATTTTCTTACTCTCTAAATTTGAATTTGTAAATTTTTTTACTAATTTAGTAATTTTAATTAGTTTTAGTTAAATTAGTTACTAACTTTGTTCTTTTCGTCGGCAAAGGTTTTCACATCTACTCTTAATTCTTACATCGATTCTCTATAATTTGTAATTTTTAATCTGAGCTCACATTTATTCTTATAATTATAATTCAGTCATCCATATAAAGTTTGAACTCTTTAAACTTAGTTATTAATTATGTTATCATTTTGTATTATATTTTAGTTACCCAAATATGGTCCACTAGGACTGCGGGATCTGTTTTTGTAAATAAATAAATAAATAAATAAATAACTCGATTTTTTGCTTTAAAATTAATAAATTTTACTAATAAATAGTAAAACAAATAGTAAAAATTTACTAATTTAAAAACAAAAATTATTGAAATTTATTTACTCTCTAAATTTAAATGAGTAAAAATTGTTACTAACTTTAATTAGTTTTAGTTAAATTTGTTATTAAATTAGACTTCTTGCTTTTATATTCGTAGATTCTACTAATAAATATTAAAAAATAAATAGAAAAAATTTACTATTTCAAAAGCAAAACTTATGTAAAATTTTTTGACTGTCTAAATTTGAATTACAGTAAAAATTGTTACTAATTTGAATTAGTTTTAGTTCCACTAGTTAATAATTTGACGTTTTGCTTTTAAAATAGTTAATTTTACTAATAAATAGTAAAATATTAATTCTAAAAAATAAATCGTAAAACATAAATAGTAAAGTAAATTGTAAAGTAAATAGCAACAATTTAGTAACTCAAAAGTAAATGAAATTTAGTAACGTTTTCTACTAACTAAACTTTAGAGAGTAAGTAAATTTACTTAATTTGAATTTTTGGACCTTAAAGTACATTAATTGAGATAGTAATTATTAGTGGTTGTTGCTTTTTTTAATTTTTGTACAAATAAAGAAAAAGGGCCCTTTTGTTGTAATGATGACGCAATAATTGTGAGTAGGATACTGTTAGTATTTTATATTTATATTGTATATATAAAGAATAAATATAAATTTATTCTCTACTTTTATGCTTTTGGTTTGTATGTATGTATCTTGATCAGGATTGATGTAGCGAGGTAAACACAGGAAAAATCAGACTTCCGACTGAAAAAGATTTTCTCTTTCAATAAAACTGCAAACCAGTTTCTTCCGTTGGATGAGATTTTCTCTTTCAATTGTGTATACATATAGATAGGAAAAAAGGAAAAGGAATATAAATACAGTAATGTATATATCATCCTTGAATGGTTTCAATTTAGATGTCGTATATTTATTACATTTTCTTATTTCTTCATTTTGCGACAATTTCTCAAAAAAGAAAAAAAATTGCACAATTTTCTTTTCGTTATTTTTTTGAAATTATTAACGGTTTTTACGATAAGTCTCGATGTTTAGAAAAGAATTTTTGTTATTGTTTATTTATTATTTTTTTCACTAATTTTTTTATTTATTTTTGCTAATTTTCAAATTTTTAAGAGTAATGTTTACTAATTCTTTTTATTTAGTCTATTTTGTTAATTATCTTTTGGTTTTTTAAATAAGTCTTGTTATTTAGAATATTTTTTAAAAATGTTTGTATTAGTAATTACTTATATGTTTATTATTTACTAACTTTTGTTTTATCGTTTTTTAACGTTTTTTAAAAATTTTTGTTTAATTAGTTTTTACGTTTTTTTTCATTTATTTTGTACAATTTTTGTTTAGCTTTTTACATTTTTTTTATTTACTCATTTTTTCAACACTTTTTTTTATTTTTTGTTTATATTTTCTCGCCTTCCCACAACTTTCGTGATAAATTTTTTGGTCGAACTTTCATTAATTGGATAGTTAACAAAAGTTACGGATAATATTTATGCAATTTCGTTAAAGATGACAATCGAGAAAGCAATTACATTCTCTATTGCCATAGTGTGCACACAGTGTCAATCGAAGATTATCGATAATAAAAGAATTTCCAATATTGGAAAATATTTTTGTTGGTAAAATATTCTAATATAAAAATGAAAATTGCTTTTATGCGCGCGATGTTGGTTTAGTAATCAAGAGGGAAAAAGTTTTTTTTAATCTCTTTATCTTTGACATAAAAATAAATTTCACATAGTTTCATTCAATTTTAAAAACTGTTTAGAAGTAATTTATATTTTTACGAAAGAAAACTATACCATTTTTGTTTTTTATAATTAAATTTATAATTCACAATTTTTAAGTTTGTAATTAAATTCATAATTTATTTTTAATTTATAATATTAAATGCACCTGATAAATACATTTTTTGTGAAATTTATAATTTTTAGAGTGAATTAAAATATTTTGATTGAGAAAGTGTCTTATTTTTAGGAAAAATGGCAAAATTTTGAATTATTTATAACAAAATTAAAAAAATATAATTTATTTAATTTGTAATTAAATTTATAATGAAATTAATAGTTTTATAATTTATAATCAAATTTATAACTTTTAATTTATAATTAAGTTTCTATTTTTTATTATCAAACATTTTTACTTATTATTATAAAAAATTATAATTTACTTTTTTTGTATAAACTATAAGTTTAAAAAATTTGTTTCCATTTGAAAAATTCATTTTGTCTAATTTTTATTTAATAATAGAAATTTGTACCCAAAACTAGTGCGAATACTGTACTACTCTTTATAAAATGACAAATATAATGAAAATTGAGAGACTTCTCTAAAAGAGCGATATTCTATAAAATAAAGCGTTTGTTGAAAAGCTGCCGGAAGTATAATTATAATTATAAAAGATTTTTTTGCATTTTTTTCTACTGAAATTGAATACAAGTGATACAGTATAAAGAAAAATGAAAGAGAATGTAATAAGATTTATGCACTTTTGATTGTGCAATCTTGAAAAATGAAATATTTAAAATGAAAAATTAATGTTTGACGTATTCAATCATATATTTATTAATGAAGAGTTTCTGAAAGGCATTTATTTATTTATTTATTTTTTTGTAGGTAAAGATATTGAGAAAAATGAAATTAACATTTGAAGTGTAATCAATTTCATAATATGAAAGTGTCGATGAAATTTATTTATTTATTTCTGTATATGTGTTTATTTATATTCTGTGATTACATTTCATTGGCCAAAAGTCATTATTAATATTTCATTAATAATATTGTAAAGATGTCAATACAATATTACGATTATAACAGTTTTTCTTATCTCTATTAGTGAACTGTGACACTAGATTCCGGATTTTAATTGCAATAATATTACGACATAATAAATATTATTACTCGACATGGTTTAATTTATTTGCATTTTAATTTTAGTTCAACTATTGCGAATAAATAGAAATTTCACTATTTAGTGTTTGATAAATAATTATTTCGAAAAAAATGTAATAATCTAAAAAATGTATTTAAAGTTTATTTATTATTTTAATTTTTTTTGCGTTGACGCTTTAAGTTTGGATATGAGGTACAAAATAATAATAAACACTCGTAAAATATAAAATCAGGAATTCGTTTTGGAAAAAAAATATATTTTGCACCATTTCTATTTTTCAGTTAAAAATGTTTATCACGATTTTCAGACAAAATTATATTTTTGTCAGAATTAAATTTAAAAAATTTGATAATTTCTATATGATAATCACAACTTTTGTACAAAATTCTATTTTATATTGAAAAAATTGATTTTCAAAAAACATTTTAAAATAGTTTTTTAAAAATTATAGACTAAATTTTCAGACTAAAATTAGCCTTTATTCTTAAATATCTATGGAAATTAAAATTAATATTTACACTCGCTCGTTAATTGTAGCTGTAATTTTAAAGAAAGGTGCTTAATTTCTCTAATTAGTAAAAAAAAATGTTAATGGCCTCATTAAATAAATTTTTTTCTCCAATAGAAAGGAGAAAAAAATTGTTTTCTTTTTAAACTAATTTGCAAAATTAATTAAGAGAGAAAATAGATAAAATTTAATGGTGAGAAATTGTATTAACCGCGGAACAGTTATTAGGTAATACTGATTAGCATCTTTTTACTCACTATACTGATGGTCAGCGTTATATTATATTATAGTAATTTCAGTATGTGGTTGTTAATAATATGGTGACCGTTATTTCATGAAGTAAAAACAGTTGGTCTTATTATGTGTTTTGTTTCGAACATATGTTTTCTTGTTGATTTTTTATTTTTGCCACTTAGAACAATAACGATGAATTCATTAATACGGTTATTATTTATTATTCAAACTGTATATACATATTTACAATTAGTATTAGAAAGGTGAATTTTCATTTATTCTTATTCATTTCCCTTTATTTTATTTTATTTTAATTTTTGTATTATATTTTTTATTTCTTTAATTTAATTTTTTAATTTAATTATCACCAAATTTAATTTACTCTTTGTAATATAATAACTAATATTGAGATAAATTAACGGGTGAAAACACTTAAAATTAATATTTGAATATAAATAATATAAATATAAATTTATTTAATATAGGTAAATTAATATAAATCGAAAATTAATATTTGTTTTGACAAATATTATTGACCATTAATGAAAATAATACGAGAATTTGTTATATAAATTTAATTTATTGAAAATTCTAGCAATGAATTTTGAGCTCTTTTTTTATATGAATTCAGAAATTTTTCCTTTTTTGCATAAAAAAATTGGAAATTTGCATATAAACTTTCTATTAAATTAAAACTTTTTAATCTAAAACACTAATTGAATTTGAATCCACTTAATTTCAGTGCATATATAAAATCATTGAGTATAGAAAAAGATAAATTAATTTGAAAATATGAAAATTCTTCATCAATTAAAGTGTCTATTTCCTCTAATTAAAATGATATAGTTAATTAAAATGCACACTTTTCATTGGTCAAGTTTCTGCTACATTAAACATTCAATGAAACGAATTTACATACGAGTAAAATGATAATCCCGTTTATTAGAGAAAGAAAGAGAGAAAGACATACACAGTTTGCAGATTAAGTTTTTATAACTATAAAGTTTGTCCGCATTTTCTTCGAGAAGTTTGTACAAAATTTAGAAATAAATAGAAATTAATGGACCAGAAATTAGGGTAGGGTGAGGGGTGAGGGGTGAGGGAGAATTTTGTCTGGTAAATTAGGCTTCATACTTATGTAACTTTATATCTCTAGATCTTTATTTTATTATTTCTGGAGAATTAAAGTATTTTCTCGAAATTAGAATTATTAAAAATAATTACTAATTTCAATCATTAATTAAATTTTTGCTTCTGAATTAGTAAGTGTTACAAACAAATTAGTAGAAATGACTGTTAATAAGTATATTTTACTAATAAATTAGTAAAATATTAGTATTTATTTGTTATTTAATTATAGTACTTTTATTAATTTAATAATTTGTAAATTAATCACTACAATTTCATTAGTAAATTTTGTTAATTATAATTTATTATTACTGTTTGTTAGTAAATATTACTAATAGATTAGTAGGTATTAGTATTTATTAGTAATTTAAAATTAAAATAAGACGTTTGTTAACCATTTGTTTCTTTCTTTAGTTAATAATTATTTTTAATAAATTAACAGACATTTTCATATTAGTATAATTTACTAATTAAAATACTATTTTGTAAATAAATAAAAGTAATGATACTAATAAATTAATAGAATCTAGTATTTATTAGTAAAACTTACTAATAATCAGATAAAACAAATAAAACCAATAAAATTTGTGAATTTTACTAATATATACTAATCAAAGAAGACATCCTTTCTCTTTTTTGACTCGCATTTGGAAAAAAATAAACTAAAAATTCATATTAAAATTTATAATTATCTCTAATTAATACTACAACAAAAATTAATTTTGATTTTTTCATTTTGCAAACTTTAATTAAAAATATGAGACGGTTTCTATATTCCCCTAAAAACTGGAAATTTGGTGTTAATAGAAAAAGTTGATTATTTCTTAAAAAATTGAAGAAAAAATCAATTTCAAGTATGGAAATGTTAAAAAGATACAAAGAATTACATAAAAAATAGCGTTAGTTGTAAAATAATTCATACTAATAAATAATAATGCATTATATAAGTTTAAAAATAAACCATGCCGTATTTATTTTAAATAAACAAATTGTTTCTATTTACCCCATCTGACCCCATTCAACAAACTTGTGATTGAATTTGAGATTAAAATAAAATTTTGCTAAATTGATAAAATTTTAATTTGAATGAAAATTTTGAGAAAATTTAATTAATGGGAAAATTAAAACAAATTTAACTATTGTCGAATAATTTTGAAATATTTTTAATACACTTGGAATTATTTTTCGGAAAAAATTGTAAATGAATTAAAGTTTATACTCAACGAGCTTGCGATAAAATTTAAAACTCAAATAAAGTTTTTGATTGAAATAAAATTTTACTGTGAATAAAATTGACAGAGTTGAATTAAAATTTTCCAAAACGTAAAAAATGGTTGAACTGAGGAATAGACTTATAATTTCGTAACATCAACATTTTATTTTCATTTTGTTCCCATAAGGATTTTCTTTTAGTTTTTTATTTACGTTTTTGTATTATATTTTTTACACTTTAAAAAATGGTTTTAAATTAGAGCTGATTACGGTATTAAAATAGAACCAAATTTCGATTTACAATTAGTACGAAAAATTGGTACAAAAATAATACCTTTCTTTTTTTTTGTATTTAGTTACATTTTTTGGTTTCGTTTTTGCATGACAGAATTGGTTAAGTTTGAATTTTTTAAATTGAATTTGTTGCATATAATAAATTTTAAAAAATTGCTATTTTTTAGTAAATTTTAATGTATTAGCTATTAAATTTCAAACTTTATCTCAATA
Organism: Leptopilina myrica (nomen nudum); assembly: GCA_032872475.1. Taxonomy (NCBI): domain Eukaryota; kingdom Metazoa; phylum Arthropoda; class Insecta; order Hymenoptera; family Figitidae; genus Leptopilina; species Leptopilina myrica (nomen nudum). The sequence continues at coordinate 6,903,758 of CM065467.1, forward strand.
AATTAGTGGAAATTAGTATTTATATTTAAAATTCACTAATAAATAGGTAGGTAGTTATAACAAATAAAACCAATAAATTTAGTAAATTTGATTAATAAATACTATTTTCTACTAATTTATTGAGGTATTATTTTCCTAATTAGATAAAATTTTACTGTGAATAAAAATTGACAGTGTTGAATAAAAGTTTTTAGATTCTAAACAATGGTTGAACCGAGTTGTCTTTAAAATTTCGTGACTTTAATATTTTATTTTCATTTTGTTCCCCTTAGAATTTGTTTATAGTTTGAATGTTTTGGATTTAATTTGTTAAATTTTTTTGATAGGTTTGGTTTAGTTGTATTTTTTTATTAGTTTTTGCTTCAGGAATTTTGTTAAGTTTGAATTGATTTAGTTGCATTGTTCGGATTTTTTTTGCATTAAAGAATTTTCTTAGTTTTATTTTTTGTATTAGTTTTTGCTGTAGAAAATTTGTTTAGCTTGAATTTTTTGTATTTGTTTTTTGCAATGAAGAATTTTCACAGTTTAACTTTTTGGATTAGTTTTTTCATTAGAAAATTTGGTAAGTTTAAAATTTCTGAATGGGTTATTTTGCATTAAAGAATTTTTTTTATTCGACAAATTTTATTTGCAGTTTTTGAATTGGTTTTGTTAATTAGAAGATTGGTTTCTTTTTTTTGCGTGAAGGGATTGAAAAGAAAAAAAAATGGGTAAGTGTAAGAATTTTGGGGATAAGCACCTCGTTTGGCGGCAGATCGGAACTTGGAGCGCTCCATCCCTTTGAGGGTCTCCCTTTAAAAGCGACGATCGCGCGATTCGGTCACGGGGTCAATTCCATGCGTGAGGGTTGGGGGAGGGAAGGAGAGAGGTCGTCGCACGGGGAAAACGGGTTTATATTATCCCGATTTTGGTTTGCACCACACGCCGAATCGCGGGCAACTGAACAGCCCCGATTCTGCTCCGGCAGTTGGCTCTGGCAATGCGCGACCCCCTGCGCAAAACTTCCCCTTATTCACCGCACGACCTGCACCGCGTGCAATTGGACTGGGGTAGGCCCAAGTGCTCGTGGTCGCAATGTCGTAGTGCGACAAAGACACTCTCTCTGATGACTTTCAAAATACACTCGAAGAGAGAGACAGAAAGAGAAAAAATAACTCAATTATTTTGCGGGGTCAATTCTTTTGTCAAATATACGATCCTTATTGTCAATGGAATAAATTTTTTCTTTATTTTATTCAAAAGGATTAGCAAAGGTCAGGAAAAGTCAGGAAAAATTTAATTTGTCTGGGAAATCAGTTAAATATTAGGGGATTTTGTCAAAAGTACTAGGGTAAGTGTACCAATTGCTGCGGATGCTTTAATTACTGCGTTTTTATAAAATGCACAATTACTTATCATTTAATAAAATATTAGTGTTGGAAAAATGTTGAAAAAATTATTTTGAACAATACTTAATAAAATATTGTCTATAAAGATAAACATTTATTAAAAATTACTTCAATTATTTAACTTTAAATTCTGCCTAACGCAGAAACTAAAACGCGTGTGAAATGCATGTGCTTCAATTGCTGCTGGCAAAGTGACATCTAATTGCATGTAACTTTGGCCGCAGAAACTGACGCGCAGCAATTGACACCAGTCCGCAGGATTAGATGATTTTTATATTATTTTTAATTATTTAATTTTCATTTAATGATCTAATTATATAGTCTATTAATTTTTGTTAAAATTTCTGAAGAATACAAACAATAAATATATACAAATTTTAATTCAATTTCTATGACATAAATATTTATTTTTCTATGAAAAAGATGTCTTGGCTAGAATGCCGCAGAAACTAGTGCACTTACAGTACCGTCCGAAATTGTCAGTCCACCCATTTTTAAAGGAATAAAAAAAATTTTTTAACATTAATTTTATGAAAACTAATATTTCATTCGGTTTATATTTTGAAAGACGAAAAAATTTTGAAAAGAATAAGACCTTACAGAAGTCATTTGACAAATATTTTTTCAAGATATTCCTAAAAATCGTCATTTTCAATGTTTTACAAAAATTTGAATAACTTCTAAAATAATGAACTCTTTTTAATAATCTTAGGCTTATTTTAAAGGTCATTTTCTATGGAATAAGAATTACTTATAGTCAGTAACCTGCAATTTTTTTCTTGGAATAAGCATGACGTCAAAGTTGGACAAAAAAATTTGAAGAATTTGTAAAATTTAAATAAATTTTTGTATTAAATTTTCTTGAAAAATCTACATCATATCATGTTTTATATATGTTTTAGAATAGTTTTTAGTACAAAAAATGATTTCAAATTTTTCCAATTTTTTTGTCCAATTTTGACGTCATGCTTATTCCAAGAAAAAAATTGCAGGTTAATGACTATAAGTAATTCTTATTCCGTAGAAAATGACCTTTAAAATAAGCCTAAGATTATTAAAAAGCGTTTATTATTTTAAAAGTTATTCAAATTTTTGTAAAACATTGAAAATGGCGATTTTTTAAGAATATCTTGAAAAAATATTTGTCAAATGACTTCTGTGAGGTCTTATTCTTTTTAAAATTTTATCGTCTTTCAAAACATAAACCAAAAAAAATTTCAATTTTCATAAATTTTATTTTAAAAAATTTTATTATTCTTTTAAAAATGGGTGGACTGACAATTTTGGCCGGCACTGTACCCTACAGGAGAAAAACAAAATTTTTAGAATTACTACATTTTTTGGTATTTGGTGCATAACAATCTTATAAAAAACTAATTTTATCTCGATTTTTATGTCACTTTAAAATTTTTTCGCAGAATAGGTTTTAATGGACTAATTTAAATTAGTACAATTGTTTACTATTTTGCATTAGTGACTCAATTTTTTATTTTGTTATATTTTATTTTCAATTAGTAAATTTTATTATTAAATAATAGATATTACTATTTATAAGTAGAATTTATTAGTCAAATTTACTGAACAATTGGTAGAAAATGCTACTTATAATAAAATTTACTAATTTATTTTACTATTATTTTATTAAAATTATATTAGTATTTTATTATATTATTTATTAACTATTTATTTAATTTACTAATTTGAAATAACTACTACTAATAAATGAATAAAAATGACTATTTATTAACAAAAAATTTACTGATCAATTGGTAGAAATTGTTACTTATAATAAAATTTACTAATTTATTAGTAGAAATTACTATTAATAATAAATTAGCAGAAAATACTATATATTAGCAAAATTTACTAATAAATTAGTAGGAATTGTTACTTATTGTAAAATATACTAATTCGAAAGCAAAAATTCTAATAAATTACTAAAAATAACTAATAAATAAGTTTTTTATTCTGGAAAACTTTAATTCAACTCTGACAATTTTCATTCAAAATGCAATTTTTTCAATTTAGGAAAATTTTATTTCAATATCAAATTTTACCTCAAGTTCGTTTAGTATAAACTTTCATTCTTTTACAACTTTTATTCGATCAGATTTTTCATTAAAATATAATTCCAAGTCAATTTAAAACAAATTAAAATTTAATCGATAATAATCAAATTTAATTCAATTTTCCCAAGATTTCTGTTAATCAAACCAAAATTTACGATTTAACCAATTATGGTGAATTAATTAATTTAATTGATAATAGTTTAATCTAATCTCTAAATTTATGTTAGTGAACATTTTAAATTATTTCAATTATAGTGACTGATTTTCTGCTTTTAAATTAGTAACTTAGTAAAAGTTACTTATTAAAACAATCTAGTATTTATTAGCAAAATTTACTGTAAATAGTAGAAATTATTGTTTATGTAATAGTAAAATTTGCTAATTTAAAAGCGAAAAGTTAGTCAATTATATTTAAATTAGGAAACATTTTTACTAATTCATATACCTACAAATACAATATGAAAAAATTGTCATTGGTTTTCAGTGTTGTGTTTATCTTTTTTCTTGACTCGTTGTCGGCATTTTATAAATATTTTAATAACACTAAATTAATGCAGTTAATTCACTAATCACTTGAATCATATATAATATAATATATGTATCCGTTTTGATACATGCACGTTGTGTCTCAATTGCACATCAAAGTTAACCTCAAATTAAAAGCATATATCATGTGTGAATCACACGGTATAGAAAAATTTGAATGTGTGAGTGATGTGCAGAAGCATCGCGTCGACGACTTTTCGAAACGAAACGCCTGGTTAATAGCAGGCTCCTGACTCATCCCCACTACCAAAGTTTTACCTCCTGTCTCTAGCCTTCTTGAGTAAGATATTCTTATGTATTTTGTTTAAGAGAGAGAAAAAATAAATTTGGTTGCATTGGATAAAAGGCAAATTTGTAAAATGGATATACTGAAAAAAGTCAAAATTGAAAATCGAATATAATCGATAAAAATCGAAGTTAAAAATTGGTTGTAAAAAACGCAATGTTACAAATTGGTTATGTTGGATAAAAGACAAAGTTGAAAATTCGTTAAATTGGATAAAAGGCAAAGATCCCCCAGCTGAAAAAGTTCTATAGAATTTCACTAGAATCATTCTATAGAATCATTCTATATAAATTCTAGAGAATATTCTATAGAATTTCAATAGAATGATTCTATAGAATTTCTACGTGAATTCTACTAAATTTTAGTGGTTTTTAATTAGAAGGAATATAAATTTCGTAAAATAATTTTTTAAACATTATAGTTATGTATGGTTACGAAGTTCAATGAATTTTATATATTTAAAGGATATAAACAATTATTTTGGCCTAAAATTTGTTGAAAAATATTATTTTACAAATTTAAAGTTTTTCTAATTAAAAATCACTAAAATTGAATAGTATTTATGTAGAAATTCTATAGAATCATTCTAGTGAAATTCTATAGAATATTCACTAGAGTTCATATAGAACGATTCTATAGAATGATTCTAGTGAAATTCTATAGAACTTTTTCAGCTGGGTCGAGGAAATTGGTTGCATTGGATGAAAGAAAAGTTTAAAAATTGTATAATTATATTGAATAAAAGGTTATTTTTTATTTTTTATTTTTTGCTGACGAATGTCTATTTATTAATTTTTTGGTAAGATAGTATTATAACTTTTTATTATTTATAAATGAATGTTAGATTAATTATATTTTTTAAATTTAATAATTTTTTTTTGATTGACGAATGTTAAGTATATTTTTTTTGTATATTATTTTATATTTTTGTAGACTCCCTGAAGAGAATTAGTTACTGTCTTTTTGCTTTTGAATTAGTAATTTTTACTAATAAATTAGTAGAAATTATTTCTTAGGTAATAGTAAAATTTACTAATTAAATGGCTCCAATTCAGTGACTAATTTAAATTAGTAAACAACTTTATTAATTCATATTTAGAGAAACAGTTTAATTTTTTGGAAAAAATATATTAATTATCTGCAAACATAAATTCTCTAATGGAAAAAATTCAGTAAATGCAACTAAATAAATTCTCTTATGCAAAAAAATTTAATAAATTAATCAAAAAAATGCAATTAAACTAGAAATATAAAACAAAAAAAGGTAATTGTAAAAAAGTAAAAGAAGATCCTGACGTGAACAAAATGAAAAGAAAATGTTGATGTTACGAAATTGGAAATAATCAAATTTAATACAATGTTTTGCTCCCGTCAATTTTGGGCTTTGACAATACCAGCGTGTTGGACCCTTGTTGATCAAGTTTCCGAAAACTGGCCCTGCGCGAGTTTCCAAAAGTTACGGGAAAAAAGGTTTAGTGTGACAAAAACGAGTATGAACCCTCGAATAGTTTCCAAATATCGCATGGGCAAAATTAGGAATGGAAAAAAATAACAGTTTCAGGACTCTCGGCGAGTTTCCTCGAAACCGTAATTTCTGTGTTAAAGGAATTTATTTTTTCTTAAATGTTGTAAGAAATTATCAACTTTTTCTATTAACCCCTAAATTTTAGCAATAATAATTAGTTGTTTATTATTGTTAAAATAATTATTGTCAGTAGCAATGAAATAATTTCTAGCCCCAATAATCAAAAGTAGTATAAAATGTTTGATGCAGCAAACATCTGAAGCAGCAATTGAAGAAATTATTTGTTTAAATGCGAAATTTTAAAGAACACATTTCTGGCTAATTGGAAGTTATTGGTTCGTTTAAGATAATAATAGAATTTTTCGATTTGGGACACGTTTGACAAAGAATACGCCCATCCACAGACTGATACTATATATAGCTTAACCCTTTTCATACACACATGATAATTTCAATGTGAATAAGTATAGACATCTCTTTTGTGGGAATAACGTTCAAGTTTCACGTAATTGTCCCGCTTTTCAATGCGTTATTAATTATTATTATCGATTTTCTATTTATACAGATGGCGATATTTATATGAATATAAATCATACACTCCATGTGCATTCTTTTTTTTAAATTTAAAAATATAAAATTGCAGACTTCAATATTGTATTAATGATCATCATCTTCTTCACAGGAAGTTACTCTTTTCAAACTGAAAACAATGAACTTCACTCTGATATAAAATGAAAAATGTGGAGAACAATTAGAGTTTTCAAGTTTTTAATGGTTTTCGGATTTTAGAGATGGGCTATTTTTGGAGAAAAATTTTTTCTAGTATTTAAGTGTAGGATTATTAGTTTAAATTCCTTTCTTTTTTGTTTTGCTGTGATTGTGAATAATTTTGGGCAATTTCATAGTTTTCTGAAGGATATCAAATTGAGACAATGTAAAAACGTTGCATCGCAATAATTTTGATACTCTTTTTTGTCTTCTCAATTTTTATATGCTTAGAAAAGCTATGCTTTCTATGAATTGAAGTAAATAATTTATTTGATATTTGATACAAGTATTAATCGGTTATTATTTGAATGAAATAAATTTCTTCTACAGTATACAAATTATACTAATTTTCAATTCAAGTTCTAACACAAATTGGAAATGTTGTTGTTCAAGTGTATACAGAAGCAATTACTGTAAAATTGCATTACAACAGGATTTAATGAAGATGTCAATGTCCAACAATTTCTCCCTATTCTCAAAGTGCTTAACGTCGGAAATGGTATTTGTTCGATATAAAGGGGGTGAACTTTACTCGCACATGCCAAAGGTTCGTGTTATACGAACAAGTTCTGATGACTCAATTTGAATCCCTCAAGTCCTCGCCTCGGTGTGCCTATGAAATATATATCATACCCCTCAGCATAAGTAGCTAAAAGTTTTCAAACTTCTTCTAAAGCGAGAAAGAAAGAAAAAGAAAATTTAAACTAAAATTAATAAAAAGGATTAATGAAATGAATTTCTCTCAACGACAGATGTGTTTTAGATTAAATTTTGTTTCATATAAATTCTTCCATCTATTTCCACCTATTCTATTTAAATAATACTTCTATGTATTTTTCAATTATATAATCAGCTTAAAAATAAATATTTAAATTTTCACTTTGCTTTATATATATCAAAATTTGCGCGTGAATTCAAATGAAACATAATCCATATGTGCGGAAATAAAGTGTACCACTATATAGAATTATCATTTGGTTTAAAGCCTGTTCTTTCTCTCATCCGCAGATTTGCGAATCTCACAGTTATATAATTACACAATTCGTGAAAATGAAATATATTTTTAAATCTCATTAAACAGACACGTTTTATCATTAAAGGGAAAAGAAAAATTAAATTTCATGTCAATTAATTGAAATCTCTCTCAAATGTCGAAAATTAGTTAACTTTCATTTTTTTCAAATTGACAAAGGAAAAATGACTTTATTTTAGATGAAAATATCCAGGTGCGATAAATTCAGAAAATTAATTTCACTCTTTGAAAATTTAATCTATCGAATAATTTTTAATTAGATCAAATAAGTTGTAATTGAACCAATAAATTTAGTATTTGTGGAAAATATCAGGCTTCACACTCATCTAAGTAAAACCTTCTATTTAATACTTTTTTCGTTATGCTACTATTTGGGTTTAGTTTTTTTTTATTTTAGTCACTTAAAGCTACTATTTTTGTTTTATTTAATGTACTCTTCTTTAAATTCGCAAATAAATTATTCTCAAAAAATATAATAAAATTCTTTAAAACAAATCAACTATTTTCAATATCTAGTATTTTCATAAAATTTCGCGCAGAACAATCCAATCATTTCAAAAAATTGCTACAATACATCGAAAAAACCAATTATTTTTTTTGATAATAAAATTTTCACAAAAATTTAATTAATTTAAAATAGTATTTTCAAAAAATTTAGGATAAATCAATTATTTAACCAAATTTTTATAGAATTTTACACAATAATTTTATTACCCATGTGGAAAAATTCCAAGAATCACTTACCTAAAAATCTTTCCACATGGAATCTTTCCAAAAATGTTATTATTAGTGAAATTATAATTTCACTAATAATAACATTTTTCAAGGAAATTCAATTATATAATTTTTTTTTAATTCTAAGCAAAAGTTCAATTATTTTCATAAATAATAGGGGAGAGTGGGGCAAAATGGGGTAGGCGGGTCAAATGGGGTACCTCTGTTTCTCCATAATGGGTACATTTAATTTTTTTATCCTCGATATATATCATTCATTTTGATAAGAAAATGTTATTAATTATGAGGGCAATATGAAATTTTTTTTTTTTGAAAGTTATACAACTTAAAAGTTTTGAGCAAAAAAAATATCGATTTTTTTCGAAATTAAAGTGCTTATAAAACTTTTTGGGATAATTTATATAATTTGAAAATTGTGGGATCTTTTTCGGCACTTATTCAAGAGTTATTTCCAATAGGATAGATTGTTAAATTGTTTACAACAATTTGTAAACATTACATTTTGTTGTACTATGCAGTGCGGGGCAAAATGGGGTACCTATGTGTTGGGCCATGCCGGGTGGTATTTAATATTCATTGAACTACTTAAAAACGTTATATTACGCATATTTAACAACTTTCCGCAGAAAAGTCAAATTTTTGTTTCGGGGTATTATGCTATCGATGTTTCACTATCGATATATCGACATTTTTCATTATCGATGTTTTTCTCTTAATTTCTAGTAAATATTGCTTGTTTTTTTCACAATAATAAAGAATCTTACTTTTTGTTTGTATTTATAATCTCTTACAACAAGAATTTAACAAATTTTGAAAAAATATTCCATGTTTTGTATGGTAATTTTGCACCTTCTCAGAAAATGGGATATAAGTTCTTTCAAAAAAATTTTTCTCCGCTATTATCATAATTTCCTCAAACCTAAGAGTACAAAGAAGAATTCTGATGATTAGTTGAATCAATTTATTCGTTTGGTTCTCTGTAAACAGCCAATTACAAAAAGGTACCCCATTTTGCCCCACTCTCCCCTAAAACTTATTGAAGAATTTTAATGACTTTTTATACTATTTTTAAATTAATTAATTAAAAAACTTAATTATTTTCTCAAATAGAGTTTACCTCGCATAAATTCAATTATTTTTAGAAAAAATTTCATATTATTTATTCAATTGTAAAAAAATTAATTATTTAAAACAATGATATTCAATTATTTTTAGACATTTTATTAAAACTTTTATTATCTTTAGCCACCGTTGCTAGGAAACAAATTTTAAGTAATGGTTGCTATGCAATTAACTTAAACATATGTTTGCTAAGTTATTGTTCCTTAGCAACCGTTGCTAGGCAACCATAAAAAGCGTTACGCATTAGGTGAATATGACCTTTTTATTATAGGATATAGGATGTTTTTGGTAAATTCTTTGGAAAAATTCAATTATTTAGAAAAATATTAGAGTTATTCACAGGAATTTAATTATTTTTAAATATTTTAATAAAATTAATCTAAAGAACTCAATTATTTTAAATGCAATTTTAATAAAATTAATTTGAAACAATTAAATATTTTTTTGATTTTAATAAAATTCTTCCCAAGAATTCAATTGTTTACATAAATTATTCTTTGAAAAAATTTAATTATGTCTATAAACAGTAAAACTATTACCGAGAATTTAATTATTTTAAGGCATTTTAATAAAATTCTTTACAAAATTTAATTATTGTTATTAACAACAATGTTTATCACAAGAATTCAATTATTTTAAAAGTAATAAATCTCTTCTACACGGAAAAAATAAGTACATGAAAGATTACTTGACAGTTCTTGACTTTTAGATGGGATAATAATTCTGTAAATATTTCATAGACAGTCCTAAAATTTTCATTGACTTATGTGAAATAATCACGAACAGTGCTAGAATATTAAAAATATTCAATTGATTACCTTAAATATTCCAGGACTGCTTGTGATTATTTCACAAAAGTGAACGAAAAATTCTAGGACTGTCTATGAAATATTAATAGAAATATTGTCCCATCCAAAAGTCAAGTACTGTCAAGTAATCTTTCATGTATTTATTTCTTCCGTGTAGAAAATTCAATTAATTTAAAAAATAATAGAATGATTTTTAGGAATTTAAATTATTTTACAAAAATGTTATAAAATGCTTCACAGACATTCAATTATTATTATCAAAAATTTTAATAAAATCTTTGTAAAATTTAATAATTTTTAAAAACTTTTCACAATTTAATGATTTTCAATATTTACTACTTTCATAAAATTTCCAAACAGAATTCAATTATTTCAATTAGAATTTGCATAATATTATCGAAAGAAATCAATTATTTAAAAATTTTTATAAAATTCTTCGCAAAAATTAAATTATTTTTATAAATATTAAAATTTTTTCATGAATAATAAAATTCGTTGCAGGAATTCAATTTATTAGCAGGTTAAGAAAGAAGTAAATACTTTTGATGAAAATTAGAAAAAAATTAGGAAAATAATAAAGAGAATGAAATTTTTGTCAGTTTTGTAAAGCGTCTAAAACACATTTTTAGTGGTCAAATTTAATTTTCCCTTAGCTACTTTTTTTAACTAATTTTTTAGTTTCAGAGCTACTTTTTTAAAATTAATAATAGAGTGCAAAGTCTGAAATGTAGGAATATAAATTGTTAATACTTTTGTTTCAGTCAATAATATGTATTTAAATAAATATTTATTTGACAATAGTAAAATAATTATTCTCCTAATTAAAATGAATTTTTTCCAAAGTGTAAAAATGCATAGAGTTGAAAAACACAGTAGAATAACCAATTTATGGTCAGACAGAGTAAAATCTAAATCCTTTTAGAATTAACTTTTTTCCCAAGTTTATAACACGTTCGTAATATTATGTTCGAAATTCGCTTTTCTCCTTTTTTCTCTTTTCTTTTTTTTATTTAATAAACTTGCAAGGTGTTTTAGATGAGAGTATCGGTGATACAGCAGCTGGGAACTTTTAATAAAACGATCACAAATCTCGTCAAAACTATAAAAGACGTCTTTTACACTGAACACGATGGCCATTACTTTGTAGGCCTTTCTTTTCTTTTCTGAATTCATTAATATCTGTTGATATCGTTATCTGTTGGCAAAAAGTTATTCTTGAGAAATAGTTTTTCAAACTATATATAGTTGAGAGTTAAAATAATCACGAGAGACGATGAAAATTAAAATGGAATTGTGAAAGTTAAAGAGCTTTGAGAAAAGTTGATCAAATTCTATGAGAAAGTGATAATATTTAACTCAATTATTAATCTCTCTAATTAAAAGGTTTCGTTTTAGAAAGTATTTGGCGACAAAAAGAAAAATACAAATATGAGTTTTACAACTTTTTACGAAGTCTTTTCTTTTTATAATATACAAGTTTGTCAACACTGAGTTTAATTTTTTTTTTGTTTTATTTCAAAATAATATTTTATAAACTAGCTATAAAAGTTAAAATATTTCTTATTTTTGTTAGCTTATAAAATAAATGTTATTTTTCAGTAATAAAATAATGATATAACAAATATTTTTTTAATTATACAAAAATTGAAATATTTATTTTAACTCAGTGTCAACAGACTTGTTATAAAAAGAAGAAACTAAAAAGTTAATTCTTGTTTTTCAATACTGTATACTTAATAATATTTTCAATTTAAATTTATTTTAAAGTCTGTTAATTTAAATAATTCAAGTCAATTAAAAAATCATATTCATAAATTACATTAATTAATTTTTTAAGAAATCAACTATTTAAAAAAAAGAATGTTGACCTGAATAATTCTGAAATACATTTATTTACAATTCAATTTTACTAAATTTCAATAACATAGAAATTCTTTAATTAAATATGTTATTATACTTAAAAAATTCAAATAATTTCAAAACGATTTAAAAAAATGTTTCAAAAAATTAACTTCTTTAGAATTTTTTAAATATAATTATTTAAAACATTAATTTTCTAAAATTTTTAATTCAAACATTTTGAAATACAATTTTTCATATAAAATTTAAACATATATCTTATAATATTTTAATTGTTTATAAAGTAAATAATTCAAGTTTTTCTTTAAATCTATTATTTAATAATTGTTATAAAAGTCATTTAAAAATTCAATTATTTAAACATTATTTTGAATATTTTTTGAGAATTAAAATTCTGAAATTAGGTTTTGATTTTGTTCTTAGTAGTTCGTCAAATCGAATAAGACTTTTCTTGACGAAATCATACAGTCTGAACTACTCAGAAACTTTCTGAGGCTGCTCGATGTAAAACATTTAAGTCAAGAAGCATTATTTTATTTAAAGAAGTTCGGGATTCGATAACATATCAAATTAAAATAAGTGTAAGACTTCCAAACCAAATCACCCTTGAACGATTCGATTTCTCTGCTGAGAAATCACCATTGTAACTAGTAAGAATATTTATATTAAACCAATCATATAATTCTCATTTATATCTTTTATTTTTCCTTCCTATTTTCCCTATTTTCATTTTATATAGGAACAATATCAATACCAGCTTCCATAGAGCTAAGCATTACAATGTCCCCTACTAAATTTTATTTATCTTTTAATCAAGATCCTTTTCTTTTTTGAAAACTTTGCTAACGACCACCGAATTTTCAAGTAAATTACTAATAACGTAAATACGACCGAGACTATCAATGTATAAATGTAACAGTTAGCAAATTTTCTGGTGGCAGCGGTGGGATATAAATGCCAATTTTGACATTGTTCTTATAAAAAAAATTTTTTTTGAATAAAATCTTTCCGGCTTTATAGCTTTAACAAGACTAATCACTCAAATTACTCTTTCTTATACTTTTCAAATACTAAATTCTAATTGGATTCATGTGTAATTGTTAGAGAAAATATAATTTGTATGCCTGTTCAAAATTGTTTACATCAAATCATTCAAAAAGATACATAAATCTAGTCCCGAAGGAAATCATTCTCTCGATCATTAAGCGTTATTTCATACTGTACTAAAACTTTGATACATTTTTGCACTGTACTCTATGGTTCTTTGTATTTGATTTCAACAATCTTTAGCAAATAACAGTATATTTTTATTATTTCATTTTTACATATTTAATTTTTGTGGTTAATTTGATTATTTATCATTTAGTTGTTTACGAAAAATATTTTTTGTGGTAGAAAAAAAATTGCACAACACTCTCAAGAAAATCCAATTTGTGGAGTAAAAAATTATTCAGTTTCGATATTGTATAATACTTCTTCTTTTTTTCTTTTACGTCCACTATTGTCAGTATTCTCATTGTAGTTCTCTTCTTCTTTATCTCTTTGTGAAAAGCGCTTTAACTATTTCAAATAAATTGCAACCATTTTTTTCCATCTCGTGTGTGAGAAAGGAAAAAAGAAGCTATACAAAATTTCAAAAAAGGTAAATAATAGGATGGAAATTCTTTCTTAAATTATATAATTCTAGAAAAAAAGAGAGGAAGAAAATATCAATTCACGCATGTAATAATAATTTACTGTAATAATAATATTATTCAAGTAATATATCATAATTTTACGGTATATTAAAATAATTTTAATTTTAGAAATGCGCAGATTTCAGCTTTGACTTCGAAATAATCTTCGCAAAATAATATTCACTTTGCACACTGAAATTAGACTCACCTCAGCCGTTTAAAGTCAATGGGTCAAGACAAAACAAAAAGGGATTTAAAAAGAAGAGAAAAGAAAAGAAAAAATAATAATAACAAAACTTTTAAGATAAGTGAAATTCTCGGAAATGTGAAATTTGCAATTTTGCTTTAGTATATCTGCCTGCATACGTATACATATATTTTTGTCACTATTTCAATTAGTTAATTAATTTTTATTATTGCAAAAAAAGTTTTTCTTTTCACTCGGCATATTCTCGTTGCAATTAGGGGATTTTTTATTTTCTTTTTTTAGGAACTCTTTCTTTACCGACCATTGTTCTGAAAATCCTTTTAAATCCCTTCATTAGAGAGTTTTTTACATTTTAACTTTTGGTATTTTTTTGTGACATTTGCTATGTGGAGAAACCCAACTGGTTGGTAAATAAAAAAAGTTGTTAGTTAGAAAGAATTTATAAAATCTTACTTTTTTAATATTGTTACTCCATTTAATAAAATGTTGTTTCACCAACTGTTACTTTTTTTAACTCCTATACTAATAATTACTCTCTCAAATATTCTTAAGAATTTCCATAAAATTTCTAAAAAGTTCCATTATTTCTAATAGAATTTTAAAAAATTTTAATTAATTATTTCAAATACTTTCAATTAATTGTTTTAAAATATTCAATTATCTTTACAAAATTGAATTAAAAAACAAATTCAATTTCTTTCAATTCAATTTGACAAAAATGTTATTAATTTGTTATCTTTACTAAAATTTTATTAAAATTCAAGAAATACAATTGAATTATAATTTATCAGTAAATTTAATTATAATGATTAATTTCTTCATAAGTGAAATTTTACAAAATTTTTGTTTCTGAAAATCAATTATTTCTGAAAATTACAACTTTTTAGCTATTTTGTAAAATTTTAAATTATTTTCAAAAGTGTTAAAATTCTTCTCCAAAATTAAATTATTTTCACAAAATTTAATAAAATTCCACAGGCACACCAAAAAAAAAGTCGTGACCCAAAGGACACAACCCCCTACCCCTATGTTTTTTTTTGCAATTTCAGATATAAGAAAAAGTCGAGTAGGATGTCTATTCCTATGTTTTTTGGTCGCTGAATCCGAAAAAGTCATCTAAAACCAAATGCTTCCCTCCCTTAACTCCTTACAACCCCTGAATACCTCCTGGGAGAGGGTTTGAATTTTAATTTTGACGAACAGTCGAGTAGGGTATCTAGTTCTATGTTTTTTGGTCGCTAAATCGAAAAACACCACAAAAAATAAATCCTTCCCTCCCTTAATCCCCTACAACTCCCTTAATACTCCCTGGGAGGGGGTTGGAATTGAAATTTTTACGAAAAGTCGCGTATTGTGTCTAATCCTATGTTTTTTGGGGTGCTGAGGGAAGTATTTGTTTTTTGATGACTTTTTCGGATTTAGCGACCCAAAAACATAGGAATAGACACCCTTTTCAACTTTTCGTCAAAATTAAAATTCCAACCCCCTCGTAGGAGGTATTAAGGGGGTTTTAGAGGGTTAAGTGAGGGAAGTATTTGTTTTTAGATGACTTTTTCGGATTCAGCGACCAAAAAAACATAGGAATAGACATTCTACTCGACTTTTTCTCATATCTGAAATTGCAACCCCGGTGACTGGGTGGTAGCGGGAAAATGGACAAGCACAAAAATTTTTCATGGTCATATTCGGTTTCAGCGACCCCTAAAACATAGGGGTAGGGTCCTTTGAGTCACGACTTTTTTTTGTGTGTGTTCTTTGCAAAATATCAATTATTTAAAAAAAAAATTTTTTTATAAACAATAAGATTCTGTATAAAAATTCAATCATTTTCAAAACATTTTTTAATAAAATTTCTCGAAAGTTATTGTAGTATAAATAAGAGATAATTATAAATTTTAGTATGAAATTTTAGTTTAGTTTTTTTTTACAAATGCGAGGCAAAAGAATGAAAGTGTGTCTTTTTGATTATCAATTATTTATGTAATAGGAAACATTTTTGTATATATACTCCTGCTAATTGACAAACGAAAAATTGGAAAATACTTAGAACCTGTTGGAAGTGATCTGAGGTTCAAGGTTTAAAGCCGTATTTATTGTAAAAATTTGTTATTTAACTAAAATAACTACTGTTTCTATTTACCCCTAAATTTAGCAAAGTTTAAAAATTTAGGGGTAAATAGAAACAGTTGATTATTGCGATTTAATGATACCCATATTTTTCACTACCCGATAAAATTGTTCCACGGAAGTGAAATAATAATTCAATGCACAATAAATTATTGGTGAAATTTAGCAAATCTGTTTCTATTTACCCTAACTAAATTATAATGTATAATATTATAGTTAAATTATTTTTAACAATATTATAATGGAAGAAATTTATTTAAGAAATTGTTATTAATTTTTAATGAAATATTATGGAGAAGATGTTAGGTTTTGAGCCCGTCGAAGGCGGGCACGAAAGCTAGTTTTATATAAAATTATAATCATTAATGTTATAAATAAACGTTATACTATTGAATAAATTACTTTTTATTTATTTCGTTGAATTAAATGTATTATTATCATTAATTGTTATTCTTCAATAAGTATCATTTTTTGAGTGTCGTTGTGAAATAACCACTTTCAAAATACGACACTCATGAGTGTCATTTTTTCCATGTCATTTTTTCCGTAAGGGTTTTTTTTATAAATAATATTACTTTTTTAAAAAAATTTGTTTACTATCGTAATGTTAAGAAATTTTTCTTTTTAAAACACTACACTGAGAAAAAATGCTATTGAATCAATGAAATATTTGTTTGTAGCAATAAACGGCATATTCAATATCGTTCGAATACAAATACTGTTGGTTCAATAACATGTGCTATTGATTACTGCACTATAGATTTAAATAAATCTTATATAATATTATTACAGAAATTATAGTATTAACGAAAAATGCTATAATATCAAGAAATGCATTTCATACCTATAATTAAATCTGTTATAAATTAATAGCATGTTCTTTCAAATCAATAGAATATGCTATCAATTTCATAGCATGATGCTACAGTTTGAATAACACATCATTTTAAAAAGAATACATCATGCTTTAGATTTTAATGAATTAAAATTTAATTTTATAGCACGATGCTATAGTTTGAATAACACATAATTTTAAAAAGAATACATCACACTTTAGATTTTAATGAATTAAAATTCAATTTTATAGCATAATTCTATAGTTTCAAATATAAAATATTATTCTTTTGAAAAAAGTATTTTGAGAAATAGACATATTTTTGCTCTTTTACATCTTGTTACATATTCCAAAACATTAACATGAAATTTTGCAAATTAAAACAGATGATTTACTAAAATATCAATTAATGAATTATCCTAATTTGAATAAGACAATACCTAATACTTTTAACTCAAATAAGTATGAATACAATTTTACTGCACGATACTGTCAATTTTATAGCACGGTACTGTAAATTTTATAGCATTGTGCTATCAATTTTATAGCATGGTGCTGTCAATTTTATAGTACGGTACTATACATTTTATAGCATGGTGCTGTTAATTTTATAGCATTGAAAATTGCCTTACATTGGCAATTGTTTATAAAGGGGGTTATTTTGAAATGGAATGACTCAAATATTTAAGTATTTTATAAATATTTAAAGAAAAAAAATTCATAAATGTTCATTCATTTAAAAATCAAAATTCAAGTTAGAGACTGAGTCCTAAACAGAGTAGGAATGACAACAGAGAAAATTTTTATTACATTTGAATAAAATTTAGTCCAGTGGAGATAAGTCACTTGTACACATAAACTTAATTAATCCACACTATTTAGAGAAACAAAGTTATTTTTAAAAAATCACAATTTGTTTTTCATTTCGGTCCATCATCACGAAGAGCGAATAAATGAAGCGCAAATTAATTGATAGTGACCTATATTCTCCAAAGGAATCATGTCAATGAATTATGCACTTTTAAGTGTATCAGAGATCATCGATAAAGATCGGAGAATGTACATATATATATATATATATATGACCATAAATTAAAATATCTCTTAATGAATGCAAAAGTATTAATTTCAACCATATTCACATAAGAAATGGAAAGTTTTTTTCACTCAAAAAAAAAATAATAAAATAAATGATGCTCCAATATGATTGATTCATAATGGATGCGATTATCTGACATTAATAAGATATACTGTTTTATAATAATGGGGCTACGAGAGAAAGAAATACACTTGACTTGATCCAATGTGCCAAATAAAAACAATTTGTCAATATTATATCGAACGAAAAAAAATGAAAACATTGCCTTGAGGTGCCATTTTGAAAAAGGATAATTATTCGATACATATTTTATCTCTTGGGTTCGAAACTTACTTTAAAGAGTTGTCGGTAACTGAAAACATTCTGCACTGACTGTTCTCAAAAAGTATATAAAGTTGAGCAGACACGATAAATTTAAAGTCGATTGGCTTCCAAGCGAGTTGTGCGGAGCTTGTCCTTATATTACAAAATCGAAGGTTCGCATGCATGGAAAATCACAGTCTGGTCTTTCTACTTTCGATAAAAAGAAAATTTCATTTTTTTCGGAACTTTTTTTTAATCATGCATCTTCAAAAAAAATGTCTCACTCAGTGTTAAACATTTTAGAGACGGAGAGAAAGAGGGGTATATATATATATATTGTGTGTGTGTGTAACGTACATATTTTATATATGTATTGAAATTGATGCTTTTTTTCAAGGTCCCATTTTACAAGCACCATAATTCACTTTGGAGAATATTCAAGTTCCGTCTCTAAAAAGTAACACTGAAGGCTTCAATTTTTACAATTGAGTATGAAGCCTTGAGAATCATTTTTGTTCAAGGTGTGTGTACATCATGTCTGGATATATATTTTTGATTCATGAAAACTATAATCTTTTGGAAATTTTCACCTAACTTAAGGGGAATTATGAGAGCAACTTTGTAAACATTCATGAAATATCGCATAACGGTTCATATCTCCTGACCTGCATTTTATCATTACGTTATATATATACACTTTACAGTGTGAAGATCGCAGTAATTTTTTTTTGTTTAGTCTTTTAAAAGCACGATTGTATTTCATTGTACTAATTAATTGTAAGTGCTTCGCCAATTAGATATCAATTGTCATCAATTAATCACTAATCGTTGAGCAAAAATTAGTGAATTGTCACCTCTATTTATGGCCAATATTCGACACTTTTTTTATTGTCTATATAGGTACTTTATTATTTCCACTAGCAATTGTTAACATTACTATTTCAGAGTAGTCACAAAAATTTAATTTTTGCTATTTTTTTTAGCAAATATTTATTTGATAATAGACAAGTCACCGGTTGTAAAGAAGCAAATAAATAATACATTAATAATAAATAATATTTTTTCAGTATACAAAATCAATTTGTTAGTTCTCTATTTCCGATGTTATTATTAAAGTAAAAATACTTTTTTCCGTCTACATTTTGACACACAGTAATTTTTATTTTATTTTATTATCAAAATTTCCGAAAATATTGATAACATGCAAAACTTTTCCTCGACATTTTTCACTTCTAAGACATAAGTGAAATAAGTTGGTAGGATCGTTTCGCGAGACATATCGACATAAATCGAAGTTCTCTCTCTCTCTCTCCTGAATGAATATATATATATAAGATTCAAGTTAGACTCGAGAGTTTAGTTCCCTACTTCATCCCCGCATGCACTCCGTTCGCTTCGCACATTCGTGGTGTTACATACTAAGCAGGACTCTGTCAAAAGCTTCAAGTGCACCAAACGTGCAACATTTTTATTTCATTTGAATTTTGCATCTCGATATATTCAGTGCCTTTAAAAAGGCAGCGAAAGGTTCCTGCGAAAACGGTGTTTACAAATTTTTCACAAAAATCGTATATTTTGTTGACATGTTTTCTTTTTTGCCTATAGGAATTTTAATGAAGTGCATTAATATTTTCTCGCATTTTATTGTTAGAAGTTTATTTATTTTTCTTGAATATGGTTAATATTCAGTCGGGAACGACAATTATTTACGAATATACCAAAAATGCACTTTATTCCTTTTTATGTAAGCGATTTTTTTCAAATAAATATTGGTTCATGATTTAAATGTTTAGATCATCATTTTGTAAAATTTAATTTTACAAAATTAAATCTTGTTCTGTTTATTTCATGAATACTTTGCTTCCTCATAGAGATGTTAATAACAATAAAGTATAAATTTAGAACAATTATTCTTAAGTGCTGTAATATTTTTTTCTCTTTATTTAATACTTTCACATGAAATTTTTTTTTCACAATTTCTGTTTTTTAAAATATCAATAACTTCTTTATTTCTAATCGAAATAGCTTCAAAAATAGGTCAATCGAAGGGTTTTTTAATGCTCTACCAGTTGGTAACTATGGTTTTAATGTTATTTCTACATTTTTCAATTCTACAAAATTCTCAAAAAAGTCTTATTTTCCAAAATTTTTGATTTTTAAAAGTTTAATATCTCCGATCAATATGAACGAAAAATGTTCATTCTGGGCTCAAAAGATGCGTCTAAAAAAAACTTTAAAGAATTAGAGAAAACATTTATAGGTGTCCTAACATTTTTTTAAAGTTATGGGCAAAAAACTTTTTTTGAAAAATTAAAAATCAAAAAAATAAATAGTTAAACTTTATTAATCTATCTCAAAGTACTCTTATTTTATGTCTGCAGATGAGACCTACAATTAAAAAAAAATCAGCACAAAAGCTCTTTATAATTTGGAGATATTTATTAAAATGTGATGTTTACACACACACACATACGGAATGACATATTTTTGTAAAAATGTCATTTTTGAACTCCTGAGGTCAAATAACATAAAGATATGTTAAAAAATTTAACTTGAAAAATTTTGGTATTACAATACTTCCTCAGTATGAGGAAGCAATAGAACTGAAATTATTGAAATTAAGAATTTGCATAAAATTAGTTTAAAGAAAAGAATTATTAAAAAAATTTTATAAAATTCTCGGCAAAAATTAAATTCTTCTTATGAATATTTCAATTCTTTCATGAATAGTAAAATTCTTCGTAGAAATTTAATTTATTAGCAGGATAAGAAAGTACACTGAAAAAAAAATTTATTTGATTCAAATAACCGATTATTTGACTATTATCAAATAAATATTTACTTGAATCAAATAATTTTTATTTGAATCAATTAAATAATATTTGCTTCAAATAATGATTTTTGATAGCTACTTTTTCACTACTTTTTTCAGTTTCAAAGCTACCTTTTGAAAATCAATTATCGAGTGCGAAGTCTAAAAATTGAAATCCGTTTATATTAACTGACAATCTCTATAAATTTGATTACAAATAATTGTAAAATTATGAATTTTGTCGTACATCTTGAGATTTAATATGAAGACGTTAAACCTCCACCTGCAAACGTCACCTGTCGCCGCTAGATGACAGTTCAGTTTCCAGGAAACCATATTCCACGCCATCTAGTGACGACCTAGACATTCTCAAGTGGAAAAAATCATACCACCATTTTATCCCTGAAAAATATTTGTTATAAATAATAAAATGAAAAAAATGGTATTGCGAGAAATTTTTTGTTCTCTCTTCTCTAACAAAAACACGATTTTTCATTTCTATCTAATATTTATATTAGTAAACATTTAAAATTTGGTAATATTAAAAAATTTTATTTTAATTTGAAATTCTCTTTATAATGTTTTTTTACGCAATTTTTGTTTTAGGTAATCAAAGAACTGTGCATGTTTTGCATAATTCAGAACAACCAGCATCTGTGTTTGCTATTCTTGAATCTGGAAGTAAAATGGTCCCTCTGATAGCAGATGGTCTCTTTGATTTGCTTATGTTAAAATTAACTGGCATCTACACAAGTAAGAAGCAAACAAAAATTGAATCCAAAGGACCCAGATTTGAAGTTGGAGATTTTTGCGTTAAATTAGGAAGTGTAACAATGAGTCAAAACTTCAAGGGAGTATTGGTCGAGGTACGAATTTTATGATACTAAAAATATATTCTCTTTTTAATGTAAGTGACAATAATTGTCACCACTACTGATTATTATATTTTATAACGCGGTGCAAAAAAGGGCACTTTTTTTGCACCTTGTTATGAAAAATATCGTTCGTAACTTGTGCTAGCAGTTGCCAATTTTTGAACGAGCACTTTTTTTGGAACAAACTGTAGGCGAAGCTTGCTAGATAAAGTGAACAAATGATTAACTATATGCGTGATGGAATTTCGTGGAGTTTCATTAAACTCGCAAATTGATCAATTAAATTACGTTTAATTCTAAAGCCGCAATTTGGGGATAAATTATTTTTAACTATTCCAAGCCGTTAAATTCCACAAAGTGTAATGTTTAATTTATATCTTGAAATTCACAGTTTATCTCCTATAAACACGAATCAATTAACAATAATTTGTTTAGTATAATTCGACATTATTGTGGAACGAACATCAATCAATCTTCATCGACAACTTTGTTTGCATTTTTTAAAACATTTTATTTTAAATTCGTAAAATGCTAAATATTATATTACATTTTTAAATTATATTTAATTACATTATTAAATATTAAAATACCTACACAATTTTTTGCAATAATTAAAATATTTTAAATAATTTCAACGTAAAGCCTTTTTGAAATTTAACCATTTCTAAAAAATACAACTGTCATTCTTCTAAAATTCCAATCACTTTGTTTTAATTTTTAAATTGTCATTACTTTAATCATTACATTTTAAAATAAATATTTACATTTACCATAAATGACCTTATTAAATTCTAAAAAATAAATTATATAACATTTTAAGTATACATTTGCATTTTTCGAGGAATTCATTGAAAAATTTTATTAGAAATTATTGAAATCTTGTGATGAAATTTATTGTTTATGAAAATAATTGAATTTTTACATCGAATTTTATTAAAATTATTAAAACACTTGAATTCTTGAGAAGAATTTTAAGGCCATGTGGAAACAGCCAACTTCAATGAATACGTATAAAAATTCCCATTGGATTTCTCAAGGAATATAAAACAATTTTTGAAAATATTTATGAAATGTTAGCTAACATGTAGGTGCATTTGATCCCTGACCAGTTTAGGCAAAAATTTACTCCTATAAATATTATTTTATTGAAATAAAAAGTTTGACATTTGTCGCGAGGTAAAATGGCAATCGCCATGATTTTTGACATTACAATTGACAATTTATTTATGAATAAATTGTAAATTAATTATTTTTGCATCATATGTAGATGACAATTAGTTTATTCCTGAAGTAAAATAAAAATTCTTTCTGTAATTTGATAAAATCACATTGAAAACAAGAATAATGAATGATATTAGTAATTTTTTGGTTGTTTGACCGTATGATATATTTTGTTTAATAATGATAAGGCCTAAATACGGTTTTGTTTAGATGATGTTTATTTACAATCCCTACTAGTTTCAAACCATATATGGTTCCTCATCAGGGGATGATTAATTTTTATAAATACATCATTTGAAAATAAGACAAACACAAAAGATTTCAAAAAGGATTAAAATTATAACAAGATCTGAAAAAGAAAATAAAATTGTTTTAAATGTAATTATAATGTGTATTTTTTTAAGGTTATATTTCAATTTGTGAAAGAAAGAAAATAAAAATTTTTTTCTCTCACCCTTTAGAAAAAACGTACATTTCTATAAAAAAATGTGCTTCTTCAAAATCTTTAAAACAAACTAAATTAAAAAAATACAAATATAGAAAAAAACAAGAAAATTTTTTTTTTTTAATTTTTTTTGTTATGTGCTTACGTTTTTTCTAAAGGGTGAGAGAAAAAAATTTTTATTTTCTTTCTTTCACAAATTGAAATATAACCTTAAAAAATACACATTTTAATTACATTTAAAACAATTTTATTTTCTTTTTCAGATCTTGTTATAATTTTAATCCTTTTTGAAATCTTTTGTGTTTGTCTTATTTTCAAATGATGTATTTATAAAAATTAATCATCCCCTGATGAGGAACTATATATGGTTTGAAACTAGTAGGGATTGTAAATAAACATCATCTAAACAAAACCGTATTTAGGCCTTATCATTATTAAACAAAATGAATGATATTATTATTAAATGTAAAAGAAATTAAAACTTTACTATCCTTTTTCAGTGAATTTTTTTTCAAAAAAGGAAAAAAGTGATAAAAATGTACACTCCACAATAGTAAATATAAAATATTTGACAAAATACTTTTCTTTTCGAATGAAGTGTCATCATATTAAAATTTTGAAGGTTTATTAGTATAAAAAATTGACACTTGAGCATAATTTGAGTTGAGTGTGTTTATACATAATATCTTAAGATAAAGGAAACACATTAGTGGAAATACGTTTCTCTGTATAAATTATACATAAAGTTTCTACACATCTAGCAACTTGTATAAACAGACAAACTAAATGTGTAAACCCTTTAATGCCGTGGGCTATTCGTTTTACTATAAACTGCAGAGGTCGTTGGTGGCATCCGCCCCCAAAATACTTTACGGTAAAACCGACTACTCCATTAATTTCAATGACGATGTATTCATATCGTATAAGCATTGAAGCGTATATATACAGGAATAAAAAAAAGTCCCAAGTGTCACACTCCATTCAGAGTGGAGTAAAAGGGAAGCTTCACTATTAAATCGAGTCAAATGTTACACAAGCGTAAATTAGAATCTCTACTGACAGAAAGATTAATGTGGTTGTAAATTATTACAAAGTAACATTTTTCAAAGAGAATTTATTCTCTATACCCAGGTATACCTTTTTTTGTATATTGAAATTAATATTTCAAATGATTCCAAGTTTAAAGAGGAAAATTTATTTTTCAAATATACAGTTGGATTATTTAAAAAAATACTCAGTTTTCTCTATTGTCCAAGGGAATTTTATTTTTGAAAATCATGAAATTGCTATAGTGTATATGCGTATATTTTTATATGGAGAAAAACTGATTGCAGCTTTGAAGTTATCTATATTGCAGCTTTTATATTTTTGCGTGAGCATTTTAACGCCTAAAAATCCGCCCCATTGAGCATCGTTCAAATGAATAAAGCTTCGAAATCACGAGGCTTGAAATAATAACGACACATAACGGTGTGCGTACGAATATATGTTCTATATGCGAGAAATATAATAAAATTCTCACATTCACCCTCTCTAAAAAAAGAAATGATCTTTGAGCTTTAAAAAATATTATTAAAAATAGGCGCAAACAGACTATAAAAATTTCTCTTTCGATGAAAGAGAAAATAAAAAATGTGGGGGGAAAAATGCTCGTATTTAAATGATGACACGTTTTTTAATGCTGCCAAGAATTTTTTCAATTCATAAAACAACTAGAGTAATAATAATAATTTTAGAGGAGAGATGAATTAACAATTTGTCAATTAGCAGTAAAGAACATATTTATCAACTCGCTTTTTTCTCAAACAGAAAATTTTAACAACATCCTAAAGGAGAGAAAATTTTATTGAACTTTTAAATAGCTCCACTTGTACATTTTCAAACAATCAAAATTTGTGAAAAACTGTTTGAAGATGTTTGAAGCTATTTTCTGCCCTTATATTAATTTTTATCAGCTGCAGACTTCGCACTCGATAATTAATTTTAAAAAGTAGCAAAATGTATTTTTCAAACTAAGAAAAGGAGTAAAAAAGTAGTTATCGAAAAATTAAACTTGACGACAAAATAAATCGTTTTAGAAACTTCACAAAACTGACATTCCATTTTATATTTTTCCTGACTTTTTCCTAATTTTCGTAAAAAAATATTCACTTCTTTCTTATCCTATTAATAAATCACATTCTTGCAACGAATTTTACTATTTATCATAGAATTTAAATATTTATAAACATAATTTACTTCATGCGAAGAATATTTTATGAAAATTTTTTAATAATTAATTTCCTTCGACAAATTTTAGGTAAATTCTTATTTAAATAATTGAATTACTAAGAAATTTTTATTATTCATGAAGATAATGGATTTCTTAACAAAATTTTTTAAAAAATGTTTTAAATTAAATTTTATGTATGAAAATAATTTAATTATTGCGAAGAATTTTAAAAAGAAGTTTTAAACAATTGATTTCTTGGAAAAAATTAATGTAAATTCAATTATAAATAATTGAATTTCTGTGAAATTTTTATTATTTTAAAAAATAATTAACTGTTTGTGTAAATTTTATCAAAATTTTTTATAAATAATTTAATTCTTTTAAGAAATTTTATAGAAATAGTATTTATTGAAATTAATTGAATTTACAAATAATTTTGAAAATAATTTAAGTTCTGACATAAATTTTATTAAAAATTTTAAAAATAATTAAATTAAATTTCCGTGAAGAATTTTATTACTTTTAAAAATAATGGAATTCTTGTGATGAATATTGTTATTTATGGAAATAATTGTATTTTGCAATGAATTCAATTAAAATTACGGAAAATAATTAAATTTCAGAAATGAACTTTTATATTTATCGAGATAATGGAATTCTATAGAAGAATTTGATTAAATTTTTTTAAATATATTAATATACATATATTAAAGAATTTAACTAATTTCAACAGAATTAAATTAAATTGTTTTTTAAATTACTTCATCAAATGATTTAAAAGTATAGGTAATAATTTTATCATAGTTCTTCAAGAATTAAAATTAAATTTTAAAAAAACTTAGTGACAGTATTGAAAGCTTGCCGCCAGTTTGCTGAAAACTTACAGGGAACTTGGATTCCTACAAGAAAAGTGCACCTGAATTAATTCTCCCTCCTAACAATAACCATTGTTCAACAAAAATAACAATTTTCAACAACCATATTATTCACACGTGGGAGTTATTTTTAACGTCATATCATAAAGTTCATTAAATTTTTAATTACACTCTTAAAACGTTCATTTTTTTCCAATTTAAATCTCTCACGGAAGAAATCTCAGTGTCGTTATTTTCTCAAACTGTGTGCAACTTCGTAAATCTCGAAAGTCTCTCGATGATTATAAATATTTAGTAACGAAACCGGATTGATTTCAATTCCGCGATTAACTGTTTTCATTTAACTTGCAATAATGAAAAATGTAAAAAGAAATTCAATAAACTTTATCCCCGAGGAAATTTTTCAGTTTACAAATATAAATTTCTTTTTTTAAAAGTTGTATAATTTACTCAAAATTCAATAAGCAAACAAAACTTAATGGTTTTCTCTCAGTTAATAATAATTCAATTAGCAAGTGTTAATAAATTCACTTCTCTCATTTCTCAAGCAATAAAAAGGTGAGTTTCTTTAAAATAATGTTTTAGTCTTTTCATTAAATCATTTGCTAATTTTCTTTTTTTGAATCTTGCTAAACAAATAATGTTCTTAAACAAAAAATGTTTACTCTTTCTAAATGCAAATAATTATTCACTCTGCTTTCTTTGAGGAAATAATTTTTGAATTTACTATTTAATACAAATTTGCAAACCAATTTTGTTTGCAAAGAGAAACCTTTTTGCAAAGAAAATTGAAAAGAGAAAAATTAATAAAAAGAAAAAGAATACAACTTCAATTTCTGCAAAAATACAGTGTATTTCTTGGAAATTATTTTCTTCGTGGGCGAATAGAATTTCAATATTCTCAGGAATTGCATTTATGTTAAACTGAATACTTTATAAATGTCCTGCTAAAGTCACTCTATATCTTAGGCGCCTCCGCAAAAGTCTACAACTATATTTTTACAAAAATCATTATTATCGGTTACTAGGCACGTGCTTCGACATTTACGATATTTATAACTGTTTTACAAATAAATACTAGACTATGATAAAACATTGAAACATATATATGTGTTGTATACTTTAAAGATACTGCGAGGAAAAAAATCTAAATTATCGAAAATCCCTTTTACGTAAGTGGCAGATGATTTTTTTTTATTTTTTATTATTAAAAATCCATTATATAGAATTCCATAATATAATCTTCTTTCACATTTTATTCAGAAACTATTGCAGCAAATATATATTTATTGCAATAGTTTCTGAATAAAATTTAAAAGAAGATTATCAAGTATTTTTTCACTTAAACGAACGTATAATTATTACAATACCATAATGCAAAAAAATTTCTTCCATATACAACTCTTTATGTTACGAGAGAGAGAGAGAGAGAGAGAGAAAGGGGGGGGGATAAAATTACGAGTTAAAGTAACATTAATAGTTTCATAAAGGTTTTGAAATACATATAAACATTATAAACGATAAAAATTAGGTTCAGAAAGTTGTTAAAGTACTTTAATTAAAGATCTTATGGAAACTGTGTAATCTCTTGATCCTCTAGTTATTCGTTTTTTAATTACTAATAAAAGCAGAAGCGTATAGGAAAAAAGGAAATTATTACATTATTTTCAGTGTTACGAATGTTATCTGCTCATATGGTAAACTAATACCGATTTTCTAACTGAAAAGTAAATTTAATTTTTAATGCAAATACAATAAAGTGATACTTCCATAAATATTAGAAGACATAATGTATAACTATTTCATTAACGGTTCGGCACAGATTTACAATGAAAAAAAAATTCTTTCAATCAAATAAAAAATTTAATTTAATTGCCTTTTTCCGAATTTTTATTGTCTGATAGCGTATGGGTTGACCTGCAACTATACTTCATACAATAAAATTTTCTATTCTTCAAAATGTTGTTCTGCATTATCCTAACAACAATTCTAGTGAATTCCAGCTACTAAAAAATTATTAGAATGAGAAAAAATTAAATTAAACTTCCTACTATTTTTGTATTTTTTTAGAATTACGAAAAAAGGGTCTCTTCTTTGATTTTCAACACTGAAAAAAGTTCTGGTTAGGGTATATTTAACACGATATTCTAGTTAAAACAACCAGAATTCTGTTTAACCTAACCAGAACTAAGATTTACACACGAAAACCGGAAGTAATCCGATTTAAAAGAAAAAACTTATGTCATTGGTGAAACTTAGCAAATCTGTTTCTACTTACCCCAACTGACCCTAGCAAAATTCTTCGTCGAAATTAAATTATTTTCAAAAATTTTATTAAAATTCATGGCAAAGTTTTAATTATTTCTAAAAATTTTTATTAAATCATTGACTTTCAATATTATTTAAATAATAAAATTCATCACTGAATTTCAATATTATTTCCAGTACAATTTTCATTGAATATTCATAAAAAAATTCAATTATTTTTAAAAATTTCAATTTTAAGAAATATTCAATTATTCAATAAATTATTACAATTTTTCAAATTATTTAAATTTAAAAAAAGTTGCAAATACAAAATCTTTGAAAATCTCATTTTTTCATATACAATTCATAAACAATTCTAAAAAATAATTTTTTTAAAAAAGTTTAATTGAAATTTTTAAAATTATTTCGAGATTTATTTATTTAAATGATGAAATGCTGAAAATAATTTTGAAAAAGTTGCAGTAACAATATTCTTATTGGTTGTTGGATTTCAAAAAGGTTTGAATTTGAAATTTAAAAAAAACTTCATTCCTATGGAATAATAATAATAGTAGTGCGATTCCATGGGAGATGTTAGTCTTTTCGGAGTAAGTAAACCAATAGCAATGAAATTCAGGAATTTTAACCCCTTGACAGTCCATGGCCCATATGTGGCCACAAAAAGTCGTGCCACCTTTACGTCTGTGGCCATATATGTCCATTTTAAAAATAAAATACTAAACATAATTCGATTTGAATGACCAAGTGCATACTAAGGTTTTTGGGGTCGCTGAATCCGAATTTCAAGTCAGATTTTTAAAATTCAAAATGGTGGACCTAAAATGGCGACTATGAAGATTTAAAAATTTATCAAATTCTCTTGAAACTCGTTACTTGGGGGTTTTCGGGGTCGCTGATTACGAATATAATGTCAGATTTACAAAATTAAAATGGTGAATCCAATATGGCGGATAATTTCAAGATTCATGCAATTTGATCGAATTTTAGGTCCGCCATTTTGGATTTAAAAATCTGACATCGGATTCGTAATCAGCGACCCCGAAAACCCCCGAGTAACAAGTTTTAAACAAATCAGTTGGATTTTTTATTTTCTCGACCGCCATATTGGATCCGCCATTTTGAATTTTGAAAACCTGATATTAGATTCGCAATCAGAGACCCCGAAAACCCCCCGAGTAACAAGTTTTAAGCAAATCTGATAAAATTAAAAATTTTCAAAATCGCTATTTTGGGTCCGCCATTTTGGATCCGCCATTTTGAATTTTGAAAAACTGACTTTAAATTCGAATTTTGCGACTCCAAAAATCTTAATTACAATGAAATCACATTTTTTAGAAACTTTTTTTTCTTGTACCGTTTTTGGACCACAAGCGATTTTTAGCTGGACTGCGAAGGGGTTAACCTACACATAAAAAGAAATGTTTCCACCAAATATTACGTCAAAATATTCAGTAGTTTTTGAGATGTAAAATATTTAAAATATTTAATCGTTATATCTCCTTTCCATTTTAATCAAATCTCTTGATTCTTTTTGGAAAAAATTCAGCATAAAAAAACGAAAAATTGTTTATATTATGTTTACATAAAATTTTTATAAACAAAAAAGTTATTAAATAATAATTGAATAACTTTTGGAATGCACCACGAAATTGAACAAAACAAACACTAAAATAGGGGAGAGTGAAGCAAACCGGACCCCCCTCAATATTTCCGAAACGGCGAAATTGTCAAAAGTGCTATTTAGAAATTTGAAACAACCTTGTGTAGTATACCTTATTTTTTCAATTTGACGTTCTTTACTTTTGTTTGTGCAACGCTGGGAGCAAAAGTTTTTTTTAAAGTTTCTTTCTACACTGTTCCGAAATTTTTCTTAAGGAAATTCTGAGGAAATCGTGTAATATTTCCAAGTATTAGGTTTTGGGTTTTGAAGGTACACACCTCAGGAATATTTACCACCAAAAACCTTGATGAATTTGCAAAGCGTTTCTTTTTGACGAACATTTATTCTCGAAATGAGCCTGTGGGACAAACCGGACCGTTTTCGGTGGGGCAAACCGGCCATAGGATATTTCCATTGAATTAAAGTTTCATAAAAATTATTTTTAAATAAAATGTTTCTTTCATTAAAATTTTTGTGATAGCTTTGAAATAGTAATGGGAATAATAAAGTATTGACAATAAGAAAGTGTCGATTATTAGCGATTAATTGGTGACAATTTGAGCAAGACTGCATGTTAAGCTTGCCGCAAGCTTACGTGCTTTTGGGGTGTAATATAAAAAATTGAAAATAAGTAAGAAACATTCTAATGAGAAGCTAAAATTGCAAAAAAAAAATTTGTGTTGTTGCTTTTATTGTTTCAGGTTGAATATAGACCGTGTCTTGTTCCGGGAAATGCTTGGGAATTGATGCGAGAATTTCTTCAAGGCTTTCTTGGTTCCACTGTGTCAAATCAGGCACCGCAATACTTGCAGGTAAAAGATAAATTTCTGGATTAAATTAAATCAAGCGCAACTAAAAGTCATGTCGATGGATCGATTTTTTCATCAAGACCAAGACATGCGTTAATTTCAATATACGATATATGTATATAAGAAAACAGTGTTGAGAATAAATTCAAGGTGTAAAGTGACATTAAGACGGATTAAAGTCAATGGAATATTCTTAGGTAATCGAATTCAATCGTACGTTTTAATATTAATATATTGCGTAATTATATATTGATTCCCTTGCGAGTATATATATATAAACATATCATATTCACTTAATATTTAAATACAGTTTCTGAAGAGGAAATTTTTAAAAAAAATTTATACATTTTTCTCAAGTACTTATCATAATTTGGATTTTTTTTTTAATTTAATTTTTATTCCATTATTTATGGGGAAAGAGATACTCTTTCGTAATTTTTATTTTTGCTATAAACGAGAGAATAAAAAGAAATTTGTTTCGGATTTCTTTTCTTGTAGTTATGTAGAATAACTAACAATAAATAAATCGAATATTTAAATAGAAGCATGTACCTAAACATTAAATATTTGGGTAAATATTTTCATAATATTTATTAAATCCGTCTTAATGTAATATTGCCAGACAATTTTGGGGTCATATTGACATGCAATTATTAAAAATACTTCGATTTAATTCTATAATTTTAGTTCTAGAATTTAAACTTTTCGATTATAATTCTAAAAACTTTCATTCTATAACTTCAATTTTATAGTTTCAATTTAATAATAATAATAATAATAAGTGAATTTTTTTAAATTAAAACGATAATATTTTATTTATTACCATTTTGAATTGGAAATAATTTAATTAGTCCACTGGATTTTATTAGAATTTTTAAAGGCAATTAATTTTTTTCCAAGAATTTTTATATAATTTTTGAAAATAATTAAATTCTTGCAAAGAAAATCATTGAAATTATATTAAAAATAATTATATTCTCATAATGAATTTACAAAATTGTTAAATGTAATTGAATTCCTATTTGAAGAATTTTATTAAAATTCTTTTACAAATAATTGAATTGTTTCCAAAGAATTTTATTACAACTTTTGAAAATAATTTAATTGTTCCTATAGAGATTTTATTGAAATTTTCGAAAATAATGTAATTGGAATCTTATTCGAAGAATTTATCAATTTTTTTTAAATAATTGAAACGTTTCAAAAAATTTATTACAATTTTTAAAATAATTTAATTCTATCGAAATATTTAATTGAAATTCTATTTTAAGAAAAGTAATTAAATTTTGTCGAGAAATTTTATTAGAATTGTATTAAACATAATTGAATTTTTGAAGAGAATATTATCAAAACTTTGGAAATGAATTGAATTTTTGGAAACAATTTTGTAGAATAAAGGAATTCTTTTACTAAATTTAATGAAAATTTTATTAAATATAACTTAATTCTTCCAAATAGTTTCATTAAATTTTTTTTAAATAATTTAATCCTTGCAAAAAAATGGGTTTAAAGAATTAAGAAAATAATTAAGATGATGAAAAAAAAAATTGTTGGAAAAATTTATTAAAATGTTGGAAAATAATTTCCTGCAAAGAATTATTATATTATTTCTGGAAATAATTGAATTCTAAGGAATAATTTTATTAAAATTTTTAAAAATATAAGAATTTTGAAAAATGTTATTTGTCATTTAAAAAGTAATTAAATTATATTAAAGGACTTTAATTTGAACTGTATTAATAATAATTGAATTTTTTCAAGGAAATTGATTTAAGAAAGTAAAAAAATAATAGAACTGTTTTGTTTTTTTGTGAAAAAATGTAATAAAATTTTTGAAAAATTGGAAATTTATTAACGAATAATAATCTCCATATATTTCTCCTGCAGAATCGAATGAACGAAATTTATCAGCCAATGGACACTATTCATCAATATTTGGAGCATTTTGGCCAATACCGCAAAGCAACTGGAGTTATATAATAATTTAAAAAAGAAAAAAACACAATTTCGGTCTTTTACAAATATTTCTCTTTTCTTTTACGCCAATTAATTATATTCTTATCAACAATACTTATTAAGAACACTTATTGTATTTTAAAAACAGATATAAACATTTTTAATTTTACTGAAACGACTATTTGGTTTTTAGGATTAAAAAGAAAATAATTAGTCTATATTACTAATTAAAAAAATTACTATTCGGTAAAAGTAGTTTTTTACCGACTGAAGAAAAATGTGAGTTAGCCATGACCGATATTGCAACTTCGACTCTGAACTTCGAGCAAGTGATTACAGAGGGAGCAAGTGACCTGGAGTTGTACTTTTCGAATTTTAATTTCAATTGATGTATTTTGTCAATTAAATATAATTTTTTATTAATTATTAAAAAACATTTTTTCAAAGTATGTTCCTATTCTTAATTAATTTTTCTCTTTTTTTCATTTTCATGAGGAAACTGAAATCAGAAGAAGAAATAGAAATAAATAATTGATTTGCACTATTCATTGTAAGTATTTGCGTGAATAGTTTATTTAATGACTGAAGATAATTGTACTTGTCTCACCACCTCGTGTTAATTAATGCGTACAATTCAAGCATCTAATAAATATTAATCGAAAGTGATTGAGCAGTTTTCACCAGTTTGTAAATTGTGACAAAAAACACTCATAAACGGTAATTATTTTTAAATATTTCAAATAAAATTTTTTTTTGAACATTTTACAAACATTTTTTTTCGTATTTTTTCGTTCAATTATATTACGAATTAAATAAATTAATTGTTATTTGCTTCAAATACTACAAATATTGATTCAACTTACTATACAATTTATTTGATTTGAATAAAAATTATTTGATTCAATTAAATATTTACTTGCTTTAAGAAAATATTTATGTGCTTCAAATAAATATTTATTTGCTTCAAGTAAATATTTTGTAAATATTTTTTTATTGGTGATTTCGTAATCGGATATTTAAATCCAATAATTTGTTTTCAGCGAATGCAGATAATTTTTTAACAAAATTCAATTTTTTTATTTAACTGCAGTCGTGAAATATACTTAACTCTAAAAATTATTATTATTTTTAATACTTAATATAACATGAATTCTTGAATCATTTTGAAATTCAAAGAAAATGTTTCCAAAATTTCTTATGTTATAACAACGTAGGAAAAAATATACAAAGTTAAAATCAAGTTTCTTGAAAAAATAATGCCATGCAATGGAAAATGTGGACAAAAGAAGATCTTTGACCCTATGTAATGAAAACATTTAAATAAGTTTACCTTAACTTGGATACGAGAAAAATATTCAAGGCTAACGAGTTTTTTTTATAAGTTACAATAAGAGTATTTATCGGGAAATCCCTTCGACATTTATGATTTTATATTCCCATTATTTATTAATTATGATGAAAAATTTATTGTAAAACACTTTTCTCGAGTGTATTAAAAATAATATTCTCACTGTTTGATATTAAAAATGTAACAAACATATAAAAAATTGATAAAGATTTTGAAAAAAATGTAAAATAACTTTTAATATCATTCGAGAAAATTTTAATAAAATTTTTACTAAAAAAATCAACTGCGAAACTAGTTTAATAGAAAAAATTAGTTGAATTAGTAATTTAAGCATTCGAAGCGAATACCATTTAATTGACTCAATTAGAAATTATTTATATGAAATAAAATTATTTTTATGAAATGAATACCTAATTATTTGCTACAAATAAACATTTATTTTATTTAAATAAATATTTACTTGAAACCAACAAACATTTACATTATTCAAATAAATTTTTATTTGATTCAAGTAAATATTCATTTGAGAATGGAAAAATAATCCCTTATTTGAAGTAAATAATTTTTTTTCTGTTATAATTTGTAACATTTCATTGATCATTTAAAAATGATTATTAAATTTATTAAATTTCTAATTACAAATGAAAATACAAATTGAAAAATTGTAATTATAATATTTAATAATTAAATTATACTAATATGTTAAATAATTTTTTTTAATGATTATCGATTTTTAAATTAATTTACTGAAAAATTTGAAAATAATTGAATTCTTTTGGAGAATTTCTTTGAATTTTGTTATATAAAAGAGATTCTTTAGTGTTAATTGAAAATTTTGCAAGCAATTGAATTTGATAAAAAATTTCTTTCAAGTTTGTAAAATAATCGTGCTTGATCCAAAAATTTGATTATTGAAATTTATTAAGATTGTATTTAAAATAATTTAATTCTTGTGTAGAATTTTATTATTTATAAAAATAATTGAATTGTTTCTAAGAATTTATAAAATTTTCATAAATTAATTCAATTCTTTTAAGGAATTTAATTGAAATTGTATATTAAAAGCAATAATAATTGAATTCTTTTAAATAATTTTATTAGAAATGTTCTATAAATAATTAAATTTTTGCAAAAAACCTGAATAAAATGATTCGAAAAAATTGAATTCTGTAAAAATTTTTATTATAACAATAAAATAAATGGAATTCTATTTTAAAAATGTTATTAGAATTGTTTTAAAAATATTTTGAATTCCTAAAAAAATTAGTGACCCTTAAAGAATTTTATTAACATTTTTTTAAATAATGAAATTTCGAAAATTTTTATGAGAAATTTTAAAAACAATTAAAATATTAGAAAAATTTAATTTAAATTGTATTGAATTAAGGAAATTATGGATTTCAATTATTTCAAATTGATTAAAATTTTATTAAAAGGTAATAAATGGTAATTTGAACTCTTTTGAGAAAGTGAATTAAATGTTTTGAAAATAATTAAATTATTTGTAAGGGTTTTATTTAAATTATCCAAAATATTTGAATTCTATTAAACAATTAAATTGAAATTATAATTGAAGGCAAAATACTTGAATTCTTTCGAGAAATTGTATTATTGTATTGAAAATAATTAAAAATAATTTAATTTTCGCGGGAAGAATTTTATTAAACTTTCGAAAAATTATTGAAGTCTTTTATGAAATTTGTTTAGATTTATATTAAGCACGATGGAATTCTTTCAAATAATTTAATCAGAATTGTTTAAACAAATTCTTGCAAAGAAATTGATTGAATATTATTTTGAAAAATATAAAAAATTTTAAAGTCATTTTTTTCTAAAAAAAAATTCCAAATAGGTATTTTATATTTTCAAAATAATATTATTGAAAAATATGTAAAAATTGTTTAATAATTTTAGTTTTCGAAAAAATAAAATTATACATCAAGACATACAACTTTGTGTTTCTCCTCATCTCATTAATATTTTAATGATTAGAGAGAGAGAATTTAAAATGGAATTTCTCGTTTCGTGACAGAAAGTTTATATAGCACTTTGTATTTGTGTGACGTTGGCATAACTCGCGCCGGTTCTCTCTACAGAAAATATTCTCGTGTTTTTAAAGCGCCCCTATCCTCCATGTGGTCGATAGTGAAAACACCTTGTGTCGTGGTCGAAAAACGACGCATCATAGTTGTCTAGACTCTCCGAGATTAAAGCACGGAAAAGCCGAATTAAAATTTAATAAAAAAATAATGGAGGTAAATTAATATAAATTACAATTTTAATTTTGCATACCCATCAATTTTATGCAATAATATTTGATTTTTTTATTGTAATTCCTATTTTTTCACACAGATCGAAGTTCTTGTTGCTTCAAACTCAAAATTTATCGAAAATGTCAAGGTATGTAATTAAATTTTGAATTTTGTTTTGAATTATGAACTTTGTGTTCATAATTTTTAGTGTTTTTAGTGGTCTTTTATAATCGTAGTGGTGATAAAAAGTGTTAAATGTAGAAAGTAAAAAATATTGTAAATATTAATAAGTAGCAATAAATATCGTAAAAATGATCTTAAAAATAATAAAGTAGCAAAATTGGAGCATAATATTGATAGTAGAAATAGTAAACATAATAACACAAGGAAAAATAATCAATAAATAATGTTGATAAAAAAGTGAAAAAAGTGTTAATAATAAATTGGAGTAACAGTAATCATAATGACAATTGAGTGATGTATTAAAATAAGTTAGTTTTTTATTTTTACGTCTTTCGATTTTATTGTCTTAAACATTAATTTTCAAAAATTTGAATTTTTATAAAGATTACAACCTTGAATTAAAAAAAGGAATTAACTACCAAAAATCCTAAGTGTTATTTTCGCTAACAATAGATAATGAAAAATGACTCTAACGGTTTTCGGAGTTGAGCCCTTCTTCTAAATTCAGGATTCCGTTAAATAAAATTATTGTCGATTATTATTAAAATAAAATAATAATTACTATCGAAGAGTAAATTTTAATTTTGCAGTTCAAGTTGAATAATTATAATTATTTATTTCTATCATCTCTTTAAATTCAAATTAGTTAAAATGTTTACTAATTTCTAAAAATTTATTAGTAAAATTTACAAATTTAAAAGCATAAAGTCTGTCACTAATTTAAACTATAAAACACTTTAACTAATTTAAATTTATAGAGATGATAAAAAAATAATAAATAAAAAATAGTTGTTTTTACTTATTTGTTAGTAAAATTTACTAATTCAAGAGCAAAAAGTCTGTCACTAATTCAAATTAGTAAATTAGTAAACATTTTTACTAATTCAAATTTAAATAGATAAGAATAAGAAATAATAAAAGTAAAATAAATAGTGATTTCTACTAATTTATTAGTAAAATTTACAAATTGAAATTTACAGAGATTTTTTATTATTCTAATTATTATTTAATTAGCCTTAAATATTCAATGTTGTTTACAATTTTTATTACAGTAAAATAATTATTATAAATCTGTAATATTGTGGTGTAATAGTGAATAATAAAATGTTATAATAACAGGAAGTGTTGGAGAAAGAAAATTGATAATTTGCGTTTCCAGGTCAATCCAAGTACGACGATAGGTGAAATAAAAAATGGACTTTATAAGACTAAAAAAGCGCCGTACTCTGATAGGCAGAGCTTGAGAACTCAGCCGAAGGGAAAATCATTGGCTGACACGGATACAATAAAAAGTCTCGATTTGAAAGCAGGCGCAAAATTATATATGAAAGATCTTGGACCGCAAATTGGATGGAATACAGTTTTCCTTGTTGAATATGCCGGTCCACTCATTGTTTACCTTTGGCTTTACCAAAGACCCTGGTTATTTTATGGAACTGTAGATAGTAAAATGCATAGTGTAGCTCAGTGAGTTGAAAGAAAATAATTTATTTATACTTACTATTATTATTATTATTATTAGAAAATAATTATTTTCTACAGTAGAAAAAATTTATTTAATTCTAATAACCGATTAGGTTTAATTATTATCAATTAAATATTTACTTGAATCAATTAATTTTTACTTGAAGTCAATTAAATGGTGCTTGAACCAATAAGTTCAGTATTTGGAGCAAAAACAATTTATTTAATTCAAGTAAATATTCAATTGATTTAAATTTAAATTATTTGATTTAAGAAAATATTTATTTGATTTAAATAAAAATTATTCGATTCAAGTCAATATTTAATTGACTTAAATAAAAATGATTTGATTCAAATCAATATTTAATTGATAATAGTCAACTAACTAGTTATTTGATTCAAATAAATTTTTTTTCAGTGTAATTTTTCTCTGCAATTATTCTGTATACCAAATTTTTAGGTGTGAATTTAGTTAATTTTCTTATTGAGTTTCTATTTATCGTTGAGTGGGAAATTAATTATATGTATAAAGATTGAAGAGAAATTCTTGACCTCTTTTTTCTTTTTGAAAAAAAATAATATATAAAGACAAATTAACTTCATCGTGTGTCACGTGAATTTATTTAGTTAGCGGTATTTTTTCTTGTGTAAAATGCTTTTATAATAACAGTGACATTGCGAAATTAAAAAAAATCGCTCGGTGTGAAAAATTCTATTCTACCTGAAGAATTTTAGATTAAAGGTCAAAATTAAATGCATATTCATTAGAAGAACAGTAATAGTAATTATTATGTGCCAAACTCACTTCTTTGATACAAATAATTGTTGAAAATTGGAAAGTAGTTATTTATAAATTTATATATTTATTAGTTATTTATTTTATTGTTATTATTTAATAATATATATATATATTTATTAATTCATATGATTTTTATTTTAGATATTTATGATTTAATATATTTATAAATTTATAAATACAGGTCTCAGGTCTATGATTTTTTACTACTATTTTTAAAAAAGAATTTTACGAGGTAGTAGTTCTATTTACCCCTAAATTTTTAAACTTTGCTAAAATTTAGATGTAAATAGGAAAAGTAATTATTTCAGTTAAATAAAAAATATTAAAAATAAATACGGCCTTAAACCTTAGATCACCCATAACGGGTTCTAAGTGTTTTCCCATTTTCCGTTTGTTAATTAGCAGCAGTATATACGAAAATATTTCCTATTGCATATGAATGTTTAGTTTATTTTTTCCAAATGCGAGTCAAAAAAGTGAAATATTTTTTGTATATACTGCTGCTAATTGACAAGCGGAAAATGGGAAAATACTTGTACCTTGTTGAGAGTAATCTAAGGTTCAAGGTATAAGGACGTATTTATTTTTAAAAATTTATATTTTACTAAAATAATTACTGTTTCGACTTACCCCTTATTTTTATTTACCCATCTGACCCTATTATAATATTATATAATTTAAAAGGTTTTAAATAATTAAAATTTTGTAAAATTTTATTGAAAATTGTTAATTTTTTTAGTAATTTATATTAAAATATTTTTGAAAATCAAATATTGAACAATTTTTAATGCAAAATTTGAAAAAACAATTAAATTCATAAAAATTATAAAGAAAAATCATAATGACAATTCATTTTTAAAAAATTACAATATTTCAAAAAAGTAATTCTTAGAATTTTTTTATATAATTTTTAAAATTTAATTCAATAATTCATTCACAGAAGATGTTTTGTTAAAAGGTTTTGTGAAAAATTCAATTTTGAATGGATTGCAATTTAAATTTTTAAAAATGGTTTACTTTCTGAATATTTAAAATTGAGATTTTGATAATTATTTAAATTTCACTGGAAAAATAAATAACAAGTATTGTACTTTATTTATAATATTTAGCAAAATTATTTAATTTTTGAATAATTGAATTTAAAAATTAGTGAAAGTTTAGGAAAATACAAAATCAAAATTTTCGACTGTTTTGAATTATTATTAATCTACTA
Organism: Leptopilina myrica (nomen nudum); assembly: GCA_032872475.1. Classification (NCBI taxonomy): domain Eukaryota; kingdom Metazoa; phylum Arthropoda; class Insecta; order Hymenoptera; family Figitidae; genus Leptopilina; species Leptopilina myrica (nomen nudum). Next base: position 6,944,539 of record CM065467.1, read on the forward strand.
AGGCGACTTTTTTTGTACGTTAAAGTCGATTTGAGGCCTGCAAATAAATAAATTTTTAAATAAATAAGTTCGAAAAATAATAAAAGGTATCAAAGTAGTTTTCTGTATATTTTTATATTTTATTTATTCAATATTTTATCTACTACTGTTAGAAAATTTTATTTATTTTTTCCTCTTTTAATATTTCAGTTGGGCAGCTGTTTGTTGGGCGGTTCACTATGCAAAAAGATTACTTGAAACTTTATTCGTACATCGTTTTAGTCATGCAACGATGCCAATTCGAAATTTATTTAAAAATTGCTCATATTATTGGCTGTTTGCAATGTACGTTGCCTATCACGTAAATCATCCACTATTCACACCTCCAAGTCATATGCAATTTTTAATAGGAGCTACAATTTTCTTCTTGTGTGAATGTGGAAATCTCAGTATTCATTTGGCACTTAGAAATTTACGTCCGCCAGGCACCACTGTAAGAAAAATTCCAGTGCCCAATGGAAATCCATTTACTGCTCTCTTCAATTTGGTGTCATGTCCAAATTACACATACGAAGTTGGAAGCTGGCTCGGCTTCACCATCATGACCCAATGTCTTCCAGGTGAAATTTTTATTTTTCATTTTCTCTTATTTTACTGTCTGCTTTTTATATTTTTTAAAAATATAAACTTCAATTTTTGAATAATAATAATAATAATAATTGAAGAAAGTGAATTTATCATTCGGTAGTATTAATATTAAAGGTCTACCAATTAACTATTGCAGTCTACCGGCAATAGAAAGGTCGTGGGCTCGTATCCCACCATGCTAACCAATTTTTTCTGAGTTCTTTGATAATTTTGAAATTATTAATTAATTTCGAAAAAATAATTTTCAGAAAAAGCAGGTTTCTGTATTAGGACGGCTGTGCTGTCGATACAAATGAAAAGTATTGTATTTTCATAACGAAATCTAGTGCTTACTCAAGAAATTTATTTTCGAGAGATTTTGATTCGGATAATTGATTAAATTCTTCCACCTTTAATAATAATAATAATAATTTGGAAGAATTTTAATTATTTTTATAAACAGTAAAATTCATTGCAAGGAATTAAATTATTTTCAACACAGTTTTAAAAAGTTTCACGCAAGGATTCAATTTTTTCTTAAATTTCTAATAAAATTTTTCAAAAGAATTCAATTATTTTCTCAAGTTTAAACTAATTCTTCTCAGGATTTCAATTTTTTCAACCTAATTTTAATAAAATTAAATAATCGAATTTTTAATTATTTTCAAAAGCTTTGATAAATTCTTAAAAACAAATCAATGATTTTTATGAATAGTAAAACACGTCACAAGAGTTAAATTATTTTTATAAATAACAAAAATCTTTTCATGAAATCAATTATTTCCTTCAAAAGAATTTAATTAATTACACAAATTTTGATAAAATTATTTAAAAGAATTTGATTATCTATCAATAATTTTAATAAAATTTAATAGTAAAATTATTAATTACAATTATTAGCAAACTCGATTATATTTAAAAGATTAAGGTGGTTTTTTTGAAAGAATTCAATGACTTTTAGTATAGTTTTATAAAATTTCTTGACTGAATTAAATTATTTAAAAAAATTGCTATAGAAGTCTTAGAAGAATTTATTTTTCTATAAGTTTTAATCAAATTCAATAATCAAATGGTTAATTTCAGTTATTAACAAACATGATTATTTTAAAAACTTGAAAGAAATTCTTCACGAAATTCGATTACTTTCAAAATTTACAGTAAAATTACTAAAAAATCTCCATTATTTAAAAAAAATTCAAAGAAATTTTCCAAAAGAACTGAATTAGGATTTTCAAAAATTTTAATAAAATTCTTCTTAAGATTTCAATTATTTTCCTTGATAATAAAATTCTGCAGAAAGAATTCAAGTATTTTCATGGATTAAAAAATTTTTCAACAAGAAATTTAATTATTTTCTAATTGTTAAATAAAGTACTTCGCATAAATTCAATGATTTTCAATACATTAATTTAAAATTTGAATTTGAGTGGAAAATTAATAATAAAGAATTTATAATTTGTTTTCAGCGGCTCTCTTTGCATTTGCTGGCGCTTATCAAATGACACTGTGGGCTCTTGGAAAGCACAGAGCGTACAAAAAGGAATTCAGCGACTATCCAAAATGTCGCAAAGCAATAATTCCTGTGATTTTGTAAATTATTTACAAAGTTTTTTTTACCAAAATGAAAGGTGACATTTTTTATTTTAAGTACAAAAAACAAAAAATGAGTGACAAACTTTTCGTTATATTCACAGTTTATACTATTTAAATAAAAGTTTTTGCGAAAAATTGATAAAATGTGATTTTGTTCTTACGGACACGTTCGAAACTTCAGTTGACATCTTTGATTCACGAACTGGAAGATTTATCTATTTGTTATTTAATAGTTTAGTTACAAAATATTGTTAGTGGAAAACAATTTCAGTAAAAAAAACTGCCAAGAAAAAATACTGCCAGTAAAAAATTATTGGTAGTAAAAATACTCGCAATAAAAATTACTGTTAGTTAAAAATACCATAAGTAAAAATCACTGTCAGTAAAAACCACTGCCAGTAGAAAATACAGTTATTAAAAATTACTGTTTGTAAAAGATACCGCTAGGAAAAAATACTGCCCGTAAAAAATAACTGTTATACTGCAGGAGAAAAATCCCATTTATAAAAAATACTGTGATACGAAGAAGGAATAAATTTATCAAATTCTGTAAAACTGTTTTACAATTTAGAAAAAGAATACGGCAACGAAAAATTGTTAAAATAATTTTACAAAATGTAACTTTTATTCACTCTCCGCGCATTAAAAAATATTGCCATTCATTGAAAATTACTGCTAGTTAAAAATGCTGTCAGTAAAAAATGTCATCAATAAAAATTACTCTTTGAAAGAATACTGCCAGTGAAAGAATCTAATAGTAAAATAATAAAAATTACTGTCAGTTTAAAATTATTGTTAATAAGAAATACCTTCAGTCAGTTATTACTGTTAGTAAAAAAAATACTGTTAGTAACAAACGCAGCCAGTGAAAATTTTTAAGAGTGCAGAATACTGCCATTAAAAAATACCGTCAATAAAAATTAATATTCGTAAAGAATATTGACAGTAAAAATTACACGGAGAAAGAAAAATACTAAAATTTATTAAAGTATTTTACAATTTGAGAAAAAAATGAGTCAACTGGAAATTTTGATACAAGAAATACTGACAAAAAAATTTCGTCCGTAAAAATTACTCTTTTTTACTGACAGTATTTATCATCGGCAGTATTTGTTACTGACAGTATTGTTAACAAACGGTAATTTTTACTGACAGTACTTTTCTCTGGCTGGAATATTTACTAACGATATTTTTTATCAACAATATTTTTTACTAAAAGTAAAAAGTGTTTACTGGTAGTAATTTTTCTTGTCGGTAATTTTTACTGATAGTGTTTTTCAATGCCATGAATTTTTACGTAGAGTTATTCCTACTAAAGAAAATTTTTACTGTCAGTATTCTTCACTGGCGGGAATTTTTACTCGCGGTGTTCTTTACTAACAACATTTTTTACTGATGGTATTTTTTATTAGTAGTAATTTTTCACTCACATTAATACTCACCTATGGTAGTTTTTAATAACAGTAATTATTTATTTTTAGTCATTAATGTTTACTGTTAGAAAAAATTCGGTTTTCAAAAATTCCTATCAGTGAAATGTAATATGAATGACAATACCGTTGGTAAAAGTGACTTTCAGTAAACAATTACTGCTACTAAAAATACTGTTAGTTAATATTTGCGCCTGAGAAAAACACTTCCAGTAAAATATACCATCGGTGAAAATTACTGCCAGTAAAAAATACTGTCAGTAAAAATTATTTTTAGTAAAAAATGCAGTTTATAAAAAACACTGCCAGTAAAGATTCTTTCCAGTGAAGAATACTGTCAATAAAAAATATCGTTAGTAAAAACTCCGGAAAAAATACTGCAAAGAAAAATACTATCAGTAGAAAATCCAATCATTGAAGAATACTGCTAGTAAAAAATTAATGTTATTAAAAAATACCGTTCTCTTAAATGTCTGCCAGTGAAAAATACTATTAGTAAAAAATACTGTTAGTTAAAATTACTACCAGTAAATAATTATTGTTAATAACAAATACGGTTAGTTAATATTTCTGTCCGTGAAAAATACTGCCAGTAAAAATTACTTTGAGTAAAAAATACTACTAGTGAAAAAATCTATCAGTGAAAGATATCGATAATAAAAATTACTGCTAATGATAAATACCGTTAGCAAAAATTCCTGCCAATGATAAATACTATCAGAAAAGGATTATTAAATTACACTTTACTTTATCAGTAAAGAATGTCAGTAAATAATTACTGTTAGTTAAAAATACGGTTAGTGAATATTACTGACAGAGAAAAATATTATTCCAAAATACCATCAGTTTTGTACTCGTCAGTTGCAACTTTAATTTCTTTATTAGATTTTCAGTTACTAGGTTCGATTTTATGCACCAATCGTTTGATATCATCCTTCAAAACACTAATTTCTTGCTGACACTCCTGAAGTTCGGTTGTATATTTAATTTGCAATTTCTCATTGTTCTTACAAGCCTTAGCCAATTTACGTTTTGCTTCATCGGGACTCACATTCTTTCCCTTCAGTCCCAAAATATATTCCATGTCACTAATGTGTTTCTCCGCTTTCTTCAGACTCTCACGCAAAGGATTTATTTCCGTCAACAGCAGAATATTATCATCCATAAGTTTCTCTTGCTTATGCTCATTGGACGTGTCCTGAAATACTTGCTTCCGTAGACTAGCAATCGTCCTCTCCAAATGTTCTCTCTGCTTATTGAATTCACACTGAACGTCAAATTCCTCACGACGAATATTTAGGAAGGCATCGTCATTGCAGTATTTGTGGTAGAGTTTTTTAATTGCCGTTTTTAGGGTCTTTGGTTCTTGCACCAGGCGAGCAACGTCAAAAATGTCGATGTGCATCCTCTTGAGCAGCATTTGACATTTTTTATTCTTTTCGGACTCGGAATTACTGGCGCGCTTCACGGTGATGAATTTTTGTTTCAGGTGACGATATTCGAGTTCGATGTTGATGTTGGTCTTGTGAAGATTGATGAGTTCTGTTTCCATGTGATGGATTTTTTCCCTATGCTCCTGGAGTTCTTTGTCCTTTGGATCGATTTGTGTTTTGAGTTCTGTGATTTTTTGGTCGAGGAGGAATTTGTATTTTTCCAAATCGCGATTGTCGGATTTTAGATTTGTTATTTTTGTTTCATTCTCGTGGATTGTTGATTCTTTGTCGTGGATTTTGTTTTGTGAGGTGTCGAGTTCCTTTTCGAGATTTTCGATTGTTTTCTTGAGAAATGAACGCTCTTCGTTCCAGTTGTCGATTTTTTGGATTAGTTCCTCTTCGTTCTTTTGACTTGTGAGGTATTTGTTGCGCATTAGGCCAATTTCGCCGCGGAGTTTTAGAATTAGTTGTCTCTCGTTCTCGAGAGATTTCTCATTTTCGACGCGAAGGTGAACGATCTCTTGATCGGCGTCGTCCTCGATTTGCAGTCTCATTTGTTCGTTGATTTTTTCCCGATGGGACATTTCTTCTTTGAGTTCGTCCAGAAGGTCACTTTTTTTCTTCAATTCCTCCTCGTATTTTAAGGACAATTTTTTCATATTTTCGTTTTTAATTCTGTCGAATTCTTCGCGTTGTTTGTCATTTTCTTGTCGCATTTGGAAATGTTGCTTCTCGAATTTGTTGTACTTCTCGTATTCGGTTATCAATTTTGTCTCGTAATTTGTCTCGAGGTTCTGAATTGTCTTCTCGTGGTTTGATTTTAGTTTTGATATTTCGTTATTAATTGTGCTCAGTTCATTCTCGTGGTCCTCTTCGAGTTGTTCTATGTTAGTTTGCAGTTGTTGGATGGCCTCACCATAGCCTTGGTGAATATCACGAATTATATCGTTGTGTTGAATTTCGTTTTGTTTCAGTTTATAGATGTGCTCGGTTTCTAATTCAGTTACGCGAATTGATAAATCTTGAATTTGTTGTATTTTCGTTTTGAGATCGGTTCTATCTATCAGGACTTGTTTGGCGATGAAATCGTCTTTTATTTGAATATCTGGATGAGTGACTTTCCAGAAGCATAATGTTCCATCGACGCCAGTTGTTATTAAGGTTCTCTCATTGTAGGCAAAAGCTAGCTGAAAATTAAATTTTTATTTTGGATTTCCGAAAAATTTGATTCATTTTGTTATGATTTATTATTATTTATTATTATTATTATTATTATTATTATTATTATTATTATTATTATTAATTATTTTCAGTTTTCTTAAAAGTTCAAATTTACACCAAAAAATTTGGATCTACTTTTGATTTGTTCCACATTTTTTGTATCAATTAGTTTCAATTTGATACTTTTAAGTGAACAGTGTTATTATTATATATTGTTCAGTTTTTTTGAAAGTATCAAATTGATAACAAAAATTTTGATATATTTTTGATTTGTTCCCAATTTTTGATATAAATTCGTTTCAATTTGATACTTTTTGGTAAACAGTTTTATTGTTATTATCTATTTGTATTATTTATTATTTGTTATTTATTTATCACCTCGGTGATATCACTGCTGTGAATTCGGAAATCTTGAAATTCGGTTGGTTCTTGTAGAGGATATTTAATCGAAACAACAGTTCCACCTGGACAGGAAACAAGCATCATTGGATTATCCTTTCCGAGAATAATCCGACTCATTTCCCAATTATTGCAGTTAAAGCTTCTGATTACCTAAAAAACAAATTTATTCTTATTTTATTATTATTATTACTAGCAAATATTAAGCTTTAAAATTTTTCAAATCACTAATTAAATTATTATTATTATTAGCTATTTATCAATTTCAAAAATTTTAATAAAATTCTTTGAAAGAATTCCATTATTTCCACAAGTAAGTAATATTTATTATTTTAATAAAGTTTCCCAAATGAATTCAATTAGTTGAAAAAATTTATTTAAAATTCTACAGGAAGATGCATTTATTTCTTAAAGTCATAAAAAATTCACTAGAATTTAATTATTTAAAATGGAATTTGCATAAATTTGTTTCGAAAAAACCCATTGTTTAAATTTTTTTATTTAAACTTTTACGTAATAATTCAATCATTTTTAAGAGTTTTAATAAAATTCAATTATTTTCATAAATAACAATACTCAACACAAGAATATAATTATTTTTAAAAGTAATCACATTTTTCTCTGAAATTCAAGTATATGTTCAAAGATTTAATCATTATTAAAGAATTCAATTATTTAAAAAAAATTTTAATAAAATTCGATGCAAACATTTAATTATTTTCATAAATAATACAAGTTATTCTAAAATTTTAATTATTTTAAAAAGAATTTTAACCAAATTTCTCGAAAAAATGTAATTATTTTTAAAAATTTTATTAAAATTCTTCAAAAGTTATATATGAGAATAAAATTTTAAGAAACGTTTAATTATTTAATAAATTATTTATTTTTGTATTTAAATAATTGAATACTCCTATAGAATTCTCTAGTAAAAACTGATTTAAAAATGAATTTTAGTTAAAATTTTTGGTATAATAATTGAATATTAAAAGTATTACAGCGTGAATGTTTGGAAATAATTAAATTTTGATAATATTTCTAATTAAAATCTTTGAAAAGTAATTAAAATTTATGAAATGTTTCATATTTTTAAGTAATAGTATTGTAGAATTAATTTTTTTTTAAAAGTATAATTAATTTTTTTTTAATTTATATAAAATTTTTATTTTCCAATATATATTTAATTCAAGAATTTCCGAACTATCAACATTTTGTAAAATGGAACTGTGAATAAATGAATTTGAAAATTTTCAAAGAACTTTTTCAAAAATTGTAAAAAATAATTTAAAGAAGAATTTTAGTTAAAATTGTAGAAAATAATAACACAGGCCGACAAGATTTACTTTCCAAGAATCAGACAATACTTTTCCGAAGGATTTCGACGTGCTGAATCCGAATCCGACCTCAAAAGGGACCCATCACGTCAGGTTTTCGAGATATTTTAACCTAAAAATGCAAAAAGCTTGTTTTTAGTTATATTTGATGTCATGAAACATCAAGAAATAATTTTTTTCTCTAAAAGGTCAATATTGAGCCTAAAAGTGCTACTCTTCCCCTTTAATATCCATTTTGAAAATTTAAAAAATCTTCTATTGTCTCTGAGTAATCGTTTATTGAATTTTCTGAGTTTGTCTAATACTTCGAAAACCAAGTAGAAATAGACAAAACTTGGAGAATAAAGCATAATTTAACTACAAACATCTAAATTTTAAATAGTTTTCAGTTTTTTCAATATAACTGAATACGAATTCAATATCAGATTGACTGGTTCAAAAATGGCATATTTTAGGGAAATACAATCAATTTTAAATAAATCGTCTGCCATATTGTATACGCCATTTTGAATTTTTGTGAATCTTATATTGAATTCGTATTCAGTTATATCGAAAATCCTCAGAACTATTGAAAATTTAGATATTTGTAGTTAAATTCTGCTTTATTATCAAAGTTTCTTTGTTTCTACTTGGTTTTCGAAGTATTAGACAAACTCAGAAAATTCAATAAACGATTACTCAGAGACAATAGAAGATTTTTTAAATTTTCAAAATGGATATTAAAGGGGAAGAGTAGCACTTTTAGGCTCAATATTGACCTTTTAGAGAAAAAAATTATTTCTTGATGTTTCATGACATCAAATATAACTAAAAACAGGCTTTTTGCATTTTTAGGTTAAAATATCTCGAAAACCTGACGTGATGGGCCCCTTTTGAGGTCGGATTCGGATTCAGCACGTCGAAATCCTTCGGAAAAGTATTGTCTGATTCTTGGAAAGTAAATTGAATCAAATTTTGTTGGCCTGTGTAATTGAATTGAAATAATAAAAACAATTTTGAAGAAGTTACAGTAACAATATTTTTATAATACAAAATAGTTGATTTTATCACTCGGTCATCTTTAATTGAGCGTTTCGGTGCAATAATCGGTCTTACGCGTGAACGCAAGCTCTAATACCAGTCGGGTGGCAGTGAGAGGCCCAGAGGCGCTCACTGCTACCCGACTGGTATTAGCGCTTGCGTTCACGCGTAAGACCGATTATTGCACCGAAACGCTCAATTATTATTGTAAGTGGTTGAGGTTCAAAAACGTTTAAATTAAAAATTTTTGAAAATCTTAATTTCTATGTGAAAAAATAATACAGATTAAATATTTTTTTTAAGTTTTATGTCAACCCTGTATATTAGAAATTACTATTTATTGGTAAAATTCACTAATTCAAAAGCAAAAATTTAGTAATAAAAGTTATACAAGATGTGTACGAATTAAAATTTAGACATAAACTTGAAACTGCAAACATACATCTTGTAATATAACGATTTTTAAATTGATTATGATTATTTAATTCTTGAAATGTTTAATTGAACTAATATTAAATTCAATTACCAGACTGTCCTTTATTTCATGAATTTTTTTATCATTCGAAATACAATAAATTGTCGAATCATCAGACGAGAGTACAACTCCATTAATCGTCACTTCCTTAATGATAACTTCCGTAATTCTTGTTCCGTTAAACATTTCCCATTCATAAACGGCGCCATCATTACCAATCGTAATCAATTTCGCATCCATTTTTGACCATGAGAAACCGGTAATAATTCCAGTGTGTCCCTTCAATAGAAAACGAGAACGAAAATCCATTGTCGAATAGACGTGAACAATATTACCATTAACAGCCGCAAATAAATGGCCACCGTGACTAAATGAAGCGATTTTACAATTTTTTATGGGAAACTCCCGAATAATCATGAGATCGTCAATTAAAATTGTCATGAATCGAAGTTTATCGCTGAAACCAATCAGACAAAACAAACCATTCGGATGTAATGAAACAGTGAAAATATCCTCCATGTACTGTTTGATCATAATCAAATTTTCCGATTCGTAATCCCAGATTCGTACACTGCGATCGTATTGTCCGCAGGTGATGAAAATCGATTTCCACGTACACATCGAGAGACCGATTATTGGTCCATGATGTAAATTTTCGCCAATTGTTTCCAAATCGAGTGTTTCTATTTCGTTGGTAGTTGTTAATGATGGTAGCGAGGATTTTCCACCGATTTTCGCCGAGAAGAGTTGTGACCAACCTGTCGTCACTATCACACGATCCGAACTAATATTTGAATTTATCGAAGTGATGCGATACAAATCTTGTGATTCGATTTTGGAAATTTGCCTCGGTACGTGGTAAATCATTTTCTTCACGTACCTATTCTGACCGTCCTGCTCGAAGACGATTAATTTTCCATTCCCGAAACCGTAGACGAAACAGTTGCCAATAACGGTCAAGCAAACAATGTCAATGTTCGATTCTTTGCGAACCAGATCCAAACTTGTACTCGACGTTTGTAAAACAAATTCCTCGCGGATCTTCAAATTCATCACTATTGTCTCGAGCATATTGAAGATGAATTTTAATTCGCCATTCTCGAGGAATAATAGTCGAGCGTCTTTAGTGCCTGCGAGGAGTCTCTCGATATTGAGCCAGGCAATTGTAGTGATGAAGAGATTTTCGGCTTTCGCGAAACCATAGGGACGCCAAACTGTTTCGGAAACGGTGAGAAATTTAAATGTGTATGGACCGCCGAGTGCTACAATTCCCACATCACCGGGATTACATGACAATAGCGTTACAATTGATTCGGAACTTTGGGGATTTCCAACTTTAATGTTCGATTCGACTTTGCCCTTCTCCCAATTGTAGAATAACATCATTTGATCTGGTTCGCCTGTTATTGCTGCGATATTTTTACTGTCGGCGGTAAATGAGAGGCAGGAGAAGTTTTTCACTCCCGGTGCATCGTACGGTATACCGAGGGTCTTTTTTCTCTTGAGGCTTTGAAGATCGTAAATTGAAATTGTTGGTTTTTCGTCGACATCACTCACCGCCACGTATTTTCTGTAAATTTTAATTATTTCACTGTTAATTCAATTTTATTTATTACTAGCTGTCGTACCCGTCTTCGACGAGTTTTAGTTTCTGCTAATATATTTAAAAAGGCTGTCTATCAACCGGGGGTTCAATTTGACTATGGGAAAAACTAAGAATGAGTTACCCTTAACCATTTATTTCATTTGGAAAATTTTACTATTTTAGTTATTAAATGACTTTTATTGTCAAATACTCCCCCACAGCACCGAAACTTTACTAAAAATTTATTAAATATTTACTTGCAATATTCGGCATATTTAACTGAAAAGTTTAGTAAAAATTGTGTAATGATTTAAATGTCCCGATTAAATAAATGTTTAGCACGAAACTTGTTAACTTATTATAGTTATAATATAATTATATAATATAATTATAATTATGCGAAAATTTCATTGAAATATTCAGGAAAAGTTTGCGCTAAACATTTATTCAAGCGTGACATTTAAATCTTTACACAACTTTCAATTTAAGTATTCCGAATATTGCAAATAAATATTCAATACATTTTTAGGAAAGTTTCGGTGCTGTGAGGGCTATTTTTAACTAATTCATATTAAGAGAACAGTATTTGTCAAATTCATGTACTTTATACGTTTGTAGTACTTTAATTTTAATTCATTCAAAAAGTAATTCTAAATTTCCATCAGTTTTTGGAGTTATGCAGATTCTAATTCGAAATATATACTATTGTGTCATAAACAAAAATTAAAATTAAAAAAAGGAGTTTGCTTATCAAACCAAAAAAGTTTTTTATTTTAATTAATTTTTAAAAAATTGACTTTTAATTTAATATTTATTGATATAATATTTATGTAAACAGACCAGAGTCAAAATTAAAGCTCTACTATCAGTCTGCAAAATAGGTGATATTTTAGATTTTAGAAGTCGTTCTAATTTTCTTGAAGCATTTTATAAGGTAATATTTACAAAAATTTTGATAAAATTCTTTGCAGCTATTTAATTTTTTTTAAATATAATTTTAATCAAATTCATCAAAAGTATAAAATTATTTTCGAAAATTTAAAAATAAAACTATCCGAAGCATCAAAAAATCAATTTATTTTTAAATTTTTGAAATACACAATTAAGAAGGTTTCAAATAATTGGAAGTTTGTAAAATAAATATATTGTAAATTAAATTTTGAAGAATTTGATTTGCAATTTTTTAAATTAAAATTAATTCTCAAAAATTTTATTATTAAAAATTTAATGAAAGTATAATTGAATTTTCGGGAAAAAGTTTTTATAATGTTTTTTTTGTAAAATATTTTCAATTACATAATTCCAAAATACAAATATCTGCACAAAAATTTATAACTTTCAAAAATCTTAATTTTTTAGTTATTAATAAAATTCAAGAGAAAAATTTTTCACTATTTTTAAATAAAAAATTTTTTGACAAAAATTGTACTAAATTTAATTTATTTAAAAAAATTACATATATATTTATATATTTTTATATAATTGAATATATTTTAAAGTCTTTTAATTATATTTTATTATTTATAATACCTTTAGTAAGAATATTTCCCACTTAATTTAAATGGGAAATATCCTTGGCACCTTTTTTTTAGTATATTATTCCTAATTTAAGAATATTTTTTCTTCAGTGTATTTTCTTATTTATTTCTTTACAGAAATTAATTAATTTGCTGAAATAATCAAATTACTTAAATAATAATTTATTATCATTTACTTAATAAAAATAAACAAACAAACGAAGAATAATTTTTATGGTTTTCATAGTTATATTTTAAAAAAGAAAAGAAAACAAGTCAAATTGGAAAAACTCACCGGTTCGGCGAGACGGCAATAATGTTTATTTGTTGTTTATCCGGCAATAAAATGAGTTTTTGACGTCTTTGAGAAATATTGTGAATTGATAATGCATTACCCACTGGATAAAGAATATCTCCATCAGTAACATATTGAGCATTGCCAATAATATTTGTTTTTAATCCGTAGAGTATTTTGCACTGTAATGACGATGCACTTGTTTTTGACAATTGTCGGAATTCTTTTGACATTTTAGAAATTCTTTATTTCAAAAAACAAAGAAATAAAACAATGAAACAATATTTTCTGTGAAGATGAAATGTTTTTGACGGAAAATAAAGACGACTTTAAGTGACAGTTAATTTGTTGATAAATCTCCATGACGACCGGTTTCAATTGCGAGTGAAGAAAAGTATCACAAAAATTAATGGTAAGTTCTTTTTTAATTTTTCACTTTTTGAATTTTAACTATCGATAATATAATGTAATTGTAAAAATAAAATTGTTAATACTTTTATTAAAAATATATTATTTTTAATATTTTTCCCTTTTTTAGTGTTTTTTTACAATTTATTTTATTGATAACGATAATATTATTAATTTATTTTTTAATATCCACTTTCATTTTTAAATAATTTTTAAATTAAAAATTTCAAATATTCAATATTTAAAATATTAAGAACGTAATTTAATTAATAAAATTATTGTGTCTAAGAATTCATTTTTTTCATAAATGTTAAAATTCTTCACCATAATTGAATAATTTTTATTAAAATTTTAATAAAGCTTGATATTTTTAAGAAAACTCTACATTTAATTTATATAAATAAAAATTGTTTGATTCAAGTAAATTAAAAATTTTTTATAAATATGGTGAATTTGCAACAATTTGATACAAAACTTTAGATTAATTTTTTATTTTATTTACATTTTATTATGAAATTGATACACTTTAGTAATCAATTTGATAAATTTAGTTAATTTACATAAAAATGATTTAATTCAAGCATTCAATTAAATAAAATATTTTCTATAAAACAGGATTCTATTTTATTCTCTGCCGATACGAAGGGAATCTCTTTACCACTAATAGATTAAGGCACAATTCTGTGTTAATGAAACAGAATACGACTTTATCCTACAATCATAAAAAAAATTCTTTTTGTCACATTGTTCCTTCAGATTTCTGCCTTATCATTGGAATTTTGAGTCTCGGTGGTTAATTTCAAAAGGTTCAGAGTAAAAGTTCTCCGTTTCCGCGGGTCGTGCAAGGTACAAGTGCAGTTGCAAGTATGTATTTTGTGCTCAGTCGCGGTACAACTCGTGGTTAGGTGCGTTTCATCTTGTTTTACTATTATCCACAGTGATAAGTGATAAGAATTGAATTTGATAAAATTTCTATTAGAGGATTGAAAAGAGAGGAAAAAAATATTTTTTTCCAGAACTAAATAAGAGTTTTCAATTGATCTTTTTTCGAATGAAATGAGACGACCGCTTATAAGACATTTATCTGAAGGTGGTGGTGGTGCCGGTAGCGATAAAAACAGACGGCAATCAATTAAACAACCAAATGACGATGATCGAGGTTATAATTGGAATTCGCGTAATTATCGACATCACGTCTCGTCCTGTGATCTCCTTAAAGTGCCATCGACAAATCATCGTGGCCGCATTTCTCCAGAACCACGGTTAACAGTGACGTCCGTTACCACGAGCACCATCAACAACAGGTTGGTACTTAATCCGAGTGTCACGAACCCAACGGGGTTGCGATTGTTTTGTTCCTCTTCTTTCTCCTTCTCCTCCATTCTTCTTCTCCTTTTCCTTCTCCTTTTTCCTCTTCCTATTATAAAGTCCAAGTGGAATTGAAATTTAATATTTTTTCTAATCTTTATATTAAACCCTTTTTGTAATTGCTCTTCGAAAATTTATTCTTTTCAGATCGGTTACGCAACGTGCTTTTTATTTTGAAATTTACATTTCAATCTATCTTTTTGTTAACAGGGAATTTTATATTGGATTCAATTTTAGGTTTTTTGGTTTATATTTACAATTTCAAATTGTAAATATAAACAAAGAAATGTAACTTCAAAGTTATTAGAATTACATTTCAAAAAGTTTAAATCCTAAAATTGAAACAATAAAATTGAGATTATAAAATAAAATTTATTTTAATATAATAACTAAAAAGTTAAAATCGTATAGGATTTTAACTTTTAATTTCAATTTCAATAAATTTTATTTTATAATCTCAATTTTAGGATTTAAACCTTTCAATTCTTATTCTAATAATGTTAATTTTGTAGTTAAATTAAACAATTTTTTTAAATTAAGTTTTTATTTTAATTTTCATAAAATAATTGAAATCTTGCAAAGAATTTTTGAAAATAATTTAATATCTCCATAATATTTTATTATTCTTGACAATAATACAATTTTTCTAAACAATTTTAATAACATTTTTAAAAATAATTGAACTCCTGCAAAGAATTTTTTAAAAACCGTTTTAAAAATAACTGAATTTTTCCAAAAAAATTTACTACATAGTCTTGAAAAAAATTCAATTTTTCTGAGAAATTAATTAGAATTTTTAAAAATAATTAAAATGTTTCAATAAATATTGAAAAATTTTATTAAATATAATTAATATTATACGGAGAATTTTTAATTAATAATCTTAATTTATAATTCAATCTAAAGGAATAAATAATTGAATTTTTTAATCAATTTTATCAGAATTTTTGAAAATAACCAATTTATTTTAAAAAGCTTAATTAAAATTGAGTTAAAAATAATTTTTTTCCTGCAAAAAATGTATTATTTACGAAAATATTTGAATTACTGCGAAATACGTTATTCAACTTTTTTAAATAATTGAAGTTTTGCAAAAAATTTTATTAAAATTTTGCAAGAAAATTAAATTGAATTCTTTTGAAAAATTTTAATAAACCTATATTAAACGTAATTAAAAGCCTGTGAAGAATTTTATAAATATTGTGAAATGAATTAAAAACGTTCGAAGAATTTTTATTAAAAAATTTTATTGAAAAGAAATTTATATTTGAATATTATTATTTTTAAAAATTTTGCTTACTAATATTTTTAATTTAATCCTTTTAACATTTTTTGCTATTATAAATTTAGACATTTTAATTTTATAACTTATAATTTATAAAAGTATTAAAATTTAGTGCAGTGACGGTAAAATTGAAATATAAATATAATATGCTAAAGAATAAAAGCGGAAAAGTGGCACAGGAAGAAATTCAGAAAAGTTTAAATTTGTTTGCGCACATGATTAATGTTTGAAATTTTAAAATAATAAAAGTCGTGATTGCAGCACTTGTATAATGCATAATTTTTCATAAATACTACATTTCATGTTGACTTTTTCCCTTTAGAAAAAAAGTTCGAATGAATTTTCTTACCTTGAGTTGAAAAAAATTATTGATTAAATATAAATGTTTTTTTAACATTCTTTTTTTATTGATAAGTTTTTGTAGATTTGGCATTCAAATTTTTTTTTTAATTTTTCACAATGAAATTTGTATTGTTTTAAAGTTTGAAGCTTTCAAAATGGAAAATTTATTATTTATATTCTTTTGTTAATTTGAAATTTAATAATTTTGCAAATTTGCCATTTAATGATTTAAAGTTTTAATTTAAATATTTAACACTTAATTTTTGATAAATGACCCTCATTGGCAACCTCTTAAAGATTAAAAACTGTTAAGCGTTCTGTCTATTCTATTATACTTAGGTATCTTTTTATATTATCTTTGAGAAAAAACTTTTTTGCATAAAAGAAACTTGATCCTTTTAAAAGCTCAAGTATATACAACTTTGCTTTTAAGTTGTATTTTTTGCAAAAAAATAGGTTAATCGATTCATTTTGCTAAAAGCCATGAACAACCACAATTTGTAAATTTATCTATTTTGTTAATAATATATTTTTCAATTTTTTAACACACCTTAAAATTCTTCCCGGTAAAAACAATTTTGATTTCACCAAAAATTTCTCTCTTTTCAACATCATTAAGAAAATTAATTTGTCCAATGGAAATTAATTAGAAAGAAGTTTACTTAATTTCTATGTTTGTTTAGATCAAATCAAACTTTTCTCCTGTAATCTAATCACAGAGGGATTAAGAAAATTTAATTAAAACCCACTTTGTTGGACTATATGTAATTCTTTAAAAAAATATTAGGTAACGATTCATCATCGATTCATTATCATAATTTATTTTTATTTTTATAATTTACCTAATATTTCTGTATATTGTTGGAAATTTTTTATCTATTTTATTTAAAACCTGTTATTATTTCATAGATTAGATTTATTTTCAGAACATTTAGATTTTTTCGAATTTGTTCAGATTTAGATTGTACAATATTTGATAGTTGATAAAAAGAAATTCACTCTTTATCTGAATTTTATCTTTTTGTTATTTTCTGTCAATGTTGAGTTGATATTATTCTACTTTCTCTTCTCTTTTTTTTAATTTTTGTTTCTAATACTTCTTTTCCCCTCATTAAAAATACAAATGATGAAAAAAAAGGATTTCAACTTCCTATAGCATCAAGGTCTTTAATGTTAATCCCCATTTTAATCCTCTTCAGCTAATTTAGAAGAATTTTTTAGAGCAGAACAAAGTATTTTTTAAAATGAAATTAAAAAAGGAAGTTCCCCCGACTTTGTATTCTCTCCATCTTTCTCTTGTGCTCTCCTCCTCTTCATTCATAAACTATATATATATATATATATGTTTCTATGTTATATAATAAAACGCGAATTTAATTAAAAACAAGAAGATAATTACTTTCCACCATCAGATTAGTGGAAGAGTTTAATTAGAAGAAGAAGAAGAAAGAATAAGTTGATTTAACAATTATTTATTTTTATTTTTAGAGCACTTTTTGTTTGATTTGAAATGAGATCTTTATCGGATGGTATACTAAAAATACTAAAAATTTGAAATCAAAATTAATACTATATTAGAAAAGTGATTATAGAAAATAAAACTGCAAAGAATCACTATTTTTTCTTGTATACTATTTTCTCTATGGATTTATTTATTATTTTCTTTTATTATTTTTTAATAATATATTGATTATATTTTTAAAATAATTGATTGGCCCTCGTTAAATTTATCGAAATTGCAACAAGGAACGGCTAGCACATGAAATATTCATGGAAGAATCACGTGTACTAAACGAGGCTCATTGAACATTTAGATGAAGGGTAGGAAAACGATTGGTTAGCTTGTATTCTTATAATGGGACCAGTGGACTTTTGATACAAACTGAATCGAATGAATCGATGTTGGCTGTCATTCAGCAAATTATTCAATATCTATTTTGGAAAAAATTGATTTCAACCTCTTTGATGTGTTGTTGCGTTTTAGGAAAACCTACAATTTTGTTCGAAAATAGAAATAATATTTGTTCCTTTCTGTATTTTATGATATTTTTAAAAGAAATTATTTTTATTAACCATAGTAGGAATAGTTTATGGTGGTGGTTAATGCTACTGTGGGAAAAATTTATTTTATTCATAAAACTGCTAATGATTAAAATTTTTCAAACTTGTAAGCACGCAGTGATTGTTATTAGCCGCATGGTTGTAACCATCAGTGATTGTTATTAGCAATGGTTGTAACCATCAGTGATTGTTATTAGCAATGGTTGTAATTACTAAAGGTTAGAACTACCAATTATTATTGTTACTAGCAAAAGTTGTAACCACCAGTGATTGTTTTACTAGCAATGGTTGTAATTAGAACGGATTGTATAACTTATATTAGTCATTGTTACTATCAATAGTTTCAACTAATAAATATTGTAACTATCAATTATAATTAGTACCAATAGTTATAACTAACAGTGATTGTTACCACCAATAATTATAACTACCAAAGGTTGTTGCTACCATTTGTTAAAACCACGCAAGAGATTATTATCACTAATAATCATAATTACTAAAGGTTGTTGCTTCCAATGGTTAAAATTATCAGTGATTAATGTCATTAATGGTTGTAACTAACAATGGTCACAATTATAGCAATGGTTGCAAGTAGCAATGATTACAACTACCATAATGTTAACAAGAATTGTAATTTACAACAATAAGTGTTCGAAAAGAAAAACCCATTTCTCAAAATAGGAAATATAAAAAACTTCTTTAACTCACCTTGTGCAGATTAGACTTTCATTTTTATAACTCTTTTCTCCAACAATAAATACAATAAAAGTTTAAGAATCACTACAAATTGAAAACATTTCTCCACACTTTATACTTCACGATCATAAAGAAAGTCCAAAGAAAGTTTATTTTGTTCTACAACTAATAAATCTAAAAAGAAAATAGAATGAGAAACGCATAAAAAGATGTTATAATAAGAAATGAGAAATGATAGAAAAAAGAAGAACCAAACCTAAAAAATATTCTGTTAATAATTATTTTTTTTTAATTCTGTCCACTATATAAATATATACATACGCACATACAGACTGCGATAAACTCAACAATCTTTGAGAGACATAAAAAATCTAATATACTTAATTCTTGTTTATATATAAAGTCAAATAAATTTGTTCAATTAAAATTATAAAAGTGTTCGCAGGTAAATTTAATTACTGGAGTACTATTTAGTGTCGCCAATAAATAAGTCGGAGTTAACCGTACTTTTTACTGTCGCGGCTGTATAGGAAAACTTTGATATTCGTTGTGAGGTCTTAGCAATAGCCATAAAAACACCATGTCGTAAATCCACATATATAAACGTATATATACGAAAGTAAAAAAAAATCCGGATATGCATTTTTTATAATCTTAGAAACCTTACCTACTTTTTAGGATGAATATAAAAATGTCCTTGTCCACTGAATAATATAAGAGTCTTTGGCACTATCATAAACAAGAATTACCATTGTTCCACAAATATAGTGTAACTGCCATTAAACTTTTACGGTTATTATAAATAATATTGAGTAAAAGATTATTTTACTATCTATTATAATATTCTGCTTGAAATTATGTAAATGAACTATGAAAACAATATATATGTTTTCATCAAACGTACACTTAGAGGCAAATTTATTTGATTTTAACAATCGATTAACTTGTCCATTATGAAATAAATGTTTACTTGAATTAGATAATTTGTACGCTTAGGTTTGAGAAAATAATTATAATAGCGGAGAAAAAATTTTTTGAAAGAATAGTATAAATGGCTCAAAATAGAAATATCGATTCTTTCGCAGAAAATATGCATAATATATTGTTTTTAAATAGTTGAATGAATCGGCGTAGCATCCGGTATGCTCCACACTGAATATTAAAACAAAATGTAATGTTTCCAAGTTATTGTAAACAATTTAACAATCTATTCTATTGGAAATTACTCTTGAATAAAAGGTCGAAAAAGATGCCATACTTGTCAAATTAAAATTAAATTATTTTTCCACAACGTTGATTAACCAAAAAAATTTGTTTAATATATTCCAATATTATTTTTAATTGAATATTTAATTGTATAATAATTATTATCGGATTATAATCATCAGTCGGTTTATTTTAAATACTTTTTGTGGCAATATTGCTGTGTTATCTTTTATTAATTTGCTATAATTTAACCATTTTTTTGGTTGATAAACGTTGTGGACTTGAACGTGGTAAATTTAATAACATTTTCTTATTAATATAAATGATATATATCGAGGATAAAAAGATTAAAAGTATCTATCATGGAAAAACAGGGGTACTGCAATTAACCCGCCTACCCCATTTTGTCCCACTCTCCTCTAATTATACCATTGATAATTACCATTGTTAGTAGTGAATATTGTTAGTTACAACCATGCTTGGTTAAAACCATTGGTAGTTGAATAAATCTTTGATATACCTTTATAAATTACAACCTTTAGTTGTTTTTATCACTGACAGTAATAACTTTACTCCAGTAGCACGACAAAATGTTCCAGTAACGTTGACAATATTGAGGCAATATTTGTTAATGTTGAGTTACACTAATTGTAGTTACACTGAGAAAACGTTATACTTAATTTAAATAAAAAATAATTTTAAGTGATTTTGTCTAGTTGAAATTACTGCTTTGATTCAAAAGTTTTATTTGTTTGAATAATTATATTTAATTCAGACATATTTTCTGTTTTGATTTAAACAAAAAATATGTTTAAAAATTTTATATTTAATTCAAACTTAAAAGTTAATTATAAATGATTTAAAATCAACCACAACTTATGTTTAAATTAAATATATTATTTTTTTAAATGAACCAACAAATATGTTTCAATTAAACTTAAATATTTTTGACTGTATAGCAAAGATATTTTAAGTTTAATTTAAACAAAATATATTTGAATCAAATAAATCGTTTTCTCAGTGTATAATTAATTAGTTATAATTACAATAGTTATAATCAATATCAGTTACAACTATTTGTATTTACAATCGATGTTATACTAATGGTTAATTATAACTATTAATTGTTTTAATTGGTAGACGTAACCAATGGTAAATAGAACCATCGTTATTATACTATACTATCCCTGATTGGTTACTATACTAATGGTTGTAACTACCAATTGTTGTTGTTATTATAAATGGTTAAAATTACCAACAGTTACTATCAATCACTGATGGTAACTAACATCCTTTAGTATAGTTTTAATTATTATAGTGGTAATAGTCGCTGGTGGTTTTAACCATTGGTACACTGAGAGAAATATGCTATTGAATCAACAACATTTCTGCCGAAAGTATAAAAATTATTGATTCAAAAGCATATGCTATAAAATTCATAAAATATGATTTCAATTCTATAGCATATGCTTTTGAATCAAAATTTTTAATACTTTCGGCAGAAATGCTGTTGATTCAATAGCATATTTTTCCGAGTGTAACAACAACATTTAGTAGTTATAATTATTAGTGATAACAATGGTTTGAACCATTAGTAGCAACAACTTTCAGTATCAATAATTATTAATCGTAACAATCGCCAGAAAATTTGATCATTGGTAGCAACAACCTTAAGTATTAATAATTAATTAATTATTAGTGGTAACAAATACTGGTGATTGCAACCATCGGTACCAGTAACCTTTAATAATTATTAATGGTAAGAAACATTTATGGTTGCAACCGTTTATAGTTATAATAATTGTCATTTATAATTTATCAGTTGTTACAATTGGTATATTTGTGACCACTAGTAAATACAAACATTGGTATAAATAATAGCATTGGTGGGTTACTATGAATGTTTATAACTATTCATAGTTGAAACCAATTGTTGCTACTATTAGTGGTTAAAAACACCAATATTTACTATCAATAGCTATTAATATCAATCATTTGTAGGAACTAGCTTTAGTAGTAAGAATTATTGCTATAGTTTTATCTGTTGGCAGTTATTTTTGGTGGTTGTAATAATCATTTCTATTACATTGTAGTAATTGCAACCATTGGTATTAAAAATTATTGGTAGTCTCAATTTTTAGTAGTTAAATACATCGGTACAAGTTATCAATTATACAATTAGTATTGTTTACTGATGCCAAATTAATATTTGTTACTACTACTAGTATTAATTACTAGTAGAAATTACAAAATTTGGTACCAGAATACTTACAAATACTAGTGTTATTCTTTAATGATATCAAATTTTAATATAGTTCCACAGTAATTATTAATACATTTATTATTTATTATACTATTTACAAATTTAGTACGAGCAACTATAACTATAACTATAACTATTACTTACAAGAATAAGTATGGTATCAGTAACGTTTGTTTACAAGCTCCAAATACTAATTTGCAACCACTAATAACTAATATTATTATTATTTACTGGTAACAAATATTATTTTGGTACCGGAAGACAATAATAATAGTACTTGTAATTACTGTTACTAAATTGGTTTATAGTACAAATTAAATAATAATAGTAATTATTACTGGTAGCAAATTAAGGCTTGGACAAGTAAATAACAATATTAGTAGTAATTACCAATTATTAATTTTGTACCAGTATGTAAAAATTGTTTACAGTTTAAAGTTAAATGTACCAAATTAGTAGTTGTTACTATTTAATAATAGTAGTAATAATTACTCGTACTTAATTAGAATATTATCTAATAATATTATAAGTAATTACTGGTATCAGATTAATATTTGGTATTAGTTCCAATATGCAATAAGAATGGTCTCAGTAATTACTGGTACCAGATTAAAATTTTCTACCACTATCAGTAAACAATAATAGCATATTATTTGTATTTATTGGTAGCAAATTAGGAATTATTGCTATATTTATTTACTAGTACCAAGTACTAATTTTGTACCAGTATTTTTATTTACTGGAACCAACGATTAATTTGGTACCAGGATTTGTACTTACTAGGTACCAACGACTAATTTGGTACCAGTATTTGTATTTACTGGTACCAAAGACTAGTTTCATACCAGTAGTTGATAATAATATTATTATTGTTTACTGGTACGAAATATTCATTTAGTACCAGTAATTATTGCTATTGATATTGATCCTAATGAATTTTGCAGCTATCGTTAAATAGTGCTTTCTGTACAAGGTTTTGCTTAATGTATCAGTGAATTTGATACCAGTTTTTGAAAGTTTCACTTGATTCCAAGTCTTAACTTGTCATGAATATTAATACTGAAAATTATTATCGCTAATAGTTGAAATTGAAATTTGCAATTTTGATTTTATTTCTAAAATGCATATAGACATGTTTAATGAATGAAATTATTCAGAAGAGCATGACCCTTTCATTCATGTATATAGAGCCGCTGAACTGTATGCTGTGCACGTGAAGGTAAATTCCTATTCGAAAAGTTTCTCGTCACCTGTATGTAGTTGTTAAGAACTCAAGTTTTCCGTCAATTTAACGACTCTTTCCCCATGTGCATCTCAGATGAACTATATACATCCAACTTCAGCGCCTAGGAAATGAAAACTCTTTTTTTTCTTTCTTTCTCTCTCTCTCTCTCCTTCGCCCTCCCTCCTTCCTTCCCCCTCTCTCTCTCTCTGTTTATCTCTTTTTTGTTCTTTCAATTTCTCTAGTGAAAACTGAATCGCGCGCGCAATTGATCCAAAAAGTTAAGTCGCCCGTTGGGCTTTATAGGCAAGGAAGTTGTTACAAAGTGAATTTTTTATTTTCACCTTGCATTTTAGGCTCTAGGGTTTTTTTCGGCACTTAACCTATAATTTGCAACAGCGTAGAGCTCGGTCCCGGATATCCAGGCCGGTGCATCCAGGAGCTTCTGGAGCATGAGACGGTCTCGCGCTCGCGCACTTTTAGTTGACCTGTGTGTGTACAACACATATAGTTCTCGCAAACCATCATCATCCACAGGTTTTAGTCTTGAGAATATTCTCTCCCTATATCCACACACAAACACACGATTCACACAACTTAGATTTTCAAGCAACAAAAAAAGAAAGTTCAAGGACAAACGATGTCTCACCAAGCAACCTCTGACATAATTGCCGAAAATTGTAATTTCAAATATTCTTATTCTGCCTCAAAGGCTTGGTAATCGTTTTTTTCTCAAAAAATACTTGTGTATGTCAGCTTGTAAAACTGGGTCGAATTGAAAGCCGGGACACACTTGTACTTTCGGAGAGTTTTTATTTTTTGTTTCTTCCTTTTTGCGATGAATATCAATCTCACTGTTTATTAGTTGGCAAACATTTTTTTTTTGCTCCTAGGTTCTCTTTTACTAGAGGAAAGTTTTTGAAATAGAAGAGGCGGCATCTTTGACAAGGAATTTACGAACCAATTAAAAGCACTACCCGCTGAGCTCAGTGCACTATCGTTAGGCGGACGGCGACACTGATTTCAAGGTTGAGGTCTTGAAGGACACGTAGAAAGCCCGAGGAAATTTTATAGTTATTCGATATCGTATACACTCTATGGATATATAGAAATAGAATTATTCGTATTTCATTTGGTATACAAAAGAGAATTTAGGTACTGACAAAATATATGGCAAAAAAATTCTTTGCTTCTCTTAATTTCAATCAGTGGTTCACATGATTCCACTTAAATTAAGAGAGCAAATAAGAAAAATTGAGATGTTTAATTTTTCTTAAATGGTTCTATAACGAATGATTTTATAGATTCTATAGAATTAATCTACATAGATTCTGTACAATCTTAAGATCTAAAGGATTTTACTCAAGTAACTGGAATTCAACTACTTTCTCTAAAATGTAATTATTCTTAAAAATGTTATACAAATTCGTCGATTTTTTAGAAATAATTGAATTTTGAAATTAATTTTTTTTTTAAAGTTTAATTGGATTATTTATATTATTTAAAGTTTTTATTTTTTAATATATGTGACAGGAAAAGTTAACCCCTTCACAGTCCAGCTAAAAATCGCTTATGGTCCAAAAACGGTCCATGAAAAAAAAGTTTCTAAAAAATGTGATTTAATTGTAATTAAGGTTTTTTGAGTCGCAAAATTCGAATTTGAAGTCAGTTTTTCAAAATTTAAAATGGCGGATTTAAAATGGCGAATTCGAAAATTTTTAATTTTATCAGATTTGCTTGAAACTTGTTACTCGAAGGTTTTCGGGGTCTCTGATTACGAATCTAATTTCAGATTTTCAAAATTCAAAATGGCGGATCCAATATGGCGGCCGAGAAAATAAAAAATCCAACGGATTTGTTCAAAACTTGTTACTCGGGGGTTTTCGGGGCCGCTGATTACGAATCCGATGTCAGATTTTAAAATCCAAAATATTGGACCTAAAATTCGATCAAATTGTATGAATCTTGAAATTATCCGTCATATTGGATTCACCATTTTAATTTTGTAAATCTGACATTATATTCGTAATGAGCGACCCCGAAAACCCCCAAGTAATGAGTTTCAAGCGTATTTGATAAATTTTTAAATCTTCATAGTCGCCATTTTAGGTCCACCATTTTGAATTTTGAAAATCTGATTTAAAATTCGGATTCAGCGACCCCAAAAACCTTAGTATGCACTTGGTCATTAAAATCGAATTATGTTTAGTATTTTATTTTTGAGATGGACATATATGGCCACAGACGTAAAGGTGGCACGTTTTTTTGTGGCCACATATGGGCCATGGACTGTCAAGGGGTTAAAAGGGACCTACGGTTCGAAATAATCAATTTTTGCTTCCTCTGCAAAGGAAGCCTTGTAGTGATGTCAATTTTGGAATTTCTTAGAATCAATTATTTTGACAAAGTTTCAAATGTAGTGTATATACATTTCGTCCAGAGAAACAAATGTTCGGATGTATGTGTGTATGTCACCAATTCTTGTGGACAAATTTTCTCTTACAAGTTTTGACGAATTTTGATAAAATTTTGTAGATAAATTATGCTCATGAATATCTAGAATCAGATAGAAGGAGTTTCAAAAATATCTAAAAATAATTTTTTTTCAATTGTTTATTAAAAAAAAAATTGATTTGTATAATAAAAAATTGATTTTTTTGAACCGTAGGTTCGTTTTAACGTTCACTGCAAAAATAGGTGTCTTTTTTGATATCTTAAAATAAGATGTAAGATGGCAAAATGGTGTCTTACATCTTAAAATAAGATATTTTCTAAAACATCTTACTGATATTTAAGATGCTTTATACGTTTTAGTAGTAATAAAGATATTTCTTCCATCTTAAAAAAGTAAGATACTTTTGTAAGTTCTTTAAAGTATCTTAAATTAAGATGTTTCTGTTGCAATAAGATGTTTAGCGATAAGTTACTTGAGAATCGTAAGATGCGCCATAAGTGTAAGTTACTAAAAACTAAGATACATAAAGTGTTTTCCATAAGAGCCCATAGTTAACCTCAAAACTTTTTGCCTCAAAAATACCACAGAAAATGTGTACGAAGATACTTTTAACATCTTAAATTAAGATGTTTCAAGTAACTGAAAAGTGTCTACCAAAACATCTTAGAAATGACTACCAAAACATCTTAAATTAAGATACTTCTTTTTGCAGTGTTCCCTGCCATATATAGTTGAATTGAAGAATTGAAATTTCCTATAATTGAATATTGTAAACAAATAAATTTGAATATTGTCAAAGAACTGTTTTCAAATTTTTAAAAATAATCAATTTAAAGAAGAATTGTAGTTAAAAATTCTTGAAAATAATAACTGCTACTTTTGAAAAAATTGATTTTTGATAGATATTCTTCAAAATTTGAGAAAATGTTTCTTTCAGTGCCTTTAAATGAGGTAAAAATTTGAAAACTCTTTGCGATGCTAGATTTTAAGTGATTCAAGTTCAAACTTTCACTTTTACATGCGGTTATGTTAAAAATAAAAAAATGTCCACTACAATAACCCGTTTTTTTGACATGGAAAGGGTTTTGAAATTTTGACCACATTTAAAAGGCACCTGAAGAAACATTTTATCAAAATTTGAAGAAAATTATAATTATGAAAAATAGCATTTATAGTTTTAAATAAACTTAAATGTTTTAAAATACTTTCACTGTTTCGAGCTCTAATTAATTAAAGCATATTCGCTGGAGAAAAAAATCGGAATACGTCAATTAATAAATCTGTTTGGCACGAAGAGGGAATGTATAATGTAATTTCACACGTCCTCGGTGATATATTGATAAAGAGTGTGTTGGGGTTCGATGAAGGGCGAAGAGAGGGAATCGAGAGGACATCCTCATTCCAAGTCTGGGCCGATACGAACGAGTATAGCGGAGATGATCGTTGAGTAATAAATTAGTTCTGAACGCGGAGATTATGCAATCACATAGCTAACTGTATTAACTATTTAGGTGCAGTTATATAGGGATGAAAGGACGCACACGACCTTGATTGAATAAAAGCCCCAGTTTTCAAAGGTGCATATATAGGAGATGCAAAACATTGCGTCTATTTACTTCCGTATAAATGCCGGAAACGCTGCAGAGTATTTCAGGTGGTTTGTAAACCTCCGCTCTCGCTTATTGCCAACTCTCTCTCTCTCTCTCTCTCTCTCTCTTCCATTCCCCTGTTTTTGCTACTTCC
Organism: Leptopilina myrica (nomen nudum); assembly: GCA_032872475.1. NCBI lineage: Eukaryota > Metazoa > Arthropoda > Insecta > Hymenoptera > Figitidae > Leptopilina > Leptopilina myrica (nomen nudum). The sequence continues at coordinate 6,972,496 of CM065467.1, forward strand.
GTTCAATATACTTTGTCACCTAGTTATCAGCTTGCGAGGTTACCTTCAGTGGAAATTGATAATTATAATTTATTTATTAAAACATCCATTCAAGCCAATATTATATTGTAACACTGCTATGGGATTATGGAAAACAAGACTTTGTGCTTCTCTATAAGGAAAATTTACTAAACTAGGTGTAAATGGTTCGTAAAAAATGATCGAAATACACTTTTTCCTCTCCCACTCAAGATTTCCACAAAACCACTTTATACGACCCATCTTCATATTCCTTTTTTGGATGAAGAAAAAGAAGATGAAGAAGAAGAAGCCGCAAAACACAACTATACACTCTCCAACGAGTTAAATTTACAGCCTCTTTTAGAGAAACCCAAGTTGAAATATTGTAAGGTAGGGATGCAGAATAAGAGTATTAAAGGTGGAGTGTTCCTCTCTCATCTCCTCTTTCAGGAATCATTCATTCGAGAAAACAGTCAGGAATCCTGAGAATATGCCATTTCTTCCTTAAGATTCACGTTTCATTTATGTTTCTTTTTTCTACCACCACCACCATCACCTCCTCAACTTTGATGTATTTCTCCTACACATTTTATTTCTCGCAGAAGCAACAGAGAGCATCTGATATCTGATCTTGAAAAATTTATCAAACAAGGAAGTGTTGTTGTTTCTTTCTTTTTTTGTGCCTGGATACTCATTATAATTCTGTCGGTTTCATTTAGATGCTTTTTTAATTAGGGTGAAGAAATTTCTCGTTTTCGAACGAATAAGTAACAGTTATATTTATACATCTAAATTCGAATTTTATTGCTGAAAAAAGCTTTTTTTGTTGTCATCTTACTTACATATTGTTAATTATTGGAAGAATAAATTTTCGTACTTAAAATAATGGTATTTGTGTTCTTGTTTGTACGGTTCGTAAAAGAAGTGTGTTGATGATGTTAGTGATGAGTGTATTTAAATATTACGTTGGAAATGGGCGAATGTTGTATTTTTTTTATTCAAACCGTTATGTGCGTCTCTGGTCGAAGTGCTTAAGGCGTAACATTCAGAACTTTTCTTTTCTTCAAGGTTCGAATCTCAGCGGTTCGATTTTTTTGTTTTGTTAAATTTAATACATAATTCTTTAGAGCTGTTCAGTGTCACTGATAATAGCAGTTAATAAAAATAAAAAATATATTTATGTAATTATAATAATATTTTTCCGCCACTTTATTGTTTCTAATTTTATCAAAATAGTTGACTATTTGGATTTTTGTCAAACTTTTCGAACTTTATAGATACCAATATAGAGTCAGTTGTATACAGCTGATTGACAACCATAATTAGGAGTTTCCCTCCCTTTTTATTTACTAGTAATTTACTATAGTGATAGTAACAAACAGTAGTCGGACAAAAAAAACAAAACAAACAATAAAGAAGTATGCAAATTAAATATTTGCCGCACATATGTTAATAGTCAGCCAAAAATACACACTTAATTTTAACGGAAATTTCATCCTCACTAATTAATTAGTCATTAAAAGCAAACATACGCTTTTATTTTACGAATTTAACCAAACCGCGTGTAAATATATATGAGTACCGTTATTACGGACTCGTCGATTTGTTGTAAAACAAGCGCACGTTTTTGCCCACAGAACCGTTGGGTTTAAGTGTTTGATTTTTGGCACCTGGCCATCAAAAGTGCAGTTCGAAATGTTCCTCCACTAAATACACAAAATGTAAGGTGCGCTATACCCAGTATTTCTTATTTTTTTCCTATTTTACGACAATCGGTAAAAATAAAACAAACAGAATGGTGCCACGAACAGATGTTAAAACGATCCGAATCAATATTTAAATTTAAAAAAGTACTTTTTCGATCTGTTGTTATTTAATTAACATATGTTTTAATTTTAACTAAATGCTAAAACTACGTTGAGAAAAAAATGATATAGAATCAATGACATATTATGTTATAAATTAAATAGCATGCACTAGTGTTTTATTTTATTTTGAATCAATAGTGCATGCTATCAATTTTAAAGTATATTAATTCACAGCATGATACTATACTTTTAGTTTTTCAAATTGTTGCTTCTCTAAAAAAATGTTTAAAGAAATAAACATTGCCTTTAATACATATTTCAATCTACAATTTTTTGTAGTTTAGCACACAACATACATTAATTTAACAAACAACAAACATAAATTAATTTTCATTTAGTTACAGAATATTGTAAAAATATTACAAAATTAAATTATAAAACATTTTTTTAAGACTTGTTCAGCTTTTAATATAAACTTGATAAGGGTAGTGGTTACTACCGAAATTAAAGAATTTTATTATTTATGAAATTAATTGAATTATTGCGGAGAACTTTATTAAAACGTTTAAGAAGAATTGAATATATGTGAAAAATTGTATTATTTTTGAAAAGAATTGAATTCTTGTGGAATACTTCATTTGTGAAAAAACAAAATTTTATTTAAAATAATGGCAACACTTATTTCAATCTAATTAATAGTTTGTTTTTAAAATTGTATCAACCCTACATCTCAACACTGAGAAAAAAATGCTATTGAATCAATAGCACGCATATTCACATACGTTCAAAAGCAGATGTTATTAACTTGATGTGATATGTAGTCTATTTTATAGCACTGCTTTTAAAGCAGAAAATGACTTCTTTGATTCAATAGCGATGCTATAAAATGAACTTCATTTCGCATTAAGTTGATTACATCTGCTTTTGAACGTATGTGAATATGTGTGCTATAGATTCAATAGCATTTTTTTCTCAGTGAACCATTTTACATATCTTGTTAGACAAAATTATGCTTCTTGTTCTAAATTATGAATTAAATTATAATTTAATATATGTTTCCTTAATTCTATACAGAAATTATTGCTTCAAAAACATTAAATTCAATATCATTGGCGTTATTTTGCCGATTTATATTTTATTTTTTTCCCTCAGTGTACTTTTTCTATCTGTTGTTATTTAATCAACATATGTTTTTACTCAATACTAAAACTATTATGCAAGAAAGTGCCATTGCAATGTATACCGAGAAAGATAATTTATTATGAAAGGCTCGTGGTTGGAGATCGTGTTTTATACAGAACCGAATATATTTGAGAGAGAGAAAAGAGACAATCAGATGTTACGGAATACAATCACAGAGACAGGGATTAATGGGTAAATGGTAGTAAAAAGGGCGCGAAAATAATTCCACTAAATTGGACGTTGACAATGGATTGAAGATTAGGGGTTGAAACTTGGTTTTGATATTATAAGATTGGATAGAATTGAGCACATCTCTCTCTCTCTCTCTCTTTCTCTTGTCAGTAATTGACTATTCTGTTCGGCTTTGCACCCCTAAATGCACTTTTTCCGTTCACCCTTGCTATATAACATTACACCACACCCCACGCGTTGGATTACATTAATTGAATCGTTGAAAAGAGAAGACTGCATGCAGTAGGGTTGTGCGCTTCAGTATATACAGAGAGATGGCTTTCCTCTTTTGGTTTTAGAGATCATATGGTCTCATCATCATCCCTAAAAATAACATTGCAATATTTACCGAATATATTTTCATTTTCGAGTTCTTTTTTTCTTTCTCCTTCCATTAAACAGAGTCGATTTTTATTGACTTTGGGGTGGCCTTTTATAGTGTATGTTTATTAACAAAACTTGTTTTCAAACTTGTTTTTAGATATATAATATATACGTCAACAAAGTAAAGTTTCTATTGAATTCTTTCCTTCTGCGTGGTGTTTGTTTGAAAATTGAATTTAAAATTATTAAATTGTTCATCTAAATACATCTGTTTTTGGTGTAGTATTATTTGGCGTGAAATTTATATTTCTTGTGTTTTGTATTTAAATGTAAATTTTCATTTCATGCATTTTCTATACGTGTTTGTGTATATAATGCCCTGACCTCTTCCCTTATTTTTAAATTTGCATAATGTCATGGGTGAAAAGAAGAAGAAAAAGAAGAAGAAGAGTTTCTTTTCTTTAACGGTCTTGTGAATTGATCTCGTTTATTCATCAACTTCCTGTTTTAACATTTATTCTTCCTGTCTTAAATGGAAAAATGTTTAGATACTGAAAATTTAGTTTGTCAATTTTTAGTGACTCTTGGTTATTATTTTTGGTAATTCTTAAATATTTTTTGTAGTTTATGGAAATACTGAGTTATTTTTTGGTAATTCTTGGTTAATTTGGAATATTCTTGAAAAGTTTGGGTTATTTTTGGTAATTCGTAAACATTTTTGGTCATTCCTTAAAATTCTTGCTTAGTTCTAGTGATTCTAGGTATTTGCTTGATATTTTGGTAATACTTGGTTAATTTTTTATATTTTTAGAAATTCTTTGTTATATTTTGCAAGCTTTTAATCATTCTTCGTTGTTTTTATCATTTCTGAACATTATTGGACAGTTTTAGTATATTTCTTGGATATTTTTGGTAATTCTTAGCTGTCTTTGGTAATTTTTGGAAATTCTGAGTTACTTTTGGTAATATTTGGTTATTTCTAGGTTATTTTAAGTAATTTTTGTCTCTTTGCGTTTTCATGTTCGTTTTTAATAATTATTTTAATTATTATAAATATGTATCATGGGAGAAATGTAATATGAGTAATGTAATTGAAGTATTTTTATGACGCTCGAGGCTCTTCGGTTTGCAATTCAAGCCTGCTTCCCAGGAGGCGAGAGAATCGATTTTAGCCATTATCGGCCAGTAATGTTGCTTAAAGCCTTGATTAATAGTACTATCTTCTGAGGATGAGCATAAGTCAGTTACTCAAGGGTTCGAGTATATAGATGCTTTGTAAAATGATTCTCCATTAGTTTGATACTATTGCGGACAACATTTTTATAGGGTATGAGGTACCGGTTACAGGACAGTTAGTGTTAAGTCATTGAATCTAAGAAAATTTTTGCCTAATTAAAAATATGTATACATGACAGATAATGTTTTGATATATATTGATAAACCATGATATAATTTATGGACCAAATTATAATCTAAGATTCTTCTACGCATTGTGAGGACATTAATATTGTTTACGACAAAAAAAATTATTTTTTCTTGTTTTTTCGAGAGCTGCTACAAGAGATAAATAATTAAAAATTTTTTAATGACTGTGTACTCTAGTTCCTCTATTTAATGTTGTAATAAGAGGTTCTGTTGATTATTGTTTTTTATTTGATTATTTTTGATTATTTGTTTATTTTTGACCTATTATTTTTGTTTGTTTTTATTTATGTTTTGCTTCTCTGTTGTGTTTTTCATAACGAGATAAATACAAAATAGTGATTATTTCTATGTAGCTAAAATTATTAATTCTAATTAATTAGATGTTTTTAAAGTTTATTTACAAATTTGTATTTTTACTGTCAAAGAATATTCATTCTCTCCTATTTTCCAAGAACACATTAGACAGTTAGCTTATTGCCTAGGAAATAACAAACTAATGACTAACTGAATCCAGGCAGATAAAAGAATGCGTGTCCTCCACATGTGCATTCTTCTATTTGCCTACATTTATTTAGCTTAATGCCTAGGAATCAAGCTAAATGCATAATTTTTTTATTTGCCAACGACATAATATATATAAAATCAACAGAAAAAAGTTTGATAAAAAATAATCATTTAGAGCTGAGAAAATGATATACCTAACAAATAAGCATATTTTTCAATGGGATTTTACAACTGCTCCGCCTTACTTAAATGAAGTAAAATTTGATAAAAATACAAAGTGTGTTTCACATTGTACGCACTGCAGTAAAAATGACTTTACATCTATTATTCCATGTTGTATTCTAATGAATACACAAATTGTTTCTTGTAAATTTTCCAGTTCGGCAATATTGTAATTTTCCATGCGCACTATATCGTACGTCTTATGTCTTTCTGAACTAAGAATCACATCAACATCATCATCCCTTATAGACTTTCCAAGTGAAGTGAAGCCGTTGACGAGTATCTCATTCTCCTTTACGTTCTCACTTAAGTAAATTTATCTGCCTTCTTTTCACATCATGTTTGCGCAATGACAAGGACAAGAACGAGGAGAAATGATAGTGGATGGGTTTCTTCGCGCGGAGACTTGAACACATGGTGCAAGTATATACATATATATTTATTTATATATCTGTGGAAGTGATCTCGAAATCGAGAGATATAGGTAGACAAGATCCCGTGGATCGACCTCCATAGGGACAAGAGAAATGCTCTTCTTGTTACCGTTTACTTCTCTCTCTCTCTCTCTCTCCTTTTTCTCCCTTTCTTTTTTTATTTACGTGAAGGTTCGTGCTTACAGGATCCGCACCTTTTACACGTGCACGTGATGCGGAGGTGTAATTGTTCACGAGATGTGTATACAGCTTCCTTGAAAATTCGTGATATATTTTCTTCATGCAAGAAATTCAAGTATCTATAACGGTTTCAGAAAATTTGTTATCTTTTATTTGCTTATCTTTTTTAATTCTTTACTTTTACATGAATCTTGGTAATTTGTGTTTATAATTTTCTCACCTGAGTTTATATTTATACGTTAGATGGATTAATATAATGGTAGTTAATTTTTTATGTTACTGCTTACAAATAACGTAAAACGGTAAAAAATAATTCAATAAAATTTTATTACACTGAAAGACTTTATGCTTCAAAACTACTTAATCGTATGAACGTATCAACTATTAATATGGTTCATACTAAAGATTGGTACGGACCATGCTAATTTTTTGTATTATTTTGTCAAAGGCTGATTCGTTCGTACGATTAAATAACCGAAAAACATCGTTTTCCCCTGTTTCAGTGTAGAATAATTCTATGAAATGATTCTGCATAAAGTCTGATGAACATTCTGTAGAATTTTACCAGAATAATGCTATAGAATTTCCACATGAATCTCTCTAAATTTTAATTAGAATGTTACAGTGCTAGTAGTAATTCTAATTACAATTTTGGTAAATCTATCAATTCAATTAAATTCTACAGAATTGTTTTGACTAGAAAAAGAGTGAAAAGTTAATATTGAATTAAGATCAGTTTCAAATTCAGCATTGGTTGTCTTAAAAATACGACAACTTAATTTAAGTATTTCTTTCTGCCTTAAAATAAAGACTTTTCTTTTTACTATATCGTAAAACTGTCGTTGACACATTTTATCATTGTCATCAAATATATTCTCGAATTCTAAACAATAATGATTCTCTTCGTATAATATTTTAAAATTCTGAAATTTTTGAAAAGTTACAAATTCTGGGAAATGATAAAAATATTTTCAATTCCTCTAATAATGCTGTGTGTATATCTTGAAATTCTATCTGAATGAGTTTTACCTCCCCGAAGTGACTTTTTCTACTTACGTATTTCCCCATAGTGATATAAAGAATTTTGTACAATTCACGACACATGTTTTGACGACACATCGAACTCGAGATGGAAGTCTGGAAATCTAGTTTGTCTCCCATGGGGTCAGATCGACGACTTGAATTACACACACACACACACACACATACAGATAAAGTACATGTATATATGTATATATATAGGAAAAGGTGGAACAAGTTGGAATTAATTTTTTTAACTTAGTTTCTTGAAGAATTGACGTTAATTTTAAATGAAATTTTAATTATATAGTTGCGTATTCTTGAAAGACAGTGATTAAATGATTAAATCCTAAACGAAAATGTAAAACAGTATACGTGTACGAGAACCGGTTTTTGCATTAAAGACTCTCAGCATCGATTGATATTATGAGTTGAATGCGTTTACATTTTTCAGTAATTATATATATATATATATATATATGTCGACGTCCACATGAAAAGGGCCCATTTTGGCACTAATGGAGTTATCTATATGGGCGTATTCATGGCAAAATTTGGAAAATTTTGAGTAGTCTTAGAACTTTTTTGATTAAAAATTCGCTGAGTTACGAAATTTCAAAGTTTAGAACGCCACAAATCTTATTTCGAATAAAACGGAATTAAAGATTGGGATATCAACTAATTATTGTATCTCTGGTTCATCTTGGAAGTTATTCAGATAAGAATTGTTTCCATTTCAGGGCACCTTGAAGATAAAAAACCAATAGGTTTAAAATTTTTAAAACCATCCCCCCCTCTTAATTTTGAAAATACGAAAAACCGACAATATGGACCCTTTTCTAAAAAGGAGAATTTTTCTATTAAAAAACCATTTTTACAAGATTAATGATTAGGTACAATTTTATTGTGTCATTTGAAGAAAAAGAATAGATATCCAAATATTCATTTCCAAAATTACAAAATAAAGATTCTAACATCAATATATCGCTGGTTCTTCTCGGAAGTTATTCAGATAAGAATTGTTTACAGTCCAGAACACCTTAAAGATGAAAAATCAACAGGTTTTAAATTTTTTCACACCTCCATTTTTGAAATGCGGATTACTTTTGCAAATGACCGACAAAATGGACCCTTTTCTTTTTTCTATAAAGAACCAATGAAATTAAACAGTTAAATTATCGATAAATTAATGAAAACCACATGATTCGACTTGGCAAAACATGTAGATTGATAATAAAAAATAGAAAAAATTAAGATTTTGCTCTAAAATTAGTAAATTGCGATTATCTCGAAAACTGGAACCGACAATATGGGCCCTTTTCATGTGGACGTCCACATATATATGTATGCAACATGTAATACCATCGTGGTATTTTGAAAATTTTTAGAGAGCCCAATACACACCCAAAAAGACGTCATAGTAAATTATTCAGAAATTTACAATAATTATTTTTAACTTGTGTTATTTTTAATTCATGTTGTTAAATATTTGTTATTTTGTTCTGGAATGTAAATTTGTAATTTGGCTTTGACTTTCGATTTCACTTTGACTTTGACTTTGACTTAAAACCTTAAACGACTTTGAATTTCTGTTTGACTCTAACTTATTTAATCTTGATTATCTGTTTGACTTTAACTTATAGATTTGAACTTGACTTTAACTTTGCAATTAATTATTACTTTGACTTTCATTTTCACTAGGATTCTAAACGTAAAATATCGTAAAATAAAAAATCATCCATCCTACACTGCGAGAAAAAAATGCTGTTGAATCGAATAATATATTTTTTTGGTGCAATAAACAATTCAATTATTAAAAAAAATTCTAATGAAATTTTTCACAAGAATTCAATAATAATTATTGTCAGGAATTCTAATTAAATTCTTTGTAAAATTTTAATAACGTTTAAAAACTTTTTACAATTTAATGATTTTTAATATCTACTACTTTCATAATATTTCCAAGCAGAATTTAATTATTTAAAAATTTTTTGTAAAAAATAAAATTCTTTTCAAAAAAACAAAAATTGTTTAGGAATTCAATTATTTAAATTATAATTTACATAAAATTAGAAATGAATTATTTAAAAATGTTCATAAAATTCTTCGCATTAATTAAATTATTCCTTTAAATGTTTAAATTGTTTCAGGAATAATAAAATTCATTGTAGGAAATTCCTTTATTATAGCATCAGATTCAGAAACGAGTAAATACTTTTTATGAAAATTAGGAAAAAGTCAGGAAAATAAAAATATGGAATGGAATTTTTGTCAATTTTATAAAGCGCCTTAAACGAATTTTTGTGATCATCAAGTTTAATTTTTGATAGTTACTTTTTTACTACTTTCTTTAGTTTAAAAGATAATTTTTAAAAATTAATTATCGTATTTCGTTAGACGGCATTATGCACTGAGAAAACGGTATATTTGATTCAAACATATTTTGTTTAAATTAAACTTAAAATATCTTTGCTATACAGTCAAACATATTTAAGTTTAATTCAAACATATTTTTTGGTTCATTTAAAGGAATAATATATTTTATTCATACATAAAATGTGATTGATTTTAAATTAATTATAACCAACTTTTAAGTTTGAATCAAACACAAAATTTTCAAACATATTTTTTGTTTAAATCAAAACAGAAAATATGTTTGAATTAAATATATTTATTCAAACAAATAATATTTTTGAATCAAAGCAGTAGATATTTTCTATATATTGAGATTAAACTTACAAACTAATTTCAACTGAACAAAATCTCTTAAAATTATTTTTTTATTTAAATTAAGTATAATGTTTTCTCAGTTCTAAATTATGAAATATTATATTTTAACATAATATATTTTCGTAATTTAATATGAAAATTATTGCATGCTGTAAAAAAATTGAATTCTCTACCGTTGTCGCTATTGGTCCAATAGTTTTTTTCTCAGTGTAGATTCTAATATTTGAAAACTATCGCATCTTATTTGAAAGACCTTTTGAAATTAATGACATTAAGTTGAAATGCGGTATCTCTCGCGAGGAACAGAGGACCGTATATATTATATATTATATATTCCCGTTGGACAAGTTTATTGGCAATATCCTTCTTTTCACTGGGTAAAGTCGTGCAATAACCGCACGTGTTATAACGAGACGCTTTTCACCTAAGCCATCGTCTCGTATCCTATTGTAAAGCAATAAAAGACGATAATGGCCCAACCTAGAGGGGGAGTGGTGCGGGATAGGAATAAGGAGGACACTCTCTCTATCTCGCTCTTTCTCCTGGTCCAGGGAAGATGTACTCTAAGTTTTCGCAACCATCATCGTCCTTTAAATAAAATCAAATTGAATGAATATCCTACTCCTGTCGAATAATAATATAATATACTTGAAAGCAATCGTTAAATCCCTTTCAATTTCCATTTGGAGATTTCAAGTATTATAGTGCTTCGTTGGCTTATAATAAAACTACTGTAACCCATTTTCTTCGTAAAGCAATACAATCGCGACGAAATTACCTTTTCGATTGGCATTTATTTTCAACTTTATTTTACAATAATGGTTCGTAATCCAATTAAACTTTGTTCATCTGTTCTGTAACTACGAAACTTAGAAAGCATTTTGACGAATATGTCAATATTCGTCAAGTATTTTACGAATTCTAATTTCTACTCAGTTATAATCGTTACAGAGTAAAAAAGCCATTTGTGTCTTTTGGTGGGGACTATGAAAATTTCATTCAAAAGCATTAGACAGGGGATTTGTTGTAGTGTAGCCAGAATTGTCAGGGGAATAGTTGATGTAAGGATGTCAAAGTCGGTGCGATTTTCCCACAGAGCTTCAATGGGGAAATCGAATTTACTATGTACACCCCCTTAAACTGGTGTTTAAGAAGATAGTTTAGGTATATTTTACTTTCTTTCTCGCAAACTATGGGCGATATTTTTAAAATTTTCCTGCTACTAAATGCCTCTACTACTCTTTTTCGATTCTTACTCAATTCTTAAAATAGATATCTGCATTGCCGACAAGGTAATCTTCTCTTATTTATCTGTTTCGCTTACTCTGCTTTGCAATTGATGACTTCTTAAAATCTAAGGTGATTGTGTGTATTACTACGTGTTTTAAAATCAGCTACGTTTGAAAAATCATTTGAAGCTTTTAACCTCAATTTTTTTCCCCAATTTTTTTTTAATGAGTAGAATCTTTCTTAGAACTAAAAAAAAATCTTTGGGTTATAAAAATAATTTAATTTGTATTAAAAAAAGGAATATTTAAAAAAAAGTGCACAAGTGTGAATTAGGGTGCTTGAAATTCTACGCGTGCATTACTACGCCGTGCCTATTAATACGCGTGAATTATTACGAACGTTCCAAATTATAAGTTTTATTACTATAATTGAAATTATCATTTAATAACCTAAATTTTAGCTTTTTATTTATTTCAAAAGGACAAAATAATGTATTTAATTATTTTAATATTAAATTAAACTTTATTCATAATATGAAAATAAATATTTATTTTTATTTAGATAACAAAATTAAATTAAATAATTACTTGAGGTAATATCTGTAAATCATATTTTTTAATTATTTAACAAAAACTTTAATTATTATGCATTGACATTTAGTTTCTTTTGTCTGTTTTGAATGTCTTGGAGAATACTTTTTTATTTTAGCTAAAAATTATAATTTTCATTGCGTTCGCTCCAAGTATTATAGGTAAACAAACACGAACCACGAACTATCACAACTATATATTTTAGGTTGTGTTACACGACGTAGAAATAAACACATGTGCGAAAAATACTGTGTCCAATTCTACGTTTAAAATTAAATAATAAAAACGTTCAAAACATTACATTTTCTTTAAATTTATAAAAACGTATGTTATTACTTTATTTAGAAATAACTTAACATTAAATATTTGTTCACAAAACGCATAAATATATTTCTCTTTCTAAAAGCACTCTCAACTCACTAAAGTAACTTTTTGTGCTCTCATCTGAACTGGTGATTTTCAAAGTTAAAAAAAATGTATTGAAATACTTACATTTTTTTAGAATTTTTCATTAAAAATAAAAATTAATATAAATTAAAGTTTTATTATAGATATTTTATATTTTATTATCTGTCAAATAAAGTTTTATTTTTATATTTTTAATGAAATTCGTAGTAAATGGGGCACACGTAGTAATACACACAATCACCCTATGCTATTTTTTCGATTTATTTTGAAAGGATCTGCTCTCTTAATTTGAATTAGTTAAAAATCATGGGTTTAACTGACAATCAGTGACTGACTTTTTGTTTCTGAATCAGTTAAAATCAACTGATTTTCAGTAAAAAGTAACTGATAATTGATTTTTTGCTTCTAAATCAGTTATTTTTCACTGATTCAAATTTAGAGAGAGAAATTAAATTTAAATAAGAATATTAGTTTGAAGTTACATTTTCGCAAAATCAACAAAGGGAGAAGTTAATTTTGCCGATCCAGACTATGAAATTCGCTCTTAACTCTTTTTCTCATATTTTTTAAAATTTATTCTTTACTATTTATTCTTCACATTATTGCTTCCTCATAAAGGAAGCCTTATAGTGATGTCGATTTCCGAATTTTTTAGAATCAATTATTTTTACAAATTTTCAAGTGTAGTATATATAATTCGTCGAGAGGAACAAATGTCCGGATGTATGTGTGTATGTGTGTGTGTGTGTGTATGTCACCGATTCTTGTGGACAAATTTTCTCTTGCACATCTTGATGGATTTTGATAAGATTTTGTAGGTGTATTACGGTCATGAATACCAAGAATCAGACAAAAGGATTTTCAAAAATATATAAAAAAAAAATTTTTTTCAAAATTTTTTTAATTTTTTAAAAAATTAATTTTTTGGTTTTTTGAAATAACTTTTTTCTATATTAAAATTTTCAATAATTCTTGTCAAAATTGCATTCCTGACATAAAAACGAATCGATTCATGTATATAAAGTATATATTTTATCAAAATTTATAGAATTAATAAATATTTTAATTTTTCACAAAAAATTAAAATTTTGTATTTTTTGACATTTTATCATAACACTTTAAAATAATTATTCTATAATAAAAAATTGAATAATTAATATTTATTCAGGGTACTTTACCCGGTTTATTAATTATATTTAATAAACTATTATAATTATTTAACTTTTAAAATTATATATAATAATATATATTGAGGAAGCTAAATGGTCATGAAATGAACAACTTGTTACTTGTTACATTGAGGAACATATTGTTCCTTTGGGGAGTTAGTCATTATTTAACGTAATATGCATTACGAGATGAATGATTTATTTTTTAAAAACAGTTGAAAAAATACTTTAAAAAGCTGCACCTTATGTCTTATGCATTATGTACATATAGTTATGGTTTGAAAAATAGAGGGTTCTTTTTTTCTTTTCTTTTTTTTCGAAAGCTTTATCGTACAGAGAGAAAACCAATGTAAACAAATATATGTCACTATATCTTGTGTTTACATCCTCAGAGATGTGTCGAGATAGACAAGAGAGAGAAAGGAAAAAGGTTCTCTCTCTCTCTCTCTATTTTCCAGACGAGGGTCTATACGTTTATTATTTTGAATATTCCGATCAAGGGTGACGTCTCTTGGCGAAAATTATTTGTCGTGTATAGTTATTTATTTATGGTTCTTCGAGTCCAAGCGGAAACGCCCATCAGTTTTCGTCGCATTCATGTTTCAGTGAAATTCACTGGATTCGATGGCGTAGAAAAAAAGCCATAAATGTCAAACAAGTTATAATGTAACGGAATTTATTTAAACGTTATAAATTTAAACTGGTTTAAGGGTCGTATTTAAAATGTTTTCTTTTTTTTCTCTACAAAATATTAAATTCTAGGTCAATTACGAGATTTTTTAAAAACATTCTGTTTGTTTTTCTCTGGAAAAGAATTAAATTTTTATGATTTATTCCATGTATAGAAGTAGAAATTTTTTCTTCTTTCCTTCTTGTCGTCTTTTTTTCTTTTTTCTTGATTTGAAAAGAAAATGTTACTTGGGAAAAGTCGTAAAAATTTATCGACCTTGAACTTATTTGAGTAAGAGAATAATAAGAAACTCGGGGGAAATTAAGCTAAGTCTAACTGTTGTGAACTTGAAACAATTCATGAGATATAGCTTCCTCATAATGACTGTATTCGTGTTAGACAATAATAATCCCAAGAGACTTGGGGGCAAATGTTGGCGAGGAAAAAGTTGCTTCTTCACTGTATATATCGGAGAGGGCAAAAATAAATCCTAAGAGCCGTTAAGGCAGAAAATTACTTAACAGGTGGTTTCACGATTTAACAGCGTCTGGCCCAGTGCATATTGGATATATGGTTAAGCAGTTTTAGAGTGCTTTAACTTTTTTCTAAAATTATAAGGGGAACTGCTTTGATTAAATTGTTTTCTTTTAAAGTTTGCACTGATTTTTTTTTCTTCCCAGATGTTTTTCTTTTTTCCCTTTCTTCTTTCTTTTTAACTCTTTCTATTTAGTTCTATTGGAAATAATTCAATTCTTGAAATTTCTGTTTTTTACCATAATTTTTGTAAGCTTTCCAAATTTTGTTTGATGATTTCCAAATATTGATGACACCATTTTTATCAAGTTTCCTTTTCCATCCCCTCAATATTACACTGAGAGAAATAAATAGTTGTGGTAACCATTTTTTCCAGGATTATTTTTAGTTAGTAAACTATACTGCTGTTAACTTATTGGTTGGTGTTACCATTTTCTATTAGTATACTCAACTATTTTATTATTTGATTCAACTACTTTTTTTCTTGGTCTACCTATTTAATTAGTTACGTTACTAACTAAGTGGCTGGAATTACTAACTGAATAGTAACAGTAACTAATTAAAATTAGCAGCGACGTTATTACTAACCAAATAGTAGTCACAGCCATTCATTTCTCTCAGTGTAATGAAATCTTTAAAAACACCGAAAAATTGTGAATATTCTCCCCTCCCCCCCCTTTAAAAAAAGAAAAACTTATAAAAATATTATAAAATATATAAAATATTATTATTTAAAATATTAATTTCTGTGGAAAAAAGAATTTAATTGTTTATTTAAAAAAATTATTCAAGAATTTGGAAAATATGAAAAGAAATTAATCTTTAAAAAATTGTAATTAACAATTTTTCATGAATGTTAAATTCCTATAAATAAATTAAAAAGTTTAAATTAAATTTCCAGTTAATTTTTTATTCCTTTTTAATTTTTCGAAAAATGCACTTTTTTACTACTTTATTCGGTCTAGAAATTACTTTTTGATATATTTTTTTAAAATTTATAATCGAGTTGGAAACTTGCGATTTGAGAATCCTCAGAAAAATATACATTTCACTACCCAAATTTGAACCTCCTCAGAAAAAAAAATTCTCTTATTTTTCTGAGGAGGTTCAAATTACGATCTGAATTTAAGACTTCTCAAAAAAAATTGTTATCCTCGATAAAAGTGGGTGCACGCGAAAATAATTGCATCTGGTGTTTAGAATATTCTTTTTTCGCTTCCCCAATAATTCGTATACTTGATGTCACGAATATGGTTCGATGCCTAAGGGCAAAAGTCGAGCAGTATATACGCCAAAAGCTTTCAGCTACTCCCGAGAACCAAATTAATCGGAGGTAGAAGTAGAAGGAGGAGGAGGAGGAGGCAAAAGATTAGTGGTGTGTTGGTTGCTGGCATCAGAGATCGAACCTCCCCGTTCGCATGAATATGCGATTTGTATAGAGTGTCCAATCTTTTTTCATTCTTTTTTTTTGTTTTTGTGTGAGTGGGTGATAGCTATGCATGCGTGTCACACGCGTTTACGTGCAACTATATAGATACATTTGTGGCCCCTCCACATTGAGAAACCAACTCCATAACACCTCTCCTCTGCCCTCCTCTTCATCTACCTCTCGGACATTGCGAGGAGTATATAGTAGAGTAGAGTAAACTGAGAGAGTGAGTGAGAGAGAGAGAGAGAGAGAGAGAGAGAGAGAAATGGAAACTTGGGAAGGGAGCTGCTTTGCCACTGCGTTGCATTGAGCAAAGCCAGAGTAAAACAGTTCTGAACAGTCCGACGACTCTTGGAAGTCGTGTTGCTCCGTTTACATTAATCGCTCGTTACACGTTTTGTTATTTTTGCGCAAGTCTGCGCGCGAATTTTTTAACGCGCCAGGACGAAAATCGAGCTAATATTTGTGTCAGGGGGGGAGGAAATTCGCCCTTGTTCACCAGTTGCTTCTTGAATTTTTTTTATTGTGTCTAATTTATTCTTTTCTTGAGAATAGAAAAAGTGTAAAAGTGTATAAAAGCATTAAAGTAAAATGGAATGAAAGTACACAATGTAAAAAGTATAAAGGTAAAAAATGTAAAAGTAAAAAGAAAAACCTTTAAAAGTGTAAAAGTAAACATTGAAAAAGTATAAAACGTATAGGAATAAAAAGGATAAAAGAAAAAACAAAAAAAGTGTTTAATAAAATAGTATAAAAAGTATAAAAGTAAAAACTAAAATAGTATAAAACATACAAAAGTAAAAATTAAAGTAGAATAAAACGTGTGAAAGTAAAAATTAAAAAAGTGTATAAAAGTGAAAAAGGAAAAAGTACGGAAAGTAAGAAAGAATATAAAATACAAAACTACAGAAAGTACAAAAGTTTTAGAAAAGTAGAAAGTATAAAACTTGTAAAAGCAAAAAAGTACAAAAAATCATAAAACTGCAGAAACTAAAAAAAGCAAAGAACCACTTGTTTTTTGTTTTGCCTCCATATTTATTTTTGCCCTTAAATTATTCCCCCTTATTTGAGAGCTAATTGCTCCTGGTTGGCTTGTATGTAACTGAAATTGGAATCGGAGAAGAGAAGTTTGTGTTAATAATTAATGTCAACTGACTGTTCCAAGTCAAATGTCTTCCACGAAATTCCCTTATGAAGAAGAGTGCGCTCCTGTGACAAGGAAGCTGCGCACGTACGATTACGATTGCATTCCATTGGATTTATTATAAGGACATATTCCTGTTTGCACGCAGAATTATTCAATGTGTTATTTATGAGAAACAGTTCATTTTCGTCTCGATGAGTTGAAAGTTCAAGAAGAAAAATCAAAAAACAATTCTACAAATGAAAAAAAAAATTCCATATATAAATAGGAAGTGCTGAATTCTAATTAAAGAAATTATCTACATTGCGTTACGTTATACATTCACTGAATGTGTAAATTTCGCATTTAACTTTTTTCCTGATTGGATCAACAGTTATTATCTAAAAATACTGATGGTAATTTGACTTTTATTTCTCCATTTATCAATATCTTTAGATCTCATCTCTCTTTGGAAAATTTTGATTCAATTCTTTTTCCGTGTAAAAGGGTTACTAATTGTGATTAATCGTTTGATTTTTGAATACAGTATAAACACCTGGGCTCTATTTAAAGAAAGTTTCCTTTTTTTAATCTCTTTTTTTTTTAATGCAGGTGGATTAAAGTCGATTTGAAAGATAGTTTTCTATTTTTTCCCCTTTCGGTTTAATGGCCTGTGAAATTTTTCCTGAATGACATTTTATGTAATGTGAAATAGACCCTTTAATAGTTACGTAACATTTAGTTTTTATCTTGTAGACCTCACGATTCTTCGGCTATTTGATGATAAACTATCTATCTATCATTCGGTGTTCTTTATAGATTATTTTTTTGTAAATAAAAAGTCTTTCGTAATCTCTTTTCAATTTTTGAGGAAAATATTTTGAAAATATTCAAAATTGTTAAACTCTAATGTTGTTAAATAATAATAAACACTTCTTTGCTTCACTACTGTTTGAGTCTCTGTTGGAGTTAATTTTTGCCATAAAAAATTTTTAAACCCGATGACATTTACTTTCTAAAATTATTTTAAAAATTCTTTCTATTGGTGTCTAAAAATATTTTTTTTAATTCTTCTGTCTAAAAATTATTAATTTTCAAATAATTATATTGGAAATTAATTGTGTTTGTGAAATTTTAATACAATTTTTTTAGATACTGAAATTTATTTAAAAATTACTAAACAATTATTAAATTAGTAAAATTAAATTGAAAATAATTACATTTATTACTTTTGAAGAATTATATATTTAAAGTTTTAAAATAATAATGATTCAAATTTCCTAAAACTGTATTGAAAATAATTGAATTTTTCAAGAATTTTTTAAATTAAAATTTTTAAAAGTTTGATTTGCTGTCCAGATAAAAAATATTATTTATTAAAATAAAATGTTATTTTTTATAATAATGAAGTTTTAAACTATTTTGTTTAACATTTCTAAATGTTAGACTTTTCAATTTTATTTTAATTTTTTAAGATATTTAAGTTTTAAAAAATTGTTCAAAGAAGTGGTAATTATGTTTTGAAAATTTTTTGTAATTCTAGAAACTTTGGATTTTAAAATATTTCAACTCTATTTTTTTCAATAATTGATTTTTTTATAGAGTTATTTACATTTTTTAAAAATTCTATTAAAAATAATTAAAACGTTTGGAAATTCTATTAAAAATTATTGAATTTTGTAAGAATGTTTTTGAAATTTTTCTGAAAAATTGTTTTTTTTAAAATACTTTAACTCATTTTTTTAACTAATGTGCTTTTAAACAAGTAATTGAAAATTTTTTAAATAATTAAAATTAGATCTATAAAATCCGCTTCAAAATAATTTAAATTTTTTGAAATTCTATTAAAAATAATTGAATTTTTCAACTGAAAAGTCTGAAATTACCCCATCGGGTTTCGGGTTTCTGGCTTTTTTCACACCTCTGATATGAAGATTTAAAGTTTTCAATAAAATTTTTCCTTCTGAAAATTTTTTTTGTTATTCAACTTTCCTTGAATATTTCTTTACAGAGATTAGGGAAAAACCTCAAATTCTGACAGGAATCAGTAAAAATAACGAAAAAGCAAAACCGTTTTTTCATTTTTACTCCAAAAAATACAGGTCATTCATAATTTGTATCGGGAGTTAAATTTCAACTCTCCTGGATAAATATACAAATAAACTCTAAAAACCTTGAGATTTTAATGAATTTCAACATCGCGGCAATAAAACATTTTTTTTTCTCTCTCTCTCTCTAAATTAAAAAACTAATTGAATAACGATAAAAAATACACAAACTGTAATTGGTACGTTAATTATTATTATTATTGCAACCCACATATACGAATGTAGAAAGTTGCAATAAAATAAGAAAAAAAAATGTTATATTGCGAATGAGTTTTAATTTTCCAAAGAATAATTAACAATTTTTCTCTTTCTCTCGATAAACTAATGAAATTTCCTTGAAAATAATTGTAAAAAAACGTATGTGTTTTTTTTCAAACGCAACCACAGAGAGGAGATTACAAGAGAAAAAAAGGATAAACACAATTCGAAGAAGTCCTTCGTCATTGCAATCGTCTGGCCGCTTATCCCATTGCAGAATATATACACGTGTTCCGCATCGATCGGGATCGATAACGGGATTCTGGATATCGTACGTAATTGCCGAGAGTAATACCAGGGTCTGAAGTTGAGCGTGTCTTGTAACACTAAACTCTCTTTGGACCATCACACACATACACTCGTATGCTATACATTCATCTGAACGATGAACGGTTCATGGATTGACAACTCGATGCTAATAATTCATCAAGGAGATGTTGCGAATCAAGGCCGGAAGTTAAAGAGTCACAAGAGGTTATATTAGTTGGCAACCGGACATGATTATGCATTACGTACGAATCTTGGAGTAATTAAAACGTCTATCGGTAGCATTAAAAAAATAAAAAGAAAGAAAGGAGACAAGAAGAAGAAGAAGAAGAAGAAGGTTCGCGTGAGTCACGCGCGAGTCTTTAAAAGTTAACGAGGGGAGTCTCTTTGGAGAAATTATCGGGGGCGTGGTACCGTTTTTGTTTCGCGACCACTGTGTGTCTGTATATGTGCATGGTATCTTTTTGACCCTCTCGTCCTGGAAGTGCTCTTCACCGGAAACAGTACCATTCGTGGGACCGGGAATAAAAAAAGCGTTTGAAGGAAGAGATGCTTAAAATCAGCATGTTGGATTATATTGGTGACAGTGGGTGAGTTGTATTCACAGTTTTCTTTTTTTTTGCTCCTTGAGATTCTTTTTAAATTTTTGTCAAATTGAAACAATTATTAGTGGTTATTATTTTATTTATTACACTATGTACACTATTGCGTTAATAAGTTTTATTTGGTATTTAATTTTTTACCTCCACTTTTTCAAAATTGTGACGTACTATGCAATTTTGGAACCCAAGGTTGTGCCTATATGCCAAAAATACGTTGAAAATGACTCCCATATCAAAAAAAGGAAAAAAAATATATTTTTGGGTCTGTATCCTCACTTTTTGCTTCCTCATAAGGAAGCTTTGCATTCGTGACGATTTTCAATTTTTCAAAACATGGTTATATGGACTCATTTTCATCTAGGATATATGTATATTAAATTCTGAGCAAATGTCCAGATGTATGTGTGTGTGTGTATGTCACAAAAAATTGTGTACAAATTATCTCTAACAAATTTTAATGGATTGCCCTGAAATTTTGCAGGTTTATTGCACTCATTAATACCTAAAATCTGACACAAGGATCATAATTCTCAAAATTACATTCCTTACAAGAAAACGAATCGATTGATATATACAAAGTGCACATTTCATTAAAATTTATAAAATTAATCAATATTTTTCTTTTTCACAAAAAATTCAAATTTCGCGTTTTTTGAAATATTACCTTAACATATTAAAATTAAATTAAGCAATTGGTTTATGATATTTTGAGGAAGCGAAATGGTCATGAAATGAACAACTTGTTTGAAAGTGTGCCATACTAGATAATTTTGGGACCAAAGATTGTAATTTTATGACAATAATGCATTAAAACATCTCCCATATCAAAAATAATAAAATAATTTCCTTTTTGTGCTTTTACCCCCACTTTTTTTTAAATTGTGACGTGTTAGACAATTTTTGAACTCAAGATTGTGTTAATATGACAAAAATGCGTTGAAAACGACTCTTATATCAAAAATAAGAGTACAAAAATCCATTAAAAGCCACTTCCATGTAAAAAATAAGAAACAATTTTTTAGGGGATAGGTACACGGAAAAAATAAGTACATGAAAGATTACTTGACAGTACTTGACTTTTGGATGGGACAATATTCCGTAAATATTTCATAGATAGTCCTAGAATTTTTCATTAACTTTTGTGAAATAATCACGAGCAGTGCTAGAATATTTAAAATATTCAATTGATTACTTTAAATATTCCAGCACTGCTTGTAATTATTTCACATGAGTCAATGATAAATTCTAGGCCTGTCTATGAAATATTTACAGAAATATTGTCCCATCCAAAAATCAAGTACTATCAAGTAATCTTTCATGTACTTATTTTTTCCGTGCACCCCCTCTTTTTGCTTCCTCATAAGGAAGCTTTGCATTCGTGACGATTTTCAATTTTTCAAAACATGGTTATATGGACTCATTTTCATTTAGGATATATGTATATTAAATTCTGAGCAAATGTCCAGATGTATGTATGTATGTATGTGTGTGTGTGTGTATGTGACAAAAAATTGTGTACAAATTATCTCAAACAAATTTTAATGGATTTCCCTGAAATTTTGCAGGTTTATTACAATCATTAATACCTAAAATCTGACACAAGGATTTTCAAATTTATCCACAAAAATTTTTTTTATACAATTTTTTCAAAATTTGAAAAAACAAAATTTTTGTATTTTTTTAAATAACTTTTTTGTTTCTTAATATTTTCATAAATTATTCTCAAAATTACATTCCTTACAAGAAAAAGAATCGATTGATATATACAAAGTGCACATTTCATCAAAATTTATAAAATTAATCAATATTTTTCTTTTTACAAAAAATTCAAATTTTGGGTTTTTTGAAATATTACCTTAACATATTAAAATTAAATTAAGCAATTGGTTTATGATATTTTGAGGAAAATAAAATATCAAAAATAAAAAAATTTTGTTTTGGGTTTTTACTCGGAGAGAAGAGGTTATTTTCCCTGATAGGAACAGAAATTGTTAGCTTCAATAAATAGCACTTTAAACATTTAACAGTTGGTAGTTCCAATAAATAAAATAGTTAAATTTGTAGAGTTACAATAGTTGACAGCTACATTCGATAGTAGTTGGTAGTTCAAAAAAATAACAGTTTAAACAGCTAATAATTGGTAGTTCAAAAAAATATTTAGAACAGTGAATATAGTTAATATAACTACTATTGATAATTGGTATAATTAAAATAGTTGGCAGCCAAAGTCGATGGTTGGTAGTTTACGAAAAGTTTTGTATTTTGTTTACTATTGATGTTACAAAGCTCAAAAAAATATTATTTGAAAGCTCATTTCCTCAGCTTTAACACAGTTTTCTTAAAAGTATCATCTCAATTTAAATAAAAAAAATTGTTGAAAAAAATTGAATGCACACGATGAAAAATTTGTTTGGTTGTGATAGTGAGTGTAAAAAGCGAGTTTCTACATTAAAAACTTAAAAATATAAGAAATGTAGGTAAACAAATTGTTTATATATTTTTTTTAATTCTATACACAGAAAGCAACAATTTATGTTCTAAAATTTTTTTTCCCTAAAGTAACTGTTTTTGAGATATCAACAATTTAAAAAAATGGCTAATTTTTTAAACAAAAGATCATATTTTTCTTAAAAACCATCGTATAAAAATTTTTAAAAATACATTTTAAAGGTGATAAAACTAGCTTTCAAATGATATATCTGGCATTGAATTGTGATGATTTCCAATGAAACTGTATCTCATTAAAAAAAAGAAAAAAAAAAGAAAAATTTGGTTTTGCAATAACATTATTTACTCATTATCAAAATTATTTTTTTAATATCAATTTTATGTACTGTTAAAGCTGAGGAAATGAGTTTTCAAATAATTTTTTTTGAGCTTTGTAACTTCAGTAGTAAACAAAATACAAAACTTTTTGTAAACCCTTCAATCGCTGTAGGGTGGGAAACAGTTATTGAGCGGCACTGTACTCGTTATAATAGTTAACAGTTGGTATTTCTAATAAATAATAGTAAAAACCGTTAATAGTTCGTTGTTTAAATAAATAATTGTTTTAACAGTTAATAGTTAGTAGTTCTAAGCAATAATAGTTAAAACAGTTATAATAGTTGTTGGTTCCAGTTAACAATTATTAGTAAAACAATTAAAATGATTGGTAGCTGAATTTTGTACAGTTACATTAGTTGGTAGTTGTATACGATAGTTGGTGTTATATAGATACAATAATTGGTAGTTCAAACAAAAACTAGTTTAAACAGTTGACAATTGGTAGTTCCAATAATTAAAAGTTAACCAGATAATAGTTGGTATAGTTTCAATAAATACATATAGTAGTTAACGCAAGTAATTGTTGGTAGTTTCAACAAAAAGTAGTTAAAACAACTAATAGTTGGTAGTTCTAATAAATAATAGGTAAAGCATTTTTGGACACTCCTAAAAAATACTAATTGTTGAAACACTTAATAGTTAGTAGCTTTAATCCTTGGATGTTATACAACTACAGTATAGTTAGTATTTACAGTCGATAGTTGTTACACTTTATAATGTTGGTTGTTACAATTGAAAATCTTTTTTAAATTCCTGGAAAAAGCTTCATCTGAAATAGTGATAAGTTTCTTTTTAATAGCGAAACTGTAAATTTAAGTAAATAAAAATTTCGCTATTATATAGTTAAATTTGTACTTTGTAGCTTGAAACATTTGTACTTGAAACATTTATTCCATGCATCTTTCAAGTATAGACTTAATATTAAGAATAATAAAAAATTATCGTCGAGATTATAATCTGCTCGGAATTTCCCATAATTAAATGGACATTTTTATTGATGAAATCATTGCATGACTTGACAATACAGCGTTAATTAACAAATGAATTTTTAATGACTTTATGAAATAACTGATTTCAACGATTAAAGAAAATCATGCACATTTTACGCCGTTAAAGATAAATATTTTTCTCTCTGCATTTTCAAGAGCGAAAAATTTATATTTTTGGAGAATTTTTGAAATTATAGAATATCTCAAATAAAAACTATGCGAACACAATTAGTTGAAAATAAAAATTACTTTTCTTCAACGTTAACTTTTCGCGCATATAGAATCGTAAAAAATATATTCTAAAATTTTCCTACACTAATAATAATCTTACCTTTTCAAAGGCGAAAGAAAACTTTAGTAAAACTCTTTTAACATTATTATTTCACAGCCATTAAATTGTTTTGCAGTTTGCAACTTTGTGCTCTCGGGGAGATGGGTAAAAGTTTTCTTGTTTTTTTAGCGATAGTTATTAGGGAAGGAGAAGAGAACTTTTTTCTCTCTAGTTTGATAAATAAAATTATCAACTTTTTTATTATTTAATTAGTGTCATGTAAATTAATTAGTCATCTTTGGAAAGTTTTTCTATTCATAAATTTTTTACAAACTTTCTTTTCGTAATGATTTTTCGAAGGTTCCTCTGAACATTTTATGAAAAGAAAACTTTTTTTTTCTTATTATAAGAGACAAAATCTGATTATTTTATATTTTTTATGAAATTGCGTATACAGAACAAATACTGTATTTACAGTAAAATATGCGGTATTTTTTCTAGTTTTCGTTTCCTCGTTTTTTTCTAATGTTATATGTGTTCAAATAATTTATTATATCTGTCCTTATATCAGGAAACATGGTAATTTCGTTCTTGGTATGTAGAAAATTATTGTACATTTTAGTGGAGGATATTATAAGGCAGGTACTACAATTTCTTTCGTAATGCAAGTACCTACCTTCCCAGTTTTATAGAGTTTGCCCATGTGGATAATAATCATATCCTCTAAATAAGTTTTGAAGCAAAAAAGAATTCTCTAATAGTTGGCACTTCAATCAAATATTTAATCATTTGTTTTGAATATTGAGAGTGATTTTTATGTTTCTTGTTTCTTTTTAATTCAATTCTTTAACCTGACGCTCAAATTTTCAATTTGACAAAAATGTAAAATTTGCATTTTAATAAATAATATTTAATTTATAAAAAAAAATTTTAATTAATAAAATTAATAACTTATATATTTATTAAGGTTTCTTTTCTAATTACATCTAAATCCTGAATCCTTTCATGGGGTAAAAAATATTTCCGACAAGAATTTTCAAGCTTAGTAACTAAACTTTCAATACTAAATGGAAATTAAAAAAAAAAATTTTAATTCAGATTTTATAGCGTCAAATGTAAAAAAAGTGGCTTTTTCACCCCGTTATACTCTTATTAATAAAATAAAATTAATATTAATTTTGAGTCCTATTTTTTTAAATTTTATTTGTTAACTATTATTTCATTTTTTATAGTTATTAATTAATAAAATTAAGTCAAAATTTAATTAATTAAAATTAATTCCAAATTAAATTGAAATAAATATTTATTTGAAATTAAACAGATATTTATTTAGTTAAAACAATAAACTTAATTTAGAAAAACTTGCAAAGTGTAAAAATCCAATTAAGCTTTTTACAACAAAATAAAAAAATTGATTTAAATATAATTATTTACCTAGTGAATAAATAATAATAAATAATAATAAACAGTAATCAATAATAATTAATTAACAATAAATTAAAATAATAGTTAAAACTTAAAACAAATTATATTACAATCGATAATAGTTATCGAATATTTACGACAGAGTACAGAAATGATGATAATTCTGAGTAATAGTTAAAAGGAACAACTTTGTACTAAAATGTAGTTTAACAAAAATTACATTGAAAATAATAATTCCCACGAAAGAATCACTAATGTATCTTTTATCTCAAGACAGATATAAGGGTCCATAAAAAACATTAACATCTAGTTTTTATTATACAAGATTATAACATACACATAAAATTGTACATCGTAAATATCGCGTATAAATCACAAAAGTTGTTATTCCTCGTATAGACGAAAAAAGAATAAGATGATGAGGAAAAGAGTCGAGAATGTATTTGTGAAAGCTTGTAAGCAAGTGTATAAAACGCCATTGAAATGATTCTTTGTGTCTTTATCAATAAGTAAAATGATTAAAAAGTGAAAGTGTTAACTAATCCCATAAAACACTTGTAATTATTGTACTTATTCATATCAATCAAAATTATATGCCAACTCACTGGTTATATAATTATTTACATTTTTACTTCTTTCGTACAATAATTAGAATTCTTTTCTTCTTGAAAAATGCTCTATATTTTTTAATTCATATGTATTAAAGGTTTTAGAATGCGGACCTAATAGGTTTTGAATAGAGCATTTTGTTTTTCTGAATACATTCTATACATTTTACTTTTATTTGTAAAGTGCAAGTAAATAGTTAATAAATTTTTAGGAAAGTTTTAGGAAAGTTTTAGGAAAATTTTTAGATGCTGTGGCGGCAGTAAGCAACGAATTATACTTATTGTTAGAAGTTCAAGCAAAGCAGTTTGGTCTCCTGTAGTCTATTCTCCATGACTTGAAGATAAATACTTTTTAATTAATAATTTATTCTCCTTCTGTATTTTTACTCAAAAAATTAAAAACATAACCTCTTTATTCCTTGTCTCTTACTTTCTTAGGTATACCTTTCTTAGGAGCGTGACACATTTGGTAAAAGTTTACTTCTCTATAAATTTGAAATAGTAATTAAAGTATATAAATTCATTATTATTATAATTAAATATAATATAACTTAAATAATTTAAATGTGTTTGATAAAATAGCTAAATATTTGTACACAAAATAATTGAATTGCTGTAAACAAACTTTATAAAAATTCTATTAAAATTAATTGAATTCCTGGTTAGAATGTTATTAAAATTACAAAATAAATATAAAAATGTTGTAAATTAAAATACTAGGGAAGACCGGGGCGTAATGAATCACTTCAATTTATTCAAAAGTGGTAAATCAGAGTAATTTCGGTTTTCGATCAAAATAATGTACTTGGTTTTTGACTAATACTTACGGTATTAATAAAAAAATAACTATTTAAGAACTGTTCGGACCACAAAAAAAGGTTTTAAAAAATTTGAATTAAGTTTTAACATGATATTAATTATAATCTAATATAAAGATCGTTATTTTGATTAAAGATTAATGCAGATATTAAAGTTTTAATTAATGTTAATGTTAATAAAATAATTAAGTCAAGTTTAATTTCCTGTAATTTATATGATAACTCTTGATTAGAAAACAAACAAAAAGTGAAAAGTGAGCCCTATATAATAAAATATAAATATAAAAATGTAAATTAAAATAATAAATATTTATTAAATTTATTAAATATATTTCCATATTTATACATATTATATTAAAATATTTTCATGGTATTTAATGGTCCATTTAACAAAATGGCTCGCTGAGCATGAATTGCAAAGTGCTTTGAACCCGAGAAGAAAAAACTTGTTCAATTTGGATTTTCATGAATAATTCCTCTTGGGTTATACAATATTTGTTTGTGTATCCAAAACTGTGAAATTTTCCACTCAATCGCATTAAAGTCTATTATGCATATATTTTCTATTATACTATGTCCTATTAAGGTAAAAAAAAAGAAGAAGCACTCATATTGAATTCTCGTTTTAGTTGTGGGTTCCCCATTTTCGAAACACACACGTCCTTTAGGGACAGGTTTGAATGTTAAAAAACGCGTTTCATGCACAAAAGGTATTCGTGTATCGCTCTCAGCGGACGCCTCTGTATAAAGTCAGCCGTAAATCATTTCTGGATAAGCTACTTATCAAGTATAAACTATTTGTCACAAAACATTTTAAGATGACAGTTAAAAAATTGTCTGTGTGTTATATGTATATGTATGTGTGGTAGTGTTTCTGAATCAACTTCGCCTTTTTCTTTTTGTTAATAGGACACTATCTTTGTCTAATAATGGCGAAAGATAAATGAAATTCAACGTCTGGGGGGACACACTTTAGTTACAATTTAGAATTGTTTCTTTTTTTTATTATCACTTCCGCAGATAAGAAACTCGCACCATTTGGTTGATAAATTGTCTCAGGTTCTATAATAGAAACTGTTAGCTTCTTTATTTTCATTTTGTTATTTACTTTTTTTCGAAATTTGTTCCGTTTGCTTTTTTAATTAAGAGCGAACTCCAGTAATCTAACATCTCGAATTATTTATTTTCACAACTGAAACGAAAAAATGTTATTTCATTTTTTCTACAATTAGCGCAGTATTATTCATGTACTTTATCTATTTACTTAACTTTGTTTGTGAGCGAAATTCCATGTCATCTATATATAGGCATTAATATAATGGACTCTACCTGGCGCGAATTACAAAAAGTGAATTTACTTATTTATTATTAACTAATTTTAAAAGAATTTGTATTCTTGAAATTTTTCAAAAAATTTCCAAAAAAATAGACTTGTAGCGATAAGAATAATATTTGCCCTTTTCAAAAAGTATTTAGGTTATAAAATATAAATTGCGTAGGGGAGACCGGGGCGTAATGGCTAACTTTTCACTCTTTGTTGTTTTACTCGGACACTTTTGTCCTAATTGAATGTTTATCTCTCAAAAAAGTTACTCTGGTATCTCAGCTTACTTTTAAGACTACGAACGTCCCGATATGATTCTTGCTTTTTATTCTACAGCAGTTTTTCTGGAGCAATGCAGAGCTCCAAAATACGTCCCTAACCGGGGCGTAATGGATAACTCCCGGGGCGTAATGAATAATGATTGCTAATTATTATCTACAGTTTCCAATTTTATTGTATATTGTAAATTAAGGTTTCTGGGTATTCCGTGAATGCTATTTTTATTCAGCAATACTTCTCCTATCGCTTTTTCAATAATATTCTGTGATATTGGCACTCTCTCAATTTTTTTGTAATTTCTCATTAAAATCGTAGCTTGAAATCTACTGTTTGTAAATTTTAGACCAAAACTTAAAAATTTTGTTAAAAACACCTAAACATACTTAAACTAAGTGACAAGTAACCGCGAAAACAAACCTACACTTCGCCGATATGGTACGTTGCTTTTTATACATAGCGTATTGCATTAGCCAACACGCCCCGGGAAAAAGTAGCCATTACGCCCCGGGGGTGTTCGGCAAATATTTGCCTTTTTTTTAACAATACCGGAAGTGTGAATCAAAAATCTCGAATTGTCCCTTAAAAACAAACGTGTCAAGATCGAAACCTCATTTCAGTTTCTTTTTTAAAGCTATTTTTCAAAAAAATAGAACGCAAAAACGAAAATTTTGAAAAGTTACTTTCGTATGTCAAAAATAGTTTTTCTACTATATTTCTTACAATAATGAATAAATATTAATGAAACTTCCGACAAACTTGCAGTATACCAAGTACAATAACTTGTCTATTGTGCGAAATTATTACAATTTACGGTTTTTAAACAAATTACAATTATTCATTACGCCCCTTAGCCATTACGCCCCGGTCTCCCCTATATAGAAATTCCTTTTTGTGAAAATTCTTATTTATACATACATATACATACATATAATGAAAGAATAATTGTTGTCGGAAAATTGCTCATCTGTTTAATAAAGGTATATAATTAGAAAGTCGCCTTCGCTTTATTGTTGACACGAATGAAAACTGTATATGTTTAACTAGCTGTGGATTGTCATTTATCATTTGTCATTTTGTTAACTTGTGAAACGTACGCGAATTCCGCTGGAGCGCTTTCGTCACAGTTTCTTCATTCGCGAATACAGACCACAGATTTCCCTCGAGATGTCAAAACCACTCATCGGTCATTGACACGTTTTATATGTGTATATATGTATACATGGAGCCACTTTATCCGATTGCATATTTAATTTAAATTGCACTAGCTGTCGTTTCAATTAATGGTTCTTAATGTGGAGCATTAATAGCGACTTATTCCATTTTATTACTGCTGTGTGGATTCTTTTTCCTTTTTCTTTTCGGTGCAAATGTTTGTGGTTATAGGATTCTGTGCGCTTTTAATGGTGATTATTATTATCAATGATTTTTAAAACTAACGGTAGTTATAATCAATGGTTTTTATAACTAATGGAGGTTACAATCAGTGGCAATTACAATCAATGGTAGCTATAGAATCAATGGTAGTTTCAATCAGGGGAGTTAAAGTCAATGATAGTTTGGTATTTTAATCAATGTTAGTTACAAGCAATGATGGTTTCAATCAAAGATGTTAAAATCAATGGTTGTTACAACAGACTTCGCAATCGATAATTAACTTTATAACAGTAACAAAAAGTAGCTTTCAAACTAAAAAAAGTAGTAAAAAGAAGCTATCTAAAAATTAAAACTTAATAAAAAAAATCATGTTAGAAACTTCAATAAAACTGCCAAAAATTCTATTCTATGTTTTATTTTACAGACTTTTTCCTAATTTTCATCAAAAATATTAACTTCTTTCTTATCTTGCTACTAAATTGAATTCCTGCAAAGAATTATGTTATTTATCAAAGAATTTTAATATTTATAAAAACAATGTAATTCTTGCGAATAATTTTATTAAAATATTTAAATAATTCAATTTTTACGAAGATTTTTACAAAAAAAATTTTAAACAATTTAATTCTTACTTTATTTATTAAATAAAGTAGAAATGTATTACATTTAAAAATAATTGAATTCTTGTAATGAATATTTTTATTTTTGAAAATAATTAATTACAAAGAATTTTATTAAAATGCCTTAAAATAATTTAATTTTCAAGAATAATTTGTTTATTTATCGACATTATTGAATTTTTTCGAAGAATTATTTATGTAAATAATTATATTTTTCTAAAGAGTTTAAAAAACATTTTTTAAGTAATTTATTTTTTCAAAGATTTAAAATAAAATTATGGAGACTATTAGGGTCATTTGGGGTAAATGTAAACGGAATATCTATGTTTCACTAAAAACATTAGTTTTTTTTTGTTAAAACGTAAAATGGACGGATATTTTTTGCATGAACTTGTTACTTTACTTCCCTAGAAAAGTTTTATGGAGTACAAAAAATATTGATGCACCTGAATCGCCTTAAACTGACTGTTTACATTTACCCCGATAATTTGAAATTTTTCTAAAATTCGGGGTAAATGTAAACACCACTGTAGTTAAGCGAAGTTTATGAAACAAGTTATTTCTAGTATACTACTGTTTTAAGGGATGGAAAAACTGAAAAAAGTTCTTCGTAGATGTATAAAAAAATCAACGAGTTGACTGGCTAATGTATCTTAAAATAAACAATCAACCATTACAAAATTAGTAATGTAAAACTTGAATAACTTGAACAAATTTTAATAGATTTTCATTCAACTTGGTAAAAAAAAAGTTTTTAAGGTTGCTGAATAAGAATCTAAAATCGAATTTTTTAATTTCAAAATGGCAGATCCAATAATTTATTAAATTTTTTAAAATGTAGTTGACGTTCTGTTTACATTTACCCCGAGTTTTCGAATTCTCGGGGTAAATGTAAACACTTAATTATTTATTAACTAAATTGACGAAAATAAAAAATCAAAGTCAATTTTTTTAAGGCATTAATAAGGAAGAATTACAAATTTTAGTTTGATTTTTTAATTTATTTTTATGCAAATGCGAGACAAAATACTGAAACAGTAAAATTTTGATTTTCAATCTTTTTTGCATTAAAAAATAACTTGTACTATGGCATTGCCAATTGACAAACTAAAATATTGGCAATACTCAGAACATCTTGTAGGTGAGCTGAGGTAAAAAAACCCTACATTCTTTTTAATTATTAAATTCTTGTAATGAACATTGTTATTTATGACAATAATTGATAATGATTGAATTCTTCCTTTTTTTAAGTAATTAAATTTTTTGAAAGAATTTAGAAAAAAACCTTTTTTTTAAATGATTACATTTTTCGTGGAACTGAAATTAAATTTTCAAAAATAATTAAATTTTTAGCAATTCCTACAAAATTATATTAAAAATAATTAAAATCCTGCGATGAATTTTATTATTTATCAAAATAATTAAATAGTTGCTAAGAATTTTATTAAAATTTTCAAAAACAATTGAATTTCTCAGAAAATTTTTATTATTTATAAAAAATAATTGAATTATTGATATAAATTTTTTTAAAAAGTTAAAAACAAAATGAAGTCCTGTAAAAAATTTCATTATTTTTAAAATAGGGGAGACCGAGGCGTAATGGCTCAGGGACGTAATGAATCACTTCAATTTATTCAGAAGTGGTAAATCAGAGTAATTTCGGTCTCTGATCAAAATAATGTACTTACTATTAGTATATTATTATTGCAAAGACAAATAACTATTTAAGAACTGTTCAGACCACAAAAAAAAGGTTTTAAAAAATTTAAATTAAATTTTAACATGATATTAATTAAAATATAATATAAGAATCGTTATTATAATTAAAGATTAATGCAGAAGTTAAAGTTTTAAGTAATGTAACATTTTGTTATCTAATTTTGTAAATTGTTAAATTCTATTAAGAAATAAATTTGTGATTACATGTTTTTTCGCATTTAAAATGTTAATCAAATAATTTAGTCATTTTTAATTTCTTGTAATTTATATGTTAATAGGTACCAATGATAACCCTTCATTAAAAAAATAACTTGTAAATAGATTTTGTATTTCGATAAAAAAATTTAAAATTCGAAAATTGCACGAAAATGTTTAAAGTTTCAATTAAATATGTTCCATTTTCAATATTCTTTGCTATAAATGTACAGTAGAAACGAAAATTGTCAATATTAAATAATATTTCATGATTTAAATTATAATTTAATTACTGATTCAATACCTCTCGGGCAGTGATTCATTACGCCCCGGCCAGAGGCGTAAAATAGCTCACCTTGTATGTATCCAAAAAAATTCTTCTAGAAAAAAGTATGAGTTATCACATAAGAAATTATTAATGTTTAAAAAATGTTGAAAAAGTTATTTTGAACGATACCTACTTGATACAATTATTATAAAGATAAACATTTATAAAAAAATTACTTTAAATTTTACCAACTGCAGGAACTAAAACATGCATACACTTCAATTGCTGCGGACAAATGCATCTAAGTGCATGTAATTTTGGCAGTATAAAGTATAAACTGACGCGCAGCAATTGACACAGCGCACAGGATTAGATTTGTATAAATTTTATCATTTTTTTAATTATTGAATTCTCTTGCGAAATTTTATGAAAGATACTAGATGTTGTAAATAATTAAATTTCGAATATATTTTGAAAATAAAATTAAGTCTTTTTAAGAATTTCATTATAATAGTATCTTTTAGTTTCTGATATTTAAAAAAATAACCAAATTGTAGCTTAAAGTAAAAAAAAGTAGTAAATAGTAGGTTTTAGCAGATGGGTGTCAAGCATGTTACAATTACAATTACAATCAAGTTACATTCAATGGTAGTTGCAATCAATAGTACTTACAATCATTAG
Source organism: Leptopilina myrica (nomen nudum) (assembly GCA_032872475.1). Taxonomy (NCBI): domain Eukaryota; kingdom Metazoa; phylum Arthropoda; class Insecta; order Hymenoptera; family Figitidae; genus Leptopilina; species Leptopilina myrica (nomen nudum). Next base: position 7,006,341 of record CM065467.1, read on the forward strand.
TGGTTACAATAAATAATGGTTACAATAAATAGTTGTTATAATCAATAGTAGTCACAATCAGGAAAATTTACCATATCAACAGTGCTATAATCCACAGTAATTACAAATCAATTGTTGATATAATATTGTTGGTTACAATCAACAGTAGTTTTTATAATTCATGAAGTTTCAATGAATGGTTGTTATAATCATTGACAGTGGCAAACAATCTAGTTCAATGGTTTAAGTAATAATCATTATCTAATGTTTAATGTAACAAAATAATCCAGTTAGTATTCACAGTCCTTTAATTAAACTGAATAATTTTAATTACTTTTTCCATACCTCTATACAGATACAAATATGTAAATAATGTTTACAGAATAATTTCGAAGAAACAAATAAATATTTACATAGCGAAATTTAATTACAGTGTAAATGAATTAAAAAGAAAATCGTGTTGGTATAACAACTCGCCTTGCGAAGTAACAAGTAAATATATATTTATCAAACTGTTAATATTTGTTTTTCGTCAAGAGTTACACAACCCGGAATAAAAATTAACATTGATGGATTTCCGCATTCAATGATATCAGGTGAATGCATAGAATATATTATACACTTGAAAAACAAAGTGAATATATATAAACATTTTAACATGCATAAAATGTAGGTTAATGAACTGAGTTGCGAATCGTGGCAAATTATTCGATTGAACAAGGTCATCGAGCTATTCATTCTCGACTAGAGTCGGTTTCACCCCGATGCGATCAAACGTATTATAGATATAGTGCGTTTCCTCTCTCGCTGTATATATAAGCGAGCACTTCATACCTTTGGGGATAGGTATGCTATCAATACAGGTTGATTTGAAATTCACGTTATGGTGCGAGAGCATGCAAGTCAACTCCTTGTTAAGGATCGAATCGAAAATGCAAATCAAACTCTCATTCAGATGGTCTTAATATACTTTGGAAAAATTTACTACTCTCGTCTCCATGTCAAATAGACTACACTCGTCGACCACAAGTCGATTTATATCGAAAAATCGTTTTAATTTAAATTACATTAAAAACTTTTTTTATTTTACATTTCCCTATAGGGAAATAAAAATAATGAAACCTTATTATTTTTGCCACAATTTTTAGTCTTGAGAGTATGATGTATGATTTAAAATTTTTTAAAAATTAAATTTCATAATGCAAAATTGTACTAATCACAAAAGCGTAGAAAAAGAAAATTTTTGTAAAATACAATATCACATTGCTTTGTTTGTTTTTTAACAGACAATAATTTATATACGATACATGCAGTATTCAATTCACATTTGAAAGGAACATGAGTAATGTCGAATATAGTATAAGCTATTAATACAGTGGACTTTCTAAAGAGCATATAAGAAGTAATTTGAAAGTACACCCTAAAAATCTAGAACCAATCAAATTTTCTCAAATAACAATAAAACAAGATTGTAATAATACTTGTTTATATATTTACAATGTTGCACGTGTTTACGATAGCTAGGCAACAAATTATGCCACACTCATTCATGACTTCCTGCTGTGTCGATTGTGGAGACTTTTCGGAAAAAGAATCTTAGCGGAAAAAAGGAAGAAAAACAAAACTTAACACCGAGGAAGCTTTGCATTCGTGATGATTTTCAATTTTTCAAAAGAAGGTTACATGGACTCATTTTTGTCTAGAACATATGTATACTCAATTCTTGTCAAATATCCAGATTTATGTGTGTGTATGTCACAAAATATCGTGTACAAAATATCTCGGACAAATTTTATTGGATTGTCCTGAAATTTTGCAGGTTTATTGCAGTCATTAATACCTAAAATCTGACACAAGGATTTCTGAATATATATTCAAAAATTTTTTGTATTCAATTTATTCAAAATTTGAAAAAAAAATTTTGTATTTTGAAATAAGTTTTTTATGTATTAATATTTTTATTAATTCTTATTAAAATTACGTTCTTAACATTAAAATAAATCGATTAATGTACATAAAGTATATATTTCATCAAAATGTATAAAAGTAATCGCTATTTATATTTTTCATAAAAGGTAAAGTTTTGAATTTCTTGAGTTTGTTAAAATTTTACTTTAAAATAATAACTATTCAATAAAAGATTAAAAATTGGTGTATATTATATTCAGGAAGCTAAATGTTTGGAATGAACAACTTGTATTACGTTATATACTGTTGGGTTACTATTTGGCTACTATTTCTGTCCCACAGCACTGAAACTTTCTTAAAAATTTATTAAATATTTACTTCCAATATTCGGCATATTTAACTGAAAAGTTTAATGAAAATTGTATTAAGACTTTATTGAAATGTTCAGGAAAGTTTCGCGCTAATCATTTATTTAATGGGCATATTTAAATCTTTACACAATTTTCACTAAACTTTTCAGTTTAATATGCCGAATATTGCATGTAAATATTTAATAAATTTTTAGGAAAGTTTTTGTACTATGGGGACTGGTTTTTAAATTTCCACTACACTACTTTAAATTCGCTATTGCAAGACATAAAAAACTACTCCTAAAAATTGTTCTTAAATTTTTTGAAACGATCCAATTATTTTTAAAGCCAAGGTGGCTAAGGGTTTGAGCTATAATTATGTTTTAGGAAAGCTCAAAAAGGCTGAAATTTCCCTAATTTTCTTGGTTTCCCTGACCTGTGGCAACCCTGCAAACAATAAGCGTTGTTCCACTCCTACATCCATAAGCCACTGTCTTCCGCGCTAGGCGTTTGACAGTCGGAATCAGTAGGGGATTTATCCGAAACATTACTCCGCAGGTACACTTGATTTTTACAATCGCTTAAATTGTCTTTTCTGTTTTGGCTCACCCACAGGAAACAGCCCCACCACTACGACCAATTATACCGAACATAACCATGATGCCAGTTACATTTGGCAGCGGATAAGCAACAACTTAGCTCAGCACATCAAAGATACACCTCTAATTGAAACCACTATTAATCCTAGCTACCATTGCCTATAACTGACAGTGATTTTAATTATCATTACTTGTAGAAACTATTAATTGTCACTATCATTACTTTTAAAACCCATTGATTGTAACTACCATCAATTGTAACACTAAAAGATTTTTAAAGGATGACTATTGAAATTACTTCTCTTTCTTTTCAAAATGAAATATTTTAATTTTTTACAAAAATTTGACGAACATTACAGTTGAATTACAGTTTGAATTACATTACAGATTGAATGATCACTTGTATTTTCCAATTTAATAATTTTTTTTGGAGGCTTCTCCTCTGCAACCATGTTTTTCTTGAAATTTTCGTTAGTGCGCACAATGAGTATGTCGTCTATCATATCATGCGTTAAATACTGCGCAGGTCTGTAATCATGAATTTAATACCTAAAAATAGTCTTTTAACACTAAACTGATTCCCAGTATTTTAAAATGTTCTCTTTTAGTGGTATAGCAGGATATTTTGAAAAATTGTCCAAAAGAGTTTCATTTTTTGAAACGACGCCATTTAAGATTCGAAATTGCCGTTCTTCATCTTTTTTTCTAATTTCGAATGAAAGAAGACTGAAATTGTCATCTACATCTATTAAATATAAACATAAAAATGAGAATAATTTACTAATTTCAATTTTACAGGGTTGACACAAGATAGAGATATCAGGAAGAAGTCAGGCAAGGTTGAATTGGTCAGGGAACAGAGGGTATAATCAGGAAATTTTATTAAGAGCACTGACAGCAGGTTCAGCGTTTTTTATCTTTCCCAAGACATCAGCATACCTTACACCCTTATCCACCTTGACAATCATTGCTGATTGTCGCGGTAAGCAGAGTACTTTCCTGCCTAGACCTGTGTTCGACTTATTGTCGAACTTACGTACTTTAGTGAAAAACCAGGGCTTTTCACTAAAACATGGCGAGCCACAATATCCATGATGCCAGTCATTTTTGGCAGCGGAAAAGTCAAAGCCCGACAAGAATTACTAAGTAAACTTTGTGTCGTGTCAGGACACAACACGGACACGACACGAATTTTTCGTTAAAGTCCATGGAAAGAACTGAAATTTTTGACTAGAAATTAGAGAAAAGGGATAGAAAAAGAAAATGAAATTTTTTGTAGCAATCCTGTGTTATCTTCTTATCCCTTTTTTCTCCCTTCTCCTTTACTTAGCAAAAATATAGTGTTCGTGGAAATGATACTTTACAAGCAAGGCTGTCCAGTTCGTAAGTACGTATAGGTATATTCTACGGTATCGGTTCACGTAGGAGTAGAGAACGATTCAAAATATGATGGCAACGAACTTAAATGAATGACTTCGAAGATACATTGGCACATAAAACGAGCCCCGTGAGCGGTGTACTTTATGTAAAACCCCTTTTCATGTCCCATAAAATACAGTAAGCGCGACACTATCTTAATTTTATTTGCCTTCTTTATTTCTTTTCTTTTTTTTAATTTTATTATTTTCGATTTCATTTTCAATAATGTATATTGCGCGCTCTCCTATATATTTACATTTCAAATTTCAATCATTGCAAACGTCCATTACATCTAGGCAAATTGCATTTTGTTAATATTCTGTAATGGGGGTAATGAAATTGAACTCGTTTCATTGTATAATAGATAGATAAATGCATAAGAGATTATTATAAATAGACAGGGACTGGATAATTGTGATTACAACCTAATCGTATATGTATTTGCAATGATGAGTCAATGGTGAGTAAGTGAAATGATAATTCATTGTTTATTGTTTCTTAAAACAGTTCCCCTAAATTTGAATATTTAAATGAAAATATATTTGGATTATTCTTAGAATTTCTTAAGAAAAATTGATTAAAAAATGAATTTTAGATAATGTTTTGGATAATAATTGAATCTTCGAGCATTATAATATTGAGGAAATTTGCATATACAAGTATAAGAAATTTTTTTGAGTATCTAATCATTTTTAGATTGAAACAGAATATTCTTTTGGGTCAGCGAAAAATTCAAAATTTGGTCTGTAAATCAGGAAAAATCCGGAAAAAACAAAACTAAATGTTTGGTTACTCTGGTTTAATTGAAAAAACGCTAGTAGAAAATTTCGATTATGTTTCTACATAAGAGAATTACCATCTGCAAAACAGATTAACTAACAGAATTTAATTTATTTTAAATTTAAAAAAAAATTAACACAGCAAAATATTTATCAAATGCAAAAATCATAAATCGAGAATTAAAGAGTTCAGTGCACAATATAATTGAATGTATATGCTTATAACATAGAGTCGAGAATCGATTGCATCAATAGAGAACAAAATCCTTTCTATAATCCCCAATAATAGCAATGACATTTTGTCCACTCAACGATCTTTTCGCTTCAATACTGTATTATGAATTCGTGCAGATCGTTCAAGGAAACGCGAAGAGAAGTAAAATAATGTATCATTAAAAAGCTCGATATATACAATATATATTATCGTATTATATATACATAAAATATACATTGTGTATATATAGAGAGGAAAAGAGAATATATATAGTACCATTTAGAAATATTACCGCTTTCTCCAGTATCACAGGATATTACTCATTGTACCAATTGATTTGCAAGTTACGTCAATGATTTATGAATTTCGTGCTCTTATAGCTCACATTGTTTTGCGACAGCGGAAAAATCTATTAGACGCGGAGTCTGAATTTTTAATGACAGGAGAAACTCAGTTCCTGAAACCTAATAAGAGTATATCGATGAAATAATGAAATACACATGAAATATAAGACGGTTTCATATTTTATTGAAATTCTCAGAGGAATTGTGTGTGGAAAATATATATCAATCTTATGACTCGATAAAAAGGAGTTAATTAAATTTTACTTCCTTGTAAGGAAACTTTGAAGTCGTTTAATTTATAAATTTTTTTAAAATCCTTTAAGGGTTATCACCACTCCAGAGGTAAGAAAAGTGAACGTTATGTTGATGAATTCATTTGGGAAAATGAATAAAGAAATAGGATTATCTTTATTATTTTATAATATATTTTATATCAAAATTACAATGAGATAAATAGTACTAATTTAATGTAGATATAATTCTCTAAAAGAGTATATGTAGTATAGGGAAGAGTGGTGCAAGACGGGGTACTAAAGGTTTAAAGCGCAAAAAACGAAAATTATCGAATAGCGTTATTTGGGGTAAATGTAAACAGTAGATATTTTAGCTAAATTTACAAATTAAAAAATATGTACGACGTCATATTTTGGTTAATTCGTTTGTTAAATAAGGCCGGTACCCCGTCTTGCCCCACTCTCCCCTATAGGCAAATAAAGCAAGAATTTTATGAAAACATTCTTTCTTTGGCTTTACTTAATAATATGAAATATGCCTTTGGTTGCTTTGCTTAAGATGAATAGTATTAATTAATGTATGTATAATTCTCTAAAAGAGTATATGTAGCATGCAGGTATATAAAGCAAGAATTTTATGAAAATATTCTTTGTTTTGCTTTGCTTTGTTTAATAATATAAAATTAATGTAAGTATACATTTTTTAAAAATCGTATGTATCAAATATATGCATTAAGAATATTTTTTAAGAAAATTCTCTTTCGTGTTCCATTCTTAATTACAATATTAACGTTAATATAAGTTTATGAAAAAAATCCAACATAAAAGGAATTTTCATGAAAAATATTTTTTGCTTATGGGCGCAAAGGTGATTATTAAAGGATAACATCTGAAACAAAAAATAATCAAATTATTTATAAACATTGAATATTTATATTTAGATTAATGACAAAAATTAAAGACTTACTTTTTAAAATAATGCAAGTTTGCGTTTTTGATAAATTTCTTTTTTTTATGTGTTTGCTGATACGGCCAAAGCCACTGTACTCCAATTGTACAGGTTTAGCTAAAATGAAAGGTAAAATGGTGCTCATTATATTTTTAAAACAAATCAATGTCCGTGATTGGATATCACATGAATACTCTCTGAAAATAATACATTAATATAAAAACCCTTTACAACATTTGAGAAAAGAACGTGCTGGCGTATCATTAAAAAAACCTAAAATTTTAATGGTTCCATTTCGCATGCAGAGATCGGCTTTGACTTTCCGCAAAATATAGCGCAACAATAAAAGGTAAGGTCTTGAATTCTGGGTCGAAAATACTCATCAAAATAGGCCGAAACTGAATTGGAGAATTTTCGAAAAGAGGCAGCCCGTTAATATTAATAATTAAATTAACAGTTCTATTTTTATAATTTTTCAGTGAGATGATATACGTTTTAAATTTTCCTCTATTCCAAAATATTTGAAATCTCCATATTCTTTTTCATGAAGATTCCGAGATTTTTTTCTCATTTTTATGAAACTTTTTTTCTTTATAATTATTGCTTTTTAATAATGTTGTTGCACTTCGCGGAAGTTCTTTATGGCCATTGTCCTTAAAATCAATAATAGTTCTGTAGTAAAATCTCTCGTCATGTGAGAAATTTGTCTCACTAATAATACATTAATATTATCTTTAAAAAATGAATTTTTTCCCAAGCAAATAATTGGGGAATTCTGTTTTGCATTTTCGTTACAGGAGGAATCAGACAAAAAATTATTGTCACTTTTGTCAGAAACATTTGAGTAACTTTTTATGTTAGATAATGTGCCCTTTAAATCATTTAGGAAAAAAACTGCAATGAATTGGCCTCATTATTATGAATAGCAACAGAATTTGTTTGCTCATCAGTTGAATTGGCAGATTTTCCTACATCCACCATTTCAGACTCAATGGTTTTATCATTAAATTTTAGTTTTTTATTTAATATTTTAGAGGGGAAATCGGGAAATACATCATTCGATTCTTCAAAATTATTTGAAATTTTTGTTTTTAGAAACAAATATTATTTATATTTATATTTATTTAAAATAAATTGAAAGTAATAAACTATTTATTCTAATACACCGTCCGACAAAATTAAACTTTTTTTTGCACCCATGAGCGAACCAAAGATTTTCGGAAACTAGAGCTAAAAAAAAGATACCCGTGTCTGGCCGTTTTTCGAGATCAAGTCGTTTACGGGTTTTAGGGGTAAAAACAACCCTTAAATAGAAGGTAACCAATTGTATTGCAAAAAATATAGAAACATGGTAAATTTTTATTTAAAAATTCTTTAAACCTTATTGGGACTATTAAACATATCCTTACTAATATTTCAGGTCAAACCATCTACCCCAAAAACTACCCCTATTTCGATTTATTTAAAAAAATACTAATAAAACTAAAAAAATTTGGATTTTTTAAAAAGTGATCGATGGTTAATTGTAATATCATACTACAGCCTATCATTTTCAATTTTTCACCCCAACCCTTATCTCAAAACCTACCCCTAAGCTAAATCAATATATTGAATACCGCCCTACAATTTTTGGAATTTTATAAAACTTCGTATTTAAGGGTTTTTGGGGTCGCTAGTTACAAATCTGAACTTGTTATTTAAAAACTCAAAATGGCGCATCCAAAATGGCAGACAAATTAAAAAAATCATCCGATTTTTATAAAATGTAATAACCATGGTATTTCGGAGTTGTGGAATATAATGAATAATTTAACCGCAAAAATAAGCAACCAAAATTTCCGAAGAATTAGAGTTATTTTTAAAAATTTTATATTGTTTTTCAATACATTGTGTTAGATATTTAAAAAATTATTTATAATTTAATTTATCACAACTCAAAAAAATAAAAAACCCATTTTTAATTAAAAATTTTTTTTGCAGTTTTTTTAAATACCACGGTTATTAAATTTTATAAAAATCGGATGATTTTTTTAATTTGTCTGCCTTTTTGAATACGCCATTTTGAGTTTTTAAATAACGAGTTCAGATTTGTAACTAGCGACCCCAAAAACCCTTAAATACGAAGTTTTATAAAATTCCAAAAATTGTAGGGCGGTATTCAATATATTGATTTAGCTTAGAGGTAGGTTTTGAGATAAGGGTTGGGGTAAAAAATTGAAAATGATAGGCTGTATTATGATATTACAATTAACCAACGATTACTTTTTAAAAAATCCAAATTTTTTTAGTTTTATTAGTATTTTTTTAAATAAATCGAAATAGGGGTAGTTTTTGGGGTAGATGGTTTGACCTGAAATATTAGTAAGGATATGTTTAATAGTCCCAATAAGGTTTAAAGAATTTTTATATAAAAATTTACTATTTTTCTATATTTTTTGCAATTCAATTGGTTACCTTCTGTTTAAGGGTTGTTTTTACCCCTAAAAACCGTAAACGACTTGATCTCGAAAAACGGCCGGACACGGGTATCTTTTTTTTAGCTCTAGTTTCCGAAAATCTTTGGTTCGTTCATGGGTGCAAAATCGTGTCGGACGGTGATATAAATGTACTTTACATTGAAAATCAATTTATTTGTCGGGAAAAGAAAAATTTATTACAACAGATGGTTTATATTTTCTTTTTTATAAAGCTGAAATTAATTGTTCACTAGTAAAAATAAAATTAAATTTATACAAAAATAATAATTTGAATTCAAAATATACTTGTATTTAGCAAAATAGGAAATGTGCTATAAATATTGCAGTTAACATAACCTCACACTTTTCACAAGATTGATAAACGCTTTGAATATATGACTTAATCCTTTTATCACGGTTTATAAACATAAAAATTTTAAATTCAATTTTTTAGAAAAATATTTAATTTAAAGTTACTAACATAAACTACTTTTTTGTGATGTAGATAATTATTTATGATTAATAGTTAATACTAACAAGCACATTGTAGCGAGGTTATAGACAATTCGCATATTGTGGATATGTTATTGCTTTTTGTTACTTAATATTATTATTTAATTATGAAATTTGAACTTACCTATATATATAAGTAGTTGAATTTTAACAAATATTTATTCAAATCACTGCACTCAACATTTAAATGAAAATTTTCTGAGAAAACGTGTCAAGATAGTGGTTGTAAACTCCGACGTTCATCCGACTTCTCCGTCTGGGAAAAAACTTTTTAGGAATTAAACTATTTTTATGAAAAATAAAATGTTTTTAGGAATTCAATTGTTTTCATAAATAACAGAATTCTTTTTTAGGAATTAAATTATTTTCAGTAAAGATTTAATAAAAGACCACACAGACATTCAATTATTAACAAAACTTTTAATTGAATTCTTTGTAAAATTTAATTATTTTTAATATCTACTTTTTTCAGTTTAAAAGTAACATTACTTTTTTTGTGTTAAAATTAATAACACTTCCTTTATTTTTTGTGGCAATTAATTATTCGTTATTTATTAGATTGCAAAAAAAGAGCAACCGTCAATTAATAGTTGTTTATTAGATTGTAAAAAAAGAAGATTCCTGAATGAGAAGATACCTAAATAGATATAAAGAATAATGCGCGTCTTGTGCGCGATTAAATTGAAGAAAGACGATAGCGTAACCGTCACGCTTGGTGATTTTTTTGTTCAAATGACATCCATGTTTGACAGTGTCAAAAATGCAATATCCCTCCCCTTCTCTCTTCTCTTCCTAAATAAACCGGACACTGAATTACGCCTACTTCCTTCGGATTTCATTGTCAAAAAGAAATCTTCAAATTGTATCGCGCGAAGGGTTGTTTAAAGCAGGTAGACTCGGTTCTTTAAAAGAGCAAAACCAGTGTATATATTTCCACGCGAATCAAAATTTAAAAACGATTCTTACTTCATTCACATGGCACATACAATACTTTTTTTGCAAAATAAAAGAGCAACGTCTCTTTTGATATTATTTCTTTTTTTGTTCTACTTGGTACTAACGGTTTCGCGCAGGTTTATCTGTAGAAAAAAAGAATAAATGTATACACAAGAAGATGAGAAAGAGAGGCACATAGAGAAGTGGGCGGAGATAAAAATATCGTTAGATTTTTTTTCCTTTAAGGACATATTGCTTATTTTATGCATACGTAATAGTCTACAAGGTGCTTTTGAAACGTATACACAACATAATACTATTTTACGTAACATCATCAGTTTGCATCTTTAGTGTGAAAGATAAAATGGATTTTTACTGATGAGACTCACGTTTGCAAGGTTAAAAAGTGGAAGAAAAGAAGAATAATTACTTAATTGTTAGTTTGTTTTAAAAATTGAGGAGCTGGATTCTAGAACAGGCTCTTCACTCGGAGAGCAAGCGCTAATACCAGTCGGGTAGCAGGGAGTGGCCCAGAAGCGCTCACTGCTTACTGACTGGTATTAGCGTTTACGCTCCGAGTGAAGAGCTGGTTCTAGAATCCAGCTCCTCAATTGCTTTCTTAACTGACAGCATTTAATTGGAATTGACAGTATAATTAAGAATGTGTACAACTTTTTATTACTTTCAATATTCCAAATGTCAGTTTTTTCAAATTTTTCTAATTTTTAAAATGAAATTTATTCACTGAAAGTGGTAAAATTCACTTTGAAATTGGATGTACTTTGAATCTAGAAAAATATTCTTTTGTGAAAAGTGGAAAATTTCTTTCGGAATATAATTAGGGTTGCCATAGGTCAGTAAAGTCAGGGAATGCAGAGCAAAGTTAGGGAAATATAGGATTGGTCAGAGAAATCATTGAAGAGAGAGAAATTTTCACAAAAAGTACTGGAAAAAATTTAATTTTTGAAACTCATATGAAAATTCTGAATTTTTATATCTTTCGTTTACCTCAAAATATGAAACTATACCACGAATTCTCGGCTCGGCTCGAAAAAACTGCGGCTCGGCTCTAATAATTGTATTATTAATGTCAATTAATTTTTACAAGTTTTTATTATATGGAGATTCTTTATTAATTTTAATTTATTACTAATTTTCACTCTCTTATTATAAATTATTAATTTAAAAAAAATTTTAATAATAATTTTTTTATTTTTTAAAAATTGATCTCTTTGAGTTGAAAACTTGGAGTAATCAATATTTTCACTGCAAAAATAGGTGTCTTTTTTGATATCTTAAAATAAGATGTAAGATGGCAAAATGGTGTCTTACATCTTAAAATAAGATGTTTTCTAAAGCGTCTTACTGATATTTAAGATGCTTTATACGTTTTAGTAGTAATAAAGATATTTCTTCCATCTTAGAAAAGTAAGATACTTTTGTAAGTTCTTTAAAGTATCTTAAATTAAGATGTTTCTGTCGCAATAAGATGTTTAGCGATAAGTTACTTGAGAATCGTAAGATGCGCCATAAGTGTAAGTTACTAAAAATTAAGATACATAAAGTGTTTTCCATAAGAGCCCATAGTTAACCTCAAAACTTTTTGCCCCAAAAATACCACAGATAATGTGTACGAAGATACTTTTAACATCTTAAATTAAGATGTTTCAAGTAAGTGAAAAGTGTCTACCAAAACATCTTAGAAATGACTACCAAAACATCTTAAATTAAGATACTTCTTTTTGCAGTGTTCATGTTTAATAATAATATTCTTATAGGTCATTGCGAATTTAAAAAATTTTTGTATTTAAATGTTTTGAAAATCTTAATTCCTATGGAAAAATACTAACTAAATGTTTATTCAAAATAAACTATTGATTCAGTGGAAGCTCCTCTTAAATATAATTTAATTAAATCAATATGAAGTTAAAATAATTAATATGTATAATTAAAAGAAACATTTAATGCAGTTAAATCATTAAATTAAATTAAATTAAATAAAATAAAATAATTAAACCCCCTCCCACTTCCCATCTCGGGTTAGAAAAGGTCTTTAATTACAAATTTTCACATAAAAACACCAGTTCCTCTTTGAGAAAGTGTCAAGGGATTAATTTTGCTCCAGAAATTTTAGCATGTCAGGTCACTGTACACTTTATAGATTATAATAGCGACATTCAAAGGAAATATTGCCTCGAGATATTTCACTTACATCCTGCTCAATTAGGAATGAAGTAGAAAAAGAAGAAGATAAAAAAAACATGTTGACCTTTAAATTACTATATATGCTTTTTAGTCATTCATAACTTTTCATTCATCAGTCGTTTCTTTCATTCCTTTGACGGAAGCAACACTGTATGAAGACTGTGTCACTCGGACATGCGAATGTAATTCACAACGAGGCCATTCATTTGAAAATAATTGCAATTGTTACAATTAATTTTTCATTTAAATGCATTTTACAGACTGTTCTTGGAATGTTATTAGGATTCACTCGATGATGCTATGGTCACGGGAAAATTATTATAAAAACAGATGGATAGTGAATAATGAGATTTACAAGCAATGATGGTTATAAACCATATAAACCATTTGTTATAAAACAAATAATTATAGTTTTTCACAATGAGGGTTAAAAGTAACATGGTTGTCAAAAAAACTGAAGGTTACGAACCATGGTAGTTGAGAAATATAAAGTATACAAAAAATAGTAATTAAAAACCATAAAGGTTACGAACTATGGTAGCTGCAAATAATGGTTGTTATAAACAATGAGGGTTACAATTAATGGTAGTTACAAATAATTAGAGTTACAAACAATGGTATTCATCGATTATTATTATTATTATTATTATTATAAAAACATTGCCTCTAAAAACCGACGGCCAACGATTTCGGCAACTTTATAATTGAAAGATTACTAAAATTCTCTATAGTTTATTCAAAATAAATATTTTAAACCAATATTTTTTTTAAAAACATTTTTCCACTCTATTTAGAAATTTCGTAACAAACCGTCAGTTGGAAAATTTATTTAACCCACTGAATTATTGCCGAGGAGAAAATAGTTTGTTGAAAGAAACTTTCATTTCATCTTCACATTCTCTCTTTCTCTCTCTATCTCAACACGCATGAGAAGGTATTTGTTTTGTATGAAAACTGACTTTCAAACTTTTTTTTTACATTACACATTTGTCTTCTTTTTAACATTCTTTATATTCTTTTCACATTTCTTTCGAGAATTTCCAAGGAAATAGCTATTTTTTATCATACCTTGCAATTTTTCATTTCGTTTCATTTTCAGAAGAGGATAAAAAAATTTTTTATTTTATGGAAAAGTAAAATAATTTTCTACTTCTCTTTATTTGAAAAATTAAAGAAAAATATTTTTATATAAATTAAAAGAAGATTTTATTTGCTAAATAAGAAGGATAATTATTTAAAAACAATCAGTTATTTTACTAACATAATTAATTAATTAATTAATCATTCAATTATTTAAAACATGAATAACTTTATTAAAAAAATATTTAAATCGTCATTTGTTTTTCCACTGAAAATAAAATTGCAAAAAATTAAAATTTTTAACTTTCTGATCTTTAAAAAGTTCTAATCCTAAAAATTAGAACTATAACTATTCCTAAATTCAATTAATAACAGTTATTAAGTTTCAATATTTTCAAAAAATTATAATACAGAAATTCTGAAAATTAATTTTTTTAAAAATAATTTTAAATAATTTTTGAAATATAATATTTTTTCAGAACTAAAAAATTTCTAAATAATTGAAATTTGGTAAAACTTTTTAAAAATAAAACTTGGTAAAATAAAATAAAAAAATAATTAAATTATTAAAAAATATGGAAAAATAATTAAATTTAAAAAAAAATAATTGTTTTTTTAAGATAATTGAAACAATTGCGGAAAAACAATTCCAAGAATTAGTTGTCTAAAAATATTGTAATGTATTTTTTACCAAAACAATTGAATTTACTAACAAAAATTTTCTAGAATTAATTAAAAAAAATTCATTTTTTGAAAAATTTTATTTCAAAATTCTGAACTTTATTATATTCTCCAAAATATTGAAAATAGTTATAAAAAATTTAGAATTGAAAATATTAGTAATCATTTAAATTGAAAAAAGTAGAATAAAAAATCTATAAATTAATTTTTTTCAAAAAATATTTTAATATTATGTTTAGAAGCAAATATTTATTAATTTGCTATTTTTAAATTCCCACTTGACGATTGTTTATTGAAATTGTTAAGAATTCAATTATTTTCAAAAATGTACAATTATTAAAATTCTTCAAAAGTTGATTTTCAAAAAGTGGAATAAAACACTCTTGAATAAAATCAATTATTTTTAATTAAATTTTACAAATTTTTAATTGAATTTTACTAAATTCCAATGAATCGAAAAAAATTTAAGTGTATATTTAGAATTTATCTAACTTTCATTTTTAAATATAGTGACAGTTGGGATAAGTGGAAACAGATTTGCGAGGTTTCAACAATGACATAAGTTTTTTCTTTTAAAACGGATAACATCCGGTTTTCTTGTTTATTGAGTTATTACATCAGTTCCCGTGTAGAAATTTTGACAGGGCCCTGGCCGGGTCCAGACCGGGCTTCCACAAACCGGGGTGAAACAATAAAACCGACCGGGGCCATGGCGAAAATCCCGATTTGCCGAGCTCCCAGACCGGGGCCCGGTCGGGTTTCCTGTTTCATGCGAGGTCAGGGCCCTGTTATGGCAATTTCTGCACGGGTTCCGTGGAACAATTTTATAAGGTAGTAAAGAATATGGGTATCATTAAATCGCAATAATCAACTTTTTCTATTTACCCCTAAATTTTTCAACTTTGCTCAATTTTAGGAGCAAATAGAAACAGCAGTTATTTCAGTTAAATACAAAATTTAACAAATAAATACGGCTTTAAACCTTGAATCTTAGATCACCCCCAACAGGTTTAAAGTATTTTTCCGTTTTTCGTTTGTCAATTAGCAGCAGGATATATACAAAAATATTTCCTAATGCATAAATAATTGAAAATTAAAAAAGACACCCTTTCATTTTTTTACCCCCATTTCGAAAAAACGAAACTAAAAATTTATACTAAAATTTATAATTATCTCTGATTAATACTACAACAAAAATCAATTTTGATTTTTTTATTTTGCAAACTTTAATTAAAAATAGGAGACTGTTTCTATTTATTCCTAAAAACTGGAAATTCGGGGTTAATAAAAACAGTTGATAATTTATTAAAAAATTTAGGAAAAAATCAATTTCAAATATGGAAATGTTAAATGATATAAAGAATTACATAAAAATGGTATGTTAGTAATAAAATAATTTAAACTACTAATTAATAAAGAATTATATAAGTTTAAAAATAAACGATCCCAAAAGTTAAAACACATTATTACACAAATAAAGATTTGTTCTTTCCTATTCTCTCTCATTCTCTCCTGTTCTCTCTTATGCTCTCTTATACAAGTGCTGTAGTATGATAGAAACTATTATTTTCATTTACATTATAAGAAATATTATTGAAATTTCTGCTGTTTCGATTTATCCCTAAATTTGAGCAAAGTTTAAAAGTTTAGGGGTAAATAGAAACAGTTGATTATTGCTATTTAATGATACCCATATTAAAAATGTGCTATTTTGTTGCAATATTTACAAGAATATTTAAAAAATTTATAATATTTGAAAATAAGTGCAAAATATTCGCATTGTTTAGAAATAATTTTAAAAAAGTCACATTATCGAAGGTCTGGTTTTCGAAGAGTATTAAATATAACATTTTCGTAGGAAAAAAACTGTAAAAAAAATTAAATAAAAAACTATATATAAAATATAAAGACAATTTAATTGACTAAAAAAATTTTTATTCTCGTCTTTTTTTTAATATGAAACGCGATTTTAATGCTCTTTAATATATAAGACACATTATATTTCTGTTTGCGGTTTGAACTCGAGTTCTTTGATAAAAGTCAAGGATAACCCATAAGCGCGTGAGCACATATAAGCTGCTGCATTAAGGTTCCATGTTGAAATGCTTTTACGACAAAATTAATTTATTTTCAGTCTTTTAATAAATTCCGCTAGTCTGCTTTTAAGGGCACTTTTCAAGAAACTAACATCCTTTTTCAATAAATAAACGTCTTAAAAAAGAAACATTTATACATTTGACATTATCTTTTAAATATATATATATTTAAATATGTAAAAGAGTGCATCATAGAAAATAGCTTTTTTTGATCCATTCAAATTAGATAAAAAGTCCACTTAATTTCCATGAGAAAGAAATATTGTCCCACCAGAAAAAATATTGTTCTAAATAAAAACTGTTCTATTATAAAGAAACATTTATTAAAAATTAAAAAAATACATAATTAAAAACTAACAAACCAGTGTTTACCGTGCAATAATCAAACAAATATCGACAATTTAAACAACAGTTGGAACATAGGAGGCGGAATATATAAATTAATTTAAAGTACTAGTGTCAATATTGAGGGAAGGTTTTCAAATGAGAGATTGAAATATGTCATATATGCGGGAGTTTGAAAGAAGGGGCGGCGTTTTATGTATCGGTATAAGTGTATATAGAAGAACTTTCATTTCTTTTAAACAAAAAAAATTCCTTTTTTTTTCTTTAGTAATTATTCGTAGGTATTAATCTTTATACACATAATATGTGTTCATCCTCATGCACTACAGTCTTTGTTCGAAAATAATTGAAAAAAATACAAAGGTTTTAATTAAGCGTCTCTTGTCTCATATCCTTCTTATAAGAGGCACGAAAGCTTACGATGAGCGTAAATGCTGAAAAGTTCTAAATGAAATGTAAATGTCAGAGAGTAAAGAGTTTTCTTTTTGTAGGCCACGAATTAAGCTCTGATGGATATTTTTGAAATAGTTATTTTTTTATTTTAGTAGATATAATTAAAAATTTTAATAATATAATAATGATTCTATCACTCGGTTTTCAAACACATAATTAAAATTTTAATTAATTGAATTCTTTTAATGAATTTTTAATAAAATTTTAACGAATAATTACATTTTTCGTAGAATTTAAATATAATACTTAGTTGTTTCAAAATATCAAAATTTTTCGTCGAAATAAAACTACTTTCTGGAATTTTCTCAATTTAATGATTTTCAATATCTATTACACTGTAAAAAATTTAGGGAGTTAACGGACTAATTTTTTGAAAAACTTTATTAAAATAGTAAATGAATATTGAAAATTATTGAATTGAGGAAAAGTTTTAAAAATAATAAAAAATTTACTAAGAATTTTATTACCATTATTTAAAATAATTAAATTTCGAAGAAGAATTAAGTAACAATTTTCTGATAGTTCTTAAAGAATGAAGTTATTACCTATACCTATTTAAAAAGAAATTATTTGTCAAAAATAGAAAAAATTAAAGATTTTGTATTATAATTTGTCGTAATTTCTTTGTTTATGAGTCAAACAAAAAAGACATAAAAATTTAGTATTTTCTAATGTATTCTAAAAATTTAATTTTTTCCAGTACTTTTGACAAAAATTCCTAACTTTTCTCTGATTTCCCTGACCAATCCTACTTTTCCTGACTTTTCCCTGCTCTCTAAATCTAAATTAGTAAAAAGTTACTAAAGAAATCACGAAAAGTCTTCTACCAAATGATTTAGTAATAATTTTACTAACATATAGTTAAATTTTACTAATTGTTAGTAGATTTTACTAATTGCTCTGTAGAATTCTTCTAACAATTAGTAAAAGTAAAAATTATAAATTCACTTCCTTTCATTAGTAGAACTGTTTTACTAATAGCCGATAAAACAGTTTCATTAAAGCATTTAATGAAATAAGTGACTTTCAATTAGTGGAAATTTACTAAAACATCAGTTAAATTTTACTAAAAATTAGAAATATTCTAATAATTGAAAAGGGAAAAAGTCTCCTATGAAAACTACTAAAAATTAGTAAAACCTTACTATTTCTTGGTAGAATTCTACTATTTCAGATTTAGAAATTAAATTCCCATCTATGCAATTTTTTACATTACCAAAAAAGTGTCGCTAAGCAATATATTTGTCTCACTTAATTCTAAATCTTAAAATTAATTACCCTAATTAAATTATTTATTTGAAACTTTCCGAAATATATTTTTATTTCGAAATCCCACAAGGAGAAAAGAATATACAAGATAGTAAAATTTATAGATTATGTGATATAGCTTGAGAACTCTATAGGGAAACGGGCATAAAATTTAATCGTGCAATAGAGTTCACCTATTCACTCGAGCATATAATCGTTGTCGATTGCCGAAGGTACAATTTTCAAATCTCTGCATAGAATTTCATTTACTTTGATGTTTACACGCCTGTTTACCTGCTAACAAACATTAAAAGAGGCGTGCACAAAAATTCATTATACATTTAGACAAGTAAACTTTAATTGCTTAAACTGGTTCTTGCTAATTAAACATTTAACAAAACAGTTCTTTTCTGACATATATAATGATAAGAAACGAAACTTGAAGATTTTTTATTGTATTTTCAGCTATTGTCGATAAAATAATTCTCCTTGCAGTCCTTTGAAAATTTTTCTGCTCATTATTCTGTCTATGACAGAAAATTTATTTGATTCAAGTAATCGATTTGTTGTCTATTGTCAAATAAACGTTTACTTAAATCAAATAAATATTTACTTCAATAAAGCAATATTTACTGGAGTCAAATAATTCTTATTTAAATCAAATAAACTGTATATTTAAATAAATAATTTGGGTATATATCAAGTAAATACAATTTCATTGATTTAAATAAAAATTATTTGACTCCAGTAAATATTTATAATATTTATATGAGAATAGACTTTACTTGAATGAAATAATTTTGTTAGGGTACGCTAAGGAAGCGTGGAGAAAAAAATCAATTTGCATATAATATTTTAAATAGATATGATTGATTAGTGTAAACGGGAAACGTACGGGAATTTGCGTGCAAAATCTATCACCTCATAACCGGTGTGAGAGAAGGTAAACTTGTCGCGTAAAATAAAGTGTCACTTGCACGACTCACAATCAGTTGGCCTCACGCATTTCCAGTTATTTATGATTCATGACAGTTGCACATCCAATGAGCGTGCAGAGATAGAATGCAATATAATATACAACTTGTATATATTTACACATAAAACTATATATTTATATTTTTATATAAATATTATAACTTTAAATGCGTAATATATATTAATTAATTATGCATCATAATTAATAATTTATATCTAGTTAAATTTTTCTTTTTTGAATTTCCCGCCAATGCAGTTTATTAAACTGCTGGCTAGAGGGCATAAAAATTCTCTCACAAACGAAGTGAAGCAATTCTTGTGATGATACTTATTGACATAAGTTATTGTTTTCTTACTTATTTTGTTTCATTTAGATTTATCTCATTGTTCATTTTTTCTTTTTCTACAAAATGTTCAAAAAAATTGTGTAAAATAAAAAGAAATTAAGTTTGAATTAAATATTAATATATATTAAATATATTAATATTGTCAGAAAACTAAAAGTGATTGAATTTTGGAGAAGTTACAAATGATTGGAGAAATTTAAATATGTTAAAAATTTCATTTATTTTGAAAAATAATATAAATCTTCATCGAAATTCTTTGAAAAATTTCAATTTTATTATTTTAAAAAAATTTCGTTGTGTTCAGTGATTTTTAATATCCACTGACTTCAATAAATATTTACAAAAGAATTCCATTATTTAAAAAAACTTTAGTAAAGTTCTACGAAAACATTTAATTATATTTTCTTAAATAATAGCATTTTATTTAGGAATTTAATTATTTATTATAATAAATAATTATTAATTAATGAAATAAAAATATTATATTAAGTAAAACTATACTTATATATTCGAATAATTTTATAATTATAGAAATTAGTAAATAAATGTAATGGAACATTTTTTTGAGTATAGAATTATTTTGAGCGTGAATCAGAATATTTTCTATGATTTCTCATACTTTCCAATCTGAATGCATTTATTTGGTTAATTTAACAAAAATTTATTTTTTGTTTTTAAAAGAACAATTTATTTTTCTGAGTGAATGAATAAATATATTCATACATTAATAGAAAAAAATTGGTATATACAACTATACACATATATAATGGCCACAGATTTCTCGAGCGTATCCTGAAAATCGTTGACCGTGAATTAAAGACAAGTTATATAGGAAGAGAAGGATCCATCCAATGTCCCTTTTCACTCGACTCTTAAATCGTTTCCGTTTCCTGCGGCAATCGCACGGCGACGATTCCGCTTCTATATACGAAATTACGTCAGACTCGAAAACTTCATGTCCCCTTAGACCCTTAATGAGTGACATCACTTTCACGGTCGGCAGGAAGTGTTCGAGGAAAAATGTTTCTCTCTGACTCCGCCTGCAAAACTTTTATGACTTAATAATCTTTTTCTGAAATAAAAAAAAAGAAATCAAGGAAAATTTTATTTTTTTCCACTTTTCTACTAGCTTTCCATCTGTTCGCTGGTATATTAACATCTATAGTACACAGGTGCGAAGTGTGCCAGGAAAAGTAAAAAAAGGAAAAAAGGAAAAAAATAGCCACACACGATAATGAAGAGGTAAAAAGAGATTTATGAACTTTGAAACAGATGGATAATTGGTATTTAATTTTGATCTGTAATTTGAGTTTTGTTCTTTTTTTTATTTTAGAGCCGAGATGTCTCTGTAAATTAGGAAACATACGGTTTTCTGTTGATTGTAGAGGAAAATATGGTGACATATAATGACTGTCATTTGTGACTACAATTTATCGTACCTAGTCGACATTTAATTTTTAATAATTTAATTATTTTTATTTATTTCATTTCCGTATTTATTTATTTTTATTCTATTATTATTAATTTATTTTTATTTTATTATTTTCAACATATCATTTATTTATTTTAGTTCCAGTTAATTTTATTTCATTTTATTTGTTTCTATTTTATTAATTTTAATTCCATTCTTTTTTTTCGTTTCATTTATTTATTTCTATTTTATTAATTTTAACTTCGCTTATTTATTTAAATTCTTCTGCTTCTTCTCTAAAGGAAGCCTTGTAGTGATGTCGATTTTGAAATTCCTTAGAATAAAATATTTTGACAAATTTTTCAAGTGTAATATATATATATATATATATATATTTCGTTAAGAGGAACAAATGTCCGGATGTATGTGAGTGTGGTTGTATGTCACCGATTCTTGTGGACAAATTTTCAAATATAAGACAAGTCACACCCAGAAAGTCTCCCCTGGACAAGTCCTCCCAAAACAAGTCTCCCCGGGACATCTCTTCCCAATAGACAATTCTACCATGGACAGCTCCTCCCAGAGGACAAGTCTTCCCAGGGACATCTCTCCCCAGAAATAATTCATTATTAAAAACAATGGCATAGTCAGAACAAGTTTCCCCGGGACATCTCTTCCCAGCAAAAAAAATTTATTAAAGGAGTGTCAAATTCAGGACAAATCTCCCCAGGACATCTTTCCCCAGTAGAATATATTTCGCATAATGGTGAGATTAAATTAAAAACATTTTATTCGATCCATGAACATTTAGTTTCCTTAATATAATATATACCAATTTCTTAAGATGATTGTATACCTCCAAGTTCCTGAGTATATTTAGAAACGTTTAGAGGTTTCTCTTGTCCATTGGGAACCCAGCTGAAAACGTTCTATAGAATTTCACTAGAATCATTCTATAGAATCGTTCTATATGAATTCTAGTGAATATTCTATAGAATTTCACTAGAATGATTCTATAGAATTTCTACATAAACACTATTAAATTTTACTGATTTTTAATTACAAAGACTTTAAATTTGTGAAATAATATTTTTCAACAAATTTTAGGCCAAAATAAATTTCGTGAAATAATTTTTTTAACATTATAGTTACGTATGATTACGAAGTTCAATGAATTTTATATATTTAAAGGATATAAACAATTATTTTGGCCTAAAATTTGTTGAAAAATATTATTTCACAAATTTAAAGTCTTTGTAATTAAAAATCACTAAAATTTAATAGTATTTATGTAGAAATTCTATAGAATCATTCTAGTGAAATTCTATAGAATATTCACTAGAATTCATATAGAACGATTCTATAGAATGATTCTAGTGAAATTCTATAGAACTTTTTCAGCTGGGAAGAGATGTCCCGGGGAGACTGGTCTTGGAAGGACTTGTCCCAACCCCAAATTTTCTCCTACACGTTTTGAAGAATTTTGATAAAATTGTGTAGATATATTACGGTCACGAATATCTCGAATCATACAGAAGAATTATCAAAAATATCGAAAAAAAATTTTTTTTTATATTTTTATTTTTCACAAAAAATTTAAATTTTGTATTTTTAACAATTTTTAAGATTTTACTGAATAATAATTACTCTATAATAAAAGATTAAGCAATTGGTATATATTATATTAAGAAAGCTAAATTTTCATGGAATAAACAACTTGTTTATTGCAATAGTTTATTTCTATTTTTTTACGTTTTTTCCTTTTATTTTATTTATGTTTGCTCTATTTATTCCTTGCTTCCTTATAGAGGAAGGATTGTATTTCCATTTTACATTTTTTATTAGTCTTCAATATTCATATCAGCTTAAAAATTTCAATTCTTCCGTTTTTGGCATTTTGTGTCGAGAAAATTTCTCTTATTTTATTTTAATTATAAATTTAATTAGAACTTGGACTCATTTAGCCTTCTCCCATGAGAAATGAAAGAAATTTCTTTTTATGGTTTGACTTATTTAGTGAAACGTTTCAGTAAAAGGACAATTATTAATATTTATTTTATGCGTGAAACATACATTTATATATATGCTATAAGTATTCTCTAACAATTAACTTGTTTCTAAATGTCAAATATGTAAATAATTAATGTCTAAATACCAATACGAACATATACA
Organism: Leptopilina myrica (nomen nudum); assembly: GCA_032872475.1. Classification (NCBI taxonomy): domain Eukaryota; kingdom Metazoa; phylum Arthropoda; class Insecta; order Hymenoptera; family Figitidae; genus Leptopilina; species Leptopilina myrica (nomen nudum). The sequence goes on from CM065467.1 coordinate 7,030,033, forward strand.
ATAAAGCATATGTATTAATAATCAATATTTGCATGTCTAAATATTTATAATCAATTTCACTCTAGTTTATCACTTTTTGTTCGTTTTGACATCATGTATATAGATTTAATATTCCACTTATTGAGTTCAGCTGCAGGCTAATTATTGATGATTGTAATTGCTCATATAGAAGGTTTCTCATATAGGCAAACGATAAAATCAACTCGTGTTATACATTTTTTAATTATTGTTAATTTATCATTTTTTTAATGAATTGTATTCGTTTTTCTATTAATAATATAATAATATAATGTAATAATTATTACTGCTGTAATAGTAATAATGACAATAATGATAATAATATTATTATTATTAATTATTTAACTATTATACTAATGATATCTATAATATTTAATAACAATATTTATTAATTATGAGTAGTTCTACTTATGAGAGTAATATGTTATACAGCTTTTACAATGTTTATAGGTATAATTATTTTTTTACTATTTTGGAAAAATTTTAATAAAATTCTTGGTAAAATTTTCCAAAAGAATTGAGTTGTTAATAAAAAGTAATTCAATTATTTTTATAAATTTTAAACCTGTTGACAGAAATTCAATTATTTTCAAATTTTTTTCATAAATTTTTTCACAATAATGCAATTATTTTTAATATAATTTTAATCAAATTCCTCGTAAAATGTTTTTATTCATAAAAATTTTATTAAAATTCGTCAAAAGAATTTGAAGATAATATTCAAGAAATACTGAATTATTTTAGTAAATAATAAAATTCATTGAGGAATTTGAATAATTGTCAAAAGAATTTTGTTGTTTAAACATTTATTGATAAAATTCTTTATGAGAATTGAATTTTAAGAAACATTAAAATATTATTCAATAAATTGTTCATTTTCACATTCAAATCCTTGAATTCTCGTAGAATTTTCTAAAGAAAATTTATTTAAAAATACAATTCAGGTTAAATTTTGGATAATAATTGAATATTAAAAGCATTATAGGGTGATTACTAATTTTTAGAATTAATTGAATTTAAAGAAGTTTAAAATTAAAGTCTTTGAAAAATTGAAGTTTTCTTACTTTTAACGAACCATTCTAATAGTTTTCAGAGTGAATCAGAAAATTCTTTTAAAGTCAGAAATAAAAATTTTGTCTGAAAGTCAGGGAAACGTCGGAAAAAAGCAAAATAAAATTTTTGTGGCAACTCTGATATAGTTATTTTATAATTATCATTGTATGTAATTATTATACAATATATAATAATAATAATAATAATAATAATATTTTATTATAAAGAACTCATTATTACTCTAAGGTAATAGAATGTCCAATATTGCTCTAGGGTAATAATAATAATACTTTTTTTACCACTAGACTATAAGGAGGAATTTTTCGTGCGCTTTAAAATTGAATAAAAATTATTATAAAATCCCAATATTAACAATATTATTATTTTTTATTATTATAATATAATACAGTAATAAAAATTTTATTGCAAGAAGGAAAAAACGGAAAAAGCGAGAAGAATGGAGGTGATGGAGCATAAATTATATGTGACCCGGAAGTCAATCGTTCGTCATTAATAAAGTAATCCGCCTGTCGCAAAGCGCTATGTATGTGTACAATATTGTGCATACAAATGCAGATGCATTCTTTTAAGAGCTAGTGGACCGGTGCGTGTTTCGTTCGTATATGAAAGAGCAGAATATTACGTTTGCGTACCCCCTCGTCTGTGGCAGGTTTTCTATAGGATCACCCTCCGCCTTCCTGATGTCCTGTGCACCCCTTCAGCCCCATTCTCAATGGCAGCCCTATGTGGAAGCCACTTTTATTTCCATCCACATACATATAACAGAGAGAGAGAGAGAGAGAGATGAGTACGCACATTCACTGCAAAAAAAATAGTATATGCTTATATTCGATGGACTGACTGATCGAGTGCGCGTTACATTATTATTTCAATTGTTCAGGTCGCCACGATTTGAAAACAGTGCCGTATGTACATACACACACTCTCCTCACAATTCTTTTCAATATTATTATTATTATTATTATTTTATTTCGATTTTCGAGGAATTTTCGTATTATTAATTTATTCGAATGGTCATTTTTGTACTTTCAGGTGTTTTAGAAAATTTTGTTTTTACTAACGTTTGAAATAAATATTCGAGTGCAAATATTATATATTTGTTAGTATTTGATCTACAATTTAGCAAAAAAAATATTGTCTATTTGCCGAAAGGGTTAGTCATGATTATGCTTTTATTTTTTTTTATATATTTTAATTTTAATAGATAATATTATTTTTCTTTATTTTTTCACTCTTATTTTTTAAATTTGTTAATATAGGTATTTATTTATTTTATTTAGAAATATTTTTATTTTTCAAATAATACAAAACTATTTTCATTAATTTAAGAAAATTATTAACGTTATTTTTCAATATTTATCTTCTTTACAAAAAATTAGCACTTTGTAAAAAACATTTTAGGACTAGGTAATTAAGCTTTTCATTTTTTTCTAAAAAAAAATTTAAAAAACAGATGGAAAATTAAAAATCTTAAAATATCTAGCACATTTTCTGTTTCTCAATGATAATTTATAAACAAAGTCCAAGTTTTAAGTAGAAAAAAAGGTTATAAATCAAATTTTGTTTAAGAAATTTGATATTTATTTTGGAAAAAATATTTACACAATTTCTGTTTGTTAAAAACTATATTATCGAAATAATAATAAAAAATAAATAAATAAAACAATTTTTATTTTATAAAATAATTTTGGGATGCCCCAATTTTTTAATAATATTTTCAGTTATTTTCAAATAATTTAAATATATTACGATTATTCTTATTCTGACTTATGGGCAGAAATATTTTTATTTTTTTTTCTTACTTGAGAAATTTATTGAACACTTGATCAGGGTTGTCAAGCATTTGTTCATTTGAAAGTTCCTGTTTTTTTTAGTTTAAAAAATGGAAATTTTCCAAGTTTTTAAAATAACATTAATTTTTTACCACATTAATAAGACGAAATCATTGATTTTGTTTGACGATTTTTAATAACATTTTTAAGAAGAAAGAAAATTAAAATTAAATTTAAATGTTATTAAAAAATTTTTAAATAATTGAATTTTACCAAAAATTTTGTTAACAATTTTTAAAATAATTGAAATTTCGACAAGAATATTTAAAAAATTTTGAACATTATTGAGTTTTTGTAATCATTTATAATTTTTCCAAAATTCAATGTTTTTTGTGTTTTAGTAAAAGTCATCCATAAATCCATTATTTTTATAATAAAAGAAATGTATATGAAAAAATATAATAAATTTTATAAGAATTTGAATTATTAAAACTTTTCATAAGTCTAAATTATCTTTAAAATTCCTAACGAAATTCATTGAAAATATAAATTTTATAAAATTCCAATATTCATCTATTTATGAAAATTGAAAACGCTACTCTTTGAAAGTTTAATTAATTTTAAACTGCATAATTAATAATAAACAAATCAAAACTTTACCGGTGAAACAAAACATACACCAAAATTCAGAATTTTTCTATGAATTCTGGAAATTAAATATTTTTCCAGTACTTTTAATGAAATTAACGGACTTTTCCATGTTTTTATCAAATGCGAGTCAAAAAAGTGAAAGGGTGTCTTTTTTGATTTTCAATTTTATACGCAGCAGGAAATATTTTTGTATATACTGCTGCTAATTGACAAACGGAAAATGGGAAAATACTTGGAATCTGTTGGAAGTGATCTAAGGTTCAAGGTTTAAGGCCGTATTTATTTTTAAAATTTTTTATTTAACTGAAATTACTACTATTTCAATTTACTCCTTGTTTCTATTTACCCCATCTGACCCTTTTTTATTTTTAATTTAATTTTATTCAATTTTAAAACAATTGTATCTCTGAGAATAATATAAAAAATTTGAAACAATTGAAAATTGTTTGTCAAATTTAATTAAAATAAATTGTATACTTTAATCATTTTTATTTGTTTCCTTTTAAAAATTATTATACTCGTATTTTTTAAGAATTTTAATGAAAAATTTGGAAAATAAGTGAATTTAAAAAACAAATTAATAAATTTATTATCAGGATAGTTCCAGTGGTACTAGAGCACTTTATTAAACAATAAAAAAAATTTTAATATAAATAATAATTATTAATTTACAAACAAAATAAAATAAAGTTTTTTTCATAAACAAAACAAATTCAACAAAATTAACATCTACCTGGTAATTTTAAAAAAAATTATCAATTATTTAAATAAATAATTTGTTACATTTGTAACGCGTCTCAAATAAAAATAAAAACGTCCGAAAAATTAAAACAAGTAAATTAAGACAGAACACTAACATCTCGTACGGGTGACAAAACAAAACTAAAATCTAACGGAGACAATTTTGCACGTGTGGAGTCGATGAACTCAAATCAAAACAATAGAAATAAAATCATTCTATCAGTTTTCTGAATAAAAAAAATAAGTATTACTTACAATTAGAAACTATATAAATCTTCTTTCTTGTTGATAGTATGATCGTTAAATTTAATAAATAACATTTCAGAAATTAATCGTTTTTTATAATTATGTCACCGGCGCTGTTTAAAATTAATAGTCGTTACAAAATTAATGATATACAACTTTTAACTTACCCGCAACTATCTATGTTTAAAAAATTACCGACTTCACAATATTCATTATGTGCGTAGGGGTGGCGATTTTTTTTATTTTTTGAAAAAAGAGATGGTACCTTTTTAAAAAAGGTACCATTCGTCACGTATACGTTACTGAAATGCGGGGTGTGCATTTGTAGTTGCTTGTCAAAATTCGTCAGACTCTGTCAAAACGGATGGTGCAAAAGGGTAGGATGCTGGCGAAATTCCCTCTCTTCTTTTTTGTTTTCGCATCCTCATCCGTGACGCGGAACTTCTAAATGTCAATCACAATTTTTTCATAACTTTTTAATAAAAAAAAATAATAATAATCATAATAATAAAGGAAAGGCTGTATGGTTCTTAACAAGAGGGGAAAGTTATAGAGGGAAAATGGAGAATCAAACTATTTATTTTAAAAAGAGTGACGTAAAATGTATGAAAGTATGTGTGTTGTTCTAAAAATGATGTTGGGATCAATAGAAAGAGGTCAATAGCTGATGAAAAAACAATATTTGGTTGCTTCGGTTGTAGAGTCTCAAGTTGGTAATTAATTAGGTCATATGTATATATTATTATTATTTTTATTAGTTAAGAAAATTTAAATTAAAATATTTTTTGTAAGAATATTAAATTACTTTTATACTACATTTTTAGTTAATTTAGATTTTTATATTTATTTGTTATAAATAACTTTTTATATTTATTATATTAAAATTCAGAAAATTTCTCACGCGCTTTTCTAATTTTTCATTTCTGATTCGACAAGCTTTTGCGCTCTCTCTTTCTGAAAAATCGCACAGTTGTAGAAATTTCCATGCCGGAAACTTTTATACCTTTTTTCCAGTTGTATATAGTATTCTAAATTCAAAAGATCGTATACTACATTTGAAAACTTCGTCGAACCGTATAAAATTTTATTTCTTCCGAAATGAAAATATAATTTCTCCCGCAAATTTACCTTAAATCCGTAAAAAAAGTTTTTCACTCAAAAAATACATTTTAACACCAAATTTTCCTGTTTTTGTATACAAATGTGTTTATGAATCAGTGAAAATACACATTACATAGCTTTTATTTTCCGAAATATCGGAATCCGATTCTTACGCAATACAATCGTTTTTAATAATTGAGCCGGCGAGAAAAAGGGAGAAACATGGTGTCCAACTAAAATATTCGAAGAATTGGAATGTTCGACATGTATATCGACAGGTACACGCAAACATAAAGTATATATATATATATATATATAGAAATAAAATTGTGAACTTTCATTATGGTTAAGCTGATAATAATAGTTGGAGTTGATTTTTTATAATTGTCCGTGCGTGCCAACATTGATGTATATTAGGTACGTAATACACGTAATTTACGCTCGTATGTGAAAAATTTTTCAGTGCACGAACAAATGCCACTATGTTGGTAATTGTTTGTGTGTGTGTGTAAACGTTAGACACTTGCTCGCTACGCAAGGCGAGCAAAGCACCGCGGAAACGGGACAAGCTAGGTGAATGGTCATGGGCGAGTAGGTGAGTAGGTAGATAGGTTGCTAGGTGTAGTTGGTAGGTAGAGTAGATAGACAGATAGCTACTCTTTCCATAGAGAATATGCGCCTTCTGCTGCTGTTGCTGATGCTGCGGGTCTGACAGATTGCTGCAGACACTCCTCTCATTTTACCAGTCCATAGAACTCGGGTTCTATATCTTCAAAATTAAGGGACATTCATTTACTCGTCTTTATTTATCATTTTTTATCAATTATTGACTGAAATTATTTAACCTTCTTGTAAATTATTTACATTTTTTATTATTGTTAGTATTTTATTATTAATTATTAGAGGTGCGCAAAAAGCTTGATCGAGTACTTTACAGCTTTTCATTTTTCGATCCGAGCCTCATAAAAAGATCGAATTATTTCGAGTACTTGATTGGATTTAAACTTTCAATTACTAAAAGAACTCTATTATAATAAGTATAGAAAATTTCGAATTTAAGGGATTTACTGATCGTAGAAAGTCGTTAGGTGTTAAAATAACTAACTTACTAACTATCGTAAAACATTTATAGAGGGAATTTAATATTTTATTCGACTTATTATTTGTAATAACTAAATTACTTTCATCTCCGAAGCCTTTTCAACATGTCTCCGATAGGACTTCTATAATAAAATCAATTTTTATGGTTTTTTTCAAATTCTCAGAAATTTTTTAAAAATATTGTCAGAAAGTACAATGTTTTTTCTATCATTATGTGCATTTTAAAAATTTGTAGAACTTACTTTTATTTTTGATAAAAATATTTAAACTTTGTCTTCAGTTTTAGGTTAAAATTACTTTACAATGATTACTGATATTTTATACATTAAAAATGTCGTAAACAAAATTTTAATGCACATTAAAATAAAGCTGAGAATCTGACGTTTAATTTTCCTATATTTTATCTATAAAAAGGAGAAAAATTATTGCTGTTATAAATAATTGAAATTTACATTAAAATATGCAATTTATAATTTATAAGCAGTGTAATTTTATTTTCGATTTGTGAACGATATTAGCGTGGATTTTTAATGGAAAAGCTCGCCAATTAAATAAAATTAATTTCATGGAGCAAAAATAATATTTTTCAAAGGAGAAAAACTTTAATATTTTTAAGAATTAATTTTGCGCAACCTAAAAATCTTACTCTTGAGTATGAAATTAAGTAGTTTTAATAGAAAAAATCATATAATTGAAGAAAAAAATAAATTTAAAAACTGAAATTTGAAAGTGTCACTTTCAGAAGAATCACCCATATCTAGTTAAATTATACATATACAATTTAAATTTTAATTTTAATTATACAATGTAATTTCAGATACAGTAGTCATCAGTACATAAAATAACAATAGAACGCTATTTAATGTTACGGTATTTAAGGTTATTTATCTGCGTACACTATAGAACGGTATTTGTCGGCAAAATAAATTTTCGTGATAAATTGATTTCCTCCGTTTCTTGCGTTATAACGGGCGCAATGTAAAACTGCAAACCTGTTGAATAATTGAGAAGAGACAGTGAAATATTTATTTCCAAGCAATATTCGCTTCGATTCCTTTCGAGCCAAGTATATCGATAGGTCAAGCTCTTTAGGGCAATCAATATGCCTGAATAGCCACTCGTTTACGGACGACAAATCAAATCTATTGTCACCATAGTGCTGATTTTGCTTCAAGTCGATTAACGAATTAATTTTGGATCACTGCTTCACGATTGATGAATAAGCTCTCTCTCCTCCATGTACAATTCACGCACATCTCCTCATTCTATATATTTTGTACACCTATACATATTATTCTACACTTCTGCTCTATGTATGCAGTTTATCATAAATTTTACATTATGTGAATGTGATCAATTTGTGTATCATTAAAAAAAAATTATGTGGTCGTTGATCGAAAGAGAAAAGATTGTGGACATATGGTTATCCAATGTATTGGATAACAACAAATAATTATTGGTATACAAGTCTTCGGTAATAATCGATACTATCGATTTGACTTTGACCCTCTTGAATTTAACGCCACGTTAGAAGATGAAAGCGAGGGGAGAGGGAAAGGGTGTGAATGCGCTTTTCCACTTTTTTGGGGAATTTCGCGTCCTTTGTTCGTTCGAGCACCTAATAAAACGATAGTCATTCAAAAGAATGATATATTGGCATTTCATGACTCTCCAAGGTCGGATAAGTACTATGATCGAAAGGCCATGTTTTTTGCGCCAATTTTGAGTTTCTTCTTTGGATGGAGTGCTACCATGAAATTGTTGAAAAAAGTAAATTTTGTACTTTAGGGTGTTTAATTTTTTTTTTTTTTTTAATAGAAGGTTAAATGTGTCGATGGCACTTAGCCTTTTTTTAATAACAAAAATGTTAGAAAATTGTAAAAATAAATTTTTTCCATTCGTCAATTTACATTGAAATAAATTAAATTAAATAAAAATAATTAAATAAACAAAATTATACATTTTCTACAAACAGAAACTGACTTCATAAAATAGAAGATAAATTATATGGTATAGAAATTAATTTTGTTTAAAATCGAACAAAATTTTAGATATAATTCTTTAATCGCGCGGCAATCGAATAACGAAAAGTGATTGAGAGAGAGAGAGCGAGAAAGAGAGAGAGAGGGAAAAAATCGAAGGCCTTTCTTAACTTGAAAGATTTACTCGAATTCCGTTGACTAAACCGTTGCATTTACGGTAATTGCAATTGAGAAGCATATATAGAGAAAGAGAAAGAGTTAGATAAAAAAAGCATAAAGATCTACACGCTTGTTATTTTCCAAACTGATCGCTAGATATGGAACTGTGGGTTTTAAAATTAATTTGGTTGATGTGAATTATCGAAGGAAAATAATATTGGGTCGATGAAGGAATTAATTTTCTTTCTCTATGTGAAACGGAGTGCGCCATCCCATGATACCAAACATGGCTCGCTGGGAAAACTTCTACTGCCTCTCTAAAACTCAAGCTATGAAAAGAGATCGCCAATTTCATCGAGAGCTCTGTGTGTGACCCCCTTCAACTTCTCTATTCCGGCAGATTTCGCCTGCTACTTGCAGCAATTACCTCGTACTATTCCTTTCCATATTGGTAAGCAATTATGAAATCGCGCTAATTCTAAGACTTGCAGTAAGTTATGTCCATTTGTCTGTATATATAATATATTTATATCGCGGGGCAAGAGTGCTAAAACGAAAAGCTGTAAATTAAAAATGTTTCCCTTTTAATTAAGATTCATTTCATTTTCACTTTCGTGAATTTTTATTTCTTCTTTCAAATTGATGTCACATTTAATAAATAGATTTTTATTTTCATTCCCAAACCGAAGGGTTGTCACAAGAATTTAATTTTGTTTTTCCCTGATTTCTATAGACAAAATTTTGATTTTTTCCTTCAACCTAACGAACTCTCTAAATTTGAATTAGTAAAAATTTTTACTATTTTGAATTAGTGACTGACTTTTAGCTTTTGAATTAGTAAATTTTACTTTTCAAAAATTTTTAAATCAATTATTTAAACCCGAAAATAAATAATTTATTACTCTCTAAATTTGAATTAGTGAAAATGTTTACTAATTTTAATTAGTGACTGACTTTTGGCTTTTAAATTAGTGACTTTTACTTATAAATTAGTAGAATGTAATATTTAATAGTAAAATTTACTAATTGAAAATCCAAATGTCAGTCACTATTAATTTAAACTTAGAGAGTAAAGAAGTAAATGTTTATTTAAATTGAATTCTTTTTAAGAATTATATTATTTATGAAAATAATTTAATTTCTATACATTTTTATTAGAAAATTCTACAACAAAAATCAATTATTTAAATATAGAAATAAATAATTTCTTGAAAATTAATTAAATCGTGAATTTCAAAAAGGGCTCAACTCGGTTTTTTGAAATTTTACAGAATACTCAAAAAACTAATTATTTCAAACACCTTTAATTAAAAGATAATAACAGTGAGTTGCAGAAAATTGATATTGTATTTGTCAAAGTACAGACAGCCCTTTTCGAATTTCATGAAAAAAATTTATTCGTTTTTATCATAAAAATATATTAATGAAATGTTTTACCGCATCAAGATGCAATTTATTAATTGTTTTATTTAATTTTAATATTTTAAAACATGAAAATTTCTATATTTCAACTATGGTCAAAATCCAGCGAACCGTGGGGTGGACAATGAAGTCATTGGCAATAGTTTCGTATAGAGTTTGCCATTTGTAATAAATAATTTAATTTTTTAATAATTCAATTATATAGTACTTTCCACTAATCTGTGCGCTGTTATTTTTAAAGTACAGCTACACAATAAAATTTTAGTATTTGAAAAATACCTGGTGTGAAAAAAGTGGGAGGGATGTGGGGGGGAAGCAATATAAAATAAGGGATAAAAGAGAAATTGATCGGGTGTAATGTCAGGAAAGTGATTTACACTCGATTTTCGACAATATATAGGTAAAATATCCGCAGGGAGACAGACTCGTGAAGTACCTGACAAGGAAAATGAAATTCTAAGCCTTGACTGCTGACGGGCGAGGGAGATAGAAACGAAGAGGTGTACAATTGGAGCATATGCTCGATGCTCGTAAACTACAGTAGCAACAATGCTCCGTCTCTTTCGTCTGATTGTCATTGTTCCTATATGTGTCTACCTAAGAATGCATGAATTGCATATGTGTCACACTACTACATATACGCATAGATTTGTAGGAATTTCCTCACCCAATTTTTGGGCGTCTTATATTTAATTTATGGTGCACGCTTGTGTCGCTGAACAATATTAAAAGTTGTTTTAATACTGATACGAATTTTAATTTTTTTGCGATTATTAATTTTTTTCCTTTTATCAACGAACAACTTTTTGTAAATTCACTTATTATCCGTTTCATTATTCGCAGCGCTATTTTTGTCATTAAATTTTACTCAACGTCATTTTTGTTTTAAAAATCCACGAGTATTATATTAATTTAAAAGAATAAGTCGGCGAAAGAAAAATGGATTACTTTGGCAAATAGCATTTTATTGTTTATAAAACATAGAAGAGAAACTTTCTATAAGTTTATATACGTGTACTTTAAGTAATCTGCAAAGATAACTCATTACCGTCATATTCACTAAAGAGCTTATTTAAGCCGCCTATTCATTTTATGCTCTTTCCGTAAGTCTTTTCTTTTTTTTCCTCCCCCCTCCCGCATTGAAAACATTTTTCCCGAGTTTCTCTTTCTTCCGTCTTTCCACCTATATTAATGTAGACAAACGACTTTAAACAACCTACAGCTATTCGCAATAGATAATGAGACATCGTGGGTGGTGTTATTTCTTCAAATGTGTGACAGACTTTTGTAAAGAAATTTTTCTTTTTTTCTTATAAATGAATGAAGAAAAACTTTTAGATATATAGAGAAAAAGGGAGAGAGAGAGAGAGAGAAAATATTTACTGAAAAATATATTATTTTATTTTTGTAAATCAGTAAGACTTTCACTTTCATTTTGATGGTTGTTTTTGTCCATAGTCAGCTATATAATCAATTTAACAAAAAATTAAAAATATTCTTCATTTTTTTCATAATTTTTTAACTTTTGGTGGTAGTTGAAAATGATAAATTTTTAATACTTAAAAGCAATTTTGTCGTTGGCCATGGTTTACTAGATTTTGGTTTTGGTAAAAAATATTGAAATTTTGAAGGTTTTAATTATTGTTGTCATTGGACATGCTTCGATAGTTTTTAACCATAGTCAAAATAATAGAAAAATGGATGTAAAATATGTTTGTCATTGTCCACAGTTCGACCAATTTTTGATCACAGTGAAAATATATAAATTTTAATATTTTTTGTATATATATTTTTGTCATTATTGGAAAAAATTCAAAAAAATTTAATAAAATTCTTAAAAACAGTAGTAAAAAATACGTCTTACTAATTCAATTAGTAGTTTTCTATTATCAATTACTAAAAAAAACTACTAAAAATTAGTAAAAAATATTACTAATTCGTTTGGTAACGGAATCCGTACTAATTTCATTAGTAGAAAACTACTAATTCAGATTTAGAGAGTAAATATTAAAACTCGTCGCAGGATTCCAATTATTTTTAATACAATAATTTTAAATAAATTTCGTGAAAAATCAAAATATAATAATTAAATTGTTTTCAATATAATTTTATTATAATTTTTTGAAAGAAGTCAATTATTTTAAAATATAATTTCTCTAATGTTATTTTTAAATAATTTACTTAATTAGATTTTTACAAAATTCTTCGCAAGAATTCCAATATTTTTAAAAAATTTAATAATTAATCGTGGCAATAATTAAATTATTTTTATATAGCAATAAATATGCAATTCTTATAAATTTTAATAAAATTCTTTGAAAGAATTCAATTATTTAAAAAAATTTTGATACTGAAATTCTTTATAATAATTCACTGTAAATAAAAGGTTCTAAATTAGAGATGATTTCGGTATTAAAATAGAACTAAATTACGATTTAATACCAAAATTGGTACTAAATTAGTACCTTTCTTTTTACAGTGTTGAATTGATTTCAAAATATAATTTAAATAACATTTTAAAAAAATTTAATTATTTTCATAAATAATATACTATTTTCAATGAAATTTAATTATTTAAAACACAATTATAATAAAAATTTTTTGAAAAAAGCGTTTCTTTAAAAAGATTTTTTTTAAATTCTGCTCACGAATGCAATTGTTTAAAAAACTTTATTAGAGATCGGTTACAAAAATTCAATTATTTTTATAAATATGAAAACTTGTAAAATTTTAATTATTTTTAATGCAATTTTCTAGAAATTCCGCAGAAAATGCAAATATTCTTTAAATTTTAATTAAAATTTTATGAAATAATTAAAGTTTTTTAAAACATTTTATATAATTTGTTTATTTATATAATGTTGTTCTCGTAAAACTTTCTAACTCGAATTGAAGAAAACAAAAGGATTAAAGTTATGAATATTTTTATTTATAAATTGATAACAAAAGCACTTTGCAGTAAAAATGATATGTTTTTAAAAAAGGATATCTGTTGAAAAATATTCCATTACTCAAGCAGTTGTTTTTATAAAACGACTACTATTTTTCCGTAGGCGACTAAAAAGCAACCAGCAAAGTGAAATAACATTTTCGGAAAAATAAAAACCAAAAAAAGAAAAAGAAATAAACGAATGTTTGCACACAGTGGCCTGAAGGATTTCATATATATACTTGCTCGAGATCCGGATTAAGAAAAATCGGCACCCTGAACTATATATTTTCGTTGCTGTATTCTTTTGAAATATGGTACAACCATGCTCGAACAGACTCAGAATCTTCACGAGATCTGATAGCACGGGAGTTTCAGTTACAGTCGGTAATAAGTTTCAAGATGATGGTAATCCACTTTTTTCTTGAAACTACATAAGTTAGTGTTTTTTTCCGTAATACAACATAAGGATGGCAAATATGTATCCACACACATGTGTAAAACTTATAGAGTGCTCCCTCGTGAAAGTGTTTCATTCCATGCGCGCGCTCATTTATGTGTCAACCCTTCTTTACAACCAAAACCATTTTGCAAAAGAAATAAATAATACAGAGCGAGAGAAAAAATGACATTTATTTATATACAAAATACATATTTTACCTTCTTGTTTCCAATTTATCAACACTAACAGCAAAATTTAAATCTGTTTCAATTTACAAGTCGGACTTTTTTTAGCATTACTTTTTTTCTGCAAATTGAAATTATTTATAGCTATATATTATTTGTCATTTATTTATGTTCACGCATTCCGAAAAGTCTTTTTCAAACAATCCATCATATCTTTTAAAACACATTGGATTCATGAAGCTCTAAGAAATGTATCTATAAGGAGCAAATAATTATTTTAAAAAAATAAAATGTTAAATCAAATGTTAAATCAATTCAAAAAACAAATAGGTTATGTAAAACAAAATAAATGAAAACGGATGTAAAATTTATCAAGGAAATAAATATTCTTTGTTTTTCCATTTCAAAAATTGTAAATATAACCTAAAATTTGATGCTTCTTATGTCTCTTTCTTAGGAGCAAGACCCATAGTACTTTATTTTTGTCCATTTGTTAATAAGTAAATATTTATTATTATGCTATTATTTTTAAATAGGAAATTAAAAAAATGTTTCTCAAAAGTGAATTATGTAGATAAATTTCTAATTGAAGTTGGAAGTTCAGTCCATAGATATCGAAATAAAAACATGGTCCGATACACACTGGGTAATTATTTTTTAATAAGAACTGTAGTGTTCTAAATTGTCAGTTTCTTGGCATGTCTCAATGTGAAACTTAAAGTTAATAAACTATGTATAAATATTATTTTCAAGCGTTTAAATACAAATTTCCACTTGGATAATAATTTCACATATAGTTGTACTTTATAAAGATTTAAATAATTGTTACATTACTTTATATTTTATTTTAAAATATTATCTCAAATTTTGTCCCCTACATTTATTCTTAGTTTCCTGGCATCATAAAAACGCTAAAATTATTAAGAAATTTCATTCCGATTAATTCACCATTTTTCACAGTGCTTAGTGTTGGGAATCAATTTATTAACTTTTAATGTTCCATTAATGATTAATTTGTAAATGTGCATCAATGTCTTTACTTTAAAAGGCTTTCCACCAAACTAACAGACCGAGACCGTGCATCCTTTGCTTCCTTCCTGATCCTCAAATTTTTGTGACGTCAAGGAGTGCAATAAAAACATAATACGAGCTCTGCATGGTGTTTTGTGTTAGTATATATGTTATTGTTGCATTTCAACACTTTGTAAAGATTTAGTAATTATGATATCATTTGCATTTTAAATAACTTGCAGTTCAATGAACTAGAATTGTGTACTTTGTGATTGAAATGGCCATTAAAAAAAAATATTTTGTTTTTATATTTTTGTTGCTCGAGGTATCGTAGAGCCTTATTCCCTGTTGACCAGTATGATAAATTTTGTTATTAAGCGTTGTTGTTCAATTTTTTAGACGAAAAATGACCAATTTCTCAGTTTAAAGGCTCTTTCTGATAGAATACACAAGTGCTTAAGCTGTAAAATTTACAATTATTATTTTTTTCACTCTCCACTTTTAGGTAACTTTGATAATACTTTTAACTTGAATTTAACCTACTTTTTTCCTTCATTTTCTTGATTTTCCTCTTTCGCTTCGTAGAACTATCCATATATCGAAATAGAAAACATTTCATGGAACAGAGATGTTAATGCAAGAAGAAACATCATACACATGGAACTGTCATTATTTTTGGAATAATTAATAATCGCACAAATATTTTTTTCTTTTTTAACTACATTTTTTAAAGTTTTTATTGATAACAAATATTTTTTCAGCATCGAGAAACAAAAGTACAACAGCACTATAGCCGCGCGGAACTCGATTCCACGGAGATGCTGAAAAGTGTATAATGAAAAAACACATTGTGTAAGAAATAAGGAACATATTATAACAAAAGAACAGTAAAAGAAAAAATACGATTGTGAAATTAATACGGATTTAAAAGTAATATTGTATATTTTAGATATAAGCCCCAGAAGGAGGCAACTTCTAATAATATACATAAACGCAAATGTACTTTCACGATTATTTTATTACGGCACATTTTATTATCTTGTTCATTGCGCTTCGATGCACTGTGCGCACAGCAAAAAAAAAGAGTGATACAAGTGCATCGAGAGTCATAAATATCAAAATATAATAAAAGTGCAGTTATATTACCGGAAATATAATTTTATTGGATGCCTTATAAATCAATTTCAATCATTTCAGAGATTGCCATTGCTTAACAATGCAACAAAAACTGTAAAAAGAGAACATAATTAACATAATTTTAGACCTTTCTTTCCATACATCATGATTTATCTTAAATTTCAATTATTTTACTCTATAATATGGCAAATGTCACTAGTTTGTATTCAATTTATTATTATTATTATTATTATGTAAAACTGCAAAATTTATTACTAAATATTAAACGAAAATAAATTGAATATTCACTCCTTGGAAAGTAAAATTTATTTTTTATTTTTTTTATTTTCAATATTATGTAATTTATTATAAGTTAAATTTTTGTTAATTTGTTATTAATAATTTGTTTCGGTTGTCTATTAGAATAATTCTAAGTAATATTATTTTGTATGTTACAGGTAAGTTGAAGTTCTTTTAAAATTACTCCACTATATATACAGAAGGAACGTGAGTACAACAAAATTTTAATTAATATTAATCTACTCTGTTTTTTGAAAGAAAGTAAAGTAATATTTAAAAATATACTTTTTATGCAAATGAGAGTTTCATTTGAAAATTATTCTGAACTTTTTAATTTCATTTTATGGTCGAACTGTATAATTAGCAAATATTTTAATTACCTATTTTAATAGCATCTATATAGTATCAATAGTAACTACTTATATTGATAAATACTTGAATATGAACTACTTTTATCGGTGATTACTATTTTAATAGTATATATCTTTATATATATATATATATAAGAACTACTTTAAATAGCATTTAACAGTTAACGATGGTAACTATTTATTGTTAATACTGAGTACTATTAATTATATATGTCGACATCCACATGATAAGGACCCATCCTTGCAAAATTTGGAAAATTTTGAGTGGTCTTACAACTTTTTAAGGAGAGGGACCGCTGAAAATTCAAATCATCAAAATATTTGATGTTTATGGACGTTCAATATTTTTTTGACAAAGTTTGATATTTAAAATTAAAAATTGCTTCGAAAAATTAAAAAAAATTAATTAGTTAATAATTTTTTAATTAAATATCAAAAATTTTCAAAAAATAAAAATTTGAACTACTGTCGTAATTTTTAATATTTTGCATTGCCAATTTTTTTACATACTTATTTCATGATTCTAAACAATCAATCGTATGGATTTTCAAAAATTTTAATTTTTTCAAAAAATCGAATTTTTTGAAAAATAAAAAAAATTTTAAATCAGTTAAAAATTACTTTTATTAATTTTTTATAGTGTAATATGATTTCAGATATTGAAAAAGTGTGAAAAAATGTTTGATACCGCTGAAAATGGCCAATTTTGATTGGTTTAAATTTTACTACTGGTATACTGAAAAAATTCAACTACTTCTACATTTTTTAATATTTTTTGTTACTAATTTTTTTATAGGCTATTTTTACGATTCTGAATAATCAATCGTATGAATTTAAAAAAAAATTTCAAAATTGTCAAAAATTTGTTTTTTTTAATTTAAACATTATAGAATAAATTTAGATCCTTCATAATGACAGAAAATAAATTGGCACCTCTCAACAGCGTAAATATCGTAGGGTTGAAATTTCACCGGTCCCTCCCCTTAATTAATAAGTAGCTGAGTTATAGAATTTCAATGTTTTTAAAACCTCCCCCCATAATTAGAAAATCTGCAAAATCGACAAAATAGTCCCTTTTCTAAAAACGGCGGTTTTTTACAAGATTGGGAACAATTTTATTGTGTCACATAAAGGAAAAAAAGAGACATTAAACTTATTAAAATTTTTTTAACAGTATCTATTATAAATAATTTGACGAAATATTGAAATTTTCACTTCGACTACGACAAAAAAAGATTCTAACATTAATATGTCTGGTTCTTATGACAAGTTATTCAGATAAGAATTGTTTTCATCAGTCCGGGGTACCTTAAAGATGAATAACAAATAGGTTTTAAATTTTTCCCCTTCATTTTGAAAATACGGAATACTTTTGCAAAGAACCGACAAAATGGGCCCATTTCGTTTCTCTAAAGAACCAATTAAATCCAATACTTAAATTAATAACAAATTAATAAAAACCGTATGATTTGACTTGTTAAAATATGTAGATTGATAATAAAAAATATAAAAAAATCAAGGTTTTTCTCAAAAATTACTAAATTGCGAATATCTCGAAAACTGTAGAACCGAAAAATGGGCCCTTTTCATGTGGAGGTCCACATATTTACAATTTATGGTTAGTACTATTAATTAAATCAATACACTGCAAAAACTGGTAACTCACTCGTGTTTTAAAATGAGTTGCTTTAAGTGTTTAATCCATTGAGATACAAAATCTGTCTTATTTTGAGACATTTAATTTCATCTCTCATTTTAAGACATTAAGGGACACAGTACCTAGTGTGAGTGACTGAAAAAACGGTGATTTTCAGGAATTTTTTTCAGGGAAATTATTGCATCTAATTTTTTTAAAAGTTTTGTACATGTATATTTGTATAAATAGTGAACATTATTTTATTTTTTCGAAGAAAAATATTTTTTTTAAAGAGTTATTTGCTATAATATAAAAAAACCAGTTCTCCCACTGCTGCAGTGATTGCGGCCTTCTGAGTGACTGAAATAAAAAAAACCAAAAAGATTATTAACCACTTGAGCGGCAGGGCGTCAGAATTGGCGTCAGCGTGCAAGTGACAGAAGCGGCAAAAATGCGAAAAAGGCGTCAAAATTTAACTACTATTTTCTCATTCTGTAAGGAGATTTATAATATCACAACAAAGTATTTTTGTTTTTTAAAGTGAAAGAACAGACCTGTAAGCAAAAAAAAATGTTTTTTCAAATATTTAAATAAGTTTTCAAGGCTCAAAGTTAACAATAATTTTTTTATGGTAGAAACTGAAACGCCACTAATATAAAACTATTAATTATTGTTAACTTTGAGCCTTGAAAACTTATTTAAATATTTGAAAAAACATTTTTTTTTGCTTACAGGTCTGTTCTTTCACTTTAAAAAACAAAAATACTTTGTTGTGATATTATAAATCTCCTTACAGAATGAGAAAATAGTAGTTAAATTTTGACGCCTTTTTCGCATTTTTGCCGCTTCTGTCACTTGCACGCTGACGCCAATTCTGACGCCCTGCCGCTCAAGTGGTTAAACTAGAAGATATTTGCTGTACTATGAGGCTCCAGTTTTTTTATTGAATGAAAAATAAAATTTTGGATGCCAAGAACCCTCGGATTTTTTTGGCGAAATTTAAAAGCTTTTTTCAAAACTCCGCCATTTTGTTGCAATTTAATATTTTTTGACATCCGAGGGTCATAGTACGGCAAATATCTTCTAGTTTAATAATCTTCTTGTTTTTTTTTATTTCAGTCACTCAGAAGGCCGCAATCACTGCAGCAGTGGGAGAACTTTTTTTCTTTGGATATTCAGGTGATAGCGAATGACTCTTTAAAAAAAAGATATTTTTCTTTGAAAAAATTACAAAATATTCACTATTTATACAAATATAGGGTAGAGTGGGGTAAAAAAGCCACATTTTTACTTTTGATGCTGTAAAATCTGTATTTAAAATTTTTTTCTCAAATTTCCAATTGTTATTGAAAGTTTAGTTATTAAGCTTGAAAATTCTTTACGGAAATATTTTTATCTCATGAAAGGACAAAGTTATAAGAGTTTTACGAGGCTTTTTTGCACCACCTGGTGGGGTGAAAAAGCCACCCTATGATTTTAGCAAAACATATGTTATCAATTTAGGTATTTTTATAGTTTTCCTTTATTTATATGACAAATAGTCTTATTTGAAAAATATTTTAATAATTATGAAATAGTTTTTAGCAAGTAAAATTGAAAATTATATTAAGTTTACCTGTTTTCGATTTGCACTGCCAATTTTTCGTATCGTTTTTAGAAGTTCTCTTTAAGTTTCTCCACAGATAACATATTTTGTTACAACCGTTTATTCATTGTTTATGTTTTTCATGCACTTTGAACTACTTTTTCGTCGTGTTTAATTAATTTTATTAAATAAACACGACAAATTTTGTAAAATAAAAAGGTTAGTTTAAATAGAAAACCAGTGAATTTCACAAAATATTCAATGGATTTTTTGCCCTGGCTTTTTTACATCCAAGACCAGTTATTAAAAAAGCAAAAATAAATTTTTAATTCAGTTCAATTTCCAAAAATTAACATTGTATACGTTTTCGGTATACTTTTCTCCTCATGTACAAACATTTACTTTTATTATTCGTTCACTTAATCAAATTGTAATATGTTTGAAAAGTTCACCAAAATGTTTTCAAAAAAGCATCAAAAAATTAAAATTACAATAAAAACAACATTAATCTAGATACAACATTCAAACTAGATTCAAAAGTTGCGTATTACCTAATAGTATTTATATTCTAAACAGCTGATAAATCAGCTTAATAGTTTTTAAATAAAACTAAAATGGCTTCTTTACACCACTCTATCCTACATGTACAAAACTTTTAAAAAAATTAGATGCAATAATTTCCCTGAAAAAAATTCCTGAAAATCACCGTTTTTTCAGTCACTCACACTAGGTGTGCCCCTTAAAGGTATATCTCAATGCGTATAAAATACGTAAAACGTCTTCTTACCGTGAGACGGCTACTCGAAACACGCATAACGTGTCTCAAAATACAGTACTAAATGTGTGAGACATTTGTAACGTCTTAAAATGAGACACATATGTGTTTTAAATATGTGGACTAAGAACATCTACTTGTTTCAAATATGGGGACAAAACGTCTCAAAATGAGACACTTGATTTTGCAGTGTATTATTAAAGAAAGGGTACATTAAAGTAAAATATTTAAACCCTGTGAAAAGAATAGGAAAAATAAAACATCAAACTGTGTAATGAATCGGTCTTGAGTCTTAATTCACTTTACTCCTCTCTCTCTCTCTCTCTCTCTCGTCTTTAAAATGACCCCGGGGTTGTGAAAACGAATCCTCTTTAATCCCTTGATAACGGTCTCTAATATTCCCTTAATTAAAATCTTGTGAGGCGAGAGACTATATAGGCATCGGGCGTTGAAATCCAATATAAAGGGAAATAAACGTGACTTGATGGTGGAAAAAGGCAAATAAAAAAATAATAAACAAATAGAAAAAACGAAAAGTCAATCTGTAGAATTAATTAAAGTCAATTCGTACGGGAAGATTCATGCTCATCGGTGCGCAGTGCCTGAATAGTATAGTTACCAGCGAGTACCGACTATTGCATACCTATATACATA
Source organism: Leptopilina myrica (nomen nudum) (assembly GCA_032872475.1). Classification (NCBI taxonomy): domain Eukaryota; kingdom Metazoa; phylum Arthropoda; class Insecta; order Hymenoptera; family Figitidae; genus Leptopilina; species Leptopilina myrica (nomen nudum). The sequence continues at coordinate 7,051,304 of CM065467.1, forward strand.
TACATATATGTGTGTATGCATATACACATGGGGTAAAATGCACAAGGGATATAATATATATCCCCTCTTGGGGACCATTTTCTGATTCCCTCCCCTCTCTCCCCCACTCTTTTTCCTCTGCCCTTTAGACCCCTTGTTTTTCTCTCTGAGCCATGTATACTTGACGCTTCCAGCTCTCCTCGATCAGGGCCATGGTGGGGCCCCCTTTAGCAATGACGCATGGCTCATCGTGTAGTTTTCATACTTGCTCGGTCCGTCCGTCCGTGAGCACGAGCATTCACCACTCTCTCTTTCTCTCTCTCTATATCTTTTTCTTTCCTCTCCTCTCCTTGGCTCATTCAAGAAAAACGAATAACATAAGGAAACGCGTGCCTCATATATACTCGTACATCAATGTGCCGCGTTACTCTCGCAGTGTTGCATGAAGGAGTTTATCTTTTGTATTCCCGGAAAACAGTACAGTAAACACAACGATACTGTGCTTTATAATTTATTGCGACAATAAAATTTTGTGAAATGGAGAATTTTCTAAATAATATGAAGAAAAAGTGTTGTGTGTTGGCTAGAGAAGAGGTGTAAGTTTTTTTTTTGCTTGACATTGATGACATCTTAAACTGTGATTTATTTTGCCATGCAGTTTGTGTAAATGTTCATCTTGATAAGAGCATTGATGACGTGACTTTTGTAAAGGAGTTCAGTGTTCTGTCAGTAATTTTTTTTTGATAAGTTTTTTTCTGTTTGATTACTAGAGGCTGGAGATAAGGTGTTGTGTTACGAAGATTTTTATCTTTGATTTATGTCCGGTTGGTTAATTTGTTTTGTTTTCTCTGTGCTTGTACGAAATTAGGAGACGTCATTTTGTCAGAGTTTGGAAAAATTTGTTTTCTTTAACAGATTTTTGACACAAGTGATTTTTGGTGTTGGAAGTATATTGTCTCTGTACAAGTGGTGGTAAAAATTTTAGTAAAGAAAAAAGATAGTGAAGATGAAAGAAGAATAGCAGACTTTAAAGGAAAGATCGAAAAGAATTTAAAAAGCAGACCGAAAATAATTTAAAGAGATTAAAAAAATTTAAAGAACAGTTCAAAAAGAATTTAAAGAGAAGATTGAAAATAATTGTTTGAAGAAGAATTGATTTAAAAAAAAATTAGTAGCGAGTATTTGGAAAAAGCAGCTAAAACGAGGAACAGACGAAGAAAAGCAATTATAGAAAAAAGTTTGTTTTTTAAGAGTAACAACTTTATGAAGAAAAAGTAGCTTCTGTAGAATAACAACTTCCCTAAGAAGCAAATACGACTTTCACAAAAAGTATCATAGAACCGCACAACGGACATCATTACTTCATCGATTCTGCTCTTGATGCATTGGAAAATTTTTCCACTTACAAATTTTTAATTGTCAACCCCCAAGTATTGTGAATGTTTCCTTCTTCTGCAATTGATCCTCTATGAAAATTACTCAACAGAATTGATAAAAAGAAAGTTACAATAGAAAAAATTCAATTAGGAAAAAAAATTATTACTCGAAACAATTAATAGAAAGAAACAATAGAAAGAAAATATTTGAAAGAATTAATAGAAAGAAAGAAGAGTTAATTTACTAAAAGGAACATAGATGAATGATTTCCGCAAGCGAAGAATAGAGTGCAACAGGGGAAAATTGTGAATTATGAGAAAAAGAGGGTAATCGATTTATAGGGATACTCGATCGACCCTGAGAGCAGAATCGTGTCATGCCAAGTGAACATTGTCGGAGAAACACATGGTGATCATTGTTGGGAGATAAGAGTTATCGGAAGAAGAGGTCGAATGGACTTATTGTTCGACGATTCGTGGGTGAAGGACCAACGGTGATAAGGGGAAGAGAATCAAGCGGATGGTGCGTCGTTCTTGATAGCAAAAGCTTGTTTAGACAATTTTGTGGTGTTTATGTTGTTATTGTTATTCTTGTTGTTCTCGTGGTCGTCGTACTTATGCTCGTCTGGATGCCAGTTTTAGAAGGTGGAATCGCTAAGAAGCGAGGCAGTCGCAAAATGCGGATGCGACTATGCACCAATTCCAAAGAATCCTACACGTTGCTCTCCAAAAAACGGTAATTTTTACATTTCTATTTTTAATTGGAAAACAATTATAAAAGGCTAGTTTTTCTCTTTAGAATACATATAAATCATTTATACTTACCGTTAAGATTTAACACTTATCGTGGGGTTCATTTTGTACTATTGTTGCTTATCGTTAATTAATATTTTGTTATTTAATACAGAATTGAAGGATTCACACTTACCGTGAGTCCTTTTTGTGTTTTTTACATTTACCGTCAATTTTCAACACTTATCGTTAATCATTTTTTATTCTCATAACTTACTGTCAATTTTTTAACAGTTACGGTGAATTTTTTGGTACTCTTATTTCTTACCGTCAATTTCTAACACTAACTGTAGGTACCTTTCAGTACTCTTGGTGCTTGATTTTTGGTAGCTTTGATACTTTCGTCAAAGTAATTTTTGCTGCTCCAAAAAATGTTTAGTTTTATTGACGGTAAGTGCGGTCGGTATTTGTAGAAACAAAAACTAAATTAGCAATAAGTATCAAAATTAAAAACAGGAAAAAATATTCTTAGCTGTCACTTACCGTTGGTTTCAAGTAATAATAATAGATATGTTATTATGAGTTCATGTAAGTTCATAAACCTACCGTCACGTCTAATATTTTTCAAGTTGAAAATAAAAAATCTGAAAAAATAAAGTTAAAAATCTAAATAAAAAGTATAATAAAAGTTCAATTATTATAGAAGAAATCAGTTTGTTGAAAAAACAATTTGAAATTTCAATTCGTCGACAATTGAAATAGAAATAACGTTGATTAAACAGTAGCGTATATATTAACATTTGACCAGAAGTGTCAACTTGAAACGGATAATCCATTATTATTAAGAAAGCATGGGCAGTTTAATAAGTTTTAATGTCAGTGTAAATGGTTGCAGGCTAATGACTGTGGTTACCATAATTGATGTAAATTGTTAATGATGATATAAGTGGCGGATTACGCTTATACTACTTCTCTATCTCTAAATGTCATCACTGGTTCTAAAAGGCAGTCTACATGTTTTATACTTGGACTTTCATTAATTAAGATATCGACACCGCGAACTTTCTGATTCGCATTCCTCGCACAAACACAAACACACGGCAATATATAAGAATTAATTTCATTCGTATTTTGCGATAAGGGGGGATGAAAATATTGAGAATTTTAAATGGACTCTCGGTTTGAATTAATTTATGGTTCTGTATGTATATATGCATATATTTACAATATCCCCATGGGCATTCTGATCATGGCTGATGGAAAATATGCGACTTCTTTCAACTTATTTTTAAAAAAGCGAATTTTACAATTTACACTATACTTCACATTCAATTATTTTCAAAAAATATTCGAAATTTAATTACTTTAAATATCTAGTATCTTCATAAAATGTCGCAAAATAATTCAATTATTTAAAAAAGAATTAATAAAATTCTATCAAAATTTAACTTTTTTATAAATAATAAAATTCCAACAAGATTGCAATTTATTTAGATAAGCATCAACAAAATTTCTAAAAAATCAATTATTTAACAAAATGTTTATACAATTCTTCAAAATTCGTCAATTACTTTCACTAATACTAATATTTTCCATGAAAATGCAATTATTTAAAAAAATTTTCATAAAATTCTAAACAAGAATTCAATTATTTTTATAATTAATAAAACTTCTCGAAAAATTAAAAATATTTTTATTATCATTTTAAATTAATTTAATCGAAAAATTAAATTCTTTTGACAAATAAAATTTTCTACAAGAATTAAATTATTTAAAAAAAATTTCCATAATGTTTATTTTATTTCAAAAAAATTAATTATTTAAATCAATTATTACAAAATTTTCGTAAAGAATTCAATTATTTAAAAAAAAAATTTTTTACTTAAATTTAATTCTTTTTAAACATCTTTATAAAATTAATCGCAGGATTTTAAATACTTTTTCATATAATTTCATAGGAATTGCTCATAAAATAATTATTCTTAAAACGTTAATTTTAATTTCTCTATACAAAAAATTATTTAGAAAATAATTTTTATGAATAAAGAAATTTCGAAAGAAAATAAAAAATGCAAGTTTCCAAAATGGCACGCGAATTGCGGCAAATACCTGGAATGCAGACGCACATTAGTGTTATTTTAATGAAAGGGATCACTAATGTGTGTATGAAATGTAAATCCGCTATACGTAGGCGAATGTAAATTAATAATACAATGTCGGGTAACTCAATTCAACATGAATCCAATTTCGTTGAATGAAATGTGGTCTTGCGCTCGCTAGTAAATTCACTGTATTTCTGGAATCTCTGACCTATTCTTGTACCCCTTTTCACCAAGGCCTCGTTTGCTTCGCCTCTTGGAATATAATATATATATATAATATTCAGTGGGCTTTGAAATTAGTGAGGATAAGCCCTGCAGGAGGTGTAGGTATATATAGTTGTTATAATGCCTGCAGTGTTAAATGTTTAGCTCTCGCTCTCGCTCTCTCCATGTTCACCTGGTCAGGGGCTTTGTCAAGGTATTATCGCACCCGAACATGAGATACCAATATTTTCCCTCAATTGAATTTTCCCTTGTAACAACAAAATGCTTTTACTATTTCGCCCTTTACTGCGGAAATGTTTCCATAAGAATTTTTGCCTTTCGCCGCCACATATCAAAACGAACACAAAATTAATTCCAAATATTGTAAACTCTTTGCTTTTACTTCAGGCGCAGATGGTAAATCTTGACAGAAATATTTCGAAAACTTCATCTTTATTCTGGAATTTAATTTTTAGTCCTTTTATGATTTTAATGAAAATTTTTTCATTTTTCTTTTATTTATTTTAAAGAAAAATATTAAAATTAGTTGAAATATTTAATTTGACAAAGAAAGGCCAGTTACTAATTAAAATAATATTAATTAAATGATGTTAATAATATTTATAATTATAATAATAATAAAGTAATATTTTTATACTATTTAGGTAAACATTTTTTTTTAATGTTGTTAGGAATGAGATGTTTATGAAAATTAGAATGCAAGATTGATGTCTCATTTATATTGTTAAATAATACATTGAGCAATTATGTTTTCAGTTTTTTGAATAATAATTTGAAGCTCTTCATTTATCTTGTTGGGACTTTTATTATCAATTTATATCGTGTATACGACCGGTGTGATATATTTTGAAATAAAAACTGTGAGAAAAAATGTAAATAGAGGTTATCTACGCTCTTTTGAGATATGAATGCGTCGTTTTACTTTTGATATACGAAAATTGTCACATATAGGAAGAAAAAAAGACAAATTAAAACTGTTGATATAAAAATAATAGCAATAGTAAAATTTCTAATTTTTTTATATTCACTCTTACCTCAAAAGTATCAAATTGGAACAAATTAATAATAAAATTAAGCCAAATTTTTTGTACCAATTTTGATTCAATTTGGTATTTGCTACTTTCAAGAAAACTATTAAATTTTTCATCACGAAATGTAATTTTTTACTTTTTCATGTCGAAATATAATTTTCTTCTTTTTCATCTCGAAATATAAATTGCTTTCCTTTTCAAACAAGAAATTTACATAAAATCTTTACAATGGAAAATTTACATTATTTTATTTTGTCAATTTTTAATTTTTTGAAGGCGTGTCAAATTTTTATTTGCTGAGGAGAAAATTTTCAAGGATAATAATTGAGGCAAATTTGTCACATAGTTTTATGTTTTTTTCTTTTTGGTGAAAATGGGATGGACACGATTTTTAAGTGATTTATACAATTTTCCTAATGGGCGTTTAAAATATGTCGCACTGTCTGACCCCTTGGTTCGCACGGTAATAGGGAGTCGATGCAATTTTATATGCACCGATATTTATTGGGTATATTATTTATATTATAATTATTATCGACGGGGAATGGGGAGGCGGAATAATAATAATAATTATTATTATTATTTTAGAGGGAGGAATTTTTGAATTAATTCGTTAACTACTCGTATAATTTTTTTTATAATATATCATATACTTTGTAATTGAATTTAATTAATATTTTTAAAAATAATTGTATTCTTTCGAGAAATTTTGCTACAATTAATTTAAAAATAATTGGATTCCTTCGAAGAATTTTAATATTAATGAAAATAATTAAATTTTTTCAAAAAATTGTGTTAAAAATTTTCAAAATCCTGATTTTAAATTCTTTTGAAGAATTTCTTTGAATTTTTTTTATAATCTAGTTTCTGTAATAATTTTAATTACAAATTTTGAAAGTAATTGAATTTTATAAAGAATTTCTTTCAAGTTTCTAAAATAATCCCTTTGTTAAAAATTAATATAATTAAATACTTTATTGTTATAGTTTAATAAAATTGTTTTCAATATAGTTTTATTCTTGTGAAAAATTGTATTATTTTAAAAAATAATTTAATTCATTCAAAAAATTTTACTATTTTTAAAAATATAATTGAATTGTCACCAAGAAGTTATTAGAACCTAGGAAAATAAATTTATTCTTTCGTGAAATTTTATTAAAATTGTATTGAAAATAATTTAATTTCTGCGAAGAATATTTACTAAATAGTAAATTTAAAAAATTTTGATTATGAATTTAACGAAGAATTTAAATTTGAAAACAAATATTTTTTTAATTTTCTTTATAATAAATTAAATATCACGTTCCGCCCGCTAATGCGCGTAACATTTGCTAGTTATATATAATCAAAAAGATTCTTATTTTTATATTTTGTCCTAAACACTTGTATTTTAAAAATTTACTCCCAGTAACTTTTTTTCCTACCCATTAACCGTAATAAAAATAAAAGACCGAACATGTGTGTTACATAAAAATTGATTTGTAGAAAAATTCTCTATCTGCGGCATGTGTTGGACAGATTCTAGATTTTTTCTCAACCCCCTGCTTATATGTTCATTTTTTTTAATTCCCATTTTCCAACCCCCACGAATGAAACGATGCATAAATATATCACTCTTGGGGGTCATTCAGCCAATTTTCGATGAAATATGTAGCTATTGGCTTGGCGCCATGGGACGTCATTCCAAATCAGCGTCTAGATAACAGTATATAGCCAACGTGCTTGTTCAAATATATATTTACCGACGATTAAATGTGCACTTGAGAGAGGCACGAATATATAGAGTTGAGCGCATCAATTGGGGCACAGAGAGAAGGAGAGTTGCTCGAATTTCTCTCTGTGGACCCGAGAAACTTGATATTTTTTTCCAAGTTTGATGATCGAGCGCACTTAATTGGGTGCACGTGCGGAACGTGCGGGATATAATATTTTCTGTACACCTTACAATTTTCAACGAACAGAGAACGGTTTATTTGATTATAATTAAGATGACTCTGAGATATTATATATATATATATATATATATATACATATACAAAGCGGGAATTTTGTTTATTAACTCGAGTTTATTTTTTCATCAAGAATAATAATTATTCTATAAGGGAAGTTATTCTTCCACACATTTTAAAATGCGGAAAAGTTTTTCTTTTTATTTGAGTGAATATTCTAGAGAGAATATTGAATATTTACTGCAGTTCTTGACGATTTCGTATTATTGACATTTCGTTTTCTCGAACAATTTGCTTTTTATTGTATTTTCAAGAATGTTTTTCAAATCGGTATAAAAATCTCTTCTTGAATTCAAATTCATGAGAGAGATTTCAATATGTCAAGATTTTGGTTAACATACCTTACATTTGTTTGGACATACGTAATATTTAATTTATTACAAAATTTTTTTGTTATGAAAAAATATATATTAAAAGAAATATAATTAAATTTAATACGTTTTTCTTAAAAATGAAAATAATAATAATAAAGTAAAGCTGTGAAAATGAGCTAATTTGTAAATTCCTTTTTTTCTATTTAATTTAAAATTTTTCTTGGATAAAAATGCCTTTTCTAGGGGCAAGGTAAAAAGTGCAGATGTTTCTCGATTGGATTTTTAGATATAGCGTTATTTTTATGTGTACTGTTTCTTGCAAAGGAGATGAAAAAAAATTATAATCTATCATGAGAAAATGAAAAAACTATACGAGCTTAGAGGAAACGATAGGGAAACATATTCCGCAGAGAAGAATCTCAAGAAGAATGTTTATTTAGGACAAAAACGATACTTGCCAATGGGCTACTATTTTTTAATTTTCCTTCACACTATATTCCATTTTCTTATATAATTTTTTTACAAAGCTACTTTTACTCTAAAATTCCATGAACATGACAATATCCTAAGGAAATTTCATTAAAAGTTTTAGTAAAATTTTCTACAAAAAATAGAACTCTCTAAATTGTGAAATTAGTTCAAATTAACTAATTTATTGTTAAGTATATATAGGTAAAAAATTCCCTATGTTGCAATTTCAGATTTTTCTGGAGCAGCCCTAGTCATTAATATTACTAATTTCCTGTAGATTTCATGCAGTTTTCAATTTTAAGTTCTTAAAAATTATTCCATTCTTTTGAAATTCACCGAATAGTTAATAGTTAACGGCGAGTGTTGGTGTGCAAAAGAATATAAACGAAATAAATATACCTGACAAAGTTCAAAGTCATTAATTTTCACGTGAGATTTAGAAAACCGAGTATCACATTAAGGAAGAGAGAAAAAGGAAATTAGGGAGGGAGAGAATAATTTTTTGGCGACCTGTCGAAATGTCAATGTCAAAAGTAGCTCCAAAAAATTTCCCATGGAATATAAAAAATCGATACTCCTTGTCATCGAGATCTTTAACGAGGCGTTGCGATGAGGGGTGCACATCAGATGAGAACTTATATATACGACTGTATCTTTTTTAAACGTGACTTTGCATTTTCAAGGGCATTAGTTTTTTTCATTCAGATTGCAATATCCGCCTAATAATAAATCAGTATTTTAGAAGAACACTAAGGGTTCGATAAAGAAAAAAAACAAATTAACATAATTCTATTATCTATCACAGTATGAAAACTTTTTTTTCTGTATATACGTTTCTTTTTTCATAACGGTTTTCTATTCAATTATTAACGAATAAGAGAGGAGAATAAAAATAAATATTAGAATCTCAATTATAGAGAAGCCATCTAAACAAATATCAACAATTAATTTTAGAAAACAATCAAATTTCTTTTTTGTAAAGATAACCCAATTATTTTTCTAAAGTGCTGTACGTTCAAATCATGATAATAAATTTTTTTACTAGCGCTGACTTTAGGTAATTAATGTAATTTTTGGTACTTACCGTCGATAAGAATTGTCACTACTGGTGCTTACCGTTGATAAAAACTGTCATTTCTGCTACTTACTGTCGACAGTAACTATAATTGCTAGTACTTACCATCTCTGATGAATATAATTTACTAGTACTTATTGTAATATTGTAATAAATGGTAATATTAATGGTATGTAATTTTCAAACGGCAACATCGAATTTAATTTTTAAATCCAAGTTTACGATTGTTAAGGAGAATTTTATATATCGCGAAGATTATAAGTATCGCAAAGATATTAAAAAAAATCATCGAAGAGTTGAATATTGGTCAACCGGATTTTGTATAGAAGCAAATAATTTTTTATTTCATGACATTCTTATAATAGCTTTTATTCGAGATTCAAGTATACTGTGTGTAACCTCGCGACCCCGTACACCACACTCACATATGAGCGATTCCACGTCAAGTGATCAAGGGGTCTTTTGGTGTAATGTTTATTTCAATAATTTTTTACTCTTAAACAAATAAACATACAAATTTGACAAAGTACATTTTGGAAAGGTTTTTTCATGCTCTTTCGATTGGAAATAAGCATTTTGAAAAAAAAAATTTTTTTGACCCAAAAAAATCAAAATTAAAAATAAATTTCAATTTTTGGGGGAGAAAGGTACGATTTTTTTTTTTTTTTTTTTTTAAACGAAAGCTGAGGTTTTTTCCTAAAAGGACATATAAATGGTAAAGTGGGACTAGAATGTTTAAACATTGAAAAAAAGAGTTTTCTACTCGCCGGAGCGCTCAAAACCCGGTTTTTAGCTCCGTTTTGGAGAAAATTCTTTTTTTCAATATTTAAACATTCTAGTCCCACTTTATCATTTATATGTCCTTTTAGGAAAAAACCTCAGCTTTCGTTTAAAAAAAAAAAAAAAAAAAAAATCGTACCTTTCTCCCCCAAAAATTGAAATTTATTTTTAATTTTGATTTTTTTGGGTCAAAAAATTTTTTTTTTTCAAAATGCTTATTTCCAATCGAAAGAGCATGAAAAAACCTTTCCAAAATGTACTTTGTCAAATTTGTATGTTTATTTGTTTAAGAGTAAAAAATTATTGAAATAAGCATTGCACTGAAAAACACAAAAATTTAACCCCCTCCCCCTCGGAAAATAATGGACTGGGTAAAAAAATATTTTCACGAAAAATTACTATCTATGAGTACTACAAAAGCCCCAAGTTTTGCTACGATTGGAGAAAAATTTTTCTCCACCTTGATCACTTGACATGGAATCGCTCATATATACACTTACGCGAAGAAGACGCGAAATTCTGCGAACCATTACATTCGTACCTCGTAAACTACGTACAGATGCTCGTAAAGTCCTTTAGAAGAAGGGTATGGACAGTGTTGCCAACTCGTTCATGTTAAAATACCCCCTAGATGTTTTATATATTTACGTATATATTTGAAAAACGAAATTTTTTAAGTCTTGGGGTTTAAAAGAAAAATATCACATTATATTGAAGAGATGCGAGAGAGGGAAAAAAAGAAATTTTACATCTTTATAGTAACTTCCTGAATAATTAAACACATAACATGCTTAAAGAAAAAAAATATAACGGGATGCATTAAAATACCGTAGTCTTAAATTGTGAAGAAATTACTTTTATGACACCTTTTATTTCAATGGTCTTTCATTTTTAAGGGCACACCTGCTTCTTAACTTAAACCGTTGTCGTAGTAAAGATTACGAAACGATTTTTTTCTACTTTTTTATGACAGTGGATCTAGTTCTTTTTTATGGTCAAACAGCTTAATCGAAATGTTTTCCTAATTTAATGACAGCTATGGAAATTAACGAGAGTATTTTTTTAAGTTTCAAAATTTTTCTTTTCCACTTTCGAAAATGGTTTCTGTTATGTTTAAAAATAAGATGAAGTCTTTAAATGTTTTAGAAAATTATTATTATTTATAAAATTAAAAAAAGTTAAATTTATTCTTTAGATTTTTTAGTGAGTAATTTTTGTAAATAAATATTTTCAAAATATTTAAAAAAAAAATTATATTTCATTCATTTTGAACGTTGAAAATTTGAAAATTCTTTGAAAATTCACTTTTGAAGATTGATTCTCGACACTTTTTTAAATCGAACGTTACATCATCGATAAATACTATTTTCTTTTAGAACATTTCGAGTCCCACTATTATTTTCCCATATAAGGGGTGCGAAGACTTGACAAGAAAAAAAGGATGAGGGTTTTTCACTCATATATTATGTATTTGATTTTCAAGGGGGGAATTCTCGAAAACTCTCTCTGCAGGGGATCATTGTAAACTTTTGTCAGGAGAAAGTTCTTGAAAAATTGAATATGGGAAACTATGTGTTATATAATTGAATGATTCGTCAATGACAATCCCGTAGACCAAAGTCAATTGATCGTGTAATGTGTAATATATTCGAGATTGATCAAAAGTTTGGAAAAGAAAAAAAAATAATAAGAAATAGTTACTTCCACAAGGCTACACTCTGGTCACTGATATAATTAAGTCAAGGAAAAAAGGGGAAGAAAATAAATCTCGAGGACGAAGTAATGGTAAGAAAAGGTTGTATTGTAAATTGTACGAGGGCATAAATCTGAGTAGAAGTTGCTTCACAAGTTGGCAACGTTGGTCTCATGAAAAGGAAGTTGGATCTTTGAGAATGGCAGTAACGTCAGTACATCCAAGATTCTGGCACGTGAGAAAACTTAAGGGCGGAGACATAAGAATCTATTGCACAAAGATCGTGTACCCAGGAGTTTAAAAGTGGTCGATTAATCCTCGACGCTGTAGATCGTGATGCAGTGGCAGGGCATTTTTGTTCTTTCTTTTATTCTTATTCTTTTTCGCATCTTCTACATTCTGCCCTTTAGTTTTCTTATTCACCTCTTCTTATAACTTGAATCGCGAATCATCCTGCTTGTAAACACCGGTCAATTAATCCCATCGAGACGAGTGTATTATCGGCTGAGAAATATAGTCATTTATAAATATGTGGTCTGTCTGGAGTTCATTATAATACTTAAAGTCGTTTTTGGTACTTACCGTCATTCAATTTTTACAGATATCTTTATTTTCTTATCCAATTTTTGTCAACTTGACATATCTTCTTTATAATTACCGTTTAGATGGTTATTTTAATTATCGGAACTTACCGTCAATTTTTAGTGTATTTTCAAACACTTATACCGTAGATCAAACTGTAACTTATTTTACGTTTTAATCAATACTTCTAAATTAGTCATTTATAAATATTTTTAATCTAGCTAGAATTCATTAATACTTACGGCTTTTATTTTTTATCGTTTTTAGAACTTACCGTCTTATATTTTAAAAAAATATTCTTAATTGCTAATAATTATGTAATTTTTGTCGATTTGACTACAATCGTCATAATTACCGTTTTGATGTATATTTTTATTGGAAAGGACACACCATAAATTGTTACTGTATTTTCAAGCATTTACCGTCATTCCAATTGTCAATTTTTTATAAGAGAAGAAAAAATAGAGTAGAAAAAAAATCTTCGCCCCTAGGTACTTACCGTAATTTGATGGTGAACTTTCTATCACTTACCGTTTAATGTTTCATTTCTTTCCACCCAAAATAGTTATAAAGAAATTAAGATTTTTTTTGTATAAAATTATTAGCCTTGCGGTAAGTTCCATCAACTTTATTTAAAATTTACGATTGAATTCTTTTTAACTGAATTTTAATAACTAATTTTTCACTCTACTTGTAAATCGCTTCTCTATGATAAATCTCCTTGGCCGAGAAATAGAAGAAATACATTTTTTTTTGCAATTTGTATCTCACGTTTGCAGTAATCTTAAAAAGTTTTAATTTCCTTTTTACACTTAGAAACGGGGGGAATGATGAATTATTGGCAATTAAAGTTAGTAATACGTTTTTGTAATTTCACTGCGCGCATGAAATATCTTAGCTTCTTCATCGTTATCTGTCGAATTGAAAATCCTGCAAAATTTTAACTAGCAGTTCTATTTCCGTAGTGAATATAACGAATATCGTGGAAGCAGTTTTATTTTCAGATAATCAAATGACATTTCGATAAATTGAAAATCTCGGGAAGGACCTTTGAGAAAATCGTTTATATATATACATGCTTCATGAGAGAGAGAAAGAGAGAGAGAAACGTACAAAAGTATATCACTTCATGTTTGAGAGATAAAGCAAAGAAGTGCGCAGTCAATTACAACTGCTTTTTTTATTACTATTTTTTCGCACAAGATTACGCATCGAGTTCTATTTCTATTGCTCTTATTATTTCCCTTCTATATATAGTAAATATAAATAAACGTATCTATCGTTCTTTTTTTAATTTCAAATAAAGACCATTTTTTTCCATCAGAAAAAGTTAGGCAGATTCGTTATCATAACTGTATTTAAAATACAAAACTTGGTAAATTTATATAATAACGTAAATTGATAAATACAATTACCAAACATTATCTTGCTTTTAGAAATCTTACTCAAGAACTATATTCAAGAGTGTATTCAAGGCATTTCAGAAGAGGATCGACACGAGAATAAAGTAACTAACTTTATGCCAGACACTATCTCGCCACCGAGCGACTTAAATTAAATAAAAACTTTTCCATCTTCAACTTCACTATACACGATGAACTTTAAATACAACTAAAAATAGAGCTCCGGGGTTAATTTTACTCGTTGAATAGAACATTAATTTAAGATTCAATATCAAAATCCTTTCAGAAAACTTTTTGTCGCTTCCGAAAATTAAATCGCGCTTTCTGTAAATTCGTTCAGTTTAATGAATGCTGTAGAATGATCTTATACGTTGGGATTAAGTTTTAATTTATGTTAAATGTATATAATAAAATTTTATTGTTGTTTTTATTGACGGTAAGTACATACCGTCTGTTAAAAATATACGTCGATGAAATTTAATGTCGGTTTTAAATAGGCTTCACGGTAATATCCGTCAAGATTAACACTATAATCGTACCACTTACCGTTTGTTCTTAGTAATGATTAATGAAATTTACCGTCTGTTTCAACTAGTTGTTGGTGCTCACTCTCTACAACTAAAATTTCTAATACTTATACTTATTCTTGTCATTAAAACCGCTGTTTAACGTTCTTGGTACTTACCGTTTGAAAATTTTAATAAATAACTATTGTGTTTTCGACTCAGGAATCTTGTCATTTATAAAGATTGAAAAGCTACCTGCCCAAATAATTTGAATCGACAGTAAGTATCAGTATTATAATTACAATTAGTATAGTTGGTATTAGAAACGACAGTAAGTCGTTATTTATAAATATTGTACGACTGACATTCGGGAAATTGACATTTATCGTTTGTTATTCACTTGACAGCATCAAAATTCTCTTGTTCCTTGATTAAACGCACTATTTAGTGCGAGACGTTTGACTCGTGTTTTGTTTTCGAAACCATAACAAAAGCGGGGTGAATGGCATTGTCTTAAAGTGCGTCAATGACACCGTTCCTTATCATAAGATTACACACGCTGCTATGAAGTGAATTCAAGTAATTCGTATTCCGATACATGGTTCCCTCTTAAGCATTCGTGTATAGAATTACAAAAGCGCGCATTGCAATTTCTGTGAAAAGTTTTGAATGTCACGAATTCACGATAGGGTTCAAACGAAAGGGGAAAGAGAAAAAAAAATAACACCAGGCTGAGAGAAGTTATTTACCAACAACAAAACCCCAGGGGGGAGGAGGGATTACGAAACACATTATAAAACTCGGTGTGGTTTTCAAGACATTTCATTTATAATCGAGGTTTTTCCTTGGGAGGAAAAGTGTCAGCAATAATAATAATAATAATAATAATAGTAATCATTATGGCATTGACGTGAAGAAAGAAACGGCAATGAGAGGGAAAGAGAGAGATGAAGCACGAACAGAAGAGACTGACAGATGGTCGATTTTAGGTTCTAATCTGCGCGCACACAGGGAGGGAACGTTTCTTTTTAAGAGTTTTGATGCAACGGAGTGCAGTTATATATCCAATGTGTGCGTTTGTGTTTGTGGTATATCTATACGTTCTCATTTTACATATCGCCATGGGGTCCCGGACACCCCGCGGTCATGCCTTTGACTCGTGGCAGCTAATATGCACGCCACTTCTTTAGTGTAGAGATAGGAAGTGACCGCCTTCCCGACAGGCGCTATCATCTGTCCAAAATAGAAGGCAGGTTATCAAAAGAGAGGCCTCTGCATGGATTTTTACGACCTGGTACTTTTTATGTAATAGCCCGGACCAATGAACCGAAACCGTTAGCCTTACTCTCGTGTTTTTTTTTATTTTCGTTTATTTTCTCCATTTTGCATAGCACTGCATTTATGCAACGTTTAAAAAAAATAAAGGCGACACTCAAAATGAAATGCGTATGCTTGCATTTGATCTTCATTTTATGAGAAGATTTTTATGAAATTTCAAAATTAAAAAAATTAATATATTAATAATTACCGTTTATGATAATTATCACTAGTAACACTTACCTCCAGTAGTAATCGTGATTATTAATACTTACCGTTCATTACAATCATCACTTTTGGTATGATCTGATTATATCGTTCACTTCAAGTACAATGTAATTATGTTTAAAAACCATTTTTGAAGTTACCCATCTTTCACGTTAGTTTTAGAAATCACGTTTTGGAAACTACGTATCCTTCTGTTCCATGCAGAAACTACGTAACGATTAAAAGTAATACGATTAAAAGTTAATCAATTATTAAATCCTCAAACAACCAACGTGAGTCGTTAAAGTGACTTTAAACATTGATTAATTTTTAATTGTGGTTGGTGGAATTAGCTCTTAGTACTTACTGTAGATAATGACTGACATTCATTACTGGCACTTACCGTTGATAGTAATTATCATTGTCGATAATTACCGTCGATAATAACTATCGTTGGTAGTTCTTATTTTTTATACGAACTGTTACAGTTGGTACTTACCATCTACACATAAATAATAATTAGTATATCGATAGTATAAGTATCTGCAGTTATGGTTATTATGAACGGTAAGTGCCAACAAATATAGTAATTATCGGCGATAAGTTCCAATAATGGCAATTAGTATCAAAACAGTATGTGCCAGTAATGGAAGTCATTATCTACGGTAAGTACTAAGTTAATTATCGTCGACAATAACAAGTAATTATCTACAATATTAGCTGTCATTGCTATCAGTTACCGCTGTGAATACAGCTATCACTATACTGAAACTTACCGTTGTATGATTTATCTATAAGTGTCTAACATTTGCAAGGTATCCCACAGGAAACAGATATATTATATTATATAGCTTTAGGTCGATTTTCTTATAAATTAAAAATTTTAAGTTTGTATTCAGTTTGGAGAAAGCTATTAAATTCAAAACTTTACAGGAATGCGGGCTTCTTTAAAATAATATTAGTTTTCGAGTTTAAATTTTGGAAATTAAACTTAATGTTTAAATTTTCAAATTAAATGATAGATTTTTTAATCAGTTTTCATTTCAACTTTTCAAAATAAAAACTGATTAAATTGAAGAGGACTTATTCTGTTACCCATTAAAGGACATTTTTTAAAAGAAGATTAGTTTTGTCTTGAATAGATCGTTTTTTCTCAGTGTAAAAAATGTTATGAAATACTAAACAGTAATTATTTTCTATTATTAAATTGGGTGAAAAAGAAATAATCCCTATTCGATTGTAACGAGGGCAATCGTCTGTTTTCGATTTTCCGAGCAATTTCTTGAAAGCTTTCTCTCTCTCTCTTATGCGCCTTATTAATTCCTTAATAATGCCATTGGAAAATCTTTGTAGCAGAAAAACGATAAAGGTATAGCAATTTTCTGCAGGGCTTGTAATCGGAAATTGAACGGAGAAAAACAGAGGATAAAAGGGAAAGAATAAAAAAGAGGAGAAGCTATGTAGGATAAATCGTCATTCATATTGTGTTGGGTACTGATGGATTTTTAATTATAGTGCTGTAGGCGCCAGGAAAAACAGCGAAAGGTCTTAATGGCTTATAGGTATACTTACACATATATATATATATATATATATATATGTATAAATGCATGTAGCTTAGAAGCGCATTATAAAAGAAATAAAAGATGCTCTTGTTTATACTGAATGGATGCCACGTGGGCATGAACATTAATCCTACGTTAACGCCCACATCATGTCGAAATCATGCGTGTCCCCCTTTAATGTACGTTTTAACACTAAATCACTTTCGACAAACCATTTGCGCACCGGTGTGCATATGATTGCCACTTTTACCTTCAATATGTTACTCTCCTTGCACCAATATCAAAAAAATTTTCCATAATATTTCATTTTTTTCCCCCATATTTCAGATCGAAGAGAATTTGAATTGAGTTTCATCTCGAAACTTTAAAAGAAAAAGAATATGCTCTTGCACACTTTTCCTTTTTAGTTCAGGAGTCTTTTTGAAAGAAAAGTAGATCACTTTTGTAGGAATAAAATTTGAAATGTAAAAAGAAATGGTAGTCTAATCGTATTTCAATTGAATCAGCTTTATTATTCTATTCACGTGTTCGCGATATTCTTGAGCAGAATTCACTGGAAAGTAAATCATATTTCTATATTTGAGTCTTGAGATTTCGAAGCAATTATTGTCTAGAAGACGCACAAATGTCATAAACAATGATTTATTTAAATAATAATTATAGATATTAAAGCGGTAAAAAATAGAAAATTGTACATTGAGAATTTTGGACAAAATAATGGATTTCCTCTCTAAATTTGAATCAGTTAGAAATCATATAGTTTAAATTTAAACTGACCATTAGTTTCTTGCCTTTTTTCAATATTTTAACATTTTTTAGTTTTTTGAAGTGAAGTGAAGCATTTTTATAAAACTGCTTGGTATATATAGTTATGGTACGGACTCATAAGGAACTTTTTAATATCTGAGAGAAAGTAGCATAGTAGTCTATTTACTTAGAATCGAGACAAAAATTATTATCTATTGTTATACACCAGTGGAGACTATCAATTTTGATGATTTTCATTTCTTACAATGGCATATATGTCAGATTACGTCTTATGTATATTGAGTTACTGTAAACAATGACCATATGATATGATCACGATTATTTTTTTTCTTTAAAAAGTGCATTATCTTCAGTTTAACGTACTTTATCTCTATAAGGTATAGAACAATGAAATGAAGTGCAAGAGAAGTTTGAAAATCATCGAGAGAAAAATACGCTTAGAATGATTCATCACAAATATAGGAATATAATACATATAGAAATATGTATGTTATTATCGAAGACATAAAATTATCATAGGCACGAATTTTTTCGTTGATGCAAACTATTGAGTCACATTTTTCTATGAATAATATAGACGTTTCAAATTAAAGTTTATACATAGGAGAACAAAGAAGAATTTTTAGTTTTTGTTTTAATTATAATATTGTAAAATGGTATAAAGTATATGGTTTCAAAATATTTTGAATTCTAAAGGTGAAAGAGTAAAAAAATTGTTTTCATATTTCAAAATGTCTAGATTCACTTATTGACGAAAAAGTACTCTCAAATTTTTAAAAAGTAAATTTTTATTTCTTAAGATTTAAAGAGTAAAAATAATAATAGAAAATTTAACTTGAATTATCGTCACATGCACTTCTACTGTTCGGAATTATAATTCCTCTTGTCGATGAATTAACTATAGTTTTAACGTTAGTTTATTAATTACTAATAACTAATTACTACTGATTACTAATAATAGTAAAATAATAAATAACTTGCACACCTCCCGTGTTGCTTAAATTCATGGTATACTTACCGTTCTTATAATTGTAATTACTGTAAATAATTACATATTACTGATATTGTATTGACGTTGACATTTACCGTATATGTAATAAGAAAATGCCAGTGCTGGCACTTAACATTCATAATAACTTTCATTACTGGTACTTACCATTGATAAAAATTACTATTTCTGATACTTACCATATCGATAATAATAAATATCTTTGATGACACTTACCGCTGATAATATACATGACGACTGATACTTACCGTCAATACACAAATAATAATTATTGTGGACGGTAAGTACAAAAAATTATGGTTGTTATTAATGGTAAGTTACAGCAACGATAATTTTTATCAACGGTGAGTGCCTGCAATGGCAGTCATTATCTACGGTAATTACTAAGTTAGTTACCGTCTTCAATAATTGACATTACTAATATACTTATAGTGAATAATAAATGTGATAGAGTCAATCAAGTGCTATTATTCACTTACCGTCAATTATCAATTATTTCATCAAACTAGCTTTCAAAACTTACCTGACCACGGTAAGTGTTAAACTTGTAATTAAGAGCTGTCAGTGCTGTTAATATTAAAAAGATATTTTCATTCTATTACTGAAAATATTGTAATTATAAAATATCAAATCCGAGCATTTAGTTTTTTCACGTCATGAGAGAGACTAAACAATGAAATTGGCAAACTTTGAATATGTATAGAAGGCATATATACAATAATTGTGTAAAAGGGTGAAGTTTGACTTGTTCCGTCTAATTATAACGTTGCAGTACGTGTAATTGAACTGTTCTTTGTTGAGGTGTAGAGTTGCGTGGGCATTTATTGCAGCAGAATAGGAAATTAAATACAGAGTGGCTTTTATCAAGATTAATGACAATTATGCAGTAGGGAGAAAGGTTGGTCTTGTTCCTTTTCATCCATTGAGTGTTGCTGTATAGTCATTGAGAACAGTGAACGTGCAAATTTACGAGTCACTTCTCGCGGACGATGAGTCGCCCATTGCAATAATTTTTCTCTCTGCCCCTCTGTTTCTTTCATTTTTCTTTCTTTTCTCTCTTTCTCCCTATTTCTTTTTCTTTCTGTATTTCCTTTATTCTTTCTTTCTCCTTTCTTTTTTCCCCAAGTGTAGTCTCTTGATGAGAGTGAGAGAGAGAAAGAAACTTTCTCTCTCGCAAAAAGATTACATGGAGAGAAGGAAAACATTTTTAATACGCGCGCGCATGTGTGTGTGTGTGTGTGTGCAAAAGATGTAAAAAGTTTGAGAGAAATATAGACAGAATAAAGATGGGTCAAAGATGCATCGCAAGGAGACGAGTGGGAGCTTAAACTGCACATATACATATAAGTGAAGCATACTTCATCTTTCGCTTTACTTCTGAACAGGAAACGAGCAATTAAGTTACTCTTTGCGACGTTATCTCCTTTACCAGAACTAAGACGAAGCGAGACGTTCAAGTTCCCCTCATTTAACGATGAATGAAAAGAATAAAACTAATCAGACACAAAATAAAAATAAAGAAACCATAACACACACATTTTATTACATGTCATCACACACACTTACAACTCTAAGAAGTGCCTAATTTTAAGCCATGCAAATTTTTTTGTTCTCCATTTCTTTTAAATTATGACGCAATTCCGTCTCAATCGAATTGAGACTCCAAAAAAAAGAATCCCGAGACCTTATTTTTGAAAGGGATCTTTTTTATTTAAAGAATCTGTGCGTGAATGAATAGTATTCATTGTAGGCGAATTTTTTTTCATTACAAAAATATCTGGTAACATTTTTTTTCTCATGTTCTTTAAAAATTGTGTATGATTCGAAGAATAGTTTTATTGTCATTAGGGGTCTATTTTTAATCTCATTTCCCAGAGCGAATCAAAATTGATGATAAATCGACCCCTTTTGAAAATGTCTGCATCGCAGTGTGTGATGGTAAAAGGATTGGGATTAGCGAATAACCCTCTCAATTCTAATCTATAGCGTGAAAATGAGTTCGTTATACAGATTTTACAAAAATGTTTGATGTTTATTATCTATTTTGTTCCTTTTATTCCCACGTTTCAACTAAATGTGGTTCCATTAATTGACAGAATGACATTTAACTGACAATTTTCAAACTTTAGAGATTGGAATTGTTGTTATTTACAGATGGTAACTACCATCAATTTTAACTAATATTTATCTTATAATTCAAAGAACTTTCTATCAATCGCAGCTTAAGGACAATTATAACTTATCGTCAACTTTTACTTATTTACAATTAATTTAATTTATTTTTAGTTTAAAGTTTTCTTGTTCGTAACTATTGTCAATTTTTACTTATCGTTAGCTTAGCATTCAAAAAACTTAGCGAACTTTATTAACAAACAGAAAAAATAAAATCTTGGCACAACTATACATTAAGTTTTCTGAATCTTAAAATAAATTGACTGTAGTTAACTGTCAATTATTTTGTTACTGTTAATTTAATTAGTCTTAGTTCTATAAGTACTCCAGTTGGTAACTACCGTCAATTTTTAACTAAGCATTATTTTACTTTTAAAAGAACTCACCGTATACTTAACAAAAATAAGATACAATAATAACGGTAACTCCTTAAAATAAGAAATTAACTTGTCGATTATCAGTAGTAAATATAAAATTCATCATTTAGAAAACCAACGGTTAATTCTTTAAACATTAAATTGAATTGACGGCAAACAACAGAAGACATAACATTGTGAATTAATAAACAGAATGTGTTTAGAATCAAGGGTAAGTTATAATGCCATTGAAATATTTAACAACTAATAACGGTAAGTTACTTAAACGATAAACTGAATTGACGATAAGTGACAGATAAGACATGAAAATCGACGATAAATTATGTTGCCCCTGAATAGACATAGTAATTGCAAACTGTAAGCTTTTTCAACGGTAAATTTAATTGACGGTAAGCAACGGAAGACAGCAAAGTGGACAGTAATTATCAAAGACAGTACTTTAAGTAGAAATAAATAATTACATAACAATCGATCGGTAAGTTCTATTAACATAGTAACCTATAAGTACAAAATAATTCAAAAATCACTATTAGTGACGGTAATAAACATTTATATAGATGTATATAATTATATATATTATATATTTATTATTCTCTTCGCTTATTTTTAATTTTGCCTTTCACACTAAATTATTCAATGTGTTCTCGCACCAGATAAATGTAGACGTATCTATATAAATTCTGCATATATTTAGAGACCGTCGACGCGTACACTATTTGCAGTGCTCGTGCCGTGTTTACATTTCACTCGGAATGAAAAATTTCAAAGAGATTTCAGAAAGACAAATGTGTCAGAGTGTATATACTGCGAGAATAACAATAAACCTTTACCATTTCGGAGAAGTAAATCGGATTACGATACAGAGGACGCAAAAGTGAAACGTGTGACATAATACCATTTTAACCCAAACACTGAATGCTTACTGCGATGATCTGTCGTATATATATATATGTATATTTGCTGAGAAGTCGTAATCGCTATGAATTCTGTCGTATATATGCAATAACCGCACACACTTCTCTCGGACATAATGCACAGGGGGAGATTTCCGTGTCCACATAATGTCCCCGCAATATATATATATATATAGAGTGACCGTATGCCGATGAGAGTGAAATAGAGGGGACGGTATAGGCACTTTGTATTTCATGGATCATTCAGCCAAATAAACGCCCCATGATCACTTGCACAATCCCCTTTTTGGAGAGTTTGGTTTCAAACACCTTTAGGCGCATATTCACCCGCATATATATGTATGGAAATGTATATTGAGAGAGGAACTGCAATTTCTTATATATTCAAGGAAAGAGACTATAACCGACGAAAAGGAAAAGGAACTCCCAAGAACTTATCACATACAAAAGAGATTTTGCACTTTTAGAAACTCGAAAATACTTTTCAAACATTCAATATTGAGACTTTTTTTTGAAAGACAACGAGTTTACTTTCACAATCGTTTTTTCTTTTTTGCTTTCAAATTCTGAGGATTTATAGAATTTACCCAGGATTACTTTATTAGTTCTTTTCTATTTTTTATGGAGTACAAATTTTGGTTCTTTTCTTCTTTTAGAAAGTAAAATTCTTTGTTCTCTCCTTTTTTATAGAGTGAAAATGTCAGTTTTTTCTTTTTTATAGAGTAAAATTCTTCTTTTCTTCACTTACAGATTAGAATTTTTCTTTTTAAAGGAAAAATCTTATTTTTTTTCATTGTAAAAATCATAGTTTTATCAAAGATTAAATGTCGTACTTACTTCTCTTTTTTAGTTTAAAAAAATCGTATTTTTTCCTAGTGTAAGAATCGTAGTTCTCTTTTTTATTGAATAAAAACATTTTTTCTCTTGGCTTAAAAACACCGGGCGTTTTAATTTTTTTCGTAAATTGGAAAAAAATTTACAGAGACATATGCTGATACTCCTCCTATTTACGAGTTTCATAGATATTCGAACATTTGTAATCCCCCTAACGACCTTATTTATCTCTTTTATTACGATATAACGATATAACTTATTAGGATATAAGCCAAGATAAAAATTATTCAGGATATAATTCATGATGGAAAAAATAAATCGATGTTACAAAAGAAATCCGATGATTGAAGATGTAATATATTAGGAGCTCTTGATGGATCTCCCTCTTCTAAAAATTAACATTATAAATTACTGTGAAATTCGCAATTGTTGGTACACTTACCATCGATTATTTAAATTATTTTTTGAATTTACGAGGACAAGAGTTGATGTTATAATTAATTTTTTTCATCATAGAAACACGTAATTCACTTAGTTGACGGTTTAGTTTATAGATGGTCATTATCAATACTTACCGTCGATGATTATTGAAATTATCTTTATGGAG
The DNA here is from genome assembly GCA_032872475.1 of Leptopilina myrica (nomen nudum). Taxonomy (NCBI): domain Eukaryota; kingdom Metazoa; phylum Arthropoda; class Insecta; order Hymenoptera; family Figitidae; genus Leptopilina; species Leptopilina myrica (nomen nudum). The sequence continues at coordinate 7,075,352 of CM065467.1, forward strand.
TTACCATCGGCAATAATTATTTTCATTGGTATTTACCGTCTATAAGTTTTATTAGCCAGAACTTATCACCGATGATTATTCAAATTATCTTTGGACTTACCGTTGAAAATAACTAATTTATTTGTACTTACTGGCATTAAGTTTTATCAGGCAGAACTTACCCTCGTTTGTATATTAATGAAATTATAATTATTTTTAAACTTACTCTGTGATATAATTAATTTTGTTGATACTTACCGTAAGTTTTTTTTAGCCAGAATTAACTGTCAATTGTTTTTAATATATTTTCTAATTTTTGTGTAACAATTTTTGGTAATATTTATAAGTCTTGGTAGTTATCATCAATTTATTATAACCGACACTTCTTGCCGTCAACTCATTATAATCGTTGACAGTTACTGTCTATTAAACCATAAACTACTATTTCGTTTTACCACTTATCGTTTCCTAACAAACAAAACTTAGGATACAATAAAGTTACAATTTTTCAACTTTTTGTGACGTCAGAATGTATTTTCTTCCTAAAATTTTTTTTTTAGTTGTCTCTCTTTTTTCTTTTTATTTTTTATCTATTTCTTATTTAATTTTAAATAAGATATTGAAATTTTTTTTTTTCCTTTTGAAACTCAAATATTGATTTTTCTCGAAAAGGAATTTTTCTCCAATCTCATCTAAATTTTTTTTTTCTTTCCTTCAAAGCGAGAAAAATCAATATTTGTTACGAAATAGATTAAAAACCCATTATGTATTTAGGAACAATAGCGCGATCTCTCAATAGAAAAATTCAGACCCTTTGGTCTAAATTTGCGCAGACGATCCCGGCACGATAATGATCGAGCGGCGGCAAAGAGGGAAAAACCCAAAATTCGCTGTAAAACGAATTTCTTTTTTTCTATTCAATAAATCAAGTAAAGCGAATTTTGCGTTTCTTCCTAATTTTATTAAAAATTATTTAAAAAGAATTTTATTAATCTTTAAACCATTTAATTTCTTTTTTTTTATATATTTTAGACATTTATTCAATTTTATTTGTTTCCTTTCTTTCTCCTTTTTATTCATAAGTAAAACGATTAATTAAAAAAAAATTTAAACATTTAAATGTTTGAAAATTTGCTTTATTTTAATAATAAAGTATTAATTTGTTTAAACAATTATTGTTTTTAATAAATTTGATCTAAACCAATTCCAACGATTCTATTTTCATGGAAAATGAATTAAGAAATAACTAAAAATGACTATTTATTAGAATTTAGAAAAATTCAATTATTTAATTGTTTAAATAATTTACTTTTAGTAACATTTAACACTATTTTAACATTGTAAAACAAACAAAATTTTTTATATTGTCGGAATTAGAAACAAATACTAATTCACTAAAAATGATAAACTTTTATTTGTTTAAATAATAAATGGATATAAATTCCATTCAAATCTAAATAAAATTATTTTTTTTTTACTTCAATTAAATTAGTTTTAATAATTTTAAGTTAATAATTTATAGATTTAAAATAATTTACAAGCATATGAAATACTTCATATTTCCAAATTTAATTATGTAAAACTAATTTGGAACTATTTGGTTAAAATGTATTAATTTTTAAGAGAATTTTATTCAATTTAATGTAAAAATCTTTGATAGTTTCTCAAAAGGTTGCATTTTTGAAACTTTGAATTTTTACGGAAAACCTAATAGTGTCTCCATCTTTTATGAAAACTCGAAACTTCAAACCCCACTCTAAAGATTTTCAAATTTAAACGCCCACGTAAAATTTGGCAACTTTCGGAGGGATGAAACTAAGGGTCCCAATCGCAAGACCCGCGCTAATGAGTTTTTACGCCTTCTTCTTTTTCTATTCGACAAAAATGAATTTTGCCATGCCCATACTCCTCCACTAGAAAATTTTACCCCCAATTTGAAAAACTTTAGAGGGGACAAGAATATAAAAATAGGAACTTTGAAAAAGAACGCACTCTCAATTTTCATTTTTTTACAAGTACTTCTTTAATCTGAAGTTTCAAATTACCTGTTTACAAAGTTTTAACAAATTTGACTCTGTTTCCAAAGTTTTACAAGTTTTCAAAGTTATACAAATTTCAAAGTTTCAAAGATTGTTTATCAAGTTTTAAAACAAGTTTACAAAGTTTAAACAAGTTTTCCAAGTTTGAACTGTTTTGAAAGTTATACAAATTTCAAAGTTTTAAAGACTGTTTATCAAGTTTTAAAACAAGTTTACAAAGTTTAAACAAGTTTTCCAAGTTTGAAACTGTTTACAAAACTTTAAAGTTTTAAAGTTTTAAAGACTGTTTCCAAGTTTTAAAATAAACTTTCCAAATTACAACAACTATTTGGAGAAATTATCAAGGATTCGACGACGAAATATTTTGCTGCCTATTCTGTTTACCGAAATCTTCTAATTACAACAATAAAAGTAAGTCAAATGAATAAATGTTATACAATTAATTTTTTTTTCGTTTACATTCATTTTTTTACACACATTCTTACTTTCTTCTACTCTTTACTTCTTTCGTCAGAATTAGAAACTTGTAAAACCGAGTTTTATGATGACATTTTTGAATAGGAAAAACGCGCGGTTTTGATAATGTATAGTTGCTAACCTTATTCTATTAAGCGCGTAGGCTATACATTTCAATTCTCTTCTCGTTAATTTCTTTTCTTCTTTCCTTAATACAATTTTAACACAATTTTTCAAGACAATTCAATTGATCGAAAATAAACCAAATGATTCCCGAACTATTAGACTTTCTAGTCTAGGTTCAAACAATAAGTTAATATTTTATTATTAACTACTTAAAACTATGTTATATCTTCGGACGTAACATAGGAATATAATTTTTGGAGGCCCCGGAGGGATAAATTTGGTTTAAATTTTGAAAAGTTAAATTGTCTTTTTCATCTCATTTTAAATTTGTATGTCTATTTTGTTGTTGTTGTTAATAATAAAAAAGGGTGAAAAAAAAATTAGTTAAAAATATAAAATATAAAATAAAAAAAAACGAAAAACTCTATTTCTAACATTGAATATTAAACAAATTAACTAAAAACTAATTTCAAATTTACTAAAACTAAAAATTTTATAAAGTTTGCTAAAATAAACTAAATTTTACCAAACTAAACTAAAAACAAAATTCAAATTTACTAAAAACTAAAAATTTTCTAAAGTTTGCTAAAATAAACTAAATTTTACCAAACTAAACTAAAAACAAAATTCAAATTTACTAAAAACTAAAAAAATTTCTAATGTTTGCTAAAATAAACTAAATTTTACCAAACTATACTAAAAACAAAATTCAAAGTTACTAAAAAATAAACAATTTTAATGTTTGCTAAAATAAACTAAATTTTACCAAACTAAACTAAAAACAAATTTCTAATTTACTAAAAACGAAACAATTTTAAAGTTTGCTAAAATAAACTAAATTTTACCAAACTAAACTAAAAACAAAATTCAAGTTTACTAAAAAAAAACTAAAAATTTTATAAAGTTTGCTAAAATAAACTAAATTTTACCAAACTAAACTAAAACTAATTTCAAATTTACTAAAAACTAAAAATTTCTAATGTTTGCTAAAATAAACAAAATTTTACCAAACTAAAGTAAAAACTAATTTCAAATTTACTAAAAACTAAAAATTTCTAATGTTTGCTAAAATAAACTAAATTTTACCAAACTATACTAAAAACAAAATTCAAAGTTACTAAAAAATAAACAATTTTAATGTTTGCTAAAATAAACTAAATTTTACCAAACTAAACTAAAAACAAATTTCTAATTTGCTAAAAACAAAACAATTTTTTAATGTTTGCTAAAATAAACTAAATTTTACCAAACTAAACTAAAAACAAATTTCTAATTTGCTAAAAACAAAACAATTTTCTAAAGTTTGCTAAAATAAACTAAATTTTACCAAACTAAACCAAAAACTAAAACAAAAAAAAACTTAAAAACAAAACAATTTTCTAAAGTTTGCTAAAATAAACTAAATTTTACCAAACTATACTATAAACCAAATTCAAAGTTACTAAAAAATAAACAATTTTAATGTTTGCTAAAATAAACTAAATTTTACCAAACTAAACTAAAAACAAATTTCTAATTTGCTAAAAACAAAACAATTTTCTAAAGTTTGCTAAAATAAACTAAATTTTACCAAACTATACTAAAAACAAATTTCTAATTTACTAAAAACGAAACAATTTTAAAGTTTGCTAAAATAAACTAAATTTTACCAAACTAAAGTAAAAACAAATTTCAAATTACTAAAAACTAAAAAAATTTCTAATGTTTGCTAAAATAAACTAAATTTTACCAAACTAAACAAATTTTAAAGTTTGCTAAAATAAACTAAATTTTACCAAACTCAAGTAAAAACTAATTTCAAATTTACTAAAAACTAAAAATTTCTAATGTTTGCTAAAATAAACTAAATTTTATCAAACTAAACTAAAAACTATTAAAAAAAAATTTTACTAAAAATTATTTACAAAATTACTAAAAATAAAACAATTTCAAAATTTGCTAAAATAAACTAAATTTTATCAAACTAAACTAAAAAAAAACTAAAAACAAAATTACTAAAAAAATTAAACAATTTCAAAATTTGCTAAAATAAACTAAATTTTAGCAAACTAAACTAAAAACTAAAAACAAAATTATTAAAAACTAAAGAATTTTTAAAGTTTGTTAAAATAAACTAAATTTTACCAAACTTAACTAAAAACAAAAATCAAATTTACTAAAAACTAAAAATTTTTTAAAGTTTGCTAAAATAAACTAAATTTTACCAAACTAAACTAAAACAAAAATCAAATTTACTAAAAACTAAAAATTTTCTAAAGGTTTGCTAAAATAAACTAAACTAAACTAAAAACTAATTTTAAATTTACCAAATCTTAAATAAATTTCAAAGTTCATTAAAATAAATTAAGTTTTACTAAATTTTACTAAAAACTCAAATCTTTAAATTTAAATCCCTAAAATTTATAAATTTTGATAAATTTCCCTAAAGAAAACAATACTAAATTTTGTTTAAAAAGAAAATATATATATATTCTAATCAAAATTGAAGATTAGATCATTTGTAATTTCAAGTCGATTCATATACACTAAAAGAAAAATTATGTTTTAAATTGAATTTCCTGAATCTCATTTATTTATTTATTTATTTTTTTTTTTTAGTGGATCATCCTGGTTATTTTACCCATAAAAGAACCAGGTATTCGAAAAAACAAAGAGCCGCTTTAAAAAGAAAACGTGAGAGAAGAGCTGTAGAATTAGCTGCAAAGTTTCCGTCTCAATTTAAAGAAATTTCTCCACCTTTACCAAATAACGAAACAAAATTGCAACCACCTCCACCTCCTCCAACATTAGAGGACAGAATAGACCAATTCCGGGAAAGTTTATGCTCCACTTGCATGGATAATGGAAAATTCCTTGAAAACTGTTATCAATGTTTTAGATTAATAAACCCAAGGTTTATCATCCCTAAATTACATAAAATTTAGGTATTTTTAATACTCTTTTAGTATATATTTCCTCTTATTTTGTTCTTGTTTTCCTTTAATAATTTTTTTTTTTCCCTTCAATTTTTTTTTTTTTTTTTTGTAGATGCTTGAAACCAGGAATTTATCATCATGGGAAGGTTACATTCAAGAAGAAATAAGTAACATGAGCAAAGTTTTTATGGTGCAAACGGAGAATACGATTAAGCACCGAAAAATTGTTAAGGAATTTATTAGCCATACAACTGTATTTAGCAAACAAATCCAGGAAGATACAAAAAATTTAACCTTAAAATCTAACCAATTAAATAAATCTATAAAATCTATTGAAAATTTTAACATAGATCAAATTAAATTTATTTCTGGTGCATTTACAGATTTTAATAATAAATTCAGTAATTTAGATAGAGAAATTCTTGTACTTAGGGACGCACATCGTCGTTTAGCCAGAACCTTTGTAATTACAGTTTTTGTAATCATCGCATTCTTCATTATTGTTTATTTTACCTTTTAAATTTCATAATTATGTATTAATATGTTTGTAGAAACAATATATTACAAAAATTTCTTTAAATAAATAAATTATATTTTAAACAAATTCTAAATCCATTTTTTTTTTTACTTTAGACTTTTAATTTCCTTTTGTTAATGTCCGATAAAAATATATTCACTAGAGGTCAAGTTTTAAAAAACCTCGAATTAAAAAAAGAATACGAAGCCTTTTTGTCTGCTTCCAAAATCCCTAGAAGTCCCGCGAGAATATTACCTACTATTGAAAGTGAAAATGAAAATGATTCTGATAGTTCTCGTGACACCTCTGATGATTTAGAAAATACAATTCTTAAAGTAAGCGATAACGAAGAAGATTTAATTAATTTAAATAGTAGTATAATATTAAATCCAATTAATATTCCTCCTAATAATAATTTACATAATCCCGTCAGAATCATGGCGAACGAAAATACTATTTCTCTTAGAGACATTCTTTCAATTGTACCAGAATTCGATGGAAACCTCTCTAATTTTAATTTATTTATTGAAGGTTGCGAAGAAGCTAAATTAATGGTTAATGATGAAGCAGAAGCAAATTTAACAAAATTAATTAGAAGTAAAATAAGGGGTGAAGCAAGACAAGCAATACAGGGTACAGCATTTAATAATATTGATGCCTTAACTAATTATTTAAAAACAATTTACGCTCCTTTAAAATCAGTAAATCAACTTTTAGGAGAATTAGGAAATGAATTTCAACGCGATAGTGAAAGTGTCCTCGCTTTCGCTAATAGAATGAGAGATTTAGGAAGTCGTATTCTTGAAGCAAAAAGAGTCGAAACTAATGCTGAAGTTGGTAGGGATTTTAAAACATCGATATCTAATACTATAGTACAATCTTTTAAATGTGGATTAAAATTAGAAATAGAAAATCGTTTAGGCACACAACCAAATGAAACCGTTGATGATATCGTTAAACGAGCAATTACAATAGAAAAACAGTTAACAGCACAAAAAGCGTTAAGAAATATGAGGGATACTAGAGATGAAACTAATTCTCGAGTATGTCAATTATGCAACAAACGCGGTCATGAAGCTAAAGTTTGTAGAAGTTTGCTACAATGTAAAATATGTTTAAAAACAGGGCATTCTGAAGATAAATGTTACAATAAAACAAACCTTCAATTTAAACAATCAGTATGTCAAATTTGCAGTAAAACCGGTCACACTGCCGATAAATGTTTTAAAATCATTAATAGCATAAATTCAGTTCAAACGGAATGTCAATTATGTAAAAAGGTTGGACATTTAGCGAAAGAATGTAATCTTTTAAAGAAATGTGAATTGTGCGATAGTTTACGGCATAAAAAAGAAGATTGTCACCGTTTTAAACGTAAAGACCTAATGTGTCAGTTTTGTGATCAAAAAGGTCATACAGCTGACAGATGTTTTAAATTAGGAGAACGTATTAGCGGTCCAAGAGGCGATTTTCTACAATGTGTAAAATGCAATAGATCGGGTCATTTAGAAATACATTGTAAAGCTCACATAATTTGTAACTATTGTAATAATACAGGACATTCTATTGAAGACTGTAGAAAAAGGATGTATAATGAAAAACAAAATCAGGGAAACGAAATGAATCTCCAGACATCGAGTGCGGTCAAGGAGATCAAAAATTTGTTGGAGCACTCGAGAAAAGAAGTGACCAACTATGGAGCAGAATTACTTCCTTAAACTTAAATAAAACAAATAGCGTTATACCTTTTGTAGAATTAACACATACAATTAGTAATAAACGTTTTTCTTTAATGGTAGATACAGGCTCAGAACTCAGTCTAATAAAACTTAGTTTAATCCCTAACAAAGATCAAATTGATAATACTAAAATAATTTTTATAAAAGGAATAGATAAGGATATTTTACCCTCTTTAGGAATAACGTACATAAAGGTATTAGGTTTTAATGTTCGATTTAATGTTGTAAGAGATAATTTTGGAATTCCCCATGGTGGTATTTTAGGTTCTGATTTCTTTAAAGGTGCGAAGGTAAAACTCGATTTTAAACAACGTTTATTATTCAATAAATGCGGTTTCATTAAATTCCAAAAATCAGATAGTATTACTTCAAGTAATAGTATAGGCGAAATAAAAGATTGGGAAAGAGGTAAACGTGAAGAAGTATTACCTTACATTAGTATTTTTAACCCTCCCACTGCGAAAATAGGTTGTTTTATGATTGATTCTGGTGCAGAAGTTAACTTAATCAAAGAACATCTGCTACCAAAGGAAATTTGCATTAACAAATATAAACCTACATTATTAAAAGGTATAGGAGAAAACAAATACGTTACTATTGGAACGATAGATTTAGCAATTTACGATAAAACTTCGACATTTCACGTTGTTCCGTCTGATTTTGATATACCTTGTGAAGGAATTCTAGGCTCTGTTTATCTGACTGAAACTGATGCTGTAATAGATTATGAACGATCAGTCTTAATAATAGATAATTCAGAAAAACCCATAATATTCAATAAAGAAAACTTTAATCGGAATAATCCCACACATTTTCTAAATCGTGTAGAAGAAGACTGTGATTCTTGTAACATGTCTGAATGGAGTGAAATAGTCAATTTATCGGTCGAAAATTATGAAAATGAAGATGACCCCCAGTCAAATTTTGATGAATCTTACGAAAATGCTTTTATTTTAAATGTAGTGAGTGAAAATTTAAAAGATTTATCTGAAGATTTAGAAATCAATACTTTTTCAAATACTGAAGTAAATGAAACATTTAATTTTCTATTTAAATCCGAACTAGAAGACAATACTGCAGTTTTTCATGTTAAAGAAAATAATGAAGATGTAAATAATATTCTAGAACAATTACGAATTGAGCATTTAGATAAAGAAGAAAAAAATCATGTTATTAATATAGTAGTTAAATATGAAGATAGATTTTTTAAGGAAGGTCAAGAATTGCAAGCAGCTTCTAACATTTTTCATAAAATACCGACTATTGATGAGGAACCTATTTATATTAAACAATATAAAATCCCTATTTCACTTCAACCAGAACTAGAAAAACAGTTGCACGAATGGATTAGGCAGGGAATTATTAAACCATCATTTTCGTCTAGTAGTTCTCCACTTTGGATGGTTCCAAAGAAAGCCGATTCTTCAGGCAAAAAGAAATGGAGATTAGTGTCCGACTTTAGAAGTCTAAACGATAGAACAATAACTGACAAATATCCGCTTCCGGATATTACGCAGATTATCGATCAAATCGGAGGACACAAATATTATACAACCCTAGACATGGCAAATGGATTTTTGCAGATTTTATTAGATCCAAAGGATGCGCATAAAACCGCATTTAATACTCCTTTTGGACATTACGAATATGTTAGGATGCCTTTCGGTTTAAAGAATGCTCCACCCACTTTTCAAAGATTCATTGATGAAACATTCAAAGGTTTACAAGGAAAAACTATTTTTATTTTTATCGACGACATAATAATATTTGCAGACACTTTAGAGGAACATGAAGAAAAACTCACTTTAGTTATGGAATGTTTAAAAAAGTCAAATTTACAATTAAATCTAGATAAGTGCGAATTCCTAAAAAACAATGTCAGCTATTTGGGACATTTAATTAGTGAAAATGGAATAATGCCAGATCCACGTAAAGTGGAATCTGTCATGAAATTTCCGATCCCTAAAACAGTTAAAAATGTTAGACAATTTTTAGGTCTAGCTGGATATTATCGACGGTTTATACCTAACTTTTCACAAATTGCAAAACCTTTAAGTAATTTATTACGTAAAGATGCAAAATTTCAGTGGGGCGAAAAAGAAAATAATGCTTTTAAAATTTTACAAGTTTGTCTCTGCAAGGAACCTGTACTCCAATATCCAGATTTTTCTAAACCTTTTATTATAACTACAGATGCTTCTGGATTCGCGATTGGTGCTATTTTATCTCAAGGCGAAATTGGGAAAGATCTTCCAATTGCATATGCATCTAGGGTATTACGTGGTCCGGAATTAGCATACGAGGTATATGAAAAGGAAGCCTTAGCTATGGTAGAAGGATTTTCGACATTTAGGAATTATATTTATAATCAGAAAGTTACAGTTGTAACAGATCATAAACCGTTGTTATGGTTCAAAACAGCCGAATGTAATACACGTGTACAAAAATGGAGATTTAAAATTTCAGAATTTGATTATGAAGTAGTATATAAAGAAGGTAAAAGTAATGTTAATGCAGATGCTTTGTCTAGAAACCCGGTAAAGCTAAGTGAAGAAAATTACTGTCACGTTGTTACTCGTCAACAAGCCAAACAAGGAAATTTACAACAAAATAACTTTAAGAATAATATACCCGAATCAAAAATTGAAATGTCAAAACAAAGCTCAACATCTCCAACTGTACCAATGACCCTTATGACACCTGAAAACACTACTACTTTACATACACATGAAAATCAATCAGTATCTACAGGTGCAAGTGATACAGTAAAACTTGACACAAATATGACACGAACTCTCCAGCAATCTTTTAATAACGACTTAATATCAAAACCATTACTTGACCGACCAAAACGAAACAGGAAACTTGTCAATTATAAAGAAACAGAAAACGAATCAAATGACGTACTGACAAACATCTCTGATAATAATATACTAGACAAAGTATTTGATATTGATAAATCTTTAAATCAGAACAATTCAAAAATTTCTCCAATTGATAAATCCATTAAAAATAGCTCTTTAGAAAGTTTATCTTCTATTTCACATGACAGAGAACTAAGTGTATTCCCTGAAAGTAAATGTAAAATTTTTGAAATTAAAGATCTTGCACATTTTCGTCCCGACAATATTGCTTATTTTGTAACAACAGAAGGGAAACCATGCGATATAGGTGCAGAACGTTTAATTGAATTTAATAAAATCGAACCTAATCAACTTTATGAAAAAGGAACAATTAATGTTTTTAAAAAGGGAGCTAAGTTCTTTTATTTTCCTTTGTGCGTGCGCGGTGAAAGACCTGAAAATTCAAATGATCTAAAACGTAATATATATTCGTCTTTAAATAACTTAAGAAAATTTTTAATAGAGAAAAACATTAAACAATTTAGTATAGCAAAAAGTGAACGTATAGATAATTTAATTTGGATCGATGTTTTAAATTTAATCAAAACTGTATTTGTAGATATACCCGTAAAAATTCTAATTTGTAAAGGTACTCTAAGATATGCGACTTCAGATAAACGGGATGAAATATTTGAAGAATTACATAATTCCCCAATCGGAGGGCATAGAGGTGTCACGAAAACATATAATCGAATCAAAAACCTTTATTACTGGGAAAATCTTAAAGAAGATATCCAAAGAAGAATTCAGCAATGTCTAAACTGTCAGCTAAAGAAATTGGTAAGGTTGAAGACCAAGCAACCTTTAGTTATAACTGACACTCCTGGTACTGTTTTTGACAAAGTAGCTCTAGATGTTGTTGGACCTCTACCTAAAACTAAAAACGAAAACGAATACATTTTAACAATGCAGGACCAATTGTCCAAATTCTGCATTGCTGCCCCCCTTAAAAATACTTTAGCTAGTACAATTGCAGACACTTTTGTAAAAAAAATTTATCTGTCAATTTGGAGCACCAAGAGTAGTTTTAACTGATCAAGGTCAGAATTTTCTTAGTAAACTCATGAATAGAGTTGCTAAACGTTTTAAAATCAAAAAAATCCGTACAACAGCTTTCCATCCCCAATCAAATGGATCACTTGAAAGATCTCATCATGCTTTAGGTGAATTTCTTAAGCAATATACAACTATTGACCAAGAATGGGATGAATGGTTGGAGATTGCAATATTAAATTATAATACTTGCGTTTCAGAAAGTACGAAATATACCCCATATGAAATAGTTTATGGAAAATTAGCTCGACTCCCATCAGGAGAACCCCTTCAGGAAAATGATGTAGTTCCTACTTATAAAGGATACATTATAGACCTAGTTACTAGACTAAATGGAATTAGAACTCTTGTTTACGACAATTTGGTTAGTTCTAAACTTAAATCAAAAAAATACTATGATCGTACGATCAACCCTAGAAATTTTAAAATAGGGGATTACGTTTTCTTATTAAAGGGACCTAAACAAAATAAATTCGGATCACATTACACTGGTCCGCACAAAATTTTAGAAATATTCAACAAGGTTAATGTTCGAATAACTTGGAATAAATCTAATAAAATAGTACATATGAATCGACTTAGAATTTCTCATATAAATCAAGAAATAAAACAAAAAAATTAATGATCCTATTCTATATACATAAACTTAAACTTGTAACTAAAATTTAATATTACCTTTGTGCGTGTTACAGATGAAATTGATAATTTTCGTTTTGTTCACTTTAATTGAAGCATCATTAGGACTTATTGGGTATAATTGTGGATCAAGGGAATTGAATATAACCACAATCTCATTACTAGAAGTTGGCCAATGTGACATACCAGATACTAATTTAAACATTACGTACCCGTACATTCAGCTGCTGCAGATTAGTGAGTATACGGAAACCCTGGTAAAACAATGTAAGGTTGAAATACGTAGGACGATTTATCATTGCGGTATGCATTCCCATACTTCTATAGTTAATAATGGTGTGAATGAATACATAACAGAAACAAGTAAATCTGAGTGTGAACTTGCACATAATTCCGGAATTTTAAAATTAGCAAATAATCATGTAATTAATGGGCTTAAGATTAATCAAACTGTAACACATCCAACAACTATTGCCGGATCTGTAGAGTATGACGGAACATGTCAAGGTGTAAGTTATTCGGATCCCTATGGATCATGGAAAAATGTAGTAGTTCAGGCTACCGTTAAGATAACTCTCACAGAACATTTAGCTAGAGTAAAATTAGATTCTAATACAATTGTTTTAAAGTCAGGAACTACTTGTAGATTATTAGAAGAAAAATGTATAGATCAGGAAGGAGGATATACATTTTGGAACACGATTCAGCCTCACGTTTGTAAATTCGACCAATACAGTATTTTGTACGAGGGTAGGGCCAATAAAATGATAGACCTTGACATGTCTAATCCTCAAACTATTTATTCAGTTAGTAAAGGAGAAATAACTTTTGCTCTAAATTCTAAATCAAGTGAACTCGTTTGCGGATATAAAATAACGAAGACCGAGCACCCCAAATTGTTTATTTTTGAAACTCAACCTGAGGAAAGTTTTGCTAAAAATACAAAAATTTCAATCTCAAATCTAGATATCTTCGCCTATGTCAATTCAAAATTTATTTACGTCGAAAAGCATATTAGGAAGCAGATGAAACAATTGTACGTCGATATTGTAACACAAAGGTGTAATTTGGAACAACAAGTTATAAAAAACGCATTGTCTTTGGCTACTCAAGCACCTGATCAATTCGCTTATGATATTATGAAAGGTCCAGGGTATATGGCATTACTTTCCGGGGAAGCGATTCACATAATCAAATGCACACCAATGGAAGTGAAAATCCAACAGGGAGAAAATTGTTACATGGAATTACAAGTGTCTGCTAACAACCAAACATATTTTCTTTCTCCGAGGACCCATATTCTTAAAACGAGAGGAACCCAGATTCAGTGTAATACACTTTTACCATCATACTATCTCGTCAATGAACACTGGTATAAAATCTTACCAATGGCCATCGAAGCAATTCCACCTGCTATAATTCAACCTGCGAAGGCCAACACATGGAAATATACTAACCCCGAAGATTTAGCCACCAGTGGAATCTATACCGAAAGGGAAATCGAACAACTAAAGGATAAAATCATGTTCCCAGTAGAGAAAACAGCAGTTTTAAATGACTTGGCTATGACTATGAGTGGACATCAAACCATCGCAACTAACCAAAACGTTCTAAACCTTTTTAATGAAGAGGTTGTGGAAAAATTCGTGGACAACACATGGAATAAAATGTGGAATAAATTCCTGACGTTCGGCACATTAAGCGCTGGAGTCTTTGCAGTTTTAACCATTTTTCAACTGCTGAAATCCATAGTCAACACCTTGGTGCATGGCTACACTCTTCATTCAATCTACGGTTGGTCCATACACCTTTTGGGCGCAATTTGTGGATCAATAGCTCATCTCTTGGTTCATCTTGGAACCCGATCACCATCAACATTTAAGGATGTTCCATTACAGGAAGTCTCAACCAATAAGACTTCAGAACAAACCCAAACTACAGAGGTCCCATCATCGCCACCAATTTACCCTACCAACGAAGTTCAACAACAACACAGAGGATTCTTTCACATACAGTGAGCATTTGATTATGGAAATTTAATCTTCAGGAAAGGAAACCCACCTTAAGATCTCAATAATTACTAAAAAAAAAAATTTGATTGTAAATTTTCAAACATGAAAATTCTGTGGTCGCTTCTCCGATATCACTTTGTTATAATCTATAAGCAACCATTTAACTATGGGGGTGTGACGTCAGAATGTATTTTCTTCCTAAAATTTTTTTTTTAGTTGTCTCTCTTTTTTCTTTTTATTTTTTATCTATTTCTTATTTAATTTTAAATAAGATATTGAAATTTTTTTTTTTCCTTTTGAAACTCAAATATTGATTTTTCTCGAAAAGGAATTTTTCTCCAATCTCATCTAAATTTTTTTTTTCTTTCCTTCAAAGCGAGAAAAATCAATATTTGTTACGAAATAGATTAAAAACCCATTATGTATTTAGGAACAATAGCGCGATCTCTCAATAGAAAAATTCAGACCCTTTGGTCTAAATTTGCGCAGACGATCCCGGCACGATAATGATCGAGCGGCGGCAAAGAGGGAAAAACCCAAAATTCGCTGTAAAACGAATTTCTTTTTTTCTATTCAATAAATCAAGTAAAGCGAATTTTGCGTTTCTTCCTAATTTTATTAAAAATTATTTAAAAAGAATTTTATTAATCTTTAAACCATTTAATTTCTTTTTTTTTATATATTTTAGACATTTATTCAATTTTATTTGTTTCCTTTCTTTCTCCTTTTTATTCATAAGTAAAACGATTAATTAAAAAAAAATTTAAACATTTAAATGTTTGAAAATTTGCTTTATTTTAATAATAAAGTATTAATTTGTTTAAACAATTATTGTTTTTAATAAATTTGATCTAAACCAATTCCAACGATTCTATTTTCATGGAAAATGAATTAAGAAATAACTAAAAATGACTATTTATTAGAATTTAGAAAAATTCAATTATTTAATTGTTTAAATAATTTACTTTTAGTAACATTTAACACTATTTTAACATTGTAAAACAAACAAAATTTTTTATATTGTCGGAATTAGAAACAAATACTAATTCACTAAAAATGATAAACTTTTATTTGTTTAAATAATAAATGGATATAAATTCCATTCAAATCTAAATAAAATTATTTTTTTTTTACTTCAATTAAATTAGTTTTAATAATTTTAAGTTAATAATTTATAGATTAGTGTCCTCCAATAGTGTCTCCATCTTTTATGAAAACTCGAAACTTCAAACCCCACTCTAAAGATTTTCAAATTTAAACGCCCACGTAAAATTTGGCAACTTTCGGAGGGATGAAACTAAGGGTCCCAATCGCAAGACCCGCGCTAATGAGTTTTTACGCCTTCTTCTTTTTCTATTCGACAAAAATGAATTTTGCCATGCCCATACTCCTCCACTAGAAAATTTTACCCCCAATTTGAAAAACTTTAGAGGGGACAAGAATATAAAAATAGGAACTTTGAAAAAGAACGCACTCTCAATTTTCATTTTTTTACAAGTACTTCTTTAATCTGAAGTTTCAAATTACCTGTTTACAAAGTTTTAACAAATTTGACTCTGTTTCCAAAGTTTTACAAGTTTTCAAAGTTATACAAATTTCAAAGTTTCAAAGATTGTTTATCAAGTTTTAAAACAAGTTTACAAAGTTTAAACAAGTTTTCCAAGTTTGAACTGTTTTGAAAGTTATACAAATTTCAAAGTTTTAAAGACTGTTTATCAAGTTTTAAAACAAGTTTACAAAGTTTAAACAAGTTTTCCAAGTTTGAAACTGTTTACAAAACTTTAAAGTTTTAAAGTTTTAAAGACTGTTTCCAAGTTTTAAAATAAACTTTCCAAATTACAACAACTATTTGGAGAAATTATCAAGGATTCGACGACGAAATATTTTGCTGCCTATTCTGTTTACCGAAATCTTCTAATTACAACAATAAAAGTAAGTCAAATGAATAAATGTTATACAATTAATTTTTTTTTCGTTTACATTCATTTTTTTACACACATTCTTACTTTCTTCTACTCTTTACTTCTTTCGTCAGAATTAGAAACTTGTAAAACCGAGTTTTATGATGACATTTTTGAATAGGAAAAACGCGCGGTTTTGATAATGTATAGTTGCTAACCTTATTCTATTAAGCGCGTAGGCTATACATTTCAATTCTCTTCTCGTTAATTTCTTTTCTTCTTTCCTTAATACAATTTTAACACAATTTTTCAAGACAATTCAATTGATCGAAAATAAACCAAATGATTCCCGAACTATTAGACTTTCTAGTCTAGGTTCAAACAATAAGTTAATATTTTATTATTAACTACTTAAAACTATGTTATATCTTCGGACGTAACATTTTCTTGAATATACTATAATTAAACTAGAATTCCTGAGAATTAATTATGAAAACTTACCATTTCTAATACCGTCAAGGAATTTTTTCCTTACTTACCGCTATTAAGTTTTATTACCCCTAAACTTATCAATTATTCAATTTATTAAAATTGCTGAAACTTACTATTTACCATAACATAACATTTTTTTTGTTATAATTTACAGTAAGTAACACACATTTAAATTGCATTTTCCCTAATTAAACTAAAATTCTAGAAAATTGTCATCACTATAGTGATTGATACTTACCGCCTGATATACTGTCATGTCACACTGGACCGTATTTCTAGAAAAATTAAACATGGCAAATTATTTATATTTCCCACACGAAACACAGTCTTCACCTGGAACAACGATAAGTTTTACTGTGCCATTTAACTCTTTTTTTAGAATAGCAAAAAGTTTGTCTATTTAAGTAAAAATTAGAAAATTTCTTATTGCAATATAACTTATGGCTCTTCCAGATAAAAAGGATTTAGTTACGTTTTCATCCAATTATATATAGTTATACAGTTACTTTTTTCTCTTTTATGAACAAAGTTATCATTTGAATTGATCTGAAACGGTAATAACGTGTTGAATGCAGTTAATACATATTAATATTTTTATTGCCACGTGTGGGTCGTTAATTTTCAAATAAATGCGATGCTTATCTTAAATTAGACAAAGAAATGAAAAAACATTAAAAATCCTTTAATTCTATTGTTGTCTGCGCACGTGAACGTAAAAAAGTGACCCCCTAATGGTACATTTACAAATTTAATGCGATTTTTATTTCATGTCTGCAGTGGAAAACAGTATAATGCGCATTCCGTTTAATGTCCGGTCAACACACGGGGCACGCCTCCCATGCGCTCATCTCCTGAGAGCGATGTAAATCATATATATATATATATATATATATATATATACAGCTTCGACTGCATTTTTATATTTCCGGAAAATAATGTATGCAATTCGTTGACTTTTTTCTTCATAATTATTTTGATATTAAGGAAAATCATTTTTGAATTATTGACAATTTTTTGAATAAGACAATTAGTAAGAAATGGGTAATAAGTAACAGTGGAGCAATAAGCAACAGGACATCAGTAGATTTTGCTCCCGTGTGTTTACTACTACCATTTGACAGTACATATTATTCCACATATTGATACAAGTATAATTTTCAATTTTTAATTTTCAAAAAACACATTGCCATCAACATAGAATGATAATCATAAATTTAGGAATACATTATTCCAATTGTTTACTAAGGGGAAATAAATTGATGCAAAATAGTTGAGTGTAGTTATAATGAGGAGTGGTTTCAGTTAAGGGAGAAATAAATTTGAATGCGCCCCTATTGCAACGCAGGTTTGATAGATCTGACGCGATTCACTCTCGCCATTCCACACATTTGCGATGTCTCGTGCGGATAAAATATTCAACGTATCGTCCATATGCCAACATTGAGAGAGAGAAGGATGATTCAACGCGTGGGCTGAATTTCTAATTAGAAACTGATGGTCAAACATTAAATTGCGAATATGCTTCTAATCGTAGTTTCATGCATAAAGGTCACACAACTCATATGCCTTTTCACTTACAATTAGAAAACCGTTATTATCAATTTACATAACGAGTAAACAGTCACTTTACAAACGACGCTAATTATTTAACTGACGATAAGACTTAAACTGTTGGAATTGATGTTGTTTAATTTCGCGAAATTTATGGTTAAATTATGGTTATGATGATTTTATGGATACCGTTAAAGTTGATGGTGTAACCATTACGATAAGTTCTTGTTTATCGTCATAAAGTTTTAAAATGATTTTATTTTTTTGTGAATTCAGATAATTTTTTTGGGTGCGTATAGAGAATCTGCTTTATTTTCGACGACGGTAGTTACTACCGTTGTTGATGACTTTTGACTACTGTCGCTATTTTTAACTGTCCTAATTTTTTACCATCACAGTTAATCACTATTCTTGGTTGGTTGTAAAGTTCAAAGTGACACTAACTATACCGTCTGAAAATATTGACCTATTGATTGAATGCATAAAATCTGAATAAAATAATTACGAAGGGAGAGTTATGCTTAACTAAAGTCCCAATTGACAGTAAGTACCGTCTAAATATAACTACAGTGAATTAAAATTACCATAATCCAGACTTGATTCTCCTAATGATGTCATGAGAGTAAAAGATTGAAAAGGGACAACGAGTCATTAAATTTTCAATAACGAACTACCTGATTGAATAAATTGGTGTAAAGTATCCCTTGGACGGTATAATGACAATCTTTAAATTCGACGTAAGGTGAAATAATGTATATTCCAAAACGAATTGACCGCGCTCTTCATCCTACGCCTTCTGCATAATGCAGGAGAGTATATCAAATATATCGAATTGCGACTTTATATATATATGTGCGTATACAATTTATAAAGTTGAAGTTTTTTTCTTTCCTTTCTTTTAGCCTCGAGAGCGAAACATTTTCAATCTCGGTGACATTCGAGGGTCTATTCGAGAGAGGCGTGAATGCTCTCTTTGTCGCAATGCAAATGTCAACGCGACACCTCTCTCTCGCATTATAAATGTCCAACGTACACACAATGCCGAAATACTCGTAATAATGGTAATGAGAGGAGAAATATGGCTATGCAAATGCCGAATCGAGTTCAACATGAAGGTGTTGGCAGTGTTGCTTCTCCCCCTTCGTCATAATTTCTCTCTCT
This sequence comes from Leptopilina myrica (nomen nudum), assembly GCA_032872475.1. Classification (NCBI taxonomy): domain Eukaryota; kingdom Metazoa; phylum Arthropoda; class Insecta; order Hymenoptera; family Figitidae; genus Leptopilina; species Leptopilina myrica (nomen nudum). Next base: position 7,094,832 of record CM065467.1, read on the forward strand.
CTCTCCCTCTCTCGATGCCAATGGTGTTATTATGGGTACACACATACGCTCTCGTGTCAAAAAGCACAACATATGCTTGATCCACGGTCACATATATCACCTTGTCAACCCTCGAGTCGATCCCCCCAAATTACGAGAGGACCACTGTTTATTATTTTTTTTACCTCATCTCCTCCCCTTCCCCCTCTCCAATATCAACCAATATCCCCGACTTTTATCTTTGCTCCCTCGTGCGAAAGAATTCGATTCTTTATAATCCTTATATTCCCCGCTCTTAGCGGAAATGTAATTTCTCCATCGAAATTCCTTATATAACCGATATAAAAGCTATTTGTAAATGTTCTCTTTCTGTGTGGGTGGATGAAAAACTCGACGAACTTTTATTACTTTAGTGGCAATTGCAGTTAATGGTTTTGTTAGATGAAGTGTCAAAGAGACTGATTTAATGTCTCTGGCGTAATCTGACTAAAGAGATGCAATTTTTGTAAATGGCTTTTCTTACTTTGTAACATGCGACGGTATCAGTGATAATGGTATATGAAGTTTCGCTAATTTAAATTCAAAAAGTGGGAGTAGTAATTTTTAGCAAACGGTAGTTACCCTATTCTTCATCAGTATAGGCGTTAAATATTGCAGACACTGTTGCCAAATACAGTCACTACCAGTTGCTAAAAATTACTACTTCTAGTTACCGTGAATGGTATTTTTTAACCAATCTTAGTTAAATAGTAAAGAGGCTATTGCCAAAAACTACCGTTTGCTGAAAACGTCAGTTTGTTTTTTCACAATTTGTATTAATAAATAATAACAATAAAAAAAGTTAACAGTGAAGGTAAAAACAATTGACAGTTACGGGGTTGACAATAAACTTTGAGCATTACTTTCCACTACGGTAATTATTACTTACAGTAGAAAATTCTTTGCAAACTTTAAAAATTATCCAAAAGAGGATTACAGTGATTAAAAACGACCGTCAATTTTAATTGTTTTCAGCAATAATCAACAGTAATTATATACGAAACTGACTAAAATTACTGGATCTATTTATTTTATTGTTCCAATAATATATTCTTGGAGTCGAAAATAAAAATAGTGTACTCATATAAGTAAGAGGCTAGTATTCCCGCCAATAATAATAAAGAAAAGATGCAGGGGCAATTAATTTTCTCGCAAACGATCGTTTTCATCGATTCTAAGATGGAGGAGGTTACGTAAAGGAGAATATATCTCATACCCTTGGTACTGGAAGATAAATGCGTGTATTGGCAATGGAATATGACCCTGCAGTATAATAATCTTTGAGCATAGCAATAATAATTACAGTTTGTAAGAAAAGGTATACGTATACCTACATCTACCGAATATAAACAGTAATTATAATAATTATTTATAGTGAAACCAAATTTTCCAAAGGGAAAATTACTATTGAAATTTTTACAATTTTTAGAACTTTTATAAATATACATTGTCATTGTATTATATGGAAATTGTTATTCTCTCTCTGTGATTTTTTTTTTTAGAAAAAAGTGAGTCGTAACTTCCGTACATTTTTCAATATCATTAAAAATGCGACTCATGTTTAATTTGCATATGTAACGACCATTATTCGATCTCGTTAGTTATAAAATTACCTTGACCATTGTTACACACAAGGAGTTTAACTGGAAAATAATAATTTGTTTTATTTAAAGATTTATTTTTTCTTTTTTTTTCATGAAAAACGTTGAAGCATAAAATTATTTAATTTTGAGAATGGTTTAGTATTAAAAATATTTAGCATTAAAATTATTTAATTATACAAATATTTATCAGTAAAAGTTACTAATTAAAAAGCTAAAAGTCAGTTACTGATAGAGATTAGTCAAAAATTTTACTGAATAAAATTTGTAGAGTAAACATAAAAAGTGATAAAATACACAAAAAACAATAAAAATAAATAAAATATTCTTTTATTTGGAAGCCACAAGTTTAATTTTTCCATTAATCGCAAATTTTGATATTTTCCATTAATAGGAATTGAATTTGAATAATTTGCTTTCCGCAATGAAGGGATTATTCTGCAACACGCACGTAAATTGAAAATTGTAATAAAATTACCAAATTTAACATCCGTAACGTGTATAATATGGCACATATGTATACATATATGCGTTTATAAATATGTTAAGGGGTGTGTCGATGCGGATTTCATCAACAAAGCTTTAATACCGTTGAATTGGGTCGCGCGCGTCGACCGCAAATTTCCCATACCTATAATATCTGTATATATGTATATAATGTATATTGACACAGCATATGCATATGGCAAGTAGCAACGTACGCAATGCAAAATTGAATCAATAATGCGGAGAAACCAATCTGATACAAGAACCCTTTCGTATACACATATATATGATTCTAGAAATTCGAATGTGTACCCATAAAGCCTCACTATTCCACAACTGTTTGGCGATTGGACACGCGGATTAATTTACCGTAACACCCAAATTACTGTATATATATATACACACTAATGTAGATATTACTTCAGAAAATGTGTCTATTTTTCATGTGGATAACGATATCTCTCAAGTTGGGATTCTTTAAATTTTTATAATAAATAAAAGATTACACTGAATAAAAAGAATTTTCAATTCGGAAAAATTTTACTCACTTAAATTTTCAGTTAGGGGAATTTTTATTCAGTAAGATTTTTAAATAGAGGAATTTTTATTTACTGCAATTTTTAATTAGGCAAATTTTTAGTTGGGAGAATTTTCATTTAGTGGAATTTTTATTTAGGAAAAATTTTACCCTACTTGATATTTAATTAAGCAAATTTTTGAAAAGACGAATTTTTATTCGCGCAGTTAAATTTGTATTTTAAATAATTGTTATTTTGGGAAATTTTCATTTAACGGAATATCTACATTTACTGAAATTCTTATTGTGGGAAAATAAAAATGAAAATACACAAAAAAATATTACAATCAAAACACCCAAAAAAAAGAATAAAGACAATTAAAATCAATTATCAAACATAGTATTTACAATCGTTAGAATTGAATGACTGTTTCGAATTCAGCGATGCATACGAAATACGAAAAAAGCGACTCAATCCAATAAACGAATAAATTTACAATAATAATTGATCATTCTGTTTTGTCATTCACGTCCACGAGAAAATTGATCCGAATATTAATGAACGGAATAGAGAGAGAGAGAGAGAGAGAGAGAACACACATTTATCGGTGACAGTTTATTAAATAATAGAAAGGGGGGAGAATATGATAAGTGGACAGACGTTTAGAATAAATTCCTCCTATTTTTTTAAAAAGCAGTTGCCATAAGAGGTTCACACCTCTAGAATTCGCACCCGCCTCGCATTGTTGTTACATCGCAGTGAGGGATTTTTAATCGAACGACCGATCTCGAGTTTATTGTTCAATGTGAGTAGTATAGTGGACCCTCGATAATGGTCGGACTGTCCCTTACATGTGATGTACAGTTTCAACAACTCTATTAACAATGTCAAATGTATATAAAAGAGAAAAATTATTAATCTATGGACATGAATTAAGAGTGGACAATATCTAACGAGGGTGATTTCTACTTAGTGCTGTCAATTTCAATAATAGTGTTACTTATTTGACTACTTCAAATATTGATTTCTTTTTTATTGTATCGAAAATAATTGTTTTTTTAAAATAATTTTGACTTCCATTTTTACTTACATTACATTTTCGAGGGACTTTCATTTCAATTAATTTAATTACTTTTCGATTCATATTTAATGCATTTTTTATCAATTTTACATAAATTTGTATTTTGATAAGGCGGTGTTAAAAAGGACACTTTTTGCACCTTGTTATGAAAAGTATCGTTCGCAACTTGTGTGAACAGTTGCCGATTTTTGATCGCACTATTTTTTTTTTCGTTTAAAAATTGGGCACTGCTCACACAATTTACGAAATATACTATTTTTTATATTCTTTATATCAATTTATATTTATAATTAATTAAAAATTAATTATAATTTATAATTATTTGTAGGTTATAAATGTAATACAAATAATATTTATATTATGAATATAATACAAAATTATAAATATTACTCGTATTTAATAATAAGCGATGGCCACAGTAGTTAATGCATGTGAATTATTAGTTAATTGAAAATTATTTATTATACAAAAAATAAAATAAATCTTCTTCGCAAAAATATTTTGAAAATTACGTTTTGTCTAAATTTATTTATTTGTATATTTATTTCAATTGAAAATGAATAAATTTTTCTCAAAAATAATTTTGGTACGTGATTTAAAATTGAAAGAGTAAACATTTTTTTTGTCACACATGCGCAAGTAGATAAATGACAAAAGACAAAAGTTGAAATTGAAATCAAAAGAAACCGAAAGGAGAGGGGAGGAAAAAAAATTTTTCTCATCAATCATGTGTTTTTTAAATTTGAAATCAAAGCGCAACGCGTCGATCTTATTAACATATTCATGCGTGACATTACGCGAATCGTCGGACATCTGTCTGTCAAAATTGTCCCTGTCCCTCCTTTTATTCGTGGAGTGGTGTAGATTGTTGAAAAACCGGAAGGGAAACCAGAAAAAAAATTTCTCCTTTTCACTTGCATGGACCACAGTCACGCAATTTTTGTGAATCACGATATGCGCTCGATTTTTTTCTCTCTATATATGCGTATTAAGATTGATGCGATTTTTTCGGGACGATTGATTCGAAATTAGGGTTTCTCACTGCCGCAATAAGAGAGGGAGAGATGTGAGAGTTCTCTCTCCCTCTCTCACATCTCTCCTTATTTCTCTCTCTTCCTCACACACGTGTTTTTTTGAAAATGCATATTTATGATAATTTATATAGAAATGATAGTGAATCAATTGTGATTCATTTTGCACACGTATATGTTTATAACGCGATGTTTTTTCTTTTTTTTTTGCAAAAAGGCGGAAATTTTTTTGTCGAAATGTCAAACCACTAAATTTCCATTTTGTGTTTTGGAATTGTGTTATGTTTTGCAATCAAGAACGCAGAGATTTTTTTATCAGAATTTTTCTCTCTCTTGAAAAAAAAACGTTTTGTCGTTATTCTTCTATTTGGCATTTGTCATTGAAAAATTATTTAGTTCATCACTATTATTATCATTTTTATATGTGTAACATAAATAGCTCTCGTGATTTTAAAAACAGATAATTAATCAATTGTTTATTTACTATATACAATAAAAGAAGGGGAGGGTGAATTAAAAGTGATCATTGTTTTACATTCAAATATAGTTCTCAATTTTAATATTTCTCGATTGCATTAGTTATCAATTTTCGATATTTATCAATCATAATAGTTATTAATTATAATAGTTGTCAGTTATGATGGTTTTTAATTAAGGTATTTATTAACTATACGTTAGTTAGTTATCAATTTTATAGATATTTTTAATTACAATAGTTGACACACAGAAAAAAAATAATTTCTGTATTTGATAAAAATATAATTTACTAATGAAACAGTTGATTTAAATCAAGCAGATATAATATTGGTATATGAAATACAATAATTTATTTTATGTGTAAGTAAAAATTATTTGACTTAAGTAAACATTTATTTTAAAATAGATAATAAGCAATCGTTTATTTGAACAAAATTAAATTTTTTTCTATTGTACGACGGTCAACTGTATACAATACATTTCGCGCAAGGAATTAAAGAAAAATTTTTTTTGTCACCAAAACTAACAAAATGACTGATCAATTTTTTCCATTGAGAGAAAAAGAATATTACGAAATGCACCTGGGAAAGAGGATTATAGATTAATATGCTGAGCATTCAGATTAAACATAGTCAGATTCATAGAATATTATGAGGATGAGTTGCAAGTAATGAGAATAAAAAAAAGTTGTGATTTTTTGATTTCTTAGAAAAAGAGAGAGAAAGAGAGAGAAAGATAAAAGATAATAAGTCTTGGAGAAAATGCAGACAGACACTAGACGCAAGCAAAATCGACACACGTGAGAGATTCTCGGGTGTGGATGAAAAATGCAGCTGCCGCCAGATGCGGTATCTGTATATTTGTTTCAAAATCGTTTCTTCGTAGGGGAGCCCCAAGGCGTTCTCAAAGATTTCACGTTTGTTGCGTCTACACTGTCAAGAATGTCTGTATACAATACTATATATTAGTCTCCTCTATCCCACAAGCAGAAGCAGCATTAGAAGTGAGGATCTGCAGTGCAGTGTCTGTATATAGTGTGTCTTCACCTTTTACAGACTTCGGCCCACACTTTATGAGCATAAGCATCTGTCGATGAAGGCCAATTTACTTCCTTGAATATAACATTTAAACGCCATTTTACGCAGACCGTATAGTATATAATGCTACTCGATTCAAAAGGCAAAACAGTTTTCAAAACTTGAAGCATCTTCTTCGAAATTAAAAAAGTATTTAGCGTTCGAGACATCATTAATCTTAACACACTTGGAATATTTTAACTGCTGCGCGCTGTGTTCGAAGAGTAACGATTTTTTTCGCTTTCTTATTTATAGAATTCGTCTTTCCTCAATCGATAAAGCAAAACGGTTAGTCGTATAAATTATGGTGAGCATTTAAAAATTGATACCAATGCAAATCAAGTTTGGAGGTTTTAAATAAATTTGAAATCAATACATGAATTTAGGATTATAATAGAACAGTTCTGTACATGATAACTTTTCTAAGAAGGATAGAAAAAAATATGAAATAATTGTCATAAATAATTATTCCCAAACAGGATAACCATCATAAATGATAACTACCATAAAGAATCAAAATTTATAACTATTATAATAAACAAATATCATAATTATTGATAACTATTATGGGCTATATCCCTATTATGTGTTTGACAACTATTCCAATATTGTTAAACATAAAATTAAACATTAAAAATTGACATCCAAACATAGAAATAAATAAATTTTTAAACCAATACAAAATACAAATAGTACTTTTTATTATTTACGTTTAAATTATTATTTCAACTTTTACAGTAAATTTCAAAATTAATTTTCCTTTTTTTACGAAACAAATATTTTCTTCAATTATTCGCATATACTCGTACATATACATATAACAGTATGTGATTTAATTAACGATTGTCAGAGGGAATAAAAAAAATCAGAAATAGAATCTCGTTATTCGGAGAGAAGAGAGTGAAGAAATTTTAACGTATCAAATCAACTAAAAGTAGAACTACACTAATGAAAATTGAAATACGACACACTCTTGGATATTGTGCGAAAATTTGAATTAAATATCAAAAACCCATATTACTAGTCTTCTTGATGCATAAAACAGATTTAAATGACATTTTGTTAGATATTTGATTTCGTGATGTTTGCCCAATGCCTGAAAATGGAAATATTATATATATATATAGAGTTATGATTTTATTGATTATGAAATTCTTCCACTATTTATATGAAAATTTATTTCTGTATAAATTTTTATGAAATATGATATTTTATTTACACATATTATATATTTTATTTTTTAATGCTATATTTTTCGTAAATATTATTTTTGAATAATTTTGGAAAAATTCAAATTTATTTTATATTACATTCTCATTTTTTGTATTATATTATATATTGTAGGTTGATATTCTACATATCAATTTTACTTATTTTTATAAATATATAATGTACATGGGCAATTCCACGTGAGATTTTAGTCGACCTCTTAAAATCGACTAAAAATATTTTTGTTCTATTCTATGTATTAAAAAAACTGGCATACGTATTTTTTTATTTTTTGGTAACATTTATTTAAATAAATTAAAATTATTAACAAAATTTAAATTTGAATCTCAACAATAATTTTGTTCTTATTAAAATATATTATTATACTTGCTACTGTGAATAAAAGATTATTTAAAAATTACCACTAGAAATTTTTTTGTATTCTTTGACCCCTCTCACTATATAAAGGTGCTCAAACTCTGACAAAAACGCTATTTTTTTATCTTTCAACCCCGTTTTTCTCGAAAACCAGAGATGATTCTGAACCTATCAGAAACCGCTTCGACATTGGCCCCACCAAAATTACTGTCGCCCTGTGTAATAACCGTCAATTAAAAATTAACAGATGGTGTACATGTAAAGATTAAACATAATCATATATTCCCTTGGGATTTTTGTTTTTCAATTTTTTTCTTCCTTTTTTTATTGGTGACCCGTTGGGTATGTTTATTGAATTAATTTATTTAATTGATTGCACACATTATTCTGTGTATGTGTAGCGTGTACGGCAATTGGAGATGAAAGCTGATTCTGTGGGAGCGACGTGCGGTTTTGTTGAAAGAAGAGAAGGCTATTCGTGGTCGAGAGATTATTTTCGTCTAATTTAATCCAGTGAAAATTTACAAATTCGTATCCGTTCTACTGAAAATTCTTTTCTTCTATTTCGCGTTTTATATATACATTTATGTATATTTAGAGAGATGATTCGTTTTTGTTTTAAAAAGCAACGAAATGTTTCCTTGATGGAAACCAAAGAAATAATAAATACGTCAACTGCATAAAATATATAAAATATACAAACTATATAAAGTAATAAAAATACAAAATAAATAATGTAATTTGTACACTAGAACCCCGATTTAGTGGACTTGTCAAAATTTGTCCACTAAATGGAGGTAAACAATTATTTACTAAAATATATTTATTTATTTTCTTTTAATAATAAATTTATTTATTAATAAATAAATAAAAAGGGAATAAATTTTTGAAACAGGTATTTTTATAATGGACTTTTTGATTTTCAGAAGACAGCAGCTCGAGCAATCAGTTTACTGCGATTCGGAGTCACGCAAATCGCCTGGGGATGATCGCCACGATGCTCGGGGGGGAAATTCGGACAAAGTCAAGGTATGATAATTATCTCACTTATCTCTCATATAACGACATGCACTTGATCCCGAAGACACGATCCTTTCATGACTTCAAAATTGACAGTGCAACTACGTAATCTTCGGTGATGCCCGGGACAGAAATTAATGCTCGCGTATATATGCGCTTATATGTGAATATGTGCACATATAGGCATCACATGTAAGAACATATAAGCACATATAAGCAACATACAAGCGTATATATAAGCATTCGTGTTTATGACCTTAATTATGTCATATATGATACGGCACCAACTAAACAACATTTTTTGCAGACGCACATCTTGAAAAGTGGCAAATGTTTTTTTTTTTGGTGCTCTTTCTTTGAACACCTGTTCATGGAAATATTCTGCCTCTTTTAATATATGTGAATTTTTTAGAGCGTGGTCTATTTAGTATATAACACGTTTTCGTCGTAAACCAGTTTTGTTATCAGTCAATGATACCGAAATCGTGTTCAGGTCTTTCTTTTGAATGCGCGGTGTTTATTTAAATCAGAAGTTGATAAATTTTTTTTGTAATATCTTTTTAGTATGGAGGGAATAATAATCGGAGGACAATATTGACAATTGGGCAATATAATTCATCACTATATGATAGTCAATAACTATTTATGATATCGTATTTATCAATATGATAACTTTGTAGTTCATAACTTGCATAGTTAATTTCTACTATACTTGATAACCATTATATTGTTTATGACCTGACTATAGTTGACAATAACTATATCGTAAATGTAACTTATTGCTATTGAAAACTAAAAAAGTTGATAACTATTATAGTTGATAATTATCACAGTTGATAACTACCATTGTTGATACCTATAACATAGTTAATAATATTGATAATTAATAACAATCGTAGTTAATAATATAGTTATTACTTAAATTCACAGTTGATATCTTTGATATAGTTGATAACTACCATAATTATAAAATTTGATAATAGATGCCTATCATATATAGTTATTAACTTTGATAGTAGATAACTATCATAGTTATTATCTTTGATAGTTAAAACCATCATAGTTACTAATAAAGTTTTCAGTTGATAACTTTGATAGTTGATAACTATCATAAATGCCACAGTTCACAACTTTGATTGTTGATAACTATCATAGTTAACAATACTTCCACTGCTGATAACTTTTATAGTTGATAATAACCATAATTAACTTTCTCAGTTGATAACTATCATCAATTTTAATCGCCTTATGTCTATGATATCCAATCATATCATATAAATTTTCCCCCACAGCACCAAAGATTCCTAAAAATGAAATTAATTATTTACTTGCAATATTCGGCATATTTAACTGAAAAGTTTAGTTAAAATTGTGTAAAGATTGAAATGTTCCCATTAAATAAATGTTTAGCGTGAAACTTTTCTAAACATTTATTCAAGTGGGACATTTTTATATCTTTACACAACTTTGAATAAAAATTGCAATTAAATATGCCGAATATTGTACGTAAATATTTAATAAATTTTTAGGAATCTTTGGTGCTGTGGGGGTTGTAACCAGAAAAAACAATCTACCATAAATTGTAACTATTATTTTTGATAGTGGTTGATCGTCGCATTATAATGAATGTTAATTAAGGCAAAAAATTTTCCCTCCTGCATAATTACATAGATGAGTAATAAAAGTATGATTAAAATAAATTCGCGTAATTAGGAATAGAATAACGTACGTGAATAAATATTGTTGATATTTTAATTGTGTTTTTCAAGTTCAGCAGTTAATTTTTGTGTTGACATGATTGCAGGGAGCGACGCAAGATTTATTTGAATTGCTCGAGAGGGTGCAGAGCTCGAGGCTTGACGATCAACGCTGTGTACTTCCTCCATATTTTACTCAGGTAAGAAATAAAATAAAATAGTTTCATCTATGCTTGTTCTCCTTTTTTGTCAATAAAATTGTTTTTAATTAGAAATTAAAATTTTTTTCTATTATATGTATAGATTTTGTTTATCAAACGGTTTTTTCTTTTTTTCTATTGCTTGCTAGCGATATTTCCTTGTAAGCTTTCTATGCAGGTGGGACAATTCATGCTTGTGGCAATGTTACAAAACTTACACAAGTTTGCCGCAAGCCTTCTTCAAAATTACCTGCTTATTTGGGTAAAGTAAGTTAAAAAATGTTAAAACCATTGAAAGGTTAAAAAGAAACGGTTAAAAGGTTAAAGAAGAAAAATTTGAAAAATGGTAAAACCATTGAAGGGTTAAAAAAGAGAAAAAATAAAATAGAGAGGGAGAATTAAAAAGGATAGAGAGTAAAAAAGAGGAAAAATAAAGAGATAGAAAACAGAAAAGAAAAAAGAGAGAAAAAAATAGAAAAGAGAAAATAAAAATTCGGAAACGGGGCTTTTAATGAAAAGGAAAGGCAAAAAAGACGATTAAAGATTACGTAATATAATCATATGTAATGAAAAAAATCTACATACATATATACAATATACACGCTGCGTCTATATATCAATTGAAATGCTCGCCTACTCATTTCCGGCATTTATACGCTTCGGTGAGTTTGGACACAACGTTTGTTTCGTGAGATTCCACTTTAAGAAAATTCAAGTGGAAGGTGCACGCAAATAATGCAAAGACCTCGAAAGTATATACACAGTAGTAGCAGTAGTAGTAGCAGCAGGGGGATGTGTAACGAATTTTGAATATTTTACAATCTTTTCTTTCTGTGAAACCGGGAATGAATATATATATATATATATATATATACAATATATGCGAGGAAAGGACTGTGCCTTGAGAAACTTGTTAATTTTTAAATATTCACCCATTTTATCAAAGGGGAACAGGAGGGGAGTAGAGTTTTTCATTTAGTCATTAAATCTTTATCACGGTTGCACATTATTTATTCCTATATATTAGTGGACACGATTCATTAATTATTTAACGTGTCGAGAAATTTTTCTTTTTTAAATTATCTCACAATCATCACTCTGCTAAAACGAATATAATAGAAAATTTATTGTTCCTTTGAAATAATTTATATAACTGTCCTATAGTTCAAGGAGAAACGAATTATAATTGCGAAGGAAAATTTACACTGGAAATCTGTTCATGACGATTCACATTGTTCAAAGCTGTTATTAATATAATAATAATAATAATAATAATAATTATTATTATTATTATTAGTAAATTAGGTATTATTTTGATTATTATTAATATTATTATTATCATTGTTCTTCATATTAATATTATCAACGCCTCTATGGTAAATTTTAATATACTTCTAAATTATATTTGACTTCACTTCTGGGGTAAATTTTACTATACCTTCGAGGTACATTAATATTAATATTTTTTCTTTTGATAATTATTGTTACTATCATTATTGTCGTTATTATTAATTGCTCCTTTAAGAAATATACGTAACCAGTAGTATTATTACTATAAGTGAATATTTTTTATAATTTTTATTTTTAGAATTAATTTGAAAATTGTCAGCTAGTGTAAAGTGTAAAAGAGAAAAAAAAGAAAATAACTTAAAAGTCCTACATACATGTATGCGACCGTTTCCTACGGAAACTCATCTCTAATTTCACGTAATTAATTTGTACGTCTCCAAGAGATAATAGCAGAGTTAGAAGAAATTTCACAAAGTAAAAAAAAGAGTGCGGTGAAGATATTTTTTTTTAATACAGCAGTAAGAGAGTAGCACATTCCGAGAAAAGGTTAATAACTGTGAGCCAAAGAGATGACGTTTTCTTAGTCTATTATATATGTGACCAGCATCAAAGCTCCTTTTCATCCCGCAGTATTCGATCGTTTTTAGAATCCCGCTATTTTATATAACTTCTCTCACATCCCCCTTCAAGGACATTTGAGTGTGTTTATAAAATATGAGTGATTCCACGATAAGTATCTTTAACAGATTTTTATCATTTTTCTAGCAACAGCTAAAGAAAAAAAATCGTATCATTTTCTTTTCAATTTTATTTCTTGATCAAACAATTCTTTTATTTATTATTATTATTATTTAAGAAAATTTTACTATATTTTTTGGTGTATAATTTTATAGTATTTCTGTGGTAAATTTTAAAATAAATTTGGGGTAAAATTTATTATACTTCTGGTATATTATAATACTATTCTTTAGGGGTAAATTTTACAATAATTCTGGTGTATGTTTTACTATACTTTCGGGGGATAACTTTTACTACACTTTTGGGGTAAGCTTAACGTTTGTGGTATATTTTACTAAACTTCTGGGAAGCGGGCGGGTAAGTTTTATTATATACTTTTGAGTCATAATTTTGAAGTAAATTTTCCTTTTTTCGAAAATTATAATTTCAAATAATGAAATTTTGATTGTGTAAAATATAACTTACTAATTAAAATTAGTAAAAATTGCTTTTAATTTTTTGTTAATTTCTACTACTTACGAAATAGTTTTATTTTTTTTTTACTTAGAAAATATTTAATATTTACTTATTTATAAAATAAATTTATCTCTAAAAATAAAGGATTCTAATTTTGGTCGAGAGTTTTTTAACTTAAAATCAGCAGATGATTTAAAGTGAATTTTTTTTTCTCTCACGCGGTAAAAATTTGACAGTATATACATAGTCATGTGAGTGTGTTGGTAGATATAAAACCGATGAAAGAGCTTTTTTCGTAACGATGTCAACACTGCGTGTCCGAATGATTCGCTCGGAACATGTTGCCGAATATGTTACGATGCAACATTGTAACATTGGCCATCTCGGGTCGCGGACAACGTATAAATGTATACCTTTGGACAGGGAACAGGGACAGCGCGTGAAGAATTATGTTCATCCATCTTCGAGTAGTTCCATGTGGGATTATAATGGGGGATCCGCGATGCACTATACTTCATACCGTGCCAGCAATATTAATCGTCGGCTGGACCGTTTCGACAAACGTGCGAGCATTTATATATTATATTCAGAGAGAGAGAGAGAAAAGATTGGAAAAACGAGAAAAATTGAAAAGATTTTTATTCCTATATATAATTCTGCGGTTGATACATATGATGTGTTTTCTGACAGAAACTTATTTCGAAACATGTGGTTGATTCTAAAATAAGATTATTTTCGAATTTTTTGGATTCATTCACATTTTCAGAAAATTGTGGGGGTATTATTTTAACACCAAAATGGATTAAAATAATCCGCTTCAATCCTTCAAGGATTTAAAAAATCTGACAAAGGATTATTTTTTCAAAACATGTTACAAATGTTTTTCTTTCATGGGAAAAATTAATCCAAAAATTGATTAATTTAATCTTTTTTGGTGTTAATTTAAGCTTGCAAGTATTTTGACTATATTTTTTAATTTGCTCTAGAGATTATTTTTAGATTTTTATTCACCTTAAAATTATTACTGTTGTACTGAAAATAGCGTTAGTATCTATACTTTTAATTTTTAATTTTTGCAAGAATTTAAAGCATAAAAAATTACTCGTTATAAATCTGGAATCTTTTTACTTTCATTTTCAGTTTTACTTTGACAGATTTTTATTATTTTCACTTAAATTTTTTTTGTCTCTGATATAAAAGTAAAAATGAAAATCTATTAAAGTGAAAGTGAAAATGATAGTAAAAATAAAACTCTATCAATGTGGAAATAAATGTATACTCAATCCACCGAATTAAAAAGTGATTAAGAAGTGATGGTCAATTATAAAATTTAATTTATTAATATTAATAAATTAAATTTTTAAAATGAAAGTTAAAATGAAATTAAAAACGATATCAAAAAATGAAAGTGAAAATAGAATTTAATGAAATTCAAGTAAAAGTAAAAATGACTGTTCTTTAAAAATTAAAGGGGAAAATAAAATTCCATAATAACAAAAATAATAAAAAGACAAAAAATGGACCTAACCTTTCAATTTAACTCCTCAGCGATGCAAGGCATGCTCTTCAATTTAGTTTGTCATTATCGTCACTTATCATTTTAAATTCTCGGGGACAGCGAGTGAGAGTAACAATTATTTTGTCACAGTCACGTGCTAAACTGTTAATTTTTTTTGTTATCTATAGTGACAATAACAAGTACTTTTGTTCATCAGGATGGAAATCGATTCATTTTCAATTGACACAATAAACATAAGGACTTGAATCTCTTCGTCCCCTGATCTCGTTCATTTGTTTGTATAGCAAATTTCCGACTATAACAATTGATCTGATTCAAATTCCAGTTGAAAGGAAGAGAACAACAAGAAAAAAGAAAGAAAGGGAAAAAAGCTACAATCATTAAACCTTTCCTTTCTGTGCCCTAGAATCTATTAATCTCCTGCGAGTTGTGTAGATAAGTATACTGAAACCGATTAGGAAAATTTGTCACTTGAATTGATTCTGTTTTATAAGTGTGACACTTTTTTTTGCTTTTAAAGAATAATTCGTGACTTTCCGCTTTTTTAATGATGCGCACTTAAAAAATTTTTATCAGAGAAAAAAATAAAATAACTTTTACTATCTGCTAAGTAAAATTTAAACTTTCACTGTACTTTAAGGGTAAATTTTACTATACTTCCGGGGATAAATTTTCTCAAATTTACTACAATTTTAAGGTTTCATTTACTATAGTTTGAGGACATATTTGACTATACTTTAGGGGTACATTTTACTATATTTTTAGATGTAAGTTTTACTATATTCTTAGGGATACATTTTACTATATTTTTAAGGGTAAATTTAAATATAATCTTAGGGGTATATTTTACTATTCTTTCGGGTTATATTTCACTATACTTTTGGGGCAAATTTGACCATATTTTGAGGGTTGTATTTTACTATACTTTTGGGGGGTAAATTTTACTATATTTCAGGGTACTTTTGAAGTAAACAAACAGCAAGCAAATTTTACCGCTTCAGATGTACATTTTACTAAAATAAATATTAAATTTTACTCTTGAAATAATAAAAATTAATACAAGAATAAACAACAAGCCCGACAGTTGCCAACAGTAAAAGTTAAATTGTATTTTTTTTATAAAAAAGTTTTCCTTCCTTTTCAAAGAAATTAGCAAAAAACAAGAAGAAAAAATATAAAAGGGTGGATTAAAACATTATACGGCAAGGTCAAGTATATATATATATATATACATTATATTCACAAGTAGTCGATGCGAATTTCACCCTGTCAGCATCTTTTTGCATTAAGGGTGGCGCAGTGTGTATTAAAATATTCATAAACAGTGTATATAAGAAAAAGGTGGGTGTGCGGGGAAGTTTTGAAAGTAAACTCTTGCGAAGAATTAGCATAACAACGATGCTGAAAAGTAGCTTTGTTGCTGCTCTGGAATCTTGCTTTATGGTCGAAAGGAACGCTGGAATAGAGTCAAGGCAACCTACCGGCTGAAATCGGGCAAAATCTCTTAATGAAGCTTGTGATTAATTTACCCCTTTTTCCTCGCCCCTCTTCATGCACGCACTCACACACATACACATACTCTCGCTCTATGCGTGCCCATTCACTTGGAACGGAAATTTTTATCAGATACCAAAACAATTCATTTTTTAGTCTATTTCTCTCTCCCTCTCTCTGCATTATAATTTACAATAATGGAAAAACAAATGCTATTTGTCTCGTTTATGATACAATATGGAATTTTGTTAGTTTGTTTTTTACTAGTTTGAAGCATTTCTGTTTTAAAATTATTAATAAAAATTATTGAACTTAAAAATTTTAATAGTTAAAGTTTGTTTAAAAACAGGATTGTTACGCAGGTTAGGAAGATTATAGAAAGAAGATTATAGAAAGAATTTTTCTAATTACTTTTTTCGATTCGATTTTAACTCTGTATTTTGGACTTTTTTGACTTCTTTTTTCGAATCAATTTGACTTTTACTTTCATTTGGACTTTCACTTTGACTTAAATTATTTTGAAAGTCAAAGTTAAGGTCGAAGTTAAAAAAGAAGTAAAAAAGTCAATGTCAAAGTAAAATGTCCAAACTAAAGTTAAAGGCAAAATCTAAATGAAACTAAAAGTGAATATCAAAATTAAAGTTAACATAAAAAAATTAATGTCAAAGTAAAATATCCAAACGAAATAGTTAAAGTCAAAGTAAAAAATCGGAACTAAAGTCGATAGTCAAAGTTAAAATAAAAAAATCAATGTCAAAATATAAATAGAATCAAAAGTCAATGTTAAAATCAAAATCTTAGTAAAATTAAAAGTGAGAAAAAAAACAAATTATATTTTAAAAGTTAATACCAAAGTCAAAATCGAATCGAAAGCCAAAGTTAAAATCAAAAAGTCAATGTCAAAGTTGAAGTAAAGGTCAAAGTCGAAGTGAAAGTGAAACTCGAAAGTTATGGTCAAGGTCGCAATGTCAAAAAGTCAAAATAAAATCATAAGACATTGGAACGTCAAATTATAAAAATTTTTCTCACAAAATTATATAAAAAAATTTGTAGATACGTAAATTGTAAATCAAATTTTAAATATTAAATTTTACCAAAAAATGTTGCGAATTTCTCTAAACATAATACATGGAAACAATTATATGAATTTCATCTCATATGTTGAATTGGAAATAAATTTATTCCTTTTAATTTATTTATAACTGTAATCAGAGTTTCGTATTTCAACTGTCGTTAAAGACAAAATCGTAAAGTGTTCAAATGCCATATATATAAGAGAATGTATCTGAAGTGTAATTAAACTAAACAAAAGCTATTTCTCTCTTGTTCAGTATTCTATTATTCGAACAATATCCCATTTAAATGTATATATATATATCTCTCATAAAACGATTGTTAAATTAAACTTGTGAAGGAATTTTTTCAAACAGAGAAAATTTCTTCTCCTCAGGATTATATAACTCATTAATAACAATATTATAATAATTTTCTTATAAGCTACAAATTTCGTGCTCGAATAAACTACAGAATAAATTTGTTTTCATTAAAGAAAAGAAGAAATAGAATAAACAGAATAAATTTGGTTATACATTAAAAAGGGAAGTTGCTCTTAAAAATGAGAAGAAAAAAAATTAATAAAAGAATATGAAAAATAAATTAGTTAAAATTAGTAAAAGAAAACTTTTTTTTAATTTAACCTCGATTCAAATCGAATATAAGAAATTTGAATTTTTCACATTTTTCGTCAACAGATGTGTTAGAAGAAACGTTAGAGATCATTTATTTATTTAATCCCTGGTAGCAATTTCTTTAATTACCCGAAAACATCTCCACTTAAGAGGCAATTATGTCTTTCAGCAAAAGATCCTAATTGTCAAAGTAAAAAAAGAAGATGAAGAAGAAGAAGAAGAAGAAAAAAAACAATTTCCGGTGATTAAGGAAAGGGGAGTTGAGAAAAGGGCTGTGAATTTCTTCTTAGCAGATGACACTCTGCGACGGGAGGATTTATTTTCTTCAACTGACGTTTTGACCTAGCTACTGTATTATGAAATAGAAAATATGTTACCACGTGCTTTTATCATTCCCGCCCTTATACACAAACAGAGATTTCTCACTTATCGCTCCTCTTAGTTTCTCTTATTTGTCGGTAAAAATAATTCTTCTTTAATTTTCTCGGATAAAGTAGATTTCACTCTACTTTATCACTCTGTAGGTAAATCACATTTACCGACAGTGGATAATTCTTGAGTGTTATCCACTGTTGGTAAATGGTTGTATGTCGATATAGAAGAGACTTTGGAGCTGTTCTGAGTTTAACTATCAGAGCTCACATCATAGCGCTCACATCAATTAATTTAAATTTCGTTTTAAAAATTAATTTTAAACTTCTTCTGTCTTTTGAAAGAAGAAGTTTTTAATTTTGCAAAATATTACAAAATTTATTTTTAGTTTTTGTATAATTTATTTATATTTTATTTATTTAGTAACGGCAAAGAATTTAATTTGTTTTATATGCACCCATTTAATTTACTTAAAGTACACGAAAAAAAATCTTCACCTGGAACAAATACAAATTTCACTATATTAGCGAAATTTTTAGTTATTGCAGCGAATACTTTCGCTATTTTAGCGAAAGTTATCGCTGTTCCAGTTAAAGGTTTTTTTCGTGTAAATTAAAAGGTGCTAATAACTGGGTGCTATAATAGTACGCAAATTTTAACACTCATTTAACTTTTAAAATCAACATTTAAAGTTAAATACTTTTTTTGTACAAAACCAACATAAAATTTTGCAAAATTTACTGGATGTAAGTTTCAGCTTCAATTAAATTAAATGGGTGCCAGTGTTAGCTTCATGAAACTGACACCTAGTTAATTTTTCAAAATGTTACGTTGGTTTTAAACAATAAAAATAACTCTTTAATTTTTTTCAACAAGAAAAAATATTTAACTTTAAATGAAATGTTTGATTGTAATTGATAACTTGGGGATAAAACGGACGGATTTTCGTGTGGTTATTTGATGTTAAGGAGTTGAAAGCAACTGGAACGTACCACGTTACAGAATATATCTGAGACGGTAAATTTACTGATGCACTTGGACCGGAAATCCCGGTGTAGCCACTCTAGCGTCATGCCATGGTTTCGCTTTGTTTAAGCAGTCGACAATAATATTTAAATTCAAATCCTGTGCAGCCACCATAAAGATCTCAGATTCAGTCCATGAGAACTCTTTTCAAAAATGATGAACTGGCAAATTTTTATCTTCAAATAATTTTTTTCCACACGAACAGAAAGTAAATTTTAATTATGTCAGGTGTAAATTTAGTTAGTTCAGGCGAAAATTTAATTAGGTGTTAAATTTGCCATTTTAAGGGTTAATTTAAGTAAAAGGTGAGTTTTTTTATGTTAGGTAGAAATTTTACCACTTCAAGAGTAAATTGAGTAAATTTCTATTTGGTGTAAATTTCTCTACTTTCGGTGAAAATTCAATCACTTCGGGGGTAAATTTGAATTTGAATTATTTCTGCAGTAATTCGAAGTAAAATAGCATAAATTCTATATGAGGAAGCTGAAAGCAAGCGTGTAAAAATTTACTTTCGACTTAAGAAAAATTTCTCACCTTTAATACTTCTCGAATTAAGAAAAGAAGTTAGTTGTTGCACATCAGGATTTTATCTTACACAATCCAATTGAATAAAAATAAAAGTACAAAGGTCCCGGACCTTTAGAGTCTTGAGAAATCGTGTTCACCTCTCAATGTCTTATTTAGTTTCCCTTTTCCTTTTCTTCATAGTAAACAATACTTTAAAATAGTAAAAAAAATCTTTCGAGAAAATAGTTAATAAAATATATACCTATTCAAAAGATTATTAAAAATAGTAATCAGTAAAAAGAGAAAACCGGTAAAAATGTTTTCAAAAATTTAGTTAATAGAAAAAATATTCAAGAAGGAATTAAAAATAGAAAAATAGTAAAATACAAAAAATATTTTCTGGAAAAGGGCTATAGAAAATTCACCTCTAGAAAGAACAAATAATTTTATAAAATAATTTCATTTATAAAATATATGCATGATAGTAAAAAAAATCTAACTTGAAAATGTAATATCAGCGTTGAAATTACATATATATTTGCACTCCTAATATATATGAGTGAAATTTAAATTTACACGCATATATAAGGTCCTAAATTAAATTATCACTATTGTACCTTGTGAAAGTCTATATATACATATATATATATGCATAAATTCTCGTAACGTTCACACGTCGATGATCACGACGACGTATCGATTTAACGTGACTCTACTTACTGATCTCATCGCACATCTCCCATTGGATTTAATTTCTATGATCGAATTACTAGAGTACCAGGTCAAATAAAATTGATCGCTATAAACTTTGACAGGTGATCTATATATTGTCATTAAAGTCAAATGAAAAACTAATTCATCCAATTATCTTTAGTTTTCCTGCGCAGATTTTTATGTATAGATTAGCAAATTTTACATATGTGCATATTGTAAAAAAAATTGCTTTTCAAAGTTCAATTTCAAAATTTTAGAGTAAGAGGGAAAATTATTTGGATTTAAAAAAAAAAAAAACTTTTTACGGCCTTACTTCCAATTTTTTTGTAATTATAACGTAGTAGTTAATTTTGGAAGCAGGGATCGTGTTCAGGGAACAAAAATACGTAGAAACCCACTATCATATATCGAAAAAAAAATAAATTTTTTGTCTCTTTTCGGAAAGTACTTATGTGGCGGGCAATTTTTGTACCCGGAAACGTATTAAGCGGTCAAAACTGTAATTGAATACCACTCCGATATTGAAAATAGCGAAAAAAAATTTTTTGGTTCCTACCCCTACATTTTTAAAATCCCCCACTTTTTTGGTATTGCCCTTTTAGAACTTAAGATTCATGTTTTGAGTTTTTAATTGAAACCTAATGGAAGTCTTCAACACGTCAGACTCTAGAGAAGAAACTCAATTCGATTCTTTTTTTATTTTCGGATCTATTCTTATTTTTTCAAAATTCTGACGTATGCTTTTTCAATTTTGGAATTGGGATCGAAACAATTTTTTTCCTTTTATCCGGCGTGATACATATGAGCAGGTAAAAAATAGTGGTTTTTGGAAAAAGTGGGGGGAAAAACCCTAAAAAATTTTTTTTTGTTATTTTCTATATTGGAGTCGTTTTCAATATATTTTTGCCCGCTGAACACAATTCCAGGTACAAAAATTGTTTAGTACTTCAAGTTTTTGTGAAAATTGGATAAAAACGAAGAAAATGTGTTTTTATGAGTCTTTATTTATTATATTTTATTATATTTATTTAATTTAAAAAGTTATTTTTACCTTGAGAGATTTTATGTGTATTTAAAGGAAATAAACGTTTTTCGGCGTAATTTACAGATGTTCTATTATCGCCGTTAGTGCCATACGGATGTTCTAATGCATAACCTAAAGGTGCGGCCTTTTAATTAACGTTGAAAAAGGAAAAAAAATTATAGTTCTATCTTATCGGGATTTTACTGTATATCGCTCTAGACAAACAGGTGTATTTCTAAACTTGAAACGCGTGAACTTTAAAAATTGACACCGCACGTCCTTTTCCTGGTTTTTTGTAATTTAGACACCACATCCCTTTTTTAGTTGCAAGGGATTCTCCTTCTTTTTTTAGGTATAATAGTACATTCTTTGCGACAAAGAATGTTAAATATCGGATTTTTATATTTTGTGGCATATTTTGGGACAGGAAGTATATACCAGTGTAATGGGAGAAGTGAAATACAAAATACAAAGGAGAACGGGATGTCAGTGTTGCGCGCATCTACCAACAACGAAATAAGTCGACCACGAAATGACATCCGTCGGTGCGCGCTTCCTTTCCAACATCTCTCTCTCTCTTTCTCTCTCCTCGTCTTCATTTTAACATTTTTTTACCCTCTTTCTTTTTCCCACCTGTTATTTTTTTTATGTATATTCACTAATTCAGGCTCATAAAAATGAAGACGCGGTGAAAAATGTATTCAAACTTAAAAAGAAAACGAAAACATTACGGTTGTTAAAAGTTATATTGTAAAAAAATTATCCGCTTATTGTTTTGCGGATTTTCTCCACTTTTTAAAATTTTACGCAGATTTTCTCGGAGAGTAAAAAAGAGAGAAATGAAAAATTTAAGTAGAAAGTAGAACTATTTATCGATTTTTTTCTATTTTCTAAAATATAGAACACAGAGCGCGGCATTTTATATATGTCAATTTTCTTCTTTGTTCTTCATGTTGAATGTTTAATTTTTATGAACTTTGAACAAGATGGAAGATAAGTGCGCGACTTACTAACAATTTGTAAAAATACAATCGATTTTCAGTAAAAAAAGAAATTTTTTTTCATTTTATTGTTTTTAGCCACGAGGCACATAGTTTTTATAACAAATTTACATCGTACGGTCTAAAAGAATATATACTTAAATACATTGTAGATAATGAATGCAAAATAATATTATTATTGTCTGGAGTAAAAAACTATATATTCATATTTCAATGTGTTTAGAATACAAAGAGAATACACCTTCCTTATATTCCTTATAGTAGTATTCGTTTTAATTATCATTAAGTTTAACTACTATCGGAATAACTATAGCAGCGGTATAATTATAACTTATTGTTATGACAACTAAATGCTAATTATCATTTGGTTGGAAATAAAAGAAATATTAAAATTTATTTTCATCTCAGTTTTAAAGGGGAAAATTGAGACAATCATTAATCCCATGCTGTCTTCATGCGGTGAAAGTGGGGGAACGAATGTAGAGTAACTTTTACTATTTTTATAATATAAAAAAATGTAATTTCTGGAATTTTTTGAGTTTTTCTGTTTTTGTAAATTTAACTATTCTTTCGGAGTAAATTCTCCCACGGAGTTAATTTTACTTCGGGGTAAATTTTACTACGGAATTAATTTTACTGTATATGGGGTAAATTTTGTTGCAGCAGCATAACGAGGCAACAAAATTTTGACTTCGATTACAGAGGATATTATGATACCTTTAAATAGTAACATATACAGTGGAAATAGTAAAAATTGACCCAAAAGTATGCGTAAAAATTTTAAACATTTTAGATTTTAGTTTATTACGTACTTTTAATATAATATAATTTATAGTATTTGTTTATAATTTCTTTATAATAATATGTTACTTATAAAATGAAAATACCTACTCTTTTTGTTTACAAATATTATTTATTTAAACATCTATTTTTATTCAACATGTTTTTCTTAATTTTTCATATTTATTTTCAAAAATTTTTATTGAAGAGAAGTTAAAATTTATTTTATGACATAGTTTTATAGATTATAAAAAATTTTAAATTTACTTTAAATAAAATAAGAATTTAATAAATTAATTTATGTTTTACATTAATTTATAAATTTCAAAAGCTGATAAATCTAATTTTCAAAAATATGGAGATAAACACAAATTTAATATTTCATGGACTGAATAATGTTTTAATTAAAAACAGAATGTCATATTTAAAAAAACATTCTTATAGGAAAAAATTATTACACAATATTTAATCTAAAATTAATTACAGTGATTACGTGAAGAAAGTCAATTGTTTCAATTTCTAGAATAAATGAGAAAATATTAATTTATCACGTTTTAAAAACTCGTTCCTCAATTATTGAATTAATTAATTAGTTAATTAATAAAAATATTTAAATAATTAATTAATTAATAGTAATAGCAATAATAATAATAATAATAATAATAATAATAATAATAATAGTAATAGTAATAAAAATAATTACAGAAATTTTTTAAATGTACTTGAAATAGTTAGAAAAAATGTAATTGAATAAATTATACAAAGTAATTGTGAATTATTTTCAGATATAGGGATTTAAATATGATATTGTTATTTTATTATCATATAAGCATAGTATAATGTAGTGATAAAATTCAATAAGCAGTATTACGTAAAATATTTCTACTACAGCTTGAGGTGCAATTTTATATTTTGACTTTGACTTTCGATTTGATTTTAACTTTGACATTGATTTGGACTATACTATTATGTGACATTTACTTGAATGTAGATTTTCACTTTGACTCTGACTTTAACTTTCACTAATAGATTTGACTTTCATGTTCACTCTGACTTTTACTTTTCCCTTCAACTTAATTTTAACTTTGACTTTCACATTTATTTCCACTTTAAATTTCACCTTTATTTCGACTTTGACTTTTACCTTGATTTTGACTTTGACAATTACTTTTTCACTATAATTTTGTTTGTCATTATCTTTTTTAGTTTTATTTAGATGTTTACTTTAACTTTGACTTTCGTTTTGACTTTTTAATTTGTCTTTGAGTTTTAGATTTTAAACTTTAACTTTGACTCTCACTTTTAGTTCCATTTAGATTTTGATTTTATCTTTCACTTTCGATTGGATTTTTACATTGACACTAATTTTTTGACTTAAACATTGACTTTAAAAATAAATTAAATAAAAGAGAAAGTCAAAAAGTATAAATGAATCAAAAATAAAATTTATAGTCAAAAAGTCAAAACCAAATCGCAAGTTAAAATTTTAGTCAAATAATAGTCCATATCAAAGTCAAATAAATAGAATCGAAAGTAAAAGTTAAAGTCAGTCAATAAGTCAATGTTAAAGTCAAAATCGTATCAAAAGTCAAAGTAAGTAAAAAATGAAAGTCAAAGTCGAATGTCAAAGACAATCTTATTTCTGCATATATTTTTTTATTACTATTTATTTTGTTTGTTTTATTTCAAATTTTGTTTATCAATTTATGCCAATTTTGTTCAACAGTAAAGTAAAGAAGAAATTTCAAATTGAAATAAACAAATGAAGGAATAAATAAATAAATAAGAAACGTAAAATAAATTGTTTGTAAATTAAAAATAATTTCTCGTCAGCGTTTTTATCGTCGCAGTCCATTGCAATAAGGATTTATTACAGGCATTAAAATAAAGATCTTAGAGAGTCGCCTTTCGAAAGTCCGTCCCTGGACAAAGTTGGGTAGAACTCAGTCGACGGTGGTGTGTGCGGGACATGTCGGGGGGAGTTTATGTTTCACGATGGAAGGATAGCAGAGTGAGGCCTAAAGCTCGCATTCGAAGCCAGTTGCGCTCCTGCCGTTCCTGCGAACTAGCGCTCGCGTCCCTTATAACACACTACAAAAAATTACAAAAACAAATTCTCTCTCTTTCTCTTTCCCTCGTGGGATGTTGTGTTGTATTCACATGGTGCATTATTTGCGCTATCTTTCTTGGACCAACGGCTTCTGCGCCCACGATTCAAACACTTTCTATTCTGACCTCGGTTTCGCCTCGCGATCAAATTTGCGTGGGTGTATTTCTTAAAAAAAGTCGACTAACTTTTTAGAAAAGAGAGAGAGAAGGTCTTTTATTTTTTATACTTTTCAATTCAAGAAATAGAAAAAAGAAAAGAAACCGCCAAGAATGACAGATTGGAATTCAAAATCGCGCAGCAAAAATTGTCACGTGCTACGAATCCACAATCGATGCCGGGACGCGAGATAACTGTATATATATATAGTTGTCTCGAATGTGAGTCTTTGATGAAGTGCAGACTTGGCAAATTTTTACCGGTTTTTTTAAAGCGGTGCTAAAATAAAAATCTCCCTAATGTGAGCAGCTGCTTCCGGAGAAAAAAAATTTGCTGATAGAACAGAGAAGGAAGTGTGACACTTGTAAAGTTCTCACTTTTCTCTTTTTGCGGATGCGGTGAATTTTTTTTTTTTTTTTTGTTTTATTTTGTGAGTTGAATTTATAAGTGGCCTTTTGAAATTGGAGAATAATCAAAAAGTGTTTCTAAGTTTACTAAAGTATTCGCAATCCGTGACGCAAGTCGGGAGAATTAGAAGAAGAGGAGAAGGAGGAAGAAGAAGAAGCAGAGGAATTAGAGGGTTTTGTGAGAGTTAAGAGTTTATTTACGAATCAAGCGGTTTGCTTTGGCTTTATATACTCATCGTTGCCAGTTTATAGGAAAAGAAAAATTATCGAAAAGTTGAAAATTCGAATAAAACTAGTGCAACGAGTTTTGTTTGAATGGTGAAGAAAGAGGAAAAAAGGAAGTTTTTTGTTTAAATACTAAAAAGACGAAGACGAAAAAGGAGGAGGAGAAAAGAATTTTTGATTCGATACTGAATGAAAGAAGTTTTTTACATACTCAAAGGATAAGTTTTACTTAAATAGTGAAGAAAGAAGCTTTACTTAAAAACTGGAAGAAGAAGAATAAGAAAAGAGGTTTTATTTAAATACTAAAAGAAGAAGTGTTTTGTTTAAATAACTAGAAATAAGCAGTGCAAATTTTCTAAGTGAGGATTCAGAAAAAATAAAATCGAAGGGGGATTATATTTATAGAAGTGCACAGTTGGTTCGTGTTAGTGAAATACAAAAGCGATCATGATGGGTGTATTGAGATGGAGGCAGGACTTGAGGTCGGAAGCAAGTCAAACGAGGACCAACACAGACAGGTCAACACATTCTCACACTCTGCCGAAACTTGTTACTCAGGTAAGAAAAGGAAAATAAAACCTGTGCCAGATGCATCGCACTGTGTCAAATTTATTTTTTTTTTACCTGCAACTAGAGTTTCACTTTTCCCGAAACAGATAATAATGAAAGAGAGAACTCGCCCTTCGTCAATGACCGCAAATTCTAAAAGTTTTTCCCCAGCAAATGCAAACAGAACGCCATGAGAGATGGGAAAAAAATGAGCTTGAAATTTTAAACACGAGCAAACACAAAAATAGAATATTATTTATTCTGTGGTTTTGGAAATTTATGTTAAAATCTTTGAATTTATAAAAAAAGGAATAATAGAGGGAAAGGAAATGTATTTTTGGGAAATGAATGTTTTTGTTTGGATTGTTTTATTTAACTGTAAAGTTCATTATATAGTGAAAGTTAAGATTAATAGCAAAGATGGTTTGGGTTAAGAGTAGAAAATACAATTACTAAATTGTATTGTTCTTGTCGGTTTAAATAAATTTTAATAATTTTGATCCAGAAATTGTACAACTTTGCTACACTGTAAAAAAAAGGAGTTAAATTTTAACTCCCCAGGGAGTCTATAAAAGTCGCACCCAATTTGGGAGTTAATGCCAGGGGAGTTAAATAAAAGGAGTTAAAATTTAACTCCCAAATGCTAACTCCCCATGGAAAAAATAACTCCCGCGGGTGTTAAATGAAGGGAGTTAAAAATTGACTCTCTTTTGGAGTTAATTTTTAACTCTAAAAATTTAACTCCCTACTCCCGAGTCCGTTAACTCCCTAAATTTTTTACAGTGTATGTATTTAATTAATTTATTTTATTTATACTTCGAATATTTATAGTTTCATGTGTTGATAGTCTCAATTATTGGTAGTTTCAAGTATTAATTCCCACTCTTATTGATAGCTTTAATTTTTTATTGCTTCAATTATTTAGTGTCAATATTTTGTTGTTTCAATTATAAAGGCATTATTCACTATTGTTGATAGTTGATACTCAATTATTGCTGATTCCAATTATTGATGTTTGGATTTTTAGTTACTTTAATATTTTTTTGTAGTTTCAATGTTTTATTGTAATTATAAACAGTCAATCTTATTGATTCAATTTTTGGTGCAATTCAATTATTTATATATTCAATATGTTAATATTCTTTGAATTTTGGTAGGTTCAAGTGTTGGTGTTAAAATTTTCTGCTGTTTAAAGAATATAGGACTATAAGTTCAATTATTAATAATTTCAATTATTTTTTTAGATTACTAATAATTTTCAATTATATAGATTCAATTTTTTGAAGTCCTATAATTATTGGTCGTTTCTATTATTCATCATTTCAATTATTGATTGAAATTGGTTTATGTTTTATAAGTAATGATCATTTCAAGTAATAATTGAGGAGCTAGATTCTAGAACCGGCTCCTCAATTATTGTACATATTATTGACAGTTTCAGTTAATATTGATAAATCATAAAAGAATATGAATAATTTCATATTTTTTAACCAAACTTTTCTCTAATTTAGAGTTGGGTTATTAAACTTGTGTCCCATTTTATACATGTAAAAGGATAAAAAACTATACTGATCATCATGTATATAATTATCAATCGGCTATTGCGTCGATTGCTTAACTTTCTATTATCAATGAAAAGATAAATGCTTTCGACTGACGAAATTACATTTTTTCAAACAAGTATTCATACATCTGTTTATTTATATTTATAGATTATTATTGTTGTCGTTATTATTATTATTATTATTATTATTATTATTATTATTATTTTTACTATTATTATTTTATTTTTGTTTCATTTTATTTAATTATGATAAATTTTTTTGTGATTATTATGATTGTTATTTTTTTATTATTATCGTTATTTTTATTCCTTAATTTCTTACCGTTTTATTTTAAACATTCATTTTTAAAATATTATTTTCATTTTTTTTATTATCATTTAAGTGCCATTATACTTTTAGCATTGTTTGAGTTTAACTTTCCGTTTTATATTTTTTTGTCATATATACTCTAAGCATAGTTCTATAAATATAAAATAGTATGTTAAATATTGCAACTATATACAGTTTAAAATGTACGTCATAAAATTTAGTGAATTCGAATGGAAAGTACGTTTTCACACAATTTCGTGAAAGACAGTATAAAAATATACGTTTATAAATATAAGTATTTACAGGTTGGAAGAGTTGTAAAGCAAAATTTGTATAGCATATAGAAATAATATTCTTTTCTATTCTAAAAATATAAAAAATATATATGTACATATGGATGAATTTTTTGTTGTTTAAAAATTTAGAAGTATTCTAGTAAGATTTTTTTCAAAATATGTATAGAGATAACTACTATATGTAGTTTACTCTATATATTTTTTATAAAAAGAAAAAAAGACATATGTAAATAACTATTATGTACAAATTAAAAAATTTTTAATATGATTTAATATATATTTTAAATTTTAATAAAAATTGCATTTTAACTCCACGTGTAATGTGTAATATAAGAAAATATTCGAGGCGTGTAATGTAATCCACTACATAAATATGCATATTTCATATGGTTGATCAAGACATATTTCATGGATCATAATTACTCTAATCGAACATGATCGCTCGTCTACACGGTTGATCAAATAGTGTGAGCTCTTACATCCTTGTTATTATCTAATCAAGAAGTTGTGTTTATTTTTGTACAATTCGAAAATGTTCCTATACTGTGAAATTTTGTACGTCCAAATGCGAAAACGTCAATACTTTTATTACTTTTATAATTTTAATTTGTAATTTATTAAAAATTTATATTTTAATCATTATTTTCCGCAACTAAAAGAAATCAGTTTTTAATAAAATGAAAATTATTTGATTCAAGTAAATATATTATTTGATAATAAACAAGTAACAATCAGTAATAAATTGTCAGTATTAAAATTTATGAATTTTAACTGATTCAAATTTAGATACTATATCGAAACCAAAATCCATTTATATTAATAGTTAAACCTTAATTTAATGCTAACTGATGTTAAATAATGCTAATTAATAACCATTTTCTTTTTTCTTTTTTGAAATTCTTGAAATTTAATTTAATTATAATTAAAGAAAAAAAAAGCTCGTCCAACTCTTAATGTAAGAATATGATTAAAACGAAACGCAGAGAGAATGTGATTACTTTTTAGTATCAGGTGAAAGTAATTGATCCTAAAACGGGGAAAAAAATGTTGAAATATAGATTTTTATATAGAGTATCACGTGAGACCTTATCGGTGAAACCATATGACTAAGTGTATATAGCATTGGTGGAGTTACCGATGAATCACGAAAGGAATATTGCGATCGACAAGAATAAAGTCTCACTATGTGCCGACCCCCGTAATCGATTTTCTACTCAAGCAATAGTCTTGAATTTCTCGATTCAAAAACACAATAGGACATTTTCCATTTAAGATTTATGTTATTGTGACTTTTCGAGTTATAATGTATAATGTATACACAAATATTAGTCTATATACACATGAATATAGTAATAATGTCTTTCTCGTAATGGTCCATTTATTATATAAATGATGTGAAAGCTCACAAAGTTTGTGTGTTAGTCTCTCTGCTCTTTCTCTTTCTCTGATGTTATATCGAATGTTGCCAATATTAGCAGAATAATTCAGTTTCTTATAATCGTCGATGATTGTTTACGTTTCACATTGAAATTGCTTTGATATCCTTGAAATCTCAATATTTATAATTTCAATGCTACACTTTTTTTTCTTAACTTTACATGTATTTCTTGTATACTATAACTGTTAATGGTCATATTGTGGGTGATATCATCCATATCGTTATAGTATTGATTGACGTTAGCATTGATTTTATAATTAATGATTTTTTAAACTGTAGCAACTGTACGAAGAATATTAGCAATAATGATAACAATCAGTAGAAATGTTTATTGGTATTAGTTGTAACCATAGCAATGGTGCTAACACTGATGTCATACCAAATGTTCCAACAATATTAACAATAATGATAGCAACAATAAGGATCATATCGTTCACTCCAAGTACAATGTACTTATGTTTAAAAGACAATTTGGAAGTTGCGTAACCCTGACAGACACTTTTTAGAACGTCTACGAATGTACTAAATAATATAAAAATTTTATTTTAAAAATTACATTATTATTAAAAATATACATTTTAATACATCAACTTTCAAAAAAATTCACTTCGCACAACAAAATATTAACTTTAAAATAATAGCAATAATAATAAAAAGTAGAGCTTCTAAAGCGACAGTCAAAGTTCTAAAACCAACTTGGAAGATAGATAACTTCCAAATTGTCTTTTAAACATAAGTACATTGTACCGAAAGTCTAGGCGGCAGTGACCAAGTACTAACTCTGTACTCATAGGTCTACTTAACCTCGACAATCCTAAGCCACGGAGTCTCACCTCTGTGATATACCATCGGTTGAAATTTTCCAGTATATATATATATATATATAATTAAAAAACTATTATTTTTTAAAAATTATTTAAAAATATTGAAAAAAATTAATTGTAAGAATTTCTTTATTATAATTTTTTGAAAATATTATAGCTTAATAATTTTAGGGAAAAAAGCATGGACAGTTACAATTATTATAAAAAATTGAGTTTTTTTGTTTAAATAATTGAATTCTAGACGAACTATCGGAAAATTTACTTGAAAATTGTATAAAATAATTAAATTCAGGAAAAGTTGTAATTGTATAATAGTTAGAAATCATAATTCTTGATAATTGTAATTGTTAATTTATTTTTTTCGTTGGAAATTTAATGTTAATAATAAAAATTTTGCATTTGGTAAGAAAAAGGAATAAGTTTATCATAATCTAAAATAAATGATTTCTTTTTTTAAATTTGCAAGAAAAAAAAGCATTGTTGACATTGAAAGTTAAGAGACGCAGAGAGTGTGACTTCACTGATAACGTATGTATATATAATTGAATGGTAATTGCTCTTAATGTTAAGTATAAACAAACTCGAAGCAAGACAATGTGTTACTCGCAATATCTGCTCTCTAGTGATTTATCGCAATTATCCGACATTTGTTTTTTTAAAACAAGTATAAAAAATTGTCGTAATTCTAAATTAACATCATTAAAGAATGTGTATTTGATTATTATTCTAAAAATGGAACAATTTATTTTGATATTTAAATTTTTCCAAAACAAAATAAAGAATACCAAGGAGAAAATAAAGAAAAACTGAAAATAATAAAACAAGAAAAGTTAAAAATTAAAAACTGTAATAGAATAATAATAATAATAATTTTTCTTTAAGAAAGAAATTGTTTTGTAGAGAAAAATAATTTTACTCTAAAAAAAATAATTATCTGTAGAAAAAAATAATTTTTTTGTAAATGGGAATAATTTCTGTGTATTAGAGAAAAATATAATTTTCAGCAAATTGAGAATAATTTTTCGTAAATACGAATAATGTTCTCTAAAGACGAATAATTTTCTAAGAAAAATACACTATATGCAAAAAGAATCATAAAAAAAAATTTCACACTCGAAGAAAAACGAGATTTAATTTTACTAAAGAATTTCAAGAAAAGAAAAAAAAGCACCGACTGGAAAATTGGTAATAATCGTCGTGTGTTTTATATTTGGAAAGTTTCACACGATTTCGCTTTTGAAATAACTATTTCTTTTTTTTTTCTTATAGACAAAACATTCTTTATAATTGAGGTATATAATAAATATAGTAGTTTATTTCGTAGAATGGAATTCATGGTGTTATATTGTAATAAATAGATTTTATATTTTACTAACTGTTAACTTTTGACGATCTTGTTCGCGTATAAGCAATTTTCTCCACGTTACCGTTAAGTTCCTTCTCTCTCCCTCTCTTCTACATTTATTATAACTTTTCTGCTGAGTCAAGAGTGTCTTTTTCAAAAAGTCTTTCTTGGTTTCTTTTATACAGTATTTTTTTATCTCTATGTGTGTTGTATGACTTTTTAGAACGCGATTTGTGCCATATAGTTGTTTAGTCATTATAGTAAAATTTCATGTATATATGTATATATTTTTTCTAACTTTTTTTACATAGAAATCTACTTGGACGAAAAGTTATATAAAGATCTTCTCTTCTTTGCCAGTTATTTCTCTCTATACTTGTTCATCATTTAGAAAAGTTTACAAGTTTAAAGGCCTCTTGAAACGATTCGCTCGCACGTGCTCAATTGACTCCCATATCATCCAAACAGAACCGAATGAAATGAATTTGATTGCTCTTTATACTGAAAACGAGAACGATAAACTTGATTCGATTAATAGTGGACTGTTTAATGTTAATTCACACTTATATTAATGTGTCGCTAATAAAAAATGTTACGAGTTACAATTCGGAGAAAGTATTTTTAGCTTTTTTTATTGCTAAATATTTGATTATTCAATATTGGTTTAACTTTTACTCGATATTTTTATCCTACAGATTGCGATATTTTAATTTTAGTTTAACTCTCGATTCGATTTTAAGACTTGATTTTTGGATTTTCACTTTTACTTTGACATTGAATTTCACATAGACTTTGAATTCGACTGTCTCTTTGACTTTGACTTTGACCATCATTTTGACTTCGACTATCACTTAGACTTTGATTTTGAATTCAACATTCATTTTTACTTACACTTTAGTATTCAAAATAAAAGTGGAAGTAAAAATTAAAATCAATTATAAAGTCAAAATCGAATCGAAAGTGAATGTTAAAGTCAACGTCAAAATTGAAGTAAAACTCAAAGTGAAACTCAAATTGAAAGTCAAATTCAATATCCATGTTTTCCAAAAATTTCATAATAGTAAGAAAAAAGGTAAAGTTATTTTGAAATATACTGGAAAATATTTTTGAATTATAAATGCAAAAAAATTCGTCCCATTCTTTTTCTTTATTTTTAAAATCATTCCGAAACTTGAAAAGAGAATTTTTAAAGTGAACATGAATTTTTCATGTGCGAGATTTTAAAAAGCCTGAAATTGACATTTATTTTTCTCTCTCTCTCTCTCTTCTTTTCACGTGTGACATGAATAGAACATTTGAAATGTAGTAGCGCGCGGAACGTTTGGCAAGTTCTCTAATAATAATAATTTTAACGGGCAAATAGCTCATGATTAGCTGGACATATTAACTTGTCAAAAAAGAAAAGAAAGAACGGAGAGGAAAAAATTCCTCAAAGAAAATTGAAAGCCTAATACATTAATACTAAATAGCACACGCCAGGTGCAGACGGTTTTTGTATTAGTACACATATACGTATCTAGATGTAAAACTGCAGCAGCAGCTGGCAATACTTGTACTCTCTCATGACTAGGACGACGACGACGTCAAGAGTGTTTCCGGTTAAAACGATCGATAAGTGACAAAACCGACTTGTCGAACATCCGTTTATGTTGTTTCCGAATATAGTTTTTAGAATGTACTTTGAAATAGTTTTATTTTCTATTTTATTTTTGTTTTCTTTTTTTTTGACAGGGTGCACATGAGGTCCCACGTGTGAAAGAGTCCACTCAGTGCTTTTTAAGGTTTAAATATCCTCTCATTCTGTTGTCATTCACTGACATTTGAAATTGGATAGAGTTGAACAAAACTGGAACAGCTGTAAATCTGTTTTATGCCACACACATTCAGTTCGAGATAAATAGGACCTCGTTTGCAGGTTAAATAGTCTCTTAAATTCTTTCAGCAACCTTGATCTTATTTTGACAATATTTTCCCAACTGATAATAAATAATAGTAGAATTAATTAAGTAATTAATATAATGTTAGTATTAATTAAATAATTAGCATAATATTACTATTAATAAATTAACATACTAGTAGAATTAATATATTAACAAAATAGTAGTATTAAGTAATTAAATAATTCAGTAATGCAAAATAATAAGTAGTTAATGATTCACTCTTCTTTTTTTTCTTCTTTAAAAAATGTATGTTTAGACTATTTGGCTTCGAGAGATCGAAGTGGGAATAATAAGAGAGAAAGAGAAGTATTGCGTTTTCTCTCTCACTCCCATTATCCCCACTCCGGAACTTGCTTCTCAGTTCTGAGAAAGTGGCGATACTCTGGCGCTTGCGCTCCGCTTCTCTCCAGCGTTGAAGTGGGGATAACGAGAGTTACAAAACAAATTAATAAAATGGAGTATTTGTAAGGCAGTACATATTGTTAAATAAATAAAATAAATAAATATAATAAATACTAATTCAAATTCAGAAAGTGAGGAGAATTTTTGAAATAAATTTTTAATTGCTGTGTCCCCTTCGAAATACAGAAATAGAAATCATTTCGCTTCTTCTCTTCTTCTCCTTTTTTTTAATGATTTAGACTTTTTATAAAATTAGTAATGTGAATGGTAAGATAAATCACTCTGTGACTAAATTACTTCACGTTTCTTGTGTTCCCTTGATAATTTCACTGCGATCTCTCTGACTCACAAAAAAGAAAAAAAATTGAGAGAAAAAAACTTCTTATAATATATTCGCGCACTGGTTTTTATTCTGTCATTTCTCCATTGAAATAAGTTCTGGTATATGTATACCGCACGTTTGGGAATTAAAAAAAAGTTGGTCCAATCTCCCAATTGGCTAGTGATAAAGCGCAGTTATAATCTATATGTATATGTATATGTATATATATATATATAGGACCGCAGTAACGTTTATCAATATACTACACTTATAAAATTCTGTTAAATTATTCTTTCCAGAGTTAAATTCTCTATTAATTCTTCTTGATTGGAATTTTGATTAACAATTCCAAATCATATATTATTAAATTTTTCTTAATTAGAATTTTATTTAATAATTCTGAATCAAAATTCAACTAATTTTTTTTAATTAGTATTTTAATGATTGTAAACCAAAATTCTGTATAATAATTTTTTTAAATCAAAATTCTATTATTTTCATTAATAAGATGTTTTTTTAATTAGAATTTATATATTTTTTTGCTGTAGAATTAGAAATTCTTAACTAAAGTTATTAATAATGTTTCTAAACCTTTTGTTAATTCTTCTTAATTATACAATTTTGTTTAATAATTCGAAATCCAAATTTTCTTAAGTTTTCATAATAAATTAGACTTTTGTTTAGTAATTCTAAATCAAAATTCTGCCTAATAATTTTTCTATTTCGATTTTCTATTTTTACAAATTTTCCTAGATCGCATTTTTTGTGTTTATTAATTTTCCAAAATTAAAATTCTGCGCCCTAATTATTCGAAATTAAATTAAAATTTTTAATTTATCAAAATTTTAAATGCATATGAATGAAAATTTTTTTCGAATGAAAATAAATAATCTTAAACAGGAATTCTGTTGGGTTAAAAACTCTTGCATGTTAACAAATTGGAGAGAATAAGGTTTGAAAAATAAAAATTCCGTTCTTCGAAAGTTTTCAGAAAAGGAAAATAAAAATTAAATTTGAACTTGTCTTTTCAAACATTGTAAAATATAACACGTTTTTACGAGTTCTCTATGTAATTTCACCTTCGTTATCGTTATCTCGGCGAAAGGTGTTTAACATCATTTTTTTAATTACCTGAAATAATTGCCTTTCTTTTTGTTTTTTGAAAATAAATCTAATTTTCAAAACGATCCAAACTTCGAAATTTATTTTAATTTTTGTTGCATTTTACTCTCTAAAATTAAATTCGTAAAAATATTAATAGTTCGAATTAGTGACTGACTTTTTGCATAGTGCCTGCATATTGAATAACATTTTCTTATTAATATGAATGATATATATATATCGAGGAAGCGAAGCAAAAGTTTTAATTCGTTTTTTGTCTCAATTTGAAAAGTGAATTAAAATTAAGAAGAGTACAGAATGGAAAATAAAAATCCACTTAAGGATAAAAATTTCCTTTCTCTAATATAAAATAGGAGAGTTACAAAAAAAATTAGTTAACTGAATTGAAAAAATTTTTGAAGGTGTGTGACTCTTGGTGAGAATGAATAATTCAGTACGTGGGATATTGTTGAGACGCGCCCATGTGAAGTCAAGAGACAGACACTGACACAGACACAGACACACATACATAAAAAATGTCGTTATAAAAAGGTGTGTCGAGAATGAAATTGACTCTGGATTATTCAACTTGTATAAGTCTATAAAAGCTACGCACAAATTATAAACATTGCAGTCATGTAGAACCACGTGTTCCATTCGAGACTTAGTTTCCGATTTTGGAGACACGCATAAAAAAGAAGGTCACGGTACCATAAATTGGCCAACAGTAAAATATAATTGAAATTTCCTATATATGAGATTCGAGCCAAGGATAATTGCGTTAATTATTCGGCAACTGTATATCCTCATGAATAGAAAGCAGTTTCAAATGATAATTATCCGACAATGAGAAACTGATTTCATTCAAGAATATAGAAGAGAAATGGAACACACACAGTGCATTTTTTTTATTTTGGAAATAATTTTCTTTGTTGGGATTGTTGACTATCAAAATTGGAATTAATTTTCATTTTTTTCCCACTAATTTAATTTCGAATTTGATTTTAACTTTTCCTTTCATTTAGATTTTGAATTAGTTTTTGACTTTTAAA
Organism: Leptopilina myrica (nomen nudum); assembly: GCA_032872475.1. Lineage (NCBI taxonomy): Eukaryota > Metazoa > Arthropoda > Insecta > Hymenoptera > Figitidae > Leptopilina > Leptopilina myrica (nomen nudum). Next base: position 7,132,274 of record CM065467.1, read on the forward strand.
GAATTTTAAGTCAGAGTGAAAGTCATAGTCAAAGTTAAGTCAGGAAGTCAATGTCACAGTGAAAATCGAATGGAACTAAAAATAAAAAATTACCTCCAGGAATGTTGAACAAAAAATAGTTCTTTTTATCGACAAAAAACTGTTTTCAATAGAAAAATGCCGTGTTTTTTTGGTTGCAAAGCGAAAATTCTATTTCAACCCTGAGTAAAGAGGAATTTTTCCAGTCTAACAATTTTAGTTCCGGTTGACTTTTCCCAAACGTCTAAATATTGTGTTTCTCTCAAATAAAATAACAATTTTGCGAGTATAATCAATATTTCGTTTATTTTCCATAAATAGAAAATATAGAATTCAGATTTGAAGAGTTAAGAGAGAGCCAATAGGAAAATGTAGATTAATTAGTGTCGTTTAGACAATTGAGTGGGGAGAAGAGAGAAAAAAGGAGAAAATAGAGAAAAAGAGAAAAAAGGAAAAAAAGAGAAATATTGAAAAGAGAAAATATTGGTGTATATGAAACAGTTTGTATTGCTTCTGGACGCAAAAGGATTCGAGGAGAAAATGAGTAACAAACGTGTATTATTAAAAGATGCGACAACTTCCAACTGGTGTTTCATTAGTTACGGTTCGTTATAGAAATATGGGGGGACAAGATTCTTTTTTAACTGCGTGGAAAAAAGTGACCTCAAAATAACGGAAGAAAGTATAAACATACCCTCACAAGTTACAGATGTCGTGAAAGTCGACATTATTTGCAGAAGGAAAACACACTTTGCTGCATTTTGCTTCGTTTTGACAAGCTTTATACGAATCTTGTTGCAGTATTCAAAAAAGAAAATAAGCAAAATGAAAAAAGGAAAAAGAGAGAACGAGAAAAATTAATGATGAAAGTAAGAAAAAGGAAGAAGGGAAAGAATGAAAACAAAAAGAAAATATGAAAAAAATTAAAAAGGAAACAATGAAGAAGAGAAAACAAAAATGAAGGAAAAAGAACACAAATGGAAAACAATAAAAAATGTACAACAAGAAAAAGGAATAAAATAAAGAATCAAGAAAAATGAATAAAACAGAAACAAAAAAATAAAAAAAAACAAGAAAAATAAAAAAGAAAGAAAAAAGAAATAAACAAAATCAAGAGAAATGAAAAAGAAACCATGAAGACAAACATGAAAAAAGAAACAATGAAGAAAAGAAGATAAAAATAGGAAAACAATAAAAAAAGAATAAAAGAAAGAAACAAAGAAAGAATAATAGTAATAAGAAAACAAATAAAACGAAGAAATAAAAAACAACAATAGAAAAGGAATCAATGAAACAAAGAAAACAAACAAAAAAATAATGAGAAGAAAAAGAAAGATGAGAAAAGTAAAAAATGGAAAAAACGAAAAAGAATTAAAAAAACAAGAAATGGAAAAGGAGTAAGCAAAAATATTAGATAACAAGAAACAGAAATAAATGAAAGAAACAAGAAAAGTAAAAAAGTTTTAAGAAAACAACAAAAAAGAAAAAAGAAGAAGTATAAAAGCAGAAAGCAATATAAAAAAAGAAAACAGTAAAAATAGAAAAACAATAAACTAAACATAAAAAAAGAAAAACGAGAAAAATAAAAAATGAAGAAAAATAAAGAAAGAAGAAATGTAAGAAAGGACACAATGAAAAGAATGAAAGTAGGAAAAAAGAAAGAAAAATAAGTAAACGAAAAAATAATAAAAAAATAAAAAAACAAAGTTTGACATTTTTATTTTTTCTTAATTCGCACAATTGCTCGACTCATCATCACGGAGGCGTATAAGAAAATATTTCGCGAGGTAATTGCGACTCTTTCCTGTTTTTATATACATAAGAACAAGTACCTAAAGTCTCTCTATCTCCCTTTTTCTCTCCGTATTATTTGCTGTTTTTCTCACTTCCCGCACTACTGTGCGAAAATGTACAGCACAATATTGTCCTATATATAGGTACATATATACGCACAACGTGTCCCGGAATTCTTTTCATTCACGTAATAGCTTTTATTGGATTTCGAACAAGAGGGAAACGGAAATTATCCTCGTTACATAACCAAAGTGATTTGGAACTATCACTGACTTTATTTATCCTCAGAATTATATTGTTTTATAAGACCATTCACTAATGGTCTTGAAATTTGGCAAAATTGGTCTCGTTCTGGACTTGGGGTGCGATTTTGTAATTTGACTTAGATTTTCTATTCGAATTTGACTTTGACTTTAACTTTCAATTGGAGTTTGACTTTGATATCGATTTTTTCCCTTTGTCTTTGACTGTAACTTTGTATTCAATTTCTACTGAGACTTTGACTTCGATATCTAAATTTAACTTAAAAGCTTAAGCTAAAGTCGAAGTTAAGGTCAAAGTTAAAGTCACATTGCAAATCTCCACCCCTTGGGTCTGATTTTGTAATTTGTCTTTGACTTTAACTTTAACTTTAGATTCAATTTTGAATTTAACTTTAACTCCTTCGCAGTCCAGCTAAAAATCGCTTGTGGTCCAAAAACGGTCCAAGAAAAAAAAGTTTCTAAAGACTGTGATTTCATTGTAATTTGATTCGATTTCGACATTGACTTTAATTTTGATTTTTACTTTGACTTTCGAAGTGAAATTCAAATTAAAAGTCAAATTTCAAAATTGCACTGTCGTCCATCAGGTTTCTTCTGAATAGAATAGTTTTTGTAGTTTATTATTAATTTTAATTACTATTTATTTATAATTAATCCGGTCCTTTTTATGGTTACTTATTGCCAATAAGATTTAAGTAAAGGATACAAAAATTAAACATTACTGTTAATATAATTAGTAAATAGTTTCAGTAAAAATTTATCGATTGGATTAGATTTCTTTTTATATTCCTCCCATGTTGGAAAAAGAAACATAGTTTTCAAAATTCAGTTTTATTGATTGGATTAGATTTATTTTTGTATTCCTTCCATGTTAGAAAAAGAAACATAGTTTTCAAAATTCAGTTTCGAATTTACATTTTTAGGGTGCTTCTGAACCCTCCTCATGATGGTGTTTCTGTTTTGCTGGCAGATCCCCCTGACACCCTCTAGGGTTTCCCGTAGAGTGCGCGTGCTGTTTTTAACAAGGAGTCGCAATTATCACACCAGGTTTTTAGAGCCTCAGGAAAAGAAAGAAAAAAATTAAGGCTCAACCACGTCTCGTGTGTGTTTTTTCGAATTGAAAAATTCTTCATGCTTTCGCATTTATATATATGGTCAATTCCACGTGAGATTTAGCTATGATCATTAAAATTCGGCTAAATATATTTTTCTTAATCTCTATAGAATAATATGAAATATTTATTCTTTATATTTTTAATTGCCCAAATTTACGAGTTATGAATTTTTGGATTTTTAAAAGTCTCACGATAATTTATCCAAAAAAATCAATTTTTTCTAGGTCCCTAAAAAATTTTACCGAAATCGAGAAATGACTGTATTTATGTACTATATGGAAAAGAAAAAAAAAGATGACTGTATTTATATACTTTATATAGAAAAAAATAGTATGGCATTACTATTATTATTTTCCAATTGGAGAGAAACAAATCACAATGGAATCATTTTTGTGTTTGTGTGTAATAAAATGTACAGTTTCGTGTGATAGGTGAAATAATAGTTCTTTCTTTTATTATATATATATATATATGTACGTCTACTATGAGACGATGAGTCACCTCACTCTTAACTTGGTGCGTCTTTTATGTACATATACTAACTTTCCCTTCCTTTTCTTTTGAAAAGTTTATAGTGCCCATCAAATGTTCCTCATTTTATTGCAATATCGATAGGAGCATCTTATCTCTTTATAAAAGACGAAATGAAATCCGTATCTAATTTCTGACTGATACACTCTCATTCGTTCTATCGTGTGTTCTATATCAAAACTATTCCTTCAAACACGAACTTCTTCACTTTTATCTTATTACCCTTCTCACTTTAAAACCAGTTTTAAACGTGTCTGCATATATCACTTTTTTCCACCAAAAACATATATATTTAAATGCGAGATAAGAGAATACAATTTAAAACACTTCCGAAAATTACTGTCTATGATGGAGAATATGGAAGTATTATGCGTATTTTTTCTAATTTACTGAATTTTAATTTAGTTTCGTTAATTAGTTTTACTTTAGTCGTTTTATTAAAGTAAACTAATTAATTCAATTAAAATTACCTATTAATTTTTTTAATTTTTTGTTTTATTAAAATTAATTTTTACTTTAATGATTACATTTTTTTCTAATGGACAGTAAAAAATTTTTGGAATTGGAATATTTTTGTGCTTATTTGTAACAATTGGAAATATCAAGATTTTTTTTCTATCGTTAAAGAGAACAAGAAGAATATGCATATCAATGACATGTGTGTAATACTTGTCTCGCACTTGTCGGTTATAACGATATAAACACACATATATATATATAAACATACACACAAGGATATTTTTCATTAGAATACGTGACGCTATTCCTCGTAGCCTCATCGCTTAATAAACGAACACGAGCGTTTATATATATTTTTTTCTTCTTTTTTTCTACTTTGTGCAAAAGAGTCGCGCAGTGAAACGACGTTGACAACGATTCCAGAGGGGCTGTAAATGGAGTTCGAGTTGACTCAGAGAAAAAAGAATGAGGCGAGAAAGCGAACGCGAGTTGGTGTCTCAAAATGCAGCAGAGAGGAGAAAATCCACCTTTGTACGCACAGTATATGACAGACGTACAGACGTATATAACGAAACTGAAAAGAGAGAAAGAGAGAGAAATGAGGCAAATATATAGAAGTAAAAAGAGACGAAGAAAAGATTTCGAATTTCTATTTATTCAAACAACAATTTGATACAACATTTTAATTTAACAATTAAATTCTATCAAAATTATTATATGATTTCTACTATATCTCATACGATTTTTATATTTTGTTATAGAGAAAAGGGAAATTAAACTATTTTCACAAAAAATTTTGTTAAGAAAAATATTTTAAAGGATAAAATGGTAATTTTATATCTTCACTTGAGAACGCCAAGGTCACCACCATATGGAAGATGAAATTCCAAGAAAGGACTGAACTGACATCTAGCGGTGATCTTGGCGTTCGCAGGTGGAGAATAGCATCGCCATATTGAATATTGAGATCTTCCCCCACTATTCCAAATTCTATAATTATATTTAATCAGGCATTAAATCTACAGAGGTTTTTTTTAACGAAATAAGTGTCATTAGTAACTAATTAACAAAAATAGTTGCCAAATAATTAGTAAAAAAAAGTGTCAAGGATAAAAATCAATAGTATAACGTGAGTCCAAAAGCTGAGAGTGAAGGAATAAGAAGAGAAAGAAAGAGATAAAAAAGCTAGAGGGAGAGAGAGAAAGTTAAAAAAACAAGAGAGAGAGAGAGAAAGCAGAAAGGTTGAATGTAGCCAGCATATTAATAACGCATCTAGAATTGCACGGAAGCAAGCGAAGAAAAAAAAAGATGAAAAAAACGAGAATCTGAAGGGTGAGACTCTTTTTAACCCTTGACAAAACTGGGAAGAGTTTTTCTGTATTATCCCTCGACCCTAAGCAAACCGTGTGGGTGCAGTGTGTAATCGGTATGTGCACGCTAGGCTTCAGTTTCACAACTCCCTCAAGCTCAATCTGCACTTTTGCCGTATAAGATTCATGTGCGCAGGTATACGAATGTGTTATTAAGAGTTGAGTGCACTATGCTTATACACACACACTTTTACACTTTATAGTTGCACACATGCGTAAGTGGGAGAAGCACAAGTGTTTGTTTATGGATGTACTCGAGCGAAACCGTCGAGACGGCTTAAAAGATGACGTAAATGGCAAACCTTAAGGAAACCAAAGTAGAGCTCATTATGACCTTTCTTAACAAACATTTGCTTAGAATTTATATAAATATAAATAAATAACTGTATGGTTTAAATATTTATTTTATAAAATCATATTTTCAACAAAATAGGATTTGCTGGAAACTACTATTGACCCGGAGAGAAATTTCATTTGAAACAAATGTATTTTATAGTTGAATCAAGGAAATAAATGCTGATTGCTATATTAGGTCAATAAAGTACCCATTGTTGCCCTAGGTATAAGGTAATCATTATTAACCTAGAGCAATAAAGTTCCTATTATTGCCCTAGGAAAATAAAGTTCCCATTATTACTCTAGGGCAATAATGATCACTCGATTGACCTTGCTGACCGAATGTGAATTCGATTACAAATTGAATAATAAAAAAGTTTCCATTTTTTGCTTTTTTGAAAAAAAACATTCAAATTACTAAATTTGTTTACTAATAATTAAATGGAAATTACTATTTATTAGTAAAATTTAATAATTCAAAAGAAAAAATACAGTCACTAATTTTAATTAGTAAACATTTTTACTAATTTAAATTTACAGAGTAGAAATAAAAAAACTTTTTAAATAAAAACATTTGTGAAAAAAATTTTTCAAAAATAGAATTTTAATGATAATAACATAAAAAAGTGATAAAATTTCCAAGAACAGAGGCCAATAGATCTTTTAGTGTGAAAATCTTTATAGTAAATGTCACCAAATTTGTTGTGTAGACGTAGCAAAAAAAATTGAGTCAAGATTGACACCTTATCTCTGCAATCTTAAATTTTACTCCTGGACCTCTATATCTCTATATACTCGTATATACGACCATTTTGTGAGATGAATTTAGAGAACAAATCTTTGCCGCCGTGTTTTATTCTTATTTTGAAAAAAAAAGTTTCTTTCATCAAGTCTAATTCCAACAATGTGATCTTCAATATATATAGAAAGAAAAAGAGAAAGAGACATAATAGTAAATCCTCCCCTGTTCCGAGACATCTGATCCTGTAATCTAAGAGAAGAAAATTGGAAGCCTAGATAAAAATTGTACCGATTTGAAAGGAGCTTTCTTCAATTTTAGAGAAACGTCCACATAATAAATGTGCGGTGACTTAATTTCCCGAAACGATTATCCAGATAATGGACTGACAATTTTATTTCTGAAAAAATAGAAACTTTACTATTAAGCAAAGTAAGATTTAGATTTTATGTTGTAAATATTAAGTACACTGCGTCTCCAATTTCTACAACTTTTGAAATTTAGGGATCTTTTGATCCCTAAATTTTTTAATCAATTATTTAGTAAAATTTATAGTGAACAAATTTTATAGTAAAGTTTACTGTATGGATTTCCATACAGTAAACTTTACTATAAAATTTGTTCACTATAAATTTACACTACATCGGGAATTATCTATATAAGGCTGCACACACAGGAGCCAAAAACATACCAATCTTTAAATCACGATTTTTTTTGTAAATATAAATGTCAGAAAATTAACAAATATACCATTCGAAAGATTTTTAAATTCTACGATTTTAATACAATGAAAATTTTCATAATTTATACAAAGATTGCAGCAATCAAAAAATTTTTAAAAAATAATATTTTTTTTGGAATTTTTTCATCCCCTGCATATTTTTTAAAAATTGCAGAAAAAATTTGATACTGTGATCTACTAAACGAAATATAGAAAAATTCACTATAAAGATATATAATGAAATTTACTAAAATTGACGATTGAAAATGCTGTAAAATTGAATATACAAAAATATAGTAAATTTTAATTATTTGGGATACGAAACGCGTATAAAAATCCAAAAAGAATATTCGAATAATAAGTAGAAGATCAGTAGTAAAATTTATTATGTAAGGATATATATAATATAATTCACTAATTGCAAATTTTAAAAATTACCGTTTGCAAGTGTAGTAAAATTTCATCTATAGAAATATTGTAAAATTCACTAAACGAAAGTATAGTAAAATTGATTACAAAGATTAAATAAAACGAAAATATACTAAAATTTCGTTCATATCTTTTTTTATTGTCAGCTAAAAAAAGAATATTAGCATTTTTTATCTACTTTTTTCAATTTTGAAAATGACGAAATTATATATACGTATTATAATTAGCGCAACAGGAGTGTCTGGCTCTCATGTTTCATTTACTTTTGTATATGTATATCTTGTCTCAATAGCACTACTATAAGCCATTCGAGAAATGAGTTTTAGATAATTATTCATTCGTTTATATATTTTCTCTCTTTCTATCTTTCCTTCTCTTTTTTTATTGATTGAATTACGTTGAGAAAAACTTCAACGCCCGTTTGTTCAGTAATTTAAGTGCCTTTAAATTCTATGGGTTGGACTTAAAAAAGCAAAAAGGGATAAAAAAAATTTGAAACTCTAACTTAAAGTCGTTTCTCACTTTGACGCTAAATATAAATCCAACACGCATTTTGGGGAAGCGGAGCTTTTCGTTTCTAGAGCTTGTATAATATTGCGTGCGTGTGTGAGTGCGAGCGTAGAATTTTAAAAGAAGAGAAAAATTTGAAAAATGTTCATTTCCAATCGCTAGGGTCGGTGTTATTTTTAGTTTTAGCGATGAGATGATTTGTAATCATTTGTAATTATTTCGGTTATTTCGAGTTGTTTTAACTTTAGTGAGTTATAATTTTTTAATTCTATTTTCTTTATTTTTAGACTAATATAAATTTATTTTGGTTTAAATAAGCGGTTAGCTGTCTATAAAATAATTTTTTAGTTAGTTTTGTTATATTTCGAAAAATGCAAAAGAGGTCATTTGTATTTCTTTTTTTAAGTTTAAAATATTTTAAAAAGGGTCAATTACATTTCCGTTGTTAAATTGGAAAAACTTTAAAAAAGGACATTTATATATTTTTTTAATTGAAAAATTTGAAAAATTGGGAAAAATTTTTAAAAACGTTTTATGTCTAATTGTGGGGTTTACACGATATATTTTTAGAGTTAGATAAACAAGTAAAAAGCTTTGTGATCGGTGAAGTCCACAAGTGTCATTAATAATAATTTGAAAGAGGGAATATCGAGTTTCGGAATAAATGTATATAGTATTCGGTTCACGATAACGCATGTACATAAATGTGTGTTTGTGTACATGTCAAGTGGGGAAACTTATCTTTTTCACGAGCAAATTTTATGTCATCTTGTCATTCAATTGGCGTGTAAATTATAGAGGCGTTACCGAAATATTTGGGTCAAGCCACAATGCTTGAATTATAGTTTCCCATTCGATTATAAAACAAAAAGAAAAAGAAGAAGAAAAAGAATGCTCTCAAAACACGACCAAATTTTTTATAATAGTGCTTTCTCACAAGCGGAAGTATTGTAATTAAAGAACAAATCAAGTTTAAAATTGTTTTTAATCTCAAAAATTGATTATAAGCGTTAAATTTTGTATTCCTGCTGAGAAAAAAAATGTATTCTGAATCAAATTCGAAAATGTTAAAAAAGGAAAATTTAATTAAATGCTTCTCCAAATCCGTTTTGGATTGAAAGGAGTGAAAAAGAAGGAATTTCGTTACGACAGGTTTCGTTATTGTCAGGAGGAGAAAAAAAGAGGGGGAATAAAAAAACACCAGACAATAAAACACATGTTGCTAAGGGACCTGGTGTTTTAATTTCCGTTTCTCGAATGCGGTTGGACAGTATACCACCTGCTCAAGTGCCATATGCCCCCTGAATACGGCATTATATTGTGTAATTTTAAACGGCTGATCGAGAAAAAAAGTATTTCGTTTTATTTTTGCTTTTATACATGACCTATGGACTCTTTGGGGTTTTCGTATATATATAGTCTTGTGAAGTCATTCGACCTAGCAGATGATTCCAGGCGAAAGGAGCGAGCGCCTCCTTCTCATATGTCGACTCCTCCTATATGTGTCTTCCTTTTTGCTTTACTGCACACTTCCTTCCTCCTGATCGAAACTCGTGGAGAAAAGGAGCAAACAGGAATACAATTCCCACGTTCAAAGGAAAGAAACGCAGTGTATCTTTCCAATTCCGCTCTATTTTATAGGAAAATTATAAATAGAATTCTCAATATTCTTCCACTTTTTGATTGTTCAATGTCGAACCTACATGCCTCTGGTATTTTTTTCCCTCTGATTTTGTGTTAAAATTGAAGAATTCTGCCATACCGGCTCGTTACTCCCTTAAGGGTCGGTAAAAGCGTTTCCTGTAAACAAAAGCTTTTTTTTAAATCTCGAATGTAATAATTCTGTAAAATTCTGTATAGAAAAATTGTGGGTACAAATAGAGTTGGATGGAAAGAAATGTAAGATTGTTTAGGAAAAGTGAGACTATTGTGTGTTTATATAGAGAGAATGCGATATGTCGTGTTTCAGATCCGGAATAATCTCTGAGAGTATTTCATATATTATAAGACATTGCAGTGATGCAGATAGAATTGTTACTCTATTCATGCCCAGTGAACAGGCAGAGAATCGACGAACCTTGTGCAGAAACAATAGCAGATATTCTGCAACAATAACGTAGATTTTTATCGGAAAGTGTCAGTGACTTTTATAAATATAAATTCCATTGTCTTTTTCTGTTTTCCTATTTTTCATCGATTCACAATACAAAGTCAACTTTTTCTGAAAAAAAAGTTTCGTCATTTAATGTTAATTTTTCGAATAATTAAATTTAAATTATTTTAAAGTACATTTTATTTAAAAAAAATAATTTTGGAGGGGAAAATTAAAGATTTGTTTTCTGCTTATTTGTCAACAGGCGTCTAGAGATGAGAGATCGGCGTCTAGTCCAGCGTCACAAATCACAACGCCAACACCATCACCATCTCCTGTTGGCGACGCTCCACTGGGTCGAGCACTTATGGAGCAAGCTATTCAGCAAGCAAATTCTGGATCTCAGAAACCGCCTTTGGTTGTCACACCACCAGGATACTGGGTCGATGGTACGGATCACAGACATACTCTAGATTCTGCGGGCAGAGCCCTCTTACCAGCCCAGCCAGCGTGGCAACCGAGGATAGACCAAGATGACACAGCCAAATGCTACAGGCGCTTCTTCGTTGGCAGGGTGAATATTTCTTCAATTTCTATAGCAGAACTACTTTTTTGACAAAAATCTTTTTATTACACATATTTCATTTTTTAGTACACTCTACATTCCTCTGACTGTAACAAAGTCTTGAGGACATAAGACAGGAAAATAAATCTCCACTGTTTTTTCAAGGATATCAAATGGAGACAAAAAAACATAGGTACACGAAAAAAAATCTTCATACCTGGAACAACTATAAAGTTCACTTCATTAGCGAAATTTTTAGTTATTGCAACGAATACTTTCGCTATTTCAGCGAAGTTAATCGCTGTTCCAGTTGAAGATTTTTTTCCGTGTATCAAAAAAACTTATCAAAATTGTTGGAATCTAACGACATTGCAACAATTTTGATATATATTTTGTCTCAATATGATATCCCCAAAAATAGTTGAAGTAATTTGAAAAAACGAAATAATATTACCCGCCATATAATTTGAATTAAAAGTACATTTTAAAATTCCATACTCGCATCATTAGAATGATAAATATTTTTTTTCTTGCTAATATCTCCATATCGAAAAAAGTCGATTTTGAAATGAAATTTGAAACTCGATTAAGTTCCCCTAATATATGAAATTTTAAGCTACTATAGACTTTGTAAAAGGGGTTCAAACACCATTATTGATTTCATCCTATAAATAATGACAGCATCGCACAGATTATATATATGTGTGTATGTGTTCGTGCACCCTGTTTATACGATGACACAAAATTGGATTTTCGATTAGTGAAATTTGGAGTACAGAGCAAATATATGCGCCGAAGTGAATTTAATTCCTCTTTTGATTCTTTTATTTATATGTATTAATATGCGATTATAATGATATATAAATTATAAAATAGATTTAAATAGAAATAGTATGGAAAAAGTGTATATATAGATAAAGAAAAATCTCACGATGTTGTCTTAACAATTTCCGCCTTAACAAGTCGTATATATATATATGTGTGTGTGTGTATATACTATATAGATTTAGTTCTCCTTGCAACTCTGAGTGCCCATTTACTCGCTTTTCCAAGTTAATCCTATTATCTGATAGTAAATAGAGGCCTAACTGCAATGAAACGGGGTCTTCCATAATTGCAACTCTTTTCATGGAACTTACCAGAAGGGTTTTACTCACGATTCATTGTAAATGAACGCAGGTTTTAAGTCCACGGCACGATGAACTCGAAATGTAACTGCAATCGAATTAAATCGCCGAGCACTTATTTTCATTTTGCTTTTTATTTGAATTAAAAATATCATGTTGATTGTTACTTTCTTTATTGGAAACCGCACCAATAGATTAAATTTTTGATTTCCAACTTTGCTTCTTTATTATTAACAACTACCAACGTTTGTTACTTAATAAAAGTGGTACAAAAATGGTTTGGTAGCAAAAAAAATAACAGTTCTAAGAACCAACAATGCTATTATAGTTCTTGGTACCAATGTTAATACTACTTCTTGATACCAACAAGGGTACTAATTCTTGAAACCAATATTGACACTTCTTTTTGGTACCATTAAAATTGATACTATGATACTATGATACTATGATGGTATCAATATTGATTTTACTTCTTGGTACAAACAGTGTTATCAACATTGGAACTAATATACATGGTACCAAGATTGTTACTGGTTCTTGGTACCAATATTGCAACTACACTGAAAGAAATTTTCAGTGCAGTGTTACTACTGCCATAATTATGGCTGATTCTGCCAGAATAAATCACTGTATTATAATAAAATACAACTGCCAAAATAGTTTAGTTAATCCAGCCATACGAATAACAGAAACAGAGGACAGTAAGAGTGAATCAGCCTTCACATGTCCAACATAATGTAACTTATGTGCTAATCTGACAGATTGTATGACTACTTCAACCAAAATCCTTAACCAGAAGTTAATGGCTTAATTCTCAAAAGCATTTCTTTCAGTGTAGTTCTTGGTACCAACATTTGTACAACTAATTTAAAATATTACTCTTCAGTTTATAAATTTTATAATTAAAAAAAACTGGTATCAATGTTGGTGCCAAACCACAAAAAAATCGGTTCGTTTGTAAATAGAAACAATAATTTTTCGCCTTGTAGAAAAAAATATTAATAATCCCTTGTCATCTTGGGATTGTTCCCACGTGACGTTTGTTCGAGAATCATCAACAATTGATGAGGATGTAAATGAACCTGTGGAATTTATATATATATATATATATATATATATATATATATCCATCAGGTGTATGACGCACATTTAACTCTCACTGAATTATTACAATAATATTAAAATATTTTCAGCTTGACTTATTGAATTACATATATAGACGACAAGTTTGATACACAACTTAATTAGTTTCCTACCCACGTATTCACTAATTAAAAACATGTGAGAATACATTGCTGTTAATGAAAGCTATTTCAAACTTAAAACTGATTCTATATATACTATACCTACTACACCCCTACAGTCATCTTTTGGATTAGAGCGCGTTACTTGAATACTATATTATGTATAGTATATATACATACGTCATGCCTATAAATATATTAGCAACATGTGATATCAGATTTACGATGGTTAACCATTCACCAAAATTGTATCATATATGATGGGCAATGTAAACTTGGAATTAGTTTTTATATCCGTGGTTTATAATAGGAGGTTTGTTGAGATTATTCATTGTCAAAGAAAAAAAATTCATTAATCTTCCAACGTTTCGTAATTTCGAGATGAAATAAATATATTTTTTTCATCTTTTGTAATTGCATTTTTTCTTTGTAGAGAATGATTAATTTGATGAGGAAAATTGAAAAGTTTTGTTTGAAAGTTATTTAAAAATATATGCATAAAGGCAAAATTTGATGAAAAAATTGTATGTTAGTCATGAATAAAATTTGTTCTGACTTCTTAAATAGGGACAAAAAAAAGAAGTTTGTATTTTCTTTAAACTTTGAAAAAAGGAGATTTATAATTAACGCTTTGAACATACATATATGAAGCGGAGGGGAAGAGAGAATTAAAAAAAGAAATTTAAAATTTTCCACGAGAATATAAAAAAGGAAAAGCAAAGAAGAAATATTAGTTTTCAAATGAAATTATTTTGCGTCTTTTTTGTATAAATAATTTTCATTGCATTTTTTTGTAAAAAATAATTTTTCTTTTTGACAAAAAGAATGTATTAAAAATAATTTCAAACATCGTCCAAAAATAGGGGAACATAAATTTATTAAGAAACACGAAAAAAATGTTTAAAAAAGTAAAAAATTTAAGTTGAGATTTTATGAAATATTTGAAAAAGAAATTATTTTAATTTCAAGTTGAAACGTGACACATCTTCTGTTAATTTTATTGAAAATAGTTTCCTCGTAGCACATGCCATAAAAGCATTGGTCAGTAGGTCAGTACGTGCAAAAACGATAATTTCACCGGCTTAATAATCGATGTCGTCTCTTCCATATCAACTACAAACCTAACTTTCATTTTTTTAATGGAAAAACAATACTATCACAGTAAAGGAAATATCTATTTTACTACACTTTTTCTACTCTATTTTACTTAATTTTTCTTAACAATTTTCTATTTTTTCTGCTTTTCTTTTCATTCAACTTAAAAAACCATTTTGAAAACAATTTTAATTTTCATATTTCAATTTAAATATTGATTTTTATTTTTATTTTAAAATTTATAATTTAATATATATATTTTAATGTAAACTCCAATTTTTATATTTTTTATTATAAATTATTAATTTAGTACTATTATTATTTCTCAGTAGTAATTTATTTGAATAAAAAATAATGAAATTTGAATATAGAAAGCATATTCAATGTAGGAATAATATAATGATATACACGATACTAACAAATGAAATATTGCATTGAAGCGCATATGTATATTATAAAAGTGCATCAAAAGTGAAATAATATTGAATTAACGTTCGTTGAACATAAAATTAAACATCCGTATAAAATGAATATAAGCCCGTCATTTTACAAATGCATGCTGTACAATTAGCTTGTTCGCGAGACGAAAACTTAATTAAAGGGGAGCACTTGATCATTATCGGCTAGAGTTTCCGGACTCTAATTATTATTGAAATATAGTTGTTGTACTATATGCAAAACGAGTCCAAGGATCAATCGCTAAGGATTCGATTAATACGAAGAGATAGTCTTTAGTATTTAAATATAACTATTCTTTGTAAGTACCAACGTTTGTAACTGTCAATTACTGTGCACAGAGGGGGATGATAAAAAATGTAAAGTAAAATTATTTAGCATAAACTATTCATTTCACATAGAAAACGTTTAACATTCAATACCATTGAACCTGATTTCCAATTGACATAAAAATCACTTAACATACATTTATTTTCATAAATGATAAAAATTTCCACAGAAAATTAATTAATTTAGAATAGTATTTACAAAATAATTTCGGAAAAATCAATTATTTAACAAAATTGTTATACAATTCATCACAATAATTCAATTACTTTCACTAATAATAACATTTTTTATGGAAATTCGATTACTTAACAATATTTTTGACAAATTTCTAAGCAAGAAATCAATTATTTAACAAAATTTTTGACAAGATTCTAAGCAAAAATCTAATTATTTTTATAAATAATAAAACTCAGAAGAATGTCAATTATTTCTAATACTATTTCAAATTAATTAATCTAAAAATATAATTATTTTTACAAATAAGATTTTCCACAAGAATTCAATTATTTAGAACAACATTTTCATAATATTTATTATATTTGAAAAAAAAATTAATTATTTAAAACAATGTTTATAAAATTCTTATAAAGAATTCAATTATTTTCAAAAGTAACAAAATTCAATTACTTTAAAAAATTCTAGTAAAATCGTTCACAATAATTATTATCTTCATGTTAATTATTATTATTATTATTATTATTATTATTATTTACATAAATAATAAAAATGCTTTTTAAAAATTCAATTATTTTCAAAAAAATTTAATAAAATGACACACAGGCATCCAATTATTCTCAAAAATTTTAATTGTATTCTTTGTAAAATTCAATTATTTTTATGAATAATAAAAATTTTTCAGGAATTCAATTATGTCTCAATTTTGCAAAGTTTTTAAAACGAGTTTTTTTGGTCGTCAAGTTTAATTTTTTAATAGATACTTTTTTACTATTTTTTTAGATTGAAAGCTACTTTTTGCTACTTTTTTAAAATTCATAAATTATTGAGTGCAAAGTCTACACTGAGAAAACAATATATTTGAATAAAAAATAATTAAAAAATAATTAACATAATCAAACATAATCGCAAACATAACCTTTGTTATATACACATTGTAAAAAGAGGTGTCTTGGTTGAAGATGTTTTTAGTTTTGGTTGACCACAACTTATTTTTGAATTAAAAAAAATTTTTCTCAGTTTACAAATATTAAGAGTATAACCAGAGAGAAAACCATAGAGTATATCATTGTGCATCATAAAGAAAATTATGATTTGTTGTTTTAAAATCTACATTAAAATTTTTATGTTAAATGAACATATTATATACAAATAATTTTAAAGTTAACTGAATTTTATTATCAAGTGATTTTTAAATTAAATGGAAATTATGTTAGAATATTAAATAATTGTAACAATCAATGATTGTAAGAAACAGTGATTCTTGAAATTATTACAAGAATCAGTGATTGTACCAACTATACCATTGATTGTATCTATCATTGGTTGTAACTATAACATTGATTGTAACTACCATAAAATGTACAATCTACCAATAAATGTAAATACTATTGCCGGTTACAACCATAGTGGCAATCAACAGTAGTTGTAACAATTAGTGATTATCACTAACATAAATTATATTTGATGTTGATAACAATCACTAATGGTTACATCTACTGTTGGTTAGCACTAGGATTCTAACATTTTTAACTAACAGTGATTGTAACCATTATTATAAGCACCATTTATGGTGAATACCATACTCTATATGATAACCTCAATACACTAGTAAAAAACCTAAAATGAATACAAAATAGAAAATTCTTCATGCAAAGAATAGAAGTAATTAAAGAAAAGAAGAAAAAATGAATTGTGCGTGATATCCAGAATTGCTTCTTTACTTATAGAATATAAATGTATACGTATGGAGACAGTGACTCAAGTGTTGAAAGACAGAAGAGGTGTACAGAAGGTGAGAGGAAGAAGAATTTAAGACGAAGTACGAGACAAGAATTACAAAATGGAATACATATTATGTGTTGGGGGATTAAAATGATGGCGGGGGTGGAGAGTGAGAGGAAGCGGAAGGATGGTGTGTATAGGGGATGCAGGGGGACGAGTTAATATGGCCATAAGGATGAAAATCAAATCCCTAAGGGGGGAGTGTGGGGTAAGGAGAGGTGCGTCATGCGGACATTCGCTTCTTCTATAGTGTGAGAACGTTCTCACTCCCACGCCCGAAGTGCTCCTTTCCTGAGTTCTATGGATCTTTCATTTCATTCCCTTATCCTCCTCCCCTCCCAATTCCTTTTTTCATTTTCTTCACTTCCACAAAACGTTACAACTTTTTTCTTTATCATTGCTTCACTAGTTCTTCACTAGTTCTTCACTGACATTTCATTGTTTGTTCTTGGATCTTTTATAGTCAAATTATTTAAGATTAAAGAAACTTAAAAAGAGGTAATTTCATAAATTTGATTGACTCATTGAAATTCGCATATGAATCAAATTTCGCTTTTTGAATTCAAGAAGAATTTTGAATTTTTCAATCGTATAATGGATGTGGTGTAGATATTTCTGCGGAAGTTAACATTGGTTACGTCAGTGAATGCATTTGTACTCATTGTGCGTGCATGCGTGCAACTCACGTATGTATAACGTCTATTGTCAACGATCGAGTCAAATGCAGAATATATATATATAACACCTTTGAAAGCCTTCAACTTTACGATAAGTCAAGTACTATCAGATTTTGTCATCTTTATATGCAAGGGAAAAAAAAGTAAAGCGAATTTTACTATACTGTCATGAATCATAAAATACCTGCAGTTTCCGCGTATTTTTCTCAGTAATTCTTTTTATTTTCAAAATGCTAAAATCTACCCCAAAAAAAATATATTGGTAAAAATTGACATCAGAAATGTACGATTTAGATGACAATTAGGTACCATAAAAAGTGCAGTAAAAGTTCTTATTCCTCCAAGTACATAAAAATTTATGTACTTTTCATTAAAATGTACTACTTCGGAATTAATTTACTACTATTTTATTATTTCAATAATTTATTAAATTTCCTTAATAATTGTAAATTTTAATAAAAAGTGTATCAATTTTTTTCATACTCCGCGCAGAGGACTTTCTTTCCTTTGAATATATAATTCCATATATATTCGATCACTTCTGACTCAAAGAAGAAATAAAGAAAAGGAATTGCGTATATAAATTGTCTAGAAATCATTGCATCAACTTTTTTTTATTATTATTTCTAAAGGGAAGAATCTAGATGAAGTGTATATGTATTATGCTAACAAGATCTGATTTACTGCTCTATTGTTTCAAGTTATAAGGGCCGTGCGAAACGGAATTATTATTGCCTGGAAACTCGTGAAGATATTTTAATATAACGTGATATTTCTTTTTACTTTATAATATTAAAATGATGCTGTCATTTTTTTAAGGGAATTCTTACAGTTCTTCTGAGGATATATCAAAAGTGAGACAAAAATATAGGCATCAAAACTGTGCATCGCAATAATTTTGATATACGTTTTTTATTGTCTCAATTTTGATATATCTATAGAAAAACTCTAAATGAAATTTATATATATCTAAAATATTTACAATTATGAAATTATTTATAAGTTATAAACAGTATCTACTTTATGTATTATCACTTCAAAATTAAGCCTTCAATTTTTTTTTCTTTTCTCCATTAAGCGTCACATATAATAATGATAAGTTTATAATTTTATGATTAATTTTACGTTATCGAATAAATTTTTAAAATAATTTTTAACGGTGCTTTTTTAATGCTACAGGAACACGTGAACCTTGTGGGACGTGACAGCGAGAATGGACCGGTGTTAGTCTCCGTAAAAGCCGAAACTGTCGCGGGTCAGGAACATTGGCGAGTGCTTTTGCGATTACGAGCTGGTTCAACACACGAATTGGTACCGTCAGCAACACTCGGCCCAAATCCCTCACCGGCCAAAATGGTTAAGGTAATAAAAAAATTCAATACTTCAAAACAAATTCAATTTAGTAATTAATAAAATAAATATTTTATTATTATTATCATTAAATTTTATTGCTTATTATTTAATATCTTGTTAATTATTACTGTTAGAATTGTTTATAATAAATAAATAAATAATAAATAAATAAATTGTTTATAATAAATAAAACGAAAAATATTCACCTGAAATAGCGATAATAATAATAATAATAATATTGGAATAATAATAATAATAATAATAATAAAAATAATATTTTAATTTCATTTCATTCTTTTTCGAAAGCAATTTTTTTCTAAAGGGTTACTTCTTTCTTTATCGTAATAATAATACACTTTTACAAATTCTTGAGAGTCAGTGGCAAACTTGAATTATGTGAAGGACAAGCGAAGAGTGATTTTTATCGGTTCGCTGCACCGTATTTCCGGTGTAAGAAGTTCAAAACTTATTTCATATTTTATACACGATTGTTGAAGTGAATTGAGAAGAAAAAAAATATATTTATTACGTAAATCATCAATAAATAACATTGTTTATTATTATTGTCTTGGAAGGAAACATTATTTTCTCTAAAGACATTAGTCTAAAGAAACGAGAAAAATTTGTATATAGAAATTATTTAATTAAAAACAGTAATTGTTAATTAAATTAAAATAATATTGTAAATAACTAAAAGTGTATGTACATTTAACTTTTAATTATTTTTTATGTTTTGTTTACATATTTAAATAGATAATTAAAAATTGAGGGTTCAGCTATACTCAGCCTTATGATATAGAAAAAAGTGAATCTCGTATATTTTTAAAATTAAGTCTCGTGTTTTCTAAAGGAGGACAGTTCTTTTTTTCTTCTTCTTCTTTAAACTAGCCATTAGAAAGCCGTGGTTTTCTTGCCATTTGTTTAAGTAGAACATACACGTTATTACTCTCTGAAGGCGAGATGAGAGCGAGGCTGGCTGGCAAAGTACGCATTAGATTACTTAACGTCCGCTTATTATCTCGTGCCATTATTTATATTAAAGACTCCTATTAATTTGACTCAAGATAAATAAAAACTTAACTAAATAAATATATAAAAATTTGGAGAAAAAAATAGAAATTTTTTAATGATTAATTTTTTTTGTTTTGTGTAAAGTCATTATAACTAATTTTTAAGATCTTGAAGATGTTGAAAAATTTGAAGTTTCTATTTTTTATCTATGCATTTTAATATTATACTCGATTTTAGAAGCGGATGATGTTAGAAGTATATTAAATAATGTTTTAAATAAATTCAAAAGCAATTTGAAAATTTATTTAGTATGTATGAGAAAAGAAAGTTTATCATTTATGCTCTTTTTTCGTAGATAATCAACGAGTCACTCAACGTAAATAATCTAATGCCTGTGGTATGCTCCGGTGCTGGAACTTTGATTGCTCGTTACGATGAGCATGCTCTCGTATCCAGATTCAAATTTGGCGTTCTACATCAGAGAGCTGGCCAACTAACAGAGGAGCAACTCTTCAGTAATCGTCAAATTACGCCGGCCTTTCAGGAATTTCTCGATCTTCTCGGTCAGAGAATCGACTTGAAAGATCACAAAGGGTAAGAATTTGAGTAAAGAATCTATTTTCAGAAATTTAGGAAAAGAAATTTGCAAAAGATAGAAAAAACAGAGAGAGAGAGAAAGAGATTAAATTAAATTTTGTTGAGTTTAATTTGAATTTGTTTTTTGATTGGAGGATAATTCTCTTTTTCCTGTAGATATCGCGGTGGTTTAGATACGAGGCATGGACAGACGGGCGACTCCGCGGTCTATGAGGTATTCAGAGGTCGAGAGGTACTCTTTCACGTAGCATCATTATTACCATACAGTCCGGGCGACTCGCAACAATTGCAACGCAAAAGGCACATTGGAAACGACATAGTTGCAATCATCTTTCAAGAGGAACCTACGCCCTTTAGTCCTGACATGATTGCCAGCCACTTCCTTCACGCCTTCATTGTCGTTCAGGTCATCGATCCCTGCACTCCTAACACAAGGTATTGCATCATAACTTTTCTCCTCAAAGAAAACAGAAAAAAACAACAAAAAGAAAATTTGGGAGGAAATTAAAAATTCAGATCAATTAGACATCAAAGAGATCAAGAGGTAGTTTACATCAAGCCTGTGATTTGAGGAAATCTTGCACCAAGCTTACACCAAGTTTGTGGCTTACAGCAATATTTAATCAAGTTTCCTATGGATGCAAAAAAAAATTCAATACAATATTATTCAAATTTAAAATAATAATCAACAGAAATGAAGACTCTATTGTTAGTAATAAATTAAATTCTTTTCATTTCGAAAACTTCTTTTATAAAAAACCTTTTTTTGTTGGACTTTTAAAGTCGGAGAAGAATTTTATTCTTTGTGCAGGGAATTTGTTTCTTTCTTTAACGAAATACTTTTATTCGGTTATTTAGGTACAAAGTGAGTGTAACATCTCGCCTTGACGTTCCGTGGTTTGGACCACCATTACCTTCACCCGCCGTTTTTCTGCGAGGCGTTGAATTTAAAGAGTTTCTACTCACGAAACTTGTCAATGCCGAGAATGCCGCCTACAAAGCTGAACAATTTTCCAAACTCGAGGTAAGTCGTTCGATTCATTAATTTGCAGCGAAATTAGAAATTAGAATCCTAATTAAATTGTTTTTAAGAATTTCTTTAAATTTTTTTAAATAATCATGTCTGTTAATAATCATAATTAATTAATTAGATAATTGGTGAAATATTTCACATTTAATTATAATTAAATATTTTATATTATTAAAGTTTTTTGAAATTGGATAAAAATAATTGAATTCCAGCCATGGATTTTATAATTTATAAAAATAATTTAATTCTTGCGATGAACTTTACTACTCATAAAAAAAATTTCATTGTTTTGCAGGATTGCTTAAAATTGTAGAAAATGATTACATTTTTTCGAAAGATGTTATTAAAAATTGTTTTAAATTGAATTTTTTCTTGAAAATTTAAAATTCAATATAAAACAATTAAATTTTTGCAAAGAATTTTACTATTTATAAAAAGAGTTGAATGGCTTTAAACGATTTATTGCAATTTTAGATAATAATTGAATTATTTTTGGAAATTTTATTTAAATTTTAGAAAATAATAAAATGTTGAATTTTTTTGAAAATTTTTTATAACGAATTAAGAACAAAATTAAATTCTTTAGTGAACGTTTAATGAAAATAATAGAATTATAACAATGATTTTACTATTTAAAAAAATAATCGAATTGTGTCGAAGGATTTATTAAATTTTTTTTAAATAATTGAAGTTTTGCAAAAAATTTTACTTTTTATTAAAATTGTATAAAAAATTTTTGAAAATCTGTACAGTTTCGAAATAAAATTTTCAATTCATTAATTTGCAGAAAAAATAAAAAATAAATAATAAAAATGTCAAGAATGTGTAAATAGCAGAACTAAAAATGAAAAGAGCATAACTAACAATAAAAATTAAATAAACAAAAGAATGAAAATAGCAGCAAGAAGAATAGATTGTTAACAAAAGAATTATTTTTCAGTTGAGAACGAGATCAGCTCTATTAGAATCATTAACCGAGGAGTTGCAGACAAAGACCAATGAATTCCTCGGCGGAGGATCGAATCTTGGAACGGGTTTAGGTTCAAATTGTCCCGTGAGTCCAACATCGAGCGATGTATCGACAACATCAGGAAGTGGAGGCAGTGGCAATCGTTTCATTGATACCGTGAGAAAGGCATTAATTTCCCGCGTGCGAAATGCATCGACTGAAAGTGTACCGCAACAATTATCCAAGAAAGGACAATCATCGGAACCAAGTCCACCGAGTAATCGTCAATCGAGCTCAAAAATTAGCAGTAAACGTTCAACGGAACCGTCGAGTCCAATTGGCTCGCCTGACTTAACATTGCGAAGGGATTCGGATCATGCGAGTTTGGGCAGTCAGGACAGTAGTTTATCGAATACCGATAATCAGGACAGTAGTCTGACGACATTGCAGCAGGACGAGGTCGATAGACGTGAATCTAATTCATCGATTAACGGTGGTTGCACCATTACAAGTTGCGATACGACGATTGTCGATAAAATTGTTGTCGCAACGACAACAGCAAACACAACGCCAGTATTGTCATCATCATCATTCCAAAGATTGACGCATGAAAATTTGAGGAAGCGGGAGGAGCGCGGCGAAAAGACGGAAGGAACTACGCGAATTGTCTCTGAGAGCGATGATAGTTCATTGAATAGTGAATTAGAATTAGATCAGGCTGTTTATCCTGACAGTGATACGGGTCTTGAGTCGATGAGTTCCGCTGAGACGCATGAGGCAACGAGATGTCCGGCTAAAGAAGGGGCCACGGAAAATGAGACTCTCAGAATGGAGGTCACTCGGTTAAAATGCGATAAGCTGGACTTGTTGAGGCAAAATGTGGTAAGATTTCTAAAACTGTTCTACTTCAAAAAAAGAAATTTAATAATTATAATTATTAATTAATTACTTTAATTAACAACATTTAATAATTTACTTTAACAATTATTGTTTTCCAGTAATTTAGTTTTTGTTTGCATCTTTGTTTCTAAACTTTTTATTTAATTTTTCATTTTAAATGTTTTCAAATTTAAAAATTAATACACTGAAAATTGTATAAAAAATAATTGAATTCCTGAGAGGAGTTTTATTATTTATAAATGTAATTTAATTCTTGCGATGAACTCTAATACTCATAAAAAAATAATGAATTGTATCGAAGGATTTACTAAAAATTTATAAAATAATTGCATTTCTTCGAAAAATATTAGGGTAGAGTGGGGTAAAAAAAGCCATGGTGTAAAAAAGCCATTTTAGTTTTATTTAAAAACTATTAAGCCGATTTATCAGCTGTTTAGAATATAAATACTATTAGATAATACGCAACTTTTGAATCTAGTTTGAATGTTGTATCTAGATTAATATTGTTTTTATTGTAATTTTAATTTTTTGTTGCTTTTTTAAAAACATTTTGGTGAACTTTTCAAACATATTACAATCTGATTAAGTGAACGAATAATAAAAGTAAATGTTTGTACATGAGGAGAAAAGTATACCGAAAACGTATACAATGTTAATTTTTGGAAATTGAACTGAATTAAAAATTTATTTTTGCTTTTTTAATAACTGGTCTTGGATGTAAAAAAGCCAGGGCAAAAAATCCATTGAATATTTTGTGAAATTCACTTGTTTTCTATTTAAACTAACCTTCTTATTTTACAAAATTTGTCGTATTTATTTAATAAAATTAATTAAACACGACGAAAAAGGAGTTCAAAGTGCATTAAAAACATAAACAATGAATAAACGGTTGCAACGAAATATGTTTTGCTAAAATCGTAGGGTGGCTTTTTCACCCCACCAGGTGGTGCAAAAAAGCCACTTACAGTGCTTTCGTAAAACTCTTATAACTTAATCCTTTCATGAGATAAAAAATATTTTCGTCAAGAATTTTCAAGCTTAATAACTAAACTTTCAATAACAATTGGAAATTTAAGAAAAAAATTTTAAATTCACATTTTACAGCATTAAAAGTAAAAATGTGGCTTTTTTCCCCACTCTACCCTATTATCAATTAAAAAATTGCGTTATTTTAAAGGATTTATTAAAATTTTAGAAAATAAATCAATTTTGGCAAAGATTTTACTATTTAAAAAAATAATTGAATTGTATCGAAGGATTTATTAACATTTTTATAAAGTAATTGAATAATTTTCGAAAAATTTTACTAAAACATAAAAATTTAAATTTTATTACAAATTTTATAAAAATTGTTAAAAGTAATCAAATTCAATTAATATTTTTATAAATAATTGTATTCTTTAGAGAAATCTTATTAAAATTCGATTCAAAATAATTGATAATTAAATTTCTTTTTTCAGACTTGTCAACGGGACATTAAACGACTCCGTGAGAAGGAATTGCAACTGCAATCGGATTTAGCCGCCGCTTCGAAGGAAATACTTCGATTACGAGCAATGCTGAAGGAATGTTCCTCAAGCATTCCACTGGACAACAACAATCAACAAACATCTACAGTTTGAAGAAACAAATCTTGTGGACCATAAGTTATTTTTTTTAATTCACAACTTTTGCTCTTGATAGCAAAAAAAGTAAATAAAAAAATAGAAACATGTTGTCGATAATTGAAACAAGGGGAACAGAAAGAATTTATAGGCATTTATTGTTTTAGCAATAATTTCCGATAAAGAGAAACCTAAAGGAAATTACTCTTCAACAATTTCCATTGTGATTTTGCCAATGAATCACAATTTTTTTTTGTTGAAAATAGTTTATTGGGTACAAAGTTTGATAGTCGAAAAAGAGATCCTTCAATCTCCCGGGTAGAATTAATTTTTTTTCTCCGTTTTTTCTATTTCCGAGGTAGAAAAGGATCTCAAAATTGTGAGAGTACTTTTCCAAGTTGAGTATTTAACTAAAAAAATTAATTTATTAGTAACTTTTAAGAAGCCCTCATGTAGTTTAATGTATAGAAAAAGAATGTCATTAACGTACAATGTTTAGAAAGAGAGAGATATTAAACTGGTGTTTAAAATTTCTAGGGAATAACCTAAGGCACTACGATAAAAAAAAAGAAAAATATTTAGGAAAAAAGAATTTTTAAAACGTAGATGCACACCACAAAAAAATATTATTGACGTTAGCGTGCAAATTCTTTTAAAAAATTCATTTCGTCTTAGAGACGATAGCTTTATTCTATTAGCGGCAATGTTTTTCAAAGTAAAAAATATAAAGTAGTTTTTATTTAGAGAAAAGAAAATTGTATAAAATTTAGAATTTATTGTCGAGTAAGAAAATATTTGACAATCGTTTCAAAGCGATAAATATATATATATTAAAAAATTGTGAGAAAAAAAGGTAGAAACTCCTCACTCTGTCATGTATTTTCTTTCGTAGTAACTGTATTATTATCGTTACTTTTAATATTATATTAGTTATATTTTATATATAATCATTTATTAATATTATTAATCATTTTTATTATTATCACTTTTATTCGTTGTATTTTATATCATTTTTTGTACATAGAGTTTGATTTTACGAAATCGAGACTCACTCATAACAAAATACCAAAGTTTAAGTTAGCAAAGCCATGTTTTTTTCTTTTGTTCAAATCTATCTATTTCTCTTTTTAATTTTTGCTGAAAAAATTATGTCAAAAAATATTTTCAAAGTGAAAAATATCGACAAAGATGTTTTAAACACACGTCCAAAGTGTTAGAGAAAAATGTAGTTTAAGCTAAGCACCAATTTTTTTTTCTTTTCCCATTTTTAATTTTCTGCCGATAATGTACATTTTATGAAAAAAGAAAAAAAAATTAGAACACCACTTTTACCACTGCCTATACGAACCGTATTGTCTACGTCATTTCTCTGTATATATAAAAGACAAAAACTTTTTTAAAACAAAATTTTTTCGTTAAATTCTTATTTTCCTAATAAGAAAATAAAAATGTATATTTCTCATATTTTCAATTCTTTCTAAAGAAAAAAAACTATTCTATTAATAGGAAAAAAATGTGTAATAATATTATATTAGGAACAAAAAAATGTCAAATATTTAAAAATGCGAAAAAGTTCGAAGGAAAAAATTGTCTAAATTATGGAATGGAAAATGTTTGGAAAATATTTTGATAATTATATTTATTGTCTCGTTTTTTGCAAAAATATGGGGAAAAAATTAATGTATTTTCTTAAAAAGAAAATTCTTAATTTTCTTTTCTGTTTAAAGGGAGAAATATTTTCGTGAAATTTTAATATATTGTAAATAATTTTTCTGTAGAATTTCGAGGCCTTCTGTGTATAAAATTATCATTATAAATGAAAAAGAAAAAAAACTGTGTTTACCACCTCTAGTATTGGCCTTGCAAAATCAAAGAAACTATTTAGACCTATTATTATTAATGAAAGATGCACTGTTATATTGAAGAGAATAATAAATAAAAAAAAGAAAACAAAGAAAGAGTAACTACAAATATTGTAGATATAGAATATATTATACTCTATATTTTATATTTGACGAAAAACGGGGGCGCTAATTTAAATATGTGGAATATGAAGAGATCACCTCAATTATATTCTCTGATTCTAAAATAATAGAGACGTGTGCATTCTGTGGCTGATATAAATATAAATATATATATATAAAAAAAATATCTTCATTCTGTTTTTTGTGCACCATTTCTTGACTCAATGAAGAAACAAAGAAAAAATAAATCCTTTAATCAAGACAAATACGAGTATAATTTCTTCTTTTTTTCGTGTCAAGTCTTACAATGTAACATACCTTTTTCTTTAAAATATAAATTATTTTTAATTGTTTCTATAAAAATTACAAATTTTTTAAGAAGTAAATATGCAAACAACAATTTGATACAAACAAAATTTTTTAAATTTAATTGTCAAAAATTTTAAATATTTTTTTAAATTCCGAAGAAAATTTGAAACATAGTTTTTAAAACATTTAAAAGAAACAATTTTTGTTAAGTTGTTTAGAAAAACCATATTTCGACAATAATACGGAAGCCATTCAAAGAATTTCTTTAATTCTTCGAATATTATAAGTGTTTTAAATAAATCTAATTAATAATTTTACTATTAAAATTCTATTAAAATTATTGATAGAAAATTAAACTCTTGTTAACAATTTTATTAGAGTTTTTAAAAATAATTATAAATTCTTTTGAAGATTTTTTTTGTATCTTTTTTTTT
The DNA here is from genome assembly GCA_032872475.1 of Leptopilina myrica (nomen nudum). Taxonomy (NCBI): domain Eukaryota; kingdom Metazoa; phylum Arthropoda; class Insecta; order Hymenoptera; family Figitidae; genus Leptopilina; species Leptopilina myrica (nomen nudum). The sequence continues at coordinate 7,160,255 of CM065467.1, forward strand.
AAATAATGTAGTTTTTTAATAATTTTAATTGAAAATTTTGAAATAAATTGAAGTAAAAAAGAATTTTTCTAAACTTTTTAAAGTAATTGTGTCTGTTAATAATTATAATTAAATATTCAATTATTTATGTCTATCAAAATTGTATTGAAAATAAATAAATTCCTGAAATCAATTTTATTATTTATAAAAAATAAAAATAATAGAATTTTTTTGAAGAATTTTACTATATTTGAAAACAAATGGTTTTGAAGAATTTATTACAGTTCTAAAAAATAATAGAATTTTATCGTGAAATATTATTAAACATGTCGCTTTTCATGACAAAATTGTTCTGAAGTGAAAATATGTTCCAAAAACGTTCCGAGTAACTCCACGTTTTTCGAAAAAGCTTTTCTTTAAGAAAAAACTCCAAATTGATGAAAAAAACCTAAATTTAATAATTTTTTCCAAAAATTGTTTAAAAAAATTGTCAAGGCCGGGGTTTTTAATAAATATTTCTCTATAAATTAATTTTTTCTATCTACTAAATTAAAATATTTTTTAATTAAAAAGAAAATAAAAAATAATTCGTAAACCAAGAATCGCTTCCTTTTTCAAAAATTAATAATTTTTCTGCAAAGAAAAAAAATTGTTTTTAAACATCAAATTAACTATTATTTCTTCTTTTTTTTGCTGAATTAAAAATAATATTCTGCAATTTGTCATTTTATTGTTTTATATATAGGCTCTCTCGGCGACGTGAAATCTGAACGTTATCGGTGGATTTAAATTTGCGAAAACTGTTTAGCAAACAAGTTTGCGAGAAGATAAAAATTATCAAGACATAAGTCGACTGGAGATTGTTTTCTTTCAATTTGCGGGAAAAAAGAAAGTGATAGAATTAATATTGTGAAGGTAGAATGGCTTCTAATACATCTGCAATGGATGCAATAGCCATAGAAAATTTTCAAGAATATCTCCGCATTCCTAGCGTACATCCGGATGTTAATTACAGTAAGTTTTTAATAATTTTGAAATATTTTCAAACAATATAAATAAATCATAAAGACAACTCAAAGACCTGCTTGACCTACTTAATATAGTCTAAACTGTTATTAAAGTTAAGTGACATATAATTTAAAAGTTTTAAAAATATAAATTAGTGCTTTGTAGGATTAATAAATAGTATTAATATTAAAATATAAGGACATCATCGCACAGTGAAGGGCTTTTAAATTTCTTCCCGTGTAATATATACTATTTTTCTTTATTTATATATACGGACGAAAGTACGCTTTCTAATTTATTTTTTAAGAAAATTGCAATCGTGTTTCATTTGACAGCCGGCCATCTTTATTTACTCGGATAATTATAATTAGGCGAGATTTTATTAAGGTGCTAAGGGGGTTTTAAATTATTAAAATTTTATTACAACATTGCAGCACTTATTCAAAGGAAATAATTATAAAATTTTAAAATATTTTATTAAAATTTTTAATGTTTACTAAAATAAGTACACTAAAAAAAAATTTATTTGATTCATATAACCGATAATTTGACTATTATCAAATAAATATTTACTTAATAATAGTCAAATAATCGGTTATTTGAATCAAATAAATTTTTTTTTCAGTGTATGTTTTGAAAATAGTTTTAGATTTCGTATTTTTAATTTTCAGAAGTTGTGGATCATAAATCAATAGAATATAAAGTTTTCTTGTTAATTTTTTATCTTATTTCATATATCAATATGAATTATTCTTTAAATTTCCATGGAACTCGCAATTTTTGTATTTACCGGCATTACTAATTTTACCGACCGAGAATTTTTTATTCCCTCTTTAACAAAGTCGATTGCGTAGATCAACTGAAGCACAAATGTTCAGGAAATCAAAGTACGTACTTTCAACCGAGGTATAAAGATAACATTATTTTAATGCTATGCAAATAAATATATTTTATATATTTTATGTTATGAATAATAAATTGTGTTAACTTATTGTTATTATAATATTATATGGGGCACTCTCAGTAAGATTTTCACTCCAAATTTTTTTGTATTAAAACAATTATTTTCGAATTCCTTATGAAAAATAAGTAAATACCTGTTTTAATTTTTTTATTTGATAAAAATTACAGAAGTTATAATTTATTTAAATTTAACGTTTTTTGAAGAAAAGGAGTTTTAAAACAATTTTTTCTGTTATACCATAAGTTAAAAATTAATTCCCAAACAGCACGTAAGCATACAGTGACATTACTGTAATATTACACTAGAGATTCGTAATCTTCTTCTTCTTCTTCTTTATTGGCCTGTTGAAATTTTCAAGTGGCCATATACTCGACACAATATAAAACACAGATTTTAATATATTTATCATAGAAAATGAGTACAAGATTTCATATACTAGCTATAGCAAGCTCAAGGCAAACCAGTTAGCATGCGCGTGATCCATACAAAAACTGCGGGAGATTTGAAACTCCGAAAGGAATATACAATTTCAAGCTATTACAGAGTAAAGCAGGTCTAATGTCTCCCTCCAAGTATCCGTCCTCGAGATCGTGACTATTCGAACTCCGAGCTATCGATGATTATGGCAGCAACAAGACAAAATAAAATGCAGGCATTTATCAGGTGTTGTTGATTACATGAAAGGCTCAATGCACTTATTGGTGATATTTAGCCATAGTTGAGAGAGATGGGTTCAATGCGCTTCAAACTCCCAAGCAATTATATCAGGCTATTCAAATAGGACCAATTATACTAGGAAGGACACAATTCAGAAACAAAGGCAATAAAGGGATGAGCAAGTGTACAAAGACAAAAGCAGGCAGTTCAAGATATTAAATTAAAGTAGCATAATAACATGGCTGGGTTCTTCATAATTATTCCTTTCTCTCCTTTCCCTTCTCTCCTTGTCTCTCTCTCCCTTTTCCTTTACTCTTTTTTTTCCTATTATTATTATTAATTGAATCTTGTTTTTTTTTCTTTCTATTTACTTTTAACCATTTTAAATAATTATACAACAAGTTACTTGCAAGTACATGTATCTAAATGTAGTTGTTTTGAATTTGGTAGAAAAATTTGTAAATTTCAATGACAATTTCTTTATTAGGTTTGAATACGTACTTATCGAGGCCATGCAGAGGAGTAGAAAAGTTGACATCTATTGCATTCAAATAACCAAAGAAAGCGGGTCTACCCGGTGAAAGCAAAGGGCAGTCGTTTATTAGATGTACTAGAGATTTCTCACCTTGACCACAGAGACAGTCGCTGGGGAGATTCCATATCATACGCCTGTAGTGCTCAGCAGTGCAAGTATGGTTGATACGAAGGCGAGTTACCAAACTGGTGTAGCCCTTTGGCAGATCCATCCCGCGATACCATGGTCTTTTTGACTCGAATTTGATTTTTTCCAAAACTCTTTCCGCTGTTATGGAATGGTTCTTATACGGCCATAGATTTTTTGATCTTAGCAACATATTCCTTTTTTCCCATGAAAAGACATCACCAATAGAGGCAATCTTTTTTGGGGGAATAGCCAATGATGCAGAAAATTTTGCAATACTATCCGCAATCTTATTTTCTTGGATATTTGTGTGGCTAGGAATCCACACAAGGTGAATATTAAGATTGAAAGGAGAGTTAAGGATTAGGTCTGCAATTTTATAGGGAAGTTTAGACTCACTATTGGACAAGGTCGATCTTTTGGAAATTTGAGAAATTGCTGTTAGGGAATCAGAAAGAATAACCAGATGTTGAATATTAACGGATATTGCATATTTTAAAGCGGCATAAATGGCATAGAGTTCAGCTGAGGTAGAGGATATGTATCCAGGAAGAGGAACCCCAAACCGGAAACCATCACTGGGGATATAAAAACCTGCACCCGAGCGTTCTGAATCAGGAAAACATGAGCCATCAGTAAAAATGTATGTGTAGTTTAAAAATTCAGAGTTTAGGAATTGAAAAAGTTTTTCTCTAGGATTAATGGATTTTTTAATGTCGTAGCCAATTTGGTCGTTCATAGAAATAGCAATAATGGTTATTTCCCATGGCAGATCGAAAAATAGAGGATTTTTAGTGATCAGGCAGGTATTAATTTTATCGTGCAATGCAGAGAATGTACGATAGATTCCTGTTTCTGTGACGTACTTTAGTGGCTTTATAGAGGTCAATACACGACTTTTAAGGGTCTTAAGATTATTATTTAGGGGGTTTTGTGACCAAGAAGCATTTCTGATTATGAAACGTGTTGCGAGGTAGATACGCCTAATTTTTAGTGGTATCTCACCAGACTCTATCAGGAGAAAATAAATTGTAGTGGATGCCATGCAGCCAGTGATAGTTCGTAGGGCAATATACTGAACTCTATCGAGTTTGTCTAGAAGGTATTTAGCGGCACCCATGAAGAAAATCGCGCCCCATTCTAAATAGGCTCTAACTAGTCCCTTGAATATCGTGAGCAATGACTCTGAGGACGCGCCCCAAGAAACTTTTGAAAGGGCCTTAAGGGTGTTAATGGCTTTTAGAGCCTGTTTTGTAATAAACTGGATGTGCGGCTTCCAAGAGAGCCGTGAATCTAGGATTATCCCGAGATATCTCAACTCTCCCGAGCATAATACAGTCTGATCGTTTATTTGGACAGACTATGCATCGAAATCAATTTTATCCCTAGAGAAAATGCAGAACCCGCACTTGGATACAGAAATATTGAGTCCCAGATCCTTTAACCATTCAGATATTTTGCTGATGGAGGTATTCAATTCTCGTATACCTTTGTTAATGTTCTTGTGTGAAGTGTATAGTAAGATATCGTCAACATAAATTGTTGCTTTGGTACTGGAGTTTATGTGGTTCATGATTTGCCTTGTGTATATGTTATGCAAGAATGGTGACAGAACACCCCCCTGTGGAACACCCACGTAAGTTGTTCTCGGATTAGAGTCTCCAGCAAAGTATAGATTGCGTGAGAAGGTCATAAAGTTAACAAAGTTCAGCAAGCGAGCAGGGGTTTCTAGATTGCTCATCTGTCGGATCAGTTGGTCATGTCTAACACAATTATATGCACCCTTTATATCAATGGAGACTGCTAACAGATTCTCACCTCTTTCAAAACTTGAAAGAATGTCTGAATAAGCAACAGCCGTACAATCTGTAGAAGATCTTGCCTTTCTGGATCCAAATTGAAAGGGGGGGAACCAACCAGAATTTTCCGCCAAAAATTCCAACCTGCGGTGGACCAATCTTTCGAACAGTTTAGAGATATTGGATGATAGTGAAATGGGACTTAAACCCTTACCCTAAGGTTTTGGAATGAACAGTAGCAGATTATCTCTCCATGATTCAGGGAAGATGCTGAGTTTAAAAAAATAGTTAAAAATATCTAGTAATAGTTTACGACCAGAAATTGGCAATTTTTTAAGAATTGGGTAGGTGATGGAGTCCCTGCCTGGAGCTGAATCCCTTCTACAAGAAGAGAGGGCAAGATGGAATTCCTCAGGAGTGAAGGGGTTATTCAGAGGACAGTTTTCGTTAGGATGGTAATCATAAGGAATGTATATGGGGTGAAAATTGGTATTCAATAATTCTTGCCGAAGAGAGGCTACCTCTGGCAGGTTAGGGTCATTATATGTATTTGTTGAACTGTGCGAGTTGCGCACTTGAAATCCCTTGACAATGCTCCACACATTCTTAAGACCCATTGAGGGGTTGATGGTGTTACAAAACTTTTTATAAGATTCGTGTTTTTGTTTACGAAGAAAAATTTTAATTTCACTATCTATGCGGGTGTACTGAATAAGGGCTTCCGGAGTCTGACTTTGAAAATACAATTTTCTAGCCTCAGATCGTTTCTCAATGGCTCTGGAGCACTCATCATTCCACCAGATAGGTTTAGTTTTCCCTTTTTTGCGTCCCCTATTTACGGGCTTGAAACCACCCGAATCCATAATACATTTCTCAATACCATCTATAAGTTTGTAATAAGTAGAAATATCTGGAAGAATAGTTCCTGCATCGATTTCACTAAGAAGATTGGTTGAAATATTGTTTATTTTTTTCATGAAATAAAATCCAATTCACCTTTGAAGTGTTGAAACGAGTGCTATTTGATATGGAGAAGGAGGGTCTGATGTCGAAATTTGTGATTAACGGAAAGTGATCAGAAGAGTACGGATCGTCAAGCACTACAGTCTTTGTAGAACTGGCTAATGAGGCAGAAACAATAACCAAATCCAAAACGCTGGAATAGCCAGTGCGGATATTATGGTATGTAGGAGTGTCGTCATTCATGACAATCAAAGGAAAATCGGATAGAGTGTTTGTAAGAGAGAACCCATTATTGTTGTAATTATCATTTCCCCAAAGGGGAGAATGCGCATTAAAATCACCCGTTACGACAACATGAGGAAATTGAGAAATTTGGATAAATAGTCTATTCCAGGATTCCTCACAAATGCGGTTATTAGGGGCAACATATATGGAAACTACAACAATCCTACCGATGGTAGTTTGAATCCCTACAGTTTTTATCTCAAAATTATCAACACACCAATCTTCAAGATCGATCTTGCCAGCGACAAGTTCTCTCCTGCATAAAATCAGCGTACCACCCCCTCTAGCATAGTGTCTGTCATGGCGAAAGGTGATGAATCCCTTTAATTCCCAATTAGGGTTTTCAGGGGTAAGCCAGGTTTCAGACAAACAGACTACGTCAGGGTTGTGATTCATAATGAGGGTTTCCAATTCAATTCTCTTATTCAATATGCTTCTAGGGTTCCAAGTGCAGATCTTAAGAGCACCAGGAGATAATGTACCAATAGAGGAATGATTCATATTCCCATATAATATAGGACAGTTACCAGTGTTAGAAATCAATCAAGCAATGTTGTAAATTCAAATTTGTAATAGAGAAATTTAAAATTATATAAAAATCAAAAATGTCGTCGAGCAAATTTATAATAGAGAAATTTAAAATTAAATCAAAAATCAAAAATGTCGCCGAAAAAGCCCATCAATTATTACCCTCCATTTAGAATATTCAGCACAAATACAAAGTTACACTTTATGGTTTTGTATTCTTGATAGTATTAGTTCCTGTTTTAGGCAACACAAATTCAATTCCATTGAATGAATTTTTTATATTAAATATCAATCTTTACCGTTAATTGTAGTTACCAATAAAAGACATACATATTTTAGGTAGGTATATTAGGTTCTTAATTGATTACTTACTCAAGAATGGACAGATGGGAAAACATATAAAAAAGGAAAACAAAATTATAAAATTCAGTAATATTTTCATATAGATAAATTTGAATTTTATTTTATTATAAATTAAACTTATTAAACATTTGTGATTGAATTGTTTGTAAATTAAAGGTAAGATATGTATTAGGTAAAGTTCATGTTATAATAAATAACGATTCTAGATTGCATATTAAAATAATAGCATAAAGTAATTGCGAGAAAAACGTGGGGACGACCATGCTATATCAGATAACTTCGCCTGAAAATTTCGATATTGAGAAGTAACTGAGTCACATGCCCAGTTCTCGGTATTAGTGATTACTATGCAGTGAAAAGAACTCAGGGCTTGTATTAAAATTACCCATAATAAACATACAAATTGAACTGAATAAGATTCACATAAACAAAATATACAAACAGAATAAAATGCTGAACTTTCCTAAGATTATAATTTATATCGCCGGTAATACATCTGGTTGAACTCCTCGATTTATAACACTTATATTTATAATATAGCTAGTTCCAAAAATTCACCTAAATTTCAACAAGGATCGCACTAAAAAATTTTGAGGGAAGTGAAAAGAAATACATAAAAAAGAAATTAATCAAAAGAAGGATCATAGATCCTTCATATTTACGATAGATATATCAAATACTTAGTTAGTCATTTATGTAAAATTGAACAGAAAGACAGACATACAAGATAAATAAACAAGTGAAATAAAATCCAGTATCTACAATACCTCAATATGAAGGAAATTTGAGTTTAATTATTATTATAATTTAACATTATTGAATATTTAATTGGTTAGATTGCATATAATATAAGATGAGAGGTTCATAAAGTTAAATTTATGTTATGGCAATCATCAATTCTAAACTGCATATCAACAATAACAGCATAGAGTAACCGCTAGGGAGACATGGGGACGACCATGCTATATCATATTGCTTCACTTGAAAGTTTCAATGTTGAGAAGTAAATGATACACATGCCCATATCTCAATGCCATCACTCACCATGCATCATGAAGGACCCATGATTAGAACCCGACCAAACATATTGAGCATTCTAAATACACTGAAATATAAATGGAACAAACCAAATAAACAAAACATGATAAAGAAATGAAATTGGTAATTTCTCCGTTCCAATGTACAAGTCATTATAGTTTAAATCACTGATCATTCATTGGTTAAGCCGTTCAGTTTACGAACAATGCAATATGGATAATTCAAAAAAGAAAAACCTAATATTCGATAGAAATTCCTCCAAATAATTTGAGGGGAGCTGTTTTTGGAGCTGTTTTGACCATTGGCAGAGATAGTCAAGGGTCCTGGAGTAATCGTACGAATTTTTTTTGCTAAGGCGATGGGACTATAGCGTCCTAAGTTAACTGTAGGGTCATGGTTTGAATTGAATTGAAGAATAACGATAAAAGGTGGATTCATAGATTGATTGAATCTTAAGTTTCCTTGTAATGGAATTTGGTTCACTTGCCACAGAAACATTTCACTATTTGTTGGTATGGGATTGTGAGATGGAGGGGGGGATAGATTGTTGAGGGGAAGCTGTGGAAACTACAACATCCCGATTATGGTGATTGTTTGAATAATACTGTGGATTTGTTGACTCACCAGAGTTTGGTGATGTGTTTTCTGGTTTACAAAAGCGTTTGTGTACATTCTGCGAAGACGCGTTGTTTTTGGAGTTATCTGCCCAACTAGTGGAGTGAAGGTCCCTTTTAGGAACTCGCGAGCCATGAAGTCCCGGGGTGGAAGTGCCAAGTTTGGGTTTTGTTTTATCTTCTGGAGAATAGTAGATAGGCGATAGAGATGAATCCTCCCCAGGCGGCGTGTCCTTAAAAATAGGTGAGGTATGAATATTTTTATCCATATTATAGATTACAGGCGAAAATTAAAGTAATAAAAAACAAACTCCTCGGCATAACAAAACTTACATATAGAATTTAGAGAACATAATCTACATCAAAGCAAACAAAGAAGCAAGCCAAATTATATACCATTCAGTAAGCGAGCATATAAGCCGTGTTGATTAAAAAAATTGACCGCTTTTATCTTACCTTACTTTCAGGGAAATGTAGGATAAAGAAGGGACACAATTGCTTGCATAGATCCAATTAAATTAATTTTTGCCCTTAAGTGTTTGCAGTAGATTTCCTAGTCCTTGAGTTGAGAATAGAATCTTGTTGAAATTTACACGTGGTTGAGATTTTGAGGTTAATTATGCGAGACGATGTAATTTCCAGTGCCAACGTTAAAGTATGGATAATTGAAAGTTTAAATAGATAACACGATCAAATAGATCAAATTAAATTGATTTTTGACTTTAAGTGTTTGCAGTAGGTTTCCAAGTCCTTGAGTTGTGAATAAAATCTTGTTGAAATTTACACGTGGTTGAGATTTTGAGGTTAATTATACGAGGCGATGTAATTTCTAGCATCGACGTTAAAATATGGATAATTGAAAGTTTAAAAGGATCACACGAACGAATAGATCAATTAATATATGGTTTTAATACACTGATTAATTATAAGGCGAGGGATTTTTCTCGCCACAATTTATACAAGTAAGTTCCACGATCTTCAGTAGTCACCCTTTTCAGATTCGTAATATTACTCCCAAATATTACAGTGATCTTAATGTGATATCAAAATGTCTGCCTGGAGGTAATATTATGTTGTACTATTAACCCCAGTAACACACTATATTACAGCAATATTGAGAACATTGTCTCAATATTACCAATGTTTGCCTCAATATTGCTGGAACATCTTGTGCTACTAGGGTAATATTAATGTTTTACATGGGAATATTAAGGTAATATTAACGTAATGTTAATTTACATCATATTACAAGATAATATTCCCTACTGAAAATCCCCGTGCAATATCTTGTACAGAAAATTGTACAAGATCTTGTACAGGAAACTATACCATTTGTGTCAATGAACCTGTACCATTTCAGCATAAGAAATTGAAACAAGTTCTTGTACAAGATGTTGCACAAGTAATTTTTTTCGATTTCGAACAATAAGGTTCATGTACAATTTCTTATACTAGATTCTGTACAAGAATGTGTACTTGCACATCTAAATTTTTTCTCTTCTGAATAAAGGTCCATGTGCAATTTCTTGTACGAGATCCTGTACAACAATGTGTACTTGTATAAGATCTTGTGCAACATCTTCCCGTGTAGAAATTGAAAATAGGCTTCAATATGGACCTGAACAGATGCCCCCTTTCGCAAGTTAGGCGCAAACTAGGAAAATTCGTCAGGACCTGTCTAATTTCGTCACGCTTGGAATATCAGGTGATGATATGGAAAAATAGAGAGGCTCTAACTAGATCGCCTTGTCAGTACCTGAGTAGAATATCAGAATGTGTGAATTCAAATAGAGGCATTCTAGTCAGGGCCTGATTGAAACATTTAATAGGGACATAAGTAGATCCAGTTAGATTTCCCTATCTCAAACATGTACAGGATATCGTACAAGAAATTGTACATGAACCTTATTGTTCGAAATCGAAAAAAATTACTTGTGCAAGGTTTTGTACAAGATCTTGTACAAGAACTTGTTTCAATTTGTTATGCTGAAATGGTACAGGTTCATTGACAAAAATGGTACAGTTTCCTGTACAAGATATTGCACGGGGATTTTCAGTAGGGTTACCTTAATAGTACTACGTAATATTAACTCCAGGCGAATATTTTCATATCCCAGTAAGATCACTATGTAATATTACAGAGTAATTTTTCTAGAGTGGTTTTCTTTATAGTTCAAATGATTTTTAAATTACGTCAGCCGTTGCCCAGACTTTAGAGAAGGAAATTAAGAAATTAATCCACTTTAAAAGTCCATTTCGTTAGCATGGTTTTTGTTTTGTACCTAATTAAAGGTTAATTAATCGATGACTTCAAAACAATTTTTTGCATCAGTATAAAACAAAAAATTTACATACGATAAATGAAAAACTGTATAATAAACTTTCGACAATAAATCGAACAAATGTTTTGGTTATTAAATCTCCTTTTTGGTAATTTCCTTCCATTCCTTAGAAAAAATGTTACTAGATAAACAAGAGTGTAATCGGAATTCGAAGTGAAAGCACAATCTGGTTTTTCTAGAACCTAAGGGATATTTCACAGATTGTGACAATTCATAATATTTGAACCAATGAAAATTAAGAGCTTACCGAAGTAACCAATTACAACGTGTTACTTAAACAGTAATAGAAGCCATATTCAAAAATTAAAGTGAGCACTACTGAAGTAATCTGGAGTATAATCCGAGCATTTGCCGAAAACACCCATGAATTAGACAATTTGAGTTTACCAAATGTTTGGAATTTTAATATAGAAGCAGGTAGCTATTAATGTTCCATCAATAATACAAATGTTCGTGGCTAGTGTATTAAAAGAAAAGTAAAAATGCAAGTGTATTAAGACTTTACTTGCATTTTAATTAATAAATACATTTTTGAAAGCAGATTTTTTAAACCAGAATGAAACTAAAAACCAGCTCGTTCTAGCTGCAAAAATTTAATGGGATTTTAAAGAATGTTAAACTTAAATATTAAGACTAAAATTAGATTATTTCGTTTTGTATCTAATGAGATATAAGTTATTCGAATCATGGAAAATCCTGAAAGACTGAATAGTACACGTAGAATTTTTCACACCTCTATTATAAAATAAAAGTCAGAATATTATACAAAACTATAGGAGAGACTGGGGTAAACCCGCGCACAGGGTAAACCCCCTCACTAGCAATTTGACGCTATAAACTCAACTTAAGATGGAGATATTTGTACTGTGAATAGTATTTAACATACAACTAATGTTAACGAACTTTCATTTAGTTTCATGAATTCGTCATAAATTAAAAGACGTGGACGGTCAATTGTTTTTAGAAGTGCAAAAAAGGAAAAATGATCTTCGGATTTTTAAGTTTTTCGATTATTATTTTTGAGACTTAATTTATTCGACAAATTTTTTTTATGCTGTTGGATGTCCTTTTTCGAAATATATATGTAGTTTTGTTTGATTTCAAAAAGATTTATTTAAATTTATTCTGAAATGTGAGAAATACATTCGGGGTAAAGCCGCTCACTTATTAAAACAGTATTTGCGTTTTTTGGCGATCTTAAAATTTTTAATATTAAAAATATTTATTAAAAGAGAAATAATATTGATTTCCTAACAATGTTATTGAATTATTGGGTAATTAGTTGAATATTGAACATTTAGAATGTCCCGTATTTCGCGATTTGTGGCGATTTTTTTTAATAGATGGCACCAAACTATCAATATTTGTTGGCAACATTGAGCGGAATCATGTCTATATCAATCATTGTTTTGGAATTTAATATACAAATGCAAAGAGAGCGGTAATTAACACAAATAATTAGACACGGATTTTACAATTTACTTATTATAACAAAATTGCACTTTATTAACTTCTAATGATGACAAAGGGTTAAGTGTTTTGGGTGAATTATTAAATATAATTGGATTTTGTAAAGTGTCATGTTTGAGCGTCGCGTCGGTTAATTTGTATTGTAAGATCTGTCACGCTTCGTCACGTCTGATCTTGTCAAAGGATGTTTTTGTACTGATTTGTGCCCCCCGTAGTCGAGGTGTTGTCTATACCTGGACCCTTTCGGTACATTTTGTCTCTGTACGTAGGTACTGTAAGTGCCAAAAAGGTCTATACTTGTACTGTATTCTAAAGTATAGTAAGATTCAATAAGTCAGTATTATCTGTCCAGTCGAGTAGTTGTGTATTATTTTTGTCGAATGTAATTTAAATTTTGGTGTGTCCGTAACATTCCCCCTCTTGTATATCTAGTATAGATATACATTTTAAGGTATCTCTAGGACACACAGTCGATTTACGGAACGTCGTGGGATCCCAGTCGATGTATGGACGTCGGCTACCCGGATTCTTCCGTCTCTACCTGGGTGTACGGCTGATATACGTCCTCGTCTCCACTGGTTGCGAGGTGCGTTCTCGTTCCAGATGACAACGAGATCTTCTATTTTTATGTCTGGTCGTTCTCGATGCCACTTTGCACGCCGGTTGATTGATGGGAGGTACTCCTTGATCCAGCGTCGCCAGAATTGATTGGCAAGACACTGAGAGTATCGTCACTGTCTGCGTAAGGCTTCACTATCTGAAACCGTGAGCATACCTGGTCCTCGTCCTTGTCGTGCAGCTTCCGGTGTTAGTCCGAGGAAGTCATTTGGTGTGAGACTTCCGTTGTCTCCTGGGTCGTCTGACACGTAGGTCAGTGGTCTGCTGTTGATTGCGTATTCGGCCTCGGCAAAGAGTGTCTGTAGTACTTTTTCTCTCGGTGCCCGTTCTTTTAGGGAAACGTTCAATGCTCTCTTTACTGAACCGATGAGTCGTTCCCAACAACCTCCCATGTGAGGACTCCCGGGTGGTATGAAGTGCTAGTCGATTTTCTCCATTGCAGCTTCTCTTAAAATTTCTTCTTTGTCTAGATTGAGGACAGCTTTCCTCAGTTCTTTACAGGCGCCGTGAAAATTTGTCCCATTGTCCGAATATATACGCTGCGGTTTGCCGCGACGTGCCATCATTCGTCGCAAAGCCATAATTATTGAGTCGGTGTCCAGTGAAGCAACTATTTCTAGATGGATGGCTCAAATTGTCTAATTTCTCATGCCTTCGTCCTACGGTAACTTGCATGGGTCCAAAGTAGTCTACTCCGGTGTCAGTGAATGCTACTACGTTGTCTTGTAGTCGAGGAGTTGGTAGTGGTGCCATCATGGGAGCTACTGGTTTCGCTCGTCTGTGTTTACAAAGCAAGCAGTCGTTCCAGGATCGTCGTACTGCTGTGCGTAAACTTGTTATTCAGTAGTTTTGTCGAAGATCATTTACGACACGCTCTCTTCCATGATGTCCAGCTTTTCGGTGGTGGTGTAAGATCAGTAATCTTACAATGTGGTTTCGACCATCCAATATTATTGGCTGGAATCCAGATCCGTCTTTGTTGACTCGTCCATTCATCGGGTCCGTGAACCATCCAACCAAGCGGTGTCAATGTTGCAAATGGTGTTCCCACTTTCCCAGTTATTTGTTGGATAAATCTTTTGACGTGCAGGTTATCCTCGCCGATCATAATGGTCGGTGTAGCGTTATCCAAATCGTGGATGTCCACGTCCTTTAAATATGGCCATTTTTCTACATCGACTGTCATTGATTGGCCCGGCATTTTAATTTTTGTCGTGCGAGCATTTTTTATAGTATATGTCTTGCCCGTAGTTCCGCGAATTTCGAGGCTGACTTGCCTTAACTCGTGATCTTTGTTGGTGCTGTCGTCGTATCATGACGTGATCAGAGGTCGTTTTGGTCCTTTTAGTCTAAGTTGATTGGCGATTTCATCGGATATCAGGGAGACCGTTGCACCCCCGTCAAGTAGTGCATAGGTATCAATTTCGCCCTTTGCGGCCCTTTTACCCCAGTTCGTTTTAATTGCCGCGGGTAATTTGTTGACGAGTTGTCGAATGAGAATTGGGTTTGATAAATAAGCGCGTTGATCGAGAGATTTGACAGTCGCTACTAAGTTAGTCACGTTTTCAGCAAATCTTATCATTGTCAGGGGTTTGTCTTTCTTAACGTTGGAAAATTGTGATTTTAAAAATTGGTATATGTGTATTAAAAATTTTTCTTAAGTAAAAGTAAGAAAGATAAATTAAAAATTCTTTTTTATTTTGTTAGTAGAAATCATAAGCTTTCAAATTATATAAATTAACTTGGATTTAGAGAATAATTTCCTTGGTTTTTACCGTTTTGAAAAAAAGTGAGCGGATTTACCCCAGTCTCCCCTATTTAAAGCACTTAATATTAAGTTTTAATACATTTTTAATATTTTACGAGGGCGTATAAATCATTAGGTATATACGCGGTATATACACGTCACCTGCAATTTTTACATTATTTTTCAGTTTTGGTTCTTAAAGATAAAGGTTTGAGCTTTCTTTTAAGCTATATTAAAGCTTTTTATGTCTTCCCATTTTCTTTTTACAGGACTTCAAAAAGTTCCAAAAACACCGTTTTTTAATAATTCAACCCCCTATTTTAAGGGTTTGAATAAATTAAAATTTTTTTTTGCTGTTTTCTTGTTTAAAGACACCCAAACTTCCAATAAACACAAAAGTTTTGAAATAAACACAACATGACCATTTTTTTGTTACCCAGTGTAATTTAGATAGTATATAAATTTTTTGTTTGATATTTGTTCAAAATGGGCTAATTTACTTGTTTAAATAGATTAATATGTAAACAAATAGAAGAAGTGTTAAAAATTGATTTTATAACCCATCTAAGAAAGGATAAGGGTCACCACAATTTAATTACATTTTTCTATAAAATTTGTAAATATTAAAAAATGTATTAACACTTAATATTCCTCTGGATCCTCATTGCCATTCGCAGAGAAATGTATATCCCAATTTTTTAATAATCCCACCAATCTATACCCTAATCTCGTATTGGGGCCCAGGTCACAATCTTGGGTCGGGTTTGTTTCATTTTCTAGGCTAGATATTGACTCTCGAGAACCAAAACTCATTTGTTCTCCAGCATTGATATTCGAAGAAAATTTTAATAAGGGCCCTAATAGGGCCAAGAATACGCCCTATTAGTCATTTCTTGTGCAAATTCACTCACAAACTTTCTTTCGGGGGCATTATCTCTTCGCCTATTATCAGCTTGCAGGTTCCTTACGGACATTTGATTACCCCCGAAAAAACAAGCAAAACAATACTGGCGCTGAACAGGTCCAACTTTATCATTAGAATGTTCTACGACTCTTGCATTCCAAATTTCAGGCACTGCTTCCCTAGACACATCTACTGGGGTATTAACGGGTCTCAAATCACTAACATCCTTTACCCGGTTTCCCTCCGGACACAAAAAAGGGTGCAAAACTGGACTACGGGATTCATTCTCTAAGATTACAGGGTTCTGACCATCACTGGTCGTGTGTACCGACGCAAAGGACATACTGGCCGCACCAGGGCTTAAACTCCGCGAACTAGGCACACAAAACGGTAACGAAATACCCCTACTCGACAAAGACCAACTAATTCTGGTCGGATTTGGAGTTGAGAACTCACTTGACATAGTAGTAATGGGCAAAGAAGTTGTCGCTACAGACGTAACAACTAACATCTGTTCAACTGGGCCCATATCTACACTACAATTTAATAAACCACTGTTGGGCATTTCAAGTGCAGTCGTATTTGGTCTCAAACAACAAAAAACAACGGGGTATGTCACCTAAATGGTTGCTAAACTCTCTTACAGACACTAAAATAAACAGAACCAAAAATAAGACATACAAAATACACAAAATCCAACTCAAAATCATGAAAATATTTTACTCTCAAGAAAAATAATTTTGTTTGAAAGAAAAAACGGATATTTTCAAACGTCAATGACATGCCGGTTTGTGATTATTTGCAAACACGCGTTACACACTGTCAGCTCGCTCGTCTGACATCTTTCCAGGGCTGGGTACGTAAATTACCTAAGGTAATCCACGTAGTTCTTTACACGTAGATTACCTAGTAAATTACGTCTATACTTTTCTACGTAATTTACATCCTCTTGTGGATCGCTACAATATAACCTCAAAAGTGAAAACCAAAGCAATGGATTTGAAAATTCCGGAATTACTTCGTGTGCAGAATGTGTTTTCTCAGTCGAAGAATCACTTGACAATAACAACTCGGTAAGTTTAAGATTGTTTATATATATTTTTATTGTCTTTTTAATTTAAAATTGATCAATTTATGACGAATAAATATGGATTTTTAGATAAATCAGCCTGAAATAAATCACTTAAAAGCTGTTCAAAAAAATCAAAGGCAACAAAAAATGAAGTATTTTTTGGATAATGTTAGTGACAAAGAAAAACTCTTAATTAACGAGGCACTGTAATGATTGTTAATTGTTAAAAGCAAAATACGGATGCTCGTCGGACCTGGGTTCGTGAAATAAAATTTCTAACAATCAGAATTTACAAATTTACGTAACTATATATTTAATTAAAGATTGTTTACATGTGGAATCTAACAAAAATAATAAAGGTGTCGTTGAACAAAATAATATAACTTCAAAAAACGCGTCGTTTCTTATGTCGACGGCTCGATTATCGTTTTGACTAAGAATCGCAAAAATACATATAAAGAAAATAACGTAACTAACGTATAACATAAATTGTTTAATCGTATTCGAGCTCTGTAAGATTTGCGGTACCACGAACGGTATTGTGTTATAGTGAGCCCTTTTACTAACTACGAATATAACGCGGAACAATTCGTTTAACTTAAATTAAATTGACGTACGACACGAAATCGATTTCTTCGGCGAGTAAAATATTCATTGCACGGTATCGATAAGCATTCGAGTCGACGCGGTATAAAAAAGTAAGAATAACTAAACGAAATAACTAATATAATATAATTACGTCGAATTTCAAAAAGGGGGCTTGTTATTTGTCTAGAACAAAATTATTCCTTTTTACGTATTATTGCAACGTTGGCGGATAATATACCGCTTGTAGTAATGACTACTTGTTGGCGGTAATACCGTTAATGATAGAAATCGTCTTCGTTCTCGTTGGTGGTAAGACCACTTGTAGCGAACGCTACTTCGACGCGAGGTAATAACCTCTTAGTTGGTGGTTAGACCACTTCAGGTAAGACCTGTTTACGGTAAGACCGTTTCGAAGCGAGTGACGATCTCGGAG
Organism: Leptopilina myrica (nomen nudum); assembly: GCA_032872475.1. Taxonomy (NCBI): domain Eukaryota; kingdom Metazoa; phylum Arthropoda; class Insecta; order Hymenoptera; family Figitidae; genus Leptopilina; species Leptopilina myrica (nomen nudum). Next base: position 7,178,288 of record CM065467.1, read on the forward strand.
ACTGCAGCTAGGGGTATCGAGTCTGTGCGTGGTGGGAGACTCTTTGTGGATCGACGGTGGGGACTCGGACTTTCGCGCACGCGCTATACTATCTCTATGAGTATTGATTTTTCGCGTCGGTTAACTTAAAATCGATATCGCTTTTTCGTTTCTTTTCGCTACAGAGATTTGATTATTTTTCTAATAATCGTTACAGCACTTTCGAATTAAATTTTCGGTTGCAATATTGATTTTGACATTATGGATTCGGATTATTTCATAAAGTTTTTAAAAGTTGAACGACCAGCTTATATGCCTCCAAATCTTTAAGAAGTGTCAACATCTTTCTTGGACGAGGCTTTCAGAAAAATAGAGTGTCAAGTGTGTTCCCTTTCACGTGTGATATCAAAATTGCAAATATAATAGAAGATTTTTTAACGAGTAATGAATTATACTTGCAAGTCTTCAGCATTATGCTTCAATGTCTAGAAAGCAATTTTCTATCTCAAGTTGTAAATCATTCTGTCAAATCTTGTGAACTGACTTCGAATGAAAATCCAACTACTTGGCAAATTCATAATGAGGCTTACTCTTATTTTGCTGATAACACTAAAATTCTAAGAAAAATCGCGGCAGAAAATTCGTATGAGTGCCGTGAAGCTAGCGGCCCGCCATCCGCCAGACACCTGACAAATCCATAGGCGTCGCCACTGAATTATACAAAATGTTCCATTTTCCCTTATTTCCTATTCATGATCATTTCTTTCACTATAAAGTGAAATGTAAATATTCTACAAACCTTATTGAACATAAAAATCAATTGTTTATTAATAAAAATCAATTCTTTATTAACAATTGGTTTTTTTTAAACTATTAACAACGAAAAACGTGAAAATTCGACTGTCTGCTGACTGGCGGATGGAGTTTGCTGACAAATAATTATCCCAAAATTATTTTTTAAAAGTAGGTTATGGAAAATAAATATCCAACGAACATTTGTTAACATGAAATTAATTGTTTATTAACAATTGATTTTTTTAAAGCAATTAAAGACGAAAAACTTGAAAATTCGATTGTCTGCTGACTGGCGGATGGAGTTTGCTGACAAATAATTATCCAAAAATTATTTTTTAGAATTAGGTTTTTGCAAATAAATATCCAACGAACATTTGATAACATAAAATTCAATTGTTTATTAACAAATGTTCGTTGTATATTTATTTGCAGAAACCTAATTTTAAAAAATAATTTTGGGATAATTATTCGTCAGCAAACTCCATCCGCCAGTCAGCAGACAATCGAATTTTCACGTTTTTCGTCTTTAATTGCTTTAAAAAAATCAATTGTTAATAAACAATTAATTTCATGTTAACAAATGTTCGTTGGATATTTATTTTCCATAACCTACTTTTAAAAAATAATTTTGGGATAATTATTTGTCAGCAAACTCCATCCGCCAGTCAGCAGACAATCGAATTTTCACGTTTTTCGTTGTTAATAGTTTTAAAAACATCAATTGTTACTAAAGAATTGATTTTTATTAATAAACAATTGATTTTTATGTTCAATAAGGTTTGTAGAATATTTACATTTCACTTTATAGTGAAAGAAATGATTACGAATAGGAAATAAGGGAAAATGGAACATTTTGTATAATTCAGTGGCGACGCCTATGGATTTGTCAGGTGTCTGGCGGATGGCGGGCCGCTAGCTTCACGGCACCGGAATGTCTTTATTTCAATTTAAGGTTGTCAGATGCTAAAAGTAAACTGATCTCTTGAACATTAAAACCCAAAGTATTAAACAGTTTCGCATTAACATTTTATTTTATATTTTTAAAAACTATTTCTAAAGCTTCAGATAAATATTTATCTATTGACTGAGTCTTGTTAATTTCGTTTATAGAAAAAATAACCTGTACAGCGTTGAAAGTACAAAAAGTTTATATAATATATCCCCCACAGCACCGGGACATTTAAATCTTTACACAACTTTCAATAAATATTGCAATTAAATATATCGAACATTTCAAATAAATCTTTAGGAAATCTTTAGGAAAGTTTCGGTGTTGTGGGGGATGATAGCAACATAAGTGTCAATATACATTTATTTATGTATGTATATAAACTGTTCCCAAAGATAAAAATACTTATAAGCATATTTAATAACTAAAAATGTTAATGTATTTTTGTTAATAAAGAAAAAATTTGACTCCGTTGAATGTAATAAAAAGTTATCTAATTCATTCGTCTCAATTAAAAAAAACTCGTATATACTTTAAGAATAATGGCATGTAATTTAGAATAAGTTTTTAAAATTAAATTGGAAAATTAAATGTTACAAACATTAATAAATTAAACCAATTTTTCAAGATAGTTTTTACTAAATATTCCTTTCTTATACGTTAATTTACTATTTTTTCCTGGTTTTAGGCATCAAATTTTCTATTTTTTTCTCATTTTTTTAAGTGCAACTTATTTTACAAAATTTTACAATATTTTTAACATAATACGATTTTTAAAAAATAAAATACATAAAATTAAGTAATTTTCAATAAATTTACTCTATTCAAATCAACTTCTTAAAAAATGTTCTTACTTGAACCAATTTTTGATAAAAAATTCTCTGAAATAAAATTATCTAAAATTGCATTTTTAAAAAAAATTAGTAAAATAAAATGTAAAATCATTAATATAAAATTAATTTTTAAAATCCTAAAATAAAATTATTTTAAAAATTTTCAGTTCTAAATTTTCTAACGATATAATTTTAATAAACTTTATATTCTCTAAATTTGTTTATTTAAATAAAGTGAATTTTCCCTTTTTTTAATCTGGTAGAAAATAACTCCGTTCGTCAGACGCCAGTCAATTTTTATAGGGAATTAACAAACCCCAAAACTCTTTCACTTTCAATAATTAATAATTATAAAACTTAAACTCTTTAATCTCAAAGGAGATTCCGTCAAAACAACTGGGGAAAAGGGAACCCAGAATTGAGTCATGACTACAACAAATAAATACACTTACCCACGCTGCCGCTATAACCTCCAAATGTTTCCAATAATTCCGCCTGAATCACTTGTCAAATCTTTATTTTTCCAACAAAATTAAATTACTTCATTGTTGTTATAAGCTGTCAAATCGTGTAATCCATTTTCATCTAGATGTTTTTTTAAAAATCCGCAGCCATTGCCATGTACAGATCATTAGCAATAAAAAGTTGACCTCTGTAGACTGGATGTAAAATGTTTGCTGCTAAACATATTGTTTGATGACTTTTTATAGGCGTTTAGCAAGCAGTGTTTCTAAATTTTCATCATTATACGGAAACTGCAACTTTAACCACTCTTGTAGAGAATCTGCAATGTTAAAATTAGTGCTCTGACACTTATTTACTAATTCACAAATTTCTTCAAGAACAATAGTAGCCGACAACAATCGTTCTTCAAACAATCGATTAAAGATTAATTTCTGTACTCTCTTACTAATTGTGCCAACAAATTCTACAGCAATCTCTTTCATTTTTAATAAATTATTTAGACAGCACCTATAAGAATCGCGATAACTACACCACCGGGTTTCTCCCGCCAAAATAATTCTTTGACCTCCTCGAGTAATTAGCTTTCGTTCTAAATTAGACGATTTGAACTCTGTCAATACCGAATTTACATCAGCATTGAAGATAAGATCTACCATATCTTTAGCTAGTAGATTACCACTGTGGCTGTCACAAGTTACATGCCATAAATCAATTTTTTCCCATGCAAGTCATCGTCGAGGCGTTGTCTGAAACACAGGTATATATGGGGCGTTCCACGCCAAATCAGACAGTGTTTGACTTTTGCATCTCAGATTTTTTTCAAATAATTTTTTTCTTTTAGTGCTCATTGAAATAAACTACTATGATTTTTTCAAATTTTTTCATCAAGCCATTAAAGAGATACAGGTTTTTGAAATATCACGTTTTTTACGAAAAAGTTTTTTTGAAATAGTTATAACTCGGTCAAAAATTGACCAAATTTGACGTTCTATATATGAAAATTTTTGTTTTTACACGTAGTTTTTGATAAAAATATAATTTTTTTTTAATATTACGACAAATTAACTCTTGACGACGCCCAACTCATTTTTAGGAATTCACACCAATTTTCTCGAAAAATTTCTATTTTTCAATTACACAAAAAGGACACTAACAAATTATTATCAGAGAAAATTCAATGGTCTCTATGGAAGGGAATAATTACGGATACAATCCGCACTTAAGGGCTGGTCTCTTGGGTCTCTAAATCGGTCACAAATCAGACAAAACTTATAATTTCTTTATCAGAAATCCTCTGGTCACAAAACAGAAATCAATTGTCTCAATACTGGAGATCTTAGCGTGGCCCCACGTTGGGCGCCAATTTGTAACGGGGAAATTTATAATTATTAATAATTTACTCAACTTAAACTATTGCATCGTTAGCCCGAAATTCAGTCACTATAATCTCAAAACTCTAATTCACAAAGAACACAATATTCAACAAGATTCCTTGGCCTCAATATACAAACTTTAACTGCTTCTTTGAAATCTCGTGACAGATTTATCACACCTTATGATTTTTCCCATGAATCCTTCCTTGTCCAATTTAAACGATACCTATTAGAAAGAAGGGGAAGGATTGCTATAAACCATGTGACATCTCTCTCTTATCAAACAGGCGAAAAATCGTTCATAGAAGGGGCACTAGGGAAGATAGACACAAGACACTGACCAACAAAATATACCAAAATTAGGCAAAAGGCGACGGGGCGATAAAAAAGATGGAGACGAAAGTCACCAACTATAGCATTAGACTCCAAACAAAAATTCACCTATTCAAGTAACGATTACTTCGTTACAACTCTCTACGCAATCAAACAAAACTCGAGAAAGCGAGACTGACAAGAGAGAATATGCATTCCTGCAACTAAAACAATTGCCGACTCACCAGTTATTCGCCAGAAAAGCCAGGAAGATCGCAACTACAGGGTATCGCAACGCAAGTGATGAGCACGTTTTCAATCAATTTGCCGTTAGCGTCGGGGGGAGACCTAAGCTAAGCAGGGTGGTGCTCGCGCGCGCAAACAGTTAGCAGGGTGGCCGTGGCGGCAAATTCATTCAAATTCAAAATTTGACAATTTTCAATAAATGAAATTTTTAACAATTCATGGTCGACTAATCGCGGAATGGTTAAGTTAACTAACTAAAATTATATCATAAAGTAAAAATTACTAAATAGCGCAAAAATAAAGTATACATTATAATTTTATATAAATAGCGTAAATTTTGTCAAACGATAGTATGTTTCTCACATTAACCTTTAACGACTTTAAATAGAAAAATTATTAAAGCCAATCAGGCAACAGCAAAAAACAGAATAGTGCAATTTACAAGTTCGGGAACTGGAACTCCACTTATAAAGTCGGAACTGTGGTTTTCTCCTTGGGATGTCACTCTCCAAATTGGTTGTCGACAAAGGCGAAATCGTCCAATTAATTAGGAGCGTTCGGCGGCAAAATGTTGATTATCGATATCGGTGACTTGAATTGATCGTCCAACGGTAACTGGTGATAACAACCAAATAAGAGGGTGACGTCTGGTAATCATATGCATGTGAGTGTGTGTGAAAAGCAGCAAAAAGCGTGGTTTATTCCAAAAACCAAAAATAGCGGTATCGAACAGCCGTAAAATTAGCATAGCGTCAGTGATAGCCAAATAAAATAGATTGGACAACAGCGAATTTTCAATTATTAAAAAAGCAGGCCTCACCAACAGGCAATAAAACGAGTAAAGTAAGTGACGTCATCTGCCAAGAGTGTGAATGTAGTGTGATGAGAGATTAAAAGAGGTTAAGAAAGAAATAAAACTGATGAAAACAGAAATAGAAAAACTGAAGAAAGATAAAATGGAATTAAGAAAAATTGTAGATGAATTGATACAGCTAAACTTAAGAGCAGCGAATATTACATTGAACATGATCTCTCCTGTGCAGAAAGAAAAAAGCAAGAGAATATTCTAAAATAAGCCAAGGAACAAAGAGAAAAAGGGATTGATGTTAAAGTAGGTTTTGGTAAAGTTCGAACAAATTAAGTATGGTCATTATGGGAAAAAGTTGAGGAAAGGATAAGCAGGGAAGAAATGAGAAAGGATGGCAAACACTAATAGGCATTTTACCTCAGTCACACCTATGGGAATATGTACCAGCTACTAAAAGTAAAAAGAAAGGTAGAGCAAAGGGTGGGTTTATTATTGGATTGAGAGAAAGCCTGAACAGGCCTGATAACATTTTGATTATTTTACAAAGGGAGGGGTTAATAAAATCGACAATTAAAATAGAAGGTAAAGATTACATTATATGGTCGGTTTATAACTCTGCAGATTTAAAAAAAATAAATGAAGATTTAGAAAAAGTAATAGAATCGGATACTAATAAACGATTAATTATAGGTGGAGATTTCAATATTAGGTCTGGAAATATGGGTGGGAGATTAAATGAAACACGTTTTGGAACCGATTTTATTAGAAGTAGTAAAGACAAGACTATTAGTAATGAAGGTAAGGAATTAATATATAACGTGCAAAATAAAGGATGATATTTATTGGATGGGATGTGTAAAGGTGATTAGGAAGGAGAGTACACGTATGTTGGTCCTTGAGGTTGTTCTGTCATAGATTATATTATTGTAGACGAGGAGTGTGTGGAAAGTTTCTGTAATAAAAAGAAGAAAATGAAAGATCTGTTTAAAGATACAGGAAAAGAGAAAAAAAGGAGGAAGAAATAGAGTTAAGTAATATAAAGAATTAAAAATAGAGCCCCAAATAGAGAAGAGATTGGAAGAGTAGTTATGAAGCTGAAGAAGAAGAAAGCGGTTGGTATTGAAGGTATCCCGAGTGAGGCATGGAGATAGGCAGATGCAGATGTTAGAAGAAGACTGATTGATTTAATATGGAAAGTGTGGAAGGAAGGAGAGATTCCTACAGATTGGAAAACAAGCTTTATAGTACCTTTATTCAAAAAAGGAGATAAAGCAAAAGAGAAAAACTACCGCGGAATATCATTACTAGCATCAGCGTATAAAATATATACAGAATTGTTGAGAAGCAGGCTGGAAGAAGAAATTGAGAAAAAAGGACTTTTACCAGAAACTCAAGCAGGGTTTAGACGAAGGCGTTCGGCTTCGCATAATATTTTTCTATTAAATTATTTCGCACAGGATGCAAAAAAAGAGGTAAAAAAATGTATGCAGTTTTCATGGATCTCAAAAAAGCGAATGACACGGTCAATAGACTCAAACTATGGGAGGTTTTGGGGGATATGAAGATAGATGCTCATTTGGTAAAGAAATTTAAATAAATATATGAAGAAACGAAGGTGAGGATCAGGAACGACGAGGAAATGTCTGAAGAATTCTAGGTAAAAAAAGGTGTGAGACAGGGGTGTGGTCTTAGTCCTCTGCTTTTCAATTTGTACTTAACCAGGAATAGATCAAATGTTTAATGCGAGAGGAATAGGAGGTGTTAAAATAGGAAAAGAAAGGATATGGTCTTTAGAATACGCAGACGATCTAGTTTTTTTTAGCTAAAAATAAGGTTGCTATTGAAGATGTGTTAAGTTCTTTAAGACGTTTTCTATAAGCCAAAGAATTGTTATTAAGTGTAGAAAGAACGAAACTTTCAGTTTTTAATAAAAAAGGAAATGAAAAAAAAGATAATTTAAAATGGGAAGGTGAAACTTTAGAAGAAGTCGATAATTTCAAATATATAGGGTTTGTATTTAATAAAAACCGGATTATAAGGATCATATTAGAGAACTGAAATTTAAAGGTATAATGGCGGCGAGGCAAACTTGGGGTCTAGGAGAAAGAAGTTGTAAGGGATATTTCTTGAGAAGATGGAAATTGTTTAAATACTTAATACGGAGTGTTATATAATATGAGGTTGAAATTTGGGGGGGAGGCTAAGAAAGAGTTACAGAAGATATTCTTGGACTATATCAGATGGGTGCTAAAATTAGATTTCTATACTCCACTATATTTAATTACTAGAGAAACTGCGTTAGAACAATTAAAGATAAATTGGGGACTAAGAGCTCTGAAATTTGAACAAAGAATGAGAAATATGAGCAACAATAGTTTAGTAAAAAAATGTTGGGACGCTTTAAAAGAAAAAGGTTAGGATACACTGTACGGGATTGAGAGGAGGAAATATTATAATAGGAATGGTTTGGGTTTGGAAGATTATTAAAGAAAACACAGAAAGGCCAAAGTATTAAGTTGATATTAAAAGTGTGGAAGGTTTGAGTTTGATTGCTAAATTAAGATGTGGGAATTTTGAAGAATTTATAAAGTATTGGTTGGATGACGACAAAAGAAAGAGTAAATTTTGTGAAAAAGGATGGGACAGGTTAGAGCACTATGGGCAAATTTGCGATGTAACAAAAGGTTGGTTTGAGGGTTTAGGAGATAGTGATGAGAAAAGACTGTACCGATTAACAGATTGTAAAAATGATAATATAAAAGCTAGGATAGCAAAAAAGTTATGGAAGGAAAAAGAGAAAATTATAAATAGGTTATAAGATTAATGGTGATAAGAGTATGTGTGTAAAATAATATAGAAATGTATACCGAGTCCACTTCCGGGCCAAAAGGCTGAAGTTATAATAAATAATAATATACGCAGAAAATAAAACAAAAAAAATTACATAGGATCGAATCGTGGAGCTCAGACTTGCGTTACAAGGTTCCTAAGAGAAGACCATTTTATTTATTTAAAAAAATTAAATTAACCTAAGATGTGACGTGTTAAATTATTTACGTCACAACTACTCCCTCTACATAAAGTGAGCGTGTCATTTCGCCACGCTATATAGAGTACAAGATAAAATTCAAAGATCATAAGTTTCAAGATCTCTAACCAAATTTTTAACGTTCTCGAACATAACGGAAGACGGCAACAAAATCTGCTTAGGTTTCCACTCGAAACGCACAAGTCCACTCTTCGATCAAAAAAAAAATTGACATAAACTAAATAACAAGCAATAGCATACGATCAATATCATGCGTAGAATATCCTGTAATTAAGTCTAATTCCAAATTAAAATTCTAATAGTTGTAGTAAATACTATTATAGGCTTTTAAAATCGGGACACAAAAACTGCAAAGATATATGATTAATCACAATTTAATAATGAACAGAAATTAATATAAAGAGTAAGCTGCTTTATTCAACTTCGGGAAAACTCATATAGTAATAAACAAATGTCTCACTGGAAGTCCTTTTAATTTTGAAATTCTCCGCTGACTTTTTATGGGCGAAAGTAAAACAGCATGTTTTCTGACTGGTCTCTATTTACAATAACAAATTATTAAACAATTAACGTTTTTTAACTTCGGTACTATTTTTTCGCCTTTTCTAGACCTAAATACGTATCCATACCAAATTTTATTAAATTTCATTAACATTTGTTGAAGTTATGACGATTTATGTTTAAAAATTCAATGAAATTTGAAAATGAAAATTTTTCAGTTTTTGGCTATTATTATTTAAAATATTCGTTCCATTAAAAAAAGTCATAAGAAAAAAAGATGCCATTTTAGTTCTCGATCCCAAATTTAAGGGGACATTCCAGATCAAAACTTCAAAATGTCAAAAAAATCAATTTTTTTGTTTTTATTTTCGGATTTCATATAGTGTCAAAAATACACTCCTAAAATATTATTGCAAAATTCGAAGTAAAACAAAAGTTATACATTTTTATTCTTCGACATGTCAAAGATGTTTTTGTATGCCGATAAGCAATCGAATCATTTAAATGTTTTCTCATTTGCATTTTTTAAAGAAGACAAAAAAATGTGTTTGGTGTTGCTAATCATGTGACGTCATGGCATGTTGAGATCACAAGTCCTTCCTAGCCATTTTAGCCATATAAATTAATTATTAATTATTATCAATTACTAAATATTGGGATGCAGAAAGTATTTTTAGTAATAAGCTATAGTATTTTAACATATTTTCTATATTTGTATACTTTTACACCACTACTACGAAAGTTATATCAAACTAATTTTAAATATAAAGAATTATATTTCTGCAAATTAATCTCTTAATTATTATCTTTAATTTTCTTTTGTTATAAATAGATCATTAGGTTCGCATGTGTGTCAATGTGTATTGAAAGTATTTGACTTTTAATTTAATTTAATTGATCATCCATTTCTTTTAATTGCATATCTTGAAAATACGTACTTCCATCTCTCTCATTTATTTTACAATATCAAGAAAACTATATTCTTTTTACAAAAGGAAAAACCCAGGGAGAAGTGCCGATTTGTTGAGGGTTCGTTATCTACATAAAAATTTATAGTTTCCATCCTCTCTTTTCAAGACCTAAAATAACATAATAAACGGATCATCCGTTCAAATGGGACTAACTAATTTTTTATCCCAAGTACACCTACAAATGAACAATTTGCTCTTAATGGCATCATAGGGTCCCAAGTGACCCTAAAAATTACAAATCTTGAAGACGTCATTTACGTCATAATGCACTACCAAATATGGTCATAGTTTGAACTTTTTTTTACTTTCCTAACCTACCTATGAATTGGAGTGGAATAATTTGGCTTTTTCGGCATCAGCATTTTTCCTTGCAAATTTTCCTTCAGTCTTAAATAGTGTTGCATGTCGAGCGAGTCTTGATCGACAACTTCTCGTTAAAGTCGAGAAAATCGTTAAAATAACAATTAAAACAATTGAATTTTATAGTTTTATCTCACTTCCTTTATGAAAGGAGACGAAAAAACAAATGACATCTATCTGCTCGACATGCATCACTAGTCTTAAATTTTTCTTAGTTGGGGAATAAACTACCTTTAACTTTTCTCTTTCATATTGCTCTGCTTGGCAGACTTTAGAGGCACGACCTATTCGGATTCGCATAAATCGTAAAGCGGTTTTGAGTTAATTGTTTAAATTCGTCAAGTTTGTTATAAAGGAAAGCAATTAAAGAAATAATCAAAGTTTAATTTTTCACGATTAATAAATAATTGAGCGTTTCGGTGCAATAATCGGTTTTACCCGTGAACGCAAGCGCTAAAACCAGTCGGGTGGCAGTGAGAGGCCCAGAGGCGCTCAGTGCCACCTGACTGGTATTAGCGCTTGCGTTCACGCGTAAGACCGATTATTGCACCGAAACGCTCAATTATGAATCTTCTACACAAGTAACTGGAAATCAGGAGATCAAGAAAATTGTTAAGTAAAGTAAAACCTTTGTAATTCTATCAAAATCTTAGGCATTTCAAATAAATATTATAATTCTCATAATTTATCTTCTTAATTTATTTTTAACCAATTCATAAAAATTAACAAGGTGAGTTTTAACTCTTTGTACAGAGCAAGATCCCGCTATATAGTCTCTTTGCCGCTCGAGAGTCTACAACTTTTAATAAAATTCAATAATCACTGTGACGTAACATTTATGGTGACAGTGATGGGATACTGCTCAACTACTTGTTTATTTTTGTGAATGTTTCTTAAAATTTGTTTAAATTCTTTTAAATCATAATTAATCTCTTATCTATCAAATTATTAACTATAATCTTGTCTGTTCTTTTAATTCGATTTGATTTTATTTATCTTTATGAATGTCTTATAATAAATTGTGATATTGTGTTCGTTTATTTGTTCGAAAATTGTGTATGTATTTTTTTAATCGTTCTTCGTGAATTTTGAAAATTAATTAAATATCGTTTAACGTGAATCGGAACTTTTACGTGAATATAATCATACATCAAGTGTCTACAATTTAACTTTCATTTTATTACGCGTATAAGTAATTATGGAATTAGACGTTCGAACACAATATTTGTCATTTCAGAGTGCTTTCTCTGTTCTTCCACAATTTGATGGTTATAATCCACCACTTTGAACATTTGCTTTCGATGTAGAGAACGCGAAGGGCTTGCTTCCCGTAGGTAGTGACGAAAAATTATTCGTCAGAGGTGTTATCGCGAAACTAAAAGGGGCCGCTTAAGATTGTATCGATAGTTGTAGGGTTGACAATATTGAAGAATTAATTAAACATTTAAAAGGACAATTCTCTAGTGGTCACGATTTCAAAACCTATCAACGTGAATTAACAAAAATCGCTATGTTACCAAACGAAACCGCCAGCGAATATGGAGCGCGAGTGCAACATTTAGTTCGCGGTGCAAAAGCAGCAGTAAGTACTAAATAAGAAAACGAAATTAAATACTCGATTGATTTAATTAACCCGATAGAATGATTTATCGACGGATTGACGGATGATTTGGAACAAAGAATGTCAGCCAAACAGGAAAAACCCAAAGATTTAATATCAGCTATCGAAATGGCTCGTGAAGAAGAACGTCGCGCATTAAGTAGAAAATTCTCAAGGACAAGAACAACCGGTTAGATTATTAACCAAAAACCACCCTGATCATCATATTCTCGCGGCAATAGAGATTCAAACCGAAAAACAGTTTCTTGGAGTGATAACCGTCCTTCCACACCCACAAAACTACCGTTTTTCGCATTTTGCAACGATTTAAGACACGAAACACAACGTTGTAAAAATCCATCTAATCCTAAGCGTACTCAATCACCCTCATTAGTGTCGGAACGTGAATCAAGTTTTCAACAACATACTTCTGTACCTTTAAACTCGCAAAGCGCTCGCCATCCGAATACACCAGCGAGCGCAACAGTGAAAGCTTTCAGGGCTGCGGTGGTCGCTACGCTGTCAGGTGTCAAGAATGTTATACCCGCTGCCCAATTATCAAAGTTGAAATTAGGCAATTAAAATAAAACGAGGGAATTTTTCTTGTCGATACCGGGTGTGCAGTAAATCTTATTAAGCAGGATTGCTTAGTGCCCGACGTTCCTGTAAATATTTCTGACCGTATCACTGTACCGGTATCAAAGAGGGTTCCATACCTTCTTATGGTTCGACACACCCGTGTTATTTTACGTTATGCCAAACACCTTACGTGTCCCCGGGAACGGTATACTTTGAGGAGAATATTTTTTCTAAGAAAAGGTCATGATTTCGTACAATCATAAATCGCTCGTTACTATCAGTCGTCCTATCAATCCTATACCTTTTTTAAACTTCCTGGCAATGAATTTCCCGGAACTACCTTAGAACAACATTCAATCCCTAATATCGACGATATACCGCATTATCAACTAAACAGTATCGCTATCCACCCATTCATTCAGAAGAGGTGAGAAAACAAATCCAAAAATTGATCGAACTTAATATTATAAAAATATATAATTCTCCATACAATTCACCGCTGTGGATTGTACCCAAAAAACCCGATGCTAACGGAAATCTTCAATGGCGCATGGTAATCGATTTCATGGCCTTAAACGCAAAAACGGTAGGAGATGCGCATCCCCTCCCTAACTTCACAGAAATACTCAAAAGAGCACTCGCTACCTTTCAACGGCTCATGGACCGAATTTTAACTGGTTTTCAAGGCACTAAACTATTCGTCTATTTAGACGATATAGTTATTTTTGTTCCGTCAATAGAAGATCACACGGGCCGAGCGAGACGCGTTTTTTCAGGCTTAGCTGCTGCAGGGCCTCGACTTCAACCAGAGAAATGTGTTTTCCTTTCAACCAAGATAAAATATCTTAGGCATATTATCTCTGATGATGGTGTTCGTCCAGATCCTAATAAAATATGCGCTGTAAAAAATTTCCTGTTCCAAAAACTTCTAAAAACATAGGAGAATTTTTAGGTTTAGTTGGTTATTACAGGAGGTTTATTGTCGATTTTGCGAAACCTACGAAACCATTGTCAGATTTATTAAAGCAAAGAAAAAGCATCCCGCTTTAAGGATATGCGGGATGCGCTCACTTAAAGTCCGATCTTACAGTATCCCGATTTTGCAAAGCCGTTCATTTTAACAACCGACGCTTCAGATTTCGCAATCGGAGCTGTATTGAGTCAAAGAAAAGTAGGACATGATTTACCTGTAGCTTATGCTTCAAGGTTGCTAACTAAGGCTGAAAAAAATTATTCCGCTACAGAAAGAGAGTGTCTAGCAGTCGTGGAATTCGTTCGACATTTCAGACACTATCTTTACGGGCAACATTTTCTAGTAATCACTGACCATCAGGCGCTTAGATGGCTTCATTTAGTTAAAGATTCATCCTCTCGTTTAATTCGCTGGAGACTGAAACTTCGCGATTATCAATATGAGATTTTGTACAAAAGTGGCAAAACAAATAAAAATGCTGACGCTCTCTTGCGTCATCCTCCCGAAGAAAATGTCAACTTTGACATTCACGAAGTAAGAATTTCACCAATCACGCCAGAATCGATCCCACGAAAACGCTGACGACCTAGAAAAGAAAAGAATTTAGAACCTAACATCTCAAACGCGTCCGGTTGCGACGAGACAGACAGTGAAGCAGAAAACATCGCTGATAGAGTGAGATTACGTCGACAATCTCAACCTAGGCCTCTATACACGGAAACGCCATTTAGATCTTACCGTAGACTCGCTTCTTCTGATTCTGACTCAAGTTCCTCAGTAACAACCGAAGTACCGCAAAATTCTCGACATCGTAATCAACATTACGTAAACGATGGTGATTACATTCCCCCTTCCTCCAATAGAAAACAAATTACATTAAAGAACCTATTTAAAGATGACCTGTCACGTGAATCACCTGTCGAAATGGTTGCCCTGTTGAACCGTTATCACTTATACCATCGCAATTTGAATCGGATAAAAACACGAATTCTAGAGAATCTCCCGAGAGTGATAAGTCAACAATCGAAGCTTCTGCAAACGATTTTAAGATTTTCCCACCGGAACAAAATCTATCGGAATCAGAAACGATCTATTCAGAAGTTGATTCCGAAGACAAGCAAACGATAATAGCTCAATCCGAATCGCGACCAACACCAGTCAATCAATCCGATAATTGTTTGACAAGCCCAGCAACTCTTAACTCCCGAGTCTTTAATGATCACACGTGATAATATCGCACATTTCATTTCGGAAGATTGCCACCTCGAAACACCGATATGATATTTGTTAAAAGATCTGAATTATGTAAATGAAATTTCTCTAAAAGAACAAAATGCCAAAAAGGGAACAGTTATTATCATACGAGTAGGGACACTGAAAATCTTTAGTTTGGTTAGTCGTCATCGGTTTTACGATCTTACATCCGAGGATGATTTATATTCAGTCTTGATTGCGCTCAAAAAGGCAATGATTCACACTAACACTAAAACTATCAGATTGTCTAAGATCAACGATGCTCTGGACAAACTCCCTGATAATTCCCTGCGAAACATTATGTCAAGGGTATTCGAGACTACAGACATTAAAATCACGCTTTGTTTAGGAAAAATAGAAATTCCGTCTTTAGAAAAAAGGAAAGAAATAGTCCGCGAATTTCATAGCAGTCTAGTTTGTGGTCATAAAGGACTTCGAAAACCGTACCGTCGGATTCGTGAGCGTTTCTATTGGCCGAATATGGTAAAGGAAACTATGATTGGAATGTAAATGAAAATATATTTGAAGTAGGTGATAGTGTCCTTCGTTTAAAAGATGTACGAAAGCACAAATTTAATAGCTCCTATTACGGACCTTTCGAACTTAATGCGATATGTAGTAAATTTTATAGCATTGCTATTGAATCAAAGAAGTCATTTTTTGATTTAAAAGCAGTGCTATAAAATAAACTACGTATCACATCAAGTTAATAACATCTGCTTTTGAACGTATGTGAATATGCGTGCTATAATATCTTTGCTATAAAGTCAAACAAATTTAAGTTTAATTCAAACATATTTTTGGTTCATTTACAAAAATAATATATTTTATTCAAACATAATTTATAGTTCATTTTAAATTATGTATTATCAATTTTTAAGTTTGAATCAAACATAAAATTTTTAAACATAGTTTTTGTTTAAACCAAAACAAAATATGTTTGAATGAAACATAATTATTGAAACTAAAATTATTTTTAAATCAAAAGCAGTAAATATTTTCTATATATTGGAATTAAACTTGCAAACTAATTTCAATTAAACAAAATCACTTACATTTTTTTTTGTTACTTAAAAGGAGTATAATGTTTTCTCAGTGTACAGGTTCTTGTACAAGATGTTGCACAAGATCTTGTACAAGTACACATTCTTGTACATGATCTCGAACAAGAAATTGAACATGAACCTTTATTCAAAAGCGAAAAAATTTTACATGTGCAAGTACACATTCTTGTACAGAATCTCGTACAAGAAATTGTACATGAACCTTATTGTTCGAAACCGAAAAAAATTACTTGTGCAAGTTTTTGTACAAGATCTTGTGCAACATCCTGTACAAGAACTTGTTTTAATTTCTTATGCTGAAAATGGTACAGGTTCATTGACACAAATCAATGTACAAGATTTCCTGTACAAGATATTGTACGGAGATTTTCAGTAGGGATAAGTCTGTGGGGACCTACCTTTAGGCTCTTTCCCTCACTTGTGTATCTGTACTCGAAAACTTTGTCGATAAATAAACTCATTCTATCAGTTAAAGTATTTATTTAATTTCGAATACTACTGATTCCTTCATCCCATTTTCCTTTCAACAATTTAAACAATATAAAAATTTATTATATGTGAGAGTGGCGCAAACCGGACCCCCTAAAGGTTTTTTGACTCTTGTGACTAAACGAATCAACCGATTTTATTTTTCGATGGCTTGTTTGAAAGATCATTTAATTGCGCAACCTTTTTCCAGAGATACCTATACTTCATCTTTTATTTTTTGTTTAATAATGATAAGGCCTAAATATTATTAAACAAAATATATCATACGGTCAAACAACCAAAAAATTACTATTTCATCTTTTATTGTTTAATTGCTGTGTTAACTTTAAAAAAATTTGCAAACGGTCCGGTTTGCCCCACCCCCTGGGGTAAACCGGACCGTTTGGTTTTTTATTTATAATATTGCATTTACATAATCTATAATAATAAAAAACATAAAGAATCATGTAAACAATGGTTGTAGTAATAAAGATTTTTTTAATAAAAAAAATAAAAATGTTTGTCATTATCAGAGAAAAAATATTAAAGAGTTCAATTCTCATTGGAAGACAATTATTTTTCATTGTAAGTAAATATTTTAATGAAAGAAACATTTTATTTAAAAATAATTTTTATGAAACTTTAATTCAATGGAAATATCCTATGGCCGGTTTGCCCCACCGAAAACTGTCCGGTTTACCCCACAGGTCCATTTTGAGAATAAATGTTTGTCAAAAAGAAACGCTTTACAAATTCATCAAAGTTTTTGGTGGTAAATATTCCTGAGGTGTGTACCTTCAAAACCCAAGACCTAATATTTGGAAATATTACACGATTTCCTCAGAATTTCCTTAAGAAAAAATTCGGAAAAGTGTAGAAAGAAACTAAAAAAAAACTTTTTCTTCCAAACAAAATAAAAAAAATGTCAAATTGAAAAAATAAGGTATACTACACAAGGTTGTTTCAAATTTCTAAATAGCACTTTTGACAATTTCGCCATTTCGGAAATATTGAGGGGGGTCCGGTGTGCCCCACTGTCCCTTATGAATAATAAATATGAGTTAAATATAATAATTTTAGTAAGATTCATATTAATTTAAAATAATTTTATAAAAATATTAAGAAATCTTGAAATTTTTACTCTTGCAATTTATATATAGACATATCGAATAAAAATTTCTAAGTCGGTTCGGTTGTTGATGTCGAGTTAATACTCTGCCGTTATACGTATTAGGTTAGGTAAAGGTGCGTCTGGGTTTTGATTACTGTAAGTTTCAGATTTTAATTTAATTGTAAAAATGTAGTGCCTAATACTCTCAAGCTTAAATCTTATAGAAGGTAGAATCGATAGTGCAAAATTTGCATTTTTATTATTTCAATAATTATAAATATTATAAAAAGTTTCATTTATTTAACACAAATTGACATTTATTTGAATCCAAAACTGCTTTGTTTTGATGCAAATAAATTTTGTATTTGGATTAAACAATTAATTATTTGACTCAATTAATAGGATATTAGTCTTAAATAAAAGAATTATTTATGATGAATAACTGGATTTTTGATACAAATAAATATTTAGTTACTTCAAAAAAATTATTTTATTGATGCAAATAAATATTAATTTTTATTTATTTAATTTTTATTTGATTCAATTAAATTTTTTTTGAGTGTAGTACAAACTAAATTATGCGCCTTATAGATTTGGCTTTTTTTTTGAAACTATTGAACTATTTTACCAGCCGTTTGAAATATAAGTTTAATTAAGTAAAACTCAACTTTTTATTCTAGTTTGGCTGTCGTAGCGATAATATTATAGTTGTTATTGTAATTTGTATTTTTAACTGCTTGTTTCGATTTGTTTCAAAGACTGTGAATTGAAAGCAGGTTAAGTTAACATAAAATACAATTTTGGTAGCTAAAAACTTTTCTAAATTATTTATTTGTTATACAGATAAAAGAAAAATATAATATTACAAAATTTGATAACAAAATATTTTGACAAAATCACCAAATGGCTTTTTCACCTCACCAAGTGGTGCACAAAAGCCATATGCAGAATTTTCGTAAAGATCTTATAACTTTGTCCTTTCACGGAATACAAAAAAATGTTCTACAAAGATTTTAAAGCTTAATAACTAAACTTTTAGTAACAATTGGAAATTTGAAAAAAGAAATTCAAATTTCGATTTTATAGTACCAAAAGTAAAAAATTTGCCTTTTTACCCCACTCTACCCTATAATAATATTTCATTAAAAAAGATTGAATGATCTTTTACCGTAAATGAGGCTAATTTCGCTGAATTTTTCAATTCCTTATTAAATAACTTCGGGAAACGATAAAAATAAATATTGGCACTGAAAATATATAATCTCTAACCCTTTATGTTTCCTATTACTGCATAAAGAAATTAAAATATGTAACAGAAAATTATTAGCCGTTTTGTTGTGAGCGACTTTACCTTTAACCTCCGTCACACACCTTGGAAAAAATTACGACTTTACACACGTTTAAAGGGAATCATTATATTTCACTGGTACATGAATGGAGATTTTATAGTCTGCAACTTGAGTTAACATTATATTGCACTGACAAATGACTTGCAGTCATATTGCATGAAATTTTGAAAAAGAATTGTATAGCACAAATTTTTGAGTTACACGGAGAAAAATAGATTATACAATTAGAAATATAGAAAATAAGATCATACTGAATATAGTCTCATTAATACCCTTTATAATCTCTCGCCGTCGTAATATCGAGATTTTCGGATCCTTCACTTCTCGTTATATCAAGATTCTAGTGTATACCCCATATATTATGTGAATAATAAAAGAAAATGGAGGGAATTTTTATAGCCGGCTGAAGCTAGCAGTCGTACTCAGCACCTATCTTTAAGAGTCAACTACTAATATGTATCTTCATTTAATTTAATAATACTTAATGATTAAAAAAACATCGAATATTGTTATTTAATTTAAGAATCAATAATCACTAAATTGCAAATTTGGTAAATTTTTAGTCATTAATTTCATTAATTAGTGCTTGACGCTTAAAGATAGGTGCTGAGTACGACTGCTAGCTTCAGCCGGCTATTTTTTATTACAAATAAAAACATTTAGCTTCCTCTTTTCCATCAATCAGAAAAAACTTTTTTGGAAAGGAAGAATTAATATTGTTTTCTTCAAAAAGATTTTAATATAAATTAAACAAGTTGTGAATTAAGATGTTCATTACATGAACATTTTGCTTCCTCTGATAAGCAAAAAATTTGCTTCCTCATGGAGACAGCATTAATCATAAAAAAATTTTTAAACATATTCCATATTGTTAACTAACATTTTAAAATTCAAATTCATTTCTTTTAATAAAAAGAATAAAATATAAAAAAATGAGTAAAATCTTATTGTACTGGAATATAATTTTGATGAAAGAACTGAATTTTCGATAAAAAAGGTAATTTTCTGCTTTAATTGTCATTAACTGTATAAACTCTCATACAATTTATACTTTATATATAGGGGAGAGTAGTGGGGCAAAATGGGGTAGGCGGGTCAAATGGGGTACCTCTGTTTCTCCATGATGGGTACATTTAATTTTTTTATCCTCGATATTTCATTCATTTTGATAAGAAAATGTTATTAATTATGAGGGCAATATGAAATTTTTTTTTTGAAAGTTATACAACTTTAAAGTTTTGAGCGAAAAAAATATTGATTTTTTTCGAAATTAAAGTGCTTATAAAACTTTTTGGGATAATTTATACAATTTGAAAATTGTGGGATCTTTTTCGGCACTTATTCTAGAGTTATTTCCAATAGGATAGATTGTTAAATTGTTTACAACAATTTGTAAACATTACATTTTGTTGTTGTTGAATGTTTAAATAAAACAACTCCAAATCCAGAGAAATTTATTTATTGAGAAAATTATGTCGAGAAAAATAAAATTATGAGTAACGCAGTACTCTTGGTAAAGGTTCGAAGACAAATCAAATAAAAATCAAAGGGAAATCAGGTAAAGAGACGCAGTCATTACACACACAGACATACACCTACACAGTTAAGTGTTATACCTAGAAGGGCTGTACCGCAATAAAAAACAATATAAAAAGTGTCATTGTTAGATCTTTGGCACATCTGCAGTTTTTTTTTCTGTCCTAACACGTTTTTAGTTTATTTGCTTCTCAGGTCAAAAACTATCAAAATTATAAAACTTTCTCTTTCTGAAATCTACAAGATTTTACTTTAACTGAAATATTCAACACTCCCACTTAATTTTGATCGCTGGTTATCTGTAATCTTTTCCTTAAACTGCAAAACTGTTGCTTTGACAAAGGTTTTGTAAAAATATCTCCTAACTGATCCTCAGATCGAACATAAAAAATTCTAATTTCATTACTATTTAACACATCTCTAACATAATGATATCTAACATCAATGTGTTTTGATCGTTTATGAAAATCGGAATTTTTAGCTAATTTAATAGCTGATTGATTGTCAACATACATTGGAACTACATCACAATTTATTTTTAATTCATTAAATATACGTTTTAACCAAACAGCTTCTTTTGTGCCATGAGCCAAGGCAATATACTCTGCTTCGGCAGTTGACAGAGAAACTACGTTTTGACGTTGACTTGACCATGTTATTGGTCCATTGTTAAACAGAAATACGAATCCACTTCTAGATTTCCGCGATTCTATACAACCCGCATAATCAGCGTCAGTAAATCCCGTTAATTTGTCAAAGCTCCCACTGTTTCCATAAACAATTCCATGATCACGTGTATCAATTAAATATCTTAATATTTTCTTTACAGATTGCCAGTGCTCATGGCCACAAGATTCTAAAAATTGACTTGCGTAGTTAACAGCGTACTCGATGTCAGGCCGGCACACTCATGATAAAAACAAAAGCGCCCCTACAGCTTCTCTATACGGAAAATTTACATTCTCATTTGTTTCATTTTTACATAAATACAAACCAGGCTCCACAGGAACGCTGGATGATTTTGCATTCTTCATTCCAAAGTTATTTAAAATTTTATCAATATAAGCCGATTGACAAATTTTTAATGTACCTTTTAAACGATCACGTTTAATTTCCATTCCAAGAAAATCACTTGCACTACCGGTAGTTATTTGAAAAATACTTTTCAAATAAAGAAGCACTTGGTTGATAGCATCTATACTATCACAAATCAAGAGGCCATCATCAACATAAAGTGCTAAATACACTATGTGATTGTTCACTACACCTGAAAACACGCACTTGTCACTTTCCGTTGCCTTGAAGTTGAACTTTTCCAGGAACTCGACGAATTTCTTATTCCAGCATCGAGGAGATTGCTTTAATCCATAAAGGCTCTTATGTAATTTGCAAACTAAATTCTTTTTCTCTTCGTTGATAAAACCTGGTGGTTGTTCCAAATAAATTTCTTCTTGAAGTTCGCCATACAGGAACGCTGTCGTGACGTCAAATTTTGCAATTTCAAAATCTTCTTTTGCCGCAATTGCCAATAGAATTCTAATTGATTCATAGCGTACCACAGGTGCGAATGTTTCAAAATAATCAACACCTTGTCGTTGCGAAAATCCTTTCGCCACAAGTCTTGCTTTGAATTTGCTGTTTTTTCCACTGGCATCTGTTTTTATTGAGAAGATCCATTTGCATCCCACCACTCTTCTTCCTGAAGGCAATTCTGCTAAACTCCAAGTTTCATTTTTATTTAATGCTTGCATTTCATTTTTTACAGCAACTTTCCATTTCTCAGCATCTGGACTAGACATTGCTTCCTCATAAGTCATCGGTACATTGTCAACCATGTACGCTACTGGAACTCCATAGTAATCTGGACCCTTGAGTTGATTTCTATCACGCAAAACTCTGATCGGTGGTCCATTGATAGGGACATCCTCTTGAAGTTGTACAGGTGCATGTTGAATATCTGCTTCATCAGGAACCGCTGCTTCTTCTGGAACCACTTCTTGAACAGGAATCACAGCTTCATCATCGTTGTTTTCAAAAACATTTCCGGACAGAATATATTTTCTTTGTTTACTGAAACAACTGTTTCATCTTCATTGAAATCAACATCACTGCTGATATAGATTTTGCTTGTTGATTTGTCCCATAGTCTGTAGTTTGATGACTCATTATCATAGCCAACGATAATGACCTTTTTACTTTTTGCATCAAACTTTTTCCGATGTTCCTTTGGGATATTAAGATAAGCAGTTGTTCCGAAAACTCTCAAGTGTTTGATTTGCGGGATTCTTTTAAACCATTTTTCGAAAGGTGTCTTTGTTTCACCTTGTCGTAAAATCGAACGATTTAAAACATAGCAGGCGGTATTGACTGCTTCTGGCCACAGTTTTTTATCAACATTGCTGGCAAGCAACATTGTCCTTGCACTCTCTACGATCGTTCGGATGTCTCGCTCAGCACGACCGTTTTGTTCATGAATGTAAGGCGACGAAAATTCTTGAATAATTCCTTTTCCTTTTGAATATTTAGTAAATTCTTCTGATATGTATTCGCGACCGTTATCAGAGCGTACTATAATTAATTAATACTATAATTAACACTTACATCACATAACAAAGAGGAATCTTCGACCACTTTTGCATTGTTGTCACTATGTCCATTTTTATTGTTTCTTTTCTTTGAGCACTCTTTGAACCAATGTCCTATTTCTTTGCAAATTCCGCACTTGGTTCTCTTCTTCAACTCTTCTATTTTCTTTTTTTACTCTGCTTCTTTTCTGCATTATTCTTTCTAGAGTCCTGTGGTTGAATCTTCAAATTAAACGCTTGTATTTGAAGAGCAAGTGATGAAATATTCTCATCTGATTCTGAGAGTCGCTTTTCCTCTCGTATGAGCCTTGCTATGAGAGCATCCTTTTTTCTCTCTGCTTTGGGAGTGCATTCCCAGGCCATTCTAAAAGTTGAGAATTTCTGTGGCAAACTGCTGAGTAATTTTGTCTCTATTGATGCATCTGACAGTTTCTCATTTGCATCGGCGAGCTTCCTGCAAATATTTTCAAATTGTTCAATTTGAAGAGCTACCGATTCTCCTTCTTTAATATGAAAATCATAATATTGTTGCCACGCATTATGTTTCGTATCTTCACTACTGTCCGCATACAATGCAGCAAGTTTGTCCCAAATTTGTTTAGGCGTTGAACAATTTATTAAATAAGGGAACATCGACTTTTCAACTGAACCGATGAGAATAACCGCAGCTTGCGATATTGCTTTATCCCATTTTTTCCACTTTTCCAGTTCAGTTTCCTTGTTCGGCTCCGGTTCAGTGCCATCAATGTAACACGTAAGTCCTTTTGCCTTTAGTGCAAAAGTAACACCGAATTTCCATAATTGATAGTTGTTGCCATCTAACTTCGGTAAATCTAAATTCTCTTTGCTTTCCATGATGGAGAATTGCTGTATGTTTCACTATAACACTTATTACCGAAACACCAAAACTATCAATCACACGAGTTGTAACTTGACCGATTCACTAACTTAAACTTTTTATTTTTCCGACGCAATACTTGTCAAAGTATACACTATTTTCTGATAAATTTTACGCTTGCGCAGTGGAAGCGTGCTGGGCCCATAACCTGTTGAATGTTTAAATAAAACAACTCCAAATCCAGAAAAAATTTATTTATTGAGAAAATTATGTCGAGAAAAATAAAATTATGAGTAACGCAGTACTCTTGGTAAAGGTTCGAAGACAACTAAAAATCAAAGGGAAATCAGGTAAAGAGACGCAGTCATTACACACACAGACATACACCTACACAGTTAAGTGTTATACCTAGAAGGGCTGTACCGCAATAAAAACAATATAAAAAGTGTCATTGTTAGATCTTTGGCACATCTGCAGTTTTTTCCTGTCCTAACACGTTTTTAGTTTATTTGCTTCTCAGGTCAAAAACTATAAAAATTACAAAACTTTCTCTTTCTGAAATCTACAAGATTTTACTTTAACTGAAATATTCAACAGTTGTACTATGCAGTGCGGGGCAAAATGGGGTACCTATGTGTTGGACGATGCCCGGTGGTATTTAATATTCATTGAACTACTTAAAAACGTTATATTACGCATATTTAACAACTTTCCGCAGAAAAGTCAATATTTTTGTTTCGGGGTATTATGCTATCGATGTTTCACTATCGATATATCGATATTTTTCATTATCGATGTTTTTCTGTTAATTTCTAGTAAATATTGCTTGTTTTTTTCACAATAATAAAGAATCTTACTTTTTGTTTGTATTTATAATCTCTTACAACAAGAATTTAACAAATTTTAAAAAAATATTCCATGTTTTGTATGATAATTTAATACCACCCCATTTTGCCCCACCCATGGGGCAAAATGGGGTTTTTTGCACCTTCTCAGAAAATGGGATATAAGTTCTTTTAAAAATTGTTTTCTCCGCTATTATCATAATTTCCTCTAACCTAAGAGTACAAAGAAAAATTCTGATGATTAGTTGAATCGATTTATTCGTTTGGTTCTCCGTAAACAGCCGTCTTAAATAACATAGTTCTATATAGAAGAAAATTTATTTAAAGGATTTAAAAAAATTCTATAAATTAAACGACTACAAAGCTTCCTCGCTAGAAATCAAAATTAAATAATATATTTATTATTTAATTATTTTGAATTCCACAGAAGGATGTACAGAATTTCTAAAAAGACAAGCAGAAAGTATGCAACTTCCGATGAAGATTTTCGAAGTGTATCCTAATAAACCAATTGTGATTGTCACCTGGGAGGGAACGGAACCAGAAAAGAAGTCAATTTTATTGAATGGCCACATGGACGTAGTTCCAGCTTTTCCCGTAAAATTCTCTAATTAAACTATTTTTGAAAATTATAATTATTTAAAAAATAAACAAATTTATGTTATAATGTAATTTTTCATACAGGAAGAATGGAAATATTCGCCATTCAGTGCTCATATGGATGAGAACGGAGATATTTATGCGCGAGGTTCACAAGATTGTAAATGCGTTAGTATTCAGCATTTAGAGGCGATTCGTCGTTTAAAATTAAATGGAATACGTTTAAAGAGAACAATTCACATTTCCTTTGTTCCGGATGAAGAAATTGGAGGACATCACGGAATGAGAGCATTTACAAAAACAGATGATTTTCAATCAATGAATGTTGGATTTGCCTTGGATGAGGGTAGTGCCTCTGAGAATGATGAATTCTCATTAACTTACGGTGAACGAACATTATTTCGTATTTGGATTCATTGTACCGGAGCAACTGGACACGGATCTCTTTTACCAAATGACACGGCTGGGGAAAAATTACTTTTTATTTTAGAACGTTTTCAAGAATTTCGTCAATCCGAGAAGAAGAAATTGAAGTATCCTGACATTAAAATTGGAAATGTGACGAGTATGAATTTAACGATGATCAAGGTGAGCAAAAAGTGGAGTTTGTTTTAAAATATTCTTTACACTGAGAAAAAACTATTAGTTCAATAGCGCCAATGCTATTGAATTTAATTTTTTCGAGGCAATAATTTCTGTATTGAATTAATGAAATATATATTAAAATTTTTTATTATTTTATAATTTAGAACTAGATGCATAATGTTGTCTGATGAAATATGTAAAATGGTTGAGATGTAAAGTTGATAAAATTTTTAAAAAATATTTTTAACTAGTTTGAAATAAGTGTTGGCATTATTTTAAATAAAATTTTGTTAAATTAAAAAAATAATATTTTCTGTTTGAATTAATGTAAATTTAAGACAATAGAATTTGATTTTTAATCAATAGAACGTTGTTTTAATATTATAAACTATGTATTTATTTATACACTAAAAGCAACTATTTCTGTTTTTTGCTTATTTCCACTACTTTAAATACGCTAATATACTACAGAAATCAAAAAACTATTCTTACTCTCTAAATTTGAATTAGTAAAAATGCTTACTAATTTGAATTAATGACTGACTTTTTGCTTTTGAATTAGTACATTTTACTAACAAATTAGTAGTAATTACTATTTATTAGTAAATTTTACTAATTCAAAAGTAAAAAGTCAATCACTAATTTAAATTAGTAAACATTTTAACTAATTCAAATTTAGAGTAAAAATTATAATCAATTAATTAATCAATCAATTAATGATAATCAATTACCAATTAAGTTGCCCAGGGATCAAGACCTATTAATATGTTTTTTTCAAGTGTAGAGAATAAAAATTGAGGTGTTGGATGCTTTCAAGAGACGCGCATAGTTTTCGTTGTCCCCTTGCGCAGCCGGTGTCTTGCTGTACGCGGTGACTTCTACTTTCACGCGTATCCCTTTAAGGTAAAAGTACCAATAACGGAACACTTAAAAATTTCGTTCCCATTACGAAACATTATAACAAAAATTGAAATAAAAGCAATTAAACTTGGTGGTGAGAAAATTCTAGTCATTTCAATAAATTTTATACGATATAGGAATTATTAGTTCTGTGTAGTATTTAATTTAATAAGAAATATTGAATTGCATTTTAACTTTAAAATTAAGGTTTCCATCAAACTACCGTATCACATTGGGTACATGTATTAATTACATGCCCCGATTAATGGAACACACAGGAAATATACAGCAAACATAACCTCAAATATTTTCAGTATTTTCGTATTTATTTTCTACCAGAGAAATTGGCTTTTTAATTATCTATTAAACTAGAATTTGTTCATTGTATTTAATTCATTATAATTAATGTTCAAATTGTTGAGATGAATCAAAAGAATTGTAATTACTTATTGAATCAAATAAGGTGTTCAAGGTGTTCCTTAAAAGGGACACTCAGATGCATTAATACTGTCCTTCCGGTTTAAAGGAATTTTGAAAAGTCGTGTCATTTCTATCAAATATTCTTTGTTTGTAACATACGAATGTTCTCATATGTCATAAACTAAAAACATTTTGATAGAAATCATACGACTTTGCAAAATATAGTCAAACCGGAAGGACAGCATTAATGCATCTGAGTGGACATTCAATTTGGAACACACGTACATACAGAAAATAATCGTTCCATAATAGGTGCAGTGCAGAGCTATATAATTTAATTAATATTATTCTTATTTCATACACGGAGAAAATTTGTTCCCTATATTTTACCGAATTCTTCAGTAAAGTTGGGATATAGTGGCATAACTGTAATTTTTAATAATTTTGCTTCCTCATAAAGGAAGCCTTATAGTGATGTCGATTTCCGAATTTTTTAAAATCAATTATTTTTACAAATTTTTAAGTGTAGTATATATAATTCGTCGAGAGGAACAAATGTCCGGATGTATGTGTGTATGTATGTGTGTGTGTATGTATGTGTGTGTATGTATGTGTGTGGGTGTATGTGTGTGTGTGTGGGTGTATGTGTGTGTGTGTGTGTATGTCACCGATTCTTGTGGACAAATTTTCTCTTACACATCTTGATGGATTTTGATAAGATTTTGTAGATGTATTATCATGAATACCAAGAATCAGACAGAAGGATTTTCAAAAATATATTTAAAAAAAAATTTTTCAACATTTTTTTAATTTTTGAAAAAATTAATTTTTTGGTTTTTTGAAATAACTTTTTTCTATATTAAAATTTTTAATAATTCTTGTCAAAATTGCATTCCTGACATAAAAACGAATCGATTCATGTATATAAAGTATATATTTTATCAAAATTTATAGCATTAATAAATATTTTAATTTTTCACAAAAAATTAAAATTTTGTATTTTTTGACATTTTATCATAACTTTTAAAAATAATTATTCTATAATAAAAAATTGAATAATTAATATTTATTTAGGGTACTTTACCCGGTTTATTAATTATATTTAATAAACTATTATAATTATTTAAATTATTTTTTCAGGAATAATATTCAAAATTTAATGTCATATCTTTATTCCTTATAAATTAGTACTGTAAAAGTTAAAACAAAATTGAAACTGAACGTTTAATGAAAATTAAATCAAATTTTAACGTTTCTTTTGAATACCTCCTTGATGGTCACTAACGTTTCAGGGACAGTTCGGTAAAACTTTCTTGACTTGACTCGAGTGTTAGTTTTCAGGAATAGTTCGGTAAAACTTCCTTGACTTGCCTGAATTGTTAGTTTTCAGGATTGAAATACTTTTTTAAATGCCCCGTAGTAAAAAAAACTTTGACGTTAATAGTTAGTTGTTTCTAACCTATTTGTACTGACTAACCAATAATTAATAATTTTATTTATAGCAGAAACCGCTTCTGAAACGAAATTAAATAGCAAATTACTTTCTTTTTAGTTCTTAAATAATCCAAAAACAAAAGTATTTGAAACTATTTAGTTTCATGTCAACTTGAAACAAAAGATTGAAAAACATAATAATTTAGTGACAATCAAAGAAAAATTGTTTCCGCATACTTATGTAACAAGAGCAACGTAATTAATTAATGTAACTTACGTGACCAGAGTAAATTACGTAGCTATAGTAATTTACATAATTACAGTAAGTTACGTATGTTACGTAACCAGAGTAAATAACGTAACTACAGTAACTTACTCCAAGGATACAACTTATGTAACTTACGTAAATGGTACAACTTGCGTAACTTACGTAAACGGTACAACTTACGTAAGTTACGTAACTACAATAACTTACGTAATTTATCAAGTTTACGTAACTTACGTAAATAATCATTTTTACGTAACTTACGTATGTAATTTACGTAAAAGATCAAACTTACATAAGTCACGTAACTAGAATAACTTACGCAAGTTACGTAAATGATGAAACTTATGTAACTTATACAAATGATCAAAGTTGCATAACTTACGTAACTATAACACCTTATGCAATTAAAAAAACTTACGTAGGTTTGACCATTTACATAATTTACTGTAGTTACGTTATTTAGTCTGGTTATGTAATTATAGTATTTTTCTTTAATTATGTAAGTTATCTTTTATTTTATACAACTATTGTTTATTAATTTGTATCTTTCTCACAAGCGGTGAAATAAAATTGAGATTTATATATAAGGGCAGTTGAAAGTTTCTGAAGCAATAATGTAAAGCGTGCGATGTATGTATTAATGTATGCGTTTAGAATGTACTGTAGGCAGGTGTAATGAATAGGTATTTGTTCGTGAATGATTGTAGGGGGTTTAGGTAGTGATTAAAGTAGGTAAAATAAGATTTACGGCAGTATTACTGTAGAACTACTGCAATGACATTATTTTTTATTTTTTATTCTTCAAGTTTTACCGAACTATTCTGTAATTCAATGAATATAAATTTTACCGAACATTGTACCTTACGTTTTACTGAACTTTCAATAAAAATAAGTATAGTGAACACTTACCCTACGTTTTACTGAACTATACAATAAATATAAGTTTCACCGAACACTGTGCCTTACGTTTTACCGAACTTTCAATAAAACTAAGTATAGTGTACATTTACCCTACGTTTTACCGAACTGTAAGTGAACGGCTAATACATGTACCATAAGATTTATTCTTTTTACATTATTTTTCAATGCAATTGCTTTTACAGTCCTGTTCCTTAAAACTTACAGTTTTGACACTTCATCCCAGTTTTACCGAACAAAGTTCAGTAAATTTTCAGGAATAAATTTTCTCCGTGTAAAAAATAATCATTTTAGGGCTTAAATACTATTAATAAAATACCAATCTTTCAATATATACCCTAATTATTCATATTAACACTTCTAATTCCATGATATTTATCATAGAAATTTAGTTAGGTTAAAAAGCGTTCCGATATTGGTACCTTTACCTTATACCATTCAACCCTCTCAGTTGTAGAAATTAATTTTAAAATTTCTGTACAGACTCATATTTTATTTAAATTCTTTTTAAAAACTTAATTGAATTTTTTATTATTAGATCAAATGCCACAGTATTTTTACAAAATTATTTCAGTTTGCGTTTAGTAACTTATAAACTTTTATATTTTTTATTTTTTATTTCAAAGAAATTTCTAATTAATTACCCTTTTAATATTACTTCATTTATTTATGAACAAGTTAAGATGACGTAAAAAGTATTAAAATCCTAACAAAAATGTTTTTAATGCAAAAAATTCCACCAAGTAAAATTTTTTATAATTCTCCAAACAATTAGTGAAATAAAAGTTTACTAAGTAAAATTTATAGCTAAATCTTCAATAATGATTGATTTTATTAATATTACCAATTGAGCAGCAGTGCGCAATAACAGCAACTGCTGCTCAAATCGGAATAACTACTTCAAATTGCGAGGTGGGGACTAGATTTGTCCAATAAGGGAAAAAGATTCTTTACACTTCTACACAACTCGAAGTAGATATTGCCGTTGAGATATTGCAGCTAAATTACATTGCAGAATCGAGTCAATGTTTCACAGTATATTTTGAGTTATGACAAATATGAAAATAATTTTTATGATTAACATACGCAAAAAATGAAATCTAATTATTCGTCTTTAATAAAGAAGTTTCTATTAATATTAATAAAATCAATCATTATTAAAGCTTTAGTTATAAATGTTACTTGGTAAACTTTTAATTAACTAATTGTTTGGAGAATTATACAAAACTAGCGATATATCCTTCACTCGCTAACGCTCGCTCGTTTGACATTTTAGTTATTTATTTCCACTTATATACATATTTATTATATTTTAATTTTTAATATTTATTTAATAGCATCTTTCTGGTTAAATAGATATAAGTAGTAAATGCACATTAATATTTTCTACAAAATGCGTTTATTAAATTAATAATTTTAAATAAATAATATAAATTATTAATTATTAAATAAAAGACTATTTATATTTAATTTATAATTATTACACATATATTATAATAATTAATTGATCTTAACATTGACGTTTTTATGGCTGATTTCACCAATGACGATTAAAAGTTAATCAATGATTAAAACCAGTTTAACGGCTTGTGAATGGTTAATTGAGGACTTAATCATTGATTAACTTTTAATCGTCATTGGTGAAACTGGTTCTTAAAAGTGTATTTGGTCATCTCTGTCTAATTAATTAATTAATGTATTTTTCTGTATTTTCCGGCAAAATATTTAAAAAATTAAAAATTTCCTTTTCTTGATGAATAATGAAAGCATTACTCCACCAGTAGACTAAGTTAAGAAATTGAATTAATTTTGAAATGTTTAAGTAAAATTTTTAATTAAATAATTTATTTATTTTATGTTAGTTCTTCGATAATTAAGATATTTAAAAGAATTATTGTTAGAAATAGAAAAATTTAAAGGTTTCATATTAGAATTCGTGGTAAATATGTTTTTCTTCGCTTTCAAACAACTTTTACTTCTTTAAAAAATTATAATTTACGTCAAGGAATATAAATTTTTAGAAATAGTAGAATTAATAATTCGGAAACAATGCAGAAAGTCAAAGAACTACGATATAAAGATTGTGACGTAGAAAACAAAAGACTGATCACGAGTTCAATTTTCCAATTAAAGGAAAATAAATTGGATTCAAGAATTGTATGGCATTTTTCTTGTTAATAGTAAAATTATTATTTTTCATATGTAGCATTTCAGAAAAACAGCGTTTTTTATAATCAGGTACACGGTCAAGAATAGAAACATTAGAACAATCAAACTCATGACCAGATTTAGATTGATGTGCATTCACTACAGATGTATCAGATTTATTATTTTTGTGTTCATCAATTCGTGTTTTTAATATGCGTTTCGTTTCACCATCATAACAAGCCGTGCAATTCTTACAATTAAACTTATAAACTACATTGGTTTCTGCCAATTTTTAAGTTTTGTCTTTACCTAATTTAATAATTGATTTTAAATTTTTATTGACAATTGGGATAGTTAGAAAATCGTAAGAATTTAAAATATGTGATAAACTATTGATGTCAGGATAATTAAATAGAATACAAACTTTTTGCATTTTATTATATATGCGAGCGCGGGAATTTTTTAAAATTATATTATTAGTATTATAGCACTTGATTGTATTTTTTCGGACGTTTATGTATTTATTAATGAAATCAGATGGATAATCATTATAATTTAAAATGTTTTTTACATTCGTTAAGTTGTCCCTATGAAATGAAGAATGCGAAAGTAAGATTGCTCTATCTACTAGATTGTATACAATATTTATTTTTTGTTGAATAGGATGATGAGAGTAATAATTAATGAGTCTACCAAATGCAATTTCTTTCTTGTACCAATTGTACTTAATTGGTTGATCACAATCGTCAATCATTAAAGTAACATCCAGGAAATTTATTTTATTATTTTCTTGAACTTCATGTGTGAATTGTAAGTTATTATGATAAGAGTGAAAAACACTAACAACCAAGTCAATATGATGCCTATGTACACATAAAATGGTATCGTCGACATATCTAAAGTAAAATAATGGAGTACAGTTATATTGGTTTTTTAAAATATTATGGAGACAATTATTTTCTAAGTCATCCATTACAATATCAGCAAAGAAGGGGGAAATCGGTAAACCCATCGGAGTTCCATCTAATTGTTGATAATATTTATTAGCAAAAACAAAAACTGTGTTTTCAAAAAGAAACTTTGTACAATTTAAAATTTCATCGACGGAATTTTACAATTATTCATCGACGATAGTCTGCGTTCAAGACTCTCTATGACTACACTGTAAAAAGGGAGTATAAATTTAACTCCCCAGGGAATTCTATAAAAGTCGCACCCATTGAAGAGTTAATGCCGGGGGAGTTAAATAAAGAGAGTTAAAATTTAACACCCAAATGCTAACTCCCCATGGAAAAATAACTCGCACTGGTGTTGATAAAGGGAGTTAGTAAATTAACTCTCTTTTGGAGTTGATTTTTAACTCGACAAATTTAACTCCCGAGTCCGTTAACTCCCTAAATTTTTTACAGTGTATGTTATGTTATCTCTTGACGCCACATCTCTTTTTACTAAGGTTCCCTTAAAGTTACACTGTAAAAATTTTAGGAAGTTAACGGACTCGGGAGTTAAATTTTTCGAGTTGAAAATCAACTCCAAAAGAGAGTTAATTTCTAACTCCCTTCAGTCAACACCCGCGCGAGTTATTTTTTCCATGGGGAGTTAGCATTTGGGTGTTAAATTTTAACTCCTTTTATTTAACTCCCCTGGCATTAACTCCCAAATGGGTGCTACTTTTACAGAATCCTCTGGGGAGTTAAAATTTAACTCCCTTTTTTTACAGTGTAGTTAGATGGAATAGAAACATCTTTTAATTTTTAAATAAGTTAAAAACTACTGTTAATATGTGATTTTGGAATTGGAACATTGTCTTTTAGTTTGTTATATAAAATTTTAGCTAAAAGATATATGTCTGGCTATTGACTAATGAAATGATAGGACGGAGAGGAACACCATTTTTATGCACTTTATAGGAAGGCCATAAAATTTAGCCAACGATGTATTAGTTAGAGTCAATTCATTATTATGGTATCTATATTTAAAAAGTCCATTGTCATTTTGGTTCTGCAGAATATGCTTAGTTTTTGTTTGAAGTTTTTTTAAAAGGTCATAATTAAGAAGTTTATAAGTAGAAGTATCAGATAATAAGTCATACGGTTTACCAATATACGATGATTTGTAAAGGCAAACAGTAGTATTGCCTTTATCAGAATTTGTGAACATTATATCTGGGTTCTGTTTTTAAAAATTATTTGTTAACTTTAATTTTTTCATAAAAATCTTATCTTCCATAAGTGTATGTGAAGATTTTTGCAAATTAGTATTCAGATTCGGAGTTACTGTTTGACGAACAACATTCTTTATACCGTTGTCAGAGTCAAGATTATTAATAGATGTTTCTATGTTTTTTAAAATGTTTATAATATCAATGTTTGAACATGATTTCTTTAAACTATAAAATTTGGCCCCAACGAAACTACATCGATGACATCCATGGGTAAATCGACATTTGTAAGATTTTTAATCCATTTGCTTTTTTCAGTGCGTTTATAGTGCACGTTATGTTTTAATAATAAATAATTGAATTTTTAATTGCATCTAAATTTTATTAATTGAATCCGGGAAATAATAGTGGATTCGCGATCGATGTCTCATTTAAAAAAAAGAATATTTTGAGTCGGGAATTTTTGGTAAATATAGATGAACGCTCTGGGACTAGCGGTCCTTTCGGAATTTTGATAAATAATTATTTAAAAAACTGTTTAAACATACGGAAAATAGGGTTTTTAACGGTTTAGCATCATCGTCTCATTCTGAGAGGATAAAATATTTCTGGCTCATATTTGCAGAGGTGAAAGAAGAAGACTCACTGAGGAGCGGTCCTCTCCGTTTTTGCAATAATTTTGCGAGGAAATTATTTTATTTACGATTGAAAATGAAGTAATTTGAGGTTTGAGACATTTTCGTAGTTAAAGTCGCGGTCACTATCGAGAATTGATTTTTCGATATGTTGTTAATTGTAAGAATAAATGTGGTAAAAGAGTGGAACTTATGAATAATAATACACATGTAGAGTGTTAATTACTTAAAGAAATATTTTTGGGACGCACTGATTATTTTATTTTTATTTATAAAAAGAAAACGTTAAAATATATAGCTATCTACAGCAGCATTATTTTGTAAAGACGTGGACAGACGCGCTGGCATGTGTTTCGCCCGTCGTTGTGAGGCGCGTCATTGTGTGAGTACGGATTACTACTTCTCCGAGTAAAAATCTCTACGAATTGCTCTGATTCATAATAAAAGTTGCTTCGCTCAGAGTATTAATTGCTTTCGACATTTTAAATATTACTAGGCTTTTAATCAAATTTAGATTCCTTAAAGTAAATTATACTTTTTCAAAAAAGTAAAAAGTCTTTCAAAAAGAAGCAAAAGTTACTGTTGCTCGAGCAGTTTCAAAATTACTACTTGAAAGTAGTAATTTTTCATCGAAAAAAGTATAATTATTACTATTTATTTTTCTCTGTGTTGATATCTTGAAACAGCGGCGGCGGCGATATCTTTTCGTAATATAGGTAGATATATGAGCGATTCCACGTCAAGTGGAATAATAATAATTATTATTATAATAATTATTTCAATAATTTTTTACTCTTAAACAATTAAACATACAAATTTGACAAAGTACATTTTGGAAAGGTTTTTTCATGCTCTTTCGATTGGAAATAAGCATTTTGAAAGAAAAAATTTTTGACCCAAAAAAATCAAAATTAAAAATAAATTTCAATTTTTGGGGGAGAAAGATACGATTTTTTGTGTTTTAAACGAAAGCTGAGGTTTTTTCCTAAAAGGACATATAAATGATAAAGTGGGACTAGAATGTTTAAACATTGAAAAAAAGAATTTTCTCCAAAACGGAGCTAAAAACCGGGTTTCGAGCGCTCCGGCGAGTAGAAAACTCTTTTTTTCAATGTCTAAACATTCTAGTCCCACTTTACCATTTATATGTCCTTTTAGGAAAAAATCTCAGCTTTCGTTAAAAAAAAAAAAAAAAAAAATTGGGTCTTTCTCTCCAAAAAATTGAAATTTATTTTTAATTTTGATTTTTTTGGGTCCAAAAATTTTTTTTTCAAAATGCTTATTTCTAATCGAAAAAGCATGAAAAAACTTTTCTAAAATGTACTGTGTCAAATTTGTATGTTTAATTGTTTAAGAGTAAAAAATTATTGAAATAAGCATTGTACTAAAAAACACAAAAATTTAACTTCCCTCCCCCACGGAAAATATTGGACTAGGTAAAAAAATATTTTCACGAAAAATTACTATCTATGAGTACTACAAAAGCCCTAACTTTTACTACGATTGGAGAAAAATTTTTCTCCACCTTGATCACTTGACATGAAATATATAAAGTATTTTTGATGAAAAGTAGGAAAAAGTCAGGGAAATAAAAAATATGGAATGTAATTTTTGTCAGTTTTGTGAAATATTTAAAATATTTTTTTTTGGTCGTCAAGTTTATTTTTTCGATTTATTGCCGTGCAATAAAATTGTAGTCCTACTTATTTAAATTAAAGATGTTAGGTATTGTCTTGTTAAAATAAATTTTTCAATAATATTTCTGCTATTTCCTACATCGCACAAAAACTTCCAGGAAACTTTCAGGAAGTTTCCTGTGGGAACTTTCGGAAGTTAGCCTTGATAACTTCCTGGAAATTTCTAGGAAATACAATAATGTCCGCAGGTTAGAAGCTTCCATGGAAACTTCCTGCAAGTTACCAGGAAGTTTTCAAAAATTATATAAAATTTTTTTTAGCGAAATTATTATTTAAAAAAGGGACTCGAACCACCCTCAATTATACCTACTTGTGTAATATTATAATCCAAAATTTAGTTTATAATCAGTAAATTAATTTACAATCAATACAATTTAATTTAGTTGCATTTAACATTTTTAGGGTGGTGTACAAATTAATGTTATTCCCAAGGAATTCTCAGCAGGATTTGACATTCGTTTGGCTGCTGATGTTGATCATGTAAAATTTGAGCAGATGATTCAGAATTGGTGCAAAGACGCCGGTAATGGTGTTTATTATACGACAGAACTTAAGGAACCTTTTGTAGAAAATACAAAAATGGACAGTTCTAATATTTTTTGGATTGCATTCAAAAAAGCGTCAGATAATTTAAATATAAAACTCGATCCAATGATTCGTTTAGGAGCATCAGATTCACGCTTTCTTCGAAGTGTGAGTCTTCTTTAATTATTTTCTTAATTAATATTTTTTTCATTTTACCGTTTTGCGTAATTTCTTATCTATACAAAATTAATTACTACATTTAATAAGTATTTAGAAATGAGATTTTTTTTAAATTAACCCTCCGTCACACACCTTGAAAAAAATTACGACTTTACACACGTTTAGAGGAAATCCCTCACCACATTGTAAAATAGGCGACATTACAACATAAACAAAGGAATCAACAAAAATTTAATTTTAACACAAACTTACAAATATGTGGTAAATTATTCTAACTTATAAAATTAATGAAATTAATTTTCGGTCTCAAAAATCAAAATTAATTACACGAATGCACATCTTCGAAGGAATTACACTTTACATGTAAAAATAATGTAACATTAACAAATCAGCAAAAAAATCATTAAATAATTTATTTTAATTATATTTATAATATAATTTTGTCATTAACCAACAGTGGAACAAAACATGTTTTGAAAAATTGATTTTTTTATTCAACATAACCTCAC
This sequence comes from Leptopilina myrica (nomen nudum), assembly GCA_032872475.1. Lineage (NCBI taxonomy): Eukaryota > Metazoa > Arthropoda > Insecta > Hymenoptera > Figitidae > Leptopilina > Leptopilina myrica (nomen nudum). Next base: position 7,216,111 of record CM065467.1, read on the forward strand.
TTTTTGGAGTTTTTTCTGGCTTTGAAGCCTAATAATTGAAGATTAATTATGTTTAAACTAAATGTTTTTTTAGAAATATGTTGAGGAGTAAATTGTCAAAAGGTATAGAAACTGATTTTATTTTGCAATGAGAAAAACAAAAGTTATTTAAAAAATACTGAAACCGAAGAGGGAATCCCTCCCTAGGTGTGTGACCGAGGGTTACGTGAATTATTCATATAATTAAATTATTAAAACTATTTTTTCAGATGGGCGTGCCAACTTTTGGTTTCACTCCAATTAATCATACACCAATTCGTATGCATGGTGATAATGAATTTCTGAACAAGGACATTTTCATTAAAGGCATAAACATTTTCATGAATATCATAACGGAAATAGCGAATGTCTAGAAAGACATTTTTATCTAGGAAAACATTAAATCAAAAATGCATTATTTTAATCTTTCCTTTTTTGTAAATTTAACCTGTAACCTGTAAAATTAAATCTACTTTTTTATATTTGACATTCAAGTACTTTCATTTATTTATTCGTATTTTTTTAATTACATTCATGATTTTTTGTATGAATTTAAAAAAATCCAAGTAATAGAGAGAAGAATTTTGAATTAATTTACTCTCCTCCGCGCCTCGATACTGAGGCTACTGCGCCGAAAGGAGAAACTATCGAGCAAAAGAAATACTCTGTCGGTAAATGAAAGACGATTACCATTTGAAGGTTAAAAACTTCAATCTTTGGTTGATGGCCAGCCTCATGAAGTAAACACTTTAAATACCGATTGAGTAAATCTACATCTAGGGACTTTTTCTACTTACCTTAAATTTTGTCCAACAGATGTCAATTGACTAAAGTTTTATTAAAAAAAATTTTTAATCTATTGTTTATTCATTATAGGATGGAAAAATGCAAACAAATTTAATTATATTATTCTTTTTCAGATAATAAAAGTAAAAGTAAACATAAAATATATTTTTTTTAAATTCATGCCAGGAAACTGAGAATTTGTCTGACCAAATGGCCATTTCGATGGCAAAGTACACAATTATCTTAGTTAATTGAATTGCAAGTTAGTTAAAATGCAAATGTGATATCATATTTAGTAAGCCATTTCTAAGCACTGTGAAAAATGGCGAATTAATTGGAATGAAAATTCTTCATAATTTTAACGTTTTTTAAGATGTCAAAAAACTGAGAATCAATTCGGGGGACAAAATTTAAGATAATATTTTTTAAATAAAAGATAAAGAAATGTAACAATTATTTAAGTCTTTGTACACGGAAAAAATTAGTCGCTGAAGTTTTCAGCTACTACTCGAAGACTCTCGGATATGAAAAAATACTTTATAAACTTATAGAAATACTCTATGATTTTAGCAGAAATTCTCTAAAAAAGTCGAGGACTTTTTATAAACCTAGTAGCGGAAAAAAGTCGTGGAATTATTGTAACACTTTGATACAAAGTTTCGTCGACGAGTCGAGGAAAACGGTGCGCAGAAAAGATGCGCATACTCTCAGGCGATAAACGCGATCTGCAGTCAATTTAATACCGTTCATTTACAAATTCTTGTCTACAGTGTTTGTGAATTATATATTGGAGGATTAAAATCTTTGTATATGTATATATAAAATATAATTATTAATCGTTAAATAAGTTTTTAGAATAATGAACAGAAAATAATTTTATTGCCTTAGTTATTATTTTAATTAAATATTATCATTTTTCTATTCATTTAATAAATTAAAAATAATTGTAAAATAGTCCTTAACGTATACTGAAATACTCTTTAAAATTCTAAAATATGTTGAAGAGAAATATTTGAGAATTTTAATTTTCAAAATATTGCACTTTTTCTCACAAGCGGTAAAGAAAGGTTCCATTTAGTATATAAGGACGATGAAAAAGTAGATTCATATAGCGTGCGAAACAACGAAAGTGTAGGATAATATGCGTATTGGTGTTAGCTATTTAGTTTTAGGCAGGTTATTAGTAATTAAATAGTGTCAAATTACATGTGATGAGTGTTGTGATTGTGTATAAATGTAGGATTGTAATTAAATATAAGGCATAAAAGGAATGAAATAAATAATAACTGAAAGAATTTTTTTTACTAGTCCGCAGAATTTTTCATTTTCCGCGACTATCGTTGGAAGTTTAGAATACTGTAGAAGAAAATTTGGACACGTCTTTTTTCCTCGACTGTCGCCGAATCGTTCGCGCTGGCTGTGATTTCATTTTCCTCGACTGTCGCTGAATCGTTCGCGCTGGCTGTGATTTCATTTTCCTCGACTGTCGCTGAATCGTTCGCGCTGGCTGTGTTTTCATTTTCCTCGACTGTCGCTGAAAGTTTCAAATCCTTTTTCTAAATTCTCTTCGAATGTAGTACATTTTTTCTTCGATCTTTCAATATAATTTTTAAAACAGAGTGATTTAAAAATTTAAATACTTTCGACTACATCCGAAAGTCTTCTACAAAGTCGAGGAAAATTTCAGCAACTAATTTTTTCCGTGTAAAGCACAACTATTTGAAATTATTATCCAAGTGTAAATTTGTATTTAAACGCTTAAGAATAATATCTATATAGTTTATTAATTTTTATTTTCACATTGGGACATGCCAGGAAAGTGAGAATTTACGGCTTAAATGCTTATTATTTACTTACTTCCTTACTTGCATGCTTACTGGTTCACTTACTTGCATACTTTTACTCATTTGCTAACTTATTTCCTTATTTTTACTTACTTGCTTACTTCAAGTAAGTAGATAAGAAAGTTAAAGTAAGCAAGTAAGCGAATTGAGTAAAAGTAAACAAGTCTGTTACAATAAGCAAGGAAGTAAAAGTAACCAAATAAATAAACAAATGATTAAAAATAAGCAAGTATTCGTTGATTTGGTATTGATTTGAAATAAATTTTTAATTGCACATTTACATTAAATCTGCAGCGCTTTTAAATACATATGGAGCTTAGTTTACCCATCATTGCTTATTCGCACGTAAAAACTCAATAAATTATAAATTTAATATAAGTAAAATAAGTTTTGCAGTTGTTATGGACAAAGTATCATGTTGAATTCGCGGAGAACAGCGATGCACAATATACTATATATAGTTGTTTCAAAAAAATGATTTTTTAATGCAAAGAACTATTTATTTGAATTAAAAACCAATTTTTTATTGAGACAATATGGCGGTGATCACAAAGACAAATTGATCTATGTTGCGGTGGTCTAGTGGACGCAACTTTTATATAAATATATAAAATATGTAATAATTAACAACATTTTTTATAAAATATCTAAAAAATTATTTAAAATTTTAAACAAATGAAATATTACATTTAAACTTCAATTATATTAAAAAATGCCTGAAATTGTCTTATTTCAATTCAGAAAAAGCAAGTAAAACAAAGAAGTTCCCGGGATTGGTGCTTATTGTTCCCGAAGAAGAATGTCACAACGCCTGTATTGACTTTCGATTTGAAAGAATAAAAGACTTGTTTTGATTATCGGATCATAACTATAGTGAAAATTGAAATTCACACAATAGAAATTAAGTTTTAAATTCAGTTTCAATTTGTGAGTTAATAAGAAAAAAATTTCTTCAGGAGCGTTTGTATTATTCTTCAAAACCGTGAACGATTTTAGAATTACAATATTTAATGTTTAATTTCTTAAAAACTTGATTTTTTAATCGCTTTTGATTTTTTTCAATTTTGAAGACATTGTGCGCAACTTTAATATTGTATGTAGGTTTTTACCAAAGAAGGCAGGTAAGTTTTTTAGTTTTATAATTAAATCTTTTTTTAATATTAGAATTTTGTTACAGTATTTTATAACTTTTTTCAACCAGCGTGGCCCCTAATTTTTCATATACTTTGGGTTCATTTTACATATTATGTTTCATCCGTTTACTTTACTTTACACAGTAAAAAATTTAGGGAGTTAATGGACTCGGGAGTTACATTTATCGAGTTAAAAATCAACTTCAAAAGAGAATTAATTTACTAACTCCCTTCATCAACACCCGTGCGAGTTATTTTTCCATGGGGAGTTAGCATTTGGGTGTTAAATTTTAACTCCCCTGGCATTAACTCCCTAATGGGTGCGACTTTTATAGAATCCCCTGGGGAGTTAAAATTTAACTCCCTTTTTTTACAGTGTACTAATGAACTTTTGCGTATTTTTAAACAAAAGTTTTACTCACAACTCTAGCGGTGGCTTCAGTGAACTAAAGTGCTTTTGTTACTGGCGACTCTAGCGGTAGCGTCGTGAATTAACCATTGAATTTTATATTATTTTCTTTTTTAACAACAATAAAAATAAAACTCGCTCATTAATCCTGTAATTTACAACAAAGGAGAAAAATCGCAAGGAAGGAGTAATAAAAACTGGAATAATTCATTGTTATAATAATGGTTTATTGTTGAAGTGATATAGGTATAATGATTCGTAACGTAATTAACTACAATGATACGTTCATAACTAATAAAGAGTCATATTTATACACGGATTATACAATATTTACAAGAAACATAATGTCGTTAAGCAACATTTTTTTGGACAACGAGCGGACCACAATCATATTTTATTCACAGGACTTTTTTTCATTATTTTTTGTTCTTATTTATTAATTTTTCGCGTCGTACCATCTCGCGAGATCCTAAAACCTAATTAAATCAGGCTGTGGGACACATCTTGCGTGTACATAGTACGTACAATGTTACAATAATGCTACTTGCTTATCGTGTAAATCTTGGTAAGGTTTACTTTTGCAAGAACGTGTTTACAATCGACTTTTGCCATACGACATGTGTGCCATATCATCGACTTTCTTGTTGCGCGCACACGTTTCATATGTATATTTTTGCTATTTACAATATATATATTTATATGTTTATGTATGTATACATATATAGCTATCTGCCTTAATTTTCTCCTCCCATTTACATAAAAAAAAGAATCCTTCTCCATTATTTCGTATAGTGTTATTTTCTTCCGTTTTTATTTAATTCATAAGAAAATTTAGAGCTTTGATTTTGCTGGATGTCGCACAATGTGCGCTTTTGTTTCGTACCTCTATATTTTATTTATATATATCTTTAAAAATGAGCGTTCTTTTTGTTCTTTTTGCAAGTTTATATATATATATACTGATAGCTGATACATTCTTTTACATAAAAGTTTACATTTTTTCGTAAATCTTTCTCTCTCTCTCTCTCTCTCTCTCTCTCTCTCTCTCTCTCTCTCTCTCTCTCTCTCTCTCTCTCTCTCTCTCTCTCTCTTGTTCTCTTGTTCTCTCTCGCTCGTTCTCGATAAATTCGTTATAAATTAATCCTCAAGCCCAATTATTGAGGAAACGTTCGACTTTCTTATTCATGAGATCATGACTAAGCACATTCCGAGGCCTCTTCGACAATGAGTTTTGAAATCGATAGTTCAACTTTTCTTAATTTTTTTGTTAATTTTGCACTCGGATGGAAAGGATGAACTATCGTTTTCTTTTTTTCATGGATAAAAAACTTTATCTCATGCGATCGAATAGGCATCAAAAGCAGATTTCAGTCCACAGTTGGAATGTCCTTTTTCTTCAAATAGAGTAGTTCTTTTTGATCAAAGCAATATTATAAGATTATAACAAAAGAATAATGAGAATTTTGGTTTCGAAATTGCAAAACAATTTTCTACCATAACCCAGTGATCTTTTTTTCAGTTTCTCTATAAGTTTCTCGACTATAATTATAAATATTTACTTCAAAAAATTATTTTTGATGTTCTTTTGCATGTGATTAATGGATATTGTACATTGACAGTGATTACTACAACTACATGTCCTTTGATAACTATGTCTCGGAATTCGTTTACAATTACCAACGTATAAATATATTTTGGATTTTTTTTTTCATACAAAAATGTCGATATGCTTTCGTGTTGCACATATTCAAATATAGTCAACTTGAAAGGCGAGATAAAATGCTCGGTTTGAAGAATTACAAATTTTTTTTTGTAATTTCGTTAAAATGAAAATAGAAAAAAATTGTCTGCATTTCGTTTAATGTTAACACAGGAAGTTTTAAAAATACTAAAATCGCCTTGCAAGCCGAACTGCATGCTTTCCGGTCACACGTTGATAGTGTGTTTACACTTTTTTTTCTCTTTTTTTATAAACAGTGTTCGCATGTAGCCAAGAATACATAAACATTGCGCATTGAAGAAGGAAACCGAAACTGGGATGATTATCTTATGAGCATAACCGCGAGTGTCATGTAACCTAATTTTGAAGTAAAATTAACAAACGTTAAAAAAAATATTATAAGCTAGACGTGAAATCAAGATTCCTACCACGGTAATGGAACATGTATTTCATTAATTTTTATCTTCTTCTTTTTTTGGTATCGCGTAAATCACATGATATACAATATCGTAAATGCTCGAAAAAAAATTAATACGATTGACTTTTTTGTTTTTAAATAACTTGAATAAATAATAACTAATTAAATTTCACTTTTATCATTATCCTTTACTCTAACTAATTGTATCCGTGCCTCATTTTCTATTTTTATCGAATATTTTGAGTATTTTTTTTCTCATTCTCAGCGACAGACAAAATAAAAACCCCTTTTATATTTAAAAAAAATCGAAATACAAGCAAAGGAAATGCAAGTTTCTCTTACCGCGAGTTACAAATATGGAATCATTGTTTTCTATTTTCGAAATATTGATAAAAGATTTATTTTTCAGTCTCTTTAATTCAATTTTTTTTTATTCACTCGCGATAGAAGTTTTGATATATTTTTTTTAAAAAGGGAATGCAAAACAGATTAGCCACACATTCATAAACACTGGTGACATGCAAACCAAAACTAGGTATTTAAATATATATAAATTAAGAAAAAAAGGAAAACAAATTGTGGGATTAAAAAACATTAATACCCACGTTCATACTTAAATTTCTAAAGACAAAAAAAATCGAAGTTTTATCACTATGTATGATTTCTTAAACTGAATCACTGGTTCATTGGTCGGTTAAGTTCGTATACTAGGCACAGGAAAAATTATAATAAGGAAGCCTCAAATAATAATTCATCAGACTTGAGTCAACATTCGTACGCAACTAAATTAACATAACATACTCAAGTTTGATTGACAGTAGAGTTTGAGAATGGAAAAAGTTTCGAAAAATTATATACAGCTGAATATGAATTAATTTTATGTATAGTTTTACGTTAAAGTGTGCACTCTAGAGTATTAATGAACTAAATGCACTTTGAATGCGCTTTAGTGCAGTTTTTATTGTATATTTATGCTCTTCCAAGCTGAATAAGTGAAAATTCGTCGGCTTATTTGAAAAAGTGCTTATAAATTTTTAAAAAGTACATAGTTCACAAAACGTGCATATGCACTTTAAATAAGCGAATATTCATTTTAAATAAGTGAAGGTTTACATTAAGTAGGTGAATATTCACTTCCACTCATTTAAATGAGAGAATGCTCGTTAAATCTAAAGAAGTAACAACTCACTTAGCTTGAATCAAAACTCGTCTGCTAAATAAAATCAGTGTATATAAACTTAACAAGAGGTTTTCATTGAAAACTAAGTGAAAAACCACTTATAAATAAGTGTATGTACATTTTTTTTCTTACGTGGACGACTTTTGCTTCATTCTAAATAAATGTTCACTTATTAAGATATATGTCTTAATGTAAATTATAATTTTAAATATTCACTTATTCAGATTTAATTTAAACAGTAATTCACTTGAGAGCTATTTACTATCAAGTGCATTCAGAACGAGACATTTATTTGAAAAAATTATTAATATTTTATTATATGGAACTCTGTTAGAAATATTCTTGTCACTTTTACTAAAGTACTCTTTAAAGTGCACTAAATCTGAATAATTGAAAATTCATTTCGACTTAATTAGAAGTCTTACTGTGATAATAAGACAAGTGAATATGTAATTACTTAAAGTGCATATTCACTTATTTATGTTTTTATTTAAAGTTCATATTCACATATTTAAAATTCATTTTACTTATTTAAAAGTGAAGAGATCATTCGTTTAAAGTGCATATTCACTTAAAATTCATTTTACTCATTGGAAGTAAAAATCACCTTCATCAAGTGCATATTCACTTACTAAAAATTTATATCACTTACAATTAGTGACATTGCTCACTTAGTTCCTTCAAATATTTAAAAAAATTAAGTACAATAACTAAAGAGTCTCAAATTAAAATAAGCGAATGTTACTTACTCATTTCGTTTGTGACTATTCACTTATTTAACATACAATTTTTTTAAGTAGAAGTACCACCGATTTGAATCAATTTTTCCTTTGTTCCATATTTTTTATATTAATTCGTTGTAATTTGATATTTTTAAGCTAACAGAGGGAAAAGAATGACTTTTGAATTATTTATATTTAGAGATTTTAAGTGCAATGAGGGATATTAATTTATAACGATATTGTAAATTGTATAAATTGTAAGAAATATTCGCCATCAGAGGGTCGATTATATAATTTTATTTCTATTTTAACTTTCATTTCTTTCCCTTTGACTTTTATTTTCTCTTTTATCTTCTGTTTCATTTTTTTCATTTTTACTTCCATTTTCATAATTTCACTTATATTTCGTTTTCATTTTCTCTTTTATTTTCATTTCCATTTTCATTATTCACTTTCATTTCATTTTCATTTTCACATTCATTTCCATTTTCACGTTAATTTTTTATTTTCACTTCCAGTTTTATTTTTTAACTTTTATTTCATTTACTCTTTCATTTTTATGTTCACTTTGATGGAAAGTGAAAATGAAAATCTATCAAAGTGAAAGTAAAAATGAAAGTTGCAATGAAAAGTTCTCACTTTTAAAGTAAAAGTAAAAATGAAAATCAGTTAAAGAGAAAATAAAAATGAATGAGATAATAAAAGTCTCACCAAATAGAAATAAGAATCTATTAAAAATGAAAATGAAAGTAAAAAAAGAAATTAAATTTTAGATTTGACTACCACATTGTTGTTTTCCACTGAAAATTTGTCTCATCATGTTTTTTGCAAATTTATTCAAATTACGTACCTATTTATTTACATAATTTATTGAATATTAAATTTATCAAATTACATCCGTAATTGCATAAGAGAAAAAATTCAATTTATGGATTCATAGGTGGATTTTTTCTCTTATGCAATTATGTATAATAAAATTTACATAAGAAAAAATTCCCTCTATTATGAAGAGTTTATAAAATAAATTAAATTGTTATATTAAATTTTGTTATACGTAATAGAATCATCTATTTCAAAGGGTGATCAACTCTGAAGACCATAAATGTCATTTTAAAAAAAGTTGAAAATTTTCACTTATTTAGATTTTGAGATGACATAACGTTTTTTTACAAATTATTTTGAAAAAAACTCTACTTTCAATCAAGTTGGGTCTGCAGGTACACTTACATTGATGCGTGTACGAAAATGTGGCGTTACTGCACGCACGATAATAATACAATAATTAATTTATTAATATAATATATAATAATATAATAATATATATATATATATAATACTATGATACAAGAAATAAGTACATTGGTTTAGTGATTGCAGGCTGCTCCTCTCATATCACAGCGAGGGGCGCTGCCGGGCCCGCGTCTACTTACATACGTAAATTTCTATGTTCGAAATAATATTCTCTCTATCACTCTCTTTCTCTCTCGCGTATCGTCTCATTCATTCACTTCATTCACTCTCTTTTCTCTTTCCAAAACTGTGTATACAAGTCATACGGTACTACAGAATCACCACGAATTTTTAAATTTCCTTTTCTTGAAGGGGAAAATTATACATTCTTCAAAAGAAATTATTATCATGGTCATTCTGTATACAATTATATTTATATATATATATATGCACTATATTTATACGTATCATGTGTTTTAACAACATGATAACTAGAAACTAAGCGAGTAGACCATCACTATCGCGATTTTGGACGGTCCTGATACGGAGGCTTTTTTTTAAAAAAGAAAAACGGCGCCACATGTCTTGTGGCTTTACTGTCCTCTATAGAAAAGTCGAAACAGAGAGAGCTCAGTCTAGGCGCCGTGTTAATTGCGCCTCCAGTATCGAACGGATTGACAATCTTTTTTATATTTAAATTCAAATCAATTTGATTTGAATTTTTCTGTGTTTTCTTTTTATGCAAGATAGTATCGTTTGCAAGATACAAAGGTCATCAACTATAATTCTAGATTTCGAAAGTTTTCGCAGATCGTCGAGGATCCATATTTTTTTTACATTTTAAGACTAGTATGTGATAATAGGAACATGACGTCTTCTTCAGCTGATAGCTCTGCAAAACCGTTCGGGGATATGTCGAAGTATAGCCATTATTTTTTCTCTATTTTTAGGAAGACTAAAATGAAACAGCACTGTTTCAAATTTTTCGTTTATTCCATTTTTTGAAGGGAGAATTTTTAAAGGAAAAATGCTTGGAAATGAAATGCGTCACTGATTGTGTTTTACTAGCAGGACGGAGATAGACAAGGAATTGTTTGGGTATTTTTTTATATAATTGGAGAATTTGATCAGCGGGAGTAAATTTTCGAGGGTATGTAGCGAGGAACGGAAATGCAAAATCTTCATGCGGCTAGACCTTCCCCTCGTGGTGCAGGTGGAGGTGGTAAACGTGCTGATGGCGGTGTTGGATTGCTCTCTGTTCTTGATGGTGTATCACGTTCGTAGTGATGCTGTAGAGGTTCACCACTCCATGGGGGTATGCTTGCTGAATTTTGATTTCCTGTATTTGAGGATGGCGCTCCTGGGGAATGTGCCGGAGATGGTGTTTGGAATAGCATTGATCCAGAGGCAAGGGCTGATTTTGTATCGCCCAATGGACCATTACTGGGTGTCATTGGTTGTTTTTCCAGGGGGAATCCACCACTGTACACTGAGCCAAAAATTCCCGCGTACTTGCTTGCATTTACCGGATGAACTGGCATACCGTTGCTACCTTGGATCACCGAAATCTCGTTCAGCTATAATCAAAAGATTTCCTTCACTTTCATGTCTAGACTAAGACATGGTCTAGGGTTCAACATTTAGATTTTCAATATTATCATCTGGTAACAATGTTGACGATCTAGAAAATCTAAATAATTATTATAATCTATATAGGGTTTTTAGATTATAACAAGTATCACAGTACCTTTCATCATCCTAAGGGGTGAAAAAGTTAAATTTTTTTCTTAAAAAAGGGGACAATTAAGGGACAAAATGTATGCTAAACAACATAAGTTATATTAACAATGTATTAATACTCAAATTTCTTACAGTTTTGGATTCTTTGACAGAAAATAACATTTATTTTTGAATTTCTTTAATTGTAAAATGATTAGAAAACATGAAGATATCGAGTCTTCAACTCGGAATGATCGATTTCTTCATGTTTTATATAATAATTATAAAGATGATTGAGTGATAAGTTCATTATTTTATACTATAAGAATATTTCTACTGTAACTTCTATAAAAATATTTTCATAATTTTCAATTCAATTATTATTTTCTACTATTTTTAACTAAAATTCTTCTTTAAATCAATAATTTTTAATAATTTTTTAAAATTTAATTTCTTTATAATTGAAGGGCTACATATAAAATATATTCCATTATTATCTAAAATTTTAACTAAAATTCACTTTTTAAATAAATTTCTATTAGAAAAGTCTACGAGAATTCAATTATTTAAATACAAAAATAAATAATTTATTAAATAATTGAATGCTTCTAAAATTTTTTTTTCTTTTCAAAGAATTTGATTGAAATTGCATTTAGAATAAATGAAATTCTATAATGAAAATAAAATTTTAATGTAGAATTTTATCGATATTTTTGTAAAATAATTGATTTCTTTTGAAAAATTTGATTAAAATAATAGATATTGAAAATAATTAAAATTTTTTGTAGAATGTTATTAAATGAATTAAGAATTTAAAGTTAATTTGAAAAAAAATAAGTTTAAAAAATTTAATTAAATTTTAAGAAATTATTGTCAGTAAATTTAAGAAAAATTTTTGAAAGTAATTAAAATTTTGCCAAGAATTTTATTCAATTTTTTGAAAATAATTTAATTTTAGAGTAGAATTTTATCATTTATCGAGATAAAATAAAATAATTTTTCAAATTATTGTAAACAATTTAATTTTGTAGAAGAATTTTATCATTTATAAAGATAATTGAATTATTAAAAAATATTTAAAAAATTTTTTAACTTAATTGAATTGTTGAAAAAAAAATTTATAGAAAGTTCGTAAATAAATTGAATTTTTTGAAAATTTTTATTATTTGTGAAAAAACTTAAATGGCTGCGTAAAATTTTATTAAAGTATAGTAGATATTAAAAACCATTGAATTGGAGAAAAGTTTTGAAAATTTTTGAAATTTTTCCAAGAATTTTATTAACATTAAATATGTTTTGAAAAAAGGGAACAAAAGGGGAAAGGGGGGCTATGATATCTGTGTGACTGTGATGCCTGTATCATAATGATTATTTAGATTATAATATGGATTAAAAGTTCTCTAGAATAAGAGTACTCGTACCTTTTGTTGAACTCCGTTAAGGAATGGCGTGGGTAGGTAAGGATAGAAGAGATCCGGTCTTCGCTGGAGAAACTCTGAGTCCTTGGGAGTGATGGGCAGAGGAGGAAGATCCAGTGACATTCGCCGCCCTCGTCTGGAGGTTCCGTTGGTCCACATATGCGTACCCATGTGAACCTGAACAGAAAGAAAATTCATTTAATTTTTTTTAAATTTATTTTAAAATAAACTGAATTTTGATTTTTAATCACCGAAAAATGTTTCAATGAACTGCGTCATCATCAACTACTTTCGTCACTAGCAGATAATATCTGCGATAGTATATATGTAGGAGATGCGTTAGCGTTAGTAGAAAGCGAGAGCAGCTTACTTATAGCATTAGTGAGAATTTTAGCATTAGAATTTTTGTCAAAGAGGAGCAAATGAGTAGCGCGATTTTTTAATTTTTGAAATAAATATCGTGGTTTATAGGTGTGTGTACCTTTAGATTGCCCTTGGTGGTGAAGGCCTTCTGGCAGACGGTGCATCTGAATGGTTTGTCACCAGTGTGCGTCCTCATATGAATCTGTAGCGCCGAGGATGAGGAGAAATTCTTATTGCAAACCTGGCACAAGTGCTTGCTGGACATGCCTGCAAATACACACACAATTCGCTAAGCTAAACCCCTATGCCGTTGCCTTATTTAAAGAGGTTGGTATTTATCACTCCGAATTGTAACTCTCTGTCTACAATTTCAAACTAAATTTTCAAATTATTTTCAATTAGAAAAAGTAGAAAAGAAAGATATTAATTCTACTCTGCAGTTTAATTTTGATTTTCAATTAGTGCATATGCATCTTATTTCTTTGGACCCGACCAGAGTACTCAGCTTTAATAGAAGAAACTATAAAAATTCATATGCGCTAATGTCAATCTTAACAGCAGATGAAAATTCTGTATCATTCATTTAAATTTACGTTTTTTCGCTGCAAATTTGTTTCCATTAGTTATAGCATCTAAAATCACAGTAGGCCGAGAGTTAGTATTCGCAGATACAAGAATTCTAAACCAATAAAATAAGTATAGAGTAAAATTATTGGTACATGAAAAGAAGGGAAAATTATTAACTCTCTTTTTTTTAAAAAAAGAGATATAATGAAGATTTACCTTCGCGATAACAAGCCATAAAAAGGATGTAGCCTGCCACCAGCGATCAGTAAGTCTACCATCGATGTTAGCCGCGTAGCGGTTAAAGGATAATAAGTCAGCACATATAAGCGGGATTGCGCATAGATCGACACATAGAGATACGCAAAAGAAGCTATGAACCACATTCTCATTGGAAAAACTATACACTTGCAGTCAAAGAAAAGTAGCGAGTTAATGAATAGATTTTCACGATTACAAATTTTATTATATAGATCTTAGTATATCAGAAGCTGAGAGAGATTAACCGATGAAAATGTAGTGTCCTGGCTTTTTTTTATTTTTATAACAAAAAGAAAAAAAAATTTATCGTAACTTACTGTGTGGCCTTTTTGGAGCTGACAGTTCAGTTTCAGTGTGCGATCTCTTTACTGGAACTGTGGACTCAACAACTGTTGTTGGTGGCATTGGTGGTGGAGGTGGAGGAGGCGGAGGTGGTGGTGGTGGTGGAGGCAAACTAGACTCGTCAGTACACATTGGACTTCTAGAGCTTTCTTGTTCTTGAAGTGGTTGTTGATGCAGTTGAGTTGGTGGCTTGGAATCACTAAAGAGATGAGGTGGCATGTCCCGGATTTTGTGAGTTAGCATGTGTTGCTTCATGTTGCCCTGAAGGGACAAAAAAGAAGAACAGTCGACATTAACACAACTTTTAAAAATATTAGTTTCATTTTGGAAAATAGCCATTTTTGTTTTTCAAAAGCTCTTATTTTCTATATTTTTAGGTATCTTTCTATCTTTGATCGTCTTTATATTTTGATTATCTTTCTACTATCTTTCTATTATCTTTTTAGTTTCTTTTTTTAAGGAATGTGGAAATAATTTCCTCGCGAGGCCTTAGGGGCAAAAAATCGACTTGCTCAGGAGGCTCTTACCAGGAATACGGGGTCCGAGGTTAGAAGTCCGAGGGCGGGGGGCATCAGTGGGGGCAGGCGTACGTCCCCATAGATTGCAGCATAGGTAGACGTCAGTCCCCGCCCCTCTCCAGTCCCAGTCCGCCCCCGATTCTTACGATCCTCGGGCCGCCGTCTCCTGCGTTTTGGCTTCTCTCGTGATTTGGCCGATACTATCGATGGCGGTTGCGCTGATAACGTTTGGTATGGAAGTTCGGTTTTAACTGTTGTTGTTGAAGTTCTTGTGGATAATCCATTTTCCTGTTCAGTACATGAGCACGATTCTATCATTGTTCCGTCACTCTGAAAGTATTTCTGAATAAAACCCCTGTATCTTTATTTGACAAAGTAAATGAACCGTTTTAATTTTTTTTAAAGGTTACAGAGAATTTTTATTTTCATATGGGTTCCTTTTGTTCTTTTAAAGGTTCCCTATAGAGAGTGATTCTTCTATCAAAATCCTGTTAGTAAAAGTAAAAAAATTCTAAATCCATTCGAGATCATCCAACGTGATGGTTCGATGGTGTGACACTAAGTGTCTAAAAAGAGAAGTGCCATTTTTTAATTACCTTGGTTGAAAATCCTCGATCGCAGATGGTGCATTTGAAAGGTCGTTCCTTCGTGTGGCTCCGGTAATGAATTTCCAATGCAGAGTTACACGCGAATGTCTTGTAGCAGATATTACACGTAGTGTTGCCACGTACTGCAACAAATCGTGCAATGTTTCAGTCATTCTCACGCGAATATTTCTTTTCTTTTTTTTTGTATAGAAGAAGAATAGAAAAATTTACGTTAGATATAATATGCTTTCTATGCCTGTTGTTCATACTCAATTTTACAGAATGTCTTTAAAAACAATAGACTTTTTCGAAATAAAAAATTTAAAAAGTAATCTTTAATAATTAAAAAGAGAAAAGCTATACTTGTATAGTTTTAGAAGTGACATTTTTTAATTGTTAATGAGAAAGACTGAGTGTATATTCATAATATGTGAAGTAAGTCGCGTATATTTTAAAATTATATCAAAAGTAAAGGAATGGAATGGATCGATGCAAAGCAACTTGTTATGTTGTATAAAACAATTTATTTATAACCGTACATGTATATGTGTATGTTTGAATTGTTTCTCGTCGAACAAAAATAACCTAAAGTCGTCATTTTATTTTCAACAATAAATGCCTAAAACTATTACGTGACGAACGTATATGTATATATATTTATATATATTGCTGCAAAATTCTAAAATAACCTTTTTTTAAAAATCAAGGCGTAAAAACATTCTTAAAAATACAGCCAGTTAAATTACAATACAAGTTTAAAGTAACATATGTATAACACTTTTTATTTTTAATCTTCTAACCTATAAATTTTTTCTATACAACAACAATAATTTATCAAAAAAATCCTAAAACAAGAGAAAACAATAGAAATTTACACGTAAATTTGACTTGGAAAGAAAGATTTAATTTGTACTCGACTTGTAATAACACTAGCTGAATTTTTTGTATGGTCAACGTGCAAAGGAAGTCGTGGAAATATTTTTATATATATCTTTCTCTATGAATGAGAATAAAAGTATAAGATATACATCTATTCAGACAAAACTAAACGAGATCAAGGAAATAACACATTTAAAGAACAAGACAGGGGAGTGCTAGGTCCAGCTACACCACATGAGGATTTTTGGATAAATGGTTATTGAGAGGCGCAGTAAAAATAAATACTTATTTCATTCCAACTGTTTGAGTCATCGTTTCATAATCTGATCTAATCGGATAGTTACAGTAAAGTTATAACTTATAAGAAGCTAAGGGTAACCTTAAGTTATATCTTTTTAGATTAGGATTTACCTATAATATACTTGTGCCCTACAAGTAACATACTGTTGTGATATTGTCGCTTTGATTTATTTTCGTATGCTTTGCTACAAAAATTTCGACCCAAGTAACAATGTCACTGCACTTTTTCCCTTGTAGGGAACATGGCCTTAATTTGTTTTAGTTCAGCTCAAAATGACTAGATAGTTTTTCAAAATGGTTAAAAATAGCTCAAAATGACAGAACCAGGTGCTTAGGTACGCAACACTGAAAAAACCTAGGTTCAAAATGAGTAGCGTAGGCTACTCAGGTTTTTTGTGTGAAGTAAAACAAAATGTTCTAAAAATTTGCCACCTAGTTATTGCAACACTTCTTGGTTTTGGTACAACCAACCTATGGATTTTGGGGTCTTTAGAGCACTAATTTTGCAGGAATTTAGTCGTTTTTCTAATTCATATTTCAATTCAATTCCTTCACAATTGGTGCTCCAGAGACCCCAAAAATCGGAAGGTACGCCTGCTGTTCCAAATTATTAGATCAATCAGTAACGCTTTTGGCAAAAACACATGTTCGTTCTATAAAATTTCTTCAAACCTTTTCAGAAACTTCTACATCCTCCAAATAATATTCTAAAACATTTTAATAACATGTATATTTCAATAATGTTCTAGAAATGTTTCATGTCCGCCAAATAATGTTTCTAAATATTTTAAGAACGACGATCTTTAAATTATGTTTCAGAAAATTATTTGAACATCCATGTTCTTAAAATCTTTTGAATTTTTTGTTTTTGTTTTGATTGACACCAAGTTTTGGATTTTTTGGCAGGCATGAAACGGTTTTTTTGTCAAAAAGAATACTTTCTTGCCCATAGGGAATAATGTCAGATATATACAAAAAATTTTCCCCACATGGCTATGATAAAATTGGAAAGTATAAAAACAGTTGAGTACGTAGGTATTTATTTTTCTACTACGAAAGGTATTTGTTGATTATATAAATATTAAAGGGTGAAATCACTCGGAAGATGATGTAGAGAATTGAGATAAGAAGTGTATGATAGTGTTTTTGGAATAGGAAGGTGTAGCGGGAACTGCGGCTCGCCCTTCGATGTGCTAGCAGCGCCTACCTGCTGGCCCTCCGACAGCTAGGCCAAGCGGATTGTAAGTGGAGGTCGCTGCCAAAACGGCCGATGTTGTTAGAGAGGCTAAAGGCCCGCCGCCACCACCACTGCCAGGACTGACAGCATTCATTGGCGAAATACTATTTATACTTGTCCCCATGGTATTCATTGATGGAGATGACGATACAGCCTGCAAAAGTCCTGCAAACATTCCGAATGGATGAGGATGATGTGGTGTGGTTTGTAGTGATGATGATGATGATGATGATGGTGGCGGTGGTGGTAGTTGTGGTAGTGGTGGTGGTGGTGGTGGTGGTGTAGATGCTGAAGCTACAGACGCCGGCGTTGATGAGGCTCTTGGTGTCAAGTCTAGTGGTGCTCCAATTCCAGGAGGACTGTTACTCTTCTCACTGCCATTGTATCGATGTATTGGTGGGGATCTAATTTGATTTATTTGATTCATTTGTCCTTGAGCCATTGTTGTGATTGTTTTCACTTGATTTTCGAGTGCTGCTAAGGATGTCGAGAAGGAGGGGATTATTGGTATTTCCTTCTGTTCGGGTTCGTCGTGTTCGTCCTCGGGTTCCTCTTCTTCCTCGACACATCGCCTCTCTCGGGAATCCACGCATCTTTCGTCCTCGTCTCGCCTGTCGTCGTCTTCCTCTTCGGGGTCCTCCATGTCGTCGATGGGTTCGTCGGGGAATCTTTGATGTAAGTCTTTTGTCTCATCGCTCTCCTGTGATTGCCTTTCTAGTGCGTGTCGGGGTGGTGGAAAGGCTAGAAAACCTGGACCCCCGGGATGGAGGGGTGGAAAGCCTTGCGGTAGAAACGAGGCTAGGGGATTGTGAGGATAGCCGGGGTATTCGTTTACTTCGGCTGCTTGTATTTGCTCGGGAGTGAGATCCGTGGGTTCACCGGTGTGCAGTCGTATGTGTTGTTGAAGAACAAGTGCGTTGGTGAACTTTTTGTGACAAACGGGACACTGATGGAGGACTCGCAGTGGCGGTTTCGCTCGATGAACACCCATGTGAGTCTTAAGATTACCCTTTGTTGTGAAGGCCCTTCCGCAAATTTTGCATTTGAAGGGTCGTTCTCCAGTGTGTGTGCGGTAGTGCATTTGGAGAGCACTTTTGCATGAGAGAACTCGATGACAAATGGCGCATTCGTTGGGATCAGTTAGTTTATGCTCGATATTGTCGACAAGTTGTTGGAGTTTCATTGTCTCCGAGGATTTAGTTATTTCGATTAAACTTTCCCAGGAGTTATCGTTACTTCCAGGTCGAGGTAGGAGGCTGGAGTAGATAGCTGGATCGCGTGCTGGATCAATAACCATGTCACTGACGGAGCCTGTGGGAGTTGTTGCTGTTGTGGAGACTGGATGATGAGGTAATTGTTGATGTGGTAGGGGTGGTGGTGGTGGTCCAGTGAATATTATTCCGGCGAAGGAGGTTTGAAGACTTCCACTGCTGGCACTACTACTTGCGGGTGATGCCCCGGGGTATGTGAATGGTTGTTGGGAGAGGAGATGACCGGGACCTCTTCCTGAAAGGTTTTCGGGTTGCTCCTCCATTTCTTCGTCGGCTTCCATGTCGACGTCACCCTCCAGCCTCCCGCTAATTTTACTATCCATACTGCAGTCTTCGTATTGATGAGGATTTCCCAAATCGTGGGAAGGTGGATTTGCTGAAGATGGTGAAGAGTTCATAAATTTTCTAGATTCCTCAAATTCCTCACCTTCGTCCTCCGGTTGCTCGTCGGTGTCTTCGGGTTCTCGTTTGGGGGTTATTTGCTCTCCACTATCTTGACTGGACGGCTGTTGCTGAAATGATTCCAGTAACGGTTGCTCTACCTTTATCTCCTCCCTCTGTTCGAACTGTGGTTTGGAGAGTTGGTGATCGAGAAAGGGATGAGAATTCTGAGTGTTGGGTGAGTGAGGAGAAATTGCACGTGCCGTTGTAACAGGCTTGCTGAGGTTCTCGGGGACGTCTTGATCATCTCGGTGATTGACGAGAGGAGGTCGATAAATGGGCGACATACCGGGCATGGTTAAACTAAGAGGTAAGGGAGGTTGTGGTGGAAGAAAACCGTGTGCTGCTGCGGGATGGAAGGGAGGATGATGGGGAGGTGGTGGTGGTGAGGGTAATGGTCTTTGTCCGGAATTTGCGAGCTGTTGAAGGAGAGGAGGATGATACTTATCCAGGTGTTCGGGAACGGGATTTGGATTCATTTTAATGTGTGGAAACTTGGCCGTATGCCTTTGGAAGTGGACCTTCAAGTTTCCTTTGGTGGTGAATCGGCTTCCACAGACGTTGCACTTAAAGGGACGCTCACCTGTGTGTGACCGTATGTGGATCTGGAGGGCGGAGTCGCTGCCAAAGACCTTGCCACAGTAACGACATCGATGTTTGAAGAAGGGTTCACCCCGACCGCCACCGGATTTCGAATCATAGGGAGACAGTCTTGAACCTTTACTACCCCTGAAGGCAAGTTCGTCCGCAAGATTGTTCGCTAAGAGACCTTGACTCGCGTTATCAAGTACTTCTTGTGCGCGCTTCTGAAGCATCTCCAGGGTATTTGGTTCGTGAAGAGACGGTGGATCATTGTTTGTGATGATTGAAGCCGCTAATGATGAACTAATTGAACAGAGAGGTGGCATTTGATGACACATTGTTGTTTGATTGCTGGACGTTGTGGTAGGCGTGGTCGCAGTAGTTGGAGGTAGTGTTACACCGACGGGTGAAGCACTGTTTGCAGGAGCCGGCCTTTCCTGTGGTAAATTTGGAGTTAGGGGCGAAGGAGATGATTGATTATGACTGGGTGGTCGGGAAGGAGGGGGAGAAGTGAGGACAGAATGAGTTTTGGGATTTGCTACTGGAGATGGTGAAGCTTCTTTGCTGTCAGAGGCGGTCGATTCTCCTACAGCCATATTTTGTGCACCAGTTTGTGATCCCGATAGCTGTTGGGTCAACTGATTGATCAGCTGAAGTTGGAAAACATGCTGGTGTTGAAGGGTGTAGAGTGTATTCTTTAAAAGGGCGTAATCCTGGAGAACTGCCTCGCTGTCTGCAGCGCCTGTCGGGGTCGTTGCTGCAAATTGAGCGACTGCCACCTTTGTGTTTTCAAGGGCTCCAAGGGTGACGTGACTAGTTCCGGCTGGTGGGAAGATTCCTGCAGCTGGACCACCCTCCACAAAGCTGTTATTATTCTCCGCGTCCTGACGGTGACGCATTTGCTTGCGGGAACCTTCTTCATCCTCGTCCTGCTCCTCCTGTTCATCAACACCTTCATCCTCGTCCTCCTCCACCGGTAATTCTTCTGGGTCCTTCTCGTCCTCATCTCCATGATGGGATCGTGTTGCCGTAAGATCAACGGCCTCCTCACCAATGGCTCCTCCCCCACTTTCCTCATCATCCGAAGCTGAGTCATTTTCTTCTCCTAAAACATAAAAAATACACAAAATATTTTAGTGACAGTCCAAATGTGTATTTTAATAATTCTTTTTTTGTTTTATCAAAAGTCCGACTTGATTTTGTTAATCAGTTTTTAACGCAAATCATCTCCGATGGAGATGAAACTGTGTCTTCGAGGTTCATTAGTTAATGATGATGCACCTTGTTAGCATCCAAGATAATGGTAGAATTTTAGGAATGTATTTTTTAAGTGCCTGAAAGATATTCATAAAATAAAGACGTCTAATGAGCAGCTAACACACTGACGTTATGAAATTTTTTAATATCGGCATATAATATGGAAATGTATTCCTGGAGTTTGGACCCAAGATAAGATTTCCCTGTTGAAGTATTCAATGATTTATATTATTATATACTTATTTTAAGAGATTCTTCACGGAATATTTGAGAACATAAGATATTTATCGTTTTATATTATTCTTTTCGCATATATCATTTGAATGATGAGCATAATTTAAGTCTTTCTTCTCCAAAGGGATAAAAATAAAAACAAGATCTTCAACCAATAAATTAAAAGAAAACATCAAAATATATATTCTAATTCTTCAAGTCACACTATGAAAATTCTATTAATTTCAAATAACACATTAACTGGAAATATTTTTAAAAAAGTATTGTCAACTTCTTGCATTATACAGAAACAGTTTCTTTTTTGTAACAGTTTATCCTGCGATATACGCGATGATAAAAAATTTCACTTTATAATTTCCTTATGAAATGCAAAACACTTTCTGTGACGGGAAGGGATTCCTGAATGGAGAATCGAACACTATCGGACTTTGTTTGAAAAAAACTTTAATAATTCCAACATGAGTATTCATTTGTAGGGAAGAAATTTTTTTAAATTTTCATAATACATCCGACAGTTGGTCGGATTTCCGTTGACCCGCAAAAAAATTCACTTTGTTAATTCACTTTTTTGTTACTATCTTCGCGGTATTAAAGATATTGAAGAGATAAAGCATTCTAATTCTTTATATCTTGATTTCTAGTGATCAACAGTAAAATCCCGATGAATTGATCTTAAAAAAAATTATGAATAATTGATATATCTAATCTTTAAATTTTCACACGCGTGTTTCAATTTATATATTTTTCGATTGGAGAAAAAATCCTAAAGGAGAAAAACCACCACAGACATATCGTAGAAATTGATCCTTATCTTTAATATATAATTCAAGTCGTTACCGTTTGCTTGTTATTATATTACTTTAGCGATAAATGCGCACTTATGTATGTGTATACACTTTTCACAAGTCTCTTTTGTAATTAACTATAGTCACGCAAGACTGTCTGAAGTACATTCATATTGTTGCTATGCACAAAAAAGCCCATGAATCCAATTTGCGTATAACTTTTTAATGACCTTCTGATTTTAATTGACGGAAAAGAGTACGTACGTACGTATATATATATATATATATAAAACGAGAAATTGTCGGTTTAATACCATTCAGTACAAATTGTAGAAAATGCATTAAAGACCTCCATACCGCTTTACAGCAACTATGAATGGAACTTCCAGGTGTTTACATAATTTTCGCATGTGAAATTTAACAGTCGAATGAAAAAGAATTAATTTTATTCATTAAAATGAAAAACCATAATAGTTGCACATTTTTCGCTTGATGCTTTTGATTATATTATACACTCAATTCTCATGTATTGCATTTTTATTTTTTTTATTTAAAAAGACGGTATTGTCGATTGTTGAATTCAGAATCACTGCTTACTGGAAAGCATCTTGATATCAAAAATTTTGATTAATTAAAAAATTGATCCAAATTTTTGGTATCAATTGAAAACTTTTAGGAAAACTAAGTAAAGCTGTTTTTGAAAATAAAGTAAACTTTGATTACTTTTAAAAGTAGTACTGTTACAAAGTAAAGGATCGAAATTCTTTTTGAGAAGAAAATTTTCAATTTGTACTCACAGTTTTCTAACTTTGTTTAGGAAAAAAGTCTCCCTTTATGAAAGGAAGAATCGAGGGTGTTTTTGACAAGTTTCTTTGTTAAAAATTTACTTGATCCAAATTGGGAAAACTTTCCGATTTGACGTTTTTTGAAAAGTAAGGCACGTGCGTTTTGAATGAAAGGGGAGGAGTGAAGAAGGCGTAAACACATATCGTGGTTTGCAGAAAGAGCTCGTAAAATGCGAAATCGTACCGGAAGATCGTGAATAAGACAGGCGGGGTCCAGCTGGATCATTTTGACAGCTCTTGGCGTCGCGACGGCCGTTCATTCCTCGACTGTCGAGGCGCCTTGTTATACTCCATCGCATTAACTGCATTGCTTTTTCTTTTTCGAATTAATCACTTAACTTGATTAATTTCCTCCTTATTTCAATCAAAATTTATCTCAAAAATTTTGATTACTGAGAGCGGGCTGAGCCGCTCCAATTTATAATCACAATAGCCACTTGCGAAATTGTTATTTGCGAAACAAAAAACCGTATTGTCCGGTTAATGCCCGATTTACACTACATTAGAAAAAAATTTTTTTCAAAAAAATCTTATTTTTTTTCAAACAATGTACCCCTGTCATCCGGCAAGGACGAAGAGCGACTGATCACACGGGGAAAGAACCGGCTCGAACGGGGGCTATGTCGCGACCCCCACTCCTGCGCCGCGGAATCCCCACCCCGCTTACTCCTACGCACTTATGCGCTTCACGGCCTCCTCCACCACCACCTCCACAACCTTCAGTTATGACAGGGAGGGCGTTGCGGTACATAAATCAGGGGGAGAGGGGCGGAGCTTGCGCGGACCACTCACCGTCTGGGGTTATTAATTATTATACGACCAACCCGTCACCCTTCCAATGCCAAGACTACTAGCCATGTCTCGTTATATTATATGGTTCTCGTTAAGTGTATAGTTTTTTATTGCACCGCGATGATTCTTAAATATTCGACAGACACGAAATGAAAGTCACACACAACTAACACAACCAACAACTGATTTTTAACCCCGTAATTTTTTCACACTATTGGAATTTAGTAGAATTTATATTTCAACTTGACACGTCTAGGTTTTTTTTAAATTGTTATCTTTTTTTTAATGTGACAACTTAACATTTCGTGACATTCAAAATATAATTAAAAGTAACAATAATGAAATATAATAATAAATTGTGTAATATGTTGTTCTTCGTAATATGAAGAACAACGATAAATTATAACAAAAATATTATTAGTTACCCTCTATAAACTATGTTAGACTTCCCCCCCCCCTTGTTACCATTTTATAGATTTTTGAACCCCCCTCCCACTCCCTTAAATTGTTTACGTAGCTTATGAATAAGTAACAATAGTTACATTAGAAGTAACAATAATATAATAAGTTAAAATTATAAAGAAAATAAATATCAATAATCAAATTACGAGAAATTAGTAATATTTTCTATATTCTTAATTAAATTCTTAATTAAGAGTTTATTATTTGCATCCCGGGTTAGTGAACCCTGAAAAAGATTGCGTAAAAATGGATCATTAAACGTCTGCCTATCCTATAACTTGTCCCCACTCCGACGTTAACCACGTGGTTTCTATTGTCCCCACCAGTGATAGCGTCAAAATTGTCACTCAGGTCAGTAGAGAGTGAAACTATAGTTTCTTTTTTGTCAAACATTTTGGGAGTTATGTTGAGATCGCTTTTGAAAATAATTAGGCTAGTAGGAAGTAGGAAAGTAGTTGGGATCATAGTTTTGTTACAAATTAAAAATGTATGCATAAGATGGAAAATGTTTTTAAAACTCTCCAGCAGGACCTTGACAGTAAATTAGGGTTAGACCCTAATTAACAAGTCAGAATAAGGATTCTCCTCTTTAAAGCATATTATTTAAAATACTATTTAAAATTACACTTAAAAGTTAAAATACTGTTCATTAAAAAAACTATATGTTATGCTATGCATTAAAAGATATTATTAAAAAGTACTTTTGAAAATAACTTAAACAATATACTTTGAAAAATGATCATTTCGAGGCACAAAATACTTTTTTAAATTATAAATGTACAACATTCTAAAAATTTTGTCAATCCTTATGGAAGATTTCGCAAATTTAAATCAAGCGCCTATTAAATTATCTGCACGGCTGATAAAAATGTACAAAAATAAACCCGCATTTCTACTGGCGAAACTTGTTGAAAGATGGATCGATCATTAAAAATATTTGAAAAGGCAAAAATCCATTAGAATCCTTATTCGCTCGCTCCTTAAATTTACAAATTTCGCCATAAATATGCAATGGACCAACATCCATTGAATAAGATTTAAAAATCTTATATTCATAGGATATCATAAACTCTTCCTTTATCAATTTTGATCTAATGATTTTCATCAATTTGCATTTTATCCTTTTTAAGCTTCCTCTATCGCAAAAAAATAAAAAAAAACTCTTTAATAATGTTGTCTTATTCTATAAAGCTGCGAATCTATCCTTTTATCCTATTTCCGTGGTGTTTGATAGACACGTTGACCTTATGATTTTCAAGTGGAATAAAATACTTTAGTATATGAGGTCAATGACCAGATAAGTTAACTTTTTTGTAATTCATACAAGTTTCAAAATGTTTAAATTAACACTATGAATTTCTATTTCTTTATGTGATCGTTATTTTCGTCTTTCTTTTTTTTCGGTGAATAAAAATGTTTTTCAAATTGTTAATAAATATTCAATTGGAGAAATTTTTTTCAATTATATATATACACTATACAATTATTCTATCATATTGACAGTTTTATATTGCAATTGAAGATGAATTTAACTGGATTAATTTTTTATTCATTAAAAGGGGTAATCGATCCACTTTAGAATTATATATATTTTATCTGCATAGCGAGACTCACATTTGTAATTATGTATAATTAAAATAGAATCATCATTACGTGACCAAGATTTTTATTAGTTGACTATAAGTTGGTATGTTGGTATAATTAATACTCGCACTTTAGGAATTTTTTTTCTATTTCTATTTCAAATTGAGAGAAAAAAAAGAATTAACATATATCGCAAGGTTTCTTCAACCTTATTGGAAAATGTAAATTTTTCTTCGCTCCAAAGAAAATAATTATTGCAATTTGACATTTTTAAATACTGAGAATTCTATACAAGAATTCTTAGTAGAATATAATGCTCTATTTTCGATAGAATTTTCAGAAAAAAATTTTTTGTTCATTTTCCTTTTGAAGGTTTTTTATGAATAGAAGGTTGGTTATTTTTATATAAACTCGTTGTGTATATAGGGTCTTATCAAACTTAACCCATAGTGTATACATATCTTTTCAATTTCTAGATAAATATTGCTAATGAATGCAAAAAAGAAAAAAATGACGAAAAACAGGAAAACGTAAAATGTTTTTTGTTGTTGACGATAATTATGTCAATTAAGCATAATCATGGCGGGTTTTGCACATAAATTCAGTGATAATTTCACTTGGAAAACAAGGATTATTATTTTTGGTCTTAAGTTTCTTATAAACTGTTATATGTTAATAGTTTTCTTTCTTTTATTGTTAAATATTAAACAATATTATTTTTCTGCTAAAAAAGGCAGTTTTAAACGCTATATGGTACGTGGCGCCACCTACGAGATTCATTTTTCTTGCAGTTCAAAATGAGTCACTTTCCCGATTTATTCTGAGGTCAGTTTCTTGATTTTAATAACAATTCTGAAAAAAAAATTTTTGGGAAAGTTTTTTTTCTATGTTTGAATATATATAAATTTAATATATACAGTGAGTCGCTTTCAAGAGAGTTACCTAAAAAGGCAAACGAATTTTTATATTATGTTTGTATTAGACTTATCTTGATTAAAACTTAATTTTTAATTATTTGAATAATTTAAATTAGTATTTAAAATATTTTCGTTGCATAACGAAGAATTAAACATGAATAGTTTGTAATGGTAATTAATTCTCTTCTTTATTGTTACTCAAAAAATATTAAACATAACTTATAAATTTTTGCTTCTTAGGTACTTTTTTTGGGCACATGTCACATATTTTAAATTATATTTAACAATTATCCAGTTATCTTGAAAGTATCAATTCGATACTAAATTAAATCAAATTAATGCCGAAAGTTTGAATCCATTCTTGATTTGATCTAATTTTTGGTATCAATTCATTGCAGTTTGATGATTTTAAGTTTTAAGCTATAAAATACTTTTTTTTTCCTTCCTTTTTGAACTTTTTTTGATTTTTTTTCATTTACATTTCGAAATAATTCGCAGTTTAATTTTTCAAAAAAGAAAAGCTGTATACGAGATATACAATATATATTGTTAGAGTAAAATCAGTGATTCGATTATCAACTGTCGAGTGCAAACACTTGCCTATTGTACGGCTTCATAGACAACAATTGCACTCAAATTAAGTCAATCACGACATAATTGACAAAATTATAAGGCAGTAGAGCTTCTTTAAGCAAAAACAACATTAATTTTAAAGGACATTGGTGAAAACGTTATCAATTTGTCTTCATTGCATTTTTCCTTAAATACATAATTAACGAAAACTTAGTTAATAAAATTATTTACAATGTCAATTTGTCTTTTCTGCAATCGCTTTTTTCAAATATATTGAATCTCAGTTGATATAATTATTGTTATTGTCTTCAGAATTAAATTTTTATTTTGTAACTTTATATTAGAAATAAAGCTAAATATAAAATTATAATAATATATTATAATGAGAAATTTTAGAATGTAAGTCCATATCCCTGCCTTGAATACTATTTTTTTATTCTTCGACACTTTCTACATTCTTCATTTGAAACTTTTGGAAAGAATTTATCTCTTCCTGAAATTAGGGACCGTGAAAAAGAAAATGCCCTTTTTTTAAAAAATAAAAAAAGTTCACTTTTCACTCGGTCCTTGAAGTCATGCTTACAGGGAATATGCAGGCCACGTGCTCTTCCTTCACTTTTTTTTATCCTAACGTTTTCAATTTAAACTTGCGGCTGACAAGTCAAACTGCCCTACCATAAATCCCAGAAACCTGTACCTGAAAGTACCTCACCCTTTTTAATTTTTTTTAAATTCTAAATAGCAAAATGCAATCATTTTGAAGAATTTTATTTTACAACAAAATTGAAACATCTTATACTATTCCCTTATTTCCGATTTGAAAAAAATGTCTTTTAAATACCTTATGATTTATATCCTAATAAAATTCAATGGTATTGTTAAGGTTTTTTTTCGCCCAACAAAAATTCTAGCCAGGATGGGAAAATGCACGTTGCGCAATATTCGACTGACTTTTTCTTCCATAAAAATATGCCATACAAAAGGCCACTAGCTGTTTTCATTGTCCCGTAACCGAAGAATTCAGAGTCAGTTTTTCTGGATGTTGGATTTTTAAACATCTTCAGGGTTAGGAAATTGATTTATTGCATGTTGTAAATCATAGGCGAATATTTTAGTAATAGAGAGTACCAGTTCATTTTACAGGTAAATAAGAGGAAGCTCGTGTGTACTACTCAACTTGACTTTAACATTTCTATATAGTCATTACTGTTTTCGAAGGCTAAAATGTCTTCAGGGACTTACTGACTTTGAATGAGAGCTACTATTGGGACGACAATGCGAAAATGGGTCGGAAGTCATAATTCACGGTCTCCGTCTCAGACGCTCGTCCAGTCCAAGTCTTTCCTGTTCCTTCCTGGAGGGTGCATAAACATTTCTCCTCTCTCTTCGGAGAAACATGTTTCTCGATGGAAAATGCCTTTAACTTTTACGTTAGTTAGGCGACATAGTTTTTTTCTCGTTGAGGAAAATAACAGATGAGAGTGAAGGTCACTTTTCGGAAAAAGGTTCTACATTTAATTTTTCTATTGGGGAAAAAATGCACTATCGTTTTAAAATTTGTCAGTCGAATTTAGATAAGATCTCCAACTGTTACATTTATTTTTTTTTAGAAATTTGTTTAAAAGTAAAAATAGGATATTGCTTATAATTACCACAGTTTTTTCGTAAAGGGCTGTCTAATGAACTACGTTACCAATTTTTCATACTTTTTAGACCCTCTCCCCCCTTGTTACTATTGCGTTAAATTTTTTTTACAGATTTTTAGACCCTCTTCCTCCTCTAAATTGATAACGTATTTTATGGATGACTCCTAAGTATATTTGGCTCGAAATTCAAAAATAGTAAATTTAATTTATAGATTAATATAAATAATATAGTTATAATTAATGTAGCAATAAGCAATAATAACAATAATAATAATAATAAATATAACTATCAGCAATAATGTACAATCCGCGAATGTTTTATCCGAAGTGATAATAATGTTACTCGTTTTGCGACAATAGGAAAAATAGGAGCAGGTCTATAAAGTGAAATAAAAAAGCGAGATATAGAGGGATTATCTCACGATTGAAAGATTAGCTGTTGTGTGCTTAACACCTTTTGATGCGATTAGGAAGACCTGAAAGCTGCAAGCTGTGACGTTCTGGAGACAAGAGGGTGTCGATTGCGCACTAACTATAGCTCTGGATATGTTTTGTTTCTAAGAAACGAATGAATTTGCAATAAAAAAAAATTGTGAAAAGAAATCGGTTTGCTGGCAAGGTAGGATTCTCGCTCTTAAATCAGGGCTCCAGTGAACACCCATATCAGAAACTAAAAGAAATATAGGTAAACTCTCGTCAAAGCCCTATTTTTCTGTTTATTTTTGAAAATTTTTAAATTTAAATCAATTTTTAAAATTCTAGATACTTTCTTAAGTATATCCTTAAGAAGCAAATTTTAAAGAGTTTCAGATAACGTATATCTTAAAATCGCAAACAACTGTTTAAATAAATATTAAATAAGAAATAAGATGTTTTTACATATAACACTGATCGAAATTTTTAAGATGCTTCCTCTCGTCGAGTTTCCTTGCTCTCATTTTAACTTAAACTTTGCATTTGACTTTGACTATCAAAATCAGAGTCAAAGTCAAACTTAAAGTTAAAGTCTAAGACTTTCATCTTCGCTTTGACTTTCAAAATTAAAATTAAAGTCAAAATCAATGTCGAAAACAAAGGCAAAACGAAAGTTAAAATCAAAGTCAAAGGCAAAATAAAATCAAAGTCGAAGAGTTTATTTTAACTTTGAAATCAATATTTTTTCTATTTCAAAACCAAAGTCAAATTTAAAGTCGAATTTCACAATTTCCATCTAAACATTTTTAAACAAACATTTCTAAAATAAAATTTTCTTCACAGATAAAAAAAGCCGCAGATGGAAGAGAGTCTCGACAGAAAAAATCGAAAACCCCCACAAAAAAAACCGAAACAGGATAAGAAGGTACATCAGGATACGCACACAATCTTCTAAAATGGTATAAAGTGCGGAAAAAGAGATCGTTTCATGACCCTTTGAGTAACCTATAGATTTACAATTTCCTATCTTATCGATGTGCAAGACCGCAACAACGTCTCTTGCATGTGAAACGTTTATTTATTTGCAAATGAATAAATAAGGGCGATCGATGCTCTCTCGCGCGCGTACTATATAAACACACAACTCTCTCTTTCTCTCTCTCCCGTCGCAGAAACGAAACTGGGCGTCGTTTCAAAAGGGTTTAGAGGGGGGTGGGAAGAAGGGAGAGAGGAAGGAGGGGAGGTCTGGTCATGTCATACGTGAACTTCTTATCTTTAAAACTCAGCGAAGGCAAAATCATGATCTTATACCTCCTGCAAAGTTAGTTCGCGTTACATCTCGACTTTCCTCCCCCCACCACTACCAATCTAACCCACAACAACATTACAACCAAGTGTAAGAGGGTTTTAATGTTAAATGCGCGTGCACCGGCATTTCTTTTTAAGCAACATGAGGATATTTATTGTTATTCGAAATACCAATGTCCGTGTCGAATTCTCATCGAATTTGCGCGCGAGCGCGAATCCTCTTCTTATCGTGTGCGAGCTCACTCTTTGGGATTTACGGACCCGCGTGTGTTATACTCGCCCTCGAGTATTTTTTCCCCCTCCCCCCTCTAGTCTATAGAAAACTCTTTCGGGACGGTCTTGTTTCTCTCTTCTTTTTCTTCTCTCTTTCGATCCTTATTCTCCCTTTTTCCTTTTCCGTTCCTTCTTTTTCTCTCTTTCTTTTTCTTCTACTTCTATTTTTATTTTTTCCCTTTTTTAATTCTGTCTCTCTCCTTTTTTTCTTTTCTCCCTTCTTTATCTCTTTTTATTTCTTTTCTCTCTTCTTTTTCTTTCCTTTTTCCTTCATTCTCTGTTTTCATTTTTTCTCTCTCCTCTTTAAAATCTCTCTTTTTCTCTAATTTTATCTCTTTTTCTTCTTTTCTCTTCTTTCTTTTTTGTCTCTTTTTTCTCTCTATTTTTCTTTTTATTACCTTTTTTCCCTCATCTTTTTCCATTTTTCCTCTTTCTTCTTTCTTTCTTTTTTCTCTCTTTTATTTTGTTTCCCTCCTTCTTTCTTTCTCTGCATTGTTTTTCTGCTTATCTGGAGTATAGAAGAAAGAGAAAAAAAAGTAAAACTCTCCTTCTTTCTCTTTCTTTTCTCTCTTTCTCCTTCCATCGTTCGCCCTCCCATTCCTCTCTCTCTGTTTCGAACGAGTTTAATAACAATTTGTCCAATGGACTTATCGGTAAGATTCGAAACTGGTATGAGATGGCAAAAGCTGATAATTTAATGGAATAACTCGGGGGGCCTCTGATAAATTTACTTGCGCGGTGAACAACAAAATGAGATTCGTGGAGGAATTGTGCGAGCAATGTTCGATAGAGATAAACTTTATACCAATTTCATTTTTTGTATTAGAGGAGACTCTTGTTAATTAGCCTTTTACATTCTTTGAATATACATTTTTCTCTTTCTCTCTATAGTACATATATAAATATATATAAATCTTTTACAAAAAATGGAAATTATTTTTTATTCGATAAATTTATATCGTAAAGACATATTCTGGTGTTTCTTGCATCTGAATCAATTAATGGATATTGCTTTTCATGTGCGTTTATATCTACATACAAATCACATAGAATTCTCATTTGTCTTATGCGTTTAAATTATTTTTTAATTTTTCCACGTTTGTATTCATTCTATTTTTATTATATTCGATCTTAAAAAAGTGTTTCAATTTAAGATAAGACTTCTTTTTCCCCTTTAAATGTGAATTTCTATTGAAAAAGTGATTTATTATGATTTAATTTTAATTTATTGACAAGTAGACTATTTAATTTTTAAAATTAGTTACTTTTTTTACAAAGTAAATTAAAAAAAAATTAATCTTTGACTCTTTCTCAAAAGTCACAGATTTTTAAAATTTTCTTCACTTTTTGATATTAGTAACACTGACGAAAGGACAAGTTATTGTTTTCAAATGAACTATAACTAAATTAACTTTCATCTCTGTTTATTATTTATGACACTGAAGAAATATCTCTGCCCTCTGAAGAAAGGGAAGGTTAATTTTAAAAATATTGAATTAGTTGCAACAAAAATGAGACTGGGTTTTTTGTGTGTTCTCTTTCTTCAGTGGTCAGATATTTCTTAAGAGTGATATGAAAATGTGAAAAATATTAAAAGGTAAAAAAATTTTAGTTAATTTAAAAACCAGAGAACAATGTAACGAAAATCATTATCCCAGGAAATTAAATTTGTTCTCATAGAGAGAGAGAGAGAGAGAGAGAGAGAGAGAGAGAGAGAGAGAGAGAGAGGAAGAAAGAAAGAGGAGGTTCTTAAAGAAACGGAAATATAATAAAAGAGCCCGGTTATGACGCGCATAAAAGACATGTAGTAGATATAAGCATATTATAAAGAGAATTCGTTTATTAAGCAAGGCCCGAGGCTAGCTATCTTTTTTATGGGGCCCTTTTCCAGACGTCTCCATATTCCTTCTCTTTACGACACTAAGAACCGAGACGTAATAATCGTAATAATCATCGTTGCAATAACGATGAAGAAGAAGAAGACGAAGAAGAATACGAATAAGGAAGATAATCCTCATCAACATAGACCATATATGTATTATGCATATATATTTTTTTTAAGCCACGGTCTTTTTTCCTACTTTTAAACTATACACTCTTCTTTGTTTTAACAATAAAAAGATTTATTTTTCCGGTAAATGCAAATAATATCAATTCAGAGTTAGAAATTAAAAATTATTTCATTGCAAGCATATTTACTAAATCAACGAACCCGTTCAATTTTTTAAACATTTAAATCAATAATTAAAATTGCAAATTATTTTGTACCAAAAAATAGTTTGGGACAAATAAATAGCGCGTGGTTTTATAATTTATTATGTAGATTTAGAGCGTAAAGAAACGAAAGAAATTCTTCCTGGTGGTATAAAATTTAGTGTATACGTATATATATAGAGAGAATTTAACCTTCGACCCACATCGACTATTTTAATAAGTATTTAACAACGTATATACGTGCGTCTGCTTTTAGTATATATCTATATAGAATATACATGTTCCGAGTGCGTCGACTGCGTGCATATGCTTACACGTGTTATGTGACCCTATGGGCCCCTCTTTACTGCCCAGATTATTATTTAAATGTTCCAGGGACCTAAAGGCTGTATATTTTCAAAAAAAAATTTCAGACCTAATTATTACTGTGTTAAATTATGATTACTTTCTCATATCTTCCGGTGTGTAAGATCTGAAACGAGGACCTTACACATTGCCCAGTGACCCTTTGCCTTACTTGGAATTGAAAACATCTGTCAAAACTTGCACTGGTTTACTTACAGCTTAACCAGATGCTGGAATAGTCTTAATGAATTATTGTCAAATTTTCTCTATACTGGTATAAAGTTTTTTTCAGATTTTGTTTATAATAATTCCTCTGGGATGCGATTCTCTAGTTTGACTTTGATTTTGACGGTCAAAGTCAAATCTTTGACTTTGAATTTAACCATACTATTAGACTTATTAAATCTTGTCGTTATAGATCATTTCAGGACCCTGAATTGAATTAAGTTAAGTATTAAAAGTTATTAAAAATAGTTTTAAAAAAGTTAAAAATGGCCAAAATATACAAATATACATATATATTCTTTTACCGAAACGAAACATAGGAAACTTTTATACATATGCGAATGCCTAATTTAAAAAAATTATCATTTTTCTCAATTAAAATATACACAACAATATCGAATTCAATATAAATCAGACGAACAAAACTGTCAAGTTCAGAGTTCAAGAGTCAATGAATACTTTACTCCCATATAGCAGGAAACCGCGCGTTAATTGACGCTCATTGTACGAGCCTAATCGAATACCACGTGCTCCAGTTACGGTTTCATTATTACAATGCAAACGTATTTGAGTATAAATGTGCAAAAGCCAGCAAAATTGAGAGAGAGAGAGAGGACAATAGCTGTAAAAATGTCGATCGAGGAAAATGAAAATATTCGTGGGCGTTGAGAGAGAAAGTTCACATATATATATATATTTGAAAATACATAAGAGGGGAGGGGAGAAAAATTTTTATTTTTTCGAGAAAAGACGGACACGCGTGAATGACGCTTGACCATTTATATATATACAATTCTCAGTTGTTATAAGTATATATTCCATACGGCAGGTTTTACTACTCGCGTGTCAGAATAATTGTGGAGGATAAAGGTCAAAAAGGGACTTTTATAGTTTATCAATGGGAAAATTGGTCCATGTATCCTAATGGGGCATTTCCACTCAGGATGGACAAAGAAAGCCCCCCTTCAAAGAACTCCACCCTTCAACCCCCCACCTTTTTTGGGTGGGGGGCCATGGTCAGTCGAGGTTTTTCACTTCTAAAGCAGCTGCTCTCTATATATGTATATATAACATAATGTATAAACTGACTGACACCCCCGCAGCTGCACTCTTTAACTTCGACTGACCAGCAGCCGCCTACACTTTCCTATATAAAATCGGACAAAGATATTCTCTCTCTGACTATTAACCATTACTAAACCAATGAAACACACGGCAACGTCCCAGGAACATTGATTTCTTCATTTTCTAAACTACAATTTGTCATTTATTTTTCTATTGTTGAATTTTATAACATCAGAACAATATAATCTTATATATAGCGATATATTTGTGAAAAACAGTTAAATTTTACTTTTCTCTCTCTCTCTCTATATATATGTAATAAAAACACCTTCTTTCGTCAATAAAGTTTATCCCATGATCGCAGTTTCGACAAAACGTATACGGGATAAAAAGCTTGAAAGGGTCGGTTCGGTTCGATATTGGATCGGGCGTTATATAAAGGGTCGAAATAGTGGTCAGTTTGCCTCGCTACATATGAGTTTTGCGTAGAAATCAAAACGCTTTTCCATCAAACGCCGTTTTTTCCACCTTTGCTTTGTACGTAAACATGATCATCCATTGGGTGAAAATAAAAAAAAAAGTTTTAACAAACTGGAGCAATTTCCTTTTCCTATTTATATAGTTCTTTTTTCTTCTTTTTTTTTGAATGTGTTCGATTATTTTTTGGACAATTTCACTTTTTTGTGAATTTCAATTTTTCTGAAATCGGGTAAATATTTATACAAAAGTAATATTTACATTTATTAATAAATATTCAATTAAACATACTCTAAATGTCAATTAATTAATTAAAAATTAATCTTAATAGTAAAAATTTATTTATTGATTCTAATTTCATATTGATATCTGAGTGCCTGCACTGAACTCAATCTAGAGTCTTAGAATTGTCTTGAAAGTCAGAAAATAAAGAAATGTAGGTAAAGACTAAAAAAATGGTTTATGGGTGCTTTGCCCCTACTTTTTTCAAAATTTTCTAGTTTTTTGGTCTTGAATGTTGCTCTTGTAATATACAATTTAAGCTTTAACTTAAGACATTGAAATTTCTAACACATTATATTAAATACAGGAAAAACTCGATTTTAAATTGATGAAGAATCTGACTCAATTTGATACGCATAAAAAATGAGTAAAACAGATAGCGCTACGTTCTATGTCATTTAATATAGACTCATTTTGAGATGCAATAAAAATGGGTCTAAGTTTTTTCTGTGTTATTGAATAACCCCCAAAAAAATTGTTGTTTGTTTTACACTTTATTCTATACGTTTTACCGAACTTTCAATAAAAATAAGTATAGTGAACACTTATCTTACGTTTTTCCAAAGTATTCAATAAATATGAATGTAGTGAGGACTAAGCTTAGGTGTTACCGAACTGTAAGTGAAGCGCTAATACATGCATTGTAGGGCTTATGCTTCTTACATTGTTTTTCAATCCAATTGCTTTTACAGTCTAGTAAAATTCTATTAAAAGCTAGTAACATTTTAGTAATAATTAGTCATATTTTACTAAAGCAGTTTATTTACTTTTATCTGTTTTACTAAATAAAATTAATAAAATTCTACTCACAATTAGTCACATCATACCAATGAAAAAGGGTATAAGTAGTCAATAAAAATTACTAACAATTAGCGAGAGTTTAAAATTGGTTAAATTTCTCCTAATTTACATTTAGAGAAAAAATTGAGTATAAAATCATTACTAAATCGACGAATTTGCGTCATCTTTTTTTTATAAATGACGAAAAAAATTAGTAAAAAAAGGTGTAAGAAGTAGTAAAAAGCTATAATCGTAAGTTAAATTGTGTCTTTAAATGTAGAGAGTAGAAATTAATACTTAAGTTGCTATATTAGTTATTATTGTTTCGAATGCATGCCGTAGACAATTTTCTATTTTTAGATATAATTATTTTTATTTCAAAGATATATAAATTCTTACAAGAGGACATTTCTTGAATGTTAAATTTTTATTTTTTGTTTTGAATAGAGAGGAACACGTGCAGACGACTGAATGCCTACAAGATATTTTTGAGAGGGGATGAATTGTAGAATCGAAAAAGAAACACGCGTGAGACGCGTGCCTAACTCCCGGGGAGGGATGATGGTCACAGATATTATCCGGAAGTCAAGGTCAAATTTATCCAAAATTTGAAGGTCTTCCCTGAGAATCGAATTCTTTCTATATATCTTTTTACTATACTTTTTGAAATTAAAAAATATTTCCCATATTTTTTTTATTCTTTCTTCGTTTTCTTTTTTAGTTCGTTTCTTTTTTCCTTCTTTTTTGCTTGATTCTTATTTTTCCTTTTCTTCTCCTTCTTTGCTCCTTTCTCCTTATTTTTGGTTCTTTCTTCGTTTTCTTTTTTAGTTCGTTTCTTTTTTCCTTTTTTTCCCTTCTTTTTTGCTTCTTTTTCCTTGTTCTTTTCTTTTTTTTCTTTTTGCATTGTTTCTTTTTTCTCATTTTTCTATCCCACTCCTAAAGGCAATGTATTTTTGTAGACAACCCCTGAGGGGTTATTTGTTTTAAACTCTTTTTTTAATTTTAACCCCCACCCTCAAAATTAAGGACATTTTTTCTTCTATGGTCAAAGCAATTATTATCTTTATCCCCTATCCTTCCCCATGAAAGATTTTATAAACGTATTTTATAAACGTATTTTATAAACGTCTCCAAAGTGTAAAAAAATCAACTTTAAATTTGTCACTATTTGAATTATGATGATTTGACCAAACACAAAAAAGTCCACCACTTTGTTGCAAATATTGTTTCTCTAAACAGAAATAGGGAAAAGTGAGTGAGCCCCGGAAAGGGTTTTAAGGGCAAAAGGGATTAAGTGAAGGTCCACAGAGGTTTGAGCGTGGCATTTTTGAAGGGCTGCAAAAGGCAGAAAGAAGAGAAGTGGTGAGTAAGGATAGAAAAGTTAGACGAGAAAGAGAGAGGGAGATAATAGAAAAGAGTGAGAGGAAACTAGGTAGCGCGTGCCCGACACCCTACTTCAGTTTCAGGGGTGTAACAGTCATAAATAAATAGGGTTTCCGTCTTCGGTTCCAATCGTCTCCTCTATCCTTCTCACCGACCTTCTATTTTCTTTTCCTTGTTACACACATATTCAACTAAGCATTATGTGCTCTCAAAAAAAAACTTTTCAAGTCCATGTTCCTGAAACATATATATATATATATATATTAGAGAAACGTGTGTAGAAAAAATCCGAACGACATGATCAAACTAATTTGATCTATTTTTAGAATTACTCTTGCAGTCCCTATTCTTGGAGAATATTCTATCTATAGAGAATATTATATCTATATCTACAGAACTTAGTCTAGTAAAGGAAAAGCCTTCTTTAGTAAAGGAAATCCTGTATTAACTATACATCGGAAAAAATAAGGATAACCCAAAAATAATAGTTGTTTTTTGTAAACTAAATAACCATAACTAAAACAGATTTCAATCTTACTTTCAATTTTGACTAAAAGTATCGTTTATACTTGAACCATTATTGAATTTTAACCTTGATGGTGATTTTAAGTCCTAGAACTGACTTTCTTAGTTTCAAAATAGCCATAGTCTTTTAAAAAGAAACCCTAATAAGAAAATTAAAAAAAAACTTGCTAGAAACTTGCTAAAACCTAGTTAGGTTCAAGTAGACAACTTTACACCCCAGTACAACAATACCCTCAAACTTTGATAGTATCAGCAGAATTAAAAAAAAGTGTAATTAATATTAAATGGATAAAAATTTAATGGTACGTTAATAATCGTTTTCTTTTATACGACAAAAAAAGTTAATTTGCTTTAATTTAATTTTCGTAAAAAAAGAGGGAAAAAACTCTTATATGGTGATGTGGGAAGCACGAATAGAGTTTACGTTAATGAAAAGATAAGAAGAAAAAACAGCTAATTGTTTATAGGTCCACGTCCGGTTAACATCTATTATGGCAAGTCATAAAGATTTTCGCGATGTGATAATTATGGCCGTTTGACCAAGTTTCACGGCATTTAGTGGGTCATCTAAATTACTTGGTCGCTTGTCTCATACCATAATGGGCTTTATATATACCTACATATAAATGTATTTATACATATAAATGCACATATAAATATAAATACGTGTAAATGTGTACAAATGTATAAATGTACTTATATATATATATATATATATATATATATATGTGTGTATATGTGTATATGTGTACATTTGTATTTTTCTATATGTGTATATAGAAAAATACACATGTTTGTGTGCTTATACCTTTATTTCTATATATAAAATATTCACCTGCGAACATGTAAAAAGGTGTCGTGCAACAATCCTCTCGCGAGTGTACTGCCATAAGCACTGAAGGCACGCATGTGAGTCGATTTTCCAAGATAACTTGGAAATACGTGTGCTTATTTCAACAAGCCAACCATAATTGTAACTTATCTACCAGAATCTTCATTTAAGAGTCTACCCTTCACGCAAAATAAATGTAACTCATGCAATGAAAGTGCTAATTTTTTAAGATATCTATTATTTATCGTTCTGATTTACAAAAGAGAGGGATTTTTTTTCTTTTATTATTGTAAACAAGCGAGAAAAAAAGAGGTAAACAAAATATTTTTCTTATCTTTAAATCTTTTGCTTATCTTTTTAAAAATCGACACAATGACGACAGTTACCAATAATTTAAAATCCTAAGTTATGATTTAACCAATAGTTTTTAATTTTAAAATATGCTCTTTTTCCACCATTTCAGCTTTTAGATTATTTAAATGTCCCACTTATCCTCAAACCTTTGCTAGTAAATTTCGAAGTTTGCAAGTAAATAATCTTTAATAAATTTTTATGGAAATTTCAATGCTGTGTGCGTACGAATTAGTGAAAGACCTTAATTTATTAAAAAATTAGCCCAAAACCATGTTACAAATCGAGTACCGTTCTCATTGCAGTGATTTATGCAAATGATAAAAGATTTAGTGACACACAATCCATAATTACCCAGGTCATTACATTCAATTGATTGCGAACATTATTTCGCATTTATAATCGCTGCGAGTCTCTATATATACTATTGAAGCATGTAATGTTGATGCGAGGTGCGTAATATGCATGTACATATTGTACAGAAAGTGTATGCATTATTAAGTGCGAGCACCTGTCCATTAAAATCACAGTAGTGTGTTCGCGCTTTTCGTATTAATTTATATTTTATGGCCGCTCCTTCAATTTTATTAGATAAAACCGCGAATCCTAATAAGTATACATGTATAAATGAACTATATATGTATAGATATATTCGCAGGATGGAAGTCGTTTCTCACGCAAAATAAAATGGTGAATAGTATAACGACGAGTATATGCAAGGATGTCGCGGATCTGCATGAGCGCCTATACATTACACTTATATTCATGCGAGTGCAACGCGAATGAAATATTTATCACCGACTTATTGGTTTGGTGAAAGCAACGTGATTCCCAGCGCCGTTATAAATTATACACTTTCTCATTAAAGCACTAAGTAAATATTAATTTCTTTTATGTCTCACTTTTTCAAATTTTATTCTTTTGGTTTCATTTTGAAAACAATCGCCTAAAGAGTAGAATACAAAGTCTAAAACCGTTTACATCTCATCAAGAGGAACTAATTCCTACTGCGCTATTTTTAACCTTAAACTTATTAGATTGAGTCAGATTTAGTATTTTCAATAATAATGTCAGAACTATAGACTGATGTTAAACCAGGTAGAGAACTATTTTTGGTTCTAATGATTCTAATGTAAATGATTTTAGTCCATTTTTGTTTCGAAACAAAAGTCCTTATAATTGTACATTCAACCAAGTAAGATGTTTATTTTCAAGCATTACAAACGATTAGTTGAATTTTCCACAGACTTGGCTGGGGACAAAAATTTATCCTAAAAGAAACAAAGAAAAAGAATTTCAAGTAAAGAAAAAATGTACAGAAGAGAGGGAATTAAAAATAGTGCATTGATCCTCTGCTATAATTATAACAAGTTTAGTGAAAGAATGCGCACACTTTTGCTCGCAATCTTCTTTCTGCACTGAATCCCCCCCCCCCACCCTCTATTGCAAGTCCATTAATTCTTGTTCATTTTGCATAACACAATTCTCTTCTTGATGCAAAAGGAGAAAACTGTGTGGATTCCTCGCCGGAGTATCTCTGTACCATTCTGAG
The DNA here is from genome assembly GCA_032872475.1 of Leptopilina myrica (nomen nudum). Taxonomy (NCBI): domain Eukaryota; kingdom Metazoa; phylum Arthropoda; class Insecta; order Hymenoptera; family Figitidae; genus Leptopilina; species Leptopilina myrica (nomen nudum). The sequence goes on from CM065467.1 coordinate 7,257,174, forward strand.
GGCAGATGACGAATTGTTATCCGAGAATAGAGGGAACGCGTGTGGTTAAGCGAGAAGGAGAGAGAAAGTAAAAGAGTCAGCAGAGAACAGTCAGCAGAATTGGAATCAAAGACTGAAGAAAAGAGAGAAAAGGATAAAAAAAGAGAGAAACACAGAGAAACATATAGGAAGAGTGAAGAGAGGAGAAAGAGAGAGATTTTATAGCAGAAGTAAAAGAGAAAAAAAGGAGAAAAGTGTCTGGGGCAAAATCTAGTTGCTTTTCCGTTTAACGCACTTGATCGCGACGACGGAAGGACGTCCGCATTACAAGTAAATATTTGAAGATCTTGAGTCGTTTGGTTGAAGATCTCTCCACATAAAAACCACGGGATACAAGTCTTAACAACGAATGTGCGTGTGCGCAGCTGCATATAAGATGCTATTCGTATACATGTATAACATACACTGCAGATGCACGCCATCGTGTGCAGCAAAAATGATATATTATGAATAATTACGACACGTGCCACAAACTTTTTTTTTGTTTTATAATTTTATTATTCCCAGACCTTCGGAGAAAAACAATATAAGAAAGACTTTTATGTCTCTTTATAAAGACTGGCTGCTATGCACATTCACGAACAAAGAGAACCTAATTCTAGGGAATTTATCTTCACGAAACCCAAAGGAATAAAGAGAAAATTAATTGTGACATGCTTTGAAGAAACAGGGTACAGAAGCAAACAATTTTGGGTTAATCTTTAAATGAAAATAAGATCATTATATAATTTTGGATTATGTTTGCAATTTGCTATCTTAGCTTTCTTATAGAAGCGCGTCACAAACTCACAATTCGAGTACCTAAGAAATTACGTATCGCTACGTGTATAAAAAAGGTTGACGCAGGTCAGGGAATTCAGAAAAAGTAGAATTGGTCAGGGAAATCAGAAAAATGTCAGGGATTTTTATTAAAACTACTGAAATGAATTAAATTTTTAGAATTCAAAAAGAAAATTCTGAAATTTGATGTCTTTTGATTGCCTCATAAACTATAGCATTACCACGAATTCTAATACAAAACCGTCAGTTTTTTCTACTTCTGACAATAATTTTTTCTGAATTATAACTATATCATAAAATTATTAGGAACGAAGAAATTATATAATCAATAATTTTACTTAAATATTTTTAAATTAATTGAATTGTTAGAGTGAATCAGAATATTTTGCAAATCTTAAAAATCTTATGATTCTTGTAAATTTTGTCTGGAAGTCACGGAAAAGTTAGGAAAACCAAAATTAAATTTTTTGGTAATCCTGATAAATTAGCTTTACTTTAAATCACCGCACAGTTTTATTTAAAAAAGCACAGTCATTAAAATCCTAATCTAGTTTTAAGCTTAAAAGTCCCATTGGGAAATTTACAACTGGCGGAGTACTGCGCCAGCACTGTAAGTACTGACATAACGCTGAAATGATATTGCTGTGCGGCGATGGCGGAGTACTGTCTGTCAGTGCTGTCAGACAGCACTGGCGCAGCACTGGGTCAGTGATTGCTGAGAAAATGACCGCAATTAATACCGTATTGTTATTTATAGCTTTCAATTAATAATTGAAAATAATTTAACAACAAAATGGTAAATAATATTGATAAATAGTTATTATTCATAAAATATTCTTCTTGATTTGATTGTATTGAAAATGAAGACCTAACAATGGATATAGTAAATAAAGTAGAAAAAAAATTTTGCAAAGTTATGAAAAGAAACAAAATTGCTCACGAGGGGAATCGAACCTACAACCTACGGACTTATAGACTAACATTCTAACCACTATTAACAACGCGTGTGTGGAGTAAAGTTTTAATATCTCAGTATCATTCAGACTTACAATTATTGAATGAAAAAGATGAAAAAATAGGGATAGGGGAGAGTGGGGCAAGACGGGGTACCGGCCTTATTTAACAAACGAATTATGTAATAAAAAGCAATATTGGCATAGAGCGTTGTGACCAATTTTTCTATACTCGGCCAGAACTTGCCGCCGAGGCTTGTCTGAGCTTTGTGGAAATAAAAATTCTGTACTGCGCCAGAACTAATTGTCGAGGCTCGGCTGCACTACGGCTAAACAATCGGCTTAGTACTAAGCCAGTGGTCAATGGGATAATAAGTTCCGGATTTTGTTTTTTTCTGGTGAATAATAATGTTTCGAAACATGATTATAAAGATTGTATAAAAAATCGTAAAGAATTGTAATTGCATTTTATCTTGTTATATTGTAAATAACAATAGAGATTATGTATATAGGAGTTGTATTATATGCGTTTTTACGAGCGCACGTCACTGTTTTCCTGAAAAGTCATTTGCAATCGTTGAAATCGTATTTTTCCGGTGCACTCGGCACCTACCCTTCTTATTCTCTTTTTATGACGCTATACAGACGTCACGCGATAAATTACACGAAATTTACCGAGCCGCAAGTCCAATGAAACACACATATACGGTTACTGAATTCTTGTCCGCGAGAGAGCGCGCAGCTTATTTGTGTGAAACGAGAAGAGAGCGAGCGACCGACCGCCCCGAGTATATACAAGAAGAAGACATAGGTAATTAACCGGTAAATAACGATAATGGATGTAAAAGGAAATATTTCCTTTTCTCCTTTCAATGCCATTTGGAGTTTTATACAAGAAAAAGTAATCATATATATATATATATATATATATACATTATATGAAACATTTAAATACACCTCCGTATTTCTATATAAAATAAGAATGATTTTTATTTTCTCGATGAAAAGAAATATACTTTAAAATGGGAAAATTTATGATTATAATTTGTGATTTACGGAGACATTAGTACATGTCTGCGGAGGTGTTTACACATTGATTTATAATAGGTATGAAAATTCTTTCATATGGATGTATATATATAGGCAGTAGAATAACTTAATTATAATTATAGGAGTCTGTTGTGATAACGAAGCTGTAAAACGGTTGTTACTTAATTATTGTGAGTCTATCTGCCACGCATGTGGGGCTTCCGTTTCCTCTCTTTCTCTCTCTCTCTCTCTCTCTCTCTCTGGCTATATAACTTGATATGGATACGGAGCTATTGTGTCGTGTGAGTATCATTCTCCTTTAGTCATCGACCGGTCTCCTCTTTTTAATGCCTACTCTAGCATTTTTCCTCCTCCTCTCCCTCCACGTTCCATAAATAAATTTAATATTGTTCTTGGCAATCTTCATTGCGCAACCAATCGCCTTAGTGCAACGAAGGACATTCATTACTACCCCACTATATAAGGACACATTACCCTTTACCCCTTTTCTTCAGGGTGAACTCGCAAAGTAATAATTGATGACTGAATTTAGTTCCCTCTTTCCCACTATCTGATTATTTGAGGATTTCGTTTTCAATTTAAAATTTGAAATCCTGGTTTGGAATGGAATGTGGAATTTGTATAGATTGTGACATGTCGTAGGAGATTTGGGGACGGATGGAGTGCAATATGGGAAAAGGAAGAGACTTATATGGACAGCGTAGTTTTCAATGGAAGTTATGACCGATAAGGGAGACAAGGTCCTGGTCCTGGGGGAATCGCGGTAACGTATCAGGCCGACTTCTCGGGATCTCGCGAGGCATTATGTTATATGGGTATAAATAACCGAACAGGAGCAATAATACGTAATAATATATCAGTCGGGATTTTAGTGCTGCAGCTAGGTCGCTCGGCCCAAAGGTCGTAATTCATCGCGCAACCCACCTCGCCCTACAACTACTCATGTACTGTATGTTTCGCTCCATCTTCACGCGCCAAAAACTATATAACCAGCAGCATATACACCACCACCGCAGACGCCACCTTCCTCACGTGGGACTTTCAGATTCTCACTTGTTTTTCATATGGCGCCAACAACAAAAACACTACTTTTTTATACCGTTTTAAATATAAGGAACAATAAAACTAGGTTAAAACAGTTCTTAATATACTTTTAACTTCAGCCACTTTTTACTAAATCATAGTTTCTTTTAAGGATATCAAATCGAGTGTTTGAACTAAATCTTATTTTCAGTACGCTTTTAACTAAAACCGTTTACATCTAAACCATTTGATTGATTTTTAGTTCCAAGAGTTTCAGATTTTGCTTTTTCCGTGTTAGAATGAATTCCAATGCTAAAACTATTTACATTAAAAACATTTTTCACTTATTTTTACCCTAGAGATTATGATTTTAATTTTTATACACTAAAAACAAAATTTTTTTAAACCAAACATAAGCAGTCAACCAAAAAAATATGTTTAATTTAAACGTAATTTTTATTGAACCAAACTTAATATGAATTGAATTAAAATTATTATGTTTAAATTATAAATATATTGTTTTTTAGTGTAGTTATGTTAAATTTAAACATATATAGATTTAAATATATATATGTAGTTTTAAAATTAAAAATAGGCTACTTCTTAATCATTATGGTCTTAAGGTATCAATGTAATTCACTTTAGTATTAATTTGATTCTTTTAAAAAAACTGATATTTTCAAAAAAGAAATTTAGTCAAGAATGGTTTGAATATGAACGGTTTTAGTTAAAAGTACGCCGAAGATTTATATAAAATTTGTTTTATAAACTGAAAAATTAAATATAATATAAAGTAAAATAATAGCATCATTGTTAAAACGTGGTTAAGGAATAAGCTGTATTCAATAAACTAAGTAGCCTCTTTTTTCAATTTCAGCTCTCCCTTCCCTTCCCTAAATATAAATATACTGTTACACATATTAGCGTCTCTTTTACCGGTCGTAGCAAATTTCTCAATTCTCCCCACTCCCTTGAAATGTTACGTAGATTATAGACGACCCCTTAATAAAATTATTTTCCTATATGTTTCAATTCCCAACAGAGCTATAGTCCTCCATTTTTCAGTTTTAATTTTGATAAAAATATTGTCACTATTAAAAACTGGTTAATGACATAAATTACAAAATATTTTCCTTATTAAAAACGAGTTTAAAATATAAATAATAAACATATTTTTCCTTTCCAAGGTTTTAAAAAGATAAATAGAAGACAAAAACGAAAAAAGAGAAATTGGTACAAAATTATATTATTATAGAATGAAAATTAAATGATTTAAAAATAATTTACTTAATTAGATAAGTTTCATAGGATGAATTTGTACAGGATGAGGGGAGGACCTATTGAAGGGCAGGGGATATAAAAGGAAAAGTCAAGGAAAAGAGAAATGTAAATTTTAAAAAGGAAGAAAACTCAATCTCGTAATCGCGAACAACCATCGCCCCCCTTCGCTTCCCTTTCCCTCTCTTTCTCTGCGTGGGACTATATAAGGTTCATGAGCGGAGGTATGAGTTAACTTAGGTTCGGTTACAAGAGAGGGTTTGGGGCGCCAGATTTCATCATAATAATTTTCCACCCCATTAAGCCGACGGTACGAAGAGAAACTCGAACTGCTCTTGCATAAAGAAACTTGACAAACTTTTCGCGATGGCAACGAAAGTCTTCAGATTCTTCTTTATATATACATATACATATAGTAATATCAAAATATATGTATATATATATACATTCGCCAATAGAATACACTCCCCCCAAATGAATAATATCTATAAACGTATACCAATAGACTACAGCCCCCTCCCTCCAAAAAAAGAATGGGGAGTGTATAAGGGGGGGCTATATAAACTTTTATTTAAAAAAACGTAATTTTTTCTAGGGGAAGGAGGTCAAATTACAATCAGTAGAGAAATGGAGGGATTCAAACTATTTGTTATAATCAACAGAAAAAAGGGGGGAGAAACTATTTGCTGCAATTAGCAGAAAAAGGGGGTTCAAGCTATTTGTACGCGATAGTATGGAGGAGGTAAAATTTTTGAAAAACCGTTAGGTACTTATTTTTAGAATGGCGTCTATGGGGGGGAAAGAGGGTGGTTGTTCGACGATTTATTAAGGAAAATAGTATCATATAAGAAAAGAGAACCAGACTTATTAAAAGCTACAAACCCTCTTCATCGATTTATATATATATATATATATACCGGCCCATTATTTCATTAGATCGTATCTGAAGCGCATCGTTTACCGATCTAGGCCACTGGACTCTTTTTTCATGTACCCAGAGTCTTTATTTTGTTTGTTTTCAGTACTAAAAGATGTAGTTTTAATTTGCTATTTTTCAAACTAATTAATTTCGTTTTTTTTTGTAATTCTTGTTTTGCAGAGAAAAGAATTGAAGAGTTCGTATATCTTGATCAACAATATGACTAATTCAGAATAATTGGTGAATTAAACATCTTTTATTTATGTAATTGTTGGCTTCCAAAAATATTGAATTAAATTATATATTAGTACTTTAGTATGAATGCTAATTTAAATTTAAAATATTAATATTAAAGTATTTAGTAGAGAATAGATAAAAGATTTAAAAAAATATCAAGTTTCTTAAGTGAATTTGTACATATATACGTTTAAAGTGGTGCTATAAAGATTTTGATATTCTATTTTCGACGACATTCAAAGATATAGGCGTATATACGAATTCCAACCCCCGAAAAATATATCTAATATTTGCAGTCTTGAAGCGTGCCAAGCTACGGCACCCGAGGCATTAATAATATATAATATCAATGAAGGGGGTTTGAAAAATGAAGTATCATAGTGGCGCAACAGCAAACAAAGTTGTCTGTAGTTGCTTCTTGAGGTTTTATGTTACACCGCAAACACTCAATTTTTATCCCCCATTTTTTCTTCTCTAAACGTCACTCATTTTTTTATTTTTCCTTTATTTCATTTCTTGTCCTCGGGCGAAAAATTGACGATTTTTTTCCCGAAATGGAATTTTGAACACTGTAAACACAGTCTAAAGTTGTTTACATCTTAAAAATAAAACGATTGAAAAGTATCCTATTTTTTAAATTCAGTAAAAAATGGTTTTAATGTAAGCTGTTAAAGTGTTGATACTTCTAACATAGAAAAACATAGATTTAAACAGTATGAATCTTAAAATTAAAATAATTGAAAAATAAACTATATTTTTAAGCTTGAAGCTAAATTAATTACATTTTAGGACTTAAAATAATACTCTATAAAGGATAAGCTTTTGTCAAAAATATTTCTCATGTAAAAGCTTTTAGTCAAAAGTAGACTGAAAATCTCGACTTGAACCAAAGAAAATCGATTTTGTCAAGAATAACCGAAGGAGAATGACCTTAAAGAGAAAAAGTTTAACTCCAACTATTAATGGACTAATGAAACTTTAAAGAGATTTAAGTATAATATTGCAAAGGTGATCGACTATTAGAAAATTGATTGTGTCGAGAGTATAGAAGAAAAAGATTTCTGATTGAATTGTGCACGCAGGGTTTTATAGTCCGCGTGTGAATTTAGTATTAAGGTCCAACTGTCACGCCCTGGTAATGGACTATCCCTTCCATTTCGAATTACTATATATAACTACACATTTGACGTCGTACATGTATACATATATAAAAACCCTAATACATGAGATCTTCAGAAAGCGACAATACGATCACAGCACTATACTGTATATAACGCGATGCTTGAATAAAGTGCACTTATTGCGTTAAGAGCAATTCAAGCTAACTTAATTTCCTCTAAAGCCACAAATATATATATAGATACAACCAATCCATCGAAAAAGAAAAAAACAAAAAAAGGGTACAGTTTTTTGTTTCCTATAAAAATGAAGATCCTCACGAGACTTAATTAATCTTACTAATCGCTTTTTATACAATAAGTGCGCAGAAATTGCTCCACTTTGCTTCATTTAATATCTGGAACAATATACAACAAGGGTCTTGGTAGACAATAGAAAAAACTGTCTAGGCCCTTTGAATCTTATTTCAGGTCTGGGCAAAGTAAAAAGGATTCACACGAAAGAAAATTGAACCTCAACTAAAATACTGAAACTTTCTCTGCTCATTTTATTTTTTTTAATTTTTAGAGGTCATTCATAAACTAGATCAGACTATAGTCCCCCAAATGTCCTATTAGTCGGTAACGGACAACTGATTACCAAGAGGATTCGGGATTTTTTAATTTTTTAAATAAATTACAAAATTTACTATATCCTTAAAAAACTGTGATAAAATTAAAAATTTTAAATATATCCTACTTCTTTTCAAAGAAAAAATGTATTTTTTTGAGAATCAGAAAAGTTTTCGATATGCAGCTTTATATATAAAAATCTTGAAAGTAGGGAAACTTGGCGTGCAATGGAATCGTATTATGGACAGTCAATCCTCTCTCATTCCCCTTGGGGGAATATGTATGGTGTATCATGAGAAAGGTTTTCTGAAACGAATAAAATTCGCGATCGCGCGGCATGCGTACTTCCGCGAGAGTATATAGCAGACGCACAAAAATCTACAAGGCAAGGAGAGTTTGCGTATACATATACATATAAGATAAATAAATAGCGAGGGAGAGAAAAGCCGTTTGAACGTGAAAAGAACAGATCTCTGCCAGAGAAAAGGAAATGAATACACAAGGAGAGGAGTTGACTTTTTCTTTTTCTTTTTTATCCTAAAAATAATATATAAAACTCACCATGTCAAAGTTTAAGAAAAAAAAGTATTTTTAAAATCAAATTTTTATGTTTTTATCCCTTTCTTCATGAACACGATACGAATACTTATATATATATATATCAGGAGACGAAAATAAGGTTAGTTTAGTTATATTTAATTCAGTAGTCTTAAAAGAGTAGTGATGCAGACCCAAAGGGATGAATAAAGAAGAAAAAATAAAAAAAATATATGTGGAAAAAAGTGATCTATGCTGGAGAACTGCAACAGACAACTGATTTATTATCCCCCTCCCCTTATCGACCGCCTTCCCTTCGTTTTTTTGCTCCTACCGCTCATTCTTCATATGGTAACACGTGACATCCAACGCGTCACTATTTGTAAGCTCTGCGATTCGTCTGAAATGCACATTTATAAATAGAATATCATCGTCGAATCTCCCTGGTCCATGGAAATTCGGTTCCTCACCGCGATTACTTTCTCTAAATACAAACATTCGCATATTTCTCTCATCCCTTAAAGAGGGACACTTTGGATGCGTGAATTCTTAAAGAAACACCAAGTCCCACGAGAATGCTTAAAGACTTCTAGGTCAATAGAAAATCAGTATCTTCTCAGTGCGGAGAAGCCACATTTGGCAAAATTTAAATTTTTACGGAGTCATTCAAAAAGGAAATCTTATTTACAAACAGTTCCAGTCAAAAATCGACTAAATGTAACAAGAGTGAGGAGACTACTCGTCGTTTAATTAAAATATTAAAAATAATGAAACTTGAAAAAAGTGAATTTACTTTACAACATTAAACGTATAGATTATATATAGGTATACATGTGTTTTATAATGAAAAACGTATTCATTTAAAATACACGATATTAATTTATATTACCCATAGAATTATAAAAGCGAATACAATTTAAAGATAATGTTTCACGGCATTGTTTTTAAAATTTTATTGATCATTAGAGAGGCATTAATTGTCGATTAAATGTAAATGAAAAAAGAAACTTATTAACAGGTATTGAATAAGTTTGTGCCAATCAAAATAAATCATTAAATGACCGTGAGCCACCATTTATACCTTGAATATTTTATTCCGTCATTCTAATATGAGAGATATATATGAAAAAAAAGGACAGTAAAGTCTGTTCGCTGGCCGACAAGGAAGAGAAACGTTTACATTAGCCTTAACTGAATCATTACATACCCGCATAATTTGCGCACTTGGCATATAACCTTCACAGTCACACGTAAACTTTTATTTTATTAAAAATTTTTATATTGTATATACATATATGTTTTTATGTACGTCAAAACCTGAGCAAATGCAATACTGACTCATAAAATAAGTGGTTGGCACTCTTAAAAGTATGTACTTTTCAAGTACCCTTATAGGTAATAAAGTAATTTTAACCGACATTTTAAATAAGCGAAATGTTGTAATTATAAATTTTGAACAACAAGATGACATTTTGTGATACATCATATAAAAAAAGAAACATTTTTTTTGCTTGTGACTATGTGTGGAAAAATTGATCCTCTATAATTAATGTGACATTCTTATAAACATAAATACTTTTACATAAATTTTCATGTAGTTGTTTTATAAAAGGAATAACATTATAATTAACAAGAGCAACATTATATCAGTTGTTTATTCTATTACAGAAATTTACATGCAATTATTGCTTTTGTGACTCTTGATCATGTTATACGAGCAATTTATATACTCTCATCGTGAAACACCTGTCATTTTACTTCTTTCCTTATTACCTATATTCATGTTTGAAAGCGAATTTTCATAAAAATTTTACCTTTTTTTTAATCTTCACTGTTCACTTGTACCTTTAAGATTTATGAAATTTTCTTAAAAATGCAAAACTTTAAATATCGTATTAATGGAATTAAAAAGATAGATGAATTTTAACATATATAAATTTTATATTAGTAGATTATATAGTCGTCTTTTGTTATTAAGTTTTCGTTATACAAGCTTCCAACAGTTTTATTTCTTATGAAAACTAAAAGTTTTTTTCTTACAAGTAAAATTGTAAGATGTTTAAAGTATGTCATAGTTTTCAAAGGTTTTTGTCACATCTGGTTTGCCTCTGGTTGACCATCTCTAAGGGTTCCTTATTGTAAACGTGTCTATTTTATAAGTTTTTCAGTTCTAGTTTTTTTATACAGATTCATTTTAAAAGAAATTTTGAAATATGAAAAATAAATATTCGAAAATTTCAAATATTTTCTGTAAAATCTCTTTCAAAAGACTTTCAAGTGTAAGTTGCTATTTAGCATTTGTCAGAAGGACATTAAAATCGAGCGGCGTAAAAATATTTTACAGTTCATATTTCGTTATGAATTAGTTTTTTTGGTAAGCTAGCGTTGAGAAATGTTGCAGCCAAAAAATATTTTTAAGGGGAGGCACCACCCTCCACGTTGACCCCTTTAAATTTTAATTATCGTATAAAGTTATACTTTTTTCTCATATCATTTTTAACCCAAAAACATATGGGATGGTCAAAAATTAGAAAATAAAATTTTTGAAGAGGTTATAATTTTAATCTTTTTACTGGTTGTATATTTTTGCAAATCCATGCGAGAAGTTGTTATAAACTATAAAATAGGCCTGGAGAAAATGTTTCGTCAAACATTATTGAAAATTGTAAGAGAACATTAATTTTGAATGTTTCAATTTTAAAAATTTTGACATTTTTCGAAAACTAAGCAAGTGGTCAACATCGGCACTATACTAGCATTTCTCAATGGGGTGTCAGAAGCTCCAAAACTAAAACTTTTTACATTGAAACATTTTTGACTTATTTTTAGACTTAAGATAAAAATTTTAAGTTCTAAAATTAACTTCATCTATAGCCTTAAGCTTAAAAATATTCAATGCGACTTTGATTTGAAAATGAAAATGGTTTAAGTCTTTGTTGTTTTCATGTCAGAAGCCCCTACACTAAAACCGTTTATTTTAGAACCATTTATAACTTAATTTCAGCCTTGACAGTATTATTTTAAGTCCCAATACAAAGTATTAACAGTTTTTTCTTAAATTCAACCCACCTTCAGGCTTAAATTGAAATTAAGACAATTTCATATCTTAAAATCAGTTTTCTAATTAGAAATTTAGTCAATATTTGTACTAATGTAAGTTGTTTGAGTCAAAATTAGGCTTAAAACAAGACTTCACTTTTACAATCTGGATATAGAATATATAATTTATAAAGCTTGTATATAGTATGGTATACACATATATATATATAGTTTATATAGTGTAGTATACATGTTTGTATAGTTTATACAGTGCAGTATATACAGTATACTTATTAAGCTCACTGTCCAAAGCCAAACGTGAGAAGACAAGAGAGAGAGAGAGAGAGAGAGAGCGCGCAGAGAGAGCTACTGTGGGTCGTAGCTAATTGCTCCGCGTAACAAAAAGCTCATTCCCTCATCGTGTGTGGGTGCTTGTCTGCTCAAATGTGCAAGTACTATGCATGTATGTAGTAAAACATTCTCGTATTTATATTATACACATATAAGCATTAGTTTGTCCACTTGTGTGAACACTAAACAGTTCTAAACCTGAGCGGTGACAGTGTTTATACATACATCTATATAAGCATTCATATACTCGAGTTTGTATAATCCACATGTGCCTCTATGCCTATCTGTACCTTCACATATGTATCTATATTTTACTCACCCACCGATTCACGCATAACTCTTATGTCGTTTACACATGGTATTACACTGACTCACTTTATGCGCGCGTATGTAAATTTCACATATGAGCCATTTTACGTGTAATGTCCTAAGTTGAAATTTCAACTTCTTGAAAAAAAATTGAAACTCGAAGAATTTGTTGTTCTATCAAGTAGAAATGTGCCCCAAAAAACGTTTTTCACTTTTTCGAAAATTTGGAGAGGCAGAGCCCGTGTAGAAATTAATAGTGGAAGTTTGGATCCATCCTCGCTCCACCCCTGGAAATGTTATAGTCATCTAGCGCCATCCATGGAGCGAGTCGATTCCGCTAGATTGAAACATAACCTCCAATTTCTCCGGCATAACGTGTCAAAACGTGAAAAATACATAATAGGCATATTTCATTCGTGAATTTGTTATATTTCCTAATTTCTAGGAATACCTATGTGGTAAAAAATCACAATTGTATGCATTTTTTCTTTTCCTATTTGACCCAAAGAAAAATTCGGTTTAATAAAAAATGGTTAAGGCGATTGAATGTTATATTTTTTAAAATTTCGATCAGACGCAAATTTGGTTGGTTTTGTTGGTTGGTTTTGTTTTTTGGCCTTAAGTCTGCAACAACTAAACTTAAAAATTCTATTTTTTTGTAAATTGTTAACTTTGACATTACTTGAATTAATTGATTAATTAATAAACCAATAAATATGTTCTACATTTATAGTAGAAATATATTATTCTATTTTTGTATATACACATATATAAACAATTTAGACACACTTTTTGTAAAAAAAAATTTTTCTCGAATCAGCTGGCGGTATTTCTTTTTCGTTAATATTATGGAATAAATAAATAGAAATAAAATTGATAAATGCATAACTTCTCAAATCAAATAACATGGTTAATTTTTAAATTCGCGAAAGAAAAAGTTTTGACAGATAAGGTTATGTTTGCAATCTCGCACTGCGAGCCAATTGCGAGGACGGCGCGAGACGACAAAGGTGTTTGAAATGCTAGTAGCGCCATTACAGTGCAATGGAACACTAGCGTGGTTCCTGCCTAGCTCCACGAAATTTTTCTACACGGGAGGGGGGTCGATTTTACTACTTTTGCTATACACCGTTTATTTTTTCAATTTTTTCTGTCCATACTTGTAATGGGAAAAATTTGGTTGAATATGTTTCCGAAAGGTTTTTTTATTGTCTTTCCAATGGTTAATTTTATTTTTAATATTTTAAAAATTTGCCTTAACACAGAAAAAAACCCGACTCATTTTTGTTGCAACTCATTTGGAAGTCGGTCTCGAAATGAGTAATCGACAACTTCAAGTGACTCGAAATGAGTAATCGGCAACTTCAAGTGACTCAAAATGAGTAAAATGACAATGTTCTAGTTACTTTTCTTGTGTTTCGCATGTTTTGTGTTACATGGTTGCCCATCCCTGTCTGTCAATTGACAAATGTCTAACATAAAAAATTTTTTCCATTTCTCATAAAAACAATAAATCGACTGCAAGTATTAATGTTTTGACAAGTGCAACGTGTTTATTGGTTATAAACAATTATTTTAATTCATATTTTTATAAATTATTCTTAGCTTTTCCAATGTGATTGTAATTTTATCGCAAAGAAAAAATGATACCCCTTAAGACTCATTTCGAGTCTTTTCCCTAGAAACTTAGAATGAGTCGAAGGGGTATCATTTTTGTTGCAGTTTAAAATGAGTCTCATATGCGACTCATTTTGAGTCCGGTTTTTTTCTGTGAATTTTTTATAATTAATATTTAATTTTCAATTTCCCGAAAATCGATCAGTTTTATTTAAAAATAAATTATTGCAAACGAAAGCGTTTTTTGTTACACATTTCTACTTGATAGAACAACACAAATTCATCGAGTTTAAATTATTTTCAAGAAGTTGAAATTTCAACATGGGACATTTCACGTAAAATGCCTCATATGTAAATTTTACATACGCGGGCATAAAGTAAGGCTGTGTAAAACCATATGTAAACGTCATAATAGAGATATGCGTGAATCGGTGGGTGATGAAATATATGTGAAGGTATAGATAGGTCCCCAAAAGTATTAGGTACTTATTGAATGGCCCTATAAATATCATAATTCTAACAACAGTTATAACAATAATATTTCATGTTTCGAATTCTAGTTCGAATATTTCTACACCCTGGATATATATTTATTCCACTGTTTCAACATCTTACTTTCTTTTACAATTATAAATTGAATCGATATGTTTTCAAATCTATAAATAACTGCCTCAATTATTGAATGTACAGTTAAATATTCGTATTCTGATAAAAATAATTTTAAATAAACTTGTTAACAATTCGTCTACTAATAGATGCGTCTTATATTCTTGTAACTATAAAAGTGCGATTTTAAAGTAAACTTTAGGTAAAATTAAAGTAACTAATATAACTGAAAATAAAAATAATATTTGAAAGTAGTAAAAGTATATTTTATTTTTATTTTGGTTAAAGATGAACATAAGAGGCCTATGTAGAAAAATTTATATGAAAATATTCACACAGTAGATTACAACTAGTGCGAACATAAATTCCGTATACTATACAGAGGCGCATTTTCTATCGCGCAGGTTTTGAACTTTTCTCCATCAATGCATAATCTATAAAAGGTGCAAATAAATCACTTGATTAGTGAAACCGTACAATGTTCACTCCGCCACAGAATAGAATGACTTATGATGCATCCATAATTATTGCATCCAACTTTCGTTTTTGATATTCTTTTCAATTTGATCAGACATAACCCGTACAAAGATCAAGAGTTTCTTTTTAATTCTCTAATAATGAATTGCCAATTGATTCGACCTTTTGATATTGCAAATATAAAGGTACTCTATATTAACTAAATATCAATAATCGATTCAAGGCTAGCAATTATACTCCTATACAATATTATTTGCGCAAGATCTATTTAAAATTTTCTTTTTTTCAAAATGATTATATAATGTAAAAAATAAACTTTACTTTCAATCCACTTTTGACTGAAACAGTTTTTCTCACAGTTCTCTTGACAGTATCAATCGGATACCAAAAATTTGATGCTTTCGAGATAACAGTGACAATCAATGATATAATAAGACAAAAAACGTATTAAAATTGATGCGAGCGCAAGGTTTTGAAGATAATGATGATTTCAATTTGAGAATTTAAAAAAACTGAGAATGGTTTATAAATGAGGATGAGAAAAAAGATTTCTTAGCGTGCTGATTTTTATTGGCATAGGATAAATTTGAGATTATATCCGAGAATCAAATAAATAAATGAAACTTCATTTGCCTATATGCTGAAAGACTTTTCTATGCAGATGCATTAAAATTAATGCATCCATGCATGAATTTTCAATCAGAAGTAACTGAATTTTCAATCACATCTTTCATAAATTTTATGTATATTATGAATGGAAAAAACTTCCATCACACATGCATTAAAAGGCAGTCAGATTTTTTTAAACTATGAATGTCAAATTAAATTTTAATGTACTTTTTTAATGTCCTCAAAAATCGATGATTAATTTCACTGTGATAGATTTTTTGAACTATATATTATATGTAGTTCTTATTCAAATAATTTCTGCAAAACGGCAAATATAAGGGAATTATAAAGGTATCAACGCCTGTCCCCCAGAAAAGTAAGCTGCGCCGGCAAAGAACGATATTTCGAAAGAAATCGCGATCATTCTTTGTGTTCGCAATAAATGCGCTATAGGGAGAATTGAACGATCATGCGATATGCGAGGAGATACGATCGCCGAGAACAATCGCTTGTTAAATGAACGAAATGCCTGCGATTCCTCTTCGGGAATCCTTTTAGATAGATGAAAATACAAAGTTATTTGAAACAACTATTGTATCTGAGAATATTTCTTTGTTCTATTTATTCATTTTCAAATAGAATTCACGTTTAACAAATTTTTTTTGCAAGTACCATTGTAACTAAATTTTTTCTTTTTGTGAAAAAAGAAAATTAATACTTGTATTAATTCCAAATTTTTATTTCAGATATGTGTGCACAAGAAGAACGTGTTTTTAAAAATTAAACTCTTGTTTTCAATTTATTTTTTGGATTCCTTTTTTGATGGCTTTTTTGATGCCTTGTTTAGATTTCTTTAGATCGAGCAGGGAATATAGTAATAATATTAGTAAAGAAATGGTTAACATAGTATTAATTTTATTAACAAAATATTCATTGCCTAAAGTTATGCACAAAACATAAAGATACATTTTTTCCCATAAAGTTAGTAACACCCTCTGAAAATAATATTTTCCCTCTTAAAAAGTTTTTTGAAACTACCAGAAATCTTTATTGAGTCCTGAAATATAATCATTTGAATGTTTGTTCTTCAATTCTTCAATATTCGAATAATATTAAATAAACCTTCAGAAAATAAAGAGTGAAATGACCATAAACAGGTTATAATTGAGTGTTTAGACAAAATTAAAAATGTCGGAATCAATATGGGGGACGATTTTTTATAAATTCAACGGATTTGCTTTAAACTTACATTAATAATGGGTTTTTGGAGTAATGTGTATAAATGTACTATTCTTAACCCCTTAACATCTTTTCAAAAACTGAAAAAATCTATATTTGGCTTTATTTGGTTTTTAACTTATCAAAGGTCTTTTTAGGGTATAGTATTGGAATGTACAATTTTAACTATAAAATATTTTTTAAATTTGAAAAACGTTTTTAATTGACATTATGAAATTATCATTTTCAATTTTGGAAGCTATTAAGTTTTTTAATATTCGCAAACTGAATAGTACCAGCTGAAACTTTAAACCTAAGGAATAAAATGACTACATATGCGTAATATTTGAGTGCTTAGGGGTATTTTAGATTACTTTTGTCCAAAATTACACATTTGAACTGAGAAATGCAAAATTCAAAATGTCGGAGGCAATATGTTTTATAGTTTCGAATATTCTACAAATGTGAGGCACTGAGGCAATTCAGATTCGGAATGTACAACCGGTGTAGAAATTGCCTTAAGTAAATTCTATTTGTGGTTTGGCCCTGATCAGGAATTACTTATCACATCCATTCTTCAGGCCCTGATCAGGGCTTGATCAGGACCTTATCAGGTTCCAGATTACTTCGAAAAAGCCACATTCAATTATTTAAAATTCATTTTACGTCAGTTTCAGCTAAAAAGAAACAGTTCGAGTGAAAATAAACAATAAATAAATATAAGTTGACATTTTATTGAAAAATTGTAATTAATTAAAAAAATTATTTTTTTCCTTTTTCAAAAAAATTCAGTATTTTTATAAAATTATTATTTGAAAATAGAAATGATGCAAATAATTTTCTTTTTTTACTAAAATTTGCATAATTTTCTATATTTCTGTAGAAAGAAAGAGAACAAAATCTGCATAATTTCAATTTGTCAATCATTTTAATTTTTTAACAAAATTTTAGTTTTATATTGAAAAGAAATAAAACAATTTGTATATTAAAATTAACCTTCCATTTTCACATGAAATGATAGAAATAAATTTTACTGCAGATAAAAAAAGCTAATTTCTTATAAGTATACTTATAAAATACCAAATCAGGTTGTGGCTTTTTTTTAAACACTACTTCAGGACCTGATCAGAAAAAGTGTTTCATTTCCAAATCAGGGCCCTATTTAACCTGATCAGGGCCGGATGACTACTACGTTTCAATTTCTACACGGGAAGTAAATAAAATGAATAAAAATTCAAGAATTATGACGTCGGCAGAAAATAGCGAGAAGATCCCTGTTAACACCCAAAAATATGATGAATTTGAAAAATAATTTAAATCCCCTCAAGGGGTTTGTAAATTTTTTTTAACAATACTTAGGGATTTAGTCTGATTTATAAAAAGTGAAAATAAACGAAGGGGTAAAGACTAAAGGGGGTTGGGAATTAGGGACCTAATCGTAAATGCAAGAGATTGGATATCGACATGAGAGAGAATTGACAGGATGTGGTATGGTACCGTTAACAGCAGCTCAATTCAGCTCTTGGGGATGACTCGCTAGACAGAGTGAACATATATATACATATAGAAGAGAGGTTTAGTTTGTGTTTACACACCGGTTTTCGGGAGACTGCGCACGAAGAGCGCACCCCAAAGGTACACGGCCGCACGCATATACAGTACGTTAAACCCGATATTGGGATCACCGTCCCTGTTCCTACTTCTGTGTATACCTTTCACATTATCCCATAGTCCGCGAGGTATTATTAGCTGAGTTTCTTTTTTTTCCTGTCATTTTAAAAATGTAATACGTTTCTGTGTCCCCGAAGCGGGTTCGCGGTTGACGACCATCACTATATATGTTTTTTCTATTCGAAGTTTTCCTGGCGGAAAATTTGTCACTGAAAGAAACGAAGAAGAGAATGAATCTAGGTTATGTCGAAGTGAGGCAACCAAGGGGACATTCGGCTCTTTTTAGTGACACAGGTTCCTGTCTTTCTTGCATGCCGCAGACGGGATTATAGTTTCGCAGACAATGCAAAGGACAATGGAAGACTTGTGGATCAATGGGAGAGGTTAGGGTGGTTTTTGGGAGGAATGAGAAGTTGTCATAGCAAGGGATATCAAATTTAATGTCACCAGAACAAAATTTTTGTTGAAATTCTATTTTTTTTTTGGTGCGGTAATTTGAGAGGAAAAAAGAAGTATATGAAACTAAATACGAAGGAGAGGAGAAGTAATAATTTGCAACGGAAACAATCCCAATAGTTGCATTTTAATAAACTCGCCAACTGCTAATATAGACGAAAACCGGTTTTTGATCCGTACTGATGATAAATAGTTGTACATTTATCATAATTCTCTCGTGCATGTTTTATATACCTTTTACATATTTCATTCTCTGTATTTTTTTTAATAGATAGCGAGTTTTTAATATACAATATCTAACGAGAAAAATGTTAATACTAATTACTACTAATGGGAGCGGAATACATTATACCGAGATATATTATAAATTGGTTGGTATGGAATAATTATAAAATAAATATATAACAGTTCGTTAAGATCCGAAACAATGGAACATTTGCCAAATAATCGATTTTTCTCGATTCATCGATAGTATACTAGTTGTAATGTTCACAACAATGCAATGTCAGAGTTGAAGAGGAGAACAAAGAAAGTAATACGAGAATGCTCATTGTTGAGAGGAAAAAAATGCATTGACCCTGATTATAGTTCCGCTGATATATTGGTATATGTAATTTTGAATGTTGAACAGATTTCCGTAATCGGAGCTCGGGTCAATATGGCGGTAGGGTTAAAAAAATGGCGTTGGAAGGTCGGAACCGCTTTGAGCTGTCCGACGATTGGATAGACAAATAAAACCAAGCATAAGTGGTTAGGTAGTCAGACAAGCAGGCGGGAACGGTGTTATTTGCCATTATAATGTGGGGCGTATGTATAGGTATGAGTATATATGAGTAAAAGCATGAGTGTAACTCACCGGGGAGAAAGAGGAAAAGGGTCGCGAGGGAGAAACCTGGGCGACAGCCCAGGATGGATTGTTATTGGCTGAGAAGGATTTAACCCTTTCTCTTCTAACCAACTCGACCCCTCACACGGTATATATGATATGCTAACGAGCACATCAACAGACATGCAGAAGGGATGGAGCCACTCTCAGGGTTCACTGCTCTAACACCGAAGGGCGGATTCCTCATATCATTTTCTAACTTTATATTTTAGGTTCACTCTTAGGAAACCCCTCTCCTACTTTTCTTTTTTATCTGAACCTAACTTCTATTAACATACAATTAGCTTCTTTCCGACGCACTTTTGCTTTGGATTTTTAATTTTTTTACATAAAAAAGTATTGCTATTGGCACATTTTTTGGGGCCAAAGTCTGTAACTGTTTAATTATTTTCGAGGTTGCAAAAAAAATTGCTTTTGACGCTAACTTTAGGAACCTATGAACCCTAATGCTGACATAGCCACATCCAAACTGCATTCCTATACTGTTTTGAAAGATTTCTACACTACCTTCCTTTGCTGTCTTCAGTTTCATTGATGTTCTTCGGCGCGTGAATTCTTTGGGTATTTGCTTTCATGCCCTAACACTTCTTTTAAAATGTAATGAGCATCAATGAGCATAACGAGATTTAGATATCTCTCTTTTACTCCACAAAGTTTTATGAAATACCCCTAGAATACTCTTGAAAGCATAAAAATTAATCAAAAGTATATCTCGAATTGATACCAATTTGTCAATTCTTTGATTTATGATTTAGACCCTATATCAATTAACTGTAATAATCTGATAATTGTTCTTGAATTCTATTGTTTGCAAATTGCTAATTTTATCTATATACAAAAGAAAGTAAGAAGTTAGTTGCTAGCTCTTAGTTTAAACTTTAAGAAACTATAAATTTCTTCTTAAAGTAAACTTCTAGTTAACTTTCTGCTGTTGCTAACAAAATCGCAAAAAATCGTAAGATATTTTACGTTCCATAGCAATTGACAACAGGGACAAGTATTAGCAATAGAAGATGTTAACTGTAAATTCTAGTAAAACGAGAAAATTAGTTTCTTAAAGTTCTGATTTTATTAAAAATTCCAATAATTTCCGTACATGGTATGAAAATATATAACTTAATTTTTAAGATTAGATACTTAACTGTCGTGATTTGAAGTTTATGCAGTAAACAGTTTTGTCGACATTAATATTCATTGCCGAATTCGGATTTTTTTAAAGGGGTTTCTGTGAATAAGTAATAAGTTACTTTGGCGATATAATGTACTCGTTATGAACGCCGGAAGATAAGACCGAAAGGTGACCGGAAGTTAAGTAGATAATTAAGAATCGTGAGAACGATAAGCACATAAAGTATATAGAAAGAGTGTTACGTCTTATTTCTCATATTAACTGCGCATTATGTAAAAATACGTTATCTGTTATATTACTCTGTATATACAAGATACATATGTATAGACTTCTGTTCCACTTTGCTTATAAGTTTAGCTGCAAATATGTGGATGTCAAATATTCTTGTTATGCTGTCCAACTTGCAATCTGTGTGTATATATACTTTATGTTTTCCATGCATCATAAGACAAGCTAAACACGTGCGCAGACCTCTGCATAAATAATTTCAGGTTATAATTTGTGTTTAACAAATTATTATCATCCAAGTGTAAATAATATAAAATAAGCTTTACGGTATATATGTCCATCCTCATTCCGCATCTATAAACTTATTTTTTAATTACCATTATAAATACCAAGTTCGAAACTTTATACACATTGTATATTTGCAAAAAGAAACCAAGTATTTTTTAAAATTTAACTACATATTCATGTATTCAAATATTTATAATACGCATTTTTAAAGTCGCGCACTACGCATACAAACACTTTCAACTCTATCCATATTCTATATATCATTAGTAAAAATATATCAATTTCCTTGAGGTCAAGTTTGTCGTCAAGTTCTTATATCATTCGTACAAAAAGATAAAAAAATGTCAACTAATTTTCCAATAGTATCGTGTTTTGTAAAAAATAAAAACTCTCGTAGTAGACCGATTTTTTTTCTTTCTTCTTTTGAAAAAAGATCACTTTTTAAAAAAGCGGTTTCTTGCAAATATCTGGAAGCGATGAAAAACTTTAAAAGTACATAAATTTACATTTGTGTGCTTGGAGAAGAGACACCTTATCAGAAATGTGCCATGATTACGCTTACAACTGGTTTTGATCGAGTGGTACAATCAATTAACGATAAAATCGATTACATATTCGGTATAAGAGAAAAAATTCATTCGATTAAAATTCCGGTTATTACGTTTCAAAATGAAATGAATTCACATGACCTAATCAGAGGTACAAGAGCGAAATCGGCCATTTCGATTGCACCTGGAATTGTGATGATCGTGAGGGCCATCCCTGATGCGGTATATTATGAGGAACACCCATATATATATATATATATATATATACACTCAAGGGTGTATTCACATTTGCTCAGAGTGTAAATAAAAAAAATTGAGATGCTAATCTCCCATAACGCTGAAGGGGAAACTATGTACTAATGCGATCCCGTTTAGTCAAGTCACCCGGAAAACGGGACAGCCCCAGTTTTTCGCCTCATTCTTTCTCTCTCTTTTTTTTTCTCTTGTTGGAGATTTTATTTTGTATTAAAAAAAATGGTATATGTAAAAAAACTTATAAATACTGTTAGTGTTACTACTACTACTACTACTGCTACTACTACTACTACTACAGTTGCTACTACTGCTGCTGCGGCTGCGGCTGCTATTTCACACCTTGTAATAATATTTAGCCTCAAATTGAGATTTTTTACACAGAAAAGTTCTCAAATTGTAATGATGTTTAATATATAAAGCGATCAACATTAGGGAGCAAAACTGGTTTTTAGAGGCTTTCTTTCTCTTTTTTTTAAATGATCCTTTGTGAATCTTTTTTTAAATACATATGTATATAATAGATATTTACACACGGAGAATGAGAATCGATCATAACGCGAGAGAATGACAATGACAAAACACGAGTAGATCATGTCTGGCCGGGATTTTAGGGGAAGTCCCCTATTAGCTGCTCATCAGCCTTCAGGCGTTGTCGTTGTTGCAGTCGTTGTTGCGGGCATGTATATCCATGCTGCCATTGTCAGGATTGTCATTATTTCGCGATTCCGCTCCCAGCCGGATCACAGTGCAACCAACCGGAAACATTTGGACATATTGGAACGCGCATTGTACTACCGCTCCGCTATTTTTATTAAGTAAATGCCACGTTTGATAAGTGCACTACATGATCAAATACTCAAATTCTCACATTTTTAATATCGGGAATTATTTTCGAATTCTCACTTTTGAGTGTAATATCGTTTATATTGGAGATATTTTTGGCATAATCTTAGCCGTGAGAGTATTATTTTGAGTCCTAAATTAAAAACTTAACCAATAGTTTTAAATTTAAAAATAGGATGTGTTTCAATTATTTGATCTCATTATAGCCTTGAGAGTATTATTTTAAGTCCACAAGTTATGACTTAAGTCATAATTTTGAATTTAAAAATATCTACTTTTAAATTATTTTGATTTTAAGATAAAAACGGGTGTGATTTTTGTTTTTCCCGTGTTAGACGCCCCTATACTAAAATAATTTACATTAAATTCATTTTTGACTAAATATCAGCCTTAAGAGTATGATCCTAAAATTGACTTAATCTAGTTTTAAGTTTAAAAATAGGCTACTTTTAATCATTTTCGATTTAAGATTGCAATCTCGGTCCAGTTAAACATTTACTCAATAAAAAACAAACGAAGGAATAGATTTGTGATAAAATATCAAGAAAATAGAAAACAAGAGAAAAAGTTAACAATAGAAAAAGGAAAGAATTGCAATCTAGATTGTACAAATGTTATAGAATTCTTTTAAACAGTAATATTTCAACTTAGAAATTAGATATAAATTTGATAAAAAATAATTATGATCATTTGTGGCGAATTCCTTGATAGCTCGCAATTAAGCAACAGTTCGCGTCTCGTAAAATCCGCACTGCTCTAACTAATAGCTTCATACTTTTTACTCCTTAATTTCCAATTAGGCTACGATTGTAGCTCTAGTTTTAATATATATAATATCAATTTTATTATCTATTTTATAAAGTTTCTTTTTATCATTCACGGAAACAGAGTAGTAAAAAATAAAATCATTGAAAAGTACCCTATTTTTAAACTTAAAACTATAGATTTAGCCAGTTTTAGAGCTTAAAATCATACTCTATAGGCTTAAATTCTTTATGTTGTTGGGTTACAAAAAAATAACGTTTAAAAACGATTACATCTTAAAACCAAAATGATTTAAAATTATCCCTATTTTTAGATATATAACCATGAGTTAATAAGACACAACTTTAGGACTTAAATATTAATACTATCAGTGCTAATATTATTTACGATAAAATTTAGTCAAAAATGTTTCTAATGTAAACGATTTTTCAATGCAAAACTGCATAGTTTACTGTTCGAGTAAGAAATCATAAAATTTTCTAAAATTTCAAGGTTACAGCGAAAATCTTAAGAAAAATATATTATAAACATCTCGAATGCGAGAAATTTATCATCCCACATACGAATTCGCGCGTGGGCATATCAAGAGTAGGGCATGAATTGTGGGATTTGTCTGTAAATGCAATTATTTAAGAGAAAGCGGAACTTTACAGTGTGCACGATTCTTAAGCATCATTAAAAGTAGTCTAATTGCGCGCACCGCGATCGTCCAAATATTAATGGGCTCGTATTTGAAATGTTACCGAGCAATTAAGAAACTATATACAAGGCACGGAGAGTTAACGGGGTTTCATAATAAACTATGTGAGCGCATTCCCTAGGATTTTACCATAAGGCAATGGATATTATAAGAGAAATTTGAGAATGGATCGCAAATGGTTTTTAAGAAATGCGATATAAAAATAATAAGAATTAAGAACACAACTTTTCTGACGATATCAAATTGTGACAACAAATTTCCAGAAGTAACTTTTGAAATTTTTCCGGAAATCCTTCCATACATATGGTTGGTTCTAAAGCTTAAAACTATATGAGTTAAGTCATAACTTTAGGACTTAAACTATAATACTCTCAAGGCTAAAAGTCAGTCGAAAATGTGTCGAATATAAACGGATTTAGTCAAAAGAGGACTGAAGGTATGATTTATTTTTTTATAGAGCACTGTCTCAAGGCAATTAGATCAAAAAAATTATGTATCATATTATATCATATTTATGGATATAGGTTTCAAGTTTTCATCAATTTAGTGCCGAATGATGAAAAATGAGAATGAAAGAAATCCGAAAATTAGAATAAAGAGAAAAATAAAGAGCAAAAATTAATTATCAATTGTGGATTTGAAATATTTCACCATACATGTCCTCTTATTCAAAAGATAATATCTTATTATGAAAGTTTCTTGTCAAGAGGTGAATTTATTGACAATCGTCGAGGTCTGGGAGCGTGCAGGCTGCACGCAACTTTGAAAGTGGGAAGAGTAGGCGTCATATATATATATATATATATATATAGTGTTGGTTGGCAATAAGCCCGAGGGTACGTTCAAGGTGCGGTATTAAAGCTGCTTATTAGGTAAATACGCCCCTGTTGTCGCGGTGGTCGCGAGGCAGGATAACCCTTTTGACACTAGAAAGCGCGCGCGGGTGTCAAATAATATGAAGCAGCCCTTAAACGACTCGCTTTTGATGTGTCATCGCTTGGACGCACATTTTAACGCGCACCACTCACAGTCTGCCCAATTTAAACAGAATCCCCCGCGCTCTTCAGAACCGACCCTCTTTTCCCTCCTATATATCTCCCGTCGTATATCCGTTGATTTCTCTTCTCGCTTTTGCATCCCTTTCTCCTCCATTTTGCCATTTGCCTCCCTACCCCCAAAAAGCCACCAATGCTAATCTGGACTCACCCGCGCAAACTCACGTCATAATCATCATCCCTTTTCGGCACGATCTTCCCTCTAATTTCAGATCTCACGGAGAGTTGAATATCTACATGAAACATGCGCTACAATAATTGTGCCATTCGAAATTATCAACTTAATCCGATGATTAAAGACATTTTTTTCTCTCTTACCATATTCCTTTTTTATAATCGTATTTCAAAAATAGGTGCAATTTTTATGCATCACTACAAGAGTGGTGACAATTTCTTTTTTTTTCTTTTTTTTTTGCATTTCTTTCACCTTCTAACTCGCGACTTTGGGAAATTGCCAACTACTGATGAGGGGTAGTTAATGAGTCGAGTACAGGTCGTCTCAAAATCTTTGTCGAAAATTCCTCAGACAGAATAATAATAGGAATAGAAAAATGTAAACTACAACCGATTTTTTTGTTCTTAGAAACAGTAAACAAATTAAAAATTATAAAATTGAAATTAAAATGATAATGTTGAAAGAAAAAGTTTTTACTCGCTATAATAATAAGTTAAAATAACAATTAAACGAAGAGGGAAATAATTAGTGTTATTAAAATAATTGCGTCTGTATTTACGATGATTATCACTGGCGACTAAAAACTTAAAGAACTAAAGACTTATAATATTAAAAACAATTCACTTTAGTGGCACTCTATATACAATTATTATTATCTATATAGAAAATAGTTGGGAAATAATCTAAAAAATAATGGAAAGAAAACAAACAAAATTATTATAGTTCCAATATAGTGAAAAATATTCGAGGCCGCTAAAAAACGGTTTTTCAAGCTAAAAGTAAAGTAAAAAAAAATTTATACAAAAAAATACTCCTGGAAATTTGCCGAATTCGATAAAATTCTCTCACTTTATTCGGACAACTGCCAATACACACTAAAAGTTAATGCAATTTCAGTTATCGATAATTCGATTTATTTGGGCATCGTTTGAGATATTAGACTAACTTTCTATATCTGTATCAGGAATATTTACGCCCAATTTTCAGACATTGAAAATATCTTCATTTGGCTCTTATCCAATTGGTCTCGTGCCCTTCACCAATGCCAATGGGCAATGTACGAAATCGGTTTTCCTGTCTTCGGTTCAAAAAAAAAAAAAAAAATGAATCATTGTCCACAGAAAGAAAAGAGTATTTCAGATTTCATATACCCTATGGCGCATAGCAATATGGCGGCAATTTCTTTTTTCTCTTTAGTTATTGGAGCTCTAAATGAGAATTATGACGACGAATGTCGTGTCGTTTCAAGGTTCAACCAAAAAGAAAAGAGGATGAGGGCTGTGATTGTATAGTCCCAGGCATATCCACTTACATGTGCGACATTATGGTGGCGTTGTCAAAGGTAGATTCAATTCAGATAAAATCGCGTATAAAACGTTTGTAGTACAGACGTTTATATCCTTCATTTTGTTATGTTATAGGAGAGAAATTGAATTTTCAGTATTTATAATCCTTATAAATTAATATCAGGGTAATTGAAAGCAAAAATTTAAATTTGTAAGAGATTTTCCCTCCACAGTACATTCGAATTTATATTTTATTCACGCAGAAAAAACAGTCTGAAACATACATCATAAAAGAAAAAAAAAAAATTGAAAAGTAGTCTATTTTTAAATTTAAAATTATAGGTTAAGTCATAACTTTAGGACTTATACAATAATACACATGTCACACTTTGTCCCATACATTAGCGCCATTTTTTCTATAGTTGGTCATAAATGTCTTGATCCCCCCCTCCCCCTGTTCGCGTGACATATTATGTGTACAACCCCTTAATGGTTTTAGTCAAAAAGTCTGAAACCGTTTACATCTTAAAACAAAAATGATTAGAAAGTAGCATATTTTTAAATATAAAATTCTGGGATAAGTCATAATTTTAGGATTCAAAATAATACTTTCAAGGCTGAAATTCAGTTAAAAATGTTTCTCATGTAAACGGTTCGGGTCAAAAGTAAACAGAAATTACATTTTTTTACAGTGTATAAAAATAAAAACTGAATTAAATATAAAAACATTTTTCAATCACAATTTTCTCTAAGAAAAAATGAAAAGTATTATGTAGAAACGTTTTGATTCTTTTTGTCTCAATTTGACATTTTTAGAACAACATGTTGTTGTTGAAAATTTGAAAATTTCTTCTAGTGAAAATATAAAAAATCTTTCAAAAGTGGAAATGAATATGAAAGTCAAAATGAAAAATCCAAAAAAATCATCTCTCACATTACATTTTTTCAGTTTAAAAACAAAATTGATTAAAAACATCTTTAAAAGTTATAAATTATTGTGATGCAATTGTAAAAACTAAAAAGTATATAGAATAGGTAAACGAATTCGACTTTGACCCGTAAACTCGATTTAGTAAGAGCGCGATTGGCTTAGAATAGCAATTTTTATAACCACATTCTTTATAAGTATAAAAATAATTTTCTACGAAGCTTAATTGGTCCGAGGTTTCTGACCATATAGTTTTGAGCAGGTTTTGAAATGACAAGAAAACTCATCGATCCGTATTTATATATAAATACACACACTACACACATATATTGTATATATGAAATGTACGCGCCGCGATGTGTCTTTACCAATAACTTGGAATCTATTGGATAGATCATTTCTTGGAGAAGAGTTGCGATCATGTGACAATTCTTTGACCATAAATACAGGATGTGATCGGTGGCAAAAGAAATTCTTGAATTTTCATGGAAAACAACTGCGACACCTGAAGCTTACATAGAATGCGAAAAGTGAACTTCGATATTTCACTGTCGCTGCCACCCGTTTTTATATATACTATAGAGTGAATACGCTCACTGCTATCGAGAACCAGCTTGTCAGCAGCTTCATTTTCATCTTCGAAACGACTATATAGATCACGTACGTTTGACATTAAGACAATTGGAAAACGCTTCAATTGTCTAAGAACCATAATTGGATCAAGTATATAATCAATTCTGTACGTGATAAGAAAGAATGAGAAAACATAAAAAGTTCAAAATTAAATAATAGAAATTAAATTTCCCCTTATTTAATTTTTTGAAAATATATTAAAATGCGCGGGAAATGTAAATGTAATACTAGAATAAGAAATAATGTATTCCGTGAACGCCATTTTACTTCCAAATTGGAATCGAGTTTTACAAAACCGGTTCCATATTTCATTGAAGGTAAACTCTTGAGCTATCAGATTTCATCCATCATTCTGTTTTTGCGGTTGCGAGAGAGGCGGAAATGGAGTTCTGCACTTGAAATTCGGGTTCTTTCGCGCACGGCGCGAAATTCTCTTTCTTTAGACTGTGAGCGCATTCATTGGCTTGTCTTTTGCTTGTCTTTTGCTTGCGGCTTTTAAACCTCTCCGCGAGAAAACCATCGATACATCTCGCGAGAGTGTATAGAAGCATCAACGTGAAATTGGCAACAAATTACATACTTCGCTCCCTCTGTGAACTGAGCCGCTTTTGTCCAATTAACCGTTGCGTTCGGTTAAACTTGCTCCCATACTTTCCGTCAAATTTTCTCTAATATCTCTCAACTGTTATCATAATATATATATACAACCAACTTTAATCACTGTTTTTCATTTTACTAATTTTAATAATTATAGTGATAATGTTCTCTGAAGAAAAGTAACAAGGAAATCATTTTAAGATTACGTTTGTATATTAATTATTAATTAATTAATTATTAATGAAAGTAAAAATTTAAAAAAAAGTAAAAACTTGTGTTTAATTTGTAAAACTAAAATCAGCTTTTTTTTAATAATTTTCGATGTTAGGGAAAATTAAACCAATGGCTAGAGTTGACCAAAAATATCAAAACTAGGTCGAAACCTCTACCTACATAACTCTTTTAAATCAAATAATACTATAAAAAGTGGGAAAAAACGTTGTAATTATATGCAACCGGGAATTGAACAAAAAAGTGGGAAATTGACTCTACAATATTGAAGACATTTTAAAATGCCAATATCCGGAAATCAAATGGATAAAATGTTCGGGAAATGTACAATATAACAGTGTAAGAGAAATATAGTATATTTATGTCCATTTATATAAAGTTTGGAAATCAATTATCGATGAGATGATTGTATGAATTTAAGGAGACACTAATCCAATATCCGGGGAATAATGATGAAAATTTTTTAAAAATTTAGCAAAAGTGTGAATAAAATTGCAGAAAGTTGCATTTAATAAAATTATAAAAAAATTCTGTATAAGATATTATAGTATAATTAAAATAATTTAGTAATATTTATGAATATTTAATTAAATGTGTGACTATCACTAAAATGAAAATGAACAATAAAGTTAATAAATATTTATTTGATTTCAATAGCTTCAGTTATTTGAATAACATTTATTTGAATCAAATAAATCTTAATTGAGACAATTAAATAGTTAGTTGACTCTAATAAATTAATTTTGTTTAATACAAATAATGAGTTATTTGAATGAATTTATTTATTTATTTTAAATAAACGGATAATATATATAAATACAAATTATTTGTCTCAATTAATTTTAGGTAGTTTTACTTTAACAATAAAAAAATATATTACATACATAATGAATATGTTTTAAATATATTAAATAATAATAAAGAATAGTATAAAAATCTTGAAATATATAGACATATCAAAAATTAAAAAAAAAATTTATTACTGCAAATAAATATTCATTTCAATTAAAAACCATGCATTATATAGAATCAATTGATTTTCATAATTGATTTAAAGCAATATTTGTTAGATCCAATTATTCTGTTTATTTGACTTCAATAATAATTCGTATTCCGTACCAATAACTATTTATTTGATACGATAAAATAAAATACTCATATCTAATAAATATTTACTTATTGGTTCAAATACATATTTATTGGATAATAACCAAAAAAATTATTTATTTGATCCAAAAAAAATTGTTTCAGTGTATAGATGAACACAGAATAATAAAATTAATGAAGAAATAGAGAAGAATGAAGCAAAATGATTAAATTTTCTAAACCTATTAAAGCACAACAAATTACAATTTTAAATTCATATTCTAACCCACTTATTGCCTATTTTAATCGAATTTATAGTATCGAAATAAGAGCGTTCAATCATAATTTAACGCCTCACGGTTTTCTAACTATAGGAGAAAGCCGCATCAAAAGAATTTTGCAAAAATAAAATTGTTCTTATATTCTTTAAAAATGTGTTTTTATTTATAAGAAATTTGTTATAAGGATGATAATAATGATAATGATGATGATTTCATTGAGGTCAATGATCTTGGATAGATAAAAACAAAGGATAAAAAAGTCCAGAGGGGGGAGAGAGCGACTTTAGAAGGCTAAATGGACCACAACAATCATTTGAAACTCCCGGGCGGCCTCTTACATGTTACCGACCATGGGCGCTGCAATTACGCGATATTATTTATATTGACGCGTTCCGCCGTTTCGTCATTCCGTCAACCGGCTTCTTCCGTCATTATGTCACAAGGCAGTTCTTCATATGTGCATGTATATGCATACCTACACACATACATGCATACCTATACACAAATATTCACATACACATTTATACCTGCATACATATGCTCTCTTACACATGTACACATATGCACATGTACTTATAACAAGATTTATGCGACTTACAACTTACAATGAGTGAAATTTCATATATTGAGATTTAGAGAGCACATATACGCATATGCACATATACACTATATGCACATATAGACAAATACTCATGTATACATAGACACATGTACATATGTTCACATACGCACACCTGGACAAAAAACTCTTGTACACATAGGCATATGTGCACATATACACTTGTATGCATAACCACAAGTACACATATAAATACACACATGTATATAAATATATGCATGTCGTATATATGTGCATGTGTATGCTATATGCATGAGCCTCGCGTGGATGCGACAAGAGCGCCAAGAGAATCGGTCCAGTATATATACTTGGGAGTCTCGAGGCTCGTCTCAAGAGACGCTTTAAGCGCAAAACATGCCTTAGAGCATTCCTTCGTGGAAGAGGGAAGGTCGCCAATTATTGCTGAAGCGAGCCGCGAAGGCGGCCTTAATGTGTGTCCCCTCTATGATGGGTCCTATTTGCCCTTTTTGCAAACGTGTATTACGAGTCTCGCGCAGTTCAGAATTCTCCTTCAATGCTCCCACGATCTCTTAATGTCCTGAGATATTATCATCGGGTCCAAATTTTTCGGGGAAAATGAATCGCCTCATCTGCGATACTTCCGGGTATAATTCCAGGCGCAGGACGGGTAAGAATTTTTATCAATTGTTAGCCCATTTCTAACTTAAAATGGACAAATGCCCATAACAAATTTAAGTTTTGATTGGGCTAAAAATTGTTTTAACATAATACCCGATTTACAGGCGTTTCCCAAATTCCAAGATTTGACTAAATATAAAAGTAATGTATGCTGTATTGTTTAAATTTTTTCCTAAGAACATAATTGTTTTGTGAAGGCGAGGGAGAGAGAAGTCTCTTGACGCCTTTGCGGGTTTTGATACACGGCAAAACTTGGAAAGGATGGAAACGTGACTGTGCGACTTTATATAAACCTATCTCTCGACTTAAGAGACTCTATAACGGTCGATTTCTTCTGAGTTTCGCGCAAATCACTTCTACGATCGCGCTCAGATCATCTGTATTACTTCTATTCTGTATATATATATATGTATATAATAGCGCGACTATTGAGAGGTTGACGGTCGATCGAAATCTCATCAGCCTCCTCGCAAATGCTCTACCCGGCATAAAGATATGTTCCCTAACGACATATCCACGAGAAATCCATTAGAGTTCACCTTTCCAGATTTTCTTCTCTCTTTCAATCTTAATTTGCAACATTAATTTGCTATATACTCAATACAATGTTAGCTAAACGATAATCAAATAAACTCTTCAATTTCTTTTTTTTATAAATTGATGTATCCTTAATTTTAAATTACCATTACTCCTCATTAATTGCATTTTTTTCCTGCTATATTTCAGGTCCTGATCAAATAACCGGTTACCAATTTTTTAAGCTAAAAATCATTATGCAATATGTAAAAGATAATAAATTTCAAATACCTTCTTTTTGTTGACATATTCCAGCAATATTCATACAAATACGAAATATATAGGTACAAGAAATAAAAATTTCAAATCCTTTTTTATTTAAAGATCAAAAATTTCGAGCCTTAAAAAATTGTAATCGGTTCTTTCACGGGACCCTTAATTTTAATGTTCATGCCTAAATGAGTTACTATTTAATAAATATTATAATATAATAATAATATTTTGTAATAATGAACAGTTTTACCAAAAGGCAAATAATAATAAAAAGTACTAATAATAAGAATAAATGATAATAGTAAAAACACAATAATAACAATAATAGTAATAATAAGAAGGTAAATTAGTATATATATATAAAAACAGTTATTTACACAACAATATCTGTGAAACTTTGCCAGAATTAGAACTCTCTACTTTCAATTTTGCAATTTTGCGCGAGGTGGCAAACTTTCATGATAAGAAAGTTTCTAATTTCATTTCGAAATCCAGCTGTCGCCAATTTTATATATATATATATATATATTTATATATACAAATGTGGGTTAAAGTGATGCGAATTTTAAAAAAAACTTTTACATTGCATTTGTGAAATTTTATTCATATGTAATGCGTAATACTATTAAAATTGTCAAATTTGTTTTCGGACACACTTAAATGTATGTAAATTTTTATCTTCTAATTTATTCGATACAAATTTTAATTTTTATCAAAAGTGAATTAAAATTTTTCTTTTTTAAAATATTTTGTAAACCTAAAAAGTGATACACACACAAATTTATAATACAGACACAAATTCTATTCTTTCGGTGTAAAAAATAATTCCACTTTTGACTGAATTTTAGTATTAAAAGCAACAAACCTAACCTATAAAATTCTGCTTCCTAAGTCCCTTTTTCGCAACACGTTAAATATAATTATATGTATCTATAGTGATTATAAATAAAATTGTGAGAGAAATGTTTTTTCTCTAGGAAAGAAAAAAGATTGATATCACTGACAATGTTGGGGTTGGCAGACACGAGTGTCGTAGAGACACCCACGCGTTTCCCGCATCCACTCGGGACCGACCGAAAATATTCACTTTCGCACGACAAAGGGCAAGAAACCGGTAAGTCAACCAACGAAGCTTTTTTTCCAATTGCACCCGCCGGATATCTCTCTCTCTCTTCTTCTTCTTCTTATTTTTCAATCAATAAATTCCTCATGAGCTCATAATGCAAAAAAGTTATTTCTTTGTTTCTGACATTTTTACACGAAAAATATTATTCTACTAATGAAGTTATTACTCATTTAGGCAAACTTCTTTATTGCCTTTAAATTTTTTTTTTCTTTAAAAATAACAAAGACAGAAAATTCTCTTGAGTGTAAAAAATAATTCTTACTTTCAGTCTTATTTTGACTAATGTCGTTTACATTAGAACCATTTTTGACTGAAATTGAAATAAAGTCAAAAATAGTTCTAATTAAATTGTTTTAGTTTTGTGATGTTATTTTTAGCCCGTTTTAAAATTTTAAACTATGGGTTAAGTAATAACTTTACCTATGACTTAAAATAATATTCTTAAGACTATGATTTTATTAAGTCAAACATGTTTTAAAAAACTGTTTTATTCAAAAGTGGGCTGAAAGTACATTTACTTTTCACAAGGAAAATTGTAAATAATTAATAATTGAAAATTGAAATAATTTTAATTAAAAAATGCAATTAATTTTTAATCGAAAAAATTTTGAATTAAAAATTTAAAAAGTACATATAAAGTTTTATTTAAGTCTAAAAAGTAACATTATAGGCATTAATGAAGAAAAAACATATTGTCGATCACTTGGCAAGTTTTACAGAAATGATGTTTATAGTTGGAATGAAATGGCAATTATTTATTTCCCACTTATTCAATTTTCTTGGTAAGAGGAAAAACTTGAGAAATATTAGATCATTGGAATTCTTTAAAATCCTTCTTCTCGTTCTTCATTTTCCTTTTCAGACTCTTCTTAGTTAATGTTACGCAATTATTGAACAAAATCGAAGTCATACTGAATGAATATTATTCTGCATATATAATCCACATAATATGCACTAAATTATTCATAAAAAAAGAAGAGAGTCACAAGATAACTTTATATATTAAATTTAACTTAAAATCCTCCTGAATAATATTAATAATTACCAGATTTAATCAGAATTCTCATTTGGAAGTTATTAACATGAAGATTATACTCGATAAAAATCATTGCAAACTTTATATTATAAAATTACAATAATGTTTCTTATCATCAAGAGTATAAGTGATATAGAAATTTATTTTTAAAAATCTACTCTTTCGGATTTTGTATATCTTAAATTTGAAATGCTTATTCTCAATTATACATGAAATGTTATAAGGAGAATAAATAGAAGTGTGTATATATCAATAAGAATTATTTGATAGTGTAAGATTATTACCGAGAACCCGGTGCAACGAACGTTGCAGGTGCATGAGACGGCGAAGTTTGCGTTTATTGCCTGTAAAGGAGCGCAAATGAATATGTAAGAAGTGGTTGAGTCTGTGGAATCATTTATAGCGAGTCTACGTTCGTCAACTTCCCCTGTTATAACATGAAACTGATTTCTCGGTTGAATTTTGCTTTTTTTAAATACTTTTTTTCAAATCGAAAATTACCAATAATTTCTTGTTCAGTGTGTATAAGTCATAATAATAGTTCTTTTTTGTATTTTGTATTAACTTGACAACATTCTATTAAGAAATAAACAAAGTCTGGAACTATGTAGATTTTTAAATTATTAATTTATTAAAGGGAGACAATTTTCAGGTTGTATCAATATTAAGTCGATCTTACGACTTGAAACCATATCATTTAGACTTTAAAAAGAGATTAAGACAATTTTAAGATTCAAAGTCATTTTGTTTGGATCTTAAGACCAAAATGAATAAAATGAAACCTATATTTAAGTCTAAACCTAATAAAGTCAATTTCAGGATTTAAAATTACACTCTCAAGGTTATTCAGCAGAAAGTGGTTCTTATTTAAACGATAAATTAAAGTAAGATCTAATTTTTATTATGCACCACAATTTCCGTCTTAAAATTAAAATAATTGAAAAGTATCCTATTTTTAAGTTTAAAACTATAGATTAAGTGCATTTTGGATTTCAAATCATAAAATTGAATAGATTACGCCAATTTCAAGGTTTAAAATCATGTCGTTTACATCTTCAAACTAAAATGATTCAGAATAAGCCTACTTTTAAGCTTAAAACTAGATTAAGTCTGCTATAGGTCTTAAAATCATTCTCTGAAGGCTGAAATTCAGTAGAAATGGCCTTATGTAAATGATTCTAATAGTTAAAAATAGACTGAAAGTAAGCTCTAGATTTTAATATGCAACCGACTATATATTTTAAAATCGAAATAATTGAAATGTAGCCTATTTTTTAACTTAAAACCAATTTAATTTAATATTTTAACTTAAAATTGGCTTTAATTCAATAAAAAATGGTTCTAATGGTTTTAGCCAAACGTAAACAGAAAGTAAAATTTAGTTTTTACATTAAAGTTCAGTTTCTGTATTGCAATTATTGCTGAAATTTTTTAATTTAAGTACCTTATTTGCCAGAATTTGTTTTAAGAAAAAAGAACATTTTTTAAAATAGTGAATTAAAAAATTTGGTTACATTTTAAGTGTAGATTAAAAAAAAGGTATTCATTCAGGCATTTGGAATTTTGGCATTTTAGAACTGCGAACGTGGAAACATAATAGTATTATTGTCCAAAGAAAACACGAATGACACAACGGCACTTGTCGTGAAAGCAGCGGGTGGCAACGTATATTAGGTTCTATTAATATGCGAACGTTGTAAGTCAGATGTTAGTCGGTCCTTAGTTACATGTCTCACGTCACTTCGCACATGACGTGAGGTTCAACCCTTCGCGTAAAAGGCGCCTGTCAACAACATGACTACACGAAAGTGTGTATATTTACTAATATTTGCGATCAATACCCCACCTATTAACGCGAAACGTGTGATTACTCCAATTTTCTTTTATTTATACACAAAACTCAATCCCCAAAATTGAAATATCACTTTTTAAGTACACAGTTAATCTGTTTAATTTTAAACAAAAAACCACTGCCAAGTTATACCTTTTTGTTATAATTTTGGTGATCACTTCATTTGTTTTCGTGAATCTCGTTGTGTTCATTTCATGAACACTTTGCTTCCTCATAGAGATGTTAATAACAATGAAGTATAAATTTTGAACAATTATTCTCAATTGCTGTAACATTTTTTTCTCTTTATTTAATACTTCCACATAAAAAAAAATTTTCCTTCACGATTTCTGTTTTTTTAAATATCAATAACTTCTTTATTTCTAATCGAATTAGCTTCAAAAAAAAGGTCAATCGAAGCGTTTTTTAATGCTCAACAAGTTAGTAACTATATTTTCAAAGTTATTTCTACATTTTTCAACAAAATTTTCAAAAAAGTCTTATTTTCCAAATTTTTTATTTTTAAAAGTTTAATATCTTCGGTGAATATGGACGAAAAATGTTCATTGAGGGCTCAAAAGATGCGTCTAAAAAAACTCTACAAAATTAGAGAAAAACATTTATAGGTGTCTTAACATATTTTTAAAGTTATGGGCAAGAAACGTTTTTTTGAAAAAATAAAAAAAATGAATAGTTAAACTATATTAATCTATCTCAAAGTACTCTCATTTTATGTCCGCAGGTGAGACCCACAATTTAAATAAAATTCAGCCCAAAAGCTCTTTACAATTTAGAGATATTTATGAAAATGTAATGTTTACACACACACATACGGAATGACATTTTTTTTAGAATGTCATTTTTGAACTCCTGAGGTCAAATAATATAAAGATATGTCACAAAATCGAAGTCGAAAAATTTTGGTATTACAATACTTCCTCTATATGAGGAAGCAAAATATGTGAAGACTTTGTAAAGAATTAAAAAAATTTTACAAAAACTATGGATTAAGTCAATATTGATGTTTAAGTTCAGACTGTTTACATTTTGAGACTAAATTATTTAAAAGAAACCTCTTGCTATAGGTTTAAAACTGAAATGAAACCGACTTTTAAGGAAAACAATTCTTAGAAGCATTTTTCAATGAAAAATAATTTACGAAATGTGATAAATAAATAAATGCATAACAATACAAAAAAAATAAATTAAAAAGTATAAATATATCCTTCAACCGAATTGATAAGAAATGACAAAGCCCCTGTTTCATTGTCAATTTATTTAAACATTGGACTTTAGGTGGTCATATCTAAAATTTATTATATTGACCCTTATCCAAAATGTAAATAATTCATTTACTGTTTCTTTATCTAAATGATTTGCTGTTATATTTTTTGTTAAAGATATGGTCACTTTGTATATTACTTTTTTTCGTGATAAAATAAAAACAATTTTTTTTCCAGCACTAACACTGTATAATATTAAATGTTTATAAAGTGCAAAACAGTTTCTTTTCTCAAACATCTATATGTGTATATATTTTGCAAAAAGAAAAGAAGAAGAAGAAGAAGAAGAAATTCAAATATTGTGACATGTTTAAAGTTTATTATTGTAAATTATAGACGGTGAAATATATGCAAAAATGAATATTCACACGCTTTAGAATTTGCAAAATGATTCAACTGAAATCATTGAGATAACCAAATAGTTTTCTATAGATGTATTCTGGTTATTATCAGGCAATTCAAAGCAACGCTAACAATCTTGACGCAAGCAATAGCCGTGCGCTATAAGATTTATTGTAATTGCTAACTATATGTGTATAGGTCGAGACAGTTGAAAATCACTTTGCATATTTTCAGATACTTTTATTTAAATTAACAATTAAACAATTCTTGAGTGGTTTTTGAGTGTTTTAATCCCTGTGTATAGTGGAAACAATTTTTGCAAAATTGGAAAATCTCATTTTTTACCATTATTAAAACCAATTTTTAGTAAAATCAATCAATTTTTTGACTTGTACGTATGTTTAACTAAATTTCAGATTTTGTTTCTACCACTCTTTTTTTCTCATTTTTGAAGAATATTTACTTATTTCATTTAATTTAAAATTTAAAATATAGGCTACTTTTCAATTATTTTGGTTTTAAGATGTAAACGGTATACATTTTGTTTTTGGCATATTTATTACATGTATATAAAATAATAAATATTTTCAAGTTTAGAATAACATTTTTCAGAGTACGAAATTTATTTTTTAAAGAGGAATTTGTTTGTCGCAGAAGAAATTATTGGAATAAATATATTGAATGAGAGAAGTTGTGTTAATTAATTCATTGATAATACGAATCTTTTACGAATCATGAAAGACCGGTTAAAGAATAAGTATATATAATTATGCGGTCGTGTCATTTTTCTTTTTCGAAAAATATGACACGATTTTTTTGCTTTTTTCCGTTTTACTTAATATCCGCATTTTTTCAAACTGAATACATGTACAAAATTTACGTAAACGGTTCTTATAATGACTCTTTATAATCATATTTTTAAATTTCAGATAAAATTTTCCAGCGTTGAATATTTATTTTTTCATATAATCATTAAAAAAAATTTATAAAACTTATAAAAAATTATGAAATCTTGTATGTGAAAGTAAAAAGCGTAATAATTTTGTACTATAATATGAATGCAGATTCTCTGGAATCTGTTTATGAATATAGATCTGGCTAGACTCAATTTAAAAAATTACAAAATAGAGAATTATTTATTCGGGCACAAAAGAGGAATCTATTTCTTTTTCCGTGAGGTTATCGCACTGTGTTGTCGAAGCGCGACATGAATTCCTTTGAAGGAACGACTCAATCGCATGCCATGCAATTAATTCAGCGAAACTCATCGCCTATCACGCATCCGTCAGACCTAAGACACTCCAATCTTGCAGTGTCTAAATTTATATACTTTTTAAACTAATTCACCACATTGAAATAATTTAAACGATAGTGGAATCTTATTTTTCTTCTTTAATATAGTAGATTCGAGTTTCGAAAATATGGAAAGTATATAAATATATTTAGAAAAGAAATTAATATTGATAGTTTTGTATAAATAAGTATATTAAGATACATAAATAAATAAATAAATCAAGATTTTTAAATACATATATATTAAATATATTAAGATCTTTTAAATTTAATTTTTTTTATTATAATGTTAAAAAGATTTACATGAGTTGTTAATGGAATTATAAGTGCGACTAGAAAATTTCCATTGCAAGTGTCACTGTGGAGATAAGATCGTTGTGCGAAGATTTTGTTAAGTTCATAATATGAATGCGATGAAGATTCGCTATAGAGAGAACGATTCGCAATAGTGTGAAAGGAGTTACTGTCATCAGCGCCATACTACGATTCCACTATCAACGAAATCCGACTTTTATCGACTCCCGGGGTAGAAACGATTTTCTTTTGCGGCGCGCGTGAAACTGACGATATGCGATTCGATAAAAAGATAGAGAAATTCGCTGTTTCTGTTAATGTCGATATATTTATAAAGTGGTAGTCGCGTGTTAAATTTATACACAAAAAAATTAAATGACTTTTAATCTTTCTATGGTTTGAATGATAGAGATTTAAACTTTGAAAGTCTGCAATTATAATAGAATGAATATTTTTTCGCTATTCGATGCTTTAGAACCAATATAATTAGGAATAATGGACAAAAAAAGTTGTTAACTTTACACTGGAAGTGTAATTAATTCAATTAAATCACTTTGTATATTGTCTATGAATATAATCTTTTCATTTTCTACGCGGCGAGTTTCGAAAAACTTTGAATACGTTCAAAATAAACAAAATATTTTTTCAATATTTAAAAGTTAAAAAATTCTTTCAAAATATTTTCAATTTTCAAATCTTATAAATTATTTAATACATATGTTTCGATCACGATAAATTTTCGAACTTGAAAAAATTAAATAAATTACGTTCATTTTAAGGTTCTAAAATATTTACGGTTGGAAATTAAAGTATTAATTATATACCTAAAACAGGAATTTTCATTTTCGAATATTCATTTAAAAAAAATATTTTAATTTTTAAAATATCAAATAAATTTTTGATTTTTATATAGTCTTCAAATAGTTGATATCGAAATTTTTAACTTTCAGATGATTATAGTATGTTTATTTACAATATTTTCAAAAACTACTGATTGCAATAAATTTAAAAAAAACTTAACTTTATAAGTATCAAATTGCAACGAATTAACACCAAACAATGGATGAAATCAAAAATCGATCCAAATTTTTTTATTATTAATTATTTCAAATAATAATAAAATAAAAGCGTAAGTTTCATTATGGTGGACATTAGTATCAATTTGATACTTTAAAGAAAACTGCGAAATTTGAAAAATGAGTTCCTTTTATAGTGACGTAAAATTATTGTAATAAAAATTTAATATTTAAAAAATTGTTGAAAAATATTTTTCTTTGTGAAATAAGAAAAGTTGAATAAATATAAAGTAAAAAAAAAGATTTTAAATAAAAAAAACATTGTGGGTATTTAAAAATGGTGTAAAAAATGGAGAATTATACTTATTCAACTTCTCGTTTTTCGGCGGCAAATTCCACGCACTTGTGATAATTGATGGTTAACGATCAGTTATTGGCTATTTTGTCAAAGGTGAGTGCTTTCAGAGAAAAGAACTTCCCAATTTTTGGATTTTTTTATTTGCACAATCAACTCTGGTATATTTATCTTTTTTCTATCGACACTACAAAGTAAACGTGTGAAATGGACGAAAATTGAGTGAATATTTTAAGTGAATTATTAAACTAGAGACAAGTGTTTAAGTAATTCACTACTTGGAATATATTAGATGTAGAAACATCTCTTTCTCTTGGTTTTAGGTAAAAAAAAAGAAAAAGAGAAATTCCAACGCTTTTAAACTTGTTACAAAAGGCTTCTAGCTTTTTGCAGCAATCTGGGACAAATATTCGAAAAAAATTTATTTCAATAAGAATACAAGGGAGGAAAATTTGATAATTTCTAAAACTGGAAATTTTTACTATATATCTTTTTTTATTAAAACGGAAATTAGCAAATTATTTTTTAAGGGGGAAGAATTTTTTGAATTTGCAAATTATAAGTCTATGTAGAAAAATTTCTCTCCTGGGATTACGACCCTCCTCTTGTTTTTTTGCTAACCACTTATCAAGTCATCACCTTCATAGAATAAACATAAGCGAACGTGAGACTTACGGGTATCGTTTTCGAATGTTCTCAGGGGAAAAATCTCCAGAGATCCCTGGACAAAATCGTCCTCGAGGTGGGCACGATTGGGTCGAGCCTGCTTTCTCCGTGTCATCCCTTTGCCTCTTGATTATTATTAGACACTCCTCCGATCGGCGCGTCCACTCAATTCGTGCCGTCGGTACGACAAAAAAGTCGATCAAATAAAAATTGACAAAAAGCCAATAAAAGTCCCTTTAAAGAACCTCTTAATCCACTATAATAAGATTTACAATAAATCCCTCAAGTCTCACACTTATTTTTGAAACCTAATTCCCCAAATTAGTCATCAGTTCACTTATCTAAAAGCACAGCTTGACTTTAAATATCACTGCTTGTCACCATTCACACTTTTTATATCCAACTTCCCAGAATGCACCTTTTACGCGAATTTTCTTCCATACTCAAGGGGAAAATCGATTGTGATGGAAAATTTTCTTTTTGGCACTCGCTTAGTCCTCGTGCTTGAGGACAATATGCAGGTCAACTCAATCCGTAATCCATAGAGAACCCCTTTTGGAACTTTTCTGATTCTCCACTTATGGAGAATCAATGTTAACACACCGTTATCACGAATCAGTTATTTTTTTAAAAATTGTAATTCCTCATGATTAAATTCCAAACTGATGATGATCTATCGTCATCGTCATCAGACGATGCAACCAAGATAGTACACGCGACGGCACTGTCCGAAGAGGGTGGTGGTTGCATGTGTGTGCGTACTTGGACATTTGTTGTCTTTTGTCCGTGTCGCTTTATAGAGACGCATGTGTGCGCGTCTATCGCGACGACGCGCGTATGTATGCTGCACAGCACTCTTTCTATATTCGCGTGTCTAGATCTCGCGAATTTCGCGGTTCCGATGTTTCGAGTCGGCCGGACGACGGACGGACCAGCTCTGGGCCTGACGTCGCGACGCCCCCCTCCACCACTTCACCGCCTCCTTTTCTCCTTCTATCCTTCTCTTTTTTCATCTATCCCTTGCACGTACATCCACCACACGAGAGAGTGAGAATTTTAAGGGTAGGGAGAGAGAGAGAGAGAGAGAGTGAGTGAGTTTGTGCGCGCGCTTTGACCACCCCCACCACTTGCACCACTCGCACCCCCGACTTTCGACCCCCCACCAAAAAACGATATACCACCGCGACTACACCATCAAGGTCCACCCTTGTGCACACTTTTACTCAAAAAACCTCCACGAGCACTTTTCTTCACTTACACCTTTCTTTCCTCTTTTCTTCTTTCTTCCCTTTTCTACTTTTTCTCTTTCTTCTTTTTGCTTTCTTCACTATTTTCTTCTCTTCCCTTATTTCTTCAACGTTCCCCCAATTTTACTTTTCTTCCCCCCCTCACCGGAAACCACTGTAGAAATCATATTTAATAAAAATGCAAAAGAGCATGCGAAAAAAATGTTATTTCGGGCGGGCAGGCAGACGTTCGCCGTAGGAGACTCACGTTGAATGAGTTCCAAGAGACGAGGAGCGTAATTCTCCTCAGAGTTCTTTCCTTGTTGAAAAAGCAGGCTCTCTCATTCTCTCTCTCCCCCACCAAAAACATTGTGTGGAGGCTCTTTCATTGCCTCTCTCTTCCACTAGTACTATATTTCCACCCTGAGAGTTCTCTCTCCTCTATCTTATTTCCCCTTCCAGCTGAGCCGTCGTGTTCACCCCCCACCAGAGGGAATCCGAAAGGAAGGGCG
The DNA here is from genome assembly GCA_032872475.1 of Leptopilina myrica (nomen nudum). Lineage (NCBI taxonomy): Eukaryota > Metazoa > Arthropoda > Insecta > Hymenoptera > Figitidae > Leptopilina > Leptopilina myrica (nomen nudum). The sequence continues at coordinate 7,301,014 of CM065467.1, forward strand.
TGGCCTATTCCTCCCAACACTCCGCCTCCTTATGCATTATTATAGCGAAGCTGCTCTCGTGTCTCTATGATTTTATATGCTCTGTCTGAGCGCATAATTCACTGCGGATCGTTTTACCCCCTCATTCCACCCACCTTCGCCCCCCTTTACACCCCACTCGAGAAACCCCGTTCATGATTCCACGTACTCTGTGTACGAACGCCCCCGTTCTCTCCTTCCCAGAGCACACGGGCACTCCTTGAACCTCGATGGATGCAAGACGATGCACTTATACTTACCATCGGCATCGGGGATTTGTAAATATGTATAGCGCTCTCCTTGGATACTTGAAGGAGATGAAAATCCTTATGTATCAGGATTGAAGATGGATGCGATTGATTTTGTTTTAGTCTTCAAGGAAAAGAATGAAATTTATGTCGTTACTCTCTCGAATATGGTGGAGGGATAAATAAACTAACATTTTTTCACTAAGGGATGAAACGAAGATAAAGGGGGATAAGTATTTATTCTTTTGTTATAAGTTTTCCTGGGATGTCGAAGAGTCATCATGAAGTTTCGAGAAAAATTTTATTTTATGATCGTCATACAGAAAAAATGCCCTCCTATATACACGTATAATCTTGCAACCCCTATGTAATGTCTACCCCTCATAGAGAGAGAGAGAGAGGGGTGGAAATTGTAAATACCCCTGTTACCTCTTTCGACCCTCCTTGGTGGGATGTCAAATATACTTTAAGCGGAGGGTGTATATAAATTATCTTTAAATTTCAAATCCTGCATATAGAATACCCCGTTTTGACTAAATTCAATTTTACAATCGACCTAATTGTCACGATAATTTATATTTAACATATAATTTGAATGAAGAAAATTAGGTTATAAATAGAGATTTAGAAGAATAAGATTTATTATTATTTATTTTTTAATTACAATTTGCTACTACTTATTATTACAATCTTGTTATTTGTTAATTATAATTTGTTACTATATTTGTTATTATGCAAAGAATTATTAGTTCGAACAATATGTGAATAATAATAACTACGATTTTTTGCTAATGAGGTGCGTGTGCTTTTTTCGGAATGTATCATATTTTAATTCTTATTATATTTAACTCTATTAAAAATAATAAATCTATACTTAAGTGTTTGTGACTATATTTTTTGTTATCTGCAAGAAGACGATTAAGGGTTGCAAATCTGATAATTGTTCAAAATTTTCGGAGCCATATTGGATCCGTCTTTTTGAATTTTGTAAATTTGACCTACAAATTCGTAATCAAACCTCAAAAACCCTCGTGTCATATGCGTCTCAAATCCTTTTTGTATATCAAATGTTTAAATATTGTACACGGAAAGAAAGTACAAGTGTAGGACAGAACGCGACAAAGGTAAATTATTTTAATATCAACTTAAAAAAAATTATAAGATATTTAGTAAAGTTGTATCAAGTATCAAAAACTGTTTACAAATTTTAATATAATTTTACAAAATTAATTAAGTTTTTTAAAAGTTTAGTATTTCTGATATCAAAATTTACCTTTGTCGCATTTTGTCCAATACTTGTAAACTATACTTTTATACAATTTGATAATAACTTTCTTTTCGTGCATTAAACGGAATGAGCTTTAATAATTTTATGAGTTTTTTTATGAATACATTAGAGGTATAGTTTTAACCCTTAAAGCGTCTTCTTTGATGATAATGAACAATTGAAAAATAATATAGGTCATCATGTTTCACAAAATTCGCTCACTGACACTTATACGTATAGGTTAACTTGTAAGTCCTCTAATTCATTTTAGTCAATTTTTTTTACTAATTTTAAACGTTTTCCCAACATTAAAATTTATAAATCAGTAATATGCTTTATTTAAAAATTATGTTAACACTGAAAAAAAATATTCTTAATTTAAGAATATATATACTACAAAATTGATGCGAAGGATTTTTCCCACTTTAATTAAGTAGAAATATTCTTACAATAAGAATATATATTTTTAAAGTAAGAATATTTCCCACTTACTGTAAGTGGGAAAAATCCTTGGCACCTTTTTTTAGTATATATTCTTAAATTAAGAATATTTTTTTTCAGTGAAGGAAATATTAAAATGTGCATTCCATTTCAAAGGGACATATATCAAAAGACGAATATATGTTAAAAAGATTTATGAAGAATTCAGAAAAGATTTATAGAAAAAAATTGTTTCATATACAAAATGAAGAAAATTGTTTAATAAACTCTAGTAGTGTGGTAATTATTAAATAATGTATTGAGTGAATTGCATATATACATATATAGAGAGAGAGAGAGAAAGAGTATTGAGGAGTCTTAGTGCAGTTGGCAACTTTTTTTTACTGCGAACTATTGATATTTACAGTGGCGTAATTGGTATCTACTTGTATATTTATAAATATACTCTTGATGGCAGTCAACTCACGTCTGAGTGAACACAACTATGACTGGCATTATCTATTGATGTCTTTCAACTTGTCAGCTTGATATGTGAAACGCTGGCAGGTTCAATGAGCTTTTTACTGAATAGAATAACTCACAAAAAACATTGATTTCAACATTGTCTCGCACTAAATATGATCTCAAAACCTTACATCATTATATATATATATATATATATATAAATCGAACTCTTTTTCTATCGATATATCAAATTGAGACAAAAATCGATCAAATTTGATAAATTTGTAATTGAAACAAATTGATACCAAAAATGTGAATCAAATCAAAAATTGACCCAAAGTTTTGTCATCAAATTCATCCACTTTATAGTATCAATTTGATACATTAAAAAAAACAGTGTGAAAAAACAATGTCTGATGGACACTATAAAGTGTGAGGTATCAAAAAGTGTTTCGGCTTAAATTTACACAAAAAATTTTTAATAATCTATTTTTACATTAATTTATTCTATGTAAAGATTTGTTTTATATTATTAATTATTATTATTATTATTCATTATTATTAATTATTTATAACTGCATTTTGAAAAAAATCCATCGAAGGATTAAAAAATTGAAAAAATATATAATAATATATCCTTATAAAATTCATTTTAATTTATATTGTAACATATATAGGATTGGAACATTATATATGAATTACAATTAATAGTCGTAGAAAAGTTAATTTTCATAAAAATATGATTTTAATATTTTTAGATAAGTTGATATATATATATATATATTAATACCAAAATATACAGTACTGTTCATATCTAAGAATGTCAAAATGTTGAGAAATTACAATTTCCTTATAAAATTTATTGCATTTTTCTCGCAGTGTATATCCATTAGCTTTAATCAAAAATACACTTATAAGGTTTTAATGGATACTTAACAATGGCTCATTGTTACGTCCCACGCCCGTGATTGATTATCGAAACATCTCTATACATACCTGCATATACATACCTAAATTAAATATATATTTGTGGAGAATATCGCACGAAATTCTAAATCTCCAGCATCATGAAGGGTTATTGCTTTATTCTAATAAAATACAACTCATTTGAGGAATAATCCAAACTCTTATCATTATATAGTTGGATATTTTATAAATAAAGGTTACTCGCGCTTCAGCACGTGAAATTGTATTAATATATGTGCAAAAATATTTGTTTATATTATTATTATTATTATATCATAATATTATTTATTATATTTATACATATATACATGCACCATATATACTATATATATATTCATACTACAAACTATATATGATATTACTTAACACCGGTGTCGTAAATTTTCCTAATACGTTCATAGAGTCCGACTACATGCGTTTGATTTATAAACGGCAATAAGGTTAAATATGTTAAGTGAAAGCCAGTCAGTATATACACGTATGTGTATATACCAAGATGCACTGGAGAACAAATGCCAACCATGGGTATAAATTCGAAACTTATGTAAGTTTATAAACCAGTAGATCTGTTTTGGGTCTTTTTATCTCTAAAATTCACACTCGCAGAGAATTTGTTTTCTAAAAGTTACAATATTGTTGAATAATTTACCATCGACAACTCTCGACAATATATATAGCTAACTGCTATATATAACCACAAATATTTTATATGTTTGGTTTCAATTTTTCCAACGTTTATATACATATACATCCAATTTACATTCTCAAGATATTTTCATCAATTTATAATCATTTAAATCGAGCCATTACCGAATATACTACATATACTTTTTACATATATGCCTACACTAATACTATGTATTTATGTATAAATATATATATGTATAAATAAATTCTAATCAGGTAGCATTTCTTTGTACTTCATTATAACACTGTTGCGAACTGAAAATTACTTTTATATAAAGTATTAGGATAATGTATGTTTAAATAAAAAATATACAATTAAGTATTTGTAAATGAAATTCAATAATTAGCTAGAAATATCAATAGTTGAAATCTTTAAATTGAATTTATAAATTCTTTTTTATTTTTTCTTCTTTTAAATATAAATATTGTCTATAAAACTATTACATGGACGCATATGAATATGCCTTATACAAGTGAATTGATATCTCTTCTGAGAATCATTCAATAAATTATTATTTCCATAAAACTTGTTCGCTTCCATAAATTGTTGGTAATAACCGCTAGTGTATAGACCCATTTATATATAAATAATATAATTTTATAATACCATAATTCACATTATATTGATTTTCCAATATAGGTATTTATTCGATGATGTATATTTTAGATTCTTTTTTCTCCTACAAAGTCAATCAGCCATAATATAATTCAAGGATGATTTATATTCATTGAATACATTTTATTAATAGCGCCGTTGAAAGCACTTTTAGAGTGTATATATAAGTCTCTTAATAAGTCTCACCCTTTGAAAAAATTGACATTTGTTGTTAATTGTTGAATGCAAATGATTTAATATTTGTTTAAAATGTTTATTTAGAAATTTTTGACTGAACTTTAGCCTAGAGAATATATGATTTTAAGTCTTAAAATTGATTTGATGTATAGTTTTAAGCTTAAAAGTCTGTTTTCTTAAAATTATTTTATGGTTTTGAGTTGTAAACGGTTTCAAAATTTTGTTTCTTCTATATGTAGGAGCCATGTATAAATTAGTGAAAAATGAATTAAAAATTCTGCTATAAAAATTGTTATTTCGAAATAAACTCATCTAGATCTTAAAAACATTAACTAAATAAAACTTTTCACTCTCTTACAACAATGAATTATATATATATATGAAACGTTTGAATATTTATTAGAAGCGTTTCGCTCTTGGTAACACTCTATTGTTGTACATATAGACATATATATATATATATATAAAAGTTGAAATGTTCTCCATGAAACGAAGGAAGAACAGGTGGGCCGTGGGAGTAGCGACTTCATTGGGGCGGGGTGAAGGGGTCTGAGGGGTGGGAAAAGGAAAGGGGGAGAGAACTCGCGAGTATGAGAGTGAGTCAGGCGATATGTGCAAGAATTGAATGCGAAAGGGGATGAAAGTCCGGGGATATGCCACAACGCTTGTAACTTTCAACACAAACGATGTATGAATGAGATTCGACCCACACGCACACAGACACACACACACAGAGAGAGAGAGAGAGAGAGAATGAGTGAGTCTCGCTCTTCGTTTCATTTCAGGTGTTTCTGAGAGTGACCTGAGGCTTTTCTCTCCTTTTACTATTCTCGCGTTGAATAAATGAGTCTGGTCCACGGAAACACCTGAAACATTCCGCACTCGGCCGGTTTCCGACCTTCTCCTCATCCTCTCTTGTGAATTAGTCTGTTTATTAGACTGAGACTTATTAGTCGAGAAGGGGGCTTCGAGGAAACCTGTTTTATTTAAAGAAACTATAAACTTTGATTTGTATAAATCTAAGAATAAAGAAGAAATAAGGACCATTCAAGAAATATAAAATAAAAAAGCATGAAAGAGAACTCGGTTTGAGTTTGTGTTAGTGAAAAGTTCCCTACTAATTAAAACTAGTGTCAATTCACTAATTCATTTCAGAAATGTTTTAAAATTTAATTAATAGAGGGCGTTTTTTATAGCAACACGGTTAACTTAAAAGTATATACTTTACAATGTGATTTATCACATTGCAACGAATTGATACTAAAAATATGTGGATCAAATAAAAAATGGATCAGAATATTTTTGACATAAATTTGGACCACATTAACATCAATTTGATTCTTTAAAAAAAACTCTCAAAACTACTATTTAATTTGTTAGTTTTTCTATGTTATATTCTGTTTCTGAGCCAGAATTGGTAAGCGTTTTGAGAAATTCTTCTTCCAAAACTATAATTAACTTAGTAAATGTTACTCATTGAAATTGTAGTCTTATAAAATAAATTAGTTTCTATTAACTAATTCATATTAGTTTAGTTTAATTATAGATGATAGTCTAGTTAGATTAATCAATCAATTTAAAATTCAGTAAAACTTTCTATACTATATAATCTCTAAATTTGACTTAGTAAAAATGATTACTATAATTTAAAACAGTGCACGTTGGATTTAGAATGAAGGGTTTAAATAAATAAAAGAAGTAAAAATTATGTTCAAAAAGATTAAAAACTTGGTGTATTATATTTTTTCGTTTTTAATTGTTTGTTAGAAAGAGTGATTATCATAATGGGTGTATAATGAACCCGTATGTCTATATACTTATAGTATATGTATTTAGTAAAGATCCATTAACAGAAGTGAATGTTAAAAGCATGTAATCTTCACACTTTTTTTTATTTTATGCAAATTGCTTATTATGTTGAATTTTTTTTCTATATTTTTCTTTATTTTTTTATATTTTTATTTATTTCTCTTTAATTCTATTCATTATTTTTTTAACATTATTTATAATTCTTGTGTTTTTTATCGTTTATTTATTGTTTCTTTATTTTCATTTTTTATAATTATGTAATGAAAAAGGCCAAAATTCATTACAAGAAAATAGTAAATAGTAAAATAATAGTAAATAATTGTATAATAATATATTATATATATTAGACCCGTGTAGAAATTTCGCTGGGGCCCTGATCAGGGCCTGATAGGGCCGACCTATTAAGGAAACCCGTATAGAAATTTCCCTACTTCGCCTTATTTAAAAAGAGGCGCTGATAAGAAAATACTAAGGCTAACCACACTAGAAATTTCTAGATAGGTAATAACCGGGCTCTGACTAGAATGCCTTCTTTTTCAGATAGGGAAATCTAACAGGATCTATTTATGTCTCTATTACATATTTCAATCAGACCCTGACTAGAATGCCTCTATTTGAATTCATACATTCTGATCTTCTACTCAGGCACTGACAAGGCGATCTAGTTAGAACCTCTCTATTTTTCCACATCATCACCTGATATTCCAAGCGTGACGAAATTAGACAGGTCCTAACGAATTTTCCTAGTTTGCGCCTGACTTGCGAAAGGGCATCTATTCAGGTCCATATTGAAGCCTATTTTCAATTTCTACACGGGAATGAAACGCCGCGCCCGATGTGGCCCTGATCAGGCGCGGCGTTTCATCCCATACTACGGCCCTAGTAGGGTAATTTCTGCATGGGGAGGTGTGCAAAAAGCCCGAAATGCCGGGAAGGGTCGGGTCGGGCTCGGGTTTTCTCGATGTATCGAGTACCCGAATTCATTCGGGTTCTCGAAATTTTCGGGTAGCCCGAAATTGTTGAGTAACCCGGAATTCTCGGGTACCCGAATTCATTCGGGTTCACGAAAAATTCGGGTACCCGAGAATTCTGAGTACCCCAACGAATTTGAGTACACAAAACTTCGAAAATTTGTCGAATATTTGTAGTTATGCATTTTCTCAAATGTTTTATTACTAAATTAAGAACTTGAATACTTCCAAGTTATATAAATTCGAGAATTCGAACTTGTTAAGGTTTAGGGCATCCCGAAAATTTCGAGAACCCGAAGTCAGTCGGGTACCCGAAAGATTTCGGGTATTTAAACAAGCTTGACCCGGCCCGAACCCGACACGAACCCGAACTGTCTAAGCCCGACCCGACCCGACCCGAAAAGTGAAAAGCCCGAAATTACCCGGTCGGGTTTCGGGTTTCGGGCTTTTTGCACACCTCTACTATTTATTATTATTATTATAATAGTAAATAGTTTCAATGAAGAGTAAATCCAATGTTTTTATGTACTATTTCTTTATTTATATTACCAAAATTTTTATTATTTTAAAATTTCAATTTTCAAATTTAGACAAATTGATTTAATATACATTTTTTTTTTCAAATACATATACAATATAGGGGAAAGTGGGGCAAGACGGGGTACTTAAGGTTTAAAGCGCAAAAAAACGAAAATTATCGAATATATTCTTTATTATTATTTTTAATTATCATCTTTGGGAATCAGTCTTTCGTAATAAAGGCGTACAAAGGCCATCTGTTTCTTAAAAAAGCATAAAATTAATAATATGTAAAAAATTGCAAATCTCCCCATTTTGATCCACCGGCGGGTAAGATGGGGTATTCAAGAAAACAATCTATTTCTGTCGACAAATTTCGCACAAGTACAGGTTCCATCTTCATCTTCGTCATCGACACCAGAGCACAACTGCAGTGAACCCATTGATTTAAGTCTAAACTCTAAATAATAACCATATTACAATGGATACAAGGTGTATGAACCACTTTACCATCGCTTAATTTATGATTTAACCTTACAAGCTTTATTCTTTTTGGTCAGTCTTATTTTATTCACATTTAATTTAAATAGTTTTCTTAACTTCTCTTATTTCTCTTTTCTTTTGCTTAATTTGTGAACCTCGTCTTGCCCCACTCTCCCCTATAAATATAATATATATTAAATATTTATATATATATATGTATTACATGTATATAAAAAATATAAATATATATATATATTATATATGTTTTATCAATGTTTCACTATAAAAGTTTTTACTAGAAATAAAAAAAGGAAAATAAATTGAAAAGAAACAGGTTTCCTCACCGGGTGTATTAGGAGAGCTAGGAAAGTTTATTATCTAAGCTGTCTCGTAATTTTGCGTAAGAACGGTTTTCACCTATTGTGAGGGAGGCATCAGGTATAAAAGGGTGCTCTCTACTCACCAGAGGTCTCTAGAACTATACTATGGGCGCCGGCGCCAAGATCTACACCTGTATCTTCCTCACTAACGGTACTTCTTACTATCAACATTTTGATTCATTCAATGCTGTGGAGAAAAAAGGAGTTTTTATTCATTTAACTTATTCTCTCTTTTTTTAAATAATTCCTGTCTTGTTAATAATTTTGTTTTTTAATGATTTTCTCATCAGCGTTAATGCATTAATGACTACGTCATTTATGCATTAATTTAAATTTTATAAAATGGAAAACTTACCCCAACATCTCAGCTTTCAATTAAAAAAATACATCCTTATATCACTCATACATTTTCCTATAGAATAATTTTTTTTTGAGAAATGCAAGGTGAACCATTTCAACTCGGGCCGGGGCGTAATGGATCAGCAATGAAATTATAATTTAAATCATCAAATATTATTACGGAATTGACAATTTTGGTTTCTATTGTACATTTTTAACAAGGAATATTGAGAATGGAGCATATTTAATTTAAAATTTAAACATTTTCCTGCAATTTTCAAATTTTAAAATACAAAATCTATTCTCAAGTTATTTTTTTAATCAATGGTTATCAATGGTACCAATTAATATATAAATTACAAAAAATTAAACTTGACTAAATTATTTTATTAACGTTTTAAATGAGGAAACATGTAACAATATGTTATAACAATATGTTACATTAATTAAAACTTTAACTTCTGCATTAATCTTTAATCAAAATAACGATGCTTATTTTATTATATTTCAATTAATATCATGTTAAAATTTAATTAAAATTTTTTAAACCTTTTTTGTGGTTCGAACAGTTCTTAAATGTCTGAACAAATTTTTGATCAAAATAATGTACTTGGCATACTGTAAGTTTGTACCAAGTTTCATTGTTATTCATTTCTTCCCATGCAGAAATTACCCTACTAGGGCCGTAGTATGGGATGAAACGCCGCGCCTGATCAGGGCCAGATCGGGGCGACAAGAAAGTGTGGATTTCCTGATCAGGGCCACATCGGGCGCGGCGTTTCATTCCCTAATAGGTCGGCCCTATCAGGCCCTGATCAGGGCCCCAGCGAAATTTCTACACGGGTTATTATAAAAAATATGGTAGAAAAAGTGATTTTGACGCTTAAAAGTAAATTTTTGAAATCTTTGTGTTTTTGTTATATCTTTCTCAAAATTACTTTTAAAAGATATTTGTATATCAGGTGGTGAGCTTTAAACATATTTGTTTTTAAAGAACAATTGACAATTTTCGTTTAATACTTACGGTATTGATAAAAAATAACAAAATTTTGTTTATTTTATTAAGAAAAACCTATTATATAAAAAATATTAATAAAATAATCTAGTCAAGTCTAATCTCTTTATTAAAAAAATAAGTGGAGAATAGATTTTTTAAGTAAATGGATTTTGCATTTCGCTACAACTTTTTAAAATTTGAAAATTGCATGAAAATGCTGTTCCATTTTCAATATTCTTTGTTATAAATGTAAAATAGAAAACATCATATATTCCCTCTTTTGTAAAACTACCCACGTATATAAATATTGAAAAAATATTATCATTAATTTTTATATCTTTTTTTAGTGTTTTTTCTGTTAATAAAATAAATAAATAGGTTTTTATTATAATTATGAAATTGAAATTTCTTTTTTTGAGTTTGCAAACATGCAAGCTTTTACATTGGAGCATTGGAAACAATCCCCTCACCACTCCTTGGACAATCCTTAATGATTCTTCTTTTCGTTGCTGATGATTCTTTCTTTTTTTTTGATGATCTTTTTTCTTAATGTTTCCTTTTTTCTGGAGTACTTTCTGAAAGGTTTATATCGATAAATTGTAGCATCGAAGAAAAGATGAAAGGATGATTAGAAATCTTTGTGTTTATGGTATTGTCGGTAAAGGGAATAGATATGACGTATTCATGAGGATGGCGAGAGGGTTTGTCAGGCTGATGTTTGCGATAGCGGCTCCTCGGACCGTTGGTAGAGAAAAACACAAAATAGTTGTGCTTCAGGCTCACTTAAAGGCGAGACCGGACCTGTTTCCTATCACCTTTCTTCGCCTCCTCTCTCTCGATGCTATTCCCTTTCCCCTTTGCAATAAAATCTGATTCGACGTCGATTTATCTACGGGCATTCCGATATTTCAGTCGCGGCGCGACATTTTCTTCCCCTAGCCTCACCTATCTCGCTTTTACCACCAGGTCCACCCTTTTTCACCTCTTTTATTTTTTTCTCCTTTACTTTTATCGTTTTCTCTCTCTCTCTCTCTCTCTCTTTTCTTTTTAGCGTTGTCCACTAACTCCCCTTTCTGAAAAAAATGTTTAAATGCGTATAAAAAGTATATTTGCCATTTATACCTTTATAGTAATAATTTTTATTAACTCTCTTACTCGGAGTAAATGAAATTAATTAATTTTATGATACGAGTTTCTTTCTCTCGTGAAATTGGTTTTTAAGATTCCGATTCTGTTACATTTATCGATTAATCGCCCTTTTTTGGGCGAAAGGATAGGGTTGGGACGACCATTTATAATCGCCTTGTCAGTGATGTTTTGTAGGATATGACGATCTTGGCTTGTTCCAGTCTCCCCATATACGTAGGTGGAAACGGCCGTATACACACAAATGCAGGTGTAAAGCCATATAAACGACAGCAGAAAAGAGACTCGAGAGAAGTTGGACATCTCACATTCTGACGAGATCAAAAGCCGGAGTCAATGCAGCAAATACGGATCGCGATCGCCTCGACTCATAAACCAACGTCATTCGCGCATTCTCCCTTATTGCCTTTAGGCAATTTTTGCACTCTCCGCGCGCTCACTATTCCTTTGGGTGTTCTCTATTCACTCACTGGCGTCCACTTTTAATTCAATAACACTCGCACTTTTTCAACAACAAAAAAAGTTTAGTTGTACTTTTTTCCTATAAAAGTTCTGAACGACTGTTCAACTATTTAAAAAAATTACTAAATGAAATGGAAAATTATGTAAATTAAATATTTGTATTTAGTTGTTAATCAATTTTTTCAATTTTTGGTATACGAAATCATTTTTGTAATCTTTATAGAGTGCATCTTGGATGTTTAACTAATACTCAACCTCTGTCATTTTTCAATTTTTTTAATTATTAAGATCAAATAAATAACCACGAATTCTATTTATTTTTTTTATTAAATAGAAGTACCTAAACAAAAAAAATGGTGGTATCTTAATATAGAACTATGGCATAATGATAAAGGAAGTAATGATAGTATTTATTTTTGCAAGAAATTTTGTAATAGGAAATTTGAAGTTTACGCCAATGGTGTAGAAACTCATTTCTTATCATGTCACTTCCTTTGACGATCCGCTTACTCCCGACTAACAGGTGAAGAGGGGAAAAGAAAATTAATCTTAACGAATTATGTTCCAGAATGGTCCATATTTGTACTAACAAGAAACGATAGTCAGCAACTGAGGAAATAAGAAGTTTGAAAAAAAACATTCCAATTATTGTACACATAACAACACACACATATATATATATATATATATAGCAGCCAATGTAAATTGCTCGATGAAATGAAAGATTCCACATGTACAAAGCGGTGAGTTTATTTTAAAAAATTTTAATGGCAAAACTAATTAATTAATCTTTGCAATGTTAATTAATTAATATTATTATCAATTATATTATTATTATTATTAATATGAGTACTTAATAGTAATTGGTGCAAAAAATGTTCCAATAGGGCCATAAAAAGGTACTCCTAAAATTTTTGTAACTTTTTCTCTATACTCTTTATATATTTGAATTATAGAGTATAAATGTTTACTAAATTGAAGTAGTAACTGACTTTTTGCTTTTAAGTTAGTAAATTTGACTAATATATAGAAATTTTTACTAACTTATTAGTAATAAATAAACTATAATAAATAGTAATTTCTATTAATTTATTAGTATTACAAAAATAATTAAACAGTACTTTCTACTAATTTATTAGTAATAAACAAATTAATAAATAGTAATTTATACTAATTTAAAAGCAAAAGTCATTCACTAAGTCAAGTTAGTAAATTATATATTATTGTGGTTGACATTTTTTATTTTCAACATAATCGCATGTAAAAGTGAATGTTTGAACTATTGAATAATTAAAAAATTAGTACCGCAAAAGGGATTTAAAATTTTTACCACATTCAAAGGACACCCGAAGAAAAACATTTTCAAACTTTATAAAGAAAATCGATGGATTAACATTTTTTTCAAGAGTAGCAGTCGGTGAACTACCTTAAATATTTAAAAATTAAGTTAATAAAATTTTTAAAAATTTTTTGAATAATTATTAAAAAGTATATACAAATTCAAATTAAATAATAAATTAAATTCTTCTTGAATTTTGAGAACTTATCAACAATATTAAATAACTTCTAAAAAAAATTTAAACAAGTTGTTCATTTCAAGACCATTTAGCTTCCTCAATATATATTATTATATATAATTTTAAAAGTTAAATAATTATAATAGTTTATTAAATATAATTAATAAACCGGGTAAAGTACCCTGAATAAATATTAATTATTCAATTTTTTATTATAGAATAATTATTTTAAAGTGTTATGATAAAATGTCAAAAAATACAAAATTTTAATTTTTGTGAAAAATTAAAATATTTATTAATTCTATAAATTTTGATAAAATATATACTTTATATACATGAATCGATTCGTTTTTATGTCAGGAATGCAATTTTGACAAGAATTATTAAAAATTTTAATATAGAAAAAAGTTATTTCCAAAAACCAAAAAATTAATTTTTTCAAAAATTAAAAAAATGTTGAAAAAAATTTTTTTTTATATATTTTTGAAAATCCTTCTGCCTGATTCTTGGTATTCATGACCGTAATACACCTACAAAATCTTATCAAAATCCATCAAGATGTGCAAGAGAAAATTTGTCCACAAGAATCGGTGACACACACATACATACACACATACATCCGGATATTTGTTCCTCTCGACGAATTATAATGCTCTCAAATAATTTTTTTTTTTTTTAAATCAAGTTTGAAAAATTTTTTAAATTTTGAAACATAACGTCTGTTAAATATTTCAGTTCTTTTTGTAAAGTTTATTGGATTTTTATAAAAAAGTAGTTAGAATTTTTTAATATTACATAAAAAATAATTGAAATTTCCCATAAACTCTATTAAAAATAATAGTTGGCCAGACTTAACTCACATATTATATTTTGCTTCCTCATAAGGAAGCTTTGCTGTGTGTGTGTGTGTGTATGTCACAAAAAATTGTGTACAAATTATCTCAAACAAATTTTAATAAATTGCCCTGAAATTTTGCAGGTTTATTGCAGTTATTAATACCTAAAATCTGACACAAGGATTTTCAAATTTATCCACAAAATTTTTTTTATACAATTTTATCAAAATTTGAAAAAATTTTTTTTGTATTTTTTGAAATAACTTTTTTATTTCTTAATATTTTCATAAATTATTCTCTAAATTACATTTCTGACAAAAAAACGAATCGATTGATATATACAAAGTGCACATTTCATAAAAATTTATAAAATTAATCAATATTTTTTTTTCACAAAAAATTCAAATTTTGTGTTTTTTGAAATATTACCTTAATATATTAAAATTAAATTAAGCAATTGGTTTATAATATTTTGAGATAGCGAAATGGTCATGAAATGAACAACTTGTTTTAAATCTAAGGAGTTACATTTTTAAAGTTTTAAATAATATATTTACTTTAAAAAAAATTTTATAATAAATATTTTTTTTTCAAATTCATTGAATTTAATAGAAACTCAATACTCCTGGCATTTTTGGAGTCATTGACTCGATTTGAAGGAAAATATTATAACTTTGATTACATATATCTAAAAATTATTACAAGCGTGCTTGTAAAGAAAAAAAACTGTTGTTTAGCAGAAAAAATATGTTGAAGCAACATCACTGATTAATTGAAACATGATAATCCTGAGAATGTCAGGATCTCCTTTCGTTATATTAATATGACCTCTATTTCAAAAGAATTAGAAATCAACAAGCTTTGAATTAAAAAAATTTGATTTCTCTTTTTCATGTTTTTTGATATATCGAATTTTTACCTGTTGATGGTGTATACGTGTATATATGTTCTTTTTTATTTTTTACTTCGCGAAGCTTATTAAATGCACTGAAGATTAAAAATTTTGATATGAAGATATACGTCGTTGTCTCTCGTCGCGTCTTATTACCTATAACTTTGCGTGGCAGTGAATTTATCGTGGTCGTAAACTTTTGAATTATAACCGCGCTCTCGTATATATACCTGAACGCGCAAAACTGAAATGGAGACTATATTCTCATCCTCTCATAATTTTATAGATTGAAAATATAGATACGTTCTCGCTTTTGGATGCGACAAAGTCTTCTCATATATATATTTATATGTTTATACACGAAAGTACCCCGTTATGACCTTCGACGATCTTTATTATTTCTGGTTATTATCTTTCTCTCTCTCTCTGATGTCCAATGTTGAATCTCGTATCTAATTACATCTAATGAGTGAGAATTTGTCAGGGAATCTTTGATCATAGAAACACCTGGTGGATATATGTAGCCTCTGGGATTCCGTAAAGTTTCTTATTTGTTAACTGTGAATGTTACGTAGAATCAAGCGGTGTAATATTTTTCTTTTTCTGTATTCTCGTATTGGGATTTCCGTCTCTTTCTCTCTCTCTGTAAAAATGAATCGAATCACTTCACTTCTAGTTTTCTAATTGTACTTGGTTTCAAACCAATAACGATAAATTTCTATTGTCTCGACTCCAATTTTTTATCTCCCTCTCCTTCTGTTTTAATTGAAACTATTTTAATCTTTCTCTCCTCACACCATATAAGAACCCTCATTTTTTTTGTATTTAAACTTATAAAGTTTCAGAAAATTTAAAAATTTTATTGTCAAATAAAATTGTAAATTAACATTTAAAAATAAAATTTTATAAAAAATAAACAAATGAGCAATGTTGGGTTAATTAATATGAGAAATAGGGATAAGATGTTGGAGGGATTTGTTTCCCATGGAGAAAAAATTAGAACCACTTTTTAATTTTGTTTCAAGTAAAGGGGTAATATTGTAAATTAATAGGGTAATAAATAACACCTCATAGTATAAATATATACTTGAAAATCGACTCAGTCTATCAGGATGTATTCAATGAATCTTTATACGCTCTGTCTTTATATCATTTACGATCTTGATTTTACGATATGTTTTTTACGATCGTTATAGTTGATTCTTGGATTATGACGCACGAATAAGACAATCGGTAAATTATTACATGCAGGATATTTTCTATACTTTGTCCTAACTTCAAATAGGGCTCTAACAAGGGCCTGTCCAGTTAAAGAAAGTATTATTTTTACTCTTGATATCAAAATGACATAATTTTAAATGGCGCCACATTCTACGTCGTTTGATTAATTCCACAAGCGAAAAATTAAAATTTTTGCTTTTAGAAACCTATTTTAAGGAGAAATTCAATTTCATAATTTTTTGATTTCAATTTTTGACTCGATTTTGACTCTGACTCAGACATTCATTTTCACTTTCTCATTGACTTCCATTTCACTCTGATATTGACCAAACTTTGAAATTCTCAGCAAAACTCAAAATGAAAGTTAGAGTGAAAGTGAAAGTCGAGGGAAAATGAAATTTTAAGTCAAAGTAAAGGTTAGAGTGAAAATCAAAGTCCAAATCAGTCTTAAATTTCAAAATCAAAATCGAATCAAAAGTCAAATTACAAAATTCCACCCGCGGATTTTAAGAATAGAACCCCAATATAAAAGAAATTGAATAGAATACTTTTTGAAGTTGCGCATAATTTTGAAAAATGTTCTTACTCTGCATGTCCATGCACGAGATATATAATATAGGCAAAAGGATGATATTAAAATTTATTTTCAGAATTATAGACGCTCCTTCTTGGTATAATTATACCTCCCTAATTTGCGAATTCTCGTGAACTGTGTAGACCTTGTATTTCTTTGATCACGATTCAGACTTGCTTTATCTCTCTTTTATTTATGCGTCTTTGTGTATCTATCGGTGCATCGATTTCTTTTCGTTTTTTCCCTTTCGCAAATGAATTTCGCGCGTTGGAGCGCGCAGCTCGTGCGAGAAGAAAGTTCAGGCGTCGTTAGTCCGGCGAGTCGACCTTATCATCGACAAATATCATCGCGACATATAACAAACATAAAAATAAAATAAAATAAAAATCCCCCAAGAGAAAAACTTGAAAACTAAAAATTATCACTTTTGTATCGTCAATAATTTTATCCTCGGGCGTTTGGTATCGATCTCGAGGAACTTCGTTTATATGCGGTATTCGTTCGGTATTTTCACACTTCGAGTTGGAAACATTTGCTAAGAATGACAAAAAAAGGAAGGATATTATAATAATAAAAATAATAATCGAGGATCGTCACCAAGAGTTTCGGTTTTAATTTAATACGATTATACAAAATTAAAGAATTAATGGTTAATTTATTTGTTTTAATTTATTATTTTAATTAATTTATCAATGTTTTTCAATTAAAAATATTTTTTGAAGAAAACATTCACAGTAACATCTAGGAAAGCTTTCCAACTGGATGCATTGTGGAATTTTCCACTAAAAACTTTAGGATTTTGCAATTTTTTAGGTGTAGCAATCATCCACTAGAAGCTTTGCGGAAGCAATAAATGGTAATTTTTTAATTGTTTGGCCTATATTTTAAAATTTTGTTCTTTAGTACAGAGTTAAGAATGGATTTCATTTCTTACAGTATCTTAAGAAAATGATGATCTTTTCAGTGGAAGATGCAGGAAACATACTTAAAGCTTCCAGTGAAATATTTTTTAAAGCTTTTCTTCTTTTAGAGGTTCCAGTGGAAGCATCCTTTAGGTAGATATTTTGAACTTCCTGGAATATTTAAGGATGATATAGTGCTATGGTGTTATCAAACTGAATATAGTTTCGTTAAAAGCCTAAAAATAAATTAAAAACCAATTTTTTTTTAATTTAAAACCTGGATAGCAATTTTGTAATTTGACTTTGACTTATAAATCGATTTTGACATATGTCTTTGTCTTTGACTTTCATTTTGACTTCAACTTTGACTCTTGAACTCAATGCGAAAACGAAAGTGTAAATAAAATACAAGCTTAAAATGGAATCGAAGGACATAGTTAAATTACATAATCGCACCCCTGTTAAGATTTAAGTGTCTCCAAGCTTAATTAATTTATTTTTTACAGCTGTCACCTGTTAAAATGACATTCCTTTATTCAGTTTGATCTCATTAGTATAAAAAATACTTCTACTTGAGAAAATGAAAGTATTATTTCTAAAAAGAAATTACCATTTTCTAAGTTTGACAGTTTTTTAACAGTTGTCAACTGTCAAAAATACATGTTGCTGCTTAGATTAATATCAGTTGTCTAGAAAATACTTAAACTTATTTAAATGAATGTAAAATACTGAAATTAAGTACTTGAATACTCATTGTGAAAAGCATTTTTGATAGTATTTTTGACAGCTGTCATCTGTAAAAATTTATTTTTGGATATACAGATTCCGGTTTAGTACATTATCCTAGACTGTAAGTACCCAAAAAAAGGGAGTTAAATTTTAACTCCCCAGGGGATTCTATAAAAGTCGCACTCATTGGGGAGTTAATGCCAGGGGAGTTAAATAAAGGGAGTTAAAATTTAACACCCAAATGCTAACACTTCATGGAAAAAATAACTCCCGCGGGTGTTGATGAAGGGAGTTACTAAATTAACTCTCTTTTGGAGTTGATTTTTAACTCTAAAAATTTAACTCCCAACTTCCGAGTCCGTTAACTCCCTAAATTTTTTACAGTGTATATGCAGAATTTGTCCTTGTGCACAGCTCATTTTTGTCTCATTTGGAAACGAATTAGGGGGTGGAATGAAAGAAATTTAAAACATCTTATATTTAACGTCCATTTTAGTATCTATATACTTACAAAATCTCAATAAAAGTATATTTGTTTTAGGGTTTTCAGTTTTGCGAAAACGAATGATTTTCGATGTTTAGCGTTGTTGTAAAATTGAGGGTACTTCCTGATGATGATAATGATAATAATGAAAAAAGAAGAATAATAATTATTTTAATTCTTTTATATACACTCGACTTTTACATTAATACTATAGTGTTAAAAGTGTCCTCGTAAAAAATATTCTTATAATGAAATATACCTTTGCACGTTTACTATAAAATAGCGTCTACAGAACTACTTCTAAATTTAGAGTACTCAAATGATACTAACAATAAAAATAGTAAAGAGATGCCGAAGAAGTAGAAAAATAGTAATAATAATAATAGTTAAATTAATGATAATCAAAAGAAGAAGAAGAAGTGAAAAAGGTGAGAAGGAATAATAGTTATAAATAAGAGAATAGAAGTGAAGTAGGAGGAAGAAAACGATCAATAATTATAAAAATAATGTGAATAAGAAGAGAAGGAATAATAATATTAATAATAATAAAAATAATAATAAGAAGGAGAAGTGAAGAATGAAGAAGACGAAGCAGAAGAGGAAGAAGAAGAAAAACAGAAGCAGTATGCATAAGAGAGGTAAGACGCCAGAAGGTTGCGGGGCCTCTTGGGCCGATCGCGGATCTCGGTCGCATAAATTTGTTTTAATTGCCAGCGACGTTACATTTTGCTTTAATTATGCCGCATTATCTGGGAGGTAAATTAGGTAGGTCCAGCTCTTTCGATCTGTCTCGATTCCTCGCATGGGTCCTTCTCTCTTCTTCTGCTCCCCACATCTTTCTCTCTTGCTAGTCGAAAGAGAGAGAGAGAGAGAAGAAAAAGAAAAAAAGATCGGTGTGGACTCTCGTTGGCTCTACCTTGGGATAGGATCTATCTCCACCCTCGCCCACCTCTGTCTTCTTCTTCCTCCTCCCTTCCTCTCTTTTTTTCTTTCTCTTCGTCCTTCTCATCCGATTTCTTTACTTCTTTCAACTTTTTCCTCTTGTTTCACTCTTTGTCACCTCTCTTTCTCTCTTTTCTCTTTCCCTATGCTATTCTCTACTCTCTCTCCGTTTTTCTCTTTTCTCTCTCTCTCTCTCTCTCTCTCTACTACCATTTTTGCGCGAAATTCGATTTGCCAATTCTTCCCATAGTTCCATTATAGAATGAAGGGAGAGAAAAGAGAGAGCGAGAGAGAGAGAGGAAGAAATATAGAAGGGGGGGGGGAAGAAGAAATAAAAAAAGATAGAAAAAAGGGAGAGATAATAAGAAGTAGAGAGTGAGAGGAAAAAGGAGAGAAAGAAGGAAGAGCAGTGGGAGAAGAAGAGAAGAAAGGAGGGTAAGAGAAAAAGAAAAAGAAAGAGGGAAGGAGAGTGAGAGAGAGAAGGAGCGTGTGACAATTTACTCGGCCGATCTCCAAACCGCATATATAGGAAACCTCTTTTCGTCTCCTCTGTTCCTCCCTTTCTTCTCTGTTTCTTATATACCTTATTGCCGCGTTATTTATGCGCGGGTCCGGCTAATAAACATATGAACGCCCGTGCCTTCCCACACGCTCGCGAGTTCGTCCTTCCCTCTCATATACATTTGTGTGTGTACACAAACACAGTCCACAGACACGAAATCATTTACCATTACAGGTTTACTTTAGCGTGAGCATCCTCTTCTCTTCTCTCGAGGCATTGTCTCGTCTTATTAACAGTCGGCAGAGCGATACATCTCGGTATCCTCTCTTGGCCTTCTCTCCATGTCCACCGCGACCAAACATCTCGACACTTTGCTGGAGTAACCATCTCTTCTTCCTCCCATATATATATATATATATATAAAGAGGGAAAAAGAGAAGGAGAGTGAAAGGTATATATATATATACATATATGTGTTTATATATATAAATACAAGTTGAGGGAACATCATAGAAAGCGGTGCAATTTTTCTTCAAGGGGCAAAAAAAAATTTTTTTTCCGTCTTCTCTTAAAAGAGGACCGCTTCACCGATTATTAAGGGGGTGGGAGGGGAATGGTATAAGTTCGCACGTCCCGCGTCTGTAACGTCGCCCAAAGCTGTGCGGAATTGTTTTTATTGGTCGGGAGCTTTGCGCGCCGATTTCCCACGAAGAAATTCTCACGCTATAAATCAGCGCGCCCGCTGGGGACGATCATTGTTTTGGGTACGTGGAATTTCAGTGTGTCGCTCATGAATTAGAATATCAGATCCTCCAACACCGCTTTACCTTCCACCCCTTCTCTCTCTCCCTCTTAAATTTTCATATATGGCGCGAGGGAATGCCCCCGCGTATTTGCAATGAGAGAAAGGTATATATATATATGTGTGTGTGTATCGAGAGGTGTGAATTATAAATCACATTATATAACTTATGTCCAACTACTAATCTTAATTTCCCAATTCAATTTTCCAAAAATGCATATAGACATTTAAATTTCTTGATCTTATTTTGAACGTTGTTTTTATATTATAGGGGAGATCAGGGAGTAAAGTACCACTTTTCTCTCAGCTTTTAAAATTAAAAAAAAATACGTCCTCATATCACTCATACTTTATTCTAGAACAATTTTTTTTTGGGAAATGCAAGGTGAACCATTTCACCTCGGGCGTAATATGGATCACTTCCCGGGGCGTATTGAATCAGTAATTAAATTATAATTTAGATCATGAAATATTACTTAATATTGACAATTTTGGATTCTATTGTACATTTATAAGAAAGAATATTAAAAATTGAACATATTTCATATAAATACTTTAAACATTTTCGTGGAATTTTCAAATTTTAAAAAGTTGTAGCGAAATATAAAATCTATTTACTTAAAAAATCGATTCACAAGTTATTTTTTTAATCAAGAGTTATCATTAGTTCCTATATTAATATATAAATTACAAGAAATTAAACTAGACTAAATTATTTTATTGACATTTTAAATGGAAAAACATATGTAATTAAATTACTTTCTTAATAAAATTTAGCAATTTACGAAATTTCCAGGTAACATAATGTTACAATAATTAAAACTTTAACTTCTGCAATAATCTTTAATCAAAATAACGATCCTTATATTATATTTTAATTAATATAATGTTACACGGAGAAAAATTTTCTGTTAATGATTACAATAGTCGAACAGTACTGCTCGGATATGTGACCACTTTTCGTAATGCCTAAAGTAGCTTCGTTGTAACAATTCTGTAAGTCGAACGTACTCATTAAAAATTTATTTGAAATAAATACGAACTAAATATGAGTTAGCACAAAGTCTATGTGACTGATTACAATAGTCTACGTTAAAAGGAAATCTTGGATTCTATCCACATTTGCAGCAATCTAAGGGAATTAGTGATACAGTCTGTAGTAGTCTTTACAACAGGACTATTGTAAAAGAAGGTGACCGCGACTGCCTTGCCTTCTTATTTTACTATAGTTCTTCGTAAAGACTACTATTGCTATATTTCTGATTACAAATGACTGTTGTAAAGTTAAAAAAGAAAATTTTCAACTAAAATTATTTTTTTTTTTATTTTCATGACTTCTAATCATGTATTGCACATTAATTTCACTCTTCCAAGACTACCCACTTCAAGATAAATTATATTATTAAACTAGACAATTTCACTAAACCCTAAGTACATAAATCTAACTTAAATACTAAACGCATAACATAATAACGATCGCTATTTACACATATTTATACATGACTTAAACTTCCTTATATTCTAACTGCTATGAAAGTTCACAGCTTGCGAGAAAGACTTATACACTTTAAATGTCAAAAAATCACTTCGTTCTCAGTAATTAATACAATTATTGTTAATTGTTAGTCTTTAATATTGTAAGGTTTATTGTTTATTACATTTCCATAGTGAAAAAATTTTTTTCTAACACACGCACCGAAGGTACAAGATTTCTTGCCTGTATAAATTGTTATATAATTTACACAACTTACGTAAGTTACGTAAGTAAAAAAGTAAGTTGCATAAGTAAGTTAACTTACGTAATTTACGTAAAATATAAGTTCCGTAAATAATGTATGATACGTAAAAATATAAGTTACGTGAATAACGTAAGTTGCACTTACGTAAATAACTTAAGTTACGTAATGGACGAATTATTGTAAATTGCACTAATTAGGTAACTTACGTACTTTACGCAAGTCATGAATTACAAAAAAAACTTTTTTAGTTGAAAATTTTCTTTTTAACTTTACAACAGTCATTTGTAATCAGAAATATAGCAATAGTAGTCTTTACGAAGAACTATAGTAAAATAAGAAGGTAAGGCAGCCGCGGTCACCTTATTTTACTATAGTCCTGTTGTAAAGGCTACTACAGTCTGTATCACTGATTTCCTTAGACGGCTACACATGTGAACAGAATCCAAGATTTCCTTTTAACGTAGACTATTGTAATTATAACAAGTCTCTGCGTGAATGCCTACAGTACCCTTTCTGAACCTGTACATCTAAATTATTAATGATTCCAAAAAATAAATTTCAACACGATTAATACAGTGTTTGGATTCATTAAAGTAACTATAGTAATCGCTCCTACTAAATTTTTAATAAATTACATAGTTTTCGTAATCATTACAAAAAGTGGTCACATATCCGAGCTGTAATATAGACTATTGTAATCATTACGAAAGAAATTTTCTCCGTGTAAAATTTAATTTACATTTTTTAAAACCTTTCTTTTGTGGTTCGAACAGTTGATAAATAAAGTTATTTGTCTTTTTAATAATCGCAAATAAGGAAAGTATCAACGCCTACCCATGATTCATGGGCCCATAGATGACATGAAGTATGTAGGTATTGATACTCTGCCGATAGAGTAGAGTTCGTCACGGCGCTGTAGTTGAGCCAATAAGCCCCGGACAATGCGAGCCATTACACCCCAGTCTCCCTTACACTCTAAATGTGAAACAAAAAAACAAAATTGAATTTTAGGTTTCAGAAAATCAGATTTTGAAAATGAAAAATTTGTAAACTTTAATTTGATGCATACACGGGGAGAGAAAAGAGAATGAGACAAGAGTTGTTAAGTTCGTGGGGTTCTGCAAAGAGTCTCTGCCCCCGCATAATAATACAGCAGCCGTATTCGCTGCCGCGCCGCCGTCAGCCAATTAAATAAATATTCGTTGACATCGCGACCGCGTCGCTTCTACAAACCGGACCCCTTGGCGAAACCGCAGCAGAGAGGTGCTCATTCCCGTCAAGCTCTCTCCCTCTCTCTTTAGTCTGTACATAAGTACTAAAGATATATTGAGTACATCGCATCGTATCGGCGAGTCGTGATTTCCACGCGAATCGAATATATATAGGAAGTATTTAAAGTCATGGCGATTTATCAAAATTAAAATTTTTATTTCTTTTTATTCGAATTGTCATCCAATCAATCAATTCAATTCAATCAGCTAATTAGTTAATTAGAGAAAACAAAATATCTTTTAAGTTATTTAACAGATACGAAAGAGAGAAATGTTTAGGCAACTCGTCAGAAATTTGAGTAATTTTACTCTAATTGCAACATGATTGTTATCAAATTATGACCTAATTGTTATATAACCTAAACGTCGCATGATTGTAACCTAATTATAAAACCAATTGTAATCCAACTTAATTATATCCAAATTGTAGCATTATTTTAACCTAATTATAACCTATAAAATTAAGCTAATTTGAATTGAATCGTAACACAATAGTAGTGTTATTCGTACCTAATTGAGGCGTTGTTGAAACTGCATTGTTACCTCATTATTACTTAATTGTAACGTTATTGTAACCTGATTGTAAACCAACTATTACTTAATTACACCCTAATTGAAGCGTTATTGTAACCTATAATTGTACACTGATGACTGTTACTCATTTAAACTCTAATTGTATAGCGTATATTTATAATATATTTGCAACATAATATTATTGAATTGTCAAGAACAGACAATTTCTACATAACCTAATACCCTATACGGAGAAAAAAAGCAATCCTTTTTAGTATGAAAAGGGTTCACGCTTTTCTAGCTTGAACTGTTACTATACGCTTAAAGCAAGAATTTAACCGTTTCAAATATGTGAGTATTTTATATAGTTTAAGAGCCTGTCAAACATACTCTCACAGAAAGAAGTGATACTCAAGAAGCAGCAGCGCCACGCGAAAAACGTATGAAACACGAACCTACTACGATTGCAAGAGTTTCATGCTTTTTCGGTATAAGACTCCTGGAACAGAAGATTAAACCATACTGAAAACTAAAAAAGTATGAAACTCCTACGCGGAAAAAAAAGTTCACGGATCTCTCGTGAACTAGTATATCACTATTCGATGGGACACAAAATTCTTGAAAATCAACAAACACGCAGTTCGTCAAAATTCTATCAACTCCTTCACTAGAAACATAGTACGGTTTCCGAACTTTTCGTCAAAGTTAACGAAAAATTCACGAACTTTTAAAAAATGCTAAAAACAAGGAAAAATAATTTCCAGATACTACTTTTTTATAGCAATTCACTTAATTTGATAACTTTACGCCTATACGCACCTAAACTACACAGAATACACCATTTTATCGCCATTAAAATTCGTAATTCGCTTCAGGGGATTCGAACCTAGTACCCTATACCCTATGACATAATATTTCTACCAACTAACCACCACTGCTAAATCTACATACACATTAATTCTGCAAACGACACGATTAGCTTTGTCTGCTGTCAAACTCAGGACCGTGCAAAGTAGAAAAAGACCATTGTCGTAACCTTTAATTTATTTTATGAATTATTTGTTTCACAAAAAAATTAGCACACAAAAATATTCACTAAATAATAGAAAACACTGATTCTAAATAATAACTTTTATCAAAGAATTTGCCCGAATGTAAACACAGATGACACCGACTGAATGATGAATGCTTGATCAGCCATATTTGATGCGCATTGCGAACTGCGCATACTACTGAAACTGTCGAGTTCACGGTTTTTTTCGTCAACTTGTACCTCTACTTTTGACGAACTACTCATCCTTAACAGTTCATCAAAAATTCATTAACTTTGTTTCAGCTATTCGTTGACGTTTGCCATTTCTAATCAAAAGTGAATGGAAATTTTGAAATTTTGTGTCCCATCCAAAAGTGATAAACTAGTTCACGAGAGATCCGTGTACAATCGTAGTCCCTTATGTGTCACCTACGCTTCACGCGTGGCGCTTCTTACTGTGAGAGTATGAATGTCACAATACTTTTAAGCATGGAATACTCTCATGATAAAATGCCATAAACTTTTACTTTATTAGTAAAATTTTCGTACTGAAATTGCGCGCAAAATGTTACTGAAATATTCTATTGGAACCTATAAGAAATATTTCATACATATTTTAGGAATATTTAAATTTTGGATCTGTGGATTAATTTAGGAATATGCCATTGGAATTTTTTCTATTTTTAATATTATTGATGACGATAAAAATTAATTAATTCGAAAATTCAGAAAACCCTTTTATTGTAAAATCTTCCCCCTGTGAAAGGATTTTCGGAAAATTTTCTAAAAAATTTGTGTTTTTCGGGAATTCCTCCACAGGGGTTCTTAGGATAAACAGCCAATGATATATATTTCCGATGATCCACTTGAATCATTTCTCCAAACTTACCACGATATTCCAGAGAAATATTAGAAAGTTTCCACTGAAGTTTACAATAGAGAAAAGTTTCCCTATATTGTACAATTTTCCACTGTATAATTTATTACAGCAACCTTCTTGATCTATTCCACCATAAATGTATATATATATATATATAATTATTATGAAAATTTGTAGGAAAAAAACACTTTTCAAATATTGCGCACATCGTTCATAATGTAATCTATATAATTTCCATAAAATGCAGTATGAAGTCAGTACATACCATTAAAAGTCACGTCTTAAAGCAAAAATTATCCAAATTAATTCAGTCCCTTGCTATTAGCAAATTAGAAAGCACGCAGCATAAGTAATACCAGTGTAATAGGAATAGTTACGCAAACATCTACACTCATTAGAACAAAAAAATGTCAAGATTCCTAATTAAAAGTAATTCAAAATGGTCAATGATTTGCAAACTGCTAATAACCGTTTTGGTGATAGAATTGCGAAAATTTCTATCTCTTTTTCCCTGGAGAATTAGATTTCTAAAATATCTTTTCTGCATTTTTACTGAATTGTTAATTATTTAGAAATTTGTATTTGGAAAAAAGCGACACTACATACGAGTATGATGAAAATTTATGTGCTCAAAATTCTTTCTCGTGTGAGCGGGCGGAAATTGATGACGGGGGCGTTGAGGGATGTTAGAGGGAGCGAATGGGTTGACAATGGACAACAGTGGCCCCAAAAAGGGGGGTAAAAAGGAGAGGAGAAGGCGCTTCGGCCAAAGGAGTGATTTGTGAAGACGCTCCCGCCGTCGTAATCACGTGGGATCTCTTTTCGCTGTCGTTCAAGGCAGCATCCAGAAGTACACGGTAAAGTCGTTCGCGAGACGAGCAGGACGAAGCATTTTCAGAGCAGTGCAGAGCACGGGACAACCAAACGACTCTTATTGTTATTATACGGAGTGATGGGCGTCCACAATCGTGGCATGTTTATGCGTTCAGTTTCGAAGTGGCCTTGAATATATACTCTCTCTCTCTCTCTCTCTCTCTCTCTTTCTTTATATGCCCTTCCAAATCGAAGTCATTCTGCTTCGACTACCTCGTCTTCTTCACCTGATTCCGTCTTTGTTTTCTTCAACATTTTTTTTATTTCCTCCGTCACTATGCAAGGCGAACGCCAATCTGACATGGAGAGACGGGAATAAAACGAAGGGGAGACTTGACGCTTTCGTGAAGTGCCAACGGTTCCCCTTCTCCCTTCCTTCTTTTCGCCAGAAAAAAGGGACCCCGAATAGCACAATATGTAGCAATAATATTACATTGTTATATTGCGAATTTGACTGCAATATTGACATTATTTTTTTATTATTGCTGCACTCTCTAAATTTGAATAAGCGAAATTTCACTGTTTCACAGCGATAAGTATACAACTAATTCCAAAAAGCGTATATACGCTAATTAATTAGTGAAATTTCACTGATTTTTTAGCGAAATTTCACTAATTCGCAGCGTATATGCGCTAATTGGAATCAGTTGTATACTTATCGCTGTTTCAGATTTAGAGAGCAATATTGACATTATTGATGCAATATTACAGATAGATTGAAATTATTGATGAAATATTGATTTCTGTATAGAACGGACGCTTGTGGCAAGCATACAACATTGCAATGTTCATTTAATGAATTAATTGAGTTGAAACTCATCCTTACTCGGTGGTTTCTGGTGTAGCTGATTACGAATCTAATGTTATTTTTTCAAAATTTAAAATGTTGGATAGAAATTAAAAGTTGTACAGATTTGCTTATATAACTCATTTCAATTTTTAAATTTAATTATTTTATTAATTTAGGTTAAATGAGAAATTTAAAAATGTGTGCGAACGAAACTGATGTGAAATTTGGTTAAAAGCTTTAGAAATTTGCGTCTAGTTCTAATGGTATGGTTGAAAAACCCTACTCTCTAAATCTGAATTAGTATAGTTTTCTACTAATAAAATAGTGCGGATTCGTTTGCCAATTGAATTAGTATAACTGTTTTTACTAATTTTTAGTAGTTTCTTACTAATTATTTGAAGAAAATTTACTAATTTGAAATAGTAAAAAATACGGTCTACTAATTGAATTAATAATTTTCTACTAGCAATTAGTAAAAAAACTACTAAAAATTAGTAAAAAATGTTACTAATCCACACTAATTCAGATTTATAGAGAGTAACTATTGGGCTGTTTCTATATTCCAGCAATACTAAATGAGTAATATAACCTAAATTATGCCTGTATCTTCTACTTTTTTCTTTCAGTATAACTTTTAATCATCAAAATTAACATTTTTATTTGGTGGAAAATGTATTTCAAGCATTAAATAAAAATTTAAGGGGACAGAAAGCAGGCCTTATCGACCCTCTTACAAGCAAAGTTTGGAGTCAAGTTTTGGAAAATTTTTTACTTTTCTATCAAAATTTTCAAACTATTTAAGGTATTTGGGCAAAGGCGGAAATAAATTTTTGGGAAATTTTTTATTCTTCAATCAAATTTTATATACATTTTCCGAAATATTATGGAAAGAGATTGACGAAGTTGGGCTACGGTTAGAATAGATTTTTGTGAAATTTCTAACAATTCTTTTCATTTTCAAAAGTAGGGACAAAATTTTGCTATCATTATTTTTTGAAAATTTTTGTACTTTTTTATATAAAATTTTGTTTTTATTTTCTTAAAATGGGATTAGTTTGGTATTGTGTATGCCATATAAAATCAATTATGTGACAGAAAGACATATATATAGACATCGTAAGGATGTGCTAAGAACTTTATTATAGGACCCATATTTTGAAAAACTAAAAGTCGTAAATACTTTGTTTATTTTATTTAAAATTTTATTTTATATATTATCCAATTATTTACTTAATATTATATGTATAATATGAAATATTATATAATAATAATATAATAATAATAAATATAATAACTAAGTAAGCAAATAATAATATTTATTTACCATTTTCAAATAAAAAAACTTTCTTTGTAGTTATAAGTATACAGATGTCCTATCAAAGATACTATATTTTTAGCAAAAAATGTCGACGTAAACAGTTGGGGAAAAGGGGGGAGTTGGTAAAAGTCCACGATGAGGGGAGGGAGTCAGAAAGTGATAAAAAATTGTCCACGTGTTTATAAGGTGTTAGTCTTTATCTATATTTATGTACTTGTGTATGTTTGCTTGTGTGTATATGCCTGAAGGTTTTGTAGATCGACGACGAATGATGAAGAGTCAGTCCGACGTGAGCCCTTGCCAAAAATGTATCTCTATAATAGTCGACTTTTAATTAAATAATATTGATATAGTTTACTCCGTTTTGTGTTACTTAAACCTGGATACCCTTAAAAACATCCCTTACTTGTTATAATATATATTGTTGACATATTTTGAGCCATTTGGGGCATTTTAACTACAGACAAAACTCCATGATTACTAACTAAAAAAATAAATAAAAATAAAACATTTACTAGTAGTGAGAAAGAGTGCGAAAGAAAGAATTGAATGATTTCTGAAAATCAATAGTTTTTGGAACATGTCTATATTTGCGCTAGATTGGCTAATTAATGAACACTGAATTCAAATGGACAAAGTTCCCTCTGGCGGGAGTTGCGGGCGGAGTTGAAAATAAACAGTTCTCGTATTTGCTACAAAGGGTGTGTTTATGACGTGGTTGTTTGCAGATGCTACATTATAAAGAAGCTGTGTGGCACGAGACCTCTCTATTCCCTCTCTGTAGATTGCGAGGGGGACCGAGGGCGTGGCAAGCCTCCGGGGTGCCACCGTTTTCGAATAAATTACGTGAAAAGGGGGGCGGGGGAGAGCCAGTTATTATTACTTAATAGATAGACAAACAAATTGTTCACGCCTTCTTATAAAAACATACTAATTGTTTCCCTCTGTTGAATAGGTAGAACTCAGGTTTTGAATACATTTTGAAAAATAATTTCTTCACACGCAAAAGGGGATTTTATTTCTATATTTGTTCTGATTTAAGTATAGGACAAGAAAAAGTAGCCAGACTGGCTAGTATTTCTAGTTGAATTCATTAAATTTTTTTTCTATTTTATTAAATATGCTGTGATGCTTATTTAAATATTTGTGTTAGCTAACATACAGCAAGGAAAACTAGACAGAGCCGTTTTGAATCCCTAAATGAAGCAGAACCAAGTAGTAATGTTATAAAACTGCTCGCTTCTATAATAATTGTAACCTAGAAACGTACGTTCCTTATTAAGAGTATTAAAAAATGTTTCATAAGGACAAAAATGAAAATTTGGTTCGCGTGTAACAATACTGAGACGAGTTAGTATTACAGTGGGCCAATGGGTATTTGTATATACAGGAGAGATAGGTGGAATTAATTAGTGATATCAGTAGTATCTCTTCGCGTCATTAGCGAGCACTGCTGCCGTTGTACGAATGCAAACTTGTGTATGCGACTTTTGCATGACGTAGAGGCCAAAGCAAGACGCGATCAACGAGCTTATAGGGCAAGAGGTTGATCGTATGTATATATAGCTACTAAGTCCCTACTATATGTATACCTCGCACACAGTTTCCAACCTGAACATAAATCTACCTTTTACTATGCACTTTGTAAAGGTATTTACATGAATAAGACTACCACTGAAATTTGTAATATACATAAATATTCCTCGACTTGTTGCTAAACTCAGCCAATATTTTATATATCAATGATGAAATCTCGCTTAATCAAATTTTCTCCTCGCTTAAACATATGTTAGACAACTATAACTGATATTTTAAGAATACTCTTAATTCATGTCCCATGGCATATATAAGAGGAGAATTTCAATTTAGAATATATATACGTATAACATTTGGATACAAAGCATAAACAACTCTAGTTGTATTTGTAGTGTAATATTGTAACCTACATGGTGTTACGAAAAATTAATTATAAGTAACTTGACCTAACCATTAACCAGTAACTTCAACTTAACTGTAACCTGAGCCGAGCCTGAGATTGGCTCGATGTATCGAGCATTCGAAAATATCGAAAATATTGAATTCCCCCTAAATGTCTTACGTTAGTTAGTAAGTTAGTTATTTTAACACCTAATGATTTTCTACGATCAGTATAAATATTTTTTGTAATTCATAAGCTCAAATCTAATCGGATACTCGAAATAGCACAACTATACCTGATTGTAGCCTAATAATGACCTAATTGTAATTTTGACATCAAATTTGGATTTAGTGGCCCTAAAAGAGTGCGAATATATAAATTATAGATAAATCTGATAACATTACAAAAAATTTGGTCACCATACTGGAACCGACATGTTTAAATTTAAAAATTTGTTTTTAGATTCTTATTCAGCAACCTGAAAAACTTCTTTTTACCAAGTTGAATGAAAATCTATTAAAATTTGTTCAAGTTATTCAAGTTTTTACATTATTAATTTTGTAATGGTTGATTGCTTATTTTATGATACATTATCAGTCAACTGGTTGATTTACTATACATCTACGAAGACTTTTTTCAGTTTTTCCATCCCTTAAAACAGTAGTATATATACTTGAACTTGTTTCTTAAACCTCGCTTAACTACAGTGACCAAATGACCCAAATTATTTTAATAAATTCTGTAAGCATTCTGAAATATTAAAGTTCACTTATAACCTTCAAATAAATTTAACAATTACAATCACTAATGAAACTTTTAATATTCATTAAAATAAATGTTTATTTTTATAAAAATATTTGTTAAATAAACTCAGATCTTCTTAGTCATTTTACTTTATACTTTTTCACTTCATATGTAAAAGTCCAATGTCATATTTTCCTCACAAAATCTCAAAAAAGACACTAAAATGTAAATGAAATCACAAATCCGTTACTTTGTACTAATTAAAATTTTCACTTAAAAAGAAAAATTCTGTACTTAAATTAATTAAATTTGTTAACTATATTCTTAATGAATAAATCTCTTATACTTATACGCGTTAAACTGTTAAAAGCAAAACATCTTATTGTTTTACTAGGGTAAGTCCGGGGGAGATGGCCAGTTCAAATATTTTACAGAATTTCTAAAGAAATATCACTTATTATGGGGTATTCTTCAACCTTCTGTGATTCATATTAAATCTAAACAATAAATTGATGAAAAATAATAAAACTGTAAGTGTAATCCTTGTTTATTTTTTTTGCACGGCTCTATTATTATTTTTTAATATAATTTTAAATTTTAAATCTTAATGCGTAGTGCATAACCCACGCTTCGATATAAACAAAAAATAAAAGGGAAAATTATTTTATTTATTTAATATTTTTATGTTTACTTTTATCATTAATTAATGGGTAAGATGGCCACTGATGACTTTTATTAAAATTTTTTGATGTTAATGTTATATACTTAAGAAATATTAATGAAAAACAAATTAAAAATGTCTGAGAATAAAATAATTGATCCAATAGACACCAGAGATGGAGATTTATTTGTAGGTTGACGCAAAAGTTACAATCAAACAACGTTAATTGAAGATTGGATTAAGTGCAATATTTAAAATTTTTGGGTACATAAGAACTGTACTGAATGTCATGAAAAATGTTCAAAATACGACCAGAAAAAGAGGAAAGTATAATGTGGACGATTAGAAATTAAATTTAAGTTAAAATTAAAAAATTATAGATAGTGACCATCTCTCCCGCACACATGTAGCCATCTCACCCGGACATTCCGGGAGAGATGGCCGAATGCACTTTTTCGAAAATGTATATTTTAAGATTGTAGCTATGAAAATATTTTATTTTATGTTTCGTTTTTTTAAAGTGAAGTGTTCAATATTCAATTACCAATAAAAGTTTAGATAAAAAACGCTTTTTCATAATTTTTACAGTACTTTGAAAAAACTATGGCCATCTACCCCGGACTTACCCTATAGTAATGCAATATGCGCAGGCGTGTACTTATAAGTCAAACAAACATTTATGTGAATCAAATATATTTTTTATTTGCTACAAATATACTATTTCCTAAATTGCAAATATATTTCTTTAATTTAGATTAATAAGTGCATTTATTTTAAATAAATATTAGTTTTTTATTTTAAATAAAATATTTATTTGCAACAAATAAATTTTTTTTAAATATACACTTTTAGTTAAAATAAATAATTTTTTTCTCTGGGTGCAAGAAGATTTTCTCAAATTCAGATTCCGGTTTTTTCTGTGTAATTATAATCTATAATTATAGGTTATAATTGTATACTCTACGCCAATTATAATAAAATTATACCTAACTGTAGAATGAAAATGTAACCCAATTGTAATATATTTAAAACAAAATTTTAGAAATATTTAAACCTAATATCCTAATCCTATAATATTCTAATTTTAGCGAAATTTAGTCCTGATTGTAGCCTTATTGTAAATTAGTAGTAAAGCCGTAACTGAAGCATAATTTTATTGTCACTCAATTGTAACCCAACTGTAACCTAATTATACCCTAATTGAAGCTTTATTGTAACCTAAATGTAACCTAATTGCAGCATTATTGTTACCCACATGCTTCTTATAATTATACATCCAGAGAAAATTTTTATTTAAACCAAATAAAATTTATTTGAAACAAATAAAAAGTCTAGTTGGTTCTGAGAGGAATATACAATTTCCCTGGGTGTAACCTAATTGTAGCATACATATAAGTAACACAACTAATACCCAATTGTAACACATTTTTGACGTTAGCATAACATGTTACAATTGGTATAACTTAATTACAACATACTTTCACAGTAATTACAGAATAATTATTGAATTGTCCCGAGAGGAGTGAAAATGATTGATTATATTCGTGAGAGAGTTGGCGCATACATAATAAATATTGAATATCTTATGAGGAGTGTTAGAAAGTAACGGTGGTGTAAATCTTGATGAGTATACACACAAAAAACCCAGTCTCATTTTTGTTGCATCTCAAAATGAGACTATGTTGAACGCCATAGAACGTGGCGCCACCTAAGAGTCTCATTTTTGTTGCAACTCAAAATGAGTAGCGTATGATACTCATTTTGAGACTAGGTTTTTTCAGTGTAGCTGCACACATAAAACAGTTTCGAATAGGCGCGCGCGGGTACAGAGGCGGGTAAAACGATTACCATAGACATGCGACGCGTTGATTATAAACATAATTAAAAAGAACAACCGTATCCAATGTGTTGTTCCTTTTAAGCGTATGCGCAGCTAAAATCGTGTGCGCCCTTCGATCCCGGTGGTCCTATACGTTTAGGTGGATTATCCTGCGAATCTCCCAACAGGATCTTTCAGTCTGAGTTTCCAATCGATATCTTCTCGTAATTAATTCTCGATCGGTACAATGTCGATTGAATCACCGGATATACCATCGACAACTGCAAACTCCAAAGACATTGCAATGCTCCGATCCCATCCATACATGTATATATATATATATATATATATATATATGGATGTTGGAGGTGGAAAACGCTTCATTGAAAAAGTAGTTGGTCTTTCTTCCCTTTTTCTTATATATGTATATATACAGTACTCTCTGATTCATTTAAAAATTGTTGGATTTTACATTCGTTTTTTATTCCTGAGTAAATTGGGAGTAAAGTTTTGAAAGTAATGATCCCAAGCAGTACAACAGTTGGCCGCAATACCCAAATAGAACAATGTATATACCCCCACAGCACCGAAACTTTCCTAAAAATTTATTAAATATTTATTTGCAATAAAAATATCAAAATAATAACAATTATGCTAGAAGTAGGTTACACTTTGGTTACAACCAGGTTACAACGATGTTACAATTCGGCTAAAATTAGCGGAATTTCTACACAGAAATGCTGCACTGCGGCACAAAAAATCTAGACTCAAAGTGAGGTCGTCTTAAAACATTTTTAAACCCCTAGTAAAAATGACCCTCGTAGATGGCACCAAGTTAATAGTCTCACTTTGGCCTACAAAAAAAATATGAGAGTTAAAAATTGAAAATAACAAAAGTAATAAAAAGTAACAAATAAAAATTTGTTACCTCCATTAATTTTCGTCAACGAAATGAAAACATGTTTATACCTCCAGCGACAATTAAATAAATCATGATGTCATTATTAACGCCCACGTTTTTCTTTAATTTTTGTTTCGGTTTTCATTTCTACCAAAAAGATGTTAAAATCTGATCCTCTTTCTGTATTATATATATTGTCAGTGCGTGAGGGAGTTTCATCGATTGGTAGGAAACTAAATTCGTAAAAATGTCTCTTTTCGACAATAGCACTATATTAAGAACGCAATTAAATTGGAAGTTTGAAAGGGTGGTCGCTAAAACAAAGGCGGCTCCATATGTAAATCCAGTTAATGCAGCGGCTTTATCAAAAAAACGCGTTTCAAATTATAAATACCTATTCGGCTTTGCACACAGCCCCTTTAAGAGGGACCCCAATTTGGATTCTAACGAGTATAATATTTCAGCTTGGACCGTCCCGCATAAAGATCATTATCGAACCACAGCTCGTACTCCTTTTTTCCTCAAACCCCAAAAGTTCGACAGATAGACAAGTTCGTAGATTATAATTCAGAATAATAAGAAGAAACTAAGATCAAGATATACAATTTTTAGCTAATATTCTCTTCCTGGCCGAATATATATATATATATATATATATATATATATATATATACATATGTGGGTCGTAAGATGTTTATCTATTTCCTGTCATCAGAGAATATTTATAAGAAGTTTATATTTATATTCGATAATTGACGTGAATGGTTACGATGAAAATTATATGATTATTTACGATGTACGATGATGTCAAGTGTTAGTTAAAATTCTCAGATTCTAGTGCCGCACTCCTGGAGTCAATGTAGCATCAATCACAATTTAAAAATTTGAATCAATTACCGAGTCACTTGACGGTTCGTCCGCCACGATACCTTCTTCTTGGTGCTGCGAAGAAGATAGGTGTGTGTTGGGCGAGGGGGGATACCAAACTGCGGCAGTTAGCGAATAATGCGAGTATAATAAGAGCATAAAAGCGAACAGTGCAATGCTGAAGAGTCCAGGATGAGAGAGTTAGTTTACAAGAGAACGCGATTGGATCTCTCCGCCCAGCAAGGGCGAGAGGCCGGGCTTCACCTATGACCCTCGATCTTCACTTCTTCGTCTTCTCTCTTTTCTTCGCTACCTTCAATCCTCTCTATCGCTTCTTCTTCTTCTTCTTTTCTTTTTTTTGCTCCCCTCGACTGCCAGTGCACTATTTCCCAGGACCGTAAATAACTTTTTTGGGAAAAACATTTTTCTTATTCTAATTATTCAAAGCATGTTTCTTAAAATCTGTTAAAGAGACTTAAATGTTCCAAGTTTTAAGAAAAATTTTAAACATTAATTTGCAAATTAAAAAATTGTATGATTATCAAAAATATAAACATTCATTTTTAAATAATTTTAGATAGAGAATTTTAGAAAACCTATTAATTAAGATACATAATTAATTATCCTTGTTTATTTTTTAAAAATTTAAATAAATTTTTTGACACGAATTCAATTATTCTCATCTAAATAATAACATATTCTTGAAAACAATTAAATTATTTTTATAATTATAGTACAATTGTTTCGAAAAATTTAATTATTTTCGAAATAATTTTCATAAATTTCCCACGAAGTTTCAATTCTTTTTGTAAATTATAAAATTCTTCTCAAGAATTAAATTATATTATGATAAATTATAATTTCAAGAAAGAATTCATCATTATTTTCTATAATTTTATGACAACATTCTTTCCTTTAATTCAATTACATATTTTGATAAATAATAAAATTCTTTTTATAAATTTAGTTATTTTTCAATACAATTGAGCTGCCGGATCAAAGAAGGGCACATAACTCATTTAAATTACATTGGTTATGTGCCTTTCTTTGATCCGGCAGTTCAATTTTAATAAAATTCCTCGAAAGGATTCAATTATTTTTAAAAATTGTAATAAATTTTTCTTTTAAATTAAATTATTTTCAAAAGTTTTTATAATACTCAAATACTTTCGAAAATTTCAATAAAAGTTATTAAAAAGACTCCCTTATTTTCAAAAAATGTAATAAAATCCTTCAAAAAATGTTATTAATTTTAAGAATAGTTTTGTCATAAAGTAAAATAACATTATCGGGAGTACTTGTGGAAATAATTGTTCTGCAAGATCTTCATGAAGATCTTGCAGAACAATTTGAAATTGAAATTTCTGCCAAAGCACAGAAAAGTTTGATATATGAATTGGATATATTTTAATTAAAAGTGATAAATCTTTTAGAAAACTATTCGTGAGTTCGTAATTTTGATTTATAACATTCATATATATTTAGATAACATTCATTAACAACCTTTCTTACGCAATTTATTTTCAGACAGATTCTTTGTTTCATGCTACGGATGAAAATAACAGCACTCCAAAAATTTTGAACAGAAAAGAGAATAGAGTGAAAGATAAACTTTTGTTCAAAAATACAGAATTCTGCAAAGTATAATGAAAGGTAAGTTTATTTATAATTAAGAAGAACATATGCAAATAATTTTGAATTTATTATTTACTTGTAATAATTAGGTTAATTATTTTATTCTCTTACAGAAGTTTTATTCGCGAAATTAAGTAAAGATTACATTCCGTGTAGAAATTGAAAATAGGCTTCAATAAGGACCTGAATAGATGCCCTTTCGCAAGTGAGGCGCAAACTAGGAAAATTCGTTAGGACCTGTCTAATTTCGTCACGCTTGGAATATCAGGTGATGATATGGAAAAATAGAGAGGTTCTAACTAGATCGCCATGTCAGTGCCTGAGTAGAATATCAGAATGTGTGAATTCAAAAAGAGGCATTCTAGTCAGAGCCCGGTTATTACCTATCTAGAAATTTCTAGTGTGGTTAGCCTTACTAATTCCTTATCAGCACCACTTTTTAAATAAGGCGAAGTAGGGAAATTTCTACACGGGATTCACATAACAGATGACAATTTTTATAAGTCTTTGGGCCAAACCATATATCCAATGCTGTTGATTAGGACGGCTTTAGGACCTTAAGAGGAAATAAAAAAGACCATTTAGCAAACAATTTATCAGCGACTAGTCAGTAAATAAACGGTCTATTTTGGTACTGTACAGCGCCATGAAATTTTTCCACCAGGGTAAAGGGACAAATTTAAAATAAATTTTTATTTAAAAAAAAAGTGGAAAAGGGGGATTTATTTATTGTATTATGAGCTTCGAAGAAAGATATATATATATATACGACATGAATTAAAAAAACTATATGTAATGAAAAGAAGTAAAAGAGTCAAGGATAAAGATTTATTATTATTATTTAACTATATTATTTTAAACATGAACGTTAATTATAATTTCGCAATAAACATCAAAAACACGCTTAGCTTATGTAAATTAAAATCAAAGTGATGGGAATTTTCAACTTGAAGTCGTGATGATTTAAATCAAGGTTTGATTATTGCACAAGTTAAATGATCAGTGAACAATGGTCGATCTTTAAAATCCTCTTGACCCTAGTTGAACCTCTGATTTCTTTGGAATACGGCCCTGTTGTTCTCACATCCTACTCGGTTACTTTTCGTCCTCGAATTCTTCTTCTTCTTCGTCTTTCCCTCCTTCTTCTTGTTCTTCTCTTCTCTGCTATATGGTGTTTCTTCATCCCTTTTCGCATCTCACTCGAACACAGATGCTGCCATCTTCCCACGTGATCGTCCCTCGCTCTCGCATTAGCATTCTCGTACTACCGATTATTATATTTCATGGCGTACCTTATTTAACGCGACATTCGATGCAGCAAAGGTGCGAACTCGAATCCATTAGCATACGGACAAAATAACATTCCACATTTTTTAAAACCCCCCAAAGTCCTTTATTGATTTATTAACTGGAAAACGAAAAATTGTGATTTTTTTTAATCAGACGATGGACTTTTAATAGAAATGTATTTTTTTTTAATATTCTAAATATTATAATATAAAATATAATATATTTTAGAATATAATAACTATTGTATTTATAATAATATTATAATTATATTGTATTTATCCCTATAATATAAAACCATTTCGTCAACAACGCTGATTTAAAAAAAGTTCTAGGCGCAAACATAGCCTCAAAATTAGGACTATATTTAATAAACCATATGGGTTAGAGGCAAAAATCGCTTCAAAATTATACTATAAAAAATAGTTTCATTTGAAATTTTTATTTGCACTTCAGGAAATTTTCCTCATTAACATTTTTTCACTACAAAAATGAAATCTATTAAAAACTAATTAAAAATGAATCCATTAAAGTGAGAATGAAAATAATAATAAAACTGAAAATAATAATCAAACAAAAAGTAAAATTAATTCAGAAGAGTTCGCGCCTACATTCTTAACTCAAGAACATAATTTAAATCTTCCATAAAATTGATTTAAAATTAATTTCTTCAGAGGAATTCAATGGTCAAAAAATATTTTTACCCTTTTTGAATTTTTATTTTTCTTAAAAACTAGTAGATTTTAAAATCCATCCTCAATTTTGAGGAAATTGTGTTTTTGTATGTGCAATAAAAAAATTGTGAATTAAAAAATAGATTTTTAATATTTTTTAAACGTTTTTTGAAAAAATTTGTTTTGTGTTTGTTTCATAATATTCAATTAAAATTATTACAATACTACATTATTTTCATGAAATTTAAAGAAATTCTTGAAAAAAAAAGAAAATTTTTTACTCTTTTTTTATTTGTATATTTTTTTAAAAATTACAAAATCTTAAAATTCATATGTTATTTTGTAGAATATATGTTTTTGTATATATAAAAAACTGTCAAAGGAAAAATCCATTTTTAAATATGAAGGTTTTTTTAAAACATTTTTTTTAGTTTTACAATGCTCAAATTACCGTCGTTATTCAATTTGTTCATATCGGAATTCAATTGATTACTTTTCTGATTATCCTCTAAAAAGTTGATAAATATTCTCCACAATTTTTAGAGAACATTTTTATTGGCATAAAATTTTTACAATACATGTATGTATCGTTTTACTATGTAATGAAATTAATTGTCAACTTGCTTAAATTTTGAAACATGAAAAAATACTTATTTATTGCGAAACACTTTGACAATTATTAGGCACATTTTTTGTTCCCTGTTTTGAATCCCCATTTCGCGAAACCAATAAAATCTTCCACGTATATATACACCATTCTATAAAGAGCTATTTTATTAAAACTGTGTACGATCATCAAGAAGTAATTATGACCACCTTGCAACTGTACGGCAATTTTATTTTACGACCTCGTTTTCATTGCAACAGACACGATTGTCTTTTTCACTGACACTTGGTTATTTACTTTCACCGGAACGTGTATTTCGGGAAGAATGTCGTACGAGGCAACACTTAACTTGGATGCGGTCGTTTCTTAATAAAACTTAAATAAAAAAATGACACCCAAAACAAAATAAAAAAAAAAATGAGAAAAATCTCCGTCGTCAAGATCATCCTCTGTATAATTGATAGAGTGGTAAAGTGACGAAGAAAGAGGTAGAGATGAATCACGCGATGCAGATACACGTATATATCTATGTATATATACGTCCTGTTAATACCGCCGTAAAGACAACCTGCAGTAATAATAAAGTGATAATAAAAAAAGAAGAAAAAAAAGAATTGAAAAAAATAATGCAGAATCGTCTCGCGGACACGCCACGGGGAGTTTATTACGTGGTGCCATATCGTGTATAAGCGAGCAACAGGGCCGCAACTGCCGCTCTTGTGACGGTCTAATAACTTGGAACGAATCCAGTTCCCTTTGTCTGAGGTATTATTAGTTTAACCCTGAATAGAAGAATTGAAAACTCTTCTTTTTTGGCGAATTTTTTTCTTTTCCTTATGAAAATCGTCAACAATTTTGAGAAAAATATTTTAATATAAAGAAAAATTTACAAAGTAAGTAAAACGTCGCAATTTTGAAAATAGCTATAGTTAGGATCACTTTTCTCAAAATCATGACTTGCTATTCAAATTTAGTACCTGTGATTACAAAAACATTTTTTTAAAGTTACCCCCACTGTTTGCAAAATTTTCTATTTTGCATTCTCACCAAAGGGAGCTTTGTAGTGATGTCGATTTTGGAATTTCTTATGGGGAATCCACACTTCGATCTAAAATGCTTATAAGCAGGACGCTTTTCCGTGAAGCTATTATGTATACGAGCGATTCCACGTCAAGTGATCAAGGGGTCTTTTTGTGTAATGTTTATTTCAATAATTTTAAACAATAAAACATACAAATTTGACAAAGTAAATTTTGGAAAGGTTTTTTCATGCTCTTTCGATTGGAAATAAGCATTTAAAAAAAAAATTTTTTGACCCAAAAACATCAAAATTAAAAATAAATTTCAATTTTTGGGGGAGAAATACCCAATTTTTTTTTTTTTTTTTTTTTTTAACGAAAGCTGAGGTTTTTTCCTAAAAGGACATATAAATGATAAAGTGGGACTAGAATGTTTAAACATTGAAAAAAAGAATTTTCTACTCGCCGGAGCGCTCTAAACCTGGTTTTTAGCTCCGTTTTGGAGAAAATTCTTTTTTTCAATGTTTAAACATTCTAGTCCCACTTTATCATTTATATGTCCTTTTAGGAAAAAACCTCAGCTTTCGTTTAAAAAAAAAAAAAAAAAAAACGTATCCATCTCCCTCAAAAATTGAAATTTATTTTTAATTTTGATTTTTTTGGGTCAAAAAATTTTTT
The DNA here is from genome assembly GCA_032872475.1 of Leptopilina myrica (nomen nudum). Taxonomy (NCBI): domain Eukaryota; kingdom Metazoa; phylum Arthropoda; class Insecta; order Hymenoptera; family Figitidae; genus Leptopilina; species Leptopilina myrica (nomen nudum). The sequence goes on from CM065467.1 coordinate 7,343,612, forward strand.
TTTTCAAAATGCTTATTTCCAATCGAAAGAGCATGAAAAAACCTTTCCAAAATTTACTTTGTCAAATTTGTATGTTTTATTGTTTAAAATTATTGAAATAAACATTACACAAAAAGACCCCTTGATCACTTGACGTGGAATCGCTCATATAGATATAGTAAATCATAGGAAGCGCCACGAAAAAACGTCCCGCTTAGCTTAGATCGTAGTGTGGATTCCCCAATAGAATCTTTCATATTTAACTTTTTTCTTTATTAAAATTTTTATTAATTCTGATCAAAATTGTATTCCTGGCATGAAAACTAATCGATTCATGTATATAAAGTATATATATATATATATATATATATATATATATATATTTTATCAATTTTTATAATGTTAATCAATATTTTTATTTTTCACAAAAAATTTAAATTTCGTGTTTTTTAATTTTTTTTTAAATTTTACTTCAAAATAATTACTCTATGATGAAAGTTTAAGCAATTGGTATACAGTAGAGACTCCATTATCCGGACTAATGGATGCAGGCACTTGCCCGGATAATCGAAAATCCGGATAATGGAGTAAAGTACGAATTAAACAGATTTTTGGTTCATAATTTTACGTATTTATTTGCATATGTATTAAAATAAGACTGAAACAAACTAAAACTTTTAATGTCAACATTAATAAATATTTAGTTAGAAATATTTTAAAATATTTACATAAACAATTTCTTAAAATAATTAAAACACTTTAAAACTCAACATTTCGTGTAAAAATTCACGTTTTTGAATTGAATTATATGGTATTTAATTTTTATTGTCTGTTAACAGCTTGAGACCTTATAAACCTTATATTCAAAAAAAAAATTTTAATTTTTAATTTGTCCGGATAATCGAATATCCGGATAATAGGGGTCCGGATAATGGAGTCTCTACTGTATATTAAATTGAGGAAGGTACACTTGAGAAAACATTATACTTAAATGAAACACAAAAATAATGTTAGACGATTTTGTTTAATTGAAATTAGTTTGTAAGTTAAATCTCAATATATGGGCAATTCTCCGGAACCGGGCGATTTTGTGTTACTCACATTTAAATTAATTTTAGTAATTTAATTGAGGAGTTTGATGCTATAACGTGTTACATACTATTTACTAAACATGTCGCGTAACACCTTATAGCATTCAGGCCCTCAATTTTAATATAAAAAAAAATTAGTAGTTTTAGTAACAAACTTGACAAATAACAAATTTGTTACTTTGAGTACTTTTCTTCAATAAAAGTAGGGGAGACTGGGGCTAAACCGGACAAGTCAAATATTTCCGAAACCGTGAAGAATTTTAAATCGTGTAAGTAACCTATGAACACGCAATTTCGTGCGTTAGGGACGTGTCAATTTTCTTGTAATAATTATAGTTGCCGTTAATATGTGAAAATGTCATTTCTTGAGGTAAAAGTAAAAAATTTTTTCTTCATTTTTCTGGGTTTTTATCGTTAAAATTAAAGTGCAAATATCATACGGCCATTTTTCTTTTAGCTCAAGGTGTACTGAGTTTAGCAGAAAAAAAGTTTAATGGAAAACATTAAGAAGAAAAATATATTGCAGGTTAATTATTAGATGACGGTGTGGGGCTGAATCGGACATTGTGATTAAAAACAACCAAATCTTTGAATTCTTTAATTTATTTTGTATTAATTAACTATTTTATATTATATTCTTTACTTAGAACCACTTTATAAAGAAATAAATAAAGAATTTATTTTAAAACTCGAATTCGCAAGCGAGTTGCTACAAACAGACAAGCCTGAAAACTGTAATTCATTTTATATTATAATTATTACCGATTTTACATATTATATTATATTCTTTGTATAGAACTATCTACAAATAAATAAAAGAAGAATTGATTTGACTTTTTTACCAAAAAAAGAAAATTTGTATCTCATTCTTTAATTAATTGGCCGTGTCCGATTTAGCCCCATTGGGTGTCCGGTTTAGCCCCACCAATTTTCGGATTTTCGTTTATGAGGTAGTCACCTTCAAAGCAATATATCTCCAAAGCTATTGTAGTTTTTTTAAAAATGAACAAGTGCGATTTGTAGGTGAAGGAACAAGCTTTAAAACGGTATATTACTTTTTAGCAAAAAAAAATTTTTTCCCCAGTCTCCCCTAGTATAATTCATTCAGCATCAAACTAGGATAATTAACAATTATAATAAATAATAATTCTAATACTAAAGAATTCTTTTAGCGTTGAAAAAATATGTGCTTCGATTTATAAATAAATTATAGCAATTCAAAAATTGTTACTCATAATTATCAGTAAATCAAAAATGTTAAATTCTTTCCATTTTTGTACTTTCAGCAATTAATCAATCGTTTTTATTTTTTATCCATATATTATTTACATATAAAGGAATAAAATAAAATTTTATAAAAGTTTGTGCCTTAAAAAATAAAGAATAAATAACAACTATTGTTCGGAAATGTTCATGCGTGAATGACATTAAATGTAGGTATTTTTTGATGGCACATTGATAGAGTAAAAATAAATAATATGAAATCATTCGTAATCGGTAGATAAAATTTATAATATTGTAATTTAAAAATGTTAAATATTTACTCCTATATTATTATCAAGAAACATTAAAAAAAATTATAGTACAAAATTTTTTAAGATTTTTATCAATGAAAGATTTTTTTGTGTTTCATTTGTTTTGATTTTGACAAGTGTGTTTGAAAAAAGTTCAAAATAATTAAATTAATTTACACAATTTTAAAGTTGCAAAAATTTAAATACGCTATGGGTAAGTAAGAAAATGGCAATTTTTTGAGTTTATTAATCACTATTATTTATTTTTATTATTTTATTGTTATTTTTTTTATAATATATTTAATTTATTTATTTTATGATTTGATTTTTATTATTGTTTACTTTATTACTTATTTATTATTAATTATATTAATATTTTATAATATTTATTATGGATTACTATTTTATTAATCAATTTATTAAATTAACAAAATTTTGAAATCGCTATTTGTCTATGTAGTAAAATAAATACAATTTTTTTAACCTATTTGTTATTTCCACTCTATTTACAAATTATTTTCTAGTTCTTATAATGAATTTTAAATTTAAAAATATATGAACCTAAAAAATAGAAAACACAGACAAATTATTATTTATTGTTATTGCAAATAAATAATAAAATTCGTTTAAAAAATTAATTTTATAAAAAAAAATTTTTTGACATTCGTTTGCTTATAACTCATTCAGCACTTAAAGAAAATGAATCACGCAAGAATTTATTATTTTCTCATAGGATTTTGAAAGATTTAATATATAATTTTTTGTTGTGCCATCGGTTTTAAAATTTTTATATTCATAACGTTAAATCGTCCTGTTCCAGAGAATTGTCCATATATATAGATAATATCTATATACTGCATTGATTCAAAAGTATTATTTGTTTGAATAATTATATTTAATTCAAACATATTTTCCATTACGGTTTAAAGAAAAATTATGTTTAAAAATTGTGTTTGAATTAAACTTAAAAGTTGACTACAGATAATTTAAAATCAATGACAATTTATGTTTGATTTCAATATAATTATAATCTCTTAAACTGAACTAGAAAATATGTTTGAATAAAACTTAAATATGTTTGACTGTATAGCAAAGTTATTTTAAGTTTGATTTAAACAAAATTTGTTTGAATCAAATAATTTTTTTTCTTAGTGTAAATAATGTTCATGGAATGACGAGCCTCGACAATTAATGCTGGCGCAGTACAAAATTTTTGTTTCGCCAAAGCTTGGACAAGCCACGGCGGCAAGTGCTTGCTGAGTATAGAAAAATTGTTCACAACGCTCGTTGCCAAAATTGCTTTTTTGACATAATCTTGAAAAAAATCATAAAAAAAGTTTATGAATGTTTATAAATATAAATTAATTGCAAAAAATTAATATTTTACATTTCAGTTATTCATTTTTTATTTTTATTAAATTTAATAATAACACAGGCCAACAAAATTTTGTGGCCTAACCCAGGTGCGAATTTAGGTTGGCCGCCAGAGTTTGAAGGTTGGCCCACGGTTGGCCTAACTTTGGCAAGCGAAGTTTTGGTTGCCAGAGTTTGCCCAACTTTGGCAAGTACTAGTGCCCACAGTTGGCCCGACTTTGCAAGCCAACCATTACATGCAGAGTATAACCAACCGTCGGGCCAACTTTGGCGACAAAGGTCGGCACAACTATGGGGAACGTATCTCATATGACTTACAAATTTAGGTTGGCCAAACTCTGGGCCACAGTTGGCCCGACGGTTGGCAAAACTCTGTAAAACGCAGTTTAAATAACTCAAAACTTTTATGGTTGGCCAAATACTCTGGGCCACGGTTGGCCCGACGGTTGGCAAAACTCTGTAAAAACGCAGTTTTAAATAACTCAAACTTTATGGTTGGCCAAACTCTGGCCATGGTTGGCCCGACGGTTGGCAAAACTTTGTGAAAAACGAGATTTAATGACTTAAACTTTCTCGGTTGGCCTAACTCTGGGCCCACTGTTGGCCCGACGGTTGGCAAAACTTTGTGAAAAACAGTTTAAATGACTTAAACTTTTTCGGTTGGCCCAACTCTGGGGCCACGGTTGGCCCGACGGTTGCATAAACTTTGTGAAAAAAAACAGTTTAAATGACTTAAACTTTGTCGGTTGGGCCTAACTCTGGCCACGGTTGGCCCGACTGTTGCAGCTTTAATATACATTTAACGGTATGGACTCCCATGTGAGCGTAGCGTAGTGGTCAGTGTATAAGTCTTCGGCGCGTTAAGTTAGGGGTTCGATCCCAGCGAGCGTTAGATATTTTCGAAAAAATGTATGTTATGAGATTGTGTTTAATAATATAGGGAAAAGTTAATATTTGATGTTCCCGCTAATAATAACGTGTTAATTGTTTAAATAAATTAGTTTTTTTAATAATTTTTTACCTCTTGGCTGTTAAAGTTGGCCAAACGTACGCATTTAAAGTTGTGCCAACTTTGGCGTCAGTCTTTGGACCAACCATTGAAATGTATAGTTGGCACAACATATGCATTGTAAGTTGGGCCAACTTCCTTATGACTTGGGTCGGGCCAAACCATCGTCGCCATTAGACGGCCAACCGTTATCACCTGTATGGTTGGCCCAACCTCTGGCACGAGAAGTTGGACCGACCTTGTAAAAGTTGGCCCAACTATGGGCCAACCGAAAATTCGCACCTGGGAAGCTGATTTTTATAGGATTTTGTCCATAGAATACGAATTTGACCTTGAAAATATTGGATTGGCTCCAATTTTTAATAAATTTACGTTTCATTATACAAAATATGCATTTTTGGCATTTTTTGAATGATTGTACAACAATACACAGAAACAGTAAATTTGTCCGCATAACACCAATTGAAAGTTTAAACACTGCTCTTGAATATCCAAAAACAAAAAATGTAATTTATGTACACTTTAACCTATAATGTCCAAAAAAACATACGCTGTTCCATAAACGTATTAAAATTAATATTACTTTTGACCATGTAAGGTAATTTTCAAGTTAAAAATTAGTGTCTCTGGCGTTTTTATAATCGCTAGTTACAAATAAACTGCTATGAAATATAAAAATTACAAGTGGCGGACCATATTTTTAAGATAATTTACGCCTTTTATGATAAAAATTTAAAATTTTAAAAAAATTCTGCCATATTGGATTCGCCATTTTGAATTATTAAAAATCTAAATACAGATCAGTAAGCAGCGACCATAAAAACCCCTAGAGAGACTAATTGTTATTTAAATTACCTTACATGGTCAAAAGTACTGTTGTTTTCAATATGCTTGTGGAACAGCGAATGTTTCTTTTGACATTACAGGTTAAAGTGTACATAAATTACATTTTTTGTTTTTGGATATTAAAGAGCAGTGTTTAAACTTTCATTTTGTGCTATGCGGACAGATTTACTGATTCGGTGTATTGTTGTACATTCATTCAAAAAATGCTAAAAATGCATATTTTGTATATTGAAACGTAAATTGATTAAAAACTAGAACCAATCCAATATTTTCAAGGTCAGATTCGTATTCTACGGACAAAATCCTGTAAGAATCGGCAGTAATATTTTAGGCAACATGCAGTTGATTAAAATTTGTCGGCCTGTGTAATTTAACATAATTGTTTAATTTTAATAAATAATTAATTATTTAAACAAATTAAATTATTATTTAAACAATAATTTGGTTATTAAAATTCTATTATACTTCTTTCTATGAATAAAAAATTATTTAAAAATTACCACTTGTAAAATGTTAAATGCAATAAGTAAAGTTATTTAATTCTATTCTTTAAAATTTAGTTTATTTTATTTAAATTCAATTTATTACTTCTAACGTATCCATATTTTTTTCTCATCTTTGATTCAATAATTGTAAGTCTGAATGATACTGAGATATTAAAACTTTACTGTACACGTGTGTCGTTAGCATAGTGGTTAGAGCGTTAGTCTGTAAATCCGTAGGTCGTAGGTTCGATTCCCCTCGTGAGCAATTTTGTTTATTTTCATAAGTTTGCGATATTTCTAGATTTCAATCGTTAGGTACTAAAATATGAAAATCTAATGCACACTTACTGTAATTGTCTATTATTTAATTTTTAAATGTTATAAACAATTTTTTTCTACTTCATTTACTATATCCATTGTTAGTCTCCATCTTAATTACAATTTCTTTAAAAATTAAAGAGAAATACTTTATGAATAATTACTATTTATTAATATTATTTACCATTTTGTTATTAAATTATTTATAATTATTAATTTACCACTAATTAATAACAATACGGCATTTATTGTGGCAATATTCTCAGCCAGCACTGGTCCAGTGCTGCGCCAGTGTTATCATCCCAGCGTTATGCCAGTGCTGTCTGTCAGCGTAGCTGTCAGTACTGACAGTGCTGGGGCAGTACTCCGCCAGTTGTAAATTTCCCATTGGGTCAGAATTACGACATTTTATAGACATTTAACCGAGCTCGAGTGCAACAGACTTTTTTTCGAAAGTTAGCCCTGCAATAAATAACCCTATGAATACATTACAATCTACTACAATATTAAAAATAAGAAAAAAATTTTAGAGTCTTTACTCCATTTTTTCAAAATCCTCTATTTCTAACCTGAACACGGATTATAAAGTATTTTTTTTAACAAATCAGCGAAATTTAACTCTTTTTATTTATGATATCCAAGGCTGATGTATTTTTATCCCCTGAAAATTATTTTAGGTCTCAAAACTGCAGAGTAGGGAAGACTGGGGCGTAATGGATAAGCAATGAAACTATAATTTAGATCATCAAATATTATTACGGTATTGACAATTTTCGCTTCTATTGTATATTTATAACGAAGAATATTAAAAATGGAGCATATTTAATTTAAACTTTAACCATTTTCATGCAATTTTCAAATTTTAAAAAGTTGTAGCGAAATGCAAAATCCATTTACTTAAAAAATCTATCCTCCAGTTATTTTTTTAATAAAGTGTTATCATGGGTACTTATTAATATATAAATTACAAGAAATTAAACTTGACAGAATTATTTTATTAATATTTTAAATATAATAGGTTTTTCTTAATAGAATAAGCAAAGTGATCCATTACGTCCCGGAGGTGTTTGTTGAAAATTTTGTTATTTTTTATCAATACCGAAAGTATTAAACAAAAACTGTCAATTGTTCTTTATGAATAAATGTTTAAAGCTCAAAACCTGATATACAAAAATTTCTTATAAGTAATTTTGAAAAAGATATAACAAAAAAACAAAAATTTCCAAAATTTACATGTAAAGATGGGTATGTGTAACAAATTTATCATTACGGTGTACAAAACCCTACAAAGTGGGGATAACCTTGCAAAAAAATAATTTTCGGTTATTTTCGATATTGGAGTCATTTTCAATGTATTTTTATTCGCTGAATTCGAGACCGGGTTTTAAAATTGACTAGTACGTCAAGCTTTTGAAAAAAGTGGGGGAAAGACCGAAAAGATGTTTTCGGGAATGTTTAGAAAATCCATTGAGGTATAAAAATAAAGTTTGAAACGTGTAGAATTGAACTAACAAAAAGTTGAAAGAAAATTAAATTGACTAAGATTTGAAAGAAACTAATTGAACTGATAAAAGTTGAAAGAAAAGATAATTAAATTCACAAAAATTAAAAAAAACGATTCGAATTTACTATATTTGAAAAAAAAGAATTCACAAAAGTTGAAAGGAAAATGAGTTGAATTGAAAAATCAAGGGCCCAGAGCCATCAACCCCTAACGTATGTCCTCTACATGCATAATTCATCTAATACCAAACTTGCATTTTTTTAAAGGCAAATTTTAATTTTAACGATCGACTTCGAACTCGTTTATGGACCTAGTGTATATAATTTTATCAGGTCTCCCGATCTTGGTCCATGACGTTCGCCCAAATATTGCGCCTGAGCCTTTCCACCTACGAGGGTCCTCGCATGCAACCCACGATCTTGGTCATATCGACAATCATGTTTTCATATATACATATATACTTCTATATATACAAATACATATAAAAAGACACCACAGTTTTCAGACTCATTAACATCGCACTTAAAAAAAATTTTTTTTAATACTTTATTTCAGTATATAAAAAGTTAGAGATAAAAATTTCCGTTTCCATTCGCCCATTAAAAAAACATGAACATCACAGGAAACAAAATAAAAATTCCAACACATTTTAACGATTAATTTTTTTTTGTTTTTTATTTTTTTGCGTTATATAGCTTAACGATATAAAATATAAAAAATTGGTTTTTGTTTGGAAAATAATTTTTTTTCCAAAAAGAAACGATTTTTTAAACATTAGATTGTCTATAAAAATCCAATTTAAAAAAAGTGTTTTTTTCTATATCAGGGAAATCGGTGAGAATGAAAATTGGTTAGGGGCACCTAGCAAATTTCAAGTAATTTAATCAAAATTTATAAAAATATTTTATGAATGAAAGACCAATTTAATTAAAATTAATAAAGAACAACAGAATTTAGTAATGAATAAGGGACAAGTTACTGAAAATATAAGTATCAAAAGTAGATCAGGGAAATAAAGTATCAAAGGCAAATTTTTAGAACTGCTGTAAAAATTTTGGTTTTAGGGTCAAAAACATTTTTGATAAACTAAAAAACCTTGAAATCTCCTTGTTTTTTTTCATTTTCAAAACTTTTCTTGTTTCTGTAAATTTCTTGATACTTTCGAAAATAATAAAGAAAACTTATAACAGATGTGATTGTTTCATCACTTATGTTAATTTTTCAATTTTTTTATAAATCTTAGAGTTATTCACAAAAAATTCGTTTAATTTATTTTACATTTTAAGAAAAAATATGATCGAGAAAGTGATTTTGGAAATGTAACATTTACATGCTGTTAACTAAGAATTCGATTTTATAACTTTACTTTGATTTTCGCTTCGATTCTTACTTTGACTTTCATTTTGACTTAGGGTTTCAATTCCGCTTTGATTTTAATTTTAATGTTCAAAAATAATATAATTTGAGATATTCATACTTTTACTTTGCTTCTAAAAATTAAAGTCGAAATCAAAGTGAAAATGAAAATTATATAACAATGAATGTCAAATTTAGAAAATTAGAAAAGTTGCCCAAATTATGAATTTTCCTTTTCCGACAAATCGAATCGAAAATCAAAATTAAAATGAAAATGAAAGTAAAAATCACATCGAAAGTCAAAGTCAAAATAAGAGTGAAAATGAAAATCAAAGTTAATGTTAAAGTAAATGTCAAAATCGAATAGAAAATCAATAGAAAATTACATAATCAAACCCTAGAAATATTTAAAAAAATAACAAATTTTAATTTTAAAATAAAAGTACACTTATATTTAAAAAACAAAATTTGTTATGAACAAAATTTTTGCTTTTAAAAATGACTTTTTTATAATTCAAAACTTCTCTTGAATTTCTGTTCTTTAAGAATCATAAATAAAATAAAAATTCTCCCTAGAAATAGGAGAGAAAAATAAAAATAAATTTCTCTCACAACCTTGAGAATTATTTTATCTAAAAAATTAGAAAAGTTGCTCAAATTATGAGCTTTCCTTTTCCGACAATTTCATGGTCAAGATTCTCAGGGGTGTTATGGAGATGATGATAAATTTAAAAATATCTGCATTAGGACATGTGAAGTTAGCTTTATAAAGTAGAAAGTTGTAAATCAAAAGTTAATGGGAGACAGTGTCGGGTGTAAAGAGCTTGAAACAACGACGCATAACGATAAAGATAAGGCTCGAGAAGTTTTTGGAGGGGTACCTGCCGTATTGGTTGGCAGTTTTTATGAGCATCTGGAATGCAACAGACAGGTAACCGTAGACAAGTTTGTCCCATGAAATTATATATATATTTTTTTTGTTACATCGTTTTTAGTATATTAATAACGTTTTTCACAATTACCATCATTATCAAAAGGAATTCAGAAAATAAATTTAGAAAATGAATTATAAAAAATAAATTTACAAAAGGGAAATTGAGAAAAAATGTAAAAAATAAAAATTCGTGAAATTTAATTTTTAACCATCGATAATAATAATAATAATAATAATAATAATAATAATAATAATAATGATAGTAATCTGAAAGTGATTCACGAATCCACAGATTGATAGTTGAGCGGTTGTTCAAACAGACAAACGACGTAGCTCGGCAACCGCATATGCCCGGAAGATACTCACTATAAATTCTGTAACATCTAGTTAAACAAGCATTTTCGATTTCGATACACAACAGAATATTGCGAAATTATTCGTCAATTTGTATTGAAACCGAATGCTTTTCGACGTTCTGGTGCATTTTGCACGTCATAATATTTAGAGTCTGTCGGGAGAAAGCTTCTGGGCATGTCAAGAATCGTTTTCATTTCTGTTTCATCGTCTGTTATATGTATTTATATATATAAACGTTTGTGGGAGAGTTATTATTGTTTTCCGCCTTACAATGTTACAGTATAAGCGAATGAAAATTCATTTTGCAATTGACTTCAATTTTTTTTAGTAATTGACCTAAATAGAAATTATCGATAGAAATTTTCCGGAGTAGCTAAATGCTTCTGACGATAAAATTATATTTTTGCCAAAACATTTTGCATTTAATAATTAATTTAAAAAAAAGTATCAAAAATAATTTTAAGACTGGAAAAAACTAGTAAAAAATTAGCTATCGAAAAATTAAATTACATTAAAAAATAGAATTAATTTTTGTTAAATAAATCTTTAAATACTAATTAATTTTTTCATATTAATTATCATATTTTAAATGATTTCAATGTAAAGTCTTTTTGAAATTTAACTATTTCTAAAAATTATAAAATTCTTTTAAAATTCAATCATCATATTTGATGAAAGTTTTAAATGAAATTGTTTAAAACTTCAACTGCTTTATTTCAAAATACAAATTTAAATGTTATTTAGATTTTTAATCTTTTGGAATTTAATTATTAATTTGAATTTTAAAGAAATTCTTAAGCAAAAGTTAGCGAATATTTCCCAATGTTCTTCAGTAATAATAGGACAAGTATACCTTTTATTTCGCAAAAGAAACCTTTAGTATAATTTTTTAACTCCACAATAAGGAAATTCTGAAAAACGTCGTTGACATTGACTAAATTCTTTGAATTGACAGTGGATATTTTTTTTGCTTCCCGTGCGTATATATATACGCAAATAGGAAAGGTGAATTCTTGGAGAAGCGAAGAATGAAAAAAAGTGTAAAAATGAAATGAAGACAGTTTTTCCATCATTACACGCACATATAAATATATATTCTTGTACAAAAGAAAACCACTTGCTTTGCAGATCGCGTCGCACTACAAGTTCTCGCCATCACGTATATATATACACGCATATATATATGTATATAATCCGGTTCAATAGTTGCTCCCTTATTTCCGTTACTCATACCTCCCGCGGTAAGTACCATTTCCAACCCATAATGTTTATATGCCCGATGAAACAAGGTGAGACTATAAGTAAAAAGTCGACATCGCTTATGCGAAATGCATGCGGTTTAGTATTTGCGATGATTTTTCAGAAGAGGCCGAGAGTGCCGTTTAGGGAATCTTGGCGAACGGCCAAGAGACGATACTTATAAGTATGTAGTTCTGCACGCGCTTATAGTCCAGGGAATTAATGTTCTTTTTTTGCCCCCATCCCCCTCACAATCTGATTTTCAAGTTTTCCCAGTTTAGATTTCATCATAATAAAAGCAGTCTGTACATTGAATCTTAATATCTGGTGAAAGCTATATTAAGTCTATTACCATAGATGATCAAATATTTTATATACAGAAATAATAGACGGTCACATCTTAAAATCTAAATAATTTAACAGTAGTCTATATACAGGATATAATTTTAAAATGAATAATTTTTAGATTAGGTTTAAAGAATGTCAAGGTAATGTTTGTTTTAATCTATATACAGACTAGATTTTAATAAATCATTTTTACGATAGGTTTAGAACAGTTTAGAAGAAACACCTAAAACTTTTTAGAAAGGTACTTTAAAATTTTTGCTACTTAATAATTAAAAATCAGATTTCAAGAAAAAGCAATTGCAGTAGATTTTAATGAAAGAGAGAAAAATTGAGAATTAAAGAAAGAGAATACATTGTTTTTAAAAATCGGCGCACATATTTTCGCTTAGAAATTGGATACAAATGAATAAGAGTTAAAGAGAAATAAGTTTTGTGCATCATTCCTATATGGATAAACACATTGGGCCTTAGGGGGACATTCATTAAGCAGAAGGATTCGTTAAAAATGATTTTCCTTTTTGTCGAGTCTCATGTTGACGGTATGCGAGGGAAGGAGGATGAGAGGCACGCCGTGGCAAGTCGAACGACCTATGTACGGAAACGGGATGTGCTATGGTATTGCTATTGCTGTAGCTGTAGCGTGGTATGTCGTCGTAGCTGCCACCTGGAACACTTCCCAAACCCCCTGGCATTTCTTGTCTCTCTCTCTCTCTCTCGTTCTCATTCTCTGCCTCCCTTTCCCTCCCTCTTACCTCCGATCAGTTGGCAAAAGATTAAATGGCTCCGTTTGCGGAAAATGCGAGGCAATGCTGGACCCATACAATTATAGCAAATTCACTTCGTGTCGATATTTCCAACTAAAGTAACGATTATGTACTGAATTACGCATCGTATGGTGTATTCTTACGACTCGTGCAATGTCGTCTCATAGCGAACATCTCTCCGACATTCTTTGGAATAAATAAATTTATAGCAATAAAACAGTGACTATTATTATTTTTTTCTATTTTTCTTTGCACTTTTTATAAGATTAGTTTTTAAGATTTGACATACACCCGGATAGAAGGGAATTTTTTCAGTAATTTGGCGTCAAGCTTGCAACTTGCAAAGAGGAAAAAGAAGAAATTCACTGCAAAAGTTGAGTATCTTGAAAGTAACTTTGTAGTCACTTTTAAAATAATTCCTTTTACAGTGTTTTTTGGGTATTTTTTATTCTTTTAAAAATTTAAAAAACTACTAAAAAATGTAACGTTTATAAGTAATATAAATTAAATATTTAATTAAATGTATTTTGAGCCAACATTTTTGGAACAAAAATATTGTTGGGCTTTAAAAAACGAGTTAAACTTAATATATATTGTCAAACCCAAAAGTTGGTGGGCTTAAAAAAATGCATTAAAATTAATAAATTTTGTTAAGTCCATTATAACTTTTGTTTCAATCATGTTGCCCCAAAATACGTAGGGCAGACCGGGGCGTAATGAATCACTTTAATTTTTTCAAAATTGTCAAATCAGAGTAATTTTGTAATATTGAAGGTTAGATCGATCACTCCAAGGCAGTCAAAGAGAGTAATTTTGGTTTTCGATCAAAATAATGTACTTGGTATACTGAAAGTTTGTAACAAGTTTTATTGTTACTCTTTCATTATTGAAGAAAACATGGTAAAAAATGTAATTTTGACACTTGAAAGTAAATTTTTAAAGTCTTTGTTTTTTTGTTATATCTTTTTCAAAAATGGCTTTAAAAAACTAAAACCTCATTTTGAGCTTGAAGCATTTGTTTTTAAAGAACAATTGTCAATTTTTGACTAATACTTATGGTATTGATAAAAAATAAACAAAATATACAACAAACACCTTTGAGGCGTATTGGCTCAGCTACAGCGCAGTGGTGCACTCAGCTAAGAGAAATCTACTATATCGGCAGAGTGTCAGTACCTATTTTACGTCATCTATGGGCCCATGAATCATTTGTAATCGCTGATACTTTCCTTATTTGCGATTATTGCAAAGAAAATAACTTTATTTATGAATTGTTCGAACGACAAAAGACACAGGAAAAAAAGTCTGACTCCGTTTACACCTTAAATTCAGCCCATGACTTTCACATCAGTCTGTCCTTGTTTAACGGAGCTGACTCCGTTTTTAAGCCTCAAAATGAGGCTGAAAGTAATACTTTTTTTTAGTGTGTAAATTAGGTATATACACGGAGAAAAATTCTTTTTTAATGATTACAATAGTCTACAGTACAGCTCGGATATGTGACCACTTTTTGCAATGATTACGAAAACTATGTAATATGTTAAGAATTGAGGAGGAACGATTACTACAGCTGTTGTAAGGGATACCTTTTAATTTGTACTCCTTACAACAGCTATAGTAATCATCACAAAAAGTGGTCACATATCCGAGCTGTACTGTAGACTATTGTAATCATTAAAAAAGAATTTTTCTCCGTGTACTATATTTGAAAAATGTCTTTAGTTTTGACGCGATAGCTATTTATTTTTTAATATAATAAATTAGCCCTTCTTCAGGTTGTAAATCTGAATGTACATTTACTATGTACGTCAAAATTATCTCGAGACTATTGTAATGTAGAACGGATGATGCGAATTAAAAGTGTGATTTAATAAATTGAGTAGAGCTTACAAAAAAACAACTTGCTTTCTCAAGAGTGGTTATAGGTAACTAAAGAATAAAAGATGGAGAAAAGTTTTCAAAGAGAGAAAAATGACAAATATGACAACGGTGTATACAATTCGAAAATTTGACAACAACGGATGCAATTTTGAAAAAACGTGAGAAAATTCTGAAGATGGTTGATTTGAAAAAAAAATAGATTTTAATGTTATTGCACTCGTTGGCTAGGATAGCGCGACAAGAGTCATAAAGGGCTTAAGACTCAGGCCTGAGTAGTACACTGCAAAAATAGGTGTCTTTTTTGATATCTTAAAATAAGATGTAAGATGGGAAAATGGTGTCTTACATCTTAAAATAAGATGTTTTCTAAAGCGTCTTACTGATATTTAAGATGCTTTATACGTTTTAGTAGTAATAAAGATATTTCTTCCATCTTAACAAAGTAAGATACTTTTGTAAGTTCTTTAAAGTATCTTAAATTAAGATGTTTCTGTTGCAATAAGATGTTTAGCGATAAGTTACTTGAGGAATCGTAAGATGCGCCATAAGTGTAAGTTACTAAAAATTAAGATACATAAAGTGTTTTCCATAAGAGCCCATAGTTAACCTAAAAACTTTTTGCCCCAAAAATACCACAGAAAATGTATACGAAGATACTTTTAACATCTTAAATTAAGATGTTTCAAGTAACTGAAAAGTGTCTACCAAAACATCTTAGAAATGACTACCAAAACATCTTAAATTAAGATACTTCTTTTTGCAGTGTATAGAAAAAATTAAGACTACCTGGAGTAATTTCTCGTCCGTTCTCGAAGTTTTTCAGCTTTTTGCATTTTACACATGTCGACCATATGTTCCTAAAATTAACAAAGATATTTTATGTCTGTTAAACCAAGAAACAAAATTCTCTATTTATAATGCATTAAGATTGTTTAAAATGTAAGAAAACATACAATCGATTTAAACTTTCTTTTGACATAAAATTGCAAAATTATTTATTTAGTGTTAATCTTATAATTTTAACATTGAACGCTATTTTTAAAATAAGAATCTATAGGCAATTCCACGTGAGATTTACCTATGACCTCTTAAAATCAGGCCAAAATTTGGAGGCCAAATTTTTGAATGGAAAAAAAATTTAGTTAATTTTTAAAGCAAAGTATAGACAATTAATTTGTGAACTTTGATTTAGAAAAATTATAAACAATTGAATATTCTTAGGTTTGCATGGAGGGAAATGTTGAAAATTTATTCCTCTTGAATTTAAAACAAAAAACACTCAAATCCATTAAAAATTGTAGGCTGTAGACATTTTTGAAAAATTAATTATAAAAAAATCCCACTGTGAGGCATGCACGTGATTTTTGAAAAATGGTTTTAACTCAATAAACGCATCAGGCCCACTCCAGGTCTTTTTGGAAAATCTTCTGTACTTTATAAGGTATAAATAAATTTAAAAAAAATAAAAAAATTGGGTCCAAAGTTGACGAAATTAATTTGTTTATAAAAAAAATGTTTTTAAACATTTTTTAAAAGTTGAAAGAAAACTAAAACTTTCATTCTTTGACAACATTTTTCTAATCTCAATATTTTCAGATTTATAGGCTATTGAAAATAGATCTATGTTTACAAATGGGCAGCTGGATTCCATAAGGGCATATAAATTTTTCTCGGACGAAATCGAAGTCCCCTGGACAATCAAAATTCAACTTCTAAATTTAAATGTTTAAAGTATATATAATATATAAAATATAAGGATATATATATATATATATATATATAATTTAAACATTTAAATTCAGCAGTTGAATTTTGAGTTTTCAGGGGTCTTTGATTTTGGCCGAGAAAAATTTACATGCCCTTATGGAAAAAATTTTTAAATAGATAACTTATTTTAAATTAAAATTATTTTTCTAATATTAAGAATATATTCTTATTTTAAAAGTAGTATATATACTTAATTTAAGTATATAATATTCTTAAATAGAAGCCAAGAAGATTTTCTCAAATTCAAATTCCCGTTTTTTCTGTGTGCCAATGGTAACACTTGATTAAACAAATAACTTGAGAATAGATTTTTTATGTAAATAAATTTTGTATTTCGCTACAACTTTTTAAAATTTGAAAACTTCACGACTATGTTCAAAGTTTTAATTAAATATTGAAAAGAAAAATTATATCAAATATGTTCCATTTTCAATATTTTTTATTATAAATTTACAATAGAAACCAAAATTGTAGAGGTTTGCAAAAAAGCCCGAAAAGCCGGGTCGGGAATAAATAATAATTTTTTTCGGGTCGGGCCGAGCTCGGAGTTTTCTCGATGTATCAGGTACTTGAATGCATTCGGAATCTAGAAATTTTCGGGTACCCGAATTCATTCGGGATTTCTAAAAATTCGGCTGTCCGAAAATTTGGAAAAACCCGAATGAAGTCAGCGACCCGAAAGGTTTTGAGTATGTAATCAAGCTTGACCCGGCCCGAGCTCGGCCTGAACCCGAACTGACTATAAGCTCCACCCGACCCCAAAAGTGAAAAGACTGAAACTACCCGATCGGGTTTCGGGTTTTTTGCACACCTCTACAAAATTGTTAATACGAAATAATATTTAATGATCTAAATAATAATTTCATCCTGATTCAATATACCCCGGATAGTGCAGTTTTCAGCATAAGTTAAAAATCTAACACCCCATTAATCGTAAGCTATAAATAACCAATTGTCAGTAATTAATAACAATAGCAAGCACCTATTTATCTATATACGACTTTTATATCCACGAGAAATTAGAACTCGATTCGATAATCGTCGGAGGGGAATTGTTTTTTCTTTCTTTCGCCCTTTTTTGTAAGGCCTATATGCAATATTGGCTGAAGCAAGTAATAGTTTGCTATACAAAGAAATTCACGGAGCACGATCGTATGATCATGTATATCTATGTGGTATACACAGTTTTAACGTTTACTCGCACGAACACACTCCCTAACTCATACCAATTGAAGCAACATGCCACATCATTACGCTCCGCTAATTAATTGTGATTTATCGGCTCCAAAATGTACGATGTACCGATCGGATGTTGCACGAGGAAATAACTTCGACTCGCCCAGCGAGATTCAAGGAGGCATTCTAGACAAGGCTCGTTAGTAACGAAGAAAAGATTATTCCTTTTCTTTTTCACCTCAAAATGGTTAGTTATGAAAAAGTACTTCGTTAAAGGTACACATTTTACTTGTTTGTTCTTGATTGTTTTTGGCAGATTTAAAACACAACACACTGGGGAAAATTATATTCGCTGCATGTTTCTTTAATCGCTGGAAAAATTTCCTGCTTTTTGCTGACTATTCCATTTTTTTTACTATTTAGAGTTTTTTCTCAGTCCGAAATCTGAATTTTTATTTTTCTCCGTGTGAAAGCGGAAATGACAGTGAAAATATAAATCTTTCATAGTGAAAGTGAAAATCTATCAAAGTGAAAGTGGGAATGAAAGAGTAAATAAAAATCCCTCGAAGTGAAAATGAAAATAAAAGTCAAAGTAAACTAGAAATATTACATAATTGACTTCCTTATAATAAAAATTTGAAACAGCACGTTTTTTACTATTTCAAATTCCAAAAACCACTCTAAAACATTTATTAAAAAAAAGTACAAAGCAAATGTGAGTAAATTGGAGCATTTTTCACGCTCCTCGCTTTCGAATGGAGCCAGTTATTTTGAGGATCATCAAAATTTAGAGAAGATTGGGAAAAAAAGGCGAGACAAAATCTTCGATTTGAGTGCATCATTTTTGAGTACGGCTAAAGAAAGGTTTGACAAACGCGACAATATTTTGAACGGTTCATTGATCTGTGAGTAAATGGTTTAAAAGAAGCCGTAGGTCCTCTTTCCTATGTACTTATGCTTACTTACCAACATATATATATGTATATATAAACCTCCCCGGACTTTTTTTGTGGAAAATACTGTGTCACCAGAACAAGTTTGTTCGTAGGTTCGTTGCCTTTGTAGGTCGTAAGTATGGGCAACTTGTTGCATGAAATTCATGCCTGACGGGACTTGAACGAATAAGACTCTCATATACCTAATAATTGTCCCTGTGTCGTTGTCGCAACGGATCATCTCTCTACACAACGCAGCTGCCCACCACTCGATATTCCATCACTTTCTCTTCTCTCTCTTGGATGTCGGCAAAAATATCTCTCCCTAAAAAATAATCCCTCACAAACAAGAAATAATAATAAAAAAAAGTTTCTTGGAATTTCTTTTTTTGCTCTCATTTTTTTCTCCTCTATTTAACTGGTCTCTGTTATAGTTTTCAAATTTTCTTTTTGCCCCAAATAAATCGAAAATTGCTATGTAGATAAAAAGACACTGACAATAAACTATCATTTACCTCTCTTTATAAGCTTCGCGCTTTCAGGCGGTGTCGGGGGGTAACCAACTCTCTAAAATTGAAACAGTGAAAATGCCACTGAATCAAACAGTACTCGCAGATCTTTGACTGATGAATCAGTGATTTAACAGCTTTTCACTAATCGGTTCAGTAACTTCTTTTCCATCTTAGTATTACTGAATTAAATAAATTGTGTTGTTTTTAAAAACTAATAAATAATTATGTAAATTTAAATATTTTATCTCTTTGTTGTGTTTATTTACTAAGGGGTCATTTTGTTAACATTTCACCTGCAGTTTTAATATACACTAACTATACTTTATTTAAAATGTTTGAACAAAAATAATTTTTGCATGACTAGTATCGAAATTCATTTGTTTAAATAAGCAGAATAAACTTTCTGCGTACATATATATATATATATATATATATATATATATATATATATATATGTATATATATAGTAGAAAGTTTAGATTGCAAATGTAAAGCGACAAATTTGAGTAACTTGGTTATTTACATGGTTGATGGTATGCATCGTTGTTTATGTCATTTACTATCCATGTATCTGTACGTGGAGAGCCGGCATTTCTGTGTCGGAGTAGCAGTGTTTAAATAAAGTGAGCACCAGAGTGCTGTAGTTTGTGACCCTCCCCCTTCGGTTCTCTCTGATGCTGCTGCTGCTGCTGCTCCTGCCACCCTTTACCCTGACTAGAGTGTGGCACTGGCCCGAGAGTGCCTACTATATCTATCCAAGAGGAAAGTGGGAACCAGAGGACCGCCGCGACGATACAAAGAGCTTCGGTCAGTTAAACATGCGCATATTGCATGAAACTGGTAGCAAGAGGAGACCAGAGAATCGACCTCTGTATTAACACCTTTGCTCTGTTAACGTTACGTTCCTAGCTCTGCTTCATCTCTTCCTCCCCCCCTTTTTCTGTTACTCTCTCTTACTCTCTTTAAAGTCATTCCTTCAATCACTCAACAGTTAGCCATTTGTTTGAATTTTGCTTCACAGTTTATTAATATAATTAAATCCAATTGATATCAAAGTTTGAATCAAAAATGATAAAATCAAACACTATTAACTTGAATGTATCATATAATATAGCAATGAATTGATACCAAACAGATAGATCAAATTATAAATTGATTCAAATTTTTTATATTCCATTTAATACTACAAGCGAACTTTTATTTTAAAAAATTTTTTTGTATTTGAAAATGTCTAACAAGAAGTATTTTAAATTAGTTTTTTTTCCAAAAAAACAGAAAGGTTAAAAAGTAAATTTTGAATTAAAAATCAAGACGAAATTCAATTTTAAACTCCAAATTGAGTTGAAGATAAAAGTTGAAGTCAAAATCGAGTCAAAGTTAAAGTAAAAATTGATTTAAAAAGGAAAGTTTAAGCAAGAATCTAGTTGAAATTCAAATTTAAAGTAAAAATCAAATCGTTTATCAATATTAAAATCAAAAAGTCAACGTCAAATCATAATCGAAACAAAATTCAAAGTTAATTTTAAAATCATATCGAAATTCAAAATTTAACTTCATACTTGAGTTAAAATTTTGACTAAAGTTAAAATTGAAGACAAGAAGTCAATGTCGAAGTCGAAATCGAGTTAAAATACGTAACTAAATTTAAAATTAAGTCTAATATAAAATTTGCAGTTAACGTTTATTTGAAATTTAATAATAAGTTAAACTCAAAATTGAGACAAAAGTAAATGTTAACGTCAAAATCAAATTAAAATTTCAGTGAATGTGAAAATTCAGTTTAGAGTCAACGCTAAGTGACACTTCGAAATTGTACTGGTCAAAAACCGAGATGAAATTTAATAAAGTTAAAGTAAAAATTGAGCGGAAAGTCAAAGTTGATGTCAAATTATTAAGTTGAAATTCGAACTTAAAGTTAAAATCGTGTTAAACTTCAAAGCTAAAGTCAAAATCGAGTCGAAGCTCAAAATTGAGGTCAAAATTAAGACCAAATTAAAGTTAAAGTTGAGTCCAAATCCAATATCAATGTCAAAATAAGTCGATAATCAAAGTTACAGTCAAAATCATGCCGAATGTCACCTGGCGTTTAATTTGATAATTTAACTTTTGTTTTAACTCGATGTGGACAATAACTTTTCAAGACATTGACTTTTTGACCTTTATTTTGAATTTTAACTGGATTTTGACTTAAACTTTGACTTTTGACTCAATTTGAAATTTATCGTTATAGAATTTCAACACGATTTTAACATATTTCTCTTTTTTTATGAAAAAAATTTATGAATTTCAATTTTTACTTTTAACTCAATTTTAAGTTTTACTTCGAATGTCTAATCAATTTTGACTTCGAACTTTATTTGACTTTTTGAATTTCGACTTTTTGACTTTAACTTTGACATTCGACTCGACTTTGACTTGAACTATGAATTTTACCAGGATTTTAACTGCAGTTTTAACTTTTGATTCAATTTTGTCTATAACATTTAAATTTAAATTTAATCGGCTCCCTTGCTTGTCATACATATAATTTTGTTTATAGTATCAAATTGATACCAAATTAAATGTAATTGTTTTTAAATCGCTACGAATTGATATATAATATTCAATAAAAAGTTAACTTTCTGTTAAAAAACAAAAATCTACATCCCTAGAAACGAAATTATTGTTAAAAAAATATTATACTATCTTCTCATTTGTCAAGTTTGGTTATTATGAAATATTATTAAGTTTCGCAATCCAAACACAGGGATTATATATTACATTTAGTTGTTTCAAGGATAAATTGTCTCTCTTAATGCAAAAACTGCCAAGTGCCCTTATTCAAAAATCCGCAAGTGTTGAGAATTCTTCGCGCGAGGGTATAAATTACAAAAGCCTTACAGCGCATACGAAGAGGACCTTTAGAAAAATAAACTAAAGAAAAAATCGAACCCTTCTGTTATCCTCTCTCTTTCAGATAGAATAATGGACTAAGGCTGAATTTCAAATGTATTTCAATAAATAAAAAGGGACTTTCGAGTTAACAATTTATAGATGTAGGGTTTGTTTTTCGCAAATTTGAAAGAAATCGGTGTCCAAACATTTTTTCAATTTGTTTATATTATAAGAACGCTCGCGAGATATATTGTTTCTTTGTATATATTTCACATGCTTTTGCTAAATATATTTTGTCTGAATATTACACAAGAAATTTTTATACAAAAAAATTATTCTAAAATTTTTCGCTAAATTTATAAAAATTTATAAAATTTAGTAAAATTTAGAGTTTATAAAGATTATAAAATTTACGAAATTTATAAAAATGTTATTAGCTGTTGTTGAAATATGTTATTAAGAATTGCTACACTTTTCAAAGTCGGGGAGGGGAGTAATCTTTTTTTGTCAAAGTGAAGAAAAAATTGAAATATTTATGACCTGCTGCAATTTACGATTTCAAGACAGAATTCTTTTACTTATATAAAGATGTGTATCTTGATACAGATCCTCATCTGTATGAGAAATAGTTTTCACATATCTAGAAAGTCAAGAGGGATTTTCTCATTTGAAGAAGTAAGACAAGAAAAACTACTTTTACTTATAGATGTGTTTTCATATTTTCACTTTTTGCAAGTAAAAATAGAGACAATCACTTTTTATGTAATGTTTCTTCAGAAGGTTTATTATATTATTATTCTGTAGGTTTCAAGTTAAATGTAAATTTGTAGCGCAGGATTTCATCTAATTTAGAGTCAATTTTATGCAATTTAGTATATTTGACATTGACATTAGCTTTCAAGATGACTTTGACGTTAACATTTACTATTTGATTTTAACTTTCGATTCGATTTTTACTTTGACTTAGATATATTCAGTTTAACGTTGATTTTTGGTTCAATTTGGACTTTGACTTTCGATTTTAATTCTAATATTGGCTTTTTGACTTTATATTTATATTTGACATGGTCTTTCTTTTTGACTTGAATTACATTGAAAGTCATAATAAAAAGGTTAAAGTAGAGTCGAAGGTATCAGATAAAATTTTAAAAGTAAAGAATAAAACTAGAAATAATTTTAGATTTTCTTTGTCAAAAATCAGAAGCCAGAATTACAAACTTCAAAATGTCAGAGTAAATATGGCGCTAGAAATTTCAACAAATCAACGGAATCACTCAAAAATTGTTACTCCAGGATTTTTGAGGACAGTGATTACAAATTTGGTGTCAGATTTTCAAAATTCATATGGCGACTATTACATTTATTTATAAGTTTTCTTAAATGTAAAATTGTTGAAAACAACTTCATTTTTAAATAAATGTTTAATTTATTTGTTTGTTTGTTATTTATTTATTTGATTAAAACTTTTAAAAATTTTACTAGGTTAAGATTAACTATAGGATCATAGTTAATAATACCATCGAGTTTTTTTCCGGTGTGTATACTTCTAATGGAATATAGTTTATTTATACAATTCAAATCGTGGTTAAAATACAGTATTTCATCTGAATGCACATGAATATAATGAATAATCCTGCGTTGATCTCAAATAACAATTTGGAGAAAGGATACCTAAGTGAGTTTCAAGCTTGATTGTAATTTGTATATACAGTATGCACCGTCTGTGTACTCGTTGTCATACCGTTGAGTCGCGTTTCATGCATCACCCTGGGGATGAGGACAGAAGACACTGTTTGTCTGGATTGGGTGGCTTCATATATATATATCTATATATATATATAGATATATATATATGTTGTGATGGGGTTGGGTATTCAGTGCTATACTATAGCATAATACGGAACACTATATATATATATAGTGATAGTGGATGCGTTTAGGTCAACTTTGTTTGCATTGCTAGTGCATGTCCTGTCGGCCCTGGGGTCGCTTCTTGATGCAAACTGCCCATTTGCAACTACAATCATCTCCACGTCGAATTGCATGGCCTCAGCATCCTGTGCCTGGATTAGAGTCCGGTTGCCGCTGATGTCGGTTTGTGGACCGAGTCTGGATTGGGTGACTTCATATATATACATATATATGCAAGGCAGAGTATATACGACCACACTATCTAAACGCAGAGTGGCTATCCGGTGTATAAACTGACCGCATCCACGAAAGGCTGTGCTTCACTTTCTGCATATAACAGAGTGATAACAACGGGCCAATGGGGAATAAAAAGTTTTCCTCTCTCCTGGAGGCTAAATTTTCTTCACTTAAGAAATTCATTTTTCTATACATTCTTCATTATTTTCTCTATAGTTTAAGTTGACAATATTGCATTAACCCATTAACGCCCAGACAGACGAAAAATTTCAATGAACTTTGAGGACGTTGTTTATTACAACAATGGATACAAAAAAATGACAAATAATATTTTTAATGTAAAATTTACTCCTCTTTCAGATTCTGATGTTAAAATTTGTTTACAACAAATTGTTAAAAAGTTATAAACAATTTTTTCCAAAAAAACACGATTTTTCGAGAAAAAAATTTCTTTTCATCCGTATTTTCAGCAGAAAAATGCAAATGGATGCCCTCAAAACATCAAAATATCGCGTCCATGGACCCTCAGCTACAAAACCCTGAACAGGCCAATTTTTTTTCAAAATGGCGGCAAAAACTAAAAAAATGGCTCATATATGAAACATAGTGCTCCAACTTTCTTGAGTCACCGAAATCGACTGAAACTTGTTACTCGGGGGTTATTGGGGTCGCTGATTACGAATATAATGTAAATTTTCTAAAATTCAAAATGGCGGATCCAATATGGCGGACAAATTTTTTAAAAATGACTATATTGCTTGAAATTTGTTACTCGGGGGTTTTTGGGGTCACTGATTACGAATATGATTTTATATATATATATTGCTGGTGCAATTACACATATATATATATATATATATATAAAAACAGTGCAAAAGTCTTTGGACACCCCTTTTTTAAGAATGAAAAAATTGTTTTAAAAAATTGGTACTAAAGACATGGCTATGCAGATTGTAGAGTCATACCTAAAAAAATCCGACTCTTTAAAAAACCACAAAGTTCGAAGAGTTGAACAAAAAAAACTGCTCTAATTTCTCCCAGTGCAGTTCTAGAATGCAACGAAAATGTGTTGAGTGTGATGCATATTTATGCGTTTCCTGCTTCCAGGATTCTCACATTTAAAAAGAAAAAATAAACAAAAAAACTCAAAAAAGTTGGAGCACTATGTTTCATATGTAAGCCATTTTTTTAGTTTTTGCCGCCATTTTTAAAAAATATTGGCCTCTTCAGGGTTTTGTAGCTGAGGGTCCATGGACGCGATATATTGATGTTTTGAGGGGATTCATTTGCATTTTTCTGCTGAAAATACGGATGAAAAGAAATTTTTTTCTCGAAAAATCGTGTGTTTTTGGAAAAAATTGTTTATAACTTTTTAACAATTTGTTGTAAACAAATTTTAACATCAGAATCTAAAAGAGGAGTAAATTTTACATTAAAAATATTATTTGTCAATTTTTTTGTATCCATTGTTGTAATAAACAACGTCCTCAAAGTTCATTGAAATTTTTCGTCTGTCTGGGCGTTAATGGGTTAAAATATTCAGACAAGATTGGGGCAAGATTCAAAAGTTTAGCCTTACATCGACCCTGCAACGGATTGATAACAAACTGCAGTACAAACTGCAGTCAAAACGGTACCAAATAAAACCAAATTTTTACCAATTGAATAAAATTATTATCAAATTCAATTAAATTGATACCAAATTAATTCAAAGTCATACTAAATTGCAATTTTTTGTTACCAAATGACAAAGAATTATACAAAAATGAATCAAACCGATTTCGAAATTTCATGAAATTAATACCAAATTGAATGACATTATTAATAAATTGAATTGATACCACATTATTCGAAAATAAAAAAATCAGTAACAAATTGTAACGGTAATCCTCTTATTTTAAGAGGATTATTCTACACTTAAAAATATTCCTCTTTAAATAAGAAGAAAATACTCATCGATTAAGAGTAGTATTTTTAATTCAAGAGGAGTTTTGTAAGAGGAATTTTTCTTTCAAAACAAGAATATTTTTTTCAGTGTTGTATCGATTTTATATGAATCGCCACCAACTTGCAAACAACTTGACACTTTGGTATCAAAATAAATCAAGTTTAATTGAACTCAAACCAACATGCAAGGATTTGAATCTGAATCATTAAATGCAGTAAATTGGATAAAATCTGTACTAAATTGAATCAAATTTAATTGAATTATTAACACACGGAGAAAAATTCTTTTTTAATGATTACAATAGTCTACAGTACAGCTCGGATATGTGACCTCTTTTTGCAATGATTACGAAAACTATGTAATATGTTAAGAATTGAGTAGGAACGATTACTACAGCTGTTGTAAGGGATACCTTTTAATTTGTACTCCTTACAACAGCTATAGTAATCATCACAAAAAGTGGTCACATATATATCCGAGCTGTACTGTAGACTATTGTAATCATTAAAAAAGAATTTTTCTCCGTGCAAATCGCAACATTTTCATACTAAACTGAACAAAGTTACTAAATTGGATTAAATTTGCAATAAAATTTATAAAATTTATTTTAATGAAAACTAAATTGCATTGATTCGATACAAAATTATGAAAATCAGTACCAAATAAAGTTTAAATTTGTACAAAATTTTATTTATTTTATTTGAATTGGTACCAAATTGAAACGATAGTTGGTACTTTGATATCAAAGTAAATGACTCTGTACCTTTAATCAAATTTGTTTGAATTGAAATTGAATTGCAATGAGTTGATCCTCTGATACCAAATTGGATTAAATCTGTACCAAATTTAAGTAAATTGATATTGAATTCAATAGAATACAGATACAAAATTACAAATCAAATTACAATGTTACCCAATTAAATGAGTTGATACAAAAATGGATCCAGTCAGTAACAAATTGAATCATATCGATACCCTGTTGGATGAAGTCGATAAAAAATTGAATCAAGCTGGTAACAAATTTGATCAAATCGATACTAAATTAGATGAAACTGATAAAAAGTTTGATCGATAATAAATATAAGTAAATCATATTATACTGAATTGGAGTCAACCAATATTATTTGATCACATCGCTACCAAATTAGTTTCAATATAATTGGTAGCAAATTACATGAAATTAATATCGAATTGATACATATGCAAGATTGCAGGTTACTTGTGTATTAGCTACTGTTGTAATAAAGAACCGACATGACCCAAAAACTGAAGTATTTTTAACATTTTCATACTCAATATTGGAAGCATCGAGATCAACATTGTTGCAATTTTCGGTGCTGCTTGGAAGGAAAAAGAATGGGAAATAATATACTATTAAGTTTTTGTCATGTCGATATTCACAATATCAGTTAATATTCATTCATTAAAAGGTAAATTCGATTACCGCTTGATATCGAAGAACTGTAATATGTCATTCTGAGGACACAAAGAATAATCTTCCTGCAGATAGTGAAGGAGAGAAAAAAGAAGAAGTTTTCAAAGGGAACATTGGCAAGGAGAGAGTGAGAGAGAGATGAGCATTGGGTAAACTGGGCTGTCGGTGGATTGGTCGGCATCGCGGGGATACAAATGGGCAAAACACCGCTCTGTACGGATGCCGCGAAGCCGGTTGCAGGTGGCGCGGTCGCCGATAAATATGTCAGCGGGCAACACTATGCCATGCCATGCCGCGCCACACCATTGCAGGGCCGCCTCTTTCGGTTGCTTTCGCGCATTTTATACATTTGAATATTATGGAAATTCAGGGTGAACCTCACTCTATACATGTTTTGCTCTCCTTCATTCTCTATTTTTTTCTTCTTTCCTTTTTCCCCACTACTACTACTACTACTACTACTACTACTACTACCATACTATTGATATTGTTGCGGCTCTGAGGAGGACGCGCGGCATTTCGAGAAGTATCTTGCGAGAGAGAAACGAAAAGAAGGTGCTTATGCATCGTGATATGTTTGAGATTGTTGAGTTCCACTCACACGCTTCTTCCTTCCCGAATAAATATTCCCCAAGTGGTATGCGACTGCTCACTATCTACCGCCACATCAGTCATATCGCCCTTAATGAGACTTGTTAAAACTCGTTATTATAATACATACGCACTTAATTCACCGCCATTTTTGGCAGATTCACAAAAGTTACTTTGCTACTGTGTGTGCGCTAAAAGGGGAGAAAAAGGGGAGAAAAAGAGGACACTCGATCCAACTGGCAACAGGTGATGACGTGGGTTCGATTCTTAGAAAGGTTCTCCATACATTTAATCAGTTGAATCAAAGTCGCTTCTTGGTACCATCTGGTTGTATTATTGGCTTATTTAAAAAAGAAGGTTTTATGTTAATCTTAATATCGATGTATTACCGCAGGATGAAGTAACAGAATCGATTTACTTTATCGCATTCATTATTAGGCCAATTGACGTTATTTCTAATTGATTCGTCTAATAATTTTGTAGAGAATGAAATGATAAATAGTAGAGTTAGTATAGTTTCAAATTGAAATCTAGAAAGTACGAGTGTGTCCCTGGGCAGCACGTATCGCGGTAGCTACTGATGAGAATGGTCGATAACACCATCGTCGACTACGGTCAGCTCGATCAAAGTATCAGGGAGCACCCCAGGGGTCATACCAGAAGATTGTTCCAATTTAAGCAAAAAGTTTTTCACTATTTTCTCCTCAATAATTATCTTACAACCAAAAACGACACTATTTTTTATGTAATTTTGCATGAAAGTGTCAACTTGTTGTAATTTAGTATAAATTCAGATGAATTTTATTTGGTATCAAAGTTTCAACTCGTTTCAATTTGGACTCAATTCAAATAAATTTCATTTATTTTAGCACAAATTTATTCTAATTTGGTAATGTATGAAAAATTTTGTATCAACTTGTTGCGATTTGATAATCATTACATTAAATTCGATTCACTTCGGTTCAAATTTCATCTAATTTTATACCAATTGGCACAACTTAGATTTAACTCGTTAAAATTTAGTATGAGCATAATTAAACTTGACTCAATTTGTTATCAAAATGTCAATTGACTAAAACTTGGTATTGATTCAATAAATTTGATTCAATTTGTTATCGACTTGTACAATATTTAATTCAATTCATACAAAATTAGTTCAAATTAATAACGAATTGATAGTTAAGTAATACTAACACAGTTTGTTTATAGGAATGAAATTGGCATTAAAAATTTGGATCAATTTTGTATGTGATACTTTTAAGTCAACAGTAAATGTGATAACTAAATTAAATAAAATCAATACCAAATTGGCTAGAACCAATACTATTCAAATTGGATCAAATTGAAGCAAACTGATAAAAATTTATTAATACTAAAGTGAATCAAATTTATATGCAACGTAATTGATTTAACACCAAATGTGAAAAGAATTGATGAAAAATAGAAATTTAATTATTAAATTTGCAGTAAACTATATGAAACTGATATTCCATCTAACTGAATTGACACCAAATTAAATAATATAATACAAAGGTTCAAAAAATTGATATCAAAAACGAGTTTTTATTTACATGTATATTACCCAGAGAAAAATATTATTTAAACCAAATATATTTTATTTGACTTAAATAACCGTATATTTGTCTTAAAACCAACTAGACTTCTCATTTGTTTTAAATAACATTTTTATTTGACATAAATAGAACACATATTTGAGACAAAAACATTTTATTTAAATCAAATAAAATTTATTTGAAACAAATTAAAAGTCTAGTTGGTTCTGAGACAAATATACCATTTCTCTGGTTGCAGGTATCAACTTGGATCATATTTGTATCAAATTAATATACAATTGAATTTAATTAATCACACATTGCAACGAATGGATATCAAAACATATAACTTTTTTTACCAAAATACCAAATAAATCAAAAATGTGCCAAATTTAATTAAACTTAATTGATTTGGTACATAATTGCAACCTAATTTCAAAGAAATGATAATAAATTCTACACATCGGTATACCAATCTGGATTCAAATAAATTTCAATTCAAATCAAATTTATCTAAATTAGATCAATTTGACACCGAATTACATTGAAATAAAATTAATACGAATTCATATTTATTTGAATTAAATTAATTAACAAATTAAATGAAAGCAATACCAAATACAATTGACTTGATACCACATTTCGATTAACTGATTCCGAATTGCAACTAATTGATACCAATAATATTTAAGTTAGTGTATTCCAAATTGTATGAAATCGGTATCAAATTGGTCCAAATTGATATAAAAATTGACCAATTGATTCTGATTCTGTCAATTTGTTGAAAATTGATGTTTTGGAGTCGACAGTGCAATATTAATCAAACGACCTTTTACAAAATACTAATTTTTTAAAAGAAATATTTATCCTTAAAGGCAATAGTTGATGGCTTTCACCTTCTGTTCTCAACTAAACCTCAGCATTAAGTGAGGATAAAGGATTCTCTCGACTCTCTTGAAATAAATTTCCCTCTATAGTCAACAGAGGTCGATTAACATTAAATATAAAAAAATCTTTTTTTCTCACTACAAGTTGAAATACTCGAAGAATCCATAAGTATACGTGGCATATACTTTGCGTTTTTTTACAAAGCTGGTTGACTATATAGTCGCGGCATCGGCATCGGCATCGGCATCGGCATGATGATATATATCTCAGGTGCTAAACGGCCCATTGTTCACGATACCCTCTGACGAATTTGTATATGTTTATAATGGCGACGCCTGCTTATGTTACGATAGTGCGTATAGCAATTCCAAAGGGTTAAAAACATTCAATTGGATATACTTATACACCTGTAATTCTTACCATCGTAAAACTTAAGACGATACTTTTCAATTCATCTTCCCCCCACTCAAACAAATTGTGCTTTTTTAAGATATGATTTCTTTTTTGGATTTCATATTAATTCAATATAATTTGATTTAATTTAGTACAGATTCGATACAATCCAACCATTACAAACAAAGTGTCAATTCGTGCCAACTTCGGTAGCAACTCAAATAAATTTTATTCAATTTGGGTCAAATTTAATTAAATATGGCATCAAATTGACAGATTTAATCCATTTAATCCCAAATGTCCGTATTTCTTAGTACAAGTTCGAGCTTTCCATTCTACGAACTACAATTTTCAAAAAAATCAAGAGATAGGTTTTTTTTAATGGTTTGAGTGTCCTCTTTCAGAATCTGAAAAGAAATTTCAATTTCAAATTTATAGTAAAAAGTTATAATTGTTTAAACAAAAACAATACCGTTATTTAACTGTTTTTTTCTTTAAAATCAAATTATTTAATCGAAATACCGAAAATAAATTTTTTCAAATTTCAAAATGGCGCCTCAAAAATGGCCGCCAAAATATTCAAATTTGGAAAAATAATTTTAAAAAATGCTAAATTTATTTTTTTTTTAAACTTTTATGCTTTGTTTGAATAAAATAATGTTGCTTCAAGAAAAAATATTGTTATATGATGTTAATTAACAATATTATAAACAATTTTTATAAACAATTTGAAAACTATGTGCCCAAGTGTTAACAAAAATTTTATTTTGATCAATTCTTACTTCTTTTTGCAGGAAAAATGGATACTAAAAGAAAAAAACCTAATTCAAAATTATTTTACAATGTTATAAACAAATTTTATAAACAGTTTGCAAAACATGAAATGGATTCGTAGAAAAAATTTTTTTTAGTTACATTACGCTCTCTTGTAATCAAAATGTTGCTAAAGGTTCAAACTTTAATTTAACATTATTTAAAAATATTTAAAAATATTATAAACAATTTTCATAGAAAAAGAAGTTTAGAGTGGAAAGAAATGTTTTTTTCACATTTTGCTTGGTTAGAAATGTCAAATTGTATCTTTAATAAAGGTATTGATTACAAGAGTGCATTATATAGTCGCATAGATAAAATGCTTTTTATCTATGACGGTACTTGATATTTAGCAAATTGTTTGTAAGAATTGTTTATAACATTTTTAAGAATTGTTTATAAATTTCGGATAAACGGTTAATACAGCAATTCCATTGTAATGTTAAAATAAGTTGTCAAAATAAGTTAGTGGCGAAGAAAAGGAGATTTTTTTCCACTCTGAACAGAGTTTTTTATCAAATTTCATCTAATTTGTTACCATTTAGTAAAATTAAGATTCAACTAGTAGTAATTTGGTATGATTTCAATAAAGCTATATTCGAAATGGTGCCAAAGTGACAGCTCTTTTGCAACTTGGTACCGATTTTTGTAAACTTGTTTCAATTTATTTCTGATTTATTTAATTTCGTATCAAATTGTTAATTCGTTTATAATTTGGCAACAATCCAAATAAACTTGAATCAATTTGGTACACATTTAAACCATTCTTGATTTGATTAATTTTAGTAGAAATTTAATCCAATCTAATAATAATTTTTACAATTTACTATCAACTCGTTCAATTTTGTATCAATTCAGCTAGATTTAATTTGGATTTAAAGTTTTAACTCGTCTCAGTTTGTACTCAATTCAAATAAATTTGATTCAATTTGGTACAAATTTTTCACAATTTTTAATCAAAGCTTTGGATGTTGGTTTCAATTCAAACAAATTTGATTAATTGTAGTATTAATTTAATCTACCTTGTTGAAAATTTATACAATTTAGCTTCAATTCAGTTTGATTCAATTTGATATACAGATATGATTTAATTTGGTTAATATTTTATATCGAATTTGGTATTGAGAGGCGTAAATGTAATATTAACTCATTGCAATTTTATATCCATCAATTCGTAGAGATTAGATTAGATTAGATAATTTTGATAAAAAATCGTTTGAATGTTAAATAAACAAGTTGTTCATTCCACGAACATTTAACTTCCTCAATATAATATGAACGTAATTTTGACCAGAATTAATGAAAAAATTAATAAATAAAAAAGTTATTTAAAAAATACAAATTTTGTTCAAATTTTAGGACTGCAATAAACCTGCAAAATTTCAGGATAATCCAATAAAATTTGTCCTATAGATATTTTGTACACAGTATTTTGTGACACACACATACATCTGGACATTTGCTCAGAATTGAATATACATATGTTCTAGACAAAAATGAGTCCATATAGGGTCAGTTGGGGTAAATCGGAACAGATTTGCTATGTTTCACCGAAAACATAAGTTTTTTCTTTTAAATCGGAATACTTTCGGTTTTTTTGTGTTTTGAGTTGTTATTTCACTTCCGTGGAACAATGTTATGGAGTAGTAAAAAATATGGGTATCATTGAATCGTAATAATCAACTTTGCTAAAATTTAGGGGTAAATAGGAACAGTTGATTATTTCTTACGAAATTTGAGAAAAAATCAATTTAAAGTCTAGAAATGTTAAGAGATATAAAGAATTAAACAAAAAATGGTGTTAATCATAAAATAATTCAAAATAAGAAATAATAATACATTATATAAGTTTAAAAGTATTCCATACCATAAATTCTAACACATTATACAATTATGTACAATTCCGTGCTTGTTAAATACTATGTACCGATGCGATTATACATGAATACTATTTTAATGCATTTTTATAATGCTGATCTATAATGCTGATTTATATTATCAGAAATATTATTGAAATTTCTGCTGTTCCGATTTACCCCGAATTTCCAGTTTTAAGGGGTAAATAGAAACAGTCTCCTATTTTTAAGAAAAATTTTCAAAATGAAAAAATCAAAGTTGTTTTTGTTGCAGTATTAATAAGAGATAATTATAAATTTTTATATGAATTTTTAGCTTATTTTTTCAAATGCGAATCAAAAAAGTGAAAGGGTGTGTTCTTTGATTTTCAATTTTTTATGGAATAGTAAATATTTTTGTATATACTGCTGCTAATTGACAAACTGAAAATGGGAAAATACTTAGAACCTGTTGGAGGTGATCTAAGGTACAAGGTTTAAGGCCGTATTTATTTAAAAAAAATTTTATTTATCTAAAATAACTACTGTTCCGATTTTCCCCTTGTTCCGATTTACCTCAACTAACCCTAACCTTCTTTTGAAAAATTGAAAATCGTCACGAATGCAAAGCTTCCTTATAAGGATGAAGCAAAATTTTTCAAAAACATTCTAAATAGACATTTACGATTTAATCAAGTTATTATAAGTTAATTAATATGTTAAAATAATTAAAATAATATATTACATATTACAAAAACATTCCAATCTTTAAATTACGATTTTTTGTAAATACAAAAGTCAAAAAATTATCAAATCCTATACCATTCGAAAGATTATTTAATTCTACGATTAATGATACATAACTGAAATTTTTTAAATTTATACAAAAGATTGCAGCAATCGACAAATATGACAAAAGAATTTTTAAAATAAATTTTTTTTTGAAATTTTTCCAACCTCTGCATATTTTTTAAAAATTGCAGAAAAGATTTAAATTTTATATAGGTGTGATCTAAAAGTCTCATATTTAATTTAAGACCATAAGAGATCAAAAATCTTGTTTGGAGTGTGAGATATCATTATAATTCCCGGCGTAGTGTATATAATAATTCTCTGTTTATATATAATTTTTTAATTTTAATTTAAAGTTTTCATTGTTCAATATTAACAATGTTAAGTAAAATACAAATTTTAAATAAGCATTAATAATAATAATAATAAAAGTAGTAAGCAAATAATTAATAATGGATTCTAATAAATAATTCTTGTTACATGAGGGGACAGAGGGTCCTAATTTCGAAAATAGCGACAAATAGTGTTACGTATTTTTTTAACGGACCCTGATACATTTTAAAAATAAATATTAAAAATTATTAAAATTATGTAATGTTTTTGTGAATTATCATTGGTTAAAATAATTTTGTGTGGAAACTACTTTATTAAAAATTAAAAGTATAGTAATTTGAGGATGAGTAGTTTTTTAGTATTATCTGTGTGCTTGCTGTCTTAATGTCTGTCACTTCCACCATAAGTAAAACTTTTTCAACAAAGTTTTTAAATATTTACTTTAAAAATTACTTTCAAATTTTGAGAATAGTGTCAAAAATGTGTGTAAACTATTAAACATATAAATTTGAGTATATTTAAATAAAAAATATAACAATAAATAAACTATTTATCAGGAAAAAATTTAATGTCATCTATAGATATGTTATAAATGTTTAAAATAATTTAATGTATTATAAAAGAGTAAATTTTTAAAATGAAGTTTATTTTTCCAATAAGCAAATGCTATTGAGTGTAGAAAAAAATATTTTATTAAAATTATACAGTCAATTAAATATATTAGGGTCAGATGAGGTAAATCGATACAGCAGTTATTACAGTTGAATAAAATTTTTTTTAAATAAATACGGTCTTAAACCTTGAACCTTAGATCACTCCTAACAGGTTCTATAAGTATTTTCCCATTTTCCGTTTGTCAATTAGCAGCAGTATATACAAAGATATTTCTTATTGCATAAAAGATAAAATGGAAAATGAAAAAATCAAAGTTAATTTTTGTTGTAGTATTAATAAGAGGTAATTATAAATTTTAGTATGATTTTTTAAGTATAACTTATGTTATTGGTGAAACTTATAAGTTCCGTTTCTATTTACCCCAACTGACCCTAACTAGATTATAATATATAATATTATAGTTCAATTATTTTTAACAATATTATAGTGAAAGGAAATGATTCAAAAAATTGTTTTTTAATTTTATTTACTTATGTTAGAATATTTTTCGAGGTTTTACAAAATTATTTTATTAGAAATTATATATTGACAAAAGTTAACAAAGTGATTATTGTCGAATAATTATTATTGTTGTCTCCAAGTGGAATATGTCGAATGATGATTATTGCGAAATGCATAAAAATACACTTAGGACCTAACTGGGTGTGCACTACATGCAGTGTACATGGGGGCGTTTTAAGAGGGAAGTTAGTTCTTAATTTATTCGACCACTCCAATAACCGGTGGAGAATGATGCACCAGCAATGCAATTATTATCAACTTATTATTATATAATTGGCAGACAGCAGTTAATGAGACCTCTTGAGACAACCCTGTTAAGCGAGATGTGCACTGAAGAATCAATTATTTATTTACCGCTGATTTAATTGACTGTAACAAGTCTGAGACTCGATATTCTTCTTCATCGATGAGATAAAAAAGAAACACCTGCATCGAATATTCCAATTAAGGTAAATATTACCAATGACATCACTATCTATGATTCATAATTACAACACTCTCCAACAATCATTATAAATCATTATAAATCATTATAATCATTATTATCATTATAAATCATTAGAATCGTTATAAATCATTATAATCATATCGAAATTTTACAAAAACTTTAATTGTAAATAGAAATTGCAAACTGGTAAATTGCAAATTACTTGGAAAAAAATTACACAAAAATTTTAATTGCAAAAAATGGCAAAGAAACTTTTAAAAAATGATTCCAAATTCTAAAGAAACTTTGTAATCTATTTAGAAAATCAACTATCAAGATAACAAATCTTTAATGAGATAAATAATCTCAAAAAAATGGTATCTAATTATGTAGAAACTATTACAAATATAGTTAGTCACTAACGATTTTGTAACGTAGACACTCGTGTGCTCCAGTTCCATTTATGGTTAAAAACTGCAGAACGCCCTTGTAGGCGATACATATAATGTTCTTCGTCGAATGCTTACGGATATACGAGAGACGAGTGTGAGAGATACAGTATCCGCCTATTTGAGAAGAACCAATGTTGCTCATTGCGAGGACAAGTTCTTTTTTAAATGAAATGGAAGAGAAAAAAAAGAAATATTGAAAAAAATCGATCGTCTTTCTACTTCAGAGAAATAAGCGTTAAGAAAAGTAATTGACTGCACAAAAGGAGATAAGAAATACTGGTAGTAAGAAAGCACAACACGTTCCTGGCTATTCATCCAATTTAATTTATTCTTTACCTTGACGTTCCGCGAAACTTAACTTTAGCTTCTTGATTTGAGTTCAAACTTCGCCATATATACAATTCCATGCTGATCAATTTTTAATCCTATATAATGGCTCAGTTTTTTTATCCCCAGCAGTCCCTCACTTACACAAATTAAATTCATTGTAGATGAAACTTAGCAGACATCAAGAATGGTTTATACTGCGTATATATAAGTGTGTATGAAAAAGCAAATTATTCGCGCAAAGTATCTCTTTAATGGTATTTTAAGAAAGCAGTTTCTTTTTTTGCTTCTCTTTTCTTTTTTTGCATTCAGGTACTTATCTATAAAATATCTATAAAAGTGACCTTTAAATATTTTTCTTGTCAAATCAAGGTTAAATCTGTGGTGGAATGAAATTACAGTAGTATATTGATGGATTTATTACATATCGGGGATAATAAAGAATGGGAAAATAATAAATATACAATTTGCTATCAAACTGTCAACTCGTTACAATTTGATACCAATTTATTGAAATTTGGTTTCAATTCAAATGAATTTGATTAATTTCAGTTAAAAATTTAATCGAATTTGATACCAATTTTACCCAAATTGGTATCAATTTCCTCCAATTTAGCAACAATTTGTTGCCACTTGATATTATTAATTCGTTCCAATTGAAAATTTATTTGATCGAGTTTCGTATGAATTCAATCACATTACAATCAATTTGACCCAATTCGAAACCAGTTGAAGAAATTTTATTCGATTCATTTTAATATTCAATTGATTGCAATTTTCAAAAAAATTTGACCAAATTTGGTATTAACTTGATTCAAATTTGTATCTGTGGGTTGCAATTTTGTATAAATTTATTAAAATTTCGATGCGTTCCCATTGTATCAAATTTTTACAATTTGGTATTAATGTGATTTAATTTAATATTTAATTGAATTAAATTTTCTTTCAAATCGTAGTATTTGTGTTTCAATTCGATGCAATTCGATGTTAATTTTAACTTATTTAGTATTAATTTAATAATTTTGGAACAAATTTATTAACAATTTGTTGAATTTAGTGTCAACTTGTTACAACTTAGTATGAATTAGGTTTAATTTATTTTGATTTATTTTGATCATCCAATTTCGTATCAATTAGTACATTTTGTTATTCACTCGTTACAATTAATTATCATATGAATTAAGCTTGATTCAATTTTGTTTAAATTTAATCCAATTTGATATCGATTAGTATAGTTAAGAATTATGTCCTTGCAATTTGGTACCAATTCAAATAATTTGGATTCAATTTTGAACAAATTTTAATCATTTTGGTGCAGATGTTCTCTATTTGCAGTTAGATATAAAGATGTAATTAAATTTATTGTCATTTTGTTTCAAATTGGTACCAATTTTTACAATTTTGTATGAACTCCTTGGTTCGTCCAAATTTGATTTTATATGCAGTATCAAAGTGCCGACTCCTTGCAATAATTAAAAAAAGACTTATCATTTAATTTGATATAAATTGACACCACATTTGGTATCCATTTGTACAGTAAATTATTAAGTTGATACTGTTGGACCAAATTTAGTGAAAGTGATACCACATTAGATTAAAGTAAATATCAATTAATTCATATAAAAGACGAATTGCAACAAAATGATACTAAATTAGATGAATGTACCTAAATATAAAATTAAATAATAAATACCGAGTTGGGACGAAATGGCACTAATTTGGATCAAAACTATAATAAAATAAACCAAATTTATACCGAATTTAATCAAATTCAATTGAAGTGATATGAAATCAAAGCAAATTGATACCGAATTGCAATGAATTAGTATT
This sequence comes from Leptopilina myrica (nomen nudum), assembly GCA_032872475.1. Classification (NCBI taxonomy): domain Eukaryota; kingdom Metazoa; phylum Arthropoda; class Insecta; order Hymenoptera; family Figitidae; genus Leptopilina; species Leptopilina myrica (nomen nudum). The sequence continues at coordinate 7,382,816 of CM065467.1, forward strand.
AAATCTCAAAGGATTGATAATAAATTTTATGGAATTGATGCTAAATAGAATTAAATTTATCAATCAAACTGATTTTAATTAATATCAAATATAATTAAAGTCGCACAAAATGAATGCAAATTACTGCAAATTTGGAAAAAATTGATACTAAATTTCAATTAATTTTAAAAGAATCCACCAAATTTTAAGTATTTGAGAATTTTTCAATAGTAGGGAAGAGTGGGTCAAGACGGGGTGCACAAATAAAGCAAAAGAAGAGAGAAATAAGAGAAGTTAAGAAAACTATTTAAATTAAATGTGAATAAAATAAGACTGACCAAAAAGTTCCTCTCGACGAATTATATATACTACACTTGAAAATTTGTAAAAATAATTGATTTTAAAAAATTCGGAAATCGACATCACTATAAGGCTTCCTTTATGAGGAAGCAATAATAATAAAGTATATATTCGATCATTTTCGTTCTTTTGCGCTTTAAACCTTAAGTACCCTGTCTTGCCCCACTCTTCTCTATTGACTAACGATAGTTACTTATATAAAGTACGGAAATAAAAAATAAAACTCACTCTGACTTTCCTATTATCGTTCGACAATAGAAATTTTGTTTCTTTTAATAATTCGAGTTCGAGGGAAAAATATTCATAAAAAAAGAAAAAAATTGTTTAAATGACCAACGATTTAGGTGAATGATGCGTATCCGAGTAAAATCTTTCGCACAGTGGTATAATCGCTTTGAAGACTCGGGAGATACGAGTCATTATACTTACATCTTGATTTAAAGGTAAGTCCTCCTGACTGCTATTTATTTGAAGGTCTTGTGAAACGAGTAACATAAAGTTTGCCCGCCAGACTGTCAGGAGTCCACATTGAGCGTGCCACAAAAGTCAAGACCCCGAGAGAGAGAGAGAGAGAGAGAGAGAGAGAGAGAAAGAGAGAGAAGCCATCAGTGAAAGACTCCTAATAAGTGAGGTCCCTTTTTGAAAAGATCTCGCGGAATTCCGCGATTCAATTTTATATATCGCAAAAGAGTCTCGACTCCCTATTATTTTTAATCCCTTTAAACGTATTCCGTGAATTGTCGATGGCGAGAAAGAGGGTTACCGAAATTTTGGCACGTGAGAGCGAGAGGAGAAGAAGAAGGGAATGTCGAGTGTCGAACCTGGCGCGGATTTACGGTACGCTTTGTAAGGCCGCCTTCCTCAATTCACCCAAAATATACCTAAAAATCCTCTTCCTTCTTTCAATTCTGTTTCCATATCTTTTACTTCGGTGCTCTTTTACTTTCTTTATCTTATACAAGACTCAAAGGACACAGAAGGTTCCCTTCGGTCAGCTCTACATATGTGTGAGTGTAAGTATCGACCTGTTAAATTTCTACGTAACAAATTTTTTTTTATTTTACAGTAGAAAAAAATGGTCCCTGCCAAGTCGAGTGAAGAAAGAAAGAGAATTTTCTATTGAATATCGCCCTTAAAAAAAATGTTGTATAGTTAAGGAAAACTGATTAATTTTTTAATAATACTAATTAAACATTTTTTAAATGATTCTTTACTGAAAAAAAGTTGTGTAACTAGATTTTTTCTGGTCAGGTTAACCAGAATTCTAATTGATTTAATTAGAATTCTGGTTTTTAACTTAAACATAGTGTTAAATATACCCTAACCTTAACTTTTTTCAGCGTTTTTCCAAAGTGAAAAAAATAATTCTAAAAAAGTGTAATATTAATTTTTTTTCAACTATTATTTGAAATTTCAGAAGTATCTAATTAAGAATATTGAAAATTATTGAATATAAAAAAAAATTGTGAAATTTTGTGAAATTCTAAAAATTAACCATTTTTTTTCCTTTAAAATTTATTTTCGAAAAATTACATTACAATATATTTCAAAAAAATAATTTTCTTAGAATTTTTTTACATTTTTAAAAAATCCAATTACTTTTAAAAGATTTTACTAAATTTTAATTTTTTTAAAAATTACAATTATTTAAAAAAAATTTTTACCAAATTTCAGTTATTTTTAAAATATAATTTTTAGAATTGATTTATTATTTTATTACTATAACTTTTTTAAATTCCAATATTTGCAATGATATATTTTTGAAATTTCAAATAAATGACAAAAATTATTACAAAATTTTTAAAATTATTGCTTACATTTTTGAAGGAAGTAATGGTGTTAAAATTTTTTTTTAATATTGTTAATTTCTTTTCAAAATGATAAAAATAATTGTAAAAAATTTAAATTTATATTTAAAAAATGTTAATGTATTATATATTAATATTAAAATAAAAAATGGTGTATCTTCAACAATTTTGAATTAAAAAAAGAATTTGTGGGAAAGAGGTCTCTTACATAGAATTGAAATATAAATATATATAAATATATGTATAGTTTTTCTCATTAATTTCTGCGTAGTTGTTGGACAGATCGGTTTTTGGGTTTTATGGGTAATGTTGTAATCTGCATAGTGAATTCTCGGACCGCACTGGTTGGTAATTACGTTTGATTACATTCAAGGGTCAGTCGTACAGCTCGATCCGTTGAAATCGGGAACGAGATTCGAGCTTTCGAGTAAGTACAAACAGTGTGGACAGGTTCAGAACAGTTTCGAGTGGATGATTCACGGGAGTAACTGACTCATTCCACAGGATGCTGTGTCAAGTGTATATACACATCTCGTTCCTGCATCGTCTATCAATTATCTACTTGTATATCTATCCAAAATTTAAGCTCTACATTTCAATATTGAAACAGAGTTCCCCATGTGAATTTAATTTATTCAAAAAACAATTAAAATAATTGCAAATCTTTGCTTCTCTTTTTGTATATACAACATTTTTTATTTTTTGGTACCATTTTTGTGCCATTTTTGTGACATTTTTCTATCACTTCACTAACATTTTCGTTCAATTTTCTTAATAACTTTAGTGAGCCTTTTACCACAATTTGAAATGGTAGTATTTTCCAGCGCACAAATCAAAACTAAGAGAAATATTAATCATTGATTTATTTGATAAAACATATAAAAGCGTCCGGGGAGAAAAAGAAAGACGGCGTATATAGTGGTTTATTCTATAAACAAACTTCAATCTATCGATACCGCGAACGTGTTCCATAATATATGAATACAGCGTGTACTTATTGAATACATAATGGCATAATAAATTCTGAAATACCGCGACGCCGACATCGTCAAAGTATATTATTATAGAAGGATGATGCGCGTCAGCTCGGAAAGATTATTTAAATTCGTAAATTATCGAAGGAATTGTCGGCGTCTCACACAAAGTTTTACAATAAACGATTGATTTGCGAATCCGTATAAGGAAACACAAAGTCATATGTGTGATTCTCTGCGCGCAGGATTTTCGATGCAAGAAATTGATATAAACGATATTGCGTCTTTCTTTCACTTTTAACTCTTCTTATTTTCCCTCCTTTATTTCATTCCTCCCCCCCCCCTTCCCTCCCTCTTTGCCTCTCTTTCCTTTCATTTTCCCTCTACTGTATAATAGTTTTGCGCAGCTACCGTTGGTGGATAAATAATCGGTAGTTTGTGTGATGGTTATATGATAATTTCTATATACCTATCAACATTAATATTGATTATTTATGATTATTCTGCATATGATTTATACCTTTATGACTTTCACCTCTCGCTGATAATCGAGATATTTATTGGTTGCATATAAGCATTAGCAGTACAGCGAATGGCAAAATCGTTGAGTTAGAAAATACCATTCATTTTTATAATGAATAAATCAATAACGTACTTGTATTTCTTTTCACAATTTTACAGTTATAATTTAATGCAAAATGAGGTAAAAAATAATGACTGGAGACTGGGGGTCGATTATTTAAATTGGTCTTTTTTTGATAAGATTGGCAGCTATTTTCAATTTTACTTTATACAATTTATCGGAATTTCGAACCGAATCTGTCAAAATAGATTTGTAATACAAAAGCGTCAATTACGAATGGAAAGAAATAAAGTGTAACATTTTATTTTTTAAAAATTTAAAGAATTACGCAAAATATAGTCATTGGTTTGAACGTCCGAAACATAGCAGTGTTGAAACAGGTCAGAGAATTCAGAAAAAGTAGAATTAGTCAAGAAAATCACAGAAAAGGCAGAGAATTCTATTTAAATTAGAAATTATTACTTAAAAGTTAAAAATTATTTAATGAATAATTTTACTCACACGTTGCAAAACTAATTGAATTTTAAAAGAGTTGCATTTACAATCCAAAGTGGAAATATTCCCTTGAATTAGACTGAGAAATTCTCAGGTGTAAAAAAACAAATGAATAAAAAACAATTTTCTTCTGTTTTTTACTCCTGGGAATTTTTCGATCTGACTCCCCGGAACTTTTTCATCTGCGAATTATCACAAATATTAGATGAACTTCAAAAGGATTCAATTTCAAATTATATATAATTTCAAAAATGTTAAATGTAAAAATTTTCTACAAAGATTCAATTATTTCCATAAATAATAAATTCATTTAAAAATTCAATTATATTTAAAAGTAATACAATTCATCAGAGAAATTTCATTATGTTCAAAGTTTAAAAAAACTAAAGTCCAAATGTACATTATTTTTATAAATAATTCTCCAAAATTCAAATATTTTGAAACATATTAATAAAATTCTTGTCAAAATGTCAAACATTTGAAAAATTTTCCTCAATTCAGTAATTTACAATACCTACTATAAAATTTTCAATTATCTTCATAAATAATAAAACTCATCACAGAATTTTAATTATTTTTAGTATATATTTTAATTGAGTTCCTTGAAAAACCTAAATATTCCTAAAAAATTTATTGAAATTAGTAAAAAAATTCAATTTTATAAAAAATTGCTATTTTTAAAAATCTTAATTCCTATGGAAAAACAATAATTATGAATATTTAAAAAAAAAGTTATTGGTGTTTTCAAGTATTTGAAATAGGATATCTTGCAAACCAATAATAGTTTAAAATTGATCAAAATATACACCTTACAAAGTAGAGGAATCATTTTTGAAATTAGATACTAATCTTTAACGCTTATGTAACCTTAAGCAGCTCAGGTGCCTTGTTACGATACTTGAGCGAATGATCCCATAGCCACGTGTTTACTTCAATTACCGAACCAAATCGATCCATTCAAAAGAAATGTTTAATTTAACCCAATCTAAATCAATGTATTTAAAAAAAATTTAATTTTAGCCTTTTTTATTAGATTTATTATGGAAAAATTGATTTTCTTATCTATAAAATAAAAACCTAGGTTGCAGCTTTTGCCCTAAGGTCAAGATTTCTTTTACATCCTATGTGAACTTTGACTTTACGCGAAATGTAACTTACTATTTTTTCATTTTTGACAGTATAGAAATCGAAAATAAAATATAATAGAATGGAAGAAAACGGAATAGAATAGAATAGAATAGAAAATATAAAAAAAACCAAAAATAGAAAATGAAAAAATTGTTTCCCCTGAAAATTCTGAATGTTATTAATTTCTAATATGAAAATCTAATAGCACCGTGTGATAGACAATAAATTATTCTTTACAAGAGTATTGGAATGCTATATATGATCATGTCCGCGTGTCGATTTATGCGTCGAGTCGATCGAAACGAATCGATATCGCCATCAGCAGGACATAACGAATCCGGGTGATGTTGCGATTAAATTTTCTTCTGCCTACTCGATACCGCATTATGAAATCAATGATACGATGATATATATGTTTTCAGTCACGGGAAACAATGTTTATGAATGTAATAAACATTGTGTTCACGACGTATGAATTGCAAATCAAATGGTCGTTGACAAACGTTCCTGAATATAAATTTTTCAAGGGCTCAATTATCTATTAGTTTCGTATCGAGTTTATTTTGTTTTTAATTCTCTTTATATCTACTACCTTTTTCTACTATATTTATTCATTTGGTTATTTATTTTTTCCAGTATGATCTATATTTATACTTTTTATACACGTTCCTAAAGTTCTAAACGTTAAAAATAAAATACATGAAATAACCATAGAGTATCCAACGTTTTTCCCACAGGGCGAAAAAGACTTTATAATATTAATATGGATTTAGCTATTTCAATGAGAAATATATCGTTGAAAAGGTGAAAGCGTACTCAAATTCAAACGCCAGGGCTGTGTAGCTCAAAGAATTTAAAACTTTTTATAGGTTTGTTTTCATGAATCAGGAAAAATATTTAAAATAAAATTTTTGTAAATTATACAATTTGGTTTCATTTTTTAACGCCTCTGAAGACAGAAAACATTAATTTTTGTAGATTTTACATGAAATTTACGAAAGAATGTTTTTTTGACTTTTTAAAACAGGAAGTTTGAAGGCTTTGGAAAATGTTTTAACATTTTTATTTTAAAAAGTCAAATATATAGATTTTTCCATCGTTTTGTCAAGTTTAATCCCAAGGAGTTCCGAAAAAGAAAAATTGAATTCCGTTTCTAAAAAGCCTTGGACGCTTGGACGTTCTATCATTAATTAAAATGAAAGTCTAAATATTTAAAGTCAATGTCAAAATCAAAAATCAAAGTTAAATTACAAAATCGCATCCCTGTATTTAGTATACAAGAAAATTATTAATGCTTATTCCCGTGTAGAAATTGCCCTACTACGGCCGTATTAGGGATGAAACACACTCAAATAGGGGCGACACTCAAATGTGGATTTCCTGATCAGGGCCATATCGGGCCGTGTGTTTCATTCCCTAATAGGTAAGACCCGATCTGTCCCTGATCTGGGCCATAGCGAAATTTCTACACGGGTTATTATATTATTATGTAATACATTAAAATATTAATTAATTGTTGGAAATTGATTTGCAATTTAGGAAAATTACACTTTTTTTGACCAGCACTTTCGTATACCGATCTTTATTTGAGATTCACAATGAAACTCGGGGACGTATCAAAACTTTTGTAATTTAAACTTCACTGAGTGTGAACCTCATTTTCACACTCTCCGCGTAAACAGCTTTCTTCGCTGAATTTGCCGATAGGTACAGGGAACACATTTACTGAAAGGCTCCCATAGTTCACACTTTCGAACTTTAGATTTGTCAGGAAATTTTACTGAGTAAATTAAAATAATTATGTAACTTTATTTATTACTGTTATTTTTATTATTAATATTAATTGTATTATATACAACCCATCCTAATTAACATAATGTATAACCCATTTAACAGCAGGTAATAAATTAGGTCTAATTTAAAATAAATTTTGACGAATCAGCAATTTTTTACAAGAAGATCAAAAATAGGTCAGATTTGACCTAAATTTTGATATAACGTAAAGTTTATTGCCATGAAATCAAAAGTATGTCAAATTTGACCTAAACTTTCAGTAACATAAAGGCAATTGACCTGAAGGTAAAAAATAACCTCAAAATTAGATTTTAAGCCAATGGCTAAAAAGTAATAAGTGTTGGTGACGAAAGAATTCATGTCAAATTTGTCATAATTTTTATCTGTTCAAAAGTTGAATCTTTAAATCCATTTACGTACATTTTTATCTAACTTTTGATCTAATTTTCACCAACTATTTAAGTGTCAATTTTTATCTAACTTGAGTCCTACAAAAATGATTTAAAATTAAAAACAATTCAACCCTTGAACAGCAGGTAAAAATTAGGAAAAATTTGACAATTGACCTAAAGGTAAAAAATGGGTCTGATTTGACCTAAATTTTGACGCACAGTAAAATTTATTGTCAAGAAGTAAAAAATATGTCGTATGTGACCTCAACTTTGTAAATAAGGACAATTGACCTAAAGGTAAAAAATAGGTCTGATTTGACCCAAATTTTGAAGAAGCATAATGGTATGAAAATATTGCTATGTAATATTGAAACAATATTGCCTTTAAATGTCAATTGTGTCAATTTTAAATGACCATTTAAGTCAATTTGGTATAAACAAAAATGTTTCTCTGTGTCCAGTAGTTAAAGGTAGTGTAGCAAATGTTTTTCAAAGTAATTAAGTGAGAGTTTCGGTGTACAGAGGGTCGCGAGGGTGACTATATGTGGTAACTTTAGAGGTTAATAACTTAAGGGGGTTGGCTGACTACGAGTGAATATGATATTGTTATGGGGGTTCATAGCACTCTACACCTACCGAGTACGATCCAAATGTTCCGTGAACTCTACACCAGCTGATTAGCCTCGTGCCACGCGTTATTAATCCGCTAACTCACAACCCCACCTCCATTCTCATAACGTAACCTCTAACAGTCTAACGAGCTCATACCCCAACTTACACAAGTAAGCAGAAACCTTGTGGCTCCTCAATTTTTCACCTGACTAGAAGGGCTAATTGAATTTCCTAACCGACAAATTCATTTCTTCGTTTTCTTTCTCTTTACTTATTTTTCTTTCTTCTCTTTCTTCTCTTTCTTCTCTTTCTTCTTTTTCTAATTTAGAAAATAAAAAAGTATTTTAATTGTTCTATTAAATATTCTCAGATATTCTCTGGTTTTCTCTGGGAATAATGGCTTATCTACACAGAAAAAAACTGAACTCAAAATGAGTAAGAAAAATGACCGTTTATGAGTTGCAACAAAAATGAGTGCAATTTTTTTCTGTGTAGTTTCGAACCTGAAAAGTTGTCAAAAGTTTGATAAAAGTTCTAGAAAGCAATTAGAAGCGGCCCCACTCCTCGAAGGCGCATAGTGGGGAGTCGCTTCTCTAATTTCAAACTTAAAAATTATCAAAATTTTTTTTAATAATTAATTGATTTTTTTACTTAAGAGATAATTTTTTTCGAAATAAATAATTGTATATTAGAAATTGTACCTATAATATTATATAAATAATAATTATTGTTACCAATTTGTTTAAGAGAATCCATTTGAAATATAATCACTTCGGTATGTTCTGCTTTATGAGGTGTGTAATGGTGGGAAAAATATAGGACGTCGACAAAACCCAAAGGAGACGTAAAAACAGGACAACGTATGTAGTTTTTTACGGGATACCGCGACGTTAAAGGTATAGAGGGAAAAAAAGGGTATGGAGGATTGGATATATTATTGGTGGAGCGGCAATCATAAAATTCCACCCCGGAGGACTCTGACGCGGCGTGGGGCTCATCGAATTTGGCTACGAATCGTGTTTATCTTGCCCACGTACGAAATGTAGGGATGTAAATGGCCTTGTAAACCAAATATGCTGTCAGCAGTTTTGAGCATTATGTGAAATCACCGGGGGATTTCGCAGGAAATGAGAAAAGAAGAATATGTTGTCTCAATAAAAAAAAGGTAAACGTAAAAATGAAATATTAATTTTAATAAAATATTTCATATATTACTTACCCGTGTAGATAAGTCGAGGTATATATGATATGGAAACTGAGATCAGGGTCAAATCTAAATGGGGGCCCGATAGGGTACTTATGTGGCCCAGAAAATTGATTTTTTAATTAAAGGTTCCCGTGTAGAAATTGAAAATAGGCTTCAATAAGGACCTGAATAGATGCCCTTTCGCAAGGGAGGCGCAAACTAGGAAAATTCGTCAGGACCAGTCTAATTTCGTCACGCTTGGAATATCAGGTGATGATGTGAAAAAATAGAGAGGTTCTAACTAGATCGCCTTGTCAGTGCCTGAGTGGAATATCAGAATGTATGAATTCAAATAGAGGCATTCTAGTCAGGGCCTGATTAAAATTTTTAATTTACTAATTCCTTATCAGCGCCCCTTTTCTAATAAGGCGAAGTAGGAAAATTTCTACACTTGCGAATAAAATATACAAAGTTTTGTTTTCCATTTCATTCTTTGCCATTTATTTTTCATGAAATATCAACAAAGTGTTGTAAAAGAAAAAAAACATATGCTTCCCTTCTCCTGTAACTCTTGCCAGTTAGAAAAAAATTTATGAAGTTCATTAACCGTTATTATTAAGCAATAAACACCTACCCGTGAAGAAATAGAAAATAAGGACCTGAATAGATGCCCTTTCGCAAGTGAGGCGCAAACTAGGAAAATTAGTCAGGACCTGACTAATTTCGTCACGCTTGGAATATCAGGTGATGATGTGAAAAATAGAGAGGTTCTAACTAGATCGCCATGTCAGTGCCTGAGTAGAATATCAGAATGTGTGAATTCAACCAGAGGCATTCTAGTCAGGACCTGATTGAAATATTTGATAGGGACATAAATAGATCCAGTTAGATTTCCCTATCTGGAAAAGAAGGCATTCTAGTCAGTTCCCGGTTATCACCTACCTAGAAATTTCTAGTGTGGTTGGCCTTACTAATTCCTTATCAGCGCCCCTTTTCAAATAAGGCGAAGTAGAGAATTTTCTACACGGGTATTAAAAAAAGTGAAAAAATCACAAGAAAATCGTCGAAAACAGTTTTTTACTAAAAGATTTTATAAAATCTTTTATCTTTTTGACGCCCCTATTTGAAGGGACAAGCTCTGACTCAATCGTTTTTAGACCTATAGGTAAGACACAGGTCAAATTTTGACGTAACACTGTAAAAAATTTTTGGGGTGATTTTACCAAAAATGTTTTGGAAGTAATTTTCACCAAGAATTTGTGGGTAAAAATACACAAAGTTTTTGGTAATTTTACCCAAAACTTTTTGAAAAAATTCCTATAATTTTTTAGGTAAAAATACACAAGATTTTTAGTGATTTTACCCAAACATTTTGGAAGAAATACCTAAAAGTTATTGGGTAAAAATACAAACTTTTTGGTCTCTTTTACTAAGGTTTTGGAAAAAATACCCAAAAATTTTTAGGTAAAATTACACAAATTTTTGTACTTTTACTCAAATTTATGTGTAAAAATACACATTAAATTTTAGGAAAAATATACAAAATTTATGATAATTTTATCTAATCATTTTGAGAAAATACTTAATTGATGAAGTGGAATTATTAATTTTTCATTCATAATTTTAAAAAATTGGATAATAACATTTTTAACAATAATTGTAGATTATAGAGTTTCATTTTATTTTTAAAAATATGTTTTGTTACAAAATATTTTTTCACTTATTATAATAAACAGTTATGAAAAACAATAATAAAATAGTGGGGTTATTATATTTGATTAATCATAATCAACACTTATCATTAAACCACTTATAACGAGAAATTCACAAAATAGTCGATATTCCTGATAATGCACACTAGCTGAATAATTCATTTAAAAATTCATTATTTTTCACTATTCATAAAATACAATACCACACATATATTTAATTTGAATTAAAAACCACATTTTTTTTATTAAAAACACTGTAAAAACGACAAAATCTTCACGCGCGGACTTAGCTTCTCTAGCAAATGCTGCAGAGCAACTGACGCCAAACGGACCATTTGACAAAAATTTCTAAGAAATTACAGAAAAGTTCTAAATATTTCCCTCATTTCTTTTATTTGAAAAATTTCACAAACTTTCCGTTTAAATGAAACTAATGAAAAAAACTGGTATTTGAAAAGTCATAAAAAAGGTTCTTTTGACAGACGAAACCCTTAGCTGGCCACTTAAAGACGAACCAGATGTGACAACATTTGAAAAGAAAAAATATTATACACAACTAATATTCGATATTAAAGCATAAGTGAAGGGAAATTTTTAACTATATATGGTAATATTACACAATTTTTATAAAAATATTAAAAGTTTGAGCTAATAATATAAATTACTCAAAAAAATGTTTAATTTCCAAAAAAATTACCCAAACATCTTTGGGTAAAATGGCTTTACCCACAAAATTTGGAAATTTTTCCAAGAGTTTAGACAAGCTTTGGGAAAATTTTCCAATTTAATTAGGTAATTTTTCAAAATTTTAGTAAAATTACCAAAAGTTTTTGGTAAAATAATTTTACCCACAAAATTTGGAAATTTTCCCAAGAATTTACCCAAGTTTTAGGAAAATTTTCCAATTTATTTAGGTAATATTTCACAATTTTGGTAGAATTACCAAAAGTTTTGGGTAAAACGACTTTACCCAAAATAATATGAGAAATTACCTAAGAAATGTTAGGAAAATTTACCAATATTTTTTACAGTGAATGTAAAGACTCACATTAAGGCCCCTTTTTAAACCTGTAGGTCAAAAAATAGGTCAATTTTAACAAATGTTCTGACGACCCATTTGAGAAAGGGCCTATGACGGGAAGTTATGTTAAACATATACTTCAGCCATTTGTGTCCAACTTTAGAGTCTTGAAAAAGCGGTGGCGATATCTTTATATATATATATATATATATCTCCCTATTATATAAAAACATTTCGCCGCCGCCGCAGAGTCAGGATTTCTAAGGGCGCCCCATCCCAAAGGGGCCGTCAAAACTTATGTCAAAATGGACCTATTTTTTGACCTATAGGTCAAAAAAAGGATAAATGACGGCCTCACATTACGTTAAAATCTATGTTAAAATTGACCTATTTTTTACCTATAGGTCAAAAAGAGGATAAATGACGGCCTCACATTACGTTAAAATCTATGTCAAAATTGACCTATTTTTTTACCTATAGGTCAAAAAAAAGATAAATGAACGGCCTCATATTACGCTAAAATCTATGTCAAAATTGACCTATTTTTTACCTATAGGACAAAAAGAGGATAAATAACGGCCTCACATTACGTTAAAATCTATGTTTAATTTGACCAATTTTTTTACATATATAGATTAAAAAGTGGTCTCCATGTGGGCATTTACATTACGTCAAAATTCATGTTTAATTTTACCTATTTTTTGAGCTACTGGTTTTAAAAGGGGCCTCAATGTGGGCAATTACATTACGTCAAAATTTGAACTGTTTTTTACCTACAGGTCATAGCTTGCCCCCTCAAAGAGGAGCGTCAAATAGCCTATGTCAAAGACAACATTTTTACTTGAAGGCTGTTACGTTACTACAAAATTAAAAATCTGAAATTTTAAATTGTCATATGTAATGAAAATGATTAGAAATCTTTTTAATTTGGTTTTTAGTTAAATTCTTTAAAATTCAAGTATACTTATGTGTTTGAAATTTAATTAAAAATTTATTTTAAAATTCAATAATTGTAAGTGCATACATGTAAGTACATTTATTTATTTTAAAATTGAGTTTTAATAAATTTGTTTTCAAGATGCACCACGAGGAGGTATAATAAACTTTAAAATTGGTTAAAGTTTATTACAAAACAACAGTTACATTTTTTAAAAATGTAACTTAAATTTTTAATTAATTGTATAATATATTTACTTAATAAATAATTTTAATAAATATTTTTTAGTTTAGGTGAGATGCTAAATTGGTTTAAATTAAAATTTTCAGATTTGCCAAAATCATAAAATCCTAAAAAACAAGGACGAATTTAAAATAAACAATCACTGGGGGTTGGCGCGCGAAGCGCGCAGGGGGGCGCAGCCCCCCTAGTATATATATATATATATATATATATGTATATTCCACGTCAAGTGATTAATGTTTATTTAATAATTTTTTACTCTTAAACAATTAAACATCCAAATTTGACAAAGTACATTTTGGAAAGATTTTTTCAGCTCTTTCGACTAGAAATAAACATTTTGAAAAAAAAAATTTTTTGACACAAAAAAATCAAAATTAAAAATAAATTTCAATTTATGGAGGGGAGAGATCCAATTATTTTTGTTTTATTAACGAAAGCTGAGGTTTTTTTTACTAAAAGGACATATTTATGAAAAAGTGGGACTATAATGTTTAAACATTAAAAAAAAGAGTTTTCTACTCACCAGAGCGCTCTAAACCCGGTTTTTAGCTCCGTTTAGGACAACATTTTTTTTCAATGTTTAAACATTGTAGTCCCACTTTATATATATATATATATATATATATATCCTTTTAGTAAAAAACCTCAACTTTCATTAAAAAAAACAAAAAAAATTGGATCTCTCCCCTCCATAAATTGAAATTTATTTTTAATTTTTTTGTGTCAAAAATTTTTTTTTTCAAAATGCTTATTTTCAATCGAAAGAGCATGAAAAAACCTTTCCAACATATACTTTGTCAAATTTGTATGTTTAATTGTTTAAGAGTAAAAAATTATTGAAACAAGCATTGTACTGAAAAACACAAAAATTTAACCCCCTCCCCCTCGGAAAATATTGGACTAGGTAAAAAAATATTTTCACGAAAAATTACTATTTATTAGTACTACAAAAGCCCCAAGTTTTGTTACGATTGGAGAAAAATTTTTCTCCACCTTGATCACCTGATATGGAATCGCTCATATACAAGCTCGGTAAAATTTAGTTGTTATATTGGTGGTAGGTGGCGCTAAAATATGCCGTTTTCATACATACAATAGAGTTGACCGGGCCTGATTCCAGCTACAATATATGGGTAATATAACCTAAATTATGCCTGTTATAAGAATGTTATAAGAGTAGAAACCGATAAGTGTCGATTTCAGACGAAGGCGATCATTTTAATTGTAATTGTCACGAAAATTCGGTACCCGACACGCGAGCAATCGAGAAACAATTTACATTCGAAAATTATTTTCATATTATTTATACAAAGACTTTGGAGTGAATTTTATTAATTTTATTTTAAATGTAAAGACATTGTTAAGTTATATTGACTGTTATTTATTTATTCAATTTATCAGCCACGCAATGGAACAAAAATATTAATGTAAAATAAGAAATTGTGTTGAAAAATGCATGCACCATTCCATTTTTTTCTTTAAGTGTATACTAAACTAAAAACTATTTTTCAAATAAATTTTACAATTATACAAGATAAGAATCAGTATTTTAAAATAAAATTCTAAACATTTAGCTAGAACCTAATTAACACGCGGCATATAATTAAAATAAATTTCAATTAAAATCAAAGTGAAAAAACAAACAATCTTTTTTCACAGTAGCAAGAAAATGATGAATATCCATTAGCAGTAAATGATGAATATTATCATTAGTTATAAAAACAGAAAAAGAATTGTTCGTAAAAATTCCAAGAGACATTTTCATTATATGGGAGAGGAAATTTCTTAGAAAGCAAGAAAATGACAGATCGTATAAGAATAATCATTCGATACGACACTGAAAAGAACATAATCGCTGTTGTAGGGTTTCTACCTTCGGGATAAGGAGAGAGTCGAGAACGTACACTGACTCGTATCTGATCTGTCAGAGTTATGTGTTATTACCTTGTCTCGAATTCCCCCCTCTCTCTCGTTTTAAGAATATCACATAACTATTTTCTGACAGAAAAAAAACCCTCTCTCGATATATTGCTAATTGAATAAACATTAGTTTCTGCCTGTGATTCATCCCTTTCTTCTCTTCCTTTTTTCTATTTACTAAACTAAATCAAAGCGTTGAATTATTTTTTTAAAACAGGAGGAAATTTACAAAAAACTCTCAATAAATAAGTATGGCTATACAATTTTTTTATATTTATAAGCTATTTTAACCCCTTCAGTGTGTAGCTAAAATATAACAAAATGGTCCCAAAATGTGTAAGACCTTCTTGTGAATAAATTTTCATGACACTAGGTACTAAGTAGTTTTTGGGGTCACTGATTACGATTTCTGTGTTAGTTTTTTTAATAAATTCAAAATGGCGGATCCAAAACTTTTTAAAATTTTTGGAGGCCCTATTGTATTAAAAATGATGTATTTTGAAAATTTTGCAAAATTTTTAGCAGCCATTTTGGCTAAAAAATTATTTAATTTGAAAATCTGACTTTAGAATCGTGATCAGCGACCCCAAAAACCCCCTAGTAAGAATTTTTGAGAATATACGACCCAACGAGCCTAGAATAGGGGTCGTTACATTACGCTTTTCATAGAAACAAAAATTTAGGGCAAATTTAACTTTTTTTTTTATTTACAGAACAAAAAAATTTCCCATATGAGTCATCGTAATATATCTAACATAACGGCCGTTAGATTACCACAAAATATTATTCAAATTTGACTTAATTTTTCAACTATAGGTCAATTACCTTTATATAACGTCAAAATTTAGGTCAATTTTAACATATTTTTTAAATTCAGCTTAAATAACTGTAGGTCGCGTTAAGATTTAGTTTCTATTTTTGACCTTCTGGTCAAGGGTCGTTTCATTACGTCAAAATTATTTTATATTAGGCCTATTTTTGTTCTACGGATAATGATTCGTTATGATACATCAAAGTTAAGGTTACGTTTGACCTTTTTTGACTTACAATTAAAGTGTTCCAATCCATTCTTTACAAGTAAAAAGTTTCCAACAAAATTTATATTAAATTTGATCTAAGTTTTTTTGGCTGTTAAAGGGATGATTCATTATGTAAATTAAGTTTAATTTTGACCTAAATAAAGCAAACATAACCTCAAAATTATTATATATTATTATCATTATAAGTACTTTATATAAGACAACAATATTAATATTAATTTTATAGAGTTGAAAAAATGAAATCACTTTCAGAGAATTTGACTAAAACCCAAATTTCATGATACTTTCATTAATTTTCAAAATGTATGATAATTAAAAATTTTAGATTCTCCTTGGCTGGTTATAAATAAGTGACCATAAAGTGACCCCCTAGTATTATGGAAAATTATTTGAAATGATGATAAATCGTATAGTATATAATTATATATACGAGAAATAGATCGAGTTTAATGAATTTTCAACACAATATATGAAGAATAGCATATTTCCATAGACAACGATTGGTTTACTTACGCGTGCACTGATTTAAAGAGTGGGTGGGGGATGAATTTGGCTCTAGTAGAGATGGAGTCCAGGGGTCAGAGCAGACAATGGCAACCAGGGTCCCGATGCTCACGTTTCCTAACAACACTCGCCCAATTTCACTCAAACAGAAGCCGATTAATTCACGGCGTCCAATTTAATCCTCTCGTCGCATCGAGCAGCATCGACGAGTATAGAAGAGAAGCGTCGTGATCCTCCCCCTCTACCCATATTCGCAGGGTGGCATGGAAACCCGCCATACGTCAATCCATTATACATATTTTAAACTGTCAATCTCTTGGTCGATGCTATTACGAAGAGAGCGAATGAATTAGAAAACTAAAGAGAGAGAGAGAGTGAGAGAGAGAGTGAAAGATGGGGGGCGGGGGTCAAGTTTTTAGATTACTCTTCCGAGTACAATGACGTAATACAAAAGACGCGAAATCATGCGAAGGGGAAAACTATATACCCCGTTTATTGACAGACCCAGTTGTATTATACGATCTTCTCTTTTTCTCCAATTACCACTTGTATGCACGTTTAACGAATCGATAATAATTATCGGAAATTCGCCTTTGAACTGTCAGACATTATAACCCTTTTCTGCGTATAAATATAGTCCTTGATTTCAATGTCCAAAATGCTCAATATGACTGATGAACATGTAGACTAATTTACAATTAATTTATTTTCCTTTCTTTCATACAGAATATAGAAAAATCTCATTTTTTTGCGAATACGTTTTAATAAACAAAATTGCTGTCTTTATATTCATTATTAGAGTTATTAGCGGAAGTTGTTAAACGAAGACAATGGTACGACCATTATCTCATTTGATGGGGTCAATGATAATAATAGAATAATGATGACAATAAAGAAATCGAAAGGCGTAATGAACACCAAATTTATTATAATGCTGGTACCGATATTAGCAATTAGACTCTAATTAAACTAATGGAGATTAAATTAGTAAACTTCTCTGTAAAGTTTTTAACTTTTTTACGCTGTCTGGAAAATTAAGAAAGTAACTTTTGTTTAAAAGAAATAAGTAACTACTCAAGTAACTATACTAAATAAAGAAAAATAATTAATATAATAATAAAAGTATAATTGTGTCGTTAATTTTTTAGTCACTTTTTGAACTAAAATTATTAATTTTAAAAATAATAAAGTTTGAGAATTTTTAATTCATAAAAATAAAATATGAATTAGAATATAGGTTTAATACTATTATAAGTTATAACTAAAACCGCTGCCAAGTTAGACATTTTTGTTTTAATTTTGGTGCTCATTTCAAATCTTGTTGTGTTCATTTCATATGAACACTTTGCTTCCTAATCGAGATGTTAACAACAATAAAGTATAAATTTTGAACAATTATTCTCAATTGCTGTAATATTTTTTTCTTATGATTTAATACTTTCACATAAAAAAATTTGTCTTAACAATTTCTGTTTTTTAAAATACCAATAACTTCTTTATTTCTAATCGAATTAGCTTCAAAAATAGGTCAATCGAAGCGTTTTTTAATGCTTTACAAGTTGGTAACTATTGTTTCAAAGTTATTTCTACATTTTTCAACAAGATTTTCAAAAAAGTCTTATTTTCCCAAATTTTTTATTTTTAAAAGTTTAATATCTCCGGTGAATATGAACGAAAAATGTTCATTCTGGCTCAAAAGATGCGTCTAAAAAAACTCTAAAAAATTAGAGAAAAACATTCATAGGTGTCCTAACATTTTTTTAAAGTTATGAGCAAAAAATGTTTTTTCGAAAAATTAAAAATCAAAAAAATATATAGTTAAACTTTATTAATCTATCTCAAAGTACTCTCATTTTATGTCTGCAGGTGAGACTACAATTAAAAAAAAATTCAGCTTAAAAGCTCTTTACATTTTGGAGATATATTTATGAAAATGTGATGTTTACACACAAACACACACATACGGAATGACATTTTTCAAAAATGTCATTTTTTGAACTCCTGAGATCAAATAACATAAAGATTGGGGTAGGGATTGGGGTAGGGAGTTTTATTGAAAGTAATGGAAAAATTAAATTTTTAGAGATTTAATTTAAAACCAAAAAATTGAATTTTTGAGAAATTACAAATGATAGCAGAAATTCGATTATTTTCGAAATTAATAAAAATTCTCTAAAATTTAATTGTGTTCAACAATTTTTTAAATTCTCGTTAAAATTTCAAATATCTTTATGAATAATAAAATTCTTCACAAAAATTCAATTCTTTTTAAAAATTAAAAATGTAATAAAATTGTTGGAAAAATTATTTCCAAAAATTTTCCTCATTTAAATGATTTTCAATATCTACTGTTTTAATTCCATTTTTCAAAAAAATTCAATTATTTACAAATTATTTTATAATGGATCACTTTGCTTATTTTATTAAGAAAAACCTATTATATTTAAAATATTAATAAAATAATCCTGTCAAGTTTAATTTCTTGTAATTTATATATAAATAAGTACCAATGATAACATTTTATAAAAAAAATAACTGGAGAATAGATTTTTTAAGGAAATGGATTTTGCATTTCGCTACAACTTTTAAAAATTTGAAAATTGCATGAAAATGTTTAAAGTTTAAATTAAATATGTTCCATTTTCAATATTCTTTGTTATAAATATACAATAGAAACTTTGTCAATGTCGTAATAATATTTGATGATCTAAATTACGCCCCAGGTAGTGATCCATTACATCCCGGTCTCCCCTATTTGTAAATTTGTTGATGAAATTTCTTAATCACAATTTTTTAACACTTAACAGTTTTCTGATATATTTTTTAAATTGTGCCAGGATTATAGAACTCTTTCACCAAAAAGTAAAACATTTTATTTAACAGAAGGAAAGTATACAAAAAACTGTCCCCGAGAAAAACAAGACTGCGATAATTAAGGGCGTAACGAGAAACAAAGAAAAGATGCAAAGAGTATATATAAGGAAAGTCATTGTCCTGAAAATATTGTGAAAGCATTAGCGTAAAGCAAATGAGGCGTGTGTGGGATTTTGTTATTTTTGATGCGCGCACAAACCTTCGATTAAAGTGACAGGTGAACAACAACGACGAGAGACAGACAGCCAATCGACATCTAGATCTTTTCTAAGCGTGCCTAAATTCACAAGTCCGATCAAGTACTCATCTCTGCGATCTAACTAACCACAAATATATATGTATATACAAACATATAATGAAACTTAAAGTCCCTCTTATTTAATTCCATCTATGTCTCATTCTTGAGAAGAGCGTGTAGACAGGGCGTGAGATCGCGACTAATGTTCATTCACCTTCCACTTATGATGCAAGGAACAATCAGATTCCTGCTAAACATCCACGCGACTAAAATTGCAAATGCTAATTGCCATTAAGTTCAAAAACGAATTCGTAATTTTTTAAAAGACTCAAATTGATACTCGGAGAAAATGTGTTCCTTATATTTTTCCGAATTTTTTAGTAAAGTTGGGATATAGTGGCAAAATCGTAATTTTACAAAACTTTTAAATTATTTTTTCAGTAATGTTTAAAATTTAAAAGTTATAAACTGGTAATGTGGAGACTGATAAAAAGAAAGCGCGAACTTGTAGACAGTGTGCACTGAGAAAACGATATATTTGATTCAAACCTATTTTGTTTAAATCAAACTTAAAATATCTTTGCTATACAGTCAAACATATTTAAGTTTAATTGACATAAGTTGTGAT
This sequence comes from Leptopilina myrica (nomen nudum), assembly GCA_032872475.1. Lineage (NCBI taxonomy): Eukaryota > Metazoa > Arthropoda > Insecta > Hymenoptera > Figitidae > Leptopilina > Leptopilina myrica (nomen nudum). The sequence goes on from CM065467.1 coordinate 7,403,247, forward strand.
TGATATTAAATTATCTATAATTCACTTTTAAGTTTGTATTAAACAAAAAATTTTTAAACATATTTTTTGTTTAAACCAAAACAGAAAATATGTTTGAATTAAATATAATTATTCAAACAAATAATATTTTTGAATCAAAGTAGTAGATACTTTCTATATATTTTGATTAAACATACAAACTAATTTCAATTAAACAAAATCATTTAAAATTATTTTTCTATTTAAGTGAAGTATAATGTTTTCTCAGTGTGGAGAATTTAGTAATGATCTAACACAAAAAATCGAAAGAAATTCTTGATTATTAAAAGCTTCCTCGCTATGGTCGGTACTTTGGAAAAGAGAAAAAAAAATTTTTTTGGCAAAATGGCGACGATTTAAAAAAACTTGTGTTTTTTGCTAATTTGAATATTTTTAAAAAAGTAAAAAAGTATTTTTCAAAATCCAAGGTTCCGACGATAAAGAGATACCTATGCAAAGAACATTTCTGCAAAATTTGAAGTCAATCATGGTTGAGTAGATTTTGAGTTATCGTGCCAACCAGAATTTTTATCAGTCTCCACTTCAAAAATTTATAACTTTTACCATTTTCTATTATTATTTTCTAATTATTTTTCTGTATTTTTTAAACAATAATAAACAACTTGCAAAAAAGTAAATATTAAAAATATTAAACTTTCTTTTTTATCCAACTCCGAAAAACGCTTTAAAATGGAGGCCTCTAGACCCAGAATACCCCCTTAATTCGAATCATTCTCACAAGGGGTGAAATAAAATTTAGATTAATATACATATAAGGACAGTTGAAACTTTCTGAAACAATAATGTAAAGGATACGACATATGCATTAGTGATGGCATTTAGAATGTACTGTAAACAGGTGTTTTAATTAGTATTTGTTCGTAAATAATTCGTAAATTCATGTAAACTTTAAATGACTATGTAAATGCAATTGCTTTTACAGTCTAGTTCTTAAAAAATTAGTGTCTTGACAGTTCATCCTAGTTTTTCCGAACTATATTCAGTAAAATTTTAGGAATAAATTTTCTCCATGTACTGAAGTGGATCAAATTTGTGCCTAATATTTAGATTATAATTTTTGAAACACAAAGACTTTCAGTGTAATAAGTTTACAGTGGCTTGATTTCTGCCATAATCATAATAATTTGTAACATAATAAGAAAATAGTTACAAACGATTTCAACAAAAAAGCGAATATAATTGGCTATTAACCATTGAAAAATGCTTTAGCTATTCTCAATTTAATAATTGAAGGGTGCGCTAAAAGAACGCTGTAAGCGCCAACACGACATTTCAACTTTTTGAGCTAATTAATTTTTGAGCTAATTTTTAATATCAATTTATTGATAATAAAAAATTGTTTGTAATTATCATAATTTTTAATTAAATAAGAATTTCTTACTGATTTAACCATATATTGTACAGAAAAAGATTTATAACGACAAATTTGATGCAAATCTATAACCTAAGAAAAAATGGCGCTTACAGCGTTGTTTTAGCGCACCCTTCAATTAATAACACTGTCCGACAGAAATTAATTTTTTTCGGCCCCTTCAATAAGTATGGTCACTTTTGATAGATTTTTTCACGCTGATTAAGAATTTGAAATGAAAAATGCTCCAGCACGAAATGAAAAGAATTATATTAAAATATTTATTACTTTTCTTTAAATGTGAGTGTAAAGTGGAGAAGGTGCGAAAAAATGGCACTTTTTTAGCAATTAGGGTAAGTCCGGGGGAGATGGCCATACGGGAGAGTTGGCCAGTTCAAATATTTTACAGAATTTCTAAAGAAATATCACTTATTATGGAGTATTCTTCAACCTTCTGTGATTCATATTAAATCTAAACAATAAATTGATGAAAAATAATAAAACTGTAAGTGTAATTCTTGTTTATTTTTTTTGCACGGGTCTAAAATTTACTCAATAATTCCACCTTCTCGTAATTAATTGATAAAAACGTCAAAATTAGGTTATTTGGCAGATCAACTTTAAAAATCTATTTTATCTATTATTTTTATATTTTTATTAGTTTTATTATTAAAGAATAATTATTCAACTAATTTTAAACATGAATCAATAAATCTTTTTGTACTTTTAAGAATTTATCAATACTTTTTTAAATATTTTCTAATTGCTAAAAAAGTGCCATTTTTTCGCACCTTCAACACTTTACACTCATATTTAAAGAAAAGTAATAAATATTTTAATATAATTCTTTTCATTTCGTTATTCAGAGATCATACAGATTCAATTCTAAAAGTATCATTTTTTTAAAAAATTAGGCCGCAACGACTTTATTCGAAATATAATGGTTTGACCCTTATATTTTATTCCAAAAAAATGTTTAGCAATCTTGACGTATGTATATACTTAACAAAATAAATAAATAATTTGAATATATAATTGATGTATTTGATTTTGAAATGAAGTATTCCTGTGAATTTACCGTTTTGTTTTTCCAAAATTAAATCAATGTTTTCAGTAATTGTTTTTATCCATTGGAATAAAAGCAGACAATATTAAAAATTAAAATAAATTTCAACATCTAACAATGAGAAAATAATTTTTATAATAAAAAATTAAATTATAATTAATTCCATGAATAAATTAAGTGTTTAAATATAACAAAAAATTTAATTTGTATTATTACTGAATATCTAATTTAATATACTTTTTTTTTCTCCTACTATAGTTAGGCATTTAATTTCTATTAGAAGAATTTATTAATTTAATTTATTTAAAATTAAGATATAAAATCTGTAAAATACAATGAACGCTTAAATAAAATTTTAATTAAAGTTTTTGTAGGGATTTATAAAAATTAGATTGCTAAACATTTTTTTGGAATAAAATATAACTAACCTGAAAATAATATAAAATGTTATGAATTTAAATGCTAAAGAAATCATTTGTTTATCAGTTGTTTCACAATGCTGAGGTTATACATGGTGCTAATAAAATTTAATTAATAACAAAATTTAATGCAAAAAAGTCATTTTTAATTGCCTTATCGGAAATGCATTTGAATTTTTCTTCAAGGAAATTGTTGGTTGTGATTTAACCCCTTCGCAGTCGAGACCAAAATCTCATCAGTGGGCTCAAAATGTCGACAACTTTTTAGAAAACTGAAATTTGCGCAAATCAGTATACTATAGTATTTGAGATCGCTGATTACGAATCCGAATTCAGATTTTGAAAATTCAAAATGGCGGACGACATTTTCAAAAATTCATCGATTTCACTTGCAACTATCGATACTCGGGAGTTTTTGGGGTTGCTGATTACGAATCTGAACTCCGATTTCAAAAATTTAAATGGTGGATCCGATATGGCAGATGACATTTTTAAAATTTTCAAAATTCATCGGGTTCCCTTGAAACTCGATACTCGGGTGTATAAATTTGGCAGTTCCAATATGGCGGACGCTAGTTTAACAAATTTATCATATTCACTGAAAATTTGTGACTTAGAGTTTATTGATGTCTTAAATTAAAAATGTAATGTCGGTTTTGAAAATGGCGGATCCAATATAATAACCAGTAATTTTGAAAGCTAACTGAATTTATTTAAATTCTGTTAGTCAAAAATTATTTAAGTCTTACGTCGAAATCCCTGTAACTGTCAGTTTTGTTGAACGCGACAGTCAGTTGTATTGTTAATTGCTCTGTATGTGTCTAATGTGTTATTTTTATTCTTCGTTTAGCTTAAAAACTGTCTTTTTTGTAACTGTTTGCAGTTGTATTTGGTCGTCTTCATTCCAGTTTGTCCTGTTATTGTAAAAATGTTGTCCGCCATATTGGATCCGCCATTTTGAATTATCAAAATCTAAGTTTGGATTCGTCATCAGCGACTCCGAAAACCTCCGAGTAACAAGTTTCAAGTAAATCCGATGATTTCTTGAAAACGTCGTCCGCCATATTGGATCCGCCATTTTGAATTTTTAAAATCTGAGTTCGGATTCGTAACCAGCGACCCGGAAAACCCCCAAGTATCAATTTGTGGACAAATCTGTGTGTTTTTGCAGCCAAAAATCTGCTTGCGTCTATACATGTCATCGACAAGCATTTGATACCAGAAACAAAATTCTAGCATCTCTTATTTTTCTGTTAATCATAATCAAATATAGCCAAAAACATACTTTCTCCAACACTTGCTCTGAAAGGAGTATTTTTCTTGGTAGAAAAGTGTGGCGAAAGTAGAACTTTTCTTAATTGCCCCACTCAAAAAATTCGTCTTTTATTATATTAAACATAAGCACACGTTAAATTAAAATTATACGAAACTCACGAAGAAATCTTTCCTCGCAAGGCGTTGGAGACAACGTAGTGCACAACACGTGGTGAAAGAATGATTTTTCGAGAGTGAAGTTTGCGGCTCGAGCGTAGAGAGAGCAGCAAACTTCACTTTCAAAAAATCACACTTTCGCCACTAGTTGTACAATCTACTATTTTCCATTTTTCTACAATAATTTTTTCAAAAATTCGACGTGCTGGAGCATTTTTCTTTTCAGATACGCATTCAGAGTAAAAAAATCTATTGAAAGTGACTAAAATTATTGAAGGGGCAAAATTAGTGTCGGACAGTGTAATAAGAGAAGAAGGGATAAAAATGAGTAGAGGAAGAAAGGGTGAGGAAAAAATTTTTCTACAAAAATTGCGATGAGTAAATAAAAAATAGAAAAGAAAAGGAATAAATTCAATTGTTCTCTTCCCTTATCTTCTATATAAACACATGAGGACAAGAATTATTTGGTATTCAAAAAGAGGTATCCTAATTACCCTTTGATATTCTAAGTAGGCTCTCGCGATTTTTACTTCATCGTGACGAAGTCACGCGCTTGGAAGCACGAGAACTGGCGATATCGTGATATTTCTTTCGAGAGGGCCAGGCACGTACCGTCATTGATAAATCCTCTCCTTCAGTGGTCGCGCGGTCATTAATAATTCATTCATTCATCATCATCATCATCATCGTCGTCGTTGTCGTTGTCGTACCACCGTCACGTTAATGCACAATAATAATAGCATACACTACTGCAGTAGCGACAAGAACGTATATATATATATTTATATACACAGCAAAACGGTATTCATATCTTCGAATCGATCCTCGAACTCCGGTCGAGTACTCGGTATATACACACTATATCCAACCTTCAAGACTTCTCTTCTCCAACTCTTCACATTATTTGCATATAAAGGCATTCCTTTGCTTCGCAGGCTCTCCCTGTCGCAGCCACATAACTGTAAGTCTCTGTTGACAGGATCTGCCAACAATCTGCGTACATACATGATTTGCTGGCCTTCGCCCATTCCTCCTTTCCTTTTTTCCTCCGCCCCAACGACGTCGACAGAATGAAAACGCTTTTCATCTTCTTCTTTTGCATCTTGTTCTTCCTCTTCTTCTCTCTCCTTCTCCTCCTCTTCTTCTACTGCTATTACTTCTTCTGCTTCTTCTTTTCCTTACAGACAAAAATCTCCTTTATTATATATTTTTCTCTTATTCTCATTTTATTCATATCATATCCGTATCTAATGTATTTCTTTTGTTGAAATATATTAGATTCGGAAGGATTGTTGTGTGGAGGATTCTTGTATGATATGTAAATAAGGATGAAAAGGACAATTGTTGTGAAATATATATATGTAAAAAAGTGCTGTATATTCGAGAGGAAAAATGTTTATATTGTTTTTGCAAAAAATAAATAAAATTTAAATTTTCCTAAAATTGAAAGGACAAGAGAAAAAAAATGTAGTTTGAAAGAGATCATTTTCTTTTTTTGGTCAACGCCAATGGTCTAATCAACATTTCGTTCGGCGTGTGCTGTCTAATCCTTGCTAATGGCTATCTCTCTCTCTCTCTCTCTCTCTCCCTTAATATTATTAGGATAATTATCAAAATTAAAATTAAAATATTGTTTTGATATGAAAAAAATTGTAATAGTTATTAATAGTTAATCAATATATGAAATTGGTTGTCATGTAAAGTAATCCACAATTTTGACGTTATATTCATTATATAATTTTTAGCCATTGATATTAGACCAAATTTTAAGATTTTTCTCGTATTGTAAGTCCCGTGTAGAAATTGTCTTAAGTAAATTCTATTTGTGGTCTGGCCCTGATCAAGAACTTATTAGGTTCCAGATTGCTTCGAAAAATCCACATTCAATTATTTAAAATTCATTTTACGTCAGTTTCAACGAAAAAGAAACAGTTGGAGTGAAAATAAATAATAAATAATTAAAATGAATTCGAAGAAATGTTCCAAAATGTTCCAAATTCTGATAAAACTAAAAAAAATGTTTTTTTCTGAATCTGAAGGTACGGATATAATATTCCAATTCTAAACCATAAAAAAATATAAGTTGACATTTTGTTAAAAATTGTAATTAATTATAAAAATTATTTTTTCCTTTTTTAAAAAAATTCAGTATTTTTTACAAAATTATTATTTGAAAATAGAAATGATGCAAATAATTTTTTTTTTTTACTAAAATTTGCATAATTTTCTTTATTTCTTTAGAAAGAAAGAGAACAAAATCTGCATAATTTCGATTTGTCAATCATTTTAATTTTTTAACAAAATTTTAGTTTTTTATTAAAAAGAAATAAAACAATTTGTATATTTAAATTAACCTTCCATTTTCACATAAAATGATAGAAATAAATTTTACTGCAGATAAAAAAAGCTAATTTCTTATAAGTATACTTATAAAATACCAAATCAGGTTGTGGCTTTTTTTTAAAACACTACTTCAGGACCTGATCAGAAAAAGTGTTTCATTTCCAAATCAGGGCCCTATTTAACCTGATCAGGGCCGGATGACTACCACGTTTCAATTTCTACACGGGGTCTAATGTTAGGTTGAAAATGAAGTAAATTCTACTACCAAGTTTTTATTTTTAAGTCACTGACCATAAATCTATAATTTTGAGGTTATTTTAGCCTTATAAAGGTCTAAAGTTGGGTCAAAGTTGATCTAATTTGATAAAAATATTCGAACCTTGAATATCAGGTATAAAATTATGTAAAAGAATTATTTTGAACCATAATATTGACATAATAAATCACCCCCTCAACGGCAGTTAAAAAAAGTCGGTAAATTTTTACATCATTCGCATCGCAACCTACTAACTTTTTACTTTTTAGCTATTGACCTTAAATCTAATGTTGACGTTTTGTTATTCTGACCTAAAAATATTTGAATAGTTAATAATAATCTTTAATAATTAATAATAACTAAACTTGGTTATTATTACAGTTTTTAGCCATTGTCCTTAAATCTAATTTTGAAATTATGTTATAATTTTTTTAGGTCTACAGTTAGGCAAAAATTGATCTAAATTAGGTCAAATTTCAAATCAATTTTATTGTAATCTGACAACTTTTCACTTGTAAGTCGAAAAAAGATCAAATATATAATCTCAGTTTTGATCTTAACTATACCCCTAAAAATATAAAAATTTAAACTAAATTTTGACGTAAAGTAAAGTTCTTTGTCATGAAGTGAAAAATATGTAAAATTTAATATAAACTTTAACGTATAGCATAAAGGCCCTAGACCTGAGGGTAAAAAATATATCAAATTTAACAAAAACGTTATCGTTTATGTCCCCAGTGGGACAAAAATAGGTCTAATTTGATATAAATTATGACGTACAGAAGTAACCCTTAATCTCTAATTGTAAGTCAAAAATGTAACTTTAAACTTTAAACATATAAAAATTTGACTTAAATAATTATGGGATGCTGAAAATAATTTATTGTATTATTATTATTTCTTTCATTAACAAAAATGGGTATAATGATTTGAATTTAGAGATTAAATAGAATAATATAAAAATTGCTGAAGAATGAATCGTTCTTACAGAAAAAGATCTTTCTGAAATAATTGTATTCACATTGGGAGAGAATCGATTCGAATAATTTATAAACCTTATGCAGTGGATAGTTGTCTTTTTCCGCGAGTATATCAATGACAATTAGATGAAATTCTTATTTGTTTATTATGTGAAAAAGGGTCTACGGTGTGGGATCTCTACGAAGTGGATAGTTAAAGCAGATATACGGTAGACAGGCGTAATATAGGGTGCGCTCTCGAGTATATAGAGAAGACCACGTATAAAAGAGTGAGACAGGAAAAAGATCATTGAAAGCGTGGAGGAAGAGGAGACAGAATGAAGAGAAGAGAGTAAAACAGAAAAGAAGAGAGAAAATGAGAAGGAGAAAAAGAGAGAAAGATAAGAGAGAGAGATTCATCTTGAAATTGTATCGGCATCTGGATGGCCATTAGCATACTGGAACTGACGTATCTCCAAATGTTCTCATTAGCCGAAATTCATGGGCGGCTCTTCTCAGCGGTTCCAAAACGAAAATCTTTTCTCTATGCTTTTCTACCCAGCAGAGGTCGTCGTCGCGTCGTCGCTTCAAGAATACGGACGAAACCTCCTCGAATTTGGAGCAAAATCGCGACGCCAAGATCGACGAACCTTTCTCACTGACTCTTTTAGAGAAACCCTTTGATTCATTACTGACCATCGAATCCTCCCACCCCACCCCCCCTCTCTCTATATATATATGTATAATACCAAACAACAACCATGGAAAGTGCCTCAAAAACCTGTTCGCAGCTTCCAAATCTGTCTTCAACGATAGTACCTGATATCAGACACACTAAATTCTTCGCAAAATTTTAATTGACTCTCATAGTCCTATAAGTTACATTTTTAGGGAAGATTTTTATTTTTTAAATTGCATTTTTATGCTAATTAAATATAATCAATTTTCGAGAAATATACTACTTTCTCAAATATTCAGTATTGTATTTATAGCTTATCTTAATATAGTCTCTTTGAAATTTGAATTTGTTTATTTTCATATTATATTGTTAATCTTTTATTATAATTATATTATTTGCAAATTAGTATTAATTTATTCTGTCTACAATTTGAAGTTAGTTTTTAAATATGCTATTGTTTTATCTCTCTAAATTTTAATTAGAAAAATCTTTACAACTTTGAATTAGTGGATTTTACGTAATATAAGTAAATACATACACTGTAAAAAGAGGCATCTTATTTTAAGATACTTTGGTAGTCACTTTTAAGTTTTAAGTTGTTTCCAAAAAGTTTTCCAAAGCACCCCGTGTAGAAATTGAAACGTGGTAGTCATCCGGCCCTGATCAGGTTAAATAGGGCCCTGATTTGGAAATGAAACACTTTTTCTGATCAGGTCCTGAAGTAGTGTTTTAAAAAAAAGCCACAACCTGATTTGGTATTTTATAAGTATACTTATAAGAAATTAGCTTATTTTATCTGCAGTAAAATTTATTTCTATCATTTTATGTGAAAATGGAAGGTTAATTTAAATATACAAATTGTTTTATTTCTTTTCAATAAAAAACTAAAATTTTGTTAAAAATTTGTTCTCTTTCTTTCTAAAGAAATAAAGAAAATTATGCAAATTTTAGTAAAAAAAAAATTATTTGCATCATTTTTATTTTCAAATAATAATTTTGTAAAAAATACTGACTTTTTTTGAAAAAGGAAAAAATAATTTTTTTAATTAATTACAATTTTTAACAAAATGTCAACTTATATTTTTTTATGGTTTAGAATTGGAATATTATATCCGTACCTTCACATTAAGAAAAAAACATTTTTTTTAGTTTTATCAGAATTTGGAACATTTTGGAACATTTCTTCGAATTCATTTTAATTAATTATTATTTATTTTCACTCCAACTGTTTCTTTTTCGTTCAAACTGACGTAAAATGAATTTTAAATAATTGAATGTGGCTTTTTCGAAGTAATCTGGAACCTGATAAGGTCCTGATCAGGGCCTGATCAGGGTCTGTAGAATGGCTGTGATAAGTAAATCCCGATCAGGGCCAAACCACAAATAGATGGAAAAATAAGATGTTTTAATCGTTTTAAAAGTGATCATAATGTATTTTAAGATACTTGTTTTTGCAGTGTATAAATGATTATTTATTAGTAAAATTTACTAAATTTAAAAGCAATTTGTCGAAAGTATTTTAGCCTTGAATTTTGTCAAAAAACAGAAAACTTCATAGTCTTAGCTTGTTTTTTAGAAAAAATGAAAATTAAGAGCGTTTCTGAAAACTAAAAATATTTTATTTCCGTTTTGTATCACTAAATAAATAATTCATTAATAAATTTTTTGGAAATTTAGTGTGATTTTCGTAATGATTTTTGGCATTAAATTTGAGCAAAAAAAGCAAACTTTACATTCTTTGGAAAAACGATGAAAATTTTGGACGTTTTCGAAAATTCAAACTATTTTCAATAATGTAAAACATTAAGTTTAGCAATTTTCCGTCAACACTGAAAGAAAACGTATATTATATTTTGTAAAACTATTTTACAATTTGGGGAAAAAGTGCAACAAATCAAAATTTTGATACAAAAAATATTGAACTTTAAAATAAAATTGTGTGGAATTTACTACAATTATATGAAATATCAAGCATTTAAATTCAATTTTAAATATTTTAATAGAACTTTACAAAACTCTACATAAACTTTTTTAAAGTTTAGTATTTTCTACATCAAAATTTCGGTTTGTTGCACTTTTTCCGCAAATTGTAAAATACTTTTACAAAATTTAATATACATTTTCTTTCAGTGCACCATTTTAATTGTTTAAAAACTAATTTTAAATTTATAATCTGCACCCCAAAAAACTTCAAGAAACCCAGTTTCATGTAGATCAAACAAATTTAATAATTTTCTACAGCCATATTAGATCTGATATTGTGAATTAAGAAAAGCTAATTACTTATTTATAATCAGCGACCCATAATACCTCCTAGTACACGGTAAAACAAATTCTCCTGAAGTAGAGATAATAATCACTATATAATAGTTAAAAGTATCGTTGATTTGGCTCCATCGATAACCTCTTTGCGTTACCTTTAGATAACAACACAACCTCAAAATATCTCTTGAATGAAAATATTTTTATAATAATGTTAAAAGCGTATATTCACATTCTGTTAATTATATCTCTTATAATTAACAGTAAGTTAATACGTATTTAGAGCTAAGAAACGTAAATTTGACATTTGTAATTTTAGACAAATTTCTATGAGAATGGTAAACTGTCAAACATTTCCAATATATGGCTTGACCAGTTGTATTCATTTCTCTAGATCAGAGAAACTATTTGACTACTGCATTGGAAATTATTCACTGAATTAGTTGTATAGATTCTTTATTTTATTTATTTTTGAAATTAGCTGTTCACTACCGTAAATTTTTTTTCTGTGTAACAGGTTTCAAGCAAGAACCTATTGGATCTGCCATTCTGAATTTTATTAATCTGACTACAAATTTCTAATCAGAACCCTTAAAAACCTTTTCTGCAATTTATAAAATTTTGTTTTGGTTTTCAGATTTGTTCTTTGTTTATTGTGTTCTGATCAAAATGAACTTGGCTTTTTTTCTTCTTTTATTTTATAGGTTTGTCATTTTGTGTTAACAATATGTTAGATGAAGTGACGTCAACTTGATCAAAGGCGTCGTGTGCACGTATATAGTATTATGGATAATACAATGGCGAGCCAATAGGAAGAAGCTTAAAGTATCGAGCTCGGTAAGCTGCACATGAGTTTACGACCGGTTTAACTTTGCTCTTATTGGCGGATTCACCTGGCGTGCGTTCCTCATAATACTTAAACTTACATTTCAGTTTCACGATAAACGAAGATGTTAAGCCCTTCGATGGCAAAGGCATCACTCGAGTTATAGTGAGGATAAACTTTATGACCCACCCCATAAACCTAATAGAAAAACTAATAAAAAGTATACGAAGAAAAATTTTTTTTCAATGCATCAATGAGCTAGATTTTTCTATTTTCAATTGTTAAAGAAAATAAAAAAATTTTTTTTAAGAATTTCCCTATTGCTTTAAATATTTTTTTGTCAATGATATATCTGGAATTTTCCCCCCTTCAAAAAAAGATGGTTTCTTTTTAATATTTTACGACCTTGTTTTCCGGTCAGCTGTTGCATCTTTCTATAATTTCGAGAAATTTTTGAATATACATTTCTTTGTGTATAGATTTGTGTTTCTTTTTTGTTTTTTTCGGGAGCAAGAAAAAAAATACCATTCATAATATTTAGTCCTTGGTTTGTCCGCAATTGGGAAAATTGTAAAAAGTCCCTAAATCTGTCATGGAGGTGAGCGTTCATTTTCACCTACAAAAAAAGAAGGTACGACCTTCCTCTTCATGCTGTGCTTTTTAGGCATAAATCTGAAAAAAATTCTTGATGTTTACCGGTGTGTGTGTGTGTGTGTGGTGCTTACCGCTTATAGGTCTAGACAGATTTTCCCTGATAAAAGATACTGTGAATAATAAAAAACAAAAAAAAGTGAAAGTCTTGTTTTCTAACATGAAATTTGAATCTGTGGGGTATCATAATTTACCTACTATTTTCTATTTTAACCAAAACTTGTTTCAAACACACACAGGATAAATTTCTGTGACTAATTTTCATTTTCTCCTTTTCTTATTAGAAGGAAAAAATTTTCTTTTGCAACAACTTCCTGATTTTCTCGAACTTTTAATTATTTATTCTTTTATTCTCAAAAAAACTAAATAAATAAATAAATAAATAAATAAATGAAGATTCACTTTTTACTTAATCGATCGATTAGCAAATACTAATTTTGCTAATTTTTGTCGAAAGAAATTTTTACAAAATTATATTATGAGGTACTATTTATGAGGCATCATGAGTCACTCAATGTATTTAATGAATCGCATAGACAATTACGTCAAAATTATTCCTGCAGTATTATGTCATGAGTTTATGAGTTATCATGAATCACCATAAGTCACTTAATAATTCCAATAAATCGCAATGACAATTTTGTTCTTAAAGTGACTCATAATAATTTTTAGTTAACTCATGAACAATTGTATTTCAATGACTTATTTGACTCTTAAGTGACTCATAATAACTCTCAAGTTCTCTATTTAAAATTATAATATGCGGTTCCACTTATGAGTCAGCGAGAGTCACTCAATAATTCTAATTCTTCGCAATGACTCATTTTAACTCTTAAATGGCGCATAATAACTCCTAAATAAATATGTTCTACAAAATTATATCATGAGATACAAAGAACCACTTATGAGTCATCATGAGTTATTAAAAAAATCATAAAAATCGTTTGATGCGAAAAATGCGGTTGCAAATTATTAGAAACATTTCTACACTATATAGAGCGTCAGAAAAGGGAAAAATGAAAAAAATCACCAAATTCAGAAACAATAAAATAACCATATTTTTTAGACAAAGAAAAAACATATCAATACTAAAATTGATGAGGGACAAAAAATAGTCGATGTACATTTCATGTTCATTTCATACGGTGGATAAGAGGAAAAAGAATAAGACAAAAAACGAAAGGGGGAGTTTTCTGCCGTAAAAGTTGGGATACCGCGTGTTACCAAAAATATATCTACAAATATCCCATGAGGATATAAATGAGCAGCAAGAGTCGACAAATCAAGAAACTATCGACATAAATAAATTTGTGGAGCATATAGGGGTTTCGCGAGAAATTGAGGGTCGATGAGGGAAAATGGTCTTTTTTCTAAATAAGTCATATAGCAATTACTCGCGTATTTCGTACCACGATGAAATACTTCCACACGTTCTCTCTCTCTCTTTTTTTATTACGTTCTAGTATAGAAAAAAAAATATTTTCGCTAAATATAAATGTTATATTTTTTTTAGTTCAACAAATTTTTTTAATATAAAAAGTATTTTTTTAGGGAAAAAAAATATTTTTTAAAAACGATCAGTAACATTTTCAAAAATATACAGAAAAAAATTGTTGACTTAAATTTTCTATTAATTGGATTTATAATGAGTTTTTTAAAGAAAAAGATAATGTTTAAATTAAAAATAAAAAAATCACCAAATGTTAAAAAATCCTTACAAAAGAAATAGGAAATGTAATAAAAATAATTTTGGTAATTCTTTCTAGGGAGATATAAATAAAGTTAATTCTTTTTCTTTTTTTACAATGAATGAAATTTAAAATTAATTTTAAAAAAATTAAAAAAACATTTTCAATGTATAATATAAAGAAATAAAAAATAAACACGATATTTATAACAAGCGTATATGAAGACTTTATTGGTTTCTCTCGAGGGGGATATTAGAGGTCTTGATGAAAAAATAACTTTTTGAAATTAGTTTTCTACTACGTATATAAATATATGATTCTACCTCCTCTGATAAAATTGTGGTAATTTTTTCTCACAATGAAAAATTTATTATCCATGACGGGAGAGTAAAGAAGATTTTTCAAAAAATGATACTGGCTATTTTTCAAAAAATAATATATTATTCTACGCGTTGGTCTTTAAACGTCGTTGTATGGGTCCGACAGGTTATTCAACCGCACATGGTCTTGATTTTCTGGAAACCAAGTTTTCATCTTATATAGAATAGAGAGAGAGAGAGAGAGAGAGAGAGAGAAGGAAAAATCGAGAACCATATATCTATAGTTGTAAGTATAGAAACTAGGAGAAGCATTACGGACATTAAATCGGGACACGAGCGCAATAAACCTATCTGTATAATCTGCCCTGCAGGAATTAACAGCCCTCTGACGGTAGCCACTAACGAAGTAATTCACTGGATGAACGTGAAGGGCGAACTATTCCCATATAGAAATGGAGAAGACGGAATTGGTGACGGTGGTAGTAGACTTATTTTCTCTCTCTATATATATATATATATGTATTTGTACCTTTGTAGGAGGAACTGCGAGAATTAGTTAGCAGCCATCGATTAGGCATCAAGTATTACCGCTTTTGAATCTTCATTTTCAAGATTAGAAATTATTTATATAATTTCAGTTCTTTTCGTTAATTATTTTTCATTTATTTACGTCTTCTTTTTTATTTGAAATATTATTTATCTAGTTAGAAAATACTATTATAATTATATATAATATAGTCATATATTCAGGGACAGGAAATTCACAGAAAAGTCTGAAATTTTTATTAATAATACTGAAAAAATTAAATGTTTAGAAATTATAAAAAATTCAAAACCTTCAAATTTTTCCAATTGTGAAAATAATTTCTTTTCAAATAACTTAATTCTTGAAGAACAATCTGAAATTATTACTTCGAAAATCTTTAATAAATAATTTTATCCAAATGTTTCAAAATTAATTGAATTTTAAAAGAGCTGTGTTTACAACTCTCATAAATAGGCGAACTGCAAAAGTATTTATTTAAAGTTTTTTAAAATTTTAATTATGAATGAATTTAACTAGAAATGTTAAAGAACTGCTTTTTGTGATATTTTTTATAATTAAAATTCTTTAATTCTTTTTTTTCTTTTTTCTAGGTAATTACCTAGTTACAATTTTTAATATGAATATTTAAGTAATTCTTAAAAACAATGAATTTATAGAATAATTTTAGTTAAAAAAATTAAATTTTGGAAAAATTACAAATGATTTCAAAAATTCAATTATTTTCAGAAGTTATAAAATTCTTCGCAGAATTTAATTATATGTTAAATTTTTTTTTCAATTCTCGTCTAAATTTCCAGTTATTTTTATAATTATAATAAAATTCTTAAAATTCCAATTATTTACAAATTTTTCCTCAATTCAATGATTTTCAATATCTACTATTTTAATAAAACTTTTCAAAAGAATTCAGTTACTCGCAAACAAAATTTTAATAAAATTGTGAGCAAACATTTAATTATTTACAGGAATTTAATTGTATTTAAAAATAATAAAAAATTTTTTTAGGAATTTTATTAAAATGAAATTATTTAAAAATTTGTTGATAAAATTCTTTATGAAAATTAAATTTTAAAAAACATTTAATTATTCAAGTAATTATCTATTTTCTGTATTTAAAAAATTAAATTTTCATAGAATTTTCTAATAAAAATTGATTTAGATATGAATTTTAATTAAAATTTTACATTATAGTTTAATATTATAATAATAGAAGAATTTTTCAATATTAACTTGGAGTGATCGATATCTTCATGTTTTATAATATTTTTATAAGTTATTGAATTACAATCATTAAATATTTAAATTTAAAAAAGAAATTATTTACATTTAAGAAACTTGATAAATAATAGTAACGGGGCCTTTTTTTGTGTCAAACTTTTTCCTTTTTTTAAAATTTAAAAATTTCCCATTTTATTTTCAATTAGAATTTGTAATTGACAAATTGAATTAATAAACATTTTTTCCTTTATTTTTAGAAAATTTTGAATAATTTTATTAAAGGGTATTTGAACCAATATGACGTCACAGCTTTATAACACATGCTTTGCATAAGCTGCGGCGTAATAATGGTTCAAAACCCTTAAAAAAAAATTTTTGTTGCAACTCATAATGAGTCTGTGTTAAATGGCATAAAACGTGGCGCCATCTACAAGGTTCATTTTTGTTGCAGCTCATAATGAGTCACTTTTCTGACTAATTTTGAATTCAGTTTTTTTCTGTATTGTTATTGAAAAATAAAAATTATGCAAAATTAGTTTTTCTACTCAAGTAGTAAGAATATCAAAAATGCCAATAAAAAAATTATGTATGTATGCATAAAGTACATCCATTTGACAAATACTGTTCTCTTAATATGAATTAGTTAAAAATAGTATTTGACAAAAAAATAATAGTATAATAATTATTAGATTATTATAATTATTTTTCTCCTGTATAAAATTAAAATTTCTTTAAAAATATTTTGTGTCATTTTTGTTACATGTGAAATCATCCAGTATGAAACGTCATGAAACGTTGTGCCTTCTACGAGAGTAAAATTTGTTGTGATTTAGTTTAACATAAATTTCATAGGTTAAAATAATTTTTTTTTAATTTCAAATAAAAAAAATCAAAATAATATTTTATATGTAATATCCTATAAACTTCTGTTATAATTTTGGAATAAATTAGTTATAAATAAAAAATATGTAGAGAGCATACTAATGTATGTTAATAAAACTATAAAAAACTTTATCCAGTTACATAGTAAAAACTAAAATAAATTAATATCTAAAAGTAATAGTTATTAGAATCAGTAAAGTACATCAGATATAATTCTGAACTGAAATGTTATCTCTCATTCAGTAATTATTTCGTTTAGACCAAGTTTCCTTTTTTCAAAAAGTATATATATATATATATATATATATACAATAGTTTATTTACCAACCCCTGACACAGAGAAATTTTGTGCATTTGACACTCAGTTAATTAGGAAAGGACCATTGGTCAGCTCAAAAGTTTCCCTTTCAGCTCTTTGTTCCACGTGAGTAAACGCATTAAGTTCCAAAATTTTGGTAACGAGTTTAACGTTACATCCGACGAGTTCTAGATACTGTTGCAGTTTCATATAGGGTGTCTGATTTTAATGGCTTGGACATTCGGGCAAATGGTCTCCTCTCAATTGTTCGAGCCTATTTAACCATTTGACATTGAAGCTGAGTCATTTATGAATATAATGACATACACACAAAGATTTTCAATGAAATCATCCGTAAACATTAATTTAAAGTGTGTATCCTGCTTTCCCCATGTATTTGATTTTAGCTATAATATATCATTTACGAATAAATAACATTCTCTGCTCACGACATTTTAATTTTGGAAAAGATTTTTCAATACTTAAAAGTATTCTGCTAATTGAATTCTGGATGTTTCCTTTAAATTTATTCTAAAAGTGTTTTTAGTTTTTACATTCTCGTCATATGAGAAGGTATTAGTTTCATTTATAATACTGCAAGGTATTGCAGGTAAGTGCTTTTTTAATTTATACTCTCTAAATTTTCGAAAATTTCAATTAGTGACTGACTCTTGCTTTTTAATTCGGAAGTTCTACTAATAAATAGTAATTTTTACTAATTTATTAGTCAAATTTACTAAGGCAGAAGCAAAAAAGTCCTTCACTAAATTTAGTAAACATTTTTACTGATTTATATTTAGAGAGTATTTTTAAGATTAAAACAGAAACGAAATGAATGGATTTCAAGATATTGTTTTTTGAAAAAGAGACTTTCTTTGTGCATAAAAAATTCCTTTGAATGAAGCTTCATTAAAAAACGAATCAGCCTCTTAATTAAAAGTTTAATAAATCAGAGGTTTATTGCTCTTCTTTTTGACTCTAGGGGTTGAACGTTTGCGTTCATCGAGAGGTAAACGGGAGGTCTCGCGAAAATGAACTTATCTGCATCAAATAGTGATTGTACTTAATGAAGGAAAGTTATACGAGGCAGTTAGCACGAAGTATTCTTAAATTTTTCCCAGAGTTGTAGAAAAGACGTTAATCAACGATATTGTTGAAAAATAATAATAACTAGCACCTAGAATTGAATTTTTATAAAAATTTAAAGAAAATTTAAGGGAGAAAAGTAACTTTTTTCTCTCTAAAGTGCAAAAGAGATGAATTTACAGTTGATTTTATAAAAATCTAACTGTCTCGTCAAGAAAAGTATTTATATATATTTAATGAATTTTATTCATTTGGAACGATGATTTTAAGACCTGGTATGTTTGATGACGGCTCCAAAACTACTGTACCGTCACAAAAATTGATTATAAACTCGCGGCATCAACAAAATTGCCTTTCACCGGATACCCACATAATTCATTAGTGTCATGCTTCAATGCTACCGTGAGGCAGAAACCGGGACTATATATTTATAGCTATATACCTGTTTCAAACCAAGTGGAATCGAAAGACCACTGGGACAGTTTCCTCGGACTTCAATATAAAAGCCAATAGAGTCGTCCGTTTGTTAACTCAAAAAAAAAAAAAAAAAAAATAAGGAAATACCGTGAAATCGCGATTTGTTTTCATTTTTCTCAGCATTCAAAACCGAACTACCGCTGATTATTATTTATCCATCAAAAGGCTTTCTTCCTCTTTTCTTTCATCAAATTTTAAATGTTTTTTACAATAATCATAAGATTTTAATTAAAAATGAAGTTCCTTTTTTAAAAATAAGAAATTTTTTTTATATTCATACCTCCGGAAGTTGTATTGTTTACATTATATTTCTTTAATATAACAATTTTTATGGTTTAAGAAATGATTGCTTTTCTGAATGAAATATTTTAAGAAAGAAGTCCCTTTTCAATTTATGCATCTAAATATACAAATGTAAATGAGTGAAAAAGATATTGGGAACAAATATATATATATATGAATGGAAAAGAAGGTATCATATATAAAATAATCTGACACTGATATCAATTTGACTAAACCATTTTATCCTCGAAATATGTTGGAAAATACAAATGGGCACTAAAAGTCGACTATAAATGAGTCTGAACCCTCGTTTATGTTTTAAAGATTTTTTTTTAAAGAATGTGCTGACTAAAAGATATATATTAAAGAAAGATAACGTTCGCTAATGGGTGAAATGTTAAAAAATATATATATTATAAGAAAACGTGATGGTAGGTTGTCATAAATCGGGCAGCCCTACAGTCGAAATGTCAAATAACCGGAAATTGATTCCCTAGTCCTTTGGTTAGTTTAGAAAAAATCTTTGCATCTGGAAATTGGGAGTCGATTTATTCAAAAATAGAAAAATTTGAGATTTACATTTTCGTTTTAATAGATTTTTATTTTTACTTACATTTTCAAATTCGCTTTCATTTTCACTTCTACATTGACATATTTTTATTTTCTCTTTCACAGATTTTTATATTCTATTTCATTCAAAATCAGAAAGAAAACGAAAGTGAAAGTAAAAATAAAAATCTATTAAAGTAAAATTGAAGGTCAAAATGAAATAAAAAATTAATTAAATTATTCCATTTAAATAACCTTAAATAAAATTTAAAAAAATAAAAAAATAAAAAATTATCTATAGAAATAAACTTTTGATTTATAAGAGCCAAGTAATCGTTCATTTGAATCAAATGAGTTTTTTTCATTGTAAGAACAGAAAGAATTATTATCAAACTTTAAGAACAGAATAAAAATAATTCTCATTATTTTGTATATTCTAATTGTAATAAATTTTAAAAAAGAAGAAATTTAATTCCTCGTGTAATAATGGCGCTGAAACGAATGTGAATGTAAAAACTAATATTTTGGTACATAAGTGGCCTTCATGCTCAAGAAACGCTTGATACGATCAATTTCACACATGATGAGAACATGAATGAGATTTCGAGTGTGAAGCTCGATAATGAGATTTCTTTAACATGACGACAGACTCATATCATATCGTTCTTTCACGCCAGATAGAAATCTTTCTAAGCACAGAGATACCTGGCGAGCGTTTAACGTGTGATAAAATGTTTATTCGGTTTTCTTA
Organism: Leptopilina myrica (nomen nudum); assembly: GCA_032872475.1. Classification (NCBI taxonomy): domain Eukaryota; kingdom Metazoa; phylum Arthropoda; class Insecta; order Hymenoptera; family Figitidae; genus Leptopilina; species Leptopilina myrica (nomen nudum). The sequence goes on from CM065467.1 coordinate 7,423,627, forward strand.
TACCAAGTTAAATGTAAATATATTTTTAACAAAACATCCAATAAGTTGTCTTCTTTAAGACCATTTAAAAAATTATAACAACTATACATGTATTTAGTAATTTCAAATTATCCACTCACTATTTTTAAACTAGTAGTATATATGTAAAAAAAATTTTTGGCCTACTTGATTTCAAATGGAAAAATTAAATAAAAATACATTAAAACAATCCATATTGTTAAATATTTTTAACAAAAAATAAATCATTTTAATCTCTTTTACGTTAAAAATTATTATTTTTGTAAATTTTCTTTAATTCTATGCACAATTTTTAAAATTCCAAATATAATAGCTTACTTTTTAAGTTCAAAGACTAAAATATTTTTTACTTTTATTAATTTTTATATATTATTTAACATATCATTATTTTTAGTTTACCCTAAACTGTATAATAAGTGTACCTATGCAATAAGAAAGGCTTCCTGAAACTACATATAATATTAGGTTGCAAAACTCATGAAATTTTCAAATAATTTTTTTTGATATCCATTCTCTAAATCTGAATAAGTGTATATGCACTTACACATGTTTTAAAACTTTTCCACTTAAAAAATAAGTAAAGTAGAACGGGGTGAAAAAGCCACCTTTTTAAATTTGACGCTATAAAATCTGAATTTAATTTTTTTTAAATGTCTAATTTGTATTGAAAGTTTAGTTACTAAGCTTGAAAATTCTTTATGAAAATATTTTTTATCCCATGAAAGGACTAAGTTATGAGTTTTACGAAAGCAGTGCAAGTAGCATTTTTTGTATCACCTGGTATGGGGAAAAAGCCTTCTTGTGATTTTAGCAAAATATGTTGATAATTTTGATATTTTTATTTTGTTATTAGGAAATATACGTATACAATGCCCATTCGTACAAAGTACTTCCAATATTCGGCATATTTAACTGAAAAGTTTAGTGAAAATTGTGTAAAGATTTTATTGAAATGTTCAGGAAAGTTTCAAGCTAAACATTTGTTCAAGTGGGATATTTAAATCTTTACACAATTTTCACTAAACTTTTCAGTTAAATATGCCGAATATTGCAATTAAATATTTAATAAATTTTTAGTAAAGTTTCGGTGTTTTTGGGTCTTTAAACAGAATCATCTAATTTTACCAATTCAAAACATTTTAATTCAGAACTTTACTAAAAATTAAATAATAAATTTTTGTTTATATGTTTGCCACTAAAAAATCCTAAGATGGAAGTGAAGTTAATATTAACTTTAAGAAAACATAACCTACAAATACATTAATAGGAATAAAATTTTTATTTGCTAATTTTTGTCGTATCAATGTTAAAAAACATTCTCGCTGTTTAAAAAATTACTTAAAATTTTATAAGTTTGCAACTAAAGATTTTGAAGGTGCCAGTGAAGTGTTTGATGCGAACAATGCGCAGATATGTAACTTTTATTCAAGATATTAAAATATTGAACATTTATAAATTTCTCGAGTCTGTGCAATAACTGCCACAATGCATTTAAAGGTTATGTTAAAATATTATCCCATTTAGCCTAATTTCGGTGAAATTTAGAGATTTTCCTTAATTCTGATTCAAAGAATGGATCATTAAGCGTCATTCAAGCACGTGCTCTTGAATTGTGTTTGTATGTAAAAGGCGCTGGACACAGAGAGTCCACTATATAAGAAGAAGAGGGCACATAGTGCAGTCTCTTATTTATAAGCACGCTCGACGACCTCGGGATAAGAGTTTGAGACGGGCGACATTATTTATTCGACTGCGCGTGTTTTTAAAGCTTCCTTCGTGAAAATGATACCTCGGGATGAATATAAAACGCACGCCTACGCCTCTATACGACACGCCGACGACACTCTGGCATGGGTGCCTAACACCTTGGATATTATACGAGGTCCCGGTCCATTTGCGCCTTTATAAACACTCTACCTGGATGTATGCATATACCATAAGCCATATACCATCAGGTACCAACGAATACATTGACACCAACCTTCCTGGCGAAAGAGTTTTTTGGAATATAACATAAGCACAAATCAAGTCCTCTATATTCCATTGCACAAAAGTCATTTCTTTAATTTACTCTCTTCTCTATCTTAGATTTAACGATAGGTCAAAAATCATTACAACTAAAAAAGAAGTTACAACAAAAAATGAAGTAACAAATACAAAATAATTCTATGCAAATTAAATATTAACTAAGAAACATTTATGTCATTTTCTGCTAAGTAAGTTTAATGCATATAAAATATGCATATAAAGACGGCGTCGTCTTTATATTAAATTCTCGGTGGATTGTATCAGCCTTAGGTGTCAGTTGAATCCATTAACGAGATGATGCGATTACATTTTGGTGAAGTGCTCAAAGAGCCTATAAAATTCTTATAATTATCTTTTAGCCATACAAACACATACATTGAACGTGTATATCAGGTTCACGATATTGGGCAATCGCGTCCTCCTGCGGCCATAAAAATATGTCCAACAAGGTGAATCCTCCGACACCATAACTTGCTTTCAGATGATGAGGACAACGTAAATTTTTTTTAAATCTGATTTCACTGGAAATGTTCTCCATGTCCTATTAAATGTGTCCATAATTTTCTCGATTCTCTCTCTCCCTCTCTTTTTTTGCAATGGCCTTTAAGCTTTTTATTGACATTCCATAGCAAACATTAAAACGTCCTTTAAGTTGAGTATATACCACCAAAACATTTTTATTCTCTCTTCCCTTTCAACAAAATTTTATTAGTTTGATTTTAATATCTCTAAATTTTCGAAAATCTGATATGAGGCTATCCTTCAGATTAAAATAAAACCAAACAGTATAGAATGTATCCTAAAAGTTGGGATTAACTTGACTGCCACCTTCGGAATTTTTAGTTGCAAAGCTTGTATTAAATGCATTTTTACAGCTTTTTGGACCCCCTCACCCCCTAATTGGTACCGTATTTTATGAATAGCCCTCTAATTCAACCCCTAATAATAAACGAGGCTGAAGGTGGATTTAAAGAAGCTATTGGGGGTTGGGAGGAGGTTTATAGTTTTTGAGGTATACGTAGTACTTCTTATGTATGTTACCTTTGTGAGAATATATATACCTTAGTGAGTTATCTATTATACGGGCTGCCAACGAGTCGTAGGACATATATTACGAACGTTACGTTACATTACCTACATACATTATTAAGAGGGAGGATTAAGAGGCTTATGTATATTTAACTGTGGCTATACGCTATTTCACCATTTCCTAATTCAGGGACTTCTCAGCCGTCCCTTTCAACTTCCGTTCGAGCGAGATATAGGGAATCGCACGTGCAGACCTCTCACTTCGCGGATGTGTGATTTCTAAAACGATAATTCTTACCTCATAATGAGTCAATTTATCTTTATAGTCGCATAACTATCGTTTAATCTCTAGGAGGAGAGAATATATATAGATTTTTCTCGCTCAATTTAAAAAATTAACTTAATTCTATTATGTCAGAATAATTTTACGAGGTCTTTAAACGGATTTAAACAGGTGTTATTTTAAAAAGACTTTATTTTATAAGGACAACATGTTTCGACAGAAATTGTGTTCTCTTCAGTTCAATTCGGCTTACAATTAGTTTCAAATTTTAATTTTGACAAAGATAACGATAATAAAAACGACATTTTCCTGCAATGAACACTTTCTCAATTCTAAAATTTGTATGGTAGTTTTTATCATCTTCTACTTTATGCGTATGAAAACTATATCCTTAACTATTAAGGTGAGATAATAAATTCTATATATATATAAATGTAAATGAATAAAAATTCTACACAGAAAAAAACTGAACTCAAAATGAGTCAGAAAAGTGACTCATTATGAGCTGCAACAAAAGTGAACCTCGTAGATGGCGCCACGTTCTATGTCATTTAACATAGACTCATTATGAGTTGCAACAAAAATGAGTCCAATTTTTTTCTGTGTAACTAAAGCTTTAAATGAAGAGGAGGTGTTCATCAATTTTTACCAGTCAATAAAAAAATGGCGCTAATGCATGTGATATCTTTACGAGAAAGAAGGAGTGAGGGGTTAAAATTTCCATTAAAAAATGTCTTAAATAATGAATAACCGTTTACGGGTTATCCATAAACTACGTTACCATTTTTAGGGAAAAGGAGGTCTAAAAATCTATGAAATTGCATTTAATGCAATGATAAGGAAGGGGTCTATAAAAACTCTAAGAAATTGGTAACGTAGTTTATGGATGGCTTCATATATGAAGAAATTATGAATATTATATGAAAAATTTTTCTTCGCGTATTTCTACCATTTGTTATGTGCGAGAAAAGAATTTCCAATTGATATTTATAGAAATTTGATTATTCTATTAGTGAGTTTTGATTCGTGGGTTAGAGACGCGTGCCGCACTTGAAGGTACGGTACATTTGTATCAGACTCAGATATCGTTTGAGAGCACGCAAGCGGTAGGTGCATGTCAAGTCACCCCTAATTTGAGTTTACATCTCTATCAGGGGGGCACCCAGTGCCTACATTGGTTACACCGCAAGCAACGTTGGCCCAACTTGAGCCTTCTATAAACATGAAATATATATATATATCTACTATATACCACGGCGCCAATTTATACGCCTTTACCTGTCACGCATGTATGGTAGATATATTTACATACAGTAGCATAGGAGAAATCTAATGTAAATCTACTAAATTTATTCAATATATGTTATGCAATATCTACTATATACATATCTACAGGTACTAGCCACATATATACTACCCAGGTGCGAATTATCGGTTGGCCCATAGTTGGGCCAACTTTTACAAGGTCGGTCCAACTTCTCGTGCCAGAGGTTGGGCCAACCATACAGATGATAACGGTTGGCCGTCTAATGGCGACGATGGTTGGCCCGACAAGTCATAAGGAAGTTGGCCCAACATAAAATGCATATGTTGTGCCAACTATACATTTCAATGGTTGGTCCAAAGACTGACGCCAAAGTTGGCACAACTTTAAATGCGTAAGTTTGGCCAACTTTAACAGCCAGAGGTAAAAAATTATTAAAAAACTAAATTATTTAAACAATTAACACGTTATTATTAGCGGGAACATCAGATATAACCTTTCCCTATTATTATTAAACACAATCTCATACATACATTTTCGAAAATATCTAACGCTCGCTGGGATCGAACCCCTAACCTAACGCGCCGAAGACTTATACACTGACCACTACGCTACGCTCACATGGGAGTCCATACCGTTAAATGTATATTAAAGCTGCAACAGTCGGGCCAACCGTGGCCCAGAGTTCGGCCAACCGAGAAAGTTTAAGTCATTTAAACTGTTAATCACAAAGTTTTGCCAACCGTCGGGCCAACCGTGGCCCAGAGTTAGGCCGACCAAGAAAGTTTAAGTCATTTAAACTGTTAATCACAAAGTTTTGCCAACCGTCGGGCCAACCGTGGCCCAGAGTTTGGCCAACCGAGAAAGTTTAAGTCATTTAAATTTTTAATCACAAAGTTTTGCCAACCGTCGGGCCAACCGTGGCCCAGAGTTTGGCCAACCATAAAGTTTGAGTTATTTAAACTGCGTTTTACAGAGTTTTGCCAACCGTCGGGCCAACTGTGGCCCAGAGTTTGGCCAACCTAAATTTGTAAGTCATATGAGATACGTTCCCCATAGTTGTGCCGACCTTTGTCGCCAAAGTTGGCCCGACGGTTGGTTATACTCTGCATGTAATGGTTGGCTTGCAAAGTCGGGCCAACTGTGGGCACTAGTACTTGCCAAAGTTGGGCAAACTCTGGCAACCAAAACTTCGCTTGCCAAAGTTAGGCCAACCGTGGGCCAACCTTCAAACTCTGGCGGCCAACCTAAATTCGCACCTGGGTATAGGGGGAAGTCCCCTAGTACCGGACACCTAAGGTTTTCATAAAATAAAAACCACTTCAAAAAATATGACTTTATTTATGAAATAGTTAACTCTACAATATTTAACACCAAACTCAATTAACAAAAATACAGTATTTTCATAAACTTTTTTTTAAGTTCGATTTAGTTTTGGTGAAAAAATACTACAACTTTGATTCTTTATTATTACATTCTTCCGCAACTTTTTCGACAATTTTTTAATCGGACAATTTGTCATTTGTCGAAGAGTTACTAGTGTCCGGTATTAGGGGATTTCTCCCTATACAGTTTTTTCTTAGAATATCCAATTGAGACAAAAAACGATTTGTTTTTGTCTTCATTTGATATTCTTAAAAACCAGGTTGTATATTAGAGTTGATTTCAAGCATGTAAAATGCTCCAAAGACGCAGGTACCAAAGAAGAAAATTCTTTTAAGTTTACGTTTATGTTACTTGTGCCTTTATCTTGGTGGTAATGTAAAGATGTTTAATTAAAATTGAAGGCGTGGATACAATACCTTTGGAGTGCAGAGGGGAGAGAATTGTCAACATTTTCCTGATAGCATGTGACATTCTTTATGGACGCCGCCTTAAAATCACAATTATGTATTATATTTGTAATTTAATATTTAAAAGATGATTTAGGGTTACATTTATTATTCTGTCATTGGCAATTGTTTTGCACACCATTTTTAATAAGACTTTTCTTGCACTAAAAACTGAATAAGAATGATCTTGCATTTGATTTTCTATAAGCATTATATGAACGGGAGGCTTCGAATTACATTTATGAATACAATTAAACAAATAATTTATACTAATAAATACTACTTTAAACAGAAATCTAGAAATTAATTTGTTTCGTAATCATAACCTTTAAGGATTATATAGGTTAATGCAAAATTGTTTTTAAACTTTGTCCACCACATTGAAAACGAACATCGGATACGTAATCACCAACCCCAAAATCCCTCCGTAAGAAGTTTCAAGCGAATCTGAACAGTTTTTTAATTTCATCCCCCATATTGGATCCGACATTTTAAATTTTGAAAATCGAATATCAGATTCGTAATCAACGACCCTGAATACCCCCGAGTATCGAATTTAATACAAATCCAGTTATTATTTTAAAAAAGTCATCCACCATATTGAATCCGTCATTTTGAATTTTGAAAAACTAATATCAGATTCCTAATCAGCGACCCCAAAAATAGTAGGACATGGACTTTTGAAAGCTTTTATGGCTTTTTTCTAATTGTAAGAGATTACGGATCCTAAAGCCAATTAATTGAATATTAAATATTGAAAATTATGTTGAAAAGCAGCGCATTTCGTCGTTAATGATAGAACGTCCAACGTCCTTCCGGCAGGACCAAAAAGACTCAGGTGAGTCCGTCCGAAATGGCTAAATAAAACTAACATGGATTGACGTAAACAAAAAGTAATTTGTATCATTGGAAAGGTGATGAAACAAGCTTTCAGCGCATGTAAATGTCGAGCTTGTAAGTTCAAACCGAAGAGAAGGGTTGCTTAAAGAAGTTGAATTTTCCAAAAATTCATATAATTTTTAGTCACAAAATGATGGAACCCGGTCCAGCGGGCAGGACGCTTTTCGCTTTGTTTAAAAAGCTACCAAGCCTAGGCATTTAAATTAGGAACTTGATATTTACATCATTGGAAAGCTTGTTTCTTTACCTTTCCAACGATATATTTGTTTTTGTTTTTATCTGCTTCCATATTAATTTTATAAAGAAAATTTGAAGAGAATTTTTATTCAATTGGCCGCAATTTTGCTGATTAACATTAAAAATGAAATTTTTTAAAATTTAACAAATAGGTTTCATTCTTTAAACGTTTCTGAAGAAAAAGAGACTAGACCGGCCAAAATATATTGATTTTTAAGGATTTTACATTAAATTTACGAAAAAATGTTTTTTTTTTACTTTTTAGAAACAGCAAGTTTGAGGGCTTTGAAAAATATGGTTTAATATTATTATTTTAAAAAGTCAAATATATGGATTTTTTCGTCTTTGCGTCTACTTTTATCCCAAGGAGTTCCGGAAAAGAAACATTTTCCCAAAATTTAAAGAAAATCTATTACAAATCAATTTTTTCAAGAGTATATATCAGCCGGAGAACTACTTTAAGAATAATTGCGTTTTTAGTGGAATTTATATAAAATTGTATAAAAAAATAATTGAAATCCTACGATAAGTTTTAATATTTAAAAAAAGAATTGAAATTCTGCAATGAGTTTTATTATTTATGAAATTAATTAAATTTTTGTCACCGAATTTTAATGAGATTGGGTGCCAATGTGGGCCCAACTGGGATTTCCCAAAGTATTCCTAAACTGAAATTTAATTATATTTTCTGTTATAAAGCAATAAAAATTTTGAATAAAAATATGCAAAATAAAACTTTAGTTATAGTTATGTTGATAATAAATTAATATTCCGTATATGAAAATTTTTTCATATGACAGTCTGGGTTCCTATTTAAGGAAAAATAAGAAAATTGAAAACTTTTATTGATTATATATCTTCGGAGATTGGAAACCCCAGTTGGGACCACATTGGAGTCCAACCGAATTTTCCACACGGGTCGTAAAAAAAAGTATAGTAAATAGTAGGTTTTAATAGGTAAGTATGAGGGCTGTAAGGGTTACAATATCCAGTTAGAAGTTCGTGTATAAAACTTGATGGTGGTTCCATTTAAATTATCCCCTTCTATTTTATTTTACATATTAGGCATAAATGGAAGAAGACGAATTTCTCACAGTATTATATAAACTGCGCCAAAGTTAAATGAATTCGAAATGATCGATAAACTTTATCATTGATCAATTAAACTTTAGAACGTGTGAGTGACGGGCCTCGAAGATAGACGAGGGATAAAAGGGAGAGGGTGAGATGAGCTCGTTTGGAGGGGGTGGTTTATTTAATGAACACTAAACACAGGGTTCCTGGCAATCACCAATGTTGCAGAGTAAGATGGCTTCAAGGGGAGGGTAGAGGGGGGGGGGCTTGAGGACAAGGGGATGGCTTTCTTGTCATGTTTTGCCGTAAAGTTTAAATTGCCGCGAAATGGAAACGACATTTTATACATACACACATATACACACACATAAATATATTGGGGGGAAGAAATATACATATATACACGTATTATACTTCCCTTATTTTAGCTATATATACACTACTGCATTTATATATATCCATAGAAAATGCCAGACTATACTATCTATTGTATATATAGTTAAATTTTGCCGCAAGTTGTGCAGAACTCGAAGGAACTTAATTAATACTGCTTCGGTAATATACGCAATGTTATTTTGCATCCAAGATCGTGGCAGGGTTAAAGGATGCGTATAATATACCGAAGGAAGTCTCTCCCAGCAGAAACGATCTACGAATCTACTTCTCTTCATTGAAAACTGCACTGTTGTAAAATAAATTTACGCTTCATGAATCCAACGCATCCGGCATCGTTGTGAAAATCAGTTAATTTTATTCCAAAAAAGTAGTGTAAAATGTGAAAAAGAAAAAATAATTTGCTTATGCAAAAACCGCAGAGTTAATACTACTATGCGTGTCTATTAATTAAGAATCATGATGAAAAATAAAAATGGAAAAAATTCAATTTAGTGAAGAAGGATTTCTTTTCTTTTAAGTTAATTAAGATTAGACGCATAGGGTTGCTATGGTTTTCAAAAAACACAACAGAATATTAAATCGAGACAAATTATTATCCATTAAAAAAATACTGACCTGATGGAAATAATAAGTTTGAATAAGTTTTTATAGGTTTAAATAAGTTAAAATAAGTTAAAATAAGTTGAAGGAATAAATTCGAAGGATAAGTTTTGAAGAAAATACTGGAGAGAAGAAATTGAAGAGGCAAAGAATGAATGCCTGCGGCACAGGTGAAACATTTTACGAGCTCGAACATTCTGAAAGGCTAATGAAAATATAAGTTGCACGTGATGGATTTAAATACGAAAAAAAGAGAATATTTATTTGGCAGGGCACCGTTAAAAATAAAGAGTCAACCTTTTGAACCCTTCCATTTAAACTGTTGGCTCATCGACTCCTGCAGTATCGTGTCTTGAATTAAGTATAACTAATATTAGAGGCGGCTTTGCATTCAGAAACTTTTAGTATTCATTGAAAAGACGCGGGAAAAAGGGAGCTTGTACTCTTGTTGAAAGAACGCTTGAATAAAGGATGATACCTAGCCCATCCTAAAACTCGTGCACGTATACAGTCTGCACTATCTGCTATTTTTCCTCGGACGCCGGCCGATCCTCGTTTTCCTTTCTTTTATTAGATCTTGCTTTTCTGATTTGTCTTCACCTCACTCTTCCTCCCATACATCGAACTTGGAAGTGTACAGAGGAAAAATAAAAATTCTATTCTTTCAGAAACGAAATTAAATTATTCCCCCCTAAAAGAATCCAATCGAATATTTCTTTTAAAGAGTGAATTCACTTTTTCTTCTAAAAATTTTATATTCTTGGAATATTTTATTTTTTCGAAGACTAATTTTTTAAAAATCGTTTTTATTTTTGTCTTATTTCGTTTAGATGTCAGGCGAAATTTTATACTCTGCAAAAACATCTTCTCAAAACGAATCAATGAAGATTTGCAATTCTATTAAGATAAAGTCAAATGCTAACAATGGATATTTTAAAAGTAAAATATCTCTATTGGTGAAAAATTATTTACGATCGTTCCAAGAATGTATATATGGAGGGAGAGAGCGAAAAAAGGAAGACAATTGATAAATAGTTAATTTATGTGTTTGTCGATTCACAAAATTTTTCTTAAAGAGATTTTACTCCTGCGGTGAGTGCATCCATGAGGGAAGCATTTTTGACCTTCGCTTTCGACCTCCTTTTTTTCATTCATTTTTCATTCAGGAAATTTTCAAATGACCCAGTAACATCGACCCTTTTACGTTCATCTTCAAAATTCGTCACGCTGCGAATTCACAAATGTTACAATAGAAAATACTGCTACACATTTTTCTCAATAATACATGTGTATTATTGAGAAATGTTTATTGGGACATTTCAGGCAAATTTTTATAAAAAATTGTATTTTATTTGAAACAATTTTTTTTTAATTCTATACGATGAACAGGAAAACAAGCTTTTTTATTTTTATATTAAATGAACTTCTTCTGAAAGCCGAAGACTTGTAAAACAAGTTCTCTTTCTTAAGCTACTAGGAAATAAAATTAAAAATAATAAATAAATTAAATATTCAATAAAAAATAACGCATTAAGATTTCTTGAGGTTATTTAAATAAAATTCCGGATAACTTTTCAAAAACCTTATATTTCTGAATACAATTAGTATTCAATAATTAACAGAATTTAAAATAATTATATATTTAATTACTTCTAAAAATTGCTGTCGTATTTTCCTTAGAATAAAATTATTTAGTAATATTTTCAACTAAAATTCTCTTCAAATTAAGTTTTTCAAGTTTTAACAAAGTTCTTTAAGAATCCAATTATTAAAAAAAATTGCTTAAGATACGTCTAAACGATTGTTTTTAATCTTTTTCACAAAATTTTGATTATTCGACAATTTTTAAGTATGTTTTCAAAAATTTTTTTAAACTCGTTGATTTAATTCTTTGTAAATTAAAGATTTCTTTAGTATTCAGATTTGCCTCATTCTCCTCTAGTTAATTTTTTTATCCCCTAGTAGTTTATTTATTTATTTACACTTTTTATCCGCAGTCCATGAGGACCATAAATGGGTTTCTAAATACTTTGTTTGAGTATAGTGATAAAACATGTTTTATAATATTACTGTGTGCGAAGTTTCATTTTATATAAAGTTTCACTTTCGATACAAATTCATTTTGGGTGTAATTATACAGATCCAGATTTGATTTCATGGTAGTGAAGATATCATTTATGTGATAATACGCATAAAAAATGGGTATTGTTGAGGTATTTTTATCTGGAATGACCCATGCAGATGTATATTAACGAAAAATTAAATCTCCATGAAACAAAGTATTTACAACTCGAATTTAAAAATATATACACTTGAAAGTGCGCAGTTAATAAAAATAAATATTTGTGATTCAAAGTTGTTTATACAAATTATAAATTTATGAAGATTCGAGTGAAACTCTACTTTTGTTACGACTTTTAGATTACATCCGAATAAACTTAGAAAACACAAAAAAGATCATATCGAAGGAATAAAATTTACATTTTTGACTTTCAAATCATAATTTTCCATCAATATGTGCCGAAGCTAAATTTATAACACGTTTCAGAAATGTGTATTATGAAAAAATAAAAAATTAAACAAAATAAAACATGAAATAGATTTCTATTTCACGTTTTATTTTGTTTCTTTCTATAAATTACCCTTTAATTAGATTTAGAAGAAATATTTACTACAAAAAATTAATTTGAATTTTTCCACAGTTTTTTCAGATTTCCTGACAGAACTTTGACTTTTTTCCTGATGCATATTAAAAAATTTTTAAAAAAGGTTAATTATCTTTAAAAAAATGTAATTATTTGTTTTATAAAGTTTTAAAGAAAAAAAATAGAAGAAAGAATAGAACCGAAATATTTAAAAAACAAAATATTTCCAAATTTCAGTAAATTCTAAAGAATAATTTCTTAATATAAATCTTTTTAAAAATTAACTAATTAACAAAAATTGTAATTTACAATTTTTTTTTAATTTTATTTTATTTTAAGTTTTGAACGAAAAATTTTCTAATACAAAAAGAATTAAAACTGACTTTTATAGTAATAAAATCAATATAAATGAGTCAGCGGCAGAAAAATCCCACGCAATATTAAACGGCAATAAATCAAAGATATTTTCTCGTCGGTAAGAATAAAAGAAGTGATGATTATCATTAGCAATAAATTATCTTCAATTTTATAAACAATCACTTGTTCCAACATGAGCGGATTTATGGTCATATAAAGTATATACATAAACCGTTAATGTTTAATTCCAGTGTCTCTCTCGATTGTACAATCATTGATCTATAGATTCATAATTGTAATTAAACTTCATATTCGTAAATCAAGACATATTCCATTGTTATCTGATTTTATATATTCACTTCTGATATGGTCGTAAATTTTTTTTTCTTCTCAATTATTTTTCAACATTTCTAATATTATAATGTTTATTGAGAATGCAAAATTTATCCTTGAAAGAGAGATGTCTTTTATTGAATGCAAAAAATATATAAATTATATAAAATTATATAAAGCAAAAAAAAATGCTTTTAGAAGTTTAAAAGTCATAGAAAGCAATCAAATACTATTTTTCAAAAATAAATTTTAATAAACAAAATTCAATTTGAAAGTAACAAAATTATTTTTTTTATTGTTAACATAAAAGTATTAAATTGCAACGAATTTATACTAAAAATGTGGATTAAATCAAAAGGTAATAAGTCTTTTATTTTTAAAAAAATTTTGTAGCGAAAAATTTATTTCAAGAAAGAGAGATATTCAATTATAAAATCATTAACCGAATTATCACGGAATTATCACGAAGCGACGATTAGAATCAAGGTATTCGCTACCAAAAATATTTTAATCATTTCGAAATGAGAAAAGAGGAGAAATATAAAATTTTCAACTAAAATTATAGACGAATTTATAAAAGTTATGTCGCGAATGAATAAAAACGAAGGAGCTTTAAATTAAAATATGCCTTGTTTTTAGCGGGCATTAATTATTTTGACCGTTACGATCGTGCGACCGGAAATCCTACGACACAGGTCGACCTTCGTGATTATTAAAAGAAGAGCCCCGTCTTCAAGATTTTTGGCTCTGCCTGAGATAATATCTTTATCTCACTCCTTGAGCCGGCCGTTTATGTCTCTCAGGATCCTCTCTAAACGTAAAAAAGGAGCCCAAAATTGGTCAGAGACCACATATCAATGGGCCCTTTAAAAAAAATTCCCATTCATATACAATTTACAACCTCTCAGTTATAGATCTTTAATGTAGTAATAATTTAATCACTATACTACCAGACCAAAATCTACGGAATTTTGATTTTTCAACAAACAAAAAAAAAGAAAAAGGAGAATAAAAATCCTCCATTTATAAAATATGAAAAAGAAAACACATAAATCACTTAAAAGGCATTTCCGTTTTAAAAATGTTCGAATATATAAAATGTTCGTCTTTAGATTGTATCATTTAATTTTTCTACCTTGTCTTTATTTCCTTCTTTTTCAAAAAGAATATTGGAAATTAAATATTTTTTTAAAAACATCATTTACTCAAAATTCATTCATTAGTTAATAAATGAATTTTGAATGAGTTTATTATTAATTCCAAATTGAGAATTCATTAACTTTTTTTCTATTCATACTGGGGAATTTTTTTCTCTTACTTTTTGATTGAAATATAATTGTGGATTTCATGCTATGATGATCTATATAGATACAAAAATATATATAGTTATTTCCTGTGTCATGGAATCGAGAAAATGTCAAAGAAATCGATATAGCAACACTTCATCTCTTGCCTATGAATGGTCTCGAAACGAACACAATTCCAGGAAACAGCATTTCTTCTGCGATTATACCGTACACCGTAAAGAGGAACATTTGAACCATAACGGAAGCCAAGAGCCACAGGAATTATCTGCTATTCGAGTTTTCTTCACCTATTATGGCATTATGAACATTTAGTTGCGTTGTCACGATTACAACCGCCTTGAAGTTGAGAAAAAAAAGAAGTTCCCCTACTACTTCACGTATCATTTCTTGTCTGGCAACTGCGAGAGTTGTTTTAATCCAATGATTAATTTTACTCGATTGTTTCATTCGGTTTTACAAATAATATCTGTCCAAATAGCACTACATTTAAGCACACAAGCCAGCAGAAAGGAAATATTTCCTTGAAATAAAGAAATCGTTGTTTTAAATGTTAAATTAAGTTTAAATTAAAATGAATGAATTAATTAATTAATTAATATTAATAAATAAATTTTTAAATTATTAAGAAGATTTCTTAAAATCGAAGAAGTATTTCTTTTTAGTCATACCTATGCATATAAAGAAGAGTAAGAAATTTGTATCATTGGAAAGGTGATGAAACAAGCTTTCAGCGCATGTAAATGTCGAGCTTGTAAGTTCAAACCGAAGAGAAGGGTTGCTTAAAGAAGTTGAATTTTCCAAAAATTCATATAATTTTTAGTCACAAAATGATGGAACCCGGTCCAGCCGGCAGGACGCTTTTCGCTTTGTTTAAAAAGCTACCAAGCCTAGGCATTTAAATTAGGAACTTGATATTTACATCATTGGAAAGCTTGTTTCTTTACCTTTCCAACGATATATTTGTTTTTGTTTTTATCTGCTTCCATATTAATTTTATAAAGAAAATTTGAAGAGAGTTTTTATTCAATTGGCCGCAATTTTGCTGATTAACATTAAAAATGAATTTTTTTTTAATTAAACAAAAAGGTTTCATTCTTTGAACGTTTCTGAAGAAAAAGAGACTAGACCGGCCAAAATATATTGATTTTTAAGGATTTTACATTAAATTTACGAAAAAATGTTTTTTTTTACTTTTTAGAAACAGCAAGTTTGAAGGCTTTGAAAAATATGGTTTAATATTATTATTTTAAAAAGTCAAATATATAGATTTTTTTGTCTTTTCGTCTACTTTACCTTTGGAAATTAAAATTCTTTCTTTTTAAAAATTTCTTTTTAAACTTATGATAAATTTTGCAAAGTTGAATTATTTTCTAGAATTAACAATTTGAATTCATTACTATATCAATTAATGTTAATATTTAAAAAAAATTTATTTAAAAATTCAATTATTAACCACTTCACTGGCAGGGCGTTCCAAATGGCGTTCCACGCGCCGAGGCCCAGACTGGCAAAAACACCGAAATGGCGTTCCTAAAAAACACTTTTTTTTAAAGAGTGTACACCACATTTAACTATTGTAAAGCAATATTTCTATAATTTAGACATTAGGGAACAAGATTATCACAACAAAAATTTTAGTGTTTGTGATTTTCAACGTTTTTCCGAACGTTCAAATCGGCTATTTTTAATAATTTTCAAGAAATGGCATTCCACTTTTTTTCAATTTTTACACTATAAAACTTGTATTTTTATTAAAAAAAGATATTTATATTACAATATTATAATATAATAATATAATTATTAATAATATATATAAATATAACATATAAAAATAACTATTATTTATTATTATGAATGGTAATATTATACGTATATGTTTTTGCCAGTCTGGGCCTCGGCGCGTGGAACGCCATTTGGAACGCCCTGCCAGTGAAATGGTTTAAACAAAAATGTTAAATTGAATAAAAAAAAATCTTCAAATATTCAACAAAAATACAAATATATAACAAAACTTAAATTAGTTTGATTCATTTTCCAAATCAATATATTGTTTCAAGAATTTTTAATTAAAATTATTCAAAATAAAAATTTGTTTAAATGTAAATTTATAAAACCATTTGAAATATAATATTTTCTAATAATTTCTTAATGCAACTTTTACAAAATTCAATTAATTTCTAGAATTTTCAACCAACTAAATTGTATAGAATTTTCATTTAAAATGATTGAAAACTAATATTTTTTAAAATTTCAACTTTAAGGGACAGTTTCACCAATAGGGGAGACTGGGGCGTAATGGATCACTTTTTGTTGCTTAACGTCGTCATTCTTGCTTTAATAACAATTTCAACATATGGAAAACTTAGCCAAACATCTCAGCTTTCAATTAAAAAAAAGTACGCCTTCATATCACTTATACTTTTTTTCTAGAACAATGTTTTTGGGCGTATCACAGAAAAAAACCCGACTCATTTTTGTTGCAACTCATTTGGAAGTCGGCCTCGAAATAAGTAATTGACAACTTAAAGTGACTCAAAATGAGTAAAATGACAATGTTCTAGTTACTTTTCTTGTGTTTCGCATGTTTTGTGTTACACACTGAAAAAAAGTTCTGGTTGGAATTACCAGAAATCCCAGTTTTAACTAGAATTTCGTGTTAAATATACCCTAACCAGAACTTTTCTGGTTAGGTTAACCAGAATTCTAGTTAATATAACCAGAATTCTGGTTGTTTTAACTAGAATATCGTGTTAAATATACCCTAACCAGAACTTTTTTTTTCAGTGTGTGATTGAATCAGCAATGAAATTACAATTTTGATCATGAAATATTATTTAGTATAGAATATTGAAAATGGAACATATTTCATTTAAACTTTAAACATTTTCATGTAATTTTCAAATTTTTAAAAGTTGTAGCGAAATGCAAAATCCATTTACTTAAAAAATCTATTCTCCAGTTATTTTTTTATAAAGGGTTATCATTAGTTATCATTTTATTAATGTTTTAAATATAATAGGTTTTTTCTTAATAGAATAAGCAAAGTGATCCATTACGCCCCAGTCTCCCCTACCTATTAAAAATTAATCAATGATTAAATCCTTAATTAACCAATCATATGCTGTTAAACTGGCTTTAAACTTTGATTAACTTTTATTTGAGGTTGGTGAAAGTTGCCCTTAACCTTTTGAAATTTAATTACTGTTTAAATATTTCTAGTAGAGGTGTGCAAAAACATCTCTAAATTCTAGTAATAGTAATAGTATTTCTTACAAACTTAAATTATTTTCCAGAAATTAAAAAAAAAAATTTCTCTCTAAGTGCAAATAAAGTTATAAACTTTCAAAACATTCAAAATCTTGAGCCGTCCTTGGATTTTCCTTTTCATCTTACAAGCTATATATAAAGAATGAAGATTAGTAGTTGCGTTTAAGAAAAATTAATTTTTGTATTTAAATAATTAAATTCTCGACGATCTTTCGAAAACACATTTTCCAAAAGTTCATTAAATAACTCTAATAAATAATTGAATTTAACTTTTGATATACAAAAATTAATTTTTGTAATCGCCACTGTAAATCTTCATTTAAAAAAAAAATCAAATAAAACAGAAAATCCGAAGGTTTAAGATATTGAATATTTTCAAAGTTTATTAAAAACGTCAATCATCAAAGGCAATTTTTAAAGAATATTGTCTCACTACTATTTTTCCTCTAAATTTAAGTTAGTAAAAATGTTCACTTATTTTAATTAGTGACTAAACTTTTGCTTCTTAATTAGTAAATTTTACTAATAAATGGTAATTTTTACTAATTAATTACTAAAATTTACTAATTCTAAAGTACAATTTTATATTTAATATAATTTTTTTGTAAATAAATTTAATAGTAAACTAAGATTTACTTATGCAAAAGCAAATAGTCGTTAATTAATATTACAAAACATTTTACAAATTCGAATTAAGAGAGAGAGAGAGAGAGAGAGAGAGAGAGAGAGAGAGAGAGAGAGAGAGAGAGAGAGAGAGAGAGAGAGAGAGAGAGAGAGAGAGAGAGAGAGAGAGAGAGAGAGAGAGAGAAGCAACGTAGCATCAAGCGGACATAATAAACATAGCGTCTATATTGAAACAATAATGTCTTCAAAAACTTGTGTTAACTGGGTAATTTCATATTAATTTTCCATTAAAAGAAAGAAAAATATATAAATTCTATTATAAAATATACATTTATGAGAATGTAAAAATGTAAATTACACTGACGAAATCTTTTAAGAAATCTAAAATTTATTACTGTCTCGAGACCGGAAATTTCTTTGACAATATTCTCAGAAATTGATGATTAATATGCAAGAGACGAAATAAATAAAAGAAATATCAGCGGGACAACGAAAAATGAAAAAAAAGAAAAAAATGGGAATACGAGAAAGAAAAATATAAATTCTTGAAGGCACGTGCTGATTTAAATTGAACCGAAAAGTAGATAATAAGGTCTTAAAACCCATTGACATAGTGACCGTTTCCTTTTAAATGTCTCCTACTGAAAAGTTTGACAGGGATCCTTCACGCTTGCAGGTATAGTAATGCATAATATGCTCTTTCTCTTTCTCTTTACTCTTCCACTCTCTCTCTCGACAAGGACTTTTGAGACTTTGTGACAACATCACTTTCAGCCAAGAGCTTCTTTAGTCGCGGAACAACCGTGTGGAGAGGGGGCGTCGTGATTTGACAGGTTAGTCGAGGGTGCCATAAATTTCATGGCCCACCTGCATAAAAAACATTATTTTTGGATTCAATCCAAGCCACAAAATAAAATCCAAAAAGATAAATAAAAATGTATACATTCTTTAAATCCAATTTTAAAAATTGCAATTTTGATCAAGAAGGTACCCAAATAATACAACATATTCGCACAACGTTTAGAATAATATTTTTATAATATTGCACTGAGAAAACATTATACTCGTTTCAAGTAGAAAAATAATTTTAAGTGATTTTCTTTAATTGAAATTAGTTTGTAAGCTTAATTCCAATATATAGAAAATATTTACTGCTTTGATTCAAAAATAATTTTTGCTTGAATAATTATGTTTAATTCAAATTATGTTTAATTCAACTATAAATTATGTTTGAATTAAATATATTATTTCTATAAATTAACCAAAAAATATGTTTCAATTAAAGTTAAATATTTTTGACTGTATGGCAAAGATATTCTAAGTTTCATTTAAACAAAATATATTTGAATCAAATAAATCGTTTTCTCAGTGTGCATGAAAGTATTCAGAAAATATTTCATGGCAATATTCTCTTTTTCAGATAGGGAAATCTAACTGGATCTATTTATGTCCCTATTAAATATTTAAACCAGACCCTGACTAGAATGCCTCTATTTGAAGTCATACATTCTGATCTTCTACTCAGGCACTGACAAGGCGATCTAGTTAGAACCTCTCTATTTTTCCACATCATCACCTGATATTCCAAGCGTGACGAAATTAGTCAGGTCCTGACGAATTTTCCTAGTTTGCGCCTCACTTGCGAAAGGGCATCTATTCAGGTCCTTATTGAAGCCTATTTTCAATTTCTGCACGGGTTATTATAAAAAATATTAAGACTCGTGTAGATATCTTCCCTAAGTTTGAAAAATGAGATAATAAAATAATTTAGTTAATTAAATTATTATTTAAATGGTATGCTGGACAAATAATTAAAACAGCGCCACTGTAAAAGGCTCCAAAAATATTTTTACTTTAGTGTACTTTGCCAAAGTTTGGGTCAACCCAACTTGACCCCAACTGGGATTTTCCAAAGTATTCCCAAACTAAAACTTAATTGTATTTTCTGTTATAAATCAATAAAAATTTTGAATAAAAATATGCACAACAAAATTTTAGTTATAGTTATGTTGATAATAAATTAATATTCCGTATATGGAAATTTTCTCAAATGACAGTCTGGGTTCCTATTTAAGGAAAAATAAGAAAATTTAAAACTTTAGTTGATTATATAAATATTTATAAATAATATATTCCATGGATAAATAATGTAAAGTTCTGAGTTAATAATTTATAAAGTAAGCTAATTAGAATAATAACTTATAGTCGTGTTTCGAGTTTGGGATTTTCCATTTCGAACGCAAACTTTACTATATACACGCGCGTCATTAGCATAGTGGTTAGAGCGCTAGTCTATAAGTCTTAACGTCATAGGTTCGATTCCTCTCGTGCACAGTTTTATTTATTTTATAGATTTGCTTTATTTCTAAAATTAAGTTATAGAATGAATGAAAACTTGAAAAAAAATCCATTGCTTATTGTACGTTCTCATCTTTAATACAATTTAATTAAAAAGAGGAATAATAATTTCAAAAAAGGAAAAGGCATTTATTATTTACTCTTTTGTTACTAAATTATTAATAATTCACAACTATATATACACGGAGAAAATTTGTTCCTTATATTTTACCGAATTCTTCAGTAAAGTTGGGATATAGTGGCATAACTGTAATTTTTAATAATTTTTAAATTATTTTTTCAGGAATAATATTCAAAATTTAATGTCATATCTTTATTCCTTACAAACTAGTACTGTAAAAGTTAAAACAAAATTGAAACTGAACGTTTAATGAAAATTAAATCAAATTTTAACGTTTCTTTTGAATACCTCCTTGATGGTCACTAACGTTTCAGGGACAGTTCGGTAAAACTTTCTTGACTTGACTCGAGTGTTAGTTTTCAGGAATAGTTCGGTAAAACTTCCTTGACTTGCCTGAATTGTTAGTTTTCAGGATTGAAATACTTTTTTAAATGCCCCGTAGTAAAAAAAACTTTGATGTTAATAGTTAGTTGTTTCTAACCTATTTGTACTGATTAACTAATAATTAATAATTTCATTTATAGCAGAAACCGCTTCTGAAACGAAATTAAATAGCAAATTACTTTCTTTTTAGTTCTTAAATAATCCAAAAACAAAAGTATTTGAAACTATTTAGTTTCATGTCAACTCGAAACAAAAGGTTGAAAAACATAATAATTTAGTGACAATCACAGAAAAATTGTTTCCGCATACTTATCTAACAAGAGCAACGTAAGTAATTAATGTAACTTACGTGACCAGAGTAAATTACGTAGCTATAGTAATTTACATAATTACAGTAAGTTACGTATGTTACGTAACCAGAGTAAATAGCGTAACTACAGTAACTTACTCCAAGGATACAACTTACGTAACTTACGTAAATGGTACAACTTACGTAAGTTACGTAACTACAATAACTTACGTAATTTATCAAGTTTACATAACTTACGTAAATAATCAATTTTACGTAACTTACGTATGTAATTTACGTAAAAGATCAAACTTACATAAGTCACG
Source organism: Leptopilina myrica (nomen nudum) (assembly GCA_032872475.1). Classification (NCBI taxonomy): domain Eukaryota; kingdom Metazoa; phylum Arthropoda; class Insecta; order Hymenoptera; family Figitidae; genus Leptopilina; species Leptopilina myrica (nomen nudum). The sequence goes on from CM065467.1 coordinate 7,445,299, forward strand.
TAACTAGAATAACTTACGCAAGTTACGTAAATGATGAAACTTATGTAACTTATACAAATGATCAAAGTTGCATAACTTACGTAACTATAACACCTTATGCAATTAAAAAAACTTACGTAGGTTTGACCATTTACATAATTTACTGTAGTTACGTTATTTAGTCTGGTTATGTAATTATAGTATTTTTCTTTAATTATGTAAGTTACTATAGTTACGAAATTTTACTCTGGTGGCGTAACTTACATTAATTACTTAAGTTGCTCTAGTTACGTAAGTCAGGGAAAATAATTTTTTGTGTTTGACACTAGATAGATTATTTTAATCTTTTTTGATGAAAATTTGGAAATAATACGAATTTTAATAAACTATTGTTTTATTACATAAAATACAAATTTAAACATTTTTCTTTATAACAATAAAAATATAATTTGAAACTATTTCATAAATTGACCTTAAATATAGTTAGAAATTATTCAGTAACATGGATTTAATATGGATGATTCTTTTATTTTATACAACTATTGTTTATTAATTTGAATCTTTCTCACAAGCGGTGAAATAAAATTGAGATTCATATATAAGGACAGTTGAAACTTTCTGAAGCAATAATGTAAAGCGTGCGATGTATGTATTAATGTATGCGTTTAGAATGTACTGTAGGCAGGTGTAATGAATAGGTATTTGTTCGTGAATGATTGTAGGGGTTTAGGTAGTGATTAAAGTAGGTAAAATGAGATTTACGGCAGTATTACTGTAGAACTACTGCAATGACATTATTTTTTATTTTTTATTCTTCAAGTTTTACCGAACTATTCAGTAATTCAATGAATATAAATTTTACCGAACATTGTACCTTACGTTTTACTGAACTTTCAATAAAAATAAGTATAGTGAACACTTACCCTACGTTTTACTGAACTATACAATAAATATAAGTTTCACCGAACACTGTGCCTTACGTTTTACCGAACTTTCAATAAAACTAAGTATAGTGTACATTTACCCTACGTTTTACCGAACTGTAAGTGAACGGCTAATACATGTACCATAAGATTTATTCTTTTTACATTATTTTTCAATGCAATTGCTTTTACAGTCCTGTTCCTTAAAACTTACAGTTTTGACACTTCATCCCAGTTTTACCGAACAAAGTTCAGTAAATTTTCAGGAATAAATTTTCTCCGTGTATGATACATTCCACGCCAAACCAACATATCGTAAAAATTCACATTTTTGATTTGGCTCTAATATTTTTTATCTTTTAGTACTAGTTGAAAAAGAGCTTTACGATTTTTTTTCAAATTTTTTTGCCCAGCAGTTTACAAGATATGAATTTTTCAAAATTTTACGTTTTGAAAAAATTTTTTTTTTTTGAATGATCATAACTTCTACAAATGTGGATTAATTTTAAACTTTCTCATAGGAAAATTGTTTGTTTTTTCCTGAACTTTTCAAAAATTTTATTTAAAAAAATTTTTTTAAATTTTTTATTGCATTTTTAAAAATTTTTAGATTAAAATTTCATTTTTAAATCTGTTTGTATCCTTCGATTTTTTTTTAAATTAAAAAAAACTACTTCCTTTTACGCAAATTTTAAGCCCTGTCCCGTCGTGGGTAAATGATTTTTACTATTTTTTAAGAATTTTTCTGCCCGTGTAATGTATACTATTTTTCTTCATATACGGTTGAAAGTACGCTCGTTAATTTATTTTTTTAGAAAATTGCAATCGTGTTTCATTTGACAGCCGGCCATCTTTATTTACTTTTGCTCCTCGCTTCAACGCCTCTGGCGGACTCTCGTGAAGCTCTGGTTTATTATCTGTCTCTCTCTTGCAAACAACATTTATAATTATAATTTTATGTTTCTGAAATTCTAAATGTTCTAATGAACAAAATTCCATTATTTCTTCAAATTATTAAAATTTTATTATAACATTTTGGCACGTATTAAAAAACAAATTACAAAATTTTTAATTATTTTATTTTAGTTTCTAATGTTTATTAAAATAAATTTTCAAAATAATAATTCAAAAGATGTTTTCAGAATGTTATGTTATAATGTTAAATAGTTTTTTTATAAATTAAAATAAGCTATTTAAACTAAATGCTAAACTAAAAAGATTTAAAAAAAGTAGGAATACGTTAGAAATAGCTTAAATTGAAACATAAAATATATTAATCTAAATTTTTATTTATTAAATTAAATAACTTCACTTATTTCATTGAACAATTTATCAGTGATAATTTTTAATAGTATATTAAGCAACAAGGTACGTAAAGGTAGCCATTTATTTACGGTGATTTTTGTGACACGAGTGGAGGTCGAGGGCGCCGTAGGCGCCCTGAGACCGTGACGAGTGGCACAAAAATCATCGTAAATAAATTGGCAGCCTTTAAGTCCCGTGTTACTTACGATATTTTTTATTCCAAAGGCCCAAAAGTGGCGATTTCAGATAGCAGACGACAGGGAGTAAAAGTCATTCACTTGTTCGACTTGCATGAAAATAGCGGCCTTTTTTTCCCATGAGCAAAATAACGCATGAGACCATAGCTGTTTTTTTGCCCATGGGAAAAAAAAGTCGCCATTTTCATTCAATTTGACAAATGAATAGCTTTTAGTTCCTGTCGGCTGCTATCTAAAAGCGCCTATTTTGTGCCTAAGGTATGAAAATAATATTTTATTTGTAGTAATAAGAATAATACTATTTTAATAAGAACCAAATTATTATTGAGATTAAATTAAAAATTTTGTTTATAATTTTAATTTATTGGTGTGGTGAAAAAGCCATTTGGTGATTTTGTCAAAATATTTTGTTATCAAATTTTGTAATATTATATTTTTCTTTTATCTGCATAACAAATAAATAATTTAGAAAAGTTTTTAGCTTCCAAAATTGTATTTTATGTTAAGTTTACCTGCTTTCAATTCACAGTTATCGAAACAAGCAGTTAAAAAATACAAATTACAATAACAACTGTAACTTTATATTTCAAACGGCTGGTAAAATGGTTGAATAGTTTCAAAATAAAAGCCAAATGGCTTTTTTGCACCACTGACTTTTTTACCCCACTCTACCTTACACTATATACTATAAACGAAGAAATTCTGGTCACTCTCCTGTGACTATATCACTGTCATAAAATGCTTACAGCAAGCTTGCCATAGAAGCTTACATGTTGAGATCAACATTTTTTGGTAAATAAGCTTGCAGTGAGCTTGCAGCTATATGTAGATTAACTGCCAACTAGGAATCTCGATAAGAATCAAAGAGATGAACGTTCTTTATGGAATAATGGCAAGGAAGAAATCAAAAGGCCAATACCGCAATAGGCAGAGGATAGTCACACTGAAGAGTGAGTCCTTGTTGTCTCTCAGTAGCAAAACGAATCGACCTCGAGAACGAAACGAAACACGCGCCACATAAATTGTCTCTCTGTCTACATGGGTGAAAGCTGGATTTGTTACAGTTTGCACTCAACGACGATGTCTAGCTCGACTCTGCCATTCGTGCTTCGTTCGCAAATTTCGTCGCAATCTTATCTCCTCGCACCTTCTCCCGCCGAGAACTCGATTTTGGCCCCTCATTACCCCTTTAAAAACTTCTATTCAATATGTGTGTCGCGTTTTTCTCAGCCTCATCTCTATCTTAATTTATCACATTCACTTTCATTTCACTCTTCCTCTCTAATCCCTCATGACGTTTGTATTTATTCGGTTCGTCCCTCCAGTCTCTCTCTCTCTCTCTCTTCTTTTTCTTTTCTCTTTCTTCATCTTCATCTTCATCTTTCTCTATTCTCTTCTTTTATTTTCTCTTTCTATAACTATCTCTCTTCTTTTTTGTCTTCACCTTATCATTCTCTTTTATTTTATCGTAAGATTCTAAGATCTGACGATCTATAGGGTCCTGCGTTTTCGACAAGAGAGAAGTAGGTCGTAATTGGGTTAGGCCTTCAATGCTTTTAAAAGATACTGCGTTCTCAAGAGGAGAAGTGGACATCTCATTACACACGTTCGTGACATTAAGAACGTTGACAGTCGGCATCGACTCGAAGAGAGCTCTGGAACGGCTATCGACCTTTCTTCGATAATCGCACACCTGCTACGAGAAGTGGAACCTGCTCGTCTACCTGACAAACCGATAAACACGGATCATCTGGTCACTCACGAGAAATGGAGAACCGGCACTGATTTGTCTCCAAGCTTTTTATGACAGTGTTATAGTCACAGGAGAGTGACCGGAATTTCTTCGTTTATATAGTATAGTGTACATATAGCATATACGACAATTTGCAACTCTTTACAGTTTTACAAAACCAATTATTTTTTAAAAAGCAAAATGCAATCTATCATTTCTACGAAAAATCTCATTATTTCCTAGTTTTGCAAACAAAAAAGTTGTATTTAAAACAAAAATTATATAGGTAATCAGGATTGCCATACAAATTTTATTTTATTTTTTCCTGATTTCCAGAAAAATTTTTACTTTCTTTTCTGTTTCACCACAAAAAATGATTAAATATTTTAAAAAAATGTTTTGTTACATTTAATTACCTATTTCTTGAATTGAAAAGTTATTCGAAAACATAGATAGTTTTGATGAAAATAAATATTTATTTATTATTTTTCTATAGGAATTAAAATTTTCAAAAATTCCAACTCGAAATTTTCGGATAGGCCGAAATATTCGGGTAACCTGGAATTTTCGGGTACTCGAATTCATTCGGGTTTTCTAAAAGTTCGGATACCTGAAATTTTTGAGAACCTGAATGCATTCGGGTTTCGAGTTTCGGGCTTTTTACACACCTTATAATAAAATCATTATTTTATATTATAAAAATAATTTTTCATTTAACATCTTTCAAATTATTTGTATCATCATGTCAATTTAATTATTTTCAATACGATTTTCATAAAATTTGCCTATAACAATTTCTCAAAAGCATTTGAATTAATTTCCAAATTTTTTTTTTAATTATAATTCCAAACCATTTTAATATTTATGGAAATTTTAATAAAATTTATATTAAAAATTGAATAATTTATAATAAAATTTTAATTAAATTTCTGAAAAATTTTTTTTTCTGAATTGAATTCTTTCGACGAAGAAGTAGCAGTAGTAGACAGTACGGCTTGTGTTTCAAGGAAAGTTCGTAACTACACAGAGAAAAAGGGATTGTTACATGTACTAGCGGATTGTTAACTAGCAAATCTGATTTGTTGTTGCAACAATTCTTTTTGTTCTTCTAATAATTAATTTGTTAGGAAATCAGATTTGCTAGTTCTATATTAACAATCCGCTAGTACATGTAACAATCTCTTTTTCTCCGTGTACGTCATCATTTTGAAGCAGTTATTACTGCTTACACATACCGAACATTTTGCCTGCAAGTACAGACATTTTCAAAATTATTTCAGGATAGTAGAGTAATTAAAGGCTAATTGTCTCTAAAATTATTATTATTTATGAATAATATTACTATAGCTAGATTGCTTTTTCCGTCACGAATCCAGTGATATAAAAAACTCATTTTGCATAAAAATGTCGAATACCGACTTTTTTTATCCAGTGGGTTCGTGAATGAGGGTGTCCACTATTTCTAACTCATTATCTCTCGATCTGGTGAAAAATTTATAATCAAAATTTTATTCTTTGTCCCCAAACAATTTTTTAACATTAAAATTATTATTGATATGAACAATAAACATTTATTACAGGGTGTCTAGTAAACCGGGAATCGGGAAAAATCGCTTAAGTTCTTTATTATGTTATTGGAAAAAATAGTTACTTTTTTTCAACGCATAACGTAAATGTTATTGAATTTAGAGTTGTATATTGATTCTTTTCCTATATATATTAGACAATTTTTTATTGTTGTCAATTAAAGTTTAATTTATAAATGGGAAATGATTCCCGATGTAACAAGGTTGTGCTATAATTGTGTATCATTGAATTTTCGTTAAAATTCTATTATGAATAATTACATTTTTGCGTTGAATTTTAATATTAATGAAAATAATTAAATCTTTCATTAGAATTTTATAAAAATTTTGTTTAAGTTATTGAATTCGTTTTGATGATTTTTGTAAATAATTGACATTCTAACAAAAATTTTATTTAAATTAATTTATAATAGGGCGAACTGAATCACTTAAATTTATTCAAAAGTGATAAATTAGAGTAATTTCGGTATCCGATCAAAATAATGTACATGGTATGCTGAAAGTTTGTAACAAGTTTAATTGTTACTCATTCATTATTGAAGAAAACATGATAAAAAATGTAATTTTGACACTTGAAAGTAAATTTTTAAAGTCTTTGTTATTTTGTTATATCTTTTTTAAAAACAGCTTTAAAAAGGAAACTAAAATCTCGTTTTGAGCTTGACACATTTGTTTTTAAAGAACAATTGACAATTTTTGTTTAATTCTTACGGTATTGATAATTCATTCGTACCACAAAAAAGGTTTTAAAAAATTTTAATTAAATTTTAGCATAATATTAGTTGAAATATAATATGTGACCTGGTAAGTTAAAAGGGACCTTCGATCAAAAAAATTATTTTTATTTTTTCGGTGATTTTTATAGAAAAAGATATGCTTTTTTCATTGCAATAAACCCTGCATATTCTAGCTTGATAAGTTTTTTTTAATTTTAATGTGCAGAAGCATGAATATCGACTGGTTAACTTTAAGAACGTTTTTCTCGAAAACTTGATTTTGTGCGTAAGGTATCTTTTAACTCAATTAATTAATTGATTAATGGAGCATTTAAAGTTTTAATTATTGTAACATTATATTACCTGAAAATTAAGTAAATTGTTAACTTTAATTACATGTTTTTGCATTTAAAATGTTAATAAAATAATTTCTTGTAATTTATATATTAATAGGAACCAATATGATAACTCTTGCTTAAAAATATGATTTGAGAATAGGTTTTTTAAGTAAATAGATTTTGTATTTCGATACAACTTTTTAAAATTTGAAAATTCCACAAAAATTTTTAAAGTTTTAATAAAATATGTTTCATTTTCTATATTTTTAATTATAAATTTACAATAGAAACCAAAATTGTCAATATTAAATAATATTTCATGATCTAAATTATAATTTCATACCTGATTCAATACGCCCAGGTTAGTGATCCATTACGCCCCGTCCCGAGGCGAAATATTGCTCACCTTGTATTTCTCTAGAAAAATTGTTCTCCAAAAAAAATTAGTGATGAAAGGACGTATATCTTTTAATTGAAAGCTGAGATGTTGGGGTAAGTGTTCCATGTTATAAAATTTTAATTAATGCTACAATGAAGAAGTTGAATAACAAACAGTTACAAGTGAGCCATTACGCCCCGGTCTCCCCTATGTCATTCATTTATTTATTAAAATAATTAACATGCAGCTCTTTTCAAATTGAATTAATAGTTTTTGGTTCAAACAAAAAAAGATACTAAAATTCAGAATTTTCTTAAAAATTTTAAAAATTTAATTTTTTCAGTACTTTTAATAAAATTCCCTGATTTTTTCTTAAATTCCCTGACGTGCAGCAACCCTGATAATAAATAATTAGAATTTTGTGGATTTAAAGGGAATATTCATAAAAATATTTGGTAATAACATTATTAATAAAAATAATAAATAAAACAAAATTAAGGGGAGGGACTATGATGAAATTTCAACTTATTTTTGTTGTTTATGGATTTTTCTACCAAATTTTGGTATTTTTAAGGGGAGGCAGCTCTTAAGAAGATTATTGGTTTAAGACTTTGGAAAAATGTCAAAAGTTGTTAAATTTGAACATTCAAAATTTATCTTCTCTTACAATTTTCAATATTTTTTTATGTAAATTTTTTTCTAAGCTTATTTTATATAATATTGATGAATTTATCGATCACTCCGAGTCATTTAGAATTGAAAAAAAATGAAAAATTTTTTTTTAATTTTTTTACGTTTCAACGGCACAGCCGTCCTCTTCAGAAACTGAAAATTTATTATAATTATAAATTTACATACATAAACTATTTTACAATTAAAAAAAATTATTATATAAAAAAATTATAAAAACAAAATATTTTTACACAAAAAAAGAAAAAGGTTTACCATTAAAGGAATATAAATAAAAATGAATTACGACATTGTTAAACAATTTGACGATTGTTTCTTATTTTATATAGTTTTGAACAGTCTCTCACATGGATTTGCAAAAATATGCAATTGGTTAAAAGATAAAAATTCTAACCTCTTCAAAAATCAAAACTTCCAATTTTTGACCATCCTATACATTTGAGGGTTAAAAATGGTACAGTAAAACAAATATAACCTACCTTAATCATTCAAATTTACAGTTGTTAAAGTCTAAGAAATTATTTAAATAAATCGTCGGCTTAAAAGAAAACTGTACCATTCCAAGAATTCTTTATAAACTATACCATTTCAAAAGTTTGTTTTAAAACATACCATTTCGATGAAGATCTATAAGAGCGTTGCATTAAAGAATTTCTAACGATTAACAAGCAATTAATTTAAATTATTATAAATTTTGAATTAATACATTGAAAACATGAACAAGACTATATTTAAAATACTGTTTTTAAAAAATGCATAACCTTATTTTATGTCTAGCGCAGCAGCTACAAACTTGAAAATAAAGCAAAAAACTCTTTTTCTCGAAATGGTATGTTTTAAAAACACTTATCGAAATGGTACAGTTTATAACGACTTCCTGAAATGGTAGGGGAGACCGGGGAGTAATAGATAACTTTTCATTTTTTGGTGCTTAACTTCGTCATTCTTTCTTTAATAAAAATTTCATCGTATGGAAAAGTTAGCTCAGGACCTGTCTAATTTCGTCACGCTTGCAATATTAGGTGATGATGTGGAAAAATAGAGAGGTTCTAACTAGATCGCCTTGTCAGTGCCTGAGTAGAATATCAGAATGTATAAATTCAAATAGAGGCATTCTAGTCAGGGCCTGATTAAAATATTTAATAGGGACATAAATAGATCCAGTTAGATTTCCCTATCTGAAAAACAGGGCATTCTAGTCAGTGTCCAGTTATCACTTATCCAGAAATTTCTATTGTGGTTGGCCTTACTAATTCCTTATCAGCGCCCCTTTTTAAATAAGGCGAAGTAGGGAAATTTCTACACGGGATATAACAAAAAATTTCAAAAATTTACTTTCAAGCGTCAAAATCACTTTTTCTACCATATTTTTAACAATAATAAATGAATAACAATGAAACATGGTACAAACTTACAGTATGACAAGTACATTATTTTGATCAAAAACCTAAATTAATCTGATTTACCACTTTTGAATAAATTCAAGTAATCCATTACGCCCCGGTCTCCCCTATAGTATTCCACCAAGGCGACGAAATATCAAAATTTTCAAAAACTAAATATTTGAATTACCCTCGTAATTTTCATTAATTTACATTGTTGATTTTTCTGAATACTTATTTCGTAATTCTGAACAATCAATTGTATGGATTTAAAAAAAATTTTAATCACCCGTTTGGAAATTGTGTAATGGCCCTTTATATATTCTACCTAGATTTTCAATTTATAAACTAGGTCGGCAACACCCTGGGCAAATGTTCCAAAAAGCAACCTCGGGACAACCCTGAGTTGTTGCAGCCGGCTGAAGCTAGCAGTCGTACTCAGCACCTATATTTAAGCGTCAACTACTAATATGTATCTTCATCAAATTTAATAATACTTAATGATTAAAAAAAAATAAAATATTGTTATTTAAGAATCAATAAACACTAAATAGCAAAATTGGTAAGTTTTTAGTCATTAATTTCATTAATTAGTGGTTGACGCTTTAAGATAGGTGCTGAGTACGACTGCTAGCTTCAGCCGGCTAGTTGTTGCATCTCAAAATGAGATTCCCTGATCTGGGAAGGTGTTAAAGTATACCTCTATCAGAAGTCAGTTTGATCAAAACCGATAAAGTAATTTTGTCCCTTTTTAGGGTTCCGTACACCTTCGGTGTACCGACGGAATCCTATTGGTGAGACTCTTGTGTCCGTAGCCAAATCGTGCCCCCCCTCCCCCCTAGCGGCTAAACTATTTGACCTAGAGAGCTCAAATTTGGTACAGATACGTATTTTCACTCGTAGATTACAGGAAAAATATAGAGAATGTGATTGGAGGTGATGACCATAGCGTTGTCAAGGATATACAATACTTTAATTCTTTTTTGTTATCTTTTTTATCAAATGATTTTAATACATTTTTTTAATTCTACCAATTATCGATATATATTGCAAGAATTGTTTTAATATTTGTGTACCGAACCCGCCATTGCAGTGCAAGTACAACTCGCACTTGTCCAATTTTTTTGAATTTTTGAAAACTGACATCAAATTTGGATTCAGCGACCCCTAAAACCCTAGAGTAACGAATTTCAAGCGAATCCAGGTCAGAACAAACAATTTTTTTTGTGTGGCTGTGTAATAACAGCAATAATAATAATAATAATAATAATGTATAATAAAATTACTACGATGATAAATATTCAGTATAAAAAATTAGTGAATATTCGACGAAATTTTTTGAGTGTGCACGTGATATTAAACGGGAACCTTGAGAGCGATAATTAACCAGGAATCTTAATAATCATAAATATTTTGTTTTAACGCAGAGGATAATTTTCTTAGACCAATTGAAATTCCATAACGCTTGGTTGGTAAAGCAGTGTGTGTGAGTGTGTGTTTTTGAAGGAAGAACTTCCAAAGCGGTATAATGTCGGTATGCTTGCTCTTATATATGGTTTTTGTTGAAGCGATGCGCGACTGATGCTGCTACTCCTTGGTACAGCCGCGCCATAATACGATTATAATACAACAGCACGCTTTTAATTCTCGGCATGCCTCCCCCTTTCGATTCATGTATATAACTGCAGCGATACGTTTATATAGGTACTGCCGCTCGCACTAACAGGTGTCACCGATATGGCATGTTGCTTCTCTACTGTGAACTGCCAACCAATCCCCCACCCCAAAACTCGTGCCGAACGAGTGCCATAACGAGCATTTTCATCATGTGTATATAGATATGGATATAAGTGGAGAGAATAAAAAGAAGGATGGTTGGGGTTTTTAAGATTGTAATTGTGTATGTTTTAGGTGTGTGTGTGCGACAAATTGAATTTGGGTAAGTGGAAATCAAGTGTCTTGGCATATTTTTAAGGATTCCGTTCTTTAACCCTCTGCTAATGCGGTAGCCAGCAAACCACGAGTCCGAACTGACGATTTTTGACGATAATGGCCATTAGTAAAGGCAATTGCTTATCGGCGTATAAAAAAGATTGGCTACCTTGAGGTTTCCTGAAAACCTCCTCAAGACTGCCTCAAAACCTCACTTAAGGCTACAGTGAGGTTCATTTAAAACTAAAATGCTTTTACCTAAAAAATCGTCTAAGACTTAAATGTGCGTTCAAACCTCAAATCAACTTGTCTTAGGACAAACAAAGTTAGAGGCAATGTTTTAGCTTTAAACAATAGCCTTGAACTTGAAGTAGGCCTTGATTTTTACTTACTCGCTAGTAAGCTGTTTCAATGATTATAAGTACCTGCTCCTCATCCGCAAAGACATTCACTGGAATCCCTTCACTGTGAGATACACGGTGAGGGGAATTTTATCACTCTATCATCTTTGTTTTACAAGAGGTGAAAAATTAAATCAATACATTAAATTAATTAAAAATTTTTTTTAAAAGAATTATTAATTAATAATTAAAAATCGTTTTTGTTTCCTTGGCAACTAATATTGGCCCGATTCTTGGCTACCGATCATTGGCAGTAGCGTGATTATATCAAGCAAAAACCAATGGTGGTCCATTGTTATGGTTGCCAACAGTTTTGCCAAGAAAAGACCATTGGGCACCAAGCATGGCCCATTATTGAACCAATGGTTCCATCTAGTGAGAAATGAAATGAGACGTCGATTAGATTTTTATTTTTCACTGGGAATTGGCAACTTCCAATTGGGTACCCTTGAGAGGGTAAACCTTAAGAGGTATAGGTTTGAAGTAGACCACGTTTTTTTAGATTAATTTACAAACATTGAGTTGATTAATCAGTCCGAGTTACTAAATTAAAAGTCATTTAAATCAACATATTTTAAGAACTGGGAAACTGGTTTAGGGAAAAGTGCCCTACAATTATAAATTGTTCCTAGAATTTTTAATTAAAATTATTTAAATTTAAAATTCTTATAAATTTCAACTTGAAATATTTGGTAATTTAAAAACTTCTAGTAACTTTTATAAAATTCAATTATTTTCTAGTATTTTTAATCCACACAAAATGCTTTAGTTTTCGCTTATGGTTAATTTTATTCATATTTTCAGAAAGAATAGTTAAAACTGCTAAGGGGCGCGTTCCGGCAACATTCACTTTCACTCAAGAAATTTTCACTTTGAGTAAAAAAATTCTCACTTTCACTAAAAAAGTGTCCACTTACACTCGCCAAATTATTATCAACTTAATTTTAACTGAAAAATTTTCATTATCGCTCGATAAATTTTTAAAAATATATTATACTCAAAGAGAAATTTCGACTCGAAATTATTTTCACCTTCAATTGAAAAATTTTCATGTGAAGCAAAAAATTTATTTGAGTCACATTAATCATTTTTAGGTGAAATGAAAAATATTTTGAGTAAAAGTGGAAGTGAGTAATTTTAAGGACAATTAAAAATAAAAATTTGTTAGTGAAACTCCAGTTTAAAAATGTAATTTTTTTAATTTCGAAATTTTAATAGTCTTGCTAAAATTAGAAGAAGCATTTTACATAGCAATAGCATTTTACGTAAAAAAGTGGTATTGTGTTGAATAATAAAGAGAAAGAAAATACGAAATAGTCGCAATTTAAATTTTAATTACTTGAAAAAAACTAATTTGATAGCAAAAAAGTTAAATAGTAATATTTCTTTATAAAATAGTTAATAATATAAGTAATTATTAGTTATAAATTTATTTTTAGGTTATGTCAAAATTGTAATTCAACTAATTCAATTAGTGGAATTTGACTATTTTTCTTGGTTACAGCGACTAATTTTCCTGTACACTTTAACAATGATAGAATTTTATTACATTGACTACAGGGAGAAAATTTGTTTCTTATGTTTTACCGAACTTTTCAATAAAGTTGGAATATAGTGGCATAATAGTAATTTTTAATCATTTTTACATTATGTTTTCAGTAATATTCGAAATTTAATGTAATATCTTTATTTCTTACAAGCTATATAAATTAAATAAAAATTTTAAGTTTATTTTGAATATGGGCAAACGTTTCAGGAATAGTTCGGTAAGACTTTTTTCAACTTATTTGTACTAGTTAATTTATAATTAATAATTATTTTATTATTAATTAAATTAATATTTAATTAATTAATTAATTATAATCGAGCAAAAAATTTACATACTGTTTTATATGCCTACTTGCTTATTTCCTCTTTGCTTATTTACTTTCTTTCTTATTTATTGTTTACTTCCTTACTTGCTTATTTTCTTTCTGTTTCCTTGCTTACTTTATTATTTGCTTGCTTATTCTTTTTTTTCCTTTCTTGCTTACTTCATTACTTATTTCTTTCTTGCTTATTTTGTTATTTGCTTACTTTTTTACTTGCTTTTTTTATTCCTTGCTTACCTGCTTATTTTATTGTTTGCCTACTTTCATATTTCTTGTTGTCTTCCTTGCTTACTTGATTATTTGCTTAGGTTCTTACTTGCTTGCTTGCTTACATGTTTAGTTATTTGCTTATTTCCGTCTTGTTTACTTCCTTGCTTACAAACTTATTTACTTAAACACATAAGGATTTATTGTTCCTGGAAAAGCTAAATTAGGCGAATTTTGACAAATCGTTGACTTGATTTTGGTTTGAAGTAAAATTTCACTCATAGTAAAAATAAAATGTAAATAGATTTGATGTTAATTTAATCTGCAACGCTTTTTAATACCTTAGAATCTATACATGTCATTTTAAGATGTAAGATACTTTTTTTCTATCTTACATCTTATTTTAAGCTGTCAAAAAAGAGACCTATTTTTGCAGTGTATACGGGTTCTATAGGAATTTTTTCGGTGTACTTTTCCCATAATCTAGTCTTAATGGTAAATTTACTGTCAAAATCCCGTGGTAAATACTAGAACACAATTTACAGATTTCTCGTTCAGCATCAGGTGCGATCTTGACGTAATTAGCTTAATAATGCATATCTGAGACATTTTAGGATAATATCTTGATATGAAGGTAACGAGAGAATGATCGTGCAACGATTCACCTTCGCCGTCGTACGTGTATGCCAACTTGTATCAGGTTGACTCAATCGCAAACGGAACTTGCAGTCAATTCAAAAAGCATTTCGAGTCCGATTCGTACTAAATTTCTCGCCTTCTTTTATATATAAAATAAAAGTTACGGGCGGCTAAGTGGAGATCTGAGACGAGAGAGAGAGAGAGAGAGAGAGAGAGAGAGAGAGGTCTGCACGAATGTGAATCCCTTCATCTATAACGAATCGATCCGATCAAGTTCGATCGACCAGGGATCCGCAAAGATTTATGCGCGATCGGTCGCGCTTCACATTGCATATATACCAGAGCGCAAATCTAATACCCTCGAACGCCTTGTTTAAAAAAAGCCTTAAAAGAAAAAGAAATTGAACGCTGAGAGTAAATACGAAACACAAATCTTAAAGGTAAGGAATCGGGACGTTTCCTCGTTTCTCGAGGTGGCATAGACACCTGACTGCTTTAACACACCCTTTAAACTTATTACCTGCCCCCGATGCTAAATACTATCGATCTTGATGTTTAAGAGAACGATCTTTCCACACCAGTCTTGCCAAGTCCTTCTGTTCAGTCTTCTGATCACTCCTCCTGATCAATCTTCTCAAACGAAAATGTCTTTTTAATTCTTAATTTCTTTTTCTTTTTTTTGTTATTTGCGCAAAGAGTCTTTGTACACTCAGGAATAGGAGAGTAACACAGAAGCGGTTACAAGTCCTCCTGACATTCCATGCAGTGCATCGCGATATAATATACGAGCGGTGCAAGGAAGCAGTCGGCTTTCCTCAACGACAAAGGCTTCGCTAACTGACAAAGGGGAATAGAAGGGGCTGCGGCATATTAGGACGGTATGCGGAATGTCTCGGTTGCTCGATGCTGCTATACACAATATAAAACGTATAAATATATATATATATATATATATATATATATATATATATATATATATATTCTCGTATATAATAATGCTTCAAGCGGGACTGTCGGACCCAAGTCGAGTCCTTACGTCACCAGATGTCATCGCGAAACCCACACTGATTTACATCCCGGCCCGCAAGAATTCAAGTAAAACGGGGGGAGAAAAATGGAGAAGGGGTAAAGGTAGCAAAGGACCCCCTCCCTCCCTCCCGCTTATACATAAAATATTATGCGACCATCATATCGTTATGCTTTGACCAAAAACCGGGGACTCGCATCCGACAAAGGGAACTTTGCCTTGTATCGTGGATTTCTGTCGCCAAGACGAATGTCCGGGTTGAAATTGCCAACTCGAATTCCACTCTTCGAAATCGATTCCCTTGTTTTCGTTTGGCCTTGAACGTATTTATTGATTTTGACACTGTGATAGATTCACGAAACTTTTTTAAGTCTCTTAAAAAATATATATAACTAATAAAATTTCTACACAGTTTGCTTAAAAGTATCAAATTCATACTGAAATGAATTAAATTGATGCCAAAAATCTGGATCAACATGGGGAAAAATGTTTCTATAAATTTTACTGAAACTTAAATAAAAGTTGAACAAAGAGGCTTTTCGAGGATCCAGAACGTGTGGAAAAAAGAGACTACAACGCAATTCAGAATAATAATATGTAAACTGAGTAGATTTTACTGAGTCGCGTTGTAGTCTCTTTCTTTCACACGTTCTGGATCCCCAAAAAGTCTCTCTGTCCAACTTTTATCGGGGTTTCAGTATAATTTATCGAGACATTTTTCTCCGTGAACTTTGTGTTTAATTAATATTTTTTCTATCAATTCGTTGTAATTTGATACACTTAATTTAACAGTGTAATTCATACTCGAAAGCGACAAACAGAGTTCATACCCGTGTAAAAATTTGTTATGGACCTTACAAGAAAGTAGAAAAACAACTTTGGTCCTTGACAAAGTCCCGTTTTAAATAGGACAATGTGGGAATTGATCCTGTTTTTTATGTATTGAAAGTAAGAAAAATATTATTGGTGGTGTAAAAATTATTTTTTGAATTTGTAATTTAGTTTTCTTTATGCTCTCCCTTTATGTACTTTAATTTTTCTTGTTTCGATTTACTTTTTTTTACATTTTGTCGTTTGGTTTTTTCTCCTTTTTTTCTTTTTCACAAATTACCTCAGAGGGGAACAATTGAAAATTACCGACAGCCTCTTTGCATCTGTAATGAGAGCAGATCCCGATAAGGAATTGCAGTTGTTAACGACCTTCACTGTATGAAAGAGACGAGCATGGTGGCTTTGTAAATTTACTCTCCGTCTGACATTTGTCATCTTACATTCACTCTTCGATGATTTACTCTTTCGCATTCAAGAGAATGTCACAGAAATAACGAAAAAAATGCACTAACTTATAAACATTAATCAAAAACAATAATCGTATCACAAAATTATTTATTTTAATATAAAATAAAAACCGCTGCCAAGTTATATATTTTTGTTATAATTTTGGTGTTCATTTCATTTGTTTTCGTAAATCTCGTTGTGTTCATTTCATGGACACTTTGCTTCCTTATAGAAATGTTAATAATAATAAAGTATAAATTTTGAACAATTATTCTTAATTGCTGTAATGTTTTTTTCTCTTAATTTGATTAAAAATTCAGTTTCGATACATAAGCGATTTTTCTTTTTATGGTATATTATGACTTTAATTATTTTCTTTTTTAAAATTTTAGAAATGATTTAGAAATAATATTTTTCAACTTCTACATTATACAATTTGTTTTTAAATTTCCATCACAATTTCTGTTTTTTAAAATATGAATAACTTCTTTATTTCTAATCAAATTAGCTTCAATAATAGGTCAATCGAAGCGTTTTTTAATCCTCTACAAGATGATAATGATAGTTTAAAAGTTACTTCGACAGAATTAAAACTTGCCTGGTTTGATAAACCATTTTTAGGTTATGTTAATATGTCAAAACGAAAATCAATTTACTTATAATTCATTACATTTAATAGCACATTTTATAAAACTGTGTAATTTCAAAAATATGAAATGCTCTTGAACACTATCGAGAAATTAGACTCTGTATTTTTGCTAATTTGTTTAAAAGATATTAGCGTTGTTACTTTCCTCCTCGGTCTCCCCTACTAATAAGTTCGTAATTTCTGATCAAATTAGGATAAAAAATAGATCAATTGAACCGATTTCTAAAGAACTGCAAACATGTTTCATTAATGATAATGAGCAAAAAAACAATTTTTCTGATTCACTGTTATCTTATGTATGAAATTGCAACGAATTAATACCAAAAATATGGATTAAATAAAAAATTGATATAGATTTTTGCCATCAATTTGATTCACTTTAGTATGAATTTGATACTTTAAAAAAACTGTGTTTTTAAAATACCAAAAAAGTTTTTTTCTTAATCTTGCTCAAAGTACTCTGATTTTATATCCACACATGATAAATACGCACATTTTTAGTAAGTGTTGACTAAATGAAATATAGTACTATATCTTAATTTAAATCAGTTAACAGCGTGTAATTATTAGCTTCTCAATGGTTATTTTATCGACCTCCTTTCTCTTTAAAAATTTAATAAATTGAGCTGAAATGTTGGACAAAATTTTAAAATACAATACACAAAGACAGTAAGGTGCAAGTTTTAATGTTTTTAAAATTACTTATTACGAATTACTTTAAAATTACCAGTTGTCACGGTCACTTCGATAATCAATTTCTCGTTTTTATCTATATACTTTAAAGTGTTTTATTATAATTCACTAAATTCACTAAATATTTGAAGAGAAAAGTGGTCGAAAACTGACAATCAGTGAAATTCACAATCAGTTATTTTTAATAATTGTCAGTAAAAATAATACTATATTTTAATTAGTGGCTGACTTTTTGCTTCTAAATCTTTTATTTTTAATTGCCCGTGTAGAAATTGCAATGTGGCACTGTTAGGGACCGTAATAGTTTTCCCTTTTAATATTAGGGGCCCAATAGGGCAAATTGCTAGGGTCCTTACTAGTTTCGTTACGCAAAATGTAATGGGGCCCGTCAGTGGAAAATTAATGTGGCCCCAAACAAGGGCCTAACAGGTCTCCTATCAAAGCCCTTCTAATTACAAATGACCGCCTACATTAAAAAAAACCTGCTTTTTATTAATTTTTTACTATTTCTTATAGTTTCAGGAGGCGTAAATAATTAGAAAGATTAGTAAAAAATTATCAGAAATAAATATCATAATTCTAACATTAATTATTATAGTTCCTGGAGGCCCCAATAAAAAAACGTAGTTGAAAAAACTATAAAAAAACAATTAAATTAATTATATAAAGTATTAAAACTGAACTTATTTATTTATGTTTAATAATTGTTTAATTTCGTTTTTTAATCTTTTTCCCTACCTACTTTTGTTTATTTTACCTCATATATTTAATATAAATACACCTAACAGAGAAAAAATTCCTAAACGCCGGGAATTGAACCCACGACCCTAAAATTCGCAAACCGATAACCTAACCACCCTACCACGCTCACACGCTACAATGACTTCCTTAATACTTGAGGACATTTATGTTCACATTAATTATTAATTTACAATAAATAATGTCTCTATCGGTTATTAAAACTTGTTACTCGGGGGTTTTTGGGGTTGCTGATTACGAATCTGAAGTCACTTTTAAGAAATTCTTGCTTTACACTAATCTATAATGTAACTCGTGAGTAACAAATTTTTGACTAAAAATTGCACCAAATTAAAAATTTCTCCGCCATATTGGATTCGGCATTTTGAATTTTTAAAAAGTGACATCAGCTTCGTAATCAGTGACCCCAAAAACCCCCGGCTAACAAGTTTCTTTCGAATCTGATCAAATTTTAAATTTTGATCGCCATATTGGATCCGCCATTTTGAAATGTTTAAAAATAACTTCAGATTCGTAATCAGCCATCCTTATTCCTCTGACTGGAACGGTTGTGAGGGATTTACTTCGCGTGTCACATTAATAAAGAAATTATTTAAATAAACTAAAATTTTGCAAGGAGCTGTTTTTAAAATTTTTTAGATATAAATTTATAATAATAAATAACTAATTGAAAATTATAAAATAATATAATGTTCTAATAATATAATAGTTTAATAAAATGAGACTAATAATTTGATTCTATAATACTACACGCAAAATAATAAAAAATAATTAATTAAACTTCTAGTATTAGGGACCGTATTTGCTCTGTTTTGGACCCTTATAAGGGAATTACTTCGCGTGCCACATTATATACGAAAATCTGTAATTCGGTCTCATCAATCGGGCCGTATTAGGACCTGATAGGGAAAACGGTATAATTTTTTGTTGGGGAAAACTGTTACGGGCCACAAAAGAGCCCTACTATTGTCAGGGACTATAATGGCAATTTCTACACGGGTGATTCAAATGTAGAGAGTTAAAAATACTGCTCACTGACGAATTAGTATATAGGTTTCTAATGACAATTAGTAGAAAACTACTATTTCAGATTTACATAATAATATATGTGCAAAATATTAAAATCGAAAATTTTCTGTAAAACAATGCTTTTATGAAGCTATGAGCAGGAAAAGTTCATTTGTGTGAAGTAACCAATCAATAGTATTTGCTTCAAGTTCTAATACTATTGCAACAAATGCGATATAAGTGCGATTTAAATAAAACAATTGTTTGAAATACATAATATTTCTCTGTGAGTTATTTTAGCATCAGTAAAATAAATTCATCAAAAGAAAATTTAAGGCGCACTAGCGCAAAAATATTACACTCATACAATAGAATTGCTGTTCGTGGCACGACGCGACGATTAAGTCGCGTGAATGTAAATAATACAGACAACCTATTTAAAAACACTGAATTGTACTCAAGTTGTACATCCGAAATTTAAACAATTGGTGGCAAATGAAAGCACATAGAGAAATGAGTGCAGCTTTAGAAAGTTGTAAGCTTTTTAAGCTCCAGGCGGAGGTAAAACTCGCGCCCGTCAAATGAGTGAGCACTTCCATTTGGGTGCTGACAACAACAAAAAATCGAAAAAAAACAAGAAACGGAAGTTGCAACGAGTTGGTGATGAGGGCAAAATAAAAAAAACGCATCGAAACGAAAAAAAATGTAGTTCCTCCGATTAATTCTTAAACAATGCGTTCATCGCCAGTACCCTCAGCGAGATGATGGGTCGTCGACGTTATTGTTCGTCCCGTGGAATTGGAAAAATAAAACGGTCATTGGTCTCTATCTCTCTCTTTTTCTCTCTTTCACTATTTTTCTCTCTACTCCTCTCTTTCACTCTTCTCTCTCTCTCTTCATATTTCTCTCTTTCTCTCTCTTTCACTCTTTTCCTCTCCTTCCCTCCCTTTTTCTCCTCAATATAGAGACCATCGGCAGAGACAAAAATATATCCAACCGAACGCGTTTTTCGCGTGCGGGACAGACGACTAGAAACGAGGCATCGATGGTTGCATTCAAACGCGAGTCGATCTAGCGCCGTACCGGTTTTTCCAATCAAGCAACTTGCTGAATTTGTATCCCCAAACGTCGCTCTGTTTCAAAGTTATTGATTGCCTCTCCGTATGGTTGGACTGTGTCGATCGTTAGAGACAGAAAGAGAAAGATGACCCAACAAAAAGAGATAAAGGTGAAATAGGGAGTAAAATAGAGAGAGAGGGAGAGAGAGAGAGAAAAAGAGAGAGTAAAACGCGGTAACTCCAAGCTCGTTTCGTTCCGTTTCGTTTCGTTTCGCCTCGTTTCGCTACGTTACGTTACGTTTGCTCGGCCGTGTATCTCTTCGCGCGCGATATAGGGGCGGAATAATAATTACGATCGGTCCGTTTCAATGATTGCGAACTGCCAAAAAGAAAAAAAATAAAAAGGATAGAATGAACGACCCCCCACTTATGGAACTACACTGAATTTCCACTCTATTCGTAGCAAAATTTCCTCACACACTGTCTGTAAAGCTCCTTTTCTGTATAAAGCCACAACTCTTATCCCACGTGGGAAATTACGCTTCTGTTTCACTGAGAATCCACAGAAAAAAATTGGACTCATTTTTGTTGCAACTCATAATGAGTCTGTGTTAAATGACATAGAACGTGGCGCCATCTACAAGGTTCATTTTTGTTGCAGCTCATAATGAGTCACTTTTCTGACTCATTTTGAGTTCAGTTTTTTTCTGTGTCTGGTTTCCGTCGAAGAGATTTTTAATTGAAATATTTCCTTTCAAGAATTGGCCATTTTCAATTTCCAGGAAAAACAAACATCTTTTGTTGATTGTCATTTCAGGTTTATAAAAGAAATGGAAACCGGAAAGGAAAAATGTCTCGACGGGAGATTCAAATACTTTCCTTTCCATTTTTTGGCACTCATATTTTAAATTCTTTTAGTATTCGTCACACTTTTTTATAAAGGCAATAACTAACTGAGCCCAGTTCATACTTTTCGAAATGAATTTTAGTTACGACTTTTTAAAAATACAAAATTTTGTTACCTTTAGAATTTACAATATCTTCTATAATTTCACGCTTGGGTTGAAAACAGAATATTTAAGGATTTGACATTTAAAGCATTCACGTAAAGAAAAAAAATGTAAAATCGTTTATAACTTAAAAAGGAAAAATTTGTTTAAAACATATATGCTCTCTAAAACTGAATCAGTGGAATTGCACTGATCACCCAGGCAGAAATTGACGATAGGCACTGATGCGTACTGGTTCAGTACGTAAAAATGACAACCAGTACTGTCTTCAATACTGGCACAAAACGTACTTAGTACTGTACTTAGTAGTAGGCCAATATAAAGTAATGCTGGAGAAACATAATCTCTAACTACTCATACTACTACTTTATTAACTTTCTTCTTTATCTGAAGCATAAATTATGAAACCTGAAATGTCAATGGTTCCTGAATAAGAACTCCTTATGAGAGCAAATAGAACATACGTTGTTCGCAAAAAATTAAAAAACACGTTATTCAAAAGATGTTTTCTGAATGTTATGTTATAATCTTAAATAGTGTTTTTTTATAAATTAAAATAAGTTATTTAAACTTAATGCTAAATTAAGTATATATCATTTAATATTAACGTAAAATATAGAAAGAAAAATAAAAAATGTATATACTTTCAGTAAAAATTAAAATCAGTGGAATTGTTTGGAGAAATTGAAATTAAAAATAAATATCAATATCAAAGTTCTGACTTCAAATTTGACATTTAATTTGATTCTGAATTCGACTTCGACGTTGACTTTTACTCGAATTTTTACTCTGACTGTGACTTTGCAAAATGAAGTGGTAGTGAAAACATTTGACTTTATAACATTGCTTTTTACAGCTTTTGATTTTGACTTTAAGGGCATCGGGGAAAAATTGTCCCTAAAAAGTATTTTCCCGCCTGTCGTCTCACTTCTAAGTAGTAAGAGATATCTCGTTCGGATTTATCAGGATAATTAGGGGAATTCGTTTGGATAAAGAATATTCTCGAAATTTGCAAGTAATTTTTGAAATGAATATTGAAAAACGTAATTATAAAAGTTTAATTTTTGGCGAAAGTGGGGGACAATATGGCGGCGAGCACACAGACAAGTGGATCTATGTGTCAGTGGTCAATTCTCAACCTCACATTACTTTAATTTCAATCGTTAATAAAATAATTTCCTCGCAAAATTATTGCAAAAACGGAGAGGACCGCTCCTCAGTAAGTCTTCTCAAAATGAGACGGCGATACCAAACCGTTGAAAACACCATTTTTCCGTATGTTTAAACAATTTTTTTAAATAATTATTGAAGCCGATCCGATGATTAAAAATTGATATGCACCAATGCTTAGATTCCCAGTCATTTTTATCAGGGCGTATAAATCATTAAGGGGGGTACTCGGTATATACACGTCCCTGCAATTTCAGTTTTCGTTCTTAAAGACAAAGGTTTGAGCTGTCTTTTAACCGCTTGACAGTCCATGGCCCATATGTGGCCACAAAAAAACGTGCCACCTTTACGTCTGTGGCCATATATGCCCATCTCAAAAATAAAATATTAAACATAATTCGATTTCAATGAACAAGTGCATACTGAGGTTTTTGGGGTCGCTGAATCCGAGTTTCAAATCAGATTTTCAAAATTCAAAATGGTGAACCTAAAATGGCGACTATGAAGATTTAAAAATTTATCAAATACGCTTGAAACTCATTACTTGGGGGTTTTCGGGGTCGCTGATTACGAATATGATGTCAAATTTACAAAATTAAAATGGTGAATCCAATATGGCGGATAATTTCAAGATTCATGCAATTTGATCGAATTTTAGGTCCACCATTTTGGATTTCAAAATCTGACATCGGATTCGTAATCAGCAGCCCCGAAAACCCCCGAGTAACAAGTTTTAAACAAATCCGTTGGATTTTTTATTTTCTCGACCGCCATATTGGATCCGCCATTGTGAATTTTGAAAATCTGACATTAGATTCGGAATCAGAGACCCCGAAAACCTTCGAGTAACAAGTTTCAAGCAAATCTGATCAAATTTAAAATTTTCGAATTCGCCATTTTGGTTCTGCCATTTTGGATCCGCCATTTTAAGTTTTGTAAAACTGACTTCAAATTCGAATTTTGCGACTCAAAAAACCTTAAATACAATGAAATCACATTTTTTAGAAACTTTTTTTTCTTGGACCGTTTTTGGACCATAAGCGATTTTTAGCTGGACTGTGAAGGGGTTAAGACATATTAGAGCTTTTTATGTTTTCCCATTTTCTTTTTACAGGACTTCAAAAAGTGCAAAAAACACCGTTTTTTAATAAATCAACCCCCTATTTAAGGGGTTTGAATAAATTAAAAATTTTTTTTTGCTTTTTTCTTGTTCACTAACACCCAAACTTTCAATAAACACAAAAATTTTGAAATAAACACAACATGACAATTTTTTTGTTACCTAGTGAAATTTAACAAAAATTTCCGACTCAAAATATTCTTTTCTTTTTAAAAGAGACGTTGATCACGAAACCGCTATTTTTTCCCGGATGCCCTTACCTTTCGACTTTTGACTATGACAATGATTTTTATAAACTTTGACTTTAACGTTGACTCTGACTCATATTTACACTCTGATATTGCCTTCGACATTATAAGTTGAAGAGATATAGTAAAAATGAAAATAAGGGTTAGCATCAAACTAGAAGTCTATAAAACCAATGTCAAAGTCAAAATAGAATCAAAAGTTAAAGTCAAATTAAAAAAAACACCCCAGCACATTAGGAAATGCCAGTATAATGCCGATGCTGACCACTGGCTTGGTACTTAGACAATTGTTCGGCCGTAATCTAGCTGAGCCTCGATTATTAGTGCCGGCGCAGTACAGAATTCTTGTTGCGCCAAAGCTTAGACAAACCTCGCCGGCCAACATTGATTTTTTATATACAAAAAAATTTTAAGCTTATACATATAGGTGTGAACATTAAAGGTTTATCTTTAATTTAAGACCAATAGAGTTTAAAAATCTTATTCGGTTTATGAGATATCATTATAAACGGTTGAGCATTTTCAGCCAAAAACTGTTAAAAATTGACTACTTCAATGCATTTGTCAAAAAACATGCTCAGATGTTTATAATGATATGACACGAAGCGAATAAGATTTTTAAAATATTTTGGTCTTAATTAAAAAATATGAGATTTGAATGATTACACCCAGGGAAGTTTCAAATTTTTTCTGGCATTTTTAAATAATATGCAAGAGTTAAAAAAAATTCCAAAAAAATTTCATTTTTTAAATTTTTTTGTCAAATTTGTTGATTCTTGCAATCTTTGCATAAATTATTCATATTTCCACTTAATTATTTCCCGACGGTATAAACATAAATTTATTGAAAAAAATAATATTTTACTTTTCAGTTGTTCAGTTTTTATTTCCATTAAATTTTATAATAATAATAATAATAATAATATTAATAATTTAACATAATTGTCTAATTTTGCGAATTATAAATTATATAATTAAACATTTATTTAGGTTGAACGAAATATTTAAAATAACCGAAAAATAAGGATACAGTGAGAAAACATTATACTCGTTTTAAGTTAAAAAAAAATTTTAAGTGGTTTTGTTTAATTGAAATTAGTTTGTAAAGTTAATTCCAATATATAGAAAATATTTACTGCTTTGATTTAAAAATAATTTTTGTTTCAATAATTATGTTTAATTCAAACATAATAATATTTTGTTTTGGTTTAAACAAAAAATATGTTTAAAAATTTTATGTCTGATTCAAACTTAAAAGTTGATAATACATCATTTAAAATCAATTATAAATTATGTTTGAATAAAATATATTGTTTCTGTAAATGAACCAAAAAATATGTTTGCATTAAACTTAAATTTGTTTGACTGTATAGAAAAGATATTTTAAGTTTTATTTAAAGAAAATATGTTTAAATGAAATAAATCGTTTTCTCAGTGTTCAACCATGAATGCCGACCGGGAGAACTGGTGGTTGGCCCAACTATCAGCCACAGTTGGGCCGACGGTTGGGTGAACTGTGGCCGCCACAGTTGAGAAAATCAACATTTTTATGGTCGGGCCGACCATCAGCCACAGTTGGGCCGACGGTTGGGTGAACTGTGGCCGCCACAGTTGAGAAAATCAACTTTTTTATGGGCGGGCCGACCATCAGCCGCAGTGGGGCCGACGGTCGGGTACGGTTGTAGTTTATAAAGTTATCACGCTCCTTCTTCAGACATGTGAGCGTAGCATAGTGGTAGCGTGTGTGACTGTAGTGCGTTAGGTTGCGAGTTCGATCCCCGTGAGCGTTAAATATTTTAATATGTATATAACTAATATAATGTGTGTGCGATAAATGTGTGATCAATGTAAGGTAATTGTCAACTTCAATAAACATTTTTTTTATTAACATTTGTCATTGGTTGGCAAGACTACCTTTACTAAAGTTTGGCCGACCGTGGTTACTGAAGGATGCCCAACCATTCAATCCCACGGTCGGCCCAACTTTGGTGCCAACGGTTGGTCCAACTGTGTCAACCACTGGAAGGCCGGCGTGATCAATCCACATGGTGGCCCGACCTTTGGCTGACCAAGTTGGGCCGACCATGAACATGGTTGGCCCGACTATGGGCCGACCGACAATTCGCACCTGGGTATATTTGATTCAAGCATAATTTTTATCCGCAAGTGAAACCAAAGTAATTGAAACCTAGCCCATTTTAAGCTTAAAATTTGAATAAATCAAGTTTAGGACATAAAATTATTCTCTCAAGACTGATATTGAGTCAAAAATGGTTCTAAATGTTTTTCTTATATTTACAAAGAAGAAAGTTTAGTTTTCTTGTGTTTACAAGAAGAACGTTTAGTTCTAAGTCTACTTGGTTAGTCAAAAGCGGGATGAAAGTAAAATTTAATTGTCACAGTGTTGTTTGTGAGAATGTAAATAAATATTGTTTGTTACTGAGAACGCGTGAAAATAATACAACCCATCAGAAAAATGTATAGGAAAAAAAAGAAACACGGGTAAAAATAGTCACCCTACCGTGACATCGGCATGGCAGTTGGCTCTCTCTCTCTCGCTCTCTCTCTCTTTTCTCTGTTTAAGAAAAATGACGATAAAGAAGATGCACGATAAAAATAAGTCTACGACAAATAGCACAAACCACATAAATCACTTGACTCCACCTACCTAACAATTTAACAGATTGATATTCCTCTAACATTAAAACAACACTTCTTTATAATTAGCGTAGCATCTGTGCATGAAAAGACATAAAATATTGAATTACGTGGGTTGCTGAATAAATAAAAGAAAAATATGACCTCCAATATTTTCTTCTTTTTGTTCAATAATGTGAACAAGAGTCAAGGTAACGGTTTAATAATCTACCTCTGTCATTACGGTTGGAAATCAGTTCTGCAAAGTTTAATAAATCGTTCTTCAACTGTATTTGCAGATTTCTTTTCTTCTTTTTCTTCCTTTCTTTTTAAAAAACTTCTTTTGATGATTTAAAAAAATAATTTCACTATAGTTTTTCTAAGGATACACTGTCCGACAAAAATGAATTTTTTTTCTGCCCCTTCAATAAGTATGGTCACTTCCGATAGATTTTTTCACGCTGATTAAAAATCTAAAATGAAAAATGCTCCAGCACGTCGAGTTTTTGAGAAAATTAGTGTTAAAATGTGGAAAAAGCATGTTTTTGGTTATATTTGATTATGATTAAAAGAAAAATAAGAGGTGATAGATAAGGCAATTAAAAATGATTTTTTTTGCATTAAATTTTGTTATTAATCAAATTTTATTAGCACCATGTATAACCTCAGCATTGTGAAACAAGTGATAAACAAATGATTTTTTTAGCATTTAAATTCATAATATTTTATATTATTTTCAGGTTACTTATATTTTATTCCAAAAAAATGTTTAGCAATCTTGACATATATACTCAACAAAATAAATAAATAATTTAAACATATACACACTAAAAAAAAGTTTTTTTAGTTTTTTTTTAAGGTGTAAATGGAGTCAGCCCCGTTAAACAAGGACAGACTTATGTGAAAGTCAAGGGCTGAATTTAAGGTGTAAACGGAGTCAGACTTTTTTTTCCTGTGTAATTAATGTCATTGAAATAAAGTATTCATGTGAATTTAACGTTTTTCTTTTTAAAAAATTAAAACATTGCTTTCAGTAATTGTTTTTATCCATTAGAATAAAAGCAGACAATATTAAAAATTAAAATAAATTTCAAAATCTAACAATGAGAAAATAATATTTATAATAAAAAATTAAATTATAATTAATTTAGGCATTTAATTTCTATTAGAAGAATATATAAAAAAAATTTTTTCAACATTTTTTTAATTATTGAAAAAATTAATTTTTTGGTTTTTGGAAATAACTTCTTTCTATATTAAAATTTTCAATAATTCTTGTCAAAATTGAATTTCTGACATAAAAACGAATCGATTCATGTATATAAAGTATATATTTTATCAAAATTTATAGAATTAATAAATATTTTAATTTTTCACAAAAAATTTAAATTTTGTATTTTTTTGACATTTTATCATAAAACTTTAAAATAATTATTCTATAATAAAAAATTGAATAATTAATATTTATTCAGGGTACTTTACCCGGTTTATTAATTATATTTAATAAACTATTATAATTATTTAACTTTTAAAATTATATATAATAATATATATTGAACAACTTGTTTACTTACACTTTAATAATTTTTTTTCCTTAAATTTTTATTTTAATTTTTGCTTTGATAGAATTCTATTTTTAAATTTATTTCTACTTTCACTTTGATAGTTTTTTTACCTTTTATTTTCACTTCCATAGAATTTTATTTTTAGTTTCATTTTTACTTTCACAATTATTTGGATATTTTATTTTCAGTTTCATTTTAATAAAAACTGAATATACAAATCTGTCAATATAAAAATGAAAGTGAAAGTTAAAATAAAATTATCTAATCGTCCCCAAAGGGTCGCTTACATAATTTTATTATTATAAAAATATGTCAAGGTGCCAGTAAAAATCTTTCTATTGTATGTCAAAGTAAAAGTGAAAGTAAAAGTAAGAGAGATAATAAAAATCTATGAAAGTGAAAATGAAAATATAAATATGTCAAAGTGAATGTGAAAATGGAAATATGTGATAGTAAAAGTGAGAGTAAAAGTAAATTCCTTAATCGACCCCCTGGATAGGAGAAAAAGGTAAAGATGAAATGGATTTTTAGCAAGAGCACAACTAGTATATCTAGTCAACAATAAATGACTTAATGTTACCCTAATTTTCTTCTTGCACTCTTATAAATAATTTATCCACTTTCCAGACATGAGTATATCGATTAATAATAATTCTCCAAAAATAATTGTACAATTAAGAATTGTGATTTTCGAAAAAAAGTGATTGAAGTGTTACAAGAGAAGAAAGGGAGAGGAGGGCGAGAGGGTTGGGAGATTAACGACCACAAAGAATCGGATTTTTGTTATTCGATATTTCTATAATGGAAGCAAGGGGTGGGGGGAGAAAAGGAAAGTTTGTGTGTGAAACATATATACATGTAACTAGAATTGGAGTCTCTAGGAAATTTGTCGTTGTTAAGTATCATAAAACGATCCAAAGAGTGACATCTGTGTCAATAAGGTGAAGAGAATTCACCAGGGACGCTGGTTACGTTTTTCCTTTAGGGGCCATATCCACTAGAACTGCCACGATCATCCTCATTCAATCATCGATTTTATTTAGTTAATAAAACGATTATCCCACTCCACTTGGCCTTCCACTTTAGCGCAATATATATAGATATATAAACACATAGAATGCCCAGGACCTGATTTAAGTCCAACTGCGGATGGTAACTGTTGTAGACAGACCTGCGAACGCCGTGGGCGTTGGACCAAAAATGTAATTTACATCCTTTTATGTCGCGAAATTGAAATATTTGCGCGAATTAATTTGTACGACGGGATTATGAACAAGCTCTGCATTGGCACCCTCTTTCAAAAGTCCATTTCGTAATATAAGCGTCTTCTTCAATTTTCAGTTCGACTAAAGCCACTTCTGTTTCTTAATGATTCGTCCTTTTATTCCCACTCACAAAAAATATATATATCACACTACTCCCTATTTCAGGCTCAATTCGATTCGATTATAAGTAGACGATACTGAAGATAAGAAAAAAGACGAAGAAGAAGAAATTTCACTCTTCAAGGGATCGATGAACAAATTATTTTTCATTAAAATGCAATCTTCAAATTTAGTTCAATTCACAAATCAGCAAAAGGTGTGATTCAAACGACAATATTTACAATTGGAAAATTGTTCTTCCTTGAAACTGAAACAGCTCAATATTTGTGAAAAATATTGCATTAACAATGATTACGACCGCATTATGGTAAAATTGTCATATTAGATGTGTCAATTTGAATTTGTAAAAGTAGACATCCGATTCATATAACATCTAGATGTTATGGCATACCATCTTTTCTTAATATCTAGTATATATTAAGATTTTTAATATCCAATTTTCTCAGTGTAACACTAATCACTCTTTTTAATGAAAAGAGAAAATTTACCTTTATATTTATTTTCTTTTTGAGAAAATGCTTATAAAGTTAAAATACTACCACATTTTCATAATATAAAAGATTTCGCAGTGGTTTTGCCAATAGCTGAGTATACAGTAAGTCCAGTGCAGTAGTAAGCGGTCTCGTAGTAAAATTTTAATCCAAACGATTAAGATACGAGATCCGCAAACACGGCTTAATGCGAATGACGAAATGGATATCCGATTCAGGGAGAAGGTTTTTGGACGATAAAGGGTAAGGAAGGTTGAGGGGGGGGGAGTAGCAAGCAATGGATAAAAGGAGATGCAGAGAGAGAAACTCTGAATCTAATGGGCGAAGAGTAGCCCGGTACGGGGTTTTCAAGACAGACGGGGATATAATGTCGAATCCAGGCCGTTAAACCGGCATACAATAATCTGCGCAACGCCAATCCGGGCCGGTGTATTCAATTAATTCGCCGGAAAATTTGTCGCTCGTATTAAATCTCGTTGGATTAAAGGCAATCTTCCTTCCTTGTGCTCTCTTTCTTCTTATTCTCCTTGCCTTTCTTTCTCTCTGTGTGTATATATATTCGTTCGTTTCTTCGCCATTGTCATCCCTTTTATCTCCTCCTCCACTTTTCCCTCACTGATACTAGTTTCGCTTGAATTCAACCCATCATCCTTCCACCCCCCCTCTCTTTCTCTCTCTCTCTTCTCTCGGGTATCACTTTCCTCGGTTTTACGATCTTCCAGCTTCTGCAACACTGCAATTCGAGTGAGGGAATCCTTTTTAAAACCTCTCGGAACTTCAACTCGCGCTTATATGTATATGAACAAGGAGCAAGTGATGCCTGTATAGCATCGATTGCTCTAAACGTCTTTTCATACACGGCGAACATTGATGGATACTCGCCTGCGAATCAGACAAAAAAAGAGAGAGAGAGGAAAAAGAGAGAGGGGTGGCGGAATTGAGGGATGTAGAGAACTAGCTTCTCATTCAAATGGGTACGGTAAAATCGATTCTTTTCAGATTAACTGGACTACTAGGCTTTTTATTCTACTGACACCTGTTTGACGAATTAACGAGACGAAAAAAGAGAGAGAAAGAGAAAGCGGATTCTGTTTTGAATTCATGTGTATTCACTTGTATGCTGAAATTGCTTTTTCTTGTACCGAAATTAATTGCTGTTTATAAATATTTGTAGACAGTGATTTTGTATTATCGGAACGCTTATTGATATAGGGACAATTATCTTTAAAATCAAATGCTAGACTATTTAACTTTGTAGAATAAAACCAAATTTTAGGTTACATTAAATAGTTTATAAAATATTTAAACTCAAAAAAGGTCTAGTATATAATTATCACTGACAAACAATAAAAATTATGTTCTGAGCTTTAGATAAGACTATAAATATTTGTTTTGGGTGTATATATGCAACTTAAATAGCAGTTTTTGAAAACTGTCCATTGAGGCTAGGATGGCATAGTGGTAGCGTGACGGCTTCTGATGCGTGCAACTCGGGTTCAATTCCTTCGACCGTGGAAAATTTTCTTTCAAGATATATTTTTGTTGTATTTGTGTTAAGTATTAACTAAATATAAATATATGAGGACCTTAGGGTGACCGTTAAAAACGACATTTTGGAATTTTGTCCATTTCCGGGTCTCATTTTGTCATAAATTTAAAAAAATTAGATACGTATTTTTTTATTTTTTTTTTAAATTAATATTTAGTGGTGCCTGTAGGCTGGTGAAATTTTGCATGTATTTTGCATGGGGAAAAAACTTATTTTCATATATTTCCTGTAAAATCGTTGAAAATTAATATTTTTTGACCAGACTACTCTGTTTCTCTTCACAAATGTTCAAAGAATAAAATAAAATTTTTAACAAATGAAATTTGTTAAGTTAACTATTTTTTACAGGACCCAAAAATTGACTATGGCAAGAAAATCGTTTTCTTGAATCAATACTATAATACTCTTGGCCGTATTCAATACCATGATTTTCTTCAATCAAGAAAAATTTTTTTTGTTCAATACTTTTCTTCAGTGTAGTAAAGGTTTACTAAATATGACATCCCTTATTCCATGTTGACCAGTATGCTAAATTTTTTTTAACGTTGTTTTTAAATTTTTTAGACGAAAAATGACCAAATTCTCAGTTTACTTGTTCTCAGTTTTCTGTCATTTTCAGACAGAATACACATGTGCTTAGGCTGTAAAAGAACACAAAAACTGGAAGTAGTTTGGTTAAATAAACTTTAAATTCGAATTCACCGATCTTAAAAATATAAAGTAGTCATAGTAAGACATACCCTTACGAAAAGATATAACATGTAATGTACGACATGAACAGTTGCAGTAATTTACGTGACGTTATTTCGCGACGCCACAAACAAAACATTATCATGTACAAACTTCAAGGCACAAAAACCTTTAACAGGATTATGTATATAGTTTAATTGATATTTGCTGTCAAATCTTTAATAATTATCTATCACAACTAAGAAGTTTGCGATGACAGCGGACCACTTCGTTTTGTCAACCATCATCAGTATTTTCAGTCAGTTCGCTGTCATATAGCGAACCTTTTTGATATAACAACAAACTTGTTAGCTATGTTCCTATTTCAACTAACCAATCTTTCTATGCGTGTAACATTATTTTAAAATTCGAGAAACAATGCAAATTTTTTGTTGCAGGACACAAAATAAAAACTATAATACATATCATACTGTCCCATAGAAAATAAATATTTTATTTTTACTTCTAATTAGAACTTTTGATTGATAATTTGATAAAGGTGAAACAAGTTAACAATATCTCCGAATCAATTTTGATAATTTGGTTAGATAACCTGAGAAGTTAAAAATAATTTGACATTCTCGATTGTGTTTTTTTTCTTGGCGTCGCGAAAAAACGCCACGTAAATTACAACACTCATTCATGTTGTAAATTACATGTCATGCTTTTTCGTAAGGGATAGTAAAAAGTAAGAATTCTTCTTGATTTAAAAATTTTGGGGTCGAATTTTGTGGTTTTTTAAACGTTATTTTAAAATACTGGAGTAATAGTCTTAAATATACTTCATATTCGGATTTAGTGACCCTAAAAATATAATGCAATCTTGGTAAAACTTAGATATAAGAGTTTTCCTTGATTAAAAAATTTTGGGTTCAAATTTAGGGTTTCTTTAGGTTATCTCAAAACCCTAACGTGATGGGGTTAAACAGACTCCAGTTTCAGCTACACCTAAAAAACAAAGTAGTTATGGTCTGATCAAAAGCTCAGAACACGAATAATGAATTAGTAGAAATTACTATGTATTAGTAAAATTCACTAATAAATTAATAGAAATTACTTTTAATTGGTAAAATTTACTAATTTTACTTAGCAATTATTTTAATAATTCTACTTACTCATTATTTACTTTTGAATTAGTCAATTTTACTAATAAAATAGTAAAGATTTCCATTCATTACTATAATGATATAGCATGAAAAAAATTTAAATTTCTTTAGTTGTCTATCCTTTGAAATAAAATGATTTTTCTCATATTCTTTTACACACTTTTTTATAGCATCCATGCGACAACACCCGCTTGTGTTCTGGTCTCCGTGACACAGGGTCGCGACCCTGACGTCTTTAACGTCGGGTGATGAACCCCAGACTGAGATACGTTACTTAAGACCACCCATGCGATGCACGCATTAAATCGACTCGTATTTTCAAACAGAAAATTGAAAAATTATCTAAATCATTTCCCCTAGACATGCAATTTTATTTTACTTTTTTTGGACA
Source organism: Leptopilina myrica (nomen nudum) (assembly GCA_032872475.1). NCBI lineage: Eukaryota > Metazoa > Arthropoda > Insecta > Hymenoptera > Figitidae > Leptopilina > Leptopilina myrica (nomen nudum). Next base: position 7,479,449 of record CM065467.1, read on the forward strand.
TAATAATATAAGTACTCTCTGTAAATCTGAATTAGTAGTTTTCCATTAAACAGTGTGCTCTCTAAAACTGATCTTAGTTTTACTGAAAGAATTAGCTCAAATAGTGGAACTTTTATCTTTTTGATATTCTGAAGTAATTACATACTCTCTAAATTTCATTAGGTAAAAATGTTTATTAATTTGAATTATTAAATGACTCTTTGCTTCTAAATTAGTTGTTTTGCTTTTCAATTAGTAACTTTTACTAATAAATTAGTATAAATTACTGTTTATTAGTAAAATTACGTGAATTTACTAATTCAAAAGCAAAAAGTTAGTCTCTATAATTAAAATTAGTCAATATGTTTACTGATTCAAACACGATTGTTTAAGAATATTAAATTGAGACAAATAACAAATCGTTTTTTTCAATTAGATGTCCTTAGAAAACTGTAAATTTAGAGAGTATTTCACTAATGAAATAGTAATATTTCAATATAGTTTACTAATTTATTAGTAACAAAGCTGTCTCTACTCTCTAAATTTAAATCAGGAATACTAATAGCAATAATATATTACTAAAATACTAAGTGTTAATTTCCCCCAACGAGTAAAAATAAAATCTTCACTCTTAAAGAAAAAATACGCAATTTTCTCCCTTAATATATACTAATTTAAGAAAAAAATTTGCAAGCTAAACAGTTTAAAATTCACTGCTTGGAAAAAATTATTCGAGATTGTTTGTTAGCAATATAGTATATATGTTCAACCAATTTCACTAATGGCCTTTACGTTGTCCCCTTCGCGGATCCTTTGCCCGTTCTCTACCATTCACCCCTATGAATATTTATTCTGGTGACTTGTTTCGTTTTATTAAAACTAATAAATTGCAACGTAATCGTGCCTTCCCTCTCGTGCGCGCTTTTTCCAATCTACCATTAAAATATAGGAACCAATAGATTCGAGTCAAATTATACAAGCGAAAAAAATTTACAATTTATTTTGTACAAAAAGAACATACTGAGTTTGAAGAAATATTCTCTCTTTTAAAAACTTTTTTCCTCTTTTAAAAAGAGGGGGAAATTATAGAGAAAAATTGTTTATTAATATTAGGATACAAAAAAATGTTGGTTTCTAAATTAACACATGGCTCCCATGAAAGTTCATCTTCCAGTGTAAGCTATAAATGTTTTAAAATCAACACTATAAATTCTTTTTAAAAATCATGAGAGAATTGAAATAAGCATTAGGGTAGAAAAGAATATTTCTTTCATAAATAGAAAAAAAAAATTTTTTTCTCTATTAATAGAATAGTCACGCGTGGATATTTAGACTGCAGTTTAGATACATAGGCACCCCTTGAAATAATTTTTTGAGACTTAAATCTTATATGTATAAATGACGTTGACCAACTGCAAGGAAGTCTGTGACATCAATAATAACACAACTATTTTTGACTACAACTGTAAACAACTATTTGTAATCTACGTTTTGAATTATTGAGAAGCGAACTAACACTATTTGTAAAGCTATAAATTTCTTTAGAGTCTGACATCGAAATTATTGAAATAAATTATTATAACCTTTTGTTATATCAAAACTTATTAAATTGAATTATTATAATTTTCTTTTTATGACATAAAAGATTAAACTATTTTTTAAAGTTAGGATTATTAAATTAAAATATCGTATTAAATCATTTTTTTTATAACAAATTAGTAGTTTTTTGTTAATTAAAGAGTGGATTCGTTTAGAAATAAAATGAAAAGAATTTTGCATAATTTTAAATAAGATACTTGTTAATATTATAGTACAAAACTACTAATTTTATAGTAAATCCATAGTAAGAAGATAATATTTGACACTAAACTCTTGTGCAAAACGTAAATGGGGGATTCCGCGTCAAGTGATAAAGGGGTCTTTTGGTGCAATGTTTATTTCAATAATTTTTTACTCTTAAACAATTAAACATACGAATTTGGCAAAGTACATGTTGGAAAGGTTTTTTCATGCTCTTTCGATTGGAAATAAGCATATAGAAAAAAAAATTTTTTTGACCCAAAAAAATCAAAATTAAAAATAAATTTCAATTTTTGGGGGAGAAATACCCATTTTTTTTTTTTTTTAACGAAAGCTGAGGTTTTTTCCTAAAAGGACATATAAATGGTAAAGTCCTTTTAGGAAAAAACCTCAGCTTTCGTTAAAAAAAAAAAAAAAAAAAAAAAAAAAATAAATAAATAAATAAATAAATAAAATGGGTCTTTCTCCCCCAAAAATTGAAATTTATTTTTAATTTTGATTTTTTTGGGTCAAAAAATTTTTTTTTTTCAAAATGCTTATTTCCAATCGAAAGAGCATGAAAAAACCTTTCCAAAATGTACTTTGCCAAATTCGTATGTTTAATTGTTTAAGAATAAAAAATTATTGAAATAAGCATTGTACTGAAAAACACAAAAATTTAACCCCCTCCCCCTCGGAAAATATTGGACTAGGTAAAAAAATATTTTCACGAAAAATTACTATCTATGAGTACTACAAAAGCCCCAAGTTTTGCTACGATTGGAGAAAAATTTTTCTCCACCTTGATCACTTGACATGAAATGCCCCATATAGCGAATGACGAATTTTGCATAAATATATTTCTCTCTTTCTGTCTGCTTGCAGATATATTTTATTTATAATAAAAATCATGTGTCTGGTTTATCAACGTACATGCTTTTGAGTAGTTTCAAGATTGTATTGACTCGTATTTCTTATTGCCGTCGTCATCTCTTACGTTTTACGTTAGTGCGCAACGAACGAGTCCCGTACGAGATGAGAATATAGGTTTTATATACACGATTCGCAAAAGAGAAACTGGATTCAAATCTAATCTTTAAGGATTACAAATGATTTTATTATCAAACCGAAGGCATTAATACTGTACGTACTTGTATCTAAATTACCTCCTTTTCCAAAAATAGGAATATACTACTGAATTTACACTTTTTCTATATATTTATATATATATAAACATTAAAATAAAGCTTTTAATCATTAATTAATTAATATTAGATATTAAATTGGTATTTATTTAACCTTAAAAATATTAATTTCAAGTTTTAGAAAAATATGATTCAAAACATTAAAAAAAGTTCCTATTGAACAGATATTCTTAAGTTTTTACAATTGTTTAAATGATAATTTTATAATTATAATAATAATAATAATATATTATTATAAAATATATATTAAAAATAAAAAATGTTATTTAATATCCGAGTAATATATAATTAAAGAAAGGTTATTAATTTTTAGTAAATTCAGATTTTAACAAATTCTTAGTATTTTATTCTATATTGTGTTGTATAATATGTACAAATTTTTTTTACTATAGCTAATTTTTTGTTTAATTTACTACACTACACAAAATATTTAATGAAGCAGAAACGAACAAAAAAATGTCAAAAGTTGATTTTCTCCTTTTTCTTTCAATTCTAAATATCAATAAATCATACATTCAGTCAAAAAAGCTATTTAATGAACAAAATATCTCCGCAGTTGATGGTTCTGAAATAATTCAATTGAATACAAATAACAAAATTTGCTTCGACGAAATTCTAAATTCTTAATTCAACAATTCTGCTCAATGCTAATATTTACTAGGTCTAAAAAAAATTTTCTTCAGTAAAATAAATATTGGATATTGTTTCCAGAAAATTTTATAAAGTGTAAAGCATACACTTGATTGAATAAAAGTTCTTTTTTTTCATATTATTAAAAAAAGTCCATATTATATGAAATGAATTATATAAAAATAGATTATCTTCAAAACACAAATTAATTATATGTATATGCTGTTCTTTAAAAAAATGGGAAGGAAGTTTTATTGTTTAATTCCAATTAAAAAATGTTGAGTTTATGATATTTGCAATAATAGACAATTATAGCTTTTTTTAATTCTTGTACTTTCTAACTAAATTAAACTTTATAAATAAATATAACTCAACTTATATTTGAACCTTCATTATTTTTTAAATATTTAATAAATTATATTTTTATTGTATAAAATTTAAAAATAAATTTTATTCATGATGAAAGGTTAACAAACATAATCGAGATAATTTTGTTTCTTAAGTCCCTTTCTTCGTGAAGCATCAAATTTTTTTGTTTTGAAGGATGACAATATTTGATATATGGTCATTAATAGTATATTACTTTTCACTTGAGAAAATATAAAAAATAAAATATTTTTGTCTCTTTATTAATAATGTTTTTTATTTTTTTTGTCTATAAAAGTTTTGGCGCCCGTCGATAGATGTGGTCCTGGTAATCAAGGTAAATGTATGTTAATCTGCGGTGGTTGGGATAATGATATTGGTCCTCCTACATGTGGTAAAAATATGTTCAAAAATCAAATGAATTGTTGTGTAAGAAGGTAAGTTAAAAAATATGTTTATAAAAGACAAATACTTAAATGTTTATTGTTCATATATCAATAATAATTTTAATGTATAAAAAAGAAAAAAAAATTCTAATTAATTCTAATTAATAATTGTAGTGCACAAATATTTTGTATAATTTCCCGACAAGCAAGCTTATATTTGAAAAAATTAAATTTTAAAAATGCATAGAAAATGTTGAATTTTTGTACTTTTTCGCTTGCCTCATATAGACTAGACTATGAAATTATCATGAATTCTAATTAAAACCTTCAAATTTTTCTATTTCTGACAATAATAATTTAAATTTTTCTGATATTAGTTTGATTTTTTAATATCTACTATATTAATAAAATTTTCAAATGCTATTTAAAACTATTGCTTTCATTGAAAGTTATTTATAAACAATATGGTTAACTTTTGAAAGTTATTTAAAAAATAATGAGTTAGTTCATATTTTATTGCACAGCGCACGATCAACGTCAATGTTGTTAATTGTTTAATAGTACATAAATTGATGAACTTTGGTAAACAAGTCGTATAGTAAATGTCAGTGTAGATGTACAAAGTGCAAAATAGCCGCAGCGTTAAAGTTTAGTGAGGCCATGTGTGTACGCGAGTGAAGAGGTATAATGAAAATCTTGACTGGTCATAACGAAGCCATAATCATATACTTTCAGCGACAATAATCGTTTTACGAGGCTCGCGCATATCAGTGAATTCTCAACCGCAAGCCGACAATTGATTTTCTTTGTACAACAACCGACAATAAGAATACCATAATTCAACAGATTGTTATTATAAACATTTTATCTTTTTATTCACTCCATACCCATTGGGTTTCGAATCTGCTGTAAGTAAAAGTAAAAAAAAATTTGTACTGAATTTAAATTCAGTTTCTAATCGTAAATTAATCTAAGAAGCCAATAAACATTAAAATATGGTTTTTCTATTTTTAATGGTTATCCTTTAACACGTACGTAATCATGCAGGTAGTTTGTCATGCAAGTTCTGCAAGCTTCAAATCAATATTTCTAAAAAAATGTTGCATAATTGACAATTGCGTTTAACAATTGCTAATATTTGCTTCTATATCGATATTATTATCTACATTTTTAAAGAAAAATAAGTTTTTTATATGGCTGGATTCGTTACAAAAATAAAAAATTATCTGTGCACTCCAAAATTGAAAATTTTAATTAGTTAAAATGTAAATTAGATTTTAATTGTAAAAATTAGCTAATTATCCATTTTTGTTGTAGATAGTGACGCTTTTAAAAGAAAAACGTCCCCATCTTGACTGTAAAATACTGATATTTTAGCCGCCAAAAATGTGCACTATGTACATAGGCCGCCGCCATAATTATGTATTTCCTTCAATTTTGAGTTGGAAATTTTGCACTATCTACTGTTTTGAATATTATTATTTAAAATTATAAATTTATTTTTGCACCAACGAAAAGAGCGGGTCCGATATAGTTAAGAACAATAGGTTGATTTACAAAATTTTATTTTTGTTTAGAGATATAAATGCAAACGCGTTTAGTTAAATATCTCGGTTCGAGTTAAAATGTAGATAGTGTCTTTTTTAAAATGTACGGCAGTATATATATATATATATATATATATATATACACGGTGAAAATTTATTCCTGAAAATTTACTGAACTTTGTTCGGTAAAACTGGGATGAAGTGTCAAAACTGTAAGTTTTAAGGAACAGGACTGTAAAAGCAATTGCATTGAAAAATAATGTAAAAAGAATAAATATTATGGTACATGTATTAGCCGTTCACTTACAGTTCGGTAAAACGTAGGGTAAATGTACACTATACTTAGTTTTATTGAAAGTTCGGTAAAACGTAAGGCACAGTGTTCGGTGAAACTTATATTTATTGAAAGTTCAGTAAAACGTAAGGTACAATGTTCGGTAAAATTTATATTCATTGAATTACTGAATAGTTCGGTAAAACTTGAAGAATAAAAAATAAAAAATAATGTCATTGCAGTAGTTCTACAGTAATACTGCCGTAAATCTCATTTTACCTACTTTAATCACTACCTAAACCCCTACAATCATTCACGAACAAATACTTATTCATTACACCTGCCTACAGTACATTCTAAAACGCATACATTAATACATACATCGCACGCTTTACATTATTGCTTCAGAAACTTTCAACTGTCCTTATATATGAATCTCAATTTTATTTCACCGCTTGTGGGAAAGATTCAAATTAATAAACAATAGTTGTATAAAATAAAAGAATCATCCATATTAAATCCATGTTACTGAATAATTTCTAACTATATTTAAGGTCAATTTATGAAATAGTTTCAAAATTATATTTTTATTGTTATAAAAGAAAAATGTTTAAATTTGTATTTTATGTAATAAAACAATAGTTTATTAAAATCGTATTATTTCCAAATTTTAATCAAAAAAGATTAAAATAATCTATCTAGTGTCAAACACAAAAAATTATTTTCCCTGACTTACGTAACTAGAGCAACTTAAGTAATTAATGTAAGTTACGCCACCAGAGTAAATTTTCGTAACTATAGTAACTTACATAATTAAAGAAAAATACTATAATTACATAACCAGACTAAATAACGTAACTACAGTAAATTATGTAAATGGTCAAACCTACGTAAGTTTTTTTAATTGCATAAGGTGTTATAGTTACGTAAGTTATGCAACTTTGATCATTTGTATAAGTTACATAAGTTTCATCATTTACGTAACTTGCGTAAGTTATTCTAGTTACGTGACTTATGTAAGTTTGATCTTTTACGTAAATTACATACGTAAGTTACGTAAAATTGATTATTTACGTAAGTTACGTAAAATTTATAAATTACGTAAGTTATTGTAGTTACGTAACTTACGTAAGTTGTACCGTTTACGTAGATTACGTAAGTTGTACTGTTTACGTAATTTACGCAAGTTGTACCATTTACGTAAGTTACGTAAGTTGTATCCTTGGAGTAAGTTACTGTAGTTACGTTATTTACTCTGGATACGTAACATACGTAACTTACTGTAATTATGTAAATTACTATAGCTACGTAATTTACTCTGGTCACGTAAGTTACATTAATTACTTACGTTGCTCTTGTTACATAAGTATGCGGAAACAATTTTTCTGTGATTGTCACTAAATTATTATGTTTTTCAATCTTTTGTTTCGAGTTGACATGAAACTAAATAGTTTCAAATACTTTTGTTTTTGGATTATTTAAGAACTAAAAAGAAAGTAATTTGCTATTTAATTTCATTTCAGAAGCGGTTTCTGCTATAAATGAAATTATTAATTATTAGTTAATGAGTACAAATAGGTTAGAAACAACTAACAATTAACGTCAAAGTTTTTTTTACTACGGGGCATTTAAAAAAGTATTTCAATCCTGAAAACTAACAATTCAGGCAAGTCAAGGAAGTTTTACCGAACTATTCCTGAAAACTAACACTCGAGTCAAGTCAAGAAAGTTTTACCGAACTGTCCCTGAAACGTTAGTGACTATCAAGGAGGTATTCAAAAGAAACGTTAAAATTTGATTTAATTTTCATTAAACGTTCAGTTTCAATTTTGTTTTAACTTTTACAGTACTAGTTTGTAAGGAATAAAGATATGACATTAAATTTTGAATATTATTCCTGAAAAAATAATTTAAAAATTATTAAAAATTACAGTTATGCCACTATATCCCAACTTTACTGAAGAATTCGGTAAAATATAAGGAACAAATTTTCTCCGTGTATATATACGAAAAAGTCGTGCATAAGATGAACCGCTTTCCCTGATTTATGATACATTTGGAAACTTATAACAACAGATTGGCTCCAAGCAGTGTAAACGTTTCCTGAACGGAGACACGAGCCGTCAGACTTATAGAAATAGAAACGAATTGATCGACGTGTGTATACGAACAATAAGAAAGAAAGAGGGATCACAACGTTTCGCACGCTTCAATGTACGGCTTTATCACAATTGTTTTTCTCTATCGATTAAATCAAACAATCAAAACAATATTTTCTTCCTCTGAAAGCACTAAATAGACGATGGAAATATAAATATAGACGATAAGGTTATTGGTGGAATTAAATTTTTAAATTAATACCAGGTAATAAATTGATTTTTCTATATAACTGCATCCGGATATTCCTGGGAAAATTCTGTTGTCGAAAGTAAAAAGCTGGTTTGTCGTTTTTCCGCTAGGTCGAAAGTCGTTTAACGTCTATGCGACTATCGACCTTATTTCAAATTCGACTTACTGGTAAATAATAAATAGTTCATAAATAACTAATGATAAATAGTAAATAAGTAGTTAATAACCATGTAGAAAATTGTCACGGCAGTCTAGATCTATTTAAAGCTAGTCTAGTTTTTTCCTCGCGTTGCTATTTACTGTAATGCTAGATTGGTGCGGTCTTGATTCTATCTAGTTTCCTAGACAATGCATTTAATTTTTATATAGATTTTGCAACGCGCTGCAGTTCTAGTAAAACTACAAATTTAAAGAGAGATTTTTTAATTTCATAATATATTGAAATCTTTTTATAAGTTGTTTGGAATCAAAAAAGCATTTATCCAAAACAGATTTCTCAGCAGAATTATTACTGAAAAATTAATTAAATTTCTTGTAAATAATTATAACAATTAACAAATTCACTGTTTGGACATTTTTGGTGTAAGGAGGTGTTTTCTTCTAATAATTTATGAAAATTATAGTTATTTATAAAAATTGTTGCGGTAATTTATAAAAATGTTGTAGTCTGAATCTTAATTGAAGATTATTACTTTGGTAATTTATAAAAAATTTTCAAGGTAATTAATGGAAATTTATGCAGTATTTTATTGAAATTTTCGCAATAATTCATAAAAATATATTCCAGATAAGTTACAATTAAAAATATTTATTTTATCAATTTATGGAAATTTTCACAGTAATTTATAGAAATTTTCGCGATAATTTAAAAAATATGAAAAGCAAAAATTAACATTAAAATTTTGGATTTCAGTCATTTATGGAAATTTAGGTGGTAATTTATATACATTTGGATGATAGTTTATAAAATTATGTAAAATACAAATTAGAACTAAAAAATGTAACGTCGGAAATTTATGTTAATTTATGGAAATTTACGCGGTAATTTATTGAAATGTATTAGGTAATTTACGGTTAATTTTCTATAATTCAGTTAAATAATAAGTTAATTAGATTACATAGTTAAACCCTTTTCAATAATTAATTAATTAATAATTAATACAAATTAATTTTTTTTCATTATATTAACATGAATTGAAATAAATTTCTCATTTGTTTCGTTAAATAAACTTTTCTAACTAGTTTCCAGATCGCAGTAATAATTAAAAAAATTATCTAGTGAGACTATGTAGCGCCAGTCTTGACATGACTATATCGCGCTTAAAGGATACGAGCGTTATATTTCTTTTTAGATACTAGATTGGAAATATATACTGGGCCAGTATAGCATCTAGACAAACTAGATAGGAACTAGGTAGCGCCATTACAATTTTCTACACGGGTAAGTAGTTAAAAAATAGTTAATAAATAGTTAATTAATACTTAAATTACACATTTATTATACTAAAATAAAAATTGAAAGCTAATAATAAAAAATAATTTCTCAATTGTCAATAACAGTTACAGTAACACCACTGTTTAAGTAAACGAATGGGATGTTGGTATTGCTTGGCGCGTGTAAACGCCCAAATAGGGGTTGACTGAGTGCAGTTATGAATGCAGACGAAGGCGCGAAGGTCGAAGGGCTGCACGTGGCAATATGCGGAGAGTGTGTGCCCCTGTTATGACAGTGCGCCGACACGACATTTCCGCCTTAGGCATTTGGAAATTGCTCTTAGCAACTTCCGTCGAGATTTATCGATTCGCCACGTGATCATTTCAATCCATAATTGTCCTCAAATTTCTCTCAAGATTTATCGTTTATTATATGTTTTGTTATCTTCTAAATTACTGTTTATATAACACAAATTGTAACTTTTGTTTATCCATCTATTAACTGCATTTTTCATGCAAAAATAAACGTCAAATTTTACCTATTATTTTATCATGATAAAATGATATGATATGTTCCTGTACAGAAAAAATCTTAAAATCTACAAAACATTGTCCAAAAACACATTATTGTTTGCTTTTTTAAGATAAATGTGAGGTTTATTGTCTAGAAACAAACATTATAAAGAGAATCCCGTTTGAATTTTTAATTTATGTTTACTAAGGGAAGCAGAAGATTACTGAAAAATTAATTAAATTTTTTTTAAAGAAGTATAACAATTACCAAATTTACTGTTTGGACAGTTATTTATAAAAATTGTTGCGGTAAATTATAAAAGTGTTATAGCCTGAGTCTCAATTAAACATTATTATTTAGGTAATTTATGAAAATTTTCAAGGAATTAATAGACATTTTTGCAGTCATTTATAGAAATTTTCACAATATTTCATAAAAATATGTTCCACATAGGTAGTTCCACTAGTAGAAAATTACTAATTCAATTAGTAATACGTATTTTTTACTATTTCAAATTGGTAAATTTTCTACTAATAATTAGTAAAAAAGTACTAAAAATTAGTAAAAACAGTTACTAATTCAATTGGTAAACGAATCCGCACTATTTCATTTGTAGAAAACTACTAATTCAGATTTAGAGAGTACAAATAAAAAAGTTGATAGATTACTGCAACATATCAAATTTGACATAATTATTAACTTACGTTATTTTAAGGTCAGAAAAACATAACCACAAAAATTTTAAAGAACTTTAAGAAACGAAATAACGACTTTCAGAAAATTTGTTGGGGGTAAATAATAATATTTGCGAGACTAATTGAGAAGTAAGGAGAAAAAAATAGAGAAATTGAGAGAAGAAACTATATCCAGAGTAGTAATTTTTTTCTGAAATGTAAAAGTAGGCAAATAAAACGTGACTGTTTTTCGAAAAAAAATAGCAAGCAAATTGGAAAGTATAAAAGGACATTGGCACGACGCCATTTACATGAGGTCAGTACATTTTGTTGTTATATTACGATATTAGCGATTCAATGCGGCATATATGGTGTCACTCGCCCGCATCTTCATAGAGGGATGTATAATACGAGTACAGACGTGAATACGTACGTCAATAGGTACATTATACATGCATAAGCAAATGTGTATTCATACACACGCTCTCCCTCAACATATGGGGGTTATATAAATTCCAACATTCTCCCAAAAAAGAGAAAAAAAGAATCATCGAAAGAAATAACTCGAGATGATTAACAAAAATCATTCTTTTCTATCCATTCTATCCATAATCGAAAGACATAGTGCTAAGTCTTCGAGTATACTATAATTAATTTGGTTGAATTTGTTGTCATCATTAATTCCAATCGTAACTAGTGGTTATCATACATATTGCATGCAATTTCTTATATTTCATTTCTATAATTCAAAACATAATTTCTATACTTTCCCACTACGGGATCATACAGGCATAATTATTGAAGAGAAATAAAGATGAAAAATCGCACCACAAATTAGAATTTCTCCTTCTTCTCAATTATATGCGAGAGTTGATAAATTTATTTATTAATAGGTGGATGACAAGAATTTATTTGGGTGACAAAAATTGACGATAATAAATTTTTTTCTTATATAGATAAAAGCCGGATGTGCTTGTAAGTCAATATTCACCCTCTAGATACCAGCTGTTGTTATAAACCATCATTTCTTCTAGTCCTTGAAAACGTATTTTATATACGGTTGACACAAACTGGAAAAACAGTGAACCTCGATCATCAATTACTATTAGCATTATTTCTGAGAGGTCGCATATGGTCGATAGGCGGTGACATCACCTTTATTCTTTAATGCACTCGCCGTCATTTATATATGTTGTCCACTTTTATATATCACAAGATCACATCAACTGATTGAAAAAAATATATATTCTCAATTACTTTCTGCAATTAGGATTTTTTTCTAATTTATAAAAAGTTTCTACATCTATAAGATTTGCACGTGAGATTCAATTTTTAAACTTGTCCGTAAATTAAATATTTTTCTCCTACAGCATAAGAAAAAAAAAAGAAAATCTTTTTACCTAAAATATTTCAAAAACCATTTATAGCGAAAAAGGTTAACTACATAAGGTTAACTACATAAGGTGATATTGAAAAACGCAGCTACTGATTTTTTTCAAATTTTATTTTAAGGAGCCTTGACGCCACGTGCGATATAGATCTTATAAATATAAATGTAAGAATCATAAGCACACCGGATTTCGAATTGACATAAATTAAAGTTCGGGTTAAAGCAAAGACAATATTAGGGAACATTATACTTGACCTCAAAGAACTCTGTCTATTGACTTTATATACTTTACGGATATATTATACAGCCATAAATTGTATGATCATGTTGGGCATAATGCGGGTCCTATTATGCGGCAGCAAAAAAAATATAACGCGCATTGATGCTGCTTAAAAAAATTTAAAAAAAAATGTTTTCTTTATTTTAAAACTCGATTTAGTCATACACCTCTCGCATATTTATATATATACTATTTTTTTGTCGATAAAAAATACTTAAAAAAGAAAATAAATTATAATAAATTAACTTTTTCTTTGTTTCGTCGTTTGAATTTTTAATGAAGTCGACGAAACTATAATAAAATGATTAATCTTTTACTGAATTGAAATAATAAATTGTAAATAATCTTATTTTAAACCCAATTTAAAAGCCATGTAGACTTTTAAAAAATAGGAAGGGGTGGAGGAGATGTGTTTAATTTAAAAAAATGTATTTTAAGTATGAAAAAATGTATTGAACAAAAAGAAATGATGGGAAAGGAAAGAAAAGGAGAAAGTGATATATGTTAAATATTAGTAGCAGTGGTGCATGAAATTTCGCACATGAGTCCCCCACTGTCGATCGCTTTTCGTATAATAAGAATATACCTATCTCCATAAAGTTTTACGTTTCCTGAAGCATGATATTCAATCTGGCAATTAGCTTTGCTAATCCAGTGTAAATAACATAATTCCAACAGCCACCTTATCGCAAAAATTAAGCAAAGTTGCGATGGTGGTTATGTATATATGTGTCGTGTAAAAATCTATTTATCCGCGTTAAATCTTTAAAGGCATTGTTCTCTGGACGCTCGCTCTGCAAAAATAAAAGAAGAATCGCGACTCGCTAAGTAATTCCTCACACACTTTTAGTATGTATGGTTTATGTGAATTCACATATCATGAGAGACTATACTTTTAAGTACCTTTTCTATAACTTTGCTTTTATTAAGTTGAAGAATCGAATTTTTTTATATAGAATTAAAAGTAAAAGCCAAAAAAAATTGCCCCCACTTTTCGTCCCATCCCTTAGCGCCAAATGAATTAAAAAATGAAGTTTAGTAAAAAATTCTCCCCCTTCTAATTGATAATTATAAGAAACAATATGTTTTCGAAACAATTCTTCACAATTTTGATAAAAGAAAGGAAAAGAGAAAAAATTGGTGATTTGCCAACTATTTATTTAAAATAGTAACATGTAAATGTGTAAAATAGTCTGAATATTCAGTGTGGCTTGAAATAATTGTACCGTGGACGTATACACAGAAGGATGTAATCCTCTCGTTAATAGGATTCATGAAAAGGCAGTACAAACACTTATATACTCGTATTGAAAGTTGGGCTCTTAGTTTAGGATTTGATCAGTATGTGTATAAGTGAGACGTTTTCCAATGTGTGCTGGGATTTATGTGTTTTAGTGCTGATGGCTGTATGAGTGTTTGCGACTGTTTTATGTACGAACACACAAAGATGTATACGTGTATGTGTATACTTTTGTGTGTATATACACCTTTTATATATATATGTATATACATATACATTTATACTGTGGTCGGGGTATCGAGCTGGTTTACAAGTATAATGAGTCTTGCGCGCCGCATAACATTACATCGCTGCTTGCTCTGGATTTAGATTAACTGTTTACATGAACAGCGGCGAGCGGAGGAACCAACCGATTGCCATTGCTGCCAACGCCGAATAGTACATTTCTATAGTGCCATTATACCGCGGACAATATCTCTTTCCATATAAATATATATATATATATATATATATATATGTTAGTAATTCACATCCGCATACTGTGTTCTCCTACACGTTGTTTACCGTTTTGTATATGGGTGATTCTTCTAAATGTGACATTATACTTAAGATGTCTTGATTAATTTTATAAAATCTATATATACACGATAATAATTATTGACAATTTTTATAGTCAAAATTTAAGATTTTCTTAATATTAAAATTTAGATTAAACAATTCCCTTTGAAACGACCCCAACAGTACCATCAGGATATTTAATAACTATTTATTTTTCATTTAATTATTCACACAACATCGAAACTTATTGCAACTCTGTATATGGGTCGTTCTATAATAGAGTGAATATATGATGTTTAAGGTTATTTTTTACATTAATTTTGGAAAAAATAATGAGACCTATAGTGCTTATTGGTTTCTATTCTGACACAAAACGTGACCTGGTTTCAAAAAATATTTTTTGCAAAAAATAAGCATTGAAGACTTAAATTCTCAGTTTCCTGGCATGTCCTATTCGAAAAATGAAAGTTAATAAATTACATAAATATTATTTTTAAGCGTTTAAATACAAATTGACACTTGGATAATAATTTAAAACATATATAGTTGTACTTTACAGTGATTTAAATCATTGTTACATTACTTTATTATGTATTATTTAAAAAATATTATCTTAATGATATTACTTGCATTTTACTCAAGTTGCAGTACAATTCTTAGCTTCCTGGCATGCATTTAATAAAATATATTTTATGTTTTTATACTTTTGTTGCTCGAGGTGTCGTAGAGATTCTTATTCCCTGTTGACCAGTATGCCGAATTTTGTTATTAAAAATTGTTTTTCAATTTTATAGACGAAAAATGACAACATTCTTAGTTGCCTGTTATTTTCTGACAGAATAAGCGCGTGCTTTTTTTTATCTCTTCAAACTATCGCTAATATTTATTTTTTCTATGTTTATAAGAAAGACATAGAAAACGCCATTTTTTGCAGTGTAAGAGTTAGTAATTCTCTATTAAATTTCAGTTTTGTTTAGACATTTTAAACTACTTTTTGAGCCAGTAGTAAATGATATTTTAGTCAGACGTTATTTTTAAAGCTTGCTGTTAGCTCTAAAAGCAAGTCGGTCTCGAAATGAGTAATCGACAACTTCAAGTGACTCGAAATGAGTAATCGGCAACTTCAAGTGACTCTAAATGAGTAAAATGACAATGTTCTAGTTACTTTTCTGTGTTACATGGTTGCCCATCCCTGTCAGTCAATTCACATGTGTGTCTAACCTAACAATTTTTATTACAAGTATTAATGTTTTAACAAATTTATTAATTACAAACAATTGTTTTAATTCATATTTTTATAAATTATTCTTAGTTTTTCCAATGTGATTGTAATTTTATCATAAACATAAAATGATACCCCTTTAGACTCATTTTAAGTCTTTTTCCTAGAAACTCAGAATGAGTAGAAGGTGTATCATTTTTGTTACAGTTCCAGATGAGTCTCATATGCGACTCATTTTGAGTTCGGTTTTTTTCTGTGAATGTATTCTATGTATTTTTAAAATAAGTAGTACGAGTCAATATTGGTTAAGCATTTTTTGCTATTTTTTGAGCAAGTAAGTGATATTTTCAGTCAGACTTTACTTTTAGTATTTGTTATTAGCCCTGAAAGCCAAATTCTATTAGAGAAAATTTTTATATCTCTTTATTTTTTCAAATCTCTATATTTTACATCAGTAGTAAAGCTCAGTTTTGGTCATACAGTGTATATAATTTTTTATATAAGTAGTAGAAACTCGATTTAATCAGACATAATTAGTATTTACGATACGAAACTTGTGATACAAACATTATTACTCCAGAAGTCAAAATTTATTCTATGTATTTATTTTAGATCATTTTCTAATTAGATATAATTAATAATTTTTTTAACAGTAATAAAAACCAGTTTTAGTCAGACAACAATTGTATTTACTATAAAAGCCATGTGATAGAAACATTTTTACTAAACAAAAGTTGAAATTTATTATGTATGTGTATTTTTAGAATCAGTAGTACAAAGAAATTTTGTTTAAACATTTTTTACTATTTTTTGAGCCACTGGTACAATATGTTTTAAATCAGTGTTTTTCATTAGCCCTAAAAGACAAATTCTATTAGAAAAAATTTTCTCAAAGATTTGTTATCGAAATTATAAAAATAAAAAAATTTTGTTTGAATAGAAAGCCTACACGGAAAAAACTGCATGGTTGGGACAACTATATATATTGAAAAATACAGGATATCCATACTTAAGGTTATCATATCCATTTCTATGGATGTGTCAACTAAAGAAATGGATGTGGTATCCATAACAATGGATGTGATAACGTTAAATATAGATATCCCGTATTTTTCAATATATATATGGTTGCCCCAACCATGCAGTTTCTTCCGTGTATATTTATAAAATGAGAATTTATAGATGAAAAAATGAATACAATGATATTTTTGTAAATATTCATGAAATAATAAATTGTCTGTTTGTTTTTAAAGAGCTCTATGGTAACATATCCAAAAAAAGTGAAAAAAATTGAAAACTTTTTTAGAAGCAATTGATGATTGATTGCAACATCGTTTGATATGGTTAAGCTTTTTTTATATGCGAAGGTAAACATGAAAATTGAATGCACGTGCGGATAGGAAATCTGTATACATATACATATATATATATGAGTGTGTATGCACAGGATTCAAAGACCCGTCAGTAAAAAAGGCCTGCTGATGGACTTTTCATATTGTCGATAAAATTCCCATAGAAAAAATAAATATCAGCGATAGTTTGAAGAGATAAAAAAAGAAGCACGCGCTTGAACGAAATTTCTAAAGTGTCTCTATATTGATAACGTAAAAAACGTATATAGGGTTTGTGAACGAAATGTCGATGGTACGGGCCTGTCGGTCAGCCGAGGGTGGTTATGGTTTTACTTTCACGATATATGATCAGTCGAGTAATGCACTGAACTTTTACGAGCGGCGCTTGACCCCTTTATAGATATGGTTTCCTATATATGTATATATACTATCGACGCTTAAGTATCTTTCGAAGACCTTTACAGTGAGACTCGCTTCTTTTTTCAAACATTAAAAAATTGTTTCTTAAATATTTTCCTCTCTTTTCTTCTTCTTCCTTTTTTTCTCCTTATTTTTCCCTTTTTTCTTTCTTTCCCTATTATTTCGTTCTTTCCTCATTTTTCCCCATTTAACTATTTTCCTCTTTCCTTACTTTTCCCTTCTGTTCTCATTTCTCTTTTTCTTTTTTCTTCCTTATTTCTATTTCTTTCCATATTTTTCCCTTCTTTTCCTTTTTTTATTTTTGTTTTCCTTTCATAAAAAATAAATAGATTAAAACAAAAAAAAGAATAAAAATTATATTAAAAATAAAAAATAAATCAAATTTATCTTTTTTTGCAGCAAAATAATCGTTAATCTATTGGAAATGATACGCTTAGGACAATATGATGTATATCAACATTTGAATGAATGATGCTATCTAATTCAATTGAATGCCATTTCTATTTTTTTTGCTTTAGTCATCAATCTTAAAAGCGTATATCTAAAAAAATGCTATAATGGATGACATTATTTGCGCGTCACTGACCAAGAAGTTAAGAATTGATGTATTGTCCCTTTGAGAATTATTTTAGGATTTTTTGTTCAAGCGTACACAATGGTATATACATAGTTTAAAAAAACTCCTTCCAAATTTCTCCTAGTCGAAATATCAATAATTGAAGTGATTTGTATTCTATTTTATTAAGGACAAATTAGTTAAATAGGAAACTCGTCCTAATTTACACACTATCAGGATGACGTATATATATTTAGAGCCACTGTAATCGATTGACCTCTGAGTAATTGATTACGAGTGTAGCGTTCGACGAAATTAATTGTGCCTAATTGCCCACTATTCTGTTTTTTTATTTCAACACATCTTTAATTAAAAAATTATACAAAAAACTGGACATTTCGAAGGAATTTTATTGCAAAATTTATTATTGTCTCTCTAAAAATTGGTGACTATAAAATTATATAGTCTTGGGTCTAAAGTGAATTAGTGATTAAAATTATATCTTAGGCTCTAAAATAAATTAACGAAAAATAATCTAATTAAAAATTATTATTAATTATTTTATTTTCTATAAAGACAATTGAAATTTCTGTGAAAATTTTTATATCTTTTAACATAATTTGTAATTTCACTAAAATTCGATTTTTTAAAATGAATTTTAACTAAAATTCTTCTATGATTCCTTTATTTCTAATAATTAATTAAATACATATTAATAAATGTCACAAATTTCAGAAGAATTTGAATTATTAAAATTTTCTAAAAATGTTAGTTCTTTTTTCAAATTAAATTTATTCAGAAATTGAAATTTTATAAAATTTTAAACTAAAACCTTTTGAAGTTCATCTACTTATAAAAATTGTAAACGCAACTTATCTTTAAAATTCAATTAATTTTGAAATATTTAAGTAAACTTATTCATTAAATAATGACTATAATAAATTATAGTGGCTAAAATAAATTAGAGGATAGAATAAATTGATAATCAGAATAAAAATATAACGGGAGGTAAACTGAGACATCTTACGTCGAAAAAAATATATAAAAAAAAGTTTAATAGTTTTTTGTTTGATTAGCGATTTATGAACCGCTGGGTATAGAAAATGGGAATTATAAATGAAACACAAAGCAGGGTTTGCACCTTGCGCGAACAAAATGTGCAAAGGGTGAAACACGTGCATCGTCACCCCACGCGTGCCATTTCTGGTACACACAGGGTAGTTTTCGAGAGAGAGCGAGAGAGGGAGAGATGTCAGTGCATATACTATAGAAACGGAAAATACGAATGTAGGTGTAGACTCGGCACACGTGGACATTCTCAGCTTACGCGAGACAAATCCGCGATCCTGCATGCATAAGCGATTAAGCTGCTTTAAATTTATTAAAATGTCTGTCATCTTCTAACTCGATGCCTACCCCTGCTGAGTAAAAATATTACTAAACTGTGATCAGCAGATTCGATTCAGTTATAAAATACGTCAACTCGCACCCCTTATATGTATGTATACACTATACGTTCCTTTAATCCCAAATCATTTCCTAACAATTTAACTCACACCCTTTATATTTGTATATATGTATGAAAATATTCCTTTAATTCACCTGCCCTCTATCAGAATGAAACAAATTTTTTTTTTAATTTTGTCTATGTTTCCTTATATCGAAAAAATTATTCAAGATATTTTGCTGTTCTTTTTTTGTGCATTGACAAATAAACTTTATTGGCAAGTATATCAATTAATTTTTATGCTAAAGTTCATAATAATAGTAATCATACCTATTAAAAATGAAGTTCGTGAAAAAAGCCTGAAATATTTTGAGGCAAAACATAAAAGAATTCTCAGAATAGATAATAGGAAAAAATAGTGTCTATTTTTTACAGTGAAAATCAAAAAAACATTCAGGCGAATGACAATTTTAAGTAAAATTTACGTCTGACTAAACAGTGGTTTTTGCTACTGATGTCTGAAAAAATAAACTATGTCTGACCGAATCTGAATTTTACTACTAATACCAAATATAAAAATTTGACAAAATACATAATAATTATCATTTTCTCTGATAGAATTGGACTTTTAGGGCTCATAACAAACACGAAAAATAGCGTATGACAGAAATTGGATTCCACTACTGATTTTTGTAAGTTTTCAATTTTTTTCTTGAAAATTAATATTTGTTCTTCCAGAAGATTCGAATATATTAATAATATTAAAAAATTCTCCAATGGCAATTCAATATTTTTTCTGAAGGTCTGTAAACAACATCCTTAAGATCTAAACAGAAGAGTGTCAAATTACCTAAAGATATCGACGTAATGTCATATACGCTTGTAGGCCTCATTCTTACCTGTAGGTCTTAACTGCCCTCAAATTTGAAGAAAATTTTGAGAGAACAGTAGGTCAGAGAGAATCGTTTGTCAATTTTTGACATGTAGGTTAAAACTGCCCTTATATTTTACCTAAATTTTGAGGGCAACGGGAATTGTTTGTGAATTCTTGACGTTTAGATCAAAACTGCCTTTAAAAATGACTTACATTTTGAGGGCAGAGGGAATCGTTTGTCAATTTTTGACATGTAGGTTAAAACTTCCCTTAAAATTGACCTAATTTGTCAGGGGAAAAACTACAGGTCAACTCTTGACCTGTAGGTCAAAACTTCCCTTAAAATTGACCTAAATTTTGAGAGTAGTTATGTTAAATACACTATAGCAACTTGTGGCCAACTTCAGAGCGATGATGGTTTACCTGATTATGAGGTTATGTTCGTCTATGACAGGAAGTTATGTTAAATATACTATAGCCATTTGTGGCTACTAATATATATATAGGGGAGACCGGGGCGTAATGGCTAACTTTTCACTCTTTGTTGTTTTACTCGGACACTTTTGTCCTAATTGAATGTTTATCTCTCAGAAAAGTTACTCTGGTATCTCAGCTTACTTTTAAGACTACGAACGTCCCGATATGACTCTTGCTTTTTATTCTACAGCAGTTTTTCTGGAGCAATGCAGAGCTCCAAAATACGCCCCTAACCGGGGCGTAATGGATAACTCCCGGGGCGTAATGAATAATGATTGCTAATTATTATCTACAGTTTCCAATTTTATTGTATATTGTAAATTAAGGTTCCTGGGTATTCCGTGAATGCTATTTTTATTCAGCAATACTTCTCCTATCGCTTTTTCAATAATATTCTGTGATATTGGCACTCTCTCCATTTTTTTGTAATTTCTCATTAAAATCGTAGCTTGAAATCTACTGTTTGTAAATTTTAGACCAAAACTTAAAAATTTGGTTAAAAACACCAAAACATACTTAAACTAAGTGACAAGTAACCGCGAAAACAAACCTACACTTCGCCGATATGGTACGTTGCTTTTTATACATAGCGTTTTGCATTAGCCAACACGCCCCGGGAAAAAGTAGCCATTACGCCCCGGGGGTGTTCGGCAAATATTTGCCTTTTTTTTAACAATACCGGAAGTGTGAATCAAAAATCTCGAATTGTCCCTTAAAAACAAACGTGTCAAGATCGAAACCTCATTTCAGTTTCTTTTTTAAAGCTATTTTTCAAAAAAATAGAACGCAAAAACGAAAATTTTGAAAAGTTACTTTCGTATGTCAAAAATAGTTTTTCTACTATATTTCTTACAATAATGAATAAATATTAATGAAACTTCCGACAAACTTGCATTATACCAAGTACAATAACTTGTCTATTGTGCGAAATTATTACAATTTACGGTTTTTAAACAAATTACAATTATTCATTACGCCCCTTAGCCATTACGCCCCGGTCTCCCCTATATATATATATATATATATATATGTATTATTTTTCAAATTGTCTTTATTTCTATTATTACAGTAATTTTTTTTCACTGAAAATTCCCTGTAGATACTTTGTTTTTTATTATGACAAGAAGAGAATAGAAAATTTTAAAGTTTTGATTTAATTTCGTTAAAAAAGTTTTTTGACAAGCTCTTTAAAACATATATGCGAGTGCATCTCCCTGTATTATACATACTATACAGTTCACCCTAATATTGATATTGGGAGTACAGAAGTAGGATCTTAGCTTTATCCCCCAAGGGAGAAGTGACAACGCGTTTGTATTCGCACTCTCAGCCCCCCTTTTCCCTTCTTTTTTTTGCTTTTCTCTCTTGTCAAAACCGTACCGATCTCAATTTGAGTACGCTTATCAAAATAACGGTTACAACTTCATAAATATTTGGTCGTATGTTTTATAAAAGGGACCATTCAATATGGAAATATATGGGGTTTAAAGTGTTTTGAAATGAGTTTATATAGACGTTGACCAATAAAAATATGTTCACCAAACAATTCAATGTAAATAAATCAACGAAAATTGTCACCAATTTCAAAATATTTCAATTGCGCTGTCAAAAATAAAATTTGCTTCTGAATTTTTATATTAACTTTATTCTAAAACTGTTTCCGAATTCTTTATTAATTTTTTTTTATTTTACCATTTCCGAATTTTATCCTAATTTTTTTATAAATCTGTTTATGTATTTTTCACGAATCTATGTGTGAATCTTCTTAAGAATGTTTTAATGAATCTTTTAATGATTATTTTTTTAATCTCTTTAAGAATCTTTTTATGAATCTTTTATATAAATCTTTTTATAAATTTTCTAAGCAATTTCTTTTCATTTAACATTTTTATAAAAATGATTTTATCTGTTCTGTTTATGAACTTTTTTTGTAGAATTTAAAGAGGACAATAGATTTTTTTGAACAAAAAGTGGTGGGAGTTTTCGAGACGTATCAATATACTCCCTGAAAGTGTGCGCGGGCGTAAGACTGTATAAACATTTCAAATTAGTATTCAGATCCGCAGCTGTTGACTGCTCGGTGGCCACTCACTTTCGAGGGCTTCTGAGGCTTCCTTTAATTGTGAAGCAGATGCCCTTTTCCCATTCTCATTTCATCCACCTTAAAAACTCAAAACTATTTCACAATGCCATTTCAATTGAACAAAGGAAAATTTCCATTAAATTCCAACTAGAAAACTAATTTTTTAAATTAATTTTTTCCACTTTTATCTAATTCCAATAAAAGAAAATTAATTGTTTTCTTATTTCCATTTAAATTAAATTATATTTTGACATTCACCTATATTTTGACTTTCACTATGACAAATTTTTACTTTTACTTTTATAAGAAAAAAACTTTAACTGCTATGAGAAACACTTTACTTTCAAGTTTAAACTTAATTTTTTTTTTGAAAATAAAAATATAAAAGTTACTTAACAGTGGAGATATAAGGTTGTCATATACTAATATTGAAAAATATAAAAATGAACGTAAAAGTGAAATAAAAGTGAAAATGAAACGCAAAACTCTCCACGTGAAAGTAAAAAAAAATGAAAGTTGAAATGAAAATCGAATGAAGTAAGATAATTAACCACCATATCAGATTCTATAAAATTTGATTAACTTGATAAAATTTCGATAAAACTTGACGAATGTGCAAAAATTAAAGAATCATGGTCGACAATATTTAAAATGGAAAGAAGGAATTTAATTTAAAATTAATTCGAAGATAAGGAAATAGTTTATTTTCTCCCATCAGCGTTAAAGAGACAACACTAAATAAATTTCCCCGAGTCATTTTAAGGATTAGATGGAGCGACCCTTGGTTTCGATAGCACCCTCAATAGATGCCCTCTCTCTGCTATCTTATCCTCATTCCTCTTTCCTCCTGGTCATCACGGTGCCAATTCCGCTCGTTTTTCTCGAACCCTCTTGTATTCACCAAAGCGACATTATACGCGATCTGTACTCACGTATGGTTTCTTCTGTAATGTATCTGCAAATATACGAATACACGTATTTACATATACGAAACAGTACATAACGCGAAAGATGTCTATTGGTGACTATATATATATACATATACAGATAAACATTAGTCGCGAAGCTCGGATCGTTCCGTTATACCCCCTCGTGTTGTAGTGTCGAGTTTCCTCCCTGCTTCGGAAATTAATTTGCCCACCGGCGAAGGAAATCGCTGCGTGTTGCATATATATATATATATATATATATATATACAAGTTGGGAAAGCATTCCCTAAGTTTTATAATTTTTTGTAATTTTTTTCTCTTGGACTTTTTTTTTCTCTCACTCTCTCTTAGCCTTTAAACGTGTTGACTGTAATTGATATTCCTATCGGTGCAAAATTCCCCTCTTCCTTCTCATTTTTATAAAGAAACTTTATATTGACACTGAAACTGAGACTATATAAGTACAATCATCATTAATTAAATTCAATTTCAATTTCCTGTTACGAAAACAGTTTTTACTTTTTTTGGATAATTTAGCAAAGAATGAAGGAAAAATTCATTGCATCCTTATTTCATTTATCCATTCTTTTTTCTTTCTTCTTCTTTCTTTTTTACTTTATTTTCTAAAAAAGAGAGAAAGAAACATAAATATTTCTCTCTTTCTTTTTTATTTTCTTTTTCTTTATTCAAGAATGAAAGAAAAAATGGAAGAAAGTATGAAATAAAGATTTAAAAAAAGACAAGTGTAAATAAAAATCAGGAAAAGAAAGTATGAATAAAATAAGGGGAGAGAGGATAAAAAAAAGAAAATAAGCAAGAAAGAATGAATGAATTAAATAAAAAAATAATTAAACAGACAACAAAATGAAAAAAATAAATTAAAAAAATTAAAAAACGAAGACAATAAGCAAGACTATGATTAAAGAAATAAAGAAACACTGAGAGAAATGGATAGTAAGATTTTGATGTTAAAAACATGATGATACACGATAGTATCATTATGCTACTGGTTACCATCACAGATGTTGAAAAATATAGTTATATGCTACCCGTACTATGAATTTTCGAAATTTTGCACGTTTAATCGTAGACCTATATTCAGTAGCTTATAAGTCCAAAAAAATATTGAGTTTAGAAAAAAGTTGTCAAAGAACGAAAGTTTTAGTTTTCTTTCGACTTTTAGAAAATGAAAACAAAAATTTTTTTTTTCATTTTTTATTAAAAAAATAAAAAAATTGTATAAACAAATTAATTTTTTTTAACTTTAGGTATGATAAATTTTTAATTTTCTTTTTTTAAAACATACCTCCCAGCTGAAAAAGTTCTATAGAATTTCACTAGAATCATTCTATAGAATCATTCTATATACATTCTAGAGAATATTCTATAGAATTTCAATAGAATGATTCTATAGAATTTCTACGAGAATTCTACTAAATTTTAGTGGTTTTTAATTAGAAGGAATATAAATTTCGTAAAATAATTTTTTTAACATTATAGTTATGTATGGTTACGAAGTTCAATGAATTTTATATATTTAAAGGATATAAACAATTATTTTGGCCTAAAATTTGTTGAAAAATATTATTTTACAAATTTAAAGTTTTTCTAATTAAAAATCATTAAAATTTAATAGTATTTATGTAGAAATTCTATAAAATCATTCTAGTGAAATTCTATAGAATATTCACTAAAATTCATATAGAGCGATTCTATGGAATGATTCTAGTGAAATTCTATAGAATTTTTTCAGCTGGGGTGTAAATGATAAGAAGGTTTTCCAAAAAGTTTTAGAGTGGGCCTGACAATAAGTTTAATGGGTTAAAAAAAAAAATTAAGCTGCCCGCGCAGGTCGCACGCCCGCGGCGCAATGGGATTTTTTTTACAGTTTACTATTAAAAATTATCTAGAACCTACAAATTTAATAATAATCAAAATCCGACAAAATTTGTAGGCTCTAGACAATTTTTAATAGTAAATTGTAAAAAAAAATCTCATTGCGCCGCGAGCGTGCGACCTGCGCGGGCAGCTTAATTTTTTTTTTGAACCCATTAAACTTATTGTCAGGCCCACTCTAAAACTTTTTGGAAAACCTTCTTATCATTTACAGGTATGTTTTAAAAAAAAAATTAAAAATTTATCATACCCAAAGTTAAAAAAAATTAATTTGTTTATAAAATTTTTTTATATTTTTAATAAAAAATGAAAAAAAAAATTTTTGTTTTCATTTTCTAAAAGTCGAAAGAAAACTAAAACTTTCGTTCTTTGACAACTTTTTTCTAAACTGAATATTTTCGGACTTATAAGCTACTGAATATAGATCTACGATTGAACGTACAAATTTCGAAAATTCATAACTCGAAAATTTTGACAATTAAACAATAACAAAAAAATACGTATCTGTTTTTTTTCGATACTGAATAGAAAAAAAAATATTTTTAGCCGATTTTAAGAGGTCGACTAAAATCTCACGTGGAATTGCCCATATGTAGCTTTAAAAAACTGTGTAAGAAATGCATAACAGCATAACTGACATTTTTATCAAATTTGAGATAACATCAGATTTGTATATATTTAATATTGCTCTTCAAAGTTCAATAGCTAAAAAATCATTAAAATGGTTATTAATGTAGAAAATAATGGAAAACATAATCGCATAATTGCAATTTTTGACAAAAGGAGACCAGCATAATAACATAACTGCATTCAGTTTAAAAAACAATTGACATAATTAAAAATAAAAATAACCTTTAAGGATAAAAACAGAAAGAAATTTGTAATGAAATATTTTTAGTAAAATACATTTTTTGTACTTTACACAGGAAAAAAAAGTGTTATTTTAACACAAAAAGTAGTGTTAAAACTACACGCAACATTTTTAACCGACACTGTGTGGTTTTAACACTACATTGGTGTTAAAATAACAATAGAGACTGTTAAATTAACACTAAAGGGTGTTAAATTAATATACATTTTAAATGGGGTTAAAATAACACTAAAATTGTGTTAAAACAACATAATCTGAAAAGTACACGCAACACATTTAACACTTATTTTTTTCTGTGTAAATTAAATATATTTATTTTAATAAAACTGGAACAAATTTTTTATAACATAAATTGTGCATTTAATTATGGACTTATTTTTAAGGCCATTTCTATTCTAAAAATTTTTGGAAAGTTTTTTAAAAATAAATTGACAAATTCAGTAAAGTACATTTCTTTTCTCGTTTTAATAAATTAAAAACATTTTATAAAAAAATAAACTCTTATCATTTTTTCTTACGAATTAATAGTTTAATTTGTGTTTGTGTGAACAAATCTTATTATTATGACAAATCAAACCAAAATAAATTGTGAGATTAAAAGTGTCTGAAGTTGGACTCATACAAACTGAACTTGCATAACCGCATAAGTGCAATAAAACTCATGATTCCGATGAAAAATTATCAAAATTTTTACCATATCGTGTGTTTTATTAAATGTTATAAACGAATTTTGAAAATATATTAAATAATAATACTAAATGCAAAAGACCGAACAAATCTGTTGATTTTCTGAATTAACAGAAGTGAGAGAACATTAAAATTAATTTATCTCGAAATCATGACAAATGTAGTTCTTTTTTTCATAAGAGAAATTCTTAATAAAAACACCTTTTTTTGCATATTTTGGAAAAAAAGTACTCTAAAAAAAGGGGAAGAAAGAAAATTCCACTTTTTTCAGGTTCCACACCTAATGAAATATCAAACGAAGAGAATGTGACTTCGTTTTTGGTTTTATTTGTTTTAGAAAGTTTGGAATCGATCTTATCACCGAAAATGGGCATTTTCGGAAATGGTGGATATCGCCGCCATTTTTAAATAAAAATGAAAAACATTTTTTTTACAAATTCTTAAATAAATTATTTATTACATCCCGTGTAGAAATTGAAACGTGGTAGTCATCCGGTCCTGATCAGGTTAAATAGGGCCCTGATTTGGAAATGAAAAACTTTTTCTGATCAGGTCCTGAAGTGGTGTTTTAAAAAAAGGCCACATCAGGACCTTATAAGGCCCTGATCACAACCTGATTTGGTATTTTATAAGTATACTTCACTGAAAAAACCTAGTCTCAAAATGAGTATCATACGCTACTCATTTTGAGTTGCAACAAAAATGAGACTCTTAGGTGGCGCCACGTTCTATGGCGTTTAACATAGTCTCATTTTGAGATGCAACAAAAATGAGACTGGGTTTTTTGTGTGTTATAATAAATTAGCTTATTTTATCTGCACGGGATGTAAAAGAAATTTTTTAAATAAATGTCATAGTTATTTTAATAATATATACTAAACAGCCTTTATTTTGCCTGTTGTGAATTGAAATGTCCCCTTAATGAAACGAAAAGAAACAAAAAAACAAAACGAAGATTCAAAAAAAGCAAATAAGTAGAAGAGAACGAAACAAAGAAAAGAGAAAAAGAAAGCAGAAAAAGAAAATGTGTGAAATAAATAAGAAAGAGTAAATAAAATAAAGTACGAACAAACAAGAAGAATATGAATAATAAAAGAAAAAAGATAATAAGCAAGAAAGAATTAAACAAAGACATGAGGAAAAGAAAGAAAAAAAGAAGAAATCAAAGAAAAAGAAAATGTGTGAAATAAAAGATAAAGAAAGAATGAATGAAAAAAATAAAGAAAAAAAAGAAAAAGAAAAAAAGAGGAAGGGAGAGCTTTTATTGGTCACTTAGTAATGAGCAGTAATAATAATGAGGCGCCGGTACAAACTGGCAATTCTGTCTGATTATGAACGTTATTCCAAATGTCTTTTTTCATATTTAATAACCGCCATTAATATCAGTGTCACTTGAGAAGAAGGGCGTTAATTTGAATCTGTTACAATTATATTTATCACGATCCCCATTACCTTATCTCTAACGATCTCAACTCTACTAACCATAAAAATAAATACTCGCGTGCAGTAACGAGCTTCCAAAGTTGTGATTCAGTTTGAATGAAAAAAAATTTAAAGAAACAAAAATTTCAAATCAAGATTAGAGTGATAATTTCTTTAGAGTTTAATTAGAGAAGTAGTTAATAATAATCTTTTGAAAAGTAGCACAGAATATTTAATATTTCACATTGAAACAAAAAACGAATCAAAACGTTGCTTCCCAACACTTTTATTGAGGTTTTTGCATCAATTTGATATACTTTTGAAAAAACTGTGCATTCCAAAGGAAAGTGAGTTACTAATTCAAATTATTAAATATTTTTAGTTATTCGAACATTAAACGAATAAGAACCCTAAACAAAAAAATAATTCTAAATGGTAAAAACATTAAGTAAATAAAAATCGTAAACAAAACAATAATTAAAGAACAAAAGATCATTAAACCAAAAGAAACAATAAGCGAATTAAAACCCGAAACAAAAAAATAACAGCAAAGAACAAAAACAAACATTAAGCGCAAAAGAACAAATAAACGAAAAAGAATTGTGATATAAGAAAAATTTTGTTCTTGGGAAGAATCTGAAATTTTCACACATAAAACTGAAATTTGCGAGACGATCGCCCAGTTAATTGAGAGGCAGTCGTATCTTGATTCGAGCTTTGACAAGGTAGTATTAGAGACCTCACCGGATATCTTTTGACACGAACATTATACGATTCAAGAACATTCACGCGGTCGACAGGTCGCTATTACAATATTAAATCTACACACATGGAATCAAGAATGCTCGATTCGATTTGACCGATAGTCAGTAATCGAGCAGTCATAACCCATGGTTAAATCAATTTGCCACTCAGACTTCATGTCAATTATGAATGCAAGATTTCACCGTCAAAAAGAAATAAATGCCAAAAATCATTCTTCTTCTTCTTTTTTCCCTTTATGCTCTTGTGTGTATTGAAAACAACAGACCAGTTATACTCGATATTATATCGTTTGAAATTTTATACAAATATTTTATTCTTTTTTTTCTGATGTAATTTTTAAATACCGCGCAGTGGAAAGAAATTTTGACGTTCAGGAGAAGGGTTTATATAAAATCATGAAACTGCAGTATAAAGAATGCAAAAGAAAAAGTTTCAAAAGATGACCTTGTTCTTGAGAGCAATGGGCAGCAGAAGAGAATAATTACGAATAACATTTTAATTAACACTTTCGCAGTCTAGTGAAAAAGTCATTTTTGGGATAAAAAACGTCCAAAAAGAATTTTAAAAAATTTTACCAAAAAAATTGATTTAATCATATTTTTAATTGTTGAGTTCACTGAATTTTAATTATTTAATTTAATGTAATTATAAAAATTCAAAATTGTGGATTCAACATGGCTAACAATTTGCTTAAAAATATTATTCGAAGGTTCTTCGGACCCAGTAAAAAATATCTTATATTTTATCCTAATTCCTAATTATACTGTAATTCCTAAATGGTATTATAAAACATAATTAAAAATATATGCCCTGAAACAGTATCTCTTTAGCTAACTATATAGGAAATTTTTTTTATTTTACTAAGAAAAATAAAACTTAGGCGACTTTGGAAAAACAGCTGAATTTTTGCTTTAAAAAAAGTTATCCCAATGTATCCACCATTCAAAAATTCAATGAAATATTTCCAAAATCAATGTAAGGTCATTTTATTTGAAATGTATTGTAATTTTACATAAAAAAAATGCTTTTAAAATTTCTTTTTAGAAACTTTTACAATGCCTCCGTTAAAAAGAAACGTAAACACTTATAAACATTTTCACTAGGGTGGCCACCTTAGGACCCTCTACTCTAAATTAATAAATTTAAAAAACATGGACAGTTACAGTTATAAATTTAATAAAAAATGTAATTTTTATATTTAAATAATAATTGAATTTTTGAAGAACTGTTGTGGAAATTATTTAAAATAATTGATGTAGATGTGAAGTTTAATTAAAATACTAAATTTTAAGATATTTTAAAGTATCGTAAGTATTTTTGTTATTAAAGATCAATTTATTTACCGCATCGTAAAAGAAAAAAAGACTTTTTTCAAGTTATGTTTTTATATTCTTCCAAAAATATTAATTTCTCACAAAAAAAATTATTTTAATCGTAAGAGACGATCAATAGTCGCAATTTCATAATTTTGCGAATGAATGATGGGGGAGGGGGCGATTTGGTTTCATTTTGAAGTTTTTAAATCTAACATTAAATTTGCATTCAGTGATCCTAAAACTCTAGAGTAACACATTTGTATCAAAACGTATAACAATTTTAATTTGCTTGGTTGCCAATTTGAATTATTAAATTTACATCTAAAGCAAATGGAAAATCACAGAATTAACGTGTTTTAAGCAATTCTAGTTAAATTAAAAAATTCGTTTGTCGTCATATTCATATTCAAAATCATCGACCCCATTGTGATATTCGCAGTATTTGCAGATATTAACGCAATTTGGAAATAATCTATTTCAGTGAAAAATTGGAATATAGACGAAATAAATTAATGGTAAATCGTAAAATTTTGAAATCGTGGCCATTGATCGTCTCTTACGATCGAAATGATCGTGAACAGCTTCCCTTTTTTAGTGACACACATATAAACGATGAATATAAGACTATATACCGCAGGATGATGCTCAGCAGAAGGCTAATTTATTATAGTCGGAAGCAAAATGGAATGGACCCTCCTGAGTATAGGCGATGGTATATGAAATGAGAAAACGTTAGCAATGTTAATCTGTTGAGAATGCAGTGTTATGACGTACCATAAACACCCCATCTTCAATGATGAATCACGACCAGTTACTCCTGGAGACACATGCTAAATAAACACACGTTATTAACTCTATAAACTTTTGCTTCTAACAACAAACACCTTACGATGTTAGACAGTTAACGTGCCAATCTCTGCAACTTACTCAAACTTCTTCGTTCATGATTTTTCTGTAACCATTTGGTTACCAATAAATACCGCATCATGATTCCAAAAATCTCCCATTATAATTTCTTCTTTGTTTATTAAAATTGTTTCAAAGTTTTTCAAATTTTATATATTTTAATTTCAATTTCGTTTATTGGAACCTTTATTTTTTCTTTTCGTAAAGAAAAAATTACTAATTTTCTAAAAGTTTTTGGAGAAAATTTTAGGTCATTTTCCACAAAATGCCTAAAAATTTAACAACTCTGCGTCAATAGAATTTCAAGTGAATTTTTATCAAACTATTGTTAACTCTTTAAAATTTTTATTAACATGGAAGATTCGAATCTTGCTGAATATTTTGTAGTTTGGAAAATATTTGAAGAGCGAATTTTAAGGGAACTTTTTACCAAACTATCTTTAAGGTTTGTAATAAATAAAGATTCGAATCTTGATGAATATTTTAAAGATTGAAGAACAGAGGCGCAGTTTGTGAATTTGACTTTTGCGCAAAACAAAAGCAAATTGCATAGGAGATAAAGCATTAATGGCTGTGAGGGTTTTAATTTAAATTTTGATTTAAAATTCAAAAATTTGCGTTCGCGTTCATCGCAAAATACAATAAAATGATAAGGATCGGCGGAAGATCATAGATCAAACACGTGAACGCACGTTTCACGGGGGTTGCTGGCTGTCTTACTATGCTTATTATACATTCACGCCACGATAAGCGTGACGCGCGAGCTTAAAGTTACCATGATGGTTACATAGGTAAGGGGTAGATATGTCCGCGTTATAAATGTCAGTATTATACGGAGCATCTTGCATTTAAACTTCAAGAAACTTCACGTTACGCCTACATATCCGTTCTGTGCAAAAATTATTTTTAATTCTGATATCATTTCCAGCACTATCACTTTTAAATTTATCGAGTTCGTGATATTCCCACCCACATTACATATATATATATATATATATATATATATATATATACGCTTACACAATAACGTCTCAAGTCTTATTACAATATTTTTGGTTTGTTATTTCTAATCTTTTACAATTCAGAATAATTCTGAATTTTTTCATTGAAAAAATACAATCTTCGGGGTCGATTATGTAATTAGATTTTGATTTCGAATTGGCTTTGACGTCAAATGTATTTTAATTTGGAATTTGATTTGACATTCTGCAGTCAAATTAATTTAGATTTTGAATTGATTTTGACGCCAAAATTTTAAAGTCAACATTAAAATGAATTAGGCGTCAAAGTTAATTCTGATTCCAAAAGTGTCATCACGAAAATTTAATTTCGTTTATCCCTGATTTCCAGAGAAAATTTTAATTTTTAACCCGAACCTAAAGAATATTCTAAATCAATATACAAATTATTCGACACTATAAACATTGATTTAATACTTTTGTTGGCGAATTTCTTTAATACATTCTATAATGCTTTTAATATTCAATTAACAATAATTGAAATTCAGACATGCATTTCCTTTTTATAAAACTAATTGAAGTCTTCAAATGGTTTTAATACCCGCGTGGAAATGAAAGTATGGGCAAAAGATGGCAAAGTATGGGAAAGTGTGGGTAAAGGATAGCGAAATGTGGCACTAAGTTTGACAAAGTATGGTAAAGTATTGCTAAGGAGCGAATCCCATGGTTTAACTATGGCAGCAACAAAAATCAATTTTTCATCAAACAAAATAATAAAAAACACAAAAACTTTAAATATTTTTCATTTTTAAACCATAAACAAAGTAAGGCATATAAAAAGATTATTTTTTAAATGGTTCTTTTAATTTAACTGTTAAAATGAACTATGGACAAAGTATGGCGAACCATGGCATAAAGAAAATATATATTTTTTATACATTTTCGAACTATGGGCAAAAGATGGCGAACTATGGGATAAGAGAAAAAATTATTTTCTATACATTTTCGAAGTATGGGCAAAAGATGGCGAACTATGGGATAAGAAAAAAAATTATTTTCAATAGGAATTCCGATTTCTGAGGAAATTCTGATCCCATCACAATTTTCAGAATCCAGATCGGAATTCTGACAGAATTCTTATAGGAATTCAGATCCCATTAGAATTCTGACAACATTCTTATAGGAATTCTAATCAAAATTCAAATCGCAATTCCGACAGAATTCTTTTAGGAATTCCAATAATAATTTCGATTACTGATGAATTCCGATCACATGGCAATTTTCAGAATCCATATCGGAATTCTGACAGAATGTTTATAGGAATTCCAATCAAAATTCCGATCCTATCGGAATTATCAGAATCCTGATTGGAATTCTGACAGAATTCTTACAGGAATTCTAATCAAAATTTCGATACGAATTCCGACAGAATTCTTCTTGGCATACCAATTTAAATTCCGACAGAATTATTTTAGGAATTTCAATCAAAATTCCGATTTCTGACGGAATTCCGATCTCATCGGAATTTCCAAGTGAAGGTAAAATTCCCTGTAGAAGACGTGTCGAATTTGCACCGAATTTAGTCAGGTTGTTGTTGTCCATCTTTTGCCCATACTTCGAAAATGTATAGAAAATAATTTTTTTTCTTATCCCATAGTTCGCCATCTTTTGCCCATACTTCGAAAATCTATAGAAAATAATTTTTTTTCATCCCATAGTTCGCCATACTTTGCCCATACTTCGAAAATGTATAAAAAATATTTTTTTTTCATCCCATAGTTCGCCATCTTTTGTCCATAGTTCGAAAATGTATAAAAAATAATTGTTCTTCATGCCATAGTTTGCCATACTTTGCCCATAGTTCGAAACTGTGTAGAAAATAGTTTTTTTTCTTCCCATAGTTCGCCATCTTCTGCCCATAGTTCGAAAATGTATAGAAAATAAGTTTTCTTTCATCCCATGGTTCGCGATACTTTGCCCATAGTTCATATTAACAATTTTTTTATATGCCTCACTTTGTTTATGGTTTAAAAATGAAAAATATTTAAATTTTTTGTGTTTTTTATTATTTTGTTTGATGAAAAATTGATTTTTGTTGCTGCCATACTTGAACCATAGGATTAGCTCCTTAGCAATACTTTGCCATACTTTGTCAAACTTAGTGCCACATTTCGCTATCCTTTACCCACACTTTCCCATACTTTGCCATCTTTTGCCCATACTTTCATTTCCACGCGGGTATTTATTAATATTTGATGTACTAAATCTCTTAAAAGAAATAAAATATTTATAAAAATAATTAAATTCTTCTGAAGAATTTTATAAAAAGTTTTTAAATAAAATTCTTCTATAAAATAATTGTTTTAAATAATTAAATATATCTAGGGTCATTTGGGATAAATGTAAACAAGGGGTAAATGTAAACAGTAGATGTTTCTGCTAAATTTACAAATTCAAAAATAAGTTCGACGTCAATAGTTCACCTACAAGATGTTCTGAGTATTACCAATATTTTATTTTGACAATTGGCAATGACATAGTGTAAGTTATCTTTTAATGCAAAAAAAAATTAAAAATCAAAGTTTTACTGTTTCAGTATTTTGTCTTGCATTTGCATAAAATTAAATTAAAAAATCAAACTAAAATTTTTCATTCTTCCTTATTAATGCCTTAACAAAAATTGACTTTGATTTTTAATAAATAAATAATTGAGAGGACAGATGCAATAACGGACGAGGTGCTCGAACTGATCCGATCAAAAACTTGTGAAAATTAAGGGCAAAAAATTCGGCAACCTTAAAAACTTGTTTTTACCAAGTTGACTGAAAATCTATTAAACTTTGTTCAAGTTTTACATTACTAATTTTGTAATGGTTGATTGTTTATTTTATACTGTAATAAATAAATGGCGAAAACTATTTGGGTAATGATTATTTTGTCAGGAAAATAGTTAAAACACTTTTAGTATCAGTTTAAAACGAACAAAGTATATTTAGCGAGATTCAAAATTAAGAAAAGAAATACATAAAGAAAGTTCTTGACGATTATACGACCGGCAGCGCACTCTCGGTCTTCTCTCAACTCTTATCATTCGCATATTTTCGGGAAATCTCGGTTCCCCATCGTTACACAATTACACTATATACAAATGGACATCATACACACATATACTCTTCAATACTATTCCAATACTCTCTAAATCTGAATTAGTAGAAAGTTACTAATGAAATGGTGAAAAGTCGGCCACTAAATGATTTAGTAATAATTCTACTAACAATTAGTAGAACTGTTTTATTAATAGTCGATACAACAGTTTCACTAATTCATTTAGTGAAAAAGTGACTTTCAATTAGTAGAATTTTACTAAAAATTAGTAATATTCTACTAATTAAAAAAGTGAAATTACAGTAGTATATTTAATATATTATATATAGTATATTAAATAATTTTAAAAGAATTTAAATTTTTTAAATTTTTTAAAAACCTAAATTTCAACAAACTTTTAATTAAATTTATTTAAAAATTCAGATTTTCTAATATTTCATAAATAAAACCTTATAAAAAGGTTGTGTAATGACTTGCAGTACATTTTATTTGACAAAAATAATTTTTCTATCTCCAATTGCAAAGAGCTTTGTTTTTTGGTAAAAACTTTAAAGTTACATGACTTTAAAAAAAAAATTCATAGTGCTTGCATATTGAATAACATTTACTTATTAATATGAATGATATATATATATATATATATATATATATATATCGAGCACAGAAAAAAATAAGTGTTAAATGTGTTGCGTGTAGTTTTCAGATTATGTTGTTTTAACACAATTTTAGTGTTATTTTAACCCCATTTAAAATGCATATTAATTTAACACCCTCTATTGTTATTTTAACACCAATGTAGTGTTAAAACCACTCAGCGTCGGTTAAAAATGTTGCGTGTCGTTTTAACACTACTTTTAGTGTTAAAATAACACTTCTTTTTTCCTGTGAGGATAAAAAGATTAAAAGTACCTATCATGGAAAAACAGGGGTACCCTATTTGACCTGCCTACCCCATTTTGCCCCACTAGCCCCTATATATATACTTATTAATATGAATGCACATTTTTATTTATAAACATTACAAATGCAGCATTTATTATTTATTATCAATTATTTTTCCAATTATTAAGTAAATAAAAATTTAAAGTTCGAAATGTTCTTCTGATTTCTAATATTTTAATTTTCTCCAGTACTCGTTTCCCCGACTTTACCCTGGTTTTCAAAAGCTGTGGTACCCTTGTGTAAATTAAAATAAATTTGACGTTAAACAGTGAAAAAAACATATTCTTGTTTTGAGAGAAAAATTCCTCTTGCAAAATCCTCTTGAATCAAGAATATTAATCTTAATCGATGAATATTTACAAATCTCTATAACTTTTGTTACTCGGCGTTTTCGAGGTCGCTGATTACGAATCTGATGTCAGATTTCCAAAATTCAAAATGTCGGAACGAATATGGCTGACAAATTGTCAAAAATTGCATGCAATATACACGGAACTCGTTACTCGGGAATTTTCGAGGTCGCTGATTACGAATCAGGTATAAGATTTAAAAAATTCAAAATGGCGGATCTAATATCAAATCTCACTAAATTTTTTTAGGGTTACTACCCCAGTAGTAAAATTGTAAAATTGTTGTCGTTAATATGACGACCAAAATTTTGAAAATGTATTAAAATCAAGATTTCAATTTTAATGTTTAAAACCTAACGTTAGATTTATAATCAGCAACACCAAACACCCTAAAACAATTTATTTTAAACGAAGAACCAGTTCCGTGTAAATTGCATACAATTATTAAAAATTCGTCAGCCATATTGGATCCGCTATTTTGAATTTTGGAAATCTGACTACAGATTCGTAATAGCGACCTCGAAAACCCCCAAGTAATAAAAGTTATTAAAATCTATACATTATTTTGTAAGTTATTGTTAATTTTTTTTCACAACCTAGGTCTCAAGGTTAAATTATTTATAGATAGTTGTAAAATTTGCAATATGTAATTTTTTAACCAATCACTTTTAGGTATCTTTGATAATACTATTAACCTGAATTTAAACTACTTTTTAAAGCCTGAACGTAAAAAAAATGTTGTGCCAAAATTTTCTCAATTATCTTCCTTCGTTTGTAGAACTACCCTTAAATATTGATGTCACAATACATATCCCACTCGAAGACTCTCGGATATGAAAAAATACTTTATAAACTTATAGAAATACTCTATGGTTTTAGCAAAAAATTCTCTAAAAAAAGTCGAGAAATTTTTATAAACCTAGTAGCGGAAAAAAAGTCGTGGAATTATTGTAACACTTTGCTAGAAAGTTTCGTCGACGAGTTGAGGAAAACGGTGCCCAGAAAAGATGCGCATACTCTCAGGCGATAAACGCGATCTGCAGTCATTATAACACCGTTCATTTACAAATTCGTGTGTACAGTGTTTGTGAATTATATTGGAGGATTAAAATCTTTTTGTAAATATAAAATATAATTATTAATCATTAAATACGTTTTTACAATAATGAACAGAAAATAATTTCATTGGCTTAATTATTATTTTAATGAAATATTATCATTTTTCTATTTATCTAATAAATTAAAAATAATTATAAAATAGTTCTTAACGTATACTGAAATACTCTTTAAAATTCTAAAATATGTTGAAGAGAAATATTTGAGATTTTTAATTTTCAAAATATTGCACTTTTTCTCGCAAGCGGTAAAGAAATGTTCCATTTAGTATATAAGGACGATGAAAAAGTAGATTCATATAGCGTGCGAAACAACGAAAGTGTAGGATAGTATGCGTATTGGTGTTAGCTATTTAGTTTTAGGTAGGTGATTAGTGATTAAATAGTGTCAAATTACATGTGATGAATGTCGTGATTATGTATAAACGTAGGATTGTAATTAAATATAAGGAATTAAATAAATAAGAACCGAAAGAATTTTTTTTACTGGTCCGCAAAATTTTTTTTTTCTGCGACTATCGTTGAAAGTTTAGAATACTGTAGAAGAAAATTCGGACACGTCTTTTTTCCTCGACTGTCGCTGAAAGTTTCAAATCCTTTTTCTAAATTCTCTTCGAATGTAGTACATTTTTTCTTCAATTTCAATATGATTTTTAAAACAGAGTGATTTTAAAAATTTAAATACTTTCGACTATATCCGAGAGTTTTCTACAAAGTCGAGGAAAATTTCAGCAACTAATTTTTTCCGTCTATTGTTGGTTTTGTATTTTGTTTCATTCTTTATTAATAAATGAATTGAACAAAACTAACACTTTAAAACAAAATATTGATTCTCAGACAGTAATTAAAATGTAGTAACTGCGACTAACGTATTATGAAATATTTATTTATTCACATTTAAATTTAATAATTATAAAACAGTTTAAAATATTATTGAAAGTCCATACTTTTTTTGTCGAAATGTAAAGAGCAAATATAGTTATCCTTATTTTATATTTTTTATACTAGAAAAAATGAAAATCCTCATATCACCCTACCTCACCCTCATATCACAGTTTTCACATTCTACGCAAATTTTGATATGAGTTTATAAAATTTTAACTCTAATCTTGCCTTTTCTAAAGTTTAAACAAGGTTTTTAAAAAGAAAAAAAATAATAATTTGATAATAAATTCGTTTTGTATCTGCGGTCTCACTTTAACAATTGTAATAATAACACCTTTTTGTGCACTAATTCTTTTCCTTTGCATTGCATTTTTTCTGAGGTTTCGTTCATTTTTAATTTCTTGTAATTAATGCAATTATTAGTACATGATATTTATTAATAATATTTTTATTAAATAATTTAATTAAAACACAGTACGGCTGACCGTTTCTAGCATTACACTTTTGGACAGCTGCTGCATGACCCGAGTTTCAGGCTAGCCACTAGATTGGAAAATAGACGGTCTGATCTGACTTAGGCCAGCGTTGGAAGATTTTTCTACACGGGTATTTCTAATGAAATTTAGGTTAACTATTTACTTTCAATTGAATTTTAGATTCGACTTTTAGCTTCTTATTTTTCTAATTTAGTATTGAACCTCGATTATAGAAATTGTGATTGTAGGAATTGTAGAAAAACACAATTTTAGCAGCACTAGTTGATCATGACGATAAAAATGTTGCAATCCACAATTATTACATCAAGTGTTTTATAATTAGCATTTCTAGAGAAATTAATGCATTACAAATTATGTAAAATGAAGAGTTTAAATACAAATAGGATAATGAAAATCAGTAGAGTGTAAATGCTAAAGTCAAAAAGTGCGATGGTTACTTTTCGCCGATCTACAATAGATGATATCATAACAATTAGTTCACTCTCGCAATCAAGTTTGTACTCCATCAAGACTTTCGTTCGCGAAACTCTATATACACACACAAGTGGGTGTATATATACACGTGGAATTTTATATGCGGTGTGTTTGGTTATGGGGATGAGTTCAGTGAGGAGAGAGAGGAAGAGGCAATACGTTAGCTAAGCTAGTGGTTAGAGCGGAAGAGGAGCCGCGGGTGGCACGGACGATAGCATCAGATCCGATCCTCTCATCTACTGCGAGCTTAGTAGTTTCTCACTATATCTGACACACACACATATATATATAAACACTTTAATGCATGCGCGTCTTTGTGGCAGAAAGCACTTCGCGGCACTACAGAACCAAACCATCATTGTTCCAGGTGCCATTACGCCAACCTCTCCCTATATATACATAATATAGGTTCTTATGTTGCAAAAGGTGAAAGCCCAAATGCGGAAGCCTCCTTTTCACAATCAAACCGATTTTTTTTCTCTTTTTGTAATTAATTTTCAAAAACATTGAGATATTTTTTTCACTTAATTAAAGGGAGGTACCACCTTTATTTGAACCCCTTTTTTAATTTGCAATAGAGGTTAAAATAAAGGTTATTAAAAACCGACTTAATAACTTTTACATTACTGCAAAAAGAAGTATCTTAATTTAAGATGTTTTGGTAGTCATTTCTAAGATGTTTTGGTAGACACTTTTCAGTTACTTGAAACATCTTAATTTAAGATGTTAAAAGTATCTTCGTACACATTTTCTGTGGTATTTTTGTGGCAAAAAGTTTTGAGGTTAACTATGGGCTCTTATGGAAAACACTTTATGTATCTTAATTTTTAGTAACTTACACTTATGGCGCATCTTACGATTCTCAAGTAACTTAACGCTAAACATCTTATTGCAACAGAAACATCTTAATTTAAGATACTTTAAAGAACTTACAAAAGTATCTTACTTTTTTAAGATGGAAGAAATATCTTCATCACTGCTAAAACGTATAAAGCATCTTAAATATCAGTAAGATGTTTTAGAAAGCATCTTATTTTAAGATATCAAAAAAGACACCTATTTTTGCAGTGATGTCATGATATAAGAACGAACCTTTATTTTTGTTATTTAATTATTTAATTAATTAATTAAAAATTGTAATGTTTCTCCTCTAGAGGGGGAAGAGGGGGCGGGGGGGGGGAGTTTGCATAATTATTCCCGCTTCAAATTGCAACCGCAATTTATTCCTAAAATAAAGTTCTCAACAACTTTTGCACGACACGCTCACGTGCCACCAAATGTACATACTAAATCCCAAAGGATCATTTTAAAATTTAGATTACCGAAGTTAGATTAAAACAAACTTTGCTCTCAAAACATTGCAGTCGTCAAACTATATAAAGTGCAATGTTATTGCACTTCAAATTTCGTTTACATATTACTGAAATTTCTGTTCATATATAATTGAAAGCCTTATTTGGATGCAGTTGATTATGTATATAATTTCATTTTGACTTTCACTTTTACTGTTACTTTCACCTTTGGGGATCTTACTTATGCACTTTTCGAAATTTTTATTTTTACTTCAAGAAATATTTTCTTAACTTTTATTTTGGTTTAGAAAAACATTTGTTTTTATTTTGACGCAACGAACTACATTAATTTTTTATTTTAATTTTACATACAAAGTGGAAATAAAAATTAGTTGAATTCTGTGCAATTTTAATTCAACTCCATTCGAAAGATATTTATTTTTATTCTAATTAGAAGTAAGATGTTTCAAATTTCAAGGGAAAATTGAAAATTAATTCAATTACATTAAAATCAATCTTTATAATTTATTCTTTATACAAAAGATAATAATTTTAACTTTAAAATATGCTTATTTTCAATCTTATTTTTAATTCTAAAAACAAAGTGAAATTGAAAATGAATTCAATTCAATGATTAAATAATTTTTAATTAATAGTTTTAAGAATTAGGATCTACACAGAGAAAAATAATTAGCTATTTCAGCTAATTTTTAGCTACCTTAGCTAACCTTATTTGCTATTATATGGATAGCAATTATTGTTAGCTAATGCAGCTAATAATTAGCTAAAATAGCTACAATTTGTTTTGCTGTAACTGCTAATTATTAGCTGTAATAGCAAAAAATTCGCTATCCATATAATGGCAAACTCATTTTTCTCCGTGTAATTTTTAACTGACAAAATTTTAAAAAATTTTGTTCACATTGATTATTATTTCATTTCCATTTTATAAACGAGAATAAAAGTTAATTGTATGTGAAAATTTGTCACTGAGACAGAATGTCTAAAACTGAATATCTGTATCTTTTACTCAAATAATAATTTTTACATTCATTATAAAAATTCTCATTTTCACTCAAAATAATGTGTTGTTCCTAAAACATTTTAAATTTTAATTAAAAAATTTGTACTTGCATTTAAAAAATTCTTTATTTTATTCACAAAAATGACACTTTTACTCTAATATTGTTATTTTTACTTTAAAAATCCCCACTTTCACTCAAATAATGTTCACTTTGACCCAAATTTTTTTCATTTTTGCTTGAAAAATGTTGAATTTGGAAGTGAAAGTGAAAATTTCTTAAGAAACAGTGATAATTTGAACAAAAAATTTCCCACTTTAAATTAATTAATATTATTTGTAAAACTGATAGTAAACACATTTTGACTGAAAGTGAAAATATTTATTGAGAAATTTAAAGTTCAAATACTTTTATATGAAATTGAAGGTGAAAATTTGTTCATAAAATTGTAACTAACAATAAGAATCTTTTAGTAAAAGTGAAAATTTTTAGGTGAAAAATAAAATTTTGTTTTGATGAAATTGAAATTTTTGTTTGAAATTTTTTATGGATGAATTTGAAAATGAAAATGTTATGAATGAAAGTAAAAATTATGTGAATACACCCTTGAACATAAAAAGAATTATAATTAAACCTTAAGAAAAATGTAGGAGACAAAATTCTGTCTAAGAGTAAGAAGTGAAAATAGAAACATAAAAATATTCTGGCAAAGTGAATGTGGAAGTGAAAATGTAAAAACTCTCAAAGAGAAAGTGAAAATGGAAATGAAACTATACAAGCGATAACCCCTGGTTATTAAATCCAAACAAGTCTTCTGCTTTCATTTATGTAATAATAACGACAGAAAAAAAGGATTCTGGCAATAAAGAGCAATGATACCGTAATAAAAAGCTCGCATATCGGCGGTCCGGATGGATGGATGGACACACGATATTTTGCTTCCCGTTCTCATAAAAGCCAACATTTCTGGTGGGAACGTTACAGTGGTACGTGACAGGAAAGAGGTCCCACCGCAACTATCATAATACACCGAAGTATATCCGGAACATGAATCTCCTATATTCCATCCATGTAAGGTGCGCCATCATTGATTTACTCGTACGTTTGCCAACGCGCGCTCATCGACGACCGATTTTGCAGCAGTTAACCGCGACTCGGAGATACCATAAAAGAGAGTCGATTGTGCCAACTTTAATGGAAACGCGTTTATTGCGCTTGGCAAATAGACTCCAGGACTACATTCCGTCGTGGTTCTCCTGCATTTTATAAGAAATATAAATCTCGGAAAATATAACGAGCTACACTCACCAATTAAGGCCTGTCACTTCTATATGTTATTAAATATAATTGAGCAAGTATCCCAATTGATAGCCGGTGAATTTTTCATTCAACCGAAGATACCTATATATTCTACAAAACTACTTTATACTTTCAGTCTACTTTTGACAGTAACCGTTTACATTTAGAAAATTTTTGACAGAAATCTTAGCGTTGAATGATTTTAAGTCCGAAAGTAACGACCTAACCCATTGATTTCAATTTTAAAATAGGCTACTTTTCAATAATATTTTTGTTTTAAGATCTAAATAGTTTCAGAATTTTTTTTCTTATCCGGATTCTGTCAAGGACCCCTGACAGCATCCGGATATTTAGGGTACCCTAAGGACTTCCTCACAGAAAAAACTTGAACTCATTTTTGTTGCATCAAATTGAATTAGATTATTACTTAATTTGAGATCGAGTTTTTTCTGTGTAAGAATCTGTAAATTCCTTAGAATTCTTAGGTTCCTCTCTTACTTTGAATCAATTAAAAATCATGGTTTTAACTGACAATCAGTGACTGAATTTTTGCTTCTGAATCAGTTAAAAACAACTGATTTTCAGTAAAAAATAACTGAAAAATTAGTTAAACTTGACGAATTGAATCAGTCAAAAAAAAATTTACTGAAACATCAGTTATTTTTAACTAATTGTCAGTAAAAATATTAACATTTGAATTAATGACTGACTTTTTGCTTCTAAATCAGTTATTTTTAACTAATTCAAATTTAGAGAGTAGGATATTTTCCATGTCAATCTAAAATACCTTTAGAACATTTTAGTTTTATCCTAATTTCCAAATATAATTAGAACTTCCGTAGCACAGTTTTTCTAAAAGTATTAAATTGACACCCTATTGAATCAAAATTTGAGACACTTTTTGGTACCAATTCGTTAAAATTTAATATTTAACAGTTAACAGGGAGGATCCATTGTCGTTTGGATTAAAATTTTTTTTTTATTTTTCTATACAAAATTTTATAAAAATAATATATATAGAAATTTATTTTTCCCTTTTAATAAACCTTGAATCGAAATTAATTACCTCACCGCATTAATTTCCTTCAGAAACTTTGGGGAAATATTTATTGCCT
The DNA here is from genome assembly GCA_032872475.1 of Leptopilina myrica (nomen nudum). Classification (NCBI taxonomy): domain Eukaryota; kingdom Metazoa; phylum Arthropoda; class Insecta; order Hymenoptera; family Figitidae; genus Leptopilina; species Leptopilina myrica (nomen nudum). The sequence continues at coordinate 7,524,332 of CM065467.1, forward strand.
ACTGTAACTTTGCCATGGCTCACCATTCGTTGCACGTTTAACTTTATACTGAGAAAAGGATGGTGTGTGTCTGTTGTGATCGCGTCTCTCAGACATGGTCCTTAATAAGCGATAATTTCTTGGAACGCAAATGAAAAATATGCTTTTCAAGCACGCTCACTTTACGTGTCGCGATTCTTTTATTTCCCACATGTCCTCTCCGTTATTAAACACACAAAACTCGATCACTTTTCTCCATACATTTATAAGTTTTTAAAGGCACAATTTAGGATTGTGGGTTAACAAAAACTGACACATTGTGCTTCTTATATATTTTTTAATAACCTTTTAGAATTTACAGGAAAATTAAACTTTTGACTTAAGGATTAAATGTTATGATTGTTTAAACAAAAAAACACAACATTTTTTTGTTTTTGTTTCATTCTAACTTAATTTTTTATTGGAAATCGCTATAGGGAAAATTCGGGATCACTCTAATTAGCTTACTTTTATAAATTATTTACTCACAACTTTACTTTAAATTTATTTATCCATATTTTTTTCTATAATCAATTTCAATTTTCTTATTTTTCCTTAAATAGAAATTCAGACTCATTTGAGAAAATTTCCATACGGAATATTAATTTAGTATCAGCATAACTATAACTAAAGTTTTATTTTAAATATTTTTTCTGAAAATTTTTATTGATTTATAACAGAAAATACAAGTAAATTACAGTTTGTGAATACTTTCGGAAATCCCAGTTGAGGCCAAGTTACGTTGACCCAATCTTTGTCCAAGTACATTAAAGAAAACTTTTTTTTTGAGCTTTTTACAGTTGCGCTGTTTTATTTATTTGTCCAGCATATCATTTAAATAGTCATTTAATTATAACTAAATTATTGTATTATCTCAATTTCCAAACTTTGTGAAGCCCAGTTGGGTCCACATTGGTACCAAATCTCAGGTTTGGGCGACTTTGGGTAGATTTCCACACAGGTCCCTGAACGTTCACTCACTAATAGCATTTTAACGAACCTCTTTACGGCGAAATCGTCTAATTGTTCTCCGCCGTATAGAGGTTTGTCTGTATTTGTTAATTTCCTGACATTTGAATTTACAAAAAAATCGTGATTTAAAGATGCAGCCGTACCTATAATTCCCGACGGTAGTGTACAATATTAAAAAATGCTTCAAAAAATGTGTAAAAATAAATTTTTTACAAAGGATCAAAATATTTTCTGACTTGAATTTAAAAAAAATAACCTAGAATTAATTTGACGGAATGTTTAAATTATTTTCTTGATATATACTTTAAAAGACAAGTGTACCCTGACCTTAAATTATAAAATTTGACATTTTTTAAAAAGTAATAATTCATCAAAAAGAATAGTTTAGTTACAAAATTGTAGAAAGTAATAACATTTCGAGAGGATTATAATTTATTGTAATTTTTTAAAATATTTTTTCAGAAGGTTCTGAGTTAAAATTTAAGAAAATTATTGAAGTTTTGAGTAATTGAATGTAGAAATAAGTGAAAGGTCAAGAAAATGAAAATTTTTTGTGACAACACTAAATAAAATAAACTACTCTTTAAACTTTTCTTTTATTTTTAATTGACTTTAGTGACTTGTTTCGCTTTCTATTGTTGTGAAATTTTTATAAATTTAAAAAAAACTAGCTACAATTTTAACAAATTCAGGAAAAACTCAATAAAAAGATGATATATTCATCATATATACAAAAGGAATATTTAGATAAATTATAAGGTGAAAAAGAGGTCAGTAGTTATAGGTGCAAGTTGACTTGATTCGTCAAGGCGTAACAGGTTCATAAATGGATGCCCCACCTCATCCGCTTTAATGTCGTTTGTCCAAAGACTCAACGGAAACAGGCGATTTGCACTCTTTTAACAAAATGTTTCGATGTCGAATGTGTATGCGACTTCATAACGCATACAGTACATATAGTTTATCAACATTAGCCATTTAAATTGTCGTATTAAATCTAATTATGGGAAAATTTTCAATTCCAATAAAAAGCATACCTACTCGCATAATCGCTCAATACATTGTGCAACCATCCAAATTAGAATTAATTCCCCGCCACAGACAATAGCCAATTCACGCACCTAAATTATAGAATAGCTTATTCCTGATAATATATATATATATATATCTAAACCGCCAAGTGATTTATCGAATTTAATTGCGTCAGAAATAAAATTCCACCTCTACTTTTTTCTTTATTATTATTTTTTCTATTAACTAAACTAAACCAAATTTTTTAATTAGTATATTTTACTTACCTATTGGTTCTATCTTGATCTTAATTTTAATATTGATATTCAAAATTTTGGTATATATATCATTTCACTATTTTACTCTAAACGCTATCCATTAATTAAAAAAATAAAATATCTCATAATTTTATGACATGCGATACGTTGAATGAATAAATTTTTGAAATTATCAACTAAAATTCTGGGTGGGTTATGACTTCAGCATAAAGTGGAATTTCTTTGTGTCTTTGGGATTTGGAATAAATGTGGAGAAACAAAAATTTGTTGTGCCCTGGGAACTTTATGGATTACGACATTACATGTTTGGTGCGGTGTCCCTAATATATCGCATAGCGATAGACACACGTTTGAGAGATTTGGCGCCAAGAAAGGGAATAATTAATAGAGTATACTCAGGGAATGTAAACGAAGAGTACGCTAACTTCAGCTGGTCCCCGGGGCCATCTGAAAAGTTGTACTCCTAATGATAACATTCGAAATAACCTGCGTCAACTTTTAAACATATTGTAAACAACTTCAAACCATATTTATAGTCGTTTTTACCTGTATTAATTCATTTTTAACTAAATTAAATAATTTAAAAATTTATTTTATAATTTTTCAGTGAATTAAATATTTTTCAATTTTATTTGGTTTATTTTTAACTATATTTAATCATTTTAACGTTTATTTGGTAATTTTCAACTTAAGAGAAATTTTATAATTAGCATTTAACTATCGGTTTGACTTTGACGATGACTTAAGTTTTAAATTTGATTTTCATAATACTTTCATTGTAATGTTGAATTTGACTTTAACTTTGCAAGTACTCTCCAAATTTTAACTAATAAAAATGTTTACTAATTTGAATTAGTGACTGACATTATGCTTTTGAATTCGGAAATTTTACTAATAAATAATAATTTCTACTAATTTATTAGTAAAATTTACTAATCCAAAAGCAAAAAGTCAGTCATTAATTGAAATTATTCAATAAATATTAGGTAAAAAAACTACTGTTTCTGGTCACCCCTAAATTTTAGCAAAGTTGAAAAATTTAGGGGTAAATAGAAATAGTTGATTATTGCGATTTTATGATATCCATATTTCCTACTACCTCATAAACTTGTTCTACGGAAGTGAAATAATAACTTAATGCACGAGAAAACCGGAAGTAATCCGATTTAAAAGAAAAAACTCATGTTATTGGTGAAACTTAGCAAATCTGTTTCCATTTACCTCAACTGACCCTAATGTATATCTTGAATTTTTTGCTGAATATTGTATTTCAAATATTGTTCTTGTGGCTTGCCTGGCACAAATTAAAGAAATTATGAATTATGATAATTGTAATGAATACAAATAATATTTCTGTATGTGACTCGAAATTAAAAGAATACATAAAAACAAATCTGTCCGACTACTGAATAACTCGTTTCTTGTGTAATATTTACCATGTTAGTAAATTTTCAGAATGGAAAATTACAAATTAGAATTGTGTATTACAAAATCTTTCCAAGTAGACGCTAAAATGTTTTTTCTTGTTCTTATTCTTCTTCTTTTTCTTCTTCTGTTGAAATGTGCGATTTTACGTATCTTATCTTTTAAGTGTAAAGAAGCCAGCTGTATTTCTCTCTCTGTCTTCTTTTTATTTTATTTTTTTCGGTGTAGCTTTCGGTATTAATAATATTCAAGTAGAAAATTAGCAGCTCGACCATAAAAGCGGGAAAGGCAATGAGAGAAGCCTGGAGGCAAGGTGCCCGAGAGTTAAGCATCATGGCAAGCAGGTGAGAGAGAACTCCATAACGAAAGTTCCTCTATGCTTTCTATGTATGTATTGTATATATTTTATACTTATACTTATGCATCGGAAATATCTTCTCAACGCTGTTGTTGTCTATATTGCCCGCGGGGGTGTTAAATGAGATCCGAGGAAAGAATAAGAGGTCAGTCAGGTGTAGGAATATGAATTAGCGAGTTTGCTGCTTAAGCACGTGCGTCCAAAAACTGCGCTTCCTCTCATTGAATTGAAAGGGAGAACAAAATTAAAATTGTCTTGCGGGTGGCGTATAAAACTTTACTCTTTCGCTCAAGGGGCCAGCTGTACAAGTACCTTTATTGTTTACGCTTCTTAAGACACGTCGATTAATCTTATTTATCGCCAGATAAAGAGGAGTAAAAGAATAATTATTTGTACTCACGTTTCATATTTTGTTTCATTACTTCCTTTTTTTATAATAAAACTTATTCTCTTCATAATTATTATTCTATTCCATGAATCTTTTTTTTCTCTATTATAAACTTTTTCAAGGAGGTGGATTATGTTATTTCATTCCTACTTTAACTTTCATTTTCACTGTTATTTCGCCTTCTATAAATTTTTATTTTTACTGTCTCTTTTATTTTCACTTTTATAAATTATTTGTTTTGAAACTATGAAAATCAATTTTTTTGTGGATTCAAAAACTATTATATAATTTAAAACCAAAAATGAAACTAAATTTTTGTACCGTTCCCTGCTGAGAAACATATTCAAAAGCCAGTTTTAAAGTCTATTTTGAAGATAAAATTGAGCATAAAGATCCATCATCCCTGAGGAAGAAGTATATCAATGAAATAATAAAACTCGTTTATTCATTCCGAAGATAAGAAAATCAGTATTTAATTCTTAAAGTTGGCTATTTAAAACTATATAGTACGTCAGGATCATTAAAGAATTTATCTCAAGAGATTGGCAACACTGTGCAGATGCGTGTTCCGGAATATCGGTGTTGGTTACCTTTACTTTGTCCTCAGTGGGCTATCATATCTCAGGTGTCGCCGAAGACAAATAACGCCGGCCCGAGCGCCTTGCCTGTAATGTGTGAATTAAAAGTTCGATGAGCAGGTGGAATCAGGATTGTAATCTCAAAGACCGCGAAAGAGGGTTCTTTAGAAAAATTAGCCTTATTACTTTTCCTCAGTAATTTCAAATGAAACCACTTTGAGCGCTAATTCACTATATACATAATACATCTGAATGTGAATTTAAAAAATTCATTCACGCAAATTAAATTTGTCGTATTATGCTAATGATATATTTATTTCCAAAAGATAAATGTTTCTATCATTTTTTAAAGATTTTTTTTCATTTGCATTTTTATTTTGGATTTTTTTGCTTCAACTCTCTAAATTTGAAGTAGTAAATATTTTTTCTAAGTCGAATTAGTAATTGACATTTTGCTTTTGAGTTGATAAATTTAAAATTTTCTTTTGTAACTTTCAACTGTATTAAATAATTTTAAACTTTAATTGGTAATTTTCAACTGTATTGCACGCAAAAAAAAGGTTGGATAATATATCCAATTTTTATTGGATAGAAGGAAATTAGCTGTTATACCTATGTAAAATCATATATGAACAAACGGCATTGGTTCCAGTGACAATTTTAAATTTATACACGTGATTAGTCATTATATCTATTTAGTTGGATACGGTTTCCAACGAGTTGGATGTAGCAGCCAACTGAAATTTGTAAGTCCCGATTTCTATGATGCGTATGCGCTGTCAACAAGTTGCGACTAGATTCCGACAATTTCGTGCGTGAACGTGAACTGTCAAGACGAAAACACGATGAATATTTTGAAAATAATCGCGCTGACAAACTGTGAACATAATAACATTGTTAAACGAAAGTGATTAAGTGAAAGTGAAAGTGTCAAGTAATAAAGTAGCAAAATTGAAATCAAAGTTTGTAAAATTCTGTCTTCCCTTTTACAGATAACCTTATAGATTATGAAACACTATTATCTCTTAAAGAGAATATGATTTTGATAAATTGATTTATTTGTGATGAGGAACAAACGCTCCACGATGAGGAATACCTAACGCTGAAAATTTTTTTAGGTTATGTATGTTAATTTTAAAGTAAAAAAATCATAAAGAGAATTAATTTTCAGTGATAACTAATGTTATTTAAATCTTAATTATATCTAAAACATTCAATAAGAATTAAATTAGTAAAATCAAATAAACAAATAATTTTATGAATATTCATGTGTAAATTTAATTAAATACGTAAAATATAAATAGTTATTTCACTATTAGAAAATAATTGCATTATCCAACTTAAAAGTAGTGATAACAAAAAAAATAGACAGTTCACAAAACAAATTGGCTCCCCTATCCAACAGAATTGGATAGTACATCCAACATCTAAGAATCCAATTAAATTGGTTGTCCTATCCAACTAAATAGATCGCGCTCCAGACACTATCTAAAATAGCTGGGGTATCCAATACATAGTATACTGTAGCCAACTATTTTTCTGCGTGTGAATAATTTTAAACTCTATTTGATAATTTTTAACTGTTTTCAACATTTTTAAACTGGGGGTAGATTAAGTAATCTCATTTTAACTTTAATTTTAATTTTCACATTCACTTTGATACATTTTTTAACTTTATTTTCATTTTGATAGATATTAATTTCCACTTTTATTTTCACTTTCACTGTCACTTGGTTATAATTTTTATTCAAATATATAACCTTAAATTGTTAAAAATGTAGAAAATCAAATTCCTTCCGCTGCTACCAAAAGGAATTAAAAATTTTAAATGACCCAATTTAAAATAGAAAATTATGACATTAAACTAACTTTTTTCCGATTGTTTGTCATATTCTTCCTTAATTACTATTCTCACTTTCACTTTGTTAGAAAGTGTAAATAAAAATCTAAGAAAACAAAAATTAAAAAGAAAATAAAAATTTATCAAAGTGAATATGAAAATGCAATTAAAAATGAAATTGGGTGACAGGGACGAACGAGGGGGAATTGAAAATCTCAAAAAATTGCTTGACAGCACTTGTGAATGCTTCCTAATTCAAATTAAAAACATTTTTACCAATTCAAATTTAGAGAGTAGGTTCAAAAATATATTAAATTTTACAATATAAATAGATTTTTAATCTTTAAGCGCCCACCCCTAATTATTTAAATTAGTAAATAAAACCTTACTAAATTTTCTATTTATAGTGGTTAATTAAGTCTTAAATAACAATCTCGATGATATTCTAAATCATTAAGTACCTATTGCAAAAGTTGATGGTGAGACATATTAGTAGTTGAAGCCTAAAGATTGGTGCTGAGTACGACTGCTAGTTTCAGCTGGCTTTTGCAACTGCATTGACAAATTTTACAATTTACATATTTTTACTTATATATTAACACACTTTACAGTAAAGGAGGTATAAAATTAGTTCCTTTGTAAATCATGAAAACAAAAAGTTTTCGCAATTTAATTGCACGAAATATTTTGCATAGACCTATAGTTTAGAAATCGTGTAAAATAGATGATTAAATACTTAAAGTGGAAATGGATTTCGAAAATTCTTTACTTTTGAATGTAAAGTCTTGAAACTTAGTAAATTACCGGATTTGCACGGTCTGCAACTGAAAAGAAAGAAGTGGAACTATATATAGATATTGCAGAAAGCCCATAAGTGTAATCATCTAATTTCCGGATGTGAAGTATTTCACGGTAATGCCTATCGAAAGAGGTTACAAATAAAAAACCTGCCTAATTAATAATCACGTAAAATAAGCGAGTAACTTGCTATGTAAGAGTAACGTAACAACACTCTTCACTTTACTTGACATATCCTCGATCTCTTTCCTTTTCCTGCTTTATAAGTAGACTTCAACTATTGTTTTAAGCGGTTAAAAAACTCTTTAATTTTATAGGAAAAGACAAAAAATTTACACGTCCTTTCTTAATTACAACACTTAAAATTTATTTATTATTTTTTGTTAGTTTTTTCTATTACTCATTTATTTCTATTTATTATGAAATTTCAGTAGTGAAAAATTTTAGAGACACTACATTAATACCCATGCAGAAATTACCCTACTAGGGCCGTAGTATGGGATGAAACGCCGCGCCTGATCAGGGCCAGATCAGGGCGACAAGAAAGTGTGGATTCCCTGATCAGGGCCACATCGGGCGCGGCGTTTCATTCCCTAATAGGTCGGCCCTATCAGGCCCTGATCAGGGCCCCAGCGAAATTTCTACACGGGTATTTATTTTTTATTTAGCAAATAACTAATATTAAACTCTTAATATTTTGATGTATATATATTTAGTCAAATTTACTAATTTATCAGTTGAATTTAAAGGATATGTTGGTTTTTCTTGGCTACCAGCATATTTACTAATGAAAACTATCTGAGAATTTAAATTAACTTGATTGCAACCTGCTGAATCCTTAGTTCCGAAGTTAATGGAACTTGAAATAAATCTTTTAATGTCTGCAGTTGTTCAATGTTAGGCGCATAAGCTGACTAAACATTGTATGAAAATTTACAGTTTACAATTTTCTTAAATTTTTTAACTTTCCTAAGTGTTTCCAAACTTAAAAAATTTTCTTTAAACTTCCTTCTTTTGAGGACTTTAAAGTTTTAATAAAATAGTAAATATAATCTTTATAAACACATAGAACTATTAAAATAAAAATAAGGACCTGAATATAGAAGTATTACATGATAAAAAAAAGTAGATAAAAAATATAAAAAAAGAAAACTTCAATAATAATAAATAAGCATAAATATTTTTTTTTGAAATTGTGCCCAACATAGGCACTTTAAAGATGTACAAGGTAGGACCTAGTTAATAAATTGGAAATCTAGGTAGAATCTATAAAAGGGAAAAATATCTTTACAAAATTTAATATGATATTATTTTCTCTCTCTCTCCGTGTTCAAGGTTATGGAACTTCTGAAAATTATTGAAAAACAGAATAAAATTGTTCCAAAAGCCCAGTTTTAGTGAAATATAATTTAAAATTAATTAATTGCATAAATTGCATAAATTGCATAAATTGCATTAATTAATTGCATAAAGTTTCAACTGCACGACATTTAAGAAAAGTCGATTTATAAAGAATCAATAAATGATATTGCTTCTTACATTGGACGTAAATAAATTATTTATAACTTGTTTTAGTTGTGAATTCGGATAACGAAATAATAGGGCGATCAATTATATAAATAAAGTTTTGAAATTATAATCTAGCGCAGCGAGGAGATATAGAAGAAAATATATCCAGTGTTTAATTCGATTAACTCACACAGTTTATCTAACGGTGTTTAAGTCTCGCGTGTTATTATCTGTAGGTGTGTATTCGCGTGTAGATAAGGTAAATCAGGAAGTATATTGATAGGGGTGTTAGTAGGGAATCCGGTTGGTATTCTAAGTCATGCAATGTCTGTCATGAATTCTCTTTTATATTAAATATAGGTATACATGTATATACATCCATCTGCAGTGACCATATAGCAAAATGATTTACACCACAACCTCAATAACAACCGTAAATATTAATACCCATTTACTTTCACATATCTCTCTTTTTATATATACACTTCATATAATGAAAGTGGATTTTCATTTTCATAGAAGCCTGACATGTTTTGTATAATGTATACTCGCAGAATTAATAGAGGTGTGTGGAATTAAATTTTAAAAAAAAATTTTTATTAACAGAAAAAATACTAAGAAAAAGTATCCATAAAGTTTATGATCCCATGGGTGCGAAAACGGAACACACTTTTTTCGGACAAGTCCATTTACTATCCATTATTCTTTATCTAAGTGAGATATATACAGGCCATGCTTTACTATTATGTCAGCATTTTCTTTCTTTTTCTTTCGCTATTTTTCTCATAAATAATTTCTTGACGGGTTCATAAAAGTTGTGAGGTAAAAAATTGACTATCTTTAATACTTACTATTTTTTGACACTTTGAAATAGTGTACAAAAAATGTGTCATTGAAATTGAAGTATTTTAAGAAATAGTAAGCTATTTGTCGACGTCCACATGAAAAGGGCCCATTTTGGCACTATTGGACTTATCTATATGGGCGAATTCCTTGCAAAATTACGAAAATTTTGAGTGGTCATACAACTTTTTTGGTCAAAAATTCGATGAGTTACAGAATTTCAAAGTTTATAGTGACAAATACCTCATTTCGAGAAAAACGGAATTAAAGATTGTGATACCTATTAATTGTGATATCTCCGGTTCTTCTGGGAAGTTATTCAAATAATAATTGTTTTCAGTCCAGGGCACCTTAGAGATGAAAAACCAATAGGTTTTAAATTTTTAAAACCTTTCTGTTTGAAAATACATAAAACCGACAAAATGGGCCCTTTTCTAAAAAAGACAATTTTCTTATTAATAAACCATTTTTTTACAAGGTTTATGATTGGAAACGATTTTATTGTGTCATTTGAAGATAAAGAATAAAAATTAAACTTATTTAAAATTTTTTAAAAGTCTCTATTATGAATAATTTGCCGAAATATCGAAAATTTCACTTCTACGACTACGTAATCAAAGACTCTAACATCAATATTTTTGGTTCTTCTCGGAAGTTATTCAGATAATAATTGTTTTCTGTCCAGGGCACCATAAAGATGAAAAACCAATAGGTTTAAAATTTTTAAAATCACCTTACCCCCCCTTTCTGTTTCAAAATACGAAAAACCGACAAAATGGGCCCTTTTCTAAAAAAGGCGATTTTCTTATTAATAAACCATTTTTGTACAAGATTAATGATTGGGAACAATTTTATTGTGTCATTTAAAGGTAAAGAATAGAAATTAAACTTATTAAAAAAATTTTAACAGGTTTTATTATGAACTTTTGACGAAATATCGTCATTTTTTACATCTACGACTACGTAATCAATGACTCTAACATTAATATCTCTGGTTCTTCTCGGAAGTTATTCAGATAATAATTGTTTTGAGTTTAGGGTACTTTAAAGATGACAAATCAAGAGGTTTTAATTTTTTTGACCCTCCATTTAAAAAATACGGAATATTTTTGCAAAGGACCGACAAAATGGGCCCTTTTCTTCTTCTAAAGAACCAATAAAGTTAAACACTTAAATTAACGATAAATTAATGAAAACCTCATGATTTGACTTGTCAAAACATGTAGATTGATAATAAAAAATAAAAAAAAATTAAGGTTTTTCTCAAAAAAGTATTAAATTGCAAATAACTCGAAAACTAGAACCGACAAAATGGGCCCTTTTCATGTGGACGTCCACATTTAGTTACTTTATACCTGTTAATAGATTAGAAAGATTGAAAAAGGAAATTACACTTCCTTCATTTAAAATTTATTGTTAAGAATGAAGCATGTTAATCTAATGTAAAAAGCATGTTCCATCCTTTGACCCGTGGTGCTTGTTCTTCTTTTGACATATTGTTAATACTGAATTTCCTACGACTATACATATACATTCATTTTTCTGTTTAGAAATGCATATATGTAATATGTTTAAATACTTTTAGCAAAATATTGTAATGTTAAACTACAGTTGTGCTTAAAAAACTGTCTTCCGATTTTAATTTTATGTATTCTTATATAAATTGATAGTTATAGTGGTGGCAATTTTTTAAACCCTAATTATGACAGTCATATTTTGAATATGAAAAAAATTAAATTTCATTTATGATTTTATTCATTATTATAAATAAAATTGATTTTATAAAAAAATTTAATTTAAAAAATCTGAAGAAAATTTATTTTATTCTGATAAATACTTAATTGTCTATTATTAACAAAAAATAATTATTGCATAAAATAATTTTAAATTAAATTAATTTATTTGGTGTTTGTTTCCAATACTGAAATTATTGGTTGAAATGAAAAAATTATTGGATCAACTATAAAAATTATTAGTTCAAATAAAAAAATTATTGTTTCAAATAAAATTCATTTGATTTAAGTATGTAAATATGTATTTGCTGATTAACAAACAGAAGGGGCATTATGACATTTCGTTTAAACTTTGACTATTCTTTTCACTTTTATAAATATTATAAAATAATAATAAATTATTTAATTCTAACTTCTTGGGAAATAAAAATATTTTCAAATAGTTTCTTGATATTTTTAAATATTCTTCTTTAAAAAAATCGACTACTTTTAAAAATTTTAATAATTTTTTTATCTCAATTTATTTAAATGTTCAATTATTATTTTATTAAAATAGATATTTAGTATTAATATATAAAATAGGTGTTTAATAGTACTGTCAATTCAACTTAAAAAAATCATTTTAATTCATCTAAAATATAATTATTTCTGAATATTGCTGGTCGTCTTACCCCACTCTCCCCTATTGCAAAGCAAAATTTTTCGTTTTTTTCTGTTTTTAAAGTTATACAGTTTTATTGAAAATTATGGCATTTTAATGCCAGACAGTCTTTTAAATAAGTTCTGATATAATATTTATTTATTTCATTGTTTGAAATCGGAAATTACATCAAAACTTATTTAAATGTTTGGTGAGTTAAGTCATTGAAAAAAAATTTAATAAATACGATGAAAAGTATGTTTGTTTATGTGATAGTGAGTGTAAAAAGCGAGTTTCTACATTAAAAACTTAAAAATAAATAAAATATTAATTTTTTTAAATTCTATATGCAAGAAGGAACAATTCATGTTCTTAAAATTTGTTTTCAAAAGTAACTGTTTTTGAGTTATCAACAATTGAAAAAAATGACTAATTTTTGAAACATACACGCATAGAAAGGGTTTGCTGTGGCAGCGAACATTTTGCTGCCACAGCAAACCTTGTTCGTTGAAATAGGGACAGCGAAAAAGTTCGCTGTGAGATCAAACAAGTTCGCTATGACAGCAAACTCGCATAAATTTTTACTAATGTTTGCAGTCACAGCTAACATGTTCGCTGCCACTGCAAACTTCTTAGCTGTGGTAGCTAATTTTCAGATATTTCACAGCAAACATCTGTTTACTGCTGCACCTAATTTCTTTTTTTCCGTGTATGATCATATTTTTTTAAAAAATTTTAAAAAATGTGTTTTAAAGATGATAAAACTAGCTTCTGGCATTAATTTGCGATGCTTTCTAATGGAATTGTATTACTTTAAAAACAAACAAAAAAAGCGAAAAATTTTATTTTGCAATAACATTACTTAATCATTCACAGAATTACTTTTTCAATTTCGATTTATGTAGTGTTAAAGCTCAGGAAATGAACTTTCAAATCATATTTTTTTGAGCTTTGTAACTCCAATAGTAAACAAAAAATAAAACTTTTTGTAAACCCTTCAATCGCTTTTAGGTCAGATTTAAAAAAGCGCGTCTGGTGCGTCTTTTTGGAACAACAGACATACTTTTTCGGCGCAGACGCTGTGCTTATAAAATGTACAAGCTGCAAAGCACAGCGTCTGCGCCGAACTAAGTATGTCTGCTGTTCCAAAAAGGCACACCAGACGCGCTGAATTAAAGCACACGACTTGTCCTACTCGTTGGCGCATCTTTGTGCTATTCTTTTTTCCGTGTAGGAAATCGATTGACAAAATTCAAATTTTGATTATTAAACAGAATAAAGCATTATGTGGAACAGAAATAAGTTTTTTTGAAATAGCGAAATTCTTTTTTCTAAATTGACTAAAAATCTTGTCAATATAGTGAAATTAGTGTAGCTGTTCCAGGTAGAACTTTTTTTTCTGCTATACATAATAACTGCACGAAATGATAAATAGAAAATTATATGATTACACCCACAGACTATTTTTAATTTTTGAACTTAACTGCAATAATCAATAATACGAATCAGCTTGACTGCATTGAATATAATATAAGCAAAACGTATATATTCATCGATGATGATGGCAACGACGACGTTGGGAAGCCATACAGCACAATGTGAAATATCGGATTCTGGATATATATATTCGTTTTGGAATACAAGGCGAGCATGGAATATCAATTTTGACGTTTCTCCGCGGCAATATAGCAAAATCGAGAGTCTGGCGCGAGGTTTTATATACGTTCTGAGGGGGGTTGGCTATAAAAGCCGATATATTCCTATTTAGTCAAAACGAGGTTGAATCCGGTGAAATCTATGGAATACCGATCGATATCGGTCCGTTCAAGCGACTCACGTATATGCCGCCACTAGCAGTCAGAGGAGGGAGGAGGAGGAGGACTGATTTATTTTATACCCATACCTCTTCTTCGATATGTCTGATAAACTCTCGTTCGTCCAACACTGACATCTGAATGACTCGTTCTTTTCAAAATATGGGCGTGTACCCGCACTGAATTTTTCTACCCTTTTTTGCATTTGTCTCTTTTCCGTCGATTTTTCAATTACATTTATTACAGTTTTCTTAATATTCTCAATTTTTTTAAATTTCAATCTTTTCTATAAAATCTTATTTTTTAAAAGTAGGATTAAATATTCTGCAATGTATGTTGCAAGCTTGGTAGACTTACCATAATCATGTTTCAAGCTTGGTATCATTGCATTGAAGGCTTACAGCAAGCTTGGTACACAGAAAAAAACCGGACTCAAAATGAGTCCGGTTTTGAACTGCAACAAAAATGATACCCCTTCGACTCATTCTGAGTTTCTAGGGAAAAGACTCAAAATGAGTCTTAAGGGGTATCATTTTGTCTTTACGATAAAATTACAATCACATTGGAAAAGCTAAGAATAATTTATAAAAATATGAATTAAAATAATTGTTTATAACTAATAAACACGTTGCACTTGTCAAAACATTAATACTTGCAGTCGATTTATTGTTTTTATGAGAATAAAGAAATTTCTTTTTCCTACGATTATTATACCTTCTTTTTTTATGAGAAATAACGATATGTCATCGTTGTCGTGAAAATCCGAATCTCGCACAATGGAGATTTCTTTATCCATAAATCGAAAGTCAGTTCGTGGAGATTCAATATTGGGTTAGATGAATAAAGTGAGACACTTGGACGTATATCAATAACTTTCGGAAATCCCCATAAAGCAGTTGGTAGCCGAAGCCAAGAAAACAGGCATCATCCCCCTTTTCTGGACGTTATGGCCATAAATGAAATAAAATGATATTTTCTCGATAAGAGGAGTCTCGCCGAGGTAAGCCGCGTTACTCAGGGGTCAGCAAGCACTGTCCTGCCTTGGTCAGTGGTCAAGTGGCCTGTGAAACGGTGGATATAAGAGCGAGAGCCATATGGGAAACCCATGAGTTCTCCATCAAGTTCCCGTCTGTCTTATATATATATAGAGCATTTCGGACGCAGAACATTTTATTGTATACGTCACTCTCGTCCCCTTTTTATATTCTCGCCTCAAACCATCCAAATATATAAAATCTATATATCAACCATTTATTTTCACTAAAATATATTTTATATAGTTATATTCGACCCACTAAATTTACAAAATTGTAATTTATACATAATTTAGTTCAATTTATCACCAAAAATGAGTAATACTTTTTTTTCTTCAATATAACACCCTGGAAAAAATATATTTGACTCAGAGACAACTAGACTTTTAGTTGCTTTAAATAAATTGTATTTTGTTTAAATAAAATTTTATCTATTTATTTTATTATAGTTGCTAATTTAAAATGCAACAAAAATCATATATCAAATTATTCCTGTGTTATTTGATTAAAAAAAAAGTTTTATTTATGTTGACAAAATTTTTTATTTTAAACAAATAAGTTACCTCTGAGACTTTGCGAATAACAAAAAATGCGCACGAACTAAAAGAATGTTTTTTTAACGGGTTTCTCGATTTTGAACAAAAGAACATAAATTAGAATTGATTGTTGAAGTTTTGAGATGTACTTCGTGACGAGTTCACCTCTATTCAATCACTATGCACTACATGTGAGACATTTTTTCTTACCTCGAGCATGCTGAATTTTATTATATCCAATGGAGAAACGATTTTTACGACATCATTTTATAAACTTAACAAATTTGCCAAATATTCCTTAAAGTTTTTATAATAAATATTACACAATTTCTGAGAAAAAGTAATTATTTAGCAATTAAAAATTTTTATTGAAAATCTACCAAAAGAAAATTTATAAATAAAATTACCAGTACTTATGGAATATTCATAAAACTTTTTTT
This sequence comes from Leptopilina myrica (nomen nudum), assembly GCA_032872475.1. Taxonomy (NCBI): domain Eukaryota; kingdom Metazoa; phylum Arthropoda; class Insecta; order Hymenoptera; family Figitidae; genus Leptopilina; species Leptopilina myrica (nomen nudum). Next base: position 7,540,547 of record CM065467.1, read on the forward strand.
GAAAAAATTCCCCAAAAAATTAATGGAATCTTTATTTATATTTATGAATATTTTTACTAAATTATCGCAAAATTTCTACTCCTAATACTTTGTTCTGTTCTTTTTTGTGTTGTCCTACATTTGTAAAATTTTACGTGAAAGAAAATTTGTAACTTTTAAGTATATTTAAAAAATTTTTTTTTCAACACCATTTCTTTGGGTTCCCTGAAGATTTACCTAAAGGTATTTGCTAAATATTTTTAGTTAAATTTTGCATATTTGTTGTTAAAGACGAAAAAGCACCCTGAGGCTAAATGTTAAGTTAAGTTAATTTTTTCCAGGTTTCTTACATTTTTCGTTTTTTCGGGTTTACTTGTTTAAAAATTATTTATTTGACATTGGGCAAGTACTCTGTCAAAAAAAGACCACTCACGTGAAATAAAACCGAATTTTTTTTTAAAATTTTAATTAAGGGGTTACACCACTGTAAATGCCTCAAAAACAACGTTTTTCAGGAATTTTTTTTGAATGGAAGGAAAGGATATATAGTTATAATGTTTTAGGAAGTTATTGACTGTATATTTAAGTAAAAAATTACAAATTTTTATTAATAAATATTCCAAAATGGCGGCACAGGAACCATTTTAGTAATGCATATTTTTCCATGAGCTCTGCGGCAAGCAGTATAAGTAATGTAAATTTCAGTCTAGAAACAAATAAAAATTTTTTTCTTAATATATATAAGAATAGCTACAGAAATACGTAGGGGATTTTTAAAATATTGATTTTTGGGTAATTGGCAAGCATTTGAAGAAAAAACTCTTTTTCCGACCAAAGAAAACGACACTTAATTGTTAATAACAATTGTGTAAATTAACTTATCAAAAACCCCTATGTATTTCTGTTCAAAATTTAATTTTAAAAATGTAATAAAAAACCCGATTGAAAATAGTGAAAATTGTTTGAGTTGTACTGCTTGCAGATTTCTAAAACTGTGTTTTGAAAAAAACGCGTTAAAAGAGCAACACCACTACAGCGGGCTAAAAGAAGCACTTGTTCAATAATTTTTTTTTAATGTAAGGAAAGGAAATATAGTAACAATATTTTAAGTAGTTATTAACTTACATATTCAACTTAAAAATTACAAATTTTAATTAATAAATGGGTCAATCCATTTTATTTCAACTAAAGTGGTCGCCAACTAATTTTTAAAAATTGTAATATTCTGCAGGAATGATTTTGATGTTACTAAAGTCAAGAAATCAAATGACTTTTTCAAAAAAATTATATATTTTTTATGAAATATGAATTTAAAATGTAAGAGATGCTAAAAACTGTCAGTTTTCTGCTAGTAGAACATAATGTAAAACAAATACAATTTAGTACAAAAATATAACATAAATTATTGGTATTTGTTAAGAATGTTTAAATTTATTATTACAAATTAATATAAGCATTTAAAATTATAAAATAATAAATAAAATATTATTCCAAAGTTCAACATCAAAGTAACCTAATTTAGTACCTAATTATGGGACTTTCAGGAATAATTCACTAATTAGGTACTAATTAAACGAACACTACAACTTTCATTTTGGTCTCAGGCCAATTTTAAGAGTTATAAATTTTTTAAAAATAGTACGTTTTTAAAGGTTAATGAAAAAAAATTTTATAAAGTTGAAGTTAGATGAGCATTGATAATAATAATAATAAACCAACTTCAACTTAAAAAAAGTTACATTCATTAACCTTTAAAAACTTACTATTTTTTAAATATGTATAACTCTTAAAATTGGCCTGGGACCAAAATGAAAGTTGTAGTGATCATTTAATTAGTACCTAATTAGTGAATTATTCATGAAAGTCCCATAATTTTCCGATTTTCTCCAAAGAAGTTGTACGCATTTGAAAATCGTGAAAATGGGCAAAGTGGCATTTTTATTTTAGATATTATTTTTATTTAAGTAGAAAATTGAAGAAAACGTTAAACAGAAACTGAAAGTTCATCGAAAATTCGTCATATTCCGTAAGTTTTTATTTAATTTTATAATTCCATTTCCCCATTATTTGTTAATAAAAATCCCACAATTAGGTTACTTTGATGATGAACTTTGGGATAATATTTTATTTATTATTTTATAATTTTAAATGCTTATATTAATTTGTAATATTAAATTTAAACATTCTTAACAAATACCAATAATTTATGTTATATTTTTGTACTAAATTGTATTTCTTTAACACTATTTTCTACTAGCAGAAAACGGACAGTTTTTAGCATCTCTTACATTTTAAATTCATATTTCATAAAAATCATTCCTGCAGAATATTACAATTTTTAAAAATTAGTTGGCGACCACTTTAGTTGAAATAAAATGGATTGACCCAAATATTCGAAAATGTCCGCACTGGAGCTATTTTTGTAATCAATGTTTTATGTAAGTTAAAATTCTTCTCCGGTAAAAAAGCTTGAAAATTTCAATGAAATGGATTTCAGACATGTATAAATCCTTTTCTTCCTTATTCTAGAAGGTTCAAAAAAATTGTTAAGCTAATAAAAAAATTAAAATTTTTTTTAAATGTCTACAGTGGTGTAACCCCTTAAGATTATGTTAATCGGCGAACTTTTTTTCCGTGTAGAAGTTTTTCACTTATAAAAATAAACATCAGAATGATATATAAAATTATTTAAAATTGTTAACCCAGTCAAAAAAGTTCTATAGAATTGGAGTAGACTGATAAAATAGAGCATTCTATTGAATATTTTATAGAATTTGGCTAGAAATATTCTATAGCATTCGTGCAAAAAATTTTCAAAAAAATATTTCTAGTTATATTCTTTAGAATGCTTTATGGAATAATCTATAGATATAAAATTTGTTTTATTTTATAAAAGAGATTTAAGAAATAAATTGTTTCAAATGGTCGTTTAAAAGTTGCAACAAGTTTACATCAAATGGTCATAACTTTGCTACAATAAAGTTGTTACTTTTAAGAAAACTGTAGGTTTTGTATTTTTCTTCGATTTTTTAAATTTAGAGTTTGACTGAAAAAATGAAATATAATTCTAAACATAAATAATTTAAAAATAAGTAAATAAATGTAAAAAGGCAAATTCTAGAGAAGAAGGTTAATAATTTTTGAGATGAGAAGTATAAGACGATCCGTAAGAGACTAACGAATACAGAAGGATGTAAGGGGGCAACAGACACACCCCACAAGATCGCGAGGTTTCGACTTCGTGATGCATGATAGGCCTGAGAGGATTTATGCGCTCGTCGGGCGCGAGGCAACGATCCATTTATTCGATATCGGAATATGGAAATATTACCAAGCTGATGTCTTTCAACTTGAACGTTTCTTGCATATGTACACACACAGCCTCCACTCCTCTCCCTTCATTCACCTTGAATTCATAATACTCCCATGGGCCGAAACCTCTAAAGCTTCGTTCCAACGCATTCGTCTCCCTTATTTTATGCCTTTTGATGTGCTCTCTATCAACCGCGGACAAGTCGAATTTCCCCAAGTCTGAAAGTGTCACTTTATGATCCCGCAAACTGTGAATATACCTAACGGCCTTTCATACTTTTTGCCTTTCTTCCTCCTCTTTTTTCCCTCTAACCCCTGCGGATAAAAAGGTTTGGATATCAAAAAGTCTATAATGTACTTGCACATGTACGGAAAAGTATATATATATACATGTGTCGGGGAGGATCGTATAGGCGAAGAAATATCGAAAGAGTTCGCTTCCTGGAATATGGAATGAGGCGGCCATTCGCATTATAAACGGGCTGACCTAATCGAGCCGAGTGGAACGCTTGTGGAATTCCGTTCGCTCCATATTTTCCTGTCGTGCAAAACGTGGCGCACGTAGGCCACATGCTTAAACGCGTCTTGTAAACGTAGACGCGTACCACTTATTTACCTGCTTCATCCACAGCTGCGCGCGCGTTTATCAACATTATATACATATATACACCTAAACTTCAAGTATAATTTCATCAGACCATAAAAATTATTTATTTCAATCCTTTTGACATCGCTATTTAGAGCCTTAAATGGATTCTTGAATTGTACATTTTTGGAGAGAGCAATTACATGCCTACTTAACAGGCTCATCTTTATGTATTAATCTTAATTCAAGAGACGCATTTTTTCTACTTATAATCAGAGTCAATTTTCTTGTTGGCACTTTTAAAAAGGGAGAGAATTCTTATTTTCCTTCACTTTCCCCCAAAGGAGTGTTTATACTGAAATATCAAACATGAAGAAATTTTACCATACACGGAAAAAAGTCGGACTAAAAATGATTTACAATAAAAAAAAACCTCTCACTCTCGCATATATTGCTACAACCTTATATTGAAAGTTTACTACAAAATTTTCTCATCATTTACAGTCGTAAGATGAAGCAAATTTTCTCTGCAAGTGAAGGAACAAATTATTACATTGAATAAAAAATAACCGATCGGATAAATTCGGGATTTATACTTTTCAGGCCGGGTCGGGTAGAGCTTAGTCAGTTCGGGTTCAGCCTATATACGACAAATTATCGAAGATTCATGTACTTAATTCCGTTTGGGAATCTTAATTTAATCTGCAACGCTTTTTGATACGTCACAATTTACTGTGATAAACATTTGGGAATAATAAGAATTTTAATCAATTATTTATATCAATAAAAACATAATTTAAAATATAGTTAGAAATTATTTATTAATGTAGATAACTTTTTTATATTGTGTACAATTGTTGGGGGTTTAGGTAGTTATTAAATTAGTAAATTGAGATTTACGGCAGTATTAATATAGATATACTGTAATGACATTATTTTTTTTTCTTCAAGTTTTACCGAACTGTTCAGTAAATATAAATATCGTGAACACTTATATTACGTTTTACTGAACACTGTATCTCTCGTTTTACCGAACATTATTACATTATTTTTCAATGCAATTGCTTTTACAGTCTAGTTCTTGAAAAATTAGTGTTTTGACACTTCATCCCTAGAGTAATAATATGAACTTTATTTTAGATTTTTGAAACTAATTTCACAGATGTTATTAAATTATTATTACCAACAATTGTGGTTCCAGAGAAAAGAAACATTAATGTATCAAAGTGATAAAATAAGTATTATCGAAGGTGTCTTATGGTATAAATTCGAGACTTTGGTTAGGTGATTATCATGCTGGTGACTGGGTGAATGATGTAGAAGAACGACTGGGACCACACGCATAACACTTTCCCACAATGCGTCAAGTGTGACGATCTGTTAGATGAGTGTCGACTCCCCACTAAGAGGGCATTCTACGACAGCCTCCGTAACATTTCGTACAGTCCATTTCGCGGTCGGTTACATCATCACCACCACCACCACCATTCTCATCTTACAGGCCACCCACTCCTCCCACTCACTACGTAAAACTCGCGCGCTCGACTAATATTTAACTCTCATTCAATTTTCTGTGGCTAATGTGGCTAATATGGCTAATATACCTAATGAAGAGAAAAAGTTAGATAATTTTTAGCATTTTGTCATGCTTATTTTTTGCTAATGAACCGAATTATTACATCAGATAGTTCTTTTTTGCTGCAAAATCTAATTTTTTGATTTTTTAGCTATTTTAGTTTATTTTTAGATATTAAGTTTGATTATTTATAATCAGTTATTACAGCTGGTTTAACAGCTTGTGATTGGTTAATTGAGAATTTAATCATTCATAAACTTTTAACTATTATTTGGTGAAACTGTCCCTTAATTTTTCTCAAACTCCAAAAAAAGTCACTAATTCTAATTTACTAACTAGCAAAATATTGATATCTTAACAACTTTACTACATACTAGAAATCCTCAATTAAGTTCTAAATGTAAATATTATTAAACTTATCATTTTTCTATTCTTCACTCTGAAAGAGGGTTAAAAATATTTAAAGTACATTTAAAATACAGCCTTATCTATAATTAAGTTAGAGAATTTTTTTCGACCTATTTTTACATTGAGAATGCAAATTTAAAGAAGAAAGATGCATCTTAGCGAAGGAATGCTTCCAAATGGAACCTAATTTTAATCATGTCCCTTTGATTTCGTTTTCTCTCCCTCTCTCTCTCTCTCTCTCTCTCTCTCTTTTTGTTATTTTCCAGCCAAGACACTACTGTATCCTCACGAATTCACTTTACGTTATTGTCGTGTCGCTCTTTTTCTCGCTTCCTTTTTAACCGGTCGGTTTCTTGATCTCACTCGTTCTCACTCTTCCTTTCACCTTTTCTACTTTTCTGTTGCTCCTTCTTTCTTCTCCCAGTTTATACTTTCTTTTTCTTAGAGCGTGCGAGCATTCCAAGCTAGCCTTAGCCACGTCTCGCGCATACTTACATACCTTATGCTCCTGTGCAAAAGCGAAAATGTTTCGCGAGCAACATTACTACCACTAACAATTTCTCTTCCCCCCTTTCTGAATAACGATAATCGACATGTCGAAGAGAATTTAACGGTCCCTTTGTGAATCTATTCGTTTATTTGTTTTCTCGATTTACAACAACAATACTTGTAAATTTCACGAAATGAAAAATAGTGTAAATAATTATTTTTAATTTCATTGTATAAATGAATAGTCCGTTGGGAGTTTTTAAAGAATTCTGCATATATAGTTACGACAATAAATCGTAATTAAGAAAAGAGAAAACTGGTTGAATTAACCTTTTTCCCGCGCGAGCATGTCTCTTTTTTTTCTCTCCGCGCTCACAAGATTGAAATTAGAACTCTTTGAACGCAAATCTTGATTACATTAATCTAAAAATATTCCAATTTACTTTTCTAGCTAACGATCCTCGGTCAACTTTGTAGAAATCAATTTACAACCATTCAAAAAGGATGATTTAAACTTTCAAACTTCCAAATCAAGAAGTCTGATCGAATTTATTCGTCTCTAGATATCTCCATTTGAATAATCTGATTTTCCTAAAATTGTACTCATCAAGTTTTTCTTACTTTTCAGCTTTCTGGAAATTATACTTTTGGCTCGAGAAAAAAAGTTAAAAAAAAAAAAGAAAAGAAAAAGAAAAAGGTGGGAAGAAAAAAGGTTAGTTATTACTATATAAGCACTTAGAGGATATAATTGATAAAAAAGTTGTTCTTAGTCACGTATCTCAATGATTCTTGGGAGTCGTGATGTCGTTAAAGGTCGCTCAACGCCATCAGCGTACAGCTTAGGAATAAAAATGGGAGGAGAACGCTGCAGGTCGGGATGCATCGACCATGCCAAGTTATGTCAAGTCGCTAAGGATCGCTGCCAACGCCCCGGCAAAAGCGGACAAGTGCGAACCAGACCAGACGTTTTGTACCACCAGCCTAGCGTATCGTTGTGGCACTACGTCGTAAACATCGTTCACAGCGACTTGTAAATTCTCCCTTGGCATTTTAATGGTGGTCATGCCACGCTCTTGTATTAGTTTCATGAACATTAATAACTCAACAACGAAAGTCTATCGCCGATTAATTAGTCACCCGATGCGTTTAGTTCTATGAGCCGCAACTATATTTTCAGAATATTTCATACTGAACATTTAAATTAACGGTAAATTTAAAAAAAAATTATTTTCTAATTTTATTTATATTTTAAAATAAATTTCTATACAAGCTTCTATTTCACCTGATATAGACAAATAGAACTGATGTCTGACCAAAACTACTTTTTACTACTGTCAGAAAAAGTTAAGATCAACTTTCCGACTTAAATTGACATTTGCTGCTGACAACATTCGGCTAAAGTACCCTCTCTAAAGTAATTTAATCTTTGAAATTCATAATAGCCTTTTTAAAATCATGAAAAACTTTTTAAAAAGTATTACATTTTCTAAAAATTCGTGAATTTTCAGAAAACGTAAATATTAAAAATTCAATGAAATTTAAATTATTTTAAAAATATTTACTTGGTGCAACTATAATTTTTATTTGGATCTAACAAATATGATTCAAATAATTTGAATTATTTAAAATAATGCAATTATTATTTAATTTTTTTTTAATTAATTTGTTTTTTCAACTAATTTCAGATAAAAATTCTTAAATATAAAAAATGTTTTAAAATTATGTTAAAACTGTTCTAAAGTTAGTTAGAAAACTAAAGACATACTTTTTTATATAAAAAAATTCAATGATAATAGTATTTTTTGCGTTTTCAGCCTGAAAACAAAAATTTAAGAAAATAATTCTTCAAAAATTATAAAAATCTATTTTTCAATTACCAATTCTCAAACTTAAAAGGTATAAAATATTTTCTGACTGATTGTATTTTTACGACCATTGAATTCCTTACAAAAATTATTTTAAAAATAATTTTGTGGAATATTTAAATTATTTTTTGATATAGTTCAAAATATGAGTGTACACTCTCCTTAATGCAAATTAAGATAAAAAAAATTATTTTTATTAAGCAAATAATTTATTGAAATGAAAATTGTGGATTATTTGAAACTTTAATTATTCATTTTGTTCAAATATTTAGTTTTCTGATACTATAATTACGATAATTACAAATTCTTCGTTATCTGATGCTAGTTTTGTAATCAGTGAGCCCGTAAATCACAAAGTGTAAAATTTCAAGCGGTTTTGATTGTTTTAAAAAAAAAGTCGGCCATGTTGGAACCGCCATTATGAATTTTTTAAAAATCTAATGTCAGATTCGTGATCAGACCATGGAAACTTTCAAGTAACCAATTTCAATCGATTTTGATCAATTTTTATGAAAAAAAACTTTTAACCGCCGGAAATCCTAACATCCCTGAGCTATCTTAAGAATATCCTAATTTCCACGAACCAATAGTTATCCCTAAGAAAGAAAGTTTTCAGTCCTAATCTCAAGATTATTTTATTGATTCTTCTGAATATGAAGTAATATATTTTAAATATGAAGAAGAAGAAGAAGAAGAATTAAGAGAAAAAAAGGAAACAATCTCAAAGTTGGATTTAGTAGACATTTGCGTAAGCTTGAAAACCGTATAATATATACTCGCTGGGTATAATATAAATAAAGGTCGGAGGCGAGACAAAGGATCCGCACCCAAGGAATGAAATGAAATCTACAGTGCGGTAAATTAAAGTGCTCTGTTTTAATGCTGTTATAGGAATTACTGCTCTCGCTCTGCTCTTAGCTCTTACCTCCTATAGCCAACCTTACAATCTACCACCTTCCCCTTCAGCATGGGTCCTTCCGTGCTTCTCCTTCTTATTCCATTCCTGCTTTGCCACCTCTCTTCTACCCCCGCCAACTAATTTCCTCCTTCTGATGGTGAATTTTGTAGTTGCACCATAAAATTTATAACGCCTGACTATAAAAAGCGGACGTAATTGGAAAATACCGAGACTAATGCAAAAATAAGTGAATCTTTCACCAATTTTCAAATCAATTCTATAATTTTTCCTGAAACATATATATTCACAGCGCCAGACTTTTGTTCCAAACAGGGGCGCCAAGTAACTACAAGCGTTTTTCGTTTGTATTTTAGACTCTTAATTTCAACTCATGTTGTTTTTTAACTATAGTTACTGTGTAGTATCGATATTATAATTACAATGGTTGATGTTTAATTGCTGTGGGAAGAATTCTTTTCTAAAGAAGCAGCGTTTAAGATGAGCATAAATAAATCGAAATTGAAGAGCGAGAGAATGGGGCAGAATGGAGTGTATAATTATCGTTGTGCAAGTTAGCGTAGTTCTGCTCAGTTTGGTTCCACTCTACGGGTTTGAATTATAAGTTTGCAAAGGAAGACATGAATTAGATTCTTGACTCGAAACTATATGGAAACATACGTATGGTATATATATGTTTGCGTGCAAAAACTCATCGAGTAATTAAAATTTAGTGTTAACGTCAATTCTTATTTTTTAATTATTAAAAAAATTCAATCTGTCAACATGTTTTTAATTCATAGGAGAACATAGTTCCTGACTATGTTAATGAAAATATTTTTAGAACATAAGTCCGAAGTTACTTTTTCAAAATTTTAAAAAGTCGTTCGCAATTTTGAATCTGACATTTTGATTTTTAATAAAGTAATATTAGACTAGTAATTATTGACACCGAAACCCCACTAGTATTCAATCTTAAGCTAATTCAAAGAATTAAAAAGAACGTTGTTCGCCATATGGAATCCACCATTTTGAATTTTGATAAGCTGACATCGAATTCGTAATCATTTTTAAAATTGCTTCACTTTTTTCTAGAGATATTAACTTAATATAAATTTCACATAATATAAACATTACTTGTCATAAATTTTATCCCACACAAAATCCATTTGACATAAATATCAATTTTCATAAAATTCATTTAACACAAGTTTCATATGTTACATAAAACTTGTATACAATAATATTCCCATTTGACATAAACATCACTTAACATAATTCTTATTTGACTATTATATTAAAGGAGAATCTTGTTAAGTGTCTTTTATGTCAAATAATAAACTTATGACAAATGATATTTTTGCGTCAAATAGAAATTATGCTAAATGATTTTTCTGTCAAATGAAATTTATGTTAAATGACATACCTATCAAATAAATATTATGTTTAATGAAATGTATATCAAGTATAGGGGAGACCGGGGCGTAATGGCTAACTTTTCACTCTTTGTTGTTTTACTCGGACACTTTTGTCCTAATTGAATGTTTATCTCTCAGAAAAGTTACTCTGGTATCTCAGCTTACTTTTAAGACTACGAACGTCCCGATATGACTCTTGCTTTTTATTCTACAGCAGTTTTTCTGGAGCAATGCAGAGCTCCAAAATACGCCCCTAACCGGGGCGTAATGAATAATGATTGCTAATTATTATCTACAGTTTCCAATTTTATTGTATATTGTAAATTAAGGTTCCTGGGTATTCCGTGAATGCTATTTTTATTCAGCAATACTTCTCCTATCGCTTTTTCAATAATATTCTGTGATATTGGCACTCTTTCAATTTTTTTTGTAATTTCTCATTAAAATCGTAGCTTGAAATCTACTGTTTGTAAATTTTAGACCAAAACTTAAAAATTTTGTTAAAAACACCTAAACATACTTAAACTAAGTGACAAGTAACCGCGAAAACAAACCTACACTTCGCCGATATGGTACGTTGCTTTTTATACATAGCGTATTGCATTAGCCAACACGCCCCGGGAAAAAGTAGCCATTACGCCCCGGGGGTGTTCGGCAAATATTTGCCTTTTTTTTAACAATACCGGAAGTGTGAATCAAAAATCTCGAATTGTCCCTTAAAAACAAACGTGTCAAGATCGAAACCTCATTTCAGTTTCTTTTTTAAAGCTATTTTTCAAAAAAATAGAACGAAAAAACGAAAATTTTGAAAAGTTACTTTCGTATGTCAAAAATAGTTTTTCTACTATATTTCTTACAATAATGAATAAATATTAATGAAACTTCCGACAAACTTGCAGTATACCAAGTACAATAACTTGTCTATTGTGCGAAATTATTACAATTTACGGTTTTTAAACAAATTACAATTATTCATTACGCCCCTTAGCCATTACGCCCCGGTCTCCCCTATACATGCCAAATGCTGTTTATGCAATAAAAATTGTATGTCTGATGAAATTAATGTCAAAAGAATTTTAAATTAAATGTTTTTTATACCAAATTTATACCAAATAAAATTTATGTCCCAAGCTTCCTTACTAATAGGAAAAATATTATTTTTACTACACTGCCTCAATGTTACCAGCAACGATCACCATACGTTGTCCTATTCGGACTCTATCATTCTAAATCTCGACGTAGCGAAAAAAGTGATTCTTAATAAGGAGGGTACATTTGTTAAATCGAAATGTACAAGTTTATGCAAATAATCGATGAGGTTTTTCGGGGGAATCGTTAACGACGCGTATGCAGCGAACGGACTCGTAAATGTTCGAAGGAGAAACGTAGAAGAAGAAAAGAAGAAGAAGAAGCAGCAGTAGCCGATTGATATGCGGGACGCAAGAGAGACTGGTATAACGGTAGGACTTCGTTCGCAAACAGCCATCGTGTCATTGTGCCATCACAATGCAAGGTTATTCATCTTAAATTCTCGTTGCGATGTCATTATTATCGTTAGATAGAAATCTTCAGAATTGGATTCAAGTTCGTTCGGGAAAAAGAGGGATGCGTGAAGTTGTGACCGTGTATGTCCCTCTTTCCTATATCCCCAGTTCTATACGTATATACAAACATTTTTTTCATTTACTTATTTCTTACTGATTTAGTATGCAATCTTCAATTTCCTTCCTCGATATCTTCCTAAATGAGCGAGTTTCTGATCTCAAGACTCTGATCACAGCCGCTATCTCGTTAAACGAATTTCAAGTTCCACGTCGTCGATTAATCCATAAAAACTCCCTTTTAAAGTAGTTGCGCATTTAATTTTTCATTTTCTTGTCTCTTCGGCTTCTCATGATTTAAACTGAAATCCTAAAGATTTTGCATCCTAAACATAATGTATATTCTAAAAATTATACACACTAAAATTAATATTAATATATTAATATTAAGTAGTTTGTGAACGACCCCTAATGAATATTTAAGGAAGGGGGGGAGAGGGTCAAAATATACGAAAAAAGGTGCTACATAGTTTATAATCAACCCCTAATAAATATTTTTAAAAATATTTTAAAAATTATTCATTAAGAGTTTTTTATAAACTATGTGGCCTCCTTTTTTTAGTAAATTCTGATCCCACCCCTCTCCTTGTGTTAGCGACATTTTTTCCTTTTATCATAGTCAATAACTTAACACCACCTCCTGCCCCTCAAAAGCCTATGTGGTTTATGAACGTACCCTTAGTCAATAAAACCAGTTTTTCCCATTTCAATTTTTCCGATAGAAAAAACAATTCTGACACAATAAAAAGATCATTTGTCATGATACAATTAAGAGGTCGGTGGTAATTTGCGAGGGTGGTAAGTAGTTCGCGAAATTTACGGACCAAAGATCTAATAAAGCTAGCTCATAACCATTAATCACCGCAGGAGGCAAAAGAATCCTATACCCCACAAATACTGGCAAACAAAAAAAAATCACTACTTTTATCTCCATGACAATGTTGAGAAATTCTTTTTTAACTAACGTAAAAGTTAATGGAGGAATTATATACAAAGAAATAATTAGGATAATCCTTAAAATTAGGGGGAATAATTGAGGACTCGGATCCAAGAACCAACGCTTCGCTCGGCTACACAATTATTTCGTAAAATATTCATTCTATAAAAAAACCTCAAAGGAAAAAGATAATGTATAATGTAGTATATTTTAGAAATTAAAATTTGTATAGCTTTAAATTTTCCACATTTTCTTGCGATTGACTAGTATGGAGCCGTATAGCCGAGCGCAAGACCAAAAAGAATAATAATTTTGAAAAAGGTAATGCAAAAAAGTTTTGTTTCCTTATTTTTGATATTGAAATGGTTTTTAATGTATTTTTGGCCTCTAAACTCGATTCCAAATTCCAAACCTGAGAAGCAAGTTAAATTTTTGGAAGTCCTTTTCAATATATTTTTGACCTATAAACACGATTTTAGATCTTAAAATTGCCTAGCACGTCAAAGATGGGATCATGCAACTTTCACATTCACTTACAACATTTTTTATTTCGTTAAAAAAATTCTCACTTTCAATAAAAAATATCCGTTTTCCCAAAAAAATTTTGATTTTTATGCAAAAAAAAGTCTTACTTTTTTACTTTCACTTAAAAAATTGTCACTTTCGCATTCAATCAAAAAATTTTCACATTCATTGCAAAAACTCTTACTTTCAGCAAAAATATAATTTCACTCACTATCTTTCAAAGAAAGTTCACTCTAACCTAAATTATATTTCACTTTGACTTGAAAAATTCTTACTTTCACTTTCACTGGAAAAATTAAAATATTTACTTTTACTTAAAAAATTTTTACGTTCCCTAAAAAATGTTCAGCTTTGCTAAAATAATTTTCACTTTTATTTAAAAAATTTTTGGAAGTGAAAGTAAAAATTTCTTGACTAACAGTGAGAATTTTTGAATGAAATTGAAAATAAATAAATTTTGAGTGAAAGCGAGAAAGAGCTTAGGGGATTGAGTGTGCAAAAAAGGACCACAAATTTATTTTTCTTAAATTTGGTCAATATATTACTATCTATATAAAAATAACTTTTTGCGATATTGAACACAAAATTCCCTTTTTGGGAGAGTTATAGAGGGGGAAAAATCAAAAACTTATTTTTCTCGAAAACTACTTAATCTATTGTAATGAAAAATGTTTTTTATATCAACTTTAGATTTGTATGAACTATGAAGCAACCTTAATAACCCCCTAGTAATAAGTCACAAAAGAATTTGACAGGTTTTATAAAATTAACCATTCACATAAAATAAAAATGTACCGGATAGGGTTATTTAGGGTTTCACTGCGACACACCCTGAAATCATGGCAAACATAACCTTTTTAAAAAGGAGAACAGTTAAAAGAGTTAAATGAGAAATAAATAATAATGTTACTTTCCAACAGAACTAAAAAAATCTTTTGAAAATTTCAAAATGGAAATTTTTTGGAATTTTTGAGAAAAAGATTTTTGGAATTTTCTAAAAACAAAATTGAAATTGTTTTTTAGAATCTCTTCAATTAACTTTTTTACATATCCAAAGCTTATTAAAATGCATCAAGTACTTTTTGAGGGAAATGCGTTTTTTGATTTTTGTTTCCCCTCCACAACTTCCACAAAATTCAAAATTTTGAGTGGAAAATTTCAGAAAGTTATTTTCAGAGGGTAGGAATGTAAGCCTTTTTAATAAAAATTAAAAGTAAAAATTTGAAGTTAAAGTTATGTAAACGCACCCCCCAGAATTTAAAGAAATGGGGGTAGATACCCTAAAGACGTATTTTAGGAGTAATTATTTTCAAATTTGACAAAATCCTCAATTTTTCTGTCCTACACATGTTATTCTACTAGTGTACGATTTAATCTTTAATTTCACCTGGGAACAGCTACAATTTTTCTAGATTATTCAATATTTTGGTTGTTTCTATTAAGACTTTTGCTATTTTTGAGAAACTTAACGCTTTTGGTAATCTTCTTTTTGATAAAGAAATACTAATATAATAATTATATATAATTTTATATTAATTATTATATGCATATATGTTAATTAATAATTCTATAAGTAATAATACTTATAGAATAAGTGGGAAGAAAAAAAGGAAAATAGTAAGGAATGATTATTATAAAACATTTTAGTTTAGAATATTTATAAAGTTGGCATTTAATTATAGCTGAGTTTGGAAGTTTATATGAATATGGTTATATGTATAGTACAAGAGTCTTGCGTGGAATACACGTCCGTTGCTAACCCAGCTGACCGGTCATTAATAAACCGAAGCCATTACCAAGCAACCCCCGAACGTGTATGGAACTACTTCGAAAGTGTGAGCGTATATACATGTATGGCGCTTGAAACCACTATCCTCAGAGTTTCCCACCTACCCCTGATCCAAATTCACCCCTTCGGACGTTCTCTCTCCTTCTCACTTTATCTCACTCTTTCTTTCAGGGTGCGAAAGAGAGAGTGAGAGAGAAAGAGAAAGAGGAGAGAATAGGTATAGAGAAAGGTGTCCTATAGTCAAGCAGTTATAGTGTTGCGGCTCTGGTATGTCATTTATAAATGTCCTCACGAAATGACCCGTTCGTCCATCTCATCCCTTAAGCACGACCATTAAAGTCAACTACTGGTATGTTACCAACGTATAAACCGTACAGCCGTCACTTTGGTCCAGAGACACTTAGTTAATTAATTCCCCGCATCGTATCTGCCCATCGGCATTACCAAATTCCGTATAAACATATGTATATGTCGACGTCCACATGAAAAGGGCCCATTTTAGCACTATTGGACTTATCTACACATATTGGTGTATTCCTTGCAAAATTTCCAAAATTTTTATACGTCTTAATTCCAATTTGGTGGAAAAATCGCTGAGTTACAGAATTTCAAAGTTTAGAATGCAAAAACCCGCATTTCGAGAAAAACGGAATTAAAGATTGCAATACCATTAATTGTTTTTTTCTAGTACATATTATTCGTCAATTCATAATTTATTATATAATTATTCATATTTTAAAATACTAGAAAATATCAAATTGGAAAATTCAAACGTTATAACTTATAATTTTGTTTCTTTCATTTATATATGTTAAAAATTGTTAAAACCACCGTCTTTCCCCATTAATTTGAAAATATGAAAAATCGACAAAATGGGCCCTTTTTTAAAAAAAGGACGGTTTTTTAATACTATACCATTTTTTTACAAGGTTAATGATTGGGGACAATTTTATTGTATCACATAAAGAAAAAGAATTTACATTAAACTTATTAAAAATTTGTTAACAGTCTCTATTATAAATAATTTAGCGAAATATCAAAATTTTCACTTCGACTCCTACGAAAAAAAGAGATTCTAACATTAATATCTCTAGTTTTTCTAGGAAGTTATTCAGACAAAAATTGTTTTCAGTCCAGAGCACCTTAAAGATGCAAAACAAATAGGTTTTAAATTTTTTTATCCTCCATTTTGAAAATACGAAATACTTTTGAAATGAACCGACAAAATGATCCCTTTTCATTTTTCTAAAGAACCAATTAAATTCAACATACTTAAATTAACGATAAATGAATAAAAACCGCATGATTTGATTTGTCAAAACATGTAGATTGATGATAAAAAATAAAAAAAATCAAGGTTTTTCTCCAAAATTACTAAATTGCGATTATCTCGAAAACAAGAACCGACAAAATGAACCCTTTTCATTACAGTTTCTGATCGTTGATAAACTTGAAAAACATGCTGTTTAATCCCACTAACCAACACCTCCCGTTGGATATCAAAAATAAATCTCAGTTTTACTCGATTGAAAACATAAGTAACATCTGGGGAAGTTTATATTTTCGTCTGTAATTGCTAAAACACCCAAGGAAGAAAAAAATTCTGCGAGCAATACAAAACATCTGGGATGAAAAAAAAGCTGTACTCGAGAATTAAACTGTGTAAACAAAATTCCGAGTCAAATAGAAAATTAATTCGATAACTTGAGTTTGCAAACTTTCTGTTGTTCGAATTTATTCAAGATTTTTTGCAGACATTTATTTTATTTATTTACTTTAAATTTTGATACTTTGACTTTACCTTTTATTTTACTTTTTACATTACCTGTAAATCTGAATAACTCTCTCTAACTTAAATTCTACTCAAAATAATTAAAAATTTCACAAATTGAATAACAGATCGACTTAAAACTTAAAAAAAATAAATTTTCACATATTCAGATTTAGAAAGTTCACTTTTAAAGATTTAAGTTAAAATTAATGTCAAAGCGAAGGTCAAAAACAATTAGTCAAACTAAAAATTAAAGTTAAAGGGAAAGTCAAAGTTAAAACTGAAAGTGAAAGTGAAAATCAAAGACAAGCTCGTAATGAAGGTCTTAGTGAAAGACAAAGTCCTAATGATTTTAAATAAATATTTGAATCTCGATTTAAATATAAATAAACAATTATAAACATCTAAATATAAAAATATAAAAAGAAAAATATTTCGTTTAACCTTCTTTTAATTATCAACTGTAAAGATAGGGAAGAGAAAAAAAGGAATGCACATAGATTGACAAGCGTGACGAAATAGTTTGGAATGTGAGCAATGAAATGAGAAAATTGATGTCACAGAGATGAATAAACCTTTTGTTGTGAAGGTTCGGGAATTTCGCTTAGAAATTGTAATAATGACACAATTGTCATATTGCAGAGAGAAATAGTATAACGTTTATCGATTCTTTTTCTATTTTTCTTTTTTGCATTTTTTAAAAGTGTAATAGCAAAATACTATATTGAATATAATTACTAACCGCACACACTTGACAAAACATAAATAGAGTACACAGAATTGGAACTGCACTTCCAAACAGGAATCCCTTCTCTTTTCTTAGCCATTTGCCAATGCCACCTGCACCCTTGCTTTGGCCGTGAACTTTCCCCTAACCACTGACGCGTCTATAAGCCAGCTTAATCTTATTTAGCACCTACAGGTAATACAAGTTTCGCCCACATAATTACAAAAAAATGTTATAGAGTCACTCTCTAGAATTCAATTTTTGATTATCTTCGATAGTATCTTAATTCTTTTTCGAAAAAATTAACATTTTCTTTTTTATTGTAACTTTATTTTACTCTCAAAATTTAAATTAGTTAATTAATCTCAGAAAGTACAATAGTAATTACGGCATAAAAAACGAGAATTGATACAAAAATTTTGAATTTGATTTGATTCACAAAAATTCCCCAGTGAAAAGAATTGCTTTCGTCATGAAAAAGCTGAAATGTCACCTGTTACTGTAAAATTTGATCGATTGTTGTGGATGAGCTCTTTTGCTATATACTTTTCTTTACTTTTCATAGCGTGCAAGTTTGCAAAAAAAGGAAAAGCACAGAAAGAAATCCGACAAGTAGTTATGTGGTTCTATATGGAGAATATTCTGTACAGACAGATAAGGCTTCTGGGCTCGTGGAGATCTACAAAATACATGGTTTTCCTCTCAGAAGTGACAAGGATCTACCGACAGGAACGAGAGAGAAATTTCAGAATCCTGGGATTAAACGATTATTATAAAATCTCAAATATTTTCTTCAATTCTTTTTTTATAGCATTTCATGTCAGTAATTTCCAATTATAGAAGACTTACTTGTAAAAGAATTATTATATTATTTTTTTGTACAAGAATATAATATATATGTGACGCTCTCCAAAGAAAGGTAATTATGAAGCAAAGAATTTTAGGTTATGTTCTATTTTATTTATTTAAATGAAAATACACAAAGGAGATCACTCTCAAAGTAAATCACTATAGTTAGTAAGTCTTCATTTTATCAAAAATACTTAATAAAAAAGTTATTTTAGTTTTACAGAAACAGAAACTTTTGATTAAGGTAGAAATAACACAAACATGATCTTAAGCACCATTCTTTGGAGTGAGTCACATATAATCTTTATAAATTAATATATAAAATATAGGTGCATTTAGATATAAAATTATATATTTATTATTTATAAAGAAGATAGGTTTATCTTTTTATTTAGGTATATTTTTATATAAAATACAAAATAGTGAAATAAAAATATTGAATAAATACAGAAAATGTTTAAATAAATCTCTTTTTTCCTTTTTGGAAATATTCTAGGATTTTGAGGTTCACCCTTAAGCTGATACATTCCTTTCTTTCACACCCTTTTCATACATGTTCCCTATAGACGTCCATATATGTGACAGGCTTCATCGGTGCCTGGATATGTGAACATAAAAATCAGCTTTATTTCAACACGATACGAAAAATTGGAGAGAAAAATATTCTTCGACAATCTTTTATTATATATCACGAATTTCATACATTCTTTTTCTCTTAACTATAGCTTTTTAAAATTAAATTAATTCTTATTATTAAACTTCTTCTATTAATTGTTGATATTTTTCTTATCTTTTTTTGTATTCTGTAACTTTTTTAAAATGTTTAATCAAAACTTGTATTACATCCACACTTTTTTAAAGAAAAACTTAATATTCAAAATTGTTCTGTCCAAAATTACTTTTACTATTTACAAAGACAATTTCTTTTTTATGAACATTAGAAAAATTTACTTTGTGCAACGCCTGTAAGAAAAGCATTAGTTTACAATTTTACATGCTTGTAAAGTAGGCGCAAAACAGTACTTTGCTGCACTAGTGCGACAAAGTGCTTAAAGAATGTTTAAAATCCGAATTGTGCAGTGACACGTTACTCGAAATTTTTATTGTGCATGTGAGAAGAACACTTAGCATCTTAAGTTTTGTGTATAAATGATACTGTTTCCGAAATTTTTGACGTATAATACCTGGTTTTTTAGAAAAGCATCACAGAAAAAAATTTGTATAAAATTTGTTGCGTGTAGTTTTCAGCTGGTGCTGTTTTAACACAATTTTGGTGATATTTTAATCCCATTAAAAATGTATATTAATTTAACACTTTCTAATGTTATTTTAACACCAATATAGTGTTAAAATAACACTTTTTTCTGCGTAAAATACTTATTTAGAATTCAATAAATATACTTTTGAGCATAAATAAAATTATGGGTTGTAGCTTTTTATTTACGCAACAAGTTTAAATCGGCGCTTTTGCTGAACAGTTGTTGCACAAAGTACTGTGTGCAACACATACAAAAAAAGATTTTCCGACCTCGTACAAATTGCTGCCTTCGCTTCGCTCGGAGAACAGCTTCTTTTCGTATTTGCTACACAATGTACTATTAAAAGTAGTACATAGAATTATTTTAAAAATAATGTTTAATTGTGAATTGTAATATTCGAGGAAAATTTGAATAAGTTTTGGATAAACAAGACCTTATTTTTTATGAGTATGTAAAAATTAGCATTTCATGTTTTATTTGAATTCAATATTTAGTCTAAATTCTTCCTAGTCATAAAGAATGTATATTCACTATTAACTTGAAAGTATCAAACAGCAACGAATTGATACCAAAAATTTTGATCAAATCATAAATGAATCTAACTGTTTGTTATGAATTTAATATTAATTTGATATAAAACTGTGTTAGTATTTAAAACTTTTTCAACTCATATTCAAAATTATTATATTTTCCAACAAATCCCTAAAATGAAACGAATAAAAAAGTTCTAATTTTGCAAGAAAGTTTTGAAAACGTTGTTACTCAAAATTTGAGTTTAAAAATTTTAATCTCTCGCATATAATTGCGAGAATTAGATGGAGTTTCTAAATGGCCGGATGTTGTCTGGTTAGCACGCGATTATTTAAACTGTAAACTTTAACCCTTAAGGAGATGATGGGGTCAAACTCATACGAGGCAAATGAGACTCGTTTCGCCACGCACAGATTTCCATTTACGAATTCGTAATTGAGACTCGTGTCGATAAATCTTTTAAACATGTTTTATGACGATTTTTATTCGCATATTTTCATTCACATTCACATAGACGGTTCTCGATTAGAATAAAAATTGTCACATTATTTAAATTTTTATACATATTTTAACCTCATTTCGAATACCGATTTACCTCTTTAAGTATTTTTTTCAAAAGACTGCAAAAATAGATTTTTTATTTTTTATTTCGATGTGGATTTGTTTTTTTTTTCGTGCTATAAACAAGATCCCGGTTTTTAAAATTGATTATGACGTCAGGATTTTGAAAAACTCATACGCAAGGCCAAAAAATAATGATTTAAGAAAAAAGTGGGGGTAGTGCTTTTCAATGCATTTTTGTTTTTTGAATATGATCCCGAGTCTTAAAATTACTCAACACGTCAAGATTTTAAGAAAAGTGGGGGTAAAGTTAAAAAAAATGTGTTATAGAATATTTTTGGCTACACTTCTCTTAAAATACCCTATTATTTTATGTTACATCTGTTGGTTGATTTTAAGCCTTATAATTATAGATATTTTAATTATAATTAAATTATGTAATTTTAATTTTTTCACTATACGATTAAAAGCTAGCGAATCGTGGCCAATATTTTAAACCCACAAAATTTATATATTTTTGACGATGCGATGCCCAAAATCTATGAAACCATGGTCAACGATCAAAATAGTAAAAAACCTTCAAATTTTTATGTGTTTGCCATTTAAAAAATTTAGCAAACCATGGACAAAGGAAGAAATAAATCTAGGGCTAAAAATGTGTCTATATATCAATTTTAAATTAATTTTAAATTTAAAGACTTAGTAGAATTGCGGAGAAATTGAAAATATTTTATTTTACGACGCAAAAACAATACCAATAGCTAAAAAAGTTACTGCAAATTTTTTCTACGTGCCGAATTAATAAAGAAATTCCTACATATTATTGGTTTTGTAGAAAATTCAAAGTGGACATTTGTATTGAATTCAAAATATGATTTTTCCTGTTTGCTCCATTTGTAATATGATCTGAGAGCAGTGCACGTACTCTGGTAAATTTAACGAATCCTGTTCTAAAATATGTCGTTTATACTAACGTGAAGGTACGTGGCGAGTGCATCGAATATGTAATTCCTACTTAGAGTCACCATTACGGTAATATATGGCACATTAAACAAGTGTCTACCTTCGATACGGGAGTCAACTCCCTCTTTCGTTCTGTTCTTTTCCCTGTCTTTCTCTCTCACTCTTTCTTTCTCTTACTCGCTTGTCTCCGTATGGTGGATTCACACGTACGAAGAGAAACTTCCATGCACATGTTCAAATGCTCGTTCGTTCAGGTGCTTCCACGGTTTCTCACCGGATGCGTCGTTAGGTCCGTTAAATGGAAAAGGTTATTCTTGTAACTTTAAATCCGCAATGTCTTTGCCCGCATATGGAATGAACTATTGGTCACTTTTGTATTACACATGTCATTCCACTGGACATGACAAATTAATGAATTCAAGATGAAACATCACTTCTCTTTGTATTTTTTAAGAGGGGAATTCGTTTTCTAATTAAAAATTGAGTGTTTTAAAGTAGCGTTTAAAAATAATTTTTCAATATAGTTTCAAAATAACTTTTCAATATAGCTTAAAAATAACTTTTCAAAATAATTTCTTACTGTTAGCTAAGTATTTATAATGAAAATTTTAGTTTACTGTAAAAATTATTGCCAAATATTTCTATATTTTGACTACGGTAAAAACTAGCAAACCAAGGACAATGACAAACATATTGACACCCACAAAATTTCTATACTTTTGGCCATAATTTTTTATATTTTGACCATTTCTGAAATCTTCGTGCCCAAAGATAAAAAATTTCGAAACAAGGATAGTGTCTATAGTCAAAATATATAAATTTTCAGGTTTTTAAATATCAAAATTTTGAGGGTTTTAAATATTATGTCATTAGGCATGGTTTCCTATATTATGATTAAAGTCAAAATCTAGAAAAGTACTCTGAGAAAACAATGTTTGAATCAAATATAATTAATTAAATTAATAATAATAATTTGGATTCAACATATAAGTTTAATTTAATGAAAATCACGTTTAATTCAGTTATAAAAAATGTTTACATTAAAAATATCGGATTCGTAATCAGAGAACCCGAAAACTCCCGAGTAACAAGTTTCAAGCAAATCTGATAAAATTAAAAATTTTCGAATTCGCCATTTCGGGTCCTCCATTTTGAATCCGCCATTTTAAAATTTGAAAAACTAACTTCAAATTCGAATTTTGCGACTCCAAAAACCTTAATTACAATGAAATCACATTTTTTAGAAACTTTTTTTTCTTGGACCGTTTTTGAACCACAAGCGATTTTTAGCTGGACTGCGAAGGGGTTAAAAAGGGTGACTACACTCAGAAAAAGAGTTGGCTGCCATAGCCAATTAAATAGTTGCTATAGCGCGATCCAATTAATTGAATGGGGCAACTATTTCTTGGTTAATACATTCAACTTTTTAGCTGCATTACTTTAGCTGCATTACTCTCTAAATTTGAATTAGCGAAAAGTCGCTGATTATGCAGCTATAAGTATGCAGCTGATTCAATCAGCATATATACACTAATGAAACAGCGAATAGTCACTCACTGATATTTCAGCCTATATACGCTGATTGAATCAGCTGCATACTTATAGCTGCATAATCAGCGATTTTTCGCTGATTCAAATTTAGAGAGTAATGCAGCTAAGGTAATGCAGCTAAAAAGTTGAATGTATTAACCAAGAAATAGTTGCCCCATTCAATTAATTGGATCGCGCTATAGCAACTATTTAATTGGCTATGGCAGCCAACTCTTTTTCTGAGTGTATATTTCCCATAAGATTTTATATGGGAATTCTAGGTGGGTTTCCATTTGGAGATTTTCGACATTAAACTAATCAAAGTTCATAATAAACATAAGTTAAGTTTTAAAAATAGCAACCAATATTAATAACAACTTTATAAAAAAGTAAACAATATTCAACAAAAAAATTAATTAAAATTTTTTTTGAATTCAAAAATATGATTTTGGCTTAAAAATTCGGATTATTATTGTCATTTTTGGAATTCTTACTACTTGAGTAGATAAACTAAACATGAATTTACAATTTCTAAGCAATGTACAGACAAAAGTCTAATTTTATTTATAAAGATTGCCATTTTTCTATTAAAAACAACAATTGATACCTCTTCAAATGTTTATTAAATTAAAAGTTATAATTGTAACTATACAAATTAAACATACTGCTCATGTTATAAATTAATAAATTATTGTTTTCTTTAAATTATAACAGTTCTTCCTTCTGCATAAATGTAGTTTATTTTTTTAAATCTGTAAATAGATAAATATTGAAGAGAAAAATATTAATTATTTATGATTTGCTAACATGTGAATTTTTAATATACTTACTTTATATTCTTTTTTTGTAATTAAATTTGCTTTTGATAGTAAATCCAAAAATCGCATAAAATCTTTCATGCTTTCTGAAATACAAAAATAAATTTACAGACTTTTAAAAATGTACCATAAAAATTATATATTATTATATAATTCAAGGACGTTTTAGTTTTTATTTCTGCCCATCAAAACTAAATTATCTTTATGTTTTTATTTATTTCTTGATGCCATCCCTAGGGTTGGCTTCGAAAGTTTAGTTTCATATTAGTTTTAAAACCCGCAATAAACCTAAATACCCCGACCTTTTAGTTTTGTATCCAGCACCAAAACTAAATACACCGACCTTTTAGTTATGTTTTCTACTCCAAAAATAGATTATTTTTTTGTTTTTATTTAGTTTCGAAGCCGTCCCTGCTTATATTATATAATATAAGCATTATGTCGAAAACTTACTTTATAATAGAATTATTATCTATCTATTTTGCAACGAAAATGAATTAAAATGAAGTAAAAAGTATTTTCAACATGCGTCTTTAGTTCGCTTCTAGTGAAGGCTAGAAAACAACTGACGCCTGAAAGAAAACTTATACCAAAGTTATCGTAAAACAGGACCTTGCAGCTTTATTTAGGCCCCCTTAAATTTAAAACACCAAAAAATATATGTGTCCATGCGCGGTGAAAGGGACCTTACGCCCAAAAAAATTAATTTTTAGTTATTAATGCCATTATATCGATTGAAAAAATTTGGATAGAATGGTATCAATAACTCAAAATTAATTTTTTGGAACGTAAGATCCCTTTCAACGCGTCAGGGCATATATATATTATATATAATTTGGTAAGTTTAGAATTTCTATTTTTTCGAAATTTAAATATTATTTCAAATCCATACAAGAAGTTGTTTGAAATTAAAAAATAAGCACAGAATAAAATTGTCGTTAAAAAAAAATTTGTAAAAGTATATTTATTTTTTCGACTAAAATTTTTGAATTCTTCTAAATAAATAAATAAATTACCTACACAAAGTTTTCAGATGGATAAGTACATTTCTGTAAATAGAAAAAAATGGACTACAGTTAATTAATTAATATATATATATAAATTTTAAAGTTTTGAAAATACTTTTGTCGTTAGCCATGGTTTTCTACATTGTGATTGTTTCAAAAATATTGAAGTTTGTAAACATTTTTGTCAGTGGCCATACTTTTCTAAATGAGCATAGTAAATATATCGAAATTTTCTGGGTTTAAAATATTTATGTCATTGTTCAAGGTTCACGAGATTTTGACCACAGTTAAAAATTTTAAATATATAAATTTTATGTCTTTAAATATTTTTGTGAATTTGTCTACTTTTTGAGAATTGTTTAAACAATAATTCTAAAAATCGGAGAATTCTAAAATTAGATTGGAATTTATAGTGGTACAGTGGATACTGAATTATCGAATAATGGAATAGCAGGCGGAAGTGGATATTCATAGAATTCGTCTATAATCTGGAGAGACTCGACTACTGTCCTTGGAAGGTCGTGGTTCTAATCCCCAAAAGAGCCAGCTTAAGCAATGTACGTGGGATAAATTGAGTCAGTTCTGAGACACTTTGAACATTTAGAAGGTCCTCGAGCACGGTGATTTGGGTCCCTGAACCCCTTCGAAATTCGCGTTACATTCGATTCTTGAATGAGGGAAACTAGAGTATATGGGCTTGAGGTCCCTGTACTGTTTCGGCTCAAGTGTATACTTGTCAATATAGAGAAAGGGAGGTCGACAACCTTCTGCTTCGATCTGGACCCAGAATCTCCCTCTGTCTTTCTCTCTCTCTCTCGCTTCTAGTTGAGAGTGTCCAGTAACTCGATGATCTCCAACTATCCTAGAGGATTACTAACTATTCTCGAAGACGGGGCCATTCGGGATTAGAGCTGCTGGTTGTTTCATCCCTTTTCGCAGAGTTTCCTTCTCTCTCTCACTCACTGCTCTCTCTCTCTCTCTCTCCTTCTTCATTGGGATTACTATCCACTATCTCTTAAAGCTCGTATCTTTCTCTGAGTTGGACTTTCCAGCTGTTCTGACCACTGCTCGACTGACGGAAGCCAATATCAATTATAAGAGAAGACAAGAGCCTGCAATCACGCCCGAACAGACCTTAACGGATCAAAAGGTTTCCCCTCCCGCCTTTGGCTGTGGGATCACCACTTTTTAGATAAGGAATACTTCAATTAAGCATCCACCTCCCCCCTCTTTCTCTTTCTTTTCCTGAAGTAAAAATCATTTCTCCCGAAGACAGTATTTGCAGCGCGGGATTAGACTCAAATCTCTGACATATCGTATAGGTTAGAAACAAGTGTCTTAATTTTCTATTTCAAATACTGGACTTTAAATAAAAAGTTTCAATAATTTTGTCTTATGTTTTACAAATCAAAAATTTGATTAAAAAAAATGTTCGGCCTAATTGAATAAGTTAAGATGGACTTTTACTTTTAAATGTTTTTTAAAGATAAACAATTATTAATTTATCCACTTTTACAAGTTTTCTGACAAGATCAAATGAAGACAGGATTGAGAATGGCTCATAAAGTTATGTTTTTTAAAAAAAAAGCTTTTCAATCGGCTGCAGCGTCGATCGACATGAATTTTGCAACATATCTGATAGGGGCACGATGCTTCTTTAATAATTGATGAAACATTCCAACCGCAATATGCTCTCCCACCTACACTATACAATCCATCCCTTTTCCTAAATTTAACCCCCGCCTCTCACTGTCTCTCTCTCTCTCTCTGATAGGTGGTCCAGCTACAGATTCCCATTAGAGTAATATATACAGTCACGTTTCTGGTAGAATTGCGCTTTATTAATTCATTCCTTATATTTATGTATCAATTCTTAGCGAATCAATCATGTTATCATATTTCTATTGTTTTAAAGACGCAGTAACTTTTATTTATAAGCCTATATGGTAGGTAAACTTACAGCAATCTTGCCGAGCTTGCGTCACAAGATTGCTGCAAACTTGTCAGAGCAGCAATCACATGATTGATCCAAACTTGTCAGAGCTGTAATCACACGATTATTATTTCTCAAAGTCTAAATATTTTCACTAACAAATATAAAATAATTTTTACTTCTAAGAAAAATCCATATAATTATATAGGAAAGGAATGTATCATTCGGTATTCATTATTATTTAAAGGAAGAAGTTAGCAAATCTTTTTAAAAAATGATTCGGAGGGATCGTCAACTTCTTTCTTTAAATAAAAATCCATATGGTTTGAAATTTTTGACAAATTTATTAATAATAAATTACTAAGTTAATTTAAATAAATTTTTACTTTTTAACTAATATTTATAAGATCTTTCACGTCTACAGTAAAAATTCTTTGGAAAAAATGAATAGGAAGTGGTGTTTCTCGTCTTTTGCACATTCACGAGGTGCTGATGCCTTATGGACTGTGTTTACATCGCGACCCGGGCATATGTAGTTATGAGGGGTTACAAATGGCAGGAAACGGTTTAACCTAGACTAAACTGCGACTTAACCTTTATGGAAATTTAGGTTCGTTCCAAGAAAGACACTTAAAATCGCGCACACAAGAGAGGGAATGACATCGTTCAGTGGACAAATATTAAGTTTTACGCCCGATGGCCGCCAGTTTGCATATAATGAACGAAATTTGCATTTTCTGGCCCCTATGCAATGTCATTCTTTTTTTACCTTTCTCAGCTAAATATAAATGCAATCATTTCTCAATATCGATTTTGTAAGTCTAGACATAGAACTAGATATAGCTATTAAGGATGTTCTTAATCTTTACTTATTGTTTTTAATTATTTCCATCTGAATCAAACTTTTGGGAATATTAAGAGAAAACTAGAAATTACTATCTTTTTTAGGTTCCTCCCCTCGTTCTATTGCGTCTAATGTATTTATATAAATGTTTAGACCCCCTCCCCAAATTTAATATTGTAATGTATTTTTAAAAATGTAGTTAATATTCTGATCAAGCTTTCAATTATTTTTATAAAGAATGAAATTCTCCTCAAAAATGCAATTATTTTCAAAAGTTTTAATAAAAATTTTGACAAATTTTCAAATTATTTTTAAAAATGTTTCTCAATTTAATTATTTTGAATAACCAAACGGAGAGAAAGAAACAAGGCTTTTCCGCAGTGACATTACATGATTATTAAAAATATACATTTTAATCCATCAACTTTCAAAAAAATTCACTTCGCACACCAAAATATTAACTTTAAAATAATAGTAATAATAATAACAACAGCTTCTAAAGCAACTGTCAGATTTACGTACTTTCTGCATGAACGGGAAAGACTCGCACTTTCCAAAACAATCCACTAACTTACGTGAATTCTAAAATCAACTTGGAAGATAGGTAACTTCCAAATTGTCTTTTAAACATAAATACATTGTACTTGGAGTGAACGTTATGTATAAAATATGTTCATAAAATTTTTTACAGAGATACAATTATTTTCATAAATAAATTTGAGTTAAAATTTTAGATAATTGAATACTAAAAGCATTGTGTTATAAATGTTTAAAAATAGAAAATAACTGAATTTAAAAAAGGTTTGAAATTAAAATATTAAAAAATTTGAATTATTTACTTTTGTTTTTTGAAGGAAGTAGAATTTTATTATATATGAAAATATTTTGAATTTTGTAACGAATGTTATTACATTTTTTTAAATATAATGGAAATTCTGTAAAAAACTTCATTTTTTATGTCAATGAAATATTTATTATTTATGAATGAATGGAAAATTAGTTACGTACTTTATGGACAGTCCCTTAGAGTCTGAACAACATTTAAAGTATATTTACTCTCTGTCGCGCCTAGTGAAGAAGTATTCGACAAATAAAGAAGAGGCCTTTCGATTTCCTCCTAAGAAGGAGATGGTCAAGAGACCATGGTATATGGTTCCTCTGAATTCTCACCCTTATAAACCCCATGGATTCTCATATGCACTTAGTTTTCATTGCTGACCCGTCGCCATGTAATATAATATATTTCCTAGTCTGTGGCTCCCCACGGTACAGTGTTCACTCGCATTCCACCCAAGGTTTGTCCAAGTGCAATAGTTGGGCCTCTACTCTCTCTCCTTCTCACCTTTTCTGTCTTATCCTCCTTCCCCTCTCACTTTCATTCCCGTAAACCCAATAGGTATACTACCTCTACAAGACATGAAACTACATTTTCACCCCTAAAGCGAAACTCACTTCCCCCCCCCCTCTCTCTCTCTCTCTCCTAATCCATGCTTGCCTCCTAAAGGTTCACCACGATTCTCAGCAATTACGCTTCGAAATTTAACGACTGCCGTATCGAACGAACAATGGCTCCCACTAGATGTGTGATTTCGCGAGATTTTACCAGTAATCCCAGTGCAAACTCTCGAGGATCGCTTTCTTGAGAACACTCAAAACGTTTTCTTTCTTTTTTCAGCAAGGAACGAGACTGAAATAAATCTTAAAATCTTTACTCAAGAAGTAAATGGACCAAATATTAAGGTTAT
This sequence comes from Leptopilina myrica (nomen nudum), assembly GCA_032872475.1. Taxonomy (NCBI): domain Eukaryota; kingdom Metazoa; phylum Arthropoda; class Insecta; order Hymenoptera; family Figitidae; genus Leptopilina; species Leptopilina myrica (nomen nudum). The sequence goes on from CM065467.1 coordinate 7,570,465, forward strand.
GTTCGTCTCTAATCTATGCCCTTCGACCTATAGATCGAAATAAAGACCTAATTTTGTAAACTTTTTAAATCAGCTGCTTACAGTTTTTCTAAGGATATAAAATTGAGAAAAAAGTATCCAAATAGTTACGGCGCAATGGACTAAATGATTTTATATTATCGAGTTAGATAAATTAAGAATTGATTACTTTAAAAAATTGATATGACGGTTACAGGTGCAGGCGTTAACACTATAATGAAAAGATTTTCAATTCTGTGTGAAGAAATGAATAGAAAAAGAAAGGATATATAGTATATAGGGACTTAATAAAACGGCTCGTGTTCGAGTTTAGTAACATCGCGATTGTATTGAAAGCAAAATTTATGTCGAAAAAGAACGTAAGATACCACGAATTTGTGAGCTGTCTCGCACATATTCGCTGGTCCTGCCACGACACCTGCACGATAGAATCTATGTGACTGCACGATGGTACACACACGCCATATTGCATTCGAGAAGATCCGTTGCTTGGCATATATGTAAATCCCAATTTAACCCTCTTATTTAGCAAACTTACACCTCTCTCTCTCTCTCTCTCTCTCTCTCTCTCTCTCTCTCCCTTTTCCTATATACTTCTTCGCCCCGCTTGTAAATTATCAGATTTAAAAATTTAAATATGCATTTCTTTTCTATATAGTCGAAGAACAATATGGAACACTAGATGGTCTGTACACTGTCTAAGCAGCACGTGTTTTAAGATTGATATTTTGAAGTATAACATGATTGTAATATTACATTGGATATTCGTAATGTTACCAGGCTTTATGCTTCTATTTAGGTAAATTTTTTTTCAAAACGGCTACGTCACTCTGTGCAAAAAAAATGTTTTTTACTTGTTTCAGATCAAAATGGAAATGCCAATTATGCCCACAGGAATGCATGCATGTCTGACATTTTTAATTTGTTTCAAAACTATTTCGTATTTAACTAGTTTACAATAGGTATTTAAAAACAATAAAAATGTCTCATATTAAATATTTTCGTCAACAGAAATTCTTAAAAAACCTTCCAATTTACATGCGTTCAGCATTAAATTAAATTGTTGTAAATCTGCTCGACTTTTGCGTCAATCGAATTGCGATTTTAAGACACTGAAAAAAATTGTATCTACTTCCAAAAAATAAAAAAATAAATTTTTTTACATTTCTTCTTGTGTATTTATAACAATTAAACAAGTATATATGAGACTACTACACGCAGAAAATTTATTCCTGAAATTTTACCGAACTTCGTTCAGTAAAACTGGGATGAAGTGTTAAAACTGTAATTTTTAAAGAACAGGACTGTAAAAGCAATTACATTGAAAAATAATGTAAACAGCCTTAACCTTACGGTACATGTATTAGCGCTTCACTTACAGTTCAGTAAAACGTAGGGTAAGTGTTCACTATACTTATTTTTATTGAAAGTTTAGTAAAATGTAAGGTACAATGTTCAGTAAAATTTATATTCATTGAATTACTGAATAGTTCGGTAAAACTTGAAGAATTAAAAATATTGTCATTGCAGTAGTTCTATTGTAATACTGCCGTAAATCTCATTTTACCTACTTTAATCACTACCTAAACCCCCTACAATCATTCACGAACAAATACTTATTCATTACACCTGCCTACAGTACATTCTAAACGCATACATTAATACATACATCGCACGCTTTACATTATTGCTTCAGAAACTTTCAACTGTCCTTATATATGAATCTCAATTTTATTTCACCGCTTGTGAGAAAGATTCAAATTAATAAACAATAGTTGTATAAAATAAAAGAATCATCCATATTAATGAATAATTTCTAACTATATTTAAGGTCACTTTACGAAATAGTTTTAAAGTATGTTTCTGTTTTTATAAAGAAAAATATTTAAATTTATATTTTATGTAATAAAACAATAGTTTATTAAAATTCTTATTATTCACAAATTTGTATCGATAAAGATTCACGGTGGTCTTGAATCACCTTTGAATAAAAAGTCTTTGCACATCCTATTTTTTGCTGATTTGGGTTATTTGCCGGACCGTTTTCGGTGGGGCAAACCGGCCATAGGATATTTCCATTGAATTAAAGTTTCATAAAAATTATTTTTTAATAAAATGTTTCTTTCATTAAAATATTCATTTACAATGAAAAATAATTGTCTTTCAATGAGAATTGGACTCTTTAATATTGTTTCTCTGATAATAACAAACATTTTTATTTTTTTATTTAAAAAAATATTTATTTAATTAAAATTCAATCCCGAATTATTATTTCTATTACTACAACCATTGTTTACATGATTCTTTATGTTTTTTAATATTGTAGATTATGTAAATGCAAAATTATAAATAAAAAACCAAACGGTCCGGTTTATCCCAGGGGGTGGGGCAAACCGGACCGTTTGCAAAAATTTTTTAAGTTAACACAGCAACTAAACAATAAAATATGAAGTATAGGTGTCTCTAGGAAAGAGTTGCGCAATTAAATGATCTTTCAAACAAGCCATCGAAAAATGAAATCGGTTGATTCGTTTAGTCACAAGAGTCAAAAAACCGTTAGGGGGTCCGGTTTGCCCCACTCTCCCCTATGCGGAAACAATTTTTCTGTGATTGTCACTAAATTATTATGTTTTTCAATCTTTTGTTTCGAGTTGACACGAAACTTAATAGTTTCAAATACTTTTGTTTTTGGATTATTTAAGAACTAAAACGAAAGTAATTTTTTATTTAGTTTCGATTCAGAAGCGGTTTCTGCTATAAATGAAATTATTAATTATTAGTTAATTAGTACAAAAAAGTTAAAAACAACTAACTATTGATGTCAAAGTTTTTTTTACTACAGGGCATTTAAAAAAGAATTTCAATCCTGAAAACTAACAAATCAGGCAAGTCAAGGAAGTTTTACCGAACGTTAGTTTTCCTGAAACGTTAGTGACCATCAAGGAGGTATTCAAAAGAAACGTTAAAATTTTATTAAATTTTTATTAAACGTTCAGTTTCAATTTTGTTTTAACTTTTACAGTACTAGTTTGTAAGGAATAAAGATATGACATAAAAATTTTGAATATTATTTCTGAAAAAATAATTTAAAAATTATTAAAAATTATTGTTATGCCACTATATCCCAACTTTACTTAAAAATTCGGTAAAATATAAGGAACAAGTTTTCTCCGTGTAAAAATTTTCTAAGTGTTTATTTTGTATATTGCTAAAAAATTCTTAATAGGAAAACAGCTAATTTTTCTTGCTATGTTTAGATGGTAACGGTCATGATTGGTTGAAAATTTTATCATGACGGTCGCGATTAGTTGAAAATATGATGTTGACGGTCGCGATTTGTTGAAATACAATGATGACGGTCGCTATGTGCTGAAAAACGATGATGACGGTCGCTATTAGTCAGAAATCGTAACAATGACGCTCGCTGTTGGTTTATTTTCTGTGTTCACAAGAGCTTTAAGAGTATTACAGTTTATTACAGAATATTAAAGAAAATTACAGAAAATAAAAGTGAAAAGTGATGAACACGTGTTTTTTCTTTATCTCACTTTTTCGAGTTTTTTCTGGCTTTGAAGCTTTATAATTAATATAATATTACAAAGTACATAAAAAAAATTGCAAGTGAAAAAAAATTTTGTGATTAAAAATAAGGATATAAAATATATAGGTAAGTTTTTAGAAATTCTGTGAAATATACTGATTTAAATGTTATACTTTTGTTGACAACGTATTTTAAAGGAAATTTTATCACCTTCAAAACCTTTTTTTGGGGACGACAATACTATAATTTAAAACAAATATTTATAGACATTTGCTTGCCAAACAGCACTTCTTTAAAATCATTTATAAGTCCAGAACAAATGGTTTTAGAAAAAAAGTTATTCCGAAAAAGTATTTTTACGTGTAATAAAAATATTATTTTTAGAAATAAATAAAAAAAATTTACCAAATTTTTATTTTTTAAGCTTAAAACAATATTTCTTATACCGTCAACTTATTACAGTAAATTTATGAATTTGAAATTAAAACTATTTATAAATAAGATATAAATAAAATTAGAAATAAGTAGTCTTATTTATAAATAAACAGAAGTTTCCTTTTATATTGAATTATTATCACCAAAAAACTTTATTTGTTTGTCGGGTTCAAAATGGCGGATTAAATATGGCGGACAATTTTTCAAAACTAATCGGATTCGCTTGAAAATGGTTACTCGGTGGTTTTCGGGGTCGCTGAACACGAATCTGGCGTTAGTTTTTCAAAATTCAAAATGGCGGTTCAAAATTACTAAAAATAGGCGGATTGGCTAGAAATAATATAATTTTAATTTTAATTAAAATTGATACTCAATTTATTGGGTATCAGCTTAATTTTCAATTTTGATAATGTAAATTGAGATTTTTAATCAGAAAGGCTAAAAACTGATGAGCACCCGTGTAGAAATTAATAGTGGAAGTTTGGATCCATCCTCGCTCCACCCCTGGAAATGTTATAGTCATCTAGCGCCATCCATGGAGCGAGTCGATTCCGCTAGATTGAAACATAACCTCCAATTTCTCTGGCATAACGTGTCAAAACGTGAAAAATACATAATAGGCATATTTCATTCGTGAATTTGTTATATTTCCTAATTTCTAGGAATACCTATGTGGTAGATCCGCCATTTTGAATTTTGAAAAACTAACGCCAGATTCGTGTTCAGCGACCCCGAAAACCACCGAGTAACCATTTTCAAGCGAATCCGATCAGTTTTAAAAAATTGTCCGCCATTTTGAATTTTGAAAAACCGACCTCGAATTCGTAATCAGCAAACCCGAAAACCTCCCGAGTAGAGATTTTCAAGCAAATCGGATCAATTTTGCTTCCTCGTGAGGAAGCTTTGTAGTCGTTTAATTTACAAAATTTTTAAAAATCCTTTTGACAAATTTTCTTCTATATGGGACTATGTTATATAAGACCCTGAACAATTGTCCGGATGTGTGTGTGTGTGTGTGTGTGGATCCCGTTTTTTGTGAACACGATAACTCGAAGAGGTTTCAACGAATTCGGCTGAAAATTGCTAGGAATATTTATCATAAAAATATCTCGAAATGGATTGATGGACATTAAAAAATCTATTTAAAAAAATTTTTTTTTTACTTTTTTCAAAAAAAAATTTTTTTTCAAAAAAATTTTTTTTAATTGAATATTAAAGTCAATATACAATAAAATCTTCTTCTTTGCATCAAGACGAATCGATTGGTATATATAAAGTATAAATTGTATGAGAGTTTATAGAGGTAATGACAATTAAAGCAAAAAAATTACCTTTTTTTATCAAAAATTTAGTTCTTTCATCAAAATTATATTGCAGTACAATAAGATTTTACTCATTTTTTCAATAATCTTATCCGTTGCATTAAAACGGATCGATTGGTATATATAAAGTATATATTTTATTTGAATTTATAGAATTAAACATAATTATAACCAAAAATTCGCACTTTTATTAGAAATTTATTTCCTTCTTAAAAATTATATTGCTTTATAATAAAATGTTAATCTAGACTTAAAAACAAACTAAAAATCTTCATTTCATCAAGACGAATCGATTGATGTATAAAAAGAATATATTTTATTAGCATTAATAGAATTAAATAAAATGAAAAAATTCACTTTAAAGCAAATTTTTTGCTTATCGTAAAGAGGAAGCAAGATGTTCATGTAATGAACATCTTAATTCACAACTTGTTTGAGAATGATGTCGGCCATATTGGATCCGCCATTTTGAATTTTGAAAAACTAACGCCGGATTCGTGTTCAGCGACCCCAAAAACCCCCGAGTAACCAGTTTCAGCAATTTTTAAGAAGTTTATACCACCTTTTTTAAGTTGTGCATATATGCGTCAAGAGCACTTTTGGCCAGTTTTAAATCCGCACATATATGCGTCCGCGACAGTCAAGGGGTTAAAATTAAAAAATTTAAATTTTTGTAATTTAAAATGTACATGATTGACTTTTTCTGCTAATATATTTGACAGAGTGTCTACCCACCGGGAATTAAATTTTACTGGGAAAAACTAATAATTAGTAACCATTAACTATTTCGTTAGGAAAATATTACTATTTGTATGGGTGACAGATTTTTTTCTATCAAATTTGTTATTCAGGAATAGTATTTGTCAACTTTCAGTACTTTATGTGTTTCTAGTAATGCAATTAATGTATTAAAATTTAATCCAAAATATACACCAGCATTTGGAGTCAAAGTAGAGTCTAATTATATGTAATTGTGTCGCAATTAGACCCTAACGTTACGATTGCTAAAACCTAAATAAAATTTATATGTTTAAGCTAAAAGTAGGGCTTAAATTTTGACTCGGGTTTGTTGTTATATAAATATTACATCAATAAAAATTAAAGTATAAAGCAGTTTTTAAAAACAAATTAATATAATAAAACTTTTTTAATTTGGTAAGAAAATTACCGATTTGTCCTGGTCAAATTAAATTTCCGCGGTATTTATCGGTTTTCCCGCGTATTTGGTAGATACTTTATTAAATGTATTATTATAGTAGAAACTAAAACCCGTCAATGACTGGTACTGGTATATAAAATATTTTTTTATAACATATTTTATTAAAAAAGAGTATTTTCATAAAAGAAATCAATTTTTGTAGCCATCTGCAGATTTATTTATGGCAAAAACTAAAAATCAAGTATATTGCTGCTTAAGATTTGTCTTTACATTGCTTAAAACATCTTTAGAAGTTCAATCAAAATGTAAAATAGCGTGACTTTTTACCATGTAAGCTTTACCCAGTGGCATAATGATAGCATCGTATCACAGGTGACTTACAATTCTAGACATCCTGCTATATCACTTTTTTCATAAAATATTTATCATCATCAAATCAATTTATAAATTTAAGGCGATTTTGAAAAGGCACATTTTTGACGTTAGTAATGATGAAAATAACAATGAAAATTAAAATATTTAAAGTCTAAAGCCCTTGATTTGTTTTCTATTGTTAATTAAGGTTTAATTAGTATTATGGTTTTTAATAAGTACAAAGTTGTACAAAAGGGTCTAGAGCCCGTTTATGATGAAAATAAAATCATAAAACATCTCCATTTTTAAAGTTTCTGAAGTTATTTCAATTAAAAAATATTGAATGAATTTGAGAAATAATTATGAATTGCATTATTTTGACGTCACAATCTTAAACAAAGACCCCAAAAATACTACTAAATTAAGCTTGATAGTAATTAACAACAATTATAATTTTTTCAATTTTTTGATATTGAAAACACTTTTTATACTTACATCTTAATCATACTATTTTTGTGTAAAATTGTGCTAAAATGTGACTAAATAACATGTATTATTCAATTAAACAGAGTTTAAAAGCAATTCATTAAAAAATGTAAACTTTGAAAATTTGAAATTTTTAAAATTTTTTGAAAACATTCTTATACTTAAATCTTAGTTATAGGACACTATTTTTGAAAAATTATGCTAAAATGTGATTCAATAACATGTAATACTTAATTATATATAGTTTAAAAGCAGTTCATAAAAAATATAAAATTTGGATATTTGCGATTTTTTGAATTTTTTGAAAAATCATGTTTATACTTGCATCTTAGCTATTGGACATTTTTTTGGCAAATATATTCTAGAATGTGACTAAATAACATATTATACTCCATTACACAAAGTTTGAAAGCATTTTTTAAAGAAATGTAAAATTTGATAATTTTTGATTATGAAATTTTTTGAAAAAATTGAATATCTCCCGTTCTAATTAATATTTTTCTAATCTGTAATTTTAAAAACCTTCCTTGGCCCAAAGTCAAACATTATGCCAAATTTGGTTTCAAACGGTTCAGTCGTTTTTAAGTGATTCGCGAACAAAGATTCTGTGACATACGGACATACGGACATACATACATACATACACGAAATTTTTTATTGGCGTTTTTGGAATCCTGGATGCTCAAAAGGAATGATTGCACATTTTCTTCTAAATAATTTATTTTCTACAACCAATATATCGTCCTAGACTTATAACTAATTTATAAAAGTGATCTTTTTTCAAAAATTGTCCATATATTTAATAAAAGATGTTAAAAGTGTTGATCAGTCAAATTCGTAATTAATGAAAAGATGTTAAAAAACTTTTTAATTCTTCTGTTCAGATATTTTATCCAATTTGGCCAAGTTTTCACTCCAAGACGCAGAGCCTCCTCAAAGCATTACAAACTGTGAAATTTTTTTAATATTTGTTGGTATTGCAACGATATAACCAACTAGCTGGAAAATCAGGCAACTTCAGGCAATTTTTATTACGGTCGTCCTAGGTAGATTTAGACCCGAATCTAGGAAGAACAAAAGACCTTTTATAGTGCATAAACAGTTTCAGTATTCTTGAACGAAGATCGTTTTATAAGTGTAGTGAAATGACGGACAGTTTTAGAATGCGTTTTTCAGTGGATAGACAACAGTGATAATTATGAGATTTGAAAATATAAAATCGAGTTACTGATGATTAAAGATGGATTATGGAATGTCATCAAAGAAGATACACTACAGGAACCAGATGCGGCGAGGAAGAGGAGTGATGTTCAAGCTCGTTATTCAATTGGACTCTTAGAGGAAGATAACCAATTAGTACACATTCAGAATGCAGCAACTGCTAGGGAATCTTGGGATGCACTCAAAAGTTACCAACTGAAAGCTGCATTATCAAGTAAGGATTTTATATTAAAAAGAATTTGTCGAATGACATAAGCGGATCATGAAAATAATGATGCGGCAATGAAGACACAATTTAAAAAGGGAAAAACAACAAGCGAATGTTATTTTTGTAAAAAGGAGGGACACTTAAAAAACAATTACTATGGTTATAAAACGTGGAAAGAAAAACAAGATACATCTAAGGCAAACGAAATAACCAAAAATAAAAAAGAGAGTTGTCTGATGACTACAGAACATACAGGAATGTCAATCACGGATATGTGTTTAAAGACCAAAAAAGTGAAGAAAAATTTAATATGGTATTGGGATTCCGCAGCAACTAGCCATATGTCGTGCAGAAAAGAAGATTTTATAACACTGGATACAACAAGAAGAGGAAACGTCAGTTTAGCAGATGAAGAAGCAACCTTGGAAGTGAAAGGGATTGGAAAATGTGTTTTAAAGTGTTTCTTAGGTCCTCAAAATATTAAAGAAATGGTGCTAGAAAACATTTTATTTGTTCTTCGGCTTGTTTCGAATCTTGTGTCACTAAAGAAATTAACCAAAGAAAGTTATAAAATTGTACTCGAAAAGGAAGATTGTAACATCTTTAAAGATGGGGTGCTAAAGGCTACGGTGGAACCTTATGGTGATTTATACGGGGTAAGAACAGTCGAAAAGGTTTTCATAACAAAAGAGGACTCAAACAATGATTGCAGCAAAAACTGTATACATGTGTGGCACAGACGCTTTGGACATAAAGATTTTGGTGCAATAAAAAGTATACAGACAGAAATATTGGCAGAAGGAATTAACGTAAAAGACTGTTTAAGGACAATTGAGGTTTGTGAGTGTTGTGTTCAAGGAAAAATGACTATAAAACCGTTTCCAAAAGAATCCAACACCAACACTAAGGAACCTTTGGACTTAATTCACACGGACGTTTGCGGATCCATGCAAACAATTACTCCAAGTAAAAAGAGGTACATTTTAACTATTATAGATAATTATAGTAGATTCACGAAAATTTACCTATTGGAAAGAAAAGATCAAGTATATGAGTACATTAAAGATTTTATTGAAATAGTAAAAACTCAGTTTTCAAAAAAACCAAAAATAATTCGTTCTGATAGAGGAAAAGAATATGTTAATAATCAACTTCAAGATTATCTACGAAGAGAAGGAATAAAATCACAGTTTACGGCCACCTATTCTCCACAGCAGAACGGAGTTGCAGAAAGGAAGAAAAGATCTTTAATAGAGATGACAAGATGCATACTGATCGATGGAAATTTAGAAAGAAAAATACTGGGGTTAAGAAATTTGTACAGCCAACTACTTACAAAACAGATTGCCAACTAAAGGGACAACATGGACACCATTTGAGCCACCGTTTAGTATAATTCCGCATAAAATTTTGATGGTCATTTTAGATGGCCTCTGAAATACAAATATATTTTTTTTTAAAATTTCCTTGAATTTATTTCTTATAGAAACTTAATATAATGTAATTTAAAATAAAAAAATTCTAAGTTTATTTGTGCGTGACAAAGGGCATCTAAAATGGCCATCAAAATTTTATGCGTGGTTATATAGTATCCGGCGGCTTATTTGAATTGTGTACTCAAAGAAACCGGATGTATCAAATCTAAACTTATTTGGGTATGAGGCTTACGCACACATTATCGGGTATTCTGAAGAATCCAAAGCATTTAGTTTACTCGACAAGGAAACCAATAAAATTACAATTAGTTGTGATGTTACATTTCTAGACAATTACTCTGAAGATTCAACAATTCAAGATGAAGATTCTCAATAAGGAATTGAAAAGAAAACTACATATTCAGGATTTGAAGCTAAAAGAAAAACTAACCATCAAGAAAACAACAGGAAGGATTCAACTTGTGTGGAAGTTATTTTTACTCCAATGCAAGAAGATAAAAGTAAATCCAACGAAAGTGTAACGCTGCAAGAATGTGCATGATTCGAAGGATCGCGAGAAGCTCAGTAATCGGCCCAAAATTATGTTTATTTGTTTTTATTTAATATTTTTTTTCCATTGTAAACTTGCTCGGAGCCTTCGTACTTTGGGAACTCATCATGGAAATTGCATTACTTTCTGCCACTCGCTGTTTCTAGGACATGGATGATTGACGACAGACACTATTCAAAATTGCCGCCAAGGGTTACCTGTTGTATTGATGCTAACTTCAAGAAGGATGTAAACGGCGTCCAATTCAAATTGATGGCCACGAATTTCTAACCGGATTTGCTGCAAACTCAGTTTTGGATCGAAATAGGATAATTAATATTATCTTAAACAAATAATAGGCCAGATCATGACCTGAAGATATTGGCCATAAGAATATAATTATTTATGGATTTTTTATAGGGATCTGAAATACTGCGATACGCATTCTGGTGCCAGAAAATTTAACTAACACAACGGGGTCGATTTTGACATTTTACATGGAATAATTTCTAAATTCGCAAGTTTTATATTTAAAAATCCTAAAATATAGCATGATATTTAATAATTAAATTAATTTGTAAAAAAGAAAATACTACGAAGCAGTCACATTCAGTAAAAAATATAATATTGCTTAATATTTTGAGATATTCATAAGCAAAGTGTGAAAGCAATAATCTCACTTCATTTTGTCACAATAAATACTTTATTAAAATATGTTTAATTAATTGTATTCTCAGTTAATCAAGATTTTTAATTAAAAGTAGTTTATAATTATTATTTTTTTGTTACAATGTGTCTCCAACAACATATTTATTTAATGTTTTCAGATTGGTATAAACAAGAGACACAACATAACCTAAAACATAACCTTAAAACTATTCTTTAACTCGATTAATCCTTACTTTTCTTGAAAAGGACACTGTATTTCCACTTTAAATTTTAATTAAATATTTAGAGTAGATATTTTTTAACTTTTTATTCAAGTAAATAATGTTTTTCGATATGAAAACAATTCTTTTATTGACAGGTGCATTTACTTATGCGATTTATTTTACTGAATATATTAAATATTTGGAGCGTATTGCATTTTATAATTTTTTAAAACATGCGAATAAACAAACTGAAACAATTTTTAGCCCCTCAATTAATTCTATTCAACTTTTTATATAAACAATAATTCAAAAGAAGTCTGAAACATGTGTGTTTGTTAAAATTTGACCCCGTTGTCGACCGCCATGTTTGTTTGTGACGTCATGATTTCAGATCCCTATTATTATCGCCTGATTTGCTGACAAGTTGCCCTGTCAGCCTACGGCCCTGCACTTTGTATTTTCCTGCCTTCTTTTGTTACCTGAGATTGTTGCTCGTAGCGTAAGGAAGCAGCAGGGAAGTGTTCCACTATCCGGATAAAGGAAATCTCCTTCTTAAATTACTATAGCATCACCAATCGACAAAGATTCCCTTGTCGCGCCATCGTCGCCACTTCCAGTTACGTCCCTGAAGGAGCAGACGACACGAGACACTCTCTTCGCCACGCCAAGCCGCCGGCAACGCTTCAGGCACTCTCTCGTTGCGATCCTCCGAGTAAGGTTGACTTTAAAGAGTGTATTGTGAGTGAATTGTGTGGGGTTGTGATCGACGCCTGTGTATCTGGTGAAATTGAAGGTGAGATACTTGCATATAGCCCATCTGGCTACTTCTTGTCTTTTTTTGGCGAATTACGCCGCGATATAATCCGATTTTTGACGTCATGTCATTCTTGTCGAATTAGGTTTTCTTTGTTGGGTTTTAGTCTCAGGGTTACCTTTTCTCTATTTCTTTTGACTGGTGTCGCATTGATGGTGTTTCATTAACAGAGAGATTAGTCTGGTGACCTCGTGTTTCCTGTTGGTGAAACATTAGTCCTTTTTGTTAATTCTGCCTAGTGGCATTTTCCATTATTAGGGAATTTCAACATTTTAACCTCCGATGAGACTTTGGCCCCTCAGTAACCTATTTTCGTCGTATCCATACCTTGTTTAAACAATTTTTGTAGTCAATTATGTCATTCTTGACCCAAGTTTGTCGAATGTCGTTAATGTATGTACCTTTTCCGATTGCTGAGTCTTTAGAGAGAGAGAGTCAAAATAATTTGGTTACCCATAATCTAACAATCCCACTTTATTATTGTAAATTCCCCATTTATAAATCAATTAGTTTATTTGTAACTGGTTACCTATTTCCCGTGATTATTTTGTTAAATCCCCCCTTTTTTTATTTTCTCAATTTAATAAAAACACTTAAACTAGAACAATGATTTAATTATTGAACTCACACCTCTCCGTACTAATCTTATTTCCCGAGCTAGCTTATTTAACATATAAGTTTAAATTGATTTAATATTTTGTTATTGCCTTAATTCTTTATACTGGTCCAAGCAAGACCTGGCGCCCTTCCGGTAAATGTAACCTATATATATATATATATATAACTTGTAACTGAGAACCTAAGACTTTGGCTAATTAATTTATATTGTGTTAATGAAATTTTGTTCTATTTGGGAAAAATTCTCGTTACAAAAGTGATATTAATAAATTGGGAGTTATTACCGCAACCCATGACAAACCAACAGCAAGTGAACCGAATATCAGGCGGTCTGAAAGGTCAAACAAAGGTGTACCTCTAGATATGTATATCGCAAGGGTTAAGATGGTAACGACAGAACCTACAACTCGAGAAGAAGCGTTGTCAGGGCCGAATAAAGGGGATTAGAATGGACGAAGAAATAACCTCACTTTTAAATAACAAGGCTTGGGAATTAGTTCAATTACCTAAGAATAGAGATCTTGTAAGCAACAAATGGGTATTTAAAATCAAGGAAAATCCTGAAGAACAAAGATTTAAGGCAAGACTTGTGTCAAGAGGTTTTTTACCATTTGGACGAATTACGATCAGGTATTTGCACCTGCAGTAAAACAAACCACATTTAGGGCACTGTTGACAATCGCAGGTCAACACAAAATGATTGTAAAACATTACGATGCAAAAAAACTGCTTTCTTAAATGGAACACTCGAGGAAACAATTTTTATGAAACAACCAGAAGAATACGAAATCAAAGGGAAGGAAGATGTGGTTTGTCGATTGACAAAATCTATTTATGGATTAAAACAAGCTGCGAATGTTTGGAATGAACGGCTTGACAAAACATTAAAGGAACATTGTTTTATCCGTAGTGAAGCCGACCCATGTTTATATTTCAAGAAAGAAAACAACAAAACAATTTACATTGTTGTTTATGTAGATATTTTGTTTATAACTGGAGAAACAGAAAATGAAATCCAGTTAATTGCAAAAAGTTTAAACGAACATTCTTATTTAACAGATTTAGGTTTTTTTAAATGTTACTTAGGGATACAAATAGAAAGGAAAAATAATAGTTTCTTTCTTCGTCAAGAAAAATACATTGAAAAAATCTTGAAAGAAGTTGGACTTGAAGATGCAAAAATATCAAAGATGCCTCTAAATCCTGGATATTAAAAATCAAGAACAAAGGAAGACACAATAACTGACAGCAGAAGATACCAAAAATTAATCGGTGTTTTGCTATACATTACAGTTAACACAAGGCCTGACATTTCAGCAAGCATAGCAATTCTTAGTCAATTTAATAATCAACTATCTTCGACCGACTGAACAGAGGCAAAAAGGGTATTGATGTACCTGAAGGGAACAAAAGGAAAAAGGTTGAAACTTAATTGCGACAATAACATGAATCAACTTGTGGGGTACGCAGATGCAAGTTGGGCTGAAAACACATTTGACCGTAAATAAAATAGCGGTTATATTTTCTAATTATACGGAGGAGCAATCTCTTGGGGATGCAGAAAACAAAATTGTATCTCTCTCTTTTATCAACGGAAGCTGAATACGTGGCATTAGCTGAAGCATGTAAGGAAGGGATATGGATTCTACACTTACTTAAAGATTTCCAGCACCAGAACAAATTACCAATCACGATCTTCAAGGATAATCAAAGTTGTCTCAAGATGATAACAAACAGAAAATTCAGCAACAGGACGAAGCATATTGATACTGGCTATCACTTCATAAGCAAATTGTATGAAGACGACATTATGAAGTTCCACTACTGTGAAACTGAAAATATGCTGGCAGATATGATGACCAAACCACTTAAAGAGGTAAAATTAAAAAGTATGTTACAGGTATGCGGACTGATAGACTACACAATGAGTCCATGGGATATCGTTGAGGGGGAGTGTTAGTATTGCAACGATATAACCAACTAGCTGGAAAAAGCGGCAACTTCAGGAAATTTTTATGACGGTCGTCCTAGGTAGATTTAGACCCGAATCTAGGATATTTCTTACAGTACACTGTCAATTTAGTAACTCGCCAGACTCGATGACAGAAATATCTTAAACTTATTTTTTGTAATTGTTAAACAACTATCTATATATATATATATATATATATATTGTATCTCAATTTGATAGCTCAATCAAATTATTTAATAAATAGTTATATACGAGTGTTTCTAACTAAAGACAACTTTTATCATTTAATCAAATTTTCTATAAATTTTGCTCTAAACTTCAATAATACTTGTTATAATATTAAATAAAATTCTTTCACTTACGCGCTATAAAAATATAACCTCAAAACTCACCAATCATGTGTCAAGATTCATTCAAAAATATAAAACATGTTAGAAATTATCAATAAAATAAAGAATATAAACTGTTAACAAACATAATCAGACAAATCTGAAATATAATTAAATAAAGGGTTTTTTTTACAAACCTTTCCCTATATTTTGTGTTCAGATGTTTAGCACGACATTGCACATTTTTAATTTTAGCTTACATTGTCGCGATATAATAGATCAACTTACGATAATCTCCGAAAACAAAAGTCTAAAAAACCACAAAAAGCGCCACACTCACATGAAATGAATCATTTGAAATCTATTACAAAGCAATTAAAATTTTGTTTGTGTTTAAAAGTACATTCTTGTAAATATTTGTAAATAATATAATGGAATTAGATTTTATTTGTATTTAAAATTAAATTTCTGTAAATATCATTAAATGAATTTGTGTTTGTTCTTCTAAAATTTTAACATTATTAAAACTAAAATGATGATAAGTAACAACTACCTTAACATCAAACTCATTGAGCGTATTCTTAAAAAAATATGTGAAATCTTTACTGTATGGCAAAACTATTGTTTTATTTAAATAAAAATTACTAGGAGTCGGGGTGAGACTCTTTGCATTCATAATAGAATTATATCTAAGTTTAATGTATTTGTCAATAAATTTGAATGGATGTTTTAAATTGCAGGATTAATAAATATATATTTAACTTGACACTTTTTTGGTCTTCGAAGTGGAACAATAATAATAACCACCACTTAATTGTTAATAGCGAATATATATTTATCTTCTGTACAAAAGTTGCGTCTTAATATTTCGGTCGTCTGGTCGTATCTGGCGATGAGTACAATTTCAAGAAAACTCCTTCCTACTTCAATTAAATTAGGAAGGGATACCCCTATGTCCCTTTTCCGCAATCGACGAAACAGAGGAGACATATTACCGCGTATATTTAAAAACATTGAATTTTCAACATTGGAAAATTGCTCTTTCTTAAGATATCACGGATCAGATTGAAATTCTCATCACAGAATGTTTCGTCAGACAATTTAATTGCCCCCGTCAACCAATCGATGTACCAATCTAAACCAATGTAAAAAAATATACAAGTTTGTTGTAAGTTTATTATCTTCTCTAATAATAATTAATACATCTAAAAAACTAATACTATTGTTAGACGCAATTTCAATAGTAAACTGTAGTCTAGGATAATAAGAATTAAATATACTAAGAATGTCATTAATAAATTCCTCGGGAATACAAAAAATAAAGTCATGAATATAACGAAAATAAAAAATGTAATTGACTTTAAAATATCTTTAATATTCGACTCCCTTTGATTTTTCCACTTGGAACGACTTTGAAGTTCGGAAACGTATTCACCAGACCATCGCTTCCAAAAGTGCTGCACCAACCGCTGCATGTTCTGGAATCTGGATAGACGATTTTCTGGAAGATGAGACAAATCAGGATCAGGTATTGACTTCAATGACTCGCCCACCAGGAAATGCGCTGGGGTCAAGGGAAGGAAGTCATTCGGGTCATCGGACATGGGACTTAATGGACGCGAATTGACACACGCTTCTATTTGCACTAACACGGAATAAAATTCTTGATAAATTAACGAGGCGTCAGCAAAGACTTTTTTTAAATGAGTTTTACGGACTTTACTCCCGCTTCCCAAAGCCCACCGAAATGTAGCGATCGTGCGGGAATAAAATGCCATTGAATATTCAATTTACATGCAGAATTTTCAATGTTCGCTTCCTCACGTGTTAAAAAACTCGACAATTCCGAAAGCTCCCTTTTCGCCCCTACGAATGTTGTCCCATTATCGGAATAAACATCAATAGGCTTTCCTCTCCTTGACACAAAACGTCTCAAGGCCGCTATAAAATTTTCAGTTGTCAAGTCGCCTACCAACTCAATGTGAATTGCCTTGGTTGAGAAGCATACGAACAAGCACACATAAGATTTTACTAATTTTGATCCACGTCCTTTTCGATTCCTAATAGCGAACGGGACCGCGTAATCAACGCCAACTCTTAAAAAAGAGCGGGTTGAAAGCAATCGAGTCGTAGGCAAATCTCCCATATAGGCAACCGCAGATTTTGGATTTGTTCGGTAACATTTAATACATTTCATCACTACACTGCGTACCTGAGTACGACCTGACACTGGCCAGAATCGATCCCTAAGAGATGCCAGGACCGCCTGAGGACCAGCGTGACACAAACGCTCATGCTCATATTCAATTATTAATTTTGTAATGCGATGTTTAGGCAATAGAATGGGATGTTTTTTAGTGTAACTAAAATTAGAGTTTTTTATTCTCCCCCCCCACTCTTAATAATCCGCCATCCAAAAAGGGCTAAATTTACTTTTATTCGATACGTTTTTATTTTTATCTAAGGAGACAATCTCTGAGTAAAATTCCCTGCGCTGAATCATTTTGCAAATTAAAATTGTAGCATTAAAAATTTCTCTACTAGACAAATTGCCGATTTGTTTATTTTGATTTTTACATCTTGCATTATTAATGAATCTTAGGCAATAGGCAATGATTCTTTGCATTTTCGAAAATTTAGAATAACGCGAGAATAAATCCGAACCCCCGTTATCAATGACTGTTAATGTTACAACTTTTTCATCCTCAACGGTGACATGTTTAATTACCTCATCTACATCATGAATTGGCCACTCGGACATAGATCGTTCCAACCAAACTGGACCATTCCACCATAATCTATTATCTCTGAGATCGACAGGATCCAATCCCCTTGACAACAAATCGGCTGGGTTTTCAATTCCATCAATATGATACCAATTAGAGTTTCCGACATTATTATGAATCTCGCTGACTCTATTTGCAATAAATGTCTTCCACCTACTGGGACATGACCGTATCCAACATAAGGCAATCGTACTATCACTCCAATAATAAAATTAAGATGTTCATTACATGAACATTTTGCTTCCTCTTTACGATAAGCAAAAAATTTGCTTTAAAGTGAATTTTTTCATTTTATTTAATTCTATTAATGCTAATAAAATATATTCTTTTTATACATCAATCGATTGGTCTTGTTGAAATGAAGATTTTTAGTTTGTTTTTAAGTCTAGATTAACATTTTATTATAAAGCAACATAATTTTTAAGAAGGAAATAAATTTCTAATAAAAGTGCGAATTTTTGGTTTTAATTATGTTTAATTCTATAAATTCAAATATAATATATACTTTATATATACTAATCGATCCGTTTTAATGCAACGGATAAGATAATTGAAAAAAATGAATAAAATCTTATTGTACCGGAATATAATTTTGATGAAAGAACTAAATTTTTGATAAAAAAAGGTAATTTTTTTGCTTTAATTGTCATTACCTCTATAAAGTCTCATACAATTTATACTTTATATATACCAATCGATTCGTCTTGATGTAAAGAAGAAGATTTTATTGTATATTAACTTCAATATTCAATTGGAAAAAATTTAAAAAAAAAATTTTTTTTTGAAAAAATTAAAAAAAATTTTTTTTTTTAGATTTTTTAATGTCCATCAATCCATTTCGAGATATTTTTATGATAAATATTCCTAGCAATTTTCAGCCGAATTCGTTGAAACATCTCCGAGTTATCGTGTTCACAAAAAACGGGATCCACACACACACACACACATACATACACACATACATACATCCGGACAATTGTTCAGGGTCTTATATAACATAGTCCCATATAGAAGAAAATTTGTCAAAAGGATTTTTAAAAATTTTGTAAATTAAACGACTACAAAGCTTCCTCACGAGGAAGCAAAAATGATCAAATGAGATTTTCATAGCCTCACACACCTTTTTTACCAATTGGCTTAAAACAAGAGCTCCACAAAGTTCGAGGCGAGGAATTGACATTTTTTTCAAAGGAGCTACTCGAGATTTCAAAGTCAAAAGACTAACAGACACATTTTTAAATTCATCGCAAGCCCTTATATAAATACAGGCGCCGTAAGCGGCCTCAGACGCGTCACAAAATGCATGCAGCTGCAAATTTACAGGGTTCACACACAATGCATGTCGCGGTATTTTAATTTCATCGAGCGCAGGTAAACCCTTACATAAATCCGACCATCGAGTTCTCAAATCTAGAGGAATCGACTCGTCCCATGAAAGCTTTAACAGCCACAATTTTTGGAGGATAATTTTTACAACCGTGGAAAATGGCGTGATAAAACCCAGGGGGTCGAAAATTTGAGCCATACAAGATAAAATCTGTCGTTTAGTGATTAATTGACCTTTTAATTTAAGATTAACAGTAAAGAATAATATATCTTGCTTAGGATTCCATAAAAGTCCTAAGGTCTTAAATTCTTCGCTCATATTTATTAAAAAATTCGAATCACTACCCTTATCATCCTGAAGGTTGTTTAAAAAATCCTGACTATTTGATGACCACTTTCTCAATTCGAAACCTCGCGCTTTCAATGCTTTACTTACTTCAACCTGTATATATTTTAACTCGCCCAACGAATTTGATCCCGTCAACATGTCATCGACAAAAAAATCATTCAAAATAATTTCACTTATTACCGGCAATGACTCTTTAATATTTTGCGCTATCTCAATTAAACATCTAATTGCTAGATAGGATGCTGGACCAGTACCATAGGTGAGAGTATTCAATTCATAAACCTCCAGCGGCAAATCTGGACCAAAACGCCATATAATGCGCTGTAGAGGTTTCTGAGAATCAACAATTAACATCTGCCGGTACATTTTTGCAATATCCGCGGTAATTACAAATTTATGTATTCTGAAACGAAGCAAAATTTCGAATAAATCATTCAATATAGGAGGTCCCGATAAAAGAATATCATTAAGTGAAACACCATTTGTTGTTTCGGATGAAGCATTATACACCACGCGAAGAGTAGTTGTTAACGACGATAATTTAATAACGGCGTGATGCGGTATATAATGACTCATCACAGTCGAATCACTATCGTCAACCTTCATCATGTGACCCAATCCAATATACTCTCTCATAAACTGATCATACTGGAACTTTAACTCTTTATTTTTTTCTAATTCGCGTTCTAATGATAAAAACCTATTAATTGCGATTTGTTTAGAATCTCCCAAAATAATTTCTCGATCTGATTTGAAGGGTAGCGTAACAACAAACTGACCATTAGACGAAACACTCGTCGTGTCCTTAAAATGCTTTTCCATGGGACAATCCATAGAGACAACAGGTTTAGATTCAAGATATTTTTCTTCTATCTCCCAGAATTTTCAAACCTGACTATCGAGATCATTTGTTTTTAAAAAATGGCAAAGTAATTTTTTTTGTTCTTTATATGACGACAATGTGCCGGATACAATCCACCCAAAATGAGTTTTTTGTAGAGTAGGCAAATCTAATCCTAGTTTAATTTGTCCTTGGCATAACAAGTCCCAAAAAATAGATGCGCCTATTAATATATCGACACAATTGGATTCAAAAAATTCAGGATCTGCCAAACGTAAATCTTCTGGAATATTTAAATGATCTATGTCAAAGGAAAACGAAGGAACATTTGATGTAATATTTGGTAAAACGAGACAAGACAACTTTGCTTTAAAACTATTTAACCTCGAACCAATTATAAAAGTTACATGCTTTGATATACGAGACTCTTCCTGACCAATGCCTGAAATATTCACGTGAATGGGTTTAGTTTTAAGTTTTTTGCATAACTCTTCTGTAGCAAAATTCGACTGTGATGCAGAATCTAATAAAGCACGACACTCGTGAATATTCCCATCACTATCTCTGATATTTACCAACGCTGTCGCCAATAATATCTGCTTCTTTTTGCTAACAGTAGCACAAGCAATAAGGGAAGATAAAGCGGATATCTCAGAATTAGAAGATGATGGATTCGAGCTACTTGAGTCTGACATTCTCTCTAAATGATGAGAGATGTGTTTTTTTGAACACTTCTGACAACTACTTTGATTTCTGCAATCACGCGTATTGTGTCTTTTTTTAAACAATTAAGACATAGATGCAATTTCCGAGCTTCATTTATTCGTGAATTTATATCGAGTTTCAAAAAAGAACCACACGAATTTATGAAATGAGCCCCTTTACAATAATGACAATAATCCGAATCAGTAGTGACTAATGTTTTACTTGGCTGGCGCGCTCGTGTTGTGCCCGCGGAAGATTTTGAAGGGATGACCTTGGCATTACTACTCTTTATTCCTTGGAGCATTTGACAACGCTCGGATAAAAATTTTAATATTTCTTTTAATGTAGGTAACGCGCCTTTTGATTGACACCCTTTCCAATCTCGAAGTGTAATAGTATCTAATTTGGACATAATTATGTTTATTATTATCATGTCCCACCCGCCCACAGGAACCCCGAGCACCTCCAGGGAGCGTATATTTTTCTCAATTCCCGATTGAATTAAACGAATTCCTTGATAAGATTCGTGCTCTATACTTGGAATTTCAAAAATTGCATTAATGTGACTGTTTATAATGAGATTATTATTTTCATACCGATCTTTTAGCAACGACCATGCAATTTCATAATTCGCGTCTGTTGTTTCTAAAGACTGTATCTGCTCAGCGGCCTCGTCCGCTAACGAGGATCGAAGATAATGAAACTTTTGTATATTTGATAACGAGTTATTTTCGTGAATTAATGACTTGTATGTGTCTCGAAAATTTAGCCACGATTCGTATGCTACCGAGAACGTTGGAATGTTGATAGTAGGCAACTTGACATGACTCGAAATTGTGTTTACTTCTTGATTAGAGCGATGACCTAACGAATTGTTTGTTTGTGACTTAATCTCTCGTTTCTATTTATTATCAAGTTTGCCGATCCGATTATTGCGAAAAAGGAATTTTCAAAATTTGTCAAATCTTCCGACGATTTTTCATCTTCGCCTTCGATTTCAATCATTTTTTCCTGAATTTCCATAAAAGAATCTAAAATACTATTTATTTTTGTCGTTCTCGCTTTTAAAATTTCAATATTGTCACTATTTTTATACTTAGCAACAAAAGTTTCGAAACGCGTCAATGAGGCTTTTATTATTTTTCGTCTTTGCTTTAACGACTCTAAACTCATATTGGATGACTCATCACTTGATTCGTTATTGGGCATGATCAATTATATATATATATATATATATTATATTTTTTTTGTTAAAAAATCAAAAAACATGCAAATAAAAGCGTTTTTTTATAGAAAATATGTAAGGAATCAATTTTATTTATTTTAAAAAGGAAAAAAATAAAAAGAAGGAAGCGCATTCACCTGATATATGACGTGTGCGATGATCTCTCGTCCAGGGTGCAGTCCTCTTATAAGTTGGTTGAGATAGAGCAGCAACTCGACTCATGGAATTCTCGTTTCGGATGGCGACTGGATTATAGATGCATGAGATGAATGGCGAAGTACCTCAGCTTACGGTCCCCTGCAGGTTCCAGTTTTTGGTTTAATTTTCCTGTTGACCTCTCAAGGTTAAGACAAAACTTCAATGGGTGCGGGTGCCTGGCTGGTATTCTCCAGTAGATGACTGGCTTCGATGATCCAATTCTCAGCTTCTCCAATATCGATCCCCCAGGAAATTGGATGTAGAGTTTTGAACGAGCCGATAGACAGCAACAATTTTATTTATTTATTTTTCTTAAACGAAATGTGTGACTAGTAATATCACACAATTTCTTTTGTATAATTATTACTCAGATGATCCACTGCGATTCCTCTTGAAGAATTTTTGCACGAAAATGGCGTCGAGCACGTGGCGAGTAATAATTTTGTTTCCGGTATAGTAATTATCCGGCTCGAAGGACCATGTTTTAAATTGCAGGATTAATAAATATATATTTAACTTGTCACTTTTTTGGTCTTCGAAGTGGAGCAATAATAATAACCACTTAATTGTTAATAGCGAATATATATTTATCTTCTGTACAAAAGTTGCGTCTTAATATTTCGGTCGTCTGGTCGTATCTGGCGATGAGTACAATTTCAGGAAAACTCCTTCCTACTTCAATTAAATTAGGAAGGGATACCCCTATGTCCCTTTTCCGCAATCGACGAAACAGAGGAGACATATTACCGCGTATATTTAAAAACATTGAATTTTCAACATTGGAAAATTGCTCTTTCTTAAGATATCACGGATCAGATTGAAATTCTCATCACAGAATGTTTCGTCAGACAATTTAATTGCCCCCGTCAACCAATCGATGTACCAATCTAAACCAATGTAAAAAAATATACAAGTTTGTTGTAAGTTTATTATCTTCTCTAATAATAATTAATACATCTAAAAAACTAATACTATTGTTAGACGCAATTTCAATAGTAAACTGTAGTCTAGGATAATAAGAATTAAATATACTAAGAATGTCATTAATAAATTCCTCGGGAATACAAAAAATAAAGTCATGAATATAACGAAAATAAAAAATGTAATTGACTTTAAAATATCTTCTTCTAACTTTTCCATGACTAAATCCGCAATACAGTAAACCCTCGTTAACACGTTCTCGGTTAATACGAATTTTCTCACAGCACGAATGAAAACTGCGGTCCCGGTACACGGAAAAAATTAGTTGCTGAAATTTTCCTCGACTTTGTAGAAGACTTTCGGATGTAGTCGAAAGTATTTAAATTTTTAAATCACTCTGTTTTAAAAATTATATTGAAAGATCGAAGAAAAAATGTACTACATTCGAAGAGAATTTAGAAAAAGGATTTGAAACTTTCAGCGACAGTCGAGGAAAATGAAAACACAGCCAGCGCGAACGATTCAGCGACAGTCGAGGAAAATGAAATCACAGCCAGCGCGAACGATTCAGCGACAGTCGAGGAAAATGAAAACACAGCCAGTGCGAACGATTCGGCGACAGTCGAGGAAAAAAGACGTGTCCAAATTTTCTTCTACAGTATTCTAAACTTTCAACGATAGTCGCGGAAAATGAAAAATTCTGCGGACCAGTAAAAAAAATTCTTTCAGTTCTTATTTATTTCATTCCTTTTATGCCTTATATTTAATTACAATCCTACATTTATACATAATCACGACACTCATCACATGTAATTTGACACTATTTAATCACTAATAACCTGCCTAAAACTAAATAGCTAACACCAATACGCATATTATCCTACACTTTCGTTGTTTCGCACGCTATATGAATCTACTTTTTCATCGTCCTTATATACTAAATGGAACCTTTCTTTACCGCTTGTGAGAAAAAGTGCAATATTTTGAAAATTAAAAATCTCAAATATTTCTCTTCAACATATTTTAGAATTTTAAAGTGTATTTCAGTATACGTTAAGGACTATTTTACAATTATTTTTAATTTATTAAATGAATAGAAAAATGATAATATTTAATTAAAATAATAACTAAGGCAATAAAATTATTTTCTGTTCATTATTCTAAAAACTTATTTAACGATTAATAATTATATTTTATATATACATATAAAAAGTATTTAATCCTCCAATATATAATTCACAAACACTGTAGACAAGAATTTGTAAATGAACGGTATTAAATTGACTGCAGATCGCGTTTATCGCCTGAGAGTATGCGCATCTTTTCTGCGCACCGTTTTCCTCGACTCGTCGACGAAACTTTGTATCAAAGTGTTACAATAATTCCACGACTTTTTTCTGCTACTAGGTTTATAAAAAGTCCTCGACTTTTTTAGAGAATTTCTGCTAAAATCATAGAGTATTTCTATAAGTTTATAAAGTATTTTTTCATATCCGAGAGTCTTCGAGTAGTAGCTGAAAACTTCAGCGACTAATTTTTTCCGTGTAGAGATGCATATAAACTGTATGGAGTCTTCCTCGGTTAACACGAAACCCTGTTAACACGAAACTCGAACAGTTTTAGAAGTCTTCATTTCTTTCTTAGCTCGGTTAACTAGGTTATACCAACCTGAGACTCTGGTTAAAACTACTTGACCGACACAGGCGTTAACATAATCTCTGATACCCAAGTCAGCACAATTTGACAGCCAGATAGTTTTGGCCTGGCTGCCTCAAGTAATGTCAATGGCTGGATTGATGTCAGTAGTAAATTGACTGACGAAAACTAAAGACTCAACTGGAGAGCCAAGTCAAAACTGCCTGGCTCTCTGGTTATTACTACTTGACTTCATAAAATCAGCATGACGACTCAAAAGAAAGCAGTTACAACTTTTTTTTTCTCTCTGTGTGTTTTGAGTGTAGAGATAATTTAAAACCTTTAAGTAAACAAAAAACAACAAATTATTTCTAGTCTAAATAAGTAAATATAATAAATAAAGAATTATGATATTTTATGTTATTCATTATGAATGCCTCGATAACGCGAATTATTTTAACACGAACTGCAACATTGTCAGCCCCTTCAAGTTCGTGTTAACGAGGGTTTACTGTAGTACCAGAAAAAGGTGAATCCATAGGGGTACCAAATATTTCTAAAAAATTAATGTATTAAGGTACTACTACACTTTAGAATTTTTAAAACATTTATTTTTTTATTGTATTTTTTAATTTGTTAAGCCTTCAAAGAAACACCTCCTAAAGTGTTCATAGCCAATTGTAAATAATAAAAAAAATTGAAAAGTATTCAATGAATATAAAGAGCCATTAATTGTAGGTCTTTAAAGGGATGGTGGGATCTAAATATTTGTTACGACCAGTAGAAACAGTTGTACTAATGTATACAACAGTGTCTGAGATGAAAAAAGTGGAAGGGTTTCAATTTGCAAAAAAACATTTGCTATTACAACAGAGGCAAAAGTTCCAAAATAATCTGTTCTCTCACGCTGATAGAAACCTTTAGCTTCAAGCCTTGCTTTTAAACGCTTTAGATTTTTTGGCAGAATTTGTTTTAATGGAAAAGACACATTTTTAACCAATTGCTCTATTATCCAGTGGCAATGTTGATAAAGACCAAATTTGATTTTCTTCCAGAGCTGCAATTTCTTCATCCATAGGCTGATTACATTTTCCTGCATTTTTATCTGATGTTGCTTCGTTGTATGTTGCGGGTACATTATTTACACATAATGCTAAAGGAATTCCATACTGATGGGGAGAACAAATTAAATCACGATTTCTTAATTTACTTCCTGTTTGCTCATTTGCAATATTTACATTTTCTTCCAGATCTTGAGAAATTTCTGCAGGAACAGGGTGTTCCAAATGCTCAGAATTTGCAATATTATTTCCATTTTCACTTGGCTCGGCATTGATGTTAAAATCAATTACAATAGAAAAATTACCTGCATTGTTGTTATTCTTAAGGTCTACCGATGTTTTCGTTGATGTACACGTTACTGCTAGTGTGAATTTTACAGGCCTCATTAACCCACAATCTATAGTTATTGAACTCCCCATCATACTTTTCCAAAGGAATTGCAGTCTCGTCCACCTTTAAAATAACCCTATTTAGAATGTAACATGTCATGTTTAATGCTTTTGGCCAGACTTTACTGTCTACCTTTTTTCTAATATCATTGTTCGCTCACTTTCGACAATTGTCTTAATCTCTCTTTCTGCTAGACCGTTTTGCTCATGAATATAAGAAGATGAAAACTCATGAATAATACTTTTTTCACACAGGTAATTAGAAAATTCAGCTGAAATATACTCTCTGCCATTATCTTATTTAAGTACTTTTATTTTTATATCTAGCTGATTTTATATAAATTCTTCTAATTCTTTTAATTTACTAAAACCCTCTATTATTTGACGTAGAAAAAATATTTTTCTAAAACTTGTACATTCATCTTTAAATAAAACAAAATACATAGTCCCGTGGGGTGATTGCATATTTTCTGGTCCACAAACATCAGTGTACATTTTCTCTTCTCGTTTATAAGTGCTTTCAGTTTTACAAGATGCATATGATTTACGAATTTGCTTATCTATGATACATGCTTCATAATAAAATTATAATTTTCCTTTTCATTAAACTATACAATTTAAGTTGTTTACATGTATTCTAACCGCACGAATATTAATATGCCCCATACGTTCATAACATAGCTTTATTCGAACAAATAATACTTTTGAATCAATGCAGTAGATATTTTCTATATATTGAGATTAAACTTACTAACTAATTTCAATTAAACAAAATCCCTTAAAATTATTTTTTTATTTAAATTAAGAATAATGTTTTCTCAGTGAATAGCTCTTTTGCTTTCGAAAAGAAGTTACACTAAATTTCCTCAAGGAATAATTTGATCCATCGAGTTTTGTATTGTCTACATTTTCCTTATCTGCCAAGATGAAAAAATTACTAAAACCACGTTAGTTCACTTAAAATCTTAACTATATGTATTTTCTTGCGCACAAAAAATAAACTTGCACTCAATTAATTACCGTCGCACAGTGGAAGCGTGCTGGCCCCATAACCTGTTGTGTTTTAACTATGAGTAATTATGCTGGTTAATTAATAGAGATATTAAGTTTATTCATAGCAATATTTAAAAATTAACAGAAGAATAATAATATTTATAATTGTTGAAAATTAGATAAAGAATAAAACTATTTGTAACTACTCAGGCTGTCTTCGGCGTTCAGCCGGTGTTAACCCCGAGTTAATCCTGATTGGTTAGTTCCAGCAGAATGTTTATAAATATTATTAATGATTGGACTCTCGTTAACTCGGTGTTAACACCGGTTGGACGCCGAAGACAGCTTTGGACATACAATTTCCTATTGTCATGCCACCCTTCAAATGTGGAATATTGGAAAAAGACAAATTACGAACATTGTTACCTTCGACATTACTTTTATAGGTTAAAAATCAGTTTTAATTATTTCTTATTATTTTTCAAATAATTGGAAGGGTTTAAAAAACAACCTTTAAAAAATTTCATTTTTTAAATGATTTCAAACAAAAGTTCTTTGATTTTGTCACACTGTTTACAAAATTTCTCCATAGTGGAACGCTGATTGCGAATTTTGTATCACATTTTAAAAATTCAAAATATCAGACATTTTTTCAAAAATAAAATCAGACTTTTTGAAAACCTTATCTCTTGTTGTTGCGTAACCATAAAGATAGTAAAAAATGAGGTCATAAATTCGATAAAAATATTTCAAAATTAAATTATAAAATCATTTTTTAAAGATTCTATACTGTAATAAAATTTAAAAAATCGAGTTGCATTCCGATAGAATACACTGTATTAGTTTGATTCGAGAATCGTTAAATTTTGACCAATTGTTCAGGGGATATTAGGTTTTGACAAAGAAAATGACAAAATGGTACACTAGGTCTATAATAGTATATGTTACAGAAGGCTAGGACAGTAAAAATCCAGCGTAACGAATTTTTTCTACGAGAGGGGGTCAAAATTGAAAATGAGAGGAAAAAATGTTGACTCATATGAATATTCGGCGATGGTTATTTGCGTAGTGAAAAGGGAAGGAATATACACGAAGAAAACATTGTTTCACATCGACTGGAAGCAATCACATAAATAAGTCAAAAGCGGAATCGAGAATCACACCGAGTGGTCGGGAAATTTTCGTATTCACGGTCTGCAGGGAAAACGCATTTGAAAAAGCGTAGTTCGCCGGACCCCGTCAAACAATATTGAACCCTCCTTTTTAGTATGTTTATATATCTCTTTTTTCTCTTGCGCTCTCTGTCTCTCTATTTTTTCCTCTCTCCCACTTTCTTTCTGTCTCTTCGCTCCTTACTTCATACACACTCAAATTCAACTAATAAAAAAGGAAACTTTTCTCGAGTTCATGGAAAGGACTTGAATTATCGCGGCTCGTTACATATTCCTTTTTATGTGTCCTCCACCATAAATAGAAAAGGTAAAAGCAAAGAGAGTTAGGGATGAGAATATCTCTGTCTCTCTTTCGATGTGTCTATGTGTGTTTTAGCGTACAAGCAATGTTTTTGCATGGGACCAAGTCTCAGGGGGGTCATCACTCGCACTTCGGGGATAGTCAATGTCCAGTCTTCCACATGGCACCAACCCCCCTATAGAAAGCCGATCCGTTCGACTGGCCTGACAACTGATATTGCGTGATCTATGGCTCTGACCATTGCACGCTTGGGACAAAACTGACCCCTCTCTCTCAATCCCTCCTCTTTCTCTTTTCCTGTTCACGAGTTCCTTCTTTCTCAATCTTGGATTTCTTATTTTTTCCCACTTCTTTCCAAGTTTTCCAATTCTCGGAGGGGTTGCTCAGAGAACTGGTCACGACTGAGGGATTCTCAACACACTTACAAGATACAATATATGGAGAGAGAGAGAGAGTGTGTGAGAGCACGAGTCCATATTGAAAGGAGCAAACAACAAAGTAATAGATGTCCCAACGAGAATGTTACGCCCGGACCAAAGAGTCCACTTCGTCAATAAACAATCACGGTGTAATAGAAAAAAAACTCAACCCCTAGAAGGACATAAAGTTTTTTGGAACGGGGTGTGACCCTGTATATTGAAGAAGAAAAAAAGACCCGAGAAGTGTGTAACACACCAAATCGGACTCAATTTCAGTAAAATATTTATTGCCGCATATGTGATGATCTGGTTTTGTTCGAGTATGCATCGTATGTGGATTACCATGAATCTGGGAAAAATAGGCTTACGGATTTGCTAGAGTAAAGTATATACGCCAATAAGGGGTGAAAAAAGTGATTCTCGCCTCTTTTTTTATCGAATCGAGAAGTAGACGAAATTTATTTCTTCTACTCTCCATTCACTACAGAATTTTAATATTCCACAGAGTTGAGTAATTATATCTATAAAAATTAAAATTTGAAGAATATTCCTCTTTACTGATTTAAACATTTCAAAGAAATAAGAAAATAAAAATTTAACCACAAAAGAGTAATTTTTTATTTTATAAATAAATCCTCGAAAGTCCATGGCTCATATAGACCCATAAGTCATATGTGCCACCGATTCTACAACGGAATTAACAAATTCAAAATGGCGGATTTAATACGGCCGACGAGTTGCAGCGAAAAGATAACAAATACTTTAAATCATGCGTTTTATGCACTGAAAAAAATAGTATTAAACAAAGAAAATTTGTCTTCTTTGAAGCAAATCGTGAAATTGAATACGGCCAAAAATATTATAGTATTGATTCAAGAAAACGATTTTCTTGACATATCATATTTGGGAGAAGAACATATATTCTTGATCCAAGAAAATGTGGAATTCGATCAAGAAGTTAAATTTTTTTTTGAGTTGAAACAGTTATTAACTTATATTAATCTTCACTCAGAGAAAAAGTTTATTTTACTTAACCAAACTGTTTAGTTAACCTATTTTATTTGTTACGATAAAACAATTTCGTTGATTTAAATAAAAATTTAGATCATTTTAATAAATACGTAAAATTTGTTTGGTTATCCGAAGGAAATTTTTTTTTTTAAGGTGTTTGTTTGATTTAAAAAAAATAGTGTTTTGAATAGAGAATATTATTTAGTTGAATACAATTTGTTTGACACAACACACAAATTTGTTTGATTCAACCAAATCATTTTATTTGAGTCAAACAAAAATATTTGCTTGTCTCAAAAAGTACATGTGTAAATTCAAAAATGGCAGTCTCACTTGTCTACAGTCCGCGTTCGCGTCAAATTCATTATAGTTAAATCGGTAAATCGAAAAAACAAAATTATATAAGTGTCAGTTAAATAATTGCATTGTGTTCATTGTAAGAATTACTGCATCTTTAATTTGTACCAGTGAGAAGAAAATTTACAATACGATTTTGTGAAGTTTTTAGTTGGTTGTTTCGAATATCAATAATTATATATTAAATTATAAATTAACGAATAAAATATGAACTAGAAAATATTAAATTAGGAAATTCAAACATTATTAGAGGAAAATAAATAACAAAATTAAACAAACAAACAAATTTATTTAAATCAACCAAATACGTTTAACTAAAACTATTTATTTGAATCAAACAAATCTTTTCTCTTAAAATAAACAAATTTTTTGGTTACATAAAATAAAAATGTTTGGTTAAGTGTACACGGAGAAAAATTCTTTTTTAATGATTACAATAGTCTGCAGTACAGCTCGGATATGTGACCACTTGTTGTGATGATTACTATAGCTGTTGTAAGGAGTACAAATTAAAAGGTATCCCTTACAACAGCTGTAGTAATCGTTCCTACTCAATTCTTAACATATTACATAGTTTTCGTAATCATTGCAAAAAGTGGTCACATATCCGAGCTGTACTGTAGACTATTGTAATCATTAAAAAAGAATTTTATTGGTTAATAAAAATAAACGTATTGGAAGAAATTTTTTGGTTGAATAAAACAAATGTTTGGTTGACTGTATATAGTTATTTAGAGAAAATAAATAAATGATTTGCCCAATGCTCAAAATTACTTGACACAAGAAAATAAATTTCTTTCAATAAAAAAATGTGGGTTTGTTTAAAGTAAATTAGGTCAAGAAAATGCATTTACTTGATTCAATAAACTTTTTTTCAGTGTAAAAGTGATGAAAATTATTCAAATCACAAAGTGCAAAATTAAATAAAATAATATTCAATTAAACAAAACAAAAAAATTAATATTATAATATGATATCAACAATATTAATAATACCTAATTACAATTTATCTGTTATTTTAGCCAACTAGGTAAATAAACAAATAATAAAATTTACAAAAATCAATTCATAATCTTCAAACTCAATAGCTTTTAAGCATTGATTTTAATGCTTTTTCTAAAATATGGTTTTGATTTTTTAAACGTTTCTGAATTACCTTTTCAAATTTTTAAAAACTAACATCATATTCGAATTCAATTAGAACAAAATTTTCAATGTTTCGCATAATGTAAGCAATTGTTAAACATTTTTAAAAACTCGTTAGCCATAATGGATCCATCATTTCGAATTTAAAAAATCTTATTCACGAAATTTTCACTTTCACTAAAAAAATTATTACTTTAAAATTCATCCAAAAAACTACCTTTCAATTTCATCAAAAAATTTCACTTTCACTTAATAATTTTTGCATTCACTCAAAACGGTCCTTGATAATTAATTTATTTTTTTTCTAAAAATTCATAAAGACGAGACGCTTCAAATATGTTATTAGCATTTTTTTCTTATTTTGTTAATTAAAAACGTTATTTAAATAAATATAAATAACTTTCGAGCCGTAACTCAAAATTAAATGACTTACTAACCAAACAATTCCTTGTTTTGCACACTTTAATTGTTGTTATTGTATTTTAATCACTTAGTATTTAAACAATGATTCGTTTGTTTAGAAATATTTTACAGCTTAAACTCATTTTTGGACACACGGACGTGACGTAGCAGTAGTCGCGGGCAAGAGCGAACAGATGATTTTTAATTAAAAGAATAAGAAACAAGTGATAATAACATATTTGAAGCGCTCCGTCTTTATGAATTTTTAGAAAAAAACTAAACTCAGTTATCTGGAACCGTTTAAAAGATATTACCATTTACAAAAGTTTGAGCAATTGTTGTAACTTTTAAATATAAATAATTGATTTTCTGAAACATTAGA
Source organism: Leptopilina myrica (nomen nudum) (assembly GCA_032872475.1). Taxonomy (NCBI): domain Eukaryota; kingdom Metazoa; phylum Arthropoda; class Insecta; order Hymenoptera; family Figitidae; genus Leptopilina; species Leptopilina myrica (nomen nudum). Next base: position 7,603,399 of record CM065467.1, read on the forward strand.
CAAACAAATGTAATACTAACAAGTTTTAAAAAAATCGGTGAGGGTGCACCGAAAAGTAGTAGATTTCATCTGGAATGCTAGTGGCATTATATAACCAGAATTCTGGTTGTTTTAACTAGAATACCCTAGTAGAAATTCGTCATAGTATCTTTAAGGGCACTGGACAGTTTCACTGGAAAATTTCGAGGCACTTTACAGTTAAACTGGCTAAAAACTATAAAGTGATGTCACGCTAATTTGTTCAAGTTATTGTCCAGTCAAATTTTACAGTTTCTGATCATCAGTCCTGTAGAAAAACTGTACAAAATAATTCACTTGGAAATGTCAAAACTTTATTTATATTGACGTTTCGTATTGAACACGCACAAGTTTGAAAATATAACGTTAAATTATTTTGTCAACAAATTAAATAAATTAAAATTTTACGAAACTATATTTTTACTGTTTGTGTATCTATTGTTACGTATAATAAATTATCTGTAAAATTATTTTTTAATAACTACATAATTAAAAAAAATTATGAACATTACTGATTCTTGTACACATGTCTTTTTTTTACAGTAAACAACATTCACTTTTTCCTTGAATTAAGCACAACACTGAAATAAATATTATTATTTTATCACACAACAGACTTAAAAGTAAACCCTAATATGAAGAACTAATTCAGTTCAATCGAAAAATATCTAGCGGTATCGGGGAGCGAACTCGGGTCACACTGGGACGAAATACCTAAACGCACGCTTACGCATCACGGCCGTTCTAGTCGATGGACGATTCCGGAAAAATAATAACCATACTCTACCGGCAGGTAAAGCAGTTCCCTTTTTCATCTTTTCTAGCTCAACTGGCGAATTACTGGACAGCTACTGCATAACACTCTAAAGTTGAACTTATTGATTTTTATTGTATAGAAGTTCTGTCTGTCCAGTTATTCTCATGGTCCTGTCTAGGCGTTCCGTGAAATTATGTTTCAAAGTTTGTCGTGGCGTTTGTGCTACCGTCAGTCCAGCAACTGAACAGTGTTATATAGACATTTTCCATAAATACATCAGTGTATACACTGAAAAAAATAATTCGCGGGTATAACTAGAATTATGTCTATTTTTTCCGTAAGGAATTAGTAATAAATTGTTACTGGCTACTGTAATTAATTATAGACAGTTCTGTTATATAGATCGGAGAGCTATACATATGTCAACGTCAATACATCAATGTAAAACATAACCTCACTTTATTGGACCAATTCTAACTTTTTGTATGTAACAGGTTTGTTAAATTAATATTTATACATATAATAAGATTATGTAACCTTGAAAAAAAATTGTCTTCTGAATTTAAAAATTAGTTATTTTAATTAACTCAATTAATTAAAGCGAATTTTAAAAAAGTTTTCAAGTTGTCAACAGTAAAATAAAAGAACAAAATTAAAAATATGAAAACTATAAACTTTAAAACCAAAAGATTTATTTTATAGAAAATATTTCGAAAATGTCAATACACAACTGTTTAGTTACTGAAACCGGCGGTAGCGCTGACGCCACGACAAACTTTGGAAAATAATATCTCGGAACGCCTCGATAGTGCCATGAAAATAACTGTACAGGACTTCTATGCAGTAATAATCAAGTTCAACTTTATATTTTCTTTAACAGTGTTATGCAGTAGCTGTCTAGTAATTTGCCAGTTAAGCTAGATTAAACTTCCATGACTAAAACTGTACAGTAACTTGAATAAATCTAGTCATGCCACGACAAATTTCTACTAGGGTATCATGTTAAATATACCCTAACCAGAACTTTTTTCAGTGCACTTTCAAGCAAACCATTTTTAAATTTCACCAAATGAAATTTTCTCCAACACTTGCTCTGAAAGGAGTACTTTTCTTAGTAGAAAATTGTGGCGAAAGTAGAACTTTTCTCAACTGCTCTGAAGAGCGTGGCGAAAGTAAAATTCAGCGTGGCGAAAGTAAATTTGGCGTGGCGAAAGTAAATCATGAACTTATTCTTTTTTCTTTTTCTTTGACCGAGATTTATTTTGTATCTAACTTCTTCCCCACTCAAAACATTCGTCTTTTATTATATTAAAAATAAGCACACGTTAAATTAAAATTATACGAAACTCATAAAGAAACCTTTCCTCGCAACGTGTTGGAGAAAACGTAGTGCACAACTCGTGGTGAAAGAATTATTTTTCTAGACTAACGAAATACATTATAAATGGGCCAAATTTTAGTATCCATATAGTCAATGAAAAATACCGAAAATAACACTAGCGCTGCGCATGGGAAAAATGTAAAACGCACAGTTCATTCACAGTTTCTAGAATTATAATACAGAAAATAAGACTATTATATAATTTTTTTACTTTGCTAATATTTTGGTCGTTCGGTCTCCTTATACTACTTCATGATAGGATTTAAGTTATTTTTGAGGTTATGTTTCAAATAATGAAAAAAGTGTCAGTCACGTCTTATAAAAAATGGCACTCACCTGGAGTTAACTCCAGGTTACTGATGATTGGTTAGATTCAACAGAATAATTATTATTAATGATTGGATAATCGTTAACTCGGGTTTAACCCTGGGCGAATGCCGAAAACAGCCATAGTGCAAACTTTCCTGAGGCTTTTCAAAAAAAACTTTTAAATCCGTTAAGATTTGACTTGTCAGCAGAATTTTGTCCAGAAACGTGCATTTTTTTAATGTAAATTTTTCGCTCCAGGTGAGGGTCATGATCCCCATGACCACCACTGCAATTTTACCCAAAATATTTTTGATTTTCAATTACACAAAATTTATTTTCAGTTTCAATCAAAAACTTTTTACTTTCAATTTCACCAACAATATTTTTACACTTTGTCTTAAAAAATGTCGCTTTAAATTTCACGAAAAATAAACACAGTTAACATTGTTAGAAAAATAGGTACTTTGAGTTTTTAAAACATTTTGATCAACAGATTCCAACCGTCATTTATAATTTTTTAAATTTGATATTAAATTCAGCATTATTGACCACAAAAATCTTAAAAAATTAAATAAAAATTTTTTATAAACTTTCTTTATAAACCATTTTTTTTAACTTAACAATAATTTTCCCCAAACTACAACGAGGTTATTAAAAGTTGATTGAGATTAAGAGCAAAGCAAGGATGATGATGTCTGCAGAGTGTGCAGTTGCCAACAATTTTCGATTCTAAGTCTGGTTCTCCTAACAAAGGCCACTCTAATCGTTCTGGGAAAAGCGATTTATGAAGAATACTCTGCGTGTTCCATGTGACTTTTGTGACAATCTGCACTCGACACCTGTTTTGTCGCGCCGTCATGCACACGATTAATACCGTGCAAATGGAGGTATTCTTGCCAAAAAGCTAAGTATCCTAAGTGTCTTTAAATAATTGTGCGTATTTAGGAGGCAATCATCAAAATTCGATTCTATAACACTTCAAGAGAATTCGATAATAGATTTTATTAAAAAGACTTAGTTACAAAAATCATAAATTTATCATAAAGTTTTAAAATTCTATTCCCATTTCTTTGATTTATTTTATTATCTAGTAAATATTTATTCCCGTGTAGAAAAATCTTCTGGCGCTGGCCTGAGTCAGACCAGACCGTCTATTTTCCAGACTAGTGGCTGACCTGTAACTCTGGCCTGTGGCTGGCCAAAAGTGTAACGCTAGAAACGGTCAGCCGCTGAATAGACAGGCTATTCAGATAGTCTAGCCAGGCTCTAGCCAACCGCAAGATAGATATTTACTGTTTTCTAAATATAATAAAGCAGCCCTCCAACATCGTTTATTAAACGAAACATATGAGAAACTTTTATTTAAATTAAATGTTAATATAATAAAAAAAATTAATTTGTATTTGCAAACAAGTAATAACCATCAACTTTTAACTTTCAATCAAATTAATGTTTACGACACAGAATAAACGCAAACCTATAACTAAATAAAATTTGACATTGCGGGCAGCGAACCTATGACCTACGGACTTCTAGCCTAACACTCTAACCACTACTCTATCGAAGCTACAAGAAAATAAATTTTAATTTCCGACACCTTTTACACTTACAATTAATAAAGAGTGTTTAACTGTGTAATCACGAAACTACTGCAAGTTTCGTGTTATGGTACATAAAGAAAAATAACAAAACTTGATTTGAACTCATCACAGTAAATTTACCGTAAATTACCTAATAAATTTCCATAAATTACCTCTAAAATATCCATAAATTACCATATATTACCGACGTTAAATTTTTTAGTTCTCGTTTTTGTTTTACATAGTTTTATAAATTATCGTCAAAACGTTTATAAATTACCGCGGAAATTTCCATAAATTACCATAAATTACCATAAATTACCATAAATTACCGACGTCAATTTTTTTAGTTCTCCTTTGAGTTTAACATAGTTTTATAAATTATCGTCAAAACGTTTATAAATTACCGCGGAAATTTTCATAAATTACCATAAATTACCGACGTTCAATTTTTTAGTTCTCGTTTATCTCCTACATAGTTTTATAAATTATCGTCAAAACGTTTATAAATTACCGCGAAAATTTCCATAAATTACCATAAATTACCGACGTCAATTTTTTTAGTTCTCCTTTGAGTTTAACATAGTTTTATAAATTATCTCAAAAATTTCTATAAATTACCGAGGAAGTTACCATAAATTACCGACGTTAAATTTTTTAGTTCTAGTTTTTGTTTTACATAGTTTCATAAATTACCGTCAAAATGTTTATAAATTACCTCGAAAATTTCCATAAATGGCTGAAATCCAAAATTTTAATGATAATTTTTTGCTTTATGAATTATCTCTAAAATTACTAGAAATTTCCATAATTACTGCTAAAATTTCCATAAATTGCTAAAATAAAAATTTTTCATTGTAATTTACGTGGAACATATTTATATGATTTATTGCGAAAATTTCTATAAATTACCGCAAAATTGTTATAGTTGTTAACAACAAATTTAATTCATTTTTCAGTAATAATTTTGCGAGGAACCTTCTGGTTCCCTTAGTAAACGTAAATTAAAAATTTGAACGGGATTCTTTTTATAAAAATTTTTTAAATTCTCTTCAAAAACTATTTTTTGAATGTTTTACAACTTTTTATACCTACACATTGATCTTAAAAAGTCGAAAAATGTTGTGATTTTGGACAATCTTCTCCCGTAGAAAATATTATGTGGAAGAAATATTAAATTTTAGAGACTTGTTGTCTAGTTTTTTAGATAAAGAATTAGATGGCTTTTGATATCTTAAAATCGGCTAGTCTCTTCAGACCAGTACCGCTCTCTGCAGCCTATAGATGTTGCAAAATAATAAATCATTTTAGTTATCTAGAAATTCTGACTAGAATCAGAACTGGGTCTGGTCAGACCTTGCCTACCAGCATCGCACGCCGCAGCCTAGAAGTTGCAAAAAAAAAATTTTAGTCCTCTAGAAATTCTGACTAGAATCAGAGCTGGGTTTGGCCAGACCTTCCAGACTAGCATCGCTCGCCGCAGCCGAGAAGTGGCAAACTAAAAAATTTTAGTCATCTTGAAATTCTGACTAGAATCAGAGCTGGGTCTGGCTAGACAATCCAGAACAGACAAAATAGCTACGGTCTGACTTGTAGCTGAGCAGCACCAGAACTGGGTCAAACCAGATCTTCCAGACTTGCGAGGCTAGACGCTTTCTGGTTTGCGCCAGGCTTGACTCTAGACGTTCCAGAAGATTTTTCTACACGGGTTTTACCTTGTTAACAATAAGTAATAAAAACTCTTATTGATATTGGATTTAAGATCTTTTTTCCCCAATCTCGCAAGGTAAAGTAAACCTAAAGGAAATTTATACATTTTTACTTTGTACGACAAATTTTATAGATCTAGTGAATATTCTATTGCCTTGTGTATATATTTTATTTTAGAAAAAGGTAGAAGAGTATAAAAAGTAGAATTCAATGGACGATCGAAATGTAAGTCTAACTATCCCGCAATTATTATAAGCACGCCATTTCCATCTCTCGTCATGTTTAACCTGTCTTTGGCTTTCATTAAATTCAGGTATGCAGAATCTCTGAACAAGCTGATATAAATTAGTTACGAGTTCTCTTTCTCGGTACTCGTAGAAAATGATCCGATCCACAAATGAGATAGGTGTCATAATTACCGTTTACTATAGACATAATTTCTTGTTACTATAAATTTAACTCAAGTTGCTATCTAAACGAGTTCAGTTACGATAATGCCACCACGTAATAACGCATGAAGAAATATTAACACACCGCCAATGATAATAAACAATCTCAAATTTTCAATTCACTCAAAAATAACCGAGAGAATAAAATACTTCGAGAATTACATTTAGAATAATGAAGAATACAAAAAATGCAATAAATAAACAATAAATAAAAAAATAACAAATAAGAAATAAATATATAAATAAAGCATTGTTAGTCATTGTTTGTTGCATTCCGATAGGTTCGACTGTAAGCAATAAATAAAAAAAAAAATTTTAACAAATAATTAATAAATAAAATATAAATAGTAAATAAATATTAAACGAATGAATAGTATGATTTCGAGAAGATTTTATCAAACATTGTATTTTAGTATCATGATCTGGCATTTGAATAGAGAAAATCTTTAGAAAGAGGGGTAGACAAAGCGACAGGCCCGCTAAAATTAGCAGTAGAAACAATTCACGTGACCGGAATCAGAAGAGCTAAAGTGCAATACAAAGTTCCCAAGTAATCCGGACGCAGAAATTACTCATTTTCCTACTTCCGTTATTCGCCACTTTTAAAATACGAGACTGAAGGCGCGCTTTAGCGCGCTGAATTTATTATTTATTTCTTTTTAATTTTTAGTTTTTATTAATAAATAATTAATTATTCATTTCATTTTATTTACTTATTCATATAATTCCATATATACATAATTTTTTATATTATTATCAACTCTTGAACAGGTATCAAATTATTAATATTTAAAAACGAAATTAAAAAATTGCATTTTTGACGGTAATGATCGACAATATAACGGGGAGTACACAATTGGATCTATGTGTCTCTGGTATAAAAAGTGGGCACATACTTATTTTCTAAAATAATGTTTTCATACACGCAGAAAAATAGTTGGCTACTGTATACTATATGTTGGATACCCTAGCTATTTTAGATAGTGTCTGGAGCGCGATCTATTTAGTTGGATAGGACAACCAATTTAATTGGATTCTTAGATGTTGGATGTACTATCCAATTCTGTTGGATAGGGGAGCCAATTTGTTTTGTGAACTGTCTATTTTTTTTGTCAGCACTACTTTTAAGTTGTATAATGCAATTATTTTCTAATAGTGAAATAACCATTTATATTTTACGTATTTAATTAAATTTACACATGAATATTCATAAAATTATTTGTTTATTTGATTTTACTAATTTAATTCTTATTGAATGTTTTAGATATAATTATGATTTAAATATCATTAGTTAACACTGAAAATTAATTCTCTTTATGATTTTTTTACTTTAAAATTAACAAACATAACCTAAAAAAATTATTCGCGTTAGGTATTCCTCATCGTGGAGCGATTGTTCCTCATCACAAATAAATCAATTTATCAAAATCATATTCTCTTTAAGAGATAATAGTGTTTCATAATCTATAAGGTTACCTGTAAAAGAGAAGACAGAATTTTACAAACTTTGATTTCAATTTTGCTACTTTATTACTTGACACTTTCACTTTCACTTAAACACTTTCGTTTAACAATGTTATTATGTTCACAGTTTGTTAGCGCGATTATTTTCAAAAAATTTATCGTGTTTTCGTACATTATAGTATTTTTTGTCTTGACAGTTCACGTTCACGCACGAAATTGTCGGAATCTAGTCGCAACTTGTTGACAGCGCATACGCATCATAGGAATCGGGACTTACAAATTTCAGTTGGCTGCTACAAATTGGATATATTATCCAACCTTTTTTTTGCGTGTATAAATTATTGTCAAAATAAAGATGTTCCCTCTAAGGAATAATCTTCTTTATCATTTTAAATACATTTTTGGTATAAACAGTGTATTCTTTATAAACCACTATTTTTCTCCAGAAAATCTTAAGGGTATGTCCAAGTTGTGAAATGTAAACAAAGCAAAATGTAAACAAACAAAGCACTAAAATCACATTTTTTATACATCTTTTTCTCTCACAAAAATTACCATTAGAAAACTTTTTTTTAGAAAAATGATAAATTAGAGTGTCAAAGTTTCCTAAAAAATCATTTTTGAGTGTGATAAATAAATAGCAATTAGTAAAATAACTAGGGGAGAGTGGGGCAAAATGGGGTAGGCGGGTCAAATGGGGTACCTCTGTTTCTCCATGATGGGTACATTTAATTTTTTTATCCTCGATATATATTATTCATTTTGATAAGAAAATGTTATTAATTTTAAGAGCAGTATGAAAAAATTTTTTTTTTGAAAGTTAAACAACATTAAAGTTTTGAGCGAAAAAAATATCGATTTTTTTCGAAATTAAAGTGCTTATAAAACTTTTTGGGATAATTTATTAAATTTGGCAAGTGTGGAATCGTTTTTAGCACTTATTCAAGAGTAATTTCAAATGAAAACACTGAAATGGCGGGTTCCGTACACTAATGTTTAGATCATTAGGTGAAAAAAAATTTTTATTTCAATTTTCAAAAATAAAAAAATACTTTTTTAATTTTTTGAAAAAAATTTTCTTAAATAAATTTTTTGTGATTAGAGTGTGAAAATACACTAGTATACCAATTTTTAGCTCATTTGATCAAATAATTTAGAAATTAGAAAGAAAACGTTCTTTCAAAATTTTTTTAGATTTTCCTTGACAACGCTATGGAGATTATTATACTGCAAGTTCTGTATATTTTTCCTGTAATAATTGCATTAAAATACAACAGAATGCCGAATTTTAGCTCACCTTGTTGAATGGGTTAGATGTTAAAGGAGGGGGGATGGACACTTCTTATGCATTTATGGCCAAAAATCGTGTTATTTCCATGACAACCGTTGCATCAAGTTACATTCTCTATATTGCTTCCTCGTGAGGAAGCTTTGTAGTCGTTTAATTTACAAAATTTTTAAAAATCCTTTTGACAAATTTTCTTCTATATGGGGCATTTCATGTCAAGTGATCAAGGTGGAGAAAAATTTTTCTTCAATCGTAGCAAAACTTGGGGCTTTTGTAGTACTCATAGATAGTAATTTTTCGTGAAAATATTTTTTTACCTAGTCCAATATTTTCCGAGGGGGAAGGGGTTAAATTTTTGTGTTTTTCAGTACAATGCTTATTTCAATAATTTTTTACTTTTAAACAATTAAACATACAAATTTGACAAAGTACATTTTGGAAAGGTTTTTTCATCCTCTTTCGATTGAAAATAAGCATTTTGAAAAAAAAAATTTTTTTGACCCAAAAAAATTAAAAATAAATTTCAATTTTTGGGGGAGAAAGACCTAATTTTTTTTTTAAACGAAAGCTGAGGTTTTTTCCTAAAAGGACATATAAATGGTAAAGTGGGACTAGAATGTTTAAACATTGAAAAAAAGAATTTTCTCCTAAACGGAGCTTAAAACCGGGTTTTGAGCCCTCCGGCGAGTAGAAAACTCTTTTTTTTCAATGTTTAAACATTCTAGTCCCACTTTACCATTTATATGTCCTTTTAGGAAAAAACCTCAGCTTTCGTTTAAAAAAAAAAAAAAAAAAAAAAAAAAAAATGGGTCTTTCTCCCCCAAAAATTGAAATTTATTTTTAATTTTGATTTTTTTGGGTCAAAAAAATTTTTTTTTCTATATGCTTATTTCGAATCGAAAGAGCATGAAAAAACCTTTCCAAAATGTACTTTGCCAAATTCGTATGTTTAATTGTTTAAGAGTAAAAAATTATTGAAATAAACATTGCACCAAAAGACCCCTTGATCACTTGACGCGGAATCCCCCATATGGGACTATGTTATATAACACCCTGAACAATTGTCCGGATGTATGTACGTGTGTGTGTGTGTGTGTGGATCCCGTTTTTTGTGAACACGATAACTCGAAGAGGTTTCAACGAATTCGGCTGAAAATTGCTAGGAATATTTATCATAAAAATATCTCGAAATGGATTGATGGACATTAAAAAATCTATTAAAAAAATTTTTTTTTAATTGAATATTAAAGTCAATATACAATAAAATCTTCTTCTTTGCATCAAGGCGAATCGATTGGTATATATAAAGTATAAATTGTATGAGAGTTTATAGAGGTAATGACAATTAAAGCAAAAAAATTACCTTTTTTTTCAAAAATTTAGTTCTTTCATCAAAATTATATTCCAGTACAATAAGATTTTACTCATTTTTTTCAATAATCTTATCCGTTGCATTAAAACGGATCGATTGGTATATATAAAGTATATATTTTATTTGAATTTATAGAATTAAACATAATTATAACCAAAAATTCGCACTTTTATTAGAAATTTATTTCCTTCTTAAAAATTATGTTGCTTTATAATAAAATGTTAATCTAGACTTAAAAACAAACTAAAAATCTTCATTTCATCAAGACGAATCGATTGATGTATAAAAAGAATATATTTTATTAGCATTAATAGAATTAAATAAAATGAAAAAATTCACTTTAAAGCAAATTTTTTGCTTATCGTAAAGAGGAAGCAAAATGTTCATGTAATGAACATCTTAATTCACAACTTGTTTTTCCTGTAATCTACGTGTGAAAATACATATCTGTACAAAATTTTTTTTTTCAAAATGCTTATTTTCAATCGAAACAGCATGAAAAAAGTTATCGAAACTGTACTTTGACAAATTTTTCTGTTTAATTGTTTAAGAGTAAAAAATTATCAAAACACCGTGAAAAACTTTGACCTCCTCCGCCTCGGAAAGTATTGGACTACGTGAAAAAATGTTTTCACCAAAACTTACTATCTCTTTGTAGAGAGAAGTTACAAGTTTGACGAAGAGTCTGCTCGAAAGAAATAGAACACCCGTAGAATAAAAACGAATTCACAGAACGTTATGATTTCTTCTCGCTTAAAACTTTCGTCAATAATTTTACGGGAAATTAAACACAAAACTTTCCATCGCAGCACAGCAACTCCTCGCATTACCCTCGTTTTTCCCCTCAGAAAAAAACTTTCTGGTAACTTTAGAAAATTAAAATTGATTTTCAATTTATGCATATATCATAAATTATACAACAGAAACTAAAACAAAATATACGTAAATATTTTTGTTTTTATTATTAATGTTTAATTACAATTATTTATATAATTATATTAATTTTATTATTTAATTACTATTGTAATTAATTACGTTAATATAAACCTATATCTAAAGTTTAGAACGTTCGTGTGAATGATGCTTCTTTACTTTTTTAATTTGTATTTTTTAAAATTATTTTGGATTTTGATTCTGGTTTAGACTTTGACTCTGCCTTTGCAAGTAAAAGTTAAAATCGAATCGAAAATAAAGGTCATAGTGAAAGTAAAAGTTAAAATAGAATCAAAAGTCAAAGTCAAAAGCATAGTTTAACTTAGACTTTAACTTTGGCTTTGAAAGTCAAAGTCAAAATCAAATCGAAAATCAAAGTTAAAGTCAAAGTTAAAATAGAGTCAAAGGTCAAACTTAAAACCATATTTTTTAGTTTGACTTTAATTTTGACTCCTGCTTTGAAAGTCAAAGCAAAAAATTACTTTGATTTTCGAAGCCAAATCCAAGGTCAAAGCCAAAGTCAAAATCAATTAAAACATTAAAATCAAAGCGAAAGGCAAAGTTAAAACCGAATCAAAAGTCGAAATGAAAGTAAAAGTAAACGACAAATTTAAAATCGAATCGAAAGTAAAAGTCAAATTACAAAATTGTTATTGTTTGAAGCCATTTTAACGGTTTTTAATTGCTTGATTGAGGATTTAATCATTCATTAACATTTAATTCTAAATGATGGAATTAGCCCTTAACTTATTGTTAGTAAATATTTAATTAGATTAATTTTTCTGTTTTGCATTTCTTTTTTATTTTACATTTTTTTTTCTTCAAAAAATATTTAAACAGAAAAAATTTTCCACACATTTCAACGTTCAAAACTTTATTAAAATTCACATTAACGTAAATAAAAATAATTTGTATCAATTTGGTAAGAGTTGAGATAAATTTAACTGAATTCTTTTAAAATTAAGATCAGAAGAATAGAAAATACATAAAAAGTTTTTGGAAAATTTTTTAAAGGGAGAAAAAAATTGCATTGCCACTTGAAGAATTGGCGCGGCCTGACGTGGCCCATTGTCTATAGATAGCACCATAGCGTTGGTATGCGTCACATAGGAGGTGCAAACGTATCGGATGGACAGAACAGTCAACATCTTCGTTTACTTTTATTGTCGACAAGCAATTTCCACCTCTCGAAATACCTCCCAAAAGTAACCTCGATTAGAGGAAAGATAAAAAGAATTTAATGGGATCGGAACGATGGAATGTTTTACAAGTCCAAAAATTGTCTCTAAATGTCTTAGTTTTAACCCGCGAGAGCCCTTCATTCAAAGAAATACGTGAATAAGAAAAAGAATGGAAAAGAAAAAAGAAGTGGGGGCCACCTTCAAAGGAATTTCACAACACAAGTATTAAACGAATCTCAATGTCTTTCTTTCTATCTTCTTTTTCTTTTTCTTTTATATACATATTTAAAGAAATATTAAAAAGTTTTACTCGCAAAAAAGAAGAACAAAAACAATGACAATTTTTTACTTTGTATTCATAATTTATTAAATTTCAAACTATAAAACTTTCGGTAGAAGACAAAAATTGTCCCTGAAATAAAAGAAATTTTGAGACTTTCAGCAATATTATGAATATAAAAATGGTTATAAGAATAAAAAAATGTTACTACGAATAAAAAAGTAACAAAAAAATAAGAATACAAAAATTATACTTTCGCCAAAAGAAAAAAATTGCCACTCAAATTATAAAAATAAGAAAATGAAACTAAAAAACAAGAGAAAAACGTTATAAAAATAAATAAATAATAAGAACGAAGAATTGATAACAAGAAAAATAATAAAAATTTATAAATAATAAAAGAAAAAAACCGGACAAGTGCGAGTAGAACTCGTACTAACACCGAGAGTTCCGTACCCTCTTTTAAAACTTCTACTTTTTAGCTAAAATAATGAATGAATAATTTATCAAGATAAATTATAACTATTTCTACACTATTTTTATTGTAATCTGCACGCAAAAATACAAAACTGTACCAATTTTCATCTCTTGAGATAAAAAACTGTGAGTGCTAGGGCAAAAAACACGCTTTTTTGGCGCAATTTTTAAAAACTTTTATTTATTCGCTGAAAAAATATGAAGATCAAATCCATTTTTATTCGGTGTATTTTTCTTGAAATCTACACATGAAAATACATAAAATAAGCAGAACTGTAGTCAAATGGGCCAAAAATGGTCAAAACCAAGGGGAGGATACACACTTTTTTTCTAAATGAGAAAAAATTTCTAGTTTTTCGCAAAAAAATATGAAGATGAACTCCAATAATTTTTTATGTATGTTTGTTGTAATCTGCTCGAAAAAATAAATAAAAATGTATAACGCCAGTCCACTATGTTAAGAATTAAGAGAACTAGCATATGTATAATTATTATCAAAAATTGGAAACAAAAATTTAGGTTTTCGCTAAAAATGCGATTTAAATAAAGAACTAATGAAAAAATAAAGAAATAATAAAAATAAGGAAATGATTAAAATGAATAAATAGTTAACAAAAAAAAATAAAGGCTGAAAATAAAAACCTGAGTTATAAAAATAAAGAATCTAAAATTAAAAATAATAAAAATTTAAATAATTGTAATAAAAACCATGAAAATAATAAAAACAATTACAACACTAATGGGAAAAATAATAAAAATAACGGAAAATGAAAATGATAAAAAATAATAATTAATGGAATTCGAGATGGAATTGCTAAGTTAATTACTCCGCATCTTTTATAATATGTATGAAATTGTTCAATAAATTAAGGGATCAAATGATCAAAGATTAGACCTTAACTCATCATTGTAATTCCAGAAGCGGAGAATGTTTCGAATAATTACTATTCCCATTTCTGGAGGCCTATTTTCATTAAAGTAATCTTCAAGTTCGCAAGGGTTGCAGATGAACACGAATGGCTGAATCGTCAAGTACGTACGCGCATGACTGGATGGATACAGCTTTAATATGAAGATTGGTCGATTTGCTACAAAGACTTTGAAAAGGGAGAGAGAGCACCCCCCCCCCTCTATCTCTCTCTCTATCTCCCTTTTCGAAGTCTTTATAAGAGAGAGAGAGAGAGAGAAGCTAAAAACTTAAATAAAGAACCGAAATCAGATAAATGATTTTAATAAAGATTAAGAAAGAAATACTTTGCTCCCTTTTTTCATTTGTTAGTTTCATTATTTCTTTATTTTAATTATTTTGTCGGCTTATGTTAGTGGAAAACTATATAATTTCAGGAATTCTTTATAAATTATAACAATTCGGTAAACTTTTTTTAAAACATACATTTCAAGGAAAAAGGTTTTTTGCTTTTTTCCAAGTTTGTCAACACTGATGCCAAGTACAAAATAAGATTATGCATTTTTAAAAAGAAGTTTCTAAAATAAACTTTTGTTCATGTTATCAATTTATTAACTCAAACTTTCTAATAATTTAAATCAATTTCTTGATAATCTTTAGAAATTCTTTAGTTCAACGCTTTTATAGATCTTCATCGAAATGATATTGTTTATAATGAATTCTTGAAATGGTACAGTTTTCCACCGAGCCAACGATTTCCTTATTTTCCTAATTTTTTTGGTTTTGATTATTTCTTTATTTTCATTATTTCTGAATATAAATCATTTCTTTATTTTATATAGAAAGGTATTATTACTATTTTGGCGATTGTAACCAAATTTGGTAAATGAAATCATTATTTCAATCAACTGTAAAAGGAATAAATTGTTACACGTTAGTATAAATTAGAAGTTCATAACAGTTAAAAGTTAGTAAAAGTTAGAAGTACTAACTTTTAACTTTGAATATTGCTTACAGTGTATAGGGAACTGGTACATAAACGATAGTCGAAAGCGATAGAGTAGAAAAAAGGGGTCAAAATTCAGACTACATCTGCGGTGCAAAAAGAAGAGTGAAAGAGATGTTGTACTCTAAAAGAGACGGAGGATGCATCGCTTCTGCATTAATGCAGATGTCGTTCGCCACTTCAAAGCTCGACTATTGCCTATTGCCATGGAGCATAAACACGGCAATTACCATCATAAAGGAACGACCAGTTGACAGTGATGGTGACGAGAAAAAACGACGAGATAATCAAAACAACTTGATTTGTTCTACTTCAACAAAAAAAGGACAAAAAAAGATTCTTACCTTTATCAATGCTTTACATTCGTGTACTTTGTAACAGAGAGGATGGCATATTAACAAAATAACGTGCCAACAAAAATTATAAATCAGAAAAGTATTTAATTTCTAATTTGAAATTTCTACTTTCATTCATTAGCCATAGTGGTAACAATACTAAACATTTTAAAAACTTGATATTTACATCATTGGAAAGCTCGTTTCATTACCTTTCCAACGATATATTTGTTTTTGTTTTTATCTGCTTCCATATTAATTTCATAAAGAAAATTTGAAGAGACTTTTTATTCAATTGGCCGCAATTTTGCTGATTAACATTAAAAATGAATTTTTTTTTAATTAAACAAATAGGTTTCATTCTTTAAACGTTTCTGAAGGAGAAAAGACTAGACCGGCCAAAATATGTGACGCTCCACGAAAGAAGGGACCTATCCCCGAAATAACATTAGGCTCAGTTTTTATGCATTGTGTACGGAAAATTGAGCCTAATGTTCTTTCGGGGATAGGTCCCTTCTTTCGTGGAGCGTCGCATATATTGATTTTTAAGGATTTTACATTAAATTTACGAAAAAATGTTTTTTTTACTTTTTCGAAACAGCAAGTTTGAGGGCTTTGAAAAATGGTTTAATATTATTATTTTAAAAAGTCAAATATATGGATTTTTTCGTCTTTTCGTCTACTTTAATCCCAAGGAGTTCCGGAAAAGAAAAATTAAATTCCTTTTTTTTAAAAGCCTTATTTTCGGAACATCCTTCCGGCAGGACGGGCGCTTGGACGTTCTATCATTAAACAATTTGTTTGGCCTAATAGCTTAATGACAAGAATTATGCCAAACAAATAAGTTAAAAATCTGTATTAACTAAATTATATGTCTAGTAATTTCTTATATCATTATTTTTCAATAAATGCAAACGTATATCAGAAACGAAGCAATTTAAATAGTTCAGTACCCCAGTTAGGGATTAACGCACTAGTCCAATTACAAAATCGAGACAAATTTACTCCAAAAAGTTGTAGAGAAGAACATCTTGAAGAAATCTTCGTCCTGAATTAAAGGACAACCTAACCGTTTTGGTTCGTCCTGTATATTATCAAGTGCACTTGAATCTCAGTATACACGACGAACCTTCGCAATCCTTGCGATCAGATGCCTGTACAGTTGTACAATTTGCAATGAAAAAAATAAGCCACAAAATAAAAGAAATTAAACAACTTGAGAAATACAAGTCTAAACTCCTCGAGTGCTTAATTTCTTTGGTATTTTGAGAAATAAAATTTTCCACCAACTGAATCAACCACCGCTAAGGCTGAGTCCTCAATGGACCTTTGATCTCAGATCAAGAGCATATAAGGAGACTGATGATAGATTTCTTTTTTCTAATAGGAAAAAGACCAAAAATATAAGATGTACCCCTGGTCGGGCTAAGTGATTCCCCCGGCCACCTTCGATGCGACTTTCGTTCCAAAAGTAGACAGACTTAGAAATTTAAAAATATAATTTTTTGTCGCTATTATGTTACTAACAAATAGAAATTAAGATTTTTGAAAATCTAAATTTTCGGTTATCTTTAAAAATCTTGAAAATCGAAAAATAGAAAGAAAAAAGAGAAAAATAGAGAAGTAAAAACAAAAAGTTAGCAAAAGACAAAGGAATAAAATAGAGAAGCACAAAAGGTAGACTAATAAAGAAATAAAAACTACATCCAAGATTTAATGGAACCCTTTCTTTTCTTGTGCCTCAAAATATATGTTAGATTTATAGGGAGCGAAATGGAGGAGAAACATGACTGAAGCGTGTTTATTGTTGATGTGTGTCCACTCGTCGTTTGTACTCTTAGTATTCGTCATTTTCCTTCCTTGTCCATATAATAAACCTACTCTCTTCTCTCGGACCTGAAAACTAAAGGTAAAGACTCGGAGTATACATATAACTCTTGCGATACTGTTGTATATAAACGAGTATCTCGCAGCATCAGTGGCTCATGGTATAAAGCACCAGGATTCGTGGACACGCGACACGTAGGAGAATAATGTGAAGCACTATACTCTCTCAAGCAACAACGATATGTGATTCTGCACTCTACTGTCTTTCATGCACTCTAACATTTTCTCATGAAACGTTATTACCTCGCGCCATAAGGGAACAAAGCCACTCCAACAGTACGTGCAAGTGTCTCTAGGTACATCTAACTACGTGATGCCGAATAGAACCTTAATCCTGAAGGCGTCGCGTCGGTCGGGTAATCTATTAAGTTACTGCGGAGTTCGCGGGCACATTGTGCTTTCTGGCTATAGAATGCGAATATATACATGTATATATCTATATACAGTTTTGGAAAAGGGAGCGAGAAGCAAAAGATGTTTACTTAATTCACTGATAAAATTTGCTTTTCTCCGGGATTGCGTTCTGCATATTTAGCAAAGCAGGAATGGAAAAGAGTTGGGGAAAAACTTTGTTATGCGTTGTGAATGAAATATTTTTCTGCAACGTCTGCTCTGGAAGGAGTATCTTTTCATGTTAAAATAGCTTGGCGAAAGTTTAACTTTTTACAACTCCTCTGAACAGAGTGGCGAAAGTAAATTATAGCGTGGCGAAAATAGAACTTTTCTCAACTTCTCCGAACAGAGTGTCAAAAGCACATCTTTTATCAACTTCCCTGAACAAAGTGAGAAAACTAGACGAGTTCACGAAACTTTCACTCAAAAATTTCTCACATTCCTTTCAAATTTCAAAATTTTTTGAGTGAAAGTAAAAATAATTTGAGTCATATTTTTAAATCAAATTTTTAATTCAAATTAGCAATTTTAAAAATAATAGGGTAGAGTGGGGTAAAAAAGCCACTTTTTTACTTTTGATACTATAAAATCCAAATTTGAATTTCTTTTTTCAAATTTCAAATTGTTACTGAAAGTTTAGTTATTGAGCTTCAAAATCCTTGTAGAACATTTTTTTGTATTCCGTGAAAGGACAAAGTTAGAAGTTTTACGAAAGTTCTACATATGGCTTTTTTGCACCACTTGGTGGGGTGAAAAAGCCATTTGGGGATTTTGTCAAAATATTTTGTTATCAAAATTTGTAATATTATATTTTTCTTTTATCTGTATAACAAATAAATAATATAGAAAAGTTTTTAGCTTCCAAAATTGTATTTTATGTTATGTTTACCTGCTTTCAATTCACAGTTATAGAAACAAGCAGTTAAAAAATACAAATTACAATAACAACTATAATATTATCGATACTACAGCCAAACTAAAATCAAAAGTTGAGTTTTACTTAATTAAACTTATATTTCAAACGGCTGGTAAAATAGTTCAATAGTTTCAAAATAAAAGCCAAATGGCTTTTTTGCATCATTGGCTTTTTTACCCCACTCTAACCTATTTGTTTGAATAATTATATTTAATACAAATATATTTTCTGTTTTGGTTTAAACAAAAATGAAGATTAAAAATTTTATGTTTGAATCAAACTTAAAGGTTGACTACAGATAATTTAAAATCAATGACAATTTATCCTTGATTTAAATATGTAATCTCTTAAAATGAACCAGGAAATATGTTTAAATTAAACATAAATATGTTTGACTGTATAGCAAAGATATTTTAAGTTTGATTTAAACAAAATTTTTTTGAATCAAAAAATTCTTTTTCGCAGTGTAGGATATAATATTTGAAATTTTTGAAATAAAATTTTATTTTTTACAATGTATGTAACGGTAGGTGCCTAACTTGCAATTTGACCAAATCACACAAATTTTTCAAACCACAACTGTTTTCAGGGCGAAACTCTCCGAACCTTTACTGTTTAAAATTGTGATTTGGTCAAATTGCAAGTTAGGCATTTGGCTACCTACCGTTTTATAAAAATTAAAAATTTCAAAATAAATAGATCCCATCATTTGCCGACAATCAGACAAAGATTAAAAATTGTTTATTTAGTGCTAGTTTCTTACAAAAAATTTTGAAAAAATTAATCGATATATACATTGTAAAAATAAAATTTTATTTTAAAAAATTGAAAATTATATTCTAAATTATTTTTAAAATTTTTTGTTAATATTTTTATTAAAAACTATGTGTAAAAAAAAACATTTTCATTATAATAGCGTCCAATTTGATCAATTTTTGGCCGAAATAAGCATTTGAAAAAAAAATTTACGTAAAATTAAATTCTTTGGAAGAATTTTAATAAAATTTTTATAAATAATTATATTTTTCGAAGAATTTACTTAGAATTGTATTAAAACTAATTAAAATCCTGTGAAGAATCTTATTATTTATTTATTTCATTTATATATTGTTAATAAGCGGGACCAGGCCCTTTCGTACATTTGTACTCATACAAACTAAAGTTGAAATACAACTTATACGTAATTATTTTAACAATAAAGCTAGCTTGCCTTGTAAATAATAAATGAAACCTCATTACGAAAATTGAATTTAACATTAATGAGCATTAAAGATGCAGAAATGACATTTGCTTCCCTACAAACTCTAATTATTAAAGAATTATATCCAAAATTTGTTTAGAAAAGTAATTAAATTCCTTCAACTAATTGTTAATATTTTATTTTAATAATTAAGATCCTGTGAAGAATTTGATTATTTAGAAGAATAGTAATTAAATTCTTTCAACGAATTTTTATAACATTTTTTTTAATAATTGAAATTCTGTCAAGAATTTTTGAATATGTAATATTCTGTATTCGTATGAAAAAATAATAAAAATTAAAAATTTCTTGACATTTTATATTATCTACAAAAATTTATTTAAAAAATATTTATTGATGTTTTTGAATAATTTTGAAATTAAAAAAATTCATAAATAAATGTAACAGAACATTTTTTTGAATAAAATCTTTACCTTCATTTTCTAAAAATTCAAAAATTATCATTTTCATTTAAAAATTTGTAATATTGACAAATAGAATTTATGAACAGTTTTTTTATTTATTTTTTCAAAATATACGGGCTTTTGTGCCCAATCGTACAAGTACTGTATAAAGGTAATAAGTGGTTTAAATGGCTGCACTGCTATTATTGTTATTGTCGAAAATAATTTTTTTAGATTTTTGAATAAATGAGCTGAGGGACACTCCAAAAAAATCCATCAATCTCCTATGTTCATTTGCTTCTCTGCTTAGTCTATTTATTGTTGAATGTTCATAGTAATTATTTATTTAAAAAAAAATTTATTTTATTAATACAATTTATTGTAGTTAAGAAATATAAATTTATATAAATTATTTCCTTATTAAAATTGCAAACACTGAGAAAAAAGAATTGTTAATATAGAACTAACAAATTTTTTGTTGTGGTTACAAAATTTTTTGTTACCCCAACCGATTTTTTATCAAAATAAATTTGAATTTTTAGGACAACAAAATAAATTTGATAGTTCTGTACTAATAATCTTTTTGGCAATGTAACAATCCTTTTTCTTAGTGAAGTTTTTGAAAAAATATTGAGAAGTGGGAATGTGTAATGTTTTTTTTCTTAAAATATTATAATAATTTGTAGAAGTGTGCAAAAAGCTCGAAGTTCAATCGAGTATTTTCGAGCTTTTCATTTCTTGTCGAGTCTCATAAAAAGCTCGAATAATTTCGAACTTCGAATTTAAGGGATTTAATAATCGTAGAAAATCGTTAGGTATTAAAATAAATAACTCACTAACTAACAAAAAAAAATTGTGGAGAATTCGATATTTTCTACTTATTATTTTTATTATTTTTTATAAGCTCGAATTTACTCGAGAACTCGACTGGATTCGAGTACTCAAATTCACTCGAGTGCTCGAAAAATTTAAGTACGGCTCGAATTCGTCTCGAAAAAATTGCGACTCGACTCGGCTTTTCTAGCTTTTTTACAGCTCTAATAATAATTTGCATAATAATTTAGATCAGTCAAGCGAAATTTGTTAGAAAAGAAAGAATATAATAAACAAAATGGGTATATTTTTCATTTGATAATCACCATTTTTTAAAAATTTTCTAATTTGTAATATTATATTATTATTAAACATGAAAAATACCTGCTTTTTTCCATTTTTTAAAGGAAAAAAAGTATACACCAAATGTAACTTGAAACTGCGGACAGAATGAATGACAGAATACGAAGATTTTAATATAGTTAATTAATTACTTAATGAATGTGGACGTTTTAGTTAAAGTCTAAATTTTTCTAATGAAAAGATAAAAAATTTTTGAATGAAAGTGTAAGTTACGTGAGTACACCCCTGTAATGAAGGAGTAAATAAAAATATAAAAATTTGCTTTATTTCCTAATTTACAAAATAATTTTTTTTGTAGAAAAACACAAACGAACAAAAGTTGTAAACCCAATTTGTCGTTCATTAGACGATTCGAAACTTTCGAAACATTGTATTTGGAACAATCCTTTTTCTTCCTGCAAAAAAAATGTACAATTTCAAAGTATAGCGTTTTTATTAAAAAAAAGTCTTTTTATCCGATCGACATCTTTTTTTTACAAATCTCACTTTATTTTTTATAGTCGTGATTAAAATTCTCGAGTACTATGTGAACCAAACAACGAACATTGTTTCATTTGAAAGATTTTCCTTTTTCATGATTTCGAAAAAAATCCCTGATCAATTCTTTTCAGTTAGAGAACTGGGAGTTTCAATAGTTTCACAATACTCGCTTATAGTGAGAGATACATCAGCATGTGCTGAAAATGTGTAACAAATAAAATTGTTCGCTTTTACTTTGCTAGTAGAAAATTGGCAATAGCATGAAACTCAAAAGCAAGAGAGAGAGAGAGAGAGAGAGAGAGAGAGAGAGAGATATGGTAGAGCAGGGACCAAAGTGAAATTTCAATTTGTATTGGTCTTTTTTTTGCTTCTAAATACTATAGCTTTGGGAATCAGGATCAGGAGTAATCGAGTGCGCTCGATTCCCTTCGTTCTCTGAAACTGGCGAAGCTCGACAAATTCGTGGAGAACGAACCACGTTGAAACAGAGATAGTTGTGGATGTACAGAGAAAGAGAGAGAAAGAAAAAAAGGAAAAGTCATTTCGAAGCTGCAAAAGCGTGGCTTGTATCGGCCATAAAACGTGATAACATCCAGTGGCAGTTCGCGAACGAGCGAGTAGTGGTTGCTGTTGGCTTCCTAGCCTGGGTGAACGTGGTTTGTTCTCTACATGAAATGAGGGAGAGAGAGAGAGAGAGAGACAGAGAGAGAACGCGGAGGATCAGGCCGTTATTTAGTTAATGACTATTCTCTCGCTAGTAGGCGCTGCCAACGTGTGGCTTGGAATACAAGATCGTGTTTGAGATGCTTGGCGTGCTTCTGACCTATGGATGCTGGATCCGGGTACAGACCGGACACAGTTCCGCTGGGTATTAGTATGTACTCACGTTGATATTCCATCCTAGATGAGAGTATTCGTGCGGGCATGAACCTGCAATACCAATTCACTATATCGTCCCGTATATAGTCTCCATCGGAAATTCGTCATGCATCTCGAACACTGTAATTGGTGATGGCTAATTTTAAGTCTACTATTTTCCATTAAATTACACTTTACGAATTTGTTTCTTCTAAACGAGTAAATTCTTTCTACTTCTACAAGTTACAATGAGAAATCTTTAATATCATTAATGATAGAACGTCCAACGTCCTTCCGGCAGGACCAAAAAGACTCAGGTAAGTCCGTTCGAAATCGCTAAATAAAACTAACATGGATTGACATATACAAAAAGTAATTTATATCGTTGGAAAGATGATTAAGCAAGCTTTCAGCGCATGTAAATGTCGAGCTTGTAAGTTCAAACCGAAGAGCAGGGTAGCTTAAAGAAGTTGAATTTTCCAAAAATTCATATAATTTTTAGTCACAAAATGATGGAACCCGGTCCTGTCGGCAGGACGCTTTTCGCTTTGTTTAAAAAGCTACCAAGCCTAGGCATTTAAATTAGGAACTTGATATTTACATCCTTGGAAAGCTTGTTTCATTACCTTTCCAACGATATATTTGTTTTTGTTTTTATCTGCTTCCATATTAATTTTATAAAGAAAATTTGAAGAGAGTTTTTATTCAATTGGCCGCAATTTTGCTGATTAACATTAAAAATGAAATTTTTTAAAATTAAACAAATAGGTTTCATTCTTTAAACGTTTCTGAAGAAAAAAAGACTAGACCGGCAAAATATATTGATTTTTGTGGATTTTACATTAAATTTACGAAAAAATGTTTTTTTTTTTACTTTTTCGAAACAGCAAGTTTGAGGGCTTTGAAAAATGGTTTAATATCATTATTTTAAAAAGTCAAATATATGGATTTTTTCGTCTTTTCGTCTACTTTAATCCCAAAGAGTTCCGAAAAAGAAAAATTGAATTCCCTTTTTTTAAAAGCATTATTTTCGGAACATCCTTCCGGCAGGACGGGCGCTTGGACGTTCTATCATTAAGGGGAGGTATCTGTGCTCCATGGTAAAAATTTACATATTTATGTTGAAAAAAATTTAAATTCCACAGCCTCTCTAGGTTATCCGAATAAAAAGTTGGTGATAAATTATTAATAAAGGAGAATAAATTTAAGGGGCCTTATCGTTTTGCTTTTTTGAAAAACGTTTTTTATCAAAATAGCGGTTATTTCACGAGAAAACTCATTTTTACCCTGTTTCGTTCTTTCTTTATTTGAGGTGGTACGAAAGCCACAGCACATATCATACGTGCAGCAACTTTTAAGGAACGATCTTCAGGGTCGCAGTACCTTCCTTGCTGTCCTTCACTTTGGATATGTTAGCACAAAATCAGTCATAACTTTTGAAATTTTTTTTTTTTGAAATTTCGGAAATTCTTCGAATTAAATATATGGATAGTTCTACAAACGAAGTAAGAAAATGAAGAAAATTTTGGCACAACATTTTTTTTCCGTTCAGGTTTGAAAAAGTAGCTTAAGTTCAAGTTAAAAGTATATCAAATATATCTAAACGTGACCAGTCAAAAAAATACAAATTGTAAATTTTACAGATTAAGCTCATGTATATTCCGTCAGAAAATGCTAGGATACTTAGAATTTGGTTATTTATCATCTAAAAAATTTTAAAAACAACGCTTAGTAACAAAATTTAGCATACTGGTCAACAGAGAATAAGGTTCTACGACATCTCGAGCAACAAAAGTATTAAAATGTACGTTTTATGGCATAATAGAAACCAATAAGCACTGTAGTTTCCATTAAAAATCATTTTCTTTCTTTCAAAATCAATGTAAAAAACAACCTTAAACATCATATATTCCCTCTTTTGTAGAACTATGTATTTAGAAAAAAATTCAAATAGAAAAAAAACTGCAAGTAAACCTTAAAAAAGATTAATGCCATATAGAATAGTTAGTTAAAAATAAGAGAAATTGAGATTTTCAAAGTTTTTATTTTGAAACTTTTTAAAAATTCAATTATTTGAATACTCAAAATTGAATTTTCGTAAAGAATTCTATCAACAAATTTTTAAATAATTAAATTCTTTCAAAAATAATTTTATTATTTTTGAAAATAATTGAATTTCTGCAATCTTTAATAACTGCGCGAAAATCCTGCTGAGAATTTTGGTCAAATTATACCAAAAAATTAACGAAGTTATTACCAAAATTTCTGTAGTTTTTCGGAACGCTGAACTTGAATTAGTTTTTCATAATTTAAAATGGCAGATTCAATATGGCGGGCAAATTTTAAAACTTGATTTTAGTTGCTAAAAAAGTGTTTTCGTTATCACTGATTGAAAATTTAACGTTAAATACTCAATAAAAAACTAGAAGAAACCCCTAAAATAACGAGTCTTAAGCAAAAATGTGATCAATAAAATATAAGAGACTGAGATAATAGTGAAAGAAATCGATGAGAGTGCGATCGTGGTGCAGCAGGAGCAGCAGCAACGACTTGCCATTTGGTTAAAACAAAATTGCAAAACAATTCGTGGCGTGTTCTTTTGCTGTTACGCCTTCTTCTTCGTGGGGTCGTACGAGGGGTGATGGAGGTGGATAAGCTGCGAGTGTGAGAGACGATGGGGTGGTACCTCTAGGTCAATCGAAGGTGGGGTTGAGAGTCTATAATTTTATACCTGTCTTTTTTTTAAATTGCAAAAAGCAGCCTCTACACCTCCTACCTACACGCTATTTGCCCTTCTCTTTAATTTTATACAGAGTGATTCGCCAGAGCTTTATTCATAACCAAATACCACTAAATTTGTAATTTCTCTTCTTTATTCACTAATTCGAATACAGAATTTATTCAAAAAATTTTAAATATCCAGGTGTTGTAGACTGCAGTATTATTCGGATGATTTTTAATCTATAAAATAACAGGATTGCCTCAGGTCAAGAAACTTAGTAACTTTTATTAAGGGGACGCCTAAGTCAAAAAATTGGATAAACAGTTTTTAAGAAAAGTATATCGAAAGTTGACTCTTTTTGTACTGTTTTAAGATGACTTAGGCGTCCCCTTAAAAGTAATTGAAAAAAATAAATTTTTTGAAT
Source organism: Leptopilina myrica (nomen nudum) (assembly GCA_032872475.1). Lineage (NCBI taxonomy): Eukaryota > Metazoa > Arthropoda > Insecta > Hymenoptera > Figitidae > Leptopilina > Leptopilina myrica (nomen nudum). The sequence continues at coordinate 7,629,346 of CM065467.1, forward strand.
TCATAAGACAATTCTGCATTTTAAAGTTTTTTTTGTTTGTCGCAGAAACTATGAAATTATAACGAAATCAAATAGAAAAACCTTTAATTTTTTCTCTATTTCTGACAACAATGTCATTTTAACTCACTTAATTTCTGTGAATAATTGTCATAAAAATTACTTATAAATTCTCTAATGAAAAAAACTTAAGTGTATAAAGAAGAATTCTGATGTTTAGTTGAATCGATTTATTCGTTTGGTTCTCTGAAAACAGCCAATTACAAAAAGATACTCCATTTTACCCCACTCTTCCCTCCATACAAAAAAATCTCTTTCAAAATCACGGATAAATTTTTAAATCTACTAATTTTTAAGAAACAAAATCCAGATGGAGTGAGAATATTTTCTGACAATTGATTCTCTCTCAAAAAGAAAAAATTACTATAAAAATAATGTTATGGAAGATTTGTATTATTTTCTTAATGTAGTTAAAACTGTACATGGTGCTCTTGAATTAAGTTCAAACCAAAAGTGCTCCCCCATCAAATTTTCTTCTCAATTCATATTCGAATACTAAAATTGAATAATTAAATTGAATAAAACAAGGATTTTGATAAATAAAGCGATCATGCTGACAACAAACTAAATTATCCGTCAAAAATAATTTTTTTTAACAGTTAGCAAGCATAAAAAATTGACTCACGCAGTTCGTGAATACAACTGTTTTAAAAATGATTGGATTCGCTTAGAATTTAATACTTTGGGGTTTTCGGGGTATGATGTAAAAATAAAAAATCTGTAGTTCGATTCATAAACAACGAGCCCAAAAACCCCTGAGTAACAAGTTTCAAGTGAATTTCAGCAATTTTGAAAAATAAGTCCGCCATATTGGATCCGAAATTTTGAATTTTTTAAATTTGACAATATATTCGTAATTGGCGACCCCAAAAGCCATTCAGTAACAAATTTTAAGCAAATCCAATCATTTTTCAAAATAGTTTAATTTACGGACAGTGTCCGTAAATTTTTATGCTTGACAACTGTTAAAAAAATAATTTTTAAAGGTTAATTTAGTTTACTGTCAGCAATATCGCTTTATTCTTAATGTGCCGGGTTCAGGTTTTAATTTGACTCCTATGACAAGTCTCTAGCACGTCAGATTTTTGTACTACCAAAGATTTTTATATACGCAGACTACCGGATGCCACCCGGAGTGGCCAAGTGCTTTTTTTGCTTTTATGTTCGCCAACCTTTTGTTTATATTCAGGGAAAAATTCAAAATTTTGACTGTAAATTATGGAAAAATATAATTTGTTTGTGGTAACCCTGAATGAATTGATTGCAATTTACAAAAGTGTACTTTAAATTCTTTTGTGTACATTTTGCGTGAGAATCACCCAGTATAAGATGACCTGTCTTTTCGTTTTCACCTATCTTTCTGTCTCGCATTCCTCCTCTTTCTCCTGCATGATACTTGGACTACTTGTGCTGCATGGTTAAAGTTGACTCCTAATTAAACATCCAATCCCAGAGTCGAGTTGTGGACCTTTCGATGTTCTGATATTAGACCCTCTTCTGGTGTTGCTCCCTGCTTTCGTATTATTCACCTTCCCTTTTATGCTTGAACCTTTTCCTTGTCTCCCTCTAAAGGTGGCTTCTTTCACTTGTTTTCCTTCTTCTTTTTCATCTTTTTCTTTCTCTTTTCCTTCTTCTTCGTCGTCTTCTTCTTCTTCTTCTTCATCTTCCACTGACTCTTTCTCATCTTGGTTCCCGCATCCGGATCGAAGAGCGCGACAACGTGGCTTTATATAAATAGATTGTATAAAGAAAAATAGAGACAATCGATCGACCCTAACTGCAGGACAAGTATTATGTACTGTCTATAGGAATTGGCGTTACCACTTTACTCCTTGTAGCTATATATTATATACATACATCTATAGTGATTCTTAGGCTCCTTTGCTACAGCTCTCTCCCCCTTTCTCTCTTCTTGAATCACTACACGACAGCCAATCCACACTAATCCCTCTATTTATTCTCTTTTTACCCCCTATACGGACGAGCATTTAGAAACGAGTATGTGATACAAATTACTACAAACAATGCCTCCTTTTATCCAATGCTTTTCAATTACACAAGTCGAGAAAAAAATTATTTCTTTCTATTCATGCCTATTCTACATAAATTTTCAGACTTTGCACTTGATATAATAAATTTTTAAAAAGTAGTAAAAATTGACTGCACATTGGCTGCACACGCACGGCCAAAAAACATACCAATCTTTAAATCAAATTTTTTTTGTAAATACAATTGACAGAAAATTAACAAATATACCATGCAAAAGATTATTAAATTCTACGATTAATGATACATAACTAAAAATTTTTATAATTTACACAAAGACTGCAGCAATTAATAAATTTGACAAAAAAATTTTTTAAATAAATTTTTTTTTAATTTTTTCAACTTTTGCACATTTTTTAAAAATTGCAGAAAAAATTTTTAACTGACATAGGTGTAATCATTCAAATCTTATTTTTAATTTAAGACCAAAAGAGTTAAAAAAATCTTTTGCAGTTCGTGAGATATCATTATAATCGTCCGAGTATGTTTTTTGACAAATGCATTGAATTATTCAATTTTAAACGGTTTTTGGTTGAAAATGGTCGGCCGTTTATATTAATATCTCGTGAACCGATTAAAATTTTTTAATTATATTGGTCTTAAATTAAACAAGAAACTTGATTTGAAATGTGATAAAATTTCAATTTTTTATTTATTTAAGGGCATCCGGGAAAAATTGTTCTCAAAAAGTGTTTTCCCGCCTGTCGTCTCACTTCTAAGTAGTTAGAGATATCTCGTTCGGATTTATCAGGATAATTAGAGGAATATGTTCTGATTTTGAATATTCTCGAAATTTGAAAGTAATTTTTGAAATAAATATTGAAAAACGTAATTATAAAAGTTTAATTTTTGGCGAAAGTGGGGGACAATATGGCGGCGAGCACACAGACAAGTGGATCTATGTGTCAGTGGTCAATTCTCAGGTGGCGCCAATTCTCGGTAGTGGCCGCGACTTGAACTACGACAATGTCTCCAACCTCAAATTACTTCAATTTCAATCGTTAATAAAATAATTTCCTCGCAAAATTATTGCAAAAACGGAGAGGACCACTCCTCAGTGAGACTTCTTCTATCACCTCTGCAAATATGAACCAGAAATATGTTATCCTCTCAAAATGAGTCGGTGATACCAAACCGTTAAAAACCCCATTTTTCCGTATGTTTAAACAATTTTTAAAAATAATTATTTATCAAAATTTTGCAAAATTCCGAAAGAACCGCTAATCCCAGAGCGTTCATCTTTATTTACCAAAAATTTCCGACTTAAAATATTATTTTCTTTTTAAATAAGACGTCGATCACGAAAACACTATTTTTTCCCGGATGCCCTTAATTAGAAATTTTTAAAAACTTAAACTATTGCAAAATGTTAATAATGTTATGTATGTATGTTATGTTATGTATAAACATAACTGATTAAATGTATTAGACAATTGCTCTGATATTATAATTTTAATCTAAAGGCATAAGCCTGTATATTCTTAAATAGAAAAATAATTTAAATTCTTCTTGAAATTAGTTAAATTTGTCAATGTTTGTTTAATTAATTATTAAAAACAATGGATTTATAGAACAATTTTATTTATAACATTTTAAAGAATTGAATTTTGGAGAAGTTACAAATGATTGCAGAAAATCCAATTATTTTTAAAAGTAATAAAATTCTTTTTACAAAAGTTCAATTATGTTAAAATTTTTTAAAAATTTTCGTAAAAATCATAATTATCTTTATAAATAACCAAATTCTTCTCTAAAATTAAATTATTAAAAAAATCTGATTTCAATGATTTACAATATCTACTATTTTAATAAATTTTCTAAAATTCTTTAAATTTTTAATAAAATTGTACTCAAACATTTACAATTTATTGTCATAAATAATAAAGGTTGCACATGAATTCAATTCTTAACAAATTTTTTGTAAATTTCTTTTCAATAATTCAATTAATTTCATAACTAATAAATTTTTGTATGAATTAAAATATTTTTGTGTAATAAATTTGTTTTAGGAATTCTATTATTTCCATAAATCATAAAGCTCATTATGATTAGTTGGTTAGAATTAGAATATTCTTTACTAATACAGAAAAATGTCCGTTCATGTAATTTATCATTGCGAAGGAAATTTTTGAAAAAACCTTTTCCTATTTCATTTTTTATTTCATTACATTTATAACCATAAAATAATAAAAATATCAGTTTCTTTGTTCACCAATATTGCAAGTAAAAGTGTCGTTGCCTCTCTTCTTTCTTTGCTATTTAAAAAATTTAACAGATCATATTTTTTTACTATTTTCTAAAATATGTTAATATATTTCGGGTAACATAATATAATTTTTCATGAAAACGATTTGTGATATCCTCATGCACTTATTTTTTTTAAAATATGAATTTATTTGGATTTATTTCATAATTTTTTTTTCAATTAAAATTATAAATTTCACATATCTCTATAAGAATCATTGTTAAAAGTTTATAATTTTAAATTAGTATTATTTAATAAATCTTTAGTAAACCGACTCTAAACTTTGCAAGAAATTTTTTTTACTTAAAACTTTTTGTATATAATTATGTAAAAAAAATTTGTTTTCTAATTTCCAAAAAACCTGCACCTACGTCGTTAAAATTCGTCAAAATAATTTATTTATTGAAAAATTTCTTGGTAAAATTGCCTGTAAGAAGTTTAAATAAATACTATTGTAGTATATAATGATGTTTTTTGTATAAAATATAATCCACTTATTTATTTCTCTTTTTATCTACATTATACATTTAATCACACATAGAAAAAACTTTGACTCATTTTTGTTGCATCTCAAAATAAGTCTATATTAAATGACGTAGAACGTGGCGCTATCTGCTTTACTCATTTTTTATGCATATCAAATTGAGTCAGATTCTTACTCAATTTGAGATCGAGTTATAATTATGCTTAACACATTCTTTGCATTTCTTTTTAAAAAAGTACACATTGTAAATTATATTCTTTTAAATTGAAGGAAATAATCAACTTCGAAGTCTCATCTGAAGAGGCTCAACGTAGTTAGGCGAAAGCTAATGTAGATAAAAAAGAGAAATAAAGAAGTGAATTATATTTTAAACAAAAAACATCATACTAAATTTATACAATGCAAAAAACTTTTACATCTATTATTAATATTATTGTATTTTAGTAATTCAATAATTTTGAAAAGGTTTCACATTAAAATAATTAAAAATAAGAATTTTCTATACTTTAACTTACAATTTTAAAGAATTAATTTTTGTGAAAAAGTTTAAGTTAATTTTTGTTGAAATAATTTGAAGTTATGGAAACTTTTCTCATTTGTCAGAAATTTACTTAAACATTTAAGTAATTCTATAATTTTTTAGAAAAATTTCCTTATCTGTGTTTGTAAATGTTTCTAAATAATTAGTAGAATTTGCTTCTTGAATTTTTTTGTCAAATTTTCCAAAAATATTCATACAGTGTATTTAATTGAAGATTCCAGAATCATAGAAATTTTATAGAATTGAATTGTGAAAAAATGGTTTTAAAAATTCTCAAAGAACAATATTGTTATTCTCTCTACATTTGAATCAGTTAATAATAACTTATTTAGAAGCAAATAGTAATATTTCTACTAACAATTAGTCAAGTTTAACTGATTTTTCAGTTATTTTTGACTGAAAATCATTTATTTTTTATTGTTTGAGAAGCAAAAAGTCAGTTACTGGTTGTCAGTTAAATTTTGAAAAAGTTCAAAAAATTAATTTGCAAAATTATTAAATTTTACAAAAAATTCTTTTTCAAATTTTTGAGAATAATTGAATGTTTGAGTGGCATTTTATTAAATTTTTTTGAAAATAATATAATTCCTAAAAAGCATTTTATTACTTATGAAAATAATTGAATTTCTAGGAACGATTTTATTAGAATTTTTTAAAATAATTGATCCTACAATTTTATTATTCATGATAATAATAATAAGAATAATATTTTAAATAATTAAATTCTTGTAGAAAACTTTGCTTGTAAAAATAATTGAATTTTGGATGAATTTTATCAATTTTTTAAAAGTAATTGAATTCTTTTGCGAAATTTTATGAAAATACTATATATTAAAAATATTTAATTCTGAATATTTTTTTAAAAAAATGTAATCGTTTTAAATAAATTTAGTACAATTTTTGAGAATAGCTTTTTGATTTCTAGTATTAACGAATTTAAAGTAGTGGAAATTCTAAGAAAACAGAAACAGTGGCTTTTAGTGGCTAAAATTTTAAAAAATTACTCAAATCGTAGAATAACGTAAAAAATTAAGCAGAAAAAAATTTGGGTTTTATTAGATGAGTGTGAAGTCTGGATTTTTCATGGATGAATACGTATCTGCCCTTGAATATTTATATTTTCGAAATTATCTTGAGAAAAAGAGGTCAAAAAGTAGAGAAAACTCTCAGGGTTTTTCTCCCTCTTTACACTGAAAAAAATTTATTTCATTCAAATAACTGATTATTTGACTATTATTAAAAAAATATTTACTTGACTCAAATAATTTTTACTTGAATCAATTAAATAATATTTGCTTCAAATACTGAAATATTTTATTCAATGACAATTTATTTGCTTCAAACACGGAGAAAACTGGAGTATTCAACTAACTATCTGGAGGGACAAACAGACTATATTTGAGGTTAAGTTTTTCTTAACAATCTCGAAGGGATAAATAGACACTCCAATGATTAATTTGACTCACTCGGAGGGAAAAGTTAACTATCCGGAGAATCAAGCTTAACACGCAAAACCTATCCCTCTAAGTTTGACTATCCAGTTTTCTCAGTGAATAAAAGGTATTTGATTCAACTAAATATTTATTTGATAATAGTCAAATAATCTGTAATTTGAACCAAACAAGTTTACTTTCAGTGCAAAGATTTTGTAATTTCATTTTGGATTTTGTGTTTTGACAATAACTTTGACAATTTTTACTTGAAATTAGACTTTCAAAATTAAAGTAAAATTAGTTTTAAGTGAAATAAAATATAAAATTTTAAATAAAGTGAAATAGCTGTCAAATATAAATTAAATATTTTCATGCAATATTAATGCAAAGTTGTTGCCATAATATACCCACTATTTAAGCACTTTCTTTTTTAGACGTAAAATTCTGAGATAAAATTCACGTTATCTAAAATGCTATATATGACTGCTGGTAATTATTAAGAGCACTTGGCAAACGTTTTAATTATCATAAAGGGATGAAATGTGTAAAACCGACGTTTCGAGAATGATCCTCTTTTCTTTAAATCCCAACGAACTGAGAGTGAATGGAGTAGAAACATATAAATAGAAACCGTCCGTCACGAATTCAAAAACCTACCAAGGGGTTCGCAAAAAAATATAAAAAAGAAAAGAAAAAGGGAGATTTTAACTAGGATGTGAAAAATCTATATAGTCTCACAGGCGAGAGAGACGCATCTGAGATTTTTTTCATTCTGTATATATATATATATATATATATAAAGTAACCTTCTGAAAAATATATAAAATAAGACAAAAGGAACATTTACTGAATTTTTTTTCACTGTTTTTACTGACCTCTCAACCTAACTCACGACTCTTACCAAGAGTTTTAAAAACTGATTTTTGCTAGAAAAAAATTATTTTATACTAATTCGCCGGTTTATTCTATTACTACGTAGTTTTCTCTCAGATTATTGCAAGGCTGACAAAAAAATTAATTTGGTTTTTATTTAATTTTCCCTGATTTCCCTGACCTTTTTAATTGTAAAATGAATAAAAAGCATTAAATATTTACTTTGTATTATTTCATAAGAATTAAGATTTTCAAAAAATTTCAAATTTAAACCTTTTTGAAATTTAAAAACTTATAAGAATATCTTCATGTTTTCTACTATAACATAAATTTCCATAAAATTAAAAAAAATTAAATTATTTTAAAAAATGTAATAAAATTCATTGTAAGAATTCAATTATTTTCATAAGTAGGTACTGAAATTTTTCATAGGATTTGAATTATTTTTAATACAAGTTTAAATAAATACCTCAAAAAATGTAATTATGTTCAACAATTAATAATTTTTGCAAAAATTCTTTAAGAATTTTAAATGCATTTTTTACAACTTTTCTGACAGTTCGATTATATGGATATTCTTTAATTAAATATATATTAAAAAATATAATTTTCAATAAAAATTCGATTAAACTTTTTCAAGAAAATTAATTTTGCAGAATATTGTATTCTATTTTATTTGACTTAAATAAAATTTTATTTAAACTAAATAAAATTTATTTGAAACAAATAAAAAGTCTAGTTGGTTGTGAGACAAATATACCATTTCTCTGGGTGAAAAAAATAAATAATTTATTGAATAATTGAATGTTTCTTTAAATTGAAATCTTATAAAGAACCCTATCAACAAATTTTTGAATAATTCAATTGTTTTGAAAATTTTTATTCGATTTTATTGAAATAGTGTATAATATTAAAAATCATTGAAATAAGGAAAATTTTTGAAAATTATGTTTTTATTTGCAGAATTGTATTAGTTTTGAAAATTGTTGAATTATTGTGATAAATATTGTTATTTATGAAAATAATTGAATTTTGCAATTAGTTTTATTAAAATTCCTAGAAAAATTGAATTTCTTCTAAGAATTTTATTACGTTAGAAAATAATTGAATATCTGCAATCATTTGTAAATTCTTAAAAATTTAATTTTTTTCTAGTACTTTAATAAAAATTCCTGACTTTTTCTTGATGTCCTTGAACAATTTTACTTTCCCTGACTTTTGCCTAAATTCCCTGACCTGTGGCAACAATGATTAGGTTGAAATTATCATTTGTGTTTGAAAATCATTTTGTGTTTTAACTAGAGGTGTGCAAAAAGCCCGAAACCCGAAACCCGATCGAGTAATTTCGGGCTTTTCACTTTTAGGGTCGGGTCGGGTCGGGCTTAGACAGTTCGGGTTCGGGCCGGGTCAAGCTTGTTTAAATACCCGAAATCTTTCGGGTTCCCGACTGCATTCGGGTTCTTGAAATTTTCGGACACCCGACTATATTCGGGTTCTCGAAATTTTCGGGTATGCTCTAAATCTTAAAAAGTTCGAATTCTCGAATTTATATAACTTGGAAGTATTCAAGTTCTTAATTTAGTAATAAAACATTTGAGAAAATGCATAACTACAAATATTCGACAAATTTTCGAAGTTTTGTGTACTCAAATTCGTTGGGGTTCTCAGAATTCTCGTGTACCCGAATTTTTCGAGACCCCGAATGAATTCGGGTACCCGAGAATTCCGGGTTACTCGAAAATTTCGGGCTACCCGAAAATTTCGAGAACCCGAATGAATTCGGGTACCCGATAAATCGAGAAAACCCGAGCCCGACCCGACCCGAAAAAAATTCGATCCGACCCGATCCGGCTTTTCGGGCTTTTTGCACACCTCTAGTTTTAACACTACAAAAAGTAAAACCTATTTTTTGGTAAATTTTAATTTTTTGTAAAAACTGAGAAAATTGCACTTCTAAGTTGTCCAAAAAATTTGCACAGGGACAGCATCCCAAAAACACTATGAAAAAACTTTGAAATATTCAACAATAAACAAATAGACAGTATATGCCTTGCTCGTCTTTTTCATATTTAACTGATTTCCTAGGTTGCCCCAGGAATCTTCCCAGGGATAGCACATAGGCCTCGCAGAGAAATCCTGAAATATACGACTCAGAAGTTTTATTATTATTTAAAATTTATTTCTATTATTAATTTAATTATCATGTGAAAATTTCGAAGAGGGAAATTCTTTCTGTATACTTATATTTGTTTGAAAATCCTCTTCTAGAAATTTATTTGGATTTGAAATTTTGTTATTTGCGAATTGTGAAATATTGATTGGGTTTTTATAATTTGACGTGAGAAATACAATGAAACGGTTGTCAGTAAGTTGATTTGACAAACTGTCGATATTATGGATGGATTTCTAGCTCTTTCTCTCTCGCTCTTGTCTATAAACAATTGCAATGCAGAGTTAGTTGATCAAGGTTGAAAGGAGCACTCTCAATGTTCTTAACGTCATTTTGCTATATACTAACGCCTGTCGGTTTCTGTTGCCATCGGCCATCTCACTCTTGAATTATTTATTTCCGTACTTAAACAGGCTCAGATGTTACTCGAAATGGCGTATTCACTATATACACGCCACGTATACTAACGCATATAGTGTAGACTGTAGGTAATCACTGCGTTTCTTTCGCTCTCCTATCCATCCTTCGATATACTACGTCTCCAGCAAATCCTGTTACCGGACATCGTTGTCCTGCATATTTTATAACCATTCCCATGGTCCCATCGATATAGTATATGTACTTAGCAACGCGATTTCAAAGACGAACGCAAAACTAGACATTTCCCTAGATGCATTTTTTCTCTTTTGAAAGAAGAAAATTTCAACTTGCTTTGGAAATACTTCAAATTCTCATTTATGTTAAATATTTTTCATTTTTTATACTTTTTTAAAATTTATTTATTTGTTACCCTTCTTATTTGTAGCCCTTGTTGGATTACCTGCGCTTGTTTAGCTTCCAATAATTTTCAATTATCATATTTCTTCAATTTAGTGTATTTCAAATTTTTCCTAATACGCTATTCCTTTTAATTCAATGCATATTGCGTATCTATGGCAAAAAATCTAGAGAACCACTCTCTAAAATATATATTAACGTCAATTTTTTCCAAGATTATTTTATAATTTTTACATCCTCTCACATGAATTTACAAAAATATGCAACGAGTTAAAATATAAAAATCATAACCTCTTCAAATACATCATTTACAAATTTTTTACCGTCCTATATATGGGACATTCCACTCTAAATCGGACATCATTTTGCTTTTGCATTTCGAATTTTTAAAAATATTTTTTCTTAAAGTGCTCGTTGAAATGAGTTACCATGATTTTTTCAAATTTTTTCATAAAGTGATTTAAGAGACAGATTTTTGAAAAACTTTGTTTTTCACGTAAAATTTTTTTGAAATTGCTTGTAACTCGGCCAAAAATTGGTCAAATTGGGCAGTCTTGTATGGTAAATGTTTGTTTTTACGCTTAGTTTTTAATAGAAATATCGGAAAACATTTTTTTCAATATTTACGATAAAAAATTTTTTTAAACAATGAATGTATCGATCAATTTATTTCAAAATGTTTTTTGTAAGAAACTAGCATTAAATTAACCATTTTTAAGCATTATCTGATTGTGCCATTTACAAAATTTTTTGAATAATTTAATCGATATACATACACTTCCGTCAGGAATTATCAGTACCTACGCGTGCAGCCGCATCAATAATTCCCGACGGTAGTGTACATTGTTAAAAATAAAATTTTATTGAAAAAATATTAAAATCTTATCGTAAATTATTAAAAAAATGTTTTTTCATATTTTTAATAAAAACTACGTTTGAAAACAAAAATTTTCCATACAAGACTGTCCAATGTAGAATAAATTTTTGTCCAAGTTATAAGTATTTAAAAAAAAATTAACTTAAAAAACGTAATTTTTCAAGAATCTGTATCTCCTTAATCGTTTTATGGAAAATTTTGAAAAAAATTTGAGATACGAAAGCAAAATGATTTCGGACTTGGCGTGAAATGTCCTATATGTTTCTGGATTAGAAATAGTGCAAAATAAAAATATTACTTTCTTTGATAATTAAAATTAAAAGGGGTCAAAGTTGAGGGTCGTTCCTTCCATTAAAAACCTGTTAACTTATAGGGTAACGTTGCCACTTTAGCGAAATTCTTGTACATTATTTAGCAAAATGGTATTTTAGAACTCTCTCGGAAAATACGATATAAGTTCTTTCAAAAATTTTTTTCTCCGCTATTATGATAATTTTCTCAAACCTAAGTGTACAAAGAAGACTTCTGATGCTTAAAGTTGAATCGATTTATTCGTTTGGTTCTTTGTAAACAGCCAATTACAAAAAGGTATTCCATTTTGCCCCACTCTCTCCTAACTAATTAATAACGCAATATATTTACATATACTATTGAAAACTAGCAAAACTAAACGCGCGCCAGCGCGCGTGAAATTTTCTTTTCCCTTTTTACTTTCAAAATTTGCTTTTACAAATTTAATGAAAATTCTTAATTTCTTAAAAAATATAATTTTTCTTACATTCTTTCATTAAATGTAATTATTTGAACAACTCGTATAGTAAATGCCAAAATATTTCTATAAGAGCAACTTGAATTAAAATTCAAAATTTATTTCAATAAAAGTTATCAAAATTTTCAATTTTTTAAAATTATTTTCGAAAATAGAAGTATTTTAAAAAAATTTTAGTTTCATTTTTTCAAGAAACAATTTTATGAAATTTGCGAATTAAATTTTTCAAAACTTTAATACTTTTTAAATGTGAAAGAAGCTATCAATTTTTCGAATCAATTTTATCGCTTTTTTTCTGTGTTCTTTGATAATTTTGAAATTATTAATTGATTTCAAAAATAATTTTCATATTAAGCAGGTTTCAGTATTTAGGGCGGCTGTGCTGTCGATACATATGAAGCCCATGAGCTTATTGAGATTTATTTAAGATATTTAATTATTTGTAAAATTGATTAGGAAAATTGATAGCTTCTTTCACATTTAAAGTCATGTTATTCAGTGTGACGTTTTTCCATAGTAAAGAATATGGGACACGTGACCACTGAATAACATAACCTTAATATTTGACTACCGAATGATAAATTCACTTTCTATAAATTTAATACTTTTTGTTAAACAAAAATTTAAAAACTTATTTATGTTTATTTTTCCTGAGGAATTAAAATTTCAAATAATTTCAATGAAAACCCTCATGAAATATAATTATTTCTAAAATTGGCAACTCTAATTCATCCAAAATTCAATTATTTCTATAGAATTTAAAAAAAAATGATTGAAAAACTTTAATAATTTTTAAAGAAAAATAATATTATTAATAACTTTTTAAAATAAAAATTCTAATATTTTTAAATTTTTGCTTCCCTTAAATTTTCAAGGAATTTAATTTAAAAACCTTTTAAAATTTAATTAATTCCTAAAATTCCTGTTAGAACGTTTTAAATATTTAATTATTTTTTAAAATGTTATCTGAAATTTTTGTTAAATCAATTTCTATCAGAATTCAACTACGAGAATTGAATTATTTAAATAGAATAATTTTTGTAAATTATAATATAATAATAATAGTTGAGCCCCTGTAGGCAATAACTCGATTTGCGCTCGGATGCGCTCTCTAATACCAGTCGGGTGACAGTTAATGACCCAGAGGCACTCACTGCTCCCCGACTGGTACTAGCGCTTGCTTCCGAGCGAAAATCGAGTTACTGCCTGCGGGGGCTCAGTTTTTTGTTTAGACGTTATTTTTTAGGACTAAATAGTGATCCCAAGTGTACTGATGGATAATTTTGTAATGAATAGAAATAATTTTTATAAATAAAAAATAATAATATGCAATTATATATCATACTTGAAATTCAGTTTTTCGTATTTCGATTGAATTAAAATTTAAAAATTTAGAAAACGCATATATAGAATGTAAATAAAAACCTACACATGAGAAGAATCAAACCTACGACCTACGTATACTTGTAGACTAACGCTCGGCTCTAACCACGACGCTTACGTACAGACAAGTTTTAGCTGTAGGCAAAATATAAATTTTCAGGTTTTAAATAATTTTTGTCATTGGGCATAGTTTGCTAGATTTTTGTTATGGTCAAACATATAGAAATTTAGAGAGTTTTAAATATTTTTCTCTGTAGCTTTATGGTTCACCAGATTTTTACCACATAATTAAAATATGCTTGTACTTTTTTCTCTATTTATTTTTTTTATCACTTATTCATTTGTATGTCAAGCTTAAGTATGCATATAAATATAAAAATTACAACCAAACGAATAAATCGATTCAACTATAAGCATCAGAAGTCTTCTTTGTACACTTAGGTTTGAGAAAATTATCATAATAAAATTTTTTGAAAGAACTTATATCGTATTTTCTGAGAGATCAAGGGATTTTAAAAATTTTGATTTTAAATATATTTTTGTGGACTAAAAGGGTGAGAGAAACAAAATTTTTTTATATATTTTTATAAAAATGTCCACCATTTTGTCAACTTTACAAATAAGAAAAATCGTATGATATGCGCTATTGCTATTAGCCGGCTGAAGCTAGCAGTCGTACTCAGCACTTATCTTAAAGCGTCAACAACTAATTAATGAAATTAATGACTAAAAACTTACCAAATTTGCTATTTAGTGTTTATTGATTCTTAAATAACAATATTCAATGTTTTTTTAATCATTAAGTATTATTAAATTTGATGAAGATACATATTAGTAGTTGACGCTTAAAGATAGGTGCTGAGTACGACTGCTAGCTTCAGCCGGCTATTGCTATTAACATGCTGAATCTAATACCGTTTGGATTTTTTTAGACCATCCCTGTAAAAAATTTCATCTACGGCGCACACCCCCTTATTTAAAAAAAATATTTTTAATTAAAAAACAATATTTAAAAAAATTAAAACTATTTTTTCTGGCACTTCGAGAGTGTATTTATTTATGTGTAAAACCTCACATGTCAATATCTACGATTTAAACATAAAAAAACCTTTTTTAGAGCGTCTAAAGTTAATAACATTTTCTTATTAATATGAATGATATATATATATATATACATATATATATAAAAGGTTAAAAGTTTCTATCATGGAAAAATGAACAAATGTACCCCATTTGACCCACCTACCCCATTATGCCCCACTCTCCCTTACTTTTTCCAGTGCTAAATGTTCTTTGTTCAGAAAATGTCTAAAAGACGAATTTCTGGTAAAAAATGATAGACATATGTGCCACTGTAAACTTTAGCAATAATGATAATTGTGTTATTAAGGGTATGGAAACCGATTGAGAGAAAGAGAGACGACAGGGGTCGAAACGAGAAATGCCTTAGGGTCAGCAAAATGAGCGCGCTTGACCCTTACGAATTTGAACAAGTATGGATGAAATTCAACGTTATACGTCATTAGACCTTTTTGCTAGTGTTTCCAATGAACCTTTTGCTAGTATTTCGTATACATATATAAAGAGAGAGAAAGAGAGAAAAATAGAAAAAAGGTGGGAGAGTTAGGGAAACGCCAGATGCTCTTCTTCTCCGCTACAGAAAGGAGCATTACTCGTGTGTATGCTGCTACGCTTTGAGAATAATTGCCAACCAACGGAAACCCAACTCTTCCAGCCGTGTATTCAACTTGAAATTCGGGTCATGATCCTCCAAAAGTTATCATTAGTATCAACCAAAAATTGCCAACAACTGACTAGTTCTTTTTTGGCTGATCGGTAGCAACCACCCAGGTTGCGAATACACCACCAGATTTTTGATTAGTTTCTCCTCAAGTTAGTCCCATTATTTAATTATACTGTCTGGTGAAAAATTGTTTTTTTTCAAAATTTAAACTTTTATTTCACGCTCCGTTTTGAATCAAGTGGTACGAACTACGAGCATCGTTTCTTCTATACACTTTTAAAAATCGCACCTTAAAGATAAATTGTTGCGGTAATGTGTAATTCTTTTCATTTCATTCGATTTAGAAAATTACATCTGAATATGGAGACTTTTTCGACGAAAACTGAGAAAATGATATAGTACAATGACGAAGTAGAATATTCAGGTTATTCCTAAGAAGGTCTTAGGCATATCTATCTGCGTTCCTAGGATATTCCTAGGAACCTTCCCAGGGATAGTACATAGACTTCTCAGGAAGACGTCCTGAATTATCCGAAATCACACGAATATTAAAACTTTCCCTAGAACGTCTTGGGCGTATCCATCTGCATTTGTAGGTTGTCCCAAAAATTTTCGAGGGACGGCCTAAGGCATCCCACAAACATTCTGAAATATTCGATAACAAACAGATTAAAAAAAACGATCTACTATTAAAAAAAGATTAAGAAAATGACATTACACTTGAGTGAATAAGGAGAATTTTTGTCAGCACAAGCTGAGAAAACTATAATAGCGTAATGACGATGTAGATAATTATTTGATGCCCGCACATGTTCGAGTCCACACGGTCTCCTATTCCCATGGGATGATGTTCGATTTTGAAGTTCTCTTTGAGTGATGGTCCATCTTGTTGCTTCTCGACCCTAGCTCTATGTATGTGCCCCCTCTACCCTTGACAAATCAATTCGGACGTAACGTTGTAAACATGACGCGAATTCGAAGAATAGCAAGTTTATATGTATATACTATACGTTTGTCGAACGTACGACACTTTACGAACTGAAGAGAGATTTGGGTTTTAAAAATCGCGCATTTCTCTCTTTTTTTGCTTCTTCTCCCATTAAACACTTTTTATTGTAATTTAAAAAAGTTTTATTGCCATTTTAAATAGAAAAAGTTTTTTCTACTTTTTCGAGAATTGAAAGTTTCTCATTTTTGATGGGAATGTAAAAAATTTACGCTCTCAGTATAAAAGAAGTATAAAACTTGAAAGCAATCGTTTAAACTTAGAGGAATGATTTTTATATATATGAAAAATAGAGAGTGAGGGAGAAAATGATAATTGAGATTAGTTTCGTGGGAGCGAGAAATGGCGAAGGAGTTTCGTGGAATGAAACGGCGAGATGAGAGGGACGACACCACGTGCTTTTAATAATTGATAATCTACCAAAGGCGTTTGTGAGAACTGGAAGTGAATCTTGGAAACCTGAGCATAATCGTACCATTATTCTTTGTACTCATCGTTCGAAAAGTTTCAATTTATTCATTTTTTTTAATATTGAAGGTTATTTAAAACAAAATTCAGTTTAAGAAAAAGGTAAAGTGCACTTATAACTCAAGGATATTCAGTTAATTTCTGGGATTTACTGGACGTATTTATTTTCACTCTTAGGTTGTCCCAGGATTCTTTTCAGGAAAAGTACATAGAACCCCCAGGAACATTGACGTTTTGAAATATGCGTAAAAACAAACGAATATTCGTGCTATCCCTGGAATGTCCTTGGCAAATCAATTTCCATTCCTAAGATGTCCCAAAAAATTTCCCATGGATAGCACGTAGACGTCCTGAAATATCCGGAAAGACACGAACATTCAGCCTATAACTGGGACGTCGTGAAAATATCCATTTGCGAATGCAGTGAATATTCTTTGGGATAGCAAATACATTAAAAATAATTGTTTTCCAATTGACTTATTTTGAAATACTTCAGAAATGAGTTTAAGTTTTTTCTGCTCTCTGAACTTGAATTAGTAAAAATGTTTACTAGTTTCTATTCGTGGCCAACTTGGTCTTTTCAATTAAGAAATTTTATTAAGAAATCATTAAAAATTAGTATTTATTAGTAGAATTTATTAATTTCAAAGAAAAAGGCAGTCAGGAATTCAAATTAGTAAACATTTTTACTAATTTGAATGTAAAATGTGTGTCTACACATTCTCAGAAAAATCCTAAAAATGCGCTAACACATTCAGGGTATATCGATTTACAATCCAATAGGTTGTCCCAGAAATCTTTCCAGGGCAGCAAAAGCCAATTCACTACCATTCTGAAATATTCAATAGCAAACGGATCTTCAGTCTATCTCTGGCATATCCATCTGAATTTCTAGGTTATTTCAGGAATTTTTTCAGGGATAGCACATAGACGAGGTCAGGTTCAGGTAAATCCTGAAATATTCGATAACACACGAATAGTCAGCATATTCCTGGCAAGTCCTGGGTATAACCACCTAAATTTCTAGTGTTGTCCCAGGACTCCCCTCAGGGACAGCACGTAGGATTCACAGAAAAATCGTTAAATATCCGTCATTGAAGTTTTATTATCATTCAATTTTGATTGCTATTATTAATTACTGTTACTCAATTTATACATAATGCAATTTCAGAAAACGAAAAGTGGTGCGGTAAATTTAGCGTATTTTTCCTTTTTGACCGCACATTCACAAAGAGAGGATGGAGTGAAGCTATCCCAAAAAATATCGAGCGAGAGATGAACGTAAAGCGTAAAAAAATTAACCACGAGTCTCTTTTGGGTTTGGAAACTCCAGATTTTCGAGGGTGTGCACACAAAAGGTATCGTCCCTCTTTTGCAACCCTTTTTATATATAGCGAGAGCGAAACCTTTTCGGGAATGCTTGCTTGTGGATAATCGGTTTAATAGAAGACTATATACCTATACAGAGGCAGACGGATGGTCCATCGCGAAAGTTAAAATCGGATACCGCGGCTCGCCCTCCCTCCCTCCCACTCACACACACAAACACAAAATGGCGGACTCTAATCCCTTTTGGGGTTTCCGGCATGAAATGAGATTTCTGTTAGTCAGAAAACATATGAGTGTGACCGTTGGGGTGAATTCTCACCACTCAACTCTGTCTCTCTCTCTCTCTCTCTCTCTCCCTTATTCTCTTCATGTTGATTTCACTTTGATAAATACTTGCAATACTTTTTTTTGTTTCCTCTTTTCTGGAATTTTCTACAATTTCCACTTTTTGAGATTTCTACAGAACTCTTACTTTTTTGACGGCAAAAGAAATTATAAAAATTTTAAGATCAAAATTTTATAGTAAAACTACTTATGAAAAAATGTCTTGTTTTTGTTTCTTTTTTCGATGATAAAATTTGAGAAATGTGGAAACTGTGTGTTTGTGAGCGGAAGTGTATGGAAAGATTTAACACATGTGGAAGGTCGAGTGAGTAAAGGGGGATAGATTTAGGGGTAGAGAGAACTCCTTCGCAGCCATTAGCCGCACACTCGCAAAGCCGCTACTACACGATTCATACATTTTCCTGGAGGATGAAAAAACAGCTTCTCTTGGTTCCAACCACGACCGAAAACCATCCTCGGACCGCCCTACTTTTCAGAGGTCCAATGTTAAGCCCATGATTAAGTGTTCGTTTGTATGTGCATATACATAGAAGGATAAAAAGGAACGCATACCACTCTTCAATATATGTATATATGAAATGTGTGTCTTACTTTAAATTCCTTCTACTACTCGGCTTATCGGATGCTGGAGGGAAATTCAAATCCATTTCGATGCCATGCAATTTATAGTGAAAAGGAAAGTGTTAATATCATTATTTTTTAATCGTTAAAACTTTTAGTATACAATGAGGGAATAATAATAACAATAATACAAAATATATTGGAATATTGTTTATTAAAAAGAACAGTTGGATACACTTTAGTAAAATTTTATTAAAAATTATTACAAGTTTTAGAAGACATTTAAATAAATACTTATTCCATTACTTTTTTGTTATTTTCCTGTATATATTAAGCATTTTTTAATACTTTTAAAAAATACCTAATCCAGTAAGTACACTGTTAGAAATGTTCTGAAATTTCCGTCAAAATTGAGATACAAAAGTATATAAATTTTACAAATGATGTTACTGATGGCTTTTATTTTCACAGTTGTAGACTTATTTTAACTATCAGTTTCGTTTTCACTTTCAATTTTTGATACATTTTACTTTAATAAATTTTTATTTTTACTTTCATTTATACATTGATAGAATTTTATTGTTACTTTTATTTACACTTTCATTTTAATTTTCCCTTTTATAAATTTTTTTTTACATTCACAATGAAAATAAAAGTAAAAATAAAATCAAATTGGAAATATAAGTGACAATTGTCACGTTGTCAAAACCGAAAGGAAGACATTAAAGCATCAGAGTGTATAACAATGCTACTCCTAAAATCTCTTTGAATCAAATAATATTTATTTAAAAACAAATGAAATGTAAAATATGTTTTTCCTCTGTGAAACTAGCCCCTAAAACAAAATTCATTTTTTAAAACAAAATAAAATGTATTTGAACCAAACAAACATTCTAAGAATATCTTAGTTATTGGGTATTCCTGGTTTCCATATGTTCTTCTACAATTAACCCACTGTAATAAATAAATTTTAATTAACTTACATACATTACATTTGGTAAAAATAAAAAATTCCTCCTTGCGTAGTACTGGAAAAAGATAAAAAAATGTTTACATACAAAATAAATTTTTTGATTAATATAGTTGAAATTTGATTTTGAAAGCAATTATTATATATATATATATATATATATCAAATAGATGGGAATATCTTTTGGAGAATAATCAAATGGAAGGGCGACGTATATATATATATGATGGAGATTCTGGGATGATTTGACATCTCTTGACGCTACCTTATTGCATACGATAAATGTGACGATAAGAGATGGCAATGTGTCGATTAGAATCGTTGTCGTCGTCGTCCATTCGTCAGATTGCCTTCGGGTTATTCCATTATTTCGTTGCTGGTTGCGATTGCGTACGGTGCCCTTCCAAGGTTCGAGTAGCATTTCAATTACTCGCTCTTGAAACGACGCTCGAGTGGCCTCTTCATGTTCATAGATAAAATTTTCCAAGGGTCTCATCATGCTTCACAGCTCTTTGCCTCACTGAGGACATCTTTTTGACCATGCTTAACGAAACAAATGAAAGTCTCATTTTCGAGTCGATGATCCATAAATAAATTTATATATTTCTATTATTCTTTTAGTACCCTATACGCGCCAGAAAAAAATTTGGTTGGTTTTACTAAATAAAAAAATTCTAATTTATTTGCACAACTAAAAATATAAAATTCCTAAAGAAATTACGAAGGCAATCAAAAATAATGTTTAGTTGGTTCAAATAAATTGTTTTTGGGTCAAATAAAAATATTATTTGTGTCGAATTAAATTTTTTATTTTACCCTTTTACACCCGACTTTTGTAGAATAGTAAAATTTTTCTATTCTTTTGTACCGGTTTTGGGGTTGCTAATTACGAATCAAATGTCAGTTTTTCGAAATTCAAAATGGCGGATCCAATATTGAGGACGAATTTTTGAAAATTGATCGAATTTGTTTAAAACTAGTTATTCGAAAGTTTTTTTATTTAATTTTCTATTTTTAAATTTTGATGTGTAAATTTGACCGTAAACGTTCTTTTTTTGTTATTGTTATATTTAAAAGTAGTTCATTCTTTATTACAATATAATTTTTTTCACTATGCAAAATAAATTTTTAGGTGTTGA
Organism: Leptopilina myrica (nomen nudum); assembly: GCA_032872475.1. Taxonomy (NCBI): domain Eukaryota; kingdom Metazoa; phylum Arthropoda; class Insecta; order Hymenoptera; family Figitidae; genus Leptopilina; species Leptopilina myrica (nomen nudum). Next base: position 7,650,563 of record CM065467.1, read on the forward strand.
GTATTTGTAAATCAAAAATGTTTTAATTTCTCTCAAAGTTATGAAGGTTTTGAGTGAAAAATGGTTTCGATTGAAACCGCTGGGAGTAAATAAATAATTGAATTGATTCTGAGAAATTCGAAAGAAAAATTACTAGAACTATCAACTGGAAAATTGAAAATTAAATAAAATATCAAGTAAAAAATAAAAATAGCCAATACGTGACGATTGCCGATGGATGCATCGTTTCTCTTTTTTTATTTTTCTGTCGAATAACAGAAATGTAATTTCATAAGTGAACGTAGTTCAGGATTAGATAGCAGTATTGACCAGTTGGACACGCCTAGACATAAACCAAACAGAATCGCGCACTATGTTCGTAGTAACATATATGTCAATACTTGTAATTCCAGCAGGGAATCAGTATAGTGCGCTCGTGGTGGCACTGTGTATCATAGTGTATATGCTATCGTATGGATCGGTATGGTCAGGCTCACGAGTTTCATGGGGTTGGGTGAGTGAGAGAGAAGAGAGAGAGAGGGAGGGAGAGAGAGAGTTTGGTTTCCCAGTAGCCTGCGAACTATAGCCTTCCAGTGATATACGTACACAGAGACCAGGATTACTGCTGATTGGTCCAGCGCTGGCGTGATTAGAGATGTTATCAGACTGACCAGACTAAATGCTCTCACCACGTATGCCGCAGCGGTGTGTTTGCATCCTTTTATCTAACGGGTGTGACGATTCGTTCCATTCAATTTTCCCGTTTAGATATCAATGTTATGTCTTTTTTTTAACTCCTTTTTAAAAAGTCTATTTCAATTTTCAATAGGAATTTTTGAATTCTCTCATCTATTTGCCTACAATATTGTTCACTCTTTCAGCGTTACCTTTTAGCTTCAATGCGGAAGCATTTTAAATCACTTTCGATACTTATTACAGTGAAGTAGTTTTTATTTTTTAAACAGGTATAATCTGAGGAGCTACATTTTAACTGCTCTGTTAGTATACGGAAATTATGACATTCGTCAAAAAACCCAAGGAACCCAGAACAAATCTGAAAATTATTATATCCGTAGCAGAACCTGGGAATTTTAGAGAGACTCGGAAAAATGTTTATATTCGTTAGAGAATCTTGGGATCTCATAGTCAGAAGGAAATTATAATAACTGTATGAGAACCCACAGAGCCTAGAAATGTATTGAATTTACGATAGCCGAAAATAATTTGTAAAAGATCCAGCTAGCCTAGTTTATCCAGCAATTTTTATATTTATAAAAGAACCTACGAAACCCAGGGATAGCCGTTAATAACGATAGTCGTAGAAGAATCTAAGAAGCCCAAAGATATCCGAAAATTATTATATTTGTACGAGAACCTATAGATCCCAATATTAACCGGAAATTATTATACTCGTCGGAGAACTAAGGGAAACCAGGTTGACACGGTAATTACGATATCCATAGAAGAACCAAGGGAAACCATGGATAATTGTAAATTTTGATATTAGCAGATGAATCCAGAGATATTTGGAAATTATGATTTTTATAAGAAAACTCAACGACACCCAGGAATATTCGAATCTCCTGATATGACTAGTGGGGTCGCGTCGTTGGACACTGGAAATTTTTTTGTTTCTATCTGGGTGACAGTCTTACTTACTAACTAGTAAACAATGAAATCAAAATAATAAAGTAATTTTTTTAAAATTGTGTAAATTAAAATGTGGTCAAAGACAGATGGAGAAAAATAAAATTGGTGGTTTTTATATAAAAGTTTGTTTTGAATCGTGACGTTTTCTTTCGTGAGAAGTATAAGGCAAGCAAAGGTAGACAGATCTCGGCACTTATCGGTCTACGAAGATACCCATTAACGAAACTAAAAGCCTCCCCATATATCTCACACTCCCACAACCCTCTCACCGGCCAAACCCCTTTGCTGCCACTCTTAAGATATAGACACAACATTGTTCCCAGTTTGCTCCTTTTGTTTTACTTGCTGATATATATTAGTGCCCTTTAACACCAACACACATTTCTATAACTTCCTCAACAGAAATCGATAGAATATTTAGTCAATATTTTGAAGAAATTATAGCAAAAACTAAAAAGGCTTCAAAGTGTATCAAAAAGTCTATAAAAAATATAACAAGAAAAACTGTAATAAAATATCAAAAAGACTTTAAAATATCAAAACGCCTACAATACTTATAAAATGTCAAATAGTATATAAAATATCAAAAAGTCTATAAATTATCAAAAAAGGGTACAAAATATCAAAATGCCTACAAAATGCCAAAAAGCCTATGAAATATCAAAAAATATCAATATGCCCATAAAATAATAAAAAGCCTACAATAGAAAATTTGAAAACACGCAGTAAAAAAAATGATTCGCAAAGTTTTTCTTCGATATAAACAAAAATGAGTTTCTCAAATGATGGAATTTTGAACAAAAGGATCAGAATTATGAAACGAAAGGAAGACGAAAAGAAAAAATATCGGAAACCTATAAGCGATAAGCTGTTAATTGAGAAACGAGACAGGCGCACACTCCGAAACCCGTTGTCATCGATTTGACCCCTATAAATGACTATAATAAGATAACCTGCTAAAAGTATGGCTTTATTGCAAAGCCAAACATGACAGAATCTTTCAATAGGTTTCCAAAGCTCTTTCTCTCAAATAACTCGCACATCAAATCTAATATCATTTGCATATAATTTACCCCTTACTGCCAACATTCCGCATCTAAATAGGTCATTGAAATTTTTAAAAACTCAAAATATTTGTGGACCTCCACATGAAAACGACCCATTTTGTCGATTCGAATTTCGAGGTAATCGCAATTTAGTAATTTTTAAGAAAAACCTTGATATTTTTTTTTTACTTTTGATTATCAATCTACATGTTTTGACAAGTCGAATCATGTTGTTTTTAATAATTTATCGTTAATTTAAGTATTTGATTTCATTGGTTCTTAAGAAAAATGAAATGGGCCCATTTTGTCGGTTCTTTGCAAAAGTATTCCGTACTTTCAAAATGGAGGGAAAAAAATTAAAAACCAATAGGTTTTCCATCTATGAGGTCCCTTAGACTGAACAAATTTTTATCTAAGTAATTTCCCAACAAAACCAGAGATATCAATGTTAGAATCTTTGTTTTCGTAGTCGACATTTAATTAAAATATTCTTTTTCGATTTTATACGTGAAATCAAAACCAGCTTTTTTCATGTCTTTATTAAAATTAGTTTTTTCACGTATTAATTAAAATTCATTTTTTTCTTGACTTAATTAAAATGAATAAGTGAAAAAAATTGCAACAAAAAAAATAATATAAAATTATAAATAAAGAAAAATAAAAAAATAGGGAATATAAAAAAAAATTTTTTAAATCATAATAGAAACAAAAATTTTTAATACAAAATTGATTAGGTTATTATTAAAAACTAATTAGTTAACTGAACGCATATGTATTTTCTTTGAAAAATCTTCACATGCATGCAAAAAAGGAAAGAAAATACGAGACTAAAAGATTTCCGAACACGAGACTCTCGAAATAATGTTTATTGCAACATGGATTGACCTTCGATACTTTGCAGTAAAACAGTACGATTTCTCGGAATACATGTTGGATACTTGATGCAGTAAAATATAAGAGGTTTAAATATATATATATATATATATATATATACAATATTTAAGTGAGTATAAAGCCTCTAAAGATATGTTTAAACACTATTTTGTAACGTAAATACCATAATGTATCTATATTTTTAAAAAAAGTTAACATTAAAACAAGGCATCACAACATAAATTAAAAAATAACACTTCAACATAATTGTTAGTAAAAGAACATTTTCTAAATAAATGGTACAACATATTTCTTTAAATTTAATAATTATTTTCTAAATTCAACCATAGAGTGTCCAACGTTCTTCCGACAGGAAGAAAAAGACTCAAATGAGTCCCTCCAAAATCGCTTTGTGAAATTAATTTGGATTTAGCTATTTTAATGAGAAATATATCATCGGTAAAACGTCAGCTTTCAGTGCATGTAAATATAGAAAAAGTTAATTCAAACTCCAGAACTAAATAGCTCTAAAAATATTAAAAATTAAAATTTTTTAATTAAACAATTAAAAATTATTGATTTTTGTAGATTTCACAATATATTTACAAAAGAATGTTTCTTTGACTTTTTAAAACATAGGAAGTTTGAGGGCTTTGAAAAATAGTTTAATATTATTATTTTGAAAAGTCAAATATATGTATTTTTTCGTCTTTTTGTCTACTTTAATCCCAAGGAGTTCCGGAAAAGAAAAATTGAATTCCCTTTTTTTAAAAGCATTATTTAAAAGGCCTTCCGGAACGTCCTTCCGGCAGGACAGGCGCTTAGACGTTCTATCATTAAATTTTTAATTATTAATTTTTTAATCATTAATCATTTTTTTATTATAAACAATTTTTTTCTATTGGAAGAAACGACCCTCATCCAATTTAAACATCCAATAAAATATCTTTTTCCTAACACACGCACCGAAAATAAGGGAAAGTGGGGCAAGACGGGGTTCACAAATTAAACAAAACTTCTTAAATCAAGACTGAATAAAAAAAGAGTGAAGTTAAATAATTAATTAGCGATGGTAAAGTGGTTCATACACCTTGTCTCTATTGTAATGGTTATTATTTAGAGTTTAGACTTAAATCAATGGGTTCACTGCAGTTGTGCTGTTGTCGATGACAAAGATGAAGATGCAACCTGTACTTGTGAAATTTGTCTACACAAATAGGTTGCCTTCTTGAGTACCCCATCTTACCCGCCGGTGGGGCAAGATGGGGAGATTTGGAACTTTTTACATATTATGTATGTTACATAATTTACGCTATTTACGTAACTTAGGTAATGTATGTAACTTACTTAATAGTTTTTTCAGTCATTTATAAGCATAAATTTCATCGATGGATTAACTCGACTGGAATCGAGTACTCGAATTCACTCAAGTTCTCGATACATCGAGCCAAGCTCGGTCTCGATTCGAAAAAATTGAGGCTCGGCTCGGCTCGGCTTTTCGAGATTTTTGCACATCTCTGACTTTTTCTTTAATTTAATTGCCAAAATTTATTTCTTTTTTAATTTATAAACATAGTTCAAAAGATGGTCCAACCCTGACTATGTTCCTCTATTTTAAAGCATTTTTTTATTTAAAAAAATCTGTATCAAATCTAAATCTAAAATAATTATTTTTCTTTAATCTAATTAATTTTTTCGTTCGTTATTTTAAACACATTTTTTCTGTTATAAAAAAATTGAACTTAATTAAATTAATTAGACAATTTTTCTCTGTTACAAAAAATTAAATTTAACAGCATGTGCCTATTAGAAATTCAATATAATAAAGAAGTGCTGTGATATGTAAAAGTTTTAATAGTTTAAAAATAAATAACAATAAAACACTTTGAAATCGGTAAAGACGAGAAATAAAAAATTGTAATTTTAATTAGAAAAAAGTTAAAATGAAAAAAATATCATGAACTTCTCCGTATTTTAGTATTTACGTCTAAAAACTTTATGTGAAAGTGAGACAAAAAATAATTTGCTCATATTTTAGAGCGAGAGAGAGAAAGAGAGAGAGAAATCCAATAAAATGTACTCATTTACGAAAATATATACTCAGAGAGAGCTTTAGAGCAAAAAAAAAGAGAGAGAGAAATATAAATCGAAAAAGCAGTATTTTATTTCGCGGCAGTCGACAATTCGATTTATTTTTCTGATACGTATCGCCGTGATACTTTGTCAGGTCATATAAAGAAGTATAGTTTTGTATAAAATGTCGCGTTTACTTAAACGTGATGAATTCAAAAGAAATATGTAAATTGTTTTCTTGAACTTTATAACTGACGTCAGAAAGAAAAAAAGGAGAAAATCCATTTAAGAACATTTTGCGAAAGAAAAAAATTATTTTTTTTTGTTAAAAAAAACTGACTGTGTACCTGGGTTATTTTTCTGAAAGTGTAATTTTTGATGTGCATGAAGAGAGAATAAATATTAAATAATTTTAAAAGAATTTTACAAATTGAGAAAAAAATGCGAAAGAACGAAATTTTTATATAAAAAATACAAAACTTTAAATGCAAGTATGTGAAATTTAGTAAAATTATATTCAAATTCAATTATATTCTAGACATCTAAATTTTTTTTTGAAAATTAGTTTTAGAAAGTACAATGCTTCTTCTATGATTATATTTATTTTAATAAATTTTAGACCTCAGTTTTGTATATGATAAAAATATTTCATCTTTGTTTTTAAATCCACAAAAAATTTCCAACTAAAAAAATTGATTATTACAACTTTTAATGAGTTTAGTTACAAAAATTAAACAAATGAATTTTCAATTTAAAAAATTGAATAATGGTATTTTTAGAATTTTCTGACTGATTTTATAATATGATCATTAAATTCCTGACAAAAAAATTACCTAAAAAAATTATATACATTATATAAATTATTTTAATACATAGATAAAAGTACAGGTGTACTCTCCTAAAGACTTAAAAATAAAAAAATGAAGAACTGAAGTATACACAAAAGAAAAAAAACTAGAAAGTGTGGCAAAAGGACTTTGTCACAATTTATCCCTAAGAAAAAAAACATAATAACACAAAAAACAAATTTACTTAAATAAGATTTTACAACTAAAACTAATTCTTACCCAACTTTGGTTGCTGAAAGTAAAAAAGATGATAAACAAATTGAACGTACACGGAGAAAAATGAGATTGCTATAATATGGGTAGCGAATTTTTAGCTATTACAGCTAATAATTAGCTGTTGTAGCAAAACATATTAGCTATTTTAGCTAATTATTAACTGCATTAGCTAACAATAATTGCTATCCATATTGTAATAGCAATTAAGGTTAGCTAAGGTAGCTAAAAATTAGCTGAAATAGCTAACTATTTTTCTCCGTGTAAGTCCGCATCTAATGTTATTAACTTCTGTGCCATTTGTATTTCACAATATCCATTAACATACTTAAAGAAAGGCGTATCCAAGTTCAATAAACTAGGATCACGCCACCGCCAAAATGCAACTATGCAAAAAGGCACTAATGACCGGGCGCTGCGAAAGATATAACGATTTCCCCACTCGATTTTCGGTGTACGAAATCGATCAAAAAATGGAAATCGATGAGTTCGCTAAAGACTTCCTAGAGGAAAGTCGTGGTGTGGTTGTCAATAGTTTGAGACCAAAGAAGAAACGGGTTTTTGTAAACACCACATTTTATGTATATCGAATTTTAATCAATTTACTAATATATATATATATATATATATATTGTTCAATGGTAAATTATTGTGTTATTTTATATAAAAGCCTTTTATTTTCTAAATTGTCATTTCGCCTTTAAATAGAGATTCTCACCCCACAAACTGAATTAATAGTTTAAAAGGAGGGGGATCCACTACCAACGGGTTCAAGGGTATCAAAATTATTTTGTATAACATTCCTTTAAATGCAATATTTTAATAACAATTTAATTTGTTTATTACAGAAAGAAAACGAATACAAGAAAAATTTAAGAATTTATGACTCTTTAATTTATTAATTATTTAGAAAATTAAATTATCAATTTATAAGTTATCTGAAAAGAGTTATTGTAATTGCAATAATGATACTTAAATACTTTTAATCTTTTTTTTTAAATTGTTAAAGAATATTTACTTTAGTGAAAAATGTTAAATAGTATTTGTTTTTGCTGGTCTTTATTTAAAGAATTTTAATTTTCGAGCTTTCATCTTTCCATGAAAGACCTCATCAGGTTATAACAAATTAACCTAAAAGATTTTTTACAAATTAACAGAGAAACAAAATAAAAAATAACAAATAAAACAATAATGAAAATAAATTCATACATAATCATTTTCTCCTTATAAAGAGATCATAGAAATAGTTCTCACCATGTCATATAAAATAAAAAAGTCACAAACACACAAAAATAAAACATAATGTCAAAACGCATATAGATTTTTCACTACAATTAATTCTGGTCATCACCAAAGTACATCTTTTAATAAATATTTACTTTATTTTAGTAAATATTCAATTTTCAAAAAAGTTCCACTAACACTGTGTGACAGTAAAATGGCACTTTGAATTAGAACTATCCTAACTGTACGTCTAGAAAAACTGAAAAAAGTAGTGATTAAAATTTCCCAAACACCCGCAAAATTTAATTTTTGTGCATTCATGTAATGAATTACTCGTTACTTTCAAGATTTTCAACCAATTTTCAAAATTGTTCTTTTATTTGAAAGGAGAAAAGCACACCTTTTTAAACGCTTATTGCAAGTTTACTCAAAATAAAAATGGACGAAACCGCAGTTGAAAATATTTGCGATATATCGATTTTCATTCCATTTTTCCAACTTTAATGAAGTTTTTAGAATAGTATTCAAATTTACAGAATTTTTTTATAAGAATTTCTTAAAAGTATACTAAATTCTGCGCAAAATAAGTATTTTTTGAAAAATTTTAATACAAATTGCGAGAGCTACGTGAATTTTAAGATTAAATTTTTTTTCCTGAAGTTACAAATATTTTTAATTTGTTGTAGAATTTACATCAGAGGACTTTAAATTTTGTGTTCACTAAATTTAATTGTTTAATTACAACGGCATACATATCAAAGTTTTTTTGATAGATTCAAATAAAGACAGAGTCCGTATTTAGAGAGGGAGTCCGGTTAAATTTTAACTTTTCTAGATTTATATTGTTTAAGTGTGTCAATGTTTTTCAAACATTATTTATGATTGAAATCTATTCTATAATCTTCAAATAGAAAATAACAGTTAATTATTTGATAATTTCTACAAGACTGCCTTAAAATTTCATAAAATGTAAATTTGAACTTCTACGACATTTTTTAATTATTTTTTATTGTCGAACTTTTCATATGCATTTTTCACAACACCGAACAATTTTATTAATTTTGATAATACAGAATAGATTGGAATCCTAAATAATGTTTGAAAAACATTGACAAACTAAAATAAGTCACAATAGATGAAAACGAAAACATTCGGACAAAGTAACAAATTTTATTTACTCCAATGTTTTGAAATCAAATTGATTTCCTCTTCAGGGAGTCTATTAAAAAAATATATACAAAATGAAAAATAATAAAAACTATTTTAATAATAAATAAATTTAAAGTCCTCTGATGTAAATTCTACAACAAATTAAAAATATTTGTAACTTCAGGAAAAAATTTTTTAATCTTAAAATTCACGTACCTCTCGCAATTTGTATTAAAATTTTTCAAAAAATACTTATTTTGCGCAGAATTTAGTATGCTTTTAAGAAATTATTATGAATAAAATCTGTAAAGTTGAAAACTACTCTAAAAACCTCGTTAAAGTTGGAAAAATGGAATGAAAATCGATAAATCCCAAATATTTTCAACTGCCATTTCGTCAAGTTTCATTTTGAGTAGGGACTTTTACGAAAAACTGCTTGGTAATTCGTGCCGTGCCTAGACACGACACGGACACGACACGAATTTTCGTGTTTTTTCGTGTTCGTGTGAAGCGATAAAATAATACAAGTGTTGGTTTTTGTGTATGAATGGAATTTATATATTTGTATGTCTGTAACGTAAGAAGGTGCTACGAATTTTGTCGTAGATTGTCGAATTCTTATTCGGTTTTTAAAATATGAATGAGTAGGGAGAAGCAGATAGAACTATTATAATATTATCTTTGCCAGTCAGTATTTTGTCGTCTTCGCACAAATAACCATTTCTTTTCGCCATACTTATGTGCTCGCTGAGAAACCATAAGAGTGGCGAATTTATATATGGCAGAATCGCATTTTTCCTTTGGCTTTGATGTAATTGGCGTGGAATTTCGTTAAATCATTGTTTACAAGGAGAAGTATATTTGTCTCAAAGAATTTCATCCATTCCTCAATTGAAGAATAAGAAGGAAATATGTCTCTGATTAAGAAATCCGTCAATTTCTACGTACGCATTTGAATCATCTGATAATGTCGATGCAACGTTCTCATCACTAAGCCTTTTATCTCTTATTTGACGAAATAATGCAATGAAGGAAGCGACAAATATACAAAAATTTCTAAGTAAGACAATTTCGATTTTATTATAATGTACTTAATGATAAATGAATGTTAATCAAATTATTTTTTTATGTTTTAATATAACTCTTTTATGATTTTATGTAATATTATATTTGGTATGTTGTGTGTTAGTGTGAATGTTAATTTATAATGATCATGACGTCATGAATTTGTGAAGCATAAATTATAAACAAATATCTGGGTTCGTTGCTTGACTTCTATTAAATAAATATATATATATATATATATATATATATCAATTTGTGCCATTTTTCGAAATTATTTGAACTAATTTTTTCTTCTTTTAATTGAATAATTTAATTTAATATTCTTTTTTATCAATTATTCGTTTTAATCAATTTCTTTTTATAATTTATATATTTATATGTACGATTCTATTATAAAAATAAAATTAATGGCTACACGTGTAAGTCCCTGATTTTGAGTTAACAAAAAACAGTTTTTTGCCCCTAAAATTAAATTTTCGGGGTGTTTGGTCATAGTTTTACTAGACCTATATCTTGTACTAGGTCTCTATTAAAGTTCAGGCAACTTTTTTTTATTTTGTCACACAGTGTAATCTAAATAATAGTCGCCAGATACTACAAGGATTCTTTTAAAATAATCTTGCTTTGTTGATAACATAGTATTACACTGAACAAAAATATTCTTAAAATAAGAAGAGAATTCTACTTGAAAAATCCTCTTAAATGTAATACTTTAATCAAGAATATTCCTCTAAAATGGTATTTCAATAGTCAAAATTAAAATTATAAAAAATTATTTATATAAAAAATAAACTATAAATTATATGAAAATTGTTAAATTAAAATTATTTCATTATTTAATTAAATTAAGTTACAAGAAATAAAGGTATAGTAAAATTTATATTAATATAAATAGATAAAATTAAAAAATATTATTAAAAAACATAAAATAATGAATAGTTTATTATTTAAAGAATTATGTAAATTAAAAGAAATAAAATAAATTCCGAGAGAGAGAAAAAAATGATTGACAGTTACACAATAGCATTGTTTCGGGGAAACGGTCGACATTTCGGTGACTAGAGAAAGAAAAAATATACCTCTGTCCTTACGTGGGAAATTTAAATATTTTTGGTGAAACAAATAAACGCGATATGAATTTCCGTGAGAATTACAGCTTCGCCAAAGGAAGTCACACGGATGTTGTACAATAACCAGAAGGAAATAAGGGCGAATAAAATTATAGCAAATTTTAGTAGGTTCTAAAAGATTCGGTAGCGTCTCTGAAGGGTATATAAGCAGCGAAATAGAAGGTTTCGCTCTCTCATTTCTATCTTACCACTCTAAAGGGTAAGCATATGTCATCATTCAATTACACTATATCACATTATTACTATACTATACTATGATCTCTTATCAGTATTCTATTGAGGGAAACTATGTTGAGAGGGTTAATGCGTTCTAGGATTTTGGAGTTTCTTTTTCACCTAGTTTGCCATTTAAGATCATGTTTCAGATATAGTTAATAATGCTAACAAAACTCTTGGCATTTTATTTAGATCATTTAAACAATTTAAAAAGACATCAACTTTAATGGTTCTCTTTCAAACATTTGTTGCATCGAAATTTTTATATGCACCTGTTATTTGGTCTCTCTTTTTTCAAAAGTATTCTGATGCAATTGACAATTGTCATAAGCAATTTTTAAAATTTTTAGTCTGGCGGGAAGACAAAGTCTATCCTCCTAGAGGAACTGAATTTAAGGTTCTCCAAGCTAGATTTGGTGTGTGGTCTTGGGGAGAAAGACGAGAATTTGCCGATATAATATTCCTCTTTAAACTCATTAGAAGTATGATTAAATGTCCTTTTGTTTTGGAGATGGTACCTTTCAATGTCCCTAGTTACACAATAAGAAATACGGCTCTTTTTTATATACCGTCTGTACTTAATATTCATTCTCCACTTTATCGAATGTGTTCTTATATCAATAATATGTTTCTTCTATCAGATTGTGTAAATTTAGATCTATTTTCTATGTCTTTAAGTGAATTTATATCTGCAACACGTAAATTTATAAAACAAACATCGTAATTTAGACTCTAAGCAATGTATATCTGCAGTTTGTATTCAGCAACAATATAATTTTGTAATTATAGTAGCCCTATTAATGGTTTTTACTGTTGGGCTTTGTTATAAATAAATATATATCCAGTTTTACTGTCCGCTAAGACAAACAATTTTATTCCGAATCGAGCCCGCTTGTTCCTGTTGTACTGTTTGAAAGAGAGACGACCTTTGAAAGCAATAAGAGACTCGTCAATAGATATATGTTCGCCAGGAACATATGCAGCTTAGAACTTTTCAAGAGATAACTCAAAACAGGGCGTAATTTATAAATTCGGTCTTGACTAATTTCTGGATGAGATGAAAAGTGCAAGTTACGTAAGATAGTTTGATATATATTTCTTTAGTGCAATACGATTCTATGCTAGGCTTTGAAATCATTCCCATTATTACTTCTATCGCGTGGAAAAGAAAAAAATCGTTTTTTGTCATATCATTCCATTCATTAATTCTTGACTTTTCTTTTAACTTATTAGAATTTTTTAACAAATTAAAGAGTTCAGCGAAGTAAAAATTGGTTTCTTTACAAATCATATCAGCTAATTCATATGTAAAAAATAATTTAAAAGCATCTAAAACAAAATCAGGCTTTATTTGGGCATCACAATTCTCTTCATTGAAAGAATGAATTGTTGGTTCAAATTCGCTAGATTCTTCCCAAATTTTAGATTTGGCTAAAATTTGTTGCAGACGCAAACGTTCTTGAAGAGAAGCATTGCTGTAAATAAGTGAAGAAACCCTTACTTCGTTGTCAACATCATTTTCAAAAACTTCATTTTCGTCCACAATTTCAAAATTTACCGACCCTTCTGAGACCGAAGATTCAAAAGTAACATAGTCCGCGGATCCTTTTCGACTTCTTTTCATTGTCTAACGACGTAAAAAAATCTTTACTATCAAAAAAATCAGATTGAAATGCTTACACATAAAAAGTTTGACAATGTTGACTGCAGTTCCAGTACCCGAAAACTCCCTAGTAACAAGTTTCAGGCAAATTATTGTCATTTTTAAAAAAATCGCCTGCCATATTGGATCCGCCATTTTTAATTTTAAAAAATGGATATTATATTGGTAATCAGCGACCCCAAAAACCCCCGAGCAACAAATTTCAAGCAAATTGGTATAATTTTTAAAAATTCGTCTGCCATATTGGATCCGCCATTTTGAATTTTCAAAAACTGATATCACATTCGTAATTATCGACCCGAATAATCCCTATATAGAGTTTTATGAAAATTCAAAGAATATTTTTTCCCGCATTTCAGTCATTTTCTTTGATATTGTAGCCGCAGTTAAGGGGTTAAAAATTATAATTACAACAATTAAATACACATGCTAAACACATCGTAAAAATTACTCAGGAATTCGTTCTTTTACAACTTGCTACCTGGTAATTAAATAAAAATATATTATCTACAAAGTCAAGCCCTGGCGAAGGTGTTGGGGAATTCACCAAGAAATTGGTTCACTACGTTATAATCTAGAAGTTTAAGGCGTAACAAAAGCAAATCTTAAGTTTATTGAATATTCTTATGAGCCATGTTTATATAGTAATAGGCTATATCGATGTGGCAGTTTGAATGATTCAATAAATATTGAATTAAACTCTCCAAAATGATTATTTAGTGCAAGAAATAATTAATTATTTAGTTAAATTTTCAGAGAAATAAATGGACTTCTATAATAGAATTAACTAAATTTTGAACATTTTTCAATATTATAAAAATTATAATATTTAAAATAAATCAAAATCTGAAAATTTCACTCTTAAGAAGAATATATATTTATGTAGAAAATGGTTAATCTAGAGAATAGGGAATACTTGACCTTGTGTAGGCAGGATTTGTAAAGTTGAAATACAGGGACCTGACACGATACGAATAATGCTTTCGAATTCGTGTCGTGCCTAAAAAATACAAATAACGCTTGCAAGATTTTGCACAGTATTTCATGCTTGTCTTTAGCACGGCACGAATTACAAAATCTTTTATGTGTCGTGCCTATAGGCACAGCACGAATTACCAAGCAAACTTTGTGTCGTGACAAGGCACGGAAATCGCATCGTATTAAGACACGGGCACGACACGAATTTTTGTTTTTTTCGTGTTTGTGTCAGTCCCTGTTTAAATATTAAATTTTGTTTGCATTTTGTTTTTAGAATTTATAAAAGGGCAAACTGTTAGCTGATGAATTCTTACGGAAAGTGTAATATATCCCAAGGTGAATGACAATTATTATTTACTTTATTTTGCAGAGTCAATTCATATAGCTATTGTAAACGAATTCGCAATACTAATTTTATTTAAATATATATGAAACGAATTCCAGTAATCTCAGTAATAGGAGTCAGATATTTTAAAGAAGATATTTAATTAATGGGAGACAAATACTTTTAAACTTTTTTCTTTAAATTAGAAGTATCGTTTAATTTTGTTTTGAGTATGAAATAAAGTATAGTTTCAATAGAATAACCATAGAATTTCAGGAAAAAATTTAAAACTTGAAGCTAAAAAGTATTACTTTAAAAAAAATCCCTTACTTATATTTCATAAAAATAAAAAAGTGCAAAAAAGAAAAGAGAAAAAAAGTAAAGAAACAAATAATTTACCCTCTTCTCAATAGAGAAGAAAAAAGAGTAGAGGGGAACTTGTGTTCAACAAAATATTACAAAAAAATAATTTTTAAAAATAGAAGAAAGAATTCCTTTTTTGTGTACCTAATATACAGAGTAACAGAAAAAGGAAATATAGTTTACAGACGACAGGAATTTAAACTTGTTTTTCATTTGTTTGTCAAGTCTCGCCTTTTTCTTGCATTAATTGAGCTCTCGCATATTGCTCATTTCGTGCCCGAAATAAAAATTATTTCTGTAATTATTTATTCTCCAACATGCGAACAACTGCGAAAAGAGGACGTATATGATCTGTCTGCCGGATAAGCTGTGACAAATTTTTCATAGGTATAAACTCTAGGAGGTTATATTTATGACGCGTTTTTAAGTGGTACGCGTGCCTTGCGTCAGACACTAATGAGTGTGTCGGGAAGCTTTCTACCGCAACGCCTGGCGTCATGTATGACAGATGATTACACCAATCTGACGGTTTTCGGTCAGTTCGCATAATTTCATACCCACAAAATAAATATATTTTTCCCCCTTTTCTTCTTTTTATTATAACACCAAAATAACCAACCATTTTTTCTTTCTTTTTCCAAGAGGAGAAAATGTTTTATTTCTTAAAAAGTAGGAAACAAAATATGACGTACTTTAAGAAGACAGGACAGAAAAAATATACGAGAAGAAAAATTTAAATACATTTTCGAATTGAAAATAGTGAATCAGTAAATAATTCACATTCTCGACACAACATTTTGCAATGGATGTGAAAGTCTAAAATTGAGAAAATGTTATTTTCAAAGCTTGTTTAATAATGAATTTTTCGACATTTGGAAAAAATAGCACACGACACTAAATCTGAAATTACACCAAAAAGGGATATTCCAGGAATTGCAGGTTGATGTATAAGTCATGTTGAATCGTTTTTGCTCAAGATGAATGGCATAATTTTGTAGTTGACCGTTTCTATTATCATCTTGGAACAAGAGAGTATTGTCGCTAGTGACACATTCTGACACTAACTACATGACACTACATTTACAAGACTCTAAATCATTTATACACAGTCTACACGTCGTCGGTTATATGCTTAAATGTCCACTATTGTGACAAATTTAATATTCTCCCTTTCTCCTCTTACGAATTTATTTCTACAAATATAGATTTTTCGTTTTAAACTTAATTTACTACACGAAATTAATTTACAGCAAAAATAATTGTTAAAAATAGAAAAATTAAATTTATAATTGTTTTTCTCTATTATTGATTTGAGACAAATTGAAGGACAAACTGAACTAAAATGATTCTGTCAATCATGGTAGTCTGCTGGCAAATGTAGTAAAGTTCTATTAGTTACCCCAATGATGGAGTGGAAGAAGCTAGTCAACTATAGCGTGTGCACGATGATTGACGTTTCACACTTGACCATAATGGTCGTAATTGAATAATGAAAAGATCGACATTTATTTTACACAAAGAAAATTTGTATCGAACGATAATTGGAAAGAATTGGAGAATTAAAGAAATATACTAAAGGAAATAAACTAAAGAATAAGAAATAGAATTAAAAACAAAAGAATACAAGGAAAGGTTTTTAATTTAAAAAATAAAAAAAGAACTAACTAAAAACTATTTGATTTTCTATAGAAAATCAAAAAGAAATTAAAAATTGAAAGGGAAAAATAGAATTAAATAAAGAACAAAACTGAAAATTAAAGAATTAAAAAGAAAAAATATTTAAGAACTAGAAAATAAGAAAAGAATTAAGAATTAAGGGCATCCGGGAAAAAATAGTGTTTTCGTGATCGACGTCTCATTTAAAAAGAAAAGAATATTTTAAGTCGGGAATTTTTGGTAAATAAAGATGAATGCTCTGGGATTTGCGGTTCTTTCGGAATTTTGCAAAATTTTGATAAATAATTATTAAAAAAAATTGTTTAAACATACGAAAAATTGGGTTTTTAACGGTTTGATATCACCGTCTCATTTTGAGAGGATAAAATATTTCTGGTTCATATTTGCAAAGGTGATAGAAGAAGACTCACTGAGGAGCGGCCCTCTCCGTTTTTGCAATAATTTTGCGAGGAAATTATTTTATTAACGATTGAAATTGAAGTAATTTGAGGTTGGAGACATTGTCGTAGTTCAAGTCGCGGCCACTACCGAGAATTGGCGCCACCTGAGAATTGACCACTGACACATAGATCCACTTGTCTGTGTGCTCGCCGCCATATTGTCCCCCACTTTCGCCAAAAATTAAACTTTTATAATTACGTTTTTCAATATTTATTTCAAAAATTACTTCCAAATTTCGAGAATATTCAAAATCAGAACATATTCCTCTAATTATCCTGATAAATCCGAACGAGATATCTCTAACTACTTAGAAGTGAGACGAGAGGCGGGAAAACAATTTTTGGGGACAATTTTTCCCGGATGCCCTTAAAGAAAAAAAGATTAGAAATTGAGGAATAGGAAAGAGAAAAAAGTAAAGAATGAAAAAGAGAAAAAAAATTAAAAACTTGTGCATAAAACTACTTTTAAAAATGTGTTTAAAATGAATTAATATTAGTTTGAATGCTCAAATTTAAAAAGAGTTTCACTAATTTGAATAATAGGCGACAAAAACATTTAACCTTTTAAAAAATCTGTTGGAATACTTAAAACAAAGAAGAGTTTTTGTAGAGTGATAATGTAAAAGCAAAAAAAGAACTAAAAATTAAAGATTTAAAAACAGAAAAGAATTGAAAACCACGAAATAAAAATGTGAAAATAATTAAAAAGTGAAGAATATAAAAAATTATTAAAATAAGAAAATAATAAAAAAGGTATTAAAAATCTACGAAAAATATATTTTTTTTGAATATGAATTATTTTCTGGAGTGAAAAATATCTTATCGAAGACAGTAACGATATGAATAAATCCGTAGGTTGAAAACAGAAAATGTCATTCCACTTCACACATAGGCGATTACACGTTCCACGTGTTAACAATTCGGTCGCGGTTAGAATGCTATTTAACTGTTCCACCAAGCTGCAGATTACTCACTTGTATCTGCGAACATCTGATTTCGCGTGCAAATTCCTGTCGTGATACTATACGATTTTACAGATTGTATAAGAAAGAATTATGCGTCTTGTCAAATAGTTAATAATCGACAAAAAGAAAGGAAAAATGAATTTAATTTGTGTGAAAAGAGAAATTTTTTTGTTTCTAAGAATAAAAAGTGCAAATGAAGATTTTTATACCAGAATTGAAAAAGGGTTGAAGGCAAAGAGGGAGAGCAATAAAAGCAGAGTATGTTTGTTTAGGCTGTTCTCTCCATTCCGCCTCTTTGCTTTAGTATCGCGTCTATACTTCTTCCTTCTGACACTCCTTTACTTTCATCTTATTTTTTATCCCTTTTGTTCCCCTTCTTCTTTCGCTGCTTCATTTCTAATAAATGACAAAGGACTTTATGCAAAATAATTTAATACTCTGTTAATTAATCAAGAAAGATTATAATACAGTTAACTACGAATATAAAAATATTAGTTTTGTTCGATAACATTAAATTTTAATGTTAAGAATTTGATGTCATTAATATTTAATATTATTTTCAATAATATTTATTTATTTAATGAGATCAATTCCTAGGGCTTAAAGCCCACTAAGCAACTAAATAAATAACAAACATTTAGAACTTATAACTAATATAATATAAAACAAAAAAGTAATTATTTTAAAGCAATTCTAACTCCTGATAAACAATGATTCAAGAAGAAACAAAAGTGAAAATAATCATTATCAATATGTAATGTCAAAACCCCACATGTTTTTTAAACAAAATATCAAAAAATTGTCTTTTGAAATTAAATTGATTATTCGATTCTCCAATAACATTTGGAAGTTCGTTCCATAATCTAGCACTTCTGACAATGAATGATCTCTTCATAATACAAGTGCGATGAAAGGGTATACCTAAAATATTTTTCCTTTCTCGGAGTTTAGCGCAGAAAATGGGAGAGAATCTTTACTTCTATTTAGTTGTTGTAAAGCTATAAATGTTTTTCGCGAAATATTGTTAACTTGTTTATTCCTTGTCAACGTACGGTTTAATACCAAACAAAGATCCTTCACAGTAACTTTATACAAAATAGGGTTGTCCTCTACTACAAGAAGAGGAAGGGCCAGTAGAGTATCCATTGTAGGTGAGACAGAGAAGTAAACACCATTGCATGCGTCTTGTTGGAATTTGAAACATGTGCATTACTTTTCGCCAATTCAGCTGTCCTAATACAGAAATTTGCCTTTCTCAGAAAATTATTTTCGAAATTAATAAATTAATTTCAAAAATATCAAAGAACTCAGAAAACAACGGTAGCATGGTGGGATACGAGCCCACGACCTTTCTATTGACGGTAGACTGTTCTGACCACTTACAATTAGAATAGAAAGGTCGTGGGCTCGTATCCTACCATGCTACCGTTGTTTTTGAGTTCTTTGATAATTTTAAAATTAATTTATTAATTTCGAAAATAATTTTCTGAGAAAAGCAGATTTCTGTATTAGGACAGCTGTGCTGTCGATACATATGAAATTTAAGAGTTTTTTTTAAAAGATTTATTTTGTAAGATTGATTCGGAAAATTGTTAGCTTCTTCAATCTTTAATATTAAATAACCGAATGGTAAATTCACTTTCTTTAATTAATAAGTAATAAATTTTGATTCCATCGCGAGCTTTATGTCCGACGTGAACATAAGCGCAGCAGTACAAGTACTGTGATTAGCTCGAAATCCCGATTGCAAAGGCACAAATAAACCAATAGTTGACAAATAAGTTGTAACTTATCTACAAACTATTTTATTAAAATAACATTTGTTTAGGGAGTTTTAAAAGTAGTTTACTACTATCTACTGGTACATTAAAATTCTTAATTTCTTCTTTATACCTTTACTCCTAAAAAAAGACAAAAAAAGTTTGCAAAATATTTAATTTAATTTTTGATAAAAAGTTTCAGTATCCTGGAAAATAGGCGGCAGATACTATTAAACTACTTTTACAACTCCTAGAGGAAATAATTCATTTTTTTTGTTAAATTTTTTTAATAGTAAACAAAGAAAATTCGTATTCACATTACAAATAAACATTTTTAAATCAAGCTTTACAAAACTGTTTCTAAATAAAAATTCATAAGTGAAATTAACACTTCCCGAATAAATATATCAGATAATATAATAATTTACAACATTTGAAATCCATTAAATATAGTTTACTCGCAAAAAAACGAAACACAGTTAAGTGAAATTTTGCACAATCAACTAAAGGAGAGCGCGTGAGTAAAATTCGCTGATGTCATTTCCGTAGAATTTATATAGATGGCGGGCCATGACGCGATTTGCTCATTAGCGTTGAACAATGAGTAAAACCATTGAATCGTAGGAGTGAGACGAGAAACCCTTCCCCTTCACCGCCCCTACCACAATTTCCGCTCTTGTATTTTGCTTTTCACTAATTCTCCTTATCTGTCTCAACTTTTCTTCTTTTCTTCATAGGAGAATCCCTAGTAGAAATTTGTCAAGGCATGACTAGATTTACTCCAGTTACAGTACAGTCAGTGTTTCTCATGGATGTTTATTCTAGCTTAACTGTCGAATTACTAAACAGCTACTGCATAACACTGTTAAAAAAATATAAAGTTGAGCTTGATTATTACTGTATAGAAGTCCCGTACAGTTATTTTCATGACACTGTCTAGGCGTTCCGAGAATTTATGTTTCAATGTTTGTCGTGGCGTTAGCACTACCGTCAATTCATTAACTAAACAGTTGAGTGTGTACATTTTCGAAATATTTTGTATAAAATACATCTTTTGGTTTTACAGTTATTGTTTTAATTATGTTTTTTATTTTACTGTTGACAACTAAACAACAAATTTTTACAGTTATTTAATATTAAAATCTTTATTAAATAATAAAACTTTCTTTTAAATCAAAATTTATTTTTAATTAAAATGCTTTTAGAAAAGATAACACTGTTTTGAAATTTGCTTTAATTAATTGAATTAACTAAAATGACAAAACTTTTTTAATTGTGAATGTTGTTAAATGTACAAAATTAATATTTGTAATATTTTTTTTAATTATGTAGTTATTTAAAAACAACTTTAAAGATATATAATAATATCATATAATATCATTAATTATACCGAACAATAGATATACCAAATTTGTTTAAAATTTGCAGTTTTGTAGCTCATAATCTCCTGAACAAAAAATATTAATTTTTTGATGACTTTGAGGCTTATTACTCCCACTTTTTTCAAAATGCTCCATTTTTTTGTTTTGGCATTGTGAGTCTTAAAGTGTACGATTTAATCTTCAAATTAAAACTACATAGAAGTTTTGTAGCTCATAATCTCCTGAACAAAAAATATTAATTTTTTGATGACTTTGAGGCTTATTACTCCCACTTTTTTCAAAATGCTCCATTTTTTTGTTTTGGCATTGTGAGTCTTAAAGTGTACGATTTAATCTTCAAATTAAAACTACATAGAAGTTTTTAGCACGTCAGGTTAAGGAGAAAAAAATACTCAAATCCCTCAATAGTACGTTTTTGGGGGTCTTTACCTCCATTTTTCTCAAAATCTTTTAGATTTTTTTATCTTACGCATATGGGTATCAAAGTGCAGAAATAAAGCTTTAATTTGAGACTAAATAGAAGTCTTTAGCACAGGTTTATGAGGAATAAAAATACTGAAAACCGTCAAAACACATTTTTTAGTTGTTTACCCCACCTTTCTAAAAATCCTGACGTGTACGCAATTTTGAAGACCGGGATCGTATTCAGCGCACAAAAATACGTGGGAAACCACTCCGGTATCTAAAAAAATCGTATTTTGTAGACCTGTGTTATGGATTAAGGCCTTGTCATAGTTTTAGGCTAAATTATGGCTCAAAGACTTGATTATGGTTCAAAGCTTACCTGTCATTGCTCGTACACGACTCACAGTTAGAAAATCTAATTTTATTAGTTTGAACTATTAAAATTGTGTGTGAATCTTAGATAGATTGCTTTTTGTTAATCAGGGAAATTTTTTTTTTAATTTTTAAATAATATGCCTTGTACATTGCCAAAAGTTTGCTGATATCTCAAGTCTAAAGAATGTTTAGACCTGAATAATCTAGTTTCGAACAATAATCAAGCCTTAAGACATGATCAAGCCTTGATGCATATTCGTATTTTGAGCCATGATCAAGCCTTCAGCCATGATCAAGAAATGAGCTAAGATTAAGCCTTAAGGTAAGATCAAGTTTTGATGAAGACTATGGCCGTCAATAAGCTTCCAGCCTTAAGTCTTGAGTCTTGAGCAAGCTTTGCTATTTTTAACTCATTTTTTAGGCTGAACATGATGTAGCTGAAAAACTATTGCCCTTCGGGGTTTTCGCCATTAACATTTTTTGTTCAGGAAATTATGAGCTACAAAACTGCAAATTTTAAAGAAATTTGACCGAAACTTTTTTTCAATATATTTTGTTCGAGGTCCTTTGTACGTGTTTAATACGAAACGTCAATATAAAGAAATTTTTGCAATTTTTAAATGTATTATTGTGTATAGTTTTTCTACAAGACTGCTGATTAAAAACTGTAAAATTTGATTAGACAGTAACTTGAAGAAAATTGCGTGACATTACTTTATAGTTTTTAGCCAGTTTAACTGTATAAAGTGCTTTGAAATTATCCAGCGGAACTGTACAGTGCCTTTACAAATACTACAACAAATTTCTATTAGGGATTCGCACATAGCATAAGAGTGAAAGAGAAAGAGTTAAGGCCTACAGACAATGTGAAAAGAAGAAAAAAAGGGAACTTGACACGAGAAAAAAATTCCTTCTAGCCCCTTAAAAGGTACCGACAAATGTAATCGATACGATTAAAATATTTCTTTACATGCCTATAATTTATATCAATGAAATAAATTTTTAAAAGAAATTTTAAAAACTCATACCTTAGTATTTATCTGCAGTTGTTTTCACCTCCGTCGGTAGATGTCTGAAAGAAGGAAAAATGTGTTTAATAGATTAAATATTAAATCTGACTTCTGTAAAAATCCCCTTTTAGTTTTTTAGTAAACTTTAATTTGCTAAACTCTCCTCTTAATTTTAACAAAAAATTAAATTTTAATTTATTTAATAAATTGAAGTTAAATTATAATTATATTAAAATTATTATTCTGAGTCTTCTCTTAATTTTTTAGTAAAATCTATTTTACTAAACTCTTCTTTTCTTTTTTTAGTAAACTAAAATTTAATAAAAAATTAAGAGGCGTGCAAATTTAGTAAATTTTTTTATTTAAAATATCTTTACTGATTTAAAAACTTTTTAAATGAATATAGAAAAAAGAAAGATCACACGTAAAAAATTTATAATCTTTGCCTTACAATCTAAAAGCTACCTGGCGATGAGACGCTAGCTTATTATATTCTGAAGTATGAGATCATCGTTCACGCCCTTAATGTGGCATCAAATCTCATTTACACCACTCTGAGTTAAGTCACGCTGCATTTGGCATTCACTGCCTCTATTTCTTATATTTCTTAGCCTTGCCGCTTCTCTTCTCACATATCTTTAACTTCCCATTCTCGATTAATTCTCACCCGGCATTACAAACAGTGCTAAAATCTAGTCCACCACCAGACAAAGATTTAATTTTCTAATTCTATATCCAGTGGCACTCAATTTTTAATATTCTATTTAATTTATTTAATATAATGTATATATATATATAATTAATAACAAAATAAATATATAAATAATAATTAGCCACTGTAAAAATAAATATTAATATAAATAATATAAAAAATAATTCAGTAAATTACTGGGAGGTTTCAATCCCCAGCAGAGTTAGTCCCTCATTTATCAGTTTTAGTTTTTTAAAATAGTAAATTTATAATATTTATGCAAGAATTAAAAAACTGAATATTATATTATTATTATTATTATTATTATAATTATCATAATAATTACATTTAATATTTACTATAATGCATAATGTAGTCAAGGCAATTCCAAGTTTGGTAGTAGAAAAATAAAGATGATTACAATTATTATAATAGTTGATAAAAATCGACAAAATCCGAAATATCCGAGGATTGTAAATTTGTTAGTACTATAAAAAATAATTAAACATATTTCCGCTGTATTTCGGGAAAGGAGGGTTAATAAAACATTGTGACACACGAACATGTTCGATATTATCATTTAAAATATCTATATATGTGTGACAAAGGTGGAGTCCAAATGAGCTCACCTAGTATAAGTTGAAAATCCAGCTAAAAGGAATTATTATAGTAACATGTCCGTGGCGAGGCCGTCATCCCGTGTCACCACAGTGACCAGGTACTGGTGCTTGTTAATGACGGTGGTCCTACTAAATCGTGACCATTTGTTTATACAGTGTCGCCTCGGAAGGAACAAGCACCGTGGCTGCGTCTCATAAATCCCTCACTCCTCGAATGTAATTTGACGTGACAAATGGCAGATGTAACGATAACGCCGCGCATCCCGCTCGGTCGGCAACATTTAAAATATGAGTCCGGCGCCCTTCATCGTTCATTAAAATAGACCGAAGAAACGCACATACCTATCTCGTCCAAAACAAAAATTTCTCTCCCATCATAATCCCCGGTTGAAAAGTATTTATGCCCGTCACCTAAATATTATTATTGTTGCTATAAAAGAATATTTTCACATACTTAGTTATAGAAGATTTTTAAAAGTAATCTAAAAGTATCTGGCGGTTTTTTTAAATTTTCAAAGTATAACTATTGAAGTTAACCGAAACTTTCCTATTTAATATTCTCCTTCAAAACAATGAAAATTGAATTTTATGAAAAAGTGACCAAGATTTTTAATGTGATATATTTTTGAAACTATTCACTTTATGACGCTTTAACATTTCGTAAATTTGTGTAACGATAAGGTAAATAATACAAAAGGATAGAGTGGTTGTGCTTTTTGATTGGTTTCCTTTTTGATTGGTTGCAGGTATCACGCTCGTAATCTTAAGATTCGCTATGGGTTTATTCATCATAAGGCGGCTAAAAGTTAAACGATCCAAAGACTTCGATATTTTTCTGTTTTTTAAACGATATTTTGCCAAGCAAATTTTTAACATGCATCGATCTTAAATGCCTTTGCGAAACCTGAAGTTTCATCAGAACATCAAAAGACACCAAGAAACCCGAATATCAAGAATATAGTTTAGTTGATGTTTAATTTTTAAAAAATTCCAATAATTTAAATAACGGACGTCAGATGCAGTGCCGCTCAATAACTTTTGCCCACCCTACAGCGATTGAAGGGTTTACAAAAAATTTTGTATTTTGTTTACTATTGAAATTACAAAGCTCAAAAAATATTATTTGAAAGCTCATTTTCTCAGCTTTAACACTACATAAAACCGAAATTAAAAAAATAATGTTTTTAATGTGATGCAGTTTCATTAAAAACCATAACAATTTAACACCACACGGAGAAAAATTTTCTGTTAATGATTACAATAGTCGAACAGTACTGCTCGGATATGTGACCACTTTTCGTAATGCCTAAAGTAGCTTCTTTGTACACTACAAATAAAAGTGAGTTAAATTCATGCACTTGAAGTGCTTAAATTTGTCCCAATTCTGAACACACTTTGAGAGCATTATTCTCATGCACTTTGACCATAATGCGTGTAATTTCAATACACTTTGATGTGCATAAAATATAAAATGCATAAGAATTACACACTTTGACGTAAAAGTGCATGAGAATAGTGCACTTCAAAGTGTGTTCAGAACTGGGACAATCAAAGTGCATGAATTTTACTAACTTTGATTTACAGTGTAAACCGCTTGCGAGAAAGACTAATACACTTTAAATGTAAAAAAATCACTTCGTTCTTAATAATTAATACAATTGTTGTTCAATGTTAGTCTTTAATATTGTAAGATCTATTTTTTTTTTTTTTGAAAACTGCAGGTACTTAAGTGTAAAGGATCCTGTAGGGAACCCGTAAAGGATCCTACACGGTTTCCTCAATTAATTTATTTATATTTTTAACTCCTGCGCAGTAGTTTTCTATGAGTTTCTCGAATGCGCAATACAGTTTTCTGTCCAACATTGATATACGAGCCTAACATATTAAAATGTGAAGTCTATGTATGTCAAATGTTGCTTAACATATAAAAACTTTAAAAAATTAAAAAGTTTCCTGTACAGGATCCTGTACGTGTTCCTGTACAGGAACCTTTACAGGAACATTTGATAGCTAAGGTTCCTGCATCGGAACCTGCACAGGAACCCTGTCCCAAAATCACGTACGGGATCCTGTATGGAATCCTGCACAGGACCTGTACAGGATCCCGAGAGGATCCTTTAAGGATCCTGTACGGGGATTTTAAGCTGGGAAACAAAAGAAACCTATTGTGAGCATAGCCTTAAAACATAAAATATATTATAGTTATTAACATTAATTTGTTTTGAATTTAAAAAAAATATTATAATTATAAAATACAAAGAATAAAATATAAAATATATATATGTAAAGAATTTAACAATGTATTCTATTGGAAATTACTCTTGATTAAGTGCCGAAAACGATCCCATACTTACCAAATGAAATACATAGTCCCAAAAAGTTTTGTAAGCGCTTTAATTTTGATAAATACTCATATTTTTTTGCTTAAAAGTTTAAAGTTGCACGACATTAAAAACAAATTTTATAACGCCTTCATATTTAATAACATTTTCTTATTAATGTGAATGATATATTGAGGATAAAAAGATTAAAAGTATCCATCATGAAAAATAATGTGAATAATAGGCGTCAAATACTTAAAATTTTTTTTTTTAATCTTTAAAGAAACTATTTACATAAGTTTCCACATTTAAATTTGAAGAGTTCTGGTAATCCGAATAATGAATGTCAAATACTTTTGAGATTCTATTAAAAATCCGATGAAGAATATTAATACAATTTGTAGAATACTTACCAGTATTCTAAAAGTACGCCAGATACTTTTAAATTCTTTTTTAAAATCTGTTAAAAAATTATAATAATAATAATTATTATTAGTTAAAATACTCAAGTTTAAAAAAGTATTAATAGTTTGAATAATAAGTACTAATTTTAGTATTCAAACCTTAAAAGATTTCTTGTAATCGAAATAATAACAGTTAAAAAATTTCATGCTTTTAAAACTCTGTTAAAGACTAATAATATTATTTTGTTAAATATTTAATTTTCAAAAGAGTTCCACTAATCAGAATAAGAGACATCAAATACTATTAAACTTCTTTTAAAATTTGTTTAAGAAATAATTTATATTAATGTAAAATGTAAATACTCAAAATTAAAGACTGTTCTGTCTTATTAAGTTTCGGATCAGGAATGTTGAAAAAATAATTATAATCCTCTGGTTATAAAAAAATGTTTAAATGGAAAAAAATAGTCTAAAAACTAGAGGTGTGCAAAAAGCTCGAATAGCATGGTCGAGCTCGAGCTGGGCTCGAGTTTTAGTCACTCAAAAATATTTGAGTGCTCGAAAAAATTCAAGTGCTCAAAATTATTTTAGATTTAATACTGCACGTGTCGGATGGAATTTGGTTCAAGTTCGGATTGATTCTACTCAGCTCTGCTAGAAAAACGAAAAGCTTGAAATACTCGATCGAGCTTTTTGCACAACTCTACTAAAAACATGTTTTTCAATGTTGTTATGAATAATAAGTTGCATGAAAAATGAGCGAACCTGAGAGAACCTGAGAGAACCTGCTGTGTAACACGGCTAAAAGCAAGGTTTCCTAACAAAATGCCTCCCCATGTAATGCAGGATAATCACCGATTTGGTTTCGGTATTAAACTTGAACGCATATTGAGTCACTTCTTGCTGCAAGTTTTCGATCAAAGATGACTTAAAGATGAAGAACGATCGACAACACTCTCTTTTTCTCTCTTTCAGTAGCTGTTTGGACATGAATATGGTTTCTTCGCGATTTCGCTTCGCTCGTTACTCTGTTCGAGTGGGTCGGATTACCCGTGACCGACACCTGGAGGAATGCCTATCCTTTTCAAGGACGCCGACCATCCGGATATGCGTAGTCATCATCGATACCTCTCACCACTCCTTCAAACGTTTTCTCTCACCTTCCATTCATGTATTCACTTTTTTCTTTCAAATCCACCCCCACCTCCCAAACAATATCGCTTCTCTTTCCACCCTTTTTAATTTTTTAGATAGAGAACTGGGAGAATTTTTAAATTAGTCACCAGCGAAATATGAGGAAATAAGAAAGTTATAATATAGAGAAATAAGATTTCCAATTAAATGTGAAAGTGTTTCAAGAGTTCTGAGATTTTTATCAACTAAAAAAATGTCGATACGGACTTGGATGGGCGAATTAGCGGAAAGTATAAATTTAATGTTTCGGAAAGCAGAACATTGGACGAGTCAATATTCATGAATACAGAAGCAGTCGTGTGATCAACGAGTACGATATACGTACTACAAGAAGATAACGGATCCATAGTATTTAACATAAACAATTAACATACAAATGGTTTGCATTCTGAATGAAATAAAGAAATTGCCGGATGTCAACATTATTATGAGCAGTGTGCGATCTGCCACTGTGCACAACTCTCATGATCTGTTATACAATCGTCACGCCTCTTCTCTAATCCAATCATTTTTTCTAAACAATTGAAATTTTCAATTTTCAATTCTAAATTTAGAGTTTTGTTTGGCATTATTACAAAATAAAATTTCCCACTTTGTAATTATAAAAATTTCAGTAAGTATGCGTGTCGAAAAAATGAGGGTGAACCCAAGTGGACATTATAGTGTAATATATTCGCTAATATAAATAAACAGTACTTTACAACTGTTTTTATTGGAACATGTGGTGAAGCGAAGACATCTCATTGATTATTCAATGGACTGTCGTGTACGCACCGACCAATAACTCACGTTCTTAATTGTCCATCATGTTGTATCGAGAATTATTTCCTTCATTCAAGGTTGTTACAAAAAATCCCAACTGCCGCCCATTCTTATTTATACTTTAAGGATATTATTCCCAATCATCAACAATAATTACTATTTAATTATTATTTATTAACAATTTAGTTATTTATTTACTTTGAAATTATTATTCATTTACTATCTAATTATAATTCATTTGCTATATAATTATTATTTATTAGCTAATTTTTATTTATTATCTAATTATTTATCAACTAATTATCAATTATTTAATTATTTAAAAACGGTAATTATATATTATCAAATTATTATTTACAATTGAATTTTTCAACAAAGTTATTTAAAAGTATTTGGCGTCAATTATTCAGATTATTCAACTTCTTTCCAAAGTACCTACTTGAAAATATTCCCGGGAATTTTTCGGGAGATTTCCTAGAACTTTTACACCTGGTTAAAAAAATTCTCATCGATTTATTAAACTTTTTAAAATTCTTATTTTATAATGAATTTTAGATCTAAAACTTAATACTTTTAAATGGACCAGATTTATTTATTTCTTTTTGCTTCCTCGTGAGGAAGCTTTGTAGTCAACGGATTTGGCTGAAAATTGCTAGGCATATTTATCATAAAAATATCTTGAAATGGATTGAAAGACATTAAAAAATCTATTTAAAAAAAATTTTTTTTACTTTTACAAAAAAAAAATTTTTCTAAAATTTTTTTTAATTGAATATTTAAGTTAATATATAATAAAATCTTATTCTTCGCATCAAGACGAATCGATTGGTATATATAAAGTATAAATTGTATGAGAGTTTATAGAGTTAATGACAATTAAAGCAGAAAAATTACCTTTTTTTATCAAAAATTTAGTTCTTTTATCAAAATTATATTCCAGTACAATAAAATTATACTCATTTTTTTCAATAATCTTATCCGTTGCATTAAGAAGGATCAATTGGTATATATAAAGTATATATTGTATTTGAATTTATAGAATTTAACATAATCAAAACCAAAAATTCGTAATTTTATTAGATATTTATTTCCTTCTTAAAAATCATGTTATTATTATAATAAAATGTTATTCTTGACTTAAAAACAAACTAAAAATCTTCATTTCATCAAGACGAATCGATTGATGTATAAAAAGAAACTATTTTATTAGCATTAATAGAATTAAATAAAATGAAAAAATTCACTTTAAAGCAAATTATTCACAACTTGTTTAAATAAAACTTTTATTAAAATAACTTTGGGTCTCTTTTGTGAATATTTATTTATAGATTCAAACAGGTTGTAGAAATTTTTTGAGCTAAATATAAAAAAACCTTTTTTGAGCAATTGTTTTGAACAAAAAAGAATGTTGCGAAATGAACTGACAACAGTTTTGTGATTTAACGAAATCATATCGCATTGTTGACTCTGAAGATAATGGTAAAAACTATTAGGGATCGAGTGCTTAGTGTAGTACTCTAGTTGAAGCCGCGAACCGGAAATGATTTCAAACCTCTGGCCCCTTTTCCTTTTGCGAGAGTCTTTCCGTTAAACCTGGACCCCGCCAGTAATCGTCGATTCGATCAACTGGAATCTCTTTAATCCACCAGCCAAACCACAAGTATTTCGCTTCAGTCCACTTCTTCGACTACCAATCATGCATTTACTCAACTGGTTCTAATCCCTTGAGGACTCTTCTTGATCGTTAGGTCTATTTCTTTGGATAAGATTCACTTGACCAATGGGAAAACGTCTCTAATATAGTTTCACATAAGGCCATTCGATTCACAAACCAATTCATTAGACTCAGCTCTCAATTAACCAGTTAAAAAACATTCTTTCTAAACTATAATTTGTTCTTAAATTTTTTTTATAACTTTCTCCTACTCTTAATTTTCTTCTGTTTCATTTTATATTTATTTATATTTATTTCTTTATATATGTTACCGGCAAAGTATGTAATCAGGCATTTTATAAAATGACTATGCAGTATATAAAAAGCCTATCCATTTCAGGCAAGGTGTATAATAAAATGATTATCTATACATTGCCTAGACATTATATAAATTCCCACTAGGGTTTAGGCAAAGTATAAAATTTAGTTTTTTTTTCAAATAATATACATTTTTCTGTTATAAAAATATTAACTCTCATTTGTAATTTATTTGTTACAACATGGCATACTCGATTGACATTTCGACTGACATTGGACTTTATTTGACTTTATTTTTTTACAATATTAATATACTGTTTTTTGCCATTGCATTTTTAATTTTAGAAAATTCCGAATAAAATCTATCCCTTGTCACCAAAACATTTACTACTTCCGCACTTAGTTTAAGTTAAAATTTATGTCTCTGCGACTGATTACTTCAAAATGTGAGAATTAACTGACAAAATTTATATTTTCTGTTAATTAAGTATTATTCTTAAAACTAAGAAATATTGAATTTCCTTGTATAAAACTACTCACTGCTAACATGCGGCTATGTCAACATAGCTAAAATACTTATTGTTATATACTTATAATAATAATAATAGAAAAATCATGGAAAGTGTTTATAGAAAAAGGTAGACGTTTAAGCTGCTGAAATTATTATATACTTATTATATGCGACAACTTATACTTATGATTATTATATACCTTATGATCGATGGGCATTTTATAAAATGCCTAGGCAATGTATGTCAAAGTGATTTAATTAAATACATTGCCTAAAATGGACAGGCTTTTATGTACTGCCTAGGCATTTTATAAAATGCATGGATTTCATACTTTGCCGGTAACATATACATCAATAGAATTTATTGACTTTACTATAAATATAATTAGATTTTTTCCATACTATTATTTTATCGTAAATTCTTTTTAATAGAATTTATTCTGAAATTGTTCTTCATTTATTAATAAAAGTAGAGTGTGTTGATTGTTATCGGTATATTAGCATTATAATATGAGTTTTAATGAGAGATTGGTATTATTAAAATGTAGGACAATAAGAAACAAAAATCGAGAGGAAGTGCAACTGTACTTGTGGGTGTTTATTGGGGAGTGTTCGACAAGCTTCGTCGCACTTATTCAATGCTAGGTGAATTCAATATATGCACTTTTACAATAAAATTCTATTCCACGCGAATATGCACACATGTCCCTCCATATAACTCAAACCGATATATATTTCTATTTCCGTTTTAAAAAAAGACCGTTTTTTTATCCCACCTGCGTTCGCGTAATCCCGATTGAATATGACCAATGTGCGCAACATGTATTCATAGTCTTTCAATTCAACTTTGTGATTATTGCCATACATTCAATTGTTGCAAATTCCTTTTTTATTCCCTTCAAAACATTGGTTTATAAATTTTGAAGCGTTTTTTAAATTTTTGATGAAGACCTCCACGGAATAACGATCTATGGTACATTTTAAAATGATTACAATTTTCAACTTTGAATTTCCATAAATCGTTATTGCAACCACAATATCTAATGAAAACCTATAAATTATATTCTCTATTTATTTCATTACACTATTTCAGTCATTTAGGCTCAAAATTCAATAATACGTGCACATATTTTCATTACAATTGCATTTATGTCAAAATGTGCCATAGATCGCCATTCCGTGGAGGAGTTCAAATTAGGGGAGACCGGGGCGTAATGGCTAAGGGGCGTAATGAATAATTGTAATTTGTTTAAAAACCGTAAGTTGTAATAATTTCGCACAATAGACAAGTTATTGTACTTGGTATACTGCAAGTTTGTCGGAAGTTTCATTAATATTTATTCATTATTGTAAGAAATATAGTAGAAAAACTATTTTTGACATACGAAAGTAACTTTTCAAAATTTTCGTTTTTTCGTTCTATTTTTTTGAAAAATAGCTTTAAAAAAGAAACTGAAATGAGGTTTCGATCTTGACACGTTTGTTTTTAAGGGACAATTCGAGATTTTTGATTCACACTTCCGGTATTGTTAAAAAAAAGGCAAATATTTGCCGAACACCCCCGGGGCGTAATGGCTACTTTTTCCCGGGGCGTGTTGGCTAATGCAATACGCTATGTATAAAAAGCAACGTACCATATCGGCGAAGTGTAGGTTTGTTTTCGCGGTTACTTGTCACTTAGTTTAAGTATGTTTAGGTGTTTTTAACAAAATTTTTAAGTTTTGGTCTAAAATTTACAAACAGTATAGATTTCAAGCTACGATTTTAATGAGAAATTACAAAAAAATTGAAAGAGTGCCAATATCACAGAATATTATTGAAAAAGCGATAGGAGAAGTATTGCTGAATAAAAATAGCATTCACGGAATACCCAGGAACCTTAATTTACAATATACAATAAAATTGGAAACTGTAGATAATAATTAGCAATCATTATTCATTACGCCCCGGTTAGGGGCGTATTTTGGAGCTCTGCATTGCTCCAGAAAAACTGCTGTAGAATAAAAAGCAAGAGTCATATCGGGACGTTCGTAGTCTTAAAAGTAAGCTGAGATACCAGAGTAACTTTTCTGAGAGATAAACATTCAATTAGGACAAAAGTGTCCGAGTAAAACAACAAAGAGTGAAAAGTTAGCCATTACGCCCCGGTCTCCCCTATTATTTCATTTTTGTGCCGGGTACAGTTCTGCCGTACTTTTTAAAAAAGACACTATCTACATTTTACCTCAATCCGAGGTATTGAAGGAATCGCGTTTGCAGCTGGATCTCTTAATAAAATTAAAAATTTTATAAATAAACAAAATTACATTCTTGACTAATTCAGACACGCTTTTTTCATTGGTGCAAAAAAGTGATTAATTTGAATTATTTATTAATAAAATTGTACATATTGCATATTTTTTATATGAAAATTATAGAGAATACTTAAAAAGTGCACTATATGTGGTAGATAGTACGTTTAAAATTACTTTCTGGTCCTACTTTCCAATTTAAAGCGTCACTATCTGCATTATTTTCTAACACAATCCTTCATTTCTGTTATATTTTTATTATTTATATTTACATTAATATTGTTTATCAACTGATAAAATTATATTTTAATGAAACCTACAAAAAATGTATTTAAATTTAATAAAATATTTATTATATTGTAATTATAATTATAATTTTACAATTTATATATTTACGCAATTTTTAATTACGTTTAAAAATAGTAATTTATACAATCATAATATATTGAAAATAAAATAAAA
Organism: Leptopilina myrica (nomen nudum); assembly: GCA_032872475.1. NCBI lineage: Eukaryota > Metazoa > Arthropoda > Insecta > Hymenoptera > Figitidae > Leptopilina > Leptopilina myrica (nomen nudum). The sequence continues at coordinate 7,684,600 of CM065467.1, forward strand.
TACAGTGCATATTAACGACTTGTATTATATTTTTTGAATTTGAAAATACTGCATCAATTCAGTAGTTATAAAAAAATCACGATTAATCGGAACAATACTTAAATTTTATTTACCATTATAATTTTATTTGATTATTATGTTGTGCATTAAAGTTTTATTAAATTAAATTTTAACTTTACAAAAAACATTAATTAAAATGGTTTTGTTATTTACGTTAAATATATTTGTTAATACAAAAAAACTTAATTTGCAAATTATTTTATTTTTATTATTCGCATAATTGACGTTGTAGATAGTGCTCTCTCTCTCTCTCGCGGAAAGTTAACCAAAGTTCGAGAAAAATGTGTATGAAAAACGTCACTATGTACATAGTTATCCACTTTTTGTGTCTTTTGTGATCAATTTACTGACTAACCTATGTACGTAGTGCTCGTGAATAAGGATTTTAGGGGCAAGTTGAGTGAAAGTCCTGAAAATACAGTAGATAGGTCGCATCTTTCTACAGATAGTGACACTTTAGAAAATATTTCTCGTTAATCTCTGTAGATAGTTTAATTAACCGCTAATTATCTTCTAATCCAATAAAAATTTTCAATTACCAATACGACTACTAGATTCGTCTTTGTATTACAAATCCAACGGTACATTAGAAACCCATTTTTCATAAAATATATGGATAGTGCCTTTTTTAAACTATACGGCAGAGTTGCTATTTATAGGTTTTAGTAATCTCAATATATTTGGATAGATTAATGGAGTCAAATACTTTTAAATTATACTTTTTTTGAATAGTAAAATTTGTACAAATTTCAAGAAGATAAGAAGTGTAATTAGTCACCGGTTGATAAATGCCCCTCGCAGACAAGTGCAATGTTGGACATCAATTTATAAATTTCAATTATATTTATAATCGCAATTATCACAATGCTGACACATAGAAGTAGACAATTTTGGCACAGAGATTCAATCTTGTCTGGCCTGACCTACGACAACGATCAAGATATTAACTTTGGCTAAAAACCAGACCAGCTGTTGGTGAATTATTAAATTAAATTTATTCCAAAATCAAGATGTCCCAAATAAGAGAAATCTTTTTCTATATTTGTAAAAGGAATATATATTTTTAAAAACAAATAGGAAGTAGTAGCCAAACAAATTTAGCTTCCTGTTGTTTGATTCTATACTATCGAGTTCCGTCTCGAAAGTATATAAGCAGAGTACAATTTCCCTTTTGATTCAGTGGCTTAAACAAGCAAATCCTAACCACAAAAGCAAGAAGCAAAAAAGATCGCGAATACTCGACTATGCTATATAAAGTCGTTCACCCCGATTCAGACAATCTAATGTCTGCGCGCGGCTGCTGGCTAACCCGGGAGTGATCCGTGATTGTATTAATATCACAACACGCTATAGTACAGTATATATGTCCCTCTCTCTCTCTCTATCTATCTAAATGCTGCGAACATTGAGATAGAAAGAGATGTGAAAAGAGAGAGAGAAAGAATAAAATGACACAGACAATGATAGTTTCTCGTTGGGATAGAGAAGAAAGCAAGAATCCTCTCTCTTTGGATTTATGGGATCATCGGTGCAAAAGCACCATTGTGACATGACCTACGGTTAAAACGAATGTACCGGTCCACCCATGGAGAAGAGAAAGGGGTATGGAGAAAATGCCAAGAAGAAGAAGAAGAATTCTACAAAAAACAACCAGTGAAGAGCGTTTGTCAAAGGAAATCACTTTTTTAAACCACCCCAAAGAAAAAAGGCTGCACTTTCATCTGGTGTACGCCTTTCCGATACAAATTAAGCTCCATTACGACAGAAAGACAAACAAAAAATTGATTCAAATTTTTAAAAATAGTTAGTTTCTTTCTAATTCTTATATTTATGACTTTATGATATTACGGCTGACTAATTAGAAAAATAGTAGCTTTTTACCTTATTTTCCCGTGTAGAAATTGCCATATTTTGGCCATAACATGGCAAGAAACACCTTCCCAACTCGGGGACAGATCTGGTCACACTTTGACAGACTTGGCCGGGATCTGGGAAGGTGTTTCATGCCATGTTATGGACAACAGATCTGGCCCCGGTTGGGGCCAATGGCTTAATTTATACACGGCTTGAAGGGTGAAAAGGATCAACAAACATATCAAATGATATAGTTGTTTAAATAACTTAACACCAACTTTTATTTTGTAAGGAGTAAAATTGACTCTACAATTACAAAATTACACCAATTATAGATTCATTTTATAACATTAACCAGTCTCATCAATTTTATTCATTAAGACAAATAATTTTTTTTAAATTAATATTTATAACGAAATAGAGATTATCTTAATTTTAACTATAATATTATTTATTAGGTCTTTAATTTTTATACTAATTTAAATGAATAATAGTTAAAACAATAACATCTAATTTTCATTTAAAAATTATTTTTAAAAAATTTATTTTTAATTAAAACCAAAAAGAGGTTAATTAATGTTAATAATTTCAATTAAATCATATTTCTAATTAAAATATAGTTTAAAAAACATTATAATTTTTAATATTTTATCTTTAAATTTATATTCTACCTATAATTTTATATTTAATAATTATTTAGAGGATGTTCCAAAAAAAGTTTTTCAAATATTTTCATAAATATTACAATTCTTTTCAGGTACTCAATTATATTCATAAATAATACAATTCTTCATAGAAAATTAATTATTATCCATTATGTTGATAAATATCAAAATTCTTCCCAGAAATTCAATTGTTTTCAAGAAATTTAAATATATTCTTTGTAATTACTATTTTAAATAATAACATTCATTACAAGAATTCAAGTTTTTGTAAGAGTAATAAAATTCTTTGCAAGAATTCAATTATTTAAAAAATTTTAATAAAAGTTTAAATGAATTTTTCGTAAACTGACATAATTCTTAAAAATGTCATTAAAATTCGTCAAAAGAATTTAATTGTTTAAATGTTATTTTCTAAAATTCTTCATAAGAGTTCAGTTTTGAGAAATATTTAATTATTAGTTATATAGAAAATTAATAATTTAATATTTATAGGATATGATCCAAAATTAGTAATTAGAAATAGTAAAACATTGTTTTGACTGTCTAATTAGTTTTGGATTGAATCAGAATGTTCTTTAAGACAAGGGAAAAAGTCAAAATTTTCTCTGAAACTCAGGGAATAACAAAATTAAATTTGTTGACAATTCTGTACTTCTATATTTCTTTAACAATCTGTTAATAAAATATTATCACTAGTTTGAATAACTAATTTTAAAAAATCCAGAATTCGTGATATTGGGCGCCAAATACTTTTAAATTACTTTTTTGAAAAGTGCATTTTACTTTAAATAATCTGATCAAAATTATTATTTTTTGACCTGAATGTCAAAGCGAATGAACGAAAAATTGTTGGATGGAGAAGGAAGAGGGAAGGAAGAGGAGAGGCGCCAAGTAGTAATAAGAGATATCGACGTGTCGAATGGATGTATAGGGAAAGGCACATGGTACAATATCGCATCGGTCTGCGCTATCTGATTGGCTAATTGGGAAACCCAATAGTTCTAAATTAATCGGTATCATTAATAGCCTCTAACTAGTGATGGAAGAGCAAGTAAAAGAAGGTGGGGGTGAGAGAGGGTGCCAGTTTAGAAAAGAGTAAGGGATCGAAGTCGAGAGAAGAAACATTTAAGAAGTCAGACCCGACATTCCAACAGCCAAGCAAGAGCTCACCACTCTCTTTCTCTTTCTGTATATCGTCTCGCCCTCTCTCACTCTTTCTCTATCTCTCTGTCTGCCGGCTAAATTTATCCTGAACGATGGATGAACAATGGTTACATAAATAGAACAATATGCGTAGCAGCCGTGCAAATGAGTGAAACTCATTTCGAGAAAAGTCACGCGAGATCCAACAATCATACATCTTACCTCACCCCTCACTTTATAAGCTTAGCTGCTAATCTTTTCCTTAAGAACAAAACTTAGTTCCTAGGATTCTAAATTTTCCATTTTGCAAAGAATTCGTTTCTGCCTAAAGGGAGCTAAATATTCAAATTAATATTTGAATATTTACTTATATAATATTTCATTTTAAATTTCTTTTAGTTTAACAGTAATGAAATGGGCGACAAATACTTTTAAATTTCTTTTCTCAAAAGTGCATTTTATTTTTTGAAAACTCAATAAAAAAGACGATAAATGTGAGAAGAAAAAAAATTCTTTAAAAAATTTATTAAAATACAATTATTAATTTGAATATTTAATTTTGGGACAAGAATTCCAGTAATTAAATGGGCGCCAAATTCTTTTAAATTACTTCTCAGAAATGTAATTTATTTTTGTTCAAACTTTGCAAATTATTATTTGAAATATTGATGAGTTATACATTAAAAAGTATATTGAAGATTTAATAAAAGTGAAAAATGGATAGGATGAAAATTACATATGTATAGAGTCTTCTGAGAAACGAGTGTATGGCGCCAGGCGAAGCAGTTTGTTATAAAATCGTCGCATAGACCAAGACAATTCTAAAGATGTTGTTTACGTTAGAAATAGCTCATTCGCCGTCTACAGCAAATCCGCGGTTTCATCTTGCCATCAATCTTGTACCAAAACATATATTGTACACCAAGAACAGAAGAACGTTTACGTCCAATGTTCAACCTTTATTAAACATGTGTCATAATTTTGGCACCGTTACAAATCAGATGATTAGACCAATTTACTGTCGCATCTCTCCATCTGCTAATGTACGGTATTTTAAAGCACAAAGTTGAAAACTAAATAATAGTCTTGGGTTTTTTGTTTTTTTATTATAGGCGAAACTAGGCATGCAGCTACTTATGCGAATTGTGGAAGCAAGCAGAAACGAGCTGGCGCATTATTTAAGCAAACCTCAAGTGTAAGTTAGGGAACTTATAGCTTAATATTAGGAAACTTAAATAGTAATTTAAGCAAACCTAAATACCAATTTAGACAAATTAAAAATTAAATAATCGAAAATTAAGCGGTCTTAGGCTGAATTAACTGAAGTGTTACAGAACCCGAAGCATACTTTAGAAAAATCTGAAGCCTTAGGCGATCCTAAAGCTTAGTAAACCTAAAACGCACCTTGAACAAAACCAATGCGAAAATACCCAAATCTTAAGAAAAATTGGAGCAATACTTAATCGAACTTGAAACTTATCTTAAAGAATGTGAACCACACCTTAAGGGAGTCCCAAAGTCGATGCTATTTTTACTTACAATTAGAGCTTCAGTAGAAAAATCCAACTTAAGGAATTCCTTCAAAACTTATTACTAGGGGGTTTCTAGAGTCACCGATGACGAACCTGAAATCAGATTTTCAAAATTCAAAATGACGGATTCAATATGGTGACTGAGTTTGTTTATAACTCAAGTAATTCACTTGAAATTCATTATTAGGGGATTTTTGAGGTAACTGATTACGAATTGGACATAGATAAGAAAAATTCAAAATGGTAGAGGCAATATGGAGAACGAGTTTTTAAAAACTCAAGGAATTCGTTCAAAACTTGTTACTGATTATGAATCTGATATCAGATTTTTAAAATTCAAAATGACGGATAAAAAATTCAACTAAAAGTCTAGAAATTGATCAGATTAATTTAAGAGAAAATCTTTTTCAAGTTATACGACCTTGAAAATATCTAAATACCGACTTTTTACACTTTTAAGTTTAATATCTCAAAAAAAATCTTTGGAGAAAATTTGAATGTCAGATTGTGAAAAATCTTCAGAAAATTATTTTTCGGTTCTTGTTTCTGAGATTCGTAAAAATTTTATCGTCCTGTATTATTTTAAGGCTCTTTTCCTATGTGATGGTTTGAAAAAATCGATTTTTTTGCATATTTCGAAAGTACAACATCTTAGAAATATCGTGTAAAAGTTATAGACAGATATTTAAAAAACTAACAAAGTTACCGCTTAGAATTAAACAGTGCATGAGCTACAGTCAACAAAACTTTAAACGCGTTTTTCTCAAAACCACTTTTTTCTAACTGGTGGCAAGGATTACTGAAAATCTATTTAGCCGATCGGTCTGCAATTTGGAGGCATTATTCTACACATGAGTGACTATCGTGTGAACCTCGGTCATGATTTTACATAAACAGTTTCCTATTTTTTTTGAAACAATTACTTACAAAAAACAAGTGATATTTAAAAAATTTTTTTTAACAGCCCGACATTTTGTTATTTATTAAGATAAATTATTTATTGATGTTCACACGATAACAGTAAGCCTACTGAGTAAAACTAAGTTTGACTTTTTTATTTCAGACAATACTGAAGAAAGTTATCGTTGCAACCGTTCACCCGTGCATTTTCAAAGGAGTCACCTTTGACACATAAAAATAATTATTAAATGATTTGAAAAATCACTAAAAAAATTTTTTTGTATATTTTTGGAGACCAATTATAACATGTAAAATAAGTTATAGAATTATATTTTATTTTCTGTGAAAAAAAAATTCCTGAAGAAAACCTGAAATTTCGACCTTCACATAGAAAAAGTGCCTTAATTACTTCGCGGAAGTAATAAATCATAAATTACACATGAAATAGAAGAATCTAATAGCATGACCAGCTATTATTCGAATATAGTTTAGAAACAGACGAATAATGTTGCATTCATAGAATCTGCTAATTTCTATTTAGCCACTTAACTACCGACGATCCATACCCCCACCCTAAACGGGTCGTGCGACACGCGAGAGAATATACTTGTCGATTCAAAAGCCAGCTTTCATTTGTGGCTTATTAAGCGTGACTATGTACGAGAGCCGATCCTTGCCTTCCGTCTGGCAGTTAATTTGAATTGCTGGATGGTCGACTCGCTCGCGCGAGCTTACAAAGCTATAATTATTAATACGCGTCGTCTGCGCGCCCCTTGTATTCTTGCACTCATTTATTAGGGGCACACCTCGGTTACTTCAACTACACAAGTCTAGAAAATCCAGACTCGTTTTGCCATTTCTGAATTGCCTCGGGTCGTTCATTTCATTCTTGTACAGACTACTTTTGACCTCATCCAACATTTTCCCTTTTGCACACTCGCACACACTTTATGTACACACTCTGCCAAACTTATAAATGCCGCATTCTATTCAAGTCCTTCACTTAATTATCATAGAGAACAAAAACTTTTTAAACAAAACAGCAAAACATTTTTTAATTTTATTTTTATTATGGATAATCTATAAAAGAGAATTCAATTTTTGTTTCAAGTTTTACTCATCTCTTCAGGGGAATCTCAACTTATTCAATTTGATTTGAAAAAAAAATTCTATACGAGTAATGTCTTACTTTCTCTCAGTTAAAGTGAGTCGACAAAAAGAAGAAAAAAAGAGGAAAGGAGAGAGAAATAAAACATTGATAAGAAATTCATTCAGAGGAAGATGAATAGACTAAGATATCGAACCAGTGAAAGAAAAGAAACTTTGAAGGATTGGTTGCAGCTCTGCCATCTCTTGGTGTTTCGTTGTACCGCATCAACGTTTTTACGCGATTCCCCTAAAAAAGAAAAAACGCGGGTGTACGAAACTATCACGTGAGCCCTTCCTTCTCCCGATCAGATTATCCCTTTCTCGCCAAACAAAAAAGGCAGAACTCTGCTACATTTTTACTGAAAAAAATTTCTAATTTTTTCCAAATTTTTCTTTCTAGAATAATTATTTTTATAACTAAGCGAATGATTTTTTTCCTACGAAAATTTAAACTATAGTAAATTGATGAATATATAAATAAAAATAAAATTATTAATTCTTTCTTTAAATGAAATTTTTTCTAAAAAGAAATATTATTGAATGATTTGCAAGTATATTTATCAAGAAGCATATAGACAATCATTCCTCTCTTTTCATTGACGGATGAACTGCGGCTGTTTTCCAGAATTCTCAGGAAAAAGATAATAAATCCAAACGTGTCGGCCGATTGAATTACATTTATGCAAGGGTAACGAAGTCACGTCGTTTAACGTCTAAGAATAATCTTACAGATCAACACACTCATTCTGAATCGAAGGCATTACTATCTTTTCTCACTCAAAATGTTCATCGCGCATCTTTTTTTAACACCCACCAAATACATGCAAATAAAAAAGAAAAAAATTCAATTTCAAAATTCATAAAATCAAGAAACCATATTTCGAGAGACAAACAGAAGAAAAAAAGAATAAGGTTTTAACGTTCATAAATTATATACGTTAACATTTTTCGTATAGTGTAATAACAGAAAATTTTTTTTTTCTTCGAACTAAATATAATTTGAAAATTATTATTTATATTAGATAATTAAATTTTATTTTATTCGTAAAAATGATTTATAATCAATTATTTATGAAGATAAAAATAAGTTAAACAAAAAACTAAAAGAAGGCTTTTATTTATAATTTATTTATTTATTTTTATTTATTTAGAAAATCACGGGACATGCCCTTTTGTACAAAGTACTCCTAAATCTAGTAATTACAATATGAAACATGTGATTAGCGTAAGTGCTAGGTAGTCTATATCACATAATTATTTGAGTTAAAAAGTAAACTTCGCAATCTCAATGAGAATCTCAAGGCGTTAGTGTCAAAAAAATCAACATCACTCTCGATTGAGTTGGCTTCTCTACATAGTCGATGTATTAAAGAATTATTTCCGTAATTAGTTCTATGAAAAGGAACCGAGAATAGAGTATTAAATCTCGTTATTGTTCTAGGAACTCGTAAGTTAACCATTGAAAGACGTGAGGGGCAGTAAATGGCTCCATTCAACAGCCTGTACAGAAAAGACATATCAGAAAAATAGAATCTTGAGGTTATGGTAGGAATATTCATTGTATCCCTCAATTCTTTATAGTCATGTGTATACAAATCAAAAGGAATATTGAGCAATCTAGCAGCAAATCTCAGAAATTTGTTCTGAACGCGTTCGAGTCTGATTATATGTAAAACATAGAAAGGAGACCAAATTACACATGCATACTCGATCATAGATCTAACAAGCGTCAGGTATAAGGTTTTAACAGTGATCATTTTATTAAACACTGAGGCATTTCTCATTATGAACCCAAGAGTTTTTGTAGCTTTAGACACAGTTTCAGTTATGTGATCGTTAAAAGAAAAATCATTAGTAAATAAAACACCCAAATCTCGCACCCTTGTCACTCTATCCAAAATAATCCCATCAAGGTTATAGTCAAATAAGTTAACCCTGCCCTTAGTGAATGACATAACACAACTCTTATTTGTATTTATACTAAGGTGATTACTTTTACACCAATCTTGTAGTCTCCTCAGATCTGACTGCAAATCCGAGGAGTTTTCCTGAAAGGTTGAGAGCTTAGTTTTTGTGAAACATTATAAACATTAAAGGACCAAGACGTGAACCTTGCGAGACTCCCGAGGTTGCTAGAAAAGAATCACTATAGACACTATTGACCCTGACTACCTGACACCTATTAGAAAGATAGCTTCTAAAAACATTAACTATGTTATCAGAAAAACCTATGGATTTAAGTTTGTATAATAGTATATTATGGTCAACCCTATCAAATGCTTTTGAGATATCTGCATAGATAGTCTCAATCTGATAACCCTTCTCAATATACTCAGACAAGTAAATTGTAAAAATACCAAGATTTGTCAATGTGGATTTACCCTTGACGAATCCATGTTGTTCTTCTATAATAATCCCAGAGACTGCCGCATATATGTTATCAAAAATAATGCTCTTAAAAATTTTCGCGAAGGAACTTAATAAAGTTATGGGTCTATAATTCTGTGTGTCGTTCCTATTATCAGACTTATGCACAGGTGTTATTACTCCTCTTCTCCACTCCAATGGAAACACAGAAGATTGTGTAGATTTATTAAAAATTATAAATAACGGTTCGATAATCGAATAGCCACATGACTTAATGAAGGAAGGTGGTATTCCGTCCGGACCCGCCCCCTTGTTAATATTCAAATCTTTAATTATCTTGAAAATATCATTTCTGTTGACACCAATTTTATTAAGACTCACATCAAAATTTAAATTAAAAAATGAATCTGGATACTGTGTTGTTGGTAAAGTGTAAACTGACTTAAAGTGTTTTGCAAAAAGATTAGAAATTTCATATAGTGTATCTCCAGATTCATCCTTGAAAAACATATGTGCAGGAATACTATGCTTACGACGAGTAGAATTTACATATTTCCAAAAAAAAATTTGGATTTTCACTTTCACTTACACTTTTATTTCATTTTGATAGACTATTCTATTTACTTTCAATTTCATTCTAATTTTTATTAATGTGGATAAATAATAAATAAATAATAATAATAATTAATATTAAACTAGATTTTTAATTTCAATTTCGATTTTGACTTTAAATTAGAATGATTTTTATATCCACTTTCACTCCTTAATTAATAGATTTTTAAAATATTCACTTTCATTCTCATTTTAAGGTAAAGGTCCCAATTATGGAACGCTTTTAAGCAAAATAAATTTCTATGATAAATTTATTGGAATTAGGAGTGTTAATATGAATAATTCGGGTATAGATTGAAAGGTTGGTGTTTAGTGAGCAGTATTTAGGCTCTAAAATGTTTATTTTTATCAAATAATATTAATTAAATTGTGAAACTCTGCACTTGTACCGATTATGAAACAATGATTTCCTGTATGTACGGGTGTTCTAAAATAAATGTCCCAATTATAAAACACTTATTTTACTTGATATGTAATTAAAATTGTATTATTTTATCTCAACAATTCGACTATTAACTATAAAGAATTAAATACAAAGAACAACTTCTATTTAAATATTTTCTATCTGTTCCATCAATCGGGACATGCAAATAATAAGTGTACGTAATCTGGAGCGCTAGTTTGACAGAAAACCCGGCTTACCTTAATTTACACTGAAAAAAATGATTCCGGTATGTTAGGAATTTGGTTCTGTTTAAGAATTTCTGTCAAGTTTTGAGAAACCAAATGTTGATTTTACCTCAATAGTTAGGTTAAATGAGAAATTTTAAAATGAGGAACACTTAACATATAATTTGTAATAGATTTCCGTAATTCAAATATCTGTATGTTAGAATCACACGCACCTCTTTTGTGTGCGAACGAAACTAATGTGAAATCTGGTTAAAATTTTAGTGCGCTTTAGAAATTTGCGTCTAGTTCTAATGGTATGGTTGAAATACCCTAACTGTTGGGCTGTTTCTATTCCAGCAATACTATATGGGTAATATAACCTAAATTATGCCTGTACCGTCTATTTTTTTCTTTCAGTGTAAAAGCTAAAATTCAATTACAGATTTATTTTTAAATTAAATACTATACAGAAATAATAATTCTTATATTGTATAAAATTTATTAAAATAACTATAATATTATATACTATCCGGCGGCTCAATTATAATTCCATTTATTTTAATTTTTGTAATACTGTTCCATAATAGGGACAGCATTGTGAAAACGTTCCATAACTGGGACTTTTACCTTAACAGATTATTATTTTTACATTCAATTTTACTCCGATAAATTCTAATTTTTAACTACACTTTTACATTGAAATTTATTTTCATAAATTTTATAATTTAATAACTTAATTTTTACTGTATTGGATTTTCAATTTTAGTTTCACTAATATAATAAAATTTTTCAGTGAAATTCAATTAAATCAAGAATTAATGTATTTTCTAAAATACACGGAGAAAATTTATTCTTGAAAATTTACCGAACTTTGTTCGCTAAAACTGAATTAAAGTGTCAAAACTGTAAGTTTTAAGGAACAGGACTGTAAAAGCAATTGCATTGAAAAATAATGTAAAAAGAATAAATCTTATGGTACATGTATTAGCCGTTCACTTACAGTTTGGTAAAACGTAGGGTAAATGTACACTATACTTAGTTTTATTAAAAGTTCGGTAACACGTAAGGCACAGTGTCCCGTGCAGAAAATGGCCCACTTTGCCCTATTTAAAACAGGGTTCTGGTCTGGGCCTTGTCAGTTTTCCCTATTAAAAAATTTTTTTTTAATAAAGTTTTTAGAATTCCTTTTTGTTGTAGAAGCTATTAACAATGAAAGGCAATCATTATTTTAGTTATTTAAAAATTTTTTTATTTTAGGGGTTTGACTAGAATTCCTAGCCAGAACCCCAGGTAGGGTGTTCATTAGGTTTTAGATAGGGTACTGATCAGGGCCTCGACAGTTTTCCTCGTTTGAATAAAATGTAAATGAATTAAGTTTTTTAAATTAGTTCCCATAATAAAATTATAAACAATTGAAAAAATTAATTAAACGGAGTAATTATACTACATTTTTAAGAATTTTTTTATCTTATGGGTTTGACCAGAAATTCTGGCCAAAACCCTAAGTGGGGTGTTCACTAGATATGAAATCGGGCTCTGATCAGGGCCTCGACAGTTTTCCTCCTTTTAAAGGCATGTAAATAAATTTAATTTTTTTAAATTAACTTTTTTAAAACAGTTATTAAAGTTAAAAAAGCGTTTTCTTTTAAAACACTTTATAAAATAATTATGGTAATATATTTAAAAAACGAAAATACATATAATTTTTTTTCTTTAAGTAGGTACAATATTATAATAAAGTTTATTTATTAATAATAACATCTAAATTATAAATAACGAATAATAATAGTTATACAATAATTAATTTAAAAATAAAAATTATGAATTTGAAAAATAATAATTAATAAACAATTATTAATGAATTATACTTAATGAATTTTAATAATTATTAAAATTAATCACAAGAAAAATGAATAAATCATAAAACCAAAAATTATATTTTGCAAATATTTTTAAGTTTTTCTATTCTTGAAATTATATTATTTTTATCATTTTCACTTTTAAATTAGTCAAAATGACTATAATACCTCATTATGTTATATATAAATATGTTGTATATATAATGAATATGTTCATTGTGTTTCTAATATAATAATCTTTTTAAGTACCGCAATTTTATTGTAATTTCTTTTGAATAAAATTAACCTCACAAAATAGGGCAATTTTAAGAAAAACTGGCGAGGCCCTGACCAGTTTTTCCCTAAGTAGGGCATTGGTCGGGAACAGCGTCACACACTAGTCGGGCACTGGTCAGTTTCTCTACCCAGAGCCACACCAGAGATCGGGAAAACTGTCCAGTACCCTATCAGGCCCAAATTTTAATTTCTGCACGGGGTTCGGTAAAACTTATATTTATTGTATATAATTCAGTAAAACGTAGGGTAAGTGTTCACCATACTTATTTTTATTGAAAGTTTAGTAAAACGTAAGGTACAATGTTCGGTTTCTATGCGAAAATGTACATTCTGAAATTAGCTTATTCTATGAATTTTACACAATTTTTAATTCAGTATAATTTATAATTGCAATTGGTTAAAAAATATTTTTTAATACGTGTGATAGGAAGTTAAAGTTTAAAGTTTCTTATAACAATAGACACGTACTGAAATTCTCAGATATTTAATTGTAATTTAATATTAATAGGAAGATTTAGGGTTACATTTATTGTTCTGTCAGTGGCAATTGTTTTGCACACAATTTTGAATAAGCATTTTATTGCACGGAAAATCGAATAAGCATTGTCTTGCACCAAAAAGTGAATAAGAATCATCTTGCATTCGTTTTTCAATAAGCATTATATGAACGGGATGCGTCGAAATACTTATTTATTACACCTGCCTACAGTATATTCTAAACGCATACATTAATACATACAACGCACGCTTTACATTATTGCTTCAGAAAGTTTCAACTGTCCTTATATGAATCTCAATTTTATTTCACCGCTTGTGAGAAAGATCCAAATTAATAAACAAAAGTTGTATAAAATAAAAGAATCATCCATATTAAATCCATGTTACTGAATAATTTCTAACTATATTTAAGGTCAATTTATGCAATAGTTTCAAATTATTTTTTTATTGTTATAAAGAAAAATGTTTAAATTTGTATTTTATGTAATAAAACAATTGTTTATTAAAATTCTTATTATTTGCAAATTTTTATCAAAAAAGATTAAAATAATCTATCTAGTGTCAAACACAAAAAATTGTTTTCCCTGACTTACGTAACTAGAGCAACTTAAGTAATTAATGTAAGTTACGCAAACAGAGTAAATTTCGTAACTATAGTAACTTACATAACCAGACTAAATAACGTAACTACAGTAAATTATGTAAATGGTCAAACTTACGTAAGTAATCATTTGTATAAGTTACATAAGTTTCATCATTTACGTAACTTGCGTAAGTTATTCTAGTTACGTGACTTATGTAAGTTTGATCTTTTACGTAAATTACATACGTAAGTTACGTAAAATTGATTATTTACGTAAGTTACGTAAACTTGATAATTTACGTAAGTTATTGTAGTTACGTAACTTACGTTAGTCCTATCCTTTACGTAAGTTATTGTAGTTACGTAACTCACGTAAGTTGTATCCTTGACGTAAGTTTACTCTAGTTACGTTATTTACTCTGGTTACGTAACATACATAACTTACTGTAATTATGTAAATTACTATAGCTACGTAATTTACTCTGGTCACGGAAGTTACATTAATTACTTACGTTGCTCTTGTTAGATATGTATGCGGAAACAATTTTTCTGTGATTGTCACTAAATTATTTTTTTACTAAGGCGCATTTAAAAAATAATATTTCAATCCTTAAAACTAACAATTCAGGCCAGTCAAGTAAGTTTTACCGAACTATTCCTGAAAAGTAACACTCGAATCAAGTCAAGAAAGTTTTACCGAACTGTTCCTGAAACGTTAGTGACCATCAAGGAGGTATTCAAAAGAAACGTTAAAATTTTATTTTATTTTTATTAAACGTTCAGTTTTAATTTTGTTTTAACTTTTACAGTACTAGTTTGTAAGGAATAAAGATATGACATTAAATTTTGAATATTATTCTTGAAAAAATAATTTAAAAATTATTAAAAATTACTGTTTTGCCACTATATCCCAACTTTACTGAAGAATTCGGTAAAATATAAGGAACAAATTTTCTCCGTGTACTTGCAGAAAATTTAACCGTACTTGCAAAGATTCGCCAAAATGATGACGTAGATGAGAACTTTCATTAGAGCTCGAACCGTATTAGCGAGTGGGGCTTGGAAATGTAGCCCGACTAGACCCAAAAAACTAAGGCGTTGAACCGTATAACACTTATCCACTTTATTCTCAAGTTTTATATCCCCAAAAAGATCAACTTTCAGAAGTGCATTGTGCACGCCATAAGCTAAAATATTTGCAATTACGGTTAGTAAAGCAGTGTAATAAAATTCTTCTTAAAAATTAAATTATTTTTACAGATAATAAATCTATTTACTGGAATTCAATTATTTTCATTTAATATTAGGGGAGACCGGGGCGTAATGGCTAAGGGGCGTAATGAATAATTGTAATTTGTTTAAAAACCGTAAGTTGTAATAATTTCGCACAATAGACAAGTTATTGTACTTGGTATACTGCAAGTTTGTCGGAAGTTTCATTAATATTTATTCATTATTGTAAGAAATATAGTAGAAAAACTATTTTTGACATACGAAAGTAACTTTTCAAAATTTTCGTTTTTTCGTTCTATTTTTTTGAAAAATAGCTTTAAAAAAGAAACTGAAATGAGGTTTCGATCTTGACACGTTTGTTTTTAAGGGACAATTCGAGATTTTTGATTCACACTTCCGGTATTGTTAAAAAAAAGGCAAATATTTGCCGAACACCCCCGGGGCGTAATGGCTACTTTTTCCCGGGGCGTGTTGGCTAATGCAATACGCTATGTATAAAAAGCAACGTACCATATCGGCGAAGTGTAGGTTTGTTTTCGCGGTTACTTGTCACTTAGTTTAAGTATGTTTAGGTGTTTTTAACAAAATTTTTAAGTTTTGGTCTAAAATTTACAAACAGTAGATTTCAAGCTACGATTTTAATGAGAAATTACAAAAAAATTGAGAGAGTGCCAATATCACAGAATATTATTGAAAAAGCGATAGGAGAAGTATTGCTGAATAAAAATAGCATTCACGGAATACCCAGGAACCTTAATTTACAATATACAATAAAATTGGAAACTGTAGATAATAATTAGCAATCATTATTCATTACGCCCCGGTTAGGGGCGTATTTTGGAGCTCTGCATTGCTCCAGAAAAACTGCTGTAGAATAAAAAGCAAGAGTCATATCGGGACGTTCGTAGTCTTAAAAGTAAGCTGAGATACCAGAGTAACTTTTCTGAGAGATAAACATTCAATTAGGACAAAAGTGTCCGAGTAAAACAACAAAGAGTGAAAAGTTAGCCATTACGCCCCGGTCTCCCCTACATTTCTTTTCAATGATATACACAGAAAAAAATTGGACTCATTTTTGTTGCAACTCATAATGAGTCTATGTTAAATGACATAGAACGTGGCGCCATCTACGAGGTTCATTTTTGTTGCAGCTCATAATAAGTCACTTTTCTGACTCATTTTGAGTTCAGTTTTTTTCTGTGTATAATTATATTTATATAAATATTAACATTCTTTTCAGAAATTATACTTAGAAATTCTTTTTTCTTTCCATTTTGATAAATTTTTATTATCAGTTTTAATAAATTTTTAATTTTCTGTCTGAAAATTCTTACTCTGGGAGTCTTCGGAGTCGCTGAATCCAAAATGGTTGTCAAAAATTCAAAATAGCACCCAAAAAAATTGTTAACTTAAAGAATCTGTCTAAAAATGCTTACCAAAAAAATTAAAATGGTTAATAATTCGTGAACTTAAAAATTTTTTGGTAGCTATTTTAGAGCCGCTATTTAGAATTTTAGATTTTTGACCACATATTTTGAATCAGTGACGTCAAAAATATACAATATGACAATATCATGCTTTTAAAACAAAAATTTTTTTTTGAAAATTTATGACACAATAACTTTATTTTTACTGGACTGTGAAGGAGTTAAAACGAATGTGAAAGTAAAAGTGAAAGTAAACTATTAAAATGAATGTGAAAATGAAAGTAAAAATAAAAATTTGTAAAGTGTAAGCAAAAATGAAGGTGAAAAAAGTAATCTAACAAAATGAAAGTGAAAATTACCTAATCGACTCCTAGTTTTAATTTTAAACGTCTTTATTTCCAGAATTATTTTCACTTATACTAACACTTAAGCGCTTATTTATGTGCTGTTAAAAGATAATTTAACATCAAGGAGTTTCTAACATTAATCTAATGTTGAAATAATTTACATTACAATCATTTATTTTTTCTTATCTTCTAACAAGTTTGCAGTAGGGTTGTTAAAGCTTAAAATGCCTAGGTAAATCTATCTTAACCCTTTAAGGACAGAACGGACACATTTTAGAGACCATTTTTATGACAATTTTCTCGTCGAGTTGGGTTTTAAATGAATAGATGGGTCAATCCATTTTATTTCAACTAAAGTGGTCGCCAACTAATTTTAAAAAATTGTAATATTCTGCAGGAATGATTTTTATGAAATATGAATTTAAAATGTAAGAGATGCTAAAAACTGTCCGTTTTCTGCTAGTAGAAAATAGTGTAAAAGAAATACAATTTAGTACAAAAATAGAACATAAATTATTGGTATTTGTTAAGAATGTTTAAATTTATTATTACAAATTAATATAAGCATTTAAAATTATAAGATAATAAATAAAATATTATCCCAAAGTTCATCATCAAAGTAACCTAATTTTGGGATTTTTATTAACAAATAATGGGGAAATGGAATTATAAAATTAAATAAAAACTTACGGAATATGACGAATTTTCGATGAACTTTCAGTTTCTGTTTAATGTTTTCTTCAATTTTCTACTTAAATAAAAATAGTATCTAAAATAAAAACGCCATTTTGATTATTTTCAAATGCGTACAACTTCTTTGGAGAAAATCGGAAAATATTATGTGCTTTTCGAGAATAATTCACTTATCACTAACTAAACGAACACTACAACTTTTACTTTGGTCCCGGGCCAATTTTAAGAGTTATACATTTTTAAAAAATAGTAAGTTTTTAAAGGTTTATTAAAAATTAAAAATTAAAATTGGTTTATTATTATTATTATCAATGCTCATCTAACTTCAACTTTATAAAAATTTTTTTCATTAACCTTTAAAAACGTACTATTTTTAAAAAATGTATAACTCTTGAAATTGGCCCGGGTATTAAAGTGAAAGTTGAAGTGTTCGTTTAGTTAGTAATTAGTGAATTATTCCTGAAAGTCCCATAATTTTTTAGCATCTCTTACATTTTAAATTCATATTTCATAAAAAATATATAATTCTTTTGAAAAAATCCTTTGGTTTCGTGACTTTAGTAACATCAAAATCATTCCTGCAGATTATTACAATTTTTTAAAATTATTCGGCGACCACTTTAGTTGAAATAAAATGGATTGACCCAGATATATTCTGCTCTCTAAATTTAAACTAGTAAAAATGTTTACTGATTTGAATTAGTGACTGACTTTTTGCTTTTGAATTAGTAAATTTTACTAATAAATTAGTAAAACTGACTATTTATTAGTAAAATTTACTTATTTAAAAGCAAAAAGTCAGTCACTAATTTAAATTAGTAACAATTTTTACTAATTCAAATTTAGAGAGTGTTAAATGTTTGCCCTGGAGATTTTATTCGGAATTCTCTTCTTTTAAAAGTGAAAGGCCATAAACTGTCACAATATAAAGTTACTCTATTTAACACTATTTGATAGTAAGTAACATTATATGATATTTCTTAAACAATTAATCATGTTCCGTTACAGAAGCCTTTATTAATACTAAAATTTCTAGTAAGCATTACAACAGAATTACTTCTAAAAGCTTAAGCTCGCTATTGCAGTGACGACACATAAAGATGCAGAAAAGCTGAAGCATCTTGGCCATATTAGGGTTGGCTTTTTGTCTTGATCAGTGAGGAGAAGAGTTATGGTCACAAGGTGTCACAGGTGCCTTGACTACGGCCATATAGGCAGAGACTGTAAATCGGTAGAATGATCGGCTGCGTGATTTTAGTTCGGTGGCTGGCTAGCCATAGGGCAGCTAATTGTAAGAAGAGCCCATGCTGCTTCTTATGCCAGGTGAAGTTTGGCGATAAGGAGAACATCCTACACGTCGCTGGATCAGGAGGATGCTTAGTCTTCAGAACTGCACTAGCGGATGCAAAGAAGGCTTTATCAAGGACAAGAAAGAAATAAGCCTAGAACAATCCTCCTGCATCTTTAGGCCACTGGCCACCGCCCTCACGGTTGAAAGCGCTTGAGATCGGAACCAGTGAGGGATTTAGCCGAAGCATTACCCCGCAGGTACTCACCCACATAGCACAAAAACTTCCAGGAAACTTCCTGGAAATTTCCAGAAAATACAATAATGTCTGCAGGTTAGAAGCTTTCCATGGAAACTTCATGGAAGATTTCCATAGAAACTTCCTGGAAGTTACCAGCAAGTTTCCAAAAATTATTAAAAATTTTGTTTAGTGAAATGATTATTTAAAAAGGTTTTAAAAAATTTTAATGATTCAAATTTAATTTATTAAATCAGGGTTAGTAACCCTTTAAAGTCAAGTGGCGATTTGGTTGAGCGCATAAAGCGCTATCCCAGCAGCTTACCTATGAGACTTGAGGTTCGAGTCCGCCTTACCATCATATGTGCTGTAGTTGTGAAGATCATTTTTAGGGTTCCGTACACCTTCGGTGTACCGACGGAACCCTATTGGTGAGACTCTTGTGTCCGTAGCCAAATCGTGCTCCCCCCCCCCCTAGCGGCTAAACTATTTGACCTAGAGAGCTCAAATTTGGTACAGGTACGTATTTTTACACGTAGATTACAGGAAAAATATAGAAAACTTGCTATGCAATAGTGGCCATAGCGTTGTCAAGGAAAAACAAAAAGTTTTTGAAAAAAAATTTTTTTTTAATTGCCACATTTTTTTATCTAATTAACTGAAAATGGGTTTATAAGTATATTTTTACAGTCTAATCACAAAAAATATATAAAAAAATCTAAAAAAAAAATTAAAAAATTTTTTTTTCTAATTTCTACATTATTTAATCTAATTAACTAAAAATAGGTTTATTAGTATATTTTTACAGTCTGATCGCAAAACAAATATTTAAAAATCTAAAAAAGAAATTGAAAAAAATTCTTTTTCGAATTTTCACATTATTTGATCTAATTAACTAAAAATGGGTTTATTAGTATATTTTTACAATCTGATCACAAAAAATATATTAAAAAATCTAAAAAAAAGTTTTTAAATAAAATTTAAAAAAATTGGACAAGTGCGAGTTGAACTCGCACTGCAAGGGCGGGTTCCGTACACAAATATCAAAACAATACTTGCAACATTCATCAATAAATGGTAGAATTAAAATAAACAATTAAAAATATATTTAAATTATTTGATAAAAAAAATAATTAAAAAAAATTAAAGTATTGTATATCTAATATTGTAAACAATAATAAGTAGAGGAACTAATTGTGCGAATTTTGTTCCTCTACTTATTATTGTTTACAATATTAGATATACAATACTTTAATTTTTTTAAATTATTTTTTTTATCAAATGATTTAAATATATTTTTTTAATTGTTTATTTTAATTCTACCATTTATTAATGAATGTTGCAAATATTGTTTTAATATTTGTGTACGGAACCCGCGCATTGCAGTGCGAGTTCAACTCGCACTTGTCCAATTTTTTTTTAATTAAACACACTTTTTAATTTTAAAAGAATGAAAATTTGCATCATTTAAATTTTTTTAAACCTTTTTAAATAATAATTTCACTAAATAAAATTTTAAGTTAACTTTCAGGAAGTTTCTATGCTCTGAGAAAAATAGATATTATGAGCTTTAATATCTAGATATTAACGGTCAATATATGTGACAGTCAAATACATAAACATCTTAGATGTTTAAATTTAATATCCACAGATACTGGAAAAGACATGTTCACACATAACCTCAAATTTGTAGATTATACCAGTTAGCATCTGAGATATTAAACCATAACATCTAGATGTTATGAAATACCATCTTTTCTTAATATCTAGTATATTAAGATTTTTAACATCCAATTTTCTCAGTGTGGGAAGCTTCCAGGAAGTTTCCATGGGAAGCTTCTAAGAAGAAGTTACCAAGGGTAACTTCTGAAGTTTTCCACGGGAAACTACCTGGAAGTTTTTGTACCATGTGGGCATAGACGTTATAGCATTGCCGAAGCATTGATGCGACGTCTATGATATCCAGAGTCAGGTGAGCTCGGAAGCACGGACCTCGAAGGACGATGTATCTCTCGCAGAGCCGAAAGTAAACTTAGAGTCGTGCACACAGAGCAGACACTAATAGAATCAATACTTATCTATCACTATTAATATAAAAGCATTTCGCCGCCAACACCGTAGATTCAGTCATTTGCCTTTCCGGCCCTTTCGCAAAAGGGTCGTTAAAAATTGTGTCACATTTTTTACACATTTTTAGCCCTACAGATACAAAAGAAGGCAATAACGTAATTATATTATGTCAAAATCTATGTCTAATTTGTCCTATTTTTTAACCTACAGATCAAAAAGAGATGCAATTACGGGAATTACATTACGTCAAAATCTATGCCTAATTTAACCTATTTTTTACCTAAAGGCACAA
Organism: Leptopilina myrica (nomen nudum); assembly: GCA_032872475.1. Lineage (NCBI taxonomy): Eukaryota > Metazoa > Arthropoda > Insecta > Hymenoptera > Figitidae > Leptopilina > Leptopilina myrica (nomen nudum). The sequence goes on from CM065467.1 coordinate 7,706,298, forward strand.
TAATGAACCTACATTACGTCAAAATATATGTTTAGTTTGACCTACAATTCATTTACTGAAATAATTTTGACCTACACGTCTAAAATTTACATGTATTCCCTCTGTTCTCAAAATTAGGTCAATTTTAAGGAAAGTTTTGACCTATACGTCAAAACATAAAGATAAATTCTTTCTAACATGTTCTTCCCTCAAAATTTAGGTCAATTTTAAGGGCAGTTTTAACTAATACGTCTAAAGTTGACAAACAATTCTTTGTACCCTGAAAATTTAAGTCTATTATAACACTCGCGGGCTCTAGCCGGATCCCTCTGACCCGGAGGAAAGTTTTTTTTTTAATTTCATTTTTCAATAGAGTTTGTTTGTCTATGTAATTATACCAAATATTAATTAAAAATATTTAATATTTTGTTAGATATTTGCATTAACAAATTAATGCAATATTTTTTTTAAACTTGAATGACTTTTTTATTTTTGCTTATAAAAAAAAGTTGTCTAAATGTTTTTTGTTTAGAATGCATCAAATTTTTTGAAAAAAAATTAATTAAATAAAAATTAACTTTTTAAATAAATTTATTAATTATTATTATTATTATTAATTAATTTATTAATTTATTTACATTACCTACTGTCATAAGAGTAATAACACATCCCAAATACATAATTCCATAAATGACGTAGTGCGAAAAATATAGTGCTTTTAAAAAATGTTCGGACACCTATGAATGATTTTCTCTAATTTTGTAGAGTTTTTTTAGACGCATCTTTTGAGCCCTCACCGGAGATATTAAACTTTTAAAAATCAAATATTTTGAAAAATAAGACTTTTTTGAAAATTTTGGTGAAAATGTAGAAGTAACTTTGAAACTATCATTATCATCTTGTAGAGCATTAAAACCGCTTCGATTGACATATTTTTGAAACTAATTCGATTAGAAATAAAGAAGTTATATTGATATTTTGAAAAATAGAAAGGCGAGATGAAGGTAATAAATTAAAAGAATAAATTTTTTTTGACAAATTTTACTATGTCTCTGTTAGAAAGAAATGCGTTTAGTTATACACGTCTAAACATTACCAAAAACTTTGACTTCATAAAGTATGAAAAAACAAAAGTTTAACTTCAGGTGTAGACAAAGATACGGAAATCTATAGTTATTATATAAAGAAAATAATTATACCATAATGAATCAAAACAGAATCTTTATGAAACGGTGATATTTATATTCAAGTCTAATTCATCTCAACTGCAACTGCGAGAGAATTTTCAGGTCATCTGAACGGAAATTTAAAGAATCATCCTGGCGCAAAATTTAAATTTACCAAAAAATAGCTATTTACTAAGTGAACATAGTTCTCTCTAAATTTGAATTAGTAAAAATAATTACTAATTTGAATTAGTGACTGACTTTTTGCTTTTGAATTAGTAAATTTTACTAATAAATTAGTAGAAATTAATATTTATTTGTAAATTTTACTAATTCAATAGCAAAAAGTCAGTCACTAATTCAAATTAGAAAACATTTTTACTAATTGAAATTTATAGAGTTGGTTGTTTAAATAGTGATAATTAATTCTAACTATAGTTCTTTGTAAACTTTTAAATTTTATAGAAATTTAAAAAAAATCATAAACTAAATATAGAAGATTCTCAAAAACCATTCAAAATTCACATAACTAGCCAATTCAAATAGATACATGCACATCGAGATATCGATGGTTGAATGATTTTTTAACCTTCAAAAAAAAGGAAAAGAAAAAATTGATTTTACCGATTCGTATGTCAGATAAGTCAGATTAAAAGTGAGCAGGATCTCGTTATTCGTACGAAAGGACGAAAGCTGACATAGAGTTTCTCAACGGTCCAATAAAGAAAAGAGTGTCTCAAGTCCTTTCCTTGCTGTCCTGTGTTCGCGTCCCACGAGGACCTGTTCCCGTAGGAAAGACCAGATTTATGTGCAAAACTCCCGTACCATCCCCTCTCCACGTTTCTCGTCCCGCGGTTGACGGAGATGCAAGAGACGATCCCTCCCGGGACACTGGAATAAACTTACTCTAACGATTGGCGGCTGGATCTGCATGCGCGCGTATACCGGAAGGGGCAATCGTCGAGACACACTCGCGAGAAAAAGAGATTCGGTCCAACATCAAAGGACCAACAAACCAAAACCGACAATGCTACGGAATTTTTATGCCTCCCTTGAGGAGAAAGAAAACCTTTTCTTCGGACCTTGGATTCCAGATCGAAATATTTATTTTATCTTTCTTTCTAAACTTTTCACATTCTTCTCGTAGCAACAGTTTTTTTTACTTTTTATCTATATCTTTATATTTGTTCAGAACTTTTCAATATTTATTGCTGGGGGGTTGATTATGTAATTTCATTTTACTTGGATTTTAAATTCAAATTGATTTCAACGTCAAATTCATTATAATTTAGAAAAAGTTTCCCACATTAGGGAAACCATGAAATTTAGCGAAAAGTATAATTGATCAGGTAGAAATCAGGGAATTTTATTAAAACTACTAAAAAAATTAGATTTATAGAATTCATAAAAAAAATTCTAAATTTTTTTGTATTTTATGTTTGCCTCATAATCTATGCAGTTACAACCAACACAGTTTTTCTAAAGATATTAAATTGAGAAAAATAATGTATTAAAACTTTGCACAGAAACAAATTTGATTCGTTTCTTGCCTTAATTTAATAACCTTATAAAAACTGTAATTTCTTATAAAAGAAAACTTTACATTTTTTTTCATTTCTGACAATAATTTATTTTGATTTTTAAATATTTTAATTCTTGAAAAACTATTATATAAAATAATTACACATATAAAATATTTAAAAGAAAATAAATAATTTCAAATGGTTTCAATTAAAAATTTTAGAAAATTATAATTTTTAATAAATCTAATCAGAAAACTTAAAAAACTGAGTTTTTTGAAAAATTTAAAAGGGACCACTTTGTCGCAAGTATACGTTATTTTTTAATTGTTTCAAAATGGAGTGGGAAGAAAAATTCGTAACCAATTTGTTTTTCATCTTATAAAGGTAGACTAGACTTAAAAACAATTCTTATTTGAATAACTTCCTAGAAAAACCAAAGATATTCGCATTACAATCTTTGACGAACACTGAAAAAAAATATTCTGAATTTTAGAATACATACTAAAATAGGTGCTAAGGATATTCCCCACTTAAATTAAGTGGTATATATTCTTACTATTAGAATATATTCTTATTGTAAGAATATTTCGCACTTAATTTAAGTGGGGAATATCCTTGGCACCTATTTTAGTATGTATTCTAAAATTCAGAATATTTTTTTTTCAGTGTATCGAAATTTTCCAAATTGAACAAGGAATTTGACCATATAAATAAGTCCAATAGTGCCGAAGTGGCTTCTTTTCATGCGGGTATGAATTGAGAGTATGTGTGTGAGTATACAATACCGGCTAGAATTGTCAGTCCACTTACAAAAGTACACTAAAAAAAATTTTAGGCAGTTGGCTAAACTGGTTTCAGAACAACCAACTTCCCTTTCGACCAACACGTCAGACGTGCTGATTTCTAGACAGTACACTGCAAAAATAGGTGTCTTTTTTGATATCTTAAAATAAGATGTAAGATGGAAAAATGATATCTTACATCTTAAAATAAGATGTTTTCTAAAGCATCTTACTGATATTTAAGATGCTTTATACGTTTTAGCAGTGCACTGCAAAAATAGGTGTCTTTTTTGATATCTTAAAATAAGATGTAAGATGGCAAAATGGTGTCTTACATCTTAAAATAAGATGTTTTCTAAAGCGTCTTACTGATATTTAAGATGCTTTATACGTTTTAGTAGTAATAAAGATATTTCTTCCATCTTAAAGAAGTAAGATACTTTTGTAAGTTCTTTAAAGTATCTTAAATTAAGATGTTCCCGTGTAGAAATTGCCCTACTACGGCCGTATTAGGGATGAAACACACGGCCCGACCTGGGCCAGATAGGGGCGACACTCAAATGTGGATTTCCTGATCAGGGCCATATCGGGCCGTGTGTTTCATTCCCTAATAGGGAAGGCCCGATCTGTCCCTGATCTGGGCCATAGCGAAATTTCTACACGGGTTTCTGTTGCAATAAGATGTTTAGCGTTAAGTTACTTGAGAATCGTAAGATGCGCCATAAGTGTAAGTTACTAAAAATTAAGATACATAAAGTGTTTTCCATAAGAGCCCATAGTTAACCTCAAAACTTTTTGCCCCAAAAATACCACAGAAAATGTGTACGAAGATACTTTTAACATCTTAAATTAAGATGTTTCAAGTAACTAAAAAGTGTCTACCAAAACATCTTAGAAATGACTACCAAAACATCTTAAATTAAGATACTTCTTTTTGCAGTGTGATGAAGATATTTCTTCCATCTTAGAAAAGTAAGATACTTTTGTAAGTTCTTTAAAGTATCTTAAATTAAGATGTTTCTGTTGCAATAAGATGTTTATGCGATAAGTTACATGAGAATCGTAAGATGCGCCATAAGTGTAAGTTACTAAAAACTAAGATACATAAAGTGTTTTCCATAATAGCCCATAGTTAACCTCAAAACTTTTTGCCCCATAAATACCACAGAAAATATGTACGAAGATACTTTTAACATCTTAAATTAAGATGTTTCAAGTAACTAAAAAGTGTCTACCAAAACATCTTAGAAATGACTTTTTTTAAGGTGGCTTGAGGTGTGCACGATAAAACGGGAACAACTCAACTCAAATCAAAAACAAAGAAAAATTTGTTAGTTTACTATGTTATCTTGTTCGTGAACGAAGGGTTTTGAGAAAAAAAAATTTTCTAGAAATGGCAAATGATTTTCACAAAAATTCGAAGTTTTAGGTTTTTAAAAACTAGTTTTTTGACCGAAAAAATATAAATTTTCGTACAAATTAAAATTCCTTCGTTCACGAACTAGCTATCATATCTATAAAGAAACCCTGGAAATTTAAATCTGATCGCTTCAGCGGTTTTGGAGAAATCATGCACACTGTAACAAAATCGGATTCAGAGATAATAGCGTTTAAAGTTTCAAGTTTAGTTCTGACCTCTGAGGAGTACCGCGCTAAAAATATCAATAACTTTGGTTCTAATGCACCGATTTCAATGAAAATTTGGGAAAATATATACTTTTAAAATAAGCAATACATTTTTTTCGATTTTTTGAGTTCCAAAAAGGTATATGACCCCTTAAATTATCTTTCAAACAAGCCATCGAAAAATGAAATCGGTTGATTCGTTCAGTCACAAGAGTCAAAAAATCGTTAGGGGGTCTGGTTTGCCTCACTCTCCCCTATAATTAGTAATAAATAATTAATTATTGATAACAATAAATAACAGTAATTAATAATGTATAATAAATAATAATAATTCCAAGTTTTATTATATCTGAATTGAAATTTTTTTTCTAACCTTCTTTAGAGCAATCCTCAACGTGAAGTTGGATAATGGAATTTTCAAAAATCAGAAAATTAGACAGTATTTCTCAGACTCTAACTCAGTTTTTATATAACGAATAGTTATGAAATTTAGCTCATTTTACGCGAAATTTTATAAGCCTTCCAATGGTTATTTTAAAAATGTTCTAGGCTTATTTTTAACTGAAATATTATCAAAAAATGAGAGGCATGCTTTTAATCCGAATTTTGTAAGTGGAATGACAATTCTAGCCGGTACTGTAAGTAGTAAAAAATAGATTAAATAGAGAGCAAAAAATTGAAAATCGAAAGTGTCCATTTTTGAGAAGTAAAACTTTTTAAGTTTAATTTAAGTTTTTAGGTATTCCCTTTGCAAATTCGTTATTTATAATTGCATATTTAAAAAGTCCATGAAATTTTCGACCAATTTCATGTGCACGAAAAAAAATCTTCACCTAAAACAACTACAAATTTCACTATATTAGCAAAATTTTTAGTTATTGCAACGAGTAAATAGATTTAGCATTTCGCTACAACTTTTTAAAATTTGCATGAAAAATTGCATGAAAATGTTTAAAGTTTAAATTAAATATGTTCCATTTTCAATATTCTTTGTTATAAATGTACAATAGAAACCAAAATTGTCAATATTAAATAATATTTCATGCACGGCAAGAAAATTATATTAAATTTTGTAAAAGTGCTTCTCAATTAAGGGAAAAAATGCAACAAGGCGAAATTTTGGTATCAAAAATACTAAACAGTGAAAGGAATAATATGAAATTTAGTATAATAATATCAAATATCAAGAATTTTAATCTAACTTTACTAAATTTCAAATTATTTCTTTCACTGTTTAGTATTTTTGATACCAAAATTTCGGTTTGGTGCACTTTTTCCCTAAACTGTAAAAACTTTTACAAAATATATATGATATGTGTTAATATATGTAATAAATTTTCTCTCTGTGTGGTCAAAATTATAATTTCATTGCTGATTCAATACGCCCAAAAACATTGTTCTAGAAAAAAAGTATAAGTGATATTAGGGCGTACTTTTTTTTAATTGAAAGCTGAGATGTTAGGCTAAGTTTTCTTCAAAAAAATACCTACAATTATTTATATAGGGGAGAGTGAGGCAAGACGGGGTACTTAAGGTTTAATGAGCAAAAAAACGAAAATTATTGAATATATACTTTATTATTTTTTTAATAACCATCTTTGGGAATCAGTCTTTCGTAATAAAGACGTACAAAAGCCATCTGTTTCTTAAAAAAGCATAAAATTAATAATATGTAAAAAGTTCCAAATCTCTCCATCTTGCCTCACCGGCATGTAAGATGGGGTACTCAAGAAGGCAACCTATTTGTGTAGACAAATTTCACAAGTACAGGTTGCATCTTCATCTTCGTCGTCGACAACAGCACAACTGCAGTGAACCAATTGGCTGCAGACAAAACAAGCAGCCCAGCCTTCATTTGAGTCTAAATAATAACCATTACAATAGCGACAAGATGTATTTTCGACTTTACCATCGCTAATAATTTATGATTTAACCTGACAAGCTTTCTTCTTTTTGGTCACTCTTTTTTTATTCAGTCTTGATTTAAATTGTTTTCTTAACTTTTCTTATTTCTCTTTTCTTTTGCTTAATTTGTGAACCCCGTCTTGCCCCACTTTCCCCTTCCCCATCTTGCCTGCACCTACGAAATTTAATAAAACGATTATTTACTACAATGTACGATTCAACAAAGAAAAAAAACATATGCTTCCCTTCTTCTGTAACCCTTGCCAGTTAGAAAAAAAGTTATGCAGTTCATTAACCGTTATTATTAAGTAATAAACACGTATTAGAAAAAGTGAAAAAATTATAAGAAAATCGTCGAAAACAGTTTTAAAGTACATTGCATTTAATTTTCAAAAATTCATTTGCCATATTAAATCCGCCATTTTTAATTTTGAAAATCGGACTTTAGATTCGAAATCCTCAACCTTGAAATATAATGGCATAGCTACCTAACTTGCAGCAACTTTGCGGGAAGCTTACAAATATTTACAACGTTAGCTATAGTTGTAAGATCACTGTAAAAACTAAGTCTTAAAGTATTTAGAGCTCGTACGTATTTTTTCTTAAATTCAACTCATTATTGGGCTTCAAATAAAAATAAGATAAATTTACGTCTTAAAATCAGTTTCCTCAGTAGAAATTCAGTTAAAAAAAGGTTTATGAAAATAACTTTTTATTGCACTGGAAATTATCTGTCTGCTATCTAAAATATTGCTCGCAATATTAATTCAATATTGCCGACTACTATTGTACTATTTTTGCTCGGTTTTGAAGAATTCCAAAGAAAATAATTTTCAAATATTTCTGTATTGTTGTGGCAAAAGTTTTATTTTTTTCCATCAAATTGTAAATTTTTTCTTCCTGCATTATTCAAATTTTGCCTTATTCGCTTGAGAGAGCACGTATTTGAATTCAAGGCACGTGTAACAAATGGCCATCAAACGCTAAATTCGGAAGGTGGTATTAGTGTTTGTTTCTCAGCTTCTTATGGGTCAGAATATTTCAGAAGTTTTTAAAAGAATTCATGTCGTATGTTAAAATGTTCTCTCTGAATTTTATTGTATATATGTACATTTGACATTTATTCACTGTATATATATATAAATATATGAGAGTTTAGGTAGTTTAGTTATGGAGTACTCTGTAATCCAGTAGCGAATGTGTTGTAGTACCATAAAAACTGGGCCGGTACTCATAACGAATTTACATTCCTTTCAATGTCGTGCCACAGCCAGTTAGAGGTCACACGTTCTTTATTTGTATTCTTCATTCAGTTTCTGCGGATTTATCGAATCTATAGTAAGAGGTGTTGCTTAGAGTGTTGCACAGAATATGGAATAGAGCTCATGTCGTTCACTGATTTATGTTGCAATGAATATTGCAACATAATTATGAATAAACAACATTTATTATGAATAAACAAGCAGAAAATTAAAAAAAAAAGTTTTTACCATTGTTTTAATTTAGTAATAATTCAATTTTTAAATTTCTGGATTTTTTTGGTACTTTTTGACTCTTTCTCTTTTTTTTGAACTTTTGGGGAAACAATGAGGGAACTTATTATTCAGTTGGTGGATTATTGTTTGCAATAAATTATAATAATTTCGTTTCTAAAAGCAGCGTAGTGGGTGCCACGCGAATTCCTAACGGGGTCGTTCAGTAAATCGCATCGTGTTGAGTTTTAATATTTATGATTATAAAGTCCGCATAACATTATTTCGATCTGGGAAACGCAAGCATGATGGAATGTCAAGTCGTGGCTATCATGCCTTAGCATAACAATATATACACGGATATCTCAGCATGAGGACATTGATATTCCGATCAGATATGGATATGATTATAATGCGTGAAAAGCGACCACTGTGCGAGGTTTTTGTTCATGGATCTACGACTCCATTGTATTTTGATATGGTAAATCGTCGATAAAATCCACTCCTGTTGCTGTGTATATTGCTACTGTTGTGGAGAGAGAGAAAAATATCATATATGTACGTTTGTATTGAATACAATGTATAAGGCAAAATGAATTACGAGTATGACTTCCTGTTTTCCTCATAATATGTATACTGTTTTCGTTTGAGCTTTGTCTTTTAACTGTGTCTCTCTGATTCTTTGATCTCTTCTTTGTTGCGAAGGAATTAGTTCAAGTTGTTTAATTTCGTCTTTTGAAGTCAAATCTTTCGAAAACGTATGTACACTTTTTGTAAAGAGAAAGAGTTAAATTTTAGCTTTAAAAAGATACTATAAAAGTCACACGTAAAATTTAGAGAGGAAAAATTGTACCCCTCTATATTTTAACCTTTTTATTCCTCTTCACTCTTGATTAACTTACATTTGGAGTAGATTTTTACCTACTGATTTTCTATAAAATTAATTAAACAACAACATTTACAAAAATATATATAGTTGATATTCTGTTGATGTACAGCTAGAGTTTTGTATTCGTTTGAAGGGGTGATGATTCATAAAATGTTGCAAAAGAATATGATGGTGTCACGTCAGAGCATTTATAATATCCATAATAGTGTTCCGCATCGTGCGTGGGAACCTAACAGATCACTCGTCTTGAATATCGCGAGCTGAATAGTTAATTATTATGCCGATATCCTTATAACTTTATAGTAAACGTAACAAATGTTATCGGTTGCTATCATTTATTTTTCTTTTCCTCCTTTTTTATTCCAAATACAGCGTAAGTCGTCAATCCCACCAGGGGAGAAAACCACGACGAGGAAACGCTAACTGGAATAAGGCCAAAAATACTTCCAACAATTCTTCTGTGGTGAATTCACTCAAATTTTTTGCTCCACATTTCGCTGTAGTTTATTTTATATTTTTAATTTGAGAATTTTTATATAATTCTTTTAGAAATTTATCAGTAAACCTTAATCAAAATTGAGACAAATATTCACATGTTTGCCTCAATTTTGCTTAAGGATTACTTAAGGTTGAGCGTATATTAAATTATGTTTTAGGTTCGTCTGATATATATTGCTTAAAAAAGGTTCGTTTAAGGTTTACTTAACATAAAAATTAAAGTTTTAAATATACGCAACGCTTATACAAAATAGAATAACATTTATTTAATCATAAATATAACACAAAATAATAATGCAAATGAAAAAACTATATAAATAGAAAAACAGATTTAAAAAATTTTAGACCTACAGATATCTAAAATTTCTGCATTGTTTATTGAACATGCAAGAGAGTTTTTTTATAGTGATACTTTTAGTTTACCAAAAGTATGCCTAAATTGGATTTCATTGGTTCTTTAGAAAAATGAAAAGTGCCAATTTTATTGGTTCTTTGCAAAATCAAAATGAACGGTAAAAAATTTAAAATCTATTGGTGTTTCATCTTTAACCAGAAATATAACAATTAATAATTGGTATTGCAATCTTTAATTTCGTTTTTCTCAAAATGAGGGTTTTTGCATTCTAAACACTCAAAATTTATTTTCACTTCACTTTTACATCTCTTTCACGTTTACTCAAAATTTATTTTCACTTAATTTTCACTTCACTTTCACTTTAACTCGAAATTTTTTTAAATTCATTTTCAGTTCACTTTTACTCCACTTTCACTTTCAAACATTTTTTTCACTCCATTTCCACATTACTTTCACTCATAATTTTGTTACTCTCAATTTTCACTCCACTTTCACTGTTACTCCAAATTTATTTGTGTGGAGGTGAAAGTGGTCTAAAAGTGAAGTAAATGTAAAAGTGGAGTGGAAATAAATTTTTGAATAAAAGTGAATTAAAAGTGGAGTGAATGTGAAGTGAAAATGCAGTGAAACAGGAATGAAAGGCAAGTAAAAATTAAGTGAAAAACAATTTTGACTAAAAGTGAAAGTGCAGTGAAAATGGAGTTTAATACATTTTGAGAGAAAGTGTAAGTGGGGTGAAAAAATGTGGGTGTAAGTAAAAGAGGAGTGAAAGTGAAGTGAAAGTAGAGTAGAAATTTTTTTTTGGTGAAAGTGTAGTGAAAAAAATTTTTCAGTAAAAGTGAAAGTGGAGTGCAAGTGAAGTGAAAATTGAGTGAGAATAAATTTTAAATAAAAGTGAAAGTTGAGTGCAAGTGAAGTGAAAATTGAGTGAAAATAAATTTTGAGTGAAAGTGAAAGTGGAGTGAAAAAAATTGTGCGTGAAAGTAAAAGTAAAGTGAAATTACATAATTTACAAATATGCAAAACTTTAGATGTGCTAATTAAATAATTATAAAATCGGAGCAAATCGTTACAAATCCTTAGTGATACTTCTAATGGTAAAATTTCCTAATTCCGGTATCTAATGCTGAATTAGTGTCCAAATTTAGCAACGTTAGTTAAACATTAATCAATGATTTATATTACATTTATAACTGATTAATAGTTAGCTTTTAAATTGGCTTTAATAAATAATATCATAGTTGGTAAAATTGGCCCTAAATATCTAAAGCTTCATTAGGTATCTATATCTTCAATAACTATCTATCTAATGCTTCAATAATTTCAAAATGCTTCAAATTTACATTCGTAGAGCTTCAGTTTTTCTAAAGTGTTGTCTGAGGTTACCTTAACTACTTACGAAGTTATCTTAATCTAATTTAAGATTAACTTGCGTTTAAAATTTTTATTAGCCGTACCTTAAGTTTGCCCAAATTACAATATAGATTTGCTATAGTTTTACCTAAGTTACACTTTAGGTTTGCCTAAGGAATGCATTAAGTTACGCTTACAGTTGTTGCTTGTTGCGCTTCAAATTTACTCAGTGAAGCTCTTAAAGTTTTGCATAAATTGCACTTGGTTTACCTAGTATTTCAACCTTTTTGATGTTACATATTAGATTAGCTTAAGGGGATATTCTCATTGTGGGAGTCAAAAAAATTGATTTCGTTTTTATTTAAAAGAGATTTAAAGCGATTTTTATGCAAATCTGACCTCAGAATCGTATTCAGCGACCCCAAAAACCTATAGATATTTATCTCATACGCAAATTGAATAAAGAATTTCAAAGAATACAATTATTACATAAAAATGTTTCTTAAACTTTAAACGCGTTTTTCTCGAAACAAAGTTTTTCAAACTGGTGGGCATACCATTTTGTCATTTCTTTAACTATTTTATAGATATAACGTATTCTTCAGGATGTCACCTTTATAAAAATTTTGGAGTTTGTTTTAGACATAAAATTGTACAGTATAGAATGCTTACCGTTTTCCCTATTTAAAAAACCACTGTTTCTTAGATGCGCCATATTTACGGCCATTTTGCATTTTTTTGAAAATGAAATATATATTTCAAAAGTTCTAGGATGTATCTTTATTTAAAAAAAATACTACACCGCTAATCCTGATGAAGAAAATCGGTATTCGACATTTATATGCAAAATAAGTTTTTTTACATCACTGAATTCGTGACGAAAAAGCAATCTAGCTATAGTAATATTATTCATAAATAATAATTAATTTTAGAGATAATTAGCCTTTAATTACTGTACTGTCGTGAAAGTATTTGAAAAACTCGATACTTACAGGCAAAATATTCGGTATGTGATGTCAGTGCTTCAAAATGATGATATAGTTACGATCTTTCCTTGAAACACAAGCCGTACTGGCCAGTACTGTCAGGAAATGTGGTCTGACTTGGATCAAAATCCTAATGCCTTTCAAGTACCGACTCTTGCGACCATCTTTCCCTGTCGGAAAAGTCGGTACTTGCATATTATACATATACGCAATAGGCTGCAAATATGGCCCTAAATAGAGCATACCCAAATTAGTTAATATCAATTGGAATTATTTAATAAGTCTTAATTATAAGGCTGCTCTTATAACAAACGCGTTTCTTTAAATATCATGAAATCCCTCTGAATGCAAGTACCGACTTTCTTCATCAGGACGGCAGTAATCATAGCCATTCCCCGAAAAAAAATGTCAAAGTTTGGGTTGATTGTAGCCCTCCGCAATGAGAACCTCCCCTTAAAATTAGCCTAAAATACGATTTAGGTTTTCTCAAAACTTGACTAATTTATGCTTTAGGTTTGCCTAAATTATGCTTCAGATATCCCTAACTTATGTTGCTTAAATTTTACTTTAGGTTTATGTAGTTTGTTTGATATTTTCTTTTTACTTAAGATTTTTTGTTTCCTTAAAGGTGCTTTTTTGGTCCAAAAAAATTGTGCTTAAGGTTTGACTAACTGGCGTTTGACCAACTTATGCCATTTAAATTTGCTCAAGTGACCCTCTTGGTTTACTGACATTTGTTTTTGATTTGCTTACCAAATAATGCTTTTTATTTCTCAAAAATGTAATTAAAATTAGCCTAAATTACTCTTCTGGTATTCTTAAAGTTTGCTTAAGTGTTGTGTAAAGTATGCTTTTAAATTAAAAATTAACACTTAACACGTTTGCTTCATGTACTTTTTATGTTCACTAAGATAATTTTTAGGATTCCTAATTTTCGCTTTAGATTTAATTAAGGTACGTTTTTCATTTGCTTAGTGATGCTTTTAATTTATCAAATTACGTTTAAGATTTGCCTATGTTATGCTTTAAATTAACTTAAAGGTATGCTTAGTTTTGCTATTGGTTGTACCAAAATTCTGCTCAATATTTGTCTTAATTACTTAGTGTTGCTCTTCCTCTACCAAAATTACCGTTTAGATTTGCTCATCCAATGTTTAAGGTTAAGTAATATCTATTTTTTTACTTCCTTGTGCTTTAGATTTCCTTAATGACTATTAATAAATTTAAGTGCGAATCTGCAGGACTTGCAGATTTTAAGTTAAAATTCATCTTTCCTAAAAATATTGTCTCCAAATTAAACCAACATTGCAGATATTACCTCAACGGTTTAGCTACTCTGTGTGGTAAAACAGACCTTTTCCTCCAGCTTATTATTCCCCGAGTGAATATAAAGCAATTAACGTCGAATCATAGATGATAAATGGAGAGTATGCAGCAACAGTAGCAAAAAAGAATCTTGGTAACGAATTCATTCATTAGAGTCATTTTAATTCTACTCAGTTCGGGTGTACCCAGAAGCTCATTGCTATTACTGCCTCATGCATAGGTAAGTCGTTCTAATTCTTGTCGTATATACAAGACTGTCTCTTCTGCCTATTAAATGTATGTTCGCGACACTTACTGTCTACTTGTAGCTTGTAAATTTTCGTCCTACGTCTGGCATAACTAGAATTCGATTAAAATTTTCTATCTTCATACTACATTTATATTATAATATCTATTTATAATACCTAAAATTTTATTCGTATATATTCTCAAAGTGTGTTTCTTTAATATACAAATCACATATGACATAAAAAGAAATGACAAAATTATATATTACCCCACGAAGTACGTTTTTGAATTTATGATTAGGTATTATAAAAAAAATCTTTTTCTTTCTGTTCTCGATTGTTTTTTTCTTTTATGGATTAAAAATTGAAATTTAGTTTGGGTGATGTTAAAAGGGAGAGAGAATGGAGATAGAAAGGAATAAAGACGTAATAGCAGTTCCCATTTGGTTTAGAGCATTGAATCATTTACGACTTTAAGACAGAAACCGTGTTCATTGCAAGAGGGGTTATGTCGCCTTCTCGCGCTCGTACATCAAATTATATTCTCTTAATCTTCCAACGTATTGGTATATATATATATATATATCCTTTTCACATCACACCTCCTGTTTCGTTTTACTATTCTCACATGCACAAAATGATTCTTGAATATTGCATAACAACTCTAAATTCTCTCCCTTTTTTCTCTAAATAAAGTAGTTTATTATTTATTCACCTATTTCAATTTTATCTATTTGATGACAGTATTTAAGTGACCTCAATTTTTACAATAAAGAGTCGATTAAGTAATTTAATTTCTACTTTCACTTTCATTTTCACTTTCATTTTTACTTCGATTGAGTTTTGTTTACAATTTCACTTTACACTATTTTATTTTTACATTCACATTAATAGAATTTTATATTTCCTTTTATTTCTACTGTAACTGAAAGTGAAACTAGAAATAAAATTTTATAATCGACATCTAAAAATTGCTCTATATAATTTTTGCAAATTAATAATTATGAATAATTTAACAATTATAAAAATACTGTTGATATTTTTCGTGTGCTATTTTTGTATTAATTTTAAAAAAATGGTTATTAATCGTAATTTGAAAAAGAATTTTCTAAATAGACTGAAAATGTTGTATTAAAAACAGATGAATATTGTTCTGCAAATTTATTCTCTATTCTTTAACATGAAGCTATAAAGGAATTTTGGCAGTTTTCCCATTGAATGAAAAGAGTCACAAACAATGTATCGAACGCGTTGGCAATTGATTTGGAAAAACGAGGTCATTAAAGTGATGTTATCACTCACTTTCGAGAGGAAATATCCACCAGTTAATTTTATAAAAAAAAATTTCAATCTGAACAGTGTTTTATAATTTTCAATGAATAAAGAAATCATCTCCAATTTTATTATTTTCGAAAATTTATTTAAAAATATTATTGTACAGAATTAACAGTATCTGGGATAAGACTGCATCTTCCTCATAATGGCAATAGTAACGATTATGATTATGAAATTTACAGATACATTTTTCTGTAAATTAAAAAAAGAAAGAAAATTAATTTTAAAATTGATACCTATATTATTATTACCTAATTATTACACTACTTTACAAATTTTTAAAAATTTTCTGACCTGCACCATTTCACAGTCATTTTTTACGTAAAATTTACCGCTGAATACGAATATGATGTCAGATTTTAAGAAAGTAGAACAGTTTTAGAGATATACCTAAATTTCGATTTTTTGAGTTTTGAAAGAAAGTCAGTTCACTAAATCGTAAATATCTGCGAATGCAGTGAGCCGATTTGTAATTTTTCTTTATAAAATTAAAGGTTATTAAATTTCCTATGAATCGTATTTTTAAGATTTTTCTCTGCGACTGTCGGTTTAAGAGCTATTTACGATATATAATAGTACATTATGCAACAAGGGAGGTACGTCCGAGTTTATGTACAGAGTACAATATCGAAAAACGAGTCGTAGCACGAGCGAAGCGAGTGCGAAGACGAGTTTTTCAATATTGTGCGAGGTCATAAACGAGGTTACCTCCCTTGTTCCATACTTTGCTTTATACAACAAAGGCGTATTATGGTTACTCTATGCTACCTGTACCAGTGCATGCTAAGTTCTCCCATATAACCCAGCTAGTCAATAAAGTAACCATTAATGCCCTAGGGAGATAAAGGGTACTTTATTGACCTGTGAGCGGTCAATAATATACCATTTATCTCCCTAGGGCTATAATGGTTTCTTTATTGACTGCTGGGTTATAAGGGGGAACTTAGTACGCGCCTGTACAGGTAGATAAAGTGACCATAATACGCCTGAGTTGTATAAAAGTTATAAACATTCTAGTCGAAATGCAGAAATTCAATTCTTGCCTTCTTTTATAATTTATCGTAATAGCTCACTTTGGCCGAGACGTATTGACTTAACTAAAGCGCTTAGGTGCACTCAACTACGAGAAATCTACTATATCGGCAGAGTGTCATTAACTATCTCATGTCATCTATGGGCCCATGTATCATGCGCAGACGCTGATCTACGATTATTGCAAAGACAAATAACTATTTAAGAACTGTTCGAACCACAAAAAAAGGTTTTAACAAATTTTTAATAAATTTTTACATAATATTAATTAAAATATAATATCAGGATCGCTACTTTTATTAAAGATTAAATCAGAAGTTAAAGTTTTAATAAATGTAACAGTTTGTTATCTTAAAATTTCGTAAATTGTTAATTTGTATTAAGAAGGAAATTTAATTACATGTTTTTTCATTTAAAATGTTAATATAATAATTTAGTCAAGTTTAATTTCTTGTAATTTATATATTAATAGGAACTAATGATAACTCTTGATAAAAAATAATTTGTGAATAGATTTTATAAGTAAATGGATTTTGTATTTCGCTACAACTTTTTAAATTTCGAAAATTCCACGAAAATGTTTTGAGTTTAAATTTAATATGTTCCAATTTAAATATTTTTCATTATAAATTAAAAATAGAAACGGTGCGTTCCAGAGCTCCGTGCACTAAGAAAATTTTGATATTATTTATGTTCTGTGATTTGATTGTTTTTAGAGTCCTAAATAAGTGTGCCACAAAATTTTGCAAAATTTTCAATATTTTGCAAGATTTGCAATTAAAATTTACGACATTTCTTCAGAAACTTTATTTCGTATATTGATCGTAGAAAAAAATGTTGTCATTCAAAATTATAAAGAAAACATTTAACTTTAATAATATTATTTTAAAAAATTAAACTTTTAATTTTTTAACAATTTGTTTAAACAATAATTTTTGAATTTTTCTATAAAGATGGTGATGGACTTTTTCGTTTTTTTAAAATAAACTTCATTATGTACTGAATCGACTGTGTTAATATAAAAATGACAAATATGATTTAATATTTTTTTCTTATTACGTAATAATTTAAACAAATTTATGTAAATGTTTATATTATATATTAGGTCATGGTCATGGTTTCTATTGTTTTTGAGGTCGTTGATTACAAAACTGAAGTCAAATTTCAAAAATTCAAAATGGCGGATCCAATATGGCGGCCATGAAAAAATTTTAATTAATATATATAATATACATATATATATATATATAAACTCGTATCATCTAATTTGTGAATGAACTTTATCTATCTAATAAATACTAACCTTCTACTTTCTGACCTTGATACGAAGTTTCATAAAAATTAATTAATTTTAAAATTTGCATGAAATCTGACTTCAGATTTGTAATCAGAGATCCCCAAAACCCCTTGATACGAAGTTTCCTAGAAATTGATTAATTTAAAATTTTTTATAACAGCAATATTGGATCCGCCATTTTGAATTTTTGAAATCTGACTTTAGATTTGAAACCAGAGACGGCACATAATAGCCACCCTATTATATATACTCATTTCCGCACCACCCGTGAGATAGAGTTTCTTGGCGCGTAATTTTTTTCGTATAGAGATTTATTGTTTACTATAAAGTTAAATCAATTTAATAAGCAAAGAAGATAATACATTTTTTACAGAATATATTCTTTTTAAAGGCGAAAACATTATATAGAATAATTTGTAATTAATTTTCTATACGAAGTGGACTTCCCAGAAGGCCTAACGACTTTTGCTGTTTTTCAAGTTATATCAGGGTGTCTAACAAGGATTAAGAAAAAAATTCTCTTACTTCTCCCTGACTTTTTACTAATTGCTTCTTCATATAGAGGAAGTATTGAAATACCAAAATTTTTCAGGTTTGATTTTTTATCATATCTTTATGTTATTTGACCTCAGGAGTTCAAAAATGACATTTTTGAAAAATGTCATTCCGTATGTGAGCGATTCCATGTCAAGTGATCAATGTAGAGAAAAAATTTTCTCCAATCATAGCAAAACTTGGGGCTTTTGTAGTACTCATAGATAGTAATTTTTCGTGAAAATATTTTTTTACCTAGTCCAATATTTTCCGAGGGGGAGGGGGTTAAATTTTTGTGTTTTTCAGTACAATGCTTATTTCAATAATTTTTTACTCTTAAACAATTAAACATACAAATTTGACAAAGTACATTTTGGAAAGGTTTTTTCATGCTCTTTCGATTGGAAATAAGCATTTTGAAAAAAAAATTTTTTGACCCGAAAAGTCAAAAATAAAAATAAATTTCAATTTTTGAGGGAGATGGATACGATTTTTTTTAACGAAAGCTGAGGTTTTTTCCTAAAAGGATATATAAATGATAAAGTGGGACTAGAATATTTAAACATTGAAAAAAAGAGTTTTCTACTCACCGGAGCGCTCAAAACCCGGTTTTTAGCTCCATTTTGAAGAAAATTCTTTTTTTCAATATTTAAACATTCTAGTCCCACTTTATCATTTATATGTCCTTTTAGGAAAAAACATCAGCTTTCGTTTAAAAAAAAAAAAATGTACTTTGTCAAATTTGTATGTTTAATTGTTTAAGAGTAAAAAATTATTGAAATAAACATTACACAAAAAGACCCCTTGATCACTTGACGTGGAATCGCTCATGTGTGTGTAAACATCAAATTTTCATAAATATCACCAAATTATAAAGAGCTTTTGGGCTAAATTTTTTAAATTGTAGGTCTCACCTGCAGACATAAAATGAGATTACTTTGAGATAGATTAATAAAGTTTAACTATTTATTTTTAATTTTTAAAAAACTATTTTTTGCCCATAACTTTAAAAAAATGTTAGGACACCTATAAATGTTTTTCTTTAATTTTGTAGAGTTTTAAAACGCTTTTTTTGAGCCCTCAATTAACATTTTTCGTCCATATTCACCGGAGATATTAAAATTTTTTAAATAAAAAATTTTTTAAAATAAGACTTTTTTGAAAATTTTGTTGAATAATGTCGAAGTAACTTTAAAACTATCATTATCATCTTGTAGAGCATTAAAAAATCATGTTCTAAATCATTTCTAAAATTTTAAAAAAGAAAATAAGTAAAGTCATAATACAACATAAAAATAAAAAATAGCTTAGGTATCGAAACTTAATTTTTAATAAACACTAATTTTATATCAAAAATATATAACTTGGCAGCGGTTTTTATTTATGCTTTCTTGGCCCAAACATATGGTAATTGACATATTTAACAATAAATTAATATCTAATGATTGAAAGAAACAAGATTAAAATTCTTCTAAGTTTTGGTAGATTAAAAAAAATGTATTCTTTAGAAATTTTAATTTTTGTATAAATTTTGAGAAATTTCCCTAACTTTTAATGAAATTCTTTGACATTCCCCGACTTTTTCATGACTTTTCCCAAACCAAAAAAATTCCTTGAATTTTCCCTGACCATTTGACACCCTGCATATTTATCTGAATTATGAAACTAAAATATTGTGAATTTGAAAGGATAGTTATCCTCAAAAATGGATATTCTTTTACATCGAATTTTATTATTTGTAATAGGAATAAATGACTGAAAACCACGGGGCTGACACGATCTACACTTTACCATGTTTCAATGTGTCAAATGTGTTGAAAATGACCACCAGATGTTACTTGCTAAAAACATCGGCTAAAAAAATTGTGCTTAACTGCCTCATTCTATTTTGTAAATAGTGAAGGATAATAAACGCTAAACTTCTTTTCCATGTTCAGTACAATTAATAAAATTGACACGTTTTCTAGTTATGTCTTCGATGACTAGATTAAAAACCTTATTGCTTTTACAGTTAATGGAAAACGAATCTTTAATCAATTTTATAAATGAAAATAATTTAAAATTCGGATGACAAAGATCATTATCTTAATTAAATGTAATTATTTCTGAAATTGGATGATTTTTTTGATAAGTATTTTCAACACAGAATAGAGCTGAATTGCAGTTGACGCAATTCCTTTTTTTAATTTTTTCACAGATCTGTCCCGTTGTATAATACATCAAGCAATCTACTATATAAGGCAGATCATAATTATGATCAACAGCATTTGTAAAATCGGAAAATCACCGTCTTCATTCACGATCACCTCATTCAATTTTTCTTTAATTATTTCAAAAACTCTTTTTTCTTTTCTTTTTTTTTAAATCTTTTTCAATTTTGATATGGGTAGTAAGGGTTCAGTAGGTGCTGAAGGATCAATTTTGTAGTTTCTGTAGGAGGTGGCTTTAGAACACTGTAAATTGTTATAATTTTATATATTTGAAGAAAAGTGGGAGTTGCAGGGTGGTCATTAGTACTTCCAGCTTATCGTATCGTTCCAAAAAACCTCTGCGCGAAAAAATCGGACAACACAACACAGACAAAAACTTGAAATTTTTTTTTAAATTTTTGTTTAACTCATTCATTTTATTCATTGCTTCTTCATGGAAGTATTGTTTTACTGAAAATTTAGAATTTAATATTTTAAAAATTAAAATTTTAATCTATTTTTGAATTCCTTGCTACTTTTAATTAATAAGTTTTTGTTAGAAATTTTTAATCATAAATAAGAACAAAATCTTTATGAGGAAGCAAAGTAAACTCAAATCAACCTTGTAGTGGTTTGTATTTCACATACTTACTTCCAGAGGATCCTGATTAATTTTTTCCGTTGTTAAGTGAATAGTCATTCGAATCCCATTAGCTGAACTTTCTGTAAGAAAGTATTGAGGATCAATTTCTTTATCTTTCACTCTTTTTTCACATTTGTCTAACCACTTTAAAGTTTCTTCAAGATCCTAAAAGTATTAAAAGGTGTTACAATGTTGAAAAACTGAAAAAATTTCTAACAACTGTTACAAATACAGAAAATCTAAATATATGTACTTTAAAATCGTCGCAGCCTAGATGCAACCCTGTGTTAACAGATGTTCGGTTCAGAGCATCAAATAAATTATTAAAAATTTCTCAAAATATTGCAGTTGACTCCGAATTATTCAAACGATCCTCATATGGTCTATAAAAGCGTAAACCCTCTACTAAAGATTTGCTTAAGATCTGCAACAAATAATTTTAAAAAAATCGATATTTATATTAAATCACGCACAATTGCAAAAATTATAGAAGTATGTTTAATCATACTTGCACTGCAAGCGATACTCTCATTTTCGTTAAATTATTTTTAGCAACGTCAATATGAGCATCAGACACTTTCGGGCATTGCCTATTACAAACTGGCTGTAGTTTATCGAAATTATGAAGAATATCAAAATATTCCCACTCTATAGGACTCTCATTTGGATCCACCTGAAATAAATTGAAAAGTCTACTGATTTAGATTAGGAGTAAACAATTAAAAAGATAGATTGATAAATTGATGAGTTAATGAGTGATCTAACGGAAGAAATTTAAAAAAATGTAAAATAAAATATTAATAAATTATTTAAAAAGTAATAGGAAAAAGTGCATAGTAAATATTTCATTAAAAGCTATTTGTTACAGATATAAAATTTATTTATAAATTCTTCTCCCATTTAAATTAAATCTTCTCCATTTTTTTAAAACTCACTTGTAATTTTTCTGTAACTGTAACTAATCCTTGTACTCTTTCTCCAATTCTTTTCAAAAAACATATCAATAATTTGGTCAAAACATCGCTAGCGACATGGCCGTTGGAAGCAAAAACAGCAATTGGCTGTGTATAATTATCATTTAGTGGTCGAAAAGCAATTACTAATCACGGTAAGTCTTAAACCATTTTAACGAAAAGGTAGTCCTACCGTAAATGTTTTTTCATATATTGAATCTGGAGACTTTTCTAAGAGTTTAAAAAAATCCAAAATCTTTCATCCAGCCGTTTTTAAGACAACCGATTTTTTAGGTTAAAAAATTTAATTTTAGTATTTTTATTTAAAGTATGTGCAGAATATATATGTATATATGTATGTGATAAAATATATTTTAAATAACAATGTCAACGTAATAACAATGGTTTGTTTATAAACTATAAAAAAAACTAAGTAAATTGAGCGTTTCGGTGCAATAATCGGTCTTACGCGTGAACGCAAGCGCTAATACCAGTCGGGTGGCAGTGAGCGCCTCTGGGCCTATCACTTTGAGAAATCAGGGTGATTATGAGATACTTTATGTTTTTCCCAAACATTCTTAAAGTCGTGGTGAACAGCCTCCATCGCTTGCTCACTGAAGCGTCCTAAGCCTACTTGCCTTTCTTCACAAAAATATTTTACTTAAAAAAGTACAGTATGCACCTTCGGAGTAATGCTTATTCACAAATCAGTATAGCTTAATTTAAATGTAGCTATGTAATTTTAAAAATTTGTATCCAAATCACTTCCAAAACACGCATCAACAACGTTGTTAAAGTCTATAAACACTTGGACATATTTTAGAATTTCCAGGTTTGCTGATCTTCGTAGAAGGTCTACTTTGTTTAACAGAATTTCGCAGGAACTTCCTTTAAAAGATGGTCCAGAACTTGTTATTTCACGATGAACGTGACATTCCGTTCTCCAAGCCAGAGGTTCTTCTTCAAATTGTTTGACAAGACTTCCAAATACTACATTCACCACTCTCTAAATCTGAATCAGCGAAAAATCGCTGATTTTGCAGCTATCAGTATGCAGCTAATTTAATCAGCATATATACACTAATGAAACAGCGTATAGTCACTGATATTTCAGCTTAAATACGCTGATTGAATCAGCTGCATACTTATAGCTGCATAATCAGCGATTTTTCGCTGATTCTAATTTAGAGAGCACGCCTAACATCAAATGTAGTTCTGGTGGCGGAATGAGATCGAGAAATGTTTTCTCGCTCTCAGTATTCATTAATGCATTTCAGACATTTGTCGTTCTTCCTTTACATGCTCAATAAAAGCAGAAATATCTGTACAGTAAATTACAGTTTTTGCATCGTTGAAAACTTTATTCGCTGTATTATTTAAAAATTTAAATTCTTCGCAGCCGAAATACTAGCGATTTCCTTTGTGGTAATTGAGTACTCGCATTACGAAAGTAGTGAGAAAAACACCGAGGTATAACGCAAGTCGAAGAACGGTCTCCTATTCAGGTACTATCCGCACTAGACGTTGCTTAACAATTACAAAGCCCTTAAATAGAAATATTTAAAATGAAAATTTCTCAGTGAGGTTACTTACGAGTTGCAATATTTAAAATATTGGACAGCGGTCTTCGGTATCAATTCTCTTGTGAAAAATATAATTTTTGACGTTTACATTTTGTCTGATCTTTTGATCGTCTTTTTGGAGAGTAAAACTATGACAAATCGAGAAATATTAACTCTTTATTTTTTCCACTTTTCACTTCGTAAACATTTCTTTTGCATGTACTACATAGACAGCTAGGTATTCTTTCATCGTCAACATAGGCAGGAAACAATTTTTCAATGTCGTATTTAAACATTTTCTTAATTTCAAACATTTTTTCGTACTATGAAAACACAATAAACCGACTTTCAAACGATTTTCATCGTATGTTCTCGCATGGTCCTTCGACATTTTTAAACGTCAAAACTTGTCAAATAACAGATAGTTTATAAAAATTGAATACCGCAAAAACAATTACACACTCTCTAAATTTGAATCAGCGAAAAGTCGCTGATTCACCAGCCCAGAGTGTGCAGCTGAGTCAATCAGCGAACATACACTGATGAAACAGCGTATATACTCTGTTTGATCAGCTGCATACTCTGGACTGGTAAATCAGCGACTTTTCGCTGATTCAAATTTAGAGAGCATACAATTAAAAGTCGCACTTTAATGATTTTAATTTTTATGGGAATTATAATAACACTAGAAATTTATAAAACATCACCATTTTTATTAGTTTCGAAAATTTATTTTAAAATATCATTGTCCAAAAAACACAGTAATATTATACTTGTTTCATTTTTTTAGGATTTTCTTTTCGAGACACAGAGATCTATGAGTAAAATGTAGTTGCTCATAAGTACAATAGTAATAATTATTATCATCAAATTTAGAGACACATTCTCCTGTAAATAAAAAAAAGAAATTTAAAATTGTAAATTTTTTATTCAACATGCACAAAAATAGCGCTTTTAGGTAGTTGACAGCAGAGCGAATAGTTGTTTGACCTCATGAAACATAGGTTCATTTTTACCCTAGGGCAAAAATGAAGGCCATTTTCTGAATGTCACTGAATGAATTTTACTCCCTGTCATCTACTAAATCTGAATTCGCAATTTTGAAAAATTTTGAATAAAAAATATCTTAAGTAACACGATAATAAAATCTGTCCGAATCATTCCCTTCTTTATTAATTATTAAAGATTAAGAAATCGATACGCACTCTTTGCATTATCTTCTTCATAATACACTACCAGGTTCCCTTTACAAGCATAAGTTATAACTGTCTGTATAGATCTAAAAATTCCATTTTTTTCCATTTTGATTACCGGATAAACGCAGTTCTCTGAAATAATTTTTTTAGAATTATATTTCAAATATTTATATTATTTTAAATTTTATGCAAATTCTAGTTTAATGTATAAAACTTGGAAATAATAAAAATAACATACCTTCAGCGTCCATTCTACTTATGTAACATCTAATATGACTGGAAGAATCATTAATATTTAATGATTGACAGTTGTTGAGTAAAACAGATAATAGCAATAAAAATATAGAAATCAAAAGTTTCATTTTGAATTTTATAATTTTTATATAATACTGTGTGAAAAATGCCTTTAAATGAAATAAAATAACAATACAAAAATATATTTAAGTTCGGAAATCATAAAAAGTTGTACTGTAAACTATTATTTTTATTAATTTAATACTAAAGTCAATGATGATATAGAACGAAATGATAAAGATCTGGAAAAATTCCATTAACCTTTCAACAGCAAAGCAGTTCTCTTTAGAAACTACAATTTTTGTTAAACAAACAGATAAATAAACGTTTTACATACTGATAAAATGAGAAATTTTTACTTTAAAATTATCAGAATTAAAAAATTGTAAATAAATTAGTTTCACTAAAACATGTTCTAAAAGAGGAAAACATCCTGCTCGCGACAAGTACAATTAGACATTATAAATTACTGAAGAATCAAACATAGGTTGATGAAGATGAGTTGAATAACCCGTCAGTAAACAGAAATTAAACAAGGAAGTTATCAAGGTTAATCAAAAGAGATAAGGAATTATGAGCATTAGATAAGACTAAATATATACAAAAACTTGAATTATTGATTTCTGATAAAAACACCTACAAAAATATTAATAAAGACCAGCTTTATAATTTAAAATCTAAGTAGGTATGGGGAAGATGGCCAGCCAGTTCAAATATTTTACAGAATTTGTAAAGAACTATAACTTATTATGGCTTAGGGGAGAGTGGAGCAAGACGGGGTACTTAAGGTTTAAAGCACAAAAAATGAAAATAATCGAATATATACTTTATTATTTTTTTTTAATATCATCTTTGGGAATCGGTCTTTTGTAGTAAAGACGTACAAAGGCCATCTGTTTCTTAAAAAAGCATAAAATTAATAATGTGGGAAAAATGGTAAATCTCACCATCTTGCCCCACCGGCGGGTAAGATAGGGTAATCAAGAAAAAAACCTATTTCCGTCGACAAATTTCACAAATAAAGGTTGCGTCTTCATTTTCGTCATCGACAACAGCACAACTGCAGTGAACCCATTGGATGCAGACGGAACAAGCAGCCCAACCTTCATTTGATTCTAAATAATAACCATTACAATAGAGACAATTAATGTAAACAACAAATTGTTGAAAAATATGGAAAATGTAAGTGTAGGGGAGACCGGGGCGTAATGAATCACTTCAATTTATTGAAAAGTGGTAAATTTATTATAAATTTAGAATGCAAATCAAAATTGTTAATATTAAATAATATTTCATGATCTAAATTATAATTTCATTTCTACAAAAAAAGTATTAGTAATGTGAGGACGTATTTTTTTGATTGAAAACTGAGATGCTAGGCTCAGTTTTCCAAATGATGAAATTTTTATTAAAGCAAGAATGACGAAGTTAAGCAACAAAAAGTGAAAAGTGATCCATTACGCCTCGATTCAGTAAAAAAATTTGAAATACCTATTTGAATTCTTTCGGAGTATTTTTATAACACTTTTTTAAATAATTGCAGTTTTTTAGACATTTATTTGAAATAGTATTAACAATAATGAAAATTCTAGTTTTATTATTTATAAAAATAATTAAATTTATCTTAACAAAATTGTATTTTTTTTTCTCAAGAATTTTATTACTTTTTAAAAGAATTGAATTTTGTAAAGAATGTTATTAAAATTCCTGAAAATAATTGAAATTCTGGAAAGAATTTTCATATTTATCAAGATAAATATTTTTTATTTTATTTAGTAGTAGTAATTCAGTTGTAATTCAAAATCAAAGAAAAAGAAGAAGAATCAGAGAAGACTCGCATTTGGAAAAAACTAAATTAAAAAATCATACTAAAATTTATAATTATACAAGCCTGCAAAAAAAAAAATTGCCGTTGTCAGAGGTCGAGAAGTGATTTCCCGCAGTAATTGTTGCTCTGAATCTGAATCTGGCAACGAAAATCTCCCATCACATCAGGATTTTGAGAAAAGTGGAAGAAAATTTCCAAAAATCATGTTTTTCGCTGTTTTCGAAAATTTCTACCGGGTAAATCCGACGTGCTAGAGACTTGTCATATGAGTCAAATTAAAGCCTGCACTTTAAGAAAATAAAGCGATATTGCTGACAACAAACTGAATTAGCCTTAAAAAAATGATTTTTTTAACAGTTGGCAAGCATAAAAAATTGACTCACACATTCGGTGAATACAACTGTTTTAAAAAATGATTGGTTTCGCTTATAATTTATTACTTTCGGGTTTTCGGGGTCGTTGATTACAAATATGATGTAAAAATAAAAAAATTGTAGTTCGATTCGTAATCAACGACCCGAAAACCCCTGAGTAACAAGTTTCAAGTGAATTTGATCAATTTTGAAAAATAAGTCCGCCATATTGGATCCGACATCTTGAATTTTTAAAATCTGACAAAATATTAGTTATCGGCGACCCCAAAAGCTCCTCAGTAACAAATTTTAAGCGAATCCAATCATTTTTCAAAATATTTTAATTTACGGACATTGTCAGTCAATTTTTATGCTTGACAACTGTTAAAAAAATCATTTTTTAAGGTTAATTCAGTTTGTTGTCAGCAATATCGCTTTATTTTCTTAAAGTACATGGTTCAGGCTTTAATTTGATTCATATGACAAGTCTCTAGCACGTCGGATTTACCCGGTAGAGATTTTCAAAAACAGCGAAAAATATGATTTTTTGAAATTTCCCCCCACTTTTCTAAAAATTATGACGTGATGGGAGATTTTCGTTGCCAGATTCAGATTCAGCGCACTAATTACTGCGAGAAATCACTTCTCGACCTCTGACAACGGCAATTTTTATTTTTTTGCAGACTTGTGTTATCTATTATTAATACTACAACAAAAATCAACTTATTATAAAAATAATTTTTTCATTTATATTATAAAAAATAATATAACAAATTTGTAATTATAACAAATCCAAGAAAAGAGAGTAATGTTTTGATTCATGTAAAAAGAATAACAATAGTGAATCAGTTAGACAACGAATCTTTAAATTAGAAAATCAGCAGGCGCCGAGTTATATATAATAATTAATAATTAATCATTATATAATTTATATTGTTACGTCAAAACAAGAAACCATTTTAAATGTACCCCAAGTTCCTCGTATTAAATTAGTTTAATAAATAAATCTAATTTGGGATGTGGATAAGTCAACGAGCCTCCTTATGTTATGAGAGAATAATTTATTTAAAAACCAACATGAAAGACAAGATTTAACAAAAAAACAATGATAAAATGCAAATACCAAAAAAAAAATAAAATTAATAAATAAAAAATACAATTTAAATTATAAATCTTACTGAAAGAATAGTGATTACTGATGGTGTGATGATTATCAGGTAATCCAATCTTGAATGGTGTTAAAGACTAGACACACCACACATGGTTGTTAACCACTGTTGATCTTTCAATAGTTGAGTATTAGTGCTGTTGTTTACACTAATGAAATAATGTATTGTATTCTGAAAATATTGGCTTGTCCGAATCGGTTTTCGCCTCTAGAGTAAATTTCGATGGTTTAAAATTTGGTACATTGCTTGGATTTTAAGTTGGAATGTGGGGCGCGACTCGGCGCCTGCTGATTTTCTAATTTAAAGATTCGTTGTCTAACTGATTCACTATTGTTATTCTTTTTACATGAATCAAAACATTACTCTCTTTTCTTGGATTTGTTATAATTACAAATTTGTTTAGATACATATAAGATATATATATTAACAGTTACCATGTGCTCAAAATATGCTGCTTATAATACAATAATACAAAATACATAAATTAATAATATAATATATAAGTAAAATCAACATATAAAGATGTGAAGAAATATACTAAGTTAATAAAATATTTAAATATATTAAATTTAAAAATACAATATACCTAAAATGAATAAAAAAGGTGAGGTAAACATTGTCTGGACAAGTGAAAACAAAGAGTCCATCATTCATCAGATTGACGAGAGAAGAAGTTAATGAATTGTAGAAAGAAAAAAAATGAAAAGTAATTTTTTTAAATATACACGATCTGGGGGGGCCCAGTATTCGATTTAAGATTTCGCTTGATCATTTCGATCGCGTGGGTTCGCCTTTATGTGCATATTATGTATTTATTATGTTGGACTACCAAGAACTGGCACTGCAAAACCGTAGTAGCCGTTCCTTCTTGTCGACTATTCAAGTCGGTTGTCTGCCAACGTTCGTCGAGTCCTTTAGCTCATTAATTGACACCGCGATACTTGCCGCCGATCCTGGTGGTCCCCTTGCGATCGACGATATACATATACACACTTAAAACCTTTCCCTTGATTTTGATCCTCTCCTTCCCTCGCGCAAACTTCTCTTTTTAAAACCCTCCTTCTTAACGCACACACACACACACTACAATACACCAAATAAGAAATCCCGAGGGTTCGATTATGCGAATGAACGAGCATATGATTTGATTCCTTTCTAAGACTGGTTATTCTAAAAGAGACTCGTTTTTTTCTGTCGAGCGTGTTAATGCAATGCTACTAAACGACCAAAAGAAGTGACACAGTTAACATTCCCCCCAGAGGTTCATAAAATAATCATCATTTTGCCAATCGTTTTTTCTCAACGATTGAATAATTTATTTGCATATAACAAACTGAAACTCAATAGAAAATAAAATTAAATATTAATAAATACTATAAATAATTAAAAGTAATTTCAGAATTCAAACGTTATATTAAGCTGCGAAAAAAATTTATTTGGTAGAAATAAGATTTCCAAAAATACATATCTGCATCTTTATCTTCATTTTTCTCAAAATCCTTACTTGGTGGTCAATTGTAGAACCCAGGATCGTGTTCAGCAGATGAAAAAAAATTTTGAGTCTTTACCCAACCTTTATACAAATTTCTCAATTTTCTAGGGCTTACGCAAATGGGTCTTACAGTCCACGTCAAATGTTTTAATTTAAGATCTCAATGAAGTCCTTAACACGACAGGTTGAACGGAAAAATGAATTATTAAATAATTAAAAAACGTTCTTTTAGTTTTTGCCTCCACTTTACCCAAAATCCGGACGTACGAAGCAACTTTGGGATCCACTTTTCTCAAAATTCTACAATCCTTGATAATTTTGGAACCTGTCATCGTTTTCAGCGGACAAATATTGGATATCAAAAATAAAAAAAGTCGAATTTTGCAGGTCCGTGTAATTTTTGTTTTGAAGTAAAAAAACTACAATTACTAATTTGAAATCAGAAATAAACATTCAAAATTTAATATGGCGGATCCAGTATGTCGGACAATAGAAATTAAAAATCACTCGAATTTGCATGAATTTTGTTACTCATGGGTTTTTAGGGTCGCTGTTTACGAATATGATATCTGATTTTTAGAATTCAAAAAAATTGGCCCCCTGATTTTAAATTTCGAAAAAGAAATAGAAAAAAAGAATATTAACATCTTTAAAATTACAAAAAAAATAATTTACTAAATTTTTAAAAATCAATAAATATCTATAGAGAGAACAGTTTAGTATTAAATATTGTTCATGTCCTCAAGTACATTTACTAGTATATTATATCACAAGTTCATTTCCTATCGAAGTAGAAGAGAGATATACTTCACTCTCTAGCGACTAAACTAATAAAATTACATTAATGACTTTTATCCATTAGACAGAGATATAAATATTTCAATAATCTTCTTATCGTATATAATATTCTCTTGATATCCAATCGAATATTAATTACCTTGTATAAATGAGTGTAATTTTAAAATTATGCAAATATTGATATTGAGAAACTGGCAATCAAATGATAAGTATGCAGTAAACACAGTATAATTAAGAAAGGTTTAAAAAATTATAAATAAACACAAAAAGGTGAAAAAGCATGTGATAAAAAAGTCACAGAAATTAATAATTTATTTGTTTAAATTTTTCTTTAAATTAAATAATATTTAATTAATAATAGTCACTTTTCTGACTCATTTTCAGTTCAAATTTTTTCTGCGCTCACTTAAAAATCTTTTTATTTTCAATTTAAATTTTCCTTTCATTTTCACATTGATAGATTTTTATTTTCAATATCATTTACGTATGTATTTTAAAAAAATTTTATTTTCCCCTTCTTTGTCACTTTCAGTTTGATAGTTTCTCATTTTACTATTAAGAAATCATACAATCGATCTCTGTAAAGAATAATAAAAAGAGAAATAAAAATCATTTAAATTAATAAAAAAGTAAATAATAATATAAAAAATAATATGTAGCAAATATAATGAAAAATTTTTTTTTTAAAACTATAAACAGAAATGATTGAAAGTAATGATAAAAAGGAATGTTGAAAAAAGCGGAAACCGGAAACACGTTTAAAAATGAGAATAATAAAAATTAAGATTCAATTATATATATATATATCAGAAAATATAAAAATATTTTTTCAAACTAATTATAAATTAAAGTCACTTAAAACCAGTTATGAGTTATTAATATAGCAATTATTTGCATATCTATAATCTCAATCATACATATCAGAAATAGCATTAATACGAAATTGAAATTTACTGTTTGCCGCCTCTCTTCAAGTCGTATAAACTCGATCATTGTCATAATCAGCATAAATCATATAAAATAACACCTTCCGTCAGCTGTTCTATTTTTGTCTCTCATTTTGCCTTTTATATATTCGCGACACACACATAAATCAACTAAACCAATTAATACTGAAGAAAAATCACAATAAATTATCCAATGCGTGTCATAAAATAAATATATATATATATATATATATATATATATATATATATTACACTGGAGTGTATAAAATGTGAAATACGAAAAAAAGTCTTGTATCACGCAAACTCTCGCGACAAAATTTATAGTAATTTATAGATTGAATTTTATTAAATTAATTGCGTCAAGAATTCATTAAATGTAATAATTTCTCTTTCGAGAGTTTCAAGATTTTAATATATTCTGTTTTTTTTCTATAACAGTGTAGACAAAACCTATCAAAGAAGAGAGGAATGGAGTAACTTTTACAGTACTTATATAATAAAATCAAAACTAAAAATTGGTTTTTACAATGTCATAATTTAATAATTTAAAAGAAAAAAACAAATTAAACTTTAAATTCGTCTTGGTGGACAGAAGATGAATTTAATTTTAAATATTTAAAACGATGAAAAGTTGTATTTAAATAAAATCTACAATTTGCTATTAATAAGAAACATTTGTTAAATTTTAGGTTATGCTTTTTAAATAATTTATTATTAACAAAAAATTATCATTTTTATTCAAAAGTAACTTTAACCCTCTGCCTTCTTTACAATTTTTTTTTATTTTATTGCTCTAATTTTTTATATAATTATACAATTTGTATGATCCTGTGAATTTTCTCGCCTTGGGGTGTTTATAAACTTAAATTCTCCTAGGTGACGTCAAAAAATTCCCAAAAGAAGGAAATAACAGCTATAGATAAATTTTAATTTTTTCATACGCAGAAATCAATTGTAATTCATCGTTTATAGTATTTGAGTTGTAAATCATCAATGACAAGACTGCCCTTTCCGGTGAATAAAACGGATGTTGAATTGTATATAATGGCGTTTGAATAGGATAATGCAAATTTGTTCACATTAACATATGAATATTAATTTCCATCCGGCGTTAAAAAAAGGAAAATAAATAAAAGAGCCGAATTATTACTACCGCGTGACGAGTTTCATCATTAAATGGAAATTTAAAAGTTTTGACAAACAAAACAAAAAATAAAGAGAGGCGAATTAATTTGCATTCGAATCGATACATGAGAGATTTTTATCGCAGTTTATTCACAACTCTTGTAGTATTTTAATAATTTTGTAGTTGTAAAATTTAATCAATTCAAAAGTAAATAATTATTTATATCAAATAATTCTTAAGTTAATTAAATAAATTAATTTGCTTTAAATACTTAAATTTAATGGTTCAACTACCTACAATTTAGTAGTTTTTAATGACAATTATTTTACTTCATTAAAAATTGTTTGATTCAATTAAATATTTATTTGAATCAAATAAACGATTGTCAAAAATTTTTAGACCTCACTTTTATTTTTAATAAAAATGTTTAAGCTTTGTCTTCAGTTTTATAGGTGAAAATTACTTTGCAATGATTACTGATATTTTATACTTTAAAAATATCTTAAACAAAATTTTAATGCACATTAAAATAAAGCTGAGAATCTGACATTTAATTTTCCTATATTTTATCTATAAAAAGGAGAAAAATTATTGCTGTTACAAATAATTGAAATTTACATTTTTCTCCGAGTAAAAATTCATTTCGTCTCCGAAGCCTTCCTTTTTAATAAATAACTGAATGTAGAAGTAAATTTAACAGAACATTTCGATGGTAATATAAAATGAGGGTGTGAGATTTGTATATATTTTACTAAAAAATACATATTTTAATTGCGCCCTAATGTATATAAATGTGAAAGAAAATTTATTTTTCATCTCCGAAGCCTTTTCCTTGAAATATGCTAGGTTTTCTTTTGTTTGTAGTATTTACCTGCATTGCTTTGAAAAAATTAACCCAAATGACCATTAACTCAAATACTTTAAATAAATTTATATTTTAATCGATTTAAATGTATTTGGTATTAAAATATGCAAATTATTAAATTAAGTATAGTTTTAATAGAAAAACCATATAATTAAAGAAAAAAATAAATTGAAAAACTGAAATTTAAAAGTGTCACATTCAGAAGAATCACCCATACACAGTGCAGCCCCTTACGAAAAAGTATGACATGTAATTTACAACATGAATGAGTGTTGTAATTTACGTGGCGTTTTTTCGCGACGCCAAGAAAAAAAACACAATCGAGAATGTCAAATTGTTTTTAACTTGTCAGGTTATCTAACCAAATTATCAAAATTGATTAGGAGATATTGTTAACTTGTTTCACCTTTATGAAATTATCAATCAAAAGTTCTAATTAGAAGTAAAAATAAAATTTGTTTTCTATCGGACAGTATGATATGTATTATAGTTTTTATTTTGTGTCCTGCAACAAAAAAATTTGCATTGTTTCTCGAATTTTAAAATAATCTTACACGCATAGAAAGATTGGTTAGTTGAAATAGGAACATAGCTAACAAGTTTGTTGTTATATCAAAAAGGTTCGCTATATGACAGCGAACTGACTGAAAATACTGATGATGGTTGACAAAACGAAGTGGTCCGCTGTCATCGCAAACTTCTTAGTTGTGATAGATAATTATTAAAGATTTGACAGCAAATATCAATTAAACTATATACATAATCCTGTTAAAGGTTTTTGTGCCTTGAAGTTTGTACATGATAATGTTTTGTTTGTGGCGTCGCGAAATAACGTCACGCAAATTACTGCAACTGTTCATGTCGTACATTACATGTCATATTTTTTCGTAAGGTGCTCAATAACTTTTGCTCACCCTCCAGCGATTGAAGGCTTTACAAAAAGTTTTCTATTTTGTTTACTATTGAAGTTACAAAGCTCAAAAAAATATTATTTGAAAGCTCATTTCCTCAGCTTTAACATTACATAAAATCGAAATTAAAAAAATAATTTTGTTAATGAGTAAATAATTTTATTGCAAAATAAAATTGTCTGTTATTAATACTATAACAAAAATCAACTTTGATTTCTTCATTTTGCAAACTTAAATTAAAAATAGGAGACTGTTTCTATTTACTCCTAAAAACTGGAAATTTGAGATTAATAGAAACAGTTAATTATTGCTCACAAAATATTTGATGAAATATTATTGAAATTTCTGCTGTTTCTATTTACCCCATCTGACCCTAATATATTTAACTGATTACATAAATTTGATAATATATTTTTTTCTATACTCAATAACATTTGTTTATACAATAATAAACTTTATTTTAAAAATATACTTTTTTATAATACATTAAGTTATTAAAAAGATTTATAACATACCGGAAGACATTACATTTTTGTCTCCTTATAAATAATTTATTAACACTAATATTAAATAAACAGTTATAAAACATGTAAAAGTATAACCAACTTCAAAAATAATTTTTTTAATTGTTTATACTCCTGCCCTAACGCACTTCGACAAGAGTCCCCAAGAAATATTTTTTTTGGATTAAGCATAACCATTTTGCGTCTACAGCGTATTAGGAGTACTCGCATTCGCCTGGACCACCTGTTAATTAGGTTTTCTCGCCAGAGGAGAGGGAAACTGAAGAAAACCTCTCTTGAGTACAACCGGTTTTATCGACAGTCAAGTTCTAATGGTGTGTACCGGACAATAATCGACAGTGCACATCATTATACCTTGACGTCAAACCTCCCGCTTGATAAATCACGAAAGTAGTGAGAAAAATACCGGGCTATAGCGGGCACCAAGGCGGTCACCCATCCAAGTACTAACCGCACTGAATGTTGCTTAACCTTGGTGATCGCAAGCCACAGAGTCCCACCACTGTGATTTACCATCGGTCCCTTCAAAAATAATTTATTTAATCAAATTAAAGAATTTTCATAACTAAACTTGCATGTAAAAAAAATTACTATCCAAAATTTTTTATTTTTTGAAGAATATAAGTGTTAAATAGCACTTTTTGAAAATTTTGACAATGCCACTCGTAAAAGTGACCCCAAAAACATATGGATATGTGTTTGCAGAATTTTTAATAATTTATTTCTTCCAATATTAAGAGCTTAAAATCGAAGTTAAAAATCAGCACATTTGGTCATTAAAGGGTTAACCTGATAAAAATAATGAAAATTTAAAAATATATTAATTCGGAAAATATCTTCGGGACCACAGAAAATCTGTTTCCAGTGTATGTATTTAATGATCAATTAATTATTGCCCAATTTTGAAATTTTTCATTTTTCTGGTAGAAAGTTATGTAGAGGAGACTGGGGTAAACCCGCGCTCACTAGCGATTTGACGCTATAAACTCAACTTAAGATGGAGATATTTGTACTGTGAATAGTATAGTTAACCTGATATCTTACAAGTGTCTCAAAATGAGTTGTTTTAAGCGTTTACACCATTGAGATACAAAATCTGTTTTATATTGAGACATTTAATTTCATCTCGTGTCTCATTTTAAAACATTTAAAGTAACTCAATTCGTATAAAACACATAAAACGCTTTCTTACCGTGAGACGGATACTCGAAACACATAACGTGTCTCAAAATGCATTGCTAAATGTGTAAAACACTTGAAACGTCTTAAAATGAGACACCTATCTGTTTCAAATATGTGGACACAAAACATCTACGTGTTTCAAATATGGGGACAAAACGTCTCAAAATGAGACACTTGATTTTGCAGTGTACAACTAATGTTAACGAACTTTTGTATTGTTTCATGAATTCGTCATAAATTCAGAGACGGTCAATTGTTTTTAGAAGTGCAAAAAAGAAAAAATGATCTTCGAATTTTTAAGTTTTTCGATTATTATTTTTGAGACTTAATTTATTCGACCAATATTTTTTTATGCTGTTGGATGTCCTTTTTCAAAATATATATGTAGTTTTGTTTGATTTCAAAAAGATTTATTTAAATTTATTATGAAATGTGAGAAATACATTCGGGGTAAAGTCGCTCACATGAAGTCGGGGTAAAGCCGCTCACTTATTAAATTTGTGTTAGAAGCCAAATCAGTATTAACAGTATTTGCGCTTTTTTGGCGATCTTAAAATTTTTAATATTAAAAATATTTATTAAAAGAGAAATAATATTCATTTCCTAACAATGTTATTGAATTATTGAGTAATTAGTTGAATATTTAACATTTAGCATGTCCCGCATTTCGCGATTTGTGGCAATTTTTTTTAATAGATGGCGCCGAACTATCAATATTCGTTGGTAACATTGAGCGGAATCATGTTTATATCAGTCATCATTAGTGATTATTAGGTTATAACGGTTATAACAAACAACACAAACAAATAATCAAAAGTTTTCGCTGTCTTTTTCGGTTAGAAAAAAGACATAAATCTAGTTTGTTGTCTTAGTTCAGTTCACGTTTTATCTTTGTTTATTTTTAAATTTAAAATTTCGAATTTAATTTGTTATATTTTATCAATAATAAAATCTATAACTTGTTATATCCAAAATTGTATCTGGGTCAATCCATTTTATTTCAACTAAAGTGGTCGCCAACTAATTTTAAAAAATTGTAATATTCTGCAGGAATGATTTTGATGTTACTAAAGTCACGAAATTAAATGACTTTTTCAAAAAAATTATATATTTTTTATGAAATATGAATTTAAAATGTAAGAGATGCTAAAAACTGTCAGTTTTCTGCTAGTAGAACATAATGTAAAACAAATACAATTTAGTACAAAAATATAACATAAATTATTGGTATTTGTTAAGAATGTTTAAATTTATTATTACAAATTAATATAAGCATTTAAAATTATAAAATAATAAATAAAATATTATCCCAAAGTTCATCATCAAAGTAACCTAATTGTGGGATTTTTATTAACAAATAATGGGGAAATGGAATTATAAAATTAAATAAAAACTTACGGAATATGACGAATTTTCGATGAACTTTCAGTTTCTGTTTAACGTTTTCTTCAATTTTCTACTTAAATACACGCAAAAAAAAGGTTGGATAATATATCCAATTTTTATTGGATAGAAGGAAATTAGCTGTTATACCTATGTAAAATCATATATGAACAAACGGCGTTGGTTCCAGTGACAATTTTAAATTTATACTTATGATTAGTCATTATATCTATTTAGTTGGATACGGTTTCCAACGAGTTGGATGTAACAGCCAACTGAAATTTGTAAGTCCCGATTCCTATGATGCGTATGCGCTGTCAACAAATTGCGACTAGATTCCGACAATTTCGTGCGTGAACGTGAACTGTCAAGACGAAAATACTATAATGGACGAAAACACGATAAATTTTTTGAAAATAATCGCGCTAACAAAATGTGAACATAATAACATTGTTAAACGAAAGTGTTTAAGTGAAAGTGAAAGTGTCAAGTAATAAAGTAGCAAAATTGAAATCAAAGTTTGTAAAATTCTGTCTTCTCTTTTACAGGTAACCTTATAGATTATGAAACACTATTATCTCTTAAAGAGAATATGATTTTGATAAATTGATTTATTTGTGATGAGGAACAAACGCTCCACGATGAGGAATACCTAACGCTGAAATTTTTTTAGGTTATGTATGTTAATTTTAAAGTAAAAAAATCATAAAGAGAATTAATTTCCAGTGATAACTAATGTTATTTCAATCTTAATTATATCTAAAACATTTAATAAGAATTAAATTAGTAAAATCAAATAAACATATAATTTTATGAATATTCATGTGTAAATTTAATTAAATACGTAAAATATAAATGGTTATTTCACTATTAGAAAATAATTGCATTATACAACTTAAAAGTAGTGATAACAAAAAAAAATGGACACACTCAGAAAAAGAGTTGGCTGCCATAACCAATTAAATAGTTGCTATAGCGCGATCCAATTAATTGGTTAGCACATCCAACTATTGGATACTGTATCCATGCGAAAAGGTACCCCAGCTATGTATGTAATGCAGCTAAGGTAATGCAGCTAAAAAGTTGGATGTATCAACCAAGAAATAGTTGCCCCATCCAATTAAGTGGATCGCGCTATAGCTACTATTTAATTGGCTATGGCAGCCAACTCTTTTTCTGAGTGCAGTTCACAAAACAAATTGGCTGCCCTATCCAACAGAATTGAATAGTACATCCAACATCTAAGAATCCAATTAAATTGGTTGTCCTATCCAACTAAATAGATCGCGCTCCAGACACTATCTAAAATAGCTGGGGTATCCAACACATAGTATACAGTAGCCAACTATTTTTCTGCGTGTAGAAATAATATCGAAAATAAAAACGCCACTTTGCCCATTTTCACGATTTTCAAATTTTAAATAAGAATTAAATTTGTAAAATCAAATAAACAAATAATTTTATTAATATTCATGTGTAAATTTAATTAAATACGTAAAATATAAATAGTTATTTCACTATTAGAAAATAATTGCATTATCCAACTTAAAAGTAGTAATAACCAAAAAAATAGACAGTTCACAAAACAAATTGGCTTCCCTATCCAACAGAATAGGATAGTACATCTAACATCTAAGAATCCAATTAAATTGGTTGCCCTGTCCAACTAAATAGATCGCGCTCCAGACACTATTTACCCTGGAAAATTGTGATTTTGAAATTTGGTATATGTGTATTAAAAATTTTCCCTAAGTAAAAGTAAGAA
This sequence comes from Leptopilina myrica (nomen nudum), assembly GCA_032872475.1. Taxonomy (NCBI): domain Eukaryota; kingdom Metazoa; phylum Arthropoda; class Insecta; order Hymenoptera; family Figitidae; genus Leptopilina; species Leptopilina myrica (nomen nudum). Next base: position 7,745,763 of record CM065467.1, read on the forward strand.
TGATCGTGAAAATGAACAAAGTGCCAATTTTAATTACTTCTTCTTTCACGTTTGTAAAGAAAAAAGGAAAAAAAATGAGAAACTAAAAGTTAATCACAGGCACTTTATATTTGATAAGGTTTTATTCAATTTAATGATTTCTCTTTATCACATTTAGTGAATGAAATTTGCAAAATTATTTTATTTTCTAGGTGAACTTTAAAATTATTTATCTTTTAATATTTCTAATTATTAATTGTTTCTATCAATTTATACTAATAAACTAATTCATTCTTAGTAAATTCTAATATTTGTTTACGTTTTTATAGTAAATTTATGTGTTTTTTAAAAAATATTTTCCAATAGACTAAAAAGTGACAGTTTTGTCTTCTTCATATTCTTTATAGATGCTTATTTTACAATAAATATGAAAAATATTTAGAAAATTCTTATCAGTGATTCTAATAGCTTTAAAATTATTCCTGCAAAATAGTATAATTTTTAAACGTAAGAACGTTAGTCGAAATAGAATGGAATGACTCTAATATTATCTTTATTTTCATTCGCTTTTTATATTTTTATTTTATACTCTGAATGAAATCTTAATTAATTGTTAGATTTTTATTTACAAATCAATGTTGAATTTACCTGTTGCCACAACAAGCTTTTTCCACCTATCTTATTTTTTAAAATTTATTTTTCAAAAAAAAAATTGACGAAAAATCAATGTAATGAATTCAAAATCTCAGTTACCTAATGACAAAGTAATGATAAAAAATTAACTATGAACGAAGTACAGGTAGTTCTACAAACGAAGGAAGAAAATGAAGAAAATTTTGGCACAAGTTTTTTTTACGTTCAGGTTTAAAAAAAGTCAAATTCAAGTTAAAAGTATTATCAAAGTTAGCTAAAAGTGTCTAGTCAAAAAAATACAAATTGTAAATTTTACAGCTTAAGCACATGTCTATTCTGTCAGAAAATGACTGGAAATTGAGAATTTAGTCATTTTTCGTCTAAAAAATTGAAAAACAACGCTCAATAAGAAAATTTAGTATACTGGTCAACAGAAAATAATAAGGTTCTACGACACCTCGAGCACCAAAAGTATAAAAACATAAAATATATTTTTTTAAGGAGGTTCTATTACTTGACTGAATTAATAAAAACAGAAACCATTATTTTGTGAGTTGATTTACTTGGTACTTTGAAACATCTGGCAAAACCGCATTTCTTTAGTCGTGTTGTAAAAGATTGGCACAACTTGTTTACATTTAGTTTACACAGTATAAAACATTAAATCTTTTTACAAATTAAATTATTGCAACTCTAACAGGTACCTAATGACACTTTTTTAGCATATGTTTAATCATTATACATCTTTTTCGTATTAAAAAATGTTTCATCAATTTCTTAATGTTAAATATTTCGTGGTTAGTAAATATGTATGAAAAAGTATTTAATTCCCATAAGATTCTATGTTAAAAGTTAAAAAACAAAAACGCTTATAACTTTTTTCACAAGTACCCTCATGAGACCTAAAAAATTTAATTATATATTTTTTAAACCTTTATCTAATAGTGGTCCAAGTTTCAATGAATTGGTAATGTTAATTCTATTTGCTATAGAACCTCCTTAAATACATACCAGGAAAATGGAGATTTGTCTGGCCAAGTTTTTTTTTGGCAAAAGACAAAAGTCTGATTTTATTAATAAGGATTATAAATATACTTTTCGCATTGTCATGTTCATGTTAGTTTAAAAAATAAATTGTAAATTTTGTCTCAACGCTTTCATTTACACCTTCCGATATGTATCGCCTCAATATTCTACATTGTCTGCGATTCAAGTGAAAAAAACAGTAGACTATGTAGATCCTTTTTATTTTTTTCATTGCATCAAATGTCTCTTTTATATTCAATAGACTTTTTTCTTCCACGTGTGATTGCTTAAATTTGATATAAATAAGAAGATATAAGATATAAAAGTTTGTGGTTTATTTAATAATTTATACTGTGCGCTCGCACACATAAATCGATGATGTGGTTAAAGAAGTCATGATATATGGCCTAATTTGATGTATCGCAAGGCCGCACCGATCGGTAGCAGCCTTGTATGGCTGAATGACCGACTGTAAATTACAGCCACGTCTTACAAAAACATATCAAGTCAGTTGACTGCTTCTCTCGACTCCCGACTTCCATCGACGTTTCAACTCTCATCGACACTCGAAATCTAATTAGTCTCTTCGAATATATATGGGAAAAGCTCAAATGATGATAATCTCATATGTCCATCGGGAGTCGAGATCAACTTTTGTAATATCATTAATGTCTCTGTGTCTTGGAAATATAAATTCAGAACTGGTATTTAATTATTCACTCTCACAGCTTGAGGTGCATTGACTCATTCAAACTTGGCAAAAGTTGAGAGTGAACATTAATTATTTTAGAATTAACTCTATTTTATTGATGTTTTATATGTTTTATTTATTTTTTATATTGCACTTAAATTTATTTAAATCATTGCTTGATTATCATTCATTGAGTAGCAACAATTCACACGCGACTAATTATACTTTTCCCTTTTTTTAAATAAAATTAACAACTTTAAAAATAATATAATGTAATAATTTTAAATTCAAATTTTTTTCAAAAAAGTATAATTCAGGGAAAAATCGGGATATTCTTATTAAAAGTACTGAAAATAATTAAATCTTTAGAAATCATGAAGAAAATTATCAATTCTTGTGTTGTCTTTGTTTGCCTCACAAAATATAAAATTACCACGAATGCTCATACAAAAGATTCAAAATTTCTATTTCTGACAATAACTCCAAATGCTGGTTGTCATTTTTATATTCGGGATAGAGCAAGAACAATCACACTATCGGCCTCATCTTCTTGAAATTTTATGGTTAATTATTTATGAAATATTGATCAAGAATTTCGCACCGTCAAACACTACTGTCAAAACTAATTTATTAACAATAGTTGCTATGGTCATTATCATGAATATATAGCAATTAAAAAAATCTGAACAAATTTTTCAGGAAAATTGATTCGGGGAAATAACCGCGAATCTAATCTTGAAAAGATTTCAAATTAAAATCTTTGAAATTTTGAATTTTAACTAACTTACTCTTACTTAACAATTCTGTAGAATTAATTTTCTTGAAAAAGTTTAATTGAATTGTTTATTTTCTAATATATATTTAATTAAAGAATTTCCGAATAAACGAAATTTAAAAAAATTGAATGGTAAATAAAAATTTGCAACAATTATTAAAAATAATTTACAATTCAATTCTTTCGAACAATTTTATAACAATTTTGGAAATTAAATATATTTTTCGAAAAATTTAGTTACTAAAATTTTATTAAAAATTGTCAAAATCCCGTGAAGAATTTTATTATTTATGAAAATAATTGAATTCCTGCAACGAATTTTATTACATGTTTTTACATAATTGAAATCCTATAGATAATTTTAGTACACGCAGAAAAATAGTTGGCTACTGTATACTATGTGTTGGATACCCCAGCTATTTTAGATAGTGTCTGGAGCGCGATCTATTTAGTTGGATAGGACAACCAATTTAATTGGATTCTTAGATGTTGGATGTACTATTCAATTCTGTTGGATAGGGCAGCCAATTTGTTTTGTGAACTGCACTCAGAAAAAGAGTTGGCTGCCATAGCCAATTAAATAGTAGCTATAGCGCGATCCACTTAATTGGATGGGGCAACTATTTCTTGGTTGATACATCCAACTTTTTAGCTGCATTACCTTAGCTGCATTACATACATAGCTGGGGTACCTTTTCGCATGGATACAGTATCCAATAGTTGGATGTGCTAACCAATTAATTGGATCGCGCTATAGCAACTATTTAATTGGTTATGGCAGCCAACTCTTTTTCTGAGTGTGTCCATTTTTTTTTGTCAGCACTACTTTTAAGTTGTATAATGCAATTATTTTCTAATAGTGAAATAACTATTTATATTTTACGTATTTAATTAAATTTACACATGAATATTCATAAAATTATTTGTTTATTTGATTTTACTAATTTAATTCTTATTGAATGTTTTAGATATAATTAAGATTTAAATAACATTAGTTATCACTGAAAATTAATTCTCTTTATGATTTTTTTACTTTAAAATTAACATACATAACCTAAAAAAATTTCAGCGTTAGGTATTCCTCATCGTGGAGCGTTTGTTCCTCATCACAAATAAATCAATTTATCAAAATCATATTCTCTTTAAGAGATAATAGTGTTTCATAATCTATAAGGTTATCTGTAAAAGGGAAGACAGAATTTCACAAACTTTGATTTCAATTTTGCTACTTTATTACTTGACTTTCGTTTAACAATGTTATTATGTTCACAGTTTGTCAGCGCGATTATTTTCAAAATATTCATCGTGTTTTCGTCTTGACAGTTCACGTTCACGCACGAAATTGTCGGAATCTAGTCGCAACTTGTTGACAGCGCATACGCATCATAGAAATCGGGACTTACAAATTTCAGTTGGCTGCTACATCCAACTCGTTGGAAACCGTATCCAACTAAATAGATATAATGACTAATCATGAGTATAAATTTAAAATTGTTACTGGAACCAACGCCGTTTGTTCATATATGATTTTACATAGGTATAACAGCTAATTTCCTTCTATCCAATAAAAATTGGATATATTATCCAACCTTTTTTTTGCGTGTATAATTATAAACATTCTTGCAATTCTTGCAAAAATTCTTAAAACTAATTTTATTATTTGTTTAAATAATTGAAATCCTGTTAAGAATTTTCTGCATTGGGTCAGGCTTAGCCAAACGAATCGGGCCATTCTTTTCTCAATTGTTTCTGACTCAAAAATGTATGCAGAATACATTAGTATTTTTTAATTTTGAGTATAGCGTAAAGAAGACTGTTTTTTATTATAATATTATAAAAATAATTAAACTCCTGAAAACGTTTAAAAAAATAAATTCTTGTAAACATTTCAATTATCTTTAATAAAATTTTAATTTCATACCGGTTACTATGGAGGGGAGTAACTGGATCAAAGGCCAGTTCGATTCTGTATATAAAATTAGATTCCCCAAAAAATTAAATAAAGAATAAATGGCTTGAATTTTAAATAAACCAAACGGAGCGGTTCGGTATTCGTGTTGTGTGTGTCTATAGGTGATCGAGAGGAATCAAAAGAAAAATTTGTAATTAACGAGCTGAGATGTAATCAGATCGGTGTTACTCTAATATTGAGAGGAAACCAACTCAGCATAATAGAGGGTTGAAAGGTATCGAGAGGCAACCAGCCCAACACAAATTTCGGTTTAGACTGCCGAGAGGTAACCAAAATTAAATTATTTTTCAAAAAGAAAAGTGTTAATCTATATCCTTATATTTTATAATAATACACGGAGAAAAATTCCAATCGATTATAGCATGGACTTTCTCACTCTATTTTTCCATAGACTCAGTATGCGAAAGTTGCAATAGATGGTGTGAAAATCGCATGGACCCATGCGATTTTGGCATGGATTCCAAGCAAATTACGCGTAGTTGTGTCTGTGCGTTATTCGGTTCGGCTGCCCATGCTCAATTAGTATGATATTTCTCTCTGTGTATTCTGACAAGTTTTTGAATTTCATAAAGGTTTGAATTTGAAGTTTTTTAAAAAAAATTTATTGATGTATTTCAAAAATATGATCAGAATATTCTTTAGAGCCAGGAAAAGTCAAAATTTTGTCTGGAAATCAGGGAAAAGTTAGGGAAAAACAATATTAATTTTTGTTGGCAACCCTATTAATTATTATCCATATTTTATTATTTGTTTATGTATGTGACACGCTCTCTGGAAAGAAGTAAAAAATTCGAGGTTATGTTTATGGTTTTTGAAATCAAAATACAAAAAAACTGGTTTTAAATTTCCTATCTGTAAAAGAGGGTATTTTAGTCAGTGCCCGGTTATCACCAATCTACACTCAGAAAAAGAGTTGGCTGCTATAACCAATTAAATAGTTGCTATAGCGCGATCCAATTAATTGGTTAGCACATCCAACTATTGGGTACTGTATCCATGCGAAAAGGTACCCCAGCTATGTACGTAATGCAGTAATATTCTATGCAGGTAATGCAGCTAAAAAGTTGGATGTATCAACCAAGAAATAGTTGCCACATCCAATTAATTGGATCGCGCTATAGCAACTATTTAATTGGCTATGGCAGCCAACTCTTTTTCTGAGTGTAGAAATTTATAGTGTGGCTGGCCTTACTAATTCCTTATCAGCGCCCCTATTCAAATAATGCGAAATAGGGAAATTTCTACACAAGTAGTTGAAAACAAATTTTTCTCTCCATTCATTATTGTATCGAGCATGTAAATATATTTGTATATAATTTTTACATTATAATGAGAAATGAGAAGGTTTTCAATTTTTTGTTATACGCAAGAGTAAGTTTCTAAAAAAGTCCTTCTGAAGAATTGTAATTTTGGGAATTTCGCGTCGAATAAAAGGCTGACTCGAATCTGTGGGTGGCTTCTTACACTGTTAGTCTCGATTCCAGGCAAGGTGTGCGTGAGAATTGTGTAAAAGAGATGAAGATGCTCTAAGGATGCGTCGGAAGCGCATCAAACCCCTCCCCCCTCGTGTCTCTCTAGCTTATAAAGGAAGGAAGAGTCCGACAGCTTCATCTTGACAATACCGTGTGGTCCCTTCTCCACTAGGGCAAAAACATCCTTGCAGAATGTATCTTCACAAATAAAAATATAATCACTTTCTCTATCTCTCTTTTTCTCTCTAGCACGATACAGATCTTCAGTGATTTCTTATTCCTCTTGAGAAACGATTTTTGACATTTTTTTTATTTCACTTAAAAGATCCAATTCCTTCTTAAACGCAGGAGTAATCTTATCCACTTCTCCCTCCCCCACCAAAAAAGGGGGGTAATAACAACTCTATACATTTTTTCTTCCCCCACTTCCCCTTGCTAGTATTTCTTATGATAAAAAAATTAAAAACAGAAATAACAAAATATAATAATAATTTGCACTGAAGAAATGAATAAAGTAGTTTTTACTATACTTGCACAGTAGAAACCAAAATATGCATATTTTTATCAACTTTTGTTATTTCTGAAGTAGATTTTATTGTGTTTTACGAGTAGAATTTACTGAGTTCTTTACTAAAATTTTATACTATTTCGCCGGAAATAAAATTGTTTATTATTTTCAAAATAAAATATTACTATACGCTGGAATTTACTAAAATTACGAAATAATTGAATTTTACTATTTGTCGGAAGTAAAATTTACTGTGATTTTTATTTTAAAAATTTAATTATACTCCAAAAGTGTAATTCATTGCAATTAAAAAAAAATTTGTTAGAAGTGAAATTTACTATAATTTTTATACTGAATTTAAAAAAATGGGCCACTGACTTGAAATCAGTAAAATTTTACCGATTCAGATTCAGAGTGTAAGCCTAAAGTGTAATATACTGGAATTTTTGTAGGAATTTTATACTATTAAAATGTTGAATTTGCCATATTTCTTAAATTAAAAATTTAATATTTACTGCAATTTACTATTTCCCGAAAGTAAAATTTACTATTATTTTTATATTAAAATTTTACTTCACGCTAAAGTGTAATTTAGTAAATAACTTTTTATAGAGAAATTTTACTATTTTTCTTTAGGTCATCGAGGTGAATTTTAACTATATATGTGTTCGAGTTAAATGGTCGCTGTCATTACACCTGGCCCTCTTTTAATAAATTAATAATTAACTAGCGTTGTTGTTCTCGCCCGCTCGGAAGACATTTTACTTGTTTATTTCCACTTATATAAATTTATTAAATAGCATCTCCATTGATAATAATATACATATTAAAAAAAATTTAATTTATATATATATACATATGTATGTGTTGTGTATTTATGTGTGAATATACATGTGTATGTAAATAATAAATTTTTTTTTTATTTTCTTTTTAAAAATTATTTATGTTTGTTTTGAAATATTGGTTATTTAACATTTATATTTGTTCATAAATTAAGATTGAATTATTTTAAATATTGATATTTTATTTTTACCTATTTGTAGTTAATTTTAAAATAATAATTTTCTAATCATAAAATAAAAATATTTCTACTTACATATATACACTGAAAAAAATGCTATTGAATCTATAGCACACATATTCACATACGTTCAAATGCAGATGTGATCAACTTAATGCGAAATGTAGTTCATTTTATAGCATCGCTATTGAATTAAAGAAGTCATTTTTTGATTTAAAAGCAGTGCTATAAAATAAACTACATATCACATCAAGTTAATAATATCTGCTTTTGAACGTATGTGAATATGCGTGCTATAGATTCAATAGCATTTTTTTCTCAGTGTATATTCCCTATATTTTGTAAGTCTGAAAATATTGAGTTTAGGAAAAAGTTGTCAATGAATGAAAGTTTTAGTTTTCGCTAGTACCAAACGGGTAGCAGTGAGTGGCCCAGAGGAGCTCACTGCTCACTGACTGGCAGTTGCGCGTGTCGTCCGAGCGTCCGACCGGTTCTTGAATTTGTGTTATTAAAAATAATAAATGTTAAATTAAAATGTTATTAAAATGTCTCGAACAATTAATATTTTGAGCGAAGCAACTTTTATTATATATCAGAGCAATTATTACTACTTTATATGGATTTTTAGTTTTTACTCAAAAAAGCAAACGCTATGAAACAAAATTTTAGTTACACGCATATATCCCTTTCCCATATATAAACGTAACATTACAGTAATATTAGTCATATTAAATATCTGTCTGATAGGTAATATAATCCATTAATATTACTGTAACATGACAGTAACATTACTTTAATATTACACGCTTATAGAAAAATTTCAAAACAGTTCCTAAGCAGCACGTAAGGTTTTAGTGACATCACTGTAATATTACAGTGATCTTACTGGAATATCTAAATGTCCGACTGGAGGTAATATTATGTTGTACTATTACGGTAAATTAATGGGAATATTAAGGCAATATCACAATTACCTCACCAAGTCTGGAATCCAACTCTGCACCTTGTGTTTAGTAAGTTCAAGTAAGATTGGCTCACTGGTAAGACTCTTGCTTGCTGTACACAAGGTTCAGGGTTCGAGTCCAGCTTGGTAAAATGTTATTTTCTAAATTATAAAATTATTCTAATTTTATCTTAACATTACTCTGTAATATTACCTTAATAGAAAAACGTAAAACTATCTCCAGGCGGACATTTTTAAATCCCAGTAAGATCACTGTAATATTGCAGTGGAGATTACGAATCTCCAGTGTAATATTACAGTGATGTCACTATAAGCTTACGTGCTGCTTGGGAATTTTGTTTCTAATGATAAAATATGAATAAAATTTTTGTTTATTCATTAAATATACACTTTTAAGTTATTTTTATTCACTTTACATACTCGAGTAATAGTACTGAAATGTTAAATTAATTTTGCTTTGAAAAATTTACTGTAAGATTACTGTAATTTTATACTCAAATATTACAATAATATTACTGTAATAATAATAAGGGACCGTATATTTAATTGAAAATTATTTATTTTTAATTATTAAATTATTAGATTATTATTCTTACAATTCTTATTCTTATTTTGTTCAAAATAAGAAAGAATTATTTCAATAAATGTTATAAATAATTTAATGTAAAACTAAAATTGCACATTTTGAAATATAGAACTTTAGGAGTATTAGCATAAATGATTATTATAACAATATATAATAAAGGGGATAAAATAATTATACTTTCGTTTAGAATTATAGAGACAAGCCTGACAAGTTTAATAGGTTAAAAAAAATAATTAAGCTGCCCGTGCAGGTCGCTCGCCCGCGGCGCAATGGGGGTTTTTTACAATTTACTATATTAAAAATTGTCTAGAGGCTAAAAATTTAATAATAATCAAAATCCAATAAAATTTTTATTAAACTTGTCAGGCCCACTCTGAAACTTTTTGCAAAACCTTCTTATCATTTACAGGTATGTTTTGAAAAAAGAAAATTAAAAATTTATTTTACCCAGAGTTAAAAAAAATTAATTTGTTTAGAAAATTGTATTATTTTTTAAATAAAAAATAAAAAAAAAATTTTTTGTTTTCATTTCCTAAAAGTTGAAAGAAAACTAAAACTTTCGTTCTTTGTCAACTTTTTTCTAAACTTAATATTTTCGGACTTATAAGCTACTGAATATAGGTCTACGATTAAAAGTGAAAAATTTCGAAAATTCATAACTCGAAAATTTTGACAATTGAACAAAAATAAAAAAATACGTATCTGTTTTTTTTCGATACAGAATAGAAAAAAAATATTTTTGGCCGATTTTAAGAGGTCGACTAAAATCTCACGTGGAATTGCCTATATATATATATAATATACACAATATATAATATATACAAAATTCGTCCCATTACATTTTCGAAAAAGCCAAAACAATTTTTTTGGGTACATTATATATGCGAGTATACATGTGTATATGTTTAATGTATATGTGTCAGTATACATAAACATATATATGTATATCTATATATGTTGCCGAACGACGAATCCGACGAAACGACTAGAAAACATTTTAATATTATAGAGATAGAGATCTGTATGTTAAGGCCTTTCTTCAATAGGTTCCCAAAACTCTGCGTTTATCTGCGAATGACTGAGTTCCGTTGATTTAAACATATGTTGTCATAGCAACCGACGCAAATCAGAATTCAGAGTTTTGGGAACCTATTGGAGATTAAGTTGTGTTAAAATTAAGTTATCAATCAACATAGGTAGTTTTTCCCCACTTTAGTAATCAAATTACTAAAAACACATAGTGAGTTTAACAACAACGTATACAAAGTTTCTCCGTTCAATTGTTTTGAATGTTTTACTATTGGAAAAAAAAAGATTTTTTCTTTACTCACCAAGAAGGATTTGACTTTATAGACAACGAGGGAGAGTGAATTTACAGGAGCAGCTGAAACTATATATAAAATGTTAAAGCAAAAAATCCAAAATTGTAGTAAAAAAATTTTCGTTTTTGTCCCCCAGGAAAATTTGATTTTATATAAACACTCCAAGAAAGTAAACTTATAGGATTAGATAAACCAAAAAATTAAAAAAACCGTAAAATTTTTTTTTTGAAAAATCTAATTTTTTATAAAATTTTGAACTGGGAAAAATTGAAATGAATAAAAATTTGTGAAAATTAAAATAGAAGTCAAAACTAACTGTTCTAATGTTACGTCCGTAACGTCCGTAAATTTGAATGATTTATGCAAAGATTACAGCAGTCAACAGTTTTAACAAAAAAATTTAAAAAATAAAATTTTTTTGAATTTTTTTCAACTTCTGCATATTTTTTAAAAATTATAGAAAACATTTGAAACTTACACAGGTGGAATCATTCAAGTGTCATCTTTAAATTAAGAAGAAAAGAGTTGAAAAATTTTAATCAATTGACGAGATATTTTTATAAATGTTTAAGCATATTTTTTGACAAATGCATTGAATTAGTCGATTTTAAACAGTTTTTGTCTGATAACACTGGGTAACAAAAAAATGGTCATGTTGTGTTTATTTCAAAATTTTTGTGTTTATTGAAAGTTTGGGTGTCAGTAAACCTTTATCTTTAAGAACAAAAACTAAAAAGTAATGTAAAAATTGCAGGGGACGTGTATATACCGAGTACCCCTTATAATGATTCATACGTCCTAGTAAAAATGACTGGGAATCTAAGCATTGGTGCATATCAATTTTTCATCATCGGATTGGCTTTAAATTTGTTACTCGGGAGTTTTTGGTATCGCTGATTATGAATCCGAAGTCAGCTTTCAAAAATTAAAAATGTCGGCTTCAACAAAAACCTCAATTTTTTAATTCTTTTGGTCTTAATTTTTAAAAATATGCACCCAGCTGAAAAAGTTCTATAGAATTTCACTAGAATGATTCTATAGAATTTCTACATAAATACTATTAAATTTTAGTGATTTCTAATTAGAAAGACTTTAAAGTTGTGAAATAATATTTTTCAACAAATTTTAGGCCAAAATAATTGTTAATTCCATACATTTATTTTAATATATGGTTCTAAGTAATTAAACTTGCTTTGTTAATTCTCAGAAAGGTTAAAGGAATGAAAAACAATTAGAGAAATTCATTTTCAATTACAAACTGTATTTTTGGTTAATATTAATGTTACAATTGGTTGTGTGAAATGTTAAGTTCGCGATTTGTGTGATGTGAGAGGAATTATCCTTTGCTTACAGAGTTCAAATTGTATCTGACGTTTTTTTTGGAAAAGTTTTTAGAAGTAAAGTACTGGGGATGAGAGGGATGTGCCAATTTTGGCAAAGGAGGGATCGGTTTGTCGTTGATTGGTCACTTATAGGAAAAACCCAAAAAGGTGGAGGTAAAGAAAATGCATAAGGTTCGTGTCTATGTGTGAGTAATTACAACGACGAGTTATTGTTATGTTTTAACAATGGTCCTAATCCTAAAGGGATAGATGATCCATGCTTGGCCTAATAAACATTTTTATGGCAGCTTTTTTCTAAATTACCATTCGACAATTTATACTAGTGAAATTACTGTTCTTAGAAAAATATAAGGTTTGAAATGAATTTTTCTTAATTTGGAAAAAATGTATAATATTCAATGCAAAGGATAATCCGAGAATTTATTTTAGTGTTGTAAATTTTGTGTTTTTGTTCGCTAGAATTTTGAGTTTGTTATTTTTGTAGATGTAGTATAATATATTGGTGAAATATGAATTGTATATAAAATCAAATAAATAGTTTTTTAAAAATTGTGAATTTAAATGAAATTAATGTGTTGCGACGCAACATGCCGGCCGCCTTGAACTATCAAGTTCAACAATTAGATTTTGCAAATAACAATATAAATGGTTAATTTTGTTATTTGCACGCAGAATTTAAATTCAGTTATGGCTGCTGCACTTGTTGGACAGATTCTACCGTATTCTCAATTGGAAAGGGGCAAAGTCTTTTTACACAGCGTTTATATTCCCCGGTATTAGTTTTCACAGTTGCTACTCGGATGACACCATCAGATCCAGGGTGAACGTTGATGATTCGCCCAATCTTCCACTGCAGTGGAGGCAAGTTGTCGTCATTAATAACAACCATTGTTCCAACTTTGATTGAATGTCCCACGAGAGAATGCCATTTGCTGCGTACCGTGAGTTGATTCAAATACTCGCGATGCCACCTTTTCCAGAAATGATGACGTAATTTTTGACCTTGCTGCCATGCTGATAGACGATTGGAGGGGGTATCAGTGAAGTCTTCTTGTGGAAAGCTCATTAATGGACCACCAATAAGAAAATGCCCAGGAGTTAAGGGTTGCAGGTCTGTGGGATCTGAGGATAGAGGTGTAAGTGGCCGGGAGTTCAGGATGGCTTCGATTTCAATGAGACATGTTTCTAATTGCTCGTATGTTAATAAAGTATCGCCTACTGTACGAATAAGGTGATGCTTGCAGGATTTAACTGCAGCTTCCCATAAACCGCCGAAATGAGGAGAGCGTGGAGGATTAAAATTCCACTCAATTCTTTGTTTTGACAGAAAATCTTGCACTATTTCATTGTGTTCTTTAGACTCAAATAGATTATACAATTCAATCAATTCGCGGCTAGCACCAACAAAATTTGTTCCATTATCTGAACTGATAGTTTGTGAAATCCCTCTCCTAGAAAAAAGTCTTTTTAATGAAGCCAAGAATGCTTCTGTGGTAAGATCACTTACCAACTCTAAATGTACAGCTTTGGTACTTAGACAAATAAACAATGCAACATATGTTTTAATTTTATTCCTATTTCGAAAACGCCTTTCCTTAATGTAGAAAGGCCCACAATAGTCGACTCCAACATTAAGAAAAGGTCGTGTATAAGATATTCGCTCTCTCGGCAAATTCCCCATGACATAATCGACATTTCGAGGTTTTGCGCGAAAACATCGAATGCAATCGTGAATGATGTTTCGAGTCGTGTTTTTGGCATTTATTGGCCAAAATAATTCACGCACAGAAAACAGAGTTGCTTGGGTACCTGCATGTTTTAATTTTTCATGCTCATTTCGGATAATTAAGCGCGTCACGTGATGATTACAGGGCAATATTATTTGATGTTTTTGTTCAAAAGGCAAATCGGCATTTTGCAATCTACCTCCCACTCGGAGAATTCCCTGTTCATCCAAAAATGGTTTTAAAGGAATAATCTTGCTTTTTTGTAATATGATTTTTCCAATTTTAAGAAGAGATATTTCCTTCGAAAATGATGAAGATTGTGTTACACGAATTAAAATTAAATTTGCATTTTCGAGTTCGCTCGCGGTAATAGGACCCTTTAATTTTGTAACTTGACGGCGAGCATTGTTTATAAAACGCAAAACAAAGGCTATTACTCGTTTAATTTTAATTAGTGAGCTAAATTTTGTTATGAAAGTTTCATCAAATACTTTTTCTTTTACAGAAACAGCAAGAGCAATGATTTTTTTCTTTTCTAAATTTTCATCGACACAAACAGTTTTTTGGGGCCAAAGGTTTTCCTTCTCCTTCAACCAAGAAGGTCCAGTTTTCCAAATTGTGGCATCGAGAAATTCTTGAGGTGTTTGACCTCTTGAAACTAAATCAACAGGGTTATCATTGGTGGGCACATGCCTCCAATGACATTTTGTGGATAATTGTTGAATGATTGCAATTCGATTGGACACGAAGGTTTTTAATACATGTGGTTCTGTATTGATCCAATGTAACGTTATCATAGAATCTGACCACAAGTATACTTTGTCAATTTTTAATTTTAATGCCTGCTGAGTTGTGTTGTATAAGCGTGAGAGAAGAAGAGCAGCACACAATTCTAAACGAGGTATAGTTAGAGATTTTACAGGGGCTACTCTTGATTTTGCACAAACTAACGATGTGTAAATTTTTTCTGTTACATTCGTTGAACGCAAATAAATGCATGCTCCGTAAGCACTTTCACTTGCATCGCAGAAACCATGCAATTGAATTTCAACAGAATTTGAGGTTAGAATAAAACGATCGAAAGTGATTTTTTCCAAAAGATGCAATTGATCTTTAAATGAAAGCCACATTGAATGGATATTTGTTGGGACAGAGCTGTCCCATGAAATTCCAGCCTTCCATAACAATTGAATTATAATTTTGCCCATCACAATGACGGGAGCTAATAACCCTAAAGGATCGAATAATTTAGCAATCAAAGAGAGGATGGTTCTTTTTGTTATTGTTTTTGAAAAATTCGAGGTATCTATTTTGTAGATAATTAGGTCTTTACGAGGGTCCCAATGAATGCCCAATGTTTTTATAGCGCATTTTGGATCGAGCGACATGTGATGATTTGAATTGGTTTCCGAATTTTCAGGTATCAAAGTGGGATCGTTTGAGGCCCATTTTCTGAGATTAAATCCACCTTTTTTCAAAAGTAATGAGAGATCATCACGAAGAATTAGGGCGTCGTTGAGAGATTTTGCACCTGTTAAACAATCGTCTACGAAAAAATCTTCTTTTAACACAATTGAACTAATAGGATGTTCGGGTTTTTCATCTTCGGATAATTGATGCAAGACTCGTATTGCTAAAAAAGGGGCACATGAAGTACCATATGTGACCGTGTTTAACGCGAATTCTTGTACCTCTTCATCTGTATTTTTTCGAAATAAAATCTTTTGATATTTAATGTCATCAGGATGCACAAGAATTTGCCTATACATTTTTTCAATGTCGGCAGTCAGAGCGAAAGGGTGAGAACGAAAACGAGTTATAATTGAAAATAAATCATTTTGTAATGTGGGACCGATCATTAGTGTCTCATTTAAGGAAATACCTGTGGAAGTTTTTGCTGATCCATCCAATACAACGCGAGTTTTAGTGGTAATACTGTTTTCCTTTATCACTGCATGATGAGGAAGGTACAGTCCCGAAATTGAATTTTCTTTAATTTTGGTAAGCGACATGTGATTGAGCGTTTTGTACTCATCGATAAATTCACAATAATCATGTTTTAATTTTGGATCTTTAGCGAATCGATTTTCTAAAAAATGAAAACGACGAAGAGCGACAGAACGAGAATCTCCTAACTTTTCTTTATTCTCATTAAATGGTAATTTAACTTCGTATTGACCGGTAGACTTTCGACGTGTGTTTTCCTTGAAATGGGTTTCACAAGCTTCTTCTTCTTTAGAAAGAAATTTTGAAGGTGGAAATTCTTCTATCTCCCAGAACCTAGTTAGATTAGTATCGATAGGGGTAGAATGCATTATCAAATGACATTGAGTTGTACCTTTTGATAACGATTCTCTTAATTCACCTGCGATAATCCAGCCAAGCTGAGTCTTTTGTAACACAGCTTCCGGATAATTTTTAAACGAAATTTGGCCTATTGACAACAATTTAAAAAATAATTGAACGCCGATAAGTACGTCAATACTCGAAGGCTTGTAAAATTCGGGATCAGCTAACGTAATATTTTTTGGAATGTCTAAATTATCACGATTGATAGTGATTGAGGGCATTACATTAGTGATATTGTTAAGAACGAGGAAGTTCAGATTTTTTGAGTAATTGCTGAACCGAGATTTCAAAGTAGCTGAGACGGAATTTTTTATCTCCGTCGATATACTATCTACTCCTGAGACAGAGATGTCAACTGTCCTTCTGGGCAAATTTAAATGAGAAGCGACAGCTTCCGTTATAAAATTTGCTTGTGAACCTGCATCTAAAAATGCTCTACAAGTTTTTGATATGCCTTTTGTGTTTACAATATCCACGATAGCTGTAGCAAGTAAACCTTCAGAAGAGCTATGAACATGGCATGATTGCGAACCATTATTTGAAATCGCGGGAGATGAAATAACTGTTTCCTGATTTGATTTTTCGAAATGTAAAAGTGTATTATGCTTTTTATTACACTTACGACACGACGTTCCGGTACAATCTAAAACTCTATGATTTGACCGTAAACAATTGATGCACAATTTGGCCTTTTTTGCTGCTTCAAAACGCTCTGAAGGGGGTAAACTTTTAAAAGTTTCGCACGAATAAATTGCGTGTTCACCCTGACAGTGAGCACAAGCATTTTTTATTGTAGCCGTAGCAAAGGATTGCTGAGATTTTTTTATTGGGCGCGAATTCAAAGGTTTTTTCTCTGAGGAAGTTTGATTTTTATTTGAAGTTAAATGATGGGTGGTATCTTCAAATTGAGCGCGACGCTGTAAAAAGGTAGTTAACTCTCGAAAAGTTGGATTTACTGAATCACAACTGAAATCTTCCTATTTTTCGCAAATAGTTGAATTTAATTTTTGTTTGACAATTTCAACAAGTAAGGTATCCCATTTATCAATAGGTTCCTTTAAAGCTTCGAGTGCTCTAATGTGTTTTTGGATTTGATCGAGTAATGAACGAACAGTGAATTCTTTCGACAGATTTGGTAAATTTAATATTTTCTTTAACGTGTGTTTGACGAATAATTTTTCTGTTATCATATCGTTCTTTTAACAGTTCCCACGCAACTGTGTAGTTTTGTGCAGATAATTCAATTGACGCTAGAATTTGAGCCGCCTCACCTGTTAAACATCCCTTCAAATAATATAATTTTTCGATAAAAGAAATATTTTGATCTTCATCGACGAGAGATTTGAATAAATCATGAAACCCTATCCATGTGTCATAGGATCCATCAAATGAAGGAAGATTTAACCGAGGTAAATTAGCTTTAGAAATGTGATTTGTTGTTAATTGATGTACACGATTATTGCCTTGTTCATTTTCCGAAAGATTATTTGAATTTTCCCGCGTGGTTGAGGCTGCACTTAAAAAAGTTAAAGCTTGAGAATATGCTGAATAATATTTGTCTTCGTACTCAGTTCTAATATTATCATGATTGTCATCAACAACGTATAATTCTAACAAAGTTTGACATTTTTCGAAAGTGGAAAAATGAATATCAACGTCATTTTTTCTTTTCTCTAGGATAGCAAGATCACGTGCTTCATTAAAATTCTGAATAAAATTTGCAAAATTAGTAATTTTCCGTTTAAAGTTCCCGACATTGACCTTTATTTCCTCCAAACTCGGTTCCATTTTTTATAGATTCGATACTATATTAACACGAACAATTAAATTTCTAAAATGATAGGGACGAAAATAAAAATGGAAAGACGGGATTAATATATATAGGAATATTTGTGGCTTATTTTTGCTAACCTTGATGCCTTCTGATGTTGAGTAGTTGGTTGATAGAACGTTGAATCCAAGAATCAATCTTGACCGCTTGGCGTTGATGATTGGTTGATCGAATGTTGAGTCGGTGTTCCGCACTTAACAGTTTGACGTTGATGACCAGTGATAATATATTGAATTTGATTATCACTATATGCACGAGTCACAGTCTATCTTTCAACAAGATCGTAAAAATCGGCACAAAATTCAAATGTTCACTTATGTTGCAATTGATCGATGTATTCAACTTGCAATTCTTGATTTTCACTTATTGTGAAAATTATAGTTTCAACCCGAAACACTTCACTTTACACATGTCAATACTTTTAAGATTCACTTTATTTTAGTGAAATCCGGCTCGAAGGACCATGTTAATTCCATACATTTATTTTAATATATGGTTCTAAGTAATTAAACTTGCTTTGTTAATTCTCAGAAAGGTTAAAGGAATGAAAAACAATTAGAGAAATTCATTTTCAATTACAAACTGTATTTTTGGTTAATATTAATGTTACAATTGGTTGTGTGAAATGTTAAGTTCGCGATTTGTGTGATGTGAGAGGAATTATTCTTTGCTTACAGAGTTCAAATTGTATCTGACGTTTTTTTGGAAAAGTTTTTAGAAGTAAAGTACTGGGGATGAGAGGGATGTGCCAATTTTGGCAAAGGAGGGATCGGTTTGTCGTTGATTGGTCACTTATAGGAAAAACCCAAAAAGGTGGAGGTAAAGAAAATGCATAAGGTTCGTGTCTATGTGTGAGTAATTACAACGACGAGTTATTGTTATGTTTTAACAATGGTCCTAATCCTAAAGGGATAGATGATCCATGCTTGGCCTAATAAACATTTTTATGGCAGCTTTTTTCTAAATTACCATTCGACAATTTAGACTAGTGAAATTACTGTTCTTAGAAAAATATAAGGTTTGAAATGAATTTTTCTTAATTTGGAAAAAATGTATAATATTCAATGCAAAGGATAATCCGAGAATTTATTTTAGTGTTGTAAATTTTGTGTTTTTGTTCGCTAGAATTTTGAGTTTGTTATTTTTGTAGATGTAGTATAATATATTGGTGAAATATGAATTGTATATAAAATCAAATAAATAGTTTTTTAAAAATTGTGAATTTAAATGAAATTAATGTGTTGCGACGCAACAATAATTGTTTATATCCTTTAAATATATAAAATTCATTGAACATTGTAACCATACATAACTATAATGTTAAAAAAATTATTTCACGAAATTTATATTCCTTCTAATTAAAAACCACTAAAATTTAGTAGAATTCACGTAGAAATTCTACAGAATTATTCTATTGAAATTCTATAGAATATTCTCTAGAATTTGTATAGAATGATTCTATAGAATGATTCTAGTGAAATTCTATAGAACTTTTTCAGCTGGGATGGAGTACTTTTAATTTTTATTTTCTGTATGTTTTAAATTTGTTTTATATTCAGTGTGTTTTCTAACAAATATTGTAATTATATTATGTGTTTCTTATATAATAAATCCAGGAAAGAGTAGTATTTTAAAATAATGTCAAAAGAATAAGGATTGCGGAGAATTCGAGATCGACGATACAGATTATTATAATGGACACGCACCACTCCTGAGGATCTAAGACAAACATTGTGACCTCAATGAAATCTATCTGTAAAGGTCGAAGTCAGCCACTCACAACGAAATCTATTAAGGTCAAAAAGATGTCACCGCCAATGTGCTAAAACTGTCACGAGATCCACAAAGCATTCGACTAATGAGGAAATTTTCATATAAAAAGAGGGAACATCTCCGTTTAGAACAGAGTAATAATCTGGAAACAAACCTCATATAACACCCCGATAAAAAGGCTTGCATCAGAAAGTATTGAAAAAATTAAATTACTTTTAATTCTTTTTTGTCCTGAGTTTCGAATTCCCAATTAGAGTATATAAATAAAAATTTTTCAATTTCCTTTAAAATGGTCACAACTTTGAGTTTTGAAAAAGGAATTCAGAAGTATTTAAAATTTTCGTCTTTCTATTGATAAGGAAGTAATTTCTAATACCTTTCTATTCAAGCCTTTTTACAGGGATCTTTAAAAAATAGAGTAACTTTTAGGAAAGCAACCAGTAGTAAACACAGCATCGTTAAATAAACTCAAATCATATTTTCAAAAGTTTATCTCCAAGTATCACTGGGTAACAAAAAAATGGTCATGTTGTGTTTATTTCAAAATTTTTGTGTTTATTGAAAGTTTATGTGTCAATGAACAAGAAAATAGAAATAAAATTTTTTTTAATTTATTTAAACCCTTAAAATAGGGGGTTGAATAATTAAAAAACGGTGTTTTTTGCACTTTTTGAAGTCCTGTAATAAAAAGAAAATGGGAAGACATAAAAAGCTCTAATATGGCTTAAAAGAAAGCTCAAACCTTTATCTTTAAGAACCAAAACTGAAAAGTAATGTAAAAATTGCAGGGGACGTGTATATACCGAGTACCCCTCATAATGATTCATACGCCCTAGTAAAAATGACTGAGAATCTAAGCATTCGTGCATATCAATTTTTCATCATCGGATTGGCTTCAAATTTGTTACTCGGGGGTTTTTGGGGTCGCTGATTACGAATCCGAAGTCAGCTTTTAAAAATTCAAAATGGCAGCTTCAACATGGCGGATAAAATGTTAAAAATCGTTTGGATTCGCTCGAGACTTGGTACTTGAGGTTTTTGTTGAAGCCACCATTTTGAATTTTTGAAAGCTGACTTAGATTCCCAGTCATTTTTACCAGGGCGTATGAATCATTAGGGTGGGTACTCGGTAAATGCACGTCCCCTGCAATTTTTACATTACTTTTCAGTTTTGGTTCTTAAAGACAAAGGTTTGAGCTTTCTTTTAAGACATATTAGAGCTTTTTATGTCTTCCCATTTTCTTTTTACAGGTCTTCAGAAAGAACAAAAAACACCGTTTTTTTCTATTTTCTTGTTCATTGACACCCAAACTTCCAATAAACACAAAAATTTTGAAATAAACACAACATGACCATTTTTTTGTTACCCAGTGTATTAGTTTGAGAATTCATCGTTTAAAAGTAAACTACAAAATATCATCAAGTATTATTTCAAAACGTACAACGTTTAACCCTTAAACCGCATACTGCCGAATCCATCCTTAAACCGCACACTGGGTGTGCGATATCCAGGGACATTTAAGTGTGTTCTCCAAGTTGGAATAGGATATTATCTTTTGGAAAAATTATCTTATATAGCTCAATACATCTATTTTGAAGGAGAATATGTTTCATAATGATTTATTTAATTTGAATAATTTTAAAAAAGTTTTTTAAAACTACTGAAATTATCTTATACCAAAAACTGGGTGTCAGACAAGCAGAAATTTTTCGCCGTCAACTTCATAAAATTATTAAATACACAAAGACACTCGGCAGACTAATGTTACTGACGAAACATAATGTCAAGTACAAAATGTACTGTCTAATATCAACACATATTCCATTTTTACGAATTTAACCGAAATATTTGAATAAAAAGCTAGAATATGTGTGATTTAAGGGTTAAAAGTGAATTATTTTCCTAAAAACAAGTTTTACTATTTTCAAAAAATATAAATTTGTAAATAAATGCAAGTGTTCTCAATTCTTATATTGAAACAACACATTCCAAATTCCGAACCATCGTAATTTGCTCAAGAGGCGATAACCGTCTAGAAGAAAGCAGATATTTTCAGAATACAATACACTATCTCATTAGCGTAAACAAGAGGACTAATACTCGAACATTAAGGACAACTGTTTGAGGCCTCTTTGGGACTACCTCAATACCATTCAAGATCGGATTACCAGATTACATCACCAATTCATTTTTTGCTTCTGAATCTGTTAAAAATAACTAATTTTCAGTAAAAAAAATTTGAATAAGTTAAACTTGACTAATTGAATTAGTAAAAAAAATTTACTGACAATCGATTTTTTAAAACTATTTGTAAGTAGAAATATTACTTTTTCAATTAATGACTGATTTTTGCTTCTAAATAAGTTTTTTTTAACTGATTCATATTTAGAGAGAAAAGAAAATTTCACAATCAACCGCTCGGAAAATGTTCTCAAAAATCCTTTTTCCATAAATCTGTCACCAATTATATATACCCGAATATCGAAAATTCATTCCATCTTTACGGAAGCGTTTAGCATAATTCGAATGTACCTTCTGAAGTCAGCAAGAAAAAAAGAAGAAGAAAAGAAGATGAAAGAGAGGAAGACTGTTTTCGTATTCAACTCAAGTCGGTATGATTGGAAGCAACAATTTCGCAGTCACTAATGGCTCGCATCGACAAGCTCTGTCAATAAGGCACAATCATTTTTCACAATTTAGTAGTAATCCATGCCTTTCTCTTCTTCTGTTCATCTTTCTTCCTCATTCATCTCACTTTTTCTTACCGAACGAAGGACAACAAAAAAAAGATAGGAGTGGTGGAGGGAAAACGGATTTTAATTACCGACATATCACGTCGGCCGTCGAATCTTTAGATGCAGAACTTGTCGTAAAGAATGGAAAGCAAAGCGGGAGATAGGGGGAGGGGTTATTGATTGTTTCCTTGTTTATTGTATATTTTCGATTTAATTCGAAGGCGCGGGGACGTTTTATTGGGGTGCGCAATAGCTGTCAAAGGTTTTCTCGATTTTTAAATCCCACCCCTTGTAAACTAAAATGAGACAAGCTCCATGTTGGTATAGCCAATCCGATTCCTCAGGATTGCGCGCGGAGGGACACATCTACACCCGAAGAAACTGCACTAGGGGTGACCTATCTCAACTCCAGAGTTTAACTCCACACTTCTCGTCCAGCTTATAGTCACACCATTACTTGTATATTTATGTGTATATGTGTATGTCTAATACTGCGATATAATCAAGATTCAGTTTCAATTCTTCCCTTATAACAAAAAGCCTTTTTCGCTTTTTGTAAAATAGAACAAAAATAATCTTTAAATAAAAGGTAAAATTCCCTTCCAAATTTTCTTGATAGTTATAAAGAAGTAAATTCGATCAATAGGAAGGTAAAATATAAATAACATTTATGTAATTTTTTAAAGTTGCGACGTTTCGACAGTTTGGTTCACTGTCTTCATCAGGCTGAATGTACTAAAGTTTTTTCATATTGCAACTATGTCAACATAGATAAAATTACTATTATAGAAAACACATACGACATAACTCAAAACAAATAAATAATAAATAAAACGCTCACAAAATAAATTAGGACGCGTAAAAATTTTTATATAAGACACGAAAATGTCCGTCATTATGATGCGAGCGCCAAGTCAAAATATAAAAATTTGTACGCGTCCTAATTTATTTTGTGAACGTTTTATTTATTATTTATTTGTTTTGAGTTATGTCGTATGTGTTTTGTATAATAGTAATTTTATGTATGTTGACATAGTTGCAATATGAAAAAACTTTAGTACATTCAGCCTGATGAAGACAGTGAACCAAACTGTCGAAACGTCGCAACTTTACATAAATGTTATTTATATTTTACCTTCCTATTAATCGAATTTACTTCTTTATAACTATCAAAAAAATAATCTTTTAAAGATAACCATCTGGTTATCATTTTTTGGTTAAAGCTTATAATTTACTGTTTTAAATAGATTTCAAAAACAGAAAGTTATGATTTTTCAATTACCGAAACAAAGTCAGATTTTATGGCAACAATATTCACAATTTATTACTTTTATAGTAACTTAAAATGTTTTCAGGACCTTAATTTTTGTCAAATAAAATTTTTATATTGTGGTCTTTGATCCAAAAAATTTAAAGAAATTGTTAATATCAGCAATTATTTCTTTATTTCATCGAGTGCATTGTCACTGTGAACACAGCTCATCAGGACTACAAAAGAATAAAAAAAATTATAAAAAAGTTGTGTAAATAAGAATTAAGAATTTAAAAGCAACATTATGTGTGGATTAGACTTACCACATTTTTTAATAGTACGAATTTATAAAATTTTAAAAATTAAAATTAAAATGGTTTTGATGGACAACATAACCTCAATGTCGAGATCTGTCAAGAAATGGAATAAAAATTGTTTGGATTTTCTGGATTCTTTTTTAAACAAGATCCATTGGGAATTCATTCATTCTACAGTATATAAATAAATTCCAAAAAACTTTCCAATTGATATATGACATTAAATAACACATGTGCTTATCATGACAAAGGGCAGTGATACAATTTCAAAAAACATAAAATATACAATAGTAAAGTCTATGACACAACACAAACTTTAGAAGAAAACATAAAGGTTGATTCACAGTGACAGAAATTCCTTCAAATAATATGAAGGTTATTTGATGCACCGGAATTATTGTCCTTTAGTGTTAGAAATTTTATCACATGTTTCAATAATGTAAAATTACATTATTGATAAATTGTCAATATCAGTTCTGAAATTTACGAAATTTGAGTCCTTAGCGATGTAATACATTTCTAAAAAGTTTCTGTTTCTATAAGAACCATTGACATCTAAGATATTAACGCTGTTTTGGTCGAAGCAAAATGTATGTTTTAAATTCGTAGAGTGTTTACATAACGCTGTGTTGGCCAATATATGTGCCGTTACAATCATTACAACTTAATTTATATATAACGTTGATCTTCTTGAATTTTGGAATTCTGTCCTTGGGGGATGAAAGTAAATTGTTATGAAGTTTCATAGGGGTTGAAAAGACTATTGAGATATTTAATATTTTATACATAGGATTATTGTTGGTTTGAGAACATCACGAACATATGGAATTACTATAGTGCGTGAAGGTTCGATAAATTTTCCGTTAAAATTTATAACGTTATTATCATTTTTTTCTAATTTTTCAAAAATAAAATTTTAATTTTGCGCATGAAAATGTGGTTCAGATAGTAAAATAGTTTTATTCACTAAAGAAAATATGATTCCCTTTTTAATATTAATATGGTGGTTGAACCAAAAATTTCAATATCTACCCGAGGAATATGATACCAATTTGTCTCAATAAACCCTTTTTTAAAAATCAATTTTAAATCTAAAAAATTGATTTCTTTATTTTATGAATACTCTAGTGTAAATTTTAAGAAACCACCTTTCTCATTTAAAGCATCCACCAGTCTCCGAATATGCCCCTCCCTGACACAAATTAAGGGCCAAAGTAGGATCTATTTTCGAAATCATGGCAACAGCGTCCAACTATATGATAGTATGTGTGTCTGGAACATTTATATGTCTGATTTTATTAATTAATTATGTGCTATTTTTTATTATGTCTTTTGAATTACAAGTGGCTTTGTTTAAAGTTTTTCCTAGAAATCTTGAAATATTATGTAGAGGTGAATTTAAGAAAGATGTGTCAGGCATCGTTGGAAGATCTTCTTTGTGGATTTTTATTAGTTCATAAAATAATGGTGGGCGTCCATTTTTACTTTAAAGGTAAAGGCGAGTTCTGTCGCCAATCCCAGATGTGAAACACCAACCATTAATAATATTATTAAATTTGGTTTGAATATGAACTGTGGGTTTTTAATTTTCTCATAAGTAGTATCATCATTTAAAAATTGTGAAACTTTATCTTGGTAAAAAATTTTGATCATAATTAGTGTGACATTACCTTTGTCCGAAGAAGATCGGGGTTATCTTTTATGAATTTCTTTGTTTCTTTAAACTTTTGTTCCAACCATTTTATGTTAGGGTTCAAAAAAATTTTGGTTGTTAAATGTTTTTTTATAGAAAAGGTCAAATTAGCACGTAAATAATTTAGATCTTTTTGGTTTATTTTTAGGTTAGAACATTCTATATGCCCGTTAAAAACTCCTTTATAAGAAAATTTGTTTTACTAATTAGCATTGAAAATTTTCCTCCTAAAGACAGAATATCCATTACATTTTTTGGTATAGTTTTGTCTGAAATATTTTTTACAAATTGTTCATTATAACATTGAGATTATGTTGGCCTTCAAAACTATTTTAATTTTAATTTTTAAAATTTTATAAATTCGTATTATTGAAAAATGTGGTAAGTCTAATCCACACATAAAGTTGCTCTTAAATTCTTCATTCCTATTTACACAACTTTTATATAATTTTCTGCGGTCCTGATGAGCTGTGTTTACATTGAAAATACATTCGATGAAATAAAGAAATAATTGCTGATATTTAACAACTTCTTCAAATTTTTTATACCCAAGGCCACAATATGAACAATATTTTGCTTCCTCGTGAGAAAGCTTTGTAGTCGTTTAGTTTTTAAAATTTTTTAAAATTCTTCAAATAAATTTTCTTCTATATAGGACTATGATATTTAAGACCCTGAACAATTGTCCGGATGTCCGAACTATGGGGTGAAAAATAAACTATTTTCTATACATTTTCGAACTATGGGCAAAGTATGGCGAACTATGGGATGAAAAAAAATGTTTTCTATACATTTTCGAACTATGGGCAAAAGATGGCGAACTATGGGATAAAAAAAATATTTTTTATACATTTTCGAACTATGGGCAAAGTAATTCGTTGTGAGAAATGCAAAACTAAATTGCATGGTAAGTGTGGAGAGTTAGATTTGGCAACCGAAATTCATATAATTTGTCCACTATGTGCAAGAGGAAGTCAATTGGTTAGAATTCAAAACGACTGTTTCGAGAGGCAAAAGGAAGAGGCTGCAAAAATGGTCACAATATCAGATCAAACTTTTCAACCACTGACTATTGGAGACAGCATTTCACTATCAGTTCCGAATGTTGACCGAGGACCATTAGATTTTAGCAGTATTTTAGGGATAGTGACTGACATTAAAAATGGTGTCTACAAAATTGGAACGCAAGATGGACTAATCAATGGTTGGTTTCCTCGGTCCGACATACAAAAAACTGGAACTGAAGTGGTAAGCGTAAACGCTGTTCCTAAAGACAATTTTCTTTCTTTACGAGAAGCTGCGTCTATGCAATCAGTCAGTGGTGGTCAAGGTATGAAAAAATGTAACTGCAAACCGGCAAAAAATCAATGCAAAATAAATCGATTCTCTTGCTTTAAAGCAAAAATATTGTGTGGATCTAGGTGTCATAAGACAGCAAACTGTTCTAACAAATAATAATAAGAAATTAATTACAATATTCCCTTTAATATCATTTATTACAGTATTTAGATTTTTCAATATGTCTTCTTCTTTTTCCTATTTTGGAATAATGTGAATTACTTTACGTGAATAATAAAGAACATTTTTTTTTATTTTGACTGATAAATAAGATTTTTATTATCCATTTCTAATTGCCTGAAACGTCTTGGACAGTTTGCAAACTGCCTAGGCAGTTGACTAAATGACTAATTGAATTCATTTTAAACCAGTCATTCTTTGTCCACAGTTCAAAAATCTATAGAAAATAGTTTTTTTTCATCCCATGGTTGCTATATCCCAGGCAGAAATCAACGACCGGCTTGGTACCGGGCCGGTACCAAGGGCGGACTTGCCGGTGCCGGCGTGAGACCGGCATTACCGCCGGCCCGGAACCGGTCCAGTCAACAATGATAACCCGGTAAATATCCACTGGGCCGGTGTCGAGCCGGTCGTAGGCATCGGCACACCACCGACTTTTCTGCCTGGGATTTTACCCATATTTTGCCATCTTTTGTCCATACTTTCATTTCCACGCGGGTTTTTTTACTTAGTCCAATATTTTTCGATGGGGAGGGGGTTAAATCTTTGGGTTTTTCAGAACAATGCTTCTTTCGATAATTTTTTACTCTTAAACTATTGAACATAAAAATTTGGCAAGGTACATTTTGGAAAGGTTTTTTCATGCTCTTTCGATTAAAAATAAGCATTAAAAAAAATTTTTACCCAAAAAAATCAAAATTAAGAATAAATTTTAATTTTTTGAAAAAAAGGTCTCATTTTTCTTTAAACGAAAGCTGAGGTTTTTTCCTAAAAGGACATATAAATGAAAAAGTGGGACAAGAATGTTTAAACATTGAAAAAATTAATTTTCTCGTAAACAGTGCTAAAAACCAGGTTTAGTGAGTAGAAATCTCTGTTTTTCAATGTTTAAACCAGGTTGAGATTTATAGAAGTTGTGGGGGGGGGGCAGGGTCATTTTTTGCAATTTTTTCGAAAAAATTTAATTTCTTTCCCTTCCCTATCGCAAATATGTAGGCGAATCGTGTTGGCTATATTTTTCCTGTAATCTGCACATAAAACTGAAGTTCCCTACCGAATTTGAGCTCACCAGATTGAGATTAGTTGAAATTAAGGAGGGGCAGCCAATTTTGCGTGGCTGGGACGGACACACGAGTGATTTCATAAGGGTTCCGTCAGTACACCTATGGTTTACGGAACCCTAAAAATTAAAATATTATAAAAATAATGTGTAATAAAAAAATATGCCGCTAGTTATTTATAAAAATAATTCAAATTTTGACGAGAAGTTAAACAATTTTTTTGAGCATAATTGAATTTCTGAGAGGAAAAAATTTTAATATTATTAATTTTAATTAATTTTGCGCAATTTAAATTCTTACTCTTGACTATAAAATAAAGTAGTTTCAATAGGAAAAATAGAAAAAAAAATTAATAAAAGAGTAAATTAATAAATCGAAAATAAAAAGTAGCACTTTTAGAAAAAATACCAATCTTAGATTAAATGAGAACAAATTTACTCTCATCCTACCATTGAATAATAAAGATGCACTATTAGGGACAAACGAAAATTTATCAAATTATTCGTAAATAGGGAGAAATGATTTAAAAAGCGTGATAGTTTTTTTTTAAAGAAAAAGAAAACATTGAGAGATAACCCGTGTGCCCTGTCGTTGAAAACGTTAGGGGGCATTGAATAAACGAGTCTTAAGGTCAGACGAGTACCCCGCTGTGAATGAGCCCCCCATTGACAACACCTGACAGGTCGGTAGCTACTACTTACAAATTACATTTCATCTCAGCCTCCCAACTTCTCCATCTAATATTATCATTTCTTTTTTCTTCAATATTATACTTTCAGCATCCTTCTTCGCTACCGTTCCGCCTAATTATAAACACATATTATTCTCCATATTCCCTTTATCATCACTTTCCTCTGCTATGAATATAAGATAATACACTGAGAAAACATTATACTTAACTTAAATAGAAAAATAATTTTAAATGATTTTCTTTAATTGAAATTAGTTTGTAAGTTTAATCAAAATATATAGAAAGTATCTACTACTTTGATTTAAAAATATTATTTGTTTGAATAATTATATTTAATTCAAACATATTTTCTGTTTTGATTTAAACAAAAAATATGTTTAAATATTTTTTGTTTAATACAAACTTAAATTGAATTATAGATAATTTAATATCAATCACAACATATGTTTGAATTAAATATATTATTTCTTTAAATAAACCAAAAAATATGTTTCAATTAAACTTAAATATGTTTGACTGTATAGCAAAGACATTTTGAGTTTGATTTAAACAAAATAGGTTTGAATCAAATATATCGTTTTCTCAGTGTACCAAGATTTTTCTTTTTCATTATCACTTTTTATTTCACAGATTTCAATTTTTTTATTCACAACTGTGAAAGAGAATGTGAAAATAAAACTGAAAGATAATAATTAATTTTTATTTAGGCAAGAAAAGAGAAATAAAGTTGTGTCAAAGAGAATGGAAAAGAAAAAATAAAAATCTAGGAAAGTGAAAATGAAAAATAATGATAAACAATAAGTAATTGAGGAGCCGGGTCTAGAATCCAGCTCCTCAATTTCGAATTTGCCAAAAAAGGGGAAATAAAATTCTGTCAAAGTGAAAATTAAAGGAAAAATAAAAATCAGTAAAAGAAAAAGTGATAATAAAAAATTAACAAGTTGAAAGTGAAAGTGAAAACGAAAGTTAAAATATAAATAATTTAAATATTAGCCAAAAAAGTAAAGAAATATATTTCATCATATTCACTTGCAAAGGAATGCAGATCGTTTAATGGCTGTCAATTTTTTCCCTTGTTTCTTTTTTTTCATTTGAGAACAAATCATTAGAAATATTTAAAGAAAAATTCCAATCGCGAGCAAAAGCTACTTGTGTTACGACTGCTTGGAAAGGATGAAATAGACCGCTAACTCTAAAACCAACGAGCAAAGATGAGGCCATTAACTAAAAGTTCATTGTCACTAAAATCTTTTGTTCGCGTTTCTCAGACTCCTGGGATTCTCCTTCCTGACATTCACTATGGCCATTATTTAATTCGCTACTCGGACTTCGGTGGTCCTTCAAAAATATATATATATATAAAACCGCTCAGGGGGAGAGGATTCCCTTCGCAAAACTATAACTATATATACATATATAGATAGATAACAATGCCAATGGACCACACATCACGGTATCGACTAATCTTTTCCACAGCTAAATTCCAGTAGCTACACATTCTATGATGAATTGATGGACACGAAAAAACACTCATTCAACTTGCTTCCACGAAGGATCTTTCTACTCGACGAGAGCGCGGCACGACCTGATTTCATCATTATCTTTCAACTAATGTGGAACTTGTTGGCTGTCACTTTAGTTTTGTGTCAAAATCCCATCAAATTGTATCGTGTATTTCTATCAAAATGTGTCAATTATTTTAACATTTTTTTATTGTCAAATTTAATAAAATTTATTGTGTAGGTATTTATTTTTATTTAATTTTCAAAAAATTAATTAATATATTAAATAATTATTAAATTAATTTATTCCCAAATTCTTAAATAAATAATATTTTACACTTTTTTTTCTGCTACAAAGAAAATAATTTAAATATTCCACAAAATTATTTTAAGGTATTTTTGTTAAGAAGTCATAAAATAAAATCGATTAGAAAATATTTTAATTCCATTTGATTTTTTTAATTTAAGATTTTTTTTAAATCCACAAAAAATTGTTCAATGAAAAAATTGATTTTTATAATTGTTGAAGCATTTAAAAACCGATTAAATGCGACGATTAATGTCATTTTATAGAATTGATTAAATCAGGAACTTTAATTTTAATAACTAAAATAATAAATGTACTATAAAAGTCACTGAGGTTCAACTGCAATAAGTTAAAAACATTCAAACTTCAAATTTAAGCTCACTCGTAAAAACCGTTTTTTGACTCTACACGGAGAGAAATTTCTGTTAATATTTACCGTGCTGCCACCTGAAACTGTGTTCAAACTGCCAGAACGTACTTTGAACATATAGTTGACGGTGGCAGCACGGTAAATATTAACAGAAATGTCTCTCCGTGTATAATAAAAATTTGGGGGTGTTTGGGAAATATAATTCATACTATTTTTCTTAGTTTGTCATAACTTACAACCTCCAGTAGGTCAGATAAGAAGTTTTTTTTCGCTGTGACACAGTGTAATCGGTTATTTGAATCAAATAAAT
The DNA here is from genome assembly GCA_032872475.1 of Leptopilina myrica (nomen nudum). Lineage (NCBI taxonomy): Eukaryota > Metazoa > Arthropoda > Insecta > Hymenoptera > Figitidae > Leptopilina > Leptopilina myrica (nomen nudum). The sequence goes on from CM065467.1 coordinate 7,777,492, forward strand.
TTTTTTTTCAGTGTACGGTCCGAAAAAAAATATTTCAAGAAAAACGACTTTAAAGTTTACCGAGTTGATTTTGATGCTTCTGAACATTTTAATTGACTGTAACTTGTTACTCAGGGGTTTTAGGGTCGCTAATTACGAATTCAATGTTCGTTTTTCAAAATTCAAAATGGCAGATCCGCAATATGACGTACAAAATTTAAAATATGTTCGGATTCATGTTAAACTAAAAAATTTCGTTGACATCGAAGTGTTGGTAGTGAATCCGAAGAATTTTTTTATTTCGTCAGCTATATAGTAACAAGTTTTTAGTAAATCCGATGAATTTTAATAAAATTCATTCGCCACATTGGGTCCATTATTTTGAATTTTGGAAATCTTAAAGCAGATTAGTAAACAACCAACTCAAAAAATCCTCGAGTTTGTCAGATTTTATTTTTTTGGACTTTTTTAAAAACGTACGAAACTTTGACGTGAAGTTGTGAAAAAACTAATGCAGCTATAGAAAGCTGCAGTTTATTGCACTGGAAAGAGCTGCCCGTTGATTATAAGAAAAAAGTAAAATATCGAAAATCGATTTTTTCGTCACAAAGACCCTTTGATTCTTCCCTATCACAATATCTTAGTAAAATTTAATAATTCAAAAGTATGATTTTAAGTTCTAAAATTGACTAAATCTAGCTTTAAGGGCATCCGGAAAATAATAGTGGATTCGTGTTCGACGTCTCATTTAAATAGAAAAGAATATTTTGAGTCGGGAATTTTTGGTAAATATAGATAAACGCTCTGGGACTAGCGGTCCTTTCGGAAAAATGGTGTTTTCAACGGTTTGGTATCACCGTCTCATTTTGAGAAGATAAAATATTTCTGGTTCATATTTGCAAAGGTGATAGAAGAAGACTCACTGAGGAGCGGCCCTCTCCGTTTTTGCAATAATTTTGCCAGGAAATTATTTTATTAACGATTGAAATTGAAGTAATTTGAGGTTGGAGACATTTTCGTAGTTCAAGTCGCGGCCACTACCGAGAATTGGCGCCACCTGAGAATAGACCAGTGACACATAGATCCACTTGTCTGTGTGCTCGCCGCCATATTGTCCCCCACTTTCGCTAAAAATTAAACTTTTATAATTACGTTTTTCAAAATCAGCACGAATTCCCCTAATTATCCTGATAAATCCGAACGAGATATCTCTAACTACTTAGAAGTGAGACAACAGGCGGGAAAACACTTTTTGGGGACAATTTTTCCCGGATGCCCTTAAGCCTTAAAATTAGGCTCATTAGCCATTAAATTTTTGAATTGAAGTGAATAAACTGTATTTTCAGGTGCATTCGGCTACTACTGAGAGTGCAAAGAACAAAAAATAAAAAATCCATTACTATTTAATGTAAATTACTAACATTGAAATGATTACTGAGATAGAGATTAAGCTTTAAGTGAATTGTCAGATCGAACCCACTGTATGTATGTATAGTTGTATGTAGACACAAGTATCACATGCTGTGCAAACAAGGTTCCGTGCCTCCACCAAACATACATATAAACGCTACAATATATATTTCTTTTTTCTCGCTCCCTCTCTTTTTTTCTTTCCTAAGGGAGTAGTGGTGGTGGTGGAGGGGGGTAGTCTCTTCTACGCGGATTTGTCACCCTCATCATTTTGACGACATGGGCACGTCTCTGTTTATCCAGCTGCCGTATTTAAATGTCCCTCTAACGCGCCGTAAAATTATATGCAAAAATCCCCATAAAATATGTAGGATCTGCCCTTAATGCACCGAGAAATTGTCGCTTCGCCTGCCTATCTGCCTTCTGTGCCTTATGGGGATTATATATTTTATCGGCGCCTCTCGCGCTCACTTTAATATGCAGAATGCACGCCATTTCAGGGGGGGGTAAATAATTCGAAATTTAACTTATCGACGTTCCATTACTGTGTGGCATTCGCAACTGAATTCACCCTTTTCAATTGTGTTAAAAGAATATGAAATTATGTTTCCTTCTTTCTTTTTTGGTTTATAATTTATTTTAATGAAAATTCTATTTTTAAAGCCCCCCCTTCTTCTAGGGGTGGGTTTATAAGGTGAATTCCACACCAAATCGGAAATATTTTCCTTTTGTATCTTGAATTTTTTTCAAATATATTTTTTTCTTTTAGTGCTCATTGAAATGAGTTACCATGATTTTTTTTCAAATTTTTTCAAAAAGCAACTTAAGAGATTCAGATTTTTGAAATATCACATTTTTACATAATTTTTTTTTCAAATGATCATATAGCTTGTCGCAATTTGGATCAAATTGGACGCTCTTAAACTGAAAAAATATATATTTATGATACTACCATAAATACGGACAATATTTACATATTCACAGAAAAAAACTGAACTCAAAATGAGTCAGAAAAGTGACTCATTATGAGCTGCAACAAAAATGAACCTTGTATAGATGGCGCCATGTTCTATGTCATTTAACACAGACTCATTATGAGTTTCAACAAAAATGAGTCCAATTTTTTTCTGTGTTATATTGGTGGATACTTTATGAATAAAAACTTTATCAATATTATTTAGCATTTTGATGTTAATTTATTTTTAAAAATTAATTTACAGCTATAAATAACAATACGGTATTTATTGCGGCCATATTCTCAGCAATCATTGACCCAGTGCTGCGCCAGTGCTGTCTGGCAGCACTATTTGTACTTTAAATTTTTTTAGTTGTTGCTATCGATTCACTCAGAAAAAAATTCGTTCGAAACAACGAAATTTTGGTTGAATCAACCAAATAAATGCATTGCTATGCAGTCAACCAAACGATTGTTTGATTCAACCAAAAAATTTCTTCCGATACGTTTATTTGTATTAATCGAATGGTTATTACACTTAACCAAACATTTTTATTTCATATAACCAAAAAATTTGTTTATTTTAAAAGAAAAAATTTGTTTGATTCAAATAAATAGTTTTAGTTAACGTATTTGGTTCATTTAAATAAATGTTTTTGTTTACTTAATTTTGTTATTTATTTTCCTGTAATAATGTTTGAATTTCCAAATTCAATATTTTCTAGTACATATTATTCGTTGATTTATAATTTATTATAAATAGTTATTGTTATTTTAAAATTATATGTATACAATAAATCATAAATTAACCAATAATATGTATGCTAGAAAATATTGAATTTGGAAATTCAAACATTATTAGAGGAAAATAAGTAACAATTAAATAAAATATTATATAATTGTTTCTTCATGTACACAAAATTACTTAATAATAAAAACCATTTAAAATATTACATTAAACATATTATACATGATTTTGATACTTGCACTCTGAAAAAAGTTTATTTTTTAAATAACCAACTGAAAACTTCACAAAAATTTATTGGATATTTTCTTCTCACTAGTACAAATTAAATATACACCAAGTCTTACAATAAACACATTGCAATTATTTAACCGACACTTATAATTTTGTTTCTTCGATTTACCGATTTAATTAATGAATTTGACGCGAACGCGAACTGTATAGACAAGTGAGATCGCCATTTTTAAATTCACACATGTACTTTTTGAGACAAGCAAATATTTTTGTTTGACTCCAATAAAATGATTTGGTTGAATCAAACAAATTTGTGTGTTGTGTCAAACAAATTGTATTCAACTAAATAATATTCTCTATTCAAAACACTAATTTTTTTAAATGAAACAAACACCTTCAAATAAAAAATTTCTTTTGGATAACCAAACAAATTTTACGCATTTATTACAATGAACCAAATTTTTATTTAAATCAACGAAATTGTTTTATCGTAACAAATAAAATAGGTTAACTAAACAGGGGTGCTATTCTGTAACTTCACTTCACTTTCACTTCACTTTCACTTCACTTTCACTTCACTTTCACTTCACTTTCACTTCACTTTCACTTCACTTTCACTTCACTTTTACATCGCATTAACTTTACTGTTATTTCACATTCACTCTACTTTTACTTCACATTTACTTTCACGTCGCATTCACTTTCACTCTACTTTAACTTCACATTCACTTTCACTCTAATTTAACTTGTGAAGTAAAAGTAGAGTAAAAGTAAATGTGATGTGAAAGTGAAAGTGAAAGTGAAAGTGAAAGTGAAAGTGAAGTGAAAGTAGAGTAAAAGTGAAAGTGAAGTGAAAGTGAAGTGAAAGTGAAGTGAAAGTGAAAGTGAAGTGAAAGTAAAGTGAAAGTGAAAGTGAAGTGAAAGTGATGTGAAAGTGAAGTGAAGTTACAGAATAGCACCCCAGTTTGGTTAAGTGAAATGAACTTTTTCTCTGAGTGTTGAATAACACCATACTGTTAAGTCAATTCTTTTATGTGGTTAAAGATATACCAAACGGTAAATTTAAAAAGGACATTTTTGTTCACATATTTTTTATATACACTCGGGTCGCAAAGTTTCAGTACATTTGGACTTTTACTTGTAAATGCTCGCTTTACTTCAAATCCAAATATTTCTGTAAAAATAGATGCTACAGCTATCAAACTAGGATCATTTTTAAGCTCAATAAATGTAGAGTCAAATAGGCAAAAAAAATAACCAATTTAATATTGTAAATTTGAAAATATAATTCTTTAAAGTTAGAGATTTTTTATGAAAATTGCGATTTCGTAATCTGGAGTTTAAGCGAACGCCAATTAATGAAAAAATTTCTTTAAGATTTGACAGTTTAACAATATAATGTACAAATTTCACTCTTTAATTCGAGACCAAAATCTTTTATAAGTATTCAGTATTTGCCTTAAATTCTGTAAAAATAATTACTCTTGCTTACTAAAGTTTTCAAGGAATATAAATTACAAATTCGTCATTTCTGTTCACTTGTTTTATCAATTAACCAAATTTTTGAAAAATGTGCATCTCTTTTTTATTGTAAAATTTAAAAAATTGCACCTTGAAATAAAATAAGTAATAATGCGAGTTAAAATGTGTAACATTATAAGAAGAGGGATAAATTTCATGTAAATAATTTAAATTTACTACAGTCAAGAGGTTCAATATTTTTCAAAAGTGTGGTTAATTGATAAAACAAATGAATAGAAACGACGAATTTGCAATTTATATTCTTCGAAAAATTTAGAGCAAGAGAAATTATTTTTATACAATTTGAAAAAATACTTCATATTTGTAAATGATTTTTATCTAGAATTAAAGAATGGAATTTGTACTTGTTATTGTACAACTGTCAAGTCTTAAAAAATTTTTTTCTTCAATTGGCGTTCGCTTGAACTCCAGATTCCGAAATCGCAATTTTCATAAAAAATCTGTAACTTTAAAGAATTATATTTTCAAATTTACAATATTAAATTGGTTATTTTTTTGCCTATTTGACTCTAAATTTATTGAGCTTTAAAATGATCCTTGTTTGATAGCTGTAGCATCTATTTTTACAGAAATATTTGAATTTGAAGTGGAGCGAGCATTTACAAGTAAACAGTCAAAATGTACTGAAATATTGCGACCCGAGTGTACTATAATTAATTCTCACACCTTTAACACAACACTTCTTATATACACCTTTTTTCAATTTTACACACTAACATACACATCTCTATTATTTTTTTCATTTTTTCCAACGGCAAACACACAAACATACACATTCAAACAAACTTTATATTTTTTTGAGTCTGAAAAATACGGCTATTCCCAAGCGGTCACCCATCCATGCAGTAACCGCGGCCAAAGCTGCTTATAACTTTTGTAATAGACAAGAATTCAAATGAATAATGTCAAAGAAGTAATAAATTATTCTGTTGCTATATATAGATGAACTAGAGAAACAATTTGTAGAATATCATTAATTTAACAGTACCGTACTTTTAATTTAAACAGTTTCATTTTTCCGTTTTAAGCAATCTGTTCGATTAATGAATGTGTCATTCAATCAATGATGGGAAATTCAATAGCATGGAGCTATTTGATTCAACAGCCCTTTTTTCGGTGTAAATTTCCCTATGGGTTTTAATCAAAATCGAACTTTTTTAGGGTTCCGTACCCCGGTAGGAACCCTATTAAAACGGTTACGGAAAATGACCATGTACTCCCCCCCCCTAGCTCTCACAGTTTTTCATCTAGAGAGCTAAAAATTGGTACACGTATGTATTTTCACGCGTAGATTGCACGAAAAATATAGCGAACGTGATCGGAGTTGATCTTCATACAGTTTTCCGCAAAAAACATCAAATTTAGTTTTTTCATCGAAAAACTAAAATCTCTTTTTGGAAAGTCGAAAATTCTTTAACCCTTGCTGTTTCTCACAATTCTTAACCTAGTGGACTGGCGTTATACATTTTTAATTATTTTTTAGTGCAGACTTCTACAAACATACATAAAAAATTATTGGAGTTCATCTTCATATTTTTTTTGCGAAAAACTAGAAATTTTTTCTGATTTAGAAAAAAAGTGTGTATCCTCCCCTTGGTTTTGACCATTTTTGGCCCATTTGACTACAGTTCTGCTTATTTTATGTATTTTCATGTGTAGATTTCAAGAAAAATACACCGAACATGAATGGATTTGGTCTTCATATTTTTTTAGCCAAAAACTTAAAGTTTTTAAAAATTTCGTCAAAAAAGCGTGTTTTTTACCCTAGCATCAACAGTTTTTTATCTCAAGAGATGAAAATTGGTACACTTTTGTATTTTCTCGTGTAGATTACAATAGAAAATCTTTAATGTTTCATATTTTATAAACAAAAAAATTTCTTAATTCAATAATTTTTTAATAATCGTTTAATCATATTTAAAAAAAAGTATTTATTTTAATTTCTTTAATGTATATTTAAAAAGGCCATTCATAAATTATGTAAGGTATTTAGGGAAGCAAAAGTAGACAAAATTTAACGTTTTATTACAGAAAAAATACAGTGAAAAATATTGGAGTTAATTTTTATATTTTTTTTATTAAAAAGGAGAAGTTTTAAACAAGGGTATGGAACCCTTGGTGTTAGTACGAGTTCCACTCGCACTTGTCCGGTTTTCTAAATGATTACCTTCAGTTTTTTAGTATTGAAGTTAGTAAAAATTACCAAATTCTATATTAAAATATTTACATGGAAAATAGTAAAATCTACACAGGGACAATCGTAAAAATTATACCATAAAATATAAATAAGCAAAAATTTTCCAACTGTTCAACTTTTGCAATACAAAACTCTATACAGTAAAAGTTCCATATAATTTGAGAGCAATTTTCTATATATTGAAAAAGAAATAGGAAAAAAATTGCTATTTTCCAGAGATAATTTATCTAAAATTACTAAACTTCTTACTTGATAAGTATGCTCCTTTCTTTTTTCTTCTCTCTTTCTTTTCCCCTTTTTTCTGCTCCTATTTGAAAGACGTTTAGAATATGCCGGAACAAATCTCCTGCGAGCACTCTCTGTACCTACACGTGCGGGTGGATTCTTGCGTGACAGCAAGTACAAGTATAGAAATTAGACCTATACTTATGTAAGTGAGGGTGTACATGGTAAAATACCAATTGCCTCGTAGTGGATCCCAAGTTCTCGACAACTTAAAGTACCTCTGTTGTAATATAAACTGCACGATTTGAACAAACAACCTTATTTTCATTTTATATTCACCGTGAGCGCAAGTGTGCGCGTTAATCGTCGTAACTGTTTATATCTTGGATCGTATTTCCGATCTTTTCATGTTCAGGAGGAAAAAAAGAAAGAAAGAAAAAAAGATCGCCTCCCATGAATAAGTACATTTCAGTTCGAAAAATTTCAACGTAAAAAGGATAATCGCAAAAAGGTCAATAATATCGAAACTACATTCACAGAGAAAAGATGCGTATTTGACTCAGAGTCTTCTTTTATACTTCAAACAAATTCTAAATGATTCAAATAAAATTTTATTTGGTTAAAGAAAATGTTTAATTGCTTCACGTACAATTTGATTTGCTTTAAGTAAAACTCTATTTGGTTCCAATGAATTTTAGTGGGTTAATAAGTAAAATTTTATGTAGTTTAAGTAAAATTCTGTTTGATTCAAATAAATTTTATTTTGTTAACAGAAATTTTATTTGGTTTAAGTAAAATTCTGATTTTTAGTTCAAAAAAATTTTATTTTGTTGAAGTAAAATTTTATTTTTCTTAAGTAAAATTCTATTTTATTTAAGTAAAATTCTATTTGGTTTAAATAACTTTTATTTATTATAAGTAAAATTCCATTCGGTTTAAGTAAAATTTTATTTCTTTCAAGTAAAATTTTATGTGTTTCTAGAAAAATTGTATTTGGTTGAAGAGAAATTTTATTCCGGTCAAATAAATTTTTTATTGGTTTAAGAAAAATTCGTCTTTAATTCAAGTAAAATTACACTTAGTTCAAGTACGATTTAATAAAAATGGTAAATAAAAAATTTAAGTAATTAAATTTATAAAGAAGCAAACTATTTTTAGAAATATAAAAAATTACCGATGTTGATGTAGGTTCTTGATTTTGAACTCTTCCTTGTTGCTCATTTTCTAACGTTCTCTCTTATTATAGTGTTGTAGTTTGATAAAAACAATTTTTTCATTTATATGATCAGAAATATTATTGGAATTTCTATTGTTTCTATTTACCCCAAATTTCCAGTTTGTTGGGGTAAATAGAAACAGTCTGCTACTTTTAATTAAACTTTAATTAAAAGTAGCAGACTGTTTCATTGATTTTTAATTTTATATGCAGTAGCAAATATTTTTGTATATACTACTGCTAATTGACAAACGGAAAATGGGAAGATGCTTAGGACCTGTTGGGATGATCTAAGGTTCAAAGTTTAAGGCTGTATTTATTTTAAAAACTTTTTATTTAACTGAAATAATTACTGTTTAGATTTACCCCTTGTTTCTATTTACCTTATCTGACCATACATACATATAATATATTTGTCAGGAAAGATGCAATTTATTTTTTTTTAATATATTTTTATTTTATTTATCTTTATATTTTTTAAATATATATTTTACAAAATAGGGTAATTAGCCAATTAACTCAAAGGACCCTACACATATAATAAATTTTTTTTTTTATTATTGATTATAAAGACTTTGCTTCATTTATTTTATTCATATTTATTAAATTAATTTATTAAAAAGTTTTTATTTCTATTCATTTTTCAAAACAGTAATGTATTTATTTAGAAATAGAAAAACGGTAGGCAAATTAAAAAAATATTTTAAAAACAAGTTGTTCATTCTATAAATATTTAGAAAATTCTTCCACAATTATTTAATAAAATAGTTTTTTCGATTTTAGGAAGAAAAAATTGAAATTTAAATAATGATTATAATTCATAATATTTCGATTGCAGGTCATTGACCCCATCGACTGTATATAACGCGAAAATTATCACCGGCTCAGTCAGTTTGACTAATCACTCGTTTTAATATGTTTGTGATTTATAAATTTAAATATTTTATTTTTTTGTTGTATTGGGTTTATTTATGGTTTTTAATTAATATTTTCATGAAACAGGCTAAAAGTTGTCGTTATTCATTTGCTTCCAATCTGTAGATGTTCATTTGTTTTTGCTTCCTCATAAAGGAAGCCTTATAGTGATGTCGATTTCCGAATTTTTTAAAATCAATTATTTTTACAAATTTTCAAGTGTAGTATATATAATTCGTCGAGAGGAACAAATGTCCGGATGCATGTGTGTGTATGTATGTGTGTGTCACCGATTCTTGTGGACAAATTTTCTGTTGCACATCTTGATGGATTTTGGTAAGATTTTGTAGGTGTATTACAGTCATGAATACCAAGAATCAGACAGAAGGATTTTCAAAAATATATTAAAAAAAATCATGAATCATGAAATGAACAAGTTGTTTCTGCTCTTGCAGACCCTTAAACTGCTAATCTTCTATCATCTTCAGTAAATAGTTAATACTTTGAAAGATATTTTAAGCAAATCTGATTGATTTAAAATTTTAATGGTCGCTATATTGGGTCCGCCATTTTTAATATCTGACATCATATTCGTAATCAGCGACCTCAAAAACCCCCGAGTGACATGTTTTATCAAGATCTAACGTGTTTTTTCTGAGATACCAATTTCATCCCTTCAATTTCAAAAGGGTGTTTTTCTGTTTAATAAACTCAGCCTAATGAGGTTGGCAGACCTTAGCCAACGAAACGTCGTTAAACCGACGATACACATTGGATTTTTTATACAATATTCCACCTTCCCATGATCATTTATTTAACAATAATATCAATTACTAGTGCGGTTGGCCCTACTAATTTCTCATCAGCGCCCCTTTTCAAATAAGGCGAAGTAGGAAAATTTCTGCACGGGATACAACTTTAAATTAGCTTAATATAAAAGACTTTAGTTTGGTCCTAAATAACGTTTTTTTCAAAAACATCAATTCGCACTTTTTAATTTTGCAACGTATAATTTCGCAAAATAATCAATTTTTCAGCGCATAGGGCAGTAATTTTCAGCGTCATAAAATACTGTCCTTATATATATTATTTTTAAGTAATATAGCAAGTTATCTAAAAGCGTCATTTTTTTGCATGTTGGGTGAAAAGGAAAATAAATTGTAAAATTAAATTTCATTTTTTAATTTACAGATTACAGGACAATGTGTTTCTAAATTCTATGATAATAATTATTACTATTGCACATATGAGTATCCCAAAAAAACTATAAAATGAAATAAATAAAATATTACTGGGTATTGTGTCCAATGATATTTTAAAATAAATTTTCGAAACTATTAAAATTAGGGATGATCTCTTAAAATTCCTATAAATTATGAAACACATTTTTTAATTCTTTTTCTTTAAAACAATGTAAGTGATATACATATAAAAATTCTTGTTTTATTATTTTTTATTTCCTTTGCGATTCCATGAAACATTTCGGGGAATAAATAATACATAAGAAAACAAGAAATTTATCCTTTTGGTAACAAAAAAATTAGCATACCAATTTTTTAGATGAAAATTTATTATTTAAAAATGTGAAATTAAAAATGTTTCAAATTAAATTAATTTGATAAATGGAGAAAAATGCTACAATTAGGATTATAAAAAATAAGATCACACTGAATATATTCTGATAAATACAATTTATGATCTATTAGCTACCTTTCAATGTTTTATTATATGATTTTTGGTATTCATAATAGATTATTAATTTAATAATCCAAAATCTAATTAAATTTGAATTTATGACTATAATATTAACGTCAAACGTCTATTCAATGTAAAACTCTTTTTTGTGTACAACAGAAGTACACGAAATTTTTCTTTTCTCTTCCGATTTTTAATTTTTTCCCTATAGGCTGAAAAACCAAATGCAAATATAAAATACATATATTTCTCGGTACACATACAACTTTATTTGCGACATGTACGTTAAACTAAAATCAAAGGAATATCTTCCAACATCCCTGGGGAGGATCCAACGTGCCCCGTATCCGGAACGGTTTCAAACGCTTGTCGTCCTTCGCTTTGATTTGTGTCCTTATAAATGACGTCACTCGCTCACATCCGGGGTTACTACCCTGCTTCACTCTCTCACTCTCTCACTCTCTCCCCCTCAATGTGTGCACAAAGGATCCGCTGTCATATTATCCGGCGTCTAGCGTATATAAATGACCGAAATTGGGACTTATTGTGTTTGTCATCGTTCGAATATTTGTCCCTGATTTATGAATCACGTTGGGCGCGATGATATACAATATCAATGTATATATTTATACCCCTATCTTAATTCGAAAAGTTCTCCTATAAATACGACTTTTATAGAAAGATTAATCAAGTCAACACAAATCCTCTAATATAATACTTGCAATATCATTAAATATATTGTTCGCGTGTTTATTTACGCATTTCATTGACATAATATTGCCATAAATGTGTTAAATATTATGCCTATAGTTTACAGTACAATTCGGCTAGTTATATTGTTTTTTACTGCAAAAACATTCGGCTAGACATATTGTTTATTACTGTAAAAATGTTACATCAATGTTGCCAGAATGTTACAACAATATTGCCATCAATTTTTTAAGCTAAGGTATTAAGAATTAAGGTAATCTTTAGTATTGTCGTAATTTTTGACAGTTTTAAATATTACCACAATTTTGTAAAATATGTTGCACAATAGTGAAAATCTGGAGATTAATATATTTTAAAATACATTTAAAAGATTCTTAAAATTATAATTTCATATTAATATTTTATAAATATATATATATATATGGGGCATTTCATGTCAAGTGATCAAGGTGGAGAAAAATTTTTCTCCAATCGTAGCAAAACTTGGGGCTTTTGTAGTACTAATAAATAGTAATTTTTCGTGAAAATATTTTTTTACCTAGTCCAATATTTTCCGAGGGGGAGGGGGTTAAATTTTTGTGTTTTTCAGTACAATGCTTATTTCAATAATTTTTTACTCTTAAACAATTAAACATACAAATTTGACAAAGTACATTTTGGAAAGGTTTTTTCATGCTCTTTTGATTGGAAATAAGCATTTTGAAAAAAAAAAATTTTTGACCCAAAAAAATCAAAATTAAAAATAAATTTCAATTTTTGGGGGAGAAAGACCCAATTTTTTTTTTTTTTTTTTTTTTTTTTTTTTTTTTTATAAACGAAAGCTGAGGTTTTTTCCTAAAAGGACATATAAATGGTAAAGTGGGACTAGAATGTTTAAACATTGAAAAAAAAGAATTTTCTCCTAAACGGAGCTTAAAACTGGGTTTTGAGCGCTCCGGCGAGTAGAAAACTCATTTTTTCAATGTTTAAACATTCTAGTCCCACTTTACCATTTATATGTCCTTTTAGAAAAAACCTCAGCTTTCGTTTATAAAAAAAAAAAAAAAAAAAAAATTGGGTCTTTCTCCCCCAAAAATTGAAATTTATTTTTAATTTTGATTTTTTTGGGTCAAAAATTTTTTTTTTTCAAAATGCTTATTTCCAATCAAAAGAGCATGAAAAAACCTTTCCAAAATGTACTTTGTCAAATTTGTATGTTTAATTGTTTAAGAGTAAAAAATTATTGAAATAAACATTGCACCAAAAGACCCCTTGATCACTTGACGCGAAATCCCCCATATACTAAAAAATGTTCTAATGTTCAAATTGAACAACTTTATTATAAATATTATAAAAATAACATAGTTTTTCTAATTTTAGTAATAATCAAATAATTAACAAATTATTATCATCATAATATTCTTAAGATTTTCAGTTAATAATGAGCTGCAACAAAAATGTGTTCAGTTTTTTTTGTGAAATTATTACTACAATTCTGTCAAATATATTGTCCAAAGTTAGCAACACGATTTGGCTAAATACATTCTTTATTATTGCAATAAATTATAAATTTATAATATTTACAGTACATTACTAACTGTATAGTATAGTGCATTAATGTACTGTGTAGTTGCAGTACAGTACTATAAAGTATAGTAAAGTGTAGCATAGTATTATTTTGCACTATACAGTACTATTTACTTCTATATAGTGTAGTACAGTACTATGTTTTTTAATTTTTTTAAAATGCATAGTCCTATATACAGTGTAGTACATTTGTATACACTGAAAAAATTACATTCTAATTTTAAGAAAAACTTCTTATATATGCGCCAAGAATATTCCCCACTTAAATTAAGTGGTAAATATTCTTAAAATAATAATGTTCTTCTTATTGTAAGAATATTCCCCACTTAACTTAAGTGGGGAATATTCTAGGCGCATATATTAGAAGTTTTTCTTAAAATTAGAATGTAATTTTTTCAGTGATAAGTACTATTTAGTACTGTACAGTATTGTATATTGCTAAATAATTCTGTATAGTACTATACTACACTGTAAAAAGAAGACATCTTATTTAAGATAATATTGTAGTCATACTTTTAGGTTATTTCGAAAAATGAAAAACATCTTAAAATGCATTGGCTTCTAAGATGAAAGATGGGGAAATAAGATGTTTTAAGTATCTTAAAAGTGACTACAATGTATTTTAAGATGTTTCTTTTTGCAGTGTATATACTGTACTATACAGTATAGTACAGTACTACATAGTACTCGTGGTGAAAGAATGATTTTACTCGAGTGAAACAAACTTCATTCTCATAAAATCACTCACTTTCACCACTAGTTGTACAATATACTATATATACGTACGATGAAAGTATTATCCTACTCAATGGGGCATTTTACATAAATTGTGGACAAAATTCAAATTAAATTGAAAATTACATAAAACTTATAACTCGAGAGTTTCTGTGGACTCTGATCACGAATTTAGTTGAAACTTATATTATTACTTAGTGGTTTTCGGGGTTTATTAAGTCAAATAAAATATATTTGGTTTAAATAATATTTTTCTCTGGGTGTATAAACAATCAATTTCTAATAAGAAAAAAAATTTGAAACCTATCAAAAAATTTGAATTTTGTCTAGAATTTAGTGACATTAGAGGAAACACTATAAAGAGATAATATTTTCCCAAACTGTCAAGATGACTCTGTCCCCTGAAAATAATTTAATTTAAGACTAAAAGTAATGAATTTTCCATTCTGATGAAAAGGGATGCTATTATCTTATGATAATTTCGCGCTAGTGGAGCGCAAATTAATCGAGTAGGTGGCTATAATTCCATAATGGATTTCAAAGTCGGGGGATGCGATCGCGAACTGGGAAAAGCGAGAGGGTTGGGCTTTGCTGGTGCGTATAACTGGAATGACATAATTGAATAATATAACGTGTCGCTACCCTTCCTGAGTAGAGGAACGGCCGTCGAACCAAAACCATTGCCATATACCTAGTGCACAGGACTGAAGCTCAACTCAACTCAACTCCACAGTAATGGTAGAGTGAAAGAGAGAGACCGTGGTGTGAGTTGGAGGACTCATGGGACCTCTCGTCACGCATATTTCATTATGCGATCTGGCAACCCCGCTACCACCCCCTCTCCTCCTCCTACCTACAAACCTACGATTCAACCTGCCCCCTTTCTATATACCTCCGATTCCATGTTGTATAACTATAGTTCCTATACTGTCGCCTACTACCAGTGCAAAGTGTTGGAGCGTTTGCTGATCCGACCAAATCGAATTCAAAGGACGACGAAACATTCGTACTGGTCCGAAATTAATTGAAAGTTCGAGTGAATAATCGCCTTTCAGTTTCTATTCATCTAAGTTTCAAATTAACACGAAAAAAGTTCAATATTTCCAAATAAAACTTCTATTAAGCTACATAAGAATTTTTATTTATTGAAAGTAGTTTCTTTTTTCTCTACGATTGTATAATTGTATTATTTAAATAAAACTTTTAATCGACATAAATCAAATATATTTTTGAGCAAAATAAAATTTTGTTTGAACCAAATAAAATTTATTCGAAACAAATAAAAAGTCTTTTGTCTGTGTGTAATTTAGGATTTAGAAAGAAGATGAAAAAAATGAACTTATTGTATTATTTAATAAAGGGTTATTTTTGAAAACCAGTTTATATGAAATAAATAAATTGTGCAATAAAACTTCTAATATGTCAAGTGTTTTCTCATTTGGAATAATTTAAAAAGAAAAAAGGGAAAAAGTACTTTATATGGGCACAATTGAATGAAACAGTACATAATAAGAATGTACAAGTTTATTTTCAGAATAACAGCAGCATCAATTTGTAATGTCAGGGGAGAGGTATTATTTCGATCAATGCCGTTTGGGAATATTCTCAGATTAGCATAATAATACTATAGCCCACCCTAAACGAATATTCGAGTGCATTATAAGATGTTATTTCCATATAGTAGGTAAATTACAGAACAAGACCATGCAAATACTTTTTAACCTCCAATAGTAACATTTGTTATTTAATTTTTTGCTTATTAATGAATTCCTTTTCAGTATTTTAGGTATTTTTTTAGTCTGTTTAGTATTTTGATTTTTAATACCTTGCTTTCTTAGCATTTTCCGTTTTTAATCTTTCACTTTCTAGTATTTTGTTGATAAATATTTTATGTATTTTTTAATACTTCATTTTTTATTACTTTTTTATTTAGTATTTTCAGTTTTTTTTTATTTTTAGTTTTTAATAACTGAGCAATGCCATGGTAAGTGATATAATAGAAATTTCATTCTAGTATGGTATTTAGATAAAATTGTGCTTTATTCTTTTTTATGAATACCACTAAAAAAATACTGGAACATTTATAGAATAATATTCATAAACATAGGAGATATGAAACTTTGAAATTTTTTATCTTTTTTTCTTCGAAACCCCATAACTTTGTTATAGTAAGAGATATTGAGGTCAACTTTTTTAAATTGTCAATAAAAAGAAACACTTTCAATTAAAATATTTTCAGAAGAAAATTTATTCGATACTTTGTTGATATTAATAAAAAAAAATTAATTTTCGATTTTTGAATTATTATTATTATTTTTTTTTAGTATTTTTATTAGTATCTTGCTATTTAATATTTTGCTTTTTTGTATTTCTTTTTTAGTACTTTTATTTTTAGTAATTTACTGCCAAGAAATTGGATTTAGTTTTTAGTATTTTGCTAATAAGTATATTTTGTTCTTTAAGTACTTCGTATTAAATATATAGTTATTTAATATTTAAGTATTTTTAACGTTCATTTACTATATATAATATATCAATAACTGCATTTTTGTCCACATTTCTATTAAATGAGAAAGAATCTCATAATCTGGAAGAATCGAACCCTTGAATTTACTTTACAAGTCAGGAACTATACCCACTATAGACTAACTAAGTTTTGAAAAACTTTTCAACTACAATCGCTATTAAACTATGTGCAAAGTCTTTTACCAACGTGATACAAAAATAATCAACAAATTTTTTGTCGACATTAATTAAAATCCAAATAGAGTGATAAAAAAACCTACAATATTGAGCATCACGAATCGTCTATTCAATTCTAATGGGTTCAATATTTTTATTCTTTTTTTAGAAGTAGATGACTTTATCATCACCAGTACATACAACATGGAGTAGCAGCTGCCAGTGCGAGGAAATAATCGTAATAGAATTGTCAAAACGTATTCGCGCGTTATTTTATGAGGGTTGAATCTAGGAGTGGAGTTTGAAGAAAACTGAATGGAGGGGGAAGTGGAGAAACCCTTCTTTACCAACAGAGGCAAAACGGATCCGTGGAGAATCGTTTCCCTTGGGTATTACAGGGGTATTATATTGAACTGGAAGCACGACGAGGGAGAAGGTTTGGTTTGCTGAAATGGAGTACCCAGAATATGCTAGTGTCACAAATACTTTCAGTAAAACCTTCTTTTTTATACAGATTCGTTTATGCTTATCTTTTTTTATCGTTCTCCTTTCGATCTCAATTGTTGAAATAAAAAAAATTGACGTCATTTTTCTCCAAGTCGCCAACTTTACAGGACTTCAATAATCATTTTGGTCAATCCTTATATTGAAACAGAATCTCCCCTTGTTTTTTAATTTTTCGAATCTTGTTTTTGTGTACACTAAAAAAAAATTTAATCATACGTTTTAGTAATTTTGGCTCAAAATTACTTCTTAAATGAGAGACGGTCTTTTCGAATTTCTATTTTACTTTGACAAATATTCATTTTTACTAATAATTGCATCGGGACTTTTTAATTATAAATTTTATTTTCACATTCAAAGCAAAAATCAAAATCTATAAAAATAAAAGTGAAAATGAAATTAGAGATAAAAGTAAAATAAAAATTCATTAATGTCAGAAAAAAAGTAAAATTAAAAATCCAGTAAAGTGAAAAAAAATAAAATAAAAATAAAAAGCTTAAAGTGAATATGAAAGTCGACGTAGAAATAAAACTCCCCAGAAGTTAGTTAATAAGCAATGAAAATGTTTCTGACACAAATTAAGAGAGATCAGGATATTAAATATATTATATTAATAATCGAGGTGATTCCGGATCTCTGTCCACACCTGAACTTAGACTTTTGTGAAGGCATTTGTTTCTTATATGTTTTTGATAGATATTATTATACCACTAACTCAAATAACGCGCGCTGAAGCGCACGTGGAATTTCTTATTTCGTTAACATTGAAAAATACAATTATTCAGAAGAATTCTACTCAAAATCACTATTTTTTAACTTTATTCAGGGAACTCGGGAAATAGTGAAAATTTTGTCAAAAGTACTGATATAATATTCAATTTTAAAAATTCATAAGAAAATTCTGAATCTTATATTCCTCATCATTTAAAAGACTTCATTTATTTCAAACTCTTCCTATTTTCAACAACAATTGAAATCTACAGATTTTCATGAATTATTTTGGAATACTTTTTTATTTAAAAATTCAAAAAAGAATTGAATTTTATAAAATTTGTGTTTTTAATTTTTTCATAAATAATATAAATAAGTAGTCCCTCCAAACGAAGTATTTATTTTAATATTATTGTTTCGTTAATTATGTAAATCACTATATTTTCAAATTTCTGTGTGAATAATTTCGGATTTAAAATTCAAAAATTTAAATTCAATAAATTTCTTCAAATTATTCATTTTTAAATTTGATAAAACTTTTTGCATAATATTCAACTATTTTCAATCATTTCTCTACCCAAACAGCACACAGAAAAAATTTAGTCTCAAAATTAGTTGCGTAAGATACTCAAAATACTTTTGCAACAAAAATGAGACTCCTTTGTCTCATTTTGAGCTTACATAAAAATTACTCATAATTTAAATTATCGTATTTTTTGTCATTTGTTAGAATTTTATTATTAAACAGAATGTCATTTAGACGAATTTTTAATAGACATAAAAATACTAGAAAGAATTGCAAATTTGTTAAATTTTACCTGGGAATCAGCAATTAGTTGAATAGCGTTACCAGCCAGGGGTTTCCCAGTACTGATTTATTACTGGAGTCAGTACTGGGTCTGTACTATGACAGTATTACATTTCTACATGGATATATCAAACTCGTCAGAAAACGGCTTCTTTCCACACTCAGTGTTAGGTTTAAAGAGTGCAAATTATTTCTATATATTTGCCCTTTCTTTCTAAAAAACGTATTATCATTCTGTAACAAAAATTGGGATTGACAAATGAAAATCATGCAAGTCTTTTTTATTTTTTGTTCCTTTAAAAAGTTGTTGGTCTGAAAATTTCAAATTATGTACGTTTATTTTATTTTCTTCTAGAAAAAAAGATATAATTTTGCATAACAACATAATCGCAATTTATCAATTTTGTTGTTTTTCCGTGTATGTGTCAACATTACAGTTTTAGAAATATCTCGTGACTATGTAAATCTTTAGGAATAAATAGAATTTTTTTAATTAAAGGTCTCACGTGTGGACATAACATGAGAGGACCTTGATCCAGATTAAAAAACTCTTACAATTTGAATCCGTTAAAAATTATGGTTTTAACTGACAATCAATGGCTGACTTTTTGCTTCTGAATCAGTTATTCTTGGCACTTCTCAAAAACAGAAGTAATTGTCAATAAAAATATTAGGGACAACCTTCAAACCTTTCTCCTACTATTTGAATTATAGTTACTAACTGTTTTTTCTGAATTAGTTATTTTTAACTAATTCAAATTTAAAGAGAAGATTAACTATATATTTTTTGCATTTCCAAAATTAGATAAAATCGTATTTTAACTAAAACTTTTAAAAACTGTTATATGTTTGAATTTCTATAAATGCTTTCTTCTATTTTATAAAGATTCTTCAGTCGCGTTTTTTTATCCCTTTCTGAACAGTTTTCGTCCAGGTTAGCAGATGATATTAATTTTTAAAAATCTAAATTTTTTAAAAATCATGTTTTACCATATTTATGAAAAAAAAATCATAAATTTCTATTATTATTATTATTATTATTATCTTTATAAGAAAACGAAGAGTCCATGTAATAAACATGAAGATAATGTCAAGAATACACAAGTAGGCAGCGTCCTTTTTTTATAATCACAATTTTTGTACCAATTATTATACAAGTAGACACTATGAATATGTGTAAAGAATAACTCTTTTTTAATTTAAGGAAGAAATTTAATTTCGTTTTATTTTTTTTTAAAAATGAGTAGGAAAGAAGTACGGTTGTGGACATAATTTTGTTGTACACATACGCAAAACTTTTAATAGAAATGAGATTTGTTGAATCTGACAAATATCACGTGTGTTTAATATTAAATAATATGTATTACACGGGAAAAAAAGTTCCTATAGGCATTTCAGGAATTATTTCCTAACTCTTGGATACGGTGTAACAACACTGAAATAGCGACGAACATTCAATGGTAACCTGTATAGAAATTTCCCTACTTCGCTTTATTTAAAAAGTGGCGCTGATAAGGAATTAGTAAGGCTAACCACACTAGAAATTTTTAGATAGGTAATAACCAGGTTCTGATTAGAATGCCGTCTTTTTCAGATAGGGAAATCTAACTGGTTCTACACTGAGAAAAAAATGCTATTGAATCTACAGCACACATATTGATTCTATTGAATCAAAGAAGTCATTTTTTGATTTAAAAGCAGTGCTACACTGAGAAAACTGGATGTTAAAAATCTTAACATACTAGATATAAGGAAAAGATGGTATTTCATAACATCTAGATGTTATGGTTTAATATCTCAGATGCTAACTGGTATAATCTACAAATTTGAGGTTATGTGTGAACATGTCTTTTCCAGTATCTGTGGATATTAAATTTAAACATCTAAGATATTTATGTATTTGACTGTCACATATATTGACCGTTAATATCTAGTTATTAAAGCTCATAATATCCATTTTTCTCAGTGCATAAAATAAACTACATATCACATCAAGTTAATAACATCTGCTTAGATTCAATAGCATTTTTTTTCTCAGCGTATTTATGTGATGATGTCACTATTAAATATTTAAATCAGGCTGTGACTAGAATGCCTCTATTTGAATTCACACATTCTGATATTCTACTCAGGCACTGACAAGGCGATCTAGTTAGAACCTCTCAATTTTTCGACATCATCACCTGATATTTCAAGCGTGCCGAAATTAGACTGGTCCTGACGAATTTTCCTAGTTTGCGCCTCACTTGCAAAAGGGCATCTATTCAGGTCCTTATTGAAGCGCTATTTTCAATTTCTACGCGGGAATCAATGCATGTTTGATAGAATTTCCGGGACTGTATTAGAAAAAGCTACCCACATAGCACAAAAACTTCCAAGAAATTTCTAGAAAATACAATAATCTCCGCAGGTTAGAAGCTTCCCATGGATACTTCCTGGAAGTTACCAGGAAGATTTCAAAAATTATTAAAATTTTTTTTTTGTAATTATATTATTTAAAAAGGTTTTAAAAAATTTAAATGATTCAAATTTTGCATTCATTTAAAATAAAAAAGTGGGTTTAATTTAAAAAAATGATCTTCACAACTACAACACACATGAGGTTAAGGCGGACTCGAATCACCATAGGCTTCAAAATTGTGCTGCTGGGATAGTACTTTAAGCGCACAACCTTATCGACACTTGACTTTACAGGGTTAATTTATATATTATATATTTTATTATGTCCTTGGGAAACTAATTTCTACTTAAGATAAATACTTTTGAATTAAATTTTTTTCCAGGGGAAGCTTCTAACCAGCGGACATTATTGTATTTCCTGGAAATTTCCAGGAAGTTACCAAGGGTAATTTCCGAAGGTTGCCACGGGAAACTTCCTGGAAGTTTTTGTGCTATGTTAGTATAAATAGTCCAATAGTCTTTTTTTCATTACTTTCTCATGTAAAGTTCATGGCACTGACCGCAATTGTTTCTGAAAGTTTTGAGAACTCGTCAAGGAATCTTGGTGTGCAGAAACCTAGTGCGCACCAGTTTCAACAAGTCTCACAGCTTGTTTAGCTCAGTTGCGTAAGACGCCGGACTTCTATCCTTGGGTACGCGAGTTCTGTTCCAGCCGCTGCCGTCGATTTTTCTCTAATATGGTTTCATACCATATTACCATCCAATATGGCGGGTTCACAATGGATCCGTCATTTTGAAAATCATATCAGATTTATAATTAGCGACCCTGAAAACCACCGAGTAACAAGTTTCAATCCATTAACACGTTCATAAGTATTCCCTCCATGTAAAAATCAGTTAAAATTACTGAAAATCACACTGCAAAAAGAAGTATCTTAATTTAAGATGTTTTTGTAGACACATTTTAGTTATTTGTAACGTCTTAATTTAAGATGTTAAAAGTATCTTCGTATTTCAATATATTTTTTGAGAAAAAAGCTTTAAGGTTAACTATGGGCTCATATAAAAAACACCGTATACAATTTCTATAAATTGAGATTATTTTATTATAATAATAATTGTATATTAAATGTTTTTATAATTTCTACACAAATCGTTGTATGAATGTAAATCTACATTTCACAAATGTATATTTATTGTGGAATATAATATTTTTTTTATAATTACATATTAATAGTTTTTTTGAAAATTATATTATTATATTATATTATTATACAATTTATGCGCGAGCATAAATATAATACTCGGTATAAACTCTCTCATAGAAGAAACATCTTGATCACTGTTAAAACATAAAATATTTTAGATATGAGAAAAATAACTTAAAAGTTATTTAAACTTGACTAATTGAATGAGTCAAAAAAATTTATTGAAACTTCAGTTACTTCTAAGTATAGCTGTTATAGTAGAAATATTGTTATTTGCTTTAGAGAGTAGATTCACTGAAAATCTGTCAAATTTCACTAATTCTGTTTTAAAAGATAATGTGAAAACGAAATTGAAAATAGATATCTGTCAAAGTCATAGTACAAAAATTAAATCGCATAATCGACCCCTATGTGTAAATTAAAAAGGAAACAAAAAACAAATATTTCCCAAGGAATAAAAAATAGAAAAGATATATAAAGCACGTTAAAAAATTTATCATCTTTAGTCGAAGTAAAAGAATTATGTTATTAGAGAAAAAGTCACACGTAAGGATTAAAGTTATCTCACCCCGGAATTTAAACACATCGAGTCAATCGGAGCTAAGAGAGAGAATGAGTGAGTATGAGAGAGGGATAAAGAGACTAAGTGAGAAAGGATTATTAAATTCAGAATGTAAATCGCGCGCGACGTGGCTTCAAAAAGAGGGTGCCGGCAAGTGGGTGCTAATACGCGCTCAATCCATTAATCATAACCCTGGGGGGAAGAAGAAGAATGCGGCACACGAGCCCAGGATAAAATTGGGGGCGTATAGAAAACGAGAGAGAGAGAGAGAGAGAAACTGAAACAGGTTAACGTTCAACACAACTACAGCTACCCTCTTTCACAGTGATATTCGTTCAAAAGCATCT
Organism: Leptopilina myrica (nomen nudum); assembly: GCA_032872475.1. Lineage (NCBI taxonomy): Eukaryota > Metazoa > Arthropoda > Insecta > Hymenoptera > Figitidae > Leptopilina > Leptopilina myrica (nomen nudum). The sequence goes on from CM065467.1 coordinate 7,800,839, forward strand.
CTGGTATTGTTCCGGGGCGCGGGGTTACCCTAAATATTAACAACGAGCGAACACAGGGGTCAGCGTGACCCCTCGGCCATGCCTTTTCTTCCAGTATCCATCTCCATTTCTCCATCTCCCTTTTCCAGTCGCAGTATAACGAGTGTGCCACTTGGTTGTGTACTGGTACTAAACTTGGCTATACATGTGAGTGAACACACTTTCAACTTTCATCCCCACATGGGCCATGATTGTGACGGCGATATATTGTACTCACGTGGCAAGCTCCACAATGTATTTCCATATACGGAGACATACATGTGTTCATGCCCAGTGGTTCTCCCTTTCTTTAAACATATCAACCTCCTTTTTTTGATGAGTTACCCTGTTACTCTATTCCTTATTCGATCAGCGGATACAATCTATATACAAGTGTGTTATGCATTCCAGTATAATTTTACCACCGGCGATGATGCATCGTCAATTCTTACAGCAATAAAAAAAAGTGAAATGGATACAAATTACTAATTAAAATTATGCCATAATTGGTGAGCGTTTTATTGCACGGTAAATTAAGTTTGTCTTCTTTTGTATTTCATACATTAATATTATTTTACTAATAGGGCAAAAGAAATATTTCTTTTACTTGAACTCATCAAACTAGAAAACTAAAAAAAAACGAGAAAAAATTATGCACCCGAAAAAAGTATTATTAATAGTCTAATATCTTCTCAATTAATTTTCTTAAAACAAAAATATTCCACTAGAATTTAGGGGAGACCGGGGCGTAATGACTCCTTTTTCACTTTTTGTTATTTAACTTTATCATTCTTGCATTTATTAAAATATTATAACATATAAAACTTACCCAAACATTTATCTTTTAATTAAAAAATACGTCCTCATATCACTTATATTTTTTTAGAACAATTTTTTTGGAGAAATGCATGCAATCAGCGCCTGCACATGATTCAAGGGCCCATAGATGACATGAAGTAGGTACTGACACTCCAATACGCTCCTGCAAAAGTGAGCCAATACACTCCGGAGGTGTATAACAAAAAACAAAGACTGAAAATTTCCTTTCAAGTGTCAAAATTACTTATTCAAACATATTTTCTACAATAATGAATGAATAACAATAAAACTTCATACAAACTTTCAGCATACCATGTACATTATTTTGATCGTATACCGAAATATTACTCTAATTTATCACTTTTGAATAAATTGAAGTGATTCATTACGTCCCTGAGCCATTACGACCCGGTCTCCCCAATTCACAAAATCTAAATTAATAGTTTTCTCCTAGTGAAATAGTATTAAATACTATTAAATTAATTAATAAATTAGTAGATTCGTATATAGATTCGTTTTCTCTAAATTTGAATTAGTGGAATTCTACTAAAAAATAGTAAAATTTTGCTAATTATGGGTAAGGGTCTCTGGGAGAGGGGGGGGTTCAAAAATCTCTACATGGCCTTATGTTGGTGGGGGGAGGGGGGTAAATTAATTCTTACGTAATTAATGTAGATATTTTTAAGGCAGTTTTGAAAAGCAGTTTCTAAAAAATATTTTTAAAAATTTGAAATTTGTACTACTTAAAAACTTAAACTTTCAGCTTCAAAATAAGAATGCCAAAACCGTTAAAATTCATTATCTTTCCAACGGGAATAATTGGAGCATTGTAATTTTAATTATAGAAGGGTATTATCACCCTAAATAAATGTCCGGAGTTGTGTGCAATTCTGTTAATTTTTGTGGTGTCTATATTGAAAGTTTTTTTTCAACCTACTTTTGAAAATTTTTTCAAAAAAGAAAATATCAACTTTTAAGTATATTTTTGCATTTATCCTCACCGCGATTTTTTACTTCATTATTTGGGTCCCCTGAAGAGATACCTTAAGGTATTTGCTAAATATATTTAGTCAGATTTTTTATATTTGTTGTGAAAGACAAAAACGAACCCTGGGGCGAAAAGTTAAATGTATTTTTACATGTATTTAATTTTTTTTTATTTTTCGTTTTTTTAGGTTTGTTTGTTTAAAAATTATTTATTTAACATTGGGCAAGTACTCTGTCAAAAAACAAGACCGTTCACATGAAATAAACCAAACATTTTTTTTTTGTTGAAATTTTAATTTTTTAACTTTACAACTATTCTAAAGCTTTTTTTAAATAAACCAAGATCTTTTATTTACTAAATTACTTGTTTACGTATACTTTAACTTATCTAATACTTATCACCTATCAGAAAATAGTTTTAGTAGGCTAAAAATAGAATGTAACTTTTCGCCCCAGCATGGGGCGAAAAGTTAAAAAAAACGAAATTTTCAAAAAAGGACAAAACATGTATTTTATGCGAAAATATCAGGAGCTTTTTTATTGAAAGTTGTAGAGGACAAGTTGCCCTACAATATTGATATACAAATATTTGCATCTAAGCGGATTATATTGCCAAAAAAAATCATTTATGCAAAATTTAACTTTTCGCCCCAGTCTCCCCTACTATTTAATATGTGCATTGACTTCTAAGTTATAAGTAAATTATTTTAATCATAACATACTCTCTAATTTTGAATTAGTTAGCAGTACTGACTAATTTTTAGTAAAAAATTACTATTTCATTAGTTAATAGAATTTTTAGGTTATGTTAGTTTAATTTTCACTATTTTTACCTGGATTGAGGTTCATATTCTTTGAAATTAAATTTAAGATGTAACAAAAACACAAATTCTGATTTCAGATAAAAATTTAAATTGCTACACGTCACGCAATCTCAGAAAAAAATATCGGAACCATCAGCAGATACAACTGCATAAATGCCTTATTTTTCATTAAATAATATAGTTCAAAAAAATTTATAAACATTGTTCAAAACACTAATAAAAAGTAGCCTAAATGTCATTGAATTTTAATTAATCATTTTCCTTAAAAAAAACAAATCTTAAAAAATCCATAAAAATTAGCCTTCTAATGTGGTTTCGGACCTTAAATAAAATACATTTTAAACAACAAATTTATGAAAGGTTAAATTTTATTTTTATTATTTTTTAAAAGACGATAAAATATTGAAAAGAACAAGATATTTCAGTAGTCATAAAATATTTAAATAACTTCTAAAATAATAAACTCTTTAGGCAAACACCTTAGGCATATTTTAAAGGTCATTTTCTAAAGAATGCGAATTACTTATGGGCATTAATGTGCAATTTTTTGGTTAAAAAATGCAAGTCGTCAAACTTGGACCAAAAAAACTTTGACGACCAGATTTTTTTAGAAAAAAATTACACCGTAAAAAAATTAACTTAAAAATATTATTTTGGAAGTTATGCAAATTTTTGTAAAACATTCACGGAGAGAAATGGTATGGTTGGGACATCAATAGTGATATTGTTAGCGAAAATATGGTTGGCACATCCATATATACGGTTGGTACAACTTTCTATATAGTTGTCATATCCATACATATGGCTGTGTCAACCATATAATAGGGATATCCCATAATCGCGACTCCCATATTATATGGTTGACACAGCCATATATATGGATATGACAACTATATACATAGTTGTACCAACCGTATATATGGATGTGCCAAACATATTTTCGCTAACAATATAACTATTGATATCTAAATAATCCAATATCCAAACATCTTGTTCTTTTCAAAATTTTATCATCTTTCAAAAAATAAAAAGAACAAACTTTTAGTTACCACAAATTTTATGTTTTCAAATGTTTTGAATTCACCTAAAAATGAGTGGTCTCTCCATTTTGACAGGTAGTGTAAAATTCATTGTCTGAACACTATTTATTTACGGGGAATTTTATAATCTTTCCAAAACTGAAATTAAAAAATTTCTAAGTTAATATTTAACAAAATTATCAACATTTAAGAAATATCATGTTTTTAATGCTACTTTCCAAAGACTTAATTTTATTCAAAGAAATAAAATTTTTTGACTTATAATAATAATATAAGGTGTTTTAGTAAAACTGACCATTTCTGATGAAATTAAACAATTTAACGCTTTTTAGGATATCTCTAAAAAAATCTTACGTAAGAAAGAAAGAAATAAGTTTAAGATATCTTATGTGTCCTTACATGAGGGTAGGGAGGGAGAGGGTCAAATTTAGTGAAAATCATCCTTACATAATTAATGAAAGACCCCTTTTCAATACTAATAGAACATTAATTGTTAGTAAAATTTTACTAAAATTTTAGTAGAATTTTACTAATGAGCAATAATTTTGATAGAAAATTCTGAACTGGTTTTTTGAAAAATTTTTATTAACATTTTTTTAAAATTATTAGACGACTTTTGGAATTTTACTAATAAATTAGTGTTAGTAATTATTTGCATTATTGTCCTATTCTCTCTCATTCTCTCCCGTTCTCTCTTATTATAGTGTTGTAGTTTGATAAAAACAATTTGTTCATTTATATTATCAGAAATATTATTAAAATTTCTGCTGTTTCTATTTACCCCGAATTTCCAGTTTTCATGGGTAAATAGAAACAGTCTCAGCTATTTTTAATTAAAGTTTGCAAAATGGAAAAATGAAAGTTGATTTTTGTTGTAGTATTAATATAAGAGATAATTATACATTTTTGTATGAATTTTGCGAGTCAAAAAAAATTTTCGATTTTTTATGCATTAGAAAATATATTTATATATAATGCTGCTAATTGACAAACGGAAAATGGGAAAATAATTAGAACCTGTTAGGGGTGATCTAAGCTCAAGGTTTAAGGCCTTATCTATTCTTAAAATTTTTTATTTAACTGAAATAACTACTGTTTCGATTTACCCTTTGTTTCTATTTACCCCATCTGACCATACAGTAGTTATTATTCATTAAAACAATGGTAGAAAACAGTTAACTGTTAATTGGATATTTTTAACTAATTTCTATCTAGAGAGGATATAATTAAACATAAGATTAGAAAACTAAACTAAAAAATAGAACTGAAAAAAGGAAAACTTACACCAAAACTCTCGAGTAAACCTCAAATATCTTCTTCCTATCTCAAATGTTAACTTGGAATTTAATCAAATAAAAGTTGAGGAGCGAAACGGCTCTCCAACTACACCTTGGATTCAACTTGTTATTGAAAAACTCAACAAACTTCCAACTAAAGTTCTTTCTTTCGCGAGAAGCATTAATATTCTTCAATTGCATACTTTTTAGCCATTTTTAACAATGGAAAAAAAGATTATTTTTTATATTTTTTAAACTATGTGGAATATTTCCATGTAAAACAAACCTGGCAATTGTCTAATTTTTTCTCTCCTCTCCAAGAACAAATAATGTTTGATTTGATCGGCGAATATTTGATCGAAATGAAAAGAACAAACAAAACTGGAGAAGGAGGGAGGGTTAGATGATCTTGTCTCACGCATAGTAGTGGTAAATATTTGCTTTGAAATACTTCCAAAAGTTTTGCACGTGTTTCTTTAACCGGCCAATCTGCTATGCTATGACACGACGATTGGTCATCGCATGTATCGAATCAGAATTGGATTGAGATGCGATGCGAGTCATATAACGATAACAATAGACTTGAGTAGATACAATGTATGAAGGTTTTATTGTCCCTTTGAAAGCATTGGTCAGTTCTGTCCATCTGCTGACCTGGCAGAAGCAGAAGCAGTAGCAACAACAGTTGTTCTATATATGACCACTGTCATCATCAACTGCATCAACATCAGCATCAGTTTTATCCATCTACGTAAAATAAATATATAATCCCCAATTTCACATTCACTCGACAATATATATATATATATATATGTATATAAATCTTTTATTTTGTTCCGCAAGATAAAACAGATCGATATATTTTCGTATAATTAAGGGATGACAAACGATTATATGATTTCTATACTATTCTACTTTCTATTTTAATTTTTCTGCTTTCTATTTAAACTTATCAAATTTTTATTTTGACTTCTTTAAAAACTCTTTGAAATGTTTTTCTTTATTCTTTCTTATCATCAGCAGCAAAAAGAAGACAAATATTTTCATTGAAAGTAAACAATTAATGGTTTTTCTTTTCATCACTATCCGCAAAAGAAGGCCAACATTTTATGAAGCTGAAATTACTAACATTGATTCAATGAAAAAATAAAATAAAAATTTTTTTTTCTAAGTTCAAGATACAAATTTTTCTTGTTTATTTTAACCCGATTAAACCCTCCAAACCCTAAAATAAAAAAAAGGTGGCAAAACAAAGTTGTTACTTTTTTGTCGAATTTTTTTTTAAATTCACAAAATCTAAACTAAATTAATAATTCCTCGCACCGAAAGCAATTTTTTTTCTTTTTTACCTATACTTACTTATTCTAATGTCAGAACTTGGAATTTTTTTAAAATAGCGTTAAATATTAAAATAAATAATTATCAACAGAAAAAAATTACTACCGAGTCGAGGAATTATTAATTTACTTAAAATTTCGTGATTTTTGGAAAAAATTCGACAAAAAAATAACAACTTTTGTTTCCCAACCTTTTTTTTATTTCAGGGTTAGGGTAAAAAATAAACAAGAAAAATGTGTATCCTGAACTCAAAAATAATTTTTTAAAATTTTTTCGTTTAATCATCAGCGTTGGTATCTTCAGTTTTATAATATTTTCTGGATAAGAAATAATTACAGCAAAACTTGAAAATTTGCGGCATTTCTTTTGCATTACTAATAGCAACAGCAAAGTGAAGACATAACACAATCTAAAAGACACATATTTATAGTATTAGTAAAATTTAGCTGCTTTTTTTCATCATCATCAGCAAAAAGAAGTCAAACTTTTTCTGTATGACAAATATTTACAACAAAACTAAAAAAGTAATTAAAAGTAAAAGTTAGTGGCTTTTGTTTTCATCATCATGATTAGTATCAGCAAAAAGAAGCCAAACACTTTCTGAGTAAAAAGTTATCTGCCTTTTTTTCATCATCAGCAGCATAAAATCAAAAATTTTCTGGTTCATAAATACCAATAGCAAGGCTTTTCTTTTCGCCCTTATCTTAATTATCACCAACAAAAAGAAGACAAACAATTTTTTGATGACTACTCTTTTTAATGGTTGTAGAAAATTAGTATCTTTTCTTTTCATCAGTAGCAGCAAAAAGATTACAAGCACTTTCTGGGTGACATACATTTGAAGCAAAAGTAAAAATTTACAGCTTTTTTTATCATCAGCAGCAAAGCCGTGTAGAAATTTCCCTACTTAGCCTTATTTGAAAAGGGGCGCTGACAAGGAATTAGTAAGGCAACCACACTATAAATTTTTAGATAGGTGATAACCGGGCACTGACTAGAATGCCCTCTTTTTCTATTTATGTCCTTATTGAATATTTCAATCAGTTCCTGACTAGAATGCCTCTAGTTGAATTCACACATTCTGATTTCTATTTTTCCACATCATCACCTGATATTCTAAGCGTGACAAAATTAGACATCTAATTCATCTACTCAGGTCCTTATTGAAGCCTATTTTCAATTTCTACACGGGTAGGAAGACAAGCATTTTCTGGATGACAAATATTCTGTTCGTCATCAACATCATTATTTTCATCTGCATCAGCAAAAGGAAAAGAAACATTTTCCATCAGCAGCAGCAAAAATAAACAAATTTCGGGATGACAAATATTTAGAGCAAAAGTAAAAAATTAGCAAATTTTCCTGCTAAAGAAACATCTACATATCGACATGCCTAAAAGGATGCAAGGAGAAGGAAGTAAAAGAGCGTATCTGCCTAATGGGTGAGCATTGGTATATAAGTTGGCGTGCTTGGTGTGCGCGGCACGCAAAGTACCCGGCCGGCAGGCAGGCAGCCCACCATCGGTGTCAGTCGTCTGATTGACAAGCAGAAAGATTTACCCGCGATTATTATGATCGTCCATTCGTTCGTCACTAAAATTACCCGTAGGTCGGCGAGGAGGTCAGCGTTAATTATAGTGGAGGAGGCGGACGGACGGATATCTATCCGTTTATCGGATCACCATCGCCACAGCAATGGTATATAGACTCTCGACGGTTAAAATCAGTTGTGTACTGTGCAGAGTGAGTGAGAGAGAGAGAGAGAGAGAGAGAGAGACTAGCAACAGCCAGAAACATTGACTGAACAAAAGGAACGAAACCGATCGAACAAAGAGGCGAATCCCACCGAACACATGCATCGTTGCACGCACGCATGCATACCGAAGCGATGCATACCACATACGATGCTCTCGTTCGGTTAGATGCGTTACCACACGAGTCTCGTTAACCCTTTGTCAATATTAAACTCTCTGTTTGACAACAGGGACGTTTCTCCTAAAAGCAACGATACTGATGAGCATCCAAAATGCGCATGTTAATTCAAAACTACTATTTTCAATCATTATCTACCCATACACACACACGCTGGAAGAAATTTTTCTGTAAAAGTACAGAACTTCCCAGAGAACATAACTTTTCATTCTCCTTAGATTCTCTTAAACTGTTCTGTTCATTTTCGAGAATCCGTACCAGAAGTATAGAGAATTGAAAGAGAACGGAATAATAGTTTTAATTATTATTTTGCCGATATTCTCGACTTTGGCAACAATTGTTCAACATGAAACACCAGACAAATAATTTTAAATTCATTTAGATTATATTTTAAAAGAAATTTTAAAATTTTTAAATTAAACGAAATGAAGAATCATTCGAGACAAATGAAAAAATGTACAGAAACAAAACTGACAATTTCCAGTGGTTAACTCGGGGATATAACCTAATTGGCCTAGGAAGCTATAGGGAAGAAATGACGAAGAAACAAGTCAAGTGTAATCTATATCTTCCTGTGAGCAAGCGTGAATACCGAACAAGATTACGTGTATATCCCACGCCAATTCAATTTAGATAATATCGCACAAAATTTGCCATTTCCCGAAATGTCCTTTTTTCAAAATTCACTTCCGTTCGTTCGATTCGTGCAACTCTTAATTGTAAATTAGAGATTGTAATTTACGAAATAAAAGAATACGAAAAATGGCTAACGAGCGCCAAATTCAGAGCATAAAAGAATCTTGTCAATGTCGAAATAAAAGTTGGCACAATAATCAAATAATTTTATATTTTAAAAAAATATAAACATTTTTACTAATATAAATTTAAAATAAAAAGAAGAAAAAAAAATATTTGTTAATTTTTCTGTTACGCTAACTGAATTGTCTTTCACGGTCAGAAAATTGTAATTTTTATTCAAATGCACCCAAATAGTATAACAGGCTAATACAACAGCAATTGAAAAATCTATTTAAATCTAATTAGTCCCAAAATATGTTAATAATTCATCCAAATATATTATATAAAAATTTTTAATTCTAATTTAATTTACTCTCTAAATTTGCATTAGTGAAATTTCACTGTTTCACAGCGATAAGTATACAACTAATTCCAAAAAGCGTATATAGGTTAATTAATTAGTGAAATTTCACTGATTTTTTAGCGAAACAATAATTCACAGCGTATATATGTATACGCTATTTGGAATCAGTTGTATACATATCACTGTTTCAGATTTAGAGAGTAATTAAACTTTTTACTATTTTATTTATTACGAAATTCTGTAACAAGTTTTAATTTCTAAGAATAACATTTCTCAAAAGATTCAATTCAAGATTTAATTCCATATGATTTTTAATATTCATTTTCTTAAAATTTGTAAAATTCTATTAAACTTAAATTATGAGTTTCTTTTTAAAAAAAAAGAAGAATTCCTATTTCTAATCACAATTTTTTAAGGGGATAGTCTGGTGTTCCAGTCTGTTTAAAAGCATATTTCGGGATTTTTTTTTAATTATAAAATAAAATATACCATCGAATATTTTTACATCTTTTTATTATTATTATTATTATTATTATTATTATATAAATTGTTAAAAAATTATCTCATTATTTTTAACTTGATATTGTTGTAGATATTATAGTTAATGTTTACAAGAAAAAAGAAGTAGGAGGGCTTGTGCAGGTGATAAGATCCGTTGGCATTGTCTAAAACAAAAAAAAATTAAAATTGATTATTGTTCTGCATGTCAGTGGCTATAGTCCGAACTAGAACGAACCAGTTTTGTTATTTAATAACAAAATGGCGGAATTTAAAAAAAATTTGACAGTTTTTTATTGACAAAAAGTGAAAAATAAAAAAAGAATAGATTTTTGCAAATCACTTTCACCGCTTTGTTGTTTGTTATAAACATTAACTGTAAATATCTATAACAATATCGAGTATAAAATGTTGAAATAATTTTTTTATAAGAATTTATAATAATAACAAACAGATGTAGAAATATTTAATTTGATTATGGGTGATTCTCCAAAAAACCTCATTTTGCATGTAGTCAAGATTTTCTAAATAATTATAATCATTTGGAAAAATACCAAGTCATATTTCCCTATTTTATCACTTATTCTAAATGTTCTGCAAGAAAAAGTTGTAAAATTTTATTGTTTAATACATTTTTAAAATATTTTACCACCTCAAAATCGATTTTCTAACCTGTCATCTAAGTGCTTTTCATTTTTTCAATACGTAAAACAATTATTTAAAACATGAAATTAGGTACTTTATCAATTTTTTCTAAAAGTTATGATATTTAAGAATAATTTTCTAAGATATGAATAAAATATGTCGTGTAGATTTTTTAAATATAAAAAATGAAATTTGTCATGTAGTACCGCGTCATTCCTCTCACTCGTTGAATATTATCCAATATTTTTGCTGTGGGTAGAGGTATTGATTAATTATTGTGATCAATATCTTAATTAACATCTCTAATATTAATTTCTTAAGTTACTTTTTAAAAAATGTAATTATTTTGCGTTAAAAAAATTAAAATTGAGACATAAGCAGAGATTCACAACCTAAAGCGACATTCCTCTCACCCCTAATAAAAACAATATTAATATATATAAATTGATCGCAAATTTTTTCCACATAAAGTTGTCCTTTATAAACATGATAGGGCATTCTCAACTGGAGGAAAATTATTTGTCAATTAAATATAATTAAAAAATGTTGAAATTGTCAATCCTCTCACCCGTCATTCCTCTCACTTTTTTGAATAAAAATTAAAAATTGATATGATTGTCGATTATTGTTTACAAACTGCCAGTGAAAAGTGATCCTAAAATGTATGAAAAATAATTTTTGACAATTGTTAAAAGAGATTTTTGATAACTGTAAGTATTTCAAAATCTATCAAATTTATAGATAATATTAATAAATTATAATTATTAAATAATTTTTTGTAAATAGAAAAATATATATAATAAAAAACACCGGCGCCAAATTTTAACCTCTTAATTTTTTTGTAAATTTTAATTTAAAATATATACTTTAAAAGCTAAAAGCTAGCATGATCATGCTATAGAGGTGGTAGATTATTGTAAACTCAATATAATTGACTGCATTAATCCATAAATAATAATTTTTTTCTTTTCTGTTTGTATCTCACAAAAAGGAGTATTTCGGTAGAATCACCCTTATATTTTGTTTTAGAATAAAAAAATTAAATTTCGAAATATGCTTTGAAAACACAGGCACACAAAAAAAAGTTGTCTGTTTTTTGAACCAGACATACATATCTTATAGTATTTTTGCCCGCTGAAAACGAATCTGAAGTCAGAATTGCTCCATCACCCTCTGTCTTTTTTTAAATCGAGAAAACTACCATTAACTTCAAAGTTTAAAGTAAAAAAAACTCGAATAACAGATTTCTCTGTAAAACAAAACAATAAATTTATCTACTTCTGCTACAACAACTCAGAAACAATGTCAACATTGCTTAAACATCCTTTGTTTTTTATTAAATCAAAAAATTAAATACGAAAAACCCACATTGGTTTTCAAAACAACAAAATAAATTTATGTACTTCTCTTTCAACATTCCAAAATAATTATAATGTTTTAATTCTCAATATAATTTAAACCAATTTGTTGTGGTTTTTCATTTTTTTATTATACATTTTGATTTTTACATATTAGGGGTAGTTATTTCAATTTGAAAAAACAAAGGGTGTTGGAGCAATTTTGCTAATGCTTTTGAGTTGTTAAAAAAGAAATACATAAATTTCTTGTTCTGTTTTTGAAATACAATGTGGTTTTTCATTTTTTCTACTTTAAACTTTTATTTTGTAAATTTAAGGGTTGGTTTTTCAATTTAAAAAAACAGTAGTGGATGATAAAGTAATTTTGACATTGCTTTTAAGTTGTTGAAAGAGAAGTACATAAATTTATTGTTCTATTTTGAAAAACAATGTGGCTTTTAATTTTTTTTATTATACATTTTGAATTATTACATATTAGGGGTAGTTTTTTCAATATAAAAACACAGTAGATGATAAAGTAATTTTGATATTGCCTTTGGAATGTTGAAAGAGAAGTACATAAATTTATTTTGTTGTTTTGAAAACCAATGTGGATTTTTACTTTTAATATTATAATTTTGAATTTTTACATTTTAGGGGTAGTTTTTTCAATTTAATAAAAAACAAAGGGTGTTTTGAAAATTAACATTATTAGAAAAATAAATTTCTATAAAAAGACCTTTATTAGAAAAAAAGAAAATTAGAAAATCATCTTCATTAGAAAAAAGTATTTTAGAAATTCTACTTCATTAGAAAGAAGCGTTTTAAAGAATAAAAATTAGAGTATACGTTTTTATAATTAGAAAAATTGTACCCTAATTTTAATTAAACCTTATTGTATTATAGCGGACAAAATTTTAATTGTATGATGCTCCGAAGAAAAGTACCTATGAAGCAAACAATTTGAGGTTATGTTTTTGATTTTTAAAGTAGAAATACAGAAAGAACAAGTTGTTCATTCCATGAACATTTAGCTTCTTCAATATAATATATACTAATTGCTTAATCTTTTATTATAGAGTAATTATTTTGTAGTAAAATTTTAAAAATTCAAAAAAAAACAAAATTTAAATTTTTTGTAAAAAAAAATTGCTAAAAAATTTTTGTTTACAGATATTTTTGAAAATCCTTCTGTTTGATTCTAGATATATTCATGACCGTAACATATCTACAAATTTATAAAAATCCGTCAAAACGTGTAAGAAAAATTTGTAATCAATTACATGTTGCATATTATCTAATATAATAGTATTTATATTCTAAATGGCTGATAAATCAGTTTAATAGTTTTTACATAAATAATGGTTTTTTTACACCTTGGCTTTTTCACCCCACTCTACCCTATCCCTATATTCAGTTTAAATGAAAATACGAAGCACAATTGACATAAAAAAATACTACGATCGTAAATTATCTTGAAAAATGAAACCATCAAAATTATCCACTTTCGATATACCACTTTCCGAATAATTTCCATTCTCCATTTACGTTCTCGATCAATAAACACACTGGAATGAATCTAAAACAACGCAGCAAAGATCCTTAATCAGATTGACGTTCGATCATCCGGAACGTTCAGCAACAGAGCCTAAACAATCTAATACATCAGTTAACCTAGCCGGATGAGTATTTTCTCGGGATAAATATAGGAAACGCTATAGCTGTATTTCGAGAGAGGGAGAGAGAGAGAGAGAGAGAGAGAGATACGAATGCTAATGCAGCGTAATGCTCGTTATAATAATCTGCGAGCCGAATGCACAGTCGTACGTACACGCGTTGGCAGGTTAGTTGCCTACAGTATATATGCAGCAGCGATGGCTAGAATGCCACACTATCTCGAGTGTGGGATCATGTCCAATGGGGGTGTGAGGGAGCAACGTAAGCCTGTTATCTAAATACCGTAAATAACAACATGCTCTGGCCCTCGGAACTATAGCAGCGACTCTTCCCTCACTTACCCCTTTACTCTGCGCGATATGCTTCGACCCCTCGCCTCGCACACCTTCGTCCAAAGTAACCGACTTTCTTGATCCCAACATTGACGCTTAGCTGTTCCAAAATGTTCCAAAATGTTCCAAAATGTTCCAAAATGCCATTTTCAAACCAAAACGATTATTACAATGTTCGGATCTTTCCTTAAGAGGGTATGTATTAAGAAACTCCAAATTGCATGCTTTAAATGTTAATTTTATTTTAATACCCCTTTTCATTTTTACATTTTCGTTTCGGTTTTATTATTTTTAATTCATTTTTTTCTTCTTAAATCTCTATAATGACTCTGTGGCGCTAATCTCCAAGACTGAGAATTCAGAAAGTTGGAAAGTTACGCGAATGATAATGAAAGATAACGAGCGGGAAATTTAAATTTATTGGCACTAAACTTTCGGCAGTATGTACTTAACTATGCAGCAATTTAAGCGAGTCTTTACTTATACTGTTCCAAGTAATAGCAAATTTTATAAAATAATAAAAATAACAATAGTTAGAACCACATTGACACCCTATCGACTTTTTGCTTTTCAATTAGTAAATCTTACTAATGAATAGTTTAGTATTCTTTTGAAGAATTGTAATAACATTTTTCGAAGAATTTACTTAAAATATATGCATAAAAAATAATTGAAATCCTGTATAGAATATTATTATTCATAAAAAAATTAAATTCTTGCAAGAAATTTTTGAAATTTTATTTAAAAAATTTATTAAAAATAATTAAAATCCTATGTAAAATTTTATTCTTTATAAGAATAATTGATTTCTTACACGACGAGTTTTATTACATTTTTTATATAATTGAATTCACGTAAAAAATTTTATTATTTGTAAAAATAATTTAATTTTAACAAAGAATTTTATTAAAATTTTTGAAAATAATTAAATTTTTCTGAAAAATTTTATGAATATTATAATTATTATTAGTTGTTGAATTTCAAACAGGTTTTCATTATAAAATTTTTGAAAATCTTAATAACCTAATAATATTTAAAGCAACAGCATTAATTTTCTACACGCATAGAAAGGGTTTGCTGTGGCAGCGAACATTTTGCTGCCACAGCAAACCTTGTTCGTTGAAATAGGGACAGCGAAAAAGTTCGCTGTGAGATCAAACAAGTTCGCTACGACAGCAAACTCGCATAAATTTTTACTAATGTTTGCTGTCACAGCTAGCACGTTCGCTGCCACTGCAAACTTCTTCGCTGTGGTAGCTAATTTACAGAGATTTCACAGCAAACATCTGTTTACTGCTGCACCTAATTTTTTCCGTGTAATAAGAAAGTATATTTCTACTATTTAATAGTATTTGAATTTCATATAAAAATATCATGCTGTAAACTTTAAAAAATATTTTATTAAACTATGATAAAAATAAAATCTAAAGAAAATTTGTAAAATAACGAACAGTGCCACCCAACAGGATTTGCCCACTCTATCACAGTTAAAGGTGTTAAAAAAAGTTTTATAATATTTTGATTTTTAGTAAAGATATCAAGGTCTTCAAGGTCTCATTTTAAAGTTTACATGCTCTAATTTAACAATATTGAAATAATAAATAAAAAAAAAGAAATTTTTTTTATTGTTTAATTACTGTTTTGTAGAGGTGTGCACACTGAAAAAAATGATAATGTCAATTTTGACAAACAAGTATGGTTAGGATGTATAGCTGAAAAAGCAATACCGTATTGCTGTTCTTAAAATACAGTATTCGTGTTCTCCGCATACATATTATTGTCTCTCAAATACATATTGCTGTTCTACACTGCGTATGGCTAAAACAGCAATACTGTATAACAGTATCATATCTACCAATATAATATGTCAGAATTAGCTATATTTATGGCAGTATCATAAATATATTTTTTTCAGTGCAAAAAGCCCGAAAAGCCGGATCGGGTCGGGTCGAATTTTTTTCGGGTCGGGCTCGGGTTTTCTCGATGTATCGGGTACCCGAATTCATTCGGGTTCTCGAAAAATTCGGGTACTCGAATTTATTCGGGTTCCCGAAAAATTCGGGTACCCGAAAATTCTGAGAACGTCAACGAATTTGAGTGCACAAAATTTCGAAAATTTGTCGAATATTTGTAGTTATGCATTTTCTCAAATGTTTTATTACTAAATTAAGAATTTGAATACTTCCAAGTTATATAAATTCGAGAATTCGAACTTTTGAAGGTTTAGAGCATACCCGAAAATTTCGAGAACCCGAATATAGTCGGATTGACCCGGCCCGAACCCGACCCGAACCCGAACTGTCTAAGCCCGACCCGACCCGAAAAGTGAAAAGCCCGAAATTACCAGGTCAGGTTTCGGGTTTCGGGCTTTTTGCACACCTCTACTGTTTTGAAAAAAACAAAAATTTCAATTTTTTGTCGATTTGAAACAAATGTATAATAGTTTTTCAACAAGTCATATCACATTAATTTTATGTGACGCAGCTTAAAGCTTATTTTATCTTTTAAAATGCTTTTTTAAAAATTATTGCACGATATTTCTTAAAAATGTTATCATTTGTTTAAAAAAACAGCCATTTTTTAAAATAATTAATATTTTGAAAACGGTTAATTTTTTTAGAAAAAGTTTAAGATAAAAAATGTTCATTTTTTTATGTTCACTGAGAAATTTTTTTTTGTTAATTCAAAAATAAGTAGTCAACCAAAAAAATATGTCTGAATTAAGCATATTTTATAATTGAATTAAACATAATTTTTATTGAATCAAAATTATTATGTTCAAATCAAAGATAATTTTTGTTGACTAACGGAAAAACCTTCAATTGGCACAGCCATTACTTTCGCTGAAATAGCGAAAGTATTCTTTAAAATAGCGGAAGTATTCGTTGCAATAACTTCAAATTTCGCTAATATACTGGATTTTATAGTTGTTCCAGGTGAATATTTTTTTTCGTGCCGTATATAACAAAGTTAATTATGTTTGATTCAAATCTATTGTTTTCTCAGTGTTTGTTTCATTTAAAAAAATTAGTGTTTTGAATAGAGAATATTGTTTAGTTAAATGAAATTTGTTTGACACAACACACAAATTTGTTTGATTCAACCAAATTATTTTATTTAAGTCAAACAAAAATATTTGCTTGTCTCAAAAAGTACATGTGTGAATTTTAAAATGTCAGTCTCACATATCTACAGTCCGCATTCGCAACGAATTCATTAGTAAAATCAGTAAATGGAAGAAAAAAAATAATAAGTGTTGGTTAAATAATTGCATTGTGTTCATTGTAAGACTTACTGCATAGTTCATTTGTACTAGTGAAAAGAAAATTTCCAATAAGTTTTTGTCAAATTTTCAGTTGGTTGTTTTGATTAAACCTTTTTCAGAGTGCATGTATAAAAATTATATATAATATGTTTAATTTTTTTTATAATTATGAAGAAATAATTATATAATATTTTATTTAATTGTTATTTATTTTCCTCTAATAATTTTTAAATTTCCTAATTTAATATTTTCTTGTATACATATTATTGGTTAATTTATGATTTATTGTATACATATAATTTTAAAATAACAATAACTATTTATAATAAATTACAAATCAACGAATAATATGTACTAGAATATATTAAATTAGGAAATTCAAACATTATTAGAGGAAAAATAAATAATAAAATTAAGTAAACAAAAATGTTTATTTAAATGAACCAAATACGTTAACTAAAACTATTTTTTTGAATGAAACAAATCTTTTCTCTTCAAATAAACAAATTTTTTAGTTAAATAAAATAAAATTTGTTAGTTAAGTGTAATAACCATTTGGTTAATACAAATAAACGTATTGGAAGAAATTATTTGGTTGAATCAAACAATCGTTTGATTGCCTGTATAGCAATGCATTTATTTGGTTGATCCAACCAAAATTTGCTAGTTTGGAACAAATTTTTTTCTGAGTGTAAAGAACTACATTTGTTTGAAATCGGCAAAAAAATTAAAATTTTCGTTTTTTATAAACAGTAATTAAACAATAAAAAAAATTTCTTTTTGAAACTTGAAAAATTAATTTTTTCCCTCACAAGCAATATTAATTTTATCATTTTTGTATATATAAGGGAATTGAAATCAACATCATTTAGATGTATTATATGATTGTATTATGATTGTGTTGAGTTTCTATTGCGATAAATTGTGTGGTTAGGTCAAGTTGTGAGCTTTTATCTCAAATGATTTTTTCTTAGTTTTTTTCTCAATTGTTTGCTATTAATGCAATATTTTAGCAATTTTTTTTATATTTTGCATTTTAGACAACAATTTTGTATTCTTTTGTGAATTCGAATTTGGTGCGAATAACTCTTTTCTGATAGTTACCTGGAAAAATCGTTATACTCACAAAGAGAATTGAATAAAAGATATAAGTATAGGTACTAAATATGAAAGGAAAAAATAAAATACGGAAAGTAGAAAGAAAGTGCATAAATATGTTGTATACAAAGTCGTGGCAAAGACCTTTAGAAGAAGAAAAAAACGAAAGCATCTAATATTTTCCTCTCCCTCTCCCTCTCACTCTCTCTGTGTATATAGTATATATAAGATCCCTTAAATGGGAAATCGAAACGTTTGGGAGATAACTTTGCTCTGGGTGAGAATGTATTCAAAATGGCGTCAAAATGGGTGGAAGAAGAGATGGCGGGTAACCCCTACGATGATACGAAACATATTCCACCCTTAAGGACTTTGAAGGGTGGAGGCACAACCCTCCGCGACCATAAAAATAAAATTCATCGTCTTCTTGGTGCGTGTATATGCGCTACCAATATCAGTGCCGTGGAGACGGGAGAGAGAAAGGAGGCCTATATATAGAGGAAAAGAATTTTTCTAATCCAACCCAAAAAGCAGAGAGACGAAATCTAACCTTTATCATGTCATGGCTAAAGGGATGGCTTGTCTGTTTCAGATAACAAGCCTCCTTTATTCTGACGTACGTATTGATTTTCCTCCGTGATCTGCACAAGTCGCTTTTTATCGACTACATTCCAAAAGACTTTTAGTAAAATGCCATGTGAGAGGAAAATATATAAAAGATGGATAGTGCGGTGGGAGAATAAGGGAAATTCAGTTATTAGAAAAGAAAAAGAATACTTTCTTATTTGAAGCGGGAATGTTCAAATAATATGTTCTTATTGTAGTTCAATGGTTGAAAGTAGAAAAATGCTTTTCCTTTTGTGGACTCATTCCATAATTAGAGAAGAGCTAACTAATCATGAATTTGTTTACATATTTACAAGTAATCTTGAAAATACATATTTAGGACTGAATATTTAAACAATTTTTTTACAATAAATTATATCAAGGTTGCAAAACAAATTCATTTTGTTTTTTCCTGATTTGCAGACAATTTCTTTACTTTCTACCTGACCCTAATGCATATTTTGATTCACTCTAAGAATGATTAAATACTCAAAAAGATGTTCTAACACATTTATGTGGGAACTTTTTTTAATTGTAAAATTAGCCGAAAGCAACAATTAAACTTTTTTCAAAAAACTAATTTTACAGAATTGTTAGTTAAAAGTATGACAAATACGGATTTTCAAAAATTTTAATTCGAAACATATTCAAAATTCAATTATGTATAACAATTCAGGACATAATGCTTTTAATATTCAATTATTATCAAAAATTTTAATTGAAATTCATTTTTAAATTAAACTTTCTTCACAAAATTCTATGTGAATTCTATTATTCAATTACCAAAAATAACAATTTTCTGAATATTTGAATGTTTCTTGAAATTGAATTCTCATAAACAATCTTATCAATAAGTTTTTAAATAATTGAAAATCTGCCATTACTTTTATTATTTATAAAAATAATTAAATTCCTAAAAAGAATTCTATTATTTATAAAAGTAATTAAATTAATGTAAAATTTTTTATTATTAATGAAAATAATAAAATTGTTGCAAAAATTTATAAAAAACATATAAATAATTGAATTCAATAACATATAAGAATATTGTTACCTTCTGTGATTTCTTCAAAATTATTTTCATCATTTTCATTCAATTATTATTTTCAAGAATTTTTGAAATACACTGAGAAAATTTTTTTTTTAATTCAAAAATAAGTAGTCAACCAAAAAAATATATTTGAATTAAACATAATTTTTATTTAACCAAATTTATTATATATTGAATCAAAATTATTATGTTTAATTCTCAAAGATAATTTTCGGTTCACTGTATAACAATATAAAGATAATTATGTTTGATTTAAATATATTGTTTTCTCAGTGTAAACTTCTTTTTTAAATCAATTACCTTTAAAAATTTGGGGTCGCTCAGAAAATACGTAATGCTATTTTTCGGAAATTTAGACCCCCCCCACGTAACGCAATGTTATATATACATTAGCGCCATTTTTTCTCCTTACTGTAACAAATTGCTTGACCCCCCCCTCCCCTCAAACGCGTTACGTATTTTTTGAACGGCCCCTTTTTAACAAGATTCTTTTGAGAATTTTCAAATTCATTTGTTTACAATTCAATTTTAGGAAACTTTGATTATTCGGAAAGTCTACAACTGAAAAAATTGAATTCAATTACATCAAAAAATTTCAATTATTTGTAACTTCATAAAAAATCAATTATTATTATTATGAGTCATTCCATTATATTTCGACTAAAGTCGTTGCGGCCTATTTTTAAAAAAATCTCATAATTTGTAAAAATGATGTTTAATATCCGTAGATTTTATTTTTGAGAATTATTTTATAAAATTTTTTGATTTAAACATAGAATTTGAATTTTTAAGTTGAGTTGCACAGAAAAAAGGTTAGATTGACAGTTATGAAAATTTAATAAAGAAGCATGGAAATAATTTAGATCATACAAATTTCTTGATTGATATTTGTTAAAAATGAGCTAATTTACTTGTATAAATAGATTATTATGTAAACAAACCCAAATTAGTAGATAAAAATTGATTTCAAAACTTAACTATAAAATGTCAAAAGTCACTACATTTTATTTACACTTTTCTAAAAAGTATATAAATATTTAAAAATTTATTACTATTTAATGTAAAGTTTTTTTAATGTACTTTTATAATATGTGCTAACTTTTTAATTTTATAATATAGAAATATAAAAAATTTTACCTTTAATATTGAGTGTTTCATGATTTTCAGTGATTTTAATCACTTATTTCTTCTCAGGCGGTTAATCAAAAAATCCAATTTTTTGTCTTAATATTTAAGTTTGGCCTTCTTTTTCATTCTATTAAATTTTCGTGATGGAGAACGAACTACTTTTAAGTTTAAATTTAGTTTAAAAAAATCTGCTGAAAAAACGCATTTTTTTGGTTAAATACAAGTAGATTTTTGCAAGACTATTAAGATAGCCAACTTCAGTGTTAGAAAAATACTTGCATTTTAACCAAAAAAATGCGTTTTTCAGCAGATTTTTTAAACTAAACTTAAACTGAAAAATAGTTCGTTCTCCATCACCAAAATTTAATAGAATGAAAAAGAAGGCCAAACTTAAATATTAAGACAAAAATTGGATTTTTTGATTAACCGCCTGAGAAGAAATAAGTGATTAAAATCACTGAAAATCATGGAACACTCAATATTAAAGGTAAAATTTTTTATATTTCTATATTATAAAATTAAAAAGTTAGCACATATTATAAAAGTACATTAAAAATACTTTACATTAAATAGTAATAAATTTTTAAATATTTATATACTTTTTAGAAAAGTGTAAATAAAATGTAGTGACTTTTGACATTTTATAGTTAAGTTTTGAAATCAATTTTTATCTACTAATTTGGGTTTGTTTACATAATAATCTATTTATACAAGTAAATTAGCTCATTTTTAACAAATATCAATCAAGAAATTTGTATGATCTAAATTATTTCCATGCTTCTTTATTAAATTTTCATAACTGTCAATCTAACCTTTTTTCTGTGTAACTCAACTTAAAAATTCAAATTCTATGTTTAAATAAAAAAATTTTATAAAATAATTCTCAAAAATAAAATCTACGGATATTAAACATCATTTTTACAAATTATGAGATTTTTTTAAAAATAGGCCGCAACGGCTTTAGGTGAAATATAATGGAATGACTCTTATATATAATAATCGTCGTGATTCCGGATCTTTGTCCACACTTGAAGTTAGTTATAGTTATTCTTTTGTTATTTTTTACGTTTTGATAGAAAATAGAAATATACATATACATACATTATAATAATCGTAAGTTTTCTTACCGTTAGCAAATTATCTGTATTCATTTGTTTTTGTTTTGAAAATTCATTTTTGTGGGTTATTGTAATTTTTTTAATGTCAAAAAGAAACAAAAAAAATCGTTTTATTCACTTCACAAAATTGACAAAAATTCTATTACAAATTTTTTATTTTCCTGCACGGAAAAATGTAAGGTGCACATGCTATATCTTTCAAAAAATGTATCCAACAATTAACTTATTCACTTCATATAAAAACAATAGGAAATAATAAGTGTGAAGTGAATTGAATAGTAAAATTTTTAGATAAGGATAACAAATGCACCGAAAGGTATAGATACTGTCCCAAACATTTTTCCGTGAGACTTTTTCCAAATTTTCATCAAAAATATTTACTTTTTTCTTATTCTGATAATAAATTGAATTTATGCTACGAATTTTATTATTCATGAAAGAATTTAAAATAATTTCATTCTTGCGAAGAATTTATAAAAATATTTGAAAATAATTAAATTTTTAATAGAAAATGTTATTATTTATAAAAATAATTGATTCTGAAAAATTGTATAAATTTTGAGAAAAATTGAATTTTTTGAAGAGTTACATTTTTTCTAAGGATTTTGTAATTTATGAAAATAATTGAATTCTTTCGAGAAATTTTATTAATAATTGTTAAATAAATACTTTAATTACTTTCGAAGAATTTTATTATTTTATTATTATGAAAATAATTAAATTCATGCATAGAATTTAATCAAATTTTTTTTTTGAAAAAATGGAATTTACATGAAAAATTTTATATAATTATTAAAAGTAATTGAATTATTGGGAAAAATAAATTGCATAAAATTTTATTAAATAAAATTGATTTTTTTCAATATTAGCGAATTAAAAGTAGTGGAAATTCTCTAAAAAAATATTGTTTATATTCTTTGTTCGGAAAGTTAAATACCTATATATAGCTAATATTTTTTTTACCTTCTCTATTCTTTAGAATAATTAAAATTTTCGTAATGGAGTTCTTTTTAATTTCAGTATCAGATAACAATTTTTGTAAAATTTAATTTTCCTCGTACAAGAAAGTTTAATTATTTTCAATTTTGAAAATATAATGCCAAATTTGAAATTAGTATCAAAATTTGTTAAAGTTTTTTTTATATACTTTAAAGTTTAAAAATATAATATATTTTGAAAATTTAATTCTATTTAGTTTTTCGGTTATGTGCCATAATAAGTATATTTTTTTTTAAATTACTTAAGTTAAAATGACTTGAAATTATTTTTAGATCTATTTTTATTAGAAAATTGTACGAAAATTTAATCATTTGAATACAATGTAAAAAACTTATTGAATAAATGGAAGTTTTTTAAAATTAAATTCTGATAATTATTAAAATCTATAAAGAGTTTTATTAATTATGAAAATAATTGAATTATTGCAAAGAATTTTATAAAATATTTCTTCTAAAATTTTAAATATTTTTAAAAATAATTGAATTTAATTAAAATTTTATTAAAATAGTAGATATTGAAGATCTTTGAATTCAGAAAATTTTTTGAGAGTAATTGAAATTTTGTTTTCAGTTTTATTACAATTTTTTAAAATAATTCAATTTTGACGAAGAATTTTGCTATTATTTATAAAGATAATCGAAATCATGTCGAGAATTTTCTAAACATTTTTGAAAAAAATTGAATTTTGACAAACAACTTTGCTATTTATAAAGATAATTGGAATCAGGGCATCCGGGGAAAAATAGTGGATTCGTGATCGACGTCTCATTTAAAAAGAAAAGAATAATTTGAGTCGGGAATTTTTGTTAAATATAGATGAACGCTCTGGGACTAGCGGTCCTCTCGGAATTTTGCAAAATTTTGATAAATAATTATTTTTAAAAATTGTTTAAACATATGGAAAAATGGGGTTTTTAACGGTTTGGTATCACCGTCTTATTTTGAGAGGATAAAATATTTCTGGCTCATATTTGCAGAGGTGATAGAAGAAGACTCACTGAGGAGCGGCCCTCTCCGTTTTTGGAATAATTTTGCGAGGAAATTATTTTATTAACTATATTGAAATTGAAGTAATTTGAGGTTGGAGACATTTTCGTAGTTCAAGTCGCGGCCACTACCGAGAATTGGTGCCACCTGAGAATGGACCACTGACACATAGATCCACTTGTCTGTGTGCTCGCAGCCATATTGTCCCCCACTTTCGCCAAAAATTAAACTTTTATAATTACGTTTTTCAATATTTATTTCAAAAATTACTTGCAAATATCGAGAATATTCTTTATCCAAACGAATTCCCCTAATTATCCTGATGAATCCGAACGAGATATCTCTAACTACTTAGAAGTGAGACGACAGACGGGAAAACACTTTTTGAGGACAATTTTTCCTGGATGCCCTTAACGAGAATTTTTAAAACATTTTGGAACCGTATAATTAATATAAAGAATAATAAACTAAATTAACTTTTGGACTCATGCGGTTTCAGCACAAAATGAAATAAAAAACACAAAAAAGTAATTGAATCAAGTGATGTATTGCAGTTTTATTAAATATTTATTAATATTTATTAAAAATATTGGATTTTGATAATTGTTAGTAACATTTTATAAATAATAAAATTGTTTTAAGAATAAATTGAAGCAATTTTCAATATTTTCTAATTTTGAATTAATTCAGTCACCAACATCACTTTTTGCTTCCCTTGAGTAAATTTCATTTATGATATAAACTGTTTAATATAAATTACTTAAACACATAAAGAATATCACAAGTAAATTGAATTTATTAAAGATTATTATAAGTTTCTGCACGAAATGATAATTTAATCATTTTTTCCAAGGGTTTAGAGTTTAGTCACTTATTTAATATTTCAGCAGATTGTAAAGCTTCAATTAAAGATAAATTTTAAAAAAAAATCTGTCCGGACGTTGCACACTATTTGCGTTCTTCATCTTATTTCTGCTTATAAGTTAAATTTATATTAGATATATTTTATAAAAAAGTTAAACTACAATTTCCTGACTCCTCCACAAAAAATATCAACTGTGACTTTGTATTAGACACGCCGTACTTTTTTTGAGAGGCTAAAATATTTATTTGTCTTAAAGTTACTACGACTTTAAGGTTTACATTCTCATCAAATATGTGTTGATTTGAAGATTATCACAGAAGGAACAACACTGGCAATTGAGATAATTCATTTTTGGCACTGTTTTGAAAAAAAATTTTAATTTGTATAATTTATGTTTTATTAATTGCCTCCAGGAATGGCCACTTTTATTTCAAACAAAAAACACTCTAATCGGTTAAAAATTGTTGGCTATAGTCATTTATAAACAGTAAAATCATGCATCGGTATTTATGTTAGCTCTGGTAAATTGCAAAATTAAAAGAAAATACACCTCTCTAGGTATAATATGTAAAAAGTTAGTAATTAACAATAATAATAATAATTTGTTTAAACAAATATAAATTTAACAATTGCACAGTATTCTTACGAATTTATAGCCTGACATTCTCCAAAAAGAAAAATTGAATTCGGTTAAAATTTACGACTTATAGGTGATTTTGAATATTAGTCTGTATGTAGAGTATAGCCGGTACCCGTG
This sequence comes from Leptopilina myrica (nomen nudum), assembly GCA_032872475.1. Lineage (NCBI taxonomy): Eukaryota > Metazoa > Arthropoda > Insecta > Hymenoptera > Figitidae > Leptopilina > Leptopilina myrica (nomen nudum). The sequence goes on from CM065467.1 coordinate 7,826,539, forward strand.
TAGAAAAATTTCTTGTTTAACTATGTGCAAGATAAAAACTATATCGTAAATAACTCGTGAAACTATTCACGTAAATCTATATCGAAACGGTCTAGCTACTGTACAGTTTCACTTCATTAAGTGATTTATATTGTTAAACGTTCTAGGATCTGTATAGTTTCACTAACATTCTGTCTAGCAAAACTAGATAATAAATAATATGAAAAACTTATATTTATCATATAAAATAAAATATTTAAATAATCAAAATCAGTAATTGTTTTGCATAAAAACAATATACACTTTTCGTCTAGTATTTCTACCAAATGGGAAATTGTTCGCCTTCGAAAGCAGTCCCTCGCTGCTTATGTTTAAAATTACTTAGGATAAGTTGTCACCAGGGCGCGCAAGTTTCTTTTCTCGTTAACAAGTTGTTTTACCAATTATATATAAGAAGAGACGATTTCATTCTTAAAGTTAAAGACAAATATTATTTTTGTCTGATTTTTATCACACTCAGTTTTTAATAGAGTGTTTCAATTAAATTAATTCCTTTTCCTGTATTAGACTAGTACTTTATTTTTTCATTTATTTTTTTGAACCACTTTGGCTATGTGTTGTATTAATAAAATATTAATTTCAGACATTGGTTCAATATTGGTAACCAAGAAATAACCATTCATAAATTTAATTTTAAAACGCTGGTAAATAATTAATATTGGTTATTAATATTGGTTCAATATTTGTTGTAAATGAACAACCAAGGCTTGGAAATTCCGGCATTTGCCTTAGATGTACATAAATTGTTCTAGATCCACAATATAGTTTTAATACAGATTCACAGGATTGTTCTGATATAGTAAAACTATCTAGAAACTTGATGTTCGTAGCGTTACATTTCTAGACAGTTTCTATAACATTTCACAATACTGGAACTATATAGTAAATAGTAAAACTATACCGTTACGCTACAGATACGTGACAAATTTCCACACGGGTAAATGCACTTTTTACGGTTACGCGCAAGGACAAAAAAATCAATATCTCCTAAAGTTTCAGACCCTTCATAGATTATTTTTTAGAAAATACTCGTGAAATTAGTGGGAATCGAATTATCATTATTAAAAAATGTCACTTTTCAAAAAATTGTATATTTAAAGATTATTTTTTTAATAAATTGTTAAAAAAATTATTTTTTAAAAAAATATTTTCTTAAATTGTCTGTAAACAATAAGCATTTCCTGTTGTTTTTTGACGAAATTGGCTGCCCAACGAACTTAGGCTTTATTTTTACGGACTAAGAAAGTGTGCCAAATTTCAAGTCGATTCATTAAAATTCATTCGAGTTATCGTCGAGACAAATTTTTCTACAGACAGACGACAGACAGACGGACAGACACTTTTCTAAAAACCATTTTTTTGGTATCAGGGGGTCATGAAACGTAAAGATTTAGCAAAATTAGACAATGCTCAAAATCGCACAAATCCAAGACTTTCTCATTTTTGATGAGAATGTACACGGAAAAAAATTTCTTGTGAAACACACAAAGTCTTTTGTAGAATATACGAATAGGTTAAGTTGTGCTTTATACAGGCGAGTTTAGTGTTTCCAACAAGCTGGTTTGGGTATAGCACAAACCAATCTGTAATAGCACCAAAAAATCCTGCAGTTCGTCTGCTACAGTTTGTGTATTTCCCAAACTCAGCCGTTTGTGGATATTACAACCGCGGATCATAGATGGTGCAGGAAATCTTGTAAATTTTACAGGAAATTTTTTTCCGTGTAAAAAAGTGATTTTCGAAAAAAATAGACTTATGCGGTTTCTGCACAAAACACACAATATATATATAGGGATTTTAAGTAATTTTTGTTCATATTTTGGGAAGGGAAGGAGAGATTTTACTATATTTGAAGTTAGATCCATTTATCCATAAAATAATCCAGCGATAGGATCGGCAACTCTAACAGCGAAACAGCTATTGTTACCCTCAGAGAGTTGGAAGGGAGGGGTAGGAGTAGTTCGGTTGGTGGGTGGGATTAAAGATTATTTACGTGATGTAGATAACGTTTTTATCTTCTAGTAGCAATCAATCTTTGAAAAAGGGGTTGCTTATAGGAAACATTTTCACGGTAGGGCAAGCGAGAAATGCTACCATGTCACGATGTGTTCATTTGTCTCCAAGTTCTGCACACCCCTCACACACATATATATAAGATGACTGCAGATGTTTATGATTCTACAAGTTATCGACATTTTTCTGGCATTGGCGCCCTGCTAAAGTCAGTTGTGCGTAATAATAGTTGACTGAGAGTGGAAAATTGATGAATAAGGATGAGAAGAGAAAGTTATCTTGATGATATTTAAGGCAGTAATTGTGAGTGCCCGAGTGGAAATGTTTTCAAAATCGACCAATCTAAGAGTGGGCGTCAATTTAGGCCAGATTAAAGTTTCCATTTAAGAAAAAAAAGTAAAATACAAACTTTAGTTTGTCGACATTATACTTATTTATTTCTACTTATATTTTTTATTACACATTATTATTATAATATATTAAATTTTGTTATTTATTTAATAACATCTTTACTGTTAATATTTACGTATAAGTAGAATATGTACATTGATATAAATTTTCTACAAAAGGCATATATTAAATAAATCATTTTAATTTTTAAAAAATTAAAAAATCCTTTTCCTTCATAAATAATCTCTCTAAATCTGAATGTGTGAAAATTCACTTATTTCTAAGTTATAAGTCGTCTTCTCGATCAATAAGTGCATATACACTTGTAATAAGGGAAATAATTATTTGAATAACATTCATTTGAACCATTTGAACAAATTTTAATTGAGACAATTAGACAATTATTTATTTATTTCACTCAACTAACTGGATATTTGATATAAATAAGCATTATTTGACACAATTAATTTATTTCATAGCTTCAAGTAAAGTAAATTATTTAGTTCAAATAATGCATTATTTAAAGCAAATATATTATTTAACAGAAACAATTAAAAAATATTTGGATTAAATAATTAACTTATTGAAACCAAACTACTGAGTTATTTGAAACATAATTTATTTATTTATTTCACTCAATTGATTAAATATTTGATTTCAATAAAAATTATTTGTCACAATCAATTCATATTATGGCTTCAAGTGAACTAAATTATTTAATACAAATAGTGCATTATTTAATGCTATTAAAATATTTAATAAAAACAAATAAAAAAATTATTTAGATGAAAAAAATCACTTATTGAAACGATAATAAATTCAAATAAATGGATGTTATATATAAAAACAAATTATTTGTCTCAATTAATTTTAGCTAATTTTATTTTAACAATATAAAAATCTATTATATAAATAATAAATATGTGTTAAATATATTAAATAATAATTTTAGTAAGATTCATATTAATTTTAAATAATTTTATAAAAAGAGTAGGTAAGAAAGAATAGTATTAAAATCTCGAAATGTTTACACTTGCAATTTTTATAGACATACACTGAAAAAAAAATTCATGAGACATTTTCAACTACATCCCCTTAGTAGTGTCAAAATTAATAAAAAGTACTACTTTTTTAGTTAGTCTGATTATTTTTGATAGGGTAAACGTACCAATTGTCGAGGATGGTTCCTGTTGTCGAGTAAACAAACTTTGTATTTTATTTAAACATTGTAGCACATTGTAAATGGAAAAAAGTGATAAATATTAATTTTCTTATGCGCTATGAATGTGAAAAAAATATATTAATATTATATCCACAAAGACTTATTTGAAAAATATTCATAAACATAGGAGATATTCAGCATTGAAATTTTTTAGTTTTTTGTCTTTGAAACCGCATAACTTTTTTTGTTAAAAGATATTGAGGTCAATTATTTTTTAAACTGTCAATAAAAAGACACAATTTTAATTAAAAAATTCGGAAGAAAAATTATTCTATACTTTGTTAATACTAAAGAAATAAAATTTTATTTTCGATTTTTGAAAAAACTTCACTTTTATTTTGGTTAATTAGGATAAAGAAGCAATTTTAAAGTACAGGAAAAAGAATTTTGATGATGCATTATTTTTAACGTGCATCATCAAATATTTGAATTCCGTGTATCTAACTACGCTTCAGTATTGTGTAATTAATTCTTGTCGCGCGCGCAGAAGCTAATTAATATTTACGCGCTACTCGTGACAAACGAACCCTTATATTGCTCCGACTTCTCTCTTGTTTCACCCTCTTATACCTTTAATTAATTCAATTTCTTTGACAGGAACTTGCTATATGGAGATTTTCAGCTTAGTAGAGTTAGCACTTTCCTCTTTTAGTGCAACAAATATTCAGCTCTAAATTTCAATTTAGAATCGTATAAATTTGTCACGCGCAATGAGAGAGAGTCATATAATTTTCCCCATACTATTTTTTCTATATATATATAATATGATGATTCGAAGGAAATTTCGATTCGTTTTGTTTTTAATCAAAGAAAGAAAAGGAAAATTAGAAAGCGTGGGTCGATTATTGTCGATTTGTGTAATAAAAAAAGAAGGAAAAAAACTCGAATGTGAATAAAAAATTCGAAGCACGTTTTTCCTCAAGACCCCCGGGTGTGCCGTGAACGATACGAATATCTATTTGTGTCGCGAACCAATAGAAATTACTGCAGTCGCGTTCGGAAGCCCTCCGCTCATGATTTGCATATTCGTTTGAAACAATATCCTCGAGCCAGCGAGCTGGTAGGTCGTTTTAACAGAGGAGGAAAGGGGAGGGTGTCAAAAGAGAGAGAGAGAGAAGATTGGGGATGGAAAACTGTGAAAGAGGAGGGTGTTCGACTGTTTCAATTAAAATAAGCATACGCTACCGGTTTGCCACTACCACCATCTACCATTGTACCATTCCTTACTTTTCCAGAGCTCAAGGAGAAAAAGCTCTCTTCCTCTCCTCCCCTCCACCTTCGCCGATATTACGTAACGCCAGCACGACCTGAATGTGAAAACGGTCATAAAAAGACTTCACGATCTTTGTTTTTCTCTTCTATTTATTGATCTTGAGTACGTTACGCATACCTTAAAGTTTCATGCGTCTATCAACTGATGTGTTCCCAGAATTCTCTGTTTAAAAAAAATCACCTAATACTAATGTTGATGGAAAGTGGAAAAAAGTTTGCTATTTTAGCTAACTCCAATTGCAGGGCTCGAACTATTGAAAGTATTTAAAAATACGGACTTTACGGACCAATAATGTAACCAGTCCGAGTCAAATAAAAGAACACTTCACTTAAAACTATAAATTAATTTTTTATAATTAAAGATGGCCAAGTGATAAATCATTATTTTATTATTATATGAATATTGTACTTTTTTAAAATTATGTTTATCATTTTAATTCAATTATTACTTTCAAGAATTTTTAACTAAAATTCTTCTTTAAATCAATTAATCGAATAAGCCCTCTGACAATTTTCAAATTAAATAATTACATTTTTTAAGAAATTCGATTAAAATTGTATTAAAAATAATTAAAATTCTGCTATGAATTTTATTATTTATGAAAATAATTGAATTCAAAAAAAAAGTTATCATTTTTAAACACAATTAAATTTCTACGAAGAATTTTGCTATTCTTAAAAATAATTTTATTTATACAGTAATTTGTAATTTTTCCAAAATTAATTTGTTTTCCATGTTAATAATTTCTTGTAGGGAAGACCGGGGCATTATGGCTCAGGATCGTAATGAATCACTTCAATTTATTCAAAAGTGATAAATCAGAGTAAAAAATAATGTACTTCACTGTAAAAAATTTCAGAATAATTTCCTATGAAAATGAAGGAAATAATCCCAAATCTGATGGAAAAATAAGTTTTCCTTGCAAATCGTTAGAATTATATTCGAAGTTTTGGAAAAAATCATTATTTCCAAATAAAATTGGAACAATTTCCTAAAAAAGTGGATTTTTATCTTAAAGTTTGGAAATAAATCCATATGTATGTGGAAATAATTCCAAAAATTTTCGAAAATACCAATATTTCCAAAAGCAAAGGATTTTTCATGAAAATGTAGAAAATAAATCCAAATCCTAAGTACTATATTTCCAAATTTTTTTAGAAAATCTTGATTTCCGAACAAAAGTTGAATTTTTTCCATAGAAAAAAAATTTTCTTTTGATAAAAATAATTTATTTGAGTGTTTATAAATATTCAACTTGAAATAAATCTGTTAATTTTTTAAACTAAATGTTACCTCTATTTGTAACTTCCAACTGTTATGTCAATCTAACGTCTTTTTGATAAAATAGCCGCCGTGTTGAATCCACCATTTTGATTTTTTAACATTTGACTATAAAATATTTAGTAAAAAGATGTATCATTGATAATTTTTTTTTATAATTACAGTGGTCCCTTGGTGTATGAACATTATTATCTACATAATTATCAATTTTCATATTAAAATAAAGTTTTTTATTTCACTAGTTCACAATTTAATATAATTTTTTGGTTAACTATTTTTTAATTGAAATAAAATTTTTAATTTCACTATTTAATTTTAAAATGACCACACATCAAATATCAATTTATGGAAGAAAACGTTTGTTGGAAAAATAATACTTTGGTAAAAATGGCCTTTGGGAAAATAATACTTTGGAAAAAATGTCAGTTGGGAAAATAATCATTTGAGCCCTACGGAATTGAAACTTTTGTCTCCATACCCATTACAATTTTTCGGTTTTTTTACTATATATATACGTTCATTCATGTGCATAGCTACAATATACCATTTGCAAACAATTCATTAATTCAATTCTTTCATGTTCTCTTCTTTTTTGCAGTCAACTTTCCTATGCAAAATATATAAAGAATATCAGTGGGAAACAAATGTAAAGCAGATGAGCAAAAAAATTTTATAAAGGGGTATAACATTTTTCCTATGCATATATAGTTAATTTTTTTTATTCAAGATTTTTCATTAATTTTTTGAAGTAATAAACTAAAGTTTGCAAAACTTGCCGTGTACAGAAAAAATTTTTATAAATTCTCATTAAAATTTTAAATAAAAAAATACATTTTTAGGTATCTGATAATAAGTATTTTATTTATTTATACACAATTTTTTTGTAAATGTTACAACATTTTTGTGCAAGAGTATTGATTTTTATCATTTTGTTGAATACAAGTGCCTAAAATGTAAAGAAATAAATTTTTTGATGAAACAATAATATTGTAAATTATGATTTTGTTACAGAGGTAACTTACGAAGAGCAATTCCTAGATCTGTAGAACCAAAATTATTCCCTCCACAGTTAAAATACATTAACGTTCGGATGATAGTATTGTATTTTCTTTCAACTTCCCACCTTATTTTAATGCAATGCTCTAAAAATTAATGAAATATTTAATTTCGCACAAATATTACTTTTTTTAGATTATTAGTTTTAATATTTTTATTGATATATTAATTCACATTTTGACTTTTAAGAATTGTCAGTTTCATAAAAATTAATAGAGTGTTTAATAAAATATCTTGCAATTTATATAAGATAATATTATAAAAAGGATAAAAATTACCCATAGCTTCATCGAATTTGAAGAAAATATTGTTATGATTCAATTCATATGAATCGTCAGAAGGGGCAACTAACATAAAATCTAAAAAATGGATTACAGAAATGTACAAAATTAATTGAATTTTTATAATTAATAAGTATAATTTTATTTAATATTAGAGCAAGTGTATCAAAACGTATTGCGGAAAATTAATTATATGCAATATTGTAGTACCTACTCTGCTTTTTATATATATATGGGGCATTCCATTTCAAATCGTTTCACTCACAAAAAACAATCGCAAGGAGAGCAATTTTCTAATCATTTTTATTATATAAAAATTTAATTATTTATAATATATTATGTACTGATTTGAAAGAGAATTTCATTAACTTTCTATTTCTATTTTTATTTTTCAAAATTGAGCTCATTTTCGTAGAGAAATTCCTGTTTGAAATATTAAACTTTAAATATCTCAAAACACCCCCCTCCCCCGTCGATTTTTATCAAAATTATATGAAATTAAAGCTTACCTTTCCTAGTTTCCATTTCCGTAAAATATATTATGGACATTTAATGAGATTAAGCGAAAAAAAATTATTTTTTTTTTGAAAAATAAAAATAGAAATAGAAAGTTAATGAAATTCTCTTTCGAATCAGTACATAATATATTATAAATAATTAAATTTTTATATAATAAAAATTATTAGAAAATCGCTCTCCTTGCGATTGTTTTTTATCAGTGAAACGATTTGAAATGGAATGCCCCATATATATATATATATATATATATATATATATATATATATAATAAATTGAGCTAAAATCAATCTACATGTTTTGACAAGTCAAATCATGAGGTTTTCATTAATTTATCGTTATTTTAAGTGTTTAACTTTATTGGTTCTTTAGAAAAAGAAAAGGGCCCATTTTGTAGGTCCGTTGCAAAAATATTCCGTATTTTTGAAATGGAGGGTCAAAAAAATTAAAACCTCTTGATTTGTCATCTTTAAAGTACCCTGAACTCAAAACAATTATTATCTGAATATCTTCCGAGAAGAACCAGAGGTATTAATGTTAGAGTCATTGATTACGTAGTCGTAGATGTAAAAAATGTCGATATTTCGTCAAAATTTCATAATAAAACCTGTTAAAAATTTTTTAATAAGTTCAATTTCTATTCTTTACCTTCAAATGACACAATAAAATTGTTCCCAATCAGTAATCTTGTACAAAAATGGTTTATTAATAAGAAAATCGTCTTTTTTAGAAAAGGGCCCATTTTGTCGGTTTTATGTATTTTCAAAATTAAGGGGGGGGGGTGGTTTAAAAAATTTGAAACCTATTGGTTTTACATCTTTAAGGTGCCCTGGACTGAAAACAATTATTATCTGAATAACTTCCCAGAAAAACCAGAGATGTCACAATTAATAGGTATCACAATCTTTAATTCCGTTTTTCTCGAAATGAGGAATTTGTCACTATAAACTTTGAAATTCTGTAACTCATCGAATTTTTGACTAAAAAAGTCGTATGACCACTCAAAATTTTCGTAATTTTGCAAGGAATTCGCCCATAATCTATATGGGCGAATATAAACTTATCTATGTCCAATTGTGCCAAAATGGACCCTTTTCATGTGGACGTCCACATATGCCGCTGTTAAAGCCGTATTTGAATAGCATATGATTTAAAAAGTGATTTTTTTTATTAAAGAATTTTATTAAAAATTTTTAAAAGTATAGTTTTTTAAAAACTGTTATTTTAAATTATTATTATTATAAAAATTACTTTAAATGTATTTCAAATATAACATTTAATTTTAATTTTTATAGGCATTTAAATAAACATCTAAATAATACAAAGTAAATTCTTTCATAATTGCACACAATTTTAATGATTAAATAATTTAATTTATTTCATTCTCTGCTTAAAATGTATACTTTTAGAGAATCATACAATATTGACCACAAGCATAATTACCTTTATATATGCAATTTTTTGGATCACAACTTTTACCATTACAATTGATTAAAACACATGAAATAAGAAAAATTAAAGAAAAAGCAAATTTTGTGAGGTACATTTTTAAGTTTAAAAAACTGTAAAGAGAAGACATTTATTTAAAAAAAATGTTTTATATTCTAATTAAAACTTTTACAAGTATCAGATGAAGTTGAACTAGCATATTTATAGTGAAACTTGAGTGTATAGCTTTATGATATTTTACATATTCTATTGCTAAACATACACAAATAATTAAACAGTTGTTCAGTTGGAAAATTTCCACACGGGAAAACGAAGATCATAATTTTTAAAATTATATACAATATAGAAAAATGAAGATTATGACATTTTCTTCTCATATTTCAGCTAATTGTTAGAAACAGAAAAATATAGCTAATATTTAAATTAAAATGTATCACGAACTAAAGAAAGGTACCTAAGAAGCAAAAAATGTAAGGTTATGTTTTTAATTTTTTGAGTAAAAATACAGAAAGAGAATCAATTATTAATTAAAAATTATCGGTCATCAAGTCTTCATTATATAAAAAATCTGCCCGCGCTTCGCGCGGTGGGCTCGCAAGTTTCAGCGCTTCGCGCTCCATGTGTTGTTGCGCGCAATTAGCTCGCAATGTGTTTTTCGACTGTTGTTCATTATATGAATTCTTATTCCTGTTTCAAATTAAATGTTACAAAAAACATTTCTTTTTCTTAAAGTTACTACGACAAGGATTACATTCTCATCAAATGTTTTTGGTTATGATTGCAAGATTAAGTAGACTTAAATGTATATTTTTGGTGTCTATGAGTAAAATTGTGAAATTTCTGCTAACTCTTTTAGCAGAAACATGATTTGCTGAAGAAGCTATAATATTCTAAAAGTATTAGAATTTAGAAGAGACTAATGAATACACTTCTTATGAATTAAATTGCAATATGGGGGGAGGGTGTGAACACAAATAAATCAAATTATTGTTTACAAAATTGTTATTAACAATGTGTAATTTTTAAATTAACAATTATACAAATATTTTTATTTAAAAGAATGAACAATTTCGTGTAATCAGTGTGTTTAATTAATTTACTGTGAAAGCATTTTAAGATATTCATTATTTTTATGATATAAAACAAATATGAAACAATTAATAACTAATATGCCGTATACAATAAAATAATAAAACATACAATGATTACAAAAAAATGTTCTCACTTCTAAATAAAAATAATTGCAGGATTGTAAATTAAAAAAACTTCGCAGGAGGAAGCAAATTTTTTAGATGAACATAAAGAGGAATTGATTTTTACGTTTAACAAATATTATGAAAACACCAGAAGGAAGCAAATTTTTTTTGACGATCCTAATAAAGAGGAAGCAAAATGTCTATGAAATAAACATGTAGACTCAAATCTTGTTATACTCTAGAATACAGTAAACTGAAATTCAGGTGCTGTAGATATAAAACGTATTCATCAGTAACAGACTTGTCATTCGAATGATACTGCAAAGGCGAAAGAAACGAAACCAGAATATATATAAAATATTTTACATATACGTCTGCAATAAACATCGAACTTCTTTTACAGAAAAATATAACGATATTACAATATGCTAAAAAAAGTAAGTCTGTGGAACAAAAAACTATATAAACTATTAAAATAATGAATAATAACGGGGTCCGACCAGACCAAATGTATTAAAAAATTTCATTGATTTCCTAAATATTTAGAAATTTATTAAAGTCAGTAGTTTACAACCAAACTAATCAAAATTTTAAACGTTTTTAAAAATTTTAATTATTTTTTGCATTAACTAAAAATTACAACAAATAAAAAAAAACTTTTTCTAGACCATGTTTTTCGGACTCAGGGGACCTCAAAACGTCGAGATTTCATGAAATTAGCGAAAGTCAATTTTTGGCCAAAACTAATACTTTCTCATGTGATGAGAATGTAATAAAAAATTAGTTTTTTGCAAATAAATCGAAAAGTTTTAAGTTAAGTGAAAAGTTGTCAACAGCAAAGTTGTAGCTGACGGTAAGACGCGAAAAAAGTCTCTGGTAGCAAGCTCCCATAGGCAATAGTTTTGGAGATAATTGCGTCGGAATATGGATTTTTTGTTAAAAAAATGATAAAAAAATATATATAAGGTGGTTTTTCCGGAAAATACTAGTTTTTTGCTAATGTGAGCGTTTTTTGAGTACAATGGGGTCAGAATATGTGGGAATTAAAGTAATAATTTTTTTCTCTTTGAGAAATTTTGATTTTTACCCTTATTTTAGGATTTTTAAGTATTGTTATACTGTTTAAGAGCCTATAACTTCATAATTTGACTTTCTATGAAAAAATGTTCTAGAGGAAAGTTGTTTGCATTAACCTAATCTAAAGTAATATAAAAATAAAAATTCTGAAATTTGAAAAAATAGAATTTTCAAAATTTGGAAACTACCGTAGTTTGCGTAGTTTTCGACGAAAATGTCTAGCTAACGAACTCGATCTGTATTTTAACACTATTTTTGTGCATGCAAAATTGCAAGTTGATGCAATAAGTTTTTCAAGAGTTATCGTGGCAACACCATTGTATAATTCGTTTGTTTCTACCTTTCTTGGAAGCGCGTGACAAATTTACAAAAATTATAAACTTGGATAAATAACAGTTTCGCTTAAAATAAAAATAATATAAGAAAATTTCACAATCCTGCGAACAATTGTTCAATTATTTGTCTATTTTTAATAATAAAATATATAAAATATCATGAATCTATATGTACTCAAGTTTCAGTATTGGTAGAGGTGTGCAAAAAGCCCGAAAAGCCGGGTCGGGTCGGGTCGGGCTCGGGTTTTCTCGATGTATCGGGTACCCGAATTCATTCGGGTTCTCGAAATTTTCGGGTAGCCCGAAATTTTCGAGTAACCCGGAATTCTCGGGTACCCGAATTCATTCGGGTTCTCGAAAAATTCGGGTACCCGAATTCATTCGAGTTTCCGAAAAATTCGGGTACCCGAAAATTCTGAGAACCCCAACGAATTTGAGTACACAAATCTTCGAAAATTTGTCGAATATTTGTAGTTATGCAATTTCTCAAATGTTTTATTACTAAATTAAGAACTTAAATACTTTTAAGTTATATAAATTCGAGAATTCGAACTTTTTAAGGTTTAGAGCATACCCGAAAATTTCGAGAACCCGAATATAGTCGGGTGCCCGAAAATTTCGAGAACCCGAATGCAGTCGGGTACCCGAAAATTTCGAGAACCCGAATTTAGTCGGGTACCCGAAAGATTTCGGGTATTTAAACAAGCTTGACCCGGCCCGAACCCGAACTGTCTAAGCCCGACCCGACCAGACCCGAAAAGTGAAAAGCCCGAAATTACCCGGTCGGGTTTCGGGTTTCGGGCTTTTTGCACACCTCTAAGTATTGGTATACTGAAAGTTTGCACCAAGCTATTCATTCATTACACAGGGATGCAAAAAACAGTTTTTTGGCCGAGATACACTGAAAGAAAGGCTTTGGAAAGAACAGACAAACGTGTATGTTTGGTGGTTTTGGTTCGATCTAGCAATCCATATAGGTTATGTTACACATTGGTGTGTTGACGTTGGCATATGTATGTGTAACGCTCCGATCAGTATAGCTGAACTACCTATAATTTATGTCAGTAGCTGGTATCAGGTTATTACCTATTCCTTATGGGAAAACTAGACATAATTCTAGCTGTACCAGCGAATTTTTTCTTTCAGTGTAGTATATTCCCATGTATTTTGGCCCGCTGCATCCGAATCCGAAGACAGACTTCGATGGCTCCTAAATGAAAACACATTATTCGCGAGAGAAATTATAAAACACGTAACTCACGAAAAAAATAGAAAAAGCGTTATTCATCTAAAATGGTTTTTAGGCTTAATTTAGCTTAATTTAGCTGTAATAAAACAATTTTATTAACTTATTTTTTTGCTATTTGTTTACACTCTAAAAATAATAAATATTACAACAATATATTTTCATTTAGGAGCCATCGAAGACTTGTCAATTTGGTTATTTTTTTAGTTGTTCTCGAAAAACGACTCAAAAAACCAAATAAAAATAAAAAAAATTTATAACACTACGATACTATATTTATATATATATTTTGCTGCTGAATCGGAATTTAATATCAGAATTGACAGAATTGCTCAAAATTTTGACAATGTTTTTTCTGACAAATTTTAGTATTTAAAAAATTATAATATGCTTCGCAAAATTAAAAACAAAAATTTAATTAATTAATTAATAATTCTTTAAATAAATATCAAAATTTTAATTAGGTACTCTTGTAATTTTTATTCATGTTCACTGCCGATTTTTCTATACACTTTTTACATGATTCTTCGAACAATTAATCGTATGGAATTTCCAAAATTTTAATTTTTTCAAAAATCAAACTCTTTAATAATAAAAAAAATTGTTAATCAGTTAAAAAATAATTTTATTCATTTTTTATAGTGTAATATGATTTCAGGTAATGAAAAAATGTAAAAAAATTTGATAACCCAAGAAAATGTTTTTTTTAAATTTTTGATTGGCTCAAATTTTACTAGTAATCCTAAATAATGACAGAAACAAATTGTCGAGTTTTCATCTATTATTAGATGCCTACTAAAATTCTAGCTTTTTAAAAAAATTCACGTCCAATTCACAGATTTTCCAAGGTTTGACAAAATTCACGTCCATTTCAAGGTTTTCCAGGTTTCAAGGTCTGGTGGCTACATGATTCATTGAATCGTGAGCAGCAGGTGCTGATATATATACTTTTCTTATTTTCGATAAGAATAGCACTGAAAAAAAATACTGTTGGTTCAATAACACCAATGCTATTGAATTTAATTTTTTTGAAGCAATAATTTCTGTATTGAATTAAGAAAATATTTGTTGAAATATAATAATTCATAACACAGGTTTACAAATTAAAAACTTTTTTTTGCCAATTGAACAAAACATTTTTTTCTCGGATAGTAGGTGTTTTTTGAGTAAGAAAATCATAGTTTAAATTTTTTTCCCTCGTGCAGTTTTTCTGTAGCTTTAAATTTTGCATTTTCGAAGTGCGACGCCACTTAAATTTACCTGTAGGAAAATCAGCCTGTCAAAATATAATATATGAGGTATCATTGGAAAGGTTATTAAATTATCTTTAGATCCATAGGTCACAGAATAAAATTCAACAAAAATTGAGATAGTTACAGTTGATTAAAGATAAAAATTCAAAACAATTTTGATGATTTTTAGACATTTGAGTAACTTCTACTATTTCTTTTTACATCAAACAGGAAAGAATGTTTGATTTTCTTACTCAAAAAACACCTACTATTCGAAAAAAAAATGTTTTGTTTAATTGACAATGTCACTGTAAACCAGTGTAATTTAGAATGTATGTATGTATGTATGTATGTATGTATGTATGTATGTATGTATGTATGTATGTATGTATGAATGTATGTATGTATGAATGTATGTATGTATGTATGTATGTATGTATGTATGTATGTATGTATAATAGTAGGGGAGGATGGGGTAAGGATAGTTAGTTGCTGTTATGCTTAAACTGCTTACTCAAAAATCGCGTAATTCATGGTATATTCTCGTTTTAACACCAAAAGATAATTGTAAAAATTGCAAGTCAATCTGTCACCATTTGCGAAGTTGGAAGATTATTTTTGAAAAAAGTCTGTTTTGCTAAAATTTCAATGTAATGTTTATCATATTGTTTTCTACATTAGAATTTCAGAATATTTATTTACGTAAGGTTTCCGGAGTGAAATTTCCTGCTGAACACGAATATCGTATTTATTTTCAAATTAATTTACGTCGTTCCTTAAAATTTAGAAAAAACTGAAATATTGGCTCACGGGGCAAGGATAGTTAAAGATAACGTGGCACGGTAAAATCGTGTTAATGCCATTGCAAATTTTAAACAAGTTGTTCATTTCATGACCATTTTGCTTCCTCAAAATATTATAAACCAATTGCTTAATTTAATTTTAATATATTAAGGTAATATTTCCAAAAACACAAAATTTGAATTTTTTGTTAAAAAGAAAAATATTGGTTAATTTTATAAATTTTTATGAAATGTGCACTTTGTATATATCAATCGATTCGTTTTTTTGTCAGAAAATAATTTTGAGAATAATTTATGAAAATATTAAGAAATAAGAAAGTTATTTAAAAAAATACAAACAAATTTTTTTTTCAAAATTTTGAAAAAATTGTATACAAAAAAAATCTGCCCGCCCTCCGGGCGGACACGTTCTCATCCGCGCTTCGCGCGGGGGCTCGCTTCGCTCGCTAGTTTGAGCGCGCCTCGGGGCGCGCGAATACCGGTCGTCGCGCTTCGCGCTCCGACGACTGTTATGCACGTCGCGCCCCGCGCTCCGCAATTTGTTGCGCGCTTCGCGCGCAAATGGCTCGCTTCGCTCGCAGTAGTTTGCGATTATTGTACATTATGTGCGTTCTTGTTCATATTCCTCCTTGTATGTAAAAAAAAACTCTATTATCTACATGTTATATTGGTCTTAAAGTTACTACGACTTTAAGGTTTACATTCTCATCAAATATGTGTTGATTTGAAGATTATCACAGAACGAAAAACACTTGCAATTGAGATAATTCATTTTTGGCACTGTTTTGAAAAAAAAATTTTAATTTGTATAATTTATGTTTTATTAATTATTAATTATTAATCATGCATTGGTATTTATGTTAGCTCTGGTAAATTGCAAAATTAAAAGAAAATACACCTCTCTAGGTATAATATGTAAAAAGTTAGTAAATAACAATAATAATAATAATTTGTTAAAATAAATATAAATTTAAAAATTCCACAGTATTCTTACAAATTTCTAGCCTGACATTCTACAAAAAGAAAAATTGAATTCGTATAAAATTTATGACATATAGGTGACTTTGAATATTAGTCTGTATTTAGAGTATAGCCGGTAAATGCGCTTTTTACGGTTAAGCGCAAGGACAAAAAATTATATCTCCTAAAGTTTCAGACCCTTCATAATTTTTTCTTTGGAAAATACTCGAGAAATTAATACGAATCGAATTAATATTATTAAAAAAATGGCACTTTTTAAGAAATTGTATATTAAAAATTTATTTTTTTTTTAATATTTTCTTTAATTGTCTGTAAACAATAAGCATTCCCTGAAAATTTCATTAAATTTCATTAATTTTCCATAGAGATATACCATTTTCAAAAATTCAAAAAAAATTTTAAATTCAACAAAATTTGTCTGCTTAACATCAACAAGGATACATTTAAATCAAGTTAAAAAGTTAAAAAAATAATTTGATTCAAAAATAAAAACTCTAAGCCTTATAAAATAAAAAAAATGTCTGGCCCAAAAACTTATAAAAAAAAGTCTGGCCCAAAAACTTAAAAAAAAAAAAAAAAAATACAAAAAAGTGTCGAAAGGAAAAGTTGTGCCAAATTTCAGAAAAAAAATAAAAAAAAATATTTTTTTGAAAAATGTAAAAAAAACAAAATTTTGAAAATTTCAAAATTTTTCAAAAATTCATAACTTTTTTGTTTTTTGTTGTACAAAAAAGTGTCTAAAGGAAAAGTTGTTTGTTTCTGTTCAAAATTTAAGAAAAAAAATAAAAAAAAATATTTTTTTGAAAAATGTCAAAAAAACAAAATTTTGAAAATTTCAAAATTTTTTATTTTTGTTGTTTTTTGACGAAATGGGCTGCCCAACGAACTCGAGCTTCATTTTTATGGACTAAAAAAATCCCCCAAATTGCAAGTCGATTCATAAAAATTTACTCGAGTTATCGTCGAGACAAAAATTTCTACAGACAGACAGACAGACAGACAGACAGACAGACTGACAGACAGACACTTCTCTAAAAACCATTTTTTTGTAATCAGGGGGTCATGAAACGTAAAGATTTATGAAAATTAGAAATTTCTCAAAATCGCACAAATCCAATACTTTCTCATTTTTGATGAGAATGTAAAATTTTGAGGATAAATTTGAAAATCCTTGTGTCAGATTTTAGGTATTAATTACTGCAATAAACCTGCAAAATTTCAGGGCAATCCATTAAAATTTGTTTGAGATAATTTGTACACAATTTTTTTGTGACATACACACACACACATATACATCTGGACATTTGCTCAGAATTTAATATACATATATCCTAGATGAAAATGAGTCCATATAACCATGTTTTGAAAAATTGAAAATCGTCACGAATGCAAAGCTTCCTTATGAGGAAGCAAAATTTACTGATTTTCTATAACATTTTTAGCATTCGAATTCTTTTAACTATCCTTGCCCCGGTACTGGGTCAAGGATAGTTAACAAATTTTGTTAATTTTTTCATTTATATCTCGTAGGGATTTGAGTCAACAGTAAAATAATGTGCAGCAAAATTGTAGCCAAATAACCAGGGTTTCCAAAAATATTTCTCATTTGCAGATACATATTCATAAGATTGGCCGCTGGATCCAAAAAGGTTTTACCTAACTATCCTTGCCCCATCCTCCCCTATGTTAAGTATATTAACATGATTTATATATTAATAGGTACCAATGACAACCCTTGATTAAAAAAATAACTTAAGAAATAGATTTTTAAAGTAAATAGATTTTGTATTTCTCTACAACTTAAACATTTTTTTAAACCCCACAAGAATGTTTACAGATTAAATAAAGTTCCATTTTCCATATTTTTTATTATAAATTTAGAATAAAAACGAAAATTGTCAATATTAAATAATATTTCATGATCAAAATTATAAATCCATTCCTGATGCAATACGCCCCGAGTACTGATCCATTACGCCCCAGCCCGAGGCGTAATGCACTGAGAAAATTGGATATTAAAAATCTTAATGTACTAGATATTAGGAAAAGATGGTATTTCATAACATCCCCCACAGCACCGTAATTGTCCTAAATATTTACTTGCAATATTCGGCATATTTAACTGAAAAGTTTAGTGAAAATTGTGTAAAAGGGGTCGTCCATATACCATGTGGACAGTTTAGGGGGGTCGACAAAAGTCCACGATTGTCCACGAGGGGATACAAGTACGTATAATCTACAAATTTGAGGTTATGTTTGAACATGTCTTTTCCAATATCTGTGGATATTAAATTTCTTCTTCTTCTTCTATACTACAGGGAAGCTGTAGTTAGCTAAATTTTTGGCTTCGTATAAACAGGCCAATTCAAAACACTTGTAATTCACTTAAATGATTATAAATGTATAAGTCTTTAATGTCAATTGATTGTTCGTTATATTATTTGTTACGTTGCTCGTTCGTATATTTCCTTGTTTGTTATGTTCGTTGCGAGCTGTAGTTACATTAAGCTGATGATCGCATTTCCTTCTCCCAGCACGGGAGCGAATGGATGTCTTTCCGTTGGATCCAACGTATGCAACCTCGGACAAATTTGAGAAGAAAGAGTGGCGGGAAGGTTTAAACTAAGGTCTGCGACTATCTCAGCTGTTCCTGAATGAGAAATCTATTATAGATATTTCGTTTTTTAAAGGCAATAACAATTATATATTTATCCAGGCTCGAATGAAAATACCTTTACCAAGCATAAATGGGAAATCATTAAAATAATTAATCTATTGAGGTGTATTTAGGTTTAATCGTTCACTTATAAAGTATAATGTGATCTATATTTAATAGAAAGCGCAAAAATTAAGAGAGAACCACCAAACTCAGTAATAACTCTATAATATTAGGATAATTTTTGTGTACCAAAAATTTACATATAGACTTAAATTAAACTAAATTGTTTCTCCTTTATCTCTCTTCCCTTCATTCTCACTTTCCCTTCTCCTTTTCCTCTCTTTAAATAAATGCTTAAAATTAACTCCTTAGCAAATTTGTTTCTTAAATTAAGAATACTAACTAATAAAATTTTTTTTTTCCTTTTTCAATAAATTGATATAGTTTCTAGGCGCAGCATACCCAGCAAACCATGGTCGAGGAGTATTCGCATCGATATATTCAAAATATTTCTGTTTGGTTCTTATATTATCAAAAAATGGCCACCGGTGTTTCAATCCCGCAAAATAATCTCTTTGAAATAATTTGGTCATTTCTTCTTGAAGGGGATAGATTTTGACCCTATATTTATTGTTGAGGCTATTTTGGCCAATTTATCCGTTTGCGAATTTCCATTTATATTATCGGATCTATGGCAAAATCTCGCATCCTCTCTTTGATCTTTATAAGTGCTGCCATCGAATCCGTACATACTACGCTTTTATCCAATTTCAATTCCACTATGTATTTTAATGCTTGGAAAATTGCATACAATTCTGCTGAGAGAGCCGAGGAGCAATTGTACAATCTGGTCCCCTGTTTTATATTTAACGGCGGTATGCAAAAGCTACAACCTGCTTTCGATTCTCTCTCTGAATAAGAGCCATCCGTGTAGATAAGAGTTTCTTCCTCGAATTTATGGCCAAGTAGTTCCCCAAATTCCAACTCCGCCTGCTGTGAATTTTTAAAACTGTATTCCGAATCCATGTCCATCAGTGGGCCAATATCTGCAACAATCTCCTCCCAAGGATGATCAAAATGTGTTGGCCTGCTTGGTTTAGGCGAATAGTTAAGCAGAGAGAAAGCTTGTTCGATACAGCCCAGTGGAGCGAATTTTTTAATAAATCGTTGAGTGTTAGGAGTTTTTTCTGTTCTCTCTTTTAATCCTCTTATCCTTGGGGCCACAGGGTTATCCTTCCAAAAGGAAATCCTCAGCGAGAATTTGGCCAAGATAAGTTTCCTCCTTACTTCCAGAGGGGGCTCATTCGCTTCTGAAAACAGAATTGGAATTGGAGTGGTGCGCATGCACCCCATCGCAAATCTCAACGCCTGGTATTGTATTCTGTCAAGTTTTTTGAGATGGCAGTTCGATGCCCCTCCAAATACGGATGGCCCCATTCCAGGTGTGCTCTTATTAATCCTTTATAAACCTGTATAAGGCTCTCTGGATTTGCTCCCCATGAGACCTTACCCAGCGTTCTCAATACATTGATTGACACTAAAGCCTTAGATCCAATGTGGTCAATGTGGTTTTCCACGTCAATTTCGAATCTAGCATGATTCCTAGATAAAGTAGGGAAGAGCTTGACTTAACGGTTGTGTTATTAACTCTTAGCGTTATTGTAGAGTAATCCACTCGACTTCTACCCAGGATACAAAGCTGGCATTTATTTGGTGCTATTTCAAGCCCAAATTCTTGAAGATAAAGTTTGAGTTTCCTGGTCGCTTCTTCCAGTTGTGCAATTGCTTCCCCGATGTCCTTGAATCTACAATAAAGAAAAATGTCGTCAGCGTATTGTAGTAGTTTAATACCCATTGGTAAGTGTCTATTGATTTTCCGAAAGGCTGGATTAAATAAAATCGGTGAGAGGACCCCACCATGTGGAACGCCTGTGGAGCAGGGTTGTGGGGATCCATAGGCGTCTCCAAATACGAGTTTCCTACCTGTGATCATGTGCGTCACGAAATTGTGTATTCTGGTAGGTACTCCACAGCTTATCAGTTCCTCCACTATTTTCTCGGGTAGCAAGGCAGTGAAGGCTTATTTTATATCAATGGCAAGGACTGCGGTTCCCGAACCTTTTTAAAGCCTGTCAAAACGTCAGTTACCAATGCCGTAGTGCAATCAACTGCAGATCGATTCCTTCTAAATCCAAATTGACTTGATGGAATCAATCTTTTATTTTCAATATAATGTTCGAGACGTCTAAGGATAGAATCATCCTTAGACTATATCCTCCATGAGTTTGCCCATGTTTGATGTTAATGAAATTGGTCTGTGTCCCTTGCCTCCTGGTTTCGGAATAAATTTGACTAACGATGTTCTCTAATTTTCAGGGAAACAAGAGCGTTTAAAACATTCATTAAAGATCTCCAGAAGGTGTTACTTCGCTATTGCTGGAAGTTTATTAATTGCCTCATAACCAATTTGATCCAGTAGCGGAGCAGATTCTTTCTTGCACGATTCAAGCGCTGAATAGAATTCTTGTTTCGTGATCGGTTTGTTGTATGAATCTGATTCAGATCTTTCGTCGATTTCTCTTGGATCTACTTGAAAAGGTTGTATATCACTTCTGAGTAATTCCTTTTTCAACTTCAGGAACTCCTCTGCGTTTGGGTCGTTTGATGCATTTAATGGGGGGATGAATTTTCCCTGGAAGGCTCTGACAAGCCCCCAGATCCTTTTTGATCCCATCTCTGGGTTGATTGATTTACACAGAGTTTTAAAAGATTCTCTTTTACATTCTGCGAGAATAGTGTTTGACTCGTGTTCGGCAACCAAGTACAGGTCAAGATTTTCCCTCGAACTATCAGACAAATATCTTTTTTGTGCTGCTTTTTTATTGTCTAGAGCTTCTTCGCATTTCTTGGTCGCTGTAAGAGCAGACGACAAAAGCACAAGTCTATGCAACCGGCGCTACGCATCGGCAGATTGACTCGAACCTCGACATTATAAAGAACCTCTACGTATTCTTTTTGTAAGATCTAATTGTTAAATAAATAAAGACTGTGTTAACTTTCACATCAGTGAAATTACTAATTATCTGGATTAATTCATCGTCTGTTCAGCGCCTAGCAGTGTCCGAGATACCAGAAATACTGGTAAGTTCGTCTTTTCTCTCCTCTTTTCTTGGCTTCGCTCATGAAGGAAAAGCGTCTTCTCAGCATTTCCATCTTTCAAGGATTTTTGGCAGGGACTGACATAAACACGAAAAAACACGAAAATTCGTGTAGTGCCCGTGTCGTGCCTTGACACGACACAAATAACGCTTCGCAATTCGTGCCGTGCCTTGGCACGACACAAAGTTCGCTTGGTAATTCGTGCCGTGCCAAGGCACGACACAAATGCAAATTTGTAATTCGTGTCGTGTCAAGGCACGTATTAAGCGTTATTTGTGTTTTTTTTAGACACGACACGAATTTCGAATCGAACTTTGTATCGTGCCTTGGCACGACACGAATTACCAAGCGAACTTTGTGTTGTGCCCAGGCACGGCACGAATTACGAAGCGTAATTTGTGTCGTGTCAAGGCACGATACGGGCACGACACATATTTTTCGTGAAGGTCCCTGATTTTTGGTCAGTAAGTTATGCCCTCCGGATTAAGTCGAACCCTAATTCTATTAAAATATTAAATACTTAATTTTGGTGGCCACATTTTTGGCGCCCAACGTGGGGCAGGTTTTTCCGTTTCGAAATCATATGTTCCTTTTCAGCTATAATGGTGTTTTTACCACATTTTTTGGCGACCGATCAGGAACTGGTTTTTTTCCTTTTGAAATTATCTGCTCCTTTATTAAAATCCTAGTTTTAATATATGTATTTTAACTATTTAATGTAAATTCAGTTTGATACTAATATTAAAGTAAAATTTATCAACGCTTTCTTATAGAGCTTTCCATTACTGCCACTTCAAAATGGCGTTCAATCGCTTGATGTAAACACAGAGAAGGTTCAAAAAAATGTAAACACACGCTTTGCTTAATATCAGCTAGCTTGCTTTTACAAATGTTCAAAATTAAAATCTAGAAATTAAAATTATTTCAAACTTTCTTTTTCAACAAAATGGGACGTGCGCTTTGTCAAGTGATGTATAAATTTAATGAACAAACTCAATTATTATTGGAAATGAAAAATTCATTAGAATCAAAAATCTGCGAAGTAAATAATTCCAATCGTGAAATGATCGCAGATTTAAAGGAACATTTTAAGCGTGAATTTTTAACCTTGAAAGAAGAAATTGTGCTATTAAAAACGCAAAATTTGGGAAAGGATTCCTCTAGTTCCTCGGAGAACAGCGATAATTTCAGTCATAATATCGGAATGTTCGGTCCCCTCCCTCCCACCCTTTCTTTAGGTTCGGTAGCGCTACCCTCTCCAGGAGTCCACCAAGTAAAGGGACTGCTACAAACGTGCACAAATCGTTTACGCAGTCAACCTTACTGGTCGAAACTAAATATAAAACGGTGAAAAATGTTAAATCAAAAAATAATAAATTGCAAAAAAAGAAATTGATAAACTTTTAATTTACAAGCGCCAATGCGCTTTATTGCAACAAAAAATCGAATTATTAGAAATACAAAATAATGACGCAAAATTATCTGAATCTACAGTCTGCGCTGATTCAGATAACATTTTTTAATTTTCCACTCTCAGTTCGCATTGTCGATCCAGTCAAGATCTTTTTTACTCTCTCAGTGCTACTTCATCACAGAAGAAGGGAGAGGGACTTTCATCGTCAACGCAAACAAATAGTGAAGATGTCAATAGACAGCACCAAGACTACCGTTCTAAGCGACGAACGCCAAGTAATAAGCGTCGTAATCGTCTACGGTATCCGAGCTGTAAAGATAGACGGTATAAAAATAAAGAAACTATAAATCATGAAAATAACATTTGCCCAGAAAATAACAATTTTCAGCGGAATACCTGCACCAGTAAATTAAATAAAATGAAATTTAACAACTCTGCAAATTTTTACCAACAATGGCAACCAAACTATCCTCAACAAAAATATTGTTATTAAGTTATCCGCCATATGTTCCGTTAAATTATCCGCTAGAATATTATTCTCAGTTTGCACCACAGTGTTCGTACACTAATGCGCGCAACACATCCGGCAAATATAGTCATGCTCACATTTCGGAAAACGAGCATAAAATAAGAAAATAGCAATTACTGTTACTATTGACAAGCCCAAAAAGTATTTTGCGCATTTCATGAAGAAACAACGTGCAACGTTGACAAACAATCCGTTCGCACTAGTGTTTCAAAAATTAAAAAAGCCGCAGTACTGTCCTCGCATATTTTGTTAACAATAAACCTTACCGGTATAAGTTTATGTTTAACAAATTGTTTACATAAGTGCTTTAATAAGCAACGCAAAGATGTTTATTTCCTTTGCAAAGAAGCAACGTGCCTTCATCACAAATTGTGACGAACACACTAGTGCTTTCTTAACTTGCGAGATTCTTGTCAAATAAAAAGAAAAAAAATTAGCATGCAAGAAAATGATTTACCCATCGATAGGAAAAAACGCGCCTCCCAGCTGATTCGTTAACATAGTCAGAATCCCTGTGAATAATGCTAGTGTATCTTTTAATATCGGTCGTCAATGATCAAATTTGTGCAGTCGCTCAAGCAGCTCTTAATAAAATCATCAATCATAAACAAATATTCTATAATTAATCAAAATAGTAATAGTAAAATAAATAAATAAATTATATAGTGTAAAAAAGTAAATTCCGCGATTTAAATAATAAAACGTACTATTCCATGTGTAGCAATCGTTTTGCCTAAGGATAAAAAGTGATTTTCCAAACTGCTTTAACGCACAATCAAGCGTCTGGCCAGTAGGGACGTCGCAAGTAATTCCTAAGGCTGACGCTAAGGAAAGAAAATGATTCTTTCGAATTGCTTTGACACCTGATGTGTCTGGCCGGTAGACATTCACTAGTACCTCCAATAGCGGACACCTAGGAACGAAGGTGCCTCCCTCAAATTGCTTTGACAATTGATTAACTGTTTAGCAATGGATATTTCACAAGTAAATCCAAAAGCAAAGACGAACACTGCTTTACCTGGAGACTTAGGCTACAGCATGAAGCTCCCCTCCACCGCGCTAAACTACCGCGTATCGTAGACCCAGCTCATATTGCTCGCGCCACTGACTATAGCAAAGCCGTCTACTTGCAAATCCGCATCAGCTGGCGAGTCTTTATTCAAAATACACAAAAGGGCTCGCATTGCCCTAATGTCAGTATCGGAGTTCGATTATTATTCGCGTCGACTAAATAAACAATAATTGGAATTATTTAAATCGTATTTTTAAACAAAAAAAATGTGTGTTCCATTTTCTGTTCCGAATTTTTGGAGTTGAATTAAAAAAAGGCTAATATAAAGTAAAATTAAAAATGGATAACATTCTTGAAAAACAACACTTTACTTATAACAAAAATATTTGTTTAATTTGAAAGTTGAA
This sequence comes from Leptopilina myrica (nomen nudum), assembly GCA_032872475.1. Classification (NCBI taxonomy): domain Eukaryota; kingdom Metazoa; phylum Arthropoda; class Insecta; order Hymenoptera; family Figitidae; genus Leptopilina; species Leptopilina myrica (nomen nudum). Next base: position 7,852,109 of record CM065467.1, read on the forward strand.
AATTTTTGAAAAAGATCTTTTCCATTTAATAATAGCTCATTTCTTATTTGGATTTTAACTAAAGCGCTAGTCAATTGATCCTTATTGCCTTTTTGCAAATTTACGTCTATTATATAACAATAAAAAAATTGTGTAAATATAATTAGTACTTTAACACATAACATAAATATTATGTTATACTCAACGAGAGATTATTAAAGCTGATTTAAAGTAAAGACGCGTAATTTGCTTAGTTTTTGGAAAATAAGAATATAAGAATATAATATAAGAATAACCATTTCAAAAGAGATAACGCTTTTCACTACAATAACACGCTTAAGAGCGCAATGTGTGATTATGATGTTATTCGAAATTCGATTCTCATCTAAGAGACAAATTACTCTTTTATATTTTGTTTAAAATAAATTAAATATTAATTTTGAGAAAATTTTATGTTCGCGTTATTAAGATTATAAATTAAAAATAAACTAACGATTCTTCCGACGCAATATAGGAAAATTGTAGATTAGCTTACAAGAGAAACAAAACGAGAAACAGCTTCTTCTCATCTGGACCAGCGCCCATGTCATGGTTAGCAATTACTATCAACCATCACCACCGTTTCGAGAATATTAGCCATCCCATTTGTAATGTCTATAAAATGTTTATTGAGATTTCTCAAAGCAAGGACATTATCCGTTGGTCATGTCTTCTCCGACCTTTGCTTCTTTAGAAACCTTGGTCATGCGCGTTTCTTCATCAACTGTACTCAAGAGCCTAGAAAAATTTTTTTATTCTTTACTTCGCATCACGATATCGCAATCTGAAGATGTCCTACCAGTCACAACACTCGGCAAAAATTCATTGCTATCAGCGGAAGGAAAATTAATTTCTTATATTGCTTCCTCGTGAGGAAGCTTTGTAGTCGTTTAATTTACAAAATTTTTAAAAATCCTTTTGACAAATTTTCTTCTATATGGGACAATGTTATATAAGACCCTGAACAATTGTCCGGATGTATGTATGTGTGTGTGTGTGTGTGTGTGGATCCCGTTTTTTGTGAACACGATAACTCGAAGAGGTTTCAACGAATTCGGCTGAAAATTGCTAGGAATATTTATCATAAAAATATCTCGAAATGGATTGATGGACATTAAAAAATCTATTTAAAAAAATTTTTTTTTACTTTATTCAAAAAAAAAAATTTTTTCAAAAAATTTTTTTTTAATTGAATATTAAAGTCAATATACAATAAAATCTTCTTCTTTGCATCAAGACGAATCGATTGGTATATATAAAGTATAAATTGTATGAGAGTTTATAGAGGTAATGACAATTAAAGCAAAAAAATTACCTTTTTTTATCAAAAATTTAGTTCTTTCATCAAAATTATATTCCAGTACAATAAGATTTTACTCATTTTTTTCAATAATCTTATCCGTTGCATTAAAACGGATCGATTGGTATATATAAAGTATATATTTTATTTGAATTTATAGAATTAAACATAATTATAACCAAAAATTCGCACTTTTATTAGAAATTTATTTCCTTCTTAAAAATTATGTTGCTTTATAATAAAATGTTAATCTAGACTTAAAAACAAACTAAAAATCTTCATTTCATTAAGACGAATCGATTGATGTATAAAAAGAATATATTTTATTAGCATTAATAGAATTAAATAAAATGAAAAAATTCACTTTAAAGCAAATTTTTTGCTTATCGTAAAGAGGAAGCAAAATGTTCATGTAATGAACATCTTAATTCACAACTTGTTGATGTCTTTTATAACGCAACACTTGCACGTGCTATCATAGTAAGCACCAGTTCATTATGTGAGACAATTCACAATATCTCACACAAGAAGTCGAAAATAATTTCCTCAAACACATTCGAGTAAATTATTATCCCAAAGTTGTTATGATGTGTCATCATCGGTGTTATCGCCAGTCACCTGTTTTTCTTGATGTTTACAATTTTGTATCAACTACCAAGATGCTTACCTACTGTGCAGAAAAAGGTCGAACCTACGTTCTGCTGGAGCATCAAAGTCTAACAATACACTGCAAAAATAGGTGTCTTTTTTGATATCTTAAAATAAGATGTAAGATGAAAAAATGATATCTTACATCTTAAAATAAGATGTTTTCTAAAGCATCTTACTGGTATTTAAGATGCTTTATACGTTTTAGCAGTGATGAAGATATTTCTTCCATCTTAGAAAAGTAAGATACTTTTGTAAGTTCTTTAAAGTATCTTAAATTAAGATGTTTCTGTTGCAATAAGATGTTTATGCGATAAGTTACATGAGAATCGTAAGATGCGCCATAAGTGTAAGTTACTAAAAACTAAGATACATAAAGTGTTTTCCATAATAGCCCATAGTTAACCTCAAAACTTTTTGCCCAAAAAAAACTACAGAAAATATGTACGAAGATACTTTTAACATCTTAAATTAAGATGTTTCAAGTAACTAAAAAGTGTCTACCAAAACATCTTAGAAATGACTACCAAAACATCTTAAATTAAGATACTTCTTTTTGCAGTGTACGTGATCATCAGAGAGATGGAGCTAAAGCGCATGATCTGGTTGACAAAAAGTGATTTAAATCCACGGATAAAAATTCACCTGTTAAAATGCAATGGATCATCCCGGACAACGAATCCACAACAACTTCGAATTCTCGTCTTCTCTTGTATCAAAAGTTTTACATATTATATACAGATTATGTTTATCATTAAATATCGATTTTAGTTTAACATTTTTGTATGCAACGAAATTGTTTTTGAACATTCATTTCAAAACAATCATTTTGCGCGTGAATAATATATTATTGCGAATGCCACTTAGAATTATCACCCCAAAATGAGCAGTTGGAAATTGCAATTGGTTTAAAAAAAAGTTCTTGTTAAATAATTCAAAAATTATTAATTTTGCTTCCTCGTGAGGAAGCTTTGTAGTCGTTTAATTTACAAAATTTTTAAAAATCCTTTTGACAAATTTTCTTCTATATGGGACTATGTTATATAAGACCCTGAACAATTGTCCGGATGTATGTATGTGTGTGTGTATGTGTATGTGGATCCCGTTTTTTGTGAACACGATAACTCGAAGAGGTTTCAACGAATTCGGCTGAAAATTGCTAGGAATATTTATCATAAAAATATCTCGAAATGGATTGATGGACATTAAAAAATCTATTAAAAAAATTTTTTTTTTTACTTTATTCAAAAAAAAAAATTTTTTCAAAAAATTTTTTTTTAATTGAATATTGAAGTTAATATACAATAAAATCTTCTTCTTTACATCAAGACTTGTTCTTTCTTTCTTTCCTCAAAATTATATTCCGGTACAATAAGATTTTACTCATTTTTTTCAATAATCTTATCCGTTGCATTAAAACGGATCGATTGGTATATATAAAGTATATATTTTATTTGAATTTATAGAATTAAACAAAATTATAACCAAAAATTCGCACTTTTATTAGAAATTTATTTCCTTCATAAAAATTATGTTGCTTTATAATAAAATGTTAATCTAGACTTAAAAACAAACTAAAAATCTTCATTTCATCAAGACGAATCGATTGATGTATAAAAAGAATATATTTTATTAGCATTAATAGAATTAAATAAAATGAAAAAATTCACTTTAAAGCAAATTTTTTGCTTATCGTAAAGAGGAAGCAAAATGTTCATGTAATGAACATCTTAATTCACAACTTGTTTATTTCATGACATAGTTAAATAATCATATATGTTTCCATATGCGTCCAATTTAGCACAACTCTATAATTTGAGACGAGTAATCAAAGATGAGATATTATAATTTAAAAACGATTGGACAAACTTGGACATACAATCTGTAACAGCAATTTAGAAGGGGAGAATTGTAACGATCAAAATCGTTTTCTTACTTTTCTTTAAATATGCCATTTCTGATTGTTACCCCAATTCACAATTCATCGCGCTAGGTGTTAGCTTAATAGATACTGCGACCATCGGTCATTAAAGGAATTATAAATTCGGGTGTCATCGGACGAAAGACGAATGGCCTTATGGTTACGATGACGATTACGCGAAAATTCTCATCAGAGAGAAGCGGGCCTTCTTAGGGAGAAGCATGTCTTCTTAGTTTTCTGTAAACGTAAAGTAACGCGTGTATGTGTGTGTGTGCTTATTGCGATTCGACGCATTCTTTCGAATCATTGTAACGCCCTTTAAAGATAATTAAATATTTGCTTTTTAATTATTATTGTTTTATTGTGTTTATTCCCATCACTAGGAATATCATTTAAGGAAGAACATTTGCGCTGCATCACTTGGTAAGTTCGCTCAATCTTCTTCATCTTATCTTTGGTCTCGTCTATTAATTGTTAGTTTGCAACTGCTCATTCTGAAGAATCTATAGATAATACCCCATTCTGACGCGTAAAGATTTCGTTCATTAATCCTTGTGCCGACTGTCGTGAGCCGAACCCTTGTTCTCATTTATCTAATTGCCAAAATATTAAAGTCTCGCGAAGTTCGCCACAAGGTCCGGTGTTAAGTTCTATGGGTAAGTTACATTTTCCACGTATTCCTTAAAGAGATCGCCGAATAGGATCGAATCAACTTTATGTAATCTTAGTCTATTTAAGCAGTCGCAGATATCCGAGATTCTTAGTTGAATTGAAAGGAGTACCGGAAGATGATCACTACCGAACGCTTCATCTGTTGTCCAACCTTCCGAGATGTTACTGATCTGTGGTGATACCAAAGTAAGGTCCAATATGCTGCCGTAGTCCATCATTTCACCATACGTTGGTTGTCCATCATTCATAATAATCAGGTTTCTATCCTCCAGTACTTCCATCAGTACCTTTCCTGACAAATTGATGTCGTATGGACTGAAATGTGGAATGTGTGCGTTAAGATCTCCCATGATGATCATCTTGGCATACGTTGGAATATGTTCCAAGAGGTCAGACCAGTGTTGTACTGTGACCTTCTTTGTGGGAGCAATATAAATCGAAAATATATATAAACGTTCGGCTGCTGTTTTAGTTTTAATTCCCACTGCTTTAATGAATTCAGTCCAAGGACCTTTCAATGTTAGCATCTAAGTAGTTATTGATCTTTTGACCAAGAGCATTGATCCTCAACCAGCACCTCCTCCAGGTCTGTCGAATCTACAAGAGTTATATCCTTTTAGAAACCAGCTTTTATTGTCTGGTGTGAGCCATGTTTCCGTTATTGCAATTATGTCCAAATTATATTGGAAAGCTATGCATTCCAGATTTTTTTTGATTTTTTACGCTTCTTGTGATGACATATCCCAGTGTTTTGTGAAGATGGTCTGTTGTAACCCCTTCCTCTGGGACCGTAGGTGTATGTTTTCGTATTTACTCCTAACATTTCAGGGTTTAGAGTTGTTCCTTGGTCTCTGAATTGTAATGTATCCATTCTGTAATTTTATCAAAATAAACGAATAGTTTTTTTAATAATCTGAATTATTCCTACTTAAGAAGGTAGGTGGGGGACAATTGTTTTATCTATTTTGGTGTTATAATAACAAAAAATATTCTTGTTTTAAGTGGATTCCACTTATTTCAATGCATATTTTCCTCTAGAATATGGATCAAAAATAAGAGGAAAATACTTATCGATTATTATTAAAAGTAATATTCTTGATTCAACAAGAATTTTTTTCAGTGTAATTTTATAATTAATTTGTATTACTTGTTTTTGTAATAACTTAGTTTTTGAAAACACAATTTAAGATTGTTTTAATATTTATTATTAATTATAATAAATTAATTTTCCTAACATATTTGTTTAAAAGCAATATTATAAATATTGTATTAATATATTAATCAAAAAATTTCTAACACATCGAGCAAATTTTTCTTCATTTAATATTTCGAAATTTGTATTTTAAAAGCTTCCAAAATTAAATTATTCTTTCAAATTTTTTTAATAATAGTTGTTTGTAACCTTCAAAATATTTCTTAAGTTAAATATAATAACTTTAATAAATTTATTCTAAAATTAAATTATTTGAAATGAATTTAAGTATTTATAGAAAAAAATAAAAGTTAAACTATCATTGTTTTAAAATTTATTGGGATTAAAAATATTTTACCTGAAATTTCACTGATTCTCCTGGTAAATTTTATTTTTTCTGACCTTTGTTTGTCTCACCTGTGGTAATCCTTGAAGATAATTGATAATTATAATTAACTAATTAGGGGAGATCGGGGCGTATAATGGATCACTTGAATTTATTAAAAAGTGGTTAGTCAGATTAATTTCGGTTTTTGATCAAAATAATGTAATTGGTACACTGTAAGTTTGTGCCAAGTTTCATTGTTATTCATTTATTAATGTTCAAAATATGAGAGAAAAAAAGGTTTTGACCCTTGAAAGTAAATTTTTGTAATTTTTGATTTTTTGTTATATCTTTTTCAAAATTACTGGTAAAAAATTTTGTTTATCAGGTTTTGAGCTTCAAACACTTGTTCTTAAAGAACAATTAACAATTTTTTATTAATACTTACGGTATTGATAAAAAATAACAAAATTTTCAAAAAACACCTCTGGGCGTAATGGATTACTTTGCTTTTATTGTATTAGGAAAAACCTATTATATTCAAAATATTAATAAAATAACCCTGTCAAGTTTAATTTCTTGTAATTTATATATTAATAAGTACCAATAATAACCTTTTTAAAAAAAATAACTGGTGAATAGATTTTTTAAGGAAATGGATTTTGCATTTCGCTACAACTTTTTAAAATTTGAAAATTTCATGAAAATGTTTAAACTTTAAATTAAATATGTTCCATTTTTAATATTCTTTGTTATAAATATACAATAAATACCAAAATTGTCAATACCGTAATAATATTTGATGATCTAGATTATAACTTTATTGCTGATTCATTAGGCCCCGGCCCGAGGCGAAATTGCTCACCTTACATTTCTCCAAAAACATTGTTCTAGAAAAAAAAGTATAAGTGATATTAGGGCGCACTTTTTTGAAATTGTAAGCTGAGATGTTAGGCTAAGTTTTTCACATGATGAAATTTTTATGAAAGCAAGAATGACAAAGTTAAGCAACAAAAAGTGAAAAGTGATCCATTACGCCCCGGTCTCCCCTACTTTATAAATAAATAAATAGCTTTATTAGTTTGTATTTAAGAAATTAATTACTTCAGTAGTTAATAAATTAATTAATGATGTTAACTTTTTAATAAGCATTATAATTATGAATGGAAGGCGACGAGAATCAAAAAGGTAGAAACCACATTCATATCGTACGAATTATGTTGAGCATTTGTTTTCCAGAGTGACGTTTCCTTATTATCCAAAATAAATATAAAAAATTAACCAAGTGTAATGAACAGAAATAATTTTTTTAATGTCTCGACACGTATTTTTTTTATTGGAAATAATTTTTCTCCCTCTAATAATCGGAATCGACAATGATAGCAGAGACATTTTCACTGTAACAGAAGGCAGTTTTCATTTAAATGAAGAAAAGTTTAACGTTCACGCCGGTGAAATTCACTATTTTAGAATTGCTGCCTGTGAATGGGAGGATCGATTGACAAAGTTGAAGAGAGCGGGCCTCAACACTGTGTCAACTGCCGTTGAATGGGCCATGCATGAACCCAGTCCCGAAACTTACAATTGGAAGGGCAATGCAAACTTTTCTCGATTTATTGAAGTAGCACATAAGTTGGATCTTTTTGTCATTGTTCGAGCAGGACCTTATATTGGTACGTCAAGTATTTTAAATGTTTTAAATTTATCAATAATAATCTAAAGTGAGTTATAATAAACCTATGTAATATTTTACCTACAATTAAACCTATAAATAAAAATATAATTAAAGATGAAATTAAACCGAAAAATAAACCTATAATTAAACCCACATAAATTAACCTAGAATTTAAGCCATAATAAATAAATAAACAAATAATAAAACTAAACACTATAGTGTTTTATATAACTGGGTTGTCGCAAAAATTTAATTTTCTTTTTTCCCGATTTCCAAACAAAAATTTGACTTTCCCAGATCCTTATGTAAAATTATTTCAAAAGAAGTACAATTATCAAAAAAATAATTTTTAGAAGCATTAGTCCCTAAAACTTTTAGGGTAAGAATCTATATTAAGAATAAAATTAATTATAGTGGCTGACTTTTCTAGAATATTTAAAAAAAAAATTTAATTTAAATTTAAAAAAAAATTATTTTTAATGAAATTTCAGCAAATTTTAGTTATTTTGAAAATCTTCTACTATTTGTTTACAAACATTTCATTATTATCATTAAAAAAAATAAAAGGCAAATATTTAAAAACCAAAATTTTTACAATTATAAATAAAACTTTTAAAAACTTCTATCTATTAAAAAAAAATTAATTTTTATGTTTCTGGAATTAACTAGGTAATTTGTGAAAAAATTATAATTTTCACTCTTTCAAAATAAAATTATTTTACGTGAAATTATTATTTGTTATATTAAATTCTTCAAGGAAAATAGATTATATCCTTAAACAATACAAACTCTTCGCTAGAATTTAAATTATTTCATAAAAAATAAATATCTTCCCAAAAATTCAATTATTTTTCTAAATATTAATAATATTCATCACAAGAGTTTCATTATTTTTATAAACAATAATTTTCTCAAAGAAAATCATTAATTTTTTTAATTTTTAATACAGTTTGAATAAAATTTTTCGAAAGAATTAAATTATTTAATGAAGTTTTATTTAAATTACTGTAAAGAATTTGATTATTTTTAGAAATGTTAATAAAATTCACCGGAAATGATTTTAATAAATAATACAAATTTCAATAGAATTAAAATATTTACAAATTTATTATAAATTTCTTCGCAGTAATTCAATTATTTTCATAAACAATAAAAGTCATCGCAGAATTTCAATTATTTTCATAAATAATTAAATTTTTTAATGAAATTTAATTATTTTTAACAGAAATTAAATAAAATTATTTAAATAATTTAATTATTTACGAAAATTTTGAAAAAATTATTTTTAAAAATTCTATTATTGACAATGCATTTTTTCAACCATTTTTATAGTCTTCTACAATTAAATAATTTAATGTTTTACATTATTAAATAAAATTTTAAAACTTAATTATTATTTTAAATTGAAAACATTTTTGTTCAATTTTTCAATTAAAATTCAATTTTGAATTCTTATGGCAAAAAGTTATTTTTAATTTTATTTTTACAAGTTTTCAAATATTTTGATAATTCTTTAATATTTCGTTATTTTTTTTAACATTAAGAAATTTATTCTACAATTTAATGTTTTTAAACTTAATTATTTATTGGAATTAGGAAAAATCAAAGTAGAGTTGTAAAATTCATTGCGATTTAAATGTTGTTAAGGTAAAAAAAATTAAAGAAGAATTAAAGATTATCTATTTCAAAAATGCTTTTGATAATAAAAAACGAGAAGTTTTGTAGAAATTCTAAAAATTTGAAATTGTTCAGTAATTTCATTTTTGTTAAAATTTCGCCAATGTCTCTGATTTCCCTGAACTGTGTCAAACCTAAAAAAAATTTTTTTTCAAAACTAAAATATTAAAATACTGCATATTAAAACTTAGTAGGCGAGAGCAAGAGATTGAACGAGAATTTTAATTATTTCAACAAAAAAAAAAAAAAAGAAAATGAAAAAAAAATTCTATTCAAACTTCCTAACTTTTCTCATTACCAGGAGTCGATCGAAGCCTTGGAGGAATTCCAGGATGGCTCTTAACCACAAACGAACTCAAAGATAATCCATGGATTCAAAGATCGAGTCCAGAATATCGACTTTATGCTGAAAGATGGCTATCACACTTTCTTCCAAAACTTTCAAAAATGCTGATCACAAACGGAGGACCAGTTCTCATGGTGCAAATAGACAGCGATTTAGGCGAGACCCAACCATGTGTCACCACAGATTGGCTAAGTGAAATCTATCAACAATATTTAGGCCACAAAACTATTATGTTCACAATGGACAATAATAATTCATCAAATCTCAAGTGTGGTAAATTAAAAAACACCATCTCGGCATTTCGCGTCAATCCCTACGAATATTTTACCACTTTCAAACAATCTTTAGGAAAACTTTATTCCCCCCTTCGCCAATTGTCACCAAATTCACCAAAATTAGTCGAAATTCGAACAGGCCTGCCTTGGAACTGGAAGAGCGAAAGATTCACATTTGGTGGGGAAAAAATACTAAAGACCATAAAGGATGTGATAAAAAGTGACGCTTCGATAATCGTCTACATGTTCGCCGGTGGTACCAACTTCGAACGCGCTGGAAAAAGTGATGCCAATACAATTGGTCTCACAACTTCCTACGATTTCGATGCAATTATCACCGAATCTGGTGATTTGACGAAAAAATTTTATAAACTGCAATCGAAACTACATAGTAGTTTTATTAGTGACGAAAAAGAACCTCCGGAAGAAGATGGTAGAGGCACTATCGATATTTCCGGTCAGTTGAATTTTACCATTCTTGGTTCACTCCTAGATCCTGATTTTCGATCATATCTTGGAATGGTCACAATTAAGTCGGAATATCCCAAAACATTCGCAAACTTAAACATCACTGATGGTTTAGTCCTCTATGAAGTGACAGTACCAAAAATATCAAAAGTGGTAAGTTCGGAAGCAACCCTCCACTCGAAGGACATTCGCGACAGGGGCTACGTCTACTCCCAGGACAATCTTCTCGGAATCTTAGACCCTGACCACCAAAATCTCCAAATTCCAGTTCAATTAACAACCATGCATATATTAGTCGAAAATACCGGCTACTTAGCCCAAAACGTAATTGGCGAACCAAAAGGAATAATCGGCAATGTCTCCCTAAATGGACAAATTCTAAAAGACTGGAACATCCATCCCTTTGCATTTGATATCGAAAAATTACAACAAATGGCTAAAAGTATAAAAATAAAAAAACCGCGAAATCGGGAAATTTCTTTTCTTCTCGCAAAATTTCAAATTCAAGATCAAATCACAAACTCAACACTTCGTACGTACTTGAATATGAATCATCAGTCGGCGAAGGGTTATGTATTTTTGAACGAGTACAGTGTGGGAAAATATTCATTAAATGGACCGCAGAATGAATTGTATATTCCGGAATGTTATTTTAAAAAACACCCGATTGAGAATCAATTACTAATTATTGAAGTGCAGAAGGAGAGAATGTACTACGATGGAAATGGTAAGGAAAATATTGTGAAGAAAAAGACGAAAACATTGGACAAAAGTGGTGATTCGTCAAAGAATGACGATAATGAATATTTTATTACGTACGTCATGCTATTTTATATCTGTTGGTTTTGGAGGCCTGGCTACAGTTGTATTTGTTGTTAAAAATATAAATTAATCCGCAAATTATTTTCATTATTTTCTAAAATTGTTTTATTTTCCGAGAAAAGAGAAAAACATGTTTAAGATAAATATACTCTCTAAATCTGAATATGTGAAATTTCACGTATTCTACGTTATAAGTCGTCTTCTCGATCAATAAGTGCATATACACTTATAAATAAGTGAATTTTTCACTTACTTTGAGTGAAATTTCACTTATTACAAATGTATATGCACTTATTGATCGAGAAGATGACTTATAACATAGAAATAAGTGAATTTTCACACTTTCAGATTTACAGAGTAGTAATAAAAATATTCTTTAAACATATTGTACAATATTAATTGACATAATAAGTACTGAAAATTTAATTTTGATTTAGTTTCTGCTAAATGCAAATTTTTAAAATTTTTCTACTTTTTCAATATTTAAATCTCCAACCTAAGAAGATAATCTTCATACTTATCATAGTATTCAACTTTTAATGCATATTTACCCCTTATAGAAGGTATCATAAATAAAATATTACAAATTTAGACATTTATCACGAGACTGTCATTCTATAAAAGAAACCTAATTATTATTGGGAGAGAGTGGTCCTAAGTTGGCCGTAGGCCTCAGTTGTCCACCTTGCGTTTCTCAGAGACGGTATATACTAGACGAATCTATAATTTCGTGGTGTGATATATTGATAAACCATGATATAATTTATGAGCCTAATTATAATACACTCAAATCTCGCTATAACCAGAAGTTTGGGAGTCAAGTCTCCCTCTATTACGAGCGCAAAAGGAGAAATAAAAAATCCCCACTTTTACGATTCTTCATTCATTTTTTTAGTGTTTACAATTTACATAATGTAAATATACTTGCTGCCTTGATTAAATTCCATTTTGTTACTATTTTCGTCTAATTCGCTTAGGTGGCCAACTTAGGACTACTCACTCTGTCATACTTATTTTATAACTAACTAGCTGTCATACCCGTCTTCGATTGTTTTTAGTTTCTACCAATACATATAACAGTTTGTCTACCAATTTGGAAAACCGGAAAATAATCGGGAATTTATATTGACAGGAAAAAAATAATAATTAGTTCCCATTAACTGTTTCAATAGGAAAATACTACTATTAGAATCAGGGACTGATATTTTATTATCAACTCAGTTATTTTTAACTTAACTATTTAACATTTGATAAGAAAATTCCTAGTTTAGCTAATTCCCAGTTTTCTCGGTCGCATTAAATTCCCGGCTATTTATTTCCCGGTTGGTAGACAACCTGTTATTATAACTTTTGTCTTTACATTGCTCAAAACATCTCTAAAAGTGAAATCTAGAATTAAAATAAAAAAACTTTTTAACATCTAAGTTTTTACCCAGTAGCATAGTGCTTGTACTGTATTATATATGACTTACAATTCTTGACATCCCAGGCGGAAAAGTCGGACGAATGCCGGATCAACCAACCGTCAAGAATCCGCGCCGATTGATTTGGAGAGTCAATGCCGGTACAGGCAGTCTGTACCGATTCGGGTGTTAATGTCTGCTGGCCCGGTACAAAGACGGATCCGACCGCCGGATCAAAATTTATACTGTGTTATAATGGCTGTGCGTCCGGCTCGGTACAGATTTCATTCCGACGAACAACCGGCGTTGTACTGGCTTTCGTCCGCCTGGCAACCTGAGCGGTGCAGGTATTCTACTGGAACGTGACTATGTGTTGTAATGGCTGCGCGTCCAGCTCGATACAAATTTGATACCGCCGAACAACCGGCGTTGTACTGGCATTCGCCCGTCTGACAACCCGAGCGGTACAAACATTCTACCGACTGCGGACTAATATCATTTATGTTCTTATTATTAAGATTTCAATTAATAATAATATGCTAAGAATATGGCTATCGTCATTGTTTTTCTAAAACAATTTAATGTTTTCTAGAATAATTTTTTTTTAATTAACACATTATTCAGAATTTTCAGAAATAGATTTTTTACAATGCAAAAATTTAGCTATAGTCTTATTGTTTCAATAAAAATTAATAAAATAATAATTATAGTAATAAAAATTTTTAATCTATTATGTTGTAAAAAATTTTTGTAGGAGAATTGTTTAAAGTTTAAATATTAAAAAAAGAATTAACAATACAATAGAATATAAAATTCAATTTTTAAAATTATTGAATTTGAAAAATAGGTTTTAATTATATTTTTATTTATTAATTAACAAATAAATTAAAGAATGAAATTTTTTTGTTATCAAATTTTTAAAATATTTATAAATAAAGTATACAGATAATTATTTATAAATATAAAAAAATGAATAGTAAAAATAAATAAATATAATAATAATAATAGAATAATTAAAAAAATAAAAATTTTAAAATATTGTTTTAAAACACTAGATTTATTTACATAATATTCATAAAATGCTAAAATATTCCAAAGTACACTGAGAGAAGTCCAGGACTTAATAGTTCCCGCTAGACGTCGCTATAAGCTACTCTGCTTGTCGCGTTTGAGATGTCTCGAATCTAGGGCTCAGACACCCCGAATCGGTCAAACATTGTTCCCGCATGTGAGAGACAACTCATGGCCGATACTAAAAGTTGTAAGTAATCCCGCTTCGGGACGTTCCACGTTTTTTATCGGGGCTTGAGACGTCCCGATCGAAGGTTCACATAAGAACATTCAAAATGATCACTCAAGCCTCGCACGGGACGTATTAGTTCCCGGACTTCTCTCAGTGTATTTGTAAAATGATTATTTATTGTTTGCTTCGTAGCGGTATTGCATATCGACATTATTATGCTCAGATCCGCATGCGAGCGAATAGCGTAGTGGTTAGCGTGTTAGACTTCGGTGCTTCGATTAGGAATAGCTTGGGCTTCGTATCCCACTTGCGAGCGTTTAGAATTTTAATGTGTAAAAAAATGTAGAATGTGTTAAAAATGCTGGAAATGATCTATAAATAAATATTAATTAACATGTACCATGCATAGTTAATTAAATATTTTTTTATTTTATTTTTCAATAGAAAATATAATTTAGTCTGGCTAGACGGGCGAATGCCAGTAGAACGCCGGTCCGCTGAAGCGAGTCGTCTTTGAAAGAATATTTGGCCCGCCGCGGTTGCTAGAGCGGACGAATGCCGGTACAACGCCGGTTGTTCGGCGGCATCAAATTTGTACCGAGCCGGACGCGCAGCCACTACAACACATTGTCATGTTCCAGTAGAAAGCCTGCACCGATCCGGTTGTCTCGCGGACGAATGTCAGTACAGTCTTACCGACGTCTGTACAGGCGCGGTACGATGCCAGTGGTCAATTTCCGCCTGGGATCCTGCAATACCATTTTAATAACAAAAAACTCTATTTTCAATATTTCTAAAATTCTTGCAATTAAATAATATTGGATAAATGATTCTGAATTGTATTATTTTGACGTTAAAATCTTAATCAAAGATCCTAAAAATTCTAATGATTTAAGCTTAATAGTAATTAGTATCAATTACAGTGCCGGCCAAAATTGTCAGTCCACCCATTTTTAAAAGAATAATAAAATTTTTTTTAAATAAAATTTATGAAAATTGAAATTTTTTTTGGTTTATGTTTTGAAAGACGATAAAATTTTAAAAAGAATAAGACCTCACAGAAGTCATTTGACAAATATTTTTTCAAGATATTCTTAAAAAATCGCCATTTTCAATGTTTTACAAAAATTTGAATAACTTTTAAAATAATAAACGCTTTTTAATAATCTTAGGCTTATTTTAAAAGTCATTTTCTATGGAATAAGAATTACTTATAGTCATTAACCTGCAATTTTTTTCTTGGAATAAGCATGACGTCAAAATTGGACAAAAAAATTGGAAAAATTTGAAATCATTTTTTATACTAAAAACTATTCTAAAACATATATAAAACATGATATGATGTAGATTTTTCAAGGAAATTTAATAAAAAAATTTATTTAAATTTTACAAATTCTTTAAATTTTTTTGTCCAACTTTGACGTCATGCTTATTCCAAGAAAAAAATTGCAGGTTACTGACTATAAGTAATTCTTATTCCATAGAAAATGACCTTTAAAATAAGCCTAAGATTATTAAAAAGAGTTCATTATTTTAGAAGTTATTCAAATTTTTGTAAAACATTGAAAATGACGATTTTTAGGAATATCTTGAAAAAATATTTGTCAAATGACTTCTGTAAGGTCTTATTCTTTTCAAAATTTTATCGTCTTTCAAAATATAAACCGAATGAAATTTTAGTTTTCATAAAATTAATGTTAAAAATTTTTTTTCATTCCTTTAAAAATGGGTGGACTGACAATTTCGGACGGTACTGTATATTTTCTTGATTTTTTGACATTAAAACCATTTTTAAACAGATATTTTAAAAGCTTTCCATTAAAAAATGTGAAATTTAGAAATTTTCGATTTTTGTAGAATATTTTTATATATACATCTTACACGGAGAAAATTTCTTTCGTAATGATTACAATAGTCTATATTACAGCTCGGATATGTGACCACTTTTTGTAATGATTACGAAAACTATGTAATTTATTAAAAATTTAGTAGGAGCGATTACTATAGTTACTTTAATGAATCCAAACACTATATTAATCGTGTTGAAATTTATTTTTTGGAATCATTAATAATTTAGATGTACAGGTTCAGAAAGGGTACTGTAGGCATTCACGCAGAGACTTGTTATAATTACAATAGTCTACGTTAAAAGGAAATCTTGGATTCTGTTCACATGTGTAGCCGTCTAAGGAAATCAGTGATACAGACTGTAGTAGCCTTTACAACAGGACTATAGTAAAATAAGGTGACCGCGGCTGCCTTGCCTTCTTATTTTACTATAGTTCTTCGTAAAGACTACTATTGCTATATTTCTTACTACAAATGACTGTTGTAAAGTAAAAAAAAAATTTTTTTAACTAAAATAATTTTTTTTGTAATTCATGACTTGCGTAAAGTACGTAAGTTACCTAATTAGTGCAATTTACAATAATTCGTCCATTACGTAACTTAAGTTATTTACGTAAGTGCAACTTACGTTATTTACGTAACTTATATTTTTACGTATCATACATTATTTACGGAACTTATATTTTACGTAAATTACGTAAGTTAACTTACTTATGCAACTTACTTTTTTATTTACGTAACTTACGTAAGTTGTGTAAATTATATAACAATTTATACAAGCAAGAAATGTTGTACCTTCGGTGCGTGTGTTAGAAAAAAAAATTTTCACTATGGAAATGTAATAAAAAATAAACCTTACAATATTAAAGACTAACAATGAACAATAATTGTATTAATTACTGAGAACGAAGTGATTTTTTGACATTTAAAGTGTATAAGTCTTTCTCGCAAGTTGTGAACTTTCATAGCAGTTAGTATATAAGGAAGTTTAAGTCATGTATAAATATGTGTAAATAGTGATCGTTATTATGTTATGCGTTTAGTATTTAAGTTAGATTTATGTACTTAGGGTTTAGTGAAATTGTCTAGTTTAATAATATAATTTATCTTGAAGTGGGTAGTCTTGGAAGAGTGAAATTAATGTGCAATACATGATTAGAAGTCATGAATTACAAAAAAAATTTATTTTAGTTGAAAATTTTCTTTTTTAACTTTACAACAGTCATTTGTAATCAGAAGTATAGCTATAGTAGTCTTTACGAAGAACTATAGTAAAATAAGAAGGCAAGGCAGTCGCGGTCACCTTCTTTTACAATAGTCCTGTTGTAAAGACTACTACAGACTGTATCACTAATTCCCTTAGATTGCTGCAAATGTGGATAGAATCCAAGATTTCCTTTTAACGTAGACTATTGTAATCAGTCACATAGACTTTGTGCTAACTCATATTTAGTTCGTATTTATTTCAAATAAATTTTTAATGAGTACGTTCGACTTACAGAATTGTTACAACGAAGCTACTTTAGGCATTACGAAAAGTGGTCACATATCCGAGCAGTACTGTTCGACTATTGTAATCATTAACAGAAAATTTTTCTCCGTGTAGTTATAGGATAGTATCTTTTGGAAAATTATGCTAAAATGTGCGTAAATAACATGTAATACTCAAGTATAGAAAGTTTAAAAGCAACCCTTGAAAAAGGGTAAAGTTTTGAATATTTCGATTTTTTGGAAAAATTGAATATCTCCCGTTTGAATTAATATTTTTGAAATCTGTAAATTGATAAACCTCCCTTGGGTCAGAATCTAGGAATGTGCCAAATTTAGTTCAAATCAATAAACGCGTTTTTGTGTGATTGGGATACAAAAATTTTATGACATACATACATACATACACACATACACATACATAGATTAAAATTTTTAAGATTATTTTTCCACACAAAGTTTTGCCTTTTTTGATTATAAAGAAACTTCTGATTCTCTCTCAAAATGATTAGATACTTAAAAAAAGATCTATTACGCTCATTTACGAATTTCTTTAATTAAATATTTATTCATTAATATTTTTCCATAGAAATAAAGATTTTAAAAAATTTCACTTAATTAATTATCATTATTTAAATTCAATTATTTTATACAATTTTTGACTAAAACTCTTCTTTAAATCATTTATTTCTAATAATATTTTTTTTGACAAAGTTCTATTGGGAATTTTCAAATTCATTTATTAACAATAACAACAAATAATTCTTCTTTTATCAAGAATTTTTAATTAAATTTCATCTTTAAAAAATTAATTATTTTTAATAATTTTTGTCAAAGTTAATTTAAGAATTTTCAAATTCATTTGTTAACAATTCATTTTTACAGACATTTTAATTATTCAGAAAGTCTTCAATTAACTGCCTATATATTAGAAAATAAAAACTTTAAATAATTTTAAGAAAACTTCAATTAATCTTTTTCAAAAAAATTAGTCTCGAATTTTTAATTTATAAATATAAATAATTCAGATTTTTAAAAATTTTAATTTAAAACTTTCCAAAATTCAATTATTTCTGAAAATTTCAATTAATTGAAACTTCTCAAAACTTCAATTATTTAAATACAAAAGTAAAACTTTGAGAAGTCTATTTAATTATGAAAATTGTAAACGCAATTCTTTTAAAATTCAATTAATTTTGAAATACTTAAGTAAAAGTGTTTATTATATAATGTATAAGTAATATTTTTATGATAGTTCTCCAAGAAATAAATCATTTAAAATGAAAATATAAAAATGCCTAGGCATTTCCCGAAATTCCTGGTTTTCAGGTTTTACCGGTAACATATATATGTAGTCAAATAAAAAATGTATAGAATGAAACTTGTAATATTTAAATCTACAACCTAAGATAGGAAGATAATCTTCTTAGAATACTACATTATACAAAGGATGAGAATGTAAACAGGGTAAAAGACGTATTTAGCAGTATTTAATTTTTGTCTAAAAAAGTGTTTCAAGAGTGGGGAAAAAAGCTAACAACAAGACTCATAAAAAATGAAAATTAACGACAACTCTGTCTCCCTCTTTCTCCTTCTTTTTCCCTACAATTAAATCTAAGTACAGAACCTTTTCTGTATACATTGACGAATAGCGTAGCGTTAGGGACTTTTCCACGAAATTTGGGAAATTTGATTGTCCTGGCGAGAAAGAAGGTTGGAATTTATATCTTCAAGCCCTGAAGCCATCCCCCCAAAAAACAGTGCTTGGTAACTAAGTGAGAGAGTGACCCGTACTTTGTTCGCCCGGCAGGCAAGAATATATTGATAGTCAGCTCAAAACTCCATTAGGACCGGCAGTATTCTCTCGTAAATACGAAAATGCTATCCCATTATTTACTGGTTAATTGGATTAATGAGACTCGTTATTCCGAGAGTGAGAGAGAGAGAGAGTCGCGACCCACTCCGAACTAGATACTAGAAGGAGGGTAAAAGGAGAATGGTTTGAGTGGCGAGAAAGTTAGGGGTGGAGGAGGAGGGTCGACATCGAAGGGTGGAAAAACGGGTGGTAAGACCACCGCGTGGACAAATACATTCTAACCTTCTGTCTGACGAACCAATTAAAACCAACACAGTTACAAACAGTCCAGAAACAGTGGAAGCAAGGAACTATAATTTCAACAAAAGCAGCTTCCCATTTTTAATTAGAATTTGAAAATACGAAAAATGGACCAAACTTTCTTTTTTCAAAATATTTGTGAACAATAAAAACTGCACACCCTGGATTCAGTTGAGTTATGTTACTTCCGCATACACCTTCCCTCTCACTTTCACGTACACCAATTACACACGTACACATCTCACTAATTTACAATTTTACTTCCAATTTTCAATCCTAAACGTGCTATCTCAGAAATGCTAAAGAAATAGTTTTTATAACCTAAAAATAGAATCTTAATACTGAAAAAAGACTCTGTCCAGATAACATTTTAAAATTGCTATCCCAGAAATTTTGAAAAATAGTTTCTTATAACCTGAATATAAAATGCTTATCACTAGGAGAAGATGCTGTCCTACAAGTGCTATCTTATAAAAGCTATATTTTCAAATTGCTAACCGAAAAGTGCTTTCTTAGAAATGGTGTCTCAGAAATAATAAAGAATAGTTTCTTACAAGCAAAATATATACATTACTATTCTAAAAATGCTATCCAAAAAACGTTATTCCTGAAATTCTATCCCACAAATACTAAGGAAAAGTTTCTTATTACTTGAATATACAATCTTTAAGACTATAAAAAGATGTTGTCCTAAAAGTGGTACCGGAAAAATGCTAACATGGAAATTCTTTATTGCCGAGCATTTTTATAAATAAATCCTATTGTACTTTTATTTACAAACTTAAAAAATAATTTTACATTTTTTTATGAGCATTGAGATATTTTGGTTGTTATGCAATTTCCTAAAGATAACCAGAAATTATTATATCTAGAGCATCTTCACAAGATATCCCTGGACGTGTTATTTTAAAGTTCTATCCCAAAAATTATATTTTAGAAATGCTGAAAAATAGTTTCTTCTAACATAAATATGGAATTTTGAACATTAGAACTATATGCTGTTCTAAAAATGCTGAAGAATAGTTTCTCAAAACCAAAATATACAATTTTCAACACTAAAACAAGATGCTGTCTCAACAATGTTATCTTTTAGATATTACCCAGAAAGTACTACTTTAAAGGTGATATATTAGAAATTATGTCCTTAATGTAGAATCTTTAACAATACAACAGAATGATGTCCTAATAATGCTATTCTAAAATTACTATCCTAAAAGTGCTGTTCGAGAAATTATATCTCAGAAGTGCTTAAGATTTTTTACAACCTAAATACAATCTTAAAAATACTATTCTTAAACTGTTAGTCTAAATTGCTATCGTAGGAATGCTAACTTTGGAATGGTGAAGAATAGGTTTTTACAATCTAAATATGTCAAATTTTAACTAAAAAATGTTGATTTCATTCGGATACAATACATGTCGCATCTATCTGAGATTATTTTCTATAGAAAGAAATTCTTGCTAGTGCAAAGATAGTCTTTATGGTTATAATGATTGAAAACATATAGATATAATTTAAGTTTCACTTTCATGAAATAAAGATCAATTTTAGAAATATAGAGACAGTTTGTGAAGACTGTAATGAAAGTAAATTTAAAGGTGGATTGCAAATTGCAAGTTAGCCAAAGTGTAAATGAAAGAAGTTAGTTAGATTAATAAGAAATTAGATAGAGAAATAGAAAATGAGTGAAAGTGAAACTTTTAGTATGCATCGAAATCAAAATTGCATAATTAAGCACCTTGTAACCAAACACTGCGAAATAATATTTCGATCTAGTAATCTTTTTCCTATCTACTAAAAAAAGTCCACAATAAAAAAGGCTACAAAAGGTAAAAAATCTCAGATCGATATATCCAAGTAGGAATCTGATTTCATCAACGAGAATGGTTATTGGCACGCAGGTTACCCTATAGGAAATGATTTCTATCGAAGCAGAACGTGTTATGACGATGGCAAGTAGAGTTCGGGGAAGCGAGTCATACGGCCAGGTGAGACCAGGTGCAGATACATGGATGAAGGCTCGTGCCTGGGCAGAGCTACCTTCCATATCTACTTGTATCAGCTTTTATGCATGTCCATGTCCGACAGCATGTCTTATAAGGTCGTACCATCTCGTTGGCCATTCTCGCTTTGCAACTAGTGGTCGTCTCCTCACTTCCACCCCACCTCTCCCCTTCCCTTTCTTCACATTCTCTCTCTCTTTCTCTCTCTCTCTCTCTTCTTTCATCCCAAACGGTTCACCGATCGTTTAGTTTTATTTCACTGGAAACTGGCAAAGATCCGTCAAGTTGCATCTTGACTTGACCTCGACATTACCATCCACGGATCAACTTCTTTCAAAATAAAAAAAGTCATCCATTATAGGGTGTGGCGCGTGTGCACAAACGACAAAAATGGTCTCAAGATCACATTTCACATTATCGAGGTGGCATTCAACAGTCATTGTTAATGATTTGTTTCTTACTTTAATACCAAGAAATTGACAAGAGTTCCAAGAGTGCTTTTCTTTTTTTTGAGAGTATTCACAAACGAGTATTTCCAATTTGGATTAAAAAAAGAGGAAAGAAAAAAATTTTCTCCTACGTTTTCTTCAATATAATGAATTTTTAAAGAATCTTGGTGTACGCGTGGAATCCCTATCGCGGCGCGCGTGTAATAATTAATTATACCAAAACCCTCGAGGTTCGAGGAGCATTATTTCAATTCAATTATTCAAGTGGCCTGCATTATTCAAGTAATAAATCAGAATCGCGCGACGCGGTTAGAAGGAGCAAAGCATTTCCAAACTCGAATTGTATATATCAAATCGTTAACTGGGGCGACTTTTGGGAAGTCAAAACGCGCCTCCATTAATCAGTACGGCACGACATTGAGGGTTAGTGAAGGCTTCCCCATTATTATATCGAACGAAATTAATGAGATACACAGAAATACACTCGATTTCCGGCGCTCAGTTACTCGCAGTTCCGGTTGGCTGAATTTCTTCCCCTTTCCAATCTATATTAACCTTTTTGATTGCATTTAAATTGCATACAATTTGCAAACTGAATTTTATTATATGAATGCTGATGGTGATGATGGAAAAGGTTCTCTTTCAAAGTGTACACTACATTTTTTCTCCATTTGCTTGTATCGATTCTTCAATGTCTTCGCATTAATCTTATGTGAATGGGACAATAAATCTTATCGAACTCAACAAAGGACTCGGAGAATATATTATTGTAATATTACGTTGATATTTTATGTCAATGTTTTGAATATTGCGTTTACAATGAAATTGTAAACTTTGCAGGAAACTTATGTCAAACTCACGAAACTTTCAAATAATATTTGCAAGCAATACTGCATCTGACACAATCAATATTGCACGAATATTCCTTTCACATCATGCTTTGAAACTACACTGAGAAAACATTATACTTAAATGAAACACAAAAATAATGTTAGACGATTTTGTTTAATTGAAATTAGTTTGTAAGTTTAATCTCAATATATAGAAAATATCTACTGCATTGATTCTAATGTATTTTTTGTTTGAATAATTATATTTAATTCAAACATATTTTCTGTTACGGTTTAAACAAAAATTATGTTTAAAAATTTTAGGTTTTAATCAAACTTAAAAGTTGACTACAGATAATTTAAAATCAATCACAATTTATGTTTGATTTCAATATCTCTTAAACTGAACCAGAAAATATGTTTGAATTAAACTTAAATATATTTGACTGTATAGCAAAGATATTTTAAGTTTGATTTAAACAAAATTTGTTTGAATCAAATAATTTTTTTTCTCAGTGTAGGACAAAATGATGTTCTAACAATGTTATTATAAAACTGCTATCCCGATATCACTATCCCAGAAGTGCTGTCCCAAAACTATACTTTCAAATATATTCTTATAACCTGAATCCAATTTTTAAGACTGGGACAAGATGCTGTCCTTACAATGCTATTCTAAAAGTACCATATCTAAAATGCTGAAGAATATTTTCTTAGAGCCTAAATATGGAATGTTTAACAATAAAAAATGTGCTGTCCTAATAGTACTATATTTAAATGATTTCTTATAAATGGTATCTTATATACGTGCTATAAGCCGAGTCTAATCAGTTCGGGCTCGAGCCGAATCCGAGTCAAGCCTCATTTGAGTATTCATTCGGGTAGTCGATTGGTCGATTGGTTTCACTCAAAAAGAGTGAAGTATGGTTTCCAACCTTCATTGAATAATTTTCCGTGACAATGTTGACAGATTTTTGCAGAAAAAAGAAGTCAAGTTTTTTTATCGTAAAAATAATTTCTTCATCATGGAAATTTATGGTGAAAATAGTTATAGATTATCGTGAATATAATTATCATATTCATAAATATTGGTTATGATATAAATAGAAATGTGGAAATTAGGAAACATTTCCAAAAGGGGGTTCATAAAAAATGTTCTTGGAGAAATTTCTGGCGTAGGGAATAAGGAGACAAAAAAAGTCATCCCCGACGTTTGTCGGACACAGCAGTTATCTGAACGTGGTGGCAAAGGACTCGGACCACCTTCGTCATCGCGTGCACGTGACCGCTATTCGAAATCGGTCGGGACACACACGCACACGCTCACGCACACGGACACAGAGACACATTCCCATGGTGTAGGGGAGGTTAGGTGGTTGCTCGCCCGCTCGCTCGACGACGGGGGTGTAAAGATGGCGGCGGCAAGAGGCCGCGTCGGTTATGATAAGGCGATGCTTTAATGACAGCGCGTTTCTATGGTAACGGGCGTGTAGGGGCTGGCCGCCGCCGCGACGCCCGGCGTCGGTCAGCATAGAATCAGGGTGGAGATGGTGAAGTGGGACGCGAGGCAGGGACGCTAAGGGGCGAAGGGGCATTGAGCGCCCGGCCGCCATACTAGTGGACACGGGCCGAACTCAGGGATGAATTCCTCTCTGTGCGCGCGTTCGTGCGATCTCATCCTCCGGCATTCTCTCCTCCTCACCCAACAAACCTCATCCTCGCTCTCCTCTCTTACACTCCCTCCCAACTCCCCCTTTCCACTTTTCCACCCACCATACAGTGCCATATATACGATGACCCACACCACTCACTTCCACCGGACTCTCAGAGGTTTACAACAGAGAAATGTTATCTTCCTTCGAGCCTCAGCGTTGAACGCGTCAAATGCACGTACGTTTTCATACAACGAGACTTACATTAGGTTAACAGCATTACGCTCGAGGAATTTTAATGGGGTGTCATCATTCGCAAGTCTTGTATATGAGGCGCAGAATCCTCGGAAATAAAGGATGTAATTTATGTGCTTTTGTTGTGTTTAGTTTTCTTAATGAGACTAAGAAAGTTGGGGCTTGTTATTATGTTACGCTGAATCTTTAGTTACTTCTTCTTTCTTATATCCTTTTTTATATCTTCATTTTCCTTTAAAATAGAAAGTATTACTTAAGACTGCGGCAATTATCTTTTGTCTTTTTCTAGGAAAATAGTTTCTTGCACAAATGTGCTGTAGAGTAGTTTCTCATAACCTAAGTGTGGAATCTTGAACACTAGAGTAATATGCTGTCCCAACAGTGCTAGTTTCAAAGTGCTATCTTAAAAGCTCTATCCTGAAAATTATATCCTAAAAATGGTGACGTATAATTTCTTATAATTTGAAAATAGATTGCTTAGCACTAGGAGATGATGCTATCCTGACTGTGCTATCCTAAAAGTGATATCTTATAAATGCTATATTTTCGAATTGCTAACCGAAAAGTGTTTTCCTAGAAATTCTTTCCCAGAAATGCTGAATAAAAGTTTCTTATTACCTAAATATCGAATCTTTGACAGTAGAACAAACTTCTGTCCTAACGATTCTATCCTAAAAGTGCTGTCTTACAAATACTATCCAAGAAAGGCTATGCGAAAAACGAGTCATTTAAGATAAGGCAAATTATTTATCCAAATTCTCTCACTCAAAATTCCGGAAATTAAATGAAGTGAATACGGTTCGCGTGTAAGAATCCTACACATTCGCCTTTCATCAAGAAGGATTTTTGGGGTTAAGATCAAAGAACCTCTTGATCGCATGCCGGCAGCAATGTTTCTATTCTCGCCCATCTCTTAGTGACTGATCACATTAATTCGTCGTAACACTCTTCATTGAAACTTACAATTCTTACTTTTACTTAATCAAACGACAATTTAAATTAAATTGAAATTCAATTACACGTAAGACTAAAAAAATTGAGAATGAAAAGTTGAATATATAATAATACTTGAGATGGAGTTGAGTCCTGGTAAAATTCAAAATCAAACCTCTGCGTGGTGGAGGAATATAGAGGACGTGGGGGCATGAAGAAGATGGGGATGCCAACATGTATAGAGGGGTTGCGCCGATTCCGGCACAGTAGACAATCCGGGCTTCAAGTATCCCAGAACACAGGGGATGTTTACGGCAATGCAAACATATATACATACACAAAGAGAGAGAGAAAGCAAGCGTTCGCTTTTGTACACATATATACGCGAGGGTCGCTGCATTATGGATGCAACGGAGTGGACTCCCATACCACCATGTAGTGTGTGCGAGATAGCAGGCTAAACCCATCCTCCCCTCTTCGCATTTATTTATAATCAAATTCCGTGTATACTCGACGTAGTGGATACCCACCGCCAACCAGAAACGATGGTGGGTTGAATTTCTATCTGCCGTACGAAGGTGTACGTCCGGGAATTCTCCATACATACATGCATACATGGATATATGTATACACACACCCCCTCGCGGATTCACTCGGCGGTCAATTTAAAAATCAATATTGACCGAGGAACAGCCAATCCTTTATTTATCGACGCGGATTGTTGCCCCCTGTCTCCCCCGCCATCCGCTGAGACCCGGGCAGCCCGTCGTGAAAAGGAGATTGCCGCTACCACATCTCTACTATGTTGTTTCAAACGCGCCTTGAATAATGCGGTCATCTTCCATTTTCAACCTGCACTTGTCGTTCTAATCTTCTCTACATATAAATTCAATTTAAAATAAATCCAGAGAAGCAAAAAAGGTTCTCTAAAAAAATGTTTTATTATTGACTATAATAATCTGACAATTCTGCCAGTGTATGGTTTTTTTTTCTTTAAAAAATATTGTTTGACAAATCGAAAATACCCATTGGGAAATGCCATTGGGTAGTGCAGATACTCACCACTGGCTTAGTACTCAAACGATTGGCAAGAACTGGCTGAGTATAGAAAAATTGGTCACAACGCTCTTTGCAAACATTGATATTTTTACATAAAATTCAAAGAAATGATCAAAAAAAGTTTATGAATGTTTATAAATGTAAATTTATTAAAAAAGTTAATATTTTACTTTTCAGTTGTTCATTTTTTATTTCTATTAAATTTCATAAGAATAATATTATTAATAATTTGATATAATTGTCTAATTTTGCGAATAATAAATTATTTAAAAAAATTAAAATTATTAACAAAATTTAAATTTTGATCTCAAAAACAATTTGGTTTTTATTAAAATATTATCATACTTCTTACTATGAATAAAAAATTATTAAAAAACCAGCACTAGTAAAATGTTAAATGCAATAAGGGACGTTATTTAATCCCTATTTTTTCTCATCTTTCATTCAATACTTGTAAGTCTGAGTAATACTGAGAAATTAAAACTTTACTGCACACACGCATCGTTAGCACAGTTGTTAGAGCGTTATAGTCTGTAAGTCCGTAGGTCGTAGGTTCGATTCTCTTCGTGAGCAATTTTGTTTATTTTCATAGGTTTGCGATACTTCTATAGATTTCAATCGCTAGGTACTAAAATATAAAAAAACTAATAAACACATACCGTAATTGCCTATTATCTAATTTTTAAATGTTATTAATAATCTTCTTCTACTTTATTTACTATATCCATTGCTGGGTCTTCATTTTTAATACAGATGAATCAAGAAGAAGAATATTTTATGAATAATAACTATTTTTTCAATATTATTTACCATTTTGTTATGAAATTATTTATAATTATTAATTTACAGCTATAAATAACAATACGGTATTTATTGCGGCCATAGTCTCAGCCATTGCTGTATGTCAGCGTAGCTGCCAGTATTGGCGCAGTACTCCGCCAGTTGTAAATTTCTCAATTGGCGTGTATATAATATGTGCCACTACGTGCGGTTGTAAGGGATAATACCAGTCAAGTAAAAGTGAACGGACCACAAGCACTCAGTGACTAATACCTGGAATGGAGTGTCACTCTGTTTTCGTTTAAACAAAGGGTTTTTCGATATATATGTTACCGGCAAAACCCGAAGACCAGGCATTTCGCAAAATGCCTAAGAATTTAGGAAATACCCGAATTTCCTAGCGATTTATAGGCAGTTCTCGAATTGCCTAGGCATTTCGCGAATTGCCGAGGCCGTTTTAGGTAAATTGTCAATTTGCCTAAAAAGGCTTCGTCATTTTAGGCAAATTTCACGAATTACTTATTCAATTCGAGAAATTGATTAAAAAATGGATTGTATAGGTAAAGTTAACTTATTTTATTGTTTCGTAAATATAAAAAATTAAAAAATTCTTATTTGTTGCAACACGTCGAACTATTATGACATTTTGAGTTGCATAGCAGATTTTTTTTTCTGCAAAGGCATCTTTTTGTATTGCACGATTTTGTACAATTACAACGAAAATATCCTTGCTCAGACGTATTAGACTGTTGTGTTGCAACAGAGCGCAGGGAAATGCTCTCTTTTTGAAGAACTTCTTCTTTCTCAATAAATTTCGTTTTACATTTTTCGAATTCAGACCTGCAAATATAATTATAATTATTCTCAAAATAGGTAAAAAAAATTAGTCACTATAAAAACTAATGATGAATTAATTTACCTGCTGTACAATCTGTTTATTATACCATGACGTGTCCCAACTTTGAAGAGATCGTGCTCTATCTCCAAGACATAGATCTATTTTTCATAAACTGGATAAATTTTAATCCTTCTGCCCACTTGGTCGTTTTATTGTCCTTCATCCACACAGCTAACATGTTCTCAATGTCTTGATTCGCCCTCTCAACCGACCCCTGGCTCTGGCTGTGTCTTGGTTTCCCGTGGACAATTTTAATTGTTTAAGAGTAAAAAATGATTGAAATAAACATTACACCAAAAGACCCCTTGATCACTTGACGTGGAATCGCTCATATATAATTTTATAATCTAATAATACCGTATATTATGATTTAGTTATAATTTTAGTTTTAATTAGAAATTAGGTAAATTTAGTTAATTAGTGATTAGGAAAGGCTAAGTAATTTTATTTCAATTTTATTTTAAGAGAATCCTTTAAGATATAGGGAAAACTCGCGACAAGACACCCAACTGCATCTCTGGCTCAGGCGAAACGCGTGAACCGTACGCGCATCGTTTTGAGTCAAAGATAGGAAGCGCAGACGCGATCTTTCCCTCTCTCTTAGAGAAGTTCTCCCACTAAACGTTTGGAAAAGACGCGATCGAGGGAGTTCGAATGTTCGATGCGCTGGACCAAAACGTCAGTTCTCCCCAGAGCTCACGAAGAGGTTGGTTGTCTCCTCTCCTTTGCCTTGCCTACTGCTAACACTACTGCGGGACTTAAACTATCTTCCACTTTTGGGACTTAGAATATTTCCAACCAATTTTGAACTTAAAATATTTTTGTCCAACTTCGGACTTAGAATATTTTCGTTCAACTTTGTACTTAGAATATTTCTCGTCCTCAGGAACTTAGAATATTTTCCCAAGCTCCGATACTTAAACTTTTTCATTCACTTGTACTTTTAAAATAAACTGTCTTTGACATTTTACATGCCTTTCACTCGATTCAATTTATTTATTTGCATGCACACACCACCACCACCCCCCGCCGTCTTTAAACATAGCATATTATTGAGTTGGATATCCTCTCAATACCAATGCACTTTATTACATTGAGTTGGTTATCCTCTCAATATTAGAGTAACACCGAGCTGGTTAACCTCTCGGCACTCTAACTGTCAAAAAGTATCGAGCTGGTTGCCTCTCAATATTAGAGTAACACCGAGCTGGTTTCCTCTCGGCACTCTAATTATCAGAAAGTATCGAGGTGGTTATCCTCTCGTTCACTTTACACTTCTAATACTTCAAGTTGGATTCGTCTTGATGACATACACACACACACACACAACGTGAATACCGAACCGTGCCGTTATAGTTATTCAATTCGAGCCTTTTATCCTTTGTATAATTTTTCTGAATTCGAATTTTATTTAAAGAATCAAACTGACCTTTGATGCAGTTACTCCCCTCTACAGTGACCGGTAACAAGTTATTATCTAGCCCAACTTTATAAATTCTAAACAACAGTTCTGTAGAAAAACTAGACAAATTATTTATTTTAAAATACTAAAAATTTGTTTAATATTAAGATTTACTATATTTATTTCATGCAATTAATACAAAATTTCTATTTAGCACCAAAAAAATCCAATAAAATTTTTTTTTAGAAAATTTCTGTATCCATTACAATATATACATAATAAATGGAATACAATAAAAAATTATATAATAACATTTTATAATTTTTAATTAATTAGTTAAATTATTATATAAAAATAATGGAAGTAGGATTATTATTACATGTAATTTCCTACACTACTTTTTAATTTATTATTCCATTAAAAAAATCCTAAATTCGAATATCCTAAATATTCACTGTTTTCAAACAACTTTCATTTTTTAATGCACTATTATTAACAACAACACTGAAACAAACATTTTTTCATTAGTATAAACATTATAATCTATATAAACCTTAAAACGATATAGCAATTTCACTGAAAAAATCTTGGGGGGTAATGGGGAGCTAAATCGGGTCCCGCTGAATTAAAGTCGCACGCTTAACGCACTCGGCCGTTCAACGCAATGGATACTGAGAATTAAGAACCAGACATGTTTCAGTTCAGTGCCGTAACTAGAGATTTTAAGCATTGAATAATAAATTAATATTTTCTATGTAATTAAACATTTGAGATGCTTTTTTAATAATATTATAACTTTTTAGTAATTAAATTTGAAACGTTAACAATTAATAAAAAAAATCCATTACTGTAATTATATTTTTCATTAGTTTTATTAATTTATTATAAATATTTATATTAATTAATTGTATTATTTCATATTATTAATTGATTATTAATTAATAATAACAAATTTATTAAATTTTTAATAATCAGAAAATAAGAATTAAACTAAAATGGAATTTTAAAAAAACAATTTTTAATTAATTTTATATTTATTACTAATTAATGTTATTAATTGAATAATAATTAATTAATAATAATAAATTAATTTAATTTTTTATTAATAACAAATTAAAATGAAAAATTTTAAAATATTGGAAAGAATAAGAAGAAATTTATTTTTAACAAATAATCTGTCGAGTTGTCCATTTATTAGACATATTTGCAGTGCACAACTCTCTAAATCGGAATTAGTAGAAAGTTACTAATGAAATGGTGAAAAGTCGTGACTTTTAATTAGTAGAATTCTACTAAAACATCAGTAGAATTTTACTTAAAATTAGTAATATTCTACTAATTAAAAAGGTGAAAAGTCGTTCATGAAAACTACTAAAAATTAGTAAAATTTTACTAATTCTTAGTAGAATTCTACTAATTCAGATTTAGAAAGAACAAACTTAGAACTATAATTTTTAGGTGTAGGGGAGACCGAGGAGGAAAGTAACAAAAATGTTTTTTTATTTTAGCGTTCAAACTATTCAACGAATAATTTTTGTTAATACGTTAATTGAAAGCTTGGACTTTCACCTGTTAAATAAAATTTGAATTAGGCATTTAGATTAAATAACCAGTTTACAGCATGACTTTTTCACGACCTCTGCATTTGTTACTTTCCTCCTAACACCCGAGTAGGAATTTAAAATATTTTTATTATCAACTTAGAAAAATACAAGGATACTCAAAGTACAAATTATGCATATTTGATACTTTATTTAATACATATTCAACACATTTTGGTACATTAATGTCTCATCAATATTATCTTCTTATATATATCATAGATGTAGCATTTAATTTTAAAACTTATCGTTTATACAATATTGAATTATTAAAATGTGAAACAAAAGTACTAATTCTATATTTTAAGGTAAATTAATAATTAATAGTAACGTAATAGCTTTCGCCACTTAAGAAAAATTGTCAAATTTTTCATGTTTCATATATTTGGCATATAAAAAATTAAAAATAAAACATTAATCTTTCAAAACATGAAAATTACTTTATCTAAAGTTTAAAAGCAAAACTTAACAATTATGGCAAACATAGAATAAAACAAAATAAGAACACAGAATTAAAATTTGCCTGGTTCAATAAACCACTGTTAGGTTATGTTAAATGTCAAAACGAAAGTCAGTTTACTTATTTTACTCATTTCATAAAGTATGCACAATATATTGAAACGAGAAGGAATGTAACAACGTGTTACTTTCCTCCTAACTCTCCTTCTCAACAAAAAAGTTAAAATTACACAAAAGTATTACACGTAATTTAGAAATATACTATTGCAACTTAAAGACGGATAATTAAGCTACAAAAACCCGAAAAGCACATTTTATTACAAAAATATGAGGTTTTGAAAATTGAAATTTATGCTCTTGCACACTATGGAGATGTTGTAGAGGGTACTATACTGACTAAAAAAAATTTAGACTCTGAAATTTCGCTAATTTGATGAAAAGATATTAGCGTTGTTACTTTCCTCTTCTGCACTCACAAAAATGATCTATTAACCATAAAAATATTTTCCTTTTAAATCATGTCCTTTAACTGTTAGCAGAAATATTTTTATTGTAAAAGGAATCTTTTAAATACAAAAAGGTTAGGAGTTTATTGGAAAAAAGAAAATCGTTTAAATATTATATGATTTCTTTTGATTTTTAAATGAAATCTTTTTAAGTCAAAAGGATAATTTCAAGTTATTTGACATTTGTAAACATGTCAAAATAATAAAAAAAATTTAATTACTCGTCAAATAATGCAAAGGTAATCTGCACACTTTTTACAATAATTATTTATTTATAAAACAACAGTGGATAAATTTAATAATTAATAATATATAATAATAATAAAACTAAATTTTTTTAATGAAATAAACAATGTATAAAATTTAAATAAAATATTAACAATTTTAGATAATAATAATAATAATAAATATAATAATTATTTATATATTTAAAAAATATAATTTAATTCATTAAAAATTTAGAATGTAATAAGTCATAACTTTTTATAATTAAAAAAACTTTTAAAAGGTTATTATTTTACATTTAATTCAAAATATTTTATTTGAATCAAAAATAAGTAAATTATTATTATAATTAAATTAATTAATTAATTACTGATAGGACGAATAAATAAAACTACTGATAAAATTTTTCTTTTTAATAGTAAACAAAAATCATTTAATAATTAAAGGATATAATTAAAAGGAATTTCCTTTTAATAGAAAAAAAATTCCTCTTAGACAAATATTAAGAGGAAAATCCACTTTTGGTAAAAGGATTCCTTTTTATTTAAATAGATTATTTTGTGAATGTGTTGCTTTCCTCCTTGGTCTCCCCTACTTTAAAGTAACATTAAAAAACTAGACAGAAGTTATGTCCTCATTATTATTATCTAAACCATCTTCATTAGGAAGTATAACCGAATCGTCATAATCTTTATCAGAATCGTGTAATTCAAATTATATTGCAGGATATGTGTTCCTAAAAACGTATCCGTTTGTCACTAAATTTTCAGATTCAACTTATTTAATTTTTTGCATTTTGCATGAATCCTCAGCAACTTCATTGCAATGAACTTGCTGAGGAACTCCTGAGTAACAAATTTCAGGCGACTAGAATTGATTTAAACAATTTTTGTCGGCCATATTGAATCCGCTATTTTGAATTTTAAAAATCCAATAGTAGGTTCATAATCAGCGACCCCGAAACCTCTGAGTAACAATTTTTAAGCGAATCTGGCTAATTTCTTTAATTTTCGTCGGCCATATTGGATCCGCCATTTTGAATTTTGAAAATCCAATAGTAGATTCATAATCAGCGACCTCGAAAACCCCTGGGTAACAAGTTTCAAGCGAATCTGGCCAATTTCTTTCATTTTCGTCGGCCATATTGGATCCACCATTTTAAATTTTGAAAATCCAATAGTAAATCCATAATCAGCGACCCTGAAAACGCCTGGGTAACAAGTTTCAAGCAAATCTAAATTTTTTTAATTTTCGTCGGCCATATTGGATCCGCCATTTTAAATTCTGATAATCCAATAGAAGATTCATAATCAACGACCCCGAAAACATATAAACACTAAGTTCTACTACATTTTATAGCCATTTTCTGAATCGGAGCACCATAAAAAGAATTGATTAATTTTTTTCTCAAATTAACGCCATTTTGAAGCCGCCATTTTGTTTTTTTTATTTCCGCTTTTGCATATTTTGAAAGTTTAATAAGTTTGTGCCAATTTGTGACACTTGTATTCATTTGAAAAAAATGTCTTCTGTAAAAAAAAAATTATTACAAAATTTTTCTTTCATTTTTTTTGCAATTTGATGCACAAAATTCGCCATATTTAATTTTCTGTGCGATAAATTTAAAATCTGAGCACGGAATCTTGTAGAGTGACCCGAAAACATAAAGAAACGCATCAGTTATTTTCAGGAAGCATATTTAGTATATGAAATTATATCTTAAATTAAACACAAAATTTTAGTGGTTTCAGGCGTTAATGGGTTAATACTAAGATTTCTAATGAGCGTTACAACAGAATTCATTCTTAAATGCAATAATTTTAGATAAAAGACGAAGTTGTATTCTTTTACATTTATAGTGACATCTTTTTAAACTACTAATATATTTCACAACTGTTGATCAACAGACAATATTTTTTTAAAGACTCTATTAAAAAAGATAATTTCTATTTCGAAAATAACAAACAAGATAAATGAAGCAAATATTGTATAAACAAAACTTAAAACTCTTAACCCCTTAAATACGTATGACGTTTGTCAGTTAAATCTTTATCATTCTAGTTAAGGGGTTAAAATAGTTTTCTAAAGAATCTATTAAGAAAGGAGTTTCTTTCTAAAGAATAACAAAAAACATAAAAAACCCTAAAAAAATAAAAATAGTGATACAAGTTCTTTGTCAAAAAAGGAATGCTTCACATAGCAAAGAACAAATTTTTAAAGCACAGAAAAAAACCCGACTCATTTTTGTTGCAACTCATTTGGAAGTCGGTCTCGAAATGAGTAATCGACAACTTCAAGTGACTCGAAATGAGTAATCGGCAACTTCAAGTGACTCAAAATGAGTAAAATAACAATATTCTAGTTACTTTCTTTTGTGATTCGCATGTTTCGTGTTCCATGGTTGCCCATCCCTGTCTGTCAATTGACAAATGTCTAATCTAAAAAATTTTTTCCATTTCTCATAAAAACAATAAAGCGACTGCGAGTATTAATGTTTTGACAAGTGCAACGTGTTTATTAATTATAAACAATTATTTTAATTCATATTTTTATAAATTATTCTTAGCTTTTCCAATGTGATTGTAATTTTATCGTAAAGAAAAAATGCTACACCTTAAGACTCATTTTGAGTCTTTTCCTTAGAAACTCTGAATGAGTCGAAGGGGTATCATTTTTGTTGCAGTTCAAAATGAGTCTCATATGCGACTCATTTTGAGTCCGGTTTTTTTCTGTGAGGTTATTTAAAACATCAAAGTTTTAATCTAAGTCAAACTAATGATACAAATTCTTTTCCTACTAACACACAAGAAAACTTAGTTCATTTTTGTTGCAACTCAAAATGAGAAAAATGTTTGTAATGTAAATTATATCAACATTAGAGTAATGTTAGAAACTCTTTGATGTTAAAACATTTTTTAACAGCAAATAAATAAAGGCACGCAAGTATTATTTACTAGTATATATAATATAGACAGTACAAACCCTTTATGTAATAGGGACTTTGTTATTGAGGAAAATTTTGAGGACTCAGGTAATACTTTGCGGCATGAAACTAACGATTTAACGCTAGTCTTTTCTCCCTCTATCAAGGAAGAATTTTACCAATACATTTTTAAATA
This sequence comes from Leptopilina myrica (nomen nudum), assembly GCA_032872475.1. NCBI lineage: Eukaryota > Metazoa > Arthropoda > Insecta > Hymenoptera > Figitidae > Leptopilina > Leptopilina myrica (nomen nudum). Next base: position 7,887,718 of record CM065467.1, read on the forward strand.
ATTGAATTCTTTTGACTAATTTTCATAAAATGAGTTTTATTGATTATGAAAATAATGAAATTCCTAAAAAAAATTGTATATATATGAAAATAATTGAATCCTTGTAAAAAATTTTATTTATGTAAATAATTGAATTATTGCAAAAAATTTTATAAAAAATTTGTTAATTGAATTTCTTTAAAATTTTTATTATTTTTGAAAATAATTAGATGTTTGCGTAAAATGTTTTAAAAAATTTATTTAAATAATTGAATTTTTTGGGTAAAGTTAAACTTAAAAACTATATTAATTAAAAATTCTTAAATTATATATATAATATCACTATATTAATTAAAAATTGTATTATTTAAACTATAGTTAATAACTAAATAAAAAATTTCTCAAAATAAATAACTTTGAAAATAAGAACTTAATTTTCAAAAAAATAACTTTTTAATTAAAAAAAATTCCAAGGATATAACTTGCGAGAAGGAAATTAATTTCGAATTTTAATAAAAGAAAATAAGTTAATTTAAAATCTTAATTTGAAATTGAGAAATAGTTGCCTCTAAAATTAGTGGCAGTAAAGACGTCAAGAACGATAAATGACTTAATCTCGCAAAACATTTTATGGGTTTTTCACCATAGGGCACTATACATAGTTTCCTTCAGGAAGATACCGTAAAATTCTCGATAATAAACCTCGTAAAGATTACGCGTAATGGCATAGGCAGCCATGTTCGCCTTTTTCCTCCAATAGCGTCACACGCGAGAATATTTCTAACCGAGAAACATCGATCGTCTTTTTTTTCATATACATACGTATATATATTTGTATTCCAACATTCGCAAAAGCCAATCTGCACAATCGCCATTCGCCAAGAAGTCATCTTTTTTTCTTCCTCTTCTTCTTTTTTCATTCAGCGATATAATTTTTCTTGATCGTAGGAGACCGAGGGGGTTGAACTGTTACGTCCAAGGGAGCGATTTTTGTGTGGAGGGTTCCCAACCCTAGATGCTGACTCTCACATCTTTTCTAACTCCGCCTTGCTTCGTGCTTTGATCATAGTCTTTTTCGCAACCCCAAAACACGCACTATTATAGACAATCAATTCTAAAAATTGACCGCGTTTCCTCCCTTGCTATATTTTCTTGATTTACGAACTAGAGAACTTTATGTTATATTTTAAAAGTAATGATTATAAACAATTTATTTCACTGAAATTTAATATTCATTAAATTAATGCATTACTGCTGCGACCTGCTATCCTAAAGGTGCTATTCTAAAAATGATACACAAGTAATACTTATATTGAAATGAATTCCAATAAATGCTTTCCTAGAAATGTTATCATAGAACTACTATCCCAGGAATGCTACTGTATAATTTACAATACAATATTTCTGATCAGGAAAAAGTAAAAACTCACTTTTTGTTGACATTGACTCCTCTCCTGAACCATTTCACGAAAAATATCTTCTCACCCATGTTTGAAAACAGCACTAAACCAGTTAACAAAGATCTTGTCTCCTTAGCTATGAAACTGTGTTAAATCGATACTTTTCAACTTTATTCTTATCTTTTTTGGAAAATCTTTCAAACATCTGCAACAAAAAAAAAAAGAAAGAAAGTTAACAAAAGGTAAAATTAGAATTAAAAAAAATTATTTCATTGGTTAATAAATATTTCTAGGTTCGTTAAATATTTATATGTTACCTACCTAAAATAATAAATAAGATTTAATTGTACGCCCTATCAATAAAAGTTTCATATGAAAATATAATTTCTCCCTCAGTTGATATTTTCCTATATATATATATTCTTTATGTCAATTATATCAGAACTTTTCCACATTAAAAGGAAATGAGGAAAAGATACTTTCACAGAATCCTAAAGGGGAAGAAAAATATTTGAAATAACTCAATAAATACATTTGTGTTCTTTTGACGAACATATTAATATTTACACATGCCTCTAACCCTTTTCCCATACATCGGAAATTTGTACAAATACCAATTTTCCCATCGATTCTCGGAAAATATTGATCCAGTGACAAATTGAACGAACCGTAATTTTAATCTAGTATTTATTCCCTTCAAATTAATGGAAAAGGCATCATGACGGGGTCTACAACACAAGAAAAAGATGCTATCCTATAAATAGTATTCGAGAAGTATTATCTTAAAAATGTCATTCTATATGTGCTATCCAAGAAATGTTATCCCGAATGCTATTTGAAAAATGCCATTCTAAAAAATACTATCCAAATTTATCATTATAAGAAGTATCCAGCCTAACAAAGCTATTCTAAAAGTGGTATCCGAGAAATGCGTTTCTAGAAATTCCATCTCAAAAATTCTGAAAAATAGTTTCTTGTAACCCTATCATAAAATCTTTAACACATCAACAGGATGCTCTCCTAAAAATGCGGCCTTTAAAGTGATAACCTAGAAATGCTTTCCTAAAAATTCTGAAGAATAGTCTCATAATGTAACTATTAAATCTTCAACACCAAAACAATATGCTGTCCTAAAGTGCTCTTATATTTCTCTGAGAGAGTGTTTGCTATCCCAAAAATAGAATATAAAAATCTAAAAAAAAAACAGTTTACAAAAATAGAAAGTAAAAAAATAAAAATACAGTGTGTTGGTTTGAACATATAGTATTACTCGAAAACCGCCGAGCATAGAAATCATGAAACGCTGAAACCGTGAAACTCTGGAACCCAATATGTCCATCTTCGGTGCGAGAGGGAGGTGAGAGGGGAGCCGCGCAAACAGATCAATGCTCCGCGTTCCAATATAAACAGTATTATTGAAACAAAGCGGGCGGTTGGAGGTGGTGGCGGCAGTAGTAGTACGGTGTTGGTGGAGGTGGCGGGAGAGGAGTTAGAGGGTGAGGGTTGATGTTTCTGCCACTCGGGGGTCGAAGGGAAAGAGAGGGCACGGACGGGAGAGAGAGAAGAGTTATGTTGCCGCGATATTGTGCTGCGCGGCACGAGCGAACCTCCAAAGGGGGTGGCTGTCCCTCCGCACAAAATGCCCTCCCATCGCCTGTCGATTCTGTATTATACGTCAGGACCCACAAAACAGTTGAGCCGAACGCAGTTGCCTTATAGGCATTCTACAATTCCCTCTCATGAGTTATAAATCTGTATTTCTGACGCACCTTTCTCCATGAAAACCATATTATCCAACACAGACGAATGTCATTCGTCACTCTCTTTGTGCAAAACTAAACAAACTCACAGAAATTTTTTGCTTCCACAAGCACGATTTTAATATCCTGCGGGCAACTTCATAAAGCCCGACTTTGAAACTAAAGTCATCATTGAAAAACATCAAGTAGAATAAGCAACATTATTATTATTAACTATAATAATCTGATAATTCGGTCTTTTATTCATTCTATTCGCAGTTTGAAGTTAGTTTTAATTTTTTCTTCAAAAAATATTATTTAACAAATCGAAAATATGAAATGTATTTTTTCATGATTTATGATAAACTAATATTACAAATTAGAAGTTTAAAACAAAATTATAATTAACAAATAAAAAACATACCTATTTAGTTTATTATATGAATTTTTCTACAAAAAATACTGTCTGACTGATCTTAATTATGCAAACATTCTCCTTTTTATTTATAAAAAATAGAAATTGTTAATTGTTAAAATATTATGATTAAGAAATTGGAAATATACACATTTCATGCATAATTTTTATTTCTCAATAATCTTTGAATTTGTAGAAAATATAGGAAAAAGTTTTACACAAAAAAATGTTCTCCTACATTTATTTACGATTTTCTTTAATTGTAAAATTATTATTCAAAAACATCAATAACTTGTTTTTTTAAATTTGTAATTTTAATTAAAAATAACAGGGTAAATTTTATTACAGTCCGAACGAGAACGTGAACGGCGAGGAATGATTTGGGGTGTGAAGGAGTGTTATGGCGGACGCGCCTATAACTTTCTATTTTTGTTATTATTAAATTTCCATTTGTTTAAATATTTTATTTTTTATTATTTGTAATTTAATTTTCAATTTAGTTTATTATTTAAATTTTATAATTCTTTCTTTATTAATTTTTCTTCGCATTGTATCGAGTCAGTTTTATTATTTTATATTTTTATTGTAATTTTTATGGTTTAATTTTAGTTTGTTAATTATTAATTTTGTTATTATCTCTATTTTTATTTTATTTTGTTAAATATATTTACTTTCGAAGGTTTAAATTATGTTTTATTATTTTGATTTTACCTTTTCATAAATTTCTCTTAAATTAGTATTTATAATAGATGGCGCTTGCGTCACTGTAAATTGATAGAATTTACCATTCTAGAGACCCGGACTCCATCCGGCGAGCAAATCCTTATTGGCAAAAATTAAGATCATTACAAGTTAAATGTTACAAAATTTTAATTATTCGTTAATTCTTCAATTAAATTTATATTAGAAAGTAAAAACTACAAATAATATCAAATAAAATCAAATACTTTTTCAGAAAAATTAATTTTAGAGAATTTCCAGTTAAAAGTATGAAAAATTCAAATTTTTAAAGATTTTAATTTGAAACATTTTCAAATTCAATTATTTTTAACAGTTCACGCTATGATGCTTTTAATATTCAATTATTATCTAAAATTTTATCTCACATTCATTTCTAAATATCAATTTTTATTTAAAAATTCTTCGAGAAATCAATTATTAAAGTACAAAAGTAAATAAATAATTGAACGTTTCTTCAAATTTGATTTTCATAAAGAATTTTATCAACAAATTTTTAAATAATTGAATTCTTTGGATAAATTTTAATTTTTAATAGGTACTAATTACATTTTTCGAAGAATTCGTTTAAAATTATATTGAAAATCATTGAAATTTTTCATAAGTTTAATTATTTATGCAAATAATTGAATTCAGAAAAATGTATTATTTATGAAAATATCTGAATATCTATAAATAAATTTTATTATTTTGAATATAATTGAATTTCTGCGAACAATTTGATTACTTTTGAATATAATTTAATTTCTGCAAATCATTTGTAATTTTTTAAAATTCAATTTTTTTATTCTTCTTAACTAATATTTTTTATAAATTCATTAACTAATTTCTGAACAATTTTACTTATTAAATTTTTTCTAAAATTTAAATTCTTTACAATGTCTAATGAAATTTATTGAAAATTGTAATTTTATAAAAATTTAAATTAAAACCGTTTGAAGTTTAGCTATTTATGAATATTATAAACGCAGCTCTTTTTAAATTGAATTAGTTTTGAAATATTTAAGTAAAATAATTATTCATTAATCAATTTTCAAGTAATTAAGTTATTTAAAGATAAATTATTGTCAGAAGAAGAAGAAATTAAAGGTTTGTTATTATAATGAATGATATAATTTTCAAAAACTGACTTGAAATTCGTAATTATCGACCCCAAAAATCCCCGAGAAACGAGTTACTCTTTTATAAATGAAACTTACTTTATGAACAGTAACGGAGGGAAGTTTTTATTCTATATAAACACATCTATCTCTAAATATTTCAAATATTTTATTTATTTTTCATAGGATCCGATTAAATCATGATGATTGATATTATTAGGAGGTAAAAGTATTAAAAAATTATTATTATTTATTTAAAAACATCTAATGTAAGGGTCATTTGTTCCGATCGTGAGAATGACCCAGTAATAGTATTAAAACTATATTTCAATTCACATTTTATTTTTATAAAAAAAGTTTGAATTAAAATTTTTTAAATTCCATTATTTTAAAAATTGATAATTTTATTTTTAAACAAGTAAGTAAGAAGTTGCTAGTTTCCAAATAATATGCAATATTTTGAAAATTCGAAATAATGAATATGTAGAAAGAAACAGGTTTTTCAGAGAGAGAGTAAAAATCTTTTTTAATGAGCAACCACCCGGATGGGGCAGAGATGGAAAAACGTAGCCCACAACAGACGAAGAGACAAAGCTGACAGCCGTCTGGGTGGGTGGCTAGCCGGTCGCTCGCAGTCAGCTCGGTGTGAAATTAGCGCAGATGTCGCGGTGACGACTACTGGTACTGCTCTCCTCTATTCATTTTCCAGGAGATTGGATCCCTATATAGGGGAGATCAGACTCACGGAACTTCTAGTCTTGTATTCGCAATTATAATCATCCCCCCTCCCTCCCATCAAAAAAGAAATATTTTCCAATATATTAATTCTTTTTCAAACGAAAAAAAAATTTTCCACAAAAAAAAATAAAAATGAAAACGTTTCCTCTTGATTTTGTTTGAAATTGACGAAAGGACGAGTTGATATGCGACATAGGTAGCAGGATAAACATCAGAATTAGGATGAGACGTCGGATGAAACCCAAGCCGAATGAAATAGGGATTTTTCATTAGAACAACCCAAAGCCAACGCGAAGTTCCCTGGCTCTGATAAAGGATTAATAGAAGTTATAAAGTAGAAGCTGAGGAGGTGGAGGCACATTACGTGACCTGACTCCGATCGAGTCTTTCTTCAGGTTATATTGCAGGTTTCCGTCGTTTCTCATCCACCTCCCCCCCAACAAGGCTCATGCGCACCCCATCTGACCAATCGAACCCCGAGGTCCATCTCTGCCGCTGACCAACCCCCTTCCTCACTCATACCCCCTTTTTTCCTATCCAAGATGTATTCTATACCATAAGAAAAAAGATAAAACAGAAAGAACAACTTTAAGACCGACTGACTTCGCCGCATCGAACACGTCCACCGTTCGCTCCATAAAATTCCCAATGGAAAAAAAGAACCCCGAGACTCGAAGAGAGAACAGTCGTAAAAATAATACCGATAACAAACGCCACCACAAGTGTCTAGCAATCAATTTGATAAAAAAAGAACCATCAAAATTTAATATCAAAAACCAAAAACTCTATAATGAAAAAAACCGAGAATAGACTTTAAAACTGAAAAAAAAGTTTTTACACTAACAATTCTTTTTGAATTGCTCACTAATAATGAAAAGTTCAGTTTGTCAGAATAGTGAGGAGAATTTGTAATCAGCTCAGATTGCAATGGAACAGCTAATTAACTGGGCACACAATGCGCTGATAATATTACCAATGCCTTTTCTTCGCAATCTTAAAAGGATGAAGTGTGTTTGTGGACTGAAGAGAAAAAGAAAAAACGGGAGGGGGAAAACAACCAACTTGTGTGCCTGCGCGTAGTTGAATAAAAGCTAAGAATTGAGCTGCTCAGTTATTCATGTCGCAACATTTCCAACAAAACATTGACTCGTTTTTCTTCAACTCTCAAACAATCCACCACCTCTGAATATATCAAAATCGAAGCATTGGGAAAAAATAATCATTTGTAGGAAAATTTATTCTTTTTTAAAAAAATACATTAAGTTTTAATGTAAACAAAAATGTTATTGAAAAATTTTATGATTCAATCTTAAAAGCTGATTATAAATAATTAAAAACCAACCGTAACCTATGTTTGAATTGCATAATATCATTTCTTCAAATGATCCAAGCAAATGTTCAAATAAAAAAAGTTACAATTAAACTTAAATATGTTTGACTCCCGTGCAGAAAATGCCCCACTTTGCCCTATTTAAAACAGGGTTCTGGTCTGGGCCTTGTCAGTTTTCCGTATTAAAAATTTTTTTTTTAATAAAGTTTTTAGAATTCCTTTTTGTTGTAGAAGCTATTAACAATGAAATTAACTTTTTAAAAACAGTTATTAAAGTTAAAAAAGCGTTTTCTTTTAAAACACTTTATAAAATAATTATGGTAATATATTTAAAAAACGAAAATACATATAATTTTTTTTCTTTAAGTACAATATTATAATAAAGTTTATTTATTAATAATAACAACTAAATTATAAATAACGAATAATAATAGTTATACAATAATTAATTTAAAAATAAAAATTATGAATTTAAAAAATAATAATTAATAAACAATTATTAATAAATTATACTTAATGAATTTTAATAATTATTAAAATTAATCACAAGAAAAATGAATTAATCATAAAACCAAAAATTATATTTTTCAAAATTTTTTAAGCTTTTCTATTCTTGAAATTATATTATTTTTATCATTTTCACTTTTAAATTAGTCAAAATGACTATAATACCTCATTATGTTATGTATAAATATGTTGTATATATAATGAATATGTTCATTATGTTTCTAATATAATAATATTTTTAAGTACCGTAATTTTATTGTAATTTCTTTTGAATAATATTAACCTCACAAAATAGGGCAATTTTAAGAAAAACTGACGAGGCCTTGACCAGTTTTTCCCTAAGTAGGGCATTGGTCGGGAACAGCGTCACACACTAGTCGGGCACTGGTCAGTTTCTCTACCCAGAGCCACACCAAAGATCGGGAAAACTGTCCAGTACCCTATCAGGCCCACATTTTAATTTCTGCACGGGCTGTACAGCAATTAGCGAATATACGCTGTGAATTAGTGAAATTTCGCTGAAAAAATCAGTGAAATTTTACCAATTAATTAGTTTATGTATATGTTTTGGAATTAATAGGAGTAGGATATTACTTTTAGGATAGTATCTCATTCTTGTTTTGAAGATTGTATATTTAATTGATAAAAAACTATTCTTCTGCATTTCTGGGGTAGTATTTCTATAACACTTTTAGGATAGGAGCCGTTCAAAATAAACCTAACGCTTTTGGGGGGAGAGGGGGGGTTGTCAACATATTTGTTACGGTCAGCAAAAAAAATGGCGCCAATGCATACATCATTGAGTTACATAGGAGAGGGGGGGGGGTCAAAATTTCCGAAAGATAGCGTTACTTTTTTTTAACGGCCCCATACCATTCTTAGGACTGCACTTTAATTCAGCGTTAAAAAATCAGAATTATTATTTCTAATACCCCTTCTTTAATAGAATATAAAGAAGTAAGCAATTTTTTATACGTGATACATTTTTTAATGCGATAGAACAAATATTCCCATGTCAACCTTGATTAAAAAATTTTAATTACAATTTTACCTATAGAAATACCAACGTCGATAGATGAAGGCTCAAACGAATCGATTAGTTTCGCATGAGATTTAACACTCGACAATGTCAGCGCACACTACTGGTATTATAATTCAAACAGTATTGTACGTAGCGCAGTTCTTCAAGTCACTGTTTACACAGTTACTCACAAATCTTGGGGCACTTGATATTAAAAACCCCCCTCGGCATAATATAATAAGTGAGAGTGAGAGAGAGAGAGAGAGAGAGAGAGAGAGAGAGATGCCCACCATCTAGGTTGTGACAAATAATATAGCAATGCGAGGGTGCACATGATACGTAACCCCAACATCCTCTCCATGGGGCAATTTATCTATATTATACCCTCAGTTGGCTCTACTGTGTGTTTTGACAGGAACAGCATTATTAAATACCCTGGATATCTGATCCCCAACACCCTTAATCTACATATTATACAGTTACCTACGCGTGGCCAGCTTCCACGACCAATATCGTTCCCCATGGCACTTTTAAGGGATGAAAACACCCAGCAATGAACTTCACAGTCAAACAAATATTCATACACTCGAAAACAAAACTCTATCACTCATTATACATATCGCAGAGTGAGTATTCGTTCACCCTCCTCACTTTGACTTTGATTTACAAAAAGTATTTCAAAATAGCCATATATAAAAACTGATCAGAAAACCTTAAGGTTTTTTGTAAAAAATCAGTTTTTATATTTTGCCAAAGCAAAACATTTAAAATTAGATAAAAAAAGAGGCTAACATTTGATTTAGCGACTCATCCCCTTTTCGGTAAAAGAGATCAGATCCCTTTGTCTGTTGGATATCTTTTCATAATACACCCTTAATGATCTATTGCAAAAACTCAGTCGGGGGATGTAAGTATAATTCTCAACACGCTTCCTGTCACGTGGACACAGCATTTGTCACTAGACGTTTTATCTTCCAAACGAATAGGATTACATTGCGAACATTGCTAATTTTTCTCATACCATCTCTTCTTTAACGCCCTGTCTAACTTTTAGGACCTCACTCCTAATACGGATTCACAACTCGAGGATGAGCTATGACATTTAACACCCCAGTACGATTACATATAAATAAACGTTTCCTAATATGTCTCTTATGACAAAAAAAAACTTGTCGACGGTTTATTTTCACATGATTTATGAGAATCGAATGTGTGAGAAAATTTCTCCGATAGATAACGAATAATCTCCTCTTAAATCTGCAGTGTATTATGTATATTATAAATACATGTATCTCTCTGTCTTACAATAAATTATCGACGCTGATGTAAGATATTTTACATACATTATCGAAACTTTTTTATTGTTTATGCAGCAAACATAACATTAGTCTTAAAATTTAATTCACAGGGAGAGCGCATTAAAAAAAAAATTCTCGATCATTAAAAATTATTTGTAAAAATTCAATTCTATTATTTTTTAGAAATTATACTCTCTACTACTGAATCAGTGGAATTACACTGAAAATCAGTAAAAAATGAAACACATATTGAAAATTTCACTTATTTTTTAATTGTCGAATCAGTGAAAAATGACTGAAGTTTCAATCATTTTTAACAAATCTTCACTCAAATTTCACTGATTCTGTTATACAGAGTAACTGAAAATCTTATCTCTAATTCAAGTGCGTTTTTAATATTTTTCGAGAAAATTCCCTAAACGTTTAATTATTATTTTAAAAAAAGTTCACCTACACTGAAAAAAAATTTATTTGATTCAAATAAATTTTTTTTTCAGTGATAAAACAGAAATATTTTTAAAATCCATTTGTTTATAAGACAATTTTAGGACATTGAAAACAATTTAAAAAATTTGCAATTAAATATATAGGGGAGACCGTGGCGTAAACGGCTCACTTTTCACTTTTTGTTTTTAACTTCGTCAATCTTGCATTAATTAAAATTTTATAACATAAGGAAGAAATTAAAGTTGACTAAATTATTTTATTAACATTTTAAATGAAAAAACATGTAATTCAGTTTCTTTCTTAACCACTTCACTGGCAGGACGTTCCAAATGGCGTTCGTCGCGCCGAGATGTAGACTGACAAAAACAAGGAAATGACGTTCCTAATAAAACTATATATTACTATTAATTAATATTATAATATAATTTTATTTACAATAATATTATATTATGATAATTCATCTAAATATCTCTTTTTAATAAAAACGTGAGTTATATTGCATAAAAAATAAAAAAAAGTGGAACGCCATTTATTGAAAAGTATAGAAAATGGACAATTTCAAGGTTCAAAAAAACATTGAAAAACCTGAAAACTGCAATTTTTATTGTGATAATTTTGTTCCCTGTTGTCTAACCTATAGAAATATTGATTTGTAGTAGATATAAGTTGTACACACTTTAAAAATAAAGTTTTATTTGAAACGCCATTTCGTTGTTTTTGCCATTTGGAACGCCCTGCCAGTGAAGTATATAATAAAATTTAACAATTAAAAAATTTTTTATATAACAATATGTTACATTAACTAAAACTTTAACTTCTGCATTAATTTTTAATCAAAATAACGATCATTATATTATATTTTAATTAATATCATGTTAAAATTTAATTTAAATTTATAGAAAGTGAATTTATCATTCGGTATAGTCAAATATTAAATGTGAAAGAAGCTATCAATTGATAATTAAAAATTGATAGCTTCTTTCACATTTAATTTAAATTTGTTAAAACCTTTTTTGTGGTTCGAACAGTTCTTAAATAGTTATTTGTCTTTGCAATAATCGCAACTAAGGAAAGTATCAACGTTTGCACATGATTCATGGGCCCATAGGTGACATGAAGTATGTAGGTACAGATGTAGATTTCTCTTAGTTGAGTGCACCTCCGCGCTGTAGCTAATCCAATACGCCCCGGCCAAAGTGAGCCATTACGCCCCGGAGGCATTTGTTGTATATTTTGTTATTTTTTATCAATACCGTAAGTATTAGTCAAAAATTGACAATTGGTCTTTGAAAACAAATGTTTCAAGCTTAAAAGGCGATTTTAGTTTTTTTAAAGCTATTCTCGAAAAAGCTATAACAGAATACTTTTCCCTGATTTCTCTTATGAATTCTACTTTCCCTAACTTTTCCCTGACCTATGGCAGCCCTAAATTTCATCTCTTCGTCCCTCCACTTTTTCTTACGTAGTTTACGATCGTACTAATTTGCGGACTTTACGTATGTTTTTTAAAAAAAACTAACTTTTACGGGCTTTAAGCAAATTTACGTATCTTTACGGGATTTACGGAGCCAGTTTGATTCCTGAAACCATAATTCATACAATAAACTATACCTCATCGAGACTTCTGTTTATCATAAAAGTTATAATGGTTTCCAAGAAGTAAATCTGATTAATTTTACCTCAACAATAGAATTCAAGTTTTATTATAGTCGTGATTAAAATTGGCTTGAAAGCTGTGTGCTTGGCAGAAATCGTGTCGAACGCATGGCAGAGAGAGAGAGAGAGATAGAGAGAGAGAGAGAGCGAGCATAATCTAGTCTCGTTTTACGAGCAATAACGAGAGTCGGCAATAATTGCAGTACAAGTACGAGCTCGCGCCAAGCACAGTTTAATTCCAGGCGATATTATAATTAAGTGGTTCTAACGTAATGGTTGGCGTCACGTCAAGTGGTAACGCGGGCAGGTGCTCATCCCAGTGTGCTTCGTTCAAACAATCAACGACCTGATGGTGGGCGTCACGCAAACTCTTGCACTTTGTCGGATAGGTACCTCTCCGGCTAGGTGTGTATACTTTTTTTCTACCCGTCAAACTTCTTGTATCACCACTTGTTTCATTGCTTATACCAAAATAAATATATCATCATCATTGTTAGTCAAATGCACGGACAAAATTTATTCCTGAAATTTTACCGAATTTAGTTCGGAAAACTGGGATTAAGTGTCAAAACAATTTTTCAAGAACTAGACTGTAAAAGCAATTGCATTGAAAAATAATGTTAAAAGCATAAACCTTAAGATACATTTACAGCTCGGTAAAACGTAAGATATGTGTTCACTAGAATTATTTATATTTACTAAATAGTTCGCTTTATACATTATTGCTTCAGAAAGTTTTAACTGTCCTGATACATGAATCTGAATTTTATTTCATCGCTTGTAAGAAAGATTCAAATTAATAAACAATAGAGTTGTACAAAATAAACAAGTTGTGAATTAAGATGTTCATTACATGAACATTTTGCTTCCTCTTTACGATAAGCAAAATATTTGCTTTAAAGTGAATTTTTTCATTTTATTTAATTCTATTAATGCTAATAAAATATATTCTTTTTATACATCAATCGATTCGTCTTGATGAAATAAAGATTTTTAGTTTGTTTTTAAGTCTAGATTAACATTTTATTATAAAGCAACATAATTTTTAAGAAGGAAATAAATTTCTAATAAAAGTGCGAATTTTTGGTTTTAATTATGTTTAATTCTATAAATTCAAATAAAATATATACTTTATATATACCAATCGATCCGTTTTAATGCAACGGATAAGATTATTGAAAAAAATGAGTAAAATCTTATTGTACTGGAATATAATTTTGATGAAAGAACTAAATTTTTGATAAAAAAAGATAATTTTTTTGCTTCAATTGTCATTACCTCTATAAACTCTCATACAATTTATTCTTTTTATATACCAATCGATTCGTCTTGATGCAAAGAATAAGATTTTATTATATATTAACTTCAATAACCAACTTAAAAAAAAATTTTTGAAAAAAATTTTTTTTTAGACAAAAGTCAAAAAAAAATTTTTTCTGAGAATTTTTTAAAGTTTATCAATCCAGTTCGAGATATTTTTATGATAAATATACCTGGTAAATTTTAGCTAAATTAGTTAAAACCTCTTCGAGTTATCGTGTTCACAAAAATCGGGATCCACACACACACACATACATACATCCGGACAATTGTTCAGGGGCTTAAATAACATAGTCCTATATAGACGAAAATTTATTTGAAGGATTTTTAAAAATTTTATAAATTAAACGACTACAAAGCTTCCTCACGAGGAAGCAAAAAATCGTCTATATTAATGAATCATTTCTAACTACATTTAAGGTTAATTTATGAAATAGTTTTAAATTATGTTTTCATTATTATAAAGAAAAATGTTTAAATTCGTATTTTTTACAATAAAACAATAATTTATTAATGTTCTTATTATTCCCAAATTTTTATCACAGTAAATTGTGAATTACTAAAAAGCGTTGCAGATTCAATTAACACCAAAAAAGGTTAAAATAATCAATTTTAGTGTTATTGTTACTATAAATGAAATTTTAATTCAAAATAAAAGCATGTCAAAGATTTGACAAAATTCACCAAATTCAGTTTTACCAGGAAGTAAGAAGAAAATAAGCAAGTATAAAAGTAAGCAAATAATAAAGTAGGGAAGCTAAAAAGAAGTAAGTAATAAAGTAAACAAGGAAGCAGAAAGAAAATAAACTAGTAAGAAAGTAATTTAAAAAAGTAAGCATTACATAATAAATAAATAATAAAATAAATAAAAAAAGCATAAAGTAAATAAGTAAGTAAGCAAAGAGGAAATAAGCAAGTAGGCAACAAAAAAGTAAGTAAATAATTAAATAAGCAGGACTTACTTATTTCCTTACTTACTTACTTTCTTCTTTCCATTTTCCTTACTTACTTAATTATAATTAATTAATTAATTTGATTTTAATTTAATTAATTTATTACATTAAACGTTTAGTTTCAATTTAGTTTTAATTATTACAGTACTAGCTTGTTAGGAATAAAGATATGACATTAAATTTTGAATATTATTGCTAAAAAATAATTTAAAAATTATTAAAAATTACTATTATGCCACTATATTCCAACTTTACTGAAAAATTCAGTAAAGTATAAGGAACAAATTTTCTCTGTGTGCTAAACAATAATGTTATGATAGAAAGAATGTTATTCGACCATCTTCTCTTTTATAATTACAAACTTAGTATTCGTAGCTGGAGTGTATAATTACCTTATCATATAACAAAGAAATATAAAATCTGTTATTTCGTCAATTAGAATATCATATTTGATCTTAAAATTGTTTTCCTTGAAGGGGGTTAAATACGACATTTAATTACTGCTTGTAATTTGAAACCGAGGATAATGGGATTAATCTCTTGTCAGAGTATATGTATAATTATTTTATGAGTCATGAAATAGGTGCAGACAGAATTATTAAATAATATATATAAGCAATATATATAAGCAAGTATAAAAGTACACGCATAGAAAGGGTTTGCTGTGGAAGCGAACATTTTGCTGCCACAGCAAACCTTATTCGTTGAAATAGGGACAGCGAAAAAGTTCGCTGTGAGATCAAACAAGTTCGCTATGACAGCAAACTCGCATAAATTTTTACTATTGTTTGCTGCCACAACTAACATGTTCGCTGCCACTGCAAACTTCTTAGTTGTGGTAGCTAATTTTCAGATATTTCACAGCAAACATCTGTTTACTGCTGGAGCTAATTTATTTTTTTCCGTATAAGCAAATAATAAAGTAGGGAAGCTAAAAAAGTAATCAAGTAAACAAGGAAGCAGAAAGAAAATAAGCAAGTAAGGGGTTTCTAACTATGTTTAAGCTTAATTTATGAAATAGTTTAAAATTATGTTTTTATTATTATAAAGAAAAAAAATGTCTTACCAGATCAAAAAAGGCATTCTGAGAAAAACGCATTTAAAGTTTTTGTTCATAAGTTTCGACATTTTTTGAAAAAAATCATTGGATTTGCTTGAAAATCGTTACTCGGGGGTTTTTTAAGGTCGCTGATTACGAATATGACATCATTTTTTCAAAATTAAAAATGGCGGATGCAATATGCTGGACGCATCCAACTACACAGAATACACCATTTTATCGCCATTAAAATTCATAATTCGCTTCAGGGGATTCGAACCTAGTACCCTATGACATAATATTTATAACGACTAACCGCCACTGCTAAATCTATATACACAGTAATTCTGCAAACGACACAATTAGCTTTGTCTGCTGTAAAACTCAGGACCGTGCAAAGTAGAAAAAGACCATTGTCGTAACCTTTAATTTATTTTATGAATTATTTGTTTCATAAAGGAAATTAGCACACAAAAATATTCACTAAATAATAGAAAACACTGATTCTAAATAATAACTTTTATCAAAGAATTTGCCCGAATGTAAACACTGATGACACCGACTGAATGATGAATGCTTGATCAGACATATTTGATGCGCATTGCGAACTGCGCATACTACTGAAACTGTCGAGTTCACGGTTTTTGCGTCAACTTGTACCTCTACTTTTGACGAACTACTCATCCTTAACAGTTCATCAGAAATTCATTAACTTTGTTTCAGTTATTCGTTGAAGCTCGCCATTTATAATCAAAAGTGAATGGAAATTTTGTGTCCCATCCAAAATATGTGGATCTCCTTTCCATTTTAACAAAAATTACTTGATTCTTTTTGGCAAAAAATCAGCATAAAAACCGAAACAATTGTTTATATTATGTTTATATAAAATTTTTATAAGCAAAAAAGTTATTAAATAATAATTGAATAACTCTATAAGTACCTGATCCTCTCCCGCAAAGACATTCACAGGAATCCCTCCACTGTGAGATATACGGTACGAGAATTCTTATCACTTTATCACCTTTGTCATTACAAGAGGTGAAAAATTAAATCAATACATTATATTAATTAAAAAACTTAATTAAAAAAAATGTTTTATATATATAGGACAGACTGGGGTAAACCCGCTCACTTTTTTCAGAACGGTAAAAACCTAGGAAATTATTCTCTAAATCCAAGTTAATTTATATAATTTGAAAGCTTATGATTTCTACTAACGAAATAAAAAATAATTTTTAATTTATCATTCTTACTTTTACTTAGGGAAAATTTTTAACACACATATACCAAATTTCAAAATCACAATTTTCCAGGGTAAATCCGCTCACCCCTCGGGGTAAACCCGATCACTTGATTTTTTTAAGAATTTAAGGTAATCCCGACAGTTTTATTTTGTATATATAAAATTTTTCCTTATTTCCATCTTCAGTATGATTTATTAATGATAAATTATGAGTTCTATAAACAATAAATATTGGTTTATTAAATAGTAAGTATAGGTTTCATGAATTGCAACTGTGAATTTAAATAATATTTTATTAAGAGAAAATTAAAATGTAGATACATTTCTGGATGTAACAAGTTATAGATTTTGAAATCAAACAAAACTACATATATATTTCGAAAAAGGACATCCAATAGCATCAAAAAAAATTTGTCGAACAGATTAAGTCTCAAAAATAATAATCGAAAAACTTAAAAATCCGAAGATCATTTTTTCTTTTTTGCACTTCCAAAAACAATTGACCGTCTCTGATTCTATGACGAATTCATGAATCTAAACGAAAGTTCGTTAACATTAGTTGTATGTTAAGTACTATTCACAGTACAAATATCTCCATCTAAAGTTGAGTTTATAGCGTCAAATCGCTAGTGAACGGGTTTACCCCACTCATATATATATATATATGTTATATATATATATATATATATATATATATATATATATATATTTGTATTAATTAATAATTTTAAAAATCGATTTTCAAAATCTTGGTTTTCTATTGGCTGAAAATAAGAAATCAAGCTTTTGAAAATCGATTTTGTTTCCTCAGCAGCTAATATTGGCCCGATGCTTGGTTATCGATCATTGGCAGTAGCGTGATCATCCCAAGCTAAAGCCAATGGTGGTCCATTGTTGGTTGACAATTATTGTTTCAATAATAGCACACTCTAAATCTGAATAAGTGAACATTTTGACTGTTTTCAATCAGTGGCCCAGTTTTCTTTAATTCGTCAGTGAAATTTCACTGACAATCAGTGGTTTTTACTGATTCTCAGTGAAATTCTACTGATGAATTAAACTGAATGTTAAGTAAAATACACTACCCAACCTCTCTGCTTAGTAGAATATACTGTTTGCTCTGTATATCTTACTAAACAGTGCAGTAAATATCACTGACTGTACCGTCAGTCCAAACTAACGATTCTGTTTAGTAGATTTAATTGCCATGTCAGTCGAATCTACTACTCTCTTCTCTCCGTGTAGCACTTTTAGGATAGTATTTTTAGGATAGCATTTTTAGGACAGCATCTAGTTCTCGTGACGATCTTCATTCTGATTATTTTTTCAGAGCTAGATTGGTGTCATTATAATGAAATTTGATTTAACCCGTTTTTGAATGAAACTTTGAGGTTGAAAGGCGGAGGAGGGGGATTATTTGATTTAACTAAATCGTGATGCTTGCGCGAGTAAATTAATATTTACCTTTCTCAACCACCCCTTATATATACATTGGCAAGGAGAGGCTTTCACTCGCGTATTAATGGATATCCGTTTTCCTAACCACCCGCCCCTCCAACCCCCTTCATCGCGTCATCACGCAGACACGCAAGCCACAAACTTTGATAACCAAGCAGCCAATTTCCGGTTGTGGTTTGTCGGTTGGTCTGTCTGTCTGTTCGCCTGTCGATCTGCCTACTCAACTCATAGTCATGTTAAGGCTGAGCTGGCTTGACGTTTACGCTAATTTGCCTAACCTAATGGACGGGCACGTATCAACCCTTTCACTATCTTGATTGATTATGCAACGACTCTTGATTGAAACAATTTCCCTACATAATGATCAATCCTCATTGTCCTTTGACATATTATTTTTCATTTTGTCAATTCTAATAAATTGGCTCTTGTATTTGCTTTTAATTCCTCATTTCTTCAATTATTCTAGTTATTCTATTTTACTGACAATTAATATTAATCGAAAAAATGTAAATAAATAAAAAAAAAAATTAAACCTGTTCCTTACCAGAAGTTTATCATTGCTTTTAAAGATTTTTATTATTATTTGTTTGAATATAAAATAAAAATGAAATACAGCAGAAACTAATGTTGAATTTAATGTTTTTTTTTAATTTATTGTTAATGAAAAGTTTGTAAGTGCTAGCCTAAAAAGTTATCCCAGTAATACCGAAAAAATAGAATGTTTACACGGAGAGAAGAGGTGCAGTTAATTTGACAGAACGCGTTTAGTATAAAACATCTACTACGCCGATAGTGGAGCATTGGTACTTATATAAATTACAAGAAATTGAACTTGAAAGGATTATTTTATTAATATTTTAAATATAATAGGTTTTTCTTAATAAAATAAGCAAAGTGATCCATTACGCCCCGGAGGTGTTTGTTGAAAATTTTGTTATTATTTATCAATACCGAAAATACCAAAAATCATGTTATTTCCTTGACAACGCTATGACCATCACCTCCAATCACATTCTCTATATTTGTCCTGTAATCTACGTGTGAAAATACGTATCTGTATCAAATTTGGGCTCTCCAGGTCAAATAGTTTAGCCGCTGGGGGGAAGACGATTTGGGGCTACGGACGTCAGATATTTTAGCTATTAGATTGTTAAAATGAATAAAAATTTAGAAAGTTGTTAGAAATATATCCTTCCATAGTTTGTAAATGTTGATAATTTATATGATCTTGGGAAGGTGAAACTTGAATAAAATAATTAAAAAGTGTGTCGTTAAAGCGACGTTTCGCTGGCCAGGGTTTGCCAGCCTCATCAGGCTAACATTTTATTAAATACAAAAGTTACACATCAGTATTTTTTTATAAAACGGTCTAATAGCACTATTTCAATCAGTTTTGTTAGAATATGGAACACATACTAACGCGTCAAAAAATTAAAAAGATTTCGTCAAATTAAAATGAAAACTAATCATTCCACACTTATAATAGTAAAATTTTTGAGAAATAGACGACATTCTCAGAACAGCGATTCACTGTCACCTGAAAAAGAATTTTATTCATCTCATAAAGTCAAGCTAGTAAATACGTCAGAGAAGTCAAAGAACTAAAATGTAAACACATTCATAGAAGAGGTACAAGATATATTGATTTTATTTTTTTCTTTATGGACACGAGTCCAAAAAAAACCTACCTCTTCTGACAGACTTATTAATTATTTTTCAGATCATCCAACTCAACAAAAAAAGAACATTGTGTACAACTTAGTTGATAGAGCTATTTCATTGTCCAATAAAAAGTTCCATTCTGACAACTTCAAGAAAATTAAAACAATTTTAAAAAATAATAATTACCCCTTGGATTTCATTGAAAAACATATTGGTATTAGAATGAACAAACTAAGATTCTCTAATGAGAATTATAGTAACCAAAATAGAATCAATATCTATAGTCAAATCCCCAAGGTGTCTTTGCCCTTCAATGAAAAATATTTCTTCAAGTTGTCAAACGTTCTTAAAGATTTTAATTGTATTTCTGTTCCCATCATAAATAAAAACCCTAGTTCTATCATAAAATTGGGAAAAGATATAACCAAAAAATGGGACAAAACGAATGTTGTATATAAGTTTGATTGCAAAGACTGCCCAGCAACTTATATTGGCGAGACAAAACGATCATTACAAACTCGCATTAACAAACATAAATAAGTGAATGATAACTCTGTAGTCTATCGACATCGCTTAAATTTTTACACTTTGTCCAGCGAAACGTCGCTTTAACGACACACTTTTTAATTATTTTATTCAAGTTTCACCTTCCCAAGATCATATAAATTATCAACATTTACAAACTATGGAAGGATATATTTCTAACAACATTCTAAATTTTTATTCATTTTAACAATCTAATAGCTAAAATATCTGACGTCCGTAGCCCCAAATCGTCTTCCCCCCAGCGGCTAAACTATTTGACCTGGAGAGCCCAAATTTGATACAGATACGTATTTTCACACGTAGATTACAGGACAAATATAGAGAATGTGATTGGAGGTGATGGTCATAGCGTTGTCAAGGAAATAACATGATTTTTGGTATTTTCGGTATTGATAAATAATAACAAAACTTTCAACAAACACCTCCGGGGCGTAATGGATCACTTTGCTTATTTTATTAAGAAAAACCTATTATATTTAAAATATTAATATAATAATCCTGTCAAGTTCAATTTCTTGTAATTTATATAAGTACCAATGCTCCACTGTCGGCGTAGTAGATGTTTTATACTAAACGCGTTCTGTCAAATTAACTGCACCTCTTCTCTCCGTGTAAACATTCTATTTTTTCAGTATTACTGGGATAACTTTAAAAAATACTGATCTGTAACTTTTGTATTTAATAAAATTTTAGCCTGGTGAGGCTGGCAAACCCTGGCCAGCGAAACGTCGCTTTAACGACACACTTTTTAATTTTTATTCAAGTTTAACCTTCCCAAGATCATATATATTATCAACATGAATAAAAATTTATTTTAAAAATTGTACAAAAAAATTGTAAAATAAGTTCTTTTTTTCCTTAAGTACTATAATCTAGCAACTATTTTTAGGTCAGGATTTCTGTCAAAATAATTGTACGAATGTGTCTACTCGATTCGAAAACAAGCGGAGCTGACAATGAGTTGTATAATACAAACTGCGTATTTTGAATTCATCGATTTAAATCGTAAGCACACCGAGTCAAATGGAGTAATTCGAAATTTCGAATTGGCCGATTCGAGTCGAATAATCCGCGATTCGACTCGATTATATGCACACCTCTCCTAAAGTGCTATTCTAGAAATGTTATCCCAAAAATGATTAAGAGTAGCTTTTTATAACCTAAATATAGAATCTTTAACACTAAAACATGTTGCTGGTGTAGCAATGCTATCATAAAAGTGCTATGGAAGAAGTCATATCTTAGAAATCCTCTCCCAGAAATGATGAAAAAAAGGTTCATATCAATTAAATATACAATCGCATCACCACATGAACAAAGACGCTATCTTAAAAATGATATCTTAGAAGCAAGGACCGTCACGAAAATCAAATTTGGATTTCATTACGATATTCCAAAACAAAACGAAATTATTAATGTATTTTGATTTTGATTCTGTAACGAAACAAAATTTACTTCCTATTTTGATTCTGATACTGTAACGAAACAAAATTTACTTTCTATTTTGATTCCGATACTGTAACGAAACAAAATTCACATCCTATTTTGATTCTGATACTGTAACGAAACAAAATTTACTTTCTATTTTGATTCTGATACTGTAATACTGCAATTCGGTTTTCTTATAGAAACAGAAATCGATTCGAATTCTATTTCAGATTTCGTAAGTAAAAACGATATAATCTTCTGATATATTTGACATTTGCAACAAAATGTAGGTTCAATGACACTTCTACATGCGCAGTATTATTTTATCAAAATTAAAACAAGAAAGAATTTTGATTTTGATATTAGAACCAAAACGAAATAGAGTGGAATTTTGATATTGGAACCAAAACGAAACACAGTTGAATTTTGATTTTGATATTGGAATCAGAACTAAATACAGTGGAATTTTGATTCTGATACCCATATCCGAATCAAAACAAAAGTATTTTTTAATTTTGTTTTGATTCCGTAACGGTCACTGCTTAGAAGTAATGTCCCAGAGATGCTATCCGAAAAATGCTTAAGAGTAGCTCTATATAACCTAAATATATAATCTTTAATTGCTAGAACATGATGCTGTCCTAACAATGATATCCTAAAAGTGCTATCCTAGAAATACTAATCCAGAATCTCTGAAGAATAGATTTTTATTATATTATTCTTATATATTTATATTAAAATTTGCTCGCTTATTAAACTTCTTTTAATCGTTCCTATCAAATTTTGAAGTGAAAAGCGTTATGGCACGTACGCGTACACGTTGGGTGTGTACACGTAACTATCACTATTAACGCAAACAATTTTTGCCTTCATCAACTAAATTTTAACCTACACTCAAAAAATTATCACTTTCAATAATACAATTTCTCACTATCACAAATAATATTTTCATTAAAAAAATGTTGACTTTACTCAAAAAATATTCACCTTCACTCAAAAATTTGAGAATATTGAAATAATTAAATATTTTAAAAATTGATTTAAATAAATCACTTTCACTAAAAGATGTTTTGACTTTCACTCAAGGGATGTTTACTTTGACTTAAATTATTTTCACATTCAATTCAAAGATTTTGAAGTGAAAGTAAAATTTTTTTTAGTCATATTGAGAATTTTCAGTATATTTTTTCATTAGTCGGTAATGTAAAATTCTATACCTAAAATTTTTCTTTAATTCTAAGAAAATACTTGTGACATCTAACCGAAGACTAAAGAATGAAAACAGCACCTAATAGATGGAAAACTCCCGGGTGTTACATGGGGAGGAGGGTGTAAATTTTCCAAAAAAACTTACGTTATTTGTGAACGCTCCCATAAAAACTTGACACTATTGAGAACAGAGTTGATAAAAATCATGATTTAAAAAAAATCAAAACAATCCGATTTATTTAATTTAAATCGGATTATATTCAATATTCTGAGCAAATGTCCAGATGTATGTGTGTATTTGTGTGTATGTCACAAAATATTGTGTACAAAATATCTCGAATAAATTTTAATGGATTGTTCTGAAATTCAATATTCTACATTAATAATTAAAAATGTAATAGTGCTTTTTAAATAAAAATTTATTATGTCAGTAATGGCAAATTCTACCTAAAAATATTTTATTTAATTCGAAAAGATTAGAGGAGAGTGGGGCAAACCGGACCCCTCTCAATATTTCCGAAATGGCGAAATTGTCAAAAGTGCTATTTAGAAATTTGAAATAACCTTGTGTAGTATACCGTATTTTCTTCAATTTAACATTTTTTACTTTTGTTTGTGCAACGCGGGGAGCAAAAGTTTTTTTTTTAGTTTTTTTCTACACTTTTACGAATTTTTTCTTAAGGAAATTCTGAGGAAATCGTGTAATATTTCCAAGTATTAGGTTTTGGGTTTTGAAGGTACACACCTCAGGAATATTTACCACCAAAAACTTTGATGAATTTGCAAAGCGTTTCTTTTTGACAAACATTTATTCTCAAAATGGGCCTGTGAGGCAAACCCGACCGTTTTCGGTGGGGCAAACCGGCCATAGGATTTTTCCATTGAATTAAAGTTTCATAAAAATTATTTTTAAATAAAATGCTTCTTTCATTAAAATATTTACTTACAATGAAAAATAATTGTCTTCACGCTAAAAAAAGTTCTACTAAAGTAGAGATAACAATCACTATAATAGCTATAAGTTTCGCTGATTTAGCTCCATCGATAATCCATTTTTGCTAATCCATCGAAAATGGATGCGTTACCTTTTGAAAACAACGCAACCTCAAAATAACACTTGAATGAAAACATTTTTAAATTAATGTTCAAAGCATATATTCAAATTCTATTAATTATATTTGACATTTGTGATTTTAGAGAAATTTCTATGAGAATGGTAAGCTGTCAAACATTTCAAGTATGGCTGACCAGTTATATTCATTTTCTCTATATTAGAGAAACTGTTTGACTACTGCATTGGAAACCATTCACTGAATTAGTTGCATAGATTCTTTATATTATTTATTTTCGAAATTAGCTATTCCCCACAGTAAAATTTTTTTCCGTGTTCCAATGAGAATTGGACCCTTTAATAGTGTGTCTCTGATAATGACAAACATTTTTATTTTTTTATTAAAAAAAATATTTATTTAATTAAAATTCAATCTTGAATTATTATTTTCATTACTACAACCATTGTTTACCATTGTTTAAAAAACCGTTAGGGGGTCCGGTTTGCCCCACTCTCCCCTACTAGTGGCATGTAATAAAGAACTAAAATAAGCAAATGGCACGTTAATTTAGAAAACAATTCTGATCGTCTTCCACAGACTTTGTAAAATAGAAACTTGACACCAACTATCAAAGTCGATAACATCAAATTTTACCTAAAATTAGTCATTTAATTAGGAAAGAATATTTGTCGTGTTTATCCAGGAGTTTACATTTGTGTCAAATAATAATTGAAAACATTTTCTATAAAAAGAATCTTTCCTGTTAAAACAATATAGTGTTTATGATTTTCTATAAATGAATCAATAAATGAACGAGAACAGAGAGCTGATAATTTATGTTTCATGAAGGTAAAAGATTAATTTTGATGTGATCATCTTTATTCGATCTTAAATTCGTGGTATTAAGAATGGACTCCCCTTCCTACTACGAGAGTTTTTTATAATTTACCGCGACGGGATCCTAAGAATCGTTGTCGCCCGCGTTGCGATCTCTCCGCGAGCTGAATAATAAATTACGCCGTTAGTTGAAACAATTAATTAATAATTCATGATAGACAAGGAGAATTTGCCAGGTGGATTGAAGTAAAAGAGGCGAGTTTTGGAAAGAAAGATGAAGAAAGAGAGAAAGAGAGAGAAACAGAGAGAGAAACAGAGAGAGAAATATCTCCCTTTCTTTTTCTTTCTTCATTTAACTCTCTCGAGCGAGAGATAAGGAAAGATAAAGTGAGAGAGAGATGGAGTGAGAAAGTGAGAATTGAAAGAAGGATAAAGAGAGAGAAAAGAAGAAGCTTTGGCGGTGAAGAGGCTGTAATTTGCGTTGCGACCAATGTCAAGAGTTACCATCCTGAATATAATTTACTTGAACAAACTAAAATCTCTCTTTCTCTCTCTCCTCTGTCATTCGTATGGCAATAAGTAAAGCGTCATCCTTTACGCAAACCATCATCTATACAACTGTCTTGGGATAACCCTCCTTTCACTCATTCCAACTTTGTTTACCCCTTTTTCATTGCAAGACGCCAACTGTCTCCCCCTCATTCAGTTTCAACCTTTCCTTGACTAGCTTTAACTCCTTTACGAATACTTTATACGAGAAACACGCGACATGATGTACCTCAAGTTTCTTCCGTATTTATATTTACTTTTAACCGAGCTTTAGAAAGTGAAAGCTCTCTCTCTTTCCAACTTTTTTCCCCTCTTTATTTACTCTGATTAATTACTGCAGATTTAGTCATTAGATTCGATTTCTTATTATGTACCTTTCACTTTAATTTTTCTACAATAAGACGCACTCTGTAAAGAATTAAAATTCCTTTTCAGTTCATTCTTGACAAAAACCATTTACATTAAGGGCATCCGGGAAATAATACTGGTTTCGTGATCGACGTCTCAATTAAAAAGAAAAGAATATTTTGAGTAGGGAATTTTTGGTAAATATAAATGAACGCTCTGGGACTAGCGGTCCTCTCGGAATTTCGCAAAATTTTGATAAATAATTATTAAAAAAAATTGTTTAAACATACGGAAAAATGAGGTTTTTAACGGTTTGGTATCACCGTCTCATTTTGAGAAGATAAAATATTTCTGGTTCATATTTGCAAAGGTGATAGAAGAAGTCTCACTGAGGAGCGGCCCTCTCCGTTTTTGCAATAATTTTGCGAGGAAATTATTTTATTAACTATATTGAAATTGAAGTAATTTGAGGTTGGAGACATTTTCGTAGTTCAAGTCGCGGCCACTACCGAGAATTGGTGCCACCTGAGAATGGACCACTGACACATAGATCCACTTGTCTGTGTGCTCGCAGCCATATTGTCCCCCACTTTCGCCAAAAATTAAACTTTTATAATTACGTTTTTCAATATTTATTTCAAAAATTCATATCGGATATATTATTGCGATGGATTTATCAGGATTGTTATATCATGCGTATTAGTTCAATTTTCTATTTCTCTTCAACTGGGGTTTATTTTATTGTAGCGTCAGTAGTATAAGTCAGATTTGGTCAGACAAATAGTTTATAAATTTTAATGTCAGGTCTGAGGGGCGCGATCCTATCATTTGACTTTGATTTGATTATGAACATGATTATTTGACACTGACTTTGAACTTTGAAGTTGACACTAACTTTAAATTATACACTTTGACTATACTTGATATTATCTAAAAAATAAAAGTGAAATTCAATGTCAAAGTAAATAACAAATAATTTATGTCAAAGTCAAATTATAAAATCAATAAAATTCTTCGCGGTAATTCAATTATTATCAATACAGTTAAAATAAAATTTCTCAAAAAAATTAAATTATTTTTAAAAAATTGATAAAATTCTTCGCAGAAATTCAATCACTTTGAAAACATTTGATAAAATTATTTATAAAAATTGAATTATTTTTATAATTAACAAAATTTTTGCCACAAATTTGATTCTTTTAAAGAATTTTAATAAAATTCTTAGCAAAAATCTTTTTAATTCGAGAAATTTTAATAAAATTAATAGGAGATAATAAGAAGAAAATTTAGTTATAAATAAATCCAAAATTTTGGTGCTTCTAAATAATAAAATTCTTCACAGAAATTCAATTATTTGGAAAAATTTAGATGCAATTCTTTATAAGATTATAAATAAATTAATAAAATTTTTGAAAAAATGAACTTATTTTTAAACATTTACATTCAATTTTTCGCAATAAATTTAATTGTTTTGAAAAATTTGAATAAATTTATTTACTAGAATTCGATTATTTTAAATTTAAAATTATAAAACAAAAATATTTTTAATTAAAAATAATTTGGTTTAATTAATTAATTCATTATTAATTAACTATATTAATCTCTGTGGTTTTTCATTCGTCCCGTTCGCACTATGAAGTTAGTTTTTGTATATGCTTTTGTTTTTTTTCCAATTTCGTATACTCTTATTCCCTCTTAGACTATATAAACAGTCTTTTTTAAGCTGATGAATGCAATAAATTGTGTTGAGTCCTAAACTGCTCAGCTATGAAACTTCTAATATTATAGTGTGTAGGGGAGAGTGGGGCAAAATGGGTTACCTTTTTGTAATTGTCTGTTTACATAGAACCAAACGAATAAATCGATTCAACTAATCATCAGAATTCTTCTTTGTACTCTTGGGTTTGAGAAAATTATGATCATAGCGGAGAAAAAAATTTTTGAAAGAACTTATATCTCATTTTCTGAGAAGGTGCAAAAACCCCATTTTGCCCCGTGGGTGGGGCAAAATGGGGTGGTATCAAATTACCATACAAAACATGGAATATTTTTTCAAAATTTGTTAAATTCTTGTTGTAAGAGATTATAAATACAAACAAAAAGTAAGATTCTTTATTATTATGAAAAAAAACTAGAAATATTTACTAGAATTTAACAAAAAAATATTGATATATCGATACCTATTAATTGTGATATCTCTGGTTCTTCTAGGAAGTTATTCAGATAATAATTGTTGTCAGTCCAGGGCACCATAAAGATGAAAAACCAATAGGTTTCAAATTTTTAAAACCACCCCACCCCCCTTTCTGTTTGAAAATACATAAAACCGACAAAATGGGCCCTTTTCTAAAAAAGACGATTTTCTTATTAATAAACCATTTTTGTACAAGATTAATGGTTAAGAACAATTTTATTGTGTCATTTGAAGGTAAAGAATAGAAATTAAACTTATTAAAAAAATTTTAACAGGTTTTATTATGAAATTTTGACGAAATATCGACATTTTTTACATCTACGACTACGTAATCAATGACTCTAACATTAATATCTCTGGTTCTTCTCGGAAGTTATTTAGATAATAATTGTTTTGAGTTCAGGGTACTTTAAAGATGACAAATCAAGAGGTTTTAATTTGTTTGACCCTCCATTTCAAAAATACGGAATATTTTTGCAAAGGACCGACAAAATGAGCCCTTTTCTTAAGAACCAATAAAGTTAAACACCTAAATTAACGATAAATTAATAAAAACCTCATGATTTGACTTGTCAAAACATGTAGATTGATAATAAAAAATATAAAAAAATTAAGGTTTTTCTCAAAAAAGTATTAAATTGCAAATAACTCGAAAACTAGAACCGACAAAATGGGCCCTTTTCATGTGGACGTCCACAAATATGCATAATATAATGTTTGTAAGTAGTTCAAAGAATATTAAATACCACCCGGCATGGCCCAACACATAGGTACCCCATTTTGCCCCGCACTGCATAGTACAACAAAATGTAATGTTTACAAATTGTTGTAAACAATTTAACAATCTATCCTATAGGAAATTATTCTAGAATAAGTGCTAAAAAAGATCCCACACTTGCCAAATTAAATAAATTATCCCAAAAGGTTTTATAAGCACTTTAATTTCGCAAAAAATCGATATTTTTTTTGGGTCAAAACTTTAAAGTTGTATAACTTTCAAAAAAAAAAAATTTTCATGGTGTCCTCATAATTAATAACATTTTCTTATCAATATAAATGATATATATCGAGGATAAAAAAATTTATAGTACCCATCATGGAGAAACAGAGGTACCACATTTGACCCGCCTACCCCATTTTGCCCCACTCTCCCCTACCTATCACATATTATTCTATAAAGGAGTACTACACTGACTGCATAAATCATTTTTCTCCGTGAAAGAAATTTTCATAATGTTGATTTATAAATTTTATAATTATTTTTTGTTTTTTTTTAAATTATTAGTTTCTTTTGAAATAAAAAGTTGTGAAATTTTTGTTTTTTCATTACAATTTTTAACAAATTTTTTTCCATTTTAAATTAATAAAAAAATGTGTAGGAAGAATTTGTGTATTTCATAATTACAATTTTTATTTTTTTATGTATTATAAAGATATTTTATATTTTACTAGCTAAAAAAACGCTTGTGAACTTTCTCATTTAAATTATAATAGATATGTAATATTATAATAATGATGTCTATTTACAATTCACATTTTTTTATTAAAAAACAAAATATTTAATTTCATTTGAAGAATTTCTTTAATCAGATTTAATTTTTTAACCTTCTAAGAATGAATTTATTTTAAGTTTTATCTAGAAATTAATGAAAAAATTTGCATAATTTCTTTTTCTTTATTTAAAATCGAAAAAAAATAAAGTAATTTGAACTATTGATATTTCTCCATCAACATTTTTTTTAAACTTCCATTATGTAATGAATTTTGACAATCATATTGTTTTTACAAAATTTGAAGTATTTTTTGCAAAATTTCTATTTATTTATGACAAATTTTTTAACTAAATCAAAATATTATTTTTTTAATAACTATCGATTACTAAATATAAGAAATAATTATTTAATATTTTTTTAATAATGTGTATACCCAGAATGATAGTAGGGGAGACTGGGGTAAACCCGCTCACTTTTTTCAGAACGGTAAAAACCTAGGAAATTATTCTCTAAATCCAAGTTAATTTATATAATTTGAAAGCTTATGATTTCTACTAACGAAATAAAAAATAATTTTTAATTTATCATTCTTACTTTTACTTAGGGAAAATTTTTAACACACATATACCAAATTTCAAAATCACAATTTTCCAGGGTAAATCCGCTCACCCCTCGGGGTAAACCCGATCACTTGATTTTTTTAAGAATTTAAGGTAATCCCGACAGTTTTATTTTGTATATATAAAATTTTTCCTTATTTCCGTATTCAGTATGATTTATTAAAAAGGACATCCAATAACATCAAAAAAAATTTTCGAACAGATTAAGTCTCAAAAATAATAATCGAAAAACTTAAAAATCCGAAGATCATTTTTTCTAAATGAAAGTTCGTTAACATTAGTTTTATGTTGTACTATTCACAGTACAAATATCTCCATCTTAAGTTGAGTTTATAGCGTCAAATCGCTAGTGAGCGGCTTTACCCCAGTCTCCCCTACTCGCGCTTTAGCTCGTATCATTTGCTGCATTGAATTCTTATTTATTTTTTTTATAATTCAAACAAATAATTATTAAATTAAAAATCTACTCATTTTGTTTAGTTTTTTTGCTTTGCTGTACCAAGTGTTGAAATAAGGTCCAAATTATAAACATTTACAAAATATATGAGGATAAAACTGGCTCCCAGTTATCAGCACCCGCTTAATTTTAGAAATTGAATTTAAAAGTTAAGTATTTTGATGAAGCTGAAACTTGCATTCAGTTACTACTCCTACTTAATTTTTTTAAAATTCGATATTTGATTTAAAACAAAAAATATTTAAATTTAATTTCTAAAATTAAGAAGGTGCTGGTAACAAATCAAAATCATAAAAATTTATTTCTTTCTTTTCTATTAAAAAATTTAAGTGTTGTCAAAAACATTTTTTCGGACAAATCGAATTTCTATAGTTTCTTTTATTTATTTCTAACAAAATTTGAAAATTATTTAACAAAATGTTAAATCTTGTTAAAAAAAGATTTAAAAAACTGGAATAATTTCTTAATTTTTCACACATAATCTTCAATAAAATTTTGATTTTTTTTGAGATAGATAATAAATTTTTAAAATGTAATATTGAAAGTAAATATGAATAAAAATTGTATAGCTTTAATTAACTATCAATTCTATTATTTTAATAGTTGAAAAAGCTTAATTAATTAATTTAGTATTTTCTTAATAATTGACTTGAAATGTGCCAGTGCGTATCTCACATTCTTCTATATTAATTTTTATTTGCTGATCATCCTAAAAAATGTTTATTTCTTTAAAAGAATTATATATAATTAATCATTTTTTCTTTGTTATGCCAAGTTTTTAAAATGAGGTGAAAATTATGAAAATTTATAAAATAGAAAACCTGCAGACTTTTTTTTCTCTATTTTTCATGGAAAATTTGAATATTTTCAAAATAATTGTCATTGAGAAAGAGAAATTATGCAATTTTCTTTTCTTATTTAAAAAAAAATTTATAATATTGTAATAATAATTTATAAATCATCATCACGCAAACTTCCTTCATTTTTTATACAAAAAAATTAAAGTTGCTGTTTGTTTTTTTGTTTCTTAACTTTTTTATAATTTTTCTTTTCAAATATTTAAAATTTTTTAATTAATGTATTAAAAATCATCGAATTATTGCGAAGAATTTTATCAAAATATTTAATAATAATAGAATTCATTCACAAAATTTCACTATTTAGGAAAATAACTTAATTCTCGCGGATAATTTCGTTTAAATTTTTTTAAATTCTAATTAAATTGTTTTTGCAGAATGGCTTTGCATATTTTGTCAAATAATGGAGTTTCTTTAATAATTTTTATTAAACATTTTAAAAATAATTGAAATTTTATGGAGAAGAATTTTATTAAAATTGTATTAAAAATAATTGAATTTTTGCGAAAAATTTTACTATTTATAAAAATAATTTAATTATTTCGAATTATTTAGAAAGATTTGTTAAAATTTTAGGAAATATTGTAAAGCCGTCTTTGAGTTATTAACGGACAAAATATTGCGGACAGACAGACATACATACATACATAAATACATAATTTTTTTTATTGTCATTTTTGGAATTCTTACTACTTGAGTAGATAAACTGAACATGAATTTATAAAATTCTAAGCAATGTACAGACAAAAGTCTGATTTTATTTATAAAGCTATAAAAATTTTAACGAGATGTTATCACATTTCTAAATCAAAATTTGCGAAGCAACGTTTTGACTTGTTATTTGTCTCAATTTGATATTTGCAGAACACTATAATATTCTACACCAGAATTAATTAACAAAAATTTTTATTTCAAATCTAAAAAACTATAAATTTTTTAATAAATCTATATAAATATAAAGGTAGGTAGTAGAGATGTAAGCTCGAG
This sequence comes from Leptopilina myrica (nomen nudum), assembly GCA_032872475.1. Taxonomy (NCBI): domain Eukaryota; kingdom Metazoa; phylum Arthropoda; class Insecta; order Hymenoptera; family Figitidae; genus Leptopilina; species Leptopilina myrica (nomen nudum). Next base: position 7,920,338 of record CM065467.1, read on the forward strand.
TAATAAATAGTTGGTTCTAAAATAACATTTTTCACAATACAACCTTTTGAAACGGCAAAACTTACTTTTAATACGAAAGAGGACTTTACGAAGTAGAATAACTTTTTATGCGGTCAGACGCAGTGAAAGAAAATACAGTTGATTTTTCTTCTCTCACAACGTCAAGGCACATGAAATTTATTCTACTTGGTGAAATTCTCGCTTTTATTACCATCTGAAAGTTCAAAGAAAACTTGAATATCGTCGAGAGGAAAATGGAAAATGTTAAGTAGCGATAAGTGCACTAACGCAAGAGAAATAATCATTTCCGTCATTTGAAAAACCATTCTAGATTCAATATATTATATAGATATCAAGTATAAAAAAAACCTTTTAAAAAAGAAGAATTTTAGCAAAAATTTGTTGTACACTGAAAAAAAACTATTCGCTCAATAGCGCCAATGCTATTAAATTCAATTTTTTAGAAGCAATAATTTCTGTATTGAATTAAGAAAATATATATGTGAATATGGCCAAACAAATATTGCGCCTAAACTAATTTAAAATAAAATTTTTGTTTGAATCTGAAATCAGATTTCGTACTAATTTTGGAACTAATTTGGTATATATTTTGGAAATAATTTTTGGGCAAATTTGGTCTTAATTTAAGCAATAAAATTGGTAGCAAAATTGCCAAAAAATTAGGACCAAATTTGCCCAAGATTGGTACTAAATTTCCCCCAAAATTGGTACCAAATTATCTCAAAAATTGGTACCAAATTTCCTCTAAAATTAGTCCCAATATTGGTTACAAAATTAGAGCAAATTTTTTTCCAAATTAGTTCCAAATTAGTTCCAAAATTGATATCAAATTTTCACCAAAATTAGTACCAAATTTGTCCCATTTTGCCACAAAATTAGTCCCAAAATTGGTACCAAATTTGTCTCACTATTAGTGCCAAATTTGCCCTCTCTCACAGTAGGGGAGACCAAGGTGAGTTGTAACAAAGCCGATTTCTCGAAAACTATGACCTTTTAAAAATTTTGAAAAGCGTAAATTTATTACATTTTTGATTCACTATTTGATGCAAATTTACTTGACCACCTGAGAAAAGTTTTGGAGATGTATTTAATATGTGTGCAAAAAAATTGCTAAAAGTAAGTTTTTGGCCGAAATTTTGATACTTTATTATTCGACACATAATATATTTTTGTTATTCTAATATTTACCATAATAACTGTTAGATATCCTAGTCTTATGAAATGGTTTTGTTTTTTTGTGTCAGTCTCGAAATTTAAAATAAAAAATAATTATTCGAAGCGATGCACAGTTTTTCGCACCTAGGCGAGTTGTAACAGGCTGTTTCAATTCACCCAGGTTTACGCAAATTTGAGCTTGATCGAATAGAGACTGTTTTGACTTTTGCTAAAGTATATTGTTTTATATTATGGTTTTAAAAGTATTTAGAATTTTACAAATTTTCGTTTAAATCACTTTCATATTTTCCAAAGGAAAAAAAATATTATTAAAAACGTTTTTCGAGTTGCTCTTTCACATACAAAAGTCAAAATCATTTCTACTTATAGGTTTTTTTTGTTATTATTGAGCTTGTTGCTCATTTTTAATTTAGTTTTTGGTTTAATTTGATTTATATTGATCTCATAAATTTCCTTACTCTAATTTACTCCTTATTTATTTAAAAATTCGCAGAAAAAATTTTATTATTCTTAAATTTCTATAAAATATGTTATATAATATTATTTTTAGCTATTATACAGCTCAAATTGTTATTATAGATTGTAATTAAATACCAAAGATTGATTTAAAATATCTAATTAGTGTTAAAGAAAGCGAAATATGTGATAACCTAATTCTAAAAATAATTAAGGTATTAAAACGATTGTTTTATTCTTTTCTATTAATAAGATGTCTTTACTAACTAATTAAATTTACTTTACTAACTAAACTAAGCATTAAAAATTAATTTTTTTTATTAAAATCACAAAATTTGCAACTGTTACAACTAACGTCGACATGTATTACAACTCACCTTGGTACTAGGTGAGTTGTAACACCGGGAACTGTTTTCGATTTTGCAATTTTTTCGTAAAACCTTACAACTTTTTACATTTTTAATTTTTGGTTCACATACTACACAAAACTGCCTATCCAAAAATACAAATTTCATAAAAATAGGACAATTTTTGGCTGAGTTATACTGGATAATGTAAAAATCGTTTCAACTCACCTCGGTCTCCCTTAACAAATTTCAAATCCATTTGTTTGCAGTATTCAATTTTACGAATTTTAATTATTCGTAAATTCTTCAATTAAAATAAATTTATAAATAAAAAAATAATATAAAAAAAATTCAAATAAATTTTTTCGAAAGGAATAATTTCATAATTCAATTATTTCTAAAAAATCACATTATATTGATTTTAATGTTCAATTAATAATTATCCAAAATTTTCACTAAAGTTCATTTTTAAATCAATTTTTATTAGAAAATTCTACCCGAATTCAATTATTTAAATACAAAAATAAATAATTTTTGTGTAGAGGAGACTGGGGTAGACCCGCTCACTAGCGCTTTCATATGCTATGGACTCAACTTAAGATGGAGGAAATTGTACTGTATATAGTTCTTATCATTCAACTTATGTTAACTAACTTTCGTTTAGTTTTATGAATTCAACATAGAATCAGAGACGATCAAGTGTTTTTAGAGGTGTCAGAAAAAAACATTCGTTTTGTCTGATTTGAAAAATATTTAATTAAATTTATTCTGAAATGTGAGAAATACATTCGGGGTAAAGTCTCTCACGTGAAGGTGGGGCAATTTAAAATTTAAAGTAAAACAATTTTACGTATTATATTTGAACAATAACAAAATTTATAATTTGTTAAAACCAAAATTTTAACCACATTTTACTTTCTCTTAATAAAACATAACATTATTTAAATTCATAGTTTAATTCATGAAACCTGTATTTATTAAACCAATATTTATTGTTTATAGGACTCATAGTTTATCAATAACAAAGCATACTTAAGACAGGAATAAGACGAATTTTTATATTTAAAAAATAAAACTGTTCCGTCATCAAAAAATAAAGTGAGCGGATTTACCCTGAAAAATTGTGATTTTGAAATGTTGTATATGTGAATTTAAAATGTTTTCTAAGTAAAACTAAAAAAGATAAATCATAAACTTTTTTTTAGTTTTTTTGTGGAAGTCATATGCTTTCAAATGATATAAATTAACTTGGATTTAGAGAATAATTTCTTAGATTTTTACCGATCTGACAAAAAGTGAGCTCCCCTAATTGAATGTTTCTGAAAATTTAATTCTCATAAAGAATTTTATCAACAAATTTTTAATTAAATGAATTTTTTTGCATAATTTTTAATAAACTTTTTAAGAATAATTGAATTTTTCGAGTAATTCGATTAAAATTGTATATTAAAAATAATCGAAATTTTGCGGAGTTCACTCAGAGAAAAAGTTTATTTCACTTAACCAAACTGTTTAGTTAACCTATTTTATTTGTTACGATAAAACAATTTCGTTGATTTAAATAAAAATTTGGTTCATTCTAATAAATACGTAAAGTTTGTTTGGTTATCCAAAAGAAATTTTTTATTTGAAGGTGTTTGTTTCATTTTAAAAAATTAGTGTTTTGAATAGAGAATATTATTTAGTTGAATACAATTTGTTTGACACAACACACAAATTTGTTTGATTTAAGCAAATCATTTTATTTGAGTCAAACAAAAATATTTGCTTGTCTAAAAAAGTACATGTGTGAATTTAAAAATGGCGATCTCACTTGTCTACAGTCCGCGTTCGCGTCAAATTCTTTAGTTAAATCGGTAAATCGAAGAAACAAAATTATAAGTGTCGGTTAAATAATGGCTATTGTAAGACTTATGTCATATTTAATTTGTACTAGTGAGAAGGAAATATCCAATAAGTTTTTGTCAAGTTTTCAGTTGGTTGTTTCGAGTAAACTTTTTTCAGAGTGCATGTATAAAAATCATATATAATATATTTAATGTAATATTTTTAATGTTTTTTATTATTAAGTAATTTTGTGTACATGAAGAAATAATTATATAATATTTTATTTAATAGTTATTTATTTTCCTCTAATAATAATGTTTGAATTTCCTAATTTAATATTTTCTAGCATACATATTATTGGTTAATTTATGATTTATTGAATATATATAATTTTAAAATATCAATAACTGTATAATAAATTATAAATTAACGAATAATATGTACTAGAAAATATTAAACTAGGAAATTCAAACATTATTACAGGAAAATAAATAACAAAATTAAGTAAACAAAAATATTTATTTAAATGAACCAAATACGTTAACTAAAACTATTTATTAGAATCAAACAAATCTTTTCTTTTAAAATAAACAAATTTTTTGGTTTTATAAAATAAAAATGTTTGGTTAAATGTAATAACCATTTGCTTAATACAAATAAACGTATTGGAAGAAATTTTTTGGTTGAATCAAACAAACGTTTGGTTGACTGTATAGCAATGCATTTATTTGGTTGATTCAACCAAAATTTGGTTGTTTCGAACGAATTTTTTTCTGAGTGTTTTATTATTTACGAAAATAATTGAATTATTGCAAAGAAATTTACAACAAAATTTGTAAATAATTGAATTACTAATAAATTTTTATTACTTTATGAAAATAATAAAATGTTTGCGTAGAAATATATTATCTTCTTTTTAAATAATTAAATTTTTTGGAATTTTCTTTTAAATAATAGTTATTGAAAATAATTAAATTGAGGAAAATTAAAAAAAAAATTGAAATTTGGATAACAATTTTATTAAAATTTTTGAAAATAATAATTAAATCATGAATTTCGAAAAGGGCTTAATTCTGAAAACAAATAGGGGAGAGTGGGTATATTTTTTCCTGTCTATCAATATATTATTATTATTATTATTATTATTATTATTATTATTTTAAATTTAATTCCAAATATTTTATAAATTTGAATTATTATTATAATTAAATAAATAAATAAATTAATTAGTGATAGGGTGAATAAATAAAACTAATGAGTAATTTCCAATAGAAATTATATAGAAATTATATAATATAATATATTATATGCATATTTACGAATTTCCCGAGAAAGAATCGATATTTTTATTTCGAGTTATTTATACTATCGATGTTTTACTATCAGTATATATCGATATTTGGATTATCGATGTTTTTTTAGAATTTTAATAAATATTACTTGGTTTTTTCATAATAATAAAAAATACTACTTCTGGTTTGTATTTATAATTTCATACAACAAGAATTTAATAAATTTTGAAAAAATATTCCATGTTTTGTATAGTTATTTTATACCACCCTATTTTGTCACACGGGTGGGGCAAAATGGGGTATTTTTTATCAAGACAGAAACAAGTATATCTGCACAGTATCCGTTTATGTTCTCTATTAAATTTGAAACCCCCCTAATAACAAGAAACGCGTTCCATTTCCAAGGACCTTGTTTCAGGTAATAAACCTGAAGAAATTGGTGATGTTACAAAAGGGATTTTTTCCCAGCAGAGCAAGCTCGATCGACCGGCGCAACTTGCCATTTCATAGCGAAATAGAGAGAAAGAATGAGCAAAAGGAGTGGCTGGCAGAAGGGAGATGGTGTAATCAGTAGCTACGTTGGTTAGCAGAAGGCGCAAAAGGGAGGAGGAGAGAGGGGGAGGAAAACGTACCGGCGTTCATAAATCTTGGTAGATTACTAAATCCCAGGTTTGATGTAACTAACTCGTGTCTACATGTACACATAAACGACAAAATCGTATATATATATATATATATATATATATATACATGTGAATTGTGTGTGTCTGGGTTGTTGCCATTGAGCGCGAATGTGCTCGTATCGCGTTAGCTCATCGGGAACTGGGCGCTGATAACATTATCATAAAACGGCAATATCACCAGGATATTGTGCCACCAGGGTGGCAGTGTCGCTATTTATATATATATATATATATATTACCAAGAGCAGTCAACTACTGAATCGGATATAAAGAGTGATGTACAGGCATAGATCTAAGGGGATGTACCTTTTCATATGCAAATGTTCCTCAGATTCAAAAAAAGAAAAATTCAGCCTCCTAGAAAACTTTCAACATTTTTACTTTTGCTCTAAACTTTCCCTTCGACATTTTATCAAAAAGCCTTAGGCTAAGACTTCTGAAAGTGCTTCGATAAAAAGTACGTCCAGCAACTAAAGTCCATTTAATCGAAAGTCGAATCCTGAGGCAATGAACGAACTTAAATCTTAAACTTAACAGCTTTACAGAAACTTAATAATATTCTGTGTGAAAATTCAAAATTAACCCTCTCTTTAAAATTTGAATTAGTGACTGACTTTTTTTTGAATTAGTAAACTTTACTAATAAATAATAACTTGAACTAATTTATTAGTAACATTTACTAAATCAAAAGCAAAACGTCAGTCAATTAAATTCTAATTCTAATTAAATTCATTCAAGAATTGAAATTTCATAAAACTTCAAATTGAAACCTTTTAATCTTCATCTTTTTATCAAAATTGTAAACCCGATTCTTTAAAAATTCAATATATTAAAACATTAAAAGCATTCACTAATTAATTTATAAGTAATAATTTTATGATAGTTCTTAATGATAGAACGTCCAAGCGCCCGTCCTGCCGGAAGGATGTTCCGAAAATAAGGCTTTTAAAAAAGGGAATTCAATTTTTCTTTTCCGGAACTCCTTGGGATTAAAGTAAACGAAAAGACGAAAAAATCCATATATTTGACTTTTTCAAATAATAATATTAAACCATTTTTTAAAGCCCTCAAACTTGCTGTTTCGAAAAGTTAGAAAAAACATTTTTTCGTAAATTTAATGTAAAATCCACAAAAATCAATATATTTTGCCCGTTCTAGTCTTTTTTTCTTCAGAAACGTTTAAAGAATGAAACCTATTTGTTTAATTTTTAAAAATTTCATTTTTAATGTTAATCAGCAAAATTGCGGCCAATTGAATAAAAACTCTCTTCAAATTTGCTTTATAAAATTAATATGGAAGCAGATAAAAACAAAAACAAATATATCGTTGGAAAGGTAATGAAACAAGCTTTCCAATGATGTAAATATCAAGTTTCTAAATTTATATGCGTAGGCTTGGTAGCCTTTTAAACAAAGCGAAAAGCGTCCTGCCGGCTGGACCGGGTTCCATCATTTTGTGACTAAAAATTATATGAATTTTTGGAAAATTCAACTTCTTTAAGCTACCCTGCTCTTCGGTTTGAACTTACAAGCTCGACATTTACATGCGCTGAAAGCTTGCTTAATCATCTTTCCAACGATATATATTACTTTTTGTTTATGACAATCCATGTTAGATTTATTTAGCGATTTCGAACGGACTTACCTGAGTCTTTTTGGTCCTGCCGGAAGGACGTTGGACGTTCTATCATTAAAGAATTTAATTGAAAATTGAAATTGAAAATCCTAAAAATTAAGTATATTACCTATAGAGTAATAAATTACCAACGTAATAAATGTAAAACTGTCATTTTGTTAAAATATAATCTGAAGTTTAGTGTTAACACATTTTGATACAGAACTAAAAATGATAAGGAGCGAAAATGAACATTGGGCCAAACGAGCCAACTTCTTTGGCCCAATGTTTATTTTAGACACACCTCGGCAATTTCCACACGGAAATTATTCACTAAATCTCGAAATATGAAGACTGGCGAGAAGTTGTAGCATAGACAGAAGGGGTTTTCCAAGAATGGGGAGAGAGCCCGTCCCTTGGATGGATATCGGGTTACGAATGATAGGGTTCTCTCACCCTAGAATTGCAGTGATGTCTAATATATAGTAGTGAAGGCCTAGATGATGAGACTTTGCTCCGCCTCAGTTCAGTTCAGCTCAGGTATTAGATTATGAATATTCATGGCGGCGTGTCTGCGCGGTGCTTCATTACACCTTCCCCCAAACCGTCTCTACCTCTTCTAAAGCTCCTCTACACTCCTCCGTTGAGCTTCTCATCCAGCAACCCAGCACAGCGTCAATCAATATGCAACACCACACCAAGCTTTGCTTATCTTCCCAACCTAGGGTCGCACCCATTCTCTCTCTCACTCTCTCTCTCTTCCTCCCTCAAGGCGCATTCTTGACACCAAGATTCCTTTAAAATCAAAATTTTAAAGATGTTTCTCTCTCTCACCCTTTTCGATCATCAACAACTATTTTAATGAAAGCTCTGAATTAACGTTTCCAATCTCATTCAGATGAAAATGAAAACAAACTTAGTTTTAATACCCACGGTCAGAATAAAACTCATCCTGCACTGCACGGCAAAAATAGGTCTCTTTTTAGGCATCTCAAAATAAGATGTAAGATGGAAAAATCGGACAAGTGCGAGTTGAACTTACACTAAAATCGAGGGTTTCGTACATAAAAATGAAACTTCTTTTTTATACAAAAATATATATAGGGGAGAATGGGCAAGACGGGGTACCGGCCTTATTTAACAAACGAATTAACCAATCGCGATTATATTTTACATAATACTGCAACAAGATGATAGTTTCTTGTTTACAAAATTTAAAAGCCATGCGAACAAATCTTTTATTTGTTTTACTAAAAACAACTGTTTTCGACGATTTTCTTATAATTTTTTCACTTTTTATAATACGTGTTTATTACTTAATAATAACGGTTAATGAACTACATAACTTTTTTTCTAACTGGCAAGGGTTACAGAAGAAGGGAAGCATATGTTTCTTTTCTTTGTTGAATCGTAAATTGTAGTAAATAATCGTTTTATTAAATTTCGTAGGTGCAGGCAAGATGGGGAAGGGGAAAGTGGGGCAAGACGGGGTTCACTAATTAAGCAAAAGAAAAGAGAAATAAGAGAAGTTAAGAAAACAATTTAAATCAAGACTGAATAAAAAAAGAGTGACCAAAAAGAAAAAAGCTTGTCAGGTTAAATCATAAATTATTAGCGATGGTAAAGTCGAAAATACATCTTGTCGCTATTGTAATGGTTATTATTTAGACTCAAATGAAGGCTGGGCTGCTTGTTTTGTCTGCAGCCAATTGGTTCACTGCAGTTGTGCTGTTGTCGACGACGAAGATGAAGATGCAACCTGTACTTGTGAAATTTGTCTACACAAATAGGTTGCCTTCTTGAGTACCCCATCTTACATGCCGGTGAGGCAAGATGGAGAGATTTGGAACTTTTTACATATTATTAATTTTATGCTTTTTTAAGAAACAGATGGCTTTTGTACGTCTTTATTACGAAAGACTGATTCCCAAAGATGATTCTAAATCTGAATTAGTGCGGATTCGTTTACGAATTTGAATTAGTATAAGATTTTTTATTAATTTTAAGTAGTTTTTACTAATTGCTAGTAGAAAATTACTAATTTAATTAGTAGAGCGTATTTTTTACTATTTCAAATTAGTAAATTTTCTAGTAATAATTAGTAAAAACTACTAAAAATTAGTAAAAACAGTTACTAATTCAATTGGTAAACGAATCCGCAATATTTCATTAGTAGAAAACTACTAGTTAAGATTTAGAGAGTATGGTTATTAAAAATAATAATAAAGTATATATTCCATAATTTTCGTTTATTTGCTCATTAAGCCTTAAGTACCCCGTCTTGTCTCACTCTCCCCTATAGGGAAGAAATATGATAATCCCCTATTTCAATAATTCAATTCCAAATAACTGACATATCGGTCATTTTTTAAATGATTGGCTAATCAATGAAAAAAATGAATGAAATTTCAATCATTTTTAACTAATCTTTCGTGTTCACTGATTCAAATCGCGAAAATGGAATCACTGATTCTTAGTGAATTATTAGGGAAGAGTGGTCCTAAGTTGGCCGCCTAAGCGAATTAGTCGAAAATAGTAACAAAATGGAATTTAATCAAGTCAGCAAGTATATAATTCTTTTTAGCAATCGTTTACCTGTAATTTTATGTAATTTAGAACGTTATAGAATGGCTTTTGTACACAGCAAAAAGTAAATCTTAATTTAAGATCGGTCTTAAATTCAGCACTGCCTGCTATAATGTTAAAGGATACAAAATACGTGCGTAAATTAAACATGAACTGCCTTCAAAATGTTGCATCTTAATTTAAGACTGCTTTATTGTCTTAAAATAAGACTTTCTTTTGCTTCCTCATAAGGAAGCTTGGCATTCGTGACGATTTTCAATTTTTCAAAACATGGTTATATGGACTCATTTTCATGTAGGATATATGTATATTAAATTCTGAGCAAATGTCCAGATGTAAGTGTGTGTGTGTATGTCACAAAAAAATTGTGTACAAATTATCTCAAACAAATTTTAATGGATTGCCCTGAAATTTTGCAGGTTTATTGCAGTCAATAATACCTAAAATCTGACACAAGGATTTTCAAATTTATCCACAAAATTTTTTTTTTACAATTTTTTCAAAATTAAAAAAAAAAATTTTTTTCTATTTTTTTAAATAACTTTTTTATTTCTTAATATTTTCATAAATTATTCTCAAAATTACATTCCTTACAAGAAAACGAATCGATTGATATATACAAAGTGCACATTTCATTAAAATTTATAAAATTAATCAATATTTTTCTTTTTCACAAAAAATTCAAATTTTGCGTTTTTTGAAATATTACCTTAACATATTAAAATTAAATTAAGCAATTGGTTTATGATATTTTGAGGAAGCGAAATGGTTATGAAATGAACAACTTGTTTTAAAAATAATTGGATTATATTACTTTTGAAAGAAATTGAATTATTGATATGAATATTGTTATTTACTAAAATGATAGAATTTTAGAAAAATTCCGAAATATTATTGAATTTCTACGAATAGTTTTGATATTTATAAAAATAATTAAAATGTGGACGAGAATTTTCTTTTAATTTTTAAAAATAATTGAATTCTTAAAAGAATATTTTAATATTTATTATGATTAAAATAGTTAAATTTTTTCGAAGAATTGTGTTAGATTTTTAAAATTGGAACTAATTTCAACAGATTTGAACTTAAAATTTTCTAAAAAAAATACTTTATTAAATTATTTCTATAAGTAATAAGTTTATGGCAGTTCTTCAATAGAATTAAGTTATTTAAAATAAAGTATTATCAGAAATATAGAAAAATTTTAAGGTTTTCTCAGAAATTCCGAATTTTGTTTATAAATTTTAAACTTCTATTTTTTCCAATATTTTTAATAAAAATCCCTGACTTATCGCTGATTTCCCTGACGTGTAGGAACCCTGAACTATACATCCAGTTATTCCTCTCACACGAGACGTTAAAATTATTGTATATAAAATCAATGAATGGAAACACAAAAACAAAATGACAATTTTCTCCCCAAAAAGAATCGAATATTTATCGAAAATCCCCTCAATATGAAATCCAGATTCATCCGAAAAAATGAAAAAACAAAATTCCTTCCAATTAGCGGTCATATGGACAGACGTGTCACATTAGTCAGCTGAATGCTGATGGGACAGATTTAGCAATATATATATATATATATACATATACATATACATATACATATAGTATTTAGGGTGAAAACGACCCGGTCGATAGAATTAATAAAGCGCAGAAGGACAATCTGCTCGCGACACAATACCCATCAAGTAATAGAATAGAGTGCGAAAGAAACAGGAACCCCGCGGAGTCACTCGGTGGATTCTGCATGATTTGATTAGCCTCAGATTGACCCTATTCGCTACTCCTGTCAATGTACACACACACACACACACAGACTCTAATCACTCACATTGACTACTTTTTATGCCCCTCCTCGTCCCTTGCCATCTCTGTATTTTTTTCTCTTTTTCTTTTTTGAATATCCGAGAGACCTCTACACCATTAGTCTTACGCCAGGCATTTTATGTCGGCAAATTTGCAATCTTTCCATTTAATAAATTGACGGCTCCCTAGCCGGGGGTATATCATTTGAATACATTAGACCTACACTGAGTATATATCTCATTCCTTTATAAAGTAACGCATTATCGAAATAATCCTCTACACGCAGCAATATTTTTCCAAAAGAAATTCTTTTAAATTTTATTATTCTGAATAAATGAGAATTAACAATAACAAATGGAGTTGATTAGGTGTAATTTCTTTTTTATTTCGAATCTTACTTTCACTTATAGAAGTGCGTTCACGTATAACTTTCTCTTTCACTCAAAACATTTTTACTTTCAATTTCATCAGAAAAAAAAATTCACTTTCACACGAAAAATTTTGTATAATTGAGAAAAAAATCCCCAGACATTTCTTGACTTTTTATACATTTAACTTCTATTTTTTTTAGAACAAAAATATGGTAACTGAAAAATTTAACAATAAATTAATAGCTAAAGATAAAAACAAACATTAGACATCCTGTTTAAGTGAAAATTGTTTGGCAAAATTAAAATTAAGAATGTTTTAGAAGTAAAAATTCTTTGCGTGAAATTAAAAGGGAAAATTTTTTAATTGACTAAAATTAGAAATAAATTTTTATTTCTAACTTCATTTTGTACATTGATAGATGTTTATTTCCACTGGCACTTTAATAGATATTTATTTTCACTTTCCCTTTGATACTCACTTTCATAAAGAGTAAAAAAATTCATAAAAGTGAAAATGAAGATGAAAATAAAAAGTAAGTGTAAAGAAAAGTAGAAATAAAACTTTATCAATGTAAACAAGTTGTTCATTTCATAACCATTTCGCTTCCTCAAAATATCATAAACCAATTGCTTAATTTAATTTTAATATGTTAAGGTAATATTTCAAAAAACGCAAAATTTGAATTTTTTGTGAAAAAGAAAAATATTGATTAATTTTATAAATTTTTATGAAATGTGCACTTTGTATATATAAATCGATTCGTTATTTCAAAAAATACAAAAAAAAATTTTTTCTTAATTTTGAAAAAATTGTATGAAAAAAATTGTTGTGGATAAATTTGAAAATCCTTGTGTCAGATTTTAGGTATTAATGACTGCAATAAACCTGCAAAATTTTAGGGCAATCCATAAAAATTTGTTTGAGATAATTTGTACACAATTTTTTGAGACATACACACACTTACACACATACATCTGGACATTTGCTCAGAATTTAATATACATATATCCTAGATGAAAATGAGTCCATATAACCATGTTTTGAAAAATTGAAAATCGTCACGAATGCCAAGCTTCCTTATGAGGAAGCAAAATGAAACTAAAAATAAATATTTTTCATAGCGAAGGTAAAAATAAGAGATTTTATTTTCACTTTAATTTCAACTTTCACTCAGATAGATTTTTATTTTCACATTAATTTTTACTATCACTTAGATGTTTATTTCTATTTTCACCTTAATTTAGACAGATTTTTATTATCACTTTTATTCTAACTTTGATAAATGTTTAACTTTTATTTTCATTTCGATAAATTTTTATTTTCACTTTCACTTTCACCCTTAATTTCACTACGACAAAAAGTGAAAATAAAACTCCATCAAAGTAATAATGAAAGTAAAATTAAAAAGTTCACTTTCAATCCCACATCCAGAAGACCAAAACAAATCGAAAATTTTGAGAAAAGTGGGGGCACAGATTCAAAAATAATTTTTTGGTTATTTTTGATATGGTAATGTTTTCCAATACATTTTTGCCCTCTGAACATAATCTGGAGGCCCGAAATTGCTCAGCACCTAAGAATTTTGAGAAAAATGGGGTTAAAAAACCAAAAAGACATGTTTGGGGATATTTAACAAACTTTTCTCTTTAACCTGATATACCAAAATTTTCCATAAAGTCTTACATTAATATTTAAAACGTGCATTTTAAAACCTATGTGCGCAGGATTAAAAAATTGATAATTTTGAGAAAATTGGTGGTAAAGACAAAAAATGTTTTATTTCTAATTTCTAATATGGGAGTGCTTTTCAAAATTTTTTTTGTCCTCTAAACACGATCTCGAGTTTCAAAATTGCCTAGTATGTCAAGATTTTAAGAAAAGTGGGGTAAAGACTCCAAAAACGTGTTTTAAATCTTGTTCGGGAATATTAGAGAAGTTAGATAGTAACGTATGAGTCAGCCGAGGTTAGCTTTGTTAGGGAATCTAGCCTTAATAGAGAATTTAAATAGAGTAAACATTGCAGTTCACCTATATAAAATTTCAGATATAAAATGTTGAATTTCAGGAAATTGTGAGGAAGTGTCAAAATGTAAATTGAAGAAATATTGTCCTTACTGCTTTATCTACACAGAGTAGTTAAAACTGTCGACCCTAGCGTTTCGGTATTATAATGGTAATACCCGTGCAGTTCATATTATTGCTGACGCTTTCGAGGGTGGAATATACGAGCAGACATACGGACGAATGAATGGGAGAGTCAGGGGTTAATTTGAGACAACGCGAATAAATGTAGTTAATATTGGATATGAAGGGGAGCCCACCCCCGCACACAAAACTTGTCACCAGTCTTCCCTTTTGCAATTGAAACTCATTGCATTCTATAGTTCACATCTGTCCACGTACGCACATTATCCGCTGAGTTCGAATTTTCCAAAAATCAAACCATAATTTCCCCATTGACAAAAATTCAAGGTGTAGTAATACCTTCTCATTATTTTCTATATTTCTGAATGTGAAGAATATTTTATAGAGTTTTAGATTTCTGAATATGAATATAATGTTTAGATTCCATTTCAGAATCTAATGTTTAGATTACAGAATTTTGTGGCGAAGGAAAAAAGTTTTTTTGTTGCAAAAGTCGAGCAACTGTCTAGTAGTTGATGTTGTTGTTACGTATAATTCGATTAGACGTTAGTCTGAGAAGGCAGAAAAAGAGGCGGGTACAAAGTCTCGAGACTAGAAAGAAGAAACACCATGAACCTTCATTACGTTACCGTACCCATTCGGTCTCCAGGCATTAGCGTTGGTGGTAACTGACCTAACGGTTTCCTCCGCTAAATTAAAGGAGTTAAATGGACGTAAGATGACCAGAGGGGAGCAACCCTGACATCCCTGATTATATCAAAAGTTGTGGTTCGTTTCCGTCGACCGCGATAAACTTTCTCGAAATGGAGATACATCCTTAATGTGTATGGCTTCTAAAGGTTGAGATTTAATTTCTTGTAAGGGCACATCAAAGATACGTGTAGCCATTACTGGAATTAAAATACCTTCTCAGACAAATTGAAACACCTTTATCCTCATCTCATATTTACCACACACAGGAGATTTTTTTCTTCTCTTTAAACTATAGGAACTATAGAAGTAGGAACTATAGAAAACTAAAAACTATATAAACTATAGAAAATACAACATTAGAAACTATAGATTTAGAAACTGTAGAAACTAAAAGACTAGATGCAAATTACAAAAATATAGCATTGGCCTTCGCGAGAAAAACAAAACTACCTCAAAAAGCGTAACGGCTTGTTTTTTGAGTGTGTATAGTCCAAGCTAAAATAATATGGACCGTATTCTAGCTAGATTGTTTTTTCAATGTTGGATCAACTTTATCAGAAAAATTTGTATCTTGAAAAACGACGTAAATTTATTTTCACAATTTTTGGAGTTGAATATCAAATTTGGTCTTTTTTCATAAAATTTGAGCTTTTTTTATTAAACAAGAGATTTCTCAGAAACACGGAGATACTCAGGACTGTTTTAAAATTTATTTCCGATTCATGAAAAAGTGCCTTAAAACACGTCGCCGACCATAAGTGTAAAAAATGTCGTTTTACTCCATTCTAAGTACGAGAAAAGTTGAAAAAGTCGTTTATTTTATACTGTATTATAACAAAAATTTCATTTTGTATTTCCAGACTTTTCCCCTGATTTTTAAGAGGTAAAAAAAGTTTCTTCCTCCAAGCTAGAAGAATTTATGGGTTGAATGAAAATATGATTTAAGCACAAATTTTTCTATTCAAGAATCATATGAATTCATTTACATTTTTTTGTAGAATTTTCTTTTAAATTAAATTTTTAACCATTTTGTAATACAAATTTAAATTACTATAAATAACCTCAACGTTTAACAAAATGCAATAAAAACAATACGAACATTAAATGTTCATATTGTTTTTGTTATTAAAATTAATTAGTATTAAATGCTTGATTTAATATACTTATTAATTTTATAAAATAAACAACTCTTTTAAAGAAACTTTTATCCATTTATTTCTTTCATTTTATAGTATATAATTAAAAAAAGATTCGTATAATTCATTAAATTGTTTATATTTCCTGAATTAATATTTTTAAAAAAAGTGCGTATTCTACATCTCAAACAAGTACTACAATTTTTGCTATTTCTAACAAAACCGTTCTTCCAAAAAAATATTATACCTTCAAATTGTTTTTCGTTTGCTAATAAATGACCAGAGAAATTTCTAAATTATTTTTTCTCTTTTTGCAAAAACATAATTATTGTAGTTTTACTATTTTTTGTGATTAATATTTACACAGACACAAAAAAATAACAATTACGTGACCCACAGGACAGACCCTTATATTAAAAAATTATTAATAATTAAATTAAAATTTCTACAAAAATATGTAAATAAATTCACTTGATATTGCATAGAAAAATTTTAATTCTGAAAAATTTGTGTTTATGTGATATTTTTATTCAACCCATTAATTCTTCTTGCTTGGAGGAAGAAACTGTTTTTACCTCTTAAAAATAGTATTTTATTTTGCCAATACACTTGCTTATAAAATTAACAAAAACTCTTTTAACTTTAATTGTTTATAAAAATGTTTAATTCTTTGAAATCAAATTGTTTTAAAAAATTTGAATTTAAAACACTTTCAAATTAAATTATTTAAAAAAAATTAATTTTTTTCTAACACGCGCACCGAAAGTACATCATTTCTCACCTATAAAGAGGGTGGAATGACGTCTTTCCCGAAGGCAGGGAGAGAATGTTATTTTCCTTCCCCGTGACGTCATAACGGGGAGAGAATAGTACATTGTGCAACACCTGTTTACCGAAAAAATAATTTTTATACTTTTCTAATCAATAAATGTAGTTTTATGTTGATTATAATGTCAATTATATTGTTTACAGAAAAGTGTGCAGGACAGTACACTTTCCTGCATAGTGTGCGGAAAAGTAATCGAAAGTGTGACCATTTTGTGCTGCATTTATGTTAAAGAAAAGTATCTCTTTTCCAGCAGGTGTTGCACAAAGTAATATTTTCTTCCTGCTGTTAAAATAATTTGTATTTTTTTTAAATGTGTACCATATTGTTATTTTTTTAATTAATAATGAATTTTAAATATTACAATAAAAAATTCGGTCAAATAATTACATATTTCATGTACTTTCGTTTACGTGTGTTACACAGAAAAAAATAAGTGTTAAATGTGTTGCGTGTAGTTTTCAGATTATGTTGTTTTAACACAATTTTTGTGTTATTTTAACCCCATTTAAAATGTATATTACTTTAACACCCTCTAGTGTTAATTTAACAGTCTATATTGTTATTTTAACACCAATGTAGTGTTAAAACCACACAGCGTCGGTTAAAAATGTTGCGTGTAGTTTTAACACTACACTCAGAAAAAGAGTTGGCTGCCATAACCAATTAAATAGTTGCTATAGCGCGATCCAATTAATTGGTTAGCACATCCAACTATTGGATACTGTATCCATGCGAAAAGGTACCCCAGCTATATATGTAATGCAGCTAAAAAGTTGGATGTATCAACCAAGAAATAGTTGCCCCATCCAATTAATTGGATCGCGCTATAGCAACTATTTAATTGGCTATGGCAGCCAACTCTTTTTCTGAGTGTACTTTTAGTGTTAAAATAACACTTATTTTTTCCTGTGTAGAAACAATAGTATGTGCACCACGGAAGGAAAATGATTTTCCCAAGAGTGAAGTTTGTAGTTCGAGACGTAGCGAGCGTACGAGCCGAAGGTGAGTGCGAGCGAAATCTAGAACTGCAAATACACGAGGCGAAAATCACTATTTTCTTCCCTAGGTGCACAATATAGGGGAGAGTGGGTCAAAATGGGGTAGGCGGGTCAAATGGGGTACCTCTGTTTCTCTATGATGGGTACATTTAATTTTTTTATCCTCGATATACAATATTCATTTTGATAAGAAAATGTTATTAATTATGAGAGCAATATGAAAAAAAAATTTTTTTTAAAGTTATACAACATTACAGTTTTGAGCGAAAAAAATATCGATTTTTTTCGAAATTAAAGTGCTTATAAAACTTTTTGGGATAATTTATTAAATTTGGCAAGTGTGGAATCGTTTTCAGCACTTATTCTAGAGTAATTTCCAATAGGATAGATTGTTAAATTGTTTATAACAATTTGTAAACATTACATTTTGTTGTACTATGCAGTGCGGGGCAAAATTGGGTACCTATGTGTTGGGCCATGCCGGGTGGTATTTAATATTCATTAAACTACTTAAAAACGTTATATTATGCATATTTAACAACTTTCCGCAGAAAAGTCAAATTTTTGTTTCGGGGTATTATGCTATCGATGATTCACTATCGATATATCGACATTTTTTATTATCGATGTTTTTCTATTAATTTCTAGTAAATATTGCTTGTTTTTTTCATAATAATAAAGAATCTTACTTTTTGTTTGTATTTATAATCTCTTACAACAAGAATTTAACAAATTTTGAAAAAATATTCCTATTATCATAATTTCCTCAAACCTAAGAGTACAAAGAAGAATTCTGATAATTATTTAAATCGATTTATTCGTTTGGTTATCTGTAAACAGCCAATTACAAAAAGGTATCCCATTTTGCCCCACTCTCCCCTACTATTAAAACCTTTGAAATTCAATTATTTTAAATAATTCAATTTTAAACCCCTTCGGAATAAAATTATTTAAAAAAATTATAACTTCAAACTCATTTAAGGAGAATGGTGATAATTTATTTATATGAAAAAAATATAAAATATTTGAAGAATTACATAGTTACATTTATTAGATGTAGGGTAATGACCCATGTGAAAATGTCCTCGGGAATCAGTCCCGGGAATTTATTTTAAACCCTTTGAAATTCAATTATTTTAAAAAATTCAATTTTAGACCCCTTTAGAATTAAATTATTTAAAAAAGTTTAACTTTAAACTCCAATTATTTATAAAAATTTCTATTTTAGTCTTTTTGGAATTCAATTATATTGAAAACATTCAATTTTAAACTGCTATGAAATTCACTTATTCATAAAAATTTATTTATAAAACCCTTCAAAATGCAATTGTTTTGAATTTAATTTTACTTCCAATTAACCCTTTAACGCCCTCGGAAAAAGAGGAGGGAATTACTAAAAAAATAAAGATATTGTTAGAATTTTCTATAGTTCTTGTTTACGTATTCGAGATCAGTTTTTCAAATTTCAAAATGTCGGATCCAATATGGTAAACAACATTATGTTTAATTCATTCAATTAGCTTCAAGCTTGGAACTCAGGGGTTTTTGGGGTCACTGAATACTAATTTAATGTTAATTTTTTTAAATTCAAAATGGCGGAAGTTTTTTTAAAAATCTAATACAATTCTCTTGTAACTTATTATTTGAGAATTCATATTGGATTCGTTATTTAAAATTTTGAAAAAGTATCTTCAGATCCATAATCAGCCATATTAAAAACACAGAATAACAAGTTTTTTGCGAATCCAAAATGTTTTGAAAATTCCAAATTTTTAACAATTGCATTTTAATTTAAAACATAAGTAACTATAAAAGTTTGATTCCTAGGTCCCTTATTTCTTAGTCACCCCTTTATAATTCAAAGACTCTTTTATCATTTTTGCACTGTAAAAAATTTAGGGAGTAAGTTATAATTTAAAGACTCCACGATAATTAATGATACATGAGTCTAAAAAAATGTTGAAATCTCTTTTATAGAAGAATATATATCAATAAGTCTTGATTAGTATGAGAATGATTGTTTGATTAAAGGAATTCGATATCATGCTGAGACGATTGTCTTGATTTAAAGTCTGTTTGCTTTGTCTTTAGTATTGAAGTTAATATATCGGGGGGTGTGTTTGGTATACAAGGGAGGCGCAATATCACGAATGTAATGTTTCTTCATTAACAGCAGGCAGTCTTTATGTCAACAAATCTTGTGACATGGCGACGATGTCACGTTGTGTTTGAGACAGCCATTTTGCAGAGAAAATAGATGATTCCTTCAACGCCTGTGTTCTTCTTCTTCTATATATACACATCTTCCTTTTTCGTTACGATTTATTATGGGAGAGAAGAGCGCACTCTTCCTTCTAACTTGGTATTTTTCGAGGACACCATACTCTTGTAAATACAGTAAACATATAGGGGTCTTGGTCCATTTTTCTCCGTCTTTCCTCTTGTCTAGACGACCATTCTGAAATGCGCTCGTAAAAAATTTAATATTATCTCTACACATTGAGTCATGTTAATGTAGTTGTAAAACGGAATTTTTTTTTTTGAAATTCAAATTGTTGCGGAAATTGATTTATTTTTCTTCCTATAGCAGGCCTCAGATAAAAAAGACTTTTTTGACTTATTTTACTAAATGTGACTATTTCGACGATTACAGGATAAAAAAATCCAAACCGAAAAAAGCAAGAAAATTTGTCCAAAATCCAAAACTTCCAAAATAAAAATGTCTAATGTAAAAAAATCCACAATAAATAGAAACGTCCAAAATAAATAATGGAACTTTTAAAATGGTGATGTTAAAATACCCGCATTTTAAATAATTACATAAATAATAAAATTCTACACAAAAATCTAATTATTTGTATAAACCAAAAGATTCTTCACAAAAATTCAATTATTTTCATCAACAAAAATTTCTAGAAAAAGGGCCTAGCGGAGTAAGCATACAATGCGGGAGTAAGCCCCCGCCCAAAAAAATTTTAAAAGTTTGTTACACGTTGTTAGTATTAAAACAAAATTTTTCAAAAAATTCATTTTTGTAAGAGTCATGAAGGGAAAAAGAAAAATCAAAAATTTGTTTTTTCTCGAAAACCACTGGATCGATTTTAATGAAATTTATAAGTGTTTTATAAATTAATAAGAAGAATTTCAAAAAAAATTTTCAAAAAATTTTGCCCACAAAAAACCCCACAAAAAAATTTTTTTGGCCTTAATTTGGAGATACTACTTTGAAATTTTTACAGAAAATTCTCCTAAATTTTTTAATCGGGTTCCACATTCTGAAAAAAATTAAAATCCTACACTGTAAAAAATTTAGGGAGTTAACGGACTCGGGAGTTAAATTTTTCGAGTTAAAAATCAACTCCAAAAGAGAGTTAATTTACTAACTCCCTTCATCAACACCCGTGCGAGTTATTTTTCCATGGGGAGTTAGCATTAGGGTGTTAAATTTTAACTCTTTTTATTTAACTCCCCTGGCATTAACTCCCCAATGGGTGCGACTTTTATAAGATCCCCTGGGGAGTTCAAATTTAACTCCCTTTTTTTACAGTGTAGGTGGAGCATCATTTGTTTCAAACAAATGCGATAAATTTTTTAAAAAGTCATCCGTCATATTGGATGCGATATTTTGAATTTGGAAAATCTAACATTACATGCGTAATGAGTGACCCCAGAAACATATAATAATTAAATTTCAACCAAATTAAAAAATAATCAGTTACTGGATACATTGTGCTTCAGCCGGAATGATGCGCCATCTAGGGTTTTAATTTTTTTCACTATGTGGTACCCGATTAAAAAAATTTTTATAAATATATTTTTTAAAAGTACACATTTAGGAGAATTTTCTGTAAAAATTTGTTGTGGGCAAAATTATTTGATATTTTTTTTAAATAATAACTCTTACAAAAATGAATTATTTGAAAAAATATTTGGTGAAAAATTTTGTCTTAATGCTGCTTAATACTAGTGTATTTTCACAGTCTGATCACAGACTTTATTTCTTAACCCCTTGACTGTCGCGGACGCATATATGCGCGGATTTAAAACTGGCCAAAAGTGTTCTTGACGCATATATGCGCAACTTAAAAAAGGTGGTTTAAAACTTCTTAAAAATCGCTGAAACTGGTTACTCGGGGGTTTTTGGGGTCGCTGAACACGAATCCGGCGTTACTTTTTCAAAATTCAAAATGGCGGATCCAATATGGCCGACATCATTTTCAAAAATTGAGCCGATTTGCCTGGAAATCTCTACTCGAGGGGTTTTCGGTTTTGCTGATTACGAATTCGGGGTCGGTTTTTCAAAATTCAAAATGTCGGATCCAATATGGCGGACAATTTTTTAAAACTGATCGGACTCGCTTGAAAATGGTTACGCGGGGGTTTTGGGGGTCGTTGAACACGAATCTGGCGTTAGTTTTTCAAAATTCAAAATGGCGGATCCACTATGGCCGACATCATTTTGAAAAATTGATCCAATTTTCCTGAAAATCTTTACTCGGGGTGTTTTCGGGGTTACTGATTAAGAATCCGAGGTTCGTTTTTCAAAATTAAAAATGGCGACTTCAATGTGATAGAAGTATGGAGCAAAATTGTATAGATTTGCTTGGAACTCACTGCTCATCAGTTTTTAGCCTTTCTGATTAAAAATCTCAATTTACATTATCAAAATTGAAAATGAAGCTGATACCTAATAAATTGAGTATCAATTTTAATTAAAATTTAAATTATATTATTTCTAGCCAATCCGCCTATTTTTAGTAACTTTGAACCGTCATTTTGAATTTTGAAAAACGGACCGCGGATTTGTAATCAGCGACCTCGACTTTAAAGATTATGTTGCAAGAGTTTAAAATTTTTCTCTAAATTTTTCTAGAATGTGCAGCCACACAAACATGGAGCACAAAAATAGAAAAATTAATCAATTTTTTCAAAATCTCTTAGGTGACAAAATCTCTCAAAAATATAAAATTATTTTTATTTATATATCAAACGACGCCGAATTTTTATTAAATTTTTCAAGTTTTTTGTTAAATAAATAATTAAACTATAAATAATGGAAATACTTATTATTCGTATATATTTTGTAGGTACATATACAAAATTACATTATTTCAATATGAAATCGATGAAAAATAATCGAATTTCCCATTTGGAGTATTTATATCGCCATTATATCCCTTTTCTTTCTTAAATTATTGATTTGAGTTCTTTTTATTTCCAAGTGATGAATATATTGGAAAAAGGAGAATGAAAAAGTCTCGTGTAGCAAGGGCGGTCCCTCCCAACTTCTAATTCTTTGGAGTCTTCAATAAGTTGGTCTGTGAGGACAGAGAAGGATGTGGAGAACGTGGTATGAGTTAGAGGTTAAGGATGGGAGGCCAGTGGCCGGTGCGGGTTATTGGATGGTCGCCTCGCACTTGTCACGAGCGTGTGGCCGTTATATAGGAAAGATGTGGAGGGGACGAGAGGGTGCAAGTTGAAGGGAAGATGCGAGGATGGAAGAGAAAAGAGAGGCGTCAGAAGAGAGAGAGAGAGAGAGGGTTGAAGGAAGGCATCATAGGCATTCCGTAAGACATACAAACTTCTCCACGAACGCCGTTTCCATTGAACGGAGGGGTGCTCTCTGTGCCTGGTCAGTGAGGGTTTCCCCAGTGCCAGTTTGACCACCGCGTCAATACATGGGGGTGGGTTGATGTTGCGCCTGCGTCAAACCACATACACATTTCTCCTGTATACTAACATTTTATAAGCGCGAATCATCCTTTCGATTTTAATATTCAATTCAATACATTTTTCAAAAAAATCATTTAACCTCCTTATTCTGTTAATGATAAAAATTACTATATCAACTTTTACATTGCGTTCAATGGTATTTCTGCATTTTTTAAATTTTCTAGAATTTATTGTTCTTTAACGTATTGTACACTGAAAAAAAAATATTCTTAATTTAAGAATATATACACTGTAAAAAATTTAGGGAGTTAACGGACTCGGGAGTTAAATTTTTCTTCCTTTATCAACACCCGTGCAAGTTATTTTTCCATGGGAAGTTAGCATTTGGGTGTTAAATTTTACCTCTCTTTATTTAACTCCCATGGCATTAACTCCCCAATGGGTGCGACTTTTATAGAATCCCCTGGGGAGTTCAAATTTAACTCCCTTTTTTTACAGTGTACTAAAAAAAGGTTCTAAGGATATTTCCCACTTACATTAAGTGGAAAATATTCTTACTTTAAGAATATATTCTTATTGTAAAAATATTTCTACTTGATTGAAGTGGGAAAAATCCTTGGCACAAATTTTTTAGTATATATTCTTAAATTAAGAATATTTTTTTCAGTGTATTGTTTTGTACTATTTGTATTATTCTATATCATTTATTGTTTTTAAATGATTATTTAACTTCAAAAAAAACTTTTTTTAACTTAAAAAGTGTTAAAACTTATATAAAAAAATAAAAATTTTTATCAAAACTGCTAATAAATAAATAAAAATACTATACTAAAAATTGTTTATTATTATCTTACCTTGCTGGGCAATTTTAGGACTCGGGATCGTGTTCACTGTTCAATTGGAAACCACTCCGTGTCAAAAATAAATAAAAAATTATACCACCCTTTTCAAATAAAAAAAAACTTCTGAAAAAGTTCCGTTATTTACAAAAACCTAAATTTTTGATAAGTGACCAAATTCTTTTTTGGATCCCAATTTATGAATCTATAAATTTCTGACAATATTTAATAAGCAATATTCTTACAAAATTTATAAACCCATAAACTTATAACTATAATAACTACACTGAAAGAAAAAATTCGCTGGTACAGCTAGAATTATGTCTAGTTTTCCCATAAGGAATAGGTAATAACCTGATACCGGCTACTGACATAAATTGTAGGTAGTTCAGCTATACTGATCGGAGCGTTACACATACATATGCCAACGTCAACACACCAATGTGTAACATAACCTATATGGATTGCTAGTTCGAACCAAAACCACCAAACATACACGTTTGTCTGTTCTTTCCAAAGCCTTTCTTTCAGTGTAGAAAAGTAAAAATTTTGATTTCTAAGAATATCAAATTGAGTCAAAAAGCGAATGAAAAGTGATGCGATGCAATTTTTTGATACGTTTTTTGTCTCAATTTGAAATTCTTGGAAAAATTGTGAATTTGTAACTTATACACGAAAAAAACCTTTAACTGGAACAGCGATAACTTTCGCTAAAATAGCAAAAGTATTCACTGTTATAACTGAACGTTAATATAGTGAAATTAGTACTTGTTCCAGGTGAAGATTTTTTTTCGTGTAAATTCATAAATTTGTAACCAATAACTAACTTATGGAGAATTCACTGTTAACTTTAAAGTATCAAATGGCAACGAATTGCTACCACAAATGTGGATCAAATAAAAAACTGATCCAGATCTTTGTCATCAATTTGTTCCACTTTAGTATTAATTTGATACTTTCAAGAAAACTGTGTTAATACCGAGAAAGCAAGTAAAATAAGTAGTATAAACAAGTTTTAGTCAGACGTTGTAGCCTTTTGTTTTAGTACTAAAAACTAGTTCTAGTCAGCCGTTAATTATATTTGCTTACAATTTTCTTAAAAGTATCAAATTGATACAAGAAAAACTTCTTTATAATTCTATATCACATATATAATTTTCGACCAACCCAATGGGAAATGCCAGTGTAGTACCGATGTTTACCACTGGCTTAGTACTCAGACGATTGTTCGGCCGTAGTCTAGCCGAGCCTCGACAATTAATGCTGGCGCAGTACAAAATTTTTGTTTCGCCAAAGCTTGGACAAGCCAAGGCGGCAAGTGCTGGCTGAGTATAGAAAAGTTGTTCACAACGCTCGATGCCAACATTGCTTTTTTGACATAATCTTGAAAAAAAATATAAAAAAAGTTTATGAATGTTTATAAATATAAATTAATTGCAAACAATTAATATTTTACATTTCAGTCATTCATTTTTTATTTTTATTAAATTTAATAATAATTTAACATAATTGTTTAATTTTAATAAATAATAAATTATTTAAACAAATTAAATTATTATTTAAACAATAATTTGGTTATTAAAATTCTATTATATTTCTTACTATGAATAAAAAATTATTTAAAAATTACCACTTGTAAAATGTTAAATGCAATAAGTAAAGTTATTTAATTCTATTATTTAAAATTTAGTTTAATTTATTTTAATTCAATTTATTACTTCTAACGTATCCCTATTTTTTTCTCATCTTTGATTCAATAATTGTAAGTCTGAATGATACTGAGATATTAAAACTTTACTGTACACGTGTATCGTTAGCATAGTGGTTAGAGCGTTAGTCTGTAAATCCGTAGGTCGTAGGTTCCATTCCCCTTGTGAGCAATTTTGTTTATTTTCATAAGTTTGCGATATTTCTAGATTCCAATCGTTAGGTACTAAAATATGAAAATCTAATGCACACTTACTGTAATTGTCTATTATTAAATTTTTAAATGTTATAAACAATTTTTTTCTACTTCATTTACTATATCCATTGTTAGTCTCCATCTTAATTACAATTTTTTTAAAAATTAAAGAGAAATACTTTATGAGTAATTACTATTTATTAATATTATTTGCCATTCTGTTATTAAATTGTTTATAATTATTAATTTACCACTAATTAATAACAAAACAGCATTTATTGTGGCAATATTCTCAGCCAGCACTGGTCCAGTGCTGCGCCAGCGCTGTCTGGCAGCACTGGCAGGCAGTACTTCGCCAGAGTTACACAGTGTTATCATCCCAGCGTTATGCCAGTGCTGTCTGTCAGCGTAGCTGCCAGTATTGACAGTGCTGGCGCAGTACTCCGCCAGTTGTAAATTTCCCATTGGGGAGTGATAAATTCTACTTCATATATAATTCTATATCTTTTATCAAAAAATTTTCTTTGTTTAAAAAATACCAATTACTAAATACAAAAATTGTCGTATTGTTTGTATTTAAAAATACTAAAATTTGCCAAATTACTATACGTACAAATATTTGTTTCTCTAATGTTTGTCTTCTTACGTTAATATTAACCACTAGACATAATGTCTGACTGAAAATATATTTTACTAGTACAAAAAATAATAAACAATTGACTTGTGCTACTGATTTTAAATAGTGTTTTATTTTCGACTGGTTTGTTTCACTAAAAACAGTAGTAAAGTTCAGATACAGTCAGGCATAGTTTGTTTTTTTCCGCTAGCAGTAGTAAAACTCAGTGTGCGGTCAGACGACCATTGCTCTTCAGTGACGCAAAAATTATATTAGTAATTATTAGAGGTGTGCAAAAAGCTCGAAAAGCCGAGACGTGCCTTAATTTTTTCGAGCCGAGCTGAGCCCGAGCTTGAAAAGCTCGAAAATACTCGATCGAGCTTCGAGCTTTTTACACACCTCTAGTGATTATTAATGTAATTATTAAACGCAAAGAGCGATAATATAATTTTTTCGTTACTCAATATCGTGCGAAATGAAAATTTTCTTTTCGTAATTACAACTTTAACCTTTATATTTTACAGAAACAATAATAGTCGTTGAAAAAATATCTACAATTGTTTAAAAACAATTTAAACACACAAACACATACACACACATCCAGAGCATGTAAATTTAAACGATCAGTCGTGGACTTACATACAGAAATGATTGCTTAGCAAGTGGAAACTCAATTGCAATAGCTGGCAGCCATTTGCACGTCGTAAATTAGATTAGTTTCGAAGTTTACGAACGCAAAGACTCAGGAAAAAAGAGGTTGTAAGGTTGCGCATGGAAGAGAATTAAGAAAAGGGATCGCTGACGAATTGAGAACGTGCAAGCAAACTGTAATGATCTTCAATCGACACAAAGAAGAGGAAAAAAGCGAGCAATGAGAAAAATCGTTTTCCTCAATGGATAAAAGTAAATGACAATAGCAATAAACAGAGGCAATTAATGCAAAAAAATAATCGATTTCTTTGTTTATAAATAAATATAAATAAGTAAATGCTCCAACCCTGACTATAAGGCCTAATCTTGACTACCTTAAGAACATAAAAAAAGAATAACAAAGAAATAAAGAAAGAATCGAAAAAAGAGTCGATAAACTGAAAATTGTATGTGGAAATCTACAAATTCCGCGGAAAAGCAATCAACCAGCAATTGACACTAAGTTTTTCAATTTTCCAAACCACAAAAAATATTTCTGCAGGGTTCACTAAAAAATAAAAATAGACGATGATAATAGGAATTTAATATTTCTAACAGTAAGTAAATATGTGACAGTGTAAAAGATAGAAATTTATCTTTGAACTTGAAGTAAATGAAATAAAATATTGTCTGTAAAGTCAAAGACAAGAATGATACATACACGTGTTCACGTGGAATACACACAGAAAGAAAAGCGAGTCTAGTGGTTGGTCCAGTGGCCGTGGCTGTGGCCAGCAGCTGCAGGGGTGGCGATCGGTGTGTGGCCCCCTATAGAGGGTGGCTAGGCGTTGATCAATACGTGAAGATAGAATCCGATGCTACCCATCGAACCATCCACCCCCTACATCCACAAAACTCTCTCTCTCTCTCCCTCTGTCTGTCCTCTACCATCTCTGTTCTCTACACACCAACTCTACAATCGCTGCCCGGTTCGTCTAAGGGTATCTCGCGGCTCAATCGACTGATTTGTCACCCAAGCGTCATTTTCTTCTTCTTCTTCTTCTTCTCAAAAAAAATAACAAAATAAAGAAAATGTGGAAACCGAATTTGAAAATAATCTTAATATCTCTAGACTTTTATATATAGTAATGATATTATCACTCAGTCCACAAATCAATAAAACTATGAAATTCTGTATTGGAGTAAGGCTATTTCATCGTTTTATTTCCAGATTTTTGTAATAAAATATATTAAACTTTCAAAAATTCCATTCTAATTCTAACAATAATATATTCTGGGAAATATTAATTCCACTCCCGTGTAGAAATTGGAAATAGGCTTCAATAAGGACCTGAATAGATGCCCTTTCGCAAGTGAGGCGCAAACTAAGAAAATTCGCCAGGAACTGTCTAATTTCATCACGCTTTGAATATCAGGTGACGATATGGAAAAATTGAGATGTTCTAACTAGATCGCCTTATCATAGCCTGAGTAGAATATCAGAATGTGTGAATTCAACTAGAGGCATTCTAGTCAGGGCCTGATTGAAATATTCAATAGGGACATAAATAAATCCAGTTATAGATTTGACTATCTGAAAAGAAAGCATTCTAGTCAGTGCCCGATTATCACCCATCTAGAAATTTCTAGTGTGGTTAGCCTTACTAATTTCTTATCATGGCGAACGATTTAAAAATGTGAAAATTGATATATTATAACAGTGGTAAAAAATCTGGCGAAGTATGGTCAATAACAAAAAATATTTAAAACCTTCAAATCTAAAATCTGTACGTTACAGTAATACTGTACAGTAATTTCCAAACTGAATAATTTCTAAAACAGTATAACACGCAACATTACATTCAATGTATACGATAGCACATTTACTAAAGTGCGGTAATCGATAGGTAATAGCTTCTCTCAAATATAGGAAATTATAGAGAAAATCGTCCTGTAAATGCGTGGACAAACCAATTCAAGAGAGAGAGTGAAAGAGAGGGAAGGGGATAGATTCACCATCTGGAATTAACGTGAATCGAAGTGTTGGAGATACGGCACTCTCACGTGGAGTTTTCCAGGCGTAGGCCACACACCAGAGGGAAAGCGGAGAGTGCAATAACGGGCTTCGTCGTGAAAGGAAAGTTAAATCCCTTTACAGTTTATGCGACAAGCGCGGGTGCTCGCAAGTTAGCCGGTTTAGGGTCATAAACTTCTCTCTCTCTCTCTCTCTCTCTCTCTCTCTCTCTCTCTCTCTTATACAAACACCTACAAACAAAATACATACATACATATATACATAAGTATATATATATATAAATAAAAGTGTGTTTATGCCTGTGTGTTTGTGTATGTTTGTGAATACTCATTCCACGACGAGCATGCAGAGTAAGGCACATTTATAACAAACGTAACGTAACGCGCGCAGACCGTTTAGCTAAATAATTAAAAGATACGAGCCAACTACCCCTTGCTGAGCTCGAGTGAGCTTCCTTCAACAACAGTCGACCAAGTCATCTTCAATTGTCAACGTAATTCTCTTCTTCTTCTTCTTCTTCTTGAAACACAACACTTTTAAGAATTAGTAAATTAAAAGCTCTTTTCAAGACTACTCTACCGCAGACTTTCGAAATCAAGGGTTACAAATTTCAATCAACAAGAGACAACCGAAATGATTTACTCTACTCTCTGGAACTCAATAATAATAATAATAATAATATATAGTTTAGAGGAAATTTCAAAAGAATATCATTTTTACAGAACGGGATAATTCTCCACTTCATTACTGAAACAACGATTTACGTATATTATACCTACGTTGTAACGTAAAAATTCTAGAAAATAATAATTGAATTGAAATAAAAATAATTTTTAAAAATGTTACAGCAATAATATTCTTAATATAAAATAAAAATACCTTTATAAACGAAATTCGTAATAAAAAAACAAAAAACAAGATTTATTTGTTAAATACAATTTTTTTAAATTTTCAAATTACAAATATTATTTTTTTATAAATCATGAAAAATACCTGCATATTTTCAATTTGTATAGCAATATTTTGTAAAGAAAAAAAAAGCATACACAAAAACTAACTTCAAAGTGTGGAAAGACAGAATAAAAGAATGCAATACGAAGATTATATTATAGGTATTTTGTGTTACAGTTTTCGAGAAACTTTATTAAAATTGTATTAAAAATAATTGAAATCCTGCGACATTTGTTATTATTTATGAAAATAATTGAGTTCTCAAAAAAAAATAATTTAATTATTGCGAAGTTTACAAAAAAATTTGTAAATAATTCAATGCCTGAAACAATGTTTAAATAATTACATTCATTTAAAAAAGTTTATCTATAATTTTATCAAAAATTATAATTTGGATACTTATTTAAAAATATTAAGACATTTTAGATAATCGCGGTTTTTTTTACAAATTAGATTTTTTTAGCAGCTTCACTTTTACTTCACCCTTACTTCTCTTTCACTTTTATCACTTTACTATTGCTTCACTTTTACTGGCACTTTATTTTTGTGAAATTTAACTCAATTTGCGTTCCAAATTTTTGTAAAATTTGAAGGATAAGTTAAATTCAATAAAAATTAAGTCAAAGTGATGTGAAAATATGAAAATTAAGTGAGAGTGAAGTGACAGTAAATTAAAGTTGCAGAATCTAATTCCTGTAAGCTTGACATCGTATCCTTGCAAACTTCCATGATATCTGAGAAACATCACGACCCTGTATTTACACTATTCGGATGCTAAATTCCATCTCATCGAAACCATCGGAAAAATGTCGTTGATCCACGATTTGTAAAAAAATCTTCCGAATTTTGCATTTCAATGTAAAATTTCAATGTAAATCCGGCCTGCTTAATGATATGGTATGAATTTCGTGACTCTATAATGGCCATTACAACGCAGCAGCAAGTTCGCGACACGATATCGATTTCTCTAGTTGGACACGATGCGTGGTGGTATTATGATTGTGATGTCGCGTTATGAACGGAACGATGGAGGGTTTCTCATTGGTTCATTGGTCCGCTGGTACATTGGACCAGCCCCGCGGTTCTCGGGATATCATATCTGCTCGATGGTACGCCCTCGCAGTCAGCCCCACCCCAAAGTAACAATAATTTAATGCCATCAAGGGTTCCTGGGTATACCAGAAATATAGTCGCGCCATTTTTATAGGGTTAAAATGAACAAAAAAAAGACAATCTGAAGGGGGTGTTGTTTTCCTAAACTATTCACGGAATAAATTGCAATAAAAAAACCGAAAGTTACAAGTTTATTTTCAAACTGAGTGAAATTCCAGGTTTAATTTGCAAATAATCGTAATCTCAGGCCAAGTTGTAATACAGTTATTTGAGTCGCGGAAAGGGATGAACCATAAAAGGGGTAGGAAACATACGTTGAGATTGAAATAAGCAGTGAAGAGGAGAGAATCGTGACGTCACTATGGTGGAATCTTTGGGAGTCTTGAAGGCCGCTAGGAATGCCAACCCTCCGGTCTCATTAACATCTTGCGTTTCCACCACCTCTTTCTCTCACCGTCAAGAAAGTTGTCTTCATTCGGTTTTGCGCGACTTCATATTCCTATTTTCCCACCCTCTCTTCCTTTCTCACTTTTGCAGAAAATATTTCCAATCTACCAAGTAAAACTACATCACTTTCACTCGGCAAATTTTTTTAAACTATACTATATCGGAAAACATTTATCATGTACTTTTTTATATTGGCTTTAAACGATATTTAAGGATTTAAACTGCCCTTTTTAAAATCAAAGAGCAAATCACGTTAATAATCAAATTCATTCTTCAATGATGATAAAAATTGGTACATGGAGGTTTTTAGGGTCATTGATTAAAAATCTGAAGTTAGTTTTCGAAAATTTTAAATGGCGATTCAAATACGGCGGACAATTAAAAAAAAAATTTCTGACACATCTGAAACTTGGCACTTGGGGGTTTTTTCGGTCGCTGATTACGATTCTTAAGTCGATTTTCCAAAATACTAAATAGCCCAACTTACAAGTTTCAAACGTATCAAATCCCGAAGTGACAAATTTTAAACGTGTTAGAACAATTTTTTTTACAACCGTCTGCTATTTTTAGTTTTTGATAAAAAATAATAAAAAAAAATAATACAAAAATCATCAACAAATTGTGATGAATGTAAGAAATGAAATGAAAATAAGTTGACAATATATACATTGGAAATTCTCAGCTTTATGTTAATTCGAGGTGAGTGGTACTGCGGCTGACAACGAAACTGTCGCTGTTAATATCATCGGGTGACAGACTCAGTATATATAGTTGCTTGTACCTTGTGCTGCTCAGCCTATATTCCAGCATGCATATATAGATTCAGTATATGTACAGAGAGGGTTTGCTATGGTGTACGAGACGCGGTATCGTACGATATGGTATGCCTGTGCCACTCCAAAACCGGGGGTGGCGACAGGGGTGGCAATCAATATGGGCCTCAACGCAAACACGGCGCCGCTGTTGTACTAACATAACATCAAATAGGCGGATAGCGACCGGTCGCTCGCTCGTGTGTATTGTCTGCTCTACTGCTCTCTACAAACCTCCCACTTTCGACGTTTTCCACCCTCTCTATACTTTCCCACCATCCTCTCAGGATCAACTACCAAAATGCGTGTAACTGAAAGCCACCAAGAAAGTGAAAAACGCACTTTCCTGATGAAGACCCCCCCCCCTTCCCCTTCCTTCCACCCTCTCTCACTCGATCCTTTCTTTTCTTTACAACATTCTACAATTCCTATATGACGTCTCTCTATACGTACATCTCTTCAAATAATGATACACCCATTAGCTAATTGTTTCCTCCAAGTATCTTCTATACTATTCCAACTATTGCAAATTATCCAAGAATCACAAGTATCACAAGTATTCAAAAGACTTTCAAGAAATAGAAATAAAAAAACTGTATGAAAATATCCCCTTTCTTTTCAAACAAGAAGCTAATTATCACCCCCTGAGGATTTTTCTGAAGACACTTTTCCAGCGGAAAGAATAAAAGATAAGCGAACAACCGTCTGAGATTCAAAAGAAGGAAGAAGAAAAAAAAGACCAGGAGATTGCTTCCCCCTTTTTCTTTGAGGGAATTAAAGGATCCACCGACCACCAGACCATTCTGATTTCCTCCCTCGCGAATAATGCATAATTCTCGAGTGACAATGCCGAGAGATAAATTATGCGAAATCACAAAGAAGATGGAAACAAGAATTGAAGGAGTGGAGGGAGAATTTTTTTTTTTTTTTTTTTTTTATATTATCGAAGGACAACGATTGTATAATTAACCCCAGGACGAATCATTCACCCTCCATCAGACAAAAGCAATCCTCCTCCTTCTTGCCCCCTCGTTAAGAAGACCGGTTACTTGCCCGAACACTGTTTCCAGTACCTTAGTAAGATTTCCCTAAAGTAAACATCCCCATGGTTCTCCGTTCCACTCACTTCACTCCGCACCCATAGCACTCTACTCAATTCACCTCTCTCGGGCCATTTTGCTTTTCCATCGTCCATTCTCACCCCTTCAACCTATACATACTTCGTCCCTATTCAGAATAGAAACAATATTGTTGACAAAAAAATTCTAAATTCAAACTTAAATCTAAGTAACGCTACCCAACTTTCAGAGGCCAAATTTTTTTGAAACTACATCCCTGTAGAAACACTGCAAAAACAAGCATCTTAAAATACATCATAATCACTTTTAAAACGATTAAAACATCTTAATTTTCCATTTTCTATCTTAGAAACTAATGCATTTTAAGACACTTTGGATAACTTTTTGGAAACAACTTAAAAGTAATTACCAAAGTATCTTAAAATAAGATGCCTTCTTTTTACAGTGATGTAGATATACTATATCGGGAAACATGTGTCATGTACTTTTTATATGGGTCCAAATCGATATTTAGAGGTTGAAACTACCCTCTTTAAAATCTGAGGATAAATCACGTTATAAATTAAACTAATTGCATTTTTAACTTAAAAATATCAAATTGCAACAAATTGATATAAAAAATGTGGATGAAATCAAAAATTGATCCAAACTTTCGCTCTTTATTTTATCCACTTCAGTATCAATTTGATACTTTTAAGAGAACTGTGTGCTCAATTATGATCAGGGTAGCCACAATTACCACGAATTCTAATAAAAAATCTTCAATTTTTTCTCTTTCTAAAAATAGTTTATTTTTAAATAATTTGACTGTTGAAGAACTATCATAAAATAATAATCGTTTTTTTTAATATTTCAAAGTTAATTAAAATTTAAGAGTTACATATACAATTTTTATAAGTAGATAAAGTTCAGAAAGTTTTAATTCCAATTCCTCTAAAATTAGTTAAATTTTGTAATACATATTTAATAACAGAGAGAAACTGAGAGTACGCACGTAATAATGCAAAGCATGCTTTCCTTTGAAAGTCTGCCCCCTCGCGGCCAAAAGTCCTAAGCTTAGGTGGTTAGCTATATATATTGCCTAAATAGGTGAGATCGCACACATATGTCAAATGTAATGGCTAAGCCGAATTATAATCGGAATCGCTCGTGATCACTCGTAAAATGCAAGGAACGCGAGGAATAGAACTGAACGAACTGAACTAATCTGATAATAGGCCGAAAAATGATTTTGAGTTCCAAAAGTAAATCTATCGTAAAGTTGAGATTGAAAAGAGGAGGATAGCGAAATTTGTGTTTTCTTCTTGTATTCATTTTTACACTATTGCGACATAATAATTATAACAATAATTAATATAAGTAATAAGTAAAACAATAATAATAAAAATTAAAGTAATAGAAAAAATTAAAATTAATTGAACTAAAAACAAAAGTTAAATTAAAATAAATTAATTTTTTTTAAATAATTATTATTATGAACATTCCAATTGAAAAAATTAATTAGGTACTGTTTGTTAAAATTGATTTTAAATAAAATTTAATTTAATTTTGTTTAGTTTTTCTCGAATAAATTTTGATACCGTAAAATTATTAGTAGAATAAAATATAATTTTGTATCAGCAAAAATTATTTAATTATTATTAACTACACGTTGATAAACACCAAATAATTCTATACAATTAAATATGCAGTTTTCAGAAAAACTATATGCCTTTAAATTAAATGCACTACAACATTTTTCAAATTAAATTTTTTTAACTTTGAATTACTGAATGATATTTTGGTTTTTAGTTGGAAAATTTTACTTTTCCAATCTACAACCTTTAAAAAATGTTTCATTTTTTTGGTTTTGTGAAAACAATTTTTTTTGATTCTCTACTTCGGCTCTAACTTCAGAAACCCTTGCAATTTAATTAATAAAATAATTATTTTACCAATAAATAGTAATTTTTACTAACTTATTAGTAAAATGTATCAATTTATTAATTAGTTATTATATTAACGTAAAATTTATTATTAAAAAGTCAGTCACTGATTCAAATTATAGTAAGCAGTACTAATAATTTGTCTTTAATTCATTCTTGTTTTTTCCTGATTTCCACATATTTTAAATTCTAAACTTATTCGAAACATTAATAATTTTTTCTTTTATTAACATTTAATGAAAAATCCGAAACTCAAAGGCAAAAAATTTTCACTTTTTTTTAACTGAACTAGTGATTATTATTTTTTTACAAGACTTTGGATTTACAAAAATTATTATAAACATACAATTTTCTAAAAGTCAATCATTTTTAAAAATTGCAATCACAAATCTTAAAAAATGCAATATTTTAATTATTTAAAATTAATTAATTTAACATGTTATAAAGTTCAATTATTTATTGAAAGAAATGAAAAACGTCTAAAGCAGGGTGGCCACAAGTTTCAGTTTATCAATTTTCCTGACAATATACTGACATTAAAATTATTTTCCTTGACAAAATTCTTTTTATAGGATTTAATCCTGCGATATTTCCTTCAATTTACTGACAAAAATTTGTTCTTTCTGACTTAACTAATAAAAAATTTTTTCCCTGACTTTACTGACAATGTGGCCACCCTGCCAAAGTTTTGTGTCCATTAAAATTTGTAATGATTGCTAAGTTTCGAAGGTAAATTGAAAATATAATTTTTTCAATTCACCTTCGAAACTTAGCATATTATGAAAGAAACAAGAATTTTGTTCTCAATTTTAGAAATGTAATATTTTTTCAGTACTTTTGATAAAATTCGCAAATGTTTCCCTAATTTATGCAATATTATGAGTTTATTGCTTAGTGTAAAAATACTGATATAAATGTTGGGAATTAAAATTATTAATACAATATTATATTTGCTAATTTTAATTCCTCTTTTTTTAAAGAGAATTTGTTGCTGTAAATATTTAAATACGCTCAAATCTCTAAAATATCACTATAAAAAAATGTTCTGCTTTACAATTTTTATAGAAATTGTAATATAACGTCTAAAAGTATAGAATTTACAATCCCTTTTTAGTCTCAATTTTACAATTTTCTGTAAATTCACTACTCTGAAAGCAGGTGATAATCAGTAATAATTTTGACTATTTTTTACTACATTCAGACTATGTAGTAAATTTACAGAAAATTGTAATTTTACAAATTTCTGTAAAAAAACCTGTAAATGTACAGAAAATTTATTTTGCAGTGTAATTTATGTATTTCTCTTTAGAAAAATGTATAGCTAAATATGAACATATGAACAATGTAAATAAAAGTCTTTCGGCGATTAATGCATCTAAAATATTTTGTTGTATCATAATTAGTTTTGAAACCAGAAATTTTAAATAGGCAAAAGTGCCGGATTTAACCTGGCAATTTAATAATATCACATTGAACTACTATTACAAATTTTGGTGTAAATACAAAATTTTATCAGCATCAAAACCACAAAAAAAAACGTTGCAGTGTAAAAATGTCAAAACATTGACATAACCTCTTTTTTAGTTCTATTCTTCTATTCGGTATTCCTCGCATTTTACGAGTGATCACGAGCGATTCCGATTATAATTCGGCTTAGCCATTACATTTGACATATGTGTGCGATCTCACCTATTTAGGCAATATATATAGCTAACCACCTAAGCTTAGGACTTTTGGCCGCGAGGGGACAGACTTTCAAAGGAAAGCATGCTTTGCATTACGTGCGTACTCTCAGTTTCTCTCTGTTAATAAGTTATTAAAAAATAATGGATTTATAGAAGAAGTTTAGTTGGAGAAGTAACAAATGATTGCAGAATTTCAATTATTTTGAATATAATATATTAATCGAATTTCTCGAAAAATGTAATTATTCTATTAAAATTCATCAAAAGAATTCAATTATTAAAAAAAATAAAAATAAAATTCTATGTTTACAATTAAATATTTTTATAAATAATAAAAATTTTACAATAATTTAAGGGAAAAGTAGGGTCTGACGGGTGAAAAAAAGAGTTTTTTGTATTTTTTTTTAAAGGAACAGGAAAAGTTAACATGTTAAATTTTTTGGAATATTGAGCAATTCCATGGTAAGTGATCATAGAAATTTTCTTCTAGTATGGGAGTTGGATGAAACTGTGCTTTCTTGTTCTCTTGGATACCACTAAAAAAATAGTGAAACTTTTTTGGAAAAATATTCGTAAATATAGGAGATACACAGCATTTAAATTTTTTATTTTTTTTTTTCTTTGAAACGGCATAACTTTTTTTTGGTAAAAGATATTGAGGTAAATTATTTTTTAAATTGTCAAAAAAAGAAACTTTCAGCTAAAAAAGTTTCAGAAGAAAATTTATTGATGAAATAAAAATTTATTTTCGATTTTTGAAAAAACTTCACTTATATTTTGGTTAAAACTATAGTTTTATACAATGCGAATATGGCTCATCTTCAAAATCTTGCTATGTTCGTTTGTTTCATGTAAAGCTAGAATTTTGACATACAGAACTGAATATTTTTATTTGTTTCTCGGAAAGTAATGCTGATCTCATTTTGAACCTCACGCAGAACTTAGAGGTAAGTATGTACTAGTACCACAAAAAAATTAACCAAAATAAAAGTGGAGTTTTTTCAAAAATTGAAAATAAAATTTTATTTTTTTAATAGGGGAGAGTGGGGCAAGACGGGGTACCGCCTTTATTTAACAAACGAATTAACCAATCGCGATTATATTTCACATAATACTGCACATAATACTGAGACGATAGTTTCTTGTTTACAAAATCTGAAAGCCATGAGAACAAATTTTTTATCTGCTTTACTAAAAAAAGCTGTTTTCGACGATTTTCTTGTCATTTTTTACATTTTTTAGGAGGTGTTTATTATTTAACAATAACAGTTAATGAACTGTATAAAATTTTTTCTAACTGGCAAGGGTTACAGAAGAAGGGAAGCATATGTTTTTTTTCTTTGTTAAGCAAAAGAAAATAGAAAGAAGAGAAGTTAAGAAAACAATTTAAATCAAGACTGAATAAAAAAAGAGTGACCAAAAAGAAAAAAGCTTGTCAGGTTAAATCATAAATTATTAGCGATGGTAAAGTCGAAAATACATCTTATCGCTATTGTAATGGTTATTATTTAGACTTAAATGAAGGCTGGGCTGCTTGTTTTGTCTGCAGCCAATTGGTTCACTGCAGTTGTGCTGTTGTAGATGACGAAGATGAAGATGCAACCTGTACTTGTGAAATTTGTCTACACAAATAGGTTGCCTTCTTGAGTACCCCATCTTACATGCCGGTGAGGCAAGATGGAGAGATTTGGAACTTTTTACATATTATTAATTTTATGCTTTTTTAAGAAACAGATGGCTTTTGTACGTCTTTATTACGAAAGACTGATTCCCAAAGATGGTTATTAAAAATAATAATAATAAAGTATATATTAAATAATTTTCGTTCTTTTGCCCTTTAAACCTTAAGTACCACGTCTTGCCCCACTCTCCCCTATTAACAAAGTATAGAATAAATTTTCTTCCGGAACTTTTCTAGTTCAAAGTGTGCCTTTTTATTGACAATTTAAAAAATAATTTACCTCAATACACAGAAAAAAAATTTATTTGATTCAAATAACCGATTATTTGACTATTATCAAATAAATATTTACGTAAATCAAATAATTTTTATTTGAATCAAATAAACTGTATTTGAATAAAATATTTCAGTATTTGAAGCAAATATTACTTAATTGATTCAAATAAAAATTATTTGATTTAAGTAAATATTTATTTGATAATAGTCAAATATTCGGTTATTTTAATCAAATAATTTTTTTTAGTGTATCTTTTACCAAAAAAAGTTATACTGTTTTAAAGAAAAAAAGATAAAAAATTTCAATGTTATGTATATCTCCTATGTCCTACCCCGTGTGGAAATCTGGTATAACGGTTTTAAATACATTTTGATAATTAATTAAACAAATAATTGTTGTTATTTATTAACTTTTGATATACATAACTTAGAAAGATGCAGTTTTTTCCAATTTTGCAATTAGCAATGAGAGTAGTGGTAGTAATTGTAAAATTAGAAAAAAAACTGCATGTTTCTAGGTTGTTTGTATCAAAAGTTAATAAACAATAACCCAGCTGAAAAAGTTCTATAGCATTTCACTAGAATCATTCTATAGAATCATTCTATATAAATTCTAGAGAATATTCTATTGAATTTCAATAGAATGATTCTATAGAATTTCTACGTGAATTCTACTAAATTTTAGTGGTTTTTAATTAGAAGGAATATAAATTTCGTGAAATAATTTTTTTAACATTATAGTTATGTATGGTTACGAAGTTCAATGAATTTTATATATTTAAAGGATATAACCAATTATTTTGGCCTAAAATTTGTTGAAAAATATTATTTCACAAATTTAAAGTCTTTCTAATTAAAAATCACTAAAATTTAATAGTATTTATGTAGAAATTCTATAGAATCATTCTAGTGAAATTCTATAGAATATTCACTAGAATTCATATAGAACGATTCTATAGAATGATTCTAG
Source organism: Leptopilina myrica (nomen nudum) (assembly GCA_032872475.1). Lineage (NCBI taxonomy): Eukaryota > Metazoa > Arthropoda > Insecta > Hymenoptera > Figitidae > Leptopilina > Leptopilina myrica (nomen nudum). The sequence goes on from CM065467.1 coordinate 7,960,961, forward strand.
TGAAATTCTATAGAACTTTTTCAGCTGGGAACAATTATTTTGTTAAACAATTTCTGAACTGTTTAAATCACAAAATATTTTTATTTTATACTTTTCAGATTAGTTAAATGCAAAATTAAATAGAAATTGCATGTTTTCAGGTGCTTTGTGTCAGAAGTTAGTAAATAACAACAATCATTTGTTTAAACAAGTTTTGAATTATTAAAACCGTAAATTATTTTTATTTCATGTAGTTCGTATCAGTTAATTGCAAAATTAAAAATAACTACATCTTTCTGTATGCTAGTGTCAAGAGTTATTAATTAACAACAAATATTTATTTAAACAAATAAAGACTGCAATATAACATTAGTAAAATTTATCAATAACAAAAAACGTTTACAATGAAAATGATTAATTAGTTTAAATTTTCTTTAATATTTAATAATAAAACTTTAATATAACCGAGGTCATCGTCGTACATGAATTGACAATTGTTATAAATAAACAATAAACAATAAAAATATATAATTGTTAACATTTTTCGGAAGCATTTTATATTTTGTCTATTGACCCACCCACGGTGGAATCCGATTAAGAGTAATAATATTATAAGTGAGCACGAGCTGGACCTTACCTCTTCCCAGTTTTTGAGGACCCACATTAATAATTATATAAGCAAAAAATTCTAAGTCCAAACCTAAAAAATTTTTTCAACAAAAAATTAATGTGTATAATGACTTACACGGAAAAAAATTTCCTGTAAAATTTACAAGATTTCCTGCGCCATCTATGATCCGCGGTTGTAATATCCACAAACGGCTGAGTTTGGGAAATACACAAACTGTAGCAGACGAACTGCAGGATTTTTTGGTGCTACTATCAGATTGGTTTGTGCTATACCCAAACCAGCTTGTTGGAAACACTAAACTCGCCTGTATAAAGCACAACTTAACCTATTCGTATATTCTACAAAAGACTTTGTGTGTTTCACAAGAAATTTTTTTCCGTGTAGATTTAAAAAAAACGTGTTTTTAATAAAAATGTATTGACACTTTCTTTAAAATGTAACGTCCACATAATTAATTAGCAAAAATTTCTAAGTCTAAACAACTAAAAAATTTTTTTTATATTAACAAATTAATGTTTATAATTATTGTAAACAGTAAAAGACGCATTTTTAATAAAAATGAATTGACATTTTTAATAAAAATGAATTGACATTTTTTTAATAATAATATAAATGTTAATTTATGAATACTTATCGTTTATTATAACATTATTGGTATTGTTATTATTATTATTATTATTAAACTATTTTTTTTATTCCGGTATATTGGTATCAATAACTGCTGTATTACATCATTAAAGCAAATCAACAAGTCACTGACAATAAAACGTTGCTGTTCAGTTAGATTCTATAGCATAGTGGTTAGGGTGTTAGTCTGGTAGTCCGTAGATTGGATTCCCGCGAGCGTAAGATTTTATTTGTTTCTTAGGTTATGTGACTATTCCGATTTTTCTGCATTGTATACGTATAAGTATGAACTTTAATAATTATATATGACGTCAAATAATTTAATTAACAAAAGTCTAATTTTTTTTATAAATTATTAATTTATAAATAAAAGGATATATATTGATTTCCAAATATACCCAGTCAAAAAAGTTCTATAGAATGATTCTATAGAAATTTTGTAGAATTTATGTAAAAATATATTTTTTAATTTCTACATGAATTCTATAAAATATGTCTAGTCAAAGTCTATTGAATTCATGCAGATATTCACAAAAAATATTTCTTTTTACAAATTCTATAAAATATTCTATAGAATACTCTATAGAATTCGCTATAGAATTCTCTATAGAATGCTCTATAGAGTCATTCTATAGAATGACTCTATAGACATTTTTTGAAATACTGCGATATGCATTCTGGTACCAGAAAATTTAACATACAACGGGGTCGATTTTGACATTTTACATGGTATAATTTCTAAATTCGCAAGTTTTATATTTAAAAATCCTAAAATATAACATGATAATTAATAATTGAATTAATTTGTAAAAAAGAAAATACTGCGAACCAGTCACATTCAGTACATTAAATAATATTGCATAATATTTTGAGATATTCATAAGCAAAGTGTGAAAGCAATAATCTCACTTTATATTTTGTCACAATAAATATTTTATTGAAACATGTTTAATTAATTTTATTCTCAGTTAATCAAGATTTTAAAGAAGAAGTAGTTTATAATTACTATTTTTTCGTTACAGTGTGTCTCTTACAACATATTTATTTAATATTTTCAAATTGGTAAACAAGAGACACAACATAACCTTAAAACTATTCTTTAACTCGATTAATCCTTACTTTTCTTGAAAAGAAAACTATATTTCCACTTTTAATTTTAATTAAATATTTAGAGTAGATATTTTTTAACTTTTTTTATTCAAGTAAATAATGTTTTTCGATATGAAAACAATTCTTTTATTGACAGGTGCATTTACGTATGTGATTTATTTTACTAAATATTTTAAATATTTGGAGCGTATTGCATTTTATAGTATTTTAAAACTTGCGAATAAACAAACTAAAACAATTTTTAGCCCCCCAATTAACTTTATTTAACTTTTTATATAAAAAATAATTAAAAAGAAGTCTGAAACATGTGTGTTTGTTAAAATTTGACCCTGTTGTCGACCGCCATTTTTGTTTGTGACGTCATGATTTCAGATCCCTATATTTTGAATTTTGAAAAACAGATATCGAATTCATCAGCGACCCCGAAAACCCCTGAGTGTACATTTTGAATCGAATTTGCAAACTTTTTGAATGATGGTGTAAATTTTGATTTTTTTTAATATAATGCATTTACTTTTTCAAAACTTTGATTCCGCCATCTTGAAATCAGAATTTCTCTATTTTATATTTTGAAAGTACAACTATTTTCCCCACCGATAGTATACTTAAGGAAGGTTTAAAAAAATTTTTTAGATCTAAAAAAATATTTTAAAAAACTGTACTTATTTTTTTGGGTTTTTTCAAAATAGCCGCCATATTGGATTTTATATTAATCGAATCGCTATTTTGACCCCAGAATCTGAAAGAGCGACCTTCAAAACCCCCTACATCTCATTGCTGCTGAAATTTATTGTCTATATAAATACTTTAAATCGTGTATTGAAGTAAAAGTAAAAATTTTGGTCATTTGGGCGTTAATGGGTTAAAAGAGGGACAAATTAATTTTTTTTGTTAATTACAATTTTAAAAAATGCCAAATTATATATTTTTATTATTGAGAATTAGAATATTATACTTGTACCTTCACTGAGAAAACTGGAGAGTCAAATTCAGAGGTTCAAAAACTGTATGTTTGCTTTGCTTATGAAGAGAGTTCAATAGTCCTTCTAAAATAAATTTTGAATTGATAATGGAAATCTACTTGTATATTCTCTCCCATTACATCTGAGGGTTAAAAGTTGCGCAGAAAATATGTACGATCTGATGCGCGCGAAATTATTTTTCTGACATTTATGTATTTAATTTAGGGGTTAGGTTGCCATATTTATTCATTTCGCGCCGGATAAGGAAGGGATTTCTCAAGATGGTTAATTTGTCCCTCTGTTATAAACTCATTTTCCCTCCAAGAGAAATGGCACGAATATCTGTCAATGGTGTATTTGAATATTGAGATTGTTATCCAATAGCTAACTCTCAGATATTAACGATTTGTCCCTCCAGATGTTTAGTCCAATACTCCAGTTTTCTCAGTGTTCAAATTCATAAAAAACAGTTTTTTGAGTTTCATCAGAGTCCGATTCAAAAAATTCACCAGTATATTTTCACCAATATATTGTTTATAAAATATCCCAATGTGAAAAAAACCATTGGCGCATTAATGGCCCAATAATGGGAGCCAGGCATGCCACTATTGTCCCATTATTGGCACCCATTAATGGACCAATAGTGGTAAAGTCATGGGCTGACTACGTCGTTGCCAATAATTGGCAGCCATCAATGGCACATTAATGGCTGCCAATAAAACGCCAATAATAAAAAATGTTTTAAATTAACAAAAATTATGAATTAAAAATATATTTATTTAATTACAATATTTAAAAATTGTTTATTAATATTTTTTTTTTTAATTAATATTTGTAATAGAAAAAAGTCATCACAGTAATTAGCGAGATCTTTTCTCTTTAAAAAAAATTGCCTCACATCCTGTGCAAAAAAGGAGAGGCAGGGGGCAGAAATATATTCTACGAATGGGCCTGAGGACTGCAGCCTTTATATGTACGGGCTGGAGTAACTTCGATGCGAGTGGAAGTGATGTTTGCTCGCCCTATGCGGCGCGATTGGAACTAACGTGAACGCGCGTGAGCACGTGTACGCTTTGTGCTTGGAACCTAGTTCCAACTGTGCCGCATAGGGCGAGCAAACATCACTTCCACTCGCATCGAAGTTACTCCAGCCCGTACATATAAAGGCTGCAGTCCTCAGGTCCATTCGTAGAATATATTTCTGCCCCCTGCCTCTCCTTTTTTGCACAGGATGTGAGGCAATTTTTTTTTAAAGAGAAAAGATCTCGCTAATTACTGTGATGACTTTTTTCTATTACAAATATTAATTAAAAAAAAAAAAATTAATAAACAATTTTTAAATATTGTAATTAAATAAATATATTTTTAATTCATAATTTTTGTTAATTTAAAACATTTTTTATTATTGGCGTTTTATTGGCAGCCATTAATGTGCCATTGATGGCTGCCAATTATTGGCAACGACGTAGTCAGCCCATGACTTTACCACTATTGGTCCATTAATGGGTGCCAATAATATACCAATAGAAAATCAATGGCTCCCAATATTGGGCCATTAATGCGCCAATGGTGACTCTTGGCAGTTTCCCATTGATTTAAAAAATGCTAAAGTGAAATATGTACTTTTTTTTTAATTTTCCAAATAACTATTCATCTCTTTAATGAATCTATGTTTTTTTTATTCTTTTTGAACTTTTTTTCGAATTCATTTCAATGAATTATTATTTATTTTTACAGGCAGGGACTTTTTCTTCTTCGTTAAAACTGATGTAAAATGCATTTAAAATAATTTAATGTGGCTTAATGTGTTGCCATTAATTAAATAACCCTTTTTTCGAAGTAACCTGGAATCTGATCAGGCCCTTGTCTTGTAATGTGGCCGTGATAAGTCAATCCTGATCAGGGCCAAATCACAAATAGAATTTACTTAAATTACGTGTCTTATACGCATATTCAGTTACCTTTCATGTCTTAAAATGAGACACGAGATGAAACTAAATGTCTCAATGTAAAACAGATTTCGTATCTCAATGGTTTAAACACTTAAAGCCACTAGACTAAAACATAGACGGTCTGGTCTGACTCAGGCCAGCGCCAAAAAATTTTTCTACACGGGCTAACGCTGTCGAATTTACCCACACATCAGACCACTTCGACAGATTTACCATCAATACTTTAATTATATGAATCAATAAATGTTTTTATTAACAAATGATTCAACAAAGGTTGTCTTTTTAATATAGAATACTTTGTTTGCTTACAAACTAACATCGTGTTGGTAACTTACTTTTTTATTTAAACTTTTTTTGTGCGAACTTACCCGACTCTCCCCTATTGGTATTACTTCGTTGCAATTTGATACTTTTAAGTGTCAAATTAGGATAAAAAATTAAAGAATAAGAATCACATTCTCCACATACTTTGTCACTTCTTGACTAAAAAATATTTGTCATGAAAAACCATATATAAAAAAGAAGGAGCTTGCAAAAGAACCGTTACCTGAGAAATGAGACTATTTGTACAGCGTGCGCAAAACTTGAAACGATGAGAAAAGTTTAAACGAGCAAAATTGCAGTACTTTTCGTTAATTATACGATGGCGAAAACGAAACAGAAAACAAACAGTACAAATGAGAAAAATAAAAGTTTTCGAGAGGTATTTTTTCCACCCCAATCCTCTATATCTTTCTAAATGGAGGGAAAGACGTTTTCCATCCTTGTGATTTTCGCTTCTCGATGTGGAAACAGACAGACGTGTTTATAATTTTCAGAGAGGTAAAGAAGATTGGAGATGTCAGGTGCAGCAGACCGCTTAAGACAATGGAGCTTGAATAGAGTGAGTTGTGGTGAAAACCAAGGACTTTGGGACGAGGGTTTTGTGGAAAGTGAAACAGGGAGTAAGAGAGGGAGGGAGAGAAAGAGGGAAAGAGAGAGAACTTGATTCTCCAAAAGAGGGGGTGGGAGAATCTGAAGATGGGATTGAAGCGCTGTCACAACCACGCGAGCCGTTACTTCTACATCACTGGCTTCTCTACTCGGATGCCAAATGATCTTCTGTCCGTTTGTCTGTTTTCAAGGAGCATCTAATGCATTGCCAAAGTGGATCTTATTTTTCATTCCTCGAGATTCACTTCATTCTCTAAACGATTCTGTCTTGAAGACACTAGCAGACTAAAAAAATATTCTCAATTTTCCTCCCCTAAAAAAAATTCAAAATTCACTCTACTTAAGTGCTCCAATACAAATCTCCGCAAAATATATCTCTTTATAAAGTTTAATTTACTTTCATTTCAATAACTAGCAACAAAAACTTTGAAATTCAACTTTTTTCTCATAAAAATACCATATGGATTGGAATATTGTTTTATTATTATAATAACTATAATAAACTTATATTCTGAGACAGGGAGCTTAGGGAAAAGTCAGGGACTATAATAAACTTATTATATTCTAATACATGGATCTCAGTGAATAGTCAGGGATTTTTATCAAAAGTGCTGGAAAAATAAATGTGTGAGAAAATTCTGAATTTTTGTGTCTTTTGTTTTGCTTCATGAACTACGAAATTACCAATCTTTAATTTTTTTACTTCTGACAATAATTTCTTCTGAAATAACTTAATTCTTTCAGAACAATCATAACATTATTACTTAGAAATTATTTATTGAATAATTTTACTTAAATATTTCAAAATGAATTCAATTTAATTAGAAATTTTATTGAACTTAGATTTTAAAAAAAATTTAATGATTCAAATTCGTCAGAAATTAGTTAAATTTTTAAGATATATATTTAATTAATTGTTAAAAATAATGGATTAATAAAAGAATTTTAGTTAAAAACACTAAAAAATCATATTTTGAAAAAGTTACAAATAATTTCAAAAATTCAATTATTTTCAAAAGTAGGGTTATTTATTATCTTCATACATAATAAGAATTTCAATTTTTTTTAATACAATTTTAATTGAATTCCTTAAAAATGTAATTCTTAAATTTTTTTATTAAAATTCGTCAAAAGAATTCAATTATTAAAAAATTTGTTTGTAAAGGCCTTAATTTATTTTTATTATTATTATTTTTAAAAAACAACAAAAGCATAAACAAAAACTAACTGTAAACTGTTGACGAAATGAATGAAAGACAGAATTATCAAATAATTTTACATAGTTACTTTAAAAAATTCTACATTTTAATTACCTTAAAAATTTCCACTAGTTAGAATTTCACCCAAGTGCGTGAAAAATACAAAATGTAAATAAACCCAAGACTGAATCAAAATTCAGGGAATACGTGAAGCAGAATTACACAGTTTTATTATCGAATAAAACCGGGTTTATTGTGACAATAAAGAACTGATGGGAAAATTCTCGACAAAACTTTTATAAAATAGGCAAAAAAAGTAAATTTAAACATTTCAAAATTTAATAAGCGGGGAAAAATTTATATTATACCGCTTCTCTTTTTTCCTGCAGTTTTTATAAAGTAAAGAACACGAAGGGGTGAGAAAATCAAATAAAAGACAACCCCACCCTCAGTAAACCGAGTCCTGTTTATGCGCTATGGCTTTTGTTTTATATTTGAACTTTTTGCCGAGTGATGTATTCGCGAGAAAATTCAAGGGAAGGAGTTTACGGATTGTATACGGTAGAAATATATATAGAGAGGGAGTGAGTGAGAGAGAAAGAGAGACCAGACAAAGGGAAAAGAGGGACAAAGAGAAAGAATGGCGTTGGCAGAAACGTTTGATAGTGGGATGAGTCGCGAGATCAAGGGTTGGGATGAAAAAAAAGCGGAGGCAGGAATCAAACTGCAATTGCCATTTTTATTTCCGCTTTCCCTTTTTCTCCTCTCTCTCTCTCTCTCTCTTTCAATCCCCTCATCACTCCACACACAAGTCACCTCCCCCCTCTTCCTCCTCACAATTCTAACTTTCCAATCGCGAGCATCGCGGTTTTTTTCAAATGCATACCGCTCGATTTTAATCCACATAAAGTAGATCTCGTATATACACACCATCGCACCCTCTCGAAAAGGCAAAAAAAAAAGAGAGAGAGAGAGAGAGAGAGAGAGAGAGAGAGAGAGAACACACTTCGATGTTAAAACGGCCATAACCCGTGGCTTTTTTCCTCTTTATATGTATATATTTTATATACTTTTACAAACGTGCACAGTGGCCAATACACAGACTAACGCTGTTTATTCCGCGTAATTTATGCCCCAAGCGCCAAACCGGGAAACCTCCTTTCGTAGGGGGGTCCAAATTCCACGGCTTTTTGCATTTTCCAGTTAATCTTCACCCACAAGAAACTTACTTTTTTTTATATCGCACAGGGTATGAGGGTCCGTGACAATGATTTTTTTTCAATTCTAAAATACTTTTAAATATTTCAAGATAATGAAATTGAAAATTTTTTTGCAAGATCATTTTTTAGAAAATAGGTTGTAATTAAAATGTTTCGTCACTTTAGGACATTAGTTTTTTAAATATAGACTTTTTTAATTAGGAGACTGTGCAAATAGTCGATGATTACCCAATGAGAAATAGCCATTAGTTTACCATTGGTGCATTAATGGTCCAATATTGGGAGCCATTGGTTTTCTCTAGGTTTATGATTGGCACTCAATAGTGAATCACTAATGGTAAAATCGTGGGATGTCCACGCCGATGCCAATAATTGGCAACCACTATTAGCACATTATTGGCTGCCATTAAAAAACCAATAATAAAAAAAAAATTTTATTAAATTTTATTCAATAATAAAATTTATTTAATAATTATTTTATTTATTATTATTATTTATTATTAAAAATATTAATTTTTTTAATTAATTATTTTATAGAAATGGTTATTATTTTCTATCACATCGAGATGTGAATAACCCTTTCGTTCAGAGTCTAAAAATTATTTACCTCACATCCATCAGTGCAAAAATAGGAGAGGATGGGCAGAATAAAATTCCACAAATATTTGTGAGAATGCTGCCTCCTTATATACTATTCGAGTTTCACGTTAGTTGCAAGAAAGTTTTAAGCAACACCTCCTATGGGGCGTTGAGCGAACTACATACTTATCTCATGATAATTTCTGCAGCACGGGTAAATAGGGGAGACTGGGGTAAACTCGCGCACAGGGTAAACCCGTTCACTAGCGATTTGACGCTATAAACTCAACTTTAGATGGAGATATTTGTACTGTGAATAGTACTTAACATACAACTAATGTTAACGAACTTTCGTTTAGATTCATGAATTCGTCATAGAATCAGAGACGGTCAATTGTTTTTAGAAGTGCAAAAAAGAAAAAATGATCTTCGGATTTTTAAGTTTTTCGATTATTATTTTTGAGGCTTAATTTATTGTACTAACAATTAGTAAAATTTCACTAATTCTTAGTAGAGCGTTACTAATTGATTAGTAGAATTCTAGTAACAATTAGTAGAACTGTTTTATTAATAGTCGATAAAACAGTTTCACTAATTCATTTAGTGAAGAAGTGACTTTTAATTAATAGAATTCTACTAAAACATTAGTGGAATTTTACTAAAATTTAGTAATATTCTACTATTTAAAAAGGTGAAAAGTCGTTCATGAAAACTACTAAAAATTAGTAAAATTTTACTAATTCTTAGTAGAATTCTACTAATTCAGATTTAGAGAGATGATAGAAGTAATAACCTATGCACCTAAATCTAAGCTTTACACTGCAAAATCAAGTGTTTCATTTTGAGACGTTTTGTCCCCATATTTGAAACACGTAGATGTTTTGTGTCCACATATTTGAAACAGATAGGTGTCTCATTTTAAGACGTTTCAAGTGTTTTACACATTTAGCAATGCATTTTGAGACACGTTATGTGTTTCGAGTATCCGTCTCACGGTAAGAAAACGTTTTATGTGTTTTATACGAATTGAGTTACTTTAAATGTTTCAAAATGAGACACGAGATGAAATTAAATGTCTCAATATAAAACAGATTTTGTATCTCAATGGTGGAAACGCTTAAAACAACTCATTGTGAGACACTTGTGAGATATCAGTTTTTGCAGTGTAGTACTAGATCACAGAAAAAAGTCTTATTTTAACACTAAAAGTAGTGTTAAAACTACATGCAACATTTTTAACCGACACTGGTTGATTTTAACACTAGTGTGTATTAAATTAACACTATAGAGTGTTAAATTAATATAAATTTTTATGGGGTTAAAATAACACTAAAAATGTGTTAAAACAAAACCAGCTTAAAACTAAACACAACAAATTTAACACATATTTTTTCTGTCATACTAAAATATAGAAATTTGCGAAAATAATGAAATATAAAAAATTTTCTTTGACAGAATTTGTCTTTCAGCGCTAAAATAAGGAAAAAATTTACTAACAACTACACGGAAAAAAAGTACGTGAAATTTTCATTCACTCGGTACTTGACTTTTGGATACGACACAAAATACTAGAAACAGTCTAGTACTCTTGCATGAGAATTTCAAAAATGAAACTGAAGTTACCAACGTTGATTCAACAAAAAACTTTTTAAAAAAATTTTATCTGAATACAAATTTTTCTTGTTTATTTTTAACCCAAGTAAACCCTCCAAACCCTAAAATAAAAAAAGGTGGGGAAAGTAGGGGAGAGTGGGGCAAACCGGATAGTCCAGTCGCCCTGTATTTTTTCGTGCCAAAATTGATACCTGAAGTCTGATTGTGGATTCACATAGTGTGGGGTGGTAGTATGAAGATGTATGTTTCCCACTCGAGATTTTTTAAGCTGCGCGTTATAAACAATTTTGAAGGTGCCAAAAAAACAGTTTTTTGATGACCGTTCTTTCCCATCAAATTATAGGGGAAAAAGTTATAAATGAAAGTTATAGAGCTCGAAAATACCTTTAAAATGATGGGTCATATGTTAAAATTGGTGCATTTGTTTACTTGCAAATGAATTTAAACCACTAAAAATGGCAATTTCTTATTTGTTTAATAACTTGAACAAAAGTTAACAAATTCTTTCGATATTCTCCAAAAATGTACCTCTCAAGACCCTCAAGATGTGTACCAAATCTGAATACGATTCGATAAATAGTTTATGAGAAATTCCATTTGTTAACTAAAAACATGATTTTTTAAAATGGAATTTCTACATTTTTGTCCGGATGAAAATCAATTTTTTTGTTGGGTTCTCTTCATGAAATGTTAATCTATCAATCACAATTTGCAGCGAATTGAATTTTTACAAGAAAACTGGTTTTTTTGGGGGGGGGGGAGAAATTTTCGGCTTATAAACAAATGAACACTACATCAACAATTTTTATTTTAACAATTTGGCATAAACGCCATTTGATTACTTATTCTTTCCTGCAAATTTTGCAAAAATAAATTTTGATCTAGGTTATTTCACTATTTTTATTTTTTAGAAAGATTTTAATTACCTACAATTTTTTAGAAACTAATTTTTTCAGAATATTGATATTCCGAAATGGCGAAATTGTCAAAAGTGCTATTTAGAAATTTGAAACAACCATGTGTAGTATACCTTATTTTTTCAATTGGACATTTTATACTTTTGTTTGTGCAACGCTGGGAGCAAAAGTTTTTTTTTAGTTTTTTTCTACACTTTTCCGAATTTTTTCTTAAGGAAATTCTGAGGTTTTGGGTTTTGAAGGTACACACCTCAGGAATATTTACCACCAAAAACTTTGATGAATTTGCAAAGCGTTTCATTTTGACAAATATTTATTCTCAAAATGGGCCTGTGGGGCAAACCGGACCGTTTGCACAATTTTTTGAAGTGAACACAGCAACTAAACAATAAAAGATGAAGTATAGGTGTCTCTGGGAAAAAGTTGCGCAATTAAATGATCATTCAAACAAGCCATCGAAAAATAAAATCAGTTGATTCGTTTAGTCACAAGAATCAAAAAACCGTTAGGGGGTCCGGTTTGCCCTACTCTCCCTTGTGATTTTTATTTATTTGTTAAATTTTTTCCAAAAATCACGAAATTTCAATTAAATTAAGAAAAATCACTGCTTTCCCCGACTTGGAATTTTTTTAATGGCACACGACATGAGAATTAATAATTATCAAAAGAAAAACAAGTTGTTCATTTCATTACCATTTTGCTTCCTCAAAATATCATAAACCAATTGCTTAATTTAATTTTAATATGTTAAAGTAATATTTCAAAAAACGCAAAATTTGAATTTTTTGGGAAAAAGAAAAATATTGATTAATTTTATAAATTTTAATGAAATGTGCACTTTGTATATATCAATCGATTCGTTTTCTTGTAAGGAATGTAATTTTGAGAATAATTTATGAAAATATTAAGAAATAAAAAAGTTATTTAAAAAAATACAAAAAAATTTTTTTTTTTAATTTTGAAAAAATTGTATAAAAAAAAATTTTGTGGATAAATTTGAAAATCCTTGTGTCAGATTTTAGGTATTATTGACTGCAATAAACCTGCAAAATTTCAGGGCAATCCATTAAAATTTGTTAGAGATAATTTGTACACAATTTTTTGTGACATACACACACACATACACACATACATCTGGACATTTACTCAGAATTTAATATACATATATCCTAGATGAAAATGAGTCCATATAACCATGTTTTGAAAAATTGAAAATCGTCACGAATGCAAAGCTTCCTTATGAGGAAGCAAAATGACTACTGAGACGAGGAATTATGAATTTAATTGAAATTTCGTGATTTTTGGAAAAAATTCGACAAAAAAATAAAAATCGTTGCTTTCCCCGATTTGGAATCATTTGAAATTTTTTTTTAAATAACGTATAATATTAAAGTAAAGAATTATCAAAAGAAAAAAATTACTACTGATGCGAGGAATCATAATTTAATTTGAAAATTCGTAACAAAAAAAATTTTAAATCACTGCACGGAGAAAAATGAATTACAAGTGATATAATCCAGATTATACTTTTTATGATATTTTTAAATTGTATATAGGATAGTTAACCAGAATTATAAAATTAAATATCTAAGTATTACCATTTTTAAATTATTGATCATATTAATTTAGATTATAAAACTTGCATCAATATAATTGGTCTTTACGTTATTTTAAATAAATAAAATTTTGACAAATTAGAACTAACCCTTAAATTAAAAAATTAATTTACTATTTAATTGCCTAATAATAAAATTTAAAAAAATAAATATTTGAATTTGTTGTTGCTAATAATTAATTAATTAAATTAATTGATCAATCACTAAATTTATTTATTCGTAAATTTCTGGTAATTTCATTTTTTTAAATCTACAAAATTATTAAAATTATTTAAAAAATTATTATTAATATTGTTACCAATTCAATAATAATTGATGAATTAATCATAAATAAATTTACAAAGAAATAAATTCTTACTAATCACAAAATTTACACTTTGTAAGTAAATAAAAATACTTTGAAGAAATGGTTAAAAATAATATTCTCTTATAATATTTAAACTAAAAATGGTTATAATCAATATAATAAGCTAATGGTAAATAAATGCATAATGCTATAATTGTTTTTAGATTTATAAAAATGCAATTATCAGAAATTTACAAACCTGGAAAATTAAAATAGCAGCACATATGTAAAAAAGTTCGATCACAACAAATTTTCAAAACAACTTTAACCTCATAATATGACAATTTGAAAAAAAACATGTTGCTATAGTAATAATCTAAAATTATAATTTGATTCTATTTTGGAGTATAACATGTATAATTTATTGTGAATACCAGAAATAATTCTAAAACATTGAAAGGTTGTAAATAGATTATAGAGGGTATTAATCAGATTATATTCAGTATGATCTTTTTTTCTATATTCCTAATTGTATAATCCATTTTTCTCCGTGTGCTTTCCCCGACTTGGAATCACTTGAAATTTTCTTTAAATAACGTCTAATATTAAAATAAACAATTATCAAAAGAAAAAAATTACTACCGAGGCGAGGAATTATTTTAAATGAAATTTTTAATTTCTATGTGTAGAATTTAACGTTATTCATTTTAAATGTGGAAAATTTAACGAAATTTTTTTTTTACTGAATAAGTGTGTGTAGGGTTTAACGGTGTTTAATGTAACTGAATAGAATCTAACAAAATTAATTTTTTAAAATATATTGAACATGGGCAGATTTTATAACGATGAGTAATTTAACTGTGTAGAATTTAACAAATTAAGTTTTCTTTTTATTAAATAATTATGTGTAGAATTTAACAGTGTCTAATTTAAATGTGGAGAATTTAACGAAATTAATTCACCTTTCATTTAATAAAAGTGTGTAGAATTTAGCTTTGTGCAATTTAACTGCGAAGAATTTAATTAATATATTTTACCATTATTAAACCGGCAGGTGTAGAGTTTAACGGTGTAAGACTTAAAAATAATAATTTTTATTTACTCAATTAACTTGTGTAAAGTTTAAACAGTGTAGAATTTAACAGGGCTAATAAAATGTGTATAATCATAAATTGTAAAATTTAACTGTGTAGGATTTTATAATAATATAATTATCAATAAAAAAAATTGTGTAGGGTGTGACGGTTTTTAATTTACATGTGGAGAATTCAACAAAATGAATATTCTTTCTTTATAATTGCTGTGTGCAAGATTTGACAGTGTTTAATTTAAATTTATAGAATTTAATGAAATTAATTTTTTATTACTAAATAAATTAGGGTAGAGTTTAACAGTGTGCAATGTAACTGTATAGAATTCTAACATAATTAATTTTTAAAAATATATTAAACGTGTGCAGAGTTTAAAGGTGAATAATTTAACTGTGTAGAGTCTAAGAAATCAATTTTCTATTTATTCAATGAATATGTGAAGAATTTATGTGTTTAATTTATAACGTAGAGAATTTAACGAAATTAATTTTCTTTTTTACTTTATAAACGTGTGTAGAATTTATGTATGTGTAATTTAACTACGTAGAATTAAATAATTATATTATTCTATTATTAATTAAACACGTGTGCAGTTTAACCGTAAAGAGTTTAACTGTGTAAGGTTTAAAATTAATAACTTTTATTTATTCAATAAATATGTGTAGAGTTTGAACAGTGCTCAATTTGACTGTGTAGAATTTAGAAATTTAATTGTGGAGAGTTTAAACAATGCAGAATTTATCATTGCACAATTTGCCGTGTAGAGTTTTAACAGAGTACAGTTTAAATGTGTAGTATTTGAACCGCCCCACTGACAACAATTATTATCTGAATAACTTCCCAGAAGAACCAGAGATATTGATGTTAGAGTCTTTGATTACATAGTCGTAGAAGTGAAAATTTCGATATTTCGGCTAATTATTCATAATAGAGACTTTTAAAAAATTTTAAATAAAAAAAATGGTTTATTAATTAGAAAAGCGTCTTTTTTAGAAAAGGGCTCATTTTGTCGGCTTTATGTATTTTCAAAATTAAGGGGGGGGGTGGTTTTAAAAATTTGAATTGTGCCATTAATTAGTGCTATTTTTGAACCATATTGCCAAATTTTGCAATGTTTATTAATTTTAAAAAAACACCGGTTCTGCTAAGTAAACGTTTCGCTGGTCGAACCAGAACAAAAAACGCGTTTAAAATCCATTACATGTGGAAATTTTTCCAATTCTATAGAATAAATTCCAACAAGGTTTGGAAATAATATTTCTTCCAAAAATTTTGTAAATATTTCCACCTACAATTGGATTTATTTCCTAACTTTAAGAAAAAATTTTATCTTTTTGAAATATTTCAAATTTTTGTTGGAAATAATGACTTTTTCCAAAATTTCGTAGATAATTCCACCAGTTTGCTAGGAAAAATTATATTTCCAAAAAGTTTGGAATAATTTCCTTCATTTTTAGAGGAAATTATTCCGAAAATTTTAATAGCATTTGAACATTCAAAATCTCCTGCGACATTACAGACATCCCGAAATTAGGATATTAACAAGATGCTCAAGAAGCAATCTTCAATCCCCACAACAGGAATGATCTCAAGATATCCTAATTTCCAAAACTGGAAAGATATCGCCCCGCAACTCTGGTTGTCTAATACGAGCCAAACCGAATAATTTAAATTCAACAAATGTAACCATTTGCAAATTATCACAACAGGTCTGAAACCATCACGAGGATTTAAAACAATATCTCCACTGCTCGTAATGTTCAAGTCCGATAATCGCTATACCCAAGAGAGAGAGAGAGAGAGAGAGAGAGAGAGAGAGAGAGAGAGAGAGAGAGAAATTAACCATAATCAGAGGTAATTCTATTTTATCCTAATAAGAAATTCCACTTTGGGAGAATATTCGGTATAAATCGACACGATCGTGAAAGTCGACGGCAAGGGTCGCAGATTGTACATAAGCAAAAGTGCGCACACCACATTCATTGGTGTCTGTATATATATATATATATATATATATATATTTGTGTGTGTGTACACATAAGGTTACACAACGCACCTTAATGTCGCATAAATCTTCCACTGGAAAATTACACCAATGCGAGATAGAAGAGAACGAATATAGTCAGGGAGGCGGCCGAGATGGTAGCAGCGCGCTTGGAATGGAAGGAGTAGGAGGCATCGAAAGAGAGTGAGGTTAGGTGGTTGCGAGAGAAATAGAGAGGGAGGGGGGCTGAGCGGAGAGGTGTAGAAGCTGAAGCTTCGTGATCGTCGGCAAAGGGGGTGGTTGGCAGGACGAGGGATGAAAGGCGGTTAGGTGAAGGCGAGGATGGGTAGCGCGTATATTTCCCCCTACCTTTACTTCTTCACCGGCAAAACCCCTCCTGCCTCCCATAAGTATACTTCCCCCCCCCCCATCTACTCACACTCAGCATCAGCAACACCAGAAGAGAAGAGCTGCGGCGGAAGCAACAGCAGCACCAGTGGTAGTAACAGTAGCACAGCCCCAGCTTTCCCCACTTCAGAAGAAAAGCACTTTCATAAATCTGCCAGCAGATATATGTGCGCACAATTTCCGAGATCCGGCCATTAAAGAGCCGCTCTCCTCGACTGCACCCTCTCCCCCTCCTCACTCGCCAACCAACCCTGCCGGGTATACTCCAGCGTGGATATAACTCGCGGCCGGGAGCCTGCGAGTAATTCTCTCCGTAGTTATATCTTGATCTCATCCAAAACCTCCCTTATTCTCTCCCCCCCCCCCCTTCTCTCTATTTCCCTCTCACTCTCTTTCGCCCAATAAAGCCAAGCCAAAGCCACCTTCGTCAAGTCACCGCTATGAAGAATAAACGGCCAAAGCAACGCCGATTCTAGACGATCACCACCATCACCACCCCTCGGCAGCTGTGTTTTCCACGACAGAAACTGAAAACGCGTTTAGATAACACTGAATCCCTCTCTCGTCCTCTCTCATTTCGACACACACACACACTTTTCAAGAGAACTTTTCTTGTTATCGCCCTTTCTCTTTCTGTTCTATTATACCCAGTTTCAGGGAATTTACCCTTTCGCATAGCTTCTATATATAGCTCGACCATCTTGTTCTCTCTTTCTGTTTCGCGGGATAACATCCCCTGTAAACAGTTTACTTTTAAACCGGCGTTACCTATGTATTTTCAGATAGGGGTGAATTATATGCGCCAACGATTTTCGTTTCCCTCCCTCCCCCTCCTGTTGAGCCGCCACCGTTTTTAAAGATTTATCAGCTTTAATACCATGCTCGCTTCAAGAACCGAGTTCACGGAAAAAGATCGCACTCGCACAACTGTATGTTGAGCCTGGATCTAAAATCTCTCGACGAATAAATGTCGCAAATAAATACTGGGTACACTCTCGAGCCCGAGGAAATCTAATACAATATCGATTCCAATTGTAAGCTATACATGTAGCGAAAAATAAATCACATTTTGTAAAATTAACCATTTTTTCTTCTATTTAGCCTTTCCAAGAATTAATTGAAAAAACGAACTTTCATTGAAAAAACGAAGTATGAAACCAACGATATCTTAAAACAAAAAAGGGGCGTCCTTAAACTACAAAGTAAATTTTTTCTACACTCTAACTAATTTATATAGTTTCTACGAAGATGTACTTTGATCGTACCTATACTTTCACTCCAGAAATAGTACAAATTTACGAAAATGCTCAGAAGTTTCTTTTAGTGTAAGTTTTATTTTGAAATTTAATTAGTAAAAGTCACTTTTTTTATTTTTAGTGTAATTATTTTTTTTTAATTTTGCCCTCCTATTAATTTTAGATTCCCTCTTAATGGATCAGCAATAAAATTATAATCTAGATCATCAAATATTATTACGGTATTGACAATTTTGGTTTCTATTGTACATTTATAACAATGAATATTGAAAATGGAGCATATTTAATTTAAAATTTAAACATTTTCCTGCAATTTTTAAATTTTTAAAAGTTGTAGCGAAATGCAAAATCCATTTCCTTAAAAAATCTATTCACCAGTTATTTTTTTTAAAAAGGTTATTATTGGTACTTATTAATATATAAATTACAAGAAATTAAACTTGACAGGATTATTTTATTAATATTTTGAATACACTGAAAGAAAAAATTCGCTGGTACAGCTAGAATTATGTCTAGTTTTCCCATAAGGAATAGGTAATAACCTGATACCGGCTACTGACATAAATTATAGGTAGTTCAGCTATACTGATCGGAGCGTTACATATTCATATGCCAACGTCAACACACCAATGTGTAACATAACAAAACCACCAAACATACACGTTTGTCTGTTCTATCCAAAGTCTTTCTTTCAGTGTATAATAGGTTTTTCTTAATAAAATAAACAAAGAAATCCATTACGCCCCGGAGGTGTTTTTTGAAAATTTTGATATTTTTTATAAATACCATAAGTATTAATAAAAATTAAATTACCAGAAATTTACGAATAAATAAATTTATGTTAAAAAAATAAATTTAGTGATTGATCAATTAATTTAATGAATAAATTATTAACAACAACAAATTCAAATTTTTATTTTTTTAAATTTTATTATTAATCAATTAAATTTAAATTAATTTTTTTAATTTATGGGTTAGTTCTGATTCGTCAAAATTTTATTTATTTAAAATAACGTAAAGACCAATTATATTGATGCAAGTTTTATAATCCAAATTAATATGATCAATAATTTGAAAGTTGTCATACTTAGATATTCAATTTTATAATTCTGCACGGAAAGAAATCTGCTCGCATTTATACCATTGCGCGGCCAATAGTTAAATAGTTAACTGTCCTATATAGGGGAGACCGGGGCGTAATAAATCACTTCAATTTATTCAAAAGTGGTAAACCAGAGAAATTTCGGTTTTTGATTAAAATAATGTACTTGGCATACTGCACTGAGAAAAAAATACTATTGGTTCAATAGCACCGATGCTATTTAATTTAATTTTTTTGAAACAATAATTTCTGCATTGAATTAAGAAAATATTTGTTAAAATATAGGGGAAAGTGGGGCAAACCGGACCCCCTAACGGTTTTTTTACTCTTGTGACTAAACGAATCAACCGATTTCATTTTTCGATGGCTTGTTTGAAAGATCATTTAATTGCGCAACTTTTTCCCAGAGAAACATATACTTTATCTTTTATTGTTTAGTTGCTGTGTTAACTTTAAAAAAATTTGCAAACGGTCCGGTTTACCCCACCCCCTGGGGTAAACCGGATCCCCCATGGGGCAAACCGTTTGGCTTTGTATTTTTAATATTGCATTTACATAATCTATAATAATAAAAAACATAAAGAATCATGAAAACAATGGTTGTAGTAATGAAAATAATAATTCGGGATTGAATTTTAATTGAATAAAGATTTTTTTAAATAAAAAAATAAAAATGTTTGTCATTATCAGAGAAACAATATTAAAGGGTCCAATTCTCATTGGAAGACAATTATTTTTCATTGTAAGTAAATATTTTAATGAAAGAAACATTTTGTTTAAAAATAATTTTTATGAAACTTTAATTCAATGGAAATATTCTATAGCCGGTTTACCCCACTGAAAACGTTCCGGTTTGCCCCACAGGCCCATTTTGAGAATAAATGTTTGTCAAAAAGAAACGCTTTGCAAATTTATCAAAGTTTTTGGTGGTAAATATTCCTGAGGTGTGTACCTTCAAAACCCAAGACCTAATATTTGGAAATATAACACGATTTCCTCAGAATTTCCTTAAGAAAAAATTCGGAAAAGCGTAGAAAAAAACTAAAAAGAAAACTTTTGCTCTCAGCGTTGCACAAACAAAAGTAAAAAATGTCAAATTGAAAAATTAAGGTATACTGCACAAGGTTGTTTCAAATTTCTAAGTACACTTTTGACAACTTCGCCATTTCGGTTGAGATGAGGGGTTGATACAATTTAATTTAAAAAATATTAATTTGTTTGAAGTAAGTGTTGCAATTATTTCAAATAAAACTTTGTTAAATTAATAAATAGTATTTACAATTTGTATAGATGTACATTTTAGACGATGCAATATGCTTTTGAATCAATAGCACGTGCTTTTGTTATTACAAACTATGTATTCAAATACGTTCAAAAGCAGATGCTATAAAATTGACAGCACCATGCTATCAAATTTACAGTACCGTGCTATAAAATTGACAGTACCGTGCAGTAAAATTGTAGTCATACTTATTTGAGTTAAAAGTATTAGGTATTGTCTTATTAAAATTAAGATAATTCATTAATTGATATTGTAGTAAATCATCTGTTTTAATTTGCAAAATTTGATGTTAATGTTTTGGAAATACTTGAAAGAGGAATTTGACATTTAAATTTTTCCAGGAATATATCTTTGTTTTGTGATTGGTTACTAAATATATACTATACACACATGAAATATTAATTTTTTTTCTCACAAGCGGTGATAGTTTCATCACTTTTGTATATAAGGAAATTCAAATCAACATCATTTAAATGTATTATGATATGTATAATATATGTATGTATGTATGTATGTATGTATGTATAATGTTAAATAGTATGTTAAGTATATGTTACAATAAAATTTAATTTTAGGTTTAGTTGTAAACTTATAAGTTATATCTCAAATTGCATATATTGTATGTAGAATTACAAAAAAGTCTATCTTGAAATAGGTAACAAGATGTAAAAGAGCAAAAATATGTCTATTTCTCAAAATATTTTTTTCAAAAGAATAATATTTTATATTTAAAACATTAGAATTATGCTGTAAAATTGAATTTTAGTTCATTAAAATCTAAAGTGTGATGTATTCTTTTTAAAATTATGTGTTATTCAAACTATAGCATCATGCTATAAAATTAAATTTTAATTCATTAAAATCTAAAGTACGAAGTATTCTTTTTAAAATTATGTGTTATTCAAACTGTAGCATATCATGCTATGAAATTGATCGCATATTCTATTGATTTGAAAGAACATGCTATTAAATTTATAACAGATTTAATTATAGGTATGAAATGCATTTCTTGATATTATAGCATTTTTCGTAAATACTATAATTTCTGTAATAATATTATATATGATTTATTGAAATCTATAGTGCAGTAATCAATAGCACATGTTATTAAACCAACAGTATTAGTATTCGAACGATATTGAATATGCCGTTTATTGCGACAAACAAATATTTCATTGATTCAATAGCATTTTTTTCTCAGTGTGTAAGTATGTACTAAGTTTCATTGTCATTTATTTATTATTGTTAAAAATATATCAGAAAAAGTGATTTGGACGCTCGAAAGTAAATTTTTGAAATTTTTGTTTTTTTGTTATATCTTTTTCAAAATTACTGGTAAAAAATTTTGTTTATCAGGTTTTGAGCTTCAAACACTTGTTCTTAAAGAACAATTAACAATTTTTTATTAATACTTACGGTATTGATAAACAATAACAAAATTTTCAAAAAACACCTCTGGGCGTAATGGATTACTTTGCTTTTATTGTATTAGGAAAAACCTATTATATTCAAAATTTTAATAAAATAATCCTGTCAAGTTTAATTTCTTGTAATTTATATATTAATAAGTACCAATAATAACCTTTTTAAAAAAAAATAACTGGTGAATAGATTTTTTAAGGAAATGGATTTTGCATTTCGCTACAACTTTTAAAAATTTGAAAATTGCAGGAAAATGTTTAAATTTTAAATTAAATATGCTCCATTTTCAATATTCATTGTTATAAATGTACAATAGAAACCAAAATTGTCAATACCGTAATAATATTTGATGATCTAGATTATAATTTTATTGCTGATCCATTACGCCCCGGCCCGAGGCAAAATTGCTCACCTTACATTTCTTCAAAAACATTGTTCTAGAAAAAAAAGTATAAGTGATATTAGGGCGTACTTTTTTTTAATTGAAAGCTGAGATGTTAGGCAAAGTTTTCCACATGATCAAATTTTTATTAAAACAAGAATGACGAAGTTAAGCAACAAAAAGTGAAAAGTGATCCATTACACCCCGGTCTCCCCTACAATGTAAAAATATCATAAGAAGTACACTGAGACAAAAATGCTATTGAATCTATAGCACGCATATTCACATACGTTCAAAAGCAGATGTTGTTAACTTGATGTAATATGTAGTTTATTTTATAGCATTGCTTTTAAATCAAAAAATGACTTTTTTGATTCAATAGCGATACTATAAAGTGAACTACATTTCGCATTAAGTTGATCACATCTGCTTTTTAACATATGTGAATATGTGTGCTGTAGATTCAATAGCATTTTTTTCTCAGTGTATAATCTGGATTATATCAGATATAATCCATTTTTCTCCGTGTAATCGTAGAATTTAAAAATCTTTTGAATGGTATATTTTTTAATTTTCTGACATTTGTATTTACAAAAAAATCGTGATTTAAAAATTTTTATGTTTCTGGGCTGTGCGCGTACAGTCGCACAGTGGTCTGAGAGCCGATTCTAGCTGGCCAAATAATGCCAGAAAATCGAAGTATTCAAATTTTTGTTGTTGTTGTTGTGATTTTATGATTTATATCTATTTTGTTTGATTAAGAATATTTTATCCATTAAAAATGGTTTTTATTGCTGTATCACAGGTTTAACCTCCTCAGTTTCGCGTATAGTTGATTTTGACGTAAAACTCACACCTTGAAGTATTTGCGGCTAGTTACCTTATAAATGTTATTATTTAAATAATGTTCATATGTATTTTGCAGTTAGTTTTACTGGCAGTTAGGTATTGTAATACATATCCCTCTATTTTTAATTCTAGTATTAAAAAAGCACCAATGAAGGTAAGTATTTACAGTTTTTGTGTATTACAAAATTTAAGATACTATAACTTAAGCCTGCCGACCTCTGGCAGTTTTTGAAATATCTGTCTTTAAATCGACTGTCGCGCGACTTTATATTTGTAATCAGCGACCTCGAAACCCCCAAAATACAATTTTTTAATAGAATCCACAACATTTTTAACATCCATGTCCGCCATATTGGATCTGCCATTTTGAATTTTTAAAAACTGACCTCAGATTTGTAATCAACCACCCTAAAAACCCTTAAATCTTAATTTCCAATAAAGTATATTAATTTTGCTTCCTCGTGAGGAAGCTTTGTAGTCGTTTAATTTAAAAAATTTTTAAAAATCCTTTTGACAAATTTTCTTCTATATGGGACTATGTTATATAAGACCCTGAACAATTGTCCGGATGTATGTATGTGTGTGTGTATGTGGATCCCGTTTTTTGTGAACACGATAACTCGAAGAGGTTTCAACGAATTCGGCTGAAAATTGCTAGGAATATTTATCATAAAAATATCTCGAAATAGATTGATGGACATTAAAAAGTCTATAAAAATTTTTTTTTTTACTTTTTTCAAAAAAAAATTTTTTTTAATTGAATATTGAAGTTAATATACAATAAAATCTTCTTCTTTGCATCAAGACGAATCGATTGGTATATATAAAGTATAAATTGTATGAGAGTTTATAGAGGTAATGACAATTAAAGCAAAAAAATTACCTTTTTTATCAAAAATTTAGTTCTTTTATCAAAATTATATTCCAGTACAATAAGATTTTACTCATTTTTTTCAATAATCTTATCCATTGCATTAAAACGGATCGATTGGTATATATAAAGTATATATTTTATTTGAATTTATAGAATTAAACATAATTAAAACCAAAAATGCGCACTTTTATTAGAAATTTATTTCCTTCTTAAAAATCATGTTGCCTTATAATAAAATGTTAATCTAGACTTGAAAACAAACTAAAAATCTTTATTTCATCAAGACGAATCGATTGATGTATAAAAAGAATATATTTTATTAGCATTAATAGAATTAAATAAAATGAAAAAATTTACTTTATAGCAAATTTTTTGCTTATCGTAAAGAGGAAGCAAAATGTTCATGTAATGAACATCTTAATTCACAACTTGTTTAAACTTTGGTGTCCGCCATTTTTAATTTTTAAAAACTGACTTTAAATTTGTAATCAGCGACCTCAAAAACCTCTATATATAATAATTCAATTGAATCCACTAAATTTTAAACTTTGATGTCCGCCATATTGGATCCGCGATTTTGAATTTTTAGATAATGACCTCAGATTCGTAATCAGCAACATAAAAAACCTTCGAGTAATTACTAATTTCAAGTAAATTCATCCAAGAAATTTTGAGAAAAAAGTTTTGTCCACCTAGATTCGAGTTTCAGACCACTGTGAGCCGTAGGGGAGAGTACAGAGAACCAAACGAATAAATCGATTCAACGAAGCATCATAATTCTTCTTTGTACACTTAAGTTTGAGAAAATTATGATAATAGCGGAGAAAAAAATTTTTATCTTATTTTCTGAAAGAGTGCTGAAACCCCATTTTGACACACCCGTGGGCATTTAACATATTTTATCAAATAACTATACAAAACATGGAATATTTTTTCAAAATTTATTAATTCTATAAATTCAAATACAATATATACTTTATATATACCAATCGATCCGTTTTAATGCAACGGATAAGATTATTGAAAAAAATGAGTAAAATTTTATTGTACTGGAATTTAATTTTGATGAAAGAACTAAATTTTTGATAAAAAAGGTAATTTTTCTGCTTTAATTGTTACACTGTAAAAAAAAGGAGTTAAATTTTAACTCCCCAGGGAGTCTATAAAAGTCGCACCCAATTTGGGAGTTAATGCCAGGGGAGTTAAATAAAAGGAGTTAAAATTTAACTCCCAAATGCTAACTCCCCATGGAAAAAATAACTCCCGCGGGTGTTAAATGAAGGGAGTTAAAAATTGACTCTCTTTTGGAGTTAATTTTTAACTCTAAAAATTTAACTCCCTACTCCCGAGTCCGTTAACTCCCTAAATTTTTTACAGTGTATTAACTCTATAAACTCTCATAAAATTTATACTTTATATATACCAATCGATTCGTCTTGATGCAAAGAATAAGATTTTATTATATATGAAGTTCAATATTCAATTTAAAAAAATTTTTTTTTGAAAAAAGTAAAAAAAAAATTTTTTATAGACTTTTTAATGTCTATCAATCTATTTCGAGATATTTTTATGATTAATATGCCTAGCAATTTTTAGCCGAATTCGTTGACACCTCTTCGAGTTATCGTGTTCACAAAAAACGGGATCCACACACATACATACATCCGGACAATTGTTCAGGGTCTTAAATAACATAGTCCTATATAGAAGAAAATTTATTTCAAGGATTTTTAAAAATTTTATAAATTAAACGACTACAAACTTCCTCACGAGGAAGCAAAAACATCGATAATGCAAAATATCGATATATCGATAGTAAAACATCGATAATAAACCTAAGACTCATTCAAGGCTTACTAAATCTCGCTGAAGAATTACTTAAAGCTTATATAAGTCATGACTCAATTAGCTTATACTTTGTTTAGAACTTAAGACTAACTCAGGGCTCAAGGCTCGAATTCATTATTTGTTTAAGTCTCGCTAAAAACTCAAACATCCCGCGTAAAAAATGTTGGCTACCTCAAGTCTACCTTAAGACTTCATTAAAGCCCCTTGTTTTTCTTAAGCTCAAGACTTCTTTGAAACTTAAAACTCATCTAATAAGACTTGAATAAGGCTCAAAGTTGAAAACTTGTTTCAGTGTATGTCCAAGTTGTGAAATGTAAACAAAGAAAAAGGTAAACAAACCAAGCTCTAAAATCGCATTTTTTAAACATCTTTTTCTATTACAAAAATTAATATTTTTACACTTTCTTTACGAAAATGGTAAATTAGAGTGTCGATGAAGAAGTTTTTATCCTTTCCCCTTGTAATTACAAGAAGGAAAGGGAAAAATTTCATTTTCCACATGTTTACCGTCCACTCGCCCAGCTGAAAAAGTTCTATAGAATTTCACTAGAATCATTCTATAGAATCGTTCTATAACTTAGGACTTCAGTCCTAAGTTTAGAGGAGCCTTGAGGTAACCTTGGTATAGCCTTGAGGTAACCTTTGGATAGCTTTGAAGTAGCCAACATTTTTTTACGCAGGAATTTTAACACTAGACAAAATTTTAAAAAATTATGCTTTTACGCTCAAACTTAAATTTTCTGTCTCTAGAAATAATGCTAAGAATTTTATTATTTATGAAAATAATCGAATTTGTGCAACAAATTTCATTACATTTTTTTTAAATAACTGAATTCTTTCAAAAAATTTGATTAAAATAACAGATTTTGAAAATATTTAAATTTCAGCGAAACATGTTTTTGAGTTTCTAATAATTTTTAGAGTGAAGGTTAGAAATGTTTTAGGTTAGTTAGTAACTTAGTTATTTTAACACCTAACGATTTTTTACGATCACCCTTAAATTCGAAATTTTCTACTTATTAATAGTTTTTTTAGTTATTTAAAAGCTCGAATCTAATCGAATACTCAAAATTAGTCGAGCTCTTTACGAGGCTCGACTTGAGCTCGAACTGAATAGGCTCGGTTTGGCTCAAAAAATGAAAAACTCGAAAATATTCGATCGAGCTTCGAGCTTTTTGAACAGCTCTAGTTTTTATATATTACAAAACCATGGTTTTGTAATACCCTGCGCAGGGTGCATACAATTGTTCTCTAAATTTCTGTAATTATTCTTAACTTAGGTATAGTATTACACATTTTTTTGCATTTTTAAAATTTTTTTAAATGAATGCATAATATTTCAAGAATGTTGTGTCAAAATTTCAAGTTAATCGTAGATAAATGTTTAATTAAATGTTAAATAAATGTTAAATTAACGTTTAAATGGGGTTTAACATAGGATTAGTGCACTTTTATACATTTTGTATAAGAACTTTTTTTAATTAATCTTTTGCCTTAGTGACATTCATATTTATGGTTTTTGATGTGCTGAACACGAATCCGATGTCAAAAATAAGGTTTGACAGCTTCCAGCTGTCAAAAAAGCTGTCAATCTTTTTAAAATTCCAGTTATTGTGTCAATTTAGACAGTTTTTGTGTTTAATTTAGTAAATCAGACGAAATTTTGCTCATATAAAAATGCTTTAAAAACAACAAGGTCAAACTAAATAGTAATATGTAATATTGACAGTTAACAGCTGTCAATTAAACTGTCAAACTTTTAAAAACGAGAGTTTTTGACTGTTTTTACATTAAATTGCTCAATTAAAATTATTTTCAGGGTATTGAGGTAAACCTGAATAGAAATATGTAAATTTGATAGTTGACAACAGTCAATTAAGATGTCATACTTTTAGACATTTTTGCATTAAATTACTTGTATACAAGTGTTTTTAAGCACACTGAGGTTAATCATATTAGCGACATGTATTTTTCACAATAGGCAGCTGTCAAAAAATTAATAAGAGAATTTTACTTTTTAACCATAAAAATTTAATTTGTAAGTAAGTACCTTTTTTACATAAATTTGCTAAAAAAAGTTTGACATCTTAATAGACAGTTGTCAACTGTCAAATTTACATATTTCTATTCATGTTTACCTCAATACCCTGAAAATATTGTTTTTTGAGCAATTTAATGTAAAAACTGTCAAAAACTCTCGTTTTTAAAAGTTTGACAGTTTAATTGATAACTGTTAACTGTCAATATTACATATTACTATTTAGTTTGACCTTGTTGTTTTTAAAATATTTTTATATGAGCAAAATTTCGTCTGATTTACTAAATTAAACACAAAAACTGGCATTTTAAAAAGATTGACAGCTTTTTTGACAGCTGGAAGCTGTCAAACCTTATTTTTGACATCGGATTCGTGTTCAGCACATCAAAAACCATAAATATGAATGTCACTAAGGCAAAAGATTAATTAAAAAAAGTTCTTATACAAAATGTATAAAAGTGCACTAATCCTATGTTAAACACCATTTAAACGTTAACCCTTCGGTGACACGGGTATTTAATATTGATAGATTAGGCTTTTCTTGTGCATAGCTCATTTTTTTCACATTCTAAAGCAAATTCTGCCTGGCGACCTAAGAAATTCCAACTTCTGCAAAATAACGGTGACCCTAGTGAACATGAATTGAAAATTCATGTTCTTTATTAAAAAACAATCTGTAATTTGTTTATTTTTAAATTTGAAATATTTTCCGATACACTATTTGAAAAGGTGATCTCTAAGCCATAAAAAATATTTATAGCCAAATTTTCTAAATTGCGTTTCAATGTTTAAAAATAATTTGCAGAATAATGAAAAGGCCTAATCGTATTTAGGCCTTTTCATTATTCTACAAATTATATAATACGGTCAAACAAACAAAAATTACTGTTTAAAAATAATGTCGAACTTCCAGTATAATGTTTGTACATCTGGTCATTAAATGTTAAAACTGTTTTTCTGAAACTTGTTATTTTTTAAATTTGTGTACGTCCTAACTTAAAATCTACTGGACCAATCGTTCTGAAAATTGCTAAAATTCTTCTTTACATAATTTCTCAGGTAATACCGAAAGTTTTTTAAAAAAATTTCTCATTTTATAATAACAAATTAGGCGATTTTTTGAGCGAAAATTGACTTTTTAGTTTCTAAGTGCTATGAAAAATTGTCGAAAAATATCTCCTCTAACAAATGCATTTATATTTCTTTGGTTTAGGTGATTTCGTTGCGAGTTTTTATGTACACCGCAAAACAACTTTTCCCGCGGTGACTGTAAATTAATTATCATGTGTTAAATTTGTAATATTTTTCAATAAAAATTTAGAAAAACATTCTTCAAATGTTGCATTATTAAATGAAAATTAACATAATAAACTATAAGATAGGACGTATAGCTAAAACAGCAATACTGTATTTTTGTTCTTTAAATACAGTATTGGAATTCTTCATATGGGAATCCATTTTCTTGTTTCTTACTTACATATGGATGTTTTACACTGCGTATAGCTGAAACAGCAATACTGTATGGCTGTCCCATAGCCACCAATATAATATAAATGAGTATTGGCCATATTTATGGCAGTATCATAAATATATTTTTTTCAATGTAGTTAAAACAACCAGAATTCTGGTTATATTAACAAGAATTCTGCCGTTATATTACCTAAAAGTTATGGTTAGGGCATATTTAACACGAAATTCTAGTTAAAACTAGGAAATAGATCAAGAGAAAATTAATCTATCTGGATGTTTTTAAAGAATTACAGTAAAAGTTTCATCATTAATTTTGATTTGCAAAAATTGAAGTCCAGGAAGAAAGGTCGAAAGAGAGAGGGATGGTAATACCAGGTCCTTAGAACCGATAATGCAGAGAGGTTGTATCAGAAGGTTTAGGGGTGAGAAACAAGCCGGGAAGTTACGGATGGCCGGCTTAACTGTGGCATATTATGCGAATTAATTACCTTCCCTGTGACTGAGACGGACATATTATTTATCCCTCCCAACCTACCTCTATAAGCTCTCCTATACCGGCAACTGAGTATTACCCTCATGGCTTCATGAGTCTTTCTGACATCGTTTGTCTATCTTTTCTATTTCTTCGCTCCACTGACTCGTTTCAAACTTAAAAGGGTGAAATTTGTACCTTGAATGCCTTTAATCCTAAATGCTCAATCATTGCACAATTATTCAATTAAATTCAAATTTCAAGAATTCAAAAACAGTTCGTTTCCCTTATTTCCTAAATTTATAAACTAAAAACCTTAACCTAAAAAAAGGAACAAATTAATTTCTTACCCTCGATTAAATGTAGGTGCATGTGTGTGTGTGTGTGTGTGTGTGTGGAGGCGCTGGAACGAGCGAAAAAGGATAAATATCTTGAAAGGGGATGCGCGCGGAACGATAGCGAAAGCGAGAGGGTGAAATAAGAAGGTGGAAAAAGAGAACGAGGATGGAGTCTCGAGTGGCCATCAGCTCGCGGCAACAATCAAATTCAGAAGAAAAGGAAAAAAAATGTGTAAAAGAAAGTTTGCAGTGCTCGAACCTCTAAAAGAATAAAGAGAGAGAGAGAGAGAGAGAAAGAGTAAAGAGAAACGGACCAAGGAATAGAAAGAGGTGCAGTTAGTATTGAAAGAGACTTTTGGTAAAATGAGATTTTTTTTTGAAGAAAGCACTGACCATTGGTTACTAAACAAAGGAACCATCCAACACATTCCTCTATAAAACTAACACAACCATTGATATTACATTTCCCCTATCCCACTAACAAGGCAATGACCATAGTCGCCAAGGGATGATGCGGGCATAGGAAGTAAGTTTCAAGGTCTGCGGAAGTCGTGTTAGCTATGAACCCTCGCTTTTAGTGACTCCATCCCCTTTACTAATGTTAATACCCATCGACCGGAACAATCCCTCAAATTTATCTCCTAATGCACCTTTAAACAATTTTCCAAATATTTAAATTGCTTTATCATTTATTTATATTTCTTCTTTTAGAAATCTTTTAATTATTTGCATTTTCATTTATTATAATCATTTAGTTATTTACATTTTTTTCAGGGATATCATAGAAATCTAATTTTGTTTTTCCCTGATTTTTCCTTAATTTCCAGCCAATATCTGGACCTCTTCCCTGGCCCTAAAGAATGAATGATGAACTTATTCGTGTTTATTATAATAATTGAGGGGCTGGATGCTATAATGTATTACGCGCCATGTTAAGTAAATGGCGCGTAACACGTTATTGCATCCACTGTAACTTCTTCAAAATTATTTAAAATAATTAATTAATTGAACGTATATCTTAAAATTTAATTCTTTGGACAAATTTAACTAAACTTTTTAAGAATAAACATATTTCAAGGAATTTAATTAAAATTGTATCAAAAATAATAGAAATTCTATGATGAGTTTTATTATTATTTCTAAAAATAATTGAATTCCCAAAAAGCATTTCATTATTTTTGAAAATAGATAAAAAAAATATTTTCACGAAAAATTACTATCTATTAGTACTTACTACAAAAGCCCCAAGTTTTGCTACGATTGGAGAAAAATTTTTCTCCACCTTGATCACTTGACATGGAATCGCTCATTTATGAACATAATTGAAATAATTATTGACAAAGAAAATTATAGAAAATTTGTATTTGCATTTTAGAATGCAATTAATACTTTATGAGGCAAAAAATAGAAGATCAGAATTACAATTTTAAACATTCAATTTTTTCCAGTACTTTTAATCAAAATCTCTGATTTTTTCTTGATTTTTCTGATCAATTCTACTTTCCCTGACTACCCTGATTCCCCTGACTTGTGACAACCCTGTTTTTTTATAAATCATTCAGTCATTCGCATTTTCTCATCTATAAATCATTTAGTTTTTCGGATTCTCGCATCTACATCATCCAGGCAGAAGTAAAAGGGAAGAAAGGAAGGTGAGAATGGAGAAGATAAAATACGGCAGAATTGCATCCCCCACTTGGGTGTAAAACCCCTTCTCGCGAAAGAGATTGAGAGAGAGAGAGAGAGAGAGAGAGAAAGCGCGGGGGTGGCAGAGAGGCAGTTGTGGCTGAGTTCAAGGGGGTGTACCACCCCTCTAAAGGGCCCCGCCCGTCATATTCTAGGCGCGCCAATCGCGACCGGCCTTTTTATTAGATCCATAAATCCATCATATCCATCTCGTCGCGTCTTTGAATAAGGGTCGCGACGATTGGTTGAACTGTTGTAAGTCACCCCTAGGAGTTGATCAAGAGAGGGTAAAAAAGCTTTAAGAGAGAATAGTCAAATTGAATAGCGCATTGCGGATACGTTTCCCTCGTCTTTTCTCCTCAAGAATATTAATAATAAATTATTTCTTTTTTTTATCATTCACAAAGCGTGAGACGAAGACTGAGAGGTGGTAGTGGTGGATCTTTGTCATTGAGCGGGGAAATGGAGAAGGAGTGGAACTGCGCACGCAGATAAATTTTCTCTCTCTCGCTCTCTCTCTCTCTCTCTCTCTCTCTCTTCTCCTTTCCTTGATCATGTTGCTGATGCTGCGAGAGGATCGTGCTTGCAGACCACTGTCCACTCTTCAACTCGCACCCCTAGAAATACTCTTCCCATTTTCTCTCCACTTTTTTTCTCCTATATTCTTACAATTTCTTCCTACACTTTTTCCACTTCAATAAACGCCCTTCTTGAACCCTAGCATATTTTCCTACTTCAGTACAAGGCCATTTAAGTTACATTCAACTGAGGACACTGTCGTTTTCGCTCATCACTTGGAATAGTCTATGCCATTTTAATTCGGATATCGTTACCAACTTGGAATTATGGCCAACTGTATAGTGTGGCTAGACGATAATTAAAGGTGAACCAACATTTAAGTTCTGTAGATGAAAAAAAAATGTCTCAAATCTTAACTGGTTATGATCCAACAGAATGTTATTGATGATATGACCGTCATTAACTCGGAAGTTTATCCTGAGTGACTGCCAAGAGATTTTAGTGACCAATTTTAACAAAAAAAAAAATTACATCAGAAAAATATAAATCATAAACTTCCAAAAAACAAATTTTTATGTAACATAGCATGATTTTGAAGATGATCGATTAGTACAATTAATAAAATTTGAAGATTCGAATACTCCTTAATTACTTATGTAAGTTTATTTGTTCAAGAACAGGTTGTTCAAACAAAGAGGTTAAGAAATAAATAAATTCTTTTCATTCTGAGTAAAAGTTTCGTATTATAGATATTTATCAAACGCAATAATAAATTATTATTATTATTAATTAATTAATATTTTTGTATCCCACCAGTCAACGCATGATAAGGAAGAGTTTACAGAGATTGCGAATTCGCCAATTTCTGCAAACCCCCCGCAAAAACAAAGGATTCATATGTATTAATTATTCTTGATTTATTTTAATTCAAATATTCTAGTGATATATTAAGCATATTAAATACAATAGCTTAGTTAAGTCAAGGAGGACTGGGAAAGGTTCGAAGACCATCGGCATCTTGACGGACGCAAGGATCAATACCTTCGAATACCATACTTGTGACGCTGTACAAAAACCTATTTCTAGCTCTAATAAAAAAAATCCGTCCTACGATTTCGAATACTTTTCAATTCGATATTCGTTATTATCAAGATTGAGAAATAATTTTTCAAAAGACAACTTCTTCATGATGAAAAAAAAATTTCCTGACCTTTCCACTATTCCAAAAAGTTTAACCCTGACGACCCTCACGTACACACTAATAGACATTTATTCTCCCTTTCTTAGGACTTCTGAATCCTGCTTTTCTTATATAACTGTCTGGTCTTTAATTTGAAATACGAAAATTTATTCTCTATTCTGAAAATTCAAAAAAAGTCCATTTATTTCTTGATATAAAACCGAATAATCATGATACATTTTTCCTATTTTTTCTCTATGTAAATAAACGCTTGTTATATATAATAATGTTGGATACTTCAAAGCTACCTCAAAGCTTCCTTATGGTTACCTCCAGGTTCTCTTAAAGCTGGCTTAAGGCTGCATCGAAAATTATCTAAGACTTAAGACTCGCTCAAGACTCACTTAAAGCATGAAACTGAAGCTACCAACGTTGATTCAACGAAAAAATGTAAAAAAATTCTTTTTTCAAAAGTTCAGGATACAAATTTTTCTTGTTTATTTTAACCCAAATAAACCTTTTCCAAACTCTAAAATAAAAAAAAGGCGGGGCTAATCTTATAAAATTAGCCTAAGAATTGAACCTTATGCTTTGATTTAAAGCTCAAGTATTTGTTTGAGCTTTAAGTGAGTCTTGAGAGAGGCTTAAGTCTTAGTCAAATCTTATACGATTCGCCTAAATTTTATCTAATTTTATAAGATTAGCTCAAGGCTCACGAGACAAGAGACATTAGAATTTAACGATTGAGTATAGGTGTCAAACACCCAGGGTGTCAGTCAGCACCCAGCGCTTTAAAGCTTAAAGAAGCAGATCCATAATTTTAGACTAGCAGATCTAGACTATTTTTAAACTAATGCAGAATAGTAATTATCTAAGAGAATCTATATTTTTAGATATTAGAGATATCTAAATCAAAGGAGGTCTAGATATTTGAAAGAATGACAGCAGATCTAGAAACTCGATTACCATTTCCGCAATAATTCTCTAGGTGAGATGAAAATGGCGTAATGATGAAATACCATAAGAATTATGAGGTAAACCCAAAAGGTGAAAAAGAGGGTTGGTTCATATGAATATGGTAAGTGAAGAAAGTGACGCCATTGGATGATGTAATCCTCCAATCATAAAGCATTGAGATATGGGCGCGCTATGATATGATATTATCATATCGTGCGAGGTATATTATTGGTCGCGATACCCTACTTGCTCCTTCGTTGCTTCCTTTCTTCCGTCCCACCGTCCACCCCCAGTCGGTCTCACTATACCTCGACGCATACACTACCTCCCCTGCTGGATCCCCACTATCCACCCCTCATCCTCTCTTACACGTCCAACCACCCCCCTCACCCCGAATTATGAGGATCAATA
Organism: Leptopilina myrica (nomen nudum); assembly: GCA_032872475.1. Lineage (NCBI taxonomy): Eukaryota > Metazoa > Arthropoda > Insecta > Hymenoptera > Figitidae > Leptopilina > Leptopilina myrica (nomen nudum). Next base: position 7,996,155 of record CM065467.1, read on the forward strand.
CGCGAGGAAGCTTGCAAGGGCAGCGCCGACGCTACTCGCTTGTCGACCTTCCTCGAAAGCGGACCTTTAGTCTCTCCGCTTGTCCCCTAGTTTATTGCTTTAGGATCCTCGTAAAGCAACTTTTCCATTTTCTTTCCCCCCTACCTAACTCTCTTCTTTGTTTTTTTTCTTTCCTTTTTTTCTAAACTGCCTTTTCACCTTTGACGGAAATTCCAAAGCGATACATTCTGCATCGTAAAGAAAACTTCTAGAACCTATGAGGAAAATTGTGGAAAAGAATTTAACATTTGATTGTTTTAGTTTTCTTAGTCGAGATAAAAGCGAGGGGTTTATATACTAATGAAAAATCGTCTATTGGATCTTGATTTTGTGTTTCTATGCTACTTTTTGGAATATCTTCTTATTCCTTTTAGAAAAAGTAAGAGATTTTAAGAAATGTAATCGACGATTGAAGACTATTTCTAGATTTAATATCGCTGGACTAAATCAATAGGGTGTAAGTTTAACTGACTCTCCTGAGTTCAACTATTCTTGTAGTAAGTTATAACACCCTCTATTCCACCCCTTTCAACCACGAAAAACTGCTTGCTATTCCAAAGTTTATATTTCACTTTGTAGAATTTGAAAACCAACTCTTGCCCATACATTTCTGTATATTGTGCCCACAACAACAAAAGTTTTTATGCTTTTAAAAATAATAATCTTGTCATCTGACAATCTAAATATTCTAAAACATTCATAAAAATTTCAATCAAAATAAGTAGAAAAAGCGAACTTGGGCTTTAATTCTATTTTTGCAGAAAATGGAGAGACAAAGCAATGGAAGAAGGTGTCGCGCGTGAGAATATAAGAGAGAGAGAGAGAGAGAATTTCTTGTGTGTGTACAGACGAGGAAGGGATGGTTCCAATGTTTCATGGAAAAAGGAGCGAAGAGAGTGAATTTTTTATCGGTAAAAACTCCATTAGTGAAAGAGAAGCACACCGGTGTTTGTTATTGGTCATCCTCAGAAGATGGAGAGGGATTTTGTCCGGCGCAGAGGTGCCCATTGATCTGAGGGACAGTAGATCCTTGTTTCTCGTTTCTCCGTCTCCTTCATTCCACCCCTCTAAAACGAAAAACCTATCTTTTCCTTTCTTTTCCAATCCCACACCACTGTTTCTCCTTTTACCCAAACATATATATACCCACTCTTATTTTGTATCTCAAATATTTACCCAAACATTACAATTATTACCAAGAATAAATTAGAAAAAAACAACTAGACTCTAAATTTGAATTTGTAAAGAACTATTATTAATTTGAATTAATAACTGATTTTTTGCTTTTTAATTAGTTTAAAGTAATAAAATTTTTCAGTAAGTAATAATAAACCCTTAATTCAATATTAAAGAGCATATTAATATCTTCTGTTTTATTTCAAATTTTTGTTTTTTCCTTTTCTTAAGAAGCTAAACTAGTGACGAAACGTAACAAAGGAAAAGAATAGAAGCAATATTAAATAAAAATATCCTTCTCAAGAATAGAGAACAACAACAAAAAAAGAGATACGATTTCGAACATTTGTCGAAGAGGAAAAAAGGGAAAAATTGAAATCAGCTTTTTTCTATATATATATATATATATATATATATATATATATATATATATATATATATATATATAGAATATATGAGAGGATCTACAATGTTAGATTCCTTCGAACTGGACGTATCAAAGAAATCAATTACACAGCTACACACGCTCCGAACAACCCCACACTTCAACCTAACAGTCCACAATCGTTCAAAAACTCCCCCTCTAAATTTCAACTATATATCCTATCTTCCTTCCTCTGCTTTCCCTATCTCACATATTTATTTTATACTGCCCGCACCTTACACGAATCATTCCTAAGGCCTTTATCGAACAACGATTTCCGGGAGTGTCCTCTTTCACTCTTCCCCTAAATCTCCATTTGCCGGAACTCAATTTCAGGTTTCTATCCTGAAAAAGCAGTTTTAAAGTCCATCATTGATTTTCATATATCTAGAGAGAAATAAGATGACAATTTGGAATATACTCGAGATTTTAAACTGTTTTAACTATTAACAAAGAAATTAAATTTCGAATCTTGAAATTAGTGTTTAACTATAGCTTTCTCTAGCACTAAATTCAGAGTGCGAAACCGATAGTACTTTTGTATTAAAAGTATTTTTAAAATCATTCTGCACTTCTTTGAAAATTTCCTTAAAAATTGCTTTGACTTTTATTTGAGCATATTGCTTAAAATTTTCAGCTTCCAAACTCAGTACAATAATATTATAATAGTTTTTTAAAAAATTGTTAAATATACCTTTTATAATATTTCTACAGTTCCCTCACAGGGTTGCTATACGGTTTCAATTTTCAAAGTTTTATGACTGTTCTAGAATTTCCAGACAATTATTTTTAAAATTCAAAGACCAAATATAAAATTGTTTTCAAAATTTTTATCTATACTATGTTACGGATTGAAATAATTCATCAATTTACTTAATAGGGGAGACCGGAGCTAAACCGGACAAGTCAAATATTTCCGAAACCGCGAAGAATTTCAAATCGTGTAAATAACCTATGAACGCGCAATTTCGTGATGCATATGCTGCATGAGGTTTTAGGGACGTGTCAATTTTCTTGTAATAATGGTTGCCGTTAATATGTGAAAATGTCATTTCTTGAGGTAAAAGTAAAACATGTTTTTCATTTTTTTGGGTTTTTATAGTTAAAATTAAAGTGCAAATATCATACGGCCATTTTTTAATCACATCGTGATTAAAAAAAACAAATCTTTGAATTCTTTAATTTATTTTATAATAATTTACTATTTTATATTATATTCTTTGCTTAGAACCACTTTATAAATAAATAAATAAATAATGAATTTATTTTAAAACTCGAATTCGCAAGCGAGTTGCTACAAACAGACAAGCCTGAAAACTGTAATTCATTTTATATTATAATTATTACCGATTTTACATATTATATTATATTCTTTGTATAGAACTATCTACAAATAAATAAAAGAAGAATTGATTTGACTTTTTTTACCAAAAAAAAGAAAATTTGTATCTCATTCTTTAATTAATTGGCTGTGTCCGATTTAGCCCCACCAATTTTCGGATTTTCGTTTTTGAGGTAGTCACCTTCGAAGCAATATATCTCTAAACCTATTGTACTTTTTTTAAATCGAACAAGTGGTACGAGTAAGACTCATTTTGAGTAACTTGAAGTCAGTTGTTTACTCATTATGAAACCGAACTCATAATGAGTTGCATCAAAAATGAGTTCAATTTTTTACTGTGAGAGCGCAATTCTACCGTCCTGATTTAAAAACACCATAACTACACTTTTTATCAAAAATGAGTTTTTTATACCGTTGGATTCGTAAAAAAAAGAATTTTTCTATGCTAATTAGAATTATTAATCTTAATTAATTTTCGAGTTAATTAGCAATTAATTTTACTAAAAAGCACTATCTACATCGATTTCCGTCGAATCCTGATATTAAGAGGCCTAACTACAGGCCTAACTACAGTTTGTGAGGATTTAACCAGTGATTTCCTGATAAAAAGGCCTATCTACGTAGTTATGCTTTTTGAGATCTACAACACTTTCCTTAAAAAAAGCACATCTACATTCACTTTATTGAAACAAGAAGTTTTTCAATTTTAATATATTTATTATTAAATAAACTGTTAATAATAAATATAGCTATTTTTAACAATTTTTATTTTTATTAAAATTTTTTAAGGTTAATTAATTGAAAAAAGTTTTTTAAATAGTTTTTTATTTTAGTTCAATAATTATTAGTTATTAGCAATCAATTCTTTCGGGAACTTTTTTTAAATAATTAAATGTTTGCAAAGATTTGGCTTTTTAAAAAAATAATTGAATTTTTGCGACAGAATTTTGAAAGTAATAAACAAGAATAATTAATTAGTAAATTAGTTAAGAATTGAATTTTTTTTAAAGTTTGAATTTGAAATTGTTCAAAAATTCATATTTGAAAATAAGTTTTGTAATTTGCATAATAATAGTAATTAATATGTTAATTAATTAATAAAGAACATAAAGATAACTGCTTGCTTTAAAATTATTACACACATCTCCTCAAAATAGAATCAATAGTAGATATTTAAACATTTTAATCTTTGAATGGGATTTTTAAAAAATTGTTAAGGTTTTAAAAATTAATCATTTAATTATATTAAAAAGGTGAACAGGGAATTTAATGAAATTTAATTTATTTTAATCAAAATTATGTTATTCATTACCTTCTGCAGGTTTTTTCTTTTTTTCCTGTTAGAAATTAAAAAACGCATTTTAATTACACAAAATAAAAAAAATTGTACACTTTAATCCATTTTTTCAAAACTAAACTCTTTTAAGTGTTTGTAGTTAGTGTACTTCTACATCAAGAAAGTCGACCTTACTTGACCTTCTCTCCTGACTAAAAAGCATAACTGCGTAGTTATGCTTTTTTGTAAGGATTCGCCGCGATTTTTCATTTAATTAATTAGCATAACTACAGTTTTCCATATTTCCAATGAAAATTTGAATTTTTTTTTTTTTGCATAATAAAATTCAGCGTACCCGAATTAATAAAGAAGCACCATTACCTTTTGAAGAAACATTATGTTAAAGAAGATATAAATAAAAACGTATTTTGCTTAATATCTCGAAACAACCAAAAGTGTAGTTATGGTGTTTTTAAATCAGGACGGCTTATACTTGTAAGAAATAAAAACTTGTTTCTTCAACCCAACTAGCAATTTTTGTAATATGTAAAAACATTGCAATTTTAATGAATTTTTCTTTAAAAAAAAGAAGAACAAAAGAAAATATGTACCTTACAATTTCACTAATTTAACCATATTAACCTAATCAGGAACCACAAATACAGCTTTGTATTTATAAATATGCACGGAGAAAAATGGAGTAGGGGAGACCGGGGCATAATGGATCAGAGGCGTAATGAATCACTTCAATTTATTCAGAAGTGGTAAATCAGAATAATGTAGGTTTGTACCAAGCTTCATTGTTATTCATTTATTATTGGGTCAGAATTTCTCAAACGGATCATTAAAAAAAAAATATTGTTTATTTCCATCCAAAATAATTTTTTTTTACTCCTGGTAGAGTAAAAAAAAGACCCTGAAAATTGTAGACCAAAAAAAATTTTTTTGTTAATGTTATTAACAATTCAGTTTTTTTGTAGTCTTAAATTAAAAATTTTTTTTCTCGAAAACCAGTTGACCAATTTTAAAAATTCAAAAGGGGTTGTTTTCTTCTTGTTGAAACAAAGTATTTAAAAATAATTTTTGTTTTTAAAAAAATTAATTTTTAATAGTTTTTTATATAATTTGTTTATAAATTGTTAATAACAAATTGTGTTCTGCGCCTCCTAGAAAAAAAATAAAAATTGTATTGTATTGCCAATATCCCCCTGAGAAAAAAAACGTTTAGAAAAAAAAGAACATCAATTACAAAAAAAGTTATTAAATAATTAGTGTCGCGGTGCAGAGCGATATATGACTCGCAAGCACAGCTCTCACGGCACCTGTGTGCACTGGTGCTACACTATAAGTTTGTACAAATCCTAACAGTCTCAATATTTAAGGAAAAAGTAATACAGTTTAATTATATAACATTTTGTTTAAAAAATACTAATATTACAATATACCTAATAAAATAACAATATAATTATATTTATTTATGAAAATATCCCGCGGTCCAATTGGACCATACATGGGTAACGAAAACTAATTTATAAAAATATAACAAAAATTAAGATATATAGAGTTTAACGTCTTGTATTGCTATACACGGCCGCGGTTATTATTTACTAACTTTTTTCATAATTAACGTGGGCAGATCACAATTTGTTATTAACATTTTATAAACAAATTATTTAAAAAACTATTAAAAATAAATTTGTTTAGACACTAAAATTATTTTTAAATACTTTGTATTATAAAGAAGAAAATCCGATTTATTATTTTAAATAAGTTTATAAATAATTTTAACTGAAATTTTTGAAAATATAATTGAATTTAATAAAATTTTTTTTGATATTTAAAGTAATCGTGTTTATTCGTAGTAATGTATATTACAGTTTTTTAAAATAAATTTAATTCAAAATTTTATAAGGGCCAAATTAAGTAAAACCGGTCACTTGAAAAATTTTTGTCTCCAATTTTCAAGTTATCTATGATTTTTGGTAGATATATGAGTACACTTTTTGCCCCTAAAATATTTTTCAAACAAAAAAATTATTTTTGAAGTAATCAGGTGTTTAATCAGTTTTGGATCATTTTATTTTCATTTTATTATTACTTTGAAACATATAAAGATAATTAAGTGAATTTTTTTTAAATAAAAGCTTAAAGTCTATACTTCAAGGATTAAATAAAGTGATTGCTAAAAAATGAAAATTTATAATTGTTTTTAACAATTATTTTAAACAATTGCAAATTGAAGAATGTTCTCAATGTTTTTGAAAGATTAAATTACGATGTATTGATGCGCAAAACTCCAAGCATTGAAATAAAAAAAAATAAAAATCTGTAACCTCCAATATTATAGAAATTATGTAGATTTTTTTGACAAAATGCAGGCAAAAATCCACTTTTAATCTTAAAAATCCGCTTGAAAGCGTGAAGTTTCTAACAAAACAAAAGATGATCTTATTTATTCGTTTGTAATTTTATCTTTTTTCAGTAATTCGAGTCGAATTTCGCCTGCATTTTGTCAAAAAAATCTACATAATTTCTATAATATTGTAGGTTACTGCACGGAAAAAATAAATTTAGCAGATTTTACAAAACTGTTACTGAGTAGAGGATACAGATTTTAACGAAACTGAGTTTTGTAAAATGTAAGCAATATTTCAGGATAAAGTACGAAAAATTCGTAGTATATACTGAATATTTTTAGAGTTTGTCCTGAAATATTTGTTACATTTTACAAAACTCAGTTTCGTAAAAAGCAGTATCCGCTACTCCGTAACAATTTTGTAAAATCTGCTAAATTTATTTTTTCCGTGTGTTTTTTATTTTTTTTAAATTAATCCGTGGAGTTTTGCGCATCAATACATCGTAACTTAATCTTTCAAAAACATTGAGAACATTCTTGAATTTGCAATTTCTTAAAATAATTGTTAAAAACAATTATAAATTTTCATTTTTTAGCAATCACTTTATTTAATCCTTGAAGTATAGACTTTAAGCTTTTATTTAAAAAAAAATTCACTTAATTATCTTTATATGTTTCAAAGTAATAATAAAATGAAAATAAAATGACCCAAAACTGATTAAACACCTGATTACTTCAAAAATAATTTTTTTTTTTTGAAAAATATTTTAGGGGCAAAAAGTGTACTCATATATCTACCAAAAATCATAGATAACTTGAAAATTGGATACAAAAATTTTTTAAGTGACCGGTTTCACTTATTTTGGCCCATAAATAATAATTGAATTCCTATCAAAAAAAAAAATTCTTACGAATATTTTTACTATTTAGATAAATAATTTAAATATTTCAAAGAATTTTATTAAAATTATATTGAAAATAGTTAGATTTCTTTTGTGAATTTTACACCCAAAAAAATATTTTTAATTTTATACGATTCCTCTTCTTTTGCAGCATTTTTTCCTCTTATATGTGGGGGGTTTTGGGGGTTGCTCTTCAAGATTCTGGGGTCAAAATAGCGATTCGACCAACACAAAATCCAATATGGTGGATTTTTTTGAAAAAACACCCCAAAAAATCATTGATTTTTTTAAAAATATTTTTTTTAGAACTAAAAAATTTTTTTATACCATTCTAAAGTAGGGGAGACCGAGGTGAGTTGTAACAGAGGTGAGTTGTAACAAAGCCGATTTCTCAAAAACTATGACCTTTCAAAAATTTTGAAAAGCGTAAATTTATTACATTTTTGATTCACTATTTGATGCAAATTTACTTGACCACCTGAGAAAAGTTTTGGAGATGTATTTAATATGTGTGCAAAAAAATTGCTAAAAGTAAGTTTTTGGCCGCAATTTTGATACTTTATTATTCGACACATATTATATTTTTGTTATTCTAATATTTACCATAATAACTGTTGGATATCCTAGTTTTATGAAATGGTTTTGTTTTTTTGTGTCAGTCTCGAAATTTAAAATAAAAAATAATTATTCGAAGCGATGCACAGTTTTTCGCACCTAGGCGAGTTGTAACAGGCTGTTTCAACTCACCCAGGTTTACGCAAATTTGAGCTTAATCGAATAGAGACTGTTTTGACTTTTGCTAAAGTATATTGTTTTATATTATGGTTTTAAAAGTATTTAGAATTTTACAAATTTTCGTGTAAATCACTTTCATATTTTCCAAAGGAAAAAAAAATATTATTAAAAACATTTTTCGAGTTGCTCTTTCACATACAAAAGTCAAAATCATTTCTACTTATAGGTTTTTTTTATTATTATTGAGCTTGTTGCTCATTTTTAATTTAGTTTTTGGTTTAATTTGATTTATATTGATCTCATAAATTTCCTTACTCTAATTTACTCCTTAATTATTTAAAAATTCGCAGAAAAAATTTTATTATTCTTAAATTTCTATAAAATATGTTATATAATATTATTTTTAGCTATTATACAGCTCAAATTGTTATTATAGATCGTAATTAAATACCAAAGATTGATTTAAAATATCTAATTAGTGTTAAAGAAAGGGAAATATGTGATAACCTAATTCTAAAAATAATTAAGGTATTAAAACGATTGTTTTATTCTTTTCTATTAATAGGATGTCTTTACTAACTAATTAAATTTACTTTAGTAACTAAACAAAGCATTAAAAATTCATTTTTTTCATTAAAATCACAAAATTTGCAACTGTTACAACTAACGTCGACATGTGTTACAACTCACCTTGGTACTAGGTGAGTTGTAACACCGGGAACTGTTTTCGATTTTGCAATTTTTTCGTAAAACCTTACAACTTTTTACATTTTTAATTTTTGGTTCACATACTACACAAAACTACCTATCCAAAAATACAAATTTCATAAAAATAGGACAATTTTTGGCTGAGTTATACTGGATAATGTAAAAATCGTTTCAACTCACCTCGGTCTCCCCTATGCTATTGGTGGGCAAAATAGTTGTACTTTCAAAATGTAAAATTAAGAAACTTTGATTTCAAGATGGCGGAATCGAAATTTTGAAAAAAGGGAATGCATTATAGTAAAAAAAAATTTCATAGCAATATTCAAAAAGTATCCAAATTCGATTCAAAATTTATACTCGGGGGGTTTCGGGGTCGCTGATAACGAATCCCATGTCAGTTTTTCAAAATTTAAAATGGCTGACATTTTTTTGAACAATTTCTTGGATTCGCTTAAAACTTGTCACTCGGGGGTTTTCGAGGTCGCTGATAACGAATCCCATGTCAGTTTTTCAAAATTCAAAATGATGGATCCAATATGGCGGACCCTTTTGAAACAAGTTGTTCATTTCATGACCATTTCGCTTCCTCAAAATATCATAAACCAATTGCTTAATTTAATTTTAATATGTTAAGGTAATATTTCAAAAAACGCGAAATTTGAATTTTTTGTGAAAAAGAAAAATATTGATTAATTTTATAAATTTTAATGAAATGTGCACTTTGTATATATCAATCGATTCGTTTTCTTGTAAGGAATGTAATTTTGAGAATAATTTATAAAAATATTAAGAAATAAAAAGTTATTTAAAAAAATACAAAAAAATTTTTTTTTTTAATTTTGAAAAAATTGTATAAAAAAAATTTTTGTGGATAAATTTGAAAATCCTTGTGTCAGATTTTAGGTATTAATGAGTGCAATAAACCTGCAAAATTTCAGGGCAATCCATTAAAATTTGTTAGAGATAATTTGTACACAATTTTTTGTGACATACACACACACACACATACATACACATACACACACACACATACATACATCTGGACATTTGCTCAGAATTTAATATACATATATCCTAGATGAAAATGAGTCCATATAACCATGTTTTGAAAAATTGAAAATCGTCACGAATGCAAAGCTTCCTTATGAGGAAGCAAAAAATTTCTTGGATTCACTTAAAATTTGTCAATAGAGGGTTTTCGAAGTCGCTGATAATGAATCCTATGACAGTTTTTCAAAATTCTAAATGGCGGATCCAATATGGCGGACTTTTTTTTGAAAAATTTCTTGGATTCACTTAAAATTTGTCACTCGGGGGTTTTCTAGGTCGCTGATAACGAATCCCATGTCAGTTTTTCAAAAATCTAAATGGCGGATCCAATATGGCGGACTTTTTTTTGAAAAATTTCTTGGATTCGCTTAAAACTTGTCACTCGGGGGGCTTGATATAAACAAAAACAAAAGTTCTTCTGACAATTATCCGCTTAGAGCCAGAAAATTCAACAATGTTCAAAAAATATTTTTGCAAAAGATGTTTTAAATTTCTTACAAAAATTTTTTAAATATTGAAAATTGAAAACTATTCTTTAAATTAAAAACAAAAAATAAGATTCTACAGTTCGTACACTTCCACGTGGTAAAATTTGGAAACACCATAAAAATAGAACCAAAATTTTTTTTTTAAAAAAGCGCCCGCCATATTAGATGTGTCATTGTAAATTTACAAAAACTGACATCGAATTTGGCATCAGCGACACTCAAAACTCCCAAGTAAAAAATTTCGAACGAATCCAAGAAATTTTCCAAAAAAAGTCCGCCATATTGGAACAGTCATTTTGAATTTTGAATAACTGTAATTGGATTCGTCATCAGCGACCTCGAAAACCCCTGAGTGACAAGTTTTAAGCGAATCCAAGAAATTGTTCAAAAAAATGTCCGCCATATTGGATCCGCCATTTTGAATTTTGAAAAACTGACATGGGATTCGTTATCAGCTACCCCGAAAACCCCCGAGAATAAATTTTGAATCGAATTTGGATACTTTTTGAATATTGCTATGAAATTTTTTTTTTTACTATAATGCATTCACTTTTTCAAAAATTTCGATTCCGCCATTTTGAAATCGAAGTTTTTCTATTTTACATTTTGAAAGTACAACTATTTTGCCCACCAATAGCATACTTTAGAAAGGTATAAAAAAAATTTTTAGTTCTAAAAAAAATATTTAAAAAAAATCAATGATTTTTTGGGTGTTTTTTCAAAAAAATCCGCCATATTGGATTTTGTGTTGGTCGAATCGCTATTTTGACCCCAGAATCTTGAAGAGCGACCCTCAAAACCCCCTTTACCTCATTGCTGCTATAATTTATTTCCTGAAAGTACTTTAAATCGTGTGTTGAAGTTTAAGTTAAAATTGTGGTCATTTGGGCGTTAATGGGTTAATTTCAGAGGAATAATTCCAATCAATGAAGAAAAATTAAAATTCATCTTTTAGTTAAAAAACTTTCAAATCTAAAAGAAAAATCCTTTTTTTTGTTGATGAATATTTGTATATTGAAAATAAAATGTAAAAATAAGTGTTAAGCGAAATTTTCTTCTCACTTTGAGATTTAATTTTTTTCGGTGTATTGTTTATAAAAGTACTTGAAGTATTCCGAACAATTTTATTATTTATAAAAACAATTAAATTTTTGCTAAGAATTTTAAAAAACTTTTCGAAAATAATAATAAATGAAAACTCATTAGTAAAATAGTTAATCATCAAAGTTTTTCAAATTTCGAATCGGAAATTATTTCGTTCACCGTCGTTGTTATAAAAAGTCCGAAAATAATTTTTTACTCCTCGTTAAGTACAAAAAAAGACCCCAAAAATTCTAGAACAACAAAATTTTTGTTAATATTCTTGGCAATTTAGTCTTTTGTTGACTTAAATAAAAAAAATTTTCTAGAAATAAAGTTGACCGATTTAAAAATAATAAATCGGATTTTCTTCTTTATAATACAAAGTTTTAAAAATAATTTTAGTGTTTAAACAAATTTATTTTTAATAGTTTTTTAAATAATTTGTTTATAAAATGTTAATAACAAATTGTGATCTGCCCACGTTAATTATGAAAAAAGTTAGTAAATAATAACCGCGGCCGTACAAAGCGATACAAGACGTTAAACTCTATATTTAATTATATTGTTATTTTATTAGGTATATTGTAATATTAGTATTTTTTAAACAAAATGTTATATAAATATACGAATAATTAAACTGTATTACTTTTTCCTTAAATATTGAGACTGTTAGAATTTGTAATAGACCTATTACATTTTTCACATTTTAAATATTAATAAAGTAATCCTGTCAAGTTTAATTTCTTGTAATTTATATATTAATAAGTACCAATGATAACCCTTTATTAAAAAATAACTGGAAAATAGATTTTTTAAGTAAATGCACAGGAAAAAAAAGTATAACTCCGTTTACACCTTAAATTCAGCCTCAAAATGAGGCTGAAAGTCAAACTTTTTCTTTAGTGTGTGGATTTTGCACTTCGCTACAACTTTTAAAAATTTGAAAATTTCATGAAAATGTTAAAAGTTTAAATTAAATATGTTCCTTTATCAATATTCTTTGTTACAAATGTACAATAGAAACCAAAATTGTCAATATACTGTAATAATATTTCATGATCTAAATTATAATTTCATTCCTGATTCAATACGCCTCGGGTAATGATCCATTACGCCCCGGCCCGAAGCGTAATGGATCACCTTGCATTTCTCCAAAAACATTGTTCTGGAAAAAAAAGTATAAGTGATATTAGGGCGTACTTTTTTTTAATTGAAAGCTGAGATGTTAGGCAAAGTTTTCCACATGATCAAATTTTTATTAAAACAAGAATGACGAGGTTAAGCAACAAAAAGTGAAAAATGATCCATTACGCCCCGGTCTCCCTATTTAACTATAACTATCTGGAGACAAAACTTCCAATTCCAAAGGACCCAAATTATTATTTTTCCAAAAGCCATTTTTACCAAAGTATTATTTTTCCAATAATCGCTTTCTTCAAATATTGTTTTTTTTTTGTTTTTTAAATTTCAGAGTGCAATTCTCTTAGTCAGGAAACTTTTATTTGTTCTTATCGTTGTTACTTTCATACATTGATATTCGACCTGTGCTCATTTCAAAATTATATACTGAAATTAAAAATTTTATTTGAATTAAAAAATAGTTCGGATCAGTAAGCCAAATAACCCCTGTATGAAGAATTTGAAAGAAAATTATTTTAAATTCTAGTCGTCATATTGGATCAGCCATTTTTAAATTGTAATTTTATGAAATTTCTTTTATATGTTTATATACATGTTTATAAAAAATAAAGTTTACATCTAATTACCAATTATTAACACCAATGTTTGGATTGCAGACACACGCACACAAGATAAATTTATAATCTTTTGCTAAACAAAGAATAAAGCTCAACCGCATGGATTCGAAATTACCGAAAAGACTAGTGAACTAACACCAAAGAGAGAAAAGAAAAAAGAGACAGAGAGAGAGAAGACGATACAGAAATGGCATTTCAGATAAAAGCAGAGGGAACGAGAGTAGAACAAGTCAGACAATATAGGAAAATAGCGAAAAAACATCATTTTAGTTCGAGAGTATAAAAGAGTGAGAGATAAAAATGTAGAGAGACAAAAAAAGAGAAAGAAAGAGAAAAAGAATAGAGGGATGGCTAGTCGGGGTGGCAGAGAATAGCCTCAACTGGACAGTACCAGAATGACTGGACTACCTACCTACTTTTATATCGCTCGGGAAATAATGGGATTCCCATCATGAAGTGGATTTCCCTCGGGAGAGTTGGACATCGATGCACGCGTCAAGAGATCCTACGAATGTCCAACATCCGGATACTAGTACCTATCGGTCTCACGTCCATCTCCCTACACCCATAGAAAACGTTCAAACCCTCGTTTCACCTGTCCTATATCGTTGCACACTCGTTTTCGTCCTATGAACTTTCCTATATTATCCTTTTTTTCGTTTAGACACATGCCTTAACTCAAGTCTGATAACTTAAACTATGACAAACGATTATATTCATTCATCTTTTCATGTCCTTCAAGTTTCCAACTTTCAAATGAGTGCCGATATTTCTTTTGCTTTTCTTTAATTTGTTTTTAATTTTTAAAAATTTTGTTTTTTAAAAAATTCATTTTTAACTAAGATGCTGAATTTATTTTTCAATATTGTATAGTAAGTTTTGAAAATATTTAAGAAGAAAATGGTCAAGAATATTTAGCAAAATATCTTTTGAATAGAAATTAATATAATTCTCGAGTAATAATTGAAAAAAAAATTTTGTTTGTGTCAGTTTAAAAATAAAGAATAAATTCCCGGTTTAGTATCAAATTTCCCGGTCAATTTTTCATTTCCCGGTTTTTCCTGGTCAAGTGGCCACCCTGCAAAAATTTTTTACAAGTAAATTTTGAAAATGATATAACAAAAAAACAAAGACTTGAAAAATTTACTTTCAAACGTCAAAATAACTTTTTCTACCATATTTTTAACAATAATAAATGAATAACAATGAAACTTGGTACAAACTTACAGAATGCCAAGTACATTGTTTTGATCAAAAACCGAAATTACTCTGATTTACCACTTTTGAATAAATTCAAGTGATCCATTACGCCCCGGTCTCCTCTATATGCAGTAACGGAATAAGAAGATAAATGTTCGTTTTAAAAATTGTATTAATTTATTAACTTTGATTAAAAATAAAAATTATAAATAGTTAAAAAATAAAAAATTGGCCTTGAGGGAAGTCTTAAGAATTTATTCGCCTTTAATTTAAAATAAAGAACACTCAAACCGGTTAAGAATTGTAGGTTGTAGACAGTTTTAAACAGTAAATTGTAAAAAAAATCCCATTGTGCACTGTTTGTAGATCTTTGGACAAACCCGGCCTGGCCCTGGTCGAGGCCACTAAGTCGGGGCCAGATCAAGCAAACCCGACCGGGGCCAGCTCGGTAATCGGGAACAAAAGTTGTGATTTCTGCACGGGATGGTAATAAAGATTGCAATACCAACTAATTGGCATATCTCTTGTTCTTCTGGGAAGTTATTCAGATAAAAACTGCTGTTTACAGTCCAGTACATCTTAAAAATGAAAAACCAATACATTTTACATTTATAAAACCACCCTCTCCCCCTTCATTCGATAATATGCGAAATCGACAAAATGGTCCCTTTTCTAAAAAGGACAGTTTTTTTTTATTAATAAACCATTTTTTTAAAAGGTTAATAATTGGGATCAATTTTTTGTGTCACATGAAAAAAAAAGAAAACCGCTGCCAAGTTATATATTTTTGTTATAATTTTGGTGTTCATTTTATTTGTTTTCGTAAATCTCGTTGTGTTCATTTCATGAACACTTTGCTTCCTCATACAGATGTTAATAAAAATAAAGTATAAATTTTGAACAATTATTCTTAATTGCTGTAATGTTTTTTTTCTCTTAATTTGATTAAAAATTCAGTTTCGATACATAAGCGATTTTAATTTTTATGGTATATTATGACTTTAATTATTTTCTTTCTTAAAATTTTAGAAATGATTTGGAAAATGATATTTTTAAACTTTTCAAAGTTACTTCCACATTAAAAATTTTTTCTTAAATTTCCATCACAATTTCTGTTTTTTAAAATATAGATAACTTCTTTATTTCTAATCGAATTAGCTTCAAACAAGTTGTTCATTTCATGACCATTTAGCTTCCTCAATATATATTATTATAGGGGAGACTGGGGCGAAAAGTTAAATTTTGCATAAATGATTTTTTTTGGCAATATAATCCGCTTAGATGCAAATATTTGTATATCAATATTGTAGGGCAACTTGTCCTCTACAACTTTCAATATAAAAGTTCCTGATATTTTCGCATAAAATACATGTTTTGTCCTTTTTTGAAAATTTTGTTTTTTTTTAACTTTTCGCCCCATGCTGGGGCGAAAAGTTAAATTCTATTTTTAGCCTACTAAAACTATTTTCTAATAGGTGATAAGTATTAGATAAGTTAAAGTATACGTAAACAAGTAATTTAGTAAATAAAAGATCTTTGTTTAATTAAAAAAAGCTTTAGAATAGTTGTAAAGTTGAAAAATTGAAATTTCAAAAAAAAAAAATTTTTTTTTGTTTATTTCATGTGAACGGTCTTCTTTTTTGACAGACTACTTGCCCAATGTTAAATAAATAATTTTTAAACAAATAAACCCAAAAAAACGAAAAAAAAATTTTTTTAATACATGTAAGAATACATTTAACTTTTCGCCCCAGGGTGCGTTTTTAGCTTTAACAACAAATATTTAAAAAACTGACTAAAGATATTTAGCAAATACTTTTTGGTATCTCTTCAGGGGACCCAAATAATGAAGTAAAAAAATCGCGGTGAGGATAAATGCAAAAAATATACTTAAAAGTTGATATTTTCTTTTTCGAAAAAATTTTCAAAAGAAGGTTGAAAAAAAACTTTCAATATAGACACCACAAAAATTAACAGAATTGCACACAACTCTGGACATTTATTTAGGGTGATAATACCCTTCTATAATTCAAATTACAATGCTCCAATTATTCCCGTTGGAAAGATAATGAATTTTAACGGTTTTGGCAGTTTAACTTTTCGCCCCAGTCTCCCCAATATAATTTTAAAAGTTAAATAATTATAATAGTTTATTAAATATAATTAATAAACCGGGTAAAGTACCCTGAATAAATATTAATTATTCAATTTTTTATTATAGAATAATTATTTTAAAGTGTTATGATAAAATGTCAAAAAATACAAAATTTTAATTTTTTGTGAAAAATTAAAATATTTATTAATTCTATAAATTTTGATAAAATATATACTTTATATACATGAATCGATTCGTTTTTATGTCAGGAATGCAAATTTGACAAGAATTATTAAAAATTTTAATATAGAAAAAAGTTATTTCAAAAAACCAAAAAATTAATTTTTTAAAAAATTTAAAAAATGTTGAAAAAAATTTTTTTTAAATATATTTTTGAAAATCCTTCTGTTTGATTCTTGGTATTCATGACCGTAATACACCTACAAAATCTTATCAAAATCTATCAAGATGTGCAAGAGAAAATTTGTCCACAAGAATCGGTGACATACACACACACACACACATACACACATACATCCGGACATTTGTTCCTCTCGACGAATTATATATACTACACTTGAAAATTTGTAAAAATAATTGATTTTAAAAAATTCGGAAATCGACATCACTATTAGGCTTCCTTTATGAGGAAGCAATATACTATACTAGTACTAGAATAATACTAGGACTTTCTTATATTTTCTAATAAAAAGTATATGATACCGCCTTGTATTTTGTGTCCTATCCAAAAGTCAAGCACTTTCAAGGAAAGATTCACGTACTTTTTTCCGTGTATGCAATAGGAAATATTTTTGTACACGGAAAAAATAAGTACATGAAAGATTACTTGACAGTACTTGACTTTTGAATGGGACAATAATTCTGTAAATATTTCATAGACAGTCCAAGAATTTTTCACTGACTTATGTGAAATAATCACGAGCAGTGTAAAAATATTTAAAATAATCAATTGATTACTTTAAATATTCCAGCACTGCTTGTGATTATTTCACATAAGTATTAATTACAAATTCTAGGACTGTCTATGAAATATTTACAGAATTATTGTCCCATTCAAAAGTCAAGTACTGTCAAGTAATCTTTCATTTACTTATTTTTCCCGTATATGTACTGCTGCTAATTGACAAACGGAAAATGTAAAAACTTATGTTATTGATGAAACTTAGCAAATCTGTTTCTATTTACCCCAACTTGACCCTATATAAGTATATTTTCATCAAGACTCTTTATTTTGATCATGACAAGGGACGTGAAATTTATACCTTTCGGCAAGACAATTTATGTTCTTCAAAAACTTGTAATTATGCTTTAAAAAACAATAAAATTAAAGTATAAAAATTTTTCTAATGTATTTCGATCAAACTTGAGAAGAAATGAAGGAGGAATCTGACGGACAGTCAAATCAAAAGTTAGTCCAATGTCATCATTTCGTAATTTAAAAGAAAAACATGAATTAAATTTTAAATTCGTCTTGGAGTAAAGGCAAATAAAATTTAAATTTGAATATTTAAAACGATTAAAAGTTGCATTTGAACAAAGAAAATTAAATTTCTTACGCTTCTACACCAAAAGAAATTTAATTTAACTTAAAAGAAACGAAATTATGACATTGAACTAATTTTGCTTCCTCATAAAGGAAGCCTTATAGTGATGTCGATTTCCGAATTTTTTAAAATCAATTATTTTTACAAATTTTCAAGTGTAGTATATATAATTCGTCGAGAGGAACAAATGTCCGGATGTATGTGTGTATGTATGTGTGTGTGTGTATGTATGTGTGTGTGGGTGTATGTGTGTGTGTGTGTGTATGTCACCGATTCTTGTGGACAAATTTTCTCTTACACATCTTGATGGATTTTGATAAGATTTTGTAGATGTATTACGGTCATGAATACCAAGAATCAGACAGAAGGATTTTCAAAAATATATTTAAAAAAAATTTTTTTCAACATTTTTTTAATTTTTGAAAAAATTAATTTTTTGGTTTTTTGAAATAACTTTTTTCTATATTAAAATTTTTAATAATTCTTGTCAAAATTGCATTCCTGACATAAAAACGAATCGATTCATGTATATAAAGTATATATTTTATCAAAATTTATAGAATTAATAAATATTTTAATTTTTCACAAAAAATTTAAATTTTGTATTTTTTGACATTTTATCATAACTTTTAAAAATAATTATTCTATAATAAAAAATTGAATAATTAATATTTATTCAGGGTAGTTTACCCGCTTTATTAATTATATTTAATAAACTATTATAATTATTTAACTTTTAAAATTATATATAATAGTATATATTGAGGAAGCTAAATGGTCATGAAATGAACAACTTGTTTGTTCAGATTGTTTGTCGGATTCTTCCTTAAAAGTCAGAATTTCTAAAATAATTAAAAATTTCTCTTCATTTAATTATAATATAAATTTCATATTATATTTACATTATTTTCACTTTTACTTTAATTATTTGTCCATAAGTTTATAAATAATAATTTATGGAAGAATAAAAAGTTTCGGGTTTTATACAAAACATAATATTGAATTATATAGGCAGAGGCAAAATATTATATTTAAAGAATAAACATTTAATAAATACTTAAAATAATTAGTATTATAAGAAACTCACCAAAAATATGATTACGAAAAGTTTATATATTGTTTCACTTACTTTTAATTATTTTCAAATTGTTGCACATCACATTTCGATAAGTTGATCCAAATTTTATTTTCAAATTGTTTCACAATATTTCATTGAACTTGGTTGAATTTTCACTTTACCCTGAAAAATATACTTTTTGAATTTTGTGATATAATTAAAATAGATAAAAATGTTTCAAAAAATTAAAATATTAAAAATAATAAAGATTATAAATGATAATAAAAAATAAATCATAGTAATTATTTCATTATAACATCTAGTCAATTTCAGAAATTATCTAATATTTATTAATTATTAATTTTTCATTATTAGTCAAATGTGTGTATTATATATTATGATTATGATAATTAATAAAATCAATAAAAAAATTCTAACCTAAAAAATTTTGGAGAAATAATATTATTGCAGTTACATAATATTAATTCTTAATTAATGACATATTCAACTGGAAAATCCGTATTCAGCTACCACTGTATGCATATTATGGAATAACCTAACCTTTTAGAAGAAAAACTGAAAAAATTGAACAAATGTTTGGGACAAAGGAGCAACAAAAAATCGCAACTTGACAAAAAAAGATGACGGCGAGTAGCTGCAATTTATAAACATCTCAATATTGAAAAAATAGCCGCTATGCTCCAAATTTGATTTAAAAAAACACAAATTTTCTCACAATAAAACTTCTCTCAACTATATTAACTGAATTGTACCGATTTGCAACGGGATGTTTTAATAAACGTGTGCACCGAATACGACAATACAACGGCAAAAATAGAGAATAATGCTTAGCAACAATAACCGTTCTTTGTCTCTCCCTTGCTGCAAATGTACAATTCACTTGGCAAAGGGAATTCAGCAAGCGTATTAAGTGTCATTTTCACTTGTGCTCCCTTATTTTTAGATGTTTTGCCATTTTTTTAGGACTAATAAAACAATTGCAAGACAAAGGAAATGTAAAAATCATTACGATTTGTACGTTTTTTAATGTTTTTCTTACCCATACACCACATTTATTACTCCTCTTCATGCACAAAACTATTATTACTATTACTGAACATTAATGAATTGTTTAATTAAACATAACTAGTGAAAAATTTATAAATGAATAACTTATTAATGAAAAATAATTAATGTATAAAAGCACACTTGTAGCACTAATAAAGAAGTGGGGGAGGAGAAGAAAACGCGCGAAAAATATTGGAAGAATTGCACACCAGCGCCATCAGTGACAAGAAATTGAAAGCTCGTAGGCGCGAAGTTTAACATTAGAATTTAGAAAAACATTAAAGTAATTGCTTTATTATTAATAAAGAGCAATAATAATGTGCTCTAAATACAAATAATTAATATTAATTTATTAATAAATATTAAGGATTATTATATACTGATATATGGTAATAGAGGGAATTAAATTCCCCCAGGTAACCAAAATTTAGTTCTTGTCCTTACCGACCTTATCTTACCTTCTGCAAAATTTTGAAAGTTAAAGAAGTTTTACCGGTAGACCACCAGACTTTCCATGTGCATTTTGAGTTTTAATGTTTATATATTTATTATTTTGTTAAATGAAATAACACCTATTTGTTAAATAAGTTTTCTTATTCTCATTCTAAAACAAATTATTACGGTTAGTGAACAATTTAAAGAAACAGTATAAATCAAGTAAATTTAGTAAATTGCGTAAATTTCATTATAAAGTGAAATTTTAGGTTAGGATTGTTATTTATAATTATTTTAATATACACACTGTAAAAAATTTTTTTGTACTTTTACTGTACTCTGAATGTTAGTAATATTTGGACCCACATTCAGAGTAGCGATTTTATTACATTCCAAGTAGCATCTATACAGGTTATTTTTGTTCTCTTACAATTATCCAGTAAAATTACAATCGCGGTTGCAATCTTGCTACACTGGATTTAGGTAATATTTGGACCTTCTTTCAGAGTATTAAAAGTACAAAAATTTGAGAAATTGCTGCTTTCAAAGTATTACGTTTATAGTAGAAATTTTAAATTTACTACATTTAAAAGTATCATTTTAATTTTCTGTAAAATTACAAATCGCAACTGTGAATGAACATTTTTTTTACAGTGTAATGAATGAAATTGTATTATAAAATAATAGAATATAATTTAGAACAATAGAAGAAACAATTGTTTAAAAAACATGTCTTACCTCTGGAAATTTACTAAACAATTACAATTGATACCCAGTATTCTTCAACCAAAGTAAGTAGAATATTTTCCAATTCTTAACATTCAAATGAACGAAATTTATTTATTTCTTTTTCGAATTAAAATTCTATTATAAAAATATCTCCATTTACCTTCAAAATATTAATTTTAACTTTCGAATTATTTAATGTATACTTTGATTTTTTATTGTAATCGCAGTAATTATTAAAAATATTTCGTTCATTTGAACGTTCAGAACTTTGGAAACATTATTTACATTTACAGGTGTAAATAATATGTGATTAAAGATTGTCTCTTATCAAAATCAATTTGATTATCGAGTGAAATAAATGAAAAAAATTTAATTTTTTTATTTAATTTCAGAATCAATTTAACAGAATTAACACAAAGAGGAATGAAGATACTTAATCGTCCACCGAAAAAACGTTTATCGCCCTGGTTAAAAACGCCAGAGGCTCCATTAAACGATGTTCTCCAGGAAAGAATTTCCGATGACAATAAAGAATTTATTCACGAAGTCCTCACAGACATGTACCCAGAAGTTGATCCAGATTATAAATCCCCACTTAAAATTGAACCTATAGAACCAAACGTCCAGTGGACAAAACATTCTCAGCGTTGTGGAGTTCTTGCGAAAAAAATTGGTGTTACCTTAATGTGGACAAAGAGTGGAAAACCAGTCAGAACCACTCTTCTGCAAGTGAGTATTGTAATATTCTTGTATTTCTCAATTTGATCGGTAAAGTTTTTTCTTACTCTAAAACTGTTCTTTTTTATTTTCTTTCTTATTGTATTAAAAACCCATTTTTCTCTTTTTATTTTAGGTTGTTGATAATCACGTCATTAAATATACTCCACCAGAACTTTTTAATCCAAAAATAGGAAAACCAAGAATTCAAATTAAAAAACATTTGGGTTGCCTCATAGTCGGAGCTGTCTCCACTGATCCTCAATTCGTATGTAATTTCTTTTTTTCGAGAATTTTTCTCTATTTTGTATATAAAAACAATTTTAATGATTCTTTTTTAGTTGACTAAAGATTACAGTGATTTGTTCGAAAGATCTGGTGTTATGCCTAAGAAAGCATTGGCAAGATTTAAGATAACTGCAGATGCTGCACTACAGCCAGGGACACCTCTTTATGCCACCCACTTCAAACCCGGAGATGTCGTGGACATCAGAGCAAAAACGTAAATTAAACTTGAATAATTAAATAATCTACTAAAATCTAACTATTTAACTACTTTTTACGATTTGATAATTTGGGTACTTTTTTTAGATTTAGGGCATTCAAAAGCATTTCTCTTTCTTTTAAAATTTCCACTATTTCAGATCCGCTTATAAATGGAATAGAAAAATTTTTCTCCACAATTTTAATAATGAAATTTTTCTCTGAAATTCAATTAATTTCAATATCTAATATTTATTTATTTATTTACTTGCTTATTCAAAAATATATGGGCAATGAAATTTAAGTAAAATTGAAGGGCTACTTAAAATAAGGGGACGAACGAGTGGTTGAAAGGGGTGGGGTGGTTCAAATACTATACATTTAAACTGTACACTGTTAAACTCTACTAAATAAATAAAAATTATTATTTTTTAAACCTTACACAGTTAAACAATACGCGACCTTATTTATTACTAAAAATGTATATTTATTAAATTCTGCGCAGTTAAATTGCACAACGTAAAATTCTACACTCTTTTATTAACTAGAAAAAAAATTAATTGCATTAAATTCTCCATTTTTAAATTAATCACTGATAAATTTTTCACATAATTATTGAATAACTAGAAAATTGATTTTTCTAAACCCTACGCAGTTAAATTACTCACCATTAAAGTCTGCACACGTTTAATATATTTTAAGAAAATAATTTTGTTAGATTCTGTACAGTTACATTGCATACTGTTAAACTATACACAAATTTATTTAGTAAAAAATGTTAATTTTTATAAATTCTGCATATTCAAATTAAACAGTATTAAACCCTACATACAGCAAATAAAAAAAAGAAAAATTATTATTATTATATCAGCGTGTGTAGAGTTTTATTGTGTATGATTTGAAAATAATAATTTTAATCCATTTAATAAACTTATGTAGAATTTAACAAGGTTAATAAAATGAGTGTAATCATCCATTATAGAATTTAACTGAACAGAGTTTTATAATAATTAATTTGTGAATAAAAGAAAATTGTCTAGAATTTTAAGGGGTTCAATTTAAATGTGGAGAGTACTACATAATTAATTTTCTTTTTTTAATTGCTGTGTGTAGGGTTTAACACTGTTTAATTTGAATATGCAGAATTTATAAAAATTAACATTTTTTACTAAATAAATTTGTGTATAGTTTAACAGTATGCAATGTAACTGTACAGAATTTAACAAAATTATTTTCTTAAAATATATTAAACGTGTGCAGACTTTAATGGTGAGTAATTTAACTGTGTAGGGTTTAGAAAAATCAATTTTCTAGTTATTCAATAATTATGTGAAAAATTTATCAGTGATTAATTTAAAAATGGAGAATTTAATGCAATTAATTTTTTTTCTAGTTAATAAAAGAGTGTAGAATTTTACGTTGTGCAATTTAACTGCGTAGAATTTAATAAATATACATTTTTAGTAATAAATAAGGACGCGTACTGTTTAACTGTGTAAGGTAAAACTTTTTAACATCTTAGTTTTTACCTAGTAACATAATGCTTGTATTGTTTCACAGGTGATTTACAATTCTGAACATCTTGCAATAATTTTAATAACAAAAAACTCCATTTTGAATATTTCTAAATTTTTTACAATTAAATAATATTGGAAAGTAATAGATGTCGAGCAAACAGATGTCAATTTTTTTTTTATAAAATTCAATTGTGATTCAATTGTTATTTTGAAGATTTTCTCGACTTTTACGAGAATTTGTCGATTGAGTCTCGCTCGACATCCAACACTAATAATGAATAAATTGGATGAATAAATAATTCTGAATTGTATTATTTTGAGGTTAAAATCTTAATCAAAGATCCCAAAAATACTACTGGCTTAAGCTTCATAATAATTAGTATCAATTATATTTTTCTTGATTTTTTAACATTAAAACCATTTTTAAACAGATATTTTAAAAGCTTTCCATTAAAAAATGTGAAAGTTGGCAATTTTCGATTTTTTGAAAATATTTTTATATTTACATCTTAGTTATAGGATAGTATTTTAGCAAAATTATACTGAAATGTGCCTAAATAACTTGTAATACTCAAGTATAGAAAGTTTAAAAGCAATCCTTAAAAAAATGTAAAATTTTAAATTTTTAGTATTTTTGAAAAAATTGAATATCTTTGAATCTGTAAATTAATAAACGTTCCTTGGGTCAATATCTAACAATGTGCCAAATTTAGTTCAAAACGGTGAACGCGTTTTCTGGAATCCTCGATGTCAATAACAACTATTTATGCTAAAATTTTTAAGTTTTAAGCAATGTACAGACAGACGGATGATTTTATTAATAAGGATTGTTGTATTTCAATAAATAAATTCTCGTAGAACCTTCTAATTTTATTTTAATTTATTTCAAAATGAATTAAAGTTAAATTTTAAAGAAATTTTATTGTAGGAATTTTTAGAATTAATTAAACAAAAGATTTTTAAATTGAATTTCATAAAAATTTAAATAGTTGTAAAACTGTAATAAAATTTAAGTTTTTTTTTAAATATTATCTAATTATTGTTTTTCTCAAAAATTATTTAAGTTTTGAATAATTTTATTTAAAAAATTCCATAAAAATTAATTAAATTTTAAAAGAATTACAGTTGTAATTTTTAAGAATATTTATAAATTCGAAAAAGCTTAAAATAAAAATTATTCAAAATTTGTATTTCTAGGAAAAAATAAATAAGAATACTTCTTCTATGAGGAAGCAATAAGTCTCTTAATATTTATTTAACTAAAATTTTTCAATTTTTTAATAATGTAATTTAAATATTATGAGAGAAAATTAATCCTTATTGAAAAATTGTAATTATAATTTTTTGATAATTGTTATATTCCTTTAAAAATTGCTTATTTATTGAAAATGTTGCTTAATAAATGAAATTAATTTTATATTGTGAAGAATTTTTTCTTTTTGTTTTTAAAAATTATTTTTAAATATTTTAATTGTATTTTATAGAAAATTTTAGAATTGAAGTCATTATCAGGATGAAAGAATGTGAAGCAATGTCTTACAGCAATTTTTTGCTACTCTTTTTAAAATGAATTGTCGAGTTCGAAGCCTGTATTCTTTGAATTAAGAATAAAAATATTTTTTCTACTTCAGTGTTGATCGAGGATTTCAGGGAGTCATGAAACGCTGGGGTTTTAAAGGACAACCCGCGACTCATGGTCAAACTAAAACACATAGACGACCCGGTAATATTGGCTCAGGTGGTGAGAGAGGAGTTATTCCTGGCACTAAAATGCCCGGTCACATGGGTAACAGATACCGAGTCTTGAGAGGCCTTCAGGTAAAAAATTAAATTATGTCATCAAAATTATTAGTCCACGAAAACATTAAACTGAAAAATTTTATCAAGAAATTTGTCAAATAATTTACAATTGTAAATTAAAAAATTTTTTCACATTTCAGATTTTAAGGATCAATACAAAATTTAATGTACTCTTTGTTAAGGGTTCTGCCATACCTGGAGAAATAAATAATATTATTCAAATTTTCGACACTAAATTAATAGAAAGGAAACACAAACAAGGGCCTGCTTTTCCAACATATTTCCCAACTGGCGATGAACCTGAAGAACTTTACATGGACGAAATACATCATTTTGATGAACCTACAATCGCATTCGAAGAAACAGAACAACATACAAAAAAGAAATAAAGAAAATTTTGTTTTATATAAATAAATAAATAGATTTTTTAAATATTAAAAATCGATTGTCTAATTTCATTTCTAATTTTACTTTTATAAGGGAATAACGAAACTTATCGAATTAGTACAAAAATTCAGATTTTTGAATTTAAAAAAGATTTTAGAAAAAATTGAAAACTTTTAATTCACATTACATTTTTCTAACTTATTTTTTTATTATTGAAAATAATTAACTTCTAGAACAACTTTTGTATTAATTTTACTAAAATTAACTTAACTTTGGTTAAAGCCAGTTGTAATTTTCATAAATTGAATTTCATGTTTTAAACTGAAATTTTTGAAAAATTTAAATAATTGATGTAAAAGAATAACTTTTATTTATTTTGCAGCAATTCAATTATTGTGCAGAAATCTATAGTAATCATTGACTTTAAAAATAATTTAAGTTTTAAATACTTTCTTTGATAAAAGTAATCAAATTTTAAAAAATAAAATTTGTTGAAGAGTGTCATTAGAAATTCAAAAAAAAATTAATTTTCAAATATGAATTTCAATTTTTTAATAGGCCTTCCTTCTTTGCAAGGATTTTATTAAATTACTCAAAAATGTTGAATTAAAATTTATAAAAACCATTACATTCAAAAAATTCAAAGACATTCTTCAAAACAATTTAATTTAAAAAAATAAAATTTTAAAAACATTTGTAGAAAAAAGTTTAATTACTTTAAAAAAATTTTTAAAAGTTCTTTAAAAGAATATAAATTTTTTTGTAGGAATTCTATTTTTCTCTTTACGATTTCAATAAAAAATCACTCAAAAATCCAATAATTTAATCAAATTGTTTTAACTTTGAAAACAAATGCAATTATTTTTAAGACTTTTAATAAAATTTCTTTTAAGAATTTAATTATTTTCAATATAATTGTAAGGAAATTCTTTGAAAGAATAGATTATATAAATTTTTTGTATATTAAAGTTCAAATTAAACTAGATTACGTTTGTAATTTTGACATTATGTAAATTGTAAACACTAAAAAAATGAATGAAGAATCGTAAAAGTGGGGATTTTTCATTTCTCCTCTTGCGTTCGTAATAGAGGGTGGACTTGACTCCCGAACTTCCCGTTATAGCGAGATTTGAGTGTAATTTTTGATCAAATTCTCTATAACAATTTAATTGTCATTTTCATTTTCACTTTGATGAAAATCAAAGCGAAAGTAAAAATTAATATGAAAGTGAAAGTAAAAATGAAATTGTACAATTAATCCCCAGAATACAATGATTCAGATAAATAATTTCCAAAGTTGAAAATAACAAATAGGGTTTAATGTACAAAAAGAAAAATAAACAGCTAATCATTGTCAAATGTAAGCTACATTTTATTGTTGCTGCTCTTTCTTACAGAACGTTCGTTATTATTAATTAATTATTCTACTATAGAGTAGTCAATCGATTTATTTAGTAATCAATATTATAAATTTAACATGCCTAAAATATACACGAATTGTTTATAAATGTAACATTCTGAACCAAGACTCGACTCCGAATTAGAGTAGAGAGCAGCTTGTGCAAGCACAAAAAAAATTATTTTTTTTGTTTTTACTTTCGTATGTTACTTTTTTTTAAATTAAAAAAGTTTTCTTCTTTTCTCTAAAGGCATTCAAATATCGACTACAGTAAATTATCCACCTTACGATAGCGAAACGTAGACTTAAGAAATTCCATAATTTTATATTTTTCTTTTTTTTTTTAATTTAATTTAATTTTCTTAAGGACATCGCTTCGCGAATCCTTTGACTCCCAAGTCGAACAATGCTGCCTTGAATCATGTTCGGACTGCAATTCGTACGCATTGCAGATTTTAAAAATATTCGCAGGAAAAAAATAGACAACAATAAATGCTTTTTTATCATAAAAAATGAAAAATAATTTAAACTTCATTCACAGCAGCATCTTGTTAAGACTTGTTTCTTTTTATATGTATACACAAATAAAAAATAAAATATGTCGTGTATAAAAGACTTTGGAAGAGAAAACAAAATAGTTTTTCTGTTTTTTTTTCTGATTAGTCGCTCCTTTTTTTATTGTTTTATTGCTCTCTCGCTCTTTCTTCTTCTTCTTCTTCCTTTTTTTTTATTTGAAACACGACAATTGAAGATAGTTTTGTGTTTTTATATCTTCCTGTTTCACTGATACCTTTGGTCCTTAAAAATCCATGTTCTTGGTTCAATTACTGCATAGCGACGGCGTCGCAGTTCTTTTTCTTTTTTTTTCTTTTTTGATCGTATCAGATGGGAGTCATTGGAAAAAGGATAGTATGGGTTTTTTTTCGGGGAAGCAGAATGGCTCCGTGATGGAGTTTGTCAAGGGACGGCACAATCCAATAGGAAACACGTAGCCTCTCAGAATTGGAATCCTTCGTTTGGAATTTTTGGTTGCACATCAAATTGGTATGATGATTCTCCTAGTTGTGGTGCAACATTCACGTCGTCCGCCTGTAAAAGAAAATAGAAGAGAATTGAAAATATAAAATCGTTTGCAAAAAAAATTAGTATATCAATCAGGCGTTCTTCCCTGACTTTTCCCTGATTTCCAGACAAAATTATGGTTTTTTCCCTGATTCTAAAGTCGAAGTCCATCAGTTGGAAATTCTCGAATTAAAAATATATTAAAAAATAAAAACTGGAAATAATTTTTTAAAAAATTCAATTAAATGTTTTCAAAAAAAAACAATTCTACAGAATTTTTAGTTAAAAGTATGAAAAATTACGAATTTTAAAGATTCTAATTTGAAACCTTTTCAAAATCTAATTCATTAAAAAATTTGTACGAAAATTCAATTATTTAAATACAGAAATAAATAATTTATTGAATAACTGAATAATTCTTAAAATTCAAGTAATATAGAATTTTATGGAAAAACATTTAAATAATTGATTCTATCGGCGAATCTTAATGAAATTTTTTAAAAATAATTGAGCGTTTCGGTGCAATAATCGGTCTTACTCGTGAACGCAAGCGCTAATACCAGTCAGGTGGCACTGAGCGCCTCTGGGCCTCTCACTGCCACCCGACTGGTATTAGCGCTTGCGTTCACGCGTAAGACCGATTATTGCACCGAAACGCTCAATTGCAAATTTTCTAGGAATCCAATTAAAATTGTATTAAAAATAATGGAAATTCTGCGATGAGTTTTTTTATTTATAACAACATTTAATTCCTAAAAAGAATTTTACTATTTAAAAAAATAGGTATACCTTATTTTTTCAATTTGACATTTTTACTTTTGTTTGTGCAACACTGGGAGCAAAAGTTTTTTTTTTTAGTTTTTTTCTACACTTTTACGAATTTTTTCTTAAGGAAATTCTGAGGAAATTAAAGTTTCATAAAAATTATTTTTAAATAAAATGTTTCTTTCATTAAAATATTTACTTACAATAAAAAATAATTGTCTTCCAATGAGAATTGGACCCTTTAATATTGTTTCTCTGATAATGACAAACATTTTTATTTTTTTATTAAAAAAAATCTTTATTTAATTAAAATTCAATCCCGAATTATTATTTTCATTCCTACACCCATTGTTTACATGATTCTTTATGTTTTTTATTATTATAGATTATGTAAATGCAATATTAAAAATACAAAACCAAACGGTCCGGTTTACCCCAGGAGGTGGGGGGCAAACCGGACCGTTTGCAAAATTTTTTTAAGTTAATACAGCAACCAAACAATAAAAGATGAAGTATAGGTGTCTCTGGGAAAAAGTTGCGCAATTAAATGATCTGTCAAACAAGCACTCGAAAAATGAAATCGGTTGATTCGTTTAGTCACAAGAGTCAAAAAACCGTTAGGAGATCCGGTTTGCCCTACTCTCCCCTAAATTTTAACTTTTTTTCAAAATTAATTTGAAGAATTTATTAATTTTATTAATTTATTGTTATGCGAAGAATTTTATTACTTTTGAAAATAACTGAATTTCTGCAATTATTTGTAACATCACTAAAATTTTTCTATAAATAAATTTTTTAAAAATAATTAATTAAAGATATAGGGTCATTTGGGGTAAATGTAAACGCGGGGTAAATGTAAACAGTAGATGTTTCAGCTAAATTTACAAATTAAAAAATAAGTACGACGGCAAAATTTTTACCTCAGCTCACCTACAAGATGTTCTGACTATTGCCAATATTTTATTTTGACAATTGGCAATGCCCTAGTGTAAGTTATCTTTTAATGCAAAAAAGTTTAAAAAATCCGACATTTTAAAATTAAAAAATTCGTTTTTAGATTCTTATTCAGCAACCTTAAAAACTTTTTTTTACCAAGTTGAATGAAAATCTATTAAAATTTGTTTAAGTTATTCAAGTATTTACTTTACTAATTTTGTAATGGTTGATTGTTTATTTTATATGATACATTATCAGTCAACTGGTTGATTTACTATACGTCTACGAATAATTTTTTTTCAGTTTTTCCATCCCTTAAGACAGTAGTATGCTTGAAATAACTTGTTTCTTAAACCTCGCTTAACTACAGAAGTGTTTACATTTACCCCGAATTTTAGGCAAATTTCAAAATCTCGGGGTAAATGTAAACAGTCAGTTGTAGACGATTCAGGTGCATCAATATTTTTTTGAACCTCATAAAATTTTTCTAGGGAGCTCTAGTAACAAGTTCATGCAAAAAAAAAATCCGTCCATTTTACCTTTTAACAAAAAAAACTGATGTTTTTCGTAAAAAATAGATAAACCGTTTACATTTACCCCAAATGACCCTATAGGGTCATTTTTGGGTAAATGTAAACGGGATTTTAAAATGGCAGATCCAATAATTTATTAAATTATTATTTTTTTAAATGTAGTTGAAGTTCTGTTTACATTTACCCCGAGTTTCCGAATTTTTGAGGTAAATGTAAACACTTAATTATTCATTAACTAAATTGACGAAAATCAAAGTCAATTTTTATTAATAGGCATTAATAAGGAAGAATGAAAAATTTTAGTTTGATTTTTTAATTTATTTTTATGCAAATGCGAGAAAAAAAACTGAAACAGTAAAACTTTGATTTTCAATCTTTTTTGCATTAAAAGATAACTTACACTCTGGCATTGCCAATTGTCAAAATAAAATATTGGCAATACTCAGAACATCTTGTAGATGAACTGGGGTAAAAATATTGACGTCGAACTTATTTTTAAATTTGTAAATTTAGCTGAAACATCTACTGTTTACATTTACCCCAAATGGCCCTATATATATATATATATATATAAATGTAACTAATTTCAAAAGAATTTGAATTATTAAGATTTTCTTATAAGTTAAGTTCTTTAAATTTTCCTTTTTTTCTCTTTACTAATTTCAAATATTAATTAGTTTCGTAGTTATAACTTAATAATTTAATGAATTTTATTATTGTAATATTTAATAAATAAACAAATTAATGTAAAAACAAATATAATTTAATTATTAAATAAATAAATGGTGCTGCATATATCTGTGAGTATCTAGGGTCGACGTGGCGATGTATAACGCGCAGCGCATTTTATTAAATTATCTATATTTTCCTTAGTTTTTAACGAATCTTTTTTAAATTGTACAATAAACTTCCTTGAATGCTAATAAACAAATGTCTCACTGGAAGTTTTTTTAATTAAAAAGTTCCCCGCAGACTTTTTATCGTCAAAGTTGAAAAAGTAGAATTTCTAACCTCTCTTAATTAACAAAACAAAATTGTTAAACAATTGACAATTTTATAATTTTTCGTTGTCTTCTCTTGACCCAAAAAAGGTGTATGTCAAATTTCATTTAAATCGAATAATAAATACCAAAGATATGATGATTTATGTTTTACAATTTAATTAATTTTATAAATAAAAAATTTCCAGTTTTTCTCATTATCTTCCAAAGTAATTGTTCTACAAAAAAAATTTAAAGGAAAAAAAGATGCCCCATTTAATTTCCTACAAGAATGTATGATTCAAAATTTAAAATTCAATGTAAAACCTTTTAAAATTTAATTATTTCTAAAATTTTAACTGAAATCCGTTTTCAAGTCAATTCTTATCAAAACGTTATACGAGAATTTAATTATTTAAATACAAAAATTAATAATTGATTATTTCTAAAAATTTCAAATACTTTATGGATTATTTTTAATTGGAAAAAGAAAATTTATAGACTATTTGAGATATTTGAGATTTTTATTAATTTGATATTTCTTTTAATACTTTAAATAAAATTTCCTTACTTCACTGTCCTGTAAAAATCCTGTTATTTTTAAATTTCTAAGGGAATTAATTTCACTTAAACGCTAATCACTCTATTTACAAATTAATTGTCACTTTTGACATGAAAATTTTAGTTATAAACAATTTGGAATAAATAAGCCCTAACTTCTCGTAAGGACAAGACACCTCGGTGTATTATTTTAAAAGTAGCCATTTAAAAAAAGGTAGAGTATGAAAAGAAAAATTCGTAGTAAAAAAAATGTTTAAAGACAAAGAAAAATGTCTCACCTCTTCTGCGAAATATTGCTCAATAATATCGTACGCCAATTTGTAAATATCTACGTTCTCGTGATTTTGTAGGGCCTCAATCTTATCAAGTCCAGAACATTCTTCAATCATATTGGCCAATTGTTCCACTTGGGCACCGGCGAGCTTGAGCATATTATGAATTCCGTCGAGTACAACCTGCACGACTTGTGTGTCTTTACACGAAAGGAGATCACAGAAAGGCGAAATCACTCCTTCTTGAATGAGTCGTGAAACTTGTTCCCTGGTTCCGCTTATCGTCAAATTACTAATTGCCCATGCGGCTTCCTTTTGCGTTTGGAATTCTCCCTGAAAAGATATTTTTCCACATTAGCATTTTCCGTCATAATTTTAATAAACTAATTTCCAAATTCTCAGATTTTCAATTTATCAAATTTCCATTTTATTGAAGACCCAATTCACAAAGTTTAAATTCAGGAGTAGATCCAAGAATAATACTCACCTTGGACAAATTGCGAATGATGTGTGGTAAGAGTCCAGCATCGATGACAGCCTGGACTTGTGTTTGATTTCCGGCGGTGATGTTCGATAAGAACCAAACGGCTTCTTTACAAATTTTCTCCTTTGGATGCGTCAGCAAATTTGTGAAATGAGACAGTGCGTCACAATTTAGGACAACTTGCGTTTGCTCATCAGTTCCAGTGACGATATTACCAACGGCTCTGAGCGCAGCGGTTTGCACTTTGACTTCCTTGTGGGACAGAAGTGGAATTAATCGTGGAACAACGCCACTATCAATGACCAATTGTATTTGTTCATTACCGCCGTCAGTCAAGTAACTTAACGCCCAAACTGTGTCAACGAGAATCTGCAATGTTATTAAATTTAGTAAACAAAGAACTGAAAAAACAAAAGATAACGAAAGTACCCAAAAAAAAAGAAAAAATAACGAAAAAACAAACAAAAATGAAAAAGAATGAAAAAAATTGTTTGATTTTTAAAACTCACATTGATGTCCGTGTGATGAATCAACATATTAAGGGCAGGTAGAATGTCCTTAATTGTTTGAACAGGAGGCGGAGGATCTTTATTTCGACATAAGTTAACAATAACCCAGGTGACATTGCGAAGAAAAGTGAGTGGTATATCTGGCTTAATAAACGTAAGCAATGGTTGAACAACACCTAGACTGATCACATAATCTCGTGGAACTGGACCATCTCCAATAATATTTCCTATAATGCGCAGAAAAGTCAAATCTTTCATTTTTATCGTTCCATAGTATAGGCCAATTTTAATTTTTCTTTCGTTTCAAATTCAAATTTTCAAATCAAGCAAATACGTTTAAACTGATTTTTTTTCAAAATTACATTTAATCAAACCTCCCCTTTTTTATTTTAAAACAGGAAAAGGGAGTTTCAAAGAACAACAATAATCATGTTTTCTAATATAATTAAAATTTCAGGCAGAAACATTGAAAAGCTGATAGAAAATTGTTAACTTTCAAGTAATTTTTAGAACTTTAATTCTAATCATTAGCTCCAATTTTAGTTCAAATATTTGTTTCTAACTATGCTTTAAGAGAACATTTAATTTTACATCTAATGAAATCTTTTAGAAAAGAATTCACTTTTTCAAAATTCCATGACTTTTCCAGATCTTTCAAGCCATTACTTTTAAAATTTCATGATAAATTATTATAAAATTGTTTCAATAAATTTTCATCTCATTCTCGTCTAAAGTATGACATCATTCCAGAGTTTACCGCAAAAATTTTATTTTATTTATCCTTACTTTTCCGTGAACTTTTCAATTCAATCTTTAACTAAAATTCATATTCCAAATTCAATTACTTTTAATAACTTTTGAGAATGTTCCTTGAAAATTTAATTATACATTGAATGAACAAAAGTTCACCTAAATTATTTCTGAAATACACTAATTTATAATTAAATTAAATAAAATTTGAACAATTTAATAACTTTTCATATTAAAAAATTCAAACAATTTCATAATAATGTTAAGGAGTCTACCCACTTTAGACGCGACAAAAAATGCTACTTTTGTAAATTTTTTTAGGTTTAAATTATAAATATGAAAATGCGAGGTTTTACACAAATGAATATACTCTCGAAGTGTAAGAAAAAACAGTTTTACTTTTTTTAAATTATTTTTTTTAATTTAAACATAATTATTGAAAAATATTTTAAAAAGTGCGCCGTTGATGAAATTATTGTCATGGATGGTTGAAAACAAACAATTCAAACGGCATTAGATTCATCATGTCCATAGCTATAGTGCATATCAAGGGATTTTAAAAATTTTGATTTTAAATATATTTTTGTGGCCCAAAACGATAAACAAAACAAAATTTTTTTTATATATTTTTATAAAAATGTCCACCAGTTTATCAATTTTACAAAAAACAAAAATCGTATGATATACGCTATTGCTATTAACATGCTGAATCTAATACCGTTTGAATTTTCGGTTTTCAACCATTCATAACAATAATTTCATCAACAGCGCACACCCATTTCTTTTTTTAAAAATATTTTCATTAATTATTTTAAATTAAAAAATATTTTAAAAAATTGAAACGGTTTTTTCTGGCATTTGGAGAGTGTATTTATTTATGTGTAAATCCTCACATGTCAATATTTACGATTCAAACCTGAAAAAAAATTTACAAAAATAGCCTTCTTTAGCGCGTCTAAAGTGGGTAGACCCCTTAAAACAAAATTTTCAAACAGCTCACTTTTTCAAAATTTTAAGTAAAATTTATTAAAATATTATTATTAATATATATACACACACATAGTTTGTGTATGGACCCTTGATTATTTATAAAAAAATAGAATTTTTGCAAAGAATTTATTAAAAAATTGAATTGAAAAAAAATTATTAATTATTATTTAAAAAATTGAATTCTTTCGAGAAACTTGATAATTGAATTCCTGTGAAGATTTTTATTATTCATAAAAATAAGTATCTTCTTGCAAATTTTTTCGACGAATTTAATTAAAATTGAATTGAAATTAAGTAATTTCTTATATAGAATTATTTTAAAATTGATTAAAATTATTCAATGTTTCCAAATAATTTTATTAAATTTATGTTTAAAATTAAAATAATTGAATTTATGCAAAGAATTTATGTTTATAAAAATAATTTAATCCATGTATTAATCACTCGTCGTGATCGATATCTTCAAATTTTATAATGATTAAAGATGACCGAGAGATAAAATCATTATTTTATATTATAAGAATATTGTTACTGTAACTTCTTCAAAATTATTTTCTTCACTTGAAGAAAATCAATTATTTTTAATAATTTGTGAAAAAGTACTTTTTTGAGAATTTTCTATAATTCCTTTGCTTACAATTCAACTTTATGAAATTTCGATCTTTCGGAAATTCTTCAATCAAATATATATTTGAAAATAAAAACTTGAAACAATTTTAAAAAAAATGAATTAAACGTGTTTTCAAAAAAAATAATTTTACAGAATTTTTAGTTAAAAGTATGGAAAACTACTATTTT
The DNA here is from genome assembly GCA_032872475.1 of Leptopilina myrica (nomen nudum). Lineage (NCBI taxonomy): Eukaryota > Metazoa > Arthropoda > Insecta > Hymenoptera > Figitidae > Leptopilina > Leptopilina myrica (nomen nudum). Next base: position 8,032,583 of record CM065467.1, read on the forward strand.
CAAACAATTTAATTTGAAACCTTTTCAAAATTCAATTATTTCTAAAAACTACAGCTATTTTACATTTAATATTCATTTATTATCTAAAATTCTAACTGAAATTTATTTTTAAATCAATTTTTATCAGAAAATTATACGAGAAGTCAACTATTTAAATACTAAAATAATTATTTTTTTTAATAATTGAAAGTTTTTTTATATTTCAATTTTCATAAACAATTTTATTAACGAATTTTTAAATAATTGAATATTCTTTTGACGAATATTAAAAAGGTTTTAATAATAATTATAACTTTTCGTAGAATTCGATTAAAATTGTATTTGAAATGATTGAAATTCTGCACTGAGTTTTATTATTTATGAAAGTATTCCCTGTAAAAAAATGTTATATTTATGAAATAATTAAATTGCGAAAAAATTTATGAAAAATTGGTAAATTTTCTAAAATTTAAACCTTTTGAAGTTGACCTATTTAAAAAAATTGTAAACATAACTCATTTAAAATTCAATAAATTTGGAAATATTAAAATAAAATTAATCATTAAAAAATTTATTTAATTATGTTATTCAAAGAGAATCTTTAAAGTATTGTGAGAAATAGAAAAAATTTGAAGGTTTTATACTAGAATTCATGGTAATTTCATATTATATGAGGTAAAAAAGAAAGACAGAAAAATTGCTAATTTTTCGTAAGAATTCTAAGAAATTAATTTTTTTCCCGTACTTTTAATATAATTTCTAGACTTTTCCCTGAATTTTCTACCCTTTAGTAACCTTGTATATGTTAGGGTGGTTCAATTAAAAGTAATTTTCTTTTTTTTGTAAAACTGTAATTAATAAAATTTTACCTAAAGCCCAAACAGCCTGCTCGCATACATTCTGTTGACTCGAGAGTAAAAGATGTAAAAAGAGAGGGACGGCACCGGCCGCAACAACTGCCTGCGTTTGAGCAGATGTTCCACTGGCAATATTCGTGAGGGCCCAGGCTGCTTCGAATTGCAAAGATGGACTGTAATTTTTCAAAATCAGTCGAAAATTAAAAATTTGCTATCAAAAGCATGAACAAAAAATCATTGTAAAATTTTGTTTATATTATTTATATTTTTTTTAATAATATTCTTTCAACATTACCTATCGTGTTGTTCCAAACAACGAACTAATATTGGCAGAATACCACTTTCTATTAATGGATCAATTGGTGGATTACGATCTGAGGAAAGTAATTTTCTTGCTGATTGTACAGCTAATAATTGCTCCGCTGGATCTGCACTTCCAGCTTTCATAACTAATTCCTCCAGGTTCATTTTTGACAATTGTTTGTCAATGTCATCCTCATCTACAAAGAAACATTAAATTACCAATTCATCCACTTTGCAGAGAAAACAATAATTTTAATCCAATTTACCTGTGGAATCTGTTACAGGAACGTTTCTTCTTTTCTGAAGTGTTTCATCTCGTTTATTTTTTCTAAGTTCGACTGTTACCTCATTTCTTCTTCTTCGCATTTCCTACAAAAAAACCCAATTTCAAATATTGAATAAACAAACAAAATTCAAAATTACTATTAACACATAAAATTAATTAACAGACTGAAAAAAATAATTCAAAAAAGAAATTAGTGATTGCTTTTCAAGCGAAATTCAAAACTATTACAATAAATTTTAAAATTTAATGGAGTTGATGAATTGATAGAAAAGCGGAAGAAGTGATTCATGAAATATAATGCATAAATCTAGAAGTTTTTTTGGCGAATTTACGAAAGAAAGGGACAATACAACCAGCAATGGGATAAAATTGCGAAAAAAATTTTACAATTTTTCGAAAATAATTGAATGAGAAAATTATGACACAACAGAAATACTTACATCTTGGTCCTTGCCTTTGTTCTTGAATACCATAAAGCGATTCTTCTGCGAGTCAGACGCCATTTTTACAATAACCAATGTTCGTGTCTTTACGTCGATTAATGAGCCGGTAAATAAATCTGTTTCAGGAAATGTCTCGTTACAATATTTTTACCTTTTATTTCAATAACAGCATTCCGTTAGCGTGACAATTTTATTAAAACATCAATATGCAATATCATGCATAACAAAAATGAGAGAATTTTTCCCCAACACACACTGGTTAGTGGTATAGAATCGATCACGTTTCGACGCGCGTATTTTGCCTGTTTCACTAGGAGAAATTATGCAGAAAATAAAGGGATTAGTATTAGAAATAAATACTATTTCACGATGAATTTACACTGAAAAAGCCAAGCTCAATATACCATTTGATTTTTGTTAAATCACTTTGAGCAATTCGGACGCATATGGCCGTTGTGAACTCAAGAACACGAGGCTGAATCCCAACCCAACTACGGATCCTTAAACACTAATACTGCGCATGTATTGGTTCAAGACAGATATTATTCACTGATGCAAGCCACCTTATTGGTTACTCTTGGCGCTTTTTTATTAATGACAATTTTCTCCAACCAACCATTTAGCGTTGTAATAATTATACAAATTTTAACTCGACCGAATGTTTATTCGTTAATTGGTATTTGGTAATTTCACTTATCTTTCTCGAATGTTAAATTCATTTGTTTTTAAAATGGCGGCGAACTTCAAGGTGTATTCACATTTTCCAAGAGGCAACCTTAAGCTTTGATCATGATTATAACTGTACGCACCCATTTCTCATTATTTTTTAAATAATTGTTTCTTATTTTGTTTACTAATTGACGAATTATTTTTATTATTATTCTTCTCACTAAATGTTTATATGTATTTAATAATAAGAATACTGAATATATGCTTTAAGTATTTTTGAAAATTTATTTTTCGTTTTTAAAAAAAGGAACAACCAATAAAATGTTTTGTCCGGACATGCGCTGTTTACTGTTTTTCTTGTCGTCTGCTAATTCAAAATGTTTTTCTCACTCGGTATTTCTTCGGTTTCGAAATTATTATTTGAATCACCTCAATTAATTGGAAATGGAGTGAGTAACAAAGTATTTACTAACTAATTACCATTGACTATGGATAAATATAATTAAAAATTTGTGTTTTACTTTATTTTATGAGAAAATGAAAAAAATCGAAAACTAACCTCTTTTTAATCTGTTATTAAATGTATATTACCGTAAATGAGGCTAATGTCGCTCAATTTTTCAATTCTTTTTTAAATAACTTCGGGAAACGATGAAAATAAATATTGGCACTGAAAATATATAATCTCTAACCCTTTATCTTTCCTATTACTGCATAAAGAAATTAGAATATGTAACAGAAAATTATTTATAAGCCGTTTTGTTGTGAGCGACTTTTCCTTTAAATGAGGGTAAATTCCCTCACCATTATTATTTTGGCAAAATATATTATAATCTGCAAAAATAAAACTAAATATTCTTTAGAATCAATAAAGAAAAAAATTAAGAACAATGTCTAAAGTTATTGGAATAAATATTTAATATTGTTTTATCAATAAGTAATTATAATTCAATCATTCAACTAAACGTACTCATAACCATAAAAAATAAGGTTAAGTTTGACAATTTAGTGCTTAAACCGTTTTAAATCGTTTAATTTTCAGTTATAAGAGTACTATTATTTAAAAAAATCGAATTATAAATTAAAATAATTAACATACTTCAAATATCCAGGCCCAAACATCTTTTTTGTAGACTTATTTCCTGAGCGAATTTACACTATAAATTTGAATTTTTTTTTTAAATTGATTTTTTGCAGAATTTATTTATTGCTTTCAGTTTTGTGCTTTATGAAAATCATGTTTGCGATACAGGAAATTAATGCTCAGAAGGATTCAACTTAAAGATTTTCAAGTAAAGCTATATTACCTACGTTTTCATACTACTTGTTCAGTATGAAAATTACTAACTTGTGGTTTAAATATCATTTTTATTGAAAGTTATCAATGAATCTGCTGCAAATAAATTTTAAATTAAAGTTTACTATTTATATTAACCAAAACAATTGTAAATCTTAAATATTTCTCTCTAAAAAGTATGTTAATCGAATTTAAAAAAAAGATATCTGTTGAGCGAATTTTACCCTACATGAGCGAAATTAGCCTCTCTTACGGTATAATTAAGTATTTAATCTATTAAATTACTTAAAATATTAGAATTTATAGTTTTTAATCACTTTTTAATAATTATTTTCGTTTAAATTTTAATTTGATTGTAAAATATTCGAAAATTATGAAATGTTTATAATATAATAATAATTTAATAGTTTGATTTTTATTAAAAGGTCCAACAAGTTCGGAACTATTGGAGCAAAGCATTAACAAGGAGAGATATGAAGAGGAGAAAATTAGCTAAAGAATATGCACCAACTCGTTTACGTCTCGTTTGTATAAAAAGATGTAAATTATTACCACAAGAAATTAGGGTAAGTGATAAGGTGTTTTCATTTAATTTTAATTTGAAAACGAGGCTTCCTAAATTTCGTTTCGTAAACAGGATTGTGCTAGTAAGGATTTTGACTTTGTGCCACGACAATCGGCATTGAGGCAATTAACAGGACGATGTGTTGTAACTTCACGTCCCCGTGGTAATCTTATGAGATGGAGATTATCACGATTTATATTCCGTGACGCAGCGGATCATAATCAACTTTCCGGAGTTCAACGTGCCATGTGGTGATTGAAACTTTATAAATTCATATTTCCAAACTATGTTTCGTAGAAATGTCCGAATATGTTAAGTAAGTTTAAAAATAATAAAAATTATACCGTTAAGTAAAAATAGTTTATTATTCAATTACTAATTTCAGAAAATTTCTTTATTATTATTTATATTATTTATATTTACTTTATTTTATTTACAGTCATATTTTTCCTATAAAATTTTATTTTACGAGAAAACATAGACAGCGAATTCAGGAAAAAGTCAGAAATTTTTATTAAAATTACATTTTAAAAATTTATAAGAAAATTCTAAAGTTTAGTGTCTCATTTTATTTACCCCATAAGCTATGAAATTACCACGACTTTTAATACAAAACCTTCAATTTTTTGTATTTCTGACAATAATTAAACGTTTTAATTAGAAATTATATAAAATTTCAATGTTTAACTAGTTTAATTAGAAATTTTTAAGAACTTAGATTTTTAAAAAAGTTTAATAATTCTAATTCTTCTAAAATTAGTTAAATTTTTGAAGACACATTAAATTAAATATTAAACATTGAAAAATTATTTTCAATACAATATAATTAAATTTGTCCAAAAAATTTATAAGCAGACAATTATTTTTATTAATAATAAATAAAACTTTACAGAAATTCAATTATAATAAAGTTTCTTGAAAGAATGCAATTTTTTTTTATAAATGTTAATAAATTCTTTGTAAAAATTCTATTTTTTTTTTGATAAATAATAAAATTCTAGAAAATAATAATTGAATTAAAATGATTAAAATAATTTTGATGAAGTTACCACTAACTCGATCATCTTTAATTATTATAAGTTATTGAATTTGAAATTTTTGCAAATCTTAATTTCTATAGAAAAATAGTAATGATAAATTATTTATTTAAATAAAATCTGTGAGTGTTTTCAAATAATTTTACAATTAATTAAATTCGTAAATAAATGTGTTAGAAATTTTTTTTAGCATCTAATAATTTTTAGAGTGAATCAGAATATTCTTTACGGTTAGAGAAAAAGTCAAAATTCTGTCTCGAAATCAGGGAAAAGTTAGTGAAAAACGAAATTAAATTTTTGTTTTTATTTTATTATTTAATTTATTTATTTTTTCGATAGAATTTGGTTTTTTGCAAGAAAACTTAGAATAAACACTGATTGCGTGATGCCGCATAATGAGAGTGTCTGATTAAGTGATAAATTCTTGTTATACAAAGAACTTATTATCCATAATTTTCTCGTTAAAGAGTTAATAATTTTCTGATAATCTATTTAATATTTTAAAAAGTTAATAAATACACCAAAATAATTTTCATCGACGAAAATTTCAATTTCATTTAATTTATTCTTATTCGATTAATTTCCCTCACGTAGAAATTGAGGAAAAAAGTCACCTTTTAATTTTGAAAATTGTTACATTTGAGAATGATTAATGAGAAAATTTATTGCAAACTTGGCAGCTTTTGTTAAACACTAATTAATTAATTAGTAACTGATGGCAAAATGCTTTTCATTAAATAATGAGACGAATTTAATTGACTTTCTATAAAGTAAATATTTAATTTTTATTAAATTGTGGTCACAAGTCCGATTAGTTGTGATAAGGAAGAGCGCATGTGCTTAACTTTTATTAGTTTTTTAAAGTGATATCTCAGTCACCGTTTTCGCTTACAAGAGAGCAGTTTTCAAATATTCGCCTAATTGTCTTACTTTTCGGTATTGCAAATAACGTAAGTACACGAAAAATAATTTATTACAAATATTTGTATTTACTTTTCAAAACTGGTATTTTTCTTTCCTATTACTTAGTTTTAAAATAACAACTGAAACGTTTTAATTTTCACTAGTAAAAATATTAATTATTTTTCAATTAGTAAATTAATTTAAATTACAATTTTATGTTAATAATGATGTTTTTTAACATTTGTATAATGTTAGAATTAAAAATTATTATTATTATTATTATAATTTTATAATATTTATTCCTTTGGTTCATTCATCAGTTTCAGATTATACAAGATCGTCATTATAATAATTAATGGATTCACTACAAAATAATAAATTTCATGTCAGTTTGGAAAAAATCTTCAAAGAGCAGAATTACTTTTTTTTATAAAGACTGACTTTTTTCTAATTTAAATTATTTATTATTAGAGTTTTTAATTTAAGGATCTAGTATTATGTAGGAAACTTTGTTCGTTTATTTTTAGTGTAATTTGAATATTAAAGTTGAACATCAAATTTTAATCGACAGTGTAGAATGAAAAATTACTAAAAATGAAAAGTTTATCATTGAGAAAAAAGAGCACGAAAGGAGTAAAAATTACTCCGGCAGATAAGAAAATGGTAATTAAGAAAGTTGAAATTGCGGTCGCTGATTCGTCGTCGAAAGATGGAAATAGTCGGAATAAGGTTTATCCATTTTTTAACATATCTGTTGAAAAGAAGGCGAATGAACAATTTCCTGAAAAATCGTTCATTAAACACAATTTACAATTGGAGAAAAGGATTAATTTTAAACGTGTCAATTCTTTAGAATCCCCGGTGAGTAGATTTGTATATTTTACTTACAAATTGATGATGTTAATAAATAAATAATTTTACTAATTCTTTAATACTTTTATTAATTACTATTGCTAATTATTTAATTCTTTATTAATTACTTTTAGTAATTGCATTACTTTTTATAAATTACCTTCAGTAATTACTTTTTTTCCAATTCTTTAGTAATTTTTTAATTACAGAATCCTGAATCGTTTGCAAATGCGATTGGTCTTGTTTTATTATTCGCACAATTTTTCGGTCTCCTGCCGATATCAGGGATAAAATCGAATTTACCTGAAAAATTCAAATTTATGAGAACATCACCAAGGAATATTTACACCTACATTGTAATTATTGGAAGTTTGATCATGTCTTTAATATGTTTGATTCATATGGTGAAAACTTTAAATACCAGTTCCTTTAAAGTTCACGGTAAACTGAAGTATTTTAACTTTTTATTTTTTTTTAATTTTAATTCTTAGCATTTATTATATTTATTTATTTTTTATTATGAAAATAACGATTAGTAATTTTTTTAGGAGGAATATCAGACGCTACAGTCGGAGCTGTATTTTATGGAAATAGTTTATTTGGAACAATTCTTTTTCTGCATCTCTCACCGGGATGGATCTCTCTTCAACAGGATTGGAGAGCAATGGAGGAATTTATTGATAAGTAATTAATATTCTATTGCAACCTTTAATACTACAAGCTTTTACAATCATCTACTAAAATTTACAACTCACTACTTATTTACAATTTGATATTATTTGGATACTTTTTTTCCGATTTTTGACTCAAAAAGAAACATTTTTCTTTTTCTTTTTCTTTTTGCTGGAGTTTTTTGAGAAGGTGAATTATTTTATCATCTATTTATTTTTGTGCTTGAATAAATAAATACCCGTTGAACTTTGTGAAAAGATTTGATTTAAAAAAATCCAGTTTAAATTTTAGAAAATATTTCAAAAATTGAAAGGAATGTAGTTCTAATTTTTCGAAGTAATTAAATTTCAAAAGGTTTTATATTGAAAGAATTTTGAATTTCTGGTGAACAAAATAATTAATAAATTAATTTTTTTTTCGTATTATTAAAAAATTACTATAAATTAATTTTTATTATTAACTATTGTTATTCAACAATAGGCATTCAAATATTTATTAAACAAAAATTAATTAAATATAAAATATTTTGTTTAGAAATTTGGAAAAAATAAGGTTTGAAAAAAATCCCAATTACAATTTTTTAAAATAATTGAATTCCAGAGAATAATTTTTAAAAAAATGTTTAATTGGAAATTTTCATAACATTTCATTAAAATAAATTTTATTTTTAAAGAATTGTATTGTTCTATTTTGAAAAATTATTTTTAAAAAATTATTGTTTTTTTTTTTGAGGAATTAGAACTAAAAATTTAGATAATAATAAAATTTTACAAAAATGTTTGTATTTGAAAAATTTATTGAATTCTAATAAGAACTAATTTAAAAAAGAATTTCAATAACAATTGTGAAAAATACTTAAATAACAAGAATTTTTAGAAATAATAAAATTTTAAAAGGTTTTGCATTTAAATTATTTAAAAAAAATTAATTCCTTTAGAAAATAAATAAAAATATGTATTTAAATAATTATTTAACAGAAAATGTTGAAGTTTTAAAGAATTTAATCTAAAAATTTTTAAAAAACTAGGGTTTTAGAAAATTATAAATAAAATTTTTTGAAAATAGTTTAGTTCTGGAAATTAATTTTAAAAAAATTGAAACAATTGGAAATTTTGTCAAATTTTATTTTTCCAGTTTAAAACTATTTTTGAATATATTTGAATAGTGAATTTCGAAAAGGGCTAAACTCGGATTTTTTTCAAATTTCACTTTTTTGCATTTTTTGTATTATTGCATACCAGCTAAAATAACGCGTGTTAAAGCGCGCGTGAAGTTTCTTGTTTCATTAACATTGAAATATTCAATTATTTAGAAGAATTCTACTCAAAATCACTATTTTTCTAAATCTATTCAGGAAAGTCGGGAAAAAGTCAGAAAATTTTGTCAAAAGAACTGAAATAATACTTAATTTCGAAAATTCATAATAATTTTACTTATTTCAAACTTTTCCTATTTTTAAGAACACTTGAACTTGACAGATTTTTATAAATTATTTTGGAATAATTTTTTATTTAAAAATTCAAAAAATAATTGAATTTTTCTAAAATTTTGGTTTTCAATTTTTTTTTAGAAATAATAAAGGTGTTCAAAAAGCTCGAAGCTCGATCAAGTATTTTCGAGCTTTTCATTTTTCGAGCCGAGTCGAGCCTCATAAAAAGCTGGAATAATTTCGAGTACCTCTAATAAATAATATAAATAAGTAGTCCGCTAAACGAAGTATTTAATTTATTATCATTGCTATGATCACAGTAAAAAGTAAATCTTATTTTAAATACTGTCTGAAATTAAACAAGTCCTGAAAGAAATGCCAGTCTTAATTTAAGCTTGGCTTGCATGAAAATAAGGATAAAAAATCTGAATTTACAATTCTACTTTTTAAATTAAGTATATTGAACTGCTGATTTTCAACATGGTTGCCTTAAATTCAGCACATTTTTTGCTGATAGTCAGCAAGCTTTTGCTCTTTAATTTCAACAAAAAATAAGATTTGAAATTAAACAAAAGCTGTCTTAAAAATGTTGCATCTTAAATTAAGGTACCTTTCATGGCTGAAAATAATACTTTCTTTTTACTGTGATTCATAGGGAAATTTTGAATTGGGGTGTATGTTTTGTTCCACCGATAAAGTATTGATTTATTTATTAATAATTATGGAGTTTAAAATTAATTAAACTTTCAAAGTGTAGCGTTTCCAATTTTCATAAATAGATGAATATTGGAATTTTAATTAAAATTTTTTTTGCTATTTTCTTGTTAACTGACACCCAAACTTTCAATAAGCACAAAAATTTTGAAATAAACACAACATGACCATTTTTTTGTTACTTAGTGTTATAGTTAATAATAATAATTCATTGACGTTTTCTTAAAAGAAAAATTTCATCTAAGGTACTTTTAGTACAGAAAAATGTTTTTATATGTGTTTTCCTTTGACATTTAAGTTAAGATTGTTTCTTTTTTAACCTAATGCTAAATTGTTTTTGAGATATAAATACATTTAATACATTTTAAAATTAAATAAATAAATTGTTTCTCGATACTAAAACATTTCAGTAATATATTTTTATGATTAAAACGATTAAATTTTTTCATGAATTTCGAAAACGGCTCAACTCTGACAACGATAATATCATTTTTTTGAAAATCACTGTTAATAAGAACAATTCTTTTATAATTTTCTCATGTAGAATATCGTCTAATTACTACAGAAAAAGTGGACTCTTTTAAACAAAGCTATTTGAAATATACAGTTTTTGTGTCTCCTGTAAAATTTCAAAAAAAAAACCGAGTTGAGCCCTTTTCGAAAATCACTATTTATTTGTATGTTAGAAAACTTCTAACTGAAAAATATGAAAAATAATTCAATTTTACTAAAATTTAGTTCTATAGAGTAGAAATTTTTAAATATTTAGAAATTTTAACTCCTTTAGAAAAAGAAATAAGTATTGAATATTCATTTTAAAAAAATGTATTTAAAAATATTGAAAAATAAATAAGCACTTAAATATTTATTTACCAAAAGTAAGTTTTTTGAATAATTTAATTTAGAAATTTTGAGGAAAGTAGATTTTTGAATAATTGGAATTAAAATTTTTTGAAGATTATTAAACTCCTGAGAATAGTTTTAAAAAATTAATAAACTATTTTTAAATATAATCAAATTTTTGAAGAATTCTAACTGAAAATTTGAAAGTAACGAATGCAATGTCTGAAATTATTTGTAAAATTGTAGAATTTGTAATAAGTCTATATTTTATCTTCTAAATTAAATTTATTAATTGTGAGGAATTTCATTTTTCAGAGGCAAAGGAGAGAGGCCAAAATTGAGATGCAAATTTTCACTCATTACTGCTTCAATTTTTATTCCTGCTTTAATTGAACATATTCTCAGTGTGGTTTCGAACACACCTCCTGAAATTTGGGGAAATTCGACTTTTGACAAGTTTCTTCAAATTTACACAATAAAATCACATCCGTTTCTCGTAAAAAATGGTAAGAATTAAAAATTGTCTTTCACAAAAATACTGTTAAAGTAATTACTTTTACTTTGACTACTAATACTTTAATAGTTAACTAATTTAACTAACTATTATTTAAATTAATTAATAAATTTAATAATAAGTTAGAAATAAATAATAATGAATAGTTAGTTAATTAAATTTCTACTAAATAAATAAAATGATAAATAATTTACAATAAGAATTAAAAAATTTTCAGTTTCGTACAATTTTACTCTTGGTCTCTACACATTTGTATTGAGCAGAATTGCAACATTTACCTGGAATTTTACTGACGCTTTTATTATGCTGGTATGATTAATTCATCTATTTCTAACTTCAAATTAAAGTCAATAATTTTTTTTCTTACTTTATTTACTTCTTTTTAGGTTTCTACCGGTTTGGCTGAAAGGTACAAACAATTGAATAAGATAATTTCAAATAATGCTTCTGGAACTTTTACGCCTGACGAATGGAAACAACTTCGAGAATATTACGCGATCCTCAGTACTCTAGTGAAAAAAGTCGATCAGAAAATATCATCAATTATCTTTCTGTCTTTCGTGAATAATCTCTATTTTATTTGTCTACAACTTCTCAATGGTCTTTCGTAAGTTATCTTATATTTTATTTTATGTTTTTGCACAAAAATAGGATATATTAAATAAAATATCTCTAAAAATTTCAGACTTCCTGATGACGGGAGAGTTGTGAGTGTGATTTATTTTTTCGGTTCATTTTTCTTCCTAATTGGACGAACTGTTGCTGTTACTTTATTGGCGGCGAGAATAAACGATCAGAGTAAAATTGCATTACCCTATCTTTATAATTGTCCGCCTTCGACTTTCACTGGAGAGGTATAGTATAATAAAAAAAATAAACAAACAAATATCGAATGCATGTTTAAAAATTATAAGTCAGAAATAATTCTCCCATCGCAATTACTGTCACGATACACATGTTTACACTGAATTTATTTTTTATTTGATTCAGGCTCAAAGGCTTCAGGTTCAACTCACCACCGATGAAGTGGCCTTGACGGGATTGCGATTCTTTTCAATTACGAGAAATTTCATGTTAGCGGTATGAATAAATACTTATCGAATTTTTGATAATAATAATTATCTTCTTTTAATTTTATTCAATTTTGCGACTTTAGAAATATTTTCTTTAATTCAAACTAATAATTTAATTCAAATAAATTTGACTTGGAGTGATCGTTGATCTCAACTTTTATTTCTTCTTTTGAAATTACTGAAAGAAATCATTGAAAATATTTGTAGTAAAATTTACTACTAAGCGAAATTTTTCTAGTATTTTTAAATGTAGGAAATACAACGAAAACTAATTTTTAAAATAATTATAATTATTTTTCTCAGGTGGCTGGAGCTATTGTAACGTACGAAGTTGTACTTCTACAATTCAACATGGCGTTGAAAAAGTAAATGCTGAAAAAGAAAGAAATAAAGACGAAAGAGAAATAAAAAGGACTTAAGGATTTAAAGTAAAAGAAGATTTGAGTATTATGTGATTTTGTTATCTCGTAATGAGTTTTTTTTTATTATTATTGACTCTGATGCAAGATAATTTCTATCTACACACAAACAGTATTATATTATATAAAACTTTTTTATAGTCGAACAAATTATAGTATATAATAAATCTTCGAACAATATAATTTCTAATTAATTAATAAACTCATTTCTAATGAAATAATTTCTTAATTAAATTTACCAGACACAATTTTTATTGTTCTTAAAAGAATTTTTTAAATATTCGTTTTCTTCTTCCACTTTTACTTTATTTATTTACTTTTTCTTAATTTACTAAGTTAAAAATTGATTTTTAATTTCAGTCATTCAAAATTTTTCCTCCGTTTCGTTTATTCCAGTTGACAAACTTTTGTAATATTTGAGGGTTCATTCTGTTGAACCGAATTAAACTGAACGAGGACGAGTTCATAGGTGACAATTGTTCCCGCTACCTGAAAAGTAATTATTCTATTATTAAATAATATTAAATAATAATATTAAATTTTGAGTTCGAAGAGTAAAAACACTCCTACCATATTATTGTAAATAATTTTTTAATATTTTTTTTATGTTTTTGAAAAGGACAGCTGTGCTGTCGAAACGTTAAAAAGGATTTCTTTCTTTTAACCTTTTTTTATTGATTGAATTGGAGGATTAATAACTCACCCCAAAAAATTAATGAAGGTATAAAAAAGAAATTTCCTTGAAAGTTTGAAGCAAATCGAACAATATTAACACGTGCCTCTAGTCGACTGAATTTTTAAATGGAAAATTCATGTAAGTTTTCCTGGAAATTACTCAAAATTTTATTTTTCTAGCTAACACAAATTTTTTTTAAATTCTCAGACTTCGGGATCTTTGAGTGCATGATTAGAGGTAGAACTTCCAATTTTTCCAATTTTTTTTGAAAATATTTGCTCCATTTACGAGCTTTATGAATATGCCGTTGTCACAGTAAAAAGGTCTAATATGTTAATTTTACTTATTAAAAAGTTGAATATCATGTTCTTATACATAATATAATATAATATAATATAATACATTCATATTATACTACTTGTCTATTGCTGCCTACTATACTTGTGTGATACTGATAATTTACATCAAACCTCTTGTTAAAGTGGAAAAAATCCACATAACATCACTTTTTCAATAAATTATAATGTTGATATGACACAAATTTTTGTGAACATGTTTTTAATATGAATCACCTTAAGAGAACATGATGTTATTCAGCCTTTTAAAAAGATAAATAAACATATTAGACTTTTTTACTGTGACATCGGAATATTCATAAAGCTCGTAAATAGAGCAAATATTTAAAAAAAAATTTGGAAAAATTGGAAGTTCTACCTCTAATCATGTACTCAAAGATCCCGAAGTTTGAGAATTTAAAAAAAAATTTGTGTTAGCTAGAAAATATTTTTAGTGATTCCCAGGAAAAATTACATATATTTTCCATTTAAAAATTCAGTCTAATATTGGGTGAGACCGAAGATTTGGAAACATCGCCAAAATAAGAAAATTGAAATAATTTAATTATTAAGAGAAAAATTTATTTTTCTCTTTTTTTTTACAAACCGTCAGAACAAGACCTCGAGTGATGGAAAAGAACTTCATTCCTGTAAAACTAATGCTATCAGTTGTCACTTGGGTCAAAAATCTATCAACCTGATAAAAAACCAATTTTTAATTAATTTTGTATTTATTAATATTAATTTTAATCAATTTGTAAATATTCATTTTAATTAATTTGCAAATATTATTCATTATTAACAGTTTCTTTGTGGCTTTTCAATGACGAACCTCTGGGGAATAATTGGAGGTGGAAACACTGTATAAAACTGGAGCCGCAAGTACGGATTCATCATGGACGCCTGCAGCGAATAGAGAAACTGCAGCAGTTCTCACCAAAAGGAATCCAAAGGAAAAACAAAAGTACGTTGTCTGCACAGCATTTCTCATTGGACTGTAAAATAATCGAATAATTATCTAATTTTTTCTCACACAGAAATTTTTTTAAGTTTTTCTTTATTATTTTTTTTGCTCTTCGAACTTTTTCTACTCTAAGTACAAAAATTTTATCAGGAAAGGAAAAAAGGAACGAAAAACAAATTCAACAATATCCTGATAGATTTTTCTACTTTCACTACTTTTCAAAATTTGGATAATTTTGTACCTCGAGAAAACCTGCCATTCGAGAAAGCTTTAGAAAATAAAGTACAAATATTATTAAATTCAAAAATGTTAAAAAATTATTACTCAACTCTACTAAAAAAACTCTTGTTTTATTTGAAAAGAAAAGAGAATTTTTCTAGTTTCGTCTCACGATTTGGTGATGTTTTTTTTTCTTTTTTAGAATGAATTGTTAAAAATTGGAGTAAAATTGAGAAGGAAAAAAATGATAAATACTTGAAGGAATGAAGAAGTTGAATGCAGATAAAATAGAGATTTGTTGAGAAGGACAATAGAACGATATCCGAGATGTGAGAGTCAATGTATCTTGTCATTGTTGAAAGGCGATTAAAATCCATTCTTGCTTCAGCCCACCACCATTCTGGCATCGCCTTCACAACGAAACAGTGCTGTTGTTGTTGATTTGAGTTTTAAAAATTTGAAAAAATACCATGCAAACTGGGTATTGTGTTCAATAATTTTCATTATTCGAAGAAAAAAATTTGTTTTAATTTCCATTTTTTTAATTTTCTCTTGCAAAGAACAGACGAAACTTCTATTCGTCACGAAACGAGAAGAATACCGAAATCAAATACTTTGACCTTTTACAACTATTTTCAGAAAAGAATTTATGGAAATTATATGATATTTAACCACAAAAGAGTACACTACCGTCGAGAATTATCGATACGGCTGCACGCGCACAGCCAAAAAGATTGGTAAATCTTTAAATCACAATTTTTTTGTAAATACAAATGTCAGAAAATTAACTAAAATACACCATTCGAAAGATTATTAAATTCTACGATTAATGATACATAACTGAAAATTTTAATAATTTATAGAAAAATTCAGCAATCGACAAATTTGACAAAAAAATTTTTAAAATAAAATTTTTTTTGAAATTATTTCAATCCATGCACATTTTTAAAAAAATGCAGAAAAAAATTGAAACTACCAAACAAGATTTTTGAACTCTTTTGATCTTGAATTAAAGATAAGATTTTAATAATCACACCTATATGAGTTCAAAAATCTTGTTTGGTTCGTGAGATGTCATTATAATACTGTCCACTGTCTGAGCATGTTTTTTGACAAATGAATTGAATTAGTTTTTTTAATTTTTTTGATCTTAAATTAAAGATAATACTTTAATAATAATCAAAACCTACATAAGTTTTAAATTTTTTCTGCAATTTTTAAACAATGTGCAGGAGTTGAAACAATTTCAAAAAAAAATGTTTATAAAAATTTTTTTGTTAAATTTATCGATTGCTGCAATCTTTGTATAAATTATTAAAATTTTCAGTTTTTTATATTTACGAAAAATTCGTAATTTAAAGATTGGTATGTTTTTGGACCGTACGCGTGCAGTCGTACTGATAATTCCCGACGGGGATAAAAAAAATAAATGATTATTTGAAATAATTTTATTTAAAATTTTTTTTAAATAATTAAAATTTGGAAGAATTGAGGTTAAAAAATTTATTTTTTGTAGTCAAAATTTTACAAAATTTATAATTTTTGTTAATTTTCCCATTATATATAATTGAAAAATTTCTGATTGGAATAAGACAAAAATTAAATTGAATAACAAAAAAAAATCAAAGTTAAATATTTTCTCTTAGGTTCAAAAGCGTGTAGAAAGTGAATGAAAGATATTTTTTTGTCATTAATCATATTTTCGTGCGATGACAATTTTCATTTAATTAAATATCAAAAGCAAGCTCAATATTACTTTCAAGGATCAAACAATTTTTGAAATGTTTTTTTAAAATAAAAATAGAAAAGCAAATAATTTCAAGCAAATAATTTTTGTTTTTTAAATTTGATAATTAGAGGGAAAATGGTACCTTTCCTCTGATGGCGTAGAGTCGACTATTCAAGTGACGAAATTGATCCGTAGCAGCAATACTGATAAGTATTAAAAACAGATCTATGAAATTCCAAGAAAATGTGCTGAGTATATTCACAAATTGAACTAGAATTCCTTGCCAAATTGTAAATGTCGACGATTTTAAAATCTAAATTAAGAAAAGAAAGAAAACTTTATATTTTCTGCTCAGTTTTCGAAAGTATGATTCTAAAAATATTCTTTTCTGAATTATGGCTCATTTCCTTGAAAATATATTTTTATTTTCATTAAATATAACCAAGATTTGGTTTTCTTCAAATAAAGTAAGTACAGTCAATGATCGATAATTAAACTTTCGAAAAATTGATTTTCGTAATTATAATTAAATTGTTTTTTTGGTCCCTTGAAACATTATGTTACTTAAAACATTCGATAAATAAAACCCTTGATAATTTGAATTATGTATTTCTATGATACTTGAGACTCAATTAATCGAGAGTCGACTACAATATTAAATTAATATTATTAATTATTAATAAATAAGAATTTAAATTTCAAAAGATAAATAAGGAAAAATTTACTTTTTATTTTACTAAATTGACTTTTTAATTAAAAATACCAGGAGAAATTTTCAAGGACTTGCGAGATAATTTATCAGAAAATATCGCGTGATTGTTAATTAATAATAATATACCTGAGGATAATGATATGTGAAGTACGCGATTAGGATATCAGTATCATTTTTCAGAGACGTGCATTCAACGGCACTCACATATCCTGAGAGAATTGACAGCGTGTGTTCTACTATTAAAAAAAAGAATTAAAATAGAACATTTTTTTCAATTATCATTATAGTCATCTCAATTACTACTTTAATCAATTTTTTAGAAAAACAAATTAAAACTCACAGGCTGCTAGCATCATTATTATCAATGTTATGATTTTAAATTTAGCAGCAAGACTGTATTTCGAAATTCGTCGATTTCGTCTCATCGACAATTCCTGTTCCATATTTTGCCATGTTACCGAAAATTCCGGCCATTTGCGTGCCAATTTTAATAGAAGCAAAGTAGTCACACCCGTTGTCGCAAAAAATACCACGTTTGCTTAGAAACAAATTAGTCTTCTATAAACTTTTTTATAACTTTTTTTTTAATTTTCTATAACTACTGTAACTTTTTTATACTTCATATTTTTTATTTTATATTTTACTGAACTTCTCTACTAAAATTTACTAAAAATTAAAAAAAAAATTATTACGTAGTTTAATTTTTCCTTTAAATTCGTATCTCGATTTTTCTAATTTTAATATTTAATTAATAATAAACTAATTTCAATCTAAACTTACTTGTTTTTTTAGATGTTATTGTACTCGTCGCCACGCCATGGATACTGAAACCTGTTAAAACTGCCGTTCCAATTGTGGCAACAAGACAATAAAAAACCTTGAGACTTTTCCATGTGAATCTGAAGGAAAATAATATTTTTTGAAAATGGAAAAATGGGAATAAATATGTGACCTACTTTATTTCACGAGCATCAGTGGTATTTGTACCATCTACAGGAAGTAATGCAAAACACTGAGCTAATACAATTATTGGCCTGATTGCTACAATGAAACTGTCGGAATTGAAAATTTTTCTCTGATTATTGACAACTGGACTCGCCGCTGCAATTTGAAAAGAAAATTTTATTTTCTCAAATCAATTTTTAAAAATTTCAAACAAGAAAGAAATGAAATAATAGAAAATCAAATTAAATAAGAAAAAAGTACGTACGTTCAGTGGAGTTTTCCATTTTTCCAGTTTCTTTTAAAAATCGTTCTAGTAGTGAATCACTTTTAAATAATCTTGAAGAATGAATTACTGACAAGTTTGATTCTTCTCCCTCAAATCTAAAAAAGTAAATTAAAATATTATTATTTTTAACGAAATTAAAATTTAACGAATTCATATTAGTATTAATTTCTGAATTTGGAAATTGAAAATTCTATTTTGAAAAACAATTCAATTTTATTTTCGTTTTAGAAAAATTTCCATCTTTTCAAGATTAAAATTACTAAGTCAACAAATTTATTTTCTGTCGTTTGATCGACAAAATGCTTTTAAATGATGAATAAAGTAGAAGCTCTTAACTTTGATTTTTTTTCTATTCCTCTGCTATCATATTATTTATAGTAAACATTTTTTTACTGTCTAATAAATAAAGTACATATTATTAGGGAGAAAAAATTTTGCAAAAATATAAAAGTACAATTTAATTATAATAAATTGTAATTGTAATTGTAATTGTAATTGTAATTGTAATTGTATTAATTCATTTTATAATAAACAAGACGAATGAACGATTTTATACATAAAAAATTCTTCAGAATTATTTAATTAATCAATGTCGTTATTTTATGAAATAAATTTTTATCATTTATGATTAGTAAAAAATATTTTCAGATTCACTTACCCTTCATTATCTTCATTAGAGGAAGGAATAACTTTCGATGATCGAGGAATTAACATTCTATCAGCGGCTGATGTCTTGGTCACTAACTCAAAATTACTCGATTTCATTTTATTCACTTCATGGTCTCTCATTAAAGAGTTTGATAAGAAAGGTTTGTGAGTAAAATTTTATTTTTCTACGTTAAAAATTTATTCAGCGATTGATGCATTGTTTATTTACAAAATTATAAAATTAATTATAAACTGTAAACAAGAAATTTATAATGCATGTTTTGTTTACAAAATTATCAAATTATTTAACTGAAAGAAGCAATTTATTCACCGATTGATGAATTTTCCATTTGCAAAATTAAAAATTAAAAGAAAAATTATGGAAATAAATATAAACTGTAAAATAATAATTATGGCAATAATTATAAATTAGAAAATTATTAAATAAATTATAAGAAAATAATTACAAAATAAAAATTATGGGGGTAATTATAAATTATGAAGCAATAATTATGAAAATATTATAAATTATAAAATATTAATTATTGATATGTAATTATGAAAATAATTATTCAGTACAAAATAATTGTAGTTAGAAATAATTTCTAAAAATGTGCTCTAATTATTTTTGTTTTTCTTTTTCAGAAACGAATCGGAGATTATATGTTGATTTCTAATGAACAAGACGAGAGTAAATAAAAGATAGTTTGCTGAAACAAATGAAACGTCGTGTCTACATGTTACACTCACGGGAAAACTTGGCAAACTGATCATCATCCACGAGGAATGAAAAAGGTAAACGCGATCTGATAAAAGAGTTGTGTGAGTTGACATTCACGCCACTCCGGTTTGTTCGAATTGAAAAACAAGAGGATACCACACACACCATAGGAATGGCATTAGTATTTTTATGTCAATATACCCCCAAGCAAACATAGAAAAGTGCTCTCAATGTTTTCTCTTGCCCACCCTAATGATGTCTCAACACGTTTCTCTTACTTCTGTCCAGGTAAAACAACAATATTTACTAGACAATCAATTATTCCGATTTTCAACTCTTAAATCAGTCACTCACTTCTGTTCCATTTTTTTCAATTCAATATTTAATTTTTCAAATTCATTCTCGAAGAAATTCAAAATTTGATTTTTGAAATAAATCCAAATTTTGAATTCTTTTATTTGGTAAATTTTTAATTTCTATTTTATTCTTGAACCAAATTAAATAGAATAAAATTTAAAAATACTGAAATACAGACCGAAAGTAAATAAAAATTTAGTTAATTTTTTTATTTCAATTTTAACAAAATAGAATTTTTAATTTGAATTTTATTCCATATTAAAAGTAAATAAAAAACGCGAATTTAGTATCAAATAATCATTTTAATTTCGAAATAATTGAAATTCAATTATTATTGGAAAATATTCTCGATAATCTTTTCATTTCGGAACTAATTCGACTTTTTCAATAACTCAAAAATTAATTTACTTCACTGTCAACTCGATATAACGAAAAAAAATCTTCTTTAAAATACAATATATTGTCCACAATATCCCAACTGTATGATAATAATCGTGTTTACAATATGAGCAACTACTATTAAGCGCATTTAATAAAGTTTCATAAAGCATTTTAAAAAAGAGAGATAAAACGATTACTGTGCATACATTCATCGGAAAAGAAACCCTTTTTGTTTTTTTGTTTCAAGTGAGATTCCATCAAATTGACAGGAAAATTAATTTCTCGACAAAATAATACTCTGCCAACGATATTTATTTTGTAATGTCCAGCATTAACACGTCTGATAAAAATAAACGACTAGCTTTTTATTAATTTTTGCCCCTTTTTTTAATGAGAAGCTTCAAAATGACAATATTCTTTTGCAAAAACAATGTGAAAAAAACGATTCTCTTTTTTTTTGTCATGGAAAACGCTCATAAAAGTTTCGTTTTTAAATTCAAGATCACACAAAATTTCGTAGTTAGTTTTTTGCTTTTCGTTTTTAAAAAGAAGCTGGAAAATTTATAATTGGCACACCCAAGTAATCACAATCTATATCGCTTTGAGAAAAATACACAATTATTTGAATAAAGCTAAATAAATTCGGTGATATTTCACCAGTTTTTATGTTGAGATCATTTCGAGCATTCGATGTAAAATCTTACAATTTAATAGTTTTCGTAGAGTAACCAAAAATTCCAATTCCTTCAGTTTTTTTTCTTCTTTCACAATTATAATTGACACATCTGGGAAAATTGCAAATCTCCTGATAATTTGTTTTTTTTAATGATATATTGCAATATCAAATAGTTAAGAAAAAACTGTTTTAGACGAATTGACAAAATTGCGCGACAGTTTAAAATAATTTTTTCTCTTCCATTTCTAGTTTTTCCTCCTTTTTTAGTCCTGTCGAAAATTTACAATTTGTTCGATATTTTAAGGTAATCTTAAAAATTTATATTTTGTCAAAACGAAATTATTATCATGAATTTAAACTTTTGAATTATTTTTTATTATTAAAGAAAATCGCAAGTGAAATAAATTCGAATTGGGAAAATTCTCAATTGAATAAATTCGAAAATTCCGACAGAAAAAAATTATCCTGTACAATTTTTCGTGTTTTTTCTGTTTAAATATTATGGATAGATATTTACAGTTTTTTTCCTTCTTATTACAAATTAATGTACAACTTTTTTTGCTCGGTGTACAATTTTTAATTTTGAATTAATTTTTAATTGTGTAGTAAGTAAATATGTGACATGTCATGAGAATACATTAACTATATAAAATCGAAATTGCATTATTCTCAAGAGGATAGGTCGCATTATATTATTTTCCTATATAGATTTTATTCATGAAATTCTCTAAAAAATAAATATCAGTTCCAGTATTTTTTGAAAAGCAATTTTATAAATTTAAATTTAACTCTAATTTGGCAACTTTATCCTCTTAATCATCATAATTACGTTTAGACAAATTAACATAGAATTTTTCTTTTAAATATACATTTTATTTACACACACACACACACACACACACACACACACACATGCACGCGCCAAAAATTCCCGTTTTGTATCATTCAAATATATGTATTATTATTATTTTTATTTTACAAAAAAAGATGGGAATCGATAATGTGAAAAATGAGATATCACAAAATACAAAGTCTCTATTTGCGCATTTCCTATAAATTGTAAGTACTTGGCATTAAAGAAATACAACGGAATTTTTTTTCAATCCTCCCGAAATTGAAATATCTCTCTAATATAAAAAATAAAATCTAACAAATTTTTTTCACTTTAAATAATTAAAAATTTTATCACAAATTTCAATTTATTGGAATTATTTCAAATTAATTTTTAGTTACTTTCTTTCTAGTTTATCCTTTATTACCTTTCCAACTTTAATAAATTTTAAAGAAAAAAACGAGGAATAAATCCAATTCCTTTATAATTAAATAGAAAAATATTTTGCAAGATAATAAAAATTCATCTATTTTCGATTACAAAAAGTATATTCAAAAATTCGCATTATTAATTCATGAAAGACTCGCTGTATCTCTTTAACTGCTTTGACGCATTCAGTATCACATACGCATTATAGAAATAGTCTCTGCTGTCTAGTGAAACTGTCATACATAAAAAGAGTGATGCTTGTGATTCACGTTCGGATGATTGATTCGCATTTCAATTCAATTGAAATTCACAAAATGAAACTTTTTCTTCCTAGAAAAATTATGATCATTTCATTATTTATAAAATACGTAATTATCTCTAATAACCTATTTAACAAAAATGTACGGAATCACTCTAAATTTCTTCTTTTTGAGAATTGTAAAAAATTTATCATAAATTAAAAAAAATAATAGTTTAAAAAGATAAAATACCTATACAGATACAAAGGAAGAAGAAAATAAAAAACGGAACCAGACACGCGGTATTCATCTGAAATTGTATGAATCACAAACACAAGCCAAAGTATAAACTTAAATAATAGAAATACTCGTGGAGGCCGTCGTGACAAAACTCGGACATAGAGTCGATCGATCGACTCATAATAATGGTCGTTTAATTCAAAGATATCCTCATAATCCTCTTTTATCACTTCCTATTACTCTCCTCGTTATAATATCAAAATCAATCATTTTCTCTTTTTTTAAAAAAGAAGAAAAAAAAAGAATATTACATTTAAGAGAGCGCTCGTAAAATAAAACAATGATATAAATAATCGCTGAATGAAATAATCTAAAATGAAAAAGAAGAAAGAAAAATTCTACAAAATGCAGAATTTTTTTTATTGGATGGCTTATAAATAACATATGACAATAAGGACAAGAACACAATAAAATTGAATACTGATAAAACTCCAATGATTTCAAAAGGTTTAATATTAAAAAAACGAGAAAAAAATTGGACATTAAATTTAGTAAAAATAAATTAATAAAGCATCACTATTCAGGAAAGTAGTTATAATAAATCTATTAATCCTCCTGATTGGATTTGTAATTACAATGTTCTACATACAAAAAGAAAAGAATAAATAAAATGTTTCCTAAAAGAGTAAAAATGTTTCGAGTTGCATTTTTTTATGATATACTTTAGCAAAATCCTGCTTTGTGAGAAGTATTCATCAACTATTTACAAAGAAACTTATTATTCTAAATCGCTTTTTTCACGTACGTGTGCCGCTTCACGTCGATAATGTATAAAAAATCATTTCATTTTTTCTCAGCTATCAAAAACTAGACGTTGAATTCATATTCTCTAATATAAATAGAATAAGTCAATAATTGAAGAAGAGCCATTAAATTAAAATCCAAGTCAAACCTGTAATTAAAGGAAAATTTGAGTATTAAATTTAATTTAATAAATCAATATTAATATTAATAATAATAATAATATTATAACAATAAGTAAATAACACAGGCCAACAAAATTTTGTGGCCTAACCAATAGAAGCTGATTTTTATAGGATTTTGTCCATAGAATACGAATTTGACCTTGAAAATATTGGATTGGCTCCAGTTTTTAATCAATTTACGTTTCATTATGCAAAATATGCATTTTTGGCATTTTTTGAATGATTGTACAACAATACACAGAAACAGTAAATTTGTCCGCATAACACCAATTGAAAGCTTAAACACTGCTCTTGAATATCCAAAAACAAAAAATGTAATTTATGTACACTTTAACCTATAATGACCAAAAAAACATACGCTGTTCCATAAACGTATTAAAATTAATATTACTTTTGACCATGTAAGGTAATTCAAGTAAAAATTAGTGTCTCTGGCGTTTTTATAATCGCTAGTTACAAATCTGCTATGAAATATAAAAATTACAAGTGGCGGACCAAATTTTTAAAGATAATTTACGCCTTTTATGATAAAAATTTAAAATTTAAAAAAAAATCTGCCATATTGGATTCGCCATTTTGAATATTAAAATCTAAATACAGATCAGTAAGCAGCGACCATAAAAACCCCTAGAGAGACTAATTGTTATTTAAATTACCTTACATGGTCAAAAGTACTGTTGTTTTCAATATGCTTGTGGAACAGCGAATGTCTCTTTTGACATTACAGGTTAAAGTGTACATAAATTACATTTTTTGTTTTTGGATATTGAAGAGCAGTGTTTAAACTTTCATTTTGTGCTATGCGGACAGATTTACTGATTCGGTGTATTGTTGTACATTCATTCAAAAAATGCTAAAAATGCATATTTTGTATATTGAAACGTAAATTGATTAAAAACTAGAGCCAATCCAATATTTTCAAGGTCAGATTCGTATTCTACGGACAAAATCCTGTAAGAATCGGCAGTAATATTTTAGGCAACATGCAGTTGATTAAAATTTGTCGGCCTGTGTAATTGAACTAATTAAATAAATTTATATTACAATAAAATACTTAAAAAGTAATTTTTCAAATTATCTCAAAGAGAAATTATTTCCATAACAAATAATAATAGTAAATAATAGTAGGAGAGACCGTGGCGTAATGGATCACTTGAATTTATTCAAAAGTGGTAAATCAGAGTAATTTCGGTTTTTGATCAAAATAATGTACTTGGCAAACTGTAAATTTGTACCAAGTTTCATTGTTATTCATTTATTATTGTTAAAGATATGGTAGAAAAAGTGATTTTGACGCTCGAAAGTAAATTTTTGAAATCTTTCTTTTTTTGTTATATCTTTTTCATAATTACTTGTAAAAAATTTTTGTATATCAGCTTTGAGTTTTAAACATTTGTTCTTAAGGGCATTTGAACCATTATGACGTCACAATTAGTGAAAAGCATGTAATTTACAAATGTGACGTCATAAAGGTTCAAATGCCCTTAAAGAACAATTAACAATTTTTGTTTAATACCTACGGTATTGATACAAAATAAGAAAATTTTCAACAAAACCTCCGGGGCGTAATGGATCACTTTGCTTATTTTATTAAGAAAAACCTATTATATTTAAAATATTAATAAAATAATCCTGTCAAGTTTAATTTCTTGTAACTTGTATATTAATAAGTGTTGGATATTTTAAAATTACAACGATACTCTCACAAACACTTACACAGACACTCACACAAAATTGTACCTACACTACAAATGTAAGTTTATAACTACGGTAGTTACCTGAAGGACCAAAAAGGTTCAGTGCAAAATTAACCACGGTCGAGTAAAGTTGATAGTCGTTTTTCTTTTAAACTTTACTTGTCAGTTCCAAAATCAAAAGAATTAATAAAAGACTTTCTAATTATCTTCTCATTACCTCACGTGTGTAAATTGTGTTTAGTGCAAATTATACTTTTATAAAGGAATATAAAGTGTGTTTTATTTGTGTTCATATTAAAACCTATTTCCTTTATCCTGAGAAATATTATTCTGTTAAATATTTCTAACAGGTTATGGGCCCAGAGTGTAGTGAAAGATAATGACAATAAATAAGTGAATAAAATGAAGGATTATTGACAGTTCTTTTAGTGAGAGTAACATTAACTATTAAAGTGACTTTTTTTTCTTTTGACAGTACTGTGAAGTTATTTAAGTGAACAGTTATGGCAGAAGGTTCAGGTTACCGATTCGCAATCACAAAACTGAATAGTGAAAATTATCCTGTGTGGTGTTATAAAATGGAACTTATGTTGATTGACGATAATCTATGGGAAGTGATAGAAGAAGGTAAACCTGATGAAACAGAGGCCGCAAAATTAGCTGCGTGGAAAAAGAAAGACGACAAGGCACGTGCAAGAATAGGACTTCTTGTTGAAGATGATCAATTATTGCACATCAGGAATGCAAAATCTGCGAAGGACTCGTGGAACGCACTCAAGGAATATCATCAAAAGTCAACATTATCAAGTAAGGTTCTTTTATTAAAAAGAATATGTCGTTCAGTTTTGATTGAAGAAGGTGATATGGAAGCTCATATAAATAGTTTCTTCAATAATATAAGTCAATTGTCGGCTCTTGGACAAGATTTGCCTGATAATTTGATAGCAGCACTGTTACTAGGAAGTCTTCCAGAAACTTACGATACTCTTGTAACGGCATTAGAGAGTAGGCCCGAAGAAGATATCACAAGCCAATTCATTAAAAGCAAATTAATTGATGAGTATAAACGGCGTAAAGGGGCAAAGGATGTAAGAGAAAGTCTTCAAAATAGTGAATCAGCCATGAAGTCAATGTATAATAAAGATAAAGGTCAAAAACAATTTAAGGGTAATTGCTATTTCTGTAAAAAACCTGGACATTCGAAACACGAATGTTTTAAGTATAAAGCATGGAAAGAAAAACAGCAAAAGGCCAATAAAGTTTCAGAGGATAAAGAAGAAAAAACTGAAGATTACTGTCATATAACTAGGGAAGAAACGCATATGGAAATGACAAAAGCAGCAATTGAAGGAGAAAGTTGGGTTGTAGACTCTGGAGCAACAAGCCATATGGTACGCAATAAAGATTTTTTCAAAAAATTAGACACTAGCAGAAGAGGACTTGTTCGCCTTGCGGATGAAAAGGCTGCCAATATAAAAGGGATAGGAACGGGAGTCATAAAATGGAGCTCAAAAGAAGGAAATTTTTTCGAAATGGAAATACGTGATGTTCTCTACGTACCTACCTTTAGTTCTAATTTATTGTCAGTGAAAAAATTGGCAAGGGATGGTTACAAAATTCAGTTTCAAGAGAATTACTGCAATATTTTAAAGGATGGTAAAATCCATCTTGTAGCTACATTGTCTCCAGATTTGTATGAAGTTCGAAAATGTGATCAAACAAAAGTGATAGAAGTGTTCGGGTCGGGTAAAGTGGCAATAAAAGAAGAGCATTATGAAGATTGTCAACATGCCTGGCACCGAAGATTTGGACACCGAGACCCAGCAGCAATTAAGTTATTGGCAGAAAAGAATCTAGCCTCAGGTATACAATTTAAGGATTGCGGTACAAAAATAGCGTGTGAATGTTGTATTAAAGGGAAAATGGCACGTAAACCATTTCCAAAGGAATCTCAGCAGAAAACAAAAGCAATACTAGATCTCATTCATACGGATGTTTGTGGCCCAATGCAAACAGAAACCCCAGGTCAAAAAAGGTATATTTTAACAATTATTGATGATTTTTCTCGATTTTCTCAAGTTTATTTAATGAAAAATAAATATGAAGTTGGATCTTTGATTAAAGAATTTATTCAATTAATGAAAACACAGCACAATCAAAAACCAAAAATTATTAGGTCAGATCGAGGAAGGGAATACATCAATAATGATTTGCAATCTTACTTAAAAGAAGAAGGAATTCGCATGCAGTACACAGCACCATATTCACCTCAGCAAAATGGTGTTGCTGAAAGAAAAAATAGATCTCTTTTCGAAATGTCGCGATGCATGTTAATAGATGCAAATTTGGACAAAAAATACTGGGGAGAAGCAACAATTACGGCTAATTATTTACAAAATAGATTGCCCACAAAAGTTAAAGAAAAAACACCATATGAACTATGGTTCGGAAAGAAACCAGATGTTGGACACTTACACGTTTTTGGATGTGCAGCATACGCTCTTATTCACAAAGAGCAAAGACGAAAATTAGATGATAAAGGAGAAAAATTAATTTTTGTTGGTTACTCAGAAGAGTCGAAAGCATTTCGACTATTGGATTCAAAAACAAATAAGGTCAAGATTAGCAGAGACGTTATTTTTCTCGATACATTCCACAATAATGAAGAATCAAAAGGAACAAGTGTTATCGATATACCTTTAAAAAATAACGAAGATAATCAAAAGCAAGAAATCCGAAATGAGGATTCATCGACCGAAGAGGAAATCAGCACAGAAGATAATGATTCAACAAATGGTACGGATAGTGATTATTCAGGAGAATCAACAGCAGAAATAGAAGAGAATCAAGTAAGGCGCTCTGAACGAACTAATAAAGGAGTTCCCCCGGAACGCTATGTGGCCACCTCAAAAATGGTCATTGAAGGAACAGAACCTAGGACTGTAAAAGAAGCATTATCAAGTGAAAACAAAGAAGAATGGAAGAAAGCGATGGACGAGGAAATAAATTCATTAAAGAAGAACGATACCTGGGACATCATCTCTAAGCCTACAAAAGAAAACATCGTTACATGCAAATGGATTTTTAAAATTAAAAGAAATGCGGAAGGTAATATAGAGAGATATAAAGCTAGGCTCGTCGCAAGAGGATTTTCTCAGAAATATGGCACCGATTATGATGAGGTTTTTGCACCTGTTGTTCGACAATCAACACTTCGGACTTTTCTAACTGTTGCAGGTACAAAGAATATGATTATCAAACATTTCGATGCCAAAACAGCTTTTTTAAATGGAACATTGCAAGAAAACATCTTTATGCAGCAGCCAGAAGGTTATGTCATTCCCGGTAAAGAAGATAGTGTGTGTAAACTAAAGAAAGGAATTTATGGATTAAAGCAAGCAGCTAAAGTGTGGAATGATAAGTTGCACAAATTGTTAAGTGATAATAATTTTGTGCAAAGTAAAATTGATGCTTGTTTATATTCAAAAGGTAATAATGAAAATAAAATTTATGTCGTTATTTATGTGGATGATTTTTTAATTGCATCAAGCGATATAAATAAAATTAATCAAGTGGATAAATTTTTGAACCAGGAATTTAATTTAGCAGACTTGGGATTTTTAAAAAATTACTTAGGATTGGAAATCAGAAGAAACGAAAATGGTTTCTATTGTATTAAGCAAACACAATACATAGAAAAATTAATTTCAAGATTTGGTTTTCAAGATGCAAAAATTTCTCAAATACCACTGGATTTAGGTTATCTGAAAATCAGAACCGATGAGAATAAAATGCTCGAAAGCGAAAAATATCAACAAGCCATTGGAGCATTGTTATACTTAGCTGTAAACTCAAGACCAGATATAGCAGCAAGTGTAACCATTTTAAGCCAACACAACAGGCACCCTGTAACTGCAGACTGGACGGAGGTAAAGAGGGTGTTTCGCTACCTGAAGGGGACAAAGGATTACGAGCTCATATTAGGTGAAAAGAACAATAAAACGGGACTTATTGGTTTTGCCGATGCAAATTGGGCTGAAGACAGAGCTGATAGAAAATCAAATAGTGGTTATTTATTTAAGTTCAATGGATCTTCAATTAGTTGGTGTTGCCGAAAACAATCATGCGTTGCTCTTTCATCAACAGAAGCGGAGTATATCGCCCTAGCAGAAGCTTCTCAAGAAATGATTTGGTTAAAAAATCTACTGGAAGATTTTTTCAACGAAAGTCAAGAAAAGGCTGTCATCTATGAAGATAATCAAAGTTGTCTCAAATTAATTTCAAATAAAAAATTCAGTAATAGAACAAAACATATTGCTACCAAATTTCATTTTTTAAAGGATTTAAAAGATAAAAACATTGTAGATTTTAAATACTGTCCAACTGAACAAATGCAAGCAGATATGTTAACAAAAGCATTAGGTAGAGTAAAATTAAAATATCTTTCAGAAATGTGTGGATTAGTTGATTGTAAAAATTAAAGTAATTATCGTTGAGGAAGGGTGTTGGATATTTTAAAATTACAACGATACTCTCACAAACACTTACACAGACACTCACACAAAATTGTACCTACACTACAAATGTAAGTTTATAACTACGGTAGTTACCTGAAGGACCAAAAAGGTTCAGTGCAAAATTAACCACGGTCGAGTAAAGTTGATAGTCGTTTTTCTTTTAAACTTTACTTGTCAGTTCCAAAATCAAAAGAATTAATAAAAGACTTTCTAATTATCTTCTCATTACCTCACGTGTGTAAATTGTGTTTAGTGCAAATTATACTTTTATAAAGGAATATAAAGTGTGTTTTATTTGTGTTCATATTAAAACCTATTTCCTTTATCCTGAGAAATATTATTCTGTTAAATATTTCTAACAATAAGTACCAATGATAACATTTTATAAAAAAAATAACTGGAGAATAGATTTTTTAAGGAAATGGATTTTACATTTCGCTACAACTTTTAAAATTTGAAAATTGCATGAAAATGTTTAAAGTTTAAATGAAATATGTACCATTTTCAATATTCTTTGATATAAATATACAATAGAAACCAAAATTGTCAATATCAAATAATATTTCATGATAAAAATTATAATTTAATTGCTGATCCAATACGCCCCGGCCCGATGTTTTTTTAATAATTTTTAAATTATTTTTTCAAGAATAATATTCAAAATTTAATGTCATATCTTTATTCCTTACAAACTAGTACTGTAAAAGTTAAAACAAAATTAAAACTGAACGTTTAATAAAAATTAAATAAATTTTAACGTTTCTTTTGAATACCTCCTTGATGGTCACTAACGTTTCAGGAACAGTTCGGTAAAACTTTCTTGACTTGACTCGAGTGTTAGTTTTCAGGAATAGTTCGGTAAAACTTCCTTGACTTGCCTGATTTGTTAGTTTTCAGGATTGAAAAACTTTTTTAAATGCCCCGTAGTAAAAAAAAATTTGACGTTAATAGTTAGTTGTTTCTAACCTATTTGTACTCATTAACTAATAATTAATAATTTCATTTATAGCAGAAACCGCTTCTGAAACAAAATTAAATAGAAAATTACTTTCGTTGTAGTTCTTAAATAGTCCAAAAACAAAAGTATTTGAAACTATTAAGTTTCATGTCAACTCGAAACTAAAGATTGAAAAACATAATAATTTAGTGACAATCACAGAAAAATTGTTTCCGCATACTTATCTAACAAGAGCAACGTAAGTAATTAATTACAATAACTTACGTAACCAGAGTAAATTGCGTAGCTATAGTAATTTACATAATTACAGTAAGTTACGTATGTTACGTAACCAGAGTAAATAAAGTAACTACAGTAACTTACGTCAAGGATACAACTTACGTGAGTTACGTAACTACAATAACTTACGTAAATGGTAAAACTTACGTAAGTTACGTAACTACAGTAATAATCAATTTTACGTGACTTACGTATGTAATTTACGTAAAAGATCAAACTTACATAAGTCACGTAACTAGAATAACTTACGCAAGTTACGTAAATGATGAAACTTATGTAACTTATACAAATGATTACTTACGTAAGTTTGACCATTTACATAATTTACTGTAGTTACGTTATTTAGTCTGGTTATGTAAGTTACTATAGTTACGAAATTTACTCTGTTTGCGTAACTTACATTAATTACTTAAGTTGCTCTAGTTACTTAAGTCAGGGAAAACAATTTTTTGTTTGACACTAGATAGATTATTTTAATCTTTTTTGATAAAAGTTTGAAAATAGTAAGAATTTTAATAAACTATTGTTTTATTACATAAAATACAAATTTAAACATTTTTCTTTATAACAATAAAAACATAATTTGAAACTATTGCATAAATTGACCTTAAATATAGTTAGAAATATTCAGTAACATGGATTTAATGTGGATGATTCTTTTATTTTACACAACTTTTGTTTATTAATTTGGATCTTTCTCACAAGCGGTGAAATAAAATTCAGATTCATATATAAGAACAGTTGAAACTTTCTGAAGCAATAATGTAAAGCGTGCGATGTATGTATTAATGTATGTGTTTAGAATGTACACGGAGAGACCCACATTCGTAAAAATTACTAAAAATGGTTGCAATGACCGGAAATAAGGAGACTTTTAGCATAATGTACTACAGAATTAGATAAATTTACAAAAGAAATAGATAAATTTGCTACATTAAAATAGCAAGTTTTAATACTTTGTGTAAGAGTTGTAAATGTAGCAAAAATTGATTATAGTTTTCTCTAATTTCATTACACAAAATCTGACAAATGAAAACATTTTCTACTAAAATCTACGATCCACTGTAGTAATTTTTGGTGAGCAAGTGTGGCTAGCGAGTGCAGTCATATGGCGCCTGCATTTCTATTGGTTGCTAACTTCGTCAATCTCCGTAAATGAGCCGATGCCATCCGATCATTGATAGTGACTATGTTTCGCGTATGTAAAATAAATTTTGATATTATCTACAATAATTAAATATAAATTGAAACGTAGGTCGTTCGTTATCTCAGAAATTGACCATTATAAATTAATAAATTTTGCATTTATTCCTGTCCCAAGAACTATGTCTTATAATAAGTTGTTAAAAGTAAACTGCTTTCTTGTAAGTGCTGTAAATTTTCATCATTCAGTATATAAGGAAACAAAGATGTATACTTTCAGTGAAATTCGTTGTCGTGCGTGCAGTTGTGTATTAGTGTATTAATTAACCGCGTTTATACATATAAGTGAAATAAACATGTGTGTGTCTTCAAATATTTATCCAACAAATATATAAGTGTGTGTCTGTGTATGTAAAAATCCTTCCAGTTTACCTCCATTAGTCAAGAATTGCCGGAAAACCGGCGACAAAAATCCATATTTTTTCTTTCACTCTTTCTTTCTGCATTTACAAACGACTGTAGTAATTTTACGTACACAATACTTCTGAGTTTACTACAGTTGTTTGGAACTATTGGACGAAATAGTAAGAAACTTTGCTAATTTGGTGAACATTTGTCGGGATTAGTGACTTAGTGTAGAAAATAGTAAAAAATACAAAAAGTCCCCTTATTTCCGGTGGTTGCAATGTGAAAATAGTAAATTCTAGTGTGATTTTATACAAAAATTAGTAATCTCGGTCTCTCCGTGTACTGTAGGCAGGTGTAATGAATAAGTATTTGTTCGTGAATAATTGTAGGGGGTTTAGCTAGTGATTAAAGTAGGTAAAATGAGATTTACGGCAGTATTACTGTAGAACTACTGCAATGACATTATTTTTTATTCTTCAAGTTTTACCGAACTATTCAGTAATTCAATGAATATAAATTTTACCGAACATTGTACCTTACGTTTTACTGAACTTTCAATAAAAATAAGTATAGTGAACAGTTACCCTACGTTTTACTGAACTATACAATAAATATAAGTTTTACCGAACACTGTGCCTTACGTTTTACCGAACTTTCAATAAAGATATTCTCAAAATTTCATTAAAATAAATTTTATATTTTTAAACGAATTTATTTTCTCACTTTAAAAGACAATTTTTAAATACACAGACACACAAAAAAGTCAAAACCTAGAGGTCATACCCCCCTATACCCATGTTTTTGGGGTCGCTGAAACTGAATATGACCAAGCAAAATTTTTCTCATCGCACATTTTCCCGCTACCGCTCCTTTATACCTACTCCCGGGGGTTGGAATTTAAGTGTAAAAAAAAGTCGAGTACGGTGTCTATTTTTATGTTTTTTGGGTCGCTGAAACCAAAAAAGACTATGAAAAACAAATTCTTCCCTCCCTTAACCCCCTACAGCCCCCTTAACACTCTCAGGGTGGGGGTTGAAATTCGAAGTTTCACAAAAAGTCGAGTGCGGTGTCAAATCCTACGTTTTTTGTAGTGATGCACATGAGCGAGAAATGTCAAAAATGATTAAAAATGAGAATGACTCTCGTCTTTTATTATTTTTCTCGTCTCGTCTCATTCTCATTGTGCCAACTTCTCGAATAATCGAGAATTTTAAATTTTCATTATTCATTGTAAACAACATCATATTGTTAAATGACAAATGAATTTTAACCCTTTTATTTCATTTTTTGCTTCAATATTCAATTGGATTGTCCTTTTTCCTCCATAATTTAATTTGTAATTAATTTAATTAATTTTTAATTTAATTTGTAATTTTTTTTTAATTTGTAATTTTTTTTTTAATTTGTAATTTTTATTTTTAATTTAATTATTTACAATTAATATTGGGTTAATTAAATGAACATAATAAAACTTAAATTTTTATCAGTTTAGACAATTTTATTATAATTTTTTAATTAATTTTAACTCTTTTAATTTTTTTTTATTTAAATTTTCTGTATTATCAAAAACTGTAATTTATATTACAAATATTAAAAAACATTTTTTAAATAAATTCCCTTATTAAATTATTAGTAATTTTAATATTATATAAATTAAATACAAAGTTTTCTATTTTTGAGAAACATTTTTTATTTTATTATTATTTTTAAAAAATTAACAGTGTTTTAAATATAAATATATAACTTTTGAGTTATAAATAAATTACAAAAGAAACATGATAATCATTTTCAATTTAAATTGCATTTTGAATCTCTGATGCCAGAGAACACGTTACCCAAGAATTTAAACACATTAGCTCTCTGGCAGAATTGTTTGACAATCGATTTCTGTGCTTTCTAATAATTAAAGAGCTTTTTGAAAAAGCTCTTTCTGATGCAGTTGATGTGGCTTGGATCGACAGAAAGTCTCGCGCCATGCGAGCTAAATTTGGGAAACGAATTTCATTTGCTTTCCACTAATTCAAAATATTTATTGTTTTCTCGGCTCTATTTTCTAACAAGTAAAGATCTATTTCTTGTCTCCAGCAAGATTTATTACTTCCAACATTTTGTTTCTCGTTAGGTTTAGGATCATCATAAAATGAGTCAATGTCGATTGTACCACCCTTATCCGAATCATGCTCATTTTCTAGTTCAGACATCGTATTTTGTACACTAACCTGTTTTTAAAAATATTTAAAAGAAATATTCAAATTCACTTCAATGTAGAAAAATTATTTTAATACAAAAATAAATAATATTTGAATGTTTCTTAAAATTCAATTTTTGAAAAAAATTGGATTAACAACTTTTGAAAATATTTCATTTCTTTTATGGAATCTAATTAAAATTTTAATGAAATTTATTATATTAAAGAATTTTATAACAATTTTTGGAATTAGTTGAAAATTTTTAGGGACAGGGAAAACAGACTGTGAAGCCTGTATAAGTATTTAACTTTTATTTTATTTTTAATAAAATATTATTCAAATATAATTTTAAGGAAATACTTGAAGTAATAACTCACTTCATTTTCTTCAACAGGTGAATAATAATTTTTTTTAAACTCTCTTTCGAAAACAGCAATTGAGTAAGTCGACATTTCCATTCCCCTGGATGTTTTGTTGAACTGCTCAACTTTGTGTCGTGGATCCAAGATTAACACAGCACAATAAATCCAATTGCACTTATTGTAGTGCTTAAAAAGCTTGTCTCGAGCTGAAAAAAGAGCTGATCGAATTTGAATTTGGATTAATGTTTTCGTTTTCATTCGATTTAGACCTTGAATTTCTTCCTCAAGCTTATCGATAAGCATGTTGAACCCAACCACAACGTATGGTAAAGTTTTGACAGTACTTGAAAATGTCGCAGGTACTGGCAGATTTCCCTTAAAACTGTCCACTGGTCTTCATTAAGAAGTAAATCGTTTAACGATTTATTATTGCGACACAGTAAATCTAGACGCTTTTGCAAATGAAGTGCCAACTTAACCATATCATAGGTGGAATTCCACCTGGTGCTCACGTCAATGTTTGGAGATTTCATGCCCACATTACAAATCTCACAACAGTTATTTAATTTGTTTCGCCACTGCTCGGATTTTTTCAGAAGTTTGAAAAGTCTTCTAATTTTGTCAAGTGGAGTATTACAAGACTTAGTCGATTCTTCAAAATCATTATCATTACTTTCAATAATATCATCACTCGATTCGTTACCGTCACTCTCAGTATCTTCAAAGGATTCATCGCTTTCATCAATCGCATAGTCATCTAATTTCAGTTCCTTTAACAAATCTTGAACCGCGAGGTGTAAAATGTGTGCGAAACATTTGAAATGTTGATTTTCATTATCAAACAAGATTAATTTCGATAGCTCACACATGAAAGTCGTATTGTTCGCAGCATTATCGACAGTAATGCCCTGTAGTTTTGCTTCGATGTTATATTCGTGGAGTACTTTGACAAAAAGTTTAGCGATATCTTCACCTGTGTGATTTCCATTCGATAGACAAAAAGCCAAGAGAATTGAGTGCATGGTCCAATCCTTCGATATAAAATGCAGTGTTACGCAGTAATATGATCTACCAGAAATTGATGTCCAACCATCGATTGTAGTGGAAAATTTTGATTCATTATTTTTTATTATATTTCTGAGCGAATTTTGCATATTTTTAAATCGATTCTCAATTAAAGTTTTTAATTCTCTTCGTTTTGGTAACTTCGCCATTGGATTTAAGTAGTTAAAATAGTCTAGAGTTTCTTTGTTATCAAAAAAGCAATACGGCAGATATTTTTGTACAACCCAGTCTGCAGTCATGTTATCAAATATTTTCTGATCAAATACCTATGGAAATTAGAATGTATGAAAATCAAGAAATTTCCAATAATTGAAATTTATATTTTAGTTGGTATATTAAATTTTGGACAATATTGAATATTTCAAATTATTGTATAACATGACAAATTTGTATTATTTTGTATAATCAAACATATCACGTATGAACTTTAAAAATTTCTAATTAAAAGGAATTAAAATTTTAAAAGTAAAAAATTGTAAAATGCTTATTTTTCATTGACAATCGTTCATAATACTATTTTTTTATCTTTTTAGACTATTATTAATACGGCCTTTTTAAAATATTCATTTCTTGAAAATACAAAATTTCTAAAGTAGTTGAAAATATTTTTTTGGGGGCAAAAAAATTTTTTTTTCTAAATTTCATAAACCAAATCGTGCGCTACGCGGAGAATCACCCAGATAAATATATTTTTTATGGTGTTTTTCATTTTTAGCGCCTCCCAAAACATATTCGGTTTCAGCGACCCCAAAAACATGGGGATAACGGGGTGTGACCTCTGGATTTTGACTTTTTTAAAAAAATAATTCAATTATGGC
Organism: Leptopilina myrica (nomen nudum); assembly: GCA_032872475.1. Taxonomy (NCBI): domain Eukaryota; kingdom Metazoa; phylum Arthropoda; class Insecta; order Hymenoptera; family Figitidae; genus Leptopilina; species Leptopilina myrica (nomen nudum). The sequence continues at coordinate 8,070,249 of CM065467.1, forward strand.
TGAATTCTAATAATCCGTAAAATGGTGAAAAGTTTCCTCACCCAGTTTTTTTTATAACTTTCAAAATACAAAAAAACTGGACAAGTGCGAGTTGAACTCGCATACTGCAATGGCGGGTTCGGTACACAAATATTAAAACAATACTTGCAACATTCATTGGTAAATGGCAGAATTAAAATAAACAATTAAAAAATGTATTAAAATCATTTGATAAAAAAAATAATTAAAAAAAATTAAAGTATTGTATATCTAATATTGTAAACAATAATAAGTAGAGGAACAAAATTCGCACAATTAGTTCCTCTACTTATTATTGTTTACAATATTAGATATACAATACTATAATTTTTTTAAATTATTTTTTTAAAATAATTTTAATACATTTTTTTAATTGTTTATTTTAATTCTACCATTTACCGATGAATGTTGCAAGTATTGTTTTAATATTTGTGTACCGAACCCGCCATTGCAGTATGCGAGTTCAACTCGCACTTGTCCAGTTTAAAAATTTTTTTTTATATTTTTTAATATATTTTTTGTGATCAGACTGTAAAAATATATTAATAAACCCATTTTCAGTTAATTAGATCAAATAATGTCAAGATTAGAAAAAAAATTTTTTTTTCAAAATTTTTTTAGTTTTTTCTTGACGACGCTATGGCCATTATTGCATAGCAAGTTCTCTATATTTTTCCTGTAATTTACGAGTGAAAATACGTATCTGTACAAAATTTGAGCTCTCTAGGTCTAATAGTTTCGTCGCTAGGGGGGGGGGGCACGATTTGGCTACGGACACAAGAGTCTCACCAATAGGGTTCCGTCGGTACACCGAAGGTGTACGGAACCCTAAAAATTATAATTTCTTATTCTCAGTACCTTTTATACAGCACTCTTCTTCTTTATGGGTCAATCCATTTTATTTTACCTAAAGTGTTGACCGACTAATTTCAAAAAATTGGAATATTCTGCAGGAATGATTTTGATGTTACTAAAGTCACAAAATAAAAATATTTTTTCAAAATAATTATATATCTTTTGTGAAATAAAAATTTAAAATGTAAGCAATGCTAAAAACTGTCTGTTTTCTGACAGTAGTAAATGATGTAAAGGAAATACATTTTTGTACAAAAATATAACAAAAATTATTGGCATTTGTTAATAATTTTTAGATTTATTATAAATTGATATAAGCATTCAAAATTATAAAATAATAAATAAAATATCTCAAATTTCATCATTAAAGGAACCTAATTTTTAGTTTCTTATCAACCAATAATGGGATAATGGAATTATAAAACTAAACACAAACTTATGAAATATAAAGAATTTGTGATGAACTTTCAGTTTTTGTCAAAAGTTTTCTCCAATTTTCTCCTAAAATAAAAATTATATTTAAAATAAGAGGACATTGCCCATTTTCATTAAATTACCGTTTAAATTTTTTTTTAAATCAGCTACCTAAAAACCCTTTCTATAACGTACAATTTCCAAGTAAATGCAATGAATTTCGAAAAATTAGATTGCTATATTGCATCCGGTATCTTGAATTTTGTAACTTCAATACTAATTTCGTAGTTGGCATCCCAGAAAACACCCGAGTAAAAAATTTCTACTGAATCTAATGAATTTCGAAAAAATTGACCACTATATTGCATCCGGCATCTTGAATTTTGTAACTTTGATACGAATTTCGTAGTGGGCAACGCCGAAAACCCCCGAGTAACAAATTTCTACAAAATCCAAAAAATTAAAAAAAAATTTAACAGCTATTTTGGATTCGCCATTTGGAATTTTGAAATTTTGATAGCAGATTCGTAATCAGCGACTTCAGAAACCCCCGTGTAACAAATTTCTATTAAATCCAATAAATTTCAAAAAATTAACTGCCATTTTAGATCCACCATTTTGAATTTTGAAATTTCGAAAGCAGATTCGTAATCAGCGACCCCAAAAACCTACGAGCAACAATTTTCTACTGAATACAGTGAATTTGAAAGAAATTGACCGCCATTTTGGATTCGCCATTTTGAATTTGAAAAAACGCCAGTCGGCAATTTAAAGTAACTAGTTTAAATTTTTTTAAAGAATATTCCCGATTTTTTACACTTAAACCAATTTTGGGTAGAAGGGGGCTTCCGTTAACAAAGAATGCCTCATAATTATTTTGAAAAAATCTTTTTATTTTGTGATTTTAGTAACATTAAAATTATTCCTGCAGACTATTACTTTTTTTTAAAATTAGTCGGCGACCACTTTAGGTAAAATAAAATTGATTGACCTTTATTTTAAAACAATTTTTTTGTTCTTTAAGGAGAGTCTACAATAGGGCCAATATGCATGTGCAAGTGCCAATCTCTAATACATTTTGAGTGAGTTTGGCACTAGCACTTGCACATTAGGGTGGCTCTTATTTACCAAGTTAAAGATAACTTTTGGGCCCCCCTCTACATTGTTACGTCCTGTATATTTTTTTCGATTTTTATCTTTAAAATTTTTATCTTACAAATAACTTAAACTGGACCTCACGGGTATTGTCAAGAATCTTTAGAATTAATAAGCATTATAAATAATAATTATTAACAATAAATATCAGATATTGACATATATACATTATAAATTAAATATTTGTTCTTTATAAAATAATTAATAACTAAATAGCAACAAACAATAAATAACTACATTCAAGCAATTGTAATTCATAAATTTTTAATAACAAATTATAAAAAATTAATTTATCATAAAATGAAAACAAATAATTAATTAAACCGACAATTATGTTAAAAATTACGATACACGGAGAGAAGGGCGTAGTCAGATTAACTACTTGCGCAGTTAAATATACTAAACAGAATAGTCGATTTTGGACTGACTAAACTAGTAGTAGGATTTACTAAACAGGCGTTTAGTCATTGTGACTACTCAGCAAACAGTTAATTCAACTGCACAGAAAGTCAAATAGACTAAACTGTTCAGTATAAAATATTGTTTTCTACATTTAATTTTGCAATAATTTCAATAGTTGTAGAAAGTCAACGTGGAATTTTTATATTTCAACAGAAAACAAAAACAATTATTACAAAAATTTTAAGCAGTTAATTTGCATATTTTTAAAAGATTAGGTTTTCTGCGAATGATACAAAATACAGAAAAAGGATACAAATATTATTAGCAATATTCACCAGTAGTTTTCATTTAATTTTATTCTGTAAATTTCAATTTTTGTAATGTTCACTATTTACTTATATATTAATATAAAAATTTTGAGGTTAGAAAATTTGGTTTTGAGCAATCTTATTTGCAGTTATTTGATTTTTTTATGAAACGTTCCTTGAAATTTTTCATTAGGATTAGATTCGAAAACGTTTGCTCCTTGTCGTTATTCCCTTTAAAAGGGGAATATTTCGTACTGCGAAAATCCCCAATTACACAATAATTCCTTGACGTTCATTTCCTAACCAATTATCACTTTTCACAATTCCGACATTTTAAAAAAACAGTGTACTGCGCAGTGTTCAGTGACTTTAACTAAACATTTAGTGTCTTCGACAACACTGTTTAGTAAAATCGACAAAACGAAACTAAACGATGTTTTTTAAATGTAACTAAATATTCAATTATTATTACTAAATACTGACTTACTAAACGTGTTAAGTAGAATTAACTAGAACTTTTCTCTCCGTGTAAAATTAAAATTCAAAAAATACGTATATTTAAAAATTATAAACAATTAAACTACGCTATAAAAATTAATGTATAATTATTATTAATTAGATTTATAATAACATTTTGTTGTATTTTAAAAACGTGAAACAATATCCCTACCAACTAAAAAACATGGAGATAATATCCCTACTATTTTAGAAAGATACTGACCTAGGATACAGCTCTCAAGGACTCAGCCTCTTTATGAGGGTTGGTTCAAGAAGAGCCAATCCCGAAACGACAGATTCAAATCTCTTTAACTTTTTACCATGTAAAGGCCAACGCAGAATAGAATCTTTAACCGGAACCGCAATCGTAAGCGTAATCGTAAGAATGAGTTAAAGAAGGTTAAACAATATACCTATCCTTCTTTAACTCATTCTTACGGTTACGCTTACGATTGCGGTTCCGGTTAAAGATTCTATTCTGCGTTGGCCTTAACAAGGTGTTTTTGTTACTGAGACGTTGTGGTTTAAAACTATGGTTAGGTTAGTTTGTACTTTTCATAAGTCCTTCCGAAGGAACTTTTAACTATTGTGGGTCACTAGGTGACAGGCCTAATTGAGGTTTCCGAATTTTTACGAGGTTTGGCGGCAATGGTCGAAGTTTTCCTTATAGGTTTTCTATGCATGAGTGTGAGCCGTGTGGACCGATGGACTTGAACGATGGGAAGGAGAGAGAGAAAGTACCGGCGTCTCAGCTGTAGTGGATTCACTTTCGTCTCGTGGTACCGGCGTGTTGAGACGAATTAAAAGTTATTTTTCCGACGCGAATGTAATTGTGAATGAATAAAGTGAGTGAATCAATATTCAGAAGGATTAAATTGGGGTATATTTATTAATACGTGTTCTCCACTTTCCTTGTTGTTTGCGGTTTGGTGTTTGGTGAGTAGTTTACAATTCATTGTTAGAAATTCTCTGTCTCAACGTTTTTTGCATTAACGTTGGTCTTGGTGGTTTTGCCTCTCTTGAGAGAGTTGTTTAAATTGTGAATCGGGTTAATATTCACGGAATGTGTTTTTCAGTGACTGGTTAGATGCTTTTGGTTTAAATAATAAGATTTATTTATTTTATCAATTATCTGGTCGCAAATTGGCGCCCAACGTGGGGCACGCCAAGATTTTGAGGCAGAGAGAAAAGTTAATTTTGCTTTATATTGAGGAGGAATATATTTGGTATTAACGGTCATTATTGTGGATGTTAATCACGGTATAAAAACAATAAAATTTTGAGTGAAATGTTTATTGAATAGCGCCGGTCGTTTGGCATCAAAGAAAAAATTGGTTTCTGTTAGTATATTCGCGCGTAATTGTAATAGACGCGATAGATATATTTTCGACAGTTGATAGCGGAGAATAAAGTGAGTAGAAAATTTTTCTTTTCAATTATTATTATTCGTGAAAAACGAATGTATTGGGAAACATTTTTTTTTGTGACGGTGACCGAGCGATTTTGCCAATGAATTAGTACTCCTCGGGGAAGAGGAAATAGACAAAAATCTGGATTTTTCTGTCTTGTAAAGAAAATTGATTTTGGTAATGGAAAATGACAGTGGCACGTAAAATTGAATATTGTCGGTAAACGAGAGAAGGAAAAATTTTCGAGTCGTGAGTATAAATGTGTTCTTTTTCTTCGTGTGCTATTTAAGAAATAAGTAGATCAGTAGTGTGATTATTCAGGGAAGTGATAGTTTTTTTTTGTTTTATTGAGAATTTTTTTTTATTAATTGTGGATATTTTTCCATTGTTGCGGAGACGCTTGTAGGTCACGTGACAGGTGAAATTTTTGGCGGTCAAATACTTAGCAGAGCGTCCTTATAATTATTTGTGGAAAATAGAGGGCGTGAAAATTGTCGAATTTTTCAGAATTTCGATTATTGCGGATATTTGTACGCCATTTTTCTGTCAAGGAAAAATTTGAATTTTATTTCAGATGCAAAGAAAAATAATTTTTATTTATTTTTCTTTCTCGATTGTATGTTTGTTAAGTGAATTTAACAAAATAATTTTTTTTATTGCATTAATAGTGATGTATTGTGTTAAATTGTGGCACGAATAATTTTTTTTATATACTTAGAAATTTTCGTGCATTAATATACAGATTGGTGATATTGAGAGGCATTTTGGTGGTGATGAGAAGAGAATAATAAGAGAGAAATAATTTTATTGTGGTATTGATGAAAAGAGAACACCAACCGGTGAAACATTCATTAATAAATAATTTTTTTTTCTCTCTCCTTCGTTCTCTATTGTGTACTTTTATTGCTTCTTATTCATTATTCTCAAATTAGTGACAGGTGTCATTGAGAGTTAGAATATTGGTGGACCAGTCTGGTATTATTTTAACACAATTTGTGGTGTGCAATAATTTATGTTGTTGCGAAAATTTTTGTTGTTGTGTAAAACTGGATTTTAATTCATTTTAATTTTTTTTAATTATCAGACCAGACCACAATAACGTGAACGGTTGGTTTATGGTAGGAAATAATTTTAATGATTGATTTTTTTTTAAATTCAGATTTGTGAGATTTTATTATTTGGAGGTTTTGCTTACGTTTCTGGTGGTTTTATTATTTTGTAATTACTAGGAGTAAAGCAAAGAAAAGTGTTTTTGAGAATAATCACACTATTGTGGAATTAGAGAGAGAGTAGGGCGCATCTATAAATTTGGTGGTCGATTAAGACACAGTGGACAATTATAGGAGGAAATTTATTCGGCTTTTAAATTGTCGTGATTCAGCGGCAATTTGGCTGGGTATTTTAAGTACTCCTTTGCAAGAGGTGGTGGCCGAATTGTCACAACAAGGTTGTAGTACGAGGGGTTCGGTTCAGGTTCTCCGTGAACGGTTATTCAGATTGCGCACAAAAATTCTTTTCGGAGAAGTTGTGTATTTACCTTGGTCGGAGACATACGACAGTGCGAGTGCTACGGAAGACTGGACTTGGGAAGTTTTTCCCAACCCAGGAGAGTTCGAAGATTTGCAAGAGGGGGAGGAAGATGTTGTTGGAGATATCACAGTTATTGAGGCCGAGGAACCACAAACTGGGGTTCAAGATGGAGGTGCGGCTGATAGTGGTCAGGCTCAAATTCTTGTGAGCAATGATGATTATTTTCTGGGTAGGCAGGAGGGAGCTAATGGGCGAGGAGCTTCGTCCGCAGATATTCCAGTATCGAGTGCCATACCATCGAACAACAATATTATGGTCACAACAGTGTCGACTTCGAACCTTAGCACAACTTTCACGGTGACTCAGTCGACACCTTATGGGTCAATCACTTCGGCAACCGTGGCCCCGAGCGTCTGGAAGTGGAGTCAAATGAACTCCAGAGGGATAAAGTGGACTCATGGAAGGTTTTTAAAAAATTATTCTTGAGGGAGTTTTCGAGTTCTCTTGACGATGAGGATATTTGGGATGAACTCAGAGCGAGAACTCAAGCTAAAGGGGAAAGAATATCTCCATATATCATGAGCCTACAAGTTATTTCTAGTCATTTTAAATACCCTTTATCGGAGGCCAAATTATTGCGGGTGGTTTTTAGAGGTTTGACTCCAGAGTACCGGAAACAAGTGGCGGTATTTGAAATTGAATCGCTATCACAGCTGGAGCGGATTTTGCGGAGATATGAAAAAGTTAGAGATTTAGACAAACGCTACACTACACCACCGACCAAAGACAAAATGAGGTTTCCGTTGGCGGCACCGAAAGTTTCCAACAAACCAAGTAGAGTAGATGCGTTTGTGGCGGACTCTAGTTCAGAGTCGGGTTCGGATTTTAATAAGGAGAAGACGAAGAAAAAGAATAAGGGGAAGAAAAAGAAGAGTAAGGCCCAGAAAGAGCGTCGCGAGGAATCCGTGGATGCTTTCAGAGATATTCAGGGCCAGAGTAGAGGAGTGGGGGTAGGTCAACCTCAGGGTAGTCAGCAAACCCCACAACAACCGGTTACTTTTGCACAGGCTGAAGGGCCAGGACCTAGTGGTGGGCTTTTAGCACCTCAGTGGGGAGCTAGACAGCCCCCTAAACCACCAACACAAGAAGCACGACAGTTTTTGGGGGCGTGCAACGTGTGTCAAGTGGTGGGACATAGGGCAGTGGAATGCCCATACAGGGTTTGTTACAACTGCAGAGGTCAAGGACATTTTGCTTCTCAGTGTCCAAATAAGCGGCCGAAGAGAGTGACGATAGAGTCATGTCAATATTGTGGTGAACAGGAAACAGTGTTCCTCAGTTGCCCAAATTGTGCGGAGATAAGTGAGATTTTGGGAAACGCCAAAAGGGGGGGACAGGTCAACTAGCCCCCCCCCCCCTATTTGGTCAACTCAGATATTGTGGGTGCCTCGGACAAGAGCCGAGACACAACGTTGGAGGTGAGAGAAATGGAGTATAATATTGCGAGTGAGGATGAAATGTCAGATGAGATTGAGGGCCAATGGGGCAAAAGTGTGAATAGAGATGAGGTGTGTGTTCGTGGTAGGACGAGTGTCGAACCACGTGTGAGTTGGAACGTCTCTGGTGGCACAGGAGAGTTACCAATTTTGGTTACTCAAAATCCTGTGGAGACCAGGGAGTTGCCTGTGTTGTCTGGAAAAACTAGTTCAACAGTTCAAGGGGTAAACGAAAAGTCGACTAGCAGTACAGATGTGTGTGGGGGAATTTGTGGGACTGTCAGTGATGATTTTGAATCACCACGCCGAGTCCAGGGAGGGGGTGGAGCTGCAAGTGATGCAGCTGGAGCCCCAGATGCAAATGTGATTGTGGATGGAACTAGGTCAGACAATAGGTATTTCTTAAAGACTTTCATTGCGGATCGACCTTACATGGCCTTATTTGATCCAGGAGCAATGATATCGCTGGTAGGACCTAGTTTGGCCGAAAAGTTCAAGGACAGGTTAGAGGCAGCGGACTCTGACATCCACAGTGCGATTGGCGGATCCACTAAAATTCTGGGTAAATTAAGAATGTGGATTACAGTGGATGGTTGTACACAATCTTTTGAATTGAGGGCCATCGACTCTTTAAGCCAAGATATCATTTTAGGCATGGATTTCTGCCGTGAAATGGAAGTGGATGTGCAGTTGGGTAGAGGTCTCTGGAGAGTGGATGGTAGGGAATGGCATGAATTTGCATCGTCTTCAAAGGACTCGACCGGGGACAGAATTGTGGCTGAGTGTGCGGGAATATCGGAGTTGACCGCAGATCAGAGAAGGGAGGTTCAACACTTGGTGGATGATCTCATACTGCCTCAGGGTTCTGAGCATGGTGTGACTTCATTAATGGAACATAATATTAGGGTGAGTGATATTACCCCGATTAAGCATCGACCAAGGAGAATGTCATCTAAGGTGATGGAAGGGCTAATTCAGGAGGTAAAAAAGTTACTGGAATTGGGGATTATGAAAAGGGCCGCTAGTGAGTGGAGTACAGCACCTGTGGTGGTCAAAAAGAGCGACGGCACTTTTAGGTTGTGTTTTGACTACAGAGATATCAATAAGGTGACAATTAGGGATGCCTATCCACTTCCTAGTGTGGATACAATTTTGGATAAGCTTAGGAAGGCTAAGTACATTTCCAAGATTGATCTCAAAATGGCCTATCATCAGGTTCCAATGGCGGCGAATAGTAAAAAGTTTACGGCTTTTTCTATACCAGGTCTGGGACTATTCCAGTTTAAAAGGATGCCTTTTGGGTTGACAAATGCCCCAATGACATTCCAGCGTTTGGTGGATGCATTGTTCGGTCCAGAGTTTGAACCAGTAGTCTTTGGGTACTTGGACGATATAATCATTGTCAATGATGATTATAAGGAACATTTGCAGTGGTTGGAAATCGTTCTGAGGAAATTGGCTATGGCGGGTCTGGTGGTCAATCCGGACAAGTGTGAGTTTGGGTGTGCAAGTGTAACTTATCTGGGTTATGTCTTGGACAAAGATGGTTTGCGGCCAGATAAAGATAAAATATCACCGGTTTTAGAGTATCCAACACCAACCAATATCAAGCAACTGCGACGGTTTCTTGGTATGGTGGGATGGTACTCACGCTTTATTCCGAGGGACAGTGAACTTAAAATTCCACTATTGCGACTTTTACAGAAGGGTAAAATTTGGTAGTGGAAGAGTGAACAGGAGGAGGCGTTCCAAACGCTCAAGGAGAAATTGGTTTCGGCGCCAGTGTTGGCACGGCCAGATTTCACCCGAATGTTCACCATTCAGAGTGATGCGAGCGACTCAGCGATTGGAGCGGTCTTGACTCAAGAGTCAGATGATGGTGAACATCCGATTGCCTATGCAAGTAAAGCTCTTACTGCAGCTGAATGCAATTATAGCGTGACAGAAAGAGAGTGCTTGGCATTATTGTGGGCAATAAAAAAATTTCGTTCGTATATTGAGGGGACGAGATTCACGGCAATCACAGATCAAAGTGCTCTTAAGTTGTTGAGGAATCTTAAGGATCCTTCAGGACGTTTGGCGCGATGGGCACTCGAGATACAACAGTGGGATTTCGACATTGTGCATCGTCGTGGTGTTAACCATCATGTTCCAGATGCGCTGTCTCGCATGTTCGAGGAGGATGTGGAGGAAATTGCGGCTTTCGAATCTATTCAAGATACTTGGTATTTGAAACGCAAAGATCTGGTGCAGCGTTTCCCTTAACGTTTTCCTGGTTGGTTGGTTGAAAACGATAAATTATATCGTCATCGAGACGATCCTTTGTTGTTACCAATCACTGGGCAAGAGGAAGGGTGGAAGCTGGTGGTGCCAGCTGAGTATCGTGAGGAAGTATTGATGAATGCTCACGCGGAAAAATCAGCGGGTCATTTGGGGGTGGACAAAACGTATTCCAGAGTAGCGATGGAATATTATTGGCCTGGCATATGGCATGATGTCCAGCAATTTGTTCGACAATTCCCTGAATGCCAGAGATTTAAGGTCTCACAAGAAGGTCCTCAGGGACTAATGGGTCATCGTATTGTGGAACAACCTTGGGTGGTTGTGGCGGTTGATTGCATGGAGTTTCCTCCTAGCAAGAACCAATGTAGACATTTAGTGGTTTTTCAGGATTTATTTTCTCGTTGGGTGGAGGTAAAACCTCTCAGATCAGCGAATGGTAAATCGATTGCCAAGGCTTTTGAGGAATTGATACTTTTTCGTTGGGGAACTCCATATTTTCTTGTCGGATAATGACAAGGAGTTTGATAATAAACACCTTAAGGCGGTTTTGGAGGAGTATGGTGTCAAACATTTGACAACTCCACCATATCATCCGCAGGCCAATCCGGTGGAGAGGAGCAATCGTACGCTCAAAATGATGATAGCAACTTTTGTGGGCTCTGATCATCGCGAATGGGATAAGCATGTTATCGAATGCGAATCATCGGTTTTCGGCGAAACTTGCGCCTAAATATGAAGGCCCGTTTGAGATTTTGAAAAAGCTCTCGTCCACCCCAAAATTTGGTGGATCCAGTCGTGGAATTGGCAGCGATTTCGGAGGAGATTCGAGGGTTAAGGGCTCTTCAGACGCAGCCTTCTCCGGGTACCTCACGAATGGGTGCCATTCCTAAAGCGAAGGGGAGGGGCCTTGCCATTAGATGGCCCAGCTCCAGTTCCGATTCTGAGGAGTCGGTCGTCGTTTTCGGTTCGTCGGAGGAAGAAAGCAGCCAGCTTCGTGAGAGCCGAAGAGCTGAGCAGGAGCTTTTCCGTACGTTAAAGGAATCCGAAGGTGGTGCTCTTTCGTCATCGGGACAATCAGAGCTAAAACAACGTCAGGAGTCGGTGGATTTAAGGCTGGAGGATTTTGTTAGTCCTTCGGACGTTTCACCGGTGGCAAAGACGGGTCCGATCTTGCCTGATGAGATATTGGTGCCGCAGAAGAGGGCACAAGAGCTACGTGTGGAGGACAGGTCAGAGTCTAGGTTTTTCACCAGGCCGGTGATCACATCTGGTATTATCTTTGGTGGTTTGGATCGGATTCCAACCGATGATCGCCTGGATCCGCCCATGAGGGCGTGCTTTAATTGCTGGGAGAGAGGGCATAAGGCTGAAATGTGCCCCTATAATCCTGGTGATTTTTGCCGTAATTGTGAACGCTGGGAAGAGACCCTTTTAACTTCTCCCCGTTGCTCTCGTATTCACAAGAGAGACATGGTGGCCCGTTTCGGAGCGGAGCATTTGACGGCATACAGGGAGAGCCGTTATCGTCGTACGGCCCTTCCGGAGGTGGTGAAGCCGGTCAAACAGTGTGCCTATAAATCGAGAGATCAACGCTCGCGAGAGGAAGAGGTCTTGGAGGTGATTCCTAGACCATCTTTGGTGGAGACTCCATCTTAGGTCAAACCTTTGGAGTCGGTCGTCGTGGTAGTTCCTCATGTGGGAGAGAAGGAGGAACAAGAACCTATTGTGGCCTTCGGGGAAAACATTGAGGCTCAGGTGGTTCAACCTGAGCCGATTGTGGTCCCTGAGGAGGTAATTGTTGCTCAACCCTTGAGTTTGTTGGAGGAGTTGCGGCAGGTGGAACTACTGCTTCTCGGAATGCCGCCCGAGATTATTTTGGAGGCCAAGGCTCAGGTCGTACGTTCACGACGTTGAGGGTCTTGTGGTTTGAGTTTCTTTTATTTTTATTATTTTTGTTATTTTGAATTTTTGTTAGTTTTTTGTTTCGGAATTTAAGATTTGTTAATATTAATTGTTACGTAATTCTAAGTGTTAATTCTGTAGCAGACTGAGGTTCGAAGAAATTAATAAAGTACCAATTAATGTTGTAAATTGATCTATTCCTTGTTCCTGTTATCGGCGAAAGTTTTACGGTACTTTCGGCCTAGGGAAGGGGATTGTAACAAGGTGTTTTTGTTACTGAGACGTTGTGGTTTAAAACTATGGTTAGGTTAGTTTGTACTTTTCATAAGTCCTTCCGAAGGAACTTTTAACTATTGTGGGTCACTAGGTGACAGGCCTAATTGAGGTTTCCGAATTTTTACGAGGTTTGGCGGCAATGGTCGAAGTTTTCCTTATAGGTTTTTTATGCATGAGTGTGAGCCGTGTGGACCGATGGACTTGAACGATGGGAAGGAGAGAGAGAAAGTACCGGCGTCTCAGCTGTAGTGGATTCACTTTCGTCTCGTGGTACCGGCGTGTTGAGTCGAATTAAAAGTTATTTTTCCGACGCGAATGTAATTGTGAATGAATAAAGTGAGTGAATCAATATTCAGAAGGATTAAATTGGAGTATATTTATTAATACGTGTTCTCCACTTTCCTTGTTGTTTGGTATTTGGTGAGTAGTTTACAATTCATTGTTGGAAATTCTCTGTCTCAACGTTTTTTGCATCAACGTTGGTCTTGGTGGTTTTGCCTCTCTTGAGAGAGTTGTTTAAATTGTGAATCGGGTTAATATTCACGGAATGTGTTTTTCAGTGACTGGTTAGATGCTTTTGGTTTAAATAATAAGATTTATTTATTATATATATATATATATATATAAATAAGAACCGCATATTAAATCCAAAGTGATCACCGATTTGTAACGAAACGAATATTTCGAAATTTGACTGTATACAGCCATAAATCTACACATTCTCCTTTAAATGTGAAGCTAAAGTAGACTCTAACTTACGAATTAAAGGAACATCACAGAAAAAAACCGGACTCAAAATGAGTCGCATATGAGACTCATTTTGAACTGCAACAAAAATGATACCCCTTCGACTCATTCTGAGTTTCTAGGGAAAGGACTCAAAATGAGTCTTAAGGTGTATAATTTTTTCTTTACGATAAAATTACAATCACATTGGAAAAGCTATGAATAATTTACAAAAATATGAATTAAAATAATTGTTTATATCTAATAAACACGTTGCACTTGTCAAAACATTAATACTCGCAGTCGATTTATTGTTTTTATGAGAAATGGGAAAAAATTTTCAGGTTAGACATTTGTCAATTGACAGACAGGGATGGGCAACCATGGAACACGAAACACAAAAGAAAGTAACTAGAATATTGTTATTTTACTCATTTTGAGTCACTTGAAGTTGCCGATTACTCATTTCGAGTCACTTGAAGTTGTCGATTACTCATTTCGAGACCGACTTCCAAATGAGTTGCAACAAAAATGAGTTGGATTTTTTTCTGTAATCTTGAAATCTTGAAATTCAGTTATATATTTCATCTCCATAAATAATTAATTGATTCGATTTGATCTGAGTACATACAACGAGGAAATTTATTTAACCACTCAAGAGCAACCATTTTCCATTTAATAAAAGTAAAGTCGTTCCTGTTTTATTTACTAAGCTTAGAATCACACCTTACACCTTCCCTCTCACTTCCTCTCGGGCTGTATATAATAGCAAACCTATGAACAACAACAATATAGTAGCTGTTTTGAGTTGCTTATTATATTCTCTATCGTAAATACTCGAAATTGTCAATTTACACTGTACCAGTATAAATTATACAATATGCCTCAATACTACATATCCAATGACACCTTCCCGACTAGATTTCATGATGCCAATGTGCATGGAAGTAATTTAGATTTTATTTTTTGATCGTCCTCGATAATTCAATCATCTAATATTGAAGTCTTACGGGACAGCTTTACTTCCGACCATTATCCGGTGATTCTTCAGACTGACATCTCGCCAAGCCACTCAATGACCCTTAGCAATAGATTTTGCACGAAGAATGTTGACTGGCCGAAGTATCAAGAACACAGGTCAACAAAAAAAGGCTTACTTTTTTTTATAAGATATGATAGTGGTTTCCGAAGTATTTTTTGACGCTGAACACGATCCCGAAACCAAAAATTGGCCATCACGTCAGGATTTTGAGAAAAGTGGGGGGAAAGACTCCAAAAAACGTGTTTTTGAGCGTTTTTAATATTTTTTTTCTCCTGAACCTTACGTGCCAGAAACTTCTACATAGACTTAAATTGAAGCTTGAATTATCCACTACACGACCCATATCCGTTAAACCAAAAAAATTAGGTTGAAGTTACCAAAAATGTGTATTTTTGGGTTGCTTTAATGGATTTTTTAACATTGTCTTGGATTCGTTTGAAAATTTTTACTTGGGGGTTTTTGGGGTCGCTGATTACGAATCCGATATTAGTTTTAAAAAATTCAAAATGACGGATCCAAAAACCCCCGAGTAACAATTTTCAAGCGAATCCGATTTGGAAACACGCAAAAATCTTAGTGAGGGCAATACTTTAAACCTGAAATAATACTTTGTACTCTTGTGAACAATTTATTATTTTTAAAAGGTCTGTCTTTGACCGTTCTCGAGTACAGTTCTGTACAGTTCTAAACGTATTTTTTTGTGAGGCTAACTCACTACGAATAAGAAAAATTTCGATTCTGTTCTAAATCAAATATTCTGAATATATTTATTAGTTACATCAGTCTTATAAATAAGAACCGCATATTAAATCCAAAGTGATCACCGATTTGTAACGAAACGAATATTTCCTATTAGGAAAAAACCTCAGCTTTCGTTTAAAAAAAAATCGTATCCATCTCCCTCAAAAATTGAAATTTATTTTTAATTTTGATTTTTTTGGGTCAAAAATTTTTTTTTCAAAATGCTTATTTCCAATCGAAAGAGCATGAAAAAACCTTTCCAAAATGTACTTTGTCAAATTTGTATGTTTAATTGTTTAAGAGTAAAAAATTATTGAAATAAGCATTGTACTGAAAAACACAAAAATTTAACCCCCTCCCCCTCGGAAAAACCCCTAAGTAAAAATTTTCAAACGAATCCAAGACAATGTTAAAAAATCCATTAAAGCAACCCAAAAATACACATTTTTGGTAACTTCAACCTAATTTTTTTGGTTTTACGGATATGGGTCGTGTAGTGGATAATTCAAGCTTCAATTTAAGTCTATGTAGAAGTTTCTGGCACGTCAGGTTTAGGAGAAAAAAATATTGAAAATGCTCAAAAACACGTTTTTTGGGGTCTTAACCCCCACTTTTCTCAAAATCCTGACGTGGTGGACAATTTTTGGACCCGGGATCGTGTTCAGCGTCAAAAAATACTTCGGAAACCACTGTCATATCTTATAAAAAAAGGTAAGCCTTTTTTTGTTGACCTGTGGAATTCATGAAAGAACAAATATTAGAAATCTCATCCCCATTGGCATCTGGTCTCCCGCCAACGGAGGTATATGATTCCTTTGTAAATTTAATTAAACTTGGTCTTTTGGAAAACGGTGCGTATGTCCCCTCTAGGAACTCCCGTAAAGCTACCTCTAAACCATTCTGGTGAAATGACAAATGCGAAACTTTATTATCTAACCGTAGGGATAACTATCTCATTTAGATCAGGCAGACTTAATACCAACATATCTACAGACCCAAATACGCCGGAATTGAAGACATTCCGTAACGACTTGATTAGAGAAGACATTCCACCAAGTGACATTCCATTTATCACTCTACCTAATCGTCTTGATGGGGGTCTGAGACCATTTTCCAAAAATGAACTCTGGTCCGCCTTGTCTACATGCAAGTCAAAATCTGCCCCTGGCCTGGATAAAATAACCGGGGACATGATCAAGTTGTTAGGTCCTATCGCACGCGAATTTCTGCTGATTTTGTTTAACAGAATGCTTCTGACATCATCTTTTCCTGAATCATGGCTCTATACGAGGGTCATCACCCTACGAAAGCCAGGAGGAAAGGGCTATCGATCTATTGCACTCACATCAGTACTCTCAAAAATCTTTGAGAAGCTTATCCAGAGTAGATTGGAACGTGAGGTCGAATTTCTCAACTTCCTTAAACGACTTGAGAATAGCCTACTTTATAACGATAACTCACATCTGACTTATGAAATACTCCACATCCTGAATAATTCAACACAAAATAATCCCTTCTTGTCCATTAAGTTCCTATGGATTCCTGCACACAATAATATCGAAGGTAACGAATATATAGAAACAATCTGCAAAGAAATAAATACTAACAACAATAGAGTATATATAGGTGCACTTTTTGACGACATAAGAACTACTTTATGTGTCCCGGACAAAAAAGCCTGTCTGTCTCACCTCTGGCCTTACTCAGACCGCGACTTATCAACTTATAGATACTTCACTAAAATAGCTTTCAAATCTGTCAGACCATGGTTTCGAGACCTGTCTCTACCGAAGAGATGGATTAACGTAATCACTAGGCTCAGAACGGGACACGTGTTGACATGGGAACACCTAGAGAGGATCAACTGGACAGGGGCGGCTCGCTGTCGATGTGGAGCGGAACGTCGTACGGTAGATCATATTATTTATACATGTCCTGAACTCGCTCCGGTTAGGGCAAGATTTCTAACATTCTTGGAGAACAGATTTCCGGGTTCCGATCCTGGACAGGCTGAAATCGACCAATTGGTATTCTCCCCAAATGAATTGGCAGTCAGAGAGTTGACTGGCTTTCTAACTCACAATACCTATTATATTTAAAGTACAGCTTCCTAATACAGCTTACCTCCTTTAAAGCTTCCATCCTTAATCAACTTATACCAAAATTGGACTACAACTACTTGCGGACGAAGCTTAAATTGCATACCTCCAACACAACTAGTCTGCCCTATGGTTCATCATTTCAATCATATAACTTGGATCCACTCACACCAACATACTTCAGACTGATTTTCTCTTTATCTTTTACGTTTTTAGTTCTGACAGTCGGCATTGCCACAAGTCATTTAAGAAGAAGAAGATTATTTTTAAAAATCTTTTTACTAGTTCCAAAGAATGATTATTTCTTTAGTTTGATCAATGCTTAAAATTGTAACCTATTTATCCAAAAGGTATTGTTAATGCTTGGGATTGCCGTTGCTAACACTCCTTTTTTACTATAAATTCAGAAAATCCATAACATAAGAATTGTTGACTCTACTCAATTCGAAATGATCCCGAACTATTAGGCGAGAGTCTAGGTTCAAAATATAAATAAATTATTTGTTAAATATAAAAATTATTTAATAAATAATAATTAAAATAATTATGTCTCGTCCATAGGACGTAACAACATCAAATCTTTGGCCCAAATTATGAAAAAATTCGATAAAAAAATTTATTTTAAGGTTGATTAAGCCTCTCCCGTAAGCGCCTACTTTACCCATTAAAAATTTATGAGATTTTTTAAACCTTTAGTTTTTTAAAAATAATTTTTCTGCTTTAAAAAATTGTTTTAATCTATTTTCAGATTCTTACAGTGCACACTTTTGCTTTTAGAATGACTTAAAATACAAGATTATCAGTTCATAATTAAATAAGTTATAAAGCTTTTAATATAAAAATTTATAGATTTAGCCAAATTTTACTAGTTAAAAGGTAAAAATCATTTGTTCGAACTTCATACGAATTTCAAACGAAATTCGAGCGAATTCGTACAGACTGTCGACAAATTTCACAAGTAAAGGTTGCATCTTCATCTTCGTCATTGACACCAGCACAACTGCAATGAATCCATTAGTTGCAGACAAAACAAGCAGCCCAGCCTTCATTTGAGTCTAAATAATAATTACAATACAGACAAGGTGTATGAACCTTACTGTAGCTAAATAATTATTTAACCTTACGCCCTAAAAAAGTAATATCAATCTGTAATATCCTCTCAAGTTTTTCTCTCAAAACAAAAGCAGTCAACTTAGAATGTATATTATTTTAATTATTTGGTGGTTAATCATAAAACAAAACAATTTTTTGAGGTTTCAATGTCAAAAACATTAAATTCAAATGTATTAAATAAACAAAAATACATTTATTAATTAATGTAAGTAATCAACCATTGATAATTAATTATATTTATTTAAATAAATCCGTTTAATTCAGTGCAGAAAAAAGCTTTTCTTTCTTATCTTATAATCATAATTAACAAATAATATCAGAGAGGAAAATCCTCTAAACTGAAGTGTATTACTTTTGATACCATACATAAGAGGAAAATATGCATTTAGTTTAGAGAAATCCGCATCAAATCAAGATTACTTTTTTTAGGGTGTACAAGCTTTCTTCTTTTTGGTCATTTTTATTTTAATCAGTCTTGATTTAAGTAGTTCTCTTAACTTGTCTTATTTCTCTTTTCTTTAACTTAATTTGTGAACCCCATTTTGCCCGCACCTACGAAATTTAATAAAACGACTAATTACTACAATTTACGGTCCAACAAAGAAAAAACATATGCTTCCCTTCTTCTGCAACCCTTGCCAGTTATAAAAAATTTTATATTGTTCATTAACTTTTACTATTAAATAATAAACACCTCCTAAAAAAGTGAAAAAATCACAAGAAAATCGCCGAAAACAGTTTTTTTTAGTAAAACAGATAAAATATTTGTTCTCATGGCTTTTAGATTTTGTAAAACTATCATCTCGGTGCAGTATTATGTAAAATATAATCGCGATTGGTTAATTCGATTGTGAAATAAGGCCGGTACCCCGTTCAAATTTCGTTCGGAAATTTCAACGAAAATTTATGAAAAAAATTTTTCAGGTATTATTTGTAGGGGAAAGGTGTACAAGATGATCCCCCTAAGAGAGAATGACCACTATTCAAAGAAAAATCAATATTTTCGAGTTTTTTTATACAAATTAGTAGAAAATTAATCTATCTAACTTTTCTGATTAGAAATACATGCAACTAATTATTATTTTACAAGTAAATTTAATTTTTCTAAAACCTTACGAACGGATCATCTTAGCCCAATTATTGAAAAAGGAGACTAAATTGAAGGAATAACGTGTATCAATATTAAATATGCATTATTGCCATAAATGCTTTTGAACACTCATCACGATTTGTTTTCCTATTTTATAATTACGTGTCATTTTCTACATCAAGAAAATTTATATAATAGTGGTGATTTCAACTTTTTGTATTAAATAAGTTAGTTTTCATAACAAAAACATATAAGAAGCGAGAAAAATTGAATTTTTTATTAATACTAAATAATTCAGTTTGAGGTAAGATAAAATACATGGGAATCAGGGGGATCATCTTGTACACCCATTAAGAGATCATCTTGCCCCAAATGACACTAATTTTTAATTTGTTCGTAACTTAACCTACAAGCTTTGGTGACTCCAAAGTAACAATCAGAACACTTAATTGAAGATATACTGTAGCTATCAGTACAAGGAATTTTGAATTCAAGCTTCTGGACAAAAGTTACCTAAGTTCAAAGTTTAGCTTTCCTTAGATCGAAACTATGAAATTTAAATTTTTTCCAATAAAATTTTTTTAATGACGTGTGTTATCATGACAGTTTGACTGATTCATAGGTATGTCATTGGCAACGTTTTACCGTTTTTACCTGAACGGCAACGCTAATAAGATCTCCAACGTTCGAAAGGATCATCTT
Source organism: Leptopilina myrica (nomen nudum) (assembly GCA_032872475.1). Classification (NCBI taxonomy): domain Eukaryota; kingdom Metazoa; phylum Arthropoda; class Insecta; order Hymenoptera; family Figitidae; genus Leptopilina; species Leptopilina myrica (nomen nudum). The sequence continues at coordinate 8,090,308 of CM065467.1, forward strand.
GCCTCAGGGGATCATCTCGTACTCCTTTCCCCTACGAAAAAACGTTTCAATATATGCCGCTCGAATTTCGGTAGTAATTCTATACGAATTGGCTCGAATTTCGTTTGAAATTCGTATGAAGTTCGAACAAATTATTTTTACCTGGGCTTTAACTAGTAAAATTTGGCTAAATCTATTAATCTCTATATTAAAAGCTTTATAACTTATTTAATTATTATCAGAAACTGAATTGTACTTGTTGAAATTGTTCATTGTACTTACAATAGATTGTTAAGAAATTCTAATGAACATTACCAAAAAAACTTTGTCATTTTATAACAATTTTGGAATAATTTATGATAGGTGAGATGTTTGCTCACCTGCGACGGATCGCGTTACAAAAAAACATGCGACAAATGGAGGGTTAAAAGAATTGAAGATCTAATTTTTAGAAATAATTGCGTTATAAAAGAAATTTTAAGAAATAATTAAATTTTCAAATGTTTGTTAATTGAAATCTTTTTAACATTTTAATTGTCGTACTAAAAGTAGGATAATAATTATTAACCCTTAAACCGCACACTACCGAATCCATCCTTAAACCGCACACTGGGTGTGCAACACCCGGGGACTTTTAAGTGTGTTCTTCAAGTTGTTCTCCTTCTATTTTGAAGGAGAATAGGTTTCATAATGATTTATTTAATTTAAATAATTTTAAAAAAGTTTTTTAAAACTACTGAAATTATCTTAAACCAAAAACTGGGTGTCAGACAAGCAGAAATTTTTCGCCGTCAACTTCATAAAATTATTACCCAGGCAGAAATCAACGACCGGCTTGGTACCGGGCCGGTACCAAGGGTGGACTTGCCGGTGCCAGCGTGAGACCGGCAATACCGCCGGCCCGGAACCGGTTTAATTGTAAACACTAAATAGAATGCTGAAACATATGAATTATTATTAATTATTAACGAAAAATCTGAAGACATGAGGAATTGAACTCAGGACCCTCGGGCTGCAAAGTCGACGCCGCATCCACTAACCTAAACCTGCTTATGAAAAGTGAATGGAAAGTTTATATATGAAGTGTGACACCAGGACTAATTACAAAATGTTCTAAATTAATAGAAAAAACCTTTTCTAAAAGACAGTTTGAATAATGTAATGTCAAAGTTAATAATTATAATAACATTTGTTAATGTCATTATACGCTGGGACTAAGGCTAAAGAAAAACCGCTGGCATGGTACCGGTTTTATAGAAAAAACTTGCAAAAACTTAGTATAATGAAATTAATATAATACCTTGTTAGATTATCAAAATTTTATAACAATAAATCAGATACAACCTGTCCAAAATTATTTAAACGAACAAAGTTATTATAGGGTGTCTAGTAATTCGGCAGTTACATATTCCCAGAATTTTCAGTGATTTCCCCGGACAATTTAAAGCTGAATTAATAGAGTTTAATGAAATGTAATTTTTCCAACTATATAAAAAAAGATTTTAAAAAACATTTGATTTCAAGAGATTTGATTTTCTTATTCTTCCGAATGGTGTAAAAAAAATTGCAAAAAATTAAATATTTAGACTTTTTAAGACACAAAAATATTATGCCGGCAAAAGTCCGTCGCCGGTGTAAAACTGCATCGAATACCGGAACCGGACCGGTGCCGGGCCAGTACTAATTTTGATGCCGGCAAAAGTTCATCGCCGGTGTAAAAACGGTATCAAGTAGTTGTACCGGGCCGGTACTAATTTTGATGCCGGAAAATGTTCATCGCCGGTGTAAAAACGGTATTAAAAAGTAGTACCTGGCCGGTGCCTGGCCGGTTGTCTTTTATTAACCGGCCCGGTACCACAGTGCCGGTACCGGTTATTGTTCGACCTTACTACCGGACCGGCGCCGGGCCAGTCGTAGGCATCGGCACACCACCGACTTTTCTGCCTGGGTAAGTTATGAATAATTTTATTCAAGAATTCTAAAAAAAAAATAATTAACTTTTGGAAAAATTGTAGTTGTAATTTTAAGAAAATATATATTCTTTTTAGTTATTTTTACAATATATTTTATCGAAATGAATAAAGAAAATATGAAAAATCAAATTAGAGAAAATATTTTTTGGGGTTTTCTCTTCTCTAGAAATTCAAAAATATGTTTAAAAAAATATTTTTTAAAAAATTATTAAGGTTTTGAATAATTTGAAAGAATTTAATATTATTACTTATAAAACTAGTTTGGAAATATAATCATACTTTTTAAAGAATTATATTTCGAAAGGAAAGTTGATTGAACTAAACTTTCAGAAAATTTATGCCTGGTATACAAAATAGAAACTTTGTATTTAATTATTTTCCTCTTTTCTCTACTTTTATTAAAAATGACTAAAAATTAATTGGATATCTATTAATTCTTAATTAATTATCAATGAAATTAATAAATAATTTAATTATTTATCGTAATAAAATAAAAATTTATTGAAACGATTTTATATTTCGATACCTCCATGTATTACAATCCTATCTTACGGTGAATGTTAATACAGTCCTATCTTACGGTAACGTTCTATACAGTTCTATCTTGAAGTGACGGTTTATACCATTCTATCCCTAAATTTTCAATTTTTCAGTTTTTTGCTCAAATTATAGAGTAAAATATTTTGTATTAGATGGTAACACCTAAAATAGTTACATTAATTGGGATATTTATAAAAAACAGTAATTGGAAATAATAACTATTTTTATCTTCCAAGTAAAAGTGTTCTATCTTTCTTTTGTTTTTGTATCTGTCAAAAAAAATATACACATGTGATTGAAATAATCGTATTAGAAAAGCAAAAAAGAACAAAAGGTAGAAAATGGATATCCCTTTGGATTTAAGTATGCCACCAGGTAAAAAATTCTTTACTGAATAATACTAAAAATATATAAATTTATAAAGTGATTATTTTATCTGTTAATTTCGCGTTATTTTAACCTTTCTTACACCAGGAGAGTCTTGTTCTGACGTAGAAATGGAGATAGTTGAGTGTTTAGATCTTAGCAAAAGTGATGAAATTCTTATTGAAAAAGTGGATTCGTGTTCTTCTCAGTCACCTGTTCAACCTGGCGAATTATCTGATAATTATGTTTCTAAAAAAATGGTATGCTGATTTAACTGTAATTATTTTCATTTTCAACCTAAAATTTAAAAATGAAAAATCATTTAATGTAACTCCACTAGAAATTTTTAACATTTTTTCAGTGCTTGGACCCTGAAGTAAATCAAATTGAACATCAAATTTGCAATGAAACGGAAGTTATTATAGTTACTGATGATACTCCTGTTACAAATAATTTGAATAATTGTAAAAATAGAAAATGCACTTCAAGTCGTAAAAGAAAATCGCACCCTGAAACTTGGGAAGTAAATAAATGCAAAAAAGCATTGAATTCGGGACAGGAGCACACAAATCGAAAGGAAAAGTTAATTTCAGCTCGGAAAATGGGGACTGGGTGTGATGAATCGTGCAAATTATGTTGTCATCAAAAAATCAGTACTCAAAATAGGCATATACTTTTTACTAATTATTGGAAAATGGGCGAACATCTCACTCAATGGAATTATATATGTAAGCATGTCGAAAATCGTATACCTACACAATGAACAACTGATGCTGAGAATTGTCGAAAGCAGTGGAGCAACAGTTACTTTTTCAATATTAATGGCGAACATGTTAAAGTTTGCCAAACAATGTTCCTCCAAACACTTGGGATTTCAAAAACTACGGTTTACACTGCCCTCAAAAAATATACTGAAAATTCTTATATTACTTCTGACGGGAGAGGTAAACACGCTAAGACAAATGTCAGTGAAATGAAAAAGAAAAAGCAAAACATAAGAGACCACATAAATATGTTTCCTACTGTTGCATCACATTACACTAGAGAGAGAAGCAAAAGGAAATATTTAGAGCAGGGGTTAAGTATTAGGCATATGCATAGGCTTTATAAAGTCTGGATGGAAGAAGAACGGAAGGATCAAGAAATTTCGTCTGAAAGATTTTATCGAGATTTATTTAATTCTGAATTTAACTTTGGTTTCTTTCAACCCAAAAGTGATCAGTTTGATAGATGCAACATTTATAAAACTGCTAATACGACCGAGAAAGCAAAATTACAAGAAAATTATGACAATCATTTACGAGATATAACAGTCGTTCGAGAATTGAAAGATTCTGACAAGAAGGCTGCTAAAGAAGAAAATTCTTCAATTTCGTTTGCTTGCTTCGACTTGCAAAAAGTTCTTACTACTCCGAAAGCCGAAAGTGGAATTTTTTACTATAAACGAAAACTGTCTGTGTATAATTTCACAGTATATGACGGAGGTTCTCACGAAGCTTACTGTTACGTTTGGGATCAAAGTACTGCAAAGAGAGGTTCAAATGAAATTTCCAGTTGTCTGCTAAATTACATTGACGTCCAATGTCAAAAAAGGATATTAAGGAATTTAAATTTTATTCAGATAATTGTAGTGGACAAAATAAAAATCGATTTTTGTTTGCAATGTACTTATATGCAACTGTCAAGTTCAAAGTGAGCATTACCCATCGATTTCTGGAACGTAGTCACACGCAAAATGAGGGTGACAGTGTTCATAGTTGCATCGAAAGGGCCAGTAAGGGTAAAGAATTGTTTATTCCTGAGCATTGGTACCAAGTAATTGAAAATGCTAAAGTAGAAGGCAAAAAATATAAAGTAGAAAGAGTAACACAAGATCTAATATTCGATTTTCGACCTCTGGTTGATGAAAATCTATGGAAGAAGGACACTGATGGAAAAAATGTAGCATGGCAAAAAGTTAAAGAAGTCTCAACAAATTTTAAATCGCCCGATACTCTTTATTGCAAGTACAGCTTTGAACAAGATTTCGTAACTGTAAAAGTTATAGGAGAGCCAGCCCAACCGAAAAGAGGACGACCGAAAACTACACCGAGGTATTTTATTAAAAAAGCAATTAAATTTATTATTCTATTTAATATTAAAAACATATATTTTAGATAATTATACTTGTTTGAATAATTAATTAATCTAATATTACTTTATTATATACGCAGGAATCAACCCAAACCAGCTTATTCAGCAACATTGCCTGTAGGTGCAGCTAAACTGAAAGATTTACTTTCTTTGTGTAAATATTTAAGCATTCCTTCCACTTATCATTATTTCTATGAATCCTTAAAGACTCAAAGTGAAATTGAAGTTAACGAAATGGAAAATTCAGATTCGGAGTGAATTTTTCGAAAATTTCGGAATTTTTTATTCCGGCTAATATTACAGATACTTATTATTATAATTATATTGTAATTTATAATCTTGTTATCCTTTGTGAAATATATAATAAAATACAAGTATAATATAATCCTTAAAACATATTCTTATTAATTCTACGTAGGAGTGACGTTTTCAACGTTTATTAAAGTAGAAATGTAGATTTTTATATTATTTTATTATTATTCTATTTGTATTCTCACTTGGGTAAAAATTTTCTACAATCAAAACATCGTTTACTTACTTATTTAAATAATTGTATCTATACTTAAAACTCATAAAAATGATACGTTTATTTTAAGTAATAATAATTGATAATTGAAATTAAACAAGAAAATTACCAACACAGGGTGGCCACTATTTTTAAATTTTTCGTCTCCCGGTTTTCTCCCGGTGAAAATGAGCTGTTTCTCCCGGTTTTTAATTATAATTTTACTGTGAGCAGAACATTACCTTTATGTAATATGTAGTTGTAAATGATATAAATTCGGCCAAAAACACTAAAAACAGGGCTCGGATCGTCTTTAAAACTAAAAAAAGTATCTTTAGTCGCATAAATTCACAACAAAAGTCACGAAAAGTCGCATAAAATTTCCGAAAAAGTCGGAAAAAAGTCGAATGAAATTTTAGAAAAAAAACGCCGAAAAGGAAACACAAAATTGTAAAAAATCACATTTCTCGCTAACACATATACTTTAACATCAAACAATCTGGAATAATATTTAATAAAATTTAATAAAATTAATGCATGGCAAAATTTTAATTAGGTATTTTTAACATTTTTTTTAATGCTGTTCAAAATTTCAATTATTTTTATAAATAATAAAATTCTTTTCCAAAATTCGATTATTTAAAAAAATTCAATAAAATGCCTGTCATAATTTCAATTATCATTATAAATAATAAAATTCTTCTCTGAAATTAATTTATTTTCAAAAATAATAAAATTCTTCGCAAAAATTCAATTACATTCAAAAATTTTATTTAAATTTCTCGTCAAAATGTTATAAATAATAAAATTCATCATGGAAATTCAATTATTTTCAAAAGTAATAAAATACTCCGCAGAATTTCAATTATTTTCAAATTGTTTTTAATTTCTCGTCAAATTACCATTATCTTCAAAAAATAAGAAATTTCATCATGGAAATTTAATTATTTTCAAAAGTTCAGATAACATACTTCGCAGAAATTTAATTATTTTCAAAACTTTTTTTAAATTTTCAAAATTTCAATTATTTTTGTAAATATCAAAATTCTTCTTCAAAATTCAATTACTTTTAAACATTTTGAAAAAAATCTGTTCGAAACTTCAATTACCTTTATAAATAATAAAATTCTTCTCTGTAATTAAATTATTTTCAAAGAATTTTAATAAAATTCTTGTCAGAATTTCAATGATTTATTTCTGTACATTTGTAATTATTTTTGTAAATAATAAAATTCATCCTAGAAATTTATTTATTTTCAAAAGTAATAAAATTCTTCGCAGAAATTCACTTATTTTCAAAATTTTTTAAAAATTCTCCTCACAATTTCAACTATTTTTAAAAATATCAAAATTCTTCTTCAATATTCAATAACTTTTAAACATTTTTAAAACAAATCTGTTCCAAATTTTAATTATCATTATAAATAATAAAATTCTTCTCTGAAATTTAATTATTTGCAAAGAATTTTAATTATCTTTATAAATAAAAAAAATTATCCTAGAAATTCAATTATTTTCTAATATTTTTTATAAAATCTTATAATATAAAATAGTGATTTTCTCACTCGATCATCTTTAATTATTATAAAACATGAAGACATCGATTGCTCCGAGTCGAAGACTCGGAGTGATCGATTTCTTCATGTTTTATAACAATTTTTTATAAGTAGTTAAATTTCAAAATGTTTGAATTTGAATCTTTTGATGATTTTTAATTCTTATAGAAAAATAATAATTAAATATTTATTTAAAAAAGAAGTTATTGATGTTTTATGAAAAATTTGAATGAAATCTGTAAATAAACTTATCAGAAAATTTTATTGAGTAAAACTTTTCCCTTTAACTTTAATTTTCTGAAATCTTTAAATGTAAAATTTTAGTCCCGGTTTTTTCCCGATTTAAATTTCTGTCCCGACTTTTTCCCGGTTTTCTCCCGATTGATTTTTCTCCCGGTTCTCCCGGTTGGGTGGCCACCCTGCAACAGCATTTTTATCATTCCACGATCCCGTGAAATATTAACCTGTCATAAAATAAGGTTAATTAACCTTTGTAGAAGTATTAAGAATGCATTTTCTTGGCTTGATTTTCTATAATTGTGTTTTATTTATGTATATTATGATAGAACATTTTTTAAAGAATTACATAAAATTTATCTTATGAATATCAAACTGTCATTAATATTTTTAATATGGAATTTACTTTTAATTTGGCTCTTACGCAAAATTGGCAAATTTGAGATAGAATGGTATAAACCGTCACTTCAAGATAGAACTGTATAGAACGTTACCGCAAGATAGGACTCTATTAACATTCACCGTAAGATAGGATTGTAATACATGGAGGTATCGTTTTGTTCATGGAAATTGAAAAAATGTTCTGAAAAAACAATAAAAGTCGTCGAGTTTTAAAAAATGGAAACTGTAGCAACCCTGAATTATTTGTACTTATTTATACCTATTAAGTAATATTAATTAAATGGGTGATTCTCCTGAAAGGGAATACTTCACGTGTCTCTAACGTGAAACTCAATATTTGCATTAACTTTTTATTGATATTTTGTTGAGTATAAATTTCAAAAAAAAATTTATCCATAATCTACGAAACATTATTTATCATTACATAATCTTGTAATGTTAAAATTTAAAGTTTTTCTTAGTAACAATATTTATTTAATTTTGTCTTTTGGTTTTGGTTAAGTACACTGAGAGAAGAAAAGCACAGAATCCGTACGGTGACAGACACCGGGCGTGTAAAATGCGTGTCAGTTGCCGTTCTTAATTTTATTCAGTTCGTGTCATTCATAGTTCAGATACTATACTCAAAAAGCGCGGCGGCGGTACGAACTAATTAGTACAGGATCTGTTTCATAGCGACCGACAGATACTGTACTTCTAAACAGTAGCATTTGAAGTACAACATCGGTACCTCAAGCCAAAGTCAAAATCCGTTTCACATTTTAGCACGACACCTATCCCACAGTGGCACTGCTGCTGCGTCTAATTGGAGTCCAGATGCTCAACTTTTATATTTCAGAATCTGTGCTTTTCTTCTCTCAGTGTATGATACATAGTTTTAATTATTTTTTAATATAATTAAAAAATTTGTAATATAGTCTTAATATATATCAAATTGAAGCTTAGAATATACCGTTTATTTTTTACTGAAATTCAATTTAAATAAAACAAAAGATATTTTTTAAATAATTAATTAAAAATTACTGGCAATGAGAGTAAAAATTCAAATTCATCTCCGAAGCCTCGTTTTTTCAGTAACATCATATTATTAAAATGTTTTTTAATTACACGTAATCTACATATATTAATATTTGAAGTAGTAGCCCAAAAAATTTGTTAAATTATGGTTTAATATTTTTAAATTTAATAAAAACGTGAATTTTTTATTTGACAAAATATTCATCTCCGAAGCCTTTTTCATGTTTGCCAAGCGTTATTGTTTTGTTTTTAATTTTTTAATAATTATTTTCAAATACTTAATTATAAAAAAATTTTCGTTTTTATTTAAAATAAAATATTTATTTTTTTTTATAGTATATTAAGTAGAAAGGTAGGTAAATACCAAAATTATAATTACAAATAACATTTTTTTGACAAAAACCCCAATATTTATTTATTTATTTAATACATTTCTCCGCAGTCCAAAGAGAACCATAAATGTGACGATAAATATTGATTACAGTATATTTAACCTTCAAAACACTTAATATTAAAATGATGCTGTAAGGCTTATTTTTAAAAATTAATTTTGCGCAACTGAGATTTTTATTTTTAAACGTATTTAAAACCTACTCATGACAAAAAAATTCAGAAAATGTAAAAATTAATTTTTTTAGTTTTTGGAAAAAACAGATGCCTTTCAGGAGAATCACCCAATAGTAAACGCAATATTTTAAGAATTTTAAAAAAATAACTCACCACCGATTTTGGAAGTCTTCAAAACAAAAACAGAAACTGATCCTCTCCGCTTTTCTTTTTTTTAAGAATGAAAATGATCTATTTACAAGTAAATTCGCTTATGCAAAATGTTATATGAATGTATGAACTGTTGTTATCAATCTCTCTTGTTTCATCGTCATAGTTTACCAATTTCCAATGACGGAATTGGGTCTTAACTTTGAATAAAAGTCCTTCAATCCATTTGTTATTGTCTCTCTCTCTCTCTCTCTCTCTCGCTGTTCTTTGCCGAGAAGTAATTTCCCTCATAAGAAAAAGTAGGCTGGTTAGATAAGTTGGTCATATTTTTTTGTGATGTAACAAGAAACTCTCTCAAGGACTAATTCAAAGACTCTTAACAAAATTTATTACAAAACCGGAAACGTTGTTTCTTTATGCTACTGGGAAGATTGTGCTTCAGGTTTGCTTATTCCGCTGGTGCCCGGTTTATCTGAAAATTTAATAAAATTCAAATTAAATCAAAGTAAAATAACACAGGCCGACAAAATTTCATCAACTGCAAGTTGCCTAAAATGTTACAGCCGATTCTTACATGATTTTGTCCGTAGAATATGAATCTGACCTTGAAAATATTGGATTGTTTCTAGTTTTTAAGCAACTTACATTTCAATACGCAATTTTTACATTTTTTGAATGAATGTTAAATCATAAACCAAAACAGTAAATCTGTCTGCATAGGGCCAAATTAAAGCATAAACACTGCTCTTGAATATCCAAAAGCAAAAAATGTAATTTATGTACACTTTAACCTATAATGTCCAAAGAGACATACGCTGTTTCATAAACATATTGAAAACAACAGTTCTTTTGACCATGTAAGGCAATTTAAATAAAAATTAGTCTCTCTAGGGGTTTTTATAGTCGCTGCTTACTGATCTGTATTCAGATTTTAATATTCAAAATGACGGATCTAATTATATGGAAGATTTTTTTTTAATTTTACATTTTTATCATAAAAGGCGTAAACTATCTTTAAAAATTTGGTCCGCCACTTGTAATTTTTATTTGAGACTAATTTTTACTTGAATTGCCTTTCATGGTCAAAAGTAATGTCATTTTTAATACGTTTATGGAAGAGCGTATGTCTCTTTGGACATTATAGGTTAAAGTGTACATAAATAACATTTTTTGTTTTTGGATATTCAAGAGCAGTGTTTAAGCTTAACTTTGGTCCTATAAAAATCATCTTCTATTGGTTAGGCCACAAAATTTTGTTGGCCTGTGTAATCAAACTAATTTAATTACTTTTATAACTTTTTAAAATTAATTCATTAATTCTATAATATGAATTAAAAATTCTAAATATGTTCAAATGCCTAATGAAATTCTCTAACAAATTTAATTATTTTCAATTCAATGTCATAAAATTTCGATTACAGGGTTGACACAGGTCAGGAAATCAGAAAATTCTATTTCTATTTCTAAGCCAGTCAAGCCGTCAGAAAGTGAAAAAAACTTTTCAAAATTCCAATTATCCCTACTGGAATTAAAATGATAGAAAGAGATATAATTTTGGGGATAGAAAGAGATAAAGTTTATTCTATCGCTTTGGAATAGCCACTTTGCATACCCAAAATATTATATCTTTTTATCTCCAAATTTCTATCTCTTTTTATACCCTATTATCCCCTATCTATCTCTTTTTATACCTTATGTACTTTTATCACTTTTTATTTCTCTTTGCTGCAAATTTTTATCCTTTTTATTATATAAAGAAATAATTAACCAATATTATTAACAATATTAAAGACTTTATGGAGTATTACAATTTCAATTGAATTTATTATCTAAAAACAATATTTTTATATCCGACATTTTAAAATTCAAAATGGTGGATCTAAAATGTGGGTCAATTTTTTCAAATTTATTGGATTTAGTAGAAATTTTGTTACTCGGGGGTTTTCGGGGTTACCCACTACGAAATTGGTATCGAAGTTACAAAATTCAAAATACCGGATGCAATATAGTGGTCAATTTTTTCGAAATTCATTGCATTATTTGGAAATTGTACGTTATAGAAAGGTTTTTAGGGTAGCCAGTTTTTAAAATTTTTTAACTATTTTTAAAACTATTAAACGATTTTTAGACGGTAATTTAACGAAACTAGTAACGAACTGTAGTGCCATGATTAGCATTTAAGAACCTTTTGATTAATAATTTGTTTTCGCCTAACACAGTGAAAGAATGGCTTTTTTGGATTTGTGGAACTGAAGGTGCTTTATCAAATCTTGCCCTTAATGATCTTTTAACCCTTTCATGTTCTGCCTTACTGTAGTAGAAAAAAGATAGTTTTAAAATGATCTTTGGCCCAGGCATAGAGTTTTGCAGCAGTCAAAATAGCATCTGAAGGTTTAAAAAGAAGGCTTGCTCTTGCTGCTTCTCCTTTAAATGTGGCGCCAATGCCATCGCAAGCATTTTTGCCATGGGCAGTCGCATGGTAATGCCAATCAGCTTTAATATCAAAATCTTGTTCATGATGCATTAAATTTGTGATCTGATACTTATTTTTTAAATGCTGCTCAGCACCGTCACTAAAATAAATAATTTTGTCAAATTCTGTGAGTTTTTTAATTTCAGGTATTAAAAGTCGTTGAATGGTGTGTACAGCAGAAGTGTCATGTTGAGTACAATCGGATAAAAAAATGAAACTCTTATGTTCTAATTTTGATTTCTCCTTAAAATAACAAACTACGGTAAACACAGTACATTGGTCATTGTTATAGTGGAAAGCTTGGACTGCATCTTGAATTACATATTTATAATTTTCAGCAAAATCTAAGATTACTAATACTTCATTATCACGAAGGTTAGTTTTCAGATCTTGAAAAACTGCATTTGTTCATTTGCAATGAAGGAGTGAGATTTCAAAACTGAGAGCCTACTACACAATTCCTGAACGAAGTCTTCAGATGCCATTACATGTGTATTCAAACTACACCTGTCAGTTGCAATTCATTGGCTAAATATTACTTGCAAAACATTATTTTCTTGCAAACACTGCATTAAATAGTTGTACAATTCTGACGTTCCAGGACAATTTTTGCATTCATCAAGTTGACAAGCTGTAGTGACATTTTGACACATTATTTGTGACACAATCTTTGTAATTTACTATCGGATTTTCTGACTCCTTCGTGAGATTTACAATATCAATTGCATCAAACATAAGTTTAAAATTTTGGTGAATTGTACACACACATACAGTATGTGTTCCACTATTTCCCATTAGAATACAATTCTCAGGGCGCATTTGAGCAAATTTGCTGAAACTGACTGGAAAATCTGTATGTAATTCTCGATATGAAGAATATAAATCATTTAAATCTAACAGTAGTAGACGTTTTTGAAAAAGAACCCCTTTCCCGTTAAATTTAATTGACTTTACATCTTTGACGCAAGGCATTACTCTATTATTAGAATCATTTTCATAATATTCTTTTATTTTTTTACTGTTGCTTCTGATAGATTTTTTCCAGCTTTTGCCGTTGTTTCTGCTAAAATACCTTTCGAAACTCTTAACTCTTTCGATTTCTTTGCCAATTTCTCAGAACATTCAAACTCCCTAGCGATTTTTTTGATACTCCAGGATGTTGGAGCGATTGATAAAATTACTAAGCGTTTAGGATCATTTAAATTTAAACTTGAAAACTTTTCTTTCAAGCCATTTAGCATCTCTTCAAGTTCAATTTCACGTTTTGATTTGTCTTGGGAACTATCAAGCTTCGCAGATGATAAAGATGATGTGTCCATTTGCTCAGTTAATTTTTCAGCTTCACTAATCTCTACAGATAGATTCAAATCTGTACGCGGAATTTTATATTTTCTGCAGTCACAACAAATTTTGCATTTTCAAGAATATTCGCAAACTGTCCTTTATGATTTCGAGACAAACCTCGCAATCCTTTACTTTTGTGCCTTTATTTTTCATAGGGATTACAACATCTATCTAGATGTTCATTTGATTTAATATTCGACATTTCAAATTAATATCTTAATATCTCATGAACAGAAACTGTAATTCTGTTAAACAGTATTGACATAAACCAAGAGATAAACACTATTGTTCAAAGCTTTTAAAGCACATTGAATTATCTCGGCCTCGCGAAAAAACAAAATTCATTTTGTTATTAAACAATTGCAACGCGTTACCAACGCGACTTTCAAACAGACGTTGGTTACGCATTGCATTTGTTTAATAACAAAAGAAAGTTGGTTGGTTACAGACGCGTAAGGTGTCAATTCACGGAAATTTTTTTTCACGGAAAAACACAAGACGGTTGAATCTTAATTTCAGGGAAATTGTGAAAAAAGCTTTAAAGTCTATTCTTGTTAATTTATAATTGTTAATTATTTTTTTAATTATACATCTTTTTATTAATACGCGTTAAATTCTAATCAATGAAAATACGAAAAATAAATGTGCACAACAAATTCAAGGTTAGTTAAAATTTTATTTTCATTAAATATTCTTATTTTGAATAAAGTACAGAATAATTTTCATTAATTATTAAAATAATTAAATTTATTATTTAAATTAAATAAATCAATTAAAAATGAAATGAAGAATAATTATTAAATAATACATAACATTAAATAATTACAATAATTATTTATTTAATATTCTTTTAAAATATTTTTTTTAAATCACTCTCATACGTTAAAGAAAATTTAATATTCTTCAAGCAAAACATTTATCTCTTATTGTAATTTATTTATTTAAATTAAAAAAATTGTGCAAGTATTAAATTATTATTTGAATTGTCCCTTTTAAATTGATTATTTTTAAAGATTAAAAATACAACAACATTTTTCTTCTTTTAAATTAGGGGAGAATGGGGAGTTATGAAGCACGCTTTGTTTATAAAGTTGCGGTTACACCTCTGCAGGCTGCCTGCCTGCGCAGGCAGGAGCAACGAGAGTAAGGGAGAAGTTTGAAGTCACTGACTCTCTTACTCCTGTACGTTACCATGACAACCTGCAGGCAGGCAGGCTGCCTGCAGAGGTGTAACCGCAGCCTCAGTTGTAACTTCAAAAAGGAATTTTTTTCAAATTTTCTCCACTTGAATCTCTAGAGGGTCTTCAAATATGCTTATTGGTTGAAGAATTTGCATGAAATAAAATAAAATCGACAATTTTTTTCAGTTGGGCTAAAAAGCTGCTTTTTCAAGTTTTTAAAAATCATGGGGAGTTGTGAAGCACTACTAAAAATCGCTAAAAATTATATTTTGTAAGAATTCTACAAAAAGGAACACTCAAAAAAACTTTTTATAAACGAAAGATTGAACACATTGTCTTGAAAGATATGCAAAATATCTGCTATCAGAATGAATCCAATTACAAAACGAAGATATTAGGTGAAAAAATACTAAGAGTAAGTGACATCTATCAAAACAATTACTATGCGATATCTATGGTCGTGCTTCACAACTACCCATGCTTCATAACTCCTTATTCTCCCCTACTCAAAACTAAATTTTTTTCAATGTCATTTTATTGAAAAATTTCGTTTGCCGTTTTCTAATTTGTAATTTTTTTCCGAATAATTCGCAATTTTACGAATTTAATTTTTAGTCCCAATCATTAAGAAGAAGAAATAAATTGTTTTTAATTATCTATATGGTTTGATACATCAAATTATGCAGTTTCATTAATTTATCGGTAATTTAAGTGTTTAATTTAATTGCTTCTTAAGAAAAAAATAAAAAAGCCACTTTGTCGGTTCCTTGTAAACCCAAACAGCAGCGCAACTTTCCTAAAAAAATATTTATAATTTTCTTGCAAACTTCGAAGTATTTACTTGCAAAGTTTAGTGAAAATTTCGTAATGATTTAAATGTCTCACATCAATAAATGTTTAGCATGAAATTGTCAGGAACGTTTTACCTTACTTTTTCGGTTATAAGAGAGATGTCGAAAATTTTATTTAAATGTTCAAGAAAGTTTTAAGCTATAAATTTTAAGGAAAAATATCAGGATTGTTACAATGTTTGGAAAAAATGTAAATGTCAGGGAATTTTATTTTGTATGGAAAAGTCAGGGAAAAATGAGAAAACGCCTGGAAAATAATTGTTTTTTTTAAATAATGTTAATTTTTGGCGAATTTTACAATGAAAAAGTAGACTTTGGTACTTGTTCCGCTGCACTATCTATAATTGAATCAGTAAAATTTAACTGATTTTCTCTAACTCTATTCTGGTGATTTAAATCAGTGAAATCTCACTGGGGATCAATTAAAAATGTTTAAAATTTTAGTCATATTTTATGATCCCCAAATTTTGAACGTTCAAATAAACGAAATATTTTTTATTGCAGATATTTTTATAAATTACTAATAAGGAAAAAATTTAAAAACTGAAGTTTTATGTTTAGAAACTCAGTAATTAATTTTTTTTGAATAGTGACGCAAAATAATTGCAATAAAAATTTAATTTATAGAAGAAATAAATAAATTTCATTTATTTGAACGTTCAAAACTTTAGGATCTTCATATTTTCACCTAATTAAAAAAAAATTTATTGTTTTAATTTGTTTTTAAAAGTCGCTTTTATTTTAATTTTTATAGATACATATTTATACTGCTCTCTAAATTTTAATTAATTTAAAATAATTTAATTGATAATAAAAAATAAGTCACTGATTTAAATAAAGTAAATAAATTTTAACAAATAGGATTTTCAAAGTATTTTAATTTAATAATTGATAAGTAATTGAATTTTTAAAAAAGTCACATTCTAATCTATTCACATTTTTTTGTTCGAAAATTAATTATTAAAATTTTTATTAATTAATTTAAAATAAACATAAGCTTAAAATTTTTGTAATAAAATTGAATTTTTGCAAAGTTTTTTTTAATTTTGAAAAATAAGGTTTTTGAAATGTTTTAATGTCTAATAAAACAATAGTTTCAAGATAATTGAATTTAAAAAAAAATCATTGATAATTTTTGAATAAATTAAAATTTATTTACATTATATATTATTTGATACCTATAAAAGTCAAGGGATTTTATTCGAGAAAAATTATAGCAACTCTGAAATTTTACGATAAACATTTCTTATTAAAGTGAAACATTTATATCTTTTTACAATTTTGACTAAACTTTGCAAAGAAGTTTTGAAGTTCGAAGCTTCAACCTTTTGTGACTGCTAATAAATGGAAACAACAAATTGTTGAAAAATAATTAGGGCAAAGTGCGTATAGATGCCCCCCAATTCGAAAATTACATATAAATTCAATAAATATTGATATTTTTAAATGACTATTCGATTTTTCTACACTATTACTATTCATCATTAACATATGTAAGGACCAAATACCTGGAATAAACAATAAATGAATCAGGACGAAAATGCGAAAGGTCTGTATTTGGCCCCCTGCTGTAAGTTAATATCATTTATTACAACAATTATTATAAAAAATGTAAAACTCGGATCTAATATGTTTCTCTGGTTAATTTGAGACAAGAAAATAATTGCAAATATTTTCTTACGTGTTAAAAATCCTTGATTCGCGTAATAAGAAATTTTGTCCAGTTTTTTGAAAATTTTTGCACTCTTAGCAATCTGAAATTTTCACATTATTGTAACTAATAACCCCGAGGTGCTAGCGGGCTGGCACTTTACAGAGAAATTGTTATGACCAATAGGTATAAAAAGAACCAATAATACATAAATATAGTTTCTTCCATATTGGAGATCTGAGAAAGGGGGCATCTATCCGCACTTTACCCTAAAATGTATGTGTAATCCTTCTACATTTTTTTTGCATGGAACTAAAATAATTTGAGAATTTCAGATTTTTTATTGTAATATGTATTATTATTATTTTTTAACGTATATTTCAATTTTAAGTTTTATTAGGTAGTGCATAACCGACGCTTCGATATAAACAAAGATTAAAAGAAAACATTATTTTATTTATTTAATATTTTTATGTTTACTTTTGTGATGTATTGTTGGGTGAGATGGTTATTAATTAATTTTATTAAAAAATTTTCATGTTAATGTTAGAAACTTAAGAAATATTTAAAAAAAAATTAAAAATGCCTGAGAAGAAAGTAATAATTGATCTAATTGACATTAGTGATAGAGATCTATTTGTAGGTTGAGTCGAAAGTTACAATCAAACGACATTG
This sequence comes from Leptopilina myrica (nomen nudum), assembly GCA_032872475.1. Lineage (NCBI taxonomy): Eukaryota > Metazoa > Arthropoda > Insecta > Hymenoptera > Figitidae > Leptopilina > Leptopilina myrica (nomen nudum). The sequence goes on from CM065467.1 coordinate 8,107,908, forward strand.
ATTGAAGATTGGATTCAGTGCAGCATTTGAAATTTTTGGCTACATGAAAACTACACTAAATCCCATGATTAATGTTCAAAATGTGACTAGAATAAGAAGAAAGAAATTTGAACCCTAGTTTGCTTTTGTCCAATACATTGGACTTATTTATAGAGGCGAATTACTTGTAATATTTGGAAAATTTTGAGAAGTATATTATTATTTTAATATTAAAAATAATAATCGTTAGAAAATATACTCTCTGCATCTGAATTAGCGAAATTCCACTATTTCACAGCGATAAGTATACAAATAATTTAAAAAGCGCATACACGTTAATTAAACAGTGAAATTTCACTAACTGACAGCGTATACCCAGATAGCACAACATTTTGCAGAAAGTTTGCGTTGCAAACTTTGCAAATTTGCATGCAAGCTTGCATCAAATTTGTGGCAAATTGGCAAATGTTCGTAATGTGCAAAGTTTGCTGTGCAAACTTGCAGAAAACTTGCGTGTCAAGGTTAATTAGAATGTCTTCACAGTAGTTTTCTGTGACATATAGACAGCGCATTACCTTTTGTCACCTTTCCTGGGAGGGAAGGTATCATTTGAAAATATGTACATTTTGGATACAGCAAGGTTTTTCTGGAAATTTTTTAAGTTTTTAGAAAGTTTGCTGCAAGTTTAACAGAATTACAGTTTCTGTTCATGAGATATTAAGATATTAATTTGAAAATGTCGAATATTAAATCAAATGAACATCTAGATGTAATCCTAATGAAAAATAAAGGCACAAAAGTAAAGGATTGCGAGGTTTGTCTCGAAATCATAAAGGACAGTTTCCCAATATTCTTCAAAATGCAAAATTTGTTGTGACTGCAGAAAATATAAAATTCCGCGTACAGATTTGAATCTATCTGTAGAGATTAGTGAAGCTGAAAAATTAACTGAGCAAATAGACACATCATCTTTATCATCTGCGAAGCTTGATAGTTCCCAAGACAAATCTTAACGTGAAATTGAACTTGAAGAGATGCTAAACGTCTTGAAAGAAAAGTTTTCAAGTTTAAATTTAAATGATCCTAAGCGCTCAGAAATTTTAACGATCGCTCCATTTGGAGTATTAAAAAAATTGTTAGGGAATTTGAATGTTCTGAGAAATTGGCGAAGAAATCAAAGGTGAGGTAATCGAAAGGTAGTTTTTTAGCGGAAACAACGGAAAAAGCTGAAAATCACAATCAGAAGCAACATTATAAAAATAATAGAATTTTATGAAAATAATTCTAATAGCAGAGTAATGACTTGCGTCATTTCTAGCAAATTTGCTCAAATGCGTCCTAAGAATTGTATTCTAATGGGAAATAGTGGAACACATATTTTATTTGTGCCTGTACTGAATTATAAAGATGGTTTGTCACAAATAATGTGTCAAAATGCAAACTACAATTAGTTGACCGCTACATTACATCTCGCATTTTAAATTTTGAAATTACGATAGAAGATTCGTAATCAGCGACCCCAAAAACCCCCGCCATTTTGGATCCGCCATTTTGAATTTTAAAAAACGCCAGTCGGAACTTGAAAGTAACTATTTTTTTTAAAATTTTAAGAATGTTCCTGATTTTTTACACTTAAACCAATTTCGGGGAGAAGGGGGCTTCCGTTGACAAAGAATGCCTCATTTATATTTCATTTCAAATTACACAGGCCTGCGAAATTTCACTTTTTCAGTTTCAGAGGATAAAAGGCGATAAAGTAAAGGGTTATTAAAAGAGATTGAATAAAAAGGGAAGATAGAAAGAGATTGAGGAGAATAAAAAATGGATAGCCTGGGATAGAAACAAGATTATTAAAAGAGATAAGTATATTCTTAGATGGAATTAGAGATTAAATAAATAAAAAAGTAATTTTGTATTGTTTTCGAAGATCAACATATGGGTGTAGATTCGTTCAGAAAAAAGGGTTTAATTGTTCTTTTGCAGTGTTGTCATTATATTTTGTGATTTACCTTCGTGTTTAACCAAAATCCTGCATCACAAATTGTGTTGGTCTTTTTAAAAAATGACTGTCATTCCCGGTTGTGGGCACCTTTTTTCAAGGAGGCTCTACCGTCTGACAATAATGTGGACTACTGTCTCATCTATCTAATCTTTCTGCCAAGGAAATTGACAGCCGCAAACTCCATTAAATGCGATGAATATTGTCGTTCAGTGCATTAGAAGTGCGTTATGATATGCGGGTCAGCTACTTCACATGCTAGCATTATGCTTCTGTTAGCGATGAGCATAGTGTGAAAACGTGTAATCATTTTTGTTCTTTATGCCGGCGAAGTATCTTAAAATAAAGAAACTTTTATTTCCTCTTTACTTGTGTTGGTTTCTTTTAATATTTTTCCATTTTAGTGGATTTTTCAAGGGTGCCCACAGCCGGGTACAAAAATTTTGTTGTCAAAAAATTTCCATTTCACTAAATTTCTAATAAAACTTTTTTATTTAAAGGAATCAATTTAATTCCTTCACTGACAGTCACCTTAGACCTCTAGCTTGAAATTCGTACACATATATTTCAATAATATGCACATGGACAAATGTTATGAGGCCAAAACAAAAGGGTGCCCACAACCGGCGCACTTCCCTTATATTCTTAGATGAAATTAGAGATAGAATGAAATAAGTGTGGATATTGAAAGTATTAAATAAGATGAAATAAAGGTTATTAACAAAAACAAAAACTTACGTTTTTAAAAAACCTTTCGCCCACTCAAAAAGATTTCGTGGTGTAATTAAATAATTTATATTAATGCGTTTTTTAATCTATAAATTAATTTCTGTTTTTGATCAAAATAATGTACTTGGCATACTGTAAGTTTGTACCAAGTTTCATTGTTATTCATTTATTATTGTTAAAAATTTAGTAGAAAAAGTGATTTTGATGCTCGAAAGTAAATTTTTGAATCTTTGTTTTTTTTGTTATATCTCTTTCAAAATTACCTGTAAACATTTTTGATTATCAGGTTTTGAGCTTTAAACATTTACTCTTAAAGAACAATTGACAATTTTTGTTTAATTCTTAAGGTATTGATAAAAAATAACAAAATTTTCAACAAACACCTCCGGGGCGTAATGGATCAGTTTGTTTATTTTATTAAGAAAAACCTATTACATTTTAAATATTAATAAAATAATCCTGTCAAGTTTAATTTCTTGTAATTTATATATTAATAAGTACCAATGATAACTCTTTATTAAAAAAATAACTGGAGAATAGATTTTTTATATAAATGGATTTTGCATTTCGCTACAACTTTTTAAAATTTGAAAATTGAATGAAAATGTTTAAAGTTTCAATTAAATATGTTCCATTTTAAATATTCTTTGTTATAAATGTACAATAGAAACCAAAGTTGTTAATATTAAATAATATTTTATGATAAAAATTATTATTTCATTGCTGATCCAAAATACGCCCCGGGTAGTGATCCATTTTACCACTTACTTTTCTCCAAAAACATTGTTCTAGAAAAAAAAATATAAGTGATATTAGGGCGTACTTTTTTTAATTGAAAGCTGAGATGTTAGGCTAAGTTTTCCATATGATGAAATTTTTATTAAAGCAAGAATGACGAAGTTGAGCAACAAAAAGTGAATTCAGTTCTTCAATTGCTAAGTCCTTATTATTAGATTTGTATGTGCGATCTAAGTCTTCGCCACTGGAAACTAAATTTTCATCTCCAGAGTTTTTAAAATCTGAGTAAAATGCCATATTTTTCTTAGGTACAATTATATTTAATTCATTTTTTAGATTTTTTGTTTATAGCTCGTTTACACGAATCACAAAGAAAATTTCCAATTAATTTTTTAAATTTCGAGTTCCATTTATCGGTCACTTTTTTAATAAATTTTCGTAATCACATTTATGTTACACTTTTTGTAGAGGGTTCACAGAATAAACCACTTTTGAGGTGATTTATAAAAATCTTGTTTTCACAGATTATACGTTTTAAAAACTGCAAAAATAATGCAAAAAACAACTGAGGCTAAATTATGTGAATCGTTATTGACTTCGTCTCACATTCAATTGTTTTGACCTGAAAATAAAAAAATGTCAGTCAAATTGACATTTTTCAAAGTTTTCGGCGAAATGAATGACAAATAATTTCTTTATGGTAGAGTATTGAAATTCAAATATTAATTTGGAATTTATATTGTGCATATACTGTATAAGATGGAATAAAAAATAGGAACAATTTTTCTACATAAAAATTGTTAACATACCATTAAAACATTTATTATTATTACACGATATTCAATAAGTAACAAGCTGAAACTACATCTAACGCGACCATTCGACCGGCCGCGAAACTGCACGCGCCATGTCTTTGTTACAGTGCGCGTAACAAAAATAGCTGTAGTTTGTAAATAAAATACGGGTCCTAATTTTTTTTGGTAATAGTACCAAATTCTACATAGAATAAGATGCTTTAAAGAAAATTTGATTATCGCATTAAGAACATGCTTAAATTTTCATTTCTTTATAACAATTTTTTAATATTTAAACAAATTACATGATAATTTAAAACTATAATTGGAATTTTAAAACGTAAGATTTCTCAAACAAGTCGTTCAATTTTTATTAAATTTGGTCGTTTAGTTTTCCTTATTTAATACAAACAATAAGCGAAATATATTCTTCACTTTCAACACATTATTGGTATTTGTATGTACTAGATAGCTGTATTATGAATACCAGCGATACCAGCCTACTAATTTTAGGTTAGGATTTCTGTCAAAATAATTGTGCGAATTAAATAACCGAGTTAAGTTGTACAATTCGAAACTCCGATTTTCGAATTGGCTAGTTCGATTCGAATCGGCCAATTCGAAATTTGAAACTTCGAATTGCCTAGTTCGACTTGAATTTACTTTCGATTCGAATCGGCCAATTCGAATTTTGCACACCTCTAACTAATATACTATGATATTCTACAAACGCTAGATAATTCTCTCCGTGTTGAGAAATTTTTAAAGTAAAAAAAGTCAAGGTGAATTCAACGTTCTAAGTTTTTCAAGCTGTATTTTCTGACACCAAAAACCAGAAATTTTGTAGTGATTCTACACTGAAAAAAAGAGGAAATGTTGTAGCACATTTTTGAGTATTGTTGCGCGACTTAGCCCTGAGTTCTGCTGCATACTTTTCTGGGGCGCGTAGCGCGCCCCAGACTTGATGTCTTTTAAAAAAGTGTGTAACACGCTCGTCTGGGGAGCGCTACTCTCTAAATTTGAATTAGTAAAAATGTTTACTAATTTGAATTAGTGATTGACTTTTTGCTTTTGAATTAGTAAGATTTACTAATAAATAGTAATTTCAACTAATTTATTTGTAAAGTTTACTAATTCAAAAGCAAAAAGTCAGTCACTAATTCAAATTAGTAAGCATTTTTACTAATTCAAATTTAGAGAGTACGTGCCCCACAAAAGTTGTAGCAGAACTCAGGGCTGAATCGCGCAACAATACTCGAAAATGTGCTGCAACGCGCCCTCTTTTTTCTCAGTGTAATAATTTATTATTTTTCCAGTATTGTCGATAAAATTCCCCGACGTTTCCTACATTTCCCTGACCAATTTCATTTTTATTGACTTTTTCCTGACTTGTGACAACCCTGTTAAGAAAAGAAATAAACTATATTAAAATAATATTAAAAAGAAGAGTAAAACAAAAAATAATATTTGGCTCTTTCCATAAAATTATAAATTATAATTTTCAAAACTCTTTTTCGAGGATAGGAAAGATATCAGGACGGATCACATTTAGGAAAAGTTTATCCGCAGCTCAGAAAGTTTTGAAAAATTCATCCTTTATATTTGCATATCAAGTACGTAGAAGATTTTCCATAAAACTTGCTGAGAATCCATTAGAAGTCTTATCCTTTAATGTGTAATATGGAGTGTGAAATTTTTTGAGAGCAATTCAAACTAAGAATTCTCTACTTTAATGTGCCCTAACTTAAAAAAACAAAAAAAGGAATGCAAAAGAAAACAAACAAAATAACATTTCAATTCAATTGCTTTGAGATTGAAAATTCTATTGACTAACTTTTTTAAAATATTTTTATCGTCCCAGAAAGTAAACATCTCATGGATATAAAATCACATTCAATTATTGGACGATTTTAAATTAAAAATATAGAAACATGTTTTTAAACATTGCTTCTCTTTTTCATTATTGCAATTGGTTAAGAAAATAATAATAATAATAACAATACATTTATTTAAATATTTATAAAATAAGACTCGGAAACAACTCGACAAAATGTTACATTATTTGAAACATTTAACCGTTATTATTATTTTATTTAACCAAATAAATGATTTTATTGAAATTTCTGAAAACAATAACTTTATTACAAAAAAACGAACTCACTCATAATTCTTTAAAATTATTGAAAACTAAAATTTACTTGACTTGCCCAACTATTTAAACACAAGAGCTGGCGGCAAGTACTTTTTGCTAAACTGTTTCGGTGTTTTCTGATTGTCAGTGATGCACGAGAAAATTATCTTTCGACCGGAACAGAAGTACCTTGTACGCTAAGTAAGTCTCTCGCCATGCGGGCTAAATTAGGAAACTTATTTTCGTTATGTTTCCACCACTGAAGAATATCAGTATCTTTATCGACTCTTCCTGAATCTAAATAATAGTCTATTTCTTTTCGCCAATTTTCAGTAGACTTATTCTGGGATGTTGAATTATTCGGTTTGTTTCCTTTCGATGAAAAAAGAGCAGCAGGGTCAATATTATCATCGTCGTCACTGTCTTCAGCAGTTTCAGAGAGAAGAGGAACATCAGTTTGAGTTTCTGGAACATAATAGTTCTTTTTGTAAATGTCTTCAAATTTAGATAGAGACCATTGAACCATTTCACGACCCCTACCTGTCATATAAAATGTTTCCAATTTAAATCTAATGCTTCAATTGATTTTTCCAGCTTATCGATAAGCATATTAAAACCGACGATCACTAAGGGTAACGTGGCATATTTTTCACCTGAAAGAATTGTGGACAAAGTTTTGAAATATCGCAAGTATTTAGAGACAGCTTTCAAAACATCCCATTCCGACTTTTTCAATCTCAATGCATGAAGATCTTTATCTGTGTCACATATAAGCATTAAAGCATCTTCCATTTTTGCAGCTTTTTTAATCATATCATGGATGGAATTCCACCTTGTTTTCACGTCCGCGCTTGGTAAAAGCATTTTTATGCCTACAGTCCCACAAGAACATTCTAATTTGATGCGAAGTTTCTCTGAATATTTTAATTTTATAAACAAAGTTCTCAATTTCTTAATAGGTAAACGATTCATTTTATTTTTCGCAGATATTTATATTTCATCATTCACTTCATCATTTTCAATGTCATCAAAATCATCGTCTTCTTGAAGGTCCTCGTCGTTTTGTAGCTTCAGTTCACCTAACAAAGCTTATGCACCTAATAGATTTAAAATGTGCGCAACTCATCTAAAATAAATATCTTGAACAGACAATTTCGACATATTTAAAATTTGACCTAATTCATTAATAAAAGTCGTATTTGCAGCTGTATTATCCAACGTAATTCCTTGTATCTTATCTTCTAAACCATACTCTTTTAAAAAGCTGTAGAATAGTTTTGCTACACTTTTTCCTGTGTGTGAACCATTTGCCAGAAGTAAATCCAATGAAACAGAATGCATTTTCCACTCTTCATCAATGTAGTGACCTATTTTTTAATATGTATAATGAAAGTCCCTGAAGTTTCTAATGATTGTTCATCATTGAAAAATATTTTTCTCACAAAACCTAAAAAAATTACTGATTTTTTACAAGACTTAAGGTTAAAAAGGTACTCTTTAAAAGCATTTTACTTCTTAGGTGAATGAAAGAAGTAAAATTTTTTTAAATGTTATAACTTAAAATGAGAAAAAATATTTTTCTGTACTGAGCATCGATGCCAACATCAGGAACGTTATAATGAGAAATTTCAAAAGAAAAAAAAATGTATATTGTTTATTTTTTATTTAAAAATCATTTTAAATTTTTATTAATTTCTTTAGATATCAGGGTATCTACTATTTTCGTTCAACAAAATTCCTGGTTATATCTCTGATTTTTCCGACTTTGTCCTAATTTTTCCCGGTTTTTTTCTCATATAAAATTTAAATTTATTTGATTTCGAACATAAATAAATTTACAAATGGCTTCCCAATTTTTAATTAGAGCTTTTATGAATAATTAAATTCTTTTTGCATGTTTCTTTAAATTTTTTGAAAATAATGCTTTTTTAATCATTTTAATTAAAATTTTTGAAAATATGTAATTGAATTGGAGACGCATGCTTATTCCCGAAATCTTTTTTGACCAAATAGTTATTTGATATAAAACTACTTAACTTAAAATTCATATAATATGAACATTACTTGATAAAAATTCATTTGGTATAAATCTCATTTAACATAATTCTTATTTAATTTAACATAAAGTTCACTTGATATAAATTTCATTTGACGCATAAGTCATTACACATAATTCTCATTTGACATAAAATTCAGTTGTCATACATTTCATTTTAAATAAAGATTATTTGACATGAGAATACAGGCGCGAATTTCAAAATTGGCGAATCACAATGTTGTTGACAATATCTAATTGGTTACTTTTAAAATTCGCGCTGATATTCTTATGTAAAATGTAATTTGTGTAAAATAATTTTTATGTCAAATGAGAATTTTCACAAAAAAAGCAAACGGGAAATAATCGAGAAAATTAAAGTAGACTTTTTTGTTAATTTTTTTTCTTTGGTGGAAATTAATGAGAAGATTCTTTTTTATGGTCTTTTGCAGGAATGATGGAATAACAAAAATGTAAAGCACAAATGGAGTGAAACGCGCTAACGTCAACTAGAGCCAACTAGGACAAACGACGAGAGGAACTAAAGGTTTGTTCTAAGGGATTACACTTCGTTCCGTTTAGGGAAAGGGGGGTGTAACGTGGCGTTACGAATTCTGCCGCGTCTGCTGCGAATTGGGCGATTGAACCCGAAAACGGCCGAAGGGCCTCGAGGGTGTCAATCGCCAAACTCGCGGACAGACGTGACACTTGTTGTTTCGCCGCCTAAGAGCGACTTTATAGTTGACGATCCTGTGTGTATGTGCGTTTCTGTGATTGCCAACCTCGCCTGTTATCAGGATTATTCGTCCTTTAAGCGATCTACTCACGAGTAAGTTAAATAAACTCAAGATATTTTAATTAACTTGTCTCTTTATTCTCCCATCCTTCCTTTTTCCCTAAAATATAATTAGTGACACGGGCAGCTAATTATAATTGTTTATTTTGCTACTTTTTAAATAGCGCAGGTAATTCCAAACTCGAAAAAAAATTATAATAAGATTTATGTTAGAAGATTTTGATGTTCCCTCCTAAAAATAAAATAAGGAATAATGAAAAACATCAGAAATTTTGATGTTTTGTGACTACTTTGACGTTTCCTGAAGCTTTTGGTTGATTCTGACTACAGGGTTTTTTATGCTCCTGTTGTTTATGGTTTGTGATTATTTCTCATTGAATTTATTTTTTTTATTTACAGCCCCCCACGGAAATATAGTGGGTAAATGTAAAGTACCGTTATAACTTTAAATTTTTGCGTAGCCCTTTTTTCACAAATATAGAATTTTGGGTCTATTGTTAGGAGCTTCGGGTCTCTAGCCTGATTTTTAATGCTCAAAAGTTCCCAGTGAGAAATTGCCAATAGACTTTAAACGGTCCAATATCGGTCCAATATTGGTTGCCGTGCTGGGTGCCGATTGACTCCCAATATTGGACCAATATGGGCTGATGCTTGGGATGTAACGGCATCGCCAATCATCGGTTGTTAATATTGGTCCAATATTGGCCGAATATTGGCAACCAAGAGAAAAAAAAATTTTTAAATAAATTTTTTTAATTAAATAATAATAATAAATTAATGTTTATAATTTTTGTTTATTATATTTATTTAATTATTTAATTATTTATTTTTAATAATTTATATAAATAATATATTATTTATAAATTATAATTATTTAAAAATGCAGCAGCTATTAGGAAATAGCATTCTGCAAAAAAAATCCTATCATTGAAAAATCAATGATTGGCGAGAGCGAGAGATATCCGCGTCATTAAATAGATTCGCAGATATACTCTGGTCTCGCGATGAATCTCTCGATACTTATATACACTGGAGTCGCCGTGTCAGTTGCGAGAACGGTTACAGCGTCCCTCTTGCGGCAGAGATTGGATTTTTCGCGTGGTAAAGTGAAGTGTGTATGAGCCGTCGGTAACATTGATTTCTCTTCTCCCTAAAGGGTTTTGACGGTAACATATGTTACCGTCAAAACCCGAAATTAGTCAATACTAGTATTACCTAGTCAAAACTAGTTCTGACAATGGCCTTTCGTCAATACTAATATTGACTAGTCAAAACTAGAATTCACTAAATGCACTTTAGGGAATACTAGAATTGACTTAGTTTTCATTTTTTTAACGGCGTTTCACTAGTTAAAACTAGAAGTAACTAAAATGAATGATAAAATTATTGTTGAATTTTAAATTGTACATTTGATGGAATTCATTACAGAAACTTATTGTTTTATGATTAATGAAAGCACTTGAATGAACGTAATGAATCATCACCATAATAAAAACAAATTTGAGTTTGGAAAGAAAGACAGTGTAATTTCATTTATAATTATTCGTCAGTCCGTTTATCGCCGTTGTCATAGAAAGGTTTATTTGAATTGTCCCGTTTGTTTCGTGTCATCTTATCATGAGTAGTGTTGTTAATCGTCCGCTTGAAAGTGTAAGTGCCTGGAAGGAGAGTTTTTTAAAAAAAATTATTAGTGCGGAATGTGATAAAAAGAGCCAGTATAATGTGATGACTTTTGAAAAATATAAAGAAATTTTGACTCAAGTAGAAGAGGCAATATCCGCCAAAACAAAAACGGCTACGCAATATAGAAGACTGAAACGGTTTAATGTTTTAGAAATTTGTGATGTAAAAAAACTTGTAACAAACAAAGATCCAGTCAAGTACTACCTGCCCGCTGAAGAAATCTTCGACGTATTAGAAGCAGCTCACTTGGCTGTAGGTCACGGAGGTCGAGATCGTTTGAAGCAAGAAACTTCGAGAAAATACGCAAATGTAACAACGGAAGTAATCAACATTTTTTTGTCCATGTGCGAAACGTGTCAGCTTAAGAAAAGTAAAAAAAAGAAAGGTTTAGTTTCGAAGCCTATTCTTCACAGCGAAATGAATAGCCGATGTCAGGTGGACCTGATAGATATGCAAGCTCAAGCTGACAGGGAGTATAGGTTTATCATGGCAGCCAGAAAAGCAGCTATAACACCTCAAGGTTTTACGCGTTGTTCGTGCAAAAAATCTTGCACATCAAATCGATGTTTATGTAAAAAAAAAGGATTTACATGCAATTCCAGATGCCACGATAGTCTACCATGCGCCAATAAATAATACGTTTTTAATTATTTATTAATTGATAAAATATATTTTTTAATTCTGTATTCGTATTCTTTTTTGTGAATGTTTTTGTTTTACTCTTCACCTTCTTCTCAAATACTATTATGGTTTTAGTTACTTCTAGTTTTAACTAGTGAAACGCCGTTAAAAAAATGAAAACTAAGTCAATTCTAGTATTCCCTAAAGTGCATTTAGTGAATTCTAGTTTTGACTAGTCAATATTGGTATTGACGAAAGGCCACTGTCAGAACTAGTTTTGACTAGGTAATACTAGTATTGACTAATTTCGGGTTTTGACGGTAACATATGTTACCGTCAAAACCCTTTAGGGAGAAGAGAAATCAATGTTACCGACGGCTCATACACACTTCACTTTACCACGCGAAAAATCCAATCTCTGCCGCAAGAGGGACGCTGTAACCGTTCTCGCAACTGACACGGCGACTCCAGTGTATATAAGTATCGAGAGATTCATCGCGAGACCAGAGTATATCTGCGAATCTATTTAATGACGCGGATATCTCTCGCTCTCGCCAATCATTGATTTTTCAATGATAGGATTTTTTTTGCAGAATGCTATTTCCTAATAGCTGCTGCATTTTTAAATAATTATAATTTATAAATAATATATTATTTATATAAATTATTAAAAATAAATAATTAAATAATTAAATAAATATAATAAACAAAAATTATAAACATTAATTTATTATTATTATTTAATTAAAAAAATTTATTTAAAAATTTTTTTTTCTCTTGGTTGCCAATATTCGGCCAATATTGGACCAATATTAACAACCGATGATTGGCGATGCCGTTACATCCCAAGCATCAGCCCATATTGGTCCAATATTGGGAGCCTTTATTGGACCGATGATCGGTCTCTTGGCTCCCAATATTGGACCGATATTGGACCGGTGAGAAATTTCTCACTGGGTTTTGCAATTTCAAAATTTCAAGTGAAATGAATATAAATTCAGAATTTAGAAATCTCCACGATTACAAATAGCTAAAATTTATTATAAAAAACATTTTTTAAAGAAAACTGTAACATATTTCGAAAAACGTAATTGATAAATAACAACTGATATCATTTTTGAATTAAAGTTATAAAGGATATATTATTGTATAAATAATACGAACATATTGTTAGATGAATTTTAAGTCGATAAAAAAGTATAATGTTTAAATAAATATGAACGTAAACAAATAAAAGTTTCCCCTTCAATTTTATGACGGTCAGTTGACCTTTTTTCAGGTAAAAGAGGGTGTCGACTTTGTATAAAAAAACCTGACTACTTTTGAAGCTTTCTGATTAAACATGACTCAAGCCTGAAGTTCTGTGACTGTAATTGTAATGAAACCAGTCTCAAATCATCAGAAATTCTGACTAAATTTTTGAAGTTTTGTGATTTTATTTTTAGTAGGGTTGCAATAAGTCAAAAAAGTAATTATTGTCTTTTAATTGACTTATTTCTATTTAGGCTATGTTTAAAATGTAGTGAAAATGCATTTTAATAGAATTAAAAAAAACTACGTTCTACCAGGCGGGGGGAGGGGTTTAGTCGAAATCTACGCTGGTCAACGTAGGGGGGAGGAGGGCTGAAAAGTGACAATTTTAAGACTACGTGGTTTATGGACGATCCCTTATTTATTCATAAATAATTGAATTCTTGAGAAGAATTATATTAATATCAAAGGGAATAATTGAATTATTTCATAAAAATTTAATTGAAATTATGTTTAAAATAAGTGATTCATAAAGTTAATTGAAATGTTCACAATTCTGACAATGATTTTATTTACTAAAATGATTGTATCCTGTAAAAAATTTCAAAATTTATAAAAATAATAGAATTTTTTTCGGACAAATAATTAAATGTTTGTGTAGACTATTATCAGAATTTTTTCTTAAATAATTCAAGGGGCAAACAACTAAGGAATTTGGTGTACACCTACAACAATAATAATTCAGTAATTCAAGGTAATTCATGGTAATTCACATTGGTAATTCAATACAAGTGTACACCATAATTCACGAGTTGTTCACCCCTTGAAATAATTGAATTTTTTGGAAGATTTTATTAAATCGTAGAATATTGGAAATTATTGAATTATTAAGAATAAGTTTTTTTTAAATTAAAATTGAATTTTTATCATGAATTTCATTGTTCTTTTTAAAAATAATTGAACTCCTGAGAATAATTTTATTATTTATGAAAAAACCGCTGCCAAGTTATAAATTTTTGTTATAATTTTGGTACTCATTTCATTCGTTTTCGTAAATCTTGTTGTGTTTACTTCATGAACACTTTGCTTCCTCATAGAGATGATTTTTAAAACTTTAATATCTCCGGTGAATATGAACGAAAAATGTTCATTCTGGGCTCAAAAGATGCGTCTAAAAAAACTCTAAAAATTAGAGAAAATCATTTATAGGGGTTCTAACATTTTTTTAGTTATGGGCAAAAAACGTTTTTTCGAAAAATCAAAAAAATAAATAGTTAAACTGTATTAATCTATCTCAAAGTACTCTCATTTTATGTCCGCAGATGAGACCTACAATTTAAAAAAAAATTCAGCCCAAAAGCTTTTTATAATTTGGAGATATTTATGAAAATGTGATGTTTACACACACACACACATGGGGCATTCCATGTCAAGTGATCAAGGTGACAAAAAAAAAAAAGAAAAAAATTTTTCTCCAATCGTAGCAAAACTTGGGACTTTTGTAGTACTCATAGACAGTAATTTTTCGTGAAAATTTTTTTTTACCTAGTCCAATATTTTCCGAGGGGGGGGTTAAATTTTTGGGTTTTTCAGTACAATGCTTATTTCAATAATTTTTTACTCTTAAACAATTAAACATACAAATTTGACAAAGTACATTTTGGAAAGGTTTTTTCATCCTCTTTCGATTGGAAATAAGCATTTTGAAAAAAAAAATTTTTGACCCAAAAAAATCAAAATTAAAAATAAATTTCAATTTTTGGGGGAGAGAGATACGATTTTTTTTAACGAAAGCTGAGGTTTTTTCTTAAAAGGATATATAAATGGTAAAGTGGGACTAGAATGTTTAAACATTGAAAAAAAGAATTTTCTCCTAAACGGAGCTAAAAACCGGGTTTTGAGCGCTCCGGCGTGTAGAAAACTCATTTTTTCAATGTTTAAACATTCTAGTCTCACTTTACCATTTATATGTCCTTTTAGGAAAAACCTCAGCTTTCGTTAAAAAAAAAATTGGGTCTTTCTCCCCCAAAAATTGAAATTTATTTTTAATTTTGATTTTTTTGGGTATGTTTAATTGTTTAAGAGTAAAAAATTATTGAAATAAACATTACATCAAAAGACTCCTTGATGACTTGACGCGGAATCCCTCACATACGGAATGACATTTTGTAAAAATGTCATTTTTGAACTCCTGAGGTCAAATAACATAAAGATATGTTACAAAATCGAACCTGAAAAATTTTGGTATTACAATACTTCCTCAGTATGAGGAAGCAATAATTGGATTATTGTGAAAAATTTTATTAAAATATTTTTTAAAAAATTGAATTTCCGTGAAAACTTTTTGTTCTTTTTGAAAATAATTGAATTTCTGTGAAAAATTGTTGTTATTCTTAAAAATAATTGAATTTTTCATTAGACTTTTATAAAAATTATTTCAAACAATTAATTTTTTGGAAATATAATAAATGTTATAAAAATTTTATTTTGAATAATTGAATTCCTGCTTAGAATTTTATTTATGATTTTTTAATAATTGAATTTCTATAAAAAATGTTATTGATAGTGAAAATAATTTAATTATTGTGAAGAATTATATAGAAGTTTGGTTAAATAATTGATTTTTCTGAAATTTTTTAATAAAATCTAGTCTGAATTAATTAAATTTATGTGCAAATTTTATGATTTCTTGTATTAGCGAACTGAAAGTAGGAAACATACTAAAAAATCAGAAATAGTAACTTTTATTGGCCGAAATCTAAAGATAGTACCCAAATAGTAGCGTAACTTAAAAAAAGTTGTAAATAGTAAGTTTTAGTAGATTAGTGCGAAGCCTGCACTTAATGATAAATTTAATGCCTTACCCAGTAAAAAAAATTCTATACACGGACCGCGAAGTTCGTATACGAGCTCGGTAGCTCGTATGAGAAATATGAGAAATCTCTCATACGAGCCTTTTCCGCAATAAGAAGTGTATAGATGCTTGTATACGAGGTGACTTTTAAAGCATTTTTCTTAATATAACACTATTTTAAAGTAAATGTAGATAATAGAAATGAATTTTCAAAGTAAAACAAAGCTAAATTTATAAGGGAAATGAAGTTTTAAGAAAAAAAGGATAATTTTGTTCAAAGAATTTATTCACACTGAAAAAAGGTTAGAATTTGATAATTCCTTCTTACTCTAACTTACCGACATTAGATATTTCTCGGATGCGGTAAGCACGATTTTGTATTAAATTTAATTATTTTATATAAGAACATTTATATAATAAATAAATAATAATATATTTATTAATTAATAATGAAAAAAAATTTATTTATTCTACCGCCAATACAAAATCGTGCTTACCGCATCCGAGAAATATCTAATGTCGGTAAGTTAGAGTAAGAAGGAATTATCAAATTCTAACCTTTTTTTAGTGTGAATAAATTTTTTGAACAAAATTATATTTTTTTTCTTAAAACTTCATTTCCCTTATAAATTTAGCTTTGTTTTACTTTGAAAATCCATTTCTATTATCTACATTTACTTTAAAATAGTGTTATATTAAGAAAAATGCTTTAAAAGTCACCTCGTATACAAGCATCTATACACTTCTCATTGCGGAAAAGGATCGTATGAGAGATTTCTCATATTTCTCATACGAGCTACCGAGCTCGTATACGAACTCCGCGGTCCTTGTATAGAATTTTTTTTACTGGGTACATAACCCTTATTTATCGAAATAATACTCCCTAGTATTTTCATTCTGTTTTTGACTTTTCCTTTTCATTTCCTCCCATTTTTCAGTCTAAGTCTTTTCGACTGAGATTGTGTGCTGTGCAAGGTGTGGAAGCTTACAGAGCAAGCTCGCGACAAGTTTGTGGCAAGTAAGAAAATGTCCTTTTGCTGCAAGCTTGCACTGCAATCTTGCTACAAGATTATGATATAAGCTTGCTGCAAGCTTGTGAGACGTAAATGTCATAGAATTTAACTGCGCATCGTGTCAAGTTTTTGAATTCATGCGGGAGCTTGCAGCAACTTTTTCCCAAGTTTATCCGGCAAACTTGTAGCAAGTTTGCCAAATAAGCTTGTCCAAAACTTGCCTCACATGCTTATATCATAATCTTGTAGCAAGATTGCAGTGCAAGCTTGCAGCAATAGGACATTTTGTTACTTGCCACAAACTTGTCACGAGCTTGCTCTGTAAGCTTGCACAGCAAGCTTAATGCAAGTTTGTGACAAGCTTATGTGCTGATTGGGTATCAATTTCTTGCCGCTCTCGTGAGATGACTCCTTTGAGAATTTTAGGGATCTTAGCTTAAATTCATACTCCTTGTGTAAAATACCCCGTTGGTTAGGTTTTTTAGGACGTGGGACGTGTGGTCACTTTTATCCACCGTCGGTCGATGTAAATTTACTCTGGCATTTTTACAGTGTTGCCGTTTCAAAAGCGATTGCCACGGTCCACTTGTGTTACGTAGCTATAGACTTTAACTGATGAAGCCAAGCCTTCGCTGACGCTGCAACGGAAAGTCCATAAAAATCACCGATGTTGTGAGAGAGAGAGACAGATCAGGTAAAATGTTGTACTGCATTCTCTCTACAATTTGTTGTTGTAAACTTGCAGTGCGGTATTTTGCTACATCATCGCAGTCATACCTGCCAACAGTTGTGTCATCTCATCGGGTGGCGCTCTCATCTGTGGTTCCTGCAGTAGCCCTGTATTTTGAAAAAGCAGAACGTCGTTTCCCGCGTTAACTTCGTTCTAGTTTTATCCATTTCAGGCGGCCATCTCGGGTCCGCCATCTTTGACACGCCAAACACTCACGAGAGAAAAAAAAATTGTTCACTTATTTTTTTTACAAATTACTATTTATCACTGCGTTTTCTTTAACCGTTTTATTGTTCATCCTACTTCTGATTGATTATAAAAAAACTCTTCTCACTTATTAAGGGCATCCGGGAAAAATAGTGGATTCGTGATCGACGTCTCATTTAAAAAGAAAAGAATATTTTTAATCGGGAATTTTTTGTAAATATAGATGAACGCTCTGGGACTAGCGGTCCTCTCGGAAAATGGGGGTTTTAACGGTTTGGTATCACCGTCTCATTTTGAGAAGATAAAATATTTCTGGTTCATATTTGCAAAGGTGGTAAAGAAGACTCACTGAGGAGCGGTCCTCTCCGTTTTTTCAATAATTTTGCGAGGAAATTATTTTATTAACGATTGAAATTGAAGTAATTTGAGGTTGGAGACATTTTCGTAGTTCAAGTCGCGGCCACTACCGAGAATTGGCGCCACCTGAGAATGGACCAGTGACACATAGATCCACTTGTCTGTGTGCTCGCCGCCATATTGTCCCCCACTTTCGCCAAAAATTAAACTTTTATAATTATATTTTTCAATATTTATTTCAAAAATTACTTGAAAATTTCGAGAATATTCAAAATCAGAACATATACCTCTAATTATTCTGATAATTATTATTATTATTATTATTATTATTATTATTATTATTATTATTATTATTATTATTATTATTATTATTATCTCTAATTACTTAGAAGTGAGACGACAGACGGGAAAACATTTTTTGGGTACAATTTTTTCCGGATCCCTTAATCAACTGTTTCTATTTACTCCTAAATTTTTAAACTTTGCTAAAATTTAGGGGTAAATAGAAACAGTAGTTATTTTAATTATATAAAATTTTTTTTAAACAAATACGGCCTTTAACCTTATATCACCCCCAACAGGTTCAAAGTATTTTCCCATTTTCTGTTTGTCAATATACAAAAATATTTCCTATTGCATAAATAATTGAGGGACTGGATGCTATAATGTGTTACGCGCCATTTACTTAACATGGCGCGTAACACATTATAGCATCCAGCCCCTCAATTGAAAATCAAAGAAGACACTCTTTCACATTTTTTACTCGCATTTGGAAAAAACTAAACTAAAAAATCATACTAAAATTTATAATTATCGCTTATTAATACTATAACAAAAATCAACTTTGATTTATTCATTTTTCAAATTTTAATTAAAAATAGGAGATTGTTTCTATTTACCCCTAAAAACTGGAAATTCGGAGTTAATAGAAACAGTTCATTATTTTTTACAAAATTGAAGAAAAAATCAATTTCAAGTATGGTCCATAGAAGACGATGGAATAATAAAAATTTCAAAAAATGAAAATTTGTTTAAACATTTTTAATTGTAAACAGAGCTTTGTCTCTAAAGACGTTTTCTTAACTTTGACAACAAAAAGTCTGCGAGGAATTTTAAGTTGATTTTTGTTGTAGTATTAATAAGAGATAAATATAAAGTTTAGTATAAATTTTCAGTTTAGTTTCATGTTTCAAATGCGAATAAAAAAGTCAAAGGGTGCTTTCTTTCATTTTCAATTATTTATGTTGGGTAAGTTGGGGTAAATAGAAATGGATTTGCTAAGTTTTACCAATAACATAAGTTTTTTCTTTTAAATCAGATTACTTCCGGTTTTCTTGTGCATTGAGTTATTATTTTACTTCCGTAGAACAATTTTATAGAGTAGTAAAAAATATGGGTATTATTAAATCGCAATAATCAACTGTTTCTATTTATCCTTAAATTTTTCAGCTTTACTTCAATTTAGAGGTAAATAGAGGCAGTAGTTATTTTAGTTAAATGAAAAAATTTTCAAATAAATGCGGTCTTAAACCTTTAACCTTATATCATCCCCAACGGGTTCTAAGTGTTTTCCTATTTTCCGTTTGACAATTAGCAGCAGTATATACAAAAATATTTCCTATTGAATAAATAATTGAAAATCAAAAAAGACTGCCTTTCACTTTTTGTGACTCGCATTAAGAAAAACTAAACAAAAAATTCATACTAAAATGTATTCATACTAAAATTCATCTCTAACTAATACTATAACAAAAATCAACTTTGCTTTTTTTTATTTTGTAAACTTTAATTAAAAATAGAAGAATGTTTTTATTTACCCCGAATTTTCAGTTTATACGGGTAAATAGAAACAATCTCCTATTTTTAATTAAAATTTGAAAAATGAATAAATCAAAGTTTTTTCCAAATGCGAGTCAAAAAAGTGAAAGAGAATCTTCTTTGATTTTCAATTATTTATGCAGTAGAAAATATTTTGGTATACCAATATTTTTTGCCGTATTTATTTTTTAAATTTTTTATTTAACTGAAATAACTACTCTGTTTCGATTTACCCCTTGTTTCTATTTATCCCATCTGACCCTAATTGAATTATTTAAATTGAAAGATTTTTGTAATATTCAATTATTATATTCCAAATTTTAGTCACAATTCCTCAGACAATACAATCATATTTTTATTTAATGAAATTTCAGAAAATTTCCTATTTTTTCAATTTGTTAAAATTATTCTCTGGAATTTAACAACTTTTAAATAATTTCAATTACGCCTTTTTAGAAACCTCTTTTTTTAATTTTAGATAGAAAATTTATACACTACTTATGATTTTTAATAGTTTGATATATTTTGGATAAAATTTCCTTACTTTACTGTCCTGTGAAAATTCTGTTATTGTAAAAAATTCTATGAGAATTAATTTTACTAAAACACTATAATCACTATATTTACAAATTAGTTGTCAAACTTTTGATTTCTCGACTATTAAATCATATTATGGAATTATTATTAATATTATTATTATTATTATTATTATTATTAAAAATAGAAAAATACTTAATAAAAAAATCGAAATCCTGCCAAAAGGAAATAATTGATAGTATTTAATTATAATACTTATTATAATAATGAAAACAATACCATGATTGACGTCTGTCGAAAGCGCTTCAAGTCGTGCTGGCAAATCGGCGGTGCCAGTTTCCGCATGTTGCCCAAGAATATCAGGCATTGCATTTCGTCTCCCAGTTCTTCCAGTCGAAAGAAATTCCTTTGAACCTTCGCCATTTGAAAAACTTCCTGGAGTCACGGCTCCACTTCCACTGCTGCCAGTTTCACCTTCTGAACTACTTCCTGCCTGCTTTTGTGACAGCATTCTCAAGACTGAAAAATTATTTTTTTAAATAAATTTTATTCGCCTCCATTTCACAATATATGTATGAATTTGAAAATGAAAAATATTTCGACTTTCAATTAAATAAATAACTAGAAAATTGAAAGTTTTGATTCTAGGAGAATATTTTCCCTATTTAAATGATGACAACAATAATATTCTAAATCGTTCAATTAATTCATCAAAATAAGTCTTGTTTATTATTTATTTACTCAACAGTAAGTCCTCTTGACTATAGAAAACTAATTAAATACATTGAAATTGTGTATACTTCTTAATTAAATAAAAAGTTTCATTTGATAATTATGTCGTGAATAATTGTTAAATTTAATATTTTACATACTATAGTCAAATTTTATTTAATTCTATTCACAGCAACAGAGACTAAATAAAATTTTATATAATAAATATATTAATAAAATGGAATATAATGAATATAAAAATAAAATAAAAAAATAAGAAAACAAAATATATTTTTTATTAAAATATTATCTTTTCGCTTCAATGATTTTTTTTCCAATTACTAATCGAAAGTGTATGGAAAAATTTCAAGAAGGATGATTTCTATCAAAAGAAAGATTTCATAGTAAAATATGAGGTTATTCAAGAATAATTTACACTAAAATTACAAGAAGCGCCACAATTGTTCTACATAATATAAAAGCGATCGATTGTTCGTTTGCCACGAATATTAGCCACTATTCTAGAAACAAATCAAGGTCAAAAGGAAAATTTCATGATTAGTATTTCTTCATTGTTTGTTAAATATTAGAGTCAATCTCAGATTAAATTTGATTAAGGAAATTATTAGTTTATACCCTTGCCCTTGGTTTACGCAGCATGCTCTTGTAAATAGAAGGAAATTAACATTTCACTAAACCAATTACTATTTACATAAAATTATTAAATATATAATATATTATTGTGTTTCTACTATATTGACATTAAACGAAGTGTTTAATAAACATAATTCTCATTGAATAATTAATTTATATGAGTATTTAATTCAATTTTTTCTTCAGACATTATATTATTATATTATATTAATATAAGTAATAATAAGTTTAATATTTAATTATTATTGTTATTAATATTATTAATATTATCATTAAAATTGTTATTATCATTATTAATACTAACAAATGTTACGTGCGCTTCAGCACGAAGCGCGATATTTAATTTATTATTATTATACCAATTTACAACATTTTTTATTTTAAAATAATAACTTCAATTTTTAAATAATTTTGGATTCCAAATTTTAAAAAAATCTGCTTATAAAATAAATAATTTTTACAATATTTATTATTTTCTAAAAGATTAATAAACTTCTCTGAAATAATTATATTATTTGAAAATTATTTTGAAAATTTTTATAAAATTCGTCAAACGAATTCAGATATTTTCAAAATTTAATTATTTTCATGAATAAAAAAAGTCTTCAGGTTAAATCAAATATTTCCAATAAAATCTTGATGCAATTTAATTATTTTTACAATTTACATAAAACTGTTTTGAAAGGATTAATTTATTTTTAGAAATTTTGTTTACATAAAATTGCTTTAAAAGAATTTATTTATTCAAAAAAAAATTTGTTTGAATAATGAAATTTGTATTCTTTGCAAGAATTAAGTTACATCAGATTTGAAATAATAAAGATTTAAAAAATGAGAATAACATATTCTTAACAAAAATATCTATTAAAATCTAAAAAATCTACTTTTTAACATGAAATTAGTGTTAATATAAATAAAACAATTAATATAAATATTAATAATAAAATAATAAGAATAAAATATATAATAATAGTAAAATATCTGATAAAAAAATTTAGTTAAATATATGAATCTAAATAGTAATCCAAACAATATATAAATAATAATCAGGTATGAACGGAAATGCAATTTATTCATCAAGGACAATTTTTTGTTTGTCTATCGCTTTGATCGCGCCCTATATTTAGCAATATGATTATAATCCCTCCAGTCTAGAGTAGAAAAGCAATTCGATAGATTTAACAAGATTCTGGTCCATGGGGGATGCAGGTCAAATTTTTTTCATCCCTCAAACTTCTTTTTTTCTCTTCTTTTTCCTTGGAGAATTTATTCCCCTTTCTGCGATTTATTTCTGCGCTCAACTTAATAAAATTTAACCCCTCCTATAAAAATCAACAATAATTCAGTAAAAACAGGTATTTCTTTTCTCCTTATGAATATAGTATTATATATATCGAACAAAATAAATTCATTAGATCAAGTTTCATTCCAATGTTAGTAAACTTTCTTTATTAAAGTAAAAAAAATAATTTTAACTGATTTAAAAAAAAATTATTAGAAAAACATTCGCATGCACTTGAAAGTAATTATGTGCGTTATTCTAATATTTTAGAGATTTAAGAAACTATTGTAATAAAAAAATTAATTCAAATATAAATTAATCCCACACAAGTACCAGAAATTGTTCGAAAAGAAGAAATTGAGAAAAACAAATTTTTTGTTAGAGAAAATTATCAAAGCTATAAACCAGGAAATGTTTTGTCAACGATTTTTTTACTGCGAAATATCTGCTTTTTTGTATTATATATATATAAAGAGAGAGAGAGAGAGAGAGAGAGAGAGAGAGAGAGAGAGAGAGAGAGAGAGAGAGAGAGATAGTAAAATATATATAAATGTTATTAAATTAAGGAGAAAAGAGAAAGCTAAATGAGAAAAGCGAAAAATTTATCATTCATTTGTTGTGCAGAAGGGAGGCAAGGTCGTAAATTTATCAAGAGCACGATGAGTAAAAGTACCTTGGGCACGAAAAAGGCGCTTTCTTCGCCCACGCTTCCTCGATCTGTCGGAAACGGAAACTGTCTGGACCATTGAAGGACCTCCGCCATCACGTATCAGTTTTTGCTGCTTCACCTGGTTTATTAATTTTTAAATAACCTTTGTAACATATTTTTTAATTTCAAGAGAAAAAAAACCAAAAAATATTTTCATTTATTTGATTTTTTATATTTTCTTTATTCATTTCCAAAAAAGTACATTGCAAAAATATCTACAAAGAATATATGTTTGGAAATATTGCGGAATATTTTTTTTTACACTCGGGTCGCAAAGTTTCAGTACATTTTGACTGTTTACTTGTAAATGCTCGCTCCACTTCAAATTCAAATATTTCTGTAAAAATAGATGCAACAGCTATCAAACAAGGATCATTTTAAAGCTCAATAAATTTAGAGTCAAATAGGCAAAAAAATAACCAATTTAATATTGTAAATTTGAAAATATAATTCTTTAAAGTTAGAGATTTTTTATGAAAATTGCGATTTCGGAATCTGGAGTTCAAGCGAACGCCAATTGAAGAAAAAAATTTTTTAAGACTTGACAGTTGTACAATAACAAGTACAAATTCCATTCTTTAATTCTAGACAAAAATCATTTACAAATATGAAGCATTTTTTTCAAATTGTATAAAAATAATTGCTCTTGCTCTAAATTTTTCGAAGAATATAAATTGCAAATTCGTCGTTTCTATTCATTTGTTTTATCAATTAACCACACTTTTGAAAAATATTGAACCTCTTGACTGTAGTAAATTTTAATTATTTACATGAAATTTATCCCTCTTCTTATAATGTTACAAATTTTAACTCGCATTATTACTTATTTTATTTCAAGGTGCAATTTTTTAAATTTTACAATAAAAAAGAGATGCACATTTTTCAAAAATTTGGTTAATTGATAAAACAAGTGAACGGAAATGACGAATTTGCAATTTATATTCCTTGAAAACTTTAGAAAGCAAGAGTAATTATTTTTACAGAATTTAAGGCAAATATTGAATACTTATAAAAGATTTTGGTCTCGAATTAAAGAGTGAAATTTGTAAATTATATTGTAAAACTGTCAAATCTTAAAGAAATTTTTTCATTAATTGGCGTTCGCTTAAACTCCAGATTCCGAAATCGCAATTTTCATAAAAAATCTCTAACTTTAAAGAATTATATTTTCAAATTTACAATATTAAATTGATTATTTTTTTTGCCTATTTAACTCTAAATTTATTGAGCTTTAAAATGATCCTTGTTTGATAGCTGTAGCATCTATTTTTACAGAAATATTTGAATTTGAAGTAAAGCGAACATTTACAAGTAAAAGTCCAAATGTACTGAAACTTTGCGACCCGAGTGTAATTATACATTAAATTGGAATATTAGCGCAAGTTTAATTTCTTATGATTTATATATTAATAAAAAAATAACTGGAGAATAAATTTTTTATATATGGATTTTGCCTTACTGAAAATCTCCGTGCAATATCTTGTACAGAAAATTGTACAAGATTTTGTACAGAAAATTGTACAAGATCTTGTACAGGAAACTGTACCATTTTTGTCAATGAACCTGTACCATTTCAGCATAAGAAATTGAAACAAGTTCTTGTACAAGATCTTGTACAAAAACTTGCACAAGTAATTTTTTTCGATTTCGAACAATAAGGATCATGTACAATTTCTTGTACGAGATCCTGTACATGTTAAAATTAATTAAAAACTTTAATGGCTGCGCAGTAGTTTTCTATGGCTTCTACAGCTGCGCAGTTGTTTTTAAATCGTAAATGAAAAAAGTCTTTAACAACAATGTTAAAAATTTTCTTATATTTTGTATAAATAAAAAAATTAATAAAAAATAAGGAAAAATATTATCTGCACAAGAATTTGTACAGGATCTTGTGCATGTACACATTCTTCTACAGGATCTCGTACAAGAAATTATACATGAACCTTGATTCAAAAGCGAAAAATTTACATATACAGGTTCATGTACAAGATGTTGCACAAGATCTTACACAAGTACACATTCTTGTACAGGATCTCGTACAAGAAATTGCACATGGACCTTTATTCAGAAGAGAAAAAATTTAGATGTGCAAGTACACATTCTTGTACTGAATCTAGTACAAGAAATTGTACATGAACCTTATTGTTCGAAATCGAAAAAAATTACTTGTGCAAGTTTTTGTACAAGATCTTGTACAATAATTTGTTTCAATTTCTTATGCTGAAATGGTACAGGTTCATTGACACAAATGGTATAGTTTCTTGTACAAGATCTTGTACAATTTTCTGTACAAGATATATTGCACGGGGATTTTCAGTAAGGCAAAATCCATATATAAAAAATTTATTCTCCAGTTATTTTTTTATTAATATATAAATCATAAGAAATTAAACTTGACAGGATTATTTTATTAATATTTTAAATTTTTACAGGTAATTTTGAAAAGATATAACAAAAAAACAAAGATTCAAAAATTTACTTTCGAGCATCAAAATCATTTTTTCTACCATATTCTTAACAACAATGTAGAGGTGGGTGAAGAGCAAACATAATTCACTGTTTGTAAGCTCACCGCTACTCAGATTAACTTGCATCATAGCAAAGGCGCCTCAGCAGTATTGATGAGGGGCTTGGCTAACAAGTTGCACACAGGCATCTCACTAATCCAAGAACCATGGTTAGTAAGAGGTGTCATTAGGGGGCTTGGTGGGGCTGGTGTAATCTGTTACAGGGACTGCAGAGCTGCTAAACTGTCTCAAAGGACAATCAGAGAGGACAGGAGCTACTGGAATATTTAATCAGAACAGATCTAGATATTCTTCATAGGGGTTCGACCCCGACTTTTAGCAATGCGATTAGGCAGGAAGTGATTGATATCACTATCTGCTCCAAAAGCATTGTAAATAAGGTAAGAAGATGAAGAGTTTCTAATGAACCTTCACTTTCTGACCATTCACAGATAGTCCTCGAGGTGGAGTCTGCGGTCCGATCCGAAACTAAGTGGATTCGTAATCCCAGAATGACGGATTGGGCAATTTATTATTGCCGGATGGGACTTTCTCTGAGTCGGACGATGAGACCTTGGCTTATCTGGTCCAGGTACACTTTCCGGGCTTTTCAAGGTCAGGGGAGGGCGGACATGACCCTGGGTCGCTAACAAACCTTCCACAGGCTGATTATCGGCCGCGAAGGCAGCTGGCTAACAGGATCGTGAATGCCGAGAGGATCAGATGGGCCGCGGAATCTTTTAGTCCTTACAAGTCTCCCGGTCCTGATGGCGTCTACCCTGTCCTCTTGCAAAGAGCGATGGACGAGGCTGTTGGGCCATTGGTGAGGCTTGCGAGAGCGAGTCTGACTCTGGGATATGTCCCGACAGCGTGGAGGGGTACGAAAGTCGTATTCATACCTAAAGCGGGCAAGAACAGGTATACCTCACCGAAGGATTTCCGTCCCATTAGCCTTACATCCTTTTTTCTAAAACTAGTTGAAAGGTTGGTGGATAGATATATTCGCAGTGAGATTTTGGAGCGGTTCCCGCTACAAAAGGATTAATATGCGTATAGAGCAGGATGCTCTACGGAGACAGCTCTGGCGAGAGCAGTTGACCTAATTGATGGGCAACTGCAGAGTCAGGGTTTTGCTGTAGGTGTTTTCATAGACATAGAAGGGGCTTTTAGTCAGGCCTCTCCGGAATCCATAAGTAGAGCTGACAGATTTTAATATTCCTACAGGAGTGGTTGATTGGACCGGTCACATGTTAAAAAACAGAAACCTCTTATCAACTAAAGGAGACTCAGTCCTGAAAGGCACAGTTAACTCTGGATGCCCCCAAGGAGGTGTTCTTTCACCCTTGCTCTGGTCCTTGGTGGTGGACGAACTACTGAGAACTTTGACCGTAGCAGGATACCATGTGATTGGGTATGCGGATGACATTTTGTTAATCGTCCGCGATCCCCATCTCGAAGTTGTACTCCAAGTGGCCCAAAAGACTTTAAACCAGGTGCTCACTTACGCTGTCCGGAAAAGAGATCCAATATACAGAGCAGGCAAAATATTTAGGAGTAATCCTGAATAGTAAACTGCTTTGGAAAAAGCACCTGGAGGAGAAGTGCAAGAAACTTACAGCTGCTCTGTGGCAATGTAGAAGGGCCATAGGTAGTAGCTGGGATCTTAAACCGTATACACTATTGTGGATCTATGAAGCAATTCTGCTCCCTAGGCTGACCTATGCCTGTGTGGTTTGGTGGAGTAGAGTTGAATTAAAAACATCACAAGCAGAATTGAAAAGGATAAGGGGGATGGTACTTAGAGGAATAACGGGGGCGGTGCGTACAGCTCCTACTGCTGCCCTTGGTGCCCTCTTGGCGCTAGAACCCTTACACCTTACAATTAAAGTAGCGGCGGTTAAGGCTGCCCTGAGGTTGAGCGGTCCTGTGGGCTGCAGGGAGGTGGGTAGATGGCGTCTCTCAAAGAAGTTGGTGAGAAGCCCCCTCCTAAGTATGATTAGGGACAGAACTGTCCCTTTGTACCTCTTCGACAAAAAGTATAAAATTAATATACCTAGTAGAGAAGATTGGATAAATGGACTGACAAATATTACAGCTGACTGTGAACTCTGGTACACAGATGGATCAAAAGGCGGGAATGGAGTTGGTGCAGGAATCTATCATGTAACCTCTCAAGTGGGACACTCTTTTAAGTTAGGGACCACTGTTACTGTGTTACAAGCCGAAATTGTGGCGATACTTTATGGTGCTGTTGAAGCCTTGAAAAATCGTTACAACAAAGATATTTTTATTCTTTCGGATAGCAAGGCAGCTATTTTCTCCTAGAAACGATACGTATCAACATCACGGCTGGTCGGTGACTGCCATGAGGCACTTAACAAACTAGCTGAAACTAACCGCGTTACCCTTTTCTGGATCCCTGGTCACAGTGGATTCGCGGGAAACGGTAGGGCGGATGAGCTTAGCCAAAGAAGGGACTAGAAAACAACTTATTGGTCCCGAACCGCCCATTGGTGTTTTCAATAAATGCCTGACACTGGGAATTAAACAGTGGATAGCTGCGGAACACCAAAGAGAGTGGCGGGCAACTAAGGGCTGTAGACAAGCCAAGGTACTCATGGGAACTAGTATTAACCCTATGAGGAAAGCGGAATTCCGCAAATTAAATAGGAAAGAGGCAAAGATCATAACAGGGCTATTAACTGGCCATGGTGATCTGCGCTATCATCGACACAAAATGGGGATTGTAGACGACCCGAAGTGCCGTAGGTGTGCAGAGGAACACGAAACCTCGATACACATGTTGTGTCACTGCCCCGCACTTGTGAAGGAGCGGGAACACATTACGTGCTACTTCTTTCTGGGGGAGACCGTTATTGCTACCAGAAATCTGGCCGAAGTCCTCCTGCTGTGGAAAGGACTTCGGATATAGGGGCTGTTATGGGGAACGTAAAGGGATTACCCAAGCGTTAGTGGTATGACCTGAACGGTCATAGATTCACAACCCTCATTTCTTAATAATAATAATAATAATAAATCACAAGAAATTAAACTTGACAGGATTATTTTATTAATATTTTTAATGCAATAAGTTTTTCTTAATAGAATAAGCAAAGTGATCCATTACGCCCCGGAGGTGTTTCTTGAAAATTTTGTTATTTTTTATCAATACCGTAAGTATTAAACAAAAATTATCACTCGTTCTTTAAGAACAAATGTTTAAAGCTTAAAACCTGATATACAAAAATTTTTACAGGTAATTTTGAAAAAGATATAACAAAAAAACAAAGATTCAAAAATTTACTTTCGAGCATCAAAATCATTTTTTCTACCATATTCTTAACAACAATAAATGAATAACAATGAAACTTGGTACAAACTTACTGTATGACAAGTACATTATTTTAAACAAAAACCGAAATTACTCTGATTTACCACTTTTTAATAAATTGAAGTGATTTTACTTCCGTATTCCTGCAAAAAGAAGTGTTTTGGTTGGAGACGTTTTCTGTGTCTTAGACGCAAAAACGTCTTAGCTGAAGAAATTTTGGTGTCTAAGACACTAAAAACGTCCTTAACCAAGACACCTGTTTTTGTAGTGATAGTAAATTTTGGGGTCAAATTTTGAGTTTTTTTTAGGTTATCTCAAAACCCTAGGGTGATGGGGTTAAATGGACTTCAGATTTGGTTTCAACGACCCCAAAAACATAAAGCTGTGATAATAAGATTAAAAATTTTGACTTTTGTTGAAGTTATCTCACAAAATGGGTGAAATTTTTTAATTTTTTGAAAAAAGTTAATTAAAATCTTAATTTTAAATTAATTTTTTAATTAATTTTTAATTTTTAATTAATTTTTTAAAAAGAGACAATAAAATTCTTTTGTAATAAATACTTGAATACTTATTGTTATTTATTTGTTCACTAGGAATTAAAATTTAAAAATACATTTAATGTAAAACCATTTAAAATTTAATTGTTTTTAAAAATTAAAACTGAAATTTTTTTTTATTAAAATTAATTCTTATTAAAAACCTGGACGAGAATTCAATTATTAAAATACAATTATTATAAGTGATAAAATAATTAATCATTTCTAACAATTGCAACTGTAACACTAGTTATAAGTTTTTTTTAATTTCAGAAAGTAATTTTGTATATTAAATTTAAGGTTTTTATTAACTTGAAATTTTTTGGATATCATTTTTTTATATTATTGTAAAAATTGTAGAGAAATTAATTTAACTAAATTAGTAATCTCTATATTTAAAAATGAATTGCCAAACTTTTGACATGACCATTTGAATTGTAGAACAATTTGGAAAAAAGCCCTAACTTCGCGTGAGGATAAAATATCTCAATTATTATTTAGTAATAATATTTCCAGACAAAAAAATGTAATATAAGAAATACTGTTTTATTTTTAGTATTTTTCTACATTATCTATTGCCGAAAGAATACTACAAAAATATCTGTAAAGAATATCTTGGAAAATATTGCAGAATAAATATTCTTTTCACCTCCATATTTTCAGATAAAAAGAGAATAATGTGAAAAGTACGAGAATAAAAAAAAAGAAGCTTGAGGTAACGTTCATAATTCGCGACGACAAAAAAATTAATTGAATAACATCTCTTTCTATCATCAGAGGATGGATCGGAGAGTAGAAAAAAAAGTTTCGAAACTTGAAGAACGGGTCACTAACTTTTGAGTTTAATCGGAGAAAAAGTAATATCGTGGTTCCATCGATTTCTTAATTCCATCCCACAAGCCAATTTAGAAAACTCTCAAAGCGAATTCTGTGCACGTAGTGCAGATTTATAAGGGATAGATTGTTCTTTACTTCGAGTAAGTTATTCTTATGAGGTCAGGTAGTCATTCACTTGAACCACTTTATTTTTATTTTTAGCTCACTATATTAAAGATACAAGTTAAACAACCCTTTAATCTGATCTGGATAATTAAAAATAATTATCCTTTAATTTTAGACGAGAAGCAAGCAGAAGAAAATCAATTTCTGTTCTCTTTTTAGAAATATTATTACAATTCAATTAAATGAATGTTGGATTTAAAAAAAATTTACGTAAATTAAAAAAAATATTTATAAAAAACCCCAATAAATAAAAATCGAAAAAAATTATTGAAAAACTATTCTAGAGTCATTCCATTATATTTCGACTAAAGTCGTTGCGGCCTATTTTTAAAAAAATCTCATAATTTGTAAAAATGATGTTTAATATCCGTAGATTTTATTTTTGAGAATTATTTTATAAAATTTTTTGATTTAAACATAGAATTTGAATTTTTAAGTTGAGTTGCACAGAAAAAAGGTTAGATTGACAGTTATGAAAATTTAATAAAGAAGCATGGAAATAATTTAGATCATACAAATTTCTTGATTGATATTTGTTAAAAATGAGCTAATTTACTTGTATAAATAGATTATTATGTAAACAAACCCAAATTAGTAGATAAAAATTGATTTCAAAACTTAACTATAAAATGTCAAAAGTCACTACATTTTATTTACACTTTTCTAAAAAGTATATAAATATTTAAAAATTTATTACTATTTAATGTAAAGTATTTTTAATGTACTTTTATAATATGTGCTAACTTTTTAATTTTATAATATAGAAATATAAAAAATTTTACCTTTAATATTGAGTGTTTCATGATTTTCAGTGATTTTAATCACTTATTTCTTCTCAGGCGGTTAATCAAAAAATCCAATTTTTGTCTTAATATTTAAGTTTGGCCTTCTTTTTCATTCTATTAAATTTTGGTGATGGAGAACGAACTATTTTCCAGTTTAAGTTTAGTTTAAAAAATCTGCTGAAAAACGCATTTTTTTGGTTAAAATGCAAGTATTTTTATAACACTGAAGTTGGCTATCTTAATAGTCTTGCAAAAATCTACTTGTATTTAACCAAAAAAATGCGTTTTTTCAGCAGATTTTTTAAACTAAATTTAAACTTAAAAGTAGTTCGTTCTCCATCACCAAAATTTAATAGAATGAAAAAGAAGGCCAAACTTAAATATTAAGACAAAAATTGGATTTTTTGATTAACCGCCTGAGAAGAAATAAGTGATTAAAATCACTGAAAATCATGAAACACTCAATATTAAAGGTAAAATTTTTTATATTTCTATATTATAAAATTAAAAAGTTAGCACATATTATAAAAGTACATTAAAAATACTTTACATTAAATAGTAATAAATTTTTAAATATTTATATACTTTTTAGAAAAGTGTAAATAAAATGTAGTGACTTTTGACATTTTATAGTTAAGTTTTGAAATCAATTTTTATCTACTAATTTGGGTTTGTTTACATAATAATCTATTTATACAAGTAAATTAGCTCATTTTTAACAAATATCAATCAAGAAATTTGTATGATCTAAATTATTTCCATGCTTCTTTATTAAATTTTCATAACTGTCAATCTAACCTTTTTTCTGTGCAACTCAACTTAAAAATTCAAATTCTATGTTTAAATCAAAAAATTTTATAAAATAATTCTCAAAAATAAAATCTACGGATATTAAACATCATTTTTACAAATTATGAGATTTTTTTAAAAATAGGCCGCAACGACTTTAGTCGAAATATAATGGAATGACCCTCTATTTTAAATTAAAAACACTTTTTTAATGTGAATTAAAAAAATACGTGTTGAAGTTATTTATTCTCTGGGTAAGAATAAATCATTTTTTGTTTCATTTTCCATGATCAAAAGAAGACTACATGGAAGTCGTGTTACAGAAAGGAAAATCGATTTATTTTCGCTCTTTGTCTGACCATAAAGAAAATACTCTAATGATACAAAGGCATTGTTTTTACAACCGAGAATATTGTGAAAGCAATCTGTATTAAAAATATGATCAATGTATAAAAGAAAATTCTGCATTTAATAGATTGACGATATAATTTTCAAAATAAAATGAAAATTACGAAATCCAATTTATTTTTACTAGAGATAAAATTCACAAGCTATATTATTATTTAATAATAGAAGAAAAATGCATTTTTATAAACAATTTTTTTAAATTTCATGAAAATTGAATAAAAACATTAAAAGAATTACTTTTTAAACAGTTGGGCCTCGAACTAACTTTAAGACGCGAAACAAGTCGCTTTATTCGATTGAAAATTTAAAGAAAAAATCATTAATTTTTTTATTGTAACAGTGCATTGTAACAAAAAATTTATTTTCAAAAATATTGATAAAATACTAGAAAAAATAATTATTTTCAATAAAATTTCACCAAATTTCAATTATTTTAAAACTGTAATTACATATTTCAAAGGTTTAATTATCTATTAAAAAAATTAATCAATAATAAATTTTTTATTTGACTAGGACATTGAATAAATGTAAATGTTCAAAAACATTCGATAATTTGATTTTTTTCTATCCTTTGAACATTAAGATATCGAGAGTTGACTAGTATTTTGCAGGGACCGTCACGGAAATCAAATTTTGTTTTCGTTACGATATTCCAAAACAAAACGAAATTATTAATGTATTTTGATTTTGATTCTGTAACGAAACAAAATTTACTTCTTATTTTGATTCTGATACTGTAACGAAACAAAATTTACTTTCTATTTTGATTCCGATACTATAACGAACCAAAATTCACATCCTATTTTGATTTTGATATTGTAACGAAACAAAATTTACTTCCTATTTTGATTCTGATACTGTAATACTGCAATTCGGTTTTCTTATAGAAACAGAAATCGATTCGAATTCTATTTCAGATTTCGTAAGTAAAAACGATATTATCTTCTGATATATTTGACATTTGCAACAAAATTTAGGTTCAATGACACTTCTACATGCGCAGTATTATTTTATCAAAATTAAAACAAGAAAGAATTTTGATTTTGATATTGGAACCAAAACGAAATAGAGTGGAATTTTGATTTTGATATTGGAACCAAAACGAAACACAGTTGAATTTTGATTTTGATATTGGAACCAAAACGAAATAGAGTGGAATTTTGATTTTGATATTGGAATCAGAACTAAATACAGTGGAATTTTGATTCTGATACCCATATCCGAATCAAAACAAAAGTATTTTTTAATTTTGTTTCGATTCTGTGACGGTCCCTGGTATTTTGTTATACAATATTTAGGAGAAAAATTCATAAAGTCGCATTTAAAAAAAAAATTAGTCGAAAGAATTTGCAATTTTCGAAAATAGAGGAAAAAAAGTCAAACAATTCGAGGTCTGAACATTAAATACCTATCAGATTATTTCCTGCATTCTCAGATAAAATAGAAATACAATCAATATTACAAATTGTAAAGATAAATACAACTACTAGTGCTGAAAATATCTTCTAAATGTCAAAAGTCAATAGTACCGACAGTTTGAAATGAAATAAATATATTATCATCATGATTAATTTTCTAAATAAAGAAAGTGAATATTATTAAAACAAAAATAGCGAATTTTATTTTTACCCCCCGTAAAAATCATCAAGAAGCATAAATAAATTTTCATCTAGTTATTAATATTTATCAACATTTATATAGTGCCTCATCGATTGTGCACTACGATAATCAATTAATTCAAGAATAATAATTAGTTTCTAAGAAAAAAAATAGAAACACTAAATATATAGTTCTATTGTACTACGACATATTTTTTATTATTTATTTCATTGTTACTGTAATTATTCCTTGTTCTTTACATGAGCACCAATTTTTAATTATACGATAATTACTCGAAATTACACAATGACCTTACGTAGAAAATATTTTCCGCTTCAAATTAGCGTAAGGATTAAATAATTGTTTCTACCGTGTTGATGACGTCTTTTGTACACTGATTAATTATACTACTTTTTTTTAAATAGATTAAATTTGCAAATTGAATGCACGCTTGTGCAATTTTAAATTTAATGGATGCACTTTAGTGAATAACAATTTTTTAAAAACTACATTCTCCTTTTTGAAATTTAAATTTGAAAAGTGAACTTTATAAATAGAGAACTTTCAGTGAAAGAGAAATGCTCAGTTATTAATAATATGATGAATTTATCAGTCTCGCTCATGATGTTTATTAATAGAGAGAAAAATGTAAATATGAAAAAAATTTAAAGTAAAAATAAAAAAAAGACAAAAAATAAATTAAATTGCAATCTCGATTGCAAAATGAAGTAAAATTAAATACGATTCATAACAAAGAGCAATGCAGACAAAAAAAAATGAAACATAAATTTTAACTCGGTTTCTTTGTTCAAAGTCATATTTTTTTATTTCCTGCGTTTCTAATATTATTTGTAAAAAGTTTTATAACATTTAAAATAACTTTTTCAATCATAAAAAAAAGAATTTCTTTCTGGTCAAAAGCAGAGATCGACTACTTTAATATTTTCCCTGCAATTCAATTTTTTCACCACTTTATATTCTTCATTTTTTAAATCAAGGATTTTTAAAAATTTTATAAATTAAACGACTACAAAGCTTTCTCACGAGGTTATATTTGAAAACATTCTAATTTAGAAAATTTCTTAAACTTTTAATTCTTTTAAATAAATAATCCGCAATAATTTAAATGGAAAAAAATAATAAAAATATTTTTAAAAAATTCAAATTTAGATAATTAACAAGACTTCTAATGCTTTTAAATATTCGGCAAAGTTTCAATCAATCAAAAAAGAGAAAAGTAATAAGAAGATTTGAAAAAAAATTCGTAGATATTAAATGATAAATAAAAGTAAAGATAAAATATTTCTCAAGTTTTTTTTAGAATCGAAGGTATTTTTCCAATATTCCGAAATAGACTTTCTTAAAATACTTTTTCCATTCTTTTTCCTTCTTTCCACTTATTTGGGTTTTGTGCCATTTTCTTTTTGAATATCAAACATGTGGTTGAATAGAAATTTTTAACTTGAGAAAACTAAGGAATCCTGAACATACTAATATGGGAATGAATTATATCATTCAAGAAGATGTGTGATGTCATATGACGTAACAACAATGCGTTTAATTGATGAAATAACAATTCCGTAACCATGACGATAAACATTTCAACCTCAAGAGCGTTCATTGACTCCACCACAAGACTTTTGTGCTCCAAAAAATGTCAATGACATTAAATTATCGCCAATTTAATAATGAAATTGTCCAAAAAAGTCTACTTTGCAAAAAATTAGATTTAAAACCCTAGAGAAATAAAAAAACCAAGAGTGAAAAAAAATTAACGATTTTGACGAGACAAAAAAATTTTATGATGAATGATGTGTGAAAATTGTAAAAAAATAAAGTGGAGGTGTTTTGCGGTGACGCAAGCAATGACGTTGTAGACATACGACGCACTGATTATAAGACTCACCATTGATAGCGATTGCTGGTGTTCTTTTGGGGGAAGGGGTAGAGAGACAGCCCGTTATTCACGGTTGTGTGGTCGACACTCGGCGACGACGACGATATAGAACAACACTCACGGTATCTCGATAAAAAGAGCCGGCCAACGTGCGTTCCAGTGCGTAAGGAAACCACGAATCATTCTCAAATCAATAGCTCTCGCACTTTTGCTGGCACTTGGCCGATCGCGCACAAAAAACTCATGATTCGCGAATGACGACGCGCTTATAATAAAAAAAGATCGCCAAACGTGCAGGGACACACACGTCCCACACACAAAAATTATGACGTAAACACAAAATACATCCACGAAATTACCGACTCTCTCATTTCTTTTTCCATTCTCTTTTTTCCTCTTGTGGCAAAAATGCAAAATTTTTCAAAGAAAAAATTAAAAACAAATTTTTTCTCTTTTTCCCAAAGAATATTAAAAAATGATTTCGCCGCCAAGTGACGCTTTCGCGCAATGTCGTTATATGTCTATTGTTGAGCCGCAATATTTCAGTTGGAGGCAAAAGGAGCCGAGGAACGACCGCGCGGCATGTTCGCGCCACTTCGCCTACTTCACGGATTTTGCCGAGCTAGTCTCCGACCTTTCTCGTTTCAAGACTCTTGCGCTTCAATGTGTTGCGAAACTATAGCCGCAAAACAAAAAAGGAGATAGAAAAGACAGAACAGTATTTCTGACCGTAAAAAAATAAAAATAGGGGGAGGATTATCCCCCTGAGAATGAGGGTGAAAAATTCCCCTAATAAAAGAAAATTCAAGTTTTCCATTTTTGCGGTGTATTTTAAACGATTTTTGCGATTTAAACGAATGACACACGAGGATTTCCTAGTGACCCTGAAATTTCCGATATTCTTTAACAAAAAAAAAGAGTATAGATTTTTCCTTTCACCCTTGATTCCTTTTTCAAAGATGAACACAAAAGAAAGTCTTTTGGCGTCTGAGATACTCCTCCTCCTCCTCCTTCTCCTCTTCTTCTTCTTCTTTTTTCTCGTCACCTAGAAAAAATAATAATGAAATAAACTGAACAAAATGAAAATATTCTATTATTATAGACTTTGCACTCGTTAATTAATATACTTTTTCATAGGAATTTAGATTTTCAAAAATTTCAAATTCGAAACTTTTTAGGATTTAACAAACTTGTAAGAATATTATATTTATATTAAAAAACATGAAAATATCGAATATGGAGTGATCAATTTATAATTGAATTATAAATTAGAATTAATTATTGAACGTTATATAATTGATGAAAGTGACCGAATGATAAAATCATTATTTTATATATATTATAAGAATATTGTATGTTACTGTAACTTCTTTATAGTTCTTTTCAGCATTTCAATTCACTTATTATTTTCTAGAATTTCTTCCCAAATTTCTTCTTTAAATCAAATAATTTTAATAATTTTTGAAAAAAGCACTTTATGGAAAATTTTCAAATTCATTTGTTTTCAATTTAATTTTACTAAATTTTGAGTCGTTGGAAAATTGGAAATTATTCATTTAAATATATATTAGAAAATAGAATCTTCAAAAAATTTTAAAAATCAATTAAACTTTTTGAATAGAATGAATTCAATTAATTCAATTTTTTAAAATTATTTTGAGAAATTCAATTATGAGTCTTCAAAAAACTTCAATTATAATTTTTCAAAAACCTAATGTTTTCAGAAATTCTAAATTAAATTATTCAAAAATTCAATAATTTCCAATTTCGACCGGAATTAAAATTTGAAATAATTTTGAAATTTCTTTATTTCTAAAATCTAAAATTCAAAAACTATAATAAATTTTTCCAAAACTCAATTATTTTTTTTAGAATTTTTAAATAAAATTATTCAAAAGTTTAATAACTTTTTAGATAAAGAATACATTAATAATGTTTTTAAAAAATATTTAATTATATTAATATACTTTTACCTAGAAAATTAAAATTTTCGAAGATTTCAATTTAAAAACCTTTTGAAATTAAATTATTTCTTAGAAATTTTAAATAAAATTAGGGTCATTCCAGTGAAAATCGACTAGAGCTGGTTGCTCGAAGTTTTTAAAAAATTCTGTAATTAATATATAATATTCTTTAGTAAAAATTAGTTATCTTTTAGTGGTTTATTTCACTAAAAGCATTTTACACTCTTTTAAATAATTTTTTTTCTGGTTATGCAGTCTAACATAACCCATTTTTCGAAAACTCAGTATAAATCATTAAAAATAGAAATATAAATACTAATTTTTATTTTAATAAACATATATTTGCTAAATTCATCTAAGTAATAAAAAATTATTTGAAAATAACTCACTAGAACAGTAAAATGAGTATTTTTTTGAATTCGCACAGTATGAAAAACATAATTTTCTTTTACTTATATATTTTTTGTGGAGAAAAAGGAATTTTAAGACTGGACTGAAGATTGTTTTCTTTGAACGAACGATAAGGTGATTAACTTCAGTCCATTCTTGAAAATAAAAATTCAATGAAAATCAGGTTAAATTCATATAATTTTTCATATTTATTAAATAATTAATGAGTAGAGTGCCCAAGGAAATTTATAATTTTAAAAGAAATCAAGTTTAAAAGGATTCGTTAAAATTCCTTTTTCTCCACAAAAGATATAAGTAAATGAAAATTATGTTTTTCATACTGTGCAAATTCAAAATACTAATTTTACTGTTCTGGTGAGTTATTTTCAAATAATTTTTTATTACTTAGATGAATT
Source organism: Leptopilina myrica (nomen nudum) (assembly GCA_032872475.1). Taxonomy (NCBI): domain Eukaryota; kingdom Metazoa; phylum Arthropoda; class Insecta; order Hymenoptera; family Figitidae; genus Leptopilina; species Leptopilina myrica (nomen nudum). Next base: position 8,147,163 of record CM065467.1, read on the forward strand.
TAGCAAATATTTGTTTATTAAAATAAAAATCAGAATTTATATTTCTATTTTTAATGATTCATACTGAGTTTTCAAAAAATGGGCTACGTTAGACTGCATAACCAGTTAAAAATTGAAGAAAATTATTTAAAAGAATGTAAAATGTATTTAGTCAAATAAACCACTAAAAGATAATCTACTTTTACTAAAGAATATTATATATTTATTACAGAATTTTTTAAAATCTTCGAGCAACCAGCTCTAGTCGATTTTCACTCTTATTTAACAAAGCAAAATTGTTAAACAATTGATGATTTTTTTATTTTTTATTTTGTTGTTGCCTTCTCTTAACCCAAAAGGTGTATATGCTAAATTTCATTTAAATCGAATAATAATTACCAAAGATATGATGATTTATGTTTTAAAATTTAATTAATTTCAGAAGTTTAAATTTTCCAGTTTTTGATCATTATCTTCCAAAATATTTGTTCTACAAAAAATTTTAAAGGAAAAAAAGATGCGCCATTCAATTTCCTACAAAAATGTATGTTTCAAAAATTAAAAATTCCAATTTTAACTAAAAGTTGAAATTGGAATTTTAGTATGTTTGACTGGCTGGTAAGAATTTTCAAATTCATTTGTTCAAATATTATTATATTTTCAGAAAAATTAAAATTCACAAAGATTTTAATTCGAAAACCTTTATAAATTTAATTATTTCTAAAAATTCCTTCTAAAACGCTTCTAATATTCCAATATTCGTTAAAATTCCTTTTTAAATCAAGTCTTATAACAAATTTCTACGAAAATTCAAATATTTAAATACAAAAATAAATAATTGATAAAATAATTGATTATTTCTTAAAATTGTAACTTTTAATCTCTATAGTTCTTTTCAAATTTTTGAATTTCTTTATCTAAAATAAATATCAAAGTTCAAGATATCTAAATTTTCATTGTCAAAATTCATAAAAATGTAAAATAAAGTATAACAAGAATCGCATAAATTTTTTATTCTAATAGAATAAAAAGAGGAATTATTTTTCAAAAATGTGCTAAAAATTGTTAAATAAAACAAAAAAACTTGTAAATCAATCAATGTATTCGAATTTTAATGAATTTTCGTTTCTAATCAATACTTAAAATTTTTAAAGTTTGAAATTTGAATCGTCTAAGATTAGATTAGATTAATTTGGATTAATAAAGTTGAATTTAGTAATAAAATTCTCATATTATTAATAAAATAAGGTGACTAGTCGATTCCTTAATTTATGAATATTTTAAAGGAAATAAATTTTAATTTTTTAATTGCAACCAATGTGGGTTTAAAGTTGTGCAAATTCTCAAAAAACTTAGTATCTTATAGTGACACAAGAAAAAAAAGGAAATAAAAAAAGCATCCAAATAGTAGGAAATCGTAAAAAAGTAGTAAATAATGGGTAAATAAATAATGTGAGGAAAGTATACATACAATGTAACACAGCATCTACGACAACTTTAACTAATTAAATACCTCCATAAATCATTTTTTTGTCTCATCAGAAGCAATCGACGTTATTTTTTTTCCTTTTGACTTTTTTTATCTACTTTGTACTTGTTCATTCTCCATGTAACTTTTTATCCTTTACTTTCTTTTACCATGTTTACTCTAATTTTTATTTCACTTTTTATTTCTACTCTGAACCTTTTTACACTGTTTGTAGTTTTTTCCGACGTTCTGCTCATTAAATATTTTTTCCCGAAGCTTCTCTAATACTCACACTCTTCTGTATCCAATATTTTTTTAATTAGATTTTTTTTCCTGTCCTCGCAACACTTTTTCCAAACCTCAATACGAAACCTCATCTTCTTCGAGGCAATTGAATTGTTCCCTAAAAATTATCAATTCGAATATTATATTGTTATTTTATTATTATTACATTTTTATTTCTATCATTTTATTTTATATATCGATTACTTTATTATATTTATGTCATTTATATTATTATTATCATTGTTGTTGTTGTCATTATTATATTATATTGTTGCAAATCTAATATTTTATCCTTCTGCAAATTATATATTCAGTACTCTATCATTGTAAAATAATTATATACCTTTAGATAATAATGAATACTATTTTTTCTGTACAAAGAAAGAAAATTAGTATATACATATTAATATATGTATCTCACGTATTCGCAATTAAATTTAAATTTAGAAAATTTCATTATAATTGATAAAAAAAATGTTTGGGATTTATTAAAAAAGTTTATAATTATGTTCTACTTTTTTCGCATCGAATTAAATTTACTAATTTACATTATCAAAAAACAACGAGGACAGATTTCTATCTTAACCTTGACACTTTCGAGTTCTCACAAACTTGTATATATATCTCATCGAAATATTGAATCAACAAATTAAAATATGAATAAATAACTACATTAAAATTTACAATACAGACAACTTTAATAATACAACAACTTATAAAGAATATTTAAAATTTCAACTATATTATTGTGTAAGAGAACAACCTAATAAATAAAAATTATAAGTACAATGAAGAAACAATTGAGCTCAACAATATTTGGATTCTCTGTAAAAATATTTTAACATAAAAGACTTAAAACAAATTTAATTAATATGTAGGAAATGCCAAATTTATAACCATTTTTATAGAATAAGTAATATTTGATAAAACAATAAATAAATATTGAGCATCTTCATCTTAAAATGATGCGCAACTTTGGATTTGTCGTTTTACCTGAATCAACTGCTTTATTTTTATTATTGACGAAAAGCTGGTATAATATATATGCGAATTAAACATTCATATAACTAAAATAATGAAAAAACGTTTCTTCTACTTTCATCTTTCATTTTGAACGACGTTATTTGCACTAGTAACTATCAAGAATGCCAACAGAAAATAAAGAAAATACTAAAATCTCGGAAACACCAACATAAGAAAACAAAAGACCCTTGTACCCTGTTATGTTGTTGAAACAAGATGGCCGAAATTTGTCATTAGACGTTTACGGTTTTTATGCACTTCTGTTCTTAATAAACAAATAGAACTTAAATAAATATTAATATTTATTAATTTCTTTGAAATGGGTTGTGATGGAGGTACTATTCCACGTCGAGATGAACTTGTACGAGTGAAAAAGAAGCCTGAACAGGTTGGAAAAAAAGATTTTTATATTGTTCTTTATTTATAAATTCTGTTTTTATTATTTATTAAATTTAGATACTTATTGTTAAAAATAATAAAGACGTTTTCAATTTTTATCAATGGAGAAATGTTTTCTCTTTCTTATTAAATTAAACTTTTTAAATTATTATAATAACCGATGTTATGTTATTATGTTAACCATTGTTTACTTTTTACGAATGCAACAAAAATAAAAGATTTAGGATAATCTTTTTTTTACTTACAGAAAGATAAGGAAGCAGAATTGGCGTTTAGATGGAAACATTGTTCAATTAGACAGTCACCACTTCAAACTCCAATTGTCTCCTGTGGATTAGGACGTCTTTACTCGAAGGAATCAGTTTTGGAAGGACTGCTTGATCGTTCTTTGCTTCCAGAAACTGCGTCTCACATTAAAAATTTAAAAGATGTTAAGACATTGAATCTAACAGCGAATACAGCATCCTCCAGTAAAAAAGTAGACCAAGGCGATGGCTGCGTTGATGGCGTACACAATCCTTATATTTGTCCCATTATCGGTTTGGAAATGAGTGGAAAATTTAAATTTTGCTTCCTTTGGTCTTGCGGCTGTGTAATGAGCGAAAGAGCCATCAAAGAAATTAAAACTAACGTAAGTATTTATATACTTTTTGTAACCAATCAAAAAAAAAGAAAATAAAGAATGAAAAGCAAATCAAATTAAACTAAAGAATAAAATAAAACACGAAATTCATTGTTTGACTGTTTTATTAATTGAATTAATAATTTTAATTGAATGATAAAGATTTGTCACAAGTGTCAACAACCATTTACGGAAAACGATGTCGTTATCATGAATGCCGAAGATGACGATCTCAGAAAAATGGAGGAAAGACTAGTAATTCGAAAAGCCGAGAGGAAAGCGTCAAAAAAGAAAATTAAGAAAGAAGAAACATCCGAAGAAGTTGAAGCACCAAAGAAGAAAATAAAAAAGGAAGAACAAGCATCTTGTTCAAAGCTTCCAAATCAGGTGCATGATTCCGCATATAATAAAACAAAAGAAGATTATAGCGTTGCAAAAGATCCCAAAGCATCTGAAGTGTTTAAAAGTATTTTTACATCTCATAAATCGGCGTCTGATCAAACGCGAGCTCATTGGGTGACCTACAATCCATTCTACAATTGATAAAGTAATTTTACTATTTAATTAAAAATATCAAATGCAAATACTGATTTATAAATTTGTAAATTACATACAAATTTGCATGTATGATTATTTATGGGCTTTTATTTTAAATTATATTTTAAAACATGACATTTAAAATATAAAATTCATTATTTGTTGGTTTCATTAACTGAGTTTATTATTAATCTATTAATTAAACTAGCAACGTAATATTTAATTCTTTATTATTTTTCTTATTATTATTATTATTATTATTATTATTATGCAAATTGCACAATTTCTTATTTATATATATAAGATGAGACTTTTGTCTGTACATTGCTCAGAATTTAAAATTTGACACATAATTATTCGTTTTGAGCATCCAGGATTCCGAAAATGCCAATAAAAAATTTCGTGTATGTATGTCCGTATGTCACAGAATCTTTGTTCGCGAATCACTTAAAAATGGCTCAACCTTTTGAAACCAAATTTGGCAGAATGTTTAACCTTAGGCCAAGGAAGGTTTTTAAATTTACAGATTTGAAAAATATTAATTAGAACGGGAGATATTCAATTTTTTCAAAAAATTCAAAAATCCAAAATTTTCAAACTTTATCTTTTTTTAAAAATGCTTTCAAACTTTGTATAATTGAGTATAACATGTTATTTAATCACATTTTAGAATAGATTTGCCAAAAAAATGTCCTATAACTAAGATGAAAGTAGAAACATGATTTTTAAAAAAATAAAAAAGTCGCAAATATCCCAATTTTATATTTTTTTATGAATTGCTTTTAAACAATCTATAATTGATTGTTACATGTTATTTGGTCAAATTTTAGCATAATTTTGCAAAAATTGTGTCCTATAACTAAGATGTAAAGATAAAAATGTTTTCAAAAAATCGAATTTTTTAAAATTCTAGAATTTTTAATGTATTGCTTTTAAACGATCTATAATTGAGTATAACATGTTATTTAGTCACATTTAGTCACATTTTTAAATTTTAATAAACTGTTCAAAAAAATTCAAATTACTTTTATAAATAGTAGAGTAATTTGGGGTAAATGTAAACGGAATATCTATGTTTCACCAAAAACATTAGTTTTTTTGTTAAAACGTAAAATGGATTGATTTTTTTTGCATGAACTTGTTACTTTACTTCCCTAGAAAAATTTTATAAAGTACAAAAAAATATTGATGCACCTGAATCGCCTAAAACTGACTGTTTACATTTACCCCGAGATTTTGAAATTTTCCTAAAATTCGGAGCAAATGTAAACACCACTGTAGTTAAGCATGGTTTAAGAAACAAGTTATTTCAAGTATACTACTGTTTTAAAGGATGTAAAAACTGAAAAAAGTCTTCGTAGATGTATAGTAAATCAACCAGTTGACTGATAATGTACCATATAAAATAAACAATCAACCATTCAAAATTAGTAATGTAAAACTTGAATGACTTAAACAAATTTTAAAGATTTTCATTCAACTTGGTAAAAAGAAGTTTTTAAGGTTGCTGAATAAGAATCTAAAATCGAATTTTTAAATTTCAAAATGTTAGATTCAATAATTTATTAAAAAAAATTTTTTAAATGTAGTTGATGTTCTGTTTACATTTACCCCGCGTTTTCGAATTCTCTTAATTATTTATTAACTAAATTGACAAAAATCAAAAATCAAAGTCAATTTTTATTAAGACATTCATAAGGAAGAATGAAAAATTTTAGTTTGATTTTTTAATTTATTTTTATGCAAATGCGAGACAGAATACTGAAACAGTAAAATTTTGATTTTCAATCTTTTTTGCATTAAAAGATAACTTGTACTATGGCATTGCCAATTGTCAAAATAAAATATTGGCAATACTCAGAACATCTTGTAGGTGAGCTGAGGTAAAAATATTGACGTCATACTTATTTTTAAATTTGTAAATTTAGCAGAAACATCTACTGTTTACATTTACCCCAAATGACCCTATATTTTCAAAGATTTAATTATTTCTAATACAATTTTAGTAAAATTTCGTGAAAAAATTTTAATAATATTTTTCGAAAAAATTGAATTAGTTTCTAAAATTTTATTAAATATTTCGAAAGAATTCAATTATTTAAAAAAAAATTCAATTAGGGTCAGTTAGGGTAAATCGGAACAGATGTGCTATGTTTCACCAAACACATAAGTTTTTTCTTTTAAATCGGAATACTTTCGGTTTTTTTGTGTTTTGAGTTGTTATTTCACTTCCGTGGAACAATTTTATGGAGTAGTAAAAAATATGGGTATCATTGAATCGTAATAATCAACTGTTCCTATTTACCCCTAAATTTTTCAACTTTGCTAAAATTTAGGGGTAAATAGGAACAGTTGATTATTTCTTACGAAATTTAAGAAAAAATCAATTTCAAGTCTGGAAATGTTAAGAGATATAAAGAATTAGACAAAAAATGGTGTTAGTCATAAAATAATTCAAAATAAGAAATAATAATGCATTATATAAGTTTAAAAGTATTCCATACCATAAATTCTAACACATTATACAATTATGTACAATTCCGTGCTTGTTAAATACTATGTACTGATGCGATTATACATGAATACTATTTTAATGCATTTTTATAATGCTGAAAATAGTGTTGTAGTTTGATAAAAATAATTTTTTCATTTATATTATCAGAAATATTATTGAAATTTCTGCTGTTCCGATTTACCCCGAATTTCCAGTTTTTAGGGGTAAATAGAAACAGTCTCCTATTTTTAAGAAAAATTTTCAAAATGAAAAAATCAAAGTTGTTTTTTGTTGTAGTATTAATAAGAGGTAATTATAAATTTTTATATGAATTTTTAGCTTATTTTTTTCAAATGCGAATTAAAAAAGTGAAAGGGTGTCTTCTTTGATTTTCAATTTTTTATGCAATAGGAAATATTTTTGTTTATACTGCTGCTAATTGACAAACTGAAAATGGGAAAATACGTAGAACCTGTTGGGGGTGATCTAAGGTACAAGGTTTAAGGCTGTATTTATTTTAAAAAAATTTTATCTATCTAAAATAACTACTGTTCCGATTTACCCCAACTAACCCTACATTTAATAAAATTTCACGGATGAATTTTATTATTTTAATAATTTCGTCGAAAGAATTCACTTATTTTTATAAATAATAAAATCTTTACAAAAATAAATTGTTTTCAATAAAATATTACGAAAGAATTCAGTTGTTTTCTTAATTAATTATAAAATTTATTAATTTAAAAATTTTTTTTAAATATTTTGCAAAAAAATGCAAGTATTCTCTAAAATTTTAGTACTTAAATCCTATGAAATAATTCAATTATTTATTTAATTTTTAATAAAATTTGTTCGATAGAATCAAATTACTTTCTAAAATTTTATTATAAATCCTTTAATACAATTTAATTATTTTTATAAGTAATAACACACATCGCAAGAATGAAATTATTTTTGATTTAATTCACAGGAATTCAATTATTTTCAATACAATTTTAAAAAACTTTAATAATCAAATGTTTAATTATCATTAACAGAAACGATTATTTTAAAAAGATGAAAAAAATCCTTTATTTATTCCAGTATTTTCAAAACTTTCAATTAAAATTATTCAATAAACTACTTAATTAAAAAACAATACAGAAATTATAAATATTAATAAAAATGTAACCTTTAAGTTAGTTTCGAACTAAAAAACTCTCACCGTCGTAAACTGCAAACGACGAAACTCTACACATTCATAAAAGAGTGAAAATATAATTTTTCAAATAATTCTACACAAAAATAAATCCTACATTAGCAAACTCTACACGGATATAAAAATTAAATAATTAATTCTTTTTATAATACTGCACAATTAAATTCTACATATGAAAATTGGGCGATATTAATCCTACACAAATAAACTCAACACTAGAAAATTCTACACCGCTAAGTCTAAACGTGAAAACTCTCAACAGAATTTTAAAAAAATAATTCTACACAAGTAAATACAACATCTTAATACCCTACACAGTAAACTGAAAACTAATAATCTCTCACCGTAAACTGCAAACGAGTAAACTCTACACATTCATGAAAAAATAAAAATAAAATTTTCAAATAATTCCACACAAATAAATCCTATACATTTGCAAACTCTACACAGATATAAAAATTAATTAATGAATTCTTATTAGAATCCTACACAATTAAATTATACACATAAAAATTGTCATTAACCATTTTGGTTTATATTTTAATTTCTACACAATTAAACTCAACATTCACAGTAAAAAGTAAATCTTAATTTAAGATCGGTCTTAAATTTAGCACTGTCTGCTATAATGTTAAAGGATACAAAATACGTGCGTAAATTCAGCATTGACTGCCTTAAAAATGTTGCATCTTAATTTAAGGCTGCTTTCCTGCCTTAAAATAAAACTTTCTTTTTACTGTGTTTGTAAATTCTACACATAAAGTGAAACTAAATAAATCCTACATAAATCAACTCAACACACTAAATACTTTAATTTTCATTTAGTGTGTAGAGTTGATTTATGTAGGATTTATTTTGTTTCACTTTATGTGTAGAATTTACAAAAGTTGAGTTTAATTGTGTAGAAATTAAAATATAAACCAAAATGGTTAATGACAATTTTTATGTGTATAATTTAATTGTGTAGGATTCTAATAAGAATTCATTAATTAATTTTTATATCTGTGTAGAGTTTGCAAATGTATAGGATTTATTTGTGTGGAATTATTTGAAAATTTTATTTTCATTTTTTCATGAATGTGTAGAGTTTACTCGTTTGCAGTTTACGGTGAGAGTTTATTAGTTTTCAGTTTACTGTGTAGGGTATTAAGATGTTGTATTTACTTGTGTAGAATTATTTTTTTTTAATTCTGTTGAGAGTTTCCTTGTGTACAGTTAGCGGTGTAGAATTTTCTTGTGTAGAGTTTATTTGTATAGGATTAATACCGCCCCTTCTAAGAAGTCACGATTATTTCAAAAACTTTAAAGAAATTCTTCATATAACATTTAATTACTTTTATGTAATTTTTTTTTATTTGTTTTCGTTCGATTAAAATTCTAAACGGAACTTCATTAGGATAAAATATTAAACAAAATTCTTCAAAAGAATTTAGGATTTTCAAAAATGTAAATATTCTTAAATAACAATAATTGAATTCTTTATGAGAATTCAATTATTTTTATAAATAATAAAGTTCTTTGCAGGAATTTAATTATTCTCAATTTTTTAAATAAAATTCTTTGCAAGAATTCAATGTTTCTTAATACATTATAATTTAAAAATTTTAAATATATTTAAGTAAAATAAAAAATATTAAAAATGTTAGGAAACAAAAAAGTAAACAACAACTAACTATAATTAGTCAAATTAATAGGACAAATAAATTTAATAAAATACATTCATGTTTATTTATAATATTACAAGTTTCACAGCTATGGGGTCAGTTGGGGTAAATAGAAACAGATTTGCTAAGTTTCATCAATAACATAAGTTTTTTCTTTTGAATCGGAACAATTTTATCGTCGAACAATTTTATGAGGTAGTAAAAAATATAGGTACCATTAAATCGCAATAATTAACTGTTTCTATTTACCCGTAAATTTTTCAACTTTGATAAATTTAGGGGTAAATAGAAACAGTAGTTAATTTAGTTAAATATAAAATTTTTAAAATAAATGCGGCCTGAAACCTTTAACCTTATATCACCCCCAACGGGTTCTAAGTGTTTTTCTATTGTCCGTTTGACAATTAGTAGCGATATATACAAAAATATTTCCTGCTGCATAAATAATTGAAAACCAAAGAAGACACCCTTTCACTTTTTTGACTAGCATTTGGAAAAAAAATAAAGTAACAACAAAAATCAGCTTTGCATTTTGCAAACTTTAATTAACAATAGGAAACTGTTTCTATTTACCTCTAAAAAATGGAAATTCGGGATTAGTAAAAATAGCTGATTATTTCTTAAAAAATTAAAGAAAAAACCTATTTCAAGTGTGGAAATGTTTAAACATACAAAGAATTACATAAAAAAATGGTATGTTAAGTTATAAAATAATTTAAACTAATAAATAATAATGCATTACATAAGTTTAAAAATAAACCATGCCAAAAATTGAAACACATTACACAAATAAAGGTTTGTTTTCTCTTATTCTCTCTTATTCTCCCCCGTTTCTGTTATTATCTCTTATTATAGTGTTCTAGTTTGATAATATAATTTATTCATTTACATTATCAGAAATATTATTGAAATTTCTGCTGTTTTTATTTACCCCGAATTTCCAGTTTTTAGGGGTAAATAGAAATAGTCATCTATTTTTAATTAAAGTTTTCAAAATAAAAAATTCAAAATTGTTTTTTGTTATAGCACAAATGAGAGATAATTATAAATTTTTACTTCATTTTTTTCGAAATACTAGTCAAAAAAGTGAAAGGGTGTCGTTTTTGGTTTTCAATTATTTATGCAATAGGAAACATTTTTATATATACTGCTGCTAATTGAAAAACGGAAAATGGGAAAATGCTTTGAACCTGTTGGGGGTGATCTAAGGTTCTTGGTTTATGGCCGTATTCATTTAAAATTTTTTTTATTTAAAGGCATCCGGGAAAAATAATGGATTCATGATGGACGTCTCATTTAAAAAAAAAAAGAATATTTTGAGTCGGGAATTTTTTGTAAATATAGATGAACGCTCTGGGACTAGCGGTCCTCTCGGAAAAACGGAGGTTTTAACGATTTGGTATCACCGTCTCATTTTGAGAAGATAAAATATTTCTGGTTCATATTTGCAAAGGTGATAGAAGAAGACTCACTGAGGAGCGGCCCTCTCCGTTTTTGCAATAATTTTGCCAGGAAATTATTTTATTAACGATTGAAATTGAAGTAATTTGAGGTTGGCGACATTTTCGTAGTTCAAGTCGCGGCCACTACCGAGAATTGGCGCCACCTGAGAATTGACCACTAACACATAGATCCACTTGTCTGTGTGCTTGCAGCCATATTGTCTCCCACTTTCGCCAAAAATTAAACTTTTATAATTACTTTTTTCAATATTTATTTCAAAAATTACTTGCAAATTTCGAGAATATTCTTTATCCAAACGAATAATTCCCCTAATTATCCTGATAAATCTGAACGAGATATCTCTAATTACTTAGAAGTGAGACGACAGGCGGGAAAACCCTTTTTGGTCCAATTTTTCCCGGATGCCCTTAACTGAAAAAAACTACTATTTCGAGTTGCCCTTTGTTTATATTTACCTCATCTGACCCTAACAGACAATAGTTTGCAATAATACAATATTTATTTAAATAAAAATAATAAACTTTATTAAAAAATTCTATAAATATTTATTTAAAATCCCTTATGAATTATTAGTAGCGCCTAAAAATAAAAGTTCTCGCACAATTGTTATTGTTTCTAGTGATAGATGAACACAAAATAGTTTGAAATATTTGAAACTGTTTCCTTATTTCTATTTTTCTACTAAAATTTTGTGACAATGGCGTTGAGATAAAATTCAAAGAAAGTACCCGACAGAATAATAATTCTCTATATCTTAATTTATGGCTAATAAATTACTTTTATATATTAATGTATCTTTTTTCGCACATTAATTTATAAAAATATTTCATTCATTTCCAAGTTGACTAAGAAAAGCAAAATAAAAACTAAAAATTTATTTTTAATTTCTCTGTAAAAAATAAAATGGAATAAAAATTTGTTCTTGTGCATCAAGAGAAGAGATAGAGTATGAAAGTGTTACCGTCATTTTAAAAAGATTAATTATCTTTATCAGTCTATGTCAAATATAATATATATATATATATAAACCTACATTTGAGGCACTTTACGAACAGTTATCACTTGAATAATTCTACGCAATCTACCAATTGTTCTCTTTCTACGAGATCGTTTAACTCCACATAAACCCCAGCGATTTAATGCATAGATTAAAATTCCACAAATTATCATCGTTAGAGCGGCGTAACTTGGTAATTTTATATTTAGCCATTTTTTCGTTTGATCTTTAGTGGTTGATTCTTCAATTATACTACTATAGGAATCAATTTGATTCAATGTATCGCTTATCACTCCACCACCGCGTCTTCTTATCCACGATTTTGAATTTTGTGGCAATGGCACCATAGCCACCACTGATTCCTTCAAAGATTTTAACGTCTGTGATTTGTGAGAATTTCTGAAATGAGAAAGAAGATTTAAGTAAGTAAAATGGGAATTTAGTTTTAATGGCACAACATTTAAGTTATTTTTGATTTTCTTCGATTTTAAATTATTATAAATATTAATTTGCAATAGTTTGAAATATTTATTTCAATTTTATTGTAATTAAAAAGTTAAATATGTTTCAATACTTATTGTAATTAACAATTGAAATGTAAAATTGAATATAAAAAATATTGATACTTTCAATTTTTATTTGTAATAATTATTGAAAGCCATTTCAATTTTTAATTATGCTAAATATTGAAATGGCTTTCAATAATTGTTACAAATAATAATTGAAATTTGTATAAATATTTTTTATAATTAAAAATTAAAATAAGAATATTTTTTTAAAATAATTCGTACATTGGAATTGATTCATTGAGTGGATAAGGTGTAGCAGGAAGTAGAACCGGACAAGGCGTTAGAGGACGAAATCTGTCTTTTCCCAGTGTATCATTATTAACAACTTTGCTGTGACGACTCAAGTGACTACTTTCAATTCGCTTTGGCAATTCGTCTAATTTCGCCTGATCGTCATTAATTGTTTTATGTCGACCCTCCTCTTCTTCGAAAATTAATGGAATATGTCCTGTATTTGCAAATTCTAATAGAGCATCCAACATCCAGAAGCATGCTGAAAAAAAATATTTTGTATTTCTATAATCTAATTTTACAAAAATATAATCTAACTTGTTTCAATAAATTAATTAATTTTATTTTACGACATTAATTAATTTCATTAACTTATTAACATTAATCAGGATTAACACAAGTCAAATACTGGAAAAATACTTGATTTCTAGAATTACTTACTAAAAAAATTTTAGATTTTCATGTTAAAAAGCATTTTTGACAAAAAAAATTTTTTCTTTTGTGGGACTGTGATATTATTAAAAAATCGAATTTTTAAAGAATTTTAATTTAATGATTGATAAATAACTGAATTTACAAAAAAATCACAATCGAATGTATTCATTTATTAATTTAAAAATCATCAGTAAAAGGTCCAAATAGTTTCAAATAATTAGAATTAAAATTGTTGTTAATTAGTAAATTTAAAAAAAATTTTAATTGAAAATAGTTTCTAAAATTTTGAAAAATATTCCCAAGCAGCACGTAAGCTTATAGTGACATAACTGTTATATTACACCCAGGCAGAAAAGTCGGTGGTGTGCCGATGCCTACGACCGGCTCGACACCGGCCCGGTGGTAAAGTCGGACAATACCCGGTACCGGCACTGTGGTACCGGGCCGGTTAATAAAAGACAACCGGCCCGGCACCGGCCAGGTACTACTTTTTAATACCGTTTTTACACCGGTGATAAGTTTTTCCGGCATCAAAATTAGTACCGGCCCGGTTCCGGCATTCGATGCAGTTTTTACACCGGTGACGGAGTTTTGCCGGCATCAAAATTAGTACCGGCCCGGCACCGGCCCGGTACCACTACTTGATACCGTTTTTACACCGTCGATGGACTTTTGCCGGCAACAAAATTAGTACCGGCCCGGTTCCGGTATTCGATGCAGTTTTTACACCGTCGACGGACTTTTGCCGGCAACAAAATTTTTGTCTTAAAAAGTCTAAATATTTAATTTTTTGAAATTTTTTTACACCATTCGGAAGAATAAGAAAATCAAATCTCTCGAAATCAAATGTTTTTTAAAATCTTTTTTTATATAGTTGGAAAAATTACATTTCATTAAACTCTATATTAATTCAGCTTTAAATTGTCCGGGAAAATCACTGAAAAATCTGGTAATATGTAACTGCCGAATTACTAGACACCCTATAATAACTTTGTTCGTTCAAAATAATTTTGGTCAGGTTTTATCTGATTTATTGTTATAAAATTTTGATAATCTAACAAGGTATTATATTAATTTCATTATACTAAGTTTCTGCAAGTTTTTTCTATAAAGCCGGTACCGCGCCGGTACCATGCCAGTGGTTTTTCTTTAGCCTTAGTCCCAACGTATAATGACATTAACAAATGTTATTATAATTATTAACTTTGACATTACATTATTCAAACTGTCTTTTAGAAAAGGTTTTTTCCATTAATTTTGAACATTTTGTAATTAGTCCTGGTGTCACACTTCATATATAAACTTTCAATTCACTTTTCGTAAGCAGGTTTAGGTTAGCGGATGCGGCATCGACTTTGCAGCCCGAGGGTCCGGAGTTCAATTCCTCATGTCTTCAGATTTTTCGTTAATACCGGCACCGGCAAGTCCGCCCTTGGTACCGGCCCGGTACCAAGCCGGTCGTTGATTTCTGCCTGGGCAGTGGAGATTCATAATATTACTCTGTAATATTTCAGTGATCTTACTGGGATATCAAAATGTCCGCCGGAAGTAATATTACGTTGTACTATTAAGATAATATTAGATGAGAATGTTAAAGCTCTTACCTTGTAATGTTAAGACAATATTACCCTGAATCTTGTGTACAGTAAGCAAGAGTCTTACCAGTGAGCCAATCTTATTTGTAGTGTATATTTAATATAAATCTTAATATACTAGAGTTAAGATTGGCGCACACTGGTAAAACTCTTGCTTGCTCAACACAAGGTTCAGGGTTCGAGTCCAGACTTGGTGAAATATTTTTTTATAAATTATAAAATTATTCTAGTTTTATCTGTATATTACCTTAACATTATGAGGTACTGATTGAAGAAAGTGAATTTATCATTCGGTAGTATTAATATTAAAGGTGAAAGAATTTAATCAATTTTTCCGAATCAAATCTCTCGAAAATAAATTTCTTGAGTAAGCCTTAGATTTCGTTATGAAAATACAATATATTTTTCATATGTGTCGACAGCACAGCCGTCCTAATACAGAAACCTGCTTTTTCTGAAAATCATTTTTTCGAAATTAATTAATAATTTTTTAAATTTATAATTTTTAAATTATAGTATATATCAAGGAGCTCGGAGAATCTTGGGGTGCATGTAGCTCAGTGGTCAGAGCAGTCTACCGGCAATAGAAAGGTCGTGGGCTCGTATCCCACACCATGCTAACCAATTTTTTCTGAGTTCTTTGATAATTTTGAAATTATTAATTAATTTCAAAAAAATCATTTTCAGAAAAAGCAAGTTTCTGTATTAGGACGGCTGTGCTGTCGATACATATGAAAGATATATTGTATTTTCATAACGAAATCTAGTGCTTACTCAAGAAATTTATTTTCGAGAAATTTGATCTTAATATTACAACGTAATATTACCTCCAGGTGGACATTTTGATATTCCAGAAAGATAACTGTAATTTTACAAAGTAACATTACGAATCTCCAGTGTAATATTACAGTGATGTCATTATAAGCTTACGTGCTGCTTGGGTTCTTAAAAATTCTAAAAAAAATTAGATTTTTAAAAATATTTCAGTTCTATTTTTAAAAGATTATTCAATTCATGCAAATAAATATTACCTACTAAAAAAAGTATTCAGAATAGAGAAAAAGTTTTGGTGGTGACGTTCGGTGAATGCGTTCTCGCGTTAAATCCGTATTGGTATAGATTCGGTGAATAATACATTTTGATTATCGTGAATACATTTCTTTTAAAAATTTCAATTTTAAGATTTCTAAGCAAAGTTGAGAAAAACTAAATGTGACAGTTAAATTCTAAAATGTTAATTGATTACCGTATGATTTTCTGTGCCAACAACATATAATACATTAAAAGGAACTTGATGTTACCGACGGAACTTATTGTTTCACATAAATTTACTTGGATTTATCAAGTTTCTGCCAGTAATATCATGTTCCTTCTAATCTACTATATGTTGTAGGAAGATTTTTCTCAACATTTCGTATTTCTTTCTCTCAATCGTCACGATTTTTACACTTCACGTCACTCACGCTCTTCATAAATATTCTCAACTTTGCTTAGAAATCTTAAAATCAAAAGTTTTTTGAGAAACGTTTTCACCATAACCTACACTGCAAAATCTGGTATCTCACTCGTGTCTTAAAATGAGTTGCTTTAAGTGTTTAAACCATTGAGATATAAAATCTGGCATATATTGAGATAACATTTAACTTCTTCTCGTGTCTCATTTTCAGGCTTTAAAAATGACTTAGTGCGTATAAGTGGGGTGACCGCAGATTCTAGAAATAATTTCGGAGGACAGGTGTCTGCGGATGTTGAAATAAGCAAAAAAAGGTCCTCATTTTCTGAAACAATGTATATTAATCAATCAATTCAGTAATTAAAAAGAACGCTTTTATTGGTTGGT
This sequence comes from Leptopilina myrica (nomen nudum), assembly GCA_032872475.1. Taxonomy (NCBI): domain Eukaryota; kingdom Metazoa; phylum Arthropoda; class Insecta; order Hymenoptera; family Figitidae; genus Leptopilina; species Leptopilina myrica (nomen nudum). The sequence continues at coordinate 8,163,963 of CM065467.1, forward strand.
TCTAATAGAAAAAGCAGTGAACATATATATACATACGGAAAGTGTCAAGAATAGGTTAGTTACATAAAAAGATAAAAGAGGGCACTTGGGTATTTTCGGAGGACAAAGAAGGACACTTTATTTTCGGAGGACAGTCACTAAAAAAGAAGGACAATCCTCCTCAAAAGGAGGACGTCTGGTCACCCTAGTATAAGACACATAAAAAGTTATCTTACCGTGAGACGGCTACTCAAAACACATAATGTGTCTCAAAATGCAGTGCTAAATGTATGAAACATTTTGTGATGTCTTAAAATGAGACACATATCTGTTTCAAATATGTGCACACAAGACATGAATGTATTTCAAATATGGGAACAAAGCGTGTCAAAATGACACTTGATTTTGTAGTGTACCAATGCGGTTTTGACGCGAAACGTCTTTTCACCGAACGTCATCAACACAAAGATTCAATACACCTAATTAAAATTTCCAAGAATACGATTAAAAATAGTAAAATATTTGAATTCTCAAATAATTTTACTGATTTTGTTTTATGTAATATAGGAATATTAGCCAAGGGCCAAGTACAACTAATTTTATTTTAAAAATCAGTAGACACTCTTAAAGATGTAAATTTGATTTTTTCATCTGAAAGTTTTATTTTTTTATAATTGAAATTGAAAGAATTTTTTGAGTTTAAATGCAATTAATTATTAGAATTCAATTTTTTTTTAATTTGATTCAAATTAATTATCTGGGTGATTCTTCTGAAAGGAACCACTTCACGTGTCTCCAACGTGAAATTCAATATTTGCATTAATTTTTTATTGATATTTTGTTGAGTCTAAAATTTAAATTAAAAAAAAAATTATCCATAATCTGCGAAACATTATTTATCTTTACATAATCTTGTAATGTTAAAATTTAAAGTTTTTCTTAGTAAAAAAATTTATTTAATTTTGTTTTTTGGTTTTGGTTAAATATGATACATATTTTTAATTATTTTTAAATATAATTAGAAATTTTATAATATAGTCTTAATATATATCAAATTAAAGCTTAGAATGTATCGTTTATTTTTCACTTATATTTAGTTTAAGTAAAACAAAAGAAATTTTTTAAATAATTAAATAAACATTACTGGCAATGGGAGTAAAAATGATAAATTAAAAAATTCATTACAATTTTTTTCTGTTCAATATAAAAAAATATATATTAGTTATTTTTGAAAAGATAAAATAGTTATAAATAAATTATTAAATACACAATTCATTAAATTATAAATGTATAATGTTAAAAGTTAAAGAAATTAAATTTAAAAGGAATTTTTTTACAAAAGCCCCAATATTGATTACAATATATTTAAGGTTATGTTATTCAGTGGTCACGTGCCCCATTTACTTTACTATGGAAAAACTTCCCACTGAATAACATGACCTTAACCTTCAAAACGATTAATATTAAAATTATAATGTAAGGCTTATTTTTTAAAATTAATTTTGCGCAACTCAGATTTTTATCTTTAAACGTATTTAAAACCTACCCATGACAAAAAAGTTCCGAAAATGGAAAATTTTTTTTTTTTTAGTTTTTGGAAACATACACAAAAAGTTGTGTAAAAACAGGTGCCTTCAGGAGAATCACCCATTTGACTTTAATCTTTTTGAATTCGAATTGAATAAATTTGTTGACTTCAAATTATTTTGAATTTGAATTCAATTTTGTTGGATTTGATTTAAATGAATTATCTGAATTTTAATTTTTTGGAATTTGAATTCAATAAATTATTTAAATTCAATTTTTTAAAAAATCAATCAATCAAAACTAAAAGGTTCCTGAATTAAGTTTTCGTGCTGGTAACGAAACAGCAAAGCTGTCCTCTTCAGAACCTATAAGTTTATTAAATAAATTTAGACAATAGGTTCATTACAATATGAAAAAGGTAACATTAATCAAATTATTATTATATTATTAAAACAAGAGAAATGTCAAGGTAACATAGATAAGAACAGAATCAAAGGAATTTCTTTTCATCAAGAAAACGAATGTAATGATTATTAAGATCTTGTGTATCATCTTTTTATTAACCGAATTATTTTGCAAATTAATATAAATCATCTAAAAAATTAGTCTTTTTTGTAATTAGACTCTTTGACTTCTATCTTTGAATTTTCGTGTTCAGTAATACGAATACCTACAATTCTCTTAGATTGACCCACATAAGAATCAGAACAATTTCTACAGTTTATTTTGTAAACAGTGTTGACATTATCGCAGGTTTTCTGTTTCTATCTTTAGACTTGATGATTAAATTATGGCTCATTTTATTATTCTTTTTAGGAATAGTTAAAATATTGACATTTTTTTTTATTAAAAGGATGTTTAGAGCAATAAATAATGGTACGTCCAGAAAATGTGGGCTTTTTGTTCCAATCAGTTATAAGTCTACCATTCTCGTTGACAAGCAGTACATCAAGAAAACTAATAAAATTATTACTCTGTGCTTTAAAAGTAAATTGCAATCTCTCATCATAGCTATAAAAAACATCAACTATTTCATTGATTTTATTCTTTGGAATGCAAGTAATAATATCATCAACATATCTATAATACAATAAAGGTTTAAAGGAAAGTTTATCATTAAATGAAGTTTCTAGTCATCCATGACTATGTGAGAAAATAAACCAGAGATAGATGAATCCATACGAGTACCATATATCTGTTTATAATAATTATTATTAAATTTAAAGTAAATATTGTCAAACAAAAAAATGTCAAGACATAAGTAGATCATCCGAAGAAATATTAAAACATTGTGATATAGATGCATATCGTCTGACAAGTGAATCACGAACATGATGATAGCCAACATTTGTAAATAAAGAGACAGCATCCAAACTAATTAAAATATAATCATCAGGAATAGAAAAGGAATTAATTTTGTTTATGAAATCATAACTATTAAAAAAATGAAAATTAGTTGGTGAGTTAATAGAAGAAGAAACAACAGGTTTTGGTTTTTTGTTTACTGGTGGGTTATTTACCTCATCTTTGTCGATCCACGTTTGTATCTTCTGAAAACTTATAATGTGAATTAGTGTCTAATTGTATGCGTTGAGTCGAGGACGTTTCCTCCTATCTTTCTTTTTCTAATTATGTATTTATAGTATAAGTTCTTCGCAATTTTTACGGTAATAATTTGATTAATGTTATTTTATTTTAATAATGTCTATTGTCTAAATTTATTTCATAAACTTATATTCTCTGAAGAGGACAGCTTTGCTGTTGAAAACGTTATAGGAATTATTTTTATTTATTCTATTGTCTTGACTCGGAGAGATCGTTAACTTCTACACTTAATTAATTCGAAAACCGAGTGAGAATCATCATTATTAATTCCCTGTATTTAGATTTGTTGCGCTATTTGAAACTAAAATAAAACTAAAGTTTCGAAGTCATCCCTTAATGTTGAATGAATTATTTAAATTCAATTTTCTTAAATTGTAAATTGAAATCCCTTGGATTTTTTAATAGAAATTAGAGAAAACATCAAAATTTTGTCTAGAAATCAGAAAAAGTTTGGGAAAAAAGGATTAAAATTTTTGTGGTGACCATATTAAAAAAAAATTGAAATTTTCAAATTATCTTACGTTTCTGAGAATGAATGTCGTCGATGCAATTGGAATCACCATAAACCACAAGTCTACCAGGAACAGTTAATGATTTTTCACTTTCATTATTCTCCCCTTCTTTAATATTATTTTTACTTTTTTTACTCAATTCCTGACTCTTTGTTTGAAACAAACCTAAAACCGGTGTCAACGAGGATATTTTCACTTCTGTTTCGGTAAGCAATTCTTCGCCTTGATCGTGTAACGAAGCATGTAGAAGAAAACCTTCTTTTGGAAAACTGAAAATTATTTACATTATTGTTTTCTACTTTAATATTCTTTCTTTACAATTAATAAATTTTCTTTTTCTTCTTCTTACAAATTTTGCGACAAAACACCATATTATGAGTATAAAATGCGACTTCTTTCGATTTGTATAGCGTAAAAAGCATAACTATAGACAAATCTTTGGAAATTTTATTTTTGAATAAGTTTTCTACTTAAATGTTTAAAATATTACAATTAAAACGATTTTCAATAATTGAGGGGCTAGATGCTATAACGTGTTACGCGCCATTTACTTAATATGGCGCGTAACACATTATAGCATCCAGCCGGGCCCCTCCATTGAAATTCTGTAAAATTTAATTCAAACTAAATCATATTTTCTAGTATTATATTACAATTTTTAAAAATTAACTTTTACAGAATTTTAGTTCAAAATTTTGGAAATAATATTAAAATTCTCAAAAATTTTAATGAATAATCTTCAAGTGTAAATTCAATAAAAATGAAAATTAATGATAATAGGTTTTAAAAATAATATTACTTTTTAATAATAACACTGTGTCACAGCGAAAAAAAACTTCTTATCTGACCTACTGGAGGTTGTAAGTTATGACAAACTAAGAAGAATAGTACGATTTATATTTCCCAAACACCCCCAAACTTTCATTATAGAGTCAAAAAACGGTTTTTACGAGTTTTTAAGTACAAATAGGCTCGTAATATCCTTATTTCTAGGCCGATTTCAAAGTTTTTTTTCATTTTAAAGCTGAAAAACAGAGCTTTCCAACCCATCACAGTTAAGAAAATGTCATTTTTTAAACAATTTTTCAACTTTAACTAATATTTTTGGCATGCATTTTATTTTAAATTTATTTACTTTTCCTGTAACGTTTAAGTATATTAAATTCTGCGTTCAACGAGCTCCAAACAATTGGATTTTGTTAAAAATTATTTGAGTTATTGCAGTTTATGACTTTGCAGTCACAGTAGTCGATTTTAGTACATGACAGTTTTCCTTCCTTTTTTAATCGTAATTGTTTCTTAGTTATGATATATGAAGTTCAGGCATTTTTCTATCTATTTTTTCATTCAAAGAATCAGTTTTTTCTACAAATATGAATTTCGAAAAACTTATATTTAAGAAAAGAAAGTCGTATTAAGTTTCAATAATAAAATTTGCTATTTTATTTTTGGACACTCAACAAATATAGTAGTTTCCAAGAATTTTTTATTATTATAAACAATATTTAAACTAAAATTAGTAATATAAGTTGGATTAATAACGATTTGACGAAAAGAGAGGAAGAAATTCAGAACTACGTTGAGAGAGAGGCAGAAGCTTGGAGAAAGAAAGGAAAAAACTGCGAAAGCGGATATCACAGAATTTGGGTAGACGATACATGTTTGATCTGGGATGAGTTAAAAGGCGAATTTCAATTGAAGAAAGAACCAGTGATACAAAAAATTTCTACATTTCGAGACAGAGCAGAGCGAAGAGATAGCTGCTGAACTTGCGATTCTACATTAGAACGTTCAAGGCATGGCAAATGTGACAAAAAATTGGAAACTACTGGAGGCAATGGACATTATAAGTTTACAAGAGACTTTTTGGAAAAAGAAAAAATGGAGAAATATATAAAAAAATTAGACGACAATTATACATGGTACGGTAAGGCGGCTATAAGAATTAATAAAAAAGGACGGGCGAGTGGAGGACATCTCATAGGTATTAAGAAAAATCTAAATATAAGTTGGAAAGCAAGGGACTGGGAATATGGCATCAAAATTGAATTGGAGAAAGGTAAGGAAGAAAAGTATATAATTATAACAGGCTACAATAATAAACCTGCAAACATGAAAACCTTCCTAAAAAAGTTAGATCAGGAACTAGATGAGATAGAAGGTTCCCCATTCAAAACAATATTAATAGGTGACTTAAATGCTAGGATTGGAGAAGGTCAAAGAGTATCGGAATGTGGTATGGATGAATTTAAAGTGGCGCAAATAAGAAAATCAGAAGATAAGGAGATAAGAAGAGAAGGGAAACTATTATTGAATTGGTGTGAATCGAGAGCAATATTAATAATGAATGGCAGAAGTATAGGCGACGAGGATGGTAAAATTACATGCATAGGACACGGAGGGGGATTGGGTAGTGTTCTTGACCTGGTAATGGTTAAAATGAACGAAGAAGAGCCTCAGCCTACTTGGTTCAAGGGAATGAAAGTTACGGTTTAAGAAAGATCGGACCATCTGCCACTGGTATACAGATTGGAATGGGAAGAAAAAAAAAGAGAAGGACCATCAGGAGGAAAAATCCAAAAAGGGATAAAATGGAAAGAAAATAAAAGAGAAAATTATACAAAGGAATGGAAAGAATGCAAAAGAATAAAAAATGAAATGGAAGCTGAATCAGAAGAAAGAAAAGAGGAAGATTTGGAATTGAAATGGGACGAAATAAGGGATACGATAAATGAGGCAGCAAAGATGGCAGATATGACAGACAGACAACAAATGATTAAGAAGTGGATTGATCAGAAGCAGAGGTTAGTTGCTGAGAGTAAAAATGCAACAGAGTGGTGGAAAAACATGGATTGGTTTAGAAAAGGGGAAAAACAAATAAAAAATAATATCGGGAAAGAAGAATGGCTAGAACATTTCAAAACACTACTGGAATGTCAGGATACACTAAGCGACGAGGAGATAGAACAAGCGCTACGAAAGTTGAAAGCAGGAAAGGCAGCAGGGGAAGACGGTATCTCGTCGGAGTTTCTGAAAAATCTTCCCACAGAAGGGCAACAAGAAATATATGAGTTAATTAAAGATATATGGAGCAAAAAAAGTCTAATAGAAAGTTGGAGAGGGGCAACGATTTATACAATTTTCAAAAAAGGGGACAAGAATAAAACGGGAAACTATAGAGGAATATCTTTATTGAACGTAGGTTATAAAGTTTTAGCTTCAATAATGGCTCGCAGATTAAGCGCGTGGTTTGAAGTAAATAAGAAACTTTCAGAGGCGCAGGGTGGTTTTAGGAGGAATAGAGGAACAATAGAGCACATATTTGTATTAAATACATTAATAGGAAACAAATTTTAAAAAAGGGTGGCAAGCTGTACACAGCGTTTATAGACTTTACAAAGGCTTTTGATATGGTAGACAGGAAAATATTGATGGCAAAAATGAGGAAGATCGGCATACAAGGGAAATTCTTAGAAATGGTGGATGAAATTTACAAGACTACATGGAATCAAATCATCGTACGAGATGAAATGACAGATAAATTTAAAACAAATATGGGTGTTAGACAAGGGTGCCCACTCAGCCCTGTTTTATTTAATATATATATATATATATATATATATATATATATATAACCGGGATTTGGCAGAAATGCTAAAAACCTTGGAAAAATTGACAGACGAGAATAAAATAGAAGTAAATGTACAAAAAACAAAAATCATGGTATTCCAAAACGGAGGCAGACAAAAAAGAGAAACGTGGCAAAATAAAAAGGAAACCTTGGAAAAAATGAAAGAATTCTCATATCTAGGCTTCTGGTTTAGTACAAAAAATCAGTATGCAACACAAACAAGGAAACTGGCAGGAAAAACTCAACAAATGATAAATAAAGTGTGGGGCGAAACAAGGCAAGCAGGAATGGCAGATTTGAAACAAAGATTATTCTTCATGGAATCTACTGTACGAGCGGCGGCGATGTATGGAGTTGAGATTTGGGGCTAGACGAGGAACGAATTGATCGAAACAATCCAAAGTAGGTATGTGAAAGCGAGTTTGGGACTGTCAAGAACTACTCCAGCATATATTTGGAAAATGGAAGCCGGTAAAAGAAGCCTGGAGGTAGAAACAAGAAGAAGAGCTAGGGCATTTTTGGTGAAATTAACAAAAATGGAAGAAGACAGATGGCCCAAGAAATGCTTAAGAGAAGAAGTGAGAGGAGTGAAGAACGGCAATCCCACAAAATGGGGGAAAACACTAGAGAAATCGTTTAAAAGAGTCGGAGACAGGGAGACTATCAACATGGTATGGAATGAAAGGTCATCTGACCTGATCAAAAGAAATATATCTAAACTTGATGAGATTGACAAAAATCAAGATATTCAGAAGGACTGGGGAAGAATAACGAATTCTAGTTATTGTAATTACTATAAAGAACTAAAGCAAACAACAGGGATTGAAAAATATTGGTCTAGGAAGGACATTAAAGCACGGGAGAAAGAAACATGGGCAAGATGGAGATGCGGTGTAGCGATAAAGGAAGAAAAGAAAGGATATATGGATAGCAATTGCAGGGCATGTAACGCAAAACCAGAGATGATTGAACACGTAGTGAGTTGTGAAACTGTTATGAATAAGATAGGAAAAGAAGACAGGGAGTGGTGGAGAACCTGGAGAGGAACAGGAGATCATCGTCAATGGAGAAAAAGGCTTATCGAACAATTAAATGGAACTATAGATAATACATGGTGTAATAGATTGAACAAAATTGAAAAAGCATTAAAAAGTGATGATTAGTGAGACTATATTAAGAAAAAAATGTGATACTAGTGGTTTTAAAATGAAATATTTAAAACAAACATGACAAAAGACAGTAAAATACTATGTATAATGATCATATATAATTATAGTTCTTTTTTAATTATAAGGCTGTAAGAAGTGTGAAACAAAATGTAGCACTAAAAGTAAATAAATTCTATTCTATTCTAGTAATATAAGTACTAAGAGAACAAAAGTGAATTTAAATATATTACTAATTTTAATATATAAGATGCTATCGATCACTCCGAGTCAAATTAGAAACAAAATATAAAATCTTTATATTTTAAAATTATGTTAAATATCTTAATTAAGAAATTGCGTTCTGAAGAGGACAGCTGCGCTGTCGAAACCTAAAAACATCTTTATTTTGTTTCTAATTTGACTCGGAGTGATCGATAGCTTGCAACACCTTATATATTATTAATTTGACTGAGTGATAAAATCAAAAGTTCTATATTACTAATTTTAGTTTAAATATTGTTTATAATAATAAAAAATTCTTGGAAACTACTATATTTGTTGAGTGTCCAAAAATAAAATAGCAAATTTTATTATTGAAACTTAATACGACTTTCTTTTCTTAAATATAAGTTTTTCGAAATTCATATTTGTAGAAAAAACTGATTCTTTGAATGAAAAAATAGATAGAAAAATGCCTGAACTTCATATATCATAACTAAGAAACAATTACGATTAAAAAAGGAAGGAAAACTGTCATGTACTAAAATCGACTACTGTGACTGCAAAGTCATAAACTGCAATAACTCAAATAATTTTTAACAAAATCCAATTGTTTGGAGCTCGTTGAACGCAGAATTTAATACACTTAAACGTTACAGGAAAAGAAAATATATTTAAAATAAAATGCATGCTAAAAATATCAGTTAAAGTTGAAAAATTGTTTAAAAAATAACATTTTCTTAACTTTGCAGGGATTTTTCTCTTGTAAATATTATTATAAATAAAAAAACTCTCGATGGGTTGGAAAGTTCTGTTTTCAACTTTAATTTTAGAATTGAAGGCTTGGCTGCAATAAGGGGACGTACGCTCTCTCCACGTATATTCAAGTCAGTCAAGATTCCAAAATTACGAAAAAAATTAAATTCAAATTTTTAAGTTTTAAAAAGTTCTACCTTATAGGAAATAAGAAGACGCATCTTTTTTCCTAAAAATTTTTTTTCTAAAACAAATTTTTTTCATAATAAATTTGAAAAACTGAAAATTTTGCTAATAAAAAATCATTCAATTTTAAAACATAAATTATCATATCTTGGGCAAATGTTGATGAATTTAATTTTAAAAAAATTGTGTACACTCGTTTGGGTCCATAGAAGACGATGACATAATAAAAATTCCAAAAAATGAAAATTTGTTTAATCATTTTCAATTGTAAATAGAGCTTTGTCACCAAAGACGTTTTCTTAACGTTGGCAACAAAAAGTCTGCGAGGAATTTTAAGTTTGAACAAACTTCCAGTGAGACATTTGTTGATTATCATATAACAAAGTTTTCTGAAAATTTTCAAAGAGATTCCTTATTTATTTACAGAAAAATAAGAGTATTAACAAATACGGTGGCGCCGTCAGCTACAGCCACTATGCGTAGATACTCAGCATAACAGCTGATAATAAAGGATTTTTTTTACAGAACATATAAACTTATATTTATAATAATATTTATTTATATAACTAAATAATAAATAAATTTATTTTATATGAATTATATATTTTATTATAAGAACATTTTTTAAATATAGGAACATTGAAATGATAATTCGGCATTTGTTGATTCATTTAAAATTTTATTTTCACAAATAATTTTTGTTATTGTGCCTTTATATGTAAATTAAGTGTATAAATGTCTGTGTATGAAACGTTTACAAATTTTCGCATTATTTTATTTGTGATTGAGTTGTAAGCAGTTGAAATATTTCTGTTTCATAGAATATTTCTCAATATCTTTCGATTTTTTTTTACTTTTTTCCGAGAATATTGTCAATGTTTTTTGCCATGGTTGCCTCATTATTTAATCAATAACAAAAATTATTTGTGAAAATAAAATTTTAAATGAATCAACAAATGCCGAATTATCATTTCAATGTTCCTATATTTAAAAAATGTTCTTATAATAAAATATATAATTCATATAAAATAAATTTATTTATTATTTAGTTATATAAATAAATATTATTATAAATATAAGTTTATATGTTCTGTAAAAAAAATCCTTTATTATCAGCTGTTATGCTGAGTATCTACGCATAGTGGCTGTAGCTGACGGCGCCACCGTATTTGTTAATACTCTTATTTTTCTGTAAATAAATAAGGAATCTCTTTGAAAATTTTCAGAAAACTTTGTTATATGATAATCAACAAATATCTCACTGGAAGTTTGTTCAAACTTAAAAAACATTTTTTAACAAATTTTCATTTTTTGAAATTTTTATTATGTCATCGTCTTTTATGGACCCAAACGAGTGTACACAATTTTTTTGAATTGAGCTGCCGGATCAAAGAAGGGCACATAAACTCGCCGCGCTGAAAAACGTTGGCCCCTGGACACTTAAAATTAAACTTTTGATTTAAATTGTTTATTATGAATATCCTTATTGAAAATTTGATTCCGCATCTTTTTTTCTAATAAAATTTTTTTCTATCTATTACCGTTTTCGAAATAATAAAGAAAACCCATTCTTTTGAAAACATGAAATTTAATTAAATTTTTCACTTCAACTCGCGATATTTCAGTCAATTTTGCATATTTTCCAATGACACAAAAACTAAATTACTCGTTAAATTATCCTGAGAATGATGAAAGAAGAAAAAAATTGTTTTCATTAAAAATAAAGTTGTTATTAATTTTTTTATATGCATAATAAACAATTTAAATCAAAAGTTTAATTTTAAGTGTCCAGGGGCCAACGTTTTTCAGCGCGGCGAGTTTATGTGCCCTTCTTTGATCCAGCAGCTTAATTAAATTCATTAACATTTGCCCAAGATATGATAATTTATGTTTTAAAATTGAATGATTTTTTATTAGCAAAATTTTCAGTTTTTCAAATTTATTATGAAAAAAATTTGTTTTAGAAAAAAAATTTTTAGGAAAAAAGATGCGTCTTCTTATTTCCTATAAGGTAGAACCTTATTGCAGCCAAGTCTTCAATTGTTTTATCAAAATTTTTTAAGATTCAATTGCCTTCGAACAAAGTAAATTAAAATTTTTTATAATTTACTATATTTTTAAATTACTTTTAAAAATTTTTACCAAATTAAAATTTTTTGGACATTTTTCAATTTTATGTAATTGTACAATACTGTTGTATTTCAAAAAATTATTTAGAAATATTTTTAAAAAGTTAATTTTTCGAATTTTTTTAAATTAAAATTTTTGAAAAGATTTTATCTTAATTAATATCTTTAAAAAGGAAAATAGTTGGTTTAAATTATTATAAAAAATTTGATGTTTTTTGTATTTAAATAATTGAATTTTCGAAGAAATTGCAAAAAATTATTAAAAATTCATATAGATAATTGATTTAGAGATGAAGTTTAATTAAAAATAACATTAAATTAAATAAACGACATTTTTTGACTTTTTTTCTATTTTGAATCGACTAAAGCTACTTTTTTTGATCGTTAAGGTCGATTCGAGGCCTGTATTAATTTAGTTATGAATTTATTTCTTTATTAATTTAATTGTCAATTAATTTGTTTTTTAAGGTATGTTTACTATCGTTTCGCAGAAATTTAAATTTTAATTACAATTTTACTATCTCAATAATTGGTGGAGTTATTTTTAATAAGTAAATAAAGTTTTAAATATACCGAGCAATGGTAGTTCCTGAAGCATAAATCACTGGTGGATGTTGACCCAGGACAAATTGACCATCTCGAACATTACTGCTAAAAGCTATGCCCCAATTAGGATAGAGTAAGTCATTCAAAGCCGGAACATTTGCACCACCAGTATCTGGTATCCACCATTGGCGTGTATTTTCATCATAAAATTTCACTTTCTCCATTACAGTGACATTGTACCAGTCGGCAAATACAACGACCGACAGGCCCTTTTCTTCTACGTCTTGCTTCAATTTCACTATCTGTTAAATAAATAAAGAACAATGAATTACTAAATAAGTAAATAAATAATTAATTAAAGAAGCAAATAAATAAAGAATTAAATCTTGCTTCAATCTCACAATTTTTTATATAAATAAATAATCGAATGATTAACTAAATAAGTAAATAAATAAAGAAATAATTAAAGAAGTAAGTAAATAAACGTTTGGAAATTAAAATAAATATTCGAAAAAAGTTATTTCAAACCTCTTCGGGAAAGAATTCTTCCTCACTGTCAACAATAAGTAGAGTGCCATAATTTTTTGCATTGAAGCAAATAAACGGCGATCCTAATACCTCTAGATAATAACCCACATTACGTAAATGTTGGTACATTTCTTTAAAATTAGTGTGAATATGATCTCCATTCCAATCAAGAGGATCGTTTTTAGCTCTTAAATCATCTCTTGGAAAATAGCCTGGTGGATAACGTAAATTGTGATACTGATCCCACAAAATTCGTTTGCTAAAAAGAAAAATTAAACTCGTTAAGAAACACAAAAAAATAAATAAGATTATTAACTATAAAAAACATTGTAACGTACTGTCGCGGTGGAGTCGGAATAATTTTTGCTGTCAAGGATAATTCAACAGTCGATCGTCTTGGTTCCGTTTCGCCAGCATTCGGTGGCGATTCGATTGTCAGAGAAATATGCCCTAAAAATGGAATTAAATTAATTTCTATGACAAATGAATTAATTCATCTATTGCTAATTTATGAAAAATAATTTAAAATTAAAATTACCACGAGCTATTCCACGCCAGTCGCTTGCCGACTCTGGAACTGTAATTGAAACGGCAAGCCATCCGGACCAGGGCCAAAGAACATCGCAATGACTCAATGAAACGTCGAGTTTTTCTCCATTTCCATCCAAAGTGTAAGGATGCCATTTTAAATCCGCCACATAACCGGATACACCGAGACCATTTAAAATAGTGACATTAACAATTGTTGGCATTCCAGTGTGATAAATTGCTTGAGTGCAATAAGGCCACATATACTGACATTCCGTCAAGTCTACGTAACTATTAAAAAAAAATTTATTACTTCAGTATAAATAGAAATTTCCTTTCCAATTTATTACAAAAAGAACTAAACGTTTTAGATAAACTTGATTTTTTCACTATTTTATAAATTAAAAAATTAATATTTATATTCGTTTTGACTATGTTGTAAATAATATTAATGTACCTTGGACTTAATGTAACTGTAGGAATGTATGAACGTAAATAGAGAAAAGCACTTAATAAATCTAATCTTCCTGCACCTTGTTCAAACATTCCAACTCCTGGTAATCTTCTCGCGGATTCTAACAACGCCTGCTTCATACTGGCTGGTGTTATCTGAAATAAATTAATTCAAATTATTAAATTAAGTCAAAATAGTGTGTTATTTAAATGTGAATAACTTAAAATCATTCAATTATTATTACCAAATTATTAAATGAAATGAAATTAAAATAAAGTAGGTATATTTAAAACCGTAGGTTACAGAAACAAAAATTCAGGATAATGGAACAACTTTATTTCAGTTTTTAATAATTTTAAAACTTTATATAGAGCTATCAAATGACACGCGCACGGCAAGCGGTGTTGCATTTATCATTATTTTGTTTTATTTGTTTAGGGTCAGATGGGGTAAATCGAAACAGTAGTTATTTCAGTTAAATAAAAAATTTAAAAAGTAAATACGGCCTTAAACCTTGAACCTTTGATCACCCCCAACAGGTTCTAAGCATTTCCCTAAAAACTGGAAATTCGGGGTAAATAGAAACAGCAGAAATTTCAATAATATTTTTGATAATATTTAAATATAAAATTGTTTCTATGTACCCCGAATTTCCAGTTTTTAGGGGCGACTAGAAACAGTCTCCTATTTTTAATTAAAGTTTGCAAAATGAAAAAATCAAAATTGATTTTTGTTGTAGTATTAATTAGAGATAATTATAAATTTTAGTATGAATTTTTCGTTTAGTTTTTTTCAAATGCGAGTGAAAAAAGTAATGATATAGTAATTTCAAATTTGATATCAGATTTTCTAAATTCGAAATAGTTAAACTTTATTGTTGTATGAGGAAAATTGAATTTCGAAAAAATTGTTATTTGATACTTTTATTTTCAAATTAAAAATAATCTTCATTATGAAAATTATAATTATTTTAAAGAATAGAAAAGGTCAAAAAATGATTATACATTCAACTTTTTGAATAAAGAATATAAATAATAATTTTAAAAAAAATTTAAATATCTGTAGTAAAATACTAATTTTAACTCGCATTAATTATTTAATTATAATATGTAATATAATATACCCAGCTGAAAAAGTTCTGTAGAATTTAAGTAGACCGATTCTATAACATTTCTACATGAATTCTACTAAAGTTTTATAATTTTTAATTAAAAAGAATATATGGATATTTCGTAAAATAATTTTTTTAACATTATATTATTTTATAATTACTACATTCAATGAAATATATAAATTCAAATGATTTAAAAACATTTTTATTGAAATCAACCGTGAAATTTAATTTTAAAATAACATGAAATTGAAAAAAATTATTTTATGAAACTTATATTTTTTCTAATTAAAAATCGTTAAAATTTAGTAGAATTCATATAATTCATATAATTCCCAAATTTGAATTATATACAATATTGTTAATTAATTCGTGTAGAAATCTTCCCAAGTTAGCCCAGTTAAAAAGTGTGGGCTAGCTAGGCCCCACCTGCAAATTTTAGCAAAGTTGAAAAATTTAGGGGTAAATAGTAGAGCTGTGCAAATTTCAAAAATTCGATTCTCTCCATAAGAATTAACATTGGATTGGTTCGGTTCGGTTCGAATTTCGAACCCATGTAAAATTCGAGTTTTTGCACACCTCTAGTAAATAGAAACAGTCGATTATTGCGATTTAATAATACCCATATTTTTTGTACAATTTTGTACTTATTAAAAACCATAATACTAATTAAAACTTAATTAACAATAGAAAACAAATCAAGGGCTTTAGACTTTAAATATTTTAATTTTCATTGTTATTTTCATCATTACTAACGTCAAAAATGTGCCTTTCAAAATCGCCTTAAATTTAGAAATTGATTTGATGATGATAAATATTTTATGAAAAAAAGTGATATAGCAGGATGTCTAGAATTGTAAGTCACCTGTGATACGATGCTATCATTATGCCACTGGGTAAAGCTTACATGGTAAAAAGTTACGCTATTTTACATTTTGATTGAACTTCTAAAGATGTTTTAAGCAATGTAAAGACAAATCTTAAGCAGCAATATACTTGATTTTTAGTTTTTGCCATAAATAAATCTGCAGATGGCTACAAAAATTGATTTCTTTTATGAAAATACTCTTTTTTAAGAAAATATGTTATAAAAAAATATTTTATATACCAGTACCAGTCATTGACGGGTTTCAGTTTCTACTATAATAAATTTAATAAAGTATCTACCAATTACGCGGGAAAACCGATAAATACAGCGGAAATTTAATTTGACCAGGAAAAATCGGTAATTTTCTTACCAAATTAAAAAAGTTTTATTATATTAAATTTTAAAAAAACTGCTTTATACTTTAATTTTTATTGATGTAATATTTATAACAACAAACCCGATTCAAAATTTAAGCCCTACTTTTAGCTTATACAAAAAATACTATTCCATATTTCAGATGTAAGTATAAAAATGTTTTCGAAAAATTAAAAAAAAAACGAAAAAATTATCTATTTATAAGAGACAATTTTTGGAAAAATTATGCTAAAATTTGAACAAATAACACGTAATAATAAATTATAGATCATTTAAATGCAATTCATTAAAAAATATAAAATTTGAAAAATTTCGATTTTTTTAATTTTTTGAAAACATTTTTATACTTACATCTTGGTTATAGGACATTATTTTTGGCAAAACAATTTTTACATTTTTATATATTACAGGTAATTAATCAGTTATGACTTTTGTGAGATATATAATTATAAACAATAAATTTACAGTTTTTAAACATATTAATTAGAACGGGAGGTATTCAATTTTTTCAAAAAATTTAAAAAATGGAAAATTTGTAAGTTTTTATTTTTTAATGTATATCTTTTAAACTTTTGACGTCAATATAATGGAATTTAGAATAATTTGGTTATCCAATTAATCAAAAAAAATTTAATTGCAAAACTTCGAAAATATTAAAAACGGTAAATGATAAATGGTAAACAATATTAAAAAATATTAATTCATAGCTTTAAAATTATTTTTAAAGTATTGAAAATGGAGATTTTTTATGATAAAATTCATACTACAGAAATTCAAGAATACCTGTAAAAAGATGTTTGCATTATGATACTGGAGAAAAACTTAAATAGTAAAAAGTTTTGTTATTTTAATTCTAGGTTTAACTATTATGGATGTTTTGAGCATTGTAAAGCATTGTAAACTGGAAAAAAGGGGAAATATGCAAGAATTTAATTTAATCGGGAAAAATTATAAATTCAGCTGGCAATATAGGTCTTATTTTAGATTTAAGTAATTATGATACAATTAGTTCGAATTTGACTTTATAACTCCAAAAACTGGTGGAAATTTTGGATTAACTTATATTACTATAATTAAATTTCTACAAATAATTGACAAACATTGTTTTCTGCATTTTAATTAATAAAAAATAAAAAAAAATTACAGTAGAGACTCCATTATCTGGACTAATGGATGCAGGCACTTGTCCGGATTATCAAAAATCCGGATAATCGAGTAAAGTATGAATTAAACGAATTTGTCATTCATAATTTTACGTATCCTACCTGCACGGAAAGTATGTCATTTCGGGCACTTAGAGCTGGCGCAAAGTAACACATTGCAGCTCAGGGATAGGGAAAGCGGGAGCAAAATATTTTTTCTAACACACGCACGGAAAGTACATCATTTCTTACCTGTGTAGAGGCAGGGAGAGAATTTTACTTTTCTTACTATGATATAATAGTTATTTTTATTTCTCAAACATTCTTATCTCAATAGAATCAGTATTGTGAATATTTGTATCTAATAATAAATTATTATTATAAAATTAATAGTATTTACTTCAAAAAATTCCGTTAAAGAATTGCATATTTGTACTTTCGTTTACGTGTGTTAGAAAAAATAGTATGTGCACCGCGGAAGGAAAATTAGTCTAGCTACAATACTTAGCTGTATATTAAAGTTCATTATGCATTTATAATACTAATATTTGTAATAATTACAGAACAGTACTGTATAGTATAGTACATTACTATAAAGTACATATAGTATAATGTAGTACATTACCGTTCAGCACTGTACAGTAAAGTACTGCATAATATAGTATAGTACATTACTGTACAGTATAGTGTAGTACAGTACTATATAGTATAGTACAGTGTAGTACAGTAGTATATAGTGTATAGTACAGTGTAGTACAGTACTATATACTATTGCCCTCGCTTCGTCTCGGGTGAAAAATTGTGAAAAGTTGTTTTAAAAAAATATGCGGAACTTCATTTTTTTGAAAGTTTAAGTAAGAAAACTTTAGAATTTATAAAATAGCTGTTGGTTTCTTCTTTCTTTTCGGAATTATTATACCTTTTCATCCAGTGTGCCATCGGGACTAAGAAAACCACTGGCTAGCAGAGCAACAGCTCCAGCGACAACGGGACTAGCGACAGAAGTACCTGAAAGTTTTCTGCATCCACTCTCTAGTGCTGATCCTTGTACTCCTGAGCCGTACATTACCAAATCAGGTTTAACCCGACCGTAGCCAAAGGGCAATTCCCACGTTGTCATTCCACGTGAAGAAAAACCAGCAATTTGATCGTCCCAATTAATTCCACCGACGCCAATCACGTCCATTTGATCAGCTGGATTATTCAGCGTGCTAGAATAATTTGTAAATTATAATAATTTTATTAAAAGATGTATTTTGGTGTTGACCAGAATAAATTGTAGTGAAAAACGTAAAATAGTGTTTATTTTCGCTGGTTTTTATAATAATTTTACATTATCAACTTTGTAAATTAAAATAAGTCAAACTAAATATACACGCATAAATGTAAAGTAAACGCAAAAATGTAAATTTAATTTACATTAGAAATTTAAATGTAAATTAAAAAATCAAATAGATCAAAAGTTTTTACATGTCATTGTGTATGTTGAGAAGTCTTAAAAAAAGAATTTCAAGTTTGAAAAAGTATAAGTATTTTTAATGTTGACAATATATGAGGCATTCCATTTCAAAACGACCCCCTTTATAAACAATAACTTTTGTAAGGCAATTTTCAAATAATTATTTCTCCTATTTATTGAATCCAAACCTTATTTACTATTAGTGTATTCAATAGTAAAATTTCTCAACTTTACGATAGTAAGAAATTCTTTTTAAAAAATAATATAATTTATGAAAAAAATTAAGTTTGAAAGATAACCTTTTAAATATCTCAAAACACGTTATATCCAATTTTTTTTAAATGGTCACTGGAGCAGAATGAAGGACAGATACTGGTGTTAAATCTTCTCTCTCTCTCTCCACTCGTTGTACAATCTACTACTTTTATGAATCATTTATGGCTTAGTTTATGGTAAATAAGATTGTTTTTTTTACAATTTTTTATCTAAAAGCTGGCCATTTTCTGAATTTTTTGTTTTTAGTATTTCGAGGTTCTGGTCATGTATTGATTCATCTATTTTGAAATTATATTTTACTTTTTTATTTTAGATGATTTTGTGATGAGCTACAATGACAACAGTAATTATTAACGAAGTGGCTATTTCGCCCGTCAAAGAAAATGCATAGCAATAAAAAAACGGGCGAAATAAGAGAAATAGTTTATTTCGCCCGTCAATGAAAATAGGTATATGATTTACTAATTAAAAATATTTGTATTTTTTTTTCTTTTTTATTTGAAGCAGGAAGGAGTCATCCACCTTGGGTTGGACGATTTTTTTTTTTTTAACGAAAGCTGAGGTTTTTTCCTAAAAGGACATATAAATAGTAAAGTGGGACTAGAATGTTTAAATATTGAAAAAAAAAAGAATTTTCTTCTAAACGGAGCTAAAAAACGGGTTTTGAGCGCTCCGGTGAGTAGAAAACTCTTTTTTTCAATATTTAAACATTCTAGTCCCACTTTATCATTTATATGTCCTTTTAGGAAAAAACCTCAGCTTTCGTTTAAAAAAAAAAAAAAATTGGGTCTTTCTTCCCCAAAAATTGAAATATATTTTTAATTTTGATTTTTTTGGGTCAAAAAATTTTTTTTTCAAAATGCTTATTTCCAATCGAAAGAGCATGAAAAAAGCTTTCCAAAATGTACTTTGTCAAATTTGTATGTTTAATTGTTTAAGAGTAAAAAATTATTAAAATAAACATTACACCAAAAGACCCCTTGATCACTTGACGTGGAATCGCTCATATATGTATCCGTTTTGACACACGTCGTGTGTGTCTCAATTGCACTTTAAAGTTAACTTCAAATTAAAAGCACATCATGTGTGAATTACACAGTATAAAAAAATTTGAATGTGTGAGTGATGTGCAGAAGCATCGCGTCGACGTCTTTTCAAACCGAAACGCCTGGTTAAAGACAGGCTCCTGACTCATCCCCACTACCGAAGTTTTACCTCCTAGTCTTCTTGGGTAATTCTAATATATCTTTAAAATTCTGCAATTATTTTCTTACCCATATAAAGGACCATCGTTGCCAATCGCCGATACCATAATAACGCCATTCGCAGTGAGTTCCCACACCTTATCAACAAAAGGATGATCCATAAAATCTGGACCTCCAATACTGAGATTCAATACTGTTACTTTGGTCAGTATTGCATAATTAAAAGCGTCGAGGAACCACGACGTATAAGAGACCTTCAACAGAAGGAAATAAATTACAGATAAGAGAAAATAACAAAAATTAATAATATTAATATTGAAGACTAGTTAGAATAAAAAGGGACTTAAAAATGAATTAGAAAGAAACTTAAGAAGAAAAAATTAAAAGAAAGAAAAATACTTGAGAATTGGTGAAGACTCGAAAAATATGAAGTTCCGAATCTGGAGCGAGACCAAAGCATTCTTTAGATGACGATGCAATTACTCCAGCGACGAAAGTTCCATGACCAAGACCATCCTCGACGGTTTTTTCATTTGTCCAATCAGTGCGTTCCTCAATCTTTTTAAAATGAGGATGACTAGCTGCGAGGCCAGTGTCAAAAACTGCTACCTAAAAAAGCAATGAGAAAATTTATTAGGTTTCCCTACTTTCTTCATATTTCCATTATATTTATAAAAAAGTACCTTTATACCCCGTCCTGTTACCCCCATTCCCCATAAAACGTCCGCTTGAAGAATGCTCGTAATTTGACGTGGAATAGCACGAAGCAATTTCCTCGATGCATGTCTAGAAGGTGTTTGTCCAGCATTCGAATTGGAAGTTTTCTACATATAAAAATTTTCATTTATTATTCGAAAACATTTTTTCTCATTTAACACGGATGTCACAAAAATTTAATTTTGTTTTTCCCTGATTTCTAGACAAAATTTTGACATTTTTCCTGTTCCTCAAGAATAATTTGATTCACTCTAAAAATGATTAGATACTCAAAAAAGTTCTATTACATTTATTTAGGAATTTCATTAATTAGAAAGTTATTCGTAAACATCAATAGCTTCATTTAAAATAAATATTTTAAATCATTATTATTTTTCCATAGGAATGGAGATATTAATAAAATTTCAAATTTGAACCTTTTTTAATTTCAACAAGCGAGAGATAAAATAATTATTTTATATTGTAAAATACTTATAGTTTTAATTCTATGTTGAAAATTCTTTCAGATTCTTAAAAGGCGCAGAACATTAAAAAAATAATTTGTTTGCAAAAATTTATTAAATAAGTATTAAAATATAAACTCTTTAAAAAGTCTCTAATTCTAAGCAAAAGTATATTTTATTCCCTTTTTATTCCCACTTGATTCATTTAAATCGGTTCATTCATTTAGGAGAAATAAAATTTTGTTTATAAAGGTGCAAAAAAATTCATTTTGCAATAACTTTTATAAGAAAATATTTTTATTTCTGTTTTTTGGTAAACACATTCGTAAGGCCAAATAGAAATATTTTTTCAATATTTCGATTAAGAAAAATACTTTTTATTCTTCGTGAAAATTTCACGAACTCTGAAGTTTATCTATTTATCTATTTATGAAAATTTTAAACGCAACGCTTTAAAAATTCCATTAATTTTGAAATATTTATGTAAAATTATTCATTAAATAATTTAAATGTAATGTAATATTTAAAGAAAAATTATTGTTAAAAATAGAAAAATTAAAGATCTTTCATTAGAATTCGTGATAATTTTATACTTTGAGTCAAACAAAATAGTCACCAAAATATAGAATTTTCTTATGAATTCTAAAAAATTTCTTTTTATCCAGTAATTCTAATAATAATTCCTGACTTTTGCCTGACCTGTGACAACTCAGTTAAAATATTTAAGTTAAAAATAAATATATTAAATACCTCCTGCATGGAAGTATTAGAATTATTAAACAAACAAAAATAATTAAAGTTTAATAAATTTTCCAACTCACAAAACTATTGATTTTTCGTTTAAAATTCTTATACTCCGGATAACCATCTTCATTGGTTTCGGCGAATTTCAATGTTCTTTTCACGAGCCTTTGAGGTGTAACACGTCGTACAAGTGGATGATCAGTGAGTGCACTGAGTCCCGAATATTTATCATTCTCCTCAATAAGAACAACATCGAAATCACTTGGAAATCCACTCGCAGGATTATTACGATTCAATATTTTCCAATTTTCCACATCTGATGAATTTAGTGCAGCTCGAATATAATTTTCACGTGTCCTCGGCTTATAATAGCCATTGAATGCGACAATATATTCATTTTTAATAACACTACTTGAAAATTGCACCTTGATCTCCTGTGTATTTTGCGATGTATTACATGGAATTGAATAAAAATTATTCAATTCGTAAAATGCTTCAGGTATTGTTGAGACGTTTTGTTTTAATTGTTCGTCAAGTTTCTCGTTACTTTCAGTGACAACGAAATTCATCAATAAGAGAAAAACTTCTATGAAAAGTATATGCGGTTTCATACTATTATTATTTTCAACCTGCAATTTTTTTTGGTTATGTTTTATTTATAGAAAAAAGATGTAATAATTATAATTTGTATACAATCTTATCTTATTTATTAGGTTAAAAATAATGAAAATTACACTTACTTTGTAAATTTACTCTATTAATTTTATTCAACATTGTTTTATAACCTAAATTTTCCTCCTGCTAACTCAAGTCCTTGGAATTGTGACATTTGTTCGATTTTATTAATACACACATCATATTTTCACGTAAAACTTAGATTAAATTGTATTCGTTGCAATCATAAACAAAGTGGAAAACAAGAATTTCTCTCGTGATTGATCCTGTGCATGAAAATATGACGTTTCATTCGAAATTGAATTAATTGAAAACAACGAACATAACCAAAAAGGAAAAGTCAAACGTACACTGGCAAAAAAATTTTCTGTAAATTTACAGAGTTTATAGAAAATTGTAAAATTGACGCATTGAAAATATTAATTTTACAGAAGAGATATTTTAAATTCGCTACATTTAAATACGTTATTTTACAAGGTTTCATATAAAAACTATAAATTTACAGAAATTTTTTTTACATAAATATATATATATATATATTTATGTACAAAAATTTTTGCTGATAATAATCACTTATCTAAATGAGTGTATTCCATGCAAAATTTGGAAAATTTTAAGTATATAGTTTTAAATCCTTTTTGATTAAAAATTAGCTGAGTTACAGAATTTCAAAGTTTCGAATACAAAAACCCTCATTTCGAGAAAAATGGAATTTAAGATATTCGGATAACTGTTTACAGTCCAGTGCACCTTAAAAATAAAAAACCAATACGTTTTACATTTATAAAACCACCCTCTTCCCCTTAATTCGATAATATGCAAAATCGACAAAATGGACCCTTTTCTAAAAAGGACGGTTTTTTTTATTAATAAACCATTTTTATTACAAGGTTAATGATTGGGAATAATTTTACTGTCATATGAAGAAAATGAATAGACATTAAACTTATTTAGAAATTTTTAAGTCTCTATCGTCTCTGTTATAAATAATTTGTCGAAATATCGAATTTTTACTTCGACCACTACGAAAAAAAAGATTCTAACATTAATATCTCTACTTTAATTTCTTTTTTATTTAAATTAAATAAATTGTAGTTTATGAAAATGAAAATTTTGGTTGTTAAACATTTTTATGAATTTTCTAATAATAAAATTGATTTATAATGAAGAAAAATGAGTCTTAAAAAATACAATTAATTGTTTACAATAAATAAAATAAGGAAATAAGTTTGTTGCTTGATGAAAATTTTTTTATTAACAAAACACTATTCAACTTAAGTTTTTATTTAAAAAATCAAAAAATAATTTATATTCAATTAGATAAGTTATTGCTATAAAAACATTTGAAAAAATAGAATTTTAATTTAAAAATAAATATAGGTTTATTGTTTTTTAAATAACATGCTTCTCTGTCAACAATTTTCGACTTTTGTCTGAGCATTAGAAACTCGTTGAAGCCAAAATACACTTTCATCTACGGTTTCAGTGAGAGGTGTATTTAGCGTTCGTACTCCAGTTGGAACAGTTAATTGCGCAATTTTCTCTTTGCAATTTATTGCCTAATTAAGAAAATATAATTCATTAGATTCAATTTATCGTATAATTTTTAACCCTCCGTCACACACCTTGGGGCTGCGTCTACAATAGAAAAAAATAATGTGTAATTTGAAGTGTAATGTGTATTGTTTTTGGCATTGACAACTGTCAGGGGCAATTACACTGTATATTACACAATTTTCTACACATTATTTTTTCTGTTGTAGACGCAGCCTGGAAAAAATTACGACTTTACACACGTTTAGAGGGAATCCCTCACCACATTGTAAAATAAGCGACATTACAACATAAACAAAGGAATCAACAAAAATTTAATTTTAACACAAACTTGCAAATATGTAGTAAATTATTCTAAATTATAAAATTAATAAAATTAATTTTCGGTCTCAAAAATAAAAATTAATTACACGAATGCACATCTTCGAAGGAATTACACTTTACATGTAAAAATAATGTAACATTAACAAATAAGCAAAAAAATCATTAAATAATTTATTTTAATTATATTTATAATATAATTTTGTCATTAACCAACAGTGGAACAAAAAATGTTTTGAAAACTTCATTATTTTATTTAACATAACCTCACTTTTTCTGGCTTTAAAGCTTCATAATTAAATATTAATTATGTTTAAACTAAATGTTTTTTTAGAAATGTGTTGAAGAGTAAATTGTCGAAAGGTATAAAAACAAATTTTATTTTGCAATGAGGAAAACAAAAGTTATTTAAAAATACTGAAACCGTAGATGGAATCCCTCCCTAGGTGTGTGACGGAGGGTTAATAAAAACATGATAAAGAAAAAAAATGTAAACAATTAGTGAAAAAAAAATTTCAAGTACCTGTCGAATTGTAGAGAAATTTAAATTCATCCCATTAATTATTTTATTCATATTAGATATTTCAGACCGAGTAGTAGGCGTATCCTTCGAAACAGTATCGAGATCTTTGAAACATTTGGCAAATTCTTCCAAATTTATTTTCATTACATCATTTTTTATGTCTGGAACGAAGTTTAGTTTTTCCTAAAATTTATTTTAAAATATTTAAAAATATTTATTTACTTGAAAATTAAATAAATTCACAATTTACTTATAATGCTCGTTATCAAGAAGAAAAAAAACCTCGTGTAATATTTCTGCCGTATTTTGAAAAGATATATTTTTTGAGACAGAATTCTGTTTTTGAATTTCTTCAACGTTTCTTCTAGTTTCCTCGATATATTTACTCGTCTCAGATTGAGTTAATTTTGTAATAAGACTAAAATCATCGGGTAAAATATTCACATTCTTCTCAAAATAGTTCTGAAAAAATTATCAATTTTAAATTTGGAACATAAAAGAAAAAAAAAGAAAATATAAATTTCTAATTTTTAATAATTACCTGCAACGTATCGTTGACAGACACATCGTTCGTTTCATCCTCTTGTCTTTCATCTTTATTGATATTTTTTATAAACAATAATAATAATTTAAGTGTACTCTGTTGATTTCTCAAGGAACACTTACCCTGTAAAATATTAAAAATCGTATAATAAATTAAAAAACACAAAATAAATTAATAATTAACTCCTCAAATAAATTTTTATACGTTCCTATAAAAAAAGTTTACACGAACAAATACGAAAAGAAAAGAAAGCATGAAAAAAAATACAATAAAAATTTCAACTTACTAATAATTGTTCTTTGTCTCGGCAAATACCAATTTGTGAATAATATTTGAATAACTCTTCTGAAAATTAATATCAATTTTATAAAAAAATATACATTAATCGTTAATTTTTAAATATACTACCTTCTAATGCTTCTCCTTTTAATTTATTTAGAAGTGGAAAAGAATATTTTGGATTTTGTTGAAGAAGCCAAGACAATAAACAAATTCGATTGTCACCACCAAGAATTTGTGTTTCAATGTCTTTTGAATTTATTAAGGTTATCCTTGGATATTGCAAGAGCACTAGAGCATTGTAAATATCCATCATAACTTTATCATTACTCACTGAAAAATATAAATTTGAAAAATTAAACAATTATATAAACAATTGTTTTTATCAATAATCGAAAAATAAACTTTTTAAATATTTTGGACACTTGAAACTACTTACTTGTTATATTTTCTATTAATATAATATAATTAGCGTTTGTTGTTATTATTTTTTAATTATTTCTTGAAATATTAATTTGTTTTAAAGGTTTTTAAAAGACAAACAATAAATGAGCTAAAAAATTGAACTCTGCAAACGTAAACAATCAAAGTTACTAGGTAACTAGGGATATCGAAATTGAAAAAACATTTCCCTAGGTAGAACCAATGCTTTCCATAGACATATAAGGTTGAGTCCACAATAGGCACTTTTCTTAAAGCGATGCATACCCTCTACATCGATTTCCATTGTTCGAACAATGGAAATCGATGTAGAGGGTATGCATCGCTTTAAGAAAAGTGCCTATTGTGGACTCAACCTTAGCATTGGTTCGCACTTGCACTTTATGATTAAACGAACTTACAAGTGAAGTTCGATCATAATTATATGAATAACTTGTTCGAAGATATAACTTATGTAGTACCGCAACTTGTTGTCGGATGACGCCACTGTTCAGAGATAGAAAGAGAAAAACTCACTCCCTCTCTTTGTCTATCTCTTACTACCTACTGTCTACCTTTCATTTAGTTTAGAGAAGGCTTAATTAACTATTAATAATTAACAATTATTAATTATTATTACATATATGTATATATAGATATGTCTATATATTTATACAATATATGTATTGTAATACATATTATATACGATCATAATTATAAATATATATTTTATTTATTTTGCTTATTGATTTATATTTATTATTTTATTAAATTGTTCTTATTTATCTATTTCTAATTTAGGGGGGGGATTAGTTTTAAATTTCCAAATATTTCTAGCTTATATGTATATGTATATTGTTACTACTGTATGTAATAAAGAGGGTGGGAATATATATCTTCGAACAAGTTATTCATATAATTATGATCGAACTTCACTTGTAAGTTCGTTTAATCATAAATTATATTTCATTTACTTGTTCGAAGATATAACTTATGTAGATGATTAGAGTAGAATGAATCATTCTGTAAGATTTACAATTGTCAATGATAACATTCAACTTTCATTTTGAGAATACACATAAAACGCTTTTGTGATAAAAACTTAAATACTGATGAACCATTCCACCAAATTATTATTATTTGTATTTATATTTATTAATTTGATGATAAACCATTCCACCAAATTATTCTTATTTGTATTTATATTTCTTAATTTGATGATGAAAAATTAAATACTGATGAAACATTACACCAAATTATTATTTGTATTTGTATTAATTATTATTATTATTAATTATTTTTAAAAACAGTTATAATACTGAAAATAAAACTATATCTTTTTGAGGAATCAAAAAGAAAAATTATTTAGTATTTCAACTAGCTACCAATCTTTTTTAAGGCTTTTGGTCTTTAAACAGGATTTTATATACTTTCCTTGATATTCTTTTTCTAGATTTCGGATATTGTAACCAGGTTTTGTCTGTACAAAGAGTCATTATTATTATTATTATTTTATTTATTATTATTATTATTATTTTTTTTTTTTTGGAAAAGAAATACCTAAAGCTGGCCTTCTGTAGGTCTAGAGATTTTAATTAATCTGTTATTATTTATTTTATTGGGTGGACTTTAAAGTCGATCGTGGAGCTAACATTGGGTTTAAATGTGCTCCACTTCTATAGTATTTTTAGAACATGATTTATTTATCGTAATTCCTGTTAAATAAAAAATTAAATGTGATGTATCAAGGGTTGTAGTCTAAAAAATTCCTTAATTAAAATTGCTGGTTCTCGATATCGGCCAAATGTTAATAAAATCAAAAGATGTCATTCATGCAGAAGTCAATACATTATAAATGCTCATTTTTGTGAAAAGCTTATTATAAAATACTTAGAATCTATTGTATCATTAGCTGATAAATGATCCTGTTTAAGTTTCCTGTAAAAATTCTATTGAATGTTTAAGGATGAATTCATAGATATTTTATACTATAGCAAAATCTTTAATGCTGATTAAGAATAATAAACGCAGTCCGCGTTCTCTTTTAAGATGCGACCTGAATGATAAAATTTTTGAAAACAGAGAAAAGTAAAAATAAAAAGAGTTGCTTTAAAAATGTTTGATTATCCTATGAGAAAACAGCATCTGGTTAGAAGCATGTTTCCATTTCGAATAATTCAGATATTAAAAATCTGAAACTCTGCAATCTAAAGAATAGATATTCCTATAAGAAACTACCTTTTTTAAAGAATATACTTGAGGTTAAAGAAAATATTTTTAAGGCATATACACAGTAAAAAGAAAGTTTTATTTTAAGGCAGGAAAGCAGCCTTAAATTAAGATACAACATTTTTAAGGCAGTCAATGCTGAATTTACGCACGTATTTTGTATCGTATCATATTATAGCAGACAGTGCTGCATTTAAGACCGATCTTAAATTAAGATTTACTTTTTACTGTGTAAAAATTCACATTTTTAGTAAAAATAAAAGTATTTATAGCTTACGTTTGTGGGTTACTTTATGCTGGAAAAATATTTAAAATATATTTTCATGTAAAGATTATATCCCATATTTTTTAAAATATTATTCCTAAACGAGAGATCTATATGATATCTCGATCTGTATCTTGTTATGATATTCTAGAACCCTCATGTAGGTATACCTGAACATGCCTTAAACGACGAAAGTCAGAACGGGCTGTAGGCTATTCCCAATTTAATTTTGTTGATTTGTTCCTTTATTTCCAATTTTATTTTATTTATTTGTTATTATTACTTATTTATTTTTTGTATGAGCTATTGTAGCGATATTATTTATTCTTAATATCTTTCATAGGAAAGAGAGTTAAGCGCAAGAAAAATTGCCTTTAACTTCTAAATAGCTTATGTGTTATCTTTAACTTTCATTTTTTTTTTTAATACGCGTTATTAATTCACAATTTATTTATTTATTTATTTTTTTTTTGTGAATAGAAATCTCTTTTAGTTTTACTAAATTCACATAATAAAGAATACTTTCTTAATTCATGTAACCTTATTTATTTATCTTGCTGTTTGCAAGATAGCTACAATAAATTATTTTATCACTAGAATTCAGTTGACACTTATGTTGATTTGTTTGATATTTCTGAGAAAGTATTTAAATTAATTTTCTTCTTATTAACAGTAAGATCTAAATAACAGCATTTAGAAAGGTTTTTTGTTAGATTAATATTATTTGGCCATTATTTCCTAAATGTTTGATAATTAGAAAGTCATATAAATAAAAGTATGAATTTGATAACTATTTCTCAACCAGATCCTTCTGGCTATACACATGAAAATGAAATGTAATGATGATAATTAGAACAAGAGATCTTTACATATTCTGTCTAAAGTAGAATATTTATTACATATCTATTAATAAACCAATAAATCTTCTTGTAATTGAATCCATACGTTTAGGGAAACATGTATGTTCTTTTCGAATATATTTATCACTGGCTCCTATATATATAGCAATTGATTGAGTGAAGATTAAAAGTCTGTCCTTTATACTCAAGTATTATGTATTCGTGTACTAACTGGCTAACCGCTTAGCCTTAGATAATTTGTTTCCTTTAATGTCAGCTTCCTTGCTGCTGTAATTAGAGATAAAACGTAGTTAACGGGGCTAGAAAACGAATATATTTGACTCCGAAGAACAACAGACATAACAAATGTAATACCAATCTTTTGTTGAGGCTTAAACATTAAAACTTTCTTCATGCTCTTAGATGAATCAAACAAGACTTCCAGATTGTTTCCAAATTATAGGAATTTAATAATTTATTATTTTTATACTATATTTACCAGAAATAAAAATTTTCCATGCTTCAGTTTCAGTGTACAATAGTTGAGAATTTTTATTTTTTGATAAACTGAAATTTTTCAGAATACATTTTTTTTTTTTCGTCAATTTCCTGAGAATTCTTTAGTAATGGGATTTATTGTTAATGATACTACTACAATGCTGAGCCAGGCATGTCTTATTATTATTATTTATTGTTATTATTATTTTTTTTTATTTATTTATTTTTTTTTTGTTTTATTTTTTTTATTTTTTATTTTATTTTTTTTGTCATGAATATTTCTGCTACAGAAATTTTCACATTAGTGACAATCGCTGAGGTATTGATAGCAATTCTCTTACAATTAAATTTATATTTTTCTCATTTTACCTTTTTGTCAGTAACTTTTTGTACAAGACTTGAAATCTTGCTGTAAAAAGTTTTTGATTTTTAAATTTTCTGCATATTTGTAAGACTTTTTATTTTATTTATTTATTTTTTTTTAATCTTCTTCCTTGTTAATGGTTTTTGGCTAAGCCGATTGTCAGATCCATATTAAATATATTCAATTTTGTTTAAAAATTATCATCTGAAAACATTTTTTGACTTTTCCTTATAATGTATTTCAAGAATTGACGGAAGTAGTGCTCTTAGATTTAATGAAACATTTGTCATTAATTGCATTTTATTATTTTCCGTCCTCAACTCATGATTGAGGATCAGAAATCCCTCTCGGCTATTGGCAACAACTCGGGATTGAAGCTCAGCCATGTTGGGAAAAGCAATGCTTGTATGTTTAAATTACTTACACGTACATATTCGAGCTTACTTCCTTATTTTTCAGAGACTTTGTCTCCTCATGCTCTATAGCATGAACTTTCTTTAAAATCCTATAAACGTTCCGCTTCTGTTCTTCCACTTCCAGTTTTTCCATCTTCTTCACACACTTTTAATTTCGTTGAAAACGTGATGTGGCTGTCACCAACGCCAAGAAACGAATGAAAGGTAGACAGTAGGTAGTAAGAGATAGACAAAGAGAGAGAGAGGGAGTGAGTTTTTCTCTTTCTATCTCTGAACAGTGGCGTCATCCGACAACAAGTTGCGGTACTACATAAGTTATATCTTCGAACAAGTAAATGAAATATAATTGTACTTTTATCTTACCTTTTGCACTGGCACTGGGGCCGTATTCTCGAATCGATGACCCTAGATGTCGCATGCGACAGACCATGCGAGATCGAAAAACTTATTCTCGAACGCGTGTCGCATGCGAGATTTCATGTCGTGTGCGACAATTTTCGAATGGTTCATCTCGAGTGGGTAGTGACCACTCGAGATGCAAAGTCGCATACGAAATGCTAGTGAGAAATAAGGTTGTGTGTCATATTGATAATAAACGTATATAATACAAAGTAGTATTAGTGTGCATAAACCGTATGCTAAAGTAAGAAAAACTGTACAATATAACCAAAATGTAGGATTTAAAAATTTAACGTAATCTTATAGTGAAATGAAAGATTATGTAACAATTTTTCAAATTATCTTTTAAGCTGATTTTAATAAGTATCATTTATAATAAAAAATTAAAATGTTTTTGTTATTTTTGTAAATATAATATATAATATAAATTTTCAATTATTATTAATTATTTATTATTTTTAGCAGCTATCTGTTAACACTTTTAAGTTAGTTTTTATGTATATGCTTTGGTTTTTGTTTTTATATTGTTTGACAAATTAAAAATATGCAGGTATTTTCTTGATTGTATATTCCTGTTTCATTTTTGTAGAAAATTCTTAATTTTCATAAGGAAATAATTTGCATTATTTCTATTTCTTAGTATTGCAACTGCTTTAATAAAATTGAAAATTTTTCATAGATCCAGGGAAAAAGGTTTATATAAAGTCCATTTGTCTATTAGGTACAAATTTTAATTAAAACTGAAATTTTTAGAAAATAAGGAAAAAATATTACTTAAAAAAATGTTCAATTACATTTATTTATTAACTAATTTAATTTTAAAGTTATTCGAAAACATCAGTAACTTTTTTTTTAAATAATAATTATTTTTTCCCATAAGATTTTACGTTATTTAAAAAAAAATGTGAAATTAATTGAATTTTGTAAGAAGAATTTTATTACTCTTTATTTAATTATTTTAAAGTGAACGGGCATGATCATCGCTCAATAGTACAAATAAGTACTATTAAAACAATTTCACATAATTAATTGACCGCATTGTTGCACACTACTAACAAAAAAATTTAAGTACGCATCTTCCCAATGAATTTATTAACTGACACTAAAAAAATTTTTAAATAATTAATTTAATATATTCTGCAATCATTTATATGTATTGACAAATTTAACTAATTTTAGAAGAATTTTAATTTTTAAAGTTCTTCAAAAATCTGAGTATTAAAATTGTTAATTAAATTCCTTAAACATTGAAATGTTATGAAATTGTAAAAATGCAACTTTTTTAAAATAGAAAAATTAATATTCATATTTAATTTTTCTTTGCGTTTTTTCTATATGTCAAATTCTCTTCTACCTTAATTCTTATTGGTATATAAGTATTTGGAAACGACGGCAACGCTGTATGAATGTCGCACACGGAAATTTCCGAACAACCTATCTCGAATGGTCGTCGAGAATATACTTTTGAAGTCGCATGCGACATTAACCATTCGACATTTTACGCATACGAGAATTGTCGAAGGCTTTCGAGAATACGGCCCCTGGCACTTGCACATGCATATTGGCACCTATTGGAGACTCAGCTTAAGAATAGACTGCGCAAGAGGATTATAATTCAGCTTGTGACATAGAAAGAGACATCAATGCGTTTGACAGAGACGGATAGAGCAGAAGAACCGATTGTCAGACTCTTTCTAGCGCACGGCATGCTTTGGAGTGAGGGAGAAAAAAGAGAGATCTTACGCTCTATCCGTCTCTTTTTATACCAGTAGCATTCTCCTCTCATGGGAATCATGAAACTCGCGCTATGATGGTTCGGTCACAGCTCGGCTGCCTGCCTGCAGGTCGTCATGACAATACATAAGAGTAAGAGAGTCAGACAATTTAAATTATTCGTCTCCTCTCTCTTAGAGTGCAGTCCCATGCTGATAGAATAGTGGAGTAGTGTAATAGATTTGACCAATCAAAATAAGTGTTACAAAATCCAGTCATCTGATTGGTCAAAACTGTTCCACTATTTTACTAATCTACCACCATGGGACTGCACTCTAAAGCTGCGGTTACACCTCTGCAGGCTGCCTGCCTGCGCAGGCAGGAGCAACGAGAGTAAGGGAGAAGTTTCAAGTCACTGACTCTCTTACTCTTGTACGTTACCATGACAACCTGCAGGCAGGCAGGCTGCCTGCAGAGGTGTAACCGCAGCCTTACTCTCGTGGCGGCTGCCTGCGCAGGCAGCCGAGGTGTGACCGTGCCATGATGCTTTCTGATTAGTCGTCAGGAACTTTTGTACAGAAATTTTACTGGCCAAACGGAAGCGATGAAACTATATGGAATTTAAATCGATTTACTGTCAATTGTATTCGATATTCGATTTAAATAGTAATTAAAAATTTATAATCACAAAAACAATCATAAATTTTCTTCAAAAAAGTGTAATATTTGAAGATTTTTGTTATTAAAAAAATAGAATAAACACCTTTATAGGTGAGTTAAATATTATTGATTGTCATGTGTTTTTAGTATTTTCACTGGTATAAGGTTGAAACAGTTTTTTTAACCAAAAAAATATTTACATTATAAATTTCAATATAAACATTTAAAATGGGAGTCAAAGAAGCATTGAATTATGTAATGTTTAATAATCCGATTTCATCGGGAACAATTTATATTGCAAAAAATGCAGCTAGTTCTGTAAGTAAAGTGTGCATTATAACCTAACTCTATCCTTAACTTTTTTTAATAACATTCAGATTTTATAGCTGTATTTCTTTTCTTTTATTCCATTATGTTTATAATTCTATCTATTATCATTATTATAAAATATTGATTATCTATATAATTATCATAAATCGTTATACAAAAATAAAAAATACTTCTCAATGAATGAGTAAGCAATTATAAGTAATTGTTTAAAGAAAATATATTCAAAATTAAAATATTTTTGCAAGTTTAATGATAAGTATAATTAATAAATTAATATTTTTTATAGCTCGGCTTGAAAGGCAAACCTGGAAAATTGATAGCAATGACTCCACCCGACTTATATCAATTGGCAGCATCAAAAGGACCATTTATCAGATTAGCCGGTATCAGCGGTGCCATTGCTGTCATTTTGGCTGCTTATGGCTCCCACAGTAAATAATTTTTTTTTTAATTTTCAAAATAGTCTTCATTTTTTAAAATTAGTTTAGACTTATTAATATTTTATGATTTTCAGGGAGATATTCACTTGATGATAAAGGTATTGAAGAAAGAAGAGTATTTGAAACGGCTTCGAAATTTCATTTCCTTCATACATTAACGTTAATGTCATTGCCACTCTGCAGATATCCATTTTTAGTAAGTTCTAGTAATAAATAGTTAATAAAAAATTAAGTAATTAATATTATTTATTTTTTACGTTCAAGTAAAATGAAAACCAGTTTAACTAATTTAGTTAAATTGAGAATTAGTTTACATTTACCCAAAGAAATTTTAACAGGGATCACAGTTAGTACCTTTTTTATCCTTTTAAATTAATAAGATTCCCTAAAATATCAAAAATCATGCATATTCTCCACTTTTCTCATTTTTTAAAAGAAAAACTTGAAGAATATCATGCAAGTAAAACAAGTTTAGCATTTTGCAACTTAAATTCTGTTTATATTATTTTATCAGAGTTTTTTTTACATTAGGTAACAATTATGTAAATCAACTTTTACCATTTATAAAGTAAAACCAAAACTGGAATTTTCTTCACATGTTTTTAAAATAAATTTTACTAAATTAAAAGTATGTTACTAATTTTTATTACAATTTACTTCAGATGTAAAAATTACTCTGAAAATAACGTTTTTTTCTAACAAATTTTACCATTTCTACAGTTAATTTTTATACATGGATCATTCCAGCGAAAATCGTCTAGAGCTGGTTGCTCGATGATTTTAAAAAATGCTGTAATTAATATATAATATTCTCCAATACAATTAGATTATCTTTTTGGTGGTTTATAGCTCCAAATATATTTTACATTCATTTAAATAATTTTTTTTAATTTCTAACTGGTTATGAAGTCTAACATAACCCATTTTTCGAAAACTCTGTAAATAACTAAAAACATATTAAAAATACTGCTTTTTATTTTAAATATATATGTTTTTGCTAAATTCATCTAAATAAACGAAAATTATTTGAAAATAACTTACCAGAACATTTAGATCAGTATTTTTTTGTACTTGCACAGTATAATAAACATCATTTTCTTTTTCTTATATCTTCTGTGGAGAAAAAGGAATCTTCACGAAACCTTTTAAACTGGATTTGTTTTAAAATTATAAATTTATTTTAATTGAAATTTCCTTGGGCACTCTACTCATTAACTATTTAATAAATATGGAAAATTATATAAATTTAACCTGATTTTCATTGAATTTTCGTTTTAATGATCAGACTGCAGTTCATCACCTTATCGTTCGTTTAAAGAAAACAAACTTCAGTCTAGTCATGAAAACTAAAATTCAATGAAAATCAGGTTAAATTTATATAATTTTCCATATTTATTAAATAGTTAATGAGTAGAGTGCCCAAGGAAATTTCAATTAAAATAAATTTATAATTTTAAAACAAATCCAGTTTAACAGGTTTCTCCACAGAAGATATAAGAAAAAGAAAATTATGTTTATTATACTGTGCAAGTACAAAAAAATACTGATCTAAATGTTCTGGTGAGTTATTTTCAAATAATTTTCGTTTATTTAGATGAATTTAGCAAAAACATATATATATTTAAAATAAAAAGCAGTATTTTTAATATGTTTTTAGTTATTTACAGAGTTTTCGAAAAATGGGTTATGTTAGACTTCATAACCAGTTAGAAATTTAAAAAAATTATTTAAATGAATGTAAAATATATTTGGAGCTATAAACCACCAAAAAGATAATCTAATTGTATTGGAGAATATTATATATTAATTACAGCATTTTTTAAAATCATCGAGCAACCAGCTCTAGACGATTTTCGCTGGAATGACCCACATGAAAGATTCTTAAATATCCTCGAACGATATTCGTTCAATTTGCATTTTTGTTAAATTTTACTACTTATACAGTAAATAATTGTATTTTTTATAAAGAAATTTCCTTTGAAATAGTAAAAGTTATTCTGCTCATAACAATTTCGAATACTGAATTTCACTATTTTTGGAATAAACTTGAGAATAATTGTAAAGTTAACTTTACAACTTTAAACTTTCTTTAAACGCAGTAAAATTTGTTATTAAAAATTATTATGTCCAGGGCAAATTTTACAGCATCTGAAGTAAATTCTTTATAGTTATTTAGAAAATAATAATTTTTATTAATAAATTTTAGTAATACCAGTTTTTGGACAAATAAATTGTTCAAATTTTTTTTAACTTTCTTCAAATAATTTTTATTTTTCAAAAAATTTTTTTCTAAACTAAAACCACTATTTGAAAATTAAAATCTTTTTACCTAATGTTATACGAAAAAAAACTACTGTGGTCCTCGTTTTAAAATAAAAAAAATTAATAAATAAAATAATGGGATAGGATGGGAATCAGATGGGGTCAATCGAAACAGTAGTTGTTTCAGTTAAATAAAAAATCAGGCAGAGAAGCAGGCGCAATGCGCCTACATTATAGGGTTTCGTGGCTTAAAATGACAAAAATGATGATAATGAGTTGCCATGGCAACAGTTACTATGACAGCGTTTGTTAAGACGTAAGACTTAAGACTGAGGACTTAAGACCTTCTTATACCAAAGACGTAAGACATAAGACATAAGACTTAATACATAAGACTTAAAAACTACGGACGGACACCGAAGTCGCGCTATAAGGGTTTTGGTCCTTGGCCACGAAACCCTAAAAATGATTAAAATAAATGCGGCCCTAAACCTTTGACCCTACATTCCCCATAACGGGTTCTAAGTGTTTTCCTATTTTATGTTTATTAAACAATTAAACATACAAATTTGACAAAGTACATTTTGGAAAGCTTTTTTCATGCTCTTTCGATTGGAAATAAGCATTTTGATAAAAAAAAATTTTTTGACCCCAAAAAAATCAAAATTAAAAATATATTTCAATTTTTGGGCGAGAAAGGTACGATTTTTTTTTTTTTAACGAAAGCTGAGGTTTTTTACTAAAAGGACATATAAATGAAAAAGTGGGACTGGAATGTTTAAACATTAAAAAAAATCACTTGACATGGAATCGCTCATATATAAAAATATTTCCTATTGCATAAATAATTTAAAACCAAAAAAGACACCCTTTCACTTTTTTGACTAGCATTTGGAAAAAAATGAAGTAAAAATTCATACTAAAATTTATAATTATCCTTTATTAATACTACAACAAAAAACAACTTTGATTTTTTCATTTTGAAAATTTTTCTTAAAAATAGGAGATTGTTTCTATTTACCCCTAAAAACTGGAAATTCGGGGTAAATAGAAACATTATTTTTATCAAAATACAACTCTACTCTCTAAATTTGAATTAGTAAAAATGTTTACTAATTGGAATAAGTGACTGACTTTTTGCTTTTGAATTAGTAAATTTTACTAATAAATTATTAGAAATTACTATTTATCAGCGAAGTTTACTAATTCAAAAGCAAAAAGTCAGTCACGAATTGGAATCTTTATATTTTTTTAACATTTCCATACTTGAAATTGATTTTTTCTTAAATTTTTAAAGAAATAATCAACTGTTTCTATATTTACCCCGAAATTCCTTCGTTTTTAGGGGTTAATAGAAACAGTCTCCTATTGTTAATTAAAGTTTTGTAAGTGAAAAAATCAAAGTTGATTTTTGTTGTAGTATTAATAAGAAAAAATTATAAATTTTAGTATGAATTTTTAGTCTAGTTTTTTCCAAATGCGAGTCAAAAAAGTGAAAGGATCTCTTTTTTTGATTTTCAATTATTCATGTAATTAAAAATATTTTTGTATATACTGCTGCTAATTGACAATCGGAAAATGGGACAATGCTTAGAATCTGATAAGAGTGATGTAAGGTTGAAGGTTTAAGCACGTATCTATTTTTTAAATGTTTTATTTAACTGAAATAACTACTGTTTCGATTGACC
This sequence comes from Leptopilina myrica (nomen nudum), assembly GCA_032872475.1. Classification (NCBI taxonomy): domain Eukaryota; kingdom Metazoa; phylum Arthropoda; class Insecta; order Hymenoptera; family Figitidae; genus Leptopilina; species Leptopilina myrica (nomen nudum). The sequence continues at coordinate 8,202,470 of CM065467.1, forward strand.
CCTAAATTATAGCAAATGTTGAAAAATTTTAAGGGCAAATGGAAAAAGTTGATTATTGTGATTCAATGATACCCATATTTTTTCACTACCCTATAAAATTGTTCCACGGAAGTGAAATAATAACTCAATGTACAAGAAAACCGGGTAAAGTAATCCGATTTAAAAGAAAAAATTTATGTTATTGGTACCCTATACTAGTAAAATTTAAGTCTATATAAATAAAATTACAAAAAGCCTAAATAAAATTATTCTTACAGTCTGGGACTTTACTTCTGTCAGGCATTACATTATTTTGTGGTCCATGTTATTACTCAGCATTTACCGGCGACAAATCATACTCCAGATTAACACCTATAGGTGGAATGTGTTTCATTCTAGGATGGTTATCAATGTGTATTTAGAAAAAAAGACATTCTTCAAATTTATTTTTTACCATCATGAATACCTAATTTAAATTTCTTCCACCTGAAAAAAATTTGTTTAAATGTTACGTTATTTTCTTAAGAAATTTAAGAAAACTTTTCATGTATATGACTTTTTATACTTCAACAAAAATGTAGTTTTTTAATAATTCTACTTAAAATAAAATTTAATTAATAAAATAATACTTATTTAATAAAATAAAGGTTATTTAATAAAATTCAACTAATTTAATAAAACTGAACTGCAATTTAATGAAATTAAAAAATAATTTAATAGTAATTATAATTTATACCTCATTTTTAAATTAAAAATAAATATTTCAATTTTTTTATTGGGTCCAGATGAAATCCAAAAAATTTGTTACGACTGCGTTTATTGAAGGACTTCAAAGAAACAGTGTTTTTTCGAATTGAAATAAACTTCATTAATTTATGCTAATAAGATCGATATAAATATAACTCTTGTTTATAATACGAATATGACGCGGTTCCAGATCGAATCTCAAGCTCTCAATAACTTCCAACTTGACTCTTGCACCAATTTCCGCTTTTAATATTTTTAATTATCCCTTACAATAACTTGGATTCAACACGAATTTTTCGAATATGAATTTAAAAAAAACAAAAAAAAAAAGAAAACAATCATATATTCACTTTTTTTAAAAGACTACAAGGATAACATATCATGTTTTTCATTATATTAACATTGCCAAATTTAATAAACACCCTTGCTCATCATTAGACTAAATACTCAACAAAACACCGAGAAGATTAAAACCACCACAATTTTTTTCCTATTTTAAAATAATGAAGAAAAAAATTAATTTATTTCTAGAATTATTCTAGAATTCTTTTTTAAGAAAAATAAAGTATGAGACTTCTTTCCCCTTTTAAAAAAATATACATTGAACGAAATGCAAGAAAAAATGTTTTCAAAAATAAAAATAATTTATGGTCTTAAATCTAAAATAAAGAGACAATCATTTTTCGATTGTTTGACGCTTGTAATTTAGTCTAATGATGCATTGGCCGTACCCTTAAACTTAGAGATAATTGGACTATCTTACCTACGAATAGAAATATCAAATAATAAATTGAACGTGGTACATCGATTAAAAAGAAAAAAAAAAGAAAAACGAGAACAGTGTCGTACACACGACTTTTTAAAGTGCGTCAATGACGCGAAGCAACGAAACACAAGAGATCGGTTACAAAAAACGAAAAAAAATTAGGGAAAGAAAAAAAATGAATGCGAGACGCGTATCTATTACCGTTTATCGTTAATATAAATATATATATATATATATATATATATATATTTGGCCATGTCGACCGTACATGTCCTATTTTCTTGAAATGTGACCACCTTTGATTAATGAGTCAATAATCAAGCGACACTTGGCGACGCAATAAAAGCATCGCTGATATAAAATTTACTTTTAATATTTACGGTAAACGCCCTCGGGTTATTTTCCTTTTCTTTTTTTTTGTTTTCCTCTTTTTTTTAATCTTTTTTTTTTAACTCGATCTCTAAAGCAGTACTGATTTTTGTTTCTTTTTATTCATACTATATCGTAATATAAAGTATTTATATATAGACTTGCGTATATCAAACTGCTTCGACGTAATTCTAGGTATTTACAATTGTCTTCAAAATTATGTCTCTCATTGCGATTAATTTCTAAAAAAAAACACCGAAGACATATACCAGACCACAACGACAAGCCCAATTCAGGTTTGAGATTATCACGAAAATAAAACCCCATTGTTATTTTCGAAAAGCTTGGCCCAAATCGAAATGGGATAGACGTGAGAAATCGACATCAAAAAACTATGTTTTCATTTTATTCGACTGAAATGTTGAAGAAGAGGAAACGAAAAAAAAATGAATCGCAAAAAAATCTGAAAATTTGTGAAAAAATGATAATAATAATAATAATAAATCCTTTAATCATTGTCAGATCAAATTCAATATATGTTTGTGAGTGTGAGTGTTGGTTATTTACGGAACCGGAAAAATGTGGGAGTGGGGCGAAAAAGTGATGAATTCTTCGGCATGTCACAATTTTTCTTGTTGTTGTTTATGTTGATGAAAATTTCTATGAAAGATGGAACGAATGTTGTCCTTCGTGTGATGCTATCCTTAATTTGTCGCGCATTATCCGAAGAGACGTGTAATCTGGCAGTTTTAAATAATTCACGCAAGTCATTACTGATGGCAGGAAATCATCTGCTCTCATTGAGGGATCGAGTGTCTTTCTCACTATTGTTAGCGGTGGAGTCAAACTTTTAAAACCTGAAAATAAATATTCATTGTTAATTCAATGTCAATATAAATCCACTCTTAATCCAATTGCAGGATTCACAGTAATTTTTTTTATGTAATATTAGGGGAAAAAAGGGGATTTTACTTTTCAAAAAGGGAAATTTTTAATTAAGTAAAAATTATTGTATTATAGCGTAAAAAATTTTTTTATAGATTTTTCTTTTAACTTCAGTCTTTTCAAATCAAATTATTTTTTGTTTGTTAAACTTTTCCTGTAAAAGTTAAAACAAAATTCAAACTGAACGTTTAATAAAAATTAAATAAAATTTTAACGTTTCTTTTGAATACCTCCTTGATGGTCACTAACGTTTCAGGAACAGTTCGGTAAAACTTTCTTGACTTGACTCGAGTGTTAGTTTTCAGGAATAGTTCGGTTAAACTTCCTTGACTTGCCTGAATTGTTAGTTTTCAGGATTGAAAAACTTTTTTAAATGCCCCGTTAGTAAAAAAAATTTTGACGTTAATAGTTAGTTGTTTTTAACTTTTTTGTACTCATTAACTAATAATTAATAATTTCATTTATAGCAGAAACCGCTTCTGAAACGAAATGAAATAAAAAATTACTTTCGTTTTAGTTCTTAAATATCCAAAAACAAAAGTATTTGAAACTATTAAGTTTCGTGTCAACTCGAAACAAAAGATTGAAAAACATAATAATTTAGTGACAATTACAGAAAAATTGTTTCTGCATACTTATCTAACAAGAGCAACCTAAGAAATTAATGTAACTTATGTAACCATAGTAAATTACGTAGCTATAGTAATTTACATAATTACAGTAAGTTACGTAACTACAATAACTTACGTAATTTATCAAGTTTACGTAACTTACGTATGTAATTTACGTAAAAGATCAAACTTACATAAGTCACGTAACTAGAATAACTTACGCAAGTTGCGTAAATGATGAAACTTATGTAACTTATAACTAATGATCAAAGTTGCATAACTTACGTAACTATAACACCTTACGCAATTAAAAGAACTAACGTAAGTTTGACATAGACATATAAGAATAGACTGCGCAAGAGGATTATAATTCAGCTTGTGACATAGAAAGAGACATCAATGCGTTTGACAGAGACGGATAGAGCAGAAGAACCGATTGTCAGACTCTTTCTAGCGCACGGCATGCTTTGGAGTGAGGGAGAAAAAAGAGAGTTCTTACGCTCTATCCGTCTCTTTTTATACCAGTAGCATTCTCCTCTCAAGGGAATCATGAAACTCGCGCAGTCTATTCTTATATGTCTATGAAGTTTGACCATTTACATTAGTTACTGTAGTTACTTTATTTAGTCTGGTTATGTAATTATAGTATTTTCCTTTAATTATGTAAGTTATTTACTTAAGTTGCTCTAGTTACGTAAGTCAGGGAAAACAATTTTTTGTGTTTGACACTAAATAATTATGTTCTTTAATCTTTTGTTTCGAGTTGTCACGAAACTAAATACACTTTATTAGTTTAGTTTCGTGTCGACTTGAAACTAAAGTCACTATGTTAATTTAGTTTCGTGCCATCTCGAAAACTAAAACAAAAAACTAAACTTTCGAGACGGTCCCTGATTTATAGTAACAATAACACTAAAATTCATTATTTTAATCTTTTTGATAAAAATTTAGGAATAAAAAGATTTTAATAAACTATTGTTTTATTACATAAAACTATTTGAAACTATTTCATAAATTGACCGTAAATATAGTTCGAAATTATTCAGTAACATGGATTTAATATGGATGATTCTTTTATTTTATACAACTATTATTTATTAATTTGAATCTTTCTCACAAGCGGTGAAATAAAATTGAGATTCATATATAAGGACAGTTGAAACTTTCTGAAGCAATAATTTAAAGCGTGCGATATATGTATTAATGTATGCGTTTAGAATGTACTGTAGGCAGGTGTAATGAATAAGTATTTGTTCGTGAATAATTGTAGGGGGTTTAGGTAGTGATTAATGTAGGTAAAATGAGATTTACGGCAGTATTACTGCAATGACATTATTTTTTATATTTTATTCTTCAAGTTTTACCGAACTATTCAGTAATTCAATAAATATAAATTTTACCGAACATTGTACCTTACGTTTTGCTGAACTTTCAATAAAAATAAGTATAGTGAACAGTTACCCTACGTTTTACTGAACTATACAATAAATATAAGTTTTACCGAACACTGTGCCTTACGTTTTACCGAACTTTCAATAAAACTAAGTATAGTGTACATTTATCCTACGTTTTACCGAACTGTAAGTGAACGGCTAATACATGTACCATAAGATTTATTATTTTTACATTATTTTTCAATGCAATTGCTTTTACAGTCATGTTCCTTAAAAATTACAGTTTTGACACCTCATTTTTTAAAAGGTTGAATCAAAATTTTTGCTAGAACACTAATTTGCTTTTAAACTTAATTTTACTATTTAAACTTGTTATAATATACAAAAAAACTTTTTATTTTTTCCAAGATCGAATTTCTTTATAAAAAATTAATCGATTTTACTTCAGAAGCAATAAAATTTACTCTAGTAAAATTAACTCTAAAAATAATAAAATTTGCTGTAAGAAATCGTTATTGTCAAAGTAAATTTATATTATTTGAAATAAATTTCAGTAAGTTATTTTACAATTGAACAATTAGTAGAGGTGTGCATAAAGCCCGAAAAGCCAGGTCGGGTCGGGCTCGGGTTCTCTTGATGTATCGGGTACCTGAATTCATTCGGGTTCTTGAAATTTTCGGGTAGCCTGAAATTTTCGAGTAACCCGGAATTCTCGAGTACCCGAATTTATTCGGGTTCCCGAAAAATTCGGGTACCGGAAAATTCTGAGAACCCCAACGAATTTGAGTACACAAAACTTCGAAAATTTGTCGAATATTTGTAGTTATGCATTTACTCAAATGTTTTATTACTAAATTAAGAACTTGAATACTTCCAAGTTATATAAATTCGAGAATTCAAACTTTTTAAGGTTTAGAGCATACTCGAAAATTTCGAGAACCCGAACATAGTCGGGTGCCCGAAAATTTCGAGAACCAGAATATAGTCGGGTACCCGAAAATTTTGAGAACCCGAATTCAGTCGGGTACCCGAAAGATTTCGGGTATTTAAACAAGCTTGACCCGGCCCGAACCCGACCCGACCCGAAAAGTGAAAAGCCCGAAATTACCCGGTCGGGTTTCGGGCTTTTTGCACACCTCTAGCAATTAGTAATAAATTAGTGAGTGTTTAAAGTTACGCGAGCAGCTGAACGGAAGGTTTGTTTTACTTAACCTCTAAAGGCGAAACAATACTGTGACATATGCTGTTGAGCTTCATTCAACAAACGGGCGTCACATATTCGGCCGCGCGTGCAACTTTAAACATTCACTAATTTGTTACTAATTATTCAATTGTCATATAACTTTCCAAAAAACTTTTTTGGACTGCAATAAACAACTTTCTCACTGGAAGTTTGTTGCTGCTTAAAATTCGCCCGTTAAACGAAGCTTGTTGTGAATATTGCACTTCACGATTTTTGCAATTGTTCAGAAAAAAATTAATAACAATTTTATTTTTAATCAAAACAATTTTTTTTCATCATTCTCAGGATATTTCAAGGAGTAATTTAGTTTTTGTGTCATTGGAAAATATGCAAAATTGACTGAAATATCGCGAGTTGAAGTGAAAAATTTAATTAAATTTCATGTTTTCAAAAAAATGGTTTTTCTTTATTATTTCGAAAACGGTAATAGATAGAAAAAAATTTTATTAGAAAAAAAATGCGCAATCAAATTTTCAATAAGGACATTCATAATAAACAATTTAAATCAAAAGTTTAATTTTAAGTGTCCAGGGGCCAACGTTTTTCTGCGCGGCGAGTTTATGTGCCCTTCTTTGATCCGGCAGCTCAATTACTTTACAATGATTACTGATATTTTATACTTTAAAAATATCTTAAACAAAATTTTTATGCACATCAAAATAAAGCTGAGAATCTGACGTTTAATTTTCCTATATTTTATCTATAAAAAGGAGAAAAATTATTGCTATTATAAATAATCGAAATTTACATATTTCTCCTAGTAAAAATTTATTTCATCTCCGAAGCCTTCCTTTTTAATAAATAACTGAATGTAGAAGTAAATTTAACACACTAAGAAAAAATTCGTTCAAAACAACCAAATTTTGGTTGAATCAACCAAATAAGTTCATTGCTATACAGTCAACCAAACATTTGTTTGATTCAACCAAAAAATTTCTTCCAATACGTTTATTTGTATTAACCAAATGGTTATTACACTTAACAGGGTGGCGAGTTTTTTTCCGATCCCAGATTCCCGGTCATTTCCCGGTCACTTTTAAAAAATTTCCCGGTCAAATTTTTATGAACAATTTAACATTATCTTTTAACTATTACGTTTTTCAAAAGTTTTCATTGCGTTTTAAATAAGAACTCTGATTTTTGTAAACAATAATAATTTTGTAATGAAATATTTTTAGTAAAATACATTTTTTGTACTTTAAATTAAATATATTTATTTTAATAAAACTGGAACAAATTTTTTATAACATAAATTGTGCATTTAATTATGTACTCATTTTAAAGGCTATTTCTATTCTAAAAAATTTTGGAAAGTTTTTAAAAAATAAATTGACAAATTCAGTAAAGTACATTTCTTTTCTCGTTTTAATAAATTAAAAACATTTTATAAAAAAATAAACTCTTATCATTTTTTCTTACGAATTAATAGTTTAATTTGTGTTTGTGTGAACAAATCTTATTATTATGACAAATCAAAACAAAATAAATTGTGACATTAAAAGTGTCTGAAGTAGGACTCATATACAATCTGAACTTGCATAACCGCATAAGTGCAATAAAACTCATGATTCCGATGAAAAATCATCAAAATTTATACCATATCGTGTGTTTTATTAAATGTTATAAACGAATTTTGAAAATATATTAAATAATTAAATTAAATGCAAAAGACCGAACAAATCTGTTGATTTTCTGAATTGACAGAAGTGAGAGAACATTAAAATTAATTTATCTCGAAATCATGACAAATGCAGTTATGCTGTTATGCCTTTCTTCCACAGAATTAGTTATATTTATTTAGGGTAAATTTAAAAAAATGTTCAAAAATAAAAAAATGCCCGGTTTGGTAATTAAATTCACGGTCTTTTCCCGGTTTTCCAGGTCACGTTTGAAAATCCCGGTCATTTCCCGGTTTCCCGGTCCACTCGCCACCCTGCTTAACCAAACATTTTTATTTTATGTAACCAAAAAATTTGTTTATTTTAAGAGAAAAGATTTGTTTGATTCAAATAAATAGTTTTAGTTAAACGTATTTGGTTGATTTAAATAAATTTGTTTGTTTGTTTAATTTTGTTATTTATTTTCCTCTAATAATGTTTGGATTTCCTAATTTAATATTTTCTAATTATGTGTTGAAGTTATCGATCACTCCGAGTCAAGTAAATGGAAAAAATTAAAACAATTCCTTTAACGTTTTCAACAGCAAAGCTGCCCTCTTCAGAAACTATAATTTATTTATTAAATAAATTTAGACAATTAGTTCATATTCTAAACATCCTTTTACTCAAAAGGTTGCAATAGTTTATAACTTCATTGATAGAGCTATTAAACTCTCTCATAAAAAATTTCATTCTAAAAATATTGAATTTGTTATAGATACGTTAAAAAAGAATAATTATCCTTTTGAATTTATAAATAAATATGTAAAACATCGCATTTGTTCTATTGAACAGAATTCTTTAAATAAAAAAAGTGGTAATTTGTATAGAATGTTCCCCAAGGTTTTTCTTCCCTATGTTCCTGGATTATATGAAAGGACATCTACATTTCTTAAAAATTTCAATATTCTAAATATTCCTAAAAAGAATAATAAAATGAGCCATAATTTGATCATCAAGGCTAAAGATAGAAACAGAAAATCTGATAATGTCAACACTGTTTACAAAATTAGGTGTAAAAATTGTTCTGCTTCTTACGTTGGTCAATCTAAGAGAAGGGTAGGTGTTCGTATTAATGAACACAAAAATTCTAAAACAGGAGTTATTACAAATCATAGCAATTCATTTAACCATTCATTTGACTGGGATAATTTTATAATTCTTGACAGAGAATCTAATTATAAAAAACGACTAATTTCTGAGATGATTCATATTAATTTGCAAAATAATTCAGTTAATAAAAAAGATGATACACAAGATCTTAATAATCATTACATTTACTTTTTAGAAGAAAAGAAATTCCTTTGATTATTTTATTTTATTTTCTTGTCTGAGTTACCTTGACAGTTCTCTTGGTTTTGATTTTTTGTTTTCGTTTTCTGTTTACTGATGGGTTATTCGCCTCATCTTTATCGATCCACGTTTGTATCTTCTGGCAACTTATAATATGAATTAGTGTCTAATCGTATACGATGTGATGAGGACGTTTCCTCTATTCATTTCTTTCTTTTAAATATGTATATATAATTTAATTTTTTCGCAATTTTTACGGTAATAATTTGATTAATGTTATTTCATTTTAATATTTAATATTGTAATGAACTAATTGTCTAAATTTATTTAATAAATAAATTATAGTTTCTGAAGAGGGCAGCTTTGCTGTTGAAAACGTTAAAGGAATTGTTTTAATTTTTTCCATTTACTTGACTCGGAGTGATCGATAACTTCAACACTTAATTAATTTGAAAACCGAGTGATAGAATCATTATTATATTATTAATATTTTCTAGTTCATATTTTATTCGTTAATATATAATTTAATATATAATTATTGATATTCGTCGAAACAACCTACTAAAAACTTCACAAAATCGTATTGTAAATTTTCTTCTCACTGGTACAAATTAAAGATGCAGTAATTCTTACAATGAACACAATGCAATTATTTAACTGACACTTATATAATTTTGTTTTTTCGATTTACCGATTTAACTATAATGAATTTGACGCGAACGCGGACTGTAGACAAGTGAGACTGACATTTTTAAATTCACACATGTACTTTTTGAGACAAGCAAATATTTTTGTTTTACTCAAATAAAATGATTTGGTTGAATCAAAACAAATTTGTGTGTTGTGTCAAACAAATTGTATTCAACTAAATAATATTCTCTATCCAAAACACTAATTTTTTTAAATCAAACAAACACCTTCAAAAAAAAAATTTCTTTCGGATAACCAAACAAATTTTACGTATTTATTAAAATGAACCAAATTTTTATTTAAATCAACGAAATTGTTTTATCGTAACAAATAAAATAGGTTAACTAAACAGTTTGGTTAAGTGAAATAAACTTTTTCTCTGAGTGCAGAATATGTCGATAAAATGTGGGTGTGAGATTTGTATATTTTACTAAAAAAACATATTTTAAGGGGACATTCCAGTTCAAAATGTCAAAAAAATTAATTTTTTTTTGTTTCTATTTTCGAATTTCTTATAGTGTCAAGAATACTCTCCTAAAATATAATTGCAAAATTCGAAGTAAAACAAAAGTTATAAATTCTTATCCTTCGCCATTTCAAAGATGTTTTTGTATGCGGATAAGCAATCGAATGATTTAAATGTTTTCTCATTTGCATTTTTTAAAAAAGACAAACAAAAATGTATTTGGTGTTGCTGGTCAAAAATTAGATATCAAATTTTCAAAATGGCGGATCCAATATGGCGGAAAAGAAAATTTTTTTGTTAATTTTTTTTGTCCACCATATTACATCCGCCATTTTTAATTTTGAAAAAATGATGTCATATTCTTAATCAGAGGCTCCAAAAACCCCCCCGTAACGATTTTCAAGCAAATTCAAAGATCTTGAAAAAAATGTCCGCCATATTGGATCCGCCATTTTGAATTTTGGAAAGCTAACGCCAGATTCATAATCAGGGACCCCAAAAACCCTCAAGTAACAATTTCCAAGCAAATCCGATGATTTTTTTTAAAATGTCGAAACTTATGAACCAAAACTTTAATTGCGTTTTTCTCAAAATGTCTTTTTTTGATCTGGTAAGAGTGATATTTCGAGTTCTTCTGTAGCGATTTTAAAAAATCAAACGGCTTTTGATTCAGCAGAATGTCACTTTGTTATTGGTTTTATCTGTTTTAGAAAGTTTGGAATCAATTTTACCACCAAAAATTGGCATTTTCGAAAATGATGTATATCGCCGCCATTTTGAAATAAAAATGAAAATTTTTTTTTACAAATTCTTAAATAAATTATTTATTACATGTAAAAGAAATTTTTAAAATAAATGTCATAGTTATTTTAATAATATATACCTACTAAAAAAAGCCTTTTTTGACTGTTTTGAACTGGAATGTCCCCTTAATTGAGCCCTAATGTATATAAATGTGAAAGAAAATTTATTTCTCCAACACTTGCTCAGAAAGGAGTACTTTTCTTGGTAGAAAAGTGTGGCGAAAGTAGAACTTTTCTCAACTGCTCTGAAGAGCGTGGCGAAAGTAAAATTTGGCGTGGCGAAAGTTAATTCAGCGTGGCGAAAGTAATTTTTAGCGTGGTGAAAGTAAATTTGGCGTGGCGAAAGTAAATCATGAACTTATTCTTTTTTCTTTTTCTTTGACCGAGATTTATTTTGTATCTAACTTCTTCCCCACTCAAAACATTCGTCTTTTATTATATTAAAAAATTAACCCAAATTACAATTAAATCAAATACTTTAAATAAATTTATATTTTAATCGAATTGAATATATTTGGTATTAAAATATGCAAATTATTAATTTTTAAGCAGTGTAATTTTATTTTCGATTTCGTGAACGATATTAGCGTGGATTCTTAATAGAAAAGCTCGCGAATTAAATAAAATTAATCTAATGGAGCAACAATAATATTTTTCAAAGAAGAAAAACTTTAATATTTTTAAGAATTAATTTTACACAATCTAAAAATATTACTCTTGAGTATGAAATTAGGTAGTTTTAAATAGAAAAAACCATATAATTAAAGAAAAAATAAATTGAAAAATTGAAATTTAAAAGTATCACTTTCAGAAGAATCACCCATATACATGAATCGATTCGTTTTCATGCCAGGAATACAATTTTGATAATAATTAATGAAAATTATTATAAAGAAAAAAGTTATTTTAAAAAATACAAAAATCGATTTTTTTATATATTTTTGAAAATCTTTTTGTCTGATTCTAGATATTCATTGACCGTAAAATTTCTACAAAGTTTTATCAAAATCCATCAAAACGTGTAAGAGAAAATTTGTCCACAAGAATCGGTTACACACAAACACACATACTACACTTGAAAATTTGTTAAAATATTTGATTCTAAGAAATTCCAAAATCGACATGACTACAAGGATTCCTTTGGAGAGGTAGAAAAAATGACTGTGATTCCTACAATTGGTACCAATCACACTTTTCAATAATGCAATTTTTCTTCTTTAAATTATAAATAATAAATTTGCAACTTACCACCAACGGGCAATCTCGGAGATCCAGTGACAAATTGAATAAATTGTCTTTGTTCTTCACTGTTGTATTCAGACATGACCTCAAACAAAAATTGTATAGCTCTTGAATCGGGTGTATATCCATGATCGGTCCGACAACAATCGTGTAATGTCCTCACATCCCAACGTCCTCCATTTTGCACATGACCGCAGAAGACGGCCTCGAATTCTTCTGAGAAGAAAAGTTTTAAATGTCCAATAGGAAAGACAGATTCAAAACCTTCACGGAATGCTTCCATTTGTTTAAAGACTCCTTCGTATAAGAACCAGTGCACTACCAACTGGAAAAAGAAACAGTTTTACATTATTTTACATGATGATTAGAATTTAGATCTAATTTATTTATTTCGATTTAACTTATTTTCGCATGATTCAAATTTAAATTTCATTTATTTATGAATAGAATTCTCAAAAAAATAAATGGGGATTTAATTTTCAATTAAATAATTAATATTATTCCTCTATATACCTTGATATACTGATCCAAATTGTGAATAGTGACTGCAATTTCACTTCCTCCTTTTCTGAGTTCAATATTTTCATATCCGGGCAATTCGCAAACAAGACCAAGATCACAGATACGACACCCATCCAAACTTAGGGCTTCAATTAATTGTGTTTTCTCGCTGGATCGTAAACTTGGATCCCGTTCAATTGCTTCTTTTCGTCTCACAACTTCTTGAAGTTTGCTTAGAGAACGATAAACATCTGCATCTAAATGAAGTAAATCCGGTAATCCCAATGATTGTTCCTCATTCAACAGCCAGCGATAAAAACTCTTGCTAAACGGTAAATCCAACTAGAAAAAAATGTGCATTATAATTAAATTTACATTATTCATTCAATAAATAAATTATAAATACAATACTTTCTTAGCTTTCGGAACAGGAAAATATATATGATTGTAATAAATACTAAATAAATAAAATTATAATTATAATATAAATATCAGCTCTAAAGAAATTGAAAGAAAAGCTCACCATTCGTGAATCGTAGATAGCTTTCGCAGTGAATTTTCCAAGAAATTTAAATTTGCTTTTTAATTTTGCAAGTTGTGAAACCCTTGTGTTCCATGGTATCGGTGAGGGGAAAAGACCTTGAGGATTATTAATGTAACCATCGTGACTTGAAGTTCCATGCCATAATTCAAGTTCGCCGCGTTGTAGTTCCTTAGAAACGAGTGCGTAAAACTCTAATGTAGGTCCTAAGCCAGATCCAACCTATAATTAAAAATAAATTAACAAATTGTGTACAGTTCTCGATTAATCAATTTTATTACTAATTAATGAATAACGTAATTAATAAATCATTTATGTTTATCAATTACATTATTCATTCATTAAAGAATAATTCATTTTCATTAATTAAGTTAGAATTATTTATTAAATAATAGTTTATTTTTCTAATTATTATTATTATTATTATTATTATTATTTAATCATTATAATAATTTATTATTCTAAATCTTTATAATCATTTTGAATAAAATAAAATTTTTAAAAATAATCACTGTACCTCATTTTCATATTCAACTTCAAGAAGTGCTTTGCTTGATCCAACCTCTTGAACGATTCGTTCAGCTTCTTTTAAGATATCAGTTCTCGATATTCGTTTTTTGTTTCTTTGTAAGCGTGGAGTAACGCGTTCTTGACTATCGGGCCCTGTAATTTCAGGGGCGGAGTCTAGAAGACGTTGAAGCGCGCGATCACGATCAAAGGACGTTACGTACAGTAAAAGTTGCCTCGTATCAAACGGAAACAGGAATGGACTGAAAAATTAAAGTCATTTAATTAAAGACAACAATTGACAAATTTTCACTGCTAATTAATGCAGGGTTCCCACAGAAATTGAATTTTGTTTTTTCTTGACTATTCCCTGATTTCCAGACAAAATTTTGACTTTTTCCCTGACCTTAAAGAATATTCTGTTTCACTCTAGAAATTATTAGATACTCTAAAAAATGTTCTATTTCATTTATTTAAGGATTTCTTTAATTGTAAAATTGATATAATCGAAAACATCGGTAGCTTCATTTTTAAATAAATATATTTAATCATTGGGTCAATCCATTTTATTTTAACTGAAGTGGTCGCCGACTAAATTTAAAAAATTGTAATATTTTGTAGGAATGATTTTGATGTTATTAGTCACGAAATAAAAGGATTTTTTCAAAATAATTATATATCTTTTGTAAAATATGAATTTAAAATGTAAGTTTGATTAACGTTTTCTTCAATTTTCTACTTAAATAAAAATGATATCGAAAATATAAACGCCACTTTGCCCATTTTTTGGACTTTTGGACTTCACTGATCACTAATTAAACGTTCACTACAACTTTCACTTTAGTCCCGGGCCCAGTTTAGAAATTATAAATTTTTTAAAAATAGTACGTTTTTAAAGGTTAATGAAAAAATTTTTTATAAAGTTGAAGTTAGATGAGCATTGATAATAATAATAATAATAAACCAACTTCAACTTAAAAAAAGTTACATTCATTAACCTTTAAAAACGTACTATTTTTAAAAAATTTATAATTTCTAAACTGGGCCCTGGACTAAAGTGAAAGTTGTAGTGAACGTTTAATTAGTGATAAGTGAATTATTCTCAAAAATCATATAATTTTCGGATTTTCTCCAAAGAAGTTGTACGCATTTGAAAATTGTGAAAATGGGCAAAGTGGCGTTTTTATTTTCGATATCATTTTTATTTAAATTCGTCATATTCCGTAAGTTTTTATTTAATTTTATAATCCCATATCCCCATTATTTGTTAATAAAAATTGGATAATTAGGTTACTTTAATGATATGAACTTTAAAATAATAAAAGATAATTGAGTAAGAAAAACATTATTTTAAATTATAAGAATATTGTTACGGCAATTTTTTCAAACTTATTCATATCAATTAAATTATTATTTTTTAGAATTTTTGATTAAAATTCTTGCTTAATTCAATTATTTTTAATAATTTTTCAAAAAGTTTTTTGAGAATTTTCAAATCCACTTGGTTACTATTCAATTTTATAAAATCATTACACGGAGAGAGAATATATATTAAATTTTGTAAAAATATTTTCAAATTGAGGAAAAAGTGCAACAAAGCGAAATTTTGATATTGAAAATACTAAACTTTAAAAAAACTTATGTGAAATTTAGTATAATTATATCAAATATCAAGAATATTAATTAAATTCTCATATAACTTTAATAAATTTCACAAAACTATTTTTAAAGTTTAGTATTTTCAATATCAAAATTTCGCTTTGTTGCACTTTTTCCTCAATTTGAAAATATTTTTACAAAATTTAATATATATTCTCTCTCCATGTATATTTTAAATAATTTAAAAAAAAATAAATTAAAAATATGATTGAATTCTTCTGAAATTTTTATTATTTATGAAAAAAAATTAAATGTTTCCTTAGAATTTTATTAAAATTTGTTTTAAACAATTGAATTCTTTTGGAAAATTTTATTAAAATACTATAGATATTAATTATTAAACTGAGGTAGATTTTTTAGAAATAATTGAAATTTTACCAAGAATTAATGCGCTTGTAACTAAATTTCTTCCATAAATCTATTATTTTTAACAATTTATTAAATAAGGTAAATGCGCCAGTGCTCGGCAGCTTAAGGAATTTTTCAATTTTAAAATGACTAATTAGCAGTTTCAAAGACAATTTTTCCAAATGAAACAAATTTTACTGATTAAAGGGGATTATAAAGAAGAGTAATTAACATCACTTTTTATGAAATCAAATACTATGTAATATTTATTTGCATTTAAAGTCGAAAATATGTAAATGCGTTAGTAATCGGCAGGTACGAAAACTGACTGTGTCAGTAATCGGCAGCTGTTTGCGTTAGTTACCGGCAGTGCTCTGATTGGTTGGTTCAGTGGTCGTCACTTCTGTGCCTTAGTTACCGTCAGTTACATTATAATGCTGTTTTGTCAAACAGTTTTTATCTGCCAAACACTAAAACATTATTAGTCTCTTTTTTTCAATATAGTTTATTTTTATTTATCAATGAGATTTTGCCTGACGAATACTAAAATTTACGACCATTAATATATATAAAGAATTTAATATTGCAAAGAAAAAAAGTCTTATTAACGTTATGTTATTAGAATATTAGAATACCTCAAACTTAAGGTTTTTTCTACATTCTGTCGCGCTCGCGTACCTATCACGAACATATTTTCAATTTTCAATTTAAATGAAATAATGACTCAAAACAATTGTTGTTATCCGATGTCGCGATATTGAAACTTACCAGAAATATTGTTTATTCATGCATAAAATGACTGTGTGTCTTACTTTTTGGTAAAGTTGTGACAACCTGCCGACGACTAAAGCACTGACGAGCACTGACGCATTTACCTTATATAATATTTAAAAAAAAATCAAAACTAATTTTGAAAAGATTTGGCATTATTAAAATTATTAGAAAAAATTTTAACTTTCTAAAATTTCAAATTGTAACCTTTTGAAATTTTTTTAATGAAAATTGTAAACATAATTTTTCTAAAATTCAATTAATTAAAAAATATTTCATTAAAATTATTCATTATAAATCATTTGTAAGTAATTATTTTGATAGTTTATTAAGAATTAAATTATTTAAAAAGGAATTATTGTTAGAAATAATAGAAAAAA
Source organism: Leptopilina myrica (nomen nudum) (assembly GCA_032872475.1). NCBI lineage: Eukaryota > Metazoa > Arthropoda > Insecta > Hymenoptera > Figitidae > Leptopilina > Leptopilina myrica (nomen nudum). The sequence goes on from CM065467.1 coordinate 8,219,383, forward strand.
GGATTTGTATTAGGATTGATGGCAATTCCCTGACCTATGACAACCCTGTGATTGTTATCAATTAAATTAATCAAATTGATTACTACTTATTAATCCAAATCAAATTTAATTTTATTAATTAAACTAAAATATTAATGAATATTAAAAAAAATAAACAGTTATTAATTAAATTAATGAACTTTTTATTAATTAAATTAAGAAAATGATTGAAGTTATTAGATTAGAATTAAATTAAATTAGAATTGATGAAAATTGTATTATTTGAAAAATTAAATTTGGTAAGAATGTTTTTTATCTTGTTTGAAATAAAATTAGATTTTAATTATCAAAGTTGACACTCACCAAACGGTAGCGATTTGCTGTAGCCAGGAGGGTAGACTTCCAGTGACAATGACAAGGGGATCTTGAAGTTGACGACTTGCTTTAGCGGCAATTTTATTATTGATAAAGTCTTGCGATGATAAGAGGCTTGTACTTTTTAAATGTGGGAAGAGAACACCCCAATGTCTATTGAGAGTATGAAGGAGTCTCAGTAGGCAAAGTCCATCTAATGATGCGTCTGAGATCGTCACGAGTGAGGGTAAAGTTGGAGAAAGATATGGAGCTAGAGGACAAACTTGCGACGGTATAGTTCCATCTTGCCAAAGGCTGTCCTCTTTTCTCTTTGAGCTGATTTTTGTACTTTTACCTTTTCCCTTTCGACTACTCAATTGAGAACTCGAACCCGGTTTTGGTGATGTTGAATTTTCATCTTTATTAATGCGTCTGAAACAATATTTGCTTTTTGTTAAAACCATTTTTTCTTCATTATTTTTTAGTTAAAGGGCTAAAAAGAATATTATTTTCGCAGTTAAAACTAAGTGTTTTAACAATTGTCTTGGCTTTATTCTAAGAATAAAAATATTAGGTTAAGACAATTAAGTGTTAAAAAGTAAAATTCTTATTTAAATAAAGAAATGTAATTAAAATTTATTAATTATTTAGAATTGATTCTACTAATTAGTATTAGAATTTCAGGCTTCGCACTCGTTAATTAATTAAAATAAAAAAAGTTAATTAGAAAGAAACGAATTGCTTTTTTACCTGTAATAAATGGTGTGCGTTTGCATCCAAACAGCGTCTTGACCTAGAGGCGGTTCACTGTCGGCGTCAGCTTCGGAATGATCATTTCCGGTACAACCAAATTGTCTAACAGCTTGATAAACAGTCATATCGAATGGTAAAACTTCATTTCCAATGAGTAATTCGATTTTGTGTTTTCCTGAATTTTGATTAGGCTAAAAAGAATAATTCAAATTTTAATTTCCCAAAGCTTCTCCAAATAAAACTTGGTTTATGCTACTTTTTTTTTAAATTTCAAATTACCAAACGATCGTCTGCATCTTCTTCGCTATTTTCTTCCTCGCTCGCCATTGACTCAGCGTCTCTTATTTTTTCACACTTTGGCAACATAAGATAGTGTTCTATTGTTTGTACCAGAGCAAGAGGATCTACTTTAACTGGACCTCCTTTGCACTGTTTCATACTATTACAGTCCGGATGTCGCACGAGATTGCACTAGAATTTTTTTAAAAATAAATACATTGTTTCACTATTTTAATAATTATAATCAAAATATTTCAATACTTCATGATTAATAAATTATAATTCAAATATTTTAATATTTCAATAAATAAATTATGTCGAAAATATTTTAATATTCCCATAAATAAATTATAATGAAAATAATTAACAATGATGATTCTACATATCACTCGGTTTTCAAATTAATTAAGTGTTGAAGTTAAAGATTACTCCGAGTCGAGACAATGGAATAAATTAAAAGCAATTCCATTAACGTTTTCAACAGAAAAGCTGTCCTCTTCAGAAACTATAAATTTATTAAATAAATTTAGACAATAATAACTTCATTACAATATTAAAATAAGACAATATTAATCAAATTATTACCGTAAAAATTGCGAAGAACTTATACTATAAATACACAATTAGATGAAGAAATGACGAAAAATTTTCCAAAAACCTTCCTAACATATTGATGAACATTTTTGTCACTGGAAGTTTTCCGAAAGCGAAAATTCGTCACTCTACTTTTTCAATTGAAAATAGGAGTTTTATTTTTCTGACAAAATTATTTAAATAATTATTTACTGAGACATAGAATTTTTAAAGAAATTTCAAAATATTGTTTCACTTTTGGAATAGTTTAAAGAATATTGTGTGTAAATTTCGTGAAAAAATATAAATATTTAACGAAGTAGTCACGAGTTGAAGTCAAAAATCCATTACAATTTATTAGGTTAAAAAATCACGTTTTTCTCAAACTACTTAAAAACGAAAAATTTAAATTATATAAAAAAATTTTATTAGAAGAAAAGTTTCGCCTTGAAATTCTGTTCAAGAAACAATAATTTGAAATTATTTTCAAACAATTTCAAAAGTTTATCTCCAGGGGCGAACTGACTGGCCGTGTGTTCACGCGTGTACCCTTTTCAGATCAGGAGCCTCAATTCACATTATAAGTTTTCAGAAGGTACAAACATGGATCTATAAAGATGAGGTGAAGAACATTATCACCAGTAAACGAAAAATCAAAAACAAGAGAAATGTCAAGGTAACATAGATGAGAAAAGAATCAAAGGAATTTCTTTTTATCAAGAAAGCGAATGTAATGATTATTAAGATCTTGTGTATCATCTTTTTATTAACCGAATTATTTTGCAAATTAATATAAATCATCTAAGAAATTAGTCTTTTTTTATAATTAGACTCTTTGACACCTATCTTTGAATTTTCGTGTTCAGAATTACGAATACCTACCTACCTCTTAGATTGACCCACATAAGAATCAGAACAATTTCTACAGTTTATTTTGTAAAGTGTTGACATTATCGCAGGTTTTCTGTTTCTATCTTCAGACTTGATGATTAAATTATGGCTCATTTTATTATTCTTTTTAGGAATAGTTAAAATATTGAAATTTTTTTTGATTTAAAGGATGTTTAGAGCAATAAATAATGGTACGTCCAGAAAATGTGGGCTTTTTGTTCCAAACAGTTATAAGTCTACCATTCTCATTGACAAGCAGTACATCAAGAAAACTAATAAAATTATTACTCTGTGCTTTAAAAGTAAATTGCAATCTCTCATCATAGCTATTAAAAACATCAACTATTTCATTGATTTTATTCTTTGGAATGCAAGTAATAATATCATCAACATATCTATAATACAATAAAGGTTTAAAGGAAAGTTTATCATTAAATGAAGTTTCTAGTCATCCATGACTATGTGAGAAAATAAACCAGAGATAGATGAATCCATACGAGTACCATATATCTGTTTATAATAATTATTATTAAATTTAAAGTAAATATTGTCAAACAAAAAAATGTCAAGACATAAGTAGATCATCCGAAGAAATATTAAAACATTGTGATATAGATGCATATCGTCTGACAAGTGAATCACGAACATGATGATAGCCAACATTTGTAAATAAAGAGACAGCATCCAAACTAATTAAAATATGATCATCAGGAATAGAAAAAGAATTAATTTTTATAGAATGTCACGTACTTTTATGTTCGATTAATTTTTTAATTTTTACACGCCAAAAATGAAACCAGAAAAAAAGAACCCCTTTCCCTGCCTCACCCACACTTAATATCAACAGCAACACTGTCTTAATGTTCGGAAGTCTAAAGTTCGGAGGTTTCAGTGTATATTTTAAATATATTAATATTTTAGTAATTAAATTATAATCAAAATATATCAATATTTCGATAAGTAAAACCAGTTTTGTAAAAACAAATTTAATACCTTAAGCTGATGCGTGTTGAAAAACTTCAGGGCACTTACACTGCCCCTTCCAGCTCCAGAACCAGCTGGTAAGTCGTGGACTTTAACTGGAAATTGTTCCAATTGCGCAACACAGCTATTCAGTTTCATGACTAAAGCACCGAATGCTCCAGGATTTAAATCCATCAAATTGTTTTCCTGCTGAACCTGTGAAATTATTTTTCTCATTTTAAATTGATAGTTTACAATTTTAGTCAATTAAACAATTTATCTAAAAATATTAAATGCATTAAAGTTTAATTTGTCATTCTAGTAGTTTACTACTTTTTGGAGCACCCTCGCCGATTTCTTTAAAACTTGTTAGTATTACATTTGTTGGTCTAAAGTTTCAGAAAATCAATTATTAATTTAAAAGTTACAACAATTGTTCAAAATTGTTATTTGAGTTTAGTTTTTTTCTAAAAATCCATAAAGACGAGACGCTTCATTATATAATTACTGTTTGTTAACAGTGTCATGATAATATTTTGTTAACTATTTTCAGTTAATTAGATTAGATTAGATTAGATTTATTCTTCATTGTACACTTTTTTCAAGTTTTACAATATATCACACACCCCTTTTAAAATTTATATATTTTCAGTTAATTAATATATATATGTAAATAGTTAACACAAATACAATAAATAACCAGTTAAAAATATAGGACGCTACATATTTAGTTCCCGTCGTTTATTACATATAGTATTATGATGTAATAGATATTTTACTCACATTATTTTTAATTATTTAAGTATTTAAATAATTTTAATTATAAGTACTCTTTTTTAAATGTGATATGTAATATAAATAATTATGTTTATATGAATAAAGAGTAAATTGTCACCTACTTTTCCCTTTCATGGATATTTAAAAGTATTTATTTTATATGATACTTTCCATTGAAAGGAAACCTTACGCGACAAAAAATTATAGGATAAATTTTTAGGAAAACTTTTGCTTTAATTTAAGATTCATGTTTATATATAAATCTTAAATCAAAGCAAAAACTTTTCTTAAAATTTGTCATATCATTTTTTGTCGCGTAAGGTTCCCTTTCAGCGGAAGGCGTCACATATATTACTATCAAATAGATTAAAAACATGATAAAAAAACCAAATTCAATTATCATAAACTGTTTAAAAGATATGACCATTTAATATATTTTGAGCAATTGTTGTAACTTTTAAATAAATAATTGATTTTACTTGAAAAATTGAGTTTCTGAAACATTAGACCAACAAATGTAATACTAACAAGTTTTAAAGAAGTCGGCGAGGGTGCTCCAAAAAGTAGTGAATTTGTCCTGGAATGTCACTAATATAAATTTTAATTCCCTGCATTAAATTTCTTAAAAAAATTGTAACTATTCAAATTTAATTGTATACGTACAATTGATTAAATGTAGGATATTAATAAATTTCATTAAATATTTACATATTCAATGGAATTTATTTTATTTTAAAAAAATGTCTAGTTCTAATTCAGTTATTATATACAATAGCAAAATTAAAAATATCGAGAAATTTTTTTTTTAAATATCAATAAAGAGTTATAATTAAATCTTACAGTCGACTCAGCAAAAAGTTTCCAGAACATGCGAAGTCGATCGTATCTATTTCCAGGAGCGTCGTTTGTTGTGAGGTAGTTCAACAAAGCTTTAATGAGGCCACTGAAATTCATTTCGAACGGTGAAATATCATTCTCTAAAACAATGTCTCGAAGTTCCGTCAACGCTGAAAACATTTCTTCCTTCGCCTGTTAAAAAAAGAAGAATTATTTTACTAAAATAATTTTTACGTTAATTTCCGAAGATTTTAATAAAAATTTTAGCAAGAATTCAGTTATTCTCATAAAAAATAATATTCTCTGGAGGAACTCAATTACTTTTATAAATAGTAAAATTCTTTGAAAGAATTCAATTATTTTCTAAGCTATTTTAATAAATGTTTAAGAAAGAATTTAATTACACAGGCCTACCAAATTTAGAATTTTGTCAGACCCAGAAACGGGATAAGACATTTCCGATGTAATTTATCACCCTGAATCCAAAACTGAGAGCGAAATTGCTCTATCACGTCAGGATTCTGAGATATTCTAACCTAAAAGAGTGAAAAAGGCCATTTTTGGCAACATTCGACTCTCAATAAAATTTACAAAATTTTTTTTTATTATAGGGATCTGAAATCATGACGTCACAAACAAACATGGCGGTCGACAACGGGGTCAAATTTTAACAAACACACATGTTTCAGACTTCTTTTGAATTCTTTTTTATATAAAAAGTTGAATAGAATTAATTGAGGGGCTAAAAATTGTTTCAGTTTGTTTATTCGCATGTTTTAAAAAATTATAAAATGCAATACGCTCCAAATATTTAATATATTCAGTAAAATAAATCGCATAAGTAAATGCACCTGTCAATAAAAGAATTGTTTTCATATCGAAAAACATTATTTACTTGAATAAAAAGTTAAAAAATATCTACTCTAAATATTTAATTAAAATTTAAAGTGGAAATACAGTGTCCTTTTCAAGAAAAGTAAGGATTAATCGAGTTAAAGAATAGTTTTAAGGTTATGTTTTAGGTTATGTTGTGTCTCCTGTTTATACCATTCTGAAAACATTAAATAAATATGTTGTTGGAGACACATTGTAACGAAAAAATAATAATTATAAACTACTTTTAATTAAAAATCTTGATTATCTGAGAATACAATTAATTAAACATATTTTAATAAAGTATTTATTGTGACAAAATAAAGTGAGATTATTGCTTTCACACTTTGCTTATGAATATCTCAAAATATTAAGCAATATTATCTTTTTTACTGAATGTGACTGCTTCGTAGTATTTTCTTTTTTACAAATTAATTTAATTATTAAATATCATGCTATATTTTAGGATTTTTAAATATAAAACTTGCGAATTTAGAAATTATTCCATGTAAAATGTCAAAATCGACCCCGTTGTGTTAGTTAAATTTTCTGGCACCAGAATGCGTATCGCAGTATTTCAGATCCCTATTGGAACAAATTTTAAAAGAAAGTACAATTAATCACCTTTCAAAATATTCTACACCCAATCCGATCCGACTTTTTTTCTCTATGGTACAACAATTTAAAGTTTCGGTTACACGACCTAAAAACTGAGAAAAGGAAAAATAAAATAATTGGAAAGTACTTTAACTTAAGCATCTGATTGTTAATATTTTGGGATCGTTGATTAGAAAACCGATGTTGGATTTTGAAATTCAAAATGGCGGATCCAATATGGCGGCTGTCAAAATAAAAAATTGATCGGATTCGCTTAAAACTTTTTACTCGGGTGTTTTTGAGGTCGCTAATTACGAATCCGATGTCAGATTTTCGAAATTCAAAATGGCGGATGTAATATGGCGACATATTTTTAAAAAATTGAACGGATTGGCTTGAAACTCTTCACTTGGGTGTTTTTGAAGACGCATATTACGAATCTTATGTCACATTTTCGAAATTTAAAATGGTGGATCTAATATGGTATTTACTTTTAGTAAAGATAATTAAATGTTTTATTTTTCTTTATGAACATTTACACATTTTTTTTCAAAGCAATCAAAAGTGATTCTGTTTTACATTCTAATAAACGAAAGCCACTACGAAGATCCTTTAAAGAAAAACGTGTAAAGTTCAATAACAAAAAATAAAACATGATTTTCTTCTCTAAAACAGTGTATGAATCATGCCCTGAATGTTCGAATTTCATGTTTCTCGATTTTACTAACATCCTTCGATTAAATAGACTACACAATTTGGTATTAAATGCCCGGACAAAAAACAGCCTAAAAATTAAAAGTTCCCTATTTTTAAAATTCGACATCGGATTCGTAATTAGCTAACAAAAAAAACCTCGAAAGAAATGAATTATAAGCAATTTAGATAAATTTTTATAGAGTACCCACCATATTAGATTCGATATGTAGTCATATTAGATCCGCCATTTTAAATTTCGAAAATGTGACATAAGATTCGTAATATGCGACTTCAAAAACACCCAAGTGAAGAGTTTCAAGCGAATCCGTTAAATTTTTTAAAAATATGTCGCCATATTACATCCGCCATTTTGAATTCCGAAAATCTGACATCGGATTCGTAATTAGCGACCTCAAAATCCGCCATTTTTAATTTCAAAATCCAACATCGGTTTTCTAATCAACGATCCCAAAATATTAACAATCAGATGCTTAAGTTAAAGTACTTTCCAATTATTCTATTTTTGAGAATGAATGTTTGTCAAAAAGAAACGCTTTGCAAATTCATCAAAGTTTTTGGTGGTAAATATTCCTGACGTGTGTACCTTCAAAACCCAAGACCTAATATTTAGAAATATTACACGATTTCCTCAGAATTTCATTAAGCAAAAATTCGGAAAAGTGTAGAAAAAAACTAAAAAAAAACTTTTTCACCCAGCGTTGCACAAACAAAAGTAAAAAATGTCAAATAAAAAAATAACTAATTGTGCGAATTTTGTTCCTCTACTTATTATTGTTTACAATATTAGATATACAATACTTTAATTTTTGTTAATTATTTTTTTTTATCAAATGATTTTAATATATTTTTTAATTGTTTATTTTAATTCTACCATTTACCGATGAATGTTGCAAGTATTGTTTTTTTAATATTTGTGTACGGAACCCGCCATTGCAGTGCGAGTTCAACTCGCACTTGTCCAATTTTTTTTATTTTTATTTAAAAATTTTTTTTTTTAGATTTTTTGTAATCAGATTGTAAAAATATACTAATAAACCCATTTTTAGTTAGGGTCAAAAAAATATTGATGCACCTGAATCGCCTTAAACTGACTGTTTACATTTACCCCGAGAATTTGAAATTTTTCTAAAATTCGGGGTAAATGTAAACACCACTGTAGTTAAGCGAAGTTTGTGAAACAAGTTATTTCAAGTATACTACTGTTTTAAGGGATGGAAAAACTGCTAAAAGTTCTTCGTAGATGTATAGAAAAATCAACCAGTTGACTGGCTAATGTATTTTAAAATAAATAATCAACCATTACAAAATTAGTAATGTAAAACTTGAATAACTTGAACAAATTTTAATAGATTTTTTGTCCTACCTGCACGGAAAGAATGTCATTTCGGGCACTTAAGGCAGGCGCAAAGTAGCACATTCTGCCCGGGAGTAGGGGAAGTGTGACGTCAGCGGGCAGTAAAGTATTTTTCACCCGCTTTGTTTTTTTCTATAGAATCAATTAATGAAAATAAAGCTTATTGCTTAAAAAAGAAAATAATACAACCAGGGACCGTCTCCAGAGTTTAGTTTCGTTTCAGTTTCTGAGTCGACATGAAACTAAATTAACAAACTGAACTTAGTTTCGAGTCGCCACAAAACTAAACTAACTAAATTATCACGTCCTGGCACTTTTTTAGAAGACTTGTCTTCCTGACACCTAGACAGCCTGCACTAGGTAAATCACTAGGTGTCACTAGGTTTATCATTATAGACTTCAAAGAGTTAACATTTATATAGTTTAATTTTTAACTAAAATGAGCGTTTAATCGTGCGTGCCCTCAATGCCATACTTTCCCTGCAGTTTGGACAAAAAATTATGTTTGTATTATGGGCGCAAAGGTGATTTTTTTTATGCAAATGCGAGACAAAATACTGAAACAGTAAAATTTTGATTTTCAATCTTTTTTGCATTAAAAAATAACTTGTACTATGGCATTGCCAATTGTCAAAATAAAATATTGGCAATACTCAAAACATCTTGTAGGTGAGCTGAGGTAAAAATATTGACGTTGTACTTATTTTTAAATTTCTAAATTTAGCTGAAACATCTACTGTTTACATTTACCCCAAATGACCCTAATTAGATCAAATAATGTAAAAATTAGAACAAAAAATTTTTATTTCTTTTTTAGATTTTTTAATATTTTTTTTGCGATCAGACTGTAAAAATATACTAATAAACCCATTTTCAGTTAATTAGATCAAATAATGTAAAAACGATTTGGCTACGGACACAAGAGTCTCACCAATAGGGTTCCGTCGGTACACCGAAGGTGTACGGAACCCTAAAAATGTCAAATTGAAAAAATAAGGTATACTACACAAGGTTGTTTCAAATTTCTAAATAGCACTTTTGACAATTTCGCCATTTCGGAAATATTGAGGGGGGTCCAGTTTACCCACCGGTCCGGTTTGCCCCACTCTCCCCTATTTCTCATAAATAAAAACATTTTATAGAAAAATTTAAATATTTCTTAAATAAATCGTCGGTTGGGTGCAGAAAGGTGCCAATTCAGACTAGTCGTGAAAAACGTGCCGTTTCAAAAAACACGTGAGAAACCTGCCACTTCAGCTGCGATTTGGAAAACATGCCAACTCAGAATTGACGTTCATTTTTTTTATTTTAGGTTGACATTTGGCAGTACAGAAAAATTTGAAGCAAAGATTATAAAGTTGTACAAAAATAATTTTTTTAGTTGCATTTTGGATGATTTTTTTTTTTGACAAGGGAATATTTTTACTGATTTATTGAATTAATTGGTTGATTATTTAATATTTGATGGACAACTTCTTTCTTGTACCTAAAATGAAAAAAATGAACGTCAATTCTGAGTTGGCATGTTTTCCAAATCGTAGCTGAAGTGGCAGGTTTCTTACGTGTTTTTTGAAACGGCACGTTTTTCACGACAAGTCTGAATTGGCACCTTTCTGCACCCAACCGACGAAATGATGAAATTCTTCTTAAGAATTTAATTATTTTCAAAACAATTTTTAAAAATTCACAAAAGGATTAAATTATTTTAAAAAAAATTTTTGAAACAATTCAAATACTTTTTTTTATAATTATTGTAAATTTCTTGACACGAATTAAATTATTTTTATAATTCATAAAATTCTTCTCTGGAATTAAATTATTTTCAATCAATAAAATTTCTCGAACGGTTTGAATTATTTTTAAAAAAAATTGTTTAGAATATCCCTAAAAATGTCAATTAATCTAGAAAGTTATGATAAAATTTTTTGCAAATAGGTCATTCCAGCGAAAATCGTCTAGAGCTGGTTGCTCGATGATTTTAAAAAATGCTGTAATTAATATATAATATTCTCCAATACAATTAGATTATCTTTTTGGTGGTTTATAGCTCCAAATATATTTTACATTCATTTAAATAATTTTTTTAAATTTCTAACTGGTTATGAAGTCTAACATAAACAAATAGAAACAATAAAAATAAAATTCTTCACAACAATTTAATGATTTAAAAAAATTTTAATAAAAATTTTGACGAGAATTCTATTACTTTATTTAAAATATTAGCTGTCGTACCCATCTTCGACGGGTATTAATTTCTACGTTACTACTGCTAAAATTTAAAAAAATACCCATATTGCAGACCGAAAGTGTACATGGATTCCCATGTAAAACCATATGGGAAATTGCGATGCGATTTTTGGTAATAAACATACCTTAAATAAACCCAAAAAAAACTTAAAATAAAACCCAAAAACTTAAATAAACCCTACATTTCTTTAAGAAAATGTTTAATACATATTTTCCATGACAAATCGTACATCAAATCTCATGTGATTACACTTTCATTCCCCGAGAGTATTTTCCCCTATATATTATTTCTCTTGTGAAATCCTTTTTAATTTTTTTTTAAATATTTTAAATCTAATATCAAATCCCTTGTAAAAATATATTTTTATTTTTTAAGTATAATTTTTACATATCCCTATTGAAAATTTCCACATTGAATTTTACATTGGGTTTTATATGTAATCTCACATATGCATTCATATAATGTTTGACATATAGGAATTTTCAATAGGGAAACATTCAAGAAGAAAAATTTTAATTCATAAATAGGAATTCTCTATTTATTTTCAAAGACATTTCTAAAACATTTCTACAATTGAGGGGCTGGATGCTATAATGTGTTACGCGCCATGTTAAGTAAATGGCGCGTAACACATTATAGCATCCAGCCCCTCAATTCAAAAATAAGAAAATTTTGATTCATAAATCGCAATTTGCCTTAATAACTTTCTATTTGTTCCAGTGCCTGCTGAAGTCAAATTTCAGTTTTACTGATACTTTTACTGAACCCCTTATATTGAACATATAAATTTCATTTTCTACGTTAATTATGACAATACATACTATGGAATTTTTAACACTTAAAACCTTAAAATATAAATATAAAAATTGTTTGTAAACTCACGTTCATTGATTTTAGAAAATGAATGTAATTTAAAATTTAAAAACATCAACCGACATCAATACCAACTTTATAAAGAATTAAACAATATTCACCAAAAAAATCAATTAAAAATTTTGTCAAAAATTAAAAAAAAAAATCAGAGTTTTGTCTGAACATTGCTTAGAATTTGTAAATTCATGTTTAGTTTTTCTACTCAAGTAATAAGAATTCCAAAAATGACAATAAAAAAATTATGTATGTATGTATTAGGGTGTTCTTATTTTGGCGATGTTTCCAAATCTTCGGTCTCACCCCAAAAAATCAATCAAGGTATAAAAAAAAATGTCCTGCACTGAGAAAAAAGAGGGAACGTTGTAGCACATTTTTGAGTTCTGCTGCATACTTTTCTGGGGCGTGTAGCGCGCCCTAGACTTGAGGTCTTTTTAAAAAAGTGTGTAACACGCTCGTCTGGGGAGCGCTACGTGCCCCACAAAAGTTGTAGCAGAACTCAGGGCTGAATCGCGCAACAATACTCGAAAATGTGCTGCAACGCGCCCTCTTTTTCTCAGTGTGGAAGTTTGAAGCAAATTGAGCAATGTGCCTCAAGTCGACTGAATTTTTAAATGGAAAATATATGTAATTTTTCCTGGAAATCACTCAAAATATTTTCTAGCTAACACAAATTTTTTTTAAATTCTCAAACTTTGGGATCTTTGAGTGCATGATTAGAGGTAGAACTTCCAATTTTTCCAAACTTTTTTTGATAATATTTGCTCCATTTACGAGCTTTATGAATATTCCGATGTCACAGTAAAAAGGTCTAATATGTTTATTTAACTTTTTAAAAGGCTAAATAACATCATGTTCTCTTAAGGTGATTCATATTAAAAAAACATGTTCACAAATATTTAGTGTCATATCAACATTATAATTTATTGAAAAAGTGATGTTATGTGGATTTTTTCCACTTTAACAAGAGATTTGACGTAAATTACCAGTATCACACAAGTATAGTAGGCAGCAATAGACAAGTAGTATAATATGAATGTATTATATTATATTATATTATGTATAAGAACATGATATTCAACTTTTTAAAAAGTAAAATTAACATATTAGACCTTTTTACTTTGATAACAGCATATTCATAAAGCTCGTAAATGGAGCAAATATTTTCAAAAAAATTTGGCGTCAATATTGCTTGATTTGCTTGAAACTTTCAGGAACATTTTTTTATACCTTGATTAATTTTTTAGGGTAAGACGGAAGATTTGAAAACATCGCCAAAATAAGAACCAATGTATGTCTCTCCGCAATATTTTGTCTGTTAATAACTTAAAGACGGCTTGACCGATAAGAACGTAACTTGGCAGCCTCCTTTATGTATTAGTCTAACTTAAAATCTTAGCCATATTCCATTGAAAAATATTAAAAGTAACAAAAAACTTGGTCGATATTGTAGGTTTCTGCTTCACGTTTAGTGAAGGGTCTTACTAATGTTGACAATTTTTTCGTGAAAAATTCTGGGAAAATTTAAATAATTAGTAAATTTTCCAATTTTTTTTCAAATTGATGTGAAATTTTTTTGTAGCATACGAATTTTTAAGTTAAAATCATATTTTTGGATTCGACAAAATTTTGAATTAATTTTTTTGTTGAATATTGTTTAATTTTTTATAAAGTTATTATTGATATTGGTTGGTATTTTTAAAATTTAACTTATGTTTATTATATTCAGTTTATTAACAAGATTAGAGTAATGAATTGGCATCTAATACAAATTTTGTAAAATCAATAAACGTGAGTTTGCAAACAATTTATGTATTGATATTTTAAATTAAAAAAAAAATTTCTTGAATTTTAGAAACGTTTGAGTATGTTGTTGCTCTTCAAAATACTATACCACCTACAAGGAAAAAATAAGTACATGAAAGATTACTTGACAATACTTGACTTTTGGATGGGACAATAATTGAGCGGCTGGATTCCATAAGGGCACGTAAATTTGTCTCGGCCGAAATCGAAGTCCCCTGGACATCCAAAATTCGCTGGGCGTTCAGCCGCCGACGACTTTTAACATTCGCCATTTGTTAACTAATTGTTTAATTGAACTGTAACTTTCGGCAAAAACTTGTTTAGACTTTAATGAACAACTTTCTCGCTGGAAGTTTTTTGTTGCTCAAAATTTGCTCAACTTCCTCGCTTAATGAAAATTTCAGTTTACGAATTTTGCAATATCTCAATAAAATTGACTGAGTAATCGCGAGTTGAAATATAGTATAGATCAATGACGGTATCATACAATGGTACTGTTTCTAACTCGTTCATACCAACGTCCGGGGTGCCACAGGGCTCAAATCTTGGGCCTCTATTGTTTGTTGTTTATATGAATAATTTGAATAGCATCATTCAAAGTGATTTTCTATTGTATGCTGACGATACTAAATTATTTAGACCAATAAATTCTATTGAGGATTGTGAGGATCTACAGAGTGATGTTAATGGGTCAGTCCATTATATTTCACCTAAAGCCGTTGCGGCCTATTTTTAAAAAAATCTCATAATTTGTAAAAATGATGTTTAATATCCGTAGATTTTATTTTTGAGAATTATTTTATAAAATTTTTTTATTTAAACATAGAATTTGAATTTTTAAGTTGAGTTACACAGAAAAAAGGTTAGATTGACAGTTATGAAAATTTAATAAAGAAGCATGGAAATAATTTAGATCATACAAATTTCTTGATTGATATTTGTTAAAAATGAGCTAATTTACTTGTATAAATAGATTATTATGTAAACAAACCCAAATTAGTAGATAAAAATTGATTTCAAAACTTAACTATAAAATGTCAAAAGTCACTACATTTTATTTACACTTTTCTAAAAAGTATATAAATATTTAAAAATTTATTACTATTTAATGTAAAGTATTTTTAATGTACTTTTATAATATGTGCTAACTTTTTAATTTTATAATATAGAAATATAAAAAATTTTACCTTTAATATTGAGTGTTTCATGATTTTCAGTGATTTTAATCACTTATTTCTTCTCAGGCGGTTAATCAAAAAATCCAATTTTTGTCTTAATATTTAAGTTTGGCCTTCTTTTTCATTCTATTAAATTTTCGGGATGGAGAACGAACTATTTTTCAGTTTAAATTTAGTTTAAAAAATCTGCTGAAAAACGCATTTTTTTGGTTAAAATGCAAGTATTTTTCTAACACTGAAGTTGGCTATCTTAATAGTCTTGCAAAAATCTACTTGTATTTAACCAAAAAAATGCGTTTTTTCAGCAGATTTTTTAAACTAAATTTAAACTTAAAAGTAGTTCGTTCTCCATCACCAAAATTTAATAGAATGGAAAAGAAGGTCAAACTTAAATATTAAGACAAAAATTGGATTTTTTGATAAACCGCCTGAGAAGAAATAAGTGATTAAAATCACTGAAAATCATGAAACACTCAATATTAAAGGTAAAATTTTTTATATTTCTATATTATAAAATTAAAAAGTTAGCACATATTATAAAAGTACATTAAAAATACTTTACATTAAATAGTAATAAATTTTTAAATATTTATATACTTTTTAGAAAAGTGTAAATAAAATGTAGTGACTTTTGACATTTTATAGTTAAGTTTTGAAATCAATTTTTATCTACTAATTTGGGTTTGTTTACATAATAATCTATTTATACAAGTAAATTAGCTCATTTTTAACAAATATCAATCAAGAAATTTGTATGATCTAAATTATTTCCATGCTTCTTTATTAAATTTTCATAACTGTCAATCTAACCTTTTTTCTGTGTAACTCAACTTAAAAATTCAAATTCTATGTTTAAATAAAAAAATTTTATAAAATAATTCTCAAAAATAAAATCTACGGATATTAAACATCATTTTTACAAATTATGAGATTTTTTTAAAAATAGGCCGCAACGGCTTTAGGTGAAATATAATGGACTGACCCTAATGCATTTAATGAATGGTGTAAAAATGGTTCTCTGGACATTAATCCAGGCAAATGTAAAGTTATGACATTCACGAGAAGGAAGGAGACTATTCAATTTATTTATCATGTTAATAATGTTTCATTAGATAAAGTTCACTTAGTTAAAGACTTGGGAGTCCATTTTACTCCTTGTCTGAAACTTAACACACATATAGATACTATAGTTAGGGAGGCCAACAGAATCCTGGGTTTCATTTTTAGAACCTGTAAAAGATTTAGGAATGAATCTGCCATTAGAGTATTATTTTACTCATTGGTTAGATCCAAATTCAGTTATTGTTCAATTGTGTGGAAAAATGAAACAGCATATTTATCACATGCAATCGAGAAATGTCAAAAACGATTTTTAAAGTTTTTATATTATAAAAAATACGGCGTCTTTTTACCCCAGGGTTCTGAGTACTCCCAATTGTGTCAAAGATTTAATGAACTTTCCTTGGAAAATCAAAGAACCATTGATGGTATAAGATTTCTTTTTAAATTAATTAACGGTTTGATTTCTAGTCAAGATTTGCTATCTCTGATTCCTATTTCTGTTCCTCAATTTTACTCTACAGAATCGAAACAATTTTATACTGGAAGCCTTTGCAAGTCTTTACCAATGATAAAAATATGTGATACTTATAATAAGTTATATTGTGAAAACATCGGCCATCTTGATATTTTTGATCAATCGTTGAATGCTTTTTTGGACAATGTTATTTGGTACTTTAAAGAGGAGTTGGTTCATTGACACAGTTATGCATAGTATTAAGTTTGAAATTAATCAATTATTTTGCATTATCATAGCAATTATAATTATATTAGCGATAATCCTATAATTGGTCTTATGACTGTAGGATTTATTCAATAAATAAATAAATAAAAAAAACAATAAAAATTTCGCTCTTTAAAAAAACATTTCTTTCCTTATATTTCGAAAACGGTAATAGATACAATAAAAATTTAAAAGAAAAAAAGATGAGCAATGAAATTTCCTATAAGGATATGTACATGAGATATTTAAATTCGAAAGTCGAATTTTGGATGTCCAGGGGACTTCGATTTCGGCCGAGACAAATTTACGTGCCCTTATGGAATCCAGCCGCTCAATTCTGTAAACATTTCATAGACAGTCCTAGAATTTTTCATTGACTTATGTGAAATAATCACAAGCAGTGCTGGAATATTTAAAGTAATCAATTGAATATTTTAAATATGTTTTAAATAGTACTGCTCTTGATTATTTCACATAAGTCAATGAAAAATTCTAGGACTGTCTATGAAATATTTACAGAATTATTGTCCCATCCAAAAGTCAAGTACTGTCTATATGAATTTCCATATAAAATCATATGGGAAATATATGTGATGTAAAATTCTGTATAAAATCTTACATAGTCTCAATTTCCCATATGGTTTTACTTTTTTACTTTCTTTTACCAAAAATAGTCATATTTTCCAAATGAAATAAACGGTTAATGGTAACTTATTCTTAGTTTTTCACAGTCAAATTGAATTCCTGGTTGGTAGTTACCCTTTGTAAATATATTAGTAGAAACTAAAACCCGTCGAAGACAGGTACGACATTTTGTACATACATAATTTTTTTAATTGTCATTTTTGGAATTCTTACTACTCGAAAAGAAAAACTAAACATCAATTTTAAAATTCTATACAATGTACAGACAAAAGTCTGTTCTTATTTATATAGATTAATATAATAACATTCTTTGGAAGAATTTAATTATTTACAAAAGTTTTTACAAATTCCTTCAAAGGAATTCAATGATGTATTTTAAAATTTTCCATAAATATTTCGCCAGAATTCAATGATTTTCAATAAATTAATTAAAAAATTTATTTAAAACATTTAAAATAACAAAGAAATAAACTAATCGGCATACGATTATTATATAGAAGAAAAGAATAGAATTTTAAAAGTATTTCAAATTGAAGTTTTAGAAATTTGAATGATTTTAGTAGAATTGCTTTTACAATATTTATAAACAGTTGAAATTCAAAAGTTTTAAAATTGAAGTTTTAGAAAAATGAGTTTCAGTACATTTGGACTTTTACTTGTAAATGCTCGCTTTACTTCAAATTCAAATATTTCTGTAAAAATAGATGCTACAGTTATCAAACTAGAATCATTTTAAAGCTCAATAAATTTAGAGTCAAATAGGCAAAAAAAATAACCAATTTAATATTGTAAATATAATTCTTTAAAATAAAATAATAATGATTCTATCACTCGGTTTCCAAATTAATTATGTGTTGAAGTTAGAGATTTTTTATGAAAATTGCGATTTCGTAATCTCGTCGGTTGGGTGCAGAAAGGTGCCAATTCAGACTTGTCGTGAAAAACGTGCCGTTTCAAAAAACACGTAAGAAACCTGCCACTTCAGCTACGATTTGGAAAACATGCCAACTCAGAATTGACGTTCATTTTTTTCATTTTAGGTACAAGAAAGAAGTTGTCCATCAAATAATAAATAATCAACCAATTAATTCAATAAATCAGTAAAAATATTCCCTTGTCAAAAAAAAAAAATCATCCAAAATGCAACTAAAAAAATTATTTTTGTACAACTTTATAATCTTTGCTTCAAATTTTTCTGTACTGCCAAATGTCAACCTAAAATAAAAAAAATGAACGTCAATTCTGAGTTGGCATGTTTTCCAAATCGCAGCTGAAGTGGCAGGTTTCTCACGTGTTTTTTGAAACGGCACGTTTTTCACGACTAGTCTGAATTGGCACCTTTCTGCACCCAACCGACGATCTGGAGTTTAAGCGAACGCCAATTAATGAAAAAATTTCTTTAAGATTTGACATTTTTACAATATAATGTACAAATTTCACTCTTTAATTCGAGACCAAAATCTTTTATAAGTATTCAGTATTTGCCTTAAATTCTGTAAAAATAATTACTCTTGCTTTCTAAAGTTTTTAAGGAATATAAATTGCAAATTCGTCATTTCTGTTCACTTGTTTTATCAATTAACCAAATTTTTGAAAAATGTGCATCTCTTTTTTATTGTAAAATTTAAAAAATTGCACCTTGAAATAAAATAAGTAATAATGCGAGTTAAAATAATGCGATGTTAAATTTGTAACATTATAAGAAGAGGGATAAATTTCATGTAAATAATTTAAATTTACTACAATCAAGAGGTTCAATATTTTTCAAAAGTGTGGTTAATTGATAAAACAAATGAATAGAAACGACGAATTTGCAATTTATATTCTTCAAAAAATTTAGAGCAAGAGAAATTATTTTTATACAATTTGAAAAAAATACTTCATATTTGTAAATGATTTTTGTCTAGAATTAAAGAATGGAATTTGTACTTGTTATTGTACAACTGTCAAGTCTTAAAAATTTTTTTTCTTCAATTGGCGTTCGCTTGAACTCCAGATTCCGAAATCGCAATTTTCATAAAAAATCTCTAACTTTAAAGAATTATATTTTCAAATCTACAATATTAAATTGGTTATTTTTTTTGCCTATTTGACTCTAAATTTATTGAGCTTTAAAATGATCCTTGTTTGATAGCTGTTGCATCTATTTTTACAGAAATATTTGAATTTGAAGTGGAGCGAGCATTTACAAGTAAACAGTCAAAATGTACTGAAACTTTGCGA
Organism: Leptopilina myrica (nomen nudum); assembly: GCA_032872475.1. Classification (NCBI taxonomy): domain Eukaryota; kingdom Metazoa; phylum Arthropoda; class Insecta; order Hymenoptera; family Figitidae; genus Leptopilina; species Leptopilina myrica (nomen nudum). Next base: position 8,239,083 of record CM065467.1, read on the forward strand.
CCCGAGTGTAAATAGTTTGCAAAAAAAATCTTAAATGAAACAAAAATTTGTTCTAACACTAGATTTTGCAAAAAATAATTGAACTTTATCTTTGTATAAATAAATTTGATACTTACACTAGATTGCAAACGTTGAATGGCGGATGTGAGACGGGCAAGAACGGTTAAAGCGGGATGAGTACATGGCGCATCATCTTGATATCTCGCTAAAAATTGTGAGGCCTGCTCGCGGACCCATGCTTTCGCTTTATCGCGATTTCCACCTGTTAAACTGGGATTACTTGGGGGTTTTGCTAAATTAGTGGACGAACTCGAGTCTCTTTTATCACTACTCGAACTTGATGATGATGATTTTTTACCCCATCGCGCTGGATTTAAATTGCCTAAAAAGCGACTGTTCTTTGGCGCAAAACCAGTGAATAATGATTCAGGTTGCTGTGGCTGTTGCGGTGTTCCACTTCCCAATCGCGAGAAACGACTCTTCTTACTTTGACGTTTCCTCTTCAAAACGTCTCCAATTCTTCTGAAAGAATTCCGTTAAAGTATTAATTTCCCGACATTTTTCTTTTTTACAATTCTTTACTCAAAAGTAAGTTGTTCATTGTTTTTATTAATTTAAAAATTAAAATAATTTTGAATTTTATTTTTTAAGTATTTAAAGTATTAAGGACAAAAAGAGAAATTCTCCTTTTAAATTAGAAAATAATTGAGAAAAATGGATTGGGAGGTAAAACTTACAAATGAGCGTTTGGTGGGGTATTAGAATCATCGATGCTAACTGTTAAGTCACTTCGACTACGAGTTTCCATAGTGGCAGTAAGATTTGGTTTCAGTTGGCTCGAAGCTATTGTTCCAAATAGAATATTGCCATTTGTAATGGGAGAAGCAATGGGGGACGTAGCGCTACTTGACGAAAGGGGCGTTGTTGAGAGAGGAGTGTTCGACGGTCCTGGTTGTGGACTCGGCAAAGGTGTACCTGTATCAAAACATTCAATTTTTTTTTAATTTATAAAGCGCCCTTTGGAAAAAAATTCCAATAAATCTGCTCTTCTTGATTAGAATTCTATAAAAATAAATTTTGATAAACTCACTAGAAGAGCACTTAGGCGGCGATACGCCGAGTGGAATTTCAGGATCGGCCAATTGTCTCACTTGATGTAATACTCCCTCGCGATGAAAATGCACGCCAAAAACTTGTGGCAATCTTTTCATGAGAATACTCGCCATTTGTAATGCGCCAATGACAATTCGTAAATCTTGTGACGCCAACATTCCAGCGATATGTGACGAGACAACTTGATTTTTTAATACTTCTTTAAGAAGATCCGTTGACGCGTAATAAACCATACGCAATAAAGCTCTTAAACATTTATGTTTAACAGCAGGTCCTGCCGAACTACTATAAACTTCATACAAAACGGAAAAAAGTGTACGAATAAAGGACACTAACCATTCATTCGTTTCAATCACCGGTGGTACCACGTCCATGCTGTAAACAAAAAAATTAAAGACCGATTAAAATCAAAATTAATTTCTATTGTAAATAATAATTACCTCAAGAATATTAAAATTTATAAATCACGATTTTCTTGCTAATGTCACAAATAATTTAATAATTAATATTTTTTTAAAGACTATTAATTTAATTAATGTATTTGAACAACATTAAAATTTAACTTTTCCAAAATTTCAACATTTTATAAAAGATCATTAAGAATTAAGTTAATTGTAAGAAATTGAATTTCATATTCGGTAAAGTTCAATCATGTTTTGAATTCTTAACTAAAATTATTGGCTAAATAATTAAAATTTTTAATTTTATTAAAGTTTGTCAACAAAAATAATTCTGAAACTCACTTGTTTACCATTTAAATTTTACGAATATTTCACAAATTTGAAAAACATTTTAATACAAAATTTTCAAAAACTAATTCTTTTTAAGGGCATGCGGGAAAAATTGTCCCCAAAAAGTGTTTTCCCGCCTCTCGTCTCACTTCTAAGTAGTTGGAGATATCTCGTTCGGATTTATCAGGATAATTAGGGGAATTCGTTTCCTTATTAATGCCTTAACAAAAATTGACTTTGATTTTCGTCAATTTAGTTAATAAATAATTAAGTGTTTACATTTACCCTGAGAATTCGAAAACTCGGGGTAAATGTAAACAGAACTTGAACTACATTTTAAAAGAAAATAATTGAATAAATTTGCTTCTATTTCACAATTTTACATTTACCCTGAGAATTCGAAAACTCGGGGTAAATGTAAACAGAACTTGAACTACATTTTAAAAGAAAATAATTGAATAAATTTGCTTCTATTTCACAATTTCATTACTTTGGCAATGTAAAATTTCATAGAAAAGGAAAGTAGGTCTTCTTTCGTACCTCCTTCGTGTTAGTCAGTTGCAGGTATAGACCTGCATAGTGCATTTATATGCTTAGAATATAGGACAACGGTTCTTCACGATTGTTAAATAAAACTCAGGTAAGCCAGATTTAAGTAAATTTGATGAATTTTTAAAAATATGTTTAGGTTCTTCCGCTATATTGGATCCATCATTTAAAAAATTTTTAATTTGGTCAATTTTTAACAATATTTTATGTTTGACCGCAATATTGGATCCACCATTTTGAAATTAAAAAATTCGATCTTAGATTCTTATTCAGCAACCTTAAAACTTCTTTTTACAAAGTTGAATGAAAATCTTTAAAATTTGTTCAAGTTATTCAAGTTTTACATTACTAATTTAGTAATGGTTGATTGTTTATTTTATATGATACATTATCAGTCAACTGGTTGATTTACTATACATCTACGAAGACTTTTTTTCAGTTTTTACATCCCTTAAAACAGTAGTATACTTGAAATAACTTGTTTCTTAAACCTCGCTTAACTACAGTGGTGTTTACATTTACCCTGAAATTTCCATAATTTTATGAACTAAAATGAAATTCCATGAAAAATCAACGATTTCCAGGTTCTTCGTGAAATTCCGATTAATACGATTGAATTTTTTAAAGTATAAGTAAAAGTTTAAAAAAGGTGAAACAAACCTCGATGAACAGGTTGGACTTTTTCCCTCAGTGGGATTAGTGTTAACTCTACGGAATATGCTTCTAGCCATTCCCATATCTTCATTTATTTGTTTCATCACAGTCAAGTCTATCGTATAAGTTCGTCCTAAGGTCGACAAACAAATTTCATCTTCTCCATTCTGGAAGGCCATCTACAAACGAAGAGAATTTTTAAAATTTTCTGTAATAATAATAATAATAATAATAATAACAACAATATTTACATATATTTTTTTCTCTAAAAAATTACCTCGATGATGCGCGAATCAATTGTGCTAAACGGATGAAAGCAATGACGTTCATCTCGCCATTCCCAATGGACAGTCTCTTGTTGATTATTTGTCCGTTCTAATAAACTATTAACACTAAATATTCCGTCAGTGGGTAAGGGTGGCATCAATTCTTCAATGAGACAAGTAATCTCAAACCATTCCTGAGGTGAACGTGAAACAAGTTCAACATCCTCGGTTTTCACTTCCAAAGAGCCAGTAAGAAGATAGCTGAGCGTGAAAGCAATATTTTGCTGAAGAAGTAATTGCGCCAAATCGGGACAACGATTTGATATTGCCGAAAGCATTCTTAAAACAGTTATGAAATTTCCAATACTATTAACAGGTGGTGTTATCATGAGCAATTGTTGTAAATTCTGTAATAATTCAGCATTGACAATTTTATGAAGCATCGTTTGATCATGCTGAAAACTATCCACCAATCTACTGAAAGCTTGACAAACGCATTCGACACTCTTTTTATCTTGATTCGCGAGTCTACTTGTCAATAATGGTAGACTTTCGGCAACAAGATGAAAATCATCGGGATGTAAATTTTGACAGCAATTTGCTGTTATTGTTAATGCCGCACGTTGCGCGGTGATATTAAAGAAATCGACAAATTTTAAACATGCCGATACACCGCCAGCGTGAAGAATTGTTTTACTATGTCGACGTGATAACATTGCGAGTGCAGTGAGACATTGTTCAGCAACGTCCATACATTCGATTGATTCGAGTTTTTGAAGGAAAACTGGTACCGCATCAACGACAACTGTTGATGAACGTGGCAATGCCTCCATCATGTATGTTAATGCACGACACGCGTGTGTCATTATCACAAAATTGTGCTCAATACCGAGGAGATTTATCAGTGCGGCAACAACTTGTTTCACTGGGAAACCAGGTAGTGTATCTTCATTGCCCATCACAAGAATTTCTCCCATTCCAATTACAGCCTGAAGTTGTTCGCCCTCATCGTCAACGGCTTGTAATCCCGCGAGGAGCTGTTGTGCTTTCGCAGCTGAAACAATATTAGAAATACAAATTAATTTCTAAATATTATGATTTATCTACAGAGTTGCTACGGGATCAAAAATATTCACAATTCCCCTTTAATTTAGATTTTCTTCTTCGTTCTCTTAACTTAGAATTTAAGGAATCTTTTTTCTCTTTAAAACAGATAAAACTAAATTATTTTCTATTTTTTTTACAAGACTCATTCTTTATAAGAATATAATAAGTGGCGAATGAGAAATGTTTAATTTACTGTTATTATTTTTATTGAAGTCAATACTTTTTTAAAATATGTGAAAATATTTACATAATAAAAGAAAAATATTTCTATCATTTAAACGTTTCAAGGTTAATACAAAAATTTGATTTCGTTTTTCTGTCATATTCCGACAGAGTTTTGAATCTTTCCTGACCCTAGGAATATTCTCGTTCAATCTAAAAATTATTAGATACTAAAAAAAATATTTCTAATACACATATTTAGAATTATCTTTAATTGTAAAATTATTCGAACATTTTGCAAAAAATTGGTATTATAATTTCAAAATTTCAATTTAGTTATTAATGTTTAACTAACATTCTTCTTTAAATTGTTTTTAATAATTATTGTAATAATTTAAAGAGAATTCAAATTATTCAAACAAAAAAAAGAAAGTTCAACAAACAATAATTCTGAAATGTTTTAAAAAAATATTTTAACTAATTAAAAAATGCATATGAAGTTTTTCAAAATACTTCTTTAGAATTTTCAATTAAAACTTTATAAAATTTAAAATTTATTTAAAACTTTTTGAAATGCAATTACATCTAGAAATTGAACCGCCAGATATTACAAGGTCATATAGCCAATGTAATTCAAATGAGCTATATGCCTTTCTACGATCCGGAGGTTCAATTGTAAATTCTACTGCCTAAAGTAAAAACCTAGTAAGTCGCATTTGCCGTTAAGATGAATGTCGCGTACATTGTAAGCGACTTTAAACATTACGGCGAATGCGACTTACTAGGTTTTTACTTCGGGCAGCAGAATTCAACTCTACTAAAATTAAATTAATTTTACAATTTTTAAGTAAAATTATTAAACTCAAATTTTAATTTGAAATATTTTGAAATTAAATTACTTATAAAAATGATAGTTCTTCAGAAATTCAATTATGTACACTACCATCGGGAATTATCGGTACGGTTGTACGCGCACGGCCCAAAAACATGCCAATCTTTAAATCACGATTTTTTAGTAATCGGCAAAATTGAAAAAAAATTGGAAAATAAATTTTTTTTTGGAAATTTTGTCAATCCCTGCATACTTTTTAAAAATTGCAGAAAAAAATTTGAAACTTATAAAGGTGTAATCATTGAAGTATCATCTTTAATTTAAGATCAAAAGAGTTTAAAAATCTTGTTTAGTGCGTGAGATATCATTATAAACGTCAGAGCATTAATCGTAGAATTTAATAATCTTTCGAATGGTATATTTGTTCATTTTCTGACATTTTTAAAAATGTTTTTGGGCCGTGCGCGTGCAGCCGTGCCTACTATTCCCGACGGTAGTGTATTATTGAAATTTTCAAGTTAAATTATTAGTATCAAATTCAAGTTTTCTAAAACTTTAGTTACACATATTATGAATTCAGATATTTATATAAATTGTAAATGCGACTCTATCTACTAAAATTAGATTACTTTGAAATCTTTAAGAATTTTTAAAAAATATTTGAGTAAAATTACTAAAATTTCTTTATTTTTTTTTGTCATTTTTAAGTGAAACCATTCGCTAAATAATTTATAATACAAAAATAATTTTGCTTCCTCATATAGAGGAAGTATTGTAATACCAAAATTTTCGACTTTGATTTTTTGACATATCTTTATGTTATTTGACCTCAGGAGTTCAAAAATGATATTTTAAAAAAATTTCATTCCGTATGTGTGTGTGTGTGTGTAAACATTACATTTTCATAAATATCTCCAAATTGTAAAGAGCTTTTGAGCTGAATTTGTTTTTAAATTGTAGGTCTCACCTGCGGACATAAAGTAAAAGTACTTTGAGATAGATTAATAAAGTTTAACTATATATTTTTTTGATTTTTAATTTTTCAAATAACGTTTTTTGCCCATAACTTTAAAAAAATTTTAGGACACCTATGAATGTTTTCTCTAATTTTGTAGAGTTCTTTTAGATGCATCTTTTAAGCCCTCAATGAACATTTTTTGTCCATATTCACTGCAGATATTAAAGTTTTAAAAATCAAAAATTTTGGAAAATAAGATTTTTTGAAAATTTTGTTGAAAAATATAGAAGTAACTTTGAAACTATCATTATCGTCTTGTAGAGCATTAAAAAACGCTTCAATTGACATATGTTTGAAGGTAATTCGATTATAAATAAAGAAGTTATTCATATTTTAAAAAACAGAAATTGTGATGGAAATTTAAAAAAAAAATTTTTATGTGGAAGTAACTTTGAAAAGTTGAAAAATATCATTTTCAAAATCATTTCTAAAATTTTAAAAAAGAAAATAATTAAAGTCATAATATACCATAAGAATCAAAATCGTTTATGTATCGAAACTGAATTTTTAATCAAATAAAGAAAAAAACATATTACAGCAATTTAGAATAATTGTTCAAAATTCATACTTTATAGTGTTCGTGAAATGAACACAACGAGATTTACGAAAACGAATGAAATGAACACCAAAATTATAACAAAAATATATAATATATATTATATTATTATTATATAATATAAATATATATATATATAATATATATGAGGGATTCCGCGTCAAGTGATCAAGGGGTCTTTTGGTGTAATGTTTATTTCAATAATTTTGCTTCCTCGTGAGGAAGCTTTGTAGTCGTTTAATTTACAAAATTTATAAAAATCCTTTTAACAAATTTTCTTCTATATGGGACTATGTTATATAAGACTCTGAACAATTGTCCGGATGTATGTATGTGTGTGTGTGTGTGTGGGGATCCCGTTTTTTGTGAACACGATAACTCGAAGGGTTTCAACGAATTCGGCTGAAAATTACTAGGAATATTTATCATAAAAATATCTCGAAATGGATTGATGGACATTAAAAAATCTATTTAAAAAATTTTTTTTTTTACTTTTTTCAAAAATTTTTTTTTAATTGAATATTGAAGTTAATATACAATAAAATCTTCTTTGCATCAAGACGAATCGATTGGTATATATAAAGTATAAATTGTATGAGAGTTTATAGAGGTAATGACAATTAAAGCAAAAAAATTACCTTTTTTTATCAAAAATTTAGTTCTTTCTTCAAAATTATATTCCAGTACAATAAGATTTTACTCATTTTTTTCAATAATCTTATGCGTTGCATTAAAACGGATCGATTGGTATATATAAAGTATATATTATATTTGAATTTTTAGAATTAAACATAATTAAAACCAAAAATTCGCACTTTTTTTAGCAATTTATTTCCTTCTTAAAAATTATGTTGCTTTATAATAAAATGTTAATCTAGACTTAAAAACAAACTAAAAATCTTCATTTCATCAAGACAAATCGATTGATGTATAAAAAGAATATATTTTATTAGCATTAATAGAATTAAATAAAATGAAACAAGTTGTGAATTAAGATGTTCATTACATGAACATTTTGCTTCCTCTTTACGATAAGCAAAAAATTTGCTTTAAAGTGAATTTTTTCATTTTATTTAATTCTATTAATGCTAATAAAATATATTCTTTTTATACATCAATCGATTCGTCTTGATGGAATGAAGATTTTTAGTTTGTTTTTAAGTCTAGATTAACATTTTATTATAAAGCAACATAATTTTTAAGAAGGAAATAAATTTCTAATAAAAGTGCGAATTTTTGGTTTTAATTATGTTTAATTCTATAAATTCAAATAAAATATATACTTTATATATATATCAATCGATCCGTTTTAATGCAACGGATAAGATTATTGAAAAAAATGAGTAAAATCTTATTGTACCGGAATATAATTTTGATGAAAGAACTAAATTTTTGATAAAAAAAGGTATTTTTTTTGCTTTAATTGTCATTACCTCTATAAACTCTCATACAATTTATACTTTATATATACCAATCGATTCGTCTTGATGTAAAGAAGAAGATTTTATTGTATATTAACTTCAATATTCAATTTAAAAAAATTATTTTGATAAAAGTAAAAAAAAACTTTTTTTTATTATATTTTTTAATGTCCATCAATCCATTTCGAGATATTTTTATGATAAATATTCCTAGCAATTTTCAGCCGAATTCGTTGAAACCTCTTCGAGTTATCGTGTTCACAAAAAACGGGATCCACACACACACACACACACACACATACATACATCCGGACAATTGTTCAGAGTCTTATATAACATAGTCCCATATAGAAGAAAATTTGTCAAAAGGATTTTTAAAAATTTTGTAAATTAAACGACTACAAAGCTTCCTCACGAGGAAGCAAAAATTCACTTTAAAGCAAATTGTTCGCTTATCGTAAAGAGGAAGCAAAATGTTCATGTAATGAACATCTTAATTCACAACTTGTTTTACTCTTAAACAATTAAACATACAAATTTGACAAAGTACATTTTGGAAAGATTTTTTCATGCTCTTTCGATTGAAAAAAAGCATTTTGAAAAAAAAAATATTTTTGACCCAAAAAAATCAAAATTAAAAATATATTTCAATTTTTGGGGGAGAAAGACCCAATTTTTTTTTTTTTTTTAAACGAAAGCTGAGGTTTTTTCCTAAAAGGACATATAAATGATAAAGTGGGACTAGAATGTTTAAACATTTCTTTTTTTCAATGTTTAAACATTCTAGTCCCACTTTATCATTTATATGTCCTTTTAGGAAAAAACCTCAGCTTTCGTTATAAAAAAAAAACAAATCGTATCTCTCTCCCCCAAAAATTGAAATTTATTTTTAATTTTGATTTTTTTGGGTCAAAAATATTTTTTTTTTCAGAATGCTTTTTTTCAATCGAAAGAGCATGAAAAAATCTTTCCAAAATGTACTTTGTCAAATTTGTATGTTTAATTGTTTAAGAGTAAAAAATTATTGAAATAAGCATTGTACTGAAAAACACAAAAATTTAACCCCCTCCCCCTCGGAAAATATTGGACTAGTTAAAAAAATATTTTCACGAAAAATTACTATCTATGAGTACTACAAAAGCCCCAAGTTGTGCTACTGAAAAATCTTTTTTAATATTTTTTTCTAATTAGGGTTAGTTGGGGTAAATAGAAACAAGGCGTAAATCGGAACAGTAGTTATTTTAGATAAATAAAAATTTTTAAAAATAAATACGGCCTTAAACCTTGTACCTTAGATCACCCCCAACAGGTTCTAAGTATTTTACCATTTTCAGTTTGTCAATTAGCAGCAGTATAAACAAAAATATTTCCTATTGCATAAAAAATTGAAAATCAATGAAGACACCCTTTTAGTTTTTTGATTCGCATTTGAAAAAAAATGAGCTAAAAATTCATATAAAAATTTATAATTATCTCTTATTAATACTACAACAAAAAACAACTTGGATTTTTTCATTTGGAAAATTTTTCTTTAAAATAGGAGACTGTTTCTATTTACCCCTAAAAACTGGAAATTCGGGGTAAATCGGAACAGCAGAAATTTCAATAATATTTCTGATAATATAAATCAGCATTATAGATCAGCATTATAAAAATGCATTAAAATAGTATTCATGTATAATCGCATCGGTACATAGTATTTAACAAGCACGGAATTGTACATAATTGTATAATGTGTTAGAATTTATGGTATGGAATACTTTTAAACTTATATAATGTATTATTATTTCTTATTTTGAATTATTTTATGATTAACACCATTTTTTGTTTAATTCTTTATATCTCTTAACATTTCTAGACTTTAAATTGATTTTTTCTCAAATTTCGTAAGAAATAATCAACTGTTCCTATTTACCCCTAAATTTTAGCAAAGTTGAAAAATTTAGGGGTAAATAGGAACAGTTGATTATTACGATTCAATGATACCCATATTTTTTACTACTCCATAAAATTGTTCCACGGAAGTGAAATAACAACTCAAAACACAAAAAAACGAAAGTATTCCGATTTAAAAGAAAAAACTTATGTTTTTAGTGAAACATAGCAAATCTGTTCCGATTTACCCCAACTGACCCTACAATTTTTATCGATAAACTAGGTTCAATTTTTAAAAAATTGTTTAATTCAATTTAAAAATCACGGTAAAGAATGTAAAAATTAAAAATACGATAAATTAGAAGTTTAATTAAAAATTTTGAAGAATTCAGAATTTGCTCTCATTAATTAATTTTAAAAAATTAGTAAAATGTAGCTTCAAGTCTAAAAAATGTACTAAGAAGTAGGGCAGAGTGGGGCAAACCGGACCCCCTAACGGTTTTTTTGCTCTTGTGACTAAACGAATCAACCGATTTCATATCTCGATGGCTTGTTTGAAAGATCATTTAATTGCGCAACTTTTTCCCAGAGACACTTATACTTCATCTTTTATTGTTTAATTGCTGTGTTAACTTAAAACAATTTTGCAAACGGTCCGGTTTGCCCCACCCCCTGGGGTAAACCGGACCGTTTGGCTTTGTATTTTTAATATTGCATTTACATAATCTATAATAATAAAAAACTAAACGAATCATGTAAACAATGGTTGTAGTAATGAAAATAATTCGGGATTGAATTTTAATTAAATAAAGATTTTTTTAAATAAAAAAATAAAAATGTTTATCATTATCAGAGAAACAATATTAAAGGGTCCAATTCTCATTGGAAGACATTTATTTTTCATTGTAAGTAAATATTTTAATGAAAGAAACATTTTAATTAAAAATAATTTATATGAAACTTTAATTCAATGGAAATATCCTATGGCCGGTTTGCCCCACAGGCCCATTTTGAGAATAAATGTTTGTCAAAAAGAAACGCTTTGCAAATTCATCACAGTTTTTGGTGGTAAATATTACTGAGGTGTGTACCTTCAAAACCCAAGACCTAATATTTTGGTCCGGTTTGCCCCACTCTCCCCTAACATTTGAAAAATTAAATTTATTATTCACCACAAAAATTTGATTATAAATTTTCATGATTCCTTCCTGAGTTAAAAAAAATTAACTTCTTTTCCAAGTTTTCGGTATTCTTTTTTGCAGAATACGATTAATATTAAAATAATTTTCAAAAGTAAAAATAAAACTCTAAAAAATATAAAATTTGTTTCAATTAAATTTGCCAAAATTTTCAATTCTTTGAAATAATTAAAATTAAATAATTTTCATCAAAAGAATAGGTGAAATGGATGAAATAAATTTAAAAATAACAGATAAAAACTGACAGTCTGTGATTCCCTGATTTTTCCTGGTGAGAAAAATCAAGTTTTTTCATTACTGTAGCAACCCTGATGTAATTAATTAATTACCAGAACTGGCGCCCATACTTCTGTTGAGCAAATGCTGCATTCGAGGACCAAGAGCTCCAAAAACATGGGGTGGAAGTCCTCTCGCTTCGAGAAGTGCCTGAAGTCTTCCAACCTCGCCATCGTCACTTTCGCTATCACCTGTTGTCGCTGACATACCAGAAGGACCTCCGCTTGCTGAAAAGTAAAATTTATTTTCCATTATTGCAATTCTATTGAATTTTAAAATAATATAAGAAAACAAGTTTTTACTTAGATTGTTACAATAAACAATCGGAAAAGTCACTAGTACAACAAAAATAGCATCATATATTGACAAATATAAAAGAAAACAAAAAATCATCAGAATCTATATTTTATTTTTATCATCGGGCAAGATTAAAGATTAGATAAGGAAATGAATTTTTCCTCGATCATTTCCGCACGTGGTTTCACAATAAACACCAAATTAACTTAATGTTTTGTATAAAGTTCCCAAAATAGTGTCTTTAAAGGTTATTTGCCAAAAATAAATAAAAAAAACCAAACACAAATAACAAAAGTAAAGTAAATGAAATAAATAATGAATAAGTTAAATCTACTATATTCAAGGAATAAAATCAATAATGAATAAAGAAAAAAAATTGATGAATAGATAAAAAATACAATACATAATATAAAGAAATAACAAATGAATGGAATAAATATTGAATAAATAAAAATAAAGAAAAATATGAAATTACCAGTTGCTGAACTGGCTGTTGACGCTGACTCTTCGCCTGTTGTGCTTGAAGTCAATTGACTGCTGGGGGCAGACGATGCAACTGATGCCGGAATTGTATTATTTGTAACTATATCAAATCCTGGAATTAAAGTATTGGCACCTCCAGAATTTGTATCTGCTGCTGCTTTTCGAGCTCGCGACGAAGAACGATGTCTGTAATTAGAAAAAAATACTCTAAAATTTTACTTTCTAAAAAATTTATAGATACTTTCCACTTAATAACCGAAAGGGATTTCTCAAATTCGTTTAAAATTTTCCCTTTCAACTGCATATTTAATGTAAAGAATAGGTTTTTAACGAATTTTATTTTTTATTATACGAAATTTTATTTAGTACATTTTCTATATTGGAAATTTTTCTAAAGAGAATTTTTATACATTCTTATTTGCCGGATTTTTTATTTAACAAAGTATTTTTTAAATATAAGTTTTATATTCACTGCTTTCCCTAAATAGAATTTTTACAAATTCGGATTTTTCATTCATTGGATTTTCTATTCAGCTAAATACTCAGTGAAAAGGAAATTATGTCATTTGAGAATTCAGTTAAGCAGAAATGCTGATAAATAGGAGTTTCTATTGGATAAAAATCTATAAAACGTTCACCAGTAAAAGAATTCAGTTAAATAGTAATTCAATAGTGTTGAAACATTGGAAATTCGAAAATGCTTTTAGGAAAACATCATATACGACATTTTATGGAAACTTTATCATTGGTTTGTTAAGGCAATCATAGCATTAGATCAGAGTTGAAAAGTTAGTTAGTGACTTTTGTCTCAATCTTTTCTATCGCTCCATCCCCTTCTGTCTAATTTTGGTATATTTCGTTGGTCAGTGTCTCTCCTAGTGCCCCTTCCCTGAAGGATTTCTCGCCTGTTTGATAAGAGGGAGATGTCACATGGTTTATTGCGACCCTTCCCTTTCTTTCTAATAGGTATCGTTTTAGTTGGATAAGGAAGGATTCATGGGAAAAATCATAAGGTGTGATAAGGAAGGAGTTTTCCAAAATTCGCTGCAGGTTTCCAGGAAAACCGCGGATCTGTGGAACACTCGTCGCCTAGATATCAATCATGCTGGTTGAGTTTGAGAGTTTAAAGTTTTATATTTTTGACTAATAAATTGTGAGTAATTATTTAATTGTTTCCCTTGTGTTTGGCGTTCAATTCGTTGGAGATAACGTTGTTGACCAGAATTATTTGTAGTGAAAATGATGTAAAAAGTGTTCGTTTTTGCTGGTATTTATTTAAAGAATTTTGTACTTGAAGCCTTTGTCTTTCAATGAAAGACCTCTTCAGGTTGTTTCGAATGAAATCGACATAAAATTATTTTTCAAAAAGTTTTTTGAGAATTTTCAAATCCATTTCTTTAGAATACAATTTTACGAATTAAATTCATTAATTATTCAATTATTCGTGAATTCTTCAATTAAATATAGATTATAAAATAAAAACTTCAAATACCTTAAGGGGACATTCCAGTTCAAAATGTCAATAAAATCGATTTTGTTTGTTTTTATTTTCGGATTTTTTATAGTGTCAAGAATACTCTCATAAAATATTATTGCAAAATTCGAAGTAAAATAAAAGTTATACATTTTTATTCTTCGCCATGTCAAAGATGTTTTTGTAGGCGGATAACCAATCGCATGATTTAAATGTTTTCTCATTTTTGTATTTTTTAAAAAAGACGAACAAAAATGTATTTAGTGTTGCTGATTACAAATTAGATATCAAATTTTCAAAATTAAAAATGGCGGAAAAGAAAATTTTTTAATTTTAATTTTTTTTTCGTTCACCATATTGCATACTCCATTTTTAATTTAAAAAAAGGATGTCATATTCGTAATCAGCGACCCCCCCCCCCCTCCCGTAACGATATACGTACTAAAAAAGCCTTCTTTTTGTCTGTTTTGAACTGGAATGTCCGCTTAAAAAATCACAATTAAACCGTCTCAAAAACTTAATTCTACTGAAATGTTACTTAAAAATATGAAAAATTCAGATTATCAAAGATTTTAATGCTTCTAATGCTTTTAATATTCAATTGTAATTAAAAATTTTAACTAGAATTAATTTTTAAATTAATTCTTTTTAGAAAATGTTACGAGATTCAATTATTTAAATACAAAAAAATTAATTTACTGAATAATTTATTGTTTCTTAAAATTGAATTCTCATAAAGAATTTTCTTAACAAATTATCAAATAATTGAATTCGATTAAAATTAAATTGAAAATAATAGATTTGTTTAAAAAAATTGTATTATTTATAAAAATAATAAAATAATTGAATTATTACAAAGAAAGTTATAACAAATGTGTATATAATTATTTTTTATTTTAGCAAAATTTTATTAAAATAGTAGATATTGAAAATTTTTCAAAATAATTAACATTTTTTAAAAAATTTTTCGAACATAAATGAATTGCTGCAATTATTTGCATCTATACTTAAAAATTAAATTTTTCAGTGTTTTTATCTAAAATTCTCCTATGAATTCATTATTTCTACCAATTATTAAATATATACATATTAAACAATTTAAGGGCATTTGGGAAAAAATAGTGGATTCGGAATCGACGTCTCATTTAAAAAGAAAAGAATATTTTGAGTCGGGAATTTTTGGTAAATATAGATGAACGCTCTGGGACTAGCGGACCTCTCGGATAAATAAGTGTTTTAACGGTTTGGTATCACTGTCTCAATTTGAGAAGATAAAATATTTCTGGTATATTTTTCAAAAATCTAAGTTCTTTGAAATTTCTAATTAAATTCATTCCACGTTAAAATTTTACGAAATTTAAAATTAAAACCTTTTGAAGATAATTTACTTATGAAAAGTGTAAATGCAAATATTTTTAGGAAGTTCTGGACAACTGCCGTAAAAAGTCTTTTTAGGGCAGTTGATTTTTGATTAATTTTTTTTTGTTTTTTTATCTTCATTTATTAATTCTCATTATTAATAATAATACAAAAATTTACTTTTAAATAATTTCTTTCTTCAAAAATTAATTATTAACAAAAAAATGTTCTTTTGTTAAATTTATCCATTAAAAAATTTAATTTTAAATAAATTCTTTCTAAAAATAAATCTTATAAATGTTTCACTTTTTCATATTAATCGCGAAAAAAATAGCGTATGCGGCTCGCACGTAGCAATTTTTAATAAAAATCCCTGATTTTTCCCTGACCAATTCTACTGTCTTTGACTTCTCTGACCTGTGACAAACCTGATTTTGTATTTTTTTTATCATTTGCTTGAATAGAATCAGGTCTCACAATTCTTTTGGAATTTTTTTCTTTATAAAAAAAACAGGGGAAGTTCAGTTATATGAAATGATTATTTTTAGAAGGAAAAAATTTGATTTAGAACTTTAATTCATTCAAAAGTTCTCAAAATGAAAGAAAATTCAAAGAGAATTTAAGGTTTTTAAGTTTGTCAAAAATATTTTTTGACACCAATAATCAGAAGTCTTGTAGTAATTTCCGAAAGGACACCGCATTAAGTACACAAAAAATGGCCTTCGGTTAAAATTCTTATGATTTTCAAAATTTCTAGTTAAAGGTTTTCTGTTTGAAAAAGGAGTTGAGCGAAGGTAAGGAAATAAATAACCGAAAGTCATTTTCAGTGTGTTTAATGCAGTGTCCTTTGATATTTTTCTAGTACTTTTGTTTAAAATCTGACATTTTCCTGTGTCAACCCTGCTTTATAATGAAGATTTTCCTGAAAAGTATTTTGTTTTTCCTGTATACCTTGAACTAGAACAGGAGCCAGATGATGAATCTTTTTTGTGATGTTTTCCGGAAACCTTGGTGGATGGCCAATCCTTGGTCTGTTCACTGACAAGTTTGACACGTGAACGCAATAAATGTTTGTGCGTTGAATTTGAGAGAGGCGTAGGGTTGGCAACGGCGGCAGGCACAGATGGATTGGCAGTGGCTGTTGCTGTTGTTGTGCCACTAGTGCCTGCCCCCTCATGTGCCAATGCCCCCCCGCTACTCTCAACAGCGTTGCTGGCTGCGTTACCCACTCTGATGCTTGACTTAACACCAAAAGCTTGACTACTACTCGTACTGCTGTTTAAGCAGCTACTACTTCCACTTTGACTTTTGTTACCTGCAAAAAAAGGAAAAATATAAAATAAAATTTTCACAAAAAGAAGAATGAAAAATTTCAGCAAAAATACATCTCATTTGTCATTCATTACTAATTAGAACTGCAATTTGAATAATGAGTGCTTCCGGATTTGTATCGTCATTTATTACATGATTCGAGGGATAAGAAATCATTTTTTATAGAGTCCAGTCCACAATAAACAAAAATCCAGAAAAAACAGTAAATTACTCTTAATTCACTAGATCGCTATTTGTTAACTTAAATTAATTAAAAAACCCCAAAAATTCTCTTCTAAAAATAAATCATTCCTAGATTTCCAATTCGTAAATATTAATTGTCGACTCTGCTTTTTAATTTTTTTTCATTCTATTTTTTAAAAACATCAAATATTGAATTAAATTTTCTAATTTTCAATCAAATTTCATAAATACTCAAAACTGACAAATTATTTTTGCATATTTATTTATTGGGCGTAATTTTTTTCGAGTATTGATTAAATAAACAATTTTTAATATTTATAACCACTAAATAGAAAAAAATTTTAAACAAGTAAATATAGAACGTTAAATTAAGAAAGAAACAAAATATAAAAGGTGAGAATGAATTATGTAAGAAACAGAAAACAAATTACATAATAAAAACAAATTATATAACGAGAGATTAACGAATTATATTGAATATATTGAAAAATTAAACTAAATGATTTATCAATGATTCGTTTTGTTTATTATTTATTTTATTTAGGAGTAAAATTTGAGAATATTTCTAAATTTCGAAGTTTGTTTCTTTTCCATTTAATTCACAAATGAAAAATTTCACTCCAAATTCTATTTTCTCCCGAAATTTCTATTGTGAAATTATTAAAATTAACATATTTATTAATTTATTAATTATTATAATTATATTATATTAATATTATTAATTAATAACTATTAAAATTCAAAAAATCCACTATTAAAATTATTAAATTCTTATTAGTTGAATGATTAAAAATTACTGGATGCATGTAAAAATGGATTAAAAACGTTTACTACGAGCAACATTTAACAGAATTTCTTTTCCTAAAAAGAAATTCACAGTAAAAAAATGTTAAATGTTTGATTTAGAGAGAAATTCAAATGAGATTTCGAATTTCTTCTTTATAACTTAACTTTCTTTCTATATTATTTTATATAAATAATAAAATAGAAAATATGAAGTAAAAGTTGTTTTAGAATATTCATCTCATTTAAGCACAAGTTACACTTCCTTTTTATTAAACATTCTTGCGGGAATTAGGAACCCAGTAAAGCATATGATGCGTAAGGAAGCTTAAATTAATCATAATTTTATGCACAATTTCACTGAGATTGCAAGCATCACGTATTAATGGATTAAGATCCAGAAATTATTACCAAAAAAAAAGAAAGAGAATGTATGAGAGACAGAGATAATGAGAAATTACTATCAGGAATTAAGGGAAAATTAGAAGACATTCAGAGGTTAATTTTACAACCCAATAAAATAAATTTACGATTCAAATGTAAGTTTGACAAAAAAATAGATACAAGGCAGATATTTTTTAGTTACAAAAAACTTTTTACTTTTCAAAAGCAAACAGAGCAGAAGAGATAATAAAATTGGAAAACATTTTTCAGAAACTTTTTTCTAAAACTGAAGAGTACACAGAATGCAAAAAAATAAATTTCATTCCGTCTTCGAAATGAAAAAAAATAAAGAAAATTACGAAAAATTAAAAAGCCAAGGAATAAATGAGTGCAATATTTCAAAAGGGGTAGAAAAAAAAACCTTAGGAAATAAGTGCATCGTCTGCATTTAAGAAAATTATATTACAAAAAAATTGGGAAATAACGTTCTTTTTATACACATTCTGCGAAACACTTTTTTTCTATGTACAAGATGAAGAGCAGAAAGTAAATAGAGAAGGTAAGGTTTTTGTTTTTTCTTTCTAGACAAGCAGCTGATTCCTTGGTCTTACCTTCTTGATGATAGGTTTGTGTCGATATGGGAAAAAGTGCCTTTACAGCAGACACAAATCCATCCAGACATTCGCTCATCCTCTGGCCTATATGATTACAGTCTTTATATGACTCTTTATTCACAATAAAATTTGCAAATTTCATATATATATATACAATGTAAACAATTCAAAGAAAAGAAATCAAATCTAGTGACGATTTATTTCACTACTTAATTTGCTTATTTGCAGACTGCACTCTTTGAAGATGGTAATCTATTTTATCTAAATAAATTTTCTCTTATAGTATTAGAATTAACCCTTTAAGACAATTATTTTCAGTAAGTTATTGATCATAAAACTAGTTTTATTAACTATTAGTGATGATGATAACAATTTTCTAATTAATAATTCTCATTACACGATAAATGATTACGGTTTTACAGAATCGCCACAGAAATTTTATTTTTTCTTCCCCTGATATTTCCCCAATTTCCAGATAAATTTTAACTCTTTCCTTCACCCTAAAGAATATTTTGAATCACTCTAAAAACAATTTTTATAACACACACAAAAAAATATTTGTATTACATTTTTTTGTAAATGTCTTTGATTGCAAAATTATTTAAAAAATCAATAGTCTTTTTTAGAGAAATATTTAATCATTATTATTTTTTTCAAAAAAACAAAGATTTTCAAAAATTTCAAATTTAAAAACTTTAAATTCGACAATTTCTAAAAATTGATATTGTACATTCTCCAAAACTATTTCCAAGATTATTATTCAATCATTTCTAGAATTTTTTTAATTATGTAAAATTCTTCTCTAAATCAATTATTTTTGAGAAATATCTTTGACATTTCAATTATTTAAAGAAAAAAAAAAAAAAAATTAACAAAAATTAACAAAAAATTCTGAAATCTACTTGTTTACAAATCAATTTTCCAAAATATCAATTATTCGAAAAACTGAATTAAATTTGTATTTAAAGATTTGAATAATTAAAAACATGTGAACATTTTGTAAAAACCGAACTTCTTCAGAATATTTCATGAAAATTTTATAAAATTCAAATTTTATTTTAAACTCCTTGAAATTCAATTACTTATAAAAACATTAAACGAAACTATTAAAAATAAATTATTTTTGAAATTTTTAAGTACTATTATTAAATATTTAAGTAAAATTATTAAATTCAAATTAAAAGCTTTTAAAATTGAATGATTTATAAAAATTGTAATTATTCTACTAAAATTAAATTATTTTTGGAATGTTTGAGAAAAATAAGTTATAAAATATTTAACCCCTTAATTGCGGAGATTGCGGATAACGAATCGCACTTAAGGTTATGTTATTCAGTGGTCACGTGCCCCATTTACTTTACTATGGAAAAACTTCCCACTGAATAACATGACCTTAAGAGGTTAAGTAAAATTATTAAAATTATAAATTTCAAATTAAAGTTTCCTAAAACTTCAATTTTAATCGTTTGAATTCAATTATTTACATAAAAATTGTAAACACAATTTTACTAAAATATTGTTAAGTAAAATTATTAAAATCAAATTCATTTTCCAAAACTTTCATTTCAAAATCTTTTAAAATTGAATCATTAATAAAAATATCAGTGGCACCTACGGAGCACCCTCGCCGATTTCTTTAAAACTTGTTAGTATTATGTTTGTTGATCTAAAGTATCGGAAAATCAATTATTTATTAACCCTTGTGTCCATACCCCACAAATTCTACGTTGTCTCGCACATTTTTTTTTAAGAAATTGCTTTTATTTAACATAACACAAGGGTTAAAAAGTTACAGGGTCATTACATTATATTTCACCTAAAGTCGTTGCGGCCTATTTTCAGAAAAACATGATAATTTGTAAAAATGATTTTTAATATCAGCACAATCCATTTTTGGCAACTTCTTTTTAAAATTATTCGTATTTGCTTTCGAATTTTAATTTTTAAGTGGAGGTGTAGGGAAAAAGGTTATTTTGACAGCTCTGAAAATTTAATAAAAAAACACAAAAATAATTTAGATAGTATAAATGTTTTGATTGAAATTTAATCACAATAGTTATATATAGTATTAAAAAATGCTTAGTAAATAAAATTTTGATTTTAAATATTTTATTCATCAATAAAAAGTTTTATGAATAGTTATTAAAAAAAATTACTTTAGGGTAAATTTTATTTAAAAAATTGATTAGAACGTAATTGTGAGGAGCAAATAATAACAAATTTTAATTTTTTTAATTTTCATATTTCTACACCATAATATTAAAAAGTCAACTCATAATATGAAAGTACTTTAAAAGTACTTAATATTAAGTAGTAATAAGTTTTTAAATATTCACAAACTTTCTAGAAAAATATAATAAAAATATGGTGAATTTTGGCATTTGACAGATAAGATTAAAAATCAATTTTCATCTAATATTTTGGACTTTTTTTTACATAGCAATCAATTTATATAAGTAAATTGAACTGTTGTGATTAAATTTCAATCAAAACATTTATACTATCTAAATTATTTTTGTGTTTTTTTATTAAATTTTCAGAGCTGTCAAAATAACCTTCTTTCCCTGCACCTCCACTTAAAAATTAAAATTCGAAAGCAAATACGAATAATTTTATAAAAAATTTGCCAAAAATGGATTGTACTGATATTAAAAATCATTTTTACAAATTATCATGTTTTTCTGAAAATAGGCGGCAACGACTTTAGGTGAAATATAATGGAATGACCCTACAACAATTGCTCAAAATTTTTTAAATGGCCATATCTTTTAAACTATTCAAGACAACCGAGCTTAGTTTCATTCTAAAAATTTATAAAGACGAGATGCTTCAAAGATGTTATTAGCATTTTTTCTTATTTTATTAATTAAAAAAGATATTTAAATAAAAAAAATAACTTTCGAGCCGTAATTCAAAATTAAATTAAATTAATAAAATAAGAAAAAATGCTAATAACAAATATGACCATTTAAAAAATTTTGTGCAATTATAACTTTGTAATAAATAATTGATTTTCTGAAACTTTAGACCAACAAATGTAATACTAACTTTTAAAGAAATCGGTGAGGGTGCTCCGAAAAGTAGTAAATTTCTCCTGGAATGCCACAATTAATCTAAAACTAAATTATTTTTTGAATTTTGAAGTTAAATTATTAATTTCAAGTTCAAATTTTGTAATACATCAATTTCAAACATTTTGAAATTCATTGATTTATAAAAATAGTAAAAGTGATTCTACTGAAATAAAAATAATTTTGAAATCTTTAAGTAGAACAATTAAAATTATGAGATAAATTCAAAATTCTAAAACTTTAATTTGAAAGCTTCAAAAAAATATTTATAAAAATTGTCATTCTTCTTCTTCTTCTTCTTCTTCTTCTAATAATAATAAAATTGAGTTATTTTTCTAATTATTAAGTAAAATCATTCGATAAATAATTTATAATTAAAAATGTTAAATAATATAATGTACGATAGTTCGTCAAGAATCAAATGATTTTTAATTTTAATAAATTAAATTTTATATTCTACAAAATTTAATACGTAATTGTCGAAAATAAAAGAAACTTAAGGTTTCGTATTAAAATTCGTGTCGATTTCTAACTTTAGACGAAAAAACAAAAAATTAATGAAGAAGTAAATCTTTTCAATCGTCATATCAATTCTAGAAATTTGATATTTTCCCAGTACTTTTGATAAATTTCTCCAACTTTTTCCTGACTTGTGACAAAATATGTATTTATTCGAAACCAGGAAATTTTATCCCTTTTTATTTTAAAACAAGAAATTTCTAAAAATTTTATTATGAAATAATTATAATATTTATTAACACCTTAACTGACATGGCAAAGATTTTGTCAGTCAAAAGTCAAAAGCCATGTCAGTTAAGGGGTTAACATTATATTATTAAAATATTATTATTTATAATATTTTCTCGAAGTGAATTTAAATTTCCTCCTATGAACCTTAAAGGGTTAAAGATAAATGTCCCAATTACTGACAAGTGATTGACAAAACCGATTTCAACAATTGAAACCAGTTCGAGAATTGGATAAATTAGAGCAAAAGAAAACATTACGAAGGCAGTTTGATTTCAAAAGTGATTTTATAATTTATTTAGATGTAAAAGTGAAAATTAATTACGAAATTGGGACATTTGTATATACTTGATATTGTAAATTTGGCAGTGAAACGATTTAAAAAAATTTAAATTTGTCGCAAATTAAAAATAGTGTTCTTTTTATGAAAATTTATAATAATTCGGATGTTTGGAATTAGAAAAAGTATAGAGAGAAAGGAGAATTGTTTTTCTTACCTCTGCCTTTGGATGTAGATGGATGATTAGAAATAGAAGTACTGCTAGATGATGGTGTCAAGCTACTGTGACTCGTGATAGTTTTTCTATTATTGAGATTACTTGATAAGGGCAGTTCGATTCCAGTGTTTGGTTTCGATAAAAATGGAGTATTTATCAGAGCACGTGATCGGGTCCTTGATGCGACACAATCAATTGCCAAATTCAAATCGGAAGAGCTATTTTTCGTTGTACTACTTCGAATCCGAACGGTGCTTCCTCCAATCGTATTCAACTGCTGCGACTTCTGTCGCTGTCTCCAATCTGTATCTAAATTTAAAAAAAATTGTTAGGTTTGATTTTCTTGGATTTAATTTATTTGGATTAATTTTATTTGGAGATTAATTTGTATTTATTACCTAAGAGTAATCCTAAACCAGTGCCATGTCCCTTACGCTCTCCTCGGGTTCTACTTTCACCTTTTGAAGAATCAACAGATCGCCGTTGCGATGACGAAGAGGTTCCTTGAAGAACTTGCAATGTCTGTGGTTCTCCAATAGTTTGCTTACGACGTTTCTCTTCAAGCGTAATTGGGACGGCAGCACTATTCTGCCTCTTTCTGTTTCCGCTGGTGCCACTGCTAGAGCTTTTCCCCCTTAATTTAGAGGTGTCTGCTGAAGCACTGACCTTCTCTACAGACCCCCCAGACGACGACTGATCTTGTTGATCTGCCATAGATTAATCGACTCATGCCACTATTCTGCCTGAAAAAAGTGAAAAATCCCAATTACAAATTTTCCTCAATTCACAAAATTACACGAAAAAAAATTCTTTCCTTTATTTAAAAAGAAAAATATTTCTTCCAAAAAAATTAAAAAATTTAAACACAAACAATTTTTCAAAAATGATTTCAAAAATAATTATTCACTAGAATTTACAAACAGAAACGAAAGAAAAAATATGTCCAAGTTTATCAAACGAAGGTTACTTTTCACATTTAATGCTTCTATTTATGTTCTAAAAGCAATTTCTTTTAAATGCCTTTAAAACTTACAAACAGTGAGAATCTAACTGAAAAATAATAAATTTTAGTTTCTTTTGTTAATTGTAGTTAAAATTGAATTCCAATTGCAGTTGAAAATAAACTCGAGTAATAAACGAATCAAATAAAATATTCAATTTTTAAAATCGAAATTAGTAAACAGTTTTTAAATAATTACAATAATAAAAAAACGTTAAGACTTTAAAGAGGGAAAATTACATAAATGTACTTGTGCACCTGAAACTATAAGAATATAACAGTGTCACAACAGAACTTCCAATTCCAAATTTAGAACTGCATACACAAGACTGATAAAAAAATGTATGCATCTTGAGAAAAAATAATACACAAGATGATAAATCGAGGAATTATTTCCTAATTTGTAAATTGCAAACGATATTCCAGAAACTATTACTCATCGTTTTTTTTTCTAGATCATTTCCCGTGATTTTGTATAAAGAACGATCAATTATTATTAAAAAATAGACAACGGAATAATTATGAATCTTGACAATTAAGAAACTTAATAAACGAAATTTCAAAAATTTTGAAAATAAATTTAATTTTCTCTATTTATTTTGAAAAAAAACTATTTGAAGATATAAACTACTGTCTAGTAAAATAAAAAATAAGGAAAATTGAATTACAGTGCGGTTCGAAAATTTAACTTTGAGAAAAAAATAAAATTTTGTTTTAAAATGTAAAAAAAAATAAATAAAATTTAATTCCAGTTCAAAAGAACTTTGTTAAAAAAATAACGCAAGTTTTCTTTAAAATATAAACTACTGGACTGTAAGATTTAAGCTACAGAACAAAGTAAAAAAAAATACCAGAAACAATTCCAAAGAAAGAAAATAACGAGTACGAGAAAATAAGACAATGAAAATAATTAAAAATAAGAAAATCGAGATTAAAAATCAAGAAAACTTGACAACAGGACAACTTGTGACGTTACAAAAACTGCTACAAAACACTGATTTGATAAGATAAATGCAAAAAAAGAAAAAAAGTGCACTAGAGGTAAATAAACAAAACTATAAACTACAAAATAAATTTTCACTCCCAGATTTCATAATCTTGCACCATGAGCTGAGGGGAAAAAGGAAATCGAAAAAGGGCCTTGTGAGGTCGAAACATAAACTGGTGGAAAAAAAACCGATCGACTGGTCGGAACTTGTCTAAAAATACAAACTGGAATTGTTCCCCTTACCCCCCGCGTTGGACTTTTAAATCCCGTGGAAAAAAAATAAAGAAAAAAAGGCTCGCAACTATTTCCCAAAGGAGCTGTTTTTTTGCTCATCTCGTCGATAATAAAAATGCGATACTGAAAATTGACGAAAAGAGCGATGCGCAATTCGTGTCTCGTCGTCATCGAGCGATAGCAGTAAACCCACCGAGAATCATAACACTTGGAAACAGAGATTGGGGGAGAGCTACGAACTTTCCAGTTCACGAAAAACCCGTATTATGACGTTGCACTAGGTCCACCATTAAATGAAAAATAATTTTGGCGAGTCGAAATAAGCAGTTTTTTAAATGTAAAATTACTAAGTTGAGAAAACTACGAGACAAACAAGTAACAAAGGTTTACACAGACAAGAGTCGACAGGCCACCATTTGCCAGTGAGTAATGGAGGACGAGTTTTTTTTCATCTAGCATTGGGAGCATTGGGTAAATGGTTATTGCATTGGGAAATTTTAGTGAAACACGAGAAGGAGAATAGATTAAAGATTTACCTGAATGTCGGAAAAACATGCTCGTAGCATTGCGAGCAGCGAGGAAAAAATCTTTTTCTCTCGCGCACTGCTGATGATCAGGACGACGACAACGACGACGACACTCTTACATACAATCGGGTTGCACACACAGGAGAGTTAGGGAACGCACACGAAGCAAACGATGACATATACGTACGTGTCGAGTGTCTTTATGTTGGTGGAGTGAGTGTAGACGCGCGCGCACACTAATGTAAATGAACAAGGGAAGGAAACATGGAACACATGCTCGAGGCCGAGGAACACACACCACGAAAAACCAGCTTGTTACGAAGCGAGTAAACCGAATGGTCGAGGAGTTGGTTAAGAATCGGGACTGTAGGTTTGTTTCTTTCCTTTCCCCCTGTTTTCGATTTAATGCCAATATTGACAAGGAGCTGCCATCTTGTTCAATTTACAGGAACTTTTAGAATTTTTTTCTCTATAATAACGATGCCTACTTTTCTATATTATTAAAAATTTTCTTGTTGATATTTTTTTCGAAATATTTGTTTTTAATCCGTATTTCCTCACAAAGTTCAATAAGACAACTAAAAACAATAATTTAGTTTTATATTAACGAAATTCTTTTGTTTTGGGAATAGGTATATATATATATATATATATAATTGAAAAGTTATACTTAGGTTAGGAATCCAAGGTGATACTTTCAGAATGATTGTGTCCTTTAAAATTATAAATAAAACAAGTAGCAATAATTAAATTATTTGAAGAAACACACAAATTATTGAAATAATTATAAAACACTTATTATTTTATTAACTGAGGATAAATAAAATCGTAAATTCTGTTTATTTTGACGCTACTTACAAATTCTCGATGTTGACTGTGATCAACTGTGATGTGATCGTTGGCTGGTGCTTCACTCATCCGTCAGATGTCGGGCCAGGTACTACTTGAAGGTGGGTTAATTTTAGGCGGGCAAATCTGGAAATTTTAAACTTTTGATTCAATTTCTTTTATATTTTTTATTACGTATATTCTTTATTATAGTTGAATATATATTTTTGATTTTGATACTTAAAATATTCAAAATAAATTCTTAAATTTTTTTAAAATACAAAAGGAAATTCAAAAATAAAATCAGTAATTAAAGTTTGTATCACATCTTTTTCCTGTTTTTTTGCATACTTTTTACTTCCGACTCCTATTTTTAATTGCTGTTTTTGCAATTAGGTTTATAAAGTTTATAATATATATTAATGTCTATAAATAAATAAACCAATTAGTATCATATTTACAAAATTAATACAAATTCAAAATTTTGCATTATTCTTAACATAATATAGCAGTAATAATTTAAGCTTATATAATTAAAATACAACAAATTAAAGTAAAATGTTTCATTAATAGTGAATATTTGATTAACTGTTTCAACTAAAAGTGTAAACTTGACAAAAAAGTTCGATCAATTTTAGACAACAATATAGCATAACCTTAAAAAATATGTTTTACACGTTTCACAGTTTTACTTAAAATTACCTAAAATTTAATTATTTATTTATTTAATTAAATCAAGTTCCTAGGGCTTGGAGCCCACTAAGGAACTATATACACAAATTTACAATTACGTAAATATTGATATAATTCTTAAAATTATATAACAAAAATGTAGAACTTAAAACTAATATTCATATATATATATATATTAAAAGAAATAACAATTCTAAAGCGATTATAATTTCTGACAATAATGATTCAAAAATAAACAAAAGTTTAAAAGGAATTCTAATATAATTATGGAAATTGTAGTTCATATTGTCAATTTTAATTATTAATTAAAATTGCGACAAAGACAAATTTAAACAGCAGTAAATTTATTGATTTTTTAATCAAAAAATAATCACAAAATCTTATTATTTTTCATAATGTTTATGTATAGGTACACTGTAAAAAAGGCAGTATAGAATAACATGTCGCAAGTAATTTTACATAATAAAATTATATGTCAGGCGTAGTAAATTTTCTAAGCTCCAAATAGTAAAATTGAAGCTCCCAATTCAAGAATCGGTCGGACATTCGGACGACACGCGCAACTTCCAGTCAGTGAGCAGTGAGCTCCTCTGGGCAACTCACTGCTACCCGACTGGTACTAGCCCGTGTCGTCTGAGTGTCCGACCGGTTCTTGAATTGGGAGTCTCAATTACCTTCCTGAGCAACATTACATCACAGAGCGATCTAATAAAACAGTATTGTGTATAATTATACTGTGTTCCACGTTGGAAAGTTTGGCCACATGTTTAACGTGGTAGATTTACGCATGAAGTAGTATAAAGGGCCAGTCCCATGTGAGCGTGAAAACGGAAAACGGAAAACGTTTAGCCAATAGCAACTTCCGATTCAATGGAAATCATTCTAAAAGAAAATTCTTATTGGTTGAACGTTTTCCGTTTCCCGTTTCACGCTGACATGGGACGGTACCTTAAGGCTGTGGTTACACCTCTGCAGGCTGCCTGCCTGCGCAGGCAGGAGCAACGAGAGTGAGGGAGAAGTTTGAAGTCACTGACTCTCTTACTCTTGTACGTTACCATGTCAACCTGCAGACAGGCAGGCTGCCTGCAAAGGTGTAGCCGCAGCCTAAGGTGACCGAATGACCATGCAAATTTTGTATTCAAAGTGGGACAGATTTCGGTACCTGAATAGTGGGTGAAAAATTCCGAAAGGAACACCAGCGCTTTATGTGAAAAAATTAGGTTGGACCAAAATTTGTTGTAAAATAATAATTATTAAACATTTTGTGATTTTTCTTTAAGGGGTCAGTACCTCCGGAATATTTACCACCAAAAATTTTGATGAATTTGCAAAGCGTTTCTTTTTGACAAACATTTATTCTCAAAGTGGGCCTGTGGGGTAAACCGGCCATAGGATATTTCCAGGGAGTAAGACTAATGGAGCTGTCACAGCTCTGCCTGTCTGCGTAGGCAGTAATTGGAGTAAGAGAGAAAGTAAAAACTTATGCTCTGCGCGCATGCACAGTACATGTGTTTATTTCCCTCTTTTTTTAAATCGTAAAATATAAGCACGTGAGAAAACAAAAACATATCAAAAGGTTATGGTTGTGTTTTAACACATGTTTTTTAAAATAAAATATTTTGTTGGAGCAAAATTTTGAGACACCTGTTTATACCCATTTATGCAAATGCTCCAATAGTCATTTGATCTAATTTAAAGGTTATAAATGTTAAAATGATCTATAGAACATTGAATATAATGTGATTTTATATAAAAGTCTAATTAATGAAAGGAGTTTATTCTATAATTTTTTTTAAAACCAATAATCAAAATACCCAATTCGCATTTACTTTAATCATAAGCAATTATAAAATTTTTTCACCCAAACTTTCAACTAATAAAATAGTTGTATAAGCCAAAGTTTCTTTTTTATAATAACATAACTTTAAAGTGTTATAATTTTTAATTTTTATAAATCTCATATGATCTAATGTTTACTATAACAAATGTTGATTGCAAATAATATTAATATAATCTAAAACTCACTTTTTCTAAAGATAAAAAACCCAAACCTGCATTTGATCAAAAATATTTACTGCTATTTATGATCAATTTTTTTTAACGAGTTTCCCAGCTATGCTGATTAATGGCAAATCCAGATGGCACCACTGAATATTTCTAGAGAGATGTACACTCAGATGCTTTAATGCTCTCCTTCCGGTTTAAAGGAATTTTGAAAAGTCGTGTCATTTCTATCAAATATTCTTATGGCACGGTCACACCTCGTCTGCCTGCCTGCGCAGGCAGCCGCCACGAGAGTAAGAGAGAGGAGACGAATAATTTAAATTGTCTGACTCTCTTACTCTTATGTATTGTCATGACGACCTGCAGGCAGGCAGCCGAGTTGTGACCGAACCATTAGTTCGTGACATACGAATGTTCTCATATGTCATGAATTAAAATCATTTTGATAGAAATCATACGACTTTGCAAAATACAGGCAAACCGGAAGGACAGCATTAATGCATCTGAGTGTATATTTCTTCAGAAATATTCAGTGGCGACATCTGGATTTGCCATTAATCAGCATAGCTGGGAAACTCGTTAAAAAAATTGATCATAAATAGCAGTAAATATTTTTGATCAAATGCATGTTTGGGTTTTTTATCTTTGAAAAAATTGATTTTTAGAATATATTAATATTATTTGCAATCAACATTTGTTATAGTAAACATTAGATAATATGAGATTTATAAAAATTAAAAATTATAACACTTTAAACTTATGTTATTATAAAATTATAAAAAAGAAACTTTGGCTTATACAACTATTTTATCAGTTGAAAGTTTGCGTGAAAAAATTTTATAATTGCTTATGATTAAAGTAAATGCGAATTGGGTATTTTGATTATTGGTTTTAAAAAAAATTATTTCCAAACAAATTTAATATTTTATTTTCCAGTGTTATATACAAAAAAAAAATTTATTCTGAACATATATAAATATTTAATTATATTATTAATATATTACTTACCACTGAAAAATATACACTCTTTAATATATATTTTTGTATACACATATATATTTATTATATTTATTTTTTTCAATTTATTAATAGTTGTTATTAATAATATTCATGAAACGCACAACAATCACAAGCATTAAACATAACCTTCTCAACTTGTAGATTGTTATGATTTTCTCAGTCGTGTCTGGAAATAAAAAAGCAAAAAATAACAATCAGTCAATGTTAATTAAAAAAAAACTTTTTTTAATTATATGAGGTTAAAAAATCAATAATATTTTTGATAAATATTTTATTTATTTAAAAATAAGTTTTAAAAAAACGAATCGTTAAAAAAAATAATTTTATAAGTAACTGTACACTGAGAAAAAAGAGGGCGCGTTGCAGCACATTTTCGAGTATTGTTGCGCGACTACAACACTGTGTTCTGCTACAACACTTGTGGGGCACGTAGCGCTCCCCAGACGAGCGTGTTAAGGCCTAAGCACAACTGCTTCGCGAACGCAAAGCATGGGTTAGAAAAGGACAGCAATATATTTGTGTCCTTTTCTATCTCATGCGTCTCGTTCGCGAACGATCTTCGCGAATCTATTCTGCGTTGGCCTTAACACACTTCTTTCAAAAAACCTCAAGTCTGGGGCGCGCTACGCGCCCTAGAAAAGTGTGCAGCGGAACTCAGGGCTGAGTCGCGTAACTTTAATCGAAAATGTGCTGCAACGTGCCCTCTTTTTTCTCAGTGTACAATAAACAATTTTTTACTAATATTTATTGTGTACTGAATTATTAGATTAAAATTAAATTATTAAAATTAAATTATTATTGTACAGTACTGAAAAGGAAAATCAAAGTCTATCATTTAAATAAAAAATTTATTAGTTGACAGATTCGTTCCTATTTAAAACTACTTTAAAAACACAGAAACAATTTTTTTTAATTAAAAAAGTAAAAATAAAATGCATTTTATTATTATTTAATGAATCGTGGAATGAACTTTCTTCAATCAATGTAGAAAGTTTTTATTTATTTATTTTTGATTTTTTAATTTGAAAAAATGTAACAATTAATAAAATTCTAAAAATTAAAAATTTCTAATTTATTTAAAAAGTAATAATGATATACTATATATTTACTATAGGTTTTTGTGCAAGGAACGTGCAATGAAAAAATCGTAGATTTAATTGCGAAGAAATATTTGCTATTTTATTTTCTCTCTGACTCTGATACACAAGGACTATTTCATTACTTAAATCCGAATGTACCCTTGAGAAACGAATTTCGAAATTTGACTGCGAAGAGGTATGCGGAAGTGGAAAAAGCGTTTTTAAAGTTCTACGTAAAAATGGTGGCAGAAAAATCAATCATTATATCCGACTCTAGCTAAAATAACTCGCGATTTGTTCAATGTACAGGCAACATCGGTTCATGCTGAAAGACTTCAAAAATGGGATCACGTTGCTTATACAAGACCCCTCACTTATTTTAAAGTTTACTATTAATTGTCTGGATTAAATATTAAAAACTGCTTCATTACATAAATAAAATGTATTCAAAATTTTTTCTGTTGTATGTTATTTATTAAAAGAAATATATAAAATTAAACGTAATAAAAATTCTTTAATTATTTTAAATATTTTTTAAACAATAGTAATTTAAAATTAATACAAAATTTACAATCAAACTATTGCAATGTCCAGATTTGGAAATTTTTTATTACTAAAATTTACTTTTAACTTAATTATGTGAAAATGAAAAAATTAGTTACCTATTTACAATAATAGTATAATATAGAATAATTTATTTTGTAAAGTGTATTTTTTTTGTTTTAACCTATTTAAATTACAAGTATTAACCTTTAAATATTAAAAAACTTTTAAACCATGAATTCATTTACTTCAAGAGTAACAGTTACTCTTTAATAAATCTTTAATATTAACTACAAATTTATTGATTTTTTTATCATTTATTATTTATCAAAATAATAATTTTCTAATAATTTTATGCAGTAAAATGACAGTTTCGACACATACTTCATTTGATCGACAGTTTATCGAGATTGTCGATCCGAACGATAATAATGTTTAAAAAGATTTTTATCGAAATCGTTTTTTCCCGATCGTCTCGTCCGACGAAAACTTGAATGGATCTACTGTAGATAATGAGACTGCCCAAATTGCAGGTGCTCTCTTGTTTTACAAACAACAGGTAAGTAACAAACGATTCAGGAGTGACTCTTCGAGTTCCACTCATAATATATAATATATATATACACATTTTTTGTATTCACCATTTTTTTCTAAAATTGATAGTTTTCGAGAAAAATGCAAAAAACCATGAAATTCCATAAAATGTGGTTAAAATATACTCTCACCTAAAAGGACATCTAATTATAAAAAAATAAAGTCTTATAATGTTTTTTGGTGCGTAATTACGAAAATCATAGTAAAAATAGTCGAATAGTTCAGCTTCATAGTAAAAACCATAAAAAACACCATAAAAGTTTGATTTTTTGCATTTAACTCGTAAAAAACGCAAAAATTTCAAAAAATGTTATATACAAATATTGACTTTCTAGTTGGTACTAGAAGGTACTTAGAACCCAGAACCAATCCCCCTTACAAAAAAAAAAAAAATTTTGACAGGTGTCCCTTGAAGAGACCACTCAGAGGCGGGCGAAGCCCGCCGCACCTAGTTCCGCTTCACGTTTAGAGAGAAGTCCTCTTGCTTTTCTATGTAGAAAGGGAGTCAAATTGACTTTCTAGTTGGTACTAGAAGGTACTTAGAACCCAGAACCAATCCCCCTTACAACAAAAAAAAAAATTTTGACAGGTGTCCCTTGAAGAGACCACTCAGAGGCGGGCGAAGCCCGCCGCACCTAGTTCCGCTTCACGTTTAGAGAGAAGTCCTCTTGCTTTTCTATGTAGAAAGGGAGTCAAATTGACTTTCTAGTTGGTACTAGAAGGTACTTAGAACCCAGAACCAATCCCCCTTACAACAACAAAAAAATTTTGACAGGTGTCCGGGAAACAGCCGAGAAACGAAAAAAACCGGGAAATAGCCGAGTAACGAAAAAAACCGGGAAATAGCCGAGTAACGAAAAAAACCGGGAAATAGCCGGGAAACGAAAAAACCCGGGAAATAGCCACGTGACGAAAAAACCCGGGAAATAGCCGGGAAACGAAAAAAACCGGGAAACACAAAAATTTTGACAACACCAGTGTTTACTACGAGCCCGATCCGTGAGAAATGTCTGGCCGTCTAGATGCAACTATGTACCGCTGTGTTATTAGCGAAAATTAGATGTACTGGGGGTAGAGGTGTGACCTAATGAACTCATTAGTCGATCACTCCTCCTTCTCGGCAGCCCCTCCTTCTACAGTCATGGCAAAAGAGTGGGAGAAGGGCTTGAGATTTGACCATTTTACGCAACTCGGAAAAATAAAAGAAGACCCTTTCCGCAATTCGGAAAATATTTGACCATTTTACGCAATTCGACCCCAGTCTCGCAGATATCCAATCTCGCAAAAAGGATACTGCAAAGGTTTTATTTAACTTAACCCAGACTCTCCAACGTCCAGGAAAAGATACACAAATTATTCTTTGGACGTATCATTAATTCGCGCTCCTCCCAATTAGGAAAATCAATTATAGATATCAAATCAAATGGTGTTAGCAAACTTTGCATCACTATAAAATCAGCAGTTGATGCAAATAGCCTACTCGACGATAAGTGCCTTAAAGACAAAGGTCTATTAGCGTTCATTCCGGCACACTTTTGCTCTTGCCAAGGCGTTATTCGAGACATTCCCACGGATATTACTGAAAACGAAATAAAAGAAAATCTAGAATTTTTAGAAAATCCTTATACTTCGACTAACGTTATCGAAGTACGTCGTCTAAATAGAAAAGTTAAAAACGTAGAAACAAGTAAATTCGATCTTCAGCCTTCTCGTCCCGTCCTTGTCACGTTTTCAGGTATCGATCTTCCAGAGAAAGTTGCTTTTTTCAAAGCATCCCTGCCTGTATCTCGATACATTCCGCAAGTTAAAATGTGTCATAAA
The DNA here is from genome assembly GCA_032872475.1 of Leptopilina myrica (nomen nudum). NCBI lineage: Eukaryota > Metazoa > Arthropoda > Insecta > Hymenoptera > Figitidae > Leptopilina > Leptopilina myrica (nomen nudum). The sequence continues at coordinate 8,273,397 of CM065467.1, forward strand.
TGTCTCAGATTCGGTCACATTTCCTCACAATGTAGATCATCTCCCCGTTGCTCTCACTGAGGAGGTGCCCATTCCAATTCCAAAGAATCTCCATGTTCGGAGTTATCAAATCCTCCAAAATGCATTCACTGCTTTGAGGTCCACGCAGCCAATTCCAATGTGTGCAGTGAGTTCAAATTTCAAAAGGAACTTCGAGAATACGCATCTAAACATTGTTTGTCCTTTTCTGAAGCCAAAGCCGCTCTAAGGTCGCGCAATCAAAACTCGAATCGAAACACACCTGATGTCTCAAAGTCTCCTACTTCGTTTCCATCATTAAATTTTTTGAACTACCCTAATCTAAACGATTTTTCTACTCCACCAACCTCTCACGTTCCCTTACCATCGTCTCGCTCTTTTAATGAAATTACACAAACACATCAATTTAAAGCTCCTTCAAAGCTCTATTCTAAATGTAAACAAAAGAAACCCGAATCACTGCAACGCAAAATTACTTCCTCGCCAATTTCACAATACTTCAACAACGGGAGATTAGAAATAACACTCTCTGACGGATTTGCTCTCCAAGACAACCCATTACAAACACAAACTTCAAACCCAACAACAAAAAATCTCGACACATCCTCTGTCGATCCAATCAACTTAACTTATAATATTCTGTTAATTCTAACTACTCTAGTTAGTACAATTGCTTATAACTCCTCAGAAGCAAAACAAGAAAGTTTCAATCTGGTTAATACCATCTCGAATAGCATTTGGTCTTTATCATTACTACTTTCTTCTTCCAAAAATGACCCTAAAAAATAATCTCAAAATCATGCAATGGAATTCCCAGGGCGTCTTAAATAAAAAGTCGACCTCTCAAATATCTCGAACAACTTTGACATAATTCTGCTTTCGGAATCCTTTCTAAAACCTTCCAAATATTTTTCCCTCAAGGGTTTTAACATAATCAGATCAGACAGAGTGTCTAATAGAGGAGGTGGACTAGCAACTGCTATTAGAAGTGGCATTGGCTATTCCAGGGTGAATTCAATACCTAACATCGAGAACAGTCTTGAAACCTTATCAATATCCGTTCAATCTTCTGGCGAAGACCTGCTGATCGTTTCACTTTACAGAGTACCATCTTCTAATAACAAAATTTCAAGCGCTCAATGGACCAATCTTTTTAACTCTATCTTTTCAATCAACAATCATGCGGTCTTGATTGGTGGTGATTTCAATAGCCACCACACCTCATGGGGTAGCTCCCGCAACTGCCATAATGGAGAAGAACTACGTGATTCCTTAGATTTAGCTGATCTTATCTGCATGAATAACGGAAAATCAACCTTCAGGAATCGGCCGGGTTTTACGAATTCCATTTTAGATCTTACGTTTGTTTCACCTCACCTTTCTTTAGCTGCCACATGGGATACATAGAAAGACACACTGGGAAGTGATCACTTTTCAGTCATCATCAGTCTTATTGTGACAGTACCGATTTCATCGTTTTCTTCTCACAAATACAAACTCAAAAACATTTCTTGGCCTACTTTCTCTTTTAATCTAACTAAATTTATCGAAGACTCTAGTCTCAATTCTAACTCTCCCCATCCGAATGTTCTAGACAATTACAACCTCTTTGTCACAGGTGTGGATGAGGCGATAAAATTGGCCTGTCCTCAGGCCAAAAATAGAGTTCATAACTTAAACACCAATCATCCAAGAAGACCTGTCATTCCCACCCCCTGGTGGAACGAGACTTGCGACTCGGCTGTCTCTGAAAGAAAAGAAGCACTAAAAACCTACAGGAGAGTCTCTAATATGGAAAATTACATCATTTAAAAAAAAGCGGAAGCCTGCATAAAAAAACATTCAACAAAGCTAGAAAAGACTCCTTTAGAATATTCTGTGATTCCCTCGATAGACGCACTCCAATCTCTAGAATATGGAGAACTATTAAGTCATTTAAAAATCGTTATACTCAGCCAGCCACAGTTTCCTGCTCAGCTGATAGGGAAGTGGTGACGAAGCTTCATGACCTAATTGATAAGTCTTGTCCGCCCACTGTGTTTCATGAGCAATTTCCCAATGTCTTCAGATCCAATGAATTTCTTGATCACCCATTCTCTGAAGAAGAACTCAGAGTTGCGATTACCTCCTTAAAACTCAAATCCTCTCCAGGCCTTGACAAAATCGATAACAACATTATCCAATATTTTCCTCCAAATGCAAGATCCCCTCTTTTGGACATTTTTAATTCAATACTCACAACGTTTTCATTCCCTCCGTCTTGAAATAAATTTTTGATCCTTTTTATTCCCAAATCCTCTCCAGGAAAATTAGCCTAATTTCATTAGCTTCATGTTTATACAAACTAATGGAGAAGTTAATCCAGACGAGACTTAATTGGTATTTAGAACAAAATCTTATGTTGTCTTTCTGCAGTACTCAATTTCTAACAAACCCTACTACTCATACCACAGATCTTGGCTGTATGCACAAAGCTTTAAATGGCTAGTACGTCGCCAACGTCACCATATAGTGTTTATACACTCTATGGCCAATAAGAAGAAGAAGAAGAAGTTCTTACGTATAGTTTCAGGGGCTTTCTACAACAGCTTTTTATCATCGAAATCAGTGTGAAAACGATGCGCGCGCAACTCTTTTGCATGGTGCATTTTGCTCTTGTCGATGAAAAAAGCTGTTGTAGAAAGCCCCTCAACGCGACGACTGGTTTCACTTCCATAGCATTAGTGCAGTCTCCTTAGTCTTACACCCTGGATCATAATTTTCTAATTGAGTCAGAAAAGTTGGGGCAGAATTTACTGAAACGGCCTGTAGAGTGAGTGCTCCTCATACTACTTCGTGGTATACACTCAGATGCATTAATGCTGTCCTTCCGGTTTAAAGGAATTTTGAAAAGTCGTGTCATTTCTATCAAATATTCTTAATTCGTGACATACGAATGTTCTCATATGGCGGTGGTGACATTTGTCCATGGCTTTATATTACATGCTCCTTCAAAAAGAAAGCTATTTTTTTATTTGTTGGTAGATTTAAATAAATGGAGGAAAAAAATTATATTTGAAAAATAAAACATAATTTCAACCCTCAAACGAAATAATGGATGTTTTAGACCAACAAAATAAACGTTGAAACACTTCCTTCATTAAGAAAGCTATTTTTTTATTTGTTGGTCAAGTTACACAAAATGGAAAAAAAAATTATATTTGAAAAATAAAACATATAATTCCAACCCTAAAAGAAAAAATAAATGACTTAGACAAATAAAAATAATGTTGAAACTCCTCCTTTATTAAGAAAGCTATTTTTTTATTTGTTTTTTTATGGGTCTAAAATATCCATTTTTTCTTTTGGGTAGTTGGAACTATATATGTCATTTTTAATATAATTTTTTTTCCATTTTGTTCGTAACTTGACCAACAAATAAAAAAAAGCTTTCTTAATGAAGGAGGAGTTTCAGCTTTATTTTTATTGGTCTAAGTCATTTATTTTTTCTTTTAGGGTTGGAATTATATGTTTTATTTTTCAAATATAAATTTTTTTTCCATTTTGTTTAAATCTACCAACAAATAGAAAAATTTATTTTAAAAGTAGGAGGAGTTTGTTTATTTTTTTATTGGTCTAAAACATCCATTTTGTCTTTTGGGTGGTTGGAAATATATATGTTTTTTTTAATATAATTTTTTTTCCATTTTGTTCGTGGCTTGACCATCAAATATAAAGTAGCTTTCTTAATAAAGGATGAGTTTCAACATTATTTTTATTTGTCTAAGTCATTTATTTTTTTTAGGGTTGGAATTATATGTTTTATTTTTCACACGAAGAGACCGAGATTACTAATTTTTGTATAAAATCACACTAGAATTTACTATTTTTACATTGCAACCACCGGAAATAAGGGGACTTTTTGTATTTTTTACTATTTTCTACACTAGGTCACTAATCCCGACAAATGTTCACCAAATTAGCAAAGTTTCTTACTATTTCGTCAAAAAGTTCCAAACAACTGTAGTAACCCAGGTGCGAATTTAGGTTGGCCGCCAGAGTTTGAAGGTTGGCCCACGGTTGGCCTAACTTTGGCAAGCGAAGTTTTGGTTGCCAGAGTTTGCCCAACTTTGGCAAGTACTAGTGCCCACAGTTGGCCCGACTTTGCAAGCCAACCATTACATGCAGAGTATAACCAACCGTCGGGCCAACTTTGGCGGCAAAGGTTGGCAAAACTCTGTAAAACGCAGTTTAAATAACTCAAACTTTATGGTTGGCCAAACTCTGGGCCACAGTTGGCCCGACGGTTGGCAAAACTCTGTAAAACGCAGTTTAAATAACTCAAACTTTATGGTTGGCCAAACTCTGGGCCACGGTTGGCCCGACGGTTGGCAAAACTCTGTAAAACGCAGTTTAAATAACTCAAACTTTATGGTTGGCCAAACTCTGGGCCACGGTTGGCAAAACTTTGTGAAAAACAGTATAAATGACTTAAACCTTGTCGGTTGGCCTAACTCTGGGCCACGGTTGGCCCGACGGTTGGCAAAACTCTGTAAAACACAGTTTAAATAACTCAAACTTTATGGTTGGCCAAACTCTGGGCCACAGTTGGCCCGACGGTTGGCAAAACTCTGTAAAACGAGAGTTTAAATAACTCAAACTTTATGGTTGGCCAAACTCTGGGCCACGGTTGGCCCGACGGTTGGGAAAACTCTGTAAAACGCAGTTTAAATAACTCAAACTTTATGGTTGGCCAAACTCTGGGCCACGGTTGGCCCGACGGTTGGCAAAACTTTGTGAAAAACAGTTTAAATGACTTAAACCTTGTCGGTTGGCCTAACTCTGGGCCACGGTTGGCCCGACGGTTGGCAAAACTCTGTAAAACGCAGTTTAAATAACTCAAACTTTATGGTTGGCCAAACTCTGGGCCACAGTTGGCCCGACGGTTGGCAAAACTCTGTAAAACGAGAGTTTAAATAACTCAAACTTTATGGTTGGCCAAACTCTGGGCCACAGTTGGCCCGACGGTTGGCAAAACTCTGTAAAACGAGAGTTTAAATAACTCAAACTTTATGGTTGGCCAAACTCTGGGCCACGGTTGGCCCGACGGTTGGGAAAACTCTGTAAAACGCAGTTTAAATAACTCAAACTTTATGGTTGGCCAAACTCTGGGCCACGGTTGGCCCGACGGTTGGCAAAACTTTGTGAAAAACAGTTTAAATGACTTAAACCTTGTCGGTTGGCCTAACTCTGGGCCACGGTTGGCCCGACGGTTGGCAAAACTCTGTAAAACGCAGTTTAAATAACTCAAACTTTATGGTTGGCCAAACTCTGGGCCACGGTTGGCCCGACGGTTGGCAAAACTTTGTGATTAACAGTTTAAATGACTTAAACTTTCTCGGTTGGCCAAACTCTGGGCCACGGTTGGCCCGACGGTTGGCAAAACTTTGTGAAAAACAGTTTAAATGACTTAAACTTTCTCGGTTGGCCGAACTCTGGGCCACGGTTGGCCCGACTGTTGCAGCTTTAATATACATTTAACGGTATGGACTCCCATGTGAGCGTAGCGTAGTGGTCAGTGTATAAGTCTTCGGCGCGTTAGGTTAGGGGTTCGATCCCAGCGAGCGTTAGATATTTTCGAAAATGTATGTATGAGATTGTGTTTAATAATAATAGGGAAAGGTTATATCTGATGTTCCCGCTAATAATAACGTGTTAATTGTTTAAATAATTTAGTTTTTTAATAATTTTTTACCTCTGGCTGTTAAAGTTGGCCAAACTTACGCATTTAAAGTTGTGCCAACTTTGGCGTCAGTCTTTGGACCAACCATTGAAATGTATAGTTGGCACAACATATGCATTTTAAGTTGGGCCAACTTCCTTATGACTTGTCGGGCCAACCATCGTCGCCATTAGACGGCCAACCGTTATCATCTGTATGGTTGGCCCAACCTCTGGCACGAGAAGTTGGACCGACCTTGTAAAAGTTGGCCCACCTATGGGCCAACCGAAAATTCGCACCTGGGAAACTCAGAAGTATTGTGTACGTAAAATTACTACAGTCGTTTGTAAATGCAGAAAGAAAGAGTGAAAGAAAAAATACGGATTTTTGTCGCGGGTTTCCCGTCAATTCTTGACTAATGGAGGTGAACTGGAAGGATTTTTACATACACAGACACACACACACTTATATATTTGTTGGATAAATATTTGAAGACACACACATGTTTATTTCACTTATATGTATAGACGCGGTTAATTAATACACTAATACACAACTGCACGCACGACAACAAATTTCACTGAAAGTATACATCTTTGTTTCCTTATATATTGAATGATGAAAATTTACAGCACTTACGAGAAAGCAGTTTACTTTTAACAACTTATTATGAGACATAGTTCTTGGGACAGGAATAAAAGCAAAATTTATTAATTTATAATGGTCAATTTCTGAGATAACAGACGACCTACGTTTCACTTTATATTTAATTATTGTAGATAACATCCAAATTTATTTTACGTACGCGAAACATAGTCACTGTCAATCATCGGATGGCATCGGCTCATTTACGGAGATTGACGAAGTTAGCAACCAATAGAAATGCAGGCGCCATATGACTGCACTCGCTAGCCACACTTGCTCACCAAAAACTACTACAGTGGATCGTAGATTTTAGTAGAAAATGTTTTCATTTGTCAGATTTTGTGTAATGAAATTAGAGAAAACTATAATCAATTTTTGCTACATTTACAACTCTTACACAAAGTATTAAAACTTGCTATTTCAATGTAGCAAATTTATCTTTTTCTTTTGTAAATTTATCCAATTCTGTAGTACATTATGCTAAAAGTCCCCTTATTTACGGTCATTGCAACCATTTTTAGTAATTTTTACGAATGTGGGTCTCTCCGTGCAAATATAACTTTTTTCTCCATTTTGTTTAAATCTACCAAAAAATAGAAAAATTGATTTTAAAAATAGGAGGAGTTTGATTATTTTTTATTGGTCTAAAATATCCATTATTTCTTTTGTGGGCTGGAATTATATGTTTTATTTTTCAAATATAAATTTTTTTCCCTTTTGTGTAATTTAACCAACCAATAAAAAAATAGCTTTCTTATTGAAGGAGGAGTTTCAACTTTATTTAAATTGGTCTAAGTCATTTATTTTTTCTTTTTGGGCTGGAATTATATGTTTTATTTTTAAAATTTTACTTTTTTTCTCCATTTTCTTTAAATCTACCAACAAATGAAAAATAGCTTTTTTAATGAAGGAGGAGTTTTAACTTTATTTTTATTGGTCTAAATATCCATTTGTCTTTTAGGGGTTAGAATTATATGTTTTACTTTTCAAATTTATCTTCTTTTCTCCATTTTGTTTAAATCTACCAACAGCGACAAGATTCCGAGTTCTCTTATTAAGGAATGTTGTAATGAACTTCTTGAACCATTATCAATTATTTTTAATTTTTGCTTATCAACCGGCACATTTCCTGACGTTTGGAAACTAACGAAAATATGTCCTGTCTTTAAAAAGGGAAATAAATCATATGTCACTGATTATCGTCCGATCTCAATATTGTGTAATTTTTCTAAGATATTTGAAATGATCATTTGTGACATTATTTGGTCTTATATATATCCAGTATTGCTAAATTCGCAACACGGATTTGTGGCGCGTAGATCTACTATTACGAACCTAAGTTCATTTATTCAAATAATAGAATCTTCATTGTTAACTTATAATCAGGTGGACGTTGTGTTTACAGATATATTAAAGGCGTTTGATTGTATTGATCATGCTAAGATTATTTTCGATTTGCAGGGTATAGGTTTGCCAGACAAACTTTTACATTTACTACAATCTTTTTTAAAAAACAGGAAAATGACTGTACAGTACTCCGGCTTCTCTTCGTTTATGTTTACCGCAACCTCAGGTGTTCCGCAGGGGTCGAATCTCGGTCCACTATTGTTTGTTCTTTATATGAATGAAGTGGGCTCTCTGATCAATAGTAACCTACTTTTATATGCAGATGACGCTAAGATCTTTAGGCCAATAAATGATATCACAGACTGTTTGGATTTGCAAAAAGATGTTAACAATTTTACTGAGTGGTGTGCGGCCAACTCATTGGATATCAATCCATCTAAATGTAAAATTATTACTTTTACTAGAAAAACAAATATTGTATTGTTTAATTACTCAGTCGGTGATTCTCTAATTATAAGAGATATTTCAATAAAGGGTCTTGGCATTCATCTGAGTAGCACTTTAAGATTTAATACCCACGTAGATATAATTGTGCGAGAGGCGAACAGATGTTTGGGGTTTATTATGCGTACATGTCGCAAATTTAGTAACGAATCCGCGATTAAATCACTGTACTATGCGTTGGTCAGGTCAAAATTAGAATACGGATCTGTTATTTGGTATAGAATTTGTCAATTTTTATCTGATTTAATAGATAAATGCCAGAAACACTTTCTAAAGTTCCTTTATTATAAAAAACACAAAGTATTTCTTTTACCTGGCTCAAACTATGAGGAATTATGTACTAATTTTAAAGTTCAGATGCTTGAGAAACGAAGATTAATTGCCTTTTCAACTTATTTTTTAAAAATTATACGGGCTACTGTTGACTGTCCATATCTGTTATCTTTAGTACCTATTTTCGTCCCTCAATGTGACTTAAGAACTATCCCCCCATTCTATGCCGGATGCAGATCTTTGAAATATAATTTTTTTTTCATTTTGTGTAACTTAACCAACAAATAAAAAATAGCTTTCTTTATGATGGAGTATGTAATATAAAGCCATGGACAAATGTTACCTCCGCCATCTGTCGTGCAAAATGCGCGGCGACATATCAACAGTTTATTCCAATATCGATCTTACACACACATACATCCTACACTAGAACTGACATTTCCTACTTTAAACATTAATTTCTCATTAATTGAACGTTAATTTATCCTAAAAAATATATCAATTTCATCCTTAGATATTCCTTTATCATTTCGAATAGTTTTTTTTGGCATTATTACATCAAATAATAACAATTTTATTAGTCTATCCTAAACCTACCTTAAATCAACCATAACTTGGGTATATTTACGATACTTTTATTATTGTTATTTACTATTTATTACTTTATTTATTATAATTACTATACAAATCTACTCTACAACTATCTATTCAATTATATTTATGCATTTTTTGTACTTATCTACTCAAATTATCAAGTTTTTTATGAAAAAATCAAAAGTGCACCTAAAGTGCACCCCAGCTGGGTTCACTTTCGGTTATTCAAATCATCCGACAGGGTACTCTCTGATATTTCCATTGAATTAAAGTTTCATAAAAATTATTTTTAAATAAAATGTTTCTTTCATTAAAATATTTACTTACAATGAAAAATAATTGTCTTCCAATGAACCCTTGGGGGGTCCGTTTACCCCAGGGAATGGGACAAACAGGACCGTTTGCAAAATTTTTTAAAGTTAACACAGCAACTAAACAAAAGAATTATATTTCATTTTCATAATTGATGAGCTAAATTCTAGAACCGGCTCTTCGCCTGGAGCGTAAGCGCTAATACCAGTCAGTGAGCAGTGAGCACCTCTATGCCACTCACTGCTCACTGACTGGTATTAGCGCTTGCTCTCCGAGCGAAGAGCCGGTTCTAGAATCCAGCTCCTCAATTTTATATTATTTAAAATTATTTTTAATTTCAAAATACAGCAATAATTAGGTTTCATTTCTGAGAGACTTCACACAGTCAGTTCAGTCTCCTTCTTCTTCTTTTGTTTTAATGGCCTCTTGTATAACAAATAGCCAGTCCAATAAATTATTTAAGCAGGTTTGTCCAAGGTTGTCAGTATGCATCCATAGGCATGACAAGAAATGAATGTACAGAAGTCGTCTCGGGAATGAAATTCCGTTGGAGCCGTTGTAAGCAAAGATAATTGGTCGATGAGGCGGTTGAGCCTCCTACAGATGTATAGCCATAGTTGTTGGTGGGGCGAAGGTTTATGATTTTTAAAAAAAGGAAACAAAATGTCTGGAGGCAAAATTTGATTAGTACGTTGTATAAGTTGAATTGGTTGTAGTTAATTATAGCTGGTTCGGCGAATCTTATCACTCGTTGACATTATTTTAGTTTACTGTCATATGATTGAAATGGAAAGAAAAGGAGGATCTAAAGGGGTGTAATTCAATTTAAGATATAGGCCCGTTCAGAAGTCACAGAATAGACTGTAAGATTAACTTTTGCTAATATTCTAATGCTACCACGTCTTCATTATAAGATCATATTCCCAGTCAAAAAAAATTTACCTAGATTAACAGTTATATCTAAGTCCGGGTAAAATATCAACTGGCTAATATCATACTCATCAAAATCGAACTGTGGAAGCCTTCCTGATAAAAATGAGTTTAATGTAGGTCTCTGGGAAGAGAGCAGTGGGCAGTGTTTTAATAAGTGTTTTAAAGATTTAAAGTTAGAGCCACAAGGGCATCCTGTAGACATTGTCCATCCCATCCGGGCGAAGTGCTCTCCCGTGCAGATGTGCGACGAGCGAAGTCGTGTAATAGTATTAATATATCTTCTCGTTGTCTCTACACCCCTGAACCAAGAATGTTGCATGGAGGGCCACCCTGGAGATTGCCGAAAGGGAGGGAGAGGGCATTACGAGCCCACCCATCCACGAGTTCGTTACCCCGTATGCCTGAGTGGGAAGGAATCCAGATGAAAGAGACTCTGCAGCCTCTATCCATCAAGGCAATGATTCCCGTTATGATTATTTTGAGCAGGGGATGAGGCAAAGGATTAATCAACCGATGCTTGATTTCATTGAGAGCATTCTGCGAATTCGAAACAATCAACACATTGTCGAAGTTCAGACGAGCAGCCTCCCTTAAAGCCGAAGAGATAGCATACAGCTCGCATGAATCTATTAGCATGAGACCACTCAATCGAACAGCGAAGTTTATATTTAGCTTCGGAATTACAAAACTTGCACCTGAAGAACTAATAACTGGGTCCTGTGATCCATCAGTGTATATGTCAATGTAATCCTCATACTTGGCGAGGAGATCAAAAAAAGCTTGAGATGGAGAGGGATGTGCCTTGATCTCCAAACCACTATGGAGATCGACCTCGACACTTCTAGTTAACTCCCCCCAGGTCATCTCGTATTGAAGAGAGGGCTTTTTGGTTTGCCCGCATTTGCTCATTATTTGTGTCACATCCCTAAATGTTTCCAGCAACGACGACCGAATTAGAGGAGTGGGTTTGCGATCTTGTTTGTTAAGGTCAGTTCGATGTTGTAGGCAGAGTAAATTAGAGGAGAGAGGGTTCTGTGTCCAGGATAAGTTGCGAATCATGTGGCGTCTGTTGATGAGTGATCTTCGAAAGGATAGCGGTGGAATATTAGCCTCTGATAATAGTATACTAATGGGTGTAGATCTCATGCAACCCATGATGATTCCTGAATCCTGTCCAAGGATCTTAGATTACTCTGAGCAGTTTCTGCATAGAATTGACAGCCCCACTCCAAGTGAGTGCGGGACAGGCCCTTAAATACTGTGAGTAAGGACGAAGGGTTAGCTCCCCAGGAAATCCTGACCATCGACTTAATCAAATTGATTTTTTTAATCGCCTTGCGAGAAATTTCGTTAATGTGTTTTTGCCAGGAGAGTTTCCTGTCCAGTATAATACCCAAGTAGGTAAGATCGGATTGTGCTGTAACAATGGTGTCTTCGATTTCAATGAAGCAGTTCTCGAAGCTCTCATTTGATTTGGAGAAGATGGTCAGCTGAGACTTTCCCGGAGATATTGATAGACCCACCCCGGCAAGCCAGGGAGTCAGATCCAAGATAGTCTGCTCCAAAAGACGGAGTGAGGACTGTAGGTCCTTAGAGGTTATATATAGGAGTAAGTCATCAGCAAACATCAGCCACCTTACTGCTCCGGGAATGACATCACCAATTCTGCTCAAAGCCAGGTTGAACAAGAGTGGGGACAAGACGCCGCCCTGAGGAACGCCCACATAGGAATCTCGGAACTCCTTACCTTCAGGGTTAAAACACAAATGCTTAACGGATGTAATGAAGGAGATAAAATTGACTAATCTAGCGGGAACCCTCAAGTCAATTATTCTATTGTGAATGGATAGAGGAAGAATATTGGAGAATGCTCCCTTTAAATCTACCGCTAGTGAGAAGGTATGTTCACGATTAGAATAACCCTTAATCACATCAGCCACGAATATCGATACACAGTCAATCGTCGACCTTCCCCTCCTGAATCCAAACTGATTCATCGGAATGGCGTCAAAATATTCGACATGATGGTCGAGACGTTTTTGGACAATTTTCTCAAAGAGTTTGCAGATGTTTGAGGTAAGAGAGATAGAGCGGTACCCCTTTCCGTTTGGTTTAGGTAAGAATACCACCCTAGCATTTCTCCATGAATCGGGAAAGGTTGAGTCAGAAAAAAAGACATTAAAAAGTGTAAGAAGTAATTTTTTACCTTTGGAAGGGAGTTTTTTGATTATAAGATATGTGATAGAGTCTAGACCAGGTGAAGTGTTTTTTTATTGCTATTAAGTGCGTTGTAAAATTCGTTTTCTGTAAAAGGAAGATTAATCAGTGAGCTATTGTTGAAATCTGTAAGTAGAGGGAAGCGAGTTTGTGGAACATCCTCTTGGATGAGGTCTTGCTGTAATTTTAGAAAAGTTTTGGAATCGATATCGGTAGTAATTGCCGTTTTAAGGGGCTGGGTAGCTGTAGCAAAAGCCTTGACCTTGGCCCAGATATACCTCATGCCCATACCATGGTTAATATTATTACAAAAGTCGATATATGCAGTTTTCTTTTTCTTCCGAAGAAACAACTTTACCTCGTTTTCTACTGTATTAAACCTAATTCGATTAGAATTTGATTGGAGCCGGATGAAATCCTTTCTAGCCTCCCTCATATGCACCATCCCACCATAAAGGTTGAGACTTACGCGAGCCCCTAAGACGCGAAGGAAAATAGGCCCCAGAGTCCATCAGGCTTTGTATTATAGCATCTATGAATACTCTGTACGTTTCCAATGGTTTGTTATTTTTCTTGAGATCCGACTCGAGTGAATCGGAGAGAGAATCGATTTGGGACCAAAATTCAGTCCAATCTGCCTTCTTTAAATTAAGTCTATTTGTGGAGGATTTAGTATATTTCAGAGTGAGGTCCAATTGTGCAACAACCAAGAAGTGATCAGAGGAGTAAGTTTCCTCGATCACCTCCACACGGGAAAACTGGGCCAGCTGCGAGGAGACAAAGATCAGATCTATATTATTGCTGCTCCTTCCCTCACCACTCACATGTGTTGGAAGAGAATCATTCAGCGGAATCAGATCATGGTCCTCAATCAACTGGTTGAGGTCCTTACCCCTCGAGTTATTATAAGAGGAACTCCAAGCCCAAGAGTGTGCATTAAAGTCTCCAAGAAGTATGATCGGGCATATCGAAGAACAGCTCGTGATAAGGTCAGTCCATTGTTTCATGGAGACCCTGATGTTAGGGGGAGCATAGATTCCCAGAAGTTGTAATTTATGTTGGGTTGTTGAAATGTTTAATCCCACACAGTCAAGAAAAAAACGGTAAGAACTAATCACTTGTTCAACTTAATCAGACTATTATAATAGTCGGGCCTCAAAGGACAACAGATGAAAATAGTTTAACTCGTAGAGATTATTGTGGCAGTCGGATATAAATCATTCATGCAAAGCTAATGAGTCACCACTCATGAGCATAATAATAACAACTACTAAAATTAGAAGTAAAAGTAAACCGAACAAAATTATCTGCAAATCAGTAAGAGAATAATAAAGGGCATGCAAATAAAAGAGAACACAAACATACAATTTAGAACAAGTAAAATAAGAACAATTATAAATAAGGACGATTATTACTCTGAAGCAACCAACACCTCATGGACCCATAGATCGGATCACCAGGGGCAGGCGTAGCGGTCAGCCACCCTCGCTAGTCCTCTTTGTTGAGGAATTTGTTTAATTCGTCCCCAAAGGAACCCGGTCGAGGGGCCGCAATGTCTACGCCCGCCCGCAGCGAGCCGATCAATTCCGTGTTAGATCCATTAAGTGTGATCAAAGTTTCAACCGCCGAGAGTTGCTCCGAAGCAAGTTGAGGGAGGTTCAATTTCAGAGAAGACATGTTCAGATTTTTCTGATGAGAGGAAGGTGGGCCCACACCCTCCGCTGAATTCCCAGGAGTAGGATCAGAATCTGGTACTGCAGTGCCCTCGGAGGGCGAAGGAGGGATAATATAGGAGTTATTCCTGGAATGGATTACACTTTCCAGATCAGGGTTCTCCGCAAAGAACATCTCCTTCGCCTCAGAGCGATTGCAGTTCGTAGAATACCTGATCTTCAGGATGCCAAATTCCATCTTGAATGTAGGAAACAAATTAGAGGAGGCCGGGTGTTCTCTTCTACAATTTTTACATGTTGGTGGCAAGTCCTTGTAAGGGCAAAGGTTTGTCAGATGTCTACCCGAGAAATGCTCACAAGAAGGGTATGTTGAGCGGCATTGATTTTTGGTGTGGCAGAACCTTTGACACCTGAAGCATCTGCGGGGTCTCTGAATTACGGGAGTTATTTGTATGGAAAATCCTCCGATAGAAATATATCTAGGGACAGTGAGGCTGTTAAAGGAGAACTCAACCCTTTCCGTAATTATATTAGGAGATCTCACGAGCCTTCTAATACCTGAGATGTCCTTCAACTCCTCAGGTGAGCACACCCTAACAATGTCCCTGACCGATCGTTCAGGAGGGAACCAATCGGTAAAGCCTCTCTTGTGAAGAAATGAATCAGGGATGAACATCCTGAATCCCTTATTCCTGAGAGCAACTGAGGCGACAAGATCGTTAGCGCTCTGGTGGCGCTCGCACTCAACTTTAATCTGATTAATACCAGATCTGGATACGTGCTTGCCTCCAGAGACATATGGAGAGAAAAGGTCTATAACCCTGATAGGATCCAGTTTGCCAAGATTAAGCCCAGCAACCGTGCTCTCGATAAAAACGACAAAAGGTGGGGAACTGGAAGCGTTATACAAAGCCATATTACTAGGACTACTCCAATTCAGATCAGCCCCATCAAATTCAATCATATCATTGGAACCCCCCGTGTCCGCATCAGAAGCGTCATTGCTCTTGGTTGGTACCCCTGTAGGACCGGGAACATTGTTAGGATTCTCCAATATAGTGGGTGGGTCAAGAGCGGACCCAGAGGATTCACTGGCCGAGTTAACAAAATCGTCTCGGTGATCATCATTGTTGGCCCTCTTTGCGATATGACTCGTCGACCCGCCAGAGTCATTGAGTTGAGTAGGTTCCGTCCTGATGGGTAACGGTTTGGTTCTTTTGCGTTTGAAGGATTGTGGAGAGGACAATTCAGGAGATTGTGGAATGCTCATACCAGTCAATAGATCCAAATACCTGGCCGGGGTAGAGGAAGCGCGTACTTGTTTGTGCGTTGATTCAGGGGTGCCGGTGAGATTGCCGTGTTTTTCCTCATCATCGACCATGATCAAGGAATTCGAGAATTGCGCTTGATAGTTGCTTTCTATGTTCCCACTTTCTCCGCCCGAAGAGACCACTCCGCCAGGACAGGTATGTTGTGAAGACATTTATGTACTTTTAGATAAAATGATAAATTAGAAAAGATCCGCGACTCATGCATGCAGACACGTTATGGCTGCAATTGATTATCTCAAGTGAAAACAAATAACTATAAAGTTGATAAATTATTTATATAATGGGGACATAAAACAAAACAAAATGGGCCACTTTACTTTACCACAGCACTCAAGCGGATCATGTCCAGAGACATACGTTTGACCGACTGCCACAATCCGATATACTTATTGTTTCATCCTTAATTAAGTAATATCAAACAAAACAAAACACACTTAAACAAAAATTGAATTAGCTAAGTTGATTGTTTATAAGGAAAAATAAAAAAAAGAGAGAATGGATCTATAAGACAGTAACTATTAATTTGTGAATAGAGATTATGAAGTAGTCGTAGCTTAACCTTTGCAATATTTTGTTGTGGAGTGGTTAATCCTTTTGTTGAAAGTGTAATTCACCCTCCTCGCATCATAAAACCTTCCATTTATCCTAATAATTGTATCCAACTTTCGGCTTTCACACGTGGCGAAATGGGGTTATGTTGATTCCACAAGTACAAGGTGATTCAATCTTCTTATGTAAAAATGATAAGGAAATAATTCCTCGCAATCAACACTAATATAATTCCTTCAAAACAACATTTATTTGTTTAAACACAAATCTTTAATTTAATTTCCATAATATAAATTTAAATTTCTCATGACGAGACTCAGCATCTCATCCTCACGCCAGTTCAGTCTCCTTAGTATTACTCCCTGTTATAATTTAAAGATACTAGCGATCCTAGCGGGAAAGCGACATACTACATATCACGTGGTGTATAGTTTCTGTTGTTTGTTGTTTTGAAATATACGTTTTTCATTATCACGTTTTTATAGGCCGGTTAATTTTTTGTTGGTGAAATATGTAAAAAAATATAATTAACTCTTACTGTGAGCAGTTTTGTGATATAACCTAAAAATTACAAAAAAGTTTTAGAAATAAATGAGATATAAAAATTCTATTTACATAAAGTATTTATATTTTCTTATGTAAATAAAAAACTATTAATTATTGTAAAATTTACTTATTTATAGTACACAGTTTCAAATAATACAAAACAAATCATTCAAATATATATAATTATTTATTCACACACTGAGAGAAGTCCGGGAACTAATACGTCCCGTGCAAGGCTTGAGTGATCATTTTGAATGTTCTTATGTGAAACTTCGATCGGGACGTCTCAAGCCCCGATAAAAAACGTGGAACGTCCCGAAGCGGGATTACTTACAACCTTTAAGGTACCGTCCCATGTCAGCGTGAAACGGGAAACGGAAAACGTTCAACCAATAAGAATTTTCTTTTAGAATGATTTCCATTGAATCGGAAGTTGCTATTGGCTAAACGTTTTCCGTTTTCACGCTCACATGGGACTGGCCCTTTAGTGTCGGCCATGAGTTGTCTCTCATATGCGGGAACAATGTTTGACCGATTCGGGGTGTCTGAGCCCTAGATTCGGGACCAAGTAAAAAAAAAGTATTCACCGTGAATACTTTTTGTTTTAAACTCTCGATTTAAAGATTCCTAAGCAAAGTTGAGAATATATATGAAGAGCGTGAGTAACGTGATGTATAAAAATGGCTATTGCGAGAAGGAAATAAGAAATTTTGAGTAAAAACGAAAAATTAAATGTAAAAAAAAATGTCAAATGTTGATCGATTACCATATGCTTTACTATGCCTACAATGCATGACAGATTAAAGGGAGCATGACGTTACCGGCAGAAAGTTACTAGGAAAGGCGGAAAATTTTGAAATTGAAAAGAAATCCAAGTGAACGCAAATAATATTTAGTTATTAATTAATTATAATTAATTAATAAAAATTCATTAAAAATTCAAAATTTTCCGCCTTTCCTAATAACTTTCTGCCAGTAACGTCATGCTCCCTTTAATCTGTCATGCATTGTAGGCATAGTAAAGCATATGGTAATCGATCAACATTTGACATTTTTTTTCACATTTAATTTTTCGTTTTTACTCAAAATTTCTTATTTCCTTCTCGCAATAGCCACTTTTATACATCACGTTACTAACGCTCTTTATATATATTCTCAACTTTGCTTAGGAATCTTTAAATGGAGAGTTTAAAACAAATAGTATTCACGGTGAGCAAAATGTATTCACTGTAACCCACCAATACGGTTTAGTCGCAAAAACGCATTCACCGAACGTCACCACCAATACTTTTTTTCTATTCTGAATACTTTTTTTTTTACTGGGGACATCTCAAACGTGACAAGCAGAGTAGCTTATAGCGACGTCTAGCGGAAACTATTAAGTCCTGGACTTCTCTCAGTGTACAAATAAATTTCAACTTATCGCTTTTTCAATATGTTTTAACACAATTATTTTCAAAAAATTTAAAGTTTTTGCATTTAAACTTATATTTTCACAATATCCCAGGTGCGAATTGTCGGTCGGTCCATAGTCGGGCCAACCGTGTGCATAGTCGGCCCAACTTGGTCAGCCAATGATCGGGCCATCCTGTGGATTGATCACGCCGGCATTCCAGTGGTTGACACAGTTGGACAAACCGTTGGGCCGAATAGTTGGGCATCCTTCGGTAACCATGGTCGGCCCAACTTTGGTAAAGGTAGTCTTGCCAACCAATGACAAATGTCAATAAAAAAATGTTTATTAAAGGACTCAAGTCGACAATTACCTTACATTGATCACACATTTATCGCACATACATTATATTATAGTTATAAACATATTAAAATATTTAACGCTCGCGAGGATCGAACTCGCAACCTAAAGGTACCGTCCCATGACGGCGTAAAAGCGTCGGCGTAAAGCAGAAATCGTGCGATAGAAAGAGAAGAACAGATATCACGTTCTCACTCACTCACATGGATCACGCTTTACGCCGACGCTTTCACGCCATCATGGGACGGTACCTTAACGCACTACAGCCACACACTCCTGTCTGAAGAAGGAGCATGATAACTTTATAAACTACAACCGTACCCGACCGTTGGGTGATGGTTGGGTCGACCATCAAGAAGTTGGCTTTACAACTTTGGTGAACACATTTTACCCGACCGTTGGCCCAACTGTGACTGTTTGTTGAGCCGGCCATTAAGTGTATATTTTGAGAAGATATATCTTCTCAAAATTTTTCAGTCGTTTTGTAGACATATTAAACTAAATTCACAAATTTTTAAAAATAACTTTATTGAAAAATAAATCAAATAAATAAGGTTAAAGTATATATGGTAAAATTTTCATCTCTATCTTGTGTACACTCCTATGGTCACAGTTTCTATCTGAAATCAACCAGGTTTGATTATTTACTTTAAAAACATATCTCTCTTCTATGTGAACCTCAAAAATTATTTAAAAAAATTATTTACAATGTTTTTTTAATGCAAAGAAAAGTTTAAAAAGGTCAAAAACTACCACTATGAGTTCGAATGCCTGTGAAAAAATCAATTTTCAATTTTTTTGGGTAATTCGAGGTTTACATAGAAAAGAGATATGTTTTGAAAGTAAATAATCAATTCTGGTTGATTTCAGATAAAAACTGTGATAAAAACCACCATCATAAAATTGGTTTTACAACTTTGGAGGCCAATGTTTACCCGACCGTTGGCCCAACAGTGGCTGATGGTCGGGCCGACTATAAAAAAGTTGGTTTCACAACTTTGGCGGCCAAAGCTTACCCTGCCGTTGGCCCAACTGTGGCTGATGGTCGGGCCAAGTATGAAAAAGTTGGTTTCACAACTTTGGCGGCCATAGCTTACCCGACCGTTGGCCTAACTGTGGGTGACGGCCAGGCAGACCATCAAGAAAACGGTTTTTAACTTTGGCCCGACGTTCCAACTGTGGCGGCCGACCGAAATTCGCCCCTGGGATTATTTAAATTTATCATCACTTCACAAAAATATTGATTATTGTGTTAATGTTTAAATGTGAGACGTCACTAGATGCAGGCATTTTAAAAACTGTGAAGTACACGGTTTTGCGCTAGTGGCGTTGCAGTCGTTAGATGATGATTTTCTATTTGATTCCTAAAAGTTGTAGCCATGTGCTGAGCTACAGTGAGTGGTTGAACTATAGTTTATATAAGTTATTATCTGTTAGATAAAATTAGTGTTTAAATGTGCATGACATAATTAACAATTAAGATGGCTATGAATAAATTAAAAATAATAAATTGGAATGCTCATAATATTGCGAATAAAAAATTTGAATTAGAACAAATGGTTTTTACATATCAACCTCACATAATTTGCATCACTGAAACATAGCTTAAACCGAACCAAACTTTTAATCTCTTTGGTCATCACATACACAGAAAAGATAGAAACATTGGCAGGGGACGGGGAGTTATGATATGTATCGATATTTTAACAACTTCTCCATTGGAAATCACATTTTCTGATTGTATGGATCTGATAGAGTCAGAATACCCCGGTCTATCCCTACATACTTCATTAGGTATATGAGGCATTCCATGTCAAGTGATCTAGGTGTCTTACGGTGCGGTGTAATGCTTATTTTGATAATTTTTTACTCTTAAACTATTAAACATAAAAATTTGGCAAGGTACATTTTTGGAAAAGTTTTTCATGCTCTTTCGATTGAAAATAAGCATAAAAAAAATTTTGACCCAAAAAAATCAAAATTAAGAATAAATTTTAATTTTTTTAAAAAAAGGTCCCATTTTTTTAAACGAAAGCTGAGGTTTTTTCTTAAAAGGACATATAAACAAAAAAATGGGACAAGAATGTTTAAACATTGAAAAACAGAGATTTCTACTCACTAAACCCGGTTTTTAGGTCTGTTTACGAGAAAATTCATTTTT
The DNA here is from genome assembly GCA_032872475.1 of Leptopilina myrica (nomen nudum). Taxonomy (NCBI): domain Eukaryota; kingdom Metazoa; phylum Arthropoda; class Insecta; order Hymenoptera; family Figitidae; genus Leptopilina; species Leptopilina myrica (nomen nudum). The sequence goes on from CM065467.1 coordinate 8,293,954, forward strand.
TCAATGTTTAAACATTCTTGTCCCACTTTTTCATTTATATGTCCTTTTAGGAAAAAACCTCAGCTTTCGTTTAAAAAAAATGGGACCTTTTTTAAAAAAAATTAAAATTTATTCTTAATTTTGATTTTTTTGGCCAAAAAATTTTTTTTATGCTTATTTACAATCAAAAGAGCATGAAAAACTTTTCCAAAAATGTACCTTGCCAAATTTTTATGTTTAATAGTTTAAGAGTAAAAAATTATCAAAATAAGCATTGTACTGAAAATCCCAAATATTTAACCCCCTCCCCCTTTGGAAAATATTGGACTAGGTTAAACAATATTTTCACGAAAAATTACTATCTATTAGTACTACAGAAGCCCTAACTTTTTCTACGATTGGAGAAAAATTGTTCTCCACCTGGATCAATTGACATGAAATGCCTCATATACGAATTAATGGTGATCTATTCACCTTCAAATTTAAATCCAGAAATTAATACATGGTGCGAATTATTGAATTCTAATAAAAATAATCCAAGAATAGTTTGTGGAGATTTCAATGCACATTCCCCCGATTGGGGTACAAACCGAACGAATCAAAAAGGAAATAAACTTGCACAAGCAATTGAAATATGTGACTTTGTCCCTATTAATGATCACATCCCTACATATATCCCAAAAGATAACAAAAATTCAAATAATTTAATTTTAATTTCTGCTACAATTGCAGATAGATTTCAATTTTCTCTTGCTGATGATTCTTGCGGTTCGGATCATTTTCCTGTCATCTTAGAGTTTACTAAAGACCTTTACCAGTTGCTTCAAATTCAACTAGATTAAATATGGAAAAAGTAGACTGGTCTCTATTTCTGGAAAAACTTGAATTTAGACTTATTGATTTAACAATTATTAAAAATAAAATAAACACCTGTAGCCCTTTTTGAAAACATTATAAGGGTTAAAATCAAAAAATCGTTGAAATCTTGTCCTGGATAAATAATAATTTGGTCGTTAAAAATTCACGATTTTAAATACAAACATCTTTAAGAGTATAATTTTTTCTACAATACCTGAATATTTAATTCAATTCTTTATTGATATAACAGGTACAAAATTGTAAAAATATGTCCAAAATGTCATCGTATCCCGTGCCCCTATTTGCATTTTACGACATAAAAAAATATTGAATTCAATTTTTTATTATATATATTAAAATTTCTCTTTGTGTACGTATTCTCCAATGTATAAAGTGTAATATAGGAAAGTAGTGAGTATTTTTATAACACTAAAGGCAAAATTTTAAGAATTTTAAACGTGTCCCCAGATTTGAAATTTTTTAATGTCATCGTGTCCTCACACACATTTTTACCGGGTTTTCAAACTGAGATCGCAATTAATGTTGTAAAACTATCAAATAAATAAAGTACGATGTAAAATTGACAATACGTGAGCAAAGAGAAATGTCAAAATCAATTTAAAAATCAGTGAAATGATATTTTGATAATAATAAAAAAAAGTACATCTTCTTTTTGTCATCGTGTCCACAAGTTTTTTTTAAAGCGAACATTTTTAAATAGTAATTAACGCATAAAATTTTTTTTAGTATATGTATATTATTTGTTTAAATGTGCAATTAAAACTAAATTCAAGTTTTCGAATAATAGCAAATATAAAAATTCATGTTTATTACTTTTTGTCATCGTGTCCTGTCCGACATATCTTTTTTTAGGAGTGAAGTCAGTCGTTACATTCATAGAAAGAAAGTTTTTAAAATCTATTTGGTTATACATATAAAACAATTTCCAGAAATTCGTATTAAAACTCGTAATACGCTAAATAATATGTTATTATTATTTAACAGGTAAATTCAGTAATTAAACAATTAACCTAATTAAAATTAAAAAAAATAATTATTAGGTATTATAAACTTTTTTGTGTAATTTCATCATATTGAAATAGGTTAAATATGTGATTACAAAAAAAATATTATTAAGCAAATAACTATTTTTGATCTGGCATTTTATGATTTTTGACATATTTTAGAGCATTACTAACAAAACAGATAATTTTTTTTACATTTCAAAGAATTTATTTTCCTTTAAAAAATTGGGAACATATTGTCGATTTTTTGATTTTCATCCATAAAAGAAATTCTTGAAATCCTCCAGGAGAGTGAAGCCTTTTTCCCTACCAGTAAACCTAAGCGAAGAAAACCACAACCACTTTGGTTGAATTCAGACTGTGAGGAATTAATAAGACAACGTAAAACAGCACTCAAGACTTATTCAATATCACAAAGTAATGAGAACCTCATTAACAATAAGATTCAATGTAATAGAATTAAAAGGAAAATAAGAAAAATTAAATCTCAGGCTTTTAAAAATTTTTGCGAGCAATTTAATTTCCCTAAGGGACTGTCAAATATTTGGAAATCAATTAAGAAGATAATTTAAGGGATGGGAGTTGTAAATTTGGGTTGGTTTACTGATGAAAATACTGAAGAGCTCGATACTCTGAAAGAAAATCTAGTTTTGGAGGATAATCATTCCGAGATTTCATCGTCTAATTCCAGACATTGATGAGGAAGACACAATGAATGACCCCTTTACCAGCGGAGAATTCAGAGCAATAGATGCTACCTCTTTTCTAGTCTCAGATATTTATGGAGCATTTGGGGAAGGAAAATCGGTTATCGCCCTGGCCCTGGATATTAAAGGAGCATTTAATTCAATTTACACAGAAAAAATCATTCTAGAACTAATTAAGTTAAAAGTACCATCTCGCATAATTAATTTTATAAGTTTCATTATCTCTGAAAGATACCTTCACTTCTCTATAAAAAAAGACCAACCTAGAACTTTGGGAATAGGAGTCCCTCAAGGAGGAGTCCTTTCACCTCTTCTATTTAATGTAGCACTACTTTCAATTAAAAACTGTCTTCCTCCTGAAATTAGAATAGTACAATATGCTGATGACATAATTCTTTATATCATTACAGATGATTTAAACCAAGGAAAAACCTTAATTATAGAAGCATTTAATCAAATTTCAGAATGTTTACATGATTATGGATTAGATATTGCTTTACCAAAAACACAATATATTATATTCACAAAATCTACAAAATTTTCATACACAGAACAATCCATCCAATAATATTATCAGAATTATATCTAAAGTTTCTTAGGGCCCTTCTCCTTCAAACCTTTTGTCGGTTTGTGAGGGACTTAATAAGTCTATCTTAAATTGGGGAACTCCATTAACATGGAAAGCTAGTGACACTCATCTTACAAAACTCAATAGAACATATTACGCCTCACTACGAACAGTACTAGGAGTAATGAACTCTGCGTCAATCCCGATTATACTATCAGAAACTGATGTAGCGCATCCAAATCTGGTGAGAGCAGAAAGAGCTCACCAATTTATACTCCGAAATGCAAAATGGTCTAATAATCTGTTAATTCTTATGAACAAGCCGGTTTAGGAGAAATAAAATTTTTGTGGATCCCTGGTCACTTCAATATTAATGGTAATGAAGTTGCAGATCGATTAGCTTCAACGGCCACAGAATTTCCAGTTTGCATGCGACAAACTATATCTTATGAAGATGCAAAAAAAGTTGTCAAAACAGACCGTAAGTATTAGAAAGCACTTTTATGGCCTTTTCTTCCGATATCAAACTCTAAGAACATATATTTTAACTTTATTAACGTAAAAACACAATGACCTTGGTTTAAAAACATACAGATTGACAGAAGGACAATTAGTTTAAAAAATATACTTAGAACCGGACATATCTGTACAGCTGACCACTTAACAGATTTAATTCGAATGTTTAATTAAATTGCTCATGCGGATTTGAAATCATGAGTATAATGCATTTGCTTTGCGATTGCCCACTCTATAGGAGAGGTAGAATTAGAATGTTGCAATTCTTATACGGGGGAAATTCTAGTACAACTGATCCTACTGTCAATTTAAGAGAAGCAGTTCGAGAAATGAGATTTGGAACTATTACAGAAATCAAGAAGTTTTTTGGCCAAACAAAACTAATAATCTAAGTAGTATAATAGAGATTTATATATTTATTTGTATTATATTTATTTTTTTTCTCTTCTGAAACATAACAAAACATTAAAATGCACAAACAAACAAAAAATACACCACATACTCCATATACATATATACATGTATCAATGTCCTATAACCTAACATAACCTGTAAATTTAAATCTTACTTCCACATAACAAGTAAGTTCAATTTCGATCAATATTGAATAAAATATTAAAAGTGTAGGAAGAATATGTCAAATTAACAAATATATGGTGAAAAGAACAACCATAATCATCTACAACTATTTACTCAAATCCAAAGCATATACAAAAATCAAGAATTTTTGTTGGACAGGCAACAACTGGACAAGTCAGAATATTCAGTACAAATCAGAACTATGAAAAAACTTGATGTCATGGCTACTTGACCTTCGGGGACAAATGGCCAATAACCAAAACCAACCAACCACTTTAAATACAAAATTTACATGGTCGGTCGGTCTCCTTATACTATACTTTAAGAGTATGAGTATTCATGAGTATGAAATAATAATGTGATACAATAAATAATAATTTCATAACAAATAAATAAATAAATAATTTGATTTGTTAAAAATAGATTATAAATAGAATTACGAAAACTATAAAAATATATTTTTTAAATAATAAATTCAATTGAAATTGTAATACTTCATAAAGTCTCTAATATTGTTAATTATATTGGTTAATTATTTCTTTATATAATAAAAATGATAAAGATTTGCAGCAAAGAGAATTAAAAAGAGATAAAAGTACATCAGGTATAAACAGGGATAGATAAGGGACAATAGGGTATAAAAAGAGATAGAAATTTGGAGATAAAAAGGTATATTATTTTAAGTATGCAAAGTGGCTATTTCAAAGGCATAGAAAAAGCTTTATCTCTTTATATCCCCAAAATTGTATCTCTTTCTATCATTTTACTTCCAGTAGGGGTGTAAACAAGTGGAAATTATTGTTTTTATACAACTCAGGCGTATTATGGTCACTTTATCTACCTGTACAGGCGCGTACTAAGTTCCCCCTTATAACCCAACAGTCAAAAAAGAAACCATTATAGCCCTAGGGAGATAAAGGGTATATTATTGACCGCTCAAGGTCAATAAAGTCCCTTTATCTCCCTGGGGCAATAATGGTTACTTTATTGACCAGCTGGGTTATATGGGAGAACTTAGCATGCACCGGTACAGGTAGCATAGAGTAACCATAATACGCCTTTGTTGTATAAAGCAAAGTATAGAACAAGGGAGGTAACCTCGTTTATGACCTCTGCACAATATTAAAAAACTCGTCTTCGCACTCGCTTCGCTCGTGCTACGATTCGTTTTTCGATATTGTGCTCGGTACATAAACTCGGACGTACCTCCCTTGTTGCATAATGTACTATTATTTTACAGAAATATACAATTTTTTTGAAAGTCAATGAAATTCTCAAGCAAGGTACTAGAAATTTTCATTGACTGCTCTCATGAAAATGTACTAAACTGTTTCTAGTATTTTGTGTCGTATCCAAAAATCAAGTACCGAGTCAATGAAAATTTCACGTGCTTTTTTTCTGTGTAAGTAGTTAGAGATATCTCGCTCGGATTTATGAAGATAATTAGGGGAATTCGTGCTCATTTTGAATATTCTCGAAATTTGCAAATAATTTTTGAAATAAATATTGAGAAACGTAATTATAAAAGTTTTATTTTTGGCGAAAGTGGGGGACAATATGGCGGGGAGCATACAGACAAGTGGATCTATGTGTCAGTGGTCAATTTTCAGGTGGTGCCAATTCTCAGTAGTGGCCGCGACTTGAACTACGAAAATGTCTCCAACCTCAAATTACTTCAATTTCAATCGTTAATAAAATAATTTCCTCGCAAAATTATTGCAAAAAGGGAGAGGACCGCTCCTCAGTGAGTCTTCTTCTATCAACTCTGCAAATATGAACCAGAAATATGTTATCCTTTCAAAATGAGACGGTGATACCAAATCGTTAAAAACCTCGAAAGACTTGAAACATTATATATTTTAAAATGAACGACCATGTGCAATAGGTTACTGCGCAACAATTTTCCTTTAGATGGAAATTCTCTATTAAGTTAACCTCCAACCAAAATTAACTTGTGGGAGATTCTACTGTAACGCGTTGATAATAACGCATCGTCCTATGTTTTCCATATGGAGATCACGTAACCAACACGCTTCTACCGATGCTCAAAAACCTTATTCTGGACTCTCCTTAAAAACGTAAAAATTCTTTTCAATTATTCGTGATTTTTTGAGGTTAGTTTAGAATATTTTTGTTTTTCAGTCAATTCGTATACTGTTAAAAAAATTTTCTGTAGATTTAGTTTTTAATCGAAACTCGTAAAATAATGTCTTTAAAAATAGCGAATTTTACAATCCCTTTGGCAAAATTACTATTTTCAACGTATCAATTTTACAATTGTATGCTATGGCCGATACACGGCATCCCTTTGAGAGAAGCTATTGGACTATGCCTTATGATCTTTTATCTCTTTCTCTTACCCTCTCCTCATCCTACTCTATCTCTCTCTTGGTTGCTATGGTTTTCTAGTATGTAAACAGTTAGATAGTTGGTACGTCTTTTGTCATAGCGTTGAGAACTGCGCCTTAGTCAAGTCACACTTTTGAATTATTTAACGGAAATTTAATTAATTTTAATAATGTCTCAGTTAGACTCGAATATTAATCCATTAGAAACTGATGAAGTAGTCACAGAAGAAATTTCTGAAGGGACTAATAACGATACACAAGAAGAAGGTTTTTTTAGGGAAGAGGAGGAGGAACAAGAGAATGTTAATCCTAATCCAAAGAGATTCTGTCTCGATGCTGAAAGTGATAAACTTCAGTGCCTTCAAAATCAGATTAATATTTTAACTGAATTAATAACGAACAATCCTTACAACCAGATTAACGAACAAAACCAACCTAATCTTCAATTTGATTCAGGCAATAGAATTTTAAACTTCTCAGACCTTTCTACTGAAGTTGATGAAAAGAGAACTACTAGACCAGCACTCGCAGATCACCTTAGGACCCTTAATAGATTACAGAGATTTAATTCTCCAGATTGGAACAACTTATTCCAACAACTATCAAATTCTTTTGCTCAGGGTTCACAATTACAAAAAAATTTCGATCAGATTATGCAGTTAATTTGCGGAAAAAGAGCGGACTGTATTGAAAATAGAAGAGAACGTCTTCTTACAGAATTACCGAATAAGAATATTCAAACCTCGACTAAAAGAACATCTGCAAGAAGAGATCCTCTTCCATCTACTTCAAATCATCAACATCATTCTCAGCAATATTGATCACATCCATATAGATATCAATCATCGTCGCGCCGTGGAAATTATAAACCTAGAGGAGGATTTAGAAAAGATGAATCAAGACCCAGGACGGATGATTCCTTTCGTAAAAAAACAAATAACCAATAAATCTCAACAACAGTTTTTTGGAGGTCAGCTTGTTAGTTTCATCGATAGATGGCGATCCTTGGGAGCCCCTTCAACAATTTTAAAGTTCATTACAGGAACCAGGATACCTCTAACCTCTAAACCTCCCATGATCTCCAACTGGAAACTTTCTCGATTTCGCAACAAAATTTCTTCCGAGATATCTGATCAAATTAATCTTTTAAAAGAACAGAAGATTCTGGAAAAACCAAAAGATCCAGGGCCGAGCTTCATTTCTAAAATTTTCTTGATCCCCAAGAGTCACGGAGGTATTCGCCCTATTTTCGATCTTCGGAATCTAAATAAATATATAAGGGTAAGAAAAATTCATTTATTTTCGCATTTTAAGATGCCAGAATGGATTGCTGACATCCTCCGATCCAAGGGTATAAGAGTAGTTGTGTATCTAGATGATTTTTGTCTCGCTTCTCAAGATAAAGACAAATTATCTTCGCAAACAATGAAGGCATTAGATCTTTTAGAATTCCTTGGCTGGAAAATAAATCGTGAAAAATGTATCCTCGACCCTTGTCAGGATATTGAATTTCTGGGAATTCAATGGAACACTAAAATTAATAGAATGAGTCTCCCTAGAAAAAAGGCTAACAAAATTATCGCACTTATAAATAAAATTAAATCAAAAAATTTCTGAATTAAATCTCTGAAACTTTTTGACGACAGATGCGTCAGACCTAGGATGGGGAGCTCAATTGGACAATCATCATCTATCAGGAACCTGGAGTCGGAAACAAGAGAGCTGGCATTCCAACCTCAAAGAGATGTTTGCGGTTTATTCTGCAATCAACCAGAGTGCTCGTCATCTTCAGAATGTACATATTCTTCTCCAAACCGACAACAGAACGCTAGTAGCTTATATACAAAAGGAAGGAGGTACGAAATCTTTACCTCTTCTAAACCTGACTTACGAACTACTTCAGCTAATCGACAACCTAAAAATAACATTGACAGCAACTTACCTTCCGGGCTGTTACAATGGCATAGCAGACCGCCTATCTCGACATTGTCCTGTTCCAGAGTGGCATCTTCTTCCGGCAGCAACCACGCCAATATTCAGCAAGTGTGGAACACCAAAAATAGACTTTTTTTGCATCAAAGAGATCAGCAGTATTCCCTCGCTACGTTTTTCGAGATGTAAAGGATCAGCAAGCTCTCTTCACAAATGCTTTCAGCCGTCCATGGATTTGCTCTCTAGGATGGATATTTCCACCTCTTAACCTGATGCCTCGTGTCCTAGCTCATCTCAATCAATGCAAGGGACAATTCCTGTTGGTAGCCCCCAAGTGGAATCAAACCTTCTGGATGCCAGACCTTTCCAGCAGGAGCGCGGAACCACCTTTAGACATCCTGAACCTGGACAAGGTATTAGTCGACTTAACAACCGGTCTTCCCCCAACTCAGATAGACTCGCTCAATCTATAAGTGTGGAGGATTGGGTGTGGAAGGATTTAGTTAAAGACTGGAATCAACAAGAGAAAAATCTTCTCCAAAATAGTTGGAGAGCATCAACTTTAGAAACCTATAAAGTCCCTTTAAAAAGATGGATTTCTTGGTGTAGGTCTAGCTTATAACACAATTCTGCTCCATAAATCAGCCATCTCTACCTTCTGCGCAGGAAATCAACTTGTTAAAAATTTATCATCGAACTTTTTAGTGAGGCAAATTCTTAAATCAATCTCGATAGCTAAACCAAAAGAAAACAGATCAATAGTATGGGACACTCAACTTCTGCTTAATTGGTTATTAAAGGGAACTACAAACCTGTCATTTTTCGAACTTTTAAGAAGAACCGCAACACTTTTAATGATAGCATCAGGGAGAAGAGTTCATGATCTTACGCTGCTAAAAATTTCACAAGAGTTCCTGATTAACTTAGGTGATGAGATCGTTTTATGGCCAGTCTTTGGTTCAAAGACAGATAGAGCTTCATTTCTACAATCAGGATGGAGACTTTCTCGTCATCCAAACAAATGGTTATGTCCTGTCACCATGATCAGAGCAATGTTAAAGAAATCGGAAGAAAGAAGAAAGACAAACAAGTTTGAAGACCTATTTATTTCACTCTCTGGTCCAGTCAAAGCAGCTTCCAAAACAACGATAGCGAATTGGATTAGATCTGTCCTAAAAGATGCTGGGATTGATGCATCTCCTGGAAGTATCCGCTCAGCAGTAGCCTCACGAGGGTGGTTAGACGATTTACCTTTAGAAATTATTCTCAGCAAAGGTAATTGGAAATGCGCTGAAACCTTTAGAAAACATTATTGTCGTGAAATTCAAGGTAACGCTTTGCAATCAAGGGTTATACCCTTCTCAAATTTCAAGCCTATTTAATGTTCATAATTTCAATTTTTCAATTCAATTCTTGTAGTTACTTACTATTGTTATTTTTTACTATTTTCACATTTTGTGTAATATTAATATCTTAAAGGAGGTTAAATACAGTATAATTTATGTATAATTCTTGTTACAAATTGTTTTTCAAAATAAATAATTAATTAAAAATACTTTGCTTTATTAAAATAAAAAAAATAAATAAAAATAAAAATTAGACTCTGAAAATAGGTATTCACAAGGCGTTAAGTAAACCAGTAGATATCAAACACGTCTCTCAAAGGTATGCCGTGTATCGGCCATAGCATACAATATTAGTGTTTTGAATTACAACAAAACACTTATTGTGTTCGGAGCCGATACACGGCATCCCAATAAAGTATCTTCCTGGTTGAGAGCCGCTATGGCAAAAGACGTACCAACTATCTAACTGTTTACATACTAGAAAACCATAGCAACGAAGAGAGAGATAGAGTAGGATGAGGAGAGGGTAAGAGAAAGAGATGAAAGATCATAAGGCGTAGTCCAATATCTTCTCTCAAAGGGATGCCGTGTATCGGCTCCGCACACAATAAGTGTTTTGTTGTAATTCAAAACACTAATATTTTCTGTAAATTTACTACTCTGAAAGTAGGTAATAATTCGTAATAATTTTGTCTTTTTGTTTACAACTTTCAGAGTAGTAAATTTACAGAAAATTGTAAAATTGACAGGCTGAATGTAATAATTTTACCAAAAGGGATTGTAAATTCGCTACTTTTAAAGACGTTAATTTACAAGTTTCTAATAAAAACTGAAAATCTACAGAATTTTTTTTAAAGTGCAAATAATAATGCATAATAATAATTTTTAAAGAATTATTGAATGGTAAACATTTTTTTCAGATGGAAATTTTTGATTTGGAACTTTCTGCATATTTCGTCCTGACTATTGATTATCTTCTTATCTTAAATCAATTAGACATCAAGAGAAATGTAGAAAATAAAAGTACATTTGGGGGAAATGTATCTAGGAAGAGGAAGTAAGTAACAAATTTAATATTTCCTTTCAAAAAAATAGTAGCAACATTTTTCTGTATGTAAGAAGTAAGATTTTAATTATTGCATGAAACTATGGGTTGACAAATTGAGTCTCTGAATGTAAAATTTTGATAATTATGACACATTTAAAAAATTATGAATTATTACTTATCAAGCAACAATTAATAATTATTAATTTTTAATTATAAAGAACAAACTAGATATTAAAAAATTAGCATTTTATCATGAACGTTTAAATAACCAACAATTTTTTTCACTGACTTTTATATCAATTTGTATTTTTTACAAATACATGTTACTCGAGAGTTTTCGGGGTCTCTGATTACGAATCTAATGTCACATTTTTAAAATTCAAAATGGCGGATCCAATATGGCGGTCGAGAAAATAAAAAATCCAACGGATTTGTTTAAAACTTGTTACTCGGGGGTTTTCGGGGTCGCTGATTACGGATCCGATATCAGATTTTGAAATCTAAAATGGCGGACCTAAAATTCGATCAAATTGCAAGAATCTTGAAATTATCCGCCATATTGGATTCTCCATTTTAATTTTGTAAATCTGGCATCATATTCGTAATGAGCGACCCCGAAAACCTCCAAGTAACGAGTTTCAAGCGTATTTGATAAATTTTTGAATCTTCATAGTCGCCATTTTAGGTCCACCATTTTGAATTTTGAAAATCTGACTTGAAATTCGGATTCAGCGACCCCAAAAACCTTATTATGCACTTGGCCATTCAAATCGAATTATGTTTAGTATTTTATTTTTCAGATGGACATATATGGCCACAGACGTAAAGGTGGCACGACTTTTTGTGGCCACATATGGGCCATGGACTGTCAAGGGGTTAAAAGTTCCTAATTTCCTATGGAATAGTATTAATTCTATTTTTATATTAAAAATTACTATTCATTGTAAAATGTACATTGCATGAAGTGAATATTACTATTTCTGGTAGTAAAAATTACTAACAGTAATTATTACAGTAGTAACATTTAAAAATTGCCGTAAATGAGGCTAATTTCGCTCAATTTTTCAATTCTTTTTTAAATAACTTCGGAAAACGATGAAAATAAATATTGGCACTGAAAATGTATAATCTCTAACCCTTTATCTTTCCTATTACTGCATAAAGAAATTAGAATATGTAACAGAAAATTATTTATAAGCCGTTTTGTTGTGAGCGATTTTTCCTTTAAATGAGGGTAAATTCGCTCACTATTATTATTTTGGCAAAATATATTATAATCTGCAAAAATAAAACTAAATATTCTTTAGAATCAATAAAGAAAAAAATTAAGAACAATGTCTAAAGTTATTGGAATAAATATTTAATATTGTTTTATCAATAAGTAATTATAATTCAATCATTCAACTAAACGTACTCATAACCATAAAAAATAAGTTTGACAATTTAGTGCTTAAACCGTTTTAAATCGTTTAATTTTCAGTTATAAGAGTACTATTGTTAAAAAAAATCGAATTATAAATTAAAACAATTAACATATTTAAAATATCCAGGCCCAAACATCTTTTTTGTAGACTTATTTCCTGAGTGAATTTTATTGCTTTCAGTTTTGTGCTTTATGAAAATCATGTTTACGATACAGGAAGTGTAATGTTCAGAAGGATTTAACTTAAAGATTTTCAGGTAAAGCTATATTACCTACGTTTTCATACTACTTGTTCAGTATGAAAATTACTAACTTGTGGTTTAAATATCATTTTTATTGAAAGTTATCAATGAATCTGCTGCAAATAAATTTTAAATTAAAGTTTACTATTTATTTACTTACCAAAACAATTGTAAATCTTAATTATTTCTCTCTAAAAAGTATGTTAATCGAGTTTTAAAATATAGATATCTGTTGAGCGAATTTACCCTACTGAAAAATCTGGGAATATGTAACTGCCGAATTACTAGACACCCTATAATAACTTTGTTCGTTTAAAATAATTTTGGACAGGTTTTATCTGATTTATTGTTATAAAATTTTGATAATCTAACAAGGTATTATATTAATTTCATTATACTAAGTTTCTGCAAGTTTTTTCTATAAAGCCGGTACCGCGCCGGTACCATGCCAGTGGTTTTTCTTTAGCCTTAGTCCCAACGTATAATGACATTAACAAATGTTATTATAATTATTAACTTGGACATTACATTATTCAAACTGTCTTTTAGAAAAGGTTTTTTCTATTAATTTAGAACATTTTGTAATAAGTCCTGGTGTCACACTTCATATATAAACTTTCGATTCACTTTTCATAAGCAGGTTTAGGTTAGCGGATGCGGCGTCGACTTTGCAGCCCGAGGGTCCTGAGTTCAATTCCTCATGTCTTCAGATTTTTCGTTAATAATTAATAATAATTCATATGTTTCAGCATTCTATTTAGTGTTTACAATTAAATTAATTAATAAATAATATTGTTTAACGTTTAATATATGTAAAAATGTATAATAATAATAATAATTAATTTTTTTTTACTACCGGCCCGGTATCGAGCCGGTGGTTTACCGGCACCGGGGCGGATATTTCCCGGGTTATCATTGTTGACCGGGCCGGCTCCGAGCCGGCAGAAATACCGGCACCGGGCCGGTGTCTAAATTTCACTGGCCCGGTACGTCGCCGGTGTTGTGCCGGCAACAAAACTGGTACGAAAACACTGAAAACAAGAACCGGCCCGGTACCGGGCTGATGGTTTGCCGGCAAGGTGCCAGACCGGTGGTTTACCGGCACCGGGGCGGATATTCACCGGGTTATCATTGTTGACTGGGCCGGTTCCGGGCCGGCGGTAATGCCGGTCTCACGCCGGCACCGGCAAGTCCGCCCTTGGTACGGGCCCGGTACCAAGCCGGTCGTTGATTTCTGCCTGGGTAGTGAAAATTCAATACTGTTATTAAAAAATTCAATATTACTGAAAAGTCATTACTGTTATTGAAAATTCAATACTGTTATTGGAAATTCAGTATTGATATTGAAAATGTAATACTGTTATTGGAAATTCATTATTGTTATTAAATATTCAATACTGTTATTTAAAATTCAATATTACTGAAAAGTCATATTATTGTTATTGAAAACTCAAAACTATTACTAATAACACAAGCCTGCAAAAAAATAAAAATTGCAGTTGTCTGAGATCGAGAAGTGATCTCCCGCAGTATTTGGTGCGCTGAATCCGAATCTGGCAACGAAAACCTTCTATCACTTCAGGAGTTTGAGAAAAGTGGGAGAAAATTGCCAAAAAACATGTTTTTCGCTGTTGTCGAAAATTTATACCGTGTAAATCCGACGTGGTAGAGACTGGTTATATGAGTTAAATTATAGCCTGAACCCTGTATTTTAACCCATTAACGCCTTAAACTTCTAAAATTTTGTGTTTCATTTAAGATATAATTTCATATACTAAATATGCTTCCTGAAAATAACTGATGCGTTTCTTTATGTTTTCGGGGTCGCTCTACAAGATTCCGTGCTCAGATTTTAAATTTATCGCACAGAAAATTAAATATGGCGATTTTTGTGCATCAAATTGCTAAAAAAATGGAAAAGAAATTTTTTAATAGTTTTTTACAGAAGAAATTTTTTTCACATGAATTCAAGTGTCACAAATTGGCACAAACCAATATGACCGACGAAAATTAAAGAAATTTGCCAGATTCGCTTGAAACTTGTTACCCAGGGGTTTTCGGGGTCGCTGATTATGAATCTCCTATTGGATATTCAAAATGGCGGATCCAATATGGCCGACGAAAATTAAAGAAATTTGTCAGATTCGCTTGAAACTTGTTACCCAGGGGTTTTCGGGGTCGCTGATTATGAATCTACTATTGGATTTTTAAAATTTAAAATGGAGGATCCAATATGGCCGAAAAAATGGTTTAAATCAATTCTAGTCGCCTGAAATTTGTTACTCAGGAGTTCCTCAGCAAGTTTATTGCAATGAAGTTGCTGAGGATTCATGCAAAATGCAAAAAATAAAATAAGTTGAATCTGAAAATTCAGTGACAAACGGATACGTTTTTAGGAACACATATCCTGCAATATAATTTGAATTACACGATTCTGATAAATATTATGACGATTCGGTTATACTTCCTAATGAAGATGATTTAGATAATGATAATGAGGAATCTGAAGACGAAGAGAATAATTGTAATGACAACGATTTAATTACTACAATAAATTATGCGAATTTGTATAAAAACTATACAGATAAAAAAGGAAATTTGAAAATGATAATCAATATCACTGGATCATGGGTAAAAAAGATTATTCTATAATGAAACTAAAACTAAAATTCCATAATATTGATCAACTACACCATATCTGTCATCTCAAATTGTTTCATCAACAATGTTAGGTTATAAGTTTCGCAATATTAAGTCTTATACTAAAAGAGTGTAAATCAATTTTTCAGACCTAAGCCAATTAGTTTTAGACCAACAAGTTTTTCGTTGTATATTTCTAATAAATTTGATTTATATTTTGCCTTATGCTGATGGCAAGTAGACAGTCACAATTTTACAAATTTTGAGACGACTAGAATTGATTTAAACCATTTTTGTCGGCCATATTGGATCCACCATTTTAAATTTTGAAAATCCAATAGTAGATTCATAATCAGCGACCCCGAAACCCCCTGGGTAACAAGTTTCAAGCGAATCTGGCAAATTTCTTTAATTTTTGTCGGCCATATTGGATCCGCCATTTTGATTTTTGAAAATCCAATAGTAGATTCATAATCAGCGACCCCAATAACCCCCAAGTAACAAGTTTCAAGTGAATTTGATCAATTTTGAAAAATAAGTCCGCCATATTGGATCCGACATCTTGAATTTTTAAAATCTGACAACATATTCGTAATCGGCGATCCCAAAAGCCCCTCAGTAACAAATTTTAAGCGATTCCAATCATTTTTCAAAAAAGTTTAATTTACGGACAGTGTCAGTCAATTTTTATGCTTGACAACTGTTTAAAAAATTATTTTTAATTTTAAGGCTAATTCAGTTTGTTGTCAACAATATCGCTTTATTTTCTTAAAGTACAGGGTTCAGGTTTTAATTTGACTCCTATGACAAGTCTCTAGCACGTCGGATTTACCTGGTAGAAAAATTTAAAAACAGCAAAAAACATGATTTTTGGAAATTTATCCCCACTTTTCTTAAAATCATGACGTGATGAGAGATTTTTGTTGACAGATTAAGATTCAGCGCACAAATTACTGCGGGAAATCACTTCTCGACCTCTGACAACGACATTTTTTATTTTTTTGCAGGCTTGTGTAATTAAAATCTCTTGTTAAAAAGTTCAGTATTAAATCGTGTACAGGTTTTTTAGTATAAATACACAATACTGGTGCAGTACTAAAAATGTACTAGTGTAGAACAGAATTTTAATTGATGCCATTATTGTACTAGTACTGGTTTACCAAGAGTTCTTTTAAAAATTTATTAATGTATAAAAGAATTTTTACTGTTTTTAAGGCGATGTCAAAGACGATCTTAAAAAACATTTAGAACATCACAATTTCCACAGAAATGTTTTTAAACATTTACATTGTGGTTATAATGGTTGTAAAGAGATTTTTGAATCAGCAATACTTTTAAGAACACATTTAATGCGGATGCATAAAATACATTTTATGCAAAAAGTACAGCATCAAAATATCAGCCGTTCAGGGGGGGGATAAAAAAAATTTCTTTCATTATATATCTTTAATAGAAACGATAAAACGTATTTTTCGAGACAAATCAATTGAAAATGATCTTTTAACCAGCAATGAATCCCCCCAGCAATTGATCCCGATGTATTAACAGATTTTATGGATGGAAGTATTTTCAAGAAAAATGAATGTCTAAAAGTTCCGAATCATTTAAAATTAATATTGTATCAAGATGCTTTTAAAACAGTTAATCCACTCGGTTCTGCTAAGAAAATGAACATACTTGTTGGCGTGTATCTTAATATTGGTAATTTACCCAGTCATGTCAGATCCCATATCAATACTATTAAATTAGTTGCTTTAGTTAAAGACAAAGATATAGATCACAATAAAGTTTATGGAAAAATTGTTGAAGACTTAAAAATTATAGAGTCAGGTATAGAAATTGAACCTGGTAAAATTATTAAAGGATCTCTCATATTTATTGCTGGAGATAATTTAGGTCATCATTCTATAGGTGGCTTTCTTGAAAATTTTAGTACATCTCAATATTTTTGTAGATATTGCTTAATTACAACAAAAGATTTTCATAAGACAGATGGTATGTTTTTAAGCTATAAAACACGAAATATCCAGTCTTACAAAGATGCTTTAAAAGTTATTGCAAGTGGAAAGATCACAGAATATGAAGGCGTTAAATTTAATTCAGTGTTTAATAACTTAAAAACATTCCATGTGTTCAATCCTGGACTCGCCCCATGTATTGGTCATGATCTCTATGAAGGAGTTATAGCTTATGATCTCCATTTATTTATGTTGTTTCTTATTAAAGAAATGTAAAATTGAGACCAAAACATCATTACCTTTCGCACTATCCTGAATTAATTTAAAAATTCGGACCCCTAACGAAAGTGTGGTCCATGCGTTTTAAAAGTAAACACACTTTTTTCAAACAAAGTATTAGATTTCTTCACAATTTCATAAATATCACCAAGTCACTATCAGAAAAACACGAACTTTTTCAAAGTTTCATCAGATTAGGAGATGATATAAGATTTCATTTTCTAATAAATAATAGCTATCCTTTTAAAATGCATCTTTATGCTGAGAAATTACAAATAGCAGTGAAGAAAGCAATCTGTAATCAAAGTAATCTACAAGTAATCTACAGAATATAAAAAGGGAAATGTTTTAATTACAAGTCAATCTGCTTATCAAACTGATACTGTATTAGGCAAAATTTGTATTTTCCTACATGATGAAAATAAAAAAAATTACGTTTTACTGGAAATAATGGAGAGCATGTTTCATCCTGAACTACGTGCTCATGAAATAGGAATAATTAAAGAATATGAATGTCTATGTTTGAGACAATTAATATTATATGAACCTATGCACATTTATAATACTGGAAACAAATTGTTTGTAAAACCGAAATATGGTTTCGTTGCAAACTACCTATTATAATCTTTTACAAATTATTAGTGAGTTTTATGTCTAAACATTAGAAAATTATTTTTGTTTTTTGAAAAAAGCGTAATAAATTTATCTTTTTGTAGAACCAGCATGCCGCTTTTTAATGTTTCAAATGATGGTAAAGGTGATGCGATGTATATCAGAGGTTCAACAATAGAAGAGATTCTCGAAGAATCAAAAATCGAGTTTAAACTTCCCGATCTAAATTACAAGGTATGTCTTCTTTATATATATATATATATATATATATATATGTATGTCCAAGGCATGGTTTGAGGACATTTCATTAAACCAAGGTATTATGGAGGAAGGATGCATTATAATAAATTGAAGGTGATGCATCCTTCCTCAAAAATATGAATGTCTTTGATTTTTAATAAAGTATTATGGAGGAAGGATGCATTATAATAAATTCAAGGTGATGTATCCTTCCTCAAAAATATGAACGTCATTGATTTTTAATAAAGTATTATGGAGGAAGGATGCATTATAATAAATTCAAGGTGATGCATCCTTCCTCAAAAATATGAATGTCATTGATTTTTAATAAAGTATTATGGAGGAAGGATGCATTATAATAAATTCAAGGTGATGCATCCTTCCTCAAAAATATGAATGTCCTATATATATATATATGATAGATAGATCTATATATATATATATATAGATTTGAGTATATTATATAGAAATAAAATCATAACATATTACATATTTTTACAGCTTATTTGCGAAATAGGTGGTGGTCGGATAGAAGAGTATGATATTCTTTTGGAGTTATCTGAGATATCAAAAACAGCCCTTAATCTACGTATAGTTCTCATTAAGGAGGATAATGAAGTTGAAATTATACTAGACGAAGATCTTGAACCTATTAATTACGATCATCTTTGAGGTATATATTAATAAATAATTACATGTGTATACGTTTGAATGCAAGAGTCCACTTTTTTTAATTTTAGTAATTATTTTTTTTTTTGAATTTTTTTAAAGTTTCTGTAAAGCCATGAAAATTAAAAAAAAGTAATATAATCAATTTAAAATGTTCTTTTATACTTTTTAACTATTTTTCAACTTTCAGGTTTAAATAGCAATCAACAGACAATTCTTTAACATCTTTCTGCAGAAAATAAACTTGTAAAACAACCTTTTTTTAGGACAAGATATAATGAATTTATGTCCTGCAGGATTACTTAACAGCATCGACAAGAAACAACCTATGAATCCTCTTGATACTTGAAAGCTCATTGCGAATATCGCAGATCATATGATTCATGTGTTAAAGGACACATCAAGAGGATTAGCTGTTAAAATAATTTCATTTCTGAATGACAGGACAAACAATGCTTTCGAAGACAAAGTTGGTGATGTTGTTTTAGGTTCTAGAGTCGCTACCCTGACAGCAAGAGTATTGAACGCGATCCAATACAGATTTAGAGTCAGGAGTGTAAAGCGAAAAAGTGTTCGATCAGAAGGTATTAGTAGTCAAGAAAATACGGAAACTGAGATCTGCAGAAGAAGAGATGAATATGGTTGTGGCTCATATTCACCAATATTAGGGGAGAGTGGGGCAAAATGGGGTACCTTTTTGTAATTGGCTGTTTACAGAGAACCAAACGAATAAACCGATTCAACTAATCATCAGAATTCTTCTTTGTACTCTTAGGTTTGAGGAAATTATGATAATAGCGGAGAAAAAAATTTTTGAAAGAACTTATATCCCATTTTCTGAGGAGGTGCAAAAACCCCATTTTGCCCCGTGGGTGGGGCAAAATGGGGTGGTATCAAATTACCATACAAAATATGGAATATTTTTTCAAAATTTGTTAAATTCTTGTTGTAAGAGATTATAAGTACAAACAAAAAGTAAGATTCTTTATTATTATGAAAAAAACAAGCAATATTTACTAGAAATTAACAGAAAAACATCGATAATGAAAAATATCGATATATCGATAGTGAAACATCGATAGCATAATACCTCGAAACAAAAATTTGACTTTTCTGCGGAAAGTTGTTAAATATGCATAATATAACGTTTTTAAGTAGTTCAATGAATATTAAATACCACCCGGCATGGGTGGTATTCTCTCCCCTACCTGAAGGTGAAACTTCAGAAACTTTGGAAAGGTGAGAGAGGATTTGTGTAAGGAATGGTAAAAAAGGATGCAACAGACAACATTCAAATTTTGATGCTAATAAAAAAAACCTACGCAGCTCAGAGAGCAGAAATAAATGTAAGAGAAAGAGATTTGCAAAGAATTTTTCAAAAATGGCCATTTTTTAGTGAGCCTTTCTTTTTGAATGTTCATGTTGATATTTTAATGGGAGATAAAATGTTTCCAATTTGGAATAATGCTATTGAAGAAATAGCAGATGAAATCAGGAAATATTTTAAATTTATTAGCGAGAATTTCACAATCAACCGGAAACAAAGTTTGTCAAATGCGGCCAAAAGGAATGCAGAAAAAATAAAAAAAATATTGGATGAGGTCGAATTAATGACTGAAGTTGTTAAAAGTAAAATACAAAACAACACATTATGTTTCCCTTTTTGGTAGAACATTTTCAAGAGATCCAGGGTCTATTGTTTCAAGTTTTTGATGTAAGTTAAAAATTTAACTATTTAAAAAGAAAGTGTAATGTTTATTGAAGGAAAATTTGACTAAAACTTATTATTGTTAATTGTTATACAAAAGTATACTACCAGTCGGGTAGCAGTGAGTGGCCTAGAGGCGCTCACTGCTCACTGACTGGTATTAGCGCTTGCGCTCCGAGTGAAGAACCGGTTCTAGAACCCAGCTCCTTAATTAAATGTTAAATTAAAATGTTATTAATAAATGTTATTAAGAGACGAGTAATATTTAAAATGTCTCGAGCAATTAATATTTTGAGCAATGCAACTTTTATTATATATCAGAGTAATTATTACTACTTTGTATAGATTTTTAGTTAGTTTTAGTTAGTTCTCCACTGTAATATTACAGTGATCTTCCTGGAATATCAAAATGTCCGCCAGGAGGTAATATTATGTTGTACTATTACGGTAAATTAATGGGAATATTAAGGTAATATTACACTGTAATATTAATGTAATGTTAATATAATATACAGATAAAATTAGAATAATTTTATATTGTAGAAATAAAACATTTCATCAAGTCTGAACTCGAACCCTGAACCTTGTGTTCAGTAAGATCAAGTAAGATTGGCTCACTGGTAAGACTCTTGCTTGCTGTACACAAGCTTCAGAGTTCTAGTCCAGCTTCGTTAAATGTTATTTTCTAATTTATAAAATTATTCTAATTTTATTTTAACATTACTCTGTAATATTACCTTAATAGAAAAACTGCCTCCAGGCGGACATTTTTATATCCCAGTAAGATCACTGTAATATTGCAGTGGAGATTACGAATCTCCAGTGTAATATTACAGTGATGTCACTATAAGCTTACGTGCTGCTTGGGAATTTTGTTTCTAATGATAAAATATGAATAAAATTCTTGTTTATTCATTAAATATACACTTTTATGTTATTTTTATTTACTTTACATGCTCAAGTTAAAGTACTGGAATGTTAAATTCATTTTGCTTTGAAAAATTTATTGTAAGATTACTGTAATTTTTTACGAAAATATTACAATAATATGACTGTAATAATTATAATAATAATAATAAGGGACAATATATTTAATTTAAAATTATTTATTTTTAATTATTAAATTATTAGATTATTATTCTTCCCTTTCTTATTCTTATTTTGTACAAAATAAAAAAGAATTATTTAAATAAATGTTATAAATAATTTAATGTAAAACTAAAATTGCACATTTTGAAATATAGAACTTTGGGAGTATTAGCATAAATGATTATTATAACAATATATAACCATATTATATAATGATCGCTGCGCATGACAGTAGTGACGTGATCACACACTCAGATGTGCGTGGTAGCGGTACGAATTACTACTTTTTTGAGAAAAAATTTAAAAAGTAAAACTCTAAATTTTCTATAAATAATATTTACAAAATACTGAATGTAAAAAGTAATACAAAAGGGCTTAGGGGGTTAAGTATGCAAAAAATGCCCCCGCTTCTATTTTTCTCAAATTTGGCCCATATGTTAGTATCCATATGACTATAACTTTCTGCAATTTTGAACTCAAAATTCGCTTTTTTGGGGGAGTTATGGAGGGGAAAAGCAAAATCAAAAAACTTATTTTTCTCGAAAACTACTGAACCGATTTTAATGAAATTTTAAGAGGTTTTAAATATTGATAAGACGATTTTAGAAAAAAAAATCCAAATTTTTTTAAAAAAAAAATTTTTTTGAAATTTTTAAAAAATTTTTTTAAGGTTATTTTTTTAAGTGACCACTTTCTCTTTTGTTGTAAAAAGTACCTTATAATGTCCCCTTTGACATATATTTTTTTCAAATTTTTTAAAAATATAGTTTTTGAGTAAAATGTCAAAAACCATGGTCATGCTATTTGTCACGTACGGTATATATATACATATGGGCCATATTAATGTGATAGGGTATAGCTAAATAAGTATGGAAAAAGTGACCCGAATATATTTTTCCCATTCATTCCTACCCACTTAAAAATAACTTTTTCAAATTTTTAACTCAAAATTTTGAATTTTTTGGAACTTATGGAAGGGAAAAAATCGAAAAATGCATTTTCCTCAAAAACTACTGTATGTATTTTAATCAGCTTTGGATATGTTGAAAAGACAATTAAAGAGTTTCCGAAAAAAAATTTCAAATTTTTTTTTCAAAAAATTTCAAAATGAAAATTTTTCGAAATTTTCAAAAAAAAATTTTTTTAGTTCTATTAAAATGACATTTTTATGTATTTTCTCATTTCATTCTCTTATGTGATCTACTTAATAAAAAAATTTTGCCCGACATGATTTCAAGGTGTGTCACGGTAAATAACTCAAAAACCCTACCCGAAACATTTTTATGTTGTATGCGAATGGTTAACTAATTAATTATTTATTTAATTACAAAATAATACTTAGGGGTTTTCTGAATACAAGCCTGAAATCGATGTCAAGAAAATTATTTCCAAAGAATAATCAAAAAATTTTTATTTTTACATTTAAAATTTTTTTCTTTTGGAATGAATGGGAAAAATATATTCGGGTCACTTTTTCCATACTTATTTAGCTATACCCTATCACATTAATATGGCCCATATGTATATATGTGCCTTACCGTACGTGACAAATAGCATGACCATGGTTTTTGACATTTTACTCAAAAACTATATTTTTAAAAAATTTGAAAAAAATATATGTCAAAGGGGACATTATAAGGTACTTTTTACAACAAAAGAGAAAGTGGTCACTTAAAAAAATAACCCTAAAAAAAATTTTTGAAAATTTCATAAATTTTTATTGAAAATTTTTTTTGAAAAAAAAATTTGGATTTTTTTTCTAAAATCGTCTTATCTATATTTACAACCTCTTAAAATTTCATTAAAATCGGTTCAGTAGTTTTCGAGAAAAATAAGTTTTTTGATTTTGCTTTCCCCCTCCATAACTCCCCCAAAAAAGCGAATTTTGAGTTCAAAATTGCAGAAAGTTATAGTCATATGGATAGTAACATATGGGCCAAATTTGAGAAAAATAGAAGCGGGGGCATTTTTTGCATACTTAACCCCCTAAGCCCTTTAATGAAAATTACAATGACGATGTAAAAATTAAAATTCATAATGCCATTTTTGAAAGTGAATACTGCAATAATTACTATTAGTATTTTTCACTACAAAAAATAGTAATGGTTGAATAGTTCAACAATCGAATGAAGAAAATAAAGAAAATTTTGGTCCAATATGCTCATTTCTCGAAAAGTTTAAGAAAAAATCAATTTCTAGTATGGAATATTTAGCAATATTTTTAGCAAATTCGAATTACTTTGGTCAGAATTCGTGAAATTTTCCCTAAAAATAAAAAGTATATTTTTTTAATTGAAATGCTGAAAAAACATTTCTATTTAACTTTAGGAATGTGTTTACCAAAAAACAGGAATAAAAATATTTTTTTATGAAAGTTACGGCAAATGGAATTTTTTGCAAGTTTTTGAACAAAATTTTATTTCTCCTAAATGATTGAACCGATTTAAATGAATCAAGCGGGCATATAATATAGGGGATAAAATAATTATACTTTCGTTTAGAATTAGAGACTTCTTAAAGAGTTTATTTTTGAATAATTATTTAATTTTATAAAAAAATAATTTTTTTTAATGTTCTGCGCCTTTTAAGATTTTTTTGAAAATTCCAACATAAAATTAAAACTATAAGAAATCAAAATTCGTTGAAAAGATTTATTAGCAACAATTTTTAAAAAGTTACAATAAAAATTATATTGCATCAGAGATGCGAGTTTGATGTTTTTCTGAATTAAAACATTGTTTGCATCTACGAAATAAACAAAATACTGTCGAGTTAACATTTATATAACCATAAAATTAATCAAAAACTAAGTATAGTCTTGTTGCAGTATACATTTTGATGTCTAATAGTTTTAATTATGTTGAAATTTTTAACAAATTTTTCAAAGGCGCAGAAAATTAAAAAAAATTGTTTTTATAACAAATCTGTTAAATAATTATTCAAAAATAAACTTTTTAAAAAGTCTGTAATTCTAAACGAAAGTATACACGGAAAAAATTTTGGGACTTCAACTGTACATGGTGTGTCAAAATTGCTTATACATTCTTTAGGCACGCCATCTGTGCCAGTTTTGCGTACCTGCCGTACATTATGTACAGCGTTTGTGCCAAACTTTACATCTGCTGTCTCGAAAAAGCACCTCAGCGGTACATAATGAAATGTACTACTGCCGTCACTGACTTTAAGCATCTGACGTCCCAAAATTTTTTCCGTGTATATTATTCCCTTAATATTCAAGCTTGATTTATTTCAATCAGTTTATTCATTTAGAAGAAATAAAATTTTGTTTAAAAAGTTGGAAAAAAATTTATTTAGTATTTAGTATACATGTGTATGTATTGTATGTATTGTGTGAGTAGGGGAGAGTGGGGCAAAATGGGGTACCTTTTTGTAATTGGCTGTTTACAGAGAACCAAACGAATAAATCGATTCAACTAATCATCAGAATTCTTCTTTGTACTCTTAGGTTTGAGGAAATTATGATAATACCGGAGAAAAAAATTTTAGAAAGAACTCATATCCCATTTTCTGAGAAGGTGCAAAAACCCCATTTTGCCCCATGGGTGGGGCAAAATGGGGTGGTATCAAATTACCATACAAAACATGGAATATTTTTTCAAAATTTGTTAAATTCTTGTTGTAAGAGATTATAAATACAAACAAAAAGTAAGATTCTTTATTATTATGAAAAAAACAAGCAATATTTACTAGAAATTAACAAAAAAACATCGATAATGAAAAATGTCGATATATCGATAGTGAATCATCGATAGCATAATACCCCGAAACAAAAATATTGACTTTTCTGCGGAAAGTTGTTAAATATGCATAATATAACGTTTTTAAGTAGTCCAATGAATATTAAATACCACCCGGCATGGCCCAACACATAGGTACCCCACTTTGCCCCGCACTGCATAGTACAACAAAATGTAATGTTTACAAATTGTTGTAAACAATTTAACAATCTATCCTATTGGAAATTACTCTAAAATAAGTGCTGAAAACGATTCCAAACTTGCCAAATTTAATAAATTATCCCAAAAAGTTTTATAAGCACTTTAATTTCGAAAAAAATCGATATTTTTTTCGCTCAAAACTTTAATGTTGTATAACTTTCAAAAAAAAATTTTTTTCATATTGCTCTCATAATTAATAACATTTTCTTATCAAAATGAATAATATATATCGAGGATAAAAAAATTAAATGTACCCATCATGGAGAAACAGAGGTACCTCATTTGACCCGCCTACCCCATTTTGCCCCACTCTCCCCTATACATGTGTACACTACTGCATTTATGTATATATATATATATATATATATGAGCGATTCCACGTCAAGTGATCAAGGGGTCTTTTGGTGTAATTTTTATTTCAATAATTTTTTACTCTTAAACAATTAAACATACAAATTTGACAAAGTACATTTTGGAAAGGTTTTTTCATGCTCTTTCGATTGGAAATAAGCATTTTGAAAAAAAAATTTTTTGACCCAAAAAAATCAAAATTAAAAATAAATTTCAATTTTTCGGGGAGAAAGGTACGATTTTTTTTAACGAAAGCTGAGGTTTTTTCCTAAAAGGACATATAAATGATAAAGTGGGACTAGAATGTTTAAACATTGAAAAAAAGAGTTTTCTACTCGCCGGAGCGCTCAAAACCCCGGTTTTTAGCTCCGTTTTGGAGAAAATTCTTTTTTTCAATATTTAAGAATTCTAGTCCCACTTTACCATTTATATGTCCTTTTAGGAAAAAACCTCAGGTTTCATTAAAAAAAATCGTACCTTTCTCCCCCAAAAATTGAAATTTATTTCTAATTTTGATTTTTTTGGGTCGAAATTTTTTTTTTCAAAATGCTTATTTCCAATCGAAAGAGCAGGAAAAAACCTTTCCAAAATGTACTTTGTCAAATTTGTATGTTTAATTATTTAAGAGTAAAATATTATTGAAATAAGCATTGTACTGAAAAACACAAAAATTTAACCCCCTCCCCCTCGAAAAATATTGGATTTGGTAAAAAAATATTTTGACGAAAAATTACTATCTATGAGTACTACAAAAGCCCCAAGTTTTGCTACGATTGGAGAAAAATTTTTCTCCACCTTGATCACTTGACATGGAATCGCTCATATATATATATGTTGCCGAACGACGAATCCGACAAAACGACTAGAAAACATTTTAATATTATAGAGATAGAGATATAGTTTTGATTGATGTACTGTACTGAAATATTTTTGTTTTATTTTTAGATTTCAGAAGAGGATTCCGTAATTAAAAGTAAAATAGGACCAACACCTACTTTAGTTGTAAAAGGAGCAAATTTGTATGATGAAAGAAGTCAATGTTACGTATGCATCGAAAATCAAAACTTGATTAAAACAAAAGATGTTTTAGAAGGAATCTTCATTGTGTTTATCTGTTATTACTGTTTTGGATATTCTTATCCTATTGATTTGGCAAATACGTACGAATTTATTCAAAGGTAATTAAATTTTTCATATTACTGTTTACAATCATTAAATAAATATTTTAAAACATATTGATAATTTAAATTTGGTTTCAGAATCATATTAAAAATAAATCCGAATGAAGAAGGAGACAAAAGGGCTGCTGGAGCCTGAGGAAGATTGACAAACTTTGATATGTCAGTCAAAAAATTAAGAGAAGAACTGAACAATTTTACAAATAGGTTTAGGGTGTAATTCAATTCAAAGATAAAAACATTTTTATAACTCGGTCACCTCATTAAATGTAGTTCAAAATGCAATAATAAACTATATATTTATTATAAGTAATATATGCATTTTACCTTTAAACCATTTCTATCTGAATTTTCAATTAACTATTATTTTTTCAGTTAAATTTTAATAAATTTTTAAATCTGTGTTATTAAATTTTTAACCTAACGTAATTCAATTACCAATAAAATTTCCAATCACAATTTTCATATATATTATTTAATTTGCAATTATTATAAATTCATAATTTTTATATTAATGTTATTCAATTCTCAATTCTATGTTACTGAATTATCAACTCCGTGTTCTTGAATTTTAAATTCTATCTTCTTGAATTCTCAATTCCATGTTATTGAATTTTCCAATTCCATGTTTTTGAATTTTCAATTCCGTGTTGTTGAATTTTCCATTCCATGTTATTGAGTTTTCAATTCCGTGTTGTTGAATTTTCAATTCTGTGTTATTGAATTTTCAATTCCATGTTATAAAATTTTCAATTACAGCTGTTATTGAATATTCAACTTAATGTTATTGAAAATTCAGTAGCACATATTGATATGGACTTCACTTACATGTTATTGAAAATTCATATAGATATTTAGAAAAGTGTACTCTGTATGAATTGCGAATATAAAATTTTGCGGCCATCCTGTAATAGAACTTTTTATTTAATAATTTTTAGAATGAAAACTCTGGTAGAGTGACTTTTACTATTTACAATTAGTAAAACCAAACTATTGTTCGAAACTTTTGCGCATTTCTGTCAATTTTTACTAGTTTTAAAATAAAAAATTTCGAATTATATTTCCTTTACCCGTATATGATAAATGAAAAGATTATCGAATGTTCGCAAAATTTTTACACTCGAAACCAATAATGGATATAATAATTCTACACTGCAAAAAGAAGTATCTTAATTTAAGATGTTTTGGTAGTCATTTCTAAGATGTTTTGGTAGACACTTTTCAGTTACTTGAAACATCTTAATTTAAGATGTTAAAAGTATCTTCGTTCACATTTTCTGTGGTATTTTTGGGGCAAAAAGTTTTGAGGTTAACTATGGGCTCTTATGGAAAACACTTTATGTATCTTAATTTTTAGTAACTTACACTTATGGCGCATCTTACGATTCTCAAGTAACTTATCGCTAAACATCTTATTGCAACAGAAACATCTTAATTTAAGATACTTTAAAGAACTTACAAAAGTATCTTACTTTTTTAAGATGGAAGAAATATCTTTATTACTACTAAAACGTATAAAGCATCTTAAATATCAGTAAGACGCTCTAGAAAACATCTTATTTTAAGATGTAAGACACCATTTTGCCATCTTACATCTTATTTTAAGATATCAAAAAAGACACCTATTTTTGCAGTGTAATAGTCAGAATGAAGTATTAACAAACAAGTCTAAAATTCCCATTAAATAAACATATACATTGTCTTTCAATGATACATATCCAGGGTGGCCGCAAGTCAGGGAAAAACTGGAAGTCAGGGGAAAGTCAGGGAATTTTGATCAAAAGAACTCTAAAATTATTATTATCAAAATTTTATTATTTTTAAAACAAACTTTTCTTAATTATCTTTTTTTATAAATAAAATTGTGACTTAAAAAGCATTATAAACATTGAAATCAACAATGTAAAATATTAAATAGTTCAAACATTTGTTAGTCAGGGAAAAGTCAGGGAATTTTGAAAATAAATTTTTGCGGCCACCCTGATATCAAATGTTGTACACATGAGAAGTTCTTGAAGATCTTCAATTCTCGAGAAGAATTTAAAGATGTATATACACGTATATTGTATATATATATATATATATATATATATATATATATAAACGTATACATGTCACCATTCGTATATTTGAAGTTCTCTTGTATTAAGTTAGTGGTTTCAAAGAAGTGGAGACTGTATTTATCTGTGTGTATGTGTTTCAGAACTCGCTCGTCTTTCCTCTTGTGGTTTCGAGTGACGGCACTTGCACCTGTCTGGCAAGCGGCGCCAACACCCCGCGCAACTAATTCCATCATAGTATATATACTGTATATGTATTTTCGATCCAGAATCATTCCACAATGATCACACACGACTTAGAGAAAACACCTGATGAGAGAAGAAAAATCCGGTTATCTCGAAAGAAACGATCGCTGATTCCACATCCTTGAAACCGGTTCAACTTCAATCTCCTTCTCTCTCTCAAAATTTTATCACGACAGGAGTCAAATTACAAGCTTCTTCCATTTTAAGAAAAATTTATTATTTAAAAAAAGAATTTTACCTGTAAACTCCCTAAAATAATTTCTTTCTTTTCTCAAGTTGAATTTCATTGGAGTAAATTTCATATAAATAAAGGATAAAGTAATATTAATGAAATTAATTATCTGTAGCAATATACAAGTTGAGAAAAACATTATGTTTGACAATTTAGAGATAAAATTGAAGGTGGCTATTCACTTTGATTATTTTGATGGGACTTGGAAGCTTCCAAAGTTGTTCCCGCTCAATTACCTTTCGACCACAAAAATTAATCGGTCCCTCCTCCCGCTTCACGCCTCTCTCTCTCTCTCTCTCTCTCTTATTCTCTCATTCGTTCCTCTTGGCCACCGGGATGGGATAATTAAAAGACTCGATTCATTTTGTTTCCTTCTTCCTTTTTTTCTCTCGCAAACATGATATAAAATAGAAGGGTTTCTTTCTTGCAGTTCCTGGGATTTGGGATCTTTTCTTAAAAAGCTGATTCTTCTCCCCCTTGTTCTAAATCAAAATCGAAGACACCTGGTATTCTATACCGACAAAGACTCGAATGTCAATTAATTTTTGATAGGATTCGTGAACTTATTTTTAAATAATCAAATAAGGTGTAAAAAAATTCTACACTCTCGGGACTTTTATTTTTGATTGGCTAATTTATAATTTTTGCTTGAATTAATTAAACATTAAAAGGGGGGTTCGAAATAAATATTAATATATTAGGAAGAATGAAAAAAGTGTCTTTGTTAATTTAATGACAAAAAAATTCTCGCACCTTTTTAATATGTTTTCAGGAATTTATTTTCGTCACATTTCTGTTGATTTTAAATCAACTAATGCATTTTCTTTTGCTAAATTTAACAGGACCTCTTATAGTTTCAAGATAATTATAATTTAATGTCGGTAATAATTATAATAGCAATAATAATACTAATAATAATATACGAATTTGTTTACATCTATAATGGTTTAATACGCAAGATTAAATTAAAATTTTTGAAAATTAATTATTAAATATTTTGAAGAATTTCTGAAAATTATTTGTTTTAAAATATATGGGTGATTCTCCCGAAATACTCCTTTTTGCGAGTTACAAACAGAAAAGAAAAAAAATTATTATTTATGGATTAATTCAGTCAATTATATTGAGTTTACAAAAATCTACCACCTCTATAGCATGATCATGCTAACATTTTGCTTTTAAAGTATATATTTTAAATTAAAATTTACAAAAAAATTAAGAGGTTAAAATTTGGCGCCGACGTTTTTTATTATATATATTTTTTTCCATTTATAAAAAATTATTTAAGAATTATAATTTATTAATGTTATCTACAAATTTGATAGATTTTGAAATACTGACAGTTATCAAAAATCTCTTTTAACAATAGTCAAAAATTATTTTTCATACATTTTAGGTTCACTTTTCACTGGCAGTTTGTAAACAATCGACAATCATATCAATTTTTAATTTTTCTTCAAAAAAGTGAGAGGAATGACGGGTGAGATTTATATATATTATATATATTTATATATATATTTATATATATTAATATTGTTTTTCTTAGGGGTGAGAGGAATGACGCTTTAGGTTGTGAATCTCTGCTTATGTTTCAATTTTAATTTTTTTAACGCAAAATAATTACATTTTTTAAAAAGTAACTTAAGAAATTAATATTAGAGATGTTAATTTAAATATTGATCACGATAATTAATCAATATCTCTACCCACAGCAAAAATATTGGATAATATTCAATGAGTGAGAGGAATGACGCGGTACTACATGACAAATTTCATTTTCTATATTTAAAAAAACTACACGACATATTTTATTCATATCTTAGAAAATTATTCTTAAATATCATAACTTTTAGAAAAAATTGATAAAGTACCTATTTTCATGTTTTAAATAATTGTTTTACGTATTGAAAAAATGAAAAGCACTTAGATGACAGGTTAGAAAATCGATTTTGAGGTGGTAAAATATTTTAAAAATGTATTAAACAATAAAATTTTACAACTTTTTCTTGCAGAACATTTAGAAAAAGTGATAAAATAGAGAAATATGACTTGGTATTTTCCCAAATGATTATAATTATTTAGAAAATCTTTACTACATGCAAAATGAGGTTTTTTGGAGAATCACCCATATAACTAACTTCGTACGAAGAAATATAATTTATAATTTACGAATATAATTGGAAAATTCTGCAAAGAATTTGAAAACAATTTATAAAAGAATTGAATTATTTAGAGAAATTTTTATTAAAATGGTATTGAAATTAATTGAATTTTTTAGAAGAGTTTTATTATTTCTGAAAATAATTTCGAATTCTTGAGAAGCATTTTATTATTTGTGAAACTGACTAAATTTTTGTGAAGAATTGAACATATTAAAATAACAATATTCTAGTTACTTTCTTTTGTGTTTCGCATGTTTCGTGTTCCATGGTTGCCCATCCCTGTCTGTCAATTGACAAATGTCTAACCTAACAAATTTTTTCCATTTCTCATAAAAACAATAAATCGACTGCAAGTATTAATGTTTTGACAAGTGCAACGTGTTTATTAGTTTTAAACAATTATTTTAATTCATATTTTTATAAATTATTCTTAGCTTTTCCAATGTGATTGTAATTTTATCGTAAAGAAAAAATGATACCCCTTAAGACTCATTTTGAGTCTTTTCCCTAGAAACTCTGAATGAGTCGAAGGGGTATCATTTTTGCTGCAGTTCAAAATGAGTCTCATATGCGACTCATTTTGAGTCCGGTTTTTTTCTGTGAATTTAAAAAGTTTCTGGATTAAAAAAACATACGTTTTTAAAACTTTTTTATAAAATATTTTTATTTTTATTATTATTTCACTATTATTGTATTATTAGATCCGTTATTATTTCCTGCATTGTTATTTAATATTCTTTTAACGGTAAATAAAAATAGAAAATTTTTGTTTTTTACTCAACTAAGAAAATATTCTTTTTCTGTCTTTAGTGTTTTCGCACAATGCCGACAATTCTGGTTTTAATCCTGGCAATAATTATGAAGCTAATGTCGAGGAATTTCAATAATTATCGAATTAATGGACTATATAGGGATGGGAATATGTATGCATCTGCTGTATAGTTGGTTGCAGTTAAGAGAAAGAGCGAAGAGAGTGACGCAGACTACCAGGTAGCACGATAATCACCTAATTACACGTTACTCCGGGAATGAGGCGTCGATCGCAGAAACGCTTATCTCTTTCACGTTTATATTGGTTTCTTCATCACAGTTTGATATAATTAATCGATCCCTCCCTTCTTCCTCAGTCTCTCTTTTCTTTTTTCATCTTTTGTGTATATGCGGTGAAAGTAGTTTGCTACTTTTATATATATAAAAGAGGAAAAAAAGAAATTTTTTTCTTATTGGCGCTTCTTAACAGTTTGTTATTAGCGATTTAATTATTCTGATAGGAACTTATTAGTTGTAATTTAATATATGAAAGAACGCACTTGAGAAAATATTGAATTCCATTATCTCAGTGACAGTTTGCAGAAAATGATTTATCAAAGTCTTTTACATGCTGGTTTTGAAACTCTCTCTCTCTCTCTCTCCCTCTCTGTCTTCTGTGTCTCAAGTTTTGCTGTGCGAGAAGAGTCAGTTACACCTGTTGTGAGTTTATTAACACCAGGTTCCACTAACTGGAGTCCGTCTAATGACAACCTTGCAGATAGTTTGGGTTTTCACATACCTTCTCACGCTTTCTGCCCCGCATGTGAATTTTAGCCAGTTGAGATTGATGTGAATTTGTTCTCGAGATTTTTCTTTTTATTGGTTATTATAAATATCATTTTTCGTATTGTGATTATAATTATAATTTTTTTATTATTACGATAATTATAAAGTCAGAAAATTATGGTAATTATAATAATTGTCGAATTATTAGATTTTAAGTAATACACACTGTAAAAAAAGTTTTACTTTCAGCCTCATTTTGAGGCTGAATTTAAGGTGTAAACGGAGTCAGCCCCGTTAAACAAGGACAGACTTATGTGAAAATCATGGACTGAATTTAAGGTGTAAACAGAGTCAGACATTTTTTCCTGCGTAATAATAATAATAATTATTATTATTAGTATACATTGTAATAATAATATAGCTAGCAGAATAATAGTAATAGGTAATTATAAATTTAATTTTAATAACTACGATAGAATTTAATTTCAAAGTTTATTTTACAATCTTGAAATTATTCAACGATTTTGAACCGAAATATTGAATTGTGGAGTAATCTTTAAAAACTATTTAAATATATTTACGAAAAGCAAAATTTTTATTCAGAGACGTTTCTTCTACTTATAAATTTTACCGTTAAAGTACATCATGGAATGAATTTTCATTCAAAAAAAGAAATTTATAATGAAGTATGAAATTTCAAACACAAGATTATATTTTGAGGTTAAGGCTATGTCCAAGTTGCAAAATGTAAACAAATTTACTTTATGAAAATGGTAAATTGAAGTGTTGAGTTTGGTTACTACACCAAGCATAGCTGAAAGCATGTGAAAATAACTGTGTTTCAGAGTAAAACAAAGTGTGTCTTTCTGCATAGTGTTGTCAATGCTTTCTTGGCACGGTCTGCGCGTGCGCGGAGAGCATCAGAGTTCACGTCGCGAAAAGTTTAAGTGTTTGACTATATCAACCGCACGGACGATGAAGAAGTTTTTATCCTTTCTCCTTGTAATTTCATGGTTTGGAAATCATGAATTAGAGTGTCAAAGTTTCCAAAAAAATCATTTTTGAGTTTGATGAATAAATATCAATTAGTAAAATAAGTAATTAAAATGACCTGTAAAATAGCATTTTTGACGCGTCGCGAAAAATAAACTGTTTGAGTATATCAACAGCACTGACGATGAAGAAGTCACATATCAGCGATTGGACCTTCAACATGTGGAAAGGGAAATTTTTCCCTTTCCTCCATGAAATTACAAGGAGAAAGGGTGAAAACTTCTTCATCGTCCGTGCGGCTGATATAGTCAAACACTTAAATTTTTCGCGATATCAGACGGTTGCTCTCCGCGCACGCGCAGACCGTGCCAAGAAAGCATTGACAACACTATGCAGAAAGACACATTTTGTTTTTCTTTGAAACTCACTTATTTTCACATACTTTCAGGTATACTAGGTATAGATACTAAATTCAACACTTCAATTTACCATTTTCATAAAAAAACTGTAAATTTCTATTCATTTACGAAAATGTGATGGTCGAAAAAATCCTCAATATTCGGTCTTCTACTGCTGCTTTTTTTCGACCATCACATTTTCGTAAATGAATAGAAATTTACAGTTTTTTTATGAAAATGGTAAATTGAAGTGTTGAATTTAGTATCTATACCTAGTATACCTGAAAGTATGTGAAAATAAGTGAGTTTCAAAGAAAAACAAAATGTGTCTTTCTGCATAGTGTTGTCAATGCTTTATTGGCACGGTCTGCGCGTGCGCGGAGAGCAACCGTCTGATATCGTGAAAAATTTAAGTGTTTGACTATATCAACCGCTGATATGTGACTTCTTCATCGTCAGTGCTGTTGATATACTCAAACAGTTTATTTTTCGCGACGCGTCAAAAATGCTATTTTACAGGTCATTTTAATTACTTATTTTACTAATTGATATTTATTCATCAAACTCAAAAATGATTGTTTTGGAAACTTTGACACTCTAATTTATCATTTTTCTAAAAAAAAGTTTTCTAATGGTAATTTTTGTGAGAGAAAAAGATGTATAAAAAAGGTGATTTTAGTGCATGATTTGTGTACATTTTACTTTGTTTACATTTTGCAACTATCCTTATTCATCAAAAAGTGCGATGACAGTCAATTTTATCATTTATTAGATGGCTGCATTTCATTTTAAACTATAAATTTGAAAAAATCTTTTCTCCAACACTTGCTCTAAAAGGAGTACTTTTCTTGGTAGAAAAGTGTGGCGAAAGTAGAACTTTACTCAACTGCTCTGAAGAGCGTGGCGAAAGTAAAATTTGGTGTGCCGAAAGTAAATTCAGCGTGGCGAAAGTAATTTTTATACCGAGATTTATATGTATATAACTTCTTCTCCACTCAAAACATTCGTCTTTTATTATATTAAACATAAGTACACGTTAAATTAAAATTATACGAAGCTCACGAAGAAACCTTTCCTCGCAAGGTGTTGGAGAAACCGTAGTGCACAACTCGTGGTGAAAGAATGATTTTTCTCGAGTGATTGCTGCTATCGCTACGCTCGAGCCGCAAACTTCACTCTCGAAAAATCACACTTTCGCCACTAGTTGTACAATGTACTATTTTCTCTACTTATTTCAAAGTGATTTAAGTTTTAATACACTGAGAAAAAAATTTATTTGATTCAAACAAATTTTGCTTGAATCAAACTTAAAATATCTTTGCTATACAGTCAAACATATTTAAGTTTAATTCAAACATATTTTCTGATTCAGTTTAAGAGATTATATATTGAAATTAAACATAAATTGTGGTTGATTTTAAATTATTTATTATCAACTTTTAAGTTTGAATCAAACATAAAATTTTTAAACATAATTTTTGTTTAAACCGTAATAGAAAATATGTTTGAATTAAATATTTAAGTATTATTATTTAAATATCATTTAACACACTTTTTAAGTTAAGCAAATTAATATTTATTAATTTAATTATATATACTAATAAATATAATTATTTAAGTAAAAATTGATGAATTACTTTGAAGGTGTTTCTTTTGAACGAAAACATAATCGAGAATAAACACAGAAACTATATATTGTTGTTAAACTTGATAGGGTAAGTGTGGGTATTATCGCGGTATTTTGTATTTTAATGAATATTTCGAATAATATAAAAAAAATTTGACACTAAAAAATCACTCCTTGAACCTGACAACTAAGACATTATAATATGCATCATATTTTTGAATATTTTTCTAGTAATAAATTTATTAAAAATGTTTTAAAATTGGTTGTCTGAAAAAAGTTCAAAATGGCTAACCTTGGTTTGAGATTCAACTCTGCAGTGGTGTCAAAAATTATTGTTTTTATATTATATAAAACTCTAAGAGATGATTCTTTTTTCATACTTTGGTAAATTTATTGTTATTCTACATTAAAAAAAATTTGTTCAGTTACAAAAAACTGATTTTTATTAAATATTTACAATCCCGATAATGGAGACATCTTTTTTCTAACATGTGGGTATTTTCGCGGCTCCTATCATAACCCTTGAAAGTAAGGTTAGCAGTGTGTCTATAAAGTTTAAAACTTTGAAATTACAGCCGATATTATTTTTCCTTGTTTTAATTTATATTTTAATAAAAGTACTTTGTATATATTTTAAAAAATTAATTTTCAATTAAATAAATGTTGTAATTAACATTGTTTTTCCATTTTGCACAGTAACTGTTAACCCTCACGGGCTCGAGTTCGTTCTTCCGCCTGCGTGCACAAGCCGGGTCCGAGGGACCCGGTATTTAAATTCAATAGAAATCAAAAATTTGGTAGCAAAATTGTTAATATTTTTTATCTAACATATAATTGTATCATTTTAAAGAAATTATTTTAAAAAATAGTTTTAAAAACAACATTATTTATAATAAAAAAATAATATAAAAAACAAAAAAATAATAAAATATTTTCAGACAAATCATCGTATAATGTATAAATAATTATATAAACATTTTATACATATATATATATATATATAATAGTTTAAAAAATAGTAATATAAAATAATGGTAGAAATATAAAACACCTGAAACAAATCTTCAGCTAAATTACCTAATAATAATGATCTACACTGAAAAAAATTGTAATTGAACCAAGAAAATGCATTTACTTGGCAGAGTTTACTTAAATCAATCCCATATTTATTTGAGGAGAGAAAATATTTTTCTTGTGCCAAGTAATTATTAGCATTGGATAGAGTTCTTGAATTAATAATTCAGTATTTGGTGGAAGTAAATATGTTATTGATCAAATCAAATGTTTCACTTATCCGAAGTACCAAAAAAGATTGAATCAAGAATATTATGTTCTTTAAGCGAAATAGTAAAGTATTGTCTGAAGAAATCGTTTTTCTTAAATCAAATCATTTCATTCATTTGATTTGAAACTTTTTTTACTTAACACAATGCCGGTGTTCTTGATCCAAGAAAATATTTCTCTTCAAATGGATGTGCAACTTAAATAGCAGTTTTTGAAAACTGTCCATTGAGGCTTGGATGGCATAGTGGTAACGGTACAGCTTCTGATGCGCGCAACCCGGGTTCAATTCCTTCGACCGAGGAAAATTTTCTTTCAAGGTATATTTGTTGTATTTGTGTTAAGTATTAATTAAATGTAAATATATATGTAAAATAACAATTATTTAATTATTTAAATAAAAAATTAAAATGTTAATTAATTAAATAATAAAAATGTTTGACCTAAGTATTAGAAATGATGGGATGGGGGTAAGGGGGGGGGGGAGAATTTAAGTAAATAATTTACTTGAATTGAGAAAATATTTTTTTCATTAAAATCCATCATTTTCTCAAATCAAGAAAATTTTTTCTTGATTTGATACAAAAATGTTCTTGAATTAATATAATCTGCATTTCTTTCATGTAACTTAATTTCTTGACTGAATTCCATATTTTCTTGGATCAAGAACATATACTCTCCTACCAAGTATACTATGTCAAGAAAATCATTTTCTTGAATCAATACTATAATACTCTTGGCCGTATTCAATCCCACCATTTGCTTCAACCAAGAAAAATTTTCTTGGTTCAATACTTTTTTTCAGTGTATATTTAGACGTAAAACCAAAAAAAAAATTTTAACGAGCGCCGTATTGAATCCGTCATTTTGAATTTTTCAATTCTGACATCACATTTGTAATCAGAGACCCCAAAAACCCCAGAGTACCGATTATAAGAAAATCTGATCGATTTTCTGTTCTTTAACTTTTGGGAATGGAATTTTCCAAAAACGTACAACACGCACTATATTTTTCGCACTACGTCACTTCCGGAATTATTTGGGATATGTTTACACTTATTACAGTAGGTGATGTTGAAACATTACAAAATAATGCAATATTGTAGAAAAATTGCTAACTTTTTATACGTATTTATATCCCGGGTCTCTCGGTCCCGGCTTGAGTCTTTATGTAAGTTCGACTTAAAAGGGAATTTTCCAGAGTACTGTATGAATTAAAAATTCTTTACAAAAGTGAAAAATGTGTGTTTTTACGCCCTCAAGTCTAATGTGAAGTTGATTTTCTAATAATATTTTCTTAACCGGAAGTAGATAAAAAAAAACTTTCCGCCCGTGAGAGTTAAACACATTTAGACACAACAAAAAATTCGTTTATTTGAACGTTCAGAATTTTAGTAAATCTTATAACAGTTATAAAATATAACCAAGAAAATAAAGAGTAATGGGAGGGATAAAAAAATTAAAATTAAAGTAAGTGAGATCTGTATACTTAAGGAAATTTTTTTTAATATTTAATATTTTTTATTATTTTTAATTAACCTATTTTATAAGAAATAATTTTCATCAATTTCAAATCTTTCATTATTTTTATAAGGAATAAAAAATATAAGTTCATTATAAAAGTTATTTCTCTATATCTATATAAATATAATCAGACTTTTGTCTGTACATTACTTAGAATTTGTAAATTCATGTTTAGTTTTACTATTTGAGTGGTAAGAGTTCCAAAAATGACAATAAAAAAAATTATGTATGTATGTATGTATGTATGTCTGTCCGCAATATTTTGACCGCTAATAACTCAAAAACGGTTTGACCGATTAAAATGAAACTTGGCAATTTTTTAGGTATTAGTCTAACTTAAAATCTTAGCCATATCCGATCTTTGTCCGCGAATCACTTAAAAACGGCTGAACCGTTTGATACCAAATTTTGCAGATTGTTAGACATTGATCCAAGGAAGGTTTATAAATTTAAAGATTTGAAAAATATTTATTATAACGGTATATATGTAATTTTTTCAAAAAATTAAAAAATCCAAAATTTTCATTGTTTTAAAAACTGCTTTTAAATTTTTTATAAATGAGTAATACATGCTATTTAGTCACATTTTAGCATAATTTTACCAAAAATAACATTCTATAACTAAGTTGTGATTTATTAAAAAATTTTCGATAGAATAAATATTATTATTGTTACCAATTACTACCAAGCTAAATTCAGTTGTATTTTTGGTAACTCTTATTCATTTTTTCAAACACTAATATATGACTTAATATTTCTATTTAATGTAAGGTAAAAATTTTATTAAAATCAATTCATTAAATTTTAATTTTTTAACTGAAATAAAAATTAAAAAAAAATTTTTTTTTAATGCTTAGTTCAAAAAATTAAAGAAATTAAAAAATTTTAAATACTTTAATAAGCAAATTATTTAACATTTAATTAACAATTCATTGAATTGAAAAAAATCCAATGTAAAGATCAAAAATATATTTTGAATAATATAAAATTTAATTTTACGTTATTGGTAAAACAAGTGAATTTTGAAGACAGTTTCAAATTATAGAAATAGATATATATTCAATTTATTTGAAAAAAACATATTTGTTTTGAATTGACATTTCAGAGGTACGATTTATGTATTACATAATATTATAATTTGACATTTTAATAAATAAATATCTATATATATATAAGGAAGGTTTTTAAATTTACAGATTTGAAAAATATTAATTAGAACGGGAGATATTCAATTTTTTTAACAAATTCAAAAATCAAAAATTCTCAAATTTTACCTTTTTTTAAAAAATGCTTTCAAACTTTGTTTAATTGAGTATAACATGTTATTTAATCACATTCTAGAATAGATTTGTCAAAAAAATGTCCTATAACTAAGATGAAAGTATAAACATGATTTTTAAAAAATTCAAAAAAATCGCAAATATCAAAATTTTATATTTGTTAATGAACTGCTTTTAAACTACCTATAATTAAGTATTACATGTTCTTTAGTCACATTTTAGCATAATTTTGCAAAAAATTGTGTCCTATAACTAAGATGTAAAGATAAAAATGTTTTCAAAAAATCGAAATTTTAAAAATTTTAGAATTTTTAATGTATTGCTTTTAAACGATCTATAATTGAGTATAACATGTTATTTAGTCACATTTTAGCATAATTTAACAAAAAAATACTATTCCATATTTCAGATGTAAGTATAAACATATTTTCGAAAAATTAAAAAAAAACCAAATAATTATATTTATTTATAAGAGACAATTTTTGGATAAATTATGCTAAAATTTGACAAAATAACATGTAATAAAAAAAGTTAATAACAAAATTAATTATAAAATTATAATAGTAATTTTTTGGTAACAAAATAAAATTATAATGTTTTGGTTATAGGTCATTATTTTTGGCAAAAAAATTTTTACATTTTGATAGATTGCAGTAAATTAATCAGTTATTACTTTTGTGATATATATGTAAACAATAAATTTACAGTTTTTAAACGTATTAATTAGAACGGGAGGTTTCAATTTTTTCAAAAATTTTAAAAAATTGAAAATTTCTAATTTTTTTATTTTTTAATGTATATATTTTAAACTTTTGACGTCAAAATTGCAAAACTTCGAAAATATTAAAAATTGTAAATGATAAAATGGTAAACAATATTAAAAAATATTAATTCATAGCTTTAAAATTATTTTTCAAATATTGAAAATGGAGATTTTTTATGATAAAATTAATACTACAGAAACTCAAGAATATACCTGTGAAACGATACTTGCATTATGCTACTGGAGAAAAACTTAGATAGTAAAAAGTTTTGTTATTTTAACTCTAGGTTTAACTATTACGGATGTTTTGAGCATTGTAAAACATTGTAAACTGGAAAAAAAGGGGAAACATGCAAGAATTTAATTTAATCGGGGAAAATTATAAATTCAGCTGGCAATATAGGTCTTACATTAGATTTAAGCAATTATGATACAATTAGTTCGAATTTGACTTTACTATAACTCCAAAAACTGGTGGAAATTTTGGATTAACTTATATTACTATAATTAAATTTCTACAAATAATTGACAAACATTGTTTTCTGCATTTTAATGAATAAAAAATAAATTATTTAATGATAAAATGTCAATCACTGTTTTAAAATAATAATATTTTTATAATGAAATAGTTAATGGTAGCTAATTATTATTTCTATAGTGAAATTAAATTCCCCACTATTTTCTATTTTTCGAGACTGGTAGACACACTATTGAATGTATCTGTAGAAACTTAAACCCGTCGAAGACGGGTACGACAGCTAGTTTTATATATTTATTAATACATATGTCAAAAGAAAATTGACTATTTGTTAGAAATTTAAAAAAAATTTCAAACAAAAATTGTAGGTCTTAACAAACCACATCTTTTTTGTACAATACATTTTTGTCCAATTGTTATTAGTTCTCAAGAAAAACGTAAAAACCATAAAATACCATAAAATTGTATAGAATGCGAATTAATGATAAAACAGAATTATTCTTAAATTACACAGGCCAACAAAATTTGATTCAATTTACTTTCCAAGAATCAGACAATACTTTTCCGAAGGATTTCAACGTGCTGAATCCGAATCCGGCCTCAAAATGGACCCATCACGTCAGGTTTTCGAGATATTTTAAGCTAAAAGTGCAAAAAACCTGTTTTTAGTTATATTTGATGTCATGTAACATTAAGAGATAACTTTTTTCTCGAAAAAGTAAATACTGAGCCTGCGAAAGTGCTACTCTTTTCCTTTAAT
Organism: Leptopilina myrica (nomen nudum); assembly: GCA_032872475.1. NCBI lineage: Eukaryota > Metazoa > Arthropoda > Insecta > Hymenoptera > Figitidae > Leptopilina > Leptopilina myrica (nomen nudum). The sequence continues at coordinate 8,336,548 of CM065467.1, forward strand.
ATTCAATGAACGATTACTCAGAGACAAATGAAGATTTTTTAAATTTTCAAAAAAGATATTAAAAGGGAAGAGTAGCACTTTCAGGCTCAGAATTCACTTTTTAGAGAAAAAAATTATCTCTTGATGTTACATGACATCAAATATAACTAAATGCACATTTCTAGTTGGTACTAGAAGGTAACCAACCCGGACTTGAGCCTTCGCTATTGGGTTAGAAATCCCATTTTCGACAATTTTATGGTATTTTATGGTTTTTTACGATTTTCTCAAGAACTATTTTTATTGCAAAAAATGTGTAGAACAAAAAAATGTGTATTACTAAAATCTACAATTTTTGTTTGAACCATTTTTTACAATTTAGGGTTTTTTGTTCTTAAACGCAAAAAAACACATTTTTATGGTGTTTTTATGGTTTTCATCATGAAGATGACCTAGTCGCCAATTTTCACTATATTCGTTTTATTTTTTTACATTTATTATATTTTAATTAAGAAACTCAAACCGACGGAATAGCTCAGTTGGTTGGAGCTCCGGCTTTGCGGGTGGTGCGAGCGAGGTTCGCGCCCTCCGTCAGCCGGGGATTTTTTCCGACAGGTGAGATATTCCGAGCGGGAGGTTTGACGTCTAGGTGCGACGGTATGCATTGTCGATTATTGTCCGATGCCTACCGCCGAAACTAGACTGTCAATAAACCGGTTGTACTCAGAAGAGGTTTTTCTACAGTTTTTCCCTCTTCTCTGGCGAGAAAACCCAATTACGGGTGGTCCAGGCAAATGCAAGTACTCCTATCTTCGAAAGCCGCACTGTAGGCGCATTAGGTTAAAATAAATTTGCTAATATTTGTAGAATGGTTATGCTTAATCCATAAAAGTATCAGCAGGGACTCTTGTCGAGTGCGTAAGGCCAATAGGGCAGGAGTATAAACGACAAAAAAAATTAAGAAACTATTACAAAAATGCAAAAAGTAATAAATAAATTATTCGCGAAATTTACCGCGCGATAATTGACTAATCCACGACACGGTGGTCTTGAATCAACTTTGAATATAAAGTCTTTGCACATCCCTTTTTTTTGCTGATTTGGGTTATTTGCATTCTAAATAATGTGTAAAAAATTTATAGCCCATAACTTGTCGAGCCGTTTTTGAGAAAACTCATTTTGAAAAAAAAATCATCAGTTTTTTATTTAAAATGTTACATATTTGTATCAAATTATGGATTTAAGCATAATATTAATTAAAATAGGGTCAGTTGGGGTAAATCCGGACAAAATATCTATTTTTCACAAATGACGTAAGTTTTTTTATAATAAAAGAAAATTCTTTCGTTTTATACTGCATTAATTTCTGTCTTGAGTTCCCTAGATTAATTTTTTATAAAATTTTATATCTAATTTTTTACATTTTATTGTTCGGATTTACCCCAAGATTTAGAAAATTTCTTTAAATTTGGGTAAATCCTGACAGCTTAGTTTCTAAGAAAGGTTTAAAATAAAGTTATCTTAAGTATACTACTCTATTAAGGGATAGAACAACTTGAAAAAAATTCATACTAGATGTACAAAAGTTGAATCAGTTAAGTGTTGTAGTATCATAAAAGTTAATCAATTAACGATTTAAAAAGTAATAATCAAAAACATATATAGCTTTAACAAATTTTAATGGATTTTAAGAAAACTTGATAAAGAAAAGTTTTTGGGATCATTGAATACGAATACAAAGTCAGATTTTAAAAATTCAAAATGCCGGATCCAATATGCCGGACTTTTTTAAAGATTAATCGAATTACACTACTTACACCACTTTTTAAAATGTAATAGAAGCTCTGTCCAGATTTACCCTAAGTTTTCAAATTATCCTGTTGACAATTGTCGAGATAAAATCATGGAAGTAGTCAGAATCTCTTTTAAAGGATCTGAGCTTAAAATATTGACGTCGAACTGAATTTTTAATTTGTAAATTAAGATCCAACACCTTTTGTCCGTATTTGCCCTCTGTCCGGATTTACCCCAACTGACCCTAATACTTTTCTTTAATTTTAAATAATATAATATAACAATTTAAATAATATTTCTGACACAATAAGTCAGTTTTGTTTAAATATTACAATACATGTTAAGGCACATATTTTTGCCAATTTACGGAAATTATACCAGTTACTGTACAGAAAAAAATTAACGAAAAGGTTATATATAATAAATATAAAAACGGCTCGACAAGTTATGGGCTATAAATTTTTTACACATTATTTAGAGTGCAAATAACCCAAATCAGAAAAAAAAGATGTGCTAAGACATTTCATTCAAAGTTGATTCAAGACCACCGTGACGATATTTGACACGCGAAAATACCCTCAAGTCATACTGAGTCCCGCGAGATTACAAGCATATGAGTCTTCTATTTAATTATTTATTTAAATATTAAAACTATTTTCTACAACATTGTCAATTTTTTTTAAAGAAAAAAAGCTTAAATATTCATTTAAAATAAAAAACAAAACCATATATATTCATTTATAATTTTTAAACCACTTGGAAGTATGACTTATACAAAATTTCTTGATAATACCCACAGTTACCCTAATAACCAACAGCTTTAATAAGTTGAACGTTTTTTTAATTTCACTATGAACTGTCACATTTATGTCGGTTATTAAAAGTATAGTTTCAAGTATATAACTGTTTAGCTCATCAGAAACGTGCTCGTCTGTTCCCGTCAGAAACTCAAATATCGCTGTGTTTCGAATCTTGCCATTTATAAATTTTCTGTTTCAGGTTATTAGAAAAAATAATTTTTTCCTCGCATGAAAAGAATTTCAATTTTCGAATGAAATTTACATTTTTGATGGAAAATCTTATCTTGAGAACGTTAATTTACGTAAAGACGTAAAATCACAACAACGCTCGAAGGTCTTTTATTTACAACGTGCGTCGTTGTAAAATTCATCAGATTTTTTTACAGTGTAGAATATCAAAGTTTTCAATGAAATAATTTTTCTCTTCTTGAAATTACAAGAGAAAGGGTAAAAACTTCTTCATCGTCCGTGCGGTTGGAATAGTGAAACACTTTAATTTTTCGCGATCTAAGGCTCTGCTATAAGAATGCATTGACAGCACCATGTGGAAGTGCACATTTTGTTTTGAATAAAACTTGGTTTTTTTCTCATTTTTTTCAGCTATGCAAGGCGTAGATTTCAAATACAATATGTCAGTTCACCATTTTCATAAAAAGAATGTGAATTTAGATTTATGTACGAAAATGTGACGTCGTCGAGTACTCGAAATTATTCGAGCTTTTTATGAGGCTCGGACTCGAGCTCGAACTGATTAGGCTCGTCTCCGGTCGAAAAATGAAAAGCTCGAACATACTCGATCTAGCTTCGAGCTTTTTGCACAACTCGATTGATTTTATCAAAAAATATCATTTTTTTAATATAATTGAATTCTTGAATTGTTTCAAGGTATTTAATTCAAATTTTTGAAAATATTTGAATTGTACGATTTGAAGAATTTAATTAAAACTTTTGAAAGTAATTGTTTTCTTTTTAGGAATTTAAATATAATATTATAATATTAAAATATTATAATTCCTTAGTTTGCTCACGATTTGGTAAACGTCCACAGGACTCTGCCCCTCCTCGTCCTATACGAATTATTTTCAACAAAGAAGACATCATGTGGGAAACCTTTCGAGCATACTGGAGAAAGAAAGCAGTGTTGGTTTTGGACAACCCGCGGATATCTCTAGTCAGAGATTTGACCCCACTACAGAGATCCATATGGAAGGAGAAACACACGGAACTTCAAGACCGTCAGAAGAGAGGGGAATTGGACTTGGTGATAAGAGAGGTGAGAGGAGAGTTCATAATTATGAAGAAGCGGAAACCTGCGAATGCTCCGTCTATCAACTAGAATCAACTTTGATGGAGGAGAGAGAGAACCACACCTTTAATTGTACACACGTGGTTGATTTAGATATGTTCAGTGAAATCGTCATTTATTATCAGAAAGTACGTGGTATTAACACTAAACTAAATCTCCTTCGATCTGGATTGGATGTTTCTGATTATGATATGCTGATTTTTTCAGAAATGTGGTTAAATTCTAGTGTCCAAAGTTCCGAAATTTTTGATTCTAATCTGTTTAATGTATATCGAGATGACAGATTATCGGGAAGGGGGGGAGGAGTGTTAATTGCAGTGAAGTCAAAATTTGAGTCTTCAAGTATTGACATGTCGCGCATTGTTGCTTCTGCTCCCAATATTAATGTAGTTGCAGTGAAAATTTACTCTGAAGGGTACACCTTCCTTATCTTTTCGATCTATATCCCACCAAATATGCCTTGGGAACATCTGGAGGACTTTCTGGATTCTATTTCTACTTCATCATTATGTATGAACAGTAGGGTCTTGTTTGTAGGTGATTTTAACATTCCTAACTTAAAACAATTCATTGACAATAATAAACCTGACCGAAAGTCATCCATTTTAAATAATTTTATGGTTTTCCGTGCGAAGTAACTGACAATGACCTTCCTCTTTTACCAGTTGACAATTACCACCCGCCTCTTATCATTAAATTTGAAATTGCTATTCCTAATGATTGTTCAAGTATTAAATTTAACTTTAATCCAAATATTTCAATGTATAATTTTAAAAATTGTGATTACTCTAAGTTATACATTTTATTAACAAACGTCAATTGGTCACAACTTAGAGAATCTCAAGATGTAAATTTAGCCGTGGAAAATATTTATAGTATTATTTATGGAATTTTGGATGCTGAAGTGGGCTGTGTGAGAAGTGTATTTAATCTTGGTTCATATCCTCATTCGTATACCAAGCATATTGTTTCACAGATTCAATTAAAAAATAAATATAGAAAAAAATATAAAGCCTCAGGTAATGAATATTATCTTCAAACTTACAAAAATCTTAGACGGCACATAAAACATGAATTACACAAACAATATAATGTATACCTTAAAAGTTTAAAAAAAGAGGTTATTGGTAATCCAAATTCAATATGGACTCACTTCAATAAGTCTAAGAAAACTTCTAGAATTCCTGCTGTAATATACTATAATGACCTTGAGATAATTGATCCACAAGAAATAGTTAATGCATTTGCTCATTTATTTGTTGGTTTATATAAGCCTTCTGCTACTGATATTAGTTCTATCTGTTCAGATAATTTTGTTCATTTTGGAGATGGAATGCTAATAACTCCAAATGTAATTAAATCGAAAATTTGTTCCCTGAATAACAAGTTTACTTCGGGCATGGATAGATTACCAAGTTTTTTTATTCGCAAATGTTGTGATGCATTCGTTAAACCACTTTATTTCATAATTAATCTATCCATAGATACAGGTGTATTTCCAAATATGTGGAAGCAAGGAAAGATAACTCCTGTCTTTAAAAACGGTGACAAATCTCTTGTTGTTATTTATATGAATGATTTAGAGTTTGTATTGAAGAATGAATTTTTGTTATATGCAGATGATGTCAAACTGTTTAAACCTATTAATTGTATTAATGATTGTAAAGATCTCTAGCTAGATGTTGATAATTTTTATGACTGGTGTAATAATGCTTCACTCGATGTTAATTCTAAGAAATGTAAGATTATGACCTTCGCGAGAGTAAAGAACACAATTGATTTTCAATATAAGATTGGTGATAAACCAGTGGATAGGGTATTTGTCATTAAGGATCTAGGAGTTCATTTTACGCCTAATCTTAAATTTAATACTCATGTTGACACAATTGTGTGTGAAGCTGGTAGGATGTTGGGGTTTTTATTCAGAACCTGTAAACATTTTAAAAATGAAAATGCATTAAAAATTTTGTTTTACTCTTTAGTTCGATCCAAATTAGCTTTTAGTTTAGTAGTATTTCGTAACTTATCTGCCTACTTATCAAGTGCCATTGACAAATGTCAAAAACGATTTTTAAAATTTTTGCACTACAAAAAACATGGTATATGGATACCCCCTGGATCAGACTATGGACAATTGTGTCAGCGTTTTAATGAAAACTCTCTTGAATCTCGAAGAACAATTGATACAGTGTTGTTTCTATTCAAAATTATTAACGGTTTAATTAATAGCTCATATTTGTTATCAGAGATTCCTATTGCTGTTCCTCAGTTTTTCTCGCGAGAGTTTTATCCATTTTATACGGGACTAAGAAATGTAAATAGAACAACGCCAGTATTAAGTATGTGCAATGAGTTCAATAGCATATATAATTATAATCCCACAACATTTGATATCTTTAATCAATCGCTTGATTCTTTTTTAAAAGCAATTCTCCACTTTATCAAGGAGAATCCGATGCTATAATTATTAATTTGTTTTGCGCCATTTTCGAAATTAAAATTATAACCGATAATCCTGTAATTGGTCTGTGTGACTGTTGGATTTAATTCAATAAAGTTAAATTAAATTAAAACAGCGACTTTTCGAGATTTAGACCAACGTAGAGCCTAAACTCCTAAACGGATTTGTAAAATATTTTCTCCAAAAAATTGAAAAAAAGAATATTTTAAACAATTTTTCTTTTAATTATATTTAATGCATTTATTTAAAAGTTGACTAGTTGAATAAAGTTTCAAAATCTCAACAAAATCATCTTTGATGCAAAAAGTTCCGACAAGTAAAAAATCGTAATGAAAAAATTATAATAAATGTTTATCAGTTTTAGCAAATGAGTGCGAAGCCTGACATCCACTCAATTGTTTATCCGCAACACGTACAATTTGCTTGTTAACGTTTTCCAATTATTTTCTGTACCTAAATCCTGAACAAGTATAGTTTCGTGACATTGTTCGCCAAAGAGTGTGTAAGTATATACATATAAAGAAAAGAAAGGGAAAATAAAAAAGATGAAGAACCCTTGGAGATGCGGTCTCGTGTATATGCAACATAAGAAAAGAGGGATTCCATTTCGTGTGGTGTCTCTTCTTCGCGCACTGAACTCCGCGGTCCATATATGGCTACTTGCTGTATAATTCATCCCCAACACATGAGGCGCCCAAGCAACGAGTATTTAATACAGAAAAGATATACTCAATGTATAAAACACCGTCTCACTACCATATAATATCGCATATGGTGTGTGATACGACAACAGATGCAGATATATATAACTTCGGGGATCATATAGGAACTACTTTTTTATTTTATTTTATTTTATATACAAAAGTACTCTACAATGTCGACAGATATTGCATTATATAGCGTTTGGAATTCATGAGACAAAACATACACACCCGAGTCGAAACTTTATATCGGATAGGATGTAGAATTTAATTGAGCAAGACTGGAATTTTTAAAGGTATATAAGACCAGAAGAATGAAATGCTCTTTACGCACGTGTTCCTCATACAGAAAAGTTTGCGGTTTTTAATCTGCGATGAAATTTTTAAAGGGTGAAAAAGGAGGTAATTACTTTAGTAATAAAAAAAAGTGTCGAAAAAAAGTAGCGGCACATCTTTAAAATACTTTGCGTTTCTATATTATATATACAAATATTTAAAGGGTTGTATTTTTAATTTAAAAAATCGGGAAAAACCATAAATTATACTTGCCACAGTTCAGGGAAATCTGAGAATTTATAAAAACGTCAGAAAAAGTAGAATTGGTCAGGAAAAAATTCGTGAATTTTATTAAAAGTAATGCAAAATTTTGAGTTTCATTTTGAAAAGATTAAATTGAATTTAAAATTCTTTCTACATTTCTGCAAAAAAATTGAACTTTATATAGATTTAAAATTAAACTTTTTTTAAATAATTCAATTCTTGAAAAACTATCGAAAAATTAATATAATTAGTTTGCAAATAATTTTATACATATAATTTTATATTTATATACCCTACAAGATAGTATTACATTCATTATCTTACAAATGAACCTACAAGATGTTCTGAGTACTGCCAATATTTTATTTTGACAATTGGCAATGCCATAGTTCAAGTTATCCTTTAAGGCAAAAAAGATTAAAAATTAAAATTTCACTGTTTCAGTATTTTGTTTCGCATTTGCATAAAAATAAATTAAAAAATCAAACTAAAATTTGTCATTCTTTCTTATTAATGCGTTAACAAAAAATTGACTATGACTTTTGATTTTCGTTAATTTAGTTAATATATAATTAAGTGTTTACATTCACCCCGAGAATTCGAAAACTCGGAGTAAATGTAAACAGAACTTCAACTACCTTTAAAAAAAAAAATTTAATAAATTATTGGATCTGCCATTTTGAAATTTAAAAATTCGATTTTAGATTCTTATTCAGCAACCTTAACAACTTTCTTTTACCAAGTTGAATAAAAATCTATTAAAATTTGGTCAAGTTATTCAATATTTACATTACTAATTTTGTAATGGTTGATTGTTTATTTTATATGATATATATTTTATATGTCAACTGGTTGATTTAATACATCTACCAAGAATTTTTTTTTATTTTTTCCATCCCTTAAAACAGTAGTATACTTGAAATAACATGTTTCTTAAACCTCGCTTAACTACAGTGGTTACCCTGAATTTTAGGAAAATTTCAAAATCTCGGGGTAAATGTAAACAGTCAGTTTTAGGCGATTCAGGTGCATCAATATTTTTTTGTACTTCATAAAATTTTTCTAGGGAAGTAAAGTAAAAAGTTCATGCAAAAAAATCCGTCTATTTTACGTTTTAACAAAAAAAACTAATGTTTTTGGTGAAACATAGATATTCCGTTTTTATTTACCCCAAATGACCCTAATTACTTTCACAATAAATAATAATTTAATCGGAATTTACTTATTTTTATAACTAATCAGATTCTTTTTAGAAATTCAAATATTTAATAAGATTTTAATTTATTAACTTGTCGAAAAACTTTGCAAGAATTCAAATATAAAATAAATATAAATATTGACAAAGTAATCCATCTGCCCTCAAAATTTATATCAATTTTAAAGTCAGTTTTAACCTACAGGTAAAAAATTGACAAACAATTCTCTCTGCCTTCAAAATTTTGGTAAATTTTGAGGGCACTTTTTTTCCTACAAGTTAAAATTTGACGTGAAATCTCCCTCTGATCTGACATTATTTAAAAACTTAGGTCAATTTTAAGGGCAGTTATATGACGTATGAGTCAAAACTTGACAATAATCTCCATCTGACCTACTCTAGTCTAAAAATAAATTTTTATCAATTTTTTTAGGTCAATTTTAAGAGCAATTTTGATCTACGGGTAAAAAGAGGCCCACAAACGTCTGTTACACTACTTCGAAATCTACATGTATTTTTACATTCTTCTTTTACCTACAGGTCATAAACGTCCAAATAATGGCCCTTACTTGATGTCAAAGTTGTATCAGATTTGACCAATTTATATTAATTAGAGAATTATCAAGTAATTCTCAAAGTCATTTATTTTTTTGATCGTGAAATTATCAATAGTTTAAACATTAAATTTTTTCTGGTCAAACGACCATTTTATTAACAATGTGAGTCATACAACTCCACTTATGTAGACAAAAGGTCCACATCTAATACATCAAACTGACGTTTCGGTTACAATTTGCAAACCTTTTTCAAAGTTTAATCTACAAAAACATAAAAAAACAATAAAGAAACAATTTTCTTACAATGTGTTTATAATTTGCCTTTTTAACCTAAAACACACTTACAATCAGTCATTTTTTAACGAACGTAGAATCTTCAAACCATAAATAACATAACACAAAAAATGGTTTTGTAATAAAACAACAAAAAATCTTAAAAACATGTAATGAAATGTTACCTCCCAGTAACAAAATTTTCTTTTTGAAATTGAAGACATTAGCAATGAATCATTGTTGATGATCGCACAATTAGAATGTCAATAATAGAGATATTGCATTTAAAATAAGTATAACAAAAAAAGGCAATAGATATAAAATTAATAAAAAAATTATTAGAGAAATGATATTATTACTTTTAATAATCTATCCAAATTAAAATAAACCTTTAAATAAATATAATTTTGTGATAGAACAAAAGGCAATTAAATAAGAAATAATATTTAATTTACTAATTATTTCTCACGCAATACTCTTGTTTTAAAATTAATATTATACGATTCTAATATTAAACAATATGTATCTTTCTATTCTCTATGCATTATATTCTAAGAATTATTTTGCCCTTTGCCACGAGCCCCACGAATATTTTTCGATCGGGCAACGGTCGTGTTGGGGTTTATCATCGGATGATATCTTGTGGTAAAGTGTAGCCCATATAGCACTCTTCATGTTTTCCACTGAATAACAATTTCTCCGAATTGCTAATCCGAAAAATATTGACAGTTCATCAATAACCTTACCTGTCAGTTTACCTTTTCCACCTAAATCTTTAACGAGTTTTTTCATATTTCGAAGGTGAGTGCTCAATATGTTTTTGCACATGGTCAACACATTCTTTTTTTATTACGTCAATATCTTCGTAGGGTTGAGCATCGGTAATGCCTTTGAAGGTTTTCGTATCGCCATCACTGATATAGCTTACGTACTTTACATCGCGTAATTTTTCAGAGCGCTGAAACATTTCAATTGCTGCATCGACCTCCATTTTTCCAGCCGACCCCTCATGGTTCGCTTGGCATTCGCTCGCATGATTTTTAGCCCATTCTTTTTATTCTTCGGTGTCTTCTTTTTTCGTCCAATATTCGCACGCTTTGCAGTATTTTAATTTTACCAAGACATCAATAATTTTGCCAGTATGCCAGCCGATGAGTGAAACGAGGCCATTAAGGATGTAAATCCGCGTTTACGCCATGATCCATCGCCCGACACCGCAATTCCGTTTTGTTCTCCATTTTCAGAAGAAACTTTTTTTTCTTCTTGTGCTGCATTCGACATACTCTGCTTGGCAACAACTTTTGTTTCAATATAAATGTGATCAATGATATTGTCATAAGTCTATTGAAAAACAGGGCGGGGCAATTCCATAAAGGCACAAAATTTTCTTAGCCCTTGCAGACCAACTCCAAGCAATCACATGGACAAAATAATTCTCCGATTTATCTCGTAGGCATTCTTTATATATGGACTATTAGGTATTTCTTTTTTTTGCATTCGTCACAGGATACAACAATTTTAAATCCTAATCCTCGTTTACTGTTTTCTGTAAATTTTACTTTTAAATGGCACACTTTGCACACAACAATGTTCGAAAGAGCATCAAAAACCGTTACGAAATTGACAAAATGATAACTAAACGTAGAGTCCACTTCAATATCTTTTAAATAATTTTTCAATTTTCTCGCCGATGCGCTGACATTCAAATCTTCGGGCTTTTCTATTTCATGCCGATTCAACGGCCGTTTCGCTTTTGGTCTTTTCACGTATGAACTATTTCTTTTTGTTCCTTTCCGTTTACGACCCACATTTTTTGTCACTCATATTTAAAACGAATTCAAACTGTCACTGTTATTAAAAACAATAGAAGTCCAATATTTTCTAAACTTATGGAGCACTCACAGCTCTGCCTGCCTGCGCAGGCAGTAATTGGAGTAAGAGAGAAAGTCCATTAGAGTGAAAGAGACAGTAAATTTAAATTTGTATTGCTGCCTACTAGCTGTGAGTGCGCCTTTATACGCAAATCTAAAGCCCCGCGAAACATGCGTTATCAACCGTAGATTTACTGAAGATACACACGTTTATTTGCATGTATTAAAAAAATGGTAAAAAATTATTATTGATATAATATTTTTATTCTATCTCTTGGTATATTATTTTTGAAACCCTAAAGCATCTTTTAAGCGAAAAAATAATTTCGATTTTTTCAAAATTTTACTTAGGTTTTCCCCCTTAACAAAGATTTGATGTTTGTAAAGGCTAATAAAGGTAACATAACTGTTGCAACGGATAAAAATACTTATATCAATGTAGTTTCTGAAATGTTAAATGACAGTTCTCTTTACTTACTTTCCAAAACGAGCTTAGTTTCGACTGTTGAGAGTAAAGTAAATGATTCGGTAAAAAAATGGGAAAAAAAGAATTTTATTAATAGTTCGTTAGCGTTTACATTAAAAAATCCAGGTTCAACCGTTGCGAAATGTTATGCATTACCTAAAGTACATAAACCAGACCTTAAATGGAGGTTAATTGTTTCATCGATAGGTTCTCCAACTCATGTTTTAGCTGCTTATTTATCAAAAATTTTAAAACCAATTTCAGGAAAATCTCAGTCTTATGTTAAAGACTCTTGGTCCTTTAAAAAGAAGTTAGTGGTTTAATCATTCCTAATAATTATGTTATGTTGTCTTTGGATGTTGTAAATATGTTTCATAACATCCCTCTAAACTTAGCTCAAACTATAATTGATAAAAAAATATCAGAAAATACACATTTTTTTAAATTGCCAAAAGATGAAATTACCATAGCTCTTTGATTAGTTTTCAATAACATTGTTTTTTCCTTTAATAACAAATTTTATAAACCAATTTCGAGGTGCCCAATGGGTTCACCGTTATCTCCTATTGTTTCGAATATAGTTCTTGAACATATTGAAGAAAAGGCTTTACAATCTTTGGATTTTGTTCCTATAATTTTCAAGAGGTATGTTGATGACATTTTTACAATTATTCCTTAGGATAAAGTTTTTTGTTTAGTTGACTCTTTTAATACACGGAGAAAATTTGTTCCTTATAGTTTACCGAATTCTTCAGTAAAGTTGGGATATAGTGGCAAAACAGTAATTTTTAATAATTTTTAAATTATTTTTTCAAAAATAATATTCAAAATTTAATGTCATATCTTTATTCCTTACAAACTAGTACTGTAAAAGTTAAAACAAAATTTAAACTGAACGTTTAATAAAAATTAAATAAATTTTAACGTTTCTTTTGAATACCTCCTTGATGGTCACTAACGTTTCAGGAACAGTTCGGTAAAACTTTCTTGACTTGACTCGAGTGTTAGTTTTTAGGAATAGTTCGGTAAAACTTCCTCGACTTGCCTGAATTGTTAGTTTTCAGGATTGAAAAACTTTTTTAAATGCCCCGTAGTAAAAAAAACTTTGACGTTAATAGTTAGTTGTTTGTAACCTATTTGTACTCATTAACTAATAATTAATAATTTCATTTATAGCAGAAACCGCTTCTGAAACAAAATTAAATAGAAAATTACTTTCGTTGTAGTTCTTAAATAGTCTAAAAACAAAAGTATTTGAAACTATTAAGTTTCATGTCCGAAATTTATTCTGTTTGCGTAACTTACATTAATTACTTAAGTTGCTCTAGTTACTTAAGTCAGGGAAAACAATTTTTTGTGTTTGACACAAGATTGATTATTTTAATCTTTTTTGATAAAAGTTTGGAAATAGTAAGAATTTTAATAAACTATTGTTTTATTGCATAAAATACAAATTTAAACATTTTTCTTTATAACAATAAAAACATAATTTGAAACTATTGCATAAATTGACCTTAAATATAGTTAGAAATATTCAGTAACATGGATTTAATATGGATGATTCTTTTATTTTATACAACTTTTGTTTATTAATTTGGATCTTTCTCACAAGCGGTGAAATAAAATTCAGATTCATATATAAGGACAGTTGAAACTTTCTGAAGCAATAATGTAAAGCGTGCGATGTATGTATTAATGTATGTGTTTAGAACGTACTGTAGGCAGGTGTAATGAATAAGTATTTGTTCGTGAATAATTGTAGGGGGTTTAGCTAGTGATTAAAGTAGGTAAAATGAGATTTACGGCAGTATTACTATAGAACTACTGCAATGACATTATTTTTTATTCTTCAAGTTTTACCGAACTATTCAGTAATTCAATTAATATAAATTTTACCGAACATTGTACCTTACGTTTTACTGAACTTTCAATAAAAATAAGTATAGTGAACAGTTACCCTACGTTTTACTGAACTATACAATAAATATAAGTTTTACCGTTACGTTTTACCAAACTTTCAATAAAACTAAGTATAGTGTACATTTACCCCACGTTTTACCGAACTGTAAGTGAACGGCTAATACATGTACCATAAGATTTATTCTTTTTACATTATTTTTCAATGCATTTGCATTTACAGTCTTGTTCCTTAAAACTTACAGTTTTGACACTTCATCCCAGTTTTACCGAACAAAGTTCGGTAAATTTTCAGGAATAAATTTTCTCCATCTTTACAGTTTACTTATGAGTTGGAGAATAACAAAAAAATAAGTTTTTTAGATATAAATTTGATTAGAGGATCTGATGGACAAGTAAAGACTAATTGGTTCAGAAAAACCACTTGGTCTGGCCAGTATTTGAATTACCATTCTCATCATGAACTTTCACAAAAAATAGGTTTAATAAAATCGTTGGTTGCTAGAGCTATAAAGCTCTTAGATGTTGAATTTAGATATGAAAATTTAGATCTAGTAAAAAACACTTTAATTGAAAATAGTTACCCTTTACCTTTAATTAATCAAGTTATAAAAGAAAGAATTCACGAAATTTACAATTGTTCTGAAAAATCTTCAAAAAAGTTTAATATTGATAAATTACCAAATATTTGTCTAATGCAGTTTATTTAATTAATTGTTAGGTTGTAATATGATTTATATTGGAGAAACTGGTAGAAGACTTAAAATTAGAATGTCTGAACATAAGCGAAATTGTAGAATTGGTGACTTAAATACGGGCTTATCAAAACACAGTTGGGAATTTGATCACAATTTTGATTTTAATTTTGATACTATAAAAATTTTAGCTAGAGAGGATAATATGTTTAAAAGAAGAAGAACGTTTATAACTGTATTAAACTATTGACCTATTTTTAAAGCTGCAGGTAAAAAGAGTCCGAACAATGCCTTTGATGATTCGTCAAAATCTATGACAAATTTAACCAATTTTTTTACCTTTAGGTAAGGCCCATATAAGATCATAATCATGTCCGAAAAGTAAATTTAGAAGGAATTCAATTATTATTGCAAAATTTTTATAAAATTTTTCATAACAATTAAATTATTTTTAAAAAATCTAATAAAATTCTATGTAAAAAGTACATGATGATCTTCGTTGATAGTTAAATTCCTTAATTATTGATGAGCATCATGGTTTCATGGGGGGAAGATCTGCTTTTAACTAATTTCACATTTTTTTTAAATTTTGTACTGAGTAAACTTGAAGCGGGTACACTAGTAGATGTGGTCTATACTGATTTTGCCAAGGCATTCGACAAAGTCGACCATGGCAATCTCTTGGCTAAGCTTGGGGCTCTGGGGTTTTCTGTGGAATTAACTAATTGGATGGAAAATTATTTAACAAACAGACTGCTTTCAGTTAAAGTTAACAATACTTTCTCAGATATTTTTATGGCTACATCAGGCGTTGCCCAGGGATCGAATTTGGGACCATTTTTATTTTTACTATTTATTAATGATGTAAAAACTTGTTTTACATTAAGTTTATTTTTGTTGTTTGCTGATGACCGCAAAGTTTTTAAATCTATCTCTAGTGACAGTGATATTTTTGCATTGCACCGTGATCTTAAAAAATTACAACGTTGGACAAAAAAAATCTCTTTCTAAATATTAAAAAATGTAATGTTATCTTATTCACTAGATCTAGAGAAGTTAGTAATATTAATTATTCGATTGGTACTGCGGTTCTTAATAGAGTAACTACAATTCGTGACCTCGGGATTTTGCTTGATTCATCCTTTTCATTTTCTCAACATATTTCTTTGACTATTAATAAAGCTACTAGAGTCTTAGGCTTCGTCATGAGAAATGCTAAACATTTTCGAAACGTAATTGCACTACGATCCTTATATTTTTTGCTTGTTAGATCACAGTTAGAGTTTCTTTCTGTATTGTGGCATCCTTATCAAGCTGAACTTATGATTGGACTTGAACGTGTACAAAATGTATTTCTACGCTTTGCAGGTAAACAAATTGGTTTGCGCTTTGACTATTATAGTCATGATACCACTGAACTACAGTCTGTACTGAATATCCTCCCGCTTACTACGAGATTATTATGTGCAGATCTCATATATTTTTTAAAGATAATAAATGGGTTGGTTGATTGTCCTCATATTTTGAATTTATTTAAATTTTATGTTCCACGAAAAATTACTCGTCGATCACAATTACTTAAATTGCCAACTATCAGAACATGTTATCTTAAAAACTCTATTATTAATAGACTTAGTGTAGATGCTAATAAATATAATGATGTTATAGATTTTTTTGGAGTTAATCTTAATGCTTTTGTAAGAAATTTGTGTATCATAACTACGGATGTAAATAATAATGCGGCCAGTTAGCTATCAGTTATTAATTTAAGTTCAATCTTTAGTTATCTTAGTACTTTGTACAAAAAGGTTATACCCGTTAACTTTTTGAATAAATAAATAAATAATTTCAGAGTAAAAATTGTAAAAAGTTTAGTTTAGTTCAGAATGCATTAAATTACATTTCAAAGCACCCAAAATAAACATTAAGTGTTTATTTCCCAAAGTTATGAAAATTTACGAGGGCACCAGCAGGGTTTCTAAGTCTAAAGAAAATTCTTTTTTTGTTAAAAAAAGTCTAGTTCAAAATGCTGTAATTAACATTTCCAAGCTCCTGAAATTAACATTGAAAGACATTTTTTTGAAAATATGGAACTTACATTAATTTACGAATATTTATGGTTTATTATTATATTATTAATATTGTTATTATTAACAGGGACATGAAAAAGTTGTGCTACATGAAAATTTTTGACTGATTTAAAACTTTTTCGATTTGATTCTTATAGTTGACAATTCAAGCTTTACTTTAAGCCTAATTAGAGATTTCTAGCACGTCGGCATCATTCTCTACACGTGATTCTATTCTATTTCACAATTTCATTACTTTGGCAATGTAAAATTTTATAAAAACGAAATTAGGTCTTCTTTCGTACCTCCTTCGTGTTAGTCGGTTGCAGGTATAGACCTGCATAGTGCATTTACATGCTTAGAATATAGACAAACGGTTTTTCATGGTTGTTAAATATTTGACCAAGAGTAAGGAATTTCTTCTTTTTCCATAATTCTATTAAATAAATAGGTCATATATTCTACGCAATTTTGTGGTAAGATTTTAAAAATTCAAAGGCTACTCCATCCGATCCTGGGATTTTATTGTTTCTACATTTATTAAGGCTTTCTAATACTTCACATATAGTTATTTGTGATTCCAGAAGGGGGTTGCCATTTTTCATCGAAATAACTTAATATTCCCGATCTAAAGAGGTTTCTTCGAGTTTTGAATGTAATGTACTAAAGAAGTTGTACCACTCATCTAGGTTTATATGTTCTTGAATCATAGATCGTGATCTATATCTATTTACAATTTTCCAAAATGTCGTTGAATCCCTGGCCATCATTAAATGATTTAATAGAGTGTCATTGAATTTTTATTTTTTATCCATTTGTATTTTTTTATATTCTTTTTTCTTTTCATTGTATAATTTTAACAAATTGAAATCTTTAAAACCTAAACACTTACATTCTTTCAATAATTCTTTGACTATTTTTTTAATGGCGATGCATTCTTCATCGAACCATGGTTTGGTGATACCATATTTGTATTTATTTTTCCTATTAATCATTCCCAAATATTTCGCACTATTTTTTATATTTGAAATCAGATCGTTTTCCAGTTTATCAATAGAAATATTATTATTTTTATTAAATTGACATATCTGCATTAATTCGTGATATTCATTTTTTCTATTATCCTTCCATTTTAAATTCCAAGAAATTTTCGCGAGTTTAACTATTGTGTCCATAGAAATGATTACTGCACTGTAAAAAATCCTAAGAATATTACCCACATAAAATGTGGCTATTTTACAGACAAGGGGAAAAGTGCCGCATTCAATGTGGCAACATAACCTTATTTAAAGCGTCACTTTTTCCCTTGTCTGGGTAATATCCTTAGGATTTTTTACAGTGTGGAAAATGATCCGATGACGTAATAAGGTCATCAATCCGCAGGTCTACAATGTTATTGATGCCATTAATATTTGAACAGAGTAAATAAATTGTAGATTTCCCATTCATATTAACAAAAGTGTTATTTGCTGGACAATCGCTCTTTGATCTTCCATTTATTAAAATAAAGCCATTTCTCTTCATGGTAGTTACTAATTTAACCCCCTATTATCACATTTAGTATCTAAACTACATCTTTCAATTGAAAAATTTTCATTATTTAATATTGATTCATCTGAGATTCTTATTGAATGCTATTAGTAATCGGCTTTTTGCTCTGCCTTTCGTAGCCACCTTTGTTGCCTGGCTGAAGATGATGTCATATTCCGGTAAAAATTTTGCAGTAAATATTGTGGGATTTTCGGTACACCATGTTATATTTATACACACAATATCATTTTCGTTTATTATTAGTAGTAGGTTTATCAAATTCCGTAAGCCGTGACCGTTCCAGAGTAGTAATCTTCCTTGTGTTGCTACTAGTTGTGCCTCTTCATTATTTTCCATTGTTTCTTCTTATTTCGTTGAGCTTAAATTATAACGAACAAATCTATTACTCTTTATTCATGATCATTGTCGCTTCTCCGGTTCGCTCTTAATTTAAGTATTCCCGCGCAGTTGTTACTTCCCGCCGTAAGGTGACGCGCAAGCAAGTTTGTGAGCAGACGACAAAATCACATGTCGCTGTCGCGAACATTGAGAGTGTAACCGGTACGACGAAAACACTGTTGTAAACACAAGATCAGTAAACTCTTATATTTGAAAAATTAAATAAATAGTATAAAATATATAAAGCGCATTCTCGAAAGATAATCGATTGGATCTACTTTTCCCAACATTATAAATTAGCGCAATCCTACCTAACTTTTTGGTAAGAACGAATCGTCAACAACCAAGTAAGTTCGCCTTTTCTATAACCCATCATTAGTTTTGGCTATTGAAGGATAGTGAAATTCATAATAAACTACAGTGGGAAGTTTGTTCAGCATAAATTGTAGTAAGTCCGTCGAGCCCCCCCCAATTCCATTCTCATGCTTATTTTATTAGACCATTAAATTAAAGTAATTTTATTAAAGTACCCACATAGCACAATTTCGTGCTGTAAGTTTGTGGTGTATCTTATATGTAAAGCTTGTAAGGTTACGCGGTATTTTTGTGGTAGACATAAGGTGAACTAAGAAGTTCCGTCCTGATAGTAAGCTTACAAGTAAAGGTCAAGGTAAGCTTACATGTAACGGTCAAGGTAAGCTTACATGTAAAGCTTGAGGTAAGCTTACAAGTAAAGCTTGAGGAAAGCTTATATGGTAATACTGTGGTAAGGTTATTATTTAGTTGTAAGGTTGTTGTAGGGCTGAGGTAAGTTTACAAACTAATTAATTAATTAATTAATATTAAAATAAAAAATTAACTCCGTTGCCCTGCTTTATTTTTAAAACCTAACATGAAGCAGAAAATTTGAAAACAAATTTAGTGGGACTGGGATTCGAACCCGAGGTCAACGCGCATAAACCTAACATCCTAACTAACTGAGCTAAGTGGAGAACTGACAGAAAGAAATTAAATTTTGCCTTTAAGGACTTTCTCATCTTCTTGGTACACCTTAAAGGCAAAATTTAATTTCTTTCTGTCAGTTAATCCCCATATACATAGGGTAGAGTGGGGCAAACCGGACCCCTCTCAATATTTCCGAAATGGCGAAATTGGAAAAAGTGTTGTCTACAAATTTAAAACAACCATGTTTAGTATACCTTATTTTTCAATCTGACAGTTTTAGCTTGCGCTTGTGCGACGAAGGGAGCAAAAGTTTTCGTTTTATTTTTTTCTACACTTTTACGAATTTTTTCTTAAGGAAATTCTGAGGAAATCATATAATGTTTCCAAATATTAGGTCTAAGGTTTTAAAGGTACACACCTCAGCAATATTTACCACCAAAAACTTTGATGAATTTGCAAAGCTTTTCTTTTTGACAAACATTTATTTTCAGAATGGGCCTGTGGGGCAAACCGGACCGTTTTCGGTGGGGCAAACCGGCCATAGGGATATCTTCATTAAATTAAAGTTTCATAAAAATTATTTTTAAATGAAATGTTTCTTTTATTCAAATATTTACTTACAATGAAAAATAATTGTCTTCCAATGAGAATTAGACCCTGTAATCAGGGCCGCCAAGCCACAATGTATTGTATAGAAACGTTGAGTTTCGGAACCCGTCTACCGTCGCGCTACTGTCGCACCTCTATACACACAAAGCTTATGTACGTGTTGATGACGTTTCATACTGCTATGACGTGTCATGTAGGACGCTTCGTTCATACTTTTCTCATTTATTAAAATTAATTAAAGGTTCTGTAAATATTCCGAATGAAGCTGATGATCTACAACTTATTGTATATAAAGCAAGCATGCGTTATAAGAGAAAAAAGTTAAATAATTTATTTTTATCATTTAGGCGAGAACATTCGATTAAAATTTATATAACTTTTTTTACAGTATTTTCTACATTTTAAGAATTTTTAAGTTTAAGATTAATGTTTGAAACTGTAATTAATGATTTTAAAAATGAATAAATATTTATTCTGTAGTTAATATTTTTTTTAATCATTTATTGACCTTATAGAAATAAATAAAATGTTTAATCTTGTACCAAATTTTGAACATTAAAGTATTATATTTCTGATAAATATAAAATTACTTATTAGGGATAAAAGAAATAGCAAAATATAATAAAAATTATAGTAATAAATATTGTAAAAATAGTTTTTAGAATTTAAATTGATCTATGAAAATAATAGAAGCATTTCAAAAATGAATGACACGTCACAGCAATATGATACGTCATCAACACGTACATAAGCTTTGTGTGTATAGAGGTGCGACAGTAGCGCGACGGGAGACGGGTTCTGAAACTCAACGTTTCTATACAATACATTGTGGCTTGGTGGCCCTGCCTGTAATATTGTTTCTCTAATAATGACAAACATGTTTATTTTTTTATTAAAAAAAATATTTATTTAATTAAAATTCAATAACGAATTATTATTTTCATTACCACAACCATTGTTAACATGATTCTTTATAATTTTTATGCCTTACCTCCAGAAGGTGGGGCAAACCGGGATGTTTTCAAAATTTTTTAAAGTTAACACAGCAACTAAACAATAAAAGATAAAGTATAGCTGTGTAATTTGATATATTCTTATCTAAGGAATTTTTACCATCTATTTGTTGTTTGTAATATCTGTGATTTATTGCTTCCGGTTTGGATTTATTTAAGGAATTTTTCCACGTATAATTTGATACCAATTTATTTCTTGGAATTATTGTTTTTATTGATGCTATTGTTTTACATGTAATTTGACATCTTGTTTATTAGATTCTTATCTAAGGAATTCTTCGCATGTACTTGTTGTTTATGATATCTTTGATTTATTGCTTCCGGTCTGTTTTATTAAACAGTTTATTTATTTTGTTTTGACTAAGTTTTATCCAAGGAATTTTTTTACAAACATTTTCGGTACTTTTCATAAGAATGCTTTTGTAATATCTGTGATTTATTGCTTCCAGTTTAGGATTTTATTTAAGGAATTTTTCCCACGTGTAATTTGATACAATTTATTTCTTGGAATTATTGTTTTTTTAACGAAATCATTCCTGCAGTTTAAGTTGGTTAATGAACGTATTAGCAGAACACTGCCATGAAATCTAAGTGCGCTTGAACAAATTAATTCAAGAAATTTCTAAAATTGAAGGGCTACATAAAATAAGGGGACGAACGCAAGACTTGGAAGGGATAATATCAGTCAGGTAGCAGTGAGCGGCAAGTCTCGCTTTCGTCCCCTTATCTTATGTAGCCCTTCAATTAAAAGTTTAATTGAAGCAAGGTCACAGTTAGTTATTTTAGTGTCAAAGTTTGAAAATTTAAATTTAAGTGATAAAAATGAATTTCGATAAATTAAACAAAGCAAGCAAAGTCTTGGTGACCAAAACAACAAAGGAATGAACCATCGATGCCTTCTAAAAAGTAACATACATTCGAAAAAAGGATACGAAATTTTGTCCGAAAATTATTGCTGAAATAAATAATGAATTTAACATTTTTCTACCACCAAGAGTGCTAAAAATATTTGAAGAGGATGCAAATCTTTTCAACAGTCTGAAAGCAGAAGTTGTAAGAGGTGGTGTATATTAAAGAAATCGTGAAGGCCCTTACAATAAGATAAAGTTTGTTCCTGAGGGTGGTGACCAGTAGAAGACAAAAAAATGTCGTAATTACCATGTGGAGAAATGTTATTATCAAAAATTTACAACTTATATCCATCTTTTACAAAGCAAGTTGTCGTTGGAGCAGAACTAGACATAAATGGAAATATAATACCAAAAATTCAACTCAGAAGCAGCCGTCTACGAGTATCATTGTCTTTGGAAAAACTTCAAGATTGGCGTCTATTGTGTGATGCAGTAAAACATATCATGCGATTTTTCAATGGACATTGTGTTGCAAAAGTGCTGGATTGTGAAACATTTACAATACGTTTTAGTGCTACATATCGTTTAATATCAATTGAACGTTTAGATAAATCTTTTACACTTAATGAAACATTATTTGCAATTTTCAATGAACTTATTCCTTGTGGAATAAAAATATGTCGAACTATCAAAACTTAATTTACAATACAGTAAAGACATAATTGTAAAGTCTATTGCAGAATAATTCTTTCAAAATAATGTAAAGTCTACACAACAAGCCAAAAAATTTATTAAAAAACATTACAGTACAATACTTCAAAAAGTGATGAGAAAAACAAATGTTTTAAATTTAGAGACATTATTGCTGGAACTTGTCACATTTCACTGCAAGCAAACGTCATATGAAGCTATTTATCAAATGTCAAATATTCAATGTATATATGGTAATTTATTGTAAAGAGAGGAGAAATAAATACAAAAATGCATACAATTTAATTTATTTTTATTTTACACCTTTCTCAAATACATTACAATTCAGATTCGTTTATCCAACTGTTATGAGAATTATCAAAACCCAACCATTTTACAAATACATTAGATCCTCGTTTTTTAAATACTTTTTCAACTAAACATACATCTGGATATTTAAGTTTAGAAAGTTCTTGCTCCTAAAAACATTCACTTATTGGATTTTCCTGATAATCCTTCAAGATATATGTTATAGGATTATTATTGTCTGATGTTTACTATTATTAAACACATTTACTAAATCACTTAATATGTCTATACATTTGTAATTACCGCGTAAACTGAATTGAATCCACATTTTATTCTTAAAAGTTCGATTAAATCGCTCACAAATTGAAGCTTTCAAATTACTATGAGTAGAATACAGATTAATGTTATAATTTTTATTAAGATTTTCAAAATGTGAATTATAAAATTCTTTTCCTTTATCTACTTGCAAATTTTTTCGTACACGTTTTTTAATTAAATTAGATTTCATTGCCGCAGTCACATCTTCACCATTTTTGGACTTTACTGGAACAGCCCAGGCACACTTGGAAAATGTATCAATGGCGGTTAACAGGTACTTGTAACCTTTATTTTCTCTCGCATAAGGTTGCATTTCAACAAGATCAGCTTGCCAAGTCTCATCAATACCTTGAATGTCATCATTTCTTCGCTTATAATTTTTTCTCGCTGGTTTATGTAACTCTTTCACCAACTGTAGTTTTTGATTCTCCATTCTTAATTACCTTCAAGTGTGCGCAGTCTGTTGTCCAATTGAAAAATAATCTCTCTGTTTAGAGATATCATCTCTTTATTTCTTTCAATACTGATTTTTAGATTTTCAAAGTATTTTTTATTAAATCTTTTAACTCCAAAATTTTTACAACATTGACATTTATATCGTTTCTCAGAGAACCAATTACATCATGGATGGTGTTTGCTTTAGATTCAATAACTTTGTTTACAATATTCAAGTTTACTGCATCACCATTGCTTTCAGCATCAGCTACGTTGCAAAGTTTTTATTTTCAATATTAAAATCTCCTTCTACAGTCAACTTAAATCTAAGCCCTATAGGACCTTGATTTCAAGTTTCTGAGCTTTTAAACTGACGTCCGAATGTGTCGATACTCATCATGAAAATAATAAAAAAACTCTACAGTCGTTAATTAATGAACAATTCCAGCTTCTCTCAACTCTTCAATAATTGATATAATCTCATTATTATGACTTGGATTTCCAGCTGCTTGAGATGCCAAGAGCAATCTTAAACGATCAACCAATTCATTAGGATCATCCCAATAAACATAATCAATTTTTGTATCTTCTTGTTGAGTCATATATTCTGGAATTAAACCTTCACCAGAATGTACTGCTATATAGTTTTGATTTTTTTAAACTCTTTTTATCTCTAACAGCGCCACCTGCTTTGTAATATTTTTTATGAGCATTAGTTGATATTACAATATTTTTATAATTTTCCCGATCAACTACACTTGAAACAGCTTCTTCTGTCACTTTTTTGAATAAAAGCTCAAGTAAACCTTTCGTTGCAGATTATGTTTTATTATCTACAAAACAAGTAGCAGCTCCCACCATGCCACTATATAGGCTTGTGCGACGGGCCGAGGGGCAAAGAGAAAGGCGAAGAGACTTCATGGTAAAGACCCCCACTCCATTCCCCTTACTCGCTGGCTACTCACGTGAGCAGGCCTGATCTACACTAATATTATTTTGTTCAAAATTGTTTCCTGAATTACCAATCATTAATTGCCCTTTAAATAATTTACGAACTCCATAGGAAAAATCTAAATCTTTTCCCTATTCATCAAACAGTTGAAGATATGAAATATTACCATCTTTCTTTGATTTATCTCCATCTTCATTATCATCTCCATCATCATCATAATCATCACCGTTATCGACATCATCATCAGCTGTTGGAAATGATAAGTCGTCTCTTAAAAATGAATCATTCTCTCTCTTAACTTCTTGATCTTTTTCAAACTCTGAAGGAAGGTCCCCCTCTTTCTTAATTTTTACTGGTCGAATTTGTTTAACAATTTCAATGTCGTCAACTAATTTCTGAATCGGTGTCACAATAGGTTTAAAGGTGTTACTTAATGTCTGTTCAATTTATTCATTGCCTAATTTCATCAGGCTATGCTTTCGTCGAATAGCATCACTTGCTTTCGCAATTTGACCAAGAATTTCTTTTTTCGCAAATGTTTCAAGTGTGTAGAAGACATGTTGATAGAGCAATGTCTTAAATAAAACTGTTTATAAAGTCTATCATTTGTTTTATTTTATAAAACAATCAAAACGTTTTAAATAAATATTTACATTTTATACATCAATTTCATCTGGGTCAGTCCATTATATTTCACCTAAAGCCGTTGCGGCCTATTTTTAAAAAAATCTCATAATTTGTAAAAATGATGGTTAATATCCGTAGAATTCATTTTTGAGAATTATTTTATAAAATTTTTTGAATTAAACTTAGAATTTGAATTTTTAAGTTGAGTTGCACAAAAAAAGGTTAGATTGACAGTTATGAAAATTTAATAAAGAATCATGGAAATAATTTAGATAATACAAATTATCAGTTTAAATTTAGTTTAAAAAATCTGCTTCTAAAAGCGAGTTTGTTGGTTAAATAGCAGGTAATTTTATAAAACTGAAGTTGGCTATCACAATAGTCTTGCAAAAATCTACTTGGATTTTAACCAACAAATTCGTTTTTTCAGCAGATTTTTTAAACTAAATTTAAACTAAAAAGTAGCTCATTATCCATCACCAAAATTTAATAGAATGGAAAAGAAGTTCAGACTTAAATATTAAGACAAAAAATGGATTTTTTCGTCTTGCACCTGAGAAGAAATAAGTGATTAAAATCTCTGAAAATCATGAAACACTCAATATTAAAGGTAAATTTTTTTATATTTCTATATTATAAAATTAAAAAGTTAGTACATATTATAAAAGTACATTAAAAATACGTTACATTAAATAGTAATAAATTTTTAAATATTTATATACTTTTTAGAAAAGTGTAAATAAAATGTAGTGACTTTTGACATTTTATATTTAAGTTTTAAAATCAATTTTTATCTATTAATTTGGGTTTGTTTACATAATAATCTATTAATACAAGTAAATTAGCTCATTTTTAACAAATATCAATCAAGAAATTTGTATTATCTAAATTATTTCCATGATTCTTTATTAAATTTTCATAACTGTCAATCTAACCTTTTTTTGTGCAACTCATCTTAAAAATTCAAATTCTAAGTTTAATTCAAAAAATTTTATAAAATAATTGTCAAAAATGAATTCTACGGATATTAAACATCATTTTTACAAATTATGAGATTTTTTTAAAAATAGGCCGCAACGGCTTTAGGTGATATATAATGGACTGACCAATTTATTTCCACTGGATCATGCTGTTGGTAACCTCAAGGAACGGTGTCAGTTTTTCCTGATATCAAAATTCTTTTATCATCCTGCCAACTTAGAGCAATTTTATTTTATTTGACAGTAAATACTTAATATTTTTTGCTGCGTATAAAGTGGTGAGATCGGTTCAGGTTTTCATTTTCATTGAGAGTATGCTTAAAATCATCGAATTCTATTTTTTTAAAGTTGATTATTTTACCCCTTTTGCTTTCTTTTTAACTTCCTCATCACCCAATAACTTTAATCCATATATTTTTGATCTTAAACCTATAAATTTGTCTATAATTTTACCGTTATTTTCGTCTTTCATAAGACCTAGGATTTTTTTATTTGCAAGTGGTATATTATAAATGTTGTTTTCGTGATAATCGGATGTATCAAATTTATGTAAATCTCTTTTAATATAATCAGAAAAATTTGGTACTGTGATGTGATAAACAAGACTGTCAGTATATGTGTAGAGTAATTTTGCAGAATCATTGAAAGTCTCTTTAATTTAGTTGTAATGAAAGTCATATGTTATTATCTTTGATATGTCTAGAATAGTGAATCCTATGTAAATTAGTTTGTTAAAGTATACCTTTGTTTTATTCATCTCAATAATGGCTATGTCTTTACTTCTTTGGTAATAAATTTGGAATTAATTCAGGAATATTACATTTTGGGAGAGGAGGTATGAAATGTTTTGGACATTAGGGTAAGTCTTTATGTGAATCATGAAGTTCAATAGGATATTCTAAATCTACTTCAAGAATATATCCTTCTTCTGAATCATTTGGAATATTTAAGAAAAAGTCGTTACTATAATTTTCTAACCATTCAAAATCTGTATAAGGCAAGCTTTCGCTCATAGAAGCACCATACTGATGATTTATATCGAAATACATTATATAAGATTCTGGTATTAAGGAATGAAAATCTTTTTCCATAAATCTATTATTAGCTTTCGCGTATGTGTTTTTCTAAAATTTTCAAAAATGTCAGCAAGCAGTAGAACGTCAGTCTGTAAGTACAAGTCAGAGTATTCTCCTATTGTTTTTAAATTAAACGTTTTCCATACATTACAAGCATGCTGATAGTCTTCGTCTGAAATATGTAAGTCATTTAATTTAGAGTAAAAAGAATTTTTTTGCAGGCAATTGATCTTCTTCTAATTTTTCTCAGCTGCTAACATATTCGTAAGGAAATATTCCTTTTTTTGTTAATAAATTAAACTCGTCGACATTTTCATAATATTTTTTAGTATTTTTTTCTCATCATTTCCAAGATAGGAGGATAATTTGTCTAAAATACTTGACATAAATCTAAAGTAATCAAGAAATCTTAATACTACTTTTGTACCTTTCACATATTTTAAAAATGAAATGTACTCTTTCTTGTTTATTGGTAAGTTTAATTTCGCCCTCAGAAGACGTTGCTAAAGCTTTAATAATGAAATGTGCATCATAATCTGACAAGTTGTAAAAAATTATGGGAACAACATGTGAATCTTTATAATTTACATTGCAACCTTGATATGCACAACCACGATATTTTGCTGTGAAATGACAATGATCGCGGTGTTTAAAGTCATTATTTTTAAAAGTTTTTTCACAGATATGACAAATTGTTGCTGAATTGAATTGAATTTTTTGTAAAATAGTTAAATTTTCCATTGGAATAATATATGTAAAATAAGTATTTGTTTTTCAGCAAATTGTTTTAATTCTATCATGAACCAATCAACACAATCTGGACCTCGATATGATTTAAATTCTAAAAGAGGTTCGTTAAAATTGCAATGTACATAGAAAGCAAAACTTCTCGGGATATGTGTTTATTATGTGATGTGTTTGTGTGTGTA
Source organism: Leptopilina myrica (nomen nudum) (assembly GCA_032872475.1). Lineage (NCBI taxonomy): Eukaryota > Metazoa > Arthropoda > Insecta > Hymenoptera > Figitidae > Leptopilina > Leptopilina myrica (nomen nudum). Next base: position 8,364,835 of record CM065467.1, read on the forward strand.
CTTGCTATAGGTTCTAAGCAGGGATGGCTTCGAAACTAAATAAAAAATAAAGTTTAGTTTAGTTTTGGTGCAGGAATGAAAACTAAAAGGTCCCCTGTATTAAGTTTTGGATCAGGAATCAAAACTAAAAGGACCCCTGTATTTACTTTTGGATCAGGAATCAAAACTAAAAGACCCTTGCATTTAGTTTTGGTTTTTAGCAACGAAACTAAAAGGTCTCTGTATTTAGTTTTGGTGCTGGCAACAAAACTAAAAGGACTGGCAATTAAGATGCGGTTCCAGACTCAAAACAAAACAGGGGTGATTATTATGTTTTGGAGGTCAAATTTAAACAAAACTAAATAGAAAATCAATTTAGTTTCATATTTTTTTGAAAATTTTTTTTTCAAATTTATTTTCTTTTTTTAAGTTTCCAATTAATCATAATTTAAGATAAATAACGAAATGAGTAGAAAATAATCATAACAATATATTATTATAAAGATAAGTGTTTTTTTAAAAATTTTCTTTAAGGGGCTCTAATTCCCCCACGCTTCCCTAATTTTTTTAAAAAAATATATAGTCCCTTTCACAATTTTAAATTAATTTTGTGCTTCTAAAATTTATACCTATTATTATATTATTATTAAATAATTATTAAACTTCTCTTAAATTTGTATTATTTTAAATTTCTGAATGTTCAAATAAATGATATTTATTTATTTCTTGATCAAATTAAATTTTTATTACTTATTAAGTAAATAATTATTACTGCTTATTATTGTTATAATCCTTTCTTAAAAAAGACATTGCGAGGAAAGGTCGAATATATCGGAAACTATCGAATTAAGGAATAGGCAATGAGCATGTAAAATTTTAATAGAAGGGTGTTTTCAACATTGTTTGGACATTTGTTATAGGTGGAGCTGTAATCGTATACTTAAAAAGAGCGCAAATATACAAATTGTGTATTGTAATTTTTTTTGTTTTTAGATAGAATTTATAAACTTATGTTTACAAATGAAATTGTAGTACTTTAAAAATTCACATATACTTTAGAGATAGAGAATATAGGATAGGAATATAGGAAATAAAACACACATCTCATTGATCGTTTACTGTCAATAAGATAACATAGTAAACACTTTTTTGGAATTATTTATATAATTAATGATTGTTGTGTTCCGAGAATCCTTTCGCAGTTTGAAAATATAGTTTTACAGGAAAAGAAGTTTGACTCGGTTTACACCTTAAAATTTAAATTTTTAAAATAATCTTGTTGATTAACAATTGTAATAAAAATTTTATTATATTAAAATTATTTATGGAATATGGTAAACAATTTAATTACAATTTCCGTATAAAAAGTTAATTTTTAAAGAATTTTTTTAAACGTTTAAATTTAAACCATAGCTGAAATTAAAATTTTGTTTTATAATCATATTAATTGAAAATTTTTAAAATAACAAAAGCAAATAAATTAAATTTTTTTTAAAAATAATATAAATAGAAATATTAAAATAAATTTTATATTGAAGTAAATTTTTTTTATATTGAATTTATTTATTTTTCTCAATAATTTTATTAAAATTGTTTTATTCCCACTATTATAGAATTTCATTTTTTTGGAAATGGAAGAAAAAAATAAACTTTTTATTTTTTGATTATAATGTTTTAAGGAAACTTTTATTTAATTATAAATAAATAAAAAAATTATTTTTAAACCAAACTTGAATAGTCTTTTTTTTGTTGATCAATTTTTATGAATATTCTCCATCTGCATCTGAAATATAAACATTTTGTATATTGTTAATTATTATTATATTACTAGCATGTGATACACGCGCGGAACGTGATGTTCGATTTATTATTATTATGAATATAAAAAAATTTTATTTTCAAAAACGAATTTTATAATAACTTCATAATCAGAATTAAAAAAATTCGTTTATTAAGTACGTAATTAATTAAAATTATAATTAAAATATATAAATAATCATATTTTCGAAAAGAGTTCTATTATTTTTATAAAAAGTAAAAATTTTTGCAAAAAGTAAATTTTATTTTCCAGAAATTTTTATTCAAATTTCACAAAAAGATTTAATTTTTTAAAATTCGATTTAACAATTTTTAAGAAAGTTCAAGAATTAAATTATTTTTTATAAATAATACATTTCTCTATTGTAAAGCATGAAGAAATTAATAGATTTCTTGTTCGTAAAGTACGTATTTTTAAATGCTTTTGCTGGCTTGAGTTCTGAAGAAAATAATATTTCGAGGATATAAATTTATATTATTTAAAATAGTAATTAGATTCCACAAAAGTTTATTATCTTAAAAATAATTATCTTTATAATAATTCGATGTTAAACAAAAATAATTAAATAATAGACAGACATACGGAAGAAGAAATTTACAATTATTATATAGTGTAAATCAGGATATATTTTTGTTTTGAAATTTTATTAAAAAACAGAAAACATTTTTCGTTTATCTATGACAATTTTTAATTTCATGTGTGTTATTTACATCCGTATATTGTGCAATTAATAATTCATTTTTTGAAAATAAATCAAAAAAATTTCTATAATTTTTGTGAATATTTTTCTTTAATTATCATGACAAAAAGTTTGTTGTCTGAATTAATAATCAAAGAATATAATGAAAATTATGTAAATTTGTATTTTTTCAGTAGAAGAGGAGACCTCATTTAAAATAAAAAATGAAAAGCAAAAAGGATAATAAGAAACGTTTCTTCTTATTAATGATTTTTCAATATAATCAATTATTCTATCTTTGAAAATAAAACAAAAAAATAACTATAATTTTTGTTTGTCTTTTTCTTTAATGATCATGACTTTTGTAAAGTAACAATTTATGTAAATTTGTATTTTTTCTGAAGAAGAAGAGACCTGATTTGAAATAAAAATGAAAAGCAAAAAAGATAAAAAGAACGTTTGTTCTTATTAATGATTTTTTAACTCATAATTTAGTTATGTCAAATACGAAATACGAATACGTCATTTTTAATTTTTCACAATCTTTTAAAATATAGTTAAAATATAGTTATAACGTCATCAATGAGTTTAGTATTACTTCCGGAACTTGTTTCGGTATCTACGGTTTTATTGGTTTCTGCGGTGGTGTCTTTCGTAGCGTCAAGTTTTTGTTTTTTCGTTTTTTTAGTTTTGTCGCTTTTAATCATTATTAAACGGGAAATATGCAGGAATTTAATTTAATCGGGAAAAATTATGAATTCATCTAGCAATATAGGTCTTATTTTAGATTTAAGCAATTATGATATAATTAGTTCGAATTTAACTTTACTATAACTCAAAAAACTGGTGGAAATTTTGGATTAACTTATAATACTATAATTGAATTTCTACAAATAATTGACAAACATTGTTTTCTGCATTTTAATCAATAAAAAATAAATGATTTAATGATAAAAAGTCGATCACTGTTTTAAAATAGTAATATTTTTATAATGAAATAGTTAATGGTAGCTAATTATTATTTCTCCAGTCAAATTAAATTCCCCACTATTTCCTATTTTTCGAGACTGGTAGACTGAATGTATCTGTAGAAACTAAAACCCGTCGAAGACGGGTACGACAGCTAGTTAACTATATAACCAGGGTTAATTTTAACCTAGTAAAGTTAATTAGGATTCCGCTAGTATTAGGATCCGCTAGGATTACATCCTGAAGATTCCGCTAGTATCGTTAACTTAACAAAGCCGAAAGAGAATTGGAAAATGAATACATCATTTTTTTTAAATTGCCTCTATAGAGTGGGAGCTCCTTATACTACTTCCTGGGTGCAATAAATATTTATGCCAAATATTTTTACACTACACTGAAAGAAAAATATGGAAGGTACAGGCATAATTTAGGTTATATTACCCATATAGTATTGTTAGAATAGAAACAGCCCAACAGTTAGGGTATGTCAACCATACCATTAGAACTAGATGAAAATTTCTAAAGCGCACTAACCTCTTAACCAGATTTCACATCAGTTTCGTTCGCTCACAAAAGAGGTGCGTGTGATTCAGGGAGGAAGAGGTGTGATTCTGACATATATATTACAAATTATAGGTTAAGTGCTTCTCATTTTTAAATTTTTCATTTAACTATTGAGGTAAAATTAACATTTAGTTTCTCAAAACTTGACAGAAAGTCATAAACATAACCAAATTCCTAACATACCAAAATCATTTCTTTCAGTGTAGGATTAACCGTTTAGTAAATATTATTAAAATACTATTTTTTTGTCAAACGCGTGTGACCTTGTGACTCAGCTTTGCCAACTCAAGAGTTTAACGTATGTGTGTTCAGTTGGCTACACAAGGTCACACGCGTTTGACAAAAAAATAGTATTTTGATAATATTTACTAAACGGTTAATCTTAGTGTAAAAATATTGGGGATAAATATTTATTGCACCTTAATGAACAATTTTTTTCAGTGGAAGTTTTTGATCACTGAAAATTTTTTAGACAAACGAAACTCTTGATCTTTAAAAATAATAATTTGATACTGTGCAAGAATAAAATAATATATAATAAAATTAAACATATTATGAAAAAAATATTGTAATATTAAATAATTTATAAATATTTATATTTAATATTGTTCAGTGCACACGGTAATAAAGAAAGTGAATATTGTATTTTCGCTCACGAAGATTGACCGAGTCTTGAATCGAGCATGGGACGAACATTGGTGTCCCATTCTGAATCAATGTTGAGTTACCATGCTCTGGCATTCATATACTTGATTAAGCAAGATCCCTTCCAACCTTCGTTGGCTGTGCGGTTTAAATAGGTGCGTTTATAGGGGTGTTCGGGTATGTGTCGGGGTGTTTGATCCCACATGCGAGCAAATATTTATCAGTTTTCGTTTCTAAGCGATATATAAAATTGTGTGTTGTGTTGTGAATAAAAAATGTGAACATGTTTGTAAATAATATTAAAAGTTTGTTAAAAAATCAAGAAAAAAATGTACTAATTAACAGAAAAATTGTCTTTTTTTAATAAAATTATTTTTTTAATGTTACTATTTCAAATGACATTTATTGATAGTAATAATATATTACACAAGCTTACAAAAAAATAAAAATTGACGTTGTCTGAGATCGAGAAGTTCTTTCCCGCAGCATTTGGTGCGCTGAATCCGAATCTGGCAACGAAAACCTCCCATCACGTCAGGATTTTGTGAAAAGTGGGGGAAATTTTCCAAAAATCATGTTTTTCGCTGTTTTCAAAAATTTCTACCGGGTAAATCCGATGTGCTAGAGACTTGTCATATAGGTCAAATTAAAGCATGAACTCTATATTTTAAGAAAATAAAGCGATATTGCTGACAACAAACTAAATTATCCGTCAAAAATAATTTTTTTTAACAGTTGGAAAGCATAAAAAATTGACTCACACAGTTCGTGAATACAACTGTTTTAAAAAATTATTGGATTCACTTAGAATTTATTACTTTGGGGTTTTCGGGGTCGTTGATAACAAATATTATGTAAAAATAAAAAATCCGTAATTCGATTCATAATCAACGACACCAAAAACCCCTGAGTAACAAGTTTCAAGTGAATTTGATCAATTTTGAAAAATAAGTTCCCCATATTGGATCCGACATTTTGAATTTTTAAAATCTGACAACATATTCGTAATCGGCGACCCCAAAAGCCCCTCAATAACAAATTTTAAGCGAATCCAATCATTTTTAAAAATGGTTTAATTTACGGACAGTGTCAGTCAATTTTTATGCTTGACAACTGTTAAAAAAATTATTTTTAAGCGAAAAACATGATTTTTGGAAATTTACCCCCACTTTTCTCAAAATCATGACGTGATGGGAGATTTTCGTTGCCAGATTCGGATTCAGCGCACCAAATGCTGCGGGAAAGAACTTCTCGACCTCTGACAACAGCAATTTTTATTTTTTTGCAGGCTTGTGTTATTTATGAGGAAATAATATATAATTATAATAGAAGTAACTTATTGTCATTAAATTTATACACGCATATAACATGGTTAAAAATAATAACAATATTTATTATTATTATTATTAGGAATGAATATATTCATATTATATAGAAGGAACGCGAGAGACGCTTAAATTTGGGAACATTGAAAGCAGTCTTGTTCAGTCCTGCATCAGGCTTCCGCAGCATTGATTGAGCCTTGGTGTCCAATGCTCAATCAAGGATCGCGCTGCAGTCGGGAATCGGTGTTACATTAAAGCTTCGATCAGTCCTGCTCTCGCTGTCTCACTAAGGCTCAACGAATATTGACCAATGCTCAGTCAATCTTTATAAAGCCTGAACTCGGCGTCACTTCGCGCCTGATTTCCTTCTCTACTGAAACAACTATTCTATTAAAATTTGAAGTTTCAGTTGAATATTTTTTTCTGTGTATGTACGGACTTCGGAATAATTTTATAGTCAAAGATATTCGAAAATAAGTGTATTACAAACATTTTTTTGTTCATTTTATTATGTTTAGAGTGAGTTAAAATATTCTTTATAGGGTCGGAAGAATGTCAAAGTTCTGTTTGGATATCACGAAAAAGTAAAATCAATGTTTTGTGAACATACTCTGATAAAATTGAAATTGCATTTAAAAATAATGGAGGAAAAAATTTGTTGAACCTTATAGAAATCGTTAAATTCAATTAATAATTTTAATTTTTTTTGAAATATGCGGAAAATTGTTTTGAGGTGACAACGATTATGTTAAACATGATAATAGCAGGTGGCTCTGTTGCTACTTGTTTTATTTTCAATTGAATAATAATTTGCGGTACTTGTGTCCAACACGTGAGTGGAATGTGTGTAGATCCCGCTGTCTTGATACAGTACTAAATGATTATGCCTTTTTCATTAATATCTCTATATACTTGCTTCGATCCATAACTCTATTCTGTTTCGTTTATATGTATATACAGTTTACCTTGTGCCAATTGTTTCAAGGTCTCATTGATCATGCAGACTTTTCGATCAATCGTGTGACGAATTTTCTTTGCACCCAAAGGGAAAGGATAGGAGATCTTTTCTTCTTCTTTTTTCGATATATGCTATTTGAATTTGTAATATTTCTTCTTTTGTTTCTTTTTTTAGTACATATGTGGTTTGGTTTTTCAATCAACACAATTTCTGGATTGCATTCGATTTGCGAGGAGAAACGGTCGTCGTGGTCAAATGCTGGCGCCATAATGTCGCATCCTATATATGTTGTATCGTTTCACGTACGCAGACTCTCGTATCAACATGAGATAGTTGTTTGAAATCGTACAGGTATACGCACCACGAAACATGATACTTGAGAGGAAGGAAAAAAGAGTTCAGACGCAGATAAGGCATCATTGAACATTGTTGATATAGTCAGCTATTAGTTTGTGGTTCAATAATACGGAATTAATTTTCTCCTACAGGGGATTTATATCGTGGTATAAACTGATGAAACAGAAATTATTGGCTAGTAATTATTTTGCACGGAGAAAAATAAATTGTAATACTTATACTATTGTCGATGAAAAATTACTATTTTCAAGTAGTAATTTTGAAACTATTCGAGAAATAGTAACTTTTGCTTCTTTTTCAAAGACTTTTAACTTTTTTGAAAAAGTATAATTTACTTCAAGGAATCTAAATTTTATTAAAAGCCTAGTAATATTTAAAATGTCCAGAGCAATTAATACTCTAAGCGCAGCAACTTTTATTACGAATCAGAGCAATTATTACTATTTCGTAGAGATTTTTACTCGGAGAAGGTGGTAATCCGTGCCTACACAATGACGCGCCTCACACAGACGGGCGAAACATATGCCAGATAATGTCTGTCCACGTCTCGACAAAATAATGCTGATAATAATAATAGTAATTGAGAATATTGTATAACAAAAAGTACACTTAATGAATGTTATATCGAACATTTGCGACATAATCAATATAAGATATGTATAAACTATAAAATACAAATTTATAATTTTTGTTTTTATTTGACCGTATTAATTAATTTGTTAAGTAACTGTATTTAGGCATTCTCATTACTCAAAAAATATAAATTGCAAAATAGAAAATGTTAAATTAAAACCATTTTTTGGCAATGTATATACTCTTGACTATTTCCAAGGCTTGTCATATACGTGATTTTTGCTTGAGATACATTGTATTAAAAAACTAACAATTGGATTCATAGGCAAATGGAAAAAAAGATATACCTGTTTTTTGTTTTTAATTTCCAATTGTTTAACAACAATTGTTTAAACAAATTAACAAAAATTAAAAATTTTTTGAAATCTGTTAACGCCAATCGATTCTACGTGAAAAAATAAGAATATTTTGTATAGGTCATTTTTTTCTCTAAGTCATATTTTGTTTATAAAATTGTTATAAACAAGTTAAGCTGGGTAAAGAGTACCCAGGTGCGAATTTTCGGTTGGCCCATAGTTGGGCCAACTTTTACAAGGTCGGTCCAACTTCTCGTGCCAGAGGTTGGGCCAACCATACAGATGATAACGGTTGGCCGTCTAATGGCGACGATGGTTGGCCCGACAAGTCATAAGGAAGTTGGCCCAACTTAAAATGCATATGTTGTGCCAACTATACATTTCAATGGTTGGTCCAAAGACTGACGCCAAAGTTGGCACAACTTTAAATGCGTAAGTTTGGCCAACTTTAACAGCCAGAGGTAAAAAATTATTAAAAAACTAAATTATTTAAACAATTAACACGTTATTATTAGCGGGAACATCAAATATAACCTTTCCCTATTATTATTAAACACAATCTCATACATACATTTTCGAAAATATCTAACGCTCGCTGGGATCGAACCCCTAACCTAACGCGCCGAAGACTTATACACTGACCACTACGCTACGCTCACATGGGAGTCCATACCGTTAAATGTATATTAAAGCTGCAACAGTCGGGCCAACCGTGGCCCAGAGTTCGGCCAACCGAGAAAGTTTAAGTCATTTAAACTGTTAATCACAAAGTTTTGCCAACCGTCGGGCCAACCGTGGCCCAGAGTTAGGCCAACCGACAAAGTTTAAGTCATTGTTAATCACAAAGTTTTGCCAACCGTCGGGCCAACCGTGGCCCAGAGTTAGGCCAACCGACAAAGTTTAAGTCATTTAAACTGTTTTTCACAAAGTTTTGACAACCGTCGGGCCAACCGTGGCCCAGAGTTAGGCCAACCGAGAAAGTTTAAGTCATTTAAACTGTTAATCACAAAGTTTTGCCAACCGTCGGGCCAACCGTGACCCAGAGTTAGGCCAATCGACAAAGTTTAAGTCATTTAAACTGTTTTTCACAAAGTTTTGCCAACCGTCGGGCCAACCGTGGCCCAGAGTTTGGACAACCATAAAGTTTGAGTTATTTAAACTGCGTTTTACAGAGTTCTGCCAACCGTCGGGCCAACCGTGGCCCAGAGTTTGGACAACCATAAAGTTTGAGTTATTTAAACTGCGTTTTACAGAGTTTTGCCAACCGTCGGGCCAACTGTGGCCCAGAGTTTGGCCAACCTAAATTTGTAAGTCATATGAGATACGTTCCCTATAGTTGTGCCGACCTTTGTCGCCAAAGTTGGCCCGACGGTTGGTTATACTCTGCATGTAATGGTTGGCTTGCAAAGTCGGGCCAACTGTGGGCACTAGTACTTGCCAAAGTTGGGCAAACTCTGGCAACCAAAACTTCGCTTGCCAAAGTTAGGCCAACCGTGGGCCAACCTTCAAACTCTGGCGGCCAACCTAAATTCGCACCTGGGTAGTGTTTCATCCAATGCATAATAATAATGTTTTTTTTATAAAATTATAACATCTGGATTCATAGGAAATTGGAAAAATAAGATATACCTGTTTTTTTTTCTTATTTTCCAATTGTTTAACAACAATTGTTTACCCAGCTTAACTTGTTTATAACAATTTTATAAACAAAATACGACTTGGAGAGAAAAATTGACCCATACAAAATATTCTTATTTTTTCACGTAGAATCGATTGGCGTTAACAGATTTCAAAAAATTTTTAATTTTTGTTAATTTGTTTAAACAATTGTTGTTGAACAATTTGCCTATGAATCTAATTGTTAGTTTTTTAATACAATGGCTGGTTTCTTCATGGAACTTAATGGGTTAAGTGGTGAATAAAGTAAAACTCTAGTTCATCTTCGTTAAAATTAACTAAAATCATTCCTGCCTGGAGTCGTAATGTTGGGTAATGAATAAGGAACTGGTGTTTTGGTTTAAAGCAATTTGGAAATAATTCTTGCAATAGAGTTAAATATTCTTTTATCGTGTAATCTAAGAGGTCAACGCACCGAATTGACAACACTTTAAACTTACACATAATGTTATGTGCTGCAAAAGAATTATAAGTCGCCAATGTTTCGAAACTTTTAGTACCAAATGACCAATCGTCATTGATAAATTTCGAATTAAACCCATCATTTCACTGGCTGACTTTGAAATGGTTGATTTTTAAAATGAGTATCTTTAAATTCAGGTGTCTTATTTCTTCTTGTAACCTAGAAATGTTGAATCACTTTGACGTAAGGCTACGGTCGCTGCGCATGACAGTAGTGTGGTGATCACACATACGGAAAAAATTAGTTGCTGAAATTTTCCTCGACTACATTCGAAGAGAATTTAAAAAAAGGATTTGAAACTTTTAGCGACAGTCGAGGAAAATGAACCCAGCTGAAAAAGTTCTATAGAATTTCACTAGAATCATTCTATAGAATCATTCTATATAAATTCTAGAGAATATTTTATAGAATTTCTACGTGAATTCTACTAAATTTTAGTGGTTTTTAATTAGAAGGAATATAAATTTCGTAAAATAATTTTTTAAACATTATAGTTATGTATGGTTACGAAGTTCAATGAATTTTATATATTTAAAGGATATAAACAATTATTTTGGCCTAAAATTTGTTGAAAAATATTATGTTACAAATTTAAAGTTTTTCTAATTAAAAATCACTAAAATTTAATAGTATTTATATAGAAATTCTATAGAATCATTCTAGTGAAATTCTATAGAATATTCACTAGAATTCATATAGAACGATTCTATAGAATGATTCTAGTGAAATTCTATAGAATTTTTTCAGCTGGGAAAACACAGCCAGCGGAAACGATTCGGCGACAGTCGAGGAAAAAAGACGTGTCCGAATTTTTTTCTACAGTATTCTAAACTTTCAACGATAGTCGCGGAAAATGAAAAATTTTACGGACCAGTAAAAAAAATTCTTTCAGTTCTTATTTATTTCATTCCTTTTATGCCTTATATTTAATTACAATCCTACATTTATACATAATCACGACACTCATCATATGTAATTTGACACTATTTAATTACTAATCACCTACCTAAAACTAAATAGACCAATACGCATATTATCCTACACTTTCGTTGTTTCGCACGCTATATGAATCTACTTTTCATCGTCCTTATATACTAAATGGAACCTTTTTTTACCGCTTGCGAGAAAAAGTGCAATATTTTGAAAATTGAAAATCTCAAATATTTCTCTTCAACATATTTTAGAATTTTAAAGACCCAGGTGAGAAAGACCAATGTTGACGATGAGTTGAAGCTTGATTGAGCCCTGAACGCACAGCGTGGGTAACCAAGAGTTGAAGCAGTCTTTATACCATTGTTACATTAATATTGTTTCAGCATGGGACACCAATGTTCATCCCATGCTCGATTCAAGACTCGGCCAACCTTCGTGGGTGAAGCTTGAAAATCTAATCTTAATTCAAGCTTGAATCAATCATGAGAAAATATTCAGATTATTTATTACCGAGTGCTCTTAATATTAAATATAAATGTTTATAAATTATTTAATACTGTAATATATTCTACGATCATTTTTTTGTAATTTTTTATATTAATTTATTTAATAATTATTATTAATTATTATTTAAAACCATAATAATTTAATTAACATTAAGATATTAATGAATAAATAAATATAAATATTTATTTAGTCTTAGTGTATAATATTTATGTTAATTATAGAAGATTCATATAAATAAAGTTAAATTATATATTATTTTTTCTTACACAGTGTCAAATTATTATTTTTAAAGTTCAAGAGTTTCGTTTGTCTGAAAAATTTTCGGTGATCAAAAATTACAGTGTAAAAAATGTTCATTAGGATGAAATAAATATTTATGCCAAGTATTTTTACACTAGAATTTTTTTTACACACATACGTTAAACTCTTGAGTTGGCTACGCTGAGTCGCAAGGTCACACGCGTTTGACAAAAAATAGTATTTTGATAATATGTACTAATCGGTTAATCCTAGTGTAAAAATATTTGGCATAAATATTTATAGCACCTTAATGAACATTTTTTACACTGTAAGTTTTTGATCACAGAATATTTTTCAGACAAATGAAACTCTTGATCTATAAAAATAATAATTTGACATTGTGCAAGAAAGAAATAATATATAATAAAATTAAACATATTATGAAAAAAATATTGTAATATTAAATAATTTATAAATATTTATATTTAATATTGTTCAGTGCACACGGTAATAAAGAAAGTGAATATTGTATTTTCGCTCACGAAGATTGACCGAGTCTTGAATCGAGCATGGGACGAACATTGGTGTCCCATGCTAAATCAATGTTCAGTTACCATGCTCTGGCATTCATATACTTGATTAAGCAAGATTCCTTTCAACCTTTGTTGAAGATTGAACGCCAATCTTCATCAAAGACTGCGCGCAGTGTTGCCAGCAAGTTTCGAGCGTTCGGCGCCATCTGTCGAAAAAAAAATCGCCAAAAAGCGCCAAATTTATAAAATCAAATAGCAGATATACTATTTTGCGGGATATTCAAAATCTTGAATATTGGCTCTTATAGAATTTCAGGTATAAACAACATAAATTTGAATATTATAATATAACAAGTATAAGAAATCATTGTTAAACTTTGTTTATTATTATAAAATATTTATAAAATTTTTATCTTCATAACATAAAATTTAAATTTATACATTTTGTCGGGACTAGACGTACACGAGCCACAAAGTATAACATGTTAAAATTCTGAAATTGAAATTGTTACAATTTCATCGAGAGCTTCGAAGACTTCGTTGTTAATTTGCCCCTCTTCATCATTGTTATTGTAATTAGCAGGATAAACAACTTTATAATTAAATTTTTCAAACATTTCTCTCGTAGGCAAAAAAACTGTACAACAAGTTTTAGTCGCATGAAATCTACATCTAATACGCAACAAAGCATCTAACATTGGAAGTCCCATTTTATTTCTCAGCTTGCTTTTTACTAATTTCATACACGAAAATTCATCTTCAAATGAGTAAACTTGTGGCCAAAATGTTTGAGGTTTTTTCAAGATTGATTGGTCTAAATGGTTATTCCATTTAATAGTTAAAAGCTTATTACACTGAGTTTCTACAAGGCCCTGCTTGCTTTTATCGATGAGTTCATTAATCAATGGTAGATCCTTAAATTTCGGTCGAATTTGATTTAAGCAAACATGTGGTGAAAAAGCTTTAAGACCTTCAAAAAGTTTAAAATTTTCAGGCAACCGCGCTGCCATTTCGCAGAATAAACGTTTTAAAAAAGAGAATGCTCTCGTTTCTAGGTCGATTTTTTGCTCTTTCGAAATTCCACTTTTCTCTAAAGCTTGATAATATTCTATTCCAAAATTTACTTCTTCGAGCTGTAAATAGGCTAACTCGTTATCATGCTCTTTAAGTAAATCCTGGATTTTATAATTCAAAAAAGACGGTTTTACAATCTTTCTCGCGATAAGTAGAATCAACGCACTGAGATCTTCAACTGCAAGGCCTAAGTCAATACTATCAGTTTGGAAAATCTTATTCAAACGGTTTACTTCATACAAAATTGGTCTGAGAAACGTCAAATACAAAAAATTTACATTGTCACTTAACATTTGATCCAGCAGGCGAGCAGTATAACACTTTTCTTTTGCGATTACTGCATGGAAATGTGTCTGTAGTTCAAGCCAGTGCTCCAGAAGGTTGTTGACAACAAAATATTGAACTAACCATCGAGTGTCTGATAATTTTACAAACTCGTGGAAGGGTTTTGTTTTACCATTTTCATCCAAATTAGCATTTAGGATTTCCCATGTTCTTCGATATTCAATTTTACGCAGAGAAGAGTTTTAAAACCAGTTATAAACTTCTCTACAAAGAAAATCAATGTTAGCGGGAAACTCGTTTGCTGCATTGGAAGCTACATTGTCAATTGCATGATTAATTCACTTAACTAATTGCAGATTTTTACTTTTTCTTTGATTCAGATAAGCGTATAAAGAATTGTACTTTCCACATAGATTTGAACCTCCATCAGTGCCAATACCTATTATGGTTTCGAGTTTCAGTTTTATATCATCCCAAAAATCTATCACAGCGTCGTACAATGCATTAGCAGTTGCCCTTTCTAAAATAATTATTCCTAAGTAATCGGTAATAATGCAACCGAACTTTTCGCTAAAATATTTAACACATATGCATAAATATTTGAAGGTGGATACATCTGTTGACTCATCAACAATTAATGAGAATGACTTGTCTTCAATATCGGTTATTAAATCACAAAGCATACAAGGTGCGATCACGTGCTTTATCAAGTTACTGCATTTAGTGCGGTGTATTTTTAAATTTTGGAAAATTGTATTTTTTCCTAAATCTACTAGAAGATCACAAAGGTGATCGATACTTTTTATTGACGTGTGATTTGCAATGTATAATGCCAATTTTAAATCTAGTCTTTTCTCGCTTTGAGTAAAATTTGTAGAAAATCTTGATTTGAAATTATTTTGACATTCTGTGATGCTTTTCATTTTTCGAGTATGAGTTGCAGTTTTCGTATGCCTCTCTAAATCTGTCCGGTGCACCCGCAAATCTTTTTGGCATATTTTGCAAAAAGCCTCATTAAAAAAATTTTCATCGGCCTTAGTCAACCAGCTTGCAAAATAATATATTGATGTTATAATAAAATTCTTAAAAACAACTCGATGTTGCAATAAAATTCACATAAATTAAAATAACCTAACCTAAAAATAACAAATAGTTTAAATCGCAATTTTATTTCACGTTGTAAATAATTATTAGTATACATATATCATCATTCTATATATAAATACACTACAATAAAAGTTTAAAACAATGAAATTACCTTTTGCCCAATGCATTTACTCCCATTCTTTTTTGTACGTACGTACTTTCTCAGCCACTTTCCCCATTTCGCTGTTTCCTTGAAAACAAGTAAGTGCTTATTTTAGAAATTCTATTTCGTTAATTTAGTATTTCGTCAAAATCGCGAAGCATGTAACGTAAGTCTTTTTTTTGTTCACAACTTTTAAATATTTATCAATTAAAAGTTATAAAAGTTTTAAAAAGACTGTTACATTATAAAAGATTCGTTTTTTGCGATTTTGATCAATTACATTTTAAATTATCAAAATTAATCATACTTACAACAGTTTTGAAATTTGAAAATGCGTATTATATATATATATATATATATATATATATAAGCCAATTCTCATACTCGAATATTAATCTCTGAATTTTTATTTTTAAATAAAAAAATAAGTTGACATGTCCATGGAGCAAGTAAACAAAATATCAACAGGGTTGAGCACGTAATGTACCTTGTTTTATACGTGAAATACGTGCATTACTTCTTATGTATTACCATGTTCATGCATGAGCCAATAACAAAATACTGCGAATCAATGGAGAATGGACAAATTGACAAGGCGCGAAAATTTAACATAATTATTAAAAGTTTTGAATATTTCTGTACAATATTCGCCAAAATAGCCAACTGGAATGCGAAAACCGCCAAAAAAAGCGCCACCCGCCAAGCCGAAAAATCAGTCGCCATAAAAAAAAAATCGCCAGTTTGGCGCAAAATCGCCAATACTGGCAACACTGACTGCGCGTCAGTCTGAAATCGGTGTTACATTTATAGACTCAAGCAGCCTTGCATCGGCCGTCTTACCCAGCCTCAATCAATCCTGACCAGGCCTGAATCAAGCTTCGTAGAGCCTGAACTAGCCGTCAGTTCTCACCTGGGGAGTATTTCAATATACGTTAAGGACTATTTTACAATTATTTTTAATTTATTAGATGAATAGAAAAACGATAATATTTCATTAAAATAATAATTAAGCCAATAAAATTATTTTCTGTTCATTATTGTAAAAACTGATTTAACGATTAATAATTATATTTTATATATGGGCATTTCCACGTAAAATTTTTCTATGACATTTTAGAATCGGTTAAACATATTTTTTTTCTCGTTCCTTATAGAAAAATATTAAATACGTATTTTTTTACCATAATTGCCAAAATTTTCGAGATATGAATTTTCGAAATTTTGGATTTTTAAAAGCAGACCTATTTTTAATAGCTTATAACATTGAAAGTATTGAGTTTTGAAAAAAGTTGTCAAAGAAAGTTTTGGTTTTTCTTCAACTTTTAAAAGATTTTTAAAAAATATTTTTTTAAATTTTTTAGAAAAAAAAATTTTTTTTTTTATAAACAAATTAATTTATTTTTAATTTGGA
Organism: Leptopilina myrica (nomen nudum); assembly: GCA_032872475.1. NCBI lineage: Eukaryota > Metazoa > Arthropoda > Insecta > Hymenoptera > Figitidae > Leptopilina > Leptopilina myrica (nomen nudum). The sequence continues at coordinate 8,381,431 of CM065467.1, forward strand.
CGTGATTAATTTTTGTTACGTATGAAATCGTAACGATTTTTAATTTTTTTAAATTAATTAAAAATTATTTTATTATATAGACTCATTAAAATTGAGAATTTTGTAATTAGGTTAAGTATACACAAAAAACAAACACTAAAGGGCAAACAAAACAACTATTAAATTAGTAACTAATTAAATTTCTTTGGTTTAATTATTATTTGGATTTGTCAATTTTAAAAAGGAATCATTACGAAAGTCATGGACGAAACACATATTTCAAAATGAAATTGATTAATTTTGAAAGAGTTATTTTTTTAAAGGAAAGACTCTAAATGTGTTAGTTGAACATACACAGTAAAGAAATCTACACATTAAAGGTATAGTGGATTAAGATAATTGAACTCGCATTAGCCAATTTCTGGAATGTGCAAGCTTGCGAAAAGTTTGCTTGGCAACAAAATAAGTTCAATGAGCTGTGTACAACAGTCTCCCCACTATTAATATTTTTATGAAATTTCAAGGCGCGTCCATGATTTCGATTGATTTAACGACGAGTTTGACGTAGTTCCTCCCGCAACAAGGTTGTGTATATCTACTTTGTTGCTCTCGGGAATTGAGAGTTTTTTTCAATTTTATATATATATATATATATATATATATATATTTTTTTTTTTCATAAAGTTTTTAAAGAATATTGTATTTTCTTTGAATCGAGATTTTGAGTTCTATTAATGTATTATTGACGTGATTAAAATTGATATAAAAATAATTGTTAAAAAAATAAAGTGAAGTTATAATATAATTAAACTAAATCAATTGGATAAATTTTTAAGTCCGGTGAACCCGAGTTTTAAAAAATATTTTATTTAATTATATTGATCAGTGATTGCAAGAAAGAATAATATTTTTTCAAAGCGTAATTCTTGAAAGATATAAATATATACGAAAAATAATTGGATTAATAAAGAAATCAAGGAAATTAATTTGACGAAGAATAAGCACAATCTTAAACAGGTGCAAACCAAACAATTCTTTTGGAGGAATAAACTAAGATCTTTCAGTATTAAGTTACATATAATATTATCATACTGGTGAGTTGTTGAATTTTGTCCTACACATTACACTTTACCTTCATAACCTCAGTTGTTATCACATATTATTGTGTAAAAAATATCATACTTTAATTTTGTAATTGATAATTAATAACAAATATACAAATCAATAATTAACATTCTATTTAAAATATATACAATTTATAATAATAAACTATATATTATCTTTTATGTAAATTAAAGTGTTTCATTGAAATTTAACACCCTTTATGAAGTTTTGTTTTTCTTTTATATTTTTTTGTAAATACCGTCTATTCGGAATTGTTGAAATAAAAACAATTTAAGAAAGAGATCCACTACTTTAGAATATTTTATTTCCGAAGGGCGAATACGTTTATCTGAGGATATCTAAATATTAACTTAATTCTTTCTTTAATTCAAAAAGTAATTTTTCCTAATAATTTAAGTAGAATTTTGTTTGTAATAAGATTTATTAAATTATTAATAAACAATTAAATTCATATCTAACAAACTGGTGGCAGCGGTAGGATTCTTTTCTTTTATTTATAAAAATCATTCAAAAAGAATAATAAAAAAAATTAAATTTTTTTTAAATACATATATGCATATATTTACACTCATATACTCATACTTAAAATATTCACAAATATTGAATTGATTTATTGTTGTTTTTTCATAAGTTATTATAATCGCAAATATTTTCTTGTGTTTATTATTTTCAGAATAACAACATGTTAAATAGTTCTGTAAAGTGCGGGTAGTAGAAATTTTTTTTGACTCGCTACTGTCGAGTCTAGGGGAACGGTAATTATCCTTGCAAACGGCAAGCTCTAATTTCCTTAAAAAAAATCGGACCCAATTCCTCGAACAAAAAAACAACCTTGTCGGAAGTGTGTAGCCATTTGGACAAGTGAGAGGATTAAATAATTTTTTACATTTGATGAAAATTACAACTGTCAGATATGGTTGCAGTTTTAAAAAAAGAGATAAAATAACGGGAATTTTTTTGTAGTTTAGCTTGTTCGAATTTTTTAATCATTTAGGGTTTTCTTCCACAGTAATAGAATAAATAGCTTCCAGTAAAAAAAACAAAAAAAATTTTTTTTACTCAATTTAAAAAAAAAATTTTTTTCTCTTATTTATGAAATTTTGTTTTTCTCTATAATTGTTAAATTAAAATACTTCTTTGATATAAGGCAGTGAAATAAGCAGAAAGTAATATACTCACGAAGTGAAACTTGATACATTATAGAAATAAATATTTTTCTCGTAAGAAATAACTCCTATTTTAAATACTGAAAATAAGTAATAATATAAATTCTTATTTTTTTTATAAGTAATTTTGATTTCTCGTTTTATGCAAATTTAAAGAATATTTCATCAAATAAAATAAAAGATAATACATTTTTTTATTAAAAGATATAGAATTCTTTTATTGTATTAGTTCAAGGTAAATCAATTTTTTGCTGATTGTGCACTGGAGATAGTATTGCAGTAGTTAAGGTGGGTCAAGAAAAAATATAATAAGGCATAATAAACTTAAATTTTAGTGGTGATTTAAACCTTTACTAAATAGTAATTATTTAATATTATATTTAGTTTTCTTTTATTTATTTTTTTTCAAATACAGTATTTTGAATTCTAGTTTAATGTTTCCTCAATTAAATCGTGTAATTCCTGAGTTTTCTAGAGACGAAGTGTCTGAATTAAAAGAAAGGTTAGAAGCTGTGGAAGAATTCAGTCAAAGATTATCATTACAGTGTAGGGTACTAGAATGCAATGTTGATAGAGTAGAAAACGTGGAAGATTTTTAGTCAAATGGTTATTTGCATTCAATAGCTTATTTTTAAGTTATTTTAAATTTAAAATGGAAACAGTTTATGACGTTATGTTGCAAAGAGGTTACATAGAAAAATGGAAATCGGAGGAATATACTGCCGTCCTGATGAAGAAAGTCGGTACTTGCATTCAGGGCGATTTCAAGATATTTAGAGAAACACGTTTGTTATTACAGTAGCCTATTAATTAAGACTTATTAAACAATGACAATTGATATTAACTGATTTTGGTATGCTCTATTTAATAAAGTTACAAGATTTCAAAAATTTTCATTATTTATAAACAAAATGTCGATTACTGCCCAAAATTGATTTTGAAATGTTGAAAATACTGCCACAGAGACGATATGGGCTCTTACGGCCGAGTGACGTCACTATTCTAGGGTCGGTATTCGTAGTCTATTACGTATATAAGGCTTATGACATGCAAGTACCGACTCTTCCGACAAGGAAACATGGTCTGTCTTCGACGACAATTCTGGACGCAAGAATCGGTACTTGCAATACGGCCCATTGACATTAGGATTTCGATCCAAGTCAGACCACATTTCCTGGCAGTACTAGCCTTTACGGCCGAGTTTCTAGGAAAGTTCATAAATACGTCATCATTTTGAAGCAGTAATAGCACTTACCGAACATTTTGCCTGCAAGTACCGACCTTTTCAAAATGATTTCACGTTAGTAGAGTAATTAAAAGCTAATTATTTATAAAACTAATTATTATTTATGAATAATATTACTATAGCTAGATTGCTTTTTTCGTAAGGAATCCAGTGATATAAAAAACTCATTTTGCATAAAAATGTCGAATACCGACTTTCTTCATTAGGACGGCAGTATAGCTTTGAAGTAAGGGATCATAAAAATAATTTTAGAGATCCAGAATCCAGAAATTTACAACACAGATTTAGAGACGAAGAAAACGAAGATTACAGAGACGAATGTAGAAAATATGACAACAGACAGGATGATTACGGAAGAGAGGAACATAGAGACTATAGATGCTATGACTATGATGAATCGTATATGGACCAAGAGCAACCATATTTTGCAGATGACAATTTCGAAGAAAATCAATTCCGAAATAGTTATAACATTATGCAAGATGGGCACAAGATGAATGAAAGTGATTATGAACAAGATTCTGATTATTATGATGATAAAATGGATAATGAGGACCAATACGACTACAAAGATGTTAATAACCAATGTCGCACGTATAAACCAAATACACAGAATATTTACTACGGACCAATTGGCGAACAATGGCAAATAGGAAATCATCAACATAGTGAACAATTTAATGGAAGAATCTATGGCAATGATGAATTTGATCACCAAAATAGGAACACGGATTTAGAAAAACATTGGCACAATACGGACATGACATCACAGGGTTATGAAGGAGAAAATTTTAACAACAGAACTCAGTTTTTTTAAGATTATAATACTAATTCCAGAAAGAACTCATATACCAACTATGACCAAAGTTATCATTTCAGTGAAAAAGAAAGAAGATACAATAAACAACAGGAAATTTACAGAAGAATATATAATCGACAGGAACCATCTTTCAATAATGATTATTATAGAAGATAATACTTTATAAACGAACGTAAATTAAATAGAGAACGCGATGAAGATTTCGTAACACCACCAGTAATATTCAGGGATCATAACATATCAACTTCTAAAAATGAACTGCAACCTGCAATCGAAAGTGAAGAATCTATCAAAAATAAAACCATTCGCTGCATAAAAAAACCTACGGAAGAAGAACATATAGTGGAGTACATGAATTCTATTATAGATAGTTCCAATCAGGGCCGCCAAGCCACAATGTATTGTATAGAAACGTTGAGTTTCGGAACCCGTCTACCGTCGCGCTACTGTCGCACTTCTATACACACAAAGCTTATGTACGTGTTGATGACATATCATATTGCTGTGACGTGTCATTCATTTTTGAAATGCTTCTATTATTTTCATAGATCAATTTAAATTCTAAAAACTATTTTTACAATATTCCGAAACTCAACGTTTCTATACAATACATTGTGGCTTGGCGGCCCTGGTTCCAATGATAAGGAAGATATCAGCGTCAGTGAAGAATTTTCAGAAAAGGAAATAATAGAATTTTGGGACAATGCTATGTTTGAAGATTCTTGCTTTAATAAAAATGTCATCATGTGGAAAACTTAGCCCAACATCTCAGCTTTCAATTAAAAAAAAGTACGCCCTAATATCACTTATACTTTTTTTCTAGAACAATGTTTTTTAAGAAGAAGAAGAATATTGAAAATGGAACATATTTAATTTAAACTTTAAACATTTTCATGCAATTTTTAAATTTTAAAAAGTTTTAACGAAATGCAAAATCCATTTATTTAAAAAATCTATTCTCAAGCTATTTTTTTATAAATGTTTATCATTGGTACTTACTAATAATTAATATATAAATTACAAGAAATTAAACTTGACAGGATGAATTTATTAATATTTAAAATGTAATAGGTTTTTCTTAATAAAATAAACAAAATGATCCATTACGCCTCGGAGGTGTTTGTTGAAAATTTTGTTATTTTTTATCAATACCGTAAGAATTAGTAGTGGTACCGGGCCGGTACTAATTTTGTTGCCGGCATAACTACGTTTCCGGTGTAAAAACGGTATCGAATGCCGGAACCGGGCCGGTTGTCTTTTAGGAACCGGCCCGGTACCACAGTGCCGGCACCGGTTATTGTCCAACTTTACCACCGGGCCGGTGTCGAACCGGTCGTAGGCATCGGCACACCACCGACTTTTCTGCCTGGGAACTTGTATTTGTTTTTGCTGTTAAAATTTGTCTAAATAAAAAAAATAATTTTCAATATAGAAAACTGATTGGAAATTTTCCGAGGATTGTGAATTTGGGCTCAGATTTTTTTATATAGCTGCGTATGAGCACAAAAAGGCAAAAACGGTAATAAAACATTGAAAAAGTCGAATTATTTCACTATTTTGAAAAGATATGGTTAAAAACTCAAAATACCCAGATTTTCGGAATAATCACTTTAAAGTATGACTTTTCAACTATGTTTCCTGAAAATTTGAGCCAAATCGAAATAGGTGTTTTTGAGTTATACATTTTTTTGAAAAAATAGTCTTTTTTATCTACTGAGCATACGTTTAGAAATTTCTTAAAAAATCCAACTTAACAAATTTGTTTCGATTTACCCCAACTGACCCTAATTGAATTTGCAAAAATAATTTACTATCATACGGTATTTTAATAAAAAATTTAAAAATACTTAAAGTTTGGTTAAATACAAAATTTAAAAAAAAAAGTTTTTTAAAATTTTTATTCATTATATCGAAAATAATTTGTTTGTTTTCAAATTTTTATAAATATTTTAATTAAGATTAATCTTTCATGGAATTACATAATTTATTGAAACATTCTCTCAAACAGTTAAAATTTCGTAAAATTTTGTTGCGAAATAATTCAATATTTTACGGAATTTTATTAAAAATTCCAAAAATAGTTTAAGTTTCGTAAAACTTTATTAAAGATTTTAAAAATTAAGTTTTTTCAATTTTTAGTAATTTTCTTAAAAACAATTGAAATTTTGTTAATGATTTATTCCAAAAATTATCAAATAATATAAATTTGGTAAAATTATATAATAATGAATTTTATTAAAATTTTATTAAATAATTGAGTTAGAATACTATATTTCAGATTTATATTCGAAAATTAAATTAACAACTCTATATTTAACAATTGTATTCGACAATTATATTGCATAATTTGTCCATCATTTAGGATAGAGTCTAACTCTGAATCTATTAAATAAACTGCGATGTTAAAATTGGAAAGCTAATATTAAGAATAGTTTTGAAAAAACGGAATTCGAATTTATTGCAAGCGTATTGCACCAATAATTTGGCAATCGTTCAAGTAGATATTCAATGTAATATTTCCAGGCAGCTGACAGATATAATTTTGTTAGAATTAGTTTCCTCTCGATAACGAGATTTAAATTGTTAATGACATCAAGCCGATTATTTCTGTATTTTGTAATTCTTAATTCATAATCGTTCTACGGATTACGTGCATATAAAGAAGATTTTTTCGGCAAATTTCTCTCTTAAAGATTGACAAAAAAATGCTTTTAGCATTATGGTTTCATAGAAGTTTATTCCGCAAGTGTACAAAAAATTAGGACTAGAATGCCGAAAATTGTTATGAAAATTTTTTCTAGACGAGATTTAAATTTTTGATGACATGAAGTAGATTATTTCTGATATTTTGTAATTCTTAGTACACACAATTCTGCAGACTAACCTTTTTTACAAATTTCTCTCTCGAAAATGAGAAAAAATTCGTTTCCATCAGAATATGGTTCTAGAAATTTTTTCTACAAAAGCATAAAAATTGAGAACTACTTAAAACAGTTGGAATTGGTATGAATTTATTTTCTTCCAGTTTAGTTACAGAATGTGTTGATATTTTGTTAATCCAGTCGATGTTAGCAATCTTCAATTTCTGCAAGTCAAAAATAATTTGAAAATTATGAAATCCGTCGTTTCGTCGGATTCGTCGGCCAGCAACATATATAGATATACATCGGTTCATCCATCGGCAACATATATACAAATGTACATAAACACATATATGCACACAATACATACACATGTATGCTCACACATATGCACACAATACATACACATGTATACTCACACATATACACACATAACATACACATGTATACTCACACATATGCACACAACACATATACATGTATACTCACACATATGCATACAACACATACACATGTATACTCACACATATACACACAATACATACACATGTATACTCACACATATGCACACAACACATACACATGTATACTCACACATATACACACAATACATACACATGTATACTCACACATATACACACAATACATACACATGTATACTCACACATATACACACAATACATACACATGTATACTCACACATATACACACAACACATACACATGTATACTCACACATATGCACACAACACATACACATGTATACTCACACATATACACACAATACATACACATGTATACTCACACATATACACACAACACATACACATGTATACTCACACATATACACACAATACATACACATGTATACTCACACATATGCACACAACACATACACATGTATACTCACACATATACACACAATACATACACATGTATACTCACACATATACACACAATACATACACATGTATACTCACACATATGCACACAATACGTACACATGTATACTCACACATATGCACACAATACATACACATGTATACTCACACATATGCACACAACACATACACATGTATACTCACATATATGCAAAAAATTGATTAATTTTTCTATTTTTCTGCACCATGTTTGTGTGGCTGCACATGCTAGAAAAATTTTAAATTTTGCAACATAATCTTTGAAGTCTCAGCTTTTATTTGAGTCTTGTTATTGAATTAATTTTAATTTCTACCGAACGAAAATTACTATGCATTGAATCAAAATTATTACGTTTAAATCAAACATAATTTTTGGTTTACTGTATGACTAAGATAATTATGTTTGATTTAAATATATTGTTTTCTCAGTAAAAATGTTAGTTTTTTTATAATAGTTATTGCTAAATGAATTTTTTTACAACTTTTTAAACAAAATTTTATTTCTTCTAAATGAATAAACCGATTGAAATAAATGAAGCTTGAATATTAAGGGGATAAGATATACTTTCATTTAGAATTAGAGACTTTTTAAAGAGTTTATTTTTGAATAATTATTTAACAAATTTGTTATAAACAAATTTTTTTTTTAATTTTCTGCGTCTTTTAAAAATTTGATAAAAATATTAACATAATTAAAACTATAAGAAATCAAAATGTATAGTGCAACATGACTATACTTAGTTTTTAATCAATATTATGGTTATATAAATGTTAACTCGACAGTATTTTGTTTATTTCATAGATGCAAACAATGTTTTAATTCAGAAAAACATCAAACTTTCATGTTTGTTGCAATATAATTTTGATTGTAACTATTTAAAAATTGTTGCTCATAAATCTTTTCAACGAATTTTGATTTCTTATAGTTTTAATTTTATGTTGAAATTTTAAAAAAAAATTTAAGGAGGCAGAACATTAAAAAAATTATTTTTTCATAAAATTAAATACATAATTATTCAAAAATAAATTTTTTAAGAAGTCTCTAATTCTAAACAAAAGTATAATTATTTTATCTCTTTTATTATATCCCCACTTGATTCATTTAAATCGATTCATTCATTTAGGAAAAATAAAATTTTGTTTAAAAACTTGCAAAAAATTCAATTTGACATAACTTTTATAAAAAAATATTTTTTTTTAGTAAAAACTAAAAATCTATACAAAGTAGTAATAGTTGCTCTGATATATAATAAAAGTTGCTTCGCTCAAAATATTAATTGCTCGAGACATTTTAAATATTACTCGACTTTTATTAACATTTATTAATTTTATTAACAAAATTTTAATTTAACATTTAATTTTAACATCCGACTGGTTCTTAAATTGGAACACTGAGAAAACATTATACTTAAATGAAACACAAAAATAATGTTAGACGATTTTGTTTAAATGAAATTAATTTGTAAGTTTAATCTCAATATATAGAAAATATCTACTGCATTGATTCAAAAGTATTATTTGTTTGAATAATTATATTTAATTCAAACATATTTTCTGTTACGGTTCTAAACAAAAATTATGTTTAAAAATTTTATGTTTGAATCAAACTTAAATGTTAACTACAGATAATTAGAATCAACCACATTTTATGTTTGATTTCAATATATAATCTCTTAATCTCTTAAGTTTTCCTTTTAAAATAAACGTTTATTTTTAGATTCTGGTGCTGCACATGTTCTAAATCAGTTTATATTAATATAATATAACCGACAGTTAAAAAAAATTAATTTGTTTATTCAAAAATTTTTTTTTTACTTTACTTAAAAGTCAAAATAAAAATAAAACTTTCATTTATTGCCAACTTTTTCCTAAACTCAATATCTTCAGACTTACAAAATATAGGCAATATTTATATATGTAAGTAAAAATATTTTTATTTTGTGAATAGAAAATTAGTACTTTAAAATTAACTACAAGTAGGTAAAAATAAAATATCAATATTTAAAACAATTCAATCTAAATTTATGAAAAAATAAATGTTGAATAACAAATATTTCAAAACAAACATAAATAATTAAAAAAAATAAATTATTATTTACATACACATGTATATATTTACACATAAATACATAACACACACACACATATATATATATATATATAAATTAAAATTTTTTTAATATATATAAAATCAATGGAGATGCTATTTAATAAATTTATACAAGTGGAAATAAACAAGTAAAATGTCTTCCGAGCGAGGACAACGACGCTAGTATTTATAAAGACATTAACTGAAACTGTTGGAAACAAATTGTACATACTTTGTTCTTTTTTTTGATGTTTTTGAAACACAACAGAATTGTTTCGTGAAAATGGAATAACTTGCACTGATGCAAACGGAATAATTTTTTATAATGATCAATTATTCTGTCTTTTGAACGCTGATGGCATTTGGCGGATGTACCGGAATTGGTTTCGGCATTTTCGTGTCTTCTCCTGTAACGCCGAACGATGGTGGTTGCTGGTTGCATTAATTAAGCGCAGATGCCGATTCCTTGTCACCCGCCATTTGCCATTCGCGTTCACGTTTGTGTTTCGCCTCCGGTAGGACAGGACCTAATTCATCGTGTGTTCGTTGAACATACATCTCCTCTTTGTATAAGTGACCGCATATGTGCGAGTGGATATAGCAATGTTGCGCGCTTACATTTATATATGTTTGCGTATGTGAATTCATCCAGGAAAGTCCAGCCACGTACTCGAACCAATTGGTTTCGTGCCTACGTCGCAAAACAGGTTATGCACTTAACGTGGGATAACCGTCAGGGACAGGTGTCCTGAACGACGTTCCGCCGCAGAGACGATTTTCAACCATCGATGAGAAAGGTTAGAAAGAGTTTGTAAAAGGATATTGAATTACTCGAGATTATCTTTATTCACTCTCGGGATGTCCATTCGATGCTGACTGGACCAAATGACGACCTCTCTTTTTTACCTTGACAACTCTGACTTTTGATCAAGGTCTCCAGATAAGGATGTTTTATTATCGACAAAATGTGTTTTTGTATCATCCTAAATGCTTTTTTTTCTTTTTTTTTACCTGCATGGTAACAAGTTCTGTCAAAAATGTTCCTTTCGTACTTCTACACTGAGAAAATAAAGTTATCGAATCAATGACATATTCGTTTGTTGCAATAAATGGCATATTCAATATCGTTCGAATACAAATACTGTTGGTTTAATAACATGTGCTATTGATTATTGCACTTTAGATTTAAATAAATCTTGTTTTATATTATTACAGAAGTTGTAGTGTTGATAGAAAATGTTATAATATCAAGATATGCATTTTGTAGCTATATTTAAATCAATTCAATAGCGTGTATTACACGGAAAAAACTGCATGGTTGTGTCAACTATATATATTGAAAAATACGGGATATCTATTTTTAAGGTTACCACATCCATTTATTTATTTAACCCATCCATTTCTATGGATGTGTCAACTAAATAAATAAATGTAGTATCCATAGAAATGGATGTGTTAACCTTAAAAATGGATATCTCGTATTTTTCAATATATATGGTTGTCCCAACCATGCAGTTTTTTCCGCGTAGTGATTTCATTTCTATTTTATTTTCAATCAATGCTATCAATTTTAAAGAACATTAATTCATAGCATGATGCTATAGTTTTAATTATGAACACTGTCGCTTTTCTTCAAAAATATTTTAAGAAATAAACACATCTTTGCTCTTTAATACCTATTCCAAGTTACACTTTTTTGTTGTTTAATACACAACATACATAATTTGAGGTAGAAGTTCACAACTTGAATTAAACTCACAATTTATCGCAACATAAAAATTCAACGCACTACGTACAATCATAATACATTTAATTGATGTTAATTTGAATTCCCGTACATAAAAGAATGATGGAAGAAATACAGCTTGCGAGAGAAAAAATTAAGTTGTCAACTAGGTATATTCAGTGACAAAAAATGTTTAATAACCTAATTACATCACTTTATGAATCTGCTTTACACTTTATTTTCATCATTGTTAAATAAAGTATGTTTTTGTAAGTTTATAACATGCTATTTTTATATATTAAATGCAAATACTATAAAATAGTAGAAATATACTTATATAAAATTAATAATTTATTATTATCAACAAATTTATATTTAATATTTAATTTTTATTTAACATAACATAATTATAACAACGTTATAATAATAATGTTATTAATTTCCCTAAAGAATTGGAGTTGGGAACTATTATCCATGATCAGTGGATAATAATTAAAAATTGTCAACGTCGTAGCAGACTTTAACTATACACATTATCATATGAGATAATATGGTGAAAAGTCTGTTCAGCGGACCGATACTTATACTCTGCGCGAGACAATTCGTGCGCGAGAGAGGTATTTCTCGCCATCTATCAAGGAGTTAGATAAGTATAAGAGAAACTTCAATTAGTTTTCCAATTCCTTGCTAGATGGCGAGAAATACCTCACTCGCGAACAACCTGTTTTGCGCAGAGTATAAGTATCGGTCCACTGAACAGACTTTTCATTATATTATCTTAAATGATAATGTGTATAGTTAACGTCTGCTACGACGTTGACAATTTTTAATTATTATTCACTGATCATGGTTAATAGTTCCCAACACTAATTCTTTAGGGAAATTAATAACATTATTATTATAACGTTGTTATATTGAGGGGCTGGATGCTATAATGTGTTACGCGCCATTCACTTAACATGGCGCGTAACACATTATAGCATCCAGCCCCTCAATTATGTTATGTTAAATAAAAATTAAATATTAAATATAAATTTGTTGATAATAATAAATTATTAATTTTATATAATAAACAATTCTCACGTAAAATTACATCAAGCTTGCTGAAAGCTTGCAGTGCAATATTGCAACAAGCTTTTAGTGCAATCTTGCGACAATGTTACTGTGCAATCTTGGGCCAATATTGCAAATATTGCAGTTTAATATTGCAGCAATATTGCTGCAAGTTTACGTGCTCTCTGGGTAGCTGCTTAAAATTTTAGGTTATGTTTAGAGTAGTTTTAGCTTCATTGAAGATTGATTATTGAAAATCAAAATAATATTTTATTGAAAATATTGCACATAATAAAGAATGAAATATTAATAGTTTGTAAAGAAAATTAGTCACTTCTATTTATTTATACTTCCAAATTTAGTTCCATCAAAAACAGCTAATGTCCCTTTTACCGTGAAACGTCACATATACTCTCCTATCAAGTATAGGGTACCCTAAGGGGGTAAGATTCAATTAAACTTTTTTTCAGTGTACGGTAAATTACATAAATAAATAATTTACCGTAATCAACGGTATAAAACTAGTATATTATTACCTAACAAAGATGGCGGACTTTTAAAAACGTAAATATTGACAGTTCTTAACCTTAAAATTTAAATATTATAGTAAATTTGATAAGTTTCAAGCAAAATGAAGAAGAGTAGCCAGTAGGGGAGACCGGGGCGTAATGGATCAGTGGCGTAATGAATTACGTCAATTTATTCAAAAGTGGTAAATCAGAGTAATTTCGGTTTTTGATCAAAATAATGTACTTGGCATACTGGAAGTTTGTACCAAATTTGATTGTTATTAATTTATTATTGTTAAAAAAATATGGTAGAAAAAGTTATTTTTACACTTGACAGTAAATTTTTCAAGTCCTTGTTTTTTTGTTACATCTTTTTCAAAATTATTTGTAAAAAATTTTTGATTATCAGGTTTTGAGCTTTAAACATTTGCTCTTAAAGAACAATTGACAATTTTTGTTTCATTCTTACGGTATTGATAAAAAATAACAAAATTATCCTTAAACGTCTCCGATTCTAAAACTGTTTTTAAAAACAATGAGCCTCAATTAGAAAAAAAGTTATTTTTTAAAAACTGCAGCTGTGTAAGGCGTTACATGACGTTAAACTTGCGCCGTGTGGCGCAAGCATGTCCGTATACATCTGTGTGCACTGGTTAACGCTACATATTTGCACAAATTTTAATGGTAATATCTACTTAACAATATCAGAAAAACAACTACGAAATTTCTTATTTTTTAAAAAATTATTAGCAATTAATGATTTTTTAATTAATTGAAAATATTAATTAAATCTTTGGTAATCTAAAACCATTTAGAACTATGTGCATTCATATTTTACATTACTTAAAATTCTTATAAATTTCTTAGCGATTAAAATTCTACAACAAATTGTACACGAGAGAGGAAAACTAATATACTCTTCATGTTTATTTGTTTTCCTTTAAAAACAAAAAAACATCAATTTTCATCGCAGTCATGAAAAAAAAGAAAATAGTATATTAAAGAATATGCAATAAATATTCTTTCTAATTCCACGTCAGCGAAAAATAATATAAATAAAAACATGTACTATTAATGAATAAAATATTAATTAATTACATTATATTATTTAATAGTAAAATAACTTAAGCCAAAGATTATAATAAGAATGGGTCAAATATTTTCTATTTCAAAATGTTCTTTTATTGTGTAAAAAATACCCGTGTAGAAATTAATAGTGGAAGTTTGGATCCATCCTCGCTCCACCCATGGAAATGTTATAGTCATCTAGCGCCATCCATGGAGCGAGTCGATTCCGCTAAATTGAAACATAACCTCCAATTTCTCCGGCATAAAGTGTCAAAACGTGAAAAATATGTTAAATTCTTTGATTTTTATCGCATAAATCGTAGTTTATTCTATATTTTTGAAAATTAGATGTTAAAAGTTTCCATAAATAAATATATATTTTCTATATAAATATTGTTTTTTAATGCATCTTCGAATTTTTCTCAATTACATAATAAGCATATTTCATTTGTGAATTTGTTATATTTCCTAATTTCTAGGAATACCTATGAGGTAAAAAATCACAATTGTATGCATTTTTTCTTATCGTATTTGACCCAAAGAAAAATTCGGTTCAATAAAAAATAGTTAAGACGATTGAATGTTATATTTTTTAAAAATAAAAATTCAATCAAAGGATAATTCGGTTAGGTAAATATTCTGCATGACGAAAATTTGATTATATAAAAATTCAGGTTGGTAATATTTTGAGCGAATGACAATTTTGTTAAATGAAAATTCGGGCTAGTAAAATTTCGATCGTACGCAAATTTGTCTTAATAAAAATTCAGCTAAAGAAAATTTTGGTTAAACAATTTTTTCTGCTGCAACAACTAACCTTAAAAATTCTATTTTTTTGTAAATTGTTAACTTTGAAATTACTTGAATTAATTGAATAATTAATAAACCAATAAATATGTTCTACATTTATAGTAGAAATATATTATTCCATTTTTGTATATACACATATATAAACAAATTAAACACACTTTTTGTAAAAAAAAATTCTTCTCCGATCAGCTGGCCGTATTTCTTTTTTGTTAATATTATGGAATAAATAAATAGAAATAAAATTGATAAATGCATAAACATCATTACGTTGATATTCGACGATTCATTTTTTAACTTCTCAAATCAAATAACATGGTTAATTTTTAAATTCACGAAAGAAAAAGTTTTGACAGATGAAGTTATGTTTGCAATCTCGCACTGCGAGCCGATTGCGAGGACAGCGCGAGACGACAAAGGTGTTTGAAATGCTAGTAGCGCCATTACAGTGCAATGGAACACTAGCGTGGTTCCTGCCTAGCTCCACGAAATTTTTCTACACGGGTAACTGGCGTAATAAACTATTCGAGAATGTAAAGTAAATAAATCATTAATTGATAATAATTTTTTAAAAAATAAGAAATTTCGTAGTTTTTTTCTGATACTGTTAAGTAGATATTACCATTAAAATTTGTGCAAATATGTAGCGTTAACCAGTGCACACAGATGTATACGGCCATGCTTGCGCCACACGGCGCAAGTTTAACGTCATGTAACGCCTTACACAGCTGCAGTTTTTAATAAATAACTTTTTTTCTAATTGAGGATCATTTTTTTTAAAAAAGGTTTTAGAATCGGAGACGTTTAAGGAATATAAGAGAATTTTTATTTTTTTGCTAGGTGGTGAAGAACATGTTTGTTTATTAACATTTTATAAACAAATAATATAAAAAATTATTTTAAAAAAAATTTTAAAACAAAAAATATATTCAAATACTGCTATTCAAGACGAAAAAAAACATTATTTTATTTTGAAATCCGTTAATTAGAAGTCGAGAAAATTTTTTTTAAGTTAATATTTTCAGGGATTGTTTTCAACCATAGTAAAAGTCAAAAAAAAATATGTTGGTTAAAAAAGAAAAAAATATGTTTTACGTGATCCGCTTGGGAAATTCTGACCCAATATTAATTAAATAATCTTGTCAAGTTTAATTTCTTGTAATTTATATATTAATAATTAATAAGTACCAATAATAACTATTTATAAAAAAATTACTGAAGAATAGATTTTTTAAGTAAATGGATTTTGCATTTCGCTACAACTTTTTACAATTTGAAAATTGCATGAAAATGTTTAAACTTTAAATTAAATATGTTTCATTTTCAATATTCTTTTTTATAAATATGTACAATAGTCAATAGAAAACAAAACTGTCAATATTAAATAATATTTCATGATCAAAATTATAATTTTATTGCTGATTCAATACGCCCCTGCCCGAGGAGGGCAGAGATAGATATTAATAAGAAACATTTTTAATTTTACAATTTTCTTTTAATATTTAAAAAACAGTTTTCATAAACAGGAATGTTTTACCATTTTAATAAAAAAATATTATCGAAATCTATGAATGATAAGTATATATGCATGAAAAGAAATCTGTTCGTATTTATACCATTTGAAATGGGGAGGGGGTGGTTTTTAAAATTTGAAACCTATTGGTTTTTCATCTTTAAGGTGCCCTGGACTGAAAACAATTATTATCAGAATAACTTCCCAGGAGAACCAGAGAGAGGTCAGCTTCTTTGAAATAGGTGGTATCGAGGAAATCAAATACTCGTTGCGGACCAAAACCAGCAAGCATAAAAACATCCATCATGAGCGATTGTAAAACGAGGAAGAGTACCTGCGGGGTAATGCTACGGCTAAATCCCTCACTGGTTCCGATCGTCAAGCGCTTTCGAGCGTGCGGGCGGTGGCCAGTGTCCCAACTCGCTGTCGTGGTCACCAGTCAGGAAAACGCTGATAAGCTGGAGAAAATCGGGCACATAAAGATTGTGTTCGTCTCCTGAAAGATAAGAAGAAGATATATGGTTACAAGGTGTCATAGGTGCATTGACTATGGCCATATAGATAGAGATTGCCAAGCAGTAGGTTGGTCGGCTGCGTTCTAGAAGTGCGGAGAAGCCGGTCATAAGGCAGCAGATTGTAAGAAGAGCCCATGCTGCTTCTTGTGCCAGGAAAAGTTCGGCGAGAAGGAGAATATTCAGCATGTCGCTGGATAAAGGGGCTTATTACGAAATTTATTCTAGAACTCAAGATATGGGAAAAATTTAGAACTTTTTCTTTAAAAATTTCAATAATAATTAAAGAATTTTCAGGTGTTTTCTAATGGCTTGGAAATATTTGTTCATGACGCTGCGACTGAGTACTTCAGTCACTGCGCGCTGAAAAAGTCTCGAACTATTTAAGAAAGAAGACGTAGCGTAACCAATAGGTATATAGCGCCACTTGGCTTTAAACGCTTTAAACACGATCTAAAACTGCAGTATCGTAACGCGTCCTAGCAGCCGAGTGGCCTGCAGCCGGAGAGATCTTTTTCTATTCTTAAACCAGTTCAGAACTTATTCAAGAAAATTCAACAAGTTATCCAGAAATTTATTACAGTTATCCCCGAACAGCTTAAAATAATATTTCAATCTACGGTTTCGTAGCATTTCTTGTTTTTTCCATATTCTGCACCGATAAATGTAAGATGCACATGCTATACCTTTCAAAAAATGTATCTAACAATTAACTTCACTTCATATAAAAACAATAGGAAATAATAAGTGTGAAGTGAATTGAATAGTTAAATTTTTAGACAGGGATAACAAATGCACCGAAAGGTACAGATACTGTCCCAAACATTTTTCTGTGTGAGTTCTTGAATAAGTTTCTAAATAACTCTTGAAAAAAGTTTCTTCGTGCAGAAACGTTAAGCAGTTTTCTAAGTTGGAAACGAGTTTTCTATTTTGGAAATCATTGACAATCGTGCTAGAAAATTGTTATTATGGCGGAATGATGTGAATGTCATATTTTTCCACCAATTACAATTTATTACAAATTGACATTAAAATCATCGCGTCATAATAAAATTTTTCTATCACTGTTTTTACTCCCGTGGGGGCCCGAGGGCAGAATAGGCCCCCTGCGATCGGCTGCATGTCGTAAGAGGCGACTAAATGAGACTCAGAGTGGTGCCACTGCTTGCGGTTAGTATTCAGTTCGTCTCAGGCTTTCCTATAGAGCAGTGGCTTACGATGATGATGGGCAGTGCCGTGACGTCCCGGCAGGTCTAATATACACCGTCAACCTAACTTGCCGAAGCAAGAGTGATAAGACTCTTAATCTTAAGAAGTTAAATTTGTCGAGTTAAAAATTAAATTCAAATGGGAGATAATAATAATTTAATAACTTCTTCGTTTTCCTGTATAAATTTTAATTCCCTTCGCCTTATTTCCCGAATATTTGTGACTTTGTTCAAATTTCGCCGGTCTAACCCAGACCGACGCCCTTCCAACGTGTCTTTACAGAAAGTCTTTTCAAGGGGTAAGAGACCACTACGGAGAAGGGCTGAGCCTGACGCAGTTTATTGGGACTACTACTACTACTAAAAAAATACCAAACGCAGTCCTGACACTCTACTTTCTAGTATGAACTAGTAAGTCGATTTGGCTCCATTCTACATTAAAAACGTAAGAAAATGGGCGCCGTCCTGGGTTTGGTACCTTCTAGGAACAACTAAAATGTCAATTTGACTTCAATCTTAATTAAAAAGCGGAAGAAAATAAGTTGCGGCGGGCTTCGGCCCTCTCCGTAGTGGTCTCTTCTCGAGACATCTTAAAAAGGCGCCTTTTTTAAAGACACGTTGAAGGGGGGCCGGGTCTAAGTTAGAAGGCTTCTCACACAAAAAACCTGTGTTCATTTTTGTTGTAACCCAAAATGAGCCCATGTTAAACGTCATATAACGTGGCGCCACCTACGAGGTTCAATTTTGTTGCGTTTCAAATTGAGTAACCTACGCTACTCAATTTAAACCTAGGTTTTTTGAGTGCTAGTACTAGGTAACGTATAGTATTAAACCCTAGTAACATTATTGTTAAATGTTACCCAAACCTGCAGTTTATACGCTTTTTAAAACGATTTTAAGGTAATTTTCAGTTTTTCGCATTTTTCTTGCATAATAGTTAATGTAAAGAAAAAACATATACAACATATAATGAAAGACATTTTAAAAGGAATGAACCATTTATCATCAAAATTGACAGATTTCATGAATCTGCATAATTACCATTATTTTCATAAATAATAAAATTCTTTTTAGGAAATAATAGCAATTATCCTTAACACAACTTTCATCAAATTTCTCGAAGAATATAATTATTTTGAAAAACTTTATTAACCGCCTTTCGCTGTGAGGAGAAAAATTTTAAATGTGGGTTCCAAATGTTAAGAAATTTCTATGGGACCAAGATTTGTGAGATTGGGTACACATGGGTTTCCGCGGTTGGTGATTATGAATCTGAAACCAGATTTTCGAAACCCAAAATGGCAGATGTATTTTTAATTTATCAGATTTGCTTAAAACTTGATACTCGGGGGTTTTCATGGTCGCTGATAACGAATCTAAAGTCCATTTTTAATACTTTCAAATGACGTAACAAGCGATGCCCGAAAACCCTCAAGAAACATGTTTTAATCGAATCCAATCATTCCTCAGAGTTTTTGAAAAATTACACAGACACACAAAAAAGTCAAATCCCAGAGGTCACACTCCCCTATCCCCACATTTTTGAGGTCGCTAAAACCGAATATCACCTTGAACAATTTTTTTAATCGTCCATTTACCCGCTACCGTCCCCTTACACCTGCTCCTGGGGATGGGAATTTTAGTTTAAAAAAATAGTCGAGTAGGGTGTCTATTCATATGTTTTTTAGGTCGCTAAAACCAAAACAGACTACCAAAAACAAATTCTTCCCTGCCTTAACCCCCTACAATCCCCATAACACCCGCAAGGTGGGGGTTAAAATTCGAATTTTTACGAAAAGTCGAGTGTGCTGTCAAAACCTTTACGTTTTTTGGGTCTCTAAAGCCGAAAAAGGCCACCAAAATTAAATTTAACCCTCTTACTACCCTCGGGAGGCGGTTAGAATTTTAATTTTTTTGGTAATTGAGAAAAATGTGCAATAATCTTTTTTCGGTACATTGGAACTAATGCACCTGAACAGGATAATGGTATGTTAATAAAAAAATATAATTTAGAAAGTTAATGATTCTATTTTTTAATAACAAGTTTTACCTTGATTATTTAAATAAAATCTTTTTTTTTAATGTCATAACCTGTATTTATGTCATCTTTTTGTGCCTAAAAATATGTTTATTGTCACTTAAATGTCAAATAGTTTTTTTAAGTACTTGTTTTAAAATTTACTCCCAAACCAAAACCAAACCAATCTTCAGGAAGATGTTCTTTGACATGTTCTGAACGAATTATGTTTGGGGTCGTCCATAAAGCATGAAACACATATTTTCGGTAATCTAGACTAGTATTTTAAAATTCTCGGTAAAACTGAAACCAAAGAAGGTAAGAAAGAAAATTGGGGCTAATTACCGATGAAAAGAGAATTTTTGAGAATATTCATTTAAATGATTAATAACAGACTTGGTAATTTAAATATGTATTTTTTTAGTATGTAGGATAAAAATAAAGGATGGAAGTGTTATTATATGAAATTAGATATTCTTACTTGAAGTAAACTTCACTGATACTAAAATATCATCAGATTCATTATTTTGTAACTTCTATCCTAATCATACAATACTATTCTGTCAATGTGATTAATTTAATCAAACCTTTAATTCCCTTTTACCGCGTGATTATACACTTAATTAACTCTCACTCTTTCTTTACTCTCATTCTTAATACAAATAATCTTCACTGTCACTAAAAGTTAATCACATTTTTCTTTTATTCACTTTTATCCTAATCTTACATTACTATCCTGTCATTCTGTCGTTAACTTCACTCTTAAATCGCATTTATTTTACTCTTACTCATTCTTCACTGTTATTCTCACTTCGAGTAAACTTCACTGACACTCATAGTTAATTAGATTTGTAAAGTTACACAATAGCATTTCGGAATGACTAAAATGTTTTATATTTTCCTCAGTTTTACCCCCTGTAACTCGAAAAATATTCTTTCAGGGTGAAATTGCCCGATACATAATTTGTTTAGAACATCTTCCTGAAGTTTTAACCAATTTGGCCGAATGCCAATTACTGTACATTTTGTACGTTGTCCTTTTCCAAGAACAGATACGCGAAAGCTAATAATAGATTTATGGAAAAAGATTTTAATCCCTTAATACCAGAATCTTATATAATGTATTTCGATATAAATAATCAGTATGGTGCTTCTATGAGCGAAAGCTAGTCTTATACAGATTTTGAATGGTTAGAAAATTATAGTAACGACTTTTTCCTAAATATTCCAGATGATTCAGAAGAAGGATATATTCTTGAAGTAGATTTAGAATAACCTATTGAACTTCATGATTCACATAAAGACTTACCCTTATTGTCAAAACATTTTATACCTCCTCTCCCAAAATGTACAATTCCTAAATTAATTCCAAATTTATTACCAAAGAAGAACTATACAATTCACTATAGAAATTTAAAGCTATATTTATCATTTCGAATAAAAATTAACTAAAATACATAGAGTTTTAAAATTTAAGAAAAAGCAGTGGTTACAACCCTACATTAATTTAAATACCGAGCTTAGAAAAAAATCGAATAATGAATTTGAGAAAAAATTTTACAAGCTGATGAACAATTACGTATTTGTCAAGACAATGGAAAATGTTAGAAAACACAAGGATGTTAGATTAGTAACAAAATTGGAGGGAAGATATTGCGCAAAAAATTTAATTGCTCAACCAAACTTTCATAGTTGCACCACATTCGATAAAGACATGGTCATTATTGAGATGAATAAAACAAAGGTATAATTTAACAAACCAACTTACATAGGATTCACTATTCTAGACATATCAAAGATAATAACATATGACTTTCATTACAACTAAATTAAAGAGACTTTCAATGATTCTGCAAAATTACTCTACACATATACTGACAGTCTTGTTTATCACATCACAGTACCAAATTTTTCTGATTATATTAAAAGAGATTTACATAAATTTGATACATCCGATTATCACGAAAACAACATTTATAATATACCACTTGCAAATAAAAAAATCCTAGGTCTTATGAAAGACGAAAATAACGGTAAAATTATAGACAAATTTATAGGTTTAAGATAAAAACTATATGCATTCAAGTCATGGGGTGATGAGGAAGCTACAAAGAAAGCAAAAGGGGTAAAATATTCAACTTTAAAAAAAAGAATTCGATAATTTTCAGCATACTCTCAATGAAAATAAAAACCTGAACCGATCTCACCACTTTATACGCAACAAAAAATATTAAGTACTTACTGTCAAACAAAATAAAATTGCTCTAAGTTGGCAGGATGATAAAAGAATTTTAATACCAGGGAAAACTGACACCTTTCCTTGGGGTTACCAACAGCATGATCCAACGGAAATAGATGAAATTGATGCATAAAATGTAAATATTTATTTAAAATGTTTTGATTGTTTTATAAAATTAAACAAATGATAGACTTTATAAACAGTTTTATTTGAGACATTGCTCTATCAACATGTCTTCTACACACTTGAAACATTTGCAAAAACAAAAATAAATTCTTGGTCAAATTGCGAAAGCAAGTGCGTCAATTGCGATTAGGCAAGGAAGAAATTGAACAGACATTAAGTAACACCTTTAAACCTATTGTGACACTGATTCAGAAATTAGTTGACGACATTGAAATTGTTAAACAAATTCGACCAGTGAAAATTGAGAAAGAGGGAGACCTTCCTTCAGAGTTTGAAGAAGATCAAGAAGTTAAGAGAGAGAATGATTCATTTTTAAGAGATGACTTACCATTTGGAACAGCTGATGATGATGACGATAACGGTGATGATTATGATGATGATGTAGGAGATGATAATGAAGATGGAGATAAATAAGAGAAACATGGTACTATTTCATATCTTCAACTGTTGGATGAATAGGGAAAAGATTTCGATTTTTCCTATGGAGTTCGTAAATTATTTAAAGGGCAATTAATGATTGGTAATTCAGGAAGCAATTTTGAACAAAGTAATATTAGTGTAGGTAATAAAACATATCCTGCAACGAAAGGATTACTTGAGCTTTTATTCAAAAAAGTGCCAGAAGAAGCTGTTTTAAGTGTAGTTGATCGGGAAAATTATAAAAATATTGTAATATCAACTAATGCTCATAGAAAATATTACAAAGCAGATGGCGCTGTTAGAGAAAAAAGAGTTTAAAATATCAAAACTACGTAGCAGTACATTCTGGTGAAGGTTTAATTCCAGAATATATGACTCAACAAGAAGATACAAAAATTGATTATGTTTATTAAGATGATCCTAATGAATTGATCGATCGTTTAAGATTGCTCTTGTCATCTCAAGCAGCTGGAAATCCATGTCATAATATCGAGATTATATCAATTATTGAAGAGTTGAGAGAAGCTGGAATTGTTTATTAATTAACGACTGTAGAGTTTTTTTATCATTTTCATGATGAGTATCGACATATTCGGACGTCAGTTTAAAAGCTCAGAAACTTCAAATCAAGGTCCTATAGGGCTTAGTTTTAAGTTGACTGTAGAAGGAGATTTTAATATCAAAAATAAAAAACTTTGCAACGTAGCCGATGCTGAAAGCAATGGTGATGCAGTAAACTTGAATATTGTAAACAGAGTTATTGAATCTAAAGCAAACACCATCCATGATGTAATTGGTTCTCTGAGAAACGATATAAATGTCAATGTTGTAAAAATTTTAGACTTAAAAATTTAATAAAAATAATTTGAAAATCTAAAAATCAGTATTGAATGAAATATAGAGATGATGTCTCTCAACAAAAAGATTATTTTACAATTGGACAGCAGACTGCACATACTTGAAGGTAATTAACAATGGAGAATCAATAACTACAGTTGGTGAAAGAGTCACATAAATCAACGAGAAAAATTATAAGCGAAGAAATGTTGACATTTGAGGCATTGATGAGACTTGGCAAGCAGATCTTGTTTAAATGCAACCTTTTGCGAGAGAAAATAAAGGTTACAAGTACCTGTTAACCGTCATTGATACATTTTCCAAGTTTGCCTGGGCTGTTCCAGTAAAGTCCAAAAAGGTGAAGATGTGACTGCGGCAATGAAATCTATTTTAATTAAAAGCGTGTACCAAAAAATTTGCAAGTAGATAAAGGAAAAAATTTTATAATTCACGTTTTGAAAATCTTATAAAAAATTATAACATTAAACTGTATTCTACTCATAGTAATTTAAAGGCTTTAATTTGTGAGCGATTTAATCGTACTTTTAAGAATAAAATGTAGATGCAATTCAGTTTACGCGGTAATTACAAATGGATAGACATATTAAGTGATCTAGTAAATGTGTTTAATAATAGTAAACATCGGACAATACTAATCCACTCACATATATCTTGAAGGATTATCAGGAAATTCCAAGAAGTAGATGATTTTACGAACAACAACTTTCTAAAGTTAAATATCCAGATGTATATTTAGTTGAAAAAGTATTTAAAAAGCGAGGATTTAATGTATTTGTAAAGTGGTTGGGTTTTGATAATTCTCATAACAGTTGGATAAACGAATCTGAATTATAATGTATTTGAGAAAGGTTTTAAATAAAAATAAATTAAAGTGTATGCATTTTTGTATTTATTTATCCTCTCTTTACAATATACTACTATTTATAAATTGAATATTTGACATTTGATAAATAGCTTCATTTGACATTTGCTTGCAGTATTGTAAATTAAGGTTTGATAGTTCGACATATTTTTGTTTAGCACAAGGAATAAGTTCATTAAAAATTGCAAATGATGGTTCACTAAATGTAAAAGATTTATCTGAACGTTCAATTGATATTATACGTTATGTAGCACTAAAACGTATTGTAAACGTTTCACACTCGAGCACTGTTGCAACACAATGTCTGGTGAAAAATCGCATGATATGTTTTATTTACTGCATTACACAATAGACGCCAATCTTGAAGCTTCATAACAATGATACTCGTGGATGGCTGCTTCTTAGTTGAATTTTTGGTATTATATTTCCATTTATGTCTAGTTCTGCTCCAACGACAACTTGCTTTGTAAAAGATAGTTTCAAGTTGTAAATTTTTGATAATAACATTTCTCCACATGGGAGCGTTCATATTTTATGTCACGCTCCAGGACAGGTGGGGGAGGGGTCTTCACCAAACGTGACAAGATGTGACATAGGCAGGCGGGGTCATCCTAAGTGTGACATCACTTTTTATTCCTTTAAAAAATTAAAACTAAAACCAAGATTCAAATTTAGGGCGCGCTAAAATGTCTCTCTTTTCAATGGAATCAACTTCATATCTCTCAGCGATATATTGTTTTATAAGATATTTGTCTATATTCAGACGTCTAGAATAAATATAATATATATAGATATAGACTTTTTGTTCTAAATGTTCACGTGCGACAAGTATTATCTGTGTCTAATTATTTATTGTTATAAAGAGAACTGGCGATTACGATAAGTTTGATTTGAAATAAATAAGTGTATTAATTATTGTATTATTTATTATCCTGACTAATATAAACAGACTAACTATTCAAAATTCATATTTATATAGTATATTGTATAACTATAGTAGAATAATAATTGAACTGTAAGATAAATAAAATAATAATAAAATTTATAACATAAAATTAATAAAACGAATTTAATGAAATAATAAATCAGGATTTATAATTAATAATAATAAGCAATATATAATAATAAAGAATAAAAATAAATAACTAAATAAATAAATTTTAGCAACAATAAAAACAATATTAATTAATAAGTATATAAAATAATAAACAAAAAATCGTCTTTTTTTAGTTTCTACGGTAGTATAGTCTATAGTTAAAATAATACTACATTTTTATATTGTTTAAATATAAATAATTTAAAATTATAACAGAGCAATTATTTTTTTAATATTTATATTTTTTTTAGTTTACTGAAAGTTATTTCAGATTTGGCTATTTTTGGTGGAGCGGTAGACAATAGACGGAGGACCGAACTTATTAGAAGTTGTAAAACTAGACGAATTGACAGTTGAATTAAAAAATGTTAGATTTTCAATAAGCCGCAGTGCTGTTTACTTGCGTTTGCTTCCAAGGTATGCAAATAGTCGTGAGGGAAAGCGACACGTCAAAACGGTCCCTGTAAAATTATGTCGCTCTCTAGCGAACCAATATCGAAATCATCAAGATACAGAAATTTATCGATCAACTATTCGAGATCTATAGACGTTATTATCAATTCTTGGACCAGGTCAAGTATGTTTTCTATCCCAAGATGATAAGGCGAGAGTTCCGATAGGAATCACTGCCGCCCATAAGCAAGCACCGATGCTCATGCACCTTGAATATAAGGTCACCCTCCTTGATCACGACTGGGTCGTGGCTGATCGCCATAAATTAATTACATCAGTCTACGCGGGAATCGAAATAAAGCCTAATGGAAATGGTGATCCTAGTGCCGTGACGTACTCTGGACCAACCTACATCGCTATTCGTAGTGGAAAGCAGTCTGTTTCAACTGCAGATTCACACGCCAAAGATTTCGTTAAACTACTTAAGATGCTAGAATTTGATTGCTTACTAAAACCCCAGTAGGAAGCATCAATCCCATAGTTTGAAGTTTGGTCATCCATGATTATTGACGATCACCCTGTTACAGCAGAATATGTCGAACCGGAAGATTTGAATACTGCACCAATGCCTAAAATGGACTGGTACAGAAGACACGTCAGAGAAGCACAGTACATCCTTCAAATAGTTAAATGTTATTATATTCAATGTTGTGGAAAAAGGAGAAGCAGTTGGTGGACCATTTTACCTAATGCATTTCAATTATTGCCGTATTCAATTGTTCAGAGATCGATATTAAAAGTTCCTGCTTCTGACGACAATTTTTTATTGAAGTTCTTTTCGCTATTAATGCATCTAGCATTAGATAAACAATTTGATTTTAAAAATCCTCTTCAACGATCATATAACATGTACTGTAGGGTGACCGTTATTTTGCAAACGTTGGAATTTCTTAGGCTGCCGGGCAGAATTTGCTTTAGAATGTGAAAAAATAAGCTATGCACAAGAAAAGCCAAATCGATTAATATTAACCCGTGCCACCGAAGGGTTAAAGTTTAAATGGGGTTTAACATAGGATTAGTGCACTTTTATACATTTTGTATGAGAACTTTTTTTTAATTAATCTTTTGCCTTGGCGACATTCATATTTATGGTTTTTGATGTGCTGAACACGAATCCGATGTCAAAAATAAGGTTTGACAGCTTCCAGCTGTCAAAAAAGTTGTCCATCTTTTTAAAATGACAGTTTTTGTGTCAATTCAGACAGTTAGCAAAAAAGAATTAATATAGAGATAAAGTAAAGGTTATTAAAAGAGATTGAGGAAAAGTAGGAAATAGAAAGAGATTGAATAGAATCGAGAGGTGATAGACTAAGAATTAACCCAAGGTGATGAGTGTGTACTAAGATTAAAATGTGGACAAAAAAGAGAAAAGTACAAGGATAAAAACGAATAGAACGGTGTAAAACAAATATTATTTATAAAATTAAAAAAAAAATTTAAAAACTAAGATTCAAAGGAGGATAGAAAGAGAATGAAGTAAATAGTAGAAAAATGAAATAAGGGTTATTAGAAGAGATTGAGAAAAAATATGAGATAAAAAGAGATTGAAAGGATTAAAAAAAGGAAAAGCCTGGGATAAAGGAAGGCCATAAGCAGGGATCAGTGTGTTCTTGGATTCAAGTTTAAAGATTGAATAGATTAAAGTATCGACAGAAAGGGAAGAAAGTAGATAGAAAAAGTATATTGAAGAAGATAATAAGAAAAATGTTATTCAAAAAGATTGAGAAGAAGAGAAGATAAAAAGTGATAGTTGTAATAAAAATGGGGATAGAATTAAGTAGGGATAGAAAGGGAAAGAAGTGAATAGTAAGAGGATAAAAGGCGATAAAGTAAGGGTTATTTTAATAGAGATTACCCGTGTAGAAATTGCAATGTTTCACTGTTAGGGACCGTAGAAGTTTACCCTTTCAACATTAGGGGTCAAATAGGGGCAAATGGCTAAGGACCCCATCAGTTTCGTTACGCAAAATGTTATGGGGGCCGTCAGTGGAAAATTAATGTGGCCTCAAACAAGTACCCCTATTAAAACTCTACTAATTCTAATGACCGTCTACATACAGAAAACCTCTTTTTTTACTACTTTTTAACTATTTCTTGTTGTTCCAGGAAGCGTAAAGAATTAAAAGGATGAGTAAATAATTATCATAATTACAGGAGGCGCCAATAAAAAAAACGTAGTTGAAACAACTGCAAAAACAATTAAATTAATTATTTTTTGTGCTAGGGTGATTGTGTATTACCCCATTTACTGGGATTCCTCCAATTATTGGGATTTTTGTATAATACAATTATTTTACTATTATAGAATAATATAATATTTGAAAATGTTAGAAAAAATTATTTTCGACCTTACTCAATACCATTGTGCGTAAAGAAACATATTTAAAGTATTAATAATTTATTTATTTAAGAAAGACAATTGCTTATCGTAGTAATTGGGACATTTCCATTGAAATGCATATGCTCCAATTACTGGGAGCAACATAACCTCTAAATACACGTGTTTTTATGGCAGTAATTCGCTCAAAGTAGTTGGGTCAGTCTCCTAGTAATACACGCATTTGATATAATTTGTTTATTGATTTAATTTGTTTTAATGATCAATTTCTATAAAGTTTTTATTAATGTTTTATTATCTATATGACAAGAGCTTTCAATTTAATTAGCTTTAACTTTACTTCTTGCATTATAATTCCCAAGTTTATTATTTCAACGGCTGCTAAATCTGAACATCGTAGTAGATGGGACATTTAAAACCTCCAAAACAGACAAAAGGAACTAAATGGTAATGCATAATAATTAAAGTTTTTGTTAAATAAATAAAAAATATGATTTACAGATATATAACCTCAAGTAATTATTTAATTTAATTTTGTTATCTAAATAAAAATAAATATTTATTTTCATATATTGCTTCCTCATACTGAGGAAGTATTGTAATACCAAAATTTTTCAGGTTCGATTTTTTAACATATCTTTATGTTATTTGACCTCAGGAGTAGATTAATGAAAAGGCCTAAATACGTTTTTTTTGGTGTTTATTTAGAGTCCCAACTAGTTTCGAACCATATATGGTTCCTCATCAGGGGATGAACAATTTTACATATATATTATCCAAATTGGAAACATTATAAAGAGAAATCAAAGAGGATTAAATATCTGAAAGAGAAAATTAAAAATTGTTTGAATTTTAATTTAGACAGGTATTATAAGGTTATGTTTTAAATAAAATGAAAAAGTTTCTTACCTCTCAGAAGAGCATTATAAGTATAAGTATAAAAAAGAAGAAAAAAAAAATTTTCAAACATTTTTTTTATAAAAAACATTATTTTATATAATAATTTAACCAATCTTAAAGATTTTGTAGAAACACATTTTTTTGGAAAAATGTGCTTCTATGAACAGAGAGTTTTGACAGAAAGGTATTGCTCCAAAATTTTATGGACTACCAAAGTTACATAAAGATAACATCCCTATGAGACCAATTACATCTTTTATAGGTAATCCAATATATAATCTATCAAAACTTATTGCTAACATTTTTAAAAAATCCCTAAATACTAAAAATAATCACTACTCTCTAAATTTGAATCAGCGAAAATTTCACTGTTTCAATCAGCGAGAAAAGTTTTCACTGCTAATCAGCAGTTACAACTGCTAAAACAGCGAAAAACAATCGGCAAACATCGGTTTTTTCGGCGATCGTATACGAAGCAGAAATCGTGGCGTCTGTTACTTACGAATACGTTGCGCAGAGTTTCTTTTGTTTGTTTTAATTCACGTGCAAATTAATAAGAAAATCATGTTTAAATTATTATTGATCATATCGTGATTATATAATTACAAAATTCTATTGCTTTTCTGGACATTATTTGAATACAGGTAAGTGTTTCACTTTTATTTTCATTATAGTACTTTGATTTACTTTGCATTATATACATATAACCTCAAATATTATGTGACGCTCCACGAAAGAAGGGACCTATCCCCGAAAGAACATTAGGCTCAATTTTCCGTACACAATGCATGAAAACTGAGCCTAATGTTATTTCGGGGATAGGTCCCTTCTTTCGTGGAGCGTCACATATGCATTTGTTTATTCTATATTTTTTCACTTTCTTCAGTTTTATGAAAATACTTTTTGCTTTCTTTTAAATATGTATTCGAGAATCTAAAAAGCATACACATTAATATTTCTAATACAAGTTATATTGTAATTTCTGTTTTATTCGACAAATCGACATGTTTTTTTCTTATTGACTTTTGTAATTTTATTTGTACGTTAAAATTATCTAAATCAGTGCAATTTTTTGGATCATTTAAAATTTTACCAAACAAACTAATTTTTTAATTTTCTTAGGTCTACAAATAGTGAAGCAATGTCATCTATTACGATTTCTGGGGAACTGACAGATAATGAATTTTTTGAAAATTTAAAGTCAGCCCTTCCGGAGGAAATTGTACAAATTTTATCAGGTATTTTTTATTGCTTTCAGATAAATTGTATAAATTCTCTTTTTGTTATAGAAAAAGATGAAATTAAAAAAACGTCAATTTTCGGCGTTTTTATGTAAAGTGAAATTTATTTCGACTTTTTAAGGTTAAGAAAATGATTGATCTAATTTTTAGAAACTTTTTTTTGAAAATTTTACAATTTATAAGATTCCTATATTTATTTAACTGGACATGACATTAGATAAGTGTTTTATAAAAAATATTTATGAGGCTAAAGTCCACAACGTTTTTAAAAACGAAAACAAAAAAATAATGATACGGTATTTTTATTTTTCATTCTAAATCATGTTCTTTTTTAATAAATGTATCCATAGTAACAAATAATTTCTTATAAATTAAGGTACCTGAAATTTAGAGATAAATTTAATTTTTTAAATATTTTTTTTTCCATTTTTCGTTTTTAAAAACGTTGTGGACTTCAGCTTCGTAAATATTTGGAGTTTTTAAACAAATCAATTCTAAAGTCTCATCAATAATTTTTAAGACAAAGTATTCACAAAATATTTATTAGTTAAATTATAATTATCAATATAAAATTAATACTTATATAACATTAAATTGCAAAGTGTAGTCAGAAATCAATATTTATTTTTCTTATCATTTTTAGGTAATTATAAATGTTAAATATATTTATGATTGATCAAGAATAAAAGACTGAAGTGTCAAGTCTAGAATTTATAAGAACTTTCTGAGAATTTTATAGTTAAATATATAAAATGGAGAATTTAAAGTGCTTTACGTGCAAAGAATTTGTAAATAATGGATTGGATAGTTTGCGCAGTCATTTGTAACGAGAATTTTTCCCAAATAGAACAAAATTTCATTAACACAATATAAATTAATTAGCCAAAGTCTTAGGTTCTCAGTTACAAGTTATACATATATAGGTTACATTTACCGGAAGGGCGCCAGGTCTTGCTTGGACCAGTATAAAGAATTAAGACAATAACAAAATATTAAATCAATTTAGACTTATATGTTGAATAAGCTAGCTCGGGAAATAAGATTAGTACGGAGAGGTGTGAGTTCAATAATTAAATCATTGTTCTAGTTTAAGTGTTTTTATTAAATTGAGAAAATAAAAAAGGGGGGGATTTAACAAAATAATCACGGGAAATAGGTAACCAGTTACAAATAAACTAATTGATTTATAAATGGGGAATTTACAATAATAAAGGGGGATTGTTAGATTATGGGTAACCAAATTATTATGACTCTCTCTCTAAAGACTCAGCAATCGGAAAAGGTACATACATTAACGACATTCGACAAACTTGGGTCAAGAATCACATAATTGACTACAAAAATTGTTTAAACAAGGTATGGATACGACGAAAATAGGTTACTGAGGGGCCAAAGTCTCATCGGAGGTTAAAATGTTGAAATTTACTAATAATGGAAAATGCCACCAGGCAGAATTAACAAAAAGGACTAATGTTTCACCAACAAGAAACACGAGGTCACCAGACTAATCTCTCTGTTAATGAAACACCATCAATGCGACACCAGTCAAAAGAAATAGAGAAAAGGTAACCCTGAGACTAAAACCCAACAAAGAAATCCTAATTCGACAAGAATGACATGACGTCAAAAATCGGATTATATCGCGGCGCAATTTGCCAAAAAAAAAGACAAGGAGTAGTCAGATGGGCTATATGCAAGTATCTCACCTTCAATTTCACCAGATACACAGGCGTCGATTACAACTCCACACAATTCACTCACAATTCCCTCTTTAAAGTCAACCTTACTCGGAGGATCGCAGCGAGAGAGTGTCTGAAGCGTTGCCGGCGGCTTGGCGTGGCGAAGAGAGTGTCTCGTGTCGTCTGCTCCTTCAGGGACGTAACTGGAAGTGGCGACGATGGCGCGACAAGGGAATCTTTGTCGATTGGTGATGCTATAGTAATTTAAGAAGGAGATTTCCTTTATCCGGATAGTGGAACACTTCCCTGCTGCTTCCTTACGTTACGAGCAACAATCTCAGGTAACAAAAGAAGGCAGGAAAATACAAAGTGCAAGGCCGTAGGCTGACAGGGCAACTTGTCAGCAAATCAATCGATAATAATAAAAAATCCATAAATAATTATATTCTTATGGCCAATATCTTCAGGTCATGATCTGGCCTATTATTTGTTTAAGATAATATTAATTATCCTATTTCGATCCAAAACTGAGTTTGCAGCAAATCCGGTTAGAAATTCGTGGCCATCAATTTGAATTGGACGCCGTTTACATCCTTCTTGAAGTTAGCATCAATACAACAGGTAACCCTTGGCGGCAATTTTGAATAGTGTCTGTCGTCAATCATCCATGTCCCAGAAACAGCGAGTGGCAGAAAGTAATGCAATTTCCATGATGAGTTCCCAAGGTACGAAGGCTCCGAGCAAGTTTACAATGCAAATAAAAAATATTAAATAAAAACGAATAAACATAATTTTGGGCCGATTACTGAGCTTCTCGCGATCCTTCGAATCATGCACATTCTTGCAACGTTACAACACCCCTGGGTCTAGAGAAGGCCTACAAGGACTACTTGTCTCCGACAAGTCAATGTTTCAACGGATTGCGCCTAAAGCTCAATAATCCGACCCTTATAGAACAAAATTAAGCTCTGA
Organism: Leptopilina myrica (nomen nudum); assembly: GCA_032872475.1. NCBI lineage: Eukaryota > Metazoa > Arthropoda > Insecta > Hymenoptera > Figitidae > Leptopilina > Leptopilina myrica (nomen nudum). The sequence goes on from CM065467.1 coordinate 8,415,293, forward strand.
CGCCAGTTTATTTTCTGCCGTCAATAATTAAAACAATGGTTAAGAAAGATAATTTTGAGTTGAAAGAATGCGTAAAAATACTAAGTCTTTGATTGAAAAGAATCTTGGTTAGGTTAACAATAAGTCCACGAATTCAGGAAAAATCTCAACTTTAATTTAGAGGTTGTAACATCAGTCTTACAAAAGAAACTTAATGACACTAGATAACAATCTCAATAGGTAATACAACTGGGGTGTTTAAACAAAATATCTAATCTCAGTCTTTATCAGTTGAGTGGTCAATTTTAAACAATAAAATTAATAATAATCATAATGAAATCATACGAAACGAATAGTTCGTAAAAAAATAAAAATAAATAAGCGGACGTTTCTACGCTTTTCTTTTTGAGTTCAATCGAACAAAATACTTACAAACTAATGCTCACGATAATGAGTAAACAAAAAATTCTAGGAGAGATCTCCGTTCAATGGTGAGTTAATACTTTTGGTTTCCTCAAACATCATACTAGATGTCACATTCGAGATCACAGTTTTCTTATTTAATTTGTAGTAACAAAAAAGAACTTATTGGTGATCAATATAACAAAAAAATAATTTTTAATAAAGGAAACGAATTTAAGGTCTAACGAAAATAAAATTACGCGGTGTATTTCAATTGTTAGCCACGAGGGTTGTAAGTGAAACTAAAAATAATCTTACGTGAATATTAATAAAATAAATGTAGGCAATTTCTGAAATCAAGAAGCGGTACCAATTTTCAGATGCAGTTTTCGAATTTATCAACATTGTTGATCCACCTTTTGCACAGTCCTTTAAAATTAAGTCACTGCAGTGTGTTATGCAAAGATTTCCTATTTTGAAACAATTTGTAAACGAACAGAAACTTGATGAAGAGTGGCGTTGACATTGTATAAATCATGAAGAGTACCAATTAGAACTATCGCTGTCTCCTGAGGATTACTGGCAGAAAGTTTTTTTTACATAAAAATGCAGCTGGTACACCGCTGTTCAACAATTTGAAAAAAGTCATTGGACTTTTACTCGTGTTACCATTTTCTAACGCTTTAGTGGAACGATTGTTTAGACAAGTTAAATTAACTAAATCACTTAGAAAATGAAACGCTTAATGCTTTGTTGGCTACGCGAGAAGGGATCGCAGAAAACGGCGGATTAATCAAATTCAATCCAACGAGAAATATGTTACAATAAAAAATTTGGTGATATTTGGTTTATATATAATGTATTAAAGCATAATATTTTCTGTTCAAAATGTTCAATATTGATATTATTTGTATGAATGCTAGATGTACCAAATGAATATATTTTAAAAGTATCTTCTTTAAACATTAAAATTGTCCCTGAATGTTTGACAATTTTCTTAAATTCCGGAAAAAGTAAAAACATTCTTTTTTTATTCAAAAGTCATAAGATTTAAAATAAAATTATTTTCACTGTTCTTAAATAAATAATACACATTTTTTTAAATTACTTGCAAAATTAGGTTTTATAACTATCAATTTAATAATCCCGCCAAAAAATTTTGAAGTGTACAAGCGCCTTAATCATCGGGAAAAATTTCAAACTTGTCCGGAAAAAATTGGGAATTTTCGACTCTGCTAATGGGAATATAGCAGCGTCAGCTCCGGCAACACTGGTTCATCCTTTACTTTCGAAATATCCTCATGCATTAAGATTAGTATTATATTATGATGAATTCGAGGTAACTAATCCCTTAGGCTCAAAAACAAGTATCCACAAAATAGGAGCATTTTATTTCAAGATTCAGAATTTACCTCCGCAAATGAATTTAGAACTTGCTGATATTCATACTCTTGCTCTTGTACATGATGCTGACGTCAAAAAATATGGTTTTAATAAAATGCTCGCACCTTTTTTAGGAGACTTATTAAGACTAGAAAGCGATGAAGGAGTACCTATAATGTTGGATAGAGAAGAATTCGTACTGCGAGCGACTTTGGTAGCACTTGCTGGAGATGGACTTGCAGTTCCTCAAGTTTTTAATATGTTGGGTCCATCGGCAATTCATTTTTGCAGATTATGTATGTTTAGTAGGGAAGATTTACGTAATGGATCAATTACTCCAAGGCGAAGAACGAACAGAACGCCTGTATGACATCCAACTAGCCTTTTTGGAACGAATAAATTTTTCTGCAGATGCTATTAGGGAAAAATGGTTAAAGGGTTCCTGTTGTTTAAACAGTTTAATTTATTTTCACATTACCAGGAACAAAATTTTTGACCCCTTTCATGATTTTTTCTGTGGAATAGTTCCTTTGATCATTAAGTTGGTTCTTTTCCAATTAGTTATTGAACAGGGACTTTTCTACGTAGTCTATCTTAATAAACAAATTATTTCATTTAATTATGGCTACGTCGAACGAAAAAATAAGCCTTCTGCTAATTTTACGAACGAAACGCTTCGAAAAAGAGAAGATACTTTAAGTCAAAAAGGAATGCAGATGTGGTTACTGTTGAGAGTTTTTCCATTTCTTGTTTCGGCAAAAGTCAAAACTGATAATGAGTTTCTAATGCTCGTTATACATCTCAAAAAAGTAACTAAACTAGTATTTGCTCCAAAAATGATGGAAACACTTATACCGCATATAAGAGCACTCATTAAAGATTAAGGCCTTCAAACGATTGTTTCCCGATATTAATATTATAAATAAATTTCATCAAGTCTCTTGAAGTTGATGGTACTGAGCACCCTTAAACACATATATTAATCTATTATTCTTTTTTCAGATGAAGGAATAAATGGTAGTTCTTTTTTAGAGCTAACGGAAGAAGATCTAATTAGTTTGAAAATTAAAATGGGACCAAGGAAAATAATTTTAAAATTATTTAGAGAAAATCAAAAACTACAAATTAGTCAAGTAATAATATTAAAAATATTAAAATTGAATATGAATAGTAAAACCAAAGTTGGTTACATAACAATAGGTGCTATCACATAAAGAATATTACTTTTCAGATCGGAGATTTTGTAGTTCAAAACGACGGTAGCCTGATCCATCAAAACCTAGCCCCGAATAATTGTACAAGAAATACGGAAACAGTTAACGATACAACTGGTCCATCATCATCTGATACTAATAACGTTACTGCACCAGTCTTCAAATTTACGGTAAATATATTAAATGGATTTTTTCCCCTAAAATGTTTAAAATTTTTTACCATTTTATGTAATAAACTAATCATCAAATATTATAAATTTTCAGCGTTATGCGTCAGTTAAAGAGATTCTTCTTAATCATCCACAAGGTGAATTATTAGTGAAAGCCGCAAAGAAATCTTTTACCGAAGAAAACAGAAGGGCTTTGATACGAATTGTTGTTTCAGAACTGGTTAAAGTTCACAATGATAGTTGGTATGTTGAAATAATAACTTTTTTTGTTCTCAAAAACAATTTATTTACTAACTAGTAATTTCTAAAAGCTCTACTTTTTTAAGGTTGGGGAAACGTGACGTTATAAATGTTTACATGTTTCTATTAAAGACTAACTAACAACAAAAATCGACAAATTCTGGTAATTCATATTAAAAATTTTTATAGTTATCCACCAACGGGAGCGAAAATCGCTGTGGCGAAAGCGATCGTAATAGAATTTCCTCGACTGAAAGACAAAGATTCTAAAAAAGGATATGTAAGGATATTCTTGATTATAATAAATATGTATTAATTTGTAGAAATATCTATACTTAGAAAACAGTTTTAATTTAACTAAATAATTTTCAGAAGCATTACTACGATGAAATATCCAAACGAGGTTTTATTGAGTACAGATTATGGACTGTTCGAAAACATGAAAATCCTGAAAAAAATGTTTATAAAACTAAACCTCGAAATTCAACTAATGCGATTGAAAAGCAGATGATCCCTGATATTTTACTTTCACAAACAGAGCTGGATTCCAAGGTAAACTATTATTTGCATCAAACATCACATTTATAATTAAACAGACAAAATTACTTTTTCAAAATAAATTCCCCGATTTTCCTATGACAAATTTCTCATTTTCTCTAATTAACAAATTTGTTTACTTTTAATGGAAATAGCATAAAAAACCTTATTCTTTGTATTTAGCAAAAGTTACATCTTTTTCAAGAATAAGATTGATCTTGCTTTCTTATATGAGGAATTTTTATATTTTTAAGCTTTTTAAAAAAATTCTGACTTTTCTCTGACTTACAATTAGTTCAAATTATGTTTGTTCAAGGCTAATATTTTTTATTAGAAAATTTATGAACACACTTCTTTTTACTGCACATACTTTTCAAACATAGGAAGAGTTTTCTGTTATAAAAATGTAAATGGTTAAGTAGAGTCATTTAAAACCAAAATAATTATTATTACTTGAAATAATTGTCATTTTTAGTATATATCAAAATTATTTATAAAGTTTTCAAAATTAGTATTAACAAATTAGTTAAATAAATTAAAATGATTTAAGTAAATAATATGAATGTTTCTTAACAGATATCTTGGATGAAGTTTAAAAATCCTTCTATTAATGTTAAACATCAAATAGAAAGATATTTACTGAAAAGATTACCAAACCGCAGAAATTGGATTTTAAATACTGGTCCCTCTATTTCGGAAATTTTCAACGGATATCCACGACTTCTTGACTACAATGGGGAAATTGTAAGAGTTAATGAAAGAGATATATATATATATATATAATTGTACGCGTTACTTTAAAAAAAATACTGTGATCTTCCTTTTTGTAATAAAAATATATATATAATAAACTTATTTGACCAAACCCTTTATGAATAAAGTTTAATTTAATAATAAAATAATTAAATACATTATTTTGTTCTTTTTAAATTAATTAAAAGCTAAAACTTAGGTTATTAAATAATAATTTCAATTACAGTAATAAAACTTAGAATTTGGAACGTTCGTAATAATTCACGCGTATTAATAGGCACGGCGTAGAATTTCAAGCACATTCGTAGTAATTCACACTTGTGCACTTTTTTTTAAATATTCTTTTTTTTAATACAAATTTAATTATTTTTATAACCCAAAGACTTTTTTTAGTTCTAAGAAAGATTAACTACTTATTAAAAAAAATTGGGAAAAAAATTAAGGTTAAAAGCTTTAAATGATTCTTTAAACGTGGCTGATTTTAAAACACGTAGTAATACACACAATCGCCCTATCTGGGATAGTTTTAATTATTTTTTAATTAATATAGTTAAAAATTTTGTTATATAGTCTTAATGTATATCAAATTAATGCTTAGAATATACTGTTTATTTTTCACTGAAATTCAATTTAAATAAAACAAAAGATATTTTTTAAATAATTAATTAAAAATTACTGGCAATGGGAGTAAAAATTCAAATTCATCTCCGAAGCCTCGTTTTTTCAGTAACAACATATTATTAAAATGTTTTATAATTACACGTAATCTACATATATTAATATTTTAAGTTGTAGCTCAAAAAATTTGTTAAATTATGGTTCAATATTTTTAAATTTAATAAAAACGTGCCTTTTTATATTTGCCAAGCGTTATTGTTTTGTTTTTAATTTTTTAATAATTATTTTAAAGTACCTGACCCTTAAATTATAAAAAAAAATTTCGTTTTATTTAAAATAAAATATTTTTAATTTTTTAAAATATAATATATTAAGTAGAAAGTTAGATAAATAACAAAATTATAATTGAGGGACTGGATGCTATGTGTTACGCGCCATGTTGAGTAAATGGCGCGTAACACATTATAGCATCTCGTCCCTCAATTAAAAATACAATTTTTTTATAGAAAATATCAATTTTGAACTTAAAATGATAAATTAAAAAATTCATTACAATTTTTTCCGTTCAATATAAATAAAATATATATTAGTTATTTTTTAAAAGATAAAATAGTTATAAATAAATTATTAAATAAACAATTCATTACATTATAAATAAATAATGTTAAAAGATTAATAAATTAAAGAAATTAAATTTAAAAGGAATTTTTTTTAAAAATCCCAATATTGAAAAAAATGCTATTGAATCTATAGCACGCATATTCATATATGGGGGATTTCGCGTCAAGTGATCAAGGGGTCTTTTGGTGCAATGTTTATTTCAATAATTTTTTACTCTTAAACAATTAAACATACAAATTTGAAAAAGTACATTTTTGAAAGGTTTTTCATGCTCTTTCGATTAGAAATAAGCATTTTGAAAAAAAAAATTTCTTTGACCTAAAAAAATCAAAATTAAAAATAAATTTCAATTTTTGGGGGAGAAAGACCCAATTTTTTTTTTTTTTTTTAAACGAAAGCTGAGGTTTTTTCTAAAAGGACATATAAATGGTAAAGTGGGACTAGAATGTTTAAACATTGAAAAAAAGAATTTTCTCCTAAACGGAGCTTAAAACCGGGTTTTGAGCGCTCCGGCGAGTAGAAAACTCATTTTTTCAATGTTTAAACATTCTAGTCCCACTTTACCATTTATATGTCCTTTTAGAAAAAACCTCAGCTTTCGTTTAAAAAAAAAAAAAAAAAATTGGGTCTTTCTCCCCCAAAAATTGAAATTTATTTTTAATTTTGATTTTTTCAGGTCAAAGAAATTTTTTTTTTCAAAATGCTTATTTCTAATCGAAAGAGCATGAAAAACCTTTCAAAAATGTACTTTGTCAAATTTGTATGTTTAATTGTTTAAGAGTAAAAAATTATTGAAATAACCATTGTACTGAAAAACACAAAATTTAACCCCCTCCCCCTCGGAAAATATTGGACTAGGTAAAAAAATATTTTCACGAAAAATGACTATCTATGAGTACTACAAAAGCCCCAAGTTTTGCTACGATTGGAGAAAAATTTTTCTCCACCTTGATCACTTGACATGAAATGCCCCATACGTTCAAAAGCAGATGTCATTAACTTGATGCGATATGTAGTTAATTTTATAGCATCGCTATTGAATACGAGAAGTAATTTTTTGATTTAAAAGCAGTGCTATAAAATATATTACATATTACATCAAGTTAATGACATCTACTTTTGAACGTATGTGAATATGCGTGCGCTATAGATTCAATAGCATTTTTTTATCAGTGTATAAATAATAAAAATAGATAAATATAAGACATTTGAAGGAATTCGATATTTTCTACTTATTATTATTTTCTTTATAAGCTCGAATTTAATCGAGTACTCGAATTCACTCGAGTACTCAGCTCGAAAAAATTGCAGCTCGGCTTTTCGCACACCTTTAATACATAATAGTTATTTTCGTATCAAGGGCGCAAAGTAAGTGATTGCGACGATGGCGAAATTGTGTCCCCGAGGTCCCGAAATTTCGCCAGCGTCGTAATCACCTTTGCGCCCATGTTGCGAACATAATTTTTTGTCCAAACTGCACGGAAAGTATATCATTGAGGGCACGAGCAGTGAATTCTTTTTAATGTTTTTTTCGATTTACCTAATCTTGCTCTCGCTAACATTATTTTTTGCGTTCGAGGTGTGAACAAACTTTCTTGTCCTACCTGGACAAAAAGCATTTCATTTTGGACACAAACTGTATATAAAAAGTTAAAGAGATGTAAAGGAAACAAGCATGGGGCTAAATGTTTTTTAAGAATATTTTAAATACATTGTAAATTGAACCAAAATTTTTATTTTGAAAATATTTTAAACAATAATGAAATGCCACACATTGAATGGTATGTCTTGTAGTTTAACAAAATTCATAAACTTTCATTAAGAAAATTAAATTTTTTTATTGAATTTATGACCGTTAAAACGAAAGAAGCGGGAGGAAAATAATTTGCGCCCGCTTCCCCTACCCCTGGGTAGTAATGAGTTACTTTGCGCCCGCTCTAAGTGCCCGAAACGATATACTTTCCGTGCAGGTAGGACAAAAAAATATTTAACGCTCGTGAATGGAGACCTCCTACTTGCTTTAACATATTTTTGTGCAATGTTATTAATATATTCAGAAGATAGATTTCAAATAATATACTCTTGTTACGAGGAATCAATTGTATTATCAAATTTTTTAATCATGGGTAAGAATTCCTGAAGTGGCCCCCTATTTTTCATTAGGTCGATAGATTTTTTTCATTCTTATATTTTTCGATAGCCTATGATGGTATAATAAAAACCTGTTAATAGTTTTCTGAAATTCGAATATTTGTCAAAGTTATTCAAGGTCAAAGTTTTTTGTAGCGTTTTTGTAAATTGCTAATTACTCGCGATCGGATTATCCGATTTTAATAAAAATTGGTGGAAAGTCTACCTGAGGAATTGTACTTTCGATAAACGTTCAAAAATTTATTTAAAAAATATAATTTGTTTAAATAAATTAAGTTTTCAATTTTTTAGGTTAAAAAAAAATAAGTTCTCCCTCTTTAAAAATTTTTTTTTTAATAATCAAGTAGATAATACTTTTAAGATTTTATTTGAACAATAAAAAAGTGGGATTTTCAATAACCTAATGGAATATAATATTTTTTTGTTACAAAAAATTTTTGAAAGGAAAAGAGATTTATAACAAAACAAATGAATTCGTGTCTATTTCATGTTTTTACGTATATATGTATGATTGTTAATCTGCAATTTTTTTTGGTTAAAGTTGTTGAATTTAATTAATTACATTTAAAATTAAATTAATTAAATTAAATTTAAATTAAATTAATTAAACTCAACAACTTTAACCAAAAAAAATTGCAGATTAACAATCATACATATATACGTAAAAACATGAAATAGACACGAATTTATTTGTTTTGTTATAAATCTCTTTTCCTTTCAAAAATTTTTTGTAACAAAAAAATATTATATTTCATTAGGTTATTGAAAATCCCACTTTTTTATTGTTCAAATAAAATCTTAAAAGTATTATCTACTTGATTATTAAAAAAAAAATTTTTAAAAGAGGGAGAACTTATTTTTTTAACCTAAAAAATTGAAAAGTTAATTTATTTAAACAAATTATATTTTTTAAATAAATTTTTGAACGTTTATCGAAAGTATAATTCCTCAGGTAGACTCTCCACCAATTTTTATTAAAATCGGATAATCCGATCGCGAGTAATTAGCAATTTTAAAAAAACGCTACAAAAAACTTTGACCTTGAATAACTTTGACAAATATTCGAATTTCAATAAACTATTAACAGGTTTTTATTATACCATCATAGGCTATCGAAAAATATAAGAGTGAAAAAAATCCATCGACCTAATGAAAAATAGGGGGCCACTTCAGGAATTCTTACCCTCATGTTAGATTCGGCAGATTTACCATCTATACTTTAATTATGAATTAATCAATATTTTTCTTAATAAATGATTCAAACAACTATATCAGTTTATTTTTAAAGATTGTCTTTTTAATAAAATATGCTTTTTTGCCTACAAACTAATATTGTGTAACTTATTTTTTTATTTAAACTATTTTGTGCGAAGTTACCTGACTCCCTTATTTTTAAATACTGTCACTGGTTCGCGTCCTGTAAAAAATGATGACACTTATCGAGAAGTGGATCAAGTGGCGCGAAGAAAGAATTATATTGTTTTAAGAAATTAAAAAGAATAGGAGCCCAAAAAAAATTTTATTTAAAACTTAGGAGCCCCAAAATAAAAAATTGTTGTGTAATTTAGGCAGGATTTTTCGAATTTGAAACATAACGTCAAGCTGGGAAAAGAATTTGTCTACTACATAGTCAGCAAAGAAATAAGACAAACAATGCAAAATGGGAGGAAAAAGGAAGTAATAGTTAGGCGCCTGACTGAAAATCATCCCAGAAGTGCTAGACAGAGTTTCTCTTCCTTTTCTCTTCGTTTCCTTCATTCTCTCGTGTTGTTGAGAGTTGTGATGCTTGAATGCGATAGTTAGAAACAGTGCCAGAAGCATTGTTTGTGCAGTATATAAAATAACTCTCAAATTTTGGGTACAGGAGTTTAGTGTTTTAACATTATTAATAGAAAGAGATTATCATCTACCGCTTTTTAACTTCTTTATTATTAAAATGAAAACTATACTTCAGACCTCGGACTCGCTATGTTTATACTTTTTGATCATTTTTTCATTTCATACATTTCGTTAAATACCCACTAATGACACTATTTTTTAAATCGAGATTTTCAATATCAATTTATTTACAGAAGAACTTAATTCTAAGACTACAGATAACTCTATAAAAGTTGAAATCCTATTTATACACGGAAAAAATTAGTCGCTGAAGTTTTCAGCTACCACTCGAAGACTCTCGGATATGAAAAAATACTTTATAAACTTATAGAAATACTCTATGATTTAAGCAGAAATTCTCTAAAAAAAGTTGAGGCCATTTTATAAACCTAGTAGTGGAAAAAAGTCGTGGAATTATTGTAACACTTTGATAGAAAGTTTCGTCGACGAGTCGAGGAAAACGGTGCGCAGAAAAGATGCGCCTACACTCAGGAGATAAACGCGACCTGCAGTCATTTTAACACCGTTCATTTACAAATTCTTGTGTACAGTGTTTGTGAATTATATTGGAGGATTAAAATCTTTTTGTAAGTATATATAAAATATAATTATTAATCGTTAAATCAGTTTTTACAATAATGAACAGATAATAATTTTATTGGCTTAGTTATTATTTTAATGAAATATTATCATTTTTCTATTCATCTAATAAATTAAAAATAATTGTAAAATAGTCCTTAACGTATATTGAAATACTCTTTAAAATTCTAAAATATGCTGAAGAGAAATATTTGAGATTTTTAATTTTCAAAATACTGCACTTTTTCTCGCAAGCGGTAAAAAAAGGTTCCATTTAGTATATAAGGACGATGAAAAGTAGATTCATATAGCGTGCGAAACAACGAAAGTGTAGGATAATATGCGTATTGGTCTATTTAGTTTTAGGTAGGTGATTAGTAATTAAATAGTGTCAAATTACATATGATGAGTGTCGTGATTATGTATAAATGTAGGATTGTAATTAAATATAACGCATAAAAGGAATGAAATAAATAAGAACTGAAAGAATTTTTTTACTGGTCCGCAGAATTTTTTATTTTCCTCGACTGTCGCTGAAAGTTTCAAATCCTTTTTATAAATTCTCTTCGAATGTAGTACATTTTTTCTTCGATTTCAATATGATTTTTAAAACAGAGTGATTTAAAAAATTTAAATACTTTCGACTATATCCGAGAGTCTTCTACAAAGTCGAGGAAAATTTCAGCAACTAATTTTTTCCGTGTATTTATTCATGTTTGACACAGGTCAGGAAAAAATTAGGGAATTTTAACAAAAGTACTGGAGAAATGTTCAATGTCTAGAATTCATTAGAGAACTCTGAATTAGATGATTATCATTCAATATTACCGGAAGATAACAAAATATAACTTTTCAATTTTATTGCATCATAATGTGCGGAGATTATGATTTAGTTAATCTAGAAGAATATCTTCTTCTTCGTCTTAAATAACTTAATGATAGAACGTCCAACGTCCTTCCGGCAGGACCAAAAAGACTCAGGTGAGTCCGTCCGAAATCGCTAAATAAAACTAACATGGATTGACATAAACAAAAAGTAATATATATCGTTGGTAAGGTGATAAAACAAGCTTTCAGCGCATGTAAATGTCGAGCTTGTAAGTTCAAACCGAAGAGCAGGGTAGCTTAAAGAAGTTCAATTTTCCAAAAATTCATATAATTTTTAGTCACAAAATGATGGAACCCGGTCCTGCCGGCAGGACGCTTTTCGCTTTGTTTAAAAGGCTACCAAGCCTAGTCATATAAATTTAGAAACTTGATATTTACATCATTGGAAAGCTTGTTTCATTACCTTTCCAACGATATATTTGTTTTTGTTTTTATCTGCTTCCATATTAATTTTATAAAGAAAATTTGAAGAGAGTTTTTATTCAATTGGTCGCAATTTTGCTGATTAACATTAAAAATGAAACTTTTTAAATTAAACAAATAGGTATCATTCTTTGAACGTTTCTGAAGAAAAAAAGGCTAGACCGGCCAAAATATATTGGTTTTTGTGGATTTTACATTAAATTTACGAAAAAATGTTTTTTTTACTTTTTAGAAACAGCAAGTTTGAGGGCTTTGAAAAATGGTTTAATATATTATTATTTTAAAAAGTCAAATATATGGATTTTTTCGTCTTTTCGTCTACTTTAATCCCAAGGAATTCCGGAAAAGAAAAATTCAATTCCCTTTTTTTAAAAGCCTTATTTTGGGAACATCCTTCCGGCAGGACGGGCGCTTGGACGTTCTATCATTAAGGCTTTGTCAACTGTCAGAATAACACTAAAAAGAAGAATAAAAATAGAGTTCATATAGTGTATATAAATGCTATTGTGTTTCTGGCTTCTCTAGAGCAATATTCAGTCCTTCTGACTTTATGTCAGAGAGATGGAAAGTCTGTGTTGCATATCCATGCCAATGGAAAGTCCAGGATTTCGGCCCAGGAGACGTTGAGAGTGATGTTGGTAGCTGCACTGAAAGAAAATGTATATTAAATGTATATCTTCTTGATATTTGCTATAATTATAGTAAATTCCAAAAAAAATTTCTTAAAGTGTAGTATTTTTTATATCAAAATTTCGGTTTGTTGCACTTTTTCCCCAAATTGTAAAATACTTTTACAAAATTTAATAAACATTTTCTTTCAGTGTGCATTTATTTATGTTTTACAATCCGGCTTTTGTCATATTGTGGAAAGAGATTTTTATGGAAGATAAGAGTGGGAACAGGTTGTCGTCACATTGCAGTCAGAGTATAGATCATTATAAAAGTTAATGAAAATAAGTAGTAAAGTTAAAAGTCCGTTATATGAATTTCCAGCCAAATGTAATTTGCCGCCAAATGTATTAGAAGAATATAAACAATAACCTTTTGTTTTCATTAAATGATTACTACACTGAGAGAAATAAAGCACAGAATCTGAATTCGACATAGTTCAACATTAGTACATTAGGTTTAACGCTATTGGACAGATTCTGTACTCTGAAGTACAGATGGTGTTCATTGAAGTACAGATTCTACGCTTTAAGTGACAGTATCTGTCTTTTATGCGGAAGACATAGATTCTGTCTCTTATTTTGTATAGCCGGTGTGCGGCAGAATTCAGAGTCTGTGCTTTTCTTCTCTCCGTGTATGACATTATCATACAATGTAACTGGAAGATAATTAATAACTTTTTGTTTTTATTGAATTTTAGGTCAATATCACATGCTTCGCGTTTTTGGCCACCTCTGTGATTATCACTCAAAGAAACTAAAGAACTTAAAAAAAACCTTTTAGTTCTACTAAATGATAACTAGAAGATTATCAATTATGAAGCTGGAATACAACAAACAAAAACTTTTCGGTTTTATTGAACAGCACAGTTAGAAGACAATAAACGAAAACATGTTTCAATGAACAACAATTAAGAGCTCACCATTGAGAAACGAGGAAATCATCATTCACTAAAACCAAAAGCCTTTGAATCCAAAAAAATTTATCACAATACAAATTGAATTATCAAACATAATCTCTATTTAATTGACCCTTTTAATGGATATTTTAATCAAACGGGATATTAGAAGACAATTGTAATTAAAACGGGTCTAAAATAATTAGATCTTTCGAGATATGGACGGTTGAGCAACAGTGTACGTAAATTATTGGTTATGATGGAGCGTAATGGTTCCACCCCTGAAGAGACTCTGGTTCTGAAAGCTATCACTTGCCGTTGTATCGACGAACACCTGCTGTTGATTACATTGTTCAGTTAATACTGGTTATAATCTAACTCCCACCGAGAGCCCTTAATTAGATCCGATCACACAAGACCCGCAGGCGCACGGTGTTTGTGTCTGTGTGTGTCTCCATTAAATGAACAAAAAAACTTATTCCAACCTCAAAATTATCCTTTCGCTACTGTTCATTTTTCATCACCTGCATTGCAAACTATAAAAAAACCATCCAACAAACTATCGGATAGGCCATCAAAAAAACAATCAGGCAAACTATCAAGTAAATCATAAAAGAAAACTAATTTTGTTAGTTCACGAATGTATTTTTGGACTTTTTTCGTATTTTTAAGCGACAAAAGAGAATTTTGTGTGCCTTAAATATTATTATAACTATCAATTAACTCAATAATTGTTTTGAAATATTTGAATGTTCGAAAAGAAATTTTGTTATGCGTGATGGAAGAGGAGAAGAACGAAAAGAGTAGAAAGAGGTGAGCACCTAATTTTCGAGTTCATTTTTTTAAATTATATATATTTCGAATATATGAGAGTGAAGTAAGAATGTTTATGGGGGTGTAAAATGTGAGACAGGCGTCTGGACCAGTAATTAGTCATTGTTTTACGTTCATTTGCCCGCCCCCACTTAATGGTACTTATACCGCGGCCAAGAAGTTGTTTCACATTCATCAAGAGATATAATTCGCATGAGATACAGGCGCATCAATCGTCGTAAACCTCAAAGCCTTTCGACCGTATGTGCTTGCTACTTGTTTTAATTTCTTCGAGCAACCGTTCATATTACCTTTCTCATTTCGAAAGCCAACGCTCGAAAATTAATCGTCGACAGTCGTCACTCCTCCCGGCTATATATAAATGACGTCAGGGACAGGAGTTTTCATATTTTGATGATGCGCTTATATTCGGCACGATATTCTCACACCGAAAAAAAATATTCTTGTTTTAAGCGGATTCCTCTTATTTCAATGAATATTTTCCTTTAGAATGGCCTGTACTTCAGAGTATTTCTTTTAAAATAAGAGGATATTCATAAATGAAAAGGAAATCCTATTGAAAAAAGGTCTAAAATAATGTAAAGAAGCTGCACGCGCACGGCCCAAAAAACTACCAATCTTCTGGAATTTAAAACTTGGTCGATATTGTAGGTTTCTGTTTTACGTTTAGTGAAGGGTCTGATTAAAGGCGCTCTCACAGCTAGTAGGCAGCATACAAATTTGAATTTACTGTCTCTTTTACTCTAATTGATTTTCTCTTTTACTCCAATTATTGACTGCGCAGGCAGGCAGGCAGAGCTGTGAGAGCTCCAGAATGAGTTGACAATTGTTTCGTGAAAAATTCTAAGAAAATTAAAAATTTTTTTTTTTAATTTTTTCAACCCCTGCATCCCGTGTAGAAATTACCTTAAGTAATTTAGTACCTTTATAAATATAACAAAATTTTAATTTTTTATTAAATATTTTTCTTTTCTTTCAATGAAATAATAATAAATAAAAACAATACACTTTTAAAAATTAATAAACATTCTTTAATTAATAAAAAATAAATTATTAGATATAATATCTGTCTTTGTAGATACAAAGACTTAACAAAAAACTTTCTTTATTGAAAATTAAGATTCCAGTGATAGCGACAGCCATGATGACTTTGAGGATGGAATACTATAAATTCAAGTGATTATTAAAAAATAGATTTTCATAACGCGGTGCTAAAAGGACACTTTTTTGCACCTTGTTATGAAAAATATCGTTCGTAACTTGTGCGAGCAGTTGCCAATTTTTGAACGAGCACTTTTTATGGAACAAACTGTAGGCGAAATTCAAAAAAATTGTCAACTGCTCGCACAAGTTACAAAATATACTATTTTTAGTCTTCCGTACACCTTCGGTGTACCGACGGAACCCTATTAGTGAGACTCTTGTGTCCGTAGCCAAATCGTTGTCAAGGAAATAACAAGATTTCTGGCAAAAAATGCACAAAAAGTGACCATTCCCCCCCCCTAACTTCTAAACTATTCAACGTGGGGGGTTAAAATTTGGTATACTGGTGTATTTTTACGTGAATATTACAGGAAAAATATAGAGAACTTGCTGTGTAATAATGGCCATAGCGTTGTCAAGGAAAAAATGAAAAATTTTTGAAATTTTTTTTTTCTAATTTCCACATTATTTGATCTAATTAACTAAAAATGGGTTTATTAGTATATTTTTACAATCTGATCACAAAAAATATATTAAAAAATCTAAAAAAAAATTTAAAATATAATTTTAAAAAAATTGGACAAGTGCGAGTTGAACTCGCACTGCAATGGCGGGTTCCGTACACAAATATTAAAAAAACAATACTTGCAACATTCATCGGTAAATGGTAGAATTAAAATAAACAATTAAAAAATATATTAAAATCATTTGATAAAAAAAAATAATTAACAAAAATTAAAGTATTGTATATCTAATATACATATATATTATATATCTTCTTTATATCTTCTTTAGATTATTATTGTAAATTGAAATAAACCTTCCATTTTCATGTTATAACATTATGTCCTTTAAAACTAATATTCTTGTTATTTCTTATAAATATTTTATTAATATTGAATAATTGAAAATGATCTAATAAAAAATGACAGAAATAAATTATAACTGCAGATAAAATTACCCAATTTTTTTATAAGTAAGGCCCTGATCACAACCTGATTTGGCCCCTTTTTTGAAAACACCACTTCAGGGCCTGATCAGAAATAGTGTTTCCTTTCCAAATCAGGGCCCGATTTAACCTGATCAGGGTTAAATCAGGGTTTTAATTTCTACACGGGATATTTTTTAAAAATTGCAGACAAAATTTGAAATTTATATATAGTTGTGATCATAAAAGTCTCATATTTAATTTAAGTCCAAAAGAGTTTAAAAATCTTAATCTGTTAGCGAGACATCATTATAAACAGCAGAGCACTTTCAGCCAAAAACCATCCAAGTTCAATTAATTCAATTGCATTTGTCAAAAAAACATGCTCGGATGTTTATAATGATATTTTTACAATTTTTTTGTAAAATTTGTTGATTGCTGCAATCTTTGTATGAATTATTAAAATTTTCAGTTATGCATCATTAATCGTAGAATTTAATAATCTTTCGAATGGTGTATTTGTTAATTTTCTAAAATTTGTATTTACAAAAAATCGTTATTTAAAGATTGGTATTTTTTTCTTCCTACTGTCTTCAACGCCACATTAGGTAAAATGTAGAATTATAATTTGTTTATGACATTTATGAGATGACAGCTGAATAAATCGGGTTATATTTAAAGTTTGAACGAGTTTTATGACTGGAATTGAAAATATAAATGAAAAGTTAGTATAAAATAATAAATTCATGAGTAAATAATATTATTTTTAAATAAAAATTCATTCTTGTTGTCATTTCACTTCAAAAACATTGAGGTTATATTTATATTTTTCTTCTTAGATCACGTGACCAAATAGTTAAAAAATTTACCACTGTGAGCGCTGTAACCAGTAAGGACCCCAGTAGCAAAAAATGTTCAAGTAATATTGACAACATTGAGGCAATATTTGGTAATGTTGAGGCAATGTTCTCAATATTGCTGTAATATAATGTGCTACTGGGGGAGAGAAAATCCGCACTACTCTGACCCCCCATTTTGGTGTCAACTTTTCCGCTATGTACTATAGTCGTTTCATCTCCTTATCCTCCTTCATGATTTGTACGAAACTCAGAAGACTTTAACGAAACTATAAAACATTCACGAACTATACTTTCGCCATTATATGTTTATATGACGAAATCAATAGTTGCGCATGTGCGAATTTCTGTAGGAAATCCTCCTAAAGTTAGAGGATTATTATTAAAACAAAAAGATTATTCTACATTATAAGAATATTATTCTTATAATGAAAAGATTAATTTCAATAAATAAATAAATTAATTTTCAATTTAAGAATAATGTGCTAAAGTAGTCCTCTTACTTCAATCCTTTTATAAAGAATGGCAAATACTCTCCAATTAAGAGTAATATTCTTGATTTAAGTGTGAAATTGAAGAGGAATTTTGAAGAGAAATTTTCCTCTTAATTTAAGAATTTTTTTTTCTGAACAACATAATTTTTAAAAGGAAATGTTTTAATATCTTTTTTTGAAGCGCAGGTCTTGGATCCAAAAAGTCGCTAATGTCGATTAAAGATACGAAAAAACAATGATGACAAATGCATTTTTGTTTATTAAAATTAAGAAGAATAACGATAAATTCTATGTGTAAATCCAGAAAAATTAGAGACGGGGTTTCTTAAGAAGACAACTTTCTTTTTTTCACGACGAGTCCAGATCGTATCGAATGATTCCTGGATATCTTGAATGAGAGCATCAAGAACAGGTGTGTCAAAGAAGCTTTTACACCTCCTTCTTCTTCATCATCATCTTCTACTTCTTTTTTCCACCACTCTTTCTGGTCTCGTCTCGAAGATTGTGGAATGTGGTGACCATTATAGTGTTTCGTCATTACCTATACCACATCTCGAGCAACACCTTTATATAGACAGCTTTCTAGTCAACAGTTTTTCGAAAAAGAAACAACGATGAAAAAGGTGTTACACGCAGGTGTGACTAGTTGAATCAATGACAAGTGTGACACTACCGATTATATCCAATTCTCCTCTATTTTCTCGATTGTTTATACAATACTTTTTTATCTCTAATTTTTTTATCTCCACTTTTTATTTATCGTTATTTTATTTTTCCACTTTTTTAAACGTTAATTTTAGAACAAAAGTTGTATTCATTATCTAATTTGTATATGTATCCTTTTTCTCATATTCCTCAAAAACAAATTTTTGCATTTTGAATTAGTATTTTATTTTCATAGGAAATTTAAAATTAGATCAAAGTTTATACTGAAGGAAAAATTAAATTATCATTCAGTATACATCTAGGCTTTTGTTGGTTTTTTAAATTCATTTAATGATAATTTCCTAATTGCTATTCAATAAGTACAAAAAGCTCTTGTTTGATGTTATTCAGTTTCCTTGAGTTCTAAACTCCTATTAGTTATTTAATAAAATCAAAGGTTTGCTGTCTTCTACACGGAAAAACCTTTGAGAAGTCTGTCTCCCCACTGTCACAGTATTTCGCTTCTCACTGCATGGAAAGTCTGATCGCCCGCTACTGGGTGCGTAGCGTAATAGCGTTACCATTTACAATAGACAAACTTCCCAAAAAGTTTAGAAAATAATAACTGGGTACGTGGGTCACCCAGTTTGGGAGTGCAGATGAACAAGTTTAGTGGTGGCGCTGACGCATAAGTTACGGTTGAGCAGGCTGCTTAAAGGCTTTTCCGTGATAGTTTCATTAAAAGATAACCTCCTAATAATCTTTTAATAAACCGAAAGGTTAGTCAAAAGTTTTTCGCTTATTGCCTGCCAGATTCCCAGACCGAGAATCTAATTATGATTCAACAAAACCAAAAGGTTCTTATTTATCGTTTTCTACTCCCATTGAAGAATTTTCTAAATATTTTGAAAAATAGAAAGATTTTTGTTTTCATTAAACGAAACTTCTCCCTTTTCTTCAGACTAGAAAATTGTTTGGTTCTTTGTCTTTGAGGAGTGATTCATCTTGTTCCGTAGTTATATAGTATACGGTTGAGCAGGTTCTCGTGAGTGGAGTGAAGGTGTGTCGATGGTTTTGCGGATACTAAGGGGGGGGGGGTCTCGAGTCGAATGGTCAGCTGGCGCCAGCATCCTGTCAGACATCTCCGCTTCCAACTTCTACCTACCAAAATGCATCTTGCTTCATTAATCTTGCTTTATGGTTGCCACTATACCTAAATCCTACGCAACACCCTTCTTGGCATTTTGGAGAAAGAGGGGTAGCTGTGAAACAATAGACCACTCGTCAAGCTGGCGATCGATAAACCAAAGGCTCGATTCCATCGTCAATTTAACACGTTCCTTGTGGGATTGTGTGCTTACTTCCCCACCATACTCTTTCTTCAATCAGGATAGTTGATTGAGTCATTAGCAATACTTTCCGTCTCATCAGCATCTTTTTCCTGCCTGAAAATTTTATCTCAACGTGTGTGCTAACATCTGTTTGTAATTGATCGTTTTTAATTCGATCTGTGCCTTCTTGCTCTTCTCATATTGAAATGTATCTTTTCTACCAATAAATAATTTTCCGAAATTTAATGTCTGTCAGCTTTAAATTCTCTATTTGGATACTTAGGTCAATTTTGCATAGCGTCTAAACAGTATAAATAATAGTTTATTGTTTAGATGATTGTTCATACTATTTAGGCGTTGGGCACTGCAGTTTCAAATAAATAAAATAAAATTGAACTAAAGAATTACAAGACGTGAATTTTGTAGAGTAGTAAAATTGCAATGCGGATCAATTCCTTTGCTGCGAGAGCTATTTACTCATTCGTTATTCATAAAGCTCATCGTTGATTCGTGGTCTATATGAAACATTCGATTGCACATGCTCGTTAAACTCGAAAGTACATATTATCATGTTGAACAACTAATTATTGTTGAAAGCAGTAGTGTTCGGATTTATTTCAACATCGAGGAAAACTGACTTAATGTTCACATACACAAATATATTTTTCATAAATTTGAAATTCTCTGATTTGTTATTCGTTTATGGATTGCTCTCAGCAATTATAATTTGCTGAGAGTGAGATTGAGAGTGATTTAAAGTAAAATTGAGCGCCAACGTAGAGAAAAGCAATAAACAAAAATCACTATAGTTTTGTTATATATGCTATGTGCGCTTGTCAATTCCTTTTTGCTTGATTTGGAATTTTGTGTCAACGACGACGTCGTCTCGAGAGAATAAAAGTAGATCTTGACTCTCTTTCTGCTATGATGGCAAGTTTAAACAAACTTGTAGGTACTAATAGTTGATAACCCACCAACGATCAACAACCAATTGGTTCATCGTATTGCAAGTCCTCTCTTGTGATCACTGATGTAGTTTGATTGCGAACTGTTAAAGCGGTTGTGTAAATTGTCCAAGGCCGTTGAAATTTAACGGACACGAACTGGTTGTAAAGGGAATCGTTGAATTTCACTAGTGCACGTAAAAGAGAAGCTCCAGTTTAAACCCAAATATACATTGAGATTGCAAAATTAAAATGTTTTGCACAGCAATTCTACTGTGACGAAACTTTAGTTTTTACTTTATAATTATGTTGCGTTCTAATTATATTTTTGTTAAATTCTTATTTATTTCTGTTGTATTCTAATTATTGTTGTAATCTTCTAATTATATTTCTGTTATACTCTAATTATTTGTCTATTGTTTTCCTTAAGATGAATTCTAATTACATGTTTGTTGTCTTCTTTATGTTCTGTATTTTAATTATATTCATATTGTCCTCTTTATGATGTTGCATTCCGATTAAATGTTTGCTGTCTTCCATATCATGTTGTATTCCTAATATTTTTCTACTGTATTCCCTTCTAAGTTATATTCTAAGTATAATTATGTTGTGACAAGTACAATTCCACTAGATTATGCTCCTATTATTAGATTGTAGCTATTTTGATTACAATAGTCGGTTTATTACATTAGGCTAACGATATCATGTTTGCTGCATTAGCGAATTGCTATAATATAATTAATTATTATATGCACTCAGAAAAAGAGTTGGCTGCCATAGCCAATTAAATAGTTGCTATAGCGCGATCCAATTAATTGGATGGGGCAACTATTTCTTGGTCGATACATCCAACTTTTTAGCTGCATTACCTGCACAGCATATTACTGCATTACATACATAGCTGGGGTACCTTTTCGCATGGATACAGTATCCAATAGTTTGGTGTGTTAACCAATTAATTGGATCGCGCTATAGCAACTATTTAATTGGTTATAGCAGCCAACTCTTTTTCTGAGTGTGCTGTAATCATTATGTTTCAGGTTTTTATATTACAATTATGTTGCATCAAAATTTGTTGCAGATATTATGCTGTAATCATTAGGTTTCCTTATACGTTTATTATCACAATTATGTTGCTGCAAATATTATGCTATATTTCACAGAGAAAAAGCGATTAATTGTTATCACAGCAATTAATTTGTTAAGAGAAACAAATTTTTTTTTGGTTAACTATAATGTTAAAAAAATTATTTCACGAAATTTATATTCCTTCTAATTAAAAACAACTAAAATTTAATAGAATTCACGTAGAAATTCTATAGAATATTCTCTAGAATTTATATAGAATGATTCTATAGAATGATTCTAGTGAAATTCTATAGAACTTTTTCAGAACGACCTATTCCTATAATTAATAAAATAAATTTATTTCTTTATAATTTATTATTTTATTATCAATAGCCAACAAAATTGTAAGAATATATTTGACAAATTTTTTACCTGAATAAAGCGATCGATTTTTACGGAATTGGACGATATCTAAAGCGTTGGGCCAATCTTTTAAATTATTTTCTTCCATCCTCGCAGACAAAATTTCCTCAATGTCCTTATTAGCCCTTTCTACTGATCCTTGGGACTGACTATGGCGTGGTTTACCATGTACAATTTTTACTTCACTCCACATCTTATGCAGCTCTGTAATGACAGAGTTCACAAATTCCCTCCCATTATCGGTGTGAAGTATGGCAGGTGCACCAAAAAGGGTATAGGATTTTCATTAAATTGTAGGAAATTTCTTCTGCTCTTTTCGATTTAAGCGGACGCAAGTTCACAAATTTTGTTAAGTGGTCTTGGCAAACCATGTTAAACTTAAACCCATTGTGCTCTTGCGACTGCATGTCGATTAGATCAAGCTGTGCTCTGGAATTGTACGCGGAATGCAAAATAGGTTTCGATACTAAGCCTCTCTTTTTATTACTACTTTTTTTTGACACACGACGCATAATTTTAGAAACTCCATAATGCACTCTCTTGTTACATTGCAGTTTAGTTTTTTGCATTCATATTCCATCCTGTTTCTGCCTCCATGTCCAATCGAAGAATGGGAGTTCCAAAGAACTTCAAATAAATCCTCATTTTTAATATAATAAATAATTTTATCATTGCCACTACACGGAGAGAAAAATCTAGGTTTAATATTATAACACTACCTACAGTAATTTCGCTTGGACTATAGTCACGCTTCAAATGCATGAAATTCATACCCAAAAACCATGAGTCCACGCTTTTTGGGTATGAATTCATACATTTGAAGCGTGACTATAGTCCATGCGAAATTACTATAGGTAGTGTTATACTATTAAAGCTAGATTTTTCTCTCCGTGTACTTATAGGTTTAATTAACTTTTGTTGTTCATTTACAGAAATAGTGTCAAATCGTCGTAAAAACCTACATTCATTTGCAGTTTTTTATCCTTTACTTTCAAACTTTCCACTTTCTTCACACACGCTTCATATTCGACGGAAGAAATAAATGCAATATTGTCGTTGCGTTTTTTAGAGATTAATTCATTTAAAATTTCATTAAACCGTATTTGATTTGAGACACCCATAATGATTATTATAAAATTCGCGTCGATAATTAACGACAGTTAGTTTCAAACTAATTGAAATTATTTGTTTTCATACTACACAGAATATAAGTCGAAATTTGATTGCAGTACAGTAAATGTAAAGTTTGAATACGTTATTGTGTGATTACTTTTGTGTACATCATGACGTATGAAGCTATTATACAGAATTTCAGACATTGCCCAAGTTGGACCGGGCAATGTCGACATTGTCCGCAAAGTTGAATGATATGAACATTTTTAGACATTGACCGGGCAATGTCGACAATGCCCAATAATCGACATTGACCGTAACATATATAAAAATTTCCATTACCAATATCTTTTAAAATAGTTAAGCTAAGATATAGTGACTCCTCGTCAAAACATATTTCAAAACATCACCAAATCATACATAAAGAAGAAAATAAATTATAATAAAAAGATTGTTGCACTTTTTGAAAAAAAAATTTTAATTTGCTATAATTTATGTCTTATTAAGGGGACATTCCAGTTCAAAACAGGCAAAAATAAAGGTTTTTTATATATATTATTAAAATATCTATGACATTTATTTAAAAAATTTCTTTTATATGTAATAAATAATATATTTAAAAATTTGAAAAAAAATTTTTTATTTTTATTTCAAAATGGCGGCGATATACGCCATTTTCTATAATGCCTATTTTCAGTGGTAAGATTGATTCCAAACTTTCTAAAACAGATAAAACTAAAAACGAAGTGACATTATTCTCTGCCTTTGATATTTCTTAAGGTGTGGAACCTCAAAAAAGTGGAATTTTCTTCCCCTATTTTTTTAGAGTACTTTTTCCCCACAATATGCAAAAATACGTGTTTTTATTCAGAATTTCTCTTATAATAACAGGGGAGTTTTTTTATTATCGAATTTGCTGGAAAATCGTTACTCGGAGTTTTTTGGGGTCGCTGATTACGAATATGACATCATTTTTTCAAAGTTAAAATGTCATTAGTGAGTGAACGTTCAGGGATGTATCAACTATTTCAAGCCATAGGTTCTTTAAATATGAAACAGAAATTATGATAATTTATTAATAACTTTAATTAAAAATATGCTTACAATAATTTTTTGGCTTATCCTTTCTACGTTTACTTGACGATTTTCCGCCGTATGGAGGTTTGTCTGTAATTATATTTATTGTATTATATAGCAGTAAGTAGGTACAGTATATAGTTTATTACAGAGATGGAAGATTCCAATTTTGTAAATGTTACAACAAGTCCAAAAATAGAACTGATTGTGTCCGTTGTCCCTCTCTTGAAAATCGTTTCGTTTTTCGATTTGCTATACATAAAGCTGATGGTCCTCTCATCACAGTTTGGAATTTGTGAGAATTGTATTACTCTTGTCGATATCCTCTTTTTTATCCTTTCAATTTTAGAAACTGCGATCACGTTCTCGCATGCTTACAAGAGGATGAATTCCTTTTTGCTCTGAGTGGGTGACTCCCATAAGTCCTGTACAACCACCCTCCGGGGACTACTTTATATCTTTCTGCATCAACGACTACCAACGGGGAGAAAGGAGCCAGTGACGCAGACAGTTCCTTTACGCTCTGCTTGCTTCAAAACCTCCTCGACGACATTGTCGACTGCCTTGCCGCAGCATCATGTATCCTTCAAGTGCAACCCAAAACTAGCTTTTGTAGATTATTTACGACAAAAAAGAATTCATATTTGAAATATTTAAATTTCTCATTTAACAAATACGCAAATCATTTGTCTATTGTATAAGTTTTATATTAAGAATTTACTTCTAGGTTTTTATTCTATACATTCAGGATTCGTTTCTGAAAGGAGGGAAAAAATTTCCGCATAGCATCAAGAAAATTATAAATCGATACGAAAATAGAGAAAAGGAAATGAAACTAGTAGTAGGCGATGAGAAGGGTTGATGTTTCATGGTTACAACGATCAAAGTAGTCGAGTCGGTTCGATTCTCATGCAAACGTGATGAAAAAAGTAAGATATAGAAAGAATATTTCTCTGACCTGTCCATCCTTTCTTTTGAAAATTGGGAGGGATACTTTTTAAATCGAAATCACTGCGCATATATGTAACCGTATCTTTTTGGCCCTTTGTTCTCCCGTTCTATTTTCTGAATGGAAATCGTTGCACGGTCGTTGAAAGTCTATTGAAATCTGATTCGAGTCAACTGGGGTGGAGATTTTGAGAAATTTCAATTTCGACTACACTTTATGAGATTCTTATATTATTCCTTATTAGGGTCATTATCAGTATCATTATCAGTCAAAAATCAGTAGACATTTTAATATATAAAATATAAGTATTATTATACTTATATTTTATACATTAAAATGTCTACTGATTTTTCTATACTTAAAGCAGAACATTAGTTTTTGTATTGTAATTCTGTTGTAGTCTAATGTTGATTCTGTTATTTTATAATTGTATTTCTGTTGTGTTTTAATTATATTTCTGTTATCTTCCTTATATTGGAAGGTAGGTTTAACATAATAATTATGTTGCATCAAAATTTCATGCAGATATTATGCTATGATAATTATTTTTCAATAGATTTTACATTATAAATATGTTGCAGCAGATATTCTGTTATAATCATTAGGTTACCGTATATGTTCAACATCATATAATTATGTTGCAGTAGATCTGGAAAAGCTTTTCACACTTAATAGTCTAGTCGCCCTGTGTTTTTTCGTGCCAAAATTGATACCTGAAGTCTGATTGTGGATTCACATAGTGTGGGGTGGTAGTATGAAGATGTATGTTTTCCACTCGAGATTTTTTAAGCTGCGATGACCGTTCTTTCCCATCAAATTATGGGGGAAAAAGTTGTAAATGAAAGTTATAGATCTCGAAAATACCTTTAAAATGATGGGTCATATGTTAAAATTGATCCATTTGTTTACTTGCAAATGAATTTAAACCACTAAAAATGGCACTTTCTTATTTGTTTAATAACTTGAACAAAAGTTAACAAATTCTTTCGATATTCTCCAAAAATGTTCCTCTCAAGACCCTCAAGATGGGGGACATCATCAGTCGCTCGCGCTAAAGTTGAATTCAAACTTTCAAATTCGTAAAAGTTGTCATAACATTCAAACAAATTGATGAATTTTGATCATTTTTTTTAAACTGGGCTAAAATTTTCTCAGGAATTCAATTTTTTTACTTGTTTTTTGAAAAATTTATAAATAATGTCAAAATATTAATAATTAAAAAAATTATTTTTGTTTGTTTTTTTTTAAATTAATTTTTTTCAAATTTTTTATTTTTAACTTCTTGAATAATAAAAGCAACACAAATTCGAGAAGTTAAAAATAAAAAATTTGAAAAAAATAAATTTTAAAAAAAAAATAAAAATTTTTTTAATTATTAATATTTTGAGAAAATTTTAGCCCAGTTTAAAAAAATGATCAAAATTCATCAATTTGTTTGAATGTTATGACAACTTTTACGAATTTGAAAGTTTGAATTCAACTTTAGCACGAGCGACTGATGATGTTCCCCACTATGCATCCTAGAGCAGCTAGGCTGCTCAAACGTTGCATTCAAACGCTGCATACTTTTGAAAAATATTTTTACGAACAAGAAGTGCATAGATGTTTAAATTGATTTTTTATAATTAGTATGACTGAACAACTAAAAAAATATTAATAATTAAAGGCTCAGAAATTTTTTGAAAAAAAAATTATCTTCCCCCCCTTTTGACCTAGATAAAAATTTTTTTTTTGCAAAATTTGCAGGAAAGAATAAGTAATCAAATGGCGTTTATGCCAAATTGATAAAATAAAAATTGTTGATGTAGTGTTCATTTGTTTATAAGCAAAAAATGATTTTCATTCTGCCAAAAATGTTGAAATTCCATTTTAAAAAATTATGTTTTTAGTTAACAAATGGAATTTCTCATAAATTATTTATCGAATCGTATTCAGATTTGTCACACATCTTGAGGGTCTTGAGAGGAACATTTTTGGAGAATATCGAAAGAATTTGTTAACTTTTGTTCAAGTTATTAAACAAATAAGAAAGTGCCATTTTTAGTGGTTTAAATTCATTTGCAAGTAAACAAATGGACCAATTTTAACATATGACCCATCATTTTAAAGGTATTTTCGAGCTCTATAACTTTCATTTACTACTTTTTCCCCCATAATTTGATGGGAAAGAACGGTCATCAAAAAACTGTTTTTTTGGCACCTTCAAAATTGTTTATAACGCGCAGCTTAAAAAATCTCGAGTGGGAAACATATACATCTTCATACTACCACCCCACACTATATGAATCAACAATCAGACTTCAGGTATCAATTTTGGCAAAAAATGACCACTTTTTTCACCTAATATACGTTAGGTTCAATGTTCAAAAATATGACTGAAAGATATTTACAACCTAGGTCAATGGAAGAAGTTAGTAATATTTTTATTATCAACAAGAAGGAAATATTATACTGACGCTAACTTCAGGAAATTCATAATAATCCTATAGAAAAAATTTCGTTTGTAAAGCAAAATGTTCTGCAGAACATTTATGCTTCACAAACGAAATTTTTTCACTCATGGGTGTATAGTTGAAGTTATTAATGATGGTCATTCGAACTTCCTCTCTTGATTTCGTGAAAGAATGGCGAATTTTGCAAATGAATGCTTCATTTTCAAATGATCAGTCGCACACATCGGCCAGAGGCAAAAGAAAGATGAATATAAAAATCAATTGCACGAAGTGTAATCGAAAGTTCATGGATCGAAAGACCCTTCCTTCTAATCGGAGTTTTATTGACAATGTTCACGAGGGTAAAGCACCCGGCGACAATCTTACGCTAGGGGTTGTAAAGCACGTGCCGAGTTTACGGTTTGTGACAATGTGGACGGTAGGACGAAGGAGCTTAACACTATAGTTAACAATATACACGTTGTTTCGTTCGATATGTCATCAGTAGCGTGATCTTAAGAGAAAAGTGGATCGTATAGAAGGAAAATGCTTTATCGTTCGGAAAAGGGGAGTATACTGACTGCGAATTAAGTGACTGAGCACATTCAAAGTTTACCCTCTCATTGCGCACGTGTCACCCGGAAATAACGGTACCCCCGGAACTCTATTTTTCCAGAAAGAGAGTCCATTTGCTGGAGACAAAACTTCACTTTTCTTCTCCCCCCTCATATTTATGATCAAAAACAATTTCTCCATCAGTCTTTCAAAGAAAAAATACGTTTTTCCTGTCCTTCTTTTGTGACAAAGAAATAAAATTTTAGAAAAAGCGAATAATTTTATTGCGGGTAATTTATTTGGCAGATTTTAGTGTGTGTGTGTGTGTGTGTGTGTTTCGGCTTTAAAATGCATTAATAGAGATTGGTAAATTTGAGTATTTTGTCAATTGCGTGATGGTAACAAATTCAGTCTCTGTCAGAGGAAATTATATCATTTACGTGAAAACCAAAGTACTAACTATAACATGGGGCTTAACCACCCTGGTCGCTTGTCATTTTGCAAGCTCGTTATTTGAGTCTCACCCACGTCGAAATCACCATCGAAATCGCGATGGCCACCCTCCACACTGTTCAGTGTCTAAACGCGGTATATGCTAATCCACGAATAACAGCGCTGTAATTTACATGCAAACAAATTGCTCTTCCCTGCCGTTGCTGGGGTATATACCGACGACTCTTCGTTCCACGCGGATTGCACTGCAACTGCTTTGAATAACCTCGTTAAAGACTGCCCACGCTTTGCCTTTTGCCAGATCACGAATGAGACATCAAACGTGGAATTTTACACATAAATCGAGATATTAGGTATGATAAGGTGCTTGTCTTCAGTTCTTTTTCTCTTTTTTATTCATCCATATAGTGGATCGTAATTTCTCTTGTCGACGATATTCTTATTAGGCTCTGTGGGTAAAGAATGTTGTTCTCGTGTTGTTAAAAATTTGAAACAATTTGCTAGTATTATCTTTTATTTGCTTTGTTGATTTTACTTTGCTTTTTTATATAATTTCGTTGTGTCTAGTTGTTTTTAAGTGCAAAAATATATCTTTTAATTATTTAAGGGGTCTTGTTAATTTTTTAGGCAATAAAATTGGAAGTTTATAAAAAATTGTTTGCTGTTAAGTCTTAAAATATATAATGGATCAAAAGTCTTTACATGTCATTGTGTATGTTAAGAAGTCTTAAAAAAAGAATTTCAGACTTGAAAAAATATAGGTATCTTCCTTCTAATAAAGAGAGCGCTTTGTCCATTGGTAAAAATTACTTACAATTAGGGTTGTCAATGTAGCTCATAGCAGAATCATTTAAAATAAAAAAAATCAAATATCGTTTTAAAGAAGACGATTTAATATAGGACCTGAACCTCTGACTTACTAATAATATTTAAAATTATATTTTTTGTTAAT
Organism: Leptopilina myrica (nomen nudum); assembly: GCA_032872475.1. Lineage (NCBI taxonomy): Eukaryota > Metazoa > Arthropoda > Insecta > Hymenoptera > Figitidae > Leptopilina > Leptopilina myrica (nomen nudum). The sequence continues at coordinate 8,444,954 of CM065467.1, forward strand.
CATTTATGGTAAATAAAATTGTGTGTTTTAGGGTGAATGAACACCTGGCAAAAATGATAAATAACTAAGGTAAAAACTATTGTCTAATATAAAAATTGGAAATTAATCATTTAAATGACTCCTTTTATCAAGTTATGCAAAAATCATTAAAAGTTATAAAACAATTTTTTTATAATAAAATAAATTTTAAATAATTTGTTGTTTTTGTGATCTAGGAGAAGAATTTTAATTACATGATAGAGAGTGCATCTAAAATTGAAACGTATATTTTAGATAAAATTATTTAATAAAACATCCAAAATATATGGTATCAAAAAAATTTTGAACCTTCAAAGTTTTATTTTAAAAAATGTTCGCAACAAAATATTGATATAATTAAAAGTTTTAAGCTGTTCAATAACTGGTAAATTTTTATATCTATGTTCCAGTAAAAAGACAGTGTTCATTTATTGGTGTCACCAGTTTGTAACTGCTGCTCCAATGAATTAACACTCATTTCAACTAGACGACGCGCAGGCGCAAAATTGAAAATATAAGGCTATTCAAGTTGGGTGGGGGAAATCCAATATGGCTGATATGACAAACAACACTTGGAGTCAATGGACAAAATTAGTTTTTTGTTCATAACTTTTTAAATATTTATTTTTAAATCAAAGTGTAATGACAAATTATTCTTCATTTATCGAAAGCTATTTTTTAAAACATTAAAATCAAAATATCAATTTTTATTGTTTTAAAAAATAGCTTTCGATAAATGAAGAATAATTTGTCATTACACTTTGGTTTAAAAATAAATATTTAAAAAGTTATGAACAAAAAACTAATTTTGTCCATTGACTTCAATGCGTTACTTGTCCTCCAGTAAATCAGCTGATATCAGCCATATTGGATTTCCACCACCCAACTTGAATAGCTTTATCTGTTACAGTAAATTTAAGGTTAGAATAATATAAACAAGGTTTTCTACTTGACTTTCTTGCTAAACTTTCAAAAAAATATTTTTTTACTTAAAACCGACTGATTAGGTTAATTTGTTACTTGTTTATACACGCATAGAAAGGGTTTGCTGTGGCAGCGAACATTTTGCTGCCACAGCAAACCTTGTTCGTTGAAATAGGGACAGCGAAAAAGTTCGCTGTGAGATCAAACAAGTTCGCTATGACAGCAAACTCGCATAAATTTTTACTAATGTTTGCTGCCACAACCAACATGTTCGCTGCCACTGCAAACTCCTTAGTTGTGGTAGCTAATTTTCAGAAATTTCACAGCAAACATCTGTTTACTGCTGGAGCTAATTTATTTTTTTCCGTGCAGTTGTTGGTTTGAATAATATAATCTTCTTAATCTTAATAAGAACAAGTGTGCAATTATCTCAAAAGATTCATAATTATAGTGCTACTTCACATATATTTAAGGAAAATATGTAACGTAAAAAATGTGATATTTAAAAAAGAAATACAAAGAATTTTATTTAATACTCTTTGCATAATTAATGTACAATACATATGTATTGTAAATTCTATATCTATTATAAAATCATAATATAGTCACATATATTAATTTAATTACTCTCTATTGTTTTAATAATATAGTGCTAAATAGTTTCTTATCGAATTAGTAATTTGAGGTTAGGTATTTACCCTACTGGAAATCACCGTACAATATCTTGTGCAGGAAATTGTACAAGATATTGTACAGGAAACTATACCATTTGTGTCAACACGGTGTTTGTATACGGAAAAAAAGTTTGCCTGATATGTCGCTAAAAACCAACTACTGGGATCTCTTCATAATGACTCCAGATGCTTAAAAATCACCCTCCCAAAATCTGATCTGATCCTTTTTTTAAGATAACCGTAAAAATAATTTAAATTAAAAAAAATTAAATAATCCCAGGCGTAATAATTGTTATTAAAGATATTTTATATACATATTTGCACACACAGACAGATATTCCACATTAAGTTTAAAATTATTAAAGATTTAAAAAGTTCAATTTACGTCGCTTTTGGTATAAACGTTCATAAAGTTGAGATAGTCGATCCCAATTAATGGATATTTTCGAGACAATATTTTGATCGCTTTCGATGTTTCCATGCGTTAAGTCCGCGCTCTATAAAAACAAAGTAAGACGTGTTTACATGCATACGTCAATATATGTGTTGTCATCTGAATATTCCGGGCTGCGAGCAGTTTCCAAAAACAAACTTTTTTTCGAGTCAGGCAGTTATAGAATTTTCACTTCTACAATCAGTGTCTGTGTCTGTTTGTGCAAAAAATCAATGCTGATTTGTCTTTCGTGAACTGTTTGAAAAGTGTTTTTGTATATATAATGCCTACACATCCCAGTTGTGCAGGTACTCATCAAGAGAATAGGGTAAAAGTTTGTGGACCATGTGGAAAAAAGATTGTTCTTGGACAGAAAAGTTACAGTAATTTTCAATTAACAGAAACTCATCAAAAATTGATTGAAAAGCATTTAAAAAAAACTATAACTTGGAAGATGAAAGGTTTCCCTTGAGTATATGTGCTACATGTCGTGTAGTATTACGTCAACATGAGAATGATGATTATAAGAGACCATTACCAACGATGCCTAACTATGAAAACACATTGTTACCTAAAATTACGAGGATAAACAGTGCATCAACAAATGGATGTTTAACTTGTAATTGTTACATATGCTTGACTGGCAAATCGAAAGCACATCCGTGTAGCCGAAGTGGAGTAAAAAATGACGTAAGTACTACTAAAATAACAGCTTCAAATGGATTGTATGGCTCGCAAAATTCAAAAATAACTTCACTCCCTAAAGTAAAAACATCTATTCAATCAAATACAATGATCATTTGTAAAATATGTAAAAGTGACATTCATAAAGGTAAAAAGCATGCTTGTAGTAAACGTGATTATGTTGCTAGAAAAAATGTTGCAAAACTTGTAGATGAATTGACAAATAAGCAACAAGAATATATTGCATCGAAAATTGTCAATGAAAAAGCTAAAAGTAATAGCACAGATTCTAGTATTGCGCTGAATACTAAAGGACGTAGAAAACGAATATTTCTTAAAGAAAAAAATACTGCAGCCACATTTTCATCAAAAGATTTAGATAACTACCATACAAACACTGGATGCTCGATTCGACATATGAACAAATTGACTGCCTTCATTCGACATTCTGCTGGTCGAAAATCTGTGCCTGCTCATTATTCACAGCACGTTAGTGGACAGACAAAACTATTAAAAGATATCTACAATGATCATATTTTAGCATTTGATATTACGAATTCTAAGAAGAAAGAAATGAGACCTGTCGTTTGGGCTGATGCTGAAAAACTACTTGAAAAGGTGTTAGAAAAACGGAATTTTGTTGGTGACTATGTCGTTAAAGTAATGGCAGATGGAGGTCAGGGCTTTTTTAAAATCTGCTTGTCAATAATTCCTCTCACACCAACTGAGACTGATTTGGAAAATGAAATACCTGAAAAGAAAAGAAGAATTGATTCTAAAAGCAGTATGAAAGCATCAAATCCCGAAACAAGTGTTAAAAAACTGATTATGCTGTGTATAGTACCTGACATCAAAGAAACTTATGAAAATGTGAAACTTCTATTCCATTTAGTGAACATTAATAATATTGCTTTTAAATTTGTCTCTGATTTCAAACTATTATTGATCGTTAATGGGCAGCAAACGGCTACGTCAATGTATCCTTGTCCTTATTGCTATGTTAGTCTTCAAGATTTAAGAAAATCTGTTAACGAAAATCATGTGTCCAAGGAAGTAGAAGTTTTACCTCTTAAAACATTTGCTGATTTGAGAAACGATTATGACAAGTTTATTCCTCTCGTGAAAAATAAAAAGTTAGCTAAGAACTGTCCCAGTACTATAAATGAGCCACTTTTCAAAGAAAATGATGATTTGTTGATTCTTGATAAATGTATAATTCCAGAACTTCATGTATTACAAGGGTTTGTAAACCATTAGTTTTGGGATGGTTTAGTACATCTTGTCGGTCGAGAGAAAGCTCTTTTGTGGCCTTTGAAACTAAAGTTAGTCTCCAAAAAATATCATGGAGAGGTATTTGAAGGCAATGCCTGTAGAAAATTATTAAGAGAAGCTGACAAACTCTTTGATCGTGCGATTTACAAAGATGTCGGTCCATTTGCCGTCACACCCTATGTCACTGCATTTAAAATAATGGACAAAATTGTTCATTCATGTTTTTCGATCAAGAGACTTGTTTCGATTGCAGATATAGGAAAGTTGATTAAAGAATTGCACAGCGCACTGTTAAGCACAAATACAACTGAAACCCTGAAAATGCACGTTCTACTGCAACACTTGACACAATGCCTAGATCTATTAAATACAAATACCCAAAGTTTAGGCTTATGGTCTGAGCAAGCCGGAGAAGCGTCACATAGAGAGTTCCTAACATTTTGGGAAAGGCGAAAAATCAATCTTATTAATGACCCTTCTTATCCACAAAGACTGAAAGAAGCCACCGTTGAGTTCTCATCGCTTCATATTTGAAGTGTAGTTATTAGAAGTGCTGATTTCTGTTAATCCAAAAAGACTTATATTTATTTTTCTGTTAACAAGTCATATTGTATTTATTCCTATTTAATAATGTTTAACATATTAGATTGAAATTATTCTTATTTCTGTTTTTCAATATATATTATTGTATTATTAATGTGTCTATTATTATATTTTCTAATGTAAAAAAGAATAAATCTTTTTTATAAACAAAAATCATTCCTAATATATCATATACTTATTGAATTATATGATGATTTTTCACTAAATTGAATAAAAATGTTATTTCTATGATATCTTAAAAAAAGGATCAGATCAGATTTTTGGAGAGTGATTTTCAAGCATCTGGAGTCATTATGGAGAAATCCCAGTAGTTTGTTTTTGGCGACATATCAGGCAAACTTTTTTTCCGTATACAAACACCGTGTCAATGAACCTGTACCATTTTCAGCATAAGAAACTGAAACAAGTTTTTGTACAAGATGTTGCACAAGTAATTTTTTTCGATTTCAAACAATAAGGTTCATGTACAATTTCTTGTACGAGATTCTGTACAAGAATGTGTACTTGCACATGTAAATTTTTTTTCCTTTTGAATAAAGGTTCATGTTCAATTTCTTGTGCGAGATCATGTACAGGAATGTGTACTTGTATAGGGGAGAATGGGGACTTATGAAGCATGGGGAGTTGTGAAGCACGGCCATAGATCTCGCATAGTAGGGGAGAGTCGGGTAAGTTCGGTTTTCGGGTAAGTACGTTTTTCTTAATAACTTTTACAAAAATATTTTTTTTTGTAAAATTCTTTTTGTGAATGTTAGTTAACCTTAGTTTATACAAAATTTCGTTTTAATTGGTTTGTTATTAACGAAATATTTCGATAATTTTTTTTTATTATAATTGTGGAACATTCCTCTTTATGAATACTATTGTTTAAATATTTTTAAAAATCTGTAAAATGAAAAATGTTGGTTAATATCTGAAATAATATTATCGGGTAAGTTCGTACGGTTAAGTTCGTCAATTGGTGCGCATGCGCAATACAATACGCAAGATACGTAAGACCACCAGCCTTACGTATATATAAGTCTAAATAGCTGTTGGAACTGGAAGTGTTTCTGAATGTCACATGTGATAAGGTAATTTCTTAAGAATAGAAAAATGTTTTCTATAAATTAAGAAAATTATTTCATTATTATTTTCAAAAGACTGAGTAAATATTGATATTAATAATAATTAAAGCGTCAACGATAGTTCAAAATTAAGTGTACCAAAGATTGAGTCTGAAAGAAAATTAAAGTTAAATTAAAGTTCTCTTAGTATCCAAGAGAATGAACATATATTTATATTGGATAATGAAATGTTGATTTTTTAAACATTTAAAAACTGTTAATAATTTTAAAATAAAAAATTGTTTTTCCTTTTACTCGTATTCATTTTTCTATTAACCTCTAAAAAAATACTGATTTACACAATATCAAATATAAAATTATACTATTTTAAATAATTGTTGTACTGTCAACATTTATTTTATTTTGTACTTTATATTTTTCTTTTCATGTTAAAAATATTTACGCGAATATTTTTATTTATAAAATTTTATGATTAAAAAAAATTTTAATAATTATTTTTTGTAAGTATTTTGAGAAAAATACATTCAAAATAAGCGCGCCTTGTGCGCGCATGCGCATTCAGTAACGAGCATTACGTGAGTTACGTTAATGAATAAGCCACAAAGGAGGTTAAATTTTCATCGTTTGTCAAACTTCTAACAAGTGTTTTTTATTTCTTTTTTTAAATCACAATTTTATTGCAGTTATATATATTTATATATATATATTAGAAATGTACTTTCTAATTTTATAAATATTTTCACTCGCTGAAACGTCTTTTATTTTTATTTATGTCTATTTTATGGAAAAAACGAACTTACCCTCCAACGCTGTCGAACTTACCTGCACCTCAGAACATTTCGACAGATTTACCATCAATACTATAATTATGAATTAATTTACGTTTTCATTAATAATTGATTCAAACAACTATTACATTTTATTTTTAGATGTTGTCTTTTAAGTATAAAATGATTTGTTTGCATACAAACTAACATTAAGTAACTTATTTTTTCATTTAAACTTTTTTTGTGCGAACTTACCCGACTCTCCCCTAAATGTTTTGATAGATGTCACTTACTCTGAATATTTTTTCACCTAATATCTTCGTTTTGTAATTGGATTCATTCCGATAGCAGATATCTTGCATATCTTTCAAGACAATGTGTTCAACCTTTCGTTTATAAAGTTATTTTGAGTGTTCCTTTTTGTAGAATTCTTACAAAATTCGCGAACAAATCAAAAAGATAATTTCATTCATATAATAACCAGCAATGATTAGGTTCTCAAAATTCAAAAGGATTTATGCAAAATCTCAATAAAGAATATTTACCAAAAAATATAATTTTTAGCGATTTTTAGTAGTGCTTCACAACTCCCCATGATTTTTAAAAACTTGAAAAAGCAGCTTTTTAGCCCAACTGAAAAAAAATTGTCGATTTTATTTTATTTCATGCAAATTCTTCAACCAATAAGCATATTTGAAGACCCTCTAGAGATTCAAGTGGAGAAAATTTGAAAAAAAATTTCTTTTTGAAGTTACACCTCATGAACAAAGCGTGCTTCATAACTCCCCATTCTCCCCTAAGATCTTGTGCAACATCTTGTACAAGGACTTGTTTCAATTTCTTATGCTGAAAATGGTACAGGTTCATTGACACAAATGGTATCCCAGGCGCGAAATGACGCTGGATTTAGGCTTTACTAAAGCTTGGATGAGGATTGGTCAATATTGATCAAGCCTTGGCTGGACGGCGGAAGCAAGGTTGATTCTAGCCATAATGTAACATTTATTTAAGTCTCGCGCTCCAGTCTTTGTTGAAGATTGACGTTCAATCTTCAATCAATGCTGCGGAAGCCTAATTCAAGACTGAAACAAGGCTGCTTCCACTGTTCCCCAATTTACGCGACTCTCGCGCCCATTCAATATAATATGAAAATATCAATTGATAATAATAATAATAAATATTATTGACATTATTTTTATTCATATTATATATGTGTATAAATTTAATTCCAATATAATATTAGAACAATTATATATATTATTTTCATGTAAATAATATATTATTACTAACAATAAATGTCATTTGAAATAGTAACATTAAAAAAATAATTTTAGTAAAAAAAGATAATTTTTTTGTTAATCGGCACATTTTTTTCTTGATTTTTTAACAGACTTTTAATATTATTTACAAACATATTCAACATTTTTTATTCACAACACAACACACAATTTTATTATTTTATATATCGCTTAGAAACGAAAACGGAAAAATATTCGCTCGCATGTGGGATCGAACCCCCCGACGCATACCCGACACCTCTATAAACGCACCTATTTAAACCGCACGGCCAACGAAGGTTGGAAGGGATCCTGCTTAATCAAGTATATCACTGCCAGAGCATGGTAACTCAACATTGATTCAGCATTGGACACCAATGTTCGTTCCATGCTCGATTCAAGACTCAGTCAATCTTCGTGAGCGAAAATACAATATTCACTTTCTTTATTACCGTGTGCACTGAACAATATTAAATATAAATATTTATAATTTATTTAATATTACAATATTTATTTTTGATAATATGTTTAATTTTATTATATATTATTTTTTTCTTGCACAGTGTCAAATTATTATTTTTAAAGATCAAGAGTTTCGTTTGTTTAAAAAATTTTCAGTGATAAAAAACTTCGAGTGTAAAAATTGTTCATTAGGGTGTAATAAATATTTATGCCAAGTATTTTTACATTAGGATTAACCGTTTAGAAAATATTATCAAAATACTATTTTTTGTCAAACGCGTGTGACCTTGCGACTCAGCGTTTGACAAAAAATAGTATTTTGATAATATTTTCTAAACGGTTAATCCTAATGTAAAAATACTTGGCATAAATATTTATTACACCCTAATGAACAATTTTTACACTCGAAGTTTTTTATCACTGAAAATTTTTTAAACAAACGAAACTCTTGATCTTTAAAAATAATAATTTGACACTGTGCAAGAAAAAAATAATATAAGATTTAACTTTATTTGTAATATAATATCATTAATGTAAATAGTATACACTAAATAATTATTAATATTTATTTACCACTGTTATCTTAATATTATAATTATAGTATTATTATTTTAAATAATAATAATAATTAATAATAATACTTATTATATTATATTATTATATAATTATATAATTATTATAGTTCCGTACGCAAATATTAAAACAATACTTGCAACATTCATCAATCAATGGTAGAATTAAAATAAACAATTAAAAAAATATATTTAAATCATTTGATAAAAAAAACAATTAAAAAAATTAAAGTATTGTATATCTAATAATGTAAACAATAATAAGTAGAGGAACAAAATTCGCACAATTAGTTCCTCTACTTATTATTGTTTACAATCCCAGCTGAAAAAGTTCTATAGAATTTCACTAGAATCATTCTATAGAATCATTCTACATAAATTCTAGAGAATATTCTATAGAATTTTAATAGAATGATTCTATAGAATTTCTATGTGAATTCTACTAAATTTTAGTGGTTTTTAATTAGAAGGAATATAAATTTCGTAAAATAATTTTTTTAACATTATAGTTATGTATGGTTACGAAGTTCAATGAATTTTATATATTTAAAGGATATAAATAATTATTTTGGCCTAAAATTTGTTGAAAAATATTATTTCACAAATTTAAAGATTTTCTAATTAAAAATCATTAAAATTTAATAGTATTTATGTAGAAATTCTATAGAATATTCACCAGAATTCATATAGAACGATTCTATAGAATGATTCTAGTGAAATTCTATAGAACTTTTTCAGCTGGGATATTAGATATACAATAGGGGAGACCGGGGCTAAACCGGACAAGTCAAATATTTCCGAAACCGTGAAGAATTTCAAATCGTGTAAATAACCTCCCAGCTGAAAAAGTTCTATAGAATTTCACTAGATTCATTCTATAGAATCGTTCTATATGAATTCTAGAGAATATTCTATAGAATTTCAATAGAATGATTCAATAGAATTTCTACGTGAATTCTACTAAATTTTAGTGGTTTTTAATTAGAAGGAATATAAATTTCGTAAAATAATTTTTTTAACATTATAGTTATGTATGGTTACGAAGTTCAATGAATTTTATATATTTAAAGGATATAAACAATTATTTTGGCCTAAAATTTGTTGAAAAATATTATTTTACAAATTTAAAGTTTTTCTAATTAAAAATCACTAAAATTTAATAGTATTTATGTAGAAATTCTATAGAATATTCACTAGAATTCATATAGAACGATTCTATAGAATGATTCTAGTGAAATTCTATAGAACTTTTTCAGCCAGGCTATGAACGCGCAATTTCGTGATGCATATGCTGCATGAGGTTTTAGGGACGTGTCAATTTTCTTGTAATAATAGTTGCCGTTAATATGTAAAAATGTCATTTCTTGAGGTAAAAGTAAAAAAAATTTTTCTTCATTTTTTTGGGCTTTTTTCTTTTAGCTCAAGGTGTACTGAGTTTAGTAGAAAAAAAGTTTAATGGAAAACATTAAGAAGAAAAAATATATTGCAGGTTAATTATTAGATGACGGTGTGGGGCTGAATCGGACATCGTGATTAAAAACAACCAAATCTTTGAATTCTTTAATTTATTTTATATTAATTAACTATTTTATATTATATTCTTTGCTTAGAACCACTTTATAAATAAATAAATGAAGAATTTATTTTAAATCTCGAATTCGCAAGCGAGTTGCTACAAACAGACAAGCCTGAAAACTGTAATTCATTTTATATTATAATTATTACCGATTTTACATCTCTATCTCTATCTTCTTCTTCTATAATATTAAAATGTTTCCTAATCGTTTCGTCGTTTGGTCGTTTCGTCGGATTCGTTGTCCGGCAACATATATAGATATACATCGGTTCGTCGATCGGCAACATATAAAACATATACATAAATACAGTAGTATACACATGTATACTCACACATATACACTAAACACATATACATTTATACTCACACATATACACTAAACACATATACATGTATACTCACACATATACACTCAATACATACACATGTATACTCACACATATGTATACACACAATATATACACATGTATACTCACACATATACACACAATATATACACATGTATACTCACACATACACTCTCAATACATACTCATGTATACTCACACATATGCACTCAATACATACTCATGTATACTCACACATATGCACACAGCACATTTATGTCACTGTGTGTAATTATTAAATTACATAGCATTTAATTTTTTAAGGTAAAATTTTTTTTATTTGTTTACACCATTAGAAAGTGTTGAAAAACAGCAAAAAATCTTAAAATAGAAAACATCTTTTCGTTTTGTTTCAAAGAAACTACAAATTTTTCAAATATTCCATGTAAGACCAAAAATGTAAACTTTGACCCCCTCCAGTTTTTACATTTGTTTGAATAAATTAATAATATTTTGTATTTTTAATGGTATCTAATAGGACTACTGTTTATGCAAACTATTAACCTGATCCCAAACATTTTAAATCATACCCGGATCATTTGAGGTGGAATGCCATATATACATATATATATATTTTTTTTTTAATTATTTAACCAATTAAATAAATTTATATACATATATCTGACTCCGTAGAAAGCTTGAATATTAAGGGGATAATATATACTTTCGTTTAGAATTAGAGACTTTTTAAAGAGTCTATTTTTGAATAATTATTTAAGAAATTTGTTATAAACAAATTTTTTTTAATTTTCTGCGCCTTTGAAAAATTTGATAAAACTTTAACATAATTAAAATTATTAGAAATCAAAATGTATAGTGCAACAAAACTGTACTTAGTTTTTAATCAATATTATGGTTATATAAATGTAAACTCGACAGTATTTTGTTTATTTCGTAGATGCAAAGAATGTTTTAATTCAGAAAAACATCAAACTCGCATCTCCGCTGCAATATAATTTTGATTGTAACTTTTTAAAAATTGTTGCTAATTCTAAACGAAAGTATAATTATTTTATCCCCTTTATTATATGCCCACTTGATTCATTTAAATCGGTTTATTCATTTAGGAGAAATAAAATTTTGTTTAAAATCTTGCAAAAAAATTAATTTGACATAACTTTTATAAAAAAATATTTTTCTTCCTGTTTTTTGGTAAAAACATTCCTAAAGTTAAATAGAAATATTTTTTCAGCATTTCGATTTAAAAAATATACTTTTTATTTTTAGGGAAAATTTCACGAATTCTGACCAAAGTAATTCGAATTTGCTAAAAATATTGCTAAATATTCCATACTAGAAATTTATTTTTTCTGGAACTTTTTGAGAAATGAGCATATTGGGTCAAAATTTTCTTTATTTTCTTAATTCGATTGTTGAACTATCCAACTATTACTATTTTTGTAGTGAAATATACTAATAGTAATTATTGCTGTATTCACATTCAAAAATTGCATTAAGAATTTAAATTTTTACATCGTCATTGTAATTTTCATTAAATTTTGTATTACTTTTTACATTCAGTATGTTGTAAATATTACTTGTAGAAATTTTAATGTTTTACTTTTTAACTTTTTGCTCGAAAAAGTAGTAATCCGTACCGCTACCACGCACACCTAAGTGTGTGATCACGTTACTACAGTCATGCGCAGCGATCGTAATATATTAATGTTATATATTGTTATAATAATCATTTATGCTAATACTCCCAAAGTTTTTATATTTCAAAATGTGCAATTTTAGTTTTACATTAAATTATTTATAACATTTATTTAAATAATTCTTTTTTATTTTGTACAAAATAAGAATAAGAAATATAAGAATAATAATTTAATAATTAAATAAATAATTTTAAATTAAATATAATGTCCCTTATTATTATAATAAATGTTAATTTTTGAAAAATTATTACGTTTTCTATTAAGGTAATATTGCAGAGTAATATTAAGATAAAATTAGAATAATTTTATAATTTAGAAAATAACATTTTCTTCATACCTCGGTCGAAAGTACGTACTTCCCGCTGCTACTTCGCAGCAGAAAGTCAAACATTTGTGCTTTGGTTGATTTTCATACCCAACCTCTATTACAGCGGGAGTAAAAGAATTCTCTGTCGGTAAAAATACCACTGTCGGTAAATTGAAATGAACGAAATCTTTTGCTGATATAATTATTTTAAAAAATTATTTTAATAAACATTAGAAACTAAAATAAAATAATTAAAAATTTTGTAATTTGTTTTTTAATACGTGCCAAAATGTTATAATAAAATTTTAATAATTTGAAGAAATAATGAAATTTTGTTCATTAAAACGTTTAAAATTTCAGAAACATAAAATTAATTTTGTATCAACAGAAAAATTCTTTTAAAAATATAACATTAATTTATCTTTCATATTTTTTTTTCGTGCCTGCCCCCGACCAGAAGCACTCGCTTCGCTCGTGCATCAAATGTCGGGGCAGGCGAATGTTGTTTGCAATAGAGAGAGAATAAACCAGAGCTTCACGAGTGTCCGCCAGAGGCGTTGAAGCAAGGAGCAAAAGTAAATAAAGATGGCCGGCTGTCAAATGAAACACGATTGCAATTTTCTTAAAAAATAAATTAACGAGCGTACTTTCGACCGTATATAAAGAAAAATAGTATACATTACACGGGTAGAAATTCGAAAGCCCTGAACTACGCGATGATGCCCTCGGCTTCGCCTCGGGCATCATTTCGCGCAGTGCGGGAATTTCGAACTTTCTGCCCTTATAATGTAATATACTATTTACCAAGCTGGACTCGAACCCTGAACCTTGTGTACAGCAAGCAAGAGTCTTACATGTGAGCCAATCTTACTTGACCTTACTGAACACAAGGTTCAGTATTCGAGTCCAGACTTGGTGAAATGTTTTATTTCTAAAATATAAAATTATTTTAATTTTATCTGTATATTATATTAACATTACGTTAATATTACAGTGTAATATTACCTTAACATTGTGAGGTAACATTACCTTAATATTCCCATTAATATTACCTCCAGGCGGACATTTTGATATTCCAGTAAGATCACTGTAATATTACAGTGAAGATTACGAATCTTCAGTGTAATATTACAGTGATGTCAGTATAACCTTACGTGCTGCTTAGGAACTGTTTTGAAATTTTTCTATAAGCGTGTAATATTAAAGTAATGTTACTGTCATGTTACAGTAATATTAATGGATAATATTACCCATCAGACAGATATTTAATATGACCATACTATTACTGTAATGTTACGTTTATATATGGGAAAGGGATATATGAGTGTAACTGATATTTTGTTTCATAGCGTTTGCTTTTTCGAGTCAAAATTAAAAATCTATACAAAGTAGTAATAATTGCTCTGATATATAATGAAAGTTGCTTCGCTCAAAATATTAATTGCTTGAGACATTTTAAATATTACTCGGCTTTTAATAACATTTATTAATTTTATTAATAACATTTTAATTTAACATTTAATTAATAACATTTATTATTTTTAATAACACAAATTCAAGAACCGGTCGGACGCTCGGATGACACGCGCAACTGCCAGTCAGTGAGCAGTGAGCTCCTCTGGGCCACTCACTGCTACCCGACTGGCACTAGCGCGTGTCGTCCGAGCGTCCAACCTGTTTTTAAATTGGGAGCCTTAATTGTAGACCTATATTCAGTAGCTTATAAGTCCAAAAATATTTAGTTTAGGAAAAAGTTGTCAAAGAATGAAAGTTTTAGATTTATTTCGACTTTTGAGAAATGTAAACAAAATTTTTTTATAAACAAATTAAGTTTTCCTTTTAAAATAAACTTTTATTTTTAGATTACGTGTGCAGTACGCACATGTTCTAAATCAGTTTATATTAATATAACATAACCGACAGTTAAAAAAAATTAATTTGTTTATTAAAAAAAATTTTTTTCTACATTTCTTAAAAGTCGAAATAAAACTAAAACTTTCATTTATTGCCAACTTTTTCCTAAACTCAACATTTTCAGACTTACAAAATATAGGCAATTTATAAGTAGAATTATTTTTATTTTATAATTAGAAAATTAATACTTTAAAATTAACTACAAATAGGTAAAAATAAAATATCAATATTTAAAATAATTCAATCTTAATTTATGAACAAATATAAATGTTGAATAACAAATATTTCAAAACAAACATAAATAATTTTTAAAAAGAAAATTAAAAAAAATTATTATTTACATACACATGTATACCCACACAAAAATACATGACACATACATATATATATATATATATATATATATATATATAAATCAAATTTTTTTAATATATATAAAATCAGTGGAGATGCTATTTAATAAATTTATATAAGTGGAAATAAACAAGTAAAATGTCTTCCTAATAGTAGTATAGTAATATTTAAATAAAAATATTTAATAATAATAATACTTCAATTTGTAGAAATAAAATTATATTTTTTAGTCCCAAGAAATCGAATTAATTAATTTGAAATTAAAAATTATCAGTTGTTATGCTATTATTTTGTATTATGATTCATGTTATGTTTTAAAAAATTTTATGTGAACGAAATTTATATCATTAATATCAATTCTAAAAAATTAAATAATTAATTAAATATCATTAAATGCATACGTGATCGAGCGAGCCTTAGCGAGCGAGATATATATTGCTAGTATTATATTATATTCTTTGTATAGAACTATCTACAAATAAATAAAAGAAGAATTGATTTGACTTTTTTACCAAAAAAAAGAAAATTTGTATCTCATTCTTTAATTAATTGTCCGTGTCCGATTTAGCCCCATGGGGTGTCCGGTTTAGCCCCACCAATTTTCGGATTTTCGTTTTTGAGGTAGTCACCTTCGAAGCAATATATCTCTAAAGCATTCAACTCGCACTTGCCCAATTTTTTTGATGTTTTTGAGTATTTCGAGGTTCAGGTCCTATAATAAGTCGTTTACTTTAAAATGATATTTGATTTTTTTATTTTAAATGATTTTGCTATGAGATAAATTGACATCCGTAATTGTAAGTAATTTTTATGAATGGACGAAGCGCCCTCTGTAAAAGGAAGATACCTACATTTTTTCAAGTCTGAAATTCTATTTTAAATACTTCTTATAAGGTGGCTAACGGTCAAGGGAAGTCATGGAAAAGTCGGGGACTTTTTTTGGTCGGGGAAAATTATTAATTAAAATTTTTTTAATTTAACTAATTTTAATCTTAAAAATCTTAAAAGATTTTTATTACCGTTTATTTCTATCTTGTGATCAAATCGGGTTATAGGGCTCACTAGAAAGGGCATGATTCAGCATTTAATTTCTGATATTAGCGAAGTTTGTAGGGTTTAACGGTATAATTTTTAGAAACTAGTTAAAACCCCTGTTTTGTCGAAAACGTGACATGATGGGAAGTTATCAAGTTCCGATTCATGTTCAGCACAAAAAATCCGTTCAGGAACACTATGTCGCATTCCATTCGCAAAAAAAAAATTGAAATTTGCAGGGCAGTGTTATATGCTACAATTATAATGTTGCAGTAGATTTTATACATTAATTACATGTCAATTTGGTTTTATGGCATAATCATTAGGTTGTAAATTGTTTTCTTCCATAATTACAATGTTTCAGTAGAAATTATTATGTAGTCATTGGTTTGAAATTGGGGTTACACTAAAGTTATGTGGTATATTGTCATTATTAGGTATTGTACTCTATCATCACTAGGTATTTTGCTAAATTTGGCACATTTTCATAATTATGTTTTGTCTGGTATAAATGGTTTCATCATTAGATTGTTAAAAATATTTTTCTATAATTGTAGTGATTCAAGTTTTTTTCCGTAAATATTACACTACTTGTATTAATTATAACCATATGTAGTAGATTTATCCTACACGGAGAAAAAAACGCTGTTGAATCAATGACATATGAGTTTGATTCATTGAATAGTGTCATAACGGACTGCCAAACGTATATGCTGTTGTTTTGAAAGCACCGATTCTAATGATTCGATAGTATCACTTTCATTGAAACAAAAGCATATTTCTTAAATTGACAGCATACTATGTTAATTTGAAGGTATTCCTTTTGAATCAACGATCAAATTTTTTTAATTTAACAGTATATGCTTTTGATTCAATGACTATAGTTTTTCAATTTAAAAGCATCACTTTTATGATTCAAAAATTTGTACTTTTAAATTTTTTAGTTGTTGCTATCGATTAAATAACACCATACTGTTAAGTCAATTCTTTTATGTGGTTAAAGATATACCAACGATAAATTGAAAAAATGAAATTTTTGTTCACATATTTTTTATATACTATAATTAATTCTCACACCTTTAACACAATACTTCTTATATACATCTTTTCTTCAACTTTACACACTACCATACACATCTTTATTATTTTTTTCATTTTTTCCAACAACAAACACACATACATACACATTCAAACACACTTTATATTTTTTTGAGTCTGAAAAATACGCTGTTCCTAATCGGTCACCCATCCAGGTAGTAACCGCGACCAAACGTGCTTAACTTTCGTGATAGACGAGAACTGCCGCGCTGCAATGTAATACATTCGCTTCTTACATTGAGCAGTTACTTTGTAGTTAAATACCGTGCGCGAGATTTTTCTCGTGAATAAGGGAATTTATATAGGGAATTTATGTTTAACTAGTCCTTAATTCTTTAAAACAATTTAAATAATAGTTTTTTATATAAGAATTTCAGAAACGACAGGTTTAATAAACATATAAATATGTGTAGCACCTGTCAATGTCTCAAATACATAGTGTCCTTATTTTTATAGCATATGCTATTGGCAGTCCGCTATAGCACCACTCATTGAAACGAAAGCATATGCTTTCATTTTCAAAAGCGCGATTCTTTGGAGCAAACAACTTTTCAGTTGATTCAAATTTACACGCATTTTCTTCAAATTTATCTATTAGATGTTTCAAATGAATAATGTCAAAGAAGCAATAAATTATTCTGTTGCTATATATAGATGAACTATAGAAACAATTTGTAGAATATCATTAATTTAACAGTACCGTACTTTTAATTTAAACAGTTTCATTTTTTCGTTTTAAGCAATATACTGTTCGATTAATAAATGTGTTATTGAATCAATAACGGGAAATTCAATAGCATGGAGCTATTTGATTCAACAGCACTTTTTTTTCAGTGTATAATCCTGCAACAAATATTATATATTATTTATCACTTAATCGATTTTTGGAAGACAGGTGAATAAAACACATTTATTTTTCAGGTCATTTTATTAAAATCTAATTAACAGTGGTTGCACTAACATTTCGTCAAAAATATAAAATAAAAGTAATCGCAATAGTAAATGTTTAAAACTAAAATCCACGAACATGGTTATTGTAAGTGATTAGTCAAACAATAATAATAATAATAATATCTGTTGTGTGATATTTACTATCATTAGATTGTTAAAAATATTCAGTATTATAATAACGATGCTATAACAAATATAATATATACTAAATCATTAAAGATAATTTGAAGACTTTGTATAACATAATTATATTTCGTATTTATTGCATAATGACAAATAATTAAAAAGTGCGTGATTCTAATTTTGATGGACGTATTATGAAAATAATATTATTCATACAATAATGCAGTTGTTGACTGCATAAGTATATTCTAGTTGGCGATGTATTATTAAGTTATAATTCTTTGCTTGTAAATCGTTTTTCATTAGAATTATTCTTTTCTTTGGATCATAATGCTAGTTGTGCTTCTACACGGAGAAAAATGGCGTTAAGTTTCTAGTAAAAGTTCCTATGGAATAGTAATAATTCTACTTTCATATTAAAAATTACTATTCATTGTAAAATGTACTTTGCATGAAGTGAATATTACTATTTCTGGTAGTAATAATTACTAATAGTAATTATTACAGTAGTAACTGTCAAAAATTGCTTTAACGATTTTAATTTTTACATCGTCATTGTAAATTTTAATAAATTTTGTATTACTTTTTACATTCGATATGTTGTGAATATTACTCATAGAAATTCTAATAATTAATACTACGGTAAAAAAAGATTGCTTCTGCAAGAAGCGACTTTTACTATTGCAGAGCGAACTTTTTGCTCGGAAAAGTAGTAATCCGTACCACTATTATTACATACCTGTGACGTGTGTGTGTGTGTGTGTGTGTGTGTGTGATCACGTCACTACTGTCATGCGCAGCGACCGTAGCCTGACGTCAAAGTGATCCAACATTTCTAGGTTACAAGAAGAAATAAGCCATCTGATTTTAAAGAAACTCATTTAAAAAATCGAACATTTTCAATGTCAGCAAGTGAAATCATGTGTTTAATTCGAAATTTATCAATGATAATTGGTCATTTAGTACCGGAAAATTCGAAACATTGGCGACTTATAATTCTTTTGCAGCACATAACATTATGTGTGAGTTCAAAGTGTTGTCAATTCGGTTGCGTTGACCTCTTAGATTACACGATAAAAGAATATCTAACTCTATTGCAATAATTATTTCCAAATTGCTTGAAACCAAAGCACCACTTCCTTATTCATTACCCGAGAGTAATGCGATTATTAGGCCCATTTTGGCATGTTGCTTGTATGAATTTGTATGAACTTCGCAAATAACTTGCGAATTGAAAATTTGTTAGTTACTTCTTGAATTTCTTTTAATGGAGAAGTAGTTAAGCCAGGAATTATTTTAGTTAATTTTAAAGAAAATGAACCAGAGTTTTACTTTATTCATCACACATTAGTTAATTAATTTTTAATGAACTAAAAATTAATAAATAAAGAATGCATAAATAAATAAATAAAATCATTAACATTATAATCTAATAATTAAAATGAGTAATTTTCAATTAATAATACTATTTATTATTATTACTATTATTATTATAAATTAATTAATAAAAAAGGCATATATAAATAAAATCATTAACATTATAATCTAATAATTAAAATGAGTAATTTTAAATTAATAATACTATTTATTATTATCACTATTATTATTATTATAAATGTTTATATTTTAATTCGGTAACTTATCTAAATAAATATAATTTATGATTCACTTTTTCGAAAAAAGATATATTCGAGTAACCGAAAATTTTTTCCATAGCGTTTCACGGTGGGCTTGAACCAATTTTAACCCAAAAGTTCTTGCACCTCGCGCTTTTTTATTGATATCGTTTCAGTGATATCTCACAATGATTTTAAGGCGTAAAAGAAAATAATCGGTGGAGGGAAACTCAAATTGTCTAAATTTTAAGAAAAAAATTCTAGGTTATTCAACATAATTCGCAAAAAGTTTAGCTTTGCAAAAGCGTCTTTGCTACAAAATACGTATTTTGTCTTTAAATAATACTTTTTTATGTAGGCAGCACATTTCAACACACAAAAATCATAAAATGATCGAAAATTTGTGTAAAAAATGTTTTTATTGGTTTTTTTCAAAATTTACTCCTCTATGAGGAATTTCACATTAATATAAGCTGAAAGTCAAATATAGTGTGTAAAATTTCCTAAAAAACTATTACAGAAAAATTAATTTACCTCTTTCCGTTCCCAATATATGATTATTTGAAGTTCATTTTAAATTTTAGATTAATTGAACTTTTGCTTTCAGACTTAAATATTTTTCAAAATCTCTTTATTATTAATCCTATAAAAGAATCGCAGTATATTAAGTTTATGAAGACTATTTAGTACACCTTTTAACACTATATATCTTGAACATTAATTAACTGATTTAGAATTGTATTTTGTTCTAAGAAAAATTATGTTGGGTAAAAAGAATATTTAAATATTTAATGTTAAGAAAATGTATAAATAAAAATAAGTCAAAAAGTAAAGATAAATATTTAATGTTGAAAATTGTGTGAACATAAATGCAAAATTGGAGTTTCATTACATAATGAATAAGTTTAAATTAATTAAAAAAGGCTTACATAAATTCTTGAAAGGCGGTAACACCAAATAAAACAAATTTTGAAATGAATAGAAAAATCAAAACGCGTAGTGGCTATTATATTCACATAGGGCTCGATGCAATCTCATGGGATAGTCGGTATGTTTTGGACAGACTTTGTATTTTGTCCAGATGTCTTTAAAGTCACTGTGTACAGATTCAATTGCCTGCTCACTATAAAATCCTAGACCTCTATTAATTTTTTTACAGAATTCTGGAACATGGTAAAGGACTGCATGAACTTTCGGTGTTACGGAGACATTTAGTTCCAAATAACTTTTCTTGAATTCAGCGATTTTATTTTCAAAACTCGGGTCGAGATGGTAACTGAAGCACGCATCTTTAACATTCCTAAAGTTCTCAAAAGCTTTAATATATTTTAGACATCCTAAATGTTTGCTTCTTGATCGCAGTAGATCGAGTTTTTTCAACAAAAGATTACAGGAGTTTCCATTAAAAGATGGGCTTCCATGAGTGAGCTGACGCTGAACATTACAAGCCTCTATCCATTGAAGAGCATTAGTCTCACATTCAGCTAATAAGTAGGAAAATAAGATATTAACTACACCTAGAAGTAGATGCAACTCCGGTGGTGGAAGTATTTCAAGAAATACTTTATCATTCTTACCCGAAAGAATAGGAGGGTGTGTGCAGTTTTTGTACTCTTTTGCCTTAGCTTTATTGGCACCCGCTTCATGCCAATTCATATAATTTTCAAGCGAGTTACCTATAGTTCGGTAAGTAGCAGATTCTTGAAGATTTTTCTTTTCGCCATAGCACCATGTACACGGAAACATACTGCTGTGAGACATGATGCCTACTAAAATATTAGCCAATTTTAGGTCAGTTGCAATAATTCCTTCAAAATCGTTAATTCTTAACGCAGACCATAATAGAGATACATTTTGGTAATTTTCTTGGCAATTTTGTGCTATGGCGAGAATAAACAACAAATTAACTCCGGAATCTTTGAACTGTTTAGCAAGAACTCCTTCATCATATTTTTGTCGAGAATCCAGACGTTCATGATTGTCAATTGAAGATTGTAGTGAAAGACAAATTTTGAAAAATCCGCCACCACCATCAACTCCAAATTAAAATTTTTTTTTTGCTAAGATGAAACCGGTTTTGAATTTTCATAAAATAATTTGCAGAAACAAGAGTTTCTTGCAGTGCATTTTCAGTACTTTTGGAGTTAATAGCAACTTTGAGGTGTTTGCCACCACGTGCTTCGCTTAAGGATAAAGATGCTCGATTCCCATCACTTGATTCATCCATTTTCCGTTTTAACAATGAAGAAATCACTTGCTCAGTTGCCTTAGAACCTAATTCAACTATACTATTTGTAAGATTGTCCAAACGAGTCGTCAAGCTACATTTATGAGATAATCCTTTGCCTATTAATGAATAGCAGTAATTACAGCGTTTCTCTTGAGGTGAATTGGTTTCATCTAAAATCGAAATTCACAGTAGTTATGAACTTTACCGTACGGATCTTTTTAGCACAAAAAAATCTTAACTTTTAAAAGTTTCACGTAAATAGCAATAAATATCTTTGATTGGTTATAATATTGGCGGCAATTATAAACGCAGCAACGTAAAAAATATTAATTACTATTAAAAAAAAGTTGGTTTTTAAAAAATTGAAAAGTGGACTATTTCTGTGAAACGTTATTCAGAACTTTTAATACTTTAAAGAGAAATTATACCTGAAAGTCTTTCATTTGTCACTTATGTAAAAACATTTTGAGAATGCATATTTTTTGAAGCAGAGGTACGAAAATTATTAGGCACTGAGTTTCTTGCAAGTTGGCAAATGTGGCAACTACATAGACCTTTGCTGCTCAATCTAGTGTTAATTCTCTTTAACGGTACGAGATTAGAAAAAATAGGCAATTTTACTGTGTTTTCTGTATCACTCAAATTCTCATATAATCTTCTTTTACAACTAGTGCATAAAGCGAGAGGTAACCTCTCATCAGAACAATCATAGTCAAACATTTTCTGCACATGACTTTTTAATTTGCCTTTTACTCGCTTCATTTCCTTCGTTTTTCCAAAACATATTAAACAAATTTTTAAACGGTTTTCTTCGTGCGTTGCTGCTTTTGGCATATTAATTGATGAATAGAATTATACAAGAAAGTTTTTACCAATATTTAGGGAAACAAATTGAAGTCAACAATTATTTATCACCATAGAAACTGATTTATTCAAAGAACAATGCAAAAAGCTATTATATTAATGTGAAATTCCTCATAGAGGAGTAAATTTTGAAAAAAACTAATTAAAAACACTTTTTACATAAATTTTCGACCATTTTATGATTTTTGTGTGTTGAAATGTGCTGCCTACATAAAAAAGTATTATTTAAAGACAAAATACGTATTTTGTAGCAAAGACGCTTTTGCAAAGCTAAACTTTTTGAGAATTATGTTGAATAACCTAGAATTTTTTTCTTAAAATTAAAATAATTTGAGTTTCCCTCCACCGATTATTTTCGTTTACGCCTTAAAATCATTGTAAAATATCACTAAAACGATATCAATAAAAAACCGCGAGGTGCAAGAACTTTTGGGTTAACATTGGTTCAAGCCCACCGTGGTTTGCTTAGCCGAGAGGCTTAGTATTAATGCGTGCGATTTTCTAGGTTTCGTTATAGATATAAGTTAGGTTGGGTTCGAATCTATATAGATGTTAAGATTTTCCGATATGTTATGTTGTTAATTGTAAGAATGAATGTGATGAAAGAGTGCACGGAGAAAATTTAT
The DNA here is from genome assembly GCA_032872475.1 of Leptopilina myrica (nomen nudum). Taxonomy (NCBI): domain Eukaryota; kingdom Metazoa; phylum Arthropoda; class Insecta; order Hymenoptera; family Figitidae; genus Leptopilina; species Leptopilina myrica (nomen nudum). The sequence continues at coordinate 8,468,445 of CM065467.1, forward strand.
TCCTGAAAATTTACCGAACTTTGTTCGGTAAAACTGGGATGAAGTGTCAAAACTGTAATTTTTAAGGAATAGGACTGTAAAAGCAATTGCATTGAAAAATAATGTAAAAAGAATAAATCTTATGGTACATGTATTAGCCGTTCACTTACAGTTCGGTAAAACGTAAGGCACAGTGTTCGGTAAAACTTATAATTATTGTATAGTTCAGTAAAACGTAGGGTAAGTGTTCACTATACTTATTTTTATTGAAAGTTCAGTAAAACCTAAGGTACAATGTTCGGTAAAATTTATATTCATTGAATTACTGAATAGTTCGGTAAAACTTGAAGAATATAAAATAAAAAATAATGTCGTTGCAGTAGTTCTATAGTAATACTGCCGTAAATATATATGTGAATCTAAATTTTATTTCACCGCTTTTGAGAAAGATTCAAATTAATAAACAATAGTTGTCAGGGCCGCCAAGCCACTATGTATTGTATAGAAACGTTGAGTTTCGGAACCGGTCTACCGTTGCGCTACTGTCGCACCTCTATACACACAAAGCTTACGTACGTGTTGATGATGTATCATACTGCTATGACGTGTCATGCAGGACGCTTCGTTCATACTTTTCTCATTTATTAAAATTAATTAAAGGTTCCGTAAATATTCCGAATGAAGCTGATGATCTACAACTTATTGTATATAAAGCAAGCATGCGTTATAAGAGAAAAAAGTAAAATAATTTATTTTTATCATTTAGGCGAAAACATTAGATTAAAATTTATATAATTTTTATACCTTATAGAAATAAATAAAATGTTTAATCTTGTACCAAATTTTGAACATTAAAGTATTATATTTCTGATAAATATAAAATTACTTATTTGGGATAAAAGAAATAGCAAAATATAATAAAAATTATAGTAATAAATATTGTAAAAATAGTTTTTAGAATTTAAATTGATCTATGAAAATAATAGAAGCATTTCAAAAATGAATGACACGTCACAGCAATATGATACGTCATCAACACGTACATAAGCTTTGTGTGTATAGAGGTGCAACAGAAGCGCGACGGTAGACCGGTTCCGAAACTCAACGTTTCTATACAATACATTGTGGCTTGGCGGCCCTGATAGTTGTATAAAATAAAAGAATCATCCATATTAAATCCATGTTACTGAATAATTTCTAACTGTATTTAAGGTAAATTTATAAAATAGCTTCAAATAGTTTTATGTAATAAAACAATAGTTTATTAAAATTTTTTTTATTCCTAAATTTTTATCAAAAAAGATTAAAATAATCAATTTTAGTGTTATTGTTACTATAAATCAGGGACCGTCTCGAAAGTTTAGTTTTTTGTTTTAGTTTTCGAGATGGCACGAAACTAAATTAACATAGTAACTTTATTTTCAAGTCAACACGAAACTAAACTAATAAAGTGTATTTAGTTTCGTGACAACTCGAAACAAAAGATTAAAGAACATAATTATTTAGTGTCAAACACAAAAAATTGTTTTCCCTGACTTACGTAACTAGAGCAACTTAAGTAAATAACTTACATAATTAAAGGAAAATACTATAATAACATAACCAGACTAAATAACGTAATTACAGTAACTAATGTAAATGGTCAAACTTACGTAAGACAGACGCGCAGGCGCGCTGTCATTTCGGTGTGAGGCGCGTCGGTGTGAGGCGCGTCATTGTGTGGGTACGGATTACTACTTCTCCGAGTAAAAATCTCTACGAAATAGTAATAATTGCTCTGATTCGTAATAAAAGTTGCTTCGCTCAGAGTATTAATTGCTCTGGACATTTTAAATATTACTAGGCGTTTAATAAAATTTAGATTCCTGGAAGTGAATTATACTTTTACAAAAAAGTCAAAAGTCTTTGAAAAAGAAGCAAAAGTTACTATTTCTCGAGCAGTTTCAAAATTACTACTTTCAAGTAGTAATTTTTCATCGAAAATAGTATAATTATTACTATTTATTTTTCTCCGTGTATCTTTTGGTTGTAATAATAGTAGCACTAAGTCTGTCACTAAAACTATGTTCTACTTTATTCATTACTAGCAAACTATATTGTAATGAATTAAGTAGAACATAAGACCCTAATAAGTATGCTAATTAGTGCTCTAATTATTAGGTTATTACATCAGTACAATAGTATTAGTTTGTTCAACGTATATTTTTTCTGATTTGATCCTCTAATAAGTACATGCTATTGTAAAATCATTAGATCACAAAAAGTTGTACATGAAAATTTTGTTGTAGGTGAATACCTACAACAAATTCCAATTGTATGTCTGAGAAAATGTAGTCCACCGAAAGTAGTTTCGACGCCTTTAAAACAAAATTCTGCATTAAGAATTATTTAATACTTTCTCTTGTTAAATATAGTTCTGAAATCGTTTTAGCAATTATAATGAATTCTTTGTTGGTACGTTCCTAATAATTAGATTTAAATCATTAGATGGATGAATTAGATTAATAAACATTAAATAAAAGATTTAGGTTTTATAATCATAAGGAATCAGAATCATAATCATTAGATGAAATATCAAATTTGTCTTTCATTATTCAGGAAATCCATTCCCAATAGACTTTTTGGAATTCAAAAATAGATAATATGAAACATTTGAAAGATAAAAATTGTATATAGGCGTTTTCATATCAAAAGGAAAGGCGGAGAGAATTGCAATCGAATATACAATACCTTTTGCTTAACGAACGAGTAGGGGTCTCGAAGTATTCGGAATCCTGGCGCCAGGAATGTTAGTTCTTGGATATGGGGGAAAGAATGCGAAGAAGCTGAATAAACCGCACGACGATGTTTTTTCTGATTTAAAGACGCGCGGCTCTTTTCCCCGGATCTCGCAGTTTCTTCGCGCAGTGTGTGCACCTTGTTTTATAAAAGAGAGGAACTCGTAAAAAATGGAACGAACGAGACGGCGAGAATTTTCGACTTTAAACATTATATTACTTATGACAAAAAGAAAGAATGAGAGAAAGAATAGAACGCCAATTAATAACTATAAATTGCTACTGGGAATTATTTTCTTACTCAATATTCACCAACGGGGTTGATCGCTATTACTCATTTTACGTTATATTATTATCATCATCACAAATTTTCCCAATTGCTATTGCGCTCTTTTAATTATCAAAGTAAATCTTTCCGATAATCAGACTACATTTTAATTGGATATATGTATATTGTATGTTGTTGGAAATTAACGTGAAATCCTATCATCAACGCCAACGTGTTTATTTATTAAAATTGTCATTGTTTTTTAACGTTTCATATATAATTTACAATGAATTTTGTCATTTTGTTAATAATTAATATCGTTATTAAAATTATTTCGATCTATTTCCGAACGGTTAATAAATTGTTAGATAATGTTTATATCATGACAGAGGAAAATGATGGAAGAGGGAAAAAAGACGCGCAATATTTTTTTTTTTTTGTGGTGGCAATATATAGATAGCGATGAAGCGCGTGCACGCGATTTGCGTAAGCGCGCTCGTTATGCGGTATGTATGTCTTTTGAAGAGACACGCAAAGCAGATCAACGGTGCACGCCTCTTTAACTCAAAAACTCAGTTGCAAAAAAGTAAAGTAAGGGTAGAAGGGCGTACAGAGTCAGTAAAGGGCACCTGCTAAAATGCAGCTGCATACCTTTATAAGTATTACTTAATTTTTTGGCTCGTACATACCTTGAATAATAATTGGCCCTTCATTTCGCGCGATTCATTTGTAAAAAAAAAGTCTTATGAGACCCGAAAACCGCAAGCAAATGCGCGCTTCATTTCTTAACACCTGTTTTTTTGAGCTTCATTTGGTTTTTTTGACTGGTAAATATCGATTTCTTTTTTACTTATAGGGCGAATATTAATTTTGTAATGTTAATATAAGCGGTTTTTTAATGACCTTTTTTGTATGTATAATCAGGCATCGGATCGACTACCCTTCCAAGAATTAAATTAGGTATTTTCTATGCAATTTTTAACTACACAGTAAAAAGTAAAACTTAATTTAAGATCGGTCTTAAATTTAGCACTGCCTGCTATAATGTTAAGGGATACAAAATACGTGCCTAAATTCAACATGGAGTGCCTTAAAAATGTTGCATCTTAATTTAAGACTGCTTTATTGCCTTAAAATAAGACTTTCATTTTACTGTGTAAACCTCTTCTGTAAATCAATTATTTATTTAATTTTAATAATTTTCTGGGTGTTCTTTTAAAATTTGATTATTTAAATATAAATAATTGAATTATTTTTGATTAATTTCTGAAGGTTCTTCGGCAATTTAAATATTGACAATATTTTAAATATATTTTTGAAGGTTTTTCAAAAATTTAATTATTAAGGGCATCCGTGAAAAATTGTCCCTAAAAAGTGTTTTCCCGCGCCTGTAGTCTCACTTCTAAGTAGTTCGAGATATCTCGTTCGGATTTATCAGGATAATTAGGGGAATTCGTTTGGATAAAGAATATTCTCGAAATTTGCAAGTAATTTTTGAAATAAATATTGAAAAACATAGGGGAGGCCGGGGCGTAATGAATGACTTCAATTTATTCAAAAGTGGTAAATCAGAGTAATTTCGGTTTTTGATCAAAATAATGTACTTGGCATACTGTAACCCAGGCAGAAATCGACGATAGGCGTATTACTGGTTCAGTACGTAAAAATGACAACCAGTACTACCTTTAATACTGGCACAAAACGTGTTCAACATCGGCAGGTAACGCGTCTGGCTTGAGCTTACTCTCTACATCTATAAATTAGTAAAATTCTACTAAGAATTAGTAAAATTTTACTAATTTTTAGTAGTTTTCATGAACGACTTTTCACCTTTGTAATTAGTAGAATATTACTCATTTTTAATAAAATTCTACTAATGTTTTAGTAGAATTCTACTAATCGAAAGTCACTTTTTCACTAAATAAATTAGTGAAACTGTTTTATCGACTATTAATAAAACAGTTCTACTAATTGTCAGTAGAATTCTACTTATCAATGAGTAACGCTCTACTAACAATTAGTAAAATTTTACAAATTGTTAGTAGAATTATTACTAAATCATTTAGTGGACGACTTTTCACTATTTCATTACACTGCAAAAATAGGTGTCTTTTTTGATATCTTAAAATAAGATGTAAGATGGCAAAATGGTGTCTTACATCTTAAAATAAGATGTTTTCTAAAGCGTCTTACTGATATTTAAGATGCTTTATACGTTTTAGTAGTAATAAAGATATTTCTTCCATCTTAAAAAAGTAAGATACTTTTGTAAGTTCTTTAAAGTATTTTAAATTAAGATGTTTCTTTTGCAATAAGATGTTTAGCGATAAGTTACTTGAGAATCGTAAGATGCGCCATAAGTGTAAGTTACTAAAAATTAAGATACATAAAGTGTTTTCCATAAGAGCCCATAGTTAACCTCAAAACTTTTTGCCCCAAAAATACCACAGAAAATGTGTACGAAGATACTTTTAACATCTTAAATTAAGATGTTTCAAGTAACTGAAAAGTGTCTACCAAAACATCTTAGAAATGACTACCAAAACATCTTAAATTAAGATACTTCTTTTTGCAGTGTAGTAACTTTCTACTAATTCAGATTTAGAAAGTAGTACTGAAAATCAGTGATGGGTTAGTACGGATTTTCTGTTGAGGCTTTTCTGTTGTAGAGCAGTATAAAGTACTGTTGCAGAAACATAACCTCAAATTGCTTATACTACTACTTTATTTACTTTTTTTGTGATCTGAAGCATAAATTATAAGGGCTGAAATTTCGATAGTTCCTAAATAAGAAATTGATATGTATGAAAGTAAACAGAACATAAATTGTTTGCAAAACAAGTAAAGAACAAGTTGTGAATTAAGATGTTCATTACATGAACATTTTGCTTCCTCTTTACGATAAGCAAAAAATTTTCTTTAAAGTGAATTTTTTCATTTTATTTAATTCTATTAATGCTAATAAAATATATTCTTTTTATACATCAATCGATTCGTCTTGATGAAATGAAGATTTTTAGTTTGTTTTTAAGTCTAGATTAACATTTTATTATAAAGCAACATAATTTTTAAGAAGGAAATAAATTTCTAATAAAAGTGCGAATTTTTGGTTTTAATTATGTTTAATTCTATAAATTCAAATAAAATATATACTTTATATATACCAATCGATCCGTTTTAATGCAACGGATAAGATTATTGAAAAAAATGAGTAAAATCTTATTGTACTGGAATATAATTTTGATGAAAGAACTAAATTTTTGATAAAAAAAGGTAATTTTTTTGCTTTAATTGTCATTACCTCTATAAACTCTCATACAATTTATACTTTATATATACCAATCGATTCGTCTTGATGCAAAGAAGAAGATTTTATTGTATATTAACTTCAATATCACTGGCACACAAAAAAAAATTTATGATCTGAGCTTTTGATCAGATTATGACTACTTTATGTTTTTGGGGTCGCTGAAACCGAATCTGCAGTTCATTTAACCCCATCACGTCAGGGTTTTGAGATAACCTCAAAAAACTCAAAATCTGACACAAAAATTTTTTAATCATCAAAAATTTTTATTTTTAAGTCTCACTATCACTACTGTATGTTTGTAGAGACGCTGAAACCGAAACTGAAGTTCATTAAACCCCATCACGTCAGGGTTTTGAGATAACCTCAAAAAAACTCAAAATCTGACACAAAAATTTTTGTTAACCTGAACTATATTTATTTTCATGTCTTACTATCACTACTTTATGTTTTTGGGGTTGCTGAACCCGAACCTAAAGTTCATTTAACTCCATTACGACAGGGTTTTGAGACCTGTCGACTCAAAAAAACTCAAAATTTGACACAAAAAAGAAAATTTTCATTTTCTACTATCACTAATTTTTGTTTTTAGGATTGCTAAACCCGAATCTGAAGTTCATTTAACCCCATCACGTTAGGGTTTTGAGATAACCTTAAAAAACTCAAAATTTGTTTAAAAAAGTTCTTGATAAAAATTTTTTTTGTCATATTTTAAGTTTTTTTAAAAGTCATCTGAAAACCTTGACATGATGGGGTTACATAAACTTCAGATTCAGTTTGAGCAACCCCAAAAACATAGAGTAGTGATAGTGAGACTTAAAAATAAAAATTTTTGATGATTAAAAAATTTTTGTGTCAAATTTTGAGATTTTTTGAGGTTATCTTAAAACCCTGACGTGATGGGGTTAAATGAACTTAAGATTCGGTTTCAGCGACCCCAAAATCATAAAGTAGTTATAGTAAGACCTAAAAATAAAAAATTTTGTTGATTAATAAATTTTGGGGTCAAATTTTGAGTTTTTTGAGATTATCTCAAAATCCTGACGAGATGGGGTTAAATGAACTTCAGATTCAGGTTCAGCAACCCCAAAAACATAAAGTAGTGATTGTAAGACATGAAAATAAATATTTTTCTGGTTAAAAAAATGTTAGGGTCAAATTTTAAGTTTTTTCGGGAGTTATCTCAAAACCCTGACGTGATGGGGTTAAATGAACTTCAGATTCGGCTTCAGCGACCCCAAAAACATAAAGTAGTCATAGTCTGATCAAAAGCTCAGAGCATCAATTTTTTTTTGTGTGCCATAGTGTATTCAATTAAAAAAAATTTTTTGAAAAAATTTTTTTTTTTGAAAAAAGTAAAAAAAAAAATTTTTTTTTTTGAAAAAAGTAAAAAAAAAAATTTTTTTAATAGATTTTTTAATGTCCATCAATCCATTTCGAGATATTTTTATGATAAATATTCCTAGCAATTTTCAGCCGAATTCGTTGAAACCTCTTCGAGAGGCTAATTTCGCTCATGTAGGGTAAATTCGCTCAACAGATATCTATTTTTTAAAATTCGATTAACATACTTTTTAGAGAGAAATATTTAAGATTTACAATTGTTTTGGTTAATATAAATAGTAAACTTTAATTTAAAATTTATTTGCAGCAGATTGATTGATAACTTTCAATAAAAATTATATTTAAACCACAAGTTAGTAATTTTCATACTGAACAAGTAGTATGAAAACATAGGTTATATAGCTTTACTTGAAAATCTTTAAGTTGAATCCTTCTGAGCATTACATTTCCTGTATCGCAAACATGATTTTCATAAAGCACAAAACTGAAAGCAATAAATAAATTCTGCAAAAAATCAATTTAAAAAAAAAATTCAAATTTATAGTGTACATTCGCTCAGGAAATAAGTCTACAAAAAAGATGTTTGGGCCTGGATATTTGAAGTATGTTAATTATTTTAATTTATAATTCGATTTTTTTAAATAATAGTACTCTTATAACTGAAAATTAAACGATTTAAAACGGTTTAAGCACTAAATTGTCAAACTTAACCTTATTTTTTATGGTTATAAGTACGTTTAGTTGAATGATTGAATATAATTACTTATTGATAAAACAATATTAAATATTTATTACAATAACTTTAGACATTGTTCTTAATTTTTTTCTTTATTGATTCTAAAGAATATTTAGTTTTATTTTTGCAGATTATAATATATTTTGCCAAAATAATAATGGTGAGCGAATTTACCCTCATTTAAAGGTAAAGTCGCTCACAACAAAACGGCTTATAAATAATTTTCTGTTACATATTTTATTTTTTTTATGCAGTAATAGGAAAGATAAAGGGTTAGAGATTATATATTTTCAGTGCCAATATTTATTTTCATCGTTTCCCGAAGTTATTTAAAAAAGAATTGAAAAATTGAGCAAAATTAGCCTCATTTACGGTAAATTTTTCAAGTCTTTGTTTTTTTGTTATATCTTTTTCAAAATTACTTGTAAAAAATTCTTGTATACCTGGCTTTGAGCTTTAAACATTTGTTCTTGAAGAACAATTGACAATTTCAGTTTAATACTTACGATATTGATAAATAATAACTAAATTTTCAACAAACACCTCTGGGGCGTAATGGATCACTTTGCTTATTCTATTAAGAAACCTATTATATTTAAAATATTAATTAAATAATCCTGTCAAGTTTAATTTTTTGTAATTTATATATTAATAAGTACCAATGATAACCATTTATAAAAAAAATAACTGGAGAATAGATTTTTTAAGTAAATGGATTTTGCATTTCGCTTCAACTTTAAAAAATTTTTAAATTGCATGAAAATGTTTAAAGTTTAAATTAAATATGTTCCATTTTTAATACTTTTTATTATGAATTTACAATAAAAACGAAAATTGTCAATACTAAATAATATTTCATCATCAAAATTATAATTTCATTGCTGATAGGCCAGTCGTTTGGTCGAAAAAGTGCACAAAAATGCAACTTGAAAAGTCTCAGTGGTTTATTGTAGTTTGGGGGCTCCTCATAAGCGCCCCAGAGTTTGTTCTCGATTATCAGTTGCGAAAAATAGTGTAAACAATCGTCAAAGTTTTCAAAACGTGGTTTTTCGATGACCGATGCTGCGGGTTACATTTTAGAGAAAAAAGTTGTTATTAAAAGATGTAGAGCTTGGAAATAGCTTTCAAATGACTGGTCGTACGTTAAAAAAGGTTAATTAGTTTAGTTGCAAATTAATTTAAACCATTAAAAATAGCACTTTTTTAATTGTTTATTAACTTTGTTAATAATTATCGAATTTGTTTATAATTCACCAGGAATATTCTTCTTGCAAAGCTGAATAAATCCCAAAAAAATGTAACTCGATCGGACAAATAGTTTATGCATAATTCCATTTGTTAACTAAAAACATGTAATTTTGCAACGGAATTTCTACACTTTTGGACCTGCGAATTTCTTTTTTTTTTTTTTTTTAATTAAACTTGAGAAGTCAAACTTTCATCCTACTTAAATGAAAATTCGATATTTTTATAAAAATGCATAATAATAGAGATTAAAAAAGGGTACGTTTTTTTGTAATAAACAAATGGAATAACTCAGTCAATTTTCACTTTATTAATTTGGTCTAAACGGCATTAAATTTCATGTGTTTTCACAAATCTTTTCCAAAAAAAAATCTAACCTAGCTTCAAAGGTGGGGGAATTAGTTTTTATATTTCAACAATTTCCTGGCTAGTTAATTATTAATATTTTTAAATGAAATTTGCACCACCTACAGTTTAATACATGTATTTTATGAAAAAAATTTATTGTTATATTTTATGCTTTTATTTTTCATATATATCAAGTAAAAATACATATATAGTTTTTTCAACTCTTGGACGGCGGAGTGGGGGAACTCAGTGGTGCGTTGTTCTCGACGCTACAACTGAAATCAACCTTTCAAATTTACAAAAATGGTCATATCTTCGTTAATTATTTGCCGATAAAAAAAATACATCAAATTAAAAAAAAACTAATTCCCCCACCTTTGAAGCTAGGTTAGATTTTTTTTTGGAAAAGATTTGTGAAAACACATGAAATTTAATGCCGTTTAGACCAAATTAATAAAGTGAAAATTGACTGAGTTATTCCATTTGTTTATTACAAAAAAACGTACCCTTTTTTAATCTCTATTATTATGCATTTTTATAAAAATATCGAATTTTCATTTAAGTAGGATGAAAGTTTGACTTCTCAAGTTTAATTAAAAAAAAAAAAAGAAATTCGCAGGTCCAAAAGTGTAGAAATTCCGTTGCAAAATTACATGTTTTTAGTTAACAAATGGAATTATGCATAAACTATTTGTCCGATCGAGTTACATTTTTTTGGGATTTATTCAGCTTTGCAAGAAGAATATTCCTGGTGAATTATAAACAAATTCGATAATTATTAACAAAGTTAATAAACAATTAAAAAAGTGCTATTTTTAATGGTTTAAATTAATTTGCAACTAAACTAATTAACCTTTTTTAACGTACGACCAGTCATTTGAAAGCTATTTCCAAGCTCTACATCTTTTAATAACAACTTTTTTCTCTAAAATGTAACCCGCAGCATCGGTCATCGAAAAACCACGTTTTGAAAACTTTGACGATTGTTTACACTATTTTTCGCAACTGATAATCGAGAACAAACTCTGGGGCGCTTATGAGGAGCCCCCAAACTACAATAAACCACTGAGACTTTTCAAGTTGCATTTTTGTGCACTTTTTCGACCAAACGACTGGCCTATGATTCAATACACCCCGGGTAGTGATCCATTACGCCCCGGCCCGAGGCGAAATGGCTCACCTTGAATTTCTCCGAAAACATTGTTCTAGAAGAAAAAGTATAAGTTATATTAGGGCGTGCTTTATTTTAATTGAAAGCTGAGATGTTAGGCTAAGTTTTCCACATGATGAAATTTTTATTAAAGCAATAATGACAAAGTTAAGTAACAAAAAGTGAAAAGTGATCCACTACGCCCCGGTCTCCTCTAATTATAAAAGTTTAATTTTTGGCGAAAGTGGGGGACAATATGGCTGCGAGCACACAGACAAGTGGATCTATGTGTCAGTGGTCAATTCTCAGGTGGCGCCAATTCTCGGTAGTGGCCGCGACTTGAACTACGAAAATGTTTCCAACCTCAAATTACTTCAATTTCAATATAGTTAATAAAATAATTTCCTCGCAAAATTATTCCAAAAACGGAGAGGGCCGCTCCTCAGTGAGTCTTCTTCTATCACCTCTGCAAATATGAGCCAGAAATATTTTATCCTCTCAAAATAAGACGGTGATACCAAACCGTTAAAAACCCCATTTTTCCATATGTTTAAACAATTTTTAAAAATAATTATTTATCAAAATTTTGCAAAATTCTGAGAGGACCGCTAGTCCCAGAGCGTTCATTTATATTTACAAAAAATTCCCGACTCAAAATATTCTTTTCTTTTTAAATAAGACGTCGATCACGAATCCACTATTTTTTCCCGGATGCCCTTAAAATACAAAAGTTCAATTATTTTGCTTCCTCATGAAGAAGAAGGTTATAGGGACTCATTTTTATCTAGAACATATGTATATTCAATTCTGAACAAATATCCAGATGTATGTGTCTATGTATATTGCAAAATATTGTGTACAAAATATCTCAGACAAATTTTTATGGATTGTCCTGAAAGTTTACAGGTTTATTGCAGTCATTAATACCTAAAATCTGACACAAGGATTTCTGAATATACCTACAAAGTTTTTTTATACAATTTTTTAAAATTTGAAAATAAAATTTTTTTTGTATTTTTTGAAATATTTTTTTTTATTTATTAATATTTTCATTAATTCTAATAAAAATTACATTCTTGACAAGAATTGTTATTTCTAAATCTGAGAGTTGCAATATTTATACGAAAAATCGAAAAAATTCTTTATGAATAAAAAAGTTGAAAATAATCGGAAAAAGAGTTAAAGTTATCTATAATCTATCCAAGGCCTATGTAATGTTTCGTGATTACAAAACTTGTTCATTTATAATCGTAAACTGAATGCTAATCGTATAATGAAATGTATAGCTCTTTTGCTATACAGAATTGAAAATGGTCAACTTGGTGAAATATACGACTTGGTCTCATTATAAGTACGAACTGGTTAGTCAAGTTATAGACTTTTAACTTTCCTGGGCGATAATTATTCAATCTCTTGATTGCCTTAATTAATTAGCCATTGATCTGTATTGCTAAAACGATGGCGCATTTATTCCACACTTTTAATTGATCTAATTGAATTTTCTCCACAGCGATTGAAAATTTAAATTATCACTGCTGTTATGATGACAATTAAATTAATTTTGAAGTAATTATGTCGAATAATATGCCTGCATGGAGAGAAGTCAGTAAATAGGAGGCTACTGTCCGGGAGAAAATGATAGTCAAAAAAATCTATATTAATAAAATCAGACTTTTGTCTGTACATTGCACGAAATTAATTTTTTCCAGCATAATTGGTCTAACTTAAAATTTAACTAGTTGTCATACCCGTGTTCGGCGGGTTTTAGTTTCTTCAAATACATTCAATAGTGTGTCTACCAGTTTCCAAAAATGGGAAATAGTTTCTACAAATAATTGATAAACATTGTTTTCTGCATTTTAATTAATTAAAAATAAATTATTTGATGATAAAAAGTCAATTACTGATTTAAAATAGTAATATTTTTTAAATGAAATAGTTAATGGTAGCTAATAATTATTTTTTCCGGTCAAATTAAATTCCCCACTATTTCCCATTATTTTTGAGACTGGTTGACTCACTATTGAATGTATTTGAAGAAACTAAAACCCGTCGAAGACGGGTATGACAGCTAGTTATTTATAAAAATGATAAATATTTTTGGAAAAAAATTTTGTACCGTACAGGTGCAAAATTACATCATATTGTACCCCATTTTTGGCCGCTTTCAAAAATGGTCCGACTTTGGATCAAGATTTTAATTGAATCTGTGTAAACGAATTTGCATCGTAGCTTTGAAAAAAAATGTTAATTATTATTGTCTTCATTATTAACAATAATAGGGAACACAACATTATCTTTATTGCTAATATACTAATTTAAATAAATAATAGTATGACACTTGAAAATAAGGAAAGGAACCATGAAATTAAAATAAAATCCCATATTGTGCATTTTTGCATAAGATTAGATATTTTATTTCTTAAGAATGAAATCAAAAAATTTTTAATTAAAACAATAAAAAAAGATTATCGAAAAAATTTTTTTCCTCTTTTTTCGTTAGAAATAAAGTTTTTGGGCGGCTCAACCCTTACGACACCGCCTGGCTCAACGCTAACTCACGCGTCGTTTTGCGACATACCACACAGAACACAAACGCGTCACACAAAACCCCAAATTTCTTTTCACATTTTCGTATAACATCTTAATAAACAATTTCAAAAAATTTACTTTGTCTTTGGCATATTTCTTCTACATTTACTTCTCTTTTCTTGATACCACAAAAAAGTTTCTGTTTTGCGTCTAACAATGACTCGCAAAAAACAAAAGTATACGTTCGTATAGGGGAGAGTGGGGCAAAATGGGGTACCTTTTTGTAATATCGATAGTGAAACATCGATAGCATAATACCCCGAAACAAAAATTGGACTTTTCTGCGGAAAGTTGTTAAATATGCATAATATAACGTTTTTAAGTAGTGCAATGAATATTAAATACCACCCGGCATGGCCCAACACATAGGTACCCCATTTTGCCCCGCACTGCATAGTACAACAAAATGTAATGTTTACAAATTGTTGTAAACAATTTAACAATATATCCTATTGGAAATTACTCTAGAATAAGTGCTGAAAACGATTCCACACTTGCCAAATTTAATAAATTATCCCAAAAAGTTTTATAAGCACTTTAATTTCGAAAAAATCGATATTTTTTTCGCTCAAAACTTTAATGTTGTATAACTTTAAAAAAAAAAAATTTTTTCATATTGCTCTCATAATTAATAACATTTTCTTATCAAAATGAATAATATATATCGAGGATAAAAAAATTAAATGTACCCATCATGGAGAAACAGAGGTACCCCATTTGACCCGCCTACCCCATTTTGCCCCACTCTCCCCTACTTGACTGAAACTCATGTGAAAAGTTGAATGGCATTTGTAGCAAGAATTTAAGTACAAAAACAGATGGCGCTAGTGTGATAAGACAAAATAAACGCGATGGCTCAACCTTAACACCTGTCCAACCCTAACAGCACTCCCCTATATTTAAATATTGATGATAAAAATTCAATCCCTGATTTAAAATAGTAATATTTTTTACTACAAATAAAAATTAAGATACTTCTTTCGATCTGAAAAAAACATTTTTCTCACAACATTCATTTTCGTTTTAGTTTAAAAAATAATGATGAAACAGTTAACGAAATTAAAAAAAGTTCATTTCATGTACAGTTTTTGAATTTTTGTAACATTAAAAGTGTTTTGCATTCAAATGCTTAATTAAAAGTTTAATATAGGTTTAAGAATGCAAGTGTTATTGATTTAATTATAAAATAATAATAATTTAAATTCCTTGAATGGTGTAAATCTCAATTGTAATAAATATTTACTTAATTTTTAATGACAAATGTTTTTTCTTTTTAAAATTTAGTTATATATTGCAAAGATATTGAAAAAACTTCGATTTTTCATTTTTGAAAAAACAAAAAAAAATTTTATTCCTCTTTAAGATGCGGGACCCCGATAAATTTTATTGGAAAATAATCTTTAGACTTCTAGAAAGTAATAAAAAAATTGAGAGAAAAAAAAATGATGGGGTTTTTGAGAAAATTTGATTTTAATTTTTTTCGAAAAATAGCTGCCATTTTGTTAAATTTAAAAATTTTTTAATTAAACTTGTGGGACTTCAAAGAACATTTAATCCGGAATTAGGGGCAAAAAACCCACTACATTATAGACAGTTGCAAGAAAGATACATCAATTTAAATATTTTTTACCGTCATTTTCTTGAAATCAGACTTCGCAGTTTTAAAAATTCAAATGCGCCTAACTTCGTTAAATAATTTTTTTTGACCAAACGGCAAAATACGTGTCGTCTAAAATTGTGTAAAAAATAATATATTTCCATAGGAAACTATTATTTGACTTACATATTTTAGCCTGTCTGAATTGAAGTGTAATCAACCTATACTATTAGTAAAAAGTATTTTTGACTTTTGTACGTGAAAGAGGAACTTAAAATCTATAGAGTACTATTAAAATTCGACATTAAATTTTTAGGAGTAAAATTATAAACAATTATCAATAAATAAATTTCAAAAAATAAGAAAAAAACTGTTTTTTGTAAATTTTTTAATATTTTAAAATAAAATTTCGTACTAAAATGTTTGTTGAAAAAAGAACTTCATATTCGTAATCAGCGACCCTAAAAAACCCTTTAAGCATTTTTGTTTTTTAAATTACTGTTGTAATGGAATGTATGCCGCAAAGAGTAAAAACACTATTGCTTTGCTGATTTTTTTCTATATTGTTCACACCCGTCTAAAATATAATGTTTAAAAAATATTCGTATAATGTTTAAAATAAATAGAATTAAAAATAATTCATTATTTAAATAATAACTAAAAAGTAGTTTTTGTTTGTTTGACCGTATTAAATATTCATTTGTAAGATAATGAAAAAGGCCTATTTTACGGTTTTTAAAGATGAAACTAGTTGGGATTAAAATAATAAATGTCATCTTTAAAAACCGTAAAATAGGCCTTTTTCATTATCTTACAAATGAATACCTAAAAAGATTATTTAAATAAAAAATTATCTCCGTTGAAAATAATGGCTCAAATTCGAGACAAACTTAAAGTGATGCAACGTTAGCTTCTGGTGATAAGACTAAAAAAGAATAAAAAAAAAAATTTATTTAAGGATTTATTTATAAAAATATTTTTAGTTTTTTGCTTTATTACTCCATTAAAGCAAGGTATAGGCAATTATAAATCTAATTCTCAAAGGCGTTAAATTTAAAAATCTTATATAACGTCTTTTCTAGCTATTGAAATTAAATTATCCGTACCTACCTACTCCTTTAAAAAATCTCTCAAAAAAAGTACGGTGAAGTACGCCGAAGGACGGGCAGATTTTTTGTATTAATTTCATAGCCATGAAAATTATACTAGAGTCACTATTGATTTCTAAACAAAATTATGACTTTTTCACTGACTCTAAAGAATATTCTGATTCACTCTAAAATTATTAGAGACTCCAAAAAATGTTCTATTGCATTTATTATTATTATTAATTATTATATATTATTTTTATTGTATTTATTAACTTTTTACATTCTCATCACATGAGAAGGTATTAGTTTTGGTCGAATTTTGACTTTTGCTAATTTTATGAAATCTTTACGTTTTGAGGTGCCCTGAGTCCGAAAAACATAGTCCGGCGAGTGCGTCTGTCTGTGTGTCTGTCTGTCTGTCCGTCAGTAGACGGTAATATGTTGTTCCCACGATAACTCTTGAAAAACTTATCGGATCGTTTTTAAATTCAACACACTTAAACTTGGTGTAAAAATGAAGGCTAAGTTCGTTAACCAGCCATTTTCGTTGAAAACTACAAAAACTACGGTAGTTTCAAAATTTTGAAAAATCAATTTTTTTAAATTTTAGAATTTTTAATTTTATATTATTTTAGATTAGGTTAATACAAACAACTTTCCTCTACATCATTTTTAAAAAAAAACTTTTTTTTTTTTTTAAGTTTTTGAGCCCGTCTAGCTTTACTGTGTTAAAAAATTTCATTGATTTTCTAATTTCTTGAAACTTTTATAAAAATCTGTAGTTTACAGTAGAACAAAAGAACAGGTTTAACTGTTTTTTGAAATTGTAAATTACTTCATCATAGAGGAAGTATTGTAATGCCAAAATTTGTCAAGTTCGATTTTTACATTCTCATCACATGAGAAAGTATTAGTTTTGGTCGAAAATTGACTTTCGCTAATTTCATGAAATCTCGACGTTTTGGGGTCCCCTGAGTCCGAAAAACATGGTCTAAAAAAAGTGTCTGTCCGTATGTCTGTCTATAGACACAATGGTGTCCCTACGATAACTCTTGAAAAACTTATTGCATCAACTTGCAACTTTGCATGCACAAATTTAGAGTTAAAATAAAGATCGATTTCGTTAGCCAGCCATTTTCGTCGAAAACTACGCAAACTACAGTAGTTTCAAAATTTTAAAAATTCAATTTTTTCAAGTTTCATTATTTTTAACTTTATATTACTTTAGATTACTAAAATAAATTTTGTCCTTTCTGAAGGACGGTTGCCGTACTGCCGACAAGACGCCGTAATGTGCAGAGGCGCGTCCTGCCGTAAGGCCCTTCCGAAAGTTTAGGCGCTTGGACGTTCTTTTAAAAAAATCACGCAGAAAATTTATCTAATTGTTCATTTTTAAGTCTTCAGTAAATTTAAAGTTTTTCTTATAAGAATTATACTATCACATCCACTCTATCCGGATTAACATGTTTTTAATCATTCATTTGATATTATTTACAATAATCACATATATAGGATGAACGGGACATAATATCTAAGGGGAGTAATGAATAATTGTAATTTATTTAAAAATCGTAAATTGAAATGATTTCGCTCCAAAGACAATTTGATGTACTGCAAGTTTCTACAGAGTTTGATTATTTATTATTCTATCACTGTTGTAAGAAATATAGTAGAAAAACTGTATTTCACATATGAAAGTAACTTTTCAAAATTTTCATTTTTTCGTTTTAATTTTTTAAAAATAACTTAAAAAAAGAAACTAAAATCGCTATTTAAGCTTGAAACATTTTTTGAGGGTCAATTTGAGATTTTTGATTCACACTTACTGTATTGATAAAAATTACAAATTATTTCCCAAGTACCCCTAGAGCGGGTTGGCTAATGCAACACGCTATGCATAAAGTGCAACCTATGTCCAAGTAAATCAACAAAGTGAAAAGTTAGCCATTCCGCTCCGGTCTACACTACACAAAAAAATTAATACTTTAAGAATATTTTAGCTGCTTCTAAAAATCTTGTTTCTGCTAAAAGAGAGTTAGTATAATTAAAAATAACTTCACAATTTTAATCATCAAGACCAAAAATATACATTTAAATCCACTTAATCTTGCAATCATCAGCAAACACAAACATGTGATGAGAATGTAATCCTTAAGGTCGTAGTAACTTTAAGAAAAAAAATGTTTTATGAAACATATAAAAAGAAACAAGAACACAAATAATGCACAACAACTGCAGACCACTGCGAGCGAAGCGAGCCATTTGCGCGCGAAGCGCGCAACAACACGCGGACCGCGAAGCGTGACGTGCGAAATAATCGCCGGAGCGCGACGATCAGAATTCGCGCTCCCCGAGGCGCGCTGAAACCTGCGAGCCCCCGCGCGAAGCGCGGATGAGAATGTGTCCGCGCTTGCGCGGACAGATTTTTGATTATATAATTATTCGAAAACATCAGTAAATTCTTTTTAAATAAATATTTAATCATTATTATTACTCCCTAGAAATTAAAAATTTCAAATTCTTACCTTTATAAAATTCAATAATAACTTATAAGAATATTATTAAAAACTTGACAATATATAAATCACTCCGAGTCTTTGGTCCTTCGCAAAAATTAAATTATTTTTCAACAAGTAATAAAATTTTTCACAGGAATGTTCATTCATGATTGTTGACTCATCTGTCTAAGACAAGGGTCAAATACGCGCCTAATTTAATCGATAGAATAAAACTGACCCAAAGATAATAAAAATGGGTGGCATTAGCATTTCTTTCCATTGGAAGCCACCAAGTTAACAAGTCGTGTTCTGCCCCCGTGTGCCTTCTTCATATCAGTCCAGGAAAGCAACCTTCAACTGAAGTCAAATTCATTCAAGAAGATAATTTCCACTACGAGGCACATTTCTAATTTTCTAAACACTGCATTACATCGACTTTAATAAATAATTCGGTCACTCCTAAGATGAGAGGGATCCACACCTAATTTACATTCGACACCTGGACTCCAGATCTTTCGCTTTGGCTGACCCGAAACAATTCATAGACGATATTCGCTTGTTGGGTCTACGACACTAAGAATCATTTTAAAAGGTTAATATAAAACTAATACTCAAATTTTGTCCCCATTTAAATTCTCAAATGCTTCTACAAGTTATATTTTTGTTTCAGTGTCCTTGAAGACATATTATGGATCTATTCTTTGTCTCTGATTATAATTGATAAGAATTCTAATAAATATACTCTAGTAATTTAATTGCAATTTAACAGTTACTCTTTCTTAAAACGTATCGATATCGGCCAAATTTCAATTCTTTTTTAAATAACTTTCGAAAAAGATGAAAATAAATATTGGCACTAAAAATATTTAATCTCTAACCCTTTCTCTTTTTTAAATAAATAATTAAATAGAAGACTCATATGCTTGTAATCTCGCAGGGCTTAGTATGACTTGAGGGTATTTTCGCGTGTCAAATATCGCGGATAATTTATTTATTGCTTTTTTGAATTTTTGTAGTATATAGTTAATTAAAATATAGATAATGTAAAAAAGGAAAAATTAATAATAATAGTTTTTAAAAATATAAATATCGCAAGAATTTAAATTAAAAAATTGTATGTATTATAGTAAATGGACGAATTCAATAATAGTAAACTAGCATCACAAGAATAAAGATACTTGGTTTTATTATAATTATTTAATTAGTCCCATAATATAATATATTATAATACTCTGATGAAATATTCTAAGGCAACTATTATCAAACATTTCTAACGTATAGTCAATTTTCTTTAGACACTATTGCACATTTTTTACCACCTATTAAAATTTTTTTCTTAATTATACAGATTTCACTTACTTTAATTTTAATTTTCTTATCCCTCCCATTACTCTTTATTTTCTAGCTTGTATTTTATAACTGTTATAAGATTTACTAAAATTCTGAACGTTCAAATAAACGTATTTTTGTTGTGTCTAAATGTGTTTCACAGTTACTGTGCAAAATGGAAAACCAATGTTAATTTAACATTTATTTAGTTGAAAATTAGTTTTTTTATACATATATACAAAGTACTTTTATTAAAATATAAAATAAAACAAGCAAAAATAATATCGGCTAAAATTTCAACGTTTTAAACTTTAGAGACACACTGCTAACCTTCCATTCAAGGGTTATGATAGAAGCCGCGAAAATACCCACATGTTAGGAAAAAGATGTCTCCATTATCGAGAATTAATATTTAATAAAAATCAGTTTTTTTAACTAAACAATTTTTTTTATTAAGAATAACAATAAATTTACCAAAATATAAAAAAAAGAATCATCTCTTAGAGTTTCATATAATAGGAGAGACCGGGGTAAACCGGGCGGATTTGGTCTTTGACCAGAAAACTCATACAAAAACATACTTTTTGCTAAAGTGTAATATTCCGTTTTGAAGCTTGTACTTTCACCTACAAACCGCACTTGTTCGATTTAAAAAAAAGTACAATAGCTTTAGAGATATATTGCTTCGAAGGTGACTAGCTCAAAAACGAAAATCCGAAAATTGGTAGGGCTAAACCGGACACCCCATGGGGCTAAATCGGACACGGCCAATTAATTAAAGAATAAGATACAAATTTTCTTTTTTTTGGTAAAAAAGTCAAATCAATTCTTCTTTTATTTATTTGTAGATAGTTATATACAAAGAATATAATATAATATGTAAAATCGGTAATTAATATAATATAAAAGGAATCATAGTTTTCAGGCTTGTCTGTTTGTAGCAACTCGCTTGCGAATTCGGGTTTGAAAATAAATTCTTTATTTATTTATTTATAAAGTGGTTCTAAGCAAAGAATATAATATAAAATAGATAATTAATATAAAATAAATTAAAGAATTCAAAGATTTGGTTGTTTTTAATCACGATGTCCGATTCAGCCCCACACCGTCATCTATAATTAACCTGCAATATATTTTTTCTTCTTAATGTTTTCCATTAAACTTTTTTTCTACTAAACTCAGTACACCTTGAGCTAAAAGAAAAATGTCCGTATGATATTTGCACTTTAATTTTAACGATAAAAACCCAAAAAAATGAAGAAAAATTTTTTTTACTTTTACCTCAAGAAATGACATTTTCATATATTAACGGCAACTATTATTACAAGAAAATTGACACGTCCCTAAAACCTCATGCAGCATATGCATCACGAAATTTCGCGTTCATAGGTTATTTACACGATTTGAAATTCTTCACGGTTTCGGAAATATTTGACTTGTCCGGTTTAGCCCCGGTCTCCCCTATAAAAACAACTCTGTAGTGGTGTCAACAATTTTGACACCACTACAGAGTTGAATCTCAAACCAAGGTGAGCCATTTTTAATAAATTGATTAATAGAAAAGTAATCAAAAATATGATGCATATTATAATGTCTTAGTTGTCAGGTTCAAGGAGTGACTTTTTAGTGTAAAAAATTTTTTATATTATTTGAAATATTCATTAAAATACAAAATACTGCGATAATACCCACAGTACCATTCTTAGGGGAATGACAAAAATTTTTAAACATCAAATTTATGAAAATTAAAATTTTTTTCGGTGTAATTTTTTTCTTAGAAAATGCAGGTTTTCAAACTTAGACCAAATAAATTCAAAAAATTAAAAACAATTTTATTAATAAAAAAATAATTTTTAAAATTCAAACATTTATTTTATCTTAAAAAATCTACACCATATCATCTCATGAATCGCAGATTAATATCTGAAACAAGATTGCTAAACTATTGGTTAACATTAAATATAATATAGTTTTACATAAGTAAAACTAAATATTTTTTAATTAATAATATTAAAAAAAAATTAAATCAATTAATTATAAATTTATAATACATTTATTTATTATTATTAATTTATAATTTTTAACAAATAATTATAAATTTATAATTTTTAATAAATTTTTTAAATTTATAATGTAAATTTAAATGGGTTTTCGAGAGTTCAGGGAGTTTATTCTGTGAGCCGGCTCTGGCGAAGTCGATTTTTAACAATGGAGAGGGTACAGAAAAGTGGGGAAAGTGACACTTATCGGGTCTCGAACGATGACACTTTGTGAGTCGTGACACTTACTGAAAACGACACTTGGCGAGACCTGACTGTACCCCATTTGACCCGCCTACCCCATTTTGCCCCACTCTCCCCTACTTTCGTATCATGAGTTGACTTTTTAATATTATGGTGTAGAAATATGAAAAATGTTACCTTGAATATTGAACTTTCCAGGATTTTCGGTGATTTTGAACACTTCTAACTCCTCAGGTGCAAAATAAAAAAATCCAATTTTTCTCCTTATATTTAAATTAGACCCTGTTTTCCATTCTGTCAAATTTTGGCGATGGATTTCGAACTATTTTATAGTTTTATTCAGTTTAGAAAAAATATTTCTGTCTAAAAAGTATGTTAATCAAATTTAAAAAATAGATATCTGTTGAGCGAAATTAGCCTTCTTTTACGCGTAAAAGAGGTTGAATTTTTTCGACGAATTTTAATTGAAATTCTATGATGAGATTTATTATTCATGACAATAATTGAATCTCTGTAAAATTTTTTATTATTTATGAAAAAATTTAATCTTTGCTTAGCAGTTTATCAACATTATAACTGAAATTCTGCAATCATTTGTAACTTCTTCAAAATAAAAATTTTTCCAGTACTTAAATAAAAAATCCCTGACTTTTATATTATTTCCCTGACCAATTCTTTTTTCCTTGACTTTTTTAAATTCCCTGACGTTATGTGATTAGAGACTCCTTACTTTGAGTAACTAATAATCACTTAGTGTCGTCGACATCTACTTCGATGCTAAGAGAAAGAAAACGATTTCATTAGTAGAAAACGATTCCGCGGTAGTGGCTGACGTAAGAATCGAGCCGGCAGTTTGTGATATGAACGCGGCGCCGTCCGCTTAATTAGTCGCCGATCGCTTTTAAGTTCATACCCTAAGCATTAGTTTATTCCCTTCTCAACTAACAGTGTTGGTCGTGATCCTTTCAGTTTCGCATCTTGCCCACTAATGTGTCTGTTGTGAGGGGGGTTTGTTGTA
This sequence comes from Leptopilina myrica (nomen nudum), assembly GCA_032872475.1. Classification (NCBI taxonomy): domain Eukaryota; kingdom Metazoa; phylum Arthropoda; class Insecta; order Hymenoptera; family Figitidae; genus Leptopilina; species Leptopilina myrica (nomen nudum). The sequence continues at coordinate 8,491,967 of CM065467.1, forward strand.
GTAGTCGTGCAGTACCGTCGGGACAAAGTTATCTCGTTAGGATGTTGGTGAACCTCGCTTGGAGACCGGTAGCTGCGACTGTAAAACGGTAGCCAGTTACCGGTGTCTCACACCAGTGCCCACAGCTCCCTTCGCGGTACCAAAGACTCCAATGCCATGTCTTCGTTCTTTTTTTCCACTTCTTTTTTTCTTCTTATTCCTCCGCTGTTTGCAGCAGTTTTCTTCTTCTTCTTCTTCTTCTTTCCTATAAATCCAAAGTCACTCTCTCCAACACAAAACCGTGCGGGGTACGCCGATGGCGACAGCAGATAAAACTCTGGCGCTTCTCTCTCTTTCTCTCCCAACGCAACCTAAATGCTTGCCGGTTACGGATCTTCCCGAAGATTCATGAAATTCTTCATCCAAACTTGCGACTAAGGTCAGAATTCTTGATTGGTTTCATTCTTCTTCTTTTTTTCTTATAAATGTTGTCTGCTGATATTGATGATAGATAACCGAAGTTGTCTTAAGTTTACCATTAATTACATCTATTAACATTTCCGGCGTATTAGGAAAATTTTTTTCTTGGTGCAAATGTCCCTAGGTGGAAATATAATAGCTGACATTACAGTTGATGTACAGTAGGATCTTTGAATAATGCAATCGTCGGGAATATTATGCACTGTTGGAAGAGTGCATAAACCAAAATATCTCAGGTCCGTGTATTGTATTTGACGTCACAGATTCCCTTTGCCTCCCGGAACCCCTCGTCTTCTTAACTCACTAATGACTGCACTATTGGAAGATCCTACTGTACTAATGATTTGATGTACTTTGCAAAGAAATAATAGCAACCGATTAGTTAGCTTGATTTTTTATTTTGATCTAGGCATCTTGTTGCAAAAACTATTTTTATCTTAAAGAAAAAAATGTTTCCAGAAAAAAAGAAGAATTTTTAACCAAAGAGATTGTTTGCCTAATCGTCTATAATTGAGTGCAGGATATAGGACCGAAGTGGTGAGGATTGGTTTCCGAATTTGACATTCATAAAAAGCAGGTGCTTCTGACTCTGATGACTGGTTAGTTTGCGCAAAATTTCACATGTCCACAATGATCGAATCGGGTCGATCTCACGAAAAATTTTAGCTTCGCGATATATGTGAAAGTCTCCCATCAGAAGGAAAGGTTTATTCCTACCGTGAGATCTGATCTGACAGATGTTCCCGCTTAAAGTTTTGGCAAGTTATTTTGATATCCTCCGATAAAACGACAGATGCGAAGTGTTGTGAGTTTTGGCAAGTTCCTTGCTCCCTGAAACTATTGAACTTGATTCGAAAAGCTTGTGACGCGTTTCCGATTATGACTGCATGGTACCAATGGAAAATGATTATTGTGTTTTGCTCGATTCAAGATCATCGTGATAATTTTAATGGAATTGCAAACATTTTGATTAATGAATCATATATTACATGCATGTGCTGCGCCTTCATTAAGGTAATAGAAGTACAGAAAGGGGCGAGAGGGATTTTTTTTAATAATTCCTGGAATGTGTTTCAGAAGCAGGCAGAAGTCAGTGTGCTAATGATAAAGGAGTCAATTATTCGACGTGTAGATTATATGATAGTGATCAAATTCAAGTTGATGGTAGATTTATGCACTAGCCATACCGCGTGTACAAACCCAGAAGAATTATTGCGTTGTTCCAATCGCAGAAGTTGTAAGTTCATCTTTTTTGGGTTGTAATTACTTAGATGACGATAAATCAAAATCAACTTGTTCTTGAATGAAACGATGGAAACGAAAAGTTTCTATCGTAGTAGTCTGCATTTTTCTTCTGATTCTGTAAGTCTGACTAAAAACTTACTATAATAAGTTCTAAAAGTTTCGGACCCAAATCTTTTAAAATATTCTCTAATTGTTAGTTAGTATGAATTAGATTTACATATTTCTGTATACGATCGATTCACTGTATGTGTATATTCAGAAATACTTAATTCATTAGGATGACAGTTTTGTGCAAAAATAACTGTTTTAATTAAGGAAATTGATTTTTAATCCAGACCACCCAGGCGGTCCCTTGTCCAATTTACGCTCGAGATGCGTAATAAATAAACGAATTGGCGACTTGTAAAAAAAAGATTATAGTCCTTTGGAACGGTATGTTGTACGTGTTCTCTTCTAATACATCCTGCATAATATACGCATTCTTACAACGCTCTCTGCGTTCCTGTAGGAATGGCTCCAATGAAAGTAGATCAAAACAAAAGTCGAGAAGAGGGCAGGTAAAAAGACTCACGTGCGTCGATCGGTTTTATGCGACAGGATTTATCGGTTCCTTCGGGTTTGAGCCAGTGAGCAGCACTCTCCCTCTCTTCGAAGATCCCGCGGTCTGATTATCCATTTCTCGGTGTTGGGTGTATAAAGCTTCCCAAACGAGATCGTGAGAGACCAAAACAACAAGAAACTTCATCTTTTCTTCTTTTTGTTCCTTTGAAATAAGAGAAAAAAATCTGCGCTACTGCAGATAATAGTTTTTTAGATAATTTGAACAACATTGTTTTTGGCAGTGCAATTTTTCGTTCTGCCTAATCTTAAGACCTTTAGGCAGAAACTATTCCTATTCCTATTATTGTACGTGAAAATTGAAAGTTGATTAGAAACAAGTTTTGAGAGATTTGTGATTACTGAGTTAGGACAAGACAAATTGATCTGTAGGGCCGGGAAGATTATGTTAATTAAGAGAATAATTACTATCTTTTTGTTTGGCACTGAGAGGAATGATTCTTAATGGATGTTTTTAGAAGTTGTTGGGGGAAGAAGTGGATATTATTTGGTCGCTTCGGGCTGAGAAGTGGATATATATATATATATATATATATATATATATACCAATGAGAGAAGATGAAAAAAAGTACGATATTGAAAAAGAGAAGAAGAGGAATGAAATGAAGAAGTGCAGGTGCTTCCTGCCTTTATTGGCCACACATCTTCGCGCCATTGCTTCTTGTTGTTGAGAAGCCGCTTCTCTCTGCATAGTATTATCGCACCCATTGGCGAAAAGCATCTCGTTCGTCATCAACCCGTCGATCGTATCGACTCATAATGCAGAGTATATGCATTACTATGCACAACTTTTAGTCACGACGCGTGCGCTGAATGTGAACAGACATTATCAATTTTGAATTATTTGTAAATTGATGTTTCTTGCTTTATTCTGTATTCTTTTATTACTTTTTTTCGTTTGTATTCTTTTCTTCTGTTCTTCTGTATTTCTTTTACTGCTGCATTTAATTAGAAATTAATATCTATCAAATCACTTGTTTAGATTCTTGCGAGTCCAAAAAAATAGGTGCAAATACTGTTATTTCTGTCCAAAGAAAATAGTTAGTTGTAAATGTCACTTTGGTGCAACATAAATTGTTGGGTGCAAATATTAGTTTGGTGTAACAAAACCTGTTGGTTCCAAATATCAGTTTGATGCAACAAAACTATAGTAGGTGCAAATATCAGTTTGCTGTAACCAAATTTGCTGAGTGCTATAAGGAGGTTGCAAACATTGTGACAACAAGCTGCAATTGCGGAACTAAAAATATTTCGGTTCAGATTTATGTAATTAATTGATTTTAGGAAGAGATTCAAGTTGTTCATGCAGAGTCGAAAGACGAGTTGGCATATGACGATGTCAGGATAAACATTTCGAAATGAAGTCTGTCGTTAGAACTGTGTTCATCGGGTTGAGAATTCCTCGTGTCAATGTCATTAAACACAAGGAAGGGCGACTGCTCTTGGTCCTTGCTAATTGGAAGAAGTCACTTTATCGACGTTGCAAAAGCTGTGACCACGAGCATTCACGAGATAATGTAGAGAAGAACTTGTACAAAGAACCAAAAGAAACAGAATATCGACAGTAGAACAATTAATGTTCCTTTTTCTTCGCAGTAGCATTCTTAATATTAATTAAATAATTTTGCCTTCGGCTTTTTGAATAATTATTTGAAAATCCGTTTCTTTTTTGTTACTTTATACAGAAGAACATATTAGAACAAAACAAAACTATAGTTTAGTTTTGTTCTAATCTGTTATATTCCTTTCTGCTTTTGTTCTTATATTATGTTTTAATTTTTATGCTTTATTCTGTTCTATTATTTTATAATCTTTTCTTCTTTATCCTGTTATATTATTTAGTGTTTAGATCTGTTTTGTTTCATGCTATTTAGCATAAATTTTGGTTATTATAAGATTCGGTTGTAATTAAAATCACAATAAATGCAATTCCATTTTTAGAACTCGCTGCTTCTAAATTGATAGAAATAATTTCAAATGTAGAAAATAGTAATTTTAATTTTAGGACAATTTTTGTCTGGGCGATAATAATTATAATAATACCTTCTTTCTCGCAAGTTTCAAAAAGTTTAGATGCCCGCATGTACTTAATAAAAATTGAAAGTCGTTACTGAATAAGAAAGGCGTTAAATGCATTTCGTGCAAATTAACAATTCCAATGTGAGTTTAAATTGGTCCTTATTTAGTCGTACTCTTATAACTTTCTTTTTCTGTTTTTTAAAGAAAGAGTAACTTGAAATAAGGAAGAGTAAAATTCTTTCTGCAGAAACTTTTTTTGCAACATCTGCTTATATTTGTCGCATCATTTTGGTACATCTGTCTAATTGGCTTACATAAATATGATGATTGGTCATGGGGACGAATTTCATTTTCTCATCTTTGTCGCGCTCGATCATTGCCGGAAATACTTGATGCGCAATTGCAAAATACCTTTGAGCAAGGACAAAGAATATTTTCGCTCACTATAAGGCAGATGGTCATTACTCAAGGAAGTGTTATCTCCACTTTGTCCAAAGAGCTTTTGCATTAAACCGCGCGCACATGTTTGCCAATTGAATTATTAATTCCCTATTCCATTATTATTAATATATTATCAAAAATTGGATCTTCATTGCAGACATTGCATCGTCAAAAATTGTAATGGACTTTCTGTCAGTTTAATCTTAATTGCTTTCAAACACTTTATAATCAATTATTGTTTCAGCTCTAGTGTTTTTATAAAAGTGCAAAACATAATGAATAGTTTGAAAAGTTCTTGAATCTTCCCTTTTCACTCTAGTTTGAAATTATATATAATCATCTCTTAGTTATTTCCGTTTGAAAATGTAAATTTTTTCCATTCTCATGAACTCTCTCAACACCTTCTTTTACTCTCTTATAGAATATTGCAGAGACGAGTCTTAATAACTCTTTTAATTAACAGATCATGGGATTTAATAAACTGATCGTTGGATTTAATGAACGAACTATATAAATATGTATAAAGTGGCTCTTGATTCCGTGTTAGCTTAGGGAACGTCATTGCCACCTGTCGCATCCGGATAAGGAAGAAAAAAGAAAGAAAATAAATTTTTCAGGGGTGAGTGCGAAACCATTGGATGGAGGAATAAAAAAGAGAAGTGAAAGAAGAGTCATTATTTTTTAGGCAATTTACTTTTATACTAAACAGCTGCGTCGAAGCGAGGCGAAAGAATTAATATTTAGAAGCGAATTTCGAATTTAAATATTGATTTTGTTTTATTTGAGACTTGGCACTAATAAGTTTTGGTGTTTTTTTAAATTGATCTTTATCACTATCTGACCAATTTTTTAAATGCTTTTCTTGTTTGTTTAATAGTTGTTTCTTATTTTATTTTTTCTATTTCTCGTTTATGAAATACAGTCAATCCTCCATAATGACGGTTTTCACAGTGACGAATCCTCTATAGTGACGGTTAGGTTTAGTTCCAATATCCTTCACAATTGTGGGATGGCGTTACTTGATTTGAGCAACTTTTAGTGTCGTATTCTTTGGGAGGATAGAAATAAAAATTAAACAAAAATAAATAAATTTTTGAAATATACATAATTTCAAAAATTTATTTGCTTTAAGGGCATCTGGAAAAAATTGTCCTCAAAAAATGTTTTCCCGCCTGTCGTCTCACTTTTAAGTAGTTAGAGATATCTCGTTCGGATTTATCAGGATAATTAGAGGAATATGTTCTGATTTTGGATATTCTCGAAATTTGCAAATAATTTTTGAAATAAATATTGAAAAACGTAATTATAAAAGTTGTATTTTTGGCGAAAGTGGGGGACAATATGGCTGGGAGCACACAGATAAGTGGATCTATGTGTCAGTGGTCAATTCTCAGGTGGCGCCAATTCTCAGTAGTGGCCACGACTTGAACTACGAAAATGTCTCCAACCTCAAATTACTTCAATTTCAATAGTTAATAAAATAATTTTCTCGCAAAATTATTGCAAAACGGAGAGGACTGCTCCTCAGTGAATCTTCTTCTATCACCGAACTAAATATGAACCAGAAATATTTTATCCTCTCAAAATGAGACGGTGATACCCAACCGTTAAAAATATTTTTTTCTTTTTATAATTTTTATAAAATGTAATTTTTTTATATATGATTTTATATAGGGGAGTGCTGTTAGGGTTGGGCAGGTGTTAGGGTTGAGCCATCGCGTTTATTTTGTCTTATCACACTAGCGCCATCTGTTTTTGTACTTAAATTCTTGCTACTAATGTCAGTCAACTTTTCACATGAGTTTCAGTCAAGTATACGAACGTATACTTTTGTTTTTTGGGAGTCATTGTTTTACGCTCAACAGAAACTTTTTTGTGATGTCAAAAAAAGAGAAGTAAATGTAGAAGAAATATGCCAAAGACAAAGTAAATTTATTGAGATTGTTTATTAAGATGTTATACGAAAATACACGGAAAAAAATTTCTTGTGAAACACACAAAGTCTTTTGTAGAATATACGAATAGGTTAAGTTGTGCTTTATACAGGCGAGTTTAGTGTTTCCAACAAGCTGGTTTGGGTATAGCACAAACCAATCTGTAATAGCACCAAAAAATCCTGCAGTTCGTCTGCTACAGTTTGTGTATTTCCCAAACTCAGCCGTTTGTGGATATTACAACCGCGGATCATAGATGGCGCAGGAAATCTTGTAAATTTTACAGGAAATTTTTTTCCGTGTATGAAAAGAAATTTGGGGTTTTGTGTGACGCGTTTGTGTTCTGTGTGGTATGTCGCAAAATGACGCGTGAGTTAGCGTTGAGCCAGGCGGTGTCGTAAGGGTTGAGCCGCCCAAAATATTGCAATTACGAAGCGTACTTGCAACAGAAATTCATTTTCTGACTTAAGGAGGTGTCAAAAACTTTATTTCTAACGAAAATTTTTTCGATAATCTTTTTTTATTGTTTTAATTAAAAATTTTTTGATTTCATTCTTAAGAAATAAAATATCTAATGTTATGCAAAAATGCACAATATGGGATTTTATTTTAATTTCATGGTTCATTTCCTCATTTTCAAGTGTCATTCAATTATTTGAAGGACATTTTTAATCATTTACCTAAATATTTCATTGATTTTCTACAGTGGCTCAACCCTTACAACATTATTTTTCTTTTTAAATTGCTTATAACTTTGAAACTTTTGGCCGAATTTTTTTGCAATGTACAGCAAAAACATTGCATTTGAGTTGATCTTTCCAACAATATGCAACTATATAACTAAGATTATAAATATAAAAATATTTTCAAAAAATCGAAAATTTACAAATTTCAAATTTTTTAATGGAAAGTTTTTAAAATATATGTTTAAAAATGGTTTTAATGACAAAAAATCAAGAAAAATATAATTTATACTAATTACTATTAACCCTTAAACCGCACACTGCCTAATCCATCCCTAAACCGCACACTGGGTGTGCGACACCCGGGGACTTTTAAGTGTGGTCTCCAAGTTGGAATAGGATATTATATTTTTGGAAAAATTATCTTATATAGCTCAATACATCTATTTTGAAGAAGAATAGGTTTCATAATGATTTATTTAATTTAAATAATTAAAAAAAAGTTTTTTAAATCTACTGAAATTACCTTAAACCAAAAACTGGGTGTTAGACAAGCAGAAATTTTTCGCCGTCAACTTTATAAAATTATTAAATACACAAAGACACTCGGCAGACTAATGTCACTGACGAAACATAATGTCAAGTACAAAATGTACTGTCTAATATCAACACATGTTCCATTTTTACGAATTTAACCGAAATATTAGAATAAAAAGCTAGAATATGGATGTCGCACACCCAGGGTGCGGTTTAAGGGTTAAGCCTAAGTCAGTAATATTTTTTGGATCTTTGATTAAGATTTTAACGTCAAAATAATACAATTCAGAATTATTTATTCATCCAATTTGTCCAATATTATTTAAATGCCAGAATTTTAGAAATATTGAAATTGGAGTTTTTTTGCGAACTTGTTAGCTGCACGCACACGGAAAAAATTAGTTGCTGAAATTTTCCTCGACTTTGTAGAAGACTTTCGGATATAGTCGAAAGTATTTAAATTTTTTAATCACTCTGTTTTAAAAATCATATTGAAAGATCGAAGAAAAAATGTACTACATTCGAAGAGAATTTAGAAAAAGGATTTGAAACTTTCAGCGACAGTCGAGGAAAATGAAAACACAGCTAGCGCGAACAATTCAGCGACAGTCGAGGAAAATGAAAACACAGCTAGCGCGAACGATTCAGCGACAGTCGAGGAAAATGAAAACACAGCCAGCGCGAACGATTCAGCGACAGTCGAGGAAAATGAAAACACAGCCAGCGCGAACGATTCGGCGACAGTCGAGGAAAAAAGACGTGTCCGAATTTTCTTCTACAATATTCTAAACTTTCAACGATAGTCGCGGAAAATGAAAAATTCTGCGGACAAGTAAAAAAAAATTCTTTCAGATCTTATTTATTTCATTCCTTTTATGCCTTATATTTAATTACAATCCTACATTTATACATAATCACGACACTCATCACATGTAATTTGACACTATTTAATCACTAATCACCTACCTAAAACTAAATAGCTAACACTAATACGCATATTATCCTACACTTTCGTTGTTTCGCACGCTATATGAATCTACTTTTCATCGTCCTTATATACTAAATGGAACCTTTCTTTACCGCTTGCGAGAAAAAGTGCAGTATTTTGAAAATTAAAAATCTCAAATATTTCTCTTTAACATATTTTAGAATTTTAAAGAGTATTTCAGTATACGTTAAGGACTATTTTACAATTATTTTTAATTTATTAAATGAATAGAAAAATGATAATATTTAATTAAAATAATAACTAAGGCAATAAAATTATTTTCTGTTCATTATTCTAAAAACTTATTTAACGATTAATAATTATATTTTATATATACATATAAAAAGATTTTAATCCTCCAATATATAATTCACAAACACTGTAGACAAGAATTTGTAAATGAACGGTATTAAATTGACTGCAGATCGCGTTTATCGCCTGAGAGTATGCGCATCTTTTTTGCGCACCGTTTTCCTCGACTCGTCGACGAAACTTTCTGTCAAAGTGTTACAATAATTCCACGACTTTTTTCCGCTACAAGGTTTATAAAAAGTCGTCGACTTTTTTTTAGAGAATTTCTGCTAAAATCATAGAGTATTTCTATAAGTTTATAAAGTATTTTTTCATATCCGAGAGTCTTCGAGTGGTAGCTGAAAACTTCAGCGACTAATTTTTTCCGTGCATAGAAAGGGTTTGCTGTGGCAGCGAACATTTTGCTGCCACAGCAAACCTTGTTCGTTGAAATAGGGACAGCGAAAAAGTTCGCTGTGAGATCAAACAAGTTCGCTATGACAGCAAACTCGCATAAATTTTTACTAATGTTTGCTGTCACAGCTAACATGTTCGCTGCCACTGCAAACTTCTTAGCAGTGGTAGCTAATTTTCAGAAAGGACCCCGCACAAAATGGATTGGAATTGGCTTACCGTTAATTTTGTTCAAATTTTCAGAATTAGTAGTTCTAAGTGTCCTAATTAAAGATATAATTTTGTTAAACTCAAAACTTCACTTGTTTGGCTGAAAACAGGGGGTGAAAGTACCCCCTGTCTAAGGCATGAAATGAACATTTTAGTGCTTTTAGCCAAATAAACCATTATTTTTGGTAAGTTTAATGTCAGAAGTCACCAATATACATAAAGAGAGAACTCTTAATGTTAAACAAATAAAAATGTAAAATATCAACCCTCAAAAACTACCCCTTGTACAGTTAAAACCATATAGAAAAGGAAAAAACTATTTTAATCACAGAAAATATTTTTATAAATAAAATATTGACTTTTCATTTACTAATACATATGAGATGTCATATTTACCCTTACAAACAACCCCAACAACAACAACAAAAAGCAACCCTTTTTATATTTTAAATAAATCCAGTAAACCAGATAAATGAACAGTTTAAACAGAGAAAGACTTTTGAAAATCGACTGGAAGTAATTATTTAATCTTCCGTGATTTTCAGTGCAATGTTCAAAATAAAAAAGTACCCTTATGAAAAAAACAACCCATTAAGATTTAAAGTGAAAAAAGTAAAAAATCCATTTCAACCAAAGAAAACTATTAAAAATAGTAAACAGTTTATTATGTTTGTAGTTGTTAAAGAAACTACCTCCTACATGTAACAAAAATAAAATATTATTTTAAATATTCGACGCTATTTATAATAAACATCCCTCTAAGTATTAGGCTCATAGAAAGAAAATAACTCATTGAAGATATTGCATGTCTTTAGGCTTGTGAAAACTCTCAAATGTTTTGTTTCAATCTTATTATATTGTTCAAAAACATGCCTGCATTCGCTAGAAAAACATTTTCTACCCAGAGTACGCCACGTGGAGGCTGCAGGTACAAGATTTTGTACTCCTTTTCATGTTAAAAAAAAATCTCACCTATTTACATATCTCACCTATTTACATATATACAAGTTGCACTTAGTAGCAAATTTTATTTTAAGGACTTTGCTGCAATGCATCCAAAAAAACTATTCATTGACAGGGTTGTTTCTGTTTCCTGCATCTAACACGCTGTCCAAAAGATCCGTCCAAGGGTATTTCACGTGTTCTTCGTGACGAGCATATCCGAAGTACCATAAAACACTTGCTACGTGAGCACAAGTACCTAAAGTTCTTGCACCCGACTTACAAGTGCAATAGTAACCACGGATAGGTTGCTGCTGTTCACCTCTATTTTCTTCAAGATCATAAAGTATCCATAGCTGATGTCGCGTAGCATTTCGAAATCTGGAATAAATGCGCATTCTTATTAAACCAGGTTCATTCATCAAAGCATCTAGTTGTAATTCTTCATTACCATCTCTATGGACTTTATCCTGAATATAAGATGGTGCCAAGTTTACTTGGTATACCCCGAATGTCAAGTGTCGCAAATACTCCATAGAAAGATGAGGAAAATATGGAAGATCGTTTTCGTTTAAATGCACCCACTGTGCGTTTCTTCGGAAAAGTTCCTCTTCTTCAACGCATGTTTTTAATTCATTTGCTGTTTCAGCTTTTAATAACATTTCTGTTGCTAATTCAACTGTAGCTACTTCCATTTCTATTAAACCACGATATTTATTTATTATCGCGCCAGCAATGCGATAAAAATCACCAAGATGAGGAACATGTGTCATTGATATGGGTTTACCAAATATTTTAAAAATAGATTGCAAGTGCCCGTATCGCGATTCTACTAACCATCTTATTTTTGTGATTAACCGAGCTTCGTTCGCATCCTCAGTAGAGAATTGTCGTTCATTACGACCAAACAACGGTGGCATTTTGGGTATTAAACCCATCCGTTCAAGAAAAGGAATCGCATCGCGATACCCTCTATCAATAATAATTATATCGCCTTCGTCTAACCATTCTCTGATTTGAGCACCATCTCTTTCACATTCTTGTATTAAAATGTTGGCGTCGTTATTTCGTGCGTCTGAAAAGTATGGTCCGTGAATGTCAAGAATGTATCCATTCGTTGACACCAAAAGAATGGGCTTAACAAGATGACAACTCTTGTGAAGATTAAACGATTGTCGTAAAGCTTGAAAATTGCTAGATTTCCCAATTTTTGCGTAAGTACTGTCGATGATGACAATTGCTTTACGATTTTCTGGTGTCGGATTGTATAATGTATTTGCAAAATCAGGTACATATCTCTCTATGAATTCTTGTCTCGTTATTGCGTTAAGTCCAATGTTTTGAGGAACAAATGATTCCATTAAAAATATTCTTACTTTACTAACAGCCATACTAACACTTTGTCTGCTGGGATAATTAAAAACAACTGAAAGAAATTCATCTGGTAGACCTTGCCGCATTTTGCATAAAAATACTAAAAGGTCTTTCTTTGAAATATATCTCTGACCTGGTACCAGTTGCGCTGGATCGAATAGAGAATATAAATCTCGAAATTGTTCCTTAGTTATTGGAGAAAATGATTTGAACTGATCGTCCGAAAAATCGCTTTCATCTACGAATTTTTTTTTCGAATTTTTTTTCACAGAACCGCTGAGACCATTTAAAAACTTTAATAACTGAGGACCTTTAATACAATAAAATCTATTCATAAAACGAAGATGTTGCATGAAATCTGCAGGGATGAAACCGTGTTCATCTAAATGCTCTGGACAACACCTAACATTTTCTTGAACGTAAATGTCTTTCAGGACAAAAATGTTAACACGACATTCGTCTGAAAGTCGTACTACATTATCTATCCGATTGCAAATAAGGCACGTATGGCTCGATGTTTTCGTTAAGACATTAAGTCTTAAACAAGATGGATTATTTTCATTTTCATTAACTTCAATATTAATAAGTCGCTTGCATGTTATGCATACACGTGTATTAATACCAATTGCAAGCGGTGGAAAGCCTCTTTCTTCTCGCCAACGAATTGCAATTTCGCTCTTATCAACATTTTCTTCTCCTTCAATAGATGACATTTGTCTAGGTTGAAAAACTGCATTACAAACATAGCAACGCATTTTGTTTATATTATTATTTACTTCAAGGTAGGAACACCAGTGCAATTATCGAAATGTACAATAGTATAAAGTAAGTATTGCAAAATACCCGCAATCTGAAACAACGATGCTATGCTAATATCTTTGAAAAATCAATCAAACTCTAAAAATGTGTTTAAATAATGTACTCTACAATATTTTAAACAATGATTAACATATTCTTAATCCAGATATTGTAGGATATACAGTAAGCTGGTAACAAATGTTGCCTTTCAAGCGATGTCATGAGCTGATGAAAGAAATCATATATGTGACGCTCCAAAGCGAAAGGGACCATCTTCAAAATAATATCAGGCGCAGTCTTCCGTGCGCAGAACACAACACAAAGACGGAGCCATATGATATTAGGAAGATTGTATGTACTGCTTATGCTATACTTACTTTATACTATTGTACATATCGATATTCGCACTGGTGTTCCTACCCTTTCACCATTTGGCGTCATTCACACGAAAACACATATATAGTCAATACAGTTTAAAGGCAAGAATTACATACTATAAGATTTTTAAACATAATAAACTGTTTACTATTTTTAATAGTTTTCTTTGGTTGAAATGGATTTTTTACTTTTTTCACTTTAAATCTTAAGGGGTTGTTTTTTTCATAAGGGTACTTTTTTATTTTGAACATTGCACTGAAAATCACGGAAGATTAAATAATTACTTCCAGTCGATTTTCAAAAGTCTTTCTCTGTTTAAACTGTTCATTTATCTGGTTTACTGGATTTATTTAAAATATAAAAGGGGTTGCTTTTTGTTGTTGTTGATGTTGTTGGGGTTGTTTGTAAGGGTAAGTATGTCATCTCATATGTATTAGTAAATGAAAAGTCAATATTTTATTTATAAAAATATTTTCTGTGATTAAAATAGTTTTTTCCTTTTCTATATGGTTTTAACTGTACAAGGGGTAGTTTTTGAGGGTTGATATTTAACATTTTTATTTGTTTAACATTAAGAGTTCTCTCTTTATGTATATTGGTGACTTCTGACATTAAACTTACCAAAAATAATGGTTTATTTGGCTAAAAGCACTGAAATGTTCATTTCATGCCTTAGACAGGGGGTACTTTCACCCCCTGTTTTCAGCCAAAAAAGTGAAGTTTTGAGTTTAACAAAATTATATCTTTAATTAGGACACTTAGAACTTCTAATTCTGAAAATTTGAACAAAATTAACGGTAAGCCAATTCCAATGCATTTGGAAACTACAACTACAACACATATCAGGGTAAGGCGGAGCGAACCCCAAGTCACATAGGATAACTCTAAATGTGAGCTGCTAGGATAGCGCTTTATGCACTCAACCAAATCGCCACTTGACTTTACAGGGTTAATTTATATATTCTATATTTTAATATATCTTTGAGGAAACTAATTTCTACTTAAGATAAATTCCTTTGAATTAAATTTTATGATATTTGAATAATTCGAACATTTTTCAATTAAATAATAAATACAAAAATTGAACTGATATTTTATTTCACCTAAAGTCGTTGCGGCCTACTTTAAAAAAAATATAATTTGTACAAATAATGATTAATAGCATTCACTTTCGATAATTATTAAATTTTTCTAAGAACTTTATAAATATTAAAAAATGTATTACTGATTAATAATTCATACATTCAATGTACTTTCAAATTATGTGCTGATTTTCTCGTTTTATAGTATAACTTTAGTTTTGCAAAAATCTACTTGTATTATAACCAAAAATTTGTATTTTAAACTTATTTTTTAAATATGAATAAAACTAAAAGTAGCTCGTTCTCCATCGCCAAAATTTGATAGAATGGAAAAGAGGACCGACTTAAATATTAAAATCAAAATAGGATTTTTTTGTTAAGCGCCAGAGGACAGATAAGTGTTTGAAATCACGGAAAATCATAAAAGACTTAATATTAAAGTTAAATTTTTTTTTCATTTCTATACTATAAAACGAGAAAATCAGCACATAATGTGAAAGTACATTGAATGTAGGAATCATTAATCAGTAATACATTTTTAAATATTTATAAAGTTCTTAGAAAAATTTAATAATTATCGAAAATGAATGCTATTAATCAGTATTTGAGGAGGCAAGCTCTGACCTGTAGGTAAAATACAGATCAAATTTTGACGTAATGTGATGGCCCACATTAAGGTTTCTTTTAAAACCCTTAGCTCAAAAAATAGGTAAAATTAAACATGTGTTTTGACATAATGTAAGGACCTACACAGGGACCACTTTTTGACATACATGTAAAAAAAGATCAAATTAAACATGGATTTTGACGTAATGTGAGTCCGTTATTTATCCTCTTTTTGACCTAAAGGTAAAAAATAGGTTAATTTTGACATAAGTTTTTGACGGCCCATACTATGGGAGCCCTTAAAAATCCTGACTCTGCGGCGGCGAAATGTTTTTATATAATAACTGACGATTTCCCCCTAAGTAATTCTTTTATTTATTTTAATTTTTATTTTCAAATCATGTTCACTTAATATGAATGCATGGTAATAAGTTAGAGTAAATTATATCAGGCGATACTAAAAGAAAGCACTTAAACAGAATATTACTTTATGGACATGATTATGATCATATGGTGCACTTATAGATACTTCTTTATACCTAAAGGTAAAAAATTGGTTAAATTTGGCATAGATTTTGCAGTATCATCAAAGGCATTATTAGGACTATTTTTACTCGCACCTTCAACAATTAATTAAAACTGCCATAAATTTTGACATAAATTAAGGGCCATTATTTGGTCGTTTATGACATGTAGGTAAAAGAAGAATGTAAAATTACATGTAGATTTCGAGGTAATGTAACATACGTTTGTGGGAATCTTTTAACCCATAAGTCAAAACTGCCCTAAAATTGACCTAAATTTTGAGGGGAGCGGAAATTGTTTGTCAAATTTTGACGTTTAGGACAAAACTGCTCTTAAAATTGACATAAATTTTGAGGGTAGCGGGAATTGCCTGTCAAATTTTGATAGTAGCAAAAATTGTTTGTCAAATTTTGACGTCTAGGTCAAAAATGCCCTCAAAATTGACCTAAATTTTGTGGGTAGCGGGAAAGGGAACTGACTGAACCAGCGGCGGCGAAATGATTTTATATTAATAGGGATAAATAAATATATATATATATATATATAAATATATATATACCCACACAGCACATGATATTTCCTAAATATTCAGGAAATATTTCTGCAAAGAGGAAAATGTCCGCTTATGTGGAAATAATGACGCGAAAGTTGAGAAAATATTTGATTGAAATATTTTGGAAATATTCAACTGAAATGATACGCATTGATCGAACTCAGTTTTTATGGCCTGTAGAGCTGCGCAGTAGTTTTTGGCTTACTATATCTTATGGGTTTTAAAATATTTCAGAAAATTCCTATTGGTTTGAGGTGTTTAACAAATTTTTTCATTTTGTGAAATATTTTCATAATATTGCAGAATCTTTATGTGTAATATTGCAGGAATATTTCAATGAAATATTTTCTCAACTTTCGCGTCAATATTTCCACATTAGCGGACATTTTCCTGTTTGCACAAATATTTCCTGAATATTTAGGAAATATCATGTGCTGTGTGGGTATATATATATATATATTTTTTTTTTAATTATTTTCTGTAGTGCTTTTAAATAGATTTATATCGTAGGCTTGTTACTCTAAGCTAATAATAATGCTTTCAAAGATGTATAAGTTTGCTTTCAAAGTATGAAACGCTTTGAATATAGAATTTCTTTCAAACGTGTATTTTTCTTATTGAAAAATAAATTATTTGTATGTTTTAGACACTATTATATTATGATATTATGATTTGTAATTTTTATATTAGATGTAAGAATATTTCGTCAAAAAACTTCATCTTTATACATTCAGATTAAAAGGTTTGTATATTGGTAGAACGACTGGTATCTTTTTTATAATTATATCTGGGATGGGATGTTGGGAAAAGAGGGAAGAAAATGGAAAATTTGAAAAAGTTACTGTTCAAAAATATTTTGCCATTCATTTACAGAAAGTTTGAAAATCCCCAGTTCTGCATTCTCAACAATTTCATATTCTTTTCCAATAAAGAAAAGATCTTAAAAATTTTGTTCAACTAAAATGTAATTAATTCTGCAGATTTTGTAATTTCCGTTACTATATTCTCCAACAAAAACGCATGAAATTATTCTTGTAAAAGATTCCTCTAAACTTAACTTCACTTGCACCGAGAAAACCAAAATTATTTTCATTTTCAGATAATTCTTCATAATTAAGAATTGCTATAGGTGATTTTTTAAATTCATGTAAGGAGTCACTTATTTGATGGTAATCCTGGGTTGCACGTGTTATAATTTTTTAAAGAATTTAAAGACGAATTCTTTCTAATTCATTTACAAATTTTGCCCTTCTTTTCTGCATCATTTGCTGCATCTTTATAATTTTTTGGATTCCTCAAACCCTTAACATTATAGTCATTTGAATTTAAATTGGACCTTTTTGTGAAACAAAAACGCCAAAAAAATTTACTTACTGAAATTTCGTATAAAACCCCCTATTGACTAAGAGACTACCCTTGAAATTATGAAATCAACCCCATTAATATTTATGTCAACTGCTACAGTTTCAAGAATCTTTTAATCACTAATAATCTTTTGTAGAAATAAATCCCATCCAAATTTTTGAACCAACTGTTCTTTACATAATGCAACTAGTTTTATTGTTATTGTAATAAAGTTTTCTATTGTATGAATTTATTTCTAAGGACACCCTTAGTTTTATCATGAGCGCTATTATGTATATATGTTTAAAATCTCACATTTACTTTTTGCAGAAAAATTTGCTGCTTGTATAGAAGAATGACATTTTTTCAATCAATTACTAACAGTTTGAGAAACTCCTTGTACAAACTTTTGAATAATTATTTCTGATGCACAATGTTTAGCGGAAAGAGTTACATACAACTTTGCTAATTTCTCTGTTTCATCTTTAGAATTTAAACTGTTTACACTATCGACAGGGTGCAAGTCGTATTCAACATTTACATTTGATTATAATAAAGGTTCATTATCATTATTAATATTATCATCATCATGATCATCTACATCATGATCATGATCATTAATATCATCATTATTTTCATTACTAACAGCTGCATCTTTGAAAGTATTCTGCCGTACTGACGAAGAAAGTCACTATCTACATTTTAAGTCGAACGGAGATATTTAATGAAACGCGTTTGCATTAGTTCCTTTTATTTTATTACATTTTTTGGAAAAAAACTCATCGTTCTTGGATAAAACGGGAACTCTCTATCGATTGGCACAATAAAAACTTATAAATTTTAAGTATTTATATCAAAAACTGTAGATAGTATCATTTTTAATGTGCGAAATCGTCGGAAAAACTGGCCTATGTACATAGTCTCAAATTTCAATGAACGCGTATATATGTATATCAAAATCGATCGGTCTTCTCAAGTCATTTAACTGACGTACTATGTACATAGTCCCTTTTTTCATCAGTTTTTCTCAGCGGCTGAGGCTCTAAATACTGATATTTCTGTAGATAGGACCGCTGTTTTGTAGATAGTGACTTTCTTCGTCAGTATTTCACCAAAATCTCTGTAGATAGGCCAATTAAGCATTAATTATCACCTAAACTAATTAATATTTTTAATTATGAATTGCACAGTTAAATTACAGTTTTTATTATGGATCCAACGGTATAAAAAACTCATTTTTCGTTAAAAATGTAGATAGTGAGTTTCTTTATCAGTACGGCAGTATTGTCTATTACTTTTTCTTGAAATCTGTGATATCTGGATACATGAATACGAAATGCATTTCGTGTGTTGAAAAATTTTGAAGATCTTTTGCAAGAAGAAAAAGAACACTGACTTTTATTGTCATTTAGTAAATGTTTTTATAAATGGTTTTTAAAAAAAGGACATTTTTTCTTTATAAATAACTCGTTATTTAGAAACTTATTCATGAACTCAGGATATGGAAATAAAACAAGAAATGCTACAAAACCATAGATTGAAATATTAGTTTAAGCTGTTCCGGGATAACTGTAGTAAATTTCTGGACCAGTTGTTGAATTTTCTTGAAAAAGTCCTGAACTGGTTTAAGAATACTAAAATGTAAATATTAACGAAAAAAATTTGCCCGCGTGAGTAGTCGAAATTGAGACCTCGAGACTCAAGATCTCTCGGCCTTATGCCAATCGGCTGCAGGGACGCGTTACGATACTTTAGTTTTAGATCGTTTTAAAGCGTTTAAAGCAAAGTGGCGCTGTATACCTATTGGTTACGCTACGTCTTCTTTCTTAAATAGTTCGAGACTTTTTCAGCGCGCAGTGACTGAAGAACTCAGTCGCAGCGTCAAGAACAATTATTTCCAAGCCATTAAAAGTACTACGTAGTACAATGTAAGCTTACTACTGTTGGTAAAAATATCTTGTTTAACGTAGTAATTTAACTCGTGAGACATAGTATTTCGATATGTTTAATTACATAGTTCATGTTTTAATATACTCCAAAGTAGCACGTAACATTACTGGAATGTTGCAGCAATGTTACATGTAATGTTAGTAACATTGCACTGTAACATTCCAGTAACATTAAAATGTCCGCCCCAAGGCAATATTACATGTAATGTTACAGCAACATTACATGGTAATGTTACTGCAATGTTACAAAGAAGGATCGCAAAATTCCTTATAATAGTAATTTTATCAAATTTATCTTTGTAACATTCATGCAACATTACAGTGACATTGCAGTTACATTACTGTAACATTACCATATAATGTTGCTGTAACATTACATGTAATATTGCCTTGGGGCGGACATTTTAATATTGCTGGAATGTTACGTGCTACTTGGGCTGTCTTTTTTTACAGTGCATAGTTAATCTTAACCTAGTAATAGTAATAAGGATTTGCTAATCATTGTGGTTAGGATCTCTTGGTTGATTCAACAAATCCAAGCCTTGTAAAAACAACCCTGTAAACCCTGGTCAAATTGGATAGAACATTTAGTAATTTTGCGCATTTTCATAATGCGCATGCGTCTGTTCTAATTACTTTAATATGAATATTATTTATATATTCTACCGGACAATTAATTAATTTCATAATTAGTACGTTTAAATAAATAATATATACACATAACATAACCCCCAGTGTATCCTAAACAATATATACAATGCGGACAGCTCTGAAAAAGTAGTTAAGTATAGATTCTACAATGAGCACGATCGGCGTGGACGTGGACAGTAATCCACGATCGGCGTAGGAGCGACAGTAATCTTTAACATTATTAAGGAAACCATGTGGAATACTACGTAGTATTCCATGTCGTTTCCTAAATAGGGATTTACATAGGATTTTACTTAAGAATTCATTTGGGAATTTCTTTTTCTACGTAAATTCCTATAAGTAATTACTAAGAAAAACATGTGAAATACCACGTAGGATTCCATGTGGTTTCCTATGTGTGGATTTACATGGGATTTTATTTAAGAATTTACGTAGAAAAATAAATTCCCAAATGAATTCTTAAGTAAAATCCTATGTAAATCCCCATTTAGGAAACGACATGGAATACTACGTGGTATTCCACATGGTTTCCTTAATAATGTTAAAGATTACTGTCGCTCCTAGACTTTCACTGCTAGGTGGCGAAAGTGACTTCTCTTGCTGTTGAGACGATTCTAGAAGTATATAAGAGCTGAGAACCTGTAGCACAGAGGATGTGTTTCAAATTATCGATCTTTTTACTTTTTTGATAACTTGTAACACTAATACTATTAGGTCAGTCCATTATATTTCACCTAAAGCCGTTGCGGCCTATTTTTAAAAAAATCTCATAATTTGTAAAAATGATGTTTAATATCCATAGAATTCATTTTTGAAAATTATTTTATAAAATTATAAAATGAGCTAATTTACTTGTATTAATAGATTATTATGTAAACAAACCCAAATTAATAGATAAAAATTGATTTTAAAACTTAAATATAAAGTGTCAAAAGTCACTACATTTTATTTACACTTTTCTAAAAAGTATATAAATATTTAAAAATTTATTACTATTTAATGTAAAGTATTTTTAATGTACTTTTATAATATGTGCTAACTTTTTAATTTTATAATATAGAAATATAAAAAATGTTACCTTTAATATTCAGTGTTTCATGATTTTCAGAGATTTTAATCACTTATTTCTTCTCAGGTGCCAGACGAAAAAATCCATTTTTTGTCTTAATATTTAAGTTTGACCTTCTTTTCCATTCTATTAAATTTTGGTGATGGATAATGAGCTACTTTTTAGTTTAAATTTAGTTTAAAAAATCTGCTGAAAAAACGAATTTGTTGGTTAAAATCCAAGTAGATTTTTGCAAGACTATAATTGTGATAGCCAACTTCAGTTTTATAAAATTACCTGCTATTTAACCAACAAACTCGCTTTTTGAAGCAGATTTTTTAAACTAAATTTAAACTGAAAAGTAGCTCATTATCCTTCACCAAAATTTAATAGAATGGAAAAGAAGGTCAAACTTAAATATTAAGACAAAAAATGGATTTTTTCGTCTTGCACCTGAGAAGAAATAAATGATTAAAATCTCTGAAAGTCATGAAACACTCAATATTAATGGTAAAATTTTTCATATTTCTTTATTATAAAATTAAAAAGTTAGCACATAATATGAAAGTACATTGAAAGTACTTTACATTATGTAGTATTAAATTTTGTTAATATTTATAAAGTTTTTAGAAAAATGTAATTAAAATGCAGTGACTTTTGACATTTCATAGGTAAATTTTAAAATCAATTTTTATCTATTATTTTAGGTATGTTTGCATAATAATCTATTTATTCAAGTAAATAAGCCCATTTTTAACAAATATCAATTAAGAAATTTGTATTATCTAAATTATTTCCATGCTTCTTTATTAAATTTTCATAACTGTCAATCTAACCTTTTTTCTGTGCAACTCAACTTAAAAATTCAAACTCTAAGTTTAATTCAAAAAATTTTATAAAATAATTTTCAAAAATGAATTCTGTGGATATTAAACATCATTTTTACAAATTATGAGATTTTTTTAAAAATAGGCCGCAACGGCTTTAGGTAAAATATAATTTATTATTTAATTTTTTATTAAATAATTTTTAATCCTTTGAAAATGTCTTAATTGGATCTTTAATAAAATACTCTGTGATATTTCATATTAAATCCTGTGCGAAATCTTGCATGAAATCCTATGTCAATTTATATTTAAAATAAAAAACTTTATATACACTGAGAAAACGTTATACTTAATTTAAATAAAAAAATTATTTTAAGTGATTTTGTTTAAATAAAATTAGTTTGTAAGCTTAATTCCAATATACAGAAAATATTTACTGCTTTGATTCAAAAATAATTTTTGTTTGAATAATTATGTTTAAATCAAACATATTTTCTGTTTTGGTTGAAACAAAAAATATGTTTAAAATTGTTATGTTTGATTCAAACTTAAAAGTTGATAATAAAAAATTTAAAATCAACTATAAATTATGTTTGAATTAAATATATTACTTCTATAAATGAACCAAAAAATATGTTTGAATTAAACTTAAATTTGTTTGACTGTATAGCAAAGATATTTTAAGTTTGATTTAAACAAAATACGTTTGAATGAAATAAATCGTTTTCTCAGTGTACTATTTTACTTTCCTGTGGATAAAGATATAAATAATGTTGAGTTTTGACATTATTTTGGAACCACTTTTTTTAAACAAATACAATTTTTTTTGGAAATGGAAATACAGAACGAATAATTTTAACTTCAATTTTGAATTTTTTAGGTTCTTTATTTTGGATTTCTAATGCAATTTAATATTTAAAATTAAAATAGGGTCAGCCGGGGTAAATCCGAACGCTAATTATTTCAGCTTAATTAAAAATTTTAAAAATAAGTTAGACATGAGAATTTTTACCTCAGATCCTCTTCAAGAGATTCTAAGTATTATACTATTTTCCGTTTGTTAATTAGCAACAGCATAAACAAAAATAACGAGTATTGCAAAAATGATTGAAAATCAAAGATGACACTCTTTTAGTACATTGTCTCATATTTGAAGAAAAAGAAGCTAAATATTCATTTTATTATTTATAATTGTTTGTTATGAATACTAGAACAAAAACTATTTTTGATTTTTGCCTTCTGTTAACTTTTATTAATAATATCAGACCGTTCGTATTTACCCCGATGATTTTATTTGATTACACTATTATTTTAACATTATAAAAGTACATAGAAAAAAGTTTTTCTTTCTATATGTATCCTCGTTAGTAATTAATAAGCAGAAACTTAATCTCCGTTCTCTCGAAGGAGTGTTCCACTTTTTTGCCAAATGGTTTGTTGAAAAAAGTTTTTCAGGATCTTAATAAAATTTAGTATTCTGGGGTTTTTGGGGTCACTGATTACCAATTTGAAGTCAGTTTTTCAAAATTCAAAATGGCGGATCCAATATGGCGGACGAAAATTAAAAAATTCATTGAATTCGCTCGAAAATTGTTACTCGGGGGATTTCAGGGTCGCTGATTACGAATTTAGAGTTTTTTTTAAATTCAAAAAAGCGGATCCAATATGGCGGACGAAAATTAAAAAATTCATTGGATTCGATGGAAAATCGTTACTCGGGGGTTTTCAGGGTTGCTGTTTACGAATTTGAAGTCAGTTTCTCAAAATTTAAAAAATAACTTAAAAATTAAAAGAAGCGGATTAAAATTTCTAAAACTGGAGGAATTTTTATGAAATTTGTGTATCATATTGTACCCGCCATTCTGAACGATGAAGCTTTGATGCCCAATTCTTATTCAGCGACCCCGAAAACCCCCAAGTGGCAAGATTCAAACAAATTTGATCATTTTTAAAAATAAGTTTTAGGAAAGTCTGCCATATTGAATCCGCCATTTTGAATTTGAAAAATTTGACTTTTATTTTTATATTTACATTCAATCACTCCAAAATACTTTCTGTACCAAGTTTTGCAAAAATCCGTTATGATTTGATAAAGTTATTGAAGGTTTTAATTGTGTAATGCATTTTAATTTTTAACCTGTTTGATTTTTGTATTTATATATGATGCATTATTACGTAATAGGTTTATTATCGTATTTTTTTGAGTTTTTATATAAGTTTAACAATTGCAATACTTTAAATTTATTTTCCCTAAGATTTTTCTGAAATACAGTGGCGTTCGTATTTACCCCGGTATTTTAGGAAAGTTGCAAAGTATCGGGGTAAATACGAACGCTAAGTTTCCTGCGATTGTAATTTATCAAAAATTTTTGCTACCCCATAAAATTGTTCTATGGAAGTAAAGCAACAACTTCATGCACCAGAATACCGGAAGTATTGTCTTTTAAAAGAAAAAACTTATGTTATTGTTGAAACTTACTAAAAGCGTTCGGATTTACCCCGGCTGACCCTACAAGATAATTTGAACTTTAATTATGAGTTTTTTTAGATTATCTGAAATATATTGAGTGTGTGGAAAAAAATAAATATTGGAGAGTTTTGGAACATTATAGAGTCAGTCTTTTTGTAAAATTTTTATTCTTTAAGTTTTTAGCGATTTCTTGGTTTGTTTCCTGGTTGTAAATTTTGAATTTTCTGGCTCTGTAACTCTTCGTGTGTTTTCGTTCAGTTATCATGAAAATTCTCTAACAAACAATTTGAAATAGAAAAAAATATAAGAATTACGTCGAGACTAAACGATAAAACACACTCTAGATTGTCAATTATTTTCTCTTACACGGAGAGAAAAGAATAGTTTACACATCCAGATACGTGGATATCACAGCCATATTATATTGAAAAATACGGGATATTCATAGTTAAGGTTGCTGCATCCATATTCTATGGCTAGCTGTATAAGGCTATTCAAGTTGGGTGGGGGAAAATTCAAGATGGCCGTTTACTGGTGCACAAACTTGTATACAAAATGTATGGGATAGAGTCTAATTTTTTAAATATCTCGCTTAAACGAAATTTTTAACCATAAGTTTATTAGGATTTTGTGTTTTATTTTTAATGAACTATTTTTTGCAATAATAAAAATCGATTTTTTTAATTTTTTGATTTTATTATTGCAAAAAATAGTTCATTAAAAATAAAACATAAAATCCTAATAAACTTATGGTTAAAAATTTCGTTTCAGCGAGATATTTAAAAAATTAGACTCTATCCCATACACTTTGTATACAAGTTTGTGCACCAGTAAACGGCCATCTTGAATTTTCCCCCACCCAACTTGAATAGCCTTATATTGTTGGAGCAGCAAAAGATCTATGGTTGGGTGATTCATAGTAACGAATATGGAAAAGAAAAAATTTAAATCACTCAATTAGTTAAATTCAATGTTACTTGAAATGTTTTATACACATTTTTGTTAATTAATACACACTACTTATTGAATAATTGCATATTTATACGAAATAAATTATTAACCGATGGGAGGAGACACTAACCCTAGATCTAACGCATACTAAAAACTAACGCTATCCACTACACTATACACGCAACTACAATATTTGTGCCCATCATATTCCTTATATACTCTAGACTTATTTCATGAAAGTGAATTTATATAAACACTAATAGACAATAACAATAATAAATAATTAACAATTATAACACTATCTATACACAAAAAAACTCACAACTCCATTATACAAAGAGAAAAATAAATAGTAATAATTATACTATTTTCGATGAAAAATCATTACTTTCAAGTAGTAATTTTGAAACTGCTCGAGAAACAGTAACTTTTGTTTCTTTTTCAAATACTTTTGACTTTTTTGAAAAAGTATAATTTACTTCAAGGAATCTAAATTTTATTAAACGCCTAGTAATATTTAAAATGTCCAGAGCAATTAATACTCTGAGCGAAGCAATTATTATTACGAATCAGAGCAAATATAACTATTTCGTAGAGAGTTTTACTCGAAGAAGTAGTAATCGGTACCCACACAATGACGCGCCTCACGCCGACGGGCGAAACATATGCCAGATAATGTCTGTTCACGTCTTGACAAAATAATGCTGGTGTAGAGAGCTATATGTTTTCTCGTTTTCTTTTTATAAATAAAAATAAAATAATCAGTGCGTCCAAAAAATATTTCTTCAAGTAATTAACACTCTACATGTGTATTATTATTCACTAGCATAGGATACGCGCGCTAAAGCGCGCGTTCACATTCTATTTCAATTGTTAAAAGAATACAATTATTATGATGACGAATTAAAATTACAATTTATTTTCTCATTCATTTTTATTATTAAATTTTAAAAAGTAGTTAATTGTACCAAAACAATTATTATCGCAGTGTTTCTAATTTTTATAAATAAAATCAATCTTATGTCAGTACGCAGTACAAACATAGCTTAACAACAATGATCATTAAATGGAAAATATATTGATTTATATTATTTATATTCAAAAAATCAGAATTTTATTAAAAGTCCTGATTGAAAAATTAGGAAAAGAAATATTATTCAAATTTTTTTTACCTTTTTCTTAATACAATTTAACATTCCTGTAATATAATTAAAAAAAATTTTTATAATAAATAAAAAAAATATATTATTTTGTATTATCAACCAAAATTTTGTTACAAAACTTTAATTTTTTTTGTATAAAAAATGAAAAAAGTTTGCGTGATGTTGATTTATCAATTATTATTACAAGATTATAAATTTTTTTTGAATGAAAATAAGAATATTGCATAATTTCTCTTTCTCAATGACAATTTCTTTGAAAATATTCAAATTTTTTATTAAAAATAGAGAAAAAAAGTTTGCAGATTTTCTATTTTATAAATTTTTATCATTTTTACCTCATTTTAAAAATTGACACAACACCTTATCGTTCGTTCAAAGAAAACAAACTTCAATCCAGTATTGAAAATAAAAATTCAATAAAAATCAGGTTAAATTCATATAATTTTTCATATTCATTAAATAATTAATGAGTAGAGTGCCCAAGGAAATTCCAATTAAAATAAATTTATAATTTATTTTCAGTATTAAATTTTAAAAAGAAATTAAACTAACCAATAGTTAATTAAGTCAAAACATTTATATTATCATCTATCTCTAAAAAAATGAAAATTTTGTTAAAAATTATGTTTAAAAAATAAATAAATTATTCCACTTTTTAAATCTTTTTTAATAACAATTAACATTTTGTTAAATAATTTTCAAATTTTGTTAGAAATAAATAAAAGAAACTATAGAAATTCGATTTGTCCGACAAAAGATTTTTGACAAGACTTATTTTTTAATAGAAAAGAATAAAAGAAATTTTCCAGATTTTTATTTATCACCAGCACCTGCTTAATTTTTAAAATTAAATTTAAAAGTTAAATATTTTTTGTTTTAAATCCAATTCAAAACTTGGTACAGCAAAGCAAAAAACTAAATAAAATCAATAGATTTTTTATTTAATAATTATTTTTTAAAATTATTAAAAAATAAATAAGACTTCAGTTCAATTCATATTATTAAAAAAATACTAAATAATTAATTCTTATTATTTATTAATCAATATTTATTTAAAAAATTGTGATAAATAAATAGAAAATAATGGAAAAAATGCTACAAATTTTGTAAAAACAATATGATTGTCAAAATTAATTACAAAATGAAAGTTCAAAAAAAATTTTTGATGGAGAAATATAAATAGTTCAAATTACTTTATTTCTTGTTCGATTTTCAATGAAGAAAAAGAAATTATGCAAATTTTTTTATTAATTTTTAGATGAAAATTAAAATAAATTCAGTTTTAGAAGGTTAAAAAATTGTATCTTATTAAAGAAATTCTTCAAATGAAATTAAATATTTTGTTTTTAAATAAATAAAATGTGAATTGTGAATAGACATTATTATTCGATTATTATATTATTATATATCGATTATCATTAGAATGAGAAAATACTTGAGCGTTTTTTAGCTAGTAAAATATAAAATATCTTTATCTACATAAAAAAATAAAAATTGTACTTATGACTTCGTAAGAAGTAAATTTGAATATGCTTGGCTAGTTTGGGAACCACATTTTAAAAAAGACCTTCTGTTATTTGAGAAAATACAAAAACGTTTCCTCAAATTTTGCACTTTATTAAAAACTAACAAATACCCACCTCAAGGCTCTGATTATTACTTACTATGTAGTGAACATAAAGTCCTCACTCTTTACCAACGTAGTGTTATCACCAAGTTTAAATTTATTACTAATCTAATTAATTATTCTATTGACTGTCCAGAGTTGTTATCTACTATTAACTTCAAAATTCCTAGGTTTACTTGTAGGCATTATCTGCCATTTTTTAATGAATTGCCATCTTTGTCTACTTCTTTCCATGCGCCAATGTATAACGTCACTGAATCAGTGAATTTTTTTTATAAAAACTCTACAGTTGATATTGATCTTTTCACATCTACGGTTTTAATAATTGTTAATAAACTAACTCGTCTTTATCTTGAGAATACATAATATTAATATTTATTAATATAATTTATTTTTACATTGTTTCGTTTTTGCATAAAATATATATAATTTTTTTTTTTAATGTATCTGTTTTGCTCTTGTTTTCATCGAGTGTAACTCTTGGTTATTATTATTATTATTGTCTTTCTCTGTATTGCCCATTAATGATCCATGTGATTAAGGGCTGTGATTCAAATAAATAAATAAATACACAAATTCTTCCTACACCTTTTTTTTATTAATTTAAAATGGAAAAAAAATTGTTATAAATTGCAATTAAAAAACAAAAATTTCACAACTGTTTATTTCAAAAGAAACTAATATTTAAAAAAAATACACAATCAATAATTATAAAATTTATAAATCGATATTATTAAGAATTTCTTACCTTATTTTATAAAGACAATACCTTTTAACCTTCTTTCTTTTTAAACAATAAAAATTTTGATATTGACAAATCAAAAAACAGTATAATTTCGATCTGTCAAGCAAAGTGTTTTAAAAAAGAAAAAAAAACAAAAGCATTTACAAAAACTAACTTCAAACTGCGGACAGAATGAATGAAAGAATACCAAGATTATTATTATTAATTATTCATAAGTTTCACTCTTTTATCACATTCATTCTTACAATTAACAACATAACATCGGGAAATCTTAACATCTATTAATTAACTAATGTGTGATAACATAATGTTATGTGCTGCAAAAGAATTATAAGTCGCCAATGTTTCGAATCTTCCAAGTCCAAATGACCAATCATCATTGATAAATTTCGAATTAAACACATGATTTCACTTGCTGACATTGAAAATGTTCGATTTTTTAAATGAGTTTCTTTAAAATCAGATGGCTTATTTCTTCTTGTAACCTAGAAATGTTGGATCACTTTGACGTCAGGCTACGGTCGCTGCGCATGACAGTAGTGACGTGATCACACACACACACACACACACACGTCACAGGTATGTAATAATAGTGGTACGGATTACTACTTTTCCGAGCAAAAAGTTCGCTCTGCAATAGTAAAAGTCGCTTCTTGCAGAAGCAATCTTTTTTTACCGTAGTATTAATTATTAGAATTTCTATGAGTAATATTCACAACATATCGAATGTAAAAAGTGATACAAAATTTATTAAAATTTACAATGATGATGTAAAAATTAAAATCGTATTCACTTCATGCAAAGTACATTTTACAATGAATAGTAATTTTTAATATGAAAGTAGAATTATTACTATTCCATAGGAACTTTTACTAGAAACTTAACACCATTTTTCTCCGTGTATAGATACGACAGGAGACCGACGTACGCGATGGACAAATTGAGGCGACCATGTTTAAAAGGATGCCATGAAAATGAATTGCACGCAATATGTATGGAAATTTTTAACTAATTATGGATCTCCCAACTAAAGTTTATATGAATGACGTAGCCATACATATGTGAAAATCCATAGCATAAATTGTAAGCCCAACCATGCCAATGGATGTCACATCCATATTTGATTCAACAATATAATATGGCTCCCTCATCCATTGAATATTGAAAGTGCTTCCATTTTGAAAGCTGTCTGTTCCATTGAATTGGATAACACATCAATATTCTGCTCAACAATATTTTTATGGATATTTCTTTCAAACCTTTTCTTTCCATGTAATTAATATATTTCTATTAATATGTAAATCTTGAAATTAATTTATAAACTCGTAGTGAATATCGTCAATAAAAATTTAGTCTCCAATAGTAAAATTTTGAGAGAATTTTTTTATGTATCATTTTTTACTTGTACACAGTGAATATGTGGAAGCTTTTTTTTTAGAATTTGGCTTTCGTTGTCGGACGGAAACATACTTGTTTGATTTTTTTACAACATTACATTTCACGTTATGGCTTGGAAACAACACCGCCTGCCGGTGCAGTAATAAAAAGCGCTCGTTACTGGCAACAGTTGTCTGTTTTCTCGCGGTCTCTGAGCAAACTAAGCTGCTGCTCCGACTATATGTGCCTTTGAAGCTTTTGCCGAGAGAGTAGAGAGCAGCTGTTACCTGTTTGTTGCCGCTTTTACTCCAACTTTACGAATGTTATTTCAAGTCAATTAATCCTCAGGAACTTTGTTATCGAATCTCATCCAATAAATAAATATCTGTACTCACACAGAAAAATAAGTTTCATTTTGTATGAAGTTATTTTTTTCCTGTTAAATAGGAGAGAGGGCCCCAAGATGGACATTTCCTATAAAATTTTTGTTTAAAAATTTTTCCACCCGTGTGGAAAAATTTAATGGAAGTCTGGTGTCTACAAAGAGACTAAACAGTTATAGTGTAGCCCGTCTAATCCAGCCTGTCTTGCTATCGGTTAAGGAGCAGCTTAATAGACCTCGTTGAGTCCGTCTTTTCAAGTTAAGAGCAGTGACTTGGAAGACGCAATAAGTTATGACAGTTTACAGTTGGCGTGCATAACATTCAGTTGATATTACAAATGGTCGAATTTTAATCAAATTTTGTAATTATCCCAGTGAGACATTCTTAGAACGTAAATTGGCGGACATTAAACGTTCTACAGACGTTCAAAGAACGTTTTTTGTCTTTGTGCCCGCTGGGATATTATATAAATTAAATTAAAGTTAGAACACAATTTTTTTTTAAATTTCACAATCCAATTATGTTGTAAATTTCCTTGTTTTTAAATAGTGGAGGTAAGTATCGTATTGTAATTACAAAACATAACCTAAAAAAAAATAATTGACAAAATGAAAAAGTAAAATTACTCGTGTGGAAAAATAAAGAATAAGAAACCTAAGTCAAATATGTCCGTCTAGTACGGTGTTAGATTTTAATGTGTTTCTATGAGTTTTGATTACTCGGCTGAAGCTAGCAGTCGTACTCAGCATCAATGTTTAGGCGTCATGTCATCTATCAATATGCCTCTCCTTCAAATTTAGTAATACTTAATAATTTAAAAATTTTACTAAAAATATTACTAAAAATAAATGTCATTTGAAATAGTAACATTAAAAAAATAATTTTAGTAAAAAAAGACAATTTTTCTGTTAATTAGTACGTTTTTTTCTTGATTTTTAACAGACTTTTAATATTATTTACAAACATGTTCACATTTTGTATTCACAACACAACACACAATTTGATGATTTTATATATCGCTTAGAAACGAAAACGGAAAAATATTCGCTCGCATGTGGGATCGAAACCCCGACGCATACCCGACACCCTTATAAACGCACCTATTTAAACCGCACGACCAACGAAGGTTGGAAGGGATCCTGCTTAACAAAGTATATGAATGCCAGAGCATGGTAACTCAACATTGATTCAGCATGGGACACCAATGTTCGTCCCATGCTCGATTCAAGACTCGGTCAATCTTCGTGAGCGAAAATACAATATTCACTTTCTTTATTACCGTGTGCACTGAACAATATTAAATATAAATATTTATAAATTATTTAATATTACAATATTTTTTTCATAATATGTTTAATTTTATTATATACTATTTCTTTATTGCACAATGCAAATTATTATTTTTCTAGATCAAGAGTTTCGTTTTTTTGAAAAATATTCTGTGATCAAAAACTTACAGTGTAAAAAATGTTCATTAAGGTGCTATAAATATTTATGCCAAATATTTTTACATTAGGATTAACCGTTTAGTAAATATTATAAAAATACTATTTTTTGTCAAACGCGTGTGACCTTGCAACTCAGCGTTGCCAACTCAAGAGTTTAACGTATGTGTTGAGTTGGCTACGCTGAGTCGCAAGGTCACACGCGTTTGACAAAAAATAGTATTTTGATAATATTTACTAAACGGTTAATTCTAGTGTAAAAATACTTGGCATAAATATTTATTTCACCCTAATGAACATTTTTTACACTGTAATTTTTGATCACCGAAAATTTTTCAGACAAACGAAACTCTTGAACTTTAAAAATAATAATTTGACACTGTGTAAGAAAAAATAATATATAATTTAACTTTATTTATATGAATCTTCTATAATTAACATAAATATTATACACTAAGACTAAATAAATATTTATATTTATTTATTCATTAATATCTTAATGTTAATTAAATTATTATGGTTTTAAATAATAATTAATAATAATTATTAAATAAATTAATATAAAAAATTACAAAAAAATGATCGTAGAATATATTATAGTAATAAATAATTTATAAACATTTATATTTAATATTAAGAGCACTCGGTAATAAATAATCTGAATATTTTCTCATGATTGATTCAAGCTTAAATTAAGATTAGATTTTCAAGCTTCACCTACGAAGGTTGACCGAGTCTTGAATCGAGCATGGGATGAACATTGGTGTCCCATGCTGAAACAATATTAATGTAACAATGGTATAAAGACTGCTTCAACTCTTGGTTACCCACGCTGTGCGTTCAGGGCTCAATCAAGCTTCAACTCATCGTCAACATTGGTGTTTCTCAACTGGGTTTATACTAAAAATGGTTATAATCAATAATAAACTAATGACAAATAAATGCATAATGCTGTAATTGTTTTTAGATTTGTAAAAATGAAATTATCAGAAATTTAGAAACCTGGAAAATTAAAATAACAGCACATGTAAAAAAGTTCGATCACAACAAATTTGCAAAACAACTTTAACCTCATAATATGACAATTTGAAAAAAACATGTTGCTATAGGGTAAAAGTGGGTATTATCGCGGTATTTTGTATTTTAATGAATATTTCAAATAATATTAAAAAATTTTGACACTAAAAAATCACTCCTTGAACCTGACAACTAAGAAATTATAATGCGCATCATATTTTTTATTATTGTTCTATTAATCAATTTATTAAAAATGTTTTAAAATTGGTTATCTGATAAAAGTTCAAAATAGGTCACCTTGGTTTGAGATACAACTCTGCAGTGGTGTCAAAAATTATTGTTCTTATATTATATAAAACTCTAAGAGATGATTCTTTTTTTATATTTTGGTAAATTTATTGTTATTCTTTATAAAAAAATTTGTTTAGTTACAAAAAACTGATTTTTATTAAATATTTACAATCCCGATAATAGAGACATCTTTTTTCTAACATTTGGGTATTTTCGCGGCTTCTATCATAACCCTTGAAAGTAAGGTTAGCAGTGTGTTTCTAAAGTTTAAAACGTTCAAATTATAGCCGATATTATTTTTCCTTGTTTTAATTTATATTTTAATAAAAGTACTTTGTATATATATATAAAAAATTAATTTTCAACTAAATAAATGAACCCGACTGGCGTTATAGCGTGCGTCCGCGCGCAGATTGAGTTATAGAATTGGGAGGTTCAAATGTTGAATTAACATTGTTTTTCTAGTTTGCACAGTAACTGTTCAACACATTTAGACACAACAAAAAATTCGTTTATTTGAACGTTCAGAATTTTAGTAAATCTTATAACAGTTATAAAATACAAGCAAGAAAATAAAGAGTAATGGGAGGGTTAAGAAAATTACAATTAAAGTAAGTGAGATCTGTATACTTAAGGAAAAATTTTTAATATTTGTAAAACAAGGAGCAATAGTGTCAAA
Source organism: Leptopilina myrica (nomen nudum) (assembly GCA_032872475.1). Classification (NCBI taxonomy): domain Eukaryota; kingdom Metazoa; phylum Arthropoda; class Insecta; order Hymenoptera; family Figitidae; genus Leptopilina; species Leptopilina myrica (nomen nudum). The sequence continues at coordinate 8,526,031 of CM065467.1, forward strand.
AGAAAATTGACTATACGTTAGAAATGTTTGATAACACTGGTCGACACGAAAAATGATTCAAAGATCGGACAATTATATTCTTATAGGATTTTCATCGCTGAACACGAATATGACCTCCAAATGTGCCCATCACATGTAGAGAGTGATGCCAACGTGCTAGAAATCTCTGATTAGACTTAAATTAAAGCTTAAACTGTCAACTATAAGAATCAGATCAAAAAAGTTCTGAATCTGTCAAAAATTTTCATATAGCACAACTTTTTCATGTGTGCACGCGCTCTACTTGTACTCATAAAGCGGTACACTATGGTATTCTTACTTATTAATTTTATTTGCGCTATTTATTGTTATTTATCATTTATGGGCTCGCTGAATGTTGCTAATGGAATTTGAGGTCGTTATTAAAAATTCAAAACGGCGGACATATAAATTTTGAAAATTGATGTATTTGCACTGAAAAAAAATTTCTGGTTGGAATTACCAGAAATCCCAGAATTCTGGTTGTTTTAACTAGAATATGGTGTTAAATATACCCTAACCAGAACTTTTTTTCAGTGGACTAAAACTTGGTGTTTGGGGGGTTTTCAAGGTCCCTGATTACGAATCTTAAGTCAAAATTAAAAATAGTGGTTTTAAAATTGGTATTAATTAGCGAGCCCAAAAATAATAAATAACAATAAATAACGCAAATAAAATGTGTAAGTGTGCCATATAGTGTACCGCTCTATGAGTACAAGTAGAGCGCGCGCACACATGAAAAAGTTGTCCTACACTGAGAAAACAATGCTATTGCATTACATATTCCCATACGTTCAAAAGCAGATGTGATCAACTTAATGCGAAATATAGTTCATTTTATAGCATCGCTATTGAATCAAAGAAGTCATTTTTTTGATTTAAAAGCAGTGCACAGAAAAAAATTGGACTCATTTTTGTTGTAACTCATAATGAGTCTATGTTAAATGACATAGAACGTGGCGTTGTCTACGAGGTTCATTTTTGTTGCAGCTCATAATGAGTCACTTTTCTGACTCATTTTGAGTTCATTTTTTTTCTGTGTGCTATAAAATAAACTACATATCACATTAAGTTAATAACATCTGCTTTTGAACTTTGTAAATATGCGTGCTATAGATTCAATATCATTTTTTTCTCAGTGTATATGAAAATTTTTGACAGATTTAGAACTTTTTCGATTTGATTCTTATAATTGACAGTTCAAGCTTTAATTTAAACCTAATTAGAGATTTCTAGCACGTCGGAATCATTCTCTACACGTGTTCAAAAAAGGCCAAAAACAGGGTTTTTTCATATTCGTGTTCAGCGATGAAAATCCTTTAAGAATATATTTGTCCGATGTTTAAATCAGAGAAAAAGTAACTTTTTGTCGACCAGTGTAATAGTTGCCTTAAAATATTTCATCAGAGTATTATATTATATTATCAGACTAGAGCAATTCCACGTGAAATGATCGACGATTTTTCCACATTGTTAGCAATTTTTTTGAAACTTGTTTTCCTTGCAGCTATAAGGATAAGATGTGATAAAGTGAAGACGATTTTGAAAATTTCGAAAAATTTTTGAAAATATTCAAATTTGAAAATTTATGTACTAATTTTATTAAATTAAGATAACTTCGGTTATTTTCAATATTTTTAAAATTTTTTTTAAGTTTGTCAGTACACCCCCTCTCCGATTTTTTTATTTTTTTTATAGTGATAGCCAAAAGTAATAAGAATTTATTGCAGAAAGTTTTATAGTGGGATCGCTATAACTTTTCGAGAAATCAACGAAAAAGTCTATGACGCCCTGTTGATACTGACGCGCTTACGAACGTATGCCCAAGAAGTTGGCAACGTCATTTCATTTTTTGTCAACAAAATTTTGATTAAACTAAACAACAAATTTTGTGCTTAATTTTGCTTAACGAGCACAATAGAAAAGGTCTATAACAATTTTATAGATATATATTTTTTTCATTTAAATTTCATGCCAATTTTTTTTTTTGAACCCGTGTAGAAAAATTTCGGGGCAGTCTGGAGTCCAGTGATTGCCCCAACTAGACGCATCTGGACGGTCTAATCTAGACTGTCTAACTGTATGCTATATGGGATTTATTTGAACGGTCTAATCTAGACTGTCTAACTGTATGCTATATAGCACTTCATTGGCATCACTAGAATTCAAATTTTTTAAGTACAATCAAGAATTTAGTTCCCGATTTGTAGGTCTTCTTTGAATTTATACATGCACAATGGGTTGTCACTTCAAAATTGAATAAAATAATTTAGTCAATCTAAAGAATCGTTCAAAAATAAATATTGTAGATTTATATGAATTATTATAAATAAAAATAAAATTTAAATCTATACATTTAATGACCAATTTTACTTAGAAATTACAAAATTGAATTTTATTAGAGTTACGTTTACAATTTTCATTAATCACTTTAAACTTTAATTTGATATTTTATAAAGTTTGAATTTGGAATTAATTTAATTAAAAAATTTTTAAAAACTTCGATTTCTGAATAATGTCTAATAATTCAAGTTTTCCTGAAATTAGATAAATTTTTTAAACATATTGTATTTGATTAATTATTAAAAATAATTTATCTGTAGAACAATTTTAGTTAAAAGCACTATAAAAAATTGAGTGTTGGACAAGTTACAGATTATTGTAGAAATTCCATTATTTTCCAAACTTTTACCAAAATTCTTGACAAAATTCTAATTATTTTCTAAAATGTTCTTTAATTCAATGATTTTCAATATCTACTATTTTAATAAAATTAAAAAAAAATTCAATTATTATAAACGAAATTTTCCATAAAAATGTAAGTAAAAATTTAATTACTTTCATAAATAAAAAACCTTTCACAAAATTTCAATAAGTATTTACAAATCTTTTATAAGTTTCTTCTTATAATAATTCAATTATTTTCATACATACCTAATAAAATTCTTATTAATGTTAATACAACTTTCATCGAATTCTTTAAAAAGTGTATAATTGTACTTAAGAATTATATACTTTAAAAAATTGTTGAATGATTATAATTTATTGTAGTAAGAATTAATTATTGAAACATTCATTTCTAATAATTTAAATAATTCAGGATTATTATGTGTAATAATTTATTCATAGTTTTCACTTTGTCTTTATATAAGCAACAGAATATATGACACTTGAATATATATATATAATTAGTAGAATTATCACCATTACTTCAGTGGCCTTTCGTTTTATATGCGACGCGTTCGGTCGTCATGGGGTTGGGGGACGTGAGTTCGATCCCACATGCGAGCGGATATTTTTCATTGTAAGTATTGTATAAATATAAAAAATATATAAAGTATTATATAAAATAATAAAATTTACTATATTTAATCTGTATAAGTGTTATAAATTAAAATTGTAAACATGTTTGTAAACAATGTCAAAAAACCTGTTAAAGAATGGATTTAAAAAATATACCAATTAACGCAAATAGTTTTTTTACTAAAATTATTTTTCAATATTACTATTTTAAATGATATTTAATGCTAGTGTAATATATTATTTATTTCAAAATATTATGATTATAATAATAATAAGTTATTGGCATTAAATATATACACAAATCTATATGAATAACAATAATATGTACTATTATTTTTAATAATTCATATATTCACATTACATTGAATAAACATAAGAAACGAGTAAATTTAGGTAAATTATTAAAAATTAAAAAACTGAAATATTGAAATCGAATCTCAAATTTTTAATATTAGCACTGCTCATTAGCCACCTGATTAGCTCGTCCAGTCTGGACCAACGCGTGGTTCGAACGTCACTTATCTGATTAGCTCACAATCAGACAGTCTTTTCAGCGCCCCATTAGAGAATAGACTGTCTTTCTGGCAACACACTAGAACCCAACAATTTTTCTACACGGGAAGTCGAAATAAAAAAAATAAAAAATTTATATTAAAAGTTTTTTAACTATACTATTCTTAAAAGTCCTTGTGAAAACAATAAGAACGTGAACGCCCAAAATAAATATTTGAAAATAAAAAAATTGGATGATCAAAGTTTAAAATATTGTTAATTAAAAATAATTAATAAAAATTTTTTTAAAAGTATTTAAAAAGTACTAGTTATAATGAGAAATTTCGAAAAAAAATTTTGAAAAACTATTGAAAATAACTGAAGTTGTCTTAATTTAAAAAAATTAATACATACATTTTCAAATTTGAATATTTTCAAAATTTGTTCTAAATTTTCAAAATCGTCTTCACTTTATCTTGTCTTATCCTTATAGCTACAAGGCAAAAAAGATTTTAAAAAATTGCTAACAATGTCGAAAAATCGTCGATCAATTCACATGGAATTGCTCACTAATTAAATAATTATAATAAAACCAAGTATCTTTCTTCTTGTGATACTAGTTTACTATTGCTGAATTCGTCCATTTATTATAATGCATAACATTTTTCAATTCAAATTCTTGCGATATTTATATTTTTAAAAACTATTATTATTCCTTTTAATTTTTTACATTTAGGGTAAACCAAACAGTAGTCGGCCACTCAAGAAAATCTTTTTAATGAATGTTGTTTAAAAATTACAATTAACATTTTTTGAAAACTTCTTTCATGAGTAATTGTTCCTAATGCTCCTACAAAACTATTATACCAATCATGTTTACAAAAAAAATTTTCTTATTCGTTAAAAAAATTCACAAAAAAAAGTTAGAATCCGACAGTAGTCGGCCACCTAAAAGCAATCTTTTTAATTAACACTGTTTTAAATGATCAATTCATATTTTTCTTTGAATTATTTTATGTGATGTTGTTCCTTACGATCGCACAAAACTATTAAACCAATCATGTTCATAAAAAAAATTTTTTATTCTTCAAAAAAATTAGTAAATAAACAAGTAAGAATCCGACAGTAATCGGCCACCTAAACCGACAATAATCGGCCACTTTTAAAAGCTTTCAAAACCCATCAAAAAAATTTTTTTCTTCTATTACAAAAGTTTAGATTTGTTTACGATCGCCTTAGAAATGGTTTGCAACTTTGAAAATATTTTAATCTCATACAGTTTTATAGCTATTCAAACTTGAAAAGTGGATCATTTAATTGCGCAACTTTTTCTCAGAGACACCTATACTTCATCTTTTATTGTTTAGTTGCTGTGTTAACTTAACAAAAATTTGCAAACGGTCCGGTTTGCCCTACCCCCTGGGGTAAACCGGACCGTTTTGTTTTTTATTTATAATATTGAATTTACATAATCTATAATAATAAAAAACATAAAGAATCATGTAAACAATGGTTGTAGTAATGAAAATAATAATTCGGGATTGAATTTTAATTAAATAACGATTTTTTTTATTAAAAAAATAAAAATGTTTGTCATTATAAGAGAAACAATATTAAAGGGTCCAATTCTCATTTGAAGACAATTATTTTTCATTGCAAGTAAATATTTTAATGAAAGAAACATTTTAATTAAAAATAATTTTTATGAAACTTTAATTCAATGGAAAAATCCTATGGCCGCACTGAAAAAAAAATATTCTTAATTTTAGAATATATACTAAAATAGGTGCCAAGGATATTCCACACTTAAATTAAGTGGGAAATATTCTTACAATAAGAATATATTCTAATAGTAAGAATATATACCACTTAATTTAAGTGGGGAATATCCTTGGCACCTATTTTAGTATATATTCTAAGATTAAGAATATTTTTTTTTCAGTGCGGTTTGCCCCACCGAAAACGGTCCGGTTTGCCCCACAGGCCCATTTTGAGAATAAATGTTTGTCAAAAAGAAACGCTGTGCAAATTTATCAAATATTGAGGGGGGTCCGGTTTACCCACCGGTCCGGTTTGCCCCACTCTCCCCTAACTATTACAAAAATCCAAGAAGAATCCACTCTAACATTATAGCAGACAGTGCTGAATTTAAGACCGATCTTAAATTTAGATTTACTTTTTACTGTGTAGTGCGGATTCGTATACAAATTTGAATTAGTAAGATTTTTTATTAATATAAAGCAGTTTTTTACTAATTGCTAGTAGAAAATTACTTATTCAGATTTAGAGAGTAATTTTTTGTTGTGTTTCTTACCATAAACATACTTTTTTATCATTGTAAGAATTAAAAGATTGTTAATTCTTTATTGCACTATAAATTTATCTCAAAGTAGAATAAATTTGTGGGTGTTGGGTTTTTGAAAATCAAAAACCCCAACTTGACCCCAACTTTGACCCCTTTAAATTTGAATTATTAAAGTTATTATTAATTATTAAAGTTTCTGCACCATTTTTAACTCTAAAATATATAGGATGGTCAAAAATTTGAAATTTTATTTTTTGAAGAGGTTAGAATTTTTATCTTTTAACTAATTGTATATTTTTGCAAATCCATGCGAGAGGTTGCTTAAAACTATAAAATAAGCTTAAAAAAATTTGCTTTAAATAATATTAATTAAATAATAATTCTTGTTTGGTATAAATGACCAAACAAGAAAGTACTTGAAGTGAAACAATGGTTACCCACTAATATTCTATGGCCTTATTAAGTTACATAAAAATGACTACCTGGTCAGACCAGTGACATCCTTCTTAAAGTCACCTTTATACAACATCTCTAAATTTTTAGGTTCTATCAAAAATAATGTCACATGTTCATCTAAACGAATTATTAAAAAATCGGGTGAATTAATTAACAAAATTAAACATAGAAATATACCTGAAACGCACACTCTTATATCTTTAGATGCAGTAGCGATATTTTCAAACATTGATTCTGCACTTGTGTATTAATTAATTAATGAAAAATGTCCCATATTAAAATTACACACCAATTTAGATTTTATCCAGTTCCATGATGCAGTAGATTTTTGTATGAACAACGCCTACTTCCAATACAATCTCGAGTTTTACAAACAGAAGTTTGGAACCCCAATGGGATTCCCAATTTCTTTCTTTGTGGCTGAACTTGTCATGCAACATCTTGAAGAACAAATTCTTAACAAAAAATCTTTAGGTGTCATCTTTTACTTTCGATATGTTGATGACACCTTAGTTTGCATCAATAAATATAAAGTGAGTGCAGTCTTGCATGAATTCAACAAAATAGGCGGTACCTTAAAATTCACTCTTGAAGAATCAGTTAATAATGAAATTAACTTTTTACACCTAAAATTGATTTTTAAAAATGGTTTTCTTGAAACCAATTGGTATCAAAAACCTTTCACTTCTGGTCGTTGCTTAAACTTTTTTTCTAATCATCATATAAACATCAAAAAAGCAATAATCTACTCATTCGTAGACAAAGCAATTAAATTCTCCGAACCTCGTTTTCATAATGAAAATATAGGAATTGTTTTGCATATGGGCAATTCCACGCCATTTTTTTAACACATTAAACTTGTCAGGCCCACTCTGAAACTTTTTGCAAAACCTTCTTATCATTTACAGGTATGTTTTAAAAAAAGAAAATTAAAAATTTATCATACCCAAAGTTAAAAAAATTAATTTGTTTATAAATTTTTTTTATTTTTTTAATAAAAAATGACAACTTTTTTCTAAACTCGATATTTTCGGACTTACAAGCAACTGAATATAGGTCTATGATTAAAAATGCAAAATTTCTAAAATTCATAACTTAAAAATTTTGACAATTAAACAAAAATAAAAAAATACGTATCTGTTTTTTTTCGATACAGAATAGAAAAAAAATATTTTTGGCTGATTTTAAGAGGTCGACTAAAATCTCACGTAGAATTGCCCATATATTACTACACAATAATTATCCTTTTGATTTTATCAAAACCGTTGCTATCGACCCCTTAAGAACATTGATTCTCCCTTACATCCCTGATTCATTACAACCAATAGTCACTTTATGCAAGAAACTTAAAATCTCGACCATATTTAGCACCACAAATAAAATTCAAAACACCTTAACCCCTTCGCAGTCCAGCTAAAAATCGCTTGTGGTCCAAAAACGGTCCAAGAAAAAAAAGTTTATAAAAAATGTGATTTCATTGTAATTAAGGTTTTTCGAGTCGCAAAATTCGAATTTGAAGTCAGTTTTTCAAAATTTAAAATGGCGGATCCAAAATGGCGGACCCAAAATGGAGAATTCGAAGATTTTAAATTTTATCAGATTTGCTTGAAACTTGTTACTCGGGGGTTTTCGAGGTCTCTGATTACGAATCTAATGTCAGATTTTCAAAATTCAAAATTTTGAATCCAATATGGCGGTCGAGAAAATAAAAAATCCAACGGATTTGTTTAAAACTTGTTACTCGGGGGTTTTCGGGGCCGCTGATTACGAATCCGATGTCAGATTTTGAAATCCAAAATGGCGGACCTAAAATTCGATCAAATTGCATGAATCTTGAAATTATCCGCCATATTGAATTCACCATTTTAATTTTGTAAATCTGACATCACATTCCTAATCAACGACCCCGAAAACTTCCAAGTAACGAGTTTCAAGCGTATTTAATAAATTTTTAAATCTTCATAGTCGCCATCTTGGGTCCACCATTTTGAATTTTGAAAATCTGATTTGAAATTCGGATTCAGCGACCCAAAAAACCTTAGTATGCACTTGGTCATTGAAATCGAATTATGTTTAGTATTTTATTTTTGAGATGGACATATATGGCCACAGACGTAAAGGTGGCACGACTTTTTGTGGACACATATGGGCCATGGACTGTCAAGGGGTTTATACCATCAATAAAAGATAAAATCCCTAAATTTGAAAAAACAATGTAATTTACAGGATTTCATGTGTTACATGTAAGGGTGTTCACATAGGAAAAACCACAAGACCATTAAAAAAAAGAGAATTTACGAACATATGTGACGGGTTTTCTTATTATTTCAATTTAATTAATAAATATTCAGTTATAATAAATTATCCGTAGATAATTTGTTATTTGTTTATTTATTAATAATAATAAATGAATGTTTAAAATAAACAAACTCGTTAAAACAACAATTTATCCGTAAATAGATCGTTATTGTTTATTTATTTAAATTACATAAAAATGAGTACAATAGTAACGTTTTAAAGCCGTAGCTTTGGAAACGCGTTACTCTACAAATGTCAAAATTAGTACTGAGGCCTTTGGGCCTTGTCAGAATTGCCGTCACTTAAGGTGCGTAGGAGGGATGGTCCAGGGATGCTGTAAGAAGGGGAAAAGGCAACCCTGTGACGTAGGACTTCGTTACACCCCCCAACTTAGACTGACCTTAGTCTCTAAGGTCGAAACCTTATCGTTTGAGGAACAATTTTTACACGTTCATCTGGTTGTGTTGGTGCCGTATGAGCATTTGTATAATGTATTGTTGGTGTCGTGGTAACATTATTTTAAACACAAAGTAAATTATTACATAGACTTTTGGGTAACAATTTCGAAAATAATTTACAAATTCCAGACTTATACAGAAAATAACATGTTAAAGCGACTAAAGATGTGTATCCTAAATATGTTAATACATCGGTGCTTTTTTCTACTCATGTTCTTGTTCTACGAATATTTTTTACGCTTTGAATCGATGCTTCCATAGTGTCTATACCACGTCTTAAAGAGCTAAACTTTTCTCTGTGTATTGACTCTTGTATTACTAGTAATTGAGAACTTATTAAATCTAAGTCGGTTTGACTAATAGCGAAGGAGATGTTTTTTTTAATTTAATGTCGGATTTATGTTCAATTGATTAACGTAATTTTAGTATTGATTTGAGTGTGTGTAAAATACAATCTGAGTCACTATAAACTAAACTAGCTTCTTTAATAGTTACAATTTTCCCTTGTGTATTACAGACTACGTTCAACTCCATTTCATTTTCTAGTATAATTAGAAACTGATTGGAATCGTGTAAAGGTATGAATGCCATTTCTGATATCTTAAAAACAGAAAATTTGCATAATTTATCAGAAATTGTTTTAAATCTGCGTTTAACAATACCTGTCTCGCAATTTTCAACTTCACTGAGTAAAAATGATGGTTGCAGTCTTTTACAAATGTATGTGTCTTCTAATATTTTACAATTTTCAAGTGTTACTGTATCAGAGGGTACGTAAAAGGTTTTTTCTTGATTAATAAGAATAATTTCATGGAATGGGATAGGAACAATGAATCCAGTTCCATGACGAATAGGTATCGGAATTAGGTGTAAAGTTTGGAGTGTTGGTTCTTTCAATTCTGGTACTTTGAGGATGTATATTAATTTTTTGTGTGTGATGCTTACGGTTATCTCGGATATGTCAATGATATGTTGATAGTTTTGTGGAATTAATTTAATTGGGTATTTAGTATTAGTTTCCTCTTCGATGCGCTGTAATTGTGCAATCAACATATTTGGTGTGATAATTTGGGGATGTACTGTGCCATGTTTTCCGTCGGTTATGGCATTTATTATTAAGTTAATATCTTCGCTGTATTCGCTAAGTGCTATAGTGCAAATAGTAAGCATATTAGAAATCATCGTGTTTTTTGCATTTGAATTCGTAGAATTAGCTAATTGGTTAAGTTGATGAACCAAAGATACCGATTCTTTGTCGAGAACCTGTAAGTTGTGAGAAGCTGTCTTTAAAAGTGTTTTAATAATTCTAGTTTGGTTTCCTATTGTTTTTGTAATAACTTTTTGGTCCGAATATACTTTGTCAAATTCTTGATCCTCCAATCTGCTCTCGATGTTACTGGTATCCACGCCTACAATTAGTTTTCATGTCCGGTGGTAGAGGTTTGTAAACCCCAAATTTTCCGCAAATATTGGTGTCTGTACAATTGGTTGAAAATTAAATCAGGATAAACGAAGCCAAACGTAAATGTGATGATGATGGAGAAATTTCTGCATGTTTGCAACCTAAAAGCGAATTTTAATAATTAAATAACTTGAGTCGGTCAGCATGGATTACGGTCCTTTCATTATTAAAAAGTATTTCATAATTATTCTTAGGCAATGGCTTTACAATGGTTGCTGGGCCTTTCCAATCAGGGCTGAGTTTATTTTCTTTAGTGTTAGTTATCATTACTAGATCTCCTATGTCAAACAATCTCTGTGGTAAGACAATTTTTGCATCTTGTATTCTCTTATATTTTTCTTTAGATTTTTGGATTTTTTCTAGAGCCTTACCGATGTATCTTTCATGTCATTCTTTCCACAGTTTCACTAGATCTGAATATTTTAAACTAGGAGTGGTTGAGAGTACGGAAGGTACGTTTGCATTCCGACCGAAAGTAAGGTGAAATGGACTGAAACCAGTCCCTTCATGTTGCATTGTATTGTAAGCCATACATATAAATTTAAGGGTCTTGTCCCATTCAGTATGTAAGTCTGTCATGGCTGTTCTGATTAGATCCTTGATCGTGCTATGAGCTCGTTCTAAACTTCCGTTACTCTGTGGGTGAAAAGCAGTAGTTTTAATATGCCGAATCTTGAACAGATTCTCGAAATTCTGCATTAATTCAGATACTAAATTTTGTCCCTGATCTGTCAAAATGTGTTTTGGAGATCCAAAAATGTAATGTAAAGGTCAAAAAGTTTTTCAATGATTGTTTCAGCATGGGTATCTATTAAAGGAATTAATATAAGATATTTTGTTAACAGATCTTGAATTGAAAGTATATATTCGTTAGATTCGGAAGTTACCGGTAATGGACCAAAAATGTCCATTGCTATTTTTTCATTTGGTTCTGTTGGACTGTCAAGTATTATTGCTTCACATTTTCTCTTAATTCTTGTTAGTTTTTGAGTCTGACATGTGTTGCACTTTTTAATGTAATCTACTATATCACCATCCATGTTTTTCCAAACTCCTAATTCGCGTGCTCTTTGAATTGATTTATTTTCACCAAAATGTTGAGCCATAATGGATCCATGGCTTTCTTCGATGATCTGTTTCTTTTCGTCTGCTCATAATTCGGTTGTCGAATTGTAACAGGTTCTTTAGTTGGGAATATTTATGGCTAATAAAGGATATCAAAATCTTTAGCTTTACTCTTTCGGTTGAAGTGAAAGTAGGATCATTAAAATGCATTCTTAAGATAGTTAGTTTTTTTGAAATTGTCCAACGCGCAATATTATCGAGTATTCGAAGCCAGTGTCTCTCATTATACGGTTGTAACGTTTTAATGTTGGGATTATTAGTGATGCGTTTTCGAAATTCTCTCCATAATTTTCCATTCGCGTTTGGTTTCTCGGATTCCCTAGTCTCCGTTCGATTCGTAAACCATTTATAATATTCGTTATTTGCAGGTTCTGGTGTTTTAAGATCTCGTTCCAAAGGTATATCTAGAACTTCAATGTCTGTCAATTCAGCTTCCAAGTCGAATTCTGTTTGTTTAGATTGTACTAGATTACTGTTATGGTTAACATGGCATATACGGGAAAGAGCATCGGCTGCCGTATTTTCCGAACCCTTTTGCTTCCTCATAAGGAAGCTTTGCATTCGTGACGATTTTCAATTTTTCAAAACATGGTTATATGGACTCATTTTCATCTAGGATATATGTATATTAAATTCTGAGAAAATTTCCAGATGTATGTGTGTGTATATATGTGTGTGTGTGTATGTCACAAAAAATTGTGTACAAATTATCTCAAACAAATTTTAATGGATTGTCCTGAAATTTTGCAGGTTTATTGCAGTCATTAATACCTAAAATCTGACACAAGGATTTTCAAATTTATCCACAAAATTTTTTTTATACAATTTTTTCAAAATTAAAAAATTTTTTTTTTGTATTTTTTTAAATAACTTTTTTATTTCCTAATATTTTCATAAATTATTCTCAAAAACACATTCCTTACAAGAAAACGAATCGATTGATATATACAAAGTGCACGTTTCATCAAAATTTATAAAATTAATCAATATTTTTCTTTTTCACAAAAATTCAAATTTTGCGTTTTTTGAAATATTACCTTAACATATTAAAACTAAATTAAGCAATTCGTTTTTGATATTTTGAGGAAGCGAAATGGTCAAGAAATGAACAACTTGTTTATATTCTATTTCGTAATCATATTCTTCTAACCGAATCCTCCATCTCATCAGTCTCGAAGAAGCGTCTTTTACATTAAACAACCATTTTAAGGCTTGATGATCCGTAAAATTTTTAAACTTCCTACCTAACAGATATTGCCTAAATCTCTGGACTGCCCATACAATGGCAAGGAGTTCTTTTTCAGTGGTGGTATAGTTTAATTCGGATGCATTAAGAGTTCTTGAAATATAGTAACATGGGTGTCCGTCTTGACATAAAATAGCTCCTAAACCAACATTAGAAGCGTCTGTAATCAAAGTAAATTCTTTCTCGAAATCTGGGTATTTTAAAACTGGTGCATGGCATAGGGATGTTTTTAATGTTTTAAACGCTTTTTGACAGCCTGGAGACCAGAGAAACTCTTTAGAACCTTTTGTAAGTTTAGTGAGTGGTTTTGCAATAGTGGAATAATTTTTAATGAACTTTCTGTAATATCCCGACAAACCTAGAAAAGATTTCAAGGTAGTAAGGTTATGTGGAGTTTTAAAATCGGACACCACTTTAGTTTTGTTAGGGTTAGGTTTGATCCCGTCTTTGGTTACTATGTGCCCTAAATATTCTAATTCTGGTCTTAGAAATTCGCATTTATCCGGCTGTAGTTTTAATCCGGTCTGGCGCAATCTTTCAAAGAGTATTACTAAAGTTTTGTTATGCTCTTCCACTGTTGCTGGGGAATTCTTTAATCCGAAAGGCATTCTTTCGAACTCAAAATGTCCATCGGGTGTTGAAAAGGCGGTGAATTTTTTGAGTTTTCTTCCATAGGCACTATGGTGCGGTGAATTAGAATGTCGTAGAACGCCTGCGCCGAACATTTCTCCTACTTGAGTGGATACCTCTTCTTCGTGGCATTTGGGAGGTTGGTAAGATCTTGTATTGATTATTTTATCTTCTTTGAGTGTGATTTTGTGATGGGCGAGATGTGTACCCGGTAGTGGGTCGCCTGGTAACCGGAAGATATCGTGGTATGAATGGATGATTTTTAAAAGGTTATCTTTAAAATCTGTCTCTATATGGTCGACTCGTGTATTATCGTTGAGCAATTTAATTCTTTTTGCCAATTCATTAGCAGAGATGTACATAATTTCTGATTCTGGGATATTGGACATAACATAATGATATTTAATATCATTTAAATTGAGGTGTTTCGATGATGAAGAATTGTTACTAATAGATACAGTAACGGTTTGATCTCGAATAGTATAGATAGAGTCTGGTATAAAAGGGTTATCAAAAATTCCCACAGTACGTTTTGTTTTCGTAACAGGGATACGAACCACTTTAATTTTATTCGGCGGTATAAGAATTCCATCCTCAACTAAGTAACGACTGATTGCAATCTTCCGGATTTGCAACTGATTCGATCAACGCGTTCTCTACCGATTCTGTTTTTTCTAAATCTTTGCTGCTTGTTTCTTCCTCTAAAAATGTTTCTGTAGTGTAATGGACTCTTTGGGGAGGTCGTTTTTGATTTTGTGCCGCGTGAAAATATGAGTTATGTTTTTGAAATCGGCATTGATTTTCGGTGTGTCCTATTTTTTTACAGTTGTTACACGTCATTCCAAAACGCTGTGCTAAAGGAAGGTTATGATTCGATGGATCGGATGAGTTGCCTTTATTGTTTGCATTTTGATGAGGAAATATCTTTCTACCTGAATTGTCATTTCTTTGAGAATTTGTTTGGAACTGTGATTTTGTAGTAGCTAAACCCTGTTTTTTAATTTTTCACGATACCATGTTTCGGCTTCTAAAGCTTCTTGTTGGGCACTAGTAATTGTAGATGATTTTAAAGGTTGTACTTGACTTCCGATTTCGCCCCGAAGGTTCATTATGTACCTTTTTATAGCCGCCTGTTCTTCGATCTGGAGGGCAATTTTTCGCGCTATTGTTCCTGAATGTTTTGCTTGAATCGCGTATTTAAATTCATTAAAAACTTGTCTATATTTTTGGTTGTATAATTGAACTGAATCATTGCTTTGTCTGCAATTTTCTAATTTAGTCCTGCATAATTCCACTGAAGTTTCTGAATACAGGTTAATTTTTAATGCTGTGAAAAGATCCTCAAAATTGTTTGTGGGACAATTCCGAATGGCACGCTTAGCATTGCCAAGTATTTTTTCGGTTTTGACCATATCTAACAATAAGTCCGGTTGTGAACATCGGGAAATGGCACGTTTGACATTCAATATAAAATCTTAAACTCCCACGTCGTCATGTCCGTTCAAAATCTCTATTGTACGTATAATTTCTTTCGCCGGAAAAGTCGTCCCTACAACCGCATGCTGTGTAAGGGGCTGCGCGCCGACACCGCCTGCGACACGAAACACCCGTTGCGAGGGGGTCCCTGCATTATGTAAGATTGGAAATTCCTCACCGACGTATGTTTCAAAGTTTTCGGATGCATTTCTCGGTTCAGAAGGAAATTTTTTATGTTTCCGCTCTATTGTATCTTCTGCGTGGTCGGTATCATCGTCTTCTGTTAGTCTTAGTAAGCTATGCTTTTGGGCAAGGAATTTTATTTCTTCCGCCCTTTTTGTATTTTCATCGTTTAGAATCTTTTGATTCTCTTCAATGAGTGTTAATTTTTGTAAAATTAATTGCAAAGCAGAATTTTCACGTTCAGTCTCGTCCGTCATATTTGTTATTGTAATTGGGTTTGGGTTATTAATTAAGGAATTTTCGTAAAAACCCCTTAAATATTTTAAATAAGATTGCAGAGCCAGATTGAGCTTAAGAATTTTAAAATTGTGCCCCTATAACTCGAGTGTCGGGTGTGTGTGTATGTATGTATGTATGTGTGCCGAACGCGTTACAGTGAAATTCTTTTCGTGTGTTTTTAAAATTTTTGAGTTTACGTAGTATAGAACCTACTTAGTTCAGTCGCTAGTTTTACTCAAAATCAACCAGATTATATAAAATATTTATAAATTTTTATCGTATAAAAATACGTATAAAACACTTTCATCACTTTTAACTTATGCACTTTTAACTCGCGGTTAACTTAACGCGGTTCGTATCAAGATACGGTTTCTAGAGTAATACTTTTCGTAGAAAGAATAGACTCAACACGTATCCTGTCATGATCGCCAATTTTGTGACGGGTTTTCTTATTATTTCAATTTAATTAATAAATATTCAGTTATAATAAATTATTCGTAGATAATTTGTTATTTGTTTATTTATTAATAATTAATAATAATAAATTAATGTTTAAAATAGACAAACTCGTTAAAACAACAATTTATCCGTAAATAGATCGTTATTGTTTATTTATTTAAATTACATAAAAATGAGTACAATAGTAACGTTTTAAAGCCGTAGCTTTGGAAACGTGTTACTCTACAAATGTCAAAATTAGCACTGAGGCCTTTGGGCCTTGTCAGAATTGCCGTCACTTAAGGTGCGTAGGAGGGATGGTCCAGGGATGCTGTAAGAAGGGGAAAAGGCAACCCTGTGACGTAGGACTTCGTTACACACAAACATTCGGAAATTCATAAAAAGACAAACACTGCCTTGTGTAAACAAGTTATTATTATTTTCTAGGTTAAAATTTTGACAAACACACAACAATCATAAAATGGTCGAAAATTTGTGTAAAAAGTGTTTTTATTGGTTTTTTTCAAAATTTACTCCTCTATAAGGAATTTCACATTAATATAAGCTGCAAGTCAAATATAGTGTGTAAAATTTCCTAAAAAACTATTACAGAAAAATTAATTTACCTCTTTCCGTTCCGAAGATATGATTATTTCAAGTTCATTTTAAATTTTAGATTAATTGAACTTTTGCTTTAAGACTTAAATATTTTTCAAAATCTCTTTTTTATTAATCCTATAAAAGAATCGCAGTATATTAAGTTTATTAAGACTATTTAGAAAAAAATTCACACTGATGTTGAACTAATTTATTTCTTATTTACTATTGGAAGCTGCTATTTCATTATCAAAATGGAATTATTATTGTACACCTTTTAACACTATGTCTTGAACATTAATTAACTGATTTAGAATTGTATTTTGTTCTAAGAAAAATTATGTTGAGTAGAAATTATATTTAAATATTTAATGTTGAGAAAATGTATAAATAAAAATAAGTCAAAAAGTAGAGATAAATATTTAATGTTGAAAAATTGTGTGAACATAAATGCAAAATTGGAGTTTCATTACATAATGAATAAGTTTAAATTAATTAAAAAAGGCTTACATAAATTCTTGATAGCCGGTAACACCAAATAAAACAAATTTTGAAATGAACAGAAAAATCAAAACGCGTGGTGGCTATTATATTCACATAGGGCTCGATGCAATCTCATGGGATAGTCGGTATGTTTTGGACAGACTTTGTATTTTGTCCAGATGTCTTTAAAGTCACTGTGTACAGATTCAATTGCCTGCTCACTATAAAATCCTAGACCTCTATTAATTTTTTTACAGAATTCTGGAACATGGTAAAGGACTGCATGAACTTTCGGTGTTACGGAGACATTTAGTTCCAAATAACTTTTCTTGAATTCAGCGATTTTATTTTCAAAACTCGGGTCGAGATGGTAACTGAAGCACGCATCTTTAACATTCCTAAAGTTCTCAAAAGCTTTAATATATTTTAGACATCCTAAATGTTTGCTTCTTGATCGCAGTAGATCGAGTTTTTTCAACAAAAGATTACAGGAGTTTCCATTAAAAGATGGGCTTCCATGAGTGAGCTGACGCTGAACATTACAAGCCTCTATCCATTGAAGAGCATCAGTCTCACATTCAGCTAATAAGTAGGAAAATAAGATATTAACTACACCTAGAAGTAGATGCAACTCCGGTGGTGGAAGTATTTCAAGAAATACTTTATCATTCTTACCCGAAAGAATAGGAGGGTGTGTGCAGTTTTTGTACTCTTTTGCCTTAGCTTTATTGGCACCCGCTTCATGCCAATTCATATAATTTTCAAGCGAGTTACCTATAGTTCGGTAAGTAGCAGATTCTTGAAGATTTTTCTTTTCGCCATAGCACCATGTACACGGAAACATACTGCTGTGAGACATGATGCCTACTAAAATATTAGCCAATTTTAGGTCAGTTGCAATAATTCCTTCAAAATCGTTAATTCTTAACGCAGACCATAATAGAGATACATTTTGGTAATTTTCTTGGCAATTTTGTGCTATGGCGAGAATAAACAACAAATTAACTCCGGAATCTTTGAACTGTTTAGCAAGAACTCCTTCATCATATTTTTGTCGAGAATCCAGACGTTCATGATTGTCAATTGAAGATTGTATTGAAAGACAAATTTTGGAAAATCCGCCACCACCATCAACTCCAAATTTTAAAAGAACTTCGGAAACTTCTCGTTTCTCTTTAACGAAATTTATTAGTCCTTCAAGATCTGTGCATAAAGCGACTGGTTCAGTAGATCTGGATATTACTTTATTTTCTTTCAAACGGACGAAATCAAAATTCGTTAAACTAAAATATTTGTCCAAACAGTGATTTCTTGCTATCAACTTTTGCTTCAAATTAGGTTCAAAATTTTTTCTATTTTTCGCTGCCACGCGGAGAGCTCCTGCAATGCCAACCATTTTTTTTGGCTAAGATGAAACCGGTTTTGAATTTTCATAAAATCATTTGCAGAAACAAGAGTTTCTTGCAGTGCATTTTTAGTACTTTTGGAGTTAATAGCAACTTTTAGGTGTTTGCCACCACGTGCTTCGCTTAAGGATAAAGATGCTCGATTCCCATCACTTGATTCATCCATTTTCCGTTTTAACAATGAAGAAATCACTTGCTCAGTTGCCTTAGAACCTAATTCAACTATACTATTTGTAAGATTGTCCAAACGAGTCGTCAAGCTACATTTATGAGATAATCCTTTGCCTATTAATGAATAGCAGTAATTACAGCGTTTCTCTTGAGGTGAATTGGTTTCATCTAAAATCGAAATTCACAGTAGTTATGAACTTTACCGTACGGATCTTTTTACGAAAATTATTGGGCACTGAGTTTCTTGCAAGTTGGCAAATGTGGCAACCATATAGACCTTTGCTGCTCAATCTAGTGTTAATTCTCTTTAACGGTACGAGATTAGAAAAAATAGACAATTTTACTGTGTTTTCTGTATCACTCAAATTCTCATATAATCTTCTTTTACAACTAGTGCATAAAGCGAGAGGTAACCTCTCATCAGAACAATCATAGTCAAACATTTTCTGCACATGACTTTTTAATTTGCCTTCTACTCGCTTCATTTCCTTCGTTTTTCCAAAACATATTAAACAAATTTTGAAACGGTTTTCTTCGTGCGTTGCTGCTTTTGGCATATTAATTAATAAATAGAATTATACAAGAAAGTTTTTACCAATATTTAGGGGAAAAAATTGAAGTCAACAATTATTTATCACCATAGAAACTGATTTATTCAAAGAACAATGCAAAAAGCTATTATATTAATGTGAGATTCCTCATAGAGGAGTAAATTTTGAAAAAACCAAGAAAAAAACACTTTTTACACATATTTTCGACCATTTTATAATTTTTGTGTGTTGAAATGTGCTGTCTACATAAAAAGTATTATTTAAAGAGAAAATACATATTTTATAGCAAAGACGCCTTTGCAAAGCTAAATTTTTTGAGAATTATGTTGAATAACCTAGAATTTTTTTCTTAAAATTAAAATAATTTGAGTTTCCCTCCACCGATTATTTTCGTTTATGCCTTAAAATCATTGTAAAATATCACTGAAACGATATCAATAAAAAACCGCAAGGTGCAAGAACTTTTGGGTTAAAATTGGTTCAAGCCCACCGTGCAACTAAACAATTTTTCTATGTGTGTAAGATTATTCTAAACATCGAGAAACTATGAAAATTTTTTGTTGAGAATTTTTAATTACAAATTTAATTATTATTTTTTCCACAGGAATTAAAAGGTTTAAAAATGTCAAATTCAAAAAATTATTTTTATTATTTCAATAAATATTTCCAATAATTTTTTAAAAAGTTCTTTAAGAATTTTCACATACATTTGTTTTAAAAATTTATTAACATACAGTGCCAACCAAAATTGTCAGTCCGCCCATTTTTAAAAGAATAATAAAATTTTTTAAAAATAAAATTTATGAAAATTGAAATTTTTTTGTGTTTATGGTTTGAAAGACGATAAAATTTTAAAAAGAATAAGACCTCACATAAGTCATTTGACAAATATTTTTTCAAGATATTCTTAAAAATCGCCATTTTCAATGTTTTACAAAAATTTGAATAACTTTTAAAATAATAAACGCTTTTTAATAATCTTAGGCTTATTTTAAAGGTCATTTTCTACGGAATAAGAATTACTTATAGTGATTAACCTGCAATTTTTTTCTTGGAATAAGCATGACGTCAAAATCGGACAAAAAAATTGGAAAAATTTGAAATCATTTTTTGTACTAAAAAATGAAACATGAAAATGTTTAAAGTTTAAATTAAATATGTTCCATTTTCAATATTCTTTGTTATAAATGTACAATAGAAACCAAAATTGTCAATATTAAACAATATTTAAAAATTTAAATTATAATTTCATTGCTGATTCAATACGCCCCGGGTAGTGATCCATATACGCCCCGGTCCGAGGCAAAATGGCTAATTCATGATTTAACCTTACAAGCTTTCTTCTTTTGGGTCACTCTTATTTTATTCAGTCTTGATTTAATTAGTTTTCTTAACTTCTCTTATTTCTCTTTTCTTTTGCTTAATTTGTGAACCCCGTCTTGCCTCATCCTCCCCTAATTAATTATATTGAGATGACCAAATACACTTTTTAAAAATGTAAATTTTAAGATTAATTAATTATTATAGTATATGTGTATTAATTATAAATCAAATATAAATAGTCTTTTATTTAATAATTAATAATTTTCATCATTTATTTAAAATTAATAATTTAATATACGCATTTTGTAGAAAATTCATACATTTACTACTTATATTATATGTTAGAAATAAAGATGCTATTAAATAAATGATAAAAATTAAAATATTATAATAATAATATTGTGAAATAATAAATATATATGTAAGTAGAAATAAGTAAACTGTCATCCTAGCGAGTGTTGAATATATCGCTAGTCTATGTTTATTAGATTTTTGAATAAAGTTTTTTTTCACGTAAACTGTAATTTTCAACTTTGCAAAACACGAAATTTTTTCAAAACATCCAGTTCCCAAAAGATAGAAGTGAAATTTCAATTACAATTTTTCTCACTCTAAACGCGAAAAAGTTGATTTACCATGGAAAAGTAGAATATAAATTGGATGAAAAGCGACTGTAACGGGCTTCATTTTGCCCTACGGCTACTGTCAGCGGAATATCATAATCGTGATACTATAAGCGAATCATGCCAAGAGGATCATGCAAGTCTCTCTCTCTCTCTCTCTCTCTCTCTTACTCTCCTTCGACATCTCTAACACAAGAACTAATGAAAAACTCGTAGTTCAAGCTTTGGAACGTCAGCGAATAATATGCGTGCGAGATACTCAATCTCAGATCTTACGGGGCAGAGAATCGATCGGGTTTGTAACACAAGAGCCATTAGATCTGTCTCCGATAAGAACCCTAACGTATTTTATATCTAGTGTAGAGAGCAGACGCCAATTAAAGTCGGAAAAATTAATGTCACGCGAGCTGAATTTTAAATTAAAAGACCCATTTTAATAAAAAACAAGATAAACTTCTAGTATAGGAAAAAAAGAATTCTTTACTTTCAAAAAAGGAATTTCACTTCTTTTCTACATTGTTTAAAATTATATTCACTGCAAGGTTGATACAAAAATTTAATTTTTTCCCCCTGATTTCCAGGCAAAATTTCGTCTTTTTCCTAAACCCTAACAAATATTCTGATTCACTCTAAAAATTATTAGATACTCAAAAAAATGTTCTATTATGAGTCAGAATTCCTGAAAGGAGCCACCCAAAACCTTTTAATTTTTTTCGTATTAATGTGGTTATTTTAAAAGTATTTTATATAATTAATCATACTACCAAAGGATTTTGTAAAAAAAAAAAAATTTGTAAATGTTATTAACTATTGAAAATTTTGAACGTATTTAATTGAAAAATGAATTTCTCAAAAACTTATTTATCGACTTTAATTTTTCAAGTTGCATTTTATTTGTCTTGAAATGAAGTATAACTGACAATATTTTCAGATAAAAATATTTAATTTTAGTGCAAAATGCAATTGTTTATTTATAAACAATTAAAAATAAATAGTGTTCTGGAAGATATTTTAAGTTAAAAAAATTACTAAAATGTTCTTAATAAACCACTAAGAAATATCCCGTTAAAAAAAATGGCACGAAGTTTTAAATTGCTTAATTTTAAGCATTTGTGCCACGGTGCAGTGCGCGACTCTGGTTCTTCTTGAGCGTTCGCGCGCGTGTTATTGTTTCTGATCGCTGAAACGACTGCGCTTATCAAACACTACATCTATGTTGGAAATAAATTTATTTTAACGTAATTTATAATTTCATTTTTTTTAATGGAACATTTAATTAATTCTTTTTGTTGAATGGTAATTACAGATGTGTTGCATAAATTGTTAAAATATAGATTTGTTGAATTTTTTTTTAATTAAAAAAAATAATGAGAGAACTAGATTTAAAATTTGGATTGGATTTAAACATTTTTAACAATAATTCCAAATGTAAATTATTCTTTAGAAACAGTTCTGTTTCTAAAATAAAATAATAAAATGAATAGTTTAGCATTTATTCTCTCCGATAAATTAGGAATTCTAATCAATCGATTAAAATCATAAAAACAGGCCTCGGATCGACCTTAAGGCGCAAAAATAATAGTCGCTTATTTAGTAATGTTCTAGTTATTTCTACTAATTTACTAATTAAAAAGTGAAATTAGTAAACATTTTTACCGTGATGAACATTCTGATTCATTCCAAAAATTTTTTTTATATGTTAAATTCTATGTGAAATTTCATTTTGTTTATTCATTCCAAAGCAAAAAGTCAAATCATCAAACATTTTTACTAATTAAAATTGAGAAAGTTTAAAGAATTTTTGTGATAATACTGAAGAAGGTAAAAAACTTTTTTGTTACTAAATAAGCGACTATTATTTTTGCGCCTTAAGTTCGATACGAGGCCTGTTTTTATGATTTTACTCGATTGTTCAGAATTCGTAATTTATCGGAGAGAATAAATGCTGAACTATTCATTTTATTATTTTATTTTAGAAACAGAACTGTTTCTAAAGAATAATTCACATTTGGAATTATTGTTAAAAATGTTTAAATCCAATCCAAATTTTAACTTTAGTTCTCTCATTATTTTTTTTAATTTCAAAGAAAATTCAACAATTCTATATTTTAACAATTAATGCAACACATCTGTAATTACCATTCAACAAAAAGAATTAATTAAATGTTCCATTAAAAAAATTAAATGTAAAAATTACGTTAAAATAAATTTATTTCCAACATAGATGTAGTGTTTGAGAAGCGCAGTCGTTTCAGCGATCAGAAACAATAACACGCGCGCGAACGCTCAAGAAGGACCAGAGTCGCGCACTGCACCGTGGCACAAATGCTTAAAATTAAGCAATTTAAAACTTCGTGCCATTTTTTTTAACGGGATATTTCTTAGTGGTTTATTAAGAACATTTTAGTAATTTTTTTAACTTAAAATATCTTCCAGAACACTATTTATTTTTAATTGTTTATAAATAAACAATTGCATTTTGCACTAAAATTAAATATTTTTATCTGAAAATATTGTCAGTTATACTTCATTTCAAGCCAAATAAAATGCAACTTGAAAAATTAAAATCGATAAATAAGTTTTTGAGAAATTCATTTTTCAATTAAATACGTTCAAAATTTTCAATAGTTAATAACATTTACAAATTTTTTTTTGTTGCAAAATCCTTTGGTAGTATGATTTATTATATAAAATACTTTTAAAATAACCACATTAATACGAAAAAAAATTAAAAGGTTTTGGGTGGCTCCTTTCAGGAATTATATTAATTTACCATTTTCCTTAATTGTAAAAATATTCAAAAACACCAATAACTTCATTTTGAAATAAATATTTGTGACGCACTCCGAAGAAAGGTATCTAAGAATTAAATCATTTTAAGGTTATGTTTGTATTACTTTCATTTTAATTAAAAATCTTTATTCAATTGTTTAAAACTAACATCAGTTTTTATTAATTATTTTAAAGGTAATAAAAACTTTAGCATTAGTGAATTACACGGAAGAAAATAGTCGCTGAGAAGTTACTCGACTAATCGAAGGGTCTCGGACAGGAATGAATATTTTAGGCGTTTTTTAAATTTTCTGTAATTTTGAAGGAAGTTTTAGAACAAACTCGAAGACTTTTTAAAAACCTAGTAAAGGAAAAAAAGTCGCTAAATTTTTGTATAACAGATGTATAGAATCTTAGGGGCTTGATCCATGTTTTAAGTCATTTTTGAAATATCAATTAAAATTGTGAAATAGTAATCATGAAATCTAAAAACTAGTCGACAAGTCGCGGAAAACAGTGCGCAGAAAAGATGCGCAAACTGTCAAGCATGGATCATGCTTATGTCTCAAACAAAAATTTGGGTGGGGTCATGTGTACAGATACTCATACGCCATTTTGTCTTATGAGACATTCAGTGTTATTGTTCCGTATCATTGACGTGTGCTGAAAATTTTATTATTTTATCCAAAACTTTAATATTTAAAATAATTAACTGGATAGCGCTCCAGAGTTATGAAGTTATATTAGATGGACGCTCTAAAGCTATTACAATTCATGATTTAATGTCGTTCTGTCCAATCATAAATGTTCGATTATATGACAAAGTGTATGCCTAATTTAGCAATATGTAATTTTATCAAATTAAATGGTTCTGGTTACCAAATAGTTAAGGTACCTTATCCATGAAATATTGTTGAATTAACTAATTTATTAGTTACACGGTAAATTTCATTAGACACTGTAACCAATGTACTAATTATACCTTTTAATACAGGTGCTTAAGGCATCCACACTTGTACAGGAAATTGTACAACATCTTGTACAGGAAACTATGCCATTTGTGTCAATGAACCTGTACCATTTTCAGCATAAGAAATTAAAACAAGTTCTTGTACAAGATGTTGCACAAGATCTTCTACAAAAACTTGCACAAGTAATTTTTTCTATTTCGAACAATAAGGTTTATGTACAATTTCTTGTACGAGATCCTGTACATGTTCAAATTAATTAATAACTTTAATTGCTGCGCAGTAGTTTTCTAAGGACTGTCTATGAAATATTTACAGAATTATTGTCCCATCCAAAAGTCAAGTAATCTTTCATGTACTTATTTTTTCCATGTATTTTAAATAAGGATTGTAATTTTGTGGAATAATAGAAAGTGATATAAACAAAAGTATTAATAAATTAAAAGCAAAATTTTAATCATCAATAATAATTTTTATTAATCTAAAAGAAATATATACATAGCAAAAGTTTAAAATAATAAATACACACTTAATTATAATGGTTTCAATTCGTAGGCTTACGGTGATAATTACACAATTTCAAACTGCTCATTTTTTTACAAAAAACCTGAAGTCGTCTTAGAAATTAAATCCACTTTTTAGCAATTTAGTGAAAACCATTGGCTTTTGTCTTCTGTTTAACAGAATACACCTTGGTTAGTTTTTCGCTTTTTGTTTGTTGATCCGTCTTTATCTTTGTTAATGTGATCATGGTAGACAAAAGGTGTAAAACCATTGCATCTTGAGCATCTGTAAAATTAATTAAAGTCAGCATTTATTAAATTAAAATATATATAAAGTATTTTTTAAAATAATCTAACAATAGAATAGGATGCACTAAAATGGCGCAATATTATTGCTGATACTATTAGTTCCAACTTACATGTTCAGAAAGCAATGTTAATTTGTATAATTTTAATTAATTAATGAAATATTAACTAATTTAATAGTACGATGATTTTTAAATATTTACCTTATTAAATTATATAGCGCCTTTAGTATTCCAGAACATTTTTGGCGTCATGACGCCAACATTCAACACTACACTATGTTCATTTATTAATCAAAAAGTACTCAAAGCAACTGTTTTTCGCGACAAGTTTAATCACTAAAACACACATTTATTCCACTTTTTTAGACATATTTTATTAAATTTAAATAATAAAAATTGTATTTTAAAATAATTTGAAGAATAACGTCTTTAAGTTTGGAGTTTTCAGAGACGACTGAATGTATACAGTACACGTTGGTATGCAGAAAGTCTATTTTTAAAATTAAAAACTATGAGAATGGCACTTTCTACTATAAAAAATGTACTGTGTTGTGAACATATGTAATTTTGCAGTGTAAAATAGTAATGTCTACCATGTAAAAAAAAGAATTCCAGTTATTCATTGAATTAGTGCATTAACTAGCTTTAGTAGGTTTTAGACCCTTGCGCTATGAGTGGACCGAATTATTTCACATAGTAAAAAGATCTTTTACTATGTGAAATAGTACGGTCCACTCATAGCACAAAGGTCTTGCAGCTATTATATTCAGACGTTAAGTGCAATTTTTCTTCTTGATTTCTTTACTATGTGAAATAGCAAACACTCCTACAACACATAGTTCTTACTGCTATTATAAATACACATTTTTAGTTATTTCTAATGGCATAAAATAATATGCATTAATGTTATAAAATACTTTTTAATGAAGAGTTTTTGTTATGTAAGATACTATTTTGACTTACTAGCATCATACTTGTCGTATTGTAAATAATATTTTCTCCTTTTCTTAAATTGTATTTAATGCATTTAAAAAAATATTCCATACTTTGTATACTTTAGTAAAAGATACTTTAAAGCATTAATTGAAATAACTACACACTTTGCATTTTCAAAAAATGGTAATTTCTACTATGTACAAATAGCACTATTTATCATGAAATAGTACTTAATATTAGAAATGGTAGTTTTTCTAATTATATCTCATAACGATTCGATATTTTACTATGTGAAATAGTGTTTTTAACTTGGTTTTCAAAAACCATTTCTCTGCGTGTGTACAAGATGTTGCACAAGATCTTATACAAGTACACATTCCTGTACATGATCTCGCACAAGAAATTGAACATGAACCTTTATTCAAAAGGAAAAAAAAATTACATGTGCAAGTACACATTCTTGTACATAATCTCGTACAAGAAATTGTACATGAACCTTATTGTTCGAAAACGAAAAAAATTACTTGTGCAACATCTTGTACAAGAACTTGTGCATCATCTTGTACAAGAACTTGTTTCAATTTCTTATGCTGAAAATGGTACAGGTTCATTGACATAAATGGTATACTTTTCCTGTACAAGATGTTATACAATTTCCAGTACAAGATATTGTACGGGGATTTTCAGTAGGGAACCAAGAAATTGAACGGCGCCTCAAAGACCAATATACATGTTACCCTATCCAACCTTTTCTCTCAGTGCACAATTTTCAATAAACATTGCATTTAAATATTCCGAATATTGCAAATAAATATTTAATAAATTTTTAGGAAAGTTTCGGTGCTGTGAGGGAACCATCTATAACTTCATGTTTTATAAAAATTGAATATGACCAAGTGATAAAATTATTATGTTATATTATAAGAATATTATTGCTATAACTCCTTCGAAATTATTTTCATTATTTTAATTCAATTATTATTTTATACAATTAAAAAAAATTCTTCCTTAAATCTATTATTTATAGGGGAGGGTGGTCCCATACCGACCCCCTAAAGTGCAAAAGCTAAAAATGTGCCAAAAATGTGTTTCTTTGTTTTCCTCAAAATTTTTTTGAGTAAAGGAACTATTTTTCAATGTTTTCTGACTATTGCCGAGGTTTCTAATTGTCATTAATGAAAGATCTAAAGAAAAAGCGAAAATTTACGTTTTTAACTTTCTCAAAATGGGTGGTCCGAAACCGACCCCCATATTTTGGGGGGGAAATCTCAAGAAAAATTAAGATATCAAATTCTGATAGTAATTAAAATAAAATTAAAATAAAATTCAGTCTGTAATGAACAATTAAATTATTTTGACTCAATTTTAATACATTTTTGAACCTTTTTCTGAACAAAAAGGTAAATAAATGAATCATTAGAAACTTTTTTCTGAAATTATTTATGTCTATAAGTTATGTTGACATAGTTAAACTTGAATTAATATTATTACTTTATTTAAATAAATTTTAAGGCCTTCTTTGAAATGGTAATAAATATAAATTGTTAAACAGTATCTAAATTTCCAATATAATAGCAGCAATGGTTTTCCCTGTTTTAATTGTCGCCCTATTTTTAGTAAAATATACACGAAATTTGTTATTAATCTTTTTTCGTTTTTGTACTTAACTGCTTCCAAAGATGTCGAAAAGTACAACGTTTCTTAATTCATATCGCCTTGTCAAGAACATTTTACAACTGACAATGAATAAAATATTTAACCAAAAGAAAATTAAAGTTAAGTAATATGTGCTGTGATTGCTAGTAAAATATTTTATAAATTTCTCAAAAATAAAAGTAAATATGCAAAACCTATCCTCACTTCATGTGAACAATAAAAAAGAAGAGAATAAACAATTACAATGTAAAAATATGGGGGTCGGTTTCGGACCACCCCCACTATTTTCACAAAATGTTTTGCCAATCACTTATATCAATGAAATCAATTTAATTTGAATGTTGTGCGTTGGAGTTAAGGCCATACACAATCAAAATTAATTTCGTAAAAAATTTCCTGTATTTAAAAAACACTGTTAGCTCGAATTCCGTATAGGTCAAAAATTAATCTAACCAATGCTAAAATCGAATATTGCTTGAATCTCCAAAATGAAATCAAACGCATTGACAAAACCTGTGGCCCAGTTGTTGGTGTTGTGAAAGTGTTCCATTTATGGTACTGACGAATTTTGTAGTGGTACCATCTTTAAGAAACATAATGGGGTCGGTATGGTACGGGGGGTCGGTATGGGATCACCCTCTCCTAATAAGTTTTGAAAAAGTTTTTCTTGAGAATTTTCAAATCTATTTGTTTACAATTTGATTTTACGTGAAATTTTTTTTACGATGAAGTTTTATTAAATGTATAAAAAATTCAGATTTTCAATGATTTTAATTTGAAATTTTTACAAAATTAAATTATTTCTAAAAATTACAATTATATATTAGTAAATTCTCCAAAATGCAATTATTATCTTAAACTTTAACTGCAGTTATAATTTTTGAATCAATTTTTTAATAGAAAATTCTACCATAATTCAATTATTTAAATACAAACATAGATAATTTAATGAATAAATAAATCGTCCACTCCAAGTACAATGTACATACGTTTAAAAAACAATTTGGAAGGTACCTATATATCTTCCAAGTTAGTTTTAGAAGTCACGTAAGTTAGAAGATTGTTTTGGAAAGTGCGAATCTTTCCTGTTCATGCAGAAAGTACGTAACTATCCCGCGTGGAAATGAAAGTATGGGCAAAAGATGGCAAAGTATGGGAAAGTGTGGGTAAAGGATAGCGAAATGTGGCACTAAGTTTAACAAAGTATGGCAAAGTATTGCTAAGGAGCGAATCCCATGGTTTAACTATGGCAGCAACAAAAATCAATTTTTCATCAAACAAAATAATAAAAAACACAAAAACTTTAAATATTTTTCATTTTTAAACCATAAACAAAGTGAGGCATATAAAAAAATTATTTTTTAAATGGTTTTTTTAATTTAACTGTTAAAATGTACTATGGGCAAAGTATGGCGAACCATGGGATGGAAGAAAACTTATTTTCTATACATTTTCGAACTATGGGCCGAAGATGGCGAGCTATGGGAAGAAAAAAACTATTTTCTACACATTTTCGAACTATGGGCAAAGTATGGCGAACTATGGCATGAAGAAAATTTATTTTTTATACATTTTCGAACAATGGGCAAAAGATGGCGAACTATGGGATGAAAAAAAAAATTTTTATACATTTTCGAAGTATGGGCAAAAGATAGCGAACTATGGGATAAGAAAAAAAATTATTTTCTATAGATTTTCGAACTATGGGCAAAAGATGACGAACTATGGGATGAAAAAAAAATATTTTTTATACATTTTTGAACTATGGGCAAAAGATGGCAAACTATGGGATGAAAAAAAATTATTTTCTATAGATTTTTGAACTATGGGCAAAAGATGGCAAAATATGGGATGAAAAAAAAAATTTCTATACATTTTCGAAGTATGGGCAAAAGATAGCGAACTATGGGATAAGAAAAAAAATTATTTTCTATACACTGAAAGAAAGGCTTTGGAAAGAACAGACAAACCTGTATGTTTGGTGGTTTTGGTTCGAACTAGCAATCCATATAGGTTATGTTACACATTGGTGTGTTGACGTTGGCATATGTATGTGTAACGCTCCGATCAGTATAGCTGAACTACCTATAATTTATGTCAGTAGCCGGTATCAGGTTATTACCTTTTCCTTATGGGAAAACTAGACATAATTCTAGCTGTACCGGCGAATTATTTCTTTCAGTGTAGATTTCCGAACTATGGGCAAAGGATGACGAACTATGGAATGAAAAATAAACTATTTTCTATAGATTTTCGAACTATGGGCAAAAGATGGCGAACTATGGGATGAAAAATAAACTATTTTCTATACATTTTCGAACTATGGGCAAAAGATGGACAACAACCTGACTAAATTCGGTGCAAATTCGACACGTCTTCTACAGGGAATTTTACCTTCACTTGGAAATTCCGATGAGATCGGAATTCCGTCAGAAATCGGAATTTTGATTGAAATTTCTAAAATAATTCTGTCGGAATTTTGATTGGAATGCCAAGAAGAATTCTGTCGGAATTCGTATCGAAATTTTCATTAGAATTCCTGTAAGAATTCTGTCAGAATTCCAATCAGGATTCTGATAATTCCGATAGGATCGGAATTTTGATTGGAATTCCTATAAAAATTCTGTCAGAATTCCGATATGGATTCTGAAAATTGCGATGTGATCGGAATTCATCAGTAATCGAAATTATTATTGGAATTCCTAAAAGAATTCTGTCGGAATTGCGATTTGAATTTTGATTAGAATTCCTAAAAGAATTTTGTCAGAATTCTAATGGGATCTGAATTCCTATAAGAATTCTGTCAGAATTCCAATCTGGATTCTGAAAATTGTAATGGGATCAGAATTTCCTCAGAAATCGGAATTCCGATTGGAATTCTTATAAGAATTCTGTCAGAATTCCGATCTGTATTCTGAAAATTCCGATGGAATCGGAATTTTGATTGGAATTCCTAAAATAATTCCGATCTGAATTTTAATTGGAATTCCTATAAGAATTCTGTCAGAATTCGAATTTGGATTCTGAATATCCCAATGGGATCGGAATTTCAATTCGACTCAAACACTAAAACGAAAGTAATTTTCTATTTAGTTTCGTTTTAAAAGCGGTCCCTGATATATACATATATATATATATATATATATATATATATATATATATATATATATATACTTTCTATAATTCGCAATCCATTGTACATACTTTAAATATATAAAGAAAAATTTCGTCCCATAGTTCGCCATACTTTGCCCATAGATCAAAAATCTATAGAAAATAATTTTTTTTCATCCCATAGTTTGCCATGTTTTGCCCATAGTTCAAAAATGTATAAAAAATATTTTTTTTTCATCCCATAGTTCGTCATCTTTTGCCCATAATTCGAAAATCTATAGAAAATAATTTTTTTTCTTATCCCATAGTTCGCTATCTTTTGCCCATACTTCGAAAATGTATAAAAATTTTTTTTTTTCATCCCATAGTTCGCCATGTTTTGCCCATTGTTCGAAAATGTATAAAAAATAAATTTTCTTCATGCCATAGTTCGCCATACTTTGCCCATAGTTCGAAAATGTGTAGAAAATAGTTTTTTTCTTCCCATAGCTCGCCATCTTCTGCCCATAGTTCGAAAATGTATAGAAAATAAGTTTTCTTCCATCCCATGGTTCGCCATACTTTGCCCATAGTACATTTTAACAGTTAAATTAAAAAAACCATTTAAAAAATAATTTTTTTATATGCCTCACTTTGTTTATGGTTTAAAAATGAAAAATATTTAAAGTTTTTGTGTTTTTTATTATTTTGTTTGATGAAAAATTGATTTTTGTTGCTGCCATAGTTAAACCATGGGATTCGCTCCTTAGCAATACTTTGCCATACTTTGTTAAACTTAGTGCCACATTTCGCTATCCTTTACCCACACTTTCCATTCTTAATAATTGAATTTCTGTAAAATGTTTTATTATTTTAGAAAATAGTTGAATATTTGTGTAGAATTTTGTCAAAATTGGTTTTAAATAATTGAAGCCCTAGTAGCACAAAATGTTCCAGCAACATTGATAACATTGAGGCAAACATTGGTAATATTGAGAAAATGTTCTTAATATTGCTGTAATATAACGTGCTACTGATGAGTGTTTTGTGCAGAAACAGCATAAGTCCATAAATCGAAATTGTTCAGGAATTAATAAAAACTGTTTTACTTGCAAATGTTGAGATTTTTGCTAATTCTGCTTTTTGCATTATATTCTACTTAATCTATAAGTTTAAAAGTCCAATGTGAAATATTTATCTTTTAATTCATATAATGAATAAAAAACCGCTGCCAAGTTATACATTTTTGTTTTAATTTTGGTGCTCATTTCATTCGTCTTCGTAAATCTCGTTGAGTTCAGTTTATGAACACTTTGCTTCCTCATAGAGATGTTAATAACAATGAAGTATAAATTTTGAACAATTATTCTCAATTGCTGTAATATTTTTTTCTCTTTATTTAATTAAAAATTTAGTTTCGATACATAATAGCGATTTTGATTTTTATGGTATATTATGACATTAAAAAATTCTTTTTTTAAATTTCCATCACAATTTCAGTTTTTTAAAATATCAATAACTTCTTTATTTCTAGTCGAATTAGCTTCAAAACAGGTCAATCGAAGCGTTTTTTAATGCTCTACAAGTTGGTAACTATATAGTTTCGAATAGTTATTTCTACATTTTTCAACAAAATTTACAAAAAAGTCTTATTTTCTAATATTTTTTATTTTGAAAAGTTCAAAAAAATATAATAAGTTCAAAAATATAAATGAAAAATGTTCATTGAGGGCTCAAAAGATGCGTCTATAAAAAGTCTACAAAATTAGAGAAAAACATTTATAAGTGACCTAACATTTTTTTAAAGTTATGGGCAAAAAACGTTTTTTTGAAAAATTAAAAATCAAAAAAGTATATGGTTAAACTTTATTAATCTATCTCAAAGTACTTTCATTTTATGTCCGTAGATGAGACCTACAATTTAAAAAAAATTCAGCCTAAAAGCTATTTGTAATTTGGAGATATTTATGAAAATGTGATGTTTACACACACACACACACGTAATGACATTTTTTAAAAATGTCATTTTTGGACTCCTGAGGTCAAATAACATAAAGATATGTCAAAAAATCGAACTCGAAAAATTTTGGTATTACAATACTTCCTCCATATGAGGAAGCAAAAATAAATTAACTTTTTGACTTATGTGGTTTCTGCAGAAAATGAAATACAAAAACAGAAAATAGAACTTATAATCAAGTGAAGTATCGTAGTTTTATTAAATATATAATAACATTTTGAGTGCATTTCATTTATAATATAAACTGTTTAATATGAATTACTAAAACACGTCAAGATTATCAGAGGAAAATGAAATTTATTAAAAATATCACATGCTTCTGCACGAAATGGTAATTTAATTATTTTTTTAAAGGGTTTAGAATTTATTCACTTATGTAATATTTTGCCAGATTATATAGAGCTTCATTTAAAGATAAATTTTCAAGCCTTCAATGGCCATGCGGTTTAAATAGGTGAGTTATAGACTTCGGGAATGCGTTAGTGGCGGGAGGACGTGAGTTCGATCCCACACGCGAGCGGATTTTTCCATTCTTTATTTTAAGCGCTATTTAAAATAATGATGATTCCTGACTTTTCGTGATTAATTTTACAGGAAGGACTAAGAAAGAGGACGTCCACTTGCGAAGTAAACCCAGTAGGTAGTTCCGCAAGTGGAATAGATATCCTAGAATAAGACGGGAGCGGTTTTTAGTGGGTCGACCAGAACAAGAGCGGTCATCCCCACATAACCTGGATGATTTCAACAGAATTGAAATTAAAAAGTTTTCAAGAAAATACTTCATTAAATGATTTATAAATAATAACTTTATGGAAGTTAATATTTAATAGAATTAAGTTTTTGAAAATAATGTATTGTCAGAAATAGAAAAAATTAAATATTTTTTAACCATTTGTGGCAATTTCATATTTTGCGAGACAAACAAAAAGAAACAAAAATTTAGAATTTTCTTATAAATTCTAAATATTTAATTTTTTCAGTACTTTTAATAAAAAGCCCTGACTTTTCCCTGAATTCCCTTATTTTTCTTGCCAGTGGCAACCCTGCACTAACTAGCGTAGAACTAGTAGTAACTATTAGTAAAAAGTAATACTAATTTATTCTAACTATAATAATTAAAAGTCCATGAAAAATATGAGATCTTTCGAAAAAGTGTTTTGGCATAAAAAAAATTAATTAAGACTAAATGAAGATCAACGTTGAAATTTTCGGTAAGAATCTTAAGCTTCTGAATTCAGAAGCTGTCCGTAATGAAGAAGTCGCGTCCTCAACAAACATAAATCTGTTTTCGCATATTTCAACTCTACGGTACGTGTCCGAAGAAGTTGTTTGAGTCTCGATGTTTGCTCTTCCTTCGTGTCAGTGACTTTATTGAGAATTCCGGGTTGCCGTTCGCCATTTTCAAAGAAAAAGTTCGTTGAACTTTTATGTATTAAAAAACAAAAAAACAAAGTTATACCAAAAGAAAATGTCACAACAGAAAAATTCTAAACAACTCTAACTTAATTTATAAACAAACAATGGGTCAAGATTTTCGTAATGTCACAAACTTTACGCAACAATTACCTGGGGGAAAAATGAAATAAATAAACAGAAATAAGAAAAGACAAAAATATATTGAAAAACAAATCCTTGCTGGGAAAAAAATTATTATCACGCCTTAAATTGATTTTAAGACATAAAAAGGCGCTTTATTCGATTAAACATTAATTAAAGTCGGAAAAGTCCATCATTTTTTTCAGAACTATATCACAAGAATTTTATTTTGTATTTATCGGCCATTTTCACTAATTTACAAATTTAATTATTCGAAAACTCAATAATTTTGTTAAATAAATATTCAAATACTTATTAATTATATTCTTCCACACGAATTGAAAATAATTTCAAATTCAAACTTTCTGAAATTTAAGTTTTTAAAAATTACAATACTAAAAAAGTTCTTAAAATTAGTTTTTTAAAAATACTTTTAACCAATTTTTCAAAAATAATAGATTTTTTAAATAGTAATTGGAAAATTTCCAAATAATTACAATTTAGTGACAATTTTTTTTAATTTAAATTTTTTATGATGATTATTATTAAAAAAATTTTTTTTAAATATTATTATACAAAAATTCTAAGAATCATTTTTTTTTAAATTGTACTAAAAAAATTCTAATAATTTAAAAACATTCTAAAATAACCTTTTTGAGACAATTTTGAATCATTCATATTTTCACATTTCAATATTAAAAATATACATTTTGATGCATCAAATTTGAAAAAAATCACTTCGCACAACAAAATAATAACTTTAAAATAATAGTAATAATAATAAAAAGTAGAACTTATTCTAAAGGGACAGTCAGAGTTATACGTACTTGCTGCATGAACGGGAAAGATACGTCATTTAAACATAAGTACATTGTATTTGAAGTGAACGAATTGTAATAAAAAATTTCATTAAAATTTCAATTATTTTAATAAAATTCCAGAAGACCTTTAATTGGTAATTTGTTGCAATATTTAAAAAAAATCGAAAGATGCAAATTTATTGAAAATTAATCACAAAAAATTCGCCTTTTTTTAAATAATAAGACAAATTTAACAAAAAATGTACCTAGAAAAAAGTAAAAATAAAGACAAAAAAATTTTGATAATTAAATCTTTGCTCGGAAAATATTTATTAGAAGAAAATACAAAAAAAGTGCGCAACTTTCAATCTACACAAATTATATAAAAGTAAATAAATCAGGAAGTATTCAGAATCTACAAGAGAAAAGAAAAGCAACCGACCTAAAATGGATTAAAGAAATTAAAATAATATTGATCGAAATAGAATTTCAAACGTTTCAATCGTAACACATTTCGCCGCATCAATTATATAAAAGTTGATTTCGTCGGTAGATATATATTATTATCACCGTATTTAGAATTAGAGTGTTAATCCCAACACGCTCTCCGGTTGACTTTTATAAAAAAGCAGAGCGATCGAGAATAAAGTTCCGGCAATAAAGACTTTTTATGGATATAAAAATGTATAATTAAAACGTAATGGCGCGAGTCAATTCAAAATCAATTACTTTATAATAAACTTGACTTCAAAAGTCACCTTTCCCATTATGAAATTCATACAAACTGTGCACCCATATAACATATAATGAAACATTATAATTAAACAAGAATAATATTACACTCTTATCGCAAAAAGCAACTATTACAATCGAAAATGAAAGAGAAACATCGCATGAGGAGAATTTACATATTTCGTATTAAATTGAATGATAAAATATTTCTCTAACAGAGACAGCTATATAACATCTGGATGAAACTAGTGGTTCAGCAAACTTCATTCTTATCTCTCGAAACACAGTCTGTACCAAACGACATTGCCTTTTACGATTTTTCCCTTTATTTGAAACATTCGTCTAGAGTAACGAGAGAAACTTGTTAAAGTAAACGGTAAAGAGAATTAAAAGAAATATTTATGTTGGAATTTTTTTTTCACTAAGACACACATGTTAATTCTAACACATAATTTCAAAATATTTTAATTATTTCGATTTTTTTATAAATAAATAAATAAACTTTAAAAGAAAACGAATGTTTTCTTGAAATATTTCAACTTATTCCTAATAAAGTAACGTACAAGAGTAAAAGAGTCAGTAAATTCAAATTTCTCCCTTACTCTCGTTGCTCTGAGCCTGCAAAGGTGTAGGGGAGAGTGGGGCAAAATGGGACAGGCGGGTCAAATGGGGTACCTCTGTTTCTCCATGGTGGGTACATTTAATTTTTTTATCCTCGATATATATCATTCATTTTGATAAGAAAATGTTATTAATTATGAGGACAATATGAAATTTTTTTTTGTAAGTTAAACAACTTTAAAGTTTTGAGCGAAAAAAATATCGATTTTTTTCGAAATTAAAGTGCTTACACGGAAAAAAATTCTTTTTTAATGATTACAATAGTCTACAGTACAGCTCGGATATGTAACCACTTTTTGCAATGATTACGAAAACTATGTAATATGTTAAGAATTGAGTAGGAACGATTACTACAGCTGTTGTAAGGGATACCTTTTAATTTGTACTCCTTACAACAGCTATAGTAATCATCACAAAAAGTGGTCACATATCCGAACTGTTTTGTAGACTATTGTAATCATTAAAAAAGAATTTTTCTCCGTGTATAAAACTTTTTGGGATAATTTATTAAACTTGGCAAGTGTGGGATGTTTTTCGGCACTTATTCAAGAGTAATTTCCAATAGGATAGATTGCACTGTAAAAAAAAGGAGTTAAATTTTAACTCCCCAGGGAGTCTATAAAAGTCGCACCCAATTTGGGAGTTAATGCCAGGGGAGTTAAATAAAAGGAGTTAAAATTTAACACCCAAATGCTAACTCCCCATGGAAAAAATAACTCCCGCGGGAGTTAAATGAAGGGAGTTAAAAATTAACTCTCTTTTGGAGTTAATTTTTAACTCTAAAAATTTAACTCTCTACTCCCGAGTCCGTTAACTCCCTAAATTTTTTACAGTGTGTTAAATTGTTTACAACAATTTGTAAACATTACATTTTGTTGTACTATGCAGTGCGGGGCAAAATGGGGTACCTATGTGTTGGGCCATGCCGGGTGGTATTTAATATTCATTGAACTACTTAAAAATGTTATATTATGCATATTTAACAACTTTCCACAGAAAAGTCAAATTTTTGTTTCGGGGTATTATGCTATCGATGATTCACTATCGATATATCGACATTTTTCATTATCGATGTTTTTCTGTTAATTTCTAGTAAATATTGCTTGTTTTTTTCATAATAATAAAGAATCTTACTTTTTGTTTGTATTTATAATCTCTTACAATAAGAATTTAACAAATTTTGAAAAAATATTCCATGTTTTGTATGGTAATTTGATACCACCCCATTTTGCCCCACCCATGGGGCGAAATGGAGTTTTTGCACCTTATCAGAAAATGGGATTTAAGTTCTTTCAAAAAATTTTTTCTCCGCTATTAT
This sequence comes from Leptopilina myrica (nomen nudum), assembly GCA_032872475.1. NCBI lineage: Eukaryota > Metazoa > Arthropoda > Insecta > Hymenoptera > Figitidae > Leptopilina > Leptopilina myrica (nomen nudum). Next base: position 8,564,617 of record CM065467.1, read on the forward strand.
CATAATTTCCTCAAACCTAAGAGTACAAAGAAGAATTCTGATTCTGTCTAGTCTCTTTGTAGACACCAGACTTCCATAAAATTTTTACACACGGGTCTATGAAAAAATTTTGTAGAGAAAAGTTGTTTGTATTTTTCTAATCTAAAGTAATATAAAGTCAAAAATATTGAAATTTGAAAAATTAAATTTTCAAAATTTTGAAACTACTGTAGTCTGCGTAGTTTTCGACAAAAATCGCTTGCTACACTGAAAAAAATTCCTAGGCGATTTGACTATGCTCCTAGTTACGAGAGTCATCCACTAAGAATTTTGGTTACTTTAAATAGGAATCCTGGTTACTACAGCACTAAATTTGTCAATATAATAAAGATTCCTAGTTAAAGTAACTCTAATGCTATAATGGATGCTCAGATCATTTAGGCATTTTTTTCAGTGTAACGAACTCGATCTGTATTTAAACACTATATCTTTGTGCATGCGAAGTTGCAAGTTGATGATGCAATAAGATTTTCAAGAGTAGTAGTATAGCTAGGCCGGTTCCACGAGGTATCGGTAATGTAGATTCCTACTTACCGACCGCAGATTCCTACTTACCGACTGAAACCTCGTGGAACCGGCCCTTGGTGGGGGGGTCCTCATTTGCATATATGCAAATTAGTTAACCCTTTTAATTTATATGTATGCAAATTAGTTAACCCTTTTAATTTGCATATATGCAAAGAAGTTAACTCTTTTAATTTGCATAACCCTAATTTGCATATGTTTTCTATTGTTAGTTTATGCAAATACCACCTAATTTTCACCCACTCTTTTTAACTTTTACGCAAATTTCACCCTTTTAGACGTGGAATATGCAAATACCACCCACTTTTCACCCATTTAATTTGCATAAACCTTAATTTGCATACGTTTTCTATTGTTAACCCTTTAAGTTAATGCAAATACCACCCACTTTTCACCCACCCTTTCGAAATTTTTATGTGAATTTCACCCACCCACTTTTTTCCCTTTATATTTTCTATACTACCACCCACCACCACGCACTTTGCATAAACCAGAAATTTCAAAAATCGTATAGAGAATCGCGAGGGACCAAACATTCGCGAGATACCGCGCGGGCGCTGTGGGTAGTGGGAGTGGGTGGTGCGGTAAGGCCCAGTGCGCAGCAGAGGTGCGCGTACGGTTACCGCGTTGAGTGAGTGGATAGTTCCATGCGTCAGACCTTACTGTCTGACTCATGCAGGGTGCTTCACTGGCGCTACAGCACCGTAGGGATAAAGGTATTGTTCAAAAATATGTAAGCAAGTTTCAACTTGCCTATTTTCAAAATAACAATAGTATTGTTTGAAAATCTTAATACAAGTTTTAACCTGCATCTTGAATAGAATACAGGTTTTAACCTGCCTGTAGATAATAACAAGGACATTTAAAAAAAACCTTTTAATGACTCTTCCTTTTAACTTAAAGTGGAGGTAGTTGCGTGCACAGTTATTAAAGTGGGGGTAAGGAGTTAAAGTTAAAGGTAGGTTTACACCTAAGAAACATGAAAAATAAAACTAAAACATAGCACTACAATTAATAAAATATCCATACTGCGCACACATTAAATCAGATAAAAATAGCAATAAGTCCCTTTAATGTTACCAAATATTTAGTAAAGAATATTACAGAAAATCCTAATATTGCGGACATTATAATTTTAAAAACGATCATGAAAATGATGAGGATCCATGATGAATAAATGTTACAAATTTAAATGTTTATATTTTCTAAAATTGGGTAAACTAGGAAACTTGTTTAAAAACACTATTTATAACCTAAAAGTACATACATAAGGCTTTCATTTTTAAAAAATTTGTCAAATACTTTCTGAAATTTGACCCATTGAAGTAACTCCATCGTAAAAAGCAAGAATGTCGGTGACAAACATTCCATAATTATAGTTCGTCTAAAATGTAAAAATAAAATTGATTTGCATTTATTATACCACTATCTAGGTCCCAATCTAAGGATTTGTGTCCTATAGCTTAAAATTGACCTTTATTTCTTATAAAAATCATACTCTTGACTTTGACAGGTCACCAATTTTTTAAATATATTTCTTTTTGAAACTCTCTCTATGGGAAGTAGATAATATTATAATAATTGTTAATCAATTTAAAAAGTTTTATATGGTTTATTAGGAAAGAAATTCTAGAAAAATGCCCTTTTTCGCGATGTCACAACTCATGTTCCCCTTTCTTAATACTGAATTGACAATAAATCAGTATTATCAATTCCTTAATTCTTGCTAGGAGAAATGAATTCTTTAATGACAACCTTTCTTCTTAAAAATCAAATTGAAACCAGCATTAAGATTATGTTATTTAGTGTGCCGTATTTTTATAGTAAAGTATATGGGACATGTAACCATTGAATAACATAACCTTTATTTTTTCTATCGTAAAGATCAGTCAATATCTGCATGAAGACATTCACTGTTAGAATATATCTTATTGAGTGTAAAAAATATTAATGTAAAAAAGTTATATATAACGTTGCTTAAGAATAACTTGAATTTTCTACAAAGTACATTCAACTTTTCCAAATGTTAACTTATTTAATGCTCTGTCTATTAATGTGACAGTTATCATCTAAAATCTTCTACTTGAGTTGTTAAAAAGAAATTGACTAATGAAACTTTTGCATCTACCGTTCATGTTTATACAGAATTCATTAAAACGGAAACAGTCATAAGCTTCTGCACTAGTACTCTGGCATTCTGACTCAGGGAATTCATCACAAGATTTTAGCCACATTGTGAGGCTTTACTAGATTTGATAAATGGTTAACTTCTTCACATGTTGGCTTTAACTTTTATAAAAGCTAACTTTAACTTTTCTAGTAGTTAACTTTAACTAACTAAAAGTTAACCTTAACTTTTTCAATAATGCACAGAGAAAAATTGAATATTCAACAAACTATCTGGAGGGACAAAGAGACTATATTTGAGGTTAAATGTTTTGTAACCATCTCGGAGGGATAAATAGATACTCCGGTGATCAAGTTGACTATCTCGGAGAGAAAAGTTAACTATCTAGAGAATCAGGCTAACACTCAAAACCTAACCCTCTAACTTTAGCTATTTAGTTTTCTCAGTGTGAAGAAACAGGGTGAATTCCTTGTAAACAACATATATACACAGAACAAATTTTTTGTGATAGGTACAGGATTTCCCGCTCCATCTATGAGCCACGGTTGTAGTTTCCACAAACGGCTAAGTTTGGAGAATACACAAACCAAACTGTGTGTTAGACGAACTGCAGGATTTCTTGGTGGTATTACAGATAGATTTGTGCTACACCCAAATCAGCTTGTTGGAAACACTACACTAAAATAAATGCTTTGACATTATCAACAATAAAAGTTTGGTTCGGAAATTCTTAGTAACTTGAAAAAAGGTTCTTTTCTTTTAGCGAAACGCATCATAATAACTATAAACACAATTTTGAAAAACATAAGTACGACTTTGTCTGACAAAGTTATTCAGAGGAAACATTTATTTGATCTATTTTAAGTTGAAAATGTTATTAATACATGTATACATTATAATTCTGTTTCAAAAATTTATGAATGACAATATCAATCATATTTAAATGTAACTCTAAGATTTTTTTCTTTGTATTACTATAATTTTTATATCAGTTTTGCCTATTCCGTTTTCTGGCTGATTCAACCATAATGAGTGTCAGTATTAAAAACCCAACTTTCTTGTATGAAACAGGATGTTAGGTGCGTTTGTTAAAAGCGTTGTGCGTAGACGTATTCGAAACAAACAAAATGGAATGGCTAAAATAGTGATATCGTATAACAGTAACAAATCCAACAATACAATATGGTTGTATTAGCCAGAATTATCACAGTAATCACGAAAAATTTCTTTTAGTGTCAACTCGCCTGTATAAAGCACAACTTAACATATTCGTACATTCTACAAAAGACCTTGTGATTTTCACAGGACATTTTTTCCGTGCATGTGTCCTGACGTGGTGGATGGGACCATGCATTCAAAAAGTGAGATATACAGAAAGTATAAGGTTGAGCCTCCAATTAATAACTTTTGTTTAAGCAATGCATAACCTCTACACCGACGATTCTTTTAATATTATGGAGTTCTGCAAAGACTACGCATTGCTGAAGATATATTTATCTATTTTATATCTGTTAAAGTCAAAACAAAAGTATGTGAATGACATGTAAGGTAGTGGACGATCGTACAGAGGAACTGATTTTTCGAAGTGTCTTCTATCTGCATGTAAAAAACTTCAAATTGACAAAAGTTTTATCGTCAAGAGTAAAAAAAATGTATAAGTAAAAACAATTTTTGACGTTTGTATATGAACAAACAACTGAAAAACTGTATAGAATTCTATTAATAACTAAGACTTAATTTCTTTAAGGTATGACAGATATTAATTTAAATATATTAAATTTGCATCAACTGCATAATATTACTTCTTAATAAACAAAGGGGAGATTCCGCTTCGAACCCAAACCGATTGATGCGAAAACGGCGAGACAGAACGACAGGCTTTCAAAATAAACATGGACTTACCAAAATGATGTTCACTATAGGAGAAATTTGGACAACACTTAAACAATTAAATAATAATTCACAAAACACAAATTAACCAATTATTACTAATTTATTAATCCTTCTTCACACACTCTTAACTGAGGAATTGAATTTAACGACAGGGTATAAACTTGACGAATACTTGACAATTGATAACGAACTGACTCGAAAGCAAACAATATGGTAATGATGCCGGCTGGCTTCCTCTCGCGACGCTCCCTCGATGATCCAACAGACGAACTCCTGAACCGCTCCACCCATTGGACGCTGGAAACACCACACAAGACGAAACCCAAAACCTCCGGCCCAATCACGATACACCCGCGAATATTCGAATGTCAATAATAACCCAAATGACCAAAAAGGAAAATCATAACGAAATACTTCGTTACAATCCCCTCTCCTAGGCCAACAATAATCCAAAAATTGTTGCCGATTAAACCCAAATTAATATTAAAGAAAACGACTAAATTATAAATCCAAATAATTATTTATTGAGAATTAAAGATATAATAACATTTTAAATCTATTAACTGGTCAACACTTAACCGCAAAGACTTCTATCAAAATCAAAATAAAATAAAAAGAAAACTAAATCAAAACCAAATTGAATACTAAACCAAAATAAACTTTTTCTTCCCTTAAAAAAATGGGGCCCCCATTTTAAGGGAAACCCCGACGCTGGCGATCCTGCCAGAAGGCCGTACGTGCCGCGATTACGAGTTCCTGCGGGAGGCCCACCAAAGAAGCCTCCAGCAACCTCAAATCATCCATCAATCCAGTGGCCGAAGACACTGGATCCGGAACCACCACAGGCAACGATCTAGCCACTGGATCAACCAATAGCAACCCTTCAGCCATAGGAACTGGAGCAGGTTGCTCCGGTTCCCCAACCTCAGCCCGAACGGCCACCGATGCTACTTTTTTGTAAAGGGCAATCTCCTTATCGCCGCCCTTAGTCCCTTGACCCCTTTTACCTGACCCTGATTGGTCAAATTTCTCCAATGACATTGAAGACCCCGAACGCTTCATCCACAGCCGGTAGGCCCGTGCACAACGGGGACAAACCTCCATGGTGACCCCATAACGGCCACAATTCCGGCAGAAAATACCAATTGGCTCCGGACAGTAAGCCAACTTGTGGGACATACTCCAGCAATTGAAGCAAGCCCCCATAGGAGGATCCAAATCCGGATCCGTTGGGATGCGGTCCAATCGACAGAAAATCCGTCCCACTGTCAATACTGGCCGTACGAGCCTAGCCTCTTCCCTGAATCGGTCCGCTGGACGAGGAACCACTATTACATTTGGCTCTCGTGGTCAGACCCGAACCTCTGGTTCCTCACGACCACCAGCCTCATGATTTTGGGCTTCCTCGTTGACCAAAACCAGATCCTCCTCTTCGTCCATCACAATGGAGTCTAATTCTTCGACAGCATACTGGCTCTCCAAAAATTCACGGCTCCTCAAAACACCCGCAACACGATCCACGCCTGTGCGAGGGCGAACCGAACCACTCTGCTCCTCCTCCCGCCAGGCGAAAGAAATTCCACGGCCCGCAGAATGGATATTATTCCCTCGCCAAGAAACCTCGGAACCTGAGGAGCTTGAGACCTCATGGCTTCTCACCACCCTTTTAATTGCACCTGCTGATGCCTGATCGGAACCCGACGGAAGCTTGTTGCGCCAAACATCACCCATAATGCTGATGAAGAAACTGGCCCGAACAATCTAAAACATTTAACAAATAAGTAACAAATTCCATTATTGTCAAACACGTGGAGGCACAAAACGTTTAAGACAGGACACATGAACCTTTGCCACGCGACGATTATTGTCCGAACCCAATTCGTAAACCGAAGGAGACAATTGCCTAACGATTTCATAAGGGCCTTCGAATTTAGGAGCCAACTTTGCCGAAAACCTATTTGCCGCATTCGACAACTTATGCGTCCTCCATAAAACCTTATCCCCCAAATGAAATGTAGCCTCTCGCTTATTCCGATTATAATAACGACTTTGTTTTTCCCGTTTCTCGTCAATGAACCTCGCGACTAAATCTCTAAGCGCATCCAATCTACGCAATCTATCGCACCAAACCTCTGGGTCAATCCTCTGAACCGTAACCTTACCTTCAACCTCTCTCCTCAAACTCTTAACTGGTTGAGGCTGACGGCCATAATTTAAAAAGGCCGGTGAAACCTTTGTCGAAGACTGTACAGCCGTATTGACCGCATGTCGGAACTCATGGACATGTTTGTCCCAATTCCGATGATCTTCGCCGACAAAAGTCGCAATCATCGTCTTTAAGGTCCTGTTACTACGTTCGACCGGGTTAGCCTAGGGGTGGTATGGCGGTGTTGTTAAATGCTTAACACCATAGTCCTCCAAAGTTGATTTGAGGTGTTGATTATTAAACTCCTTTCCGTTATCCGTTAACAGAAAGTGAGGAGTGTCCCACCTGAACACAACCAATTCCTCAAATGCCTTCGCAATGGACTTGCCATCAGCAGACCTGATTGGTTTCACCTCAATCCAGCGTGTAAACAAATCCTGGAAAACAACCAAATGCTTACACTGATTTTTGCTGGATGGAAACTCCATACAGTCCGCTGCAACCACAACCCACGGTTGTTCCACAATCCTTTGACCCATTAACCCTTGAGGTCCTTCTTGCGAGACCTTAAACCTTTGACAGTCAGGACACTCACGAACAAACCTCTGGACATCATGCCAAATGCCTGGCCAGTAATATTCTGCAGCCACCCTAGCATATGTCTTCTCTATTCCCAAGTGACCCGCTGCAATTTCAGAATGAGCATCCCTGAGTATTCTACTCCGATGTTCCTCTGGGACCACTAACTTCCAACCCTGTTCTTCGCCCGTGATTGGTAACAGTAAAGGATCGTTCCTATGACGATATATCAAATTGTTTTCCACCAACCATCCAGGAAAACGTTGAGGAAACTCCTCAACCAATTGTTTCCTCTTGATATACCACGGGTCGTCAATGGTGCTGAAAGCCGACATCTCGTCTGTGTTATCCTCGTACATACGCGATAATGCGTCTGGTACGTGATGATTAACACCGCGACGATGAACAATGTCAAAATCCCATTGCTGCATCTCGAGTGCCCAACGAGCCAAACGACCAGACGGATCCTTAAGATTCCTGAGCCACCTCAGTGCACTATGATCCGTAATAGCCTTAAACCTATATCCCTCTAGATATGGCCTAAATTTTTTAATGGCCCACAAAAGTGACACTCACGCTCAGTGATACTATAATTCCTTTCTGCTCCTGTCAGCGCCTTACTTGCATATACAATTGGGTGTTCGCCATCCTCGGACTCCTGAGTCAACACCGCGCCAATCGCTGAGTCACTGGCGTCACATTGGACAGTGAATGGTTTGCCAAAATCCGGCCGAGCCAAAACTGGGGCCGATACCAACTTTTTCTTTAAAGTTTGGAAAGCCTCCTCATGCTCAGCCGTCCATTCCCAAGCTCTTTCTTTTTGAAAAAGCCTCAAAAGCGGTACCTTGATCTCGCTATCCTTCTCTATGAAACGAGAATACCAACCAACCATTCCCAAGAAACGCCGAAGCTGTTTAATATCCTGGGGTGCCGGGTATTCTAAAACCGGTGCCACCTTTTCAGAATCAGGCCTCAAACCATCCCTTTCCAAAACATAACCCAAATAGGTTACCCGAGAGCAACCAAATTCACATTTGTCTGGGTTTACCACTAAGCCAGCAGACGCCAATTTTTCTAGCACTATCCTCAACCATTTGATGTGCTCGTCATAATCATCAGTGACAATTATGATATCATCCAGATATCCAATCACGACAGGTTCAAATTCTGGACCAAACAACGAGTCCACAAACCTTTGAAACGTGCCGGGGGCGTTCGTTAACCCAAATGGCATTCTTTTAAACTGAAAGAGACCCAAACCTGGAACCGAAAATGCTGTGTATTTCTTACTTTCCACAGACATCGGTACCTGATGGTACGCCATTTTGAGATCGATTTTAGAGATATAACGAGCCTTCCTCAATTTATCCAAAATAAAATCGATACTCGGTATCGGGTAAACGTCCCTAATTGTCACCGTATTGAGGTCCCTATAGTCAAAACATAACCTGCGTGACCCATCACTCTTTTTGACTACTACCGGCGCAGTGCTCCAGTCACTGGACGCTGGTTCGATAATTCCTTGGTCCCATAATTTTTGAACCTCCTTAATCAACCATTGCATGATCATTGGAGACATTCTCCTCGGCCGATGCTTAACCGGCGTCTGATCAGTTAACCTAATGTGGTGCTCCGTCAACGACGTCACCCCATGTTCCTGACCTTGAGGAAGGACCAATTCATTAACCAAACTTTGAACCTCATTTCTTTGATCAACTGTGAGCTCCGAAATACCTGCACATTCCGCAAAAATACCCTCAGAGTTATTTTCTCCGTTATCGGACGCAAACTTATGCCATTCTTGGCCATTAATCCTCCAGAGACCTTTCCCAAGCTGAACATCCATATCCATTTCCCTACAGAAATCCATTCCCAAAATGGTTCGCTGTCTTCTAGGGCATTCTGAAGCAAAATGACCCTGTTGTTGACAGCTAAAACAAACCCGATAAGGACACTGGGACCAACGATGTCCCATAACCTGACAACCCTTGCAAATACCCATAAAGGGAACCTGACCATTATCCTGATTCGCTATTCCCGATTTAGGCCTATTCTGCTGAGGTAATGTACTGGTATTCGGTCCCACTGACGCACTAGTTGGGGCCCTTATACCCACATTTTGTGAATAAATTATAGGCTGTGGCGGCCCCGGAGTTACCTGCATTTGCTTGACCCATCCTCTATTGGATTGGCCCCCTGTAACTCCCCTGGGCCGGCCCTGCCCCAACCCAAATGCATCCACTGCATTTTCCTTATTTTCCGTTGACTCTGGTTTCGCCAGATTTTTATTTTTGGACTTATTTTGCCCCCTAGCCTTTTTAGTACTCTTACTACTTTCAGACGACGAGCCCTCGACCAATGCATCCAATTTTGTCCCTTTCGGAACCCCTTTTGGTGCCGCCGACGGAACCCTCATCTTTTCCTTAGCCGGGGGTGGAACATACCTCTTGTCAATGTCCCGGATTCGTTCATATTTCCTTAATATATGTTCTAATTCCCCAATATTTTCTACTTCAAAACTCGACAAATACCTGCGATATTCAGGTGTCAATCCTCGGAAAACCACGCGTAAAAATTTTCGAGATGAAATCGCATGCCTAAGGTGCTCGGCTATTGTGCGCAGACTCATAATATAGGTTGAGATTTTCTCTCCTTTAGCCTGAGTACGAGCTTTAAGCTCGTCCCATATGTCCTCCTCATCGAGAACACAAGAAAATTCTCTGAAAAACAATTTTTTAAATTGCTTCCACGAAACCATCTCGTTCCTAATTAACCTATACCAACGGCTTGCCCCACCGCGCAACACAGAAGGTACCGCACTAAGAATTTCCTGACTAGAGATCCCATTGCGTGTGATGCAATCATCGAGTCGCTCTAGAAATTCTTCTGGGTCCTCCTTGTCGCTCGCCGAAAACTTAATGTCCCAATCCTTGAGCATTTTCGTTATTTTAAAACTAGCCCCATGGTTATGGTGATGGCCTTTCGTTGGCCTATCATCTTTCTTTTTAGAACCTGAACTCGCCTCCGAGCCCGAGTCACTAGACAAATACCACGTATGATGCTGCTTTTTTCCCAACGAACTACCTTTATGCCCCTTGGACCGTTTTTTATTCTTAACCTTGCTGGCCTCATCCCAACTATCGCTTTCCGAATCCTCTGAAACCGGAGTCGGAAGACCTTCCGCTCGTCTTCCCCACTCCGCTGCCTCAGGAGGATTAATAATCTTTTTTACGTCTCTTCCCGACGAAGACACCCGCTGACGGTACTTATCACCGTAATTACCACCAATCTCATCGCTCAAATAATAATTCGACTCGGTCTGATTGGCCCTACTCCTTTGGGAATAATAACCCCCCGACTCTGCACTAGGGGCCTGTACCTCCCTCTGTGTCACACTATTGGGTCGATTTACACCTGACTGTTTGGGAATAGCCCCTAAACCCGTATCAGTCCGTTGACCGATAGTCTCAGGGACCAAATTCTGTTGATCAGGAATAATCCCAAGACCAACATCCAATTAGTCGGAAACAACCCCAGAACCTACGCTTGGCTGACTTAGCAAACCGCCAGAGCTCACGCTTGGTTCCAATAATTCAACCTCTTGGGGAGACAATACCCTCTCAGAGACCGACTCAAGTGTCTGAGCCACTGAATTAACGGAGGGGTGCAACCAATTAACCTCAACGTTCCTATTTTGGGCAAAAATAGTACCCAATTCCGGATGGAAATACTTCTTTTCCTACGAGCTGCAAGAGCCTCAGTCAAATAAACTCTTTGAGAGTCCGCCGCATCATACAAATCCAACCAAGGAACCGAAATTATACCCGCCAAAATTTGCCTGGTCCTGAATCGCAATAAGCGTTCCCGTAGTACCTGGATTGACCCTTTTGTACTACAATTAGCCTCAACCAATTCCTGAACCACGTCATTAACGGGGGTTTTTTGAATTTCCCTCCAAATAACCCTAGCCTGTCGACTTTCTAAAATTTTGAGCATATGTTTTTGATATGAATCCATAATTCACGCGTTTGTCCAAAAATGTCAACACAAATAAATAAATAAAACAAAATTCAATAAATAACTTCACAGTAAACCCCACACTCAATTAATAAAATATTTGTCAACCAATTAAAAAATTTTCACAACACTAAAAACAAAATCATAAAATTTCCAAACCCAAAAACCAATTTGTATATTGCCACTTAAAACAAATCTAAATCCTCATGGATTTACCCAATTTGTTTTTACCTTTACGACCACTTGCCGTGCCAAACCCAAATTATTTATTCGCTGAATCCAAAAAAAAAAAATTATTTATCAATTAACCAAACATTTGTCATGTATTAAAATCGAATATCAATTTTCCCGACAAATATAATAAATGATAAACCACAGACTTGCTCAGTGACCATTAACCAACAAATTTGGAAATTTTTACACTCAATAAAATCAAAATTTACTCCATTTAGGGCACAAAGAATAGAACTTTCACTTCACTCAAAAATTTCCAAGTACAGAAAAATTCTATATCTTTAAGAAATAATAAAAATAAAATTATTCTCCCCCATCAAATAAAATAAACCACAAACAAATACTCATCAAAAATAAAAAAATCTCACTTAAACCACAATTTAAAATAATAAAAATGTCAAGACATTAAAATTTGTTCAAAAATAAAATCAAAATGGCTGTCACCAACGCTTAAAATTTTCCTACGGCCCTCAATTGCCGTCCTGAAAAATTTTCCCGCGTTTGTTTGCAACCGCGTCCCAAAATAAAATTTTCCAAAATTTTGCGAAAATTATTTTACCTAAATAGTACACAAAAACAAAAAATATTTTAACCAATTCACACCAAAAACGTGACAAAACCCAAATTAATTCTCAAAAATTATTTGTGTTAAATTAATTAAACATTAATTAATTAAACATGGCCGAGAAACAATTTACAAAATTAACTTTCTTTCCGACGCAATAATATTGACCACGCAAGACTTAGTCGGCGTCGTTTGCCATGTGCTCGGTGCACTTGCACTCTACCATTGCTTCATCGAAAAATTTGCTAATATTTCCTAAGTTTCCCAAATTTCACTTTCGCTAAAAAAAAATTTTTTTTTCCCAAATAAAAATAAAATAAACAATCAATTGATCCAATTTCCACAAAATAAAACAATTACTCGCGAACAATTTCGAGAAAAATCCACGAAGGTTCAACTTTTTGAACCAACAGCCAAAGTATTGACCACACAATACCAAACCAACACGACAAACAATCTGTCAATACTTTTACGGACAAAAAATAATCCGTCGAATTTTCCCAAAAGAAATGCCCACTATTATTCGCATCACTTGCCCGAATAATTGTTACCATAAAAGAAAATTTCACTCACAAAAATTTCGACTATTACACTGGAATTCCCGAAAAATTAGTTTCACTGAAAAACAATTGTCCCAACTTCGACATTTTTCATACCTTGCCTTTTCGCGCCTATTCAAAATGTCTGCCCATATTTCACGACCACATGTTTCCAGACAATTTTTTTAAAACCAATTTTATCACTTAAAATAATCCCAAATATGGCCAATTTGATTATCACTCAAACCCAAAAAAAAAAATTCTGTGTCCACGCACAAACCTTTAGCCTCCAAAAATAATATTTATTATCACAAAAAAATCAGTTAAAAACCATTGTCGTCTTGTCTCTCAGTCCAACGCTTTGCCCCACGTTGGGCGCCAAATTTATGACAGATATTAATTTAAATATATTAAATTTGCATCAACTGCATAATATTACTTCTTAATAAACAAAGGGGAGATTCCGCTTCGAACCCAAACCGATTGATGCGAAAACGGCGAGACAGAACGACAGGCTTTCCAAATAAACATGGACTTACCAAAATGATGTTCACTATAGGAGAAATTTGGACAGCACTTAAACAATTAAATAATAATTCACAAAACACAAATTAACCAATTATTACTAATTTATTAATCCTTCTTCACACACTCTTAACTGAGGAATTGAATTTAACGACAGGGTATAAACTTGACGAATACTTGACAATTGATAACGAACTGACTCGAAAGCAAACAATATGGTAATGATGCCGGCTGGCTTCCTCTCGCGACGCTCCCTCGATGATCCAACAGACAAACTCCTAAACCGCTCCACCCATTGGACGCTGGAAACACCACACAAGACGAAACCCAAAACCTCCGGCCCAATCACGATACACCCGCGAATATTCAAATGTCAATAATAACCCAAATGACCAAAAAGGAAAATCATAACGAAATACTTCGTTACAAAGGTTACGTAAGGTTCTCTTCACCTCGTACGGATACATATAAAATTTAAATTACAAGTTAATAAATTTAACCTGAAAAAATTGAATTTCTTTTAAATCTTTAAAAATATGAATTCATGTAAAATATATATTACACTGAGAGAGCTTTGGGTTAGCAGCAGACTGCGGTACAATTTTAGGCACGTGACAGTCCTAAAGTAGTTAAGCTGCTTTGGTAAGCTGCTCACCAACATTTTTAACAGTCAGACACCAAAAATTGTACCGCAGCGCACCAAAACTGTAGTGGAGCCGGTGTCACATATGTTGTTCCGCTACAGATCCAAAGGTCTCTCAGTGTACATTTTGAGGTTATCATGCTTATACTGAGTTAATTAAAAACGATTACAGTCCTAACACTCTAACATTCTAACTACACTGCAAAATCAAGAGTCTCACTTTAAACGTTTTGTCCCCATATTTGAAACAGATATGTGTCTCATTTTAAGACGTTACAAATGTCTCACACATTTAGCACTTCATTTTGACACACGTTATGTGTTTCAGGTATCAGTCTCATGGTAAGAAAACGTTTTATGTTTCTTATACGCACTGAGTCACCTTAAATGTCTTCAAATGAGACACAAGATAAAAATTAAATGTATCAAAATAAGATAGATTTTGTATCTCAATAGTTGAAACACTTAAAGCAACCCATTTTAAGACATGACTGAGATACCAGCTAATGCAGTGTAAGTGCATTGATAACATGGTTTCATTGACATTGTGATGTAACTTTTTCAATAGTTAACTGTAATATTTGCAATGGTTAACCATAACTTTAAAAAAAGTTAACTTCAACTTTTCAAATAATTGACTTCAATTTGATAGTTATAATTGTTTTCTTAATACAAAAAGTATAGTAAAAATACAATCTTTGTCTTATAAGGTCACAATGATACCAGTCAAATTAACTTTAACTTTTCAAAAAGTTAACTTTAACTTTTCCAATAGTTAACTTTAACTTTTCTAAAAGTTAACTTTAACTTTTCCAATAGTTAACTTTAACTTTTCAAAAAGATAACTTTAACTATTCACATAGTTGACTTCAATTTGACTGGTATCATTGTTTTTTTAATCTGCAGGTATAGTTGAACACTTTTGAGTTTTACTGAACGTACGCTGGAAGTTCATATTTTATGGAAATAATGTTATTTTACAAAATAATTAAACAAGATATGATATTCAATATTTTAAAAATCATGTTGTCCGACTATAGATGTAATCATTTTTGAGTAGCGCAATGAGTATAACAAATTTTTATTGATAATTAGTAATAAATACTAAATTTTATACATGGAGAGAAATTTATAGTAGTGGGTAACCACTACTATGGTTAGGGTGACAATCTTTAATGCTACATATACGGACATCCTTGTAGATTGTAGTATACCGTATGTCGAAATTAGAAAGGTCGTGGCGAATTTTTTTAGTTTGAAACTCACTGGCGAAAAAGAATCTATTCAGGGTCTTATTAAAGCTCATTTTTAATTTCTACACGGGGTTGACTAATTGAAGATTGTTGAAATTTGATTGTCGAGGTAACAATCTTTGATATTAAAAATGTTATACGATTTGAGATTATTGCCAATGGCCAGAAGAGGGTAGAAGTATGCAGAGAGAGCACAATAGCTGAGCTGTCATATTCTTTGAATTACATTACTTTCCAATTTTTCATTTTACAATAACGTTTACTCATGGATTTAAACAATCTTTTGGTGATTATAATTTAGAAGACGCTTATTCAGTGTATGAATGCAGATTTTGTAAAAAGTATCTGTGTTCAGAGAAAAATTTGTTGGAAAATGTTTGTTAACCTATTTCAGATCTTTTAAACCAGTCAGTGCTGTTCTATTGGCCGATAATCGGAAGTCTCATTCAACTTACAAATTTTACAGACTTTCAAAATTTTTTTAAAAATTTATTGTGAAATGAAAGTAATTTGTATAAGCATTAACCTATTATTTTAAAAGAAAATTCAATCCTTTAAATTTTTGAGGTTATAAATATGTATAAATTGTATAGTCTTTAATCAACTCAAACAAAAATCATTAACTAACTGACAAAAATTGAAATTAAAGATTCGATACTCCACAACACTGAAATATTTTCTTACAAAATTGACCATTTTAGAATTTAGATGAATTCGGAAACACTCACGAGTTTTTTCAATAGAATGGAAACGTACTGTCATAGTCAACGCATGCGCTCACGTTAAACTTCGACAATACTTGCGATAATAGTGACTGCAATCAAAGAGTTACCATAAGTAGGGGGGGGAGTCCTATAATTCCGGACACTTTTAATTTTATTTCATAAAATAAAATTAAAACTACTTAAAAAAATATGACTTTATTTTTGAATTAATTAACTCTACAATATATAACACCAAAATCAATTAACAAAAATACAATATTTTCATAAACTTTTTTTGAATTCAACTTAGTTTTGGTGAAAAATACTGCAATTTTGATATTGTTCCCTAGTACCGGACAGTCTAAAATTTTTTAATTTTTTACTATTCATTTCCTTCTTACTATCCATTTCTCATAGTGTAGAATTTAAATATTATATTATTAACTTCTAATAAGCTTTAATTCAATTTTCCAGCAAGAAGCAAGAAAAAAATCTTTTTCACTTTATAAATCCATAATATCTGACAGATGTCCGACTATAAAAAAATGAAGAAAAGTAGCCGACTTTTTTGAAATTTCATTCCCAAACTTGTCTACATTTGTGGCTCCAGGATAAGAAACAGGGAAATGAATGGTTGAAGGTTTAAAGCACGTCAGTAGACTTAACATGGTTTCGTTCTTCTGCACTCTTATACGAGGAACAAAGCAATCTGAACATATTCATAGGCGCTTCTGGGCGGAGTCCAAGACAAGTCTAGTGCCTAGTCTCATACTGACTTTAATGTGATCAGATCTTCTGATGAACTACATTATTATTTTTATTTGTCAAAATATTTACTTTTAATGGAATATTTAATTTGAATTTAAATATAAAATTAAAAAATGAAACAACTAAATATATTAGAATACTTTGAATTTTATAAAACTTCTCACAAGATATTTAAACGTTGAATCTCTTTAAAAATTAAATACAAGTCCTTTTCCATCTTAACTAAAATAATTTGTTTTAAAACGTTTAAAGAAAGAGATTATATTTAAATATTCTACAGATTAAATAAAAATCCCAATGCAAAGATTTTTAAAATTTAAAGTATTCTCTATTTTTTACATATTATTTCTGATTAGACTTTACATTTAGTTGCCTAAATTAAACATTCCAATAAAATATAATAACAATTAGGTATTACATAACCGACAAAAAACAAAATAAACACACACCTAACTCCAAAATGAGACCAAACATTTCACTTAGATGTTCTTCTAAATTCATTTGTAACACTAGAACTTTATCACAAAACTACACTCACTATTATATTTAAAATTAAAAATTTTATTATTTAAAACAAATAATTAGGCACGACGGACACTACGAACTACACCCAGACTTCCGAGTATATCAAAGACGAAGAAACTGAACAAACGCGGCGCAGGCGCGCCAGCAATCCTAAAAACTGTTTGGGAATGAATCTGAGGATTCTCGTACAGAACAGTTCCCGTTTAAGTGATCGTTGATACAAAGTTTGTAACAATTAAGTAGATGTATTAAATTAAATGCAAATAATAATAATTGTACCTAATTCTTTTCACCTTTGAATTAATTACAGAATCTGATTGCACTTGTTGAAAGAAGAAATTATATATATGTATATGTATATAATTATGTATATTAAGATATTTAGCTTTGATCTTAATTGAAAATTATTACTTAACTTTTTGGGATAGAAAACCAAAATTCAATATTTATTCCTACGATAATACAAATCATTCCAATTGTTTAATATCCAGTCCGAAATCTGAAAAGACCCTGAATAGATTCTCTTTCGGCAGTGAGGCTCAAAATAAGAAAATTCGTCACGACCTTTCTATTTTCGACACGCTTGAAATATCAGTTGATGATGTTAAAAAACATAGGTTCTAAGTAGATCGCGTTGTCTGGTACCTGAGTAGAATATCAGAATGTGTAAATTTAACAAGAGGCATTCT
This sequence comes from Leptopilina myrica (nomen nudum), assembly GCA_032872475.1. NCBI lineage: Eukaryota > Metazoa > Arthropoda > Insecta > Hymenoptera > Figitidae > Leptopilina > Leptopilina myrica (nomen nudum). Next base: position 8,582,389 of record CM065467.1, read on the forward strand.
AGTCAGAACTGGTTGGAAAAATTTAATAGGGATACACATGGATCCAGATAGATCTCCCTATCTGAAGATGAGGGTATTTTAGTCAGTGTCCGATTATCACCTATCTAGAAATTATTAGTGTGGTTGGCCTTACTAATTCCTCATCAGCGCCGCTTTTTAAATGAAGCGAAGTAGGGAAATTTCTATACGGTATACTACAATCTACAAGGATGTCCGTATATGTAGCATTAAAGATTGTCACCCTAACCATAGTAGTGGTTACCCACTACTATAAATTTCTCTCCATGTATAAAATTTAATATTTATTACAAATTATCAATAAAACTTTGTTATACTCATTGCGCTACTCAAAAATGATTACATCTATAGTCGGACAACATGATTTTTAAAATATTGAATATCATATCTTGTTTAATTATTTTGTAAAATAACATTATTTCCATAAAATATGAACTTCCAGCGTACGTTCAGTAAAACTCAAAAGTGTTCAACTATACCTGCAGATTAAAAAAACAATGATACCAGTCAAATTGAAGTCAACTATGTGAATAGTTAAAGTTATCTTTTTGAAAAGTTAAAGTTAACTATTGAAAAAGTTAAAGTTAACTATTGAAAAAGTTAAAGTTAACTTTTAGAAAAGTTAAAGTTAACTATTGGAAAAGTTAAAGTTAACTTTTTGAAAAGTTAAAGTTAACTACTGAAAAAGTTAAAGTTAACTTTTTGAAAAGTTAAAGTTAACTTTTTGAAATGTTAAAGTTAACTTTTTGAAAAGTTAAAGTTAACTTTTAGAACAGTTAAAGTTAACTATTGGAAAAGTTAAGGTTAACTATTGGAAAAGTTAAAGTTAACTTCTTTGAAAAGTTAAAGTTGACTTTTTGAAAAGTTAAAGTTGACTATTAGAAAAGTTAAAGTTAACTATTGGAAAAGTGGAAGTTGACTTTTTGAAAAGTTAAAGTTAATTTGACTGGTATCATTGTGTCCTTATAATACAAAGATATAAACCCTTTAGATACAGCTTGTAAAGAGCATGATATAGCTTATTCAAAAGATACAGACGTAGGTACAAGAAATTCTGCAGATAAAATACTTGCTGAGAAGGCGTGGGAACGAGTTGTTTCTAAAGACGCTAAATTAAGTGAAAAAGCAGTTGCATTAGCTGTAACTAATATAATGAAAACCAAGTCTAAAGGACCCCGCACAAAATGCATTGGAATTGGCTTACCGTTAATTTTGTTCAAATTTTCAGAATTAGTAGTTCTAAGTGTCCTAATTAAAGATATAATTTTGTTAAACTCAAAACTTCACTTGTTTGGCTGAAAACAGGGGGTGAAAGTACCCCCTGTGTAAGGCATGAAATGAACATTTCAGTGCTTTTAGCCAAATAAACCATTATTTTTGGTAAGTTTAATGTCAGAAGTCACCAATATACATAAAGAGAGAACTCTTAATGTTAAACAAATAAAAATGTAAAATATCAACCCTCAAAAACTACCCCTTGTACAGTTAAAACCATATAGAAAAGGAAAAAACTATTTTAATCACAGAAAATATTTTTATAAATAAAATATTGACTTTTCATTTACTAATACATATGAGATGTCATATTTACCCTTACAAACAACCCCAACAACAACAACAACAACAAAAAGCAACCCCTTTTATATTTTAAATAAATCCAGTAAACCAGATAAATGAACAGTTTAAACAGAGAAAGACTTTTGAAAATCGACTGGAAGTAATTATTTAATCTTCCGTGATTTTCAGTGCAATGTTCAAAATAATATTTTATTTTTGTTACATGTAGGAGGTAGTTTCTTTAACAACTACAAACATAATAAACTGTTTACTATTTTTAATAGTTTTCTTTGGTTGAAATGGATTTTTTACTTTTTTCACTTTAAATCTTAAGGGGTTGTTTTTTTCATAAGGGTACTTTTTTATTTTGAACATTGCACTGAAAATCACGGAAGATTAAATAATTACTTCCAGTCGATTTTCAAAAGTCTTTCTCTGTTTAAACTGTTCATTTATCTGGTTTACTGGATTTATTTAAAATATAAAAGGGGTTGCTTTTTGTTGTTGTTGTTGTTGTTGGGGTTGTTTGTAAGGGTAAATATGACATCTCATATGTATTAGTAAATGAAAAGTCAATATTTTATTTATAAAAATATTTTCTGTGATTAAAATAGTTTTTTCCTTTTCTATATGGTTTTAACTGTACAAGGGGTAGTTTTTGAGGGTTGATATTTTACATTTTTATTTGTTTAACATTAAGAGTTCTCTCTTTATGTATATTGGTGACTTCTGACATTAAACTTACCAAAAATAATGGTTTATTTGGCTAAAAGCACTGAAATGTTCATTTCATGCCTTAGACAGGGGGTACTTTCACCCCCTGTTTTCAGCCAAACAAGTGAAGTTTTGAGTTTAACAAAATTATATCTTTAATTAGGACACTTAGAACTACTAATTCTGAAAATTTGAACAAAATTAACGGTAAGCCAATTCCAATGCATTTTGTGCGGGGTCCTTTGGGATGGGGATAAAAGTTAATAAGAAATATAAAAAGACAAGAACCAAGAAGCAGAAGAAGAAGAAGAAGACAACAAAGAAGAAGAAGGTTGCTTCTAAGAGACATGTTTCATTAAAAAAGATTGTTCATGCTGCTAAAAAGTCTATGAAATCTAATAACAACTCTCTAGATACAATTAGAACTGCTATGATTGCCTATACTATCCAAAGTTGGTGGTATTTTACCTCTTGTTCCAATGTTCGCACGATTAAGTGCTCTAGGGGCGCTTACTGGTGGAATTAGTGGTATAGTGAAAGCTGTAAATGAAGCTAACATTGCTAAGAAGGAACTTTCAGAATCTCAACGACATAACCATACAATGGAGTCTATTGCTTTAGGAAAAGGTTTATACATGAAACCATATCAACGAGGACTTGGTCTTTATATGCGACCCTATAAAGGCAAAGGATTACGCATTAAGAAAAAAATTCAAAAAACTAATATTGAAGCTACCTCACCGTGCACTAAGTGATTATGATCTTCTAAAATATACTACAAGTTTAAAAATTCCACATTTTAGAGGAATCTTTATGAGAAATGAATTACCCGTGGGAGGACCGTTTCAATATGAATCAGCAATAATAAATCTTGATGATAAAGAAGGTCCTGGAACTCATTGGGTTGCATATAAAAAGGTGAACAATGAAACCGAATACTTTGACAGTTTTGGTAATCTTTCACCACCATTGGATCTCATTGTTTACTTAGGTGTTGGTAGCTATATAAAATATAATCATGAAAGATATCAAAATTTTGATACGTTTATATGCGGTCATTTGTGTCTTAAGTTTCTATGTAATCAACTTACAGTGAAGAATAACTTTAGTCTATATAAGAATATGTAAACAATTTCAAGCTTCAGTATACAACTAAACACTTAACATGAATGATTATATCACTCTCACGTTATCAGGGAATTCTTCAAGCCTTGAGGCTTCATACTCTCCACCAATTGAACTATCATCTAATAAAAATTATGTACTGGGTCTTGTTGAGCTCCTTACATTTAACTCAATTCCCAACATTGATAAGGGTGCTAATATGTTTTATATAGATGGTTTCGATATACAAATACCTACAGGTAGTTATGAAATCGAAGATATTAAAAAACATATTGAATATAGAATAAGAGGTACTGGTCTTAATTTAAAAATAATAGTTGATACAAATACATTAAAATGTACAATTGCATGTAATAAAGAAATTGACTTCAGGAAAGAAGATGGTATAGGACAAATATTTGGATTTTCTCCCAGGTATCTTGCAGCAAATACTGTTAATATTTCTGAATCAATTATATCTATAATGAAGGTGAATGCTATACGTGTTGAGTGTAATATTACAACAGGATCATATATTAATGTAAAGAAAGTACATACAATACATCAATTTTATCCTTCTGTTGCTACTGGATATAAAATCATAGAAGTTCCAAATAATGTCATTTACTATCCAGTCACCGTAAAGACAATACATAATATTCAGCTGCGTATAGTTGATCAGGATGGTAATTTAGTTAACTTTAGAGGAGAGACAATAACAATACGTTTACATGTAAAATCAGTGTAATGGGAATTATTTACAATCAAAAAAGAAAAGTTGGTGGTAGTTATAAAAGTGAACCAATATGTGTAAAGAAAAGCAGTGTGAATGTAACTCGCAAGGTGTTAACACCTCAGAATCAAATATTTCTGAAGAAACTTGGTCTGCGAATCAGACATTAAAAATAAAGAAGAAGAAGAAGAAGCAGAAGAAGAGAGGTGAAAAATTCTATCTATTCATTTTGTGTCGTTGTTATAAGAAAAATGGAGGAAATTCTCAGCATTCCAACTCAAGTGAATTTTGATGAATCTATAGCAAATTATGAAATTCATAGTCATCAACCATATGCATCATCATCTTTCAACAATAGTGATGAAATTCGGATAATAGTTCAAAATCAAGATTTATCCATTTTACCAAGCAGCAGTTCCTTACATATATTTGGACGCTTGACGCAGAGTGGTGGAGACATTTTACCAGAAAATGTTTTTCTTATTAATAATGCTATAGCTTACTTATTTGATGAAATTCGTTATGAATTAAATGGTATCGAGATTGATCGATGCAAATATGTCGGTCATACTTCAACAATAAAAAACTTGGTCTCCCTAACTCCTTCTCAACTTAAGCGTGCTGGAAATGCAGGTGTCTTTGAATATTCTGCTTTGGATTTAAAAATGACTGTACAAAATGGTTATTTTAATATAACAATTCCACTTAGTATGATTTTCGGTTTTGCAGAAGATTATGAGAAAATTGTTGTAAATGCTAAACATGAACTCATTTTGATAAGATCAAGAAATGATTTAAATGCTGTTATTCAAACAGCAAATCTTAACAATGATGAAGAATTTAAAATCACAATTAATAAAATTGAATGGTTAGTACCATATATTTTACCATCTGACAGTAATAAAATTAAATTATTAAAATTTATTGAGAAGGATCCATTAATTTCTATGAGTTTCCGATCGTGAGAAATGTATGAGTATCCTTTACTTCCATAAGTTCAAGAATTATGTGGAAACTCAAATCTTCATCTCAATTAGAGAAACCACGATATGTAATTGTTGGATTTTAAACTGGAAGAAAGAATAAACTAAAAAATACATCCTGTTACTTTGATCATTGTAATATTACAAATGTAAAACTCTTTTTGAACTCACAATCTTACCCTTATGGAAATTTAAATTTTGATCAAAATCAGTATTTTTTATTATATGATATGTATGCTAATTTTCAATCTTCTTATTATAGTAAAGATTCAGAACCTACTTTAGATATTAATACTTTTAAATCAAAAGCACCTTTAATTGTTATTGATTGTTCGAAACAAAATGAGTTTTTAAAGTAGTCTTCAGTCGATGTACGTTTAGAATTTGAAGCTAGAAAAAATATACCTGCTGATACAACTGCATATTGTCTCGTCATACAAGATCGTATAGTTCAGTATAAACCAATTAGTGGGATTATTAAAAAGTTATAAGGAGTGGAGAGGGAAACAAGTGGTGGGGGTGAAGTGTAGATATATAAGACATATTTATGAAGCAGATACTCATTTCGATTCTAAAATGGAGTTTATAGTAGACGTTCAAGGTTTTAAAAAACCCATCAATGAATTTATTTTCAAAGAGTTGGCTATAGTTCCTCTGGAGGCAGATGCTCAACCAAGAGTTTACCTTTTTGAACCACCTTGTGCTTAGAGTTCACTACCTGGACGTTATAAGAGCGAAAACTTATGGTTAACAAACAACTATCATTCAATCCCTTGGATTGCAGGAGATGTGTGTTACGATGAAGTGCGAATCATTTTACAAGATGCATTACGAGGAGCAAAAACTATCTACGTTAAAGGTTATGAAAAAAAACAGTGGTTAGAAAAGTATGTAATGAATGTGTACAATTTAGAAGAAATTGACTGTCCATCGTTTAAGAATATTAAAACTGAATTTTTGTCACCTATGTGTACTCATCATACTACACAAACTGAAAATTGTGCAGTAAACAATATATGTAAGCTTCGAAAATGGTTTTTAAATGTAACGAGTGAACTGAGAAACTTCTCAAATGGTATCGACGAAGTGGATGATGTGAATACTAATTTGAAATCATTTTATGAAAATTATGAACAACTATTGTAATAAGTTTTAATTTCTGTATATATATGAATAAATGAATTTTTTAATTTTAAAAAATGTTGTCTTTCTTTCATAATATACCTACTCCTTTAATAATATATACTTGAATTTTTTTTCCTTTAACTTTCATATAAATTTACTTGTATAATTTTTATAACATATTTTTTATTTATTTAAAAATGGTTTATAATAAGAAGGTGAGATAATAAAAGAATCCATTTAAAGTAATTTTTTTTATTATTTAAAACCTTTAAATATTTACATAATTTTTACAAAATAACCTTAGAATATATATTTTATTCAAATTCAATAACATTAAATTTGCCACCAATATATTTTAATCGCAACTTTTCCGATTGCACGGCTTCTTCCATCATTGTAAAGGAGGTAGGGTCAGCTTCAAATAGTTTTGTGAACCTTGCCGGAAGAAAAGTCGTAAATGTAGCATCCAGGTCGACTACAATCCTAGAACCATATTTGGTCTGCACCTTGTTTATTTTAGTTACGTTGTATAACTCATTCACAGTCAACTCAGAAAGCGGCTTCGTTGGCAGAAATCTCTCCATGCGACCAGTAGCGTTGACTTTTTGGAAGTCCATTGTTTTAATATCTGTAAACAAAGCAAAAAGATGGATTTTTAACATTAAATTTAAAAAACAAATTTAGAATACAAAATTTTTTAATATAAAAAAGGAAATTTACCGATCAAATATGAAGATGCTGCTACAGTTTTTAAAGCTGCTAGTACTGCTAATATTGCTGTAAAAGCTGAAGCTGCTGGTACTGCTGATGCTGATGAAAACTGTAGTAGAAGTGTCGAATCGTGGATTCCAACCTACCTTATACCCTTTAAACCCCATTCTTCTTCAACTCCCACTCTTTTACCCCCACTTTAACGACTGCGCACGCAACTACCTCCACTTTAAGTTAAAAAGAGGAGTCATTTGGAAGACGTGTTCAAACTTGTAAAAAAATAAATGACGTCACTAAAAGGTTTCCCAAAAAATGTCTTTGTTACTATCTATAGTCAGGTTAAAACCTGTCTGAAGGTTTTTTTTAGATAATGTCTAACCTAAAAGCAATGTATTTTACATAAATAACGGGTGAGTGGGTGGTGGGAGGGGGTGGTTGCAAAGTGCACGATAGTTAGGTAGAATGTAAAAAAGGGGGGGTGAAAGTGGGTGGTATTTGCATATTCCACGTCTAAAAGGGTGAAATTTGCGTAAAAGTTAAAAAGGGTGGGTGAAAATTGGGTGGTATTTGCATAAACTAACAATAGAAAACATATGCAAATTAGGGTTATGCAAATTATAAGAGTTAACTTATTTGCATATATGCAAATTAAAAGGGTTAACTAATTTGCATACATATAAATTAAAAGGGTTAACTAATTTGCATATATGCAAATGAGACCCCCCACCAAGGGCCGGTTCCACGAGGTTTTAGTCGGTAAGTAGGAATCTGCGGTCGGTAAGTAGGAATCTACATTACCGATACCTCGTGGAACCGGCCTAGCTATACTACTAAGAGTTATCGTAGGGACACCATTGTGTCTACAGACAGACACGAAGAAAGACACACAGACAGACACTTTTTCTAGACCATATTTTTCAGACTCAGGGGACCCCAAGACGTCGAGATTTTCTCATGTCCTGAGAATGTAAAAAATTAAAGGTTTTGTATTATAATTCGTGGTAATTCCACAGTTTATGAGACAAACAAAAATACACCAAAATTTAGAATTTTTTTTATGAATCCTACAACTTTTTCCAGTACTTTAATGAAAATCCTTGACTTTTCCCTGAATTTTCTAATTTTTATGACCTGTGGCAACCCTGTAAGTGGGCCAGAACACCTTGATTCCTGGCCAAAAGTCGACTTTTTGAACTTTATCTTTTGTTAAAGTAGTTTATGACATTCTAATTAGTGATAGTTCTGGCATCTTTTTCATTAATGACACGGTTATTTATAAATATTTAACACGTTAATAATTATGTAAAATTTAAAGATATTTCAAAATTTCTCTTAAAAATTTCATTGAAGTTCTGTACATTTCTCGAAATAGAGTTAATTTTTTCAAACAATTACTTAATGATGTTCAATATTAGTCTCAAACAAACAAAAAAATCAGTATCTAATTATGGGATAATTTATTTTCAATTAATTTTATAAGCATAGAAGTTAGAAATTAAGTAAAGTTGCGTGAAAAATAATATTTGATTTAAGAGTTCCCCAAGATTTTGTAAAGTTTCGCATATGTATGTATTCTTTGTTATACGTATTTTAAGAAAAAGTGGCACATTTTACCACAAATTGATTTGTTTACTAAAAAATTGCAAATATTATAGTCAATGATTAAGTCACAATATATGTAGTGAATAGGATTAGGAAAAGCTTGGCTACAATATCAACATCCATTCAAAAGTGGCTGAAAATTGTTACTCAGAAGTATTTGAGGTTGCTGATTACGAATCTAATGTGAGAGTTTCAAAACTTAAAATGGCGGATCCAACATGGCGGACGAGTTTTTTAAAAATTAATCATATCCACTTGAAACTCGTTACTCGAGGGTTTTCGGGGTCGCTGATTACGAATCTGTTGTTAGATTTAAAAAATTAAAAATTATAACCTCCTTGTGGTAGACCTTGGTAACTGCTAATATAATAGGCTAACTGTAAATAAATTAAACCTTTTTATTTTTAAAGCCTGAATATGAGGTTTAAAATCAGCAATATCAAAAACCCTTAGATATGCAATTACAAGAAAATCTATTAATTTTATTGCGTATCGTTCACTTTTTTGAAACCGCCATAATAAATTTTTCAAATCTGACATTAAATTCGTAATCAGCGACCCCGAAAACCCCCGAGTAACGAGTTTCAAGTGGATCTGATGAATTTTTAATAAAGACATCCGCCATATTGCATCCGCCATTTTGGATTTTTAAAAACTAATAATGGATTCGTAATCAGCGACCCCGAAAACCCCCGAATGACAAGTTTCAGGTCATTTGAAATATAAATTGACTTTTGGCCACCGAACAGGTTCTCCTGGCCCACTGTGCTATGGAATAGTTATAATTCTACTTTTATAATAAAAATTACTATTCATTGTAAAATGTACTTTGCATGAAGTGAATATTTATATGTATTTTATATTTATTTTTTATATATATTTCTGGTAGTAAAAATGACTAATAGTAATTATTACAGTAGTCACTTTTAAAAATTGCTTTAAGAATTTTAAATTTTACTTTGTTATTGTAAATTTTAATAAATTTTGTATTACTTTTTACATTCGATATGTTGTGAATATTATTTGTAGAAATTCTAATAATTAATACTACGGGAAATAACTATTGCAGATAGTTAACTTTTTACTCCGAAAAGTAGTAATCCGTACCACTACTATTACACACCTGTGTGTGTGTGTGATCACGTCACTACTGTGATATGCAGCGACCGTAGCCTGACATCAAAGTGATCTAACATCTCTAGGTTACAAGAAGAAATAAGCCACTGGATTGTAGAAATTTTGCCAAATGACTTGCGAATTGGAAATTTGTTAGTTGCTTCTTGGATCTCTTTTAATGGACACTCAGAAAAAGAGTTGGCTGCCATAGCCAATTAAATAGTTGCTATAGCGCGATCCAATTAATTGGATCGTGCTATAGCAACTATTTACTTGGTTATGGCAGCCAACTCTTTTTCTGAGTGATATATATAAATTATTTAAAACATTTTTACAATAAAGTTATTATCTACAAACGTGATAAGACATTTCAAGTTTAGAGAAAACCTATTGCTGTTAAATGAAAATAGAAAATCATTGAAATCGTCATTCCTCTTGCTCTCTCATGTGGTGGTTAATTTCAGGTTACAATGAAATATTACTGTCAATTGTTTGTATACTGTCAGTGAAAAATAAACATATAAATCTTGTCAATGAATTGTTGAAGTTTAAAAGATTTTCTTTTTCGGTAAGTGTTTTTAAATCTACTATAGTTCTTATGTGCACTGGATGTGATGCAAATATAATAATATTTATACAACTCAGGCGTATTATGGTCACTTTATCTACCTGTACAGGCGCGTACTAAGTTCTCCCATATAACCCAGCTGGTCAATAAAGAAACCATTGTAGCCCTAGGGAGATAAAGGGTATATTATTGACCGCTCGCAGGTCAATAAAGTACCCTTTATCTCCCTAGGGCAATAATGGTTACTTTATTGACCAGCTGGGTTATATGGGAGAATTTAGCATGCACCGGTACAGGTAGCATAGAGTAACCATAATACGCCTTTGTTGTATAAAGCAAAGTATAGAACAAGGGAGGTAACCTCGTTTATGACCTCTGCACAATATTAAAAAACTCGTCTTCGCACTCGCTTCGCTCGTGCTACGATTCGTTTTTCGATATTGTGCTCGGTACATAAACTCGGACGTACCTCCCTTGTTGCATAATGTACTATTATTTTCATGATAATATAACCAAAAAACTTTTTTTACCCTTTATTTAAAAAAACACCTGTGAAAAAGTTTAACCTCTCGTTTTTTCATTACATTTTAATATTAAAAATCTTTATTAGTAGTTATAAAACTGAATGATCAAGATTCAAAAGTATTAAATTTTGTAAATCTTAATATTATTCTACGTTTTAGAGTTCAACAAATTAAATTTTTCTTTTTTTATTTCAATCTGACAAAAATGAATCTTTCTGGAGAATCACCAACATATCTTATATTGATTATGTTTTATGTCGCAAATGTTCGATATGACATTCATTAAGTGTACTTTTTGTTATACAATATTCTCAATAAAGGACCCCGCACAAAATACATTGAAAAAAAGTTTCGGTCAAATTTGTCCAAACTTCGAAGTTTTGTAGCTTATAATCTCCTGAACAAACATGTTAATGTCAAAAATCCCGAAAATCAATAGTTTTTTAGCTACATCATGTTGAGCCTCAAAAAATGAGTGAAATATAGCAAAGCTTGATCATGGCCAAGGCTTGAGACTTAATGCAAAGCGTGGAAGTTTGTTGATGGCTATAGGCTTGATCAAAGTTTGATCTGGCTCAAGACTTGATCATGACTCAAGGCTTGATTATGGATCAACGATTAATAATGGCTTGAAACTCCATTATGGATCAAGGCTTGATCATGGATTAAGACTTGATTATGGCTCGAAACTCGAATATGGATCAAGGCTTGATTATAGCTCAACAGATAATCATGACTTGAAACTCGATTATGAATCAAGGCTTGATTATGGCTCAAAGCTCTTATATGTATTAAGGCTTGATTATGGTTCGAAGCTCTAATATGTATTAAGGCTTGATTATGGTTCGAAGCTCCATTATGGATCAAGGCTTGATCATGGATTAAGACTTGATTATGGCTCGAAACTGGAATATGGATCAAGGCTTGATTATGGCTCAACGATTAATCTTGGCTCGAAACTCGAATATGGATTAAGGCTTGATTATGGGATTAAGGCTTGATTATGGTATTAAGGCTTGATTATGGCTCGAAACTAGAATAATAATAATAATCATGTCTTGATCCATAATCGAGTTCCAAGCCATGATTAACTGTTGAGTCATAATCAAGCCTTGAGCCAAGATCAAACTTATAGGCTTGATCAAAATCAAGCCTATAGCCATCAACAAGCTTCCACGCTTTGCATTAAGTCTCAAGCCTTGAGCCATATGAGCAAGCTTTGCTATTTTTCACTCATTTTTTGAGGCTCAACATGATGTAGCTACAAAACTATTGATTTTCGGGATTTTTGAAATTAACATTTTTTGTTCAGGAGATTATAAGCTACAAAACTTCGAAGTTTGGACAAATTTGACCTAAACTTTTTTTCAATGTATTTTGTGCGGGGTCCTTTATGTTCATAGAAAAATGTTTAGTTAAGTTATTTAATTTTAATTCCTATATTGATTTTAATTATTTATCAATTTCTAAAATATGCAATTCATGCATATAATCACGTAATAGTTAGTTAATTAATTTTAAATGAACTACTAATTAATTAATAAAAAATACATAAATAGGGTAATTTGGGGTAAATTTAAACAGAATATCTATTTTTTACCAAAAACATTAGTTTTTTTCTTAAAAGGTAAAACGGACGGATTTTTTTTGCATGAACTTGTTACTTGACTTCCCTACAAAAATTTTATGAGGTACAAAAAATATTGATGCACCTGAATCGCCTAATACTGACTGTTTACATTTACCCCGAGATTTTAAAATTTCCTAAAATTCGCGGTAAATACAAACACCACTGTAGTTAAGCGAGATTAAAGAAACAAGTTAATAAAGTAAGTATACTACGGTTTTAAGGGATGAAAAAACTGAAAAAAATTCTTCTTAGATGTATAGAAAAATCAACCAACGTGCTATAGAGACTTGTCACATGAGTCAAATTAAAGCCTGAACCCTGTACTTTAAGAAAAGAAATCGATGTTGCTGACAACAAACTAAATTAGCCGTCAAAAATAATTTTTTTAAAAGATGGCAAGCTTAAAAAATTGACTCACACAGTCCGTAAATAAAACTGTTTTAAAAATTGATTGGATTTACTTAGAATTTATTAGTTTGGGGTTTCCGAGGTCGTTAATAACAAATATGATGTACAAATAAAAAATCTGTAGTTCGATTTACAACACTGTGCTACAAAAATAAAAAAAAATAGAAAAACTTCTTATGTGATTTATTGGAGGTTGTAAGTTGTGACAAACTAAGAAGAACAGTACAATTTATATTTCCCAAACACCCCCAAATTTTCATTATAGAGTCAAAAAACGAATTTCACGAGTTTCTAAGTACAAATATAGGCTCGTAATATCCTTGTTTCTAGGCCGATTTCAACGTTTTTTATTTTAAAGCTGAAAAACAGAGCTTTCCAACCCACCCAGAGTTTTTTTGTTTATAATAATATTTACAAGAGAAAAATCCCTACAAAGTTAAGAAAATGTCATTTTTTAAACAATTTTTTAACTTTAACTGATATTTTTGGCATGAATTTTATTTTAAATATATTATTTTCTTTCCCTGTAACGTTTAAGTGTATTGAAACAATTGGATTTTGTTAAAAATTATTTGAGTTATTGCAGTTTATGACTTTGCAGACACAGTAGTCGATTTTAGTACATGACAGTTTTCCTTCCTTTTTTATTCGTAATTGTTTCTTAGTTATGATATATGAAGTTCAGGCATTCTATCTCGAAAGGAGTAATCGGAAACTTCAAGTGACTCAAAATGAGTAAAATAACAATATTCTAGTTACTTTCATTTGTGTTTCGCATGTTTCGTGTTCCATGGTTGCCCATCCATGTCTGTCAATTGACAAATGTCTAACCTAAAATTTTTTTCCATTTCTCATAAAAACAATAAATCGACTGCAAGTATTAATGTTTTGACAAGTGCAACGTGTTTATTAGATACAAACAATTATTTTAATTCATATTTTTATAAATTATTCATAGCTTTTCCAATGTGATTGTAATTTTATCGTAAAGAAAAAATGATATCCCTTAAGACTCATTTTGAGTCTTTTCCCTAGAAACTCTGAATGAGTCGAAGGGGTATCATTTTTGTTGCAGTTCAAAATGAGTCTCATATGCGACTCATTTTGATTCCGGTTTTTTTCTGTGATGCTGGCACGGTGTCAGATTAGTATACATATTTTATTAACAACACATTTTTACATATATAAAACGTTAAACAATATTATTTATTAATTAATTTAATTGTAAACGCTCAATACAATGCTGAAACATATGAATTGTTATTAATTATTAACGAAAAATCTGAAGACATGAGGAATTGAACTCAGGACCCTCGGGCTGCAAAGTCGACGCCGCATCCGCTAACCTAAACCTGCTTATGAAAAGTGAATGGAAAGTTTATACAGTAGAACCTCGGTTATCCGAGCCTCGATTATCCGAGATTCCGGATTATCCGAGGCACTAAACATGCTCAGATAATGCGGAATAACTCGGATAAAACGGATCGAGCGACTAAATTTGGAAAGTAAATTTTACAAAACCACTGTTTGTGATCATTCCATTTAAAATTTCGTCCATTTTTGTCATTTAATATTATTCTAACACTTTAAACACTTGAAAAATAATTTGAAATTTTGAAATTTTTATGGCAGGGAGTCAGTTCAACCTATTCCGATCATCCATTGACCGACTGTACTAAACCTATTATACAAAAACCGACTCTATAGAAAATTAAATTCTACACAAGCCGACTCTAAATAATACAGCGCGTAATAATTCCCACACATATGCTAAAGCAATAATACCCGTTTCTCCATATACCGAACCTACAAAGGTCCGACTCTATAACGAATAAACATTATCAAATGTTTACCAACAGACCGATTGTACAAAGATACGACTCTACACCGCAGAAAAATTCATCAGTTATTACATAGACCAACCATGCAAAGGTCCGACTCTTTACACTGAACAGAAAGTTAAGAAGTCCACAGACCCACTCTACAAAGGTCCGACTCTACACCGAATCGAAATTTAAGAATCTGATACTCCACAGACCCACTCTACAAAGGTCCGACTCTACACCGAACCAAAAGATAATAAACTGTTTCTTTACAGACCCACTCTACAAAGGTCCGACTCTTCGCCGAAACGGAATTTAAGAATCTGACACTCCACAGACCGACTCGACAAAGGTCCGACTCTACACAGAAACAGAAGATAATAAACTGTTTCTCCACAAACCCACTCTACAAAGGTCTGACTCTCCACCGAACCGAAATTTAAGAAGCTGATACTCCACAGACCGAATCAGCGAAGGTCCGACTCTACACCGAAACAGAAGATAATAAACTGTTTCTCCACAAACCCACTCTACAAAGGTCTGACTCTCCACCGAACCGAAATTTAAGAAGCTGATACTCCACAGACCAAATCAGCGAAGGTCCGACTCTACACCGAAACAGAAGATAATAAACTGTTTCTTCACAGACCCACTCTACAAAGGTTCGACTCTACACCGAACTAAAACTTAAGAAACTGATGCTCCACAGACCGACGCAACAAAGGTCTGACGCTACACCGAAACAGAAGATAATAACCTGTTTCTCCACAGACCCACTCTACAAAGGTCCGACTCTACACAGAACCGAAATTTAAGAATCTGATACTCCACAGACCGAATCGGCGATGGTCCGACTCTACACCGAACCAAAATATAATAAACTGTTTCTCCACAGACCCACTCTACAAAGGACAGACTCTACACCGAAGCGAAATAATATTCTGCATGCTGATTAATTCTACATTAACCGACTCTACAGATCCCAACTGTACTTTGACATAAGAAATAACAAACAGTAAAATCAAAGATCGACTGTTTAATGACCGACTCCACAAATTCCGATATCCATTAATATGACAATTAGAAAACCCAACTATTTAATGACTGACTGTACAAATAATAATTTTAATTAATATGACAATTAGAAATCCCAAGATTTCAATGACCGACTCTAAAAATTATAATTTTAATTAATATGACAATTAGAAATGTCGACTCTTCAATGACTCTCTCTACAAATAATAATTTTAATTAAAATGACAATTCAAAATCCCAATTCTTCAATGACCGACCCTGAAAATAATAATTTTAATTAATATGACAATTAGAAATATCGACTCTACAACTTATAGTTTTTATTTAAAATGACAATTGGATATACCGACTCTTCAATGACCGACTCTACTATTTATAATTTTTATTAAAATGACAATTGGAAATCCCAACGCTTTAATGACCAACTATACCTATAAAATATAATTTTTTTTATAATGATACATAAATAAAATAAAACTACTATTTCCATAAAGTGGCTTTTGCATTTAATAATTGATTTATTAATTATAATTATAATTTTTTGGGGTCGGTCATGAAATCTTGGGATTTTTAATTGTCATATTAACTCAAATTATAATTTGTAGAGTCGGTCTTGAAGAGTTTGGATTTCTAATAGTCATGTTTATTAAAATTATTATTTCTAGAGTCGGGCATGGAAGAATTGGGATTTTGAATTGTCATATTAATTAAAATTATTATTTATAGAGTCGTTCAATGAAAAGTTGGGATTTCTAAGTATCTTATTAATTATAATTATATTTTTTTCCCGTGTGTAAAAGAGACGCTGGCCCATAGAGCGGCCCTCGTGGATTTGCCCACATTCTTGAGAGACACATGTGAGTCATCCAGGCGAGGTACCACATAGAAACGATATGCTGATCGTTGAGGGCGCCCGCGTGGGCCATCCACGAGTGTGCCCTCGTCGCCCCCTGTGTGGCCCTCGCGTTTGCGCCCAACTTATCCCCCTTTTTTATTTTTAAAAAGTAAATTCATTAATTATTAATAACAAACGAGCTCAATTATTAATAAATAATACATTCCCAAATAGCACTGTTTCTCACTGTAAGGTTACTAAGACGACATCCGTAGAGCTTGTATGGTTACCAAGTAAGAGTGTGGTAAACACGATGTTTTCTAAAAAGTTCCGCCTTACAGTGAACTTACACAGTAAGCCAATGGTAAGCTTTTGTGAACCTAACATGAAACAGAAAATTTTGAAAACAAATTTCTGTAGAGTCGGTTAATGTAGAATTAATCAACATGCAAAATATTATTTCGGTTCGGTGTAGAGTCAGACCTTTGTAGAGTCGTTCTGTGGAGTAACAGTTTATTATCTTTTGGTTCGGTGTAGAGTCGGACCTTTGTAGAGTGGGTCTGTGGAGAAACAGTTTATTATCTTTTAGTTCGGTGTAGGGTCGGACCTTCGTCGAGTCGGTCTGTGGAAAAAAGTTTATTATATTTCGGTTCGGTATAGAGTCGGACCTTCGCCGAGTCGGTCTGTGGAAAAACAGTTTATTATCTTTTGTTTCAGTGTATAGTCGGACCTTCGCCGAGTCGGTCTGTGGAGTATCAGATTCTTAAATTTTGGTTCGGTGTAGAGTCGGACCTTTGTAGAGTGGGTCTGTGGAGAAACAGTTTATTATATTTTGGTTCGGTGTAGAGTCGGACCTTCGCCGAGTCGGTCTGTGGAGTATCAGATTCTTAAATTTTGGTTCGGTGTAGAGTCGGACCTTCGCCGAGTCGGTCTGTGGAAAAACAGTTTATTATCTTTTGTTTCAGTGTATAGTCGGACCTTCGCCGAGTCGGTCTGTGGAGTATCAGATTCTTAAATTTTGGTTCGGTGTAGAGTCGGACCTTTGTAGAGTGGGTCTGTGGAAAAACAGTTTATTATATTTTGGTTCGGTGTAGAGTCGGACCTTTGTAGAGTGGGTCTGTGGAGAAACAGTTTATTATATTTTGGTTCGGTGTAGAGTCGGACCTTCGCCGAGTCGGTCTGTGGAGTATCAGATTCTTAAATTTTGGTTCGGTGTAGAGTCGTACCTTTGTAGAGTGGGTTTGTGGAGTATCAGATTCTTAAATTTCGATTCGGTGTAGAGTCGGACCTTTGTAGAGTGGGTCTGTGGACTTCTTAACTTTCTGTTCAGTGTATAGAGTCGGACCTTTGCATGGTTGGTCTATGTAATAACTGATGAATTTTTCTTCGGTGTAGAGTCGTATCTTTGTACAATCGGTCTGTTGGTAAACATTTGATAATGTTTATTCGTTATAGAGTCGGACCTTTGTAGGTTCGGTATATGGAGAAACGGGTATTATTGCTTTAGCATATGTGTGGGAATTATTACGCGCTGTATTATTTAGAGTCGGCTTGTGTAGAATTTAATTTTCTATAGAGTCGGTTTTTGTATAATAGGTTTAGTACAGTCGGTCAATGGATGATCGGAATAGGTTGAACTGACTCCCTGCCATTTTTATTGGTTCCGTGTTATCCGAGTTTTCGATTATCCGAAGTACCTCTTCCCCACATTACCTCGGATAATCGAGGTTCTACTGTATATGAAGTGTGACACCAGGACTAATTACAAAATGTTCTCAATTAATAGAAAAAACCTTTTCTAAAAGACAGTTTGAATAATGTTATGTCAAAGTTAATAATTATAATAATATTTGTTAATGTCATTATACGTTGGGACTAAGGCTAAAGAGTCTCATATGCGACTCATTTTGATTCCGGTTTTTTTCTGTGATGCTGGCACGGTGTCAGATTAGTATACATATTTTATTAACAACACATTTTTACATATATTAAACGTTAAACAATATTATTTATTAATTAATTTAATTGTAAACGCTAAATACAATGCTGAAACATATGAATTGTTATTAATTATTAACTTAAATCCAAAATCTAAAACAAATTTGACCGAGAACCAAATTCTGTACTTTTTGTGCAAAGCAAACATAGAAAAATACTGAACTCAAAATGAGTCAGAAAAATGACTCATTATGAGCTGCAACAATAATGAACCTTGTAGATGGCGCCACGTTCTATGTCATTTAACACAGACTCATTATGAGTTGCAACAAAAATGAGTCCAATTTTTTTCTGTGAATCTGAGTAAATTTTATGAAACGAGTATGCTATTTAACATCCGCTATTTTGAAAGTTTTGAATGTGACTTCAGATTCGTAATTAGCCACCCCAAAAACCCTTGAGCATCAAATTTCAATCAGATTTGATCAATTTTTAGAACACGTTTCTGATACTTTTTATTGTACTCTCTAAATTTTAATTACACGCATAGAAAGGGTTTTCTGTGGCAGCGAACATTTTGCTCTACAGCAAACCTTGTTCGTTGAAATAGGTACAGCGAAAAAGTTCGCTGTGAGATCAAACAAGTTCGCTATGACAGCAAACTCGCATAAATTTGTATTAATGTTTGCTGTCACAGCTAACATGTTCGCTGCCATACTGCAAACTTCTTAGCTGTGGTAGCTAATTTTCAGAAATTTCATAGCAAACATCTGTTTATATTACTGCTAGAGCTAATTTCTTTTGTTCCGTGTGGTAAAAATGTTTACTAATTTGAATTAGTGACTGACTTTTTGCTTTTTAATCAGTAAATTTTACTAATAAATAGTCATTTCTACTAATTTAGTAGTAAAGTTTACTAATTCAAAAGCAAAAAGTCAGTCACTAATTCAAATTAGTAAACATTTTTACTAATTCAAATTTAGAGAGTATTTAAAAGCGTTATGACAGAGAAAAAAATTACATTGAAATAACTTGCCATTTTTTAGCATTTTTGAAAAAAAGAAGGGTTAAATATTATTTTTGAAAATTTTAACAACGCCATTCGAAAGAGTGACCCCTAAAAATAGTAGGATATGTACTTTTACACGCACTTAAAAAAAAGTTTTACTTTCATCCTCATTTTGAGGGTGAATTTAAGGTGTAAACGGAGTCAGCCCCGTTAAACAAGGACATACTTATGTGAAAGTCATGGGCTGAATTAAAGGTGTAAACGGAGTCAGACTTTTTTTTCCTGTGTAAAAACTTTTATGGATTTGTTCTGATAATTGTAAGAGATTGAAGTTCATTTTGGAAAGCAGCACATCTCGTCGTTAAAGGGTTAAATTTATAATTTTAAATAACTAATAAAAATTATTTATTACTAAATAAAAGACTATTTATATTTGATTTATAATTAATACAAATATATTTTAATGATTAATTAATCTTAAAATTTACATTTTTAAAAAGTGTATTTGGTCGTCTCAATATAACACCCCGTGTAGAAATTTCCCTACTTCGCCTTATTTAAAAAGAGGCGCTGATAAGAAATTACTAAGGCTAACCACACTAGAAATTTCTAGATAGGTAATAACTGGGCTCTGACTAGAATGCCTTCTTTTTCAGATAGGGAAATCTAACTGGATCTACTTATGTCCCTATTAAATATTTCAAACAGGCCCTGACTAGAATGCCTCTATTTAAATTCACACATTCTGACATTCTACTCAGGCACTGACAAGGCGATCTAGTTAGAAACTCTCTAT
The DNA here is from genome assembly GCA_032872475.1 of Leptopilina myrica (nomen nudum). NCBI lineage: Eukaryota > Metazoa > Arthropoda > Insecta > Hymenoptera > Figitidae > Leptopilina > Leptopilina myrica (nomen nudum). The sequence continues at coordinate 8,602,618 of CM065467.1, forward strand.
TCTTCCACATCGTCACCTGGAATTTCAAGCGTGACGAAATTAGACAGGTCCTGACGAATTTTCCTAGTTTGCGCCTGACTTGCGAAAGGGCATCTATTCAGGTCCATAATGAAGCCTATTTTCAATTTCTACACGGGACTGGGTAACAAAAAAATAATCATGTTGTGTTTATTTCAAAATTTTTGTGTTTATTGAAAGTTTGGGTGTCAATGAACAAGAAAATAGAAATAAAAATTTTTTAAATTTATTTATACCCCTAAAATAAGGGGTTGATTGAATAAAAAACGGTATTTTTTGTTCTTTTTGAAGACCTGTAAAAAGAAAATGGGAAGACATAAAAAGCTCTAATATGTCTTAAAAGAAAGCTCAAACCTTTGTCTATAAGAACCAAAACTGAAAAGTAATGTAAAAATTGCAGGGGACGTGTATTTACCGAGTACCCCCTCCCCCCCTAATAATTCATACGCCCTGGTAAAAATGACTGGGAATCTAAGCATTGATGCGTATTAATTTTTCATCATCGTATTGGCTTCAAATTTGTTACTCGGGGGTTTTTGAGGCCCGTGTAGAAATTGAAAATAAGCTTTAATATGGACCTGAATAGATACCCTTTCGCAAGTGAGGCGCAAAGTAGGAAAATTCGTCAGGACCTGTCTAATTTCGTCACGCTTGGAATATCAGGTGATGATATGGAAAAATAGAGAGTCTCTAACTAGATCGCCTTGTCAGTGCCTGCGTAGAATATCAGAATGTATGAATTCAAATAGAGGCATTCTAGTCAGGGCCTGATTGAAATATTTAATAGGGACATAAGTAGATCCAGTTAGATTTCCCTATCTGAAAAAGAATTTACATGCGCATAGGAAAAAACCTCAGCTTTCGTTTGCAATAATTTATTTTCAAATAAAACGAACCCTTTTTTTGGTAATTGAAATTGAAATATTAATTATCAAAAAATTGGGTAAATTTTTAAAATATTAAAAAATAAAATTCACCATTGGAAAGAGGACGAAAAAACCATTCCGAAACATATTTATTAAAAAACACAGTTTTTTAATAAATCAACCCCCTATTTTAGGGGTTTGAATAAATTAAAATTTTTTTAAATATTTTCTTGTTCACTGACACCCAAACTTTCAATAAACAAAAAATTTTAAAATAAACACAACATGACCATTTTTTTGTTACTCAGTGTAATTAATTAATTGATTTATTTTTTAGTGTTTTCCTACAACAGATTTAAAAAACTCCCTTTTTTGATAAATAATGAAAGCATTATTCCACCAGTAGATTAAATTAAGAAATTGAATTAATTTTGAATTGCTTAAGTAAAATTTTTTATTAAATCATTTATTTATTTTATGGTAATTCTTCAATAATTAAGATACTTGAAAAGAATTATTGTTAGAAATAGAAAAATTTAAAGGTTTCATATTAGAATTCGTGGTAAATAAGTTTTTTTTGTTTTTAAACAAATTTTATTTTTTTAAAAAAGTATAATTTACTTCAAGAAATCAAAATTTTATTAAAAGCCGAGTACACACAAAAAACCCAGTCTCATTTTTGTTGCATCTCAAAATGAGACTATGTTAAACGCCATAGAACGTGGCGCCACCTAAGAGTCTCATTTTTGTTGCAACTAGGTTTTTTCAGTGTATTATTTGAAATGTTCCAAGCAATTAATACTCTGAGCGAAGCAACTTTTATTATGTTACTATTATTCATTATACTTTTATTTTTAGTTTTTACTCGAAAAAGAATTTGCTATGGAACAAAATTTCAGTTACCCGCATATATTCCTTTCCCATATAGAACGTAACATTACAATAATATCCGGTAATATTACTGTAACATTACTTCAATCTCACACGCTTTGGGAAAAATAAAAAGTAAAAGTTCTTACTATTTTTAAAATTATATCATGTTACAAAACATGTACAGCTAAAATTGCACATTTTAAGAAGAGGCACTACCCCCACCTTTGACCTCTTTAAATTTGAATTATTGAAGTAGCTTATATTTTTTTCCTGTATCATTTTTAACTGTAAAACATATAGGATGGTCAAAAATTAGAAATTTTTAATTTTTTAAGCGGTTAGAATTTTTATCTTTTAACTAATTGGATATATTTTTGCAAATCCATGCGAGGGATTGTGTATGTATCAGGGACTGGCACGAACACGAAAAAACACGAAAATTCGTGTCGTGCCTTGATACAACACGATTACGATATAAAATTCGTGCCGTGCCTAGGCAAGATACAAATGCGAATTTGTAATTCGTGTCGTGCCAAGGCACGATTTAAAGACACGCATGAAACACTGTGTAGAATCTTGTAAGCGTCATTTGTGTTTTTTAGGCACGACACGAATTTGGAAACGAACTTTGTATCGTGCCTTGGCACGGCACGAATTACCAAGCGTACTTTGTGTCCTGTCAAGGCACGACACGGGCACGACACATATTTTTCGTGAAAGTCCCTGGTATGTATTGAGTGTAAATGTGTGAGTATACATGTGTATGTGTATTCTAAAATATAGTTAGATATATATATACTTAGTGTGAAAACTGTCGGTCGGTCTGTACCGCTCGGGTTGTCAGACGGACGAATGCCAGTACAACGCCGGTTGTTCGGCGGCATGAAATCTGTAGCGAGTCGGACGCACAGCCATTACAATACAGTATAAATCTTGATCCGGCGGTCGGATCCGTCTTTATACCGCGCCAGCAGAGATTAACATCCGAATTGGTAAAGACTGCCTGTACCGGCATTGACTCTCCAATTCAATCGGCGCGGATCCTTGACGGTTGAATGATCCGGCATTCGTCCGACTTTTCCGTCTGGGCTTGTTTACATTTACCCCAAATGACCCTAAATAAAATCATTAACATTATAATCTAATAATTTAATAATTAAAATAAGTAATTTTAAATTAATAATACTATTTATTATTTGTATTACTATTATTATTATAAATGTTTACATTTAAATACAGTAACTTATCTAAATAAATATAATTTATGATTCACTTTATCGAAGAAAGATAATATGTGACGCTCCACGAAAGAAGGGACCTATCCCCGAAAGAACATTAGGCTCAATTTTCCGTACACAATGTATGAAAACTGAGCCTAATGTTATTTCGGGGATAGGTCCCTTCTTTCGTGGAGCGTCACATATATGCGAGTAACCGAATAATTTTTCCATAGCGATTGCGTATAGCCGAGAGGCTTAGTATTAATGCGTGCGATTTTATAGGTTTCGTTAGATATAGTTTAGGCAGGGTTCAAATCTGTATAGATGTTAAGATTTTCCGATATGTTATGTTGTTAATTGTAAGAATGAATGTGATAAAAGAGTGAAACTTATGAATAATGAATAATAATACTGCCGTACTGACGAAGAAAGTCACTATCTACATTTTAAGTCGAACGGAGATATTTAATGAAACGCGTTTGCATTAGTTCCTTTTATTGTATTATATTTTTTGAAAAAACACTCATCGTTCTTAAGTAAAATGGAGACGCTCTGTCGATTGGTGCAAAAAAAAATTATAAATTTTAATTGTTTATATGCAAAACTTTAGATAGTTATTATACACATAACTTTTGCATGTGCGAAATCGTCGGAAAAACTGGGGTACTATGTACATAGTGACTTTTTTCATCAGCTTTTCTCGGCCGCTGAGGCTCGAAATACTGAAATTCTTGTAGATAGGACCGTTGTTTTGTAGATAGTGACTTTCTTCATCAGTATTTCACCAAAATCGATATAGATAGGCTAATTAAGCATTTAATTATCTCGAAACTTAATTAATATTTTTAATTATGGATTGCACATTTAGATTCTAATTTTTATTACGAATTCAACAGTATAAAAAACTCATTTTTCGTCAAAAATGTAGATAGTGACTTTCTTTGTCAGTACGGCAGAATACACATGTAGAGTGTTAATTACTTGAAGAAATATTTTTTGGACGCACTGATTATTTTATTTTTATTTATAAAAAGAAAACGAGAAAACATATAGCTCTCTACACCAGCATTATTTTGTCAAGACGTGAACAGACATTATCTGGCATATGTTTCGCCCGTCGGTGTGAGGCGCGTCATTGTGTGGGTACGGATTACTACTTCTTCGAGTAAAACTCTCTACGAAATAGTTATATTTGCTCTGATTCGTAATAATAATTGCTTCGCTCAGAGTATTAATTGCTCTGGACATTTTAAATATTACTAGGCGTTTAATAAAATTTAGATTCCTTGAAGTAAATTATACTTTTTCAAAAAAGTCAAAAGTATTTGAAAAAGAAACAAAAGTTACTGCCCGTGTAGAAATTGCAATGTGGCACTGTTAGGGACCGTAATAGTTTTCCCTTTTAATATTAGGGGCCCAATAGGGCAAATTGCTAGGGTCTTTACTAGTTTCGTTACGCAAAATGTAATGGGGCCCGTCAGTGGAAAATTAATGTGGCCCCAAACAAGGGCCTAACAGGTCCCCTATCAAAGCCCTTCTAATTACAAATGACCGCCTACATTAAAAAAAACCTGCTTTTTATTAATTTTTTACTATTTCTTATAGTTTCAGGAGGCGTAAATAATTAGAAAGATTAGTAAAAAATTATCAGAAATAAATATCATAATTCTAACATTAATTATTATAGTTCCTGGAGGCCCCAATAAAAAAACGTAGTTGAAAAAACTATAAAAAAACAATTAAATTAATTATATAAAGTATTAAAACTGAACTTATTTATTTATGTTTAATAATTGTTTAATTTCGTTTTTTAATCTTTTTCCCTACCTACTTTTGTTTATTTTACCTCATATATTTAATATAAATACACCTAACAGAGAAAAAATTCCTAAACGCCGGGAATTGAACCCACGACCCTAAAATTCGCAAACCGATAACCTAACCACCCTACCACGCTCACACGCTACAATGACTTCCTTAATACTTGAGGACATTTATGTTCACATTAATTATTAATTTACAATAAATAATGTCTCTATCGGTTATTAAAACTTGTTACTCGGGGGTTTTTGGGGTTGCTGATTACGAATCTGAAGTCACTTTTAAGAAATTCTTGCTTTACACTAATCTATAATGTAACTCGTGAGTAACAAATTTTTGACTAAAAATTGCACCAAATTAAAAATTTCTCCGCCATATTGGATTCGGCATTTTGAATTTTTAAAAAGTGACATCAGCTTCGTAATCAGTGACCCCAAAAACCCCCGGCTAACAAGTTTCTTTCGAATCTGATCAAATTTTAAATTTTGATCGCCATTTTGGATCCGCCATTTTGAAATGTTTAAAAATAACTTCAGATTCGTAATCAGCCATCCTTATTCCTCTGACTGGAACGGTTGTGAGGGATTTACTTCGCGTGTCACATTAATAAAGAAATTATTTAAATAAACTAAAATTTTGCAAGGAGCTGTTTTTAAAATTTTTTAGATATAAATTTATAATAATAAATAACTAATTGAAAATTATAAAATAATATAATGTTCTAATAATATAATAGTTTAATAAAATGAGACTAATAATTTGATTCTATAATACTACACGCAAAATAATAAAAAATAATTAATTAAACTTCTAGTATTAGGGACCGTATTTGCTCTGTTTTGGACCCTTATAAGGGAATTACTTCGCGTGCCACATTATATACGAAAATCTGTAATTCGGCCTCATCAATCGGGCCGTATTAGGACCTGATAGGGAAAACGGTATAATTTTTTGTTGGGGAAAACTGTTACGGGCCACAAAAGAGCCCTACTATTGTCAGGGACTATAATGGCAATTTCTACACGGGTGTTTCTCGAGCAGTTTCAAAATTACTACTTGAAAGTAATGATTTTTCATCGAAAATAGTATAATTATTACTATTTTTTCTCCGTGTATAAAAAAAAATTGTTTTATTATTTTAATTACTAAAAATTCAAAATAATTGGAAAGCAGGATTGTCAAAAAATTTGATTTTTTTTCCCTGCGACTTTTTCAGATAGAATATCAACTTTTTCCTTTATCTCTACAAAAAAATAGTTTTAAATCAAAGAAAAATTGAAAGCAAAAAAATTTTTAAAAGAAAATGTTCATTTATTTGAACTTTAGCACCAGAATGATTAATTAATAAATAAATTATTAACTAGACGAAAGTTGATTTAGAAGATCTATTTAGAAATATAATTTATCGTCAAGCATTTAAGTTATAATCGACATAAAATGTAGACTTTTCATCACCATCACCTAAAGACTTTGTATATAACCGATTATTCATTATAACTTGCGATCTCACATATTTCTTGTGCCAACGATCACTCACCGATTTCCGCAAAATAAGGTATGCCTCATTATTCGATCATTAAATCACTAACGATATTCGTTGCGTCGAGAGAGACTCGATATGTATAAGTAAAAAAGAAAAAGAAAAGAAAAAATTAAAGAAAACAAGAATGTTTACCTTACGGTAATTGCTGTAAAAAAAGTAACTAACCGGATGTATATATGCAACTAAAGGTGTGTATATCGCGCGACGCTATATAATAGTGATAATCAATGTTTGTTCTCAGAATATTACTCTATATATAAATTTTAAGTTCCTGTTTATGGTGGAACCGCCGCGGGTTATTAGCTGAGCTCTTCAGGATATACCGATATTTACTTTTACAACATTAAAGAAACATTCGCTTTAATCTCGACCAATTACATTGCTAATGCAGCGTGAATGGACCTTCCCGTTGACAATTTAATTGCAAATCTGCACGCGAGTACCGAGTTAACCTTGCAAATTGACTTTCGGAGTTTCTTCATTTATCGCGGCATTTTCTTTTCTTCTTTTTCTTCTTCTTCTTCTCTCTCTTTCTTTAAATGAAACATGAGAATATTTGGAATTTTCATTATTTTTTACCGTTTATACTTGTAATGAACTCAATTTATATAATTAAGAAAAAAAAACTCACCATATTTTTGCAAAATTACAAAGTTTTTCAAACTCAAAACAATTAAAGTTCAAGTTCAAGAAACAAAAAATAAGACATTCTGACAGCAGGTTTATTACAAAAGTAGTATCTTACATGATAATATCAATAATTAACGTCTGCCACGACATTTAAAATTTTTACTATTATCCACTGATTACGGATACACAACTACAGTTCTTTGGATTGGAGAAATTAATAACATGTTTATTATAACGTTGTTACCATTATATTATTTTAAATAACGAGACTGAAGGCGCGCTTTAGCGCGCTGAATTTATTATTTATTTATTTTTAATTTTTATATAATAATAATTAATTTTTCATTTTATTTTATTTATTTGTATAATTCCATATATACATAATTTTTTATATTATTATTAATTCTTGAACAGGTATCAAATTATTAATATTTAAAAACACACTTAAAAAATTGCATTTTTGACGATAATGATCGACACAATAACGGCGAGTACTCAATTGAATCTATGTGTTTCTGGTATAAAAAGTGGGCACATACATATTTTCTAACATAATTTTTTCAAATAAATTATTGTCAAAATAAAGATGTTCCCTCTAAAGAATAATCTTCTTGATCATTTTAGATACATTTTTTGTATAAACAGTGTATTCTACGAAACCACTATTTTTCCCCAGAAAACCTTAATGACTTTTAAATGAAAAATTGTTTCCAAAAATACTGAACAATATTATCTCTAGCCACCGTTGCTAGGAAACGAATTTTAAACAGTAGTCAATAAGAAAATGACCCTCAGCAACCGTTGCTATATACAACGAACAATTTTAATTAAAATTGTTGCTATCCTATGCAAGAAATTTTAACTTATGTTTGCTACGATACTGTACCTTAGCAACCATTGCTACACGGAGAGAAATATCATACTAATTGAGCATGGGCAGCCGAACCGAATAACGCACAGACACAACTACGCGTAATTTGCTTGGAATCCATGCCAAAATCGCATGGGTCCATGCGATTTTCACACCATCTATTGTAACTTTCGCATACTGAGTCTATGGAAAAATAGAGTGAGAAAGTCCATGCTATAATCGATTGGAATTTTTCTCCGTGTAGGCCACAAATTTTAAACAATGGTGTTAAAATAATAGCACTTAGCAACCGATGCTAGGCAACAAATCTGACCCTTAGCAACCGTTGCTAGGCAACAAAAATTTCCCTTAGTAACCGTTGCTATGCAATATTGACCCTTAGCAACCGTTGCTAGGCAATACTGGTCCTTAGCAACCGTTGCTAGGCAACCATAAAAAGCTTTTTACGCATGTGGTGTGTATGACCTTTTTATTATAGGGTCAAACCATTATATTTCGAATAAAGTCGTTGCGCCCTAATTTTTAAAAAAATTAATACTTTTAGAATTGAATCTGTATGATCTCTGAATAACGAAATGAAAAGAATTATATTAAAATATTTATTACTTTTCTTTAAATATGAGTGTAAAGTGGAGAAAGTGCGAAAAATGGCACTTTTTTAGCAATTAGAAAATATTTAAAAAAGTATTGATAAATTTTTAAAAGTGCAAAAAGATTTATTGATTCAGGTATGAAATTAGTTGAATAATTATTCTTTAATAATAAAACTAGTGAAAAACTAATGAAAACTAGTGAAAAAGTCCTGAACTGGTTTATGAATAGAAAAATGTAAAATTAGCGAAAAAAATTTGCCCGCGTGAGTAGTCGAACTTAAGGGTCGTTCCAGAATGAGCCAAAACGCAACGAAGACGCAACGCGTCCCAATGCTAATCAAATGGGGACGCGTCGCGTCTTCGTTACGTTTTGGCTCATTCTGGAACGACCCTAAGACCTCGAGACTCAAGATCGCTCCGCCTTATGCCACTCGGCTGCAGGGACGCGTTACGATACTTTAGTTTTAGATCGTTTTAAAGCGTTTAAAGCCAAGTGGCGCTGTATACCTATATTGGTTACGCTTCGTCTTCTTTCTTAAATAGTTCGAGACTTTTTCAGGGCGCAGTGATTGAAGAACTCAGTCGCAGCGTCAAGAACAAATATTTCCAAGCCATTAGAAAACACCTGAAAATTCTTTAATGAATATTGAACTTGTCTAAAACAAGTTCTAAATTTTTCCCATATCCTGAGTTCTTGAATAAATTTAGTAATGACTCTTGAAAAAAGTTTTTCCGTGTATCAATTAATTACGAGAAGGTGGAATTATTGAATTAAATAAAAACTCACCGAATATAGAGTATTTTTTATGAACTTTCAGAATTTCTTATCGCACTTTTTTAATTTTTCCTTTAAATATACAAGAAATATTGAGTTGAAAGTGCGCGATTTCTAAATTGTTGCGTACTTTACAACTTAATAACTCTGTTAAAGAAAAATAAAAAAATTTGTCACTTTCACAACTTCTAAATAACAACGAAATCCATACACTCAAAAATTTTCGTTTTGCTTCAAACTTACAGGTTACTTAAGGAGTTAATAAATTAAAATTTCAAAAAAAAAATATTTTTTTGGTTTTGGATTTATTTTACGTGAGCAGTCTTGTCTTTTGACAGAGTACTTGTCTAATGCCAAATAAATAATTTTTAAAGAAATAACCCCGAAAAAAAGAAAAATATACTTCCTTCATTAACACCCGTGCGAGTTATTTTTCCATCAGGAGTTAGCATTTAGGTGTTAAATTTTAACTTCTCTGGCATTAACTCCCCAATGAGTGCGACTTTTATAGAATCCCCTAGGGAGTTAAAATTTAACTCCCTTTTTTTACAGTGTATATATACTTTTTTCCATTTAAATTTCTTTTTGCCTTCTCATAATTGGTTGTTTATAAGGAAGCTTTGCATTCGTGACGATTTTCAATTTTTCAAAAGAAGGTTATATGGGCTCATTTTTGTCTAGAACATATGAGGCGTTATTTCTCAAACGTCCCAGTCCAAAATTATAAGTCTTTGGATTGTGTTGGTATTTTGGGAAATTGTTGCCCTATATGAAAGTAATAAATCTGTAAAATATTAGTTCTTTAAAAAAAATTGTAGAAAGTGGTGGGGGTTAAAGTTTTGACATTTTAAGTAACACTGCCATTTTCAAAACCATGTAACTTTTATAAAACTTTATCGATTTTAATTTGTTTATAATGGATTTAAAGCATTTTTTATCTACTTTCTAAAAATTTTACAAACAAATTTTAAAAAAAAATTTTAAACAATTTTTTTCAAAAATTAAGTTTATTTTTTAATTTTGACCTTGATGGGTATTTTAAAAAAATTTTTTTTATTTTTATTGGAAAGCTGACATTTTTCCGGAAAAAACCATATAAGTTTCATAGTGGGATGACCAGAAGTTTAGAAGATATTTGAAAGCAAAGTAAGCGGTACGCCCGGGTTACTGTACGTTACGCCGGCGCTGCGCCGTTAAACGACATAAAAATCACTCTTTTATCTTCATCTGCTTTAGTAAAAGCTCTGCATTTAAACAGGGTTGATACTTCCTATGAATCCTTTTCAATAGTAGCTCTCTGCATTTAACAGGGTTGAGACTGTCAATAAAATAATGCCTGCATTACTTTTACCGAAAAAATTTAAATATATAATTTTGAAAACGAATGTTTAAACTTTTATAAATTAGAATTATTATCAATTAAAATGAGTAATTTTGAAAAAGAAAGATTAAAGTTTTAAAGGAACAATAATTATCATCAATTAAAATAATTAATTTTGAAAAAAATATTGATGTTTCGTAAGTTAAAATTATTGTTATTGGCAATTGGAAAATTTAATTTTGAGAAACAGAAATTTAAGTTGAATAGAAATTGAATATTTTAATAAGATTAATTTTTTAAAATTTTATGTTAAATAGTCATGAGATTCAATTTTTTTATTAATTTAGGTCATTTGTTTTAATAATAATAATAATAATAGATTTAAAAACAAATGACCTAAATTAATAAAAAAATTGAATCTCATGACTATTTAACATAAAATTTTAAAAAATTAATCTTATTAAAATATTCAATTTCTATTCAACTTAAATTTCTGTTTCTCAAAATTAAATTTTCCAATTGCCAATAACAATAATTTTAACTTACGAAACATCAATATTTTTTTCAAAATTAATTATTTTAATTGATGATAATTATTGTTCCTTTAAAACTTTAATCTTTCTTTTTCAAAATTACTCATTTTAATTGATAATAATTATAATTTATAAAAGTTTAAACATTCGTTTTCAAAATTATATATTTAAATTTTTTGGGTAAAAGTAATGCAGGCATTATTTTATTGACAGTCTCAACCCTGTTAAATGCAGAGAGCTACTATTGAAAAGGATTCATAGGAAGTATCAACCCTGTTTAAATGCAGAGCTTTTACTAAAGCAGATGAAGATAAAAGAGTGATTTTTATGTCGTTTAACGGCGCAGCGCCGGCGTAACGTACAGTAACCCGGGCGTACCGCTTACTTTGCTTTCAAATATCTTCTAAACTTCTGGTCATCCCACTATGAAACTTATATGGTTTTTTCCGGAAAAATGTCAGCTTTCCAATAAAAATAAAAAAAATTTTTTTAAAATACCCATCAAGGTCAAAATTAAAAAATAAACTTAATTTTTGAAAAAAATTTTTAAAAAATTTTTTTAAAAATTTGTTTGTAAAATTTTTAGAAAGTAGATGAAAAATGCTTTAAATCCATTATAAACAAATTAAAATCGATAAAGTTTTATAAAAGTTACATGGTTTTGAAAATGGCAGTGTTACTTAAAATGTCAAAACTTTAACCCCCACCACTTTCTACAATTTTTTTTTAAAGAGCTAATATTTTACAGATTTATTACTTTCATATAGGGCAACAATTTCCCAAAATACCAACACAATCCAAAGACTTATAATTTTGGACTGGGACGTTTGAGAAATAACGCCTCATATGGGTGATTCTCCTGAAAAGCACCTGTTTTTTCCAAAAACTAAACAAAATTAATTTTTACATTTTCTAAATATTTTTGTCATGGGTAGGTTTTAAATAAGTTTAAAGATAAAAAATCTGAGTTGCGCAAAATTAATTTTCAAAAATAAGCCTTCCAGCATCATTTTAATATTAAGTGTTTTGATGGTTAAATACCGTAATTAATATTAGGGTTTTTGCAAAAAAATCCCTTTTAAATTTAATTTCTTTAATTTATTAAACTTTTACTATTATTCATTTATAATGTAATGAATTGTGTATTTAATAATTTATTTATAAGTCACTACGGTCGGGACACTTTTTGACTTGTGCCCATAACTTCCGTTCTAGGCCGAATTCCACGTTTTCTGACATAGGGGAGAGTGGGGCAAAATGGAGTAGGCGGGTCAAATGGGGTACCTCTGTCTCTCCATGGTGGGTACATTTAATTTTTTATCCTCGGTATATATCATTCATTTTGATAAGAAAATGTTATTAATTATGAGGGCAATATGAATTTTTTTTTTAAAGTTATACAACTTTAAGTTTAAAGTTTTGAGCGAAAAAAATATCGATTTTTTCGAAATTAAAGTGCTTATAAAACTTTTTGGGATAATTTATTAAATTTGGCAAGTGTGGAATCGTTTTCAGCACTTATTCTAGAGTAATTTCCAATAGGATAGATTGGTAAATTGTTTATAACAATTTGTAAACATTACATTTTGTTGTAATATGCAGTGCGGGGCAAAATGGGGTACCTATGTGTTGGGCCATGCCGGGTGGTATTTAATATTCATTGAACTACTTAAAAACGTTATATTATGCATATTTAACAACTTTCCGCAGAAAAGTCAAATTTTTGTTTCGGGGTATTATGCTATCGATGTTTCACTATCGATATATCGATATTTTTCATTATCGATGTTTTTCTGTTAATTTCTAGTAAATATTGCTTGTTTTTTTCATAATAATAAAGAATCTTACTTTTTGTTTGTATTTATAATCTCTTACAATAAAAATTTAACAAATTTAGAAAAAATATTCCATGTTTTGTATGGTAATTTGATACCACCAAGTTTTTGCACCTTCTCAGAAAATGGGATATAAGTTCTTTCAAAAAATTTTTTCTCCGCTATTATCATAATTTCCTCAAACCTAAGAGTACAAAGAAGAATTTTGATGATTAGTTGAATCGATTTATTCGTTTGGTTCTCTGCCCACATAGCACAATTTCGTGCTGTAAGTTTGTGGTGTATCTTATACGTAAGCCCGTGCAGAAATTAAAATGTGGGCCTGATAGGGTACTGGACAGTTTTCCCGATCTCTGGTGTGGCTCTGGGTAGAGAAACTGGCCAGTGCCCGACTAGTGTGTGACGCTGTTACCGACCAATGCCCTACTTAGGGAAAAACTGGTCAGGGCCTCGTCAGTTTTTCTTAAAATTGCCCTATTTTGTGAGGTTAATTTTATTCAAAAGAAATTACAATAAAATTACGGTACTTAAAAATATTATTATATTAGAAACATAATGAACATATTCATTCATTAAAATAATTATATATATTAAAATAATATAATATATATACAAAGCAAATGATAAATTCATCCTATAAATTAATAATTATTAAAATTCATTAAGTATAATTTATTAATAATTGTTTATTAATTATTATTTTTCAAATTCATAATTTTTATTTTTAAATAAATGTATAATAATTAATTATTTAATAACTATTATTTGTTATTTATAATTTAGCTGTCATTATTGATAAATAAAATTTATTATAATATTGTACTTAAAGAAAAAAAATTATATGTATTTTCGTTTTTTAAATATATTACCATAATTATTTTATAAAGTGTTTTAAAAGAAAACGCTTTTTTAACTTTAATAACTGTTTTAAAAAAGTTAATTTTAAAAAATTAAATTTATTTACATGCCTTTAAAACGAGGAAAACTGTCGAGGCCCTGATCAGAGCCCTATTTCATATCTAGTGAACACCCCACTTAGGGTTTTGGCCAGAATTTCTGGTCAAACCCATAAGATAAAAAAATTCTTAAAAATGTAGTATAATTACTCCGTTTAATTAATTTTTCCAATTGTTTATAATTTTATTATGGGAACTAATTTAAAAAACTTAATTCATTTACATTTTATTCAAACGAGGAAAACTGTCGAGGCCCTGATCAGTACCCTATCTAAAACCTAATGAACACCCTACGTCGGGTTCTGGCTAGGAATTCTAGTCAAACCCCTAAAATAAAAAAATGTTTAAACGGTCAAGGTAAGGTTACATGTAAAGGTCAAGGTAAGCTTACATGTAAAGTCTAAGGTAAGCTTACATGTAAAGCTTGAGGTAAGCTTACAAGTAAATAATAACCTTACCACAGTCTTACCATATAAGCTTACCTCAAGCTTTACTTGTAAGCTTACCTCAAGCTTTACATGTAAGCTTACCTTAGACTTTACTTGTAAGCTTACTATATCAGGGCGGAACTTCTTAATTCACCTTATGTCTACCACAAAAATGCCGCGTAACCTTACAAGCCTTATGTATAAGATACACTACAAACTTACAGCAAGATATTGTGCTATGTGGGTGTAAACAGCCAATTACAAAAAGGTACCCCATTTTGCCCCACTCTCCCCTATGGCTGGAAAGATCTGCTAATGTGGAATGTTTCTTCTGTACATCAGAAAATGTCTGGACAAAATTGGAAAAGTTATAAACATTTTTTTTTTTTAATGTCGTAACGGTCGGGCCAGGTCTTTACGGTCGGGCTACCGTAGAAAATCAATGTGAAATGAAAGAATATTTCTAAAAATGGCCCGTAAATGACAGAAGAATGCTGAAATGCACTTGAAAATGGAAAAAGGAAATATAAAATTTATATAAAAATTAATCTGAAAACGTTTTCAGTAAACGAAACGTTTACAATACGTTATCGAAGGAGATGTGAAATGAGACTTTTTAAAATGTTTTACGAACGTTTTTCGAACATGAATATATTTTTTTCACTGTAAATTGACGTTCTTCACACATCTCTACGGGGCGCATGATTATTCCCCAAATTTCAATTTTCTAATTTTTAAAACATCGAAATTCTTATCATCGAAACTTCATTTCGCATAAATTTCAGTTTCGAAATTTCATTCAATATTATATAATTTTTAACTTATCTAATTATTATTTATCCTAATATTAAAATAGTCGAATTGTTTTTTAATATAATTTTTAATATGTCGAAAAACTCTTTGGCATACATTTTTGTTTTTCCGAATGACTATTTTTCATAATTATTAATCCTCCGAATTTCCATTTGAAATAATTTTCAAACCTTCGAAATATTATGTTACACAAATATTATTTATCGATAATTTAATTGTCATATTGTTCATTTACTCGAATTATCAAATGACATATAACGCATTTAATCTAATTCTCATATGTGACATAACCTTCAAATCTTCGAAATGTCATAAAATATCATTATGTTAGGAAATTAATTTCCTAACATACGAACAACTTTTTAACCTACAATAGAAGTCACAGAAATTTCATTTGTCCTAAAATAACAATCAAATTTTAAAATATTTTTCTCATCTCTATTGTTATTTTAGGAAAAATGAAATTTCTGTGACTTGCATTGTAGGTTAAAAAGTTGTTCGTATGTTAAGAAATTATGTCAAATGGAATTTCGGAGAAATAGATTTTGTGTTAAATGGTTATTCGAATAAATGAAAATTATGCCAAATTAAATTTCTATAAATTAAAAATTCTGAAATATGCCATTCTGTAGATTTGAAGGTTATGTCTCATAAGAATTCAAGTAAATGCGTGATATGCCACTTGATAATTCGAAAGAATGAACATTATGACAAAAAAAATTTCGATAAATGAAATTCTTAAATATGACATTTCGAAGATTTGAAGGTTATGTCACATGAGAATTAGATTAAATGCGTTATATGTCATTTGATAATTCGAGTAAATGAACAAGATGACAATTAAATTATCGATAAATAATATTTGTGTAACATAATATTTCGAAGGTTTGAAAATTATTTCAAATAGAAATTCGGAGGATTAATAATTATGAAAAATAGTCATTCGGAAAAACAAAATTTATGCCAAAAAGTTTTTCGACATATTAAAAATTATATTATATAACAATTCGACTATTTTAATATTAGGATAAATAATAATTAGATAAATTAAAAATTATATTGAATAAAATTTCGAAATTGAAAATTATGCGACATGAAGTTTCGATGATAAGAATTTCGATGTTTTAAAAATTAGGAAATTGAAATTTGGGGAATAATCATGCGCCCCCATCTCTACCTTAAACACGGAAAAAAAGAAATTAGCTCCAGCAGTAAACAGATGTTTGCTGTAAAATTTCTGAAAATTTGCTACCAGAGCTAAGAAGTTTGCAGTGGCAGCAAAATGTTCGCTGCCACAGCAAACCCTTTCTATGCGTGAACAAATAAATTTCCGATGTCAGAACGTACCATAATTGTAAAATTATGTGTCCTAACCTGCACGATATAAAGTGACCCGACCGTAAGTTTCGCGTCGTTTTGATTTTTGATTGGAATTCTTAAAAAAATTCTGTCGGAATTCCGATCTGAATTTTGATTAGAATTCCTATAAGAACTCTCAGAATTCTGATCTGGATTCTAATGGGATCGGAATCCTGTCAGAAATCGGAATTTCGATTGAGATTCCTATAAGAATTCTGTCGGAATTCCTATAAGAATTCTTGTCAGAATTCCGATCTGGATTCTGAAAATTCCGATGGGATCGGAATTTTGGTTGGAATTCCTAAAAGAATGAATGAATGCTAAATAAATATATTTTTCCAAAATTTTTAACAGTGCATTTTTCTCCGTGTAATGTAACATTTTTTTTAAATTTTCCGAATTCCAATTAAAAGAACTAGTGAGTTTGTAAATAAGAATTTTTTAGTTGCAAAAATATTTGAAAAAAATTGTGAAATTGAACAAAATGGAAAAAAATTTCAAGGATCAAGAAAAAATATTATAGTTGTACAATTAAAGTTTTTTGTAAGTGCGAGATAATTATGTCTTTTTCATTATATTGATAAATGTCATTGAGTAAAGAATTTTTATTGTAAAATAAAATTATAAAGTTTTTATTACTATACTATTTTGTTATAAAAATTCTAACGGAATTATAAAAACAATTATTGGATAGTTTTATAACTTTAAATAATTTAAATCTTTCAATTTATTATGTCTTATATAATCTTATTATGTCTTATAAGGCGTTACATGCGGTGCCCTCGAGGAAAATCCTCATTGATTCCATATGGATTTTCCACGCGGTGCCCTCGTGGATTTCATAAAATACCCTCGACATTATTTTTAATTAAATTAATAAATTAATTATTTATTAATAACAAATTAGTCCAATTATTGATAAATAACATTCTTATTTAACAATTTTTACTTTTTTTAATAACATCGTGACCAAAAAAAAACCTGACGCACGCGGAAATTGAGCCTACGACCTATACTGACTACGAAACAACACTTATACCACTATGCTACCGGACCTACTTGAAAATAAGGGTGTTATTGTCGGTGACTTGTTGACTTGCTTTTGATGATTCAATAAATTATTTATTGTCACTAATACACAATGACAAAGAATTAAATAGTTTCATAATAATGATAAAAATATTAATAATATAATAATAGACCATAAATATTCATGAATTAATATTTTTATCATTTCAAAAAAAAATGTCAAAACATTTGTGTTAAAAACGCGTTTCTCATAGTTTAAAATTATTAGAAACATTAATTTTTTTATGTAAAAAAAATTTTTTTTTTGGACTTAAATATTTTTTAGTCAATGATGTGGGCAATCCATGCGGGCCCTCAAGGATTTGCTCTTATATCAGTTGAATATTTTTGAAAAAGTAACATTAAATATTTGTTAAGAACGCGATTTTCATTGTTTAAAATCATTATCATTATAGATAGCAAAATAACGCTAGATACACACCATAATGTTTTTAGGCGAGATCTATCACTGATAGCATACCTAATTATAAATATTATTGTATAAGGTTTTTGTAAGAGGTATTATACCTTATTTATGTATATTGAAATTTTTAAAATAAACCTACTTTATCAAACCAAAAAAAAAGCTTGGAAGCGACCGCCCTTGAACTTCCTTTTGAATTATGGGACCGTTACATTCAGTGCTAAGAAAAAAATGCTATTGAATCAATGAAATATTTGTTTGTCGCAATAAACGGCATATTCAATATCGTTCGAATACAAATACTGTTGGTTCAATAACATGTGTTATTGATTACTGCACTATAGATTTAAATAAATCATATATAATATTATTACAGAAATTATAGTATTAACGAAAAATGCTATACTATCAAGAAATGCATTTCATACCTATAATTAAATCTGTTATAAATTTAATAACATGTACTTGCAAATCAATAGAATATGCTATCAATTTCATAGCATGATGCTACTGTTTGAATAACACATAATTTTAAAAAGAATACATCACACTTTAGATTTTAATAAATTTAAATTTAATTTTACAGCATGATGCTATAGTTTGAATAACCCATAATTTTAAAAAGAATACATCACACTTTAGATTTTTATGAATTAAAATTCAATTTTATAGCATAATTCTAAAGTTTTAAATATAAAATATTATTCTTTTGAAAAAAATATTTTAGAAATAGACATATTTTTGCACTTTCACATCTTGTTACCAATTTCAAGATACACTTTTTTGTAATTCTATGCATACAATATATATACAATTCGAGATATAACTTATAAGTTTACAACTCAACCTAAAATTAAATTTTATTGTAACATATACTTAACATACTATTTAACATTATACATACATACATACATACATATATTATACATATCATAATACATTTAAATGATGTTGATTTGTATTTCCTTATATACAAAAGTGATGAAACTATCACTGCTTGTGAGAAAAAAAATTAATATTTCATGTGTGTATAGTATATATTTAGTAACTACGCGTGGAAATGAAAGTATGGGCAAAAGATGGCAAAGTATGGGAAATTGTGGGTAAAGTATAGCGAAATGTGGCACTAAGTTTGACAAAGTATGGCAAAGTATTGCTAAGGAGCGAATCCCATGGTTCAAGTATGGCAGCAACAAAAATCAATTTTTCATCAAACAAAATAATAAAAAACACAAAAACTTTAAATATTTTTCATTTTTAAACCATAAACAAAGTGAGGCATATACAAAATTATTTTTTAAATAGTTTTTTTTAATTTAACTGTTAAAATGAACTATGGACAAAGTATGGCGAACCATGGCATTAAGAAAATATATTTTTTATACATTTTCGAACTATGGGCAAAAGATGGCGAACTATGTGATGAAAAATAAACTATTTTCTATACATTTTCGAACTATGGGCAAAGTATGGCGAACTATGGGATGAAAAATCCGGGACCGTCTCCAAAGTTTAGTTTCGTTTCAGTTTCTGAGTCGACACGAAACTAAATTAACAAACTGAATTTAGTTTCGAGTCGACTCAAAACTGAACTATCAAAATGAATTTAGTTTCGTATCAACACGAAACTAAATTCAAAGTCTTAATTTAGTTTCGTGTCAATACGAAACTAAAATAATATATGAAATATTTCGTATCAACTAAAATTTCATAAATTTTTATACCCAACAACAACCTGACTATATTCGGTACAAATTTGACGTTATCTAAAGGGAATTTTAGCTACACTCGGAAATTCCGATGGGATCGGAATTCCGTCATATATCTGAATTTTGATTGGAATTCCTATAAGAATTCTGTCAGAATTCCGATCTGGATTCTGCAAATTCATATGGAATCGGAATTCCATCCGCAATCGGAATTTTGAGTGGAATTCCTAAAAGAATTCCGATCTGAATTTTGATTGGAATTCCTATAAGAATTCCGATCTGGATTCTGAAAACTGTAATGGGATCGAAATTTCGATTGGAATTCCGACTGAAATTTCGATTGAAATTCCTAAAAGAATTCGATCGGAATTTTGATTGAAATTCCTAAAAGAATTCGATCGGAATTTTGATTGAATTTCCTAAAAGAATTCGATCGGAACTTTGATTGGAATTCCTATAAGAATTCTGTCATAATTCTTATCTGCATTCTGGAAATTCCGATGGGATCGGAATTCCATCAGATATCGGGATTTACGTTAGTTACTGTTGTTACGTTATTTACTATGGTTACGTAACTTACATTAATTATTTACGTTGCTCTAGTTACGTGAGTCAGAAGAAACAATTTTTCAGTGATTGACACTAAATTATTATGTTTTTCAATATTTTGTTTTGAGTTGAAAGGAAACTAAACTCAGCTTGTTAATTTAGTTTTGTGTCGACTTGAAACCAAAGTCACATTGTTAATTTAGTTTCGTGTCAACTCAAACACTAAAACGAAAGTAATTTTCTATTTAGTTTCGTTATAGAAGCGGTCCCTGTGAAAAATAAACTATTTTCTATACATTTTTTAACTATGGGCAAAGTATGGCGAACTATGGGATGAAAAATAAACTATAGTTCGCCATCTTTTGCCTATAGTTCGAAAATGTATAGAAAATAGTTTATTTTTCATCCCATAGTTCGCCATCTTTTGCCCATAGTTCGAAAATGTATAAAAAATATATTTTCTTTATGCCATTATGGTTCGCCATACTTTGTCCATAGTTCATTTTAACAGTTAAATTAAAAAAAACTATTTAAAAAATAATTTTGTATATGCCTCACTTTGTTTATGGTTTAAAAATGAAAAATATTTAAAGTTTTTGTGTTTTTTATTATTTTGTTTGATGAAAATTTGATTTTTGTTGCTGCCATACTTGAACCATGGGATTCGCTCCTTAGCAATACTTTGCCATACTTTGTCAAACTTAGTGCCACATTTCGCTATACTTTACCCACAATTTCCCATACTTTGCCATCTTTTGCCCATACTTTCATTTCCACGCGGGAAAACAAAGATATATTCCCGGGAAAATTTAAATTTCAAATTCCTCTGTCAAGTATTTCCAAAACATTTACATGAAATTTTGCAAATTAAAACAGATGATTTACTACAATGTCAATTAATGAATTATTTTAATTTGAATAAGACAATATACCTAATACTTTTAACTGAAATAAGTATGACTACAATTTTACTGCACGGTACTGTAAATTTTATTGCACGGTACTGTAAATTTTATAGCATGGTGCTGTCAATTTTAAAGCATCTGCTTTTGAACGTATTTGAATGCATAGTTTGTAATAACAAAAGCACGTGCTATTGATTCAAAATCATATTACATCGTCTAAAATGTACATCTATACAAATTGTAAATACTATTTATTAATTTAACAAAGTTTTATTTGAAATAATTGCAACACTTACTTCAAACAAATTAATATTTTTTAAATGAAATTGTATCAACCCCTCATCTCAACCATTTTTCATGTTTTATTAGACAATATTATGCTTCTAGTTCTTAATTATGAATTATTATATTTTACACAAATATTTTCTTAATTCAATACAGAAATTATTGCTTCCAAAAAATTAAATTCAATAACATCGGTGCTATTGAACCAACAGTATTTTTTTCTCAGTGTATCATAATAAATTGACTGTATCATATTTATTTAAAGAAAAATTATTATAAATGCATGTTTCATATATATAAATTAATACGCATATCATAATAATATGGTAAAAATTATTAATTTAATTATTTATTCTCTATTATTTTATCATTAAAATATATTTTAAAATAATATTAAAAATGTTATTATTACTAATAATTCATAATAATACTAAAAATAATGAATAATAATACATTAATTAAATGTTTGATGTATTGTTTTAAATTAAAGGAAAATTAAATATTAAGACACCCTTTGAGGCCAATTTTTGAGTTATTAATTGTTTATAATTTTTATTTTCAATCAAAATTATAACAAATTAACACAATTTTTTAAAAACGGACGTTTATTTTCTTTAAATGATGTTAAATTAAAAAGATAAGGTGAAAAAAAAACATTTTTTAGTGGAGAGAAATCAAAGTTAACAATTTGTTAATTAATATTGTTTATAACAATTGATATAAATTTTTTCTGATTTATTGATTGTGTGGTGGTCATATTGAATTAATTTGAACTGATTTATATCATATATGCAGCAACGGAATAAGAAAATAAATGTTCTTTTTAAAAATTGTATTAATTTGTTAACTTTGATTGAAAATAAAAATTATAAACAAATATAAACTAAAAAATTGGCATTGTGAGAAGTCTTCAGAATTTATTCGCCTTTAATTTAAAATAAAGAACACTCAAACCGTTTAAGAATTGTAGGTTGTAGACAGTTTTGAACAGTAAATTGTAAAAAAATCCCATTGTGGGCTGTTTGTAGATCTTTGGACAAAACCGGCCTGGCCCTGGTCGAGGCCACTAAGTCGGGGCCAGATCAAGCAAACCGGGGACAGCTTGGTTATCGGGAACAAAAATGGCGATTTCTGCACGGGTTGCTTTATTTAAACTATTACTTCCCTCATTTTTTATTGAGATTTCTATTGTTAATTTCTGAAATCCGTTTTTGTACATATTGATTTATAAATTTATCAGGATAATTGTTTAGTTTTAAATCTAATTTAACTAAGGGTATGTCCAAGTTGCAAAATGTAAACAAAGCAAAATGTAAACAAACCAAGCACTAACATCAGCTTTTTTATACATCTTTTTCTCTCACAAAAATTAATATTAGAACACTTTTTTTACAAAAATGATAAATTAGAGTGTCAAAGTTTCCAAAAAAATCATTTTTGAGTTTGATGAATAAATAACAATTAGTAAAATAAGTAATTAAAATGACCTGTAAAATAGCATTTTTGACGCGTCGCGAAAAATAAACTGTTTGAGAATATCAACCGCACTGACGATGAAGAAGTCTCATATCAGCGATAGGACCTTCAACATGTGGAAGGGGAAATTTTTCCCTTTTCTCCATGAAATTACAAAGAGAAAGGGTAAAAACTTCTTCATCGTTCGTGCGGTTGATATAGTCAAACAGTTAAAATTTTCGCAATGTCAGATTCAATTTACCACCCACACAGCACATGATATTTCCTAAATATTCAGGAAATATTTGTGCAAACAGGAAAATGTCCGCTTATGTGGAAATATTGACGCGAAAGTTGAGAAAATATTTCATTGAAATATTCCTACAATATTACACATAAAGATTCTGCAATATTGTGAAAATATTTCACAAAATGAAAAAATTTGTTAAACACCTCAAACCAATAGGAATTTTCTGAAATATTTTAATACCCATAGGATATAATAAGCCAAAAACTACTGCGCGCGCAGCTCTACAGGCCATAGAAACTGAGTTCGACCAGTGCGCATCATTTCAGTTGAATATTTCCAAAATATTTCGATGAAATATTTTCTCAACTTTCGCGTCAATATTCCCACATAAGCGAACATTTTCCTCTTTGCAGAAATATTTCCTGAATATTTCAGTGAAATATTTCAATCTTTCAGTGAAATATTCAGGACATATATATGTCGTCGCCACTTAGACGAATCCGACATTAAGCTAACTGTCCAGACAGTTAGCTAACTGCGGACAGTTAGACGAATACACGTCGATATCGTCTATCTGTCTAGGCAGTAAGCTAAATGTCCGACAGTTAGCTTACTGTCCACCGACATTTGGACAGTTAGAGTAAAATAACTCAATGAATGAATTCACGTCATCCGTACGAAAATATTCATCTACATAATTAATTAATTGTTAATAATTAATTAATTAATAATTAAATAATTATTAAATATTAAATATTATTAAATATTATTATTAAATATTATTAAATATTGAATATTAAATAATTATTAAATATTAAATATTATTAAATATTATTATTAAATATTATTAAATATTATTAAATATTAAATAATTAAATAATTAATTATTAATTAATTTATAATTATTATAATAATAAATTAAATTGTAAATTAATTTGTAATATTTCTAGAATTATTTAACCATAAGTTTAAATTGCTGAAAAGTTAAACGTGATTGTAAGCAGTCATTTAATTCGCAAACAATGGGTGTATTGTTTTTGTTTTCGTCAATTACTTATAGTATAAAACTCTATACATATTTCGTAAACTGTAATTAATGAGAAATTAATAATTTTAATTCGCAATCGCTAAATAGTAGTCGAAGGAAAAACATTCTAAGATACGTTAGATTTTTGAATACTAATTCAAATCAATTTTAAATTTCTAATTTTTATAATGGAAAGCAGTTCAGTGAATTCTATCCAGTTCGACAGATTAATGGAAGAAAAAAGATTATCGGAAAAAGGAAATAGAACAATGTGGGATAGAAAACAAATTGAAAAAGTTATATCAATTTTGTGTAACAAAAGTGAAAAAAGTGCTGCTTTTTATCATTTTTCGAAAACTTATGAAATCCTTCGAATTGGTGCGGAATGCAATATTATTTTAAAACGTAATAGTGCAAGTGACGATTTAATTTACATGATCCCGTATGAGGACTATTATTCGAAACTGATGGAAGCACACAAGCAAACTGGTCATGGTGGTCGAGAGTATAAGTGGCTCCTCAATTACCAGGATCATGCTACAAAGTTTCTTCATCTAAGACCCCTCAAATCGAAACATGCCTGTAATGTAGCAGAGGAGCTGTCGAAAATTTTTTATACTTTTGGAGCCCCAGCCATTTTGCACAGTGATAATGGGAGAGAATTTGTAGCAAACGTTATGAGGGAACTTATTTCTATTTGGCCGCAAAGCAAAATGGTGCACGGACGACCCTGCCATCCACAATCCCAAGGAAGTATTGAACGTGCTAATGGTGACGTGGAAAACATGTTGCGAGCATGGATGACCGACAATAAAACGACTGAATGGGCACGAGGCTGTTACGAGGTTCAGGTAACTAACTTACAAACTAACTAACTAACTAACTTACAAACTAACTAACTAACTTACAAACTAAGTAACTAATAATCGGTTTTATTGCAGTGGATGAAAAATACATCGAGACATCGCATCATCAACAGAGCACCGTACGAAGCTGTCCTTGGACCAATACGCAATGGATTGTCAAGGTTTAATCTACCTCCGAACGTGACAGATCACTTAACTACTGAAGATGAATTGGAAATTGCTCTGTCAACTTTGGAAAAAGTGGTTGATGATCAAGAGGATCAAACTTCTCCAAGTGCTCAAAATCAGGTCGACAATGAAACTCAGGATGAAGTAACTGCAGTTCAAGAGCAAAGATTTTGCTGTGTTTGCCAATCATCGATAGACTTAAGGGACACAGTTACTTGCTTAAAATGTCTTTCTGAATTGCATTTTCATTGTGGAGATCAAGTAGATGTAGATTCTTTCCTTTGCGCATTATGTGCAAGAGGAAAACATTTACTTGATGTCCAAGATGATTGCAATAAAAGGCAAAAGGTAGCTGCTGAGAAAATGGTCACATTTTCACAAGAAATGTTTCCCCTATTGTCTATTGGTGATTGCGTAACTCTTGCTATTCCAACTGTAGACAGAGGGCCTTTAGATTTCAGTCATATTTTTGGGGTTGTCACTGATTTTAAGAATGAGGTTTATCAAATAGGCACGAAAGACGGTATTATTAATGGCTGGTTTTCTAGAACAGATCTCCAAAAATCGGGTGCAAGTGCGATAAATATTGACGACGTTCTAAAGGATAAATATTTTTCTCTTCGAGAAGCCGCAGCAGCTCAGTCTAGATCAGGGGGACAAGGTTACAAAAAATGTAACTGCAAAGAGACAAAGGACCAGTGCTGTACTAAGCGCTGTTCCTGCTTTAAAGCAAATATTGTATGCGGCTCTCTATGCCACCATGCCAATCCGTGCAAAAATAAATAATTAATTAGTAAATAAATGTATAATTAACTTATGATTAAATAATTCTAGAAATATTACAAATTAATTTACAATTTAATTTATTATTATAATAATTATAAAATATGTATTTCATCTCTTCATAATTAATTTGACATAAATAAATTAATAAATAATTAATGTAAAATTTGTTAATAATTTTAATATAGATGAATATTTTCGTACAGATGACGTGAATCCATTCATTGAGTTATTTTACTCTAACTGTCCAAATGTCGGTGGACAGTAAGCTAACTGTCGGACATTTAGCTTACTGCCTAGACAGATAGACGATATCGACGTGTATTCGTCTAACTGTCCGCAGTTAGCTAACTGTCTGGACAGTTAGCTTAATGTCGGATTCGTCTAAGTGGCGACGACATATATATATATAGGAAATGCATTTTCATAAAAATAAAACTGTAAATTTCCATTTATTTATGAAAATGTGATGGTCGAAAAAAAACAGCAGTAGAAGACCGAATATTGAGGATTTTTTCGACCATCACATTTTAATTACTTATTTTACTAATTGTTATTTATTCATCAAACTCAAAAATGATTTTTTTGGAAACTTTGACACTCTAATTTATCATTTTTGTAAAAAAAGTGTTCTAATATTAATTTTTGTGAGAGAAAAAGATGTATAAAAAAGGTGATGTTAGTGCTTGGTTTGTTTACATTTTGCTTTGTTTACATTTTGCAACTTGGACATGCCCTTAAATCAATATTTTCATTATGAAATGTTTTATTAGAAAGTTTTAATGCTGTATCAACTAAATTTAAAATAATTGCAATTTAATGCTGTAATGGATGGTTTGAATAATAGTTCAAAAGTCTACCTAAATATGTATCATTTTTTCATACCTTTAAATTTGCATTTCAATTATTTATTATTGTTTTGACGGTGACGTCTACGTTTACATATCGTTACTTCTTCTGGAATTTGAAACTTGATCGATATTGTAGGTTGACAATTGTTTCGTAAAAATTTCTCTGAAAATTCTAATAATTTTAAATTTATTTTGTGGAACACATAGAAATGTACATACACTCAGATGCATTAATGCTGTCCTTCCGGTTTGACGGTATTTTGGAAAGTCGTATGATTTCTGTCAAAATGTTTTTAGTTCATGACATATAAGATCATTCGTATGTCACGAACTAAGAATATTTTATAGAAATGGCACGACTTTTCAAAATTCCTTTAAACCGGAAGGACAGCATTAATGCATCTGAGTGTACCAACATATCTCTTATATGAGATGATTTCAAAGTCTAAATTTCTAATAATATATTCCTCCAAACCTTGCATAAATAGGAACCTTTATAAAGAAAGAGGGAAGTAATACACTGTTAGAAATTTCTGTAAGTTTACAGCAACTGTGCAGTACAAATGTACTGCGAATTTACAGTTTTTGCTGTAATAACACATAAATATGTAGTAAATTTACAAAAATGTTGTGATTTTTACAGTAAAACCTTAAAAATACAAAAAAAATTCATTGTATTTAAAGGTTTTACAGCAAAAAAGAATTGTACTTTTTATTTACAGTAAATGGTAACACTTTTTGGGCACAATTTTTCCCGGATGCCCTTAATTTATACTGTTGATTGCTCTTTTGCGTACTCTTTGTTTATTATTTATTTTTATTGAACAATTGATGTGCAGAATCGGTAGTGTTTGGAGTTTAGTTTTAATTTTGACTTCATACGCAGAGTTTTAATTTATTTCATTTTATTTAAGTATTTTTTCTAAATTTCTGTCGTGTGTTATTATGAATGTGTGTCATCATAATGTCCAATTTATTTATTGTTAATGTTTATTTATTTATTACAAAATTGGTTTTATAATCTTATATGTTATTGAACTGAATTTTTGATTATTTTATTTATTTATTAATCTAGCTAAAATAACGTACGCGTGAAGTTTCTTGTTTCATTAACATTACAAAATTCAATTATTCAGAAGAATTTTACTCAAAATCACTATTTTTCTAAATATATTCAGGAAAGTCGTGAAAATGTCAGAAAATTTTGTAAAAAGTACTGAAACAATATTCAATTATGAAAATTCATAAGAAAATTCTGAATGTTAGATTCTTCATCATTGAAAAGATTTTATTTATTTCAAACTTTTTCTATTTTTAACAACAATTGAACTTTACTGATTTTAAAGATAATTTAGGTTTATGAAAAACTTTAACAATTCAAATTCTTATAAAATTCGTTATATTTTTTAATATACATTTCATTCATCATTAAAAATAATAATGAATTTATGGATGAACTTTACTTAAAACACTAAAAAAATTTAATTTTGGAAAAATTATAAATGACTGCAAAAACTCAATTATGTTCAAAAGTTTTTTAATATTCTCGTCGAAATTTCAATTATTTTAAAAATTTATAGAAAGTGAATTTATCATTCGGTAGTCAAATATTAAAGGTGAAAGAAGCTATCAATTTTCCGAATCAATTTTACAAATAATTAAATATCTTAAATAAATCTCTATAAGCTCATGGGCTTCATATGGTTCGACAGCACAGCATTCAATTATTTAAAAAATTTTAATAAAATTCTTGCCATAAATTCAATTATTTTCAAAAATGTTCCTTAATTTCATATAAATTCTATTATTTACAAATTTTTTATATAAATTTCTTTCTTCTTAAAAATGTTATTAAAAATCGTCAAACGAAATCAATTATTTCGTATTATTAATGTGGTAAAAAATAAATGTTATTTTAAGAACATGGAAAATTTCCATTTTTAAACTGAAAAAATCAGGAACTTTCAAATAAACAAATGTGTGACAACCTTGATCAAGTGTTCAATAAATTTCTCAAGCAAAAATATATAATTAAATAAAAATATTTCTGCCTTTTTGTTGTAAAATTGTTATTACTACCTACTATTATTTATATTAAAATAATTTTTCTCACTATTAACATTTTTATGATTCTACTATTACTTCCCCTATTATGAATTATTTTACTTTTATATATACTTAAAAACTAATTTACGTGTGAAAGTTTTTCCACTTATTTAAAGAATTCCGTTCATCTATCTATATTTATTTAAATTTATTCTAATATTACTATTGAAAAAAATGCCTATACCAATAAAAATGTGGTGATAGTATTTTAATCGATAAAATAAACTAGTTGAATAAACGCGAAACAATTTATTACAATTCTGATGTGATCCAATAAGATTAGCACAACTTGTCGGCAGTGTTTATCGATATACTCCAGATGTTTCGTTCGCGCTGTAATCTAATAAATAAGTTGAAAATTATTATACAAGTTGCCATTTCTTAATAACGCAGGTACAATATTTACAAAAGTTATCTTGTTTCCAATTTAATTTTTTATATTTTTCATCACCGATATTATTTTTATTATTATAATAATTTTTAAATTACATTTTCGAAAGTTAACAATTTTTTTAAATTATTTTGAAAAACAAATTTCTATACTTGCAATTTTTATAAATATTGAATTTTTTCAAACTTAAAAATCATTTTAAGTGTTTATTAATTTTTTAAATTTAGAAATTTTGTATTTAAGGTGTAATTAATATTATTGTGTGAAAAAATAAAAAAAGTTGCCTGCACTTTAATAGAGACCTAGTATCGTTTACTCCAAATAAAAATTGACGAAACCGCAGTTGAAAATATTTGCTTTTCTCCTTTCAAATAAAAGAACAAAACAATTTTGAAAATCGGTTGAAAATTACGAAAGTTACGAGTAATTCTTTACAAGCATATACACTCTAAATCTGAATCAGTAAAAACCACTGATTGTCAGTGAAATTTCACTGATAAATTAAAGAAAACTGAGCCACTGATTGAAATCAGTCAAAATTTTCACTGATTCAGATTTAGAGTGTACACAAAAACGGGATATGCCTCTAAAATTAAATTTTGGGGGTGTTTGGAAAAGTTTAAACATACTACTTATTTCAGATTTTCAAGACGAGAAGTTAGGATAGGTCCGATTTAAAGTGCTACTTTACTGTCACACAGTGTATTATAAATAACTTTTACTACTTACAAAATAAACCTCAAATTTTACTATTTTTACAGTTAGTTTGGGTAAAGAAATTTTAAAAAATTTATTTTGTGCAATTTGTAATTAAAAATTATTTCCGGACAAATTTGACTTCTTTTGAAATAAATTTCCGAAGAATTTTATCGGAATTTTTGAAAATAATTAATTTGAATTAATATTTCAAAAAAAAAAATTGTATTTTTTCCAGAAAATGTTGTAGCATCTAGCGCCTCATATAAATTAAAAATAATTGCATTCCTTTGAAGAATTTTATTATCAATGAATATAATTGAATTCTTGTCAAGAATTTTCTTTAAAATTTTTAAAATCCTGATTAAATTCTTTTGCAGAATTTCTTAGAATTTCTTTTTAAATAATCTCTTTTCTTTAATAATTTAGATTTAAAACTTTAAAAGTATTTGAATTTTATGAAGAATTGAGGGGCTGGATGCTATAATGTGTTACGCGCCATGTTAAGTGAATGGCGCGTAACACATTATAGCATCCAGCCCCTCAATTTCTTTCAAGTTTTTAAAATAATCCCTTCTGTTAAAGATGATATAATTAAATAATTTCTTGTTGACGTTTATTAAAATTGTTTTCAATATAATTAAATTCCTGTAAAAATTTTTGTTATTTATAGAAATAATATAAATAATTTTATTAAAAATTGAAAAAAATTGACATAATTAAATTTTTATAAAAATGTGTCAAACCGGACCCCTTTTTCCCAGAGACACCTACTCTTCATCGATTATTGTTTAGTTGCTGTGTTAACTTTAAAAAATTTTGCAAACGGTCCGGTTTGCCCCACCCCCTGGGGTAAACCGGATCGTTTGGTATTTTATTTATAATATTTCATTTACATAATCTATAATAATAAAAAACATAAAGAATCATGTAAACAATTGTTGTAGTAGTGAAAATAATAATTCGGGATTGAATTTTAATTAAATAAAGATTTTTTTAAATAAAAAAATTCAAATGTTTGTCATTATCAGAGAAACAATATTAAAGGGTCCAATTCTCATTGGAAGACAATTATTTTTAATTGTAAGTAAATATTGGTCCAGTCTAAATTAATATTAAATTAAATTAATAGAAAAAACCTTTTCTAAAAGACAGTTTGAATAATGTTATGTCAAAGTTAATAATTATAATAACATTTGTTAATGTCATTATACGTTGGGACTAAGGCTAAAGAAAAACCGCTGGCATGGTACCGGCCCGGTACCGGCTTTATAGAAAAAACTTGCAGAAACTTAGTATAATGAAATTAATATAATACCTTGTTAGATTATCAAAATTTTATAACAATAAATCAGATAAAACCTGACCAAAATTATTTTAAACGAACAAAGTTATTATAGGGTGTCTAGTAATTCGGCAGTTACATATTCGCAGATTTTTCAGTGATTTTCCCGGACAATTTAAAGCTGAATTTTTTTAACCAACACACAAAAAGGATTAAAAACGATACAACACTTTTTTTGCGTGCAAAACGTGTTTCACAGCACGAGTGGCGTGGCCAGGCCAAGCGGGAAGTAACTACAAACGGAAATGTATATCACGTGACGAAAAACTGGGCGAAATTTGAATCACTTATTTTGAAAGAATATTCCACTTTCACACAGTACTTTATTATTAACAAAAGAAGAAATTAACAAAATTATTAATGAAAATATTGATTAATATTCTGATAATTATTTTATTAAATTTATTAATAATTAATTATTATATAATTGAGGGGCTGGATGCTATAATGTGTTACGCGCCATTTACTTAACATGGCGCGTAACACATTATAGCATCCAGCCCCTCAATTATTTTATTTTAAAACTGAATCAGTGAAATTCAATTGATTCAGCAGTTAAAAATTTCATTCAGTATCCAGTTACATAAGTACACCACTTTTTCAAAATTCGTGATAAAATACACTGGAGAATCAGTAAAATTCCACTGATTTGGATTTAGAAAGTAAATTAAATTAATTTGAATTATTAAATTATTCATTAAATTAGGTTCCAGAATGATCCTAAAAAGTTTCAAATATTTTAAATAAGCAAATTTTTTTTGTAAAAACGGTATCAAGTAATAGTACCGGGCCGGTACTAATTGAGCCCGCGCGTACAATAACAGCAAGTGCGCGCGGTCGAAAGGGACAATACCCTAGTAGAAATTTGTCGTGGCATGACTAGATTTATTCAAGTTACTGTACAGTTTTAGTCATGGAAGTTTAATCTAGCTTAACTGGCGAATTACTAGACAGCTACTGCATAACACTGTTAAAGAAAATATAAAGTTGAACTTGATTATTACTGCATAGAAGTCCTGTACAGTTATTTTCATGGCACTATCGAGGCGTTCCGAGATATTATTTTCCAAAGTTTGTCGTGGCGTCAGCGCTACCGCCGGTTTCAGTAACTAAACAGTTGTGTATTGACGTTTTCGAAATATTTTCTATAAAATAAATCTTTTGGTTATAAAGTTTATAGTTTTCATATTTTTAATTTTGTTCTTTTATTTTACTGTTGACAACTTGAAAACTTTTTTAAAATTCGCTTTAATTAATTGAGTTAATTAAAATAACTAATTTTTAAATTCAGAAGACAATTTTTTTTCAAGATTACATAATCTTATTATATGTATAAATATTAATTTAACAAACCTGTTACATACAAAAAGTTAGAATTGGTCCAATAAAGTGAGGTTATGTTTTACATTGATGTATTGACGTTGACATATGTATAGCTCTCCGATCTATATAACAGAACTGTCTATAATTAATGACAGTAGCCAGTAACAATTTATTACTAATTCCTTACGGAAAAAATAGACATAATTCTAGTTATACCCGCGAATTATTTTTTTCAGTGTATACACTGTTGTATTTATGGGAAATGTCTATATAACACTGTTCAGTTGCTGGACTGACGGTAGCGCAAACGCCACGACAAACTTTGAAACATAATTTCACGGAACGCCTAGACAGTACCATGAGAATAACTGGACAGACAGAACTTCTATACAATAAAAATCAATAAGTTCAACTTTAGAGTGTTATGCAGTAGCTGTCCAGTAATTCGCCAGTTGAGCTAGAAAAGATGAAAAAGGGAACTGCTTTACCTGCCGGTAGAGTATGGTTATTATTTTTCCGGAATCGTCCATCGACTAGAACGGCCGTGATGCGTAAGCGTGCGTTTAGGTATTTCGTCCCAGTGTGACCCGAGTTCGCTCCCCGATACCGCTAGATATTTTTCGTTTGAACTGAATTAACTCTTCATATTAGGGTTTACTTTTAACTCTGTTGTGTGATAAAATAATAATATTTATTTCAGTGTTGTGCTTAATTCAAGGAAAAAGTGAATGTTGTTTACTGTAAAAAAAAGACATGTGTACAAGAATCAGTAATGTTCATAATTTTTTTTAATTGTGTAGTTATTAAAAAATAATTTTACAGATAATTTATTATACGTAACAATAGATACATCAACAGTAAAAATATAGTTTCGTAAAATTTTAATTTATTTAATTTGTTGACAAAATAATTTAACGTTATATTTTCAAATTTGTGCGTGTTCAATACGAAACGTCAATATAAATAAAGTTTTGACATTTCCAAGTGAATTATTTTGTACAGTTTTTCTACAGGACTGATGATCAGAAACTGTAAAATTTGACTGGACAATAACTTGAACAAATTAGCGTGACATCACTTTATAGTTTTTAGCCAGTTTAACTGTAAAGTGCCTCGAAATTTTCCAGTGGAACTGTCCAGTGCCCTTAAAGATACTATAACGAATTTCTACTAGGGTATCAGTCAGGTAGCAGTGAGAAGCCCAGAGGTATTATCTCTTTTGACCGCGCGCACTTGCTGTTATTGCACGCGCGGGCTCAGTTTTGATGCCGGCAAAACTCCGTCGCCGGTGTAAAAACGGTATCAAATAGTGGTACCGGTGCCGGGCCGGTACTATTTTTGATGCCGGCATAACTACGTTTCCCGTGTAAAAACGGTATCGAATGCCGGAACCGGGCCGGTTGTCTTTTATTAACCGGCCCGGTACCACAGTGCCGGCACCGGTTACTTTCGTGATAGACGAGAACCGCCGCGCTGC
The DNA here is from genome assembly GCA_032872475.1 of Leptopilina myrica (nomen nudum). NCBI lineage: Eukaryota > Metazoa > Arthropoda > Insecta > Hymenoptera > Figitidae > Leptopilina > Leptopilina myrica (nomen nudum). The sequence continues at coordinate 8,636,751 of CM065467.1, forward strand.
AATGTAATACATTCGCTTCTTACATATTGAGCACTTACTTTGTGGTTAAATACCGTGCGCGAGATTTTTCTCGTGTATAAGGGAATTTATATAGGGAATTTGGGACGCATGAATTTCATTTTTTCGAATTTTTGTTTAATCGATTTTAACATGACCCATTTATAACTAGTCATTAATTCTTTAAAACAATTTAAACAATACTTTTTTATATAAGAATTTTAAAAACGATTGGTTTAATAAACATATAAATATGTGCGGTTAAGTATTTCAATAAATTTAGCACCTGTCAATGTCTCAAATACATAGTGTTCTTATTTTTATAGCATATGCTATATACTTTTTTAGAAAAGTAAAATTTGTTTGAAAACAAAGAAAAACTTATTTAGGGTCTACTAGTGGAGTAATGCTTTCATCATTCATCAAGAAAACCGTGAGACGGCTACTCGAAACACATAACGTGTCTCAAAATGCAGTGCTAAATGTGTGAGACATTTTGTAACGTCTTAAAATGGGACACATGTATGTTTCAAATATGGGAACAAAACGTCTTAAAATGAGACACTTGATTTTGCAGTGCATGTGTATGTTTTGTGCATATTTAAGAGTATATATGTATATGTGTATGTGTAGTGTGCATATGTATGAGTATTCTAAAATATATTGTAGATATATATATATGCTTGGTGTGAGTCTGTCGGTCGGCCGGGCGGTCATTTTCTAACTTTAGTATAAGAGAGATGATTTAAAGAAAGGTTGCAACAAAATGCAAATATTATTCTTATTATTTTTATGAGTAAAACGAAGTATATTTTCTGCAGAGAAAATAATAAAATAATAATTATTTTTATTATCATTATATTAAAAAGAAAATGTTACTTTATAGGTATGATTCACAATAATTTCTAAACATTCAAAGGAACGAATAACTTTTTATTAAAAATATTTGATAGAATTATTACTACACAGAAAAAACTTATGACTCATTTTTGTTGCAACTCAAAATGAGTCCATGTTAAATGACATAGAAAGTGGCGCCATCTGCGAGGTTCATTTTTGTTGCAGCTTATAATGAGTCACTTTTTCAACTCATTTTGAGTTCAGTTTTTTTTCTGTGTATCGTTATTATTAAAATAAATTAAAAATTTTTCAATAACGAAAAAAGATTATTATTCTTATAATTTGTTTATTAAAACAAAAAATTTGTTGAGATAGTAAAAAATATAAATATTATTATTATCGTTATGCTTAGTGAGAAATAGGATTTAGAGAAACAAGTCCAGTAATTTCAAGTAAATTCCACCTTTATTAAGTCGAACTTTTTGATTGAATCATGAGGTTTTTCTTATTTAATAAAAAGGTACATACAGACGCATCACACCGCCTTTTCAGGCAAAATACATACATGTTCACATAATGTATATAATATATTTATATATATAATATATTTTTTTAAATCTGAATAACTATGAAATACTACAATTAATTACAAATTTTTCTATATTCATAACACGATAAAAAGGCTATGACGGCGATTTTTTCTTCATTTATTTATTTACATATAAACAATTATTAGAACGATAAAATTTTCGCGGCTCACTTTTTCTCCTACTTCTTTTCGTATATTATAACACACAAGCACGCATATAGACACAAACATAAACACACACACACACGCAATCTTTTTCTCTCTCTCGCTCTCTTCAGTCATCAAAGCCACAAGTTTGTACTTGGCATTCAGTCGTCGACCAATTTGTTGGAAGTATAACGATTTCTCGCACGATTCCTTCAAACACACGCGCTCATGACGTTACTAACAAATCAGTTTCTCTTTCATTTTTTTCGCTTTTTTTGGAAAAAAGGACCTTGACTAATTTTAAAGAGAACGAAGTTTTTATGTTAGTTACAATCTTTTAGAGTTTAAAGCTATTAAAGTTTCTTGAAAATTTTGATTTTTTTTGGAAAGGACTAAGAATTTTCTTCGTACTCTCTAAATCTGGATTTGAGGCTCCAACAGAATTAGTACTAACAAATAGTATAACTTTCAGTAATTGTTAGTTTTATGAACTATTCTTCTCGATAGTTGATTTGATCAGTAAACTATCACAAAATTTTACTATGTTGCTTTTTCGTTCTTCTACAGAAAAACTTTTTGCTGCAGGCAGATTTAGAGAGTGAAATAGTTATAATTCGAAGACAAAGATTATTTTGGATAAGACAGAGTATATGTTGTTTTGAAAAGAATTTTTATTTACTTATTATTCTAACGATTGTTGAGTTTCTTTTTTTAATTTATTGTCGTGTAACGAGAAGATGAAAAAACGACAGAGATTTGAGTTCTATATCGGAAACTAGGGAGGGGAAAAAACTAGATTCGCTATCATTTATTAAATATTGTCAAGTTTATCTGGCACTGATTTATACATCTAAATTAACACTTAGGCAAGTTGGCGAGCACAGCTTTGAGCATCTTGGAGTAAAGGTAGGTCAGGTAAAAGAGACTCAATGGCTTTGAGAATTTGATCTTTAAATGACGTAATAATAATAATAATTCCCACGTATTTGACTATGTAGTTGGACTATTTAGTTGGTTTTTGGAATCTTTTCAAGATTCCAACTTAATCGCAGTTGGATAAGTTTTTTTTGTTGGGTTTAAATTTTGGAATCTTGAAGGTTGAGAATTTTCAAGAATGTCCAACATTTGTACGATTCGGATGGGGAGTTATTCGTCTTTTTTTTTTCTTAGTTTGCCCTCGGTTTGTATTGTTTTGGAGACAAGGTCGACGCATGCACCTAGGGAAACATTGTTCTCGGGTTCGCCCTCGGGTGTGTTGACTATTTTGCTGAGGGTCATGATGTAGCTACACGCGATCCTGAGAACTGAGAGTTTAGATAGTTTCTGATTGTGGGAATATGCGGGTATCGCACGTCTCAGTGTATCGAAGGCGGCGCTGATTGTGTGCACCCTCGTTCGTTCTCTTGCGTTCGCCTCTATCCTTCGTTCGCGGGTCATGTTTTTATAATTTCTCTGCTGACCGTTAGGATGATGCCTCGCGTGATCGTTGGATGTCGCCTGAGATGGTAATACGTGATCCATGTGGTAGGTCGCTGGCCTCTCGAAGGAGCCGCCACTTACTGCCGGATGGGTGGGCACTCTTGGAACTTCACCACGAAGGACTTCACCTCGAAGAACTTCGCCTCGAAGAACCAAAGAGAGCGGCTCGTCTTGAAGCCTTTGATGAGGAAGAACTGCTGACATTGGTTGTGGTGGCGGTAGAAGTGGCGGTTCAAACCTCTGACGGGATTCTCGCCTTTGACCGGAATAAACTGATGAACGAGTGGAACATTCCGATGGTGAGGTTGGTCTTCGATTTGACTCGTGGAGTCTCTGGAGGACCTCCTCCTGAATTCTGGTTTCGTATCGTCTTTGTGCCTCTTCCTGGAGGTACAACTCCTTTCTTTCGTCTTCTTTCTTTTGCTCCTCTTCTTTTTGCTTTTGCTCGTCACTCTCCTTTGCTTTCTCGACATTGAAACAGGAATTAACGGATTTTTTGTTTTCGGTTTTTGTTGATGAACTCCAGGGCCTAAAGGGACTGGGTGAGGGGGATGTTGCAGGTCGACTTTCCTCGTCAGTCTCTTGGAGAATTTCGAATCTTCGTCGTTTCTTGAGAGGTGCTGTACTGGGTTCGAGGATTTTTCTCGGCTCAGCTAGTTTTCTTTTGTTTCGCAAAGAAATCGGCGTCACTTGAACCTCTACACTGTCTTCGGATGCGCTCGGCGAGTGCAGTCCTGACATATCGTCCTCGTCAGCTCCACTGCAAAAACCAGCGTCCCGTTCTGAACCTGCCATGACTCCGGCTGTAACAAAAAAAGAGATACATGGGTTAGATTTCTAATTACTTGTATTGATAATGAAAATCGTAACATTGTGTAAAATAATCAAAAGCATAGTAAAATATAGTAAAGGAATAAGAAATTCCGGAATGCGAAAAAAGGGTGTCAAGAGCATGTCGAATAACGAAAGAGGCTTTCAATAGAGGCAAGAGTTACATGCTCCAGAGACTTGAGAAGAGAAGGCAATAAAAGGTGCAATGATCGGAGACGAGGTTGGCGCCAGCGCCATGTGGCGGTCGTTGCTGGGCATCTCTTTGGCGAAGATGATTCCACGTTGGGAGACTTTGGGCGAGAAGAAGAAGAAGATGAAGAAGAAAGGGAATTAGGGAAAGATAAAGGAGGTGGACGTGGAGAAGATGCGAAACGAAAAGGAGGGAGAGAAAGTTAAAAAGGAAAGGACAAAACATCGGAACCGATAAAAAGGGAGCGAGAGAAAGACCGCCAACGTTCTGTAATCGAGAAACCTGATGCCTCAACAACACCATATAGGTCCCTACTTGTACGTTCGATAAATTACTGTCGTCCAAGATCGATAGAAGTCAGTCAATTATTTATCGTTCGACGCGAGCAAGGCGGCGATCTTCTCGTTCAAGATACAATATTTTTTTCTCTTCAAGGAAATGTAAATTTTGTGTTTGAAAATTGTCGAAAGGGATTTATTTCAGGTGGAAATTGAAGGTGAAAAATGTGCTTCTTGTTCTTTTTGGTCAGCACTTAAAACACACTTCCTAAACTGTTCACCCAGGTTTTAGAGGGTGTTCTGTAAGCTACTGGAATTATTGGATACTATCTTTCGGCAAAATTATCTTAGGTAGCTCAGTGCAACTATTTTGTGTTCGAGTAAACAGGTAAAAATTAAATGTCAAGGCGAAAAATGAAATTCTTGCACGGAGAAAAATGAGTTTGCTATTATATGGATAGCGAATTTTTCGCTATTACAGCTAATAATTAGCTGTTTTAGCAAAACAAATTGGCTATTGTAGCTAATTATTAGTTGAATTAGCTAACAATAATTGCTATCCATATAATAGCAATTAAGGTTAGCTAAGGTAGCTAAAAATTAGCTGAAATAGCTAACTATTTTTCTCCGTGTGTTTACGTAGTTTTAATATTTGGAAATGATAATCGAATTGTTGTCTAATCGACGTGTTTATAATTGATCGGAGAGTTCTGCATGCCAGATGCTCGGCTGACGCATATATCGTTATAGAAAATATCCCGTTATATAGTTGATTTCGCCCACGGATTCCGCGGGTCGAAAACGCGCCGGGACTCCCAGTAATGCGGTACTAAAGTTAGAATAAACTCTCTCTCTCTGAACGCACGTGTCTGTCTTCACAGCTTCCGCCGCATATAAAGAACAGTGAAACGGCTGTTCTCGATCTGCTTGCTCAACTCCTCGGCTTTTTTTCCTAAATGTCTCGCGCGCCTGGATTATATAGGGATTTACTCATCTGTAAACCCCACCCCCCTCTCTCTCTCTTATTCTAAATAATTAAAACCCCGATTTTTGTCTTAGTGTCGTATTTTCGAAAAATTGTATTTTTCTTTCAATCTTTTCCACATAAATCAGTTAAAAATTCTAAATAGCTTCAATCCTTAATATTCAAATTTTAGATGATAGTGAAAAAATAAACTGAGAAAATCATTAGACAGGAATTTTGTCTTTATATAGGAAACAAAATAATTTCGTTTCTGATGAACAATCATCTTGGCTATATAAATGAAATCGAAACATTGGTTTGTCTTTTCTATATAAGGAAAAGAAGATGCGACAACAAACCTTCCGGGAATATCTTTGCAGCTGCAATTCCAACGAATCATCACGATTTTAGATCTCTGGAACCGTGTGTGATTCCATTTTTGTCGATCTTGAATTTCGTGTGTAATGCGTATGGTTTTATATGAGAGAGAATTTCTTCTTGGTAAATTGAACTTGTTGAAGTTCATGTAATAAAGTGATTCGAACAATCTTTTTTCTTACAGATATTTATAAATTTTTTTTTCATCTCGGTTTTTTTATTCTTTTGTATAGTGAAACATATCTTCAACACCCTAGGAGATTGACGATCGATCATCATACACAGAGTCTAACGAAGTCTAAACCTTTTTCAATGTCACTTCGATTATAATCAGCCCGTAATGAACATGATTCATGGCGATCGATTCTATCTAACAAACCAGTTAATCAGTGTATTTTATATCACACTCGAGATGAGAATCATGTATATAGTCCTTTCTCCTTTTATGCCTTCTGCAATACTCTCGGACTTTAGTTTATAATTTGTTTTCTCCTGTTTGGTTCGTTTAGGAATAAAAAGTGGTAGTTGTAGATAATAATACATTTGGAAAAGTGGGACATTGAAAAATAATGATAGCAATGATGATAGTACGAAAGTGTGTTTTTAATTTTTAATAGGTTAGTTTATTATAAATAATAATTATAACAATATTATTAGATTGTAATAAAATATAATTATTATTTATAATAATAAACATGATAGGAATAAAATTAATATAACTGAAGTCGGTAGCAGAGAACCTGTTTCTAAATTACATAGCACTGTATTGTTTTTCATCCGAACAATTCTTATCAGAGTGATAAACTTGAAATGATTGCACTCCGATTGCACTTTGCTTACGTGAATTCTCCGGTTACGAAAGCAAACTGCGTTTTACGGTTTAGCGCTTGTTGTGTCTTGTTTCTAAGTATTCAAATTTACAAACAACTTGTCACGCACGTGGACTATCTACTTGTGTCATAATGCCTCGCAGTGTGCGATGTTTAATTAATCATACACTATATATTTTCACATAAATTCACACATTTATATTGTGCTGTTTCGAAGTAATTAATAATTAATTTTTATATTAATAGGAAAATTATTTTACTGCTATCAAAATTATCACAAATTTCCTCAATAAGATTTATGACATATGTTTGATAGAAATTTTAATTGAATGACAATTTGGAACAATTGTGTTTAAGCACACTTTAAAAACTATTCATGTGCACCTACACTGTTGTGGCATTTGTTTGTCATTGTTCATTTATAATTTTTGTATAATACACCACGTCTCCCACGTTGCTTTTCGAATAATTGTTACATCCTACTCAAGAACGGCTAATATCGTGTGTAATGAATCATTATAAATAAATTATAGAATCCAAAAATGTGTGCATTAGCATACAAAAGTGAATCAGCAAAATAAGGTGTGTAGAGTGCTTTTTTTCTCTTTGGTTTTTTAGGTCCTTGAAAAATGTGTTAAAAATTTACTTTTGGGTTCTTTTAGTAAAATTTATTTTTTCTGATTTTGACCAATTTACTTTGAGTTTTGCAATAATAATAATGTGATTTAGTAAGTAAAACAAAAGTAAACTGAAACGTACTTTATAAAGTTTCAAATTGTTTAAAATTCGTTTCCATTTTCTGTTTCGCGAAAAAAAATATTTTTCGACGCTAAACGGCAAAGTTAACTTTAGGGATATCTCTTTTTTTCGGGAGGAGAGAGGGGGGAATCTATGATACTTTTAGAAAATTGTTAAAATGATAAGTGTTTTTTCGGCCACCTGGTGCTGAAACACTCGTTATCGTCGAGTGATAAGCAAACTGGGGATTACGTCTATCGAACATCTGCTGACTTGAGCGTTAATCGCGAACGCGCACGTGGAGCTTTAACAGTAAAGTTTATACAATATGCGCTTGGGACCGTGCTTCTAATATATATTCATAACAGTCGAGAAGCACACACACAGCTACGCACACAGACAAATATATAAGCAGTGTTGTGAAATCGGATGATAAGCGTCTCCTATTGAGAGCTCGACTACGAGAGAGAGAGAGAGAGAGAGAGAGAGAGAGAGAGAGCGCATGTAGAAGTTTTCAAGTCAATGCGTGGTCACCCGTCGAGGACCCCGAGGTCGCCGACAGGCGCCATTCAGGCATATACGATCGATCTTTGCGTTCATAAACATCGGAATGGTCCGACGCGAAAGATACGAACTTTTCACCCGACCTCTTCTTTAACTAACAAAAAAAATGAACTGAATGAAAGAGAACATTCACGTCATCGAAGTCTTTTTTAAAAAATAATTCTGGGAAAATGTTTTTGAACATTGGAAATGTTAATAGAAAAAAAAGAACTAAAGACACGTGGATTCGTCTATTGACAGATCTGCAAATTGTTTCGCTATCTATAATGTTTGGCTCCACGTTCTTATTCGGCAGTTGTTCAAATAGTGGGACAAGAATAACTTGCGACATGTGTGCAAACGCATAACCAATAGTCACACTTATTTTCCTCTCTCATCCCTCGTTTTTCTTGCGATAATTTTAGACCGTGAAAACATTTCAAGTATTGCGACCTACTGATCTCTTTTTCTTCTTCTTCTTCTTCATCTTTTTCTTATTAACGGATTTTCAAAATCCAGGTTCCTGTGATGTTAGCGTCAAAAACAAATGACGCTGATTGTCGAAGACTATTATTTTCCGAATTAGAAATAATTGTTTTTTCTTCATTATCTTTTCTTAATAAGAAATTTCATAATACTCTCTGAAGTTAACGTAAATATATTTTCTTAAACCAAAAAATTAAGTTCTAGATAAAACAAATAAAATGATAAATTAACAATAAAGTTGCAGATACATAAGTTCGGATATCGGTAAATAAATTTGAATTCGCACCTGGAGAAAATCGATTTCACCGGGAGGATAAAATACAGGGATTATGTGTAACAACTCTATAATATAATAAGATTGGAAAGGGACGGATGAGAACGTTTGTCGTGCCAAGGAAACTGAAGTGCGACCGAATCGCGTGAAAAGGCGGCAAATTGCCGGTCATTATCTGCAATCTCCACGCACATCTTCGGAAAGGACTAAAATTATGCTGAGCAAAAGGCGTGACTGCACGGCAAGGTCGGCACTTTATGTGTCGTAACATCCACAGAAAGTTCCTCTAATCACAAACAATAATAAAAAACACCCCTGTGACAATAACACTTTCTATTTTCGCAAACTCTATTGTTTTTAAACAAAGCAGTTTTACAAAAGAAGTATCACAAAAAAATTATTTTCTTCTTCACTAAATCCCTCATATCCAAACAGTAGTTTGGACTTGAAATATAACATCAAATCTGCCTCTTCTTTAAATTCAATTGTTTTCGAAAATTTTTTATCAAATTTTCATCAAGAGTGCAACATTTTTTTTCACTCCTTTTTTGATAAAAATTAATGAAAAAGAAAAATTAGTTGTAAAAAACGTGCTTCTTTCCCTTCTTTGAGAAAGAGTGAAAAATAAATAAGGCACAAACGAACGTACGCACATATATGCGAAGATGAAGAACAAGAAGAATAAGAAGAAGAAGAAGAAGAAGAAAGTGAATGGCTCGTGATTTATCAAGAGCAGACGACCGCCTGTCATGTACAACGCCTAAAGGTCCGCGGTTCGAGTCGCTTATCGAATCGTTTAAGATATAGGTTCTTCCATCCTTCTCTCTCGCATTCTCATCTTCTCATCTCTAATACGCCATAGCCATAAGGTCATAGATCACCCGACAGTTCGGTTATCGAAGCCATTAATTCTGATTTAATTCTCATGTCGCCTAGACATATATATGCGCAAGTCTCTCTCACAAACGGAACACCGTAACTGTCGATGCCCTGATCTCATTTCTCAATGACCACGTGTTTGTGTGTAATATTCACAGACATATATATATATATATATATATATATATATATATATATATATATATATATAGTCCATATGTTTTGCATCCTCTAAAAACCAAAACAAATTTTCCCCGCAACTATTTCCTCATTATTTATCGAGGTTTAAAAATATTTCTGACGCAACAACAAATGCTTTTCAAATATCCACAATTTTCAAAATCACCTTTTTTACATCGACATCTTTTTTTCGAAAACCGAAAAAGAGAAATCAATAATGATGATGAAAAGTTCTCATTCGGTATCAATCAAAAAAAACTTTCTTATGTATTCTAGGTCAGTTTTTAAGATAAAATTTTTAGAAACAATGTTCTAAAAAATATCTATACTTTGAAACAAATGTAAGAAGAAATTAGTTTAATTAAACTTATCTTCCAAAAGGGTGCTAGAGTAAATTTGTTTTTTCTTTCTGATTTTTTGCACCTTGCAAAATTTTATATTCACCTGATTATAATAAGTTATTCCGATCACGCCACACTTGTTAAAATTTCATTTGAGTTAATTAAAATCGTCACGGATCGATTGATTATACGCACATCATCATCTTCCGCTTTGATAAAACGTGTAAATTTTCCTTTCATAAAATCCCGATTATTATTTGCAACATGAATCTTTATTTGGAAAATAATCTTTGCTCATGCGATGAAAACGTAAAAAAACAAAATACGAGAAAAATTACCATTTGCAGTGCTGAACAGTTTTCAAATAAATAGTTATCGAGACTGAGTGTCGACGTTAGCGTCGACTCGAAATGTATAAATGTAAGCTAAAAATATTTACACCTTTGGTAATTGCAGACAGTGAAATTAGTCAAATTTTTATGTCTAAAATCATGAAAAACGGTCATAATTACTTCTTTTGATTCTGAGAAAGAATACAAATTTTAAAGCTTAGCGTCGACGCTAACTTGAGGAACTTTTTTCATCATTGAAATCTCTTTCCCTTTTTTCTATTATTCTTTTGAAAAATTTTCAATTGTCCATCAATCGTATTGGTTCATTGAACCTGTACGATAATGGTAAATCCCAGTGCGCAACATTTTATAATGTGATTCCTCATGATCGAGCATCGAATGCAAAAACGACACACACGGTAAATTTTGCAATTGAAAGAAAGCAAAACTTTTGCAATGATACACGTCGCAATGAATAAATCGAATGCGATTTGAAAAGCGTTCGGTCACATCCGCTCGTAAACACGACTCAAGTATATTTATGTACAGATGTTAAGTTGTTTTGTTTAATTAAAGATTCGAAAAGTTCTTTTTTGAGAATTTCAAGCGAGTTTCAAATTGCAACGAATTGATACAAAAAATGTGGATTATATTAAAAATTAATCCAAATTTTTTATTGTAATTTGATTTACCAGTGGTATCCATTTCAAGCTTTGAAGAAAACTGCAGGTATGAAAATTTGAAGAGTTAAATTGTGAGGATTCAAAAAAGTTGAACTATAATTTCCCCTTTTTAAAGAAGCTGATAATGAAAACCAACAACTACATTTGGAGCCGGAACAATTGAAATAGCAGAGCATTGTGTAATAAATAGTTGCAACATTAACATATTAGACTAATAGAAACATTGACGGTGGTTATAACTAACAATTGCGACTGTAAATTGCAAATATAACAAACAATGGACATAATAATGTGGGTAACAATAAACGATGGGCATAATAATGCTTGGGGCGAGACAAACAATCGAATTGATAAAGTAGAATGAATTACGGGTGGCACACTAGTGATAACTTGGGACCTAATAAACAACGAAAATAACCAACCGAATAATTATTGAATGTATAATCAAAAATTGGCATACATAAACATACAGATACGGATCACAAATTTCTATTTTTTTTAATTTCCCTTTTCTCTACATTCTAATTTCTATTTTTTGTACTTTTTAATTTCTATTTGCCAAAAGACAGTTGTAAAAAGTACAACACTGTAAACTGAAAAATATAAAATTGCAACGAATTGATACCGAAAATATGAATTAAATAAAAAATTGATTGAATAGAATTAGAAGTTAATTATTATGTTGGTGACGTTATAAGGAATGGTACACAAAAAAATAAAAAAATTCGAGAGTAGTGATAACGAGAAGAGGAAACTGATGCTGCTATCAAATGTAATCACTAAGCGCAGAGGGGTGGGGTGTTTTCATTTTGTTTTTTCTCCAACTCTCGGAAAGTATCAATCGTTTGAGAGACTAGAAAAGTATTCCGCTGTTATATATTATGTGTACTGTGGGAGTCGCGACAGCGCGGCGACGGTGAATCGTGGCGCGGCACAGCTGGTCGCCTCTCTCGCCCACTTAAACGCAAACGCGATACATACGCAAAAACACATTGAAATACACATTGAAAGATTTGCTACCGCACGCGCTCACAGTTACACCCACACACACACATATTTATTCGCAAAACAGATTCACAAGACCCAGCGACTTGCGTCGTCTCGGACGCTGAGCGGCGCGACACGACATCTGGCTAGCGCCATACACTCTACCCCCCGCGCTCAATCCTCCTCCTTCTTTGCCTTCTTTGCCTTTATAACCAACAGCGGCTCTCATTACCCTATCTCATCCATTTGCGCGATTTGTTTACTATTTTACAAGGTTCCGGCTTTTTTGCGAACAACATTTTTGCACTCGCACTTGTGAAACGAGTTTTTCATTCTTTGCGCGAGAAAACAGAATAATGATGAAATAATTGGTGAATTTACGGAATTTTTGTTGTTAGATGTTGTGGTGATGCATTTAGCATGTTTAGCCGTAAAAGGGTACATTTAGCACTGAATTGAAATTAGCATCGACACGTATTGTAAAAAAAAGTTTTTTTACATTTTTGGACGCTTAGCTTCGACTTTAGGATTCAGGTTAAGTTATATAGGTGACTTCAAGTTCCTCGCTTTTTAATACAATGTTTACTTTTGCATTCGATTTCTATACTTGTTCAAATTCGAACTTAAAACGAATATTCAGGGAAAATGAAGTAAAAAAACCTAAATTGACAGTGTTTATTGTTCGTTAGCGATTTTACGTAGCCTTTTATGCGCGGCGTGTAAATTATCTTTCTCCATTAACGTCCTCAAGTTCCACTCGACTAAATATACACATATTTATTAAGAGTTAAACAGGTACTACGTGTAAATATATATCGTACCGTCGTACCGGCATTAGTGCACTTTATTTATGCCTTACAAGTTCATAGATATTAGACTTTTGCATTTACGTGGGTTGAACAGGGTACATGGCGCGCTCATTGTACTAGACAGTTGGTATCCTCGCGCGTTTAATTCGATGATTTCCACATGTATACAATGGAATGCGAACACCCACTGCGCTGCTGTTCAAAATCCACCAGAAAATACAAATAAATATTTGTACATAATTATAGTTGCATGTATAGTTGTAAATATAGTTGTACGTATAGTTGTGATTACTCTCTCGTGTATTCATTTCGAATATATACATATTGAGTAGTCTTTACATTGACCGAAAAGTAGTATTGCAAATATTACAATTGAGAAATTCAATATTTCGTTCTTGACAGACAAATAATCATTTATATACTTTGTTAATGTTTCAGTCTTTTCTAAATGTTGCAAAGACTGTATCTTAGTGGAAAATTAAAATCTCGTCAACAGTTATCGCATTTGTTTTCTCTGCGATGTAAATTTTTACCATATGGTTTTAACTGATATCTTGAGTTAATATTTGTCCTGTTGTGTTTAATCCTACGCTTTTAATTAATACCCGCGAAACGTTTTTAACAAAAACACGTGTTTCTAATTTTTTGAAAGTCTTAGGACAGAGGATTTCAAATCGAACTGCGCAGAATTGATGATTTTTTTTAATATTATCATCAAGAATGTCGGCGACTTTGTCAGCATTTTTTTACGTAATTGTCGGATAGTCTAGTCATGTGGATAATGGGACGCATCCGAATTTGTGATTAGATTAAACGACAAATATTAAGTGTCTGTCATTATTTCATTATTTGCGCCGTGGTGTGTGGAATTGTACTTGCAAGTGAGAATTCGTATGCCACTCCAGATGCGTATCACGCGTAGGTATTTACAGTCGACACGTAATCCGAAAGCGTAGGAGTACGAGACCCACGTGCCCAGCTTATGTCCGATTAGTCAGTTATTCCTAATACTCCGAGCACTATTCTCACCACTATTCGAGTCACTATTATTTTGTGACGTTAGCATTTAAATTACACATCAAAAATTACAATTTGTTTTTCATGTTTAAGAAATTTCAAATAGTGGTCTGTATTATACCTATTATAATTTGTAACGATTTTCTTATTTGAGAGAATATATAATAAAAACCGCGACAATACAAAATTCAAAACAACAAAAATTAAGCACACACACAATTTTTGTAATAAATAAAATATATTTCAGTCCGTGCCATAAATATAAAAAATAGGGCCTGACGTCAGGAATTTATAACAGAATATCAAAATCAATATATAATAATAAATAAAACTAAAAAGGAATCGACACACATTCAGAAAATGTTGATATAACAGAAAAATATGGCAATAATAAAATAAAATAATAATTAAAACAAAGATTTAGCTAACAAAACAATTTTAATTACAATTCGTCGCACGACTGGATCCGCTCTCTCTTATTAAACACCATCGAAAAATGCACACATTGTACTTATTCTCTCTCTAGATAATAATATTATAAACTTTTGCATTATAATTGTAAATGGGACTTACTGGTCACAACTGCATTCGAAGATAAAACTTTCTTTTGTCGAGGCATTTGACCAGTCCAGATTCCAATATCTCCCAAAACGTGCAAATAGTCAAGTATTGGATGGTCAAAAACGGCCACACTTTATTTTTAAAACGAACAAAACATTTCAAAAAAAATGAATAATGATTTGAACAAACTAAAATAGATTCGAATAAACAAAAGAAAACTACCTTCCGTATCTGTGGGCGGCACGTGAGAGCGTAGCCGTCGTTGAACCGGTATCGACGAATTGCGATAGTCAATTAATTAATTATTCGCACTTTTCGTCGACCCCGCGGTTCACACCGCTAAACCCCCACTCACACCTGGATACAGGAAGATACTAAAATTATATTAAATTTGGAGAATACTTAGAAGTCGGACTGGTCACTTTTGCCAGGAGTCAATCTCTTATGAGATTGTATCGCTTCAAATTATTACTTTTGAGGATTTCTTTCAGATTCCTTTGAATAGGTTTAGTATTTGTTACTATTACTATTTTTACTGATTACTATGGTCTTTAAAATATCTTTGATAATTTTAACGTTCAAAACTTTTAAAACTATTTAAATTTGGAACATTTGCTAATTTGCATTAAAGTATTAATATGTCAAATTGTACTAGATAATTAATATGCATCTTTAATCTATTTATTGCGTTTCTGAATGTAATCTGTTTATATATGAACAACACAATTTTCTTGCCTTTTTTCCCCGCAGTTGAAAAAAGTAAATGAAATTCCAAGTGAGGAACCGATGCACAGGTGTGTTTTTATCTGCAATTGGTCCGTTAACTCCCGAGGAAGTGGCGTGCATATTAAAAGCCTGCACAATTATTTCCTGTGGGGTGTCATAATCGATTCAGATAGTGGTGCCTGATAATCGCGTGGCTTTCCGGAAAAAAGGTGCATAATATAAGTCTGATATTGTTCCGCCACGCCTTCTGTATACGGATATTTGTCGAAATGTGCAACATGTGAGCATGAAAGAAACTATTTAGAGAAAGAATTGGGGATTAAATGAAAGTTGGCCTTTTTTACTAGTAGTAATGGTGGTGGTAGTAGTAGTAGTATAATAGTAGTGGTGGTGATCCCTGTTAAAGAGGCGGGGAAAATTGAGGATTCACAGGTAGCAGGTGCAAGAAAAGCACAGGTGGGTGGAAAGCATGCTCTCGTGACTAAGCATTTATACCTGTTTTAAACACAATAACGTATCGTTTACACTCTGAACTTTTATTATTCGTTTGCAATTCTTTTTTTTTCTTGCTCTCAACGAATCGGCGAGACGAGAGTAATCGCTTTAAATCTTTATGTTTTATTTATTACCCGGACCATTGCAATTTTTAAAGATCTTTACTTTCACTCTCTCTCTCTCTCTCTCTCTCTCTTTGTTTTTATATTCTCATCACATGAGACGATATTTTTTTATTAATGTTGTTCTCTTTCGTGTTTATTGTTTTCTCTTCTTTCTTAATGTTTTCTTTTGTATTTTATTGTTTTCCCTTGTTTCATAATGTTTTCTTTTTTGTTTTAGGAACTTCATCTTCTTCAGCACCTGATGGGCTGAGTACAATTTTTCTTCCAAATTTCTAGATTTCTAAGAATGTTATATTTAATTTTAAAAGTTAAGTAGATGCTAATTGCCAGTTTTAAACTAGCACCCAGTTAATATTTTAAACTTTTATTTGCGGACTTTAAACAAAAAAAACTGGAATCGACACCCAATTTTACAAAATGTTATATTGGTGTTAAACAAAAAAATATTTAATTTTAAAATTTATGTTTTGAAATTAATTGGTGCAAGTTTAAAACTAGCACCCAGGTATCGGAACCCACTTAATTTCTCAAGATTTTGCTTATGGTTTTAAACAAAAAAAAATGTTTACCTTTTTGGAATGATTCGGTTAGGAACAATATTTGTTGTGTCATTCGGTATGTCCTATAAAGGTTTTTAATACGGAAAGTTGGGATTTTTTAGGGAAAAAAATATTTTCTCGCCATGGGGAGTAAATTTTTGTTGAGTCATTCAACAACCTGTGAGGAATTTTACTGTAAACACGTGCAAGGCCTTTTAAAAAATTAATTTTTTACGTTTTCGAATGAACTGTTTTCTGCATGGGGGTATAAATCAAGATAAATTTGAAAATACTGTTAGAAAGATTTAACCCTTAAAACGAACCTTGGATCTTTAATATCAAGGATGCGCTTTAAGAGTTTACAACTAATTTTTACCTTATTTTACTCAATTGCAATTATCAATCAGTTGAAAATAGTAAGAGTTCGTTATTTTTAGCTAAAAATTAGTTCAAATAGGTAATTTTTGATTTAAATTAGAGTTGATTTAAATGGGGTTAGGGGGAATTGTACATGTTTCTCTATTGCTCGAGAGAAAAATCAATGACTATATAGAAAATGATAAGGAGCGAAGCTAGTCCATTATCTCATGCGGAAGAAGAGTGAAGGAGGAATGAGAGAATAGTGATCGGAAGGGAGATTTGGAGAGCGCGGTCAAGGGGTCCATGAGCGTCGCTCGATCGGGTCTGTGGCGGCTCGGCGACCCACGTTGGCGCCGCCGCGCCCTGTCTATCTCTTTTGCTCCGATCAGAGATCCGCTCTTGCAGAACCACAACTATTATTCTCTCTCGCTCCCGGTCCTTCCACACAGCCTCTCCGCCAACTCGTTTCTATCTGTCTCTCTATATATATCGCGCTCCCTCTCTCATCCACACTATCTCCCTTTAGTGCGCGGCACGATTTGACTTCTCTCTTTTTCTCGACCGGCTGGCGCCTATCATAACAATAATTATCATTCCACCTCCTGTCTCTCCCACAACTATCAATCGCCTCGCTTTTACACGCAGACACCGTTAAACGCAATCGCGCTCTTTTACCGTATTAGCCCTCAAGTTAAAAACGACTAAAAGAGAAAAAATATATCGCTTGCTGAGATCGCTTTTATTTTTCGATATTTGTAATAATGTCGGTTTTAATGAAACTCTGTATCTTGTGCTGGTACATTATGATCCGATATTATTTTTATTTTATTTAATTTGTTAAATTTTAATCAATTATATTTTTTTTCCATGAAAAATAGTTTCTTATTGAGGAAAGCTAGAAGGAAAATTAAATTTGACTGTATTAAAATTAAACTCAATTAATATTCTCGAAATTTGAATTAGTATAAAATATTTACTAATTTGGATTAGTGACTGACTTTTTGCTTATTAATTAGTAAATTTGACTAATAAATAGTAATTTCCACTAATTTATTAGCAAAGTTTACTAATAAATAATAATTTACACTAATTTGTTAGTAAATTTTTTTTATAAATAGTAATTTCCACTAATTTATTAATAAAATTTACTAATTCAGAAGAAAAAGGTGAAAACTAATTCAAATTAATAATATTTTCACTAATTTTAATTTACAGTGGATAATTCATTTTTTTTTTCACTTTAAATCCTAATTAGAGGAAAATTTCGACAAGTCGAATGTTAAGGACTTTCGTGACATATGTTAAATTAATGACGCAGCGTTTTTAACAACGAAAGATTAAGGAAGAATTTTTTTCTAATTCATCTTCAAAATTTGATGCAGATTTTTAGAAAATTTATTCGTTTAAAACAAACTAATAGAAAAATAATCTCCATTTGAAGCTGAAGAAGTCAAAATTCTCGAAAAATATTTTCTTTATGTTTTGAACGTTTGAAACTTTGGAGCATTTTACATTTTCGTCTTTGCTTTTAAATACGTTCTTGATCTTGTAACTTTTAATTAAAATTGAAGTTTTTCTGCAATAAATAATTACTATTAATATTTCGAGGTGTATTTTACTAATTTCTCCACTAAAATTTACCTTGGAATCTGTAAATCTACTCATCAGGCAATAGTGAAAATTGCGGTACAGAATTGCGCAGAAATTCCTGAGAGTTTAGCTTTTATTACGAAAGTAGTAAAAGTTTTACTTTATTCTTTCTTTTCCGTGTGATGATTCAAAATTGTCTGAATCTTTATGCAAAAGAAAGTAAATGCTGAAATTATTTTCCGCATTTTGTGGTACTTTAGAAATAGTTTCATAATTTTGGATGAATTGATCCAGGAAGAGAAGATGTGAATGTAAAGAAGTTTCTTACAGGATGTAGTGAACGATTGAATAATAATCTCTTTATAGGAATTTTCAAAAATTTTGTACAAAACCACTTGTAGTAAAAATTTGGCCCTACTATTAATTTCTATTAATTAAGTTCTTTTTTCTATTAACTCTTCCTACTGTTAATTAGTTCTTCTGTTAATTGTCTCTACTATTAATTGCTCTACTACCGATTATTGTTACTTCTTCAAGAAAGTAAATCTTGTTGGAATTCCTGAATTGTTGGCGAATAACCTCATGATCATGTCTAATATAGTATGGCATAGAGGAAGTACAGGAAGAGGAGTAATTCCTGGTCATGTCTGGTGTTATCGAAAGCTTCTTGATCAATAATCTGATCATCACAAACCAGTGGATCTTCAATTCATATTTAATGGGGCATCAACTAATCGATTAGCTTCAGATACTTGTTTTGCAGGTGTTTTTGCAACCAGTCAATTATTTATCTCCGGACTTAATGATTAAAATCCGGTATATTGTTGTTTCAGTGTTTTAGTGAATTGTGTAGTAAATGAAAGAGCAAACAGCTGATGTTTATTTGCAAATAATAAAAGCATGATCGAATGAAACAAATGATTATGAATATCAGATTTAGAAACCAAATTTGGAATTCTTTTGCTATTTTTTTGGTTTACTATGATGATTTCTTTGCGTTAGTATTTAAATTACTAAGACAGTTTTTTTTATTATTTGCAAATAATAAAAGGATGATCAAGTGAAATAAGTGATGATGATTAGGGTTCGGATATTCTTGATAGCAGATTTGGGAACAAACTTGCAAAATTTTGGTTTCGGTGTGTATTTTTTTGGCTACTGTTTAGATTTTTATTGGTTACTGTTCATATTAGTATGCATTACTATTACAATTGCTACGAATTAATGTTCACACTACTGTGCATTACTGTTAATGTAACATTACAGATTTTTAAAAATCTTCCGATGCTTTCTTTTGGGTTAGTGTCAAAACTTCCTTTTCTCTACTATTTAGATTACTATGCCTTTCTTTATAGTTTATTAGGCATTACTATCTAGATAAAGTAGTATTGTCACTTTTTTAATAGAATCAATTTTTATGAAACTTGCAATTAAAAAGTAATTCGAAATGCAAGTCGGAGTGAAACTTGAAGTGGAATTTGAAATGAACCTTAAAACCTATAACTTGAAAAATGAAAACTTGATGAAGATAATAAATACTAATCACCTTTCATGAAAGCGGACAGCTCACTCGTTGATTCCACCACGTGGATGCTCATTTTCCTTGCATCTGCAAGCATCGACTCGCTTTTACAGAAACAAATGTGTATAAATATTCCAAGAGAGTTGAACCGAAAATTGCACAAACACACCGAAAAGCACTGTTCAAAAATTTGGGTTATTCAATCACCAACACTTAGCGGTTTATAATCCAGAGAAGCACATGAACACTTTTAAAGGAATTTGTTGGTATTCTGTTCAAAATATCTTTTACTTGATAGATCGTGTGGTCTTTAGAGACTTTGAAAGTTGAACAAGAGTGATAGGTCTACTCTCGCCGGCGCTCGGCAACAAACTGACGATTTCAAGCAGCAGGCGCCGCTCGAAGGTCTGGCATTTGGAAGTTCCTTGGCTGTTCGTGAACAGACTGAACTACTGTGCCAGGTTTTTAGGGTTCTGCGTCAGAGTCCCGTATAGTCCGTGCATCAGGCGCGAGAATGTTGTGTGTCCAGCAGCGAAAAAGGTGGGGTGAATTGGCAAAGAGGAATAGGGGGATTTTTGTTGTTGATCTTGGGTGGGGGAAGTGCACGCATTGTTGGAGAAGCCGACCGAGCGGCGCCAGGTTTAGTTCAGCCTCTGTGTGCCACCACTCGTGATATTGCCCACCCACCCAAACGTTTCTCTCTCTCTCTATCTCTCTCACTCTCTTTCTCTCGTAATACCATCTCACAACACAGAGGAAACTTTCACACGCAGGGGTTGCGAGAGAATCGTGACTTTATGCTTATTCTTTATGGACCAACGCCGACCATCATAAGAGAGACGCCTCTTCGGTCAGGAAGGTCATCCACAACTCGAGACTGAAAAACATCTTTTTGATTTTTTTTCTTCTCTTTTTTGGGGGGTCTTTTTTGGGGTTTCAAACAGACTTTCCGTGTAAAATGGAGGAAATGTATCAATTTAACTCGGGTAATTTTGAACAGTTGTGACATTTACAGTATGTTAATTGTGACCACTATTTGCTATGAATTTTCCTATATTAGTCTGTAAATCTGATTTAGTGACTTTTTACTAATAGAATAGGACCAATTCGCTCAATAAATTAATTAGTAACCTTTTCGACTGATTACTTATACTAATACTAATAATTAATAATACTAATTCATTTATGAAGGCTGTTATTTCAATTCGTAATGTTTATTAAATTAATTATTAGCTTTAACAATCGAATTAGTCGTATTTTACTAGCAGTCAGTAGTATTGGTAATATTTTTGTATAAACTCAGTCACTAATTTAAATTAGTAAATATTGTTACTAATTCTTTAGAGTAAATAAGTAAATCAAAAAACATTCAATTAACCACTAAAATAAGGGAATTTACTAATTAAATTTTTTTCTATATTACGGACAGTAATTAAATTTTAGTCATCCTGCGATTATATAAAATAATTTTTTAATGAACTTTCAAAAAATTATTAAAGTTAACTAATTTATCCAAGAAATTTAGTAGAAAATTTTTAGAAAATATTTAAACTTTAATAGTAACCAGTTAAGGAGGTTCTCTCTTTACATTGTTAGTCAAAGTAATGCCCCTTTATGTTTTCGTTTGAATCACATAGTAATAACGCAACGCTTGACAACGTTACTACGTTAGATTTATACTTTTGCTTTAATTTCGTTAAATCTGATATTATTTTCAAACTTCGCGCTTTGGTACTTAACTTTCCATAAGCAACGTAGCCAAGCGCTATACTATAGTAACATCTGATTGTCAAAATACGGTGTTTTTACACGGTATTAAATTAGAAAAACGAAAATTATTCATATCTTTTGTCACAATCAACCTAGACCTCTAAAAATTTAACTACATCTTCTTGAAACCATTATTATCTATCAGTAGGGGAGACTGGGGCGTAATGGACCACTTGAATTTATTCAGAACTCAGAAGTGGTAAATCAGTAGAGTAATTTCGGTTTTTGATCAAAATAATGTACTTGACATACTGTAAGTTTGTACCAACTTTCATTGTTATTCAATCATTCCCGTGTAGAAATTGCCCTACTACGGCCGTATTAGGGATGAAACACACTCAAATAGGGGCGACACTCAAATGTGGATTTCCTGATCAGGGCCATATCGGGCCGTGTGTTTCATTCCCTAATAGGGAAGGCCCAAACTGTCCCTGATCTGGGCCATAGCAAAATATCTACACGGGTTATTGTAGGAAATATGGTAAAATATGTCATTTTGACACTTGAAAGTAAAATTTTTAAGTATTTGTTTTTTGTTATATCTTTTTCAAAAGCTGCTATACAAAAACGAAAATCTCGTTTTGAGCTTGAAACAATTTTTTTTAAAGAACAATGGTTAATTTTTGACTAATACTTACACTCAGAGAAAAAGTTTATTTCACTTAACCAAACTGTTTAATTAACCTATTTTATTTGTTACGATAAAACAATTTCGTTGATTTAAATAAAAATTTGGTTCATTTAAATAAATACGTAAAATTTGTTTGGTTATCCGAAAGAAATTTTTTTTTGAAGGTGTTTGTTTGATTTAAAAAAATTAGTGTTTTGAATAGATAATATTTTTTTATTAAATACAATTTGTTTGACACAACACACAAAGTTTGATTCATAACCAAATCATTTTATTTGAGTCAAACAAAAATATTTGCTTGTCTCAAAAAGTACATGTGTGAATTTAAAAATGGCGGTCTCACTTGTCTACAGTCCGCGTTCGCGTTAAATTTATTATGGTTAAATTGGTAAATCGAATAAACAAACTTATAAGTGTCAGTTAAATAATTGCATTTTGTTCATTGTAAGCCTTACTGCATATTTAATTTGTACAAGTGAGAAAAAAATTTCCAATACGATTTTGTCAAGTTTTCAGTGAGTTGTTTCGAATAAACTTTTTTCAGAGTACATGTATAAAAATTAAATATATTTTATGTTTTATGTAATGTTTTTAATGTTTTTTTATAATTAAGTAATTTTGTTTATATGAAAAAATAATTAAATAATTTTTTATTTAATTGTTATTTATTTTTCTCTAATAATGTTGAATTTCCTAATTTAATATTTTCTAGTATACATATTATTGGTTAATTTAAGATTTATCATATATGTATCAATAATTATATTATATAATAAATTACACTTAGTTTTTGAACAATTTTATGGTTATATAAATGTTAATTCGACAGTGTTTTGTTTATTTCGTAGATGCAAATAATGTTTTAATTCAGAAAAACATCAAAATCGCATCTCCGCGGCAATATAATTATGATTATATAACTTTTTAAATAATTTTCCCTCATAACTGTTGTCAACGAATTTTGTTTTTTTATAGTTTTAATTCTATGCTGACATTTTTTTTTTAATTTTAAAATGGCGCAGAAAATAAAAAAAATAATTTGTTTATAAAAATTTATTAAATGATTTTAAAAAAACAAATTCTTTAAAAAATGTTTAATTCTAAATGAAAGTATATCTTATCCTCTTTATATTCAAGCTTGATTCATTTAAATCGGTTTATTCATTTAGGAAAACTAAAATTTTTTTAAAAAAGTTGCAAAAAATTTCATTTTGCCGTAACTTTGATAAAAAATATTTTTATTTCTGTTTTTTGGTAAACACATTCCTGAGGCCAAATAGAAATGTTTTTAAAAACGATTCACTTATTTTAAGTGAAGTTTCTCTTATTACAACTGTATATGCACTTATTGATCGAGAAGACGACTTATAACTTACAATTAGTAATGTCTTACTTTTGTCGGAAAATGCAAAAAAAATTATTTAATTAATAATACTGAGAAGACTAAATGCACTTTTAAAAAATGTAAATTTTGGGATTAATGAATTATTATAATATATGTGTAATGATTATAAATCTAATATAAATAGTCTTTTATTTAATAATTAATAATTTTAAAAAATTATTTCAAATGATTAATTTAATATTATACTTTTTGTAGAAAATTCATATTAATATACATATTCTACTTGTACGTAGATATTAACAATAAAGATTTTATTCATTAAATAATAAAAATTAAAATATTATAATAATAATGTGAAATAATAAATATATATGTAAGTAGAAATAAGTAAAATGTTAACCGAGCGAGCGTTAGCGAGTAAGGAATATGTCACTAGTTTTATTAAAGATGATTGAATTGTCAAAGAGTTTGGTAGATATACCTTCAACATTTTTAATAAATATTTTATTTTTTATTAATTCTACACCTTTATAATTTTTTTATTGGGATTGGGAAAAATTTTTAATTGTCTGATTTAGAAGCAAAAGTTCAGCTTAGATTTAACCGAAAATCAGTCATCTTTAGGTTATTGGCAAACGAAAAAAATAGACAATATTCAATGATTGTCCTTTAAATTTTACTAATTCAAATATGGAATGTCGAATTTCGCAAAGTATTTTCTTTGTAGTAACAAAATTCGTCTCTTACATTCTAATGACCAGCTATTATTTTATATTAAACTTTTATTGTACAGCTTAAAATTATATGTATTCGCAATATTGATTTATTGACAAGTTGAATCTTATATAAAAATATATAAAGGGGTTGTTTAGTAATTTTTCTTTTTGTTTTCTCTCATCGCTTTTAGTTTGAAATATTCACAATGTTTTTAAGTGCGAAATTTATTCAGTAATAAAAACATAAAATTTTCTCTCGTACCTTTCGATTTAAGGAACGACATGGACAATAAAAAATATTCCCTTAATTCGAATGCTGTAAATCTTGTTTAAATTATGTAGCACGTGTGTTTGTGTTTGTGTCCTCGAGATTTAATGGAAGGATGTGCGTGCAAAATATATGCTGCTTTTACAGCAAAAGTTTACAGTTAAAACTTAAACACCCAACAGGATGTTCTTCATTGCCCCTCCATATCTTTATGAGTACCACCAAGAAAAACCATAAGATTCTTTAATCTTCTTCGTCGTCTTCGTCTTCTTTTCTAACCTTTAAAGACTGAAAAAGAAAGAGAAAGATAGCATGTGTCGCACAATTGTCATAAAAGTAAAAGTAAATGTGTTTCACAGATTATACCAAAAAAGAAAAAAAAATTATATCCGCAGGCACTCCAAAAATTTTTACTGTTTTACATTTGGTCGAAATGATGAAATTTTCGGTAGAATGCGGGAAAAGCCGAAATATTAAGCTTCCTCTATTTTTTTCTCTAGAAGATCATAAAAGAACATCTGTGAAATGATTTTAACGGATTAGGAGTGTCGCGGAAATCCCACAAAATACATATGTCTTACTTTCATCGTTAAATCGTAAAAGTTTTAACCATTCAGGTCAAATATTCTCCTCCTGCTGTGTTTGATTTTTGTTCGATTTTAAGACGACTAAGTACCTACTTGAATTTGTCCCATAACACAAGGTCATTAAATACGATAAAAATTTTGGGGAAATGCCCTCGAAAAGAAACCTTAAATTTCTTTTTGCACTTATGCTGAAAAAACATATTTATTCGAATCAATGATTAAAATCCTATATTAATTTAATATCAATTGATTGAAAATGCCCAAAAAGAAAGCGTATTTGACCGGAGCAAACTAAACTTTTTATTTGGTTCAAATAATTTTCATTTGGTCCAAATAAATTTTATTTGGTTAAACTGAATTTTATTTTGTTCAAATAAATTGTATTTTGTTCAAACAATGTGTATTTAGTTCAAATGAATTTTATTTTGTTAAAAATAAATTTGTTATTTTGAAATAAATTTTGTTTTTGTTTAAATAATTAATTACTTTCACTATAGTAATAACATTTTTCATTGTAATTATTCTTTAAAATGTAATTTTAATTACATTTTTTTAAATTAGTTTTAATTATTTTTACAAAATTTAATGAAATACTACACAGAAATTGAATTATTTTCAAAAATGTGAAAAGAATTTTTTGTAAAACTTACTTATTTTAAAAAAATTTTCGCAATTGAATGATTTTTAATATCTAGGTACTTTTTTTATAAAATTTCCAAACATAACTCGCAAGAATTAAATTATTTTTATAAACATTTACATTTTTGAAGATGAAATTATGAAAAAGTCAGAAAAATAAAGTATAGAATAGAATTTTCGTTAGTTTTGTGAAATGTCTAAAACGAGATTTTTGGTCCTCAAGTTTAATTTTTCGTTAGCTACTTTTTATTACTTTTTTTAGTTTCAAAGCTACTTTTTAATAATGTTTTAAAATTATTTATTGAGTGCGAAGCCTGTTAGGATAATAATAAAATGAAAATATCGAACTTAAATTTGTTCCTAGTAGAGGAGAATAATTTACATGTGACAAGCGATATTTATTTACCATAAATGACATTTAATAATTCATATAATTTTGTGTCTGGTACTTTCGGTACTTGAAAGGGATTTACGATTCTCTTTTTATTTAAAGAGGATAAAAATTTTCTAGATAAAGAAAAATACTGATGATTATGAAGGCAATTATGATGATGATGATAATGAGTCAAGTTTTGTGTGAGTGGGAATGAATTTTCGCTGTTTAGATTAAGTTAGAAGGAGATTATTCTTTTGTATATCAGAAAACTAAGAGACAAGAGGCACACAAATGTAAAGATGAAAAAGAAATAAAGAGAGGGGGAGAGAGAGAGGGATAGCAATTAAACCGGTCCTCATTCTAACAATTTGATGATGAGAATGTTGAGAATTCGAGTATTGTATATGTATATGTGAGTGTGAATGTACCTTTTGCAACTCCTACGCCTCGAGAAATGCATTTTGTTTACGACAGAAGAGATTCTCTCTCTATCAAGAGACATAATTTGTTCATGTGTTATCCGTTTCCTGGCTTCGTACTTTATGTTGTGAATATACTCGCGACTCGTTCAACCGGAAAACTATTACACATGTCTCCACTTGTACTACACATCAGTACATTGTAAATAATTTCTTATTCTGTTTATTTATTTATTCCATTTTCAACTTTTCTCGATGACAATTTGAATGTTGTTTCTTATCGTGGTTGTTGGCTGTCATCAATTTTTGTCCAGAGGCTTGCAATATAACGGTAGTAAAAGATATTATTTTCATCCAATTATTTTATATTTTAGCATTCAAATCATATAAATATTCAGAGAAATTTACTTATTCAAAATTTTTACTGTTGTTATAAGTAATAGAGCCTGAATTAGATTCGTAAATCTCGTAAAGATCAGGGAAAAAATTAAATTTTTAGAATTTATAAGAAAAATAAATTCTTCTGAAATTAGTTTGAAAAGCGTCTTTTTAAGAAAGCTAACTCAAAAAAATATATATTAAAGAAACCAAATTTAAAAGTGAAAGAAGAGTATATTGTTTCAACCTCAAATGAAACTTGGACCTATCTTGATCTCTCAATTACTCTAATCTAAATCTTAAGGGTGTCTCTCCTGCTACCTGTTACATGTGCGTAGATAGGTATGCGATTACGCATACAAAACCCGTCTAACGTTAATCTAAATCCTAAGAACTATTTAATTGAATTAATTTATAATTTTTTTTACTTTCTCCGCTCGCTTGGAGAATTTTGAATAATCGCATATTAAGCTGTTTTAAAATATTGAATTATAAATTAAATCAAATGATTTTCTCAGTGTATACACTGATTTTAATTTCGGGTCCCTGGGAAAGTTTATTGAAACTTTTTACTCGAGGGTATTAGTTTAAAATTATAGGAGTTTTATTAAATGTTGTAAGTGGTACCAGAGTTGTAAGTGGTAAATACCAGAGACACGAAGTAGTTAAAGTAATAATGGATTTAATTCAAACATATCAATTACGCTTCATTTTAATTATATATGATCAATTTTTAAATTTGAATCAGAAATAAAATTTGTAAGTACATTTTTTAGTTGAATGTATAACAATGATAATAATTATAATTGATTAAAAAATAGTGTTTTCTCAGTTAATTGTCGAAGACCTATTCTTAAAATTAGAGTTGACTGTCGAGTCAAAAAGTAGAAAACTAATATTTGAGGGGTTCGATTTATGTCGTTTGATGGTTATAATTTGATATCGAGGAGATCGATTTTTTTTATTGGATTATACAAAAATGATGATAATGATAATGATAAAGAAGCCTTGATGTGTGTTGATGTTGAGGGTTTCTTTTAAAATGTTTTTGAATAGCCTCTGGGGATATTTAACGCGGCATGTAAAAGAGGAGTGGGGAAAACGGGCGATTGGTAGACTGCGAGAGACTGAAAAGGAATGAGGGCCAGGGTCGACCGACAACATCTTGTCAGCACACAACTCGTCTCTCGGAAGGAATGCCCGACACCTGCGTTCTGGAAAGTGGAAATCGAAGGCCCAATCAGTCCGGACCCTCAATTCTCTTTCTTCCTCTCTGCCTCTGGCCCACCTGAAACTCTCCAAACAATGTTTGTGCATTCAACTACCGACTGATTCAGATTCACACGAAAAATTACAACTTCCCTTTGCTTCCTTTTTCTCTTTCACGGAAGCATGACCTTTGCGGGATAAATCAGTACTTTTCTCGTCGTTTTCCATTTGTTTCTTTTATTTTATTTCTTCATGGCAAAAATGTGTAAAGCTCTGTTAATTATTTAAATACTATTTACTACACTGAGAAAAAAATGCTATTGAATCAATGACATATTTATTGCTTGTCGCATTATTATTAATTGACTTAAATAAAAACTATTTAATACGAATAAATATTTCATAATAGACAAGCAATCGATTATTTAAAGCAAACAAATCTTTTTTTCAGTGTTTGTAATAATTTTATTATTATTATTGTTATTATTATTATTTTCATGATGGTTCTTATTGTTATTATTCGTTTATGTTTTGACTGAATAGCATTGTTTAAAATTAAATAGATTAGAAGCAGTTGAGAATGATGGGACACGGGAGTTTAGTGGAAATTGTTATATAGAAGTTTATCTCTCTAGTCGTGAAAAGAGTGTGAGAATTTTGTGCAATATCTAGGTGAACTCGTTTACGGCTTTTATCTCGAGTCGTGTTTCTCAAGAACGGCCTTTCTTCGATCTTCTCCCACCTAAATGCAGGTAGGAATCTATGGGACTTTAACCCTTCGCAAGGCACTCGTGTTCCTTAACAGGAAAACAGAAACGAGAAAGAGGTGTTTCAACTCTTCCATTATACATGATTCTGTATGTATGTATGTGCTGTGTGGTAACTTTCAACTTGTACATCAACTCATTTTTCTCTTTTTGTTTATCATTTTAATTTGAGTATTCGTTTTTTAATGTACTCTCTAAATCTGAATTAATAGTTTTCTACTAGCAATTAGTAAAAAACTACTAAAAATTAGTAAAAAATCTTACTAATTCAAATTGGCAAACGAATCCGCACTGATTCAGATTTAGAAAGTTTAGAGTTGAACTTGTAAGTTAAAAATTTTCACTATTTTCTTTAAATTTATTATATTTGCTTGAGGAAATTATATTTTATCCGACTTGAGTAATATTTCTTTTATAAATAACACGTTATTATTATTATTATTATTATTATCATTATTATTATTATTATTATTATTATTATTATTAGAATCGGTATTGTATTCTTTTAATATTCTTAAAATTGTAAATTATTTTTTTTATAATTAACAGATTATTATTATTATAATCTGTTAATTATAAAATAAATAAAACGCAATTGGATTAAAATAATTCACTCAGACAGTTTTTTTAAGGATATCAAATTAAGACAAAAAACGAATAAAAACGTTGCTTTATTTTTTGTCTCAATTTAATATCCTTAGAAAGACTGTTAGTTTACATACAGCATATTTTACTTTAATAAAATTTATTTGATTCAAGTAAATATTTAATTGATAATAGAAAAGTAATTGCGGTTATTTTAATTAAATAAAATTTAAACTCAGGGTAATGTAAATAAGTGACTTAGTTTTTGATTTTGAAATAGTAAATTTTACTATTAAATTAGGAGAAATTGCTATTTAAGGATTTCCACAAATATTTTATTTTACTTTTCCCTGGTTTCCAGACTAAATTTAAAAAAAAAATTCATAACTTCTACTCTAATAATCAGATTTTAATTTTCAATATCAGAAATTGTTCGTAAAATTCCATATTTTTAACTAAAAAATATTAAATTTAACAAAAAATATTTTTGCACTATTTTAGACAAATTTGAAAAATAAAAATCGCCATTTAAAAAATATGGGGTTTTCAATTTCTTTTTTATTTTGACCAAAAAATGCCAAAATTTGTCTGTTAAATGATCTGGTAAGTTTCATTGTGGGACCGTCATGGGTTTTCGAAAAAAAAATTAAATTGAATGTGATGCATGATGAAAAAACTTTGGAAAAGACAGGGAACAATTAGCAATGAATTCATATTACTTGTGATGGTCATTTGTTTTTTTACATTTTCTGAAAGGACATATAAATTTGTATCATGCATCACATTAAATTAAATTTTTTTTCAAAAACCCATGGCGGTCCCACAATGAAACTTACCAGATCATTTAACAGACAAATTTTGGCATTTTTTGGTCAAAATAAAAAAGAAATTGAAAACCCCATATTTTTTAAATGGCGATTTTTATTTTTCAAATTTGTCTAAAATAGTGCAAAAATATTTTTTGTTAAATTTAATATTTTTTAGTTAAAAATATGGTATTTTATGAACAATTTCTGATATTGAAAATTAAAATCTGATTATTAGAGTAGAAGTTATGAATTTTTTTAAAAAAAGTACTAAAAAATTCAAAGTACCAATCTCGCCATTTTTTTATTTTTTTCAAAAAATATTTGGGGGACTTTTATCCCATCGCCTAAGGAGTACATACACAAAGTATTAACCAAATCCCAATTAATCTAGAAAATATCTGTGATGAGTTGACGTGGAGTTCACCAACTAGAAACTTGACAGTCTCTTATGTATCAGTCTAACTTAAAATCTTAGACATATCCGATTGAAAAATATTAAGACGAGCAAAAGTTAGAACTTTTTTTTACAAAATACAAAAAATAAAAAAAATTCAAATTTCTAAATTTTCTCGCAAATTGATGTAACATTTTTCATAACAACTTTTTAATTTAATAACAACTAATTTTCACTATAAAAATGAAATATAAATAATAAATCCGAATTTTTAAACCAAAATCGTATTTTTGAATTCTACAACATTTTTAATTAATTTTTTTTTCTAATATTGTTTAATTTTTTATAATAGTTATTTGTGTGGCAAGGGTGTAGAAAACGTGTGTCGGAGACTAGTGTACCGATATACATTTAAAAGTTACGTTCTTGTTCTGGCTCGCGGGGGCGGAGCACACCGACCACAAGAAAACCAACTTCAAATAATTAAATCAATTAATTTTATCGAAATCTTTGAAAAATAATATTATTAGATGAACATTATTATTATCACGCGAATTGTTGCAATGATGCGCTGGCTATTATATACGTTAAGGTAATGTCACAGCCCACTGTTGCCTGCACAAGTAGCTGAGAGAGTGAACTGTGGTAGTACTTTTACACTGAAAGAAAAAAATAGAAGGTACAGGCATAATTTAGGTTATATTATATTACCCATATAGTATTACTGGAATAGAAACAGCCCAACAGTTAGGGTATTTCAACCATACCATTAGAAATAGACGCAAATTTTGTTTATACTTGATTAATTTGTAGTGTTTAGGGTGCTTATAAAGTACACTCAAGGATTTTGCAAAATTTGAATTATTTTGCAAGATATTGTTAATTAAACATTTTGGTCACTTTTTTTCACGAATTTTCATCTTGTAAAATATTGGTCCTAGAAAAAAATGATTTAGATAAAAAGTGAAGAGAATGTACTGAAGTTTAATAATATTTTATTAAAAAATAATTTTTTAAACTTTTTGACAAATTTGTTTAAATAATTATTTTTTTATGTTGTTTTTTTCATGAAGGGATTAACCAAATTTAATAAAAAAATATTTTTATTAAAGCTTGGAATGTCCTTAAAAGTTACCGCAATTTGTGAAGATGTGTTTTTTGATAATTTCGAGAAATTAATTTTTGATTTTTTCATAGAAGGAAGTTTGAACTGCTTGCGACGCGACCGTTGCCAGGCAAGCCGTATGGCCCGAGCCGAGCAATCAAAAATTCAAAAATTAATTTCTCGAAATTATCAAAAAACACATCTTCACCAATTGCGGTAATTTTTAAGGACATTCCAAGCTTTAATAATAATATTTTTTTAATAAATTTGGTTAATCCCTTTGTTAAAAAAAAACAACTTAAAAAAATAATTATTTAAACACATATGTCAAAAAGTTTAGAAAATTATTTTTTAATAAAATATTATTAAAATGCAGTACATTCTCTTCAATTTTTATTTAAAACATTTTTTTCTAGGACCAATATTTTACAAGATAAAAATTCCTAAAAAAAGTGACCAAAAAGTTTAGAAAATTATTTATTTTATTAAAATTTTTGAAAATGATTAAATATGATTACTTTTAAAAGTAATTCAATTCTAGTGATAAATATTGTCATTTATGAAAATAATTTACATACTCCGAATGATTTTATTATTTATGAAAATAATTAAATCCCTGAAAGGAACTTTAAAATTAATGAAAATAATTCAATTACTGTGAAGAATGTACCTAATTCCAAATTTTAAACATTCAATTTTTTCGAAAAAAATTATACGTCTGTGAAATTTTTATTTTTTTGGAAAATAATCGAATATTTGGTAGAATTTTATTAAAATAGTAGAATATTAAAAATCATTGAATGAAGAAAAATTTTTGTTAAATAAATGTATAATTTGTCATGAATTTTATTAAATTTTTTGAAAATAATTGAATTTTATTAGGGGAGAGTGGGACAAGACGGGGTACCGTCCTTATTTAACAAACGAATTAACGAATCGCGATTATATTTTATACATAATACTGCACCGAGACGATAGTTTCTTGTTTATAAAACTTAAAAGCCATGAGAATAAATCTTTTATCTGTTTTTAAAAAAAAACTGTTTTCGACGATTTTATTGTAATTTTTTCACTTTTTAGGAGGTGTTTATTATTTAATAATAACAGTTAATGAACAATATAAAATTTTTTTTAACTGGCAAGGGTTACAGAAGAAGGGAAGCATATGTTTTTTTTCATTGTTAAATCGTAAATTGTAGTAATTAATCGTCCGGTTTGCCCCACTCTCCCCTATATATATTCGATAATTTTCGTTTTTTGCGCTTTAAACCTTAAGTTCCCCGTCTTGACCCATTCTTTCCTACTTTTAAAAATAATTTAATTGTGGAATGAAATTTATTTAAATTCAAGAAAAGAATTGAGTTTTGTAAGAGAAGTTTGCTATATTCATTTATATAGACACTTGAAATGTTGTAACAATTTTAACAGAATTGAAATTAAAATTAAAAAAAAATACTTTATTAAATGAATTGTAAGTAATAACTTTATGTCATTTCTTCAATAAAGTTAAATTATTAGACATATACTATTATCAGAAATAGAAAAAATTGAAGGTTTGGTATTAGAATTCACTACTTTCTTATAAATAAATTCTAAACATTTAATTTTTTCCAGTACTTTTAATAAAAATCCCTGGCTTGTCCCTGATTTCTTTGACCAATTC
This sequence comes from Leptopilina myrica (nomen nudum), assembly GCA_032872475.1. Lineage (NCBI taxonomy): Eukaryota > Metazoa > Arthropoda > Insecta > Hymenoptera > Figitidae > Leptopilina > Leptopilina myrica (nomen nudum). The sequence goes on from CM065467.1 coordinate 8,670,122, forward strand.
TTTTTTTTCCTGGTTTCTCTGACCTCTATGTCAAACTGTATTAATTAGTAAAATTTACGAATTTACTATAATTCACAACTTCAACTTAGTAAACATTTTTACTAATTCAAATGTGTAGAGTTTAATCCAATATTTTAATTTATTAAGAGTGAAAATAGCAGTTGATAACAATATTTTAGATAGTTTTTTTTTGTTTTTGATTCACAGAAAAAAAGTAGTATAAATTTTGTTGCGGGTAATTTTAACCAATGCTATTTCACATAGACAGTGGCGCCCTCACCCAGGTGAAATTTTGTTGCAGTGAATTTTTACCCCAAAATCAGGTTAAAATTTATACTTTGTTTTTCTTGTGTTTACACTTCGATATTCAGAAACTAGAATTGCATATAGGAGGTGTATGATACTTATTTGGACCAGACCACCCTGCAGTGCACGCACTAGATTCGAGAAGACCACTCGTGATGATCTTTTCAGCATTGGCTGGGCCAGAAAATAGAGTGCCACTTGAATTCTCGCTGCTCTGTTATAAATCGCCAAGAGTGAACCTTATGTCTAGACTCATAATTAGACAAGCTTTGCAGGAAGTTTCCTTCTCGATTTATATATATTTTAGAGCACACAAACTTATTGCACTTTCAGAACATCAGTGTATATCTTTGACAACCTTTTTTAAGAGTTCATCTATCTCCTCTTTATAGTATATCTTCAAATAAACACTCGAGCAGATCGTTAGAAAAAAAATTAATAGGAAAATATATCTTAAGTTTATTTTTCATCGAGTCGTTTTCCCCTCTTTTGGGTTGTATGAAAATTTTTTTTAGGTACGTAAATTTATCTATACAGTGCCGGCCAAAATTGTCAGTCCACCCATTTTTAAAAGAATAATAAAATTTTTTTAAAATAAAATTTATGAAAATTGAAATTTTTTTTGGTTTATGTTTTGAAAAACGATGAAATTTTAAAAAGAATAAGACCTCACAGAAGTCATTTGACAAATATTTTTTCAAGATATTCTTAAAAAATCGCCATTTTCAATGTTTTACTAAAATTTGAATAACTTTTAAAATAATAAACGCTTTTTAATAATCTTAGGCTTATTTTAAAGGTCATTTTCTACGGAATAAGAATTACTTATAGTCATTAACCTGCAATTTTTTTCTTGGAATAAGCATGACGTCAAAATTGGACAAAAAAATTGGAAAAATTTGAAATCATTTTTTGTACTAAAAACTATTCTAAAACATATATAAAACATGATATGATGTAGATTTTTCAAGAAAATTTAATAATAAAATTTATTTAAATTTTACAAATTCTTTTTCTTTTAATAATATTATTTCAAATTTTTCAAATTTTTTTGTCTAACTTTGACGTCATGCTTATTCCAAGAAAAAAATTGCAGGTTACTGACTATAAGTAATTCTTATTCCATAGAAAATGACCTTTAAAATAAGCCTAAGATTATTAAAAAGAGTTCATTATTTTAGAAGTTATTCAAATTTTTGTAAAACATTGAAAATGACGATTTTTAGGAATATCTTAAAAAAATATTTGTCAAATGACTTCTGTAAGGTCTTATTCTTTTCAAAATTTTATCGTCTTTCAAAATATAAACCGAATGAAATTTTAGTTTTCATAAAATTAATGTTAAAAAATTTTTTTCATTCCTTTAAAAATGGGTGGACTGACAATTTCGGACGGTACTGTATGGGGCACGATTTTAAGAATATGTTTTTTTGATTTTTTATTCTAGTTAAACTAATATTAACGTTTCGATTCTTATTTCTTTTTTTTAAGATGAAACTTATTTTTTAAATGTGTTTGAGAATAGGGAATGGAGTTTTAACATGAGAATGAATGTTGTTATTCGTAAAATATTGACAAAATCAATTATTTAGGAGAGAGTGGGGCAAACTGGGGTAGGCGGTTCAAATGGGGTAACCCTGTTTTTCCATAATAGGTAATTTTAATTTTTTTACTCTCAATATATATCATTCATATTAATAAGAAAATGTTATTAAATATGAAGGCTTCATAAAAATTTTTTTTTTAAGTTATACAACTTTAAAGTTTTTAACAAAAAAAATATGAATATTGATCGAAATTAACCCTTTAAAGCCCGACTTTTTTTTATAGAAAAGTGCAATTTTGTTATTTTTTTGGACCACAATTTTTATTTTGTAAGATTGACTTCGGATTGGTAATCAGCGACCTCAAAAATTCTCAAGTGGTCATTTTCATTAGCTTAGCTTTATTTAATTTTCGATTTTGTACTATCTAAATCTGAATTACACAGTAAAAAAGAAAGTCTTATTTTAAGGCAGGAAAGGACCCTAGTAGAAATTCGTCATAGTATCTTTAAGGGCACTGGACAGTTCCACTGGAAAATTTCGAGGCACTTTACAGTTAAACTGGCTAAAAACTATAAAGTGATGTCACGCTAATTTGTTCAAGTTATTGTCCAGTCAAATTTTACAGTTTCTGATCATCAGTCCTGTAGAAAAACTGTACAAAATAATTCACTTGGAAATGTCAAAACTTTATTTATATTGACGTTTCGTATTGAACACGCACAAGTTTGAAAATATAACGTTAAATTATTTTGTCAACAAATTAAATAAATTAAAATTTTACGAAACTATATTTTTACTGTTGGTGTATCTATTGTTACGTATAATAAATTATCTGTAAAATTATTTTTTAATAACTACATAATTAAAAAAAATTATGAACATTACTGATTCTTGTACACATGTCTTTTTTTTACAGTAAACAACATTCACTTTTTCCTTGAATTAAGCACAACACTGAAATAAATATTATTATTTTATCACACAACAGACTTAAAAGTAAACCCTAATATGAAGAATTAATTCAGTTCAAACGAAAAATATCTAGCGGTATCGGGGAGCGAACTCGGGTCACACTGGGACGAAATACCTAAACGCACGCTTACGCATCACGGCCGTTCTAGTCGATGGACGATTCCGGAAAAATAATAACCATACTCTACCGGCAGGTAAAGCAGTTCCCTTTTTCATCTTTTCTAGCTCAACTGGCGAATTACTGGACAGCTACTGCATAACACTCTAAAGTTGAACTTATTGATTTTTATTGTATAGAAGTTCTGTCTGTCCAGTTATTCTCATGGTACTGTCTAGGCGTTCCGTGAAATTATGTTTCAAAGTTTGTCGTGGCGTTTGCGCTACCGTCAGTCCAGCAACTGAACAGTGTTATATAGACATTTTCCATAAATACAACAGTGTATACACTGAAAAAAATAATTCGCGGGTATAACTAGAATTATGTCTATTTTTTCCGTAAGGAATTAGTAATAAATTGTTACTGGCTACTGTCATTAATTATAGACAGTTCTGTTATATAGATCGGAGAGCTATACATATGTCAACGTCAATACATCAATGTAAAACATAACCTCACTTTATTGGACCAATTCTAACTTTTTGTATGTAACAGGTTTGTTAAATTAATATTTATACATATAATAAGATTATGTAATCTTGAAAAAAAATTGTCTTCTGAATTTAAAAATTAGTTATTTTAATTAACTCAATTAATTAAAGCGAATTTTAAAAAAGTTTTCAAGTTGTCAACAGTAAAATAAAAGAACAAAATTAAAAATATGAAAACTATAAACTGTAAAACCAAAAGATTTATTTTATAGAAAATATTTTGAAAATGTCAATACACAACTGTTTAGTTACTGAAATCGGCGGTAGCGCTGACGCCACGACAAAATTTGGAAAATAATATCTCGGAACGCCTCGATAGTGCCATGAAAATAACTGTATACAGGACTTCTATGCAGTAATAATCAAGTTCAACTTTATATTTTCTTTAACAGTGTTATGCAGTAGCTGTCTAGTAATTCGCCAGTTAAGCTAGATTAAACTTCCATGACTAAAACTGTACAGTAACTTGAATAAATCTAGTCATGCCACGACAAATTTCTACTAGGGGAGCCGTAAATTAAGAGGCAACATTTTTAAGACAGTCAATGCTGAATTTACGCACGTTTTTTGTATCCTCTAACATTATAGCAGACAGTGCTGGATTTAAGACCGATCTTAAATTAAGATTTACTTTTTTCTGTGTAGTGCGGATTCGTTTACAAATTTGAATTAATATAAGATTTTTTATTAATTTTAAGTAGTTTTTTACTAATTGCTAGTAGAAAATTACTAATTTAATTAGTAGAGCGTATTTTGTACTATTTCAAATTAGTCAATTTTCTACTAATAATTAGCAAAAAATTACTAAAAATTAGTAAAAATAGTTACTAATTCAATTGGTAAACGAATCCGCACTATTTCATTTGTAGAAAACTACTAATTCAGATTTAGAGAGTAATTTTCTGTTGAGTATCTTACCATAAACTTACTTATTTATCATTGTACGCGGAGAAAATATGTTTCTTATATTTTACCGAATTCTTCAGTAAAGTTGGGATATAGTGGCAAAACAGTAATTTTTAATCATTTTTAAATTATTTTTCAGGAATAATATTCAAAATTTAATGTCATATCTTTATTCCTTACAAACCAGTACTGTAAAAGTTAAAACAAAATTGAAACTGAACGTTTAATAAAAATAAAATAAAATTTTAACGTTTCTTTTGAATACCTCCTTGATGATCACTAACGTTGCAGGAACAGTTCGGTAAAACTTTCTTGACTTGACTCGAGTGTTAGTTTTCAGGAATAGTTCGGTAAAACTTCCTTGACTTGTCTGAATTGTTAGTTTTCAGGATTGAAATACTTTTTTAAATGCCCCGTAGTAAAAAAAAATTTGACGTTAATAGTTAGTTGGTCTAACCTATTTGTACTCATTAACAAATAATTAATAATTTCATTTATAGCAGAAACCGCTTCTGAAACGAAATTAAATAGAAAATTACTTTCGTTTTAGTTCTTAAATAATCCAAAAACAAAAGAATTTGAAACTATTAAGTTTCTTGTCAACTCGAAACAAAAGATTGAAAAACATAATTATAATTTAGTGAAAATCACAGAAAAATTGTGTCCGCATACACGGAGAAAATTTATTCCTGAAAATTTACCGAACTTTGTTCGGTAAAACTGGGAAGAAGTGTCAAAACTGTAAGTTTTAAGGAACAGGACTGTAAAAGCAATTGCTTTTGAAAAATAATGTAAAAAGAATAAATCTTATGGTACATGTATTAGCCGTTCACTTACAGTTCGGTAAAACGTAAGGCACAGTGTTCGGTAAAACTTATATTTATTGTATAGTTCAGTAAAACGTAGGGTAAGTGTTCACTTTACTTATTTTTATTGAAAGTTCAGTAAAACGTAAGGTACAATGTTCGGTAAAATTTATATTCATTGAATTACTGAATAGTTCGGTAAAATTTACATAATTACAGTAAGTTACGTATGTTACGTAACTAGAGTAAATAACGCAACTACAGTAACTTACGTCAAGGATACAACTTACGTATGTAATTTACGTAAAAGATCAAACTTACGTAAGTCACGTGACTAGAATAACTTACGCAAGTTACGTAAATGATGAAACTTATGTAACTTATAACTAATGATCAAAGTTGCATAACTTTCGTAACTATAACACCTTACGCAATTAAAAGAACTTACGTAAGTTTGACCATTTACATTAGTTACTGTAGTTACGTTATTTAGTCTGGTTATGTAATTATAGTAATTTCCTTTAATTATGTAAGTTACTATAGTTACGAAATTTACTCTGTTTGCGTAACTTACATTAATTACTTAAGTTGCTCTTGTTACGTAAGTCAGGGAAAACAATTTTTTGTGTTTGACACTAAATAGATTAGTTTAATCTTTTTTGCTTATATAAATTTTTTGTATATTAAAGTTCAAATTAAACTAGGTTACGTTTGTAATTTTGACATTATGTAAATTGTAAACACTAAAAAAATGAATGAAGAATCGTAAAAGTGGGGATTTCCCATTTCTCCTTTTGCGCTCGTAATAGAGGGAGACTATTGACTCCCGAACTTCTCATTATAGCGAGATTTGAGTGTATTTTTTTGAATCAAACAAATCTTTTCTTTTAAAATAAACCCATTTTTTGGTTATATAAAATAAAAATGTTTGGTTAAGTGTAATAACCATTTGGTTAATACAAATAATTATAGTATTGGAAGAAATGTTTTGGTTGAATCAAACAAACGTTTATGGTTGACTGCATAGCAATGCATTTATTTGGTTGATTCAACCAAAATTTGGTTGTTTCGAACAAATTTTTTTCTGAGTGTTATTTCGAAAAATAAGATTTAAGATCGTATCAAAGAATTTACTTTTTGAAAATGTTAATTTTTAAATTTGTAAATTAAAATGTCATTTTTAAATATTAAATTAAAAATAACAAATTTTTTTCTTAGTTATCAACTTAATTACAAATTTCAAATATTTTTGTATTTTAAATTATAACCAATACAGTTCGATTAAACATATGTTTTAAATTTAAAAAGTTTATTTGTAAAATTTGTATAGAGATAATATTAAAAATAGAAAAATTGATATCATAGCCACCTGCACCAGAAGGTGTGTTAGATATGAAGAATCTGATAATTACGGACACGTTTCTCGGTGCAAAAGCACTTGTACTGTTATATATTATATCAGAGGAGATTTTTTTATTTACATGATAAAAAAAAAGTTTATCGTAATATAGGCGATAAAATGATTCATATGATATGTGCACTTGATATTCTAATATACTGATTTATTATTTGGTTTGACACAAAAAGGGAGAGAGAGAGAGAGAGAGAGAGAGAGAGAGAGAGAGAGAGAGAGAGAGAGAGAGAGAGAGAGAGAGAGAGAGAGAGAGGAGAGAATTTTAAAGAGAAAGATTGCTTGGCAGTTGGTCGCGTGCTGCCTATTAACGTAAATCACAAGTTCACATTTTCTAACGTTGAATTTATATATCGCCGGTTTCTTTGCCGCGGGTGTCGGCTGTCAGCTGACTTCCGTTTCCGATGAGGATCCGGTATTATTAGAATGATGAACAGACGTGAAAAGGCATAGCTCAAAAACGAGTTGATGTTATTCATTCTTAGATTCGGTTTTTAGAAATTTTAAAGGAAAATTTAAGAATGAATTTAAAAAAAATTAGATTAAAATAAAATTAGATATCTTAAAAATTTTTAATCTATTGTGTATAGCTCGTTACATTTTATAAAAACATTAAATTTTATAAAACATTAAATTAATAAATATAAAATTTTTAAAAATAACCGACTTTTGTCTAGAATATTAGAATAGTTAAACAATATTGCAATTAAATGAATTTTAGTTTTCTCATATTATTATTATTCACTTTTTTGTTCAAAAAAATTTGTATTTCATGCTAATATAATTCAAGGAAATATGTATTTGATAATAGACAATTTTACCGTTCATTATTCAATAAAAAAAATTGTTTAAGTGTTATTATTGTTATTTATAATAATATTTTCTTCTTTGGATACGTTAATTATTATTTCATCTACTGTATTCTCTTCACTTCGTTTGTGGGAGAAGTTTCATGCTATCTATGCAGCAATTTAATCACCTGTATTTTCGCGAAATTATGAAAAGAAAAATGAATTAGGATAGAAATTAGAAATAATTGGGTTAATTTGTATTAAATATTTCTTAGAATTAATGTAGAAATTCATTGAATTGTTCTAGTAAAATTATTTATATCCACTATAGTTTTTGTGTAGAATCATTCTAGTATACAATTTTATAAAAATAATTTGACTTGATAAAAATATCCTTAAAGTTTGAAATCCTTAAATGAACAATAAATAAATAAATCATATAAAAAAGTAATGATTTATTTACAATATTTATTGACTTAATAATTTACTTTCTTATGTGTAAAGTCTTTTTTTTTTAATTTTGAATAAAAAATGTTTAATAAAAAAATTGTTTCTTTTGTTGAATTAGCAGATATTAATTATTTTAAATCAGTGTTTAATATTGGAAAATATTACCACAGTTTGGAATTTGTCTCCGGAAAATCTATAATATATATATATATATATGTATATAAAGAACTCTAGTAAATGTTGATAACTGTATAGCTGATGATAAAAAAAAGTTGTTTTTATAAAGAAACAAATATTTTCAGTGCTTCTGCACCGAGAATAACAATTTGTAATCGATCTTCGATTTATAGCTTTACAAAGATCTCCGCGTGAGAGAGAAAAGATAATTATCTGCACACACTTAAAAATTTATCGAAAACATAACTAAATTTCTTTTAGAATCTTGATAAAAATGGTTATTTATTTCGATTTGTTTCGCGTGCGTATTTTTTAAAAAAGTTACGTTTTCTAGTTGTTTTGATTAAAAAATGTTAAGCTGCTGATGCAATTTTTTCTTGATTACTTCCTTTTAACTCTTTTAATCTTTTTTGTAATCTGTTTTAAAACCTGTTGTTCGTTTTAAAAAAAATTTCAATTTTAAGTTTTAGTTTTTAATTTTGAAAATGATTCAAAAATTAATTAAAAATAACAAATCCAAATATTATTCGTGTTTCATTTAAATTTAAATTCATTAATATTAATGGGGAATATGATTTTTTTTTTTTTTTGATATGACAAGAAATTACAGTACATGTGATGAGGAAAAAAGATATCAAGAAACGTGTGTTGCATGTGATTCTCTCGATGTTAAATTGAAATTAAACAGATTTGAATCGACGCCATTCACGATGCAATAACACGCGTTGAATTGTTCGTGCATACCGTTGGAATCAGTTAGCCATCGAGACGCCTCATAGAATAATAATCATTAAAAGCTCGTGTCCGCTATGTAATGAGACTATGATGCTTCTGTTTAATATAACGATATCATCAAAAAAGAGAAGACACAAAAAAATTGTTTCTTCCCCTAATTTCACTTTATTTTTCCATTATGAAATAATACCTGATTTTTAATTTTATTTAAAAGTCGCAGAAAATTCTATCGTAATTTAATTGAAAACAAGAAATAAATATTATAAATTTAACAGAAACATGAACCCGTGTGGAAAAGTCGGTTGGGCTCCAATGTGGTCCCAACTGGGGTTCCCAATTTCCAAAGTGGGCAACTCAGTTAACGCCCAACCTGCACTGAGAAAAATGGATACTGAGCTTTAATATCTAGATATTAACGGTCAATATCTGTGCCAGTCAAATACATAAACATATCTTAGATGTTTAAATTTAACATCCACAGATACTGGAAAAGACATGTTCACACATAACCTCAAATTTGTAGATTATACCAGTTAGCGTCTGAGATATTAAACCATAACATCTAGATGTTATGAAATACCATCTTTTCTTACACGGAGAGACCGAGATTACTAATTTTTCTATAAAATCACACTAGAATTTACTATTTTCACATTGCAACCACCGCAAATAAGGGGACTTTTTGTATTTTTTACTATTTTCTACACTAAGTCACTAATCCCGACAAATGTTCACCAAATTAGCAAAGTTTCTTACTATTTCGTCCAATAGTTCCATACAACTGTAGTAAACTCAGAAGTATTGTGTACGTAAAATTACTACAGTCGTTTGTAAATGCAGAAAGAAAGAGTGAAAGAAAAAATACGGATTTTTGTCGCCGGTTTCCCGTCAATTCTTGACTAATGGAGGTAAACTGGAAGGATTTTTACATACGCACAGACACACACTTATATATTTGTTGGATAAATATTTGAAGACACACACATGTTTATTTCACTTATATGTATAGACGCGGTTAATTAATACACTAATACACAACTGCACGCACGACAACGAATTTCACTGAAAGTATACATCTTTGTTTCCTTATATATTGAATGATGAAAATTTACAGCACTTACGAGAAAGCAGTTTACTTTTAACAACTTATTATAAGATATAGTTCTTGGGACAGGAATAAATGCAAAATTTATTAATTTATAATGTTCAATTTCTGAGATAACGAACGACCTACGTTTCACTTTATATTTAATTATTGTAGATAATATCCAAATTTCTTTTACGTACGCGAAACATAGTCACTGTCAATGGTCGGATGGCATCGGCTTATTTACGGAGATTGACGAAGTTAGCAACCAATAGAAATGCAGGCGCCATATGACTGCACTCGCTAGCCACACTTGCTCACCAAAAATTACTACAGTGAATCGTAGATTTTAGTGGAAAATGTTTTCATTTGTCAGATTTGGTGTAATGAAATTAGAGAAAACTATAATCAATTTTTGCTACATTTACAACTCTTACACAAAGTATTAAAACTTGCTATTTTAATGTAGCAAATTTATCTATTTCTTTTGTAAATTTATCTAATTCTGTAGTACATTATGCTAAAAGTCCCCTTATTTCCGGTCATTGCAACCATTTTTAGTAATTTTTACGAATGTGGGTCTCTCCGTGTATCAACATAACTATATATAACACAAGTATTACACTGTTAGAAATTTTTGTAGGATTTTTCATAAACAAGCAACGGAAGTTACGTAAAATTTAGAAACGTTTCATTATTTTCAGATACATAGGACTGAACAAATATTCACTCCAATTCAGCCGGCTGAAGCTAGCAGTCGTACTCAGCACCTATCTTTAAGCGTCAACTACTAATATGTATCTTCGTCAAATTTAATAATACTTAATGATTAAAAAAACATCGAATATTGTTATTTAAAAATCAATAAACACTAAATAGCAAATTTGGTAAGTTTTTAGTCAATAATTTCATTAATTAGTTGTTGACGCTTTAAGATAGGTGCTGAGTACGACTGCTAGCTTCAGCCGGCTGTCCAATTCACCAGAAATTTTGTTACCGTTTCGTAATTTTCAGTAATGGGTAACAGCATAAAACTTCCGTTGCTATTTTCTGAAAATTTTGTTACGTAGTTTCGTAATTTTTCGGAACTTAAATCATTTGAATATTTATGTAAAAAATTTAAACTGTTTATATTATATTCTAATATATTAAAATAAATGTAAATTAATTTTAAAAAAATTATTATTAACATTTTACTTTCCAACTTCAATGATGCCTTTCTTGCAACAGACCTAACCTGCGCAAAAGTAAGTGTGCGCACCTTCATTCAGCTGTGGTAACTTAAAATTTTGTTACAGTTTCGTAATGTTTAGTTACTCTCTACACTTTTTAAAACCATTCTAAAATTTTCAGTTACATTTCATTAAATTTCCTTAAGTTGTTACTGAGTATGTCTGTGTAAACATTATATTTTCATAAATATCTCCAAATTATAAAGAGCTTATGGTCTAAATTTATTTTAAATTATAGGTCTCACCTGCGGACATAAGATGAGAGTACTTTGAGATAGATTGATAAAGTTTAACTATATATATTTTTTAAGAAAGTGAATTTATCATTCGGTAGTATTAATATTAAAGGTGAAACAATTTAAACAATTATTACGAATCAAATCTCTGGAAAATAAATTTTTTGAGTAAGCACTATAAATGGCTGCCTTTACGTACCTTGTTGCTTAATATACTATTTTGTATAATTTTATTAAAGTTCATTTTTAAAAATTGAATATTCTTTAGTTTTGAATATTTTATTAGAATAATAGTTATTGTAAATCATAGAATTGAGAAAAGTTTATGAAAACAATAATAGAACTTTTGACAATAATTTTATTACAATTTTTCAAAATAATTGAATCTCTGTAATCATTTATATCGCTAAAATTCTTCTACAAATCCATTATTTTTATTAATTTTATTAATAAAATTAATGTCAAATAATTAAACTAATTTCTAAAGAATTCGAATTTTTAAAATTTTTCAAAAATCTAACTTCTTTAAAAATTCTAATTAAATTTCTTCAAAATGAAAATTTTGTAAAATTTTAAATTGAGGTCTTTCGAAGTTCACTATTTATGAAAATTGTAAACGCAACTCTTTGATAAAGTTCAATTAAATTTGAAATATTTAAGTAAAATTATATTTAGTCAATAATAATCTATATACGTAATAATGTTATGATAGTTCTATAAGAATTAAGTTATTTAAAAGTAGTTTTCGTTAGAAATAGACAGAATTGAAGTGTTGTATTAAAATTCGTGGTAATTTATTTAAAAAAAATCATCAAAATTTAGAATTTTCTTATGAGTTCTGAAAATTTAATTTTTTCCAGTACTTTTAAATTTTAATGGACATCTCTGACTTTTCCTTAACTTCCCTCCCAGGTGCGAAAAGTTGGTCGAGCCATGGTCGCGCCGACCTAGTGGATAGTCGTGCCGACCTTGGCAGTCAAAGGTCGGCCGAACTACCAAATTGTAACATCGGTCGTCCAGTGGCTATCATGGTCGGGCTGACCAGGAGTGCCAAAGTTTTGACGACCATGAGAAAAAAGGTCGGCTTCACTACTTTGGCAACAATGGTCGTGCAATTAACAGATATTAGGTGATATCGTAAATTAATTATTTTTATATTTATTGCATACATCTTAACACTAAACGCAATCTTACACATAAATACAAATTAAAATTTCTAACGCTCGCAGGGATCGAACTCGCAACCTAATGCACCGAAGTCTAACACGCTAACCATTACGCTACGCACACATGAAAGCCTAAGAACCAAAATGATTTTATAAGCTGCAACTCAAACAAAAAGAAATTTGTAATTCATAACGACCAATAAATAAGATAATGTTTATTAATTTTTGGTTAATCCATTATAAATAAAATAATTAACACAAAAAATTTTAGTTTTTACCATGACAGTATAGAAATGTTTAAGACGCGGTCGGACCGACTACACTGCAAAAATTTTAAGGCCAGAGTCGGCTCGATTAACTAAAATTAGGTTTTTTACACTCTGGCAGCCATAGTCGGCCCGACTTTGGCAGTCATAGATGGGCCGACCTGGGGCCGACCTCCCAACTCTGGCTGCCGACCAAAATTCGCACCTGGGCTGACATGTGGCAACCCTGTGTATGCTATGCAGAAAAGTGTTCCTTTTAGCACACTTTTTACTACTTTACTATATGTAATACTTATTGTAGGAACATTTCTTAAGCATGAAATCAGAACAAAGTGTTTAATTTCTTCATAGAATAGAGTAAAATTTAACAAGGGGGCGAAGAATGACATAAAAAAAACAAGGACGTGTATATATATAAAATAAAAACCTTCGACAGATATTAAAGCTGCACGAATCGTTTGAGAGATTATAGAAGTAGATAAATGTTGACCCTATTTCACAATATTACAGACACCTCTCATAGCATTAAGCAAACATACCATCAGGACGAGAGATTTCAACTCGGCTATAAACAACTTCTTTGCGGCATGATTCTCTGAGGAGAGTATGCAGAAGATGCGCTTTGGGATCTTTGTCAGTGAAGAGGAAAATAGACGACTCGTAAACGGAGCAATCTCTGCTTCGAGAGTGGGTGTCGCTGAGGGACAACACGAGAATGACTGTTTATAAATGTTCAGTTCGTGAGTGGAGTCATGTATAAAGTTGAACAGCTGAAACAATAAGTGCCGCACCCGCGACAAGGAAACGAAGTCGCCTGTCACGGGGCATCAAGGGTCTTTGATTTTTCTTTTACTCGTTCCTCATTTTTCTCTATCCTTCACTCTCACACTCGACGAGGACTATCGGAGACGAGAGATGAAAGGAATCTCTGTTAAGGAACTCATTCCCAACAGTTGGCTTCGTTTCGCTTCACTAGTTTTTAGGGTTACGCTTTATAGTCGATGAAATTCATTTCAGTCTACCGACTTTATAAGCCAAACACTATCTCTATCACTATCACTTTCAAGTGTAAACCAAATAGTTGGCAATTGTCAACTAAGTACACTGAAAAAAAGTATTGAACCAAGAAAATTTTTCTTGGTTGAAGCAAATCGTGAGATTGAATACGGCCAAGACTATTATAGTATTGATTCAAGAAAACAATTTTCTTGACATAGTATATTTGGGAGAAGAAAATGTGGAATTCGACCAAGAATAATAATAATAATAATAATAATTTACCATTTATTATTTTCTACTATTTATTATCTATTTTTTATTCAAAAATTATTATTTTTATTGAATTAATATTTAAATTTGTATTCACTTATTACTAATATTATTGGTGATTATTTTCACAATTTTTAATAATTTTTGTCATTTATATATTAAAATTTTTTAAATTATTATTATTTTTTTAAATATTTTAAATATTAAGTTCTTTTATAATTTTATGACTCCAGACTCTACTCCATCGTCAGGGCATAGAAATTTAAGTCTTCGTCTATTTTAATTATTAATTTTTGGTAAGATAATTATTTATTTATTTATTGTTAAACTAATTGTATATTTTCTTTTATTATTTTTTCTTATATTATATTTTAAATTTCACATAATTATTCTTTGGATATTTATCTACAAAATAAGGCCTATTAAAATAAAATCCGGTATAGGAAAACCATATAAAAACCACAGATTTTTAATTTTTGCACTTATACTAATTCGTAAACGTGGCAACAGCGCTTGTTAAATACTACAGCTTATCTGATACTTTTGGCGCGAAGTTTTAAAGACGGCCATACGCCAAAGTTGCGACGTTGCCACGATCGTTTTTCATGCATGAGGTTATGAATATACTTTGAGAACATCTGCATGTCAAACTGTACGTCCGTGAAAGTTTTTCGGAAACTTGCATTCATAATCGTTTCATAAGTACAGTCAACAGATACAAACTTTTGAGAGTGACCAGTTGCGCGACATATATACCTTAATTTAGGAATTTTGAAAATAATTACATTTTTCGAAGAATTCGATTAAATTTGTATTGATAAAAATAATAAAAATTCTGCAATAAGTACTATTATTGTTATTTATGAACATAATTGAATCTCTATAAAAATTTTAATTATTTATGCAAATAATTAAATGTTTGCGAAGAAGTATATTACATTTTTTAAATAATTGAATTCGTTTGGAAAATTTCATTAAAATAGTAAATTTTGAAAATGATTGAATTCAGGAAAATTTTTGAAAATAATTGAAACAAACCGAATTATAATCATAATAATTTACTGTTCCTTATACTCTGTCCTTTGAGACGGAGTTTGAGAGTGAGTTTTGTCATTATCCAGACGATTTTTTTGATAATAATTTCATCAAAATTTTTGAAAATTATTGAATTTCAAAGAAGAATTTTTCATTATTAAAGTTAATTAAAATTTTGACAAGAATTTTTTAATATAGTTTTGAACATAATTGATGTTTTACACAGAATTTTACTACTTTTGAAAATAATAGAATTTCTGAAATAATTTTCAAAAAATTAATTTTATAGAATTTATTGTTACTTAAAAGTAGGAAAAATTCAGATTTTTAAAGATTGTAATTTGAAACCTTTTCAAAATTAAATTATTTCTAAAAATTCATCTTGTAATGCATTTAATCTATATATATATAAGATGAGACTTTTGTCTGTACATTGCTCAGAACTAAAAATTTTACACATAATTATTCGTTTTGAGCATCCAGGATTCCAAAAATGCTAATAAAAAAATTTGATGTATGTATGTATGTCCGTATGTCACAGAATCTTTGTTCGCGAATCACTTAAAAACGCGGCTTTACCGTTTGAAACCAAATTTGGCAGAATGGTTGATCTTGGTCCAAGGTAGGTTTTTAAATTTACAGATTTGAAAAATATTAATTAGAACGGGAGATTTTCAATTTTTTCAAAAAATTCAAAAATCAAAAATTCTCAAAGTTTACCTTTTTTTTTAAAAAATGCTTTCAAACTTTGTATAATTGAGTATAACATGTTATTTAATCACATTTTAAAAATAGATTTGCCAAAAAAAATGTCCTATAACTAAGATGAAAGTATAAACATGATTTTAAAAAAATTCAAAAAATCGCAAATATTCAAATTTTATACTTTTTAATTAACTGCTTTTAAACTATCTATAATTAAGTATTACATGTTCTTTAGTCACATTTTAGCCTAATTTTGAAAAAATAGTGTCCTATAACTAAGATTTGAGTATAAAAATGTTTTCAAAAAAGTTAAAAAATTGCAAACTTTTAAAGTTTACATTTTTTAATGAATTGCTTTTAAACTCTGTATAATTGAATAATACATGTTATTTAGTCACATTTTAGCATAATTTTACACAAAAATAGTATGTCTAAGATGTAAGTATAACAATATTTTCAATATCAAAAAATCGAAAAAATTGTAATTGTTATTAATTACTATCAAGCTTAATTCAGTAGTATTTTTGTGGTCTTTAATTAAGAGGATTGTGACTTCAAAATAATGCAATTCAAAATTATTTATCCAATTCATTCAATATTCTTTAATTGAAAGAACTTTAGAAACTTTAAAAATGGAGATGTTTTAAGATTTTATTTTATTTTCATCAAAAACGCGCTCTAGACCATTTTGTACAGTTTTGTACTTAACAAAAAACATAATAGTAATTAAAACTATATTAACAATAGAAAACAAATTAAGGGCGTTAGACTTTAAATATTTTAATTTTCATTGTTATTTTCATCATCACTAACGTCAAAAATGCGCCTTTTCAAATTCGCCTTAAATTTATAAATAGATTTGATGATGATAAATATTTGATGAAAAAAATGATATTGCAGGATGTCTAGAATTTTAAGTCACCTATGATACGATACTATCATTATGCTACTAGGTAAATCTTATATGGTAAAAAGTTAAGTTATATTACTTTTTGATTAAACTTCTAAAGATGTTTTGAGCAATGTAAAGACAAATCTGAAGCATGGTGTCTATGTTTGTTTAACAAAATTCCCGGCTTTGCCCAAATTTTACCCGGTTTATTTTTTTAAAACAAATTCAAATATATTTGATTTTTAGTTTTAGCCATAAATAAATCGCCAGATGGCTACAAAAATTGATTTATTTTTTGAAAATTTTCTTGTTTAAAAAAATATAATGTTATATACCAGTACGAGTCTTTGAAGGGTTTTAGTTTCTACTATAATACTTTTAAATTGCGCGGATAAACCGATTAATAGCCGGAAATTTAATTTGACCAGGAAAAATCTGTAATTTTCTTACCAAATTAAAAAATTTCTATTATAGTAATTTGTTTTAAAAACTGCTTTATACTTTAATTTTTATTGATGTAATATTTATGACAACAGACACGAGTAAAAATTTGGGTCCCACTTTTAGCTTTAACATATAGATTTTATTTAGGTTTTAGCAATCGTAACGTAGAGTCTAATTGCGACACAATTATTTATAACTAGATTCAACTTTGACTCCAAATGCTGGTGTAAATTTAGGATTAAATTTTAATACATTAATTGCAGTACTACAAACACATAAAGTACTAAAAATTGACAAATACTGTTCCTGAATAACAAATTTGATAGAAAAATTATAATATTTTTCTAACGAAATAGTTAATGTTTACTAATTATTAGTTTTCCCAGTAAAATTTAATTCCCGGTGGGTAGACACCCCATCAAATATATTAGTAGAAACTAAAACCCGTCGAAGACGGGTACGACAGCTAGTATTAAATAATAATAATAATATAGTAAAATTCTACTCAAATATTTAATTATTTTCATAAATAATGAAATATTAAAAGCATTAGAGCATGCATCTTTAGAAATAATAGAACTTTGAGAAAGTTTCATTTTAATCATAAAACATGAAGATATAAATAACGGTGACTCCGATTCGAAAATCGGAGTTATTCATATTTTCATGTTTTATAATTCTTCGTCATTCTTATAAGTTGTTGAATTTCAAAAAGGTAAGAATATGAATGTTTTAGAGAATAACATTGATAATTTTATGCAATTACCAAAAAAATTAGAGAAAGGGTGAGGAGATTTTTTTTTTTGTTAACATACAAATGCTTCGAACCTACATACCATGGAAACCGATAATGGTTTATCTGACAAGAAGGAGGAGTAGTAGCAGCAGCAGTAGACTGACTATCAAGTAAGGAACTTTCCCAATTAGTCAGAAATGTCGAAGTGCTTTTGAAACCCATCGATAGTCGTTTTGACCAGATGGCCGACAGTTTCGACAAAAACTCCCAAGAATCGAATGACAAACAAGGTTATCCACCAACAACACTGATTATCGTCTTTTTACTTTTTGAGCTTCGAACTTGAAACCCTAAATTACAAACTGACATGGACCTTATATTTTTCAAATATTTCTCCACTCTGTTTGTCTCTTCTTCAAATTACGATCATTATCTAACCTACTGTTTTTTTCTTTTCTGCACCGCACTGAAGATAGTAATTTTACGCAGCATCTCAATATTTTTGAAAGGCTAAACACTAATGGAAATGCCAAATTCCCATTTATGAAACATTTATTTAAAAATAAGTCACCAACTAAGAAATCTCTCTATTATAATAATTTGGTAAAATTAAATTCAGCAATTATTAGTCAATATTTATCGGTTATTCTTTTCAGTGTGTCAAAAATAAATGACAATAGATCATTTATACCTAGAGTCAATCAACGTGTACCATATATTGAAAATTGATTTTATGAGACTCTGATTTATCCAATGCTTCAATCATCAATAATAACTAGTGAACTAATTTACCTGATAAATGGAAACTGGTTCTTTGTAATTATTACTATCGTTTGAATTCTGTCACCAATTGTCAGAATAGGCGCGGTCCACCTGGTGATTATATGAATTCACATCCAGTGTATTTAAATTATTACTCACAGTCGAATAAATCCATCTCTATTGGACCGAGAGATTAAAAAAATTGATTTCAATGAATTTTTAAACATTTTTTTCGATTAATTTTTTTCAATAGAAAATAATACCTACATGTCTAATTTTTCCAATTCAAATTTAAAAAAAAATTTAATTAAAAGCCTCTGAAAACAAATTGTTTTTAAAAATTACAACTGGTAATTATTTAACAATATAACAATATTATACAAAAATATTTCCTATTGCATAAATAACTTTCACTTTTTCGACTCGCATTTGGAGAAATTAAACTAAAAATTCATACTAAAATTATAATTATCTCTTATCAATACTACAACAAAAATATTTAACTGTTTCTATTAACTTCCGATTTCCAGTTTTTAGGGGTAAATAGAAACAGTCTCCTATTTTTAATTAAAGTTTCCAAAATGCAAAAATCAAAGTTGATTTTTGTTGTAGTAATAGTAAGAGATAATTATACATTTTAGTATGAATTTTTACTTTATTTTTTTCCAAATGCTAGTCAAAAAAGTGAAAGGGTGTCTTTTTTATTTTAAATTTTTTATGCAATAGGAAATATTTTTGTATACATATACTGCTACTTGGTGTACTTGGTACACTGTAAGTTTGTACCAAGTTTCATTGTTATTCCTTTATTCCTTCAAGTTATTATTATTCCTTCAAGTTTAATTTCTTGTAATTTATGTATTAATAAGTACTAATGATAACCCTTTATAAAAAAATTACTGAAGAATAGATTTTTTAAGTAAATGGATTTTGCATTTCGCTACAACTTTTTACAATTTGAAAATTGCATGTAAATGTTTAAACTTTAAATTAAATATGTTCCATTTCCAATATTCTTTGTTATAAATGTACAATAGAAAACAAAATTGTCAATATTAAATAATATTTCATGATCAAAATTATAATTTTATTGCTGATTCAATACGCCCCTGCCCGAGGCGAAATTGCTCACCTTGCATTTCTCCAAAAACATTGTTCTAGAAAAAAAGTATAAGTGATATTAGGACGTACTTTTTTTAATTGAAAGCTGAGATGTTAGGCTAAGTTTTCCACATAATGAAATTTTTAATTAAGCAAAAATGACGAAGTTAAGCAACAAAAAGTGAAAAGTGATCCATTACGCCCCGGTCTCCCCTACTTCGATCACTAGACAATCTTATGTAGTTTATTAAAAAAAAATTTTTTATGCTTCCAGATGACCTTCCAGGCGACTTCTACTGCTCGCCGCGGAGGACTGCAAAAATAAATTGTCCCTTCAAATATTTTACTATATCTGTATCTACCAGGTGCGTTAGACTGCAGTATATAATACTGTAGTAATATTAACACTGCACTATTTTCGTTAATTCGCACTATTGGCAGATTCTACTACGATACTTAAATTGAGGGTTCACGTGCAATAAAGGGGATACGCATGGAAGTGAAAGTCCCCGCGTATAGCGATTCTGCTGCTGCGCGAGAGGACAACTTTTGAGGCCTACGGTGGCAAAGCTTGCTCATGGCTCAAGGCTTGGGACATAATGCAAAGGGTGAAAGCTTGTCGACGGCAATAGGCTTGATCAAAGTTTGATCTTGGCTCATGACTTGATCTTGGCTCAAGGCTTGATTATGGCTCAACGATTAATCATGGCTTGAAACTCCATTATGGATTAAGGCTTGATCATGGCTCGAAGCTCATAGATGAATCAAGACTTGATTATGGCTCGAAACTCGAATATGGATCAAGGCTTGATCATGGATTAAGGCTTGATTATGTCTCGAAACTGGAATATTTGATCAAGGCTTGAGCATTGATTAAGGCTTGATTATGGCTCAACAGTTAGTCATGGATCGAAACTCTAATGTGAATCAAGGCTTGATTATGTCTCAACGATTAATCTTGGCTCGAAACTCGAATATAGATCAAGGCTTGATTATGGCTCGAAGCTCTAATATGTATTAAGGCTTGATTATGGTTCGAAGCTCTAATATGAATCAAGGCTTTATCATGGCTTAAAGCTTGATTATGGCTCGAAACTGGAATATGGATCAAGGCTTGATTATGGCTCAACGATTAATCTTGGCTCGAAACTCGAATATGGATTAAGGCTTGATTATGGGATTAAGGCTTGATTATGGTATTAAGGCTTGATTATGGCTCGAAACTAGAATAATAATAATAATCATGTCTTGATCCATAATCGAGTTCCAAGCCATGATTAACTGTTGAGTCATAATCAAGCCTTGAGCCAAGATCAAACTTATAGGCTTGATCAAAATCAAGCCTATAGCCATCAACAAGCTTCCACGCTTTGCATTAAGTCTCAAGCCTTGAGCCATATGAGCAAGCTTTGCTATTTTTCACTCATTTTTTGAGGCTCAACATGATGTAGCTACAAAACTATTGATTTTCGGGATTTTTGAAATTAACATTTTTTGTTCAGGAGATTATAAGCTACAAAACTTCGAAGTTTGGACAAATTTGACCGAAACTTTTTTTCAATGTATTTTTTGCGGAGTCCTTTGTCCGAATTAAGAGAAAAATTGAAGAAGTAAGAGAAACAAATGTTTGAAATTGACGGTTTTTTAACTGGTTTACATCTCCCAGGTGCGAATTTAGGTTGGCCGCCAGAGTTTGAAGGTTGGCCCACGGTTGGCCTAACTTTGGCAAGCGAAGTTTTGGTTGCCAGAGTTTGCCCAACTTTGGCAAGTACTAGTGCCCACAGTTGGCCCGACTTTGCAAGCCAACCATTACATGCAGAGTATAACCAACAGTCGGGCCAACTTTGGCGACAAAGGTCGGCACAACTATGGGGAACGTATCTCATATGACTTACAAATTTAGGTTGGCCAAACTCTGGGCCACAGTTGGCCCGACGGTTGGCAAAACTCTGTAAAACGCAGTTTAAATAACTCAAACTTTATGGTTGGTCAAACTCTGGGCCACGGTTGGCCCGACGGTTGGCAAAACTCTGTAAAACACAGTTTAAATAACTCAAACTTTATGGTTGGCCAAACTCTGGGCCACGGTTGGCCCGACGGTTGGCAAAACTTTGTGAAAAACAGTTTAAATGACTTAAACCTTGTCGGTTGGCCTAACTCTGGGCCACGGTTGGCCCGACGGTTGGCAAAACTTTGTGAAAAACAGTTTAAATGACTTAAACTTTGTCGGTTGGCCTAACTCTGGGCCACGGTTGGCCCGACGGTTGGCAAAACTTTGTGAAAAACAGTTTAAATGACTTAAACTTTGTCGGTTGGCCTAACTCTGGGCCACGGTTGGCCCGACGGTTGGCAAAACTTTGTGATAAACAGTTTAAATGACTTAAACTTTCTCGGTTGGCCGAACTCTGGGCCACGGCTGGCCCGACTGTTGCAGCTTTAATATACATTTAACGGTATGGACTCCCATGTGAGCGTAGCGTAGTGGTCAGTGTATAAGTCTTCGGCGCGTTAGGTTAGGGGTTCGATCCCAGCGAGCGGTAGATATTTTCGAAAATGTATGTATGAGATTGTGTTTAATAATAATAGGTAAAGGTTATATCTGATGTTCCCGCTAATAATAACGTGTTAATTGTTTAAATAATTTAGTTTTTTAATACTTTTTTACCTCTGGCTGTTAAAGTTGGCCAAACTTACGCATTTACAGTTGTGCCAACTTTGGCGTCAGTCTTTGGACCAACCATTGAAATGTATAGTTGGCACAACATATGCATTTTAAGTTGGGCCAACTTCCTTATGACTTGTCGGGCCAACCATCGTCGCCATTAGACGGCCAACCGTTATCATCTGTATGGTTGGCCCAACCTCTGGCACAAGAAGTTGGACCGACCTTGTAAAAGTTGGCCCAACTATGGGCCAACCGAAAATTCGCACCTGGGGCTTCTGGACAAATTGATGTTAATGTAGTTGCAATAATTAGTTAAAATAATTTGTCAAGAAAGGGGACATCAGTTACTTATAATGAATTTGATTAATGATGACTGAGCTTCCGTTGCCTTTTTCTCCTTTTTGAATGAATAAAGCTGTATATGAATCGTCTCAGTTTACTACTATTTGTCTCCTCTCCGTTATAGATATTAAAGTGACAGATGATAATTTTACCTCATGGGAAATAAAAAGCGGGAGGAAACAATTTAAAATTGTTATTTTTTTTCTTCTGCAGTCGAAAAAATAATAGAATTATCTCGTAATGTGCGCTGTCAATTGAAAATATAGAAATATTTTCTCTAAATCTAAATCTAAATCTAAATCTAAATCTAAATCTAAAAATAAATTTCAGTACAAAAATGACTAAAATTTATTGTGGCAATAGTAAATGTGGCTATAGAGTTATGTTATTTCTAGTTTGAGTATTATCGAAGTAAATTTTGCTATTTTAAAAAGTAAATTTTGGTAAAAATTAATCAAATGTATTTCTAACATGGTAAAGTTTAATTCAGAAATAGTATAAGATATGTAAAAAATAAATATAAATATATATTTCTGTAGCGTGAGCAGTAAAATTTTTTCTGGAAATAGTAAAAGTTACTATTGAAATAGTTCTTACTTTTAGAGTTAATTTTACTAATTGCAGAGTTGATTCTA
This sequence comes from Leptopilina myrica (nomen nudum), assembly GCA_032872475.1. Taxonomy (NCBI): domain Eukaryota; kingdom Metazoa; phylum Arthropoda; class Insecta; order Hymenoptera; family Figitidae; genus Leptopilina; species Leptopilina myrica (nomen nudum). The sequence goes on from CM065467.1 coordinate 8,693,444, forward strand.
ATGTTTCGAAAGCAAATTTTAATATAAAAATTAGTAAAAATTATTCCGGTAATAAAAAATAAGATGCTGAATGTTGATATTTCTGGAGTAAATTTTATTAATACCAGATTGAAATTTTTCTATTTTGAAATTTTTTTTTTGTAAGTGTTTTTATTTCTAGAATAAATTTTGTTACTAGAGTGAAGTAAAAATTTGAAAACTATTTAAAAATTTGAATTAGTAGAAAGTTACGGTAGGGGGTGACTTTTACCAACTTATTTTTTCCAAAAATAACACAGGCACACAAAAAAAAGAATTTTTTGGACAAGAAACTGTATGGTATATTCCCATGCATTTTTTCAGATTGAATCCGAATTCGAAATCAGAAATAAAAAAAAATGTTATAACACTACAGTATAGTATATATATTTAAGAATTTATCACTCCGTAAATGAATAGAGGATGAGATTTTATCATTCTTTCCGAGTCAGGTAGTGTAATAATTGATTAACACATTATTTTGTTAACGTTTCAACGGCACCGCCGCCCTCTTCAGAACTGTAATTTATTATAAAAATTTTTTTGGTATATACAAACAAGAAGGGCTTAGTAATTCTGACCAGAAAAAAGGAACAACAAGAAGGTTTTTTACCGTGTAATATAAGATACTACTGAAAAAACCGAATTAAACAAAAAATAAAATTTTTTTATAATATCAACTAGTATATTTCTATGTATTTTTTTGTGCTAAAGCCGAATTCAAAATCGGAAATTTTTAGTTGTTTCAAAACTTTGAAGTATTCAAGAAAATGTGCTAAGAGAAACAAATTAAAATCAAGAGAACCAACTTTTTCTTCCTAGTACACTAGATTAGAGTATTTTCATTAGTGTAGGGTCAGTTGGGGTAAATAGAAACAGATTTGCTTACTTTTACTAATAACATCAGTTTTTCCTTTAAAATTGGATTATTCCCAGTTTTCTTGTGCATGAGTTAATATTTCACTTCCGTAGAAATTTTTTTTTTGGTTATGTAGAAAATATAGGTATCATATATTAAACCGCAATAAACAACTGTTTCTATTTATCCTTAAATTTTTCAACATTGCTAAAATTTAGAGATATTTACCTCTAAATTTTGTCAATTAGCAGCAGTACCTATATACAAAAATATTTCCTATTGCATATATAATTGAAAATCAAAACTAACACCCTTTCACTTTTTTGATTCGCATTTGGAAAAACTGAACTTAAAAATTCATACTAAAATTTATAATTATCTCTTACTAATACTATAACAAAAATCAACTTTAATTTTTTTATTTTGCAAACTTTCATTAAAAATAGAAGACTTTTCTATTAACCCCTAAAAACAAAGAAATTTCGGGGTAAATATAGAAACAGTGGATTACTTCTTACAAAATTTAAGAAAAAACCAATTTCAAGTATGAAAATGTTAAAATATACAAAAAATTACATAAATAATGGTATGTTTGTTATAAAATAATTCAAATTTATAAATAATAAGGCATTATATAAGTTTAAAAGTAAACCATGCCAAAAATTGAAACACATTACACAAATAAAGGTTTTTTTTCACCTAATTCTATCTCATTCTCTCCCGTTTTATCTTATTATCTCTTATCATAGTGTTGTAGTTTGATAAAAAACATTTTTTATTTATATTATCATAAATATTATTAAAATTTCTGCTGTTTTTATTCACCCCGAATTTCCTGTTTTTAAGGGAAATAGAAACAGTCTCCTATTTTTAATTAAAGTTTCCAAAATGCAAATAGCAAAGTTGATTTTTGTTGTAGTATAAATAAAAGATAATTATAATTTTTAGTACGGATTTTTAGTTTAGTTTTTCCAAATGCGAGTCAAAAAAGTGGATGAATGTCTTTTTTGGGTATCAGTTATTTATGCAATAGGAAATATTTTTGTATATACTGCGGCTAATTGACAAACAGAAAATGGGAAAATACTTATAACCTGTTGAGGGTTCAAGGTTTAAGGCCGCATTTACTTTTAAAATTTGTTATGCAACAAATTAACTATACTGTTGCGATTTATCTCTTGTTTGTATTTCCTCCATTGGACTACCCGTGCAGAAATTAAAATGTGGGCCTGATAGGGTACTGGACAGTTTTCCCGATCTCTGGTGTGGCTCTGGGTAGAGAAACTGACCAGTGCCCGACTAGTGTGTGACGCTGTTCCCGACCAATGCCCTACTTAGGGAAAAACTGGTCAGGGCCTCGTCAGTTTTTCTTAAAATTGCCCTATTTTGTGAGGTTAATTTTATTCAAAAGAAATTACAATAAAATTACGGTACTTAAAAATATTATTATATTAGAAACATAATGAACATATTCATTATATATACAACATATTTATACATAACATAATGAGGTATTATAGTCATTTTGACTAATTTAAAAGTGAAAATGATAAAAATAATATAATTTCAAGAATAGAAAAGCTTAAAAATTTTTGAAAAATATAATTTTTGGTTTTATGATTAATTCATTTTTCTTGTGGAGGTTGTCGCTCCTTTCTGCTTTCTTAATTTTATACTATTAATAAAGGTTATAATTTTTGTTTCCAAATGTATAAGTAATAATTAATATTTATTTAATAAATATTTTATTCAAATTTATTAATTATGTTTAAAAAATAGTTATTAAATATTGAAGGTGTTAAGTTTAACAATCTCTTCGAATCATTTTCTCACTTTAAAGTGAGCTAATATAATATAAAATAATTATATATATTAAAATAATATAATATATATACAAAGCAAATGATAAATTCATCCTATAAATTAATCATTATTAAAATTCATTAAGTATAATTTATTAATAATTGTTTATTAATTATTATTTTTCAAATTCATAATTTTTATTTTTAAATAAATGTATAATAATTAATTATTTAATAACTATTATTATTCGTTATTTATAATTTAGCTGTCATTATTGATAAATAAAATTTATTATAATATTGTACTTAAAGAAAAAAAATTATATGTATTTTCGTTTTTTAAATATATTACCATAATTATTTTATAAAGTGTTTTAAAAGAAAACGCTTTTTTAACTTTAATAACTGTTTTAAAAAAGTTAATTTTAAAAAATTAAATTTATTTACATGCCTTTAAAACGAGGAAAACTGTCGAGGCCCTGATCAGTACCCTATCTAAAACCTAATGAACACCCTACCTCGGGTTCTGGCTAGGAATTCTAGTCAAACCCCTAAAATAAAAAAATCTTTAAATAACTAAAATAATGATTGCCTTTCATTGTTAATAGCTTCTACAACAAAAAGGAATTCTAAAAACTTTATTAAAAGAGAAATTTTTAATAAGGAAAACTGACAAGGCCCCGACCAGAACCCTGTTTTAAATAGGGCAAAGTGGGGCATTTTCTGCACGGGTATTTGACCATACTTTTAAAAAAATTCAAAATTTTGAACCACTTTGAGAATCTGACTTGAAAATCGAAGTGAAAATCTTCATGGCAATACATTAGTGTAGTGTCATAGGAAAAATTTTCTTTTACATTTTAAATCGCTTTTTTACTAATTTATTGCGTTTATTTCAAGATTTTGAGCAATTCTGTCAATTCTGACTTCAAATTGGGATTCAGTGGAAAAAATACATAGAAATATACTGCTTTAGTGTTATAACATTTTTTTAATTTTAATTCGGTTTTTTGAGTCGATTTTTGAGAATAACTTAAAATGTTGAGTAAATCTGTTAATTCTGACTTTGAATACGGATTCAGCGTAAAAAAATGCATAGGAATATTTTAATGCAGTGTCATAATTTTTTTTTTTAATTTTTATATTTTAATTTGGTTTTTCAGTATAACATAAAAAAAGAATCAATTTGACAATTATTATGACTTCGGATTCGAATTTAGCGGGTAAAAATAGATGGGAATATACAATACAAAAGTAGTGTCTCGCCCGTGTGGAAAAATTGTAGGGCGCTGACCGCCTAACGTCTTTCTAGACCAAGGACAGACGGTCTTGTCGAGCGGCTGTTCAGAATTGAAACGAAACTTCCACGCTGTCGTCTAGAATAGACCAGCGTTTCTGGTCTGATCAGCAGTGCTAGCCACAGAAAAAAAGTAGTATAAATTTTGTTGCGGGTAATTTTAACCATTGCTATTTCACATAGACAGTGGCGCCCTCACCCAGGTGAAATTTTGTTGCAGTCCATTTTTACCCCAAAATCAGGTTAAAATTTAAACTTTGTTTTTCTTGTGAGTAAATTCTAATCTACGTCTATTCAAAATTTCTCATTGTATGTTATGACAACTATTCTTAGAATGATAAGACTTAATTGTATTTGAAATGATTTTAATGATTTTTTTTACATTAAAAGTATGAAAAAATATTTTAATTTTCTGTATTTTTCACTTCAACTTTCTTTAAGCGTAAGGCTTTTGTGCCCCTCCCAATCTTTGGCATTGGAGATTGTAGTCTTTTTGTAAAATAAAATTTACTGCAAATCAAAACAGCCGGATGAAACTAGCCGTTGCGTTGTATTCAGCACCAATCTTTAGGCGTCAACCACTAATTAATGAAATTAGTAAATAGAAACTTACTATATTTGCTATTTAGTGGATTTTGATTCTCAAACAACAGTACTCGATAGTTTTTTAAATTATTATTAAGTATTACTTAATTTGAAGGAGAGGCATATTGATAGATGACGCCTAAACATTGATGTTGAGTACGACTGTTAGCTTCAGCTGAGTAATCAAAACTCATAGAAACACATTAAAATCTATCTTTTTCAGTGCACATTTAAAATTAATTTGTACAGAAAACAACAACAACATACAGCACATTATTATTCACATAAAACAGAACCACAAGGAATACTAAAAATCACAAAGAAAATGTACCATACGATGACTAATCTAACGACGCCAAACAACGCGACGCCATTAGGCGCCATCTTACTTAACAACTGGGCACACATCGACGCATGCGCACACGGAGAAAATTTATTCCTGAAAATTTACCGAACTTTTATAATTTTTCTGTGATTGTCACTAAATTATTATGTTTCTCAATCTTTTGTTTCGAGTTGACATGAAACTTAATAGTTTCAAATACTTTTGTTTTTGGATTATTTAAAAACTAAAACGAAAGTAATTTTCTATTTAATTTCGTTTCAGAAGCGGTTTCTGCTATAAATGAAATTATTAATTATTTGTTAATGAGTACAAATAGGTAAGAAACAACAAACTATTAACGTCAAAGTTTTTTTTACTACGGGGCATTTAAAAAAGTATTTCAATCCCGAAAACTAACAATTCAGGCAAGTCAAGGAAGTTTTACTGAACTATTCCTGAAAACAAACACTCGAGTCAAGTCAAGAAAGTTTTACCGAACTGTCCCTGAAACGTTAGTGACCATCAAGGAGGTATTCAAAAGAAACGTTAAAATTTTATTTAATTTTTATTAAACGTTCAGTTTCAATTTTGTTTTAACTTTTACAGTACTAGTTTGTAAGGAATAAAGATATGACATTAAATTTTGAATATTATTCCTGAAAAAATAATTTAAAAATTATTAAAAATTACTGTTTTGCCACTATATCCCAACTTTACTGAAGAATCCGGTAAAATGTAAGGAACAAATTTTCTCCGTGCATATAACATTCTAGACCAAATCTAGACGGTCTTAATAACACCGTACTAGACGGACATATTTGACTTAGGTTTCTTATTCTTTATTTTTCCACACGGGTAATTTTACTATTTCATTTTGTCAATTATTTTTTTAGGTTATGTTTTGCAATGACAATACGATACTTACCTCCACTTTTTAAAAACAAGGAAATTTACAACAGAATTGGATTGTGAAATTTAAAAAAAAATTATGTGTTCTAACTTTAATTTATATAAAATTAAAATTCGACCATGTGTAATATCAACTGAATGTTATGCACGTCAACTGTAAACTGTCATAACTTATTGCGCCTTGCAAGTCACTGCTCTGAGTTTGAAAAGACCGTCTAGATAGTCCGACTCAACGAGGTCTATTAAGTTGCTCCTTAGCCGATGGCAAGACAGGCTGGATTAGACGGGCCACACTATAACTGCGTCTAGTCTCTTTGTAGACACCAGACTTCCATAAAATTTTTCCACACGGGAAGTGGAAAATTGTAGAATAAATTGTGCTATTTAGTAGATTAATATTATGGGTTTTATTTTATTAAAATATTTTATTAATTTTTTATATTAATTAATATTAAATGATAGCACGGAATTATGTTCTAGCACGGAAATATGTACATGTACCTTAATTCATATTTAGAGAGTAAATGGGGGCGCATGATTATTCCCCAAATTTCAATTTCCTAATATACAAAACATGGAAATTTTTATCATCGAAACTTCATTTCGAATAATTTTCAGATTTCGAAATTTCATTTAACATAATTTTTAATTCATCGAATTATTTTTTATCCTAATATTTAAATAGTCGAATTGTTTTTTAATATAATTTTTAATATGTCGAAAAATTCTTTGACATAAATTTTGTTTTTTCAAATGACTATTTTTCATAATTATTAATCCTCCGAATTCTCATGTGACATAACCTTCAAATCTTAGAAACGTCATATTTAAGAAATTTCATTTATCGAAATTTTATTTGTCATAATGTTTATTTACTCGAATTATCAAGTGACATAAAACGCATTTACTCGAATTCTCATGTGACATAACCTTCAAATCTTAGAAACGTCATATTTAAGAAATTTCATTTATCGAAATTTCATTCGTCATAATTTTAATTTATTTGAATAACCATTCAACATAAAATCTGTTTATCCGAAATTCCATTTCACATAATTTTCAAACATCAGAATTACTTTTTAACCTATAATGCAAGTCACAGAAATTTCATTTATCCTAAAATAACAATGCAATTTTCAAATATTTTTCTCATCTCTATTGTTATTTTAGAATAAATGAAATTTCTGTGACTTGCATTATAGGTTAAAAAGTAATTCTGATGTTTGAAAATTATGTGAAATGGAATTTCGGATAAACAGATTTTATGTTGAATGGTTATTCGAATAAATGAAGATTTGAAGGTTATGTCACATGAGAATTCGAGTAAATGCGTTTTATATCACTTGATAATTCGAGTAAATTAACATTATGACACATAAAATTTCGATAAATGGAATTTCTTAAATATGTCATTTCGAAGATTTGAAGGTTATGTCACATGAGAATTTGAGTAAATGCGTTTTATGTCACTTGATAAGTCGAGTAAATGAACATTATGACAAATAAAATTTCAATAAATGAATTTTATGTAACATAATATTTCGAAGGTTTGAAAATTATGTCAAATGGAAATTCGGAGGATTAATAATTATGAAAAATAGTCATTCGAAAAAACAAAATTTATGTCAAAGAATTTTTCGACATATTAAAAATTATATTAAAAAACAATTCGACTAATTAAATATTAGGATAAAAAATAATTCGATAAATTAAAAATTATGTTAAATGAAATTTCGAAATCTGAAAATTATGCGAAATGAAGTTTCGATGATAAAAATTTCCATATTTTGTATATTAGGAAATTGAAATTTGGGGAATAATCATGCGCCCCGAGTAAATGTGGTAAAAGTTACTCTATTTTGCCATGTATAGTCTTTCAGCCGTAGGGATCCAATTATTCTCCTCACTGAGAGCACAGAATTTTGTATTTAGTGGCGTGAAAATTTGGATGAAAAAATTTTTCTTTGGTAAAAAAGCATATTAATAGGGCAGGTATAGAGGAAGTTCAATTTGATGATTGGGATTTCGTCCCAGTGGATTGTGAGCCAATCTAAAATGGTTCAAGTATGGTTTCACCGCATATATATACATATATGTATTCTGGAAGTATATGGCACTCGTGAAGCATCGGTCACGGGAGTGGTCTCTGGATTCCCTCGAGAGGCACATGTATGAACCACTCACGCCCTTCATGCACCCTGCGAATGATGGCAAAGAGGGGTAAGGAAGAGAGAGAGCTTTATCAGTGAATGTACTTCGCTCTTTGCCTCAAATGCTCTCTCTCCCCCATACAAGATATTTAGGAATGAGAGTATTCTCTCTCTCTCCTATATAGGAGAGAATTAGGGATGAGAGAGAGAGAGAGAGAGAGAAATATTATTCTCTCTCACTATAGAAGAGAGAGAGAGAGAGAGAGAGAGAGAGAGAGAGGGAGGGAGGGAGAGTATGCTCTCTCACTTGTTCGACCCACGGGAATAATAAGTTTGATTGCGTCAGCTGTCTTCATCATTCGAGTGGATGTCGTGCTCCTGTCGTATTTTCATTTTAACTATATACATGTCTATATATACACATGCAACCCTGGTGGCTCAAATTTTGCTCCTGTCCTTGCGGATGGCATGTAAAGAATACTCTGCGCTTGCGAGGTCTAATTCTAATCCTTCCAGAAGGGGTTTACGGTGAGAAGCAGATGGCTTTGCTGTCTTCAATCAGCTAATCCCCCTCTTCCCGGTCGACATTCACTGCCAAGGCTCCTTAAATAATGCCCGCAAATACTCATTTCTTTAATGGAAATACGACAATTATTATTATTCTTATTTTTCCGCGGCAAATTATTCTCCAAAGGTTATGTCAGAAAAATTTTATTTTGTTTTTTCATATTGATTTTTAGATGAAATTTTCTCTAAATATTCTCTGGACCTTACAATAAATAATACATTATTTATTTAATGAAATTGTTTAACATGGTTTTAAAAAAATTAACTTTAATCTTCGTAACTTACTGACTCTTACAGCCCGCCCATTAAATTCGGCATGTGAGTGAGTATTATTGCTATCTGAACGGACAGTTACAGAATTATTGGCGTGAAATTCAAATTTCAAATTTTTATTTTACTTATTTTTGTTGTATTTATCAAATTTATTTCATTTGTTCTAATAATATTACATTAAGAAGCGCTCTTTATACTAAGTAAATTGGTAAAATGCAATATTTTATAGACAATCTTATTTGCTGTATTTACGCCATGAACTTAACATTTAAACTATAGGCGTGCTGAATTTTAGAATTATTTTTAAATAATACTTTCCGTCTTGTACCAAAAATTTGTATTAAAAAAAGCCACTTTTCCAACTTTTCTATTAAATATTATTTTGAAATATTTTTCAAAAAATAATTTCCATTATTTTTTGTATTGCAATTTCTTAAAATTTAATTGTTTTTTAGTATTTTCTACCATACTGAGTCAAAAAGTTTCTGTTACTTATACTTATGTATATAAGTAAAATATTTATAGATAAAAAGAGATCCAGCTGCGAATTATATTTCAATTATTTATACTTTTAAATGTTTAGAAACAATGTTTTTATAATTTCAGTTAATATATTAAAAATTTCTTATTTACTTACTTATTAAACTAACTCTTTATAAGTAGCACAAAATAATTTTCTATGAGTACAAGGCAACATATTAAGTGGCATTGTGGTGCGACATTGTAAATAAATATTTTTTTTATATATAATATTGATCCTGATTATTTATTTACATGCCTTAAGAAATATATTTTTTCTGACACACGCACGAAAAGAACATCATTTCTTACCTATGCAGAGGGTGGAAAGTATCTCTTTTCCGACGAGAGGGTGGGAATGTTACTTTACCTCCCTGTGACGTCATATCGGAGAGAGAAAAGTATACTTTAGCTCCCCGTGACGTTATAGCAGGGAGAGAAAAGTACTTTACCTCCCTGTCGTCTAAAAGTGGTTGTACTTTCCGTTTACGTGTGTTAGAAAATGTGACACAGTATTTTCCAGTGTAATAGAGCATGCGCTGTCTAATGCTCTTCTTGCATGTTGAATTGCTGTGCATACACAGCATTTTGCTGTTGAATATTTTTTCCATGTACAGTTCTCGTCTTCGCTCGCAGCACTCGCTACGCCTCGAACTGCAAAATCCACGCTCGTGGAAATCTTCTATTTTCCTCCCTAAATGCCCAATATACTATGAACTTATTCAATAAAATAATATAATTCACTTCTTAATATGTGAAAATTTCTTTTAAATTCTAAAATTAAAATTTTTTTTTTAATTTATTAAAATTTTAATTTTCACACTTATTTTATAATTGAATATTCACATATTCATAAGTGTGTACACTCGGGTCGCAAAGTTTCAGTACATTTTGACTGTTTACTTGTAAATGCTCGCTCCACTTCAAATTCAAATATTTCTGTAAAAATAGATGCAACAGCTATCAAACAAGGATCATTTTAAAGCTCAATAAATTTAGAGTCAAATAGGCAAAAAAAATAACCAATTTAATATTGTAAATTTGAAAATATAATTCTTTAAAGTTAGAGATTTTTTATGAAAATTGGAACATTTGGAAATTTGGTACATTTGGAATTTTTAGAAATATTTATATTTCAAAAGCTTTGTGGTTGGAATGTAAAAGAATTTAATTTTTTCAGAAAAATCTATAATGTAATTTCTTTTTTTGAATGAGAGTGACTAATATTTTGGATCAAATTTGAAAAGGAGAAAAGAGATGTCCCACTTGAAAAAGAATACTTCAAATGTAAAGTTAAAACACTTGTATAAAGGTACAGACATAAAAAAAATGAGGTCCTGATTACAAAAAGTGCCTGGAAAAAAATGAAGGAAAGTTGCCAAATTAAGTCCCCGCATTACATCTTAATTTTGAGGCGAGAATTTTGAACATGAAGAGAAATAAACTAGGGACATTAATCTTTCATGAATGAGCCATTAGGGGAAGTAATATAAGGGTCAAAAAGAAGTTGTTTCTGTGGCAATTTATTTAGCCCCAGGAGGAGAATCAGGAAGGAGACTTTTTTCTTGAGGATGATTAGAAGAATGACAGTAGTCCACGTCGTCGTCGTTGTATCTCGCATATATAGCCTCTGGGAATTTCTTTTTCGCCCTATTTGCGGAACATCTGGCGAAACTTTTACTGATGCACACGTTTCAACTAATACTCTTAGTGTTGGCCTTTCTCAAACGCGTTTACACACCCCTATCAGCGCATATGTTTAACAGATACAGCGATGATGCCCCCACAATAAATATAGGGGTTTCCCCAGTCTTTCCCCAACGCACATTATTGAACCAAATGCTATTCCTGCAATGTCCCAAAAATATTGAAGCTCTTCTGATGCACACGTGTCGTGTTTTAGAAACAGCCTGGGGGTCCCCTATACCTAATCGTCTTTTGGGTCAATTATGTACCTTCGGAATTTTCAGGTTTAATGACTATTTATACCTGCTTGCTGGCTTGCTTACTGCAATTTGGCATTCTTTAAAGACTACCAAACACATGTATACTTTGGCGGGGGATTAGAAGATTACAACAATGGGGGGATTATTCCTGCAAATTGTCAAAACATTTCAATTTTTCCTCTCTGCAAAATTATGATGCTTACATTTGTAATATTGTTTGGCAGACTGCAATCGAAACAACATGTTTTGCAATGTCTGGAATTTACGAATAGCAATTACCTTGGAGTAAATAAAAATATGGGCGGGGAGACAAAATTTTAGTGGGAAAGCATCAATTTGAACATTTAAAAGTGCAATGACTCTTGACCAAAACTTGAATGTGGAAAGACCACAAATTTAATGTCTGTAAAATTTTCCCTATTATTCCTATATCCTATATAACACGCCTTGTTGTGACAATTTTATTTTGTACATAGGTTTTTTTTACTATTGTTTTCACTTTGCTAAATTTATATTGTCACATTCATTTTTACTTTTACTTTGATATAGGAAGTGAAAATAAAAAGAAAATATAAATCTGTAAAAATAAAAATAACAATGAAAATAAATATCTATCAAACTAAAATAAAATGAAAAATAAAAATTTGTTAAAGTGCAAATGTAAGTACAAATAAAAGAGAAAATAAAAATTTATAAAATAAAAGTTAAAAGTATAAAAATAGTTTTTTTGCAAAAAAAGCGCATTTATGACCAAATTCTCAATTTTGTGGTTCTCAGTTTCCTGGCATGTTCTGACAGAATACACATGTGCTTAAGCTGTAAAATTTACAATTTCTATTTTTTAAATGGACACTTTTAGGTTACTTTGATAATATGTACTTATAATTTAAACTTAAGCTATTTTTTCAAACCTGAACGTTAAAAAAATTTTGTGCCAAAATTTTCTTTATCTTCTTCCATCGTTTGTAGAACTACCCATACATCAAATCGAGTGTAAAAATAAAACAGAAAACTTGAGTTAAGATTCTGCCAAAGTAAAATTGAAAAAACCTAAGAATTAAATTTTCTGAAAGTAAAAATGAGAATGAAAGTGAGAAAGTCGGAAAAATCAGGGAGAAGTCAGAGATTTATCTTAAAGTAGTGAAAAAATTTTAATTTTGGAGATTATTTTTAAAGGTAATAAAATTCTTCTAAAAACTCAATTATGTTCGAAAATTTAAAAAAAAATTTCGTTATAATTTCAAATATCTTTGAAAAGAATAATAAATTTTTTTTCTAAAATTAAATTATTTTTAAAAACTGTTCTCAGTTCAATAATTTTCAATAAAATATTTCAAAAGAATTCAATTATTTACAACGATTATTGACAAAATTTTAAACAAATTTTAAATTATTTTCATAAATAATAAAAGTTCCACATATGAATTCAACTATTTACAAATTTTTTATAATTTTCTTCACAATAAATCAATTATTTTAATGAATAATACATTTTTTACAGAGATTCATTTATTTTTACGAATAATAAAACTTATCATAGAATCTCAATTATTTATAATACAGTAAATTTTAATCTAATTTCTTGAGAAATGTAATTATTCTTGAAATTATATTAAAATTCGTCAAATCAATTGAATTACTTTGATAAAATTTTTTATGAGAATTCAATTTTCAGAAACATTCTTTTATTCAATAAATTATTTATTTTTGTATTTAAGATTTTAATTGAAAATGGAACATATTTCATTTAAACTTTAAACATGTTCATGCAATTTTCAAATTTTAAAAAGTTGTAGCGAAATGTAAAATCCATTTACTTAAAAAATCTATTCTTCAATTATTTTTTTAATAAAGGGTTATCATTGGTTATCATTTTATTATTATTTATCAATACCGTAAGTATTAAACAAAAATTGTCAATTGTTCTTTAAGAACAAATGTTTAAAGCTCAAAACCTGATATACAAAAATTTTTTACAAGTAATTTTGAAAAAGATATAAGAAAAAAACAAAGACTTGAAAAATTTACTTTCAAGCGTCAAAATCACTTTTTCTACCATATTTTTAACAATAATAAATGAATAACAATGAAACTTGGTACAAACTTACAGTATGACAAGTACATTATTTTAAACAAAACCCGAAATTACTCTGATTTACCACTTTTTAATAAATTGAAGTGATCCTTTACGCTCCGGTCTCTCCTACCTATTAAAAACATTATAGTGCGAATTTTTTAAAATAATTGATAATTGAATTCTCTTGAAGAATCTTGATACAATTTTTGATAATAATTACATTTTTTAAAGAATTTACTGACAATTAATCTAAAGAAGAATTTCATTATTTGTGATGAAATATTATTGAATTCTAGCAGAAAAAATTGTAAAAATAATTACATTTTTCGAAGAATTTACGAGAATAATTGAATTCTTGCAAAGAATTTTATTAAATTTTTTTACAAATAATTGAAATCCTGTTAAAAATTGTATTATTTAAAGAAAGATGGAATTCATTTGAAAAATGTTATTATACTTGTAAAAATAATTCTTTTCCTGAAACAAATTTATTACATTTTTTTAATAATTGAATTTCTATGAAAAATGTTATTATTAGTGAAAGCAATTGAATTGAGCCCCGGAAGCAATAACTCGATTTGAGCTTGAACGCAAGCGCTAGTACCAGTCGGGGAGCAGTGAGATCCTCTGGACCACTTACTGTCACCCGACTGGTATTAGAGAGCCCGTCCGAGCGCACATCAAGTTACGGCCGGGGGCACAATTTTTGTGTAGAATTTTATTACTTGTAAAAATAATTGAATTCCTGCAATGAATTTTATTAAAAATTTTGTAAATAATTTAAGTTTAAGTTTTTTTTTATTTTTCTTTGGAATTTAAATTTATATAAAACATTAAAAATATCGATCAATCTCGAAAGATATTAATACAATAGAATGTTTTTTTAAAGTATTTAATAATTTTTAAAGTGAATGAGAATATTCTTTAGGATCAGGGAAAAAGTCAAAATTTTGTCTGAAAATCGGGGAAAAACAAACATTAATTTTTGTGACAACCCTGATATTGAATCTATCATTTTTTATTTTGTGAAACATAAAATCTACTAAAGTATTCATCTAACTTCGAACTAATTTAAAAAATATTTTTTTGATAAAATTTCAATTACAGAAAAAAGTTACTCCGCACGTAAGAAAAAAATTCCTCATTTCTAGAGCTCCAATTCACATTTTCTGACAATCCAAATGATTGCAAATTCGATTGAAAAATCGAATTTCAATATTTGTCATTGATTTGACGAAAAAAAGGAGGAAAAGAAAAAAAGTGGTAAAAAATGAATGTCTCGTAATCGATTTCGATCAAGCGATACGCCAAACGTGACATTTTGGCGAATAATAAAATTTATTAGCACGTCTGATTTCTTTGAATGTGTGTGTGTGTGTATGTGGCAGGTGTATAGTTGCCGTTGGTTCGCTGACAAATCGCGACACGTTAGTGCAGTGCCAAAAAGTTCTCTTTGCCAAAGTCTGGATCTGGATGACTCGACCGATGTTGGGAACAGATGCGCCTTCAACGTTTCTTCGTCTCTCTTTCCTATATCTTCTTCTCTAACTGTACACGAACTTCCTATCCTTTCTGATTAATGACGCACTCGGCAGTCTGGTCGAAATATCTCGTCGCTCCCTTTCGCGCGAACGAATACAAACGATCGTCGAATCGTTGCACTCATTTGTCTAACGAACTTGCCTCAAATGTTTCTTTATTTTCTTATATACATATATATATATATACATTCTCTCTTACACTATAGTTAACCTCAGTCATCTTCTTCTTCAAAATTTTTTGATATGAACATCCTGGGTATCTTGAACTAGTTTCCTGTTTTGCGATGTTATCTCAATTTCATCTTTGATTTAGATACGTTTTTGAATTATCCATACCCTGAAAAAAGTTCTGCTTAGGGTATATATTTACAAACTGAATGCAGTGGACAAGCTATATTAAGTTTTTGAGTTTATAGATATATTTCTTTTCTTCGTATTAAAATAATTTTACTATTGATAACAATATATATATATTAGTTAGTTCTTAAGGTAATTAAGAATTTTTTCAAACTTTTTTAAATAATCGAATTTCTGAAAATAAGAACGAAAATAAATTTAAGAAAGAATAGAATAGAAGAATAGCTTGGAAATAATTGTTCTTGACGCTGCGACTGAGTACTTCAGTCACTGCGCGCTGAAAAAGTCTCGAACTTTTTAAGAAAGAAGACGTAGCGTAACCAATAGGTATACAGCGCCACTTGGCTTTAAACGCTTTAAAACGATCTAAAAATAAAGTATCGTAACGCGTCCCTGCAGCCGAGTGGCATAAGGCGGAGCGATCTTGAGTCTCGAGGTCTTAAGTTCGACTACTCACGCGGGCAAATTTTTTTCGCTAATTTTACATGTTTCTATTCTTAAACCAGTTCAGGACTTTTTCAAGAAAATTCAACAAGTAGTCCAGAAATTTACTACAGTTATCCCCGAACAGCTTAAAATAATGTTTCAATCTATGGTTTTGTAGCATTTCTTGTATTATTTCCATATCCTGAGTTCTTGAATAAGTTTAGTAATGACTCTTGAAAAAAGTTTTTCCGTGTAAGAATTTTTTAGGGAAAGTGAAATTTTTTTAGTGAATCTTGACTATCTTTAGTGATGAAGTCAAAATCTGTTTTGTTTTTGAATGAATGGGAAATCGAATTTTCTAAATTGGTTAAAAATTTCTTATAATTTTAAGTACATTACATTTTATTGAATACAATTTAATATTTTAAGGAATTTCAAAAAATATCGAGTGTTTAGTAAATTTTAATTGGAAGTTTTGTGAGTAGTTAAATTTTACGAAGGGTCAAAAGTAAATACTATTTACTGTTTACTAATAATACTATTTTTTTGCTCTTCTACTTATTAATCGTTAAAGTAATTTTTATCAATTTTGTAGTAAAACCTTTACTTCCAAAACAAAAGTATTATTATAATTGTGCATTTTTGGTAACAGAAATTAATTTCTTGAATTAAATAATTAAATAATAATAAAATTACAAGAAGTAACTAATTTTTTTACTATAAAAAATTCTTGTAGTACATTATATCTAATAATAATTATACTTTATTTATTTTTTAGAGAAAGAAGAATAATTTTTGAGGCCATAATTTTTAGTTCTAATAAAAATGGCAGAGTACACCAGTTGGTAAATTATCAAAGAAGTGTAAGAAATCATCTTTAAGTGAGTTGATTTTTAATATATAATATGTTTTTCCCCGCATATAATTTATTATCAAACAAAAAATTTTCCTATATCATCTAAGATTATCTTTTTTTGCCAACTTGCTACTTTTCTTGAATTTTTATTACCACATTTTTGTGATATTACTTTTTGGAGGATGAGTGCGGGGGAACGTTGAATGTTGGCGGGGATAATAAACCTCGTTAATATGATCTTCAAGAGCTCTTTGATAATTTACGACTGAGGCAATATAATGTCCGATCTGACCATGCCGAGCGGCTTTTACAGGCAATTATCTTCCCTTTGCTTTATTGTCTCAACCGGGAGGCATCGGGGTGTCTTTTATTTTTCTTCTCCTTCTTGTAATTCAGGTACTCCGCGGAACATCTGGACGACAGACTTCTTTTTTTCTTCTTGTACCTTTGCGTAAAGTTTAGATTAAAAGATATAGGCGGCGGGACAAATGATACTTTATCGGCCTTTGTGTCGTTGGAAAGAGTATGTATGCGATTGTTTTTGATTTAGTAAAAAAAAGGGAAAGTTGAATTTTAACTCCTAATGTGACTCCATAAAAATCATATGTTGTTGGAGTTGAAACTAATTCTCTTTTACTCCTACACTGAGGAAAAAATGCTGTCGAATTGACTTTTGAATCAATCGTTTTTTTCACAGAGTAAGAGAATTTTCACTTACGAAATAAAATTAAATTTATTAAATTTTTGTCACTGCACTAAAAAAAAAGTTCTGGTTAGGCTATATTTAAGACGATATTATAGTTAAAACAACCAGAATTATGGTTATATTAACTGGTTAACAAACCAGAAAAGTTTTGGTTAGGGCATATTTAACACGAAACTTTAGTTAAAACTGGAATTTCTGGTAATTACATCCAGAACTTTTCTTTCAGTGTGAATAAAAAATTGGATTACGGATGTTAGGATGAAAAGTTAGGATAACAGAGACTTGGATAATCAAACAGTTGATACTATATGATGCGGTGGATAGTAATTTTGATTTTTGGGTTTTTATCGTATATCAGTGTGGGACTCATATGAAGTAATAGAAGCAATGTTTGTTTCCTTATCGGGGGTGGAACAATGTTTCGCCGCTGCTTCAGTTGCTATCGGCAATTGCAGCTTACTATCTCTAAATATTTGATGGGCGAATCATGCGACGAGGGTCACATCTGCGTCTATGTCAGCTTCAATTATTAAGCACCATATGCCTCCACGTTTCGAATTTTGAACACGTCTCTAAGTGTCAGGTATCATCAAATATAATAAAAGGTTCCTGCATGGAAAACATCTATTATTGCAAATGAAAAATCTCATTTTTCGATTTAATGACGGCTAACTCAACAGGTTTATGACTATAAAACTTTCAGATTGTAGCAGTTTTTCAATTTGTAACTGATTTTCACATTGTACTTACACTGTAAAAAAAAGGAGTTAAATTTTAACTCCCCAGGGAGTCTATAAAAGTCGCACCCAATTTGGGAGTTAATGCCAGGGGAGTTAAATAAAAGGAGTTAAAATTTAACACCCAAATGCTAACTCCCCATGGAAAAAATAACTCCCGCGGGTGTTAAATGAAGGGAGTTAAAAATTAACTCTCTTTTGGAGTTAATTTTTAACTCTAAAAATTTAACTCCCTACTCCCGAGTCCGTTAACTCCCTAAATTTTTTACAGTGTAAGTAACAATTTGTACACGTTGTATTTAACTTTCAAGATGTAACTAACAAGTGCTAAATATTAGAAAAGTTTTGACTAAGTGTCAATTAGTGTAACCAAATTTAAAAAGCCAAAAATTAATTGACAGCTAAAATTTCAAGCTTAGCCATAATTTAATTTTAATTTCCGTATACACTGAGAAAACATTATACTCGTTTCAAGTAAAACAATAATTTTAAGTGATTTTGTTTCAATGAAATTAGTTTGTAAGCTTAATTCCAATTTATAGAAAATATTTACTGCTTTGATTCAAAAATAATTTTTGTTTGAATAATTATGTTTAAACATATTTTCTGTTTTGGTTTAAACAAAAAATATGTTTCAACATTTTATGTTTGATTCAAACTTAAAAGTCGATTATAAATAATTTAAAATCAACTATAAATTATGTTTGAATTAAATATAATATTTCTTTAAATGAACCAAAAAATATATTTAAATTATAAACTTAAATTTGTTTGACTGTATAGTAATGATATTTTAAGTTTGATTTAAGCAAAATATGTTTGAATCAAATAAATCGTTTTCTCAGTGTAATGTGGTACTTTTGATTGATAATGGCATTCTGACATTATTGATCGGAAACATTTTAAATTTGATAACAATTGATTTTTGTTACGGCACACGTTTCGCCCTTTTTTAGTTGCATTTTAGTATTATCCGCATATAGAGTGCATTAGAGGCGGCCAAATGGCACTCGATATATGAAACACAAATCCCCCATTCGGCTCTCGCGTCACGGCTGTTGGGACTTGACTTATTAAAGGAGATTACCCTTGTAAAACAGTTGGTCGCGGATTTTCATCCCTTCCACAATTTGAAACGTACGCCACGACGCCAGATGGGTAACAATGGCTTAGAAAAAACAGGAACAGTTGTTTTTATTTCCAATAAGTAATAGTGTTTCTTGATTGTCACATAAGTTGTGTTACTAATTCATTTAATAGAAGAATTTAATTCGAAATTAGAATAGCATCTAATCTGAATTAGTAAACAACTATTAATTAACTATTTTACTAAATTATTAATTACTTGCTAAACATTTTTTTAATGATCAAATTTTCTAATTCGATGGCATCGGATTTCTCTTCCTTATGTTACAGGGAAAAAAATTCCCATTCTTTGAATAATTTTCGTTAGTAGACAAATTTTAATGATACATTAATTCGCGTTGGTTTTAAATGACAAGATTCTTTGGTTACAAGGGATTAATAATTCCTCTTGGAAAATATCATCCTCTTAACAGGGACTTGTTTCAATTTCTGATTTTGTTGTATCATGATAGCGTATCGTGGCGTATCGCATATACGAAAAAGGGATCCATGCACCCTTATATGTGCATATAATTGAAACAGCACGTGTCTCCTGACTAACAGAGGGCGAACTAATGGCACCATTGCTTATAAACGCACTATCTACGAAGGAGGGTTTTCATTGTTTGAAATAAGACGAAAAGACAAGAAAGCATTGGAGAAAATGCCACTTTTTATAGCTTCAATCAAATTATCTATTTTTTAGAAGTGTGCAAAAAGCCTGAAACTGGATCGGGTAATTTCGGACTTTTCACTTTTCAAACCGAGCTCAGGCAGGTATTCGACAAATTATCGTAGATTCGTGTATTCAAATTCGTTTGAGTTCTCAGAATTTGTGGGAGATGAATGCATTCAGGTTCTCGAAAATTTCAGGTATCCAACTTTTTAAAAAGGCCGAATGAATTCAGGTACCCGAAAATTCCGGGTTATCCGAATATTTCAGGCTACCCGAAAATTTCGAGAACCCGAATACATTCGAGTACCCGTTACATCGAGAAAAATTCACTTTGGAGAAGTTTTTGTAGATTGGCGGGGTATGTAAATAATCCAAAATCACTTTTTTGACACATCTCACAGTTTATTATTAACACATAAAACGAACGAACAAAAAGCAACGATTTTTAATAAAATGTTATAATATTGAGTTGCACAATTAATTAGTTTATATTTAATTCAAACACAGTATGTGTGTGTGTACTGGACAATAATTGATAGTGTACATCATTATACCTCAACGTCAAACATCCCACTTGATAAATCAAAAAAGTAGTGAGAAAAACAACGGGCTATAGCGGACACCAAGGCGATCACCCATCCAAGTACTAACCGCACTGAAGGTTGCTTAACTTCGATGATCGCAAGCCATAGAGTCTCACCACTGTGATTTACCATCGGTTTATATATATGTATATCATATAAGGACTAATTATTTTCATCACATAGACTTTTAAATGCTAAAGCATTTAATAAGCTTTATAAATATTTAATAAGATTATGACCTGTTTTTTGCACGCCTGACGAGCCGTAGTATAGGCTCAGCGGATAAGCAGTGCTTTTGCGCCACCGTATTGCCATTATTGGTACCATAGTTGTGCCTAAACTATATAGTATTAATAAGGAGCTATAGGCAAAACGTCTGATATGCCAACATTTTTTCCGTGCTGTGGCTTTTCGAAAATTTTATTCATTTTTTCAAATCAATTATTTTCTAGAATGTTTAACAAAAATACTAAGAAGAGAAATAATAGAATAATACAAATATAATAAATCAATTAATTTAATAATTAATAAGAAATATTGATTAAAATACATCACTCGGTGGTATTTAATAATAATGATGGCATTATCGATCACTCTGAGTCATTTAAAAAAAATGCAAAAATAAGAAAAAACATTTCTGTTTTACGTCATTTTTTTTTAAATGACTCGGAGTGATCGATAAAGCCATGATTATTAATGAATAAGGAAGTTTTTTAGAATTTACTTATATAAAGAAAAAAAATCGGAATCCATGATCGTCCGCTTTTCCATCTTGTATCTAATTCTCGAAAATCTGGTATGGAATAACAGCGTGGGAATATTGGGTTTCCCCCGATTAAATCTGTAACGTGCGATATCCTCGACGGCTTTATATATATATATATATATATATATATATATATATATATATATATATATATATATATATATATATGTTTCAAACGACCAGCCTCCAGGTCCATCAAACCATCTATCCAACTCTCAGACCATAATTATAGTCTGCAGAATTCTCTCGGCGAGACTAGCAGAATATTCCGTATCTAATGCACTCTCTCTCTCTCTCTCTCTCTCTCTCTCTCTCTCTCTCTCTCTCTCTCTCTCTCTCTCTCTCTCTCTCTCTCTCTCTCTCTCTCTCTCTCTCTCTCTCTCTCTCTCTGTGTCAGTTATCCCACTATCTGAGCAGATCTCTCTAACACTTTATTGTAATCAATAGTCTTGTCAAATCTAACACGTCAGGCGTATTGTGTTTAATTAAATGGACCAGAAATTATAGCACCGTCCCTCTAATGATAGATGGAAAAATTATCTCTTATCCAATGTTTTTAATCAATTTAGAAAATTTGTAAAAGTTTTCCATATTATTTCTCTTAACCAAAGCAGTGCTTCAATTAAATGTAAATAAAAAGAAAATAAACAGTATAAATTAAATTAACAATACAACCGATGGTAAATCACAGTGGTGGGACTCTGTGGCTTGCGATCACCAAGGTTAAGCAACATTCAGTGCGGTTAGTACTTGGATGGGTGACCGCCTTGGTGCCCGCTATAGCCCGGTGTTTTTCTCACTACTTTCGTGATTTATCAAGCGGGAGGTTTGACGTCAAGGTATAATAATGTGCACTGTCGATTATTGTCCGGTACACACCATTAGAACTTGACTGTCGATACCCAGGCGGAAATTGACCACTGGCATCGTACCGCGCCTGTACAGACGTCGGTAAGACTGTACTGACATTCGTCCGCGAGACAACCGGATCGGTGCAGGCTTTCTACTGGAACATGACAATGTGTTGTAGTGGCTGCGCGTCCGGCTCGGTACAAATTTGATGCCGCCGAACAACCGGCGTTGTACCGGCATTCGTCCGCTCTAGCAACCGCGGCGGGCCAAATATTCTTTCAAAGACGACTCGCTTCAGCGGACCGGCGTTCTACTGGCATTCGCCCGTCTAGCCAGACTAAATTATATTTTCTATTGAAAAATAAAATAAAAAAATATTTCATTAACTATGCATGGTGCATGTTAATTAATATTTATTTATAGATCATTTCCAGCATTTTTAACACATTCTACATTTTATTTACACATTAAAATTCTAAACGCTCGCAAGTGGGATACGAAGCCCAAGCTATTCCTAATCGAAGCACCGAAGTCTAACACGCTAACCACTACGCTATTCGCTCGCATGCGGATCTGAGCATAATAATGTCGATATGTAATACCGCTACGAAGCAAACAATAAATAATACTTTTACAAATACTTTGGAATATTTTAGCATTTTATGAATATTATGTAAATAAATCTAGGGTTTTAAAAAATATTTTAAGATTTTAATTTTTTTAATTATTCTATTATTATTATTATATTTATTTATTATTTTTATTATTCATTTTTTTATATTTATAAATAATCATCTGTATACTTTATTTATAAATATTTAAAAAATTTGATTATAACAAAAAAATTTAATTCTTTAATTTATTTGTTAATTAATAAATAAAAATATAATTAAAACCTATTTTTCAAATTCATTAATTTTTAAAATTAAATTTTATATTCTATTGTATTGTTAATTCTTTTTTTAATATTTAAACTTTAAACAATTCTCCTACAAAAATTTTTTACAACATAATAGATTAAAAATTTTTATTACTATAATTATTATTTTATTAATTTTTATTGAAACAATAAGACTATAGCTAAATTTTTGCATTGTAAAAAATCAATTTTTGAAAATTCTGAATAAGGTGTTAATTAAAAAAAATTATTTTAGAAAACATAAAATTGTTTTAGAAAAACAATGACGATAGCCATATTCTTAGCATATTATTATTAATTGAAATCTTAATAATAAGAACATAAATGATATTAGTCCGCTGTCGGTAGAATGTCTGTACCGCTCGGGTTGTCAGACGGACGAATGCCAGTACAACGCCGGTTGTTCGGCGGCATGAAATCTGTACCGAGCCGGACGCATAGCCATTATAACACAGTATAAATTTTGATCCGGTGGTCGGATCCGTTTTTGTACCGCGCCAGCAGACATTAACACCCGAATCGGTACAGACTGCCTGTACCGGCATTAACTCTCCAAATCAATCGGCGCGGATCCTTGACGGTTGGATGATCCGGCATTCGTCCGACTTTTCCGCCTGGGTATAAAACCGGTTGTACTCAAGAGAGGTTTTCTTCAGTTTCCCTCTCCTCTGGCGAGAAAACCTAATTAACAGGTGGTCCAGGCGAATGCGAGTACTCCTAATGGAGCCGGCTGTAGACGCAAATTAGGTTAATATATAGAATCTTTATACGTAGAATGGTTATGCTTAATCCAAAAAAGTATTCCTCGGAGACTTTTGTCAGGTGCGTAAGGCCAATAGGGCAGGAGTATAAACAATAAAAAAAAAGAATTAACAATACAAATAAAAAAGTTTTTAAAAAACAGTTTTATCTCGGGTATACTGAGAAACTAATATATTTGAATCAATTGTACTAAAAAAATTGAGAACTCTGAACATGAATTTGAAGCTAAAATAAAATAAATTATCGCATTATTATTTTGTTTTCCTTTTTAAAAACTTTGTCAACTTCAGGTTCATAATAACACTTAAAATTGGTACTGTAATTAATGTCACAAAACAAGCGTTTAAAAGAAAATTTTCAGAAATGTTATTCTTTCTCTTTTTTTACTGCATCTGTACTTTTTTTTGAAAAGGGCCACAAGTGTGCTCGAAATGTGTCAAGTTTTCTCAAACTTCTGAAACAAGATACTCTTTCCTGTTTTGTAGGCGTGGCGGCGTTAAATCGTCACAAAATTCAAGACTCAAAACTTTTCGGTGAAGAATAAAGGGACCACATAAGAGTTAGTGCGGGTGGCCAGTGGGAGAATCTTTTGGAAGAATTACAACACACCATCTTGTAATTTGTGATAATTTTCCATATGTTTTTGCAGAAAGAGAGAGTGGAAGATGAACACGTGTTAAGTGTGTTCCTTTTCAAAAATTTTCAGGAAACAAAAACACAAGAAGTTCAATAAGAGTCAATTCAAGGGTGGAGAATTTCTGATTCTCTAAAAGTTACAGGATATCTTTCCTATTTGTGTCCACATGTTTTTCTCAAAACGACACACACACACACACATCTGGGCATTTTAAACTATAAATTCACTCCGAATTTATCAGACTTGAAAAAAGAAACAAATAGTGACAAGAAAGAAAACAATAAGTGTTTGGCCCTATCGACTCTCCCCTACATAAATAATTAAAAATCAAAGAAAATAAACTAAACTCAAAATTCATACTAAAATTTATAATTATCTCTTATTAATACCACAACAAAAATCATTTTTGATTTTATCAAGTTGCAAACTTTAATTAAAAAGTAGGGGACTGTTTCTATTTACACCTACACGGAAAAAAAGTACGTGAAATTTTCATTGACTCGGTACTTGACTTTTGGATACGACACAAAATACTAGAAACAGTCTAGGGGCCATTCATAAATTACGTAACAGCTTATAGGGGGCGGGGGAGGGGTTTCTAATGTATATTACGTTTGTTACATGGGAACAAACTGTCGGAACCGTCTTCTCACTATCGTCAGTACTAGCTCGGTACTGGATTTCTTTCGCCCGCGGATCTTATTCTTCTGCGGCGTCGGAAGAATGACGGATATGTTAAGTCCGTACTGGCTCAGTGCTGAGCCGGATCCGACTGCGGATCTCGTCATTTATTGTCACATTATAAAATCACTTTATGAATTTATTTTTAATGAATGTGTCATAACTAAATAACTATTACAATAATTAATTGCATTATTTTATTAAGACTTTTTTTTAAATTTAACAATTAAGAAATTTGTTTTACACTTTTACTTTATAATTATTATAAATAAATTTATATTATTAATATAAATTTATTATTATTGAGATATTATTAATTAGTATTAATATTATTAAAAATTAATAATAAATTATTAATATTAATATTCATGTTAATTGATAATATCCTTTTAATTAAAAGATTTTACTTAAAATTATTAACATTATTATATTGAGAAACAATTATTTAATATATTATATAATAATCAAAATATAGGTGTAGCATTGATACGTAGTAATTCTACAAGTTTTATTTCAGCTCGTGACACTTGAGAGTATTTAACCATACTGGTACTAGAATAACTCTAGGACTTTCTTATATTTTCTAATAAAAAGTATATGTATTTTGTGTCCTATCCAAAAGTCAAGCACTTTCAAGGAATGATTCACGTACTTTTTTTCCGTGTAAAACTGAAAATTCGTGGTAAATAGAAATAGCAGAAATTTCAATAATATTTCTGATAATATATAAATGAAAAGTTGTTTCTATCAAACTACAACACTATAATAAGAGAGAATAAGAGAGAATAAGAGACAATAGGAGACAACAAACCATTATTTGTTTAATGTGTTTCAAATTTTGACATAGTTTATTTTTAAACTTATATATAATGCATTATTATTTATTAGTTTAAATTATTTTATAACTAACATATCATTTTTTATGTAATTCTTTATATTTGTTAACATTTCCATACTTGAAATTAATTTTTTCTTATATTTTTTAAGAAATAATCAACTGTTTCCATTAACTCCGAATTTTCCTTTCCCATATGGTCAGAAACTAATTCGAGTATAGGGACTATTTTTTAATTCCCTTTTTCTGAGGACCCAGAACAAGGTTCACGACTGAAAATTCCGCACGGAAAGAAAATCATCAATATTCCAAGAGTTTTTAAAAGCAAAGTTGGAATTTTGAACGCAGAGGGTCAACAATTCGAAAACGATTGAGATGTCAACGGCAGTAGGTGTACGCGTTAATTAACGCTGTGCAAAGTCGATAAATCGATTATGGTTTTGTTATATCGGGAAGGACGATACACACACACGCGCGCGCGCACACCCACATATGCAAACCCAACATGAAGAGGTGAATTCGGCTGGGTGGCGCGGCGGTTGTTTGCAATCACGTATGTCAGAGACTTCCATTGACGATGGTCGTCATTGTCAACAGAACCCTATGACATTCTCTTTGTTTACGCTACGCACCGCACGACTGACAAATCACTTTGAATACTAACGCGGCCGGATTCCCGCGGCCTGAACAACATTGCACCAGAATTTTGCTACGGCCCTGTACATGAAGGAGCGAGAGAGAGAGAGAGAGAAAAGCACATTTTGTACTCTTCGTACGTGACGCAAGTTCCAACAGGATGCCGTTATTTGTCCGAGATATCATCGATGCATTTTACACGTTCCTACTGTGCGGCCAATAATTTTGCAAGTTACTACCGTCGTATTTTCAAACAATTTACAACCTATTTCCTTCTATTCAACTATTTTTCTTTCCTCTATTTTTATTATATTGTTACATCAGGAATTCACCGATAGTCAGTAATGCATCTAAATCATTTCTTCTTTTTTTGTTGCCTATTCTTGATGCACCAATTCAGCGCATTCACTCTGAGAAAAAAATTTATTTTACTTATCCAAATTGTTATGAATTAACCAATTTTATTTGTCACGATTGAACAGCTTTGATTTAAATAAAAATTTGTTTCATTGTAATCGATAAAATTGATTCCATTTCCCAGAAAAAGAAAATTTTTTAAACGAAAAGTAAGTAGCCAACCAAAAAAATATGATATTGAATTAATCAGATTTGATAATTCAGGGTTGTCACAGGTCAGGGAAGTCAGGAATGAAGCTTTGAAAAAGAACTTTTTTGATTTTTCGCTTTCAAAAATATAGCGGACTTGAGCTTCATATCTTATTCAGCCAGCTGGAGCTAGTAGTCGTAGTCAGAGCCAATCTTTAGGCGTCAGCTACCAATATGCATCTTCATCAAATTTAGTAATGCTTAATTATTCAGAAAATCATCGTGTATTGTTATTTGAGAATTAATAACCCTTAAATAGCAAATTTAGTAAGCCGGCTATCTTATTTTGCTAATTTTGAGTACATTGCTAGCTATTAATGAACCAATATTGTCAAATAAGAATTTCTAAACAATATTACGAAAATCCAAGAATAAAAAAAAAGTATCCTTCAGACAAGATTTAAATTTCAATAAAAAAAAGGAATCACTGTCAGAATAAGAACATAAAACTGACAAATAGATGTTGAAGTTTTCTCTTCGGATGTCTGAGAATGAAATTGGATCGTGACTAATATGCCAATCGCTTGAAATGTTTGCGAGTGAAAAAAACAGGTGCGACATGTCAATCAAATTGCGAGTGGTTGGTATTAAAATTCGTGCAGCAAAACGATCTTGGCTCGTTTTTTTCATGTTTAAGAAAAAAACGAGCAATCTCCATCTGACGTGATTCCATTTTCGGGAAGCATTAAATCCTTCCATCTGTCGCAATATAACCGTCTCCAAACGGCGGAGACCAACAAAACTAAAAACCCGATAACGAGAGGAAGAGAATAATTATCTAAATCCACAAGATATCAAGTGACCTGCGTGTTTCACGCGTGCGCCTATATTTCGCCTCTTCGAAATTTATGATCCAAACGACCTTAATTGGCCTACCACTTCCTGTTACAGATTACTGGAAAACTTTCTGTTTCATGTACTATACAGTGTCTACTCAACACGGAATTTACACGCATAATTCGCAAAACGATTCAAAAACTGTTGCTATAATTAATCCCACAAGGGATTTTATTATTTTTGAAAGTAATTGAATTTTTGCAATTATTTATAACTATTTATAAAAATTGTAAACGCATCTCTTTTAAAATTGAAACATTTCATTAATATATAGTTTTATGATTAAAATGATTAAACATTTCATGAATTTCGAAAAGGGCTCAATTCTGACAACTATAATATCAATTTTCTCAAAATCACTGTTAATAAAATCAATTCTTTTATCATTTTCTCATATGAAATATTATCTAGTTACAAATGAAAAAAACTGGACTCTTTTAATCAAAACTGTTTAAAATATACAGTTTTTGTGTCTTCTGTAAAGTTTCAGAAAATCAAGTTGAGCCCTTTTCGAAAATCACTATTCAATTATACATTGAATAATTTTTAAGTGATAATTTTATGAAAGTTGTTCAAGAATTAACGTCATGTAAAACGAAATTATTATCAGAAATAGAAAAAAATGAAGATTAGAAGTAGAACCATCAACTGAAAAAGGGAGTTAAAATTTTAACTCCCAGGGGATTCTATAAAAGTCGCACCCATTTGGGAGTTAGATAAACTGACTTAAAAATTTACACAGGAAAAATAAGGAATTATTAAATTAACTCTCTTTGGGAGTTGATTTTTAACTCCGATGACCGCCAACTCTCTAAATTTTTTGCAGTGCAATATTATCTAAGTAAATATGCATTCAAATAAGTTCAAAAGCAAATCCTATAAAATTAACAGTACCAATAAATTGTAGTCATACTTATTAAAATAATATATTCTAGTGCATACATTCTAGTTGCAGGATTAATGAGAGACAGAATGGCAGTGAGTCGAATTTCACGAATATTGTATTTGCCCGCCAAATAAGCGTTACCATAGTCACAACTCTAAACGCAGGTGTTCATTTTTATCTCCGTCTACGTGTATTGCTACTCTCCTACATTATGTAGAAACAGCTGAATCTCTTTCTGCCTCGCAAAGCTAATGCCTAATATAAATTCGAGATTTGCCTTACGATTCGTTAAAAAAGCAACGTCTCTTTCTCGTTTTGTTTCGACGTTTTTTATTCACACCTGTGCTCTCTTCAAATTCATTTTCTTTGTTCTATTCTTCACTGAGAGAAAAATGTTGTTGAATCAATGACATACGGGTTTGATTCATTATGAATAGTGTCCTAACGGGCTGCCTATTATGGAACAGTATTACAAAAATTAAAATAAATCGAATTATAATTGGTGATAAGAATATTCTAGTCATTTCAATAAATTTTACACGATATAAGAATTATTATTTCTGTATATTATTTAATTTAAAAATAAATATTTAATAATTGTATTTTAGCTTTTAAAATTTTTAATTAACCACTTCACTGGCAGGGCGTTCCAAATGGCGTTCCACGCGCCGAGGCCCAGACTGGCAAAAACACCGAAATGGCGTTCCTAAAAAACTCTTTTTTTTAAAGAGTGTACACCACATTTAACTATTGTAAAGCAATATTTCTATAATTTAGACATCAGGGAACAAGATTATCACAACAAAAATTTTAGTTTTTGTGATTTTCAACGTTTTTCCGAACGTTCAAATCGGCTATTTTTAATAATTTTCAACAAATGGCGTTCCACTTTTTTTCAATTTTTACACTATAAAACATGTATTTTTATTAAAAAAAGATATTTATATTACAATTTTATAATATAATAATATAATTATTAATAATATATATAAATATAACATATATAAATAACTATTATTTATTATTATGAATGGTAATATTATACGTATATGTTTTTGCCAGTCTGGGCCTCAGCGCGTGGAACGCCATTTGGAACGCCCTGCCAGTGAAGTGGTTAAGATAAGCCGCGGGTTTTCTGTCAAACTAGTGTTCCACATTATACGTACACTTATTATTTGCATGTCCCGATAGATGGAATTCTGATTCTCAATATTTCGCATTACTTTTCTACAAAAAAATTGGTTTTATAATTACACTGGAGCTTTCAGTCTCACTTATTTTCACTATTTCCAGTCTCACTTATTTTCACCTGAAAGGTTCTCCGCGCATTCCCATTGGTTGATGTTCAAGAATCCACCAATCAAATCAACTCGAATGCTAAGTTTCAGAGTGAAAATAAGTGCGACTTTGCCTTTCAATTTGTGTTGACTTGGTAAAAATAAGTGAAGCTCCAGTGTATCTGTTTAAATAGAAGTTGTTCTTTGTATTTAATTGAGATAAATTGATTGATTGATGAATTCAAATTGTTAAAGTAAGATAAGGTAAATGTGCCAGTGCTCGTCAGTGCTTTCGTCGTCGGCAGGTTGTCACAACTTTACCAAAAAATAAGACACACAGTCATTTTATGCATGAATAAACAATATTTTTGGTAAGTTTCAATATCGCGACATCGGCATCGACGACCGTTTACTGTTACAATCAGTTTTTGTACCTGCCAATTACTAACGCATTCCCGTGTAGAAAAATTTCGGGGCAGTCTGGAGTCCAGTGATTGCCCCAACTAGACGCATCTGGACGGTCTAATCTAGACTGTCTAACTGTATGCTATATGGGATTTATTTGAACGGCCTAATCTAGACTGTCTAACTGTATGCTATATGGGACTTCATTGGCATCACTAGAATTCAAATTTTTTAAGTACAATCAAGAATTTAGTTCCCGATTTGTAGGTCTTCTTTGAATTTATAGGGGAGACCGGGGCGTAATGGCTAAGGGGCGTAATGAATAATTGTAATTTGTTTAAAAACCGTAAATTGTAATAATTTCGCACAATAGACAAGTTATTGTACTTGGTATACTGCAAGTTTGTCGGAAGTTTCATTAATATTTATTCATTATTGTAAGAAATATAGTAGAAAAACTATTTTTGACATACGAAAGTAACTTTTCAAAATTTTCGTTCTATTTTTATGAAAAATAGCTTTAAAAAAGAAACTGAAATGAGGTTTCGATCGTGACACGTTTGTTTTTAAGGGCCAATTCGAGATTTTTGATTCACATTTCCGGTATTGTTAAAAAAAAGGCAAATATTTGATGAACACCCCCGGGGCGTAATGGCTACTTTTTCCCGGGGCGTGTTGGCTAATGCAATACGCTATGTATAAAAAGCAACGTACCATATCGGCGAAGTGTAGGTTTGTTTTCGCGGTTACTTGTCACTTAGTTTAAGTATGTTTAGGTGTTTTTAACCAAATTTTTAAGTTTTGGTCTAAAATTTACAAACAGTAGATTTCAAGCTACGATTTTAATGAGAAATTACAAAAAAATTGAGAGAGTGCCAATATCACAGAATATTATTGAAAAAGCGATAGGAGGAGTATTGCTGAATAAAAATAGCATTCACGGAATACTCAGGAACCTTAATTTACAATATACAATAAAATTGGAAACTGTAGATAATAATTAGCAATCATTATTCATCACGCCCCGGGAGTTATCCATTACACCCCGATTAGGGGCGTATTTTGGAGCTCTGCATTGCTCCAGAAAAACTGCTGTAGAATAAAAAGCAAGAGTCATATCGGGACGTTCGTAGTCTTAAAAGTAAGCTGAGATACCAGAGTAACTTTTCTGAGCGATAAACATTCAATTAGGACAAAAGTGTCCGAGTAAAACAACAAAGAGTGAAAAGTTAGCCATTACGCCCCGGTCTCCCCTACATGCACAATGGGTTGTCACTTCAAAATTGAATAAAATAATTTAGTCAATCTAAAGAATCGTTCAAAAATAAATATTGTAGATTTATATGAATTATTATAAATAAAAATAAAATTTAAATCTATACATTTAATGACCAATTTTACTTAGAAATTACAAAATTGAATTTTATTAGAGTTACGTTTACAATTTTCATTAATCACTTTAAACTTTAATTTGATATTTTATAAAGTTTGAATTTGGAATTAATTTAATTTAAAATTTTTAAAAACTTCGATTTCTAAATAATGTCTAATAATTCAAGTTTTCCTAAAATTAGATAAATTTTTTAACATATTGTATTTGATTAATTATTAAAAATAATTTATCTGTAGAACAATTTTAGTTAAAAGCACTATAAAAAATTGAGTGTTGGACAAGTTACAGATTATTGTAGAAATTCAATTATTTTCCAAACTTTGTAACGTGGCGTTACAAATGTTCCCGCGTCTGTCGCGAATGAGGCGATTGATCCCGGAAAAGGCCGAAGGGCCTCGAGGGCATCAATCGCCAAATTCGCGAGCAGGCGCGACTCTTGTATCGGTATCTCCCGTGTGAACACTTCACTCGTGATTTATGTTGTGAGTTTCCTCGCTGTACCAAACTTGATTGCCGTTGAGTGATTTGGAATAGTACTTTTCAGTAAGTCAAATAAACCTTTATTATATCATTAAATGGTTTACTTTCAATTCTCCTTTCCTTTCCCCCTTTTTCCTTAATTATTAATTGGAACTCCGGGCAACCAATTATAAATTGGCGCCCAACGTCAAAAATCCACCTGTTACATTCCTTCCCATACAGAAAATTTACAAAAATCAATGTTTCAACATCTTCGCTTTGTTGAAAATTCCCAAAAAATTAATTTTCTTTTATTTTTCATTTTTTTAATTGCTAAATTCAGTGAAAATTAAGAGAAAATCTGGTCCACCTGTCACCTCATGGCCACCTAACCTCCAAACCAAATCTTTTATCTTCCTGTTTCCCATATTTATTTGAATATTTATCTTGTGCATGAACATTATTGAATTTTATGGACATTTTATATTATTGTATTGTACATTTTTGACAAATTTTTCTACGTGACGGACGCAGACAAAGACAAAAATTGTGTGAAAACAAGTGCGTGAAAATACCGGCAAAATTAATTGTGGAAAAATTCATTGAAAGCATGACTAAATTCGTGATAATTAGCGAAAATTAGTGAAAATTAATTAAAATAACGGAAAATAAAGTCGAAAATTAAAAAGAAAAAGTGAATTTATCGATTATTTTTTGAAATTTTTCGTCATAAAGAAACACCGGCAACTTTGTTTTCATTGTCAAGGTCGTGTATAGTGTATTGCAAGTAGCAGCCGAAAAACATAAACACGATGTTTGTCGCGAATAAATAGAAAAATAATCTTGTCAAAATTCGGAAATAAAATTCATATACACGGTGTCAAATTAAAGTTGATCGAAAATTTAGAAAACGAAACTTTGGTGAAAACCGATGCGTACACCGGGTGACTAAAAAGTTTCGTATCGAGAAAAAAGTTAGAGTATAGAGGGACAGTGACTAAATTATACCGGGTGACACATTTCAAACGAGTCGCGTAATAGAAAACACATTTAAAGCGAGAAAAAATTTTTTTTTAACAATTGATTAATAAATTCAATTCGGAATAAAAAATAAGAATAAATTGTTGAAATTAAGTAGAATAATTTCCTTTTATTTTTATTTTTCTTTCGTTTGTGAGATTAGACAAGTAGGAAGAAAATTAAAATTTTTTTTGCGACTTAGAACGGGTGTGTCAAAAGTCTCAATTTATTCTTTTCTCGTATTTTTTCAAAGGAACGTATAATTAATTTTTTTCGACAACGCATAAATAAATTTAATAAATTTAGGGAAAATTGTTGAGAGATATTTCGAACATTTGTGATTAAATAGAAAAAGCGATAGAAAATTTTTCTCACGGAAAATTCATGACGATGGATAGAAATTAGTAGAAAATTTTTTCTTTTTGTCTTTTTTGTCGAAAATTGTAGAATAGATTAAATAACGATTTAAATTTAATTCTAATTTTTCAATTACAAATCACAAATGGCTTCGAAACGTGTATTGCGTTCAACAACTAAAAAAATGCAGGAGGAAAAAGAAATCGAAAATTTTTCGGAGAATGAAACGGAAACAGCGAGCGAAATTGACTCCCCCCCCACACAAGAATTACCCCACCAAAGTGCGGCACAGGGAAATTCGCACACTTTGAAAGCCACAATAGAAAAACAGAATGCAATGATTCGTACACTCATTGACATGATGCCCCCAGAAAGATTGCAATTTTTAAATTCCAATCAATCGTTGCCCCTCCCTAGCGAAACAAGACAAGTCACGGCAAACACGTCTCTGCCATTGCCCGGACAGAGAAAACAAACAAATTCTATACTACAACAATACTTAAGAACACTTAAGAAACCGGTTGTAGAGATAGAAAAGGATTCGGAAAATGTCACAGAAAATTTGTTAGGAAAATTATCGGAAAATGTGACGGAAAATTTTCCAGGAAAATCAAAAGACGGAACTTTTGATATTAATTCGTTTTTAGGGACAAATAATCAAATGATTAAAGATCGAAACGAATTAACAGCATACGATGAAATGCTGAGAAAAGAAAGAGAAAAATTGCGTGAAAGAGAAAAGCGATTAGAGATCGAACATAGGAAAATCGTGCAGGAAAAATATAAACCCTCAGCACATAGTTCGGTAAATAAACACAATCAAAACAGCGATTCGGAAGACAGTTTTCAAACAAAATTAGATAATTATTTCGATTCAGACAAACGCGTAAATAGGGAAAAAAGACAAAATGTCCAGTTTGAAAATAAAAGTAAAACTCAGGAATTTAACTATGAATGGCCTAACGATAGTGAAATAGAAATCGTTTACGAACCAAGAAATTTAGGAACCATTTCGAAAAGGAAAAATACAAATTTTCATCGGGAAAGTAAAGAAAAATCATGCGAGTCAGACAAACTTAAGAATGAAATATCGATACGCGATAAAAAATTAAACCAACTTAGGTTAGAATTAGACAAAATGAAAATTGCGATGGAAAATTTATCGAAAAATAAAAATCCGAATTTCGAAAAAAATTTCACGGAAAACACGGAAATGGAGAATCCAAATGCCCAAGTCGACAACAATCGACATTTTGGAAATTTCAATAACCACTTTCCCTTTGGCATGTTACAAACACCTTTTCAAATCATGTCAAATTGGCCGGTTAAATTTCATAATAACAAAACGGACAACCCAGTACAATTTTTAGAAGAATTGTTCAGATTCATGAGAGGTTACGAAATCCCGGAAAGTCGTGTGTTAGAAAATATTGACGCAGTGTTAGCGGACGAAGCCCTTGAATGGTGTAGAACGGTTCGACACAATTGGTTTTCTTTACAAGATTTTCGTGAAGAATTCGAAAGGACATTCTTAGACGAGAAGTTTTACGAGGAAATCAACACGAAAATTAAATATTGCAATCAGAAAGAGGGAGAAGAAATTCAAACTTTTCTGATTGGAATAAGAAAACTATTTGCCAGAATCTACCCGCGAAAAGGTCTACAGTGGGAATTACGTCGCGCTTACGAAAATATGCGAATAGAATATAAAATGTATATACAGAGAAACGACTTTAAAACGTTTGAAGAATTAGAAAGCTTAGGTAAAGAATTCGAAATCGAGAGAAACAAGTCTAAAATTCGCGGACAATTTTTAAAAATCACAACGAATAAAAACTCGCCCAATGAAAAATCGAATCAAACTACGAATCAGGGAAATAACGGAAATTCTAGAAAATTTGGTGGAAACTCGCGACTTCAATCAAATCATTCTGGAAAATATCCGCAAAAAAATCAACCAAAAATTGCTTTTCCACCGGACACAACGAAAAACGGTAGCAATAGTCAGAAAATGATAGAAGGTCCTTCGGGTGAAAATAACAATCCAAACAATAATCTTCAATTGGCAGTACCTAACCATTCGCCTGCAGGGAATGGTAATACTCCCAAGACAAATCAAAACGAGAAAAGTCATCCGAAAAAATGCTATGGTTGCGGAAAAGTGGGTCACATTCGTAGAGATTGTAGGTCAGAAAATCAGGGAAACGAGTAGAGGGGGTACTGAAAAATCCAGTATCCCCAAGAAATATCGAATTACCAGAAAATTGTGATACATTAATAAAGGACTTAAGATTTTTCACGAATATTAAATACAAAGAAGTAACTTTCAAAACTTTAATCGATACAGGTGCCACAAGTTCATTTTTTGGTCATAAAAATTGGGTATACCTACAATTGTACGGTATTAAATTAGAACCGGTGAAAAACAAACGTGTGACAGCGGCAAACGGTGAAAGTTTACAAATAATAGGTAAAGTTACAATACCTGTAGAAATTGGTAAGGTTAAGAAAAATCTAACGTTTAGAATAGTTCCAGCATTAAAAGGTTACGGAATTTTAGGAATAGATATGTTACGCGAACTAGGAATGAAATTAGATTTCGAAACGGAAACATGGTCATTAAAAGATTTGCCTAACGTACTTTACAAAATCGGAAATAAATCAGACAATGAAATAGAAAAAATGAACGAAATCGAACCCAAGATAAGAGAAATAGGATCGCAAACCGGATGGTCGAGCACTCAAAGAGGAAACCAAAAATTGGTTAACGCGCAAAAATCCCAGGAAAATAGGTCAAAGTCAGGAAAAAATTTTGGACCAAATTTCGAAAATAAAAAAGTAAATTTAAGAAAATTCGAGAAAAAATTCGAATTAGGTAAATCAAAAAAAATCGTTACAGAAAATTGTAGGAAAAATACGAAAATTTTTCCAAGGGTCGACTCGAGAAATGACGAAAAAATTCCAAAGATTATACAAAGACAATCCTTACAACAGTCGAAAATTCCTACCCAAACCCCAACTCCAAAACCCCGGAAAATTCCTCCAAAATTAATGGATATTCCCTTATCAAACAAATTTGATAATTTAGAATTGGACTCTAGTCTTGACGAGACAGACGAACCATATCTTTTCCCATTCGACAACCCACGTAAGAAACATTGGTATAAAAAAATGGAATTGAATAGGAAAATTAGCGAACGCGAAAAATGTTCGGAAAATTGGCGAATACGAGAAAATTCGCGAAAATCAGAAAAGGAAAACAAATCGGAAAATTTAAAAGCCGAAAATCAAGGATCGAAAAACTGTATGACAACTGGAAATAAATTTCGTAAACCGTTAAATACGAAATGGATAAATTTTAAAAACAACGCGATTATAAACAATAATATTCAGGGAAGAATATTACGAGAAACAAATTGTTTAAACGAAACAGAATTTTGTTCAGGACTGGTCGAATTGTCCGAGGAAGAACAAGATTTTTTAAATAAATTTTTAAACGTTAGATTACCGCCCCCCGAGGAAATATTGAAAGCTACTCATTTGACGGAACACATGATTGATACACAGGGTACAGCTCCAATAAAACAGAGATATTATTATGTATCGCCGAAAATTAAAGAGGAAATAATAAAGGAAATTAAGAGAATGTTACGCGAAGGTATTATCGAGCCAAGTAATAGCAATTGGTCGAATCCAATTGTTATGATCAAAAAAGCAAATGGGACATATAGGTTATGCCTTGACTTTAGAAAAGTCAATGCAGTGACGAAAAAAGACCTATATCCGGTTCCGTTAATGGCAGAAATCCTGGACATGCTTAGAGCCGCGAAATATATCTCTAAAGTCGATTTAAAATGGGCATATAATCAAATCCCGTTGAGCGAAGAGTCCAAGGAGAAAACGGCTTTTGTAGTTCCTGGTTTTGGAATGTTCCAATACAAGCGAATGCCGTTTGGACTTTGCAATGCTCCCGCAACGTTCCAGCGGCTAATGGACAAAATTATTACGCCTGACCTTAAACCGAAAGTTTTCTGTTATCTTGATGACATTATAATAGTTTCATCAACCTTCGACGAACATATAAAATATTTGGAAATAGTGTTAGGAAAATTAAAAGAAGCAGGGTTGACAGTTAATTTCGAGAAAAGTGAATTCGGTTGTGCGGAGGTAAAATACCTAGGTTTCGTAGTTAACGAAAAAGGACTGCAAATCGACGACGACAAAGTCAAACCTATTCGAGAATTCCCGACTCCTAAAACTATTAAACAGTTACAACGTTTTATAGGAATGGTAAGCTGGTACCGACGATTTATTCCACATTTCGCGGAAATAATAGAACCTTTGCAAAAATTACTACGTAAAAATGTAAAATGGAATTGGGACGAAAATCAAGAATTAACAAAATTAAAATTGATCGAGTTGTTGACGACAGCTCCGATTTTAAACCCTCCTGATTTTCAACACACTTTCATTTTAGAAACGGACGCAAGCGACACTGGTCTAGGCGCAGTTTTAACGCAGGAAATAGACGGAAAAAATGTCGTAGTAGCATACGGTAGTAAAAATTTGAACGAAACTGAGAGAAAATATTCGACGACAGAAAAAGAGTGTCTCGCCGTGAAAACGTTTATAGGGAAATTTCGACAATATTTAGAAGGTAGTCATTTTAAAGTAATAACGGATCACATTGCTTTAAAATGGTTACACAACCTGAAAAACCCCACAGGACGCTTAGCGAGATGGGCGTTGGAACTATCAGAACATGACTTCGAAATAATTTATCGAAAAGGTTCAGCGAATGTAGTTCCAGACGCATTGTCGAGAGTATTCGAGGAAAAACAAGATATTCCCGAGATATCAAAAATCGAAATGAGCGAAAATCAAACAGAAAATAATTGGTACGAAACGAAAATGAGATTAGTCGAATCGAAACCTCACGAACACGAAAATTGGCGAATTCGAGACAAACAGTTATATTTTTATAGACCCGATCCGTTAAAATCTCC
The DNA here is from genome assembly GCA_032872475.1 of Leptopilina myrica (nomen nudum). NCBI lineage: Eukaryota > Metazoa > Arthropoda > Insecta > Hymenoptera > Figitidae > Leptopilina > Leptopilina myrica (nomen nudum). The sequence continues at coordinate 8,732,113 of CM065467.1, forward strand.
CCTCCTTAAAGACGAAAACCCATGGAAATTAGTCATTCCGGAAAATTTGCGAAAACAAGTTTTAACAGAAAATCACGATAACGTACAGGCAGGACACTTAGGTGTAGAAAAAACTTTTCACCGAATTTCCGAAAATTTTTTCTGGCCAGGAATGTACACTGATATCGTGAAATATATTAGAAAATGTAAAATTTGTCAACGAACCAAAGCGAATAATAAACCGAAAATAGGACCAATGGGTAAAAGAATAGTTGAGGAGCCATGGACGATGGTTGCCTCAGACATTATAGGCCCATTACCTCTTTCGAAAAATCGGAATAAATACATTTTAGTTTTCACCGATTTATTCACGAAGTGGGTAGAAATTATACCAATCAAGAAAGCGGATGGAAAAACGATTGAGACCGAATTTCACAAGAAAATTATTTCGAGATGGGGAACTCCCAGAATTTTAATTTCGGATAATGGCACCGAATATGCCAATAAAGTTATCAGGGAAATGTCGGAAAAATTCGGAATCAGGCATTCGTTTACTCCTAAATACTACCCACAAGCGAATCCCACTGAAAGAACGAACAGATCGATTAAAACGGCAATAAAAGCTTATTTGGACAAAGAGCAAAATCTTTGGGATAAAGTTATCGAAGATTTGCAATTTGCCCTAAATACAGCCAAACATTCGTCAACAAAATTCACCCCAGCTTTCCTTAATTTAGGTCGCGAACTTCAACCCTTTCAAACACTGAAAAAAGATTTCGAAAATCCGGACGAAATTGAATTTCAGGAAGTTGACAAGTGGACAGAAAGACTGAGACGCTTACAAATTATTAAGGACGAAGTTCAACGAAATTTAGACAAAGCGAACGAAAATCAAGCGAAATACTACAATGTGCGTAGGAGAAAAATAGAATTCAAAGTAGGAGATCTAGTCTGGAAAAAAGACAAATCTCTTTCCAGTAAAGATCTAGGAATCGCACGAAAACTGAAAAAAGATTTCGAAGGCCCATACAAAATAATTCGAAAAATTTCCCCAACAATGTATGAATTAGGGAAAATTCGAGGAAAATCAATAGGATCGTGGAACATAAATGATTTGCGAAAATTCGTGGAAAACGAAAATTAGAGAAAATTTTCAGAAAAATGTAGTAAATTCCTAGAAAATTATTAAGAAATTGTAGGAAAATTACAAGGAAATTTAATAAAAACAAAACGAAAATAAAATAAAATTAAATAAAAATTTAATTAAAATTATAAGAAAGTTCATAGAATTTTGACGAAAATTTTATGAAAATTAATGAAAATCTTAGGAAAGTTAAAGGAAAATTTAGTGAAAATTTTAGGAAAATTAATTAAAATTCACCGAAAATCTTAAGAAAATTACACAAAAATTGACTGAAAATTGTAAGAAAATAAGACGAAACAGACAATTATTTTTATGTATTTTTTTTACATTAACGAATGTGAACTAAAAAAGAAAATGTACTTTTACAGAAAATGACAGCATACGTCAAAACGTGGGAGGAGTACGCCATGGAAAATATCCGGCTTATAAAGTGGCAACGAAAACACGAATTAGAAAAAAATATTGAAAGATTAGAAAAAGAAATAAAATGGGAAGAAAAATTACTAACTCTCAAAAAAAGGTCACTTGAAAAATCACGAACCTCATTAACAACAATAAACTACGAATTAATGAACGAACAAAATCACGAAGAAAATTCCTCAGAAGACTCCTCGGACGACTCATCAAGCGACTCGGAAAATGCAAGCCAAGTCACAATCCTGGAACAAAGAATAAAAACAAAAATCGAGAACAACATAGAAAAAGAAGAGTCAGAAGAAAAAGAAGCAGAGTTAGAGGAAAAACAGAACACAGAAAAAGAAGAGTCAAAAGAAGAGGAAGCAGAGTTAGAGGAAAGAGAAATCAGACAAATAGACGACATGCGAAGAAAAGAACTAGAACAAATAGATTTTAGTAAACACACCTACTCCTACGAGAAAGAAAAAACGGTATTCCTTGGTATGATGCGTTGGAGATGTATTAGGCGAGCAATACTAGAAAAGAACATCGAGGAAAGGAATCGGCAGGACAGAGAATGGAACGAACTTAGAGAAAACAACAAAATGGAAATCCAAGAATTCATAAAAAATCAAAGAAAATTATAAACAAAACCCACATACATAATTAATTTTTCTTTTTGTCAATTAGATTCCAAACTCGACACGAAATTGACTCACTACGTTTACCTTATTATACACAAATTGTGACTTAGTATATGTTTTCTTATTCACACAAAATTTTTCTTTTTTTTCCATTTTTACGTTAATCAAACAAACACTTTTGGTTTAATATTTTTCTCCCGGTGTGAATCTTTTTCTAATTACGTACAACAATTACAAAATAAAACTAAGATCAAAATTTAATTTTGTAAAAAACGACAATAAAATTGATACGATAACAAAATATCAAAATTTCTTTTATACAATTTTTTTCTCTTCTCTACCCTAAAATAAAATAACAATAAATATAACAAGCAAAACAAAATAAAAAAGAACATGCAAACAATTAAAACAATAAAACAAAAGTTAAACAATATAGACCATTATTTTTAAATTTTTTTTTTAGAAACAAAAAAAAAAAAAAAAAAAAAAAAAATTCTTTTTTAAGAATGTTATAGGAAATGATGGAAAACGAGGAAATTTGGTTATGCAGATTTTGTAGGAGAAAAGTATGGAAATCCCATTACATCCTACACGACGAATTTTGCGGAAAAAGAAACCTGAAAGCACGAGTAGGATATTGCGAACCGGCGGAAAATGGAAGAAAATACGTACGAGCCAATTGGGACAAACGTCGAGAGGAATTGAAGGAATTTTTGGAGAACAGCTTAGCGGAAAATTCGAGAAAATCAGCGGAAAATAATAATAAAGAAACCATTGAATTCATAAACTTCGATACGAATTACGACGAATTGTCGGAAAAGTAGTTGATTTTTTTTGTAAAGGGTTACACTCCGTCCCGTTTAGGGGAAGGGGGGTGTAACGTGGCGTTACAAATGTTCCCGCGTCTGTCGCGAATGAGGCGATTGATCCCGGAAAAGGCCGAAGGGCCTCGAGGGCATCAATCGCCAAATTCGCGAGCAGGCGCGACTCTTGTATCGGTATCTCCCGTGTGAACACTTCACTCGTGATTTATGTTGTGAGTTTCCTCGCTGTACCAAACTTGATTGCCGTTGAGTGATTTGGAATAGTACTTTTCAGTAAGTCAAATAAACCTTTATTATATCATTAAATGGTTTACTTTCAATTCTCCTTTCCTTTCCCCCTTTTTCCTTAATTATTAATTGGAACTCCGGGCAACCAATTATAACTTTTACCAAAATTCTTGACAAAATCCTTATTATATTAATTCCTTGTTGGTTTCGTTCTTCGTCTGACCATGCGCAGTAGCGTCCTCACCAACAATTACTTTTTTCTTATAAACATGCATACTTTTTACATGCACAATTATCCTTAAATAATAATCACACACTCATTATGTGTTACACATACACTCACACATGTCATATACATAAAATATTTCCCATATACTCACACATATACACTCAATACATACACATGTATACTCACACATAAACACTAAATTCATACACATGTACACATGTACTCACACATATACACTCAATACATATACTTGTATACTCACACATATACACACAACACATACACATGTATACTCACACATATACATTCAATACGTACACATGTATACTCACACATATACACTCAATACATACTCATGTATACTCATACATATACATTAAATACATACATCACACATATACACTCAATACGTAAACATGTATACTCACTCATATACACTCAATTCATACACATGTATACTCACACATATACACACAACACATACACATGTATACTCACACATATACACTAAACACATACACATGTATACTCACACATATACACTAAACACATACACTTGTATACACATATATTTAATTACAATGAGCATTCAAAAATAATTTAAAAAAGAGGTGTATAATTCTCCGAAGGTTAAAGTTGCACAAAAACTGGGCTTTTTTTGTCTTAACGAAATTTTCGTAACTTTAATAATTTTTATGTTGTAAGCCATTTGAAAAATGTCTACTTTTCAAAAATCAAATTTTCAAAAATTCGTAACTCGGAAATTTGTCCACAAAAAAAAAAATAAATATCTATTTTTTTCACTAAAGAATGAAAAAAAAGATTATTTTGGACAAATTTAAATTGTGAAATGAAATCTGACGTGAAATTGCCCATATTCAATGTCAGCTACAAAATTGCTACTGACTAATGAACTATAAATGATTTGTTTTCTTTCAAAATAAAATATATCTACTAATACAAAAATTTAATAATATAATTAGTAAAGTATTAATCTTAACTTAAATTACCAAAATTTAATGGAACATATAATTTACAACATTCATTAATATTTGATCAGGTCAACATTAAAAAAACTATTACGTAAATAATAATATTAATTTGAATTTATCACTCGGTATTATTTAATAATATTGATGACTTTATCGATCACTCCGAGTCATTTAAAATAATGAAAAAAAAATTTTTTTCTTAACGTTTCAACGGCACAGCCGTCCTCTTCAGAAACTGAAATTTTATTATAATTTATAAATACACGTACATACAAAACTTTTTACAAATAAAAAATTATTTTACAAAATAAAACTATTTAACAAAAAAAATTTTTTTACCATTGAAAAAATATAAACAAAATGAAAATTTGGACATTATTAAACAATTTGTCGATTGCTAAAACGTCTCGCTTGACACGATTGCTAATATACACTGATCAATTATAAAGTCATTAGAATAAGTATGAAAATAGTAAAAGTAAGTTCAATGAACTTATTACAATAATGCAAATAATAAATAGACAAAATGTCAAGGTGTCACCAAACAGAGAAAACACTACAATATTTTCTCTCATTAAGGAAATGGAGATAACAATTACTAAGATTTTGAGTATCGTCTTTTTTATTTATTGCATTCTTTTGCAAATTAATATGAATTATTTCGGATATTAAACGTTTGCTCTCATTAGATTCTTTGTCAAGTATGTAAAAATTATCCCAATCAAAGTCATGTTTTTGTAAGTTTTTATGAGTAGCAGTGACACCAATTTTAGCTTTTTTGTGTTCGTTAATACGAACCCCCACCACCCAGGCGCGAAAGACCAATGCTGACGATGGATTGAAGCTTTATTGAGCCTTGAACGCCCAGCGTGGGTAATCCAGAGTTGAAGCAGTCTTTAAAACACTGTCACTCAATGTTGGTTCAACATTGGAGACCAATGTTCGTCCCATGCTCGATTCAAGACTCGATCAATCTTCGTGTGTGAAGCTTGAATATCCAATCTTTATTCAACCTTGAATCAAGGCTTGAATCAACGATGATACAATATTCACTTTATTTATTACCGTATGCACTAAACAATAATCAATAATTTCATCAATCATTTTTAAATAATATAAAAAATTATCTAAATTAATAAATAATTATTAAATAATTAATAATTATATGATTATATAATAATATAATATAATAAGTATTATTATTAATTATTATTATTATTTAAAATAATAATACTATAATTATAATATTAAGATAACAGTGGTAAAAAAATATTAATAATTATTCAGTGTATAATATTTACATTAATGATATTATATTATAAATAAAGTTAAATCTTATATTATTTTTTTCTTGCACAGTGTAAAATTATTATTTACAAATTTCAATAGTGTCGCTTTCGTTTGTCTGAAAAATTTTCAGTGATCAAAAACTTCCAGTATAAAAATTGTTCATTAAGGCGTAATAAATATTTATGCCAAGTATTTTTACATTAGGATTAACCGTTTAGAAAATATTATCAAAATACTATTTTTTGTCAAACGCGTGTGACCTTGCGACTCAGCGTAGCCAACTCAACACATACGTTAAACTCTTGAGTTGGCAACGCTGAGTCGCAAGGTCACACGCATTTGACAAAAAATAGTATTTTGATAATATTTACTAAACGGTTAATCCTAGTATAAAAATACTTGACATAAATATTTATTACACCCTAATGAACAATTTTTACACTGGAAGTTTTTTATCACTGAAAATTTTTAAGACAAACGAACCTCTTGATCTTTAAAAATAATAATTTGACACTGTGCAAGAAAAAAATAATATATAATAAAATTAAACATATTATCAAAAATAAATATTGTAATATTAAATAAATTATAAATATTTATATTTAATATTGTTCAGTGCACACGGTGATAAAGGAAGTGAATATTGTATTTTCGCTCACGAAGATTGACTGAGTCTTGAATCGAGCATGGAACGAACATTGGTGTCCAATGCTGAATCAATGTTGAGTTACCATGCTCTGGCAGTGATATACTTGATTAAGCAGGATCCCTTCCAACCTTCGTTGGCCATGCGGTTTAAATAGGTGCGTTTATAGAGGTGTCGGGTATGCGCCGGGGGGTTCGATCCCACATGCGAGCGAATATTTTTCCGTTTTCGTTTCTAAACGATATATAAAATAATAAAATTGTGTGTTGTGTTGTGAATAAAAAATGTGAATATGATTGTAAATAATATTAAAAGTCTGTTAAAAAATCAAGAAAAAAATGTGCCGATTAACAAAAAAATTATCTTTTTTTACTATAATTATTTTTTTAATGTTACTATTTCAAATGACATTTGTTTTTAATAATATATTATTTACATGAAAATAATATATATAATTGTTTTAATAGTATATTGGAATTAAATTTATACACATATATAATATGAATAAAAATAATGTCAATAATATTTATTATTATTATTATTATTATTATTATCAATTGATATTTTCATATTATATTGAATGGGCGCGAGAGTCGCGTAAATTGGGGAACAGTGGAAGCAGCCTTGTTTCAGTCTTGAATTAGGCTTCAGCAGCATTGATTGAAGATTGAACGCCAATCTTCAATAAAGACTGGAGCGCGAGACTTAAATAAATGTTACATTATGGCTAGAATCAACCTTGCTTCCGCCGTCCCACCAAGGCTTGATCAATATTGACCAATCCTCATCCAAGCTTCAGTAAAGCCTGAATCCAGCGTCAGTTCGCGCCTGGGCATTCTTTTTGTTTCACCAACATAAGAAGCTGAACAATTCTTACAGTTAATTTTATAAACAACATTAGTAATCTCGGATTTTTTATTTATATCTTTACCCTTTTTGATTAAATTATGATTCAAAACTTTATTATTAGTTGGTACAGTTAAAATATTATATTGTTTAAGAATTGATGAAGATTTTTCATATAACTTTGGTACATATGGTAAACATACTTTTGGTGATTTTCTATATAAAAATGAATTGACATTGTTTTTTTGAATATTAGATTCAATAGAACAAATGCGTTTTTTAATGTATTTGTCTATGAAATCAATAGGATAATTATTTCTAAGAAGAACTGTTTTTACATATTTAATATTTTTAATATGGAATTTTTTATCTGATAATTTTATTGCCCTGTCTGTTAAATTATAAATAATTGCAATTTTTTGAGCTATAGGGTTTTGTGAATCATAATTTAAAGTACGTTCAGAAAAAGTAGGTTTTTTGTACCAATCCGTAATTATTTTATTTTGTCTATTTATTATTTGCATTATTGTAATAAGTTCATTGAACTTACTTTTACTATTTTCATACTTATTCTAATGACTTTATAATTGATCAGTGTATATTAGCAATCGTGTCAAGCGAGACGTTTTAGCAATCGACAAATTGTTTAATAATGTCCAAATTTTCATTTTGTTTATATTTTTTCAATGGTAAAAAAATTTTTTTTGTTTAATAGATTTATTTTGTAAAATAATTTTTTATTTGTAAAAAGTTTTGTATGTACGTGTATTTATAAATTATAATAAAATTTCAGTTTCTGAAGAGGACGGCTGAGCCGTTGAAACGTTAAGAAAATTTTTTTTTTTTTTATTATTTTAAATGACTCGGAGTGATCGATAAAGTCATCAATATTATTACGTAAATAATTCGTCAATATTAAAAAGCAATATAAATAAAAAAAATAATTCGTCAAACATTGTACAATATTAGAATTATGCACATATGCAATAAATTTTCTATATTTGTATTTAAATAATTAAATTCTTGTAAAATTTTCTTTTAAAAATTGATTTAAAGATTAATTTCATTTCAAATTTTTGATAATAATTGAATTTTTGAAAAGTTAATAACAGTTACAATTTTTAAAAATAATTTAATTTTGTAAAAATGTAAAACTTTTAACTTTCCATACTTTAAATTAAAAATTTTATAGATCTAAATTTTTACAAAAGCTTAATTGAAATTTTTTAATTTCTTAAAAAATATAGAATCTAATTCATAACTTTTTAAAATTAAAAATATTGATAAAATGTTATACATGGAAATTATGTTAAAAGAAATTTATTTTATATTATTATTTTTATTTTTAAAAAGTATTTAAAATTCAATTACTTTTAGAAGTAATAAAAGTTTTCTTCGCAATTTCATTATTTAAAAAAATTCTAATAAAATCGTTTGCAAGAATTCAGTTATTTTCAAAAAAATTTAATAAAATTTTCCACAGACATTTAATTACACTGGTCGACACTAAAAATGATTCAAAGATCGGACAAGGATATTCTTGGTGAACTCCACGTCAACTCGTCACAGATATTTTCTAAAAATAAAATTCCCCCAAATATTTTTCGAAAAAAATTAAAAAATGGCGGAGATATGACACTTTGAATTTTTTAGTACTTTTTTTTTAAAAAATTCATAACTTCTACTCTAATCATCCGATTTTAATTTTCAATATCAGAAATTGTTTGTAAAATACCATATTTTAAAATAAAAAATATTATAATTAACAAAAAATATTTTTGCACTATTTTTGACAAATTTGAAATATAAAAATCGCCATTTAAAAAATATGGGGTTTTCAATTTCTTTTTTATTTTTACCAAAAGATGCCAAAATTTGTCTGTTAAATGATCTGGTAAGTTTCATTGTGGGACCGCCATGGGTTTGCGAAAAAAAATTTAGTTTAATGTGATGCATGATACAAATTTATACGTCCTTTCAGAAAATGAAAAAAAAACAAATTACCATCACAAGTAATATGAATTCGTTGCTAATTGTTCCCTGTCTTTTCTAAAGTTTTTTCATCATGCATCACATTAAATTTAATTTTTTTTTGAAAACCCATGACGGTCCCACAATGAAACTTACCGTATCATTTAACAGACAAATTTTGGCATCTTTTGGTATAAATAAAAAAGAAATTTAAAACCCCATATTTTTTAAATAGCGATTTTTATTTTTCAAATTTGTCAAAAGTAGTGCAAAAATATTTTTTGTTAATTATAATATTTTTTATTTTAAAATATGGTATTTTACGAACAATTTCTGATATTGAAAATTAAAATCGGATGATTAGAGTAGAAGTTATGAATTTTTTAAAAAAAGTACTAAAAAATTCAAAGATTCATATCTCCGACATTTTTTTATTTTTTTCAAAAAATATTTGGGGACTTTTTTCCCATCGCCTAAGGAGTATATACAAAGTATTAACCAAATCCCAAATAGTCTCGAAAATATCTGTGATGAGTTGACGTGGAGTTCACCTCTTATAGGATTTTCATCGCTGAACACGAATCTGACCTCCAAAAGTGCCCATCACGTCAAGATTTGGAGAAAAATGGACTCAAATTCTAAAAAAAATTTTTTTTAACCTTTTTTATCACGTGTAGAGAATGATCTAAATTGTTATTAAAAAATCTATTATTTAAAACTTTTTTTATAAAATCCTAGCAATAATTCAATTATTTTTATAAATAATAAAACTCATTGCAGAATTTCAATTATTTTTAATTGATTTATTTATTATTATTATTATTATTATTAATTAATAAATAATAAATTTTCATATATTATAATAATAATGTGAAATAATAAATATATATGTAAGGAGAAATAAATGAAATGACAACCGAGCGAGCGTTAGTAACCATTTTCAAGCAAATCCAATCACTTTTTAAAATAATTCTCGCTCATAAATGTTCTCAACGAATTTTGATTTCTTATAGTTTTAATTCTACGTTGAAATTTTTTTCAAATTTTTAAAAGACGCGCAGAACATTAAAAAAACTAGACAAGTGCGAGTTGCACTCGCACTGAATTGACGGGTTCCGTACACAAATATAAGAATAATACTTGTGATATTGAAAAAAAATGGGTAGGATTTTTTCATGTATTATTGGTCCTTTTATACCTATTGGTCATAACAATTTTTCTGCAAAGTGCCAGCCCGCTGGCACCTCGGGGTTATTATTTATAATAATGTGAAAATTGCAGATTGCTGAAAATGTTCAAAAATTTTCAAACCACACTCAGAAAAAGAGTTGGCTGCCATAGCCAATTAAATAGTTGCTATAGCGCGATCCAATTAATTGGATGGGGCAACTACTTCTTGGTTAATACATCCAACTTTTTAGCTGCATTACATACATAGCTGGGGTACCTTTTCGCATGGATACAGTATCCAATAGTTGGATGTGCTAACCAATTAATTGGATCGCGCTATAGCAACTATTTAACCCATTAAGTCCCATGAAGAAACCAGCCATTGTATTAAAAATCTAACAATTGGAATCATAGGCAAATGGAAAAAAAAGATATACCTGTTTTTTTGTTTTTAATTTCCAATTGTTTAACAACAATTGTTTAAACAAATTACCAAAAAATTAAAAAATTTTGAAATCTGTTAAAGCCAATCGATTCTACGTGAAAAAATAAGAATATTTTGTATAGGTCATTTTTCTCTCCAAGTCGTATTTTGTTTATAAAATTGTTATAAACAAATTAAGCTGCGTAAAGGGTGTTTCATCCCAAGTATAAACAAATGAATTTTAAGTAAAACTAACAATTGGATTCATAGGCAAATGGAAAAAAAGATATACCTGTTTTTTTGTTTTTAATTTTCAATTGTTTAACAACAATTGTTTAAACAAATTAACAAAAATTAATTTTTTTGAAATCTGTTAAAGCCAATCGATTCTACGTGAAAAAATAAGAATATTTTGTATAGGTCATTTTTCTGTCCAAGTCGTATTTTGTTTATAAAATTGTTATAAACAAATTATGCTGGGTAAAGAGTTTTTCATCCCAAGTATAAACAAATGCATTTTAAGTAAAACTAACAATTGGATTCATAGGCAAATAGACAAAAAATATATACCTGTTTTTTTGTTTTTAATTTCCAATTGTTTAACAACAATTGCTTACCCAGCTTAATTTGTTTATAACAATTTTATAAACAAAATACGACTTGGACAGAAAAATGACCTATACAAAATATTCTTATTTTTTCACGTAGAATCGATTGGCTTTAACAGATTTCAAAAAAATTAATTTTTGTTAATTTGTTTAAACAATTGTTGTTAAACAATTGAAAATTAAAAACAAAAAAACAGGTATATATTTTTTTCCATTTGCCTATGAATCCAATTGTTAGTTTTACGTAAAATTCATTTGTTTATACTTGGGATGAAACACCCTTTACGTAGCTTAATTTGTTTATAACAATTTTATAAACAAAATACGACTTGGAGAGAAAAACGACCTATACAAAATATTCTTATTTTTCACGTAGAATCGATTGGCTTTAACAGATTTCAAAAATTTTTAATTTTTTGGTAATTTGTTTAAACAATTGTTGTTAAACAATTGGAAATTAAAAACAAAAAAACAGGTATATCTTTTTTTTCCATTTGCCTATGATTCCGATTGTTAGATTTTTAATACAATGGCTGGTTTCTTCATGGGACTTAATGGGTTAATTTGTTATGGCAGCCAACTCTTTTTCTGAGTGCACTAGACAAAATTTCTCATTACAAAAATCAACATTTTTTTGGGTCAAAAATTTTTTTTTTCTCAAAATGCTTATTTCCAATCGAAAGAGCATGAAAAAACCTTTCCAAAATGTACTTTGTCAAATTTGTATGTTTAATAGTTCAATAGTAAAACAAGTTATAAATTTTTGTTATATAATTTTGGTACTCATTTCATTCGTTTTCGTAAATCTTGTTGTGTTCATTTCATGAAAACTTTGCTTCCTCATAGAGATGTTAATAACAATAAAGTTTAAATTTTGAACAATTATTCTTAAGTGCTGTAATATTTTTTTCTCTTTATTTAATACTTTCACATGAAATTTTTTTTCACAATTTCTGTTTTTTAAAATATCAATAACTTCTTTATTTCTAATCGAAATAGCTTCAAAAATAGGTCAATCGAAGGGTTTTTTAATGCTCTACAAGTTTGTAACTATGGTTTTAATGTTATTTCTACATTTTTCAACAAAATTCTCAAAAAAGTCTTATTTTCCAAAATTTTGAATTTTTAAAAGTTTAATACCTCCGGTGAATATGAACGAAAAATGTTCATTCTGGGCTCAAAAGATGCGTCTAAAAAAACTCTAAAAAATTAGAGAAAAACATTTATAGGTGTCCTAACCTTTTTTTAAAGTTATGGGCAAAAAACGTTTTTTTGAAAAATTAAAATTCAAAAAAAAAATAGTTAAACTTTATTAATTTATCTCAAAGTACTCTCATTTTATGTCCGCAGATGAGACCTACAATTTAAAAAAAAATTCAGCCCAAAAGCTTTTTATAATTTGGAGATATTTATGAAAATGTAATGTTTACACACACACACACACACACACACACATACGGAATGACATTTTATAAAAATCTCATTTTTGAACTCCTGAGGTCAAATAACATAAAGATATGTTAAAAAATCGAACCTGAAAAATTTTGGTATTACAATACTTCCTCAGTATGAGGAAGCAAAATTATTAAAGTAAACATTACACCGTAAGACCCCTTGATCACTTGACGTGGAATCTCCCATATGGCCAAATGCAGACCTTTCGTATTTTCGTTCTGATTCATTTATTATTTATTCTAGGTATTTGGTCCTTACATATGTTAATGATGAATAGAAAATGATTTTTAATAGAAGTTTAAATTTTTTTTATTGTGATTAATTCTATAAATTCAATTGAGGGGCTGGATGCTATAATGTGTTACGCGCCATTCACTCAACATGGCGCGTAACACATTATAGCATCCAGCCCCTCAATTGCAATGTAAAGTTAATATATACCAATTTTTCTTTTAAGGATTTTTTAAATTTTATCAATTCATTTTGAGATATTATTATGATAAATATATCTAGCAATATTTAAATAAAGTCGTTGAAACGTCTTAAGTTATCGCGTTCACAAAAACGAGATCCACTAATACACATACAAAATTACATACATCCGGACAATTGCTTAGGGACCTAAATTTAAAAAAAATTTTAATCTATAACACTAACAAAATTTTTTTACATATTTTAAGTAACCTGTATTGCTATAATCAATTTCAAAAACTAATTTAAATAATAGAAGAATATATCTTATAATATTCATATTTTTATTTATAATAATAATAATACATAATAATAATAAAAATAATAACAAAATACAAATACAGAAAAAATAATAATATGTTAATATAGATAAAATAATAAAATGCAAATAAATAATTAAAAACAAATAAGTTAAATTTTAACCGAGCGAGCGAGGTATTTGTCGCTAGTTCTAATTATTTTCTAAAATGTTCTTTAATTCAATGATTTTCAATATCTACTATTTTAATAAAATTAAAAAAAAATTCAATCATTATAAACGAAAATTTCCATAAAATGTAAGTAAAAATTTAATTACTTTCATAATTAAAAAACCTTTCACAAAATTTCAATAAGTATTTACAAATCTTTTATAAGTTTCTTCTTATAATAATTCAATTATTTTCATACATACCTAATAAAATTCTTATTATTTTTAATACAACTTTCATCGAATTCTTTAAAAAGTGTATAATTGTACTTAAGAATTATATACTTTAAAAAATTGTTGAATGATTATAATTTATTGTAGTAAGAATTAATTATTGAAATATTCATTTCTAATAATTTAAATAATTCAGGATTATTATGTGTAATAATTTTATTCATAGTTTTCACTTTGTCTTTATATAAGCAACAGAATATATGACACTGGCATAAATATAGATAATTAGGAGAATTATCACCCAGACTTCAGTGGCCGTGCGGTTTAAATGCGACGCGTTCGGTCGTCAAGGGGGTGGGGGACGTGAGTTCGATCCCACATGCGAGCGGATATTTTTCATTGTAAGTATTGTATAAATATAAAAATATATAAAGTATTATATAAAATAATAAAATTACTATATTTAATCTGTATAAGTGTTATAAATTAAAATTGTAAACATGTTTGTAAACAATGTCAAAAACCTGTTAAAGAATGGATTTAAAAAATATACCAATTAACGCAAATAGTTTTTTTTACTAAAATTATTTTTCAATATTACTATTTTAAATGATATTTAATGCTAGTGTAATATATTATTTATTTCAAAATATTATGATTATAATATTAATAAGTTATTGGCATTAAATATATACACAAATCTATATGAATAACAATAATATGTACTATTATTTTTAATAATTCATATATTCACATTACATTGAATAAACATAAGAAACGAGTAAATTTAGGTAAATTATTAAAAATTAAAAAACTGAAATATTGAAATCGAATCTCAAATTTTTAATATTAGCACTGCTCATTAGCCGCCTGATTAGCTCGTCCAGTCTGGACCAACGCGTGGTTCGAACGTCACTTATCTGATTAGCTCACGATCAGACAGTCTTTTCAGCGCCCCATTAGAGAATAGACTGTCTTTCTGGCAACACACTAGAACCCAACAATTTTTCTACACGGGTTTGCATATTTTCGACTTTAAATGCAAATAAATATTACATAGTATTTGATTTCATAAAAAGTGATGTTAATTACTCTTCTTTATAATCCCCTTTAATCAATAAAATTTGTTTAGTCATTTTAAAATTGAAAAATTCCTTAAGCTGCCGAGCACTGACGCATGTACTTTAATACAATTTTAATTACTTATTAAATAAAATAAGTGTTTCATAATTGGGACATTTATTTTGGAACACCCGTACATACAGGAAACAATTGTTTCACAATTGGTACTAATTCAGGGATTCACAATTTAGATAATATTATTTTTATTTCATAAAAAATAAGCATTCTAGGGTCTAAATACTGCGCTGCCTAAATACCAACCTTTCAATCTATACCCGAATTATTCATATTAACACTTCTAATTCAGTCAATGAACGACAATTTTTAATTTAACAGCAAACACTGTAAAAAATTCAGGGAGTTAACGGACTCGGGAGTTAAATTTTTCGAGTTAAAAATCAATTCCAAAAGAGAGTTAATTTACAACATCCCTTCATCAACACCCGCACGAGTTATTTTTTTTAATGGGGGCTTAGCATTTGGGTGTAGAATTTTAACTCCCTTTATTTAACTCCTCTGGCATTAACTTCCCAATGGGTGGGACTTTCATAGAATCCCTTGGGGAGTTAAAATTTAACTCATTTTTTTTACAGTGTATGCTTTTGAATCAATGAACAAAGTTTCTTAATTTAAAAGCATCATTTTTATGATTCGACAATTTACAGTTTTAATTTCTTTATTTCTTGCTATCGATTCAATTCTTTCATGATGTTAAAGAAATACTAACGATAAATAGACAACTTTAAATTAGGTTTACATATTTTTATACGTTGTTATTATTCTTACACTTAGAAACACACTTCTATAAAATTCTTTTTTTTTAATTTTACGCACTCATATAGCAAGTTTTATTATTTTCTTTATTTTTTACAGTCAAACAAATTCTTCTAGACTAGAAGATAAGCGGAAAAACGGCATCCTGAGCGGTCACCTATCCAAGTAAGTAAATGCGACCAACTCTGCTTAACTTCCGTGATAGAGGAGACCCAGCTTAAAATCCCCGTACAGGATCCTTAAAGGATCCCTTACTGGTCTTGTACAGGATCCTATACGGGATTTTGGGACAGGGTTCCTGTGCAGGTTCCGATGCAGGAACCTTAGTTATCAAAGATTTCTGTAAAGGTTCCTGTACAGGAACACTTGCAGGATCCAGTACAGGAAACTTTGTAAAGGTTCCTATACAGGAACCTTTGCAGTTTTGTAAACTGCAGGTACTTAAGTGTAAAGGATCCTGTACAGGACCAGTACGGGATCCTGCACAGGACCTGTACAGAATCCCGAGAGGATCCTTTAAGGATCCTGTAAGGAGATTTTAAGCTGGGGATCCTCCGCACAGTAGGCAAAAACTCTTTTTTGTGTAAAAATCATAGAACTTTTGGTGGATTAACATTAACACTAATTAAGTCCAAATGTCACTCTTAACTAATGACATAATTATTAATTATGATTCTGTGCAAAATTAAAACATTTTACATACTAATCAGAAAATTTCATCCACCATTTGAAAAAATCAAAAACTAAAATCCAATTCGGAAAATTCAACTTTATCGTGATTTTTAATAGGTTATAAAATTTTTCTTCGCATTTTCTATATTTTTTCTGTATTCTGTAGAAAATAATCTTTTGTTTCTCGTTAGATTGATTAAAATTGTTAAATTCTACACGGAGAAAAATAAATAGTAATACTTATACTATTGTCGATGAAACATTGCTATTTTCAAGTAGTAATTTTGAAACTGGTCGAGAAATAGTAACTTTTGCTTCTTTTTCAAAGACTTTTGACTTTTTTGAAAAAGTATAATTTACTTCAAGGAATCTAAATTTGCCGCAACTTTTATTACGAATCAGAGCAATTACACTGGAGCTTCACTTATTTTCACCAAGTCAACACAAATTGAATGTCAAAGTCGCACTTATTTTCACTCTGAAACTTATAGCATTCGAGTTGATTTGATTGGTAGATTCTTGAACATCAACCAATGGAAATGCGCGGAGAACCTTTCAGGTGAAAAAAAGTGAGACTGGAAATAGTGAAAATAAGTGCGACTACAAATAAGTGAGACTGAAAATAAGTGAAGCTTCAGTGTATTACTATTTCGTAGTGAGTTTTACTCGGAGAAGTAGTAATCCGTACCCACACAATGACGCGCCTCACACCGACGGGCGAAACATATGCCAGATAATGTCTGTCCACGTCTTGACAAAATAATGCTGATGTAAAGAGCTATATATTTTCTCGTTTTCTTTTTATAAATAAAAATAAAATAATCAGTGCGTCCAAAAAATATTTCTTCAAGTAATTAACACTCTACATGTGTATTATTATTCATTATTCATAAGTTTCACTCTTTTATCACATTCATTCTTACAATTAACAACATAACATATCGGAAAATCTTAACATCTATACAGATTTGAACCCTGCCTAAACTATATCTAACGAAACCTATAAAATCGCACGCATTAATACTAAGCCTCTCGGCTATACGCAATCGCTATGGAAAAATTTTTCGGTTACTCGCATATATCTTTCTTCGATAAAGTGAATCATAAATTTTATTTATTTAGATAAGTTACTGAATTAAAATGTAAACGTTGATAATAATAATAGTAATTGAGAATATTGTATAACAAAAAGTACACTTAATGAATGTTATATCGAACATTTGCGACATAATCAATATAAGATATGTATAAACTATAAAATACAAATTTATAATTTTTGTTTTTATTTGACCGTATTAATTAATTTGTTGAGTAACCGTATCTAGGCATTCTCATTACTCAACAAATATAAAATGCAAAATAGAAAATGTTAAATTAAAACTATTTTTTGGCAATGTATATACTCTTGACTATTTCCAAGGCTTGTCATATACGTGATTTTTGCTTGAGATACATTTTCCCATTTAAATAAACTGAAGTTGGAGTCACATCGAGCAACTTTATACGCCTGAAAGTGATCATGAAAATAACATTTAATGCCGCTAACAATCACGTTTAAATCATCAACATTATTTGTGATTAAGTGGTGAATAAAGTAAAACTCTGGTTCATCTTTGTTAAATTAAATTAAACACATCATTTCACTTGCTGACATTAAAAATGTTTGATTTTTTAAATGAGTATCTTTAAATTCAGGTGTCTTATTTCTTCTTATAACCTAGAAATGTTGGATCACTTTGACGTCAGGCTACGGTCGCTGCGCATGACAGTAGTGACGTGATCACACACACACACACACACACACACAGGTTTGTAATACAATACAATACAAAATTTAATAAAATTTACAATGACGATCTAAAAATTGTAATAATTACTATTAGTAATTTTTACTACCAGAAATAGTAATATTCACTTCATGCAAAGTACATTTTACAATGAATAGTAATTTTTAATATAAAAGTAGAATTATTAACTATTCCATAGGAACTTTTACTAGAAACTCAACACCATTTTTCTCCGTGTATCAAAAGTTCCATGATTTGACACAAAAAAGAGCATTTTTGCCCACTGTGCGCCGCGGTGGAATGTAATAGATTCGCATTCCTATCATCAGCGGTTACTCTGTACATTGAACAAAATTTGTTGGAAAAATTCAACTATTATTGGGTAGTAGAGTGAAAAGTAGTTAAATTAATTACTTTTTTAATTAATTCTAATACTGTTTGTAAAGTAAATTTTACTACTTCTTATGTAGTTAAAAATATAGAATTCAAGCAACTAAGAAAAGTAGTTAAATTTTAAAAATAACTGTAAAATCTTGTTGCACCAACTACATTCTTAATTATTTTAACTACTTTTTGATGGTTAACACAAGTTTTTAAATATCTTTGGCAAATATTCTAATGAAACGAAATTACTCATTTAAGGTATCACATCCCCTGTAGTTTAAGTCAAAAGTTTGTTGCCTCGTAATGCTATTGAACGCACTATACTTTCCCCCTTAAGTTCTTATACTTTTAGCTCAGTCTGTACTTACTACTACAAATATAGTTGTACATGCGCCAAATCGCAGTGGTGGGGGTGCTATATAATACAAATAACGTCATAAAATGGAAGCTTTAGTTCATAATTGTAAAAAAACGAGACAGTAAACTATAAATATTATTATTAAATAATATTATTATTTATAAACATGTAATCCTCCCCATCCATTGCTCACGTTTTACATGCAAAAACGCAACTTTGATAGCGAATATCTCTGGTTCCGTACGGTGAAAATTCTTCAAATTTTGCAAATATTTCAAGAATGACAATGAGAACGTATGGTCAAATTTAAAAAAAATCTATAGAAAAGCGTTTAGGGGGTGTGATGCCTTAAATATTCTGCGAATGATGAGAAAAAAATTGTTTTAAGGGTATCTTCACGAGCTTCGTTTAACGGACAAATTTTGAGCAGCAACAAATTTACAGTGAGAAAATTTTTCCTTTAGTTATCAAACAGTTTTCTGGAAAGTTATATAATAATCAAATAGATAGAAAAAAGTTATTTACGTTAAAAAATATATTTTAAACTTCTAACGATAGATCGATAACCACACATTTACACTTATGCGTTACAAATTTCATTCGCGCAGTCAGTTTTTATCGTTAATAATTTTTTTCTATTTATCCGATTATTATATAACTTTCCAGAGAACTTCTTTATAACTAAATGAAAAAATTTCTCACTGGAAGTTTGTTGCTGCTCAAATTCGTCCGTTAAACGAAGCTCGCGACAATTCCACTGACCGATTCTTGCAAGTTATTCAGAAAAAAATTAATAGCAATTTTATTTTTAATTACAACAACTTATTCCCTTTGCAATCGTTCGCAGAATAATTCAGCGAGTAATTTCGTTTTTTTTTCATTGGAAAATATGTAAAATTGAATAAGATATCGCGAGTTGAAGTGAAAAATTGAATTAAATTTTATGTTTTCAAAAAAATTGTTTTTCTGGTAAATTTTGCAAACGGCAACAGATAGAAAAAAATTTCATTAGAAAAAAGATGCACATTCCAATTTGCTTTAAGGATACGCATAACGAATATCTAAAATCAGAAGTTAAATTGAAGGGCTACATAAAATAAGGGGACGAACGCGAGACTTGGAAGGAATACTACCAGTCAGGTAGCAGTGACAAGCCTTGAGCCGCTCACTGCTACCTGACTGATATTATTCCTTCCAAGTCTCGCGTTCGTCCCCTTATTTTATGTAGCCCTTCAATGTCAGGTGTTTATGTGCCCTTCTTTGATCCGGCAATAGTTTTATTTTTTAGTTTTATAAGCAATATACATTTCGATTAATAAATGTGTTATTAAATCAATGTCGCGGGAAATTCAATAGCATGGTGCTGTATGTTGAACAGTATATTTTTCTCAGTGTTGTTAGTTGCGCTTTTATTTTCAATTCTTTTTTACTTTATCATTTTCAATTTAGCCATTATTGTTAACTAGATTATTACTTTATCGTCGGCTTAATGGAAAACTGTACCATTTCAAGAATTCGTTATAAACTATACCATTTCAAAAGTTTGTTATAAAACACACCATTTCGATGAAGCTCTATAAGATGAGCGTTGCACTAAAGAATTTCTAACGATTAACAAGCAATTAATTTAAATTATTATAAATTTTGAATTAATACCGTTTTTTAAAAATGCATAACCTTATTTTATGTCTAGCAGCAGTGTTGACAAACTTGGAAAAAAGCAAAAAAACTCTTTCTCTAGAAATGGTATGTTTTAAAAACATTTACTGAAATGGTACAGTTTTCTTGTTATATAGATATAGCCGACGTTATATAGATTTTTTCATTTGAGAATTTTTAGTTCATTAACACTGTTCGACACGAAAAATTATTCAAAGAACGGACAATGATTTTCTCATAGGATTTTCATCGCTGAACACGAATATGACCTCCAAAAGTTCCCACCCACGGTGGTCTTGAATCAACTTTGAATGAAAAGTCTTTGCACATCCATTTTTTTTGCTGATTTGGGTTATTTGCATCCTAAATAATGTGTAAAAAATGTATAGCTCATAACTTGCCGAGCTGTTTTTGGGAAAACTCATTTTGAAAAAGAAATCACCAGTTTTCTATTTAAAATGTTACATATTTGTATCAAATTATGGATTTAAGCATAATATTAATTAAAATAGGGTCAGTTGGGGTAAATCCCTAGTAGAAATTTGTCGTGGCATGACTAGATTTATTCAAGTTACTGTACAGTTTTAGTCATGGGAGTTTAATCTAGCTTAACTGGCGAATTACTAGACAGCTACTGCATAACACTGTTAAAGAAAATATAAAGTTGAACTTGATTATTACTGCATAGAAGTCCTGTACAGTTATTTTCATGGCACTATCGAGGCGTTCCGAGATATTATTTTCCAAAGTTTGTCGTGGCGTCAGCGCTACCGCCGATTTCAGTAACTAAACAGTTGTGTATTGACATTTTCAAAATATTTTCTATAAAATAAATCTTTTGGTTTTACAGTTTATAGTTTTCATATTTTTAATTTTGTTCTTTTATTTTACTGTTGACAACTTGAAAACTTTTTTAAAATTCGCTTTAATTAATTGAGTTAATTAAAATAACTAATTTTTAAATTCAGAAGACAATTTTTTTTCAAGATTACATAATCTTATTATATGTATAAATATTAATTCAACAAACCTGTTACATACAAAAAGTTAGAATTGGTCCAATAAAGTGAGGTTATGTTTTACATTGATGTATTGACGTTGACATATGTATAGCTCTCCGATCTATATCAGAACTGTCTATAATTAATTACAGTAGCCAGTAACAATTTATTACTAATTCCTTACGGAAAAAATAGACATAATTCTAGTTATACCCGCGAATTATTTTTTTCAGTGTATACACTGTTGTATTTATGGAAAATGTCTATATAACACTGTTCAGTTGCTGGACTGACGGTAGCGCAAACGCCACGACAAACTTTGAAACATAATTTCACGGAACGCCTAGACAGTACCATGAGAATAACTGGACAGACAGAACTTCTATACAATAAAAATCAATAAGTTCAACTTTAGAGTGTTCTGCAGTAGCTGTCCAGTAATTCGCCAGTTGAGCTAGAAAAGATGAAAAAGGGAACTGCTTTACCTGCCGGTAGAGTATGGTTATTATTTTTCCGGAATCGTCCATCGACTAGAACGGCCGTGATGCGTAAGCGTGCGTTTAGGTATTTCGTCCCAGTGTGACCCGAGTTCGCTCCCCGATACCGCTAGATATTTTTCGTTTGAACTGAATTAATTCTTCATATTAGGGTTTACTTTTAAGTCTGTTGTGTGATAAAATAATAATATTTATTTCAGTGTTGTGCTTAATTCAAGGAAAAAGTGAATGTTGTTTACTGTAAAAAAAAGACATGTGTACAAGAATCAGTAATGTTCATAATTTTTTTTAATTATGTAGTTATTAAAAAATAATTTTACAGATAATTTATTATACGTAACAATAGATACACCAACAGTAAAAATATAGTTTCGTAAAATTTTAATTTATTTAATTTGTTGACAAAATAATTTAACGTTATATTTTCAAACTTGTGCGTGTTCAATACGAAACGTCAATATAAATAAAGTTTTGACATTTCCAAGTGAATTATTTTGTACAGTTTTTCTACAGGACTGATGATCAGAAACTGTAAAATTTGACTGGACAATAACTTGAACAAATTAGCGTGACATCACTTTATAGTTTTTAGCCAGTTTAACTGTAAAGTGCCTCGAAATTTTCCAGTGGAACTGTCCAGTGCCCTTAAAGATACTATGGCGAATTTCTACTAGGGATCTGGACAAAATACCTATTTTTCACAAATGACGTAAGTTTTTTTATAATAAAAGGCAATACTTCCTTCCGTTTTATACTGCATTAATTTTTTCTTGAGTTCGCTAGATTAATTATATATTTTTTGTAAAATTTTATATTTAATTTTTTACATTTTATTGTTCGGATTTACCCCATGATTTAGAAAATTTCTTTAAATTTGGGGTAAATCCGGACAGCTTAGTTTCTAAGAAAGGTTTAGAATAAAGTTATCTTAAGTATACACAGAAAAAAATAAGTGTTAAATGTGTTGCGTGTAGTTTTCAGATTATGTTGTTTTAACACAATTTTTGTGTTATTTTAACCCCATTTAAAATGTATATTACTTTAACACCCTCTAGTGTTAATTTAACAGTCTCTATTGTTATTTTAACACCAATGTAGTGTTAAAACCACACAGCGTCGGTTAAAAATGTTGCGTGTAGTTTTAACACTACTTTTAGTGTTAAAATAACACTTCTTTTTTCCTGTGTACTACTCTATTAAGGGATGGAACAACTTGAAAAAAATTCATAGTAGATATATAAAAGTTGAATCAGTTAAGTGTTGTAGTATCATAAAAGTTAATAAATTAACCATTCAAAAAGGAATAATCAAAAACATACACTGAAAAAAATTCCTAGGCGATTTGACTATGCTCCTATAGAATTGAGGAGTTTCATATGAGATTAAGGGGTCAACTCTCGGATTTGTTTCAAATTTCATTTTTCAATAGAGTTTGTTTGCCTATGTAATTATCCCAAATATTAATTAAAAATATTTAATATTTTGTTAGATATTTGCATAAACAAATTAATGCAATATTTTTTTTAAACTTAAATAACTTTTTTATTTTTGCTTATAGAAAAAAGTTGTCTGAATGTTTTTTGTTTAGAATGAATCAAATTTTTTGAAAAAAAAATTAATTAAATAAAAATTAACTTTTTTAATAAATTTATTTAAAAAATAAATTTGTTTTTTAATATTTAAACCTGTTATCGGCCTTCAATCAAGCTGAAAAAAAAGATAAATATTGCTTACTATACTACAAAATAACATGCCAAATTTGGCGAACACGTTATTTTTTGTTTTTGAGAAAAAAATTTTCAAAACTTGAAGTGCAGGTAGCGAGCCGACTTAGCTGACGCGACAATGACTCCTGAGACGAAAATTTCCCATTGTCGCGTCAGCTAAGTCGGCTCGCTACCTGCACTTCAAGTTTTGAAAATTTTTTTCTCAAAAACAAAAAATAACGTGTTCGCCGAATTTGGCATGTTATTTTGTGGTATAGTAAGCAATATTTATCTTTTTTTTCAGCTTAATTGAAGGCCGATAACAGGTTTAAATATTAAAAAACAAATTTATTTTTTAAATAAATTTATTAAAAAAGTTAATTATAATTTAATTAATTTTTTTTTCAAAAAATTTAATTCATTCTAAACAAAAAACATTCAGACAACTTTTTTCTATAAGCAAAAATAAAAAAGTTATTCAAGTTTAAAAAAAATATTGCATTAATTTGTTTATGCAAATATCTAACAAAATATTAAATATTTTTAATTAATATTTGGGATAATTACACAGGCAAACAAACTCTATTGAAAAATGAAATTTGAAACAAATCCGAGAGTTGACCCCTCAATCTCATATGAAACTCCTCAGTTACGAGAGTCATCCACTAAAAATTTTTGTTACTTTAACTATAGGAATCCTGGTTACTACAGCACTAAATTTGTCAATATAATCAAGATTCCTAGTTAAAGTAACCTTAATGCTATAATGGATGCTCAAATCATTTAGGCATTTTTTTCAGTGTATATATAGCTCTAACAAATTTTAATGGATTTTAATAAAACTTGATAAAGAAAAGTTTTTGGGATCATTGAATACGAATACAAAGTCAGACTTTGAAAATTCAAAATGCCGGATCCAATATGCCGGACTTTTTTAAAAATTAATTGAATTACACCAACTGACCCTAATACTTTTCTTTAAATTTAAATAATATAATATAACAATTTAAATAATATCTCTGATACAATAGGTCAGTTTTGTTTAAATATTTCGCAATACATGTTAGGGATCGTCCATAAACTACGTTACCAATTTTTCTCATTTTTAGACCCCCTCCCCCCCCTTCGTTGACAACCGTTGATTTGCTTTTACACCCCCCTCCCCCCAAGGAAAGTAACGTATATTATAAATTGAAAATTCAATGTAATACAGTTAAGTTTTTTGTGTTTCTAAGAAGTTTTTATCTTTAGAATATACATTAAGTAAGTATATATTTTAATTATAATAAAAAGTGCATAAAATATTATTAATAACTTTATAAATTATAGAAATATAATATAGAAATATATATATTTTATAGAAATTAAAACTTTTTTTCACATACATAAATTGCGCAGTTTTTTCTAAGTCTACTTTACAAGTGTAACGTTACTTTAAAGAAACTCCCACCCACCCCCCCGTTACAAAGCGTAGTTGTATGCATGACCCCCTCCCCCCCTAAATTGGTAACGTAGTTTATGGACGACCCCTTAAGGCACATATTTTTGCCAATTTACGGAAATTATACCAGTTACTGTACAAAAAAAATAACGAAAAGGTTATATAATATATATATATATATATATATATATATATATATATAAACGGATCGGCAAGTTATGAGCTATAAATTTTTTACACATTATTTAGAATGCAAATAACCCAAATCAGCAAAAAATAAACAAGTTGTTCATTTCATGACCATTTCGCTTCCTCAAAATACCATAAACCAATTGCTTAATTTAATTTTAATATGTTAAGGTAATATTTCAAAAAACGCAAAATTTGAATTTTTTGTGAAAAAGAAAAATATTGATTAATTTTATAAATTTTGATGAAATGTGCACTTTGTATATATCAATCGAGACGTTTTCTTGTAAGCAATGTAATTTTGAGAATAATTTATGAAAATATTAAGAAATAAAAAAGTTATTTAAAAAAATACAAAAAATTTTTTTTTTAATTTTGAAAAAATTGTATAAAAAAAATTTTGTGGGTAAATTTGAAAATCCTTGTGTCAGATTTTAGGTATTAATGACTGCAATAAACCTGCAAAATTTCACACACACACATACATCTGGACATTTGCTCAGAATTTAATATACATATATCCTAGATGAAAATGAGTCCATATAACCATGTTTTGAAAAATTGAAAATCGTCAAGAATGCAAAGCTTCCTTATGAGGAAGCAAAAGGACAAGTGCGAGTTGAACTCGCACTGCAATGGCGGGTTCCGTACATAAATATTTAAAAAATACTTGCAACATTCATCAATAAATGGTAGAATTAAAATAAACAATTAAAAAAATATATTTAAATCATTTGATAAAAAAAAATTTTTTTTTTAAATTAAAGTATTGTATATCTAATATTATAAACAATAATAAGTAGAGAAACAAAATTCGCACAATTAGTTAATTAGATTTCAGTTAATTAGATCAAATAATGTGAAAATTAGAAAAAACAATTTTTTAATTTCTTTTTTAAATTTTTTAATATTTTTTTTGCGATCAGACTGTAAAAATATACTAACAAACCCATTTTTAGTTAATTAGATTAAATAATGTAGAAATTAGAAAAAAAAAATTTTTACTTATAAAAAAAATTTTTTTTAGTTTTTTTTAGATTTTTTAAAATATTTTTTGTGATCAGACTGTAAAAATATATTAATAAACCCATTTTCAGGTAATTAGATCAAATAATGTGGAAATTAGAAAAAAAAAAAATTTTTCGAAAATTTTTTAGTTTTTCCTTGACAACGCTATGGACATTATTACATAGCAAGTTCTCTATATTTTTCCTGTAATATTCACGTTAAAATACACCAGTATGCCAAATTTGAGCCCTCCATGTTGAATAGTTTAGAAGTTAAGGGGGGGGGGAATGGTCACTTTTTGTGCATTTTTGGCCAAAAATCTTGTTATTTCCTTGACAACGCTATGGCCATCGTCTCCAATCACATTCTCTATATTTTTCCTGTAATCTACATGTGGAAATACGTATCTGTACCAAATTTGAGCTCTCTAGGTCAAATAGTTTAGCCGCTAGGGGGGGACACGATTTGGCTACGGACACAAGAGTCTCACCAATAAGGTTCCGACGGTGTACGGAACCCTAAAAATGATGTGCTAAGACATTTCATTCAAAGTTGATTCAAGACCACCGTGCATCAGGTCGAGATTTTGAGAAAAACGGACTCAAAGTTTCAAAAAACCCTGTTTTTGGTTTTTTTGATCACGTATAGAAAATGGTGCCGGCGTGCTAGAAGTCTCTAATTAGGTTTAAATTAAAGCTTGAACTGGCAACTATAAGAATCAAATCGAAAGAGTTGTGAATTAGTCAAAAATTTTCATATACCACAACTTTTTAATGTGCGCGCACGCTCTACTTGTACTCATAGAGCGGTACACTGTGGCACTATTACTTATTATTATTAATTTTATTTGCGCTATCCGATAAATTTTTAAAAACTTTGTCCTGCATATTAAATCTGTCATGTTAAATTTTTAAAAACAGACATCAGATTCGTAAACAGCGACCCAAAAAACACCCGAATGATGAATTTTTTGCACGGAAAAAACTGCTATGGTTGTGGCAACTATATTTTAAATGTTGCAAGAGATAGTGTTGTAATAAGCATAAATGCTGTTGTCTGAAATATTTTTTTTGTTTTCTCAACAAAATTATGTTGTTGTAAGGAAAAGATGGTTCTAGTTGGAGTGATGTAGTTGCAATAACTACAGCATGTGTACTCTAGCCATAGCCCGTGTGGAAAACTTCCACGTTATCGTCTAGAATAGACCAGCGTTTCTGGTCTGATCAGCAGTGCTAGTAAATTCTAATCTACGTCTATTCAAAATTTCTCATTGTATGTTCTGACAACTATTCTTAGAATGATAAGACTTAATTATATTTGAAATAATTTTAATGACTTTTTTTTACATTAAAAGTATAAAAAAATATTTTAATTTTCTGTATTTTTCACTTCAACTTTCTTTAAGCGTAAGGCTTTTGTGCCCCTCCCAATCTTTGGCATTGGAGATTGTAGACTTTTTGTAAAATAAAATTTACTGCAAATCAAAACAGCCGGATGAAACTAGCAGTTGTATTCAGCACCAATCTTTAAGCGTCAACCACTAATTAATGAAATTAATAAATAGAAACTTACTATATTTGCTATTTAGTGGATATTGATTCTCAAACAACAGTACTCGATGGTTTTTTAAATTATTATTAAGTATTACTTAATTTGAAGGAGAGGCATATTGATAGATGACGCCTAAACATTGATGTTGAGTACGACTGCTAGCTTCAGCTGAGTAATCAAACTCATAGAAACACATTAAAATCTACCTTTTTCAGTGCACACTTAAAATTAATTTGTACAGAAAACAACAACAACATATAGCACATTATTATTCACATAAACCAGAAATCAAACCGAATACTAAAAATCACAAAGGAAATGTACCATACGCTGACTGATCTAACGACGCCAAACAACGCGACGCCATTAGGCGCCATCTTACTTAACAACTGGGCACACATCGACGCATGCGCATAAAACATTCTAGACCAAATCTAGACGGTCTTAATATCACCGTACTAGACGGACATATTTGACTTAGGTTTCTTATTCTTTATTTTTCCACACGGGTAATTTTACTATTTCATTTTGTCAATTATTTTTTTTAGGTTATGTTTTGTAATTACAATACGATACTTACCTCCACTATTTAAAAACAAGGAAATTTACAACAGAATTGGATTGTGAAATTTAAAAAAAAATTATGTGTTCTAACTTTAATTTATATAAAATTAAAATTCGACCATGTGTAATATCAACTGAATGTTATGCACGTCAACTGTAAACTGTCATAACTTATTACGCCTTGCAAGTCACTGCTCTGAGTTTGAAAAGACCGTCTAGATAGTCGGACTCAACGAGGTTTATTAGGCTGCTCCTTAGCCGACAGCAAGACAGGCTGGATTAGACGGGCTACACTATAACTGTCTAGTCTCTTCGTAGACACCAGACTTCCATAAAATTTTTCCACACGGGAGCTATGGTTACAGCAGCATTGATATGATGTTGTTGTGGCTACAACATGGTTCTAGTTGAAGTGATATAGTTGCCAAAACCACAACTATGGTCACTGCAGCGTTTGTATGTTGTTGCGACAACAACATACCCTTACTTGCAGTAAGGGTCCCAAAAGGTCCGTCAAAATTGACCTATTTTTTGACCTATAGGTCAAAAACATAAATCAAAACTTATGTCAAAATTGGCCTATTTTTTGACCCAGGTCAAAAAGAGAATAAATAACCGATAAAAATACATGTTTAATTTTACCTATTTTTTTGAGCTACGGGTTTTAAAAGAGGCCTTAATGTAATTGTAAAATGCGATCTTCTG
The DNA here is from genome assembly GCA_032872475.1 of Leptopilina myrica (nomen nudum). NCBI lineage: Eukaryota > Metazoa > Arthropoda > Insecta > Hymenoptera > Figitidae > Leptopilina > Leptopilina myrica (nomen nudum). The sequence continues at coordinate 8,761,491 of CM065467.1, forward strand.
ACATTAGCCATTCTCAAAATTTAAATCTTTGTCATCAATTTTGAAGTAACAACAGTCTGCAAGTAAAAAAATTTTCTTTGGCATAGGCTTTGACGTCCTATTTGGCGCTCCTATTTGAAGGGGCAAGCTCTGACGTGTTGGTAAAACACAGATCAAATTTTGACGTAATGTGAAGGCCCACATTAAGGCCTCTTTTAAAACCCAAAAAATAGGTAAAATTAAACATGTATTTTTATCAGTTATTTATCTTCTTTTTGACCTATAGGTCAAAAAATAGGTCAATTTTGACATAAGTTTTGACTTATGTTTTTCACACTGAAAGAAAAATATGGAAGGTACAGGCATAATTTAGGTTATATTACCCATATAGTATTGTTGGAATAGAAACAGCCCAACAGTTAGGGAATGTCAACCATACCATTAGAACTAGACGAAAATTTCTAAAGCGCACTAACCTATTAAGCAGATTTCACATCAGTTTCGTTCGCTCACAAAAGTGGTGCGTGTGATTCAGGGAGGAAGAGGTGTGATTCTGACATATATATTACAAATTACAGGTTAAGTGCTTCTCATTTTTAAATTTCTCATTTAACCTAACTATTGAGGTAAAATCAACATTTGGTTTCTCAAAACTTGACAGAAATTCATAAACATAACCAAATTCCTAACATACCGAAATCATTTCTTTCAGTGCACCTATAACAATATAATATATAAATATAACTCCCTAATTTTTTACAGTGTATCAGGTTAAAAAAAAATTTTTAAATTGTATATATAAAATATTTATTTATAATCTTCAAATCTCATTTTTTTAATGATAACAAATTTAATAGTAAAAAATCATTTGTTTTATTTAATGTAAATATGTTTGCTAATCTGACAAATAACTATTTTTTACAAAGTGTTGATACAAAAAGTACATTATGTAACTAAACATTAGTTAATTTAAAACTAGAAATCTAGACTTATCAAATTTAAATTGTTTAAGTAGTCAAATCTAACCATTTTTGCTTCATCATATATAGAAGAAGTATTGTAATACCAAAATTTTTCAGGTTCGATTTTTTAACATATTTTTATGTTATTTGACCTCAGGAGTTCAAAAATGACATTTAAAAAAAAATGTCATTCCGTATGTGTGTGTGTGTGTGTGTGTGTAAACATTACATTTTCATAAATATCTCCAAATTGTAAAGAGCTTTTGGGCTGAATTTTTTTTTAAATTGTAGGTCTCACCTGCGGACATAAAATGAGAGTACTTTGAGATAGATTGATAAAGTTGAACTATATATTTTTTTGAAATTTAATTATTCAAAAAAACGTTTTTTGCCCATAACTTTAAAAAAATGTTTAGGACACCTATAAATGTTTTTCTCCTATATTGTAGAGTTTTATTTAGACGCATTTTTTAAGCCTAGAATGATTATTTTTCGTTCATATTCACCGGAAATATTAAACTTTTAAAAATAAAAAATTTTTAAAAATAAGACTTTTTTGAAAATTTTGTTGAAAAATGTAGAAATTACTCCGAAACTATAATTACCCACTTGTAGAGCATTAAAAAACGCTTCGACTGACCTATTTTTGAGGCTAAGTCGATTAGAAATAAAGAAGTTATAGATATTTTAAAAAACAGAAATTGTAAAAAAATTGTTTTTATGAGGAAGTATTAAATAAAGATAAAAAAGTATTATAGCAATTGAGAATAATTGTTCAAAATTTATACTTCATTGTTATTAACATCTCTATGAGGAAGCAAAGTGTTCATGAAATGAACACAACGATATTTACGAAAACAAACGATAGGTGACAAAGAAATTAAATTTTTTTTTGTTTTTGAAAAAATAAATTTATATATAATTTATTGACAAAATTCCTTTAAAGGGTTAAGACAAGTAAATATCAAATTTCAAACAAGTTTTACTGAGTTTCAATTCTTGAAATATTCAATTTCATTACGAGGCAATCCGTGTGAAATCCATCCAAAGTTGCCCAAATTTAGATTGGGCGCCAAAGTTGTTGGGCCCAACTGGGCTTCCCAAAGTTTCAAAAATGAGAAAATAAAATAATTTAGTTACTTAACCCATTAACGCCTGAATGCACTGAATTTTTAGTCTGACTTCAAACTTAAGTATTTCTTAAAAAACATACTATTTTCTTTCCGGACAAATTTTTTTTTTGTATTGGAGTGTCCTCTACCCGAATATCATGTTTAAAAATTATTACAAAATTGTTAAACAATATTTTTTGCATATAATTAAAAAATTACACAATTTTTTAATGATATTTTTTTTTAAACTTAAATTTAAATGTCAAAAAAACTTTTTCAACGGTTCACATTTCCATAAATCGTGCACTCGATTGTTACACTTTCCAAATATATATCGTCTTTTTGTAAATAAACTTTTGATTTTTCAAAATGGCGCCTAAAAACTCAAAAATTTATGAAAATTTAAAATTTATTGTCCAATGTACATTTTTTTTTAATTTGGCTTGAAAATGCTTACTCGCGGGTTTTTGAGGTCGCTGATTACGAATCTGAAATTACTTTTTCCAAATTGAAAATGGCGGATCCAATATGGCGGACAAAATTTTCAAAAATCAGTCGGATTCTCTTCAAAATCCTTATTCGGGGTCGCTGATAACGAATTTGAAATTACTTTTTTAAAATACAAAATGCCCAGGTGCGAATTTTCGGTCGGCCCATAGTCGGGCCAACCATGTTCATGGTCGGTCCAACTTGGTCAGCCAAAGGTCGGGCCACCATGCGGATTGATCACGCCGGCCTTCCAGTGGTTGACACAGTTGGACCAACCGTTGGCACCAAAGTTGGGCCGTCTATGGATGCTAAAGTTGTGCCGACCGTGGGATCGAATGGTTGGGCATCCTTCGGTAACCACGGTCGGCCCAACTTTGGTAAAGGTAGTCTTGCCAACCAATGACAAATGTTAATAAAAAAAATGTTTATTGAAGTTGACAATTCCCTTACATTGATCACACATTTATCGCACATACATTAAATTAGTTATAAACATATTAAAATATTTAACGCTTGGGGGGATCGAACTCGCAACCTAACGCACTACAGTCACACACGCTACCACTATGCTACGCTCACATGTTTGAAGAAGGAGCGTGATAACTTTATAAACTACAACCGTACCCGACCGTCGGCCCCACTGTGGCTGATGGTCGGTCCGACCAAAAAAAGTTGATTTTCTCAACTGTGGCGGCCACAGTTCACCCGACTGTCGGCCCAACTGTGGCTGATGGTCGGCCCGACCAAAAAAAGTTGATTTTCTCAACTGTGGCGGTCACAGTTCACCCGACCGTCGGCCCAACTGTGGCTGATAGTTGGGCCAACCATCAGTTCTCCCGGTCGGCATTCATGGTTGGCCTGACTTTGGGAGAAACATTGAACCAAAGTCGGGCCACCTTTGGGTGCCGAAACTTCGGCTGCCACAGTTGGTCCGACTTTGGCCCGACGTTCCAACTGTGGCGGCCGACCGAAATTCGCACCTGGGTGGCGGATCTAATATGTCAGACAAAATTTTCAAAATATCAGTCGGATTCTCTTCAAAATCCTTACTCGGGGGTTTTCGGGGTCGTTGATTACGAATCTGATTTTTTTGGGGAAAAATCAATATTAACCCCTTGACTGTCGACGAGATTTCGAGGCGCATGAGTAGGCCCTAAAACTTATTTTAGAGAATTTTCAGTTATTACCATTTCATTAGACATAATCTCCTTTTAGCCGAATCTCAATTAAACAGAAGTTATGTTGAATAAAATTAAAATTTAATTTAATTTCTATTTAACCGAATTTTTATTTACAAGAATTTTCATTTTTCAGAATGTTCAATTAATATATTTTTCATTTAATCCACTTTTTATCTTAAAGAATTATTATTTTAATAAATTTTCATTTACCAGAATTCTTATTTAACGAAATTCTAAATAATCTGAATTTTTAAATATCAGAATTCCCATTTCAGAAAATTTTCATTTTCACGAATGGTCATTTGTAAGATTTCTTAAAAAGCTGAATGCTCATTTGGAAGAAATTACAAATGGCTGAATTATTTCAGCGCGAGTTTTAAAATTGACCAATCGGAATGAATTAAAAACTTTTTGATTGGTTGATTTTAAACTTCGCGCTAAAATATTTCTTCCATCTGTAAGTTCTTTTAAATGAGAATTCAGCGTTTTAAGAAATCTTACAAATGACCATTCGTGAAAATGAAAATTTGCTAAAATGGGAATTCTGAAATTTAAAAATACAGATTTTTCAGAATTTCGTTAAATAAGAATTCTGGTAAAAGAAAATTTATAAAAATAATAATTTTTTAAAATAAAAAGGCGATTAAATGAAAAATATATTAATTGAACATTCTGAAAATGAAAATTTTTGTAAATAAAAATTCGGTTAAATAGAAATTAAATTAAATTTTAATTTTATTAAACATAAGTTCTGTTTAATTGAGATTCGGCTAAAAGGTGATTATGTCTAATAAAATTGTAACAACTGAAAATTCTCTAAAATAAGTTTTAGGGTCTACTCATGCGCCTCGAGATTTCCACTGTTTTAGCCAAAAGTGTGTTGTAAATTTTTATTTTTTTATTTTTATGAAACTTGGTATCCTAAGGTTTTAGGAATCGCTGATTACGAATCCAAGGTCGGTTTTTTAAAATTCAAAATGGCGGATTCAATATGGCGGACAATTTTTTTAAAATGATAGGATTCGCTTGAAAATGGTTACACGGGGGTTTTCGGGGTCGCTGAACACGAATCTGGCGTTAGTTTTTCAAAATTCAAAATGGCGGATTAAATATGGCGGACCATTTTATTTAAATTAATCGGATTCGCTTGAAATTGGTTACTCAGGGGTTTTCGGGGTCGCTGATTACAAATCCGCGGTCCGTTTTTCAAAATTCAAAATGGCGGTTCAAAATTACTAAAAATAAGCGGATTAGCTAGAAATAATATAATTTAAATTTTAATTAAAATTGATCCAAGCAAATCCATACAATTTTGCTCCATGATTCTATCACATTAAAGTCGCCATTTTGAATTTTGAAAAAACGGACCTCGTATTCGTAATCAGTAACCCCGAAAACACCCGGAGTAAAGATTTTCAGGCAAATTGGATCAATTTTTCAAAACAATGTTTGCCATATTAGATCCGCCATTTTGAATTTTGAAAAACTAACGCCAGATTCGTGTTCAACGACCCCCAAAACCCCCGCGTAACCATTTTTAAGCGAATCCGATCAGTTTTAAAAGATTTTCCGCCATATTGGATCCGCCATTTTGAATTTTGAAAAACCGACCTCGAATTCGTAATCAGCAAACCCGAAAACCACCCGAGTAGAGATTTTCAGGTCTATTAAGCAAATCGGATCAATTTTTGCGAATGATGTCAGCCATATTGGATCCGCCATTTTGAATTTTGAAAAACTAACGCCGCATTCATGTTCAGCGACCCCAAAAACCCCCGAGTAACCAGTTTCAGCGATTTTTAAGAAGTTTTAAACCACCTTTTTTAAGTTGCGCATATATGCGTCAAGAGCACTTTTGGCCAGTTTTAAATCCGCGCATATATACGTCCGCGACAGTCAAGGGGTTAATAAATAAAATAACATATTTTAGCACTATAAAGTAAAATGTTTATTTGAAATATGTAAAAATTTGAAAAAAATTTTATTTTTATAATGGTTTAATAACTATTCCTAATTATTTTGATAATAATAATTATTATATTTTATTATATTTATGAGGGATTCCAAACGAAAGAGCATAAAACAACCTTTCCAAAATGTACTTTGTCAAAGGGCTTAGGGGGTTAAGTATGCAAAAAATGCCACCGCTTCTATTTTTCTCAAATTTGGCCCATATGTTACTATCCATATGACTATAACTTTCTGCAATTTTGAACTAAAAATTCGCTTTTTTGGGGGAGTTATAGAGGGGGAAAGCAAAATCAAAAAACTTAATTTTCTCGAAAACTACTAAACCGATTTTAATGAAATTTTAAGAGGATGTAAATATAGATAAGACGATTTTAGAAAAAAAACCAAATTTTTTTTTCAAAAAAAATTTTCAAAAAAATTTTTTGAAATTTTCAAAAATTTTTTTTTGGGTTATTTTTTTAAGTGACCACTTTTTCTTTTGTTGTAGAAAGTATCTTATAATGTCCCCTTTAACATATATTTTTTTCAAATTTTTTAAAAATATTGTTTTTAAGTAAAATGTCAAAAACCATGGTCATGCTATTTGTCACGTACGGTAATGCACATATATGGGCCATATTAATGTGATAGGGTATAGCTAAATAAGTATGGAAAAAGTGACCCGAATATATTTTTCCCATTCATTCCTACCCACTTAAAAATAACTTTTTCAAATTTTTAACTCAAAATTTTGAGTTTTTTGGAAGTTATGGAGGGGAAAAAATCGAAAAACGCATTTTCCTCAAATACTACTGTATGTATTTTAATCAGCTTTGGATATGTTGAAAAGACAATTAAAGAGATTCCAAAAAAAAATTTTTAATTTTTTTTTCAAAAAATTTCAAAATGAAAGTTTTTCGAAATTTTCAAAAAAATTTTTTTTAGTTCCATTAACCCTCCATCCGTCGCATCTTTTTTTGTAACGCGATACGTCGCAGGTGAGGAAACTTCTCACCCATCGTAAATTAATCGAAAATTGTTATAAAATGCCAAATTTTTTTTGGAATGTTCATTATAATTTCCAAACAACCTATTGCAAGTAAAATTAACTTTTATTTTCTGTTAATTATTTAAATAAAAAATTAATGACAAATGAAATCGAGTATACGTGGTCAGTCGCACGGTGAGAAGTTTCCTCACTTTGCGACAAAAATTCTTGACATTTGCTGCTTAAAAATTCAATTACAAAAAAACTAAAATAAATAAAAACACAAAAATTGTTCTAAAATAAAGAAGAAGAGTTTTGTGAAAGGTACTGAGAATATGAAATTATAATTTTCTGTATTTTAAAAGTTATAAATAAAAAAAGAAACTGGGTGAGCAAACTTCTCACCATGCGACGGATGGAGGGTTAAAGTGACATTTTTAAGTATTTTCTCATTTCATTCTCTTATGTCATCTACTAGATAAAAAATTTTGCCCGACAAAATTTCTAGATGTGTTACGGTAAATAACTCAAAACTCTACACGGAACATTTTTATGTTGTATGCAAATGTTTAATTTTAAAAAAACTGTCAAATATTTTTGCAACTTATTACTAGTGGCTTATTAAGCTTGATAAATACAAATCTGAAGTTGATTTAAAAAAATATTTTTAGACAAACAACAAAATTTCGAAAATTTTAAAATCAAATTTTAGGATTTTTGGAGTTTTTTTTACCGTGTCGCACTCTAAAATCATGTACGCCATTATTTTTTAAAAAGTAAGACTGTTAAAGAAGTTAAATAAAAAAAGTATGATGTACCCAGATGTACCGCTTCAACGATCCAAAAAGAAAAAAATTTTAAATGTAACAATAAAAAATTAGGATTTTTCTTAGGAAATACTTTTTTTGACATCGATTTCAGGCTTGTATTCAGAAAACCCCTAATTATTATTTTGTAATTAAATAAATAATTAATTATTTAACCATTCGCATACAACATAAAAATGTTCCGTGTAGAGTTTTGAGTTATTTACCGTGACACATCTAGAAATTATGTCGGGCAAAATTTTTTATTTAGTAGATCACATAAGAGAATGAAATGAGAAAATACTTAAAAATGTCACTTTAATGGAACTAAAAAAAATTTTTTTGAAAATTTCGAAAAACTTTCATTTTGAAATTTTTTGAAAAAAAAATTAAAAATTTTTTTTTGGAATCTCTTTAATTGTCTTTTCAACATATCCAAAGCTGATTAAAATACATACAGTAGTATTTGAGGAAAATGCGTTTTTCGATTTTTTCCCCTCCATAACTTCCAAGAAACTCAAAATTTTGAGTTAAAAATTTGAAAAAGTTATTTTTAAGTGGGTAGGAATGAATGGGAAAAATATATTCGGGTCACTTTTTTCATACTTATTTAGCTATACCCTATCACATTAATATGGACCATATATGTGCATTACCGTACGTGACAAATAGCATGACCATGGTTTTTGACATTTTACTTAAAAACAATATTTTTAAAAAATTTGAAAAAAATATATGTTAAAGGGGACATTATAAGATACTTTCTACAACAAAAGAGAAAGTGGTCACTTAAAAAAATAACCCAAAAAAAAATTTCTGAAAATTTCAAAAAATTTTTTTGAAAATTTTTTTTTCTAAAATCGTCTTATCTATATTTACATCCTCTTAAAATTTCATTAAAATCGGTTTAGTAGTTTTCGAGAAAATTAAGTTTTTTGATTTTGCTTTCCCCCTCTATAACTCCCCCAAAAAAGCGAATTTTTAGTTCAAAATTGCAGAAAGTTATAGTCATATGGATAGTAACATATGGGCCAAATTTGAGGAAAATAGAAGCGGGGGCATTTTTTGCATACTTAACCCCCTAAGCTCTTTGTATGTTTAATTGTTTAAGAGTAAAAAATTATTGAAATAAACATTACACCAAAAGACCCCTTGATCACTTGACGCGGAATCCCTCATAAATATAATAAAATATAATAATTATTATTATCAAAATAATTAGGATTAGTTATTAAACCATTATAAAAAAAAATTTTTTTTTAAATTTTTACATATTTCAAATAAACATTTTACTTTATAGTGCTAAAATATGTTATTTTATTTATTAATATTGATTTTTCCCCAAAAATGTGATTCGTAATCAACGACCCCGAAAACCCCCGAGTAAGGATTTTGAAAAGAATCCGACTGATTTTTGAAAATTTTGTCCGTCATATTTGATCCGCCATTTTGAATTTTGAAAAAGTAATTTCAAATTCGTTATCAACGACCCCGAAAACCCCCGAGTAAGGATTTTGAAGAGAATCCGACTGATTTTTGAAAATTTTGTCCGTCATATTGGATCCGCCATTTTGAATTTTGAAAAAGTAATTTCAGATTCGTAATCAGCGACCTCAAAAACCCGCGAGTAAGCATTTTCAAGCCAAATTTAAAAAAAAATGTATATCGGACAAAAAATTTTAAATTTTTGAGTTTTTAGGCGCCATTTTGAAAAATCAAAAGTTTATTTACAAAAGGACGATATATATTTGGAAAGTGTAACAATCGAGTGCACGATTTATGGAAATGTGAACCGTTAAAAAATTTTTTTTGACATTTAAATTTAAGATTTAAAAAAAAATCATAAAAAAATTGTGTAATTTTTTAATTATATGCAAAAGATATTGTTAAACAATTTTGTAATAATTTTTAAAGATGATATTCGGGTAGAGAACACTCCAATACATAAAAAAAAATTTGTTCGGAAAGAAAATAGTATGTTTACTAAGAAATACTTAAGTTTGAAGTCAGACTAAAAATTCAGTGCATTCAGGCGTTAATGGGTTAAATTATTATTGATTGAAGATTTCGATATTTCGTTAAAATATTCACAATGGAAACTGATTAAAAAAATTTAATACGTTTAACTTCTATCCTTTCTCTTTAAATGACACAATAAAATTTTACCCAATCATTAACCTTGTAAAAAATGGTTTATCAGTAGAAAAACCGTCCTGTTTAGAAAAAGGCCCATTTTGTCGACTTTTCGTATTTTTAAAATTAAGAGAGGGGGGTAGTTTAAAAAATGTAAAACCTATTGGTTTTTCATCTTTAAGATGCCGAGGACTGAAAACAATTCTTATCTGAATAAGTTTCTAGAAAATCCAGAGATATTTATATTCAAGTTTTTTTTCATATTGGTCGAAATGAAAATAATAATTATCAACTGTATATAACAATATCCAATAACAATAGAATGCTTGAATCTGGTCCCAACTGGTATTTCCTAACATTGGGAATTAATTGCCCCCACAGCACCGAAACTTTCCTAAAGATTTCCTAAAGATTTATTTGAAATGTTCGATATATTTAATTGCAATATTTATTGAAGGTTGTGTAAAGATTTATATGTCTCGATTAAATAAATGTCTAGCACGAACCTTTCCTGAACATTTCCTGAAAATTTTCGCCTAATTATAATTATAATTATAATTATGCGAAGATGTAATTGAAATGTTCAGGAAAGGTTCGCGCTAAATATTTATTTAATCGGGACATTTAAATCTTTACACAACTTTCAATAAATATTGCAATTAAATATATCGAACATTTCAAATAAATCTTTAGGAAATCTTTAGGAAAGTTTCGGTGTTGTGGGGGTGGTTTTAACGTTACAAAACCAGTTTGGGCGTTGACTGCGTTGCTCACGTTAGAGATTGGGAACCCAAGTTGGCACCACATTGGAGCCCAACCTACTTTTCCAAACGGGAACAAACTTTTGACTCCGATTACAGGGCATGTAATACCTTAATCTTAATAACTTTTAATTCTTTCGACTTTAAATTCGTAATCAGCGACCACAAAAATTCTCGAATATTTTTCGATTTTCTAATGAAACCTCCCGCGTAGAAATTGCCTTAAGTAAATTCTATTTGTGGTTTGGCCCTGATCAGGATTTACTTATCACAGTCATTCTTCAAGCCCTGACCAGGGGCTGATCAGGACCTAATCAGGTTCCAGATTACTTCGAAAAAGCCACATTCAATTATTAAAAATTCATTTTACGTCAGTTTCAACGAAAAAGAAACAGTTCGAGTGAAAATAAATAATAATTAATTAAATTGAATTCGAAGAAATGTTCCAAAATGTTCCAAATTCTGATGAAACTAAAAAAAATGTTTTTTCTGAATCTGAAGATATGGATATAATATTCTAATTCTAAACAATAAAAAAATATAAGTTGACATTTTGTTGAAAAATTGTAATTGATTAAAAAAATTATTTTTTTCCTTCTTCAACAAACTTTATTATTTTTTACAAAATTATTATTTGAAAATAGAAATGATGCAAATAATTTTCTTTTTTTACTAAAATTTGCATAATTTTCTATATTTCTGTAGAAAGAAAGAGAACAAAATCTGCATAATTTCGATTTGTCAATGATTTTCATTTTTTAACAAAATTTTAGTTTTTTATTGAAAAGAAATAAAACAATTTGTATATTTAAATTAACCTTCCATTTTAACATAAAATGATAGAAATAAATTTTACTGAAGATACACTCGGGTCGCAAAGTTTCAGTACATTTTGACTGTTTACTTGTAAATGCTCGCTCCACTTCAAATTCAAATATTTCTGTAAAAATAGATGCAACAGCTATTAAACAAGTATCATTTTAAAGCTCAATAAATTTAGAGTCAAATAGGCAAAAAAAATAACCAATTTAATATTGTAAATTTGAAAATATAATTCTTTAAAGTTAGAGATTTTTTATGAAAATTGCGATTTCGGAATCTGGAGTTCAAGCAAACGCCAATTGAAGAAAACAAATTTTTAAGACTTGACAGTTGTACAATAACAAGTACAAATTCCATTCTTTAATTCTAGACAAAAATCATTTACAAATATTAAGTATTTTTTTCAAATTGTATAAAAATAATTGCTTTTGCTTTAAATTTTTCAAAGAATATAAATTGCAAATTCGTCGTTTTTATTCATTTGTTTTATCAATTAACCACACTTTTGAAGAATATTGAACCTCTTGACTGTAGTAAATTTAAATTATTTACATGAAATTTATCCCTCTTCTTATAATGTTACAAATTTTAACTCGCATTATTACTTATTTTATTTCAAGGTGCAATTTTTTAAATTTTACAATATAAAAGAGATGCACATTTTTCAAAAATTTGGTTAATTGATAAAACAAGTGAACAGAAATGACGAATTTGCAATTTATATTCCTTAAAAACTTTAGAAAGCAAGAGTAATTATTTTAACAGAATTTAAGGCAAATACTGAATACTTATAAAAGCGATTTTGGTCTCGAATTAAAGAGTGAAATTTGTACATTATATTGTAAAACTGTCAAATCTTAGAGAAATTTTTTCATTAATTGGCGTTTGCTTGAACTCCAGATTCCGAAATCGCAATTTTCATAAAAAATCTCTAACTTTAAAGAATTATATTTTCAAATTTACAATATTAAATTGGTTATTTTTTTTGCCTATTTGACTCTAAATTTATTGAGCTTTAAAATGATCCTAGTTTGAAAGCTGTAGCACCTATTTTTACAGAAATATTTGAATTTGAAGTAAAGCGAGCATTTATAAGTAAAAGTCCAAAGACCCGAGTGTAAAATAAGCTAATTTATTATAAGTATACTTACAAAATACCAAATCAGGTTGTGATCAGGGCCTTATAAGGCCCTGATGTGGCCTTTTTTAAAACACCACTTCAGGACCTGATCGCAGAAAAAGTGTTTTATTTCCAAATCAGGGCCCTATTTAACCTGATCAGGGCCGAATGACTACCACGTTTCAATTTCTACACGGGCTACTGATTTTTAATCAAGGTTATCATAAGTCAGGGCAATAAATGAACGTAGAATTAATCAGGGAAAAATCAGGGATTTTTTTCAAAAGTACTTTAAAAAATTAAATTTTTATATTCATTAGAAAATAAGAAATTTTTAATTGAAATAATTTTAAGTAGAAAACATTTAATCAGAACTTTAATTTAATGGTCCCAAAAGGTCAAACTTCTTCTTTTCCAATAAAAAAAAACTTGGGGGAGAAAAAATGAACAAATTGGATACAAGCAATTGAAACGAGGAAAGATTTAAATTGTTTCCTGGAAAGTAAACATGGTATTTCTTCCCTTTTTTGTATGCTTAAATCCGCAGTAGAAGCACGATTCGTTTCCGTTTTATGGAAATACTTGAACGTTGAAAGGGAACAGGTGTGAAACGATCCGGGCTTGATTCTCAAGATGGGATAGAACACCTGAATTCCAAGTCTTTACGACGTGGGTAACTAACTGTAAAGGAAATAGCTCAGTGGAACAGACCCAGGGGTGTAATCCAATCTGATAGAATGCCTAGTTTCGTCACTTATGTAATCTGACTTTCAAAAAGCATTAAAGAGAGATTTGAACATATACACAAAAAAAGAGAAAAAAAATAATGTAGATGAAAAGCACATCTCAGCTATAAAATCGGCTAATGATGATTTAACATCTGGAATTAAATCGTAAAATTATCATTATTTATGGCTTATCTCAAAATAATTATTTGATGTTGTTGAATATTTTTCGAGTGAGAGGAAATTACTTTAATAATATTGTAATAAAAGTAACGTTATGATGTAAAATCAAAATAATTATTATATTCACACAAGTACGAACCGATTCCTTTTCTTTGCTGTAAAAGGGTAAAATTTTCCAAATTGACGAATCTGATCTACACTGAGAAAAAAATGATATCGTTGGTCGCTATAACGTGTATATATATATTATAAGGTTATATAACGTCACATTTAATTTCGTTCGAATACAAATACTGAATGTCTAATTTTGCTTCAAAATCTGTTTTAAAGTGCCAAAACGTCATTGTGTAATCAGTCTCCACTACCGTTTGATAAATAAAATGTTATTTTTTTAATAAATTATAATAATAAATATAAGGAATATTGATATTTTTTTACTGTCTAAGTTTGTAGAATACGAAAAGCAAAACACTTGTGGAAAAAAAATTTATTTTAAAAATATTTTTGTACTTATTTCTTGTCCCTTGTTTTCGCATCATGGTATAATCACTTTGTAAAATTGCACAATTTACATAAAAATCAAATCGAAATAATACTTAATACCAGTAAAAAGTATAAATTAAATCTCTAAAACGAATTTTTAAAAGAAAAACTTATTTATAAAACCGATGGTAAATCACAGTGGTGAGACTCTGTGTACGGAAAAAATTTATTCAGGAAACATTCCTGAATTAGTTCAAGAACGGTGGATATGAAAAAAAGTCGCTAAGATTTACGGATTAACTAGTTTTAAAATATCATATACACATTTCAAGAAAGAATAATTAAATTTCTGTGAAAATTCGTTAATAATTCAAGAGAAACTCTAAAGTAATTGATTGAATATTTCCAATACTGTAAGCAGTAGAAACTATAAGATAAATCTAAGAATCTATTGTCATGTTCAGTGAAACTATACGAACCGTACGGCAACAACTCTTGTTGAGTTCGGGAAAATTTCTGGGTGAATTCAAGAAAAAAAATTCAGAGATATGAAGAGAAATACAGTATTATTTTCACATACACCAACCAACATACATTCAAACAAGATACACTGCAAATATAACACATCTAAGTATACATATAAACACAAACTATACTTATAAATATAACCTATACTAGTAACATACATATACGCTCGCAACTACAACGTTTATCGAAATATTGCACGCACGCGCTACACGAATATCGCTGTGACGAGTGGTTTAGAATTTTCTTATATACTAACGTATAGGATATTTCGCCACTTTTGGATTGCTTTGTTTTGTTAATAACAAGAGAAATTGTAAAAATAATTTGTTTCTAAACAGATGGAAAAATTTTAAAATACCAAGGTCAGTTTTTAAAGAAGGTTTTAACACGAAATATTTAGAATTGAAAATTATAGGTACTAAAAATATAGATAATCGATATCAATTATAATTACAAGTTGTACATCAGTTAAATCTATAAATATACATTGTTGTAAATATATTTTAGAGAAATTTTTAAAAAAGTAAAATAGGAAATTTTTATTTTTGAAATAAATTAAAAAATTTCAAAGGTTTTTAATTAATTTACATTTTATTATAATTAAAATAATATACATAAAAATTATTGATTAATAAAATAATAAATAATAGTATAATTCATTTTAAATTAATTTATTAAAAGAAAGATTAATTACAATAATTAAATAAAACATAAATAATTAAATTACAAAAAGAAAATAATAAAAACAATAATAATTAGTATAATTATTTTAGTTGAAATATAAATATTAATAATTAATTTTTCTGAAAACTTTTCTAAAATCAAAAGTTTTAGAAACACTTTAAACCTATAATTTAAAGATTAATTTTCACAAATTTTTTTAAATCTAATATTTATAAAATGTAAGTATAAAAAATTAAAATGTTTCCTGAATAAATTTTTTCCGTGTGGGTGTTTATTGTAAAAAAGAAAGTTATAATTATTTTGTCTGTCCCACTACGAATGTCTCGTTCTTGAATGTTAAATTTAAAAATTCTATATAGACTTTTACTTAATATATTGAAGATAATTTTTTCAATAATTGTAAAATCCAAATTGTCCGCTACACCGAGAATCATCCATCTACATAATTTGGGATAGAAGCTCACAACTTCCCAGGTGCGAATTTTGGTCGGCAGGCAGAGTCGGAAGGTCGGGCCCAGGTCGGGCCATCTATGGCTGCCAATAGGTCGGCAGCCAAAGTCGGGCCGACTTTGGTTACTGTTTCCACCCAAAGTTGGCCCGACTATGTCAGCCAGAGTGTAAAAAACCAAAATTCAGTTGGTCGGGCCGACTCTGGCCCGAGTCGGCCCGACCGTCTTATGAACAATTTCTATACTGACATGGTAAAAAAAAATTTTTTTGTGTTAATTATTTTATTTATAATGAATTAACCAAAAGTAAATAAACATTATCTTATTTATTGGTCGTTATGAATTACAAATTACTTTTTGTTTGAGTTGCAGCTTATAAAATCATTTTGGTTCTTAGGCTTTCATGTGTGCGTAGCGTAATGGTTAGCGTGTTAGACTTCGGTGCATTAGGTTGCGAGTTCGATCCCTGCGAGCGTTAGAAATTTTAATTTGTATTTATGTGTAAGATTGCGTTTAGTGTTAAGATGTATGCAATAAATATATAAATAATTAATTTACGATATCACCTAATATCTGTTAATTGTAAAGTTAATAATTTTTTGTAAACGGTCGGCCGACCTTAGGCTGCCAAGGTCGGTACGACCATGGTTGCCAAAGTGAAGCCGACCTTTTTTCTCATGGTCGGTAAAACTTTGGCGCCCCTGGTCGGCCCGACCATGTTTGCCACTGGACGGCCGATGTTACAATTCGCTAGTTCGGCCGACCTTTGGCTGCCAAGGTTGGCACGACTATCTACTAGGTCGGCGCGACCATGGCCCGACCAACTTTTCGCACCTGGGTTAACCTGAACTAACAATTTATCGCAATTTTAACTCAACACACTGCATACAATCATAATTCATCTAAAAGATGTTGATTTAGTTCTAAATTATTATATTTCAGTATATATTTTCTCAATTCAATATAAAAATTATTGTTTAAAAAAATTGAGTTCAATAGCTGTTGTGTGCTATTGATCCAATAGTTTTCGTTTCTCAGTGCATATTTTTAATTAAAATTTTTATTAGAAAAAAAACATTATAGTGATTTTTCCAGAGTATGTATATACAGTCTCGAATTACATTGGAATTCAAAACGCACGTGCGTGTGGTTCGTAGGCATGAAAAGTTTATAGTAGTAATTTGTATCCCCGAGGGGCTTTTGGGATCAGCAGTGGCTCCCACGCCTGGTGCAGTTATGTGATAATGGATCCAAAGAACGATAGACGTTGTCAGACCGCGATTACGCGCTTGCTTCCCAATTCATTCTCTGAAAGAGAGAAAGAGAGAGAGAGAGAGAATATTGTCTTCCTTGTAAATTGAAGCAAACTTGTTTTTATCACGCATATCCAATAAATTTTTCTTTTTTTAATTACTATTGTCACCGATAGATGACAGTTTGGTTGTAAAATTCAGAAAGCAATTTTTTTCTAAAAACAGAATTTGAAATATTAATAAATATGACATTCGAAACATTATTACATTCTACGATTAATGATATATAATAGAAATTTTAATAATTTATACAAAGATTGCAGCAATTTTTCCAACACTTGCATATTATTTAAAAATTGCACAAAAAATTTGTAACTTATATACACTGAAAAAAGTATATTTATGGTACTGCCATAAATATAGCCAATTCTGACATATTCTATTGGTAGATATGATACTGCCATACAGTATTGCTGTTTTAGCCAGACGCAGTGTAGAACAGCAATATGTATTTGAGAGACAATAATATGTATGCGGAGAACACGAATACTGTATTTTAAGGACAGCAATACGGTATTGCAGTTTCAGCTATACATCCTAACCATACTTGTATGTCAAAATTAACATTATCATTTTTTTCAGTGTAGGTGTGATTATTGAAATCTCATCTTTGATTTAAGACCAAAAGAGTTTAAAAATCTTATTTGGTTCGTGAGATATCATTATAAATGTCCGAGCATGTTTTTTGACAAATGCATTGAATTAGTTAAATTTTAACGGTTTTTGGTTGGAAATGCTCGGCCGTTTATAATGATATGTCACGAAGCGAATACGATTTTTAAACTCTTTTGGTCTTAAATTAAAGATGAGACTTTAATGATCGCACCTATGTAAGTTACAAATTTTTTGTGCAATTTTTAAATAATATGCAAGTGTTGGAAAAATTGCAATAAAAAATTTTATTTTAAAATTTTTTTGTCAAATTTGTTAATGCTGCAATCTTTCTATAAATTATTAAAATGTTCAGTTATGTATCATTTACAGTAGAATGTAATAATCTTTCGAATGGTATATTTGTTAATGTTTTGACACTTGTATTTACAAAAAGAAATGATTTGAAGATTGGTATGTTTTTGGGCCGTGCATGTGCAGCCCACACTGAAAAAAATGATAATGTTAATTTTGACATACAAGTATGGTTAGGATGTATAGCTGAAACTGCAATACCGTATTGCTGTCCTTAAAATACAGTATTCGTGTTCTCCGCATACATATTATTGTCTCTCAAATACATATTGCTGTTCTACACTGCGTCTGGCTAAAACAGCAATACTGTATGGCAGTATCATATCTACCAATAGAATATGTCAGAATTGGCTATATTTATGGCAGTACCATAAATATATTTTTTTCAGTGCAAGAAGACTAGAGACAGGAGGTAAAACTTCCGTAGTGGTGATGAGTCACGAGCCTGTCTATAACCATCAGGCGTTTCGTTTCGAAAAGTCGTCGACACGACGCTTCTGCACATCACTCACACATTCAAATTTTTCTATACCGTGGATTTCACACATGATATGCTTTTATTTAAAGATTAACTTTAAAGTGCAATTGAGACACGACGTGTATCAAAACGGATATACATATATTATTAATTATTCACGTGATTAGTGCTCTGTAAATCTGAATTAGTGCGGATTAGCTTAGCAATTTGTATTAGTAACATTTTATTCTAATTGTTAGTAGAAAATTACTAATTCAATTAGTAGTACGCATTTTTTACTATTTCAAATTAGTAAATTGTCTACTAATATTAGTAAAAAATTAGTAAAAACAGTTACTAATTCAATTGGTAAACGATTCCGCACTATTTCATTAGTATAAAACTACTAATTCAGATTTAGAGAGTGAATTAAGTGCATTTATTTAGTGTTATTAAAACATTTATAAAATGCCAACAACGTATACTGTGTAAAAAGAATCAAGAAGAAAGATAAACACAACACTGAAAACCAATGACAATTTTTTCATATTATATTTGTAGGTTAGATGTGTAGAAGTCTATTGCGGCGGAGACTTTTTTAAAAGAAAACGCCTGCCATACCCCCACTACCGAAGTTTTACCTCCTGGGTCTAGCCCTCTTGGTGCAGCCGTATACCGATAATTCCCGACGGTTTAGTTCAGGTAAACCACCATGGCTAAATTTTTGTAAAGATTTTAATATTTAAATAAATAATTTAATGGTTTCGAAGAATTTATTAAAATTTTTCATATTAATTTTTTTGATAATATTATAAAAATAATAATTAATTAATTATTAAGTAAACAAAACAAGATAAAAACCTCTGCCAAGTTAAACATTTTTGTTATAATTTTGGTGCTCATTTCATTCGTTTTCGTAAATATCGTTGTGTTCATTTCATGAACACTTTGCTTCCTCATAGAGATGTTAATAACAATAAAGTATAAATTTTGAACAATTATTCTCAATTGCTATAATACTTTTTTATCTTTATTTAATACTTCCTCATAAAAACAATTTTTTTCACAATTTCTGTTTTTTAAAGTATCTATAACTTCTTTATTTCTAATCGAATTAGCTTCAAAACAGGTCAATCGAAGCGTTTTTTAATGCTCTACAAGTTGGTAATTATAGTTTCGAAGTAATTTCTACATTTTTCAACAAAATTGTCAAAAAAGTTTTATTTTAAAAAATTTTTTATTTTTAAAAGTTTAATATCGCTCCGATGAATATGAACGAAAAATGTTCATTCTGGGCTCAAAAGATGCGTCTAAAAAAACTCTACAATATAGGAGAAAAACAATTATAGGTGTCCTAAACAGTTTTTTAAAGTTATGGGCAAAAAACGTTTTTTGAAAAATTAAATTTCAAAAAAATATATAGTTAAACTTTATCAATCTATCTCAAAGTACTCTCATTTTATGTCCGCAGGTGAGACCTACAATTTAAAAAAAAATTCAGCCCAAAAGCTCTTTACAATTTGGAGATATTTATGAAAATGTAATGTTTACACACACACACACACACATACGGAATGACATTTTATAAAAATCTCATTTTTGAACTCCTGAGGTCAAATAACATAAAAATATGTTAAAAAATCGAACCTGAAAAATTTTGGTATTACAATACTT
Organism: Leptopilina myrica (nomen nudum); assembly: GCA_032872475.1. Classification (NCBI taxonomy): domain Eukaryota; kingdom Metazoa; phylum Arthropoda; class Insecta; order Hymenoptera; family Figitidae; genus Leptopilina; species Leptopilina myrica (nomen nudum). The sequence continues at coordinate 8,781,256 of CM065467.1, forward strand.
CCTCTATATGAGGAGGCAATAATAAATAAAAATGAAATAAAAAATTAATAAATAAAAATTTAATATTTAGTAAATAAAAAATAAGTAGTAATAAAACAATAATAATAATTAATACTAAAAATACAATTTTAATTTAAAAATTATTTCTTAAAAAATTTTTGTTGATAACATGAGAAAATAATTAAAAATCTTTCTTTTGATTTTTTTTATTTGAGGAAAAGATAAACTTTATTCGGTGTTTAGAAAACAAAGTGGAATATCTGTCATATTTAACTCAAGTGTCCGCCCTTCACGACCGGTTGTACAACTTGCTAATGGTTAGACTCAACTATTTTTTCTTCAACTCCCAGCTGATGAACTTGATTCAGAAATGTATGTGTAAACATGATATTTATCAAAAAAAAGAGAAAGAAAAAAAACTAACTTTCTTTCCCACGATACAACACCCTCTTATCTTCTTGTCGTTGTAAAACAGAAAGAATAATAGAAAAAACAAGTACTTGAAGCACCGTTCACTTGTAATTATGGTTTCTGTTTTTAAAATTATTGGTTTACTTTCATTGTTTGTGTATAACTTTTATTGTAATTTATTTGTATTATTTTATTTTAATTTTTTAATTAAAACAGGTTTCCGATGTTAGAGTCAAAATAATTTTTTTACGAAACGGAAAATCAACTGTTTTGAAGGCTTTAATTTAGAAATTGATTTTTAATTCCCAAATTTAAATACAATTACAATTTACAAAATTTATAAAATTTTCTTTTACATCCTAAGGTTTGAAAAGGGTTGTGAAAAATATTACAATCCCAATTTAATGAAAACAGTGACAGTGATATTTTAAATATAATAGATTTGAAATAAATGTTCGCTATTACATTTTTTTCTAATCGTACAATATGCCAAATTTTGCACGGACCGAAAAATTTAATTTTTAGTCGAAAAAATAAGGAGGGAATGAATTTTTTGCAATTTGACAATATTATTTAAACCTTCGTGGAATGTGTGTGACTATAATTAAAGAATTAAAACTTATTAGTGTTACGGTTTAGGAGGGTTCTAGTTTTATTGCCGAGATTTCTGTCGATGAGTTTACGACTTTGGTCCAGAATATAAATATATAAATATATATATATATATATATATATATATATATATTGTTAGACTTGGAACTAGTAATTTCAGAGAAAATTGTCTCTCCTTTTACAATTTACACACTGGTGTGCAATCAGACGCACCTGTTCCCCACCCAAAAACAGTGGCACTGCTGAATTTCGATTGCGAAATTTTGACTCACTTCTAAATGTGGAATTTAGATCGATGAGTCTATATATGTGTAGGGAATTTTTCACATATATGTGTGACTGCGTACCTAATCATCAAAACTCCGAATTATGCAGCTGCACCGATTCAGAAAACTTTGATTTCTCCATCTGCCTCTAATCCTTTTTTGATTCTATCTTCAAAATTATTATTTTTTCGTTTCAAAATTAGTGTTTCTTTTTTAATGGTTATACACCAGCTTGGATTAATGGTGACGCATAATATTTATGGTTTTCTTGTTCTCATTTTTTTTCCATTTCTATGTTTTTATAATTGTTTATGAATCTACTCTTCGTCTACTTTTTTCGTCTGTTTTTGAATCTTTGTCTAATTTTTGCCTATTTTTGAATCTAGTTTTTGTCTATTCTTGTATCTAATTTTTGTTTATTTCTCTGTCTTCTTTTTGCCTATTTTTGTATCTAATATTTTTTCCTATTTTTGTATCAACTTTTTCTCTATTTTTGTATCTATTCTTTGTCTATTTTTTGCCTGTTTGTGAATCTATACTTTTTTGCTTAATTTTTATATCTTTAAGAATAAATTGATTGCTATAAGTCTTTTGGTATAAATGTGAGAGAGTTATGTCGGGAAATTTTATTTTATTAAAACAATAAATTTTTCTATAGCTTTAGAATTACAAATGAATATATTGTTTTCAAGATGAATCTAATTAAAATAGAAACAAATTTCTCGGAAGTCAAAGAGGAAGCAGCAACAGTTGGAAAACGATTCTCACCTGCCCATTCCGAAAAATCGTGGTACTAGGCTCAGGTGCATCGAGAGAGAATGATCTCGAGCCAACCTGTCACTTTTGTTAAAAATGTTACGCTTGACCTCGACTCAGCTGCATATTAGCTGAGGCAAAAATAGGTGCGCGTGGCTGCATAAATTTGTCCGAAAAATTATTATTCAAAGGCAGGGTTTGCCAGTCCAATTGGGAGACTGAATCATATAGTCATTCTTCTCTCTCTCTCTCTCTCTCTCTCTGTTCCCATCGAATAAATATTTCCCCATCATCATGGTCAAAAAATTTGGTTTAAAAATGCATCTCTCCCTCGCACTCTCCTTTTCTCGACTGCTGACCATTCTCGTGGTCACGCGACTATACGTGCCATATAATCGACAACTTTGGATTATCTCGCGGAATTCGGAAGGAAACTATTATTTCCCAAGAAAAAGGAAGGAGAAAAAAGAGAAAGATTCTGGAATTTCTTAAACTATACCGTGGGAAGTTTGACTTTCGTCAAGGATTCACAATTATTTTTGCCCAATCCTTCAATTTTTTTTGCTTTGCTTTGCTTTGTTTTCTCTATAGAACGACCTATTTCTGATTATTTCTTCGATAAATAGAATTCCTTTTTGTTCGCAAAAAATATATATGTAGATAGGAACTGTCATCATTAGAATTCTCACACGCGATGATTGTCGATTGGTAAAAAATTGGTTTTAAGATTAACGAAATTGTGTTAGTGGAACAAAGGAATTGTAACGGGTAATTCGTTATTGTTTCAATTAAAATTCAATTACTTGAATTGTTTCAAAAAAATTTTTGTATTAATCCTTACGTTGTTTTGTTTTAATTTATTTTTTCAGAAAATGAATAATGTAATATACAAGTTTAAGTTTTTTAATTGGGGAATTGCTACGAAAATAGTTCGGAATAAAATAGACAAATAAATAAAAATAAATTAAAAATTTCTGCAAGGAAATTCTGAAAATTGCAATTCTTTCGTAATTCACTTTAAGTGATTTTGGTTATCACTTACACTTTTGTTTTCACTTTTACTTTGATATAAAATGAAAATCTGTGAAAGTGAAAATGAGTGTGTCAAAAAAAGTTTATTGAAAAAGTGTTATTGGAATTAAAAATAAAAATTTATCGAAATGTCTGAGAAAATAAAAATTTGTCAAAGTGAAAATGAAAGTGAAATTTAAAATCTTGCAAAGTGAAAGTGAAAATAAAAGTGAAAGTAGAAATTAAATCATACGATTGTCCTCAAAATTTATTACACGGAATAAAAATAAATATTAAATTTATTTATAATAGTATTTTAAAATATTGGAGAGGAAATTCGAAATAGCAAAATTTTGATATAAAAAATATTAAATTTTATAAAAAAGTTACATGCCATTTAGTATAGTTGTAAAAAAATTTGATTCATGTTCTTGATATGTAATACTTAATATTAGTATAAATGTAAATACAAGCAGGAAAATTCGATTAAAAATTTTAGAGTTCAGCAGTAGTAATTTAGATTTCATTCCCAAACTTGTCTACCTTTGCGGCTCCAGGATAAATAACAGGGAAATGAATGGTAAAAAATTTAAAGCACGTCAGTAGGCTTAACATGTTTTCGTTCTTATGCACACTTATACGCGGAACAAAACAGACTGAACACATTGATAGGCGCTTCTGGGCGAAGTCCAAGGCAAGTCTAGTGCCGAGTCCCATACTGACAATAATGTGAGCAGATCTTCTAGTGACCTACATTATTATTTTAGTTTGTCAAAATATTTACTTTCATTGGAATATTCAATTAAAAACTGAATATAAAATCTAAAAATGAAACAACTGAAAATATTAGAATACTTTGAATTATATAAAATTTCATACTGGGATTTTTATTATTCTTTAGATATTTAAACGTCGAATCTTTTTAAAAATTAAATACAAGTCCTTTGTCATTTTTACTAAAATGATTTGTTTTAAAACGTTTAAAGAAAGAGATTATATTTAAATATCTACAGATTAAATAAAAATCCTAATGCGAAGATTTTTAAAATTAAAAGTATTCTCTATTTTTTATTTATTATTTCATTTTAGACTTTACATTTAGTTGCCTAAATTGAATATTACAATAAAGTATAATAAAAATTGCACGGAAAAAAAGTACGTGAAATTTTCATTGACTCGGTACTTGACTTTTGGATGCGACACAAAATACTAGAAAAAGTCTAGTACTTTTGCATGAGAGTTTCAAAAGCAGTCAGTGAAAATTTCTAGTACCTTGCTTGAGAATTTCATTGACTTTCAAAAAAATTGTATATTTCTGTAAAATAAAAAATATAATTTCCACTTGTTCATAGTTTTTCTGAAATTCACTCATTTATTCACATATTTGGATAATTGATCACACAAACAAAGAACAATTATTATTGTATCACTTTTCGACGTTTATCAACACTTATGAACTAACCTATAAGCTATAACACACACATATGAGGCATTCCATTTCAAATCGTTTCACTGACAAAAAACAATCGCAAAAGGAGAGCGATTTTCTAATAATTTTTATTATATAAAAATTTAATTATTTATAATATATTATGTACTGATTCGAATGAGAATTTCATTTCCATTTCCGTAAAACACACATTGTAAATAATTTTTTATTTGCTTAATCCCATTAAATGTCCAGAATATATTTTACGGAAATGGAAACTAGAAAAGGTAAGCTTTAATTTCATATAATTTTGATAAAAATCGACGGGGGGGGGGGTGTTTTGAGATATTTAAAGTTTAATATTTCAAACAGGAATTTCTCTACGAAAATGAGCTTAATTTTGAAAAATAAAAATAGAAATAGAAAGTTAATGAAATTCTCATTCGAATCAGTACATAATATATTATAAATAATTAAATTTTTATATAATAAAAATTATTAGAACATCGCTCTCCTTGCGATTGTTTTTTGTCAGTGAAACGATTTGAAATGGAATGACCCATATATTCGCGTATAACTTAAGTATAAACACACACTTAACACTTAAAAGTACGTGTCGAATTGTTCTTATATACCACATGGTGAAATTTTTCACGACTTGAGAGACATGCTATTTCACTAAAAACTGAGAATTACATAACATTCTGTTTTGTGAGAAACACAACATAAAATATATTTTTTTGAAAGTCAATTCATGAAGACAAATATATATATATATATATATATATATATATATTTGTCTTCATATATATATTAACACTATTTGTTTTTCATAAATTAATAGTTTATTCACATCTGAAATAACCACAAATGGAAACAGACGATCAGATGTCATTTACCTTGGATAGAAACGCGCAGCACACACTGCGCATGCCCTACCGAATTTTCAAGCGCAGTCAACTAATCTTTCACGTACTTTAAAAAACTGAACAAATGACTTTTGGTTAAAATTTAAAAAACACTGTGGCCCATACTAGTACTAGAATAATTCTAGGACTTTCTTATCATTATTTTCTAATAAAAACTATATGATACCGCCTTGTATTTTGTGTCCTATCCAAAAGTCAAGCATTTTCAAGGAATGATTCACGTACTTTTTTTCCGTGTAGGTATTACATAACCAGCGAAAAACAAAATAAACACACACCTAACCTCAAAATGAGATTAAACATTTCACTTAGATATTCTTCTAAATTCATTTGAAACACTAGAACTTTATCACAAAACTGCACTCACTATTATATTTAAAATAAAAATTTTTATTAATTGAAACAATTAATACGGCACGACGCACACTACGAACTACACCGAGACTTCCGTATATATAAAAAACGAAGAAACTGAACAAACGCGGGCGCAGGCGCGCCACAGAGTTTCGCATTTCTAAAAACTGTTTGGGAATGAATCTAAAGACTCTCGCACAGAACATTCCCTGTTGAAGTGAACGTTGATACAAAGTTTGTTACAATTGAGTAGCTGAATTAAAATAAATGCAAATAATAATAATTGTACCTGATTCTTTTCATCTTTGGATAAATTACGGAATCTGATTGCACTTGTTGAAAGAAGACTATTATAGCGTTTATTAAGATATTTAGCATTGATCTTAATTAAAAATCATTACCAAACTGTTCGGGATAGAGAACCAAAATTTAATATTTCTTCCTACGATAATACAAATCATTCAAATTGTTTTATATTCAGTCCAAAATCTGAATTTTCATTTTTCTCCGTGTATAAATAAATAAATAGGTAATTCTCCCGAAATATTCCTTTTTGTAAGTTACAAACAGAAAAGAGAAATAATTATTATTTGTGGATTAATGCAGTCAAATGTATTGAGCTTTCAAAGATTTACCACCTTTATAGCATGATCGCATGCTGACTTTAAGCTTTTACAGTATACACTACCGGCAGAAATTGTCGGTACGAACGACGGGCGAGCTACGAAAAGTTGCTGCCGAAATTAAATTAACATATTTTATTATTGAAAAATGATAGAAACTTGGTTCTTGGATCGTTTGAAAGCCAATTAAATTCTGCGTCGTTTGATATATAAATGAAAATTATTTGATATTTTTAAGAGATTTTATCACCTAAAAGATTTTGGAAAAAAATTGATTAATTTTTCTATTTTTGTGCATCATGTTTGTGTGGCTGCATAATCTAGAAAAATTTAGAGAAACATTTTAAACTCTAGCAACATAATCTTTAAAGTCTCAGCTTTTATTTGAGCCTTGAAAATTGAAAATCCGTTCAGTAGTTTTTGAAATATCTATAAAAATGTCCAAGCATGTTGTTTTATAATTTAGGCGGTGATACACACTTATTGCACTCTCGCTGATCTTCGGTTCGTTGCGGCAGGGCCGAATAAGCGGAATATAGAGTGGGGGTCATATTTGGCGCCCTTTTTAAGTTTTTTGTCATTTTAGATTTAATATTCATTAAAAATTTAATAATTTTTAAAGTCAATTATTATATATATAAATAAGTTATCATTTTACAAACTTTCATGTTCAAATAGTCGTTTATTTCTATGTACAAATTTTCACTTTTCAAACTTTTTTTCCCAAAATAAACGACTATTTGAACATGAAAGTTTGTAAAATGATAACTTATTTATATATATAATAATTAACTTTAAAAATTATTAAATTTTTAATGAATATTAAATCTAAAATGACAAAAAACTTAAAAAGGGCGCCAAATATGACCCCCACTCTATATTCCGCTTATTCGGCCCTGCCTCAACGAACCAGGTGATCAGCAAGAGTGCAATAAGTGTGTATCACCGCCTAAATTATAAAACAACATGCTTGGACATTTTTATAGATATTTCAAAAACTACTGAACGGATTTTCAATTTTCAAGGCTCAAATAAAAGCTGAGACTTTAAAGATTATGTTGCTAGAGTTTAAAATTTTTCTCTAAATTTTTCTAGATTATGCAGCCACACAAACATGGTGCACAAAAATAGAAAAATTAATCAATTTTTTTCCAAAATCTTTTAGGTGATAAAATCTCTTAAAAATATCAAATAATTTTCATTTATATTTCAAACGACGCAGAATTTAATTGGCTTTCAAACGATCCAAGAACCAAGTTTCTATCATTTTTCAATAATAAAATATGTTAATTTAATTTCGGCAGCAACTTTTCGTAGCTCGCCCGTCGTTCGTACCGACAATTTCTGCCGGTAGTGTATATTTTAAATTAAAATTTACAAAAAAATTAAGGGGTTAAAATTTGGCGCCAGCGTTTTTTATAATAATGGTCAACTTCGCGTCATTTGTACTTGAATGAAAGCAAATAATTTGGTATTTTCCCAAATGATAATAATTATTTAGAAAATCTTGATTACATGCATAATAAGGTTTTTTTGAGAATCACCCAAATATTTATTACTTCTTGATATTTCATTTTACTAAACTTCACATAATATTTACATATTCATGCATAATATTCACATAATCTCTTTCAAACTTTAGTATATTTTATCTCAAAAATTTGCTGTATCTTATTTTTTTACAAATTGTAAAATACTTTATAAAATTTAATATTTATTTTTGTTCCGTGTAGAGCGTATTAATTATCGTGGTGGATGTAAATATTGTTAATTTTTTTCTTCAATAATCTCTGTTTTAGAATACAACAAATGATAGTCAAAATAGGGGAGACCGAGGTGAGTTGTAACAAAGCCGGTTTCTCGAAAACTATGACCTTTTAAAAATTTTGAAAAGCGTAAATTTATTACATTTTTGATTCACTATTTGATGCAAATTTACTTGACCACCTGAGAAAAGTTTTGGAGATGTATTTAATATGTGTGCAAAAAAATTGCTAAAAGTAAGTTTTTGGCCGAAATTTTGATACTTTATTATTCGACACATATTATATTTTTGTTATTCTAATATTTACCATAATAACTGTTGGATATCCTAGTTTTATGAAATGGTTTTGTGTTTTTGTGTCAGTCTCGAAATTTAAAATAAAAAATAATTATTCGAAGCGATGCACAGTTTTTCGCACCTAGGCGAGTTGTAACAGGCTGTTTCAACTCACCTAGGTTTACGCAAATTTGAGCTTGATCGAATAGAGACTGTTTTGACTTTTGCTAAAGTATATTGTTTTATATTATGGTTTTAAAAGTATTTAGAATTTTACAAATTTTCGTGTAAATCACTTTCATATTTTCCAAAGGAAAAAAAAATATTATTAAAAACGTTTTTCGAGTTGCTCTTTCACATACAAAAGTCAAAATCATTTCTACTTATAGGTTTTTTTTGTTATTATTGAGCTTGTTGCTCATTTTTAATTTAGTTTTTGGTTTAATTTGATTTATATTGATCTCATAAATTTCCTTACTCTAATTTACTCCTTAATTATTTAAAAATTCGCAGAAAAAATTTTATTATTCTTAAATTTCTATATAATATGTTATATACTATTATTTTTAGCTATTATACAGCTCAATTTGTTATTATAGATCGTAATTAAATACCAAAGATTGATTTAAAATATCTAATTAGTGTTAAAGAAAGCGAAATATGTGATAACCTAATTCTAAAAATAATTAAGGTATTAAAACGATTGTTTTATTCTTTTCTATTAATAAGATGTCTTTACTAACTAATTAAATTTACTTTACTAACTAAACTAAGCATTAAAAATTGATTTTTTTCATTAAAATCACAAAATTTGCAACCGTTACAACTAACGTCGACATGTGTTACAACTCACCTTGGTACTAGGTGAGTTGTAACACCGGGAACTGTTTTCAATTTTGCAATTTTTTCGTAAAACCTTACAACTTTTTACATTTTTAATTTTTGGTTCACATACTACACAAAACTACCTATCCAAAAATACAAATTTCATAAAAATAGGACAATTTTTGGCTGAGTTATACTGGATAATGTAAAAATTGTTTCAACTCACCTCGGTCTCCCCTAACATACGATTTTTTAAGTTGAGCACTTTTCGAAATTGATGATTCAATTATTTTAACTATTTGCATTAAATTTATTTTAATTAGTTTAAAGAAAATAGGAAATCCCATCGCTGCCACCGAAAAGTATGACAAAATTCATTTGATAATATTTTTTGCAATTTTCCCATAATTTCAAGTTATCTAAAGTAAATTTATATTCGACAATAGTAAAAAATTTCGAATTTTGTAAGCAATAAAACTGAATAAAATTTATTTGTTATTTTGATGTTTTTGGCTGATGGTAAATGCAAAAATTGGACAAATTGAATTATGGCTCTTTTTGCGGGCGAAATGAAAAAGAAAAGAAAAAAAAGAAGATCGAGATAAAGTTTTGCGTTCCTGAGGCCTCGTAATTCAGGAAGCTCTCCTTCGAGCTCTGAGAAACGCGATAATAAATGTGTGCTCCTTATGAAATACGAGCGAACGAACTCGTCGTGCAGAGCAAAGCAGTTTAGATCGTTTGGTTCTCTTTTGCGCCCGAAGCCCACCTGTTGATTCACGACTGTACTTTTTGTTGTTGTTGTTATTGTACTTTTTCTGACTTTTTTTATTACTACAGAGCCTATTTACTTCGATATTATTTCCAGTAAATTCTGCCTACTTTACATTCTCTCTTCGCTCATGAAAATAATCCCAATTTATATTATCCTTATTATTACCACACACTTCTTTTTCTTCATCCTTTTTCAAATATAATCCGTTTTAATATTCATCAATTCGTTCGTTTTTATTCGTTTTAATAATTTTCTTCTTTTATATAAAAAAATATCTTGTATATTTAAATTAATCAATTCCGAATTTAAACGTTGAAGGAAAAAATGGATTATAAGTTTCACAATAATATTTTGTGAATAATAAATTTTTTTGAATACATTTTTAAGACTGACAAACTGACAGCTTTTGTTTTTTTTAAGAGGTGCTTCTATTTTTTCTAGAAGTGGAAATTAGAATATTGAAAAATAATAATTTTACAAAAAGATTTATGAATTAGTTATTCTTTTTTAATTTTTCATCGAGGAGAAAAGAAAAAAAATTGTTAGGACGTATTTTTGGATCGTAAAATTTACTCTCATCTATGTAGAAAAATCTTTGGTCCATAAAAAGTCAAAATAATATCGTATTTCGTTTTTGTAATTAAACTGTGAGAATTCAGTGACTATAAATTAGTGAAAGAAACATTTTTCATGGTATTTTATAATATCTCTTTATGCTTCTTGTCGATCATCAAGAAAGTGTGTTTGACTTTTATAACTTTTCTTCGAACCATATATGTATATATTGGTCCCCTTTCTCTGTCTTTCTCTCTCGTTCTCCAATCTCGATGAGGTCCAATTTCAAGCACCATTGAAATTTCCAAGGGACAATTTGTCGATTATTTTGTAGAAAATCATTTTCGTGGCCACAAAAATTCATGAGCATCTTAAAAAAATAAAAGTTTTGAAGAGTGTTCAGCTAAGTAAATATACTTAAATTGATGTTTAGATGTGAGTGATTTTTCTGAAAGTAATTTTTTGAATGTTGGGATTAATTTCCTAAAATCTACCAGCTAGTAATTATTGATAATTTGTTTATTTATTAATTACCCAGGTAAAAATATATCAATATTATTTTATACTTAAACGAAAATTTAAAAACTTCCTTTCAGTGAATTTTTATATATAAGACTTAATTTTTGCCACATTAAAAGAAAGATTTTTTCAGAAAATTGTTATTAAGCAAAAATTTTTTTATTAATCATAGTTTTCTTGAAAGTGTAAAATAGATATTTTGCATAATTGTTCTTAAACAGTTTTTTTAACATTAGAAAAAATAACTTTTTTTTACTATAATTTAACTGTAAAAATAATCAAGGGGAAAAATTTTTTCCGACGACATAAAAGAAATTGTGATACTATTAAACCCAAAAGGATTAAAAATTATTATATAAACAAAAACGGAAAACAGATGGGGAAATTTTCACCTCTGGGAAATCCCAATTTTCAAGAGCGAAAAATAAAAAAGCCTCCAAAACGTGCTCTAGATTTATTTTTCTATTCCCAAAATTCGAGGAAACTATTTAGGAAAAATAAATACAGTCGAATATAATAAAAGAAATAGATAATAATTTTTGTTATATGTAGACGTCCACATAAAAAGGGCCCATTTTGGCACTATTGGACTTATCTATATGGGCGAATTCCTTGCAAAATTACGAAATCTCTGGTTCTTCTTGGAAGTTATTCAGATAATAATTGTTTTGAGTTCAGGGTACTTTAATAAGATGACAAATCAAGAGGTTTTAATTTTTTTGACCCTTCATTTCAAAAACACGGAATATTTTTTTGCAAAGGACCGACAAAATGGGCCCTTTTCTTTTTCTAAAGAACCAATAAAGTTAAACATTTAAATTAACGATAAATTAATGAAAACCTTATGATTTGACTATTGTCAAAACATGTAGATTGATAATAAAAAATAAAAAAAAATTAAGGTTTTTCTCAAAAAAGTATTAAATTGCAAATAACTCGAAAAGTAGAACTGACAAAATGGGCCCTTTTCATGTGGACGTCCACATATTTCGAATAAATTCACTTTTTCTGTTCGTTAAAGAAAAAAAGGACCTCATTTTTTTATTCAATAATATTTTCAATTATATTGTTTTGTAATAATTCAAATTCTTCTGAAAGTAGTTAAATTTTTAAATATATTTTTAATTAATTATTAGAAATTATGGATTGATAAAAGAATTTTAGTTAAAAACACTAAAATTGTACTTTGGAGAAGTTACAAATAATTGCGCAGAAATTCAATTATGCTCAAAAGTAATAAAATTCTTCGCTAAAGTTGTATTGTGTTCATAAATTATTTTTAATTCTAGTCATAATTTCGATTATCTTTGTAAGAAAAAAATTTTTTCTACGAAATTTAAGTATTTTCAGAAATTTTAATAAAATTCTTCACAAAACTTTAATTATATTAATAGCCTTCAAGAGTTTTCAATTTGAAATTTTACATAAGTTCAATTATGAATGAATTTAAATAGAACCAGCGTCGTTGTCCTCGCTCGCTAACGCTCGCTCGGAAGACATTTTACTTGTTTATTTCCACTTGTATAAATTTATTAAATAGCATCTCCAAAAATTTTAATTTATATATATATATATATATATATATATATATATATATGTATGTGTGTGTGTTATGTATTTATGTGTAAATATATACATGTGTATGTAAATAATAATTTATTTTTTTTAATTATTTATGTTTGTTTTGAAATATTTGTTATTCAACATTTATTTTTTCATAAATTTAGATTGAATTATTTTAAATATTGATATTTTATTTTTACCTACTTGTAGTTAATTTTAAAGTACTAATTTTCTAATCATAAAATAAAAATATTTTTACTTACACGCATATAAATATTGCCTATATTTTGTAAGTCTGAAGATATTGAGTTTAGGAAAAAGTTGACAATAAATGAAAGTTTTATTTTTATTTTGACTTTTAAGTAATGTAAAAAAAAAATTTTTTGAATAAACAAATTAATTTTTTTTAACTGTCGGTTATATTATATTAATATAAACTGATTTAGAACATGTGCAGCACCAGAATCTAAAAATAAACGTTTATTTTAAAAGGAAAACTTAATTTGTTTATAAAAAAAATGTTTACATTTCTTAAAAGTCGAAATAAATCTAAAACTTTTATTCTTTGACAACTTTTTCCTAAACTCAATATTTTCGGACTTATAAGCTACTGAATATAGGTCTACAATTGAGGCTTCACTGAGAAAAAAATTATTTGATTCAAACAAATTTTGTTTAAATCAAACTTAAAATATCTTTGCTATACAGTCAAACATATTTAAGTTTTATTCAAACATATTTTTTGGTTCAGTTTAAGAGATTATATATTGAAATCAAACATAAATTGTGATTGATTTTAAATTATATGTAGTTAACTTTTAAGTTTGATTCAAACATAAAATTTTTAAACATAATTTTTGTTTAAACCGTAACAGAAAATATGTTTGAATTAAATATAATTATTCAAACAAATAATACTTTTGAATCAATGCAGTAGATATTTTCTATATATTGAGATTAAACTTACAAATTAATTTCATTTAAACAAAATCGTCTAACATTATTTTTGTGTTTAATTTAAGTATAATGTTTTCTCAGTGTTCCAATTTAAGAACCAGTCGGATGTTAAAATTAAATGTTAAATTAAAATTTTATTAATAAAATTAATAAATGTTATTAAAAGTCGAGTAATATTTAAAATGTCTCAAGCAATTAATATTTTGAGCGAAGCAACTTTTATTATATGTCGACGTCCACATGAAAAGGGCCCATTTTGGCACTATTGGACTTATCTATATGGGCGAATTCCTTGAAAAATTACGAAAATTTTGAGTGGTCATACAACGTTTTTGGTCAAAAATTCGATGAGTTACAGAATTTCAAAGTTTATAGTGACAAATACCTCATTTCGAGAAAAACGGAATTAAAGATTGTGATACCTATTAATTGTGATATCTCCGGTTCTTCTGGAAAGTTATTCAGATAATAATTGTTTTCAGTCCAGGGCACCTTAAAGATGAAAAACCAATAGGTTTCAAATTTTTAAAACCACCCCCCCCCCCCCTTCTGTTTGAAAATACATTTAAAACCGACAAAATGGGCCCTTTTCTAAAAAAGACTATTTTCTTATTAATAAACCATTTTTTTACAAGGTTTATGAATGGGAACAATTTTATTGTGTCGTTTGAAGGTAAAGAATAAAAATTAAACTTATTTAAAATTTTTTAAAAGTCTCTATTATGAATAATTTGCCGAAATATCGAAATTTTCACTTCTACGACTACGTAATCAAAGACTCTAACATCAATATCTCTGGTTCTTCTGGGAAGTTATTCAGATAACAATTGTTGTCAGTCCAGGGCACCATGAAGATGAAAAACCAATAAGTTTTAAATTTTTAAAACCACCCTACCCCCCCTTTCTGTTTGAAAATAAGAAAAACCGACAAAATGGGCCCTTTTCTAAAAAGGCGATTTTCTTATTAATAAACCATTTTTGTACAAGATTAATGATTGAGAACAATTTTATTGTGTCATTTGAAGGTAAAGACCCTAGTAGAAATTTGTCGTGGCATGACTAGATTTATTCAAGTTACTGTACAGTTTTAGTCATGGAAGTTTAATCTAGCTTAACTGGCGAATTACTAGACAGCTACTGCATAACACTGTTAAAGAAAATATAAAGTTGAACTTGATTATTACTGCATAGAAGTCCTGTATACAGTTATTTTCATGGCACTATCGAGGCGTTCCGAGATATTATTTTCCAAATTTTGTCGTGGCGTCAGCGCTACCGCCGATTTCAGTAACTAAACAGTTGTGTATTGACATTTTCAAAATATTTTCTATAAAATAAATCTTTTGGTTTTACAGTTTATAGTTTTCATATTTTTAATTTTGTTCTTTTATTTTACTGTTGACAACTTGAAAACTTTTTTAAAATTCGCTTTAATTAATTGAGTTAATTAAAATAACTAATTTTTAAATTCAGAAGACAATTTTTTTTCAAGATTACATAATCTTATTATATGTATAAATATTAATTTAACAAACCTGTTACATACAAAAAGTTAGAATTGGTCCAATAAAGTGAGGTTATGTTTTACATTGATGTATTGACGTTGACATATGTATAGCTCTCCGATCTATATAACAGAACTGTCTATAATTAATGACAGTAGCCAGTAACAATTTATTACTAATTCCTTACGGAAAAAATAGACATAATTCTAGTTATACCCGCGAATTATTTTTTTCAGTGTATACACTGTTGTATTTATGGAAAATGTCTATATAACACTGTTCAGTTGCTGGACTGACGGTAGCGCAAACGCCACGACAAACTTTGAAACATAATTTCACGGAACGCCTAGACAGTACCATGAGAATAACTGGACAGACAGAACTTCTATACAATAAAAATCAATAAGTTCAACTTTAGAGTGTTATGCAGTAGCTGTCCAGTAATTCGCCAGTTGAGCTAGAAAAGATGAAAAAGGGAACTGCTTTACCTGCCGGTAGAGTATGGTTATTATTTTTCCGGAATCGTCCATCGACTAGAACGGCCGTGATGCGTAAGCGTGCGTTTAGGTATTTCGTCCCAGTGTGACCCGAGTTCGCTCCCCGATACCGCTAGATATTTTTCGTTTGAACTGAATTAATTCTTCATATTAGGGTTTACTTTTAAGTCTGTTGTGTGATAAAATAATAATATTTATTTCAGTGTTGTGCTTAATTCAAGGAAAAAGTGAATGTTGTTTACTGTAAAAAAAAGACATGTGTACAAGAATCAGTAATGTTCATAATTTTTTTTAATTATGTAGTTATTAAAAAATAATTTTACAGATAATTTATTATACGTAACAATAGATACACCAACAGTAAAAATATAGTTTCGTAAAATTTTAATTTATTTAATTTGTTGACAAAATAATTTAACGTTATATTTTCAAACTTGTGCGTGTTCAATACGAAACGTCAATATAAATAAAGTTTTGACATTTCCAAGTGAATTATTTTGTACAGTTTTTCTACAGGACTGATGATCAGAAACTGTAAAATTTGACTGGACAATAACTTGAACAAATTAGCGTGACATCACTTTATAGTTTTTAGCCAGTTTAACTGTAAAGTGCCTCGAAATTTTCCAGTGGAACTGTCCAGTGCCCTTAAAGATACTATGACGAATTTCTACTAGGGGAATAGAAATTAAACTCATTTAAAAATTTTTAACAGGTTTTATTATGAAATTTTAACGAAATATCGCCATTTTTTACATCTACGACTACGTAATCAATGACTCTAACATTAATATCTCTGGTTCTTCTCGGAAGTTATTCAGATAATAATTGTTTTGAGTTCAGGGTACTTTAAAGATGACAAATCAAGAGGTTTTAATTTTTTTTACCCTCCATTTCAAAAATACGGAATATTTTTGCAAAGGACCGACAAAATGGGCCCTTTTCTTTTTCTAAAGAACCAATAAAGTTAAACACTTAAATTAACGATAAATTAGTGAAAACCTCATGATTTGACTTGTCAACACATGTAGATTGATAATAAAAAATAAAAAAAAATTTTGGTTTTTCTCAAAAAAGTATTAAATTGCAAATAACTAGAAAACTAGAACCGACAAAATGGGCCCTTTTCATGTGGACGTCCACATATATGTTGCCGGCCGACGAATCCGACGAAACGACTAGGAAACATTTTAATATTATAGAAGATAGAAGATTATTAATGAACTTAGATTTATGAGAATTTAATTTTCAGAAAATATATATATATATATATATATATATATATATATATATTGGGTCATTTGGGGTAAATGTAAACGGAATATCTATTTTTTACCAAAAACATTAGTTTTTTTTGTTAAAAGGTAAAACGGATGGATTTCTTTTGCATGAACTTGTTACTTTACTTCTCTAGAAAAATTGTATGAGGTACAAAAAATATTCATGCACCTGAATAGCCTAAAACTGACTGTTTACATTTACCCCGAGATTTTGAAATTTTCCTAAATTTAGGGGTAAATGTAAACACCACTGTAGTTAAGCAAGATTTAAGAAACAAGTTATTTCAAGTATATACTACTGTTTTAAGGGATGGAAAAACTGAAAAAAATTCTTCGTAGATGTATAGTAAATCAACCAGTTTACTTATAATGTATCATATAAAATAAACAATTAACCATTACAAAATTAGTAATGTAAAAACTTGAATTAGGGTACAGTGGGGTAAAAAAGCCAATGGTGCAAAAAAGCCATCTGGCTTTTATTTTGAAACTATGGAACTATTTTACCAGCCGTTTGAAATATAAATTTAATTAAGTAAAACTCAATTTTTGATTCTAGTTTGGCTGTCGTATCGATAATATTATAGTTGTTATTGTAATTTGTATTTTTTAAGTGCTTGTTTCAATTTGTTTCGATGACTGTGAATTGAAAGCAGGTAAACTAAACATAAAATACAATTTTGGAAGCTAAAAACTTTTCTAAATTATTTATTTGTTATGCAGATAAAAGAAAAATATAATATTACAAAATTTGATAACAAAATATTTTGACAAAATCACCAAATGGCTTTTTCACCCCACCAAGTGGTGCAAAAAAGCCATATGCAGAACTTTCGTAAAACTCTTATAACTTTATCTTTTCACTGCAAAAATAGGTGTCTTTTTTGATATCTTAAAATAAGATGTAAGATGGCAAAATGGTGTCTTACATCTTAAAATAAGATGTTTTCTAAAGCGTCTTACTGATATTTAAGATGCTTTATACGTTTTAGCAGTGATGAAGATATTTCTTCCATCTTAGAAAAGTAAGATACTTCTGTAAGGTCTTTAAAGTATCTTAAATTAAGATGTTTCTGTTGCAATAAGATGTTTATGCGATAAGTTACATGAGAATCGTAAGATGCGCCATAAGTGTAAGTTACTAAAAACTAAGATACATAAAGTGTTTTCCATAATAGCCCATAGTTAATCTCAAAACTTTTTGCCCCATAAATACCACAGAAAATATGTACGAAGATACTTTTAACATCTTAAATTAAGATGTTTCAAGTAACTAAAAAGTGTCTACCAAAACATCTTAGAAATGACTACCAAAACATCTTAAATTAAGATACTTCTTTTTGCAGTGTTCACGAAATACAAAAAAATTTTCTACAAGGATTTTGAAGCCTAATAACTAAACTTTTAGTAACAATTAGAAATTTGAAAAAAGAAATTCAAATTTTGATTTTATAGTACCAAAAGTAAAAAAGTGGCTTTTTTACCCCACTCTACCCTACTGATTATGAATCAGGTGTCAAATTTCCAAAATTTAAAATAGCGGTTTCAATATAGCTGACGAATGTTCAAAAATTGTATATGCAATTTACAAGGAACTTGTTCTTCGTTTAAAATAAATTGTTTTAGGGCGTTTGGTGTTGCTGATTATAAATCTTAACGTTAGGTTTTAAACATTAAAATTGAAATCTTGATTTTAATACATTTTCAAAATTTCTGTCTTCATAATAACGACAACAATTTTTAATTTTGACATCAAATTTGGATTTAGTGACCCAAAATAAAAAAAATTTAATGACATTTTGAATTTTGAGAAGCAGACATTAAATCCGCCATTTTGAATTTTTTAATTCTTGCACCTGATTCGTCATCAGCAACCTCGAATACCCCCGAGTAACAAGTTCGGTGTAAATTGCATATAATATTGTTTAAATAAAATATAAATTAATGAAACAATGATTTAAATCTTTGTAAAGTACAACTATTTGAAATTATTATCCAAGTGTATATTTGTATTTAAATGTTTATCTCAAAAAAATTTCTAGTAGGTTTGACTACTTTTTAACTACTCTGCGTGGTTAAATAGGTCCTCAACTGGATTTCAAAAGTTATATTGATTACCGAAAAGTAATAAAAAGAACTAAAAATATAGTTGGTGTAATCAGATTTTGTAGTTGTTCGTGAAATTTAACTACTTTTTTTAGTCATCTGAACTATTATTTATTAACTACATTAAAAGTAGTAAAACCAACTATACACAGAAAAAACCGGACTCAAAATGAGTCGCATATGAGACTCATTTTGAACTGCAACAAAAATGATACCCCTTCGACTCATTCAGAGTTTCTAGGGAAAAGACTCAAAATGAGTCTTAAGGGGTATCATTTTTTCTTTACGATAAAATTACAATCACATTGAAAAAGCTAAGAATAATTTATAAAAATATGAATTAAGATAATTGTTCAAAACTAATAAACACGTTGCACTTGTCAAAACATTAATACTCGCAGTCGATTTATTGTTTTTATGAGAAATGGAAAAAATTTTTTAGATTAGACATTTGTCAATTGACAGACAGGGATGGGCAACCATGGAACACGAAACATGCGAAACACAAAAGAAAGTAACTAGAATATTGTTATTTTACTCATTCTGAGTTACTTGAAGTTGCCGATTACTCATTTCGAGGCAATTAAAGTTGTCGATTACTCATTTCGAGACCGACTTCCAAATGAGTTGCAACAAAAATGAGTCGGGTTTTTTTCTGTGTACAAAAATTTTTCGCAAAACTAAAAAAATAATTAATTTAACAACTTTCCATTCAACTAGGTAATGGTAGTTGAAGATTTTAATCAAATTTTTTTCAGTGTATATACACTGTAAAAAAAGGAAGTTAAATTTTAACTCTCCAGGGGATTCTATAAAAGTCGCACCCATTTGGGAGTTAATGCCAGGGGAGTTAAATAAAGAGAGTTAAAATTTAACACCCAAATGCTAACACTTCATGGAAAAAATAACTCGCGCGGATGTTGAATGAAGGGAGTTAGAAATTAACTCTCTTTTGGAGTTGATTTTTAACTCGAAAAATTTCACTCCCGAGTCCGTTAACTCCCTAAATTTATTACAGTGTGAAAATAATATTTATATTTTTAACTTTCATTTTCATATTGGGACATGCCAGGAAACTGAGAATTTAGCACTTGAATGCTCATTTTTGTTAAAAAAAAAAACTTTTTGAAATAGGGTTACGCGACGTGACATAATGTACACTGTAAAAAATTTAGGGAGTTAACGGACTCGGGAGTTAAATTTTTCGAGTTAAAAATTAACTCCAAAAGAGAGTTAATTTTTAACTCCCTTCATTCAACACTCGCGCAAGTTATTTTTTTCATGGGGAGTTAGCATTTGGGTGTTAAATTTTAACTCCCTTTATTTAACACCCCTGATGGCATTAACTCCCTAATGGGTGCGACTTTTAAAGAATCCCCTGGGGAGTTAAAATTTAACTCCCTTTTTTTACAGTGTAGAAACCATCAGGTTTTAGAATTCCCAATAAATATAATTTCCTTTTTTCAAATTTAATGTAAAAAACAACCTTGGACATCACAAATTCCCTCGTTTGTAGAACTATTCATATATACCATACTGTCTGCTACAAATGGTGTTATCATTCCTGACTGATCCGGCGCTGATCCGGCAGGAATGCCGATGCCGGCCCGGTACCATGCCGGTCATCGATTTTTGCCTGGGTAAATCCGAATTCAAATGTTTTTCACTTCTATTTCAAAGTCAAGTTCTTAAAGGTGAGAATATACTATTGTAGTGTCTCTGCCAAAAAACTTTTTTTCTGTGCCTGTGTATTTATACTATTATGTATTTGCGAGACGTTTTCTGAATCTTGTTTGTGAGAGAGTTTTGCTGCCACCTAACGGTCAAGTGCCGGAAAATATTGGCGTGTAATTTAATTTTAATTTAAGCTAGAAATAAAACAAACAAAAATAACTATTCTGTGATTACAAAATAGAAAGAGTGTGATTACAATTAGGGAAGAAAGAAGGATAACTCTATCTCGGTTATTAAATCAAATAAACTTCTCCACAATCTTCGACCTAGAATTTACAGAAGGATTTATACTGTTTTTTCAAAACAGGCAAAGGGGAGGTGTATCAGGAAATAAAATGCATATTTACCAAGAATGATTGTATCCCTTTTGGTTTATTTTTTGCCGACATTTATATTTCTTTGGGTCCAGCCAGCTGCTCGAAAATTCAGTGCTAATTTGACGCTATACGTGACTGCGTCACACTTGGTCAGATTTAACGGCTATACAAGTCAGGTGTCTCTATGTGTATTCACCAGTCGTGTAGGATTTATTTTCTTTCCGGCGCTCCATACCATGGGAAAAACCGATCCGGTATGGCAGGTATCTCTCCAAAAGAGAATTAGTCTCTTACTTTCACGTCTATAGTCTTCGGACGATCATCAATTCCGTCCTATGCGGGGAATCCATTCCCCAATCAGGAATGGATTCAACGCCCATATCCCGAGCCGAACTCAAGACTGCACTGAGAAAAATAGAGTTTGAAAAACTGGGAGTCAATATTGAAAAAACTGGACTCAGTCCAGTAAAAGTTCATTAATTCATTTCCATCAAGCATCTTAGGGTATTGCGTATAGTGTATAGAGGGCTTTAGTTCCAAATGTTACTGTAAAGAGCATTGAAACACAGGCGAAGATTATAAGGCGCGCTGCAGTGTGCATAGTAGAGAAACTGGACTCAGTACCATACTTCGAAATTTTCACAATAAAGGAACGCAGGCGCGGAACCTGTCAAAATAAATGGCCGACGCGACGCGAAACGAGTGTTTCCTTGTATTCACTTCGTCAATTTTATATAAAAAAAGAAAAATATGTTAAATGCACTCTTTATATATTCATATTTATTAATTCACAAGTTTTATTCTTCCCACATCTTCATACTTACAATTAACAACTTAAACATATCGGAAAATCTTACAATCATACGGGATTGAAACACCTACCTAACCATACAACTAAATATACGCATAATTATAAATCGCACGCTTTTACATTAAGCATTAAGCTTCTCGGCTTCGCAATCGATGGGGGAAATTTTTTATTTAAGAAACATCCCTTTCCAATGAAATAAATTGGATCATGCGTGAATTTTACTATGTAATTAATGTAAGTATGAATGTCAACAATATTCATAATAATGAATAAATAATATTAGCAACTAGTTTAAAGTTGATACGGTTATTAGAATTTAATAATAAATAAATAAAAAACATTAATTTTTTCTTTTTAACCTTGAAACCTTTTTTAAGTTTGACACTCCTCATGGTAAATTTGATTATTTTTTTCGTGTACAAAATAGTGAATTGACCTTGAATGTAATGTATAATTAATTATTCTCAAAGCAATATTTAATACTTTAATTTACTTAACTGGACTGAGTTAATATTCGCTTCTATTATATTGACTTGTGTTTTGTACACTGCCGCGTTCTTTTAACAATTACATGAGAAAGTAATTTCTCTTTCCAATTTTTCATACTCTTATTCCCTCTTAGACTATATAAACAGTCTTGTTTAAGCTGATGAATGGGATAAGTTGTGTTGAGTCCCAAACTATTCAGCTGTGAAACTTCTAATACTATAGTGTGTACCTGTCACATATTATTCTATAAAGGAGTACTACACTGACTGCATAAATCATTTTTCCATTTTTCTCCGTGTAGAAGTGCGATCGAGTTGTTGCATAAAACTGCCTACAATTTTCATTTTTTGAAAGAAGACTAAAATACAAGAAAGCATTGGAAAAAATAAATGTTTCGATGCAACTGAGTCAATTAGTTCTCTCTCTCTCTCTCTCTCTCTCTCTCTCTCTCTCTCTCTCTCTCTCTCTCTCTCGATATTTTAATTTCAAATATTGGAAATAACAAATTTTCCGGCTACAAATCTATGTTAATTGAACTAAATAAATATTAAAATGAATTCTTTTTATCTTCTTTTTGAAAATATCCGACAGTAATTTGAAAAAAGAAGAAAATATCTTTAAATAGTAAAATAGTTTATGATTTTTGGTTTTATGAATTTTTCATTACCTATTTTATAAGTTTTTATTTTTTTATGTTGGTTGTCCTTGAATAATATTTAAATTTACTGCAGGTTACGGTGCGTGCTCTGTTTAATTTGTAAATCCGTTTGAGTCGCTTTGTCCGCCAATGAAGGAAAACTTTAATAAATACTTAATATTCGCATTAAATAATAAATTGTTTCTCCATTTCTTTTATTCTTTCATAAATTCTATGTCTTTTAAATCCATTTTTTTCATAGGAATTTACCAATAAAATTAACTACTTATGGAAATGTTCTTGCTTCTCCTTGAGCAAAGAAACAGAAATTTATTGTTTCCTCGGGCATTTTATTAAAGGGTCTGCAAATTTTTTAGGCTCTAAAATTGAAAGTTTATAAAATATGTTTTGCTGTGAAGTCTTCAAATACACCCGTGTGGAAAAATTTTATGGCGCTGACCAAGCGCTTAAGAGACTGCCTAACGTCTTTCTAGACCAAGGGTAGAAATCGACGATAGGCATATTACTGGTTCAGTACGGAAAGGCTTAGTACTGAAAGCATGAAGTAGAATAAGGAGACCGAATGACCATGCAAATTTTGTATTGAAAAACTCGGAATGATTGTTATCTTCCCGTTTTATAATAAGATTCTTAAAAGTTATTGAATTGCAAATAAAAAGGATTCGAATCGAATGTTTAGAAAATATTAATTTTTATGTAAAAATAATAATGATTAAATAATAATTTTAAATAAAACTATTGATGTTTTCAAATAATTTTACAATTAAAAAAAATTCGTAAATAAATGTAATCGAACATTTCTTTGAGAATCTAATAATTTTTAGAATGTATCAGAATAATCTTTAGGGTCAGGTGAATAGTCCAAGTTTTGTTTGTAAATTAGAGAAAAGTATTAATTTTTGTTGTCAACTCTGATTAAATTAAAATTAAAAAATATTTCAATAAACTATCGGAAGCTCTTTGAAGTGAATGCGATAATGCAGTCTGTCACAGTTAGACAATAGAGTCGATTTTTCCAAAGAGACCACGCCTCGCGGTGAAATATTCTTAAGACAAGAAGACGAGAAAATAGAAAAAAGGTTGAGAACAAGAGAAACGGTAAAAGGTCTTCTTGCCTATTGTATTAGGGGATGCATTCCTTGCGAAATTCATGTTACCGCCACTTGCAAAATAATGTCTCGACTAACTGCTCGGCAAATGGCACAATGACTACTTCTGCTCTCTTACCACCCGGAATCGTTCGCGAGGTCCTCAAAGTCACCTGCTGATGTATTCTTCTTCTTCTTTTTTTCTCTTTACTTTGTAATTTTCTAAATCAAAAAGCCAGCTCTTGACTCCTGTCAAGAGCTCTCTTTCTCTTTACTTTAACTTATTTTTGCAATTTAAATTTTCTTCAAATTTTTTTATTTTTGGTAAATACGTATTTTTAATTACTTTATTTTTTGTAATTATGTAGTTTTAAATATTTTATTTCCTTATTTTTGGTAATTATGTAGTTTTAATTATTTTTTTTTTTTTTTTTTTAATAAATTATGATAAGCTTCGAAAAAGGTACCTGAAATATAGAATATATCAAATATAGAATCAGTTTTTGTTAGTTATTTTAAATGTAGTAAATATGTAAATATTAATGATTTATGTTCATAGTTGATTCCCTTTGTGTAATTTTATTCAAAAAATTGCAAACATAACCTAAAAATTTCTATTATTTAAGTACAAGAATAAAATGCATTGTATAGAATTTCAGTAAAACTGTTCTACAGATTTTCTAGATGAATTTTGGAAATATTAAGTAAAAATTTACTAATTATCTTTTTATAGAAACCTGTTAGTTAACTATATATTAATAATTGAATTTTGCCTTTTTTGAATTTCGCGCCAATCTAGTTTTTTACATTGCAGCCCAGGGGTCATGACAATTCGCTCACAAACGACATGAAATGAATAGAATACATTTTCAGTATAATTATATTGTTTCATTTTAATTATAAAATCAATAATATAATAAATTTAAATAGACAAATAGTAAATATTTAATAAATTAATGTCTAAAATTAGAGAAAAGGAGGAGAAAAATAGATTATTTTATTTATATTAACTTATTGTTTCCTTTTATTTATCCATAGATTTAAACCACCAATGAACATTTTTCGTCCATATTCACCGAAGATATTAAATTTTTAAAAATCAAAAATTTTTGAAAATAATAATTTTTTCAAAATTTTGTTGAAAAATGTAGAAGTAACTTTAAAACTATCAGTATTATCTTGCAGAGCATTAAATAATGCTTCTAATGGCCTATTTTTGAAGCTGATTCGATTATAAATAAAAAAGTTATTGGTATTTTAAAAAACGAAAATTGTGATGGAATTTAAAAAAAATTTCTAATGTGAAAGTAACTTTGAAAAGTTGAAATGTATCATTTTCCAAATAATTTCTAAAATTTTAAAAAAGAAAATAATTAAAGTCATAATATACTATAAAAATCAAAATCACTTATATATGGAAAGTAAATTTTTAACCCATTAACGCCCAAATGGCCAAAATTTTTACTTGGACTTCAATACACGATTTTTATACCTTACTTAAGTATGCTATTGGTGGGCAAAATAGTTGTACTTTCAAAATATAAAATAGAGAAATTCTGATTTCAAGATGGCGGAATCAATATTTTGAAAAAGTAAATGCATTATAGTAAAAAAATCGAAATTTACACTAACATTCAAAAAGTTTGCAAATTCGATTCAAAATGTATACTCGGGGGTTTTCGGGGTCGCTGATGACAATTCCGATGTCAGTTTTCTAAAATTCAAAATGACGGATCCAATATGGCATATGGTGGATATAAACCGGCATTTGTAAAATTTTTTTTTACTTTTATGATAAAAACAACACGAGAACCCAATGGATTTTTTTATAAATACTTTAAATCGTGTATTGAAGTCCAAGTAAAAGTATAACAAAAATATATAACTTGGCAGCGGTTTCATATAATTTTATTTATTGATTATTTTACTTTTTGAGTATATTTCATTTTTTTTTAAATCATATCTAATTAATTAGTAATTAATCAATACTTTGCATTATTAAATCTTAAATAATTATTTAATTTAATAAAATAACTGAAACTACTTAGGGTCATTTGGGGTAAATGTGAACGGAATATATATGTTTCACCAAAAACATCAGTTTTTTTGTTAAAACGTAAAATGGATTGATTTTTTTGCATGAACTTGTTACTTTACTTCCCTAGAAAAATTTTATCAAGTACAACAAAATATTGATGCACCTGAATCGCCTAAAACTGACTGTTTCTCAGGGTAAATGTAAACACCTAATTATTTATTAACATAATTGACGAAAATCAAAGTCAACTATTGATAAGACATTAATAAGGAAGAATAAAAAAATTTAGTTTGATTTTTTAATTTATTTTTATGCAAATGCGAGACAAAATACTGAAACAGTAAAATTTTGATTTTCAATCTTTTTTGCATTAAAAAATAACTTGTACTATGGCATTGCCAATTGTCAAAATAAAATATTGGCAATACTCAGAACATCTTGTAGGTGAGCTGAGGTAAAAATATTGACGTTGTACTTATTTTTAAAGGACCCCGCACAAAATACATTGAAAAAAAGTCTCGGTCAAATTTGTTCAAACTACGAAGTTTTGTAGCTTATAATCTCCTGAACAAAAAATGTTAATGGCAAAAATCCCGAAAATCAATAGCTTTTTAGCTACATCATGTTGAGCCTAAAAAAATGTGTAAAAAATAGTAAAGCTTGCTCATGGCTCAAGGCTCAAGACTTAATGCAAAGGGTGGAAGCTTGTTGATGGCTATAGGGTTGATCAAAGTTTGATCTTGGCTCAAGGCTTGATCTTGGCTTTAGGCTTGATCATGGCTCGAAACTCTAATATGGATCAAGGTTTGATTGTGGCTCGAAGCTCTAATGTTGATTAAGACTTGATTGTGGATCAAGGCTTGATTATGGCTTAACGATTAATCTTGGCTCGAAGCTCTAATGTTGATCAAGGCTTGATTATGGATCAAGGCTTGATCATGGATCAAGGCTTGATTATGGCTTAACGATTAATCTTGGCTCGTAGCTCAAATCGGCTATTTTTAATAATTTTCAACAAATGGCGTTCCACTTTTTTTCAATTTTTACACTATAAAACTTGTATTTTTATTAAAAAAAGATATTTATATTACAATATTATAATATAATAATATAATTATTAATAATATATATAAATATAACATATATAAATAACTATTATTTATTATTATGAATGGTAATATTATACGTATATGTTTTTGCCAGTCTGGGCCTCGGCGCGTGGAACGCCATTTGAAACGCCCTGCCAGTGAAGTGGTTAACTGTTAAGCCATTATAAAGCCTTGATCCACATTAGAGCTTAGAGCCACGATCAAGCCTTAATCCATGATCAAGCCTTGATCCATAATCGAGTTTTAACCATGATTAACTGTTGAGCCAAAATCAAGCCTTAATCCATATTAGAGTTTCGAGCCATGATCAAGCCTAAAGCCAAGATCAAGCCTTGAGCTAAGATCAAACTTTGATCAACCCTATAGCCATCAACAAGCTTCCACCCTTTGCATTAAGTCTTGAGCCTTGAGCCATGAGCAAGCTTTACTATTTTTTACACATTTTTTTAGGCTCAACATGATGTAGCTAAAAAACTATTGATTTTCGGGATTTTTGCCATTAACATTTTTTGTTCAGGAGATTATAAGCTACAAAACTTCGAAGTTTGAACAAATTTGACCGAGACTTTTTTTCAATGTATTTTGTGCGGGGTCCTTTCTAAATTTAGCTGAAACATCTACTGTTTACATTTACCCCAAATGATCCTACTTGCAGTCGATTTATTGTTTTTACGAGAAATGGAATAGTATATTGTGCAACAAGTAGAGAAAGAAGCTGTTTCCCGACGAGTGCGAAGTTTGCTGCTCCGAGCGAAGCGAGGGCAGCAATTTGCACGAGGTCGGTAAATCTTCTTTCGTACGTGTTGCACACAGTACTTTGTGCAACAACTGTTCAGAAAAAGTGCCATTTTAAACTTTTTGAGTAAATAAAAAGCTACAACCAATGTTTTTATTTATGATCAAATAGTATTTTACCTCTCTAAAAAACCATATATTACACGTTAAAGATTTCAAGTAACGCGTCACTGCACAATCCTGCTTTTAATCATTCTTTAAGCACTTTGTCGCACTAGTGCAGCAAAGTACTGTTTTGCGTCTACTTTACAAGCATGTAAAGTAATGTTTTTTATTCAGGCATTGCACGAAAAATTTTTTAGGTTAGACATTTGTCAATTGACAGACAGGGATGGGCAACCATGGAACACGAAACATGCGAAACACAAACGAAAGTAACTAGAATATTGTTATTTTACTCATTCTGAGTTACTTGAAGTTGCCGATTACTCATTTCGAGTCACTTGAAGTTGTCGATTACTCATTTCGAGACCGACTTCCAAACGAGTTGCAACAAAAATGAGTCGGGTTTTTTTCTGTGTATCAAATAAAAGAAAGTTTTATTATATTAATTCGCACAAATTAACAAATATTGTTCTCTGCATTTGAATAAGTTAAAAATAACTGATTTGATAACAAAATGTCAGTCCCTTATTCAAATAGTAGTATTTTCCTACTGAAACAGTTAATGGTAACTAAATATTATTTTTTCCGGTCATAACATGAATTTCCTATTATTTTCCGGTTTACCAGATTGGTAGACAAACTGATATATGTATTGGTAGGAACAAAAACCCGTCGAAGACGGGTACGACAGCTGGTATTTTTATAATATTAATAATTATTTTGCAACATTATTATTAATTAATGACAATATATTATTAAGTAGTTTAAATAATTAAATTACATTATTATATTTTGTTACATTTATGGATCAGATTTCGTTAAATTTTCACAAAAAGTAAAAAACATCTTTTTTAAATCAAAAAGTTGGAAAAACATTTTTATTTGGCCTTAGGAATGTACCTACCAAAGAACAGAAAAAATTTTTTTTTATAAAATTTATTACAAAATGGATTTTTTTGTAACTTTTGAAACAAAATTTTTAAGTAAGCGAATTCTGATTTGTTTTTATTTGTTAGTTATTTTAATGTTGATTTTTACCATTTGCTTCTTAAGTTTATTTATATTTGCTTTTTTATAGAAGAATGGAAAAAGGCATTATTACGTAATGGAAAAAATCGAAAAATTGTTTTTCTTACGATTTTTCTTCTTTTTCCTCCCAAAAATGTGAATTGTCAATTTTTAAATTCTTTCCCCACTTAAAAAACTTCTTTTTTTATAATCTCTCCCCATTTTGGGTACGTGTAAAATTGGTTGTAAAATTTTAAGAGTTGTTTCATATATATAACATATATAAAATAACAATGCATGAAAGAAACATTTTTTGCCTTTTGTCTTGAAGCTTAAAGCAGGTAAAATATCAATATAAGAGGGAAAATTCTTCAAGTTTTGAGCGTCAAGGATTCTTCAAGTTTTCCACTCTCATATTTCGCGATTGTTTCAAAGTCCCTTGGGTCGTGGTGCATAGTCGTTGTTGTTGGAGCCGTTGTCGTCATTTTGGAAACGAGGGAAAGTCGTCAAGTAGTATACCCTTGTCTCATAAGACGAACAAACATAAATCAATTTCAGATGGTGAAGAGAAACCAAGTTGTTCCTAAATTTTCCTCTCTTGAAGAACAATGCTGCGCGTAGATCTTACTGATTTCAACGTCCAATGGACCAATATTATATATTATATAGTTTTCTGCTGAGCATTTGAAATTGATATTTCAGGTCTATAAAAACTACACTTGTTTGTCCCTAGACTATGAATATAAAGTACTATTATCGAATAATTTCAAAAGATTGTTTTCCTTTGGTTCTTCTTTAGATCTTGCTTCAATTTTCCGTCTAAAGTTTTTCATTTTTGTTTTTCTATTTTTCATTTTTACTTTTTTTCTATCTTTGTTTCTCTTCTAGTTTTTCACCGCAAAAATAAACTCTCAAAGTTAGAAGAAAATTCCACTTACTAATTATTTTTACATTTTATAGATTTCCTCATGAGGAAGCTTTGCATTCGTGATGATTTTCAATTTTTCAAAAGAAGGTTATATGGGCTCAATTTTGTCTAGAACATATGTATATTCAATTCTGAGTAAATGTTCAGATGTATGTGTGTGTGTATGTCACAAAATATTGTGTACAAAATATCTCAGACAAATTCTACTTATTTTCTGTGCTTGTAGGTTTAGAAATCTTAGAAAAAAAGAGAGAAGGAAGGAAGTAGAGACTGAGTGAAAAAAGTGAAATTATATAGACAATTTGGAGGTTGTTAAAATTTGAAGAGGTGGTCGTTTTCGTCACGCCTCTTATACTACAGGCTATAAGTTTTTGTGAATATTGTATTGGAAGGGCCGCATTATTACTTACTTTAGTTTGTGAAAAGCGCTTTATTCCCCATGGGTCATGGAATAATTGTGCTTTAGTGGGTCCCTGTCATTCTCAAGTGCCTGTGGGCAATGGAGCCTGGGATGCTGGAGTGTGGTAAAACGGCAAACTTTATAAAATGTAAACGGAACACAGGTGCATAGAAGTGAAGTGGAACCCCCCTGGTTTTAAAAATGGTTGACTTGCCATAGTCAATAGTGTCCACTCAATCCACTTCAAGTGGTTCGACCATCTCTCTCATTCTCTCTCCGTGTCACCGATACTCCAAAACACCTCGAGCATCCATTGTTCTCTGTAAGAGATATACTTCCCGGAAATTGTGATACCTGGGACTCTCACTCTCTCTCTCTCACTCTCTCTCTCTCTTTTTTTTCTCTGGGTCTAATTATTCGTCTCGATGGTTTAAAGTCCGGAGCTATAGTCATAGTAGATGTTGACGTCGCGACTTGTTTGAAGATAAAAATTAGTCAAGGGATGAATACTTGTTTCTTTCATTGTCTGTAAAGGTAAGGATTTTCAAGGATTTGTTGTTCAAGGAGAATATTATCTTGCATTTTTATTTTTAAAGCTCGTTTGAGAATTCTTTTTTCGACCTGGGGTATTTTTTTTTCTTTTGCGATATTTTGGTTTTTTTATTTTTCTTTTGCTCGCTCAATTTAAATCAAATAAATTTTTAATGACTTTCCGCTTTTGCCGGCAGTAAAAATTAGCTGATTTCAAGTAAAAAATACAATTATAAATAATAACTCCATAATAATTAGGGGAGACTGTAATTTTAACTATAAAAAGGTCTTATCATTCTAAATAAATGTCCGAAGTTATGTGACATTCTGTTCATTTTTGTGGTGTCCATAACATGAAATATGTTTTGAATCTACACTGTATAAAATTTAGCGGGAGTTAACGGACTCGAGAATTGGGAGTGAAATTTTTCGAGTTAAAAATCAACTCTAAAAAAGAGTTAACTTAGTAACTCACTTCATAAACACCCGCGCGAGTTGTTTTTTCCATAGGGAGTTAGCATTTGAGTGTTAAATTTTAACTCTCTTTATTTAACTCCCCTAGCATTAACTCCCCAATGGGTGCGACTTTTATAGAATCCCCTGGGGAGTTATAATTTAACTCCCTTTATTTACAGTGTACATTTTTAAATTTTTACGTTAAAGAAAATTTCTACTTTTAAGTATATTTAAAAAAAATTTTTCAACACAATTTTTTCGGGTCCTTATTTAAGTCCCCTGAAGATGTACCTGCAAGTAATTAATAAATATTGTTAGTCAGATTTTGTATATTTGTTGTTAAAGCCAGAAACGCACCCTAGGGCTAAATCTTAAGTGTTTTTAAAATTTTTCGTTTTTTTCAGGATTATTTGTTTAAAAATTATTTATTTGATATTAGACAAGTACTCTGTCAAAAATCTAGACCGCTCATTTGAAATAAACTTTTATGTTATAAACATTGCGAATATTTTCTCTTTGTAAAAGTAGATTAACTTTTTAAGTTATAAAACTTTACAAATATTTCCTCTTCTTTTAAAAGAGTAAATAGTTTTTCTGATTGCAAGCAGTTTCAATATTGTAAAATTTTTTTACTTAAGTTATAAGCCTTCAAAGTCAACTGACTATACTTTTTTGCCGATAGTAAAGGGTTATAAATTTAAAAGTGAATAAATTATGTGTCAAACACAAGTTTTACTTTCCACACGTTAACCTTTTTTTATTTGATATTTGTAATTTAGCATTTTTAACATTTGTACGTTTGTATCACCTATATTTAAAGAACAATTATTACAAAAATTAAAAACTAAATCGTTTTATAGAAATAAATTACCCAGGCGGAAATTGACCACTGGCATCGTACCGCGCCTGTACAGACGTCGGTAAGACTGTACTGACATTCGTCCGCGAGACAACCGGATCGGTGCAGGCTTTCTACTGGAACATGACAATGTGTTGTAGTGGCTGCGCGTCCGGCTCGGTACAAATTTGATGCCGCCGAACAACCGGCGTTGTACCGGCATTCGTCCGCTCTAGCAACCGCGGCGGGCCAAATATTCTTTCAAAGACGACTCGCTTCAGCGGACCGGCGTTCTACTGGCATTCGCCCGTCTAGCCAGACTAAATTATATTTTCTATTGAAAAATAAAATAAAAAAATATTTCATTAACTATGCATGGTGCATGTTAATTAATATTTATTTATAGATCATTTCCAGCATTTTTAACACATTCTACATTTTATTTACACATTAAAATTCTAAACGCTCGCAAGTGGGATACGAAGCCCAAGCTATTCCTAATCGAAGCACCGAAGTCTAACACGCTAACCACTACGCTATTCGCTCGCATGCGGATCTGAGCATAATAATGTCGATATGTAATACCGCTACGAAGCAAACAATAAATAATCATTTTACAAATACTTTGGAATATTTTAGCATTTTATGAATATTATGTAAATAAAGCTAGTGTTTTAAAACAATATTTCAAAATTTTTATTTTTTTAATTATTCTATTATTATTATTATTATATTTATTTATTATTTTTATTATTCATTTTTTTATATTTATAAATAATTATCTGTATCATTATTTATAAATATTTAAAAAATTTGATTATAACAAAAAAATTTAATTCTTTAATTTATTTGTTAATTAATAAATAAAAATATAATTAAAACCTATTTTTCAAATTCATTAATTTTTAAAATTAAATTTTATATTCTATTGTATTGTTAATTCTTTTTTTAATATTTAAACTTTAAACAATTCTCCTACAAAAATTTTTTACAACATAATAGATTAAAAATGTTTATTACTATAATTATTATTTTATTAATTTTTATTGAAACAATAAGACTATAGCTAAATTTTTGCATTGTAAAAAATCTATTTCTGAAAATTCTGAATAATGTGTTAATTAAAAAAAAATTATTTTAGAAAACATTAAATTGTTTTAGAAAAAGAATGACGATAGCCATATTCTTAGCATATTATTATTAATTGAAATCTTAATAATAAGAACATAATTGATATTAGTCCGCAGTCGGTAGAATGTTTGTACCGCTCGGGTTGTCAGACGGACGAATGCCAGTACAACGCCGGTTGTTCGGCGGCATCAAATTTGTATCGAGCTGGACGTACAGCCATTACAACACATAGTCACGTTCTAGTAGAATAGCTGTACCGCTCCGGTTGCCAGGCGGACGAATGCCAGTACAACGCCGGTTGTTCGGCGGCATCAAATCTGTACCGAGCCGGACGCACAGCCATTACAACACAGTATAAATTTTGATCCGGCGGTCGGATCCGTCTTTGTACCGCGCCAGCAGACATTAACACCCGAATCGGTACAGACTGCCTGTACCGGCATTAACTCTCCAAATCAATCGGCGCGGATCCTTGACGGTTGGATGATCCGGCATTCGTCCGACTTTTCCGCCTGGGTATATTCAATTTTTCTTATTGAATTTCTTACAAAATTTGCCCTGTAAAATACAGAATTTAAAAATGCACTTTACGAAATGCATCTTTACTTTATTCTTTTTTTGGGGAAAACCTGCATAAATTTACATTCCAATTCACCAGAGGAAATCTATATGAGAAATTGAGTCTAATTCCAAAGTCAACTCTTCGAGAGCAAACATTACTTCGTGAGTATGCTAATAAATAAAATAATTCGTTCCAAAACTTAACTGCAATGGCAGTTAACGATCCCAAAGTCGTAATTCGTATCTGGTTAAATCCACAGTAATGGCTTAACCAAACCTTGAAAATATACACCTGCCTTCTCTGTCTCTATTACTGCGAAACTATTACGCGAATAGAGTTGTAAAGACTATATTCACACGATTCCAATTTCACACTATTTTCTTATAGCACATTCCATTCTCCGCAGTTGAAAACATATACACAGATACAAACGTACATGTTAGGTGTTAATGATATGACGAAAGTTAATTTCGTAATTTTACAGTCAGCTGCCTTTTTCCTACATATACAGTTGATTAGGTTTAAGAATCTCACCTGTATATATTAAATTAAAATATATTACTATAATAGTATATAGTATAAATTAAAATAAATAAATTAGACACGTGTATATATTTTAAACATTATCTATAAAAACGAGTAAACATGTCAGAACGCCTTTATGTTAAGTAGTAAAAAGGGTTCATTCATTCTTATGTTAAGAGGTGATGAAAAAC
This sequence comes from Leptopilina myrica (nomen nudum), assembly GCA_032872475.1. Taxonomy (NCBI): domain Eukaryota; kingdom Metazoa; phylum Arthropoda; class Insecta; order Hymenoptera; family Figitidae; genus Leptopilina; species Leptopilina myrica (nomen nudum). The sequence continues at coordinate 8,815,981 of CM065467.1, forward strand.
ACGAAGGGTCTAATGATGCGATTGCAAAAAAGGGATTTATAAAATATTTTCAAATTCATTCTCTAAAAGTATCATTATCTCGGGTATACTTACTTCTCTTTATATTGGGTAAAAGTTTTTCTAATAACATTAAAAACTTTTGGGATGTTGTTATTATGCTTATTAATTAACTAGTATATTGAAAATACCGTTAATCCTACCCTGGCCTCAATCTCTTTGAGTTTTTTATTCTCTCTAAATAGTCATATAGCTACTTTAGGCGGAAACGTTCTTATAGTTACGAAATTGACGACAATAGTATATTTTAAATGTACCTATAAAAAATATTGGTTGTAATGATAGAATACGAAAGATTTCAGTCATCATGGTTTATATTTACTATCCTTTCTTACACATCTTGTACCTTACCCAGTTTTTATAAGTTTCCAAAGGTATGTACATGCTGTTTCCTTAGGTACTAATTAATTAACTAAACGGTTCGTAAATAGACTTTCTACCCGTATACCCTTACCTTTCAATATGAGTACCAAAATTATTTTGTAAATATTCCTTTTTTCAATTATTGTAAAATTAAAGTACCAGTCATACACTTAACTTTTGAAGATTACATTCTTTGTTAAAATATATACAATTCAATAATATAATATATTTTTATTTACGACATTAGGAAAACATCAGCTTAAAAATAGAAGTAGGATTCAACACCCAAAGGTCCTATAATTATACTCTATTTATAGGACCTTTGCGTGTTGAATCCTACTGATAAAATGATTGCTTATTGTACAGTTAGGACCTTTGGGTGTTGAATCCTACTGTTCACATGCTCGCTCTTAATATATAGAGCCTTTGGGTGTTTAATCATACTCGTCAATGTTTATACTTACGAACATGTTAAACTCTTTTTTTGTGATTGGTTATCGTCTTATTTCTGTCTATATTTTGCATTTGTCGTAGCATTTTTATTTCTATTATTGAATTTAACCCTCTTCCCTGTTTCTTTAAATTCATATTTTCTTGAAATTATATAATCAAAGGTATAGTCTTTAGTGGTACTCAATACGAACGGTAAATTTTATTTTCATTATTTATAAATGAAAGTAAAGTTATAATCGATGGTTAGTAATACATAATAAGTGATTTTCTGTGCCATATCCTTAAAAATTATATTTTTGCGCCATTCAATCACCGTGAAGCGTAACAAATTTCGTCAAGTTTCTTGCACATTATTACGTTTGTATGTTAACTCTCACAGGACAAAAAATTAATTCACGGTACTCATGCGCGTGACCTTTTGGCTGCGGAATGAAAAAAAGAAACCTCCCAGTTTAAAAGGACTCAAGAAAGTACAGCTAACAAATGATGATTTAATGAGCTCATCTCTTACTCCGAATATGGAGTCGCATTACTGGTAATGAAACGATTAAAAACAACATCATCCTCCTACCGAGGCTCATTAAATATTGTATTTCTTATTTTTCTTTTTATTACTTTATTAAAATAGCATCAAATTATCATTAACTTATTTAATACTTGATACTAAATTATCAAGGAATGTAACGTCCTCTTTTAATAATATCTGAGCTTAAAAATAAAGGAAAACTTGGGCGAGTCGTAAATATTGTACCAGTTATTAATTAATGCTCAATTTCTTTTGCGATTCCGTGCATAAGTATTTCGAAATAATTTTTTTCCAGTCAAATATAAATATCTTATACATTGATAAAGATATTTTAGCGCTTAAAGTTATGTTGGAATTTAATATTCAGTTAATTTGGATATTATTTATCATTTTTTGCGGTGTTACTTATTTGAAGGTATTTTAATTACTGGTGAATGGAAATTTATTAAAAATTATGAATGAATTAATTAACAAAATAAGTAGAACAGTAACGCTAATACCTAAATTGAATTTATGTTTTGAAAATTAATATTGAAATTTTTCTATCCTTTTTTCGGTTCCATGAACTTTTTTTCTAAACGATTTAAATGAATTCAGTGAAAGTAAATTTTGGAAAAGTCATATTTCAATTTAATGCATTTCTCCGGCTCCAGTGGAGCTCAATTATGGCCAATGTTTTGTTTATAGGGAAATTGCTTCTCCATCAAAAGGAAAGGTTGAGAACACCTCCACTTTCCTTTCCCCTCGGTCGAGCGCAATAGTGTCGCACACAATATGAAGTAGTATAAGAGGCACTCACTCTACAAACCGTTTCAGACAATTCTGCCCCAACTTTTCTGACTCAATTAGAAAATTATAATCTAAAGATACTAGCGATCCTAGCGGGAAAGTAACATAGGGGAGACTGGGGTAAACCTGCTCACTTTTTTTAAGAAGGGTAAAAACCTAGGAAATTATTCTCTAAATCCAAATTAAATTATATAATTTGAAAGCTTATGATTTCTACTAACAAAATAAAAAAGAATTTTTGATTTATCTGTTTTAGTTTTACTTAGGGAAAATTTTTAATACACATATACCAAATTTTAAAATCACAATTTTCCAGGGTAAATCCGCTCACCCCTCGGGGTAAACCCGATCACTTGAGTTTTTTAAGAATTTAAGGTAATTCCGACAGTTTTATTTTGTATATATTAAATTTCTCCTTATTTCCGTCTTCAGTATGATTTATTAATGCACTGAGAAAACTGGAGAGTCAAATTCAAAGGTTCAAAAACTGTATGTCTGCTTTGCTTATGAAGAAAGTTAAATAGTCCTTCTAAAATAAATTTTGAATTGATCATGGAAATCTACTTGTATATTCTCTCCTATTACATCTGAGGGTTAAAAGTTGCGCAGAAAATGTGTACGATCTGATGCGCGCGAAATTATTTTTCTGACATTTTATGTATTTAATTTAGGGGTTAGGTTGCCATATTTATTCATTTCGCGCCGGATAAGGAAGGGATTTCTCAAGATGGTTAATTTGTCCCTCTGTTATAAACTCATTTTCCCTCCAAGAGAAATGGCACGAATATCTGTCAATGGTGTATTTGAATATTGAGATTGCGTTATCCAATAGCTAACTCTCAAATATTAACGATTTGTCCCTCCAGATGTTTAGTCCAATACTCCAGTTTTCTCAGTATGATAAATTATGAGTTCTATAAACAATAAATATTGGTATATTAAATAATAAGTATAAGTTTAATGATAGAACGTCCAAGCGCCCGTCCTGCCGGAAGGATGTTCCGAAAATAAGGCTTTTAAAAAAAGGGAATTCAATTTTTCTTTTCCGGAACTCCTTGGCGTTAAAGTAGACGAAAAGACGATAAAATCCATATATTTGACTTTTTAAAATAATAATATTAAACCATTTTTCAAAGCCCTCAAACTTGCTGTTTCTAAAAAGTAAAAAAAAACATTTTTTCGTAAATTTAATGTAAAATCCACAAAAATCAGTATATTTTGGCCGGTCTAGCCTTTTTTTCTTCAGAAACGTTCAAAGAATGAAACCTATTTGTTTTATTTGAAAAAAATTAATTTTTAATGTTAATCAGCAAAATTGCGGCCAATTGAATAAAAACTCTCTTCACATTTTCTTTATAAAATTAATATGGAAGCAGATAAATACAAAAACAAATATATCGTTGGAAAGGTAATGAAACAAGCTTTCCAATGATGTAAATATCAAGTTTCTAAATTTATATGAGGCGCAGGAATTCTTCCCGAAAGACATTTGATCGAATGGTCATTTGATCGAACGGCATTTGATCGAATGGACATTTTATCGAAACGTCATTTGATCGAAAAGACATATGATCGAAAAGACATTCCATCGAATAGACATTTGATCGAAAAGTCATTTGATCGAAAAGACATTCCATCGAATAGACATTTGATCGAATAGACATTTGATCGAAAAGACATTTGATCGAAAAGTCATTTGATCGAATAGACATTTGATCGAAAAGTCATTTGATCGAAAAGACATTCCATCGAATAGACATTTGATCGAAAAGTCATTTGATCGAATAGACATTTGATCGAAAAGACATTTGGTCGAATAGACATTTGATCGAAAAGTCATTCTATCGAATAGACATTCCATCGAATAGACATTTGATCGAAAAGTCATTTGATCGAAAAGACATTTGGTCGAATAGACATTTGATCGAAAAGACATTTGATCGAAAAGTCATTTGGTCGAAAAGTCATTTGGTCGAATAGTCATTTGATCGAAAAGTCATTTGATCGAAATGACATTCCATCGAATAGACATTTGATCGAAAAGTCATTTGATCGAAAAGTCATTTGGTCGAATAGACATTTGATCGAAAAGACATTTGATCGAAAAGTCATTTGGTCGAATAGTCATTTGGTCGAATAGTCATTTGATCGAAAAGACATTCGATCGAATAGACATTTGATCGAAAAGACATTCGATCGAATGGACATTTGATCGAAAAGTCATTTGATCGAAAAGACATTCCATCGAATAGACATTTGATCGAAAAGTCATTTGATCGAATCTTTTTTGGCATAAGAGTTTCCCTTCTTTATTCTTCAAATAGTCATAGCATGAAATACCATGGAAGTTAATAAATTAAGTTAATTAACTTCCATGGTATTTCATGCTATGACTATTTGAAGAATAAAGAAGGGAAACTCTTATGCCAAAAAAGATTCGATCAAATGACTTTTCGACCAAATGACTTTTCGATCAAATGTCTATTCGATAGAATGTCTTTTCGATCAAATGACTTTTCGATCGAATGTCTTTTCGATCAAATGACTTTTCGACCAAATGACTTTTCGATCAAATGTCTATTCGATAGAATGACTTTTCGATCAAATGTCTATTCGATCAAATGACTTTTCGACCAAATGACTTTTCGATCAAATGTCTATTCGATAGAATGACTTTTCGATCAAATGTCTATTCGACCAAATGTCTTTTCGATCAAATGTCTATTCGATCAAATGACTTTTCGATCAAATGTCTATTCGATGGAATGTCTTTTCGATCAAATGACTTTTCGATCAAATGTCTATTCGATCGAATGTCTTTTCGATCAAATGACTTTTCTACTAAATGTCTATTCGATCGAATGTCTTTTCGATCGAATGTCTTTTCGATCAAATGACTTTTCGATCAAATGTCTATTCGATAGAATGACTTTTCGATAGAATGACTTTTCGATCGAATGTCTTTTCGATCGAATGTCTTTTCGATCAAATGACTTTTCGACCAAATGTCTATTCGATCAAATGACTTTTCGATCAAATGTCTTTTCGATCAAATGTCTATTCGATCAAATGACTTTTCGATCAAATGACTTTTCGACCAAATGTCTATTCGATAGAATGACTTTTCGATCAAATGTCTATTCGATGGAATGTCTTTTCGATCAAATGACTTTTCGATCAAATGTCTATTCGATCGAATGCCGTTCGATCAAATGACCATTCGATCAAATGTCTTTCGGGAAGAATTCCTGCGCCTCATTTATATGCCTAGGCTTGGTAGCCTTTTAAACAAAGCGAAAAGCGTCCTGCCGGCAGGACCGGGTTCCATCATTTTGTGACTAAAAATTATATGAATTTTTAGAAAATTCAACTTCTTTAAGCTACCCTGCTCTTCGGTTTGAACTTACAAGCTCGACATTTACATGCGCTGAAAGCTTGTTTCATCATCTTTCCAACGATATATATTACTTTTTGTTTATGTTCATCCATGTTAGTTTTATTTAGCGATTTCGGACGGACTCACCTGAGTCTTTTTGGTCCTGCCGGAAGGACGTTGGACGTTCTATCATTAATGAATTGCAACTGTGAATTTAAATAATATTTTATTAAGAGAAAATTAATATGTAGTTACAATTTTGAATTTAACAAGTTACAGATTTTATTATTGATAAAATATAACAAATGAAATTCGAAATTTTAAATTAAAAAATAAACAATGATAAAACGTGAACTTAACGAAGACAACAAACTTAGAATTATGTCTTTTTTTAGCCGAAAAAGACAGCGACAAATTGTGATTATTTGTTTGCGTTGTTTGTTATAAACGTTATAACCTAATAACCACTAATAATGACTGATATAGGCATGATTTCGCTCAATGTTGCCAACAAATATTGATAGTTCGGCGCCATTTGTTGAAAAAAAATCACCATAAGTCGAGAAATGCGGGACATTCAAAATGTTAAATATTCAACTAATTACCCAATAATTCAATAATATTGGTAGGAAATGAATATTATTTATCATTTAATAAATATTTTTAATATTAAAAATTTTAAGATCGCCAAAAAAATAGCAAATACTTTTAATACTGATTCGGCTTCCTAAACAAATTTAATAAGTAAGCGGCTTTACACCGACTTCATGTGAGCGACTTTACCCCGAATGCACGGAGAAAATTTATTCCTGAAAAAACTGGGATGAAGTGTCAAAACTGTAATTTTTAAGGAACAGGACTGTAAAAACAATTGCATTGAAAAATAATGTAAAAAGAATAAATCTTATGGTACATGTATTAGCCCTTCACTTACATTTCGGTAAAACGTAGGGTAAATGTACACTATGCTTAGTTTTATTGAAAGTTCGGTAAAACGTAAGGCACAGTGTTCGGTAAAACTTATATTTATTGTATAGTTCAGTAAAACGTAGGGTAACTGTTCACTATACTTATTTTTATTGAAAGTTCAGCAAAACGTAAGGTACAATGTTCGGTAAAATTTATATTTATTGAATTACTGAATAGTTCGGTAAAACTTGAAGAATAAAAAATAATGTCATTGCAGTAGTTCTACAGTAATATACTGCCGTAAATCTCATTTTACCTACTACAATTATTCACGAACAAATACTTATTCATTACACCTGCCTACAGTAAATTCTAAACGCATACATTAATACATACATCGCACGCTTTAAATTATTGCTTCAGAAAGTTTCAACTGTCCTTATATGAGGCATTTTACGTGTAATGTCCTAAGTTGAAATTTCAACTTCTTGAAAAAATTGAAATTCTGGGAATTTGTTGTTCTATGGAGTAGAAATGTGCCCCAAAAAATATTTTTGACATTTTCGAAAATTTGAAGGGTGGTAGAGGAGGGCCAATTTGACCAATTTTGCTAACACCGGCTACTTTGTGAATTTTTGTGAACGTACTTTTAATGGGAAAAATTTTTGAAAATATGTTTCGGAAAGGTTTTTTCGTATTCTTTCCAATGGTGAATTCTATTTTTTAATATTTTAAAAATTTACCCCAACTTTTGATAATTAATATTTCAATTTCAATTTCCTAGAAATCGATTCGTTTTATTTGAAAATATATTATTGCAAACGAAAGCTGAGGTTTTTTCCTATGCGCATGTAAATTTTCAGAATGCCCTTTTTTGTTTTTGAGTTATTAAATTTCAAAGAATAAATTGCTGCGCGCTCCGTCGCGGGCCTCACGCTTATTGTTACTATAAATCAGGGACCGTCTCAAAAGTTTAGTTTTGTTTTAGTTTTTGAAATGGCACGAAATTAAATTAACGTCTAAATATTAGTTTAGTGTCAACTTGAAACTGAATCAACTGATTGAATTAAGTTTCGTTACAACTCGAAACAAAAGATTAAAGAACATAATTATTTAGTGTCAAACACAAAAAATTGTTTTCCCTGACTTACGTAACTAGAGCAACTTAAGTAAATAACTTACATAATTAAAGGAAAATACTATAGTTACATAACCAGACTAAATAACGTAACTACAGTAAATTATGTAAATAGTCAAACTTACGTAAGTTTTTTTAATTGCATAAGATGTTATAGTTACGTATGTTATGCAACTTTGATCATTTGTATAAGTTACATCATTTACGTAACTTGCGTAAGTTATTCTAGTTACGTGACTTATGTAAGTTTGATCTTTTACGTAAATTATATACGTAAGTTACGTAAAATTGATTATTTACGTAAGTTACGTAAACTTGATAAATTACATAAGTTACGTAAACTTAATAAATTACGTAAGTTATTGTAGTTACGTAACTTACGTAAAATATACCATTTACGTAAGTTATTGTAGTTACGTAACTCACGTAATTTGTATCCTTGACGAAAGTTACTGTAGTTACGTTATTTACTCTGGTTACGTAACATACGTAACTTACTGTAATTATGTAAATTACTATAGCTACGTAATTTCCCCCACAACACCGAAACTTTCCTAAAGATTTCCTAAAGATTTATTTGAAATGTTCGATATATTTAATTGCAATATTTATTGAAAGTTGTGTAAAGATTTAAATGTCCCGATTAAATAAATATTTAGCGCGAACCTTTCCTGAACATTTCAATTACATCTTCGCATAATTATAATTATAATTATAATTAGGCGAAAATTTTCAGGAAATGTTCAGGAAAGGTTCGTGCTAGACATTTATTTAATCGAGACATATAAATCTTTACACAACCTTCAATAAATATTGCAATTAAATATATCGAACATTTCAAATAAATCTTTAGGAAATCTTTAGGAAAGTTTCGGTGCTGTGGGGGTTACTCTGGTCACTTAAGTTACATTAATTACTTACGTTGTTCTTGTTAGATATGTATGCGGAAACAATTTTTCTGTGATTGTCACTAAATTATTATGTTTTTCAATCTTTTGTTTCGAGTTGACATGAAACTAAATAGTTTCAAATACTTTTGTTTTTGGATTATTTAAGAACTAAAAAGAAAGTAATTTGCTATTTAATTTCGTTTTAGAAGCGGTTTCTGCTATAAATAAAATTATTAATTATTAGTTAATGAGTACAAATAGGTTAGAAACAACTAACTATTAACGTCAAAGTTTTTTTTACTACGGGGAATTTAAAAAAGTATTTCAATCCTGAAAACTAACAATTCAGGCAAGTCAAGGATGTTTTACCGATCTATTCCTGAAAACTAACACTCGAGTATACGAACTCCGCGGTCCGTGAATAGAATTTTTTTTACTGGGATGCGACTCCCATACTTTCCTATGACTGACCGATAGCTTTTCTTACTGTATAACATTGCGTTCCGTGGGGGAGGTAGGTCCAAATTTCCGAAAAATAGCGTTACGTATTTTTTGAACAGTTTCTCTGTACATTGCTTGAAACTTCAAAATTTTAGCATAAATAGTTGTTATTGACATCAAGGATTAAAGAAATAATCCTAAAAATTTTAATATATGTATGTATGTATGAGAGTCACAAAAATTTTGTACCTCAATCACACAAAAACGCGTTTACCGATTTGAACTTAATTTGGCACATTGCTAGATATTGACCCAAGGAAGGTTTAGCAATTTACAGATTTAAAAAATATTAATTAGAACGGAAGATATTCAATTTTTTTTTTAAATTCAAAAATTTACATTTTTTCATGGACTGCTTTTTAAGTTTCTATACTTGAGTATTACACATGAAGTAGGATAAGGAGATGAAACGGTCTATATTTATTGGCCCCCAAATAGGGGGGTCAGAGTAGTGAAGTTTTCATCTCTCTACTTTATTTATCGTCTGCAACATGTTTGTTTATGACATTTATGAGATGACAGCTGAATGAATCGGGTTATATTTAAAGTTTGAACGAGTTTTATGACTAGAATTGGAAATATAAATGAAAAGTTAGTATAAAATAATAAATTCATGAGTAAATAATATTATGTTAATATAAAAATTTATTCTTGCTGTCATTTCACTACAAAAACATTGAGGTTATATTTATGTTTTTCTCCTTCGATCACGTGACAAAATAGTTTTAAAAAATTACCCCTGTTAGCGCTGTAACCAGTAGGGAGAAAAAAACCGCACTACTCTGACCCCCCATTTTGGTGTCAACTTTTTCTGCTATATACTGCAGGCGTTTCATCTCCTTATCCTCCTTCATGGTATTACACGTTATTTAGGAACATTTTAACATAATTTTGCAAAAAAATACTATTCTACACTGTAAAAAATTTAGAGAGTTGACGGTCCCTAGAGTTTGGAGTGAAATTTTTCGATTTAAAATCAACTCCAAAAGGGAGTTAATTATAATATTAACTCCATTTTGAAGTTAATTCATATTTTAACTGTGTTAATTTTATCTCTCTTCATTGAACTCCCTTCGCTTTAATTCTTAAATGAGTGCGACTTTTATAGAATCCTTTGGGGAGTTAAAATTTAACTCCATTTTTTACAATGTATAACTAAGATAGAAATATAAAAGTATTTTAAAAAATCGAAAATTTCCAAATTTCACATTTTTTAATGGAAAGCTTTTAAAATATCTGTTTAAAAATGGTTTTAATGTCAAAAATCGAGAAAAAAATAATTGATACTAATTACTATTAACTTTAAGTTAGTAATGGTATTTCAGGATGTCAAGAATTGTAAGTCACCTGTGATATGATACAAGCATTATGCTACTGGGTAAAAACTTAAATGTTAAAAAGTTTTTTATTTTAAATCTAGATTTCACTTTTAAAAATGTTATGAGCAATGTAAAGACAAAAAAAATAATAAGAAGGTGTCTACCAACCAGAAAAAGCGGGAAAAATTCGGGATTTAATGTGACCGAGAAAAACTGTGAATAAGCTAAACCAGTAATTTTCTTATCAAATATAAAAATCTTTTATTATATTAATTCGCACAAATGAACAAATATTGTCTTCCCCATTTAAATTAGTTAAAAATAACTGATTTGATAATATAATGTCAGTCCCTTATTCAAATAGTATAGTATTCTCCTACTGAAACAGTTAATGGTAACTAAATATTATTTTTTCCGGTCATAATATGAATTTCCTATTATTTTCCGGTTTTACGAATTGGTAGACAAACTGTTATATGTTTTGGTAGAAACTAAATCCGCCAAAGATGGGTACGTCAGCTAGTTAATTATATAAAACAGTAACAAAACGAAAACGACAATGAAGCGAAAGTAGTCAATGACCGGAGATCAAAACAATATTCGGCGAAAAAAGAAAATTATTCTCTAATCGTCTCATGGACACTATAGTCAAGACGTCTAAGGGGAGGAAAAAAAGTTTTATTGAGAGTTAAAATATCTTCCTTCCTATTATTGGTAAATTGATTCGTTTTTTATGTGAATCATTTCTGATATTCTCCTTTTTTCAACATTAGACTCATTGTCCAAAATTTTCGTATTTAACTAATCAAAAGTATGTCCAAAATTAGAACGATGTCGATAGACTTCTGAATTATTATTTACTTTCTTATGTTCTTTTATACGCGTTTCAAGAGAAACGTCTCTGTCTTGCTACGTGTATATATATATATATATATATATATATATATATATATATATATATATATACGTAGCGGAACAGTCTTTACAATTAAATTTATATAATACACTCGATCGATCTCATTTTTTAGACAGATCTCTACTTAGCCGAATGATCTCAAAAATAATTTACACTGTAAAAAATCTTTGGGGAAAATTCCCCAAAATCAGTTTCCAGATCTTCCATTAGAATATCAACAAATAGAGGAGAAATAGAAGACCCCATTGGAGTACCGTAAATCTGCCTATAGTATTTATTGTCAAAGGAAAAAAAACTTATTGATGCTACGTCTTGTAAAAACTTTTTCTAATTTTCGTAAAAAAAGTTTGTTAGTATTTTACGTTTAAGCAATATTACTCACAAAAAGAAATTAAATAATTTAATTGCTTAACAATCCATCAAATTTTCATCTAATAAGGAAAATTGGTTTTAAAACTTGACTGACAAAACTATTCGCTTTAAACCTTAAGTACCCCGTCTTGACCCACTCACCCCTACAAGCTTTCTTCTTTTTGGTCACTTTCATTTTATTCAGTCTTAATTTAAGTAGTTTTCTTAATTTCTCTTATTTGTCTTTTCTTTTGCTTAATTTGTGAACCCCGTCTTGCCCCACTCTCCTCTTCCTCATCTTACCCTTAGCTACGAAATTGAAGAAAAAGTTTGATTACTATAATTTACGATTCAACAAAGGAAAAAAAACAAATGCTTCCCTTCTCCTGTAACACTGAAAAAAGAGTATTCTACTTTTAAGTATATTATATTCTTAAAGAAATATTCTAAATTATACTCTTATCGAAAAAAGAAATATTCTTATTTTGAGAATATCTTTTTAGCAAGCTAAGAAAATTTACTTACGATAGAGCGTGCTGCGGTCGTCATAACGCGTTTTCGTTTTTGCATTCGTTTTATAGTGTGTGCGACGCAGTGTTAAGTTTTAATTTGCGTGTTTTATTTATTAAAAATGAATCCAGTCACAGAGTGGCTGAAAAAGAACGACTTGCAGGAACTGATTGACATATTTGAATATGTCAAGTTTTTACCAAATGTATTAACTTATTAATCATGCTTTCTCAAAAGAGAGGTTAGATTTGGAATTTTTGCAAAAAATAATTGTTTAAATGAATAAGATGTTCAATCTAATTTTCTTATTATTATTATTATTATTATTATTATTATTATTATTATTAATATAATTTTGACCGACAAAATTTTATTATAATAAAAGAATTTGTTAGTACACAATTCTATATCAAAAATTTTGTTTTGTAAAAATTTGTTTTAAAAAATAAATATTTTTATTATATCGAATAGTTTTATCAAATTTCATATTTTTGTGATATATTATAATTCCATAATTATGTCTATGTAATTGAAAATTTATTATTTAGATTATAAAATAAAAAATATTATTTCCAGAAACCCAAAAATATTATGTGCTTAGAAATTCAAGAATATAATATTCTGAATATAAGAAGAACTGCTTAATAGGTTAAGAATATATTCTCGTAACAGATTTTTGAATATATTCTTACCTAAAGCATATTCCCCACTTACAATAAGAAAATATTCTTGGCGCCTATTTAAGTGGACTCTTTTTTCAGTGAACCCTTGCCAGTTAGAAAAAAATGTATGAAGTTCTTTAACCGTTATTATTAAGCAATAAACACATTTAAAAATGTGAAAAAATGACAAGAGAATCGTCGAAAACAGTTTTTAGTAAAACAGATAAAAGGGCCAAAATAAGTGAAACCAGCCACTTGAAAAATTTTTGTCTCCAATTTTCAAGTTTTCTATAATTTTTAGTAGATATATGTGGACGTCCACATGAAAAGGTCCCATTTTGTCGGTTTTAGTTTTCGAGTTATTTGCAATTTAATACTTTTTTGAGAAAAACCTTATTTTTTTATTACTAATCTACATGTTTTGTCAAGTTAAATCATGAGGTTTTCATTAATTTATCGTTAATTTAAGTGTTTAACTTTATTGGTTCTTTAGAAAAAGAAAAGGCATTAACTCCCAAATGGGTGCGACTTTTAAAGAATCCCCTGGGGAGTTAAAATTTAACTCCCTTTTTTACAGTGTATTGAGCTGAAATTCGATATACATACGTATTTTTATTACATGTAGATAACAAGAAAAAACTATAAAAATCCATATTCCTTCCATTTCGTAAATATATAGGCCAATCAGGTTCGCTATATTTTTCCCGTAATCTGCACTTAAAACTGAAGATCCCTACCGAATTTCAGCTCACTTGGTTGGGATTTATAGAAGTTAAGAGGGGGGGGGAGGCAGGTCCATTTTTTTCAATTTAAAAAAAAATTCAATTTCTTTCTCTTCTATTTCGGAAATATGCAGGCCAAACGGGTTCGCTATATTTTTCCTGTAATCTGCACTAAAAACTGAAGATCTATTCCGAATTTCAGCACACTAGGTTGAGATTTGTAGAAGTTGAGGAGGGGGCAGAGTCATTTTTAACAATTTTTTTGAAAAAATTTAATTTCTCTCCCTTCCCTTTCGCAAAGATGTAGGCCAATCGTGTTCGCTATATTTTTCCTGTAATCTGCACTTAAAACTGAAGATCCCTACCAAATTTCAGCTCACTAGGTTGATATTTGTATCACGCAAAAAAAAGGTTGGATAATATATCCAATTTTTATTGGATAGAAGGAAATTAGCTGTTATACCTATGTAAAATCATATATGAACAAACGGCGTTGGTTCCAGTGACAATTTTAAATTTATACTCATGATTAGTCATTATATCTATTTAGTTGGATACGGTTTCCAACGAGTTGGATGTAGCAGCCAACTGAAATTTGTAAGTCCCGATTCCTATGATGCGTATGCGCTGTCAACAAGTTGCGACTAGATTCCGACAATTTCGTGCGTGAACGTGAACTGTCAAGACGAAAATACTATAATGGACGAAAACACGATGAATATTTTGAAAATAATCGCGCTGACAAACTGTGAACATAATAACATTGTTAAACGAAAGTGATTAAGTGAAAGTGTCAAATAATAAAGTAGCAAAATTGAAATCAAAGTTTGTGACATTCTGTCTTCCCTTTTACAGATAACCTTATAGATTATGAAACACTATTATCTCTTAAAGAGAATATGATTTTGATAAATTGATTTATTTGTGATGAGGAACAAACGCTCCACGATGAGGAATACCTAACGCTGAAATTTTTTTTAGGTTATGTATGTTAATTTTAAAGTAAAAAAATCATAAAGAGAATTAATTTTCAGTGATAACTAATGTTATTTAAATCTTAATTATATCTAAAACATTCAATAAGAATTAAATTAGTAAAATCAAATAAACAAATAATTTTATGAATATTCATGTGTAAATTTAATTAAATACGTAAAATATAAATAGTTATTTCACTATTAAAAAATAATTGAATTATCCAACTTAAAAGTAGTGATAACAAAAAAAATAGACAGTTCACAAAACAAATTGGCTCCCCTATCCAACAGAATTGGATAGTACATCCAACATCTAAGAATCCAATTAAATTGGTTGTCCTATCCAACTAAATAGATTGCGCTCCAGACACTATCTAAAATAGCTAGGGTATCCAATACATAGTATACTGTAGCCAACTATTTTTCTGCGTGTATCATTTTCTTGGCTGAATTAAATAATAGAATTGACAATTTCGATTACGGATATTCTGAAAAATCTTCAAAGCCGTCGCCAATATCTGAAGTACATTTGACAAAAAAAGTGGTTTCAAACAAACGGCAGCTCAGATGTGGACTTTAGTTACATCTCTTTCACTTATTATGCAAGATGTTTTATATGAAGAATTACAGTCTCTAAAAAATTTCATTTTAATGTTAAAAATTTTGTGCATATCTTTTGCACTAAAAATTGATATTAGTGATTTAAATGATTTAAGTAGCATTATACCCGAATATCTTAAAACATTTCAAAATATTTATAAAAAAATCTAACACCGAAACAGCATTTTCTGACACACAGACAAGAAAAAGTAACAAAATATAGACCTTCAAGTAATTTCACTACGTCTCGACTAGAAGGAAAACATCAAGAGTGAAAGAGAGAAGTTGACATTAAACGAACTTATAATAATTTGTCACTTACGTTGAGTAAAGAACATCAACTTCGCCAAGCTTACACAATGATGGAACACGTTACAAATAAGGTTTACATACAGTACCGTCCGAAATCGTCAGTCCACTCATTTTTAAAAGAAAAAAAAAATTTTTAAACATTAATTTTGTGAAAACTAATATTTCATTCGGTTTATATTTTGAAAGACGATAAAATTTTGAAAAGAATAAGACCTTACAGAAGTCATTTGACAAATATTTTTTCAAGATATTCCTAAAAATTGTCATTTTCAATTTTTTACAAAAATTTGAATAACTTCTAAAATAATGAACTCTTTTTTAATAATCTTAGGCTTATTTTAAAGGTCATTTTCTATGGAATAAGAATTACTTATAGTCAGTAACCTGCAATTTTTTTCTTGGAATAAGCATGACGTCAAAGTTGGACAAAAAAATTTGAAAAATTTGAAATAATATTATTAAAAGAAAAAGAATTTGTAAAATTTAAATAAATTTTATTATTAAATTTTCTTGAAAAATCTACATCATATCATGTTTTATATATGTTTTAGAATAGTTTTTAGTACAAAAAATGATTTCAAATTTTTCCAATTTTTTTGTCCAATTTTGACGTCATGCTTATTCCAAGAAAAAAATTGCAGGTTAATGACTATAAGTAATTTTTATTCCGTAGAAAATGACCTTTAAAATAAGCCTAAGATTATTAAAAAGCGTTTATTATTTTAAAAGTTATTCAAATTTTAGTAAAACATTGAAAATGGCGATTTTTTAAGAATATCTTTAAAAAATATTTGTCAAATGACTTCTGTGAGGTCTTATTCTTTTTAAAATTTTATCGTTTTTCAAAACATAAACCAAAAAAAATTTCAATTTTCATAAATTTTATTTTAAAAAAATTTTATTATTCTTTTAAAAATGGGTGGACTGACAATTTTGGCCGGCACTGTAGGCCCAAAAAAAATTATTCTCGTTGAAAGATTACCGTTTAGAAGCTTATTTGATAACCATCAATATCTAATTACTACGAAATAGATTAAAATTAAAGGAATAAACTACTGTGTTTCAAACTGCTTTTAGTGATTAGATACTTAGAAAATAATTTACCAGGATTTGCAGTCTTATGTAATATTCGTATTATAAATTAATGTCCTGTTTTTGTGTGCAACAAAGTCAAAATGGTTGAACACAACATGCTTATAATGGCATATGAAATAGAGATTGCTAAGGAATTCATAAAATTGAATATTAATGATTCATTAAAACATTTCATTTTTCACGCACACAGTTTCGAAAATAAAAAAATTATAATTGTGAAAAGAGCGCTAGGCAATTTACATTAAGAAACAAGTAAAATTTTTAAATACATGTTTATATTTATTACAATTTTTTTAGATTATTTTATTGATTGTTAACTATATGTGACGGTCCACGACAAAACGTGCCTTAGCTCCCAAAAAATTAAAAAGTTGTCCTTTTTCAAAACTTCAAGGTTAATAAAGTTTCGTTGAAAAATGTGGAAGCTGTGAGCCAAATCATACGAACAAAAACTCAATAAATTCAATTATGGTGACTTTGGCTTAAAAATACACCCTAAATTTAAAGTGAACCCACATTATATCATATATTGCAAGAAACTTCATGTATTTCCCTTCAAAATGAGCTGTAGATAGACTCGATTGGATAAAAATTCTCCAAATTCTGAAGGTTTTAGTAATTTTTGTCTTTGTTGGCATTTTTATGAATATAACAGATTTCACTTCAACAACTTAAAAAGCATTTTATTTTTAAATAATTCAACAATTTTATTAAATCGATTAAAGAATTTAAGATTTTAGTTTGAAAAATTTATATAATTAAACATTAGTTTTAAAATCTAGTTTCAATAATTTTTTTGATGACGCAAATGAGATTTTAAAGTCTGGTGCAGTTTTATGTATTAAATAGCTTGGAACACTTATGTACATACTATGAATAACAAAATTGTGAGGATTAAAATATTTATTTTAAGTTAAACTACTGCTTTATTTTCTTCCCTAATCTAATATCTACAATCAATTATAGCAAGTTTTTTATTTTTAACCCCTTGACTGTCGCGGACGCATCTATGCGCGAATTTAAAACTGGCCAAAAGTGCTCTTGACGCATATATGCGCAATTTACTCGGGGGTAAGTAACTCACTGCTTATCAGTTTTTAGCCTTTCTGATTAAAAATCTCAATTTACATTATCAAAATTGAAAATTAGGCTGACACCCAATAAATTGAGTATCAATTTTAATAAAAATTTAAATTATATTATTTCTAGCCAATCCGCCTATTTTTAGTAATTTTGAACCGCCATTTTGAATTTTGAAAAACGGACCGCGGATTTGTAATCAGTGATCCCTAAAACCTTAGAATACCAAGTTTCATAAAAATAAAAAAAAATTTACAACACACTTTTGGCCAAAACAGTGGAAATCTCGTCGACAGCCAAGAAGTTAAACGTTCTATTTCTCTGATCTATGTTTAGAGTGTACTTTTAATTCACCATAGTAACAAATAAATGACGGTTGAAGTTGTCTACCTAAGTGACAGTTCCGGAGTGTCACGTCATCGCGACGTATTTGTTTTGATATTTGTAATGTTGGAATGTGTATCCTCCCTTTTTTCTTTTATCCCAAACAAATCGATCCAATTGTCAAACACCTGAACGACCTTTACCATATAAGGTCATCCACGAAAGCCACCCTTATATAAGGTGACTCACTAGTCTAAAATAAGGCACCTAATTTAATCAATAGAAGATAACTGATCCAAAGGGCTATTAAGTGGGTGGCATTATCATTTCTTTCCATTGGAAGCCAAGGTATAAAAGGTGCCACCCTCGCCAAATTCTTCAGTCCAGGAAACGCCTTCAACTTCACTAGTCTACAAGTCACCCTCGAATTATCATATCTACGGTCTTCGCGTCAGTCTAAAAATCGCAACCAAGTTAACAAGTCGTGTTCTATCCCCGTGTGTCTTCTTCGTATAAGTCAAGCAACCGCAACCAAGTTAACTAAGTCAAATTCATTCAAGAAGAATATTTCTACTACGAGGCACATTTATAATTTTCTGAAGACTGCATTATATCGACATCGACTTCATATAAATATTTCGGTCACTCTTAAGCTGAGGGGTGCACGCCTAATTTACATTCGACACCTGGACTCCAAACCGTACGTTTTGCTGGCCCGAAAACAAAGCAAAGGGAAAATATTGCATTCTCTGTTTCAGCTAGGCAACGTCATTTCTTTGATTTCAGTGTGAAGGTGGTTTTCACATGTTAGGTCTACGACTCTAAGAATAATTTTAAAAGGTATATAACTAATATTCTAAAATTTTGTCCTCACTTAAATTCTCGATTTCTTCTACAAGTTATAATTTTGTTTCAATGTCCTTGCAGACATATGAATTTACTCTTTCTCTCTGATTCTAAATGTAAAGGATTCAAATAAATATTCTAGTAATTTAACTTCAATTAACGAGTTACTCTTTCTTAAAACCTGTCCCTTAATATCGGAGCTTTATGCTCTGTGAATAAATCAGGTTGAATCACCGATGCCGGCCGAATTAAATATGTAAATTATGATTATGTTTAGTTTCATATTTTGAGACGTAACAGGAGTAAAAAATTGAAAGATGGTTAACGTTTGTTTGTGCAATAATTCTAAAAGGATGGAAAAGTGAAAAGGGACAGTTTTGTCGATTTGTGACAAAACTTTTTATTGATGCAGTGATTGGTAATCATCAGCAGAATTTTTTTTTCCGATTACGTTTCGATGGTTGTTGCATGTCACCCATTCGAAATCAATTTTCCGTTGCAGCACGTTTTTTAATTTATAGGATACTTCTCGCTGGAAGCACATCAACGGTGATTCCTGGAAGCATATTGAAGTTGCTTAGATGAATCCTCTTTCAAAATAATTTATAGCGGTGTTCGTCAGAACATCTCCTTTTACTATTTCAAAAAAACTCTTTTGGCATTCAGCACAATCCGAAGGACAATGTTTGGACAGCAAGTTTTTTGCCAAAGTAAGAGCTACTTTTTTGATAATTTTAAAATTAAAGTAATGTCTTCTGTTCGTCGTTCTCTTAGGATTGTGACGTGGTTCGTTATTTTCTAATAAACCCTCATTAATTGAGGGTCATGATTTTCGGCTATGTATTTAAGCATGGAGGATTTGGTAAAAGTTTTTCGGATGTCATGTCCACATATCGCATATTTTTTAGGGTTTGCTTCGCTGTATGACAAAATTTAAAGTAGACGCTACCATCAGTTAGTACACTTCTCAGTAGCTTTTCTGGGTTTAACTCTTGTCCGTTCACCGAATCAAAATGTTGGTATCTAAACAATGCATAATTTGCAGCATATCTGGCTTCATCTTTCATCTCTAAATAACCGGTGATGTATTTACAATTACTGTAAAAAATTAAATTTGATAACAAAATTTATCATGTTTATAAATAAATTGAGTTGCGAAACAAAGAAATTAAATTAACGATTCAAAAAAATTATACGTGTATATTCTACAAAAAGATGAGTTTGAAAATCCAATTATTGTAATTATATAGAAACAGGTTTTTTATAGATATATTGGAAAATTTTATTGTGTTTAAAAATTATTTATTAATCATTTTTTAAAGATTTGTTTATAACCACTTATTTTTCGCACTATGAAATTCGAAATAAGCTGCCTTCTATTCTAAAAAATGTGGTAATTTGTTTCTAGACAAGACAAGACGAAAAAGCACAATTCTTGTAAATAAGTTTAAAAAGGTTCAATTTTCATAAATTCTCTAACAAAAAAAGTTTTCCTGTAATTTTCCTGACTTTGCTGACAAAAAATATTTTCTTTTAACATTTCCCTAATAACAAATTTCTTTTCGTAACATTTTTCTTACTTTACTGACATATGGTCAGTATTTGGACAGAACTTGGATGCAGTGGAAAAATTGCATCGTTGAAAAATTCTATTGAACATCCAGTAGATGAGAAACTCGAGTTTTTCTTCTTTTCCGACACTCCTCACCTGATTGAAAATGTCCGTAATTCGGATGATCACATAGATATCGCTACGAACAGTTTAACAAAAATTTAAAATGGCTTGATGAATGGGAAAGAAGAGTCGAAAATAAAGAAATCAGTTCCCAACATTTCTTGACAGACAGTACTGCGAATGGACTGCGAACGACCATTCATTCCACTATAGGATTGGCAAATTATTTACTTAAAGTAAAAAATTACACAGAAGTACTGACAGGAAAACTGAATCAGGATCCTTTAGAGGTAAGTGAACTAAAAACGGGTTGGATAATTTATATTGATAAGCAATTTGTTGAATCCAACGAGCTTTTTATATTATCCAACCATTTATTGCCGCATACTTTAATAAAAATAATATGTAAAATGAAAAAATAAAAATTATTTTATATTTACAAATTACTGTAAATTATGAAACTTTTATTCAAAAACAACATTCTCAATCTATCTTATTTATTTTTTCATCTATAGAATATAATTTTAACTCTCTTAATTTTTTTATTTATTTACATACGGGTCGAGCCCTATAATTAAAATCTAAGTTACAACCAGCAACTAATTATACAAAATTGGAATTATAAACGTTAGGCGTGCGTTACAAATTTAAGTACAATTGATTTTGTCGCAGCTGAGAGTTAAATTTTAAAAGATTATTTTCAGAAAAATCAATATTACAACCCAGGTGCGAATTTCGGTCGGCCGACACAGTTGGAACGTCGGGCTAAAGTCGGCCCAACTGTGGCAGCCTAAGTTTCGGCACCCAAAGGTGGCCCGACTTTGGTTCAATGTTTCTCCTAAAGTCGGACAAACCATGAATGCCGACCGGGAGAACTGATAGTTGGCCCAACCATCAGCCACAGTTCAGAAAATCAACTTTTTATGGTCGGGCCGACCATCAGCCACAGTGGGGCCGACGGTCGGGTACGGTTGTAGTTTATAAAGTCATCACGCTCCTTCTTCAGACATGTGAGCGTAGCATAGTGGTAGCGTGTATGACTGTAGTGCGTTAGGTTGTGAGTTCGATCTCCCTGAGTGTTAAATATTTTAATATGTATAATTGTATATAACTAATATAATGTGTGTGCGATAAATGTGTGATCAATGTAAGGTAATTGTCAACTTCAATAAACATTTTTTTTATTAACATTTGTCATTGGTTGGCAAGACTACCTTTACTAAAGTTGGGCTGACCCTGGTTACCGAAGGATGCCCAACCATTCGATCCCACGGTCGGCACAACTTGGGCATCCATAGACGGCCCAACTTTGGTGCCAACGGTTGGTCCAACTGTGTCAACCACTGGAAGGCCGGCGTGATCAATCCACATGGTGGCCCGACCTTTGGATGACCAAGTTGGGCCGACTATGAACATGGTTGGCCCGACTATGGGCCGACCGACGATTCGCACCTGGGAAGATACATTGTTTTCCTCTCTATGGAGTCTATTAAGTATTGAGAAGTTACCAAAATTAGTTTTATAATAAGATACAAAAAACGAATGATTGTTTCGAGTGAATCTAGTCGAAACACGCAAACTTATGAGATTTGACAAAGAAGGACAGTAAATATATCCATTCAATAACTTATAGAAAAAAGCATGTCATTGTATAAGAACCTAGATGTAAGCAATGGAATGTGTAAAATGGATCATAAGTTACCGTAATCATGGGTGTTCCAGTCAAAAGGTAAATTGAGTTGACGAGCAGCAAATCTTAAAAACTTGTTTAAAACACGCTCTATTTTAATTATATTAAAAGTATAGAGAGGTACCCAGACTACAGAGACATATGCCAAAATGGGTCTCACTAATGTAAAATATAAAACTTTAATTGCAACTTTGTTACGAAATCCGAGGCAGCTCTAATAACAAAGCCCAACATTCTCAGCGCTCTAGAAACTACCTCTGAGATGTGATCATTAAAAGAAAGATTGCTGCATAAAAGAATACCTAAGTCGCGAATACTCCCAACTCTAGCTAACTCAACCTGACCCATAGTATAACAATAAACCAATGTCCTTCGTTTTGAAAAAGAAATAACTGACGATTTTTTAGCATTAATAGACATATGGTTATCCCTGCACCACTCATCAAGTCGAGTCAAATCCGATTGTAGTTCAGAGGAATCGCGACAAGGATTAGTAGGACCAATTACTTTGTAGCATTTAATATCGTCGGCAAACAAAAGAAAAAGTAAAAATCGGAAGACTGAGTTAATGTCATTCATATACATAATAAAAAAACAGGGGACCCAGATTTGACCCCTGCGGTACACCGGAAGTAGCAGAAAACACATCAGAAAATTCGTTGTTAATTTTAACTATTAATGGTCTGTCAAGAAGATAGCTTTAAAATAATGTTAACAAATTATTAGGAACCCTCATGACTCTTAGTTTACTTAGAAGAATATAATGATCGACTCTATCAAAGGCCTTCGAGAGATCAACATAGATCGTATCAATTTGTAGTCCCTTATCTACATTTAATGTTTAAAAAAAAGTGAATTGTCAATGTTGACCGACCCTGAACAAATCCATGTTGCTGATCTATGATGGAATGGGAAATAGCTGAATAAGCTGAGTCATATATCAAGCCCTCGAAGATCTCGGCCACTGCGCTAAGCAATGTGATAGGTCTATAGTTCTCGACATTATTTCTATCGTCACTTTTGTAAACAGGAATAATTATTCCTTTTTTCCATTCAGTTGGAAAAGTATTACATTGTAGGGATTTATTAAATAAAATAAACAAGGGCTCCGCAAAAGAAAAACCACATGAGCGAATTAAAGAGGGGGGTATTTTATCTGGACCTGCACCCTTACCCACATCCAGGTTACTTATCTTTTTAAAAATGTCATTTCTAGTAATAAAAATAGGTTATCTGCGCATTGTTGTTAGATGTTAGCAAAGTGGGTGTAGTATAAACAGATTTAAAATGCTTCGCAAAGAGGTTCGCAATTGCTGTTGAATTTTCCCCAGTCTCAGTTTTTAAAAACATAGAATTATGTATGAGTCTGTTTTGACGAGTTGAATTAATAAAATTCCAAAAATGTTTAGGGTTTTTAACAATGGAGTTTTTAGAGTTTAGAATATAATTATTATAACAAACCGTGGACAAAATTTAGAATCAGACCTTAATTTAGAGAACAATAAATAATTTACATCATTCCTATCTCTCTTATAATTAGCGTGTGCTACCTTTTTATCTAATCCTAATTTTTTTAATTCAAATGTAAACCACGGTGGGAAAGTCGAAGCAACAGGAGACTACAATGGCACGAAAGTATCAAGTACGTTGTACAAATAAGTGTAAAACAAATTAACAGAATAATCAATATCATCAACATTAAGCAGACTCTCCCAGACCACAGAGTTTAAAGAAGATACAATACCAGCTAAATTAGCATTTTTAAAATCATATTTTAAATTATGTAAATTATTGATGTTGTTATTATCAGGAATACTATTAATTACATTATGCAAAGTTATCAATAATAAACTGTCTCTTGTTTTAATACTCCTATCAAATCGATATATGTCATGATTCTGAAAACCAAGTTCTTCTGAATTAAAATTAGAATTTAACCAGGTTTCAGTCAATGCATTCTGATAGTAGATCTGATTAGAAGGGGCACACCAAGAAGTGGGGATGTTACGTTGAGAGATAGCACATGGAGCAGTGTATATAGCAGTAGATTCAATGTGTTCGTTTACGGTTGAGAAGACAGAGACGATACCAGTGGACGAGGACGGGTTTTGACAATAGTCGGTATTCCTTGACGAAATACGAGAGAGAGAGATTTGATTCTCCATTTTCTTGACGAGTTGCTAACACTATCTTGGCAAGTCTGATCTCCTCCTGTTGCATTCTCGTTTTGTCGATTGACATCCAAAGATCCTTTATCTCTTGATAAATCCAATTTTCTCTCCTCACCTTTTCCCAGTTTACCCTCCACCACAGTAAGACGCTCAGACAAGTCAGCAACTCTACCTTCTGTGTTACTTATTCTGGTCAAAGCATCATCGAGCTTCTCATTAACATGAGCAAAATTGGCCGAAGTGGATTCTTTAAACTCATGCAAAAAACTTATTATTGAGTCCAGAGTAGTAGTAGTAGTGGCAGAAGACTGAGAAGCAGATCTAGATCTGCAACATTTCGAATATGAGCCATCTTGTAGGGTAGGAACTGTATCGGCACAACCGGGGTGATAAGGTTAATTACAGAAGAACAAAACGTGGATGCTACGCGCACGATATCCTTGCTGCATTTAACACACTTGCCAGTTGATGTCGACATATCCGACCGCTTATATACGTGATTAGAGGTTAGGAAACAATCAAATAAGACTCGCAGTGAACAAAACCACGATTATAAAAAACTTGGAAGCGTAAAACAAATAAACCGTTTAATAGTTTCATAAAATATGCAAAACAATAACAAAAATCAGAATTAACCAACTCAAAATTAATAATAAGAAGAGATTCAAAAGAATACGTTTTAAGTTATCGCCGCCTAGCGGAAATTTTCAAAAATTTAAAGTCAGAAACTTAATCGTTTTTAAAGATTTAATGTGCCTTATTAAACTTTCATTTTCTGTGAATATGTTTCTGCGAAGTGAATATGGATGAAGATAGCGATTTTTCTGACTTCACGGATGCTGTTGATCATGATCTGCCGTATATAGGAGATTGCTTAATTTATTATGTTTCGGGACACATCTGTGAACGAATCAAGTAACGAAATTGTCATGACTGCAATTCTGCCCTTTTTTGCGACGAAAATTCTAATCAAGAAAATCATCCTATTTCAAAAATCATTACATATGATGCAGAGAATCAAATTCGACATCCAAATTTAAAATTATTTTCTTTTATTAAATCGATCGAAAATTCTTATTCAAAATATTGTAAGAAAAGTAATGTTTTTTACCTTGTCATAAATGATATTACTAGGTCAAATTCGTTTATTGTTGATTGTGCTAAGCACAGAAGTGAAATTTTATCCTTCATTGTTCTCTTCTACTTACAAAATAGAATGAGACAATTCTGTAAAATTTACCTGCCTAATGCAAAAAAAATTAATTCGCAAAAAAAGAAGGCAGCAAAATTTACAATATATTAAAATAATATATCGCAGATTCCTAATTTTATTAATTATTTCCATTGTTAACTTATTTTACGATAATTACGTTTAATGAAATATGTGCGCATTTATTAATTATTTTATTATTTAAAAACAAAATAATTTAGAAGGTTTCTTATAATTATTATTTTCTACTTTTTATATTTTTTCCAAATCAATTACATGCTTATATAGGACAAAGTTACTAACAGCGCCACGTGGTGGCCATTTTCAACACATTTGACACATTAATACATTGTGAACCATGAGTCGTGTCACCCCCGTGCTTTAAAACAAAAAATGAAATAAATAGTTATTTGAAGTAAACAAAAAAATGATTGTTTGTTTCAAGTAAATTAGGTCAAGAAAATGCATTTACTTGATTCAATGATCTTTTTCAGTGTATTGAATTAATCTAAAGGTGGAGTAAAATAGTTTTGAATTCAATGGAAATGTATTTTTTGTTGAATGTATTTTATGTAGTTTTTGAATTTTTGTAACATTAAAAGTGTTTTGCATTCAAATGCTGAATTAAAACTGATGGTATATTATTATTATTATTATATTGTTGTATGTAAGTTGCAAAAATTGTTTGCTTTGTAGCGGTATTGTATATCGACATTATTATGCTGGTTCCACAAATAGGAAACGCGCGCGTAAGGCATAGACGCGTAAAGCTATAGCGTATGCATTTATTAGTATACTATACGCATACACTAGCTGAGACGCATGCTTATTCCCGAAATCTTTTTTTCAGTACATTGCTTATTTCAATAGGGGAGAATGGGGAGTTATGAAGCATGGGGAGTTGTGAAGCACGGCCATAGATCTCGCATAGTAATTGTTTTGATAGATGTCACTTACTCTGAATATTTTTTCACCTAATATCTTCGTTTTGTAATTGGATTCATTCCGATAGCAGATATTTTGCATATCTTTCAAGACAATGTGTTCAACCTTTCGTTTATAAAGTTTTTTTGAGTGTTCCATTTTGTAGAATTCTTACAAAATTCGCGAACAAATCAAAAAGATAAGTTCACCCATTTCTGCTTGGATACCAATGGTTGTAATGGTAACCGTTACTATACTAACTGTTTCCATAGAAACCGAGTCATTAGCTCTTACAACCGCTTTTTTACAACAACAAAAAATAAAATAGAAATTGTCACATTAAATATCGACTAATAAAAAACTGTGTGAACAGATCCCTTCTTTATTCGACTTGTGTGGTTATAAATAACCGTAATGATTTACACGACTGATCAATATATTTATATTTATTAAAGAGGGAAAAAAGAGTTAAGTAAAAAATATGCATTTACCATTTATATGTCCTTTTAGGAAAAAACCTCAGCTTTCGTTTAAAAAAATCGTACCTTTCTCCCCCAAAAATTGAAATTTATTTTTAATTTTGATTTTTTTGGGTCAAAAATTGTTTTTTTAAATGCTTATTTCCAATCGAAAGAGCATGAAAAAACCTTTCCAAAATGTACTTTGTCAAATTTGTATGTTTAATTGTTTTAGAGTAAAAAATTATTGAAATAAACATTACATTACATTTCATTTGACGTAAATATCTTTTAATATAATTATTATTTAACGTAAAATTTAATTTATATAAATTTCATTTAGCGTAAATGGCATTTAACATAATTCTCATTTTGACATAAAATTTACTTGATATAAATTTCATTTGGTATAAATATCATTTAACATAATTCTCATTTGACATAAAGTTCACTTGATATAAATTTATTGGACGCATAAGTCATTACACATAATTCTCATTTGACATAAAATTCAGTTGTCATACATTTCATTTTGCATAAAGATCATTTGACATGAGAATAAAGGCGCGAATTTCAAAATTGGCGAATCACAATGTTGTTGACAATATCTAATTGGTTACTTATAAAATTCGCGCTGATGTTTTTATGTAAAATGTAATTTGTGTAAAATAATTTTTATGTCAAATGAGAATTATGTTCAATGTCTTTTATGTCAAATAAACTTTATGAAAATGAAATTTATGTTAAATGAGAATTATATTTAATGACATTTATATCAAATGAAATTTATGGCAAGTGAAATTTATAACAAATGAAGTTTATGACAAATGAATTTTAGGACAAAATAAAATTTACAAAATGTATATTTATGTCAAATGACGTATATGCTAAACAAATTCTACCTCAAATTAATTTTCTGTGAAATAAAACTTACGTCGATAGAAACATATGTCAAGAGATTTTTATTTTTCCGTTAAATGGAAATTATGCTAAATGAATTTTATATCAAATAAAATATATGTTGAAATAATTCTATGTCAAATGACACATATGTTATATAAATTTTATGTCTAATGAAGTATATATCAAATGGATATCGTCTAAAATTCCATTTATGCAACATAAATTGTATGTTTAATGAAATGTATGTCAAATAAATTTCAAATAAAATGTTTTTTATACAAAATAAATTTTTTGTCAAATGAAATTTATGGTAAACGATTTTATGTCAAATGACTATTATGTCAAATAAGATTTCGGGAATAGTCATGCGTCTCCACTAGCTTTACGCGTCTACGCCTTACGCGCGCTTTTTTTATTTGTGGAACCAGCATTATTGCTCAGATCCGCATGCGAGCGAATACCGTAGTGGTTAGCGTGTTAGACTTCGGTGCTTCGATTAGGAATAGCTTGGGCTTCGTATCCCACTTGCGAGCGTTTAGAATTTTAATGTGTAAAAAAATGTAGAATGTGCTAAAAATGCTTCAAATAATCTACAAATAAATATGAATTAACATGCACCGTGCATAGTTAATTAAATATTTTTTTATTTTATTTTTCAATAGAAAATATAATTAAGTCTGACTAGACGGACGAATGACAGTAGAACGCCTGCACCGATCCAGTTGTCTCACGAACGAATGTCAGTTCAGTCTTACTGACGTCTGTACAGGCGCGGTACAAGGCCAGTGGTAAATTTCCGCCTGGGTACTAGTATGTTCTAAGGGATGGAAAAACTGAAAAAAAATTCTTCGTAGGGGAGAGTGGGACAAGACGGGGTACTTAAAGTTTTAATGAGCAAAAAAACGAAAATTATTGAATATATACTTTATTATTTTTTTTAATAACCGCATCTTTGGGAATCAGTCTTCCCGTGTAGAAATTTCCCTACTTCGCCTTATTTGAAAAACGGCGCTGATAATAAAATAGTAAGGCAAACCACACTAGAAATTTCTAGATAATTGATAACCGGGCACTGACTAGAATGCCCTCTTTTTCATATAGGGAAATTTATAACTGGATCTATTTATGTCCCTATTAAATATTTCAATCAGGCCCTGACTAGAATGCCTCTAGTTGAATTCACACATTCTGATGTTCTACTCAGGCACTGACAAGGCGATCTAGTTAGAAACTCTCTATTCTTCCACATCGTCACCTGGAATTTCAAGCGTGACGAAATTAGACAGGTCCTGACAAATTTTCTTAGTTTGCGCCTCACTTGCGAAAGGGCATCTATTCAGGTCCTTATTGAAGCCTATTTCCAATTTCTACACGGGTTTCGTAATAAAGGCGTACAAAGGCCATCTGTTTCTTAAAAAAGCATAAAATTAATAATATGTAAAAAATTACAAATCTCTTCATCTTGCCCCACCGGCGGGTAAGATGGGGTACCCTAAGGGGTACGATGAGGTACTCAAGAAAAAAACCCTTGCCAGTTGGAAAAAAAATTATGCAGTTCATTAACCGTTATTATTAAGTAATAAACACCTATTAAAAAAAGTGAAAAAATGACAAGAAAATCGTCGAAAGCAGTTTTTTTAATAAAAAAAAATAAAAGATTAATTTTCATGACTTTTAAATTTTGTATACAAGAAACTATCGTCTCGGTGCAGTATTATGTAAACAATAATCACGATTGGTTATAATTCGTTTGTTAAATAATGACGGTACTCGCCCAATGGGAAATTTACAACTGGCGGAGTACTGCGCCAGCACTGTCAATACTGGCAGCTACGCTGACAGACAGCACTGACATAACGCTGGGATGATAACACTGTGTAACTCTGGCGAAGTACTGCCTGCCAGTGCTGCCAGACAGCGCTGGCGCAGCACTGGACCAGTGCTGGCTGAGAATATTGCCACAATAAATGCTGTTTTGTTATTAATTAGTGGTAAATTAATAATTATAAACAATTTAATAACAAAATGGTAAATAATATTAATAAATAGTAATTACTCATAAAGTATTTCTCTTTAATTTTTAAAGAAATTGTAATTAAGATGGAGACTAACAATGGATATAGTAAATGAAGGAGAAAAAAATTGTTTATAACATTTAAAAATTAAATAATAGACAATTACAGTAAGTGTGCATTAGATTTTCATATTTTAGTACCTAACGATTGGAATCTAGAAATATCGCAAACTTATGAAAATAAACAAAATTGCTCACGAGGGGAATCGAACCTACGACCTACGGATTTACAGACTAACTCTCTAACCACTATGCTAACGATACACGTATACAGTAAAGTTTTAATATCTCAGTATCATTCAGACTTACAATTATTGAATCAAAGATGAGAAAAAAATAGGGATACGTTAGAAGTAATAAATTGAATTAAAATAAATTAAACTAAATTTTAAATAATAGAATTAAATAACTTTACTTATTGCATTTAACATTTTACAAGTGGTAATTTTTAAATAATTTTGCTTCCTCATAAAGGAAGCCTTATAGTGATGTCGATTTCCGAATTTTTCAAAATCAATTATTTTTACAAATTTTCAAGTGTAGTATATATAATTCGACGAGAGGAACAAATTTCCGGATGTATGTGTGTATGTATGTGTGTGTGTATGTATGTGTGTGTGTGTGTGTGTGTGTGTGTGTGTGTGTATGTCACCGATTCTTGTGGACAAATTTTCTCTTGCAAATCTTGATGGATTTTGATAAGATTTTGTAGGTGCATTACGGTCATGAATACCAAGAATCAGACGGAAGGATTTTCAAAAATATATAAAAAAAAATTTTTTTCAACATTTTTTTAATTTTTGAAAAAATTAATTTTTTGATTTTTTGAAATAACTTTTTTCTATATTAAAATTTTTAATAATTCTTGTCAACATTGCATTCCTGACATAAAAACGAATCGATTCATGTATATAAAGTATATATTTTATCAAAATTTATAGAATTATTAAATATTTTAATTTTTCACAAAAAATTACAATTTTGTATTTTTTAACATTTTATCATAACACTTTAAAATAATTATTCTATAATAAAAAATTGAATAATTAATATTTATTCAGGGTACTTTACCTGGTTTATTAATTATATTTAATAAACTATTATAATTATTTAACTTTTAAAATTATATATAATAATATATATTGAGGAAGCTAAATGGTCATGAAATGAACAACTTGTTTTATTCATAGTAAGAAATATAATAGAATTTTAATAACCAAATTATTGTTTAAATAATAATTTAATTTGTTTAAATAATTTATTATTTATTAAAATTAAACAATTATGTTAAATTATTATTAAATTTAATAAAAATAAAAAATGAATAACTGACATGTAAAATATTAATTGTTTGCAATTAATTTATATTTATAAACATTCATAAACTTTTTTTATATTTTTTTTCAAGATTATGTCAAAAAAGCAATGTTGGCAACGAGCGTTGTGAACAACTTTTCTATACTCAGCCAGCACTTGCCGCCTTGGCTTGTCCAAGCTTTGGCGAAACAAAAATTTTGTACTGCGCCAGCATTAATTGTCGAGGCTCGGCTAGACTACGGCCGAACAATCGTCTGAGTACTAAGCCAGTGGTAAACATCGGTACTACACTGGTATTTCCCATTAGGCGGTCTTGCCCGCCACCCATCTTGTTCCACTCTCCCCTACATATATAGTAAATCAACCAATTGACTGATAATGTATCATATAAAATAAACAATCAACCATTACAAACATTTACTATTTACATTTACCCCAAATGACCCTATTTGGTTTAAATAATATTTTTCTCTGGGTGCTGCAAGTTCTTCTTTCCAGCCGTTCAATTATATGTATATGTATAGTTTCAATAAAATAAATAAATTAAAAACAAAATTTTTTGAAATTGAATCTGAAAAAGTAATTCAAACCATTGTTAGTTTCGCGCCTTTTTCGCAAATGCTTCAAACGCACACGGAGAAAAATGAGTTTGCTAATATATGGATAGCGAATTTTTAGCTATTACAGCTAATAATTAGCTGTTTTTGCAAAACAGATTAGCTATTTTAGCTCATTATTAGCTGCATTAGCTAACAATAATTGCTATCCATATAATAGCAATTAAGGTTAGCTAAAGTAGCTAAAAATTAGCTAAAATAGCAAACTATTTTTCTCCGTGCAACAGTGTTGCCAAGTCGCGACAGTTTGATTTCATTTCGCCAGTAAATTCAGTGGAAAATCACTTTAGTTTCAACTTTCAAATTACTATAATTAAAAACTGAACGTCGATACTTCAACTGAAATTTTTTTTATATTAGTTTAATATTAGTTTTGAGAAATATTTATCTTCCCAATGAAAAATTTCCGTATTAGTAGCATTGCTGACAATTGGCACGGTACCGGCGCCAGCCTTGTTTTCCGACACTGGCGTGCCGGAATTGGCGCGGAAAATGCCGGAACAATGTATCAGTACAGCGCCAATACCGTTGTGACAATAAAGGAAGTTCAGTACTGACCCAATATTGGCGCAATACTGACTGGAATAAATTAAAAATACTTTGTAAAAAAACATAATTTTTTTAAATTATTATTTTCAATAAATATTAATTATTTATTCCGTTGTCAAAGTAAATATTCTTCTTTAAATTTAAAAAAAATTTAATTGAAATACTTATATTTGTTTTTATTAACAAAGAAGTTAACAATTAATAAAATCCATTAATAAAAATTTATTAAAGTATTTCTATTAAATCCTTGATAAATAAAAATGATATTAAAACAAAATAATAATATAAATAAAAATGTTAACAAAATTTTTAACATCCTAAATTATAAGATTACTATAAATTTTTTAAATAAAATTCTAAATAAATACTTCTATGTAATAACTTCAACTTCATTGAGAGACAATAAGATATATCAAGAACTTAAAACTTCTCTGCACATAAGCGTGCGTAGCGTAGTGGTTAGAGTATTAGATTATAAGTCCGTACGCCGTAGGCTCGATTCCCCCCATGTGGAGGTTTTTATTTATATTCCAGATTTGCGTATTCTGAAGTTTTAAATATTAATTCAATCGGAATTCGAAAAACTGAATTTCAAGTATGCTAATAATTCCATATTATTATTTTTTATTTATGTAAATTATTTCTATTCATTACCAAATCATCCATCAGTGCACTTGGGATCATTATATTAAGACCTAAAAAAATAATGTCTAACAAAAAAATTATTTTTAATAATATACATAAATATTTTGCGTTGTTAATTGGTTATAATTTCTGATTTTAGAATAAAAAATCAAAAGCAATTGTAATATTTTAATAGAAATGCGCCTTTATTCCGTCACTACTGCGCCTATACCGGCAGTCAGTACCGCACCAGAGTTGGAAAGCCAGTACTGATTATTGTTATCATCCCAGTATTACAGCAGTGTCGCGCCACTACTGGTTTACGGTACAGCACCAGCACTGACAAGTACTGCGCTACTACCGCGCCAGCTGTTAATTTTTCATTGGGTACCTTTCCAATGATATATTTAGTTTTGTTTTTATCAGCTTCCATATTAATTTTGTAAAGCAAATTTGAATAGAGTTTTTTTCAACTGGCCGCAATTTTGCTGATTAACATTGAAAATGAAATTTTTTAAATTAAACAATTAGGTTCCATTCTTTGAACGTTTCTGAAGAAAAAGTGACTAGACCGGCCAAAATATATTGATTTTTGTGGGTACATTAAATTTACGAAAAAATGTTTTATTTACTTTTTAGAAACAGCAAGTTTGAGGGCTTTGAAAAATGGTTTAATATTATTATTTAAAAAAATCAAATATATAGATTTTTCCGTCTTTTCGTCTACTTTAATCCCAACCCGTGCAGAAATCGCCACTTTTGTTCCCGATTACCGCCCTGGCCCGGTCAGGCTTTCCTAATCTGGCTCCGACTTAGTGGCCCCTATCAGGGCGAGGCCGGGTTTGCCCAAAGATCTACAAACAACGCATAATGGGATTTTTTTACAATTTACTGTTCAAAACTGTCTACAACCTGCAATTCTTAACCGTTTTGAGTGTTCTTTATTTTTAATTAAAGGCGAATAAATTCTGAAGACTTCTCACAATGCCAATTTTTTAGTTTTTATTTGTTTACAATTTTTATTTTTAATAAAAGTTAATAAAATAATACAAGTTTTGAAAAGAAAGTTTATCTTCTTATTCCGTTGCTGCATATGATATAAATCAGTTCAAATTAATTCAATATGGCCACCACACAATAGATAAACCATAAAGAAATTTATATCAATTGTTATAAACAATATTAATTAACAAATAGTTAACACTGATTTCTTTCCACTGAAATTTTTTTTTCACATTTTCTTTTTAATTTATGTCCATTTAAAGAATATTTGTCCTTTTTAATTAAAAAATAACTTATTTAAATTGTTATAAACAATATTAATTAACAAATATTTAACACTGATTTCTTTCCATTAAAAATTTTTTTTCTCACATTTTCTTTTTAATTTATGTCCATTTAAAGAGTATTTGTCCTTTTTGGTTAAAAAATAACTTATTTGAATTGTTATAAACAATATTAGATAACAAATAGTTATGTAAATTATGTACCTGTCCACCAAAAATTTTTTTCACGTTTAATTTAAGTTCATTTAAATAATATCTGTCCTTTTTGTTTAAAAAATAACTTATTTAAATTGTTACAAATAATATTAATTTACAAATAGTTAATTTTTTTTCTTTTCCACCAGAATTTTTTTTTCACGTTTACTTTTTTATTTAGATAATGTTAAAAGTCCAAGGAGAAAAGTGAATAAAAAATTACACATTAGAAAATTAAAAAAATAATTGTTTATAATAATTTAGTAAATTATTTCATTTTTTTGTGGACAAGATCATAAGTTAACTATTTGTTGAATAATATTATTTATAACAATTTGAAAAGTTATATTTAATCATGAAGGAAAAATATTCTTCAAATGAACTAAAATAAAAAGAAAATGTGAAAAAAAATTTTTTGTGAGGAATTAAATATAATAATAAATTATTATTAATTAATTATTTTTAGTATTATTATGAATTATTAATAATAAAATAATTTTTAATATTATTTTAAAAATATTTTAATTGTAAGTAATTGAGAATAAATAATTAAATTAATAATTTTTACCATATTATTGTGATAAACGTTTTAATTTATATATAATTAATTAATTTATATATATAATAATTTTTCTTTAAATAAATAGGTATAATACAGACAATTTATTACGATAGTTCTGTTTATAACGTTCCCATAATTCAAAAGGAAGTTTAAGGCAGTCGCTTTCAAGCTTGCGTGGCTGTGCGGTTAGTGTATTCGACTTGCGTCCTCAAGATATAGGGTTCGGTCCCCCGTGCGTGCGATATTTTTCCGTCTTAGTTTTAAGTGTTTTGTGTACAATTCTTAATAGTGTTACATAAAGTATAGGTTTAAATAATTATTAACAATAGTAATAATAATTTAGTCATTAATTAAAATAAATAAAATTATCTAAAATTATGAAAGAAAATAAGAAAAATATTTTTTTTAAACTTTCTTCAATAAAAGCAATTCTAATAATTATTTACATTTTTAGTGATATAAAATATTTTATTTACTTTAAAAATATTTATAAGAATGATTAATATTGAAGAAATTACACCTCATGCTTTAATAATCAAATAACGATCTGTAATATAATAAATTCAGTCAGTATTAGATTTATACATGGGTACCGAAAAGATCGGGGGAAATCCTATGGCCCCGACCGGGTCCCGATAGGGCGGCCAGATCGGGCAAAGTGCCATGGCCCCGGTCGGTTTCAGTGTTTCAACCAGGCCGGGACCAGGTCGGGTTGCCAGATCAGGGCCCAGTTTATCCCGATGTGGCCCCGGTCAAAATTTCTGCACGGGAAGGAGTGCCAGAAAAAGAAGTTGAATTCCCTTTTTAAAAAGCCATATTTTCGGAACATCCTTCCGGCAGGACGGGCGCTTGGACGTTTTATCATTAATAATAACCCATCGTTATTTTTATATACAGTAAGTATATAAACTCAAGAAATTAGAGAAACGGTCGAGTTTAATGAAAGACCACAAAGGATACGATATTAACTATAATAATATAAGATTTTGTAACATCGCATAACTGATAAGATGATTCAGTTTACATCCAAGCAATATAACCAGAAGATTATCTGAGGCCATTTATCATTTGGCACATATAGGTGAGGAAACGTGTTTTAATGCCGGGAGTGGACAACATATAAGTGGCTTTGATGCTATATAACATGAGGCGCGATGGCGAATAAGATTTGAATCTCTGTTTTATACTACGCACTGTAAAGCGTTAAGCTTGTTTTATGACTGCACGCGTTGATGTCGCTATATGGACAACGCACATAACACACACTTCTCAAGAAGGACGAATGAAATAATTCAGTAGACGCGAGAGTGGCAGAAGCAACTAAAATTATCACTATGATTTTATAAGAACACTATACTAACGAGGCTTGAAAAAATAGGGCAATACTTTGTTTTACATGAAAATTTTATATTTTTCTTCGCAAAATAAAAAAGAAACATTTTCAACGAATAAGAAAGAGTACATAAATTGTATGGTTAAAGTGTATTTAAACCGACTTTTTATTTCTTTTCTATATATGAGAATCTAGACAGTATGTATGACGGGTCCCGTGCAGAAATTTCCACCCTTGCTCCCGATTTCCGACCTGGCCCCGGTCAGATTTTCTGGTCTGGCCCAGGGGCAGTAAATTTTAATGGCCCCGGTCGTGGCCAGGCCAAGTTGCCCCAAAAAAAAGAGAAGTAAAAATAAACTTTGTTTATTATCAACACTACTAAATTAATTACTAAACGCATTTAAATTTTTAACATTTTAAACATTGTAAAAAGGTTATTTGCAAAAAATTGAATCCATTCCCAGCGGGCACAAAGACAAAAAAACGTTCTTTGAACGTCTGTAGAACGTTTAATGTCTGCCAATTTACGGTCTAAGAATGTCCGAACGTTCCGAAACATTTTTTCCAAATAATTTTTTGTTGAAGAAAAATAATAATTTTTATTCAAAATATGGGCAATTCCACGTGAGATTTAAGTCGACCTTTTAAAATCGGTCAAAAATATTTTTTTTCTATTCTGTATTAAAAAAACAGATACGTTTTTTTTATTTTTGTTTAATTGTCCAAATTTTCGAGTTATGAATTTTGGAAGTTTTTGACTTTTATAATTGTAGACCTATATTCAGTAGATTATAAGTCCGAAGATATTGAGTTGAGGAAAAAGTTATCAGAGAATGAAAGTTTCAGTTTTCTTTCGACTTTTAAGAAATGTAAACAAAAAAAATTTTTTATGAATAAATTAATTTTTTTTAACTTTGGGCCGGATTTTTTAAAAATTTTTTATTTATTTATACCTCATAATATAGACAAGAGTTTTCAAAAAGACCCAAAATTGGCCTGACGTGTTAAATGAGTTTTAAAACACTTTCAAAAATCCCACTGTGATGCTTGCAAGGGATTTTTGAAAATGTTTTAAAACTTATTTAACACATCAGGCCCATTTCGGGACTTTTTGGAAAATTTTCTCTATATTATAAGGTATAAATAAATTTAAAAAAAATTTTTTTAATCCGTCTCAAAATTAAATAAAAATTTTTTTAATTACGTTTCTTAAAAGTCGAAAGAAAAGTAAAACTTTTATTTTTTGACAACTTTTTCCTAAACTTAATATTTTCGGACTTATAAGCTACTACTGAATGTAGGTCTGCAATTAAAAGTAAAAAATTTCGAAAATTCATGACTGGAAAATATTTACAATTAAGGAGATTCTCCGGCTCCAGTGATGCTCAGTTGCGCGCGACACATTTTATACGAATCGACCACTCCCACCACCTAAGTATTAGTTGAGAACGATTTTGTGCTTTCTCTCTCTTTCTCAAGCGCGTGACAGAAGTTGTCTCTCTTGCCGCTTGACGCGCAATGGAAAATCAACCTGACTTTTCTACTTAAAAGTGCTTTATTAAAAAATTAAGCATGGTTAACCCTCTTGAAACTGTTTCATATTATTCTATTAATTTGACTCTACAATATACTAGTTTTTTAAAAAAATTGTAAGAAAAGTTTGTCAGCAATTAAATAAAATGTCACATTTTCAAATGCTTTATGTGGAATCCTATGCAAATGTTAAAACTTCAAACCTGAATATTTACGTTTTTAGCATGGTAAGGGGTGTTGAGGTTTTTGCCACTTATAAAGTATACAAAAATAAATATTCTCTCAAAATTTGGTAAAATTTCAAAGAAAATTGATTTGCCAGAGAACCTCCTTAAAGGAAAATGAAAAATACGTATCAGTTTTTTTCCGATACAGAATAGAAAAAAAAATATTTTTGGACGATTTTAAGATGTCGACTTAAATCTCACGTGGAATTGCCCATATATTGTTCAAAAATTTTACCAAGATCCACTCTAAATTATTAGGCGGATGACTACTGTTAGGTGGCCGACTATATGGTTTACCCTATACCACAAAAATTTCAATAGCAGATTTGAATAGTCAGATTTCCCGAAGTGGCCCAGTCTTGCCCGGTCTGGCCCTAGCCAGGGCCAGGTCAAAATTTCTGCACGGGATGGTATCCTTTAAAATACCGTCAAAAAAATTGGCACTAAGTGCAAAAACTAAAAACACATGTAAACAATAATTAGTATTTTAAACAGCATTAAACAAAGTACACAAATGTTAACTGCCGCACCTCCCGGTAAGTATATCATTTCTGGAATTAAAAATTAATACCATAATTCACTATCCACGTTCAATTTACGATTAAAGAAACATGTTTGCGGAATTGAAAAAAATGGTAGATAAAATAATGGACTATAGATATCTGTCAATTGCTACTGTCGGTAAGTGTAATATACGCAAAACATAAATTAGCCAAAATATTCTATAATTGAAACAATTATTGCAATAAAGAAAACTTACAACAATTCTTAAGGTAAACAGAGTAACCGACAGGCGGTAAATGCAGCAATAAAAATTTTAATGACACAGTAAGTGAAAACATTTAAGGGGGAAATCACAATAGACGGCTCATTTTGATGGATTTTTTAAGATTTTTTTTAGGGATATGATTAATTAAAATTAAATGACATTTGGGCACTTTTTTATTATAGTGTTTCGGACAATGTTTATAAATTTTGTTGAACTATTTTAACGAGCAATAATACATTTATGCAGTTGTATCCGCTGATGGTTCACTCAGAGAAAAAGTTTATTTCACTTAACCAAACTGTTTAGTTAACCTATTTTATTTGTTACGACAAAACAATTTCGTTGATTTAAATAAAAATTTGGTTCATTCTAATAAATACGTAAAATTTGTTTGGTTATCCAAAAGAAATTTTTTATTTGAAGGTGTTTGTTTCATTTAAAAAAATTAGTGTTTTGAATAGAGAATATTATTTAGTTGTATACAATTTGTTTGACACAACACACAAATTTGTTTGATTCAACCAAATCATTTTATTGGAGTCAAACAAAAATATTTACTTGTCTCAAAAAGTACATGTGTGAATTTAAAAATGGCGATCTCACTTGTCTATACAGTCGGCGTTCGCGTCAAATTCATTAATTAAATCGGTAAATCGAAGAAACAATATTATAAGTGTCGGTTAAATAATTGCAATGTGTTCATTGTAAGACTTAGTGTATATTTAATTTGTACCAGTGAGAAGAAAATACCCAATAAGTTTTTGTGAAGTTTTCAGTTGGTTGTTTCGAATAAACTTTTTTCAGAGTGCAAGTATCAAAATCATGTATAATATGTTTAATGTAATATTTTAAATGTTTTTTATTATTAAGTAATTTTGTGTACATGAAGAAACAATTATATAATATTTTATTTAATTGTTACTTATTTTCCTCTAATAATGTTTGAATTTCCTAATTTAATATTTTCTAGCATACATATTATTGGTTAATTTATAATTTATTGTATACATATAATTTTAAAATATCAATAACTATATAATAAATTATAAATCAACGAATAATATGCACTAGAAAATATTGAATTTGGAAATTCAAACATTATTACAGGAAAATAAATAACAAAATTAAGTAAACAAAAACATTTATTTAAATGAACCAAATACGTTAACTAAAACTATTTATTTGAATCAAACAAATCTTTTCCCATGCAGAAATTACCCTACTAGGGCCGTAGTATGGGATGAAACGCCGCGCCTGATCAGGGCCAGATCGGGGCGACAAGAAAGTGTGGATTTCCTGATCAAGGCCACATCGGGCGCGGCGTTTCATTCCCTAATAGGTCGGCCCTATCAGGCCCTGATCAGGGCCCCAGCGAAATTTATACACGGGTTCTTTTAAAATAAACAAATTTTTTGGTTATATGAAATAAAAATGTTTGGTTAAGTGTAATAACCATTCGGTTAATAAAAATAAACGTATTGGAAGAAATTTTTTGGTTGAATCAAACAAACGTTTGGTTGACTGTATAGCAATTTGGTTGATTCAACCAAAATTTGGTTGTTTCGAACGAATTTTTTTCTGAGTGTTCTGATATTTTTTTCTCGGATTGCGTGACGTGTAGCAATTTTAATTTTTATCTGAAATCGAATTTTGTTATTTTTTACATCTTTAACTTATCTTCAAAGAATATATACAGGTAACAATAATGAAAATTGAAAATTTGGAAGGTGTTTGAATTAAATTTCAAAAAATGGTAAAAAATGAAAACACCTTCAAAACTTTTATTGCTTCCTCATAAAGGAAGCCTTATAGTGATGTCGATTTCCGAATTTTTTAAAATCAATTATTTTTACAAATTTTCAAGTGTAGTATATATAATTCGTCGAGAAGAACAAATGTCCGGATGTATGTGTGTATGTATGTGTGTATGTGTGTGTGTATGTCACCGATTCTTGTGGACAAATTTTCTCTTGCACATATTGATGGATTTTGATAAGATTTTGTAGGTGTATTACGGTCATGAATATATATTTTATCAAAATTTATAGAATTAATAAATATTTTAATTTATCACAAAAAATTAAAATCTTGTATTTTTTGACATTTTATCATAACTTTTTAAAATAATTATTCTATAATAAAAAATTGAATATTTAATATTTATTCAGGGTACTTTACCCTTTTTATTAATTATATTTAATAAACTATTATAATTATTTAACTTTTAAAATTATATATAATAATATATATTGAGGAAGCTAAATGGTCATGAAATGAACAACTTCACTGCAAAAAATTATATCTCACAAGTGTCTCACAATGAGTTGTTTTAAGCGTTTACACCATTGAGATACAAAATCTGTTTTATATTGAGACATTTAATTTCATCTTGTGTCTCATTTTGAAACATTTAAAGTAACTCAATTCGTATAAAACACATAAAACGTTTTCTTACCGTGAGACGGATACTCGAAACACATAAAGTGTCTCAAAATGCATTGCTAAATGTGTAAAACACTTGAAACGTCTTAAAATGAGACACCTATCTGTTTCAAATATGTGGACACAAAACATCTACGTGTTTCAAATATGGGGACAAAACGTCTCAAAATGAGACACTTGATTTTGCAGTGTTGTTTTTTATTATTTTTACCTGGATTGAGGTTCATATTTTTTGAAAAAGAGTTAAAGATGTACCTAAAAAACAAAATTGGATTTCAGATAAAAATAAAAATTGCAAAACGTCACGCAATCTGAGAAAAAAATATCAGAACGATAAGCGGATACAACTGCATAAATACCTTATTTTCTCGTTAAAATAGTTCAACAAAATTTATAAATATTGTTCAAAACACTAATAAAAAGGTGTTCAAATGTCATTTAATTTTTTATTAATCATTCCCCTAAAAAACATTTTTAAAAATCTATAAAAATGAGCCTTCTAATGTGGTTTCCCCCCTTAATTTCCTGTATTGTGGTGTGCAAAAAGCTCGAAAAACCGAGCCGAGCCGCAGTTTATTTGAGCAAATTTATAGAGTACTCGAGTGGACTCGAGCTTTTTATGAGGCTCGACTCGAGCTTGAACTGATTAGGCTCGGCTCGGCTCGGCTCTAAAAATGAAAAATTGAACAAGTGCGAGTTAAACTCGCACTGCAATGGCGGGTTCCGTACACAAATATTAAAACAATACTTGCAACATTCATCCGTAAATGGTAGAATTAAAATAAACAATTAAAAAAATATATTAAAATCATTTAATAAAATTTTTTTTTTAATTTAAAGTATTGTCTATCTCATATTGTACACAATAATAAGTAGAGAAAAAAAATTTTCACAATTAGTTCCTCTACTTATTATTGTTTACAATATTAGATATACAATCCCAGGCACGAACTGACGCTGGATTCAGGCTTTATGAGGATTGGTCAATATTGATCAAGCCTTGGCGGGACGGCGGAAGCAAGGTTGCTTCTAGCCATAATGTAACACTTATTTAAGTCTCACGCTCCAGTCCTTGTTGAAGATTGGCGTTCAATCTTCAATCAATGCTGCGGAAGCCTAATTCAAAAATGAAACGAGACTGCTTCCACTGTTCCCTAATTTACGCGACTCTCGCGTCCATTCAATATAATATGAAAATATCAATTGATAATAATAATTATAATAATAAATATTACTGACATTATTTTTATTCATATTATATTGTATAAATTTAATTGCAATATACTATTAGAACAATTATATATATTATTTTCATGTAAATAATATATTATTAAAAATAAATGTCATTTGAAATAGTAACATTGAAAAATAATTTTAGTAAAAAAAGATAATTTTTCTGTTAATCGGTACACTTTTTTCTTCATTTTTTAACAGACTTTTAATATTATTTACAAACATATTCACATTTTTATTCACAACACAACACACAATTTTATTATTTTATATATCGCTTAGAAACGAAAACGGAAAAATATTTGCTCGCATGTGGGATCGAACTCCCCAACGAATACCCGACACCCCTATAAACGCACCTATTTAAACCGCACGGCCAACGAAGGTTTGAAGGGATCCTGCTTAATCTACTATATCACTCAACATTGATTCAGCATGGGACACCAATGTTCGTTCCATGCTCGATTCAAGACTCAGTCAATCTTCGTGAGCGAAAATAGAATATTCACTTTCTTTATTACCGTGTGCACTGAACAATATTAAATTTTAAATAGGTATTTATAAATGATTTAATATTACAATATTTATTTTTGATAATATGTTTAATTTTATTATATATTATTTTTTTCTTGCACAGTGTCAAATTATTATTTTTAAAGATCAAGAGTTTTGTTTGTCTGAAAAATTTTCAGTGATCAAATACTTCCAGTGGAAAAATTGTTCATTAGGGTGTAATAAATATTTATGCCAAGTATTTTTACACTAGGATTAACCGTTTAGTAAATATTATCAAAATACTATTTTCTGTCAAATGCGTGTGACCTTGCGACTCAGCGTTGCCAACTCAAGACATACGTTAAACTCTTGAGTTGGCAACGCTGAGTCGCAAGGTCACACGCGTATGACAAAACAATAGTATTTTGATAATATTTTCTAAACGGTTAATCCTAATGTAAAAATACTTGGCATAAATATTTATTACGCCCTAATGAACAATTTTTACACTGGAAGTTTTTGATCACTGAAAATTTTTCAAACAAACGAAAGCGAATCTTTTGAAATTTGTAAATAATAATTTTACACTGTGCAAGAAAAAAATAATATAAGATTTAACTTTATTTATAATATAATATCATTAATGTAAAAATATTATACACTAAATAATTATTAATATTTATTTACCATGGTTATCTTAATATTATAATTATAGTATTATTATTTTAAATAATAATAATAATTAATAATAATACTTATTATATTATTATATAATTATATAATTATTAAATATTAAATAATTATTTAATAATATTTATTTTTTAATAATGATTTATTAATTTAGATAATTTTTTATCTAAAATATTTGATTATTTATTAATATCTACATATAATAAATTAAATGTGGATATTAATAAATTATTTAATATTTAATAATTATTTATTAATTTAGATAATTTTTTATATTATTTAAAAATGATTGATGAAATTATTGATTATTGTTTAGTGCATACGGTAATAAATAAACTGAATATTTGTATCATCGTTGATTCAAGCCTTATTGATTCAAGCTTGAATAAAGATTGGATATTCAAGCTTTACACACGAAGATTGATCGAGTCTTGAATCGAGCATGGGACGAACATTGGTCTCCAATGTTGAACCAACATTGAGTGACAGTGTTTTAAAGACTGCTTCAACTCTGGATTACCCACGCTGGGCGTTCAAGGCTCAATAAAGCTTCAATCCATCGTCAGCATTGGTCTTTCGCGCCTGGGATACTTTAATTTTTTTTTTATTATTTTTTTTATCAAATGATTTTAATATATTTTTTAATTGCTTTTTTTAATTCTACTATTTACCGATGAATGTTGCAAGCATTGTTTTAATATTTGTGTATAGGAACCCGCCA
This sequence comes from Leptopilina myrica (nomen nudum), assembly GCA_032872475.1. Taxonomy (NCBI): domain Eukaryota; kingdom Metazoa; phylum Arthropoda; class Insecta; order Hymenoptera; family Figitidae; genus Leptopilina; species Leptopilina myrica (nomen nudum). The sequence goes on from CM065467.1 coordinate 8,860,395, forward strand.
TTGCAGTGCGAGTTCAATTCGCACTTGTCCAATTTTGTTTTAATTTTATTTTTAAATTTTTTTTAGATTTTTTAATATCTTTTTTCTTATTGGACTGTAAAAATATACTAATAAACCCATTTTCAGTTAAATAGATTAAATAATGTAGAAATTAGAAAAAAAAATTTTTTTTCAAAAATTTAGTTTTTCCTTGACGACGCTATGGCCATATTACACAGCAAGTTCTCTAGGGTAATGTGCGGATAGATGCCCCCCAATTCGAAAATTACATCTAAATTCAATAAATATTGATATTTTTAAATGACTATTCGATTTTTCTACACTATTACTATTCATCATTAACATATGTAAGGACCAAATACCTGGAATAAACAATAAATGAATCAGAACGAAAATGCGAAAGGTCTGCATTTGGCCATATATCCCACCTGGGTGGGTAAGACGCCTCCTGCTGTAAGTTAATATCATTTATTACAACAATTATTATAAAAAATGTAAAACGCGGATCTAATATGTTTCTCTGGTTAATTTGAGACAAGAAAATAATTGCAAATATTTTCTTACATGTTAAAAATCCTTGATTCGCGTAATAAGAAATTTTGTCCAGTTTTTTGAAAATGTTTGCACTCTTTTAGCAATCTGAAATTTTCACATTATTGTAACTAATAACCCCGAGGTGCTAGCGGGCTGGCACTTTACAGAGAAATTGTTATGACCAATAGGTATAAAAAGAACCAATAATACATAAATGAGGGATTTCGCGTCAAGTGATCAAGGGGTCTTTTGGTGCAATGCTTATTTCAATAATTTTTTACTCTTAAACAATTAAACATACAAATTTGACAAAGTACATTTTGGAAAGGTTTTTTCATGCTCTTTCGATTGGAAATAAGCATTTTGAAAAAAAAAAATTTGACCCAAAAAAATCAAAATTAAAAATAAATTTCAATTTTTGGGGGAGAAAGACCCAATTTTTTTTTTTTTTTTTTTTTTTAAACGAAAGCTGAGGTTTTTTTCTAAAAGGACATATAAATGGTAAAGTGGGACTAGAATGTTTAAACATTAAAAAAAAGAGTTTTCTACTCTCCCGAGCGCTCAAAACCCGGTTTTAAGCTCCGTTTAGGAGAAAATTCGTTTTTTCAATGTTAAAACATTCTAGTCCCATTTTACCATTTATATGTCCTTTTAGGAAAAAACCTCAGCTTTCGTTTAAAAAAAAAAAAAAAATTGGGTCTTTCTCCCCCAAAAATTGAAATTTATTTTTAATTTTGATTTTTTGGGTCAAATTTTTTTTTTTCAAAATGCTTATTTCCAATCGAAAGAGCATGAAAAAACCTTTCCAAAATGTACTTTGTCAAATTTGTATGTTTAATTGTTTAAGAGTAAAAAATTATTGAAATAAGCATTGTACTGAAAAACACAAAAATTTAACCCCTCCCCCTCGGAAAATATTAGACTAGATAAAAAAATATTTTCACGAAAAATTACTATCTATGAGTACTACAAAAGCCCCAAGTTTTGCTACGATTGGAGAAAATTTTTTCTCCACCTTGATCACTTGACATGAAATGGCCCAAATATAGTTTCTTCCATATTGGAGATCTGAGAAAGGAGACATCTATCCGCACTTTACCCTATACTTTTCCTGTAATATTCGCGTTAAAATACACCAGTATGCCAAATTTTAGCCCTCAATGTTGAATAGTTTAGAATTTAAGGGGGGGGGGGGATGGTCACTTTTTGTGCATTTTTGGCCAAAAATCTTGTTATTTCCTTGACAACGCTATGGCCATCGTCTCCAATCACATTCTCTATATTTTTCCTGTAATCTACGAGTGAAAATACGCATCTGTACCAAATTTGAGCTCTTTAGGTCATTTAGTTTAGCCGCTAGGGGGGGACACGATTATTGGCTACGGACACAAGAGTCTCACCAATAGGGTTCCGTCGGTACACCGAAGGTGTACGGAACCCTAAAAACTCGAAAATACTCGATCGAGCTTCGAACTTTTTGCACACCTCTAATTGTTAGTAAAAGGTAAGTGTAATGATAAAAATAATTTAAAATGATGTGAGTAAATACCGTGAATTTGCAATAGACAGTAATTTGCAATAACGAAAAAATAAAGGGAACAGTAAGGAAAAAATTTGAATTCAAAATAGACAGTAAATGTATAAGATCAATTATTCATACCCATGGGGCTTAAATAAGCAATAAGTTTATCTATCAATTAAGAACATTACACAGTACGATACACTTAAACGGTAAGTGCAATAACAAATAACTAAAGGACGCAGTAAGTGAAAAGTTTGAATTTATAATAGATAGTAAGTGAACAGAAGCATTTACACTCATAAGGTCTAAATAAGCAATAAGTTAATTCATAAATTGAGAACAATAGATTTCAGCAATCGACAGAATCGACGATAAGTGCACTGAACCAAAAAATCAACGTTTATTATACCCAATTCAAACCATAATTCTCATTATTCCTTTCATTCTACGCAACATACATTGAATACAGAAAGTGTAAAGAAATGTTTTCCCCCTCAAATATTGAAACACTTTGCATTATATTTAATGAATAAGAAATACATAAACATAAAATTTCCTTCAAGTTGAACGAGAGAAGGTTTCGTGTTTCTCGATAATTCGAAAGAGTTTGAATTTAAGAGGGGGATAAAAACGGGAAAATAATGCAATTTAGAGAACAATTTTGATTGAATTGCGAGGATGTAATTTTCAGGAAGGTTATTATATTATCTCTCTATATAATATAAAGCGACAGAGAGAGAGAGAGTGGAGAGAGAGAAAAAGACTTGAAATTCTTGTTTTCCATCACAACAGGTGCTCTGGACGAGTATAAAGGTTTTACAACCGGTGTACCCTTGGTATCGATTTCAAAGCTCCTACCGACGGACAATCACACAGCGGGGAAATGGGATATCATCTTGTCACGCCATTTTGTCTGCCATGGTTTACGAATGAAACAGGTTGCTTGCATTGCCACCTACCCAGTGGGCGCTCGTAATGCTTTTAAGTTACTACTTCTTCAAGTCAAGCTTAAAGCTACCTTTTTACCTTTCTTATTTATTTTAAAGCCACCCTTTTAACTTCTTATTTACTTTTATTATATTTTGTTTATGTACTTAAATTCTTTTTACACACACGGACATTATATATGTTTCCTGATAAAATACAAGTGCTTTTTCAAAATATAATTTTCATTTAAATATACTTCATTCTCTAAATTCAGAATATATAGAGGAAAGTTGTTCTATACTCTTAGTTAAATTTTACCATTTCATCAATATTATACCATATTTAATGAATTTAGAAAATTAAGAGAAAATTTACTAAATTTTAACTAACAATTTTTAATGTTTCTTAAGGTATTTCTCCGGCAAACCGATTTTCGATAGAATTTTTTGAAACTCTAGGAAAATGCTTCTATTTATATGCTTTATGTGTGATAAAAAACTCAATACTCCTTGCCACGCTCAAGATTAAGGGGTATTACTTACTTTTTCAACCCCAAAAAAGAGTAATTTTCACAATTATTTTTAGAGTTCTAATTAAAACTTTAATGAAAGAATGTACATTGTACCTGATAGTACATGTTTTCATGAAATTTTTGAAACTTTAAAACTTAAAAAATATTAACATTTGTGAAAACTGTAGCTGTTTTACCAAAACAACACAAACAACTCAAATCAAATACAAAGGAAAATTATTTGTTAGTTTAATATGTTATCTGGTTCGCGAACGAAGGGTTTCGAGAAAAAAAATGTTCAAAGTTTCAAGTTCAATTCTGACCTCTCCCCAGTAGCACGATATATTACAGCAATATTGAGAACATTGTCTCAACATTACCAACGTTTATAGAAAATGGAAGTTACCAATGTTTGCGTCAATGTTGTTGGAACATTTTGTGCTACTGGGGCTAAGGAGTTCCGCGCTAAAAATATCAATATCTTCGGTTCTAATGCACCGATTTCAATGAAAATTTGGGGAAACATTCTCGAAAATATAAACTTTTAAAATAATCAATAAAATTTTTTTCGATTTTTTGAGTCCCAAAAAGTTATGTAACCCCTTAAGATATTCTACTTCAAAGTTTCAACATTTAACATAGAAATCATATGATAAATGTACTAAAGTGACACATTTTTATTAATACCTAGAAATCTACAAGCCAATGAAAAATTAACAGCTGGCGCGGTAGTAGCGCAGTACTTGTCAGTGCTGGTGCTGTACCGTAAACCAGTAGTGGCGCGACACTGCTGTAATACTGGGATGATAACAATAATCAGTACTGGCTTTCCAACTCTGGTGCGGTACTGACTGCCGGTATAGGCGCAGTAGTGACGGAATAAAGGCGCATTTCTATTAAAATATTACAATTGCTTTTGATTTTTTATTCTAAAATCAGAAATTATAACCAATTAACAACGCAAAATATTTATGTATATTATTAAAAATAATTTTTTTGTTAGACATTATTTTGTTAGGTCTTAATATAATGATCCCAAGTGCACTGATGGATGATTTGGTAATGAATAGAAATAATTTACATAAATAAAAAATAATAATATGGAATTATTTAGCATACTTGAAATTCAGTTTTTCGAATTCCGATTGAATTAATAGTTAAAACTTCAGAAAACGCAAATCTGGAATATAAATAAAAACCTACACATGGGGGGAAGTTATTTTGTGATTAAAAACTATATGAATTTTTGAAAAATTGAACTTCTTTAAGATACCCTGCTCTTCGGTTTGAACTTACAAGCTCGACATTTACATGCGCTGAAAGCTTGTTTCGTCACCTTTCCAACGATATATATTACTTTTTGTCTATGTCAATCCATGTTAGTTTTATTTAGCGACTTCGGACAGACTTACTTGAGTCTTTTTGGTCCTCCTGGAAGGACGTTGGACGTTCTATCATTAATGTACATGTAAAAATGACAGATGGTTATTATAATTTATGTGTATGCAGAAATGATGGTGGGATATTATTTTTATCGAAAAGTTATATCTTTATTTTTAAGAATTTCATTGCCTTGCGGGACAAACATTTTTGGTAGTTTTTTATGGTTATCGTAACAACGGTTTCTAAGAAGCTTGCAGTGGTTGTTATAAGCATAGAAACGGTTGTTATGGTAACCGTTACTATAACAATACTGTTGCTAGTATATATAAACCCGCCCGGTGCTGGTCCGGCACTAATATTAACTTGTGTTTTTTCATCGGCACAGGATTAGTTAATTTATATTATGCCGGAAGTTGTTGTTATTATTATTATTATTACTGGTTTTTATTTATTTTTAATAAATTGATAATATTAAATAATCAGGTACATTGAAACAACCTAGTCTCAAAATGAGTAGCGTATGCTACTCATTTTGAGTTGCAACACAAATGAGACTCTTAGGTGGCGCCACGTTCTATGGTGGCCCTGGTATCGCCTTGGTAGTAAATTAGTGCCGGCCCAGTATTACTGCCGACAGAAGTGCCTTTTTGACTTTATATGCTCACATTGCGTTTATTGTTCACATGCAGGTTTAGGTCAGCGGATGTGGTGTGTTAATTATTCATTAATTGTTTATGTTTTAGTATTTACAATATTTAGGGAAAAGGCGTACGAGATGATCCCCTGGGTCAAGATGATCCTTTCGAATACGGAAAAACTTTTTTTAAGAGTCATTACTAAATTTATTCAAGAAGTCAGGATATGGGAAAAATTTAGAACTTGTTGTAGAAAAGTTCAATATTCATTAAAGAATTTTCAGGTGTTTTTCTAATGGCTTGGAAATAATTGTTCTTGACGCTGCGACTGAGTTCTTCAGTCACTGCGCGCTGAAAAAGTCTCGAACTATTTAAGAAAGAAGACGTAGCGTAACCAATAGGTATACAGCGCCACTTGTCTTTAAACGCTTTAAAACGATCTAAAACTAAAGTATCGTAACGCGTCCCTGCAGCCGAGTGGCATAAGGCGGAGCGATCTTGAGTCTCGAGGTCTTCAGTTCGACTACTCACGCGGGCAAATTTTTTTCGCTAATTTTACATTTTTCTATTCTTAAACCAGTTCAGGACTTTTTCAAGAAAATTCAACAAGTAGTCCAGAAATTTACTACAGTTATCCCCGAACAGCTTAAAATAATGTTTCAATCTATGGTTTTGTAGCATTTCTTGTATTATTTCCATATCCTGAGTTCTTGAATAAGTTTAGTAATGACTCTTGAAAAAAGTTTTTCCGTGAACTTTGGAGAGCCTATTAGCGTTACCGTTCAGGTAAAATAAACGGTAATACGTTGCCACTGACATACCTATGAATCAGTCAAACTGTCATGATAACACACGTCATTAAAAAAATGTTATTGGAAAAAATTAAAATTTCATAGTTTTCATGTAAAGAAAGCTAAACTTTGAACTTAGGTAACTTTTGTTGTAGAAGCTGGAATTCAAAGTTCCTTGTACTAATAGCTTCAGTATATCTTCAATTAAGTGTTCTGATTGTTACTTTGGACTATCAAAGCTTGTAAGTTAAGTTACGAACAAATTAAAAATTAGTGTCATTTGGGGCAAGTTGATTCCTTAATAGGTGTACAAGATGATCCCCCCTGATTCCAATGTATTTTATCTCACCTCAAACTGAATTTTTTAGTATTAATAAAAAATTCAATTTTTCTCGCTTCTTATATGTTTTTGTTATGAAAACTAACTTATTTAATACAAAAAGATAAAATCTACATCTATTATATTAATTTTCTTGATGCAGAAAATGACCCGTAATTATATAAAATAGGAATACGAATCGTGGTGAGTGTTCAAAAGCATTTATGGCCTAAATAATGCATATTTAATATTGATACACGTTATTCCTTCAATTTAGTCTCCTTTTCCAATAATACTAATAATATTAATTATATTAGTATTATTAATTAGTACACCTACGCCCTACTATTTCTAATTTAGAATTAATAAAAATATTAATAATTATTAAATAGACTGAAATGTAATTATTTTGTGGCGGCCCGGCACTAATATACCGTGTTGCCGGCTACAAATGATGTTATCACCCGTGCAGAAATTAAAATGTGGGCCTGATAGGGTACTGGACAGTTTTCCCGATCTCTGGTGTGGCTCTGGGTAGAGAAACTGACCAGTGCCCGACTAGTGTGTGACGCTGTTCCCGACCAATGCCCTACTTAGGGAAAAACTGGTCAGGGCCTCGTCAGTTTTTCTCAAAAAATTGCCCTATTTTGTGAGGTTAATTTTATTCAAAAGAAATTACAATAAAATTACGGTACTTAAAAATATTATTATATTAGAAACATAATGAACATATTCATTATATATACAACATATTTATACATAACATAATGAGGTATTATAGTCATTTTGACTTATTTAAAAGTGAAAATGATAAAAATAATATAATTTCAAGAATAGAAAAGCTTAAAAAATTTTGAAAAATATAATTTTTGGTTTTATGATTAATTCATTTTTTTTGTGGAGGTTGTCGCTCCTTTCTGCTTTCTTAATTTTATACTATTAATAAAGGTTATAATTTGTGTTTCCAAATGTATAAGTAATAATTAATATTTATTTAATAAATATTTTATTCAAATTTATTAATTATGTTTAAAAAATAGTTATTAAATATTGAAGGTGTTAAGTTTAACAATCTCTTCGAATCATTTTCTCACTTTAAAGTGAGCTAATATAATATAAAATAATTATATATATTAAAATAATATAATATATATACAAAGCAAATGATAAATTCATCCTATAAATTAATAATTATTAAAATTCATTAAGTATAATTTATTAATAATTGTTTATTAATTATTATTTTTCAAATTCATAATTTTTATTTTTAAATAAATGTATAATAATTAATTATTTAATAACTATTATTATTCGTTATTTATAATTTAGCTGTCATTATTGATAAATAAAATTTATTATAATATTGTACTTAAAGAAAAAAAATTATATGTATTTTCGTTTTTTAAATATATTACCATAATTATTTTATAAAGTGTTTTAAAAGAAAACGCTTTTTTAACTTTAATAACTGTTTTAAAAAAGTTAATTTTAAAAAATTAAATTTATTTACATGCCTTTAAAACGAGGAAAACTGTCAAGGCCCTGATCAGAGCCCTATTTCATATCTAGTGAACACCCCACTTAGGGTTTTGGCCAGAATTTCTGGTCAAACCCATAAAATAAAAAATTTCTTAAAAATGTAGTATAATTACTCCGTTTAATTAACTTTTTCAATTGTTTATAATTTTATTATGGGAACTAATTTAAAAAACTTAATTCATTTACATTTTATTCAAACGAGGAAAACTGTCGAGGCTCGATCAGTACCCTATCTAAAACCTAATGAACACCCCGTGTAGAAAAATCTTCTGGCGCTGGCCTGAGGCAGACCAGACCGTCTATTTTCCAGACTAGTGGCTGACCTGTAACTCTGGCCTGTGACTCGCCAAAAGTGTAACGCTAGAAACGGTCAGCCGCTGAATAGACAGGCTATTCAGATAGTCTAGCCAGGCTCTAGCCAACCGCAAGATAGATATTTACTATTTTCTAAATATAATAAAGCAGCCCTCCAACATCGTTTATTAAACGAAACATATGAGAAATTTTTATTTAAATTAAATGTTAATATAATAAAAAAAATTAATTCGCATTTGCAAACAAGTAATAATCATCAACTTTTAACTTTCAATCAAATTAATGTTTACGACACAGAATAAACGCAAACCTATAACTAAATAAAATTTGACATTGCGGGGAATCGAACCTATGACCTACGGACTTCTAGCCTAACACTCTAACCACTACTCTATCGAAGCTACAAGAAAATAAATTTTAATTTCCGACACCTTTTACACTTACAATTAATAAAGAGTGTTTAACTGTGTAATCACAAAACTACTGCAAGTTTCGTGTTATGGTACATAAAAAAAAATAACAAAACATGATTTGAACTCATCATAGTAAATTTACCGTAAATTACCTAATAAATTTACGGTAATTTCCATAAATTACCATAAATTACCGAATTTCAATTTTTTAGTTCTCGTTAATCTCCTACATAGTTTTATAAATTATCGTCAAAACGTTTATAAATTACCGCGAAAATTTCCATAAATTACCATAAATTACCGACGTCAAATTTTTTAGTTCTCCTTTGAGTTTAACATAGTTTTATAAATTATCTCAAAAATTTCTATAAATTACCGAGGAAATTACCATAAATTACCGACTTTAAATTTTTTAGTTCTCGTTTTTGTTTTACATAGTTTCATAAATTACCGTCAAAATGTTTATAAATTACCTCGAAAATTTCCATAAATGGCTGAAATCCAAAATTTTAATGATAATTTTTTGCTTTATGAATTATCCCTAAAATTACTAGAAATTTCCATAAATTGCTCAAATAAAAATTTTTCATTGTAATTTATGTGGAACATATTTTTATGATTTATTGCGAAAATTTCTATAAATTACCGCAAAATTGTTATAGTTGTTAACAACAAATTTAATTCATTTTTCAGTAATAATTCTGCGAGGAACCTTCTGGTTCCCTTAGTAAACGTAAATTAAAAATTTAAACGGGATTCTTTTTATAAAAATTTTTAAAATTCTCTTCAAAAACTATTTTTTGAATGTTTTACAACTTTTTATACCTACACATTGATCTTAAAAAGTCGAAAAATGTTGTGATTTTGGACAATCTTCTCCCGTAGAAAATATTATGTGGAAGAAATAGTAAATTTTAGAGACTTGTTGTCTAGTTTTTTAGATAAAGAATTAGATGGCTTTTGATATCTTAAAATCGGCTAGTCTCTTTAGACCAATACCGCTCTCTGCAGCCTATAGAAGTTGCAAAATAATAAATCATTTTAGTTATGTAGAAATTCTGACTAGAATCAGAGCTGGGTTTGGTCAGACCTTCCAGACTAGCATCGCTCGCCGCAGCCCAGAAGTGGCAAACTAAAAAATTTTAGTCATCTAGAAATTCTGACCAGAATCAGAGCTGGGTCTGGCTAGACAATCCAGAACAGACAAAATAGCTACGGTCTGACTTGTAGCTGAGCAGCACCAGAACTGGGCCAAACCAGATCTTCCAGACTTGCGAGGCTAGACGCTTTCTGGTTTGCGCCAGGCTTGACTCTAGACGTCCCAGAAGATTTTTCTACACGGGACCCTACCTCGGGTACTGGCTAGGAATTCTAGTCAAACCCCTAAAATAAAAAAATGTTTAAATAACTAAAATAATGATTGCCTTTCATTGTTAATAGCTTCTACAACAAAAAGGAATTCTAAAAACTTTATTAAAAAAGAAATTTTTAATAGGGAAAACTGACAAGGCCCCGACCAGAACCCTGTTTTAAATAGGGCAAAGTGGGGCATTTTCTGCACGGGCATTCCTGACCGGTCCGGCGCCCATCCGGCAGGAATGCCGGTGCCGGCCCGGCATCGACAAGTCCAGACCCGGTTACATGCCGGTCGTCGATTTCTGCCTGGGTACCAATGGTTGTAATGGTAACCGTTACTATACTAACTGTTTCCATAGAAACCGAATCATTAGCTCTTACAACCGCTTTTTTACAACAACAAAAAATAAAATAGAAATTGTCACATTAAATATCGACTAATTAAAAACTGTGTGAACAGATCCCTTCTTTATTCGACTTGTGTGGTTATAAATAACCGTAATGATTTACACGACTGATCGATATATTTATATTTATTAAAGAGGAAAAAGAGTTAAGTAAAAAATATGGATGAGAAAATGAGGCTACTGTATATAATAACGAGGTGGCGGCTTTGGGATGTTTCGATGGTTCACTCTTAAGTGTTATATATATATATATATATATATACAGGTGCTCTGGAGTCTGAGATCGGACCAGTCGTTAAACTCGAAACTGTACACCTGCCGCTATGCATCATTTATTACCTTTATATTTCTCAGTTTCTCTACACTGTTTTATCGTCAATGCGGTCCGAACGTGATGTCATTTCATTTTACATATATATATACACACTTTTTATATGTGTTCTATGTATTTTACTTCAAATTTGCTGATGTGCGCTTAAACTTTCTCTCACAATTCTCATGTTTATTGTTCTACTCTCCCAAACAAAAGAACATTTATATCTGGTTTTACGAATATATATATATATATATATATATGAGCGATTCCATGTCAAGTGATCAAGGTGGAGAAAAATTTTTCTCCAATCGTAGCAAAACTTGGGGCTTTTGTAGTACTCATAGATAGTAATTTTTCGTGAAAATATTTTTTTACCCAGTCCATTATTTTCCGAGGGGGAGGGGGTTAAATTTTTGTGTTTTTCAGTGCAATGCTTATTTCAATAATTTTTTACTCTTAAACAAATAAACATACAAATTTGACAAAGTACATTTTGGAAAGGTTTTTTCATGCTCTTTCGATTGGAAATAAGCATTTTGAAAAAAAAAAATTTTTTGACCCAAAAAAATCAAAATTAAAAATAAATTTCAATTTTTGGGGGAGAAAGGTACGATTTTTTTTTTTTTTTTTTTTTAAACGAAAGCTGAGGTTTTTTCCTAAAAGGACATATAAATGATAAAGTGGGACTAGAATGTTTAAATATTGAAAAAAAGAATTTTCTCCAAAACGGAGCTAAAAACCGGGTTTTGAGCGCTCCGGCGAGTAGAAAACTCTTTTTTTCAATGTTTAAACATTCTAGTCCCACTTTACCATTTATATGTCCTTTTAGGAAAAAACCTCAGCTTTCGTTTAAAAAAAAAAAAAAAATCGTACCTTTCTCCCCCAAAAATTGAAATTTATTTTTAATTTTGATTTTTTTGAGTCAAAAAATTTTTTTTTTTCAAAATGCTTATTTCCAATCGAAAGAGCATGAAAAAACCTTTCCAAAATGTACTTTGTCAAATTTGTATGTTTATTTGTTTAAGAGTAAAAAATTATTGAAATAAACATTACACCAAAAGACCCCTTGATCACTTGACGTGGAATCGCTCATATATATATATATATATATATATATATAACCTGTAAATGAAAAGAAGGTTTTGCAAAAAGTTCCAGAGTGGGCCTGACAAGTTGAATGAGTTAAAAAAAATAATTAAGCTGCCCGTCAGGTCGGACGCCCGCGGCGCAATGGGATTTTTTTACAATTTACTATAAAAAATTGTCTAAAGCCTACAAATTTAATAATAATCAAAATCTGATAAAATTTCTAGGCTCTAGACAATTTTTAATAGTAAATTGTAATAAAATCCCATTGCGCCGCGGGCGTGCGACCTTCACGGACAGCTTAATAATTTTTTTTAACCCATTAAACTTGTCAGGCCCACTCTGAAACTTTTTGCAAAACCTTCTTATCATTTACAGGTATGTTTTAAAAAAAGGAAATTAAAAATTTATCATACCCAAATTTAAAAAAAATTAATTTGTGTATAAATTTTTTTTTTTTTTTTTAATAAAAAATGAAAAAAAAATTTTTGTTTTCATTTCCTTAAATTCGAAAGAAAACTAAAACTTTCGTTCTTTGACAACTTTTTTCTAAACTCAATATTTTCGGACTTATAAGCTACTGAATATAGGTCTACGATTAAAAGTGCAAAATTTCGAAAATTCATAACTCGAAAATTTTGACATTTGAACAAAAATAAAAAAATACGTATCTGTTTTTTTTCGATACAGAATAGAAAAAAAATATTTTTAGCCGATTTTAAGAGGTCGACTAAAATCTCACGTGGAATTGCCCATATATATATAATATATATATGAGGGATTCCGCGTCAAGTGATCAAGGGGTCTTTTGGTGTAATGTTTATTTTAATAATTTTTTACTCTTAAACAATTAAACATACAAATTTGACAAAGTACATTTTGGAAAGGTTTTTTCATGCTCTTTCGATTGGAAATAAGCATTTTGAAAAATTTTTTGACCCAAGAAAATCAAAATTAAAAATAAATTTCAATTTTTTGGGGGGGAGAGACCCAATTTTTTTTTTAAACGAAAGCTGAGGTTTTTTCCTAAAAGGACATTTAAATGAAATATAGAAGATATTGATATTGAAAATCATTTAATTACGAAAAGTTTTTTAATTCAAATAAATTTTGCAAAGAATTCTATTCAAATTTTTGACAATAATTTAATGTCTGTATGGTATTTTATGCAAATTTTTGTAACTAATAAACTTCCTAAAAAGCATTTTATTTTTGATAAATATAATTGAATTCTTGCTACCGCTTTTATTAGAATTTTTTAAAATAATTTAATTTTTAAGAAGAAATTTATAACATTAAAAATAATAATTTGATTCTTATGATAAACATTGTTAATTTTGGAAAATAATTGAATTTTGTAAAGAATTTTATTAAAATACCTCAAAAAAATTTTATTTCGGGAATTATTTTGTTATTTATCGCCATAATTGAATTCTTTCGAAGAATCATTTATGCACGGAGAAAAAAATGCTGTTGAATTAATGACATATGAGTTTGATTCATTGAATAGTGTTATAACGAGCTGCTAAACGTATATGCTGTTGTTTTGAAAGCACCGATTCTAATGATTCGATAGTATCACTTTCATTGAAACAAAAGCATATTTCTCAAATTGACAGCATACAATGTTAAATAATAGTTTTAATAGTTTTTTATATAAGAATTTCAAAAACGACAGGTTTAATAAACATATAAATATGTGTGGATAAGTATTTCAATAAATTTAGCACCTGTCAATGTCTCAAACACATAGTGTCCTTATTTTTATAGCATATGCTATAGGCAGTCCGCTTTAGCACCACTCATTGAAACGAAAGCATATGTTTTCATTTTCAAAAGCGCGCTTCTTTGGAGCAAACAACTTTTCATTTGATTCAAATTTACACGCATTTTCTTCAAATTTATCTATTAGATGCTTCAAATGAATAATGTCAAAGAAGCAATAAATTATTCTGTTGCTATATATAGATGAACTATAGAAACAATTTGTAGAATATCATTAATTTAACAGTACCGTACTTTTTATTTAAACAGTTTCATTTTTTCAGTTTAAGCAACATATACTGTTCGATTAATAAATGTGTTATTGAATCAATAATAACGGGAAATTCAATAGCATGGAGCTATTTGATTCAACAGCACTTTTTTCAGTGTGGAAAGAATTTTAAAAAAACATTTTTTAAATAATTGATTTTTTGGAAGAATTAAAATTAATTTTTTAAACTGAATTCTCACAAAGAATTTTATCCTAAAATTTTTAAATAATTTAATTCCTTTGACGAATTTTAAACAAAATTTCAAGTTTAATTACATTTCTTGAGGAATTCCATTAAAATTGTATTACAAATAATTAAAATTGAATTCCTAAATAGAATTTTATTTAATTTAAATTGAATTCCTAAATAGAATTTTATTTAATTAAAATTGAATTCCTAAATAGAATTTTATTTAATTCCTGCAAAATTTTTTATAATTTTTGGAAATAATGGAACTTTTATGATGAATTATTAAAAAAAATTAAATTGGTACGAATTATTTTACAATATTTACTCAGTTAAATGAAATCTTAATAAAAATTTAAAAAAAAATTTGGAAATATTGACCCAGGCAGAAATCAACGACCGGCTTGGTACCGGGCCGGTACCAAGGGCGGACTTGCCGGTGGCGGCGTGATACCGGCATTACCGCCGGCCCGGAACCGTTCCAGTCAACAATGATAACCCGGGAAATATCCGCCCCGGTGCCGGTTAACCACCGGCTCGATACCGGGCCGGTAGTAAAAAAAAATTATTAATTATTATTATTATACATTTTTACATATATTAAACGTTAAACAATATTATTTATTAATTAATTTAATTGTAAACACTAAATAGAATGCTGAAACATATGAATTATTATTAATTATTAACGAAAAATCTGAAGACATGAGGAATTGAACTCAGGACCCTCGGGCTGCAAAGTCGACGCCGCATCCGCTAACCTAAACCTGCTTTTTTCAAAATTTGAAAAAAAACTTTTTTGTATTTTTTTAAATAGCTTTTTTGTTTCTTAATATTTTCATAAATTATTCTCAAAATTACATTCCTGACAAAAAAACGAATCGATTGATATATACAAAGTGCACATTTCATCAAAATTTATAAAATTAATCAATATTTTTCTTTTTCACAAAAAATTCAAATTTTGTGTTTTTTGAAATATTACCTTAACATATTAAAATTAAATTAAGCAATTGGTTTATAATATTTTAAGGAAGCGAAATGATCATGAAATGAACAACTTGTTTGAAAATTTTATTAAAATTAGCAACTATTTAAGTATTTTCGCACGGAGAAAATTTATTCCTGAAAATTTACTGAACTTTGTTCGGTAAAACTGGGATGAAGTGTCAAAACTGTAAGTTTTAAGGAACAGGACTGTAAAAGCAATTGCATTGAAAAATAATGTAAAAAGAATAAATCTTATGGTATATGTATTAGCCGTTCACTTACAGTTCGGTAAAACGTAGGGTAAATGTACACTATACTTAGTTTTATTGAAAGTTCGGTAAAACGTAAGGCACAGTGTTCGGTGAAACTTATATTTATTGTATAGTTCAGTAAAACGTAGGGTAAGCTATATTTATTTTTATTGAAAGTTCAGTAAAACGTAAGGTACAATGTTCGGTAAAATTTATATTCATTGAATTACTGAATAGTTCGGTAAAACTTGAAGAATAAAAAATAAAAAATAATGTCATTGCAGTAGTTCTACAGTAATACTGCCGTAAATCTCATTTTACCTACTTTAATCACTACCTAAACCCCTACAATCATTCACGAACAAATATTTATTCATTACACCTGCCTACAGTACATTCTAAACGCATACATTAATACATACATCGCACGCTTTACATTATTGCTTCAGAAACTTTCAACTGTCCTTATATATGAATCTCAATTTTATTTCACCGCTTGTGAGAAAGATTCAAATTAATAAACAATAGTTGTATAAAATAAAAGAATCATCCATATTAAATCCATGTTACTGAATAATTTCTAACTATATTTAAGGTCAATTTATGAAATAGTTTCAAATTATATTTTTATTGTTATAAAGAAAAATGTTTAAATTTGTATTTTATGTAATAAAACAATAGTTTATTAAAATTCGTATTATTTCCAAATTTTCATCAAAAAAGATTAAAATAATCTAACTAGTGTCAAACACAAATAATTATTTTCCCTGACTTACGTAACTAGAGCAACTTAAGTAATTAATGTAAGTTACGCCACCAGAGTAAAATTTCGTAACTATAGTAACTTACATAATTAAAGAAAAATACTATAATTACATAACCAGACTAAATAACGTAACTACAGTAAATTATGTAAATGGCAGAGATGGGTACGTAACATACTTCATGTATGTTACCTGGGTTTGTTACTGTATGTTACCTAGTATGTTACGTCCTTACATTGATACATGCATGTATTTTTCGAGAGTGAGGGGTAACATACGTATGTTACCTCATGTAACATACATGTAATATACGTAGAAAACCTCGAGTTACGCGTAACTGCGCAACCCTGGTAAATGGTCAAACCTACGTAAGTTTTTTTAATTGCATAAGGTGTTATAGTTACGTAAGTTATGCAACTTTGATCATTTGTATAAGGTACATAAGTTTTATCATTTACGTAACTTGCGTAAGTTATTCTAGTTACGTGACTTATGTAAGTTTGATCTTTTACGTAAATTACATACGTAAGTTACGTAAAAATGATTATTTACGTAAGTTACGTAAACTTGATGAATTACGTAAGTTATTGTAGTTATTGTAGTTATTTGCTATTTAATTTCGTTTCAGAAGCGGTTTCTGCTATAAATGAAATTATTAATTATTAGTTAATCAGTACAAATAGGTTAGAAACAACTAACTATTAACGTAAAAGTTTTTTTTACTACGGGGCATTTAAAAAAGTATTTCAATCCTGAAAACTAACAATTCAGACAAGTCAAGGAAGTTTTACCGAACTATTCCTGAAAACTAACACTCGAGTCAATTCAAGAAAGTTTTACCGAACTGTCCCTGAAACGTTAGTGACCATCAAGGAGGTATTCAAAAGAAACGTTAAAATTTGATTTAATTTTCATTAAACGTTCAGTTTCAATTTTGTTTTAACTTTTACAGTACTAGTTTGTAAGGAATAAAGATATGACATTAAATTTTGAATATTATTCCTGAAAAAATAATTTAAAAATTATTAAAAATTACAGTTATGCCACTGAGGAGTTTCATATGAGATTGAGGGGTCAACTCTCGGATTTTTTTCAAATTTCATTTTTCAATAGAGTTTGTTTGCCTATGTAATTATCCCAAATATTAATTAAAAATGTTTAATATTTTGTTAGATATTTGCATAAACAAATTAATGCAATATTTTTTTTAAACTTGAATAACTTTTTTATTTTTGCTTATAGAAAAAAGTTGTCTGAATGTTTTTTGTTTAGAATGAATCAAATTTTTTGAAAAAAAAATTAATTAAATAAAAATTAACTTTTTTAATAAATTTATTTAAAAAATAAATTTGTTTTTTAATATTTAAACCTGTTATCGGCCTTGAATCAATCTGAAACAAAAGATAAATATTGCTTACTATACTACAAAATAACATGCCAAATTTGGCGAACACGTTATTTTTTGTTTTTGAGAAAAAAATTTTCAAAACTTGAAGTGCAGGTAGCGAGCCGACTTAGCTGACGCGACAATGACTCCTGAGACGAAAATTTCCCATTGTCGCGTCAGCTAAGTCGGCTCGCTACCTGCACTTCAATTTTTGAAAATTTTTTTCTCAAAAACAAAAAATAACGTGTTCGCCAAATTTGGCATTTTATTTTGTGGTATAGTAAGCAATATTTATCATTTTTTTCAGCTTGATTGAAGGCCGATAACAGGTTTAAACATTAGAAAACAAGTTTATTTTTTAAATAAATTTATTAAAAAAGTTAATTTTTATTTAATTAATTTTTTTTTCAAAAAATTTGATTCATTCTAAACAAAAAACATACAGACAACTTTTTTCTATAAGCAAAAATAAAAAAGTTATTCAAGTTTAAAAAAAATATTGCATTAATTTGTTTATGCAAATATCTAACAAAATCTTAAATATTTTTAATTAATATTTGGGAATTAATATTTGGAAGATTAAATATTTACAAAAATATTAGAATTTTGTACAGGAATTCAATTATGATCTAATATTTTAATAAAATTGTTCAAAAGAAATCAATGGTTTTCAATAAATAAATATATCAATATTTAATAAATCAATAAATTTAAATTTATTTCTTTGCAAAATTCAATTGCTTTCATAAACAACAATATTCATCATCTCAAGAATTTAATTATTTTCAAAAGTAATAAGATTCTTTGCAGAAATACAATATTTTCAAAATTTTTTTAAAAATTTTTATCAAAATTTCATTTAACTGAGTAAATGTAGTAAAATAATTCGTACCAATTTAATTGTTTAAATAATTCATCATAAAAGTTCCATTATTTCCAAAAATTATAAAAATTTTGCAGGAACTAAATTATTTTCAATAAAATAACTGGAAAAAATTCAATTGCTTTATTTTCACAACTGCTCAGGTGCTAATTTTGGTCGGCAGCCAGAGTCGGGCCCAGGTCGGCCCATCTATGGCTGCCAATAGGTCGGCAGCCAAAGTCGGGCCGACTTTGGTTCCGGTTTTCACCCACAGTTGGCCCGATTATGGCTGCCAGAGTGTAAAAAACCTTATTTTAGTTGGTCAGGCCGACTCTGGCCTGAGTCGGCCCGATGGTCGGCAAGACTATGGCAGCCAGAGTGCAAAATACCCAATTTCATTTGGACGGGCCGACTCTGGCCTAATTCGGCCCGATGGTCGGAACAACTATGGTAGCTAGAGTGTAGAAAACCCAATTTTAGTTGGTCAGGCCGACTTTGGCCTTAGTCTGCCGGACCGCGTCTTAAACATTTCCATACTGCCATGGTAAAAATTAAAACTTTTTGTGTTAATTATTTTATTTATAATGGATTCACCAAAAATTAATAAACATTATCTTCCCTCACAGCACATGATATTTCCTAAATATTTCCTGAATATTTGTGCAAACAGAAAAATGTCCGCTTATGTGGAAATATTGACGCGAAAGTTGAGAAAACATTTCATTGAAATATTCCTGCAATATTACACATAAAGATTCTGCAATATTGTGAAAATATTTCACAAAATGAAAAAATTTGTTAAACACCTCAAACTGAGTTCGACCAATGCGCATCATTTCAGTTGAATATTTCCAAAATATTTCAATGAAATATTTTCTCAACTTTCGCGTCAATATTCCCACATAAGCGGACATTTTCCTCTTTGCAGAAATATTCAGGACATATTTAGGAAATATCATGTGCTGTGTGGGTTATTTATTGGTCGTTATGAATTACAAATTTCTTTTTGTTTGAGTTGCAGCTTATAAAATCATTTCTGTTCTTAGGCTTTCATGTATGCGTAGCGTAATGGTTAGCGTGTTAGACTTCGGTGCGTTAGGTTGCGAGTTCGATCCCTGCGAGCGTTAGAAATTTTAATTTGTATTTATGTGTAAGATTGCGTTTAGTGTTAAGATGTATGCAATAAATAATTAATTATGATATCAACTAATATCTGTTAATTGTAAAATTAATAATTTTTTTGCAAACCGTCGGCCGACAATTGGCTGCCAAGGTCGGCACGACCATGGTTGCCAAAGTGAAGCCGACCTTCTTTCTCATTGTCGTCAAAACATTGGCACCCCTGGTCGGCCCGACCATGTTAGCCACTGGACGGCCGATGTTACAATTCGGTAGTTCGGCCGACCTTTGGCTGCCAAGGTCGGTACGACTATCCACTAGGTCGGCGCGGCCATGGCACGACCAACTTTTCGCCCCTGGGTGTTTCAAGAAGATTCAATCAATTTTAATAAAATATCTCGAAGAAATTAAATTTTTTTAGAAATAAAAAATTCTTGGTAATATTTAAATTATTTACAAAATCATTGGAATTAATTTTTATAAAAAAATCAATTACTTAAACATATTTTATAAACCGCTGCCAAGTTATAAATTTTTGTTATACTTTTAGTACTCATTTCATTCGTTTTCGTAAATCTTGTTGTGTTTATTTCATGAACACTTTGCTTCCTCATAGAGATGTTACTAACAATAAAGTATAAATTTTGAACAATTATTCTTAAGTGCTGTAATATTTTTTTCTCTTTATTTAATATTTTCACATGAAAAACTTTTTTTTCACAATTTCTGTTTTTTTAAAATATCAATAACTTCTTTATTTCTAATCGAAGTAGCTTCAAAAATAGGTCAATCAAAGGGTTTTTTAATGCTCTACAAGATGGTAATAATAGTTTTAAAGTTATTTCTACATTTTTCAACAAAATTCTCAAAAAAGTCTTATTTTCTAAAATTTTTGATTTTTAAAAGTTTAATATCTCCGGTGAATATGAACGAAAAATGTTCATTCTGGGCTCAAAAGATGCGTCTAAAAAAACTCTAAAAAATTGGAGAAAAACATTTATAGATGTCCTAACATTTTTTTAAAGTTATGGGTAAAAAACGATTTTTTGAAAAATTAAAAATCAAAAAAATAAATAGTTAAACTTTATTAATCTATCTCAAAGTACTCTCATTTTATGTCCGCAGATGAGACCTACAATTTAGAAAAAATTCAGCCCAAAAGCTCTTTATAATTTCGAGATATTTATGAAAATGTGATGTTTACACACACACACATATACGGAATGACATTTTGTAAAAATGTCATTTTTGAACTCCTGAGGTCAAATAACATAAATATATGTTAAAAAATCGAACCTGAAAAATTTTGGTATTACAATACTTCCTCAGTATGAGGAAGCAAAATTTTTCAATTTCGTTTAATTATTTTTACAAATAATATAATTTCTTGAAGGGATCAATTATTTTCATAAATATCAAAATTCTATTTCGGAATTGAATTTCAATTATATGTAATACAATTTTAATGGAATTCCTCAAGAAATGTAATTAACCTTGAAATATTTTTAAAATTCGTCAAAGGAATTCAATTATTTAAAAATTTTAGGATAAAATTCTTTGTGAGAATTCAGTTTAAAAAATTAATTTTAATTCTTCCAAAAAATCAATTATTTAAAAAATGCTTTTTTTAAATTCTTTCCAAAAATTCAATTATTTGCATAAATGATTCTTTGAAAGAATTCAATTATGTCGATAAATAACAAAATAATTCCCAAAATTAAATTTTTTTGAGGTATTTTAATAAAATTCTTTCCAAAATTCAATTATTTTCAAAAATTAACAATGTTTACTACACGGAGAAAAATAAATAGTAATAATTATACTATTTTCGATGAAAAATTACTACTTGAAACCGGTTGAAAGTAGTAATTTTGAAACTGCTCGAGAAATAGTAACTTTTGCTTCTTTTTCAAAGACTTTTGACTTTTTTGTTCGCTCTGCAATAGTAATAACAGGCGTAACGAATCAACAAGTATTTTACTTTCAGTGGTTGGCAATTACGTGCACAGTTACATGCAACTTGCGCGTTGTTGTTCACTAAAACTTCTGTTGTGGACACAGCCTAAATGTGGCCCGACCGTAGTGACTCTTCCCTATATATAAGCGTGAGAGAATTTTCTGCTCTGGAATTTTGTTCAATTGTATAGGTTAGTTTTTTGTTAATAGTTCATTTTTAGTTTGATTCTTAGAGTTATGCAGTAGAATTCATTAGTGTCTTGTGAATTTTTTTCCTTTTTGGAACTTCGAGAATTTATCCTGTTCATAGTAGATTTCTGAAATCAATTGAAATTCGATATAATCTTCTTAAAAGATTTAAATTTTGGAAAAATAATTAAAAAATAATTAAATTTTAAAAAAATAAATAATCGAATTTTTGAAAAATTTTAAGGGGTTTTGTAAGTTTTTTAGACCCTAAAATTATAATTTTTAAAAAAAAATTTTGCTGTTAAGACTTAAATTATAATTGATCAAAAGTTTTTACATGTCTCAGGGATGCCAGCAGGCGGCGGAAATTCTACCCCACCACGCCGCCAATTCTTCCCCCACTATACCTATCGGCGGAGGAAACGGAGAATACACGGCAATGCTTGCTTTTTTCTCTTTCTCAATATAGAGATGTCTAACGTGACGTCACCTCAGTCGGTATAGTTGCAGAAAGTAGAGCGAATATCTCTCAGGCCCCAATGTAACATTGGTTTACATGGGAGATTGCAGAAAATAATTTTTTTCTCTAAAATTAAAATAAATTATATGATAACCAAGTATGATTTAGATAAAACAATGAATTTCACAATATATACGAATTTAAAATTAAGTCATCAATTTCCCAAAGTTTAAAAAATAAACAAATACCAGTTCTAGCAGAACCAGCAGAAGAGAATTTCGTCTGCTAGAACTGGTATTTGTTTATTTTTTAAACTTTGGGAAATTGATGACTTAATTTTAAATTCGTATATATTGTGAAATTCATTACTTTATCCAAATCACACTTGGTTATCATGATTTTTATTTCAATTATAGAGAAAAAAATTATTTTTTGCAATCTCCCATGTAAACCAATGTTATATTGGGGCCTGGGAGATAATCACTCTACTTTCTGCGATTATATCGACTGAGGTGACGTCACGTTAGACATCTCTATAACAGCGAAAACTAACCTATACTGGGCGATATGGGCGCGAAATTCAAACTCTTGTTTGAAATCATTCTGGTATTTATTATTATAATATTTAATTTTAATTTTATGCTAACAATTATTAAAAACCAATATTCCATTTTTTAATTATTAAAACTACTTCTTATTAATTAATTTTTTTATTTAACTATCATAATTCTTTCAGACTATCTACTATTATAATATTACAAAATAATATTAAATATTATTCAAAAAATCATTGTTTAACTTTTACAATGATGAAAATTGTAATTTGTAGCATTTAAAAGACACTAATTTATTTTCATACATATTTCAGAATAAATAACAAAAATCTGCTCAATCATAAAAATTAATTTCTTTGAAATGTAATTCAAAATTGATTAAATCTTTTCAATTCTGTCATATTCTATTATTTTTATACTCATTTTTTAAATAATATTATTATTATTTTTAACAATTAATTGTCACACAAAATATAATTAAAAATTGATATTAATTCAATTAATTTTTAAAATAAAACTACATTATTATGAAATTATTAATTTTGCTTTTAGTAAAAAGTTGTGCTAAATTCTATTAATTTTTAATAATTGAGCTATATATTATTTATATATGAAATTCTGAATTTCTGAAACATGCCACTCTAAAGCTTAAATATTTTTTTTTTCGAAATGTTAATTTTCCGGTAACATTTTACATAAAAAATCCCTATATAATTAATTTCAGAAAAACTTGTCGGCCGATTTTAATGACTCAACCATCATTATTTTTGTCTTCAATCCAACTTTCAAATAAACACTCTATTGTTTAAAGATATTAAATTTTAAGGAACAAAAAATTTTTATTTATAAAAAATATTTTTAAAAAATACTTTTTCTATGAAATTTTAATTCGAAAAAAATTCTACTTATTTTTTAAACCTTATTAAAAAGTGTTTTTTAATAAATAAACCATTTTTTTGTTTATTAAAATTTAATTTCTTTAAACAAAATAAATTTTATTTCAAATTTAGATTCAAGACAAAAATATTTCTGGTTGAATCATTGAAATCGTCCAACAAGTTTTTCTGAAATTAATTAAAAAAAAGAAGTAATACAAATTTTGAATTTTTAATGACGAGATATGAGTAAACATTTTTTTGCAAAATCCTTTTACATGATAATTTTCTATGTAAAATGCTATAAAAAAAATTAACATTTTAGAAAAAATAAAAATATCTATGTTTTAGGAGTCACATTTCAGAAGTTCATATTAAATTATTATTAACAATTATTCAAAATTTTGTGTAATAATTACGCTTTAGTAAAAAGTTGTATTTGATTCTAATAATTTTTTTACTATTTAAAATTTTTTTAAACAATTTTTTTAATTATAAATTTGATATCGTAATGAACAATATGTACTAGATAATATTAAATTAGGAAATTCAAACATTATTAGAGGGAATTAAATAACAAAATTAAGCAAACAAAAAAATTTATTTAAATTAACCAAATACGTTCAACTAAAACTATTAATTTAAATCAAACAAATCTTTTTTCTCAAAATAAACAAATTTTTTGGTTATATAAAATAAAAATGTTTGGTTAAGTGTAATAACCATTTGGTTAATACAAAAAAAAAGTATAGGAAGAAATTTTTTGGTTGAATCAAACAAACGTTTGGTTGACTGTATAGCAATGCATTTATTTGGTTGATTCGACCAAAATTTGGTTGTTTCGAACAATTTTTTTTCTGAGTGAAGATATCAAATTTATAATTCTAATTATTATTATTAACAATTTATTTAAAATTTTGTGTAATAATTACTCTTTAATAAAAAGTCGTATTTGATTCTATTAATGTTTTTAGTAACTATTTAAAAAAAAAATTTGTTAACAATTACAATAGGTACTAAAAAGTCTTGCTTTATTTTTAAAGTCTTAAATTTATAATTTAAAAGATTGTCATAATTTTAGTCTTTAACAGTTATATAAATTTATTTTGTAATTTATATGAAATTTTTTGTTTACATAGTAAATAATTTTATATTAATAATAATAATAAAAAGATATAATAACAGAAAAAATTATTTTTATTTTAATATTACTTAATACCTATAAATTTTTTAAAGTTTAGAACTAGCTAATTTCAGAAAAGAATAATTTTAAGACTTCAAAGATTAAGCACAATCTTTTACTACCGATTTTAATTATTAAAAAAAAAATTTTTAAATAGTTAAAAAATTATTAGAATCAAATACAACTTTTTACTAAAGCGTAATTATTATCATGTAAAAGGATTTTGCAAAAAAATGTTCACTCATATCTCGTTATTAACAATTCAAAATTTTTATTACTTTTTTTAAAATTAATTTCAGAAAAACTTGTCGGACGATTTCAATGATTCAACCAGAAATATTTTTGTCTTGAATCTAACTTTGAAATAAAATTTATTTTGTTTAAGGAAATTAAATTTTAATAAACAAAAAAATGGTTTATTTATTAAAAAACACTTTTTAATATGGTTTAAAAAATAAGTAGAATTTTTTTCGAATTAAAATTTCATAGAAAAAGTGTTTTTTAAAAATATGGTAAATTATGCAGAAGAAGGACTTTTCTCAATTTTGAAGAAAAACGGTTAATTCTTTTTGAAAAAGCTTTCAATCAGCTAGAAAATGAAAAATTCGTTGGGGGAGGATGATATGAATAATTATAAATAATTTAATAATATTAATAAATACTCATTATTCATAAAATATTTCTCTTTTTAAAGAAATTGTATTAAAAATAGAGACTATCAATGGATATAGTAAATGAAGTAGAAACAAATTGTTTATAACATTAAAAAATTAAATAATAGACAATTACAGTAAGTGTGCATTAGATTTTCATATATTAGTACCTAACGATTGAAATCTAGAAATATCGCAAACCTATGAAAATAAACAAAAAATTGCTCACGAAAAGAATCGAACCTACGACCTACGGATTTACAGACTAACGCTCTAACCACTATGCTAACGACACATGTGTACAGTAAAGTTTTAATATTTCAGTATCATTCAGATTTACAATTATTGAATCAAAGATGATGAGAAAAAAATAGGGGTACTTTAGAAGTAATAAATTGAATTAAAATAAATTATACTAAATTTTTAATAATAGAATTAAATAACTTTACTAATTGCATTTAACATTTTACAAGTGGTAATTTTTTAATAATTTTTTATTCATAGTAAGAAGTATAATAGTATTTTAATAACCAAATTATTAATTGTCAAGGCTCGGCTAGACTACGGCCGAACAATCGTTTGAGTACTAAGCCAGTGGTGAACATCGATACTACACTGGCATTTCCCATTAGATAATCTCAATATTTTTGGACTTATATGCTACTGAATATAGGTCTACAATTACAAGTCAAAAATTTTTAAAATCCATAACGCAAAAATTTGGCCTCCAAAAAAAAATTTAAAAATACGTTGTTTTTTTCAATACAGAATAGAAAAAAAATATTTTTGGCCGATTTTAAGAGGTCATCTGAAGTTATATTTGTGTGTTGGCGTCGCGAAGTCGAGGTTTAAACTCTCGATTGATTGTCGTTTTTTACTTTTTTTATTGCCTGAGGTCCTGAAATTTCTTTATCTCTCCTCGACACGGTTTTCGATGTGGGATATTACCCGCTGCGTTCTGGCGCCTAAGCACACCTGTGCTAGTTCCCTTTTTTGTCTCTTTTATTTATTCTTGTCTAGTCTAGACCAGACTGGTATCTATTCTAATATCTACATATAATATGGTCTCCACTTATTTTCTCCCGAACAAACCAGTTCCAAATTTTTGAACCCATATGGATACATTCAACAACAAATTCACTCGCACTTCTCGAAACCCCCGTATTAGTGATTTTTGAAAAAAATTCTTTATTCAATATGGACTTTTACATCCATTCTCTTTTCCTATTTCTTCTGTTATTTTTTTTATTTTCTTCTATTTTTTCTTCCTTTTTTATTTTCTTTCATCTTTCCTTTCTTTTTGTTTCCTTTTCTCTTTCCATTAATTTTTCTTTTTTTTCTTTTTGATAGTATTGATACATTTTTGATAACATTGCGAAATTGTAGCATCGGAATTATGATTGTGTATCGACGGTTTCGGTGGGAGAATGTTCACAAAGAGTTGGTAACTTTGAGGGGGGATTTTGCAACCACAAAACCTAGTAGCAGCTGCAGTATTTCTATATGTGGTGATCGACGAACGGATTTACGGATTTGCTGACGCAAAGAAAAGATAAACGGAAAGAGGAAGCGAAGAGGAAGCGGCGCAACAAGGTAGCTGAAAAGGTCGGTGTGGCGGAATTCCAGAAAAGACTATGCCACACTCGCAGTTATCTTCTTTGTAATTCTCAGAATGATGTTCAGGTATCAGGTGGAATTCCTGTTGATTAAACGTTGAAAAATGCTTTTTATACCTGGTGCTATATTTTCTCAATGATTGTCGGACAACTAAGTAAATAACACTCACATACAGCACAAATAGTTTTCTATATCTTATCTTTCGTAATTAATCCTTTAGTTTCGTTATTATCAATTTCGAAAAAGAAGAAGAAGAAAAATCCCCTCTTACATAAGCGATGGAGTTTTGTTTTGTATAATGGTGTGATTATATTTTCCCGCTTTCTGGAATTATTAAAATCTGAAATATGGTTCTTAGATAAAGAGGAATAAAATTTCAACTTATATGGTGTTATGAGTACTACCAGTTTTGTTAGCAGCCCCTTAACTAATTTTTTTTATGAATCTCATATACCGAGGGCTATATTAGGCATTTCTTGCTGTTCCCCTTAAGGAGATTCCGTTCTGCGTAGGCAACCCGATATTCCTGAGCGTGACAACAGCGACTTGTTTAGCTCGCTGGAATAAAATGACCCGGTTGCACCAGCTGGATCACTCTGCATACAAAGTGCCGACGGTCCTCTTCATGCCGTTCACAAATCATAACCCAAACGTCACGCGAATGCATAAAAGTTCTTTAACCGTTTTGTTCACTTCCAACGCTAACTTTTCTGCAAAAACAAATTACACAAAAAAAGTATCACACCGACTGTTCTTGGCAAAAGAAACTCCTTCAAACGCTCTGCAATTAATTGCTTGTTATTTATTGTTATTTATTGCTTGTTCATTGAACTTTATTGCATAAAATGTTTCTCACTATAATTCATTTAATAAACCAGATATTTTTTCTACTAAACACTGCACTTACCGACTATTTTCTGAGTGTTTTTTTCTTTTGCTTCCTCATATAGAGGAAGTATTGTAATACCAACATTTTTCGACTTCGATTTTTTGACATATCTTTATGTTATTTGACCTTAGGAGTTCAAAATGACATGAACCCCAGTTCATAGCCGCCTGTCACGAGACCTACGCCTATCAATGCACCTTACCAACACAGCCTGGACCAACACGCTTCTATCTGCTGATATAGTCGAAATCTTCATATTTCAGAAAAAATTAATGTTTTTTATTTATTTATTATTAAATTCTGCTAACCGTATCAACTTTAAACTAGTTGACAATATTATTGATTCAATATTATGAATATTGTTGACATTCATACTTACATTAATTACATAGTAAAATTCACGCATGATCCAATTTATTTCATTGGAAAGGGATGTTTCTTAAATAAAAAAATTTCCCTCATCGATTGCGTAGCCGAGAGGCTTAATGATTAATGTAAAAGCGTGCGATTTATAATTATGCGTATATTTAGTTGTATGGTTAGGTACACTGAAAAAAATGATAATGTTAATTTTGACATACAAGTATGGTTAGGATGTATAGCTGAAACAGCAATACCGTATTGCTGTTCTTAAAATACAGTATTCGTGTTCTCCGCATACATATTATTGTCTCTCAAATACATATTGCTGTTCTACACTGCGTATGGCTAAAACAGCAATACTGTATGGCAGTATCATATCTACCAATATAATATGTCAGAATTGGCTATATTTATGTCAGTACCATAAATATATTTTTTTCAGTGTAGGTGTTTCAATCCCGTATGATTGTAAGATTTTCCGATATGTTTAAGTTGTTAATTGTAAGTATGAAGATGTGGGAAGAATAAAACTTGTGAATTAATAAATATAAATATATATAGAGTGCATTTAACATATTTTTCTTTTTTTATATAAAAAGTAGCACTCACTTCGCTCGTGCTACGACTCGTTTTTCGATATTGTGCTCGGTACATAAACTCGGACGTACCTCCCTTGTTGCATAATGTACACGGAAAAAATTTATTCAGGAAACATTCCTGAATTAGTTCAAGAACGGTGGATATGAGAAAAAGTCGCTAAGATTTACGGATTAACTAGTTTTAAAATATCATATACACATTTCAAGAAAGAATAATTAAATTTCTGTGAAAATTCGTTAATAATTCAAGAGAAACTCTAAAGTAATTGATTGAATATTTCCAATACTGTAAGCAGTAGAAACTATAAGATAAATCTAAGAATCTATTGTCATGTTCAGTGAAACTATACGAACCGTACGGCAACAACTCTTGTTGAGTTCGGGAAAATTTCTGGGTGAATTCAAGAAAAAAAATTCAGAGATATGAAGAGAAATACAGTATTATTTTCACATACACCAACCAACATACATTCAAACAAGATACACTGCAAATGTAACACATCTAAGTATACATATAAACACAAACTATACTTATAAATATAACCTATACTAGTAACATACATATACGCTCGCAACTACAACGTTTATCGAAATATTGCACGCACGCGCTACACGAATATCGCTGTGAACGAGTGGTTTAGAATTTTCTTATATACTAACGTATAGGATATTTCGCCACTTTTGGATTGCTTTGTTTTGTTAATAACAAGAGAAATTGTAAAAATAATTTGTTTCTAAAAAGATGGAAAAATTTTAAAATACCAAGGTCTGTTTTTAAAGAAGGTTTTAACACGAAATATTTAGAATTAAAAATTATAGGTACTAAAAATATAGATAATCGATATCAATTATAATTACAAGTTGTACATCAGTTAAATCTATAAATATACATTGTTGTAAATATATTTTAGAGAAATTTTTAAAAAAGTAAAATAGGAAATTTTTATTTTTGAAATAAATTTGAAAATTTCAAAGGTTTTTAATTAATTTACATTTTATTATAATTAAAATAATATACATAAAAATTATTGATTAATAAAATAATAAATAATAGTATAATTCATTTTAAATTAATTTATTAAAAGAAAGATAAATTACAATAATTAATATAATTAAATATTAAAACTGATGATTTTTAAAACAATTTTAAGATGAGATTACAAAACTAATCACTTATGAAGTTGATTGACACTTGCATTTGAAATAGACATCTTTTTTAAAATAAAATGGTTTTATTGTATACATCTTGAGTACAAATTGTATTGGCATAAATTTACATTTTACATCCACACTTTTGAAATGTAGCTATAGCCATCACTATAAGTTAAACTTGTTGAATACATTCTGCCGTTCTGCGCAAAGTAACCGTTGCGCACTCCAATTTTCTTTTAGAGTTCGGGAATTTTTCAGGCACAACAAGCAGTGATTGTTACTGTTTGGTAATACTAGAAATCTTGTTCAAAATAATGTGATTTTCTCGAAAAATCTAGAACTGTTATTAATTTTTTCAAACTCTGTCTTGAACTTACCATTAGTATATCCTATTTCTATTATACTGTATCTAATTTAAATCTTTTCTTTTAAGGTCAGGAATAATTCTAGAATGTTTTCAACTATTTCACTTAAAGTTAAAGTATTATTGTCGACTTTTTCTCATATCCACCGTTCTTGAACTAATTCAGGAATGTTTCCTGAATAAATTTTTTCCGTGTACTAATATATATATGCAGTGTCAGCACTCTGAGTGTATGAGACAAATTGTTTTAAAATTCATTACATTCATTTGAACATTGTTACTCGGGGGTTTTCGGGGTCGCTGATTACGAATATGATGTCGCTTTTTAAATTCAAAATGTCGGATCCAATAAACTGTCATCAGATTCGTAATCAGTGAACCCGTAAACCCCCGAGTAACAAATTTTAAGTGAATCTAATGAATTTTTAAACAATTTGTCTCAGCCACCCAGAGTTCTGACACTGCATATCTATAGTTTAAGGGCATCCGGGAAAAAAATAATGGGTTCGTGATCGACGTCTCTGTTAAAAAGAAAAGAATATTTTAAGTTAGAAATTTTTGGTAAATATATATTAACGCTCAGGGACTAGCGGTCCTCTTGGAATTTTGCAAAATTTTGATAAATAATTATTGAAAAAATTGTTTAAACATACGGAAAAATGGGGTTTCTACCGGTTTGGTATCACCGTCTCATTTTGAGAGGATATAATATTTCGGCTTCGCATATTTGGAGGGGTAATAAAGGAAGGCTCTCCGAGACGCGCTCATCTCCGATTTTACAATAATTTTGCGAGGAAATTATTTTATTAACGATTTAAATTGAAGTAATTTGAGGTTGGAGACATTTTCGTAGTTCAAGTCGCGGCCACTACCGAGAATTGGCGCCACCTGAGAATTAACCACTGACACATAGATCCACTTGTCTGTGTGCTCGCAGCCATATTGTCCCCCACTTTCGCCAAAAATACATCTTTTATAATTACGTTTTTCAATATTTATTTCAAAAATTACTTGCAAATTTCGAGAATATTCTTTATTCAAACGAATTCCCCTAATTATCCTGATATATCCGAACGGAGATATCTTTAAATACTTAGAAGTGAGACGACAGGCGGGAAAACACTTTTTTGGGACAATTTTTCCGGATGCCCTTAAACTAATTTTTTATTTATTTAGAACAAAAAAATATATTTTGAAGAAATTGCTTTTATTTAACATAAATAACGTAGATCAGAAGCGCTAAGGATAATGATAGAACGTCCAAGCGCCCGTCCTGCCGGAAGGATGTTCCGAAAATAAGGCTTTTAAAAAAAGGCAATTCAATTTTTCTTTTCCGCAACTCCTTGGGATTAAAGTAGACGAAAAGACGAAAAAATCTATATATTTGACTTTTTAAAACAATAATATTAAACCATTTTTTAAAGCCCTCAAACTTTCTGTTTCTAAAAAGTAAAAAAAAACATTTTTTCGTAAATTTAATGTAAAATCCACAAAAATCAATATATTTTGTCCGGTCTTGTCTTTTTTTCTTCAGAAACGTTCAAAGAATGAAACCTATTTGTTTAATTTAAAAAAATTTCATTTTTAATGTTAATCAGCAAAATTGCGTACAATTGAATAAAAACTCTCTTCAAATTTTCTTTATAAAATTAATATGGAAGCAGATAAAAACAAAAACAAATATATCGTTGGAAAGGTAATGAAACAAGCTTTCCAATGCTGTAAATATCAAGTTTCTAAATTTATATGCCTTGGCTTGGTAGCCTTTTAAACAAAGCGAAAAGCGTCCTGCCGGCAGGACCGGGTTCCATCATTTTGTGACTAAAAATTATATGAATTTTTGGAAAATTCAACTTCTTTAAGCTACCCTGCTCTTCGGTTTAAACTTACAAGCTCGACATTTACATGCGCTGAAAGCTTGTTTCATCACCTTTCCAACGATATATATTACTTTCTGTTTATGTCAATCCATGTTAGTTTTATTTAGCGATTTCGGACGGACTCACCTGAGTCTTTTTGGTCCTGCCGGAAGGACGTTGGACGTTCTATCAATAAACAACAGGGAAATGAATGGTAAAAAATTTAAAGCACGTCAGTAGGCTTAACATGTTTTCGTTCCTATGCACACTTATACGCGGAACAAAACAGACTGAACACATTGATAGGCGCTTCTGGGCGAAGTCCAAGGCAAGTCTAGTGCCGAGTCCCATACTGACTATAATGTGAGCAGATCTTCTAGTGACCTACATTATTATTTTAGTTTGTCAAAATATTTACTTTCATTGGAATATTCAATTTAAAACTGAATATAAAATCTAAAAATGAAACAACTGAAAATATTAGAATACTTTGAATTATGTAAAATTTCATACTAGGATTTTTATTATTCTTTAGATATTTAAACGTCGAATCTCTTTAAAAATTAAATACAAGTCCTTTGCCATTTTTACTAAAATGATTTGTTTTAAAACGTTTAAAGAAAGAGATTATATTCAAATATCTACAGATTAAATAAAAATCCCAATGCGAATATTTTTAAAATTAAAAGTATTCTCTATTTTTTACTTATTATTTCATTTTAGACTTTACATTTAGTTGTCTTAATTAAATATTCCAATAAAATATAATAACAATTAGGTATTACATAACCGGCTGAAAACAAAATAAACACACACCTAACCTCAAAATGAGATTAAACATTTCACTTAGATATTCTTCTAAATTCATTTGAAATACTAGAACTTTATCACAAAACTGCACTCACTATTATATTTAAAATAAAAATTTTTATTAATTGAAACAATTAATACGGCACCACGCACACTACGAACTACACCGAGACTTCCGTGTATATAAAAAACGAAGAAACTGAACAAACGCGGGCGCAGGCGCGCCACAGAGTTTCGCATTTCTAAAAAACTGTTTGGGAATGAATCTAAAGACTCTCGCACAGAACATTCCCTGTTGAAGTGAACGTTGATACAAAGTTTGTTACAATTGAGTAGCTGAATTAAAATAAATGCAAATAATAATAATAATTGTACCTGATTCTTTTCATCTTTGGATTAATTACGGAATCTGATTGCACTTGTTGAAAGAAGACTATTAGCGTTTATTAAGATATTTAGCAAAAATCTGAATTGAAAATCATTACCAAACTTTTTAGGATAGAGAACCAAAATTTGATGAAGGGGTGTTATAAATTAACTCTCTTTTGGAGTTGATTTTTAACTCGAAAAATTTAACTCCCGAGTCCGTTAACTCCCTAAATTTTTTATAGTGTATATAACTTGTCAGCGGTTTATACTATTTTATATTATATTATAGTGATTTTTGTCTGTTTAGCCGTATTAAATATTCATTTGTAAGATAATAGATTGTCCAAAATCAAGACAAAACACAAAAGATTTCAAAAAGGATTAAATTATAAAATGATCTGAAATAGAAAATTAAAAATGGTTTTTAATCTAATTGTAATATGTATTTCAAGGTTATATTTTAATTTGTGAAAAAGAGAAAGTAAAAAAATTTCTTACCCTTTAGATAAATATAAGCATGTAACAAAAAATTTTTTGTTATTATTTTCTATATTGATGGTTTTTAAAATTAATTAATTTTAAAGATTTTTTAGAAGCACATTTTTTTATAGAAATGTGCCTCTATGATTAGAGAGTTTTCACAGAGAGGTTGGGTTGCAAGGAAAAAAAGTTTGCCAATTATTCGGGAACTTCGTTCGTAACTCTTGGACTTGTTGATATAATCCAGATTATACTTCTTATGATATTTTTACATTGTATATAGGACAGTTAACCAGAATTATAAAATTGAATATCTAAGTATTACCATTTTCAAATTATTCATCATATTAATTTAGATTATAAAACTTGCATCAATATAATCGAGGAGTCGGGAAGAAGAACTCGCCGAGCGCTCCAACGCATGCGTTAATACCAGTCGGCTAGCAGTGACAGGCCCAGAGGCGCTCACTGCTCCCCGACTGATATTAGAGAATACGTTCCCGCGCTCGGCGAGTTCTTCTTCCCGGCTCCTCAATTGGTCTTTACGTTATTTTAAATAAATAAAATTTTAAAAAATCAGAAGTAACCTATAAATTAAAAAAATTAATTTGATATTTAATTGACTAATAATAAAATTAAAACAAATAAAAATTTTAATTTGTTGTTGCTAATAATTTATTAATTAAATTAATTGATCAATCACTAAATTTATTTTTTTTAACATAAATTTATTGATTCGCAAATTTCTGGTAATTTCATTTTTATAAATCTACAAAACTATTAGGTTATTAGGTTATTGAAATACATTTTTAAAAGAGTGTTCAATAAGTAATGTAAAGATCATTAGATCAATGATCATAAATTGATTTACTTTTTGCAACACTTTATGCTGTACTTGGTTAAATAGTTGCCTGCGTGTGTCACAGTTTGCCCAAAATTTGGGTAAAATAAAAGTCCTACCATGTAATTATACTGCCAAGAGGTCAGGACTTTCATTTTACCCAACTTTTGGGCAAACTGTGACACACACAGGCAACTATGTAACCAAGTACAGCATAAAGTGTTGCAAAAAGTAAATCAATTTATGATCATTGATCTAATGATCTTTACATTACTTATTGAACACTCTTTTAAAAATGTATTTCAATAACCTAATAAGAAAATATTAAACTTTTTCAGAATGCCCATGTGTAGCCATTTTAACCAACTTTGACAAAATTTTAAACAAAACGTTCTCTCAGTGTAAGTAAATAAAAGTACTTTGAAGAAAAGGTTAAAAATAATATTCTCTTGTAATATTTAAACTAAAAATGGTTATAATCAATAATAAGCTGATGATAAATAAATGCATAATGCTATAATTGTTTTTAGATTTAAAAAAATGCAATTATCATAAATTTACAAACCTGGAAAATTAAAATAGCAGCATATGTAAAAAAGTGGGATCACAACAAATTTTCAAAACAACTTTAACCTCATAATATGCCAATTTGAAAAAACATGTTGCTATAGTAATAATCTAAAATTATAATTTGATTCGATTTTGGAGTTTAAAATGTATAATCTATTGTGAGTACCAGAAATAATTCTAAAACATTGAAACATTCATTGATATTACAATTGAATGTTCGTTGCTAATTCAGTGTTATTACACCGCGCCAAGAATTAGAAAATAATTCCTGAAATATCTATGAACTTTTTTTCGTGTACATTAGGGTGACCGTTATTTTGCAAAAGTTGGAATTTCTTAGGTCGCCGGGCAGAATTTGCTTTAGAATGTGAAAAAAATGAGCTATGCACAAAAAAGCCTAATCGATCAATATTAACCCGTGCCACCGAATGGTTAAAGTTTAAATGGGGTTTAACATTGGATTAGTGCACTTTTATACATTTTGTATGAGAACTTTTTTTTAATAAATCTTTTGCCTTAGCGACATTTATATTTATGGTTTTTGATGTGCTGAACACGAATCCGATGTCAAAAATAAGGTTTGACAGCTCCCAGCTGTTAAAAAAGCTGCCAATCTTTTTAAAATGACAGTTTTTGTGTCAATTTAGACAGTTTTTGTATTTAATTTAGTAAATCAGACCAAATTTTGCTCATATAAAAATATTTTAAAAACAACAAGGTCAAACTAAATAGTAATATGTAATATTGACAGTTGATAGCTGTCAATTAAACTGTCAAACTTTTAAAAACGTGAGTTTTTAATTCATTCAGATGTCATACTTTTAAACGGAGACTTTTTGCATTAAATTACTTGTATACAAGTGTTTTTAAGCACACTGAGGTTAATCATATTAGCGACATGCATTTTTCACAATAGGCAGCTGTCAAAAAATTAATAAGAGAATTATACTTTTTAACCATAAAAATTTAATTTGTAAGTAAGTACCTTTTTTCCATAAATTTGCTAAAAAAGTTTGACATCTTAATAGACAGTTGTCAACTGTCAAATTTACATATTTCTTTTCAGGTTTACCTCAATACCCTGAAAATATTGTTTTTTGAGCAATTTAATGTAAAAACTGTCAAAAACTCTAGTTTTTGAAATTTTGACAGTTTAATTGACAGCTATCAACTGTCAATATTACATATTACTATTTAGTTTGACCTTGTTGTTTTTAAAATATTTTTATATGAGCAAAATTCGGTCTGATTTACTAAATTAAACACAGAAACTGTCTAAGTTGACACAAAAACTGTCGTTTTAAAAAGATTGACAGCTTTTTTGACAACTGGAAGCTGTCAAACCTTATTTTTAACATCGGATTCGTGTTCAGCACATCAAAAACCATAAATATAAATGTCGCTAAGGCAAAAGATTTATTAAAAAAAAGTTCTCATACAAAATGTATAAAAGTGCTCTAATCCTATGTTAAACTTCATTTAAACTTTAACCCATCGGTGGCACGGGTTAATATTGATCGATTAGGCTTTTCCTGTGCATAGCTCATTTTTTCACATTCAAAAGCAAATTCTGCACGGCGACCTAAGAAATTCCAACTTTTGCAAAATAACGGTCACCCTAATGTACACGAAAAAAAGTTCATAGATATTTCAGGAATTATTTTCTAATTCTTGGCGCGGTGTAATAACACTGAATTAGCAACGAACATTCAATTGTAATATCAATGAATGTTTCAATGTTTTAGAATTATTTCTGGTACTCACAATAGATTATACATTTTAAACTCCAAAATCGAATCAAATTATAATTTTAGATTATTACTATAGCAACATGTTTTTTCAAATTGGCATATTATGAGGTTAAAGTTGTTTTGAAAATTTGTTGTGATCCCACTTTTTTACATATGCTGCTATTTTAATTTTCCAGGTTTGTAAATTTATGATAATTGCATTTTTTTAAATCTAAAAACAATTATAGCATTATGCATTTATTTATCATCATTTATCATTTATCATCATTTATTTATCATAATACTATTAGTATTATTTTTTATATAGAACATCTCTAAATTTTTTCTTTTCGAATTATTTGTTTCAATATATAAAATATTTATATTGTCAAAATCAAAAGAGTGTTTATTTTTAAAAGTGTAATTAGTTAAAGCATTAATAATCATTATTAATAAAAAAATCTGTTAAAAAATTAAAAATAATCAATTTAACATTGTTTGAACAATTAATTATTGTTGTCTAAAAAAATTCTAAAATTGTGGAATTTTTTATGTATATAATTTTATGTGTTTACTCCTAAGAAAAGTTGGCTGCTGTATCCAATTCGTTGGACTCTAGAGTGAGATCCAATAAATAGGTTAACACATCCAACTATTGAATACTGTATCTATGTGAAAAGGCACCTCAGCTATCGCAAAGATAATGCAGCTAAAAAGTTTGATATATCCACTGAGCAAGAAGACTAGAGACAGAAAGTAAAACTTCGGTAGTGGGGATGAGTCACAAGCCTGTCTTTAACCAGGCGTTTCGTTACGAAAAGTCGTCAGCGCGATGCACATCACTCACACATTCAAATGTTTCTATACCGTTAATTTCACACATGATATGCTTTAAATTTGAGATTAATTTTAAAGTGCAATTGAGACACGACGTGTGTCCAAACAGATACACAAAGTAAGCGCATTCATTTAGTGTTATTAAAATATTTATAAAATGACGACAACGTGCTGTGTAAAAACAATAAACACAACACTGAAAACCAACGACAATTTTTTCATATTGTATTTGCAAGTTAGATGTGCAAAAAGTCTATTGCGAAGGAGACTTTTTAAAAGAAATCGCGCTCCAGCAACTATCTAACTGGATTCGACAGCTAACTATTTTTTCTCCGTGTACTGGTGATAGAAAAATTATTTATTAAAACATTGTTTAAACAATTAATTGCTAAATTAAATGGTTATTATTTTGGTCATAAACTGTACATAGGGTTAGCAATTTATACTTTTACTATATATTGTGCATTTTTGGTCATTTAAATATTTAACTATAAAAAGAAACTAAAAATTAATTATTTAACCATTGTTTAAACCATTTTTTTCGAACTTTTCAATTAATTGTATTCAAAAAAATCAAAAATTTATAATCCAAATAAAATTGATAAAAAATGACAACAAATACATTGTTTAAACAGTTTTAAAATTAATCCTTTTTTTGTTATCCATAGATGATTTATTTATAAAAAATTGCATAATTTAGAAAAAATATAAGTTTTTAACCCTAAGTACCATTTATGAACAAATAGTATGAATTAATTGCTTAATTATAGAACGTCGAACGTCCTTCCGGCAGGACCAAAAAGACCAAAGAGGAAATGCATTTACGCATGCCCAGGAAGATCTCGCCGAACTTAGCCTGGCATAAGAAGCAGCATGAGCTCTTCTTACAATCTGCTGCTTTATGGCCAGCTTCACCGCACTTGAAGCACGCAGCCGACCTGTCTACCGCTTGGAAATCTCTACCTATGTGGCCGTAGCCAAGGCACCTATGGCACCTTGTGACCGTAGCTCTTCTTCTCACCTGGCAGGACACGAAACTAATTTCAATGTGTCCTATTTTCTCCAGCTTATCTGAATCCTCTTGGCTGGTGACAACGACAGCGAGCTTTACTCCTCGCTTGTCTGGTCCAAGGACCGTCACCTTTCTGCTCCCTGCTGGCACCATAGAGATTTTCTCCAGGGCATCTAAAACGTCTTCCTTTTCAGTAAGGGCGTCCATATCGCGAATTTCCAGCGTAGTTTGCCGGACCGCCATCTGCACCTTACCCAAATCGCCGATTACCTTTGTCACCTTCTCGGTGAACAGCTTCTTGTTTGAAAACCCTCCAATTTTAATGAGAAGGTCTCCCTTTTTAGTGGGTAAAGCTCCCACAACCCTTGTCTCGCTGGCCTCCAAGTCAGCCTCTTTCCGAACCTTCGCCAGCACTTCCGCGAAGGTAGCTCCTTCAGCCACTTTGACGACCACTGTGACTCTTCCCTTCTTGACCTGATCTGGCTTCGGAACCGTTTTGATCCCCTTGCTTCTAGTCTTTTTAGGTCTCTCCTCCTTTTTCCTTTTTGAATCCTTCGCAGGCTCAGGATCACTTCTCTTCCTCTTCTAAGCATCTAAGACGACGTTTCTTAACACTATTGCGTTACAACGATCTCTTCTAACTCTGCGATCTTGTCTAGCTTCATCCGACCAGGTCAATCCCTGGTAGAAACTCTCGTCCTTTTTTGTAGCTGCTGCGTGCTTCACCTTGGTCTCCTGTATGAGCGATGTTATACTTTTATGTCCATTCTTGATTGTCATATTGACATTTCTTTGGACTTCGCAGGACTTTATCATCTTACTGACCTCTTCTTCTATTGCGAGAATGCATGCCGCCTCTTCTTCCCGCAGCTTTATGCATTCATCTCGGTCCTTGTTGAAGCTAGCAATGTCATTTGCTGAAGCATTACTGAAGACAAAAATGCAGCTAGCCTGACTTGTCACACTGCTCGTACTCTAATAAGTAACCCGCGTGGAAATGAAAGTTTGGGCGAAATCCAGCAAAGTATGGGAAAGCTTGGCATAATTCAGCAAAGCTTGGCAAAGTGTGGCTAATGAGCGTTTTCCACACTTTGAAATGTACATGATTAACAACGATTATTAAAGTATGCGGACACTTAGGAAAAGTAAAGGAACAAGAAAAAAGGTATGGGAGAATAAAAAAATTATTTTTTTAGTATTTTTTTCGAAAATTAAAAACTTTAATTTCTGGAGTCTGGCAAAAGTTGGGCAAAGTCGACAAAGTATAGGAGCAAAAAAATGTATTATTTTTTCATATTTTTTGGAAAATTATAAATCTTAATTTCTGGAGCTTGGCGAAAATCGGCAAAAGTCGGCAAAGTATAAGATTTATAAATTTCCATAAAAATATGAAAAAAATAATAAATTTTTTATTCTCTCATACTTTGCCGACTTTTGCCGAACTTTGCCAAGCTCCAGAAATTGAGATTTATAATCTTCCAAAAAAAAAAGAAAAAATAATACATTTTGTATTCTCCCATACTTTGCCGACTTTTCCCAACTTTTGCCAAATTCCAGAAATTAAAGTTTTTAATTTTCGAAAAAAATACTAAAAAGACTAAATTTTTTATTTTCACATACCTATTTTCTTGTTCCTTTACTTTACTTTTCCTAATAAATTTTATTAATTTTACGCAAATAAATTGTACAGGAAAAAGTCTTACACAGTAAATAAAGAATAATATAGTATTTAAAAATTATTATTTAATAAAATTATAAATGAATTAATGAATGCATTTCATTTATCAATTTAATTATTAAATAAACAATTACACAGGCACACAAAAAAGGTGTCTGTTTTTTAAACCAGACATACAAATCTTATAGTATTTTTGCCCGCTGAAAACGAATCTGAAGTCTAAATTGGATACCTTCTAGTACCATGTAGGAAGTTAATTTGACTCCCTTCTGCATTAAAACGTTTCTATGGTTATTTTTCGTTTTTTGTGTTTTTCTCGAAAAATACTTAATTTATGAAAAAATTGCATGTAACATAAAATGTGTATCTTAACAAGATCTACAACTTTTATGTAGAACATTTTTCAAAATTTTTAATATTTTAAGAGTACAACGTCAAAAACCAAAAAAAAATTTTGTTTCCCAGCCCTGGCGTTCTGTAAGTATCTTTTTCATCCTCCCCCACCTAATTTTTCATTTTCTAGCTGAATGAAAGCCTTTCCAAAAAGAATTAATCATTTATCTCTAAAATCCGCAAAAGCCATGATTCTAAATAATTACCAAACTATATAATTTAGAGGAGGAAGGAGTCATTCACCTTGGGTTAGAAATATGTTTTTTTTATTAGTAAATGATATTTTTTTAATTATAAAATTGAAAAACTCTTTAAAGTTCTTTAAAGAAAATAAAATTTTTTTTTATTTGGAGGAAGAAGGAGTCATCTATCTTCAATTTTTTAGAATTTAAAAAATATCACTTACTAATAAAAAAACATATTTTTAACCTAAGGTGGATGACTCCTTCCTCCTCTAAATAAAAAGTAATAGTTATTATTAATTAGTAAATCATATTATATATAGCGCTTGTTTAATTTAAATTTGTAATAAGTTTTTCTTAATTTGAAATTTGGCGCTATTTGAAAGTGAGCCAAATCACCTGCATATTCATTTTTTAAAATGATATTATTAATTATTACGATGACCACCAATAATTAAAAAGGACCACCTAACAACCACCAAATGATACATAAAAGATATTTCGAAAAATATTAATAACTGGAGTGCAAGTGTGAAGTTGGCACTCTAAAATTGAAAAGTTTCTAGATTTTTTATTTTTGACCACCTAAAGTTGAGAAGTAGCACCTAACGATCACCAAACCTTTCCAATTGAAAAGATTTAAATATTTCATGACTTGAGTGTTAACTTCACGTACGTCAGAGGAGGACCAATAATTTAAGCACAAAAGTGAGGTTATAGACTCATCTTTTAATGAATTTCGAAGCCGAGTTACTACTAAACCTGCTAAAGAAAACAGCCTCTCAAGAGGAACCGATGTTGCAGTAATCGAAAATACATCTCGGGCCATTTTTGATAATCTCGGAAACACTTTTTCATGATCCCTTCACCAATCTAGGATATTTTGATATTGTCGGCCCTTTTCTAATTTTAATAATCCTGAAACTCATCCTTTAAAATATTTTTGTGTGAAGAAGCTTCGAATAGCGAATTTACATCAAGGACATCATCACTTTTGTTAAATTTGTCGAATTATCTGCATCGTTTCCATTGATCGTTTGATTTTCAGTAGTCTCAAAATCACAATATTCTGGACGAAAAATATTTTCAAAAAACTTAATAGAAGCATCTTTCATTTCCTGTTCCCATTCTGTTAAATTGAAAGTTTCCACCTTGAATCGAGGATCCAAGATTAAAGAAGAGCAATACAACCAATTCGTTTTATGGTAATGTTTTAACATTTTGTCTCGGCCTTTTTGAAAAGCCAGTAGCAGTATGTCGTCAACTGAATTTCGATCAGGTTTTTTGGCTAAAGCAAAAATCGTTTTGTCGATTTTAGTCATCAGAAGATTGAATGCGACAATTAGGAGAGTAAGAGTAACATATTGGTCACCTCCAAGAAGAGTAGAGACTTTTTTAAAATCACTTAAAAAATTGTGAATTTGAATCAAAAGAAACAATTCGTCATCATTTAATTTAAAGTCAATAACCTTGGCACAGTTTTGCCAGAAAAGGTCCAATGATGATCTCATTTTTAATGCGACTTCCATCATGTTGTTGTCAGTACTATTCCATCTTGTACTTACGACAAGAATAGGTTTGATGTACTTAGTTTTTGATGCATTGCAAAAGCTTTGCAAAATTAATTGCAGATCTTCAGATCGAGGAAGTTTTACGAAGGCCTTCCTCAATTTCAAAATGACAGCTGCTGGATAAGGGAGCTCTGTCTAATCTTCAGCATCTGATAAAAAGTCGTCATCGTTCATTTCCAATGAATTTTGTTCATTCTCTTCTTGTTGTTCATCTTCCTTTTCAACCACTTTCATCATTTTTTAAGTATTTTGAACACCAAGATTGAAAATGTGCGCAAAACACCTGAAATGAAGTATTAGCATGCAACAAAGTTTTAATATTTTCTTTTACTTTTTTAAACTCTTTTATTGTCTTTCATTGCGCCGCTAAGCGTGATGGCATTTGAACATTTGTATTAAGATCATTGAAGTAAGCTTTTCTTTTCGAATTATCAAAAATGTTAAATGGTAATCTCTTTTTTGCCATCCAAATTACAGACCATGTATTCCAGTCTTTTTCAGATCTCTGTTTCTATATGTTGAAAAAGTGAATAATATTTTAGTATAAATAATACTTTCAACATATAAATATAGAGTCCGTCAACAAATTACGTGAGGTATTTTTATTAAATTTTGGTCTAGGTACCCCCCCCCTCTATAAGGTCCCATAAATTTGTAATCCAATAAAATATAAGCTGAAAGTATTTATAAATGTTTATAGTATTTTTTTACGCAGCGTCAAAATTTCCAAAATTTATTGAGTAGACTTATTTAAGGAGATAATATAATTTACACAAGAAATTTATTTAACCAGATACTCATCTATTTAGGTTAGCATAAAAAATGTTTTATCCACCTTGTACCAAAAAACCTTACATAATTTTTATGGACAGCACCCAACAGAAAATAATAATTTTTCTAAATTTTACATACCTTTGAAAATAGGTCACTGATTTTTATTTCTTTT
This sequence comes from Leptopilina myrica (nomen nudum), assembly GCA_032872475.1. Taxonomy (NCBI): domain Eukaryota; kingdom Metazoa; phylum Arthropoda; class Insecta; order Hymenoptera; family Figitidae; genus Leptopilina; species Leptopilina myrica (nomen nudum). The sequence goes on from CM065467.1 coordinate 8,904,176, forward strand.
GGATTTGTTTGTGTAGTGTTAGCAAAAATTTTTTGATACCTACTGGAATCAAATGATTTTAAATGTTTGGATAGTCAGCTGGTATTGCCTCCTGTTCTCTTAATAATTTTTGATATGTTCTTTTTTTGCACTCAAGACAAACTGCAATTGGTTCATTTTTATCAGATGATTGGTAACTAAAAAACTCTTCAAACTTTGGACTAGTGGTCTTATTGCTGGAATTAGTTACATCCTGTATCAGTTGTAGAAGAGAAGACGTTATGCGATGTCTCTGTATCCTCATTGTCAATTCGTCTTTTCTTTGAACGAACAGCAACCACATTATCTTCCTCGTCGGCCATTTCCAAAAATTCTTTTGTATAATACCTCCAGAATTTAATAGAAATTTTTTTAATTCAACTATTCCACGATGCCACAAAGCACATAAAACAAATACTTACATTCGTGTTATTACAGTTGTTACAGATATTAAAGGTCTAAAATAAAATGGCGGATTGCCTTGCAAGAAGGCAGTGACTTCATCTGTAGGAAGCACTTTATAAATGTTATGTACTGCAATTTTAGGGCGCTGTTTAAAAAATCTAGAAATTAGAAAGATAATAAATTTTTTACTCTGAATAATTGATTGGAAATAACAAAATGTACTGTACGTTCTCCACTTTTATTAGATTATTTAACTATAAATAATTATTTTGATTAAAATTAGAAATATTTTATTACAAAAAAAATTTTACAAAATTACTTATGAAAAGTCAGTTAGTCTAGACTCTTGACGAGACTCCAAGACTCGTATTAGTCTCATCTCGAAATTTTTGGTTTCGTCTCGGTCACGTTACTAAAATTCGAGACGAGACTAGTCTCGTCTCGTGAACAGCACTAGTCAACACTCAAAGAGGACCTGGTTTAAAATTACGATCAAATTTCTTGGGATCTTATAAATACTTCTGCAACGTCCATGCCGTTGATATAGTCAAACACTTAAACTTTTCGCAACGTCAGGCGATTGCTCTCTGCGCATGAGCACACCGTACCAAGGGCACCACTATGCGGGAGTACACATTTTGTTTTAGAATGAAACTTAGTTGTTTTCTTATGATTTCAGCTACACTGAGAAAAAAAGCTATTGAATCTATAGCACGCATATTCACATACGTTCAAAAGCAGATGTTACTAACTTCATGTGATATGTAGTTTATTTTATAGCACTGCTTTTTTAAGACGTTTACGTGGTCACTTCTTAGACGTTTATAAGCGTCTTATTTGCCTTCTAAAACGCATGTATTTGGAGGTTCTGTTTTTCATTTAAGACGCTCAAATAAGACGCTTATTTATATAAGACGTTTATAAACGTCTTATTTTTAGACGCCATTTTTTGCAATGCACAAAGAAAAGTAGTTTATTTTGACCCATATCGATGAAATGACATGAAACACTCCTAAAATGTCACTACCGTGGCATGTCTCCTGTCCAATTTTAATAATTTTCCATTTGCTATTAAAAAAAATTAATGAAAAAGCATAAATCTGATATTATAATTATGAATATGATTAGACTCACTGCATTTATACGAATTATTTTATATTATGTCGTTTATTTTTTGTTTACAAAACCTCTTCAAATTTTATCCTTAAATTTTTGAGATTTTTAAAATTACTATTAAATGTTTGACTGTATCAACGGCACGGACGTTGCAGAAGTATTTGTAAGGTCCCAAGAAATTTAATCGTAATTTCAAACCAGGTACTCTTTGAGTGTTGACTAATTCCGTCCTTTTCATAGTATTGATCTGCTCACTACTTAGATTATCTGGACTTGGATCAGCATCTTTACTTTCTAAAGCAGCGTTGCCAACCCTCCGAATTCCTTCTGATTTTTATCCTATTCTTGGATCTCCGGATTAACAAGTGTCGGTTAAAAATGTGGCGTGTAGTTTTAACACTACTTTTAGTTTTAAAATAACACTTCTTTTTAATGTGTAATTTTTATCAATAATTATTATTACAATCGACGATATTCATCATTTTTTGACAGGCATTTTTCGATGGTAGTTTCAACCCTCCGCAGTTATATATACACATTCCAAGTATATTTATAACTTTCGTGAGTTCGATGAGTTTATTGTACCCACGATATATAAGCATATTGATTATTATTCGTGAGAGTAATTGGAGTATTTATCAAAAAGGTAAATAGTGACATGAGACCAAAATAAAGGAATGAAAATAAGGCACTGAAGATCAATAAGCATTTAATGAGCCCGAATGGTAATAAATATCGATCTAAAGAGTGGAGTGGACACCACCTGAATATCAACTGCATGTTCATGTATATCTCACCACTGCTATTCATTAAACGAACGTTAATTCTGGGTAATTAAATTACATTATCTTGAGTCTTCTTGGCTTTCCTGTTTTTGATGAAGTGTATATATATCGTTTGCTGGTTGACCGGTTTATCCTCTCGAGTTGCGTTCAGATAAAGTTCGTTCTCTCAGGTTTGGTCGTGTTCATTCAGTTTAAGGGCCATTAATGTCGTCCATTTTCAGTGCAATGTCTTCACTGAATTTAGCATAATAACATTTTTTTCTCTCTAGTATTTCGTCTGTAATTTCAGTTTTAGGTTTCCTCTAAAGTGATAGTGAATATTCCTAAGCGACGGTTTTGACAACTACTGTCAGCTGTAAATTCTACAATTATCTATATTAATCTCCGTATTCTTTAATTCATTCTGTCCACAAGAATTCCGTCTGCACTCCTGCTGTGATTCTGATGACAGAGAAGAGTTGGAGAGAGAGAGAAGTTAGAATGTAACGCCTTTTTCCATTGGTTAAAAACAAAGTTTCCTGTTTTCTCATTGGCTTTTTATCTATTCAACAATTCGAAGTTGAAAAATGTATTTTATTCATTTAAAATGTATTTCACAATACAAAAAAATAAAAATGACAAGATAATAAAATAAAATGTTTTGCAAACTGCAAAGTCAAATTTTTTTTGTATTGTGATTTATTTATTTATTATTATTTATGTGTTTCTAAGACGGATTATTTATTTAATATGACTCTACTCCATCGTCAGGGTTTAAATTTTAAGTCTTCGTTTATTTAATTATTATTTTTTTGACTCCCTGAAGAGGAAATCGATTTGATTTCGAAACGTTGGAGTAAATAAAAGTTGTTACTTTGTCCGAATGTTTTGTTTTCATTAATTTGACTTATCAAAATTTTTATTGTTTAAGAAGAAAGAAGGTTAAAAGATATTGTTTTAATAAAAAAAGGTAAGAAATTTTCAAAATATTGATTTATAAAGTTTATAATTTTTTTTAATTATTAGTTTCTTTTGAAATTAACAGTTGTGAAATTTTTGTTTTTTAATTACAATTTTTAACAAATTTTTTTCCATTTTAAATTAATAAAAAAAATGTGTAGGAAGGATTTGTGTATTTCATAATTACAATTTTTATTTTTTATGTATATAAAGATATTTTATGTTTTACTAGCTAAAAAAACGCTCAAATATTTTCTTATTCTAATGATAATAGATATATAATAATATAATAAGAATGTCTATTCACAATTCACATTTTTTTTATTAAAAAACAAAATATTTCATTTCATTTGAAGAATTTCATTAATAAGATTTAATTTTTTAACCTTCTGAAAATGAATTTATTTTAAGTTTCATCTAAAAATTAATAAAAAAAATTTGCATAATTTCTTTTTCTTTATTTAAAATAGAATAAAAAATAAAGTAATTCGAACTATTTATATTTCTCCATCAACATTTAATAAAAAAACTTTCATTTTGTAATTAATTTTGACAATCATATTGTTTTTACAAAATTTGTAGTATTTTTTGCATAATTTTCTATTTATTTATCACAATTCTTTAAATAAATATTGATAAATAAATAATAAGAATCAATTTCATCTATAGATTAAGACTTGATTATGGCTCGAAGCTCTAATATGGATCAAGGCTTGATCATTGATTAAGGCTAGATTATGTCTCGAAACTGGAATATTTGATCAAGGCTTGAGCATTGATTAAGGCTTGATTATGGCTCGAAGCTCTAATATGGATCGAGGCTTGATCATTGATTAAGGCTTGCTTATGGCTCAAGAGTTGATTATGGCTCAAGGCTTGATCATGGATTAAGGCTTGATTATGTCTCGATACTGGAAAATTTAATCAAGGCTTGATTATGGCTCAAGACTTGATCATTGATTAAGGCTTGATTATGGCTCAAGACTTGATTATGGCTCAAGGTTTGATCATTGATTAAGGCTTGATTATGGCTCGAAGCTCTAATATGGATCAAGGCTTGATCATTGATTAAGGCTTGATTATGGCTCAAGACTTGATTATGGCTCAAGGTTTGATCATTGATTAAGGCTTGATTATGGCTCGAAGCTCTAATATGGATCAAGGCTTGATCATTGATTAAGGCTTGATTACGGCTCAAGGCTTGATCATTGATTAAGGCTTGATTATGGCTCGATGCTCTAATATGGATCAAGGCTTGATCATTGATTAAGGCTTGATTATGGCTCAAAGCTCTAATATGGATCAAGGCTTGATTATGGCTCGAAAGTAGAATAATAATAATAATTATTATGTGTTGATCCATAATCGAGTTCCAAGCCATGATTAACTGTTGAGCCATAATCAAGCCTTGATCCATATTCGAATTTCGAGCAAAGATTAATCGTTGAGCCATAATCAAACCTTAATCCATGATCAAGCCTTGAGTCATATTAGAGCTTCGAGCTATAATCAAGCCTTAATCAATGATCAAGCCTTAATCAAATATTCCAGTTTCGAGACATAATCAAGCTTTAATCCATGATCAAGCCTTGATCCATAATGGAGTTTCAAGTCATGATTAATCGTTGAGCCACAATCAAGCCTTAAGCCATAATCAAGTCTTGAGTCATTAACATGATGTAGCTCAAAAACTATTGATTTTCGGGGTTTTTGCCATTAACATTTTTTGTTCAGGAGATTATAAGCTACAAAACTTTGAAGTTTGATCAAATTTGACTTAAACTTTTTTTCAATGTATTTTGTGCGGGGTCCTTTGCATAATTTCTTTTTCTTTATTTAAAATAGAATAAAAAATAAAGTAATTTGAACTATTTATATTTCTCTATCAACATTTAATAAAAAAACTTTCATTTTGTAATTAATTTTGACAATCATATTGTTTTTACAAAATTTTTAGTATTTTTGCATAATTTTCTATTTATTTATCACAATTTTTAAAATAAATATTGGTTAATAAATAATAAGAATTAATTATTTAGTATTTTTTTAATAATATGAATTGAATAGAAGTCTTATTTATTTTTTAATAATTCTAAAAAGTAATTATTAAATTAAAAATCTATTGATTTTATTAAGTTTTTTGCTTTGCTGTACCAAGTTTTGAATTGGATTTAAAACAAAAAATATTTAACATTTAAATTTTATTTTAAAAATTAAGCAGGTGCTGGTGACAAATAAAAATCATGAAATTTCTTTTAAAAAATAAGTGTTGTCAAATATTTTTGGTCGGACAAATCGAATTTCTATAGTTTCTTTTATTTATTTCTAACAAAATATGAAAATTATTTAACAAAATGTTAATTGTTATTAAAAAAAGATTAAAAAGTGGAATAATTTCTTTATTTTTTAAACATAATCTTTAACAAAATTTTGATTTTTTTTAGACATAGATGATAATATAAATGTTTTGGCTTAATTAACTATTTTTTAGTAATTTCTTTTTAAAATTTAATACTGAAAATAAATAATAATAAAAATTGTATAGCTTTAATTAACTATCAATTGTATTCTGGGTCATTCCAGCGAAAATCGACTAGAGCTGGTTGTTCGAAGATTTAAAAAAATTCTGTAATTAATATATAATATTCTTTAGTAAAATCTTTTAGTGGTTTATTTCACTAAATACATTTTACATTCTTTTAAATAATGTTTTTTAATTTTTAACTGGTTATGCAGTCTAACGTAGCCCATTGTTTGAAAACTCAGTATAAATCAATAAAAATAGAAATATAAATACTGATTTTTATTTTAATATATGTATGTTTGCTAAATTCATTTAAGTAATAAAAAATTATTTCAAAATAACTCACCAGAACAGTAAAATTAGTATTTTTTTTTATTTGTACAGTATGAAAAACATAATTTTCTTTTACTTATATCTTTTGTGGAGAAAAGGGAATTTTATCAAATTATTTCGATTTTTAATTTCGGACTAATAAATCAGATTTCCATAGTGTTGGTCACCGCAAAACTCTACTTATTAATTATTTAATAAATATGAAAAATTATATGAATTTAACTTGATTTTCATTAAATTTTTATTTACAAGACTGGATTGAAGTTTGTTTTCTTTGAACGAACGATAGGTGTTGTTACGTCCGTAACTTCTGGTTAATTTACCTAATTTCAATATAATATTTATGTATGTATTTTCTTATTGTATTCTACTTATATTATATTATTATTGTATTTCATGTATGTTATATTATTGTATTCTGCATATTTTTAACATATGACAATAGTTATTATATATTTTAAAACAAAATACAAATTGTAACAAATATACAAGAAAAGAGTAATATTTTAGTTCATGTAAAAAGAATAATGATACCGCATCAAAAACATGGGCTTTCTAACAAATTTTGACAAGCGAGTGAAGATAATATTAGAGAGAGAAAATTATGTAAACAAGCGACGAACAAGAATTCAAACAAGAGGAAAATCACCTGTTCCCCCCTCGCCTAGCAGTTTTTCTACACAATTCCCAAATCTACGAGGGACGAGGGAGTCGCCCGTTACCGCCACAAATATTGACACGTGCATGTTTTCTAGAAAGCAACCGCACAGTAAGCGGGAGGAAAATCATCAGTCGCCGAGAGCAGTTTTCTACACAATTCCCAAATCTACGAGGGACGGGGGAGTCGCCCGTTACTCCCACTTAAACCAATATCAACACGTGCCTGATTTCAAAGCATTACACTTATGAGGAACGTTTTATATAAAAAGGGAGACAATTTCTGGTTAGATAGAGAGTAACCATTTTAGAAATCAACCTGAACACATCGTTCAGTACAAGAGAGAGAGAGAGTAATTTTTGGAAATCAGCAGTATTCATCTAATCGGCAACAAGTGAATAGTCTTCCAGTATACCTTTGAACATTATTCAAAAGTGAATTCCCAGTAAATCTTTGAACATTATTAAAAAGTGAACTCCAAGTATTAATTTAAACATATTTCATTACAAGTGAATTATTCTCCAAATATTAATTTGAATTCAGTTTCAAATCAACACTCCATTCATCGATTTTCGAAATATAACTTATATCAATTTCGAAAAATATAAATTTGGAAATTCTTTCGAGTATCTACAAACTCTAATATTGAAGTATCACATTCCAAATTTCGAAATATCGAAATTTGCTTAGGAGGCGACAACTGTCTGGGACTAGCACATATTTTTCGGAATACAATACACTATCTCATTAGTGTAAACACCACCACAAATACTCCACCATTAAGGACTACAATTAAGCGGTCCCTTTTCGTCTAGAACTCATCACCACTCAAGATTGGATTACAAGATAATCATCACATCACAAGTAATCATTATTCTTTAAGTAAGATTCATAATTTTGTACTCATTGTATTTTTGTCAACTCTTTTCTTTCTTGTTGGTTTTCAAATAAATTATTCTCTCACAACATTTAGTAGGCTCATTGACTTATCCTCATCCCAAATTAGATTCATTTATGAAACTAATTTAAAACGAGGAACGTTAGGTATATTTATAAAGGTTTCTTGTTTTGACGTAACAGTGTTGTGTCAGTTTTTAAAATTAGGTGAAAATGATGAAAATTTATAAAATAGAAAATCTGCAAATTTTTTTTCTCTATTTTAAATGAAAAATTTGAATATTTTTAAAATAATTGTCATTGAGAAAGAGAAATTATGCAATTTTCTTTTCTTTATTCAAAAAAAAGTTATAAGCTTGTAATAATAATTGATAAATCAACATCAGGCAAACTTCTTTCATTTTTTATACAAAAAAAATTAAAGTTTTGTAACAAAATTTTGGTTGATAATCCAAAATAATATATTTTCTTTATTTATTATTAAAATTTTTTTAAATTATATTACAGAATTTTAAATTGTATTGAGAAAAAGGTAAAAAAAATTTGAATAATTTCTTTTTTTAATTTTTCAATCAGGACTTTCAATAAAATTCTAATTTTTTGGAAATAAATAATATAAATCATTATGATTTCCATTTAATGATCATTGTTGTTAAGCTATGTTTGTTCTGCGTACTGATATAAGTTTGATTTTATTTGTAAAAATTAGAAACACTGTGATAATAATTGTTTTGGTACATTTAACTACTTTTTTAAATTTAATAATAAAAATGAATGAGAATATAAATTGCAATTTTAATTCGTGATCATAATTGTTTTAACAATCGAAATAAAATGTGAAGGCGCGCTTTAGCGCGCGTATCCTATGCTAGTTACGTCATTATCGTAAGAATACTTTCACTATCTAATTTTTCGCTAACTGAAAATACTATAAATAGTGAATGAATATGCCCGTAATTTCTCGGCAGATGTAATTACTATTTAAAGTAACTACTGTCAGTTTTCTTTACAATTTGAACTAATTACCGTAGGTCGTAAATTCCATAAAAATGACTGTCAGTTGTAAATACTGTATATAATTACCGTCAGCTGTTACTACTATTGTGGAAAATGACCGACCTTTGTAGCAAATATTTATGAGAATAGTAGTCAGTTGTAACTAATATTTAATGACAATTTCTGTCAGCTGTTTTTATAATTTGAATTAGATATCAGCAAATGTTCTGTTGTAATTAACATTGATAAAACTTACTGTAAATTGTAATTGTACCGAAATTGATGACAACTTTTGTCAGTTGTAAGTACTTTATTTAATTTACAATTTGAATTAATTACTGGCAACTGCAATTAATAATAATTTTTGGAAGCTTTTTTATAAGTTAAAGTAGTTAACGGCAAATTCAATTTTGAACTGAGGCCATATTTTACAAACAGCTCTCTTAATTTGAATCAGTTAAAAATCATGGTTTTAACTGACAATCAGTGACTGACTTTTTGCTTCTGAATCAGTTAAAAACAACTGATTTTCAGTTAAAAAATAACTGATTTACAGTAAAAAATAACTGAAAAATTATTTAAACTTGACTAATTGAATCAGTCAAAAAAAAATTTACTGAAACATCAGTTATTTTTAACTAATTGGCAGTAAAAATATTACTATTTGAATTAGTGACTGACTTTTTGCTTTTAAATCAGTTATTTTTAACTGATTCAAATTTAGAGAGAGTATTTGACAAAAATTCAGATCCTTCAAAAATACCAAAATGAATAATATTATCGGAAATTGTATTTACATAGTAATTATCGTCAATTGTAAAAACTGTTGTCAGTTATTGAAAATTGTCTCAAATATTTAAATTAAATACCGTCAGTTGTAAATTATATAATAATCACAGTGAGTCCTCTACTGTTAATGAAAATGACCGTCAGTTGTAATTAATATTTATGTCAACTTCTGTCAGTTGTAACTACATTTGATAATTATTGTCAGTTGATTTTACCTATTTACTGTTAGTTGTGAATGCTAATAATAATTATTAGCAATTCTTGATAAAATTTATAATTACTTGTTATTGATAATTAGAAATAAATACTATTGACAATCGATCGATAATTTCTACCTTATTGTTACTATTGACAATTATTGTCAGTTGTCGTAACTATTTGCAATAATTACTGTCAGTTGTAACAACTGTCGGCTATAAATATTATTAAAACTACTGTCACTTGTTATTAATATTTATAAATAACATTAGTCAGTTATATACTTATATATATATATATATACAAGTTGTTCATTTCATGAGCATTTAGCTTCCTCAAAATATATTATTATATATGGGTGATTCTCCCGAAATACTCCTTTTTGCGAGTTACAAACAGAAAAGAAAAAAATTATTATTTATGGATTAATTCAGTCAATTATATTGAGTTTACAAAAATCTACCACCTCTATAGCATGATCATGCTAACATTTTGCTTTTAAAGTATATATTTTAAATTAAAATTTACAAAAAAATTAAGAGGTTAAAATTTGGCGCCGGCGTTTTTTATTATATATATTTTTCCATTTATAAAAAATTATTTAATAATTATAATTTATTAATATTATCTATAAATTTGATAGATTTTGAAATACTTACAGTTATCAAAAATCTCTTTTAACAATGGTCAAAAATTATTTTTCATACATTTTAGGTTCACTTTTTACTGGCAGTTTGTAAACAATCGACAATCATATCAATTTTTAATTTTTCTTCAAAAAAGTGAGAGGAATGACGGGTGAGAGGAATGACAATTTCAACATTTTTTAATTTTATTGAATTGACAAATAATTTTCTTCCAGCTGAGAATGCCCTATCATGTTTATAAAGGACAACTTTATGTGAAAAAAATTTGCGATCAATTTATATATATTAATATTGTTTTTCTTAGGGGTGAGAGGAATGACGCTTTAGGTTGTGAATCTCTGCTTATGTTTCAATTTTAATTTTTTTAACGCAAAATAATTACATTTTTTAAAAAGTAACTTAAGAAATTAATATTAGAGATGTTAATTTAAATATTGATCACGATAATTAATCAATATCTCTACCCACAGCAAAAATATTGGATAATATTCAACGAGTGAGAGGAATGACGCGGTAGTACATGACAAATTTCATTTTCTATATTTAAAAAAACTACACGACATATTTTATTCATATCTTAGAAAATTATTCTTAAATATCATAACTTTTAGAAAAAATTGATAAAGTACCTATTTTCATGTTTTAAATAATTGTTTTACGTATTGAAAAAATGAAAAGCACTTAGATGACAGGTTAGAAAATCGATTTTGAGGTGGTAAAATATTTTTAAAATGTATTAAACAATAAAATTTTACAACTTTTTCTTGCAGAACATTTAGAAAAAGTGATAAAATAGAGAAATATGACTTGGTATTTTCCCAAATGATTATAATTATTTAGAAAATCTTTACTACATGCAAAATGAGGTTTTTTGGAGAATCACCCATATAATTTTTTTATTATAGAATAATTATTTGAAAGTGTTATGATAAAATGTCAAAAATACAAAATTTTAATTTTTTGTGAAAAATTAAAATATTTATTAATTCTATAAATTTTGATAAAATATATACTTTATATACATAAATCGATTCGTTTTTATGTCAGGAATGCAATTTTGACAAAAATTAAGAAAAATTTTAATATAGAAAAAATATATTTCAAAAAATTCAAAAATTAATTTTTGAAAAAATTAAGAAATTGTTGAAAATTTTTTTTTTCTTTATACGTACATGCAAAACCCTCGTTTGGCAACCACTAGCAGCACTCCAAAATGTCCGATTCCCTACAGTCCGACCAACCGATGCGCAAAACATTTTGCTCACAGTGTACACTGAGAGAAGTCCAGGGCTTAATAGTTCCCGCTAGACGTCGCTATAAGCTACTCTGCTTGTCGCGTTTGAGATGTCTCGAATCTAGGGCTCAGACACCCCGAATCGGTAAAACATTGTTCCCGCATGTGAGAGACAACTCATGGCCGAAACTAAAAGTTGTAAGTAATCCCACTTCGGGACGTTCCACGTTTTTTATCGGGGCTTAAGACGTCCCGATCGAAGGTTCACATAAGAACATTCAAAATGATCACTCAAGCCTTGCACGGGACGTATTAGTTCCCGGACTTCTCTCAGTGTAGCGGTGGGCAAAATATTTTGAACAGCGTTTGTTCGCACTGTAAGGCGATCGGACATTTTGAACTACTGCAAGTGCTTACCAAACGAGGTTATGTCTGCACTTATAAAGAAAAATATTGTTCGATACAAGGTGCCAAGTGAGCGTTTTGCACCTTGTATCGAAATATATTATTTTTATATATTTTTGAAAATCCTTCTGTATGATTTTTGGTATTCATGACCGTAATACACCTACAAAATCTTATCAAAATCCATCAAGATGTGTAAGAGAAAATTTGTCCACAAGAATCGGTGACATAGAGAGAGTTTACACCGAGTATTATATTTATGCTCGCGCGCGCATATACAAAAATATATGCTCCGCGGGCATATATTCGCGTCTGCGCAAACTATCTGTCTGCAGCTGTGTTGTGAAAGGTTAGAAACATCCACTTCCCTCGACCTCGTGTTTTTACACAAAAAATTTGTTTTTTGAATGAAAAATCATTATTTCATAAAAAAAATTATCAAATTAATATCAGTAAGTAAATAAGGTACTTTATTAGTATTGTTTATTACGTATTTGACTTAGATTTTAATATATATTTATGAATATTGTAAACAAAAACACGAGTAACCTCAAAATTTTAGTTTGAAAAAAAACTTTTACTTTAAAAAGTCACTTGTCATATGAGTTAAATTAAAGCCTGAACCCTATACTTTAAGAAAATAAAGCTATATTGCTGACAACAAACTAAATTAGCCGTCAAAAATAATTTTTTTAACAGTTGGCAAACATAAAAAATTGACTCACACAGTCCGTAAATACAACTATTTTAAAAATGATTGGATTCGCTTAGAATTTATTACTTTGGGGTTTTCGGGGTCGTTGATTACAAATATGATGTAAAAATAAAAAATCTGTACTTCGATTCATAATCATGATTATGAAGGAAACCAAAAACCCCTGAGTAACAAGTTTCAAGTGAATTTGATCAATTTTGAAAAATAAGTCCGCCATATTGGATCCGACATCTTGATTTTTTTAAATCTGACAACATATTCGTAATCGGCGACCCCAAAAGCTCCTCAGTAACAAACTTTAAGCGCATCCAATCATTTTTCAAAATAGTTTAATTTACGGACTGTGTCAGTCAATTTATTTAAAAAATGTAATTTTTATACTAGAAAGTAAATTTTTAGTCTAAAATCGCGTTTTAAGCTTAAAACATTTATTTTTAAAGAATAATTGTCAATTTTTGACTAATACTTGTGGTATTGATAAAAAATAACAAAATTTACAACAAACACTTCCGGGGCGTATTGACTCAGCTACAGCGCTATGGTGCACTCAACTAGGAAAAATCTACTATATCGGCAGAATGTCAGTACCTCCCAGTAAAAAAAAGTATTCAGAATAGAAAAAAAGTATTGGTGGTGACGTTAGGTGAATGCGTTTTCGCGACAAAACCGTATTGGTGGGTTACGGTGAATACATTTTGCTCACCGTGAATACTTTTTGTTTTAAACTCTCGATTTAAAGATTCCTAAGCAAAGTTGAGAATATATATGAAGAGCGTGAGTAACGTGATGTATAAAAATGGCTATTGCGAGAAGGAAATAAGAAATTTTGAGTAAAAACGAAAAATTAAATGTGAAAAAAAATGTCAAATGTTGATCGATTACCATATGCTTTACTACGCCTACAATGCATGACAGATTAAAGGAAGCATGACGTTACCGGCAGAAAGTTATTAGGAAAGGCGGAAAATTTTGAAATTGAAAAGAAATCCAAGTGAACGCAAATAATATTTAGTTATTAATTAATTATAATTAATAAATTAATTAATTATAATTATTAATTATAATTAATGAATAAAAATTCATTAAAAATTCAAAATTTTCCGCCTTTCCTAATAACTTTCTGCCGGTAACGTCATGCTCCCTTTAATCTGTCATGCATTGTAGGCATAGTAAAGCATATGGTAATCGATCAACATTTGACATTTTTTTTCACATTTAATTTTTCGTTTTTACTCAAAATTTCTTATTTCCTTCTCGCAATAGCCATTTTTATACATCACGTTACTCACGCTCTTCATATATATTCTCAACTTTGCTTAGGAATCTTTAAATCGAGAAGGTCTTAAAAAATTAAATTTTATCATGATATTAATTAAAAGATAACATAAAAATCGTTATTTTGATTAGAAATTAATGAAGAAGTTAAAGTTTTAATTAATGTAACATTATGTTAATTGAAGATATCGCATACCGTTAAATTTTATTAAGAAAGAAATTATTACTTACATGTTTTTTCATTTAAAATGTTAATAAAATAATTTAGTTTAGTTTAATTTCTTGAAATTTATATATTAATAGGTGAGTCAGAATTCCTGAAAGGAGCCACCCAAAACCTTTTAATTTTTTTTCGTACGAAGGTGGTTATTTTAATAGTATTTTATATAATAAATCATACTACCAAAGGATTTTGCAAAAAAAAAAATTTTTGTTAATGTTATTAACTATTGAAAATTTTGAACGTATTTAATTGGAAAATGAATATCTCAAAAACTTATTTATCGATTTTAATTTTTCAAGTTACATTTTATTTGTCTTGAAATGAAGTATAACTGACAATATTTTAACGTAATTTTTACATTTAATTTTTTTAATGGAACATTTAATTAATTCTTTTTGTTGAATGGTAATTACAGATGTGTTGCATAAATTGGTAAAATATAGAATTGTTGAATTTTCTTTGAAATTAAAAAAAAATAATGAGCGAACAAGAGTTAAAATTTCTAAAGAATAGAATAGTTTACATTTAGAATTAAATTATAACAATAATGTTCTAGTTACACATCTGTAATTACCATTCAACAAAAAGAATTAATTGAATGTTCCATTAAAAAAATTAAATGTAAAAATTACGTTAAAATAAATTTATTTTCAACATAGATGTAGTGTTTGAGAAGCGCAGTCGTTTCAGCGATCAGAAACAATAACACGCGCGCGAACGCTCAATAAGGGCCAGAGTTGCGCACTGCACCGCGGCACAAATGCTTAAAATTAAGCAAATTAAAACTTCATGCCATTTTTTTCAACGGGATATTTTTTAGTGGTTTATTAAGAACGTTTTAGTAATTTTTTAAACTTTAAATATCATCCAGAACACTATTTTTTTTAATTGTTTATAAATAAACAATTGTATTTTGCACTAAAATTAAATATTTTTATCTGAAAATATTGTCAGTTATACTTCATTTCAAGACAAATAAAATGTAACTTGAAAAATTAAAATCGATAAATAAGTTTTTGAGAAATTCATTTTCCAATTAAATTCGTTCAAAATTTTCAATAGTTAATAACATTAACAAAAATTTTTTTTTTGCAAAATCCTTTGATAGTATGATTTATTATATAAAATACTATTAAAATAACCACATTAGTACGAAAAAAAATTAAAAGGTTTTGGGTGGCTCCTTTCAGGAATTCTGACTCAGGTACGAATGATAACCCTGGATTAAAAAATAACTTGAGAATAGACTTTTTAAGTAAATAAGTAAATAATACACAGGTCTACAAGGTTTTTTTTAGATATCGGAGTGGTTTCCCATGTATTTTTGTGCGATGAATACGATCCCGGTCTCTAAAATTGCGTATAACGTCAGGGTTTTGAGAAAAGTGGGGATAAACACCAAAAAAACGTGTTTTGGACGGTTTTCAGCATTTTTTTTCTCCTAAACCTGATGTGCTAAAGACTTCTATGTAGTCTTAAATTAAAGCTTTATTCGTGCACTTTAAGATCCATATGCGTAAGAACAAAAAATGTAAAAGATTTTAAGAAAAGTGGGGGTAAAGACTCCAAAAAATGTACTTTTGAGGGATTTGAGTCTTTTTTTCCTTAACCTGACGTACTGGAAACTTTATTATAGTCTTAAATTAAAGCTTAAATCTTTACATGCTAGGCCATTTTGAAGTCCAGAATAGCGCACAAAAATACATAGGAAACCACTCCAATATTTAAAAAAAGTCGTATTTTGTAGACCTGTGTTATCGGCAGTTGTTTTTGCTATTTGAAATAATTATCGTCAGTTGTTATTACTATTTAAGACTACTTCTATTAATAATAATCGGATGTAAATGCTAATGACAATTTTCGACCATTGTCCTTATGTTTTCAGCTAATTACTGTTGGTTGCAAATAGTTTATAATTTGAATGCTGAAAATTACCGAGCGTGCATTTTTGTACTTTATTCGTTTTCTTTCGTGCATAGGAGTAGCAAAATAATATTTTTCGTCGTTTCTTATAATTTTTCTCACAGTAGGGGAGAGGGCCCCGAGATGGTCAGGGCCCTAAGGTGGTCACCCTAAGAAAATTTTTGTATATTAGTTAGTATCTTCAAATGTTTTTTGTTATTGTTATTATTTGAGAAGACAAAAATTTTAGTAAAGTTTTGAGGTAAATAGTCGTATGAGTCTCTTTGTAACGTGAACGTCGTAAAATTTCTGTTTTTAAATGATCGAGAAATTTTTTTCTCAGGGTATTAAAATCATCGAAATTAACCATTTTAAATTAGTAAAAATCGTTATAATTATCTTTATATATCGTACAATAATATTCCAAATGAATATAATTAATATTGTGCTTTAAAAAATTTTTTCATTAACGTTTAAAAAATTGTGTCTTGGCCCTAAGGTGGACGCTTTTTTGGCCCCAAGGTGGTCACTTTTGATTTTTTATGAAAATGTGTTTATACGCTATATTTATCAACATTTATCGCTGTGAATGTGAATTTTGTCAATTTTTAAGTTTTATAATGAATAATAATGAAAAAGAATTATTTTCAAAATTTTACCTGTCTAATACATACACAAAAAGTATCATTTTTGACGAAAGGACAAAGTGCAAAAAAAATATGTTATATGTTTCTGTGATCCTGAAAAACAATTCATATTAAATAAACAACTTAATAATACGTTTTTTACATTTTTTAAAAACTTTTTTAGTGAATTTTTGTATGGTGACCACCTTAGGGCCACTTTTTTAAAAGTCGAATTTTCAACTTTTTTTAAAAAGTGCCATAACTTTTTTTTTATTAATGAAATGAAAAAAACTTTATGATAGGAAGTTAGGTAATAAGATAAAGTTTCAAACGCCGTATTATTGACCTTTATATATAATTCCATTTGAAATCTACAGTCGTTCAAAAGATGGGTGACCACCTTAGGGCCCTCTCCCCTATTAAAAGTCAATATCAGACATTCTTAATATTTTACGGTGAGTTTAAATTGATTATTATGAAAATTTAAAACAACCTAGTTAAACCAATTTAACAACAACAATGTATTCTTTTTTAGGATGTTTTCTATAACAAAAAATAAAATATTTCCAAGAAAAATTGAAATTATCCATCGGTCCCTTTTTGAGAAATTTGATTTTTTCTTTAAAAACGCATAATTTTTCGCTTCGGAATATTTTCATGCAATGTTTATAAACATTTATTAACTTTTTTTATAATGTATTTCAAGTTTATACAATAAAAAGTAATGTTGGCAAAGAACGTTGTGGACAATTTTTCTTTACTCAGCCAGCACTTGCAGTAGAGGCTTGTCTGAGCTTTGGGAAACAAAAATTCTGTACTGTACCAGCACTAATTATTGTTGAGGTTCTGACGAACTACGGCTAAACAATTGGTTTAGTACTAAAAGTCAGTGCACGGAGAGAAATTTCTGTTAATATTTACCGTGCTGACACCTGAAACTGTGTTCAAACTGACAGAATGCACTTTGAACACAGTTTCAGGTGGCAGCACGGTAAATATTAACAGAAATTTCTCTCCGTATGGTCAACATCGGCACTACATTGTAAGTATGTTTTAAACTTTTTTCTTAATCCCAACTCACTCGAAAAAATTCTCTTTTCACAACCACAATAGCACATTAAGTTCTGATAAGTTTAAATGAAATTAGAATAAAACATATATCGTTCCTAAAATGCCTCAGAAGATATTAACTCACGAAAACAATCGTAAAACATTGTGCGTGTTACGTTTAAAAGTTAACAAAATTTAAATGACATAAATAAAATAAAAATTATAACTCTAAACGGAAAAATTAAGAAACTTGTAAAAATGTTCTTATGTGACTACGGTTTCTATATTATTTTATGATTCTTTGAAAAATAAAAATCATTATGAAATAACAGTACCAGATTTAAAACAATTTCAGCTAATTGAATTGATAAATGTGGTTGTCAGAAAGAAATATTTTTAGTGTGAGTTTGGATTACTTTTAAAAACAAAATAATTAATTTACATACACATGCATTGTCAATTATTAATATGAAAAATATTCTATATCGAAAAATTACGCGTTTATATAGTAAAAATTTAATTTCTCAAAAAGGGACTGATGGATTTGACTTTTCATAATAATCGGTTAAAACTCAGCGTGTATTTCGGAGTCAGTGGTAGAAATCAATTTTAGTCAGGCAGAACAGTTTTAATTTATCGATAATAATAAAACAGATTGCTAGAATTATTGAATTTGTCAGAAGAAAAATATACGTTTATTAATAGTCTATGTGAGTCATTCGAAAGCCACAAATATTTAAGTAAGTATTGAATATCGATTTCGTGTATATTGAACATTGTATATCTTTGAAGACAAAATCCACAGTGTATACAAGACACATATCATATTCCACGTATTTTCAGTAATTTTTTGTCTCGTTCTTATATTCTTTTCCAGTAGCATTTGCGCGCTCGCTATTTAAATTTATTTTCTTCTCGAAGAAAGAACAAAAAAAAGAATATTCCTCTCGAGGAAAATGTCTTTTGAGATAAAATTGAAAATTTAGGTAAATGTTTCCAAAATCGATTTTTGCACGCAGTTTGAATTTTAGTCAGTGAATGAATGACTCTCAACTTTTGAAAATAGAGGGGGAAATGAGATGAAATAGTTGAGATTAGAATTTTTCTAAAATTAAGTGTATTTTATCTTTTAGATAGAATCTTGACATTGTAAAAGCGATAAAAAGGTAAGTTATTTTCTGGGCAGCGTGAAATTAATTTTTTCAAATAACTGATTTTGTATGTAGGGGCTTGACCCGAGGCGGACCTTAAGTGCAGTCAAGCATTATTGTTGCGGCTATGGAAATACGATATGCCATTGCAAAAACTCTGGAGGTTAAGTTGTCGATCCTGCCCAGTTTGGTATAAAGATTACAAGGCGTGACATCTGGCACCAATTGTTCGTGTGTGAGAGTGAGTGTGAGTAATTTCGCTTTTAGCTTTTCTATTACTCAGACATAAAATTTTATATACGATTGTCTGTTCCCTCACTTGTGTACACATTTATTCACAGTTTTGTACATTTTTCGGTTTTCAGGTAAAAGCCTGAGACCCTTTTTTTATTGCCCAGTTTTTTCAACTCGTTGCAAGTTGAGACTTGCAAACTTTTTTGGCTCTGTACATGTGTTCTGCAGATGAGTTATTTTCTACTTCTAAGAAACCCTTTTTGGTAATTGCATACAGTCAGTACCTTTTGCGCTTCAGTCCAGAGCACAAGTATATACGTTGTCCATGGTGAAACAACGTTTTGCGGTATCTCAAGTCACAAGCGAAACCGAAAAATATACATGCATCGCAAACGCGTTAGATCCGAAAGTCGCAGTAGAATTGCGTGATATGATTGTTGCGATTTCTCAAACAAACCCGTACACTACATTAAAGGAACAAATTATTAAACGAATAAGTACTTCACAAGAGGAGAAAACGAGTCGTTTACTAGAATCAGAAGATATAGGCGATAGAAATCTTACACAATTTCTACGACATTTGTAAGCACTTGCTGGTACTACTGTACCGGACATAATGCTTAGAACATTATGGATCCATCGCTTTCCAAACAACGTGCAAGCAATTTTAGCCGCGCAACAAGAGCTTTTATTGGAAAAGCTTGCAGAAATAGCCAATTCAATTATCGACGTGAGTTGGCGAAGTCGTCCTTCGGTCGCAGAAGCTACAATAAATAGTGCATCTCTTGACATTTTGTTACAAAAGTTTGACAAAATTCTGACCACAATGACCGAGACAGACGACCTTGGCCCAACGACATCGCGCCGAATTTTTATTCGTGATGCAGTGACAAAAACACAATTTCAAGTGGATACTGGTGCGGATTTATGTGTATTTCCTTGCGCATTACTCCGTCAGGCGCGTGAAAAGTCATCTTACGAACTTTCCGCCGCAAACGATAATAGGCGTTGATTTTTTAGAATACTACGACTTGTTGGCGGATGTTAAAAATTGCAGATTACTAGACTCTCCAAAGAAACTCCCGGTGGTAGGAAAATCAGTGAATGAAAAAACTCCAAGTATTCAAATCGTTTCAGGCTCTACGTCATATCACGAGCTTTTAGCTACGTTCCCGGAGATTACAAGACCTGATGGAAGAGCTGAAATCAAATACGATACTGTTCATCACATTAAAACGAAAGATGGACCGCCTGTAGTGCACAAACCACGACGATTAGCCCCGGATCGACAACGAGCCGCGAAAAAGGAATTTGACGCTTATTTAAAGCTCGGTATTGCGAGACCATCGAAAGCTCGATAGGCGTCAGCACTACACATGGTTCGTAAACACGGTTAAGAATGGAGACCATGTGGCGATTACCCAGGTCTAAACGCTGTAACCGAACCTGATTGTTACCCGGTGCGACATATATAAGATTTCGCACACAATCTTGCCGGAAAACAGTATTTTTGGTAATTGACTTAATGAAAGCGTTACATCAAATTGCAGTCGCCGAGAACGATATTTGCAAAACTGCCGTTATAACTCCGTTCGGTTTGTTCGAATTTCCGTATATGACATTTGATTTGCGGAATGCTGCACAAACGTTTCAACGTTTTATCGACGAAGTACTTTGCGGATTGGATTTCTGTTTCGCCTACATCTAAGACATCTTGGTCGCGTCATCATCGGAAGAAGAGGATAAGGAACATTTAAAAATACTTTTCGAGCGCTTACGGGAATACGGAGTAGTGCGTTTTCGGACAAAGTTCAGTGAAGTTTTTGGGATATCTCGTTAGTAGCAGTGGTACTGAACCGTTACCCGCAAAAGTCGAAGCAAGTCAATCCTTTCCTCAGCCAGAAACTGTTAAACAACTTTGAAAATACTTAGGTATGTTGAATTTCTACAGGAGATTCATATCTGAGGCGGCGAAAATTCAAGCACCATTATACGAATTGCTGCTCGGTAATGTTAACGGAAAAATGCCAATGAAATGGAATTCGAGTGCAGAGGAAGCGTTAAAAAAAGCAAATGCAGCCTTGCTCAAGCTGCACTGCTCGCTCATCCGCAAAATGATGTTCCTCTCGCCAATATTTTGTCACGCGTCAGATCTCGCTGTCGGTGCGGCATTGCAACAACGAATCGGAACAGACTGGATTCCCCTCGCGTTCTTTTCAAGAAAATTAAGCAGCGCAGAACGTAACTACTCAGCGTATGATCGAGAACTTTTAGCCATATATGCAGCCTTGAGATACTTTCGACATATGGTAGAAGGAAGGATGTTTACCATTTTTACAGATCACAAACAAATCACCTTTGCATTCAAGAAAAAGAACAAACAGTGTATTCCTCGACAGTTTCAATATCTCGATTTTATCGGACAGTTTTCCACTGATATTCAACATATCAGCGGTGAGGAAAATGTTGTTTCTGTTGTTCTCTCACGGATTGAAGAGATCGAGCCTGCCTTGGACCTGAAGATTCTCGAGACCGCCCGGAAGGATGATCAACAACTGAAGAAGATGGAAAAAGATTTTTCAACTGGATCGAAACTAAAATTGATTAAAATGCCGGAATCCGACGTGTCAATAGTGTGTGACATATCCACATCAACGTGACGACCCTTCGTTCCAGAAGCTCTGAGAAAAAGGATATTTGATAGCGTTCATGTACTCTTACATGCTGGAATAAACACGCCAGTGAAGATGGCAACACAGCGTTACACTTGGCCGTCAGTTAAAAAGGATTGTCGGAAATGGCCCCGTAATTGCTTACAATGTCAACGATCTAAAGTGACTAAACATGTCGTCACCACACCAGGAACCTTCCAACTCCCATCTTCGAGATTCGAACATATCCATATTGACATTGTGATCATGCCAATGTCTGAAGGATATTGTTTCACCTTTGTTGACAGCAACCGTGGCACGAACTTTGTAAATAAATTTCTCTTAATTTGTAGCATATTTTAAATAATAATAAAAATTCACAATATTAAAATATGCCACAAATTAAGAGATATTTATTTATATAATTAATTTTAAAGATTCCGCCAGAAAAATGATTTTTCGAAAGCGGAAAATGAGGTGTGAACGGTCAAATGTTTCTGCATGCATGCATCATGCAGATGCATTAGATCGTTTGACTGTACTCTTAAAGACCTGGCTTCCTTACCCAGTTTGATTTGCGAATAAGTTGCGACTCTTTTGAGGATTGCGCCAGCTTCTCCCTGTTTAGTCTTCTGAGGTTCCAAGAAGTGCCCTTGCTGCCATTTTTTGTCCGACGCGTGCTCGTGGATTTTCCTCAGAGACCAAAAATTCTATGTACTGGTGGTCACTTAATCTTTCTTCATCTAGTACCTTCTATTCTCTTATTCTGCAGACAAGGCGGGAAATGCGATTGTTAAATCAAGGATAGATCCCGATTCTCCCTTCCTAAACTTGAACCCGTGGATCCGGTTTAAGACCAACAGCCCATTCGTGACCAACATGTCGGAAATTAAGATCTCCTAATGTCCAGGCGGACACCCCCATTCCGGCGACTTACTATTGAAATATTCCACAATAAAAACATCCCCGTCGCAAGCTCTCAGGTTTCTTCAAGAGAGCGGATCTCGGAATCAAACTTTCCAAGAGGGTAGTTTGAGGAGAAGTTGCAGCTATGTATACGTATACTATGTATATCCAAATGAATCCACTGTTCGTCCCTAAGAATAAACTGTCGATGACATCCGGGTTGCATATCAGTATTGACCATCTGTCTGATTCAATATGGCATAATTTTCTTTTAAATTTATGCAATTGACCTTAATTTTGTTACTCGAGAGCGAGCGTGGAAAAAAACCCGTTTTTTAAATAAACCCCCTATTTTAAGGAGGGTTTCATAATGTGAAAATTAACTATAAACAAAGCACTCAAAAAAAATTATTGAATCATTTTTAATACCTCTCTTTGAACAGTTGAAATTTTGTAAAATTTAATTAAAAAATAATTTATTTACTTAAAGTATTTTGTTACATTTTTAAAAATCAATTTTTGAAGAATAAAAAGGTCTTTAAAAGTCAATTTAAAAATGAAAAATATAAAAAATTTGTTTCTAATTTTTTTTAAATTCCATATTTTCAATTTATATTTCCAAAAATCTAAATGTATACAAAAATAATATTTTAGAATTATTTTTAACATTTAGGAAAAAACATTTATATTCAAAAATTTAATTTGAAATTCATCAGAAAATTAATTAGTTTTTTTTAATTATACAAAACTCTTTTAAAGAAAACAGTTAAAATTTGGGAAAATCTTTTTAAAATAATAGAATTCGACGCCTGCCGGCGATAAAATGTTTATTCAAATCTCCGTGCAATATAATGTTCACTCAAAAATTCGTTCTATATAATTGTTTTTCAAAATTTCATGCAATATGACTGTAAGTCATTTGTCAGTGCAATATAATGTTAACTCAAGTTGCAGACTATAAAATCTCAATGCATGCACCAGTGCAATATAATGATTGTTTAAATAACTTTTTTAATTCAAATATTTATTTCTAACTCTTACACTAAAAGAGATTAAAGAAAAAATATGTCGGTGTCTTAAATAAAAAATGTACTAATTAAATATTTATTACTTGTAATTAATTGAATTTATATTAAAAATTAGTAAAGTAAAAGAATTATTTATTATTGAAATATAAATGTTAGTGAAAATATATGTTCCTTTTGGTACAAAAATAATGCAAAAATTATTTGAATAGATTGAAGTTGCCTTTGTTGACAACACAATAATATTCATAAGATTTCTCATTTATGGGTTAAGTTTTAGTAATAAATTTATAATCGAATCGTTTCAAATAATATAATAATTTTTGGTTATGATTTTCAAAAATTTTGTAATTATTATTTAAAATAAAGAATTAAATGAATTTTTATTCTGATTCATTCTTGTCTACTTCTGGTGTACAACAGGGATCGCTTCTTGGCCCGTTTTTATTTTATATATTAATGGCATCAAACATGTTTTAAAAAATTCTTTTCTTTACTATATGCTGATGATCTTAAAATTTATAAAGTTATTGTTTTAACTAATGCCTGTCATGATTCTGCAGAGCTACAGTCTGATTTGGATCGTCTTGACACGTGGTGTTGCAGTAATAACATGACCATTAACATTAAAAAAAGTTCTGTTATTTCATTTTCAAAAAAAAGTACTTTGTTTTATTGCTATACAGCAATTCTTCAATTCTTGAAGAATTGACAAGAGTGACTTGTGTGCGAGATTTGGGCATACTTCTTTGCAGTAATCTTTCATTTAATAATCATATTTCTAAAAATATTTCAAAAGCTTTAAGATCTCTGGGTTTCGTGATTAGAAATGCGTCTATGTTCCAAAATTTACTTACATTGAAAATTCTCTATTTTACGTTGGTTAGATCGCTCTTGGAGTATGCCTCTATTATTTGGGCTCTTTTCTATAATATTTATATAATAAGAATAGAAAGAGTACACAACAGATTTCTGCGTTTTGTGGCAAGACAGCTTAATATACCTTATGATGGACACTCTCATGATTGTAGTAACCTTAGATTACTATTCAATATTCCATTGCTTGCATCCAGATTTCTATTTGCTGATATGTCCTTCTTATGTAAGTTATTGAATGGTGCAGTTTGTTGCCCTGACCTGCTTTCGTTAATTGATTTTTCTGTTCCGAGAAGACCTACTTTGTGCTTTTTTTGGAAACTTTTCATAGGACTAATTATGGAAATCATTCCTTAATTAGTAGACTGAGTAGAGAAACTAAAAATCTACCGGAATTTATTGATTTCTTAACGAATGACTTAACAAGATTCATCTCACTGCTACGCAGACATATCTTTGAGTTTTAAATTATTAGCTAGCCTGACCTTGAGTGTGTAATTACTTATTCTTTTTGAATAAAGTTTGCGATAAGTTGCGGTTTACAACTTTTAGATTGTAAGAGTACTTTGTACAAAAGGGCCTGCCTCGTTTATATGTTAAATAAAATAAATACATAATTATTTAAATATTTATTTAGAAAAAAATAAAAAAAATATTTTTAGATAATACGATTTTATTATCAACAAATTGTGCTTGAAATCGTTTTAAAAATGTAGATTTTCGGATTAAACATTTTGTTTCTTGGTAAACACCTACATAGCTCTTCAGTCTTTATACAATGGGTTTGGACTTCTGTAAAATAGAAAATTAACTTCAACTTGAGTTTTTTTAAAGTACCCCGAGATGAAATTTTTAACTTACATTCACCCATAGAAACTTACTTTCAAACTGATTCAAACCTTTTGACGATTTTTTTAACCTTATGACATTACTTTAACGTTTATTGACCCTTCGATTGTACATTTCCAACCCTAAAAGAAACCTTATGAACCTCAAAAGAACTTCTTAATTTTATGATTCTCAAATTGGCAACCTTACTAACCTTCCTTTAACCCTAACAAACATTACATTCTTCCTCACCAACTTCATTTAAACCTAAGACATTGGTTTTGAAATTCGACTTTCAATATAAATGTAGTTCGAAGGAATCTCCTTTGTTGAAAAATTTTTTTTTCGTTCCCGGGTACAAGTCATAAAAATGTAGGCATTTATAAAAATGGGAGTACCAAAAATTGCTAGCAATCTTAAAGTAAGTTCTTACAGATATTTAACTTATTGAATATGAAAAGATATATGAATAAATATACACAAAATATAGTTTTGGGATTTCTAAATTTTCCACTCAAAAATTTGCTATAGTAAAAACATATCTAACACATAGCCTAAAACCCATATTGCAGTCAGTTTTTCGTCAACTACGACAAAGTTTGCACTCAATTTTTAAAAGTGTAAAATAAAATTTACATAAAAAAAATTATATATTAAAAATATATATAAAAAAACTATTTTGTGTTTATGTGGTGGTTGACAAGCAAGATAAAAACTATATGAAGGTGAAGGAGGACTTTAATAATTATAAATCAAAAGGTTGACTTACAATGTTGTAACGTTTTGAGGTTAGTGACATTTATTTAGAATATTGCCTCTATATTTCCAAACATCGATGCCACAATATTGATATGCTTTATTGCTTTAAGTCGAAAAGAGCATTTGCAAAAATATTGTCAATATTACTATGCAATGTTAATCTATGTTATTTATTGTTTAGAGTTGTATTTATAAAATTTTAACTAATAATGTTTTTTGTAATATTAAAAATTAATAATAAATTATTATTATTAATTTTTAAAAATAAGTATTTATCTATTTAAAGTGTAAAAACCATAATTGTGAAAATAAAAAATTCGAAAACCTAAAAATGTCATTTTTATTATTTAATCCTGCTGGCAATAAAAGAGGTCATAAATATTAAAACACTCCAGGCGCTACCTTAAGGAATCTAACCCTACGTGTACGTGCTTCATTGACAGGTATAAATCGCATTGTCCAACCTTCTATCAAACTTTTGAGGCTGCGAAATAAACCCTACAACACTATAATCAACCAGAAAATAGGAAAAACTAGACGAAAGTGACAAAATTTAGTCTCATAGTAGCCTCGTTAGAATCAAATATCTATTTTAAAGTCGGTTTCAAATGAATATTACAAGCTTTTTAAGGGATAAGAAATTGTAGATTCAAATCATGTTGAGAGTAGGCTGAAAATTTTGTCTCGGGACACCTTTCAAAATTTCTTAACAGATAGGTATATTAAAAATATGTGTACCAAAAGGAACATATATTTTCACTAACATTTATATTTCAATAATAACTAATTCTTTTACTTTACTAATTTTTAATATAAATACAAATAATTACAAGTAATAAATATTTAATTAGTACTTTTTTTATTTAAGACACGGAAATATTTTTTCTTTAATCTCTTTTAGTGTAAAAGTTAGAAATAAATATTTGAATTAAAAAAGTTATTTAAACAATCATTATATTGCACTGGTGCATGCATTAAGATTTTATAGTCTGCAACTTGATTTAACATTATATTGCACTGACAAATGACTTACAGTCATATTGCATGAAATTTCCAAAAACAATTGTATAGCAGAATTTTTGAGTTAACATTATATTGCACGGAGATTTGAATAAACATTTTATCGTCGGGGAACGTCGAGATTAGTTTCGGATTACGTAACATTTGTCATTAAAAATTCTAATGAAATTCGTTAATTCATTAAGAGAAATCAAGAATAAGCTTTTCTAAACAAAATCTCGTCTATTTCTCCTATTGAATCATACCTTTTTTCCATTTCTTCACATATAAAATATGAGCTCATTTTTTTAAGAAATGTAAATTGTATTTTTAGAAAAAATTCAAAGTTTCGTGCAGATTGAAATTTCCGGTGTCAACACATGGGGAATATATGTGTATACATATACCGAAGTAAGGGTAAGAATTTTAGGAGATGATGCATCAGGAATTATCAAGAGCTTCCAAGAACGAATGGCTCACTCACTCCCGTACACTATATATTCTATGTGGAAGATGGAAAATTGGATATTCTGACGCGGGTGTCGTGTATTTTGGTGATACCCCGTTCTAATTCCGGGGACACGTGCCCACAGAAACAGATGTGCCCGCGCCCTCTTGCCCGTATAAATATATCGTGACTGACTCGCGTTGAGTTGTAATGGCTCTGGACAAAATGTATCTATTATATATAAGAGAAATACTGATTTCACATTCGTCCCGGTTAAAAAACATGTGCAAGAATGCCTTAACAATAACAAAAAATAAAAATTAAGGCAATTCATCTAATCAAATTATTATTCACTTAAAAACAACACATTTCCCCCCCCCAAAAAAAAATTACACTGTTTCCAAAATTTATTCTGAAATTTTTAACCAATGAAAAATCCATAAACAAAATTAATAGTATAAAATAATAGCATCCCTTAAAAATTGTTATTTTTAAATAAAGAAATGCGTATTGGGAAATGGATAAAAAATAGATTATCTGGCGCCAAAGAGGTTCGGAAATTCGAGCTATTTGGATCGTTGCTTGAACCTTTTACGTGTGCTATCGATGTCCAAAAAAAACAAAGCAAAAAATAAAGGAAATTATTCGGCGAACATGAAATCGTCGGATGCATTCATTAAACACGGTGGGTTTGTATTAAGTTCAACCAAAAAAATGCTTGCACCTCCTGTTTTTTTCTTGAACTTGTTTCTGGGATGCCTTCTGATAATTTTGAACCCAAAAAGAAAAAAATCGCTCGAGCCATTTTTTAAAAAACTTATTTTTTCTTTTTTTCCAAATATTAGTCAATTTATTTTTATGAAAATAAAGCAATGTAAGTATTTTATTAGCTTGAGTTATTTAAATCAGTAGTAGAAAAGAGGATATTAGTCCTCAATTTCATACAACAACTAAAAACCATAGAAATTAAGGAAACACCATAAAGAACTGTATATAATTTACTTTTTTGTATATATTTATTTTTCAATATATCTGAACTCAAATTTTTTTACACAAAAGTCAAAGCCTGTAAAATATTCTGTAAATCAAAAAAAGAATTAAATACTTCATCTTTAATATTTTAAAAATTTCGACCTTTTAAAATAGTTGATTTTGCTCAAAACTTGTTACTCGGGGGTTTCCAGGATCGCTGATTACGAATATAATCTTAGTTTTCCAAAATTCAAAATGGCAGATTTAATTTTACAGAAAAAAATATTAAAATTTAAGTTACAAAAATGTAACGTTCTTCAGCCATTAAAATATTTGGAATTAAAAAATAGTTCAGTTTTCTCCCTTTCAACCAAAACGTTTTTTGTCGCGATTATTTATTAATTTTTAATTTTTTATATATTTTCTTTTTTTTACATTTTATATATTTTATATTTTTGAGCGTTTTGTAGAAAGATTTGATTTATTAACATTTTATTAAATTATGTTTAACAATATATATCGCAAAATGTTTTGCTGGTAATACAATATAATATAAATTATATTATTATATTTTATAATATAATTATATAATATCATATATAAAAATGTATAA
Source organism: Leptopilina myrica (nomen nudum) (assembly GCA_032872475.1). NCBI lineage: Eukaryota > Metazoa > Arthropoda > Insecta > Hymenoptera > Figitidae > Leptopilina > Leptopilina myrica (nomen nudum). The sequence continues at coordinate 8,933,373 of CM065467.1, forward strand.
TAAAAAATATATAATAATAAATGTATAATAAAAATATATAATTTGACTATTTGATGTTCTCATAATTATGAATTGATTAAAAAATTTAGAAATTTAATTAAAATTAATTTAATAAATAAGTTATTATTAAAATTGTTAATAAACTATTATTAATTAAATAACTGTGATAATTAATTTAAACAGTTTCGTTTGTATTTAAAAATCACACGTTTGAAAATTTTAGCAAATTATTGATATGTGAATATTATTAATTAGGTACTAATTAAATAATCAAGAAATTTAATTGTATATTTAAAATTCACTAATTATAAGTAATGCATAAAATTACATTTAGGAAAATAATGGCTGAAGAACGTTATTATTTATGTAAATTAAATTTTAATATTTTTTTCTGTAAAATTAGATCAACTATTTTTGAAATTTTTCGTCCGCCATATTGGATCCGCCATTTTGAATTTTGGAAAACTAAGGTTATATTCGTAATCGGAGAATAATCAGCATAAATTAATGATTAAGATATTACTGAAGAGGACACCAACTTTGGTTTCGAAACGTCTGAAGATTTGTTAATAATAAAATGAATCTTAATTTGATGCAGTATAATCCTGTTATTTCCTAATATTTAACAATTATTTATAAAAAAAAGTGTCATTGTTTGTAGAAAATTTAATTTTTTACTAATTTTTATTAATTAATTATTTAATAATTCCAAAACAACAAAAACAGCTTTTATTTCTTTTTGTGTACTAAAACTGTACATATTAAGTTTTAAAGAAAAGATAAAAAAACGTCCTTTTCAACAAATAATTAATTAATTAATTATTTAACAATTATTTATAAAAATAGTTAATATTATACTTGTTGGAAGCGGAATTTAGTAAGCTTTACAATGATATGCCAAAAATGAAGAATAGTTTATTTGTTTGTAAAATATTTAATTTTTTATTAATTAATTAATTAATAACTCGAAAACGAAAAATCGGAATTTTTTTGTTTTGTGGTATTGAAGGTACATATATTAAGCTTTATTTTTCAAAAAATAAATATGACAAAAATTAAGTCGATTTCTAAATAAAGTTAAAAATATTTTTGATTTTGGAAAAATGAAGTTAAATTTTGAATTCAAAAACATAATTCTTGCACCATTCGAAAGAGGAGGAAAAAACCTTTTGAAAACATATAGGTCAAACTTTGTTTCCTGTATTGTATTCTAGCTACAACAGATAACGCAATCCACTGTTTACACCTAATCAAAATCTTCAACCCCCTCACCCCTCTAAAATTTTTAATAAAACTTCTTGAAATTTTATATATAAAGTGCTCTACCATAGTACTAAAGATACTGTAAAAATTAGCCTGATTTATAAACTTTCAATTTTAAGTTGGGACACTTGAGGAATTTTGCCCCTGGTGAAACTTAGCAAATCTGGTTCTATTTACTCCAGCTGACCCTACACAAGAAAATGTTTTTCTACCATTTTGGTCAATAGGGTAGGGTCTGGTCTTCCCTTTATGGGACGGAATCGATGATCATCCGTCCCCAACCACCGGCCGCATAGTGGGGAAAGGGTCCATTCCTTCACAATGAAAAAACCTAGTCTCAAAATGAGTATGATACGCTACTCATTTTGAGTTGCAACAAAAATGAGACTCCTAGGTGGCGCCACGTTCTATGGCGTTTAACATAGTCTAATTTTGAGATGCAACAAAAATGAGACTGGGTTTTTTTGTGTGCACGGGACGCAAACGATGACTGCCGCTTTACCCATCTTCGAGAGATTTCTCGTCGGCACGATTTTCACACGCCTCTGAACTTAACCCGTTAAAGTAAAAGGTCAAATCAGTAACTCGGAAACTAGCGAGAGATGCCCTCTACACGTCGCTTACATTAAAAAGGCTAAATTAACCAATTAAATTGGTCATTTTTTTAACTCTTCTAATTTTCAGCTATTAAAATTCTTATTTTCTCTACTCCAAGTAGACGTTACAATATACTGTCTGATGTTTGACTATAATTTATTGTTTGTAGCATTCGTAAAAGATCCAATTACAATCAAGTGGTAATAAATTAATTCCGTAACTATCGTCTATTATATGTCAATACTGCTGCTGCTTTCCGAATTAACTGTAATTACCGTCGATTGTCACTTAGAAAAAACTGTTATTACCGTCAGTTTGTAAATACCATCGGTATATTCACTTACTCAATTCTAATTACCGTCAGTTGTAACTAGCATCGATGTTACCAGAATTAACTTTAATTGAACCCCCAGGAGCAATATCTCGATTTGCACGAAAAGGAGAAATTCAAGACAGTAAAACTGTCAAAAAGTGAAAAAATATAAAAGTTGGAATTTCTAATTTTAACTCCTTCGCAGTACAGCTAAAAATCGCTTGTGGTCCAAAAACGGTCCAAGAAAAAAAAGTTTCTAAAAAATGTGATTTCATTGTAATTAAGGTTTTTGGAGTCGCAAGATTCGAATTTGAAGTCAGTTTTTCAAAATTTAAAATGGCGGACCCAAAATGGCGAATTCAAAAATTTTAAATTTTATCAGATTTGCTTGAAACTTGTTACTCGGGGGTTTTGCGGGGACTCTGATTACGAATCTAATGTCAGATTTTTAAAATTCAAAATGGCGGATCCAATATGGCGGTCGAGAAAATAAAATATCCAACAGATTTGTTTAAAACTTGTTACTCGGGAGTTTTCGGGGTCGCTGATTAAGAATCCGATGTCAGATTTTGAAATCCAAAATGGCGGACCTAAAATTCGATCAAACTGCATAAATCTTGAAATTATCCGCCATTTTGTATTTACCATTTTAATTTTGTAAATCTGACATCATATTCGTAATCAGCGACCCCAAGTAACGAGTTTCAAGCGTATTTGATAAATTTTTAAATCTTCATAGTCGCCATTTTAGGTCCACCATTTTGAATTTTGAAAATCTGATTTGAAATTCGGATTCAGCGAGCACAAAAACCTTAGTATGCACTTGGTCATTCAAATCGAATTATGTTTAGTATTTTATTTTTGAGATGGACATATATGGCCACAGACGTAATGGTGGCACATTTTTTTGTGTCCACATATGGGCCATGGACTGTCAAGGGGTTAAAACATACTACTTATTAGGGTGACCGTTATTTTGCAAAAGTTGGAATTTCTTAGGTCGCCGGGCAGAATTTGCTTTAGAATGTGAAAAAAATGAGCTATTCACAAGAAAAGCCTAATCGATCAATATTAACCCGTGCCACCGAAGGGTTAAAGTATAATGGGTTTTAACATAGGGTAAAGTGCGGATAGATGCCCCTCCCGGATAGATGCCCCCTTTCTCAGATCTCCAATATGAAAGAAACTATATTTATGTATTATTGGTTCTTTTTATACCTATTGGTCATAACAATTTCTCTGTAAAGTGCCAGCCCGCTAGCACCTCGGGGTTATTAGTTACAATAATGTGAAAATTTCAGATTGCTAAAAGAGTGCAAAAATTTTCAAAAAACTGGACAAAATTTCTTATTACGCGAATCAAGGACTTTTAACACGTAAGAAAATATTTGCAATTATTTTCTTGTCTCAAATTAACCAGAGAAACATATTAGATCCGAGTTTTACATTTTTTATAATAATTGTTGTAATAAATGATATTAACTTACAGCAAGGGGCCAAATGCAGACCTTTCGCATTTTCGGTCTGATTCATTTATTGTTTATTTCAGTTATTTGGTCCTTACATATGTTAATGATAAATAGTAATAGTGTAGAAAAATCGAATAGTCATTTAAAAATATCAATATTTATTGAATTTAGATGTAATTTTCGAATTGGGGGGCATCTATCCGCACTTTACCCTATAGGATTAGTGCACTTTTATACATTTTGTATGAGAACTTTTTTTTTAATTAATCTTTTGCCTTAGCGACATTCATATTTATGGTTTTTGATGTGCTGAACACGAATCCGATGTTAAAAATAAGGTTTGACAGCTTCCAGTTGTCAAAAAAGCTGTCAATCTTTTTAAAACGACAGTTTTTGTGTCAATTTAGACAGTTTATGTGTTTAATTTAGTAAGTAAGACCTAATTTTGCTCATATAAAAATATTTTAAAAACAACAAGGTCAAACTAAATAGTAATATGTAATATTGACAGTTGACAGCTGTCAATTAAACTGTCAAACCTTTAAAAACGAGAGTTTTTGTATGCAAGTAATTTAATGCAAAAAGTCTGCGTTTAAAAATATGACATCTTAATAGACAGTTGTCAACTGTCAAATTTACATATTTCTATTTAGTTTGACCTTGTTGTTTTTAAAATATTTTTATGTGAGCAAAATTGGGTCTAATTTACTAAATTAAACACAGAAACTGTCTAAATTGACACAAAAACTGTTGTTTTAAAAAGATTGACAGCTTTTTTGACAGTTTGAAGCTGTCAAACCTTATTTTTATCATCGGATTCGTGTTCAGCACATCAAAAACCATAAATATGAATGTCGTTAAGGCAAAAGATTAATTTAAAAAAAAAGTTCTCATACAAAATGTATAAAAGTGCACTAATCCTATATGTTAAACCCCATTTAAACTTTAACCCTTCGGTGGCACGGGTTAATATTGATCGATTAGGCTTTTCTTGTGCATAGCTCATTTTTTTCACATTCTAAAGCAAATTCTGCCCGGCGACCTAAGAAATTCCAACTTTTGCAAAATAACGGTCACCCTACTACTTATAGGTAATATGTTAATTAAAAATTCCGTCTTTTTTTGATGTCTTGACTGGCTTGAATCTTTCGTTCACGCGCAAATCGAGTTATTGCTTAAAACTACCGTCAATTTAAACCAAATTGTTCTACCAGCTAAGTACTATATTATATATTATATATACTTACAACTAATGTCAATTTGAAAGCTAACCATTGACAAGTTTATTACCACTGACAAGTTAATTGCCGTTGATTACAACTGATCAATTTTGACCATCGTAAATATTGTAGAAGGAGCCTGATGTATCTGTAGCAGATTCTAACTAAATTAATTACGCGATTCGAAATTTAACTCCTACTTAACATCTACAAACTTCTTAAATTTTAGATTTTAAGAGAATATAAGTAGGAGTTAGATCCATTGCCACAGAAAAAAGGGTGGTAATATTACGAAGGGTAATGGGTACAAATGACTTGGGTAAAGAGTAAACATTACGACGGATAAAATTACAGAGGGTAAAACACTTACCTGAATATGTCACTAAAACAAATTAAAAGTTTTTTTTCTTATAATTATATCAGGAAGGTTTAATATTAAATTATTTTGATTAGAACTAGTTTCTAAATTGAATACAAGAATTGTTTTAATGAAATGTGATTAATAATTACGCATTAACCAAAATTGTCTTCCTTATTAAAAAAAAATTTTCGAGGAAATAATTTGATATCATATTATTACAGAAATATTTTTATTATAGTTTAAAACAAAATATTTTTATTAGAAACAAATATTTATTACACCGTTTTCTTTCCTTTGAATATAAATGAAATGTTTTTAGAACTGTATAATTGGAAAATTTCCTATGTGCAAATTTTTTTTTTTAAATTATAATGTTTACAAAAAATGCGACTGGAACATCAATATTATATTTTTATTTTTTTTAATCTTTACTTGGAAAAAATTAGAATTCTTTAACAACCTTCTGATTAAAAATAAAATGTATAACAATATTTTCTTTGCTTGAAAAAACATTAGAAATTGGTTTAAAAAAATCATAATTTTTACAATTAATTATGACTGAAATAGAAATATTCTGCTTATATTTTTCTTAATAAGAATTAAATTTAAAAAAACATTCTATTATGTAATAACTTAATTACTTTTATAGTTAAATAATTTTGAAAAGGTTTCAGATTAAAATATTGTTGAAAAATTTGAATTTTCTATGCTTACTTTTAACTGGTAATTTTGAAGAATTATTGTTTTGAAAAAGTTTAATTTAATTTTTTTAAAATAATTTGAAGTTACGTGCAGTTAAGTGGAAATTTTTTCAAATTCTATTTTTCCTGTATTCCTGTTTGTTTTTTCTGTATTTTCATGAAGAAATTTTTCTAAGGGCATCCGGGAAAAATTGTTGCCAAGAATTGTTTTCCCGCCTGTCGTCCCACTTCTAATACTGGTTTACAGTGAAATTGCCAATCGAACAAAATTTTTTTTTTCCATTAGTAGGTGTTTTTTGAATAAGAAAATCATAGTTTTAATTTTTTCCCTCGTGTAGTTTTTTTGTAGCTTTAAATTTTGTATTTTTGAGGAGCGACCGAACCTAAATTTACTCTCTAAATTTTAATTAGTAAAAATGTTTACTAATTTGAATTAGTGACTGACTTTGTGCTTTTGAATTATTAAATTTTACTAATTAATAGTCATTTCTACTAATTTAATAGTAAAATTTACTAATTCAAAAGGAAAAAGCCAGTCACTAATTCAAATTAGTAAACATTTTTACTAATTCAAAAGATAGTACCTGTAGGAAAATCAACTCATCCAAAAAAGATGAATGGGATGTCGTTAGAAAGGTAATTAAATTATCTTTCAATCCATATATTACAGAATAAAATTGAATGAAAATTGAGAGAGCTACAGTCGATTCAAGATTAAATTTCATGGAAATTTTGATGATTTTTAGACACTTGATTAACTTTTGTTAATTTTTTCCACAACAAACAGTAGAAAATATTTAGGTTCAAAATTTTTTATTGATAGCTTATTCCATTGAGAAACTTTTGAGCCCTTGTGGACCTTGATTGGATTAAAAATTAAAATTCTACACTACATTTAGTGAACAAAACTACTTTGCCATTTTTAGTATACTTTTCAATATTTGCAGCAAACATGCAAATAGTAAAATTAAGTTAAGTGCTAAAGTTACTAAAATCACACATCAAGGAATTCTAGAGTTGCTCAATTCGAATAAAAAAATCGATTAAATTTATGACAATTTCGTTACTCGGGTTTTTACGGTGTCGCTGATGACGAGTCTGATGTCAGATTTTAAAAATTAAAAATGGTGGCTTTAATAAAGTGGACGAGTGCTCTCTGATTAGGTCTCTCAATACAAATTCGATGTGATATTTTGAAAATTCAAAATGTGGATTCAGTCTGTGCGAACATATTTTCAAAGTTTAAAGCTAAACTCAAGAAAATTAATACATTAGGGTTTCTGGGGTCTCTAATTCCGAAATTAAAGTCGCACGGAGAGACCCACATTCGTAAAAATTACTAAGTGTAGCAAAAATTGATTATAGTTTTCTCTAATTTTATTACACAAAATCTGACAAATGAAAACATTTTCTACTAAAATCTACGATCCACTGTAGTAATTTTTGGTGAGCAAATGTGGCTAGCGAGTGCAGTCATTTGGCGCCTGCATTTCTATTGGTTGCTAACTTCGTCAATCTCCGTAAATGAGCCAATGCCATCCGATCATTGACAGTGACTATGTTTTGCGTATGTAAAATAAATTTGGATATTATCTACAATAATTAAATATAAATTGAGACGTAGATCGTTCGTTATCTCAGAAATTGACCATTATAAATTAATAAATTTTGCATTTATTCCTGTCCCAAGAACTATATCTTATAATAAGTTGTTAAAAGTAAACTGCTTTCTCGTAAGTGCTGTAAATTTTCATCATTCAATATATAAGGAAACAAAGATGTATACTTTCAGTGAAATTCGTTGTCGTGCGTGCAGTTGTGTATTAGTGTATTAATTAACCGCGTCTATACATATAAGTGAAATAAACATGTGTGTGTCTTCAAATATTTATCCAACAAATATATAAGTGTGTGTCTGTGCGTATGTAAAAATCCTTCCAGTTTACCTCCATTAGTCAAGAATTGACGGGAAACCGGCGACAAAAATCCGTATTTTTTCTTTCACTCTTTCTTTCTGCATTTACAAACGACTGTAGTAATTTTACGTACACAATACTTCTGAGTTTACTACAGTTGTTTGGAACTATTGGACGAAATAGTAAGAAACTTTGCTAATTTGGTGAACATTTGTCGGGACTAGTGACTTAGTGTAGAAAATAGTAAAAAATACAAAAAGTCCCCTTATTTGCGGTGGTTGCAATGTGAAAATAGTAAATTCTAGTGTGATTTTATACAAAAATTAATAATCTCGGTCTCTCCGTGCGGTTTTAAAATTTTTAAATTGATGTTATGTTGATGAAAAATAAAAACTTTACTCTAATTGCAATAAACTATCTTAATTTTCAATAAATTTCTATAACTTTTTAACTGCAATACATTTTAAATCTCATTCGAAAATACAGACACTGAAAACATCAAGGAGGGGGATGAAGAATGTAAAAGGGCTCGAAAACATTTAAAAAAATAATTTTAATTTATGATTTAAAAACTTTTGTTTTTTAAGTGTACTTTGATAAAGTTAATTACATATATTTAAAATGTATTGCAGTTAAAAAGTTATAGAAATTTATTGAAAATTAAAAATTAGATAGTTTATTGCAATTATAGTAAAGTTTTTATTTTCCATCAACATAACATCAATTTAAAAATTTTAAAACCAACGTTGGTTTCGGAATTAGAGACCCCAGAAACCCTAACCTATTAATTTTCATGAGTTTATCTTTAAAATCTTAAAATATGGTTGCACAGACGAAATCCACCTCTTTGAATTTTCAACATATGTCATCAAATTTGTAATCAGAGACCTAATCAAAAAGCCAAAACTCGTCCACTCTATTGAAGCCACCATTTTTAATTTTTTAAATCTGACATCAGACTCGTCATCAGCGTTCTATTTGAATTGAGCAACTTTAGAATTCCTTGATGGGTGATTTTAGTAACTTTAGCACTTAACTTAATTTTACTATTTGCATGTTTGCTGCAAATATTGAAAAGTATACTAAAAATGGCAAAGTAGTTTTGTTCACTAAAAGAAGTGTAGAATTTTAATTTTTAATCCAATCAAGGTTCACAAGGGCTCAAAAGTTTCTCAATGGAATAAGCTATCAATAAAAAATTAAAAACCCAAATATTTTCTACTGTTTGTTGTGGAAAAAATTAACAAAAGTTTGTCAAGTGTCTAAAAATCATCAAAATTTCCATGAAATTTGATCTTGAATCATATGGGAAAAATTTAGAATTTCTTTTAGAAAAGTTCAATATTCATTAAAGAATTTTTAGGTGTATTTCTAATGGCTTGGAAATAATTGTTCTTGACGCTGCGGCTGAGTTCTTCAGTCACTGCGCGCTAAAAAAGTCTAGAACTATTTAAGAAAGAAGACGTAGCGTAACCAATGGGTATACAGCGACACTTGCCTTTAAAAGCTTTAATAATTTTTCGCTAATTTTACATTTTTCTATTATTAAACCAGTTCAGGACTTTTTCAAGAAAATTCAACAAGTAGTCCAGAAATTTACTACAGTTATCCCCGAACAGCTTAAAATAATGTTTCAATCTATGGTTTTGTAGCATTTCTTGTATTTCCATATCCTGAGTTCTTGAATAAGTTTAGTAATGACTCTTGAAAAAAGTTTTTCCGTGTACAGATAAATTTAAGTGCCGTCGCTCCTCAAAAATAAGAAAATTTGAAGCTACAAAAAAAACTACACGAGGGAAAAAATTAAAACTATGATTTTCTTACTCAGAAAACACCTACTAACCTAAAAAAATGTTTTGTTCGATTGGCAAAAAAAAGTTTTTAATTTGTAAGCCAGTGTAAGTAGTTACAGATATCTCGTTTGGATGTATCGAGATAATTAGGAGAATTCATGCTGATTTTAAATATTCTCAAAATTTGCAAGTAATTTTTGAAATAAATATTGAAAAACGTAATTACAAAAGTTTAATTTTTGTTTAAAATGTCTCCAACCTCAAATTACTTGACTTTCGATCGTAAATAAAATAATTTCCTCTCAAAATTATTGCAATAACGGAGAGGACCGCTTCTCAGTGAGTCTTATTCTTCATAATAACCTATTCATAACATACTTTTTATTAAGAAAAATGAGAAAAATATGATCAAAATGTAATGAAAATTTTTTAATTGGAGATAATAAATGTTAAATGCGGACAGCAAGATCTCATAATTCAAGATAGGGGAGACTGAGGTAAACCCGCGCACAGAGTAAACTCGCTCACTAGCGATTTGACGCTATAAACTCCACTTAAGATGGAGATATTTGTCATTTCCTAACAATGTTATTGAATTATTAAGTAATTAGTTGAATATTTAACATTTTGAATGTCCCGCATTTCGCGATTTGTTGCGACATACATCTGACCATGATTAGAAACATCTCTTCTTAAATCAATAAATATTTTACTAAATGTTTGCCCTTGAGATTTAGTAATGGTCATTGCGAAAGCCCATTCTATTGGAAATTATCGTCTTTTAAAAGTAAATGGATACAAATTTTCACAATATAAAGTTACTGGATGTAAAAAATTAATATTTCCTCTCTTATCTCCCGTTCATATTTGACATTTCTTGTGATAAAGCTGTCATATTATCTGTTAATGTGTCTTTTTTGAAATATTTCCATGGTTATTATTTCCTATTTATGATCTAGTGCGCCGTTCTTTAATTGGTAAAGTCTGTCGAAAATCTCCGCCTAGAATTACAATTTTACCACCATAAACTTCGTTTGAATTCATTATATCTTTTAATAGATAATCAATAATTTCTAGAACATATTTTAGAGCCATTGGTGCTTTATCCCAAATAAAAATATCTGTATTTTTTAAAAAGATGCCTTCTTTTGATTGAACTTTAATGTTTAGAAATGAATCACTGTATAATGGAACTGGTAAGCTACAAGTTTTTGTTTTACATTTAATTCAGCATAATTCTGTTCTCCTATGTTAATATGTACTGTAATGTTTACATCATTAACTTGATCAGTAAAAATGTCATCTTGTGTATCTAATAATCCCTGAAAGTCAGATAATTATATCATTCGTTAAATAACATTGTTTTAATATTTCTGTAAGGCCTTTGTTCAGCTTCAATGTTGTGAATTTTTAAATAATCTTCTGACATTTGACCCTTATATTGTTCCCATAGTTTATCCAGATGTACAGGATGATAATGAATTAAAATTATTGTGAATAATTAGCGAAGTGAATGAGGCATCATCCATAATCCAGCTTCTTCCATTGTCCTAATCCACTCACTGTCATCTTCTGCAAGTCCTAATGCCAAACAATCTCCTTTTACAGTTGCTCCTTTTACTGTAAGCAACAATAATCTAAGGTGAAATAACTCCAATTGATGTGGATAAACAGAATACATTCTTCCCAAAACTTTGTCTTTACGGATTCTTTGTTTCCATTTAAGAGATTTTGTTACTCATGTATAATGTTCTGGTATTTCTAAATAATAATACTTTTGACCATTACTTTCATGTTGATTAAGTTTAAAATAATCCAAAAGTTTTAGATTTTTATTTAAATCGAAAGAAATACCGTTACTATCTTTTTCTTCTCGAATAATAACATTCTGTTCATTTGGCAAATGTATGGGTAAGCGATTAACGCTATGACTCTTTTTCCCTAAAGGTTTATTTAGAATTCTCCAAACTGCCTCAACTGGACCAACATTTCTATTTTAATTATAATGATGTATTTCATTATGATTAATAGTTACCTCATTATTTGAATTTGTGATTACAATAGATGCAGCATCATGCCCTTTGAGAATATATTTGGGACGGTTCACGTCAACCGGCCCAGAGCTCTGCCCAAAATTGTAAGCAACTAAAATAAACAATCAATATGGCAAAATGTTCGTAAACTAATTCCCTATCAATTTCAAAGTGGCAGAATCCAAAATTCAAAATGGCATCCTTACTGCCTCACCTGAAAGACACCAAAATCCAAAAAAAAAGAAAATATAATTGTCAATTACTCTCAAAAAACGGTACAATAATGATAGCAAATAACCACATTCAAAATACTCAGCTTTTCTATTACAACAAACAACAGCACGAAAGAGTGAAGCGAAAACTTGCAAGGAGATTTTCTCAGGCACCTGTTGTAACAAAAATCCAAGCTGCTCACTCTTTTATTGTAACGCCAGAAAGACAGTTGAAAATATTCTGATATTCAAATGCACCTCAAACGATTGCAGTTATGCAGTATGAAAATACAATTACAACGGTTATAGGATGTATTTTATAAATTTATTGGAATCGGCCTTTTTTAAAGCCAACAAATTATCGAAAATTTCCAAATTATAAAAAACAACCTTTTTTAAAGCTACAAAATCCTTAATCGATTGGCCTTTTTAAAAGCTTCCAAATCCTTAAATTGGATTCGCTGTTTTTAATTTTTAAAACCTGTCATTAGATTCATAATCACTGACCTCGAAAATACTATAAAATCAAATTATAAGCATATTCAATAAATTTTTAATATTTAATTCGCCATACTGTATCCGACATTTTCAATTTTGAAAAACTGATATCGTATTCGTAATCAGCGACCCCGAAAACCCCCGAGTGACAAGTTTCAAGCGAATAAAAACAAATTTTTTTAATTTAGCGGCCATATTGGATCCGCCATTTTGAATTTTGAAAAACTGACATCGGATTCGTCATCAGCTAACCCGAAAACCCCCGAGTGACAAGTTTCATGCGAATTAAATAAATTATCAAAAAATTTTGAAAAAATATCCGCCATATTGGATCCGCCATTTTGAACTGTTAATATTTTAGAATTTTTTTTTAATATAACTAAGAAATAAATGTGTGTCAATCCTCACTTTTAGAATTTAATAACATAAACATAAGATTTGACTTCTCCAAATAATATATTCTCAACAATAAGATTAAGTAGATGTTTTACTTTTAATGCGAAAACTCTAGTTACTATATCAGGTCTATCAGCAGCAGTTTGATAGGGGAATACATTTTCCTGTATCTCTTTCTAATTTGGATTACACGTCATTGTGATAAATAAATTTGGTCTACCATGACCAACATTCGGATCTAAATTAACTATTGTTGCAGCAACTTCAATAAAAATTTGAAAATTGTATCTATTTTTATCAAAACATTTTTTCAACGTGAACAATAAATTGTAACTCAGGAATTTCTTAATTTTTTTGTATCGCTAATTCTTCTTCTATTTGAATTACGTTTGAAGTAATCATGTAAGATTTTGTGTATGCATTAGAATTTCTCATAATGTATTCTATAGATTTTAAAATGTCTTCATCCAAATTTTCGTTACTTTTTAATCTGTATCTGATTGATTCCTCAGGGTTATGATTTTTTATTAAACCCTTCTAACAAAAGCTTTAAATTATCTGGATGTTGTATTAACAACATGTTAACACAACACCTCCATGATTACGGAAGTCATGAAAACTAATTTTTTAACCAGCATTTTATCTTTAAAATGTTAAGCTTGACAATGTGTGCAGTAATATTTTATCGGACCTAGATAATTTTCAACATTCAACTCATTTTTAATTTTATGCTTTAATACTCCTTCACAATAATTTCTTTGACATCGAGTATTCTCTCGAAAAAGAAATGGTAGTTTTGAATTTTAGCCCTACTTTGTTTAACTGTTGTTGACGCAATATTAATTTCATTTATTTTATTTATTATTCTCGGGAAAGAAATGTAAGTGTATGCTTCCTCTTAATAATTTTCCTTTTCAATTCTACGTTTTAATTTTTGCCTTTTTCGATAGTTTCTTTGATTTTCAGCACTACTTTGCTTTTTTCAGAAAAGTTCGATTCTCCTTACTGAAATTGAATATCTTTTTCATTTGAAAAGCAATTCCAGTCATGCACAACTATGCAAGATCTACTATTAGAAAGTTGTACAGAGGGAAATTTACAAAAACTATATTGTTTTCGAACATTAACATTAAATGATTTCTCATATTACAGTAATATTAATTGACATAGTGGGACATAATATTAAAAAATAATGACGTTGCAAATGCTATTGCATATATTTCACAAGAAAGACTGTATTCTGGTTGTTGATCATGATTTAAACATTTTTTATTAAGACTATCAAAAATGTTAAGGCTTATTCCATCATAATAAGTACAAATCTAATGACAACAAATTTACAATTCTCTCCTCATTCAAAACTTACAAATTTTTCCTTCTAACCAACATAATCAATGTCCAAGTTGTCTTTCATCTAATTTAACTAATTTCCAATTTTATCTCTAATCCAATATATAACCAATTTACAATTTTTCCTTTTATCCGATTTCTAGCTTTGTTTTTATCCAACAACCAATTTCCACAATTGTTTTTATCCAATATAACCAATTTCGCTTTTTATCCAATATAACCAATTTTCAATTTTGCCTTTTATCCAATTACAGCCGATTGGTAAATTATAACAATATTTAAATTTTTTTATGAACGTTAGCACTTGTGGATTGATTCTGTAGCCAATATATATGGGCGAATCTCTGGAACTTTTAACCTTTATCTCCCTCACATTATTTTCACTTAAACAGCCTAAATATGAAAACTAATGATTTTTAAATATTTACATGTTTTTAAATAGAAAATAAGGATTACGATTTAACCATTGATATAAATTATTTTGCTTATTTTTTTATGTTTTTCTTTATTAAAGTTCACAATACCATGATTTTGCAAGTGTCACTTTCATTTTTTCTAAAAGTATTTTAACTGTTTAAATAAGATTTTTTTGGAAAACACGTTTTTTACTGTTATAAACTATTAAGGAATATCTTAAGAATTCCATAAACAAACTTAAGAAAAATAAAAAGTAAAAATTATAAAAGATATAATCTTCTATAAAGTGTCCCTCAGTTTTTGTGTCGCTGGTCAAATCAAAATGGTTTTATAAAATAAACATTAAAAAATTTAGTGAAAAAATTTGAAATAAGAGGCACAATTGAATTGTAATTCATATTTTATGTGCGTGATTTTTATTTTTAACTATATTTTAAGAAAAATAATTGTTGGTTACTTGTGATACTGGTGTAGTACGAAAAATATGTCGCTGGTCAAATGATTAATTTGTCCAAAGTTTCTTATTTAATTTGCTCCGAAATTGGGGCACATATTACTTTAGATGTACTTAAAACTGTGCATGTGTTTTTTTTATTCTAATTCTTATTTAATTAATTTTTTTACGTGGACGCTCGTCAAATATGTCGCTTGGTCAAATCAATCGTTTTCCAATTAATCTGAAGTTTCGCATTTATTTGTTCTATGTTATTTATCACAAAGTAACCAAAAATGTAATAAAAAGTGACAAAATGAAAGAAAATCAAAGAAAAGAAAATAAAAAACGAGAAAAAGGAAACGCGGAATGAAAAATTTATTAACGGATGGCACTTAAGTAATATTTATTTATTTTTTATTAAACGTTAATGGAACTGTTAGTGTTTTTTCAAGGTTATTTTATTTATTTATTTTATTTTAAAAAATCACGGGACATGCCCTTTTGTACAAAGTACTCCTAAATCTAGTAATTACAATATGAAACATGTGATTAGCGTAAGTGCTAGGTAGTCTATATCACATTATTATTTGAGTTAAAAAGTAAACTTCGCAATCCCAATGAGAATCTCAAGGCGTTAGTGTCAAAAAAATCAACATCACTTTCAATTGAGTTGGCTTCTCTACATAGTCGATGAATTAATGAATTATTTCCGTAATTAGTTCTATGAAAAGGAACCGAGAATAGAGTATTAAATCTCGTTATTGTTCTAGGAACTCGTAAGTTATGTTAGGATCCTAGATATTTTTTTAAAACAATTCAGCCAATCAAATAATTAGAAAAGTTCATGTTACTAATTCAAATAATTATACGTAAAAAAATTTCATTAATTTTTTTTTATTGTAATGTCCTTATTAGTTGTATTAGACGTTTATTATATTTATTTTCATGTTTAATTATATTTTTGTGACACTGAAAAATAACTAACTTAAGTGTAGGAGATAAAATGATTATGTATATCTTGTTACAGATTTAGATAACCTAACATTATTTTCTTCCCAAAAATTTGTATTTTAAAATAGAAGGCAACCAAATAATGGTTGTACAGTAATAAACATGAAATCTATTTTGGCATTATTAGGACTATTTTTACTCGCACCTTTAACAATTAATTAAAACTGCCATAAATTTTGACATAAATTAAGGGCCATTATTTGGTCGTTTATGACATGTAGGTAAAAGAAGAATGTAAAATTACATGTAGATTTCGACGTAATGTAACAGACGTTTGTGGGACTCTTTTTACCCGTAGGTCAAAACTGCCCTCAAAATTGACCTAAACTATGAGGGTACCAGAAATTGTTTGACAATTTTTGACGTTAAGGTCAAAACTGCCCTTAAAAGTAATCTAAGTTTTGAGGGGTGAAACTACAGGTCAATTCTTGACATATAGGTCAGAAAATCTTGAAACAGCGGCATCGGCGGGCCGTCAAAGCTTATGTCAAAATTGACCTATTTTTGACTCATAGGTCAAAAAGAGGATAAATAACGGCCTCACATTACGTCAAAATCTATGTTTAATTTGCAAACACTACATTTACTAATATAGTTTTCATCTACACGTATTAAATTTAAATGTCTTCCCTCTGTCCTCAAAATAAGGTCAATTTTAAGGGCAGTTTTGACCTATGGGTGAAAAGAGGCCCACAAACGTCTGTTATATTGCGACGAAATCTATATGTAGTTTTACATTCTTCTTTTACCTGCATTTCATACGGCCAATTAATGGACCTTACATTAAGTAAAAATTTATGTCTTATTTTATATATAATAATAATGCATTTGATGAAACGGCAAAATCTATGTCAAATTTAACCGTTTACCTTTAGGTATATAAATAAGTATCTATGAGGGTACCATAAGACCATAATCATGTCCGTAAAGTAAAATTCTTTTTATGTGCTCTCTTTTAATATCGCCTCTTATAATTTACTCTAACTTATTACTATGCATTCATATTAAGAGAACATGATTTGAAAATTAAAATTAAAATTAATATAAGAAATATATAGGGGTTTGGCGCGCGAGGCGTGCAGGAAAACAAAGCCCCCTAGTATATTACAAAAAGATATCGCCGCCGTCTTTGTTTCATATAACTCTGAAGTTGGCCACAAATGGCTATAGTATATTTAACATACCTTCCTGTCATAGGACCTTTCTCAAAGGGGCCGTCAAAACTTATGTCAAAATTGACCTATTTTTGACCTATATGTTAAACAGTGGTCTCCATGTAGGCCCTTACATTAAGTCAAAATCCACATTTAATTTGTCCTATATTTTTCCTATTTTTTGAGTCAGAGCCTGCCCCCTCAAATAGGGGCGTCAAGTAAGACGTCAAAGTCCTATATTAAACGCCAAATTTTTTACTTACTGGCGGTTATGCTACTACAAAATTAGACCCTACGAAGGATTACCACAAACAATACGAATCTTTGAACCTGGAGCCTTTGTAAATGAGAATTAATTCCAAGAACCCAGGTAATAATATTTTCTTTCTTTCTTCATAGCAAGGAAGAATACAGATAAAAGTCAATACATAACTAGGGGGCTTAATCCCCCTGCGCACCAACCCCTATTTAAATTTTATATTTACTTCTATGGATAATCTTAAAGATATCAAAAGATATCATTAATTTTGTAGTAACATAACGGGCTGCAATTTAAAATTTTTTCTTTTGAAATAGAACTTTGACATCATAATTGATGCCCCTATTTGACGGGGCAAGCTCTGACTCAAAAAATAAGAGACTTCTTTTTAACCTATAGTTCAAAAAATATAGGTCATATTAAACTTGGATTTTGACTTATTGTAAGGGCCTACATGGAGGCCACTGTTTAACCTGTAGGTCAAAAATAGCTTAATTTTCACATAAGTTTTGACGGCCCCTTTGAGAAAAAGGCGCCCTTACAGAATCTTGACACAGCGGCGACGATTGCCGTAAATTTTAAGGAAAGATCGGGTTAAAGGGAGTTTATTTGTCAAATTTTGACGTGTAGATAAAAACTACAATTAAAAAAGACCTACATTTTTGGAGCAAAAGAAATTGTTTGTCAATTTTTGACACATAGAACAAAATTGTCATTCAAATAGACCTAAATTTTCAAGGAAGAACAGGTTAGAAAGAATTGTTAGAAGAATTGTCAAATTAAACATAGATTTTGACGTAATGTAGGGATGTTATTGCATCTCTTTCTGACCTATAGGTAAAAAAATATGTCCAATTAGACGTAGATTTTGACGTAAAGTAATGCCGTTAATGCATCTCTTTCTGACCTGTAAGTCAAAAAATAGAACAAATTAGACGTAGATTTTGACGTAATTTAATGCCGTTAATGCATCTCTTTCTGACCTTTCGGTCAAAAAATAGAACAAATTAGACGTTGATTTTGAAGTAATATAATTACGTTATTGCACCCTTTTTGATTTGTAGATTAAAAATAGGTGAATTTTGACATAAGTTTTGACGGCCCCTTTAGGAAAGGTCCTGTATGACAGAAAGTTATGTTAAATATATTATAGCCATTTGCTACATTTGCGTACATATATATATATATACTAGTCACTTTTACTTGCGCGCTACGCGCGCCCTCTTTTTTCTGCTATTCAATATGAAAATATTTTAACATTAAAAAATTTTCTAGCATTATTCTAAAGATAAACACATATTTATTAAAAGAATTTTATCTTAAACTATTAAATTTTGTTTTAAATTTTGTATTCCTAAATTGCACCAATTTTTTAGCAATCTTAAAACAAGCTTATATAATCTTAAGTATAAAATTGCCTCAAGCTTCAAATGTTTAAATTATTCAATTTTTTATCATTTTTATTTATAAAAAATATTAAGAAATTTTTAATTGTTAAAAAATTATGATTAACAAATAGGAAATATACTTACTTTATGCATAATTTTTATTTCTCAATAATAATATTGTTCACCAAATCATTCTTTTCTTACAGGAAATAATTTGCCTAATTTCTACACTAAAAATAATTTAATTGAAACAAATAAAAATTTATTTACTCAATTAAATAGTTTAATTGTCGATTATGCAATAAATATTTTTTTAAACCAAGTAAATATTTATTAGATCTGAGTATTTTATTTGACGGTATGAAATAAATATTTATTTGAGGAGTTTCATATGAGATTGAGGGGTCAACTCTCGGATTTTTTCAAATTTCATTTTTCAATAGAGTTTGTTAGCCTATTTAATTATCCCAAATATTAATTAAAAATATTTAATATTTTGCTAGATATTTGCAATAACAAATTAATGCAATATTTTTTTTAAACTTGAATAACTTTTTTATTTTTACTTATAGAAAAAAGTTGTCTGAATGTTTTTTGTTTAGAATGAATCAAATTTTTTGAAAAAAAAATTAATTAAATAAAAATTAACTTTTTTAATAAATTTATTTAAAAAATAAATTTGTTTTTTAATATTTAAACCTGTTATCGGCCTTCAATCAAGCTGAAAAAAAAGATAAATATTGCTTACTATACTACAAAATAACATGCCAAATTTGGCGAACACGTTATTTTTTGTTTTGGAGAAAAAAATTTTCAAAAATTGAAGTGCAGGTAGCGAGCCCACTTAGCTGACGCGACAATGGGAAATTTTCGTCTCAGGCGTCATTGTCGCGTTATAAACTTTTTTATTTTTGCTTATAGAAAAAAGTTGTCTGAATGTTTTTTGTTTATAATGAATCAAATTTTTTGAAAAAAAAATTAATTAAATAAAAATTAACTTTTTTAATAAATTTATTTAAAAAATAAATTTGTTTTTTAATATTTAAACCTGTTATCGGCCTTCAATCAAGCTGAAAAAAAGATAAATATTGCTTACTATGCCACAAAATAACATGCCAAATTTGGCGAACACGTTATTTTTTGTTTTTGAGAAAAAAATTTTTAAAACTTGAAGTGCAGGTAGCGAGCCGACTTAGCTGACGCGACAATCGGAAATTTTCGTCTCAGGAGTCATTGTCGCGTCAGCTAAGTCGGCTCGCTACCTGCACTTCAATTTTTGAAAATTTTTTTCTCCAAAACAAAAAATAACGTGTTCGCCAAATTTGGCATGTTATTTTGTAGTATAGTAAGCAATATTTATCTTTTTTTTCAGCTTGATTGAAGGCCGATAACAGGTTTAAATATTAAAAAACAAATTTATTTTTTAAATAAATTTATTAAAAAAGTTAATTTTTATTTAATTAATTTTTTTTTCAAAAAATTTGATTCATTCTAAACAAAAAACAATCAGACAACTTTTTTCTATAAGTAAAAATAAAAAAGTTATTCAAGTTTAAAAAAAATATTGCATTAATTTGTTAATGCAAATATCTAGCAAAATATTAAATATTTTTAATTAATATTTGGGATAATTAAATAGGCTAACAAACTCTATTGAAAAATGAAATTTGAAAAAAATCCGAGAGTTGACCCCTCAATCTCATATGAAACTCCTCATTTGCATCAATAAAATAATTTTTTTAAGTAACTTAATCTTTATTTGTATCAAATATCCAATTATTTATCACAATTAATTCATTTAATTAAGACTAATATTTCTTTAATTGAATCAAACAATTAATTTTTTTTGCTTAGGAAATTTGGGAAATCTGCATACAGATACCTTGGATTCCGCATTCTAAGGTTATGTGGTGTTGGTAAAATAAAAGAATATAAAATAAAGACAAATTATAAATTTGTTTAGCAAGCTACACGGAAAAACTTTTTTCAAGAGTCATTACTAAACTTATTCAAGAACTCAGGATATGGAAATAATACAAGAAATGCTACAAAACCATAGATTGAAACATTATTTTAAGCTGTTCGGGGATAACTGTAGTAAATTTCTGGACTACTTGTTGAATTTTCTTGAAAAAGTCCTGAACTGGTTTAAGAATAGAAACATGTAAAATTAGCGAAAAAAATTTGCCCGCGTGAGTAGTCGAACTTAAGACCTCGAGACTCAAGATCGCTCCGCCTTATGCCACTCGGCTGCAGGGACGCGTTACGATACTTTAGTTTTAGATCGTTTTAAAGCGTTTAAAGCCAAGTGGCGCTGTATACCTATTGGTTACGCTACGTCTTCTTTCTTAAATAGTTCGAGACTTTTTCAGTGCGCAGTGACTGAAGAACTCAGTCGCAGCGTCAAGAACAAATATTTCCAAGCCATTAGAAAAACACCTGAAAATTCTTTAATGAATATTGAACTTTTCTACAACAAGTTCTAAATTTTTCCCATATCCTGACTTCTTGAATAAATTTAGTAATAACTCTTGAAAAAAGTTTTTCCTTGTAGCGACCTACTGACAGCCCCGACCCACTAAAACCCGTAACCTTTCTTTTGAAGCCCTTCACCCACCCTCGGAACTGTCGCAAGACTGTAGCCTTCGAGGTTGGCGCTCCAACTCTGTCGCTGGTGCAATGTTAAAGAGTAATTGAGGAGCCGGGAAGAAGAACTCGCCGAGCGCGGGAACGTATACTCTATTGGGGAATCCACACTTCGATCTAAGAAGCTAAGCGGGACGTTTTTCGTGGCGCTTCCTATGATTTACTATATCTATTTTCTTGGTAGAAAAGTGTAGCGAAAGTAGAACTTTTCTCAACTGCTCTGAAGAGCGTGGCGAAAGTAAAATTTGGCGTGGCGAAAGTAATTTTTAGCGTGACGAAAGTAATTTTTAGCGTGGCGAAAGTAAATCATGAACTTATTCTTTTTTCTTTGACCGAGATTTATTTTGTGTCTAACTTCTTCCCCACTCAAAACATTCGTCTTTTATTATAATAAACATAAGAACACGTTAAATTAAAATTGTACGAAACTCACGAAGAAACCTTTCCTCGCAAGGTGTTGGAGAAAACGTAGTGCACAACTCTCTTATTAAAAAGGGGTAGTTGGAAATTTTTTCAGTTTTTGAGGTTCCACTTATAGGCATGATGACGCTGAATCAAAAGCTGTTTGATTTTTTAAAATCGCTTTAGAAGAATTCGAGATATCACTCATACCAGATCAAAAAGGTATTTTGAGAAAAACGCATTTAACCCTTAAACCGGACCCTGGGTGTGCGACACCCATATTCTAGCTTTTTATTATAATATTTCGGTTAAATTCGTAAAAATGGAACATGTGTTGATATTAGACAGTACATTTTGTACTTGGCATTATGTTTCGTCAGTGACATTAGTCTGCCGAGTGTCTTTGTGTATTTAATAATTTTATAAAGTTGACGGCGAAAAATTTCTGCTTGTCTAACACCCAGTTTTTGGTTTAAGGTAATTTCAGTAGTTTAAAAATTTTTACATTCTCATCAAAAATGAGAAAGTCTTGGATTTGTGCAATTTTGAGCATTGTCTAATTTTGCTAAATCTTTACGTTTCATGACCCCCTGAATCCAAAAAAATAATTTCTAGAAAAGTGTCTGTCCGTCTGTCTGTAGAAAAATTTGTCTCGACGATAACTCGAATGACTTTTAATGAATCGACTTGAAATTTGGCACACTTTCTTAGTCCGTAAAAATAAAGCCTAAGTTCGTTGGGCAGCCAATTTCGTCAAAAAACAAACAAAAATACAAAATTTTGTTTTTTTGACATTTTTGAAAAAAATATATTTTTTTATTTTTTCCTTAAATTTTGAGTAAAAACAAACAACTTTTCCTTTCGACACTTTTTTGTACAACAAAAAACAAAAAAGTTATAAATTTTTTTGAAATTTTCAAAATTTTGTTTTTTTGACATTTTTCAAAAAAATTAATTTTTTTATTTTTTTCCTTAAATTTTGAACAAAAACAAACAACTTTTCCTTTCGACATTTTTTTGTATTTTTTTTTAAGTTTTTGGGCCAGACTTTTTTTATAAGTTTTTGGTCGAGACTTTTCTTTTTGTTTTATAAGTTTTACAGTTTTTATTTTTGAATCAAAATATTTTTTTTAACTCTTTAACTTGATTTAAATGTATCCTTGTTGATGTTAAGCAGACAAATTTTGTTGAATTTAAATTTTTTTTTGAATTTTTGAAAATGGTATATCTCTAAGGAAAATTAATGGAATTTAATTAAATTTTCAGGGAATGCTTATTGTTTACAGACAATTAAACAAAAATTTTTTTTTAAATAATTTTTTTAAAACAAATTATTAAAAAAATAATTTTTAAATATACAATTTTTTGAAAAGTGACATTTTTTTAGTAATAATAATTCGATTCCCACTAATTTCACGAGTATTTTCAAAAAAATAATCTATGAAGGGTCAGAAATTTTAGGAGATATTGAATTTTTTGTCCTTGCACGGAACCGTAAAAAGCGCATTTACCGGCTATACTCTACATACAGACTAATATTCAAAATTACCTATAAGTCGTAAATTTTAACCGAATTCAATTTTTCTTTTTGGAGAATGTCAGGCTATAAATTCGTAAGAATACTGTGCAATTGTTAAATTTATATTTGTTTAAACAAATTATTATTATTATTGTTAATTACTAACTTTTTACATATTGTACCTACACTGAGAGAAGTCCGGGAACTAATACGTCCCGTGCAAGGCTTAAGTGATCATTTTGAATGTTCTTATGTGAACCTTCGATCGGGACGTCTCAAGCCCCGATAAAAAACGTGGAACGTCCCGAAGCGGGATTACTTACAACTTTTAGTGTCGGCCATGAGTTGTCTCTCACATGCGGGAACAATGTTTGACCGATTCGGGGTGTCTGAGCCCTAGATTCGAGACATCTCAAACGCGACAAGCAGAGTAGCTTATAGCGACGTCTAGCGGGAACTATTAAGTCCTGGGCTTCTCTCAGTGTAGAGAAGTGTATTTTATTTTAATTTTGCAATTTACCAGAGCTAACATAAATACCGATGCATGATTTTACTGTTTATAAATGACTATAGCCAACAATTTTTAACCGATTAGAGTGTTTTTTGTTTGAAATAAAAGTGGTCATTCCTGGAGGCAATTAATAAAACATAAATTATACAAATTAATATTTTTTTTTCAAAACAGTGCCAAAAATGAATTATCTCAATTGCAAGTGTTGTTCCTTCTGTGCTAATCTTCAAATCAACACATATTTGATGAGAATGTAAACCTTAAAGTCGTAGTAACTTTAAGACAAATAAATATTTTAGCCTCTCAAAAAAAGTACGGCGTGTCTAATACAAAGTCGCAGTTGATTAAATTCGAAATACAGCGAAATATTTTTTGTGGAGGAGTCAGGAAATTGTAGTTTAACTTTTTTATGAAATATATCTAATAGAAATTTAACGTATAAGCAGAAATAAGATAAGATAAGTTGATTTGATTGGTGGATTCTTGAACATCAACCAATGGGAATGCGCGGAGAACCTTTCAGGTGAAAATAAGTAAGACTGAAAAAGCTCCAGTGTATTTAAATTAAATAAATCATTATGAAACCTATTCTCCTTCAAAATAGATGTATTGAGCTATATAAGATAATTTTTCCAAAATATAATATCCTCGATAATATCCTATTCCAACTTGGAGAACACACTTAAAAGTCCCTGGGTGTCGCACACCCAGTGTGCGGTTTAAGGATGGATTCGGCAGTGTGCGGTTTAAGGGTTAAAGTTTTTAAATATCTAATTTGTGACCAGCAACACCAAATACATTTTCGTTTGTCTTTTTTTAAAAATGCAAATCAGAAAACATTTAAATCATTCGATTGCCTATCCGCATACAAAAACATGTTTGACATTATGGCGAAAAATAAGAATGTATAACTTTTGTTTTACTTCGAATTTTGCAATAATATATTTTAGGAGAGTATTCTTGGCACTATATTTTATTTTTTATTTGATTAAAATTATTCAGTTCAAATACAAATTTTATTAAAAACAAATATATAACCTAGTTGACTCTGAGATGTTTATTTAACTTAAGTAAAATCTATTTCGTTGAAATAATTTTTTTTTCTGGGTATAAAATTAAATTAAACTATAATAAATTAGTTATTTCATTAGTAAATATTACTATTTGAATTAGCGACTAGCTACATTACTATTAAATTTTTTCTTTTTAACTAATTTAAATTTAGACAGGCAGATGAACTACAAATTGTAGTAAACATTAATAATTGCCCATATAATTGTGCATAATAATTGTGCAATTATTATTCCTCTTTTTTATTAAACTGTACAGTGTGAAAATCTACCCAAAGTAGCCCAAAATGAGATTGGATGCCAATGTATTTTCTATTATAAATCAATAAAAAATTTTAAGAAAAAAATATGAAAAATAAAACTTGAGTTATAGTTATGTTGATACTAAATAAATATTCCGTATGGGAATTTTCTCTAATGACAGTTTAGGATCCCATTTAAGGAAAAATAAGAAAATTGAAAACTTTAGTTGATTATATCAATATTTATATATAATATGTTCCATGGATGAATTAATTAAATGTATAGTTCTGAGTTAATAATTTATAAAACTAAGCTAATTATAGTTGTAACTCATAGTCGTGTTTTGAGCTTAGTGACATCCCACTCCGAACCTATTATCAATAATTTAATTGTTACTTTTATTCAACTTAATAATAATAATTAAATTAATTATGTGTTGAAGTTATCGATCACTCCGAGTCAAGTAAATGGAAAAAATTAAAACAATTCCTTTAACGTTTTTAACAGCAAAGCTGCCCTCTTCAGAAACTATAATTTATTTATTAAATAAATTTAGACAATTAGTTCATTACAATATTAAATATTAAAATAAAATAACATTAATCAAATTATTACCGTAAAAATTGCGAAAAAAATTAAATTATATATACATATTTAAAAGAAAGAAATGAATGGAGGAAACATCCTCATCACATCGTATACGATTAGACACTAATTCATATTATAAGTTTTCAGAAGATACAAACGTGGATCGATAAAGATGAGGTAAATAACCCATCAGTAAACAGAAAACGAAAACAAAAAATCAAAACCAAGAGAACTGTCAAGGTAACTCAGACAAGAAAATAAAATAAAATAATCAAAGAAATTTCTTTTCTTCTAAAAAGTAAATGTAATGATTATTAAGATCTTGTGTATCATCTTTTTTATTAACTGAATTATTTTGCAAATTAATATGAATCATCTCAGAAATTAGTCGTTTTTTATAATTAGATTCTCTGTCAAGAATTAAAAAATTATCCCAGTCAAATGAATGGTTAAATGAATTGCTATGATTTGCAATAACTCCTGTTTTAGAATTTTTGTGTTCATTAATACGAACACCTACCCTTCTCTTAGATTGACCAACGTAAGAAGCAGAACAATTTTTACACCTTATTTTGTAAACAGTGTTGACATTATCAGATTTTCTGTTTCCATCTTTAGCCTTGATGATCAAATTATGGCTCATTTTATTATTCTTTTTAGGAATCGTTAGAATATTGAAATTTTTAAGAAAAGAAGATGTCCTTTCATATAATCCAGGAACATAGGGAAGAAAAACCTTGGGGAACATTCTATACAAATTACCACTTTTTTTATTTAAAGAATTCTGTTCAATAGAACAAATGCGATGTTTTACATATTTATTTATAAATTCAAAAGGATAATTATTCTTTTTTAACGTATCTATAACAAATTCAATATTTTTAGAATGAAATTTTTTATGAGAGAGTTTAATAGCTCTATCAACAAAGTTATAAACTATTGCAACCTTTTGAGTAAAAGGATGTTTAGAATAATAATTAATGGTACGTCCAGAAAATGTGGGCTTCTTGTACCAATCTGTAACAATTCTACCATTCTCATTGATGAGAAGCACATCAAGGAAACTAATAGAATTATTACTCTGTGTCTCAAAAGTAAATTGCAATCTCTCATCATAACTATTAAAAATATCAACAATTTCATCGATTTTATTCTTTGGGATGCAAGTAATAATATCATCTACATATCTATAATAAAATAATGGTTTAAAAGAAAGTTTATCAATACAAGAAGTCTCTAAGTCATCCATGAATATGTCAGAAAATAAACCAGAGATAGATGAACCCATAGGAGTACCATATATCTGTTTAACCCTTTAACGACCAAATGTGCTGATTTCTAACTTCGATTTTAAACTTTTATTATTGAAAGAAAAAAATTATTAAAAATTCTGCAGGCACATACCCATATGTTTTTGGGGTCGCTCTTTCGAATGGCGTTGTCAAAATTCCCAAAAAGTGCCATTTAACCCTTATTTTTTTTAAAAATACTCAAAAAATACAACATTTTGGAAAGTAATTTTTTTTTAGATCTAATTTTAGTTAGTATATTAATTTTTCCAGGTCACCTAAGGTATACAAAACGTGTTCCCGATAGTTCTAGTTTGAAAATATGCTTTGCGTTTTAAGATTTTTTGTTTTTATTAATTCAAAATGGCGCCTGAAAATAATTTTTTTTTCAAAATTTAACACATGATGGACAAAATTTTCAAAAATTGTTGAATTCGCTTGAAACTTGTTGCTCGGGGGTTTTTGGGGTCGCTGATTACGAATCTGAATTCAGATTTTCAAAATTCAAAATGGCGGATCCAATATGGCGGACGACAAATCTAAAACTTTATCGTATTGTTTTTAAATTTGTTACTCGGGGGTTTTCGGGGTCGCTGATTACGAATCTGAATTCAGATTTTCAAAATTCAAAATGGTGGTCTCAATATAGTGTTAATATTGAAATATGAATGACGAAATATAAATATATTGTATCAAACATACAATTAACGCCCTTAGCCTTTGAGCTTTCAAAGTTTCCCGATTCTCACCACGAGGAGGTGGGCGAATTTAAGAATCATTTTTTTAAAATTTTTTTTTGTTTTTTAAAGTTTTTTTTAAATTTTTTTGGTTAATTTTTAATGTTTTTTTAAAATTTTTTTTGTTTAATTTTTATAGTTTTTTTTAAATTTTTTTGCTTAATTTTTAATGTTTTTTAAAAATTTTTTTTGTTTAATTTTTGAAGTTTTTTAAAAATTGTTTTGGTTAATTTTTAAAGTTTTAAAACACAAAAAACTTTAAACATTAAACAAAAAAATTTTTTTAAAATAAAAAATGATTCTCAAATCCCAAAACCCCCCCGAGTAACAAATTTGAAGACAATACGATAAAGTTTTAACTTTGTCGTCCGCCATATTGGATCCGACATTTTAAATTTTAAAAATCTGACCTCAGATTCGTAATCAGCGACCCCGAAAACCCCCGAGTAACAAATTTGAAGACAATACGATAAAGTTTTAACTTTGTCGTCCGCCATATTGGATCCGACATTTTAAATTTTGAAAATCTGATCTCAGATTCGTAATCAGCGACCCCGAAAACCCCCGAGTAACAAATTGGAAGACAATACGATAAAGTTTTAGATTCGTCGTCCGCCATATTGGATCCGCCATTTTGAATTTTGAAAATCTGAATTCAGATTCGTAATCAGCGACCCCGAAAACCCCCGAGTAACAAATTTGAAGACAATACGATAAAGTTTTAACTTTGTCGTCCGCCATATTGGATCTGACATTTTAAATTTTGAAAATCTGACCTCAGATTCGTAATCAGCGACCCCGAAAACCCCCGAGTAACAAATTGGAAGACAATACGATAAAGTTTTAGATTTGTCGTCCGCCATATTAAACCCGCCATTTTGAATTTTGAAAATCTGAATTCAGATTCGTAATCAGCGACCCCGAAAACCCCCGAGTAACAAATTTAAAAACAATACGATAAAGTTTTAGATTTGTCGTCCGCCATATTGGATCCGTCATTTTGAATTTTGAAAATCTGAATTCAGATTCGTAATCAGCGACCCCAAAAACCCCCGAGCAACAAGTTTCAAGCGAATTCAACAATTTTTGAAAATTTTGTCCATCATGTGTTAAATTTTGAAAAAAAAATTATTTTCAGGCGCCATTTTGAATTAATAAAAACAAAAAATCTTAAAACGCAAAGCATATTTTCAAACTAGAACTATCGGGAACACGTTTTGTATACCTTAGGTGACCTGGAAAAATTAATATACTAACTAAAATTAGATCTAAAAAAAAATTACTTTCCAAAATGTTGTATTTTTTGAGTATTTTTGAAAAAAATAAGGGTTAAATGGCACTTTTTGGGAATTTTGACAACGCCATTCGAAAGAGCGACCCCAAAAACATATGGGTATGTGCCTGCAGAATTTTTAATAATTTTTTTCTTTCAATAATAAAAGTTTGAAATCGAAGTTAGAAATCAGCACATTTGGTCGTTAAAGGGTTAAAGTATTTATTGTCAAATTTAAAGTATATATTGTCAAAAAGGAAATGGCAAGACATAAGTAGATCACCCAAAGAAATATTCAAACGTTGGGAAATAGAAACATAACGTCCGATAAGTGAATCACGAACATGATCAGAGCCAACATTTGTAAACAAAGAGACTGCATCCAAACTAATTAAAATATGATCATCAGGAATAGAAAAAGAATTAATCTTGTTTATAAAATCATAACTGTTACGTATATAAGATTTAGGTTTTTTTATAGAATTATTAAGAAGTATGAATAACTGTTTAGATAAAAAATGAGTAGGTGAGCCAATAGTAGAAACAACTGGTCTCAATGGATTGTTATTCTTATGGATCTTGGGTAAACCATAAATTCTTGAGAGATTAGTATTAGTTTGAGTAAGTTCTAAGTCACCAAATTTTTTATATAGCAAATCATTATTATTAAATATTTTAAAATTTTATAAGTTTTAGTTTTTAAATTTGGTAACGGATCTCTATTGATGACCTTATAGGTCTTTTTGTCAGAAAGTAACAAATTAAGTTTTTCTCTATATTCAGTCTTGTCTAATGCCACCGTAACACTTCCCTTGTCAGCAGTAGTAAATATTACATTATCATGACGTTTGACAAATGATTTGGTTTTAGCCAGATTTTTTGAAAAAACTCTATCATGTATATTCATATGTCGTAAATTACTATTGTTATAAGAATGGTAGGTGTTCGTATTAATGAACACAAAAATTCTAAAACAGGAGTTATTACAAATCATAGCAATTCATTTAACCATTCATTTGACTGGGATAATTTTTTAATTCTTGACAGAGAATCTAATTATAAAAAACGACTAATTTCTGAGATGATTCATATTAATTTGCAAAATAATTCAGTTAATAAAAAAGATGATACACAAGATCTTAATAATCATTACATTTATTTTTTAGAAGAAAAGAAATTCCTTTGATTATTTTATTTTATTTTCTTGTCTGAGTTACCTTGACAGTTCTCTTGGTTTTGATTTTTTGTTTTCGTTTTCTGTTTACTGATGGGTTATTCACCTCATCTTTATCGATCCACGTTTGTATCTTCTGAAAACTTATAATATGAATTAGTGTCTAATCGTATACGATGTGATGAGGATGTTTCCTCCATTCATTTCTTTCTTTTAAATATGTATATATAATTTAATTTTTTTCGCAATTTTTACGGTAATAATTTGATTAATGTTATTTTATTTTAATATTTAATATTGTAATGAACTAATTGTCTAAATTTATTTAATAAATAAATTATAGTTTCTGAAGAGGGCAGCTTTGCTGTTAAAAACGTTAAAGGAATTGTTTTAATTTTTTCCATTTACTTGACTCGGAGTGATCGATAACTTCAACACATAATTAATTTGGAAACCGAGTGATTGAATCATTATTATTTTAATAATAATTAAACATGACTTTCTAATTTTGTATATAACAAATTATTGAATTATATTAAATAGTAGTTTTTACATCTTTCATTTAGTAATTCTATGTTTAACTCTTGTGTTCATAACCGGGCACCCGGGTACCGACGTCTACACATTTTTTCATTTTACTCAAGTAAATATTAAAATTTTGCCTTAGCGCTTCTGATCTACGTTATTTATATTAAATAAAAGCAATTTCTTCAAAAAAATTTTTGTTTGTTTCTAATAAATAAATAAAAAATTAGTTTAAACTATAGATATGCAGTGTCAGCACTCTGGGTGTCTGAGACAAACTGTTTAAAAATTCAATAGATTTACTTGAAATTTGTTTTTCGGGGTCGCTGATTACGAATATGATGTCAGTTTTCAAATTAAAAATGTCGGATCCAATATAAGTAAACGCCATATTGGATTCACCATTTTGAATTTTCCAAAACCGGCATCAGATTCGTAATCAGTGACCGTGAAAACCCCCGAGTAACAAATTTCAAGTGAATCTAATGACATTTTAAAATTGTCGTCCGCCATATTGTATCCGCCATTTTTATTTTTAAAAACTGACATATTTCTAATCAGCGACCACAAAAACTCCCAAGTAAAAAATTTCAAGTGAATCTAATATCATTTTTAAAATGTTCTCCCCCATATTGTGGTTAGAGTGTTAGTCTATAAGTCTGTTGGTCGTAGGTTAGATTCCCCTCGTGCGTAGTTTTGTTTATTTCATAGGTATGCGTTATTTCTAGAATTAAGTTATACAACGAACCAAAACTTGAAAATATAATACAGAAATAAAACATACTTCTGTTTTAGTTTAACATAGTGTTTACCAGTACGGTAACTAATTTTTTTAACTACTCTAATCATTAAGACTACCAGAAAAAGATTCAACGCGATTATTTTTTGCTTTCTGAAATTCTCGACATAATACTAAAAAGCAGTTAAATTATTCTTTCACAAGATGACCATATCTGCAAAGTTGTCGTTCATTATTATGCATCTCGTGCACACGCGTCATGCGTTTCACAAGACTTTCAGAGGAACAGCGAAACCAGGTCCACATGATATTCAGTAAGGAAGAATTTTGAGTTCATGTCAAGAAGTCATCTCCAAGTCCCCTTTTTAGTGGCGAGGGGTGGGTGGAAAAAAGATACGCGTTCACAAAAGAGAATGGACCGGAAAGATGAAAGAGGATGCGATTAAAGTACAATTTTATTCCACTAACATCATATTTATATGCATACACCCGTATCTTATCTTTGTTTAACGTGTACGTATACAACAAATGAGTATTTGGTATTTCTTCTCTCCTCTAAAACTTTTTCAAAATGTCCTTTACTATATCCTCCTGTCAGTAATTCCAAAACCAAAATGCAAACCTGTTGCCAACAAGTGAAAAAGATTGGATATCTTTAACGTGTATTTATTTTCTTGTATTTTCAAAGAGCTGCAAGTATTTTAGAGATATCTTTTTCCGTTCAACTTGTGCAACGGGAAATGGACACGGTTTTTTAATCTCAACTTTATTACCGCATATAATTTCTTGTGGTGGATATTTCATCGCGACTGATGCTCTTCATTATCTTCTCGATTGGCCTTTATATACATTACGTGACTAATCATTAGATCCAAAGGTCGAGAAAAATCTGTAATCAAGGAGGATTTCACCATAGTCCAGAGAACTAAATTCGAGTACTTGACTTCTCGAGTACTCAAGTGGCATCGAGTACTCGACTAAATTCGAGTACTTGACTTTTTCGAGCACTCGAGTGAATTACCCAGGCAGAAATCAACGACCGGCTTGGTACCGGGCCGGTACCAAGGGCGGACTTGCCGGTGCCGGCGTGAGACAGGCATTACCGCCGGCCCGGAACCGGTTCAGTCAACAATGATAACCCGTGAAATATCCGCCCCGGTGCCGGTAAACCATCGGTCCGGCACCGGGCCGGTTCTTGTTTTCAGTGTTTTCGTACCGGTTTATTGCCAGCACAACACCGGCGACGTACCGCGCCAGTGAAATTTAGACACCGGCCCGGTACCAGACATTCTGCCGGACTGGATCCGGTCCAGTCAACAATGATAACCCGGGAAATATCCGCCCCGGTGCCGGTAAACCACCGGCTCGATACCAGGCCGGTAGTAAAAAAAATTATTAATTATTATTATTATACATTTTTACATATATTAAACGTTAAACAATATTATTTATTAATTAATTTAATTGTAAACACTAAATAGAATGCTGAAACATATGAATTATTATTAATTATTAACGAAAAATCTGAAGACATGAGGAATTGAACTCAGAACCCTCGGGCTGCAAAGTCGACGCCGCATCCGCTAACCTAAACCTGCTTATGAAAAGTGAATTGAAAGTTTATATATGAAGTGTGACACCAGGACTAATTAAAAAATGTTCAAAATTAATAGAAAAAACCTTTTCTAAAAGACAGCATGGTACCGGCCCGGTACCGGTTTTATAGAAAAAACTTGCAGAAACTTATAGTATAATGAAATTAATATAATACCTTGTTAGATTATCAAAATTTTATAACAATAAATCAGATAAAACCTGACCAAAATAATTATAAACGAACAAAGTTATTATAAGGTGTCTAGTAATTCGGCAGTTACATATTCCCAGATTTTTCAGTGATTTCCCCGGAAAATTTAAAGCTAAATTAATAGAGTTTAATGAAATGTAATTTTTCCAACTATATAAGAAAAGATTTTAAAAAACATTTGATTTCGAGAGATTTGATTTTCTTATTCTTCCGAATGGTGTAAAAAAAATTGCAAAAAATTAAATATTTAGACTTTTTAAGACACAAAAATATTATGCCGGCAAAAGTCCATCGACGGTGTAAAAACTGTATCGAATACCGGAACCGGGCCGGTACTAATTTTGATGCCGGCAAAAGTTCATCGCCGGTGTAAAAACGGTATCAAGTAGTGGTACCGGGCCGGTGCCGAGCCGATACTAATTTTGATACCAGCAAAAGTCCATCGCCGGTGTAAAAACGGTATTAAAAAGTAGTACCGGGCCGGTTGTCTTTTATTAACCAGCCCAGTACCACAGTGCCGGTACCGGTTATTGTTCGACCTTATTACCGGGCCGGTGCCGGGCCGGTTGTCTTTTAGGAACCGGCCCGGTACCACAGTGCCGGTACCGGGTATTGTCCGACTTTACAACCGGGCCGGTGTCGAGCCGGTCGTAGGCATCGGCACACCACCGACTTTTCTGCCTGGGTAGAGTACTCGCATTGTTTTATATATAGGTGAACTATGAATGACACGAACTGAATAAAATTAAGAACGGCAACTGACACGCATTTTACACAGCCGGTGTCTGTCACAGTACGGATTCTGTGCTTTTCTTCTCTCAGTGTAGATTTTTGTACTAACTAAACAACACGAATTCATAAAGAAAATCTCAAAAGCTTCGAAAAAATGTTAACAACAATTTTTGTTTGAATCTTTAAAAATGTAAAGCTCGAAATTACTCCATCGAGCTTCGAGTTTTTTGTACACCTCTATAAAACATAATAATTTGACATAATACTTTCAAATAATTTGTAGCATTTCTGCAATAAGGCATAATAGTTGTGCAAAATAGTAGCGTATAATAATACGATTATCGATAGTTCACAGTACAATCAACAGTAGTTTAATTGACAGAAGTTGTAACCCGTGTGGAAAAGTCGGATGGGCTCCAATGTGGTCCTAACTGGGGTTCCTAATCTCCAAACTGGTCAACCCAGTCAACGCCCATCTGGGCTTGTAACGTTAAAATCAAATAATTTCCAATGTTAGGAAATCCAAGTTGAGACCAAATTGAACCTTTCTATTGTTATTGGGTATTGTTATATGTAGTTGTTAATTATTAATTATTAATAATTTAACAACAATAGAGTGAATAAATAAATGAAAATAATAAATAAATAAATGTAAATAATAAATGTAGTTTCTTTTTTTGACATT
This sequence comes from Leptopilina myrica (nomen nudum), assembly GCA_032872475.1. Taxonomy (NCBI): domain Eukaryota; kingdom Metazoa; phylum Arthropoda; class Insecta; order Hymenoptera; family Figitidae; genus Leptopilina; species Leptopilina myrica (nomen nudum). Next base: position 8,968,100 of record CM065467.1, read on the forward strand.
ATTATTCCTCTTTTTAATTAAACTGTAATTTACAAATTAAATAATAGGCAATTACAGTAAGTGGATGTATTATATTTTCAAGTATTGGTTCTTTCTATACGACCTACGGACTTATAGACTAACGATCTAACCACTAAATGCTAATGACGCGTGTGTGTAGTAAAGTTTTAATTTCTCAGTATCATTTAAATACATAATTACTGAATGAAAGATGTGGAAAATATTATTCAATATGAAGCATATCGTTTAAATAATAATTTAATTAACTAAATTATTTTATTACCAAAGGACCCCGCACTTTTACTATTGAATTTGGCTCTCAGCCAATTTTTTTGTAACTTTGCAGATTTGTAGTTTTTGACCTTCTGAACAAAAAATGTATTAGACAAAATTCAAAATAATGACCAGTTTTTGAGATACAGACGGTCAAAGTTCAAAAAAATCAAATAACGGGTATTAGTCGTTCAAGAATGTTTTGTTGGCAAAAGTCAATTGAATTCGCTTGAAACTGGTTACTCGGGGGTTTTTAAGGTCGCTGATAACGAATATGATGTTGGATTTTCAAAACTCAAAATGGCGACTCCAATATGGCGGACACATTTTGAGAAAAGTCAATTGAATTCACTTGAAACTGGATACTCGGGGGTTTTTGGGGTCACTGATAACGAATATGATGTTGGATTTTCAAAATTCAAAATGGCGACTCCAATATGGCGGACATATTTTAGAAAAGTCAATTGAAATCGCTTGAAACTGGTTACTCGGGGGTTTTTAAGGTCGCTGATAACGAATATGATGTTACATTGGTAAAAACACACTTAGGTTTTGCCTTCAACGGCTGAATCACTTTTTGATCTTGCCTTAATTGGCTGAATCAGTTCATGGTTTTGCCTTCAACGGCTGAATCACTTTTTGATCTTGCCTTAATTGGCTGAATCAGTTTATGATTTTGCCTTCAACGGCTGAATCACTTTTTGATCTTGTCTTAATTGGCTGAATTAGTTCATGATTTTGCCTTCAACGGCTAAATCACATACTAATTCTTTAAACTGCTGAATTATTTTTTGATCTTGCCTTAAACTGCTTTATCACCTTATGTTACAACTATCTGTAAATCTTTCTACGTTTCTTTCTAACATTTTATTAATCTATTAGATTCTTTCCCTCTCTTTGTCTATTTTTCTCTCTACCTAAGTGTGTTTTTACCAATGTAACATCATATTCGTTATCAGCGAACTTAAAAACCCCCGAGTAACCAGTTTCAAGCGAATTCAATTGACTTTTGCCAACAAAACATTCTTGAACGACTAATACCCGTTATTTGATTTTTTTGAACTTTGACCGTCTGTATCTCAAAAACTGGTCATTATTTTGAATTTTGTCCCATACATTTTTTGTTCAGAAGGTCAAAAACTACAAATCTGCAAAGTTACAAAAAAATTGGCTGAGAGCCAAATTCAATAGTAAAAGTGCGGGATCCTTTTTCAAACTTTGGGAATCCCAGTCGGGCCCACATTGGCATCCAATCTCAGTTTGGGCTACTAGCAGTAGCTTTTTGACGGTAGTGACAGTAAACTTAACGGTAGTTATATATGATTTTATGTGGTCTAAAAAAATTTTATTTTTCCTAATTTTCCAACTAACTACAGAAAAATAAAAATTATAGTAAATTGTAATACACTTATAAATCAATATAATTTGGTTTAGATAAAAAAAGAACAAGATAAAGAAAGAGTAGACAAATTTGTAAAATCGTGATTATACCAATAGGGTATAAACTCGGATGAGTGTGTGAGTGTGAGAGTGTGAATGTGTGGCTCAAATGCAAAAAGTTATTTTCATTCTGTCGCGCAGCTGGGAAAAGATAATCATTTTGGACTGAAGCGAGATAGAGAGTATATATAACGAAACGCGCGGTCCATTTCCATTCCACCCGCGGAACACCTGCACGTATTTGTCTGTTGGGAGAATAGCACACTGACTTGAAATGGTTTGACGAGGAGGGAAGTGGGACGAAAATAGTGGCGTGCGTTGGAAAACAGAGGCAGAGGGCAAAAGAGCTTTTTGAACGTCGTGCAGGCGTCTTTACAAAACAAGGACGCAATCGTACCGACGTCGCGGCGCCGACGTCCAGCTGGCATATCACCGTTAGATTGCGACGCCACACTATATAATACCGCTTTTGCATTTTCCTTCGTTCCCCTTATCAATTTTATTTACATGAAACGAGAGCACATTAAAGCAAATTACATTCAACCTACAGTATCTATTCTTATTTTTTTTGAAAATTTATCATAGTTCTATTTTTACAATTTTCAGTTTTTTAAAATATTTCCAATATTTATGCACGGAAAAACTTTTTTCAAGAGTTATTACGTAATTTTTTCAAGAACATAAGATATGGGAAAAAATAAGAAATGCTACACAACCATAAAATGAAATATTATTTTAAGCTGTTCGGGGAGAACTGCAGTTAATTTCAGGACAACTTGTTGAATTTTCTTGAAGAATTTCTGAAGACGTTTAAGAACAGAAAAATGTGAAATTAAAGAAGAAAATTTGTCTGCGCGAGTAGTCAAACTTGAGACCTCGAGATTCAGAAAGATCTTTCCGCCTTGTCCCACTCGGCTGCCATGCGCGTTACGATTTTGGTTCAAAAAGAACATTTTTTAGTTTCAGGTTATCCGTTTGGGAAATTCTGATCCCTATAGGTTACGCTACATCTTCCTTCTTAAATAGTTCAGGAATTTTTCTCCGCTCAGTGGCTGAATTATTTAATGGCAGCGTCAAAAACCATTATTTTCAAGCCATTAGAAAAACACCTGAAAATTCTTTAATGGATATTGAACTTTTCTAAAAAAATCCTAAATTTTTTCCAAATCCTAGGTTCTTGAAAAAGTTTCGTAATAACTCTTAAAAAATGTTTTTCCGTGTAGGAAATACATTCGATTGTAATTACTTACTTGCAAGTACCGATAATTAATTAATTCCACTATCATTCTAATTACCTTTCGATAGAAATCAAAACTACTACTGTAAATCGCAAAACAAATAGTTCTACATTCTTGTCAACTTTATTTAACTATTCAAACTAAATTTAGGTTTTTGTCTATTGCAACTGCCGTCAAAAGTAATTAAGATAATTATAGTTATCGGCTAGTATACTTACCGGCAGTTATAAGTACCGTCGATTCTACTCTACTGTTAATTGTAGACACAAACCTTTGTAACTATCATCGATTATAACTAACTTCTATTCTACTGTCAAATGTAGACACAAAAAGTTGTGACTACCGTCGATTGTAAATATCTGCCGTCTACTTCATTTAACTTTCAATGTCGCTAATAATAATTAATAACGTTAATTACAATTACCATCTACTATAAATATAATAAAAAATAAATTGTATTAGTTTTAAAACGAATTCTGTAACTCATTAATAAATATAAAGCAATAAAAAAATAAAATTTTTAAATACCATCGATTGTAAAAAACCAGAAACTAAAATACTAGTAAGGTTTTAATGTTCTTTTACAAAAATATTTCTTCTCTAATACCTTCGTGTATATATAGATGAAAATTGTGCCGCGAATAAAGAAGTAATTAACGTCTTTTATAAAAATACTTTATGGCCGGAGATATTAATCTCTAATGTCACAATTGTCTGGCGTCTAATAATATATAATTATTGACCGATTCTGATATAGTCATTAGATTGCGATAAAATCTATTTGAATTATTCAAAAGACATGCTTCGGTAGCGCTTGATATTGTATAAAAGCTCAACTCTCTTTCTTATAATTTTTGTGTTTTGAGAAAATTTACAATAGTTTTGCATTGATAATTCAAGCATGAATAAATAAATACAATGTCACACACTGAAAAAAAAGTGCTGTTGAATCAAATAGCTCCATGCTATTGAATTTCCCGTTATTGATTCAATAACACATTTATTAATCGAACAGTATATGTTGCTTAAACTGAAAAAATGAAACTGTTTAAATAAAAAGTACGGTACTGTTAAATTAATGATATTCTACAAATTGTTTCTATAGTTCATCTATATATAGCAACAGAATAATTTATTGCTTCTTTGACATTATTCATTTGAAGCATCTAATAGATAAATTTGAAGAAAATGCGTGTAAATTTGAATCAAATGAAAAGTTGTTTGCTCCAAAGAAGCGCGCTTTTAAAAATGAAAACATATGCTTTCGTTTCAATGAGTGGTGCTAAAGCGGACTGCCTATAGCATATGCTATAAAAATAAGGACACTATGTGTTTGAGACATTGACAGGTGCTAAATTTATTGAAATACTTATCCACACATATTTATATGTTTATTAAACCTGTCGTTTTTGAAATTCTTATATAAAAAACTATTATTTAAATTGTTTTAAAGAATTAAGGTCTAGTTAAATATAAATTCCCTATATAAATTCCCTTATTCACGAGAAAAATCTCGCGCACGGTATTTAACTACAAAGTAACTGCTCAATGTCAGAAGCGAATGTATTACATTGCAGCGCGGCAGTTCTCGTCTATCACGAAAGTTAAGCAGCTTTGGTCGCGGTTACTACATGGATGGGTGACCGATTGGGAACAGCGTATTTTTCAGAATTAAAAAATATATAAAGTGTGTTTGAATATGTATGTATGTGTGTTTGTCGTTGGAAAAAATGAAAAAAATAATAAAGATGTGTATGTTAGTGTGTAAAATTGAAAAAAAGATGTATATAAGAAGTATTGTGTTAAAGGTGTGAGAATTAATTATATAGTATATAAAAAATATGTGAACAAAAATTTCATTTTTTCAATTTATCGTTGGTATATCTTTAACCACATAAAAGAATTGACTTAACAGTATGGTGTTATTCAATCGATAGCAACAACTAAAAAAATTAAAAGTACAAATTTTTGAATCATAAAAATGATGCTTTTAAATTGAAAAACTATAGTCATTGACTCAAAAGCATATACTGTTAAATTAAAAAATTTTGATCGTTGATTCAAAAGGAATACCTTCAAATTAACATTGTATGCTGTCAATTTGAGAAATATGCTTTTGTTTCAATGAAAGTGAAACTATCGCATCATTAGAATCAGTGCTTTCAAAACAACAGCATATACGTTTGGCAGCCCGTTATGACACTATTCAATGAATCAAACTCATATGTCATTGATTCAACAGCATTTTTTTCTCCGTGCAGATGTATTATTATTTATGTTATTTCTCAAAGAAAAATTCTTCTCGTATGTACATTTTATCGCAAAATAATATAAAAAAGGATAATAATAATTTCTTATCCTTTTTATATTGATTCTCGTTTTATTGATAAGAATTTCTGTTATTTCAAAAGAATGAAAAATGCTTTTAACGTGAAGAGATGTTTGATGTATCCATTCGATATAGACGAGTAACATATCAAATACTACAATACCGGTTATGTTTACGACGTGCGCGTCTAATTCTCAAGGGTGAGAATTATTACATTGGAATGGCAGTCATTATTACTGAAATTTATCAATACGATAGAGAGGTTCTATTAAGCGTTTGTGGATTGCCACTATGCCGGCAAGTCACGCATAGTGCGCGCTCAATGTAAGATGTGGCAAACAGAAGAAGAAGAGAAGGTTTGCTTTGATGAATGCAGAAACGGAAAATATTTTCCATCTTTGGCATGTTCCTGTCGTTTAAGAACTCCAGGCACGACAACCACGCTATTTCTCGATACTTATTCACATAAGAAGAAAGCTTTTTCTATTTTATTTTTATTCTTCTTCTTCTTTTCATATATATTTATTTTCCAACCACGTGCTCCTCTTAATTTCTCTAAGATTATATCTTCAGGCTCGCTTTATGCTAACCACTCACTATAAATTCATTTACGCTTTCAACTCTCTGTCACATAATTGATAAAGGATTGCTTACAAGAAAAAGTCTATTAGACAGCTGACAATAAGAATTCAGCAATGTTCGTAAACAATTGTTGTGGTATAGAGTCAGGAAATTAGACACTTTAACTGGAAAAAATCTACAGTAGTTTTACTCGACGACTTCACAATCGTCGAAAACTACCGTCGATTATTTTATAACTACCGTCTGCAAATAAGTACATCTATTTCTTACCTGTACCTGAAAATTTACAATAAATTTTAGTAACGTTGACAGTACTTATGGCAATTTCTTGACATTTACAAGAAACGACATTTACAAATAGATGCTGGTGGTTAGGGTGGTTCTTATTTAGGCGATGTTTCCAAATCTTCGGTCTCACCCTAAAAAAATTAATCAAGGTATAAAACAAAATTTCCTGAAAGTTTGAAGCAAATCAAACAATATTAACACGTGCCTTTAGTCCACTGAATTTTTAAATGGAAAATACATGTAATTTTGCCTAGAAATCACTCAAAATATTTTCTAGCTTACACAAAATTTTTTCAAATTCTCAAACTTCACGATCTTTTAATACATGATTAGAAGTAGAACTTCCAATTTTTCAATATTTTTTTGAAAATATTTTCTTCATTTACGAGCTTTATGAATATGCCGATGCCATAGTAAAAAGGTCTAATTTGGTCAACATCGCAAAAAACGCAACTTTTGTAACGTAACAGACATTTAAAAATGTTCATAACTTTTAAATAATAAATTCTAAAACTTTTATTTTCATAAGCAATATTGGTGAAAAAAATATATATTAAGATGCATAAAAACAAATTTAATTATTTTTTGTTACTTAAAAGATACGGACAAAACAAAAAGACTATTACGTTACATGCTTCGCGATGTTGACCATATGTTTATTTGACGTAAATTATCCGTATCACACAAATATAGTAGGAAGTAATAGACAAGTAGTATATGAATGTATTATATTATATTATCCAACAGAGTCTTCGCTTGCCTTCCCACCCAAATATCCGCCCAATACTTATCATGTTCCCTTTGACCTCATCTTTCAATGGCTCCCGTAATCTGACACGGCATTAATGCCACTGCTGGTTCAGGACCTAAAAATACCGTTTCAGAACCTATTTTTGCCAAAACGTCCACCCTTTCATTGACCTTGATTCCCGAGTGAATCAAGGGCTCTTTTTTAGAGCCTCTAGGGCCGCCTGAATAGCCACACAAATACTAATCCTTTTGCCCCTTGTTCCTTTTGAATGAACATTTGGGCACAAGTTAAAATCGCACAGACCTCGGTCTGCCAAACAGTAGCTTATTGTCCTAGTGACTCAGCCACTTTAATGCAGCCAGTTTTTCGATATATTCCGAAGTCTGTACCGCAATCCATCTTGGAGCCGTCCATGTACTAGACCTCGTCCCTAAGTGGAAAACCCTTCTTCCAGTCCAATCTGGAAAGTATTAGTATTTTAAAGCAGAGTTTAAATTTCACTCTCTTGATCATCCTATCTTGCATCATACTTAATTCTAAAATTGATAGGATTGAACGTGGAAGCTTGGTGTGTTTACAACTTGACTTTCACCTTCCCTGTGCGTTTGGCCTGCTCATAGTAAAGGCCGACATTTTCACCGCAGCAATATATAGAGGTACTTCGGCCAGTATGAATCCCAACGCCGCTGTAGGCGTGGTCCTCATGGCCCCTGTAATACCTCTAAAAACCATTGCTTGGAGTTGACTTAGTTTCTCTTAAACTGTAATCAGTTGAGTCCTAGACACCAAAGCACAACCGCGTGAAGAAACCTTGGCTTTTAAGTCATATGATAGAGCTAGTTGACTATTTCTTTTTGTTTCTTCGGGCCCTACCTGACCCTACGCCAAAGTCATGAATCGGTCTTTCTTTAAAGTCCGGAAAATTAGTTTCCATCATATACTTTAAACAGTCCTTTTTATCCTAAGCATATTGCCCATTAGATAACTTAATTGTAGATAATTTTGTCAAAGGGTCTTTAACCAGAGCCGTATGGAGTCTTGATGCTTCTGGTACTCTTTCGATTCCTTCGCAAAAACTTATCCAGCTAACACCCCGTGCTTTCTCTACCTCTTTCTTATAAGAATTACGAGCCGCATGGTAAGCACTTCATGCTTGCTGATTCTTACGTTTCTTGGCTTTATTAAAAAGCCAAGCCAATATAAAAAGACACCCTGTTGGTGTCCACCTTTTTGGCTACGGAGTTTCTTTCAAAGAAGCCGACAATCGAATCTCGCCGATATTCTGCTGCGACGTCTAACTCTTCGTGCGTCCCGTAAGAGGTGGGGAAGTGATCTATGGAGGCCTTGAGGTCCTCAGTAAATGAGTCCCAGTTAGTACTCCTAGGGTCGCGTCTTCTCAAGCTGGAAGAACTTATAAAGGCGGCAAGGACGTTGAAGAACGGCAAAGCGCCAGGCAATGATGGAATACAGAGCGAGATCCTAAAAGAGGTGAACGCAGTGTACCCAAAGTTGCTTCTCAACGTCTTTAATGCACCTTTAAAAGCTGGAGAGTTCTTCAGCGACTGGAAAATGCAAAAGTTGGCCCTCCTTAGGAAAGGCGATAAGCTTTTAGATGAAGTCTCATCATTCAGGTCGGTCAACAGTTGATGCAATACTCTCTGTTGACAACCTGGCAAAGGATGTCAATCAGGGGAAGAAGAAGAGTTTTTGTGCTCTTGTTTCCATCGACATACGAAATGCGTTTAATTCTGCGAGATGGGGCATCTGCATTGAGTCGTTAAGACAAAAAGGAGTGCTGATTTATCTGTTGCGAATGATGGACAACTATCTTAGCGACAGATGGATCGTGTACGAAAGCAATGTGTGCCATCTCAAGGAAGAAATGACCTGCGGGGCACCACAGGGGTCGAAGGTGGGTCCATTCATATGGAACGTTATGTACGACGGACTCCTGCGAATGGAACTGCCTGCAGACACAACCCTGAAAGCCTTCGCAGATGACGTACTTCTAGTGTGTAGAGCACGGAAAACCAAATTTCTTCAGATAAAGCTCAATGAAAGTCTGCGGCGAGTAGAGCGTTGGTTATTAGCAGATTTTCCACTTCCGGCTACAAAAAAATAAATAATAATAATTTACGAATTTGACATCTCTCAATCTTATAGGTAATTTTATGTTCTTTAATAAATATTTTTGGGATTTTATTTTATCGATTTATTTTCGATACATTGCAAGGAAATTTAGATTTTAAAGAATGAATAATACATTTTTCGTATAATAATTATGCTTAATGAGTTTTTTTGTCAAGTATGTAATAAATAACTCTAAAATATTTATAATTGTAAAATATTTTGCGAATTACTGTTTACATGCAATAAATAATAATTTTTTTAATAATAAGTGCGAAATATGAAATGTTTATTATTAAATCATTTAATTACTTGGTACTGAAAAAGCAAACAAAATTTATTATCCATACACGAAAGCTACTAAAACTCATAAAGTTATCAACTGTGGTGGGTTTATATGAAAAATATTTAAATTATCGCAGAAAACTAATAGCTTACGACATCATTAGCGAAAGCAATTGTATTCAAGTGGGTACGTATATCAATGAGCAATTTTAATTTAATTTTAAAGTCATTTTTACTAAAAATTCTTGTACAAAACTAACATAAGTTTGTCTTATTCATATCATAGAATAAAAGAAACGTGCAAAACCGCTTTTAGAAGACCAAGCCTTTAAAAAGTTACTTTATTCTTTGATCTCATTTAATTTTATTAATATTTTAAGTACTTTTTATTTAGATTATATTTGATGGCATTAATATTGTTCAACGTTTATTTTTATTTACTTAATATTTCTATAGTGTTCTATTTAGTGAAATAGGTAGAATGATTTATTATCATAATCGACATAGTTTTTGTTTATAACTTTTAATAAATTAATTACCTAGTCAAAAAAGTTCTATAGAATGACTCTATAGAGCATTTTATAGAGTATTCTATAGCGAATTCTATAGAATATTCTAATGAAATTTTGTAGAATTTATGTAAACATATATTTTTTAATTTCTACATGAATTCTATAAAATATTTCTAGTCAAAATCTATAGAATTTGTGCAGATATTCACAAAAAATATTTATTTTTACAAATTCTATAAAATATTCTATAGAATTCGCTATAGAATTCTCTATAGAATGCTCTATAGAGTTATTCTATAGAATGACTCTATATAACTTTTTTGACTGGATTAAATTTTTGCTTGTTATTTTAGACACATTGTTATCAGTTTATGAGAAGTTAATAAAATGGTTGCAAGAAAATGATAATCCTGAAAACGAAGTAATTAACAAATGGATAACAACATTCAATGTTAGAGATCGCTGCAAAAATGTTTTAAATTATTTTGCTTCTTTTAAATGGTTATGCTTCTCTTTCGGTCATATTTTGGTAACAAATTTAATCATTTTTCTATTAGAAATTTTTCTATAGAAATATTTAAGCATGTTTTAATAATCTTTTACAGTTAGCTCACGATTTTGATTTGATTTATCTAGAAGCAAAGGAAATAATAAATAATAATAATAAATACTAACAAATGGGCAGATTTAGCTTTGTTCATAATGTCCATAAGTACTCAAAAAAGAAAAATTAATGGTTTCATTAAGTTAATTGCTTCAGATAAGTAACATTTATTTAAATGTATGTGCGCACATTTAAAATTTTTAAAATTTATTGTTAGCTTTATATATTTTAGGGAATGAAGAATTAGCAGCATTTCTATTTCTTCCTAGACTTTTTGGAGTTCTCATACGGAAAAGAAAAAACACTGGAACAATTTTTGGAAGCACCTTTGAAGATGTGACGGATTTTTTTTATAGTTATCGTGAAGGTAAATCATTAGGCACATTTACTTTATTTAGTTTTAGACTAAAAAGATGAAGTATTTTGGTTCTTTTTTGCAACAGTTTTATAATATAATTATGAATATAAATCTCATAATTTTCATGTTTTTGATTTTTTATAGACAGAAGAAGAATTAGTAGCTTTAAAAAAGAAAAGAAAATTGTTAAAATCAAGTGCAGAAAACAAAATTTTACCATATGTTGCATTTGTTAGTAATTTTGAAGAAAAAAGAGATAAAACGGAAAATTAAGTCAAAATTTATATAATCATATATGATTTTACATTTGAAGTAAACTCAAATAAAATCGTTGATGCCGTATCATATTGCTTTAAGTGCATATTTTCTTTGAATTTGGAATTCCCAAGTGAATCTAAGCATCTGTAAACCTTTCTGCAGCAGTACATTTATAAGATCGAGTTAAATTCTTTCATACCACACACTGTAGTCAATGAACTTATAGAAGAACTGACAGCTTTTGAACTAAAGAACAGTGCAATGCAAGTTGCAGATTCTGTAAATTTAAACAACGAGATATAATAAAAAAATTATAAATTGAATTCATAGTTAATTTTATTAAGCAGTGCAAAAATTAAAAAAATGAATCGTAAATCTTGCAGAAGGAATAAAGTTAAAAAAATATTTCTTTAAATAGTAAATTTGTACATTTAAAAAAATTGTATTAGATTTTTCAATTTTTTTCTAAATATTTATAGAAAATTCGCACTTTTTTATACACTATTGTTTATACTCCTGCCCTATTGGCCTTACGCATCTGACAAGAGTCCCCGAGGAATACGTTTTTGGATTAAGCATAACCATTCTACAAATTAAATTTTTATATATTATACCTAATTTGCGTCTACAGCCGGCTTTATTAGGAGTACTCTTATTCGCCTGGACCACCTGTTAATTAGGTTAACACTATATAATGCACAATAACAAAATCGGCGATACATGTGAATCACATGTGACTCTGACGTCGACGGAGGTTATAGAAACGACACCTGATGGGTTAGAGTCACATTGTAGCAGTAAGTTTAGTAAGTTCGCCTTTAGGGTGAGGCCCCACAGCCTGTCCGCGTCTAGGTATACGGCTATTCAGCAATTCTCTAGAAGTTTTATGAAGAAATTTGCACGAAAATAAAATATCACAATCAAGAAGATGGAGGAGAAATTCAAACTTTTTTTATTGTAATATGAAAATTGTTTGGAAAATTACACCCACGAAAAAGTTTACTATGGGTACAATGTACATTCAAAGAAATGTTTTTAAAACCTTCGAAGAATTCGAAATCGAAAGGAATAAATCGATAATTCGTGGTCAATCTTTAAGAATTACAACTTATGAAAAGAAAACTATCTTAGTGATGAATCTGAAAAAATATCAAACCAAGAAAATAACAAAAATTTTAGAAAATGTGGTGGAAACTCAAGATTCCAATCAAAGTTTTCAAGAAAACATTTTCAAAGAAACTGATCATATTACAAATCAAAAATAACTTCTCCACCTAACACAGCTACAGACGGTAGTAGAGATCAGAATATGCTGGAAAATTCTTCTAATGATGAAAATGATTCAGATAATAGTCTTCAAGTGGCAAAACCAAATCATTCTTCTGCAGGGAAAATACTTCTAGAACTGATCAAAAGAATAGAAATTATCAGAAAAATTTTTCAAACTTAAAGATAACGTTTGTAAAATAGTTTTGACATGATTTTGAATGCTCCTAAAACTTTTATTAATGGGTCAGTCCATTTTATTTCACCTAAAGTAGTTGCGACCACTTTTAGAAAATAATGATATTCAAGATTAATGATTTTTAATATTGGAACATCACATTTTTAGGAATTATTTTTAGGAAAAAATATTATGTGTAAACTGATTTTTAAGGACTCATGTCAAATTGAGAAATTTTTCATATTTCAATCACAATTTTTTCAAAAGTTTTTTAATATTTTGAAAATAGTAATTACTCAATATTGAGTAATTTGGCGTTGGAGAACGAGCTAATTTTTTAATTTATTCATTTTGAAAAATCTTAACTTAAAAACTTAAATTCTTAATTAAATGAATTAAATTCCTAAAAATAATTCCCAAAAATGTGTTCTTCGAATATTAAAAATCATTATTCTACAATATCATAATTTTCTAAAAATAGGTCGCAACGACTTTGGGTGAAATAAAATGGTCTGACCCTATTATTGTCTAAAATTTCTGTTTTTTAGCGGAATAAACATTGAACATGATTTTAGATTTCGTTGAGACTTTGTGCAGTAATTTACGTGGATTTCTTGCTTGTTAACATTTTATGTTTGAGATTCATGTGAATGTTGTCATTGTGTTTGGACTGGTTATGTTGCAACAGACTAAAGTACTTAATTTTACTTGCATTGTAGCACTTTCACTGTTATCTCCATAAATATTCTGGAAGTGATAATTTCTTTTATTATTTTGAAGTCATCGTTTTATGCAATTTTATTTCTCAAAGCTGCATCTGGTGTTTTATATAATTTTTGTCTAGTCAAGTGACGTCATATATTGTTAATTTCTGCATCAGCACCATTTTTAAATATTCTTCTAAGAGAATACCTGCCATACCATTTGATTGCCCCTACTGATAATCTTTATCACCAATACTCATGGTAGGTTGCGTATTATTAGGTGCTTATTAATATTCAACTTCTGTGTATGTCAGTTGCCTATTGTCAGGTGCTCATTAGAGATTTTATTACTCTTGACAAAATCAGGATAATCTTTCAAACATGCCGCAAGTATGTAGGTCTTGCAAAAAGGAAGTAATAAATACTGCTGCCTATTGTAAAAAATGTGACAAGAATTTTCATACTAATTCCACTTGTTATTTTCATAAGGTTTATAATGACAAGAACGAACTGGTCTGGTGCACTGAGAAGCCAAATAAAATAAATCTCAAGGATAAAACTGATGATAAACGGCTAACGGGTTCGACTGTAGAACACTTGGATACTTCCTTTTCTCAGTTTGATCTGATTATGTACTTCCTTGTATGAAAAAATTGAGAAGAACTCCATGAAATTAAATGAGTTTGCTATGAAAACGGATGCTTTATCAAGCAGGGTGTCTGAAATTTAGGAGATAAATGTGTCTTTAAAGTCTTAAATTCAGGAGCTTTAAAACGAATGGGGAAAGGTTGATACACGCTTGCTGAGAACTGAAATATAGCATTGTGCGGACTCATTGGTCATATCTGGATTACTTGATTCAGATGTTCTATGTCGATGATCTTTAAATCTACATGCACACCAGTATCAAAGATATTAATGGTAATCTATCATTAATTGAAAAATAACTAAAGGATGTACAAGTTTGGGCAGAGTCAAATGACATAAGCATAAATTTCAATAAAACTCTCGCAATCCTTTAAAAATCTAGGAGTAATCTTCAGGTCAACCTTAAACCCCGATTCGTGTTCACCATGAAAAATCCATTCGGAAACCATAGGTCCGATCTTATTCGCAAAATCAAATTTAAATTGTTCTTCAGAAAGAAATGTTTTATTTTGAATTTCTTCTAATTCCCAAAATTGACAAATACTTTTGTTTAGTGTACCTAAAGTAAGCATACCGGTGGAGGATTTCGACGCCCTACCTGATCCGATTTTACCTGAAATTATCCAACCCAAAAGTGTTTGTGCAACTTTGCTTTATAACCAGGTATATCAATTTGTTTCAGCATAAGCAATTCATAAAATTTCTCTACTCCGAGTAAAGCGTCAATTTGATTTGGCTTATAAAATTCTAAAACCGCAAGCTGAATATTGTGTGGAATGTTAAGTGTGCATTTATCAATAAATTGATTCGGTAATAAATTACAGATTTGAGGAATAACTAGAAATTCAACATTTTCTTTGTAATTTAAGTATTTTGAGAACATTTGTGAATGCATGGATTTTTTAATTCGCATTCGAATTTGATTCAACCTTTCGACGGGCAAATTTATTTGTTTTATTGGTAGATTTAAAGACTTTGCGAAATTCTCAGAAATAAAATTAGATTGATTAGATTGATTAGATTAGATTGAAAGCAAAAATTGAGAAGCCATTATCGCGCTGCAAGCTGTCGAACTTAGACGATTTACTGATGTGTCAGTTTCCTTGATCGAATCGTCTGCTTGAGAATTATTATCTCTTCTCTCATAATGCAACAATGTATTATGTTTCTTACCACACTTACAGCAACCGGACCATATACGGTGTTTGTGTGACTGCTATTCAAACAATTAAAACATAATTTTGCTTCCTTTAATCTTCCTACGTGTTCTTTAACCCCGAGTTTTAAAAACGCTTCACACTTATATAATTTGTGTTAAGCATTACAAATAATACACATATTAGATTTTCCTGTAACCATGCACGTTTGCTTTTTCTGAGAATTATTCTGTAATTTGTTTTTTTGTTTAAGTTACTTGAATTACTTGAATGGTTCGAATTCATATTTAAATTAATTGCCGCGATTTGTAAAATTTGACATCGTTGTTCTAAAAATATTAAAAAATCTTTTACTTTTGGCATCTCGGATGCCGTTACCGATTCTTCCCATTCTTTGTGAGTAATCGAGTTTCAAAATTATAAGATATAAAAGAGTTAAAGTAATCTAACCATTTATCGTGAGCACCATCAAAGGTAGCCAATTCAATTGTTGGTAAGCGAATATGACTTTGCCGAGAAGAGTTTTGATGCCCGACATTTGACTGTATTTCATTATTGAGAACCCGTGTATTTTCCTTGTTAAGCAAATCATGGGCAAAACTCAACTCACTATAGTAAGTAAATTCGAAAATATCATAATCCGTGGAATTTGTGTTAGACAGTACGTCAATTTGAGATTGGACATCTTCAAATTTCTCTAAAATGCCTTCTATTTTTTGTATCCGCAAATGAATTTCCGTCAATTTTGCTTTATTTTGCTCGTTTTTCATAAAATTAACAAATTTTGTAAATTTAGTTCTAAATGCTCTTTTTTCCTTTTTCAACTCTAATAATTTTTGTGCCGTATCGAGCAGCATTATTAAATGTATTTGTTTACTGTTGAGAAATAATTAATAAATAATGACTGAATGATATGCTTTAATGATTTTGCTTTATTTTGCTCGTTTTTCATAAAATTAACAAATTTCGTAAATTTAGTTCTAAATGCTCTTCTTTCCTTTTTCAACTCTAATAATTTTTGTGCCGTATCGAGCAGCATTATTAAATGTATTTGTTTACTGTTGAGAAATAATCAATAAATAATGACTGAATGATATGCTTTAATGATTTTGCTTTATTTTGATAGTTTTTCATAAAATTAACAAATTTCGTAAATTTAGTTCTAAATGCTCTTCTTTCCTTTTTCAACTCTAATAATTTTTGTGCCGTATCGAGCAGCATTATTAAATGTATTTGTTTACTGTTGAGAAATAATCAATAAATAATGACTGAATGATATGAGGATTTGGATATAGAGATATTTAAAAACTTCCCTTTCTCTAGATGTTGTGTGTAGACTTGTGTTGGATTCCGAATATGAGACCCTGGACGATGATTATATTCCTCAGGATGTGCGGATTTGACTTGGTACATGGCGTTGATCACTTATATTTGAAATACTAAAAACAACTTTCGGTAAATTACAAATAAAGTTGTTTAGAAAGGTTATTAGTAACATATGCAAAGAATAAAATTTGAACTTTTATGATGTTATTTTTATGAATCTATAGGGGTGGCAAAAGATCTTTTCGACATTTATTTTATAACTTAATCCTTAAAATTGTTATATTTATCTTCTTCGCGTTTGGGATGTTGGTGTTTGCAAACATTACCTGCAAAAGTAATGCAATTTACACAAACATCCTAAACCGAAGAATGAGACATTTAGAGAGGCCTAAAGGGAAACAGCGGATGCGACTCGGCAGAGACGCATAAATATGCCGCCCTTTTCTTGACTCTCTCTTAGAACTCTCTGAAAACTTGGAGGAGACAGGTCGTCTCTTCGCTGTACTTACTCCGAAGGAAGACCACGCCGCCAAGACGCTCTCAGTCTCTACGTACCTCGTCATCGCCACCAGCCACGGGAGCAATCGAAGCACCAGGTCCTCTCTATCCGTGTCAATAAAGAATTCTCCTGAAGAAGCTGGCTCTTTACTCTCACGCCAAGGCGGGAGTTCGCCCGCATCTCAACCACCGGCCCTTTTCAGGGCAACTTCTACGTAGAGGAATTTTCCAATCCAAGACAAGAAGACACCAACGAGGACAACCGATCATCGGGCACCGGTAACTCCTTCCTGCAGAAGGTGCTGGCAAGGACAAAAAAACATAGAAAATTGATGTAAAACAAAAAAGAGAATTCACCTTTCCGTGTCCTCGGCCGGCACGTGAGAGCGTAGCCTATATCAGTTCCTTCGACGGGGCGTGAAACGCGAATGACTTATCATTCGGATAAGATCCCCGAAACGACGACCAAATTCAGCCAACTCTCTCACATTCCTCCTTGTCTCTTCATATTTCGAGAACACGGAAATTCATATACGTTAAACCAGTAGCATCACCAAAGGGGCCACCTGACTGCAGAAATCCATGATAAAAAAGACATCGTCTCAAACTAATTCCCCACGTCTTATTGAATTAACGAGCGGGCATTGCAAAGAATTAAACAATAATACATTTTGAGCATTGCAAAATGAAAACATGGTCCTTCGAGCCGTATACCAAGTGTGCAACTCTAGTGCATCAAATGGTAAAAAGACAATTAAACAAAACCTGTGTTTGTGATAAACGTTTAGTGAATCTGATTGAATAAACTGCCTATTTACATCTAAAATTTACAGTGACAGTGAATGGTTAAGAAAAGACATTATTATTAAATAAAATTTTAAGATACATAAATAATTACGCGATACAGAAGTGAAAATTTCCAAGACAATATAATTGATCAACGCCAGATACCAAGTCAAATCCGCACATCCTGAGGAATATAATCATCGTCCAGGGTCTCATATTCGGAATCCAACACAAGTCTACACACAACATCTAGAGAAAGGGAAGTTTTTAAATATCTCTATATCCAAATCCTCATATCATTCAGTCATTATTTATTGATTATTTCTCAACAGTAAACAAATACATTTAATAATGCTGCTCGATACGGCACAAAAATTATTAGAGTTGAAAAAGGAAAAAAGAGCATTTAGAACTAAATTTACGAAATTTGTTAATTTTATGAAAAACGAGCAAAATAAAGCAAAATTGACGGAAATTCATTTGCGGATACAAAAAATAGAAGGCATTTTAGAGAAATTTGAAGATGTCCAATCTCAAATTGACGTACTGTCTAACACAAATTCCACGGATTATGATATTTTCGAATTTACTTACTATAGTGAGTTGAGTTTTGCCCATGATTTGCTTAACAAGGAAAATACACGGGTTCTCAAAAATGAAATACAGTCAAATGTCGGGCATCAAAACTCTTCTCGGCAAAGTCATATTCGCTTACCAACAATTGAATTGGCTACCTTTGATGGTGCTCACGATAAATGGTTAGATTACTTTAACTCTTTTATATCTTATAATTTTGAAACTCGATTACTCACAAAGAATGGGAAGAATCGGTAACGGCATCCGTGATGCCAAAAGTAGAAGATTTTTTAATATTTTTAGAACAACGATGTCAAATTTTACAAATCGTGGCAATTAATTTAAATATGAATTCGAACCATTCAAGTAATTCAAGTAACTTAAACAAAAAACAAATTACAGAATAATTCTCAGAAAAAGCAAACGTGCATGGTTACAGGAAAATCTAATATGTGTATTATTTGTAATGCTTAACACAAATTATATAAGTGTGAAGCGTTTTTAAAACTCGGGGTTAAAGAACACATAGGAAGATTAAAGATAGCAAAATTATGTTTTAATTGTTTGAATAGCAGTCACACAAACACAGATTGTAAATGGTCCGGTTGCCTGAGTCTGGTAAGAAACACAATACATTGTTGCATTATAAGGGAAGAGACAATAATTCTCAAGCAGACGATTCGATCAAGGAAACTGACACATCGGTAAATCGTCCAAGTTCGACAGCTTTCAGCGCGATAATGGCTTCTTAAATTTTGCTATCAACTGCTTTAATTAATATAAAGGCTAGTGACAATAGTGTCAAGCAAGCACGTGTTTGACTAGATAACGGATTTCAATCTAATTTTATTTCTGAGAATTTCGCAAAGTCTTTAAATCTACCAATAAAACTAATAAATTTGCCCGTCGAAGGGTTGAATCAAATTCGAATGCAAATTAGAAAATCTATGCATTCACAAATGTTCTCAAAATACTTAAATTACAAAGAAAATGTTAAATTTCTAGTTATTCCTCAAATCTGTAATTTATTACCGAATCAATTTATTAATAAATGCATACTTACACTGAAAAAATTACATTCTAATTTTAAGAAAAACTTCTTATATATGCGCCAAGAATATTCCCCACTTAAATTAAGTGGTAAATATTCTTAAAATAATAATGTTCTTCTTATTGTAAGAATATTCCCCACTTAACTTAAGTGGGGAATATTCTAGGCGCATATATAAGAAGTTTTTCTTAAAATTAGAATGTAATTTTTTCAGTGTAACATTCCACACAATATTCAGCTCGCGGTTCCAGAATTTTATAAGCCAAATTAAATTGACGCTT
Organism: Leptopilina myrica (nomen nudum); assembly: GCA_032872475.1. NCBI lineage: Eukaryota > Metazoa > Arthropoda > Insecta > Hymenoptera > Figitidae > Leptopilina > Leptopilina myrica (nomen nudum). Next base: position 8,987,616 of record CM065467.1, read on the forward strand.
TACTCGGAGTAGAGAAATTTTATGAATTGCTTATGCTGGGACAAATTGATATACCTGGTTATAAAGCGAAGTTGCACAAACACGTTTGGGTTGGATAATTTCAGGTAAAATCGGATCAGGTAGGGCGTCGAAAACCTCCACCGGTATGCTTACTTTAGGTACACTAAACAAAAGTTTTTGTCAATTTTGGGAACTAGAAGAAATTCAAAATAAAACATTTCTTTCTGAAGAACAATTAGAAGTCGAAGAACATTTTAGAAGGAACACCCGTCGCGATGAACGAACAGGGAAATATACAGTTTTTCTTCCGTTCAATGAAAAGGTGCATAAAATAGGAGAGTCTCGTAAATTAGCAGAAAAACAATTCTTGTCTTTGGAGCGTAGATTAGCAAAAAATCTAGATTTGAAAACGGAACATATAAAAAGTATCCTAGAATCAATTCAATTAGTCCATATGACTCTAATTCAAGAAACAGATATTAAAAAAGAACATTGTTTTCTAACATATCATCCAGTAATTAAAGAATCGAGTACTTCGAGGAAGGTTCGAATCGTATCGAACGCGTCTTTCAAAACTAGTTTAGGGGTTTTATTAAATGATTGTTTAATGGTGAACAATAGCACCTGCTGTTGTTCAAAATCGCAGTTTCGACATAACAATTAGATTCAGAACACACCAAATTATCTTAGTAGCAGATATTGAAAAAAGGTACAAACAAATAAACGTACACGAGCATGATACACAATTTCAATTGTCTCTCTGGCGAGAAAACGTAAGTGAAACTATGAAAACATTTAAAACTCCTGTCGTTTTATTCGGAACTTCGGCCGCTCCTTTTTTAGCAACACGTGTTTTAAAACAATTAGCTGAAGATAAAAGGGATCGTTTCCCATTAGACAGTGAAGCTTTAGAAGCTGATTTCTACGTCGATGACTCAATGACAGGAGCCGAGGACTTATCAGAAACTACAAAACTCCGCGACGAATTGATAAAAATTACGCAATCTGCCGGGTTTCAATTGAGGAAATGGTCGTCCAACAATTCTAAAGTTGTAAATTCTTTAGCTAGTTCATCTGAAAATATAGATTTGCTTATTAATAAAGAGTCAGAAATAAAAACACTCGGCATTCAATAGGATACAGTCTCAGACGAATTTGTTTATAAACTTGTTAAAACCCAAGAGCAAATTCACGAAGAGAAGCATTCTCACGATTATAGCAGGCTTATATGATCCTATAGGCTTGTTAGGCCCAATCATTGTTGGAGCAAAATTACTTATGCAACAATTATGGCAATGAAACGTAGGTTGGGACGAATCAGTACCACAAAGCATATACACCAAGTGGATAAACATCGAAAATCAATTACTCCTTTTAAATAATGTAAAATTCAATCGAAAGGTGATAAATAATGACGCGGTACGTATTTAAATTCACGGATTTTGTGACGCAAGTGAAAAAGCATACGAAGCTTGCATTTATATTAGATCAGAAAATTCAAATGGTAAAATTTTGACAAATCTATTATTTTAAAAAAATCGAGTTGCTCCATTAAAGGTCGTTTCTCTCCCCAAATTAGAATTGTGTGGAGCATTATTATCGCGTTTGATTAAATTAGTTTTACAAGCTATCAAGAAGTCAATTGAAGAAATAGTTTTGTGGTCTGATTCTTCTATAACGTTGCAATGGATTAATACACAACCAAATTTGTTGAAAACGTTCGTCGCAAATCGAGTCGTTCAAATTAGGGAAATAACACAAACAATGAAATGGAGACACGTGTCTTCACAAGACAATGCCGCTGACATCCTTTCACGCGGTCAACTACCTGCGGAGTTTGTAGATAATCTCGCTTGGAAAAATGGCTCCAAATGGTTAGGACAAAAACAATCCGAATGGCCCAATAGCATCATGCAGGTAGTACCATTGCTAGAAGTAAAGTCAACACTGGCTTTGCCGAATGCTATAAATCGGAATGAGGTCCTATACAAATATCAAACAATCCACAAACTCAAACGAGTAGTTGCTTTTACATTCCGATTCATAAACAATGCATCAAAGGATTAAGCTCGTCTTAATGATAGTTTAACGGTTAATGAATTACAAAATGCATTAAAAACTATTTTAAAAATGACACAAAGAGAAAATTTTTTTCTGAAGAAATTAAACAACTCACTAAAGAAAATTCGGTGCATGCTAAAAGTGATCTTCGCTCTCTAAATCCTTTTTTAGATGAGGAAGGATTATTGAGACTAGGTGGGCGGTTAACAAATTCCAATCTTGCGTTTTCAGGAAAACATCTGATCATTTTGCCTAAAGCTCATCATGTAACAATTTTAATTATTCGCGATCAACATTTCTGGAGCCGATGTTCAAAGGAATACCTAAATCAACTAAATGTGCAGTTTAAATGACAATTGAAAAAATCTAACGATATAACCATTGGAACAATGGTTCTCTTGAAAGAAGATAATATTCCACCTCTGTATTGGCCTCTAGGACGAATCACCGAAGTCTTTCCTGGAAACGATGGTAATGTAGTGAAATTAAATCCAATTCATACAATGTAAAAATAATGAAATGTTCATATCATTTTTACTTTTCATAAAATATTAAACAGTGCTCATTCAAAACGGACCGAATGTTTAGAAAAGTTATTAGTAACATATGTAAAGATTAAAAATTGAACTTTTATGACGTTATTTTTATGAATCTATAGAGGTGGCAAAAGATCTTTTCGACATTTATTTTATAACTTAATCCTTAAAATATGTTTTTAATCCGTAAATATTTTGAGCTCTCACGTAGACAAAATCTAAATTGCTTTATAGTCATAAAGTAAAGGACTTGTTATTGTCGCAAAAAGGTAAAGCAAAAATCAGGTAAAATTCGAAAATCTTTCCCACTCCTAAAAATTTGTATCCCTCACTACTGTACACCCTCTTTTTTTACTGAGCCTTCGGGCACTTCTGTTTGTAACTTGAAAAAATAAACATATAAGTTGTTAAAATTTAAGTTTCACTGTCCGATTACTCACCTGCAACTAATTCTCCGCGTCTTATTAAATTAACGCGCGAGCATGGCAAAGAATTAAACAATAATAAATTTTGAGCAATGCCATGTGAAAACAGAAATTTACAATTGATGGTATAGTTATTTTTGTAAATAAATAAAACTGACTATAATTATTTTGAATAATTAAAATAACTGTTTATTACTCAAGACATGTAAATAACAGAAACGCATGCCTAGAAGGCCAGTTCTGGTGACATGCAGTCTATTAAACTTAAATCTTAACTAAAATCGCAAAATAAAATGTTTAACGTTAAGGGGAAGCATCACCCCCCATTGTCGAAGAAGGTTATATTTTTTTCTTACATCACGTTTTAACCCAAAATTCTATGAAATAGTAAACAATTTAAAAATTAAATTTTTGAAGAGGTTAGAATTTTTATTTCTTTACTCGTTCCATATTTTTGCAAATCTATGCGAGAAGTTGTTTAAAACTATAAAATAAGCCTAGAAACAAATTTTTGTTAAAAAATGTTAAAATTGTAATGGAAGATTAATTTTACATTATTAAATTTAAAAAAATTTAAATTTAATGCGCTGGCGCTGACTGCAAAAAACATAGTAATATTTGTCGATTGACTTATTTTGAAGGAAAAATTTATTAAATACTTTTTCAAATAAAAGCAAAAGAAGATGATTTTAGGTTTTTTATTTATTAATCTTTTAATAGTTTCAAATTTAAAAAATCTTGTACATACGCATAATTAAAATAGTATTAAAAAAGGAACATTCTAGAACTTTGGATTTATAAAGGTTTTAATCGGTATGAAAAACCGATTGTTAATCACAGTGGTGAGACTCTGTGGCTTGCGATCACAGAGGTTAAGCAACATTCAGTGCGGTTAGTACTTGGATGGGTGATCGCCTTAGTTTGACGTTGAGGTATAATGATATACTCTGTCGATTATTGTCCAGTACACATTATTAGAACTCGACTGTCGATAAACCGGTTACACTCAGGAGAGGTTTTCTACAGTTTTTCTCTTCTCTGTCGAGAATACCCATTAGGCACATGCGAATATTCCTAATCCATGCTAATTAAAAACCAATATGTGACTAATGAAAATGATGATAAAAATGTAATTGAAAATGATATTTAAAATTTTTTGTACAGTAAATTGAATTAAATTATATAGTAGTTGTCTAACATGAGATTTGAAAGCAGATATAATCACAATGAAGAAAGAAGAAGAAGAAGAAGAGTATTAATAAGATCCAGGAAAAATTAATTAACCAATTTTACGAGACTCTTTTATCGACCAGAGCGACGTTTGAAGTCTAGAGACATGATGCGGAACCAACTACAATGTATGGAGCATTCCTTTAACGACTTAATGAATAGAAACGGGCCTGAGAGAGTGAGAGAGACCATAATATTCTATTCGCACTCATAGGTTAGACACACAAGATATTTGCACGTGTTATGCTTGCATATATACCTGGCGCCAGTCGAGTGTGAATGATAGAGAATTTTCTGCACTAATGGGTCTGAAAAGATATTACATCTCTCAATTTAAATAGTTACCACGCAGCATAATCATCTCGCACATGACATCCATTTAAGTACTTGCTCTCTCAGATCTCTATGGAAACGTATATAATATTATCGTTAGTGCAACTACAGGCAAAAAATATAATTATTTTTATATCCGTAGTCATTTCGTCATGATAATATCTTTAATGATACACTAATTTCCCTTCTTTAAAACGCGCTCACACTTTTATGTTACTGAATTTATTATAGCTCGCGCATGTTTTTAAACCTCGCGCGAGCCATTAAGTTATGTTTTGATATATGAGCGAGGTGTGGAAACTTGTGCCTCACTCTGTCAAGATTAGACGAGTTTGGAATAATTAACGAATATTTGTTGGTTATTGAATCTATTTTAAGAAAATTTATTTTCTTTTAGAAAAGAAAACAAAAAGATAATTAGAAAAAAGAGAACGAGAGGAGATTTAGCAAAAAAGAAAATTTCGAAAACAAATAATCTGACTATACATATAATGATAAAATCTTACCACCAATTTTGGATAATTGAGTAAGAAATAAAAATCTCAAACTATAAAGTGTACCATTAAGATTTTTGTAGCAATTATCGCTTAGTAAGAACGACATTGAACGCAATATTGCGAGCTCAAGAAATAGAGAGGGCACTTAGAACTGAGTTTATATATATATGTATACATATATATACGCATATAGTGACCAATTCGAATGGGAAGAGTCACGTTCCGACATAAAAGCGACAAGAAACGAGAAGTTATTAGCGCATTTACTTCGTCGGCTGACGTTAATAAGCACATTTGCAGTAAAGAGTGGGACAGGTGAACTTCTGAAGCGAGTTGAAATGTAGAAGAAGTAATTGGACGCCCGAGAAGGTGACGGAAGAAAAGGTTTTGAGAAATATAACCCAGACGAAAAAGCGCATTTGCCATTTACACACATACTTCACAATGCAACTGAAATTACGAAAACAAATAATTGACAAAAAAGTAACATAATATACATTTTTTCTCACTTATGGTTACTTTAAATTTCTTTTACAAGTATTTTGCTATTGTAACTCATAACCACTACTGGCATTTGTAACAGTAAATGTGATAACTATACCATCTGATGTAAATAAACTCTGATTACTACCGACTGATGCAAATATAACTATACGTGTGGAAATCTACCCAAAGTCGCCCAAACTGAGACTGGGCGCCTATGTGGACCCAACTGGGCTTTCCAAAGTTCGAAAAATGAGAAAATGAAATAATTTTCTAATTAAATTATTATTTAAATGATATGCTGGACAAATAAATAAGACAGCGCACCTATAACATTCTCCAAAAAAATGTTTTCTTTACTTTACTTGGACAAAGTATGAGTCAACCCAACTTGGCCCCAACTGGGATTTCCAAAAGTATTCCCAATTGAAATTTAATTGTGTTTTCTGTTAAAGATCATAAAAAATTTTGTGAAAAATATGAAAAGTAAAACTTTAGTTATAGTTATCCACATAAGTTGATACTAAATTAATATTCCGTATGGAAATTTTCTCAAATGACAGTCTGGGTTGCTATTTAAGGAAAAATATGAAAATTGAAAAATTTAGTTGATTATATAAATATTTATTTATATATAATTTAATAATAACCTATAGTCGTGTTTCGAATTTGGTGTTTCTCACTTCGAACGCAATCTCAATAATTTATTTCTTATTTTTATTCAATTTATTTAGAATAATTAAACATCATATTCTAATTTTGTATATAACAAATTATTAAATTATATTGAATAACATTTTTCACATCTTTAAATAAGTAATTATATGTTTAAATGATATTGAAAAATTAAAAGTTTACTTCACACGCGTCATTAACATAGTAGTTAGAGCGTTAGTCTATAAGTCTATAAGTCGTTGGTTCGATTCCCCTCGTGCCCAGTTTTGTTTATTTCATTGGTTTGCGTTATTTCTAGAATGAAGTTATAGAAAGAACCAAAACTTGAAAATCTAATACGCCCACTTACTGTAATTGCCTATTAATCAATTTTTAAATTTCATAAACATATTTTTACTTTGTTTAATAAATCCATTGCTTATTGTTTGTCGTCATCTGTAATACAGTTTAATTAAAAAGAGGAATAATAATTTCAAAGTAGAAAACTATATTTATTATTTACTCTTTTGTTCCAAAATTATTATTAATTAATAATTAACAACTATATATAACTATACCTAATAACAATATAATAAATCAATCTGGTCTTAACTTGGATTTCCTAACATTGGGAATTAATTGGTTTTAACGTTACAAGCCCAGTTTGGGCATTGACTGGGTTGGCTACTTTGGAGATTGGGAACCCCAGTTGTGACCACATTGGAGCCCAACCGACTTTTCCACACGGGTACTTGATACTGACAGTTATAACAATTATTTTCAGTTGTAACTAGCATTGATGAGAACTATCGTCACATGTTAAAAAATTTGTGATATTTACCATTGGTTGTAACAACTATTGGTGACAACTAGAGCCAGTTAGTTTTCTCGTCTATAACAATTTCTTAAGGATGTGATAATTAAAAGATACAATTATACCTTCAGTTGACGTTGCTATTAGTGGCAACTATACCGTCAGCTGTTACTTCTATTGTAGATAATTATATCAGTTGATAATGTTGCTATTGCTATACCAGCTACCGTCAGATTATACTATTTTTTAATAAACAATATTGTTAGTTTTATTTTCATTAACGTCAACTACCATCAGTTAATTACTGTCAGTTGTAACTAGAATTGACGAGAATTACCGTCAGTTATAATTATACTATTTTTATAATTACCATTCGCAGTTACTACTATTGCTGAAAATTACCGTCATTTGTAATAAATATTAGTGACAACTAGCGTCAGTTCGAGTACCATTTATAATAATTACCGTCGGTTATCACTGCTATTAGTGACAGCTTACTGTCTCTCATAACTTCTGCTGGTAACTAGAATTCATTACAAATACCATTGATACTATTTATGTTAACTTGTGATAGATGTCAATGATATTAATTTCAACTACCGACAGTTGTTCGTGATATTTATAATACCTACAATTGAAATTGGTATTGTTGGCTAGTTTTACTTCCATTATTGTCAACTACCGTCATTACCCAAGTAGAAATGTTCGGAGCTATGACGGAGTTAAACTCCGGCATGGTACTGACTTAGTACTGACCGTAGGTAACCCAGACAGTACTGGGAGAATACTGACTCCAAAACCGAATCAGTACTATGTCGGAGTTAAAAACATATTCAAATCAGTACTGTCAGAAAACTGGCTTAACACCAAATCAGTACTGCGAAGGAGTAAAAAAACAAAATTTGTTATAACGTCATTAAACATTAAGTCAACAGTCTATTGATTTATTAAGTATTATTTATTTATTTAAAATATACGTTTAATATATTATTAAAATATTTTTTAAGATTTTTAAAAACATTAATGATCAACAATAACATTAATTATGTAATTAATTTATTATTAATTATTAATTATTAGGTATATCATAATAATATAATAAATTAATATTAATTAATTATTTTTAGTATTATTATGTAGTATTAATAAAATAAATAAAAATGTTTTTTATGATTTTAATAAATAGTTAAATTAAAATAAATAATTAAAATTATAATTTTTATTATTTTTTTAATTAATTATTTTTATTATACAATATATTTATAATAATTTTTCTCTAAATAAATATGATAGGGGAGGATGGGGTAAGGGTAGTTAGGGGGCAAGGATAGTTAGTTGCTGTTATGCTTAAACTGCTTGCTCAAAAATCGCGTAATGTAAGGTAAAGTGCGGATAGATGACCCTCCTGGATAGATGCCCCCTTTCTCAGATCTCCAATATGGAAGAAACTATATTTATGTATTATTGGTTCTTTTTATACCTATTGGTCATAACAATTTCTCTGTAAAGTGCCAGCCCGTTAGCACCACGGGGTTATTAGTTACAATAATGTGAAAATTTCAGATTGCTAAAAGAGTGCAAAAATTTTCAAAAAACTGGACAAAATTTCTAATTACGCGGATCAAGGATTTTTAACACGTAAGAAAATATTTGCAATTATTTTCCTGTCTCAAATTAACCAGAGAAACATTAGATCCGCGTTTTACATTTTTTATAATAATTGTTGTAATAAATGATATTAACTTACAGCAGGGGGCCAAATGCAGACCTTTCGCATTTTCGTTCTGATTCATTTATTGTTTATTCCAGGTATTTGGTCCTTACATATGTTAATGATGAATAGTAATAGTGTGGAAAAATCGAATAGTCATTTAAAAATATCAATATTTATTGAATTTAGATGTAATTTTCGAATTGAGGGTCATCTATCCGCACTTTACCCTATGATATATTCTTGTTTTAACACCAAAAGATGATTGTAAAAATTGCAAGTCAATCTGTCACCATTTGCGAAGTTGGGAGATTATTTTTGAAAAAAGTCTGTTTTGCTAAAATGGCAATGTAATATTTATCATATTGTTTTTTAAATTAGAATTTCAGAATATTTATTTACGTAAGTGTTTTCCGGAGTGAAATTTCCTGCTGAAAACGAATATCGTATTTATTTTCAAATTAATTGACGTCGTTCCTTAAAGTTTAGAAAAAACTGAAATATGGGCTCACGGGGCAAGGATAGTTAGAGATAATACGGCACGGTAAAATCGTGTTAATGCCATTGCAAATTTTAAAAAGTGTTTAATTGTTCTTTTAGGTTGATATATATAACGGTGCGTAATTATATACGGAAAACGAAGCTTATGACCAAGAAATTAGTGGTCGTCTGAAAAAAATTGGTTAAATCTCTGATTCTAGTTGAGATGAATTTTTATACAATAATTGCAATTCAGTAAATGTTCCATACATATTTTTAGTACTTGAGATATCAATATTGAATAGTATAAATCAAGTAAAATAAAGAAAACAAAAATCTACTGATTTTCTATAACATTTTCAGCATTCGTATTCTTTTAACTATCCTTGCCCCGGTACTGGGGCAAGGATAGTTAAAAATTTTTGTTTACTTTTTCATTTATATCTCGTAGGGATTTGAGTCTACAGTAAAATAATGTACAGCAAAATTGTAGCCAAATAACCAGGCTTTTCAAAAATACTTCTCATTTGCAGATACATATTTAAGATTGGCCGCTGGACCCAAAAAGGTTTTACCTAAATATCCTTGCCCCATCCTCCCCTACAGTCAATTTATAATGTTATAGCACTGTATAGTTTTCCATCTTATATTAAAGTGTTTTGTGTATATTTCTTAATAGCGTTACATAAAGTATAAGTTTAAATAATTATTAACAATAATAATAATAATAATATTAAAGTAATTAATTAAAATAAATAAGAATGTATAAATTAATGAAAGAAAATTAGAAAAATATTTTTTTTTAAACTTATTTCAATAAAAGCAATTCTGATAATTATTTACATTTTTTTCGACACTCTTAAAAGTTTATTTACTACATAAATATTAATAATTATCAGTATTCAATAAATTATTCGCCATGTTTTGATTATTAAATAATGAGCTTTAATATAAGCTAATAAAAGTAAATGTTGTTTTGGAGAACGCGTTACAACATTTTCCAAATTTGTTAAATTTTACCTGCGAATCAGTAATAAGCGGTATTATGCCAGTAAGACTTCAATTCTGACCTAGTAGAGGAGAACGTGGCGAGACAGCCAAGACGACACATTTTGGTTTGCGAGGCAGTTATTTAAATAGGTTTTTTCAATTTCAATATCGCGTTAGAAAGCTTGTCTTATTGGCTAAAAAATCGCCATAAAACATTTTGACGTAGGTTGCACTTAAAAATTTCTACAACCCTTTTCCCAAAGGACCACATTTTGTCATATTTGAAAAAACCTAGGGTGAGGCTGCCAACTATTTTAATAGTTAGAAAAACATAACTTAAAGTTAAAATTAGTGAAACATAACAAGGTAGTTGTCCTTAACTTACTTTTATTTTATTAGTAAACTACAAAAATTTATATTCGAATAATATTATAATAATAACATTAATTAAATTCAATTTAACATTTTAATGAAAATATAAATTTGTTATTCTTAAAAAATGGTTTATAAAATTCAAAGTTAAGTTTAAAATGTATTGGAGTAGGAAAAAAAGAGAAAACATTTAGAAGACCCTATAAAATCAACACAAAAAGACGAAAAATTTAGTGTTGGCTGCCTAACCCAACGAGTACTTTTTTTTAGAAAACATCCACAAAACCCGTAATATTAAGAATATCGCAATTCCATTAACACCATCGCCTTCAGAACTAAATTCTGCATTGAAAATCACTTAGAAGCAGGGACCGCCACCGATACGATACGAAAATCAGCATCGTGTCGGTATCGTGTCGCTACCCAGGCAGAAATCAACGACCGGCTTGGTACCGGGCCGATACCAAGGGCGGACTTGCCGGTGCCGGCGTGAGACCGGCATTACCGCCGGCCCGGAACCGGTCCAGTCAACAATGATAACCCGGGAAATATCCGCCCCGGTGCCGGTAAACAACCGGTCCGGCACCTTGCCGGCAAACCATCGGCCAAGTACCGGGCCGGTTCTTGTTTTCAGTGTTTTCGTTCCGGCTCGATACCAGGCCGGTAGTAGAAAAAATTATTAATTATTATTATTATTATACATTTTTACATATATTAAACGTTAAACAATATTATTTATTAATTAATTTAATTGTAAACACTAAATAGAATGCTGAAGCATATGAATTATTATTAATTATTAACGAAAAATCTGAAGACATGAGGAATTGAACTCAGGACCCTCGGGCTGCAAAGTCGACGCCGCATCCGCTAACCTAAACCTGCTTATGAAAAGTGAATTGAAAGTTTATATATGAGCGATTCCATCTCAAGTGATCAAGGTGGAGAAAAATTTTTCTCCAATCGTAGCAAAACTTAGGGCTTTTGTAGTACTCATAGATAGTAATTTTTCGTGAAAATATTTTTTTACCTAGTCCAATATTTTCCGAGGGGGAGGGGGTTAAATTTTTGTGTTTTTCAGTACAATGCTTATTTCAATAATTTTTTACTCTTAAACAATTAAACATACAAATTTGACAAAGTACATTTTGGAAAGGTTTTTTCATCCTCTTTCGATTAAAAATAAGCATTTTGAAAAAAAAAATTTTTTTGACCAAAAAAAATCAAAATTAAAAATAAATTTCAATTTTTGAGGGAGATGGATACGATTTTTTTTTTTTTTTTTTTTTTAAACGAAAGCTGAGGTTTTTTCCTAAAGGGACATATAAATGGTAAAGTGGGACTAGAACGTTTAAACATTGAAAAAAAGAGTTTTCTCCAAAACGGAGCTAAAAACCGGGTTTTGAGCGCTCCGGCGAGTAGAAAACTCTTTTTTTCAATGTTTAAACGTTCTAGTCCCACTTTATCATTTATATGTCCTTTTAGGAAAAAACCTCAGCTTTCGTTTAAAAAAAAAAAAAAAAAAAAAAATCGTATCCATCTCCCTCAAAAATTGAAATTTATTTTTAATTTTGATTTTTTTTGGTCAAAAAATTTTTTTTTTTCAAAATGCTTATTTTTAATCGAAAGAGGATGAAAAAACCTTTCCAAAATGTACTTTGTCAAATTTGTATGTTTAATTGTTTAAGAGTAAAAAATTATTGAAATAAGCATTGTACTGAAAAACACAAAAATTTAACCCCCTCCCCCTCGGAAAATATTGGACTAGGTAAAAAAATATTTTCACGAAAAATTACTATCTATGAGTACTACAAAAGCCCTAAGTTTTGCTACGATTGGAGAAAAATTTTTCTCCACCTTGATCACTTGAGATGGAATCGCTCATATGAAGTGTGACACCAGGACTAATTAAAAAATGTTCAAAATTAATAGAAAAAACCTTTTCTAAAAGACAGTTTGAATAATGTAATGTCAAAGTTAATAATTATAATAACATTTGTTAATGTCATTATACGTTGGGACTAAGGCTAAAGAAAAACCGCTGGCATGGTACCGGCCCGGTACCGGCTTTATAGAAAAAACTTGCAGAAACTTAATAGTATAATGAAATTAATATAATACCTTGTTAGATTATCAAAATTTTATAACAATAAATCAGATAAAACATGACCAAAATAATTATAAACGAACAAAGTTATTATAAGGTGTTTAGTAATTCGGCAATTACATATTCCCAGATTTTTCAGTGATTTCCCCGGAAAATTTAAAGCTGAATTAATAGAGTTTAATGAAATGTAATTTTTCCAACTATATAAGAAAAGATTTTAAAAAACATTTGATTTCGAGAGATTTGATTTTCTTATTCTTCCGAATGGTGTAAAAAAATTGCAAAAAATTAAATATTTAGACTTTTTAAGACACAAAAATATTATGCCGGCAAAAGTCCATCGACGGTGTAAAAACTGTATCGAATACCGGAACCGGGACGGTACTAATTTTGATGCCGGCAAAAGTCCATCGCCGGTGTAAAAACGGTATCAAGTAGTGGTACCGGGCCGGTACTAATTTTGATGGCGGCAAAATCCCGTCACCGGTGCAAAAACGGTAATAAGTAGTAGTACCGGGCCGGTGCTGGGCCGGTTGTGTTTTATTAACCGGCCCGGTACCACAGTGCCGGTACCGGTTATTGTTCGACCTTACTACCGGGCCGGTTATCTTTTAGGAACCGGCCCGGTACCACAGTGCCGGTACCGGGTATCGTCCGACTTTACCACCGGGCCGGTGTCTAGCCGGTCGTAGGCATCGGCACACCACCGACTTTTCTGCCTGGGTACACGATACGATTCAGCCACGGAGAAAAGTATCGTGTCGCATTACATAAATAGCCGAATCAATTAAATGACATATGGACAATCATATTATACAAAATTACAAATTAACATTGGGGGTAATCCATATAAATTACATAAGATAATTTTTTTTAATTAGTAACTTAGTAACAAATTCAATATGGCGGACATGCGCAGAAGTGCAATTTAGTATTTATTGCTGCACAGTAGTTACCTCTCACACTTGGACATGCGCAGTAGTGTAAATTAATACTAATTACTGTGCAGTAACCTATCACTACACTTGGACATGCGCAGTAGTGCCAATTAGTACTTATTGCTGCACAGTAGCCTACCGTTACTCTTGGACATGCGCAGTACTGTAACTTGGTTTTTTGCTGCGCAGTAACATAATTTAGTATTAATTGCTGTGTAGCAGTCTAATCTAGTATTAATTCCTGCGCAATAGTGTAATTTTGTATTTATTACTGCGCAGTATGCAGGTTTAATATCCTGTGCAGCAATTAATACTAAACTAGACTACTGCGCATGTCTAATTGTGGTGGTAGACTACTGCGTATCAATTAATACTAAATTAGACTACTGCGCATCAATTATAACTAAATTACACTACTGTGCATCAATCAACACCAAATTACACTACTGCGCAGCAATAAATACCAAATTACACTACTGCGCGTCAATTAATACTAAATTAGACTACTGCGTAGCAATAAATACCAAATTCCACTACTGCGCATGTCCAAGTGTATTGGTAGACTACTGCGCATCATTTAATACTAAAGTAGACTACTGCGCATCAATCAATACTAAATTACACTACTGCGCAGCAATAAATACCAAATTACACTACTGTGCATCAATCAATACTTAATTAGACTACTGCGCATCAATTTATACTAAATTACACTACTGTGCATCAATCAATACTAAATTACATTACTGCGCATGTCCAAGTGTATTGGTAGATGAATCAATACTGAATTAGACTACTGCGCAGCAATAAGTACCAAATTACACTACTGCGCGTCAATCAATACTAAATTACACTACTGCGCATCAATAAATACCAAATTACACTACTGCGCATCAATCAATACTAAATTAGACTACTGCGCATGTCCAAGTGTGGTGGTAGTACACTGCGCAACTTAAAATATATATTATTATATGATATTATCACTCGGTTGTTTAATATTAAAATATACATATTTTGGGTTTCACAAGATGGCCGTATATGCGTCATGTGCTGATAAAAAGCATTTTATCTTGTAAAACTCTTAATGCTTATTTTTGGCAAAAAATATTTTTTAAAACCGGGTAACGTTTTGTGTCATAATACAAACCATTAAGCACTATAGTTCCCATCAAAAATAATTTTATTTTTTTCAATATTAATGTAAAAAACAACCTTAAACATTATAATTTATAGAAAGTGAATTTATCATTCGGCAGTTAAATATTAAAGGTGAAAGAAGCTATCATTTTCCGAATCAAATTTACAAATAATTAAATATCTTAAATAAATCTCTATAAGCACATGGGCTTCATATGTATCAATAGCACAACCGCTCTAATACAGAAACCTGCTTAATCTGAAAAATATTTTTGAAATTAATTAATAATTTTAAAATTATTAAAGAACTCAGAAAAAACAGTAGCATGGTGGGATACGAGCCCACGACCTTTCTATTGCCGGTAGACTGCTCTGACCACTGAGCTACATGCACCCCGTTTAAAACTTAAACATTATACATTCCCTGTTTTATAGAACTATACCCATATTATACTTAATTTAACACTAAGTTTAAATAAAAGATTTTGGATTGACACAATGAATACGCTTAGGGGTAGTATACGACTTGTTAACTTGGTCGCGGAATCGCGACAGACACGAAGAACGCGACTTACTGATTTGAGGATGACTTCTGGACTAGTTAAGTTGGCGGCATTTCCTGGACTGACGAATTCGTCAAGCGTGGCACCTTATATACTATCCCTTTGACGTCATACCACCAAAAATTTTATTACCTTTGGATCAAAGTGGTAAAAAATGTATCACATGTAAGTGGGGAACCAATAGAGGAAATGACAATGTGCAGATGACCAATTGTCGGCATCTGCTACTTAGACAAAGACATCATTCTGACCAATAATACCGCGTTGATTCGTCACTGTTTTAGACAGTTCAGTAACCTTATAAAAGGGTGATAATCGTGGATGACCATGTAAAGAAAAGTCTGTCCAAGACAACATGCATTTCAATTGATTTGTTTGGTTTACAAGAAAAAGTGAGGATTCAGATTCGAACTTTACAAATATCAAAACAATACGTCACGATGACGTGACACTATTTAACATTATAACATAACATGCAGAAAACTACCAGTACCGGTATAAATCCACATTTACCACCGGGACGGTACTGGGCCGGTATTTATTTCATATCCGGCCCGGTACAAATATACACTAAACACATACACATGTATATTCACACATATACACTCAATAAACACTCATGTATACTCACACATATACATTAAACACATACACATGTATACTCACGCATATACACTGAATACATACTCATGTATACTCACACATATACACTCTACATACACATGTATACTCACACATATACACTAAACACATACACATGTATACTCACACATCTGCACTAAACACATACACATGTATACTCACACATATACACTAAATACATACAAATGAATACTCACACATATACACTAAACACATACACATGTATACTCACACATTACATTTGTTTGAATAAATTAATAATATTTTGATATATAATGAAAGTTGCTTCGCTCAAAATATTAATTGCTCGAGACATTTTAAATATTACTCGGCTTTTAATAACATTTATTAATTTTATTAATAACATTTTAATTTAACATTTAATTAATAACATTTATTATTTTTAATTACACAAATTCAAGAACTGGTCGGACGCTCGGACGACACGCGCAACTGCCAGTCAGTGAGCAGTGAGCTCCTCTGGGCCACTCACGGATACCCGTTTGGCACTAGCGCGTGTCGTCCGAGCGTCCGACCTGTTCTTAAATTGGGAGCCTCAATTGTAGACCTATATTCAGTAGCTTATAAGTCCGAAAATATTATGTTTAGGGAAAAGTTGTCATAGAATGAAAGTTTTAGATTTATTTCGACTTTTGAGAAATGTAAACAAAATTTTTTTATAAACAAATTAAGTTTTCCTTTTAAAATAAACGTTTATTTTTAGATTACGTGTGCAGTACGCACATGTTCTACATTGATTTATATTAATATAACATAACCGACAGTTAAAAAAAATTAATTTGTTTATTAAAAAAAAAATTTTCTTAATTTCTTAAAAGTCGAAATAAAACTAAAACTTTCATTTATTGCCAACTTTTTCCTAAACTCAACATTTTCAGACTTACAAAATAAAGGCAATTTATAAGAAGAAATATTTTTATTTTATAATTAGAAAATTAATACTTTAAAATTAACTAAGGTAAAAGTCCCAATTATGGGACACTGTTTTAGCTAAACTAAATTTCTATGATAAATTTCTTGGAATCAAGAGTGTTAATATGAACAATTACGGTATAGATTGAAAGATTTGTATGTTAGGAATAATATTTAGGCCCTAAAATGGTTATATTTTATAAAGTAAAAATAATGTTAATTAAATTCTGAAACTCTGCACTGCACTAATTATGAGACAATGATTTCCTGATGTACGGGTGTCCCATAATAAATGCCCCTATTATGAGACACTTATTTAATTCAATAAGTAATTAAAATTCTATTAACTTATCTCAATAATTTGATTATTAATTATAAAGAATAATGTACAATAAACATATTCTGGTTTTTTAAATAATTGTAAAACTATTTTTTTTGTAGAAAATTAATGCGAAAATACTGAAAATATTTGAGGTTATGTTTGCTGCATATTTTCTGTGTGTCTCATAATAGGTCATGCAAATAATAAATGCACCTAACGTGGGACGGTAGTCTGAACAAAAACCTGGCTAACCTTAATTAAAAAGCTAAAATTCAATTAAACATTTCTTATTAAATTAAATGCTATACAGAAATAATTATTCTTATAACGTGTAAAATTTATTGAAATAAGTAGAAATTTCTAATCATCAATTTTAATTGCATTTATTTTATTTTTTGTAATACTGTCTCATAATAGGGACGAAATTGTAAAATGTCCCATAATTGGGACTTTTACCTTACAAATAGGTAAAAATAAAATATCAATATTTAAAATAATTCAATCTTAATTTATGAACAAATATAAATGTTGAATAACAAATATTTCAAAACAAACATAAATAATTTTTAAAAAGAAAATTAAAAAAAATTATTATTTACATACACATGTATACTCACACAAAAATACATGACACATACATATGTATATATATATATAAATCAAATTTTTTTTTAATATTTATAAAATCAGTGGAGATGCTATTTAATAAATTTATATAAGTGGAAATAAACAAGTAAAATGTCTTCCTAACAGTAGTATAGGAATAATAATATTTAAATAAAAATATTTAATAATAATAATACTTCAATTTGTAGAAATAAAATTATATTTTTTAGTCCCAAGAAATCGAATTAATTAATTTGAAATTCAAAATTATTAGTTGTTATGCTATTATTTTGTATTATGATTCATGTTATGTTTTAAAAAATTTTATGTGAACGAAATTTATATTATTAATATCAATTCTAAAAAATTAAATAATTAAATAAATATCAATAAATGCATACGTGATCGAGCGAGCCTTAGCGAGCGAGATATATATTGCTAGTAGTGTTAGTAGAAATGAAAAGCAGTCTTCGATTTCCGCATTGAAATCTATAACAGAAACCATGTAAAAGCCCTTTTCATAAAGGAAACCATATAGATTCCCATGTAAAACCGTATGGGAAATTAAGACTTTGTAAGATTTTATATAGAATTTTACATCACATATATTTCCTATAAGATTTTATATGGGAATTCTAGGTGGGTTTCCATTTGGAGATTTTCAACATTAAACTAATCAAAATTAGGGAATCGATTCACCCGTTTTTGCGTAATATATATTCTTTTTATACATCAATCGATTCGTCTTGATGAAATGAAGATTTTTAGTTTGTTTTTAAGTCTAGATTAAGAGTGTTCAATGGTCTCTGAAATTTTTAGGTTGTGTTCGACAAACAGTTATCACCCAATAAATACGGCACTGCCTGCGTTAAATGACGTGAAATTGGTAAACAATCATTTTTAAACGAGTTTTTCTCTGCACACAAACAATTTTTGCAAAATCTAAATCCGAACCAACCTCACAAATCTTCTTAATTACCTAAACCCGAAGTTTTTTTTTGAATCGATGCAGAAACGCGGTTGTAAAATGGGAAAGGCCAGAGTAATGTAATGCGAATCATTTTGACAGCTGAGCCTTTACACTCCCTGCATGCTTCTGCCCTCTAATGGCAAATGGCTCTAACACACGTCTTGTTGCCTGTCATTACATTATTTTTGAGTTTCCCATTTTGCAATCGCGTTTCTGCATGAATTAAAAAAATATTTCGGATTTAGGTTATTAAGAAGATTTATGTCGATAGTTCGGATTCAGATTTTGCAAAAATTGTTTGTGTGCAGAGAAAAAATCGTTTAAAAATGATTGTTTACCAATTTCACGTCATTTAAAGCAGGCAGTGCCGTATTTATTGGGTGATAACTGTTTGTCGAACATAACCTAAAAATTTCAGAGACCATTGAACACTCTTAACATTTTATTATAAAGCAACATAATTTTTAAGAAGGAAATAAATTTCTAATAAAAGTGCGAATTTTTGGTTTTAATTATGTTTAATTCTATAAATTCAAATAAAATATATACTTTATATATACCAATCGATCCGTTTTAATGCAACGGATAAGATTATTGAAAAAAATGAGTAAAATCTTATTGTACTGGAATATAATTTTGATGAAAGAACTAAATTTTTGATAAATAAAGGTAATTTTTTTGCTTTAATTGTCATTACCTCTATAAACTCTCATACAATTTATACTTTATATATACCAATCGATTCATCTTGATGCAAAGAAGAAGATTTTATTGTATATTAACTTCAATATTCAATTATAAACATTTTTTTTGAAAAAAGTAAAAAAAAAAATTTTTTTGATAGATTTTTTAATGTCCATCAATCCATTTCGAGATATTTTTATGATAAATATGCCTAGCAATTTTCAGCCCAATTTGTTGAAACCTCTTCGAGTTATCGTATTCACAAAAAACGGGATCCACACACATACATACATCCGGACAATTGTTCAGGGTCTTATATAATCTGTTATATTACACAGGCCAACAAAATTTTGTGGCCTAACCAATAGAAGCTGATTTTTATAGGATTTTGTCCATAGAATACGAATTTGACCTTGAAAATATTGGACTGGCTCCAGTTTTTAATCAATTTACGTTTCATTATACAAAATATGCATTTTTGGCATTTTTTGAATGATTGTACAACAATACACAGAAACAGTAAATTTGTCCGCATAACTTTCATTTTGTGCTATGCGGACAGATTTACTGATTCGGTGTATTGTTGTACATTCATTCAAAAAATGCTAAAAATGCATATTTTGTATATTGAAACGTAAATTGATTAAAAACTAGAGCCAATCCAATATTTTCAAGGTCAGATTCGTATTCTACGGACAAAATCCTGTAAGAATCGGCACCCAGTAAAAAAAAAGTATTCAGAATAGAAAAAAAGTATTGGTGGTGACGTTCGGTGAATTGGGACTTTTACCTTATTTCGTTTTTATAGTGAAAATTAGTTGTACTCCAATTAAAACGTTGCTACAAAAAATGTTTTATCAATATAAAAAAAATTGAAAAATTTACATTTTTTTGATTTTTTAAATTTTGTAAAAAAAGTTCTGACTTTTGTTCCTTTTAATATTTTTCAATGGGATATGGCTAAGATTTTAAGTTAGTCTAATACCTAAGAGACTGCAAAGTTTTGTTGTAATCGGTAAATTCGTCTTTGAGTTATTAACGGACAAAATATTGCGGACAGACATACATAATTTTTATTATTGTCATTTTTGGAATTTTTACTACTTGAGTAGATAAACTAAACATGAATTTACAAATTCTTAGCAATGTACAGACAAAAGATAAAGATTATAGGTTATGTGTTTATCATTTTTAAATTTCTCATTTGGTTTCCCAAAACTTGACAGAAATTCGTAAACATAACCAAATTCCTAACATACCGAAATCATTTCTTGCAGTGTTAAAAATAAAAAGTTTCGAAAATTCATAACTCGAAAATTTGGGCAATTAAACAAAAATAAAAAATACGTATTCCATATTATTCTATAAAGATTAAGAAAAAATATGTTTAACCAAATTTTAATGATCATAGGTAAATCTCACGTGGAATGCACAGCACAGCACAGCACTTGGATATTCAATGACTATTTGAATCGCCAGGCATTCCTGAAGCGTCCAGGCCCTATGAAGAAAATTAATATTAATAATTAATTAATATTAAAGATATAATGCAGTAAATTTTTTTATTTTATTCTGAGGCACTCACTATTTGCAGATTTAATTCCAGACTTAAAACTAGATTAAATAAAACAAAATTAGTAATGACAAAATATAATTTATTATGTGTTTAACTTTGAATAACGTTAATTTAAAAAAAATACTTGTTAATTAAGCAATATAATATAATAATTAATATACTTATTTACTTATTTTATACAATTGTATCAATGACTGCATCAGTCGCATAACCTCAAAACTTTAATAACAGCGGCTTTTTCATGAACGCATTAGACGTACTGAGCCAGTAAAATGCCGAATTTCGTAATAGCACATGTTACACGGCTAGTCATTACTGACAATCGTACTGAGCCAGTATAAAACCTAGACTGTTTTCAACACTGAACAAACTATGAAATCCAGTATTGTTAAACAGTATTGTATTAGTAGTGGATCGGTCGTCAACAACGGTTATATACGGAAATTTCTGCCTGGGTAAATAAATTTTAATTTTCATTCGAATATTCCGGTAATAGAAAACAGCTAAAGAGAAAAAATTTCTCAACTATTCCCAAAATATAAATAAAAATATATTGCTTTATCTTGATTTCAAAACAAAGCAACTGGCGCGCAGAGAGCCAGCAGGTCGATGTGTGAAATAGAATCCAACATAGGGAAATAAGCTGTTAAGACTAAAACCGGAAGTAAGACAAGATATGTGTTTAGAAAGAATCGTCGCTAACGTAAGTTGGACGCTTGCCATATGTGCGACGACGATGCAAATGTAGTGCAAAGCTATCGCAATTGAGAGAAGGATGGCGCTTTGCAAATAATGTACAAGGCTACGTGGCTGCTGCAGAAATACTCACAGCTGACTATATATATATATATATATATATATATATATATATATATATACTGCAAGTAAATGGATAAATTCATATGTGAGGGAGGAAACGCGTGCGTTGCACGATGAGGTCATCGAACACAATTTAACACAGTTCTGAATCACCCAAGAGACAATTACAATTCCCTAAATATATCACAGCCTGTGTCATGTAAACAGATGTTCTTTAATACATATTTAATGATATTCTCCGCAACTAACAATCCTGACAAAATTGACATTATATATATAATAATTATTTTACTCCGTCTTTAGCGCCGCTATTTAGTGCATTGAATAATAAAATACGTGTTTAAATATAGACAATTTAAAATTGTGTTTTTTAAACACAAAATGTTAAAATCTTAATCTGCAATTTGTATTGTTCTTTTTCTTATAATTCTTTTCCACATTGTGATGAAAGAATACATATTAGAGATTATATAAATCAAGTTGGTATTTTTATAATGTGAATGCAGTTTTGTTTCACACATTATCTAGCCAATGATGAGGATGATGTATATTTTTGAGCAACAGTGACAATATTCATGTGTGTCAAGACGGCATATAAAATGAGTCAAGTGCCAAGTTTTTGTGCAATTTACAGAAAGCATCTGAGAAATGTGCATCGACTCTTTGGCCTCAGGTGAGTCATTCTCGGAAATGTATGCGCACACGTGAGAGGTATAGAGGGTTAAGAAGAATGCCGACATCACATGGAAAAGCAGAAAGGCGAGGCTTGCGCGGAGGCGTTAAACGTCGTTCACCAACTGCCACTGTTCAACTTTTGCTCTCGAACATGCTCCTTTGCAATCTTGTCTAACATCTTGCTCATCTAATTCTACTCTTGTCGCTCAAAATGTCACCATTTTATTTTTCTCTTCTTCTTCCTTTCCTGCAAGCATCTCACTCCAATTAGATTGTAATATATCCTTCAGTTCTTTTAGAATTACAATAGAAGAGGCAAGCAATATATTATTTTGCAGTGACAACTGTTATTTCCAATGGGAGTAATTTTACTAAATGTTCGCTGTCATCATTAACTACATGGAAAAATGTCGTCTTTTTCAACTACAAATCATAACTTAATCATAGCTAGTTCTACTAATCGTAACTTCCTTTAACTTTCACTAAGTCTGGATAACTACCGTCAGTTGTAAATATTGTTAATAACAAGCACATAGATGTGTAAAAACTATCGAAAACAATCATTAACATCAATATCATCGTCAGCTGTAGTTATCATTGGTATAAAAACTACCGTCACTTTTTACTTCAATTTATGACAAGTGCCGCCAGTTAAAACTATTATTAATGGTATCTACCGTCATTTGTATAAGCACGAAGGTTAATAACCACCAACAGTGTAAAATACTACAAATATTCATATTATCTACTGTCTTTTGTAACTGCTATTAGTGGCAAATACCGACAATTGAAACTTCAAACGTCATTATAGTTAGTTTTGACAGCTACTAATAAAAATTATGGTCAGTTGTAACTACTGTTGAAAAATATCGATGTTTGCAATTACGTTTCATGATAAATACAGTCAGCTGTAATTAATATTGATACCAACTTTCATAAATTGTAAATAAAATTAGTAGTTATCGTCAGTTGCATTTACTATTTTAAAAAAATTACCATCAGTTGTAATGAATATCAATGACAACTATTTTAAATTGTAAATATTATTAATATTTATCTGCAGTTAACTTTTAAATTATTTACCGTCGGTTGTAAGTAGGGGAGAGTGGGTCAAAATGGGGTAGGCGGGTCAAATGGGGTACCTCTGTTTCTCCATAATGGGTACATTTAATTTTTTTATCCTCGATATATATCATTCATTTTGATAAGAAAATGTTATTAATTATGAGGACAATATAAATTTTTTTTGTTTGAAAGTTATACAACTTTAAAGTTTTGAGCGAAAAAAATATCGATTTTTTTCGAAATTAAAGTGCTTATAAAACTTTTTGGGATAATTTATATAATTTGAAAATTGTGGGATCTTTTTCGGCACTTATTCAAGAGTAATTTCCAATAGGATAGATTGTTAAATTGTTTACAACAATTTGTAAACATTACATTTTGTTGTACTATGCAGTGCGGGGCAAAATGGTGTACCTATGTGTTGGGCCATGCCGGGTGGTATTTAATATTCATTGGACTACTTAAAAACGTTATATTATGCATATTTAACAACTTTCCGCAGAAAAGTCAATATTTTTGTTTCGGGGTATTATGCTATCGATGATTCACTATCGATATATCGACATTTTTCATTATCGATGTTTTTTTGTTAATTTCTAGTAAATATTGCTTGTTTTTTTCATAATAATAAAGAATCTTACTTTTTGTTTGTATTTATAATCTCTTACAACAAGAATTTAACAAATTTTGAAAAAATATTCCATGTTTTGTATGGTAATTTGATACCACCCCATTTTGCCCCACCCATGGGGCAAAATGGGGTTTTTGCACCTTCTCAGAAAATGGGATATGAGTTCTTTCTAAAATTGTTTTCTCCGCTATTATCATAATTTCCTCAAACCTAAGAGTACAAAGAAGAATTCTGATGATTAGTTGAATCGATTTATTCGTTTGGTTCTCTGTAAACAGCCAATTACAAAAAGGTACCCCATTTTGCCTCACTCTCCCCTACTATTAATGACAGGTTCTATTAATTTTAAATAGTAATTATAAACATTATCCATAGTTGTAAATACTACTTTTACTAATCACTGTCAGTTTCTACTACTATTTGCAACAACTACCATCAGTTGCAACTAATGATAGTGTCAAATACCATTCTTTGCAAATTCTATTATAACTACAGATCACTTTAAATAATATTTATAATTACCAGCAGATGTCTATACTATTTAAAGTAGGTACCGTCGGTTATAAATTTGAAGTCCAATTACAGTTTTTTGTAATGATTGTTAATAACACAGGCAAACAAAAAAAGTTTGTTGGTCGAGACACTACAATAGAACATTCCCATGTATTTTGGCCCGCTGAATCCAAATCCAAACTCAGAATTGACAAACTGGTTCTTTTTCTGAGTTATACTCAAAAACGACTCAAATTTTTTAGATAAATTTAAAAAACTACTTATAAAACCGAAATAAAATAACACAAAAATTAAAAAAAATTGCATAACATAAATAGTATATTTGTATGTTTTTTCCCGCTAAATCCGAATTAAAAATCAGAAATTTCAAAATGCCTCAAAATTTTGAGATTTCCAAGAAAATCTGCTAAAAAACAAATTAAAGTCAAGAGATTCAATTTTTTCCTGTTACTATACTAGATTAGTGTATTTTCATTAGTGTATACTCTTTCATATTCGAGTTTTTGAGCACTTTTCATTAACCCCTTGGCTGTCGACGAGATTTCCACTGTTTTGGCCAAAAGTGTGTTGTAAATTATTATTTTTTTATTTTTATAAAACTTGGTATCCTAAGGTTTTAGGGATCGCTGATTACGAATCCAAGGTCGGTTTTTCAAAATTCAAAATAGTGGATCCAATATGGCGGACAATTTTTTTAAACTGATAGGATTCGCTTGAAAATGGTTACTCGGGGGTTTTCGTGGTCGCTGAACACGAATCTGGCGTTAGTTTTTCAAAATTCAAAATGTCGGTTCAAAATTACTAAAAATTAGCGGATTGGCTAGAAATAATATAATTTAAATTTTAATTAAAATTGATACTTAATTTATTGGGTATCAGCTTAATTTTCAATTTTGATAATGTAAATTGAGATTTTTAATCAGAAAGGCCATATTGAATTTTGAAAAACTAACGCCAGATTCGTGTTCAACGACCCCCAAAACCCCCGGGTAACCATTTTCAAGCGAATCCGATTAGTTTTGAAAAATTGTCCGCCATATTGGATCCGCCATTTTGAATTTTGAAAAACCGACCTCGAATTCGTAATCACCCTAGTAGAAATTTGTCGTGGCATGACTAGATTTATTCAAGTTACTGTACAGTTTTAGTCATGGAAGTTTAATCTAGCTTAACTGGCAAATTACTAGACAGCTACTGCATAACACTGTTAAAGAAAATATAAAGTTGAACTTGATTATTACTGCATAGAAGTCCTGTACAGTTATTTTCAAGGCACTATCGAGGCGTCCCGAGATATTATTTTCCAAAATTTGTCGTGGCGTCAGCGCTACATATGTAATTAAATTTTTTTTTGTTTTCAAAAATTATGACCACTGCTATATGTTACCCTTACTGGTTATTTTAAGAAATAACGGGCAATTTATAAAACTATTAGTGAATGCAATCAAAATGACATTTTGAATTTTTCTTATACCCGCCTAAATGAAAAATTTCACATGTATGTAACTTTTTTAATAAATCGTAAAGCAATTTTGAAAAATGGTGTTTAAAGCTTAAACATAGTACTATACGATACAATTTTGCAAATTAAAAAAATAATGTTGGTTAACCAAAAAAATTCCGAAAAATGACCAAAAATAACCATTTTTGGACATTTAAGGTAGTATTACCCTTTATAAACAATTGCTACTGTAAGGCAATTTTCAAATAATTATTTCTCCTATGTATTGGATTCAAACTTTATTTACTATTAGTGTTTTCAAAAGAAAAATTTCTTAACTTTACAATAGTATAAATTTCTTTTTAAAAAATAATATTCTTTATCAAAAAAATTAAGTTTGAAAGATAACCTTTTAAATATCTCAAAACACGTTATATCCGATTTTCTTGAAAGTTATGTCAAAATAAAGCTTATATTCTAGTTTTATTTCCTGCCAACATTATAATGGACAATTCAGGGGAATTTAAGAAATTAATTAAATTGTACAAAGATATCAGAGGTTAAACTGTGCAAAACTTAAAAAAACAAATTCCGCTCAGTCAATACATTATAACCTTTGAAATTCATATAGAAATAAATTAATTTTATAAAATCCCCTGATTTGTCCATTATAATGTTGGCAGAAAGTGAAACTAGAATATTTAAGCTTTATTTTGACATAACTTTCAAGAAAATCGGATATAACGTGTTTTGAGATATTTAAAAGGTTATCTTTCAAACTTAATTTTTTTGATAAAGAATATTATTTTTTAAAAAGAAATTTATACTATTGTAAAGTTAAGAAATTTTTCTTTTGAAAACACTAATAGTAAATAAAGTTTGAATCCAATACATAGGAGAAATAATTATTTGAAAATTGCCTTACAGTAGCAATTGTTTATAAAGGGTAATACTACCTTAAATGTCCAAAAATGGTTATTTTTGGTCATTTTTCGGAATTTTTTTGGTTAACCAACATTATTTTTTTAATTTGCAAAATTGTATCGTATAGTACTATGTTTAAGCTTTAAACACCATTTTTCAAAATTGCTTTACGATTTATTAAAAAAGTTACATACATGTGAAATTTTTCATTTAGGCGGGTATAAGAAAAATTCAAAATGTCATTTTGATTGCATTCACTAATAGTTTTATAAATTGCCCGTTATTTCTTAAAATAACCAGTAAGGGTAACATATAGCAGTGGTCATAATTTTTGAAAACAAAAAAAAATTTAATTACATATGTAACTTTTTAACTTTTAAAAAGTTGACGTAAAATTGTAATTATTATACTTATAACAGCCTTCCTAGTTTTAAAAACCTACACTTGACTAAATAAAAAAAGATTTGGAATTCTTCATAACTCGTTTAAAAAAATCGTAAAGCAATTTTGAAAAATAGTGTTTAAAGCTTAAACATAGTACTATACGATACAATTTTGCAAATTGAAAAAATAATATTGGTTAACCAAAAAATTCCGAAAAATGACCAAAAATAACCATTTTTGGACATTTAAGGTAGTATTACAAGACATCCTGACGTCATGGGCTATTTTGGAAGTCGGAAAAAAGAAAATGTATGTCTTGTAAATTAATGTTTGCCTGTCGGATTTTCTAGAATCCGTTTATTAAACGGTTTTTGAGCACACTGATTACGAATATGAAGTAAAAATTAAGAAATTCAAAATAGCGGATCCAATATGGCGGACTAGAATTTTTAAAATATTTACTAATCGTCTCGTCTACCGCTATGTAGGGGTTCTAGGCAAAGTTAATTAAAATATTTATTTTTTATTTTTATGTAAACCCATTGTTGTCTCAATTTCAAACTTTTCATAATTTATTGAAAAATATCTCAACTGTCCAATAAAAAAAAAGAATTTACAGTTTTTGGAAAATTAAAAAATATTTATTTTTAAGAAAAATTGTAAGACTGCCGCTGGTAAACGATCTATTACTACTTTGAGCCATTATGTATGTTCTTCTAGTGTTTCTGTTACTATCACTATATCGTCTAGATACGCGTATACGTATGGTTCCATTTCTGGTCCAATTAGAGAATCGATAATTCTCTGAAAGGTCGCTGGGGCACCTGACAACCCAAATGACATACGGGTGAACTGAAAAAATCTAAGCTCTGGAACTGCAAAAGCAGTATATTCTATACTTTTCCTGACAGGGCGATCTAACGATAACCCCATTTCAAATCTAAGGTCGTAATATAAGGGCTTTTCTGAGCTTTACCAGTATCATGTCCATTTTCGGTAACGGATACGCGTCGGTTTTCCCTATTTTGTTAAGCTTACGGAAGTCTATGCATAATTGGTACGTTCCGTTTGCTTTTTGGACCATAACTACCGGATTCGACCAACCACTTTTCGACTGTTCTATAACCCTCTCAGCAAACATTCCTAACGCGTCGTCGTGCATTGCTTTCAATATTTTAGGCGATACCCTGTAATACCGTTGTTTGATAGCTGGGTGATTCTCTACGTCGATAACATGTTCTGCGCGGTCTGTCGCGGGTAAGTTATCTGGTATTAATCTGAGTATAGAAGACATAAATTGTTCAAAGTCATTTCTTTCTTCAGCAGAGATTACTTTTATCCCATTTACTTGATTTACTTCTGGTGGGGTGTTTTCCTCTGTGACTTTAATTGCTTCTATACCATCGAGTATCACGCTAAAGGTGTTAATAAAGTCCACTTCCAGGAATACCTGTGCACCCATTTCTGGGACGATCAGCAACTTCATCATGCGGGATACCCGATCGACCTTCATTGGGAGATAGTAGATTGTTTTTACTGGACGAACCGCACCATCAGCTGTCACGACTGCTTTTTCGGTTCCCGGTTGTAATTCCGCTTTGTTCTTGTCGGCAATTGCTAAACCAATATCTCCCAATACTGTGCGCCAAACCGGGCTTTCGGGTAATTCGAAATTTCTAGCCGAGCTTGGTGTGTTAGGAGTGGACGTTTGCATTTCGTTACCGAATTTCGGAAGTGCCTCGTCACTGTCGTACCATAGTACTCCTGTACCGTCTTGCACTCGAGCAATCAGTCTTTTTATTCTTGACAGGACTTCGTCGGAACTACTACAACCGTTTAATACTAGTTGACGTTTCATTTCCTTGAAAGTGCGTACGCCGCTTCCTAGCTGACCTGCGAGACTCGGTTTGTTTGTCGTTTGGTCCGTAGTTTTATCTAACTCTTGTGTATGGAACTGATGCACTTGCACTACCGTTTGAATGCTGTTTGTCTGTTCCTGAGACATTATTTTGTCAAATCCCATGTCCGTTCCTCTTAAATTTCTTACATTCCCAATCTTTCCGGGCAATTTTTTCGAATAAAAAATGTCTATTTACCTAAAAATTTTATCGGAAATGTGAATCACCTAATTCTATTTTATTGCATTATTATGGAAATTTCATGACTTTTACTTAAATTTTCAAAAATGTCTAAAATTTTTCATAAAAAAAAGAATAAATCTATTTACATATCATTATTCTTTTTATCTCAAACAAGAATTACCTAATCTTCTGTTCACAAATTATTTTTAGAAATTTTCTTTCTTTTTCTTAAATTAAAAGAAAATATATTGTATTAATTTTTCCCTTTTTTATCAATTGTCGTAAATTTACGTTCAGGCGAGGAGAAACTGGATCAATTCTCGATTTCATAAACTCATCCCCCTGCCTAGCCTGCAGAATTGACCGATGGGGAACGCGATAGACTGCAGGTTGTCAGTAAAAGTATCTCCTGGAACCTTAGGAGATTAAACAGGGAGAAATTGTCGGAGTCTCTAGAAGAGGTTCGTCTTATTCGCGAGCTCAACTGGGTGACGAAGCCAGCTTCTGTACAGGGTATAGTGCGTGAGATGAGGCGACCCAATTGGAGAATCAGAAAAGGACCCATGGGGTTTGGCATTTAAAGCTGCCACCAAGAAATTGTTTGACGTTTCGCCTGATTCCTTACCTCGCAAACTGGCTTAAAAGACAACACGGCGAATGAAACTACTACTTGACACAGGCGCTCACAGGGCATAGTTGCTTTGGCCAGCACCTTTACAGGTTCAAGATAAGAAAAGAGGCAAAATAGGTGTATTGCGACGCAGAATACACACTCTTTTCTTGCAGGCATTAGATAGCTGAGAGACTGGCCATGTTTTAGGCGGTTGGTACTGACGACACCGCTGATAACATGATCTCAGTCATGCTTAAAGACGTGAATTCCTGGCAACACGTCAAGACCTTCATTATAGTAGGTAGCTTTGTTATTTTCTTTTTTTCATAAGCTTATTTATAACTTATTTATTTGTGTTGTTTGTTTATATTATAAATTTATTTATTATTGTGTTATTTTTTGTCTCTTTACAATTTTATTTATTTATTCAGAATTTTTTTTAAACTCTAACTCTATCATGTTTAATGTGTCCCGGTTTTATAACAAATCTACGCAGGTAAAGGAAAAAGTGACAAGGAGACCCCTAATTGCGAAGTTTTAGGCCTGACGGCAGTACCGCAACTACAGATTTGTCTCAGCATAAAGATGTGGTTTTTAGAGGGTCGGACAGAAGAAGAGCGGCCATCCCACATAACCGTGAAGTACTGCACTGAGAAAAAATTGGACGAACCGTTGCTTTAGCAGTAGCAGCGCATGTCTACTTTATGTTAGTGCAACTTCTAACCTAAATTGGGCGAACGTGTCGCCTAAATTTCGACGAGATGTTTTCCTACCCATTAAAGCAAACAGGTAACTGCCACCTATCGGCCAAAAGTTGCTCCACTGAAGTCGAACCGTTCGACTAATTGGGCGACACGTTCGCCCAAAATCAGAGCAAGCGGTTGACCCGCATTTAACATAACAGTTGTACATCAAAAGTCAACTTCTCACCCAATGTTTTTTCAGTGCGGGTTCACGGTATCTGTTTAAAGATTATCCACATCCATTAAAAAAGAAAGTACAACTGACAGTAACTCTAAATATTTTAATCACAAAGTATTTTTAACCAACATATAACTATTTGCAAAAATTACAATCAGTTATATCTACTACTGGAGATATGTACAGTTAGTTGTATCTACTTTATGTAACGAAAATAGTCAGTATTGATTTATCTTTTGGAAACAACTATTGTTTGTTGTATTCACTATTGACAATAATTACCGTCTGTTGTATATACTTTTGGGAACAAAAAATATCGCCAATTTCATCCAATATTCGTGACAACCTCGGTGACAACCGTCAATTGTATCTACTTTTGGAAACGAATACCGTCTATCGATCAAAATTACCGACAGTTATCTATATTGATAATATCTATACCCTCATTTATGTACTTAATCAGTAACAGTTAAAGTAGCTGGTATAATTACTATGAATATTAATTACAACTATTATTAATTATCACAACATTTTTCGACAACGATTAGACAAATATTTTATCACAAAAAATCAATACTATTCTCGTCAACCTAACCGAACATATCATATCAAATCTGACATTTCCTCGGCAATTAATTACATTTTAATGGCAGTGGAAACTGATCTGACGTTTACGCAAATAAACTGTTAGCATTAAAAATTTTTTTAATGGATAGACAGAAAAAATAATACAACGAAGAAGTTAAGTAAATATCCTGGGTACAATATTAAAGTATATGGGTGTATATTATTTTTCCGAAAAATTAAAAACGTGCAGAATAGATATTTGACATGATTTTCCATTGTTTAAAATGAATTGTTGCAGAATGTGAGTTCATATACTT
This sequence comes from Leptopilina myrica (nomen nudum), assembly GCA_032872475.1. Lineage (NCBI taxonomy): Eukaryota > Metazoa > Arthropoda > Insecta > Hymenoptera > Figitidae > Leptopilina > Leptopilina myrica (nomen nudum). The sequence continues at coordinate 9,019,634 of CM065467.1, forward strand.
ATAAATTTCTGCAATATATAAAGTGACCGTTGTGTGGGGGCGGATAATTTGCATAGATTGTAAAGAGTTCTGAAGAGTGGAAGCGAATTGGTTGGAGGTACTGGCCGTCAAATGCATTAGGGTCGGAGGTCGAATATCCTCATAAATTATCGCGGTAACAAAATAAAAGTTCAGAGGCACGTTTTCGTGTGGGTTTTTAATTGCTGTCGACATGGCGCATGCAACTGTATACCTCAAATCACACACACACACACACACACACACACACCTAGAAATACATCTCTAAATAAATATATATCTATAAGTATAAATTTATACATTCCACACCCTAAAAAAATTAATCTTGATTTGATGTGGATTCCTCTAATCTGAAGACATATTTTTCTCTTATATATGGAATAAAAAGTAATATACTTTGCTTTAGAGGATTTTCATTACCAATATTATTGGCTAATTATGGTTACGAGATAATAAAGAAAATATATTTTTATGCACTGAATTAAGCGTTTTTAATTAAATAAATATAATTAGTTATTAATAGTTAATTACTTACTTGTTTATTTCATTTAAATTTAATGTTTTTGACGTTTGAACCTCGAAAAATTGTTTTATTTTATTATTAACCACCAAAGAATAAAAATAATATACATTCAAGTTGAAAACTTTCGTTTTGAGAGGGAAGCGTGAGAAGATATTAGAAGAGGATTTTTCCTCTAACTATAAAATTACTTTTTTTAGGGTGCAGAGTTCGCACTCAATAATTAATTAAGAAAAAGTAGCAAAAAGTCAATTTAAGACTGAAAAAATTAGTAAGAAAGTAGCTATTGGAAAATAAAATTTTACGACAAAAAACTCGTTTTAGTCTATAAGAAATATATTGAAAATCAGAAAAATTTCATTTTATTTTTTATTTTAATTTTATACATTTTCCAGATTTCCTTAAAAAATTCATTTATAAGATAATGAAAAAGGCCTATTTTACGGTTTTTAAAGATCACATTTATTATTTTTTTTAATCCCAACTAGTTTCAAGCCATATATGGCTCCTCATCAGGAGATGAATATTTCACAAATACATAATCCAAAAACAAGACAGTACACAAAAGTTACTTTGGATTTCCATATTCCTCAAAGCAAATACCAATTCCTAATATAATTTCAAATATAGAATACGACATAAAAGATATTCTCTCAGATACTAAAAATACAATGAGACGAAATGTGTCTTATTGGTTACAAAATTTAATTTTTAATAAATCATACCTTAATTGCACACAAAAAAATCTAATTAAAAATATTAATGATACAAAAAATTTTTTAAAGTCTAATAAAGATATTATTATAACCACTGTTTTTGGATTATGTATTTGTGAAATATTCATCCCCTGATGAGGAGCCATATATTGCTTGAAACTAGTTGGGATTAAAAAAAATAATAAATGTGATTTTTAAAAACCGTAAAATAGGCCTTTTTCATTATCTTATAAATGAATATTTAATACGGTCAAACAAACAAAAATTATTATTTCCTTAAAAAATATTAACGTTTTGCATTATTTTGGTAATAACACTTGTAAACTGTGTGGCTGAAATTTTCACGCAGATTCTGTGTGATCGCATTGTGAGATGGGCTGCGGAATCTAACTTGATTCCCGAGTCGCAAAGCTGTTTTAGAAAGGGTACTCTATCTTGGTTGAATAAGATTACAAGAATTGATTCTTCAAGACTTCCTAAACTATGTCTCATGAAGTTAAAAGCACTCGCCTTGAAGAATCCTTCTTCAAAGTTTAACTGGTTTTGTCATTTAAGATCATTTTATGAAGCCTATGGTTTGTCGGATAGTTGGCAGGATTTGAGTCTCGAAGCAAACTCGTTTGATGTTAACTTTTTTTCTAAAAGATATGAGCTTTTCTTTAAAAATTATCCCGGGACCTCAGCCATACTTGCGTATGAAGATCCCTTTGTTTTTTAAAAAGATAATTGCTAAAGTCAGGCTGCTGAATTTTCATATCTGCAGAACCTCCTTCGATAAGAAATTTTTTTTTTAACTTTAACTCAAATTCTAAATGCAGATACTGTACATTGGAGGATGAATCTTCTGTTCATATATTGTGTAAATGTTTAGCATGTAAACACATGTGTGTATCAGGTTTTCCGTCGCTAGGCACTGAAGACCCTATGTCTTTTTGTCTAGAAATTTTGTCTTCCAGTAATTTTATAATTGTCGAGAATTTTGTGTTTTGTAAGAAAAGTATTCCGAGTAGGTTCTGAGATGCTTCTTTAGTAAAAGTTTTATTGCTCTACACGGAGAGAAAAATCAAGCGTTTTCAGTATGGGAGTAGTTCATACGGTCATAGCAGGGTTAGTTCTTCTTGTTAAACTTTATACTTCATTAGTAGCGCCGTCCTGCGCAATTCGCAAGTGGCATCTCCTTACTATGATTGCAGGCAGTCCATACTATTTCAGTATAGAAAGCTTACAATTGAATGTCATGCGCAAAACGTGCATTTTCAATATTTGTATAAAAAATACTTGTATCAGCAGAATCACGTTTTTAGGGTTATGTTTTATAAACATCGCTTAAATCAATATCTTTCACTACTCGTTTTAAATTCTAATTTAGTAAATTTGTAATAGAAATGTAAAATTTAACCCACATAGCACAATAGTATGAGGTAAGGTTATGCTGAGTACTAATCGTATGGCTCGTAAGGTTACACGATATGGCTGTGGTAGATCTGAGGTGAATTAAAAATTTCCGCCATGGAGGTAAGGTTACATGTAAGGGTGTTGTAAGTATATATTATAAGGCCATGGTAACCTTACACGTTAAGGTTGAGGTAACGTTACACGTTAAGGTTGAGGTAAGGTTACATGTCAAGGTTGAGGTGACGTTACATGTTAAGGTTGAGGTAAGGTTACATGTCAAGGTTGAGGTAAGGTAATTATTAAGTTGTAAGGTTGAGGTAAGGTTGTGATAAGTTTACCAGTTATGGAAAATATTGAATAAAAAATTTAATAAATAAATATTAAATTAAAAAGTTAATTTTGTTGCTCTTCTTTATTTTGGAAACTTGACGTGAAGCAGAAAATTTTGAAAACAAATTTGGGGGGACAGGGATTCGAACCTGGAATCGACGCGCCTAAAACCTATCATTCTAACTAACTGAGCTAAGTAGAGAACTGGCAGAAGGAAAATCAATTTTTCCTTTAAGCTGAACCAAGAAGATGATTAACTCCTTAAAGGCAAAATTAATTTTTCTTCTGCCAGTTCTCTACTTAGCTTAGTTAGTTAGAATGATAGGTTTTAGGCGCGTCGATTCTGGGTTCGAATCCCAGTCCCCCCAAATTTGTTTTCAAAATTTTCTGCTTCACGTCAAGTTTCCAAAATAAAGAAGAGCAACAAAATTAACTTTTTAATTTAATAATTTTTTATAAATTTTTTAAAATATTTTCCCTAACTGGTAAACTTATCACAACCTTACCTCAACCTTACAACTTAATAATTACCTTACTTCAACCTTGACATGTAACCTTACCTCAACCTTAACGTGTATATATAATTTTATCTGAGAAATTCAATTAAAATTATTTTGAAAATAATTAAATTCCGGCAAGGAATTTAAGTATTTATAAAAATAATTGAATTTTTTTGAAGGATTTATTAAAATTTTAGGAAATATTTGCATTTTTTATATTTTAATTAGGAAATTATTTTAAGAATTTATATTTGAAAATAAAATATTTTGTAATTTGCAAAACATTTAATAAATGGATTTCGTCTTTGTATTTTTGTCAAACTTACGCATAAAAAGCTTGAAATCATTATGAAGATAAAATTCTTATAAGTATGAAAAAAACTTCCAGAGTTTAAAATAATAAAACGAATTTGAAATCCACAACGTTGATTAACGAAAAATAATGTTTAATAGGAGTATAAAAAGTATAATGGAACAATATAGACACAAAAATTATTTAACCCCTTGACTGTCGCGGACTCATATATGCGTGGATTTAAAACTAGCCAAAAGTGCTCTTGACGCATATATGCGCAACATAAAAAGGTGGTTTAAAACTTCTTAAAAATCGCTGAAACTGGTTACTCGGGGGTTTTTGGGGTCGCTGAACACGAATGCGGCGTTTGTTTTTCAAAATTCAAAATGGCGGATCCAATATGGCCGACATCATTCTCAAACATTGATTCGATTTGCCTGGAAATCTCTACTCGAGGGGTTTTCGGTTTTGCTGATTACGAATTCGAGGTCGGTTTTTCAAAATTCAAAATGGCGGATCTAATATGGCGGACAATTTTTCAAAACTAATCGGATTCGCTTGAAAATGGTTACGCGGGGGTTTTGGGGGTCGTTGAACACGAATCTGGCGTTAGTTTTTCAAAATTTAAAATGGCGGATCTAATATGGCAAACATTTTTTTGAAAAATTGATCCAATTTGTCAGAAAATCTTTACTCGGGGTGTTTTCGGGGTTACTGATTACGAATCCGAGGTCCGTTTTTCAAAATTCAAAATGGCGACTTCAATGTGATAGAATCATGGAGCAAAATTATATGGATTTGCTTGGAACTCATTGCTCATCAGTTTTTAGCATTTCTGATTAAAAATCTCAATTTACATTATCAAAATTGAAAATTAAGCTGATACCCAATAAATTAAGTATCAAGTTTAATTAAAATTTAAATTATATTATTTCTAGCCAATCCGCTAATTTTTAGTAATTTTGAACCGACATTTTGAATTTTGAAAAACTAACGCCAGATTCGTGTTCAGCGACCACGAAAACCCCCGAGTAACCATTTTCAAGCTAATCCTATCAGTTTAAAAAAATTGTCCGCCATATTGGATCCACTATTTTGAATTTTGAAAAACCGACCTTGGATTCGTAATCAGCGATCCCTAAAACCTTAGGATACCAAGTTTTATAAAAATAAAAAAATAAAAATTTACAACACACTTTTGGCCAAAACAGTGGAAATCTCGTCGACAGCCAAGGGGTTAAAAAACTTTTTTTCCGTTGCATTTAAACATTATTTATTACATATTTATAAAATGTAACATTTAAATAATTTTAATTTGTATACCTAGCAAAAACTTGTGCGTTTATACATAGAAAATTTTAAAATTATTTCAACTTTAAAAAAATTCCGTTTAGCATTTTCATAAAGAAATGATCATCAGTTACAAATTTGTTAATAAAATTCTTTATAAGAATTAAATTCAATAAATAATTTCTTTTTGTATTTAAATAATCGAATTATCGAAGAATTTTCTAATAGAAATTGATTTTAATTTTTGTCTAATTTTTAGATAATAATAGAATATGAGAATAATTTTCAAGAAGTTACAGAAACAATATTCTTATAATATAAAATAAAGATTTTAAAACTCGATGCTCTTTAATTATTATAAAACATGAAGAAATCGATTACATTTGTCAATTTCGAAAAGTACTCTAAATTATATGCTGTAACGCGTTGCAATAAAATCATCATTCTTTTTTTACACAGTAAACAAGGTGGTTCTTTTGGGATCAAGTTGACGTTTATTAACAAATTAGGTTTTCCTGCATTTGTCTGTACATTGAACGCATGATACTGATGATTGAAAAAAATTGTGGTAAACTGTTGTTCTTTAAAGTAAACATTTTTGCAATAAAATATTGTTTGGACAACACCAAATTGAGGACCCTCTTCTGTTATTCTTGTCACAAAAACTGTACCTTCTGAATACTTGTTCCCAAGTATTTCAACATTAATTTTCAAAGTCTTTACTGGTAAATCGTTTGGTAAATAAGGAATTAGAGTTCTAAATTGCATATATGCATTGGAGTTGTCAATGGGTCCTAGAATAAGCTCTCCAAGTGTAGGTGACGAAAATTCATTATGGTAACACAATTTTAATTGATGTCTAATCGCAATTGTTAAAGGCAAATCAATGTTTGATGTGGTTGAATCAGCAGTTTCTTTAAGTTCCTTATTCCTTCTTTCATATTTCATTGATGAGTAATAAAGTACTGGACCATTGAATAATATAGATCCGGGATAATGCAGCCATAGATGCATTTTTGGCTTCAGTTTACCAAAAAGTTCCAATATTTTCTATTATGCTTCATTATTAATAATTTTACAGTTTTCACTTGTCCTTTATCCATGACAGGTGACATTAAAATATCAATAATTTCTCTCAGGCAAAGATAAAGCTTCCGAGACGATTTGCTGCAGGTATGAGATCACCAATCATCAAACCTAAATACGTCGCCAAACATAAAATTTCGGAAGCAGATTGTTTTAATTTGATCTTTTGTCCTCCTTTTTCCCTTGAGAAAAATATAAGGGTCTCGGCTTGTTCGACTTTTCTTGTTCACTGTATGGAAATGTTTCTTTACGCTGGTTTATTGTCTCCAAAGTTATAATTTTTTCTTTAATCAGAGAGTCTATAATTTTAGATATAGAGTAATCGATAGTTCCTTCTGGAACGTCGTGCATTAGATCCACACTGATATTTTCAATAATATCGAATTTACTTAGTTTATTAAAAATACACATTTCTTTAATACCGTTTTTGAAAATCGTTTTTGTTTACATCGGCTTGATAAGAATCTGGTGTTCTTAACAAAGATTCTTTTTCATCAATCATGTGTTCACATTCAGAACTTGAAGCAAAACAAATTATACAGAAGTAAGTCACCTTAAAACTTAACGAAAATCCACAAATCCTATTTAATCCTGCATTGTCTCCTAATATTTGCACACATTCAAAAAAAGACTGTCTGATCTGAACCATTAAATTTAATATTTAAACCATTCTCTGATAAAAACTCGAGATCCTCAATGGTTTTCCTAAACAAGTCTGCAGTTTTAAATTTGTTTAAATCCTTCGCATAGAAAATCGTCGAAACAAAAATATTCTTCAGTTTTGCAGCCATATGAGGTGGTAAACAAGCAAGCGATACATAAATACCTCCTTATTTTTCTTCCCCTGTGTGGCTACCTAAAGCATTGCGCGTTTCAAATTCATCGAAATATAAATAAATCGGTAAAACGATCTTATTCGAGTCTTCATACTTTTTCGCCCATAATTCTCCTTGTATAACATTTGATATAGTTTCTTTTTCTTGACGTATATCACTCATGTACGCAAAGATTGCTTCTAAGACACCTGGCATTGAAAATGCTGCCATTAAAGTGTCCTGCATGGAAATGTGTACTGCGTACACTGATTTTTTTGCAAGATTTACATTTTTATCCTTCGTAGTACTGTATACGCATTTTTTTCCAACTTCAAACAGTTGAGGTCGTATAAAAAAACTATTCTTTTCATATAATTTAAACCTCAAATGTTCAGTTGCAATTGGTCGAAATATATCTTTAGCATTTTTCAAAATAAAGTAAGTCTTTGAAAGTGACGCATCATTTGATAATGGTTTAACATGACGTTCAACCTCATCTTGAACAAATGGAATAAACTTTCGCGAAAGAAAGTCGTCAAATATATTTAACACAGTATTTACATCTGCTCTAGAAATTTGCGGGATGTTATATAATGAAAGTGATAATTTTAATAATTCTTTATTTAAACCAATCTATGTACTGTCTTGATCAGAACTAGTAAAATCCATTTTTTCCATTACACTAGTTTATCGATTAATTTAAAAAACGCGGTAAAATCGTTAAATGCGATTAAATGTATATCACAATATACAATGTTTTGGTATAATATTAAGTAAATAATTAATAGAAAAATTTGTGGCATATATTACACTGGGTAACAAAAAAATGGTCGTGTTGTGAACTGAATTGAGCTAAAATCGTATTCTTTCGATCGAGCATCTCGTTAAAACGATAGTTCGATCGATTCTTAAAAAAATTCAAATAAAAGATCCCAGACAAGTGGGATCTTCCTGGGGATGCGTCAATGCATTTCCTCTTCTCCCCCGTGAATAAAAAAAATAAATAATACTTTTTCAGTATATATCAAAATTATATGCTATAATCAAAAATTGATATTATATCTAATTAATAATATTTTTAAAAATTAATATAATATAAAATTTTCTGATTGGCAGATAGTTTTCTATAATCAGACAATAATTAATTATTACTAATTTTATTGCAAGTTTTTTATGCTTTAGCTCTTTTTTCAGTATAGAAAGAAAATAATATTGTATATATTTAATAGAAAACTCTATTATAGTGAGACAATAGCCAATTTTATGTGATTGGACAATTTTTTCTTCAAAAAATTAATTTTTATCTTTTTTTGCAGTGTAAAACAAGGAGTTTTTAGAAAAATAAATGTTTATATTAATTAAATTGTTTCTCACTTTTAATTATTTTTAATTTTTTAGAAATTGGCTTTGAAAATTTAAATTTTTAATCTAAAATTCTTAATTTGTATAATATATTGTTATTAATTTATTTTAAATTATAGAAAAACAGTTACTTTTAAACAATTGTTTATTTTTTATTTGTGTACATTATTCATTACAAAATATAATATTTTTAATTAATATAATATTTTTAATTAATATTTTGTTTTTATTTAAAATAAAAATTTTTATTTTATTTTAATTAATATTTTTAATTAATCTGCTAAACTTTAAAGTAGAAATATAAATCACATTTTGTTTTGTATATCGACGACACAAATATTTTTAAAAATTAGAAAATTCAAATCTAATAAAAAATATTACCACAAGAAAAATATTCTATCCTCTGGACAACGAAGATTGAATTTCGTCTTTAAACGAACACGTAACCCAGGAATTAATACACATGAGATATTTTATGCTATCATTGTTAAGCCTATTTCGATGCTTCCTGATTGTTAATGACCCACGCGAAAAAAGGCGTTCAGCAGCAACGGAAGTTGCTTGAACGCTTCGAAAATCTCTAGCCATTAAAGCTAAAGAAGGGTACAAATTTTCATTTTTCCTCCACCAGTCTAAAATATTTTCATTTGCGTCCACACAAGGCTGAGATAAATAAAAGTCAATTTCTTTTCGCCATTCTTGTGCCGATTTGCAACTTTTTGCTTTTTCTTTTTTATTCGTAAAAAATCCTCGCAAATTAAGAGTCTCCTCTTCATCAACTGGTTTGAATTCTGATGTAGATGCTACGACGTTATTCATCGAGTCATTTAAACTCTCCTAATTAAATACATTATGAGTAATTTTATTTAACATTTTTAATAATTTAATAAATATAGTTATTTTTTATATAATTAATAAAAATATAATAAATATAAATAAAATAAAAATAGAATCAAATTTATTCAAAATGATGTATAATAATAATTAATTAAATATTTAAAATAAATTATTTAATATATTAAAATATATTCATTTTAACTTTATTTAATTTACTTAAAGTTTTCCAAAAAATAATAGTTATATTATTATCGACAATTAAAAGATAAGATAAAACAATATATATTAAACTATATGCTTTTACCTTTGGTTTATAATAAGTCGTTTTATATATCGACTCAAATTTTTCTAACGATTCTTTTACCATTTCTCTGCCCCAAGACGATTTATAAAACGATTCGACTTTAAATCTTGGATCCAATATAAGCACGGCACAATAAACCCAATTACTTTTGGCATAGTGCTTCATGAGCTTACTTAAACAAGCTTCAAGCCCTTTTAACATGGTGTCATCTACCCAATTAATATCAATCTCCGATTTTCCTCGTAAATAATCAATTTCTGTCGTGATTTTGTCTAGAAGCAGTCAACCCATTAAAATATTTCAAGAATTTGAAGACTGTCATCAAAATTAGCCACTCGTTTTCCAAAATTTGGTAATCTCTTAGTTGATTGTTTAATTCGTACAATAAATTTAATGACTTTTTCATTTTCAGAGCAGTGCTAATCATAGCAAAAGTAGAATTCCACCTCGTCGAAACATCCACATTTGGAAGGTACATTTTTTCCTCCGTGACGTCACAGCAGCTTTCCAACTTTGCTCGCCATTGCTCGGAGAGTTTAAAAATTTTTAAAAGTTTTCGCAATTTCAAAAGTAGAAATTTTTCTTCAGATTCGGAATTTGTAGAATTTCGTAAATTTTGAATTCTCACCTCTACATCAGTTTCGCTTTCTCCATCTTCTTCATCTTCAATTGGACCATCTTAATCATTTTCATTGTTTGGATAATGAGATTTATCTATTTTTAAAACATTAAGCAAGTCTTGCGCTCCTAAATTCAAAATATGCCCATAACACTGAAAATGTTGATCCACAGCATCGAATTTAATCAGTTTTGACGTTTCTTTCATAAACGTTGTGTTCGCTGCCGCATTATCCAGTGTTACACCTTGAATTTTATCTTGCAAACTGCTATCAATAACTGCTTTGGTAAAAGCTTCAGCAATATCTCGTCCTGAATGCTTTCCATTTGAGGGTATGAAAAAGAGAGTCAGCGAATGCAATTTCCAAAAATTATCGACAAAATGAGCAGTTACTCCAAAATACGAGCGATTAGATATAAAGGTCCAACCGTCAAGAGTGTACGATATTTTAGAACCATTATTTTGCAAAATTTTGAAGACAACTTTCTCCATTTCTAAATATCTCGTCTTGGTCAGTAAATAAAGTTCATTTCTAAGAGGAAGATTGGCTCTGGGATTTAAATAGTGAAAAAGATCTTGCGTTTCTTTATCATCAAAGAAAGAAAATGACAAATACTTCTTAGCCACCCAATCGACTCGTTTTTTTGTTGAAATTTCCTTGAACAAAAACCTATATATAAAATGAAAAATAAGCTTAAAATATAAATCTGCATATTATTTTCGAAAAAGTGGAAAATTACTGATGAAATAATCATAGTTGTTGTGAGTCAAGAAAATTATTATAAATTAATATTTAATTATTTATTATTTATTATTTATTATTTATTATTTATTATTTATTATTTATTAATATGAAACATAAAAAATGATAATTTTTTAAATTTGAATTTTATTACAAATTAACACTTGAAATATTCAAAAAGTCAATTATTTATTTATAAATGTTAAATTTATTTTTCATTTCTTAAAAGTATATTATTATTTTTTGAATTAAATTAAACTAATTAAATTACTTCTTTCTTTGATTCAAGAGATAATTCACTGTCCAGATAAGTTTTCTTATATATTTCAGGGTGTTTGTCTCGAAGATGGCGTTTTACTCCAGTTGTGTTACTGTCTTTCATTTTGACAATAAATTCCTTTTCTGTGGGACACAGTTTGCATTTTCCCATTTTACAGTCATTTGAAAAGAAAAATTCGAATGAATCTCCTAATGGTAGTCCCCCGTGTTTCCTTCTTTTTGATTTTAATGGAACGGAATTTTCTTGTGCATTGCTAGGTATATACATTTTAACAATTTGAGAATATTTTAGTTATTTTATTTGTATTAAAAATTTTTAATGTTTTGTAAACATTTTTTTTAATTATGAATAAATTAAAAAATAATTAAATTTGTTAATTTACATTTCTATTAAACTTTTAGAATTATTATATAAAATCTAAATAAATAACCTTAATTAATTTTTTATTAGTTATACTCAAAATAACAATTAGTAAAGTAATGATACACCTTGCCAAATCCTGATTTTTTCCATGTCAATCTCCTTTTTCCTCTTATTATTTTCCATCATTAAATTGGCTGCCATTAAATTGTGAAATAATTCTAATTACCGAAATCGGATATTTCGAACGATTCAAAGCGAGCAAAAACAAAAGAATAACATATTACCGCGATTCGTAAAAATTATCGACAAACGAACTTCATCGATCAATTACGAGAATTTATCGGTTCGACATGCAACACTACTTAAACATAATAAAATTATTTTAAAAACAACAAAGTTCACATGAAACGCAACAGTCAAATAACAGTTCAGTTCAATTGATTTAATTTGTCTATGACATTGGTTACTGCACCACACAAATTAGGGAAGTCATAATCATAAACCTAGCTGTCAAGAAACTCCCATACACGGCTGCAAATGTGCGAAAATTTTCGACGAAAAACTTTTACGCATTGAAAACACAAGTCAACAGCTTTAGTAGGGCTTGCTACCTGATAGGTATAATCACCAAGAACAACATAAGTTGATGTTATGCTGTTTAAATTTGGACCAATTATAACCACAAATGGCTCAGGGATCAATTTGTGATCAGTGTACAAGAGTGTTTGCTGTTCATTTAATTGTTGTAGGAACTCGCTGATATTTTCTTGCTCCTGTGAATGAAATTTTATTGAATTTTAATTTCATATTAAATTATAATATAATTATTTTAATACATCCAGCAATATTGAAATTAATTAGTAACAAGAAATTATCACAAATGAAATATTAACTACTTTAATTTTATAAATAATAACTAACTTTTAAGTATGAAAATTTTCTATTTAAACAATTTAAAAAATTTAATTCAATATTGTTTTAAAAAATTATTTGTTTCAAATTTCAAATATAGGAAAAATAAAATATTTATAAAAAAATATTACAAAAATTTTCTAGATAAATGTGATTAGCTTTTTTAACTGTACTAAAGTATAGTAAATAAACTAAAATTTATTTCTATGAAGCAATAATAAAAATAAAATTGTTAATAATAATTTATTAGAATGTATTATATGTGGACGTCCACATGAAAAGGGCCCATTTTGTCGGTTCTAGTTTTCGAGTTATTTGCAATTTAATACTTTTTTGAGAAAAACCTTAATTTTTTTTTATTTTTTATTATCAATCTACATGTTTTGACAAGTCAAATCATTAGGTTTTCATTAATTTATCGTTAATTTAAGTGTTTAACTTTATTGGTTCTTTAGAAGAAGAAAAGGGCCCATTTTGTCGGTCCTTTGCAAAAATATTCCGTATTTTTGAAATGGAGGGTCAAAAAAATTAAAACCTCTTGATTTGTCATCTTTAAAGTACCCTAAACTCAAAACAATTATTATCTGAATAACTTCCGAGAAGAACCAGAGATATTAATGTTAGAGTCATTGATTACGTAGTCGTAGATGTAAAAAATGTCGATATTTCGTCAAAATTTCATAATAAAACCTGTTAAAATTTTTTTAATAAGTTTAATTTCTATTCTTTACCTTTAAATGACACAATAAAATTGTTCCCAATCATTAATCTTGTACAAAAATGGTTTATTAATAAGAAAATCGCCTTTTTTAGAAAAGGGCCCATTTTGTCGGTTTTTCGTATTTTTAAACAGAAAGGGGGGGTAAGGTGATTTTAAAAATTTTAAACCTATTGGTTTTTCATCTTTATGGTGCCCTGGACAGAAAACAATTATTATCTGAATAACTTCCGAGAAGAACCAAAAATATTGATGTTAGAGTCTTCGATTACGTAGTCGTAGAAGTGAAATTTTCGATATTTCGGCAAATTATTCATAATAGAGACTTTTAAAAAATTTTAAATAAGTTTAATTTTTATTCTTTATCTTCAAATGACACAATAAAATCGTTACCAATCATAAACCTTGTAAAAAAAATGGTTTATTAATAAGAAAATTGTCTTTTTTAGAAAAGGGCCCATTTTGTCGGTTTTATGTATTTTCAAACAGAAAGGGGGGGGGGTGGTTTTAAAAATTTTAAACCTATTGGTTTTTCATCTCTAAGGTGCCCTGAACTGAAAACAATTATTATCTGAATAACTTCCCAGAAGAACCGGAGATATCACAATTAATAGGTATCACAATCTTTAATTCCGTTTTTCTCGAAATGAGGTATTTGTCACTATAAACTTTGAAATTCTGTAACTCATCGAATTTTTGACCAAAAAAGTTGTATGACCACTCAAAATTTTCGTAATTTTGCAAGGAATTCGCCCATATAGATAAGTCCAATAGTGCCAAAATGGGCCCTTTTCATGTGGACGTCGACATATAATAATATAGTTCTTTACCTGCACGTGATTGACAAATGAACTCAAGACTTCAGACTTTTCTGTGTTCCAAGCTTTTCCCAGACTTAACTTTTTTGTCAATTTGGTTATTTTCTTGAATAAAAACGGCAATAGTATGAGAGCAAAAGTATTAGCCGATTCTGAAAAGTAAAATGTATTAAATTAAATAAAAATTTTCATAATATTTATTTAAAAATTTTTGAATATCTAACCGCTGTTGAAGTTTTGCAATATTGTTTTTATTTCCTTGTCTCATTTAATAGATTGCGCAAAGGGCTTAGGGGGTTAAGTATGCAAAAAATGCCCCCGCTTCTATTTTTCTCAAATTTGGCCCATATGTTACTATCCATATGACTATAACTTTCTGCAATTTTGAACTCAAAATTCGGTTTTTTGGGGGGAGTTATGGAGGGGGACAGCAAAATCAAAAAACTTATTTTTCTCGAAAACTACTAAACCGATTTTTATGAAATTTTAAGAGGTTGTAAATATAGATAAGAAGATTTTAGAAAAAAAAATCCAAATTTTTTTTTCAAAAAAAATTTTCAAATAAAATTTTTGAAATTTTCAAAATTTTTTTTTAGGGTTATTTTTTTAAGTGACCACTTTCTCTTTTGTTGTAAAAAGTACCTTATAATGTCCCCTTTAACATATATTTTTTTCAAATTTTTTAAAAATATAGTTTTTGAGTAAAATGTCAAAAACCATGGTCATGCTATTTGTCACGTACGGTAATGCACATATATACATATGGGCCATATTAATGTGATAGAGTATAGCTAAATAAGTATGGAAAAAGTGACCCGAATATATTTTTCCCATTCATTCCTACCCACTTAAAAATAACTTTTTCAAATTTTTAACTCAAAATTTTGAGTTTTTTGGAACTGATGGAGGGGAAAAAATCGAAAAACGCATTTTCCTCAAAAACTACTGTATGTATTTTAATCAGCTTTAGATATGTTGAAAACACAATTAAAGAGATTCCAAAAAAAAATTTCAAATTTTTTTTTCAAAAAATTCCAAAAATCTTTTTTTCAAAAAATTTCAAAATGAAAGTTTTTCGAAATTTTCAAAAAAAAAATTTTTAGTTCTATTAAAGTGACATTTTTAAGTATTTTCTCATTTCATTCTCTTATGTGATCTACTAAATAAAAAATTTTGCCCGATATGATTTCAAGATGTGTCACGGTAAATAACTTAAAAACCCTACCCGAAACATTTTTATGTTGTATGCAAATGTTTAATTTTAAAAAAACTGTCAAATATTTTTGCAACTTATTACTAGTGGCTTATTAAGGTTGATAAATACAAATCTGAAGTTGATTTAAAAAAATATTTTTAGACAAACAACAAAATTTCGAAAATTTAAAAATCAAATTTTAGGATTTTTGGAGTTTTTTTTACCGTGTCGCACTCTAAAATCATGTAGGCCATTATTTTTTAAAAAGTAAGACTGTTAAAGAAGTTAAATAAAAAAAGTGTGATGTCCTGCTTCAACGATCCAAAAAGAAAAAAATTTAAAATGTAAAAATAAAAATTTTTGGATTTTTCTTTGCAAATAATTTTTTTGACATCGATTTCAGGCTTGTATTCAGAAAACCCCTAAGTATTATTTTGCAATTAAATAAATAATTAATTAGTTAACAATTCGCATACAACATAAAAATGTTTCGGGTAGGGTTTTTGAGTTATTTACCGTGACACATCTTGAAATCATATCGGGCAAAATTTTTTATTTAGTTGATCACATAAGAGAATGAAATGAAAAAATACTTTCAAATGTCAAAAAAAAACTCAAAATTTTGAGTTAAAAATTTGAAAAAGTTATTTTTAAGTGGGTAGGAATGAATGGGAAAAATATATTCGGGTCACTTTTTCCATACTTATTTAGCTATACTCTATCACATTAATATGGCCCATATGTATATGAGCGATTCCATCTCAAGTGATCAAGGTGGAGAAAAATTTTTCTCCAATCGTAGCAAAACTTAGGGCTTTTGTAGTACTCATAGATAGTAATTTTTCGTGAAAATATTTTTTTACCTAGTCCAATATTTTCCGAGGGGGAGGGGGTTAAATTTTTGTGTTTTTCAGTACAATGCTTATTTCAATAATTTTTTACTCTTAAACAATTAAACATACAAATTTGACAAAGTACATTTTGGAAAGGTTTTTTCATCCTCTTTCGATTAAAAATAAGCATTTTGAAAAAAAAAATTTTTTTGACCAAAAAAAATCAAAATTAAAAATAAATTTCAATTTTTGAGGGAGATGGATACGATTTTTTTTTTTTTTTTTTTTTTTAAACGAAAGCTGAGGTTTTTTCCTAAAGGGACATATAAATGGTAAAGTGGGACTAGAACGTTTAAACATTGAAAAAAAGAGTTTTCTCCAAAACGGAGCTAAAAACCGGGTTTTGAGCGCTCCGGCGAGTAGAAAACTCTTTTTTTCAATGTTTAAACGTTCTAGTCCCACTTTATCATTTATATGTCCTTTTAGAAAAAAACCTCAGCTTTCGTTTAAAAAAAAAAAAAAAAAAAAAAATCGTATCCATCTCCCTCAAAAATTGAAATTTATTTTTAATTTTGATTTTTTTTGGTCAAAAAAATTTTTTTTTTCAAAATGCTTATTTTTAATCGAAAGAGGATGAAAAAACCTTTCCAAAATGTACTTTGTCAAATTTGTATGTTTAATTGTTTAAGAGTAAAAAATTATTGAAATAAACATTACACAATCAAGGGGTCTTTTCGTGTAGTGTTTATTTCAATAATTTTTTACTCTTAAACAATTAAACATACAAATTTGACAAAGTACATTTTGGAAAGGTTTTTTCATCCTCTTTCGATTAAAAATAAGCATTTTGAAAAAAAAAATTTTTTTGACCAAAAAAAATCAAAATTAAAAATAAATTTCAATTTTTGAGGGAGATGGATACGATTTTTTTTTTTTTTTTTTTTTTAAACGAAAGCTGAGGTTTTTTTCTAAAAGGACATATAAATGATAAAGTGGGACTAGAACGTTTAAACATTGAAAAAAAGAGTTTTCTACTCGCCGGAGCGCTCAAAACCCGGTTTTTAGCTCCGTTTTGGAGAAAACTCTTTTTTTCAATGTTTAAACGTTCTAGTCCCACTTTACCATTTATATGTCCCTTTAGGAAAAAACCTCAGCTTTCGTTAAAAAAAAAAAAAAAAAAAAAAAATCGTATCCATCTCCCTCAAAAATTGAAATTTATTTTTAATTTTGATTTTTTTTGGTCAAAAAAATTTTTTTTTTCAAAATGCTTATTTTTAATCGAAAGAGGATGAAAAAACCTTTCCAAAATGTACTTTGTCAAATTTGTATGTTTAATTGTTTAAGAGTAAAAAATTATTGAAATAAGCATTGTACTGAAAAACACAAAAATTTAACCCCCTCCCCCTCGGAAAATATTGGACTAGGTAAAAAAATATTTTCACGAAAAATTACTATCTATGAGTACTACAAAAGCCCTAAGTTTTGCTACGATTGGAGAAAAATTTTTCTCCACCTTGATCACTTGAGATGGAATCGCTCATATGGGGGATTCCGCGTCAAGTGATCAAGGGGTCTTTTGGTGCAATGTTTATTTCAATAATTTTTTACTCTTAAACAATTAAACATACAAATTTGACAAAGTACATTTTGGAAAGGTTTTTTCATGCTCTTTCGATTGGAAATAAGCATTTTGAAAAAAAAAAATTTTGACCCAAAAAAATCAAAATTAATAATAAATTTCAATTTTTGGGGCAGAAAGACCCAATTTTTTTTTTTTTTTTTTTAAACGAAAGCTGAGGTTTTTTCCTAAAAGGACATATAAATGGTAAAGTGGGACTAGAATGTTTAAACATTGAAAAAAAGAATTTTCTCCTAAACGGAGCTTAAAACCGGGATTTGAGCGCTCCGGCGAGTAGAAAACTCTTTTTTTCAATGTTTGAACATTCTAGTCCCACTTTACCATTTATATGTCCTTTTAGGAAAAAACCTCAGCTTTCGTTTAAAAAAAAAAAAAAAAAAATTGGGTCTTTCTGCCCCAAAAATTGAAATTTATTATTAATTTTGATTTTTTTGGGTCAAAAATTTTTTTTTTTTCAAAATGCTTATTTCCAATCGAAAGAGCATGAAAAAACCTTTCCAAAATGTACTTTGTCAAATTTGTATGTTTAATTGTTTAAGAGTAAAAAATTATTGAAATAAGCATTGTACTGAAAAACACAAAAATTTAACCCCCTCCCCCTCGGAAAATATTGGACTAGGTAAAAAAATATTTTCACGAAAAATTACTATTTATGAGTACTACAAAAGCCCAAGTTTTGCTACGATTGGAGAAAAATTTTTGTCCACCTTGATCACTTGACATGAAATGCCCCATATATGTGGACGTCCACATGAAAAGGGCCCATTTTGTCGGTTCTAGTTTTCGAGTTATTTGCAAATTAATAATTTTTTTAGAAAAACCATAATTTTTTTTTATTTTTTATTATCAATCTACATGTTTTGACAAGTCAAATCATGAGGTTTTCATTAATTTATCGTTAATTTAAGTGTTTAACTTTATTGGTTTTTTAGAAAAAGAAAAGGGACTATTTTGTTGGTCCTTTGCAAAAATATTTCGTATTTTTGAAATGGAGGGTCAAAAAAATTAAAACCTCTTGATTTGTCATCTTTAAAGTACTCTGAACTCAAAACAATTATTATCTGAATAACTTCCGAGAAGAACCAGAGATATTAATGTTAGAGTCATTGATTACGTAGTCGTAGATGTAAAAAATGTCGATATTTCGGCAAAATTTCATAATAAAACCTGTTAAAATTTTTTTAATAAGTTTAATTTCTATTCTTTACCTTCAAATGACACAATAAAATTGTTCCCAATCATTAATCTTGTACAAAAATGGTTTATTAATAAGAAAATCGTCTTTTTAGAAAAGGGCCCATTTTGTCGGTTTTTCGTATTTTCAAACAGAAAGGGGGGTGGGGTGGTTTTAAAAATTTAAAGCATGTTGGTTTTTCATCTTTAAGGTGCCCTGGACTGAAAACAATTATTATCTGAATAACTTCCCAGAAGAACCAGAGATATTGATGTTAGAGTATTTGATTACGTAGTCGTAGAAGTGAAAATTTCGATATTTCGGCAAATTATTCATAATAGAGACTTTTAAAAAATTTTAAATAAGTTTATTTTTTATTCTTTATCTTCAAATGACACAATAAAATTGTTCCCAATCATTAATCTTGTACAAAAATAGTTTATTAATAAGAAAATTGTCTTTTTTAGAAAAGGGCCCATTTTGTCGGTTTTATGTATTTTCAAACAGAAAGGGGGGGGGGTGGTTTTAAAAATTTGAAACCTATTGGTTTTTCATCTTTAAGGTGCCCTGGACTGAAAACAATTATTATCTGAATAACTTCCCAGAAGAACCGGAGATATCACAATTAATAGGTATCACAATCTTTAATTCCGTTTTTCTCGAAATGAGGTATTTGTCACTATAAACTTTGAAATTCTGTAACTCATCGAATTTTTGACCAAAAAAGTTGTATGACCACTCAAAATTTTCGTAATTTTGCAAGGAATTCGCCCATATAGATAAGTCCAATAGTGCCAAAATGGGCCCTTTTCATGTGGACGTCGACATATGTGCATTACCGTACGTGACAAATAGCATGACCATGGTTTTTGACATTTTACTCAAAAACTATATTTTTAAAAAATTTGAAAAAATATATGTTAAAGGGGACATTATAAGGTACTTTTTACAACAAAAGAGAAAGTGGTCACTTAAAAAAATAACCCTAAAAAAAATTTTAAAAATTTCAAAAAAATTTTTTGAAAAAAAATTTGGATTGTTTTTTCTAAAATCGTCTTATCTATATTCACAACCTCTTAAAATTTCATAAAAATCGGTTCAGTAGTTTTTGAGAAAAATAGGTTTTTTGATTTTGCTGTCCCCCTCCATAACTCCCCCAAAAAACCGAATTTTGAGTTTAAAATTGCAGAAAGTTATAGTCATATGGGCCAAATATGAGAAAAATAGAAGCGGGGGCATTTTTTGCATACTTAACCCCCTAAGCCCTTTAATTATTTTTTGTGCTACATCTGGCCAACGAGTTTAAAAATAATTTTCAGTTCTTTTGAAAGCAACTTGAAAGTCTGCGTGTATCTGCAAAATATAAATATACATATTTGATATAAATTTAATACATCATAGAAAACGATTTTAAAAATATATTAACACAGAAAACTCACCAAAGTATATCCAAGAGAATTTGTCAAAACTGGAAATGTATTTAGGAGGAAGGATGCATCACCTTGAATGCAAGGTGATGCTTCCTTCCTCCAAAATATTGTATTAATAAAATATTATGGAGGAAGGATCAGAATAATCAGAAAAACAATTATAATATACCATCATCTTCAATTTTTCTTTTACGACTTCCGGATATTTTAATCAGTTTCATCACAATTGCTTTTTCTCGTAGTTTCGTATAAACATTTAAAAGTACTCCATGAGCATCTATGTCCTTATTCGGACGACAATAAAATGTTTTTTTTTAAATTAGGTGGAAATAATTCTGCAGCACTTATTGCTAAAAATTCAAATCTGTCTGACGTTATCCTAAAAAAATGAAAATGTTAAAAAATTAAATTCCAAAAAATAGTTGCACAATTGTTTTTTAATAGATTTTTCATTTTATATTATATATACGTACGAATATGATTGAGTGCGATGAATTTCGTGATATACTAAAATCCTAGCAACTTTATGCACTGAAAAATAAGTTGTGGTCCAGCAAAATTGCATTTGATTTAATTTGTGAGGAGTTATCTGAAGAAGAACAACTTGGTTGTGGTTCCAATCTCACGTGGTCACTTGAAATATCTGCAGTTAAAAAAATTATTAATTAAACATAATTAAATCAAATTTACCATTATTTTTTAACACCAACAACACAAAGACCCAGTTGATTAATATTTTTCAAATTTTAATATATAAAATAACATGCGATAAATTTACATATTTAATAAAAATATAAAAAAGTATCAACTGCATCTAGGAACAAAACAATTTTTGCAAACCCTTAAAACATGGAGAAACCGTAGCTGTTAAAACATCAGAATTTTTATTACATCTGTGACTACTACTATTCGCTTCCTTTAAAGAAGTCATTGTTTCGATCTACAAATACCCACTATAAAAAAGTAATACATTTGATTTGTAAACTACAATTATTATTTTTTTAAAATCTTTTAAGTAATTTAATTTATTAAAAATAATTGTTTTTACCATTACATTTCAACTTTTACACTTATTAATATTGAATTAAAAACTTAATTAAGAAATTTATTTTATTATTAATTTAAAAATTTATTAATTACAAAAAAATATCATGTACTTTTTAAAAGATAATAATCTAATATTGTTGCAAAGAAAAATTGTTGTTTTGTTATTTTCATCGAACATAAATTATAAATGAAAATTTTCATTTAAATAAGAAAATTAAATATCTCTTTTTAGAATTAAAAATCTACAATGGAATTTGAGTATATATTCTTAATTATTTTAACATATTTTTTACTCAATTTTATTTCGCAGGATACATGCCATAGAAATGAATAGGAATTATATATTAACACTTTCTTTATACTAAGAGACAAATTATGAATCATAACCTATCTTTTTTACTTTATATTTAAATCTACAATTACTGGTAAATTTAATAAAGAGACAATTAATAAATATATTTGCACACATAAGACAAATGTAGGGGAGTGCTGTTAGGGTTGGACAGGTGTTAAGGTTGAGCCATCGCGTTTATTTTGTCTTATCACACTAGCGCCATTTGTTTTGGTACTTAAATTCTTGCTACTAATGCTAGTCAACTTTTCACATGAGTGTCAGTCAAGTATACGAACGTATACTTTTGTTTTTTGGGAGTCATTGTTATACGCTTAACAGAAACTTTTTTGTGGTATCAAAAAAAGAGAAGTAAATGTAAAAGAAATATGCCAAAGACAAAGTAAATTTATTGAAATTGTTTATTAAGATATTATACGAAAATGTGAAAAGAAATTTGGGGTTTTGTGTGACGCGTTTGTGTTCTGTGTGGCATGTCGCAAAACGACGCGTGAGTTAACGTTACATTTTGAGTATTATTATGTGTGCGCGGTTCCCGCTTGTAAGCATTAATGTAAATGTGTAAACAAGTTGATACCTGTCACTGTTGAGGGGGGAAGTAACTGTATCAAATGCCAGTTTGATTCGTTAAATAAAATTTGAATTCAGAAAAATTAAATAAAGAACTAGAAGGCTCGAGTTGAATAGCCATAACGGCGCGGTTCAGTATTCACGTTGTGTGCGTGCGTGTGTGTGTTTGATCAAAACGAATCCAACTTCAAGTAATAGAAGTGTAAAGTGATCGAGGGGATAACCAGATGGATACTTTTTAACGGTTAAAGTGCCGAGAGGATAACCAGCTCGGCGTTATTCTAATATTGAAAGGATATCCAGCTCAATGTAATAGAGGTGTAAAGGTATCGAGAGGCAACCAGTTCGATACTTTTTAACAGTTAGAGTGCCGAGAGGATATCCAGCTCAATGTAATAGAGGTGTAAAGGTATCGAGAGGCAACCAGGTCGATACTTTTTGCCAGTTAGAGTGCCGAGAGGATAACCAGCTCGGTGTTACTCTAACATTGAGAGAATAACTAACTTAATGTAATAAAGTGCATTGGTATTGAGAGGATATCCAACTTAATACTATGCTATGTTTAAAGACGTCGGGGAGTGTATGCAAATAAATGAATTGTGTCGAGTCAAAAGCATGTAAAATTTCAAAGACAGTTTATTTTAAAAGTACAAGTCAATGAAAAAGTTTAAGTATCAGAGCTTGGGAAAATGTTCTAAGTTCCTAAGGACGAAAAATATTTTAAGTCCAAAGTTGAACGAAAATATTCTAAGTCCGAAGTTGGACAAAAATTTCTAAGTTCAAAATTGGTTGGAAATATTCTAAGTCCCAAAAGTGGAAAATAGTTTAAGTCCCGCAGTAGTGTTAGCAGTAGGCAAGGCTAAGGAGAGGAGGCAACGAACCTTTTAGTGAACTCTGGGGAGAACTAACATGTAGGTAAAAGAAGAATGTAATATTACATGTAGGTTTCGACGTAATGTAACAGACGTTTGTGGTCCTCTTTTTACCCGTAGGTCAAAATTGACCTAAATTTTGAGGCTAGCAGAAATTCTTTACAAATTTTTGACATTTAGGTCAAACTTCCCTAAAATTGACCTAAATTTTGAGGGTAGCGGAAATTGTTTGTCAAATTTTGACGTTTAGGTCAAAACTGCCCTCAAAATTTACCTAAATTTTGATGGTAGCGTGAGAGGAAAATGACTGAATCATATATAATACATAGCGTAAAATATACATATTAAAATATAACCTATTAATCCTTCATCATTTTCACCAGTGTTTACAAACCTTGACTTACACAGTCATATTGAATTAGCTGTCACTGTGCATGAACGTAGTCATAATAAAGTGATTAATATATATTATCAAAATGTTAGGGGTCTCAGGACGAAATTAACAACCTTACGTCAAAATTTACCTGTTTCCAATAGTGACATTTTTATTTTTACGGAAACTTGGTTAACTAGTGATTTTAATTCTCAAGAATTAGGTTTTCATAAATACATAGTTTATAGATTTGACAGAAACCCACACTCAAGTGTTTTCTCCCGTGGTGGTGGTGTTCTCATCGCAGTTATTCCAACAATACGAGCCTGCTTAATTAACACCAATGTATTCACCATCGAACATCTGTTTATTAAGTGTTCACTTCATTCACAAATATATATTTTTGGTACATTTTATATTCCTCCAAACTCTAACATTGATATTTACAACGAAATGTGTCAAATTCTAGTGAACATTGTATTAACATTTCCTTCTGCTTTATTGTGTATTATTGGAGATTTTAATGTCCCTTTCATTAGATGGAAACGAGATTCAGTTACTTGTCATAACATAGATTGTTTTCCAGGTACATCTTGATCACAGAGGAACATCGCAAACGTTATCTTCGAAATGATAAGTTATTTAAATTTAACTCAAATTAATACATTTCCAAATTATCGTAATTCTATCTTAGACTTATTGTTTTATAATTCGCATAATTATACATTGACGCTGGCAATAGATTCTATTGTTCCAATTGATGTTTTACATCCACCTCTTACACTTGCTCTTCACACAGATTATGTACAGCACTGCACTGATTTAACTACTCGTTCATATAAATATGATTTTAAAAGTGCAAACCTCGGTGGATTTTTTTACCTTTTTAGTAACATCAACTGGAACCAATGTTTGGATAAAGCTGATGTTAATGTTGCTGTGAATGTTTTTTATAAACATGTTTATACTGCTTTTGATTTTTTTGTACCAGTAAAAATGGTTTTTCATTCAAATTATCCCTCTTGGTTTAGTCATGATTTGAAAAGATTAATTTGTTTTAAAAAAATAGCACATCGATCGTATAAACAAACAGGGACAAGATCTGATTGCAATAAATTTTCTTCATTAAGATCAGAATGTAAACGGTTGTCGAAGTTTTGTCACAGTAATTATATAAAATCTGTTGAAAATTCAATTTCAGACTGCCCAAAAAAATTTTGGAATTTTTAAAATGATTTGCGTAATGATCGACAACTCCCAAAAACTATGTTTTTAGGCAATGTCGAGGCTAATAATGATATAGGGATTTCTAATTTGTTTGCAACTCATTTTAAAAATGTCTACGGAAATGTAAATTGTAACTGTATTAACCAAGTCTCTGATTTCTCAAATTGCAATAATCTTCACGCTATTACAATTAGCAAGTTAATGATTCGTGAAAAGTTAAAGGGTCTTGATGTTAATAAGGGAGCAGGCTCTGATGATATTCCCCCCTCTCTTTTGAAATCATGCTGGAAAGCTTTTATCGATCCTTTACATATTCTTTTTTAACCTATCTTTGAAATTAGGTATTTTTCCTTATGAATGGAAAAAGGGAGTCGTTGTTCCGGTCTATAAGTCTGGTGATAAGAATAATGTAGCTCATTACAGACCTGTTACGATTCTCGATTCCATTTCTAAAATTTTTAAAAGTATTCTCTACGATATTATTTACAGTCATGTTTCATATTCCATTGTTTCTCAAAAGCATGGTTTCATGAAGAAGAGATCGGTTATCACTAACCTTGCATGTTTCTCCAATTTTTTATTTAATAATGTGAGTATTGGTAATCAGGTAGACGTTATTTACACTGATTTCTCAAAAGCGTTTGACAAAGTTGATCACGAGATATTAATATCTAAGTTGAGTTCTTTTGGTCTCACTAACGTTTACATTAACTGGTTTATTAGCTACACTAAAGATCGCTATTTGACAGTTCGTGTAGGTAATAACTACTCTACATCTTTTCATGCAACCTCAGGTGTCCCTCAAGGATCGAATTTGATTCCACTTCTATTTTTATTACACATTAATGATATTGTTGAGTCGATATTGCACTGTTTTTGTTCTTTATTTGCCGATGATCTTAAAATTTATAGAATAATTTAGAACATTGACGACTGTTTATGCGTTCAAAATGATATAAATAATTTATTACAATGGTCATCCGATAATAAACTTGAATTTAATGTTAACAAGTGCAGTGTGATGTCTTTTAGAAGAAATAGTGATAGAATTCTGTATGATTATAGTATCGGTAGTGTCCAGCTGCAAAGGGTATCTAGTGTAAGTGATCTGGGAGTTACTTTTTGCTCAGATTTAACTTTTGATACGCATATTAAAGAAACTGTCACAAAAACACTTAAAATGCTTGGTTTCATCTTTAGAAATACCTCTGATTTCAAAAATATTAAAGTAATTAGATCCCTCTATTTTTCATTGGTCCCACGATTCTGTCTAACATAAATTTAGTTGTGTCCACTAGAAATTTGAGGAGTCAAGGATCAGAAAACCAAAAATTGTTCAAAACAAAATTTAGCAGAACGAAATACTTTGAGTACTAATAAATAGAATTTGTAAACACGGCAATGAATACTGTCATGCTCTTGATGTTTTTGGTATCTCACTGTTAAAATTTACTAGTGAGCTTCGTTCATTAATTTTAGGCTAATAAAATCACGGTATGTAAACGACCGATTCAATTTAATTTAATTCAATTCTTTTTTTTTCTTTTTCTATCTTTTTTTTCTCTCATTATGATACTGTTTAACTAACCATTTTTGTTTTGATAATTTTTCATTTCTTATATTTTAAGTATTAAGTTTGTAAAATTTTAGTGCTTATGTACGAAAGGGCGTTTTTATTTTGTAAGCCCGTACATTCTTGCAAATAAATAAAATAAATAAATTATAAACTAAAATACATTTAAAATTGTTAATGAATGTTATTTCCTAGTATTGCTTCGAAAAACCCTTTGTTTAAACAATTTTCCGCGAAAGAATGTCTAAAAGAAAGCCTAAAAATTATAAATTAAAATTTGCATTACAATTTTCATTTAAGATAGTAACATTGGCTCGGCTAAGATTATTCGGGAACGAAAAATAATGTTTTGTTTTTTCCTACCATTTAGTGACCTGTATCAAAGTGTATTAAATAAATAAACTCTGCATTTATAACTATATTACGTTAGTTATTATTTAGTTTATGAATTCTGCTTTTTGTTACACGGCAAAATATAAGGTACACATGCTATACCTTTCAAAAAATGTATTCAACAATTAACTTCACTTCATATAAAAACAATAGGAAATAATAAGTGTGAAGTGAATTGAATAGTAAAATTTTTAGACAGAGATAACAAATGCACCGAAAGGTACAGATACTGTCCCAAACATTTTTCCGTGTAATTAATTTTTAAAAATAACAAAATTAGG
The DNA here is from genome assembly GCA_032872475.1 of Leptopilina myrica (nomen nudum). Taxonomy (NCBI): domain Eukaryota; kingdom Metazoa; phylum Arthropoda; class Insecta; order Hymenoptera; family Figitidae; genus Leptopilina; species Leptopilina myrica (nomen nudum). The sequence goes on from CM065467.1 coordinate 9,046,513, forward strand.
CTATTTTAGAAACAAAATTTTTGAACATTTCGTCGGTTGGGTGCAGAAAGGTGCCAATTCAGACTAGTAGTGAAAAACGTGCCGTTTCAAAAAACACGTGAGAAACCTGCCACTTCAGCTGCGATTTGGAAAACATGCCAACTCAGAATTGACGATCATTTTTTTAATTTTAGGTACTAGAAAGAAGTTGTCAATCAAATAATAAATAATCAACAAATTAATTCAATAAATTAGTAAAAATATTCCTTTTTCAAAGAAAAATAACAATTATGCAAAATTCAACTAAAAAATAATTTTTGTACAACTTTATAATTTTTTGCTTCAAATTTTTCTGTACTGACAAATGTCAACCTAAAATAAAAAAAATGAACGTCAATTCTGAGTTGGCATGTTTTCCAAATCGCAGCTGAAGTGGCAGGTTTCTCACGTGTTTTTTGAAACGGCACGCTTTCCACAACTAGTCTGAATTGGCACCTTTCTGCACCCAACCGACGATTTATTTTAAATATTGCTTAAATTTTTTCGACAGCTTAATTATTAAAATAATAATTATGTACTCTTAATATTTATTTTATGTTTTTAGTTTTATTTCTAATAGACAAAAAAATTGACATTTTACGTTTTATTAAAAATGTTTTAACTCCCAGGAGTCATTTTTAAGAACATTTTCACATAGGTTAACTATAGGAAATAAATTAATATTTGGGAAAAATTGGCGCTTGACTCATTTTGTTATATCTAGAATTACATGTAAAATCAAATAGAAAAATTTTCAAAAATATCAACAACAACAAATTTTTAGCAATTTTTTGATTCAAAAAATCGATTTCTGTATGTTTTGTAGTTATAGTTAGTAAGTTAGTTATTTTAACACCTAACGATCTTTTCTACGATCAGTAAATCCCATAATTAGAAATTTTCTATTTATTAATAGTTTTTTAGTAATTTAAAAGCTCGGCTCGGCTCAAAAAATGAAAAGCTCGAAAATACTCGATCGAGCTTCGAGCTTTTTGCACACCTCTAATATTTATTACTAGCTGTCGTACCCGTCTTCGACGGGTTTCAGTTTCTGCTAATACATTTATAAAGGGTGACTACCAACTAGTAAAATCAATTTAACAGTGAAAAACTAAGAATGAGTTACCATTAACCGTTTATTTTATTTGAAAAATATTACTATTTGAATTAGTAAATGACTTTTTTGTCAAATACTATTTTTAACTAATTCATATTAAAAGAATAGTATTTTCTGCGTTTGTAGTACTTTAATTATAATTCTCTAAAAATTAAACCTAAATTTCCACTAGTTTTTGGTGTTATGCAGATTCAAATTCGAACTAATTGTATCGCAAGAAGACCCTGCGTTACAACTTCTAAAATCTAAAATATCATTTATATTGCAGGCTGAACGTAGAGCTTAAATTTTGATTCGGGCCTGTTTACGTAAATATTATATTAATAAAAATTAAAGTAAAAGTAAAATTTTTAAAAACGAATTAATAAAAAAACTTTTCTTTGGTTTGATAAGAAAATTCCCGTTTTGGCAAAAATTTCACTTTTTTCCTGGTCAAACTGAATTCGCTGATACTTTTTAGCTTTCCCGCGTTATTATAGTATTAGTAGAAATGAAAAGCAGTCTTCGATTTCCACATTGAAATCTATAAAAGAAACCATGTAAAAGCCCTTTTCATAAAGGAAACCATATAGATTTCCATGTAAAACTGTATGGGAAATTAAGACTTTGTAAGATTTTATACAGAATTTTACATCACATATATTTCCCATAAGATTTTATATGGGAATTCTAGGTGGGTTTCCATTTGGAGATTTTCAACATTAAACTAATCAAAATTCGGGAATCGATTCACCCGTTTTTGCGTAATACCCGTATAGTATTTTGGAGCCAACAACATACTCAAACATTTCTAAAATTCAAAAAAAATTTAACTTTAAACACCAACCTTAAACCTCACGTTCATTGATTTTACAAAATTTGTATTAGACGCTAAATTCATGACTCTAATCTTGTTAATAAACTAAATATAATAAACATAAGTTAAATTTTAAAAATAGCAACTAATATCAATAACAACTTTATAGAAAAGAAAACAATATTCAACAAAAAAATTAATTAAAAATTTTGAGTTATTAACTGACAAAATATTGCGGACATATATACATACATAATATCTTTTATTGTCATTTTAGGAATTCTTACTACTTGAGTAGATAAACTAGACATGAATTTACAAATTCTAAGCAATGTGCAGACAAAAGTCTGATTTTATTTATAAAGATTTTAATTATATATTTTTGTATTTAGTTATAACCTAAATGTTCTAACAAGATCTGATATTTTCCATTCTGCATCAAAGAAGTTATCGGCATTAGACAATATTATTAAACAAATAATCAAACTGTTAAGTTTAAAAAACATAACAAAACATAAGTTTTTTCTTTTAAATAGGAATACTTTCGGTTTTTTGTGTTTTGAGTTGTTATTTCACTTCCGTGGAACAATTTTATGGAGTAGTAAAAAATATGGGTATCATTGAATCGTAATAATCAACTTCCTATTTACCCTTAAATTTTTCAACTTTGCTAAAATTTAGGGGTAAATAGAAACAGTTGATTATTTCTCATGAAATTTGAGAAAAAATCAATTTTAAGTCTGGAAATAAAGTCTGGATATAAAGAATTAGATAAAAAATGGTGTTAGTCGTAAAATAATTCAAAATAAGAAATAACAATGCATTATATAACTTTAAAAGTATTCAATACCAAAAATTCTAACTCATTGCACAATTATAAAGGTTTCAACAACTTTAAAAAATTTTAACAGATTGGTTTAACATAACTCTCGGTCTCTCTTAAACTCTCTCATTCTCTCTTATTCTCTTTCAATTTCTGTCATTCTCTCTCATTCTCTCTTATACTCTCTAATTTTCTCTTATTATCTCTTGTTTCATTACTCTTACCGGTGCTATGTAACGAACTAACGTCTATTTGCTATAAAGTACCTATATAACAATTCTATACTTGTTAAATTCTATGTACCGATGCGATCATACATGAATACTATTTTCAATGCATTTTTATAATGCTGAAAATAGTGTTGAGGTTAATAGAACCAATTTTCTCTCTTTCTATTATAAGAAATACTGTTGAAATTTCTATTCCTATTTACCCCGAATTTCCAGTTTTTAGGGGTAAATAGAAACAGTCTCCTATTTTTAAGAAAAATTTTCAAAATGAAAAAATCAAAGTTGTTTTTTGTTGTAGTATTAATAAGAGATAATTATAAATTTTTATATGAATTTTTAGCTTATTTTTTCAAATGCGAATCAAAAAAGTGAAAGGGTGTCTTCTTTGATTTTCAATTTTTATGCAATAGGAAATATTTTTGTATATACTGCTGCTAATTGACAAACTGAGAATAGGAAAATACTTAGAACCTGTTGGGGGTGATCTAAGTTACAAGGTTTAAGGCCGTATTCATTTTTAAAAAATTTGTATTTATCAAAAATAACTACTGTTCCTGGAAACAGATAAAATTGGAAACTAATAAATAAGATCTTCTTTTGTTTTGTTAGAAACATAACCCTTTCAAGCATATTTTCTAGATCAAGAGTCTATTTTCGCCTGCATTTTGACAGAAAACTTTACACAATTTCTATATATAATTGAAGGTTACTCAGTTTTCTTTTTTTAAAATTAATCTTTGGAAAATTGCGCATCAATACATGGTAATTTAATCTTTCCAAAACATTAAAAACAAACTTCAATTTGAAATTGTTTAAAAGAATTGTTAATTACAATTTAAAAAATTTGTTTTTTACTAATCACTTTATTTTTTCTTCAAAATATATGCTTCAAGCTTCATTTTTAAAAAAAGTTTACTTAATTATCTTTATTCGTTTTAGAGTAATAAGAAAAGGAAAATTAAATGACCCAAAACTTTAACACGTGTTTTACTTCCAAAATAAATTTTTTGCTTGAAAAATATTTTAGGGAGTAAAAATATACTCGTATATCTACCAAAAATTATAAATTACTTGAAAATTGGAGACAAAATTTTTTCAAGTAGCCGATTTCACTTATTTTGTCCCATTTCAAAACGTACCGTAAAAAAAGCTAATTCCTCTCACGCAGAAATATTTAAGATTTACAATTGTTTTGTTTAATATAAATGTTAAACTTTAATTTAAAATTTATTTGCAGCAGATTTTTTTGGCTAACTTTCAATAAAAATTATATTTTAAACACAAGTGAATAATTTTCATATTGAACAATTAGTATAAAACGGTAGGGAATAAAACTTTACATTAAAATTTTTATGTTGAATCCTTCTGAACATTGCATTTCCTGTATCTTCAACATGATTTTTATAATGCACAAAACTGAAAGCAATAAATAGATTCTGCAAAGAATCAATTTTAAAAAAATTCAAATTTGTAGTGTAAATTCTCTCAGGAAATAAATCCACAAAAAAGATTCTTTCGCCTGGATAATTTAAGAATGTTAACTATTTTTATTTATAATTCGATTTTTTAAATAATAGTACTCTTATAACTAAAAATTAATAAACGATTTAAAACGGTTTATGCACAAAACTGTCAAACTTAACCTTATTTTTTATGGTTATGAGCACGAAGTAGTACCCGAGACAAAATTTTCAGCCTACTTTCAACATGATTTGAATCTACAATTTCTTATCCCTTAAAAAGCTTGTAATATTCATCTGAAACCGACTTTAAAATAGATATTTGATTCTAACGAGGCTACTATGAGACTAAATTTTGTCACTTTCGTCTAGTTTTTCCTATTTTCTGGTTGATTATAGTGTTGTAAGGTTTATTTCGCAGCCTCAAAAGTTTGATAGAAGGTTCGACAGTGCGATTTATACCTGTCAATGAAGCACGTACACGTAGGGTTAGATTCCTTAAGGTAGCGCCTGGAGTGTTTTAATATTTATGACCTCTTTTATTGCCAGCAGGATTAAATAATAAAAATGACATTTTTAGGTTTTCGAATTTTTTTTTTCACAATTATGGTTTTTACACTTTAAATAGATAAATACTTATTTTTAAAAATTATTAATAATAATTTATTATTAATTTTTAATATTACAAAAAACATTATTAGTTAAAATTTTATAAATACAACTCTAAACAATAAATAACATAGAACATATGGTTTTTACACTTTAAATAGATAAATACTTATTTTTAAAAATTAATAATAATAATTTATTATTAATTTTTAATATTACAAAAAACATTATTAGTTAAAATTTTATGAATACAACTCTAAACAATAAATAACAGATTAACATTGCATAGTAATATTGACAATATTTTTGCAAATGCTCTTTTCGACTTACAGCAATAAAGCAAATCAATATTGTGGCATCGATGTTTGGAAATATAGAGGCAATATTCTAAATAAATGTCATTAACCTCGAAACGTTACAACATTGTAAGTCAACCTTTTGATTTATAATTATTAAAGTCCACCTTCACCTTCATATAGTTTTTATCTTGCTTGTCAACCACCACATAAACACAAAATAGTTTTTTTATATATATTTTTAATATATAATTTTTTTTATGTAAATTTTATTTTACACTTTTAAAAATTGAGTGCAAACTTTGTCGTAGTTGACGAAAAACTGACTGCAATATGGGTTTTAGGCTATGTGTTAGATATGTTTTTACTATAGTAAATTTTTGAGTGGAAAATTTAGAAATCTCAAAACTATATTTTGTGTATATTTATTCATATATCTTTTCATATTCAATAAGTTAAACATCTGTAAGAACTTACTTTAAGATTGCTAGCAATTTTTTGTACTCTCATTTTTATGACTTGTACCCGGGAACGAAAAAAAAAATTTTTCAACAAAGGAGATTCCTTCGAACTACATTTATATTGAAAGTCGAATTTCAAAACCAATGTCTTAGGTTCAAATGAAGTTGGTGAGGAAGAATGTAATGTTTGTTAGGGTTAAAGGAAGGTTAGTAAGGTTGCCAGTTTGAGAATCATAAAATTAAGAAGTTCTTTTGAGGTTCATAAGGTTTCTTTTAGGGTTGGAAATGTACAATCGAAGGGTCAATAAACGTTAAAGTAATGTCATAAGGTTTAAAAAATCGTCAAAAGGTTTGAATCAGTTTGAAAGTAAGTTTCTATAGGTGAATGTAAGTTAAAAATTTCATCTCGGGTATAAGGAGACTTCACGGCCGGAAAAACATGGCCCCACAATAGGGCGATTAATATACAGATTTTTCGGTAACCCGCTGTTGAGCGCGACCTCGCCGTAAAAAAATATAACTACGTTGCGTCGTCTGCTTATTGTTTTCATGTGAGATATATGTGTGTAACTCAGGGAGTAGAGAACTTCGCGCCTTTTCCGTTGAGGAGTATAGACGTATTTTCGTCTTCTCTTCTTATTCTGTAAATTTCTGAATTGCGAGATATTAGTCTCGCCGGTCCTCCGATGTTTTATTAAGTGTTTTTTAATACTGTGAAGTAATTGACTATGTTTTTTTAACTCTATAATCGTTTAATTGAAATCTTCATTAAGTTGTGTGTATGAGTGATAATCTCAGATATTAAGTGTCCTGTCATACTACTATACATTTTGAACTTCTATCTCTTTATATAATTTATTCCTCTCATTAAAAAGGGAAAAGAAGATGGAAAAGAAGAAATGAGGGAAAAAATCTAAGGGGAATTTTAAATGAAATGAGGAAATAGTGCATTAAATTCTGGTTTTAATTTTAAATTATTTATGAGTTTATTATCTCTGAAAGCTCCACTGAAATTATTTTTCACCAAAACAAGGAAAGGTCAACTATTAAAACAATATTTGCTGGCTACTCGAGGTTGGATCTTTATTTATTTTCCATTACTTGTTTCTCCTATCATACGCTCAAATAAATTCCTTATTTCTTGAATTAATTTTTCCTCTAATTATTCTTGTTACTATATTTGGTTTCACCTGGCTATTTTATTTTGAATTCGTGTTATTTACATTATTATGTCTAACCAATTTATAGGAAAAATATTTGCCAGTTTTTCTTTTATGATTATTAATTTTATCTAAATTATTGGGTTGTCTTATTTATTATTATGTTAATTTTATTTAATTAATTAATGAGGCTGGAATCTGCTTTGGATTTTGTTATCTAATAACAACTACATTTTGTTTTTTTTCTTCTTTTACTGGTTCTCTTTGTTGTTGAATAGTTCTTTTCTTTTCTTAGATTCGCTATTTTGCCTCCTAAGAACCCACTGAGCGCACCTCAGATGTCCTCGTCTACAAATAGATGTAAATTAAAAAACTCAAGAAAGTCTGGAGTTGGAAGAGGATTTCTGGGCCAGAGAGGCTCTGATAGGAAATTCCTTCAAGTACAACAACAACAAAGACAACAATCCAACATCCAATCTAAGGGTTTGGGTAATGGGAATAACGGTAACAATGGAAAAATGGAAGTGGATGAGTCTAATGGGGGGGGGATAAAAAGAAAAGATCTCGATCTACAATTAAATCAGGGAATTGTTCTTCACCTAATACTTCTGATTCGTCAGGTTCTTCTAACACTCCTCATAAGATTTCAAAAAAATCCTCTAGTTCCGCTCAATCTCAGATTGGAAATTGTCCAAATACCTCACATAATGATGGGGAAAAACTTCTGATTTGTCTGGCAAGTTAAATGATCCTGTTACTATCCATACTGATAATGACCCTCTTAATGAGGAGGATTGTCGAGTGCATCGTGGAGATGAGTTCCTCTCTGGTGAGCAGGAATCTGCTCCTGATAGGGGGTTGAAACTCAGGGATCTGCTGGAGAATCCAACTTATTATTGGTCGTGTCCGGAGAACGTGAACAGTCCTTTCAGATATGATGAAAAATCTATAGACCCGTTTTATGTTCTAATGGAATCAAAAGATCCAAAAAAGTCCTTAGGTAAATATGATCTTTTTGCCATTTCTGATCTCATAGAATCTATCATCCCGGGTCCTAAACGAATTTTTAGAAGTGGGCAAAACCAAATTAAGATCATTTGTGAGAACTATAAAGATGCTAACACCTTGATTGATTCTTCTGAATTAAACACACCATATAGAACTTATATTTCCGAGAGTCAAATAAGTCAAAGAGGATTTTGTAATGGTATCTTAAGGTTATGTTATTCAGTGGGCACGTGTCCAATATAGTTTAATATGAAAACACGTGACCACTGAATAACATGTCCTTAACTTCAAAATCTGTTTCTGAGTTGAGAGATAGTCTGGATGCAGACACTAGAAATGGTGTAATAGCCATTAAGCGTTGCTTTGACGGTAATTTGGAAATCATGAGTAGGGTTAAATTCTCATTCCGCTCTACTTTTATTTCAAGAATAATTTTTGTTAGGGACTTTATTTAGACTATTATCTCTATTATTCCTAGAGCATCGCGATGTTTTAGATGTCAGAGATTCTCTCATATCGCTGACCAGTGTCGGTCAACACATCCGGTTTGCTCCCATTGTTCGGGTAATCACAGATACAATATCTGTCCATATAGAAATCAAATCCCTTGTGTACCAACTGTGGTGGTCCACACGATGCTGTGGATATAAATTGCTCTATTTATAATTTTGAATTTGAAATTTTGAGATGCCGGTATATAAATAATTGGAATAGAGAGGAAGCTTTGGGGTACCTGTGTTTCAGTGGTTTTTCAAATATTTTTAAAAGAGCTAGAAACGCCAATCTCCCATCCCCTTTTCAAATTTGAATGACGTGGCAGCCTCTTAGATGTATCTTGTTTTTTTTCTTTCCTTTTTCTTTATTTTCTCTCCTTCTCTTACTCATTCATTTATCTATACATATATATATTTTTTTTGTCCTCTCCTTTGTTTAGTTGTTGCTTTTATTTTGGTTCTTTGTTTTTGTTTTCTTTATTTATTTTAGTTATTTTTCGTTTCTCTTTATTCTGTGAAACCTTTGAGGCATGATTATGCTTCTGTTTTAATTTTTTTAATTTTTACAAAAGCCCCTTTTTTTATTTTTAACTTTTTTTAATCTTTCTCCCTTTTTCTTTATCCTCTCTTCTGCTTCCCATATATATACATCAACATAATTCTTGAAGGGGGAAGAGAGGGAAAGCGTCTAATATTTACCACATGGAATGCATGTAGTGTGGTAAATAAAAAGACAGAAATGGAGGCTTTGTTATTTCAACATAAAGTTGATATCTTATCTATCACAGAAACATAGCTGTCGGATAAATTTAAAGTATGGGAATTCTTTGGATATAATACTTATAGAGCAGACCAAGATGCTCACGGTGGTGGTACTGTCCTTTTGGTGAGACAAGAGACCATTGTCAACACAATTAAATTTAAAACCGTTGTCTCTCCTTTTTTTGATGTTGTTGGTGTAACTATTCAAACTGTTGATGGTCCTAGAGCAGTCATCTCTATTTACGCGCCTCCAGGAATACAAATTCCATATAATATTTGGATGAAATTCTTTGAGGAAGCAACTAGTTATGGACCTTTAATTGTTGGAGGTGATTTAATGCACACTCATTTTCTTGGGGTGCTACCTCTAATTCTCCTAGAGGTTCTGATCTGATGGAGATATTCGATATTTTTTCTCTTCTCTCCCTTAATGATTCTGAACCTACTCGTATCGATAGAGCTGGTAGGAAGAATAACAATTTTGATCTAATTTTAATTTCAGACACGCTAATTGTTCAGGCACTTTCTGAGGTTACAGGTGATTTGTATGGATCTGATCATCTGCTGGTTATCTCCAGATTCGACCTAAGTCCTAAGTATGTTAGTTCTAGTTCTTTGCTAATAAAGAAAGCACCTTAGCATTGTCCATCGATATAGAGGGGGCTTTTAATTGTGTCCTTCCTGAATTCCTTTTGAAACAATGGCGTAAAATAAAGGTTCGATACAAACTATACAATTTTATTCAGTTTCTTATCAGTGAAAGAAATTTATTTTTTCTCCTGAACCGAATAGTTTTAAAACTTCTCATGTAGGTGTACCACAAGGTGAAGTTCTCTCCTCTATTTTATTTAATATTTATCTTATGAATCTATTTGAACAATTAAATATAGATTTGGTTATGGAATTTAGAAAATTTCTACAACTGGGAAACATTATTCTATAAGTTAAATACTTCTCGTAAATGTTTCAGATGTTTATTGTTATTTATTTTTATTGTTTATATTATAAATACATTATGGACCTGATAATGTAGAGTGATTACGATCTACATTCGTATATTGTTTATGGTGGTGAATTTTGAAAACTGTAGTCACTATAGACCTCTTCCTAAAGTGAATTAAAGTGATACTTCGTCTAATAAACTTATATAAAGTGATATTTATTCTATCGGATTATAATTAAATACTTTCTGTGATATAGTGTTTTGGCTATCTGTTTTGCAAAAAGCCATTTAATCAACAAAAAAACTCAGGGAGTAAGAGTAAGAAGACCGAACTCTGTCGAAAGCGCTATAGAAATGGTAGCGAAAAATGCATTAAAAGTGCCAGGCTCACTGCGTTCTAGTCAACCACTAACTAATTGGAGCATGCGCATTAGCCGTGTTCTGTCTCTGTTTCTCGTAACAATTGTACGAGTGAGATGCAATGTTTACATTTAGCGATTTAGCCGGTCAGTCTCTCTTAATGACATTATACATACATTATGTACTTACACATGATTTTGAAAATCCAAATAATATCACAATTACAAATAAATAAAATTGCGTTTAAAATAAACACTATTTAAACTATGTGATATTTATTTTGACATAACCAAACTTTTCATCTGTCACCACGGTCAACCTCAACACTGAACTTTAGTTCAACGCGCATGCTCCAATTAGTTGGTAGTTGACTAGAACGCAGTGAGCCTGACACTTTTTGTGCATTTTTCTCTGCCGTTGGTAGAAGCGCAGTTCGGTCTCCTTACTTTTACTCCCTGGTGTAACTATAAATGCATGTGATAAATATATTAATATTAATTTTCTTGGTGAATTGTACATTTGGCTGGTCACACGCATTGTTTTTTGATGTATCAAAAGTATTCTCCTTGTTTACCGAACTTTTCGAAGTCAACTTTGCAGCTTTTCTCTTCTCTCTTGTTTTTTCTCGCAATTCATTGTAAGTTTTGTTGAATTCTTAACAAACAAAGTGCATTCGCATTGTTAGATAAAATGTCATTATGTCATTTTACTTTTGTAAAATAAATAAAAACCACAAAAAGTCACTAAAGCAATATTCTTTTATTTCTTATTCCCCAAATTTTGTTAAAATTGCTCAAAATATCAAAACGGTCAAAACAAAAGCGAGTTACCCGAAAACTCTGTATATCGTTCGCCCTATTGTGGGGCCATGTTTTTCTCAGTTATACACGACCGTGAAGTCTCCTTATACTACTTCGTGGTTTAATTGAATGATTGAATATAATTGCTTATTGATAAATCAATATTAAATATTTATTCCAATAACTTTAGACATTGTTCTTAATTTTTTCTTTATTGATTCTAAAGAATATTTAGTTTAATTTTTGCAGATTATAATATATTTTGCCAGAATAATAATGGTGAGCGAATTTACTCTCATTTAAAGGTAAAGTCGCTCACAACAAAACGGCTTATAAATAATTTTCTGTTACATATTTTAATTTCTTTATGCTGTAATAGGAAAGATAAAGGGTTAGAGATTATATATTTTCAGTGCCAATATTTATTTTCAACGATTCCCGAAGTTATTTAATAAGAAATTGAAAAATTGAGCGAAATTAGCCTCATTTACAGTATTTGGTGAAATTCCAAAAAATATTTGACTAATAAAATGTAAATAAATTCTAAAAATACATTTATAAAAGCAAAAATGAAAATTTTGATAAAGAAAAAAATTATTTCAAAACACAAAAATCGATTCTTTTTAAATCAAAAAATTGCTATGAAATTATTTTTGTTGATATTTTTTGAAAATCCTTTTATCTGAGTTTAGATATAATTCTAGGTGTAACAAAATGAGCCAAGCGCTAATTTTTCCCAAATATTAATTTATTTCTTACTAGCAATAAATGAAAGTTTTAGTTTTATTTCGACTTTTAAGAAATGTAAAATATGAATGTCACTAAGGCAAAAAATTAATTTAAAAAAAAGTTCTCATACAAAATGTATAAAAGTGCACTAATCCTATGTTAAACCCCATTTAAACTTTAACCCTTCGGTGGCACAGGTTAATATTGATCGATTAGGTTTCTTTTGTGCATAGCTTATTTTTTCACATTCTAAAGCAAATTCTGCCCGGCGACCTAAGAAATTCCAACTTTTGCAAAATAACGGTCACCCTACAATATATAACCTTAATAAATATATATAGGGGAGAGGGCCCCAAGGTGGTCAGGGCCCTAAGGTGGTCACCCTAAGAAAATTTTGGTATATTAGTTAGTATCGTCGAATGTTTTTTATTATTGTTATTATTTGAGAAGACAAAGATTTTAATGTAGTTTTGAGGTAAATAGTCGTATCAGTCTCTTTGTAACGTGAACGTCGTAAAATTTCTGTTTTTAAATGATCGAAAATTTTTTTCTCAGTGTGTTAAAATCATCGAAATTATCCATTTTAAATTAGTAAAAATTAGTTATAATTATCTTTATATATCGTACAATAATATTCCAAATGAACATAATTAATATTGTGCTTTAAAAAATTTTTTAATTAACGTTTAAAAAATTGTGTCTTGGCCCTAAGGTGGTCACTTTTGATTTTTTATGAAAATGTGTTTATACGCTATATTTATCAACATTTATCGCTGTGAATGTGAATTTTATCAATTTTTAAGTTTTATGATGAATAATAATAAAAAAGAATTATTTTCAAAATTTTACCTGTCTAATACATACACAAAAAGTATCATTTTTGACGAAAGGACAAAGTGCAAAAAAATATGTTATATGTTTCTGTGATCCTGAAAAACAATTAATATTAAATAAACAACTTAATAATACGTTTTTTACATTTTTTTAAAAACTTTTTTAGTGAATTTTTGTATGGTGACCACCTTGGGGCCACTTTTTTAAAAGTCGAATTTTCAAATTTTTTTAAAAAGTGCCATAACTTTTTTTTTATTAATGAAATGAAAAAAACTTTATGATAGAAAGTTAGGTAATAAGATAAAGTATCAAACGCCGTATTATTGACCTTTATATATAATTCCATTTGAAATATACAGTCGTTCAAAAGATGGGTGACCACCTTAGGGCCCTCTCCCCTATTATATATATATTTTTTTTGCTTTCTGCTGGGTAGTTAACATAAACTTTACAACCGAATAAATCCAATTGGAAAGGTTATGAAAACAGTAATATATTTATAGAGAAACAATTTGTTACAAATTGAATCATACAGGACTCTGTCGATTGCCTTCTGTTTAGACATCAGGACTCGCATAGACCATGCCATGTTAAAAATCCATTTATATTAGACTTATTATTTACCTACGGAACTACCTAGTGGCTTCAGACTTCGTAGATGATTGGTCCCGTTTAGTCGCTGACGCGACTCTTCCGTGCCGCTCTTGTTTTGGCCTTATTTTCTTCTTGTCTTTGACAAAGTCTTCTTGGCTTCCTCTAGGGCAGATCTGAAGACCTTGCTTCCTCCTGATCCGGAGACATGTTGGATACTCTCCTCCTCGCCGACCTTCGCCTTGCATAAGAAGCAGTATGGGCTCTTCTTACAATCTTCTGCCATATGGCCGCCTTCTGCGCACTTGAAGCACGCAGCCGACCTATCTACTGCTTGACAGTCTCGACCTATATGGCCATATTCAAGGCACCTGTGACACCTTGTGACCATAACTCTCCTACTTATTCTGCAGGACACAAAACCGATTTTGATGTTCCCTATCTTCTCTAATCTGGTAGCATCTTCCTGGGTGGTGACCACGACAGCGAGTTTCATACCTCGTTTATTTGGTCCAAAGACCGTCACCTTCCTGCTGACACCGTAGATACTTTGTCTAGGGCCTCCTTGACATCCTGCTGTACGGTGAGGGTGTCCATGTGGCCTCTCCATCCGTCGCTTCTTCACACTTCGCTTTTCCATATCTCCAGATAATTATATATAAATAATAGACAATTTTTCGGGAACTTTAGAAAATGACAAAACTAAGTAATCATACAGTCAACAGTTTTCGTTGAATAATACAGAGCAGCGCTCTAATGTGCAAGTTTTGAAATCAATTACACTTTTCTTTTAGTAAAATAATTGAACGTCTAGGTTTGCAGATTGTCAACTGTTTCCTTTATGTTTCATTTGTATACAGCCATGTTGTGTACGTCGACAACTGGTACTCATCCGCTCAGTTGGCAGTATTTTTACACGATCGCGATACGGGACTCTGCGCAACAGTGAAATCTAACCGGAAAGGTTTACCGAAAATGGAATCAAAATGGAGTTTTAAGGGTCGCTGATAACGAATCCGATGTCAGTTTTTTTAAATTTACAATGACGTATCTAATATGGAGGATGCTTTTTTGAAAAAAACATTTCGTACTATTTTAATGGCGTTTCCAACTTTTACCACGTGTAGGTGTACGAACCGAAAAGTCTTATTTTTTGTTTTTAATTTAAAGAATATTTTTTTAATTTTCAATCAATCAAGCATACAGTATTCGTTTCGAACAGTATCGATATTCATTTGATTTTTACAACTATTTAAATAGTCAGGTACACTGCTTTAATTTGATGTCTATCCTATTGTTTTTCTACACAAAACATAACTTATAGTTCTGCACTAGTCTCAATCATACAGTATTTGCTTTGAAAAGTATCGATAAATGTAAACTTTAGATAATTTAAAATTAAAAAAAAATTTAATTACAAAAAAATTTAAAAATTAAAAGTTTCAAAAAATTGAAAATCACAAAAAAATAATAATTAGACTCTTCGAATAATCCACCTCCACGTGGTATAAGTTGAAAACGCCATTAAAATAGCGGCTAAGAGACGACATTAAATTTGCTGATAGTAAAAAGTTTCAAGCGAATCCAAAAAATTTTCAAAAGCGTCCGCCATATTGGATGCGCCATTGTAAATTTAAAAAACTGACATCGAATTTGTCATCGGCGATCCTCAATACTCCCGAGTGCCAAGTTTCAAGCGAATCCAAGAAATTTAAAATAAAACGTCCGCCATATTGGATCCGCCATTTTTAATTTTGAAAAATTAAAATCTTGAAGAGCGACCCCGAAAATCCCCTATACCTCATTGCTGCTATAATTCATTACCTGAAAATACTTTAAATCGTGTGTTGAAGTTTAAGTTAAAATTGTGGTCATTTGAGCGTTATTGGGTTAAATAAAAACTAACGTACTATGAAGTATTTCCGATGAGCTTTTAAATTTTCTTAATACCTTTTTTTATTTCTTTGTTGTTAATAAATGTAATTTTTTGAACTGAAAGTTTTCTCACAATATTTATTACTTAAAAAAATGTGTTAAGGAAATTTAGAATTTCATCGCAATTACTTTATATTATGTGAGTTTTTAAATAATTTTTATTTGTACTTATCATAACTAATTGAGTAAATAAAAATTAAAAATTTACACTATTACTACCCACATAGCACAAAAACTTCCATGAAATTTCCCGTGAGAACCTTCGGAAGTTACCCTTGGTAACTTCTTGGATGCTTCCCACAGAAACTTGCTGGATGTTACCAAGAAGTTTCTAAAAATCCTCAAAGATGTAATAAAAAATATATAAATTAGCCCTGTGAAGTAAAGTCACGATTTGGTTGAGCGCATAAAGCGATATCCCAGCAACATACTCCGAATCGAGAAGAGGCTGACGCTCTCATCGTTAAATTTAATCTAAAACGACGTGCCGAAGAACTTAATGAACTTAATGAAGTTGTTCGTTACTTTGGGGAAACCTACGATATTGGAAATCCAGCATTTGGACGGGGAAGGGGACGAGTAAAATCTGGCCAACCTCGTTACCCAATACAATTTTGGAATGTTTATGACTTTACTCTGCTTGGTCAACACCGTACGAATAACATTAGTGAAAGCTGGCATAATAGATTTCGCCGTTTGATGGGGAAAGATCATCTTGATCTATATTCAGCCTTACAGGAAATTCAAAAGGAGCAAGGAGACTCGGAAATCAGCCTTGTAGAGTTAGCTATGGGTAGAGTGTTAAAGGCTGCACCTATAAGAAAATGGCACAACCAAAATCGGTTAAGGAACATAGTCGAGAAATACGCCACTACCGAAAGTTTTGATTATTTAAGTTTTAAAAGGAAAATTCCACAAGTTTTCTTGGTGGAAATTTACTTTTTTGGTTAAAATTGCATCACCAAGATTTTGGAGAATTTTCCCCAAAAACTTTTTACAGTGAGCATAAAAAATTTTCTAAATGGAACACAGAGAAAAATGGATTATACAGTTAGGAATATAGAAAATAAGATCATACTGAATATTTTCTGATTATTACCTTTTATAATCTATTTACAACCTTTCAATGTTTTAGAATTATTTCGGGTATTTACAATAGATTATACATTTTAAACTCTAAAATCGAATCAAATTATAATTTTAGATTATTACTATAGTGTTACGTCATCGTAACGTATTTTTCAATATTAATAATAATAATAATAATGTCAATAACAACAAATAGTTGTTATTAACATATTATTAACAATTAGAAACAATTATTAATTAATGAAAATAGTAATAATAAGAATAATAAAATAATAATTAAATTTAAACAATAATAACAAAATAATAATAATAAGCAATTATAATAATAATAAGAAGGTAATAATAAAAGTAACAACAATAATAATTAATAATAACAAGATAATAACAATTTGTAACAATAAATAATAATAATAATTAATTGTAACAATAATAACAAAATAATAATTAATTGCAACAAATTATAACAAGATAGTAATAAAATGTAACAACAAAATAACAATTAATAATAAGTTAATTATAATTTGTAACAACAAAATAACAATAAATAATAGTTTATAATAACAAAATAATAAATTCTAACAAAATAATAAATAACAACAAGTTACAATAATGTAAACAATAATAACAAATTGTAATAACTATAAATAATTAACAAACAACATAAAACTATAATATTAAATTGTAAAAACATATGGCTAAGAGGATGTGAACACGTGCGATCTAAAACTGAGTCACTACAAGTGTTTATCTAACAAAGGGTTTCCAAAAATGTATGAAAAAGTAAGCAGTTCGTAAAATACATGTAAAAGTAAGCTGTTCGTAAAATACATGTAAAAGTAAGCAGTTCGCAAAATACATGGGAAAGTAAGCAGTTTGTAAAATACACAGGAAAATTTGGATATAAAAAGGGCCAGAGCATCAACAGCATTTAGTCTTAAAAATGTAATCGTCAGTAGTCAAATTTGACCAAATTCACGAAAGTGGTGTTTTGAAATATCGTTCGAGTTGTGACAAAAGCTGAAAGAAACATAATACCTATTCAACTGCCTAATTTACGAGTGTCGTAAATCATCTACCTGCATCCCTTAGTAACCCGTTAACGCACAATTGCCATTGTATCTGAACGTCGCCATCCAGGACCAAAACCTCGCTGTTCTAAGGTAAACAGAGAAACCACTTAAGACTCACTCTTAGAAAGCTAGTGCTCATTTCATCTTTCCATAATTTTGATCTTTTTCAAATATGCTGTGTTCAAATAAATTTATTCTTGTCATTTATCCAACCTCGTCCCAACTTTAATTTCTTTAAATTAAAGTTAAATCTAGAAAAATTAGGGAATATAATAATAAGGTAAGACATAACAATAGCAACATGTTTTTTTCAAATTGTCATATTATGAGGTTAAAGTTGTTTTGAAAATTTGTGGTGATCCCACTTTTTTACATATGCTGCTATTTTAATTTTTCCAGGTTTGTAAATTTTTGATAATAACATTTTTATAAATCTAAAAACAATTATAGCATAATGCATTTATTTATCATTAGCTTATTATTGATTATAACGATTTTTAGTTTAAACATTACAAGGGAATATTATTTTTAACCTTTTTTTCAAAGTATTTTTATTTACTTACAAAGTATAAATTTTGTGTTTAGTAAGAATTTATTTGTTTGTAAATTTATTTATGATTAATTCATCAATTATTATTTAATTGATAACAATTTTAATAATAATTTTTTAATAGTTTTGTAGATTAATAAAAATGAAATTACCAGAAATTTACGAATAAATAAATTTATGTTAAAAAAATAAATTTAATGATTGATCAATTAATTTAATTAATAAATGATTAGCAACAACAAATTAAAATTTTTCTTTGTTTTAATTTTATTATTAGTCCATTAAATATGAAATTAATTTTATAAATTTATGGGTTAGTTCTGATTTGTCAAAATTGTATTTATTAAAAATAACGTAAAATGTTTATTCAAATCTCCGTGCAATATAATGTTAACCCAAAAATTCGTGCTATACAATTGTTTTTCAAAATTTCATGCAATATGACTACGTCATTTGTCAGTGCAATATAATGTTAACTCAAGTTGCAGACTATAAAATCTCAATTCATGCACCAGTGCAATATAATGATTGTTTAAATAATTTTTTAAATTAAAATATTTATTTCTTACTTTTACGCTAAAAGAGATTGAAGAAAAAAATATTTCGGTGTCTGAAATAAAAAATGTACTAATACATTTTTAATATACTCATCTAGTAAGAAATTTTGAAAGGTGTACTTTAACAGTCCTTTTCGTGAATTGAATATAATTTTCTATTTTACAGAAGTCCAAATTCATTGTCTAAAGACTGAAAAGCTATGTAGGTGTTTACCAAGAAACAAAATGTTTCATCCGAAAGTCCAATTTTTTTTAATGATTTCAAGCAGAATTTGTTGATAGTAAAATCGTATTATCGAAAAATATTTATTTTATTTTTTTCTAAATAAGTGTTTAAATAATTATGTATTTGACATTTTTTTAAATTTAAATACATATTTAATTCATTAAATTCTGTATTTTAAATAATTATTACAAAATTTTCGAAAATCATAATAACCAAAAATTATTATATTATTTCAAACGATTCGATTATAAATTTATTACTAAAACTTAACCCATAAATCTTGTGAATATTATTGTGTTGTCAACAAAGGCAACTACAATCTATTTAAATAATTTTTTAAATATTTTTGTAGCAAAAGAAACATATATTTTCACTAACAATTATATTTCAATAATAAATAATTATTTTACTCTACTAATTTTTAATATAAAAACAATTAATTACAAGTAATAAATATTTAATTAGTACATTTTTTATTTGAGACACCGAAATATTTTTTTCTTCAATCTCTTTTAGCGTAAAAGATAGAAATAAATATTTGAATTAAAAAAATTATTTAAACAATCATTATATTGCATTGGTGCATGAATTGAGATTTTATAGTCTGCAACTTGAGTTAACATTATATTGCACTGACAAATGACTTAAAGTCATATTGCATGAAATTTTGAAAAACAATTGTATAGCACGAATTTTTGGGTTAACATTATATTGCACGGAGATTTGAATAAACATTTTATCGTCGGGGGCGTCGACCTGGACTAATTTCTTATGATTCAAATTCATATTTTGCAAATCCCATTTGTCCTTCAATCTTCTTTGTTATAAATAAATAAATAAAAAATAATGTTTGGCTTAAATCGCATTTGACAAGAGTCTTCTTGTCATAAATTGTATTTGTCATGAATCTTTTCTGAGTAAATCACATTCGACATGGTCTTTTTTATCATAGATCACATTAGACATAAATCTTTTCTGTTGTAAGTCATATTTGACATAAATGTTTATCGCCATAACTTTTGTTTAATATAAATTTTTTACAATTTTACAATTGACATGAATCATATAAAACACAATTTTCATATGACATGAGTAACATGTAACAAGAATTTTCTCTTTGTCATAAATCATATTGGACTTAAATATTTTCTGTTAAAAATCACATTTGACATAAATCTTCAACCCAATAACTTTTGTTTGACATAAATCTTATTACACCAAAATCGTATGTAATATGTTACAATTTAATATGTTGGAAATCGCATCAAAAATTCACCCAAAAAAATTTTTTGGTTCAATTATTTCCAAATTTTTTTATGATATGTACTACTTATAGTACATATCATAAAACAATAACTTTGCGTGACAGGCTTAACTTCGATAATAATTTATTATACTCAAAGGGAAAAGTTAAAAAAAATAGGACATGGTTTTTCTAAGTTTTTTCATAAGCTTTCTAATGGCATAGTTTTCCTTTAAAAAAAATTTGTTTTTTCACTTTTCCCATCTTTGGATACTTTTTAAAATTTTTTTAAAATAAAAGCTGAGATTTTTTCCGATGAAATACTTACTTTTCAGGAAACTGTTTTTATTTCGAGAAATGAATTTTTGAATATTGCGCATCACGTCGTTGCGCCGCCAAGCCGCAATGTGCTGCGCAGCAATTCGCAGTGTGTGTCGTTACATGTTTAAATATTTAATTCAGAAAACGTTATATTTAACTACTCTCTGCATTTCTTTTTATTTTTATTTCTTTTAACTGTTTGATAAAATAAATATTCTCGAAATAGGCAAATCTGATATAAAAATTATGGAAATACGAAGAGACAAATTACAGTATTAATAATATTCTGAATTTAAAATAGATAAAATAAATGTTTCAACTGAACATCTTTGTCAGTCAAAATAGTACTTACCTTTTTAAAATTGTGTTTATTGTTAATATGGGTATGGCTAAAATATAAGAACCTTATTTGTAGGTTAGTAAGAATTTCTCAATCAAACTTCTTTTGTTGATAATGTCAAAGCATTTCTTTTAGGGCGTTTTTTATATCACAAGAGAATCATGTATACTATCCGATTAACGTTAAATATAATTCATACGTAAAGTTCATATATTTTGCGTTTCTTATAAAATAAATATTATATCCTATGTGATTTACGTCTTTTCCCGGTCACTTGAAGTGACAGGGCAAAGAGGAAAGTGAGGTAGAAAAGTGAGTCTCATAGAAATTATGAGGAACTTAATAATTTAATGGAAAGACAGGAAGGTTCGCGTAAGAACGGCGTGATGCCGGAAGGTAGAGTGTTCGCGTAAGAACGCTGAGTTGGGAGGTAGGGGGGGGGGTGGGAAAAACGACTGAACGCCAGTACATTTTCGTTGCCTTTTATACCCACTGGACATGTGCATAAAAATCTGCCCCATGGAAGGGGAGATTTGTTATACATGTGCGTGGCTTCTCACTCATGAAATCGCGCAATATTCTGATTCAGAGCTTGTTGGGTCTTTTGAGAGTCTGTTGAATTTTGTCACAGAACCCATGCGCAATGTACTAGGTAATACGTACAAATTCGCATGATTTCGTAAGATTCTTGTCAGTTCTTGTCATATTCTGTTAAAAAATATAATTATGTTTGATCTCGTAAAATTCCTTTAGAGTCTGTCGAACTCTGTCACCGAACTCATGTACAATGAACTTGGTAAACGCTAAACTTTGCATGATTTCGTAAGAACCTGTCAAGCAATGTTTAATCTTAAAAGTAAATTATAAAACAGGCTGAAATAAATATAACAATGTGTTATTTTACTCAAAATTAAATCGTAAAATAATAATAAGTATATAATTTCTACAATTGCATAATTGCATTAAAGATATATTTATATTCGTTCTTTTATTTATTTGGATATTGAGTTATTAATTCTTTAATTAGTAATTATTTTGTTATTAATTTAACGAAAGTAAACAATATTCGAAGTTAATACAGACATACATAGCACAAAAACATCCAGGAAATACAATAATGTGCGCAGGTTAGAAGCTTCCTATGGGAACTTCCTGGTAACTTCCTGTCAGCTTCCCATAGAAACTTCCTAGAAGTTACTAGGAAGTTTCCAAAAATAATTTTAAATTTTTTTTAGTGAAATTATTATTTAAAAAGGTTTAAAAAATTTTAATTATTCAAATTTCGCAGTGTTTTAAAATGAAAAAGTAGGTTTAATTAAAAAAGTTATCTTCACAACTACAGCACACATGAGGGTAAGGTGGACTCGAACCACCATAGGCCTCAAAAGTATGCTGCTGGGATAGCGCTTTATGCGCTCAATCAAATCGACACTTGACTTTACTGGGTTAATTTATATATTAAATATTTCATTATATTTTTGAAAAAACTAATTTCTACTTAAGATAAATTCTTTTGAATTAAATTTTACGATATTTACATAATTCGTACATTTTTCAATTAAATAACAAATTCAAAACTTGAATTAATATTTTATTTCACCTAAAGTCGTTGTGGCCTACTTTTAGAAAACTCTCTAAAATGTTCTGAACAAACCACTAAAAAACATCCCGTTGAAAAAAATGGCACGAAGTTTTAAATTGCTTAATTTTAAGCAATTTCATTCAATGGAATCAAATTATGTCGTGTTTCCATCATCAAAAGATTTCAAAAATAAATGCGCTAAAATAAAAAGTACAGGAACAAAGTCGAGAACGGACAAAATAAAACAAACTACCAACAAAAATATAAAATAAAATAAATGATTTAAATAAATCAGTTGTTTTAAATATTTTTCTCATCAAAAAGTTAAAATAAATAAGATCCCAGTAGCACATTATTTTACAGCAATATTGAGAACATTGCTTCAACATTACCAAATATTGCCTCAATATTGTCAATGTTACTGAGACATTTTGTGCAACTGGGGGAATAAAATAAAAACGAATTAAAAAATCTTAAATTCAGACATTAAATTGAAAATAAAATTAAATAAAAAAACTATAATGCAGGCATTATAATATTTTAATGGCAGACTCAACCCTATAAAATGTAAACAGTAGTTGAAGGGTGCGCTAAAGGAAAGCATTAAGCCCCATTTTTTCTGCGGTTAGATTTGCATTAAATTTAAAGTCATAAATCTTTTTCTGTACAATATATGGTTAAATCAGTGAGAAATTCTTATTTAGTTAAAAATTATTATAATTACAAACAATTTTTTATTATCAATAAATTGATATTAATTAATCATAATTAGCTCGAAAAGTTGAAGTGTCGTGTTGGCGCTTAATGCTTTGTTTTAGCGCACCCTTCAGTTAAATGTACCGTTTCCTGATTTCATTCATTTTAAAATAATAATAAAAAAAGTATCGAAAGATGAGAAAAGCGAAAAAACATTTTATTTTTTCAAAATTAGTGTCAAAAAATTATTTTTTGAAAGTAAACTATGCTATTCGAAAGCTTATGAAAAAACCTAGAAAAACCATGTCCTATTTTTTTAACTTTTCCTTTTAAGTGTAGTAAATTATCAAAGTTAAGCGTGTCACGTAGACGTTCAAATTTTTTTAACCCCCTCCCCCTAGGACAAATTTTTATAAAATTCAGAAATATTTGTCTGACAAAGTACTAACCTATAGTACATATCATAAAATAATTTTAGTTCTAAAAAAATATTTTAAAAAATCAATAATTTTTTTGGGTGTTTTTTCAAAAAAATCCGCCATATTGGATTTTGTGTTGATCGAATCACTATTTTGACCCCAAAATCTTGAAGAGCGACCCCCAAAACCCCCTATACCTCATTACTGCTATAATTCATTACCTGAAAATACTTTAAATCGTGTGTTGGAGTTTAAGGGGTTACACCACTGTAGACATTTAAAAAAAATTTTGATTTTTTTATCTTAAAAAATTTTTTGAACCTTCTAGAATAAGGAAGAAAAGGATTTATACATATCTGAAATCGATTTCATTGAAAATTCAAGCTTTTTTACCAGAGAAGAGTTTTAACTTACATAAAACATGCATTACAAAAATGGCTGTAGTGAGGTTATTTTCGAATATTTATTAATTAAAATTTGGAATTTTTAAGTTGAATATGTAAGTTAATAACTGCTTAAAATATTGTTACTATATTTATAGCCCGCTGTAGTAGTGTTGCTCTTCTAACGCGTTTTTTTCAAAACACAGTTTTTTAAATCTGCAAGCAGTATAACTCAAACAATTTTTAATAATTGTTATAAACAATTAAGTGTCGTTTTCTTTGGTCGAAAAATGGGGTTTTTCTTCAAATGCTTGCCAATTACACAAAAATAAATATTTTTAAAATCCCCTACGTATTTCTGTAGCTGTTCTCATGTAGATTAAGAAATTTTTTTTATTTATTTCTAGACTGAAATTTACATTACTTATACTGCTTGCCGCAGAGCTCCTGGAAAAAATATGCATTACTAAAATGGTTCCTGTGTCGCCATTTTGGAATATTTATTAATAAAAATTTGTAATTTTTTACTTGAATAAACAGTCAATAACTTCCTAAAACATTATAACTATATATCCTTTCCTTCCATTAAAAAAAAATTCTTGAAAAACGTTGTTTTTGAGGACTTTTACACGCTTAAGTTAAAATTGTGGTCATTTGGGCGTTAATGGGTTAACAATAAACACAATTTTGAAAAACATAAGTACTATTTTGACTGAAAAAGATGTTCAGTTGAAACATTTATTTTATCTATTTTACATTTAGAATATTATTAATACTGTAATTTGTCTCTTCGTATTTCCATAATTTTTATATCAGATTTGCCTATTTCGTTTTTTGACTGATTCAACCATACTGAGTGTCAGTATTAAAACAAAAATTTCGTGTGTGAGACATAAGGTTAGATGCGTTTGTTAAAAGCATTGTGCGCAGACGTATTCGAAACAAACAGAATGGAATGGCTAAAATAGTAATACCGTATAAGAGTAACAAATCCAACAATACAAAATGACTGTATGAGCCAGAATTCTCACAGTAATCACGAATTATTTTTTTTCAGTGTAAGCGATACAAAATGTAGGTGACATAAATCACATTTGACTCTAATTAAATGTGACATTCTCATTGGACACAAATCACATGCGCGATATTCTCATTTTATACGAACCGCGTGTGAAAATTCTCGTTTAATATAAATCGCATGTAATAAAAAAACTGCTCTAAGTCTATTGAGAAAAATTATTTTATACAATTATCAAAGAACAAATTTTGTGTGTGATTTAAATGTCTCTTTCTCGACACAGATGATCTTATAGAACCAACAAAGGACAATTCCTTATTGGTTCTATAAGATCAACCTACCCCTTGTACTCACCATACATCTCAGCACGAGATCGACTTTGCCGGTCCATTTCTGGTCTATCGGCTCCTTAAGGTTACTCTGATTCAGGTCGGTTGGTCACCGATCTCGCAAGTTCAGGTCGACTCCTTCTGAATTCTTCTTGTCGCACAATATCATTGGTAGGTGATCCCGGTTAAAGTAAGTATCCCGAGTTTCGGCATCAATATGTTCCGGGTTTAAAAAAAGGAAAATAAAACAAAAATTATTCAATACTTTAAATTTATTTATTTTCAAAGAAAAAGTAACAAAAATAGGTATAGCACTATTTAACAATAAAATATTAATCTATTTAAATTTTCAAGAGATACAGAGAAACTCGCACTTATGAAATTCCGTTAACTACTGACTGATACTGACGAGGAATCTTCTTTTTCCTTATCTTCTATTCCAGCTATTTTTTCTCTCCAGTTGTTTCTATTGTTAATCCCCGACGTTATTTCTGTCGCAATTTCCCTTTTCTCTTATGAAGCAGGAACTGAAAATCACTTTTAGTTGGTTAATTAAGGAATATTTAAGGAATACATAATATTCTCTATTATTTATTATTATTTTAAAATATTACATCTGTGGTCAAAAGACGACAATGGACTGACAAAAAGAAAAGAAAGGCTCCCTCAGATACACACATGTACAAGTGAGGCTCACCCGAATGCAGTCGGAGATGAACGAACCTATACGAGTAAAAGAAATGCGATAAACTGATTTAGCTTTAACACTACCGCCGTTTGAGCGTTCCATATTAAACAGGGCCCAAGCTTGTCAGTTCACACAGGATTTTTCACTATACGTATCGCACTCTGATTATTTACGTACAGGCACGTCTCTCCATTATACGAGTACTGGTCCGTTAGCTAGAAAAAAATTATATCCTGTGGTTCAGCGCCGGGTTTCTAAGTCTTTCGCGAAATCTGCATCGGAGAAACCTATCAGTTTTGATTCTCTACCGCCGCTTTTATATTCTTTACTATAATCAATAGTACCTAGTAAATACGCGAAAATTCGTTTCACTGCTCGCCAATGTTCAACATCATGATTGTTGAGAAACTTAACCGAAACTTTGATTGAATTGACGGCAAAGGCTATAATCGGGTCGTGACACAGCTGCGAGAAAAACTAAGAAACCTACTGCTTCTCTGTAGGGAACAATCACACTTGTTTTCTCCACGTCGGAATTTACAGAATGTAGTATCACGTGTGCATCAGCTGGAACACTTAAGGATTTGGCATCTTGCATTTTGAATTTAACAATGATTTTTCGAATATAAGAACTCTGGTGAATAATTAAACTTTTCTTAACTCTGTCACGCACAAT
The DNA here is from genome assembly GCA_032872475.1 of Leptopilina myrica (nomen nudum). Lineage (NCBI taxonomy): Eukaryota > Metazoa > Arthropoda > Insecta > Hymenoptera > Figitidae > Leptopilina > Leptopilina myrica (nomen nudum). The sequence goes on from CM065467.1 coordinate 9,073,126, forward strand.
TTGCAAACCGACAAAAGAACTCGAGTTATCAATAGTGATTTTGAATGAATGTGACTCGCAATTAGATCGAGCGGTGATTTGGATTTTGCCGCAACCAAACTATCGTCGACAAAATGAGCTAGATACACTGTTTCACCATTAAATTGACCTACAAAATACACGGGTCAGCTTCACCTGCACTTGAAAGCCAATTGATTCAGAAATTTATTAAATTTCAGATTCCAACACCGTGGTGCTTGTTTTAAACCGTTTAACGATCAGTTTAGTTTACACACAACACTTTTTCTTGAAGCACTAATGTCGAAGCCACGTGCAAACAGTCTCGCCTTGTAACGTTGGAAGTTCGTCTCGGGATCTTCCTTGATTTTAAATGTCCATTTTGAATCAATAGTTTTTATATTTCGAGTTCGTGGAACAATTGACCTCGTGTTGTTTACTTTGAGAGCCTTGAACTCGTTCTCGATGGTACGTTTCCACTGGATGGCATCATCACCTTGAATTGTCACTTCGTAGGTCTTAGGACTTTTGCACTCGACTAGATTTGCTTGATATGGAGTTGGACGTCTGATTGTTGCTCGATTCCACAGGAGTCGATCGTTGTCCTCTCGTTCGTTGATTTTTCGTTCGTTGATCTCTCGTTCGTTGACCTCTCGTTCGTTAATCTCTCGTTCGTTGACAGGTTCTGTTTCGTCTTCACGGCTCGATTCTTCATCACTTTTCACTTTAGGAAATATGACAATCTCGTCATCATATTCTTGGTCGGTTGTTTGTATTTTTCTGGCTCTCTCGTGGAATGTGACGTTTCGCATGACATTGACTCGTTTCCTGATTGGATCGTATACTCGATAATTTGTTGAATCGTTTTCGTAGCCAACCAGGATCATTTTTTGTACACAAAGATTCATTTTACTTGTGAATTGTTTCGGTGTGTAAACATTTGCCACGGAGCCAAGCATTCTGATGTGATCCATTGTTTTCGAACACGTCGTGTTTGTGGCGCAAGAAGTATACAGATCTGTATCCCGTGGCATGATCCTTGAATGTCAGGAAGTACCTTGCACTTCCGGGAGTTTCGACTGACATCAGGCCACACACGTCTGTATGGAAAACTTCTCCGAGATTTGTTTTCACTCTTTCTTGTTTCTTGAAGAGTAGACGATGTAATTTTCAGAGTTGACACATTTCTCAGTCGAAACCACTTGTGTTGCTTAATGACACGCCACGGATGAGTCCTTTCGACACGAGTTCTCGAATTGCACGTTTGTCAATATGACCAAGTCTTTCGTGACATACGAGTAGACTACACTCGGACACATTTGCTTCTTCTTTTCGTTATTGCACGACACGAATGAGCATTTTGTAAGTATCATTTTCTTCTCGAATACCGGAGGTGACTACTTCTTTGTTGTGCATGGAATTTACATGGTCCTCTTTGAAATTCACTTCGTTTCCTGTTTTCGTGCAAACTCCAACAGAAAACCATTTTCGATTCGAGCATCGCGCTAGAAACCGTTTACGAATCTTTTTATAAGTATTACGCCTTCGCCGATGATGTTATATTCTTTGCTGTCACCGGGAACTGCAGTACCACCGTTTTTGATCGGATGGTAATCGGTGAACCACTCGCGATGATAGGTCATATGTCTCGACGCGCTACTGTTGATAAGCCAGATTTCACTTGGTTTAATCTGAAACGAATCTCTCAATCGTTTATTATTTGATGAATCAATCTAACTTACTTTCTCGACGATAAATGCATAATCACGAGATGAATCATTGCCGCCGTTTTCTTGTTTTGCTTGGTTAGACACAAATGTGCGTAGTTTCCCATTTTGTTGCACTTGTAAGACTTGATATTCTTTTTATTGTGTTTTAGATTCTTTTTCTTCTATCCGGAAGGTTTTTACATCACGCTTGGAGGCAACGAATGCACTTGCACTTTCTTCGTCGTTGTTTAGTCTCACTTTCTCGCGAATTAACCTCTCCTCTAGGTTAGATAGGGTCTGACGTGTTGGGTCGACGCTGTCCCATACGTTTTGGAACGCTCTAAAATTCGACGAAAAGCTGATGAGGATTTTCGCAATCACTGTTATCTCGGAGCCATTCTCACACACGTTTTCGATTTGCGCGGCCATATTCTGGACTTTTGCAACATGTTGGACGGTCGAATCACTTGAGCTCATACGGTACTTGTGAAATCTCTGCAACAGTATGAGTTTGTTTGCAGCAGACTATTGTTCATGAATACGTTCATTCCACATTTCTTTCGCCGTTGTGCACACCAATAGTAGGTCTAGTTGAGTATATTCGATAGCCAAAGAAATTATGATCATTGTTTTGGCGTTATCGCGTACCCAAGCTTCTGTCTCAGGCGACTCGGCATTTTCACTTATTTCATTAGCGGTGAATAGCACTTGTAGTTAAAATTTCCAGCCTTGGAAATTTGTCACGTCAAATCTTTTAATACTTCGAGTAGAGATCTCGTGGGACATGATGAATTACGAATCACTCGCGTTTCTCACTACAAGAAAAAAATGGCTACCGGACACGTTTCGCTTTTTAACCACTCTTCCTTTCTAGGTTAATTTAGATGCTCTCAGATATACATACACAAACAAGTAAGGTTCACCCGAACGCAGTCGGAGATGAACGAACCTATACGAGTAAAAGAAATGCGATAAACTGATTTAGCTTTAACATTCTCTTACGTCCATTGTTAGTCCCCGACGTCAAGTTTTACGCCTTGACCCTCGCAGCCAGATTCCGGCATTTTTCGGTCAAAGTAAGCCGTGGTCATAATCAAGTGATAAAATTTTTACAATATTGGGGATATTTAAATTTTTATATTTTTATGTTATTTTTATTTTTATTTTTATTGCAATGGAGATAGAAAGAAAGGATTCATCGAAGTCAGTCTGGTTTTTATCCTCCCTCTCAGGCATTTTGCGTAAGGCCAACTAAATAATATTATTTTTTATTATTATTTAGTTGTCAGATATTCATATTTTTCAGCTCACTTGATAACCCTCTTTATTTACTGTCAGAAGCACAGCTTAAATTCAGCACAGACGGAAACCCCTATTGTTTTTCAAACTGTCAAAGTAAACTCCTTTAAACAAAAGAAACACATTACATCAATAAATTATAACTTATAAAATAAACGATTATAAGTGAATTTTTATCTACATTGAGAACAATTAAATATAAAAAAAAACTATTTTCTGCTTATGAGGTCGTTGATAAGCAAGATGAAAACTAGCAAGGTGAAGGTGAATTATTGTAATTTACAAACATCGATGCCACAATATTGCCATGCTTTATTGCTTCAAGTTAAATAAAAATTCAAAAAAATATAGGCAATATTACTGTACAATATTAATCTGTGTTATTTATTGTTTAGAAGAGGCAAGAAAAATGTTAAATGACAATGTAAAGCTGACAAGATCTGATAATATCAACATTATGAGTTAAAAAGCGTCCAATAAAATAAAAAAATATAAAATAAAAAAAAACCTAAAAATGTCATTTTTACTATTTAATCGTGCTTGTCAATAGAAGAGGCCATAAATATTGAAACATTCCAGTCGCTACCTTAAGGAATCTTAACTCAACGTGTACTTGCTTCATTGACAGGTATAAATAGCACTGTCGAATATTCTATCAAACTTTTGAAGCTGCAAAGTAAACTCTACAACACTATAATCAACCAGAAAATAGGAAACACTGGACGAAAGTGTCAAAATTTAGTCTGATTGTACACTCGTTAGAATCAAATATCTATTATATGTCGGTTTCAAATGAATATTACAAGCTTTTTAAGGGATATGTAATTGTAGATTGAAATCATGTTGAAAGTAGGCTGCAATTTTTGTTTCGGGAACTTACTATTGAATTAGTAGTTTTCTACTATCAATTAGTAAAAAGCTATTAAAAATTAGTAAAAACGATTACTAATTCATTTGGTAAATGAATCCGCACTATTTTATTAGGATGTATGTATATTAAAATTTATGGCAAACGCCATTTATAAATTTATAATTTTCTGGGCAAAGAAAAATCATGTAAAGTGTTATTTATGTTAAACAAATTGTAAGTCGAATACCATTCATCTTGAGTGTGATTTATGTTTAAATAAAATTTATGTCAAGTACGATTTTAACAATATTTCTACACTATTTTTATACAATTTTAAACAAATTCTATACTATCATTCGTAGTCCTTGAAGCTCATTTTAATTTTAACGAATACATTTTTTTTAAAGAAAAATATTTATTAAGAGTAAACATGATTCTATCACTCAGTCCTATTTTAATATATAGTGAAATTTAAAGATCACTCCGAGTCAAGAATAATAATCCTTGAGTCAATAATATTTATTATTGACAATCGTAGTTTTTAGTTTCATTTGTTTGCCCTAAGTAATAGTTTAAACGTGTCAATTGTTTGCTGACCGAAAAAAATATTAACAACTAGCAATTATTCACGAGGTGTCGATCACAATATAAACGAAATTTTTTTTCCAGAACACATCATCGACAATGGTAAACGATTTATCAAATCGAATAGCATGTGTCTGACAGTTCATAAAATGTTGAATCCGTTAGTGTTATACATTCTATATATGTATATATATCTCCATGTATTTCTTCTAGTAGTTTCTCTTAGGAATATAGCATAAATTAATACCTCTTTCTTCTATTCTTCCATGTACTTCTTCTATGAGTTTTTTTAGGAATATAGCAAATTCATACTTCTTTCGCATTTAAGTGAGCATGGAAAAAAGCTGAGACTAACATGCTCTTTTCCCTCGAATCTTAATTGTTTAAACGCATGACGTCTTAGGAATATAACACAAAACCTATTTAGTTCAATTGCAAGATCATCACAGTATTTCGCTAAGATGTTCCTGCAATTGGTCTTTTAGGCCACGCCTACGCGGCACTTACATCATACAATTAAAGTTTCCAATTTATATAATCTGTTGATTTATTTACATTATTATAATACGAAAAAGTGCTGTGAAGTTCGGCTAATATTGTTACAAAGGGTGGTATTGAATTTGTTTGGTCTAGATTTGAAATTTGAAAGTAAAGTACAACAAAATAAAAAAACTACTGTCTAAAACTGAATCAGTGAAATATGACTGACTTTTAGTGACTCTATTCTCACTATTTGAATGAGTGAGATTTCACTGAAGATCAGTTAAAGATGATTGAAATTTCAGCTATTTTTCACTGTGTGGACAATTCAAAATTAACTGAAATTATCAATATACATGACAGAAATTTCCAGTAACATTGTAATTGGCAAATTATTGGAATAGGACTGATATTTCAGTCATTTCTAACTGACTTTTAGTAAAATTTGACTGATTGTTAATCAAATTTCACTGATAAACAGTGGAATTTCACTGATTCAGATTTAGAAAGTCCACTTTATGAATATATTGTAAACAGTGACAAGTATTTTTTTAAATTATCGATGGGTATGTGTGTGTTCAGACTTTTTTGCGATATTGTGCTTACATATACTAGGGGGGCTCCATCCCCTCTAGTATTTCGCGCGCCAACCCCCTGATTTTACATTTACTTCTATTTATGGCTACTGGTCAAATTAAAATGGATTTATAATATAAACATTAAAAGAATAAATGAAAAAATTATACAATGTGGAACTACATTAGAATTGTCAACAACAAATCCATTTGATCGTTTATACGTTCTATTATTATTTCTTCGCGGACAACGAACATAACAATTTTCTTCAATTGTAGTTTCTTCTTGGTAGCTTTTTAGAAATTTTTTTGAACATTTACCATCAATTAAACATCAATCTCCACAAGGTCCATGAATGTTATTTTGCATTATTATTTTATGCAGAGAAGGATTGCTATTTTCATCAGGAATTTCTGCAGAAATATAACGATCAACACTGTAAACTGTTAATAATTTAGAATTTTCTTTCAATATAACTAACAAACGAATATGAGGCAATCCTCGCTTTTTAAAATCAATAACATAAACATAAGACTTCACTTCTCCAAATAACTTGTTGTCAACAATAAACTGTTAAAATATGTTTAACCTTCAAGGCAAAAACTCTAGTTACTATATCAGGTCTATCAGAAAAACCATGACGACCAATATTAGTCATGGCATCCTGATATTGCTGCATCATATTACGAGGTGATCCTATAAAAGTTGATGGCAATATAAGCATTTTTCCTACATGTACATTATTTTCTAACTCATGATTTTGTAAATAATCGATTAGCCCTTGATATGTTTCACTTCTCAATTCAGCTTGATTGTTTGCACAAAATCGTAATATATCTTTCTCTATTTTTACATAATTGTCAACAACCCATTGTTGAAATAATCTTCCCCCATATAAAAATTTATTAAATTCCTTATCTCTAATAGCTATTTTGTATTTACAATAGTCAGACCGACAAATAGTATGGTTTCTACTTTTAAAAGCACTATCACTACGATTCATATTAATATTATAACCTTTATTTCTAAGTGGATAAAGTATGGGATAAATCTACGGTTCAACATTCGGATCTAAATTACTTACTGATTTTAATTCCTTTGTAGAGTTATTATAAACCGTTACATAAGATTCTGGTATTTCTCCTTTAGAATTGGTATTAAAAATCGGAGAAATTTCATTAAAACTTTAAAAATTGTATCCATTTTTATCAAAAACATTTTTAACGTAAACAACTATTGTAACTCAGGAATTTTTGTCTTGCTAATTCAGTTTCTATTTTAATTATTTTTGACATCATCTTAAAAGATTTTGTGTATGCATTAGAAGTTCTCATAATATTTTCTATAATTTGTAAAATTTCTTTATCCAAATTATCGTTACTTTTTTCAACTATAACGAATTGCTTCTTCAGGATCCTAAATATACAATTGACCAAAACATGGGTCTTCACCTTTATCAGGATATAAAGCACTATTAATTTGGTAATAAATTTGACATTGAATATTGTAACAAAATGGTCCTTTTCTTCTGTTATTAAAATTAATTACTTTAGCATTTAAAGATGCAAAAGAAAAAAAATTGTTATACAATCTTATATTCTTTTTAAAATAATATATATATATATATATTAATATTAAATATTTAAATAGTTAAAACTTTAGTTTTTCTGGAACAGGCCTTTGAATACAGATAAAATTGCAACGACCTCTTCTCGAAAACAACAAAACAAAATCATTTTTCCATTTAGGAAATTTAATTTTGTAGGAAAATACAAAGGATGAGACTCATTTGCTATTCAGAAATCAATAAAAAAAAATTTTGTTAAGTGTGTAAGTGACAGCTGTTCAGTGGCACATGATAGTTAATTTACTGACAATAATTTTTCTTTAACAATTTGAACAAAATAAATGTCTCCAATTGTGAAGAGATTAAATATCTTATATTTTCGAAGAAACGGTCGTTGCAGATTTTTAACCCTTTTTAGATTTGCATTGTCAGTAAGTGGGGCCCCCTTAACTGAATCACTCAAAAGACATTTCCAATCATACTTAACAACCAAACGTGGATTAACACAATTTTTTTAGTCGGAAAACGACTTAATTAATTGTTTTTAAAAATTAACTTCAAAAGTAGTTTCAATACTCTTGTATCCAATTTCAATATCTATTTCCATTTTCCAATTCTAATTTCTATTTCTAATTTCCATTTCCAATTTTTATCATTCAACAATCATTTCCAAATTAATACAACTTCAAATTACAAAATGTTAATCACTTTTATGAAGTAGGGTCATTTGGGGTAAATGTAAACGGTTTATCTATTTTTTACGAAAAACATCAGTTTTTTTGTTAAAAGGTAAAATGGACGGACTTTTTTTGCATGAACTTGTTACTAGAGCTCCCTAGAAAAATTTTATGAGGTTCAAAAAAATATTGATGCACCTGAATTGTCTACAACTGACTGTTTACATTTACCCCGAGATTTTGAAATTTGCCTAAAATTCGGGGTAAATGTAAACACCTCTGTAGTTAAGCGAGGTTTAAGAAACAAGTTATTTCAAGCATACTACTGTCTTAAGGGATGGAAAAACTGAAAAAAAATTATTCGTAGACGTATAGTAAATCAACCAGTTGACTGATAATGTATCATATAAAATAAACAATCAACCATTACAAAATTAGTAATGTAAAAACTTGAATAACTTGAACAAATTTTAATAGATTTTCATTCAACTTGGTAAAAAGAAGTTTTTAAGGTTGCTGAATAAGAATCTAAAATCGAATTTTTTAATTTCAAAATGTCGGATATAATAGTTTATTCAATTATTTTCTTTTAAAATGTAGTTGGAGTACTGTTTACATTTACCCCGCGTTTACATTTACCCCCAAATGACCCTATATCTATAGATAATATCTTATCATAAAAATATCAAAACTGCAAGAAAAGAAAATTTTAATATCTGCAAATGGAAAAAAGTCAATTTACTATGTGGAGATAACTTTTCAATTTTTAAACGAAAACAAAAAATTAATTTTTTTATAAGTTGCATTTTAACATCTATTACTAACGAATAACTTTTAAAAATAATAATATAATAACAAAATCAACAGAAAAAAATAACTTTTTACTATTTAAACGAAATTAAAAATATAGTAGGGGAGAGTGGGGCAAACCGGACCCACTAACGGCTGTTTGACTCTTGTGACTAAACGAATTAACCGATTTCATTTTTCGATGGCTTGTTTAAAAGATATTATTTAATTGCGCAACTTTTTCCACAGACACATATACTTCATCTTTTATTGTTTAGTTGCTGTGTTAACTTAAAAAAATTTTCCAACCGTCCAGTTTGCCACACCCCTGGGGTAAACCAGACCCCCATGGGGCAAACCGGACCGTTTGGTTTTTTATTTATAATTTTGCATATGAGGCATTCCATTTCAAAACGACCCCCTTTATAAACAATTGCTATTGTAAGGCAATTTTCAAATAATTATTTCTCCTATGTATTGGATTCAAACTTTATTTACTATGAGTATTTTCAAAAGAAAAATTTCTTAACTTTACAATAGTATAAATTTCTTTTTAAAAAATAATATTCTTTATCAAAAAAATTAAGTTTGAAAGATAACCTTTTAAATATCTCAAAACACGTTATATCCGATTTTCTTGAAAGTTATGTCAAAATAAAGCTTAAATATTCTAGTTTCACTTTCTGCCAACATTATAATGGACAAATCAGGGGATTTTATAAAATTAATTTATTTCTATATGAATTTCAAAGGTTATAATGTATTGACTGAACGGAATTTGTTTTTTTTAAGTTTTGCACAGTTTAACCTCTGATATCTTTGTACAATTTAATTAATTTCTTAAATTCCCCTGAATTGTCCATTATAATGTTGGCAGGAAATAAAACTAGAATATTTAAGCTTTATTTTGACATAACTTTCAAGAAAATCGGATATAACGTGTTTTGAGATATTTAAAAGGTTATCTTTCAAACTTAATTTTTTTGATAAAGAATATTATTTTTTAAGAAGAAATTTATACTATTGTAAAGTTAAGAAATTTTTCCTTTGAAAACACTAATAGTAAATAAAGTTTGAATCCAATACATAGGAGAAATAATTATTTGAAAATTGCCTTACAGTAGGAATTGTTTATAAAGGGGGTCGTTTTGAAATGGAATGCCACATATACATAATCTACAATAATAAAAAACATAAAGAATCATGTAAACAATTATTGTAGTAATGAAAATCATAATTCGGGATTGAATTTTAATTTAATAAAGATTTTTTTAAATAAAAAAATTCAAATGTTTGTCAATATCAGAGAAATAATATTAAAGGGTCTAATTCTCATTAGAAGACAATTATTTTTCATTGTAAGTAAATATTTTAATAAACGAAACATTTTATTTAAAAATAATTTTTATAAAAAGTTTAATTCAATGGAAAAATCCTATAGCCGGTTTGCCCCACCGAAAACGGTCTGGTTGGACCCACAGGCCCATTTTGAGAATAAATGTTTGTCAAAAAGAAACGCCTTGCAAATTCATCAAAGTTTTGGTGGTAAATATCCCTGAGGTGTGTATCTTCAAAACCCAAGACCTAATATTTAGAAATTGAGGGGGGGGTCCGGTTTGCCCCACTCGTCTCTATTTTAAAGAAATTGCATTTCAATATATATTCCTTACCAATAGCATTATTTTAATAATATTTTTACAAAATGAATGAACAGAAAAGAACTCCTTCATTCAAAAGTCACTTAAATTTGACAAAAAACATTTTAATAATAAAAACATTACTTACATAGATGCTGGATACATCTTTTACTTACATAAATATTCATAATCTTTATATTTTTCAGTCACTGATATAATCACTTACATTAAACAAACTATTACTTTAAATCGAACAAAAATCGAACCCTATCCCAAAGGGTCCGTCAAAACTTATGTCAAAATTGACCTATTTTTTGACCTATAGTTCAAAAAGATGATAAATAACGGCCTCACATTACGTCAAAATCTATATCTGATTTAACCTATTTTTTGACCTATAGGTCAAAAACATAAGTCAAAACTTATGTCAAAATTGACCTATTTTTTGACCTATAGGTCAAAAAGATGATAAATAACGTCTGTCTAATTTGACCTATTTTTTGACTTATAGGTCAAAAACATAAGTCAAAACTTATGTCAAAATTGACCTATTTTTGGACCTATAGGTCAAAAACAGGATAAATAACAGCCTCACATTACGTTAAAATCTGTGTCTAATGTAACCTATTTTTTGACCTATAGGTCAAAAACATAAATCAAAACTTATGTCAAAATAGACATATTTTTTTACCTATAGGTCAAAACGAGAATAAATAACATTACATCAAAATCCATGTTTAATTTGATCTATTTTTTGACCAATATGTCAAAAAGTGGACACCGTATAGGTCTTTACATTATGTCAAAATGCAAGTTTAATTTTACCTATTTTTTGAACTACGGGTTTTAAAAGAGGCCTTAATGTGGGCCATCACATTACGTCAAAATTTGATCTGTGTTTTACCTACAATCTTTATATTATCCAGAAATAGAGTTAAGGGCTGTCAAAACTTATGTCTAATTTGACCTATAGGTCAAAAAGAGGATAAATAACGGATAAAAATACATGTTTTAATTTTACCTATTGTTTTGAGCTACGGGTTTTAAAAGGGGCCTTAATGTGGGCCATCACATTACGCCAAAATTTGATCTATGTTTCACCTACAGGTCAGAGCTTGCCCCCTCAAATAGGAGCGCCAAATAGGACATCAAAGCCTATGCCAAAGACAATTTTTTTACTTGCAGGCTGTTATGGTACTACAAAATTGATGACAAAGGTTTAACATTTTAAAATGGCTAATATCATAGAATAGCATTTTACAATATTTATATTATCAATAAATAGAAGTAAATATAAAATCAGGGGAACAATAGGTCAGGTACTCAAGCAGACCTTTCGCTTCTCTTTGTATATATATATATATATATATATATATATATATATATATCCCTATTAATATAAAATCATTTCGCCGCCGCCGCCGCTGATTCAGTCACTTCCCTTTCCTGCTACCCTCAAAATTTAGGTCAATTTTGAGGGCATTTTTGACCTAGACGTCAAAATTTAAACATTTCCACTACCCTCAAAATTTAGGTCAATTTTGCGGGCGGTATTGACCTAAACTTCAAAATTTGACAGACAATTCCCGCTACCCTCAAAATTTAGGTGAATTTTGAGGGCAGTATTGGCCTAAACGTCAAAATTTGACAAACAATTTCCACTACCCTCAAAATTTAGGTTAATTTTGCGGGCGGTATTGACTTAAACGTCAAAATTTGACAAACAATTTCCGCTACCCTCTAAATTTAGGTCAATTTTAGGGAAGTTTGACCTAAATGTCAAAAATTGTTAAATAATTTCTGCTACCCTCAAAATTTAGGACAATTTTAGGGCAGTTTTGATCTACGGGTAAAAAGAGGCCCACAAACGTCTGTTACATTACGTCGAAATCTACATGTAATTTTACATTCTTCTTATACCCACATGTCATAAACGTTCATATATTGGGCCTTAATTTATGTCAAAATTTATGTCAGATTTGATTTATTGGTAAAGCTGCAAGTAAAAAGGGCCGTATTAATGCCTTTGATGATACTGCAAAATCTATGCCAAATATAACCAATTTTCTTACCTTTAGGTATAAAGAAATATCTATAAGTGCACCATAAGATCATAATCATGTCCGTAAAGTAAAATTCTTTTTAAGTGCTTTCTTTTAGTATCGCTTGATATAATTTACTCTAACTTATTACCATGCATTCATATTAAGAGAACATGATTTGAAAATAAAAATTAATATATATATATATATATATATATATATAAGAATTAGTTAGGGGGAAATCGTCAAAAAGAGGATAAATAACGGCATCACATTACGTCAAAATCCATGTTTTATTTGATCTTTTTTTACCTATATGTCAAAAAGTGGTCCCTGTGTAGGTCCTTGCATTATGTCAAAATACATGTTTAATTTATATTAAGATAATATATTTATATTATCTATAAATAGAAGTAAATATAAAATTAGGGGGTTGGCGCGCGAAGCGCGCAGGGGGGCAGAGCCCCCCTAGTATATATATATATATATATATATTTCAAATATCTTTCTGTCTTCTTCTTTCTTTTGATAAATAACATAAATCGGTCCCTGTTTATAACGCAGAAAATCCAACGCTATTGCTTGCTTCCTCTTTCGAAGATAAATAACATTAAACTGTCTCTCCTTACCTAATTTGCATAGTTACTCGTTTCATAAAAGGAATATAAATATTGTAAAATGCGATCCTATGATATTAGCAAATCTAAAATTGTAAACCTTAGTCATCAATTTTGTAGTTCCATAACAGCCTGCAAGTAAAAAAATTGACGTGGAATCGCTCATATATATATATATATATATATATATATATATATATACTATGGAGGCTCCGCCCCCCTGCACGCTTCGCGCCCCAACCCCCTAATTTTATATTTACTTCTATTTATGGATAATATAAAAATTGTAAAATGCTATCTTATGATATTAGTCATTCTAAAATTTTTAATCTTTGTCATTAATTTTGAAGTAACATAACATCCTGTAAGTAAAAAAATTGTCTTTGGCATAGATTTTTCACTCCGTGATTCTTAACTTTTTTCCGTGATCATTACAATGCGAAAGAGGTATGATATCATCCCAATATTCTGTGACATACTTATATGCTACAAACGCTAGATTTTTCTCTTTGTGTAGTGAGTAGTAATTTCAACTAGGTACTGTAAAAAGTTATTTTCATAACGCGGTGCTAAAAAATATTTTATATATTAAACTAAAATTTTGAATCAAAAGTCATAAATATAATAACTCGTGTGGAAATCTATCCAAAGTCGCCCAAACTGCGATTGGGCTCCAATGTGGGTCCAACTAGGCTTCCCAAAGTTCGAAAAATGAGAAAATAATTTATTTAATTAAATTATTATTTAAATGATATGCTGGACAAATAAATAAAACAGCGCAACTGTAGAAAGCTCCAAAACTTTTTTCTTTAGTGTACTTGGACAAAGTATGGGTTAACGCAACTTGGCCCCAACTGGGATTTCCCAAAGTATTCTGATATATAAATCATTAAAAATGTTGTGAAAAAATATGAAAAATAAAACTTTAGGTATAGTTATGTTGTTACTAAATTAATATTCCCAGGTGAGAAAGACCAATGTTGACGATGAGTTGAAGCTTGATTGAGCCCTGAACGCACAGCGTGGGTAACCAAGAGTTGAAGCAGTCTTTATACCATTGTTACATTAATATTGTTTCAGCATGGGACACCAATGTTCATCCCATGCTCGATTCAAGACTCGGTCAACCTTCGTAGGTGAAGCTTGAAAATCTAATCTTAATTTAAGCTTGAATCAATCATGAGAAAATATTCAGATTATTTATTACCGAGTGCTCTTAATATTAAATATAAATGTTTATAAATTATTTAATACTGTAATATATTCTACGATCATTTTTTTGTAATTTTTTATATTAATTTATTTAATAATTATTATTAATTATTATTTAAAACCATAATAATTTAATTAACATTAAGATATTAATGAATAAATAAATATAAATATTTATTTAGTCTTAGTGTATAATATTTATGTTAATTATAGAAGATTCATATAAATAAAGTTAAATTATATATTATTTTTTCTTACACAGTGTCAAATTATTATTTTTAAAGTTCAAGAGTTTCGTTTGTCTGAAAAATTTTCGGTGATCAAAAATTACAGTGTAAAAAATGTTCATTAGGATGAAATAAATATTTATGCCAAGTATTTTTACACTAGAATTTTTTTTACACACATACGTTAAACTCTTGAGTTGGCAACGCTGAGTCGCAAGGTCACACGCGTTTGACAAAAAATAGTATTTTGATAATATGTACTAATCGGTTAATCCTAGTGTAAAAATATTTGGCATAAATATTTATAGCACCTTAATGAACATTTTTTACACTGTAAGTTTTTGATCACAGAATATTTTTCAGACAAACGAAACTCTTGATCTATAAAAATAATAATTTGACATTGTGCAAGAAAGAAATAATATATAATAAAATTAAACATATTATGAAAAAAATATTGTAATATTAAATAATTTATAAATATTTATATTTAATATTGTTCAATGCACACGGTAATAAAGAAAGTGAATATTGTATTTTCGCTCACGAAGATTGACCGAGTCTTGAATCGAGCATGGGACGAACATTGGTGTCCCATGCTGAATCAATGTTGAGTTACCATGCTCTGGCATTCATATACTTTGTTAAGCAGGATCCCTTCCAACCTTCGTTGGTCGTGCGGTTTAAATAGGTGCGTTTATAGGGGTGTCGGGTATGCGTCGGGGTTTCGATCCCACATGCGAGAGAATATTTTTCCGTTTTCGTTTCTAAGCGATATATAAAATCATCAAATTGTGTGTTGTGTTGTGAATACAAAATGTGAACATGTTTGTAAATAATATTAAAAGTCTGTTAAAAAATCAAGAAAAAATGTACTAATTAACAGAAAAATTGTATTTTTTTACTAAAATTATTTTTTTAATGTTACTATTTCAAATGACATTTATTTTTAGTAATATATTATTTACATGAAAATAATATAATTGTTCTAATAGTATATTGCAATTAAATTTATACACATGTATAATATGAATAAAAATAATAACAATAATATTTATTATTATTATTATTATTATAATCAATTGATCAATTGATATTTTCATATTATATTGAATGAGCGCGAGAAACGCGTAAATTTGGGAACAGTGGAAGCAGTCTCGTTTCATTCCTGAATTAGGCTTCGGCAGCATTGATTGAAGATTGAACGCCAATCTTCATCAAAGACTGCGCGTCAGGCTGAAATCGGTGTTACATTTATAGACTCAAGCAGCCTTGCATCGGCCGTCTTACCCAGTCTCAATCAATCCTGACCAGGCCTGAATCAAGCTTCGTAAAGCCTGAACTAGCCGTCAGTTCTCACCTGGGTTCCGTATGAAAATTTTCTCAAATGACAGTTTGGGTTCCAATTTAAGGAAAAATAAGAAAATTAAAAACATTAGTTGATTATATCAATATTTATAAATAATATTTTCTATGGATAAATAAATTTAATGGAAAGTTCTGAGTTATTAATTTATAAAACTAAGCTAATTGTAGTAATAACTTGCAGTCGTATTTCGAGTTTGGTGTTTCCCACTCCGAACCCATTCTAAATAATTTATTTCTTTTTTATTAAATTTAATAATAATAATTGAACATGATTTTATAATTTTGTATATAACAAATTATTAAAGCATAATAAACAATGTTTTTTACATCTTTCATTCAGTAATTATGTGTTTAAATAATACTGAAAAATTCAAACTTTACTACACACACGCGTCGTTAGCATAGTGGTTAGAGCGTTAGTATACGTCCGTAGATCTTAGGTTCGATTCTCCTCGTGCGAAGTTTTGTTTATTTCAAAGGTTTGCGTTATTTCTAGAATTAAGTTATAGAAAGAACCAAAACTTGAAAATCTAATACATCCACTTACTGTAATTGCCTATTAATCAATTTTTAAATTACATAAACATATTTTTACTTTGTTTAAAAATCCATTGTTTATTGTTCCTCGTGATCTTTAATACAGTTTAATTAAAAAGAGGAATAATAAATTTAAAAAAGGAAATTACATTTGTAATTAACTCTTTTGTTGCTAAATTATTATTAATTAATAATTAACAATTATACATAACAATACCCAATAACAATTAATAGTTTTTTTTTAGTAATTTAAAGGCTCGAATTCAATCGAGTATTCGAAATCATTCAAGCATTTTATGAGGTTCGGACTCGGCTCGAGCTCGAACTGATTAGGCTCGGCTCGGCTCGGCTCGAAAAATGAAAAGCTCGAAAATACTCGATCGAGCTTTGAGATTTTACAACACCTCTACTAACAATCATATACTGTTAAATAATAAAGATCATTAATCTGGAAATAGTGAACTAGAGAAAATATATTTTTTCGAAAATGACTCATCGAAAAAACGTTCTTTTTCTAGGAAGTTTTACAATTATTTTCGCAATAAGACAGCGGGGGTTAATGGAGACATTGACCTGTTTAGATTAAACTTTTTTCTGAATTTCGTGAATCAATTATAGTGTTTCGTAGAAAAGAAAAATTTGTGAGAACGATTCTTTAATTTTTGTTTATCGTTTATATAGCATTCTTTTTGAAAGAATATAATTTTTAAGTATCTCTTATAGTTTCTGCTCCCGATTCCAGTTTAATTTTTCGATGCCAGATGCAGAACGATGCGAAAGTTGTTTAAGAGAGAACAAAGAAAAAAAGTAAAATAAAGAAATAAAGAGGAAAAAAAAGAATTTGTTGCCGACAGTAGCGCCGAACTGAGATCGTCGGAGCCGACAAGGTCCATATCAAAGTATATGCACTTGTGCCGCGATATGACGCAGATAGGCTAAGCAAATTTATGGCGGTTACTTGATATCGCACCTCAGTTATTATATGAGAGCGGAATTGATTCTTCTTTTGCGTCCTATCGCCATTAGTGTTATCTTCCTTCATTTTTTGAATCTTCAAGAAAACCTTCCTTTATTCCCTATGAATGTGGGATAATTTTAATCTTTAGAAATATTGTTATTGTCCGATGAATAAAGAAAATGTAATTTTATTTTTAAGAAAATCTAATTTTATTTTTAAGAAAATCTTTACTCCTGAGGAAAGTTGAAAATTTATAATTTTTTGGGAATCTTTTCAATTCTCAATGAATTCGGAAGATTAATTTTATTTTTGGAAAATTTTCATTCTCAATCAATATGTGGAAAATTAATTTTATTCTTTTAAAAATGTTCATTCCAACGAATGTGGAATATTACTTTGTATTTTTAGAAATAAAAAAATATATCTTTTCTGAATCAATTTTTTTCTTGGTTTTGCAATAGACTACTTAAAAAAACGCTGTAAATTATTGTCGGCTGTATTAATATTTCTGTTTCTCTTTCAATGCTGTAGATGTATCTGTTCATTAAGTGTTTTTTCGCGTCTTTTCGAACGTGAATTTTGTAGCTGGGTAAGAGAGTAGTTACATATTTAATGAAAATTAAAAAGTTTGCAAATTTTTTTAATAATTTATATTTAAATACCTTTTGAAAATTGCAATAATAATTTGAGAAATTTACAATGTAGGGTCATTTGGAGTAAATTTAAACGGAATATCTATTTTTCACCAAAAACATTAGTTTTTTTGTTAAAAGGTAAAACGGGCGGATTTCTTTTGCATGAACTTGTTACTTTACTTCCCTAGAAAAATTTTATGAGGTGCGAAAAAATATTGATGCACCTGAATCGCCTACAACTGACTGTTTACGTATACCCTGAGATTTTGAAATTTTTCTAAAATTTGGGGTAAATGTAAACACCACTGTAGTTAAGCGAGGTTTAAGAAACAAGTTATTTCAAGTATACTACTGTTTTAAGGGATGGACAAACTGACAAAAAATTCTTTGTAGATGTATAGTAAATTAACCGGTTGACATATAAAATATATATCATATAAAATAAACAATTAACCATTACAAAATTAGTAAAGTAAATACTTGAATAACTTAAACAAATTTTAATAGATTTTCATTCAACTTTGTAAAAAGAAGTATTTAAGGTTGCTGAATAAGAATCTAAAATCGAATTTTTAAATTTCAAAATAGTAGATCCAATATGTCGGTCAAACAAAATATTGTTTTTGCTTTTCCTTTTCAATGTAATTTTACAAATTGCCAAAGTAATGCAATTGTGAAATAGAAGCAAATTTATTCAATTATTTTCTTTCAAAATGTAGTTGAAGTTCTGTTTACATTTACCCCGAGTTTTCGAATTCTCGGGATAAATGTAAACACTTAAATATTTATTAACTTAATAATTGACGAAAATAAAAAATTAGAGTCAATTTTTGTTAAGGCATTAATAAAGAAGAATGAAAAATTTTAGTTTGATTTTTTAATTTATTTTTATGCAAATGCGAGACAAAATACTGAAACAGTAAAACTTTGATTTTCAATCTTTTTGCATTAAATGATAACATATTTTTTTTTATCCACAGCCTCAGTTCAAGAAAAATATTAAGAATAATCAAATTCCTGTAAAAAATTCTAATATCTTTTTAAATCATTGAATTCTTCCAAAGAATTATAAAAAACATTTTTTTTAATAATTGATTTTTCGAGGTATTGAAATTAAATTTTCCAAAATAATTACATTTCTTTTGCGAAATTTTATGAAAATACTAAATATTGTAAATAACTCAGGCCGACAAGATTTACTTTCCAAGACTGTTCAATCGGTTCAAGTCGCGGTCTCTACGAGAATTGGCGCCACCTCCTTGACCACCGACACATAGAAAATTATCTCTTGATGTCACATGACATCAAATCTCTATGTCTATAATATTAAAATGTTTCCTAGTCGTTTCGTCGTTTGGTCGTTTCGTCGGATTCTTCGTCCGGCAACATATATAGATGTACATCGTTTCGTCGATCGGCAACATATAAAACATATACATAAATACAGTAGTATACACATGTATACTCACACATATACACTAAACACATACACATGTATACTCACACATATCCACTCAATACATACACATGTATACTCACACATATACACACAATACATACACATGTATACTCACACATATACACGAAACACATACACATGTATACTCACACATACACTCAATACATACACATGTATACTCACACATATAAACTCAATACATACACATGTATACTTACACATATACACATAATGTATACACATGTATACTCATACATATACATTAAATACATACTCATGTATACTCACACATATACACACAGCACATTTATGTTACTGTGTATAATTATTAAATTACACAGCATTTAATTTTTCAAGGTAAAAAAAAATTTCTATTTGTTTACACCATTTGAAAGTGTTGAAAAACAGCAAAAAATCTTAAAATAGAAAACATCTTTCCGTTTTGTTTCAAAGAAACTACAAATTTTTCAAATATTCCATGTAAGACCAAAAATGTAAACTTTGACCCCCTCCAGTTTTTACATTTGTTTAAATAAATTAATAATATTTTGTATTTTTAATGGTATCTAATAGGACTACTGTTCATGCAAACTTTTAACCTGATTTTTGAAACAAAATTTTATTTCTTCTAAATGAATAAACCGATTGAAATAAATCAAGCTTGAATATTAAGGGGATAAGATATACTTTCGTTTAAAACTTTTTAAAAATTGTTTCTAATTCTAAACGAAAGTATAATTATTTTATCCCCTTTATTATATGCCCGCTTGATTCATTTAAATCGGTTTATTCATTTAGGAGAAATAAAATTTTGTTTAAAAACTTGCAAAAAAATTAATTTCACATAACTTTTATAAAAAAATATTTTTCTTCCTGTTTTTTGGTAAAAACATTCCTAAAGTTAAATAGAAATATTTTTTCAGCATTTCGATTTAAAAAATATACTTTTTATTTTTAGGAAAAATTTCACGAATTCTGACCAAAGTAATTCGAATTTGCTAAAAATATAGCTAAATATTCCATACTAGAAATTGATTTTTTCTGGAACTTTTTGAGAAATGAGCATATTGGGTCAAAATTTTCTTTATTGTCTTTATTCGATTGTTGAACTATCCAACTATTACTATTTTTGTAGTGAAAAATACTAATAGTAATTATTTCTGTATTCACTTTCAAAAATTACATTAAGAATTTAAATTTTTACATCGTTCTATATTTCAAAATGTGCAATTTTAGTTTTACATTAAATTATTTATAACATTTATTGATATAATTCTTTTTTATTTTGTACAAAATAAGAATAAGAAATGTAAGAATAATAATCTAATAATTAAAATAAATAATTTTAAATTAAATATAATGTCCCTTATTATTATCATGAATGTTAATTTTTGAAAAATTATTACGTTTTCTATTAAGGTAATATTGCAGAGTAATGTTAAGATAAAAGTAGAATAATTTTATAATTTAGAAAATAACATTTTACCAAGCTGGACTCGAACCCTGAACCTTGTTTTATTTCTAAAATATAAAAATATTCTAATTTTATCTGTATATTATATTAACATTACGTTAATATTACAGTGTAATATTACCCTAACATTGTGAGGTAACATTACCTTAACATTGTGAGGTAACATTACCTTAATATTCCCATTAATATTACCTCCAGACGGACATTTTGATATTCCAGTAAGATCACTGTAATATTACAGTGAAGATTACAAATCTCCAGTGTAATATTACAGTGATGTCACTATAACCTTACGTGCTGCTTAGAAACTGTTTTGAAATTTTTCCATAAGCGTGTAATATTAAAGTAATGTTACTGCCATGTTACAGTAATATTAATGGATAATATTACCCATCAGACAGATATTTAATATGACCATACTATTACTGTAATGTTACGTTTATATATGGGAAAGGGATATATGCGTGTAACTGATATTTTCTTTCATAGCGTTTGCTTTTTCGAGTAAAAACTAAAAATCTATACAAAGTAGTAATAATTGCTCTGATATATAATGAAAGTTGCTTCGCTCAAAATATTAATTGCTTGAGACATTTTAAATATTACTCGGCTTTTAATAACATTTATTAATTTTATTAATAACATTTTAATTTAACATTTAATTAATAACATTTATTATTTTTAATTACAGTGAATATCTGCACGAATTCTGTAGACTTTGACTAGAAATATTTTATAGAATTCATGGAGAAATTAAAAAATGTATTTTTACATAAATTCTACAAAATTTCTATAAAATATTCTACAGAATTCCCTATAGAATACTCTATAGAATGCTCTATAGAGTCATTCTATAGAACTTTTTTGACTGGGCAGCGACCCAGGTGCGAATTTAGGTTGGCCGCCAGAGTTTGAAGGATGGCCCACTGTTGGCCTAACTTTGGCAAGCGAAGTTTTGGTTGCCAGAGTTTGCCCAACTTTGGCAAGTACTAGTGCCCACAGTTGTCCCGACTTTGCAAGCCAACCATTACATGCAGAGTATAACCAACCGTCGGGCCAACTTTAGCAACAAAGGCAGGCACAACTATATGGGGAACGTATCTCATATGACATACAAATTTAGGTTGGCTAAACTCTGGGCCACGGTTGGCCCGACGGTAGGCAAAACTCTGTAAAACGCAGTTTAAATAACTCAAACTTTATGGTTGGCCAAACTCTGGGCCACGGTTGGCCCGACGGTTGGCAAAACTTTGTGAGAAATAGTTTAAATGACTTAAACTTTCTTGGTTGGCCAAACTCTGGGCCACGGTTGGCCCGACGGTTGGCAAAACTTTGTGATTAACAGTTTAAATGACTTAAACTTTCTCGGTTGGCCCAACGGTTGGCAAAACTTTGTCAAATGCAGTTTAAATAATTTAAACTTTTTTGGTAGGCCGAACTCTGGGCCACGGTTGGCCCCACTGTTGCAGCTTTAATATACATTTAACGGTATGGACTTCCATGTGAGCGTAGCGTAGTGGTCAGTGTATAAGTCTTCGGCGCGTTAGGTTAGGGGTTCGATCCCAGCGAGCGGTAGATATTTTCGAAAATGTATGTATGAGATTGTGTTTAATAATAATAGGTAAAGGTTATATCTGATGTTCCCGCTAATAATAACGTGTTAATTGTTTAAATAATTTAGTTTTTTAATAATTTTTTACCTTCGGCTGTTAAAGTTGGCCAAACTTACGCATTTAAAGTCGTGCCAACTTTGGCGTCAGTCTTTGGACCAACCATTGAAATGTATAGTTGGCACAACATATGTATTTTAAGTTGGGCCAACTTCCTTATGACTTGTCGGGCCAACCATCGTCGCCATTAGACGGCCAACCGTTATCATCTGTATGGTTGGCTCAACCTCTGGCACGAGAAGTTGGACCGACCTTGTAAAAGTTGGCCCAACTAAGGGGCAAACCGAAAATTCGCACCTGGGGAATTTAAAGTAGCGGAAAAATTTAAAACAAACATAAATAGTAGCTTTTAGTGGCTGAAATTTAAAAAAAGTACCCAAGTAATAGCTTATAACTTAAAAAAGTAGTAATTAGTAGGTTCTAGTAGATGAATGCAAAGCCTGTTATTGAAACTTGCAATTAAATTATTTAATGTTATAAAATATAAATTTACTTAAATAAAAATTTATTACTCTATAAATACTTAAGAACACGCAACTTGAAAATTTACATATAAATTCTTTTTAATAAAAAATCACTACCAAAAAATGGTAATAATTTTTTAAAAAGAACATGACGGTATAAAATTGAATAAAACACACGTGCTATATCGTACATTCAGAGAAAATAAAAACAACATATAATAAAGTATTATAAAATTTGACGTTCCGCGTTATTAAAAGAAAATTACACTTTATTATACAAGTCTCGTGTAATGTATATACGTGAAATGCGCCAAATGGCATCATAAGTGGACCATCAAAAGAAGAACTCTCGCGGGAAGATTTGCACGCGGCTTGGCCAATTGAATGTGTAAAAGAGATGTAGGTGTTAGTGAGTGAGTGTGTGTGTTGTCGATGCAAGCATGGAATGCAGCTTCGAGCCAAACTCAGTCTTGTTGACCGGCTACTGTATACACGAAAGAGAAGTCCTTTATCATCCTGGGACGTGAAACGAGACGTCGTAATGTGACTCGTTCCCCTTCCATCTTCATGTCGAAAGAATCTTTTTTTCTTCCTTCATATACTTTATTTCTTATCCCTCACTCGTTTCCGTTAATTAATTGGCTCCTGGTTCTTAAAGAGAGGAATAAAAATAAAAAAACAAGAAGGAGAAGAGGGAATCAAATGATAAAACTTTGATCGAATTCGATGCTTATCACTTTAATGAAATTACGTGTATTTACTTCCTAAATTTTTATTTCGTTTATATACGAATATGCAAATTCAGGTGGAAATTAAGTTTGTCGCATTTTGATAAATGGGAAACATTTTGCTGTTATTTTTGAGGTTACAGAAATATATTGGTGGTAAATTAAAAATATAAATACGCTTTAAGGGGAGACTTCAAATATAGTTTGAACTATATCAATAAAATGATTTAAATCTTCCCAAAAATTATTTTCATAATAATTTTTTGAGAGGTAATCAATGATCAGAAAATATTCTGACCCTCTTGGATTTTTATTTTTCTCAAAATAAGATTGCGACCAATCAAGAATTATTATTAAAAGTAGGGGAGAGTGGGGCAAAATGGGGTAGGCGGGTCAAATGGGGTACCTCTGTTTCTCCATGATGGGTACATTTAATTTTTTTATCCTCGATATATATTATTCATTTTGATAAGAAAATGTTATTAATTATGAGAGCAATATGAAAAAATTTTTTTTTTGAAAGTTATACAACATTAAAGTTTTGAGCGAAAAAAATATCGATTTTTTTCGAAATCAAAGTGCTTATAAAACTTTTTGGGATAATTTATTAAATTTGGCCAGTGTGGAATCGTTTTCAGCACTTATTCAAGAGTAATTTCCAATAGGACAGATAGTTAAATTGTTTACAACAATTTGTAAACATTACATTTTGTTGTACTATGCAGTGCGGGGCAAAATGGGGTACCTATGTGTTGGGCCATGCCGGGTGGTATTTAATATTCATTAAACTACTTAAAAACGTTATATTATGCATATTTAACAACTTTCTACAGAAAAGTTAAATTTTTGTTTTGGAATATTATGCTATCGATGTTTCACTATCGATATATCGATATTTTGCATTATCGATGTTTTTCTGTTAATTTTTAGTAAATATATTGCTTGATTTTTTCATAATAATAAAGAATCTTACTTTTTGTTTGTATTTATAATCTCTTACAACAAGAATTTAACAAATTTTGAAAAAATATTCCATGTTTTGTATGATAATTTGATACCACCCCATTTTGCCCCACCCATGGGGCAAAATGGGGTTTTTGCACCTTCTCAGAAAATGGGATATAAGTTCTTTCAAAAATTTTTTTCTCCGCTATTATCATAATTTCCTCAAACCAAAGTGTATAAAGAAGAATTCTGATGATTAGTTGAATTGATTTATTCGTTTGGTTCTCTGTAAACAGCCAATTACAAAAAGGTACCCCATTTTGCCCCATTCTCCCCTACTAGAAAATTACATTTTTAGAATTTATAAAAAAATTTTGAATTTTATCTTTTTCTATTTGCCTCATAAACTGTGAAATTACCAGAAATTTGTGATTACATTTATTAATTATTAAAAATAAATTGAAATTATAGAAAAATTTTAGTGTTAACACTTCAATTATTTTCAAAACCCGTGTGGAAAAGTCGGTTGGGCTCCAATGTGGTCCCAATTGGGGTTCCGAACATAACTCGGTTCGGTTCGAATTTTGTAGCAACTCAAATGTCGAATATTCGACATCCGAACTGGGCTAGTTCGAATGTCGGGTTTTCGCCATTTGAACTAGGCGAAAAAATTCTAACAGTTCGGTTCGAATTATTTTGCACAGCTCTAGGATTTAGTAAACAAAGAATAAAAATGTTAATGTAATTTACAAATAGAATAATAATACATATAATCAAGTATCAACATTACTATTGATACCGGTCACCGTATGGAGTATCTGTCTCTGGTTAGGAACCGATCGAAAGGTCACGAAGCCTTAAGTCACGTCCGGGGTGTCAAACCCAGTCGGTCAATGTTTTGAGTAGAAGTTGAACAAAATTATTCCATGATAAAAGATTGACAAATTATCCTGAAAAGGATTAATTGACAATGTAGAACTTGTTTGAGGTGGTGAGTGGTGAGATTCTGCGGCAAACGGGAGAGAGATGAGACGTTGAGTTGTTGCCAAATAAAAATGTTTATTCCGAAATGTTTTTCTCTGAAGAGGACGACAGGCAGTTGACGGTTTGGCAGGCGGCGAGGCGTCGGTGTTAAAGTGGCGGCAGTGACCGTTGGTAGGCGAGAGTGTGCCGTCTCTCGGCGTGAGAGACGTGTTGTTTCGTCGAAGGCTGGCGAGGTAAGAGAGCGAGACAGGAAAATGCGGCATATTTATGCGTCTCTGCTGAGTCGCATCAGCGGTTCTCCCTTCCACCTTGGCAAGAACCAATCAGCGCGCGAGGTGCCTCTACCCGTACTGCGCATGCGCATCTCGTAAAGATGCGCCGTGCCACTTCGCCTTAACCATCGACTTTGTACCGTTCCTCCGGTACAAAAATCTAACTTTTAATACTAAAATAAAACAAATTAATTTTTTTATAATATTCTTTAATGTTATATTCGGTATTCTATATAATATATTGTAAGAATATATTATGCAAAACTGCAATATACATTAAATAATATTATGTGAGATAAGAACATAATTATTTATTTCCTAACGCACATGACGTGAGTGAAAAAATTGCACTTTAAAGGAATTTCCAAAGTAGGGGAGACTGTGGTGAAAAGTTAAACTGCCAAAACTAGAGATGCATTCAAGCGAGATCAAGCGAGAAAACTTGAAGGACAAGAATTTATCTTGACTTTCAATTTAAATCTTGATCTTGTATTGTTTTTTAACAAAATTCTTGATATTTGTTAAAATTGTTTTTGGGTAACATTTTTTAAAAAGGTTAATTTGACAACTGTGAAGATTAATTTTACTAATGTAAAAATATGTGAAAAGTTTTTCCTTTAATATTAAGTCTTTTTGAATTTTCGGACATTACTTTTTTTATCCAATCAAATGTTTGCTATGAGAAACGATCTGTTTTTTTAGTTTTATTCAGGTTTAAAAAATCTGCTTCCTAAAATGTATTTGTTGTTTAAATTGCAAGTGTATTAAGACTTTATACTTGTATTTTAACCAACAAATGCATTTTTGAAAGCAGATTTTTTTAAACCAGAATAAAACTAAAAACCAGCTCATTCTCCATTGCAAAAATTTTATGGGATTTTAATGAATGTCAAACTTACATATTAAGACTAAAATTAGATTATTTCGTTTTGCATCTGATGAGATATAAGTTATTCAAATCATGGAAAATCCTAAAAGACGGAATATTACAGGTAGAATTTTTCAAATCTCTATTATAAAATAAAAGTCAGCATATTATACAAAACTATATTTAATGCACTTAATATTAAGTATTAATAAATTTTTTAATATTTACAAATTTTATAGAAAAAGGTAATTAAATTGTTGTGACTCTTATCCTTTCTTAGATAAGTTTTAAAATCAATTTTTAACTCTTCTTCTGGTTGTTTACATATCAATTTATTTAAACAAGTAAATTAGTCTATTTTGAACAAATATCAAACCAAAAATTTATATACTATCTAAATTATTTTCTTCATTTTTTAAATTAAACTCTTACAGATGCCAAACTAACCTTTTATACGTACAACTCAACTTCAAAATTCAAATTCGAAGAATATTTTCAAAGAATTATTGTCAATAATAAATTGTACTTTTTTTATAAGGTTTTTCTAAAAATAGTCCGCAGCTACTTAAAGTGCAATGTAATAAATTAATTCAAGAAAAATTTTTACTTTTTGTAAATTTCTTCAATTGGGCATTTAATTTGGAATAAAAAAATTACACGCAATGTTATATTTTTGTAATGTTTTTCTTCGTTTTAAACTGCAGTCAATGCTATATGATAATAAAATTTGTAAAATTGTCATATTTTCCATTTTCTATTAATATATAATATTTTATATTATATTACATATTAATTATTATTTTCTATTCTATATTATATATAAGTTCCCTTTCTTAATAGCACCCATTTTCTGTAATTCAAGAATTTTTACAACTTTAATTTGTATTAAATTTTTTACATCATTTAACATACAAATCTGACCAAGAATTACTAAGAATTTTCTATATATTAACAATTGAATGTTCAAGAATCTTGGGTACACAAGATTCTTGTTACGTCAAGCTATTTGAAGCGAGTTCAAGATAATATTGTCTTGATGTGCATCACTAGTTAAAATTCATTATCTTTCGAACGGGAATAATTGGAGCATTGTAATTTTAATTATAGAAGGGTATTATCACCCTAAATAAATGTCCGAAGTTGTGTGCAATTCTGTTAATTTTTGTGGTGTCTATATTGAAAGTTTTTTTCAACCTACTTTTGAAAATTTTTTTGAAAAAGAAAATATCAACTTTTAAGTATATTTTTTGCATTTATCCTCACCGCGATTTTTTTACTTCATTGTTTAGGACCCCTGAAGAGATACCTAAAGGTATTTGCTAAATATCTTTAGTCAGATTTTTTATATTTGTTGTGAAAGACAAAAACGCACCCTGCGGCGAAAAGTTAAATGTATTTTTACATGTATTATTTAATTTTTTTTTATTTTTCTTTTTTTTAGGTTTGTTTGTTTAAAAATTATTTATTTAACATTGGGCAAGTACTCTGTCAAAAAACAAGACCGTTCACATGAAATAAACCAAAAAAATTTTTTTTTTGAAATTTTAATTTTTTAACTTTACAACTATTCTAAAGCTCTTTTTAAAAAAACAAAGATCTTTTATTTACTAAATTATTTGTTTACGTATACTTTAACTTATCTAATACTTATCACCTATCAGAAAATAGTTTTAGTAGGCTAAAAATAGAATTTAACTTTTCGCCCTAGCATGGGGCGAAAAGTTAAAAAAAACAAATTTTTCAAAAAAGGACAAAACATGTATTTTATGCGAAAATATCAGGAACTTTTTTATTGAAAGTTGCAGAGGACAAGTAGCCCTACAATATTGATATACAAATATTTGCATTTAAGCGGATTATATTGCAAAAAAAATCATTTATGCAAAATTTAACTTTTCGCACCAGTATCCCCTATATTAATATTTGATTAATTTTGCAATAAATAGCAAAATTGGGGCCAAGTTGGGTTGACCTAAACTTTCTCCAAGTACACTAAAAAAAAAAATTTGTTTGAGCTTTTTACAGTTGCGCTGTTTTATTTATTTGTCCAGCATATCATTTAAATAATAATTTAATTAACTAAATTATTCTATTATCTTATTTTTCAAACTTTGGGAAGCCCAGTCGGGAAATTCTTCTCAATTTAATAATTTTCAGTGTCTACTATTTTAATAAAATTTTTCAAAAGAATTAAATTATTTTTATCAAATGTTAAAAAAGTTCTACGCAAACATTTAATTATTTTCATAATTCTTTAAATAACTACTGGTTTTCTTGTGTATTCAGTTATTATTTCACTTACGTAGAATAATTTTATGGGGTAGTAAAAAATATGGGTATCATTAAATCGCAATAATCAACTGTTTCTATTTACCCCTAAATTTTTAACTTTGCTAAAATTAGGGGTAAATAAAAACAGTAGTTATTTCAGCTAAATAAAAAATTTTAAAACAAATGCGGCCTTAAACCTTTAACCATATCACCGTCAAAGGGTTCTTAGTGTTTTTTCATTTGTCAATTGTCAGTAGTATACACTCCTTTTCAAATAAGGCGAAGTAGGGAAATTTTTACATGGGCACCAATAACAATCAACTTTGATTTTTCTACTTTGCAAACTAATTAAAAATAACTGTTTCTATTTAGCCCTAAAACTGAAAATTCGGGGTTAATAGAAACAGTTAATTATTTCTTACAAAATTTAAGAAAACATCAATTTCAAGTATGGAAATTCTACAAGATACAAAGAATTACATAAAAAATGGTATGTTAGTTATAAAATATTTCAAGGTAATAAATAATAATGCATTATATAAGTTTAAAAATAAACTATGTTAAAAATTAAAACACATTACACAAATAAAGATTTGTTTTCTCCTATTCTCTCTCATTCTCTCCCGTTTTCTCTTATTCTCTCTTATTAGAGTGTCGTAGTTTGGTAAAAATAATTTTTTCATTTACTTTATCAGAAATATTATAGAAATTTCTGCTGTTTTTATTCATCACGAATTTTTAATTTTTAGGGGTAAATAGAAACAACAGTCTTCTATTTTTAATTAAAGTTTGCAAATTGATAAAATCAAAGATGATTTTTGTTGTACACGGAAAAACTTTTTTTAAGAGTTATTTAGAAACTTATTCAAGAGATCAGGAGATGGAAGAAACAAGAAATGCTACAAAATCGTAGATTAAAATATTATTTTAAGCTGTTTAGGGATAACTGTAGTAAATTTCTGTACAACTTGTTGAATTTTCTTGAAAAAGTCCTGAACTAGTTTTAGAATAGAAAAATGTGAAATTAACGAAAAAAAAATTGTTATTATTATTCTGAGTTCTTGAATAAATTTCCTAATAACTCTTGCATAGAAAAAAACTGAACTCAAAATAAGTCAGAAAAGTGACACATTATGAGCTGCAACAAAAATGAACCTCGTAGATGGCGCCACGTTCTATGTCATTTAACATAGACTCATTATGAGTTGCAACAAAAATGAGTCCAATTTTTTTCTGTGTGAAAAAAGGTTTTTCCGTGTAGTATTAATAAGAGATAATTATAAATTTTATTAAGAATGTTTAAGGGCATGTCCAAGTTGCAAAATGTAAACAAACCAAGCACTAACATCACTTTTTTTATACATCTTTTTCTCTCACAAAAATTAATATTAGAACACTTTCTCTACAAAAATGGAAAATTAGAGTGTCATAGTTTCCAAAAAAATCATTTTTGAGTGTGATAAATAAATAGCAATTAGTAAAATAAGTAATTAAAATGACCAGTAAAATAGCATTTTTGACGCGTCACGAAAAATAAAGTGTTTGAGTATATCAACAGCACTGACGATGAAGAAGTCACATATCAGCTATTGGACCTTCTACATGTGGAAAGGGAAATTTTTCCCTTTCCTCCAAGAAATTACAAGGAGATAGGGTAAAAACTTCTTCATCGTCCGTGCGGTTGATATAGTCAAACACTTTATTTTTAGCGACGCGTCAAAAATGCTATTTTAAATGCTTAGAACCTGTTAGGGGTGATCTAAGGTTCAAGATTTAAGGCCGTATTTATTTTAAAAATTTTTTATTTAACTAAAATAACTACTGTTTCGATTTACTCTTTGTTTCTATTTACCCCATCTGACCCTATTTGGAATTTTACAAATTTTTTCGACGAATTTAATTAAAATTTTATTGTCAATTTTTCATTTTTTATGTAGAGTTTTATTAAAATTATTTTTTAAGTAGGGTAAACCAGACAGTAGTCGGCCACTTTTCAAGTTTGAATAGATATAAAACTGTATGAGATAAAAATATTTTCAAACATACTAATCATTTCTAAGGTGATCGTAAACAAATGTAAACTTTGGTAATATAAAAAAAATTTGGACGGTTTTTGAAAGCTTTTAAAAGTGGCCGATTACTGTCGGTTTAGATGTCCGATTACTGTCGGATTCTTACTTGTTTATTTACTAATTTTTTTTGACGAATACAATTTTTTTTTTCATGAACACGATTGGTTTAATAGTTTTGTGTGATCGTAAGGAACAATATCACATAAAAGAATTTGAAAAAAATATGAATTGCTCTTTTAAAACAGTGTCAAGCTATCATTCTAACAATTATACATTCTACTATAATGATAGTCTAGGTAATAAAATTCTATTAAATAACATTTCTAACAAATCTGGTTTAGAGTCTTTTCATGCGCCCCGGCCGACTACTGTCGGATTCTAACTTTTTTTGTGAATTTTTTTAACGAATAAGAAAATTTTTTTTGTAAACATGATTATGAAAATATTTTAATTCCGTCTGCGGGGGTTATAATACGCAATATATATATGTGGACGTCCACATGAAAAGGGCCCATTTTGTCGGTTCTAGTTTTCTAGTTATTTGCAATTTAATACTTTTTTGAGAAAAACCAAAATTTTTTTTTATTTTTTATTATCAATCAACATGTGTTGACAAGTCAAATCATGAGGTTTTCACTAATTTATCGTTAATTTAAGTGTTTAACTTTATTGGTTCTTTAGAAAAAGAAAAGGGCCCATTTTGTCGGTCCTTTGCAAAAATATTCCGTATTTTTGAAATGGAGGGTCAAAAAAATTAAAACCTCTTGATTTGTCATCTTTAAAGTACCCTGAACTCAAAACAATTATTATCTGAATAACTTCCTAGAAGAACCAGATATATTAATGTTAGAGTCATTGATTACGTAGTCGTAAATGTAAAAAATGTCGATATTTCGTCAAAATTTCATAATAAAATCTGTTAAAAATTTTTTAATAAGTTTAATTTCTATTCTTTACCTTCAAATGACACAATAAAATTGTTCTCAATCATTAATCTTGTACAAAAATGGTTTATTAATAAGAAAATCGCCTTTTTTAGAAAAGGGCCCATTTTGTCGGTTTTTCGTATTTTTAAACAGAAAGGGGGGGTAAGGTGATTTTAAAAATTTTAAACCTATTGGTTTTTCATCTTTATGGTGCCCTGGACAGAAAACAATTATTATCTGAATAACTTCCGAGAAGAACCAAAAATATTGATGTTAGAGTCTTCGATTACGTAGTCGTAGAAGTGAAATTTTCGATATTTCGGCAAATTATTCATAATAGAGACTTTTAAAAAATTTTAAATAAGTTTAATTTTTATTCTTTATCTTCAAATGACACAATAAAATCGTTACCAATCATAAACCTTGTAAAAAAATGGTTTATTAATAAGAAAATCGTCTTTTTTAGAAAAGGGCCCATTTTGTCGGTTTTATGTATTTTCAAAATTAAGGGGAGGGGGGTGGTTTTAAAAATTTGAAACTTATTGGTTTTTCATCTTTAAGGTGCCCTGGACTGAAAACAATTATTATCTGAATAACTTCCCAGAAGAACTGGAGATATCACAATTAATAAGTATCACAATCTTTTATTCCGTTTTTCTCGAAATGAGGTATTTGTCACTATAAACTTTGAAATTCTGTAACTCATCGAATTTTTGACCAAAAACGTTGTATGACCACTCAAAATTTTCGTAATTTTTCAAGGAATTCGCCCATATAGATAAGTCCAATAGTGCCAAAATGGGCCCTTTTCATGTGGACGTCGACATATATATATATATATATATATATATATATATATATATATATATATATATATATATATATATATATATATATATATATATATATATGACGTGTCACGTCAACCGGCCCAGAGCTCCTTCCAAAATTTTAATCAACGAAAATCAACTTATGACGGCTCTAAAAAATCGTCAGCTCATACTCTTTCGAATTAAAAGTGGCAAATTCAAAATGATGTCCTTACTGCAGCACTTTTTTCAAATTTTTGTATTAACCCAGTTAAAAAATAATTATTAATTAGCTTCAGAAAATAATTATAAATTGTTGGACAATATGCCTCTCTTACGTTTTTGGGGTCACTGATTGCAAATCTAAAGTAAGATTTTAGAAATTAAAAATGACGAATCCAATATGGCGATCAAAATTTTTAAAAAATTATCAGATTTGCTTGAAAGTTGTTACTTAGGGGTTTTTGGGGTCGCTATATGCAAATCTAAAGTTAGATTTAAAAAATTATCAAAATTCAAAAAGGCGGATCTAATATGGCGACCAAATTTTTAAAAAAATTATTAGATTTGTTTGAAACTTGTTACTCGGGAGTCTTTGGAGTAGCTGCTTGCAAATTTGAAGGTATATAAGAAAAATTTTCGAAATTCAAAATGTCGTCTTCAATATACGTACAAGCAACAAACCACGTAGAAAAAGTATATCCACCAATGCACTTCTATTTAAGGTATTGAGGATCAAACTCGCTAGTGAGATAGATATAATAAAGTTGATGTTTGCCACCTAGCGTACAAAAGCTTAACTTAAAGACATAAGGCGGGAAATTATAACAATGTAACCTTTGGTTCTCTCAGCTTCACGACATTAATTTGATATGTAGTTTAGTAATTTTTACTCCAGAAAAATTATGGTTAATTTAAGACTTTAAATTATCGCCAATACAATTTGTCAAAACCCACCCTTAACCACAAAAACTAACCCTTAAAAATTAAAAATTCTTACAATTTTTGTAACAGAAATATTTAACAATTCTTATGATCTTAGTAACACTAAATTAAGTATTAAAAAACATCCCCTATTTTAAAAAGCTACCCCGATATTCAAAAGTCACCCCCTTTCACAGTGGCGAAAAATGTACTTCATATTTTCAAATCACTCTACAGGTCACAATTTTTTATCAAAACGATTTTTCTTGTTTTCTAAATCTTCGTAATTAAATTCTCTATCGATACGTCCAATTTTTAAATTTTTACTTTTAAACATTCTTTTAATAACAATAACTATTTAAAAAATCATAAATGGTAAATAATATGTTTTATTAACTTCATTCATGAAGAAAATTAATCAAAAGACCTATTAAAATAGTGTTTAAGTGTTTCTGATTAATTAAAAAACCGTATAATAATTTATGAAATTGTTTAAACAACTAATTGTTGTTTTTTTCATTAATTATACTTAAAGCTATAAATTTCTAGTTTTTTCTCAATAGTGCAATTTGTCATAAGTAAAATGTCTACTAATGATAACAAATAAAAAATCAATTAATTTAATATTGTTTAAACAATTAATTATTACTACTTTTATCAGAAACTGTACTGGCGACTAGAAATTTCTAGTTTTTTCTAAATTGTACAATCTTTTAAGAGAAAAATATCTACAACTGATAAAAAATAATTGATTTATTTAATTGTTTAAACAATTAATTGTTGTTATTTTGTTTTCATTAACTATACTTAGGGCTAAAAACTTCTAGTTTTTCTCAATAGTATAATTTTTCATGAGTAACATAACTACTGACGATTATACAAACAATTGAAAAAATAAAAACTATACATTGTTTAAGCAATAGTTAAATACTAAATATTTAGTTTTTCTATTATACTTAAGTTTTAAGGTTATAAAAATTGCACAATTTGCAATCAGCGCCCCAAAAAACCCACGAGAAACAAATTTCAAGCAAATCTGATAGTCCCGTGTAGAAAAATCTTCTGGAACGTCTAGAGTCAAGTCTGGCGCAAACTAGAAAGCGTCTAGCCTCGCAAGTCTGAAAGATCTGATTTGAGCCAGTTCTGGTGATGCTTAGCTACATGCCAGACGGTTCCTATTTTGTCTGTTCTGGATTGGCGTAGCCAGAGCCAGCTCTGATTCTATTTAAAATTTTTAGATAGAATTTTTTTTTTATTTTGCACCTTCTAGGTTGCAGCGAGCGATGATGGTCTGGAAGGTTTGTCCAGACCCAGCTCTGGTTCTAATCAAAATTTCTAGATGACTAAAATTTATTATTTTGCAAGTTCTAGGCTGCGGCGAGCGATTCTAGTCAGAATTTTTAAATGACTAAAATTTTAATATATCAAAAACCATTTAATTTTTTCTCTAAAAAAAACTAGACAACAAATATCTCAAATTTAACATTTCTTCCACATAATATTTTCTACGGGAGAAGATTGTCCAAAAACACATCATTTATCGACTTTTTAAGATCAGTGTGTAGGTATAAAAAATTTGTAAAAGATTTAATAAATAGTTTATGAGGTTTGTTGTCTAGAAAGAACCTTTATAAAAAGTGTCACGTCATCGCGACGTATTGTTTTGATATTTGTAAAGTTAGAATCTGAATCCTCACTTTTTCTTGTAAACCAAACAAATCAATTGAAATGTGTGTCGTCTTGGACAGACCTTTCTTTATATGGTCATCCACGATTATCACCCTTCTATAAGGTTACTGAACTGTTTAAAACAGTGACGAATCAACGCGTTATTATTGATCAGAATGATGTCTTCATCTAAGTAGCAGATGCCGAAAATTGGTCATCTGCACATTGTCAATCTTTCTATTGGTTCCCCACTTAAATGTAATAAAAATTTAACTACCTTGACCCAAAGGTAATAAATGTGGGTGGTATGTTCCCTTGTGAAGAAAGCATATAAAAGGGGCCACCCTTGACGAATTCGTCAGTCCAGGAAACGCCGTCAACTTAACTAGTCCAGAAGTCATCCTCAAATCAGCAAGTCGCGTTCTTCGTGTCTGTCGCGATTCCGCGACCAAGTTAACAAGTTATGTACTACCCCTAAGCGTATTCAAAATCTTGTCCCTTTCAAATTCTCGATTGATCCCACAAAGTAATAATTTGTTACAGTATCCCTGAAGACATCTGGATCTACTCTTTCTCTTGATTCTAATTTTAAAGGATTCAAATAAATAACTTTAATAATTTAACTTCAATTAAGCAGTTACTCTTTCTTAAAACCTGTCCCTTAATATCAGAGTTTACTGCTCTGTGAATAAATCAGGTTGAATCACCGATGCCGGCCGAATTAAATATGTAAATTATGATTATGTTTAGTTTCATTTCTTGAGACGTAACAAAAGAATGCCGTTTGAAATCTTAATTTATGTTTCCTAAAGAAACCCAAAAAGTTCCTCGCAGAATTATTATTGAAAAATGAAATAAATTTGTTGTAAACAACTATAACAATTTTACAGCAATTTATAGAAATTTTCGCAATAAATCATAAAAATTAGTTCCACAAAAATAACAATTAAAAAATTTTTTTTAGCAATTTTTGGGAATTTTCGCGGTAATTTATGGAAATTTGTTATGTAATTTACGGTAAATTTACCAAGATGTATTTCATTACAAGTTTTGTTATTTTTCTTTATGTACCATAATACGAAACTTGTAGTAGTTTCTTGATTACACAGTTAAACACTCTTTATTAATTGTATGTGTAAAAGGTGACGAAAATTAAAAATTATTTTTTTTGTAGCTTCGATAGAGTAGTGGTTAGAGTGTTAGGCTAGAAGTCTGTAGGTCGTAGGTTCGATTCCCCGTAATATTAAATTTTATTTAGTTATAGGTTTGTGTTTATTGTGTGTCGTGAACATTAATTTGATTGAAAGTTAAAAGTTAATGATTATTTCATGTTTGCAAATACAAACGAATTTTTTTTTATTATATTAACATTGAATTTAAAAAATTTTATTATTTGTTTTGTTAAATAAACGATGTTGGAGGGCTGCTTTATTATATTTAGAAGGCCTTAAATATCTATCTTGCCGTTGGTTAGCGCCTGGCAAGCCGCCTGTCTAGGATGTTTATTTAGCGGCTGACCGTTTCTAGCGTTACACTTTTCGCCAACCGCTGACCAGAGTTTCAGGCCAGCCACTAGACTGAAAAATAGACAGTCTGGTCTGACTCAGGCCAGCGCCAAAAGATTTTTCAACACGGAGTTTTTTTTAAATTGTTGGTCGCCATATTGGATCCGCCATTTTTAATTTTTAAATTTTTTTAAATCTAACTTTAGATTCAAGTATAGCGACCCTAAAAACCCCTGAGTAACAACTTTCAAGCAAATCTGATAATTTTTTGAAAATTTTGATCGTCATATTGGATCCGCCATTTTTAATTTCTAAAATCTTACTATAGACTGCAATCAGTAACCCCAAAAACGTAAGAGAGGCCTTTTGTCCAACAATTTATAATTATTTTCTGAAGCTAATTAATAAATTTGTTAATACAGAAATTTGAAAAAAGAGCTGCAGTAAGAACGCCATTTTGAATTTGCCACTTTTTATTCGAAAGAGTATGAGCTGACGATTTTTTAGAGCCGTCATAAGATGATTTTCGTTGATTAGAATTTTGGAAGGAGCTCTGGGCCGGTTGACGTGAAACGTCCCATATATATATATATATATATATATATATATATATATATAATTAAAACTACACGCGATAGGAAAGAAACGTGCTAGGCCTTTGGTTACATAATGAAATGCAGACGGTAAATATAAGCTTTAATAAATCGCACATTTAATTGTACTCTCTTAATTAATAATTAATGGAAAATTTAAATTGACTTGACTGGATGGTCATGAACCTTGTGTATGTCTGAAGGCAGTTGTTTATTGGTCAGTTAACGTGAGAAGCTACACCCGACTCGTAAGTTACGCATATGACCCTTTACGTTGACCTCTGTCGCAATGTCATTCAGGTCAATGCTCCGTGAAATATTTATTTCGAGCATTTCCGTAAGTATTATTAGCACCCGGTTAAGTCTGACAATACGGCAGCCAAGAATTTACAACTACCATGCCTTTGACTTACTTCTTTTTTTCATTCCCTCTCTTCAAACATTTTAAATCGCATTGCAACATCTTTTTTTTATTTTAACCATGAGTTAAAATAGGATTTTGATCAGTTTGCCAGGTGCGAATTTCGGTCGGGTGTATTGTAGCCGTCAAAATTGAGAAAACATACTTTTTGATGGTCGGCCTAACCATCATCCACAGTTAGGCCAACGGTTAGGCCACAGTTCTGTGGCCGCCAATGTTGACAAAATCTATTTTTTGACTTTTTCCCTGACCCTAAAGAATATTTTAATTTATTCTAAAAATTACTGAGAAAAATTTTTAATACATTTATTTGAAACTTTCTTTAAACGTAGAATAATTTGCAAACAATAATAACTTCTTTGTTAAATAATTATATTTAATCATTCTTATTTTTCTAAAGAAATAAGGATTTACCGTAACTGCTTCGAAATTATTTTCAATATTTAAATTCAAATATGTGTGTATAATGTTGCATTTAGTATCTAATGTTTGCGCTAAATGTGTAATCAATTTAAGGTAATTGGCGACATGTTCTCATGTAATAAACATTTTTTTTAAATAAATGTCATCGTTTGATGACGTTATCACAGAAAAAAACCGGACTCAAAATGAGTCGCATATGAGACTCATTTTGAACTGCAACAAAAATGATACCCCTTCGACTCATTCTAAGTTTCTAGGGAAAAGACTCAAAATGAGTCTTAAGGGGTATCATTTTTTCTTTACGATAAAATTACAATCACATTGGAAAAGCTAAGAATAATTTATAAAAATATGAATTAAAATAATTGTTTAAAACTAATAAACACGTTGCACTTGTCAAAACATTAATACTTGCAGTCAATTTATTGTTTTTATGAAAAATGGAGAAAATTTTTTAGGTTAGACATTTGTCAATTGACAGACAGGGATGGGCAACCATGGAACACGAAACATGCGAAGCACAAAAGAAAGTAACTAGAATATTGTTATTTTACTCATTTTGAGTCACTTGAAGTTGCCGATTACTCATTTCGAGTCACTTAAAGTTGTCGATTACTGACACAGTTGGGCCAACCATGTTTACCAAAGTCAGCGCGACCATTCTTGCCACGGTCGGTAAAACCTCGGCATCCGTAGACAAAGAAAACTTTGGTGCCAACAGTTGGTCCAACTGTATCAACCACTGGTCAACTGACGTCATCAATCCTCAGGGTGGCTCGACCATTGGCTGACCAAGTTGGGCCGACTGGAAATTCGCACGTGGGTTACAATCAATGAGGACGTAGTTTTATTAATGACGCTAATAATAACTGCAAACTTTTACAAATTATATCTACCGACGACTACCGTCAGTTATAAATATAGGTAAAAGAAAATTTTTAAAAATAGATTATCAGAAAGGCAGAGAAAAACTGAAAAAAGCAAATGTTAACTGTCACGTTTTGAGACATTTCCTTACTTGCGTGAGTAAATTGTGTGCGTGTGTAAATTGTATGTCTACAAGTTTTCCTTATCTGAACTCGCGAGATGCGCCTATATACGTATATATACCGATTCCTGGCGCCAGGATGATTCTGTCGTGATTCACGTTCTGTATATATTTCTTCACGTTCAACTCTCTTTTTCTCTACATGCGTTATTTCCCATCTCCTTGAAAATCATACATGTAACATTCTCTCAATTTATTTAATTTCAAAGTCCTTTATCATCTCTAATCACTCTTCCCTCTTCCTCTTCTATATTCAATAGTGTGAGCATCGTGGCGGAAAATATACAATTCATTATTATTAAAATTTACTGCAGTAGGATGCCCTGTTCTGTAACAGCCAGTGCGGTTAATGTAATTCAGTCACGTAGAAAGGAATATAATAGCTTGGACAACATGTCGCACTGTCCTGATATGGATATCCTGTCTCTAACCACCCGAGATTTACTCTCACTCTAATCCCTTTTCTCGAAAAAAATATGACCGCCAGGAGAAAAATTAATTTCACCAATTTTTTCTTTTCAAAAAATTTTTATTTTACGATGAAAAAAGTGGCACAATGTCTGATAAAAATGTTAGTCGTTTGAGGATTTATACACATTCTACGTTGTGATTAATTGCTGTTTAAAATGTACTTTACTGTCTATTTTAGTTTGTCAGCAAAAACAGTTGAAAATTAAAAATAGAACATTTATTGATTAGTAAGATTTTTAATGAATTATTGATAATATTGGTTGGAAAGACTGTTAGTCGAAACTACTGTCAGTTGAACATACTATTAAATTTTAATACCGACAACCTTTACTACTGCCAGTTGCAATGATTGTCAATTGTTACTATACTGTTAATTGTAATTATCGTCAGATAAAATTAATGTTATGTAACGTGGTGTCAATCTCAAAATTCGCGGACAGACGCGACACTTCTACATTTTTCATGATATCCTCTGCTTATTTTCCGTCCCCATTGTTCCCATTTCCCAAATAATAATTGAAATCGTGGGCAACCAGTTATAAAATAGCGCCCAACACAAAAAACTCACCAAAACAATCCCTTCTTTCTTAAAAATTCCTAGAAAATTTCGATTTTTTGGTTTGATAAAATGGGTCCCAAAAATAGCTTTTAAGAGGCATCAAAATCTATGTTAAATTTAACGTATGTTATTAGCTGCAGATTAAAAAGGATCCTAATAATAATACTTTTAATGAAGTATTTATGAGGCCATGAAGACCAAATATTGACTTATAGGTCAAAAAATAGATCAAGTTTTACATAAATTTTGACATAATATAACAAACTGGTGAATTGTTTCACATCTCTTAAAAAAATTAAGAGTTTAAATAAAATTAACACTATTGAAGATGGAATATAACTGTCAAAACTGAAGAAAGCAGTAGTTGAGTTCTCCTTAAACATATTTAAATATAAATTTGTCATGTTAAAATTTAGTATTTCTACTGTTTTTTAAATAGCACAATAAAATCATCGATCTTGTGAAAAATGGTTTATTAATAAAAGTTTGTCAAGTTAAAATTTTGTATTTGTAGTGTTTCTTAAGTGACACAATAAAATTATTAATCTTGTGAAAAATGGTTTATTAATAAAAACTGTCCTTTTTAAAAAAGTGTACATTTTATCAAAGTTCGTTATTTTCAAAATGGAGGGGGGCGAATTTTAAACCTATTGGTTTTTTATCTTTAAGGTGTCTTCGACTAGAAAAAATTATTACCTCAGAAACTTTCCAGAAGAAACCTGAGAGATCACAATCTTTAATTCAGTTTTTCTTGAAATAAGGTTTTTAGCATTCTTAATTTTGAAATTTTGTAACTTATCGAATTTTTCACCAAAAACGATCTAAGACTGTTAAAATTTTTTCAAAGTGTACAAGGAAAATGGGTCTATTTCATGTGGACGTCAACATATTAAAATTTTAACTTTATTTTGCGCTGATGTGGTTAACCTAGGATATCTAGCAAACGCGATAAACTAGGAGTTTGTTTAAAATGGATTTGGAAATTCTAAACAGACATAAATCCATAGAGATAATATAAATAGAGTGGGGATGGTCTGTATAGAAGCGTCCGCTTGATAGAAAGAGAAAGAAGATTTAGCACCAGTAGGTGTCTCTCTTGCACTGGAGCAGAATAAAGGACAGATACTGGTGTTAAATCTTCTTTCTCTCTCCAACCCATTTTGCTTATGTCAGGACACTTCCCCCACACGCTACCACTTATACCTTGCCTACTCTATTTATATTATCTCTATGCATAAATCAAACCCCACTTGCAAATTTTGAGTTCATTTTTATGAAACTAAAAATTCTTAGGAGCCTGGTGTGAAAAATGGTGACTAAATTCGTGAAAATTAGTAAAAATAACGGAAAATAAAATCGAAAATGAAGAAAAAAGTGAATTTATCGATAATTTGTGGAAAGTTTCGTCATAGAAAGACGCCGGTAGCATTTGTTTTGATTGTTAATAATTTTCCTGATATATCCGAACGAGATATCTCTAACTACTTAGAAGAAAACACTTTTTGGGGACAAATTTTCCCGGATGCCCTTAACAAGATTTAAAAATTTAATTAATTAAAGAGATTAACAAAAAATTAGGTTCTTTTTTAAAAAAAGTTATAAAGTTTTTCTATGAAATGGTTTTAAATTTACATATTTTTCAAAACTTATGTGTTTGAAGTTATTTCATACAAATATATTTTTTGAAATTTCAAACACTTTTGTGTGAAATTATTGTAAATTTGCAAATTTTTCAAACACATATAATTGAAATTATTCTATATACAAATGTTTGAAAATTTCTAACATTTTTGTGTGAGAGTGTTGTATATTTACAACATTTTCAAACATGCGTTTTTGAAATTATTTCATATACAATATTTGTTAATTTTCAAACACTTTTTGTATAAAAGTGTTGTAAATTTACAATCTTTTTTAACAGTGTACCGTGTATTGTCTTTTAATTCTAATTACCGTCAATATGAAGTATAGTTAGTTTTTACTCTTTTAATTTGTAAAACAGTTTCGTAAACCAAATGTAAAGCCTTTTAACTTGGTTCATTGAATTAAAAACAGTTGCAAAGAAATGTCATTAAAGTAACTGTAGTTGCCATCAGTTGCAACTACTGTCAATTTTAATTCCATATCATGAAACATATAGTCAACCATATCAAGTAACTTTGTTATTATCTTCATAGTGATACGATCATGAATTGTTAGTATACTGAACTCTTGCTGTAAACAACAAACAAAGTATTATTTTCTTAATTTTGCGGGTGCACAGTCTCTTTACATAAAATCTGTTTGTGTTTTGTGTGTAAATTTTATGAGCTGTTCAGTCATTTTTAAAAAGAATATTTTCCAAAACTATGTTTCCATTTCTTAATTAAATGATTTTAGTTAAAAATTTGGGCATTTAAAAAAAATTTAGAATCTATGTTTTAAATCTTCATACGGTCCTGAATGTTTTGATGACCTTGCTTCAAGGGTACTCTTCACAGCACATTCGAGTCCATTACAGCAATAGTTCAGTGTAAATTCATTCCAATACTGTCAGTTGTAATAACAATTACCGTAAACTTAACTAATTCCTTACAATCTATGTTTTTTTAAAATGAGTTTTAACTTTTTGTAACTATAGTTAGAGTAACTTCTGCTGTAACTACGGTAATCATAATATTTAAAGTACAATATAACTTTAGTTATAGCTAATACTATCAGGTGTACCTACTGTTTGACATAGTTAAAGGAAATTAACTACTTATGATCGCAACTACCGTCAGCTGTACGTATCGTTATTACTACATTACAGTATTTTTTCTGCTAACAATTATTGTAACTAGAAGTAGTTGTTACTACCGTCGATCTTACTTACAATTAGTTGCAACTACCGTTGATTGACACTACAATAACTTGTTATTATACCATCGATTATTATCAGAATCAGTTTCTTGATTGAAAGTGCAAACAGTTCAGTAAATACTGTCTCATTTAACTCTGTTAAGGATACGGTCAGTTAACTCACGGTATTTACAGCATTCTATAGTAAAACTTGATGGTATTTACGAAATCTTCATTTAGCTGTACTTAAAACTGACTGTAGTTAAATGAGACAGTATTGACGCATTGTAGTTTCAAGTAACGACAATCGCTACCGATTGTAATAATAATCGACGGTAGTAACAACTGATTGTAGTTTCAATCAAGAGGTTGCAACTTCTTAATTACTGTCATTTAAAATAAAACTAACATAATTTGTAACTACCGTCCGTTGTAAATTTAAAAAAAAACATTATCTTAAGTACCGTAAATTATTTTTAAAAAAATCTGCTATTTGCAAGTGCCTTTCATTTCTTTTTCTTAATGACGAAACTAATAAGTACTAAATAATTAATTATAATTTATCATTATTCATGAATAATTCATGAATAAAAATTAATAAATAATTAATAATTCATTAATTATCGTTTGGAGACTATTAATTCTAACTACTTGTCCTTGTGTTTCAAAACAAAATCTCCTATCTTAGACATAAGTTTTAACCAACAATTACCAAACAGTTACAACCGGTAATTATAAAAATTAAAAGTCGTCAAAGAAGTGAAAAATTAAGAAGTGACTTATTACAAATTACCATCGATAGAAAAAAACAATATTTTCTACTACTAATACAAACATTTAATTAAAACATCAAAGCATGTAATTAATTGATATTACCCTCAACGTGATTAATTTA
The DNA here is from genome assembly GCA_032872475.1 of Leptopilina myrica (nomen nudum). NCBI lineage: Eukaryota > Metazoa > Arthropoda > Insecta > Hymenoptera > Figitidae > Leptopilina > Leptopilina myrica (nomen nudum). The sequence goes on from CM065467.1 coordinate 9,117,157, forward strand.
CGAACAAAAAGTCCAAGCGGTGTTTGATAAATAAAACCTGTAATTAATTGCGGTGTAAAAAACAATTTTTGTGAATTGAAAAGCAAAAGTTAAGAAAAAAATTGACAAGAGGAGGAATAAATTTTCATTTTCACGCAGTTTCCCATGCGACTGAATCGAGGTCACAAACCAGAAATGTACTTGCATTATATATAATCGTTCATTCATAATCATCGACTTGTTAATGATGTCATGCGAACAGGGTAATTAAGTGCTGTCTCGCGAACTGTTTCCTTAGTGCAAGCCGTGAGGCATTGCGTTATTGCAATATGTACTAATCATTGCGAGATTTAATGGTTTTTCTTATAGTTTTTTTCTCTTTTTCTGTTTTTGTCCGCGGCACCTTAATGGTGGCATATATATATTTTCACCCAACTACATCGGAATTGTCAGCCATTAACGGTATCAAGTTACAACGTTGCGTTGCGTGTACGTGCTTTCCGAACAGTTTGTCGCTTTTACGTGAAAAAGAGCGCGCGATAACAATTTTTACCTCCATTTTCATCTTCATCTTTGCGAAAGAGAATATTACACGTGGGAAACTTTTCATTCCGCGAAAACGCTTAGAATTATTCGAAACCATAAAATTTTATTTCCAACATTACGGGTGCAAGAATAAAGCGAAAGAGAGAGAGAGAGAGAGAGAATAGTACATACAAAAAATGATGTAATGCTTTCATAGAGGAGAACGGGGAGAGGCAGCCAAGACGGCACATTTTGGTATGCGAGGCAGTTATTTAAATAGGTTTTTTCAATTTTAATATCGCGTTAAAAAGCTTGTCTTATTGGCTAAAAAATCGCCATAGAACATTTTGACGTAGGTTGCATTTAAAAATTTCTATAACCCTTTTTCCAAAGAACCACATTTTGTCATATTTGAAAAAACGTGGGGTGAGGCAGCCAACTATTTAAATAGCCAGAAAAACATAACTTAAAGTTATATATGATACTGTCATTGCTAAACTGTTGCAGCAATAATGCCCATCTGTTAGCAACTAAAGTAAACTACCATAAGCAGTCTACATTAGCAATAGCGCATTCATTTTTTAGTTACAATAATAATAATAATAATAATAATTATAGTTATTATTATTTGGATTTTTCCCACAATTTTTCACAAAATAATTGTCAATTCAATAATAAGTCTCTTCACTAACTGTGAAGATGAAACCAACTATATCGGCCAAGTTTCAAATCAACCGGCAATTAATAGCAGGTGCTGGGTTTCGAGACCCAGCAGAGTTAATCCCCTAATTTTTTCATAGTTTTAATATCTATTTTTCAATTATATTATTATTAATATTAACGTATCGCCAATTGCGTAGAAGATTTTATTTGCATTCTTGAAATGATTAATTAGAAAGTTTGAAATATTCCTTTGGAATTTTTAATTCGAATTTTAGAAATAACGAAGAGTCTTAATTTTGGAATATTATAATTTGTTGAAACGATATTTAATATCTGTAGAATTCATTTTTGGCAATTATTTTCAAACATTTTTTTAACTTAACTTCGAATTTTAATTTTTATATTGAGTTGGACATAGAAAAGGTTAGTTGGACACCACCTATGAAAATTAAATAAAAAAACACGACAAATGGCGGGTTCCGTACACGAATATTTAAACAGTATTTGTAACATTTATCGGTAATTGGTAAAATTAAAATAAACAATTGAGGGGCTGAATGCTATAATGTGTTACGCGCCATGTTAAGTGAATGGCGCGTAACACATTATAGCATCCAGCCCCTCAATTAAAAATATATATAAATTAAAATTATTTGATAAAAAAATAAATAAAAAAGAAATATTGAAGTATTGTATAAACTATTGTATTTACTCTTGCTGTATAACCCTGGATACAGATTTGACATTTCTTTAAAATATCGTCTTTATTAACGCTCTGATCTATTTTTTTAAAAACTTTACTCTTCTTTGAAATATTTAATGCTGCACTTGTTTTAATTTAAAAAAAAAATTTTTAATTTTTTTAAATTTATTTGTTATGATCAGACTGTAAAAATATACTAGTATATCAATTTTTATCTCATTAAGTCAAAGAATGTAGAAGTTAGGTAAATAAACATTTTTTCAAATATTTTTTAGATTTTTTTGACAACGCTATGGTTATTATTACATGGCAAGTTATCCATATTTTTCCTGTAATATTCACGTTAAAATACATCAATGTGCCAATGTTTGGCTTTCCATGAATATATATATTTCCATGAATTTGGTTCATATGTTAAAGGAAAATTATCACTTTTTATGCATTTTTGGCTAAACATCTTGTTATTTCCTTGACAACGCTGTGATTATCGCATCCAATCAAATACATACAGGTGTCTACTCAGCGATCATGGTATTATTGTACTAGCCAGAGAAATAATTGCCTTCTCTTCAAAGATGGTTCAATTGGTATAATTTCAAATATTGTAAAATATGAAAAAATGAGGCGCATGAAAAAGACCCTAAACCAGACTTGTTAGAAATGTTATTTAATAGAATTTAATTACCTAAAATATAATTTTAGTAGAATGTATTAATGTTAGAAAGATAGCTTCCCAGTGGACACAAAAATCGCCTTACGTTTTAACAACGTTCCTAAAACGTTTTTAGAACGTTTCATGTCCCTTACCAGACATGAAACGTTTTAGAAACGTTCTAAAAACGATCCTAATGTTCTGTGCCGAGAGGGTTGGCCGAAAGAAAAGTAGAAATTTTTTTTAATTTAGTAGAATATTTATTCGTCCGAATTTTGGTCAGGCAGAAAGTCAATTTGATCGAATTTCAATTTTCCAGAAATCTAATTTAACCGAATATCAATTTATGCGAATCGTTTTTTCGTAGAATCGTAATTTTACAGAATCGTAATTAAATAGAATCTAAATATTGCCGAAAATCTTTTTAATAGAAATCTACTTTATCAGAATGTACATGTGTTCGAATATTAATTTACTAGAAATTCAACTTATCCGAAAATCAATTTGATAGAATTATTTCGGCGCGAATTTTAAAATTGACCAATCACAATTTTTTTTGCTAATTTCTGATTGGTCAATTATAAAATTCGCGCCGAAATAATTCTATCAAATTGATTTTCGGATAAGTTAAATTTCTAGTAAATTAATATTTGAACAAATGTACATTCTGATAAAGTAGATTTCTATCAAAAAGATTTTCGGCTTCTGTAAAATTACGATTCTACGAAAAAACGATTCGCATAAATTGATATTCGGTTAAATTAGATTTCTGGAAAATTGAAATTAGATCAAATTGACTTTCTGCCTGATTATAATTCGGACGAATAAATATTCTACTTAATTAACATTTTTTCTACTTTTCTTTCGGCCAAGCTATCATTCTAACATTAATACATTCTACTAAAATGATATTCTAGGTAATTAAATTCTATTAAATAACGTTTCTAACAAGTCTGGTTTAGGGTCTTTTCATGCGTCTCAAAAAAATTATGTTCATTTGATAAGAAAACATGCATTCCTGAAGGAGATCTGTATGTACTTCCTTGCAAATCGAGGAATTTCAATATTCAAGAAATTATTGAAGATGATGGTGACGAATTAGTTTCTTGGCCATTATCAAAAGTAGCAGCGAAATTGTGAAAGATTCCTATAAGAAACAAGAAATCAATAGTGTTCCCATAACTTCATACAGATTCTATATAAACTGCAATTCTATCAGGTAAATATGTTTTTAAACCAATAATACTTTTATCAAGACTTGCTAATATCAAAGTATTTATCTTGAGTTTTCTTGAGTCGGACATAACAATGTTTCTAAAACATTGCAGCAATATAGCATTGAAATATTTTAATTGTCTCAGAGAAATGTCGCTGCAATATTACGTGTTATGTGGGTCTATTCTCAGGATACCGTCGTACATGGCGTTCTATATGAATGGACCCATTTTCGACCCCTGTGGTGTCTCGCAGGTCATTTCTTCCTTAAGATAACACACATTGCTTTCGAACACGACCCATCTGTCGCTAAGAGACAGAGAGTATTGCATCAACTGTTGACCGGCCTTTCCGGAAGCCAAACTAGTTCTCCGATAGGCTATTTCGCGTACCAGGATTCCGTGAAGTTTTTTCAGAACCATACCCTTCATAAATTGGTCTGAACGACGAAACTTCATCCAGAGGATTATCGCCTTTTCTAAGGAGGACCAACTTTTGCACTTTTCAGTCGCTGAAGAATCCTCCAGTTTTTAAACACGCATTAAATACGTTAGAAGCAACTCAAGATACACTGCGGTCACCTCTTTGAGGATCTCGTTGGGTGTTTCGGCATTGCCTGGTGCTTTGCCATTCTTTAACGTCCTTGCCGACTTTTTAAGTTCTTTAAGTGTAAAGAGCTCCTCCGTCTGTATTGTGCAGGCACAGACCTCCCTGGGGCTTAGTTCCACATGGAGAAACAGCGCTTTTATGATCTTTTGGACCACTATTGGATTGCCTAGTCCGGAGGTTTGTTGCCTTAAAATTAATGTCTTAGTAACGATTTTGAACGCCAAACCCCATGGGTCATTCTTGGTCTTTCCGATTAGATCCTTCCAACACTTTCGTTGGCTACTCCTTATAGCCGGTTTGAAGATGCCAATCTTTATGCCAATGTTTTATGCCAATATTTTTGTTTCCCGAGGTATCCCTTAGAATGGATACATTTCTTCTGCGCTGTGTTGCATTCTCTTCTTAAGCCGGCTAAATCGTCGCTGCACCAGTACTGGGCACTCTTCCTTGCTTTTGTTTGGTAACGGCGTGGCATAGAGTGGTTACAAGCATCCACTGTAGTTTGCCTCGCCTCTTGCACTACACCTTTTAGGGAGGTTGGCTCTTTCTGACAGTTGAATCTCTTTATAAGGCGAGCTTCAACCAGGGATTTAGCCAATTTCTCCCTGTACAGTCTCTTAATGTTCCAGGACGGTTTCTTCATGCCCGTTTTGTGCAATTATACCTTTCCGCCTCTTCCTCGGACACTGTAAACTCAATGTACTGGTGGTCGCTTATGGTCCATCTAATCCAATACCTTCTTTCCGACTCTGCACCCCAGGCGGGAGATGCTAATATCAGGTCAATAATTGACACTGACGCTCCCCGCCTAAAAGTGAGCTCCTTCCCCCGGTTAATCACGACGAGGTCATTCTCTGAGACCATATCAGTAACTAAGATCCCCCTCCTGTCGTGGCGGGTCTCTCCCCATTCCGTCGACTTACTATTAAAGTCTACTGCAATAAGGAAATCCCTGTCAAAAGCTCTAGTGATTTCTTCAAGAGAGCAAATCTCGGCATCGAATTTCTTAAAGAGATCGTTTGGGGAGAAGTAGCAGCTGTATATACGGACACCTGCTACCTCTACCAAAACGAAGCCCTTATCCGTCTCCAGGAAATCACTGATAGCGATGTCCAGGTTACACACTTGTATTCTGGACTTTCCCGCTGCGTCCTAGAACCAGACAGAGCCTAGGTAGTTTATAAGTGCAGGACCTCCGCATACGCGTATTTCTCCACACGGCTCGACTACGAGCGTAACGCTCTCCAACGGTGATGACCATGGTCACTCTGCAGGTAACCACCCGAGTTGGCACCACAACTCACATGTCGCGTCGTTAGTGCTAAGACTGATGCCAAAGCTTCGATCTTCTTCCAACGCCTCTAGCCTCATGCGATGTAGGCTGTAACCACTGCCCCCACGAGTCCAACCCAATGACCGGCTAGAGACAAGTCTCCACTGGCATCCGGTCTCCATAGTACCTTTTAGTACTCTGGTATGAGTACCGATTACGAGTCTTACCACCCTTGCTTCGGCAAGTGAGGTTGTCGGACATTATTAGAATTGCCGGACTGACATGGCACTGCCCATCATCATCGCAATGCTACTGCTCTGCAAGACAGCCTGGGCGAATCGAGACTAACCGCAAGCAGTAACCATACTGCCGTCCTGATGAAGAAAGTGGTTAAGTGACATTTTTATGAAAAATGAGATTTTTATACCGTTGGATTCGTTATAAAATTTAGAATCTATCTACAGTATTACATTTTACCGATATTAATTAATTTTAAAGATAATGAGACTCTAATTATCGTACTTGCAGAAATTATCGTGAAATACTTATTTATAGAACTGTACTTGCAGGAAATGTAACCGTACTTGCAAAGATTCGCTAAAATGATGACGTAGATGAGAACTTTCATTGAAGCACGAACCGTATTGGCGAGTGCAGCTTGGAAATGTAGTCCGACTGGACCCATAAAACTAAGGCGTTGAACCGTATAACACTTATTCACTTTATTCTCAAGTTTTATATCCCCAACAAATCAACTTTCAGAAGCGTACTTGCATTTCTGCAGTGTGCACGCCATAAGCTAAAATATTTTCAGTTACGGTTAGTAAAGCAGTGTCAAAAATTAAGCTTCTCAGGCCGTAAGTGCACTTACGCTTTTAAGGCAGTATTTTGACGATTTCAAAATTAATTTTTAATAGTATTCGACATTTTGTTTATAATAAATTATAAATTTTTTCAACGCCATTAAATAGAGCATATTAAATTTTGTTAATAGCAATTGTAAATATTTTTAAAGACTTTTAAACATTAGTGGAGCTCGTTAGAAATACGTTTCCTTAAATATCTCGAAATCACTTTCATTGCAAGTAACCATTTTCTTCATCAGGACGGCAGCATACTCCGAGCCTGTTTTAGCCGCCTCTTACGACATGCATCGGATCACAGGAGGCCTATTCTGCGCATGTATCATCTATGAGAGGCCTGGAACCAGACAGAGAAATTTGATTTTCTATACTACTCACTAAAGATCAGTATATCGGCCTTCCTCTGTCCGGCATTCTGCATCAGATGGTTCTGCACGATTATCCCTCTTCTGAGGTTAACCTGGAGAACTCCGGATTTATTTTTCTTTAAGCAATATATGTAGATTTTGATAAACAATTATTTTAAAGTTAATAATTCTCATTGATATTGACAATTAATATTATGAACAATAATTTATTTATCAATAATGAAAGAGAGCTGTACATAACTTTAAACTCGTTCAAATAACAAAAACAATTTTACTTTTTGCAGAAGGAACAAAAGTATAATAATAATTTAATTATTTCACACTCAAATTTATAAAATATATGAAATTAAATTTAAAATAAAATAATAAAAACTCAAGCCTGAAAATAATATATTGATATAGGCAAGTAAAATATATAAAAATAGGCATTAAATTTCTTTCATCATAATTTCTATTTATAACCTTTTATTAATTGTTATTATTCTTTTGATGTAAAAGGATGTCATTTAAAAATCAAAAGAAATCAGTTATTATTAAAACTTTATTCCAATAAACTTCTAACCTTTTTATATTTAAAAGATTCCTTTTACAATAAAACTATCTCTGCTAACAATTAGAGGCTATGATTTAAAAAAAAATTAGTTTTATGTTGTCGCAAACAATGTCAATTAACAAATAGATAAGTTTGGTCATTCCTTATACCTTTGTTCCTTCTGCAAAAAGTATAATTGTTTTTTTATATACACTTTCTTATATCTTATGTACAGCTCTCCTGTACAGTTATCGACTTTGGAATTTGGATGTTCAATCTTTTGATTATTCAAAAAATTTCCTTCAGCCTTCGGTTCTTTCGCTTTTAAAATTTTTTCTTTAAATGCATCCGGGAAAAATTGTCCCAAAAAGTGTTTTCTTGCCTGTCATCTCACTTTTAAGTAGTTAGAGATATCTCGTTCGGATTTATCAGTATATTTAGGGGAATTCATGCTGATTTTGAATATTCTTGAAATTTGCAAGTATATTTTGAAATAAATATTGAAAAACATAATTATAAAAGGTGTATTTTTGGCGAAAGTGGGGGACAATATGGCGGCGAGCACACAGACAAGTGGATCTATGTAGCAGTGGTTAATTCTCAGGTGGCGCCAATTCTCGGTAGTGGCCGCGACTTGAACTACGAAAATGTCTCCAACCTCAAATTACTTCAATTTCAATTGTTAATAAAATAATTTCTTCTAAAAATTATTGCAAAAACTGAGAAGACCGCTCCTTAGTGTGTCTTCTTCTATCACCTCTGCAAATATGAGCCAGAAATATTTTATCCTCTCAAAATGAGACGGTGATACCAAACCGTTAAACCCCCAATTTTCCGTATATTTAAGCAATTTTTTTAATAAGTATTTAGAAAAATTTTGCAAAATTCCGAGACATCGATCACGAAACCACTATTTTTTCCCGGATAATAAAATATAATTAACTATTTAATATGGTTAGTTATTCTTTACTAATTAAAATTTTTAAACTGCTAAATGGAATAAAGAAGTATTTTTCTATAACAAATTTTCTGTATATAAAATATTTGTTAAATATTTTTCACACATCTTTCTACATATCATAAATTTAACAGAAACATGAAGAGAAAAAAATTAAAGAATACTATGAATCGGTTGGTGAAGAATTTTGAAGATATTGAATCTTTAGAAATTTAAAAGTCAAAAAAATTGTATGGTCCACATGTTTCTTACAACTAATTCTTAACCAGAGATTTTCATATCCTCCCTTGGTCGAACGCGTCTAGGCGCAACTCTCAAGGTTGATGAATTGAGTATTCCATTTGATGTATTCCACGTCAGTTCAACACAAAAAATTTTACCAGGTTTTGGGATTCGGTTGAGATTGGATACATTATATCCTCTGGTGGTTATAAACAAAATCCCCAAGCGGTTTTGAAAAATTTCAAAAATTGAAGGACGTATTGAATTTTCAATTTTTTTGGTACTTTTTTTTGAAAATCCTATATTTTTGGTTCTTTTTTACGGATTTTAATTTCTGATCTCTTAATTTATTCGTATTAAAGTATATTTTTATTTAAAAATTTAAAAGTGAAAAAATTATTTAAATTAATTGTTTCATCGTGGGACAGCCAGAAGTTTTTGATAAAAAAAATAAAACATATATCTGCGCGTAACGCTGTAGAGTGCCTTTCCTATGCTGGGCGATAATAGATGGAATTATAAAATAAAAATATTTCTACTTACATCTCTATATTTTGTAAGTCTAAAAATATTGAGTTTAGGAAAAAGTTGTCAATGAATGAAAGTTTTAATTTTATTTCGACTTTTAAGAAATGTAATAAACAATAAACAATTCGGGTACCCGATACATAGAGAAAACCCGAGCCCGACCCGACCCGAAAAAAATTCGACCCGACCCGACCCGGCTTTTCGGGCTTTTTTCACACCTCTAATTTTTAATTATTAAATTATTAGATTATTATTCTTACATTTCTTATTATTCTTATTTTGTACAAAATAAAAAAGAATTATTTTAATAAATGTTATAAATAATTTAATGTAAAACTAAAATTGCACATTTTGAAATATAGAACTTTGGGAGTATTAGCATAAATGATTATTATAACAATATATAACCTTAATATATAATGATCGCTGCACATGACAGTAGTGACGTGATCACACACTGAGGTGTGCGTGGTAGCGGTACGGATTACTACTTTTACGAGAAAAAATTTAAAAAGTAAAACTCTAAATTTTCTATAAGTAATATTTACAACATACTGAATGTAAAAAGTAATGCAAAATTTAATGAAAATTACAATGACGATGTAAAAATTAAAATTCTTAATGCAAGTTTTGAAAGTGAATACTGCAATAATTAATATTAGTATTTTTCACTACAAAAAATAGTAATATGTGAAGGGTTGCATGACAAAAGGGGTCAAGCAACAATTTTATCAAAATCGAGATTTTTTTATGAAAAAATCAAATAAATTCATTTACACATTTCTGTAAAAGGATTTTCTGTTTAATTACATTTTTAAATGAGTTTTAATAAAAATTATAATCATATAATAGCCTAAAATTTTACTTGTAATGCAACTTAACTGAAAAACAAAAGAAATGCATAGTCAATATTATTATCAGTAAGTCAATAAGGTTACAAATATTATTTTCCCAAATTTGAAAATGCCACGTAGATTTTACATTTACAAAAAGTAACAGAGAAGAGGTTTTACCTTAACTGTTCAATTTTCATGTTTTTATATTTAAGTAATTTTATTCTCAATGTAATTGTAAACAATATGAATATCATTCTTTTGTTTATTTTTAAATATTTTTAAAAATAATTTGAATTTGAAAAAATTTGAACTGCTTGCTTATAAGTAATCACTTAATACATTATTTTCTCGAAAACAAACAACTTTTTTAAAGAAAACTTTTTCACATTCGATTTATCAATTCAATATTAAGAAATTAATTTCTCAGTTTTTCTATAAATGGTATACTTTTTTAATAATTAATTTTAAAAGAAAATATGCGCAATTGACGTAACCTTAAAACAACACACTTATTCATTATTCTCGTTAATTTCTGGGTTTATCTCATCAAAATGTTTTTCCTATGGTAAAGCATTATAATATCTCGAAACGGTCTTTTGGTTTTTTTTAATGACCTATAGAATTTTTAAATATGTTTTTTCGATTCCTGTAAAATCATGAAATTGTTGCTTGACCCCTTTTGTCATGCCACCCTTCATGTGTCCTGACGCAGTAAAAGGAACCTTACGCCCCAAAAAATTAATTTTTAGTTATGAATGCCATTTTATCAATTGAAAAAATCTGGATAGAATGGTATCAAGAACTCAAAATTAATTTTTTTAAACGTAAGGTCCCTTTCACCGCGTCAGGGCATATATTTAGGTAGTTCATCAATCGAATGACGAAAATGAAGAAAATTTTGGCACAATATGCTCATTTCTCAAAAAATTTAAGAAAAAAATAATTTCTAGTATGGAATATTCACGGAAAAAAATTTCCTGTAAAATTTACAAGATTTCCTGCGCCATCTATGATCCGCGGTTGTAATATCCACAAACGGCTGAGTTTGGGAAATACACAAACTGTAGCAGACGAACTGCAGGATTTTTTGGTGCTATTACAGATTGGTTTGTGCTATACCCAAACCAGCTTGTTGGAAACACTAAACTCGCCTGTATAAAGCACAACTTAACCTATTCGTATATTCTACAAAAGACTTTGTGTGTTTCACAAGAAATTTTTTTCCGTGTTTAGCTATATTTTTAGCAAATTCGAATTACTTCTGTCAAATGAATGGAATTTTTAATCCATTTATTATTTATTTATATAATTTATATTAACACAAATATTATTAAATATATATATATATATTTAATAATTAATTATTATTATATAATAAATTTTGTGTATTGATCTAATTTCTAATAAATGTTGGGTCAGAATTCGTGGAATTTTCCCTAAAAATAAAAAGTATATTTTTTAAATCGAAATGATGAAAAAACATTTCTATTTAACTTTAGGAATCTGTTTATCAAAAAACAGAAATAAAAAAATTTTGTTATAAAAGTTACGGCAAAATGTATTTTTTGCGAGTTTTTAAACAAAATTTTATGTTCTGTGTCTTTTAATTTTTTTTTTAAATTCCAACATAGAATTAAAATTATAAGAAATCAAAATTCGATGAGAACATTTATGAGCAACAATTTTTAAAAAGTTACAATCAAAATTATTATATAGCGGAGATGCGAGTTTGATGTTTTCTCTATTAAAACATTGTTTGCATCTACGAAACAAACAAAATACTGTGGAGTTAACATTGTGTATGTGTTTAGTGTATATGTGTGAGTATACATGTGTATGTGTTTAGTGTATATGTGTAAGTATACATGTGTATACTACTGTATAACAAAAATGTATAACTTGACAGTGGTTTTTAACATTCTGGCCAATTTCACTTGAAGAGGTAAATATTAACTTATGCCTTACTTGAAAATAAAATATTTCTAACAAATAAAGAAAAATAACAGTTAAGTTGTCATACTAAACTTTAATTTTATTTTGAGGAAATCAACCTAAAAATTAAAATATTATTTTCAAAACGTATAATATACAAAATTACAAAGTTTAAACGATCTTCAAATAGAATTTTTAAACCTTTATTATAAAGAAGGTTTCTATTTTTTACTTTTTTACAGTTTAAGCTTTTTATTTATCAAAATTGAAAACAAAAAACATTTTCTTCTGCTTACATTTCAAAAGAGAATATAGCTTTGGAATTTTACAAATCATTACGAGTTATGATGACATGTGAATAGATGCGTTTTTGTTTACGCGACAGTACAAACAACAAAATGCGTATACTCATGTCAAAAAGGAAAGTGTTAGAATTTACGTTTTTTTTTAAATTTAATTTTATAGCATGATGCTATAGTTTGAATAACACATAATTTCAAAAAGAATACATCACACTTTAGATTTAAATGAATTAAAATTCAATTTTATAGCAAAATTCTATAGTTTCAAATATAAAATATTATTTAAAAAAAAAAATATTTTGAGAGATAGACATATTTTTGCTTTTAAACGTATTTGAATACATAGTTTGTAATAACAAAAGCACGTGCTATTGATTCAAAAGCATATTGCATCGTCTAAAATGTACATCTATACAAATTATACTTCATCGTCTCGTCCTTCTAGGTCAAATATTGTAGTCACGCTAGTTGCACGGTCCTTTTCACAGATTTTAAAGGGGATTCAAAAATTCCCCGATTCCTAAACTAGATGGCGTTCTACCCTCACTACTATCCTCATTACGTTTTTCTGTGCGGTCCTGTTCGCATGCAAAAAGTTCTATCCTTATAATAACGCTTTATTAATTGTTTAAAGTAAAATGAGTTCATCAGAAAGTTCAAAAATGTCTAGTGATAGAAGTTCGCGTAGTGCTGAACGTAAAAATAAGAAGCTCTTGCGAAAAATAAGTCGACTAAAAAAGAAAATAAAGAAAGGAAGTTCAACGCGTCGAAATTCGACTGAACGGAAAAGTAGGAAGCGTCGTCATCGTAGCAATTCCCGTGATCATCGTTCCTATTCTTACGATAGAGACGAGACTGAGCGAACACAGAGAGGTTCGTCGGCTCGTAATCGTAATTCAACTGGTTTCACTAAAGATTATAAACCTAAAAGTAAAAAGCGTCATTATGGCGGCCATGGTCGAGAGAGTAGCGCGTGCCTTGAGAGCGAGTCATCCTACTCTAACCTGAATTCGCCTACCAACCACCATCGCAGACACACAGAGGGCGCTAGTGTAGTCGACCAGACGGAAACAAACAATCAGTTGTCACAACAAACTGAACAAGTCGTAGATGAGACCCAAAACAGCACTAAAAAATCGGTTTTAGATCTCCTTGGAGAAGATCCTTCTGTTAACAATGGTACTGGCCCTCCTATCCATGCTGCTTTGGTGGATAGATGGAGTAAAATACTGAAAAAAGGGTTATCAAAGGACATCAAGAAGGAATTATTCATCAAATATCCTCCAAGTGGAAATTGTCATCTCCTTCAAGCCCCGAAATTAAATCCGGAAGTCAAATCCGATATGAGTGCTGTTTTCGTTAAAAAGGATGGTTATCAAACTCTCAATCAAAATCAGTTAGGAATGGGCATCTCAGCCTTGGGCTTAGCCCTTTCTGCAATTTTAGAAAATAACGATTCGAAGACGAAAAAAGACGAAAATTTAATCACTTTGCTTGGAGATTCTGGTAGGATTTTAACAGATCTATTTCACTCATTTTCAATCGCCAGAAAATATTTTATTGATCCAGGTTTGACACTTCAAGCCAAGACTATAGCATCAGAAGCCGAAATTGACACTTATCTCTTCGGGAACAATTTTTCAGAGCAAGTGAAAGCCTTGGCTACAGTAGCCAAATCCAGTAAAGAGATTAGCAAGTTCTCATCGTCTTCCTCTTCTTATCCTCGACACTCGAAGAATGACAATCGAAACACTGAAAATAGAAAGAATTTAAACCAATATGGCCCCGCCAGGAAGTCCTACTGGAAGACACCACGGGGCAACAAAGTGAGGCAATTCAACAAACCATACAACAAAACAAGTCATCGATAGAAGTAAGTATTGTTGGTGGTCGATTAAAACTTTTCTTTGACGAATGGTTAAACATAACTTCAGATCCATTTATTTTGGAGTGGGTACAAGGATACAAAATTCCGTTCGTTCTAAAAGTTAATCAACTTTTTCCCCCTGCAGAGCCACAACTTACAAAAGAGGAATTGGATCAATGTTTTAAGTCTATAAAGGTTCTCTTGAATAAACGCGCAATTCGAGTATGTAAGCCTGTATTTATGATCAGTTTTTATCTTCGTATTTTCTAGTTGATAAATCTGATGGGGGAAAAAGATTTATATTAAATTTAAAAAAATTAAATGAATTTCTAGATCCCCCACACTTCAAACTAGAAGATAGAAGGGTTGCTTCTTCGCTAATATATAAAAATTGTTTTATGGCATCAATTGATTTGAAGGATGCATACCTTCTTGTTCCAGTGCATAAGAATTTTCAAAAATACCTCCGCTTCTCATTTGATGGGAAACTATATGAGTTTCTTTGTTTACCTTTTGGGTTATGTACTGCCTCTTTCCTGTTTACAAAATTGACGAAACCAATAATTCACCAATTAAGATCAAGAGGTTTTCTTTCAGTCATTTACCTAGATGACATTCTTTTGATTGGGAAATCAAAAGAGGATTGTCTAAAAAATGTGCATGAAACTAAAGTTTTATTTGAATCACTTGGATTTATCTTGAATTTCGAAAAATGTAATTTAATCCCATCAATGAAATGTAAATATCTAGGTTTTATTTTCGACTCAGTAAATTTGACGGTAGAATTAACAAGCAAGAAAAGAGAATTAATTGTAAATCTCTCAGAAAAATTTAAAAGAAAGAAAAAATTTAAAATAAGAATGTTAGCGCAATTCCTTGGAATATTAATTTCCGCTTGTCCTGGAGTCAATTATGGTTTTTTATATACTAAAAATTTTGAAAGGGAAAAATTTTTGGCATTAGAATCATCAGGTGGAAATTATGAACAATCTATGTGCTTGTCTGAAAATGTCACCTCGGATCTTGATTGGTGGATTGAAAGAATTCCAAAAACTTGTAATCCCATTAGACAATTTAAATTTTCAATTGAAATTTTTTCCGATGCTTCACTTTCAGGTTGGGGTATTTCTTGCATTAATGGAAAATCACATGGTTGGTGGAACGAGAAGGATAAAAATCAACATATAAATTATTTAGAGTTGAAAGCAGCATTTTACGCTTTAAAATGTTATGCAGCAAATTTAGAGTCCAGGGAAATACTTTTGAGAATTGACAACACCACTGCCATTTCGTATATTAATAAAATGGGTAGCGTTAAATTTCCAAATTTAACAGCTTTGTGTAAAAAGATCCGGCAGTGGTGCGAAGCAAGAGATCTGTGGATTTTTGCTTCTTATGTTAGTTCGAAAGAAAATGTAGATGCCGACTCAGAATCTAGATCAATTTCGTTAGATACAGAATGGGAACTTGATAATAAAGCATTTAATCATATAGTAGATTTTTTTGGTGCACCGGAAATCGATTTATTTGCATCTAATATAAATTCCAAGTGTCCAAAATTTGTTTCCTGGCATAAAGATCCTGAGGCCTTGGCTGTAGATGCATTTACTATTAATTGGACAGATCTAAATTTTTATGCTTTCCCTCCTTTTTCGATTATCTCAAGGGTCTTACAAAAAATCATCACAGACAAGGCTTCGGGTTTAGTTGTGGTTCCAAACTGGCCAACGCAACCTTGGTTCCCTTTATTTAATAAATTACTTTTAACGAACCCAATCATTTTAAATGAACGAGAAAATTTATTAAAGTCTCCTTTCAGGAATCAACGACCACTGAAGACTTCCCTGGTAGTAGGGAAATTATCAGGAGAGCGTATATTCTAAAAGGAATTTCTGAAGAATCGTTACCTGTGATCCTCGCCTCGCTATCAACCAACACCTTAAAGCAATATGATAAACCAATAAGGCTTTGGTGGGAATATTGCCTGCAGAATTCCATCTCTCCATTCGAAGCTTCAGTGAAGGACATAATCTCCTTTCTAACAAGAGAATTTGAACGCGATAAGTCTTATGGGACTATAAACTCTTACAGATCTGCAATATCACTAATTGTATTGGAGGAAATAAGTGAAAATCCGGAAATAAGGAGATTCTGTAAGGGAGTCTCGAATCTTAGGCCCCAGAAGCCCAAGTATGATTATACTTGGGACCCAGCGATTATTCTCGATTTTTTAGTTTCTTTGGGACCAAACGAGAACCTTACTTTAAAACAATTGTCGAAAAAATTGGTTACCCTGCTAGCACTCGCTACTGCTCAACGCGTTCAGACTTTGAGTAAAATTGACATAGAGAATATTAAGATTTCCGATAACTTGGTACAAATTGTGATTCCTCAAAAATTGAAGACCTCAAGAGTAAATATCAACCAGCCTGTCCTGAAGCTACCTTTTCTTACTGAAAAACCTTTGTTATGTGTTGCTACAACTCTTAATTCTTATTTGACGACGACTCAGAAAATCGTCCAGCAGACGTAAAAAGATTATTCATTTCTATTAAAAAGCCTCATAATGAAGCAACGACACAAACGATTAGTCGCTGGGTTAAAGAAACCTTAGACGATGGAGGTATAGATACCAATATTTTTACAGCTCACAGTACGCGACATGCTTCCACTTCAGCAGCCTTTCGAAGTGGTATAGATGTGGAAACAATAAGAAAACAAGCTGGCTGGAGTCCCAGCTCACAGGTCTTTGCGCATTTTATAATAGACCGCTGCGTACAGATGATTTAAATTTTGCAATGAATGTTCTTAATACTTCCTAATTTGTTCTTGTTCCTTTGTTCTTATTAATTTTCATAAAAAAAACGTATGTTATTTCGTTTCTTTTTTCTGAATGTTTAAATAAATAATATTAACTCGCAATAAAATGTTTTGTCTGAACATCTACAATATTTGACCTAGAAGGACGAGACGATGAAGTATAATTGATAAATCAAACGAACTTACCTAAGTGAAGTTCGATTTCAATTATACGAGTCGTCTCGTCCGAAAAGGTCAAACCCACCGCAATAATTTTTATTTTTTGATAATCCCACCCGTATAATTTTATTTGCGAGCTTAAGGCTTTAAAATAATGAGGATAGTAGTGAGGGTAGAACGCCATCTAGTCTAGGAATCGGGAAATTTTTGAATCCCCTTTAAAATCTGTGAAAAGGAACGTGCAACTAGCGTGACTACAATATTTGACCTTTTCGGACGAGACGACTCGTATAATTGAAATCGAACTTCACTTAGGTAAGTTCGTTTGATTTATCAATTGTAAATACTATTTATTAATTTAACAAAGTTTTATTTGAAATAATTGCAACACTTATTTAAAACAAATTAATATTTTTTAAATAAAATTGTATCAACCCCTCATCTCAACCATTTTGCATGTTTTATTAGACACCATTATGCTTCTAGTTCTAAATTATGAATTATTATATTTTAACAAATATTTTCTTAATTCAATACAGAAATTATTGCTTCGAAAAAATTAAATTCAATAACATCGATGCTATTGAACCAACAGTATTTTTTTCACAGTGTCTTTTTAAAAATTTAAATTAATTGTTTAAACAATTAATTTATATATTTTTTTCAATTTTAAATTTTTAATAATTTTTTCAATTTTAAATTAAAATAATTTTTTCAATTTTAAATTTTCAAATAAAAATATACTTTAATACGAACAAATTAAGAAGTCAGAAACTAAAATGATAGTCAAAATTCAAATAAATCATAGCGTATAGTTAGAACTTTTTGGTAGTTGTAATTCATAATTGAATATAGTTGCGGCTGATTTTTATCTTCAATTTATGGAGTATTAAATCACTATAAATAAAAATTAAGGAACTATGTGCCTATATGCAATTACTGTCAATCAGAAAAATGTAAATGTAAGCAAGACCATTAAAAACGTTTTTTTCTTAATTCTGTATATGAGAAACTTAACAGTAACATTATAATGTTGTAGCATATATATATATATATATATATATATATGTTTTGCCTGTCGCTCAGCTGAAAATTATTCGTTAATGTTAAAAAAATTGAGGAAACGTGGGCGCGTGACATTACCATAACAAGAGAGGCTTATGAGTGTGTCATATTGATTTATTTCTGATTTATAAATGGTATATATGAAATTGCCTAAAACTATATGTATATACAATAATAGGGTGAATGATATTGACTTGAGACATGGCAGGGGGGTAGAACGAACGTGTGGCGCTAAGACAAGACGAGGACATGTTAAGTAATCCGCAAGTAACTCGAGTATAAGACTTTATATGTAATTAGATACTAGCTATATTTCTTTTGAATGTAGACGCACGGCATGACAAACAATTTGTTGGATAAATGCATACACTGCGAAATGTATGAATCAATTAATGTGCGCATTACTTTTATTTTTTGCAGTAGTTGTCAAGGAAACGAAAGCGAAACTTTTTTCAATAAAAATAAAAATAAACTTAAAAATAAAATTGTTTCTTCTATTTTTTTTTGTTTACACTTCTTTATTTTCTTTTAACAGTATACAATTTCTCACAAAAGCTCTGAATATTCCATTTCAATTCCTGGAGTGTTTTATTGAATGTTACGAATATTCCTCTGGAATACTCAATTTAATGATTAGGAATAATAAAATGTTCGAAATTTGTAATGTTCCTTTAAAATAATGTAGGAATATTCAACTAAAATATTGTTGGAATATTCCAAGGGAATATTGGATCCAGAGAAATTGTATATTTGTCTCAGACCTAGGGCCGGGGCGTAATGGATCATCAATAAAATTATAATATAGATCATAAAATATTTTTACGGTACCTGAGTCGAAGTTTTGATTCTCTTTTGCTTCTCTTAAACTAAGTTTTCGAGAATCAAGAGAACCAAAAGAGAATTTTTTGCATGTAATTTTGCTTCTCTTTTGATTCTCTTGTGACAGATATTATTTAAAATACATTTAAACTGCATCAACTGCACAATGTCAGAAAAATAAAACCAAAGAAATCTTAGGGGAGATTCCGCCCTGAACCCAAAACCGACTGATGCGACGACAGCGAGACAGGACGACGATCTGCTGAAATTAAAAGTTGACTTACCACGATGTAAATTACTTGAACACCTTGACGGCACAACACTGACCGATTAGATAATTAAAACAACACTTTGGCTAAATGGCACTCAATTTATTAAATACAAAAATCAAACTATTTAAGTACACCAGTTATAATTAATTAAATTGGCTTCGGAACTTGTACAATGTCACTTCTTGTAACTTTAAGTGGTAACTGACAATGACGACGCCGGCTTCTCCTCCTGCATCGCTCTTCCCAGCGATCCAATGGAAACGTTTCCAAAACGCTTCACCGATTGGACACTGGAATTACTGCGCGAGACGAAACGAAAGGCTCAGGGCCAAATTAAATTGTCTCCGCGACAATCCGCGAAGATTCAAAATACAAATATTAAACCCCGAAACCAAAAAGGAAAATCATAACGAAATGCTTCGTTACAATCCCCTCTCCTAGGCCAACAATCCAAAATTGTTGCTGATCAAACCAAACCAATAATAAAGAAAAATGGTCAATTAAGTATACAAAATAATAATGATTTATTAAAGAAAATATAATACCAAATAATAAAAGAAACTAAATAATTTTTTTTAAATATTGGCTCCCAACCTAAGGGAAACCTCGGCGCTGTCGATCTTGCCAAAATGACACCACAAAATCCACTCTCTTGCTGGATCCAGCCCCATAATGACCAACTTGAGTCCCAGAACCCTTTCTGTCAGAACCCGATCGGTCCGACTCCGGCACTAACATCATAGATGCCGAGCGCTTGGTACGCAAACGGAAAATACGTCCACATCGAGGGCAATCCTCAATGCCGACCCCATAACGTCCACAATTTCAGCAAAACAAATCAGGAGGCTCAAGGCTCTTAGCCAATTTGTGCTTCAAACTCTAACTATTGAAGCAGGTCCCCATAGGGGGGGTCTAATTCCGGATCCGTTAGAATTCGATTTAGCCCCCTGAAAATCCGTCCTACTGTCAAAATCGGACGCTTTTCCTGGCCTCTTCTCAGAAGCGATCCGCTGGACGAGGAACCACAACGACATTCGGCTCCCGTGGTCGTACCTGAGCCAAGGGCTCCTCACGACCCCAAGCCTTATGTACTTCCTCGTCATCAACCGGAACCAAATCGCTCTCCTGGTTCATCACGACAGCCTCCAACTCTTCGACAGCATATTGACTGTCAAAGAACTCCTCACTCTCCAACATGACAGTTTTACGCCTTTCCTCAGATGCCGGACGAGCCGAATGAGCCCGTGACTCATCTTGACAACCAAATGTAATGCCACGGCCCACAGAGCAAAAATCCGTCAGAGACAATGAAACATCGAAATTCGAAGAACTCGTAGCCTTACGTCCATCTGCACCACTAGATGCTCGACTTGAACTCGCTGTGGGTTTGGTGCGCCACAAGTCACCCATGATAAACAATTATGCCTAGGTAGATCTTCACTTGGCCCGAACAATCTAAAATAGGTAATAAATAAGTAACACATTCAAATTATTGACCAGAACGCGGAGGTACAAAACGTTTGAGAGCGGATACATGAACTTTGGCCACACGACGATTATTGTCCGAACCCAATTCATAAACCGTAGGAGACAATTGCCTAACAATTTCATGGGGACCTTCAAATTTAGGAGCCAACTTTACCGAAAACCTATTTGCCGCATTCGACAACTTATGAATCCTCCATAAAACCTGATCCCCCACATAAAATGTAGCCTCTCGCTTATTTCGATTATAATATTATAATCTAACAAAGTCGTTATTTAACGACTTTATTTTTCCGTTTCAAAATCAATAAACCTAGTGACCAAATTTCTAAGCTCCTCCAACCTACGCAATCTATCTCACCAAACCTCTGGGTCAATCCTTTGAACCGCAACCTTACCTTCAACCTCTCTCCTGAAACTCTTAACTGGTTGAGGCTGACGGCCATAATTCAAAAAGGCCGGTGAAACCTTTGTCAAAGACTGTACGGCCGTATTGACCGCATGTCGGAACTCATGGACATGTTTGTCCCAATTCCGATGATCCTCGCCCACATAAGTTGCAATTATCGTCTTTAAAGTACGGTATCTTCGTTCGACCGGGTTAGCCTCGAGTGGTGTGGCGGCGTTGTTAAATGCTTAACACCATATTCCTCCAGAGTTGATTTGAAAACAACCTAATGCTTACACTGAGTCATGCTGGACGGAAACTCCATACAGTCTGCTGCAACCACCGTCCACGGTTGTTTCACCTATATCCCCTTTTTGAAGAAGCCTCAAAAGTGGTACCTTAATCTCGCTATCATTCTCTATGAAACGAGAATACCACACAACCATTCCCAAGAAACGCAACATTTTAAAAATATGGGAAAGCCTGTACCAACATTTAACTAACCCAAAACTGGCATTACCGCGGCTAAAGCAAATTTTCATTTAACTGACCTTTTAAAAACTGGAAAAAGCCTACCTCCACATTTAACCAATGCAAAACTGGCATTACCGCAGCCAAAGCATTTTTTTTACTTTAACTGACCTTTTAAAAACTTGGAAAAGCCTGTACCAACATTCAACTAACCCAAAAACTGGCATTACCGCGGCCAAAGCATTTTTTTACTTTAACTGACCTTTTAAAAATTTGAACAAGCCTGTAGCAACATTTAACCAACGTAAAACTGGCATTACAGCGGCAAAAGAATTTAATAATTTTAACATTTAACTATCTGTTTAAAAACTGGGACAAGCCTGTATGATTATTTAAGTAACGCAAAACTGGAATTACAGCGGCAAAAGCATTTTTTTCATTTTACTGACCTTCTAAAAACTGGGAATAGCCTACCTCAACATTTAACCAACGCAAAAATTGGAATTCCCACGGCCAAAGCATTTTTTTTACTTTGACTGACCTTCTAAAAACCTGGAAAAGCCTGTACCAACATTTAACTAACCCAAAAACTGGCATTACCGCGGCCAAAGCATTTTTTTACTTTAACTGACCTTTTAAAAACTGGTACAAGCCTGTATGAACATTTAACCGAGGCAAAACTGGCTTTACCGCGGCCAAAGTATTTTTTTAACTGACCTTTTAAAAACTGGGAAAATCCTTTATAGACATTTAACCAAGGCAAAACTGGCATTGCCACGGCAAAAGCATTTTATTATTTTAACCCTCCATCCGTCGCATGGTGAGAATTTACCTCACCCAGTTTCTTTTTTTATTTATAACTTTTAATATACAAAAAATTATAATTTTATATTCTCAGTACCTATCTCAAATCTCTTCTTTTTTATTTTAAAACAATTTTTGCATTTTTATTTATTTTAGTTTTTTTGTAATAGTATTTTTAAGCAGCAAATGTGAAGAATTTCTGACGCAAAGTGAGGAAACTTCTCATCGTGCGACTAACCGCATATACTCGATTTTATTTGTCATTAACTTTTTTTAGAATAATTAACAGAAAATAAAAGTTAATTTTACTTCTAATAGGTTATTTGGAAATTATAATGAACATTCCAAAAAAAATTTGTCATTTTATAACAATTTTTGATTAATTTATGATGGGTGAGAAGTTTCCTTACCTACGACGGATCGCATTACAAAAAAGATGCGACGGATGGAGGGTTAACTAACCTGTTAAAAACTGGAAAAAGTCTGCATCAACATTTATCCTAGGCAAAACTGGCATTACCGCGAAAATAGCACTTTATTATTGTTACTGTCCTTTAAAAAACTGGGACAAGACTGTATGAACATTTAACCGAGGCAAAACCCATCAGCTAAGAATAAGAATTTTTTGTTTGAACTACACTTCTAAGATCTGAGTGAAGCACTTCTGAAAATTAACCATAGCCCCTAAATTGTCATTACTTTGGCAAAAATAATTTCATTTTTTTATTTAAACTAAACTTTGCAAAACAGAAAAAGTATGAATTTTCCCATTATTAGAATTTCTGTTGAGAAGAATTTTATTAATATTTTGAAAATTTTGTGATTGTCAGCAATGAGTTGTTTAATTAAATAATAATAATAATCTAAATAATAAATTTAATAATAATTTATTCAAAATTTAAATTTTTTATTTTAATTATAATAAACTAGCGATATATATTAATCACTGGTATTGAATGAATTTCTGAATTAAACGTAATTAGCGGAATTAATAGAAAATATCTTAATTAATAGAAAAATAATTCAAATCTTAATTTTCGTCTTCATCGTCTCCTTCTTCTTCTCCTTCTTCCCCTTCTTTTTCAGAAGCGGAAGACTTTTCTTCATTTTCACTCTCTTCTTTATCGTCATCTTTTTCTTTCTCTTCTTTATTGTCATCTTCTTCTTTCTCTTCATCTTTCTCATTTTCTTTCTCATCTTTTTTCTCCGCTTTTATTTTAGCTTTGTTTTTAGTGTATCGAAGCGTGCAGCACAGGCACTGATTGTTCAAGACGTCTATGTACTTTTGATAAGCATATTTTTTATTCTTGTCCTTAGTAATATAATCTGTAATAAAAACCATTTTATTCATCAATATAAAGAATAATTAAATTCACAAATATTTGATAATTTTAGATTTAATCTTTCAATTTTAAATGTATATTTACTATAGACTGCGTTTCTTATGACTGCAGGAATGGCTTTTCCGGGTTTTCCTTTTCTGCCATGTCCTAGCGCCGTCATAGTATTCAGCTCTTCTGATCCAATTAATTCGAGCATGAGCCTCCTCATCATTTCTTCCGGGCGTGATTTAAATCTGGTTATTTCGATTTCTTTTCGGATCTAGATACAATTGACCATTTATTATTTCCGCAATTTTGCTGCAATCTTGTCCAAAGGAATTTGATGCCTTAAATTACAACAAATTTTTTTTAATGTGTATATAACACATATTAACAATATAACACATATTAATTATATTATTATAATAATTATATAATTAAAATAATATTTATTTATATATCGTTATTTAAGAACCTGAAAGTAATTGGAAGTATTTCTTCCTTCAAGTTTTCCACGAAGTGCGCCAGCTATAGTTTCAATGAATACAGCGGTTTCCTCAGACACTAAAAAATATTTTTTATTAGTTTAAAACTTTTGAAATTGTAAAATATAGTCAAAACTTTTATCAAATAAATTGTTTTTTTAATTTACCAGTTTATAATTTCAATTATATTTTTTAATTCGTTATATGAAATTGTAAATACAATCAGAAAATAAAACTTAGCAAACCGCTTGAAATGAAAATCGTGATTCCTTGAGATGTTCTTTTTTGGTCGTTAACATTTTCCAAATTTGTTAATGCAGAATTTCTAGAAGTCGGTGCAGTAATTGGCTGCTTATCTGTTTCAGATGTGTCTTTGATTTTAGTAGAAGTTTTAGTCAATTTTTCAAAAGCAAAATCTGGAGCTACTTCTACTTTTTTCTCATTATAGGTGTTTTTCGATGATTTAGCAGGCGCTTTTTTAAAAAACGTAATTTTTTGGTAATATAATATTTTTAAATTAATGTTTATATTATTTAAATAATTAATTTATTATAACTATAAAAATGAATAAATAAAAAAATAAAAAATATATTCTTAAAGGAAGAGTTTATGCATACGTCAATTCCCGTGAATTTTGTGGATTTAATTTTAAATGGAAATACTTTTTAAATTATATAAAAAAATTCTCTCTAGTTTGACAATGTTTTTTAAAATTAATTGAAATAAATTACAATAATTTTGATTTTTCATGTCATCAGCAACATTTCGCAGTTTATCATTCCTTGGCAAATTTTTCACTTGAGCCGATTCTTTAGGTAACTTTTCAGGGTAAGGAATTTTTGGATCCGCAATTTTTATCGTTCCTCTCTTCACTACCAGTTTAGTGTTTCCTAAAGAGATTCGAAGAAAATTAATTAAAAAACTTCTTTAAATTCACATTACAATAGTTATTTTTGACGAAATGAAAATCTAGACTTTTATTTAGTATTAATTAAATTATTGTTGTTAATAAATTATAATTACTTTCATTTCTCGACTAAACAGTAGCAGTTGACTGCTTAACACTTTTAGATGAGCCTTTGATCGCTGAAGAGGAATCTTCAGTCAATTTTTCATTGTCGAAGTCTGGATCTGACACGAAATTACCTTCATCTGCCATATCGTCGGTATTTACGCGATAATTTTCGAATGAATATTGAAATAAAATTTTCAAAACTTTTCTATGTTATTTTAAAAAATACTTAATTATTTTTGTTAGAACATCTGTACATAGGTTAAAGTAAAAGAAATTTAACAGAAATGTGAAAAATAGAAATTGTATAATTTATTAACATACTCACGTTTTGATGTTTTTAAAAAATGAAAAACGTTTATTAGTTTGTCAAAATAATTTAAAGAGATAGTTTAAAAATAAATATAAATTATAATTAAAAATTTTAATATTTATTTATTCTAGTGTGCTTTACAATTTAATTTAAATTTATTAAAGACAAAATAGATTTTGTCAAAATGAGAAGAAATAAGAATTTCGAAAATTATTCTATTTCTACACAGAGAAAAATTTTGCTAGCCAATCAGCAGAATAATAGAAATTTGCTAAATTCATCTGATTCGGTAAAATATTTTTAATTCAGTATTTAAGATATTTGTTACTCAATTAAATTAACATTCGAAATTTTATTGAATTTTATATGATATAACACTTACGTCTTTTTGGGGTTATCCAGTTTCATAATTTTATCAAATTTCTATTTATCTTAAATAATTTCATAGGTTTTTAGCAGTTCTTTTCAATCTAATTTGTAAAAACAACTTCACATTTATCTAACTAAACATGTTCGATTTTTAAAAGTTTTTTTCAATATAATTATTTATCGTTAAAAGTTTTTGATTGGTTAAATTAAATTAAAAACAAAGTTATATAAAAAGAGTGTTTATAAAAATTATTATAACTTAACAATTTAATAAAATCGATAATTCTAAAAATATTGCACAAGTTAACATAAAGTATATAAATATAATAATTTTTGTTAATAAATATCTAAATATATCATAAGTAGAAATTTAATTTTTTTAATTAAAAATAAAACTCTAGAGAATTGATTTGTGGGAGTGAACTAATGGAAAATTACTTAGAAAATTTTAAAAAGAATTTGCTTCAGTTAATTAACTATTAATTCTATATTACAAAATTACAAAAGCTATAATGATTTACAAAATATTGAAAAAAGTTTCATAGAAAAAGCTCTATAAATCCAAAAAACTCCCAATTTTTTATAACATTTAATTTATACACGGGTTTACAAGTGATACTTTACAAGTGATAAGTTAAAAATGTTGAAATGTAAAAATTTAAAATGTTGATTTTAACTATGTTAAAAAATTTGTGGCATTATTGTTTTCTACATTATTTATTATATTTAAGGGCTTTTAAAAATATATTTCGAAAAAAATATTGGAATTAATTTTCGTTATTTTATTTACCAAAAAATAAATCTCTGTATAATTTCATTAATTTGAAGGGATTGATACTTTAATATTTGATAATGTTGTAAAAAGTGTTGTATATGAAACTTAGTTTTTACTCTCAACAAATTATTTACAAAAAAGTAGTTCTTTTATTAAAAGACATCAAATAATAATATATAACATTATTGTAATATAACAATTATTACTAGAACTTAGCAAATGTTATGCGCGCTATAGCGCGTGGAATGTTGTATGAAAATTATTATTATGCACATCAGAAAATTTTTATTTTCAAATAACGATTATTAAAAAAATATTGAATTAAAAAATTTTTTGTTTATAAAATATGAAACATGAAAGATTTTTTATTGTATTCTACACGTGAAAATACAAAAGTGTACCAATTTTCATCTCCTGAGATAAAAAACTGTGGGCGCTAGAGCAAAAAACACACTTTTTTGACGAAATTTTTAAAAACTGAATTTTTCGCTGAAAAAAATATGAAGATCAAATTCATTTATGTTCGGTGTATTTTTTTGAAATCTACACATAAAAATACATTAACCCATTAACGCCTAAATGAACTGAATTTTTAGTCTGACTTTAAACTTAAGTATTTCTTAATAAACATACTATTTTCTTTCCGGACAAAATTTTTTGTTATGTATTGTCCGATGTACATTTTTTTAAAATTTGGCTTGAAAATGCTTACCTCCGGGTTTTTGGGGTCGCTGATTACGAATCTGAAATTACTTTTTCAAAATCAAAAATGGCGGACAAAATTTCCAAAAATCAGTCGGATTCTCTTCAAAATCCTTACTCGGGGGTTTTCGGGGTCGCTGATTACGAATCTGAAATTACTTTTTCAAAATTTGAAATGGCAGATCTAATATCGCGGACAAAATTTTCAAAAATCAGTGGGATTCTTTTCAAAATCCTTACTCGGGGGTTTTCGGGGTCGCTGATTACGAATATTAATAAATAAAATAACATATTTTAGCACTATAAAGTAAAATGTTTATTTGAAATGTGTAAAAATTTGAAAAAATTTTATTTTTATAATAGTTTAATACACGGAAAAAATGAAATTTGCTCTAGCAGTAAACAGATGTTTGCTGTGAAATTTCTGAAAATTCGCTACCACAGCTAAGAAGTTTTCAGTGGCAGCGAACATGTTAGCTGTGGCAGCAAACATTAGTAAAAATTTATGCGAGTTTGCAGTCATAGCGAACTTGTTTGATCTCACAGCGAACTTTTTCGCTGTCCATATTTCAACTAACAAAATTTGCTGTGGCAGCAAAATGTTCGCTGCTACAGCAAACCCTTTCTATGCGTGTAACTATTCCTAATTATTTTGATAATAATAATTATTATATTTTATTATATTTATGAGGGATTGCGCGTCAAGTGATCAAGGGGTCTTTTGGTGTAATGTTTACTTCAATAATTTTTTACTCTTAAACAATTAAACATACAAATTTGACAAAGTACATTTTGGAAAGGTTTTTTCATGCTCTTTCGATTGGAAATAAGCATTTTGAAAAAAAAATTTTTGACCCAAAAAAATCAAAATTAAAAATAAATTTCAATTTTTGGGGGAGAGAGACCCGAAATTTTTTTGTTTTAAACGAAAGCTGAGGTTTTTTCCTAAAAGGACATATAAATGATAAAGTGGGACTAGAATGTTTAAACATTGAAAAAAAGAGTTTTCTACTCGCCGGAACGCTCAAAACCCGGTTTTTAGCTCCGTTTAGGAGCCAATTACGGGTGGTCCAGGCAAATACGAGTACTCCTATCTTCTAAAGCCGCACTGTAGGCGCACTAGAATAAATAAAGTTGCTAATATTTGTAGAATGGTTATACTTAATCCTTAAAAAGTATCAGCAGGGACTCTTGTCGAGAGCGTAAGGCCAATAGGGCACACTTTTTTTCTAAAACGAAATTTTTTTTAGTTTTTCGTAAACAAAAATTTGAAGATGAACTTCAATAATTTTTTTTGTACGTTTGTTGAAATCTGCACGAAAAAATAAATAAAAATGTATAACGTTAGATCACTAGGTTAAGAATTGTGAGAACCAGCAAGGATTAAAGAATTTTCGACTTTGCAAAAAGAGATTTTAGTTTTTCGATTAAAACACCATGAAGATCAATTCTAATCACTTCCGCTATATTTTTCCTGTAATCTACGCGTAAAAATGAATAAGTATGCCAATTTTCAGCTCTCTAGGAAAAAACTGTGGGTGCCAGAGGAGGGTACATGCATTTTTATCGAAATTTTCAAAATTTTTGAGTTTTTCGCTGAAAACACTATAAAGATCAATACCAAATATGTTCGCTATATTTTTCCTGTAATCAATTTTTGATGTTTTTTGCGGGTACATGGTCATTTTCCGTAACAGTTTTAATAGGGTTCCTACCGGGGTACGGAACCCTAAAAAGAATAAAAAATATACTAAATTTTTACTTACAATGCAATTCAGTTAAATGTAGGTATATTTTTTTAGGAAAAGTTTTATGTGTATATAATATATATATACAAGTTGTTCATTTCATGACCATTTAGCTTCCTCAATATATATTATTACATATAATTTTAAAAGTTAAATAATTATAATAGTTTATTAAATATAATTAATAAACCAGGTAAAGTACCCTGAATAAATATTAATTATTCAATTTTTTATTATAGAATAATTATTTTAAAGTGTTATGATAAAATGTCAAAAATACAAAATTTTAATTTTTGTGAAAAATTAAAATATTTATTAATTCTATAAATTTTGATAAAATATATACTTTATATGAGCGATTCCATCTCAAGTGATCAAGGTGGAGAAAAATTTTTCTCCAATCGTAGCAAAACTTAGGGCTTTTGTAGTACTCATAGATAGTAATTTTTCGTGAAAATATTTTTTTACCTAGTCCAATATTTTCCGAGGGGGAGGGGGTTAAATTTTTGTGTTTTTCAGTACAATGCTTATTTCAATAATTTTTTACTCTTAAACAATTAAACATACAAATTTGACAAAGTACATTTTGGAAAGGTTTTTTCATCCTCTTTCGATTAAAAATAAGCATTTTGAAAAAAAAAATTTTTTTGACCAAAAAAAATCAAAATTAAAAATAAATTTCAATTTTTGAGGGAGATGGATACGATTTTTTTTTTTTTTTTTTTTTAAACGAAAGCTGAGGTTTTTTCCTAAATTAAAAGTACATATAAATTATAAAGTGGGAATAGAACTTTTAAAAATTTAAAAAAAGAGTTTTCTACTCGCCGGAGCGCTCAAAACCCGGTTTTTAGCTCCGTTTTGGAGAAAACTCTTTTTTTCAATGTTTAAACGTTCTAGTCCCACTTTACCATTTATATGTCCCTTTAGGAAAAAACCTCAGCTTTCGTTTAAAAAAAAAAAAAAAAAAAATCGTATCCATCTCCCTCAAAAATTGAAATTTATTTTTAATTTTGATTTTTTTTGGTCAAAAAAAATTTTTTTTTCAAAATGCTTATTTTTAATCGAAAGAGGATGAAAAAACCTTTCCAAAATGTACTTTGTCAAATTTGTATGTTTAATTGTTTAAGAGTAAAAAATTATTGAAATAAGCATTGTACTGAAAAACACAAAAATTTAACCCCCTCCCCCTCGGAAAATATTGGACTAGGTAAAAAAATATTTTCACGAAAAATTACTATCTATGAGTACTACAAAAGCCCTAAGTTTTGCTACGATTGGAGAAAAATTTTTCTCCACCTTGATCACTTGAGATGGAATCGCTCATATACATGAATCGATTCGTTTTTATGTCAGGAATGCAATTTTGACAAGAATAATTAAAAATTTTAATGTAGAAAAAAGTTATTTCAAAAAACCAAAAAATTAATTTTTTCAAAAATTAAAAAAATTTTGAAAAAAATTTTTTTTTATATATTTTGGAAAATCCTTCTGTCTGATTCTTGGTATTCATGGCCGTAATACACCTACAAAATCTTATCAAAATCCATCAAGATGTGCAAGAGAAAATTTGTCCACAAGAATCGGTGACATACACACACACACACATACATACATACATACATACACACACACACATACATCCGGACATTTGTTCCTCTCGACGAATTACATATACTACACTTGAAAATATGTAAAAATAATTGATTTTAAAAAATTCGGAAATCGACATCACTATAAGGCTTCCTTTATGAGGAAGCAATATATATATATATATATATATATATTACATTATTATAATTATATTAATATTATAATATAGATTATATAATATATTTAACCATTTTTAAGGGAGTTGCAAATTGAACAAAATCGTAATAAATAAATGTTCTCAGAAACTTAAGAGAGTTTTCCTGAAACATTTTTCAATAAATTAGTAGTCTTAATTAAATTTACTTGATTTCTCATGCTCAAAATTATTCGATTAGTCTGAAAGTGAAGAAGATGACCCAATGAACCAAATTGTAGAAGACCCTATAGTACAACATGAAATTGATAATGATATCCAAAGAAGCTTTTACGTCCGAGTTGTTTTTTCAATTAATAGGTAAAAATAATAAACTTTTTACACGAATGTATTCGTGTAAAAAGTTTATTATTTTTACCTATTAATTGATAATGATATCGATATGGGTATTTATAATGATAATATGAGTACTACTGAAGCAAGTAAT
Source organism: Leptopilina myrica (nomen nudum) (assembly GCA_032872475.1). NCBI lineage: Eukaryota > Metazoa > Arthropoda > Insecta > Hymenoptera > Figitidae > Leptopilina > Leptopilina myrica (nomen nudum). The sequence goes on from CM065467.1 coordinate 9,148,424, forward strand.
AGTAGTAGCAGTCATTATAGTTTATCAGAAAGTACAGATGAATCTGAGGAAGAAAGTGATGTATCATATGACGGTAAGTATGTAATGGTTTAAAACACGAAATTTTATAAATTTTCTGATATGTTGCCGTCAGAAATCTATCAGAATTTCACCAAAAAATTAATTTCATTTATATTATGTGTTACTTTGATTATGTGTGAAAATAGAGGGGTCACGTTTTGTACTTTTTATTTTTCAAGCTATTGACCGAAATACAAAAAATAACTCTTCAGTAAACTAAATGAACTTATTTGATTTACAAAATAATGTAGACGATAAAAAAGTGTAAGCATAAGAGGTCTCTGGTTGTATATTTTCAGTATTATTATAACACGATATTATTAATATCGTTTTAATATTTTGTTGAACGAGTAATACCATTGTTATATATAATATTGTGTAAAGTTATTAAAGTATTACACACAAATGAGAAGTACGAGAGACTAGGTGCAGTTGTTACAATTTTGATAAAATCAGTTACAGTGATTAGAGTTTAATTCCAATTTGTTTGTCGATATGATTAAATTAAAGGTAGTTTATACAGTTTTAAAAGACTATTATTGATTTAGCTTTATATTCATTATTTAATTAACTAGAAGCATTTGAATGACAGCGTGTAAATTGTAACAACTGCACAAAGTGAATGTCGGTTGTTACAATGCCAAGAATAGTCTATAACATTTTTAAATTGAAGACAAATAATTTTTTGAAATGAAGAAACTTAAAAAACCTTTTTTTATTAATTTTGAAGTCGAATTTAGAAAAATCATTAGATTTTTCATAAAAATTAGTGTGAATACATTTTTGAAGACATATTTTACATTTTAAACGAATCGGCTGAATTTTGGAAAAAATATCCGTTTGTATTGTCACTTGAAACATCTGCACAACAGGTACATTTTTGCTTCCTCATAAAGGAAGCCTTATAGTGATGTCGATTCCCGAATTTTTTAAAATCAATTATTTTTACAAATTTTCAAGTGTAGTATATATAATTCGTCGAGAGGAACAAATGTCCGGATGTATGTGTGTATGTATGTGTGTGTGTGTGTATGTATGTATGTATGTATGTATGTATGTATGTGTGTGTGTGTGTATGTCACCGATTCTTGTGGACAAATTTTCTCTTGCACATCTTGATGGAATTTGTTAAGATTTTGTAGGTGTATTACGGTCATGAATACCAAGAATCAGACAAAAGGATTTTCAAAAATATATTTAAAAAAAAATTTTTTTCAACATTTTTTTAATTTTTGAAAAAATTGATTTTTTGGTTTTTTGAAATAACTTTTTTCTATATTAAAATCTTTAATAATTCTTGTCAAAATTGCATTCCTCACATAAAAACGAATTGATTCATGTATATAAAGTATATATTTTATCAAAATTTATAGAATTAATAAATATTTTAATTTTTCACAAAAAAATAAAATTTTGTATTTTTTGAAATTTTATCATAACACTTTAAAATAATTATTCTATAATAAAAAATTGAATAATTAATATTTATTCAGGGTTCTTTACCCGCTTTATTAATTATATTTAATAAACTATTATAATTATTTAACTTTTGAAATTATATATAATAATATATATTGAGGAAGCTAAATGGTCATGAAATGAACAACTTGTTTTACAAATAATTACTTTATTAATAAAGTATACACTACATTTGGACAACCAAAGCAGTTTTTTGAAGCTTAATCCTCATAGAATTGATATTAAAAAATATACTTTGCTAAGTAAAAAAATCTATTAATTTTTTTAAAAATATCAAGCAGAGAAATATTTGACCTCTAAAAACCAATGTACCTATTTTTTTACTTGTAAAGCTTGCATATAATTTTTAAACATATTGCAACAAGTTTGTATATAAAAACTAAACATTATTTCCTTTGGAACCTCATTCCTATAATTAAATGTTTCTAAGATATTCCATTTGTTACAACTGCACACTGTAACAAACGCACCTAGTCTCCCCTATACACGATTTGCTGATTTATTAATTAATTTTTATTACGATTTAGAATTTTTTGATGCTGAAGATAATGAAGAAGTCGATAATTTAAGTTTAAATTCTGATGATACTTCACAAAGCGACAATAGTGATCATATTGATGACTATGAAGAAAATGTTAATGAAGACGACATTCCACTATTTCCCGGATCACCTCTTTCAATCAAAGAAAGTGTTTTATCTATTCTTGCCCTAGTCTTACGTTTTTCTTTGCCAGGTGTAGTGATAGCTGCTGTATTGAAGTTAATTGCAATGCATTGTCCTGAACAAAATAATTGCAAATCAACTTTGTATAAATTCAAAAAATATTTTGAACATTTACACAGCCCACTTACGCGACATTTCTATTGCTCTATATGTTTTCGCAATCACCCTAGAGAATTATTACAGTGTCCACATTGTTTAGAAGAAAAAAAGTGACTACTTCATGACAATCTCTATTATTGCTTAAATTCAAGCTCTTTTTAAGCGCCGTAGTTTTCGTCAAAAATTAGAATATCGATTTAACAGAGTTAATATTCATGAAAAGAACATAGAAGATATATATGATGTTATAATTTACAAAGAAAGAATTGTCTGAACCTGGAAAATTTCTGTCTGGAGAGAGACAACATTTCATTTTCATGGTACACAGATGGAGTTAAAATCTTTAAGTCATCAAAATTTTCATTGTAGGATGGCATCGATGTAGATATTCCTGATGAAGAGTATGAGTCAATTCATGTAAAGGGCATTATTTTATCAGGTACATGTGATTTTCCAGCGAAGGCATTGCTTCTCAATATGAAGCAGTACAATGGAAAGTTTGGGTGTCATAAGTGCAAACTTGTAGGTATTAGGATAGGAAATATTCAGGTATATAGGTATCAATGTAATGTTGAACTTCGAACTGAGGAAGAAACTTTGAGACATGTAGAAGAAGCTACTCCTAGACATTCTGTTTGTGGTGTAAAAGGTCCCACAATTTTTCTGCTTTAGCTTATAAATGGATTAGAAGCACTGCAGTCGACCCAATGCATACTATTTTTAGAGTTTTCTTCAAATATCTTTTAACTCTATGGTTTGATCCCAACCACGCAGATGAACCTTTTTCTATTTACGATAAAGTAGATGCAGTTGAGCAACGCATTAGTCAAATCAAGTTACCATATTTTGTGCAAAGACGACTTCGCTCCATAAAAGAACATTTAAGTTATTGGAAGGCTTCAGAATTAAAAGTTTTTTATTTTACGTGTCGCTTACAGTTTTGCAAGGTATGCTAAAATCTCAATACTTTGAACATTTTAAACTACTGGTTGGTGCTGTATATCTTTTGAGTTAAAGAAGCATATCAGAAGATATGATACAAAATTCGAGTAGAATGATACATGAATTTGTTTCACGATTTGAAAGTCTGTATGATGTTCGTTACATGAGGAATAGTTTACATTCACTGACTCACTTTCCTGAAATTGTTCGCGAATTAGGTCCTCTGTTCGTATACTCGTGTTTCACCTATGAAGATATTAATGGAAAGCTTAAAAATTTAGTTCATGGAAGCAAAGGTGCGCAACTGCAAATATATTTCGGCACATCTTTGATCATTAATACATTTACCTCAAGTAAAGATCAGCTTAACGAAGAGTCAAAGGCTTATGCATTCTGCAAGAATGAAAGAAGATTTGGAATTATAAGATTATTTATTAAAGTTTCTTTTTGTGATTGCCAAAATCACTGCAATTGTATTGCAAATTACTATGCCGTAATTAGAAAATATCGCTCTGAACTTGCGTTTCCGTCAACAGCTGTACCACAAATAGGGTTCAATTTTGTTTATAAAATATTTCAAATCCCAGAACTAATGGATGTTGTAGATATAGCATTTTTACATAATCTTTGTTTCTTCATAACTACACAAGAACGAAATAATATATCAACATTTGCTATTCAACCAGTAAACGTAATTGAGAATGAATTTCTATTCATTCACATATCGCTACGACTGTTGACTTGTGTTATTCGAATTGAAACATGTTGATACTACTTTTGACTTGAGATATTCACCATATGTAGTTGTACAATGCATGCGCCACAATTTTGGCTTTGTAAAATCAATTGAGAATGAATAGAATAATTGTGTCATTAAATGGTTACTTCAAAAACAGTTCTGAACATAAACTAGTAATTTCTTTTTAAAAACATTAATAAATATTTCACTACGCTTTTACATAATTAAATTATTATTAGAATACATTTTTGTAGACATTTTTATTACAATTCATCTTATTTTTATCATTCTAATATTGTGTTACTTATTATGAAAGATAAAAATGAGCAACAGAAGAAGAAAGTTTGAAGGGGTAAATATAGAATCTCAAAAATGAGTAGTCAGGACCACTCAAATGGTCAAATGGTCCAACAAGAAATACAATCGATATTAATTTAAACAATCAGAAATTATTTTAAACATGAAACTTACTTTTGAAAATAATATTATTTGCTAGTTACAGAAATAAAATAATAAAAACACACTTATAATAATTACTTAAAATGACTTATAAAATTAATAATGAAATCCTACTGTTTCTCAAGCACTGTTATTTAATAATTCGAATCAAGTTGAAAGTTATTACTTTAAATCAACTATTACCAAATAATAAAAATTTTATAGTATTTTAAAAAGATTCCATTAGAGACAAAAATTTCTTTTATGACCAAGATAATATCAATTTTTAATTTTTTTAGATGGTTAGATTTTGAGGTAGGGATTTCCCTTTTGTAGAAAGGTCGGTATAAATAAAAAAACTGCTTTTGTGGCATTATTTATACTTTTATAGGTTATCCTACTTTGAGCCAGTCAATTTCCAGTTTTGAAAAGGTTAGTTAAAGTAAAAAAATACTTTAGCCACAATAATGCCAGTTTTACGTTTGTTAAATGTTCAGGCCGACTTTTTCCAGTTTTAGAAAGGTTAGTTAAAGTAAAAAAATACATTTGCCGCGGTAATGCCAGTTTTGCGTTGCTTAAATGATCATACACGCTTGCCCCAGTTTTTAAACCGATAGTTAAAGTGTTAAAACAATAAAATGTTTTTGCCTCGGAAATGACAGTTCTTGGGTTGGTTAAATGTTGAGACAGGCTTTTCCAAATTTTTAAAAGGTTAGTTAAAGTATAAAAATACTATTGCCGCGGTATTGAGTTTTACGTTGGTTAAATGTTGAGGCAGGTTTTCCCAGTTTTTAAAAGGTTAATGTAAAAAAATGCTTTGGCTGCGGTAATATCAGTTTTTGGGATAGTTAAATGTTGGTACAGGTTTTTCCAAGGTTTTAAAAGGTCAGTTAAAGTAAAAAATGCTTTGGTCGCGGTAATGCCAGTTTTGCGTTGGTTAAATGTTGAGGCAGACTTTTCCAGTTTTTAAAAGGTCAGTTAAATTAAAAAAAGGCTTTGGCCGCGGTAATGACAGTTTTGCGTTTGATAAATGTTGAGACAGGCTTTTCCAAGTTTTTAAAAGGTTAAATTAAAAAAATGCTTTGGCTGCGGAAATGCTAGTATTTGGGTTAGTTTAATGTTGGTACAGGCTTTTCCAAGGTTTTAAAAGGTCAGTTAAAGTAAAAAATGCTTTGGTCGCGGTAATGCCAGTTTTGCGTTGGTTAAATGTTGAGGCAGACTTTTCCAGTTTTTAAAAGGTCAGTTAAATTAAAAAAAGGCTTTGGCCGCGGTAATGACAGTTTTGCGTTTGTTAAATGTTGAGACAGGCTTTTCCAAGTTTTTAAAAGGTTAAATTAAAAAAATGCTTTGGCTGCGGAAATGCTAGTATTTGGCTTAGTTTAATGTTGGTACAGGCTTTTCCAAGGTTTTAAAAGGTCAGTTAAAGTAAAAAAATGCTTTTGCCGCTGTAACGCCAGTTTTTGAATTAGTTAAATGTTGGTACAGGCTTTTCCAAGTTTTTAAATGGTCATTTAATGTAAAAAAATGCTTTTGCCGCTGTAATGACAGTTTTATGTTGTTAAATATTGAGGCAGGCTTTTCCCAGTTTTAAAAAGGTCAGTTAAAGTAAAAAAATTATTTGGCCGCGGTAATTCCAGTTTATGGGTTAGTTAAATGTTGGTACAGGCTTTTCCCAATTTGTTAAAGGTTGAAGTAAAAAAATACTTTTGCAAACTGTTGAATGTAAAGACCCATGGTTTTTCCAGCCCTAGAATCTCTCTTGCATTCGTTCATAAGCCATGGTTTTGCTAGGATTTCCCATTTGGTTGGTTACAACTTTTGCCAAGGTTTATCTGTGTTACATAACATATTCCGCAAGGGTGTTCCCAGTGTTGACTATTTCCACGCGGGATATGTCCCTAATCCGTTTATATTTCCTTAGAATATGCTCTAATTCTCCAATACTCTCAACTTCGAAACTCGAAAAATACCTGCGATACTCAGGTGTCTAACCTCGGAAAACCACACGTAAAAATTTCCGGGATGAAGTCGAATGCCTAAAGTGCTCGGCAATTGTGCGCCAAAAACTTAATGTCACAATGCTTGAGCATTTTCGTTATTTTAAAATTAGCTCCATGGTGGTGGTGATGGCCTTTCGTTGCCTAACATCCTTCTTTTTAGAACCTAGGCTCGCCTCCGAGCCCGAGTCACTATACAAATATTACATGGGATGCTGCTTTTTCCCCAACGAACTACTTTTCTGCCCTTTGGACCGTCTCCTGTTTTTAACCCTACTGGCCTCATCTCAACTATCGCTCTCTGTATCCTCTGTAGCAGGAGTCGGAAGACCTTCCGATCGTCTCCCCCACTCTGCTGCTTCAGGAGGATTAATAACCTTTTTTATGTCTTTCCCTAACGAAGACACCCGCTGACGGTTCTTGTCACTGAAACTATAACCAATTTCATCGCTTAAATAATGATTTGATTCAGTTTGATTGGCCCTACTCCTTTGGGAATAATGGGAACCGGTGCATCCCTCTCTGTCCCACTATTAGAACGATTAATACCTGACTGTTTGGGAATAGCCCCCAACCCCGTATCTGGTCGTTGAATAATAACCCCTGGAACCAAAATTTATTGGTCGGGAATAGCCCCAAGACCTACATTCAATTGGTCGGCAATATTCCCAGAACCTACGCTTGGCTAACTTGGCAAACAACCAGAGCTCACGCTTGGTTCCAATATTTTGACATTTTGGGGAGACAAAACCCTTTCAGAAACCGACTCAAATGTTTGGGCCACTGAATTAATAGAGGGGTGTAACCAATTAACCTCAACGTTCCTATTTTGTGCAAAATAGCACCCAAATCCGGATGGAAATGCATCCTAGCATAAACCTGCCTTAATCTCCAACTGCTTGGTGTAATCATTGAAGACGTGACGCCATTTGCTGACGAACTCCAAACCATAATTGTTGCGGCCCCCTATCGAATTAGACATTCTAGTCACCACAGAGTTGGCTACTGACGTCACACAAGTCGTAACTATGCTACTGCCAGCCGAAACTAAATCAGCGATTTCCATTTGCTGTTCCCTTCCAAAGCCCAAAAAGTAATCGTCATTACTCGCTAAACCCTGAGAATCTATTTCTTTTGACAGGTTGCTCTCCTGTGCGCTCAAATCAATGGCCGCTTTCTGTTCTGTTTCATATCCCGAGTAATCGACCCTTCTTGCTCTACGAACTGCAAGAGTCTCGCTCAAGAAAACCCATTTGAGAATCCGCCGCGTCATACAACTCCAACCATGGAACCGAAATTATACCCGCCAAAATTTGCCTGGTCCTAAATCGCAATAAGCGTTACCGTAGTACCTGGATTGACTCATTTGTACTACAATTAGCATTCACCAATTCTTGAACCACGTCATTAACGGGGGTTCTTTGAATTTCCCTCCAAATAACCCTAGCTTGTCGACTTTCAAAAATTTTGAATCCTCATGGATTTACCCAATTAGTTTTGACCTCTATGACCAATTTTCCTGCCAAACCCAAATTATTTATATTCGCTAAATCCACAAAAAAATTTATTTTTTTATAAACCAATAATTTTTCATATAAAAATTGTCCTTCAATTTTCACGACAAATAAATTAATGATAAACCACAAAATTTGTAAAATGACCATTAACCACAAATTGTTGGAAATTTCCACACTCAAATAAAATCGAAATTTATTCCATTTAGGGCACAAAAATAAAATTTTCACTTTACTTAAAAATTTCCAAAGTACTGAAAAATTCTATTTCTTTAAGAAAATAATAAAACAAAATTATTTTCCCCCATAAAATAAAATAAACAACAAACAAATACTCATCAAAAATAAATAATATCACTCGAACACTAGGAGGTGTTTGTTGAAAATTTTGTTAATTTTTATCAATACCGTAAGTAGTAAACGAAAATTGTCAATTGTTCTTTAGGAACAAATGTTTAAAGCTCAAAACCTGATATACAAAAAATTTTTACAAGTAATTTTGAAAAAGATGTAACAAAAAAAGAGATTTCAAAAATTTACTTTCGAGCATAAAAATCACTTTTTCTACCATATTTTTAACAATAATAAATGAATAACAGTGAAACTTGGTACAAACTTGCAGTGTGCCAAGTACATTATTTTGATCAAAAACCGAAACTATTTTGATTTACCACTTTTGAATAAATTGAAGTGATTTATTACGCCCCTGATCCATTACATTTTATTTTTTTTATATTTCTCTTAATAAAATTTAAAAATTTTAATAACTTGAATTTCTCGACATTTTTCGAAAAAAGTTTATTTGTTATTTTAGAAAGCAGCTTTTTACGTTCTATTGAATAACTTTACTGACTTTTATTTCTATTCAAAAAATAGACGCTTACTATAAATACGATCTAGTTTCATGAAGCTTGAATTGAACATAAAGATAGAGCAGGTGGTTTTTTAAGAGATTCTCATGAGGATCAGGTGTTACCAAAGTATTTGAATTTTCAAACATACAATATAATATATTCTCGACGATAGGACACGTGTCAAGCTTCTTTTTCTGTGTAAACACTATTTTTCAAGGTTAAATAATTAACAATTTTAATAGCACACTCGTATTACATTATTTTTCATACTGTAATTTTACTCGAATGTGAAAATAACAAAATATATTCATAGATTCAAATTCAGATTACATATTTTTATGGAAAAGTTCAATTTAAAGAAAGTTCATTACTTAAATAAAATTAAATTTTTACTCTTCTTATAGATAATATAATTGAAATTATTTTTTTAATTAAAATGCTATTGAAATGATTAATTTTAAGTAAAATATAAAATTTTATTAAAGTTACATATTACATATTTTTATTTATACATTAGAAAATCACTGACTTTCAGTTAAAAAATTACTAAAAAAAATAGACATTTATTTATAAGTGATTCAATTTTCTAGAATTAAAAAAATTTTTTCTTTAATACATTTATATTTTTTAAAATTTAATGTTTTAAACTTTGAAAGTAATTACAATTAATTAAAATGTTAAAATTGAAATTTTTTCATTTTGATTAAGAATTACAGTTGAAATTATCTACTTAATTTTAATTAAAAGTTAAGAATGAAAATATTTATAATAATTGAATATTACTATTGAAATTATTGACATTTAATTAATGGTTCCAAGTAAAACTATTCATATTTAATTAAATGATAAAATTTTATTGATGTTTACATACCCGTTTTGGAAAATCTTCTGGAACGTCTAGAGTCAAGTCTGGCGCAAACTAGAAAGCGTCTAGCCTCGCAAGTCTGGAAGATCTAATTTGACCCAGTTCTGGTGATGCTTAGCTACATGCCAGACTGTAGCTATTTTGTCTGTTTTGGATTGTCTAGCCAGAGCCAGCTCTGATTCTGGTCAGAATTCTTAGATAGCAAAAATTTTTTATTTTGCACCTTCTAGGCTGCAGCGAGCGATGATGGTTTGGAAGGTCTGTCCAGACCCAGCTCTGATTCTAGTCAGAATTTCTAAATGACTAAAATTTCAATATATCAAAAACCGTTTAATTCTTTGTCTGAAAAACTAGACAACAAATCTCTTAAATTTAACATTTCTTCCACATAATATTTTTTACGGGAAAAGATTGTCCAAAAACACATTATTTATCGACTTTTAAGATCAATATGTAGATATAAAAATTTGTAAAAGATTCAATAAATAGTTTATGAGGTTTGTTGTCTAGAAAGAACCTTTATAAAAAGAATGCCGTTTGAATTCTTAATTTATGTTTCCTAAAGAAACCCAAAAGATTCCTCGCAGAATTAGTATTGAAAAATGAAATAAATTTGTTGTAAACTACTATAACAATTTTACAGCAATTTATAAAAATTTTCGCAATAAATCATAAAAATTAGTTCCACAAAAATAACAATTAAAAAATTTTATTTTAGCAATTTTTTGAAATTTCCGCGGTAATTTATGAAAACTTTTGGTAAATTTCGGGATAATTTATAAATATATGTAAAGCAAAAATTATCATTAAAATTTTGGATTTCAGTCATTTACGGAAATTTTCGAGGTAATTTATGGAAATTTATGCGATAATTTACAAAGCTATGTAGAACTCAAAGGAGAACTATAAAATTAAACGTCGGTAATTTATGCTAATCTATGGTAATTTATGGAAATTTCCGCGGTAATTTATGGAAATTTATGCAATAATTAACAAAACTATGTAAAACTCAAAGGAGAACTATAAAATTAAACGTCGGTAATTTATGGAAATTTATGCGATAATTTACAAAACTGTAAAACTCAAAGGAGAACTTTGTAATGGAACGTCGGTAATTTATAGTAATTTATAGAAATTTCCGCGGTAATTTATGGAAATTTGTGCGATAATTTACAAAACTATGTAAAACTCCAAGGAGAACTAAAAAATTTAACGTCGGTAATTTATGGAAATTTTAGAGGTAATTTATGGAAATTTGTTATGTAATTTACGGTAAATTTACCATGATATATTTCTTTAAAAGTTTTGTTATTTTGCTTTATGTACCATAATACGAAACTTTCTGTAGTTTCTTGATTACACTGTTAAACACTCTTTATTAATTGTATGTGTAAAAGGCTGGGCCGTCACAGAATCAAAACAAAATTAAAAAATACTTTTGTTTTGATTCGGATATGGGTATCAGAATAAAAATTCCACTCTATTTAGTTCTGATTGCAATATCAAAATTCCACTCTATTTCGTTTTGGTTCCAATATCAAAATCAAAATTCTTTCTTGTTTTAATTTTGATAAAATAATACTGCGCATGTAGAAGTGTCATTGAACCTAAATTTTGTTGCAAATGTCAAATAGATCAGAAGATAATATCGTTTTCACATACGAAATCTGAAGTAGAATTCGAATCGACTTCTGTTTCTATAAGACAACCGAAATTGCAGTATTACAGTATCAAAATTAAAATAGGAAGTAAATTTTGTTTCGTTACAGTATCAGAATCAAAATAGGAAGTAAATTTTGTTTCGTTACAGAATCAAAATCAAAATACATTAATAATTTCGTTTTGTTTTGGAATATCGTAACGAAATCAAAATTTGATTTCCGTGACGGTCCCTGGTAAAAAGTGACGAAAATTAAAATTAATTTTTTTATAGCTTCGATAGAGTAGTGGTTAGAGTGTTAGGCTAGAAGTCTGTAGGTCGTAGGTACGATTCCCCGCAATATCAGATTTAATTCAGTTATAGGTTTGTGTTTATTGTGTGTCGTGAACATTAATTTGATTGAAAGTTAAAAGTTAATGATTATTTCATGTTTGCAAATACAAACGATTTTTTTTATTATATTAACATTGAATTTAAAAAAATTTATCATTTGTTTTGTTAAATAAACGATGTTCGAGGGCTGCTTTATTATATTTAGAAAGCATTAAATATCTATCTTGCCGTTGGTTAGCGCCTGGCAAGCCGCCTGTCTAGGATGTTTATTTAGCGGCTGACCGTTTCTAGCGTTACACTTTTCGCCAACCGCTGACCATAGTTTCAGACCAGCCACTAGAATGAAAAATAGACGGTCTGGTCTGACTCAGGCCAGCGCTAAAAGATTATTCTACACGGGTTCCAACACTTCGTTTATCGAGGAAATTTCAAGGCACAAAAAACTTCCAGTGACAAAGTTTTTCATTACGATACAGACAAGTTTCTATAAAATTTTATTTACATGATATGGATGCTTACAAAGTTATTAATGTTTAAAGCGTATGGTGCATCAGATTTCTCGTGCCTACGGAACAACGCGTTGTAAACGAACAACTTGGGACTCTACGTATTCTGCAGGCGCGATAAATCTGACGCACCATACGTTTTAAACATTATTATTATTTTTTTTGTACCTTGATATTTTCTCGATAAACGAAGCGTTGGAAGTTGAAAAAACATATTTTTTGCAATGTCTTTTGAAAAAAATAATAAACTTTTTATTAATTAAGATTTTGAACTTTTAAAAGTATAGTTGGTTTCAGGAAACCTTAATCTGTAAGTTCCTTTTTGTTTGATTACAAAATATGAAAAATCAAAAACACCAGCACGAGTTAATGATATAAAAATTTTAATTTTTTGGTTTTTAAAAATTTAGTTTTTTCTCATTATTTCATAAACGAAAAAAGATTTCTGTCATTGAATTTGAAAATTGAAAATGTTTGAAAATTGTGCTATGGTCAATACTTAAACGTGGAAATCCACATGTATCCCCTTTTAGAATCCGTCCTCTCAATTTTTTATTTAAATTCTATATTAAAAAAATGTAAAAAATGAAATTAATAATTTTTAATTAAAATATTAAAATTGAAATTCATTATTATTAATTAAAATACTAAAATTGAAATAAAGAAGTAAAATTTCAATTAATAAAACCATCTTTGAATGTTTAATAATTAAAAGTAATTATCTTCGATTTTCTACTTATATTGTCTCTTTTTGCGATAAGATCTTGCGTACTCTATAAATTTTAATCACCTGTTGAAAGGCAATAAATCATTATAATATGATTCATGTTTTTAACAATTGTTAATTGTCCGAGTAACCTGTTGTTATTTCGTTTTAAAATGGTGTTTCCGGTATTGAGGAGAATCATTTACACTTTATCTACCATCTGTCAGATAAAATTGCTATATTCAATGCAGCCGCCTCCTTAGCTCATCAATTTACAAATTGGTTCGGTATTGTTATTTCATCGAAAACTGTATACACTTCTGAAACTATAATCTATTATATAGAAGAGAATGCATAATCAATTTTTTTTCTCCATAAATATTTTGTCGATTGAATTTCAGTTAAGTGTCAAATAAAACTTATATTAATATTTATTTTCGTGGTAATAATATTGAAAAATGGAGTTTTTCTATTCTACATTCACAAGCACAAGGTTAAATGTCATTGTTCTCGATGAAGAAACATGAGTTCAAGAAACTTGTGTTTATAGTGTGATAAATATCGACTTTTTTGAAAAAATAAATTAATGACAGTTGTTTTAATTGTTTCGGGTATTTGTAGAGCTGCTGGAAAAAGTGAAATTGAAAATACTTTATTTTAACAATTCAGCGCAGATGCTGAAGAGTCCTCGAATTCCATGTGGAGAACATGTGGCACATTTATTGATTCTTATAGTTTCATGTGTCCGTCTTGATGCCCCAAATTTGTGTCCAGTTTCGAATCTTTAAGCCATGTGCTTTATTTTCTCTTTGATGGGGCGTTCACTTTTTATTCAATAATATACATTACTGCGAGTTGATCGTACGGAAACTATTTACAATTATTCTTTCGAGGGATGGAGAATTAAGTTTGTATTTTATTTCAGTAGTTGGTAGTTATACATAATGGGTGAATATTTTGCATAAAAATATTTTGGTTTTCATCATTATAGTAGTTATATAGTAAACTATAATAATTATTTTGGACGATTAGATTTTTACGGGAAGTTTAGAGGAATTTTTTGAATTCTAGTTACAACAGATTGTTGTTATGCTACTGAATACTGATTTCAGCTACTATCGAAGGTAATTGCATTTGATAGTAGCTACAATTGTTACATTTGACAGTAATTGCACCGTAGTAATTATCAAGGAAACGAAAGAGAAACTTTTTTCAATAAAAATAAATTTAAAAATAAAAATAAAATTGTTTCTTCTATTTTTTTTGTTTACACTTCTTTATTCTCTTTTAACAGTGTACAATTTTTCACAACAGCTCTGAATATTCCATTTCAATTCCTGGAGTGTTCTATTGAATGTTACGAATATTTCTCTGGAATACTCGATTCAATGATTAGGAAAAATAAAATGTTCAAAATTTGTAATGTTTCTTTAAAATAGTGTAGGAATATTCAATTAAAAAATTGTTGGAATATTCCAAGAGAATATTGTACCCAGAGAAATTGAGGAGCTGGATTCTAGAACCGGTTCTTCGATTGAAGCGCAAGCGCTAATACCAGTCGGGTGTCAGTGAGTGGCCCAGAGGCGCTCACTGCTCACTGACTGGTATTTGCGTTTGCGCTCCGAGCGAAGAGCCGGTTCTAGAATCCAGTTCCTCAATTGTATATTTGTCTCAGAACCAACTAAACTTTTTATTTGTTTCTAAAAAAATGTTTTATTTGGTTTAACCACTTCACTAGCAGGGCGTTCCAAGTGGCGTTCCACGCGCCGAGCCCAGACTGGCAAAAACACCGAAATGGCGTTCCTAAAAAAACTCTCTTTTTAAAGACTGTACACCACATTTAACTATTGTAAAACAATATTTCTATAGTTTAGACATCAGGGAACAAGATTATCACAATAAAAATTTTAGTTTTGTGATTTTCAACGTTTTTCCGAACGTTCAAATCGGCTATTTTTAATAATTTTCAACAAATGGCGTTCTACTTTTTTCAATTTTTACACAATAAAACGTATTTAATTGAAAAATGAATTTCTCAAAAACTTATTAATCGATTTTAATTTTTCAAGTTGCATTTTATTTGTCTTGAAATGAAGTATAACTGACTATATTTTCAGATAAAAATATTTAATTTTAAGGCAAAATGCAATTGTTTATTTATAAACAATTAAAAATAAATAGTGTTCTGGATGATATTTTAAGTTGATAAAATTACTAAAATGTTCTTAATAAACCACTAAAAAATATCCCGTTGAAAAAAAAATGGCACGAAGTTTTAAATTGCTTAATTTTAAGCATTTGTGCCGCGGTGCAGTGCGCGACTCTGGCCCTTATTAAGCGTTCGCGCGCGTGTTATTGTTTCTGATCGCTGAAACGACTGCGCTTCTCAAACACTACATCTATTTTGGAAATAAATTTATTTTAACGTAATTTTTACATTTAATTTTTTTTAATGGAACATTTAATTAATTCTTTTTGTTGAATGGTATACAGCTGTGTTGCATAAATTGTTAAAATATAGAATTGTTGAATTTTCTTTGAAATTAAAAAAAAATAATGAGCGAACTAGAGATAAAATTTGGATTGGATTTAAACATTTTTAACAATAATTCCAAATGTAAACTATTCTTTAGAAACAGTTCTGTTTCTAAAATAAAATAATAAAATGAATAGTTTAGCATTTATTCTCTCCGATAAATTAAGAATTCTAATCAATCGATTAAAATCATAAAAACAGGCCTCGGATCGACCTTAAGGCGCAAAAATAATAGTCGCTTATTTAGTAACAAAAAAAAGTTGTTTACTTTATTCAGTATTATCATAAAAATTCTTTAAACTTTCTCAATTTTAATTAGTAAAAATGTTTGATGATTTGACTTTTTGCTTTGGAATTAATAAACAAAATGAAATTTCACATAGAATTTAACATATAAAAAAATTTTTTGGAATGAATCAGAATATTCATCACGGTAAAAATGTTTACTAATTTCACTTTTTAATTAGTAAACTTTACTAATAAATTAATAGAAATAACTAGAACATTATTGTTATAGAGGATTTTCATATGAGATTGAGGGGTCAACTCTCAGATTTTTTTCAAATTTCATTTTTCAATAGAGTTTGTTTGCCTATGTAATTATCCCAAATATTAATTAAAAATATTTAATATTTTGTTAGATATTTGCATTAACAAATTAATGCAATATTTTTTTTAAACTTGAATAACTTTTTTATTTTTGCTTATAGAAAAAAGTTGTCTGAATGTTTTTTGTTTAGAATGAATCAAATTTTTTGAAAAAAAAATTAATTCAATAAAAATTAACTTTTTTAGTAAATTTATTTAAAAAATAAATTTGTTTTTTAATATTTAAACATGTTATCGGCCTTCAATCAAGCTGAAAAAAAAGATAAATATTGCTTACTATACTACAAAATAACATGCCAAATTTGGCAAACACGTTATTTTTTGTTTTTGAGAAAAAAATTTTCAAAAATTGAAGTGCAGGTAGCGAGCCGACTTAGCTGACGCGACAATGACTCCTGAGACGAAAATTTCCCATTGTCGCGTCAGCTAAGTCGGCTCGCTACCTGCACTTCAATTTTTGAAAATTTTTTTCTCAAAAACAAAAAATAACGTGTTTGCCAAATTTGGCATGTTATTTTGTAGTATAGTAAGCAATATTTATCTTTTTTTTCAGCTTGATTGAAGGCCGATAACATGTTTAAATATTAAAAAACAAATTTATTTTTTAAATAAATTTACTAAAAAAGTTAATTTTTATTGAATTAATTTTTTTTTCAAAAAATTTGATTCATTCTAAACAAAAAACATTCAGACAACTTTTTTCTATAAGCAAAAATAAAAAAGTTATTCAAGTTTAAAAAAAATATTGCATTAATTTGTTAATGCAAATATCTAACAAAATATTAAATATTTTAAATTAATATTTGAGATAATTTCATAGGCAAACAAACTCTATTGAAAAATGAAATTTGAAAAAAATCCGAGAGTTGACCCCTCAATCTCATATGAAACTCCTCTATAATTTAATTCCAAATGTAAACTATTCTATTCTTTAGAATTTTAACTCTAGTTCGCTCATTATTTTTTTTTAATTTCTAAGAAAATTCAACAATTCTATATTTTAACAATTTATGCAACACATCTGTAATTACCATTCAACAAAAAGAATTAATTAAATGTTCTATTAAAAAAAATTAAATGTCGCGCCCTGCATCGCGGTATAAATGCTTAAAATTAAGCAATTTAAAACTTCGTGCCATTTTTTTTCAACGGGATATTTTTTAGTGGTTTATTAAGAACATTTTAGTAATTTTTTCAACTTAAAATATCATCCAGAACACTATTTATTTTTAATTGTTTATAAATAAACAATTGCATTTTGCACTAAAATTAAATATTTTTATCTGAAAATATTGTCAGTTATACTTCATTTCAAGACAAATAAAATGCAACTTGAAAAATTAAAATCGATCAATAAGTTTTTGAAAAATTCATTTTTCAATTAAATACGTTTAAAATTTTCAATAGTTAATAACATTAACAAAAAAATTTTTTCTCAAAATCCTTTGGTAGTATGATTTCTTATATAAAATACTATTAAAATAACCACATTAGTACGAGAAAAAAAATAAAAAGGTTTTGGGTGGCTCCTTTCAGGAATTCTGACTCGATAATAAAATATCCGAAATGTAGGGTGGACCGGTGCGTAATGGATCACTTTTTACTTTTTGTTGCCTAACTTCGTCATTCTTGCTTTAATAAAAATTTAATCATGTGGAAAACTTAGCCTAACATCTCAGCTTTCAATTAAAAAAAAGTACGCCCTAATATCACTTATACTTTTTTTCTAGAACAATGTTTTTGGAGAAATGCAAGGTGAGCAATATCGCCTAGGGCCGGGGCGTAATTGATCAGCAATAAAATTATAATCTAGATCATCAAATATTATTACGGTATTGGTACAAACTTGCAGTATGACAAGTACATTATTTTAAACAAAAACCGAAATTACTCTGATTTACCACTTTTGAATAAATTTAAGTGATCCATTACGCCCCGGTCTCCCCTACTTTGATTTTAGAAGAAAATGACTGTAGTTTCACCTAATTGTAAATAATGCCAATTGACGGTAGATTTGTCTGTTTATAATTTTCATTGTTAATTTACCTAATTATAATGCTAATTAACGATATTATATGCTTTTTAGCGTAGGTAAAACTAAATAATGAAAATTGTTTTAGCTGACGGTAGTTACAATTGAAAGTTGTTCATTTACTTTGATTAGAATAGACGGTATAGATATACACTTTGAGTAATAGTTACAATTGACAACAGGAGAAATTATATGCAGTCAACGGTAGTTTGTCACTATCGACGGTAGTTTTAATTAACTCACATTTAACGATTTTAAATTACAAAGTATTTATTTATAGTAAACCATTGACTCGGTACTTGACTTTAGGATACGACACAAAATACTAGAATAGTCTAGTACTTTTGCATGAGAGTTTCAAAAGCAGTCAATGAAAATTTCTAGTACCTTGCCTGAGAATTTCATTCACTTTCAAAAAATTGTATATTTCTGTAAAATAAAAAATATAATTTCCACTTGTTCTCAGTTTTTCTGAAATTCACTCATTCATTCACATATTTGGAAAATTGATCACAAACGATTTGTGTCGGCCGACAAAAAGTCGGCCGACAAAAATTTTTCAGTTACCTGAAGAAGAGCATGAACGCTTGCACACTGGCCGATTTTAAAACGACACGACAAAATGTCGTTTGGTTGTCGTCCAAATCGACTGGAATGGACGACAGTCGGTGAATGTCGGCGATGCAGTCGCGCATTGAAATCAATGGTTGCTTGCACACTGGACGACAATTTGTCGTCCGTCGTCGGTAGTTTTTTAGAATTAAGTATTAGAATAATGAACATTAAACCATTTTTTTAGAACAACAATCAAAGAAAATGAAATAAATTAATTTGTTAAATATGATTTATTTAAATAATAAAATTAATTAATTATTTATTTTTTAATATCTGTTATTTAAACAATTTAATTAATTAAAAAAATTATTTTTATTTACATAATTTGATTCAATTAATTTATTAAATATTTTTTAATAAAACAATTGTTCAATTTATGTAATTAATTAATGTAATTATGTAATTAATGCAAAATTAATTAATAGTATTAAGTATTATAATTATTATATTAAGTATTAATAAATAATTAATGTAAAAAAAATATTTTTTATTTAAACAATGTAATTGAATTAATTTTCCATATATTGTTTATGCAAACAACTGTATAAATTATACATCGGTCGGGCGACAAAAATCGTCCAGTGTGCAAACCTAGCTCGACCGACATTCTGTCGGCCGACAAAAAGTTGGCCGACACGAATCGGCCAGTGTGCAACGCGTATAGCTTAAATATAAACACACACTTAACACTTAAAAGTACGTATCGAATTGTTCTTATATACCACATGGTAAAATTTTTCACGACTTGAGAGACATGCTATTTCACTGAAAACTGAGAATTACATAACATTCTGGTTTGGTATAAACACAACATAAAAAATATTTTTTTGAAAGTCAATTCATGAAGACAAATATATATTAACACTTTGTTTTTTATAAAATAATAGTTTATTCACATCTGAAATAACCACAAATGGAAACAGACGATCAGATGTCATTTACCTTGGATAGAAACGCGCAATGCACACTGCGCATGCTCTACAGAATTTTCAAGCGCAATCGACTAATCTTTCACGTACTTAATAAAGCTGAACAAATGACTTTTGGTTAAAATTTAAAAAACACTGTGGCTCATACTAGTACTAGAATAATTCTAGGACTTTCTTATATTTTCTAATAAAAAGTATATGATACCGCCTTGTATTTTGTGTCCTATCCAAAAGTCAAGCACTTTCAAGAAATGATTCAAGTACATTTTTCCGTGTATTAAACCGATTTTATAGTCAGAAATGATAGTATAAGACTCTTACTTTTTGGGAATTGAGTTTTTAATTAACCCTCACAATTTCTTAACGACACACTTTTGAATTTTTTATTCAAGTCTTACCTTCCCAAGATAATATACATTATCAACAAATAACAAACTGTGGGAGGATATATTTCAAACAACTGACAAAACCCTCACAATTGTTAAATATTGACTTAATTACTAATTGTTCAGATTTGTTTCTTGCCCTGTATATGCGTTTCTTGTTTTTAAACGTGCTTTTTGGCTGAATAAATTAAATTCTGTGATATATTAGAGATTTATAGACACACCTGAGGGATTGGTTATAATTGGCATCTTGTGGCACCTATTAGGAACTATCTGGACTGTGAGATTGACTTAAGTCTCTCATTATCTAAGTGTACACAACTGTAGTTTACCCTCCTCGTATACATGTGCGGGTACAGGTGTTGCTTTTAATTTCCATGATGGGAACGTTGCACTTGTAACAAAGGAGTTTCAAGGTGTTTTAAAAATTGAAATGCACTTTCGTGAAATGGATACTTTAAACATTATTTATTAACTCATCGTTTCGACGTAGGAAAATGTTTATATATTCAATGTTGCTTTTTTTTAAATGCTTTCTTTTCTTGAATTCTAAGTTGTTAATTAGAAAAGAGAGAATTTATTATTCAAAAATTATTCATAAATACTCGTCGGTTACTTACAACTGACAGTAGTTGAAATCCCTATCGACGGTAGTTTGAAAAAATAATAGTGGTAAATTAACGGTCTAATTAACGGTCCAACTTTGTCCACAAAAGTTGGCACAACTAAAGAGGACGTAGTTCATAGGACTTACAAGTTTAGGTTGGCTAGGGGCCATGGTAGGCCAGTCGGTTGGCAAAACTTTGTAAATCGCAGTTTAAATGACTTAATCTTTCCTGGACACAGTTGGCCCGACGGTTGTAGCTTTTATATACATTTAAAGTTATATAATTCCATGTAAGCGTATAGCATAGTGGTCATCGCATATATGAATTCGGTGCGTTAGGTTAAGGGTTCAATACCAACGAGCGTAAGATATTTTCGAAAATGTATGTATGAGATTGTGTTTAATAATAATAATAGGTAAAGATTATGTCTGGTGCTGCTAATAATAATGTATTAATTCTATAAATAATTTAATTTTTAAATAATTTTTTACTATTTTTATTATACTATCTATTTAAAGTTGGCACGACTTTGGGATAAGTTGTCAGATCAACCATCGTTGGTGAACCGTTATCGTTTGTATAGTTTGTCCAACCTTTGGCAGTTGAAGTTGGCCAAACTTTGAATATTGTGGTTGGCACAATTTACGCATTTTAAATTATCCAACTTTGGCGTCAGTCTTTGGACCAACTGTTTAAAAGTATGGTTGGCCCAACATATGTACTTTAGGTTGGGCTAACTTTGTTATGAGTTTTTGGGCCAACTATCGCCGGCAATGGACGGTGAACCGTTATCATTTCTGGACCGACCAAAAAATCGCACCTGGCGAACGGTTGCTACACCTAGAGAAAAATATTATTTAAACCAAATATACTTTATTTGACATAAAAAAAACGTGTATTTGTCTCAGAACCAACTAGATGTTTTTATTTGTTTTAAATAAAATTTTTCTTCGACATAAATAAAACAGATATTTTAGTCAAATAAAATTTTATTTAAACCAAATAAAATTTGTTTGAAACAAAAAAATATCTACTTGGTTCTGAGACAAATATACCATTTCTCTGAATGTACAAATGTCAGTATTTGCAATTCTAATCGACGGTAATTGGAAGAGATTATACACTAAAAAAAAAATTTATTTGATTCAAATAACCGATTATTTGTCTATAATCAAATAAATATTTACTTGAATCAAATAATTTTTATTTGAATCAATTAATTAGTATTTACTTCAAATACTGAAATATTTGATTCAAATACAATTTATTTGATTCAAATAAAAATTATTTGATTCAAGTAAATATTTATTTGATTATAGACAAATAATCGGTTATTTGAATCAAATAAATTTTTTTTTCAGTGTAGTTATAATTCTAATTAAGAGTAGCTAGAACTGATAGAAGTTTTAATTCTAAATAACGACAGTTACAACTCTTGTTACTTGTAATTCTAATCGACGTATAGTTACAGCTGATATAGTATAATTATAAATCTAATTTACGGTAGAAGGAATTTATAGAAGCTGAAATTCTAAGTCATGGTAGTTACAACTATCGGTACATATAGTAATTCTAGTCGACTTATATATATGTTATATCTGTTGTTACCCGTGAAGAAATTGCCATAACAGGGCCCTGACCTCGCATGAAACAGGGAACCCGACCAGGACCCGGTCTGGGAACTCGGCAAATCGGGCTTTTCGCCATGGCCCCGGTCGGTTTTATTGTTTCACCCCGGTTTGTGGAAGCCCGGTCTGGACCGGGTCAGGGCCCTGTCAAAATTTCTACACGGGTAGTTACAATTCCGATTGATAGTAGTTACAGCTGACTGTAGTTTTTAGCAATTAATTGTACTATTGGTATTTAACAGTAGTACAATTAATTGCATTTAATTGTATTTTAAATAAATTTATCAAACAAATTTAGTTTTATCGAATTAAAAGTAAAACAGTAAATGCTTGTAACTTACAATCGACGGTGGTATTATTCTAATTCAATATTTACATAATCATGTTAAAAAAATCTGGAAATAATTCTACTCTTTATAAATGAATTATTTGTGTGAATAGTTAAACATAAAAGATTGAGCAAGATAAATGTCCCTGACTTTAACGAGTCTTGGCCCTTTCGAGTCATTTCACCCTAATTTCCTGTGCGCGTGTTGCTCGCGTGCTCGGACAGTTTCCGGTTCCGGCGTGTGCTCATGTATATATGCCGTTGGTATAGAAATGCTTACGTTCATGCACACGCCTGCACCTCTTTATTGTGGGGTTATGTCTTTACTTTCCACATAAGCGTCGCATGCCACATTCTCCTGATTTTTCATATTGACTTTTATTTTTTAACAATCTGACAAAATTTGATGAAATGTGAACAAAAAAATTACAGTTTTAAAATAAGAATAAAATATCTAAAAAATTAATGTTCGAACAATGAACTTGGGGTCAAAATTTTTAACAATAAATTTGGATTTATATCTATTTAAAAAAAGAATAAATCATTTTTTTAAATAAATTTATAAGCAATAAATTTTTGTTCATTACATATGGAAATAATGAATTTTAGTAAAATAAGTTTTTAAACAATAAATTGTAAAAGTATTTAAAAACAAAAAATATTTAAACAATAAAATTTTAAAGAATAAATATTTAAATAAAAATAAGAAAATCAAAAATATTTATTTATAAATATTTAAATTTAAGCAAAGAATAAATCAAATTTTTTAAATAAATTTCTGAACAATCAATTTTGAAACATATATTTGAATAATAAATTTTCGAAGATTTAAAATATTAAATAAGTATTTTAACTACAAATTATGAAACCTATAATTTTTCTATCTAAAATCAAATATTTTTTAATTGCTATTTCCTTTATAACATCAGTAAGAAAACAAAGAAACATCTAATTAAAAAAAATCGTCGATGCAACTTTTTTGGTAGTCAATTTCAATATGAATGTGTTGGAGACTTGCACCTGACGCGTCGAGGGCTGGGCTTGTGGTCGCCTCTTTGTCGTAGATTACACGATAGAGATGTTAATGATCGCGAATTGAGACTGCAGATAAATCGACAAATGGCCGATGAAAATAATTACCCCTTTTTTTCTTTGTTGATCAAAAGCGAATTCTAACCTTCTGTTCTTTTGACTCTTCCTCCCACATATACGAAATGAATAAAAAAAGTTTTCCTTTTGCAAGAGAAAAAAAAAAGAAAAAGTGCAAGCTTCAATAAAATGAACGAAGTGCCAATGGCAATACCTTGGCTGTGCTTCCAACCATAAATTTTAGCTCTGCCAAATTCAGCACTGAGCAGCAAATTCAAAATCGAGCCATATCGTTTGGCAATAGTCGTTCGCCAACACATGCCATTTATTTTTTAAACCACTTCCGCAATTAGACTTGTCATTTTGAAACGATATTTGAGTCACGAAACCGCAATATTCCTGCACAAAAATGACGCAGAATTTATATCATTACAAGGAAAATTTCTTGAAACACTTATCTCTTTTTATATGATGTTATTACTGATATATCTCTTTTTTAGATTTTTATCTAATAGGGGTGAGTGGGTCAAGATGGGGTGCCGGCCTTATTTAACAAATGAATTAACCAATCGCGATTATATTTTACATAATACTGCATCGAGACGATAGTTTCTTGTTTACAAAATCTAAAAGCCACGAGAACAAATTTTTATCTGTTTTATTAAAAAGAACTGTTTTAGACGATTTTCTTGTGATTTTTTCACATTTTTTAGGAGGTGTTTATTATTTAACAATAACAGTTAATGAACTGTATAAAAAATTTTATAACTGGCAAGGGTTACAGAAAAAGGGAAGCATATGTTTTTCTTTGTTGAATCGTAAATTGTTGAAATTAATCGTTTTATTCAATGTCGTAATGTGAGCAAGATGGGGTTATTAACGTTTGTTGGAACATGGCAAACTACTGTGACACATGGAATTACACAGCACTTCCTTTTTTCCTGCACATACATCTTTTTGTCTTACAACGCGTCTGACAATGGCAACGGAAAAATCCTTGTCCATCCGTGTTTGATTACTGTGTATCCCGCGTGGAAATGAAAGTATGGGCAAAAGATGGCAAAGTATGGGAAAGTGTGGGTAAAGGATAGCGAAATGTGTCACTAAGTTTGACAAAGTATGGCAAAGTATTGCTAAGGAGCTAATCCTATGGTTCAAGTATGGCAGCAACAAAAATCAATTTTTCATCAAACAAAATAATAAAAAACACAAAAACTTTAAATATTTTTCATTTTTAAACCATAAACAAAGTGAGGCATATAAAAAAATTGTTAATATGAACTATGGGCAAAGTATCGCGAACCATGGGATGAAAGAAAACTTATTTTCTATACATTTTCGAACTATGGGCAGAAGATGGCGAACTATGGGAAGAAAAAAAACTATTTTCTACACAGTTTCGAACTATGGGCAAAGTATGGCAAACTATGGCATGAAGAACAATTATTTTTTATACATTTTCGAACTATGGACAAAAGATGGCGAACTATGGGATGAAAAAAAAAATATTTTTTATACATTTTCGAAGTATGGGCAAAAGATAGCGAACTATGGGATAAGAAAAAAAATTATTTTCTATAGATTTTCGAATTATGGGCAAAAGATGACGAACTATGGGATGAAAAAACTATTTTCTACACATTTTCGAACTATGGGCAAAAGATGGACAACAACAACCTGACTAAATTCGGTGCAAATTCGACACGTCTTCTACAGGGAATTTTACCTTCACTTGGAAATTCCGATGAGATCGGAATTCCGTCAGAAATCGGAATTTTTATTGGAATTCCTAAAATAATTCTGTCGGAATTTTGATTGGTATGCCAAGAAGAATTCTGTCGGAATTCGTATCGAAATTTTGATTAGAATTCCTGTAAGAATTCTGTCAGAATTCCAATCAGGATTCTGATAATTCCGATAGGATCGGAATTTTGATTGGAATTCCTATAAACATTCTGTCAGAATTCCGATATGGATTCTGAAAATTGCGATGTGATCGGAATTCATCAGTAATCGAAATTATTATTGGAATTCCTAAAAGAATTCTGTCGGAATTGCGATTTGAATTTGATTAGAATTCCTATAAGAATGTTGTCAGAATTCTAATGGGATCTGAATTCCTATAAGAATTCTGTCAGAATTCCGATCTGGATTCTGAAAATTGTGATGGGATCAGAATTTCCTCAGAAATCGGAATTCCTATTGAAAATAATTTTTTTTCTTATCCCATAGTTCGCCATCTTTTGCCCATACTTCGAAAATGTATAGAAAATAATTTTTTCTCTTATCCCATAGTTCGCCATCTTTTGCCCATAGTTCGAAAATGTATAAAAAATAAATTTTCTTCATGCCATAGTTCGCCATACTTTGCCCATAGTTCGAAAATGTATAAAAATAGTTTATTTTTCATCCCATAGTTCGCCATCTTTTGCCCATAGTTCGAAAATGTATAAAAAATATATATTTTCTTTATGCCATGGTTCGCCATACTTTGTCCATAGTTCATTTTAACAGTTAAATTAAAAGAACCATTTAAAAAATAATCTTTTTATATGCCTCACTTTGTTTATGGTTTAAAAATGAAAAATATTTAAAGTTTTTGTGTTTTTTATTATTTTGTTTGATGAAAAATTGATTTTTGTTGCTGCCATAGTTAAACCATGGGATTCGCTCCTTAGCAATACTTTACCATACTTTGTCAAACTTAGTGCCACATTTCGCTATCCTTTACCCACACTTTCCCATACTTTGCCATCTTTTGCCCATACTTTCATTTTCACGCGGGTATAGCTATTGATCGTAAGGAAATCTTCTCCATTAATGAAACTTCCTGCGGTGTAATAAATATTTTTTTGCACTCATCAAACTGTGACCTGTAAATTGAAATATTGTAATTCTTCAACAAGCAAAATGACTATAAGAAGTATAGAAGTCAACATACCTTGAATATAATCTATTTATAATTCCATATTTTGTGCTTATAGTGTAAAGTTCGTCTTCTTTCTCAATGATTACTCCAATGATATTTCGGAAGTTGCTTTTCGCTTTATCAACTAGAGGAATGGGAATCGTTACATTATCTCCAACTTTAAGAGGCCGATGACTTTTATCTGACGTTGTTTTCATTCTTTTAGCATGACGTTCCAGTCCTTCAGCTGCTCTTTTCCTGGCGGAAAAAATATTTTCTTGGCGAAAATTACTGGGCTCTTCTACGGATAAGGCTGAAGTTTCATTTTCCTTCATTATGACGATAAAGTCAAAGTTGGATTTTCCTCGGATGATGACGCCGCAGTAAGAATTGGATTTTCCTCAGTAGATGAGCGTAGCGTAGTAACAGTTCACGCTAGAATAGCGTGAACCTTTTCATACTAAAAAGGCTGACTTTTCCTCTTCGTGTATATAAACACACCCAACATTAGTGGAGTACCACAAAAGCGTGTGCACTTGATATCACATGAAAAAGGGGAAGTGAAGTGAAGTAAAAGGGGGAGGTGGATGTATTACAAGTATATCTGGACATTATATTTTTTATTATCTTTCAAGCTCACATTACTACGGCTATAGTCAATGGGCTTGAGATGTACGCGATTGTTATTAATTAGACAGTTGGCAATGCTGTTGGCCAGGTGGTTAAGTTCACCTGCGGCCCACACATTGAACTTCTCTCTCTTTTTCTCTCTCTCTCTCTCTCTACAACCTGCGGCTAAAACTGACTCTTTATACATTCAGAGATCGTCCATATGACATCTGACCCACATCCGGCCCTTATCTATTTCCCCGTCAATATTACTGACCAAAATATAAAGAAAGAATAAAAAGACGAAGGAAACAACAAAAATGAACAGAAGGATCGTATGTAGCACCATAAGGCTCGAAGAACCGGTGCCTTCAGATTTATCAACAGATTGAAAAGACCATTTTTGTTTCTCGGACAGAGACAAATGCAGGCGTTTTATTATTTTAATAGTTTTATAGTTTTTTAAAGATGAAAATTTAAATTATTATAGAATGCTGAAAATAAATGGAATTGGTATCATGTACAATTTTAATTAATGTATTTTGCAGGGGCGCTTTTTTTAAATTAGTTAAAAATCACTAACTTTTTGCTTCTGTTATCAGTCAAAAACGTTGATTGTCAGTGAAAAAATAATTGTTTATCTGTTAAAAATATATAATTGAAAAATTATTTTTTTGGTTTTAGTTTCATTAAAATGGTATGTCTAACTTATACCACTTGACCAAATCACAACTATAGTTATATATATATATATATAGAACTACTGACGTACAAAATAAAAAAGTCTATATAACCACCATTTGTTTTTAAGTTGATGTTAGCTTGTTCGTCCGCAGCAATATCAACCTTAAAGCAAATGTTAGTTATAGACTTATTTGTTTTGCACGGCAGGCTATTGAATCTTCTCTCCGTGTATCCGGGTACCCTGGGTGCGAGACAACGTAGAATTTGTTGGGTATGGACACAAGTTATATATATAACCCTTGTGTCCATACCCAACAAATATATATATATCTATCCCTATTAATATAAAATCATTTCGCCGCCGCCGCCGCTGATTCAGTCATTTCCCTTTCCCGCTACCTTCAAAATTTAGGTCAATTTTGAGGGCATTTTTTACCTAGACGTCAAAATGTGACAATTTTCGCTACCCTCAAAATTTAGGTCAATTTTGAGGGCAGTTTTGAACTAAACGTCAAAATTTTACAAACAATTCCCGCTACCCTCAAAATTTAAGTCAATTTTGAGGGCAGTATTGACCTAAATGTCAAAATTTGACAAACAATTTCTGCTACCCTCAAAATTTAGGTCAATTTTGAGGGCAGTTTTGAACTAAACGTCAAAATTTTACAAACAATTCCCGCAACCCTTAAAATTTAGGTCAATTTTGAGGGCATTTTTGACCTAGACGTCAAAATTTAAATATTTTCGCTACCCTCAAAATTTAGGTCAATTTTGAGGGCATTTTTGACCTAGACGTCAAAATTTAAATATTTTCGCTACCCTCAAAATTTAGGTCAATTTTAGGGAAGTTCGACCTAAAAGTCAAAAAGTGTTAAAAAATTTCTGCTACCCTCAAAATTTAGGTCAATTTTAAGGGCAGTATTGACCTAAACGTCAAAATTTGATAAACAATTTCCGCTACCCTCAAAATTTAGGTCAATTTTGAGGGCGGTATTGACCTACACGTCAAAATTTGATAAACGATTTCCGCTACCCTCAAAATTTAGGTCAATTTTGAGGGCGGTATTGACCTAAACGTCAAAATTTGACAAACAATTTCTGCTATCATCAAAATTTAGGTAAATTTTGACGGCAGTTTTGACCTAGACGTCAAAATTTGACAAAAAATTTCAGCTACCCTTTAAATTTAGGTCAATTTTAGGGAAGTTTCACCTAAATGTCAAAAATTGTTAAATAATTTCTGCTACCCTGAAAATTTAGGACAATTTTAGGGCAGTTTTGACCTACGGGTAAAAAGAGGCCCACAAACGTCTGTTACATTACGTCGAAATCTACATGTAATTTTACATTCTTCTTTTACATACATGTCATAAACGTTCATATAATGGCCCTTAATTTATGTCAAAATTTATGTCAGATTTGATTTATTGTTAAAGCTGCAAGTAAAAAGGGTTGTATTAATGCCTTTGATGATACTGCAAAATCTACGCCAAATTTAACCAATTTTTTTACCTTTAGGTATAAAGAAGTATCTATAAGTGCACCATAAGATTATAATCATGTCCGTAAAGTAAAATTCTTTTTAAGTGCTTTCTTTTAGTATCGCCTGATATAATTTACTCTACCTTATTACTATGCATTCATATTAAGAGAACATGATTTGAAAATAAAAATTAAAATAAATATCAGAATTAGGGGGAAATCGTTAGTTATTATATAAAAACATTTCGCCGCCGCAGAGTCAGGATTTCTAAGGGCTCCCTATAGTAAAGGCCGTCAAAACTTATGTCAAAATTGACCTACTTTTTACCTATAGGTCTAAAAGAGAATAAATAACGGCCTCACATTACATCAAAATCCATGTTTTATTTGATCTTTTTTACCTATATGTCAAAAAGTGGTCTCTGTGTAGGTCTTTACATTATGTCAAAATACATGTTTAATTTTACCTATTTTTTGAGCTACGGGTTTTAAAAGAAACCTTAATGTGGGCCATCACATTACGTCAAAATTTGATCTGTGTTTTACCTACAGGTCAGAGCTTGCCCCCTCAAATAGGCGCGTTAAATAAGACGTGAAAGCCTATGCCATGGACAATTTTTTTACTTGCAGGCGGTTATGTTACTTTAAAATTGATGACAAATATTAAAAATTTCAGAATGGCTAATATCATAAGATCGCATTTTACAATATTTATATTATCTATAAATAGATGTAAATATAAAAATAGGTGGTTGGCGCGCAAAGCGCGCAGGGGGGCAGAGCCCCCCTAGTATATATATATATATATATATATATATATATATATATATATATATATATATATATATATATATATATATATAATAAATATATATATATATATGTATATATAACTATTGTGTCCATACTCAACAAATTCTACGTTGTCTCGCACGCAGGGTACCCGGATACACGGAGAGAAGATTCAACAGGAAAATACTGTGTACAGTCTAGCAGACTGAAAGAGTGTCAAGAGCAGGGTTGTGCACGTAATATACCTAAGGTAAGTTACATAGGTTTTCTACGTATGTTACATACGTAATATACCTCTTTGGTTTTCTACAAAATGTATTATACATATAGGATGGGTGTGAGATTAAGCTACTTAACCTTAAATAGTCACGTATTCTTAACCTTAAGGCCAACGCAGAATAGAATCTTTAACAGGAACCGTAATCGTAAGCGTAACCGTAAGAATGAGTTAAAGAAGGATAGGTATATTGTTTATCCTTCTTTAACTCATTCTTACGGTTACGCTTACGATTGCGGTTACGGTTTTTAGCATTCAACCTGTTGACAATTCGACGTTTTAAGCATTCGACCAAATGACGATTCGACGATTTGGTATTCGATCATTTGAACATTCGACCACTTGGCGATTAGGGAAAAATCATGCGTCTCGTTTCGAATTACAAAAATTGGAAAACGGAAAAAATGTGGCCTAAAGGCGCTTGCACACTTCCAAATTTTTCGGCGAGCAGCGAATTTTCACGGTTGTGAAAACTCACGTCACTAAATATGATTGGTTCTGCAAAAAGCTATGTGAAAATGAACCTTTGTCAGAGCCAATCATATTTAGTGACGTGAGTTTTCACAACCGTGAAAATTCGCTGCTCGCCGAAAAATTTGGAAGTGTCAAGCGCCTTTATGCTTGCTTTGCAACAAAACCTTGAAAAACACTTTTATTTTGTTCGTTGTTGCAAATATTTCTTTAACAAATAAACAGTAATCATTCTTTATTCAACACAAAAGGGAATTCAGGATAAATATATTAATTTGAAACAAAAATGTTTATAAAAAAGATTTATTCTTACCTATGTCCGAACAGACGTTTGTATCCAATATTTTTCAAAATATTGTTGCAATGCAAACATTTTGCAACATTTGATTTATTTTGATT
Organism: Leptopilina myrica (nomen nudum); assembly: GCA_032872475.1. Taxonomy (NCBI): domain Eukaryota; kingdom Metazoa; phylum Arthropoda; class Insecta; order Hymenoptera; family Figitidae; genus Leptopilina; species Leptopilina myrica (nomen nudum). The sequence continues at coordinate 9,179,722 of CM065467.1, forward strand.
TGATTCATCTACTATTGTCAAACGTTCTAATTGCAATTTATCATAAGCGATATATGGATGAGTTGTGGACTTCAATTTTGTTTTCATATTTTGCAAATAGTTTTTAATATGAACTTTCAATTTTAACTCACAAATTGACCGTTGTTACAATCGTAATTTGAAAAAGTGAGGTTATGTATAGATGTAAGATGTCGGTATGTAATATACATAGTTTTACATTTTATACAGTATATTACGTCGAAAATGTATTATACGTCGAAAACCGCCAGTGACGCGTCACTGCACAACCCTGGTCAAGAGCATCAAGAAATTCAGTGCGCCCTCTGTGAATTATTCTGTACAAACCTCAAAAATACTGTGTCGGCACAAAGATGTCATGTGAGTGACACAGTATTTTTCAGTGTAATTGTTCATGCGCAGTCTAGTGCACCCCTGACACGTTAATTTGCTGTGCGCATACACAGCATTTTGCTGTTCGTACACAGTCTTTTACTCTTCAATCTTCTTTCCGTGTACACACTAAAGCAAAAATTTTATAAAAAATAATCCGAACCACGGTCCAGATCTTCGATATTTACGTTTAATAAATCAATTTAATACGTGCCAAAATGTTACAATAAAATTTTAATAATTTAAAGAAATAATGAAATTTTGTTCATTAGAACGTTTAGAATTTCAGAAACATAAAATGAATTTTGTATCAACAGAAAAGTTCTTTTGAAAATATAATATTAATTTATCTTTCACATTTTTTTTCGTGCCTGCCCCCGACCAGAAGCACTCACTTCGCTCGTGCATCAAATGTCAGGGCAGGCGAATTTTGTTTGCAAGAGAGAAACAGAGAATAAACCAGAGCTTCACGAGTGTCCGCCAGAGGCGTTGAAGCGAGAAGCAAAAGTAAATAAAGATGGCCGGCTGTCAAATGAAACACGATTGCAATTTTCTTAAAAAATAAATTAACGAGCGCACTTTCGACTGTATATAAAGAAAAATAGTATACATTACACGGGCAGAAATTCGAAAGCCCTAAACTACGCGATGATGCCTTCGGCTTCGCCTCGGGCATCATTTCACGCAATGCAGGAATTTCGAACTTTCTGCCCTTCTAATGTAATATACTATTAACTATATACATATATGCAATGTTAGTACTCTGGGTGTATAAAATAAATTGTTTAAAAATTCATTAGATTCACTTGAAAATACTTTGATACTCCAGGGTTTTCGGGGTCCCTGATTACGAATATGATGTCAGATTTTAAAAATTCAACATGGTGGATGCAATATGGCGGACATTTTAAAAATGTTATTAGATTTACATTAAATTTTTTACTCGGGAGGTTTTTGGGGTCGCTGATTACGAATATGTCAGTTTTTAAAAATTAAAAATGGCGGACGACAATTTAAAAATGTCATTAGATTCACTTGGAATTTGTTACTCGGGGGTTTTTGCGGCAGCTGAATACGAATATGATGTCAGTTTTCAAATTTTAAATCTGATATAATATTCGTAATCAGCGACCCCGAAAACCCACGAGTAACAAACTTCAAATGAATCTAATGATTTTTTAAGTCTGCCAGTATAGCAGTACTGACTCCAGTACTGGTAAAACCCTGGCTATAACACTGTCCAGTATACTGATTTTACCATTTTCACTGCGTACATAAATACAAAAAATTTCGAAATAAATAGATCCCATCTTTTGCCTACATTCAGCAGCCGTACTTTTTAAAAAGACACCAACTACATTTTAGCTCAATCCGAGATATTGAAGGAATCGCGTTTTGCAGCTAGACCTCTTAATATAATTAAAAATGTTATAAATAAACTTATGTTCTTATCTAATTCGAACATGCTCTTTTCATTGGTGGAAACAAATTAGTATAATTTGAATTATTTATTAATAAAACTGTAGATAGTGCACATTTTTTATATGAACATTATGGTGAATAAATGAAAAGTGCACTATGTGGTAGATAGTACGTTTAAAATTGCTTTGTAGGCCCACTTTCCAATTAAAAGCGTCTCACTAATTGCATTATTATTTTCTAACACAATCCTTCTTTTCTGTTATATTTTTATTATTATATATTTACATTAATTTTTTATCAACTGATAAAATTATATTTTAATGTAACCTACAAAAAATTTATTTTAATTTAACAAAATATTTATTAAATTTAGAATTAAAATTATAAAAAAAATAATTTATACAATCGTAATATATTTAAAATAAAATAAAACCCAGGCGAGAAAGACCAATGCTGACGATGAGTTTAAGCTTGATTGAGTCTTGAACGCACAGCGCGGGTAACCAAGAGTTGAAGCAGTCTTTATTACCATTGTTACCTAATATTGGTTCAGCATGGGACACCAAAGTTCGTCCCATGCTCGATTCAAGACTCGGCCAACCTTCGTGAGTGAAGCTTGAACAACTAATCTTAATTCAAGCTTGAATCAATCATGAGAAAGTATTCAGATTATTTATTACCGAGTGCATTTGTCTGAAAAATTTTCAGTGATCAAAAACTTACAGTGTAAAAAATGTTCATTAGGGTGTAATAAATATTTATGTCAAATATTTTCGGGTATGCATCAGGGTGTTCGATCCCACATGCGAGCAAATATTTTTCAGTTTTCGTTTCTAAGCGATATATAAAATTGTGTGTTGTGTTGTGAATAAAAAATGTGAACATGTTTGTAAATAATATTAAAGTCTGTTAAAAAATCAAGAAAAAAATGTACCGATTAACAGAATAATTATCTTTTTTTACTAAAATTATTTTTTTAATGTTACTATTTCCCGTGTGGAAAAATTTTATGTAAGTCTGGTGTCTACGAAGAGACTAGACAGTTATAGTGTAGCTCGTCTAATCCAGCCTGTCTTGCTATCGGCTAAGGAGCAGCTTAATAAACCTCGTTGAGTCCGTCTATCTAGACGGTCTTTTCAAGCTCAGAGCAGTGACTTGCAAGGCGCAATAAGTTATGACAGTTTACAGTTGGCGTGCATAACATTGAGTTGATATTACACATGGTCGAATTTTAACCAAATTTTATAAATGATATATTTTTAAAACTTCACGATCCAATTATGTTGTAAATTTCCTTGTTTTTAAATAGTGGAGGTAAGTATCGTATTGTAATTACAAAACATAACCTAAAAAAAATAATTGACAAAATGAAAAAGTAAAATTACCTGACTGGAAAAATAAAGAATAAGAAACCTAATTCAAATATGTCCGTCTAGTACGGTGATATTAAGACCGTTTAGATTTGGTCTAGGATGTTATATGCGCATGCGTCGATGTGTGCCCAGCTGTTAAGTAAGATGGCGCCTAATGGCGTCGCGTTGTTTGGCGTCGTTAGATCAGTCATCGTATGGTACATTTTCTTTGTGATCTTTAGTATTCGTTGTGGTTTTTGTTTTATGTGAATAATAATGTGCTATGTAGTTGTTGTTTTCTGTATAAATTCATTTTAAATGTGCACTAAAAAAAATTGATTTTAATGTGTTTCTATGAATTTTGATTACTCGGCTGAAGCTAGCAGTCGTAATCAGCATTAATGTTTAGGCGTCATCTATCAATATGCCTCTCCTTCTATTTATTAATTTCATTAATTAGTGGTTGACGCCTAAAGATTGGTGCTGAATACAACTGCTAGTTTCATCCGGCTGTTTTGATTTGCAGTAAATTTTATTTCACAAAAAGTCTACTATCTCCAATGCCAAAGATTAAGAGGGGCACAAAAGCCTTAAGCTTAAAGAAAGTTGATGTGAAAAATACAGAAAGTTAAAATATTTTTTTATACTTTTAATGTAAAAAAAAGTCATTAAAATTATTTCAAATATAATTAAGTCTTATCATTCTAAGAATAGATGTCAGAACATAAAATGAGAAATTTTGAATAGACGTAGATTAGAATTTACTACCACTGCTGATCAGACCAGAAACGCTGGTCTATTCTAGACGATAGCGTGGAAGTTTCGTTTCAATTCTGAACAGCCGCTCGACAAGACCGTCTGTCCTTGGTCTAGAAAGACGTTAGGCGGTCTCTTAAGCGCTTGGTCAGCGCCCTACAATTTTTCCACACGGGAACTTTCTTTAAGCGTAAGTCTTTGTGCCCCTCCCAATCTTTGGCATTATATATTGAATAAAGTCATTGCGGCCTAATTTTGGGAAAAATTTATTTTTTCAGGAATGATTCTTTATGATGTCTAGGGAACGAAATAAAAAGAATTATATTAAAATATTTATTACTTTTCTCAAAATATGAATGTAAAGTGGAGAAGGTGTCGAAAAATGTCACTTTTTTAGCTGTTAGAAAATGTAAAAAAAACATAGAAAAATTTTCAAAATGTAAAAAAAGTTATTGATTCTTGTTTAAAATTACTTGATTAATTAATCCGTATTCAATAAACTAGTAAAAAACTTAATATTTCTTGTATATTTAAAGGAAAAACAGAAAAACTGATAAGAAAATCTGAAACTTCATCGAAAATACTCTATATTCGGTGAGGTTTTTTTTAATTTAACAATTTCACTTTCTTGTAATTCATTGATAAAAGTTGCAAAAATTAGGTTATTTGGCACACCAACTTTAAAACCATGTTTTATCTATTATTTTAATTTTTTACTAGTTTATTGAATACGGATTAATTAATCAAGTAATTTTAAACAAGAATCAATAACTTTTTTTACATTTTGAAAATTTTTCTATGTTTTTTTATACATTTTCTAACAGCTAAAAAAGTGACATTTTTCGGCACCTTCTCCACTTTACATTCATATTTTGAGAAAAGAAATAAATATTTTAACATAATTCTTTTTATTTCGTTCCCTAGACATCATAAAGAATCATTCCTGAAAGAATCAATTTTTTCCTAAATAAGGCTGCAACGACTTTATTTAATATATGTGACCTGGAATGTTAAAAGGGACCTTACGTCCAAAATCAAGTTTTCCAGAAAAACGTTCTTAAAGTTAACAAACCGATATTCATATTTCTGCATATCAAAATAGCTTGAAATTCGTTACTCAGGGGTTTTTGGGGTCGCTGATTACGAATCTGCTATCATAATTCAAAAATTCTAAATGGCGGATCCAATATGGCGCCAAAAAAATGTAAGAAGCAAATAGATTCGCTTAAAACAGTTTGCAAACTTATCAGATTTAATCTATACTATCTATACTATACTATCTAATTCCAGATTTGTATTTAGCGACCCCAAAACCCATAAGAAATTAATTTCAGGCAAATTTAACTAATTTAAAAAATTTTGTCCACCATATTGGATCGGCCATTTTGAAAATCTGATGTCAGATTCGTAATCAGCGACCCCAAATAACCCGGAGAAACAAGTTTTAAGCAAATCTGATCACTTTTTATACATTTATTTTGTGATGATGTTTTTCTACGTTTTTTTAGCCAATTGCGTCTATATTTGAAGCGCAATTATAAAAAAACTAATAAAGCTAGAGGTGTGGGATTTATTGTGTTGAAAAGAGTAGATCGTTTTCTATAAGAATCACTAAAAAACTGAAAATCGATTTTTTTGACCTAAGGTCCCTTTTAACATTCCAGGTCACATATAATGGTCTGACCCAATTACAAAATTTGATTAAAATTCGACCATTTGTAATATCAACTGAATTTTATGCACGACAACTGTAAACTGTCATAACTTATTGCGTCTTGCAAGTCACTGCTCTGAGTTTGAAAAGACCGTCTAGATTAGTCCAACTCAACGAGGTCTATTAAGTTGCTCCTTAGCCGATGGCAAGACAGGCTAGATTAGACGGGCTACACTATAACTGTCTAGTCTCTTCGTAGACACCAGGCTTCCATTAAATTTTTCCACACGGGGCAATATGCTGTTCGATTAATAAATGTGTACAGTTTATAATAAGCAGGCTTCCCTAATTTATAAAATTAATTAATTTAATAGTTAAAATTAGTAAAGTTTCTTAAATAAATGAGTAAAAATAATTATTTATTAGTAAAATTTACTAATTCAAAAGCAAAAAGTTAGTTACTAATTCAAATTAATGCATTAAAATTAGTAATAGATGAAACTTGGAAAGAATGAAAATTTTGGTAAGACGATTAACTGCGTCTAAAAAAGTAAATTAAAAAATTACAATGTATTTCCAGGACAAATTGCTTCTTGATCGTGGGAGGTTTTTAAAAAAATAAACAATAATATATATTTAAACGATCGAATGATTTCAATGGTCCAGGAGACGTATCATTAGATGTAACCCAGAGAGACACAGCGAGTCGTTGATTCGGAGGTCATGTTCGAATGAATAGTCACGAAAACCCTTGCCTTATAAGAATCTAGTCTTAAATTAAATTAATTGTGAGTCATTAGTCGACAACTATACTTTTTTCGAATTTTTACTCTTTCCACTCTATCGACACATTTAAAAAATGATTATTAAAAATTAAAGGATTTCGAGGATAATATTTTTTCACATTTATATATAGATTAGATGGTGGTGCATTTTTGGAAATGATTTGTGTTGATTGTTGGGCTTTTTTCTAAAAGGAGAAATTAGAAAAAGGTCATAATAAATTTAAGAGGGACTTAATTGGAGTATATCTCTCTCCCGCTCAGTTATCGGGATAATGATTTCGATTTTGGTATATTATAGGGATCTCTTCTTCTCGAAATAACTATTACGATTTTGCCTGAAGGGAATAGGTGGAGGTTGAGAAGGGAATAACACAAGTCCGGGTGCATATATGAGAAGATGGTTAAACTGTGTTGTGTTGTATTATATAGTAGTTCATTGGAAAGAGAAGGAAGCGAAACTTCTCTAATGTCCGAAGAGCGTGGGACTTGCGAGGATTATAGCAATGTGAAGACGATAGGAATACTGCTGCATGTGTAAAGTGCAACGTGCCATGGAATGTTGAAATTCTAACTCACACGAAACTGTAATTACATTCTCCAACAACTCGGAAATGTTGAAATTCACTAATTTTCAATGTTGTCGTCGGGGTCTCAAGAATAAATTTCGAAATTAATTTCTATGACAATTTTTATACACATACAATTCTATCGAATTTTTATTGAAATTTTTTATTTTCGACTAAACTTATTCCAAATACAGAATTTTATTTTCTCAAAGCAGTCAGTTAAAATTTTTCAAAAATGATTAACTTTTGAATTTCTTTTTACTCATAAGTAAAAATAATAAAAAACAAACGAAAAATGTTATATTAAAAGTTTAACTTTCTCGAAGTTGAAAATAAAGAAGACTTTTTTGTTATTATGTTGATCAGAATAAAAATAGAATTTTTATCCTGTAATGTAGAAATTATTAACAAGAAATTAAAAATAGAGTAAGAAAGTGACTCAATTTTTTCATTATTTCATTATTTCATAAAGTAAGTTACGTAAGTAACTTAACTAACATCAGCTACGTAAGTTACGCTAGTTGTTTTAGTTACGTAACTTACGTAACTGATTTACTAATGGTCATACTTTGATTTATACTTCGCACCTAATAATAACATTACCGAGGAGGTAAATTACTTTTCCTCCCTGCTAATGACGTCAACGGGAGGAAAAGATACACTTTTCTCCCGCTTGACAGGTAAGAAATGGTGTACTTTCGGTGCGTGTGTTAGAAAAAATATTTTAAATTATTTCAATGTAAAGCCCTTTTGAAATTTAACAATATTTCTAACAATACTAAAATATCTAAAATTTTAACTGAAAATTAAATTTTTAATCAATTCTTGTTATAAAGTTCGACGAGAACTCAATTATCATCTGAATACAAGAATATAAATAGCTTATTGAATAATTCAAGAATGCAATGGCATTTTTCAAATAATTCATTTAAAATTGTCTTTAAAATACCCAGGCAGAAAAGGCGGATTTCTGCCGATGGTTACACCTGGCATGGTACCGCACAATGAGAAAAAAAATTTTTAAACCAAACATAAGCAGTCTACAAAACCAAAAATTTAAATATATTTTATTATTGAATTAAACGTAATTAAACATTTTTTTTAATTGAATTGTTTTGGGAAACTTTATTGAAATAGTAGATATTAAAATTAAATGAATTTCGACAAATTTTTGAATGTAATTAAATTTCTACGAAGAATTTTACAAAAAATTTTAGATAATAATTGAATTGTTTCGAAGAATTGCATTACAATTTTTGGAAATAATTAAATTCTTTAAAGAAATTCAATTAAAAATGAATTAAAATTAAAAATTTAAAATTAATTTACACGGAGAAAATTTCTTTCGTAATGATTACAATAGTCTATATTACAGCTCGGATATGTGACCACTTTTTGTAATGATAACGAAAACTATGTAATTTATTAAGAATTTAGTAGGAGCGATTACAATAGTTCACAGAAAAAAACCGGACTCAAAATGAGTCGCGTATAAGACTCGTTTTGAACTGCAACAAAAATGATACCCCTTCGACTCATTCTGAGTTTCTAGGGAAAAGACTCAAAATGAGTCTTAAGGGGTATCATTTTTTCTTTACGATAAAATTACAATCACATTGGAAAAGCTAAGAATAATTTATAAAAATATGAATTAAAATAATTGTTCAAAACTAATAAACACGTTGCACTTGTCAAAACATTAATACTTGCAGTCGATTTATTGTTTTTATGAGAAATGGAAAAAAATTTTTAGGTTAGACATTTGTCAATTGACAAACAGGGATGGGCAACCATGGAACACGAAAAATGCGAAACACAAAAGAAAGTAACTACAATATTGTTATTTTACTCATTTTGAGTCACTTGAAGTTACTGATTACTCATTTGGAGTCACTTGAAGTTGTCGACTCATTTCGAGACCGACTTCCAAACGAGTTGCAACAAAAATGAGTCGGGTTTTTTTCTGTGTTACTTTAATGAATCCAAACACTGCAGTAATCGCGTTGAAATTTATTTTTTGGAATCATTAATAATTTAGATGTACAGGTTCAGAAAGGGTACTATAGGCATTCACGCAGATACTTGTTATAATTACATTAGTCTACACGGAGAAAAAATTGCTGTTGAATCAATGACATATGAGTTTGATTCATTGAATAGTGTCATAACGGACTGCCAAACGTATATGCTGTTGTTTTGAAAGCACCGATTCTAATGATTCGATAGTATCACTTTCATTGAAACAAAAGCATATTTCTCAAATTGACAGCATACTATGTTAATTTAAAGGTATTCCTTTTGAATCAACGATCAAAATTTTTTAATTTAACAGTATATGCTTTTGAGTCAATGACTATAGTTTTTCAATTTAAAAGCATCATTTTTATGAATCAAAAATTTGTACTTTTAATTTTTTCAGTTGTTGCTATCGATTGAATAACACCATACTGTTAAGTCAATTCTTTTATGTGGTTAAAGATATACCAACGATAAATTGAAAAAAGGAAATTTTTGTTCACATATTGTTTATATACTCTAATTAATTCTCACACCTTTAACACAACACTTCATATATACATATTTTTTTCAATTTTACACATTAACATACACATCTTTATTATTTTTTTCATTTTTTCTAACGACAAACACACATACATACACATTCAAACACACTTTATATTTTTTTGAGTCTGAAAAATTCGCTGTTCCCAATCGGTCACCCATCCATGTAGTAACCGCGACCAAAGCTGCTTAACTTTCGTTATAGACGAGAACTGCCGCGCTGCAATGTAATACATTCGCTTCTGAAATTAAACAGTTACTTTGTAGTTAAATACCGTGCGCGAGATTTTTCTTGTGAATAAGGGAATTTATATAGGGAATTTATATTTAACTAGTCCTTAATTCTTTAAAACAATTTAAATAATAGTTTTTTATATAAAAATTTCAAAATCGACAGGTTTAATAAACATATAAATATGTGTGGATAAGTATTTCAATAAATTTAGCACCTGTCAATGTCTCAAACACATAGTGTCCTTATTTTTATAGCATATGCTATAGGCAGTCCGCTATAGCACCACTCATTGAAACGAAAGCATATGCTTTCATTTTTAAAAGCGCGCTTCTTTGGAGCAAACAACTTTTCATTTGATTCAAATTTACACGCATTTTCTTCAAATTTATCTATTAGATGCTTCAAATGAATAATGTCAAACAAGCAATAAATTATTCTGTTGCTATATATAGATCAACTATAGAAACAATTTGTAGAATATCATTAATTTAACAGCACCGTACTTTTAATTTAAACAGTTTCATTTTTTCGTTTTAAGCAATATGTTGTTCGATTAATAAATGTGTTATTGAATCAATAACGGGAAATTCAATAGCATGGAGCTATTTGATTCAACAGCACTTTTTTTTCAGTGTACGTTAAAAGGAAATCTTGGATTCTGTTCACATTTGTAGCGGTCTAAGGAAATCAGTGATACAGACTGTAGTAGCATTTACAACAGGACTATTGTAAAATAAGGTGACCGGGGCTGCTTTGTCTTCTTATTTTACTATAGTTCTTCGTAAAGACTACTATTGCTATATTTCTTACTACAAATGACTGTTGTAAAGTAAAAAAAAAATTTTTTTAACTAAAATAATTTTTTTTGTAATTCATGACTTGCGTAAAGTACGTAAGTTACCTTATTAGTACAATTTACAATAATTCGAACATTACGTAACTTAAGTTATTCACGTAAGTGCAACTTACGTTATTTACGCAACTTTTATTTTTACGTATCATACATTATTTACAAATCTTATATTTTACGTAACTTACGTAAGTTGTGTAAATTATATAACAATTTATACAGGCAAGAAATCTTGTATTCGGTGCGTGTGTTAGAAAAAAAAATTTTCACTATGGAAATGTAATAAAAATAGACCTTACAATATTAAAGACTAACAATGAACAATAAGTGTATTAATATAATATTAATTTGAATTTATCACTCGGTATTATTTAATAATAATGATGAATTTATCGATCACTCCGAGTCATTTAAAATAATCAAAAGAATTGAGAGAAAAAAAATTTTTTTTCTTTACGTTTCAACGGCACAGCCGTCTTATTCAGAAACTGCAATTTTATTATAATTAATAAATACAAGTACATACAATACTTTTACAAATAAAAAAATTATTGTACAAAAAAATAAAACTATTTAACAAAAAAAATATTTACCATTAACCCCTTGACTGTCGCGGACGCATATATGCGCGGATTTAAAACTGGCCAAAAGTGCTCTTGACGCATATATGCGCAGCATACACAAGGTGGTTCAAAACTTCTTAAAAATCGATGAAACTGGTTACTCGGGGGGTTTTCGGGGTCGCTGAACACGAATGCGGCGTTAGTTTTTCAAAATTCAAAATGGCGGATCCAATATGGCCGACATCATTCTCAAAAATTGATCCGATTTGCCTGAAAATCTCTACTCGGGGGGTTTTCGGTTTTGCTGATTACGAATTCGAGGTCGATTGTTCAAAACTCAAAATGGCGGATCTAATATGGCGGACAATTTTTCAAAACTAATCGGATTCGCTTGAAAATGGTTACGCGGGGGTTTTGGGGGTCGTTGAACACGAATCTGGCGTTAGTTTTTTAAAATTCAAAATGGCGGATCTAATATGGCAAACATTATTTTGAAAAATTGATCCGATTTGCCTGAAAATCTTTACTCGGGGTGTTTTCGGGATTACTGATTACGAATCCGAGGTCCGTTTTTCAAAATTCAAAATGGCGACTTCAATGTGATAGAATCATGGAGCAAAATTATATGGATGGCCAAAACAGTGGAAATCTCGTTGACAGCCAAAGGGTTAAAAAAATATATAAATAAGAATAAAAATGTGGACATTATTAAACAATTTTTCGATTGTTAAAACGTCTCGCTCGACACGATTGCTAATATACTCTGATCAATTATAAAGTCATTAGAATAAGTAAAATTTGTTAAAACCAGTTTTACTGTGGAAGAACAAGTGACTTAAAGATCTGCTACTAGCATCGATATGTTTCGGTGTCAAGTCGTACGTACGGCATTGAAGTAAAAACTGCAGTTGCGATGAAAAGCGTGCAAGTTGTTGATTGGTATTAATCCAGTCTTTAAGGATACACTTCTCTTGATTTGAAGAAACTAAATCAAAGATTAAAAATCGATCAGTGTATATTAGCAATCGTGTCAAGCGAGACGTTTTAACAATTGACAAATTGTTTAATAATGTCCAAACTTTTATTCTTATTGCTTCCTCATACTGAGGAAGTATTGTAATACCAAAATTTTTTAGGTTCGATTTTTTAACATATCTTTATGTTATTTGACCTCAGGAGTTCAAAAATGACATTTTTACAAAATGTCATTCCGTATGTGTGTGTGTGTGTGTGTGTGTAAACATCACATTTTCATAAATATCTCTAAATTATAAAGAGCTTTTGGGCTGAATTTTTTTTTAAATTGTAGGTCTCATCTGCGGACATAAAATGAGAGTACTTTGAGATAGATTAATAAAGTTTAACTATTTATTTTTTTGATTTTTAATTTTTCAAAAAAAGTTTTTTGCCCATAACTTTAAAAAAATGTTAGGACACCTATAAATGTTTTTCTCCAATTTTTTAGAGTTTTTTTAGACGCATCTTTTGAGCCCAGAATGAACATTTTTCGTTCATATTCACCGGAGATATTAAACTTTTAAAAATCAAAAATTTTAGAAAATAAGACTTTTTTGAGAATTTTGTTGAAAAATGTAGAAATAACATTAAAACTATAGTTACCAACTTGTAGAGCATTAAAAACCCTTAGATTGACCTATTTTTGAAGCTTCTTCGATTAGAAATAAAGAAGTTATTGATATTTAAAAAAAACAGAAATTGTGAAAAAAAATTTTCATGTGAAAGTATTAAATAAAGAGAAAAAAGTATTACAGCACTTAAGAATAATTGTTCAAAATTTATACTTTATTGTTATTAACATCTCTAAGAGGAAGCAAAGTGTTCATGAAATAAACACAACAAGATTTACGAAAACGAATGAAATGAGTACCAAAATTATAACAAAAATTTATAACTTGGCAGCGGTTTTATATTTTTTTTTCAATGGTAAATATTTTTTTTGTTAAATAGTTTTATTTTTTTTGTGCAATAATTTTTTTATTTGTAAAAGTATTGTATGTACTTGTATTTATTAATTATAAAAAAATTTCAGTTTCTGAAGAGGTCGGCTGTGCCGTTGAAACGTAAAGAAAAAAAAAATTTTTTTTTTAAATTTTTTTGATTATTTTAAATGACTCGGAGTGATCGATAAATTCATCATTATTATCAAATAATACCGAGTGATAAATTCAAATTAATATTATATACTGACTATGGATCTACAACGGTCAAATATGATTTGCACTGCAAATCACATCTTTGATTTGGTTTCTTCAAATCAAGAGAAGTGTATCCTTAAAGACTGAATTAAAAGATTATTATTAATTATTATTAAATTCTAATAAACAAATGAAATAACATTTTTTTAAATAATTAAATTTCTTTAAAATATTTTATTAAAACTTAAAAATATAATAGCATTTTTGGAGGAATTTATTAAAAATTGTATTAACAGTAATTAAACTCCGATAAGTTTTATTATTTATGAAAATAATTAAATTCTTCCATAGATTGTTATTTAACTTTATTGGAATATAATTGAATTCCTAAGAAGAATTTTATTACTTACCAAAATAACTGAATTCTTGCCAAGAACTTTAGTAATTTTGTTTAACCCTTTGCCGTGTATAAGTTTTCCCCACCTTAGAAAACATCAGTTTGACAGTGGAATCACGTGGATAATATCAGGGCCGGAAATTAGTTTGATTTTGAGGTTATGTTTGAATAAGTTATGTAGATTTGATAAAAGTCTTTAATAATCAAATGTACCTATGATTAAATAGTAATAAATTGCAAATACACTTCCACTTTATACAAAAAATCAGATTTTTAGGTATTAAATATTATTTTTAAATATAATTTATTTTTAAATATAAATGGATTCATTTTTTAATTACGTACATTCCTGCAAATTCAGAACACTTACATTCTCACACATAACTAATTTATCAACACAAGCACACCGTCTTTTCTCATTGGTTGTTTCCCCAGAAAAGACTCTAAACGACATTTCGTAGCACATCAACGGCAAAGGGTTAATGATTAAATTCTTCCGAAGAATTTAAGAAAAATCTTTTTTAACTATTAATTTTTTAAAGAATTTTACAAAAATTGAATTCATGTGCAAATTTTATTATTTATGAAAACATCTGAATGTCTGTAAAAAATTGTATAAAAATTGAAATTCGAAAAACTTTTGAAATGAATCGTTTGAAATAATTTTATTAAAGATTAAATTATTTCTAAGAATTGGAGAAAAATAATTGAAAATAAATAATTTTTATTTCATCCATTAGCCTATTTAAAGTACTTATAGGGGTGAGTGGGTCAAGACGGGGTACCGGCTTTATTTAACAAACGAATTAACCAATCACGATTATATTTTACATAATACTGCACATAATACTGAGACGATAGTTTCTTGTTTATAAAACCTAAAAGCCACGAGAATAAATCTTTTATCTGTTTTACTAAAAAAACTGTTTTCGATGATTTTCTTGTGATTTTTTCACTTTTTTTAGGAGGTGTTTATTATTTGACAATAACAGTTAATGAACTGTATACCCATGTGGAAGGGTTTCCGAAAATTTTCCGGAAATTTTTTTTTTTTTGTACGGAAATCTTCAGGAAATTTATTTTCTCTATGGAAATCTTCCGGAAAATTTCCGGAAATTTATTTTTTTTACGGAAATCTTTCGGAAATTTATATTTTTTGTGGAAATTATCCGGAAATCTTCGGGAAATTTATTTTTTTTACGGAAATCTTCCACAAATTTAGTTTTTTTGCGGAAATCTTCCGGAAATTAATTTTTTTTGCGGAAATCATCCGGAAATTTATATTTTTTGTGGAAATCATCCGGAAATCTTCCGGAAAATTTTCGGAAATTTATTTTTTTTACGGAAATCTTCCAGAAATCTTCCGAAAATTTTTTTTTTACGGAAATCTTTCGGAAATTTATATTTTTTGTGGAAATTATCCGGAAATCTTCGGGAAATTTATTTTTTTTACGGAAATCTTCCACAAATTTAGTTTTTTTGCGGAAATCTTCCGGAAATTAATTTTTTTTGCGGAAATCATCCGGAAATTTATATTTTTTGTGGAAATCATCCGGAAATCTTCCGGAAAATTTTTCGGAAATTTATTTTTTTTACGGAAATCTTCCAGAAATCTTCCGAAAAATTTTTTTTTACGGAAATCTTTTGGAAATTTATATTTTTTGTGGAAATTATCCGGAAATCTTCCGGAAATTTATTTTTTTTGTACGGAAATCTTCAGGAAATTAATTTTTTTCATGGAAATCTTCCGGAAAATTTCCCGAAATTTTTTTTACGGAAATCTTTCGGAAATTTATATTTTTTGTGGAAATTATTCGGAAATATTCCGGAAAATTATTTTTTTTACGGAAATCTTCCAAAAATTTAGTTTTTTTGCGGAAATCTTCTGGCAAATTTTCGGAAAAAAAATAAATTTCCGAAAGATTTCAGTAAAAAAAAAATAAATTTCCGGAAGATTTCCGAATAATTTCTGTACAAAAAAAAATTTGCGGAAAATTTGCGGAAACCCTTCCACATGGGTGAACTTAGAAAAGAAATGTACTATACACTAGAAAATATTTTCAAAGGGGGGAAATGTATTAAAAAGCCGACAGAATATAAAAATTTAAATAAATTTATGCAGGAATTGAAAAACTGTAAAGTTTTAATGTCATTTGTTCTTCAAAAAGAATATATCTTGTATGCAAAAAAATGGCTGTCATATGGAACAAATGTTTGTTTTGCATACAAAAATTTTGAGAAATCGCCTTTGTATGAATTTGTTGAATGCTTTGATTCTGGAGATATTCTCCTGAATTTAAATATGTATCAGTTCCTTGTTTTAAATTGCATTTGGGGTAAAATGTCTCCAGTTTTGGAGTCACCGACTTTTTCCGCGGAAGCATCGACTTCATCATCTTCATCATCAAACACCGCGACAAACAAATCACTGAATGGCGAGCAATCTCCAATGACTTTTTCCACGGAATCAGCGACTTCATCATCAAACACCGCGACAAACAAATCACTGAATGGCGAGCAATCTCCAATAACTTTTTCCACGGAATCAGCGACTTCATCATCAAACACCGCGACAAACAAATCACTGAATGGCGAGCAATCTCCAGTAACTTTTTCCACGGAATCAGCGACTTCATCATCAAACACCGCGACACCGGAAGATATTGTTGAATGGCTCGAAGAATTAGGGTTGGTCTTTGATTCAGTTAATAAAATAATATATTCTAAAGTTGAAACAAAACCTATTCCAGAAAAAGAAATCCCACGAACAGAGTCATTGGATATTAGTAATTTAGAGATTTCCCCTCAAAATTTTTATGGTGTGAAAAAAAAGAATGTGATCGTGGAGTATCGTTGTTGTCGCAAAATTTACATTCTTTATCAAATGAAAAAGTATTTCGATGACCTATTTCTCGTAGAAGAAATTGACATTATGGTAAAAAATGTTTTGAAATTTTTTACATTTGACAGATTAAAACACTATATTTTGATGAGCAAATATAATAATACTTTTCTGAATTTCGTATTCCAAAAATTATTCTATTCTCTTTTATATTTGAGCAACTCAGTAAACCAGTCAGTAACTTTATTTTTCGAAGAAACTTTCTGGAAATCTTATTTCAGTAAGTTAATTGTTGACTTTTTCCACCATAATATAAATTATTTTAATTTATTAATTTATTTTAATGTCTTTTTTCAGAGAACAATTTTTCCCAAAGCCTATTGTTGAGGGAGATATCTCAGAATTATTTTAAATACAACTTTGAAAAATTCATCAATTTAAAAGAATATTTATCTTCCCAAGCATGGGAAGATAAAATGATTGACCAGAAACAGGTTCGACGGATCCGCGGAGTCCTTAAATTGAAAGGAGTAATTGACGATAAAGATGCATCTTTATTTAAATTCATTGTCAACAACGGGGGAATAAATGGAGTATTGAATATAAATCTATACGATCTTTCTCCAAACATTGCACTGACATGTGTATTTAAAATGTAAGTATAATTTTTCAGATATGTAGATATTTTCCTCGAAAAGCCACTCGAAGTATTGGATGTTAATACGTTAATATGCAACGACTTTCTACATACTATGTTCAACATGGCAAAAACTGACATATCAACTGAATGGACTGAATGTCTTAAAATTTTAATACGCAAAAGTCTTCGAGAGATGGATCTGGCGGAGGGAGTATTTAAGGGGGACTATGGAATTGAATTACAACGGCTAATAAAAGTGGCGGAAAAGTACATAAGGCAGTTTTATGAAGACAACATTCATCAAATTAATCCGGAGATTAGAACTGTTTCAATTCCACGGTATGAAGGTGAGAATATTTTAATACTTTAAAAGTATAACCAAAAAATCAACACTTCAAAGTCCAACCTCTAACTTTTTCCGCGGAAAAAGTATTTTCTTTGTGAAAATTGAAATGAAATTACAATTTTAGTAAAGATTTGCCAAAATAGCGTAAATGTTGAAATATTCAGTGCAGGTTTTTGGGAGGAAAGTGTTGATTTTTTGTAATACTTTTTCGGCGGGCTCAAATTTTTTCAAAGTCCAACCTCTAACTTTTTCCGCGGAAAAAGTATTTTCTTTGTGAAAATTGAAATGAAATTACAATTTTAGTAAAGATTTGCCAAAATAGCGTAAATGTTGAAATATTCAGTGCAGGTTTTTGGGAGGAAAGTGTTGATTTTTTGTAATACTTTTTCGGCGGGGTCAAATTTTTTCAAAGTCCAACCTCTAACTTTTTCCGCGGAAAAAGTATTTTCTTTGTGAAAATTGAAATGAAATTACAATTTTAGTAAAGATTTGCCAAAATAGCGTAAATGTTGAAATATTCAGTGCACGTTTTTGGGAGGAAAGTGTTGATTTTTTGTAATACTTTTTCGGCGGGGTCAAATTTTTTCAAAGTCCAACCTCTAACTTTTTCCGCGGAAAAAGTATTTTCTTTGTGAAAATTGAAATGAAATTACAATTTTAGTAAAGATTTGCCAAAATAGCGTAAATGTTGAAATATTCAGTGCAGATTTTTGGGAGGAAAGTCAATGTTAGTTACGAAAAGTGTCGTAAAGGTGGCTGAAATTCACCGCCACCTGACGCAAATTGATCCCGCTAAAAAAGTATAACAAAAAAATCAACACTTTTCTCCCAAAAACCTGCACTGAATATTTCGACATTTACGCTATTTTGGCAAATCTTTACTAAAACTGTAATTTCATTTCAATTTTCACAAAGAAAAAACTTTTCCCGCAATAGTTTTTTCAAAACCTTCCCGCCATCCATCTTAGTTACTAAAAGTGTCGTACAGGTGGCGGAAATTCACCGCCACTGCTTGTGCACTGCTTGGTGCTTGCATCGCCCTCTTTCGTCAAGCGTCCATTGAACGTGGCGGTCGTCTTATCAGTGTGTGTCCCGTTTTAGTGTTCATGATGCGGGACGTTCAATACGATGAAAAGTACTTTCAACGCCATGTGGAGGGTTTGTGGAAATTATATTCATATTTAAATTCAAACCACAGACATTTTGATTTCTACGACGCAAATGATTGCGTAACAATACGGTTGGAGGGTTTGAGATTTAATTCCCATGCGCCGGAAGCATTACTAAAATCTTTGGGTGAATTCATCTCTTCTGTGGTTGGTCTTCAGGCATTCCGAGGGTCTTTTCCCTTTCATCTAAATCCGACTGTGTGCGGTCTTGTTTGTCTCCGAGAGTAAGTACTCAACGTTCAATTTTTTTTCCAAATACAACATATAACTTTTTCCGCAGGAATTGTGTCTTGAAAATTGAAATTACAATTAAGTTGTTGAATTTAATAAGACATTTCTAACTAAAAGGACCTATCTTCTAAAATGGATATGTTTTTTAGAGTTTACGCCACATTCCACATCGAGGCCAAGTCAGTGGGAGCGATTTGTTGTCCGACAGCCGCTATAGTTGGCAACCTGGTCTTCCACAAAGTCATAAAGAACAAGTCTATAGTTACATTCATGCGATCCACCATGCGCCGACAAGGGGATGTGCTGAAAGCAGCAGTCAATTCCGTCAATGCAATTGTCTATGATGAGGACACAGAATCCTCAGCACGAAAAGCTTTTCGAGAATATATGTAAGTATAATGTACATTAATCTATTTTAAGTGACTCTTTCCGCGGAATACAGGAAATTTTTTTTTCAGTTGTCAAAAATTCAACCCGACAAATGATACAAATAACGAGGTGTACTATTTTGACACGGATGACGAGGAGGATCCATTAGTAAGAAATCCTGAATCGTTGTCATCTGTGTATCGAAAAAAGGGCACATAGGATTAATGTCATTTTCAACCAAAACGGTTGCATTAAAAACCCACAAGTGGCGTCATCGACACACAAAAAAAGAGCAGCTCCTGTTGATGGACGGGAACAAAATCATGCGGGACCTTCAAATCCAAAAAAAGCAAATACCAATATGAGACGGACGAATCCTTATCTGAAATCTCTAATGATTTTGTAAATGAAGAGTCAAACCTTTCGTTTACTCCAATTCGAACATCGTCACCCGTCTTCGAACGCCACCATCACCTCTCTCGAAAAGGCCTCACTTCCGCGGGGGTAGAGAAGACTAACGAGAAGGACGCAAAGATGGCAGCTGCCGCGGAGTTCGAGAGGAGAGGGAAGGGTGAGAAGCACCATCGTGACCGCTCTCAAAAATGCGACACCACTAAGTCCAGCAGTTCGAAGGTCACTGCCGGGCAGTTTGTGAAGACGAACAAGGTCGCAAAGATGGCCGCTGCCGCGGAGTTAGAGAGGAGTAGGAAGGCTGAGAAGCACCATCGTCACCACTCTAAAAATTAAGACACAAATAAGTCCAGTAGTTCGAAAGCCGCTTTCGCGGAGTTTGTGACGACGAATAAGGACCCAAAGATGGCCGCTGCCGCGGACTTCGAGAGGAGAAACAAGAAAAGGAAATATTTTCGTTCTCGGAATAGAACTTCTGGTACGGACTGGACTGTAGAAGAATGTGTGAAGGACGAAACCAGTTCGAGTTACATGGCAGCATTCGCGGAGCGGAATTCTCTAATCAACATGTTGGGGAATATGTCAACGCAGACTGCTGAAATTGTAAAACAACTGTGTTGTCAGATTATCACATCCGCGGAGAAGGATGGTATCGTCGGCGAAGAGACGACGACTGCTTCCCAGGCTACTACAAATGAGTGTTCGAGTAAGATGACCACATCCGCGGACGAGCATTCTGTCGTCGGCGAAGAGACGACGACTGCTTCCAAGGCTACTACGAATGATTGTTCGAGTAAGATGACCGCATCCGCGGACACACATTCTGTCGTCGGCGAATGACGACGACTGCTTCCCAGGCTCATACAAATGATTGTTCGAGTAGGATGACCGTATCCGCGGACGAGCGTTCTGTTGTCGACGAAGGGACGACGACTGCTTCCCAGGCTACTACGAATGATTGTTCGAGTAAGATGACCCCATCCGCGGACGAGCATTCTGTCGTCGGCGAAGAGACGACGACTGCTTCCAAGGCTACTACGAATGATTGTTCGAGTAAGATGACCGCATCCGCGGACGATGCAAGCACCAAGCAGTGCACAAGCAGTGGCGGTGAATTTCCGCCACCTGTACGGCACTTTTAGTAACTAAGATGGATGGCGGGAAGGTTTTGAAAAAACTATTGCGGGAAAAGTTTTTTTTTGTGAAAATTGAAATGAAATTACAGTTTTAGTAAAGATTTGCCAAAATATCGTAAATGTCGAAATATTCAGTGCAGGTTTTTGGGAGAAAAGTGTTGATTTTTTTGTTATACTTTTTTAGCGGGACCAATTTGCGTCAGGTGGCGGTGAATTTCAGCCACCTTTACGACACTTTTCGTAACTAACATTGACTTTCCTCCCAAAAACCTGCACTGAATATTTCAACATTTACGCTATTTTGGCAAATCTTTACTAAAATTGTAATTTCATTTCAATTTTCACAAAGAAAATACTTTTTCCGCGGAAAAAGTTAGAGGTTGGACTTTGAAGTGTTGATTTTTTGGTTATACTTTTAAAGTATTAAAATATTCTCACCTTCATACCATGGAATTGAAACAGTTCTAATCTCCGGATTAATTTGATGAATGTTGTCTTCATAAAACTGCCTTATGTACTTTTCCGCCACTTTTATTAGCCGTTGTAATTCAATTCCATAGTCCCTCTTAAATACTCCCTCCGCCAGATCCATCTCTCGAAGACTTTTGCGTATTAAAATTTTAAGACATTCAGTCCATTCAGTTGATATGTCAGTTTTTGCCATGTTGAACATAGTATGTAGAAAGTCGTTGCATACCAACGTATTAACATCCAATACTTCGAGTGGCTTTTCGAGGAAAATATCTACATATCTGAAAAATTATACTTACATTTTAAATACACATGTCAGTGCAATGTTTGGAGAAAGATCGTATAGATTTATATTCAATACTCCATTTATTCCCCCGTTGTTGACAATGAATTTAAATAAAGATGCATCTTTATCGTCAATTACTCCTTTCAATTTAAGGACTCCGCGGATCCGTCGAACCTGTTTCTGGTCAATCATTTTATCTTCCCATGCTTGGGAAGATAAATATTCTTTTAAATTGATGAATTTTTCAAAGTTGTATTTAAAATAATTCTGAGATATCTCCCTCCACAATAGGCTTTGGGAAAAATTGTTCTCTGAAAAAAGACATTAAAATAAATTAATAAATTAAAATAATTTATATTATGGTGGAAAAAGTCAACAATTAACTTACTGAAATAAGATTTCCAGAAAGTTTCTTCGAAAAATAAAGTTACTGACTGGTTTACTGAGTTGCTCAAATATAAAAGAGAATAGAATAATTTTCGGAATACGAAATTCAGAAAAGTATTATTATATTTGCTCATCAAAATATAGTGTTTTAATCTGTCAAATGTAAAAAATTTCAAAACATTTTTTACCATAATGTCAATTTCTTCTACGAGAAATAGGTCATCGAAATACTTTTTCATTTGATAAAGAATGTAAATTTTGCGACAACAACGATACTCCACGATCACATTCTTTTTTTTCACACCATAAAAATTTTGAGGGGAAATCTCTAAATTACTAATATCCAATGACTCTGTTCGTGGGATTTCTTTTTCTGGAATAGGTTTTGTTTCAACTTTAGAATATATTATTTTATTAACTGAATCAAAGACCAACCCTAATTCTTCGAGCCATTCAACAATATCTTCCGGTGTCGCGGTGTTTGATGATGAAGTCGCTGATTCCGTGGAAAAAGTTACTGGAGATTGCTCGCCATTCAGTGATTTGTTTGTCGCGGTGTTTGATGATGAAGTCGCTGATTCCGTGGAAAAAGTTATTGGAGATTGCTCGCCATTCAGTGATTTGTTTGTCGCGGTGTTTGATGATGAAGTCGCTGATTCCGTGGAAAAAGTCATTGGAGATTGCTCGCCATTCAGTGATTTGTTTGTCGCGGTGTTTGATGATGAAGATGATGAAGTCGATGCTTCCGCGGAAAAAGTCGGTGACTCCAAAACTGGAGACATTTTACCCCAAATGCAATTTAAAACAAGGAACTGATACATATTTAAATTCAGGAGAATATCTCCAGAATCAAAGCATTCAACAAATTCATACAAAGGCGATTTCTCAAAATTTTTGTATGCAAAACAAACATTTGTTCCATATGACAGCCATTTTTTTGCATACAAGATATATTCTTTTTGAAGAACAAATGACATTAAAACTTTACAGTTTTTCAATTCCTGCATAAATTTATTTAAATTTTTATATTCTGTCGGCTTTTTAATACATTTCCCCCCTTTGAAAATATTTTCTAGTGTATAGTACATTTCTTTTCTAAGTTCACCCATGTGGAAGGGTTTCCGCAAATTTTCCGCAAATTTTTTTTTGTACAGAAATTATTCGGAAATCTTCCGGAAATTTATTTTTTTTGTACGGAAATCTTCGGGAAATTTATTTTTTTTGTACGGAAATCTTCCGGAAATTTAATTTTTCTATGGAAATCTTCCGGAAATTTTTTTTTACGGAAATCTTTCGGAAATTTATATTTTTTCCGGAAATTTGCCGAAAGATTTCCGCAAAAAAACTAAATTTTTGGAAGATTTCCGTAAAAAAAATAATTTTTCGGAATATTTCCGAATAATTTCCACAAAAAATATAAATTTCCGAAAGATTTCCGTAAAAAAAAAATTTCCGGAAGATTTTCATAGAAAAATTAAATTTCCGGAAGATTTCCGTACAAAAAAATAAATTTCCGGATAATTTCCACAAAATATATAAATTTCCGAAAGATTTTAGTAAAAAAAATTTCCGGAAATTTTCCGGAAGATTTCCATAGAAAAAATAAATTTCCTGAAGATTTCCGTACAAAAAAAAATAAATTTCCGGAAGATTTCCGTACAAAAAAAATAAATTTCCGGAAGATTTCCGAATAATTTCTGTACAAAAAAAAATTTGCGGAAAATTTCCGGAAACCCTTGCACATGGGTAACATTTTTTATAACTGGCAAGGGTTACAGAAGAAGGGAAGCATATGTTTTTTCATTGTTAAATCGTAAATTGTAGTAATTGATCGTTTTATTCCATTTTAATTTGTCCTTGTCTCCATTGTAATGGTTATTATTTAGACTCAAATGAAGGCTGGGCTGCTTGTCAATGACGAAGATGAAGATGCAACCTTTACTTGTGAAATTTGTCGAAAGAAATGTTACTTTCTTAAGTACCTCATCTTACCCCTCAGGCTTTCCGGAAACCCTTGCACATGGGTAACATTTTTTATAACTGGCAAGGGTTACAGAAGAAGGGAAGCATATGTTTTTTCATTGTTAAATCGTAAATTGTAGTAATTGATCGTTTTATTCCATTTTAATTTGTCCTTGTCTCCATTGTAATGGTTATTATTTAGACTCAAATGAAGGCTGGGCTGCTTGTCAATGACGAAGATGAAGATGCAACCTTTACTTGTGAA
This sequence comes from Leptopilina myrica (nomen nudum), assembly GCA_032872475.1. Taxonomy (NCBI): domain Eukaryota; kingdom Metazoa; phylum Arthropoda; class Insecta; order Hymenoptera; family Figitidae; genus Leptopilina; species Leptopilina myrica (nomen nudum). The sequence goes on from CM065467.1 coordinate 9,203,925, forward strand.
ATTTGTCGAAAGAAATGTTACTTTCTTAAGTACCTCATCTTACCCCTCAGGCTACCCCATCTTACCCGCCGGTGGGGCAAGATGGAGAGATTTGCATCTTTTTCCATATTATTAATTTTATGCTTCTTTTAGAAACAGATGGCCTTTGTACGATTTTATTACGAAACACTGATTCCTAAAGATGATAATTAAAAATAATAATAAAGTATATATTCGATAATTTTCGTTTTTTTTGCGCTTCAAACCTTAAGTACCCCGTCTTGCCCCACTCTCCCCTACTGCAAATTATCAAAAATAGAAAAAATAGCATTTAGTGTTACAAACCTAAAAAAAGGAATCCAAATAATATCAAAATTAAAAAAAATAGTAAATAGTAGCAGGTTTTAGTTACTGCCACCCATAATAACAGCCCATGGTTGTCGTCACTGGTAGTTACCGTCGACGGTATAGTTAGTGTCATTGCTAGTTACAACCTCTAACCGGTAATCAGAGTCATAAATTAAAAAAATTAATACATAAAAAATTAAAACTACAATAAACAAGTGAGTCGATATAATTATAAAAAAATTGTGCAAATTTATTTTCCCATATGTAGGAAGCGAGAATTTTGAAAATTATGTGCGTAGCGAGCGATTGCTGATTTATTGCAAGTGGGTGTATCTGATACCTTTATTGACACCTGATAGCGATATATGATGCACTTATCAGTAAAGAAATCTGTTTATTACTGAGAACCGTAAATGCATCGATGAAAGGGGTACAATTTATGTCCAGTATAATCGGCCTCCCCTGACTTTATGCAACTTCTTGTGCATCAATGCATTATTAGTCGTCGCTACATTACGACAGGGACGAGTTTAAAAACAAGAGGAGAAGCCCCCGAGGCAATACATTCCATTATCCTTAACCATCGCCATTTTTCAATTGAAAATGATAAATGAACATCGATCTTGTCACAGCGGCTTTTTCAAAATTATAACTACCACAAAGGAATTCGCAATTTTTTTTACTTTATGCAGTCGTTCATAAACTACGCAGTCCTTTTTTGGGAGTTTTAAACCATCCTACCTGCCCCGATGTAGCACGCACTGTTATGAACATTAGTGCCATTTTTCTGCTGGTTTAGTTTATAACCTGAGCAACCCCCTTCCTCTTTAAAGTGCCATATTTATACCCAGATAGCACGACTTATTGCTGTAAGGAAATCTGTAGAGGTTGTAAGGTGTACCACGTAAGTCTGTTGTAGGCATAAGTATTTAATATTTATTAATTAATTACGTTGCAAATTATTTTGTTAATATTGACCATAATAGGTAAACTCACTACAACCTTACAAGAACCTTACACCATGATAATAACCTTCCAACATGTAAGCTTACCCCAACCTTTACTTGTAAGCTTACCACAACTGTTACTTGTAAGCTTACCTCAACCTTTACTTGTAAGCTTACGTCAACCTATACTTGTAAGCTTACTACAACTGTTACTTTTAAGCTTACCTCAACTTTTACATGTAAGCAGGCACAGGTCCAGGGGGGGGCACAGTGGTATTCAAAATTCCTAAAATTTTTTTATTAAAAATTGCATTCATATTTTTGGATAATATTTAGTTAAAAAAGGTAACATAAAAAATACATTAATAAATTTTTATTATTTAATGAAAGTGTAGTTAATTTACTCTAGTAACAAAACATGCTTTAAAACGCTTCTATTGGACCGGGACTTCACAGCATTTACAATACTGAAGAATAAATAATGTACCAGTGGACCAATCAAGTATTGTCTGCGCGTGCGCGCAGAGCAACAGAGTTCACGTCGCGAAAAGTTTAACCCTACTGAAAATCCCCGTACAATATCTTGTACAGGAAATTGTACAAGATTTTGAATAAAGGTTCATGTTCAATTTCTTGTGCGAGATCATGCACAAGAATGTGTACTTGTATAAGATCTTGTGCAACATCTTGTACCAGAACCTGTATATGTAAATTTTTCGCTTTTGAATCAAGGTTCATGTACAATTTCTTGTACGAGATCCTGTACAAGTTCTTGTGTAGATAATAATTTTTCTAATTGTTTATTAATTTTTTTATTTATTCAAAATATAAGAAAATTTGTAACATTGTTGTTAGAGACTCTTTGCATTTACGATTTAAAAACAACTGCGCAGCTGTAGAAGCCATAGAAAACTACTCCGCAGCCATTAAAGTTATTAATTAATTTGAACATCTTGTGCAAGTTTTTGTACAAGATCTTGTGCAACATCTTGTATAAGAACTTGTTTCAATTTCTTATGCTGAAAATGGTACAGGTTCATTGTCACAAATGGTATAGTTTCCTGTACAAGATCTTGTACAATTTCCTGTACAAGATATTGTACGCGGATTTTCAGTAGGGAAGTGTTTGACTATATCAACCGCACGGACGATGAAGAAGTTTTTACCCTTTCTCCTTGTAATTTCAAGGAGGAAAGGGAAAAATTTCCCCTTCCACATGTTGAAGGTCCAATCGCTAATATGAGATTTCTTCATCGTCAGTGCGGTTGATATACTCAAACAGTTTATTTTTCCGTACGAGTCAAAAATGCTATTTTACAGGTCAATTTTTGTGGGACAAAAGACTGTTTCCAAAATGTGATTTTAGTGCTTGATTTGCTTACATTTTTGTTTGTTTACATTTCACAACTTGGACATACCCTTAACACATTCACTAATTGGTCAATTCTATTCCGCTATTTTATCAGTAGAGGATCGCTCGCATTTTTTGTTGCGTAAGTTCGTTCTGTGAAAACTGTTGGAAACTATGAACGCAATTTTAAACAGCAGATGAACACGATTGATTTGTACTTCGATTTTCGATTGTGAAAAAAGACTTTATCCTTTTTATGGACTAGCACCTCTGATAAGGATTATTATAATTAGTTATAATAAGGATTATTATAACCATTAATAATTATAACCAATTCTTATATTCTTTTCTTTACACACGAAAAAACTGAAAATAAGATTTAATATGATAATTTTCGAACAAAAATAATAATATACAATTTGTATATTCGTATATTCATAAAAAAAGGTCATCAAGCTAGCGTCTACCACATGGCCCCCCAAGAACCATGTCTGGAGCCGCCCCTGCATGTAGGCTTACTATGAGTTTTTCGAGTAAGCTTACAATAGAATTAGGTGTAATCTCACATCAGCTTTTATGTGTAATCATACAAAAATGCGGAAATTTTTAGACTAACTTATGCCTACAACAGACTTACGTGGTAAACCTTACAACCTCTACAGATTTCCTCACAGTGGCCTTACAGCAATAAGTCGTGTTATCTGGGTAGTTTATGATTAACCCTCGTTGGTTAATTTTCCACTGTTTAGTCTCAAAAATTTACACAGGCTCACATTAAAAAAGTCAAGTAGAATTGCGTCTTGAATTGCGAAGTATGCGAAACAGTAACTCTATTTGCTAAATGCGAAATAAATTATTATGTCGAATACTATTAATTAATACAAGTTATTAGGTATATAGTAAAAACGATGTCAGAAGTATCAGTTCTTTCGATCATTCTTAACGGATCCTCTACTCTTTTATCATAAGAAGAATCTCCAGGAGAAGCTTCACGAATCTTAGTCTCGTTGTCACCTATAAAAAATAATTTTTACAAAAAGTTTATAAATATTTTGCAATTTATTAAATTCTTTAATGCAGCATTCTGGTATTCAGAATAACATATTTTAATTTCATTTGTCATCGAATAAAAGAAAAAATTACTTTATTACAACAAAATTTTTTTAAACAATAAAAGAAAAAAATTTATATTATTTTACCCTGGACCGCGAAAAATCGAGAATAAACCAGGAATTCTATAAGTATCATTAATCCTAGAATTTAATAATCTTTTGAATGAAGTGTTTGTTAATTTTCTGACATTTGTATTTACAAACAAATTGTGATTTAGAGTTTGACATGTTTTTGGGCCATGCGTATGCAGCCGTACCGATATTTCTCGACGGTAGCGTATTTTCCAAATTTTTAATTAAAATTTAAAACAACATTATTTTCAAAAAATTTAAAGAAACTTTTCAAAAGAATTTAATAACTCATAAAAACTTATAATAAAAATTTTTGAAGCCATTTGTAGATTCATATAAGTTTGAAATCAAATAAATTTAAAGTTAGATAAAAAACCTGTAAATAACCGAGAATATTATTTGAATGTTCAGACGCACCACCATTAGTGAGAGCTATATCGTTAACCCATTAACGCCCAAATGACCACAATTTTTACTTGGACTTCAATACCCGATTTGAAGTATTTATAGACAATAAATTTCAGTAGCAATAAGACCTTACTTTTGAAAAAGTAAGGTACACATGTTAAACTTTCTATTGGTACCAAAGAATGAAAGAAGAAGGATCTTAACTATAAAACAGCTATTTTTTCTGCTGGATTTGGCAAGATGCCGGTCCCGATAGGTTGAAAATTTTTATGATGACGGTCGCGATTGGTGGAATTTTCATGATGAAGGTCGCAATTGGCTGAAAACCCATGATGACGGTGACTATTGTTTAAAAATATGATGGTGACGGTCGCTATTGGTCAGAAATTGTAGCAATGACGCTCGCTATTGGTTTATTTTCTAAGTTCATAAGAGCTTGAAGAGTCTTACAGAATATTAAAGAAAACTATAAGAAATGTAAGTGAAAAGTAAAAAACACGTGTTTTTTCTCTGTAAATTAAATTAAATGGACTTAAATAATCTTAATTAATATAATTAATGTAATATTAAAAAATACATAAACAAATTAGAAGTAAAAAGATATTTTGAGATTAAATTGTCAATTCAATAATAAGTCCCTTCACTAACTGCAAAGCTGAAACCTAGGGTGTTTTCGGCATGTCCACGGATCACTTAGTAACTAATCACAGCATACGAAAAGTGATCCATGAGCATGCCGAAAACGGCCTATATCGATCAAGCTTCAAATTCTAAGAGTACCGGTATCTAAACCTAGACGTCACCCGCTAAATAATAATAATTGAAAAATAATTTTAAAGCTGTAGTAGTAATTTTAAAGATATAGTAGGTTTCAGCTTCACACTTAGTGAAGGGACTTATTTTGACAATTGTTTCGTGAAAAATTCTGGGAAAACTCATATAATTTGCAGAAGAATGTGAACCATTTTTACTATTAAGTAGTTAAAGCTATAAAAGAATGTAAAGGATGTGGACCTCTGTAGCTTAGTGGAAGATCAATCAACCGGCAATTGATAGGTCCTGGGTTTAAAGGGTTTTCATGGCTTTAAAATTTTAAAATTTTTCAACAAAATTTATTTTTTTATTCATAAGCTTTTTTTAACAAATGGTCATATTTTGGTAACAGATTATTGAGAAAAAAAGTCTTTTTATGTGTAACAAAAATAATATTTTTAGAAATAAATAAAAATTTTCTTCTAAATAATTTATTTTCTACAACTAATACATCGTATTGTATTTTTCAAAACAGTGTTTTAAATGTAATAAAACTACCTTTCAAATATAATTTATTTTTAAAAATATGCGAGTTAAAATTTCACTAATCACAAGGAAATTTCTTTAATTTTATAATATAGAGTAATTAAGGTACACAATTTTTTATCCAAACTGCACGAAAAGTATATCATTGAGGGCACAAGCAGTGAATTCTTTTTAATGATTTTTTCGATTTACCGAATCTTGTCTTCGCTACAATTATTTTTTGCGTCCGCTATTTTACGTGAAAAAAATAAAGTAACGCAAAATTTTCTTTACTTCATGACCGTTATAACGAAAGGAGCGGGCGGAAAATATTTTGCGCCCGCTTCTCCTACCCCTGGGTGGTAATGAGTTACTTTGCGCCCGCTTTAAGTGCCCGAAACGACATACTTTTCGTGCAGGTAGGACAAAAAACATTTTTGAAGGCTATATATATTATCATTAACCTTTAACAATAGTTTTCTATATTTGTCCGATTCGCAAAATAAGTGAGGGATTTGGTACTTCTTTAAGAATGACACAAAAATTAAATTTTTTTTAAATTTAAGAATTATGAGAACCCCGACTCAGATGTAAAAAAATTGTGTACATAATTTCTAAAAAGAATTCTGAAATTTTTATAGACTTGAGTAAATTTTATGAAATGTGGCCGAAATGGTGTGTAATTTCTGGTGAAAGTATAACCCTAGCTTCTGCATGTTATGAAATTCACGAAAACTTCTCTTGACAACAGATGCTATAGTAATTGAAAAAAATTTGACAAAACATTTTTCGCATCTTATGATAAACTTTAACCCTGTTAACGGAGAGAGCTTTCTAAATGCCGTATTCATAACACAGGCCGACCAAAGAGACTTCGCTGTTCCATAAACATATTGAAAACAACAGTATTTTTGATCATGTAAGGGCAATTTAAAAAGAAATTAGTCTCTCTAGAGGTTTTTATGGTCGCTTCTTACTGATCTGTATTCAGATTTTGATATTCAAAATGGCGGATCCAATATGGCAGAATTTTTTTTAATGTTACATTTGTATCATAAAAGGCGTAAATTATTTTTAAAAATTTGTCCGCCACTTGTAATTTTTATATTTCATAGCAGGTTTGTAAGCAGCGATGATAAAAAAAACCCTAGAGAGACTACCTTTGACTTGAATTGTCTTACATGGTCAAAAATAATGATATTTTTAATACGTTTATGAAACAGCGTATGTCTCTTTGGACATTATACGATAATGTGTAAAAAAATTCAATTTTTTGTTTTTGGATATTCAAGAACAATGTTTAAGCTTTAATTTGGTGCCATGCGGACAGATTTACTGTTCCCGTGTAGGGTTGTACATTCATTCAAAAAATAGCGAAAATGCGTATTTTGTGTATTGAAACGTAAATTGATTAAAACCTAGAGCCAATCCAATATTTTTAAGATCAAATTCGTATTTTACGGACAAAATCGTATAAAAATGAGATTCTATTTATTTTTAAAAATTCGTCCGCCATATTTGATCCGCCATTTTGAATTTTTGTTTTATTTTTACTTAGTATTAACCCCTTAAAAGCTATTTGAGCTTTGTTTTTTACTTTAAATTAACATTTAAATTTGGAATTTGTGATTTTCAATCATATAATGCGACACTTTTAAAGCGCCATGTTGAATTTTCAAAACTACCACATTGTATTTGATAGAGGGCATGTAGACGAAGATTTTAAGCCCTAAACCATTCAAGTCGGTGCAATAGATGTTTGGACAGAGTCTTGTTCTGGTTGACGTGGAATGTCCCATATATATACATATATGAGTCATTCTTTGTCAACTGTGCCACCCTTCTCTCCAAAACTGGTTTTAATAGAAATTAACGCTCATAGTCTTAAAATTAATATTAAAATATTTACTTTTAAATACCGAATAGCCTTCTTCAAAATTAAAAAATGGGGATTTCTTTAAATTTCTTTACATCTGGTTACTTGAGGGTTTTCAGGGTCGCTGATTAAGAATCTGAAGTCAGATTTTCAAAATTCAAAATGTCAGATCCAATATGGCGGAAGAAAATTAAAAAATTCATTTGGATATTTGATATTCAATATGAGCTGGTGTCTAAATGTTAAAGAATTTAAATGTTTTGGTTTAAAATAGTGACTCTGAACTTTTAAAGTTTTAGTATCTAGAATAACAAAAAATTTAGAATGAAAGTAATGCCCACTTTACCTTTTTTATTTTATTTTGTTTTTAAATGTAATTCATTTTGTTAAACATGCAAATCTTTTAAATAGCAGTTAACTAATAGAAAAATGTATTGCTATCATTAGCGTTAGAATATCTTTCGATATATAATAATTGCTTATCGCTTAATACAGTGATGTAATGACTATTTCTGAATCTAATTCTCCGCATATAAAATAGTAAAAATTTTTGCCAAATAAAAAAAATAAAAAAAACAATTGAAATCTGTTTCTTAACCAATATACGAGACAATCTGTTTTGATAGTGTTTTAAAATTTTGACAGCTGTGAATTTTAATTTTCCAAATTTAAAAAGTGTTTTTTACATTTTTATAAAATAAAATGTCTTCCCAGCCTGTAATTTCGGGAGGTATATTACATTTAAAAGGATATATTTATTATAAAACAAAATCATATAAAAATCATTTATATTGGGAATGTGAAAGATATAAATCGAAAGAGTGTGACATACGAATTATAACCAGGCAGGATGGAAATGAAATCGTCGATATTAAAGGGCTAGAATCCACGCATGAGCATCCCCGAATCGTGAAAAAAGTGAGGTTGAGAGATTGAAATGTAACTTAAAAAGGCTTGCAGACGAACATCCTGAACAACCACCTGCCCAAATACTTCGCAGGGAATTAACTGGAATATCATCAGGAGCAGCTTTCACATTAAAATCTTTTTTATGATTTATTAAATTAATAATTTGGTATTTATTTTTGAAGTGCTGTTTAGCACCATCGCTGAAATAATAAACTTTTTCTACATTCAGAATCTTTTTTATTTCTGGTATTAAAATACGTTGAAAGGTGTAGACAGCAAAGGTATCATGCTGAGTGCTATTGGATAGAAAAGCATAGCTTTTATGTTCTAATTTCGAATTCTCTTTACAATAATAGACAGCAGTAAAGACAGTATACTGGTCGTTATTAAAATGAAACGCTTGAACATCATCTTGAGCAACGTACTTACAATTTTTTGCAAAATCTATAATAACTAATACTTGATTAACAGGATGCTTATTTTTTAATTTTTCAAAGTATTGCGGATGTTAATTAGCAATAAATCAGTGTGGTTTTAAATCTGTCAGTTTGTTACATAATTCTTTAATATAATCATCAAAAGAGAGAATGTGTGTATTCAATGTACACCTGTCCGTTCCCATTTGTTGATTAAAGACAACTTAAGAAATGTTAATGTTCTGTAAACACTGTGTCAAATGGTTGAATAATTCTACCGTATTTGGACATTTTTCACACTCATCAAGGTAACATGCTGCAGTTTTACTTTGACACATTAACTGCGACAACTCATCCTGGTAATTTTTTGTTGACTTTTTAGTTTCACTCGTTATCTTCTCAATATCAACGGCATCAAGCAACATTTAACCATTCTGATTGATTGTACAAAGACATACGATATGAGTTCCACAACTTCCCATTAGAATGAAATGTTTTGGACGCATTTGGGCAAATTTACTAAAACTGACTGGTAAATTTGGATATGATTATATGTATGTTGAAAAGAGACCATTTAAATCTAAGAGCAAAAGAAGTTTTTGATATAAAATCCTCTCACCGTCAATAACTACTGATTTAACGTCTTTCTTTCTAGGCATTATTTCGCTAATAAAATCACTTCTATAAAATTCCCTCACTTTTTCAACGACTTCTTCTCGTAATTTCTTGTCTATTCCTGCTGTTGTTTTTGCTAAAATTCCTTCAAAATTTTTTAAACATTTTTGCATTTTCAGCTAATCTTCTAGAGCAACCAAATTCTTGAGTAATTTCTCTAGCACTCCAAGATGATGGGTCATTAGTTAGTCTCTGTGGGTCATTAAAACTTTAACTTAAAAACTTTTCTTTTAGTCCATCTAACATTTCCTCTAATTATATTTCTCTTTGAGGTTTTTTTACTTGAAAGATGAAGATCATTGCGTGGTGACGATGAAATATCCATTAAATTAACGCTTGAATCTGTATTTGATTCTAGAGGTAATTCATTTCTGCATGGACTCTTTAAGTTTCTGCAGTCATAACAAATTTTTGAACACTCTTGTATGTTTAGAAATTTACGCTTGAGATTCCCTCCCTTTCCTTTATGACCTTCTATCGAATAGGGATTGCAACATTTGTCAAGATGTGAGCTTACTTTTTCGTTTGACATGAAAAATCTAAATTTTATTTACAGTATAGAAAAACTTCATCAACCAAACAAAGTAATACAATTAATAAACGTGAGACGAATATTATGTACAAAATTACTAATTTTTGTGTCCGTTTCGGAAATAATAATTGTAATAACTAGTAAAATGAGTGCTCAATGTTTAATCCGATATTTCAGATAAAAATTTTCATTGACGCATAGAAACACTTAGCAATCAAACAAACAAATGAATAGATTTAATTATCAATTATTTTTTATTGCATTCTTTTGCTAGTTGGTTACTATGCTTACATTAATTTGTTTGGTAGCCTAGAAGGTCTCAAAGAAAAAAAAGCGTGTTTTGTCGAAAAATTTCAAGAGTAATTTTCCCAACATACCAAAAAGTTCAAAAAATTTTGTTGGCTGCAGAAAGATTTTATTCAGATATGAACAATAACCTCCAGTATTAAATACAGATGTAAGCGTTAATTCAATACATATTTCACAGACATCATGCAATTATGAGAAATAAAAGCAGAGGAAATGATAAATAAATAAAAGAAAACATTTTGGGTTACAATAACTCATACACACTACAGATTCTAGATAATGCACCATTATCTCGGAGTGCTAAAAAAATTGGTTAACATTTTTGTTGCTCTAACAGATTAGCTGTTTTAAATTTGTTCACCGTATTGAATTTTTCATTCTTGATTTAAAAAATCTAAATTGAAATTCTTGAATTTTGACCCCAAAAACTTCCGAGTAACCAGTTTTGAGCAAATCAGGTTAATTTTAAAATTTTTTCTACAATATTGGATCCGACACTTAAAATTTTGAAAATCTGACTTCAGATTCGTAATCAGCGACCCCAAAAACCCCCGAAAACAATATTCAAGTTAATCGGGTGAATTTTAAAATTTTTTCTTGTGACATATTGAATCCGCCATTTTTAGTTTTAAAAATCTGACTTCAGATTCGTTACCAGCGACCCTGAAAAGTCCCAATTAACCAGATTCTAGTAAGTGGGGTAAATTTTTAAACTTTTTTCCACCATTTTGAATTTTGAAAAACGCCATTCGGTATTTAAGAGTAAATATTTTTAAATTAATTTTAAAAGCATGACCGTTAATTTTTATTAAAACCAATTTTTAAGAGAAAGGTAGCATAGTTGACAAAGAATGACTCATTTATGTATTATATATGTATATATTTTTTTATTATATACATATTGCAGAAAACGTTGAATGAAAAATTTTGTTTTCGAAGAAACATTTTAAATTAAAATTTTTTTTATTTATAAAAGTATATATAATAAAAAAACTTTTTTCTTAAAAACGAATTATCAATTTAATTTTTTACTAGACTTCAATGTCTTTTTTGGATAAAATACTATTGATTCGTCTCATACAACTCGTTCTTTTTTAAAACATAACGCAGAAATAGTATTAAATTCAGGAATCCATACTCCTAAAACAAAACCATTGACAAGTACACACAGATATTCTAAAGAAAACCCTAATCATAAAGAAACACAAAACCAATTTGACTCAGGCTATGTAAATTCTCAACTTTTTGAAAGTGACAGTAATTCTTCTGACAGTGACAACAACGTTAGTGAAAATACTATTACAGAAAAAACCTTAATTGAACAAAATTCAAATAAAAGTAACAGATTTTGCCTAAAATGCATCAACTCTAGCTTTTAGAAACTTCTGTGAAAATATGTCTACATCTAGAGGTATGTTCTCACTATGAAGAAGGGTGAAGGCATTATCATCACGATCCGGCCAGCTCAATACGAATGTTTCTACAGATCCCACTACTCTTGCCCATGCTAAATTTCGAATTGACCTGTCTATAGAGGATGTTCCTCCTGTCGACAACCAACTACTACCCATTCTAGTTTTTCTCGGGGATGATTTTTCGCCGTTCTCTAAAAATGAACTCCAATTTTGCCCTCTCCACATCCAAATCAAAATTAACCGCCGGTCTTAATAATATTACAGCTGACATTATTAAGTTTCTTAGTACAGTGGCTCAAGGACTGGTGCTTATAATTTTTAACAAAATGCTCTTTCACTCATCTTTTCCATCATCTAGACAGTATACAAGAGTTATAGCCCTACCGAAGCTTGGTGGTAAGATGTTTCGCATTTTAAATTCCATACAACTGGATTACCACCCCTGCCTGATCAACTTTGTAAATTACTTGACCAGAAAAATATTCGTCGTCTGTCAGACTCACGGGTCTGACCCGAGAATCTGTGGTGTTGGAGTTCCTAAGGGACTCCTCTCCTGTTTAAACCATTAACGCTCATGACAAGTCAAACGAAAACATCAGAAAAATTATTATTGGAAACAGAACTGCAGATCAAATGATGACCTTTGACATCAAAAATTGTTTAAAAAATAGTTTGTTTATAAAAATTGTTATAAACAAATAGAAAAACTTTATAAAGTTTTATAAACTAATAACGTCATTCGATTCTGCGCAACAAATTATTAAAGAAACATGTATTACTGTTTGAAAATTTCAGTCTATTTGTTGTAAATAATTTATAAACAAATAAGAATTCACTCTTATGTACCTATTTTAGCTCACCGTTAGACAAATAAAAATTTTAGAAAAATTATTAGATACAATAATAAATATTGGACTGCGGATCAAATGATGACTTTTGACGTCAAAAATTGTTTTTTTGATCAACTCTTTTATCATGCGTAACTTCTCATGGAAGGACAATCCGCTTATTTCCCTTCTTTACACTCTCAAAAGAAAATTGAAACTGAGCCCTTTCTCTAAAGGATTTAAAAAGCTTCCTTTGCGTTCCACTTATACCGAGATCGCTCTTCAATTTAAATATACCTACAGAACATCAAAACCAGCATATGTCTATTGGCACTGGTTAACCCTTTCCACACCTTCTTTTTGCGACACTACTTCTGGAATTCTACTCAAGGATTATGAATCCCCCGAAACTCACCTTAGACATATTCTTTCCTTCGATTGTTCAGGATACAGTCCCATCTTTATTGATGTTTCTTTAAACCCATTTTCTGGCCTGGCTTCACGCGGCCTTCTTCGATGAAGAATTGAACCATACCCAGGGTACGCCTTTCCAACCGTTTTCCTCTATTCTGATATCGCGCGGCATTGAAGAGGCACGCTATAGCGTTACGCGCAGATATGTTTTATTTTTTTTCTCAAAAACTTCTGGCTGTCCCACGATGAAACTTGCAGGATAACTTCAGCACATTTGTGGCTACATATAATAAAAAACAAAAAAAAATTGAAGGTAGCATATTTTTTCTATGGTTTTTTAAAAATTTAAATCAAATCTTGAAACAATTAATTTAAATAATTTTTTCAATTTTAAATTTTTAAATAAAAATATACTTTAATACGAACAAATTAATTGGTCAGAAACTAAAATCCGTTAAAAAGAAGTGCTAAGTAGAAATAAGTGCTAAGAGCACTTATTAAAAAGAGAAATAAGCTTCGTAACAAATTCAGAAAAACAAAGCAAATCATTGATCAGGCTAAATTTTATAAGAATGCGCAATTTGGTTAAGACTAGAATGAGGGATGCGTATAATAAATATAATTTTGACATTATTAAAAACAAAAGTAAATCTCAAAATATTTGGAATATTTTGAAAAAGTTAAATTTAATTTCAACAAATAAAAGTAAGAGTGACTACGGTTTACAGGCACAGGAGTTTGTAAGTGTTTTTGCGCAAAAATATTCTAATGCCCGTCATTCTGGTTCTAATCAGTTGTCAACTGCTAATACTTCTCATTCTAATTCAGATCCAATATATTTTGCTCATGAATCATTTAATGAAAATCATTTCTTTTATGAGGATATCACATATAAAGATTTAATTGACAGTTTATTTCAAGTTAAAACTAATGCTATCGGACCCGATTTTATTTCTATTCATATGATTAAATTAGCCTTTCCTATTATATCTCCTGTTCTCCTTCACATTTATAATTATTCTCTCCAAACCAGTACTTTTCCTAATATATGGAAGACCAGCAATATCCGGCCTATTCCTAAAACGAATAATCCTAAAACAGCCAACGACTTTAGAGCTATATCTATTATTTGTGCCTTGTCAAAGCCGCTTAAAAAGATGGTTTGTAGACAGATTACAGCCTATTTGTCTGCTAATGATATGTTTGAGCCTTTACAATCGGGATTTCGAGCTAAACATAGTACTTGTACTGGCGCGCTTAAGTTTACTTCGGACATTAAGCTTGCGATGGAATCAAAGTGTATTACTGTTGCTGTCTTTTTTGATTTTTTGAAAGCATTTCCATCAGTTGATCACAACCTGTTACTTAATAAGCTAAGATCCTTTAATATGTCAAATTCAGTATGTGGGTGGTTTGCGAATTACATTGATTCTAGATTCCAGAGAATCATTGATGGGAATGGTAATTTTTCTGAATGGGACATACTTGAGTGTGGTGTTCCTCAGGGTGCATCCCTTTCGTCTCTTCTATTTAATCTTTTCATTGCTGATCTTGGTGAAGATCTAAAATTCTGTAAGTTTCATAAGTATGCGGAAGATTTTAAAATTTACTTATCTGGTCCACTAAATTCACTTCCTGACTTGCTTAAGATCGTCCAAGTAGACATTGATTACGTGGTAAGGTGGGCGAGAAATAATGCACTTGTTCTGAACTCTAGCAAAACTAATGCAATGGTATTTACTTCCTCAACCTCACCTACAATGGATACCTTACTGGCCCTTCCTCCTCTTGTAGTAGAGGGTATTCCTATTGTGTATAAAGTAACTGTGAAGGATCTTGGCTTGTTATTAAACCGTACGTTGACATGGAAGGAACAGGTTGATAGTATTCCGCGAAAAACGTTTATAATTTTACAGCAGCTGAATAGAAGTAAGGATTCTCTCCCATTTTCTACACGTTTGGTATTGATAAAATCACTTGTTCTTCCCATCTTTGACTACTGTTGTCAGGTTTATGATGATATTACAGAGGAAATTAATAGAAAACTTGAAAGAGCATTGAACGCCTGTATTCGTTTCGTATATAATCTACCAAAGACTGAGCATATAACTCAATATAGAATTCAATCGGGTTAACTAAATGTGGCTACTAAGAGGAAATATTTTATTGGCAATTTGATGTATTCTATTATTAATACTGGAAATCCTTCTTATCTTTTTGACTTTGTAAAATTTATAGATGTCAATCAATCAAGTTACGCTAAGCTCCGTGAGAAAAAAAATATTTTAGGTATACCTTTTCATCGTACTTGTATCATGCAGAGATCATTTATTGTCTGAAGTGCGAGATTATGGAACAAACTTCCAAATTGTATTAGAGAATCGAGTAATCATTTTGTTTTTAGAAAATTATTCTTCGACTTTTTGTTTAAAAAAATAGGGGTTTTTTTGATATTACGTATTGGTAACTGTTATTTTTATTAAAATTTACTTTAAAATCATTGTTTATCAGGAGTTAGAATTGTTTTTAGATTAGTTTTTTTATATTATATTAGTTATAGGCTATGAAATATGTTGTTTAATTTTAAGAATTATAATATTAATACATAGTTGTAAATTCTTGTATATAGTTTCTTAGTGGGCTTCAAGCCCTAGGAACTTGATCTCATTAAATAAAATAAATAAATAAGAACCAAAGATATAGAATTTTAAAAAAAGTACCAAAACATTGAAAAATCAATATGTCCGTCAATTTTTGAAATCTTTCAAAACCGCTTGGGGATTTTGTTTATTACCACCAGAGGATATAATGTACCCAATCTCAGCCGAATCCCAAAACCTAGTAAAAATTGTTGTATTGAACTGACGTGGAATACACCTCCTACAAATCCCCAACACAAATATCAACTCGGCTAATATAAATAAACTTGTTTTCGCATTCAATGAGCCAGTGCACGGTGGGTTTGAATTAAGTTCAACCCAAAAAATGCTTGCACCACCGGTTTTTCTCTTGAACTTGTTTCTGGGATGCCTTCTGATAATTTTGAACACAAAAAGACTTTTAAACAGCTCAAAGAATTTCTCACTGGAAGAGCTCGTGCCTTGGAGAGCATATCGAATTATTCCAATGCATCAAAGAACACCTCAGCGGCTGCTTCAAAATCAGCATCCAAGGCTTCCACTCAAAAATCTTATTCTGCTTCAGCTCAAACAACCGACTCTAATAGTAACCAGATTTGTTCCGCTTGTGGCAAGGGACATTACATTGTTCATTGTGAAAAGTTTCGGAATATGGCTAGCTAGCTCAACTTCCTCAAATCTCAATTCCTCGATGGCTCAATTTATCTAGTAATTCTCAGGTTGAATTACATGGATTTTCGGACGCTTCTCAACTCGCTATGGCGGCTGTTATTTTCATCAAA
Organism: Leptopilina myrica (nomen nudum); assembly: GCA_032872475.1. NCBI lineage: Eukaryota > Metazoa > Arthropoda > Insecta > Hymenoptera > Figitidae > Leptopilina > Leptopilina myrica (nomen nudum). The sequence continues at coordinate 9,220,214 of CM065467.1, forward strand.
ACCTCGGAACCAGACAAGGATTCTAAGGTCACTCATCTGCGCCAAAACTAAGGTGGCACCTCTCAAAAGGCTAACAATTCCCAGGTTAGAACTCTCAGCTGCGCTACTTTTGGCACGACTCATGGACTACGTTCAAAGAACATTAGAATTGCAAGATGTTCCAATTGTTCTTTGGACTGACTCATCGGTAACTCTCGCTTGGATTAACAACTATCCCTCAAAATGGAAGGATTATGTACGAAACAGGGTCTCCTCCATCCATGACATCATCCCTCAGGGTCAATGGAGATTCATAAGAGGAAAGGAAAACCCTTCTGATTGTGCATCAAGGGGCTTGTCAACTCAACAGTTAAAGACTCACTCACTCTGGTGGAATGGGCCACCCTGGTTAAAAAAATCATCTCACGACTGGCCACCCTCTACACCTCCAAACGATTCATCATCTAGAGTTGAAAAAAGGCCTGGATGCGTGTTTGCAGTTGCAATCGCTCATCAACAACTATGGGATCTCATTGAAAGGTACTCTTGCCTCAACCGGTTGTTGAGAATCACCTCAATTTGTTTTAGAATCTCGGCACTTCTCAAAGGACAACCTCAATCCTCACTGGCGAACCCAATCAACCCCAAGGACTTAGAGTTTGCAATGACCTACTGGGTAAAGGTTACACAAGCTAACTATTTTTCAACCGAGCTCAGAGACCTCAACAAGGGAATTAAATTTCCAAAATCTCATCCATTTGCCAAGCTCACCGCTTTCATCGACGGTCAAGGAGTTCTCAGAGTCGGAGGACGGCTCAAAAATTCTGAATTAGAATTTGAGAATAAGCATCCGGCAATACTTCCAAAGGAATCAATTCTCTCTGGCTTGATCATTGCTAATGCTCATCGCAAACTCCTTCACGGTGGAACTCAACTCACCTTATCCTATATTCGGAGGCAATATTGGATTCTAGATGAAAGACGACTAGTTCGATCTCACATCTTGAAATGCATCACTTGTGCTCGTCAACGAGGAGTACGAGCTCAACAGTTGACTATTCAACAGAAGGATTTCTCGCAGCATATAGAAGACTCATCTCAAGGAGAGGTATTTCGAAAACTCTCTTCAGTGACTGTGGCACCAACTTTCAAGGTGCAGATAAAGCTCTGCAACATCTCTTCAAGGTAGGTACCCAAGAAGCAAAGGAATTGGCTAATCTCTTATCTCAAGACGGCACAAAGTGGAGTTTCAATCCACCAGCAGCTCCCCACATGGGGGGAAAATGGGAAGCTGCAGTCAAATCGGTAAAATATCATCTCAGAAGGACGGTTAGTGAGACAATCTTGACCTATGAAGAATTTACAACCCTTCTGGCTCAAATTGAAGCAGTTCTCAACACACGGCCGTTAGAACCTCTCTCAGATGATCCTGACGACCTGTCAGTTCTCACCCCTGGACACTTTCTTATCGGTGAAGCTCTCGTCTCATATCCAGAACCATCATTGCTGGATATAACAAGGTTAAGGTTAACAAGGTGGCAACTCGTCCAACAAAGGATGCAATTTTTCTGGTCAAGGTGGTCCACAACTTATTTACAACAGCAACTTGCATTCTCGAAGTGGTACCACCCTTCTCATCAAATCAAGGTCGGAACAATGGTTCTACTTACGGATAAGCGTTTGCCGCCATCAAAATGGCCTTTAGCTAGGGTCATTGAATTACATTCTGGTAAAGATGGACTCACAAGGGTTGTTACTATAAAAACAGCCACATCTCTTCTCAAACGGCCCATCTCTAAACTGGCTCCACTCCCTATCCACTCCCACATATATTGTGCGCGTTGTATTAGTATGAATATTCATACTAATTTATTTGGTAGCAGCACTTTCGTTTTTGATCACCGGCTTTGATCTGTTACGTACATCTCGTTAAATATATATTCAGTACTCATTTGTTTGACTCATTGTTCAAACCGCTAGTGGTTACTCTTAATTGAATTTACGTAAAACATAATTATATTTCAAAAATAAGGTGTAAAAAATCAACGGTAGTTCTCATTGTTAATTTCTCAACTTAAAGTGTTTCTCAAATTAATTACAAGGACATTATCAAAAGGACAATTTTCTCAAAACTGCGTTAGACGCCATGGCCGTTAACTGACGCCATAATTTAGAAACTATTGTGTGCGTGAAAGTGTGCTCTCGAGAGAAATTAGAGATATAAATAAAATTAAGGTTTAAGTTTACTTTTCTTTTGTTTGAAGACTTTTAACCTTTCTCTCCTAAGTTAATTTGCCACCTAAAATTAAGAAAGACATTTTTTTCATACTCCTTACTCCGACTTCTCACTTTACTGAACCTCTCACAAGGAATTTCTCAACACCCACTTTAAAACGTTACAAATTCTGATTGAAATTTAACAATTTCGCTTCAATCTGCATAATTGTGATCCCCATAATTTACGCAATTCGTTTTTTAGAAAGTTCTATATAGAACAATAACTTACCAACGTTTCAAACAATTTACAGAATAAAAAATTTTTACTTGATTGTTTCGCCTGGAATTGCACATTTGTGTAATGGAAAATTTTAGTTTTACTGTCCACGAAAATGTATTTTATTATACAATATTACATATTTATTTTATTAAATTATTTAACTTTTATCCCAGAATTTTTCACTCATTTCAAATCTTAGAACTTTTATAAAAATCTGTAGTTTATAATGTAACAAAAGTACACTTTTAACTGTTTTTTAAAATTTTTTGTTATTTTTTTGCATTAGAACAGATTATTACAACATTTTTAAAAATAATTAATAAGTCAAAATGCGTTCACAATAAATTAATGAAACTTACACTGATTACACAAAATTGTTTACTCTTTTAAATAAAAATATTTGTATGATTGTAAATTTAAAAATTCCACATTTTTAGTAACAATTTTATAAACAATTTGAATTATTTGTGATTAACCCTCCCTCCATATTGCAATTTAATTCATAGGAAGTGTATTCATTAGTCTCTTTTGGATTCTAATACTTTTAGAATATTATAGCTTCTTCAGCAAATCATGTTTCTACTAAAAAAGTTAGTAATTAAATATAATTTCACAATTTTACTCATCAACACCAAAAATATACATTTAAGTCTACTTAACTTGCAATCATCATTAAAATAATGTGATGAGAATGTAATCCTTAAACTCGCAATAACATTAAGAAAAATAATGTTTAATGAAACATATAATTGGAAGCAGGAAGAAGAACGCAAATAATCAACATCAATCATAGACCATCGCGAGCAATTTACGCGCGAAGCGCGACGTCCTGCTGGTTTCACAAATGCTAAACGCGCGCGTAAGGCGTAGACGCGTAAAGCTATAGCGTATGCATTTATTAGTATACTATACGCATACACTAGCTGAGACGCATGCTTATTCCCGAAATCTTTTTTTCAGTACATTGCTTATTTCAATGGGGGAGAATGGGGAGTTATGAAGCATGGGGTGTTGTGAAGTACGGCCATAGATCTCGAATAGTAATTGTTTTGATAGATGTCACTTTCTCTGAATATTTTTTTACCTAATATCTTCGTTTTGTAATTGGATTCATTTCGATAGCAGATATTTTGCATATCTTTCAAGACAATGTGTTCAACCTTTCGTTTATAAAGTTTTTTTGAGTGTTCCATTTTGTAGAATTCTTACAAAATTCGCGAACAAATCAAAAAGATAAGTTCACCCATATATTACCCAGCAATGATTAGGTTCTCGAAATTCAAAAGGATTTATGCAAAATCTCAATAAAGAATATTTACCAAAAAATATAATTTTTAGCGATTTTTAGTAGTGCTTCACAACTCCCCATGATTTTTAAAAACTTGAAAAAGCAGCTTTTTAGCCTAACTGAAAAAAATTGTCGATTTTATTTTATTTCATGCAAATTCTTCAACCAGTAAGCATATTTGAAGACCCTCTAGAGATTCAAGTGGAGAAAATTTGATAAAAAAAATTCTTTTCGAAGTTATTAATTATTTTTAAAAATGTTGTAATATTCTGTTCTGATGCAAAAAAATAACAAAAATTAAAAAAAAACAGTTAAAAGTGTACTTTTGTTACATTATAAACTACAGATTTTTATAAAAGTTCTAAGATTTGAAAAAATTAATGACATTTTTTAGGTTTCCGCTTCACGTTTAGGGAAGGGTCTTACTAATGAGTTGACAATTGTTTCGTGAAAAATTCTGGGATAAAAGTTAAATAATTTAATAAAATAAATATGTAATATTGTATAATAAAATACATTTTTGTGGACAGTAAATCTAAAATTTTCCATTACACAAATGTGCAATTCCAGGCGAAACAATCAAGTAAAAATTTTTTATTCTGTAAATTGTTTGAAACGTTGGTAAGTTATTGTTCTATATAGAACTTTCTAAAAACGAATTGCGTAAATTATGGGGATCACAATTATGCAGATTGAAGCGAAATTGTTAAATTCCAATCAGAATTTGTAACGTTTTAAAGTGAGACAACAATAGACTTTTAAGAAATAAAGAAACGATTATCTTAACATCTAATTTTTTTTATTGGGCCACTTTACGTAGAAATTCAAAAATCACAAATAAAACCATAAGATCTATTATTTTTTAATAATTTTTTTGGTATAATAAGGTGTAAATAAGATGGAGGTAAATTAATAATTAATAAATCATTCCGTAATTACGTTTTTTATTACTAATTGAAAACTTTTTTTTAAGGCATAATTTTTAGGCATAATTTAAGGCATATTTTTTCGTAATATAATACTTCTTGTTTGTATTTATAATCTCATACAACAATAATTTAATAAATCCTTATTAATAAAATCAGATGTCTGCCTGTATATTGCTTAAAACTTAAAAATTTTAGCATAAATAGTTGTTATTGACATCAAGGATTTCAGAAATAATCTTAAAACTTTTATTTTATGTATGTATTTACGTCTATCTTATAACTAAGATATAAACATGAAAATATTTTCAAAAAATCGAAAATTTCCAAATTTTACATTTTTTAATGCAAAGGTTTTTAAATATCTGTTTAAAAATGGTTTTAATGTCAAAAAATCGAGAAATATATAATTGACACTAATTACTATTAAATTTAAGTCAGTAGTATTTTTGGGATCTTTGATAAATATTTTTACGTCAAAATAATACAATTCAGAAATATTTATTTATCCAAATTTATCCAATATTACTTAATTGCAAGAATTTTAGAAATATTGAAAATTGAGTTTTTTGTTATTAAAACGGTATTCCATTCAAGAAATAGCGAATTGGAAAGTATTTGAAGTTTTAGTTTCAGAAGCAGAAAAGGAAGTGCAGCAAGAGCAAGGGGAGACCGAGTGCATAATAAGACAACTTGCTCTTGGTCAATAAGTTAGAAACTTGCGACAAAATTCCTACGACATTAAGGAGGACAAAATTCCAAGCATCGTCTCACAGCACAGAAGTTATGTTGCAGAAGACAAGCAGATGGACTATATAGAAGCACTTGGACACTACTTACATATCTAAATTATGAGTAGATTAATTATTCACAGACAAAACTTTACATTTCTTAATACTTTTATAACAGGTTTTTTAATCAGAAAACCACTTCCTTTATTGGTTTTGAAAAGAACAAAAAAAATTTTTTTAACTTTGGACAATCCAATATTTTGGACATTAACTCCTTTTGGACTTTACAACTTTTGGACAATTTGACCTTTGGGCTTTATGTCTATTGGACCTTCCGGTTTGGACTTCGGTGTGGGACGTTTTGTTTTGGACAATCTGTAGTGTAATCGTGTTTATCATTCGGAAAAACGAGAAATATCCGGGAATTTAATGTGACCGTGAAAAACTGGGAATAAGCTAAACCAGGAATTTTCTTATCTAATAAAAAAAGTGTTATTATATTAATTAGCACAAATTAACAAATATTGTTCTCTGTATTTTAACTCGTTAAAAATAATTGATCTGATAATGTCAGATAGTCAGTTTCTGATTCAAATAGTAGTATTTTCCTACTGAAACAGTTAATGGTAACCAATTATTGGGTCAGTCCATTAAAAATGTTTTATATAATACGTGCATATAAAGTGTCGTTTACGACGCATGGAAAAAGTGACGTAAATCGCGTATTATAGCAGCCGATGTTATAAATAAACGATATTGGCCAGGGCGCATGCGCAATTAGTGCTAGTTACTTTATATCACACTTTTATAACAGGATAGTTACATTATGACACACTTGTTAGAACTTTTATAATACACTAGTGACATTATACTACACTATTTGATTCATGTACTACTCATTGCTTCAGACGCGCCATCTGACGAGAGGAATTTATTTCTTAAACTGTTCTGCAGATTAGGTTGCTTATCTATGTTGTCTATCAATCTAGAGATTGAACAGATATCCGTATATCATTTATGTAATTTACAATCGTGTGTGCAGTAAAAAAAAGTCTTTTAAAAAGATGAATCAAGTAAATTTATCTAAAGCAACGTGTGACAAAGAAACTACAGCTGAGCATATACTTGAAGCATCCAGACGCGTAACGAGAAATCTGCTTCCCGACAAATCAGCTGATCATTACAGAGCGGCATACAATCAATTCGTTGAATGGCAGCAGCGAGAAAATACGAATTCTTTTTCAGAAGACACACTTCTCGTTTATTTCGCAAATTTAAGTGAAAAGTACGCACCTACGAGTCTTTGGGCAAAATATTCAATGTTAAAAAAACGATTTTGAATTTTCATAACCTGGATATTGGACAGTTCAAACAATTGTCTGCTTTTTTGACAAAAAATGGAAAAAGTTTTAAAAGCAAGAAGACAAACGTTTTAGCAGCGGAACAAGTTGAGAAGTTTTTGAACGAGGCACCCGATAACCAGTATTTAGCCATAAAGGTATTTATTACAAATCATATTTTACAATTTAAATAAACATAACCTATAAATCACAGCTGACAGTATTTAGAAATAAATAAAATAAAAATAAATTAAAATAAGACCAAGTAGCACGTAATGTTACTAACATTATTCTAGAACCATTGGTAACATTAAGGCAATATTGGTAATGTTACGGAAGTTCTCTCAATATTGCTGTAATATTACGTGCTACTAGGGGAATAAATAAAAGTAAACAATAATATAAATAATGAAATAAATAATAAAATAAATAATAATATATTAATTGTAGGTAGCACTCATTCTTGGAATTTGTGGAGCGTGTAGGAGAGAAGAGCTGAAAAACGTGTCTATTAATGACATTAAGCATAATAATGACTTTGTTCTGATTACGATTCCCGAAACTAAAAACGATCTTCCAAGAAAATTTATCATATGTAGATGGTGAATTCTACAAAATATTTAAAAAGTACGAAGCCCTCCGACCAAAAGATGTTCAATGTGATCGTTTTTTCTTATCTTTGCGTGATGGGAAATGTACGAAACAACCAATAGGTATTAATTTCTTTGGATCTATGACTAAAAAGATAGCCGAATATTTAAAATTGGAAAACCCGGAATCCTACACTGGGCACACATTTCGTCGTACTTCGGCGACGATTTTGGCGGATAAAGGAAGAGATCTTATGGCCTTGCAGCGACTTGGCGGATGGAAGTCGGATAAGGTTGCCATGAGCTACGTCAACGACTCAGTTTATAATAAAAAAAAAATTTGTGCCCAGATTAGCAGCGCCGTGAATCTAAACCAATCAAAAGAAAATGAAAATACTGGCCCATCCACGTCGCGAATTTCTAAAACTGTTGAAAACAAGGAAAATTCATCAGATTTATCAAAATTATTAAACCATGAAAAAATTTCTCTAAATTTAAATAATTGTCAAGTCACATTTAATTTTGCTAAGCAATAGCGTAATTAAAGTAAAGCTATATGTACGCAAAAATTCCAAAAACTTAACTATTAATATTGTAATTTTACGTATTCTTAGAAAATATTGTATGCTATTAAATGTATGTATTACAATTAGTTTTTTTTATTAAATAATACAGGATTTGTCATTTTATTAAATATCTGCGATTTTATGCCGGCGTCTCCATAACATGTCTTTCTTGAAAATCTTAGTTAATTTAATTAATATTTTGAGTTTGGTTTTTTGTAGTCAGGGGGCTTCGCCCCCCGAACCCCCCGCGGAACAAAACAGGGGCGTACGTTTAAATGTATATCGATTTCAATTGTCTGCGGCAAAGTATCTCCCCAGCTGAAAAAGTTCTATAGAATTTCACTAGAATCATTCTATAGAATCATTCTATATAAATTCTAGAGAATATTCTATAAAATTTCAATAGAATGATTCTATAGAATTTCTACGTGAATTCTACTAAATTTTAGTGGTTTTTAATTAGAAGGAATATAAATTTCGTAAAATAATTTTTTTAACATTATATTTATGTATGGTTACGAAGTTCAATGAATTTTATATATTTAAAGGATATAAACAATTATTTTGGCCTAAAATTTGTTGAAAAATATTATTTTACAAATTTAAAGTTTTTCTAATTAAAAATCACTAAAATTTAATAGTATTTATGTAGAAATTCTATAGAATCATTCTAGTGAAATTCTATAGAATATTCACTAGAATTCATATAGAACGATTCTATAGAATGATTCTAGTGAAATTCTATAGAACTTTTTCAGCTGGGTCCCCCCTCTCAGTTAACCTCTAAACCACACTTTCTGCTCAATTTTTGTAAAAAAACTATGCACTTCTTATATAAAATAGTATATGATACAAGTTCGAGAAAGCGGAGTTTATGGAAAAGCGACGTTCTTGCACCACTTATCTTCAGCTCATGTTGCCTGTTGCACTCACTTCCGATTTGTGGCGCTGACGTCGCCTTTCCATAATCTCCGCTTTCTCGAACTTGTATCATAATGTACTATTAATGTCCATATGATACTTATATTCAATCAATTATGCAAAATAATTTTATCAATTAAATGTAATTTTTTTTACAAAACATTATCGAAAAATGAAAAATAATGAAGATCTGTCATTTGGAATTAAGAATTAAAGGACAACGCACAAAATGTAGAGAAATTGGCTTTCGGTCAAATTGGTTGAAACTTCAGGAAGATGTTCTTTTAGATGTTGTAAACAAATTATGTATGGGTCAATTTGCCCCTAAAAGAACATTTTTCGAGTTACATTCATGTGTTCATATAACTGTGAGTGATAACACAGAATATCTGTTTTCGCTACCAAATTTATACAATTATTGACTTCTTTCAATTTAACGGTGTTCGATGGTCTCTTAAATTTCTCGATAATGTGCGACTAACAGATATCACCCAACAAATACCCTCTGTTTACGGGCACTTTTTACAAAATATGAGACAGTGTGACCAGACTGCAGACTCGGATCCCCCCCACCAAAGCGCCACAGTTACCCTCTCTTTTCTCCACTAACACAAAGACACACGGTGCGTTTCAACTCGTACATGAGTCTCTTTTTCGTCTTTTTCGTTTTTCTCTAATTTCTCGACAAATGTGGCGCGAAATTTTGAAAAGGATAATTCTCCGAGAATTATTATTTCAAAGATAATTATAATAAATATTGCACGTTTCATCAAAATTTTTAATGTAAATCCTTTAACAAGTATTTCATATATTTTTTTTCATAATAAAATATACATATATGTAATGTAATTATTTCGACTTGTTAAACATTTTCTGATAAAAATATTACCTATAGTACAATTAAACTCAACAGTAAATTAGATAAAAAGATTTTTTTACGTCAAAAATATTATTAATTTGAAATTTACTTAAAAAATTTATTTTACTATTAATTATTAATACATTTAATATTAGTTGACTAACCTAAAAATAGTATTTTTTAAAATTTAATATTTAAATTTTTATTAATTACATAATTAAATGTTTTGTGAATAATATATATAAAAATTCAATCTTTTACGTCCGAGAAATAGTAATTATAGCGAAGAAGAATACAACGAAAACATTCAATGTTTTCGTTTTTTGAGTTCTTGCAAAGAATCTTATTAAAAAAATTTAATTCTTTCGAAGAATTTGTTTAATTTATGAAAATAATTGAGTTCTCGCTATGAATTTGATTAAAATTCTATTAAATTCTTTTGAAGAATTTCTTTGAATTTTTTTGAAAATGATGGTGTTTCTTTATTGATTATAATAAAAAAATTTAAAAGCAATTGCCAAAATTTTTATTAAAATTGTATTTAAAATAATTGAATTCCTCAGAAGAATTTTATTATTTATAAAAATAATCTAATTAAACTATTTTTGTAAATAGAATAAATAAATAATACTTGCGAAGAATTTTACTATTTATAAAAATTTAAGGAAATTAATTAATTTTATGTAAATATTTAAAAGTAATTAAATTCTTTTAAGGAATTCTATTGAAATTGTTTTTAAAATAATTAAATTTCTTCAAAGAATTTTACTATTTATAAAACTAATTAAAATGATCGAAAGTTTATTAAAATATTAGTAAAAAATGAATTGTTTCGAAAATAATTATTTTCTGTAAAGAATTTTATTAAAATTAAGCATATTCAAAATAATTGTATTCATCAGAATAATTTTATTATTTTTTGAAATAAATTAAATTCTTTCGCATTTTTTTTGAGGAAAATATTTTAAAATTGCATTTAAAGTAATTTAATTTTTATATAATTTTTAAAAAATATTTATAAAATAATTGAATTAGTTTTAGAGAATTTTAAATTCTTGTTGAAATTGGATTTTATGAAAATTTGTGAAAATAATTAAATTCCTGCGTACAATTTTAATTAAATTAGATTAAAAATAATTTAAATCATGCAAAGAATATTTAGTATTTATTAAAAAGGTTGAATTTTTTCGAAGAATTTATTAAAATTATAGTAAATAATTGAAAATATTTTAATTCTGCCGAAGAATTCAATCAAAATTGTTTTGAAAATAATTGAATTCCTGCAAAGAATTTTACTATATTCGTAAAAATATTTCAATTCTTGTGAAAAATTTAACTATTTAAAAATTAATTTAATTCTTTTCTGAAATTTTATTAAAATTTTGTTAAAACTAATGGAAAAAATAAATAATAATTTTAAAATATTTGATTATGAAATTATTTTAAAATTTATATTTGAAAATAAAAAATAATTTTGTAGTTTGCAAAAAAATTAGATAAATTAAACTGTAAAAATTAAGAAAATAAAATATTAATATTGTTGTTTTCATTAAAAATTCATTACTTTCAATTTTAATTAGGCCATAATCTTTTTTTCGTTTAAAAGATTCAATGGAAATTATTTTCCATTTTACAAAGCAAAAATAATTAATTTTTTAATTAATTAAATTACCGTAAAAAGTAGTCTTTCTCCGTTTTTACAATAATTTTGCAAAGCTACTTCAGCCGCGGCCACTAGAGCATGAATTGGCGCCACCTCCTGGGCCACTGACACATAGATCCACTTGTCTCTTGTCTGTGTGCTCGCCGGCATACTGTCTGTCACTGTTTTTAGGTTAGAAATCATTTTAACAGGTCGAAATAATTACATTGCATATATGTATATTTTATTATGAAAAAAAATATATGAAATACTTGTTAAAGGATTTACATTAAAAATTTTGATGAAACGTGCAATATTTATTATAATTATCTTTGAAATAATAATTCTCGGAGAATTATCCTTTTTAAATTTCGCGCCACATTTGTTGAGAAATTAGAGAAAAACGAAAAAGACGAAAAAGAGGCTCATGTACGAGTTGAAAGGCACCGTGTGTCTTTGTGTTAGTGGAGAAAAGAGAGGGTAACTGTGGCGCTATGGTGGGGGGATCCGAGTCTGCAGTCTGGTCACACTGATTATGAGAACGTACATTTGACACAAATGTTTTTAATTGGCTGAATTGAAAAGATTTTGTTAATCCATACAGAAACACGGTTGCAGCATTGGAAATACCATAGCAATGTAATGCGAATCATTTTGACAGATGAGCCTTTACGCTCCCTGCTTGCTTCTGCCCTCTACTGGCAAAATGGCTGTAACACACGTCTTGCCGCCTGTCATTATATTACTTTTGTAATTCCAATCCTGAAACCGCGTTTCTGCATGGATTAACAAAATCTTTTGAATTCAGGTATTTAAAAACATTTTTGACAAATGTACGTTGTCAGATTTTGTAAAAAGTGCTTGTGTGCAGAGAAACACTAGTTCGAAAACGGATGTTTACTAATTTCACGTGATTTCAAACAGGCAGTGCCGTTTTTCTTGGGTGATAACTGTGAGTCGTACATAACTTACAAATTTTAGAGATCGTCGAATGCTCTTAAATAAAGAATTGATCGACAAGGATTAATTTGTGAGTTATATTTTATATAAAATAAATTATGTAACATTATATCTCCCAATTTTTTAATTTACCTATTTTATTTTTATAACTTCTTATATTTAACAAATATTTATAATAATTTAAAAAAACTATATTATCTTTATCTATTTATAACAAAAATACACAAAAGATCGTAAATTACATTAAAAATTACATAATAAATGAAACCAAATGCGACATCATTTATATTCCCAAAACACGATATAATTTCCGATGTAATTTCTGATGTCGTTTATAATATTACTTTAAATGTCAATTGATTTTTTCTTAAATTTTTTAAGAAATTATGATCTGTTTCTATTAACCCCGACCAGCCTCATCCGACTCTCTCAATTTTCTATAGGACGTGTAGGAAAATATATGACCACTACTTGACTAGTACTAACTTCTACCACCGGACGGCGCCACTGCGCTTCTGCCCGTCCTTTCGTAAATATTAATGATAAACATACAACAAAATTATTTTTAAAAAAATATTTTGATACAGAAAGTAGTAATTTTACATTATAAATTCAATAATACAATAATTAAATAAAATAATAAGAATTTAACAGGCCTTAAAATAAAATTAATGACATTTCGAGAAGATAAACAAAAGTAATGATTCGCATATACTTACAGCTTTACTAATTAATTTATAATTATTATATAAATTAATTAAAAAAATACTAGTACTTTTTAAAAAAATACTTTTATAACAGTAAACTGAAACACAATTAGAAATTAAATTTTCCTAAAAATAAAGCATAAATTTTGTAAAGGGACCACACTCCATATTTTCAAATTTTAATTAAGTATAGAAAAATATCACATTGTGCTGTATTTGAATGACAATATTTTAAGAACAAATTTTAATGAATAACTGTAATAAAATTGACAAACGTAATTACAAAATAAAAGTAAATTTTGTTACACTCGGGTCGCAAAGTTTCAGTACATTTGGACTTTTACTTGTAAATGTTCGCTTTACTTCAAATTCAAATATTTCTGTAAAAATAGATGCTACAGCTATCAAACAAGGATCATTTTAAAGCTCAATAAATTTAGAGTTAAATAGGCAAAAAAAATAATCAATTTAATATTGTAAATTTGAAAATATAATTCTTTAAAGTTAGAGATTTTTTATGAAAATTGCGATTTCGGAATCTGGAGTTTAAGCGAACGCCAATTAATGAAAAAATTTCTTTAAGATTTGACAGTTTTACAATATAATTTACAAATTTCACTCTTTAATTCGAGACGAAAATCTTTTATAAGTATTCAATATTTGCCTTAAATTCTGTAAAAATAATTACTCTTGCTTTCTAAAGTTTTCAAGGAATATAAATTGCAAATTTGTCATTTCCGTTCACTTGTTTTATCAATTAACCAAATTTTTGAAAAATGTGCATCTCTTTTTTATTGTAAAATTTAAAAAATTGCACCTTGAAATAAAATAAGTAATAATGCGAGTTAAAATTTGTAACATTATAAGAAGAGGGATAAATTTCATGTAAATAATTAAAATTTACTACAGTTGATACCGGTCACTGCTAGGGCGGTGAGCGACTGGCTCAAAGGTGCGAGAGAACAGTTCACGAGGAACTCAAAAGGGGAGAACAAAACTAATTCAGACGTACAAATTGTTGGTGGCCCTGAAAAGGGCCGGGGTGCCTTGAAGGCGAAGTGGCGCGACGCGCTCGGGTTAAGGGGAGCCTGTGTCTAGACGACCGACTCTTGGGCTACTCGATCCACCCAAGAGATAAGAGGTTTAGATGCAGGCGTAGAAATAGACGTTCGGGCAGACGTCTTCGCGGGGCCCGGTAAGGGGCGTACGGATGGCGGCGACCGTATCCTTCACTAGGGCTCGACAGGCTTTTACCCAGCCCTGGTGTTGCTGAACCAGAGGGTGAACCCGGTGCAGCTTCACTTCTCGTAGGGACCGGCGAGTACCGCTGAGCACGTTGTCCGAGTCGGGGTTGGCCGAGACCACTGCGAGGTCCAGGTCCAGGGTAAGGATGGTGGCCCGGTTCTGCGAGTGAGCTACCGGGAACAGGGTGCGACGGGCGCTACTGAATTTGGCTCGGATGCGACGGCGTAGCCTGCACACCTTGTGCAGAGGGACGGACCCTTCTGGGAAAGGTGCGTAACGCCCGTCAGGAGTGCCGGATCCCTGTCGCGGTGAAGGAGCTGCCGCGGAATCAACCTCCTGGTTGAGACGAACTGGAGAGGCGCCGGACGTAGTCGGTGCTGCGGCTTGACGGAGTTGGCGATGTCGGCGACGTTGTCGAGAGTTCTTAGCCATGCGTGGGGAGGAAGCTCTGTTACGTGGAGGGTAACGTTCTCTCTGACCCGGAAGGTCCCTGGTGTGGGCCTTAGGTTGTCGGAAGAGGGACGTTAACTCTCCAGGTGGTGCAGAAGGTCGCGAGGCCTTAAGTCACCAGAGTTTTTCCCTTTGCGTTGCGGCGACTCCCGAACGACCCGTGTGACGACGAGTTCTTACGTTAAGAGAGTCCTGAAAAGGACTGATCGTTGCGATGTTTGAAACAAAATACTTCTTATCGTCCCGAGAAGGACGGGTTTTAATCTGTTTTAGAACACAAAATATTCTTTCGTCCTGAGAAGGACGGATTGTTAAGTTGGCCCTGAAAAGGGCCGATGGCGGTGTTGAAGGTGTACTCCCGAGGGAGAGTAAGAAGACAGCGGCTTCGAGAACTGGTCCTTTATTGAGTCTGTGCGGGGAGCACGGTATGTCGGCTGGATGGCAGTGGCTGACGGTTAGGTTCGCTTCCAGCGAACTCTCGGTGATCGAGGGAGGTCCCGACCTCGTTCCTCCTCCTTGGGCACTTGTAATGTGGCCGACTGGCTCCAGCAAGTCGGATGTGCGCGGCGGCAGCGGTGTCCAGGTGGTCCTCTAACACGTGTTGAAACCAGAGAGGGCGGCGGTCGAAATGGTACCAAGAACCGAGAGAGGTCTTGATACGTCGAAGTCCAGGAGAGTTCTGAGAGCGAGGCAGGGAAAACGAGCGGTATTTATGCGCCTCTGCCGAGTCGCATCCGCGGTTTCCCTTTCCCACAAGGCGGGAGCCAATTAGCGCTCGAGATACCCCCACTCGGGCGCGCGCAGGCGCAGTGCGGTGGAGCGAGAGTTAGTCGAGCGAGAGCGGAGGAACGAGTAAGATGTGCTGAGATGCCCTCTCTACGCGTAATGTTTTTGCCACTTCCAACCAGTTTCATACCATTGCTCCCATACATTTGAATAATAGTCGAAATATTATAATAAAATGAAGAAAAATGTTAAGAATAGCATAATGATAATATTGAGAGTAGTAGTAGTAATATTAGAGATCGTAACATTAATAATAGTAATTTTCATGATACAGAACGTAATAATATGAATTAAACTTAAGAATGTTAATATTAAAAGTAATAGAATAATAAAATAGCGACAATAAGAATATTATTATTAGAACATAAACAATAAAAAAAAAACTACTATAACAACATAATATTGTGATAAATAAGAAAAATTAATAAAATTTAAAGAAAAAGAATTCACACCGACTGTTCTCGTGACCGTGCAGCTGACGTCACGCGCGCCAGACGCTTTTGGGTTTTCCCCACAGCGCTGTCGCCATTTGGGACAATAGAGGTTTAGGCCTCACTAAATGTTTTCACGCCCCAGCTTAGGATGTTTATGTGTTTCGCTTTTTCCTTTGCAGGTATTGTTTGCAAACATAAATATCTCAAGCAGAGGTAAGTGAGTATAACAATTGGCCCCATTTAGAGAGACATCAACCTTTATGGTTCCGAAAGGTGCGGAAATAGAGATGATGTTAAGTGTGAGCTGCAAGTAGTTAACGATTTCTTCTCGGCGCGTATTGACGCGCGTCTCTGTAGTTGACAACCCCTGGTTGTCGACGGGGATAACGTCTCCTGACGTAACCGGCTGGCTCTTCCTCTTGTGCGGTGGCTTCTTCAGACACGGGCACTAGTTCAATGGGCATCTCTTCTGAGATGACCGAAGTGGTAATCTGTGGATTCAGACGAGCTGGTTCAGCTGCGTGTAAATCTGCTGTTGCTGTCCTGCCAGGGACAACACTAACTTCTTCGGCTATTTCTTCTGAAACGGCGGGTGCTGGTTCTGGAATGGGCCTTTCCAGCACTTGTTGTCCCTGGACCGGAATTCTTTGCTCTGGAGGGGCGGCGACTAGTTGCGAGTGGTGAACTTTGTGCGGCCCTCCTTCCTTCTGGATCCAGTATACTTCTGGCGATGCTACTTCGACAATTCGGTATGGCCCTGTTCGGGCTAAATCCAGGTTGGCGTTGTAGCGTTCGGCTGCGTTCGACAGTTTATGGTTCCGAGCATAGACCAAATCACCAACTTGAAACAATGGTTCCGATACTGGCCCAGCGTACGTCTGTTGGTATCGTTGTTGGCGTCGATTTGCTTCTTCTTCACGTTGGTTGACTGGGGCTGGTCTAGGCTCGGGTTGTTGTTCTGGATGCAGTCCTGACTCCCCAGGTCGTTTGATTTCTCGCCCGAAAAGCAGGTAGCCTGGAGTGTATCCAGTTGCTGCATTTCGTCGTCTCCGTAGGGTAAAGAGAAGTTCCGGCAACTGCTTGTCCCAGATTTGTTGATCTCCTTCGTGTAATCTTAGTCGTAATCCTTTCTTGATCTCTTGATTACGCCTTTCTGTGGGGTTAGCTTGAGGATGATACTCCGGCGTGGTCCACAAAGTGCAATTCCATCGAGCACATGCTGCGGCCCACTTCTGACTGCGGAACTGCGGTCCGTTGTCACTTAAAATGCGACGAGGATAACCAAAGCGTGAGAAGACTTCTTCCTCCAGGACCCTGATGAGCACGGGAGCCTCCGATGAGCGGATGGGAAAAGCCTCGACCCACCTAGTGAAAAGGTCGGTTACGACGAGAATGTAGCGATGACCCTTCTTGGTAAGCGGATAAGGGCCCATCAGATCGACGGCGAGTGTTTCCCAGGCAGTGCGTGTGGACCTGGGACGTTGTCCAACAGTTGGTTGTCCATGGAGCGGTTTAGTACAGAGACATAAATGGCACTGAGAGACGTACCGCTTGGTGTCTCTGGCTATTCCGGGCCAGAAGTAGTGCTCTTGAATACTCCTAGTGGTTTCTTCGGTTCCGGGGTGACCGGCTAGATTGGCGTCATGATGTTCCCACATCACACGTTGCTTCATCGACGTGGGTACCCGCAACTTCCATTTACGAGTTTGAGGACAACGCTTCCAGAATCCTTTTCCATCTAGTAGGTTTCCATCCAAAAATTCTTCATCTCGGGGATTAGTGGCCCCATTTTGACGGAGTTCGACCCATTGTTCCATTTGGCGTGTGATGAGGGGGTCGAGTTGTTGCTCATCAGCAATTTCGTCCGCTAAAGTAGGTACATAAAGAGCGTTGATAACAGGATGAGAGGCGGGCACGGACATCGTGGTCGGATAGGCAGCTCGTTCCAAATCTGGCTCGCCGGGGGAGAACTCTTCAGGGTTCGGCTGTCGGGAGAGCGCGTCAGGTAACTCGTTCGCTTTTCCTGGCACATGCTCAATGCGGAAGTTGAACTCATTGAGGAGCATGCGCCAACGCGCTAATTTGGCCTTGGAATCCTTCATGTTATCGAGCCAGGTAAGGATCTTACTGTCGGTTCTTATTACGAACGGACGATCCTCCAGGTAAGGCTGATACTTCTTGATGGCCCAGATGATGGCCAAGCACTCTTGTTCGTTGCAGTGATAACGTGACTCGGTTTGGCTGAACTTTGCGCTAGCGTAGGAGACGATGTTCCGTTTGCCTTCGGGGCCTTCCTGGAACAGAACAGCCCCCATGCCTAAGGCGCTTGCATCGGTTTGGAGGATGAACGTCAGGTTGGGGTCAGGTCGACTTAGCGGAGCTGGATTTTTAAAAGCCGCCTTCAAGGACTCAAAAGCAACTTGTTGGGTTGATGTCCATTTATAGGGCTTTTTCGGTGATAGCAAATCGGTTAGAGGAGCGGTCAAGAGAGAGTAATTTGGGATATACTCCATTAACCAGTTACACGTTCCCAAGAACGAAGCGAGTTCCTTTCTGGTCTTCGGGGGAGCTGCATGCTGGACCGCATCCACATGCCGCGGTTGGGCTTGATTTCCTTCGGAGGTAACGATATGGCCCAGATAGGGTAAACTGGTTAGCCCAAAGTGGCATTTGGATGGAGAACACGTCAGGCTATAAGTGTGGAGACGTTCTAGCACTAAGGACAGATGGTGGAGGTGTTCTTCCCAAGATGACGAGAAAATGATGATGTCATCTAGGTAAGCGATACTGAATTTTCCCCAATACGAGGCTAACACCTCCCTCATCAGGGTTTGGAAGGTGCCGGGGGCATTTTTCAAGCCGAACGGCATCACTCGGAAACGGTACTGTCCGCCGTCAGGAGTTGAAAAGGCTGTGTATTTTCGAGATTCAGGGGTTAGTGGTACCTGCCAGTAACCACTTTTGAGGTCAAGGGTGCTGAAGATGGAGGCTGTCCCAAGATCTTTGAGAACTTCATGTATACGCGGTATACATTGGGGAGCGTCGACGGTTTGTTTATTGATCGGGCGGTAGTCCACGCACAAACGAAATTCCCCACTTGATTTCTCCGTCACTACTAGGGCGGAGCTGAATTCTTCCGTGGCTGGTTCGATTACTTCATCTGCAAGCATCTCACGAGTTTGCTCGTCAATGAAACGTTTTTTTACTTCCGAAAAGCGTCTGGGGGGCTCTCGGAAAGGCTTAGGATTGAGAATTTTGATCTCGTGCTGTATCGACAATGTCTGTCGCAGTTTCCCCCCTTTATGGAACACCGATTCGTAGGTCCGGAGTATCGAACGAATTCTAACTGCGTATTCGGGAGGTATTTTGGAAGATAGATCAAAGTCGATTGGTTTGATGCTTGTGTCCTGACGAACTGTTATGGGGTTGAGGAAGATACGCTGACGTTCGCTATTCCCTATGTAGAGGCAGTCGGTGTGGTGTTCGTGGTGGACTTGGTGGTCTTTTAGCCAAGCTCGTCCCAGGATGAGGTCGGCCCGCAACTCCTTGCAAGCGTGAAAGGTACCTGGATACTCTTGGCTCCCTAATTGTGGGACGAGGCGGACAGTGCCAAGAAGTCTCATCGATGCACCGTTTGCAGCTAGGTTGGCGCGAGATGGTCCGGGTTGTAGGTTGGTTCGTTCGCCTTCCGTGAGAATGGAAAGTTTCACGAAGTTGTGAGAGGCACAAGAGTCGATTTCGGCCACTACTTCACGATGTCCGAGGCGTACACGTGTGCGTGGGAGATCCTGTGTCGTAGAGTAAATGGAATTTACTGCTGGTTGGTTGGAGGCACGGCAACTGCTGAGGATGTTGCGGCTGCCGTGGCTCGCCAGTTTTCCGACGGGCGTTCGTCTCTACGAGCGGCTAAGACGGGACAGTCACGATGGTAGTGGCGGTTTGGACAGAAGCGACACTGGGGAGGTTGTTGCTCCCGAGGCAGTGGAACATCCTGTTGTGGCTTCCTCGCGGACTCCTCCTTTGGTTGAGCTGATTTCTTTGGAGCGCAATCAGCTTCGTCCTGTTCGGCTTTTATTGAGGCCTCAAGCAATCCCGAGAAATTTTGGGGATTGGTTGGGCGGACCAGCCGACGTAGTTGGGGTTTGAGAGATTCAAGGAGCAGGGTGGTAAGATCAACTTCGGACATAGGGGTGTTGAGTCGTTTAGCAAGGAGATACTTCTGCTGTAGGAAGACAGCGACTTGCTCTTTCTCTCCTTGCTTTTGAGAATAGAGCGAGGCCTGAAGGCGCATGATTGCCGTTGGCCCCGAATACTTTTTTAGGAATAGTTCCTTAAATTCTGACCAGGAAAGTGACAGGTCCTTGTAGACGGACCACCATTTTTGTGCCTCAGTTTTAAGGCCTCTCCCAACAAGTTGGGTCTTCTGTCCATCGTCAGTCCTTGCTTGGTTGAAATAACGTTCCGCATTGTCGAGGAACCTTTGTGGGTCTTCGTGATCGTGCCCACTGAATTCTGGGAAAGGAGGCGCTGGAGATTGAAACGCCCTGATGAGACCTAACCAGTCCTCGAATGAAAGGTTGGGCGGCATGGCGAGTGTTGGGGTTGTGGATGGACCTGCGACGACGTGAGGAAGTGTCCCTTGGCCCAGTCCTGGCCCTTGCTGGGTGGTTGTTAGATGGCGATTTTCGCCATTTGGATTCTCCGTATCGGACATGTTGATATTTGAAAGGGTGGATTGTTCGTTGGACGCCACCGGGTGTTGGTAACCACTCCCGGAAGTGGTGTGGATAAGGGCGAGACCTGGAGAATCTAATTCTGGGGGAAAATTTGTCCTTGGTGTTACGGACGAACTAGAGTCGTGCTCGGAGGTGAACCTGGGGTGCTCCGTAGAAGTGAGACTGTCAAGACTTCCTAGCAGAGAAGAGCGTCTGCTATCGCTTACTGGCGTTCTACGGGGAATCTCAAGGTTAGGTCGAACTCCTGGAGGAATGCGGAAAAGGCCTCCTACACGACGACCGGGTAAATTTCGCAGGTTGTGAGGGTTACTCAGAGGTGTGTGGCAGCTAGCGTGACGTGGCATTGGAGACATCTCATTGTTGGGGGATTCGTCTTGAAATCCATCAAGACCCAAAAGAGAAAAATAAAGGAAAATTTCTTTCTGTGGCCCCACGTTGGGCGCCAATTTGATACCGGTCACTGCTAGGGCGGTGAGCGACTGGCTCAAAGGTGCGAGAGAACAGTTCACGAGGAACTCAAAAGGGGAGAACAAAACTAATTCAGACGTACAAATTGTTGGTGGCCCTGAAAAGGGCCGGGGTGCCTTGAAGGCGAAGTGGCGCGACGCGCTCGGGTTAAGGGGAGCCTGTGTCTAGACGACCGACTCTTGGGCTACTCGATCCACCCAAGAGATAAGAGGTTTAGATGCAGGCGTAGAAATAGACGTTCGGGCAGACGTCTTCGCGGGGCCCGGTAAGGGGCGTACGGATGGCGGCGACCGTATCCTTCACTAGGGCTCGACAGGCTTTTACCCAGCCCTGGTGTTGCTGAACCAGAGGGTGAACCCGGTGCAGCTTCACTTCTCGTAGGGACCGGCGAGTACCGCTGAGCACGTTGTCCGAGTCGGGGTTGGCCGAGACCACTGCGAGGTCCAGGTCCAGGGTGAGGATGGTGGCCCGGTTCTGCGAGTGAGCTACCGGGAACAGGGTGCGACGGGCGCTACTGAATTTGGCTCGGATGCGACGGCGTAGCCTGCACACCTTGTGCAGAGGGACGGACCCTTCTGGGAAAGGTGCGTAACGCCCGTGAGGAGTGCCGGATCCCTGTCGCGGTGAAGGAGCTGCCGCGGAATCAACCTCCTGGTTGAGACGAACTGGAGAGGCGCCGGACGTAGTCGGTGCTGCGGCTTGACGGAGTTGGCGATGTCGGCGACGTTGTCGAGAGTTCTTAGCCATGCGTGGGGAGGAAGCTCTGTTACGTGGAGGGTAACGTTCTCTCTGACCCGGAAGGTCCCTGGTGTGGGCCTTAGGTTGTCGGAAGAGGGACGTTAACTCTCCAGGTGGTGCAGAAGGTCGCGAGGCCTTAAGTCACCAGAGTTTTTCCCTTTGCGTTGCGGCGACTCCCGAACGACCCGTGTGACGACGAGTTCTTACGTTAAGAGAGTCCTGAAAAGGACTGATCGTTGCGATGTTTGAAACAAAATACTTCTTATCGTCCCGAGAAGGACGGGTTTTAATCTGTTTTAGAACACAAAATATTCTTTCGTCCTGAGAAGGACGGATTGTTAAGTTGGCCCTGAAAAGGGCCGATGGCGGTGTTGAAGGTGTACTCCCGAGGGAGAGTAAGAAGACAGCGGCTTCGAGAACTGGTCCTTTATTGAGTCTGTGCGGGGAGCACGGTATGTCGGCTGGATGGCAGTGGCTGACGGTTAGGTTCGCTTCCAGCGAACTCTCGGTGATCGAGGGAGGTCCCGACCTCGTTCCTCCTCCTTGGGCACTTGTAATGTGGCCGACTGGCTCCAGCAAGTCGGATGTGCGCGGCGGCAGCGGTGTCCAGGTGGTCCTCTAACACGTGTTGAAACCAGAGAGGGCGGCGGTCGAAATGGTACCAAGAACCGAGAGAGGTCTTGATACGTCGAAGTCCAGGAGAGTTCTGAGAGCGAGGCAGGGAAAACGAGCGGTATTTATGCGCCTCTGCCGAGTCGCATCCGCGGTTTCCCTTTCCCACAAGGCGGGAGCCAATTAGCGCTCGAGATACCCCCACTCGGGCGCGCGCAGGCGCAGTGCGGTGGAGCGAGAGTTAGTCGAGCGAGAGCGGAGGAACGAGTAAGATGTGCTGAGATGCCCTCTCTACGCGTAATGTTTTTGCCACTTCCAACCAGTTTCATACCATTGCTCCCATACATTTGAATAATAGTCGAAATATTATAATAAAATGAAGAAAAATGTTAAGAATAGCATAATGATAATATTGAGAGTAGTAGTAGTAATATTAGAGATCGTAACATTAATAATAGTAATTTTCATGATACAGAACGTAATAATATGAATTAAACTTAAGAATGTTAATATTAAAAGTAATAGAATAATAAAATAGCGACAATAAGAATATTATTATTAGAACATAAACAATAAAAAAAAACTACTATAACAACATAATATTGTGATAAATAAGAAAAATTAATAAAATTTAAAGAAAAAGAATTCACACCGACTGTTCTCGTGACCGTGCAGCTGACGTCACGCGCGCCAGACGCTTTTGGGTTTTCCCCACAGCGCTGTCGCCATTTGGGACAATAGAGGTTTAGGCCTCACTAAATGTTTTCACGCCCCAGCTTAGGATGTTTATGTGTTTCGCTTTTTCCTTTGCAGGTATTGTTTGCAAACATAAATATCTCAAGCAGAGGTAAGTGAGTATAACAATCAAGAGGTTCAATATTTTTCAAAAGTGTGGTTAATTGATAAAATAAATGAATAGAAACGACGAATTTGCAATTTATATTCTTCGAAAAATTTAGAGCAAGAGCAATTATTTTTATACAATTTGAAAAAAATACTTCATATTTGTAAATGATTTTTGTCTAGAATTAAAAGAATGGAATTTGTACTTGTTATTGTACAACTGTCAAGTCTTAAAAATTTTTTTTCTTCAATTGGCGTTCGCTTGAACTCCAGATTCCGAAATCGCAATTTTCATAAAAAATCTCTAACTTTAAAGAATTATATTTTCAAATTTACAATATTAAATTGGTTATTTTTTTGCCTATTTGACTCTAAATTTATTGAGCTTTAAAATGATCCTTGTTTGATAGCTGTTGCATCTATTTTTACAGAAATATTTGAATTTGAAGTGGAGCGAGCATTTACAAGTGAACAGTCAAAATGTACTGAAACTTTGCGACCCGAGTGTATTAAAATTTTTTAGAATATGAAGTAATAATTATTGTCAGTATGATATTTCACTTATTACATCTTTCTAACAGGCTGTTTATTTATAATTATTAAGTCAAGTATTTTGTAAAAAATTTATTATCTTTAATTTAAGAAAATTCTTTACGCAATATTATAATATCAACTAATATTATTAAATTATTTTAAAACAACAATATTCACATAAATGATTAAATATATATTGAAATATGTTTACTACACATTTGAAATAATTTCAACACTTTATTCAAATAAATAAATATATAATATGCACTTTAAAATTTTAAATAAGATATATTGTTTTTTAAACAACTTGCACAAAAATTCACTAATATTTATTGAGTATTTTACTCGTACTTTATTTCACACATAATCTAAACTACAGATCTGAAATATATGGGACGATGACAATTGTTGCACTTATATTTGAAGTATAATTTAATTGTTGGTAAAAACACTTAATTAAAAATAAATCTATTATGAAATAATAAACCAAACTAAAATAAACACAAACACTTGTAGTCCATATAAAAGATATAAAAACAGAACAAAACAAAGAATGACAGGCGTATTGTGCAGAATTTAACGTTTATAAATTTCACACTTTATTTTTTCCTCCAGAAAAATAATTAACTTTTTATAAATGTATTTTTGTATCTTCAATATTAATATTGACTATTAAAAATATCAAATAATTTTAAAAAATAAATAAATAAGTTTTGTATACAATACTGTGATAAACTAGGGCAGAAGCGCAGCAATGCCAACTGGCGGTAAATGCTAGCACTACGCAAGTGGTGGTCATATATTTTCCAAGCATTTTGAGTGAGACGGATAGGGCTGACCCCGACTTTTAGTTTATAGGGGTAAATAGAAACAGTCTCCTATTTTTAATTAAAGTTTGACAAGTGAAAAAATCTAAATTTTACAACTCTGCTAAAATTTAGGGGTAAATAGAAATAGTTGATTATTGCGATTTAATGATACTTATATTTTTTACTTCCCTTTTAAATTGTTCCACGGAAGTGAAATAATAACTTAGTACACAAGAAACCCGGAAGTCTTCTAAAAGGTCTTATTCTTTTGAAAATTTTATCACCTTACAAAACTTGTACCAAAAAAAATTAGTTTTTATAAATTTTATGTTAAAATATTTTTTCATTTCCTGAAAAATGGTATATTTAATGAATAAACAAGAATTTTTTACTTATTTTATAATAAGAAACAAAACTGTATTACAATTTTTCCAGAAGCGTGTAAGATTAAAGAAATGTTACAGTAAAATTACCGCATATTACTATAATGTTACGTTCTATATGGGAAAGGGATATATGCGTGTAACTAAAATTTTGTTCCATAGCGATTGCTTTTTCGAGTAAAAAATAAAAGTGTATTAAATAATAACAACATAATAAAAGTTGCTTCGCTCAGAGTATTAAGGAGGAATGGGATACACATTGAAAGATGTCAGAAACTCTTCAAATTTTGGGGATGAGTTTCTAATAATATTATAAAACAGCTCACAGAGTTTGAAAAATTTTGTCTGAATAGTTTAAAAGTTATAAAGGACCCCGCACAAAATGCATTGAAATTGGCTTACCGTTAATTTTGTTCATATTTTCAGAATTAGTAGTTCTAAGTGTCCTAATTAAAGATATAATTTTGTTAAACTTAAAACTTCACTTGTTTGGCTAAAAACAGGGGGTGGTGAAAGTACCCCTTGTCTAAGGCATGAAATGAACATTTCAGTTATTTAGCCAAATGAACCATTATTTTTGGTAAGTTTAATTTTAAAAGTCACCAATATACATAAAGAAAGAACTCTTAATATTAAACAAATAAAAATGTAAAATATCAACCCTTAAAATTTAATCCTTGTACAGTTAAAACCAAATAGAAAGGGACAAAACTATTTTAATCACAGCAAATATTTTTATAAATAAAATATTGACTTTTTTTTTACTTATACATATGAACTGTCATATTCACCATTACAAACAACCCCACTTACAAAAAGCAACCCCTTTTATATTTTTAATAATTCTAGTAAACCAGATAAATGAACATTTTATACAGTGAAAGATTTTTGAAAATCGACTGGAAGTAATTATTTAATCATCCGTGACCTTCAGTGCAATGTTCAAAATAAAAAAGTACCCTTATGAAAAAAACAACCCCTTAACATTCAAAGTGAAAAAAGTAAAAAATCCATTTCAACCAGAGAAAACTATTAAAAATAGTAAACAGTTTATTATGTTTGTAGTTACAGACAGCCATATTATTTTTTTTAAGTATATCCCAGTTGTAAAACATACCTCGTGAATAAAAAAGTGACATAGAGTGACATTTAGCGTCACTCACACGCAAACACATAATATATGGTCAATTCAGTTTAAAGGCAAGAATTACATACTATAAGATTTTTAAACATAATAAACTGTTTACTATATTTAATAGTTTCTTCACCAATTTTCAGAAAAATCGGTGTATGACACTTGGGTAGTGTTACTTGTTAGTACAATCACTTCTTAAATTTTTATTTCGTACTGATAAAAAATGTTAATATCTTTTAAAAAACCATATTATTTTAATGTAATTACCCGTGTAGAAATTTCCCTACTTCGCCTCATTTAAAAAGAGGCGCTGATAAGAAATTACTAAGGCTAACCACACTAGAAATTTCTAGATAGGTAATAACCGGGCTCTGACTAGAATGCCTTCTTTTTCAGATAGGGAAATCTAACTGGATCTACTTATGTCCCTATTAAATATTTCAATCAGGCCCTGACTAGAATGCCTCTATTTGAATTCACACATTCTGATATTCTACTCAGGCACTAACAAGGCGATCTAGTTAGAGCCTCTCTATTTTTCCATATCATCACCTGATATTCCAAGCGTGACGAAATTAGACAGGTCCTGACGAATTTTCCAAGTTTGCGCCTGACTTGCGAAAGGGCATCTATTCAGGTCCATATTGAAGCCTATTTTCAATTTCTACACGGGTAATGTTTTTCAGTCATAATAGTACTTTAATTATAATTCTCTAAAAATTAAACCTAAATTTCCACCAGTTTTTGGAGTTATACAGATTCTAATTCGAACTAATTGTATCGTAAGAAGACCCTGCGTTACAACTTCTGAAATCTAAAATATCATTTATATTGCAGGCTGAATGAAGACCTTAAATTTTGATTCGGGTCAGTTTACATAAATATTATATCAATAAAAATGAAAGTAAAAGTCAATTTTTTTAAAACGAATTAATATAAAACACTTGTTTGGTTTAATAAGAAAATTCCCGTTTTGTCAAAAATTTCCTGATTTTTTCTGGTCAAATTAAATTCTTGGCTACACTGTAAAAACTAGTGCCTCACTCGTATCTCAAAAATAAACACATTACATGTTTCGCACCTAATAACATTTAATGTGTTTTATTTTGAGTTTTCTCATGTGTCACTATGATACAGATATAATATCTCATTCCTCGGATATCACTTTTTGCGTATCCGATTTCTGAGACAGTTATATTAAGACATGAAATGCATCATTTAATAAGACAGCTGACTTACTTTTATTCGTGTAGAACATTTAACTGTTTTACAGCAAGTTACAAGGAGCTACGCAAACGTTTTAGAGTCACCTACCAGTCTCTGCTCAACGTGCGCATTGGTGTCGCGCGCTGCTAAGTAATATCGATAATTATCGATATCGAAATTTATTTAACGTTTTAGTTCAAAGTATCTATAACGGATTGTGCTTAAAATAATTGATACCAATTATGTACAGGGATTGGTGCGTATAATACATTATGTAGGGGAGAGGGCCCTAAGGTGGTCACCCATCTTTTGAACGACTGTAGATTTCAAATAGAATTTTATATAAAGGTCAATAACACGGCGTTTGAAACTTTATCTTATTATCTAACTTCCTATCATGAAGTTTTTTTCATTTCATTAATAAAAAAAAAGTTATGGCACTTTTTAAAAAAAGTTGAAAATTCGACTTTTAAAAAAGTGGCCCCAAGGTGGTCACCATACAAAAATTCACTAAAAAGGTTTTTAAAAAAATGTAAAAAACGTATTATTAAGTTGTTTATTTAATATTAATTGTTTTTCAGGATCACAGAAACATATAACATATTTTTTTGCACTTTGTCCTTTCGTCAAAAATGATACTTTTTGTGTATGTATTAGACAGGTAAAATTTTGAAAATAATTCTTTTTCATTATTATTCATCATAAAACTTAAAAATTTATAAAATTCACATTCACAGCGATAAATGTTGATAAATATAGCGTATAAACACATTTTCATAAAAAATCAAAAGTGACCACCTTGGGGACAAAAAAGTGTCCACCTTAGGGCCAAGGCACAATTTTTAAAAGTTAATGAAAAAATTTTTTATAGCACAATATTAATTATATTCATTTGGAATATTATTGTACGATATATAAAGATAATTATAACGATTTTTACTAATTTAAAATGGTTAATTTCGGTGATTTTAACACCCTGAGAAAAAAATTTCTCGATCATTTAAAAACAGAAATTTTACGACGTTCACGTTACAAAGAGACTGATACGACTATTTACCTCAAAACTATATTAAAATCTTTGTCTTCTCAAATAATAACAATAATAAAAAACATTCGACGATACTAACTAATATACCAAAATTTTCTTAGGGTGACCACCTTAGGGCCCTGACCACCTTGGGGCCCTCTCCCCTACATATATCCTAGATGAAAATGAGTCCATATAACCATGTTTTGAAAAATTGAAAATCGTCACGAATGCAAAGCTTTCTTATGAGAAAGCAAAAGAGAAAAATACAGAGCTTCACGAGTGTCCGCTAGAGGAATTTCGAACTTTCTGCTCTTATATAATATACTATTTCGTGTGACTGTATGTTTTAAAGAATCGTAGTTTCATTGATATAATATGATATTAGACAAAATCTAATGCTAAAAAATCGCTGCGCAGGGTAGCACCATGCAACGGCTGAATGAGTAAATAACGAATTTCGATAATTTATAAAAATTCTTAAAAAATAGAATAAATCATTTATCCACTACGGGACAGAGCTTAAAATTTGCGTAAAAGGAAGTAGTTTTTTTAATTTAAAAAAATCGAAGGATACAAACAGATTTAAAAATTGAATTTTAATCTAAACATTTTTTAAAATTCAATAAAAATTTTTTCATAAAATTTTCGAAAAGTTCAGGAAAAAACAAACAATTTTCATATAAGACAGTTTAAAATTTATCCACATTTGTAGAAGTTATGAGCATTCAAAAACAAATGTTTAAAACGTAAAATTTTAAAAAATTCATATCTTGTAAACTGCTGGGTAAAAAAATTTGAAAAAAATCGTAAAGCTCTTTTTCAACTAATACTAAAAGATAAAAAATATTAGAGCCAAATCAAAAATGTGAATTTTTACGATATGTTGGTTTGACGTGGAATGTCTCATATACGCATACAACATAACCTATATTCACTAGTGTCAGAGTAACATGAAGTGTAACATGTACAAATTTTGAGATTTGATTCTCGAAGAAAAGTTTTAAAAAAAATTAATAAAAATGAACAGAGGTGGAAGGCCTCAGCACAATACTTGGGAATAACTCGAATTTGTTTTAATGAAACAAGATGGAAAAAATGTTGCATTGTGCTCAGTTTGTAATAGAACTTTGAAAAATTTCTTCAAAACAATAATAATGAAACTACTATTTTGTGCAAATCTATTAAAATTACATTTTTCAACTTGTTATTTATTACTTCTAAAAATAATTATTTATATTTACATACCTGTGTGCAGTTAGACGTTTATAATCAGTGTTTTTGAGGATTTTTTTTGCAAACTAGGCATTTGGCAACATTTTTATGTTCTACTTTATTTTTCTCAAATTGCATTTCTTCCCATGAAGAAATGCATTCTTTAATGATTTTCGTTTACTTTTTTTGACATTGTTTTATTAATTAAAATTTTGTTTTTAATTAAAATACAGATGAGAATGTGAATAATAATTAATAAAAAACAAACATTTGAGGTTATGGTAAAGAGGTTAAATATGCACTGTAAAAAATTTTTCTTGTAACTTTACAACTTTCAATGTGGGTCCAAAATCTTACGTACTTTGGAAGAGACAAAAGTAAGCCAAAATTTGTATATCAACAGCAACAACTTCTAATATGGCTTTGAGGTTATGTAAGTGTACATAGTAAAATGTAAAATTACAATTTATTGTAATTTTTCAGATAATGGTTATATTAGAATATACTTTTGGTAATTGTACAATAAATTACAATGCATTTTTACGTTAAAGAATTGAAATACTACAATTGGTAAAAATTTGGAATAACCATGCTTTCATATATTAATGATATTTTAAAATAAATTAATAAGATTAAATAATTTAATTAAATACTACTCTTTAGATTTAAATTAGTAAAAATGTTTACTAACTTAAATTAGTGACTGCCTTTGCTTTTTAACTAATAAATTTTATTAGTAAATATTAATTTCTTCCAATTTATTAATTTTAATCATTCAAAAGCATAAGGCACTCACTATATAATTAAAGTTAGTAAAATTTTTTTCGATTTTAGATTTAAAGAGTTGTCAAAATAAGAACAATTTGTTCTTTTTAAACATTTACAATAGAATTTTTTTACACACTATAACGATTTTATTTCTCACATGCATTTTTTTCTTTTTACATACTAGACAACTCATTGCTAATATTTATTATAACAATAATTTTTCGTTGAAACTAAACCACTAAAATAAATAACTTTCAATGTGGGTCCAAAATCGCAGTTTTTTACATTTTCGCTTCTAAAAACGTGGTGGATTTTAGCCATATCTAAAACTATACGATATAATTCTCAATGAATAATCTCTATAAAACGCGTACTTTATCAAATTTACAATAAACTGTAATATTGCTATAATTTATGTTGCAATAATACATCGACTTTAGCAGCTTTACAAATTTTTGTACTTTTACATTTTGCTGTAATCTTGCTACATTGAAAGAGGGTCCAAAATATTACCTACTTCCAATGAGACACTGTCGCAATTGAATTCTGTATTACTACAGCGCCATGTATACTTCCCACTATGATTGTTGTAAAGTTACAAATTAAGTTTTACTTATAACCTTAAAAAGTGTATTATCGTTAAACTGAAAGTGGTAAAATTACAAAAACTTTTCTATGTAATTTTACAAATTCAAGTTGTAAAATTTTTTTATTTTTCACAGTGTGTCAAAATAAGTCTGCTATCATGATTATGTAGAACAAATCAGTTTATCTTACCATAGATAAAAGGTGTAAAATAATTCAATTTATTTCGGATCAGACAGATTTCGATATAAATAACCTTCAACGAGCGGTAATATTCGAAAGTGAATTTGACACCACTTTAAAGGTTATGTTGGCCGGAAAAATATTATATTTCAATGATTCGAAGAAACTATTAAACTCTGGGTTGATTGAAATAAAACAGGAAAAAAATTCAGGAAGTCAAATTCATTTAATTTTAATCAATAAATTGATAAATCCAATAAGTAAACTATCAGATAATTCTGATAATAATCATGTTGCAGTAAGTAAACAAAAATAATAATTGATTATTTTCACTAAATTTCTTCAATTTAATAATAATTTTTCATACTTTATTTGGTTTTTATATATAATATTCAATTTTCTAATGCCGAAATTCCCGTAAAATAACACATTGGACATTTAAATATATTATTTCTTATGTTTTATATAAAGTGCACCAGAAGAAAAAGGCAAACGTAATTACGTAATTATTGTTTACAAGCTATAACATATTAGTACACTAACAGCTCGGTTGGTAACCACCTAGATGATATATCAAGGTATGGTAAGTTACCAAGGTAGAGTGAGTGGTAGAGAAAGTTTAAATCATTCAAATTTACTATCTCACTCAGATAATACTCTAAACAATACGGAAAGATAAACAAAAACTTTTTACAGTGTACTTTTTAGCATTCCAGCGTGATTGGAATTCTATTAGTAAAAACGATCATCATTAAACCCTTCATTGTTTGAGAAAAATTTTCATGATTTATTTATTTAAAAAATAGTATCATTTAAACTTGTAGTCTTGAAATATTTATATAAGTATACAAAATACACTTAGGTATTTTTAGTTAAGATGAAGAGGTTAATTATTATAAAATATAAAGAAATAAATCGTTATTATAAAGAGTGATCGTCATCTTCATATTTTATATCAACTTATGTTCTTTTAAGTATAGTTGAATTATTTAAAGTTCCTTTATTCTTTTTATAATTAGAAAAAAATATTTCATTATTTTAGAATAATTGAAATGTTTTTTTGTGAAACAACAGTCTTTCATTTGCAATCGAAAGAAAATGAAGAAGGAGAATAATAACGACAGAGAGGGATTAAAAATTGCGAAATGCAAATTTTTTTGCATTTATCGAGACTTGGGAATAAATTAAGTGTGTGGAGAGGTTTCAATATGGTGTGTGGCGTGTGCCCGCGGGGGCGTTCAAGACCTCGTACTGGGATGAAGAAAAAGAGTAGGAAGGTTGATCGCGTGTACAAGTTGTGTGCAGGTGAGTCCTGGTTGCATAGCCTTTAAGGCACCACTGACTCCTCTCATGAGTAGAGAAAGAGTGGCGGATCGAAACGGTGTACCACCTTAAACGTAGGCGGACCAGGAGGCGCCTCGGGTGTTTCTCACTGGCATACCTGGCTTATATGCCAGGCCAACATTTCTCCACTTCCACGCTCCGCTGCTCCTTCCTCTTTCACTTCGACACATCTCTCATGGGAGAACTTTCAGAGTCTCCCTTTTGCTTCATATATACCCGCACTTTTCTTTCTCTCTCCCTTTTCCTCTTTATTTGCTCCTTATTTCTTTCTGTTCCTCTCCTTTTCTTTCTATCTCTGTCTTTTTGCATCAGTACCAAGCACTAGATCCATTACTCAATGCCCCTGTACCCTGCGAGTAAAAAGGGAAGTTATGTATATGTATCCTCTAACGAGCACCCGATTAGCTTTCTTCAAAAATACCATCAATCGATTTGCAATTTATATTCGACTTCTGAACGTCAATGTCCGCGTTTCTTTTTTTTGCAGTCCCACTCGTGTGAACTCGCCTCGGGCTGTAGCGTTTGTGTCCTGAATTGTTGCACCATTTCGTTTGCTAAATTATTTAGGAATTAAATTAAAATCAAAGGAATTATTAACCGGCTATTCAAAATTGAATAACAAAGTGAAATAGTAATTTGAATTTCGGGTTATAGTTTGTACTTTGACGGTAGTTGGAGTCGTTGCTATATATATAGTTACAAATGCTGGAAGTTAGAGTTGCTTGTAGTTACCGTCGAGGGTACACGGAAAAACTTTGTATACTATTTTTTGTGAAACTCACAATGTATTTTTAGTAAACTGACTACTAAAGTGGGGAAAAACTTACTAGACGAGATTTATAATTTAATAGAAATTTCTATAATATTATAAGATTTCTATTTGTTCAACATTTAGTAGTCAAGTTGAGAAAAATTCGCTTATGATATACGAGAAATAAGTTAGTATAGAAAAAGTTAATGTCAAAATTTTATTTTCTATATTCGTAAAAATGATATTTTCTTTGCGCCGCGTTTACAATTTAGTAGTTAAACGATCGAAACTGCACGCATACAAACGAGTACCGCTGTTCGTGTAGTCACACATAAACACTCAACCTCATAAACATGTGTTCGAGTTAAATGGCCGCCGTCAATCCACCTGATTCTTTTTCAATAAATTAATAATTAATATACGAAGAAAAGTGGATGATAAAAATCTTAAAATATTAAATATTAGAAAAAAGATGCTATCGCTTATCATCATTGTGTTATGGCTTAATGTTTCAGATGTCAAAAAGTGTAATCTACAAATGTGAGGTTATGTTTGAACAAGTCTTTTAAATTTGAACAAAATGTTTATATATTTCAGTAACATATATTGACAATTAATATTTTTCTCAGTGTAATTGTTTTATAATTAAAATTTTTAATTAAATTCAAATTTTTTAAATATTTGAATTATATTTAAGAGAATTTTCCTAAATTTCTTAATATTTATATAATAATTTTTAATTAATAAAAAATTATTAATTGTAAATGACGTATTAGGGTCAGCCGGGGTAAATCCGAACGCTGTTAGTAAGTTTCAACAATAACATAAGTTTTTTTCTTTTAAAAGACAATACTTCCGGTATTATGGTGCATGAAGTTGTTGCTTTACTTCCATAGAACAATTTTATGGGGTAGCAAAATTTTTTGATAATTTACAATCGCAGGAAACTTAGCGTTCGTATTTACCCCGATACTTTGCAACTTTCCTAAAATACCGTGGTAAATACGAACGCCACTGTATTTCAGAAAAATCTTAGGGAAAATAAATTTAAAGTATTGCAATTGTTAAACTTATATAAAAACTCAAAAAAAAATACGATAATAAACCTATTACGTAATAATGCATCATATATAAATACAAAAATCAAACAGGTTAAAAATTAAAATGCATTACACAATTAAAACCTTCCATAACTTTATCAAATCATAACGGATTTTTGCAAAACTTGTTACAGAAAGTATTTTGGAGTGATTGAATGTAAATACAAAAATAAAAGTCAAATTTTTTAAATTCAAAATGGCGGATTCAATATGGCAGACTTTCCTAAAACTTATTTTTAAAAATGATCAAATTTGTTTGAATCTTGCCACTTGGGGGTTTTCGGGATCGCTGAATACGAATTTGAAGTCAGATTTTCAAAATTCAAAATGAGGGATCCAATATGGCGGACGAAAATAAAAAAATTCATTGGATTCGCTCGAAAATCGTTACTTGGGGGTTTTCGGGGTCGCTGATGACGAATTGGGCATCAGAGCTTCATCGTTCAGAATGGCGGGTACAATATGATACACAAATTTCATAAAAATTCCTCCAGTTTTAGAAATTTTAATCCGCTTCTTTTAATTTTTAAGTGATTTTTTAAATTTTAAGAAACTGACTTCAAATTCGTAATCAGCAACCCGGAAAACCCCCGAGTAACGATTTTCGAGCGAATCCAATGAATTTTTTAATTTTCGTCCGCCATATTGGATCCGCTATTTTGAATTTTAAAAAACTAACTCTAAATTCATAATCAGCGACCCTGAAATCCCCTGAGTAACAATTTTCGAGCGAATCCAATGAATTTTTTAATTTTCGTCCGCCATTTTGAATTTTGAAAAACTGACTTCAAATTGGTAATCAGTGACCCCAAAAACCCCAGAATACTAAATTTTATTAAGATCCTGAAAAACTTTTTTCAACAAACCATTTGGCAAAAAAAGTGGAACACTCCTTCGAGAGAACGGAGATTAAGTTTCTGCTTATTAATTACATATTTTATAATGTTAAAATAATAGTGTAATCAAATAAAAACAATTTTGTGTAGCTCTGATATAAAAAAAAATTATTGAAAATGCCGTTCAGATTTACCCCGGTTTTCCAATTTTCCGGGGTAAATACGAACGGTCTGATATTATTAATAAAAGATAACAGAAGGCAAAAATCAAAAATAGTTTCTGTTCTAGTATTTATAACAAACAATTATAAATAATAAACGAATTTTTAGCTTCTTTTTCTTCAAATACAAGACAAAGTACTGAAAGAGTGTCATCTTTGATTTTCAATCATTTTTGCAATACTTGTTATCTTTGTTTATGCTGTTGCTAATTAACAAACGGAAAATGGGATAATACTTAGAATCTCTTGAAGAGGATCTGAGGTAAAAATTCTCATGTCTAACTAATTCTTTAAAATTTTAATTAAGCTGAAATAATTAGCGTTCGGATTTACCCCGGCTGACCCTAATTAAATTATTTAAATAATATTATTTAACTAAATTAAATAATCAAATAAAAATTTAATGAAAGAATAAATAATATTTTACGAAATAATAATATTATATTTTATTTTTCAATGTGTCAAACATTTTTATAATTTATTACAAGTATCCCATTTGGATAAAAATTAATTATGTTTATCTCAAAAATTGACCTTATTAATTTTAAGTAATTAAATAATTTTATCAATTTTGATTAACAAACAAATATTGTTCAGAAAGCATTTAGGTGACGCATGCAAATTTTCTCCCAAGTGGAAATACAAATGCTGGATTAGTATATAAGAACACTGACTTATTTTCTCAATATAAATTGTATATGCGTTCAGTCGATTAAAGTGTGCGTTACTTTATCTGTATGTTAAGTGATTAGATTGATTAGGTTGCGTTAAAATTAAGTTATCAATTGACATAGGTAAAATAGATTTCCACCTTACTCATTAGTATGCGACATTATATATATGTGCCTGACACTGACATTCGACAATGTTTTTTTAGTGAAATCATGAATTTTAGACTTTGATCAACTGACTACTAAATTTTCAAACTCTATTTCTGGGTTTTAATAGTCAGACTTTGAAATATTGATACCGTTGCAGTTTTTCCCCACTTTAGTAGTCAATTTACTAAAAACACATAGTGTGTTTAACGAAAACTAGTATGCAAAGTTTCTCCGTGTATAGTTAAAATTTGTTCCTACACAGAAAAAAATCCGACTCATTTTTGTTGCAACTCATTTAGAAGTCGGTCTCTAAATGAGTATAAAAGTCGCACCCATTGGGGAGTTAATGCCAGGGGAGTTAAATAAAGATAGTTAAAATTTAACACCCAAATGCTAACTCCCCATGGAAAAAATGACTCGCGCGGGTGTTGATGAAGGGGTGTTGTAAATTAACTCTCTTTTGGAGTTGATTTTTAACTCAAAAAATTTAACTCTCAACTCCTGAGTCCGTTAATTCCCTAAATTCTTTACAGAGTATTTAATAATATCAGTTGATGACCTATATAAAAAATTTTATACAACTCAGGCGTATTATAGTCACTTTATCTACCTGTACAGGTGCGTACTAAGTTCCCCCGGAGATAAAGGGTACATTATTGACCGCTCACAGGTCAATAAAGTATCCTTTATCTCCCTAGGGCATAATGGTTACTTTATTGACCAGCTGGGTTATATGTTTTTTTTCTTTGTTAAATCGTTAATTGTAGTAATTAATCGTATTAATTTTAATTGTTATTTTTATCATTCCCATTATTATAATTTTCACTAATTATACTTATTATTACTTATTTTATTAATAATTGTTACTAATGATTTATAGTTAGTATTATTAATATGTTAATAACATTTACTTGTTAAATTATTATTATTTTTTTAATTATTATTTTACATATAATTAATATTGATTAATTTTAATTGTTATTCTAGGTAATAAAATTCTATTAAATAACATTTCTAACAAGTCTGCTTAGGGTCTTTTCATGAGCCCCGTTAATTTAATTATTATTTTTAATTATTATTTTACATATTATTCATATTGATATTGTTATTAATTGTTATTATTGCTATTATTATTGTCATTACGCAATTTATTATTGTTATTCTAACTTTTTTATATTATCCCTATTATTCTTAGTATTATTTTTATTATTATACATATTATTATTAATTAAACATATTATTAAAAATACTTTACGGTGACGTAACACTACTTTCAAAAATCAAAAATTTCGAAAATTCAAATTAGACATTGAAAATAAACACACGTCTGGCAAATCCTTCACAAATCGAAAGTATACATCCAAATAACTGTAAAAATGCCCGCCTAACAGTTCTGGTTTGGAGCGAAGTACGTCTCCCAGTTAAAAAAGTTCTATAGAGTCATTCTATAGAATGACTCTGTAGAATATTCTATAGAATTTGTCAAAAAAATTATTTTTTGTGAATATCTGCAGGAATTCTATAAAATTTAACTAGAAATATTGTAAACAATTCGTGTAGAAATTTAAAAAATATATTTTTAGATAAATTCTACAAAATATTCTATAGAATATTCTCCAGAATTTGCTATACACGGAGAAAAAAATGCTGTTGAATCAATGACATATGAGTTTGATTCATTGAATAGTGTTATAACGAGCTGCCAAACGTATATGCTGTTGTTTTGAAAGCACCGATTCTAATGATTCGATAGTATCACTTTCATTGAAACAAAAGCATATTTCTCAAATTGACAGCATACTATGTTAATTTAAAGGTATTTCTTTTGAATCAACGATCAAAATTTTTTAATTTAACAGTATATGCTTTTGAGTCAATGACTATAGTTTTTCAATTTAAAAGCATCATTTTTATGAAACAAAAATTTGTACTTTTAATTTTTTCAGTTGCTGCTATCGATTGAATAACACCATACTGTTAAGTCAATTCTTTTATGTGGTTAAAGATATACCAACGATAAATTGAAAAAATGACATTTTTGTTCACATATTTTTTATATACTATATAATTAATTCTCACACCTTTAACACAATACTTCTTATATACATCTTTTTTCAATTTTACACACTAACATACACATCTTTATTATTTTTTTCATTTTTTCTAACGATAAACACACATACATACACATTCAAACACACTTTATATTTTTTTGAGTCTGAAAAATACGCTGTTCCCAATCGGTCACCCATCCATGTAGTAATCGCGACCAAAGCTGCTTAACTTTCGTGATAGACAAGAACCGCCGCGCTGCTATGTAATACATTCGCTTCTTACATTAAGCAGTTTCTTTGTGGTTAAATACCGTGCGCGAGATTTTTCTCGTGAATAAGGGAATTTATATAGGGAATTTATATTTAACTAGTCCTTAATTCTTTAAAACAATTTAAATAATAGTTTTTTATATAAGAATTTCAAAAACGACAGGTTTAATAAACATATAAATATGTGTGGATAAGTATTTCAATAAATTTAGCACCTGTCAATGTCTCAAACACATAGTGTCCTTATTTTTATAGCATATGCTATAGGCAGTCCGCTTTAGCACCACTCATTGAAACGAAAGCATATGTTTTCATTTTCAAAAGCGCGCTTCTTTGGAGCAAACAACTTTTCATTTGATTCAAATTTACACGCATTTTCTTCAAATTTATCTATTAGATGCTTCAAATGAATAATTTCAAAGAAGCAATAAATTATTCTGTTGCTATATATAGATGAACTATAGAAACAATTTGTAGAATATCATTAATTTAACAGTACCGTACTTTTAATTTAAACAGTTTCATTTTTTCGTTTTAAGCAATATGTTGTTCGATTAATAAATGTGTTATTGAATCAATAACGGGAAATTGAGCCTTCCAATTCTATAACTCGCCCGACGCTCGGAGACACGCGCTAATGCCAGTCGGGTAGCAGTGAGCGCCTCTGGGCCTATCACTGCTACCCGACTGGTATTAGCGCGTGTCTCCGAGCGTCGGGCAAGTTGTAGAATTGGAAGGCTCAATTCAATAGCATGGAGCTATTTGATTCAACAGCACTTTTTTTTCAGTGATAGAATATACTCTGTAGAATGGTCTATAGAGTCATTCTATAGAATCATTCTGTAAATTTTTTTTGACTGGGCTGGCAGCTCTTCGAAAATTTGAAAAAATTGGCAACACGGAAATGCTTTAAATTAAATATTATTTCATACCGATTAAATCCTTCATTAATCGAAAGTTTACATCCAAACAAGTTTAAAAATGCCCGTCTGTCAGTACTGGGTTGGGCCGAAGTACGTCTCGCAGCCATTCGAAAAAAGGCAGTTTTGTAGTTGTCAGTTCAAATGTTTAAAAAATATGCATTTAATTTACAATTATAATGTACCCACGACTGCCAGACGGTCATTTTTACACTTGCTTGGATGTAAACTTTTGATTTATAAAGGATTTAATTGGTTTGATTGAATTTC
This sequence comes from Leptopilina myrica (nomen nudum), assembly GCA_032872475.1. Taxonomy (NCBI): domain Eukaryota; kingdom Metazoa; phylum Arthropoda; class Insecta; order Hymenoptera; family Figitidae; genus Leptopilina; species Leptopilina myrica (nomen nudum). The sequence goes on from CM065467.1 coordinate 9,259,964, forward strand.
ACTATTTTCCCCCCTGTTTAACCCTTTGCCAGACGTACTTCGCCACAACCCAGAACTGTCAGACGGGCAGTTTTACACTTGTTTGGATGTAAACTTTTGATTTATGAAGGATTTAATCGGTATGAAATCAGATTTAATTTTAAACATGCTCAACCGTCTATAATGATTTTTTGAAAATTTTCAAAAGTTGACAAAATTTCCAAAAAATTTTATTTTAAATTTTTTTTGTCAAATTCGTTGATTGCTGCAATCTTTGAATCTTGCTTGGAATCGTAGAATTTAATAATCTTTTGAAAGGTATATTTGTTAAGTTTCTGACATTTGTATTTACAAACAAATCGTGATTTAAAGATTGGTATGTTTTTAGGCCATGCGTATGCAGCCGTACTGTATTTCCCAAAGATGGTGTATATGCCGGTGATTCTCCGCGGCGTAGCGCACAAGAAGCACTCATAAGTGTAACGAAAATTTTAAATTCAGGTAAATAATGATTAAAAAAATTAATTTCTATAAATTGCAGCATAAGCTTCTATAAATTACCACATAAATTTCCATAAATTACCACATAAATTTCTACATAATTCCGATTTTTTTTTCTTAATTACCAATTATGCAACAATTTACTGTTCATTATCGCACAACTTTCTATAAATGTTCATAAATTACCTCGAAAATTTCCATAAATAACCAAATTTTTAATAATAATGTTAACTTTTCATATTTTTAATAATTATCGTGGCAATTTCCTTAAATTTCCTTAAATTTCTATAAATTTCTTTAAATTTCCATAAATTTCCTTAAATTTTACTAAATTACCCAAAAAATTTATTAAATGAGATTTACGCTATAATATTGTTTAAATTATAGCAAAAAAAAATTTTTGACAGAACCTGTCCAAACATTGAATTTGTTAATTATTACTATATTTGTTTACAACAAAAATTATAAACAATTTTTCCGGCCCGCTATGGATTTTCCATTCTGGAGCCTTTATCTTAAAAAAATATATTGATAATAATCATGATGAAATTTTTTTTTTAATTTCATAAACCAAATCGTGCGCTACGCGGAGAATCACCCATATATTTCTGAGAGAAGAATTATTTTATTTATAAAGACATTTAAAATTTTTACAAGAATGACATAAATGTATCAATTTTTGAAAAATAACTTAAAATTTATATTTCACTTCTTGAATATGAAAAACAATTTATTTTTATTTGAACTATTTTAAGCAGAAAAATTTGAATTGCATTAAAAAATTTGGTTCTAATATTTAATTTATTTTTTTTCTGTGAGGCAGAATCAAAATTATTCAGTTATTGTCAATAAAAAATCTTATTTTACAGTTTTGGAAAATATGACAATTCTGGATGAACCTAACTATTTTTTCCTATTTTGTATTACTAAATCAACAATTTATTATTGTATTTCTTTGAAATTTGGCGTGGTCTTCATTAACAGTAGTTTGCCTTAGAAATTCGATAAAAATTACATAAAACTATTTATTTTCTTATTCAATTTGCTACGTGATTAAATATTATCGTATTAAATTATTTATCTTAAAAGTTACATATTTTAATATTATTTCTTAAAAAAATAAAGATTTAACTGTTTAAATAGATAAGTATTTTAGAGAAAAAATATTTAATAACAGTCGACAAATGCAAGTAACTCACTACTTCACACACACAGGAAATAAAAGAAAATGTTTTATGAGAAAAAATAAATTTATTCCATGAAGCAAATTAATTTTTTGCACACAAATCTTTCTTTCAATTTTATTCAATTTTCTCTCACTCTCTGGAAGAAAATAATTTTCGTTTTTCTTTAATTTCACTTTATTTTATTTTTTTAACTTAAAATTGGCAACACAAATTGTAGGGAAATTTAAGCAATTATTTTTTGTAGAACCATATAGAAAAAGATGTATGTGTATATAATAAGTTTCCAAGGAAGTATTTTTATACATATATATGTATATGTATACCGCATGTCTTAAAGGAAAGATATAAAACGCTTTCTCAAGTGCTTATACTCCTGATCTTTCTGCTCGTGTGTTCGTCGCACAACGTTCGTAAACGACTGAAGCAGCGAGTTACCCTTTCACCTACGCTACTCCACTTCCCAGTAGAGAAACCACTTATACTGCCGCCAGGCAAAGACAAAGGTCTTCGAGAGCGAAAAAACTTTTCGCCTTTTAAGTAATCCTTCAATCTCCACGAAAAAAAAATCTTGAAAGTAATTGCACCTCTGGGAAGAAAAAAGTTTTTTTTATTTTTAAACGTCCCACAGTTTCGAACTGTATATGTTTTTCTTATCTTTATTGCAATTTTTGTTCTTTTCAGAGCTAATACGCTAAAAGTAATGGTGAATTTTTCATGTATCGATTGTCGCTAAATTTTTTTTGGTAACTGTCCACTGCAAGCAATATAAGATAAAAGTCGCATCGAGTTTAAATATTATAATTTCTTACGATAAATGTGACTAGTAATCACTCTAATAACCGGTGAATAAAATTAGTAGCATTTGAAATTATCAGACGACGCTAATGACGATAGTAATTATCTTTGATTGGAAATAAGACGGTAGTGAACACTAGTAATTAAAATAACTACTCTTAATACTGGAGACGGTAATTAAGAGCAATTGTAAAAACCGAGGATTAATTACCGGCGGTTGTAACTAGTAATGAGTCTAACTACAGCGGTTGTCACCAACAATTTATTGCTCTAAATACCGCCAGTTGTATCTAACAATGAAGTTAGCTACTGGCGGTTGTAACTATATCAATGACGCTAACTATCCTGGCAGCTGTAACTATAGAAATTACTCTAAAAATTGTCCGATGTAACTAGAAATGACTCCAACTACCGGCAGCTGTAACTAGCAAAGATTCTAACTGACGGTGACTCTGCATGATTATCAGCGATTGCAATTAAGAGTAATTGAATCCTTAAACGACGGTAATTACTAATGATTGCAATTATTAACGAACCTAATTCCTGGGAAAGCTACACTCAGAAAAAGAGTTGGCTGCCATAACCAATTAAATAGTTGCTATAGCGCGATCCAATTAATTGGTTAGCACATCCAACTATTGGATACTGTATCCATGCGAAAAGGTACCCCAGCTATGTATGTAATGCAGCTAAGGTAATGCAGCTAAAAAGTTGGATGTATCAACCAAGAAATAGTTGCCCCATCCAATTAATTGGATCGCGCTATAGAAACTATTTAATTGGCTATGGCAGCCAACTCTTTTTCTGAGTGTAATTATTAAGAAGTAAAACTACAAGAGATTGAAATCTTTAACGACGGTAATTACTAACGACTCTAACTACAGGTTACGTTAATTATCAGGGATTGCAACTAACAGTTATTGAAAAGTTTAACCCATTAACGCCCAAATGTACAATTTTTTGGACCAAAGTTTTACACTACACTCAGAAAAAGAGTTGGCTGTCATAGCCAATTAAATAGTTGCTATAGCGCGATCCAATTAATTGGATGGGGCAACTATTTCTTGGTTGATACATCCAACTTTTTAGCTGCATTACCTTAGCTGCATTACATGCATAGCTGGGGTACCTTTTCGCATGGATACAGTATCCAATAGTTGGATGTGCTAACCAATTAATTGGATCGCGCTATGGCAACTATTTAATTGGTTATGGCAGCCAACTCTTTTTCTGAGTGTAAGGTAAATGTACATATTTCCGTGCAAGAACCTAATTCTGTGCTATTTTTTTTATTAATTAAAATAAGGAATTAATAAAATATTTTAGCAAGTGGAGAATTGTAGAATAAATTTTGCTATTTAGTAGATTAATATTATGGGTTTTATTTTACTAAAATATTTAATTAATTTTTTATATTAACTAATATTAAATGATAGCACGGAGAGAAGGGCGTAGTCAGATTAACTCATTGCGCAGTTAAATGTACTAAATAGAATAGTCGATTTTGGACTGACAAAACTGGTAGTAGGATTTACTAAACAGATGTTTAGTCATTGTAACTGCTCAGGAAAAAGTTAATTCAATTGCACAGAAAGTCAAATGGACTTAACTGTTTAGTAAAATGTAAAAGCAGTGAAATATTGTTTTCTACATTTAATTTTGCAATAAATTAGTAGTAGAAAGTCAACGTGAATTTTTTAAATTTTAACAGAAAACAAAAACATAATTATCACAAAAATTTTGAGCAGTTAATTTGCATATTTTTAAGAGGTTATGTTGATTTTTTCTGTAATCACTACAGAAATTATTTTTCAAATTAAATATAGAAAACTGCATTACTATTGGTAAACAAATGTTTGGTAATAATAGAAGATACTTAAGTACTACTGATTTTATTATTATATTTATTAATACTTGCATTGAATAAGTATCATATAATTATTTTCAAAAACAGTAAAAAAAAATTTTTTATAATTTTGTTATTCTGTATAAATTACGGACAGTCAAGAGTTGGCGCCTTGTCGCTATTCCCTTTAAAAGCGATTCGTTCAATTTCTAACCTCAAAATAAACACTTTTTACAATTCCGTCATTTTGAAAAAACAGTGTACTGCGCAGTGTTCTGTGACTTTAACTGAGCATTCAGTGTCTTCAACAACACTGTTTAGTAAAATCGACAAAACGAAACTAAAAGATGTTTTTAAATGTAACTGAATATTCAGTTATTATTACTATATACTGACTTACTAAACATGTTAAGTAGAATTCACTATAACTTTTCTCTCCGTGTAGCACGGAATTATGTTCTAGCACGGAAATATGTACATTTACCTTATACTAGCGTCGTTGTCCTCGCTCGCTAACGCTCGCTCGGAAGACATTTTACTTGTTTATTTCCACTTGTATAAATTTATTAAATAGCGTCTCCATTGATTTTATATATATTAAAAAAATTTTAATTTATATATATATATATGTGTGTGTTATGTATTTATGTGTAAATATATACATGTGTATGTAAATAATAATTTATTTTTTTTAATTATTTATGTTTGATTTGAAATATTTGTTATTCGACATTTATTTTTTCATAAATTTAGATTAAATTGTTTTAAATATTGATATTTTATTTTTACCTACTTGTAGTTAATTTTAAAGTACTAATTTTCTAATCATAAAATAAAAATATTTTTACTTACATATATAAATATTGCCTATATTTTGTAAGTCTGAAGATATTGAGTTTAGGAAAAAGTTGGCAATAAATGAAAGTTTTATTTTTATTTTGACTTTTAAGTAATGTAAAATAAAATTTTTGAATAAACAAATTAATTTTTTTTAACTGTCGGTTATATTATATTAATATAAACTGATTTAGAACATGTGCAGCACCAGAATCTAAAAATAAACGTTTATTTTAAAAGGAAAACTTAAGAGATTAAGAGATTATATATTGAAATCAAACATAAATTGTGATTGATTTTAAATTATATGTAGTTAACTTTTAAGTTTGATTCAAACATAAAATTTTTAAACATAATTTTTGTTTAAACCGTAACAGAAAATATGTTTGAATTAAATATAATTATTCAAACAAATAATACTTTTGAATCAATGCAGTAGATATTTTCTATATATTGAGATTAAACTTACAAATTAATTTCATTTAAACAAAATCGTCTAACATTATTTTTGTGTTTCATTTAAGTATAATGTTTTCTCAGTGTTCCAATTTAAGAACCAGTCGGATGTTAAAATTAAATGTTAAATTAAAATTTTGTTAATAAAATTAATAAATGTTATTAAAAGTCGAGTAATATTTAAAATGTCTCGAGCAATTAATATTTTGAGCGAAGCAACTTTTATTATATATCAGAGCAACTATTACTACTTTGTATAGATTTTTAGTTTTTACTAAAAAAAATATTTTTTTATAAAAGTTATGTCAAATTGAATTTTTTGCAAGTTTTTAAACAAAATTTTATTTTTCCTAAATGAATGAATCGATTTAAATGAATCAAGTGGGGATATAATAAAGGAGATAAAATAATTATACTTTTTTTTAGAATTAGAGACTTCTTAAAAAATTTATTTTTGAATAATTATGTATTTAATTTTATGAAAAAATAATTTTTTTAATGTTCTGCCTCTTTAAAATTTTTTTTTAAATTTCAACATAAAATTAAAACTATAAGAAATCAAAATTCGTTGAAAAGATTTATGAGCAACAATTTTTAAAAAGTTACAATCAAAATTATATTGCAACAAACATGAAAGTTTGATGTTTTTCTGAATTAAAACATTGTTTGCATCTATGAAATAAACAAAATACTGTCGAGTTAACATTTATATAACCATAATATTGATTAAAAACTAAGTATAGTCATGTTGCACTATACAATTTGATTTCTTATAGTTTTAATTATGTTAATATTTTTATCAAATTTTTAAAAGACGCAGAAAATTAAAAAAAAAATTGTTTATAACAAATTTGTTAAATAATTATTCAAAAATAAACTCTTTAAAAAGTCTCTAATTCTAAATGAAAGTATATCTTATCCCCTTAATATTCAAGCTTCATTTATTTCAATCGGTTTATTCATTTAGAAGAAATAAAATTTTGTTTAAAAAGTTGTAAAAAAATTCATTTAGCAATAACTATTATAAAAAAACTAACATTTTTACTGAGAAAACAATATATTTAAATCAAACATAATTATCTTAGTCATACAGTAAACCAAAAATTATGTTTGATTTAAACGTAATAATTTTGATTCAATGCATAGTAATTTTCGTTCGGTAGAAATTAAAATTAATTCAATAACAAAATATGTTTAAATTAAACATATATTTTTAGTTCAAAAAAATTTTTGATTTTTTTCTCAGTATTTAAACGGAGTCAGATATATAAATTTATTTATTTAGTTAAATAATTAAACAAACAATATATATAATTATGTATGTAGAAAGGTCAATACCAGGTCCGAAAAATATACGCAGACGTCATTACCGGGTCATTTTTGACTTTTCGGGTCCGACCCGATAGTGCCACTATAAGATAGTAATAAATAAATTTTTTAATAAAAAAATATCCTTCCTCCATAATACTTTATTAAAAAAATTTATTAATTTATTAATTTTTTTTGTTGGACGGGGGTTGGTTTTGGGTTCGATACCTTCCAGTACCAAATATAATGTCAATTGACTTTATGTTTGGTATTGGAAGGTATCGAACCCAAAACCGACCCCCGTCCAACAAAAAAAATTAATAAATTTTTTAATAAAGTATTATTGAAAAAGCATGCATTATAATAAATTCAAGGTGATGCATCCTTCCTCAAAAATACTGTTTATGTATTTTAGAAGGACCTGGTATTGACCTTTTTACATACATACACAGAGAAAAATGGATTATAAGTGATATAATTCAGATTATACTTTTTATGATATTTTAAATTGTATATAGGATAGTTAACCAGAATTATAAAATTAAATATCTAAGTATTACCATTTTCAAATTATTGATCATATTAATTTAGATTATAAAACTTGCATCAATATAATTGGTCTTTACGTTATTTTAAATAAATAAAATTTTGACAAATTAGAACTAACCCTTAAATTAAAAAATTAATTTACTATTTAATTGCCTAATAATAAAATTTTAAAAAATAAAAATTTGTTGTTGCTAATAATTAATTAATTAAATAAATTGATCAATCACTAAATTTATTTATTCATAAATTTCTGGTAATTTCATTTTTTTAAATCTACAAAATTATTAAAATTATTTAAAAAATTATTATTAATATTGTTACCAATTCAATAATAATTGATGAATTAATCATAAATAAATTTACAAAGAAATAAATTCTTACTAATCACAAAATTTACACTTTGTAAGTAAATAAAAATACTTTGAAGAAATGGTTAAAAATAATCTTCTCTTGTAATATTTAAACTAAAAATGGTTATAATCAATATAAAAATGCAATTATTAGAAATTTACAAACCTGGAAAATTAAAATAGCAGCACATATGTAAAAAAGTTCGATCACAACAAATTTTTAAAACGACTTTAACCTCATAATATGACAATTTGAAAAAACATGTTGCTATAGTAATAATCTAAAATTATAATTTGATTCGATTTTGGAGTATAAAATGTATATGTGAATACCAGAAATAATTCTAAAACATTGAAAGGTTGTAAATAGATTATAGAGGGTATTAATCAGATTATATTCAGTATGATCTTTTTTTCTATATTCCTAATTGTATAACCCATTTTTCTCCGTGTACATATTATATAAGAATTTTGTATATATTATATATTGTGTACTTTACAAACATATATATATATACACTACCGGCAGAAACTGTCAGCACAAACGATCGGCGAGCTACGAAAAGTTGCTGCCGAAATTAAATTACCATATTTTATTATTGAAAAATGATAGAAACTTGGACATTTTTTAAGATATTTCAAAAACTACTGAACGGATTTTCCATTTTCAAGGCTCAAATAAAAGCTGAGACTTTAAAGATTATGTTGCGAAATTTAAAATTTTTCTAGCATGTGCAGCCACACAAACATGGTGCAGGAAAATAGAAAAATTAATCAATTTTTTTCAAAATCTCTTAGGTGATAAAATCTCTAAAAATATAAAATAATTTTTATTTATATATCAAACGACGGAGAATTTAATTGGCTTTCGAACAATCCAAGAACCAAGTTTCTATCATTCTTCAATAATAAAATATGGTTATTTAATTTCAGCAGCAACTTTTCGTAGCTCGCTTGTAGTTCGTACCGACAATTACAATATACAAAATTCTTTTTATTACATTTTCGAAAAAGCCAAAACAATATTTTTTGGGTACATTATATGTGTGAGTATACATGTGTATGTATTGTGTGTATATGTGTGAGTATACATGTGTATGTGCTGTGTGCATATGTGTGAGTATACATGTGTATGTGTTGCGTGTATATGTGTGAGTATACATGTGTATGTATTGTGTGCATATGTGTGAGTATACATGTGTATGTGTTGCGTGTATATGTGTGAGTATACATGTGTATGTATTGTGTGCATATGTGTGAGTATACATGTGTATGTGTTGCGTGTATATGTGTGAGTATACATGTGTATGTATTGTGTGTATATGTGTGAGTATACACGTGTATGTGTTGTGTGTATATGTGTGAGTATACATGTGTATGTATTGTGTGTATATGTGTGAGTATACATGTGTATGTATTGTGTGTATATGTGTGAGTATACATGTGTATGTGTTGCGTGTATATGTGTGAGTATACATGTGTATGTATTGTGTGCATATGTGTGAGTATACATGTGTATGTATTGTGTGCATATGTGTGAGTATACATGTGTATGTGTTGTGTGCATATGTGTGAGTATACATGTGTATGTATTGTGTTCATATGTGTGAGTATACATGTGTATGTATTGTGTGCATATGTGTGAGTATACATGTGTATGTATTGTGTGTATATGTGTGAGTATACATGTGTATGTATTGTGTGCATATGTGTGAGTATACATGTGTATGTATTGTGTGTATATGTGTGAGTATACATGTGTATGTGTTGCGTGTATATGTGTGAGTATACATGCATATGTGTTGTGTGCATATGTGTGAGTATACATGTGTATGTGTTGTGTGCATATGTGTGAGTATACATGTGTTTGTGTTGTGTGTATATGTGTGAGTATACATGTGTATGTATTGTGTGTATATGTGTGAGTATACATGTGTATGTATTGTGTGTATATGTGTGAGTATACATGTGTTTGTGTTTTGTGTATATGTGTGAGTATACATGTGTATGTGTTGTGTGCATATGTGTGAGTATACATGTGTATGTATTGTGTGCATATGTGTGAGTATACATGTGTATGTGTTGCGTGTATATGTGTGAGTATACATGTGTATGTATTGTGTGCATATGTGTGAGTATACATGTGTATGTATTGTGTGCATATGTGTGAGTATACATGTGTATGTGTTGCATGTATATGTGTGAGTATACATGTGTATGTATTGTGTGTATATGTGTGAGTATACATGTGTTTGTGTTTTGTGTATATGTGTGAGTATACATGTGTATGTGTTGTGTGCATATGTGTGAGTATACATGTGTATGTTATGTGTGTATATGTGTGAGTATACATGTGTATGTATTGTGTGCATATGTGTGAGCATACATGTGTATGTATTGTGTGTATATATGTGTTTATGTACATTTGTATATATGTTGCCGATGGATGAACCGATGTATATCTATATATGTTGCTGGCCGACGAATCCGACGAAACGACGAAACGACTAGGAAACATTTTAATATTATAGAAGATTTTAACATAAAAACTCAACAGGTAAAATTCCGTAATAGTAATTTCTTATTGGTCAAAAACCACTCATTCGAATGGCGTTCCAAAAAATGTTATAAATTAATAAATAAACAAATTACATATGTTTTTTTAACATAGAATTTTTATGTTTTTTTTAGTTTTCCAATTTTGGTACAGGTAGGGGAGACCGAGGAGGAAAGTAACAAAGAAGGAAAATGGTTTATTGAACCAGGCAAGTTTTAATTCTGTGTTCTTATTTTGTTTTATTCTGCTTGCCATAATTTTTAATTTTTGCTTTTAAACTTTAGATAAAGTAATTTTCATGTTTTAAAGATTAATGTTTTATTTTTAATTTTTTATATGCTAAAAATATGGAACATTTGGAAATTTTTCTTAAGTGGTAAAAGCTATTACGTTACTATTAATTATTAATTTATCTTAAAATATAGAATTAGTACTTTTGTTTCTCATTTTAATAATTCAATATTATATAAACGATAAGTTTAAAAATTAAATGCTACATCTGTGATATAGATAAGAAGACAAACGCCACATTTTGAATTTTTCCTAAAGGAAACCAACCAAATAGCGAACACTAATTTATCTCCGCCTTTTGGGGGTTTTCCTTAAAAAAAAACAATCAACGAAAATTTTTTCCCTTCTTACTAATTTTTGAACCTCCCTTCTCTAATTTAACTTGTCACCCCTGAAATTTTCTTGTAAAAAGGAGTCAGAATAAACATAATTTTCGAAAGGTAAGGATCATTGTCGCGATCCTTAACCATAAACATATTCTCATCAATTTTATAAATTCGAAATTTACGCGAAGTCTTGTCGCAAAACATTGTTAACATCTTAGAATTTTGAACACTCTTAACCAACTGTAACACACACAAAAATGAAACAAATATATTATTTCTGTAAATAAGGTATTATTTGTGTGTAATTTAATTTTCCTTATTTATCATTCTTCTGATTAAGTAACACTTAATGTTAAAAAATAATCAGACCGCATATTAAATTAAATGTGCGGAAATAACATGGTCCTGCGAGCCAGATTCAAGAAATTTCTTGTAATCTAAAACCCAGTAGTAAACTCTTGAAAGTTTAGCTGTGTCGTGAATTACAGTGATTATTAAATTTTTGCCTTGGTTTGTAGTGTTGTTTATCGTGTCAAATTAAACTAATTAAATTGAAAAACTGAAACAATTATTAACTCAACAATTTGAAAATTCTACGTCAACAAGTTTTCAAAATAACTCTCGTGTAAATAATTCGTCTGTCGCTTTCAATTCAAAAACTATCCTTCCAAGAATAAATTTACCTTCGATTAATGGGTTTTATGAATCTTGTATAGGATTTCATAATTTATTTAAAAAACTTATTGATGAAGATGAAGGTATTTCTAACATCGAGAAACTGTATCATTTAAAGGGTTGCTTACAGGGTGAAGCTTCAGAAATAGTAGCGTCAGTTTAATTATCATCTGAAAATTATCAAGTTGATTGGCGCTTATTAAAAGAAAGATATGATAATAGAAAAATTATTCGCGAAACTCATGTAAATTCGTTATTAAATTTACATGTCGCTTCCAAAGAATTTACAATTCGATCTCTGCTTGATCACATTCAAAAACACGTTAGAGCACTTGAAGCTCTAAAGGAACTTATCGATTAATGGGATACATTATTAATCGGAATAATAAAACAAAAACTCAACTCCTTTTATAACAAAAAGTTGGCAGAATTTAGCGCGGACATTGAAAAACGAAAGTTTAATAATTTGCTAACCTTTTTACAACGTCGGGCTTAATTTGAAGAAAATAAAGTAGGGGAGACCGGGGCTAAACCGGACATGGGGCTAAACCGGACAAGTCAAATATTTTCGAAACCGTGAAGAATTTCAAATCGTGTAAATAACCTATGAACGCGCAATTTCGTGATACATATGCTACATGAGGTTTTAGGGACGTGTCAATTTTCTTAAATAATAGTTGCCGTTAATATGTGAAAATGTCATTTCTTGAGGTAAAAGTAAAAAAAAATTTTCTTCATTTTTTGGGTGTTTTATCGTTAAAATTAAAGTGCTAATATCATACGGACATTTTTCTTTTAGCTCAAGGTGTACTGAGTTTAGTAGAAAAAAAGTTTAATAGAAAACATTAAGAAGAAAAAATATATTGCAGGTTAATTATTAGATGACGGTGTAGGGCTGAATCGGACATCGTGATTAAAAACAACCAAATCTTTGAATTCTTTAATTTATTTTATATTAATTAACTATTTTATATTATATTCTTTGCTTAGAACTACTTTACAAATAAATAAATAAAGAATTTATTTTAAAACTTGAATTCGCAAGCGAGTTGCTACAAACAGACAAGCCTGAAAACTGTAATTCATTTTATATTATAATTATTACCGATTTTACATATTATATTATATTCTTTGTATAGAACTATCTACAAATAAATAAAAGAAGAATTGATTTGACTTTTTTACCAAAAAAAGAAAATTTGTATCTCATTCTTTAATTAATTGGCCGTGTCCGATTTAGCCCCACCAATTTTCGGATTTTCGTTTTTGAGGTAGTCACCTTCGAAGCAATATATCTCTAAAGCTATTGTACTTTTTTTAAATCGAACAAGTGTGATTTGTAGGTGAAAGTACAAGCTTCAAAACGGTATATTAAACTTTAGCAAAAAGTATGTTTTTGTATGAGTTTTCTGGTCAAAGACCAAATCCGCCCGGTTTAGCCCCGGTCTCCCCTACACTTAAATAACGGTAAAACACAAGGCATACCCGACAAAAAATCGAAATTTCGTCCTAATCAACGGTCTCAACATGCGTGTCCTACCAGTATGACTAAATCTCCGTGTCCTCATTGTAAAGATAGTCACGTTATTTATCATTGCGAAAAGTTTAAAAAATTAACTCCCCAACAGCGGTTCGGAATCGCAAAAAATTTAATGCTTTGTATAAATTATTTGCGTTCTAATCATCGTGTTCTTGATTGCACTGGTCAATCATGTCGTAAATGTAAAAAAAAACATAAAATTTTGTTACATTTTGAGAAAAAACCATATGAGTATGCAAATTGCACTAAAAAATCATCCAGATACTATATTGCAAAAAACTCAATTTGGGTGGATTGTAACTGGTGAAACTAATCGCTCTTGCTCGAAACATAATGTGCAATGTCATGCAATTATTTATTCGAATTCTTTGGAAACAAATCTTACAAAATTTTGGGAGGTTGAATAAGTCCCTTTTAAAAGGTTTCTATCACCTGAAGCTAAACTCTGTGAAGAACATTTTTTTGGAAAATACTTGTTGAAATGAGGAAGGTAAATATATAGTAAGATTACCGTTCAATGAAAATAAATGCAAATTAACGGATTCGTGTTCGGTAGCGTTAAAGCGGTTTCATTATTTAGAAAAGAAAAGGAAGAAAACGAATTTGAAAACCAATTATTGCAACTTTCTTCAAAAGTATGGAGATTTAAATCATTTGTCAAAATTAGGGAATAAAAATTCGTGTAATCGTGGATTTTATTTACCTCATCACGCCGTGATAAAGGAAGATAGTTCGACAACTAAATTACGTGTCGTATTCGATAATTCGGCAAAAACGTCATCCGTAATTTCACTTAATCACTCTTTAATGGTAGATCCGACACTTCAAAGTGATCTTTGTAGTTTAGTAACTCGTTTTAGATCCCATAAAATTGAGTTGACAGCCGATATTGAGAAAATGTATAGACAAATTTTGGTACATCAGGAAGATACGGAATATCAAAAAATATTATTTCGAAAAAATACAGATGAAAATGTACATAAATTAAAATTAAATACCGTTACATACGGAACTTCTTGTGCACCTTTTTTTGCAATTCGTACTCTTTATCAATTAGCAGATGATGAAAGGGAACAACATCAGATCGGATCTTTTATTCTTAAACAAGATTTTTACGTAGACGATGGTGTGACAGGTGCAAATACAATTGAAGAAGTCATATTAGTACGAGATGATCTCATTGCACTTTAAAAAAAAAGGTGGTTTCAATTTGCGAAAATGGTCCAGCAACAACCCTTCGTTTATTCCTCCTGATTCGGAAGGATTAATTAATAAAGATATCCCCGAGAAGATTTTATTTTTTATAAAGTCAATATGAAAGATTCTTCAAAATTTGTTTCAAAAAGATCAATTCTATCACAAGTCGCAAAATTATTTGACCCTTTAGGACTATTTGGTCCAATTGTCGTAAAAGCGCAAATTATTATTCAACTGCTTTGGAAGGCAGGAGTTTCTTGGGATAGTTCAATTCTACTTGATATTCATACTATGTGGATTGAGTTTAAAGATCAATTATAACTGGTGGAAAAACTTCAATTTCCACGCTGTATCGTGTCATCAGATGCGATTAAATTTGAATTAAATGGATTTTGTGATGCAACTTAAAAGGCGTATGGAGCCTGTGTTTATTTGCGCTTAACAAATTCCAAACAAAATCACTCCGTCTCATTAGTTTGTTCGAAATCAAGAGTAGCTCCCGTCAAATCTTTGTCATTGCCTCGTTTAGAATTATGCGCTGCTCTTCTTCTAAGTAATCTCGTTACTTGGACTACAAAAGCGCTTCAGATAGAATTTAAAAATTTGTACTTGTGGTCAGATTCTACAATTACATTACAATGGATAAAAACCGAGCCTTATTTGTTAAAAACGTTTGTAGCAAATAGAGTTGCAGAAATTCAAAAGTTATCAAAAAACTGTGAGAGGCGATATGTACCAACACAGGATAATCCCGCTGATTTGGTGTTGATTATTTAATGGGGAATCTTCCACACACACGTGTTAATTATACACGTCCATTTGCAAATGTTGGTGTCGATTATTGGGGCCCGTTATATATTAAAGAAAGAAGATGTAGTAACAAAAATCGAATTAAAGATTATATTTGTGTATTTGTTTGCATGATTACAAAGGCCGTACATTTAGAACTCGTTAGTGATTTGAGTTTTGAAGCATTTATAGCTTGTTTAAAACGTCTCTTTTCTGGAAGGGGAATCGCAAAATCAATTTCCTCAGACAATGCTAAAAATTTCGTTGGAGCTAGTCGCGAAATTGTAGAGCTGTATAATTTTTTCCAATCGAATGAAAACAATAAAATAATTTTAAAAAATCAAGCAGAATAAAAGATTTCTTAGAATTTTATTCCTCACCGCTTTCCTCATTTTGGAGGATTGTGTGAAGCAGCTGTAAAGTCCTTCAAGCACCATATGATTCGTACTGTCGGTGATACATTACTAATTTTTGAACAATTAGAAATATACATTATTGAGATAGAAGCGATTTTAAATTCTCGACCTGTTTGTCCTATGTTCTCTGATCCTAATGATTTCCAAACCTTAACGCCTGGTCATTTCCTGATTGGTGGTGCATTAACTAGCTTCCCTCAACTAGATGCGATGGATGTCAACAGTAACCGCCTGTCGGCTTGGGAAAATGCTCAAAAGCTCCGACTGCAT
The DNA here is from genome assembly GCA_032872475.1 of Leptopilina myrica (nomen nudum). Lineage (NCBI taxonomy): Eukaryota > Metazoa > Arthropoda > Insecta > Hymenoptera > Figitidae > Leptopilina > Leptopilina myrica (nomen nudum). The sequence continues at coordinate 9,275,833 of CM065467.1, forward strand.
TTTTGGAAAAGGTGGCACAAGGACTACTCATTCTAGACAAGATGGAATTGTCCGAGTGGTAGCAGTGAAAACTGACACTGGCAACTATAAACGGTCTATAAAAAAAATTTGTCCTCTTCCAATTGAAACATGTAACGAAGTTAATACAACGTAAACAATTTATTGTATTAATAATCTTTCATTTGATAAAAAACCATTTTTTGAATATTGATTATTTCTTAACGTTTTAACGGCACAGCCGTCCTCTTCAGAAACTGAGATTTTATTATAAATTATAAATACACGTACATAAAATACTTTTACAAATAAAAAATTATTTTACAAAAATAAAACTATTTAACAAAAAATATTTACCATTGAAAAAAATATAAATAAAAATGAAAATTTGGACATTATTAAACAATTTGTCGATTGTTAAAACGTCTAGCTTGACACGATTGCTAATATACACTGATCAATTATAAAGTCATAAGAATAAGTATGAAAAGAGTAAAAGTAATTTCAATGAACATATTACAATAATGCGAATAATAAATAGATAGACAAAATGTCACGGTGTTACCAAACAAAGAAAACACTATAAATATTTTCTATCATTAAGGAAATGGAGATAACAATTAATAAAATTTTGAGTATCGTCTTTTTTGTTTATTGCATTCATTTGCAAATTAATATGAATCATTTCGGATATTAAACGTTTGCTCTCATTAGATTCTTTGTCAAGTATGTAAAAATTATCCCAATCAAAGTCATGTTTTTGTAAATTTTTATGAGTAGCAGTGACGCCAATCTTAGCTTTTTTGTGTTCGTTAATAGGAACCCCTACCATTCGTTTTGTTTCACCAACATAAGAAGCTGAACAATCCATACATTTAATTTTATAAACAACGTTAGTAATCTCGGATTTTTTATTTATATCTTTACACTTTTTGATCAAATTATGATTCAAAACTTTATTATTAGTTGGTACAGTTAAAATATTATATTGTTTAAGAATTGATGAAGATTTTTCATATATCTTTGGTACATATGGTAAAAATACTTTTGGTGATTTTCTATAGGGTCAGAATTTCTCAAACGGATCACTTTAAAAAAAATATTTTTTATTTCCATCCAAAATAATTTTTTTTACTCCTGGTAGAGTAAAAGAAAGACCCTAAAAATTGTAGACCAAAAAAAATTTTTTTGTTAATGTTATTAATAATTCAGTTTTTATGTAGTCTTAAATTAAAAATTTTTTTTCTCGAAATCCAGTTGACCGATTTTAAAAATTCAAAAGGGGTTTTCTTCTTCTTGAAACAAAGTATTTAAAAATAATTTTTGTTTTAAAAAAAATTGATTTTTAATAGTTTTTTATATAATTTGTTTATAAATTGTTAATAACAAATTGTGTTCTGCGCCTCCTAGAAAAAAAATAAAAATTGTATTGTATTGCCAATATCCCCCTGAGAAAAAAAACGTTTAGAAAAAAATGTACATCAATTACAAAAAAAGTTATTAAATAATTAGTGTCGCGGTGCAGAGCGATATATGACTCGCAAGCACGGCTCTCATGGCATCTGTGTGCACTGGCGCTACACTATAAGTTTGTACAAATCCTAACAGTCTCAATATTTAAGGAAAACGTAATACAGTTTAATTATTCGTATATTTATATAACATTTTGTTTAAGAAATACTAATATTACAATATACCTAATAAAATAACAATATAAATATATATAGAGTTTAACGTCTTGTATCGCTTTGTACGGCCGCGGTTATTATTTACTAACTTTTTTCATAATTAACGTGGGCAGATCACAATTTATTATTAACATTTTATAAACAAATTATTTAAAAAACTATTGAAAATAAATTTGTTTAGACACTAAAATTATTTTTAAATACTTTGTATTATAAAGAAGAAAATCCGATTTATTATTTTTAAATAAGTTTATAAATAATTTTAACTGAAATTTTTGAAAATATTTTTGGGTCATTTTATTTTCATTTTATTATTACTTTGAAACAAATAAAGATAATTAAGTGAATTTTTTTTAAATTAAAGCTTAAAGTCTATACATTAGATTTAATCTTTCAAAAACATTGAGAACATTCTTCAATTTGCAATTGTTTAAAATAATTTTTAAAAACAATTATAAATTTTCATTTTTTAGCAATCGCTTTATTTAATCCTTGAAGTATAGACTTTAAGCTTTAATTTAAAAAAAATTCACTTAATTATCTTTATTTGTTTCAAAGTAATAATAAAATGAAAATAAAATGACCCAAAACTTTAACACCTGATTACTTCAAAAATAAATTTTTTTTTTGAAAAATGTTTTAGGGGCAAAAAGTGTACTCATATATCTACCAAAAATCATAGATAACTTGAAAATTGGAGACAAATAATTTTTAAGTGGCCGGTTTCACTTATTTTGGCCCATAAATAATAGAATTTTATAAATATTTTATTAAAAATTTTTTAAAATAATTTTAATTAAAAAATTGATCTTGTAAATCAATTTATTAAATTTTTTACAATAGTACCTAATTAAATTTTTTAGAAAAATTTTATTACAATAAAATAAATGAATCATTCCGAGAAATTTTAATAAAATGTATTAAAAATAATTGAATTCATATCAAAAAATGAAATTCTTACGAATATTTTTACTATTTAGAAAAATAATTTAATCATATTTTGTTATTAAAAATCATTTTTTAACCAATTTGAAGCTGTGTTCAGAAATACAAAAGAAACTTAAAAATCTTCTTTTTAATGTAAATTTGTTTTAATTTCAGAGGAATAATTCCAATCAATAAAGAAAAATTAAAATTCATCTTTTAGTTAAAAAACTTTCAAATCTAAAAAAAATCCTTTTTTTTGTTGATGAATCTTCGTATATTGAAAATAAAATGTAAAAATAACTGTTAAGCGAAATTTTCATCTCACTTTGAGATTTTATTTTTTTCGGTGTATTGTTTATAAAAGTACTTGAAGTATTCCGAACAATTTTATTATTTAGAAAAACAATTAAATTTTTGCTAAGAATTTTAAAAATCTTTTCGAAAATAATAATAAATAAAAACTCATTAGTAAAATAGTTAATTATTAAAGTTTTTCAAATTTCGAATCTGAAATTATTTCGTTCACCGTCGTTGTTATAAAAAGTCCGAAAATAATTTTTTTTACTCCTTGTTAAGTACAAAAAAGACCCCAAAAATTCTAGAACAACTAAATTTTTGTTAATATTCTTAACAATTTAGTCTTATCTTGACTTAAATAACAAAAATTTTCTAGAAATAAAGTTGACCGATTTAAAAATAATAAATCGGATTTTCTTCTTTATAATACAAATTATTTAAAAATAATTTTAGTGTCTAAACAAATTTATTTTTAATAGTTTTTTAAATAATTTGTTTATAAAATGTTAATAATAAATTGTGATCTGCCCACGTTAATTATGAAAAAAGTTAGTAAATAATAACCGCGGCCGTACAAAGCGATACAAGACGTTAAACTCTATATATATTTATATTGTTATTTTATTAGGTATATTGTAATATTAGTATTTCTTAAACAAAATGTTATATAAATATACGAATAATTAAACTGTATTACGTTTTCCTTAAATATTGAGACTGTTAGGATTTGTACAAACTTATAGTGTAGCGCCAGTGCACACAGATGCCATGAGAGCCGTGCTTGCGAGTCATATATCGCTCTGCACCGCGACACTAATTATTTAATAACTTTTTTTGTAATTGATGTACATTTTTTTCTAAACGTTTTTTTTCTCAGGGGGATATTGGCAATACAATACAATTTTTATTTTTTTTCTAGGAGGCGCAGAACACAATTTGTTATTAACAATTTATAAACAAATTATATAAAAAACTATTAAAAATCAATTTTTTTTAAAACAAAAATTATTTTTAAATACTTTGTTTCAAGAAGAAGAAAACCCCTTTTGAATTTTTAAAATCGGTCAACTGGATTTCGAGAAAAAAAATTTTTAATTTAAGACTACATAAAAACTGAATTATTAATAACATTAACAAAAAAATTTTTTTTGGTCTACAATTTTTAGGGTCTTTCTTTTACTCTACCAGGAGTAAAAAAAATTATTTTGGATGGAAATAAAAAATATTTTTTTTAAAGTGATCCGTTTGAGAAATTCTGACCCTATATAAAAATGAATTGACATTGTTTTTTTGAATATTAGATTTAATAGAACAAATGCGTTACTTAATGTATTTGTCTATGAAATCAATAGGATAATTATTTCTAAGAAGAATTGTTTTAACATTTTTAATATTTTTATTATGAAATTTTTTTTCTGATAATTTTATTGCCCTGTCCGTTAAATTATAAATAATTGCAATTTTTTGAGCTATAGGATGTTGAGAATCATAATTTAAAGTACGTTCAGAAAAAGTAGGTTTTTTATACCAATCCGTGATTATTTTATTACTATTATTAATTATAAGTACATCTAAAAAATTAATTGATTAATTAATTAATTAATCTAATAATTAATTAATTCTACTTTATGAGTGAATTGTAATCTTAAATCATAACTGTTAAAAACGTCCAACATTTCATGAACTTTATCATTTGGAATGCATGTGATTACATCATCAACGTACCTAAAGAAAAACAATAGTTTAAACGACAATTTATTTAAACAACAAGTCTCAAGATCATCCATGACAATGTCCGCAAATAGCCCAGATATGGAAGAACCCATAGGTGTACCATAAGTTTGCTGGTAAAATTTACCATTAAATTTGAAATAAATATTATCAAACAAAAAGGAACATGCGTCAAGTAGATCATCGAGAGGGATATTTGAATTTTTAGAAATAGAAGAATAACGTTTAACGATGCAATCAGATACATGTTTAGATCCGACATTTGTAAATAAAGATTTGACATCTAGACTAATAAATATGTGATTATCTGGAATAACAAAATTTTTAATCTTTTCAATGAAATCAAAACTATTGCGAATGTAAGATTTAGGTTTAGGTATAGATTTATTCAGAATATATAACAAATGTTTAGAAAGAAAATATGTTGGTGATCCTACGGTAGAAACAACAGGTCTAAAAGGACAATCCTTTTTATGTATCTTAGGTAGTCCATAAAATTTAGCAAGATTCGTATTAGTTTGCGTCAGAACAAAGTCACTATATGATTTATTTAAGTATCCATTTTTATTCCAATATTTTAATAATTCATAAGTGTTTATTGTTACTATTATTGTTAAATCTATAACCATTGCCTAGAGAAACGACATCAATTACATTATTAGGTATGTCACAATTTGATAAATTAAAACACCATTTTTGTTGTGGACAAAAGGAATTATTCCTATTTTCACATTTTTTGTTGTTTTTGTTACACATAAAATTAAATTTTTTAGAAATTTTATCATTTTGTGTATTGACAAAACGTGCATGCTCTTTGTTATGTATTGAAAAAATTGACTTAGAAATATGAGGTAAAAAATTATTGTTTATAACAGACTTTAAAAATTCAATCTTTTGTTTTAAATAATGAATATGAATGCATTTATCTATTTATTATTCGCATTATTGTAATATGTTCATTGAACTTACTTTTACTCTTTTCATACTTATTCTAATGACTTTATAATTGATCAGTGTATATTAGCAATCGTGTCAAGCTAGACGTTTTAACAATCGACAAATTGTTTAATAATGTCCAAATTTTCATTTTTATTTATATTTTTTTCAATGGTAAATATTTTTTGTTAAATAGTTTTATTTTTGTAAAATAATTTTTTATTTGTAAAAGTATTTTATGTACGTGTATTTATAATTTATAATAAAATCTCAGTTTCTGAAGAGGACGGCTGTGCCGTTAAAACGTTAAGAAAAAATTATTTTTCTTATTTTTTCATTATTTTAAATGACTCAGAGTGATCGATAAATTCATCATTATTGTTAAATAATACCAAGTGATAAATTCAAATTAATATCATATTCTATAATGCTACTTTTCTCCTAGGTAGTGTTACATTCCTCCTCGGGGGTTAGGAGGAAAGTAACAAATGCAGAGGTCGTGAAAAATTCATGCTGTGAACTGGTTATTTAATCTAAATGTCTAATTCAAATTTTATTTAACAGGTGAAAGTACAAGCTTTCGATTAACGTATTTACAAAAATTATTCGTTAAATAGTTTGAATGCTATAATAAAATGTGAAATAAAAGTTAATTAGTTATTTGAATCAAATAAATTTTATTTAAATGTATAAACAACTATTATAAAATTTTAATTTGTCTATGTGTTATTTTATTTCACAGAACTTGTTTATGCACTGAAATAAAATAATAATTAATAGGGGAGACAGGGGCGTAATGGATCACTTTTTATTGCTTAACTTCGTCATTCTTGCTTTAATAAAAATTTCATCATGTGGAAAACTTAGCCTAACATCTCAGCTTTCAATTAAAAAAGTACGCCATAATATCACTTATACTTTTTTTTCTAGAACAATGTTTTTGGAGAAATGCAAGGAGAGCAATTTCGCCTCGGGACGGGGCGTAATGGATCACTACCCTGGGCGTATTGAATCAGAAATGAAATTATAATTTTGGTTATGAAATAATATTTAATATTTACAATTTTGGTTTCTATTGTACACCTATAACAAAGAATATTGAAAATGGAACATATTTCATTTAAACTTTAAATATTTTCATGCAATTTTCTAATTGTAAAAGATGTAGCAAAATGCAAAATTCATTTACTTAAAAATTCTATTTTTCCGTTATTTTTTATAAAGGGTTATCATTGTTACTTATTAATATATTACAAGAAATTAAACTTGACAGAATTATTTTATTAAAATTTTAAATATAGTAGGTTTTTCTTAATAGAATAAGCGAGCCAATACGCCCCAGAGGTGTTTGTTGAGAATTTTGTTATTATTTTTCAATACCGTAAATGTTAAATAAAAATTGTCAATTGTTCATTAAGAACAAATGTTTAAAGCTCAAAACCTGATATACAAAAATTTTTTACAAGTCGTTTTAAAAAAGATGTAACAAAAAAACAAAGACTTGAAAAGTTTACTTTCAAGCGTCAAAATCACTTTTTCTACCATATTTTTAACAATAATAAATTAATAACAATTAAACTTGGTGCAAACATACAGTATGCCAAGTGCATTATTTTGATCATAACCGAAATTACTCTGATTTACCACTTTTGAATAAATTGAAGTGATCCATTACGCCCCTGATAAATAATGCCCCGGTCTCTCGTACTGTCAAAAAACAGACAACCAGCACAAGCTTGAATCAAAGTAACACAAAAACAAAATAATATTATACAAGAATTCACAGCATTGTTTAAATAAAACAAATCCAATACATTTTTAAAAAAGCCGTCCCTCATATTGAATCCTCTATTTTGAATTTTAAAACATGGATGTAAGATTCGTAACGAATGATCATATAAACAAATTAAAAATTCTAAACCTGACTTTGAATTTGGTAATCAACGACCCTGAAAACCCTCGAGTAACAATTTTCAAGTGAATCCAATTAGTTTTAACAATTTTATTCGACCTATCTGATAGGGAATATATTTTGACGCGTTATTTAGGACTTTTAGATGTATTCCAGGATGAGTACCTATACTAAAATTGGAAACATATATGTAATTTGTTTATAAATTTATACAATTTTTTGGAACGCAATTCGAAAGAATAGTTTTTGGTCATTAAAAAATTACTATTGCGGAATTTTTTCTGTTGAGTTTTTATGTTTAAATATAGTGTGAAATTTTGGTCCAAAAAATTGTACATTTGGACTGTATTTAGAAAACTCTAACTAGAGACGACATAAATCGTTATCGACTATAACAACTAGAGATTGTAACTGTCAGTAATTGAAACCTTTGAAGATGCAGTAATTACTAGTGGTTACTATTACCTCTAATATGACTTTAATTATCAGAATGGTGATTATTGTAGCAACTCTATAACTACTAAACCCACATAGCACAAAAACTTCCAGGAAGTTTCTCGTGGGAACCTTCGGAAGTTACCCTTGGTAACTTTCTGGAAATTTCCAGGAAATACAATATTGTCCGCAGGTTAGAAGCTTCCCATGGAAACTTCCTGCAAGTTACCAGGAAGTTTCCAAAAATTAAATAAAATTTTTTTTAGTGAAATTATTATTTAAAAAAGGGACTCGAATCACCATAGTCCTCAAAAGTGTGTTGCTGGGATAACGCTTTATGCGCTCAATCAAATCGTCACTTGACTTCACAGGGCTAATTTATATATTACGAGACAGAAGGCGCGCTTTTGCTCGCTGAATTTATTATTTATTTATTATTATTTATTTATTTTTAATTTTTATTTAATAATAATTAATTATTCATTTCATTTTATTTATTTATATAATTCCATATATATATACATAATTTTTTATATTATTATTAATTCTTGAACAAGTATCAAATTATTAATATTTAATAACAAACTTAAAAAATTGCATTTTTGACGATAATGATCTACAATAAACACAATTGGATCTATGTATCTCTAATATAAAAAGTGGACACATACATATTTTCTAAAATAATTTTTTCAAATAAATTATTGTTAAAATAAGAATAATCTTCTTTATCAATTTAAACACATTTTTTGTATAAACAGTGTATTCTACGAAACCACTATTTATCCCCAGAAAACCTTAATGACTTTTAAATAAAAAATTGTTTCCAAAAATACTGAACAAAATTATCTTTAGCCACCGTTGCTGGGAAACGAATTTTAAACTGTAGTCAATAAGAAAATGACCCTCAGCAACCTATGCTGTATACAACGAACAATCTATATGTGACGCTCCACGGTGAAAGGGACCTTAGCTGCTTAAAATTTTAGGTTATGTTTAGAGTAGTTTTAGCTTCATTAAAAATATATTATTGATTATTTAACATCAAAAGCATATTTTTCTGAAAATATTGCATATAACAATGAACTAAATATTAATAGTTTGTAAAGAAAATTAGTCATTTTTATTTATTTGTACTTCCAATTTTAGTTCTGTCAAAAACAGCTGAGGTCCCTTTGACCGTGGAGCGTCACATATATATATATATATAAGATGAAACTTTTGTCTGTACATTGCTCAGAAATCTAAATTTTCCACATAATTATTCCTTTTGAGCATCCAGGATTTCTAAATTCCTAACTTATATGTGTAATTCTTATTAATATTATTATTGATGTTTGAGAAATAAAATATCCCTGAAGTGGGTGTCGAGTAAAGCATCGAAAAACATTTGTTTTTAAAAACAAATTAATATAATAATAATTTCAGCTGCTATTTATCAGTTTCCCCGCGCAATTAGTAGACACGTTGTTAAATGTTTTATAGTAGTAACTAAAACCCGTCAAAGACTGGTACTCACAGAAAAAAATTGGACTCATTTTTGTTGCAACTCATAATCAGTCTATGTTAAATGACATAGAACGTGGCGCCATCTACGAAGTTCATTTTTGTTGCAGCTCATAATGAGTCACTTTTCTGACTCATTTTGAGTTCAGTTTTTTTCTGTGCTGGTATATAACATATTTTCTCAAAAAAGAGTATTTTCATAAAATAAATCAATTTTAGTAGCCATCTGCAGATTTATTTATGGCTAAAACTAAAAATCAAGTATATTCAAATTAAAAAAAAATTAACCGTGTAAAATTTGTACAAAGCCGGGAATTTTGTTAAAAGAACATAGACACCCTGCTTAAGATTTGTCTTTACATTGCTCAAAACATCTTTAGAAGTTTAATCAAAAAGTTAAATAACTTTTTACCATTTCAGCTTTACCCAGTAGCATAATGATAGTATCATATCACATGTGACTTACAATTCTAGACATCCTGCAACATCATTTTTTTCATAAAATATTTATCATCATCAAATCAACCGGCCCGCTATAGCCCGGTGTTTTTCTCACTACTTTCGTGATTTATCAAGCGGGAAGTTTGACGTCAAGGTATAATGATGTGCACTGTCCATTATTGTCCGGTACACACCATTAGAACTTGACTGTCGATAAAACCCTTTCTATGCGTGTACTCCTAATAAAGCGGGCTGGAGACGCAAATTATGTATAATATATAGAAATTTAATTTGTAGAATGGTTATGCTTAATCCAAAAAAGTATTCCTCGGGGACTCTTGTCAAGTGCGTAAGACTAATATAGGGCAGAAGTATAAACAATAAAAAAACATCTTTAGAAGTTTAATCAAAAAGTTAATTAACTTTTAACCCAGTAGCATAATGATATAGTATCATCCCCAGTAGCACAAAATGTTCCAGCAACATTGACAACATTGAGGCAAACATTCGTAATGTTGAGACAATGTTCTCAATATTGCTGTAATATAACGTGCTACTGGGGATATCACATGTGACTTACAATTCTAGACATCCTGCAACATCATTTTTTTCATAAAATATTTATCATCATCAAATCAATTTATAAATTTAAGGCGAATTTGAGAAGGCACATTTTTGACGTTATAGTAATGATGAAAATAACAATGATAATGAAAATATTTAAGGTCTAACGCCCTTGATTTGTTTTCTATTGTTAATTTAGTTTTGATCAGTATTATGTTCTTTGTTAAGTACAAAATTGTACAAATGGGTCTAGAGCCCGTTTATGATGAAAAAAAAATAAAATCATAAAACATCTCCATTTTTAAAGTTTTTGAAGTTCTTTCAATTAAAAAATATTAAATGAATAGGATAAATAATTATGAATTGCACTATTTTGACATTACAGTCTTAATTAAAAACCTAAAAAATTCTACTGAATTAAGTTTGATAGTAATTAATAACAAATAATAATTTTTTCGATTTTTTGATATTTAAAATATTTTTATATTATATCTTAGTCATACTATTGTTTGTGTAAAATTATGCTAAAATGTGACTTAATAACATGTATTTTTCATCTATACAGGGTTTAAAAACAATTCATTAAAAAATTTAAACTTTGAAAATTTGCAATTTAAAAAATTTTTGAAAACATTTTTATACTTAAATATTAGTTATAGGACACTATTTTTTTGCAAAATTATGCTAAAATGTGACTAAATAACATGTGCATGTACATACATACATACATACACGAAATTTTTTATTGGCATTTTTGGAATCCTGGATGTTGTTAAAATGATAGCACTTAGAACCGTTGCTAGGCAGTAAAACTTACCCTTAGCAACCGTTGCTATACGATAATTACCCATTAGCAACCGTTGCTAGGCAATACTGGTACTTAACGACCGTTGCTAGGCAACAAAAATTTTTCTTAGCAACCGTTGCTATGCAATACTGACCCTTAGCAACTGTTTCTAGGCAATACTGGTCCTTAGCAACCGTTGCTAGGCAACCATAAAAAGCGTTACGCATGAGGTGTGTATGACTTTTTTATTATAGGATTATAGGATATATGTCGACGTCCACATGAAAAGGGCCCATTTTGGCACTATTGGACTTATCTATATGGGCGAATTCCTTGGAAAATTACGAAAATTTTGAGTGGTCATACAACTTTTTTGGTCAAAAATTCGATGAGTTACAGAATTTCAAAGTTTATAGTGACAAATAGGGTAAATGCACCTATTACTGGGATTTTTGTATAATACAATTATTTTACTATTATAGAATAATATACTATTTGGAAATGTTAGAAAAAATTATTTTCGATCTTACTCAATACAATTGTGCGTAAAGAAACATATTTAAAGTATTAATAATTTAATTATATAAGAACGACAATTGCTTATCGTAGTAATTGGGACATTTCCATTGAAATGCATATGCTCCAATTACTGGGAGCACAATAACCTCTAAATACACGTATTTTTATTGTAGTAATTTGCTCACAGTAGTTGGGCCAGTCTCCTAGTAATACACGCATTAGATATAATTTGTTTATTGATTTAATTTGTTTAAATGATCAATTTCTATAAAGTTTTTATTAATGTTTTATTATCTACATAACAAGAGCTTTCAATTTAATTAGCTTTAACTTTACTTCTTGCATTATAATTCCCTATTTATTATTTCAAAGGCTGCTAAATTTGAACATCGCAGTAGACGGCACATTTACCCTACCTCATTTCGAGAAAAACGGAATTAAAGATTGTGATACCTATTAATTGTGATATCTCTGGTTCTTCTGGGAAGTTATTCTGATAATAATTGTTTTCAGTTCAGGGCACCTTAAAGATGAAAAACCAATAGGTTTCAAATTTCTAAAACCACCCCCCCTCCCTCCCCCCTCTTAATTTTAAAAATACATCAAACCGACAAAATGGGCCCTTTTCTAAAAATGACGATTTTCTTATTAATAAACCATTTTTTTACAAGGTTTATGATTAGAAACGATTTTATTGTGTCATTTGAAGATAAAGAATAAAAATTAAACTTATTTAAAAATTTTTAAAAGTCTCTATTATGAATAATTTGCCGAAATATTGAAATTTTCACTTCTACGACTACGTAATCAAAGACTCTAACATGAATATCTCTGGTTCTTCTGGAAAGTTATTTAGATAACAATTGTTGTCAGTCCAGGGCACCATAAAGATGAAAAACCAATGGGTTTAAAATTTTTAAAACCACCCCCCCCCCTTTCTGTTTGAAAATACGAAAAACTGACAAAATGGGCCCTTTTCTAAAAAAGACGATTTTCTTATTATTAAACCATTTTTGTACAAGATTAATGATTAGGAACAATTTTATTGGGTCATTTGAAGGTAAAGAATAGAAATTAAACTTATTAAAAAAATTTTGACAGGTTTTATTAAGAAATTTTGACGAAATATCGACATTTTTTACATCTACGACTACGTAATCAATGACTCTAACATTAATATCTCTGGTTCTTCTCGGAAGTTATTCAGATAATAATTGTTTTGAGTTCAGGGTACTTTAAAGATGACAAATCAAGAGGTTTTAATTTTTTTGACCCTCCATTTAAAAAATACGGAATATTTTTGCAAAGGACCGACAAAATGGGCCCTTTTCATTTTCTAAAGAACCAATAAAGTTAAACACTTAAATTAACGATAAATTAATGAAAACCTCATGATTTGACTTGTCAAAACATGTAGATTGATATTAAAAAGTTAAAAAAAATTAAGGTTTTTCTCAAAAAAGTATTAAATTGCAAATAACTCGAAAACTAGAACCGACAAAATGGGCCCTTTTCATGTGGACGTCCACATATTTCATTATATCCTTGAGGATTTTTGGAAACTTCCTGGTAACTTCCAGGAAGTTTCCAGTAAGTTTCTATGGGAAGCTTCTAACCTGCGGACATTATTGTATTTCCTGGAAATTTCCAGAAAGTTACCAAGAGTAACTTCTGAAGGTTCTCACGGGAAACTTCCTGGAAGTTTTTGTGCTATGTGGGAAGACTAAAGGCCTAAGCACAACTGCTTCGCGAACGCAAAGCATGGGTTAGAAAAGGACAGCAATATATTTGTGTCCTTTTCTATCTCATGCGTCTCGTTCGCGAACGATCTTCGCGAATCTATTCTGCGTTGGCCTTAAGTATCGCCTACGATAATTACCGGTAACTCTAACTACCGACTATAATTACCAGCGACGCTACACTGAAAGAAATACTTTCGAGAATTCAACCATAAACTTCTGGTTAAGTATTTTGGTTGAACTAGTCATACAATCTGCCAGATTAGCCATGATGGAGACCGCGAACGAAATACATTATAAATGGGCCAGATTTTGCTACACGGTTTGTTGGTGAAAATACTGAAAGGAACAATAGCGCTGCGCATGGGGAAAATGGAACACACAGTTCATTCACAATTGATAGAATTATAACACCAAACTGTTTTGGCAGTTGTATTTCATTCTAGCAGAATCAGACATAATTATGGCAATAATGACGGAAAATTTCTTTCAGTGTAGCAAAATAAGTGATATTCTTTCTTTCGTTGCATTGAATACAAAAAAATATAAATGTACTTGGGAATTGTGTACTCCAAAAGTACATAATTTGCAAAATAAAATGCAAATTGTCAGAAGCTATAATACCGAATGATACAACGATAATTCCACTCGCTAATAGTACACCAAACCATCTCATATACATATAAATGATAATCGGAATAAAAAATTCATCACATATTTCTCCTACTCTCTCTCACACATAATGAATGCATTTCGTTTCGGAATGGTTCTAAAGGATATTTTTTTTACAGAGTGCGCAGAAGTCGTTGTTCTTTCTCGCCACATTCCCGCAAAATTGCCACCTACCAAAAGGATGGCTCGTGCAACAACGGGCATTGGTCGTGTCTCTAAATCGAGGGCTCACAGAGCAACGGGGAGAAACTACTTTTAGCCCCGAGGTTGTTCCCATGAGTCGGGGGCGGCCACCAATGTAACTTTCCTATAAGGTATCCCTTTGGGTCCCTCGGGCTATCACTGACCGATGCGTGCAACCAGACTGGGAACCTTTAATAACCATCAAGCCGAGAGGCTCCAAATCCGTTCGTGTCTTTTTTGCTATATACACTCATTCTCTCTCTCTCTCCCTTGCCTATAACAGAACAGCGATGTGAACGAAATACTTCCAATGGCTCATCTCGCATTTATATTTGTGGCTAGTCTTTTCCACCGTCTATTCCTCCCGTAATATTCTTTATTTTTTGCTCCGGTTCGATCAATTCTACTTTTCAAATCATAGTATTGATACTCTCATTATATTCATTTTGAAATATGCCAACTTTCTTTTCTTCGAATCGATAAATAACGGTTAATGATAAAAAATTCCTAAAATTATTAAGTTTGTGAAATTAAATACATCTTTTATTCGACCGACGATGCAACTATACCAATCCTGACATCGATTGGAAATACCATCAAATATAATTGTCGGTGATGGTAAATATTATTCACGATTCTAATTCCCGATGACTGGTAGTTGCCGATTATGGTATAGTTACACTGAAAAAAATCTTTATGGTTTTATTAACTATATAACCAGAGTTAATTTTAACCTAGTAAAGTTAATTAGGATTCCCAATAAATTCAACCAGTTCCCCTGATCAATTCCATAATTTCAAACTTTGTAAAAGTAACTCTGCATTCCCTGGTTCAAATCAACTAGGATAATTAGTTATTTTGAAAATTTTCTGAACTGCGCATGCGTTTATTTGTTTTTTGACAGTATTTAGCTCTGTGTCTTTTGTGATTCATGATTATTATTTCGTAAAACGATTTTTATATTCGTTAATCGTAGTTATTTTTTTGCAAAAAATATCTTTTCTGCGTATTTCACATTTGCCGGTTTCATCGAGTAAATCGAAACAGTTAATTAAAATTAAGCAATTATATATTGGATAATTTAATTTGTTCAAACTTTATAGCTATAACCTAAAAAGCCTGAAATTTTACACAAGTGGAATACAATTTTTTTAGTATTTTAATAACTATGTGCTTAAGTGTTGTACCGTTATAATAATGCTTGCATTTTAATGTTATAATTTATTGTTTGTTAATTTTATATGAATTACTAATTACATATAAATGTCATAAATAAATAAAAGTGAATAGTTCTTGACGAGCAAGTAAAATTGTATTTTTCATTAAATAAACTATCTGATTAAATATTACATTTTCACTGGAAATTCTAATATCTGATAAAAAATTTAGTACAACACGTGCGTGTGTAGTGTAGTGGTAGCGTTCCGGGTTTTCAATGTGCGTGTGCGTTAGTGTTAGGTGTTCGCGTCCTCCCAGTGTTAATTCTAAGACGTATACATATAAGGTGAATTATGAATGTGTTCTAAACAATATTATTTTTTTATTTAATCTTTAATTTTTGTTTGTTATTAGATAATAAAAATTCGATTAAGAATTCTAGTCAATTTGACTATTTTTCTTGTCCATATTAACTAATTTTCTAGTCACTTTGACTATGCTTTACCTAAGTCTTTTAACTAGGTTGTCCTAGTGGATGCTTCTCGTAACCTGGCAAACTAGTCAATTCCTGGTATACGGGTGCCAGAAATTTTTTTCAGTGTAGTGATTACAACCGCTGTTATTTAAAAACATCGCTAGTAGTTAAAAACGGTAATTAACAGCGTTTGTTACTACTGTTAAATGCAATTACCAGTGTTTATAACTATAGTAACGACTCCAATTACCGTCCGTGGTAGTTAGCAATGACTTTAGCCTATACATACACACTCAGAGAAAAAGTTTATTTCACTTAACCAAACTGTTTAATTAACCTATTTTATTTGTTACGATAAAACAATTTACAAGTATTTGTTTATATTAATTCTAATTAAGTTATGGATAAAAGATTAAAGATATTGGTAAATATTTAATTATATCCCGTGTAGAAATTGCCATTATAGCCCCTGACAATAATAGGGCGCTTATGTGGCCCGTAACAGTTTCCCTCAACCAAAAATTATATCGTATTCCCTATCAGGTCCTAATACGGCACGATTAATGAGACCGAATTATAGATTTTCGTATATAATATGGCACGCGAAATAAATCCCTTATAAGGGTCCCAGACAGAGCAAATATGGCCCCTAATATTAAATGTTTAATTAATTTATTATTATTTTTTCTATTATTATACAGTTAATTAATTAGTTTCATTTTAATATTATTATTCCATTAGACTATTATACTATTATTACATTATGTTATTATATAATTATTAATTTATTAATTAAAACATTAAAAAAACATCTGCTAGTAAAAATTTAGTTTTTTTTAAAAATTTATTAAGAATGTGGCACGCGAAGAAAACCTTTTATAACGGTCTTATTCTGAGCAATAATAAAGTTCCTAATATTAAATTTTTAAATTAATTAATTAACTTATTATTATTATATAATTATTTTATTAATTTTAATTTTTTAAACTATTATATTATTATATCATATCATTATTAATTAATTTATTACTATTAATAAATTAGATAATTAAAAAAAGAACTGCCAAAAATATGAGTTATTATAAATTGATAATTAATGTGAACATGAATGTCCCCAAGTATTAGGAAAGTCATCGTAACGTGCGAGCGTGGTTAGGTGGTTAGGTTAACGGTATGCGAATGTTAGGGTCGTGAGTTAAATTCCCGGCGTTTGGGAATTTTTTCTGTGTTAGATATATTTACATTAAGAATATAAGGTATATAAAAACAAAAGTAGGTAGGGGAAAAGATTAAAAAATGAAATTAAACAATTATAAAACAGAGAAATATCATTTCATTTTTACTAGTTTAAATAATTAATTTAATTGTTTTTTACAGTTGTTTCAACTACGTTTTTTTATTGGCGCCTCCTGTAATTATGATAATTATTTACTCATCCTTTTAATTATGTACGCTTCCTGGAACTACAAGAAATAGTTAAAAAGTAGTAAAAACCTGGTTTTCAGTATGTAGACGTTCATTAGAATTAGTAGGGCTTTAATAGCGGTACTTGTTTGGGGCCACATTAATTTTCCACTGTCGGTCCCCATAACATTTTGCGTAACGAAACTGGTGGGGTCTTTAGTAATTTACCCTATTTGGCCCCTAATGTTAAAAGGATAAACTTCTGCGGTCCCTAACAGTGCCGCATTGCAATTTCTACACGGGATATTTTGAAAAATTGCTTTAATAAATAATCTTTGTAACAAATATATAAGTTTTAAAAAATGTATAATACATTCCGTAAAACCGCTTTTAAAGCAAAAAAAGGATGTTTGGAATATTGTTTCGTTTTGAAAGGTTAGTCACATCTGGTATGTCTTGGGATGACCAGCTAGGGGTTTCTCGTTAGTATTATTTTCCGGGTTTCCAAATTGGTAGACAAACTGTTATATGCATTGGTATAGAAATTAAAATTCGTCGAAGACGGGTACGTCTGCTAGTTAATTATAAAACAGTAACAAAACTTTATAATTGAACGGCTGGAAAGAAAAATCAGGCTATATTTATTAAAAAAATAACACAAAACGCTGCAGTAACAATTACACAGGCCAACAAAATTTTGTGGCCTAACCAATAGAAGCTGATTTTTATAGGATTTTGTCCATAGAATACGAATTTGACCTTGAAAATATTGGATTGGCTCCAGTTTTTAATCAATTTACGTTTCATTATACAAAATATGCATTTTTGGCATTTTTTGAATGATTGTACAACAATACACAGAAACAGTAAATTTGTCCGCATAACACCAATTGAAAGCTCAAACACTGCTCTTGAATATCCAAAAACAAAAAATGTAATTTATGTACACTTTAACCTATAATGTTCAAAAAAACATACGCTGTTCCATAAACGTATTAAAATTAATATTACTTTTGACCATGTAAGGTAATTCAAGTAAAAATTAGTGTCTCTGGCGTTTTTATAATCGCTAGTTACAAATCTGCTATGAAATATAAAAATTACAAGTGGCGGACCAAATTTTTAAAGATAATTTACGCCTTTTATGTTAAAATTTTAAAAATATTCTGCCATATTGGATTCGCCATTTTGAATATTAAAATCTAAATACAGATCTGTAAGCAGCGACCATAAAAACCCCTAGAGAGACTAATTGTTATTTAAATTACCTTACATGGTCAAAAGTACTGTTGTTTTCAATATGCTTGTGGAACAGCGAATGTCTCTTTTGACATAACAGGTTAAAGTGTACATAAATTACATTTTTTGTTTTTGGATATTGAAGAGCAGTGTTTAAACTTTCATTTTGTGCTATACACAAAATAAAATAAACTGAGTAAATTTCTCCTCAATATAGATCGGTGACGACTGATAAATGAAGGTGATAGAGAGAAGTCAAACTGTGTAAGCATACGAAAACGACAATGAAACGAAAGAAGTCAATGACCGGAAATCAAAACAATATTCGGCGAAAAAAGAAAATTATTCTCTAATCGTCTCATGGACACTATAGTCAAGACGTCTAAGGAGAAGAAAGAAAGTTTTATTCAGAGTTAAAATATCTTCCTTCTTATTAATGGTAAATTGATTCGTTTTTTATGTGAATCATTTTCCAAAATTTTTTCAAAATTAGAACGATGTCGATAGACTACTGAATTATCATTTACTTTCTTATGTTCTTTTATACGCGTTCCAAGAGAAACGTCTCTGTCCCGCTACGTATATATATATATATATATATATATATATGAGCGATTCCATGTCAAGTGATCAAGGTGGAGAAAAATTTTTCTCCAATCGTAGCAAAACTTGGGGCTTTTGTAGTACTCATAGATAGTAATTTTTCGTGAAAATATTTTTTTACCCAGTCCATTATTTTCCGAGGGGGAGGGGGTTAAATTTTTGTGTTTTTCAGTGCAATGCTTATTTCAATAATTTTTTACTCTTAAACAAATAAACATACAAATTTGACAAAGTACATTTTGGAAAGGTTTTTTCATGCTCTTTCGATTGGAAATAAGCATTTTGAAAAAAAAAAATTTTTTGACCCAAAAAAATCAAAATTAAAAATAAATTTCAATTTTTGGGGGAGAAAGGTACGATTTTTTTTTTTTTTTTTTTAAACGAAAGCTGAGGTTTTTTCCTAAAAGGACATATAAATGATAAAGTGGGACTAGAATGTTTAAATATTGAAAAAAAGAATTTTCTCCAAAACGGAGCTAAAAACCGTTTTACTCTTAAACAAATAAACATACAAATTTGACAAAGTACATTTTGGAAAGGTTTTTTCATGCACTTTCGATTGGAAATAAGCATTTTGAAAAAAAAAAATTTTTTGACCCAAAAAAATCAAAATTAAAAATAAATTTCAATTTTTGAGGGAGATGGATACGATTTTTTTTTTTTTTTAAACGAAAGCTGAGGTTTTTTCCTAAAAGGACATATAAATGATAAAGTGGGACTAGAATGTTTAAACATTGAAAAAAAGAGTTTTCTACTCGCCGGAGCGCTCAAAACCCGGTTTTTAGCTCCGTTTTGGAGAAAATTCTTTTTTTCAATGTTTAAACATTCTAGTCCCACTTTATCATTTATATGTTCTTTTAGGAAAAAACCTCAGCTTTCGTTAAAAAAAAAAAAAAATCGTATCCATCTCCCTCAAAAATTGAAATTTATTTTTAATTTTGATTTGATTTTTTTGGGTCAAAAATTTTTTTTTTCAAAATGCTTATTTCCAATCGAAAGAGCATGAAAAAACCTTTCCAAAATGTACTTTGTCAAATTTGTATGTTTAATTGTTTAAGAGTAAAAAACAAGTTGTTCATTTCATGACCATTTAGCTTCCTCAATATATATTATTATATATAATTTTAAAAGTTAAATAATTATAATAGTTTATTAAATATAATTAATAAACCGGGTAAAGTACCCTGAATAAATATTAATTATTCAATTTTTTATTATAGAATAATTATTTTAAGGTGTTATGATAAAATGTCAAAAAATACAAAATTTTAATTTTTTGTGAAAAATTAAAATATTTATTAATTCTATAAATTTTGATAAAATATATACTTTATATACATGAATCGATTCGTTTTTATGTCAGGAATGCAATTTTGACAAGAATTATTGAAAATTTTAATATAGAAAAAAATTATTTCAAAAAACCAAAAAATTAATTTTTTCAAAAATTAAAAAAATGTTGAAAAAATTTTTTTTTAAATATATTTTTGAAAATCCTTCTGTCTGATTCTTGGTATTCATGACCGTAATACACCTACAAAATCTTATCAAAATCCATCAAGGTGTGTAAGAGAAAATTTGTCCACAAGAATCGGTGACATACACACACACACATACATCTGGACATTTGTTCCTCTCGACGAATTATATATACTACACTTGAAAATTTGTAAAAATAATTGATTTTAAAAAATTCGGAAATTGACATCACTATAAGGCTTCCTTTATGAGGAAGCAATTATTGAAATAAGCATTGTACTGAAAAACACAAAAATTTAACCCCCTCCCCCTCGGAAAATATTGGACTACGTAAAAAAATATTTTTACGAAAAATTACTATCTATGAGTACTACAAAAGCTCCAAGTTTTGCTACGATTGGAGAAAAATTTTTCTCCACCTTGATCACTTGACATGGAATCGCTCATATATATAGGGGAGAGTGGGGTAAACTGGACCCCCCTCAATATTTCCGAAATGGCGAAATTGTCAAAAGTGCTATTTAGAAATTTGAAACAACCTTGTGTAGTATACCTTATTTTTTAAATTTGACATTCTTTACTTTTGTTTGTGCAACGCTGGGAGCAAAAGTTTTTTTTAGTTTTTTTCTACACTTTTATGAATTTTTTCTTAAGGAAATTCTGAGGAAATCGTGTAATATTCCCAAATATTAGGTCTTGGGTTTTGAAGGTAAACACCTCAGGAATATTTACCACCAAAAACTTTGATGAATTTGCAAAGTGTTTCTTTTTGACAAACATTTATTCTCAAAATGGGCCTGTGGGGCAAACCGGACCGTTTTCGGTGGGGGAAACCCGCCATAGGATATTTCCATTGAATTAAACTTTCATAAAAAGTATTTTTAAATAAAATGTTTCTTTCAAAAATATTGACTTACAATGAAAAATAATTGTCTTCCAATGAGAATTGGACTCTTTAATATTGTTTCTCTGATAATGACAAACATTTTTATTTTTTCCGTGTGGAAAAATTTTATGGAAGTCTGGTGTCTACAAAGAGACTAGACAGTTATAGTGTAGCCCGTCTAATCTAGCCTGTCTTGCCATCGGCTAAGGAGCAACTTAATAGACCTCGTTGAGTTGGACTATCTAGACGGTCTTTTCAAACTCAGAGCAGTGACTTGCAAGACGCAATAAGTTATGACAGTTTACAGTTGACGTGCATAACATTCAGTTGCTATTACACATGGTCGAATTTTAACCAAATTTTGTAATTATATTATATAAATTAAATGAAAGTTAGAATACATATTTTTTTTAAAAACTTCACAATCCAATTATGTTGTAAATTTCCTTGTTTTTAAATAGTGGAGGTAAGTATCGTATTGTAATTACAAAACATAACCTAAAAAATAATTGATAAAATGAAAAAGTAAAATTACCCGTGTGGAAAAATAAAGAATAAGAAACCTAAGTCAAATATGTCCGTCTAGTACGGTGTTATTAAGACCGTTTAGATTTGGTCTAGGATGTTATATGCGCATGCGTCGATGTGTGCCCAGCTGTTAAGTAAGATGGCGCCTAATGGCGTCGCGTTGTTTGGCGTCGTTAGATCAGTCAGCGTATGGTACATTTTCTTTGTGATTTTTAGTATTCGTTGTGGTTTTTGTTTTATGTGAATAATAATGTGCTATGTAGTTGTTGTTTTCTGTATAATTTAATTTTAAATGTGCACTGAAAAAATAGATTTTAATGTGTTTCTATGTGTTTTGATTACTCGGCTGAAGCTAGCAGTCGTACTCAGCATCAATGTTTAGGCGTCATCTATCAATATGCCTCTCCTTCAAATTTAGTAATACTTATTAATTTAAAAAACCATCGAGTACTGTTGTTTGAGAATAAATATCCACTAAATAGCAAATATAGTAAGTTTCTATTTATTAATTTCATTAATTAGTGGTTGACACCTAAAGTTTAGTGCTGAATACAACTGCTAGTTTCATCCGGCTGTTTTGATTTGCAGTAAATTTTATTTTGCAAAAAGACTACTATCTCCAATGCCAAAGATTGGGAGGGGCACAAAGACTTACGCTTAAAGAAAGTTGAAGTGAAAAATACAGAAAGTTAAAATATTTTATTATACTTTTTATGTAAAAAAAGTTATTTAAAATTATTTCAAATACAATTAAGTCTTATCATTCTAAGCATAGTTGTCATAACATACAATGAGAAATTTTGAATAGACGTAGATTAGAATTTACTAGCACTGCTGATCAGACCAGAAACGCTGGTCTATTCTAGACGATAGCGTGGAAGTTTCGTTTCAATTCTGAACAGCCGATCGACAAGACCGTCTGTCTTTGGTAAAAAAAGACGTTAGGCGGTCTCTTAAGCGCTTGGTGAGCGCCCTAAAATTTTTCCACACGGGTTTTATTTAAAAAAATATTTATTTCATTACAATTCAATCCCGAATTATTATTTCCATTACTACAACCATTGTTTACCTGATTCTTTATGTTTTTTATTATTGTAGATTATGTAAATGCAAAATTATAAATAAAAAACCAAACGGTCCGGTTTGCCTCATGGGGGGTCCGGTTTACCCCAGGGGGTGGGGCAAACCGAACCGTTTGCAATTTTTTTTTAAAGTTAACACAGCAACTAAACAATAAAAGATAAAGTGTAGGTGTCTCTGAGAAAAAGTTGCGCAATTAAATGATCTTTTAAACAAGCCATCGAAAAATGAAATCAGTTGATTCGTTTAGTCACAAGAGTCAAAAAACCGTTAGGGGGTCCGGTTTGCCCCACTCTCCCCTATATATATATATATATATGGGGCATTCTCTATAAAACGGACCCCCTCCCTCTGCCCAGAAAGGATTTAAAAATAAAAGACCAATCTTTTTGAAAAATTACAGCTTGAAATATGTAGATACTTTTGCCGTATGGCTTTTTTCAATTAAAATTTTTTATTAGACAATATAGCGCTATAAATAAAGAAATGCTAACAAAAAAAAAATATAAATTGTTTCAGAATTTTCAAATTTGACTAAATTCGCTTAAAACTTGTTACTCAGGGGTTTTTTGGGTCGCTGATTACGAATCTGAAGTTACTTTTTATAAATTCAAAATGGCGGATCCAAAATGGCTGACAAAATTCGTCTAATTAGGTCAGATTTGTTTCTTATTCAGTTACTGAACATGATCTAAATCAGTTCATATTAATCCAATATAACCACCAGACAATAAATAAAACATAAAATAATGTATTTAAACATTTTAAACTGTTATAGTCATTATTAATTAACAAAAATTTAACTTTGATTCCTTGCTACTAAATTTTTTTCACATTTACTATTTAATTTTGGTTTATTTAAAGAATATATGTCCTCCTTGATTAAAAAAAATTATTTAAATTATTATAAGCATCAATAATTACCAAATAGACAATTTTTGTTCCTCTCCAGCAAAATATATTTTTTTAAGTTTAGTTTTTTATTTAGGTTAATTTAAAGAATATAAGAATGTAAGTATAAGAACTTATTTTCGTTCAGATGAGTCATAGTAAAAAATATTTGTTAATTAATATTGTTTATATCAATTTAAATAAATTATTTTATGTTTTATTTATTGTCTAGTGGTTATATTCGATTAATTTGAACTGATTTAGATCATGTGCAGTAACTGAATAAGAAACAAATCTGACCTAATTAGACAAATTTTGTCAGCCATTTTGGATCCGCCATTTTGAATTTATAAAAAGTTACTTCTGATTCGTAATCAGCGACCCCAAAAACCCCCGAGTAACAAGTTTTAAGTGAATCCAATCAAATTTTAAAAAATTTGTCCGCCATTTTGAATTTTTAAAAAGTAACTTAAGATTCGTAATCAGCGACCCAAAAAAACCCTGAGTAACAAGTTTTAAGCGAATTCAATCAAATTTTAAAAAAAATTTCCGCCATTTTGGATCCGCGATTTTGATTTTGATTCGTAATCAGCGACCACAGAAATCCCTGAGTAACAAATTTTAAGCGAATCTGATTAAATTGAAATTTTTGTCTGCCATTTTGGATCCGCCATTTTGAAATTTGAATTTCTAAAAAATTAACTTCAGATTCGGTAGAGCATGCGCAGTGTGCGTTGCGCGTTTCTATCCAAGGTGAATGACATCTGATCGTCTGTTTCCATTTGTGGTTATTTCAGATGTGAGTAAACTATTATTTTATGAAAAACAAATAGTGTTAATATATATTTGTCTTCATGAATTGACTTTCAAAAAAATATTTTTTATGTTGTGTTTCTCACAAAACAGAATGTTATGCAATTCTCAGTTTTCAGTGCTTGTAGTCGATTTATTGCATTTATAAGAAATGAAAAAAATTTTAGGTTAGACACATATGTGAATTGACTGGCAGGGATGGGCAACCATGTAACACAAAACATGCAAAACACAAAAAAAAGTAACTAGAACATTGTCATTTTACTCATCTTGAGTAGTGTTGCATTCGAGCGAGAAATCGCTCGAAAAAAACGAGAAATCTCGTGGAGAAGACAATGAAAACAATTGAATGTCAAATCACATTCAATTGTTTTTATTGTTTGTTTCGCGAGATTCTCGTTCTTTTCGAGCGATTTCTCGCTCGAATGCAACACTAATTTTGAGTCACTTGAAGTTGCCGATTACTCATTTTAAGTCACTTGGAGTTGTCGATTACACTGAAAAAAAAAATTATTTGATCCAAATAAATCATTTTTTTGGTTATAATCCAATAAATGTGTATTTGACCTAAATATTTTATTTTATTGCATCAAATAACTATTTATTTGAATCAAATACAAATTATTCAAATCAAATAAATGGAATATTTCAAACTAATAAATAAATATTTGAATCAATTATTGAAATTATTCAAATCAAATAAATGTAAAATTTCAAGCTAGTAAATAATTATTTAAAGGGTGGACAGTATGTGAGACTCATCGTGCGGAAACGGAGAGTCTCCGATACAAATTGAAGGAGTTGAAAAATAAAAAATCTGATTCAGCACTCTTGTCTTAAAAATAAGAATAAATTGCTTCGAAGCTTGTGCTCATGCAAACACAAGATTTTATGTTTTTTGTTAAAAGAATAATTTGAGTCATAAATTGCTTATTAATTATAATAAGTTTATTTTTCTTAACTCAATTATGTTACTTGAATTCTTCATTACTTTTCAAAAATAAAACAAATAAAACTTGATATAAATTAATTATAGACTATAAAATTTCTAAACTTTAATTAATTTTAATTAAGATTAATTTCCATGAAGAAACTTCCAGGAAGTTTCCCGTGGCAACCTTCGGAAGTTACCCTTGGTAACTTCCTGGAAATTTCCAGGAAATACAATAATGTCCGCAGGTTAGAAGTTTCCAATAATCCTCAAAGATATAATGAAATATATAATATATAAATTAGCCTTGTGGAGTCAACCCAGGCGAGAAAGACCAATGCTGACGATGGGTTGAAGCTTGATTGAGCCTCGAACGCACAGCGCAGGTAACCAAGAGTTGAAGCAGTCTTTAAAACACTGTCACTCAATGTTGGTTCAACATTGAACACCAATGTCCGTCCCATGCTCGATTGAAGACTCGATCAATCTTCGTGTGTAAAGCTTGAATATCCAATCTTTATTCAAGCTTGAATCAAGGCTTGAATCAACCATGATACAATATTCAGTTTATTTATTACCGTATGCACTGAACAATATATTGTCTATCAATAATTTTTTAATTATATAAAAAATTATTTAAATTAACAAATAATTATTTAATATTTAATAATTATTTATTAATTTAGATAATTTTTTATATTATTTAAAAATTATTGTTATCATTATTATTAAATACTATAATAATATAATATAATAATATAATATAATAAGTAGGGGAGGGTGGTCCCATACCGACCCCCTTATGCCATCTTAAAAATGGTACAACTAAAAAATTCGTCAGTACCATAAATTGAACATTTTCACAACACCAACAACTGGGTTACAGGTTTTGTCCATGCGTTTGATTTTGTTTTGGAGATTCAAGCAATATTAGATTTTAGCATTGGTTAGATTAATTTTTTACCTATACGGAATTTGAGCTAACAGTGTTTTATGAATACAGGAAAATTTTTACGAAATTAATTTTGATTGTGTATGACCTTAACTTCAACGCACAACATTCAAATTAAATTGATTCCATTGATATAAGTGATTGGCAAAACATTTTGTAAAAATAGTGGGGGTGGTCCCAACCAGACCCCCATATTCTTACATTGTAATTGTTAATTCTCTTCTTTTTTATTGTTCACATGAAGTGAGGATAGGTTTTGCATATTTACTTTTATTTTTTAGGAATTTATAAAATATTTTACTAACAATCACAGCACATATTACTTAACTTTAATTCTTTTTTGTTAAATATTTTATTCATTGTCAGTTGTAAAATGTTCTTGACAAGGCGATATGAATTAAGAAACGTTGTACTTTTCGACATCTTTGGAAGCAGTTAAGTACAGAAACGAAAAAAGATTAATAACAAATTTCGTACATATTTTACTAAAAATAGGGCGAAAATTAAAAAAGGCAAAACCATTGCTGCTATTATATTGGAAATTTAGATACTGTTTAACAATTTATATTTATTATCATTTCAAAGAAAGCCTTAAAATTTATTTAAATAAAAGTAATAATATTAATTCAAGTTTAACTATGTCAACATAACTTATAGACATAAATAATTTCAGAAGAAAGTTACTAATGATTCATTTATTTACTTTTTTGTTCAGAAAAAGGTCCAAAAATGTATTTAAATTGAGCCAAAATAATTTAATAGTTCATTACAGACTGTTGAATTTTATTTTAATTACTATCAGAATATGATACCTTAATTTTTCTTGAGATTTCCCCCCGAAAAAATGGGGGTCGGTTTCGGACCACCCATTTTGAGAAAGTTAAAAACGTAAATTTTCGCTTTTTCTTTAGATCTTTCATTAATGACAATTAGAAAACTCAGCAATCGTTAGAAAACATTGAAAAATAGTTCCTTTACTCGAAAAAATTTAGAGGAAAACAAAAATAACACATTTTTGGCACATTTTTAGCCTTTGCACTTTAGGGGGTCGGTGTGGGACCACACTCCCCTATTATTATTAATTATTATTATTATTTAAAATAATATATTATAATTATAATATTAAGATATCAATGGTAAATAAATATTAATAATTATTTAGTGTATAATATTTACATTAATGATATTATATTATAAATAAAGTTAAATCTTATATTATTTTTTTGTGACAGTGTCAAATTATTATTTACAAATTTCAAAAGTTTCGCTTTCATTTGTGCAAAAAATTTTTAGTGATCAAAAACTTCCAGTGTAAAATTGTTCATTTAGGGTGTAATAAATATTTATGCCATGTATTTTTACACTAGAATTAACCTTTTAGTAAATATTATCAAAATACAATTTTTTTTGTCAAACGCGTGTGACAAAAAATTGTATTTTGATAATATTTACTAAAAGGTTAATCCTAGTGTAAAAATACTTATATACTGTGCAAGAAAAAAAGAAGATATAATAAAATTAAACATATTATCAAAAATAAATATTGTGATATTAAATAATTTATAAATATTTTTATTTAATATTGTTCAGTGCAAACGGTAATAAGGAAAGTGAATATTGTATTTTCGCTCACGATGATTGACTGAGTCTTGAATCGAGCATGGAACGAACATTGGTATCCCATGCTGAATCAATGTTGAGTTACCATGCTCTGGCTCAGAGATGGGCGTGTAAAATACCTGAAGTAATTTACCTTGTTTTTACGGTAATTTACTACGTATTTTACGTAGCTAGTTTTTTACCGGATGTAAAATACATCGATGTCGGGATGATCGTTGGGATTAAGAAGACTATATACAGGAGAGCGAACTTCGTTCTAAATGTATGGAGAGGAGTGGGGCTGTAAGCGGGAACAAGGATGACTGACGTGGAGTGAGTTGCGCCAGAAATGATTTTGGGTTCTGCGCACAATAACACAAGTGTTGCTTGCGGAATATTTGACAGGTATTTTTAGGTTAGAATTTTAAGGTTAGAGTTTCGAAATTAAAGAAAACTTGGAATTTTTCAGTTATTAGCGTTATTAGTTATTACAGGGAAACACTATAAAAATTATATAACGTAATTATATAATTGAAAAACTGTCTTATTTTCGAAAAATTTGACTGGTATTGTTTATGAAAATAAACTTTGATTGCATGTCTTTTTGAAAATAGTATCCTAAGAAATATCGATGAAACCCTGATGATAGAAGTAAAATAATGTTTTTAAGAATAGAGACATATTTTTAATCATATTTATCAGTTTCTCTGAATTCACAGTTAAAAAATCGCACAATTTTAGAAAATGGTATAAAAAACAAAACAAAAACACGTGTTTGGCAGTTTCATATGCTCAAATACGCTAGATATGTATATATGTTATTGTGCGCAGAACCCAAATTCAATTTTGGCGCAACCACTCCACACCGACCATGTTCCCGTAAGATGTCTCTACCACAAACCTGTAGTTCGCTCTCCTGTATATAGTCTTTTTGGTTGGGATCATAACCTTTTTGAATCTTGACATAACCTCTAGATTACAGGTATAATTACTTGTTTTGTTTATTATTTAAAAAAAATTAAAATGAACAGAGGTGGTAGGCCACGGCACAATAGTTACAACGAATTTTCTTTTATATTTAAAAAAGCAAATGGCAAGAGTGTTGCTCTTTGCCAAGGATGTAACCAAATTTTAAAAAATATAGTTAAAGAACGCTTAAAGTCCCATCGGTAAGTTAAAGAAACCTTTATATTTTTTACAAATAATTAATTTGATTAATGATTTAATATTTATGTTAGTATAAAGAAAAATCTGCATCATTTCGGAGAACGAAGAGAATCATCAGGATCATGATGAAATTTCGGCCGAAATTCTACAATTACAAGAATGTCAATAAGTCTTGATAATATTGTTGAACAAATGCCACTAAATAACAATACGGTAAATTTCGATATAGAAAATAATAAATTAAAAAAGATATTTGTAAATAAATAAATTACATTTAAATTTTAATAGTGTATTGGCACTAAACTTTTTTGTAAATATGATATAGTTTCCGAAAAATAATTTTACTCAAATTGTTCATTGTATGTTTGATTAAATTTTTAATAATTTCAGATTGATAAATCATTTAATTTAGATACAAGTTCAACCAACGAACCAGAGTCTACAGTTAATTCCAATAAGGAACTTTGTTTTGCTTCCCCATCTGTTTGCGACAAAGAAAAATCAAACCATATATAGATAGAATCAATAAAGCTGAAAAAAACCCAGATCGATGAAGGACTTTCTGATTTATTGTTTGGATGTAACATAGATCCTGATATTGTGAAATCAATTTATTTTAAGAATTTTATAAAACTTACGACAAGCTTATATTCCACCTAACGCGGAAGACTTTTTGTCTTATTTTTTGGATGTGTCACATGAAAAATTTCTAAAACGCTGTATATTAAATGCACTTACTGAGGGAGTATTATTTTTAAATACAATAACTCACAAAAATTCTAGCAGCATTTTGTCAATTACTAGAGATTTCAATGGGAATACAACTTTTTAAAAATCCTTTTCGACGACGGGCCCGGATGATAAAACTACACTTGAACCTCAAGAAATAATTACACATGCAATATTAATATAGGTAGGACTAAATATAATTTGGAAATATGTGCAGTTCTTTCAAAAGATACTCTCTGATATGATCAAAAAGTTTGGTAGCAAGGATTATTCAATTGCAGACTCATGTGAGGATTGGCTAAATTTAAACTGCTCTGAAAACATATTATTAGTGTCTGGTATTGATCGTTTTTGGACTAAAATAAAGCACCGAGTATCTATGACTGCAAATTTTCTACATCCTAAGTACAGAGGTCTGAAATCTTGTAATAAAGATATAAAAGAAGTTAATCACTTTGTTTCGAAAATCTTAGCAATATTGGATTAGATCAAGTAATTCTGTATAAAGAAAGAAAAAGCGTTTTTCGTTCACTTTTTGAAAAAAATTTCGACTCCCCTAAATCATTTTGGGGCTTTGCAGAATCAGAATATCAGGAATTAGCATTATTTGCGAAAAAAATTGCAAATATCAGCTTGTACAATCGAATTAAAAAGTAAATTCCATACACGAAGAAATTTGTCAAATGAAAAGTTTACAAAATTATCTAATTTATACGATCTCAGAATCCGTGATTCTGAACAACTGTCTACTTTGGGAATGTGAGTCTTGACGACATCTTAACTTTACCAAATATCATTATTCTTTTGTTAATTTTTTATAATTATTACTTTAAAAAGTAAAAACAAACAAAAAGTTGAGTTTTATGTTAACTCTTTTAATAAATCGGAGATTTTATGTATTTAAAATTGAAATGTTAAAGGTTTTAAAAGCTCTATCTGTCTAATGAATAATGTTTCAGTGTGTAAAATGTTCAAAACGACGGGAATATTTTTTTCTTACTTAGGACATATATCTGAGTAAGAAAAAAATAGCAATTGCAAGTAGATTGGCTCATGTGGAACATATTGGCGGTGGACGCCTATGGGAGGCTGCTGGTTGCTACTGCTAGTTTCAGGCGACTCAGCTGCGCAGTTGATTTTAAATCGTAAATGCAGAGAGTCTCTAACGACAATGTTAAAAATTTTCTTATATTTTGCATAAATAAAAAAAATTAATAGACAATAAGAAAAAATATTATCTACACAAGAACTTGTACAGGATCTTCTACAAGTGCACATTCTTGTACAGGATCTCGTACAAGAAATTGTACATGAACCTTTATTCAAAAAAGAAAAATTTTACAGGTACAGGATCTCGTACAAGAAATTGTACATGAACCTTTATTCAAAATCAAAAAATTACTTATATAGACACAAGATCTTGTTTCAATTTTGTATGCGAGAAATGGTACAGGTTCATTGACAGAAATGGTATAGTTTCCTGTTCAAGATCTTGAAACAATTTCCTGTACAAGATATTGTACAAGGATTTTCAGTAGGGTGGGAAGTGTCGATTTGGTTGAGCGCATAAAGCGCTATCCGAGCAGCACACTTTTGAGGCCTATGGTTATTCAAGTCCGTCTTACCCTCATGTGTGCTGTAGTGGTGAAGGTATTTTTTTTTAATTAAACCCACTTTTTAATTTTAAAACAATTCGAAATTTGAATAATTTAAATTTTGTTAAACTTTTTTAAATAATAATTTCACTAAAAAAATGTTTAATAATTTTTGGAAACTTCCTGGTAACATCCACGAAGTTTCCAGGAAGTCTTTATGGAAAGCTTCCAGGGAGTTACCAGAAAGTTTCCATGGAAAGCTTCTAACCTGCGGACATTATTGTATTTCCTAGAAATTTCCAGGAAGTTACCAACGGTAACTTCCAAAGGTTTTGTGCATAAGCGCAGACGAACCAATTTTGGAACAAATTTTAAAAATTTGTTCTTCTACTTATTGCTTATAATATAAAACATGTAATACTTCAATTTTTCTTTGTTATTTATTTTTAACCTAGTGTCGAAAATTCAACTTACCAAAATAATACAAAAGTGAAAAAAATCTAACCAATTATTGTTACAATATCACAAGTATTATTCTTATATTTGTGAATGGAAGCAGCCAATTCAGTGCGAGTGCAGCTCGCACTTGTCCATTTTTTTTCTTATTTTTGAAAGTATGGGTAAGTCTTCGAAAGTATATGAAGAAGTTAGAATCAGCTCTTTGGAAAGTTTTCATTTTACTTTAAATTTTTTCGCATTTTTCAAAAGTCTGGAAAAGTGTTGGAAAAAGCTAGTTAAAATTTTTCATTTAATTTTTTTGTATTGCTTCCTCATATAGAGGAAGTATTGTAATAGCAACATTTTTTAGGTTCGATTTTTTAACATATCTTTATGTTATTTGACCTCAGGAGTTCAAAAACGACATTTAAAAAAAATGTCATTCCGTATATATGTGTGTGTAAACATCACATTTTCATAAATATCTCCAAATTATATAAAGCTTTTGGACTGAATTTTTTTTAAATTGTTGATCTCATCTGCGGCCAAAAAATGAGAGTACATTGAGACAGATTAATAGAGTTTAGCTATATACATTTTTTGGATTTTTAATTTTTCAAAAAAACGTTTTTTGCATATAACTTTTAAAAAATGTTAGGACACCTATGAATGTTTTTCTCTAATTTTGTAGAGTTTTTTTTAGACTCATCTTTAAAATTTAAAAAATAAAAAATCTTGGAAAATAAGACTTTTTTGAAATTTTTTTAAAAAATGTAAAAATAACTTTAAAAATATTATTATTATCATCTTGTAGAGAATTAAAAAACGCTTTGTTTGCCCTATTTTTGAAGCTAATTCGATTAGAAATAAATATGTTATTCATATTTTAAAAAACAGAAATTCTGATAAAAATTCAAAAAATTGGACAAGTGCGAGTTGAACTCGCACTGCAATGGCGGGTTCCGTACACAAATATTAAAACAATACTTGCAACATTTATCGATAATTGGTAGAAGTAAAAAAAATTGTTTTAATATATTAAAATCATTTGATAAAAAAGATAACTGAAAAGAATTAAAGTATTGTATATCTAATATTGTAAACAACAATAAGTAGACAAACAAAATTTTCAAAATTAGTTCGTGTTTTTTTTTTAATTCGCTACCAATTATCGATAAACGTTGCAAGTATTGTTTTAATATTTGTACGGAACCCGCCATTGCAGTGCGAGTGTAACTCGCACTTATCCAATTTTTTTTCTAGTTACAAAATTGAAGGAAGAAAACGATCTTTCATTTATTTTTTAAAAATTTTATACTTCTTTAAAATATTTAATGCCACTTGTTTTAAGTAAAAAAATGAAAAAAAAATTTTTTCTTTAAATGAATGTGAAAAATAAAACTTTTTTTTTAATTTTTTTATTTTTTCCTTGACAACGCTATGACCATTATTACATAGCAAGTTCTCTATATTTTTTCTGTAATATTCGGGTTAAAATACACCAGTATGTCAAATTTTAGCCCTTTATGTTGAATAGTTTAGAAGGTAAGGGGGGGGGGCGGGAATGGTCACTTTTTATGCATTTTTTAGATTTTATAGGTGCGTATTTGTGTGATAATTGGTCGACTTTTCGTAAACATTGTAATTCCAACCCCCTCCCAGGGAGTACTAAGGGGGTTGTAGGTGGTTAAGGGAGGGAAGTATTTGTTTTTAGATGACTTTTTCGGATTCAGCGCCACAAAAAACATAGGAAT
Organism: Leptopilina myrica (nomen nudum); assembly: GCA_032872475.1. NCBI lineage: Eukaryota > Metazoa > Arthropoda > Insecta > Hymenoptera > Figitidae > Leptopilina > Leptopilina myrica (nomen nudum). Next base: position 9,309,888 of record CM065467.1, read on the forward strand.
AGACACCCTACTAAACTTTTCGTCAAAATTGAAAATCCAACCCCCTCCTAGGAGGTATTAAGGGGGTTTTAGGGGGTTAAGGGAGGGAAGTATTTGTTTTAAGATGACTTTTTCGGATTCAGCGACCCAAGAAACATAGGAATAGACACCCTACTAAACTTTTCGTCAAAATTGAAAATCCAACCCCCTCCTAGGAGGTATTAAGGGGGTTTTAGGGGGTTAAGGGAGGGAAGTATTTGTTTTAAGATGACTTTTTCGGATTCAGCGACCCAAGAAACATAGGAATAGACATCCTACTCAACTTTTTCTTATATCTGAAATTGCAACCCTGGTGACTGGGTGGGAGGGGTTGGTAGCGGGAAAATGGGCAAGCACAAAAATTTTTCATGGTCTTATTCGGTTTCAGCGACCCCAAAAACATAGGGGTAGGGGGTTGTGTCCTTTTGGTCACGACTTTTTTTGTGTGCCTATGTTATCATTGTGGTTTTAATTGTAAATCTAACAAATCTAAAAATATTGTATAATATTTTTTAAAAGGACTTTCAAGTATACCGACTTATTTTACAGAATTAAAACTATATTTTTAAAAAATCCTTAGGTTGATCAGATGAACCGTTTAAAATTATGGTTGAGCATTGGAAAATGATCTAAACAAAAGATGTGTTCTCAGAAGATTAGTACATTAAGATTTCAGACATGATTGAAATTTTGAATATTTTTACCATAAAAAACTGATTTTCCATTCGGGTAGGTCTACAAACGAAGGAATTTGAGATGTCCAAGGTTGTTTTTTACATTAAATTTGAAAAAAGAAAATATATTCCATGGGAATCCTAAAACTTAATGGTTTCTATTATGTCACAAAACTTAACCCATTTTCGAAAAGTTTTTTTTACAAAAATGAACATTCAAGTGCTAAATTCTCACTTTTCCTGGCATGTCATATTTCTCCGTTTTTGCAATAATTTTGCAAGGAAATTATTTTATTAACGATTGAAATTGAAGTAATTTGAGGTTGGAGACATTTTCGTAGTTCATGTCGCGGCCACTGCCGAGAATTGGCGCCACCTGAGAATTGACCACTGACACATAGATCCACTTGTCTGTGTGCTCGACGCCATATTGTCCTCCACTTTCATCAAAAATACACCTTTTATAATTATGTTTTTCAATATTTATTTCAAAAATTACTTGCATATTTCGAGAATATTCTTTATCCAAACCAATTCCCCTAATTATCCTGATAAATCTGAACAAGATATCTCTAACTACTTAGAAGTGAGACGACAGGTGCGAAAACAATTGAAGGGTGCGCTAAAAGAACGCATTAAGCGCCATTTTTTCTTAGGTTCGATTTGCATCAAATTTGACGGTATAAATCTTTTTCTGTACAATATATGGTTAAATCAGTAAGAAATTCTTATTTAGTTAAAAATTATGATAATTACAAACAATTTTTTATTATCAATAAATTGATATTAATTAATGATAATTAGCTCGAAAAGTTGAAGTGTCGTGTTGGCGCTTAATGCGTTCTTTTAGCGCACCCTTCAATTTTTGGGGACAAATTTTTCCAGATGCCCTTAAACGTTATTTTTTAATTTTTTAAACGAAAAATGACAAAATCGCTTTTCAAAATTCAAAACGTCGGTTCCAATATGGTGACAAATTTTTGTTTAATATTGTCAGATTTATCTATAATTTATATATTCGGACTCTTTTAGGGTCACTAAATCCAAATTTGATGTCAAAATTAAAACTTGTTCTCTGTAATATGACGATTGAAATTTCAATTCTAATGTTTAAAACCTAACGTTGGATTTATAATCAGCAACAACAAAAACTCTAAAACAATTTGTTTTAAAGAAAGTAACAAGTTCCGTGTAAATTGCATACAATTTTTGAAATTTTGTCAGCCTTATAGGATCTGCCATTTTGAATTTTAATAAGCGACTTCGGAAATCCCCGAGAAACATAAGTTATCAAAATCTATACATTGTTTGTAAGTTATTGTTAATTTTCTTTTCACAACCTGGGTCTCGAGGTTTAATTAAAAATATCTGTAAAATTGGCAATTTGTAATTTTTTGACTTGCCACTTTCAGGTATCTTTAACAATACTATTATAATAGTCTAACTATTAACTTGAATTTAAACTACTTTTTAAGACCTGAACGTAAAAAAATGTGCCAAAATTTTCTTCATTTTCTTCCTTCGTTTGTAGAACTACCCATACTTTCATTTTCACGCGAAAAAATTGAAAGTAAAATGAAAAATTGGCGAAAAATTTTAACTACCCAGCTGAAAAAGTTCTATAGAATTTCACTAGAATCATTCTATAAAATCGTTTATATATGAATTCTAGTGACTATTCTATAGAATTACACTAGAATGATTCTATAGAATTTCTACATAAATACTATTAAATTTTAGTGATTTTTAATTAGAAAAACTTTAAATTTGTGAAATAATATTTTTCAACAAATTTTAGGCCAAAATAATTGTTTATATCCTTTAAATATATAAAATTCATTAAACTTCGTAACCATACATATAACTATAATGTTAAAAAAATTATTTTACGAAATTTATATTCCTTCTAATTAAAAACCACTAAAATTTAGTAGAATTCACGTAGAAATTCTACAGAATCATTCCATTGAAATTCTATAGAATCATTCCATTGAAATTCTATAGAATATTCTGTAGAATTTATGTAGAATGATTCTATAGAATGATTCTAGTGAAATTCTGTAGAACTTTTTCAGCTGGGTAGCTTCTCCCCATACTTTTAAAAATAAGAAAAAATTGAAAAAAATGAAAAATTTTAACTATAGCTTCTTCCCATACTTTGAGAGACTTTACCATACTTTGAAAAATATGAAAAAATTCAAAGTAAAGTGAATTCTTCTTCCCATACTTTCCAAGCTTTTGACATTGTTTTTTGAAGTACTTAAAGAATGGCAATGTCGATTTCTCATTATATATTTTGATGTCATTCGACATTGAACTTACCAAAAATAATGGTTCATTTTGCCAAAATCATTGAAATGTTGATTTTTTGCCTTAAATATGGGGTACTTTCACTCCCTGTTTTTAGCTAAACAATAAGCGTTAAGAGTTTAAATAAATGATATCTTTTATTAGGACACTTAGAACTACAGCTAATTCTGAAAATATGAACAAAATTAACGGTATATAAGCCAATTTCAATGCATTTTGTGTGGGTTCTTTTTTTGATAACCTCTGTTTAAAAATATTAATTTAAATTATTGATAAAATCAATTAATTAGAAATTAATTAAAAATCTGTATTTTCATGAAACGAAATAGAAAAAGTTTTAAAAATTCGAATAAAAAATGTTTTTTTTGCATCGAAATTCGTCTGTATATCTAAACGTAACGCATGAATTTTAATCAGAGTTGAAAGTCTTCGCAATCTTCTGAATGAGCAATGAAGGACAGCGTGTTTACATGTATATATATATATATATATATATATAAAGAGAGAGAGTGAGAGATGGAGAAGTCTGCGCGACGCTGAATTTAGCGAGAGAATATTTCGTCCCATTCTTGAGCCTTAAATGTAGGCAATCGGATCGGCATATTGTTAGGAACGTTAGACGCAAGGAATATTAGGTATGCCCGTAAAATGTTTGGACTGCAGCACTGAATTCAGTTGCTATTTCGTCGATATCAGGAGTGGAGAATGAGTGAGGAGCGCGAATGGTGAATATTTGCCGCGGTGAGACCGCCCGTCCAACAGTCAGGTATCAGATGAACATAATGAAAAGAAGTTGAGTGAGCGTTAATGCACGGCTCGAGACAAGCACACGCCAGCAACTTGTCATTTATACCCTCCTCATCAGTTGTGATTAACTAAGGTTTAATCAGCTTTACCAAGCTAAACTTCTTTTGTCAACATGCACGGTGCATGATAATCCGAGAGGCTATCTTCTCAGGTCCTAGGCAGGACCATAGAAACAGAATCTCTCTCTCTCTCTCTCATCTGTTTTTTTCTCCTTTTCTCTTTCTCTCCATCTCTTTTTCTGTATCTTTTTTCTCTTTCTTTCTCCGTTTCTCTCTGAGAAAGAGAGCAAAGGGAGAAAATGGGAGGAAGAGAGAGACAAAACGATAGAAGAAGAGAGAGAGCGAAATTTCTCTCTCTCTCTCTCTCTCTCTCTCTCTCTCTCTCTCTCTCTCTCTATGTCTCTCTTGGGGGACTAGATCGCCTTTCCCTCTCGCATTTCACACTCTTATTCCGCGACGCAGCGCCAACTCAGACTCTCTCAGAGATTCGTGGATATTCTTTAAGCGGTAAATTCGACATTTATTTTAAATTTCTCTTTCACTCGGCTTTTATTTATCATGTAACAAGAGATTAGTGGACCACTAGAGGTAGATCAGTTGTGTTTGGTCCCTTGAATAATGGCTGGCAGGGGTGAAAAAAAACAACAAAAAAAATGTTTTTCTTTTTATTGACATCTAAATATTTTAAGAGTGTGTACAATTTATTTTCTAAGTAATTATTATAGAAGTGAATTTTTTTCCTTTAGAAGTTTCTTATTCTTCAAACAATGTTCATTTATTCGTTTACGAAAATTATTCATTTGATAAAGAATTTGTTAAAATTATATTTAAATATTTTCCAAAGAAAATTAAAGTCATTTTATTTTAATTCAATGTTAATTTGATAATTACTTAATAGTGAACGAATACTGAGAGTTAAAAATAACAGTATGTATAACATATTTTAAATTAGATGACAAGGAATTTTTTTTGTGTAATGTAAAGTTAATAATTGTCGTTATATCAGTAACAATAGTGAACGAAATTATAATAGTAATAAAAATAATAAGTAATAATTATAAATACTTCGTCAATTTGAATTAGTAAATTTTACTAATAAATTAATAGAAATTATACTATCATTTCCCTTTTCGGCTCTTTCCCAAGGGGTCGTCAAAACTTATGTCAAAATTGACCTATTTTTTGACGGTCTCACATTACGTCAAAATCTATGTTTAATTTGACCTATATGTCAAAAAGTGGCCCCGTGTGGGCCCTTACATTATGTCAAAATCCATGTTTAATTTTACCTATTTTTTGATATTTATGATATTAGCCAATCTGAAATTTTGAATTATCATATATAATAAAAATGATTAGAAATCTTTTTAAATTTGGTTTTTAGCCAAATTCTTTAAACCTTTAATTACAAAATTAATTTTTAATTTCAAAAATAGAGTTTTAATAAATTTATATCCAAGGCGAGGTGGTAAAATTATTATGCAAAAAATAAAGGAATAGATTCATAACTTAATTTAAAAAATTGGAGCAATAGTTATGCTTACAAGAATTTTAAGTTTAATGACAGGCTTTGTAATGGAACAAGACTTAAAATTTTTAAATTATATAAATTTAATATAAAAGTTATGATAGTTATAGGAATAAAAGCAGAAAATAGAGCTTTCATTTCCAATGTTTTCTAACGATTGCTGAGTTTTCTAATTGTCATTAATGAAAGATCTAAAGAAAAAGCGAAAATTTACGTTTTTAACTTTCTCAAAATGGGTGGTCCGAAACCGACCCCCATTTTTTCGGGGGGAAATCTCAAGAAAAATTAAGGTATCATATTCTGATAGTAATTAAAATAAAATTCAACAGTCTGTAATGAACTATTAAATTATTTTGGCTCAATTTAAATACATTTTTGGACATTTTTCTGAACAAAAAAGTAAATAAATGAATCATTAGTAACTTTCTTCTGAAATTATTTATGTCTATAAGTTATGTTGACATAGTTAAACTTGAATTAATATTATTACTTTTATTTAAATAAATTTTAAGGCCTTCTTTGAAATGATAATAAATATAAATTGTTAAACAGTATCTAAATTTCCAATATAATAGCAGCAATGGTTTTGCCTTTTTTAATTTTCGCCCTATTTTTAGTAAAATATATACGAAATTTGTTATTAATCTTTTTTCGTTTCTGTACTTAACTGCTTCCAAAGATGTCGAAAAGTACAACGTTTCTTAATTCATATCGCCTTGTCAAGAACATTTTACAACTGACAATGAATAAAATATTTAACAAAAAAGAATTAAAGTTAAGTAATATGTGCTGTGATTGTTAGTAAAATATTTTATAAATTCCTAAAAAATAAAAGTAAATATGCAAAACCTATCCTCACTTCATGTGAACAATAAAAAAGAAGAGAATAAACAATTACAATGTAAGAATATGGGGGCCTGGTTGGGACCACCCCTTAAGGGTCGGTTTCGGACCACCCCCACTATTTTCACAAAATGTTTTGCCAATCACTTATATCAATGGAATCAATTTAATTTGAATGTTGTGCGTTGAAGTTAAGGTCATACACAATCAAAATTAATTTCGTAAAATTTTCCTGTATTCAAAAAACATTGTTAGCTCGAATTCCGTATAGGTAAAAAATTAATTTAACCAATGCTATAAAATCTAATATTGCTTGAATCTCCAAAATGAAATCAAACGCATTGACAAAACCTGTGGCCCAGTTGTTGGGTAATTTGATACCACCCCATTTTGCCCCACCCATGGGGCAAAATGGGGTTTTTGCACCTTCTCAGAAAATGGAATATAAGTTCTTTCAAAAATTTTTTTCTCCGCTATTATCATAATTTTCTCAAACCTAAGAGTACAAAGAAGAATTCTGATGATTAGTTGAATCGATTTATTCGTTTGGTTCTCTGTAAACAGCCAATTACGAAAAGGTACCCCATTTTGCCCCACTCTCCCCTACCATCGTTAAGAAACATAAGGGGGTCGGTATGGTACGGGGGGTCGGTATGGGACCACCCTCCCCTATAATTAATAGTAAAAATTATAATAATAATAATAATGATAAATTTTCAAAACGAGTGAATCTGTCGAAAACAATAGTTCAATTTGCAATAGTAATTATAAATTAATTATTATTATTATTTTAATTAGTATCAATAAATTTTATAATTAGTAATAATTAGTAATAGTATAGTTAGTTCTTAATAATAGTAATTATTAAGAACAAAAATACACTCAAAATTTTTTAATTATTTATTTGTTAATATATAATCAAGAAATGGGTTACTTGAATCAAATAAATAATAATTTAATTATCAAATATTTTTTTTTAATTTTTTTGTGTATTTAATACTGAAAATAATAATATTGTTAATAAAGAATTATAAAAACTCCTAAATCTGTAAAAACTAAAAAAACGACACCTCTCGTACCCGTGCAGAAATTAAAATGTGGGCCTGATAGGGTACTGGACAGTTTTCCCGATCTCTGGTGTGGCTCTGGGTAGAGAAACTGACCAGTGCCCGACTAGTGTGTGACGCTGTTCCCGACCAATGCCCTACTTAGGGAAAAACTGATCAGGTCCTCGTCAGTTTTTCTTAAAATTGCCCTATTTTGTGAGGTTCATTTTATTCAAAAGAAATTACAATAAAATTACGGTACTTAAAAATATTATTATATTAGAAACATAATGAACATATTCATTATATATACAACATATTTATACATAACATAATGAGGTATTATAGTCATTTTGACTAATTTAAAAGTGAAAATGATGAAAATAATATAATTTCAAGAATAGAAAAACTTAAAAATTTTTGAAAAATATAATTTTTGGTTTTATGATCAAATCATTTTTCTTGTGAAGGTTGTCGCTCCTTTCTGCTTCCTTAACTTTATACTATTAATAACGCTTTTTTAACTTTAATAACTGTTTTAAAAAAGTTAATTTTAAAAAATTAAATTTATTTACATACCTTTAAAACGAGGAAAACTGTCGAGGCCCTGATCAGAGCCCTATTTCATATCTAGTGAACACCCCACTTAGGGTTTTGGCCAGAATTTCTGGTCAAACCCATAAGATAAAAAAATTCTTAAAAATGTAGTATAATTACTCCGTTTAATTAATTTTTTCAATTGTTTATAATTTTATTATGGGAACTAATTTAAAAAACTTAATTCATTTACATTTTATTCAAACGAGGAAAACTGTCGAGGCCCTGATCAGTACCCTATCTAAAACCTAATGAACACCCTACCTCGGGTTCTGGCTAGGAATTCTAGTCAAACCCCTAAAATAAAAAAATGTTTAAATAACTAAAATAATGATTGCCTTTCATTGTTAATAGCTTCTACAACAAAAAGGAATTCTAAAAACTTTATTAAAAAAAAAATTTTAATAGGGAAAACTGACAAGGCCCCGACCAGAACCCTGTTTTAAATAGGGCAAAGTGGGGCATTTTCTGCACGGGTTCATATAATGCTTATAGAAAAACAAATGGAAGACCATTTTTTTTTATAGTTATTAGTGCAAGAGTATGCTAAAAAGTACAATCTGAAATTAGCTTACACTATGAGTTTCATGAAATTTTTAATTCAATATAATTTTTAATTACAATTGCTTAAAACATGTTTCATAATTTTGCACACAATTTTTAATAAGATTTTTCTTGCACTAAAAACTGAATAGGAATGATCTTGCATTTGTTTTTCTATAAGCATTATATGATCGGGAGGCGTTGATAAGTATTAATTAATATTTGTATAATTAATAACAATAATAGTAATTAACAGTAATTATAATAATATTATAATAGTAATGATGATAATAACAGCCCTGCAAATCTAAACTTTTTTCTGTGTTTCCGAAGGTAATTTTTGTGCTGAACACGAATTCGAAGTCCAAATGTGGATCTTGACGTGATGGATCACGTCAAGTTTTTGAGAAAAGAGGAGGTAAATTAACCATAGACGTACTCGACACTTCAACGGCGACTTAAATAAAGGTTGAAATATGTGTACTTTAAGACCCATATGCGCAAGACCAAAAAAAAACTAAGAATTTTGGAAAAAGAGTCCAAAAACCGGTTTTTGAGGGTTTTCAATATTACCATTCACGGAAAAAATAAGTACATGAAAGATTACTTGACAATACTTGACTTTTGGATGGGACAATAATTAATTTGTAAATATTTCATATACAGTCCTAGAATTTTTCATTGACTATGTGAAATAATCACGAGTAGTGCTAGAATATTTAAAATATTTAATTGATTACTTTAAATATTCCAGCACTGTTTGTGATTATTTCACATAAGTCAATGAAAAATTCTAGGACTGTATATGAAATATTTACAAATTAATTATTGTCCCATCCAAAAGTCAAGTATTGTCAAGTAATCTTTCATGTACTTATTTTTTCCGTGTTCTCTTTAATTAACCTGACGTGCTATAAAGACTTCCTCAAGGTCTTAAATTAAAGCTTGAAATATATATTTTAAGACTTATATGTGCGCAAAACCAAAAAAACCACCCAGTCAAAGAGTTCTATAGAATGATTCTATTAAGTGACTCTGTAGACTGTAGAGTATTCTATAGAATATTCTATAGAACTTTTTTGACTGGACAGAGGTTTTGAAAAAAGTGAGGGTACAGACCCCAAAAAAATTTGTTTCGTTATTTTTCATATCGGAGTTATTTCTAATGTGATTTAGTCCACTGTACACGATCCTGGGTCCAAGACGAATCTTTTAGAAGTCATTAGCGCGCCAGGTTAATTAAAGAGAAAAAAATATAGGTCTTAAAAGTGCACATTTCAAGTTTTAATTTAAGGCCTCGTGGAAGTATATAGCACGTCTGGTTAAAGAGAAAAAAATATTTTGGGACCCGGCGTCGTGTTCAGCAGACAAACCCGAGTAAAAAAGTAGCGTGGGTAAGAATATCAAAAATAAAAAAAACCTTGCAGGCCTGCGTGTAATAGTACTTGATAATAATAAGAGTAATTAATAAAATGAATATAAAAATAACAATTATTAGCAACACTAATAATGATATATGAATGAGTAATAATAAGAAATATCTTCAACAAAAATTTATTTTACCATAATAATTGTTTATAATAATAATAATACTAATAATAATGATGAAATAGTCACTTGCTAAACCGTGCAAAGTAATACTAGAAAGACATGGGCATAATTATGAGTGAATAATAATAAAAATAATTAGCAGCAAAAATAATATTAATATTTATTAATAGAAATAATAACATTTTATTATTATTGTCATTAATATTAATAATAGTAAATAGATAGTATAAATATGAATGACAATTAAATAACATCAATACAAATACACGTGTATGTGTTTATAACTATATAGATTATTTATGTAAATAAAAAACATATTGAGACAGCCAAAAAAGCAGGATCGAGTGAAGATGAACGAAACTAGAAGAGAAATAACAATTGAAATACTTTAAACCGAATGAAATTGAAAGTAGAATAGGAAAATATGGATTTATAAGTGAATAAGGAGACATGAGTTTTGTGTGAGATAAGACAATATAATTGTATGCTTCTTGTGGTTTCTGTTGTCCTGATATGAGGTCGCACCGCCGCAGCGCCACGCGTCACGGCGAGCACCACCGCAACGCTCGGCGTCCGTTCGCCGACAACAACAATAGTATATTTTCTGCATACAGTATTGTCCAGACAAACGAAATCGCCTTCTTCCCTTCTCCCTCTTACTCTCACCTTTTCCGTCGTCTCTCAGTTTGCATCATGAGTTGCCTGAAAATTATTAACACAGTTTCCGCATGTGGCCGCGAGTTACGCAAAAGTCAACTACGACAATAATTATAATAGTAACCATCTCATCAAGTTTTTGCGCGCACTCGATTGGATTTAAAAATTTCGTAGGAAAACTTCTTTATCATTAGTTTTTATACTCTAGAGACATCTGGTAATGTTTCTTGAAAATTAAGAGGGGGGAAATTATAGTCGGTAATATCAACAGTAGGTAAGGTCAATTTCTAGAATGATTGTTTAATTTTAAAATCAAGAAATTGGTTTTTCCTACTGTTGCTAGTATGTTGTTCTGTAATTGCCCTTGTTTATTTATTTATCTGTGTTTATTTATTATTGTGATATCTTTTTACAAGAAATCGTTATCTTTGTTTCATTTTTTAATTCGTTTGAATTGAATGAATTATATTAACAAAATAAAATTTAATTAATTATTTAAATTTTAGTAGCAAACGACTAGTTTACTTTCGAAAAATCTTAATTTTATATGTTCCTCTAAGTTGATTAAATAGAAATGCAATTTTGATTTTATTTAAACACAGTTGAAAATAATTTGAAGAATTTTTCTAGAATGTTTCTGCAAAATTGTTTTACAAAGATGTTAATAAATATTTTGTAGAATTCAACTTGAATAATTTCCCTAAGTCATTTTCTTAAATTTTATACCATTAATAGTTATTAATTGAAATTTATTTATTCAATGTAATTTACAATACTGTTTATTTCCTAATTGAAACGAAACAATTTTCATATCTTCACTATACTCTAAATACAATGTTTCCATCGTTTCGTTTGTGAAAGAACTTTCATGACATCTGGGCGGTAATTTAAAGAAATGTATTAGCGCGAAATTAAAAAAACTAAATTTAATTAATAGTTTATTAATGTGAGTAATTATTTATTTACAAATTATTAAATGATTAATTAATATCTAAATGAAAAATAAAAAGTAAATTAATTAATTACTTAACTTAAACAAATAAATAAATAAAGAATTTCGGAAACAATAATTAATAAATATTTGCCGTTAACCATGAAAGTAGAGAACTATTAGGAAAAATTAATAATTACTTCTTACAATTATAAAACAACACAACAGTTTGGGTACAAAATTAAACTAGTATCATTTTTGGAATTAAAATCACTTTATTTTTTCATTATACATGTATATTTTTCACGGGAAGACATGAAAAAATTTGAATATTTATTCATAATTTTTATACAAAAAAAAATTTCTTATACAGTAAATTAGCTAATTATCATGGCTCATACTAATTGTAAACATATCACAACTTTGGTTTGTTTCAGTTTTCACGATGTTGCTATATAACATGCAATCTTACGATATTACTATTTACTACTACATTAGTTAAAATTTACATTATACATACTTCAATAATTGCGTTAATTTATTTAAAAATGTCGAACTATTTTTTTTCCTTTGCACCCAAAAAACAGTAATAGACACCGTATTCGACTTTTCGTGAAAATTGAGCGTTTCGGTGCAATAATCGGTCTTACGCGTGAACGCAAGCGCTAATACCAGTCGGGTGGCAGTGACCCGACTGGTATTAGCGCTTGCGTTCACGCGTAAGACCGATTATTGCACCGAAACGCTCAATTGTAATTTAAACCTCCACTCCCGCGAATGGGGGTGTATAAGTGGGGTATTAGCGGGAAAATGGGTAATTAAAAAAAAAATTTAATTGTCATATTCGGTTTCAGCGACCCCAAAAACATGGGGAAGGGTTCCTCTGGGTCACGACTTTTTCTTATTTTTGAGTGCCTGTGTTATTTTATTATATTATAATAATATAAATAAATTAATGGAAACTTCAATAATAAATTTAATTAACTGTAAATTTACCTTTGATTATCTGTAAATTTACTTTAAATTATTTCGTAAATTAATGTTCTAATTCTTTAATAATTTACGACAATATTACAATATTTAACGAGTGTGTTTAAATTCTCGCATAAAAGTCACAAATAAGTATTTTCAGACGAACTATACATTGAATAGTGTTGCTAATAATACTATCACTTTTCTGTTTTTAATTATTATTTTAAAAAAATAGAAAAAAACATTTAATAGCAAAAAGAAAATTCAAAATGTGTACTTTGAACTTTCTATAATGCATAATTTGTGCGTCTAAAATAAAATATTTACTTTAAGTGCTGATGCAGCACTATAATTTTACATATATATATATATATATATATATATATATATATATACGGAAAAAATTTTTTCAAGAGTCTTTACTAAACTTATTCAAGAACTCAGGATATGGAAATAAAACAAGAAATGCTACAAAACCATAGATTGAAACATTATTTTAAGCTGTTCGGGGATAACTGTAATACATTTCTGGACTACTTATTGAATTTTTTTGAAAAAGTCCTGAACTGGTTTAAGAATAGAAAAATTTAAAATTAGCGAAAAAAATTTGCCCGCCTGAGTAGTCGAACTTGAGACCTCGAGACTCAAGATCGCTCCGCCTTATGCCACTCGGCTACAGGGACGCGTAACGATACTTTAGTTTTAGATCGTTTTAAAGCGTTTAAAGCCAAGTGGCGCTGTATACCTATTGGTTACGCTTCGTCTTCTTTCTTAAACAGTTCGAGACTTTTTCAGGGCGCAGTGATTGAAGAACTCAGTCGCAGCGTCAAGAACAATTATTTCCAAGCCATTAGAAAAACTCCTGAAAATTCTTTAATGAATATTTAACTTTTCTAAAAGAAGTTCTAAATTTTTCCCATATCCTGAGTTCTTGAATAAATTTAGTAATGACTCTTGAAAAAAGTTTTTCCGTGTAAATATATATATATATATAAATATATATATATATATATGGGACGTTTCACGTCAAGTGGACAATTGCTCTGCCCAAAAATCTAAGCAATAGAAACCGACTTATTAAGGCTTAAAAAATTCATAGGCTCATATTCTTTCGAATAAAAAGTGGCGAATTCAAAAATTCAATATGGCGTACCCTCCACGCCATTTTTTGCATAAATTTTCCCATACTCAAAAAACAATTGTGTTAAATAATATTTGAAAATAATTGCAATTTACCAAAACATGACTAGATATTATGTATTAGGGGTCGCTGATTACGAATATGAAGTTAAATTTTCAAAATTCAAAATGGCGGATCCAATATGGCGGACAAAAATTTAATAATTGATAAATTCGCTTGAAACTCGTTACTCGGGGGTTTTTGGGGTCGCTGATTACGAAAATGTTATTAAATTTTCAAAATTCAAAATGGCGGATCCAATATGGCGGACAAAAATTTAATAATTGATAAATTCGCTTGAAACTCGTTACTCGGGGGTTTTTGGGGTCGCTGATTACGAAAATGATATTAAATTTTCAAAATTCAATATGGCGGACAAAAAAATATTAAAAAGGTCTAAATTCGCTTGAAACACGTTACTCGGGGGTTTTTGGGGTCGCTGATTACAAATATGATGTTAAATTTTCAAATTTCAAAATGATGGATCCAATATGGCGGACAAAAAAAATGTAAAATGTCTAAATTCGCTTGAAACTCGTTACTTTGGGGGTTTTTGGGGTCGCTGATTACGAATATGATATTAAATTTTAATAATTCAAAATAGCGCATCTAATATGACGGCCAAAAATATTTAAAGCTACACGCGCTAGCTTGCAATAGAAGATTTTCTTTAGCACCTCCATTCACAAAGATTCAAAGTTCACACTCTTTTAAAGTGACAGAAGAGAGAAAATTGGAAATATACAGGTACTCAAGTGCACCTGAACCACTTTCAATTTTGCAATATTCGTAAACTTGCGAAGGTTAAATGTTATTTAATCCTTTTTTGTTATTTTTATTGTCATATTCAACTTTTTGTACCAAAAACCCCCGAATAACACAAATCAAGCGAATTTAGCTATTTTTAATTATTTTTGTCCGTCATATTTGATGCGCCATTTTGAATTCTTAAAATTTAACATCATATTCGTAATCAGCGACCCCAAAAACCCCCGAGTAACGAGTTTCAAGCGAATTTATCAATTATTAAATTTTTGTCCGCCATATTGGATCCGCCATTTTGAATTTTGAAAATTTAACTTCATATTCGTAATCAGCGACCCCTAATACATAATATCCAGTCATGTTTTGGTAAATTGCAATTATTTTCAAATATTATTTAACACAATTGTTTTTTGAGTATGGGAAAATTTATGCAAAAAATGGCGTGGAGGGTACGCCATATTGAATTTTTGAATTCGACACTTTTTATTCGAAAGAATATGAGCCTATGAATTTTTTAAGCCATAATAAGTCGATTTCTATTGCTTAGATTTTTGGGCAGAGCAATTGTCCACTTGACGTGAAACGTCCCATATATATATACTTAATTTAGAACACTTGAAGAAATACAAACAAAATTCAATTTTTATGATAAACAATAATATTTCGTTTTGTCAAAGTCAAAAATTTTGTTAACGTGTATTAGGTTATGAAATTTATTTTCTTATCAAAATTTTCTTCAAGTTTTCTAATTTTAATTTTTCCTTATTATAAACGTATATATTGATATATTTTTATATATAGATGTTGTTACAGTGATGAATTATAATAATTCACTGTTTTTTGTACAGAATTCACTTAC
Source organism: Leptopilina myrica (nomen nudum) (assembly GCA_032872475.1). Taxonomy (NCBI): domain Eukaryota; kingdom Metazoa; phylum Arthropoda; class Insecta; order Hymenoptera; family Figitidae; genus Leptopilina; species Leptopilina myrica (nomen nudum). The sequence continues at coordinate 9,325,168 of CM065467.1, forward strand.
AGATTATTAGAAAATTGATAAATAAATTTTATATGAAAATGAATATAGGATGATTGTGTGTATTACTACGTGTGCCCCATTTACTACGAATTTCATTAAAAATATTAAAATAAAATTTTATTTGACAGATAATAAACAATAAAATATCTATAATAAAACTTTAATTTATATTAATTTTTATTTTTAATGGAAAATTATAAAAAAATGTATTTTAATACATTTTATTTAACTTTGAAAATCACTAGTTCAGATGAGAGCACAAAAAGTTGCATTAGTGAGTTGAAAGTGCTTTTAGAAAGATAAATATATTTATGCGTTTTGTGAACAAATATTTAATGTTAAGTTATTTCTAAATAAAGCAATAACATTAGTTTTCATAAATTTAAAGAAAATGTAATGTTTTGAACGTTTTTATTATTTAATTTTAAACGTAGAATTGGACACAGGATTTTTCGCACATGCGCTTATTTCTACGCCGTGTAACACAACCTAAAATATAGTTGTGATACTTGGAGCGAACGCAATGAAAATTATTATAAATATGATTTACAGATATAACCTCAAATAATTATTTTATTTTATTTTATTATCTAAATAAAAATAAATATTTACTTTCATATTATGAATAAAGTTTAATTTAATAATAAAATTATAAAATACATTCCCAAGTAGCACGCTGTATTACCTGAATGGCAAACGTAAATAAATATTGATATATAAATAATATCAAATTCGATATTATAGCGAAAATTATGTGGAATATCCCCTCAATATTGCAGCAATATTCCCTCAATATCACAGCAATATCCCACCTCAATATCGCAGCAGTATCTTCTCGATGTCACAGCAATATCCCCTCAATATCGCAGGAATGTCACAGGGATATTTAAAAAAAGCAGACATTATGATACTTTCTCAATATCACAGGAATATTCCCGATAGATATCGCCATGACATTCAGGTGATACAGCGTGTTACTTGGGATTATTTTGTTCTTTTGAAATAAATTAAAAGCTAAAATCTAGGTTATTAAATAATAATTTCAATTATAGTAATAAAACTTAGAATTTTGAACGTTCGTAATAATTCACGCGTATTAATAGGAACGGCGTAGTAATGCACGCGTAGAATTTCAAGCAGATTCGTAGTAATTCACACTTGTGCACTTTTTTTAAATATTCTTTTTTTTAATACAAATTAAATTATTTTTATAACCCAAAGACTTTTTTTTAGTTCTAAGAAAGATTAACTACTCATTACAAAAAATTGAGGTTAAAAGCTTCAAATGATTCTTTAAACGTGGCTGATTTTAAAACACGCCATACACACAATCACCCTACGATTCAAGCCGAAGCGAAATTTTTTGTAAAAATAATTAAATTAATAAAACGAATAAAATACAAAATGTTCCTAGAATAATTTCTTTGCCTCTAATAAAAGTTTATTTTTTTACAGGATCTTTACTAAATTATTTATTTGTTTTAAATAAAAATTTTATTTACAGCAAATAACATATTTTAACAGAAATAAAATTCAATTTATTGAACAAATAAAATTTATATGAACCAAATGTAATTTATTTGTTCCAAATTAGTTTTATTTATTTCCAATAAACTTTATTTTTTTTAATAAATTTTATAATAAAATATTTTAATAAAGTTCATTTGAAAAAATTAAATTTATTGTAACCAAAGAAAAATTATTTGAAACAAGTAAATAATTTAGTAGGTGCTAAGTCACATATATTTTTCTTCTGTTTGTATTTTTTAAACTCAATTGTGGGTAAAATTTAATTTCATTCTAAATACAAGTAAAAATATATTTTTTTATATTTAATAAATTATTTATTTTCTTATGTTTTTCAATTAATTGACTCGGGTAAAAATGTTTTCAGTAAATTCTGTAAAATTTCTCGAAAGTTATTCTACAAAATTTTCCAAAATATTTTCATGAGGCTAATTTATTTTTAGTTAATTAATTAATTATTATTGCGTCCATTTTCAAAAGTTAATAAATCCATTTTCAGAAAAAGTAAAGTTTCGCACATTAATTTAAAATTGTTAATTATAATTATAATTATTATTATTATCACCTTTTTCAATTATAGTTAATTTCTAAATATCTTTTCGTCTTATTGTTATATTACTAGCTGTCGTACCCGTCTTCAACGGGTATTAGTTTCTACTAATATTTTTGAAGATTTGTCTAAATGTATCGTAAGTGGACCTTACGTTACGACTGTTAAATGTAAAATAAGACCTTTATTGTAGACTGAAAGTACGGCTTAAATTTTGACTAAGGTCTGTTTGCATAAATAATACATCAATAAAAACTAAAATAAACAGCATTTTTTTAAAAACTAATTGAAATAATAAAACTTTTTTTAATTTGATAAGAAAATTCCCGATTTTTCCTTAGCGGTTGGCAAACACTCTGTTAAATGTATTAGTAGAAACTATAACACGTCTTCGATTCCCACATGGTAATCTACATCCTATATCAAAAACCATGTAAAAGCCCACTTTCATAAAGGAAACCACACGAATTTCCATGTAAAACCATATGAGAAATTGCGACACGGTTTTATGTAATTAATATACCTTTAATAAACACGAAAAAGCCTACATTTCTTTAAGAAAATGTTTAATACATATTTCCCATGACAAATCGTACATCAAATCTTATGTGGTTGCATTTTCATTTTTCGAGAGTAATTTTCCCTATATTATTCCTCATGTGAAATCATTTTTAATTTTTTGAAAAATATTTCCATTTTAAATCTTATATTAAGTGCCTTGTAAAATATATTTTCATTTTTTAAGTATAATTTCTCCTTATCCCTATTGAACATTCCCACATGGGAGCTAACATTGAGTTTTATATGAGATCTCACATAAGCATACACTGAAAAAAAAGTTCTGGTTAGGGTATATTTAACACGATATTCTAGTTAAAACAACCAGAATTCTTGTTATATTAATTAGAATTCTGGTTAAGCTAACCAGAAAAGTTCCGGTTATGGTATATTTAACACGAAATTCTAGTTAAAACTGGGATTTCTGGTAATTCCAACCAGAACTTTTTTTTCAGTTTATAATGTTCGACATAGAATTTCATGTGAGATTTCATACAGGATTTTGTATCTCATACTTCCATGAGAACTTTTACATGAATATAAATATAAATGGCTTCCTTTAAAGAAGTGGGATTTTACATGGATTTTGATATAAAATTCCATGTGAATTTACATATGGGAATTTTCAATAGGGAAACATTTAAGAAGAAAAATTGTAATTCATAAATAGGAATTTTCTATTTATTTTCAGTCATTTCTAAAACATTTCTAGAAATCAAAAATAAGAAAGAAAAAATAAGAATCAAAATCAAGAATAAGTTTGTAATTCGCTCCGCAGTTTCGACCGGAATTCGTTTGAAAAGTTGGCCAAAAATTATTTAAAAATTTTGTAGCTGACATTTCTTTCGGAAATCCATATGAATTTTCGTGCATAATTTTGTAAAAAAAATGTTAAATTTCTGTTCGTAATTCCCTCGAATTTCCTACGGAATTCGTTTAAAAAATTGTCCGAAAACTTTTATAGGAATCGTCTAAAGAATTTCCGTGCAAATTTCCATACGAGTTTCTGTGCGAAATTTTTTTTTGAAAATCCATACTAAAAATTCGGGTATTTCTCTTACGAATATTCGTGCGAAAAAACGTTTCAAAACGCTACACGAATTTTACTAGTAATTTCATATGAATTCTATAGAAAATCTGTACGAATCTGGTCGGATTTGTGAACGAAGTTCATACGAAATTCGCAAGAATTTTGTACAAATCATTTTTACCTGGGTAGGTTTATTATTATTATTTAATATTAACAAAATGTCACCTTCACTGCTGAATTTAAGTAATAAATTAAATTAACAATAATTTTTTAATTAAAAACAGTTGGTCTCAAACGACGCCATTTTTTGCAGTGTAAAATGTCTAGTATTTAAAAAGCAGTTTTACAAATAATTTACTACAATTTCTCTACTTACAATTAACTTTAATAATTATGTGAAAAATGTCATTTGTTTAAATTTCTCTAAATAAAAAAATACATGGATTTATTAACTTTTGATACTTTTCAATTCTATTCAAATGACTATTATTTGTAGTTTTATTATTCTCCATTTTTATTTAATTATTTGTTCTTCATATTTAAATTTATTTTTATTTGTATTTAATTTATATTTATTAAATTAATTTTTTATTTATATTCAGTGAATTTTTCTTTATATTAAATTAAATTTCATATACATTTAATTATTATTTAAAAATTTTTTTCTTTATATTAAATAAAATTTTTTAAAAAGTTTATTAAAAATTATTTTTACATACAAAAGTTCGCTTCTAAAATTTGCTCTTTAAAAAAATTAATTTAAAAAAAATTATGATGTAATGATTTATGCGCATTGCATCTACTGTCAAATACTATGGCAATAAATTATCACCATTTCGAGTCGCATTTTAATTTTTTGACCAAAAACTTAACGCTTTTCTACTCTTTATCTCTACTTTTAAAATCGGAGCGTCAATAAGTCGTCTTGATATTAATTCACCAAACCAAGTGTTCGTTGCTTTTCAAAATTTTTCCCTTTTTAAATGTTTAGAAAAGATTTGAAATTTTAAATATTTGAAAATAATACCTACATTTTCAAAAATATTTAATTTTTTTTAATGAAATATTTAAAATGTTTAAATATTAAAAAGTTAAATATTAAAAAAATTAATTATTAATTAAAAAATTGAATATTCAAAAGCAGATGAATTATTTTCAAAAAATTAAAATACTTTTTTTGAAAATCAAAAATTCTAAAATAGAAAGTCAATTATCACACGGAATTTTGATTCTTGAGTGGCACTGACTCCTCGTTATCATTATCATTTTTTAATTTTGCTTTCTTCTCAATTTCCTCTTTCTCGGGACTATTCCATTTTTGTAAATTCCCAGTACCAAATATTGCAAATGCAATTGCACCGATAATATAAGTAGCTGATAGAATATAAAAAATAATTCGCCATTGAGCAAATGTACTGGATTTTTCATTTGTTATAATACCTACCATATATGTACTGAGGAATCCACCCAAAGAACTTAATGTATTTGCAATGCCAAATATTGTACCGGAAAAATTAGGAGCAATATCGAGACCATTACCAAGATATCCGGCAGTTACTGCTCCATTTAGTGTCAAGGCCAAAGTGAAAATAGTCACCGATGTCGCTCGATCATTTCCCAAATTTGCTTGTAGTATCATTAAAAGTCCTGGACTCATCACAGCTTTTTGGGAGAAAAGAGAAAAAAAATTAATGAAAAATTTGAATAAATAAATTCAATTTAATGATAAGTTTTTATTTATTGAGAATTGGAGAAATCGGAGTTTTAATTGAATCGAATATTTCTATGTTTAATTTTATTCAAAAAGATATATTTCAGGACCAAGAAAATGAAAAAAAATATTAAAGTAGAAGAAAATAACCTGGAACAACTACAAATTTCACTATAGTGAAAAAATGTTGAGTACCGTACAATCCCAATCGTCGGAAAGTGGAGGAACTATAGTATGGATGTGCTGCGATCTTAGTTCGGAAAATTTGCGTTCCTATGTCGGTGTCGCTGAACACCCAAGATTTGAGATTCAAAACCTTGGGACTGCTATAGCCGCATCTTGGGTGCTCAGCACGCCCGAGTTGGAAATGCGGCTCCTCCAAACTAGAGTCGTATCGCATTCGTAAATTTTCGGTCTACTTGGAACGGCTCGTCACCCAAAATTTTTTCTGTGTATATTAACGACATTTTTATCTGATAAAGTTAAAACTTTGACTACTTTAGAAAAACTTATTGCTAATCCTCTTCAATTTTCTTTCCGTCAATTTGAAAAAAATTAGCTCTGAGAGAAATAGACGTTACGGGATACTATATAGATTGTACCAGGTATCATATTTGATGCTACAAATACGGACATCTATCTAGATTGTACTGAGTAACATCTAGATTGTACCAAATAACATCCTTGTAAAAAAAGTATTGGGAGGTATAGGATTCCGTATTGCAACTGCCAACCTGCCAGTTCAAGTAACATTCTATCAAATGAGAATTTTTGATTAAACAAATTTACACTACCGGCAGAACGGGCGAGCTAAGAAAAGTTGCTGCCGAAATGAAATTAACATAATTATTTTATTATTGAAAAATGATAGAAACTTGTTTCTTAGATTGTTCGAAAGACAATTACATTCTGCGTCGTTTGATATATAAATGAAAATTATTTTATATTTTTGAGAGATTTTATCACCTAAGAGATTTTGAAAAAAATTTATTATTTTTCCTATTTTTGTGCACCATGTTTGTGTGGCTGCACATTCTAGAACAATTTTAAACTCTTGCAAAATAATTTTTAAAGTCTCAGCTTTTATTCAAGCCTAGGAAACTGAAAATCCGTTCAACAGTTTTTTGAAATATCTAAATATCTAATGCAGCAATGTTACATGTAATGTTAGTAACATTGCAGTGTAACATTCCAGTAATATTAAAATGTTCGCCCAAGGTAATATTACATGTAATGTTACAGCAACATTACATGGTAATGTTACTGCAATGTTACAGTAATGTTACTACAATATTACACTGCAATGTTACTAACATTACATGTAACATTGCAGCAACATTCCAGTAATGTTACGTTCTACTTGGGAAGTGATCAAGGTGGAGAAAAAGTTTTCTCTAATCGTAGCAACCCAGGCAGAAAAGTCGGTGGTGTGCCGATGCCTACGACCGGCTCGACACCGGCCCGGTGGTAAAGTCGGACAATACCCGGTACCGGCACTGTGTTACCGGGCCGGTTAATAAAAGACAACCGGCCCGGCACCAGCCCGGTAGTAAGGTCGAACAATAACCGGTACCGGCACTGTGGTACCGGGCCGGTTAATAAAAGACAACCGGCCCGGCACCGGCATTCGATGCAGTTTTTACACCGGCGACGGGATTTTGCCGGCATCAAAATTAGTACTGGCCCGGCACCGGCCCGGTACCACTACTTGATACCGTTTTTACGGTGGTTTACCGGCACCGGGGCGGATATTTCCCGGGTTATCATTGTTGACTGGACCGGTTCCGGGCCGGCGGTAATGCCGTTCTCACGCCGGCACCGGCAAGTCTGCCCTTGGTACCGGCCCGGTACCAAGCCGGTCGTTGATTTCTGCCTGGGAAAACTTAGGGCTTTTGTAGTACTAATAGATAGCAATTTTTCGTTAATAGTTATTTATGATACAAGTGCGTAAAATCAATTTTATGCACGAGTGTCATACAACATTTTTTGCAACACTAGAACAACCAATATTACTGTAAGTTTAGGTGTAGTAAGGGAACTGTTAAATGAAATTTTCTTGAAGCTAAAATAAAAAACTGTAATTGTAAATTGTTGTTTAAAAGCTTTATTTCATCGTTTCTCATCAAACAGGCACTGCTAGCGGTGTGTAAAGTAACACTTTACACACCGCTATAAAAAGAAGTACTTTGTCCTATGCACCCAGAGATGATATCAAATTTAGAAAATTCAAAATGGCGGATTCAGAATAGGTTATTTTGCTGAAAGTAATAAGTATTTCATAAATCAGTTCTGCTTGTTAAAATTTGTTCAGTGTATAATGAAATAATAAAATAAATGTAATAATATAATTATTTCACAAATTTACAACAAGAAAGTTAAAGCTTTAAAATTTTCTATTATACTGGAAGAGAAAATTTTACTTCCCAGGCGGAAAAGTCGGACGAATGCCGGATCATCCAACCGTCAAGGATCCGCGCCGATTGAATTGGACAGTCAATTCAAGTGTTAATGTCTGCTGGCGAGGTACAAAGGCGGATCCGACCGCCGGATCAAAATTTATACTGTGTTGTACTGGCTGCACGTCCGGCTCGGTACAGATTTCATGCCGCCGAACAACCGGCGTTGTACTGGCATTCGTCCGTCTGACAACCCGAGCGGTACAGACATTCTACCGACTGCTAACTAATATCATTTGTGTTGTTATTATTAAGATTTCAATTATTAATAATATGCTAAGAATATAGTTATTGTAATTGTTTTTTAAAACAATTTAATGTTTTCTAAAATAATTATTTTTTTTAATTAACACATTATTTAAAATCTTCAGAAATAGATTTTTTACAATACAAAAATTTAGCTACCCGTGTGGAAAAATCCACGTTTGAGCCCCGCTGCTCAGAGGCTCATGCCCGTGTAGAAAAATCTTTTAACGCTGGCCTGAGTCCGACCAGACGGTCTATTTTTCAGTCTAATGTTCACGACACAGAATAAACACAAACCTATAACTAAATAAAATTTGATATTGCGGGGAATCGAACCTACGACCTACAGACTTCTAGCCTAACACTCTAACCACTACTCTATCGAAGCTACAAGAAAATAAATTTTTATTTTCTTCACCTTTTACACTTACAATTAATAAAGAGTGTTTAACTGTGTGATCAAGAAACTACTGCAAGTTTCGTAAAGAAAAACATGTTTTGTAAACATAAAGAAAAATATCAAAACTTGTTATGAAATACATCTTGGTAAATTTACCGTATATTACCTAGAAAATTTCCATAAATTACCTCTAAAATTTCCATAAATTACCATACATTACCGACGTTATATTTTTTAGTTCTTCTTTGAGTTTTACATAGTTTTGTAAATTGTCGCATAAATTTCCATAAATTACTGCGGAAATTTTCATATTACCATAAATTACCGACGTTAAAATTTTTAGTACTCTTTTGAGTTTTACATAATTTTATAAATTATCGCATAAAATTCCATGAATTACTGCGGAAACTTCCATAAATTACCTCGAAATTTTCCGTAAATGACTGAAATCCAAAATTTTAATGGTAATTTTTGCTTTACATATTTTTAAAAATTAACCCGAAATTTACCAAAAATTTTCATAAATTACCGCAAAAATTTACAAAAATTACTAAAATAAAAATTTTTAATTGTTATTTATGTGGAATTAATTTTTATGATTTATTGCGAAAATTTCTATAAATTACTGCAAAATTGTTATAGTTGTTTACAACAAATTTAATTCATTTTTCAATAATAATTCTGCTAGGAACCTTTTGGGTTTATTTAGGAAACATAAATTAAGAATTCAAACGGCATTCTTTTTATAAAGGTTTTTTCTAGACAAAAAACCTCAAAAAAAATTTTTTGAATCTTTTACAATTTTTTATACCTACACATTGATCTTAAAAAGTCGAAAAATGATGTATTTTTGGACAATCTTCTCCCGTAGAAAATATTATGTGGAAGAAATGTTAAATTTGAGAGATTTGTTGTCTTGTTTTTCAGACAAAGAATTAAATGGTTTTTGATATATTAAAATTTTAGTCATTTAGAAATTCTGACTATAATCAGAGCTGGGTCTGGACAGACCTTCCAAACCAGCATCGCTCGCCGCAGCCTAGAAGGTGCAAAATAAAAAATGTTTGCTATCTAAGAATTCTGACTAGAATAAGAGCTGGCTCTGGCTAGACAATCCAGAACAGACAAAATAGCTACAGTCTGGCATGTAGCTAAGCATCACCAGAACTGGGTCAAATCAGATCTTCCAGACTTGCGAGGCAAGACGCTTTTTAGTTTGCGCCAGACTTGACTCTAGACGTTCTAGAAGATTTTTCTACACGGGAGTCAGGGGCCCACGTGGAAGATCCATGAGGAGGAATCCACAAGGGCACCAGCAGGGGCCCCGCTCTTTGCCCTTACGGCTGCCCTGCTCAAAAATTTATCTCAGTTTCAGAAAAATATTTTTTTTACTAAAAAGCTTAAGTTCAGAATGCATTAAATTACATTTCAAAGTACCCGAATAATCTAGAATAATTTAGAGAAAAATTTTAAACTCTAGCAACATAATCTTTAAAGTCTCAGCTTTTATTTGAGCCTTAAGAATTGAAAATCCGATCAGTAGTTTTTGAAATATCTAAAAAAATGTCCAAGCATGTTGTTTTATAATTTAGGCGGTGATACACACTTATTGCACTCTCGCTGATCACCTGGTTCGTTGCGGCAGGGCCGAATAAGCGGAATATAGAGTGGGGGTCATATTTGGCGCCCTTTTTAAGTTTTTTGTAATTTTAGATTTAATATTCATTAAAAATTTAATAATTTTTAAAGTTAATTATTATATATGTAAATAAGTTATCATTGTACAAACTCTAATGATCAAATAGGCGTTTATTTTGGGAAAAAAAGTTTGAAAAGTGAAAATTTGTACATAAAAATAAACGACTATTTGATCATTAGAGTTTGTACAATGATAACTTATTTACATATATAATAATTAACTTTAAAAATTATTAAATTTTTAATGAATATTAAATCTAAAATGACAAAAAACTTAAAAAGGGCGCCAAATATGACCCACACTCTATATTCCGCTTATTCGGCCCTGCCTCAACGAACCAGGTGATCAGCAAGAGTGCAATAAGTGTGTATCACCGCCTAAATTATAAAACAACATGCTTGGACATTTTTTAGATATTTCAAAAACTACTGATCGGATTTTCAATTCTTAAGGCTCAAATAAAAGCTGAGACTTTAAAGATTATGTTGCTAGAGTTTAAAATTTTTCTCTAAATTATTCTAGATTATGCAGCCACACAAACATGGTGCACAAAAATAGAAATATTAATCAATTTTTTTCCAAAATCTTTTAGGTGATAAAATCTCTTAAAAATATCAAATAATTTTCATTTATATATCAAACGACGCAGAATTTAATTGGCTTTCGAACAATTCAAGAACCAAGTTTCTATCATTTTTCGATAATAAAATATGTTAATTTCATTTCGGCAGCAACTTTTCTTAGCTCGCCCGTCGTTCGTACAGACAATTTCTGCCGGTAGTGTAGGTCAAATGGAATGTGTAACTAAAAATTAAATTAAATTCCATTCAATTTCCATTCTCTCACCCAGGCGGAAAAGTCGGACGAATGCCGGATCATCCAACCGTCAAGGATCCGCGCCGATTGATTTGGAGAGTTAATGCCGGTACAGGCAGTCTGTACCGATTCGGGTGTTAATGTCTGCTGGCGCGGTACAAAGACGGATCCGACCGCCGGATCAAAATTTATACTGTGTTATAATGGCTGCGCGTCCGGCTCGGTACAAATTTGATGCCGCCGAACAACCGGCGTTGTACCGGCATTCGCCCGCTCTAGCAACCGCGGCGGGCCAAATATTCTTTCAAAGACGACTCGCTTCAGGGGACCGGCGTTCTACTGGCATTCGCCCGTCCAGTAGAAAGCCTGCACCGATCCGGTTGTCTCGCGGACGAATGTCAGTACAGTCTTACCGACGTCTGTACAGGCGCGGTACGATGCCAGTGGTAAATTTCCGCCTGGGCAAATGTGATTTCATTTCAATACGAATTAGGGCAGAGTAAAATCCTACTAAAGAAAAATTTGATCACTTAACAAACAAATAAAATTACGATTCGGTTTATAAAATTTAAATCTATTAGAAATTCAAAAAAAGAATATAAAATAAACTGAAATTTAGTCAAAGATAATTCTACTAATTGTAAATAAAAATTAGATCAAATAAACAAATAAAAATTCTGCTTAATAAAATTTTTGGTCAAATAATTATTCTGTAAAATAAGTATTCCACCTAATAGATGTGAGGTCAAGTAAAATTCATAAGTGAAAAATACAGACAAACCTCTTTACGGCGAAAAGCGATTTGACGATTCCGCTGTAAGGAGGTTCGTTAAAATGTCATTACTGAGTGAACGTTCAGGGATGTATAAACCATTTTAAGTCATAGGTTCTTTAAGGGTAAGTCCAAGGTGTGAAATGTAAACAAAGCAAAATGTAAACAAACCATGCACTAACATCACCTTTTTTATACATCTTTTTCTCTCACAAAAATTAATATTAGAACACTTTTTTAACAAAAATGATAAATTAGAGTGTCAAAGTTTCCAAAAAAATCATTTTTGAGTGTGTTCAATAAATATCAATTAGTAAAATAACTAATTAAAATGACCAGTAAAATAGCATTTTTGACGCAGAATTTTTATTTGTTTATTTGATCTAATTTATATTTACAATTAGTAGAATTATCTTTGACTAAATTTCAGTTTATTTTATATTCTTTTTTGGAATTTCTAATAGATTTAAATTTTATAAACCGAATCGTAATTTTATTTGTTTGTTAAGTGATCAAATTTTTCTTTAGTAGGATTTTACTCTGCCCTAATTCGTATTGAAATCAAATCACATTTGAGAGAATGGAAATTGAATGGAATTTAATTTAATTTTTAGTTACACATTCCATTTGACCTACACTACCGGCAGAAATTGTCTGTACGAACGACGGGCGAGCTAAGAAAAGTTGCTGCCGAAATGAAATTAACATAATTATTTTATTATTGAAAAATGATAGAAACTTGGTTCTTAGATTGTTCGAAAGCCAATTACATTCTGCGTCGTTTGATATATAAATGAAAATTATTTTATATTTTTGAGAGATTTTATCACCTAAGAGATTTTGAAAAAAATTTATTATTTTTCCTATTTTTGTGCACCATGTTTGTGTGGCTGCACATTCTAGAAAAATTTTAAACTCTTGCAAAATAATTTTTAAAGTCTCAGCTTTTATTCAAGCCTAGGAAACTGAAAATCCGTTAAACAGTTTTTGAAATACAGTAGGATCTTCCAATAGTGCAGTTCTGAATAGTGCAGTCATTAGTGAGTTAAGAAGACGAGGGGTTCCGAGAGGCAAAGGTAAAGGGAATCTTTGACGTCAAATACAATACACGGACCTAAAATATTTTGGTTTATGCACTCTTCCAACAGTGCATAATATTCCCGACGACTGCACTATTCAAAGATCCTACTGTATCTATAAAAATGTTTAAGCATGTTTATCTATAATTTAGGCGGTGATACACACTTATTACACTTTCGCTAACAATTACACAGGCCAACAAAATTTGATTCAATTTACTTGCCAAGAATCAGACAATACATTTCTGAAGGATTTCAACGTGCTGAATCCGAATCCGGCCTCAAAATGGACCCATCACGTCAGGTTTTCGAGATATTTTGACATAAAAGTGCAAAAAACCTGTTTTTAGTTATATTTGATGTCATGTAACATCAAGAGATAATTTTTTTCTCTAAAAGGTCAATATTGAGCCTGAAAGTGCTATTCTTCCCCTTTAATATCCATTTTGAAAATTTAAAAAGTCTTTATTTGTCTCTGAGTAATCTTTTATTGAATTTACTGAGATTGTCGAATTCTTCGAAAAACTGAGTAGAAACAAAGAAACTTTGACAATAAAGCAGAATTTAACTACAAATATCTAAATTTTAAAAAGTTCTGAGGATTTTCGATATAACTGAATACGAATTTGATATCAGATTGGAAGGTTTAAAAATATCATATTTTAGGGAAATACAATCAATTTTAAATAAATCGTCTGCCATATTGTATACGCCATTTTGAATTTTGTGAATCTGATATTGAATTCGTATTCAGTTATATCGAAAATCCTCAGAACTATTTAAAATTTAGATATTTGTAGTTAAATTCTGCTTTATTATCAAAGTTTCTTTGTTTCTACTCAGTTTTTCGAAGAATTCGACAAACTTAGTAAATTCAATGAAAGATTACTCAGAGACAAATGGAGACTTTTTAAATTTTCAAAATGGATATTAAAGGGGAAGAGTAGCACTTTCAGGCTCAATATTGACCTTTTAGAGAAAAAAATTATATCTTGATGTTACATGACATCAAATATAACTAAAAACAGGTCTTTTGCACTTTTAGGTTAAAATATCTCGAAAACCTGACGTGATGGGTTCATTTTAAGGCCGGATTCGGATTCAGCACGTTGAAATCCTTCGGAAAAGTATTGTCTGATTCTTGGAAAGTAAATCTTGTCGGCCTGTGTTACTTTTTTTATTAATTGTATAATTTTTATGTTTATATTTCATAATTCAAAGCATATCATAAAATACACAATCAAAAATTATAAATCAAATAGAAACAGAGTACAAATATATATATATATATATATATATATATATATATATATATATATATATATATAAAATGAGACTTTTGTCTGTACATTGCTCAGAAATCTAAATTTCCCATATAATCATTCCCAGATAGCACGACTTCTTGCTGTAAGGCCACTGTAAGGATATCTGTAGGGGTTGTAAGGTTTACCGCGTAAGGCTGTTGTAGTCCTACATAAGTCTAAAAATTTCCGCATTTCCGTAAGCTTATGAATAAAAGCTGATGTGGGATTACACCTAATCCTATTGTAAGCTTACTCGAAAAACTCATAGTAGGCTTACATGTAAAAGTTGATGTAAGCTTACAAGTAAAGGTTGAGGTAAGCTTACAAGTAAAGGTTGACGTAAGCTTACAAGTAAAGGTTGAGGTAAGCTTACAAGTAAAAGTTGTGGTAAGCTTACAAGTAAAGGTTGATGTAAGCTTACATGTAAAATTTGAGGTAAGCTTACAAGTAATAGTTAAGGTAAGCTTACATGTATAGGTTGAGGTAAGGCTGTTGTAAGGTTATTATCATGGTGTAAGATTCTTGTAAGGTTGTAGTGAGTTTACCTATTATGGTCAATATTAACAAAATAATTTGTAACATAATTAATTAATAAATATTAAATAAAAAAATTAAGTTTGTTGCCCTTCTCTTTATTGGAAACCAAACATTCTGTAGAAAATTTTGAAAACAAATTTGGGGAGACTAGGATTCGATCCCGAGAACGACGCGCATTAACCGAACTTCCTAACTAACTGAGCTAAGTTGGGAACTGACATAGAGAACCTTACAAGAACCTTACACCATGATAATAACCTTCCAACAGCCTTACCTCAACCTATACATGTAAGCTTACCTCAACTTTTACATGTAAGCTTACATCAACCTTTACTTGTAAGCTTACCACAACTTTTACTTGTAAGCTTACCTCAACCTTTACTTGTAAGCTTACATCAACTTTTACATGTAAGCCTACTATGAGTTTTTCGAGTAAGCTTACAATAGGATTAGGTGTAATCCCACATCAGCTTTTATTCATAAGCTTACGGAAATGCGGAAATTTTTAGACTTATGTAGGACTACAACAGCCTTACGCGGTAAGCCTTACAACCCCTACAGATATCCTTAGAGTGGCCTGACAGCAAGAAGTCGTGCTATCTGGGTTCCTTTTGAGCATCCAGGATTCCAAAAATGACAATAAAAAATTTCGTGTATGTATGTATGTCCGTATGTCACAGAATCTTTGTTCGCAAATCACTTGCTAACTAAAACTAAATTAACAATAGAAAACAAAACTAGAGCGTTAGACTTTAAATAAATCTGCAGGTGGCTACAAAAATTGATTTATTTTATGAAAATACTGTTTTTTAAGAAAATATGTTATATACCAGTATCAGTCTTTGACGGGTTTTAGTTTCTACTATAATACATTTAAGAAAGTGTCTACCAATTGCGCGGGAAACCGATAAATAGCCGCGGAAATTTAATTTGACCAGGAAAAATCGGTAATTTTCTTACCAAATTAAAAAAGTTTTATTATATTAATTTGTTTTTAAAAACTGATTTAAACTTTAATTTTTATTGATGTAATATTTATAACAATAGACCCGAGTCAAAATTTAAGCCATACTTTTAGCTTAAACATATAGATTTTATTTAGGTTTTAAAAAAAATTGAGGATTAAATTTTAATACATTAATTGCATTACTATACAAACACATAAAGTACTGAAAGTTGACAAATACTGAATAACAAATTTGATTAAAAAAATCTGTCATCGTTTCAAATTTTAATATTTTCCTAACGAAATAGTTAATGATTACTAATTATTTATTAGTTTTTCCCAGTAAAATTTAATTCCCAGTGGGTAGACACCCTGTCAAATATATTAGCAGAAACTAAAACCCGTTAAAGACGGGTCCGACAGCTAGTATACATATATAATCACTATTACATGAGGACTAAGTCGCACTAGAACTTTTCGACCCTGAATTTGATGGAACTCACGCTGTTAAAGATCTCACGCAAGAAGACTAGAAACAGTAGGACTAACTCCGGTAGTGGGGGTACGTAATAGTTTGGTTTCCAAAAAGAGGCTGAAAAGTCATGAGCCGCAGTGGCCTTCTGCGCTGATCACCTACAGGTGATAATTAAAAAAAATAGATATTCATTTTATCGATTCATATATGGGCAATTCCACGTGAGATTTACCTATGACCTCTTAAAATCGGGTAAAAATATTTTTTTTCTATTCTATATTGAAAATAAACAGATACGTATTTTTTTATTTTCTTTTTGGAGCCCAAATTTTCGAGTTATTCATTTTCGAAATTTTTGATTTGATGAAAAATTGATTTTTGTTGCTGCCATACTTAAACCATGGGATTCGCTCCTTAGCAATACTTTGCCATCTTTTGCCCATACATTCATTTCTACGCGGGAAGTCTGAAAATATTGAGTTTAGAAAAAAGTTGTCAAAGAATGAAAGTTTTAGTTTACTTCTAACTTTTAAAAGAAGTTTACAAAAAACTTTTTTTTTAATTCTTTATTAAAAAAATTTTTTTTTTTAAACAAAAATTCATTTTATTTAACTTTTGACCCGTTTTTTTATTTTTTAAAAATTTAGATATACCTTATAAGGTACAGAAGATTTTCCAAAAGAACTGGAGTGGGCCTGATGAGTTTATTAAGTGGGATATTTTTAAATGTAATTTTTGAAAAATTTCTACAGCTTAGAATTTTTAATGGATTTGAATGGTTTTTGGTTTAAGTTCAAGAAGAATAATTTTTCAACATTTACCTCCATGCAAACCTAAGAATATTCAATTGTTTATAGTTTTTTTAAATCAAAGTTCACATATTATTTGTATACATATACTTTGCTTTAAAAATAAACTTTTTTTATTATTCCGTTACTACTTATGTCTTAAATCAGTTTAAATTACTATAATATAATCTCCAGTTAAATATAGCAAATCATAAACTAATGTATGTAAATTGTTATGAACAATATTACTTAACTAATAGTTAACTTTGGTTCGTCTCCAGCAAAAAACATTGTCTTTTATGAAATATATTGTACTTTAGATTTCGATATATTTTAAACTAAAAGTGTAAAAAACCTGTTTTTAGTTATATTTGATGAAATGTAACATAAAGACATAATTTTTTTCTCTTAAAGGTCAATCTTGTGACTAAAAGTGCTACTCTTCCCCTTTAATATTCATTCTAAAAATTTTAAAAATCGTTATTTGTCTCAGAGTAATCGTTCATTGAATTTAATGAGTTTGTCGAATTCTTCGAAAAACTGAGTAGAAACAAAAAACTTTGATAATAAAGCAGAATATTTAACTACAAATGACATCAAATATAACTAAAAACAGGTTTTTTGCACTTTGAGGTTAAAATATCTAAAACTCATTATTGGCGATTCAAACAGCTAAACTAGCGCATCTGGTGGCCGACTTGGAACTACCGCTGGTGTGACTCTATGCGTATACCGCGTATACTACTCTAACGTACTGCACGTGTTTACATTTGTTTTGACAGTTCACTTTGTTTTCAATTTATTTATTTTGTTCGCTTGAATTGTTTTTAAAACATTTTTAAAGTAATTACACAAGTGTGCATAACAATTTATAATTATGGATGAGCATAAATATGGGCGCTCAGAAGAAAAAAGAAGAGAACGACACAATTGCTGCGTTCCCCAGTGTTCAACATTAAAAAATAGTGAAAACCATCTGCACAGGATAACGCTTGAATTTTCATGACTCAAGCAATGGATTACAGCTATAAAAACGGGGGAAAAGTGAATATTGTTAATATGAGAGTTTGCAGCAATCATTTCAAACCTGAGGATTATATCACAAGTTGTAAGTTTATGCTCACAATTTTAGGTTATATCTCTTTACGAGATACAAAGATACAGCCCCTAAGTTGATCATTGAACTTTCTGAGTTTAGCAAATTCTTCGAAACTTGAGTAGGAACAGACCAAACTTCGATAATAAAGCATAAATTAACAACAAAAATCTAAATTTTAAATAGTTCTGAGGATTTTCAATATAACTGAATAAAAATTCGATATCAGATTGACAGGATTAAAAATGGTATATTTTAGGGAAATACAATCAATTTCAAATAAATTGGCTGCCATATTGAATACGCTATTTTGAATTTTGTGAATCTGATGTTGAATTCGTATTCAATTATATCGAAAATCCTCAGAACTATTTAAAATTTAGATGTTTGTAGTTAAATTCTGATTTATTATCAAAGTTTCTTTGTTTCTACTCAGTTTTTCGAAGAATTCGACAACCTCAGAAAATTCAATGAACGATTACTCAGAAACAAATGGAGATTTTTAAAATTTTCAAAATAGACATTAAAGGGGAAGATTAGCACTTTCAGACTAAAGATTGACCTTTTATCACTTTATCGCTTGATGTTACATGACACCAAATTAATCTAAAAACTGGTTTTTTACACTTTTAGGTTAAAATCTCTCGAAAATCTGACGTTATGGGTCCATTTAGAGGTCGGATTCGGATTCAGCACGTCGAAATCCTTTAAAAAAGTATTGTCTGATTTTTGGAAAGTAAATTGAATCAAATTTTGTTGGTCTGTGTAATCAATTGTTTATCATTTTTTAAAATAAAAGTTCATAAATTAATAATTGTATACATATACTTTGATTTAAAAATGATCTTTCTTTTTTTATTCCGTTGCTACTTATGTTTTAAACCAGTTTAAAGTACTATCATATAATCTCCAGTTAAATAGTGAATCATAAACTAGTTTATGTAAATTGTTAAGAACAATATTACTTAACTAATAGTTAACTTTGGTTCGTCACCATTAAAAACTTTGCCTTTCATTAAATATATTGTACTTTAGATTCATTTAATGAATATAATTCGTTTGTTAGAAAAATTTTAAATTGTTACAAACAAAAATAATTAAGAAATAGTTAATTTTTGTTAATTTGACTAAAGGTTTTAATTTTTTTTATAAATTACATGCAAGCTGATCACTTATTAACTAAAATTTGTTAACTATTATTGTTTATAACAATTAAAAAATTTTTTAACAAAAAGAGTTATATTCATTAAATGACCCGTGTAGAAATTGAAACGTGGTAGTCATCCGGCCCTGATCAGGTTAAATAGGGCCCTGATTTGGAAATGAAACACTTTTTTTGATCAGGTCCTGAAGTGGTGTTTTAAAAAAAGGCCACATCAGGGCCTTATAAGGCCCTGATCACAACCTGATTTGGTATGTTATAAGTATACTTATAATAAATTAGCTTATTTTATCTGCAGTAAAATTTATTTCTATTATTTTATGTGAAAATGGAAGGTTAATTTTAATATACAAATTGTTTCATTTCTTTTAAAAAAAAAACTAAAATTTTGTTAAAAAATTAAAAAGATTGACAAACCGAAATTATGCAGATTTTGTTCTCTTTCTTTCTAAAGAAATATAGAAAATTATGCAAATTTTAGTAAAAAAAAGAAAATTATTTGCATCATTTCTATTTTCAAATAATAATTTTGTAAAAAATACTGAATTTTTTTGAAAAAGAAAAAAATTAATTTATTTGTTCAATTACAATTTTTCAACAAAATGTCAACTTATATTTTTTTATTGTTTAGAATTATAATATTATATCCATACCTTCAGATTCATAAAAAACATTTTTTTTAGTTTCATCAGAATTTGGAACATTTTGGAACATTTCTTCGAATTCATTTAAATTAATTATTATTTATTTTCACTCAAACTGTTTCTTTTTCGTTGAAACTGACGTAAAATGAATTTAAAAACCACAAATAGAATTTACTTAAGGCAATTTCTACACGGGGAATCTAAAGTACAATATATTTCATAAAAGACAATGTTTTTTGCTGGAGACGAACCAAAGTTAACTATTAGTTAAGTAATATTGTTCATAACAATTTACATACATTAGTTTATGATTTGCTATATTTAACTGGAGATTATATTATAGTAATTTAAACTGATTTAAGACATAAGTAGTAACGGAATAATAAAAAAAGTTTATTTTTAAAGCAAAGTATATGTATACAAATAATTTGTGAACTTTGATTTTAAAAAATTATAAACAATTGAATATTCTTAGGTTTGCATGTAGGGAAATGTTGGAAAATTATTCTTCTTGAACTTAAACCAAAAAACATTTAAATCCCTTAAAAATTCTAGACTGTAGAAATTTTTAAAACATTAATTACAAAAATATTCCACTGTGCGGCATGCCCGTGATATTTTAAAAATGTTTTTAACTCAATAAACTCATCAGGCCCACTCAAGTTCTTTTTAGAAAATATTCTGTACATTATAAGGTATAAATAAATTTTAAAATATCGGGTCCAAAGTTTTTTTTTAAGTTGAAAGAAAGCTAAAACTTTCATTCTTCGACAACTTTTTTTCTAAACTCAATATTTTCAGACTTATAGGATACTGA
Organism: Leptopilina myrica (nomen nudum); assembly: GCA_032872475.1. Classification (NCBI taxonomy): domain Eukaryota; kingdom Metazoa; phylum Arthropoda; class Insecta; order Hymenoptera; family Figitidae; genus Leptopilina; species Leptopilina myrica (nomen nudum). Next base: position 9,345,781 of record CM065467.1, read on the forward strand.
AAATTGGTCTATATTTACAAATCAAAAATTTCGAAAATTGATAACTCGAAAATTTGGGCTCCAACAAGAAAATTAAAAAATACGTATCTGTTTATTTTCAATACAGAATGGTAAAAAATATTTTTGCCTGATTTTAAGAGGTCATAGGTAAATCTCACGTGGAATTGCCCATATGTATATACACATCAGTGTTTAATATTTATGCTGAATTACCACCAGGAGGTAAATTAAAAGTAGTCTGCGCAGAAGGATACCGCGTCAAAGGACTTGTTCAGTTTGTTCGGCCTCTTTCAGGAAAACATATTCGTATGTATTCGGCCTGTACCCCCACTACCGGACTTGGACCTCCTGTTTCAAGTCTTCTTGATCTCACGGATATAATACCTTCTACGCTTACCTGAAGATTTTCCGCCGTATGGAGGTTTGCCTGTAGTTTAAATATAAATTTTGTCCAAAAAATTCTAATAAATAAAAATTATGTCAAATAGACATTCAGTCTAATGGTAAAGTTACTGAAGGCAAATGAAATATAATAGAAAATTGAATAATTTAATTATATTCATGTACAATTATTACATTTTAATAAGAAATTATTGTTAATGGTCCAAAAATCTAATTAACAGAATTAAATTATTAAATAACTGTTCGATTTCTCCAAAAAAACTTCTTTTTGTAAAGATATTGTAAATGAGTAAAACTCACCAAAAGTTGTGAACGCCTTTCGGATAAAAGTCACTGAGTATCTATTAGTTTGTCGCAAATAGTCAGCAAGTGTTGACATCGCTAGAGCGAAAAGATATTTTCCCAAATATGGCAATGAGGATAGGAGTCCGTTCTGAAGCAAATAGAAAACCATTATAAAATATAAACTTTACTCATATGTCGTTAATTTATTGCTGCTAGCATTAATTTAGTTTAAGAAAAATTATTTCTATTTTGTTTATTTTAATTTAGTTAAGTTTTATTTTATTTACGTTACAATTTAATTTAGTTTAATTAGGATCAGTTCTTACACTCCAAATCTGAAATAGTCCACAGATCATCGTGGACAAGGTAGAGATAAGAGGAAGTACGAGCAGCGTCACAAGTCAGGCCAGTTGCATTTCTGTCTTTAGTAATGCATCGGCAAATGACATTGCTACTTATAACGAGGATCGGGAAGAATGCATTAAGCTGCGGGAGGAGGAGGAGGCAGCGAGTATTCTGAAGATAGAGGAGGAGGTCAGCAAGAAGCTGAAGTCCTGTGAAATCCAAAAAAATGTCAATATGACAATTAAGAATGGACTCAGAAGCATAACATCGCTCATACAGGATGTTAAAGAGAAACACGCAGCAGCGGCTAGAAAGGACGAGAAATTCTACCAGGGGTTAACCTGGTCAGAAGAAGCACGCAAAGATAGAAAGATGAGACGTGACCGTTTCAACGCAGCCATGCTAAGGAACGTCGTTTTTGAAAATCAGAGTCGGAAGGGAAGCGGTTCTGAGTTTGTAAAGGGCACAAAGAAGAAGAAGGAGGAAGGATCTCCTAAAAAGACTATCGGCAAAGGTTCCAAACCGGCACCAAAGGCAGCCAAGGAAAGAAGACAGCCACAACAACGAAGAACAATGATAGTTAAAGTGGCTGAAGGAACAATATTAGCCAATGTGCTGAGGAAGGTTCGTGAAAAGGCTGACCTGAAAGGCCAGTCAGACAAGGGTTGTGGGAGCTGTACCCACCAAAAAGGAGACCTTCTCATAAAAATTGGAGGGACTTCAAGTAAGGCGTCGTTCACCGAGGAGGTGACAAGAGTCATTGGAGACCTAGGTAAGGTGCAGATGGCGGACCAGTAAACTACGTTGGAAATCTAGGATATGGATGCCCTTATAGAAAAAGATGACGTACTGGTTACCTTGGAGAAAGTTTCTATGGTACCAATATTAAGTAGGAAGGTGACGGTTCTCGAACCAAACAAGCGAGGAGCAAAGCTCGCTGTCGTAGTCAGAAGTCAGGAAGACGCTCCCTGCTGAAAGTAAAGGGATAGAAATCCTATCTCTTTGAATATTTTTTTTTCTGAGATAGAAAGAGATAAAGTTTCTCTATCTTAGTCTATCCCCATTTTATCACTTCAATCACTTTTATTCCCCTCAATCCCTTTTAATAACCTTTACTTTATCGCCTTTCATCTTCTTACTATTCACTTTTTCCCTTTCTATCCCTATTTAATTCTATCCCCACTTTTATTACAACTATAGATTTTTATTCTCTCTTCTTCTCAATCTTTTTGAATAACATTTTTTTTATTATCTTCTTCAACACTTGTTCTAACTACTTTCTTTCCTTTCTGTCGCTGCTTTAATCTATTTAATCTTTAAACTTTAATTTAAGAACACACTCTGATCCCTGCTTATGACCTTCCTTTATCCCAGGTTTTTTCCTTTTATTCTCTTTTTATTTCATATTTTTCTCAATCTCTTCTAATAACCCTTATTTCATCCTTCTACTATGTACTTCATTCTCTTTCTATCTTCATTTGAATCTTAGTATTTACTTTTTTCCTTATCTTTATCTCTTTTTATCCGCATTTTAATCTTAGTACACACTCACCACAATTTACACTTTGGGTTTAATATTAGTCTATCACCTCTCGATTCGATTAAATTTCTTTCCATCACCTACTTTTGCACAAACTCTTTTAATAACCTTTACTTTATCTCTATATTAATTCTTTTACTTATCACTTTCTTTTTTTTTATTCTAACTTTATTCTAATGCCATACTTTTTTCTTTTCATCCCCTTGATTCTACATCAATCTATTTCTTTCCAATTCGATTGAAAAAGGCCTTTTCTTCTTTTATCTCATTAATTTTGTTATTTATTGTGCTCCTTTCAACCCTTATACTATTCTCTTCTTTTTCTTTCTAATCCCAATTACATATCAGTTCATATAATACTTATCACTTTCTTTTCTTTAACTTTAAAAAGGAGATCAAATGGGAGATAAAAAGTGATAGAGTATGAGATAAAAAGATATCAATACAGTCCCAAAAGTAAAAAGGGAGTTCAAGAAAAACATCTCCCAAGCTAGCGTGGCTGAGTGACATGTGTATTCGACTTGCGTCCCTAAGGTTCAGGGTCCGAGCCCTCCTGCGTGCGAGATTTTTAAAGGTTGGTTTTCTGTGTTATGTGTACATTGCTGGTTAATAATGTAAAATGAAATATAGATATAAACAATAAATAATAATTTCATAACAAATAAATAATTTGATTTGTTAAAAATACGTTATAAATAAAAGTACGAAAACTCTAAAAAAAAATTTTTAATAATAAATTCAATTGATATTGTAAAACTTCATAAAGTCTTTAATATTTTTAATATTGTTAATTATATTGGTTAATTATTTATTTATATAATTAAAAGGATACAAATTTGCAGCAAATAGAAATAAAAAGAGATAAAAGTACATAAGGTTTAAAAAGAGACAAATAGGGGATAATAGGGCATTTAAAAGAGATAGAAATTTGGAGAGAAAAAGGTATAATATTTTGGATATACAAAGTGGCTATTTCAAAGGGATAGAAAAAACTTTATCTCTTTCTATCCCCAAAATTATATCTCTTTTCTATCATTTTACTTCCAGTAGAGCTGATAAACTGGAGAAAATCGGGCACATAAAGATTGGGTTCGTCTCCAGCAAGATAAGAAGAAGAACTTGTAACCTGGTAACAACTTGAAATCTGGTTACAAGGTGTCATAGGTGCCTTGACTATGGCCAAATATAGGTAGAGATTGGCAAGCAGTGGATAGGTCGGCTGCGTGCTTCAAGTGCCGAGAAGCCGGCTACACGGAAAAAATTAGTCGCTGAAGTTTTCAGCTACTACTCGAAGACTCTCGGATATGAAAAAATACTTTATAAACTTATAGAAATACTCTATGATTTTAGCAGAAATTCTCTAAAAAAGTCGAGGACTTTTTATAAACCTAGTAGCGGAAAAAAGTCGTGGAATTATTGTAACACTTTGATACAAAGTTTCGTCGACGAGTCGAGGAAAACGGTGCGCAGAAAAGATGCGCATACTCTCAGGGGATAAACGCGATCTGCAGTCAATTTAATACCGTTCATTTACAAATTCTTGTCTACAGTGTTTGTGAATTATATATTGGAGGATTAAAATCTTTTTATATGTATATATAAAATATAATTATTAATCGTTAAATAAGTTTTTAGAATAATGAACAGAAAATAATTTTATTGCCTTAGTTATTATTTTAATTAAATATTATCATTTTTCTATTCATTTAATAAATTAAAAATAATTGTAAATTAGTCCTTAACGTATACTGAAATACTCTTTAAAATTCTAAAATATGTTGAAGAGAAATATTTGAGATTTTTAATTTTCAAAATATTGCACTTTTTCTCACAGGCGGTAAAGAAAGGTTCCATTTAGTATATAAGGACGATGAAAAAGTAGATTCATATAGCGTGCGAAACAACGAAAGTGTAGGATAATATGCGTATTGGTGTTAGCTATTTAGTTTTAGGCAGGTTATTAGTGATTAAATAGTGTCAAATTACATGTGATGAGTGTCGTGATTATGTATAAATGTAGGATTGTAATTAAATATAAGGCATAAAAGGAATGAAATAAATAAGAACTGAAAGAATTTTTTTTACTGGTCCGCAGAATTTTTCATTTTCCGCGACTATCGTTGAAAGTTTAGAATACTGTAGAAGAAAATTTGGACACGTCTTTTTTCCTCGACTGTCGCCGAATAGTTCGCGCTGGCTGTGTTTTTATTTTCCTCGACTGTCGCTGAATCGTTCGCGCTGGCTGTGATTTCATTTTCCTCGACTGTCGCTGAATCGTTCGCGCTGGCTGTGTTTTCATTTTCCTCGACTGTCGCTGAAAGTTTCAAATCCTTTTTCTAAATTCTCTTCGAATGTAGTACATTTTTTCTTCGATCTTTCAATATAATTTTTAAAACAGAGTGATTTAAAAATTTAAATACTTTCGACTACATCCGAAAGTCTTCTACAAAGTCGAAGAAAATTTCAGCAACTAATTTTTTCCGTGTATAAGGCAGCAGATTGTAAGAAGAGCCCATGCTGCTTCTTATGCCAGACAAAGTTCGGCGAGAAGGAGAATATCCAGCATGTCGCCGGATCAGGAGGATGCAAAGTCTTCAGAACTGCCTTCGAGGAAGCAAAGAAGTATTTCTCAAGGACAAAGAGAAAATAGGCCAGAACAAGAGCGGCACGGGACTACATGGGACCATTCATCTACGAAGTCTGAAGCCACTAGGTAGTTCCGTAAGTGGATATAAGGTTCGAAACCCAGAGGAATCAGAAGAGGTTTTCAGTCGGTATTGGTGACTGTCTAAAGCAGGTATGCACGGTTTATTTTTTTTATCCTTGAATGTTGTGCTGAGCCCGACATACCCAAGTGAAGTGAGATCTTTCTGGGCATGCGATAAATGCATTTTCCTCTTCTCCACCGTGAAAAAAAATCTGAAATAGTAGAATTCTGCTAACAAATAGTAAAATTTTACTAATCTTTTATTGCAGAATCTCACTGATGAAAATAATTTAATTTACATGTATAGTTTAGTTAACTCTAATTTGCTATTTATTTTTAGTAATATTTTTTTTTGAATAAATTACTAATTCCATCTCTAATAAAAATATACAAAACAAGTTATATGTATAGCAATAAATTTAAAAAAATGTATAGTTAACATGAAAACAACTTTTATGTTTCACTTGAAAAACCATTTTTATTTTTAAATCATGATTCTACGAAGTATATTATAAAAAGAAAAAAGTGGAGGAAAAAAAATGGAAATAAATAAATGCTTGCAAGTATGGTTTTATGAAAATTACGACTTCGAAGTAAAGAGATGTAGTATTCTTGAAAATTATAGTACCTCTTTAATGTTGAAATGTAAAATATTCTTCATGTAGGTCGGTAATTGGTTTACAACTGTGAAATAACCAAAGACACTACAGGCGTGAGTAATAACAATTGCCCAAACTGGAGCTGATGTTACAATTGCTTTCCATGGCACTGCATGATGCTGTCAAATAAAAATTAAACGCTTTTTATTATTATTATTAAAAAAAATTTGTCAGATTGAGAAAACAATCAATTTCATCAAGGAAGTAAGATTTCTTTGAATTTTTTTAAATATGAGTATGAGGATTTTATTCGGGCTTTACAAGAATCTCTATTTATTTACTTAATTATAAGGACTTTTTAACTGGCGGTAGTTTGTGACTGACTTTTGTAATTTCAATTGATGGTAGTGAGTAGCTATTATTTTCGATTTCAATAGTCGATAGTTAGCAATTAATACATTTAATTTCAACTGACGGCAGTCAAAAATTCATACTTTTAACTTGAACGGACAGTAGTCAGAAACTAATATTTTTAATTTAAATTATCAGTAGTTAGCAGATAATATTTTTAATTTTAACTATGATGGTAGTTAGAAATTATAATTTTTAATTTCAACTGTCAGTAGTTCAAATAAATATTTATAATCATTATTATTTACCCTTATGAATTAAGGTTTACAAAAATTTCTAATTCAAAGATTTACGAAACTCAATAACTTGATACAATATTATAAAAATATTGTTACTGTTATTTCTTCAAAAACATCATTCGAATTCAATTATTATTTTCTACAATTTTTAACTAAAATTCTTATTTAAATTAATTATTTTTAATAATTTTTTGAACAGTTCTTTGAAAATTTTTAAATCCATTTGTTTACAATTCATTTTAAAAAACTTCGATTGTTTAGAAATTCTTCAAAGTAAATGTATATTAGAAAATAAAAATTTCAAATAATTTTTTTAAATTATTCAACTTTTTCATAACAATCAATTCTACAGAATTGTTAGTTAAAAGTATGAAAAATTTAGGTTTTCAAAGTTATAAATTAAAAACCTTTTCAGAACTTAATAATTAACATTTTCTATTATTTATATTAAAATTCTATTAAAGATAGTTGAAATTCTACGATGAATTTTATTGTTTATAAAAATAATTGAAATTTTGTAATGAATTTTGTTATGTATGAAAATAATTATTGAAATTCTACGAATGGAATTTTATTAAAATTATTGAAAATAATTCAATTTCTGCGAGGAATTTTATAAAAAATGTTTTAGATAATTGATTTTTCCAAAAACTTTAATGAAAATAGTATTTTAAATAATTAAATTTCTGTAAACATTTTATTATTTATAAAAATAATAATAATTGAATTACTGGGAAGAATTTCATTAAAATATTTTTACATAATTGAATTCATATTTTGAGAAGTTTTATTTAAATAATAAATATTGAAAATAATCAAAATTTTGGAAAATTTTGGAAAATAATTGAATCTTTTCTAAGAATTTTCCTGAAATTAAAAAAAAATTTATTTTAACTTTTAGCGAATTTGATATTTCTTATAGTTTTTATCTTGATTTTTGATAGGCTAAACTGTCAGTATTAACATCTGAAAATAGTTTAAGATGATGAACTCTACCAACGGTATTTATTCACAGAAATATGCAGCTGACGGTAGTTTCTAGTTATTCGTTTCTCTAATGTTCTCTACATAATTTCAACAACTATAATGACAATTTGAACTGATACTACTGATTGTAAATATACCAAAATGCTGCAGCTGACGGTAGTAGTAATACAAATTAATAGTAATTTTAACGGAATGTAACCAAAGCTGACAAAACGTTAATAAAGACTGACGGAACATACAATTGATATAATCACACAATCAATAGTAATTACCATCTACAGTACATTTTTTAAATCTGGAAATCAAACTACCATCAATTGAAACTGATATTAGTGACAGTTTCAACTGCTTTCAGTTGAATGAATGAATTTGGAAATAAGATTTTAAAAAACTACAGTGGGTTGAAACACTGAGAAAACGATTTATTTGATTCAAACATATTTTGTTTAAATCAAACTTAAAATATCTTTGCTATACAGTTAAACATATTTAAGTTGAATTAAAGCACATTTTTTGATTCATTTAAAGAAATATTATATTTATTTCAAACATATAAGTTGTGGTTGATTTTAGATTATTTATAATCGACTTTTAAGTTTGAATCAAACTTAAAATTTTTAAACATTCAAATGTAGGCCCCTGTTCGGTCGCGCGGGGGGTTCGGGGGGGTCTCCTCCCGACGGGGTCCAGGGGCGAGAAACCTAATAAGAATAAACTGATGGTAAATAATTAAATTACTATGAATTATACAACCAAAGGCAATGAAAAACGTAAATATAAAAACCTCTGCCAAGTTAAACATTTTTGTCATAATTTTGATGCTCATATCATTAGTTTTCATAAATCTCGTTGTGTTCATTTCATGAACACTTTGCTTTCTCATAGAGATGTTAATAACAATAAAGTTTAAATTTTGAACAATTATTCTCAATTGCTGTAATATTTTTTTCTCTTTATTTAATACTTCCACATAGAAAAAAATTTCCTTCACAATTTGTTATTTAAAATATCAATAACTTCTTTATTTCTAATCAAATTAGCTTCAAAAATAGGTCATTCGAAGCGTTTTTTAATGCTTTACAAGTTGGTAACTATAGTTTCGAAGTTATTTCTACATTTCTCAACAAAATTTTCAAAAAAGTATTATTTTCCAAAATTTTTTATTTTTAAAAGTTTAATATCTCCGGTGAATATGGACAAAAAGTGTTTATTGAGGGCACAAAAGATGCGTCTAAAAAAATTTACAAAATTAGAGAAAAACATTTATAGGTGTCCTGACATTGTTTTAAAGTTATGGGCAAAAAACGTTTTTTTGAAAAATTAAGAATAAAAAAAATAAATAGTTAAATTTTATTAATCCATCTCAAAGCACTATCACTTTATGTACGCAGGTAAGACCAACAATAAATTAAATTTAAAAAAAGAATGAAACCTTTTTCGCCGATGTATTTCCAATAGCTTCTTCAATGAATCGTCTCTCACTGTCCGAAATTCTAGGATGCTGCGCCGGCGAGTCAAAAACAAGGAAAAACCACGTGAGACTCCAGAGAAATCCAATTCCTCCAGTAACATAGAAAACAGATTGCCAGCCCAGGGATGCAATGAGATATCCACAAATTGGCATTGTAATCGCAGCACCAAGGGAGGAAGCTGTGAAAAAGGTGTGTCTTTATAATATTACTACAACCTTGAGTGAGAGAGAGAGAGAAAAAAAAAACTTTAACTGCAGTGTAAACTTGAACAATTTGCCATTTGTATTGCATGGGTGCGGGTTTATTTGTAACGGTGTCTTACACTCTTTCTCAGCACTTTATTACGATCCTCAACATTCATTAAGAATTTCATACCATATTTCAATCTTTGACAAAAAAAATGAAAAACATATCAAGAAACTGTCCCTGACATGAATTTTTACCTTCCAACACTACAATTTAGCCTCATTAAAATATCTCTCCAACTACCTTTCAATCATTTTTTGAATAATTCCAACAATTCGTACAGACAGTATAAATTAGAAATGATAAAGGAGATAATAAAACCAGAAGCTGAATATTTAATATTTTACTGATTCGTATTCAATGAACTATAATTAAATAAACCCATGACTAAATCATTTATGTACTTGAATGATTTATAGTCAAATAATGTGTTCGTTTTTATTGCTAATGTACTACAAAATATACGTGATTAGTTTAGAGAAAATTGTTCTCTTTTCTTCAAGGTTAAAGAACTTGAAAAGAAACTTTGTTTTTCCGAAGAGAGAGAAAAAAGAACACACGTGGAAATGATTTATTTATCGATTAGTTTATTATTATAAAATACCAAAATTATCGTAAGGCTATTGTTCTGCTATTGTTTTTTGTATAAGGAGTTAATTATCGTGAAAATTATGGCATTGCAATAATTCATTATCGAACAAAGTTAACATTTGGTGGAATTTTTACTGCTGATATAAGTATAAGTGAGTGTTGGGATGTCAATTATAATGATAATTCAAATCATTTATGCTCACCCATCATGTTCGATACGAATTTACTGCGCTCATTTGGTGGAATCCAAACAGCAGTCATTGGATGAATTGCTGGCCACGTGGCTCCCTAGAATTTCATTCAAATCAAATTAATTAATTATTTTAAATATATTTTGGTAAATTGATTCATTTTATAATTCTTACCACAATGGGAAAATTGTTTTATAATTAAAATTTGTAATACATTTAAAATATCCAGGATCTAAGTGAAAGTAATTCTTGTTTAACATTTTTGAATGTAATAAAATTTTCAAAATAAAATTGCATTCCGACAGTTTTGACTGTATAGTAAAATTACTATAAATGTTGCAAAATTTATTATCTAAATAGTAAAATTTACTCACAATATAGTAAAAACATTTCTTTGAATAGTAAAATACATTTTTAATGTATTCTCTACGCATTTTAATTAATAACAAATAATTAAAATTATAATAAAAATTAATCATTAATTCAAATGTATTCTCTTTTATTTCTAAATAATATTGTGTTTCTTTAATAATTCTAATTGGAAATTTTGAAAGTAATTGAATGTTATAAAGAATTTATATCAAATTTTTCAAATAATCATGTCTGTTAATAATTTATATTCAATATTTGATTACTGAATTAAAAATTTTTAGAAAATAATGAAATTCTTTTCAGAATTTTATTACCATTTTTTTAAATAATTTAATTCATTGAAGAATTTTTAGTAAAATATTGAAAATAATTTAATTTTTTCAAAAAAATTTTTAATTTTTCTAATATAATCCATTTGGGTAATATTTGTAATAGTTAATAATTAATAATTTTACTTTTAAAATTTTATTGAATTTACTAACAGAAAATTTAATTATGTGTTGAATCGTTTACTTCAACACATAATTAATTTGAAAACCTAGTGTTAGAATAATTATTATATCAGAAAATTTAATTCTTTAAGCAATGTAATTAGAGTTTTTGTAAAGATTTAATTATTTTGAAGAATTTCCTTAAATTTTTTGGCAAATAATGTTTGTTAATTGTAGCTTTAGGTCCAAATTGGACCAAAGTGAAGGCGTGGATACAATCTGTGCCGCTAAGCGCGGCTCACTTACGGCTTACGTGTCTGTCAGGTAGCAGCGAGGACCTCTGGGTCGTTCTTGCAACTATGCCTCAATTATTAAATTTTATTAATATTTTATTAAAAGTAATTGAGTTTGTATTATGAATTTTAACAAAACTGTTTGAAATAATTCAATAAAAATAAAAAACAAAACAAATAAATAAAACATTTTGTGATTTACGTAAAAATAAATTGAATATCATATTTCGCTTGTAACATTTATATTTGCAAAGTGAAAATAAAAGCGAAAGTATAAGTTTGTCGTAGTAAAAGTAAAAGTGAAAATAAATATGAAAGTAAAAATAAAAACTTAAAAAGGTAAAAACTAAAGTGAAAACAGAAAATTATCAAAGTGAAAGTAAAAATAAAAATTTATAAAACTAAAAAAAAATAGTTAATACTATTAAAGTCAAAGTCAAAGTCAAAGTACAAATAAAATTACAATATCGACTCCAAATAATCATAATTTCCAATTTTACTTTCCTGGATTTTTAAATTCACTTTAACTTTCACTTTCACCTGAAAATATAACTGAAAACAAAAATTTTTCATGGTGAAAATGAAAGTAATAATAAAAATTTGTGAATGTATGAAAGAAAATAAAAATTTGTGAAAGTAAAAAATAAAGTGAAAACAAAAATAAAAATCTGGAAAATTAATAATAAAAGTAAAAATAATAATCTGTTAAAGTAAAAAATAAAAATATATCAAAAAGAAAGTCAAAATTAAAGTAGAAATGAAATTACAATATTGATACAGGTTTTACTAAAGTATAGACAGTAAAATTTACTATATAGTAAAAGTTTAGATCGAAATCAGTAATCGACAACTTCAAGTGACTCGAAATGAGTAATCAGCAACTTCAAGTGACTCAAAATGAGTAAAATGACAATGTTCTAGTTACTTTTTCTTCGCGTTTCACATGTTTCGTGTTACAATAAATCGACTACAAGCATTATAATGTTTTGACAAGTGCAACGTGTTTCTTTATTATAAACAATTATTTTACTTAATATTTTATAAATTATTCTTAGCTTTTCCAATGTGATTGTAATTTTATCATGAACACAAAATGACTTTTGTGTTTTTGACTTTTTGACTCATTTTAAGTTCGGTTTTTTTCTGTGTAGTTTAGTAAAATTTACAGTAGTAAAAATTAAAAAAAGTAATTACCAAAAAGAATCCTAAGAGAACTCGTAAAGCAGCGACAAAGGCGAATCCTAATGATGCCGCTCCTGGTGTCAATAGTGTAATTAAACTAGAAAATAGCATACTGTATCCAAAAACTCTTCTGGTACCAAAGAGTTCTGCCATTCTGCCACCTGGCACCTCAGTTAAAATATAACCCGCAAAAAAACTACCGAATATCCAATTTTGCTCGTATTCGTTCCAATGATACTTTGTCTGATCTCTCCCTTCCTGAAAATTCAAGAATTATAATATTACAAAAAACTTACAAAATTGAAAAATTGCATAAAAAAAAGAATTTTGTTTTTTATATTGAGGAAACAAATTTTTTATTTCTTTACATTTTGGTATTTTTCAGAAATAGAAATATAAAAATATGTGTATTTTGAAAGGGAATATTTAGATTGATGTGGAGAGAAAAATATAATTTTTTACTTAAAGAAGGAAACAAATAGACACTTACTAACTGAGAAGGAACCTCGTGAGTAGAATTAATTTTTGGAATGTTTCCAGTATTATTGAGTGAATAAGTATTTTCTATTGTTGTATTGGAATGTGAATTACTAGTAGTAGGATAAACCATGGCGACCATGGCAATTGTCAAATTTACTCGAAGCATGTAGTTTATCATGAATCCAAATATCACCATAATATTCAGGACCTGGCGACATGATAGTCCTCCTGAAACCAAAAAAAGAATGCGATTTAATGGAATGTTTCAATATCAATTATTACCATCAAGTCAGAAATAAATATTTATTAATGTAGAGAATAAGCCGTTTAATTAAAAGATGAACCCAACTGGTAAATAAAGTGACCATTTGATTATTGCCCTAGGATAATAATAAATTACTATTATTGCCTTAGGATAATAATGAGTACTTTATTCGCCTACGAGCTATGTTAATAAATCGACCTATAGGGTAATAATTAAGCACTTTATTAAAACTGAGCTATTTATTAGAAGTAAACAAGTTATTTTAAAAAATTGATTTCTTTTTTGCTTATTGAAATCTTGTCCTTTAAGAGGAAATGATCGTTGTATTAGATTAAAAAAATTAAGTTAATTCATAAAATTAGTGCATTCAGCTACTGTATCTACTAACAGTATAGTTATAGAGAAAAGTAATAAAAATTTGCAACTTAGAATCAATTCAATTAATGATAGTTACAACTATTAATAATAATTGATTCTAACTGTCAGTGATTGACAGCAGTAGCAACCTGATGATTACAACAACTGATGACAGATTTAAATAATAAATAGACCACTCGATAGTTTATAATTTTTTTTCTAATCTCATAAAAACAGTTACTTTTTATAAAAATAAAAAAAGTGAGGAAAGAATATTTCTTCAGTATTATTTCAAATTAATTGTAGATAAATAATTCATAGCAAGCACAATATTTATCTTATTACAAAAGAATTTAGCAAGCATAGAGGCAAATAAATATTTTCGATAAAAATGTGTGTTGTAATTATTATGCATCATGAAGAAAAATATTTATAATTTTTTTTTTCTAATAGTCTCTTTAAATTTTTTAACACTCTTTTCTAATTAATAATTAATAATAATACTTCGAATCGATTATACACTGCAGATTCTTTACGTATATTAGAGGAAAAGATTATCTTCTTAGAATTTCTATTTCGTACTTTTTTGTCTTTAAAATATTTAACCGATTGACAGTCCATGGCCCATATGTAGCCACAAAAAGTCGTGCCACCTTTACGTCTGTGGCCATATATGTCCATCTCAAAAATAAAATACTAAACATAATTCGATTTGAATGACCAAGTGCATACTAAGGTTTTTGGAGTCGCTGAATCCGAATTTCAAATCAGATTTTCAAAATTCAAAATGGTAAACCTAAAATGACGACTATGAAGATTTAAAAATTTATCAAATACGCTTGAAACTCGTTACTTGGGGGTTTTCGGGGTCGCTGATTACGAATATGATGTCAGATTTACAAAATTAAAATGGTGAATCCAAAATGGCGGATAATTTCAAGATTCATGCAATTTGATCGAATTTTAGGTCCGCGATTTTGGATTTCAAAATCTGACATCGGATTCATTATCAGCGACCCCGAAAACCCCCGAGTAACAAGTTTTAAACAAATCTGTTGGATTTTTTATTTTCTCGACCGCCATATTAGATCCGCCATTTTGAATTTTGAAAATCTGACATTAGATTCGTAATCAGAGACCCCGAAAACCCCCGAGTAACAAGTTTCAAGCAAATCTGATAAAATTTAAAAATTTCGAATTCGCCATTTTGGATCCGCCATTTTAAATTTTGAAAAACTGACTTCAAATTTGAATTTTGCGACTCCAAAAACCTTAATTACAATGAAATCACATTTTTTAGAAACTTTTTTTTCTTGGACCGTTTTTGGACCACAAGCGATTTTTAGCTGGATTGCGAAGGGGTTAATATAAACATTAATATTTCTCTAAAAAAAATTGTTGTTACTAAAATAATCATAACATTTTTTCTATTATTCATTTTTTTATTTATTAGCGTTAGATGGGATAAATAGAAACAGTAGTTATTTCAGTTGAATAAAAAATTTTAAAAATAAATACGGTCTTAAACTTTGAACCTTAGATCACCCCCAACAAGTTCATATTATTTTCCCAATTTCCGTTTGTCAATTAGCAGCAGTATATACAAAAATATTTTCTACTGCATAAAAAATTGAAAATCATAAAAGTAAATTCGGGCTAAATAGTAACAGCAGAAATTTCAATAATATTTCTGATAATGTAAATAAATAAATTATATACACTATAGTAAAAGAGAATAAGAGAGAACGGAAGTGAATAGGAGAGAACAAACCTTTATTTGTGTAATGTGTTTCAACTTTGGCATGGTTTATTTTTAAACTTGTATAATGCATTATTATGTATTAGTTTAAATTATTTTATAATTAACGTACCATTTTTTATGTAATTCTTTGTATCTTTTAACATTTCTATACTTGAAATTGATGTTTTTTAAAATTTTGTAGAAAATAATCAACTGTTTCTATTAACCCTAAATTTTCAGTTTTTAGGGATAAATAGAAACAGTCTCCTATTTTTAATTAAAGTTTGCAAAGTGAAAAAATCAAAGTTGATTTTTATTGTAGTATTAGTAAGAGATAATTATACATTTTAGTATGGATTTTTTATTTATTTTTTTCCAAATGCGTGTCAAAAAAGTGAAAAGGTGTCTTCTTTCACAAATAATTTTCAATTATTTATGCAGTAGGAAATATTTTTGTATATATACTGCTGCTATATAATTGACAAACGGAAAATACTTTGAACCTATTGGAGCTGATCTAAGGTTCAAGGTTTAAGGCCATATTTATTTTAAAAAAAATTTATTTTACTATAATGGAAACAGTTGATTATTGCGATTTGATGATACCCATATTTTGTAGTAGCTCATAAAATTGTTCCACAGAAGTGAAATAATAACTCAATACTCTCTAAATCTGAATACGTGGAAATCCACTTATTCCTAACAATAAGTTATAAGTCGTCTTATAGTTCGTCTGTCGGCTACGTTCGTTTTGGGTTTGGTTTAAAAAAAACCTAAAAAATTTTTTTTATAAATTTCTTTTAAAAAATGACGTACTTAGCAAATCTGATTCTATTTACCCCAACTGACTCTAATATACAGTGCCGGCCAAAATTGTCAGTCCATCCATTTTTAAAAGAATAATAAAATTTTTTTAAAATAAAATTTATGAAAATTGAAATTTTTTTTTGGTTTATGTTTTGAAAGACGATAAAATTTTAAAAAGAATAAGTCCTCACAGAAGTCATTTGACAAATATTTTTTCAAGATATTCTTAAAAAATCGCCATTTTCAATGTTTTACTAAAATTTGAATAACTTTTAAAATAATAAACGCTTTTTAATAATCTTAGGCTTATTTTAAAGGTCATTTTCTACGGAATAAGAATTACTTATCGACGCCTCCCGTTCATATAATGCTTATTGAAAAACGAATGCAAGATGATTCTTATTCACATTTTGGTGCAAGACAATGCTTATTCGATTTTCCGTGCAATAAAATGCTTATTCAAAATTGTGTGCAAAACAATTGCCACTGACAGAATAATAAATGTAACCCTAAATCTTTCTATTAATATTAAATTGCAATTAAATATCTGAGAATTTCAGTACGTGTCTATTGTTATAAGAAACTTTAAACACGAATCCTATCACACGTATTAAAAAATATTTTTTAAGCAATTGCAATTATAAATTTAACTGAATTGAAAATTTTATAAAATTCATAGAATAAGCTAATTTCAGAATGTACATTTTCGCATAGAATTTTGAATAAGCATTTTATTGCACGGATAATCGAATAAGCATTGTCTTGCACCAAAAAGTGAATAAGAATCATCTTGCATTCGTTCTTGAATAAGCATTATATGAACGGGAGGCGTCGTTATAGTCATTAACCTGCAATTTTTTTCTTGGAATAAGCATGACGTCAAAATTGGACAAAAAAATTGGAAAAATTTGAAATCATTTTTTGTACTAAAAACTATTCTAAAACATGTATAAAACATGATATGATTTATATATTTAAATTTTACAAATTCTTTTTCTTTTAATAATATTATTTCAAATTTTTCAAATTTTTTTGTCCAACTTTGACGTCATGCTTATTCCAAGAAAAAAATTGCAGGTTACTGACTATAAGTAATTCTTATTCCATAGAAAATGACCTTTAAAATAAGCCTAAGATTATTAAAAAGAGTTCATTATTTTAGAAGTTATTCAAATTTTTGTAAAACATTGGAAATGACGATTTTTAGGAATGTCTTGAAAAAATATTTGTCAAATGACTTCTGTAAGGTCTTATTCTTTTCAAAATTTTATCGTCTTTCAAAATATAAACCGAATGAAATTTTAGTTTTCATAAAATTAATGTTAAAAATTTTTTTCATTCCTTTAAAAATGGGTGGACTGACAATTTCGGACGGTACTGTAATAATAAAAACATGTTAATTTCATTTAAATGAGAAAATAAGTTTTCTAATTAAAATATCGAAAATGATGAAATAGAAATTAAAGAAGAGAAAAAAATGCAGTGGAAAATTTTTTTTATTTGAAATTTCTTTCATTTCTCGTTCTACCTTTTTAATCTTTTGAAACTATATTACTCTTTTTGTTTTTGAACTTTGGATGGTACGATGTAATTATCAAGCATTGAAGAATATCTAATAGACCCGGGTCAATCTTGTTCGCCCTCGGAATCAAAATCTTTATCATTAATGTCTCGATTATAGACACTAATTTTCATTTTATAAATTCAATCTTGAATTATCATTAAGAAATTAAAAGGTGATTGCTTTGATCATCGATTTTAACATAATGACAATAAGGATAATTCCACTGAATTTTTATTCATAATTGTTCTGCTTTGTTTTTATCATTAATTTTTCCTGATATTAAGGAAAGTTTATTATGTAACGAAAATTTAATAACATTAAAAATTAATTGAAAAAATAAAATTTATTCTACATTAATGATTTTTGGTTCCGATAATTGTGGCTAATAATAATTAATTATTATTTCAAATAATTTTTTTTTCCTTCTTTTCTGAAAAGTATTTTTTAATTTGCATTTTATAGACAAATTATTGGAGAAAACTTAAATCATTTTTATATTCTATATTTCTTTGATGCTTGAATACGTTTCGATTTTCTGCCAAACGTTTATTGTACATCAGTGTACAATAAAAAATTATATAGTTTTAAAAAATACAATTTATAGAAATAAAAATACGAGTAAAAAGTAAATGGAAAGAGAATAGAATATGTTAAATAAATTTTTAATTTTTCAGAAAAAAATTTGCGTTTTTGGAAAGGAGAAAATTTGTAAATAATACAGACTGTTGATGGTTTTTCTTTTTGCTAACGTAAAAGATTCTAAAAATAGACGCGATCCGCTACCTAGGCCATTAATACTTATTGTTAGCCTTCGCCTTGCTCTGTACCTCAGCAATGATACTGAATGCATTTCATTGAATAATAAATAACAGAGAGAGATTAATTGTTATTAAATGAACTGGGAATTCTGAACGTGTACTACTCAAATTCCCGGATGTGTTGTACACACATTACATAACAATAAACTTTTAATAATAGACAAAGTTGTAAATTACTTTTTAATTAACAAAAAATTTCAATCGAAACCAATCCAGTGTAAATATAAAATATAAATCATTTAATAAATTTGCTAGTTTTTTGCAAAAATTATAACCTTTATTTTTAAGAGCGAAAATCATAACCAAATTCATCGTCGTAATTTTTTAAATTATTTGATAAAGAATGATAATTATAAAAAAATAAAACCTTTATTATAAATAACCCAGATAGTACGTAATCTTGCAGAAAGCTTGAGGCAAGCTTACAGTGCAAATTTTGCAATATAACCGATCAAGCTTGCGACCAGCTTGTCACAAGCTTCAAATGTCCCCAGCATAGAAAGCTTGGCACAATATTGTCACTTACATGAAAATTTTTTATTATATAAGATTAATAATTTATTATTATCAACAAATTTTTATTTAATATAACATAATTATAACAACATTAAAACACAAATTATATTAATTTCCTCAAAGAATTGGAGTTGGGAACTATTATCCGTGATCAGTGGATAATAGTTAAGAATTGTTAACGTCGTAGTAGACGTTAACTATTAACATTATTATTTACCAAGATAGCATGAAAGCATGCAGAAACCTTGCAGCAAGCTTCAAATGTCCCACCTGTCACTAGGTTGCACTGTAAGATTGCTGTAAGCTTCCCTCAATGTTGCTCGGTAAGCTTGCCATAAGATTACTGCAAGATTGCCACAAGGTACTACCAGATTTTATTGCTTACTACGCATATATATTAATCACAATAATTTTAAAAAGTGCAGCTACCTTTTATTGTAACTTTACGACAATCTTACTGAGCAGTATTAGGGCCAGCTTACAGCAATCCTACAGGGCAACCTTGTGATAGGTGGAGCATTTGAAGCTGGAGGTAAGCTTGGCAATATTGCGCGGCAAGCTTGCCGCAAGGTTGCTCCAAGCTTACGTGCTATCTGGGTAAGATAGTATATTGTGAAGTGCCTTTTTAGGGGACTGATACTTATACTCTACGCGAGACAAGTCGTCGCGAGAGAGGTATTTTTAGCCATCTACCATTTCTTACTAGATGTCTGCAAGTACATTTCTCGCGCACGACATGTCTCGCACAGAGTATAAGCATCGTATTATTACTTGAAGTGCATACCGTCTTTTTGAATTACATTTGTATT
Organism: Leptopilina myrica (nomen nudum); assembly: GCA_032872475.1. Classification (NCBI taxonomy): domain Eukaryota; kingdom Metazoa; phylum Arthropoda; class Insecta; order Hymenoptera; family Figitidae; genus Leptopilina; species Leptopilina myrica (nomen nudum). The sequence continues at coordinate 9,365,431 of CM065467.1, forward strand.
TTGGTTTATTTATTTTCCCGAATCTAATTATAAAAGTGAATTTGTGTTGTGCTTAACGTATGACACAAAATTTATCTGCTTTTAAGCAATTTAAAAGCAACTTGTAGATATATTCTGCTTTTAATGGAATTTGAAAGCATCTTACTGTAACTCTGATTTTGAAGCAATTTTAAAGCAATCTATTATTGACATTTATTATTGACAAATTCAAAGCTATTTTTTTCATTATTATGTGAACTAACCTATATAGTCTCCCTTTCTTTCAACGGGAATGTCTCCCCTATGGTTAATAGTTTTAACGTCTACTACGACGTTAACAATTTTTAACTATTATCCACTGATCACGGATAATAGTTCCCAAATTCAATTCTTCGGAGAAATTAATAACATTTTTGTTATAACGCTATTAAAATTATGTTATATTAAATACAAATTTGTTACTAATATTAAATTATAAATTTTAGGTTATAACAAAATTTCATATAAGCGTTAATATTGTGGCAAGCTTGCCGTACAATATCACCGCAATGTTGCTGCAAGCTTACACGGCAAGCTTTCTATGCTGGGGACATTTGAAGCTTGTGACAAGCTGGCCGCAAGCTTGAACGGTTATATAGCAAAATTTGCACTGTAAGCATGCCTCAAGCTTTCTGCAAGATCACGGTATGTCTACTCAACTTCAGTTCTTTAGGTCTAGTGTTTAATTTCTCGTGCGTGCATGATTTTTAAATCTTAGTATTAATTATTCAATATAGAATAAATTTATAAGTTTATCTAATTAATAATTAGGTAAAATAAATGAATAAATAATAAAAGGGAATAATAATAATTATTATTATAATAAATAAATAAGTCAAAAAAAGAATAGTTCCAAAAAAATTTTAATAGAAAGTTAATAATAAATAAATAAACTTAGATACTTATTTAATTATATACAAAAGACCACGTTCATTTCGTAAATAAAGAATTAAAAAAATTAATTCATAAAATTAATAAACAACTAATAAACAATAATTTGATAATAAAATAATAAAAAAGCTAATTATCAGAATAAAATAATTTATAAAAATATTAATAAAAAATTTATGTCAAAAAGTATTAGTAGAATTATAAAAAACTAATAAACAAATTAATAAACAATATTTTAAAAATTACTTAAAAATTACTAAAAAAATGAATGAAAACATTAGAAAATGAATTAAAAAATATAATATTGTTTTTTTCATGAACGTGAAAAAAATTGTTTTTTTTATTTTTTATTCCTTGGGGATTAAAAAACACGCACTTAAAAATCATATCCCTATTTTAATGTGGATTATATTTAAAATGTAAATTTTTACAAGGTTATTAAATGATGATGATAATTATTAAATAAGACGGTTGATTTTAATTGATGCTCTCTGATGCTGAATGACATAATAATATTGTCTAGTTAAATTAGTTTGCAAATCATTATTCTCTATTATAGTCTGTGTACGACGCAAATATCTGGATCACAATATATTTACAATATTGACAACATTAAATCTCTCAACATCACGAAATCCATATTATTTATTTCTCCTACAACAAAAACAAAATTTTTTTTTATCAATTTAAAAGCAAAACGAAAACTAGGTAACGGAATAAAATTTTGAAAACCGAGTGAACACAAATATTAAGATCAAAAAAAATATTTCTTACCTGCTAAATAGAAAAAAAGAGTGATTAATGAAATTGGGGTTAAGAGTAAGAAAAAAAATTATTAATTGTTATTTAATACTGAGAATATTCACAACTATAAATTTAATATTTATTACTGGGAATATTTACAACTGTACCAAAAATATTAACCAGTGTAAACATTTACTACTAAAAATATATTCGCTATTAAAAATAGTTACTACTAAAAATATTTACTGTTAACAATATTTATTAGTATAAATATTCACTACTAAAAATATTGACTACTAACAGTAGGTATTTACTAGTCAAGAGTCAACCTCGGAAGGGAGTGTTGGCATATTTATAATTCGCGCCTTATGAGGAGCTCGCTTGACTCAAGTCACTTCCTTTCTGTTATGTACGCATGCGCGTGATCGTTCAACGATACTTCTTCTTGTGTGTTAGAGCTCTGAGGCTGTTCACGAAGATTGTTCTTTCTTTAATAAAAACTAGTATTGATTCCAGATCTCGAGTGTTATTTACTATGCCCATAATACCGCTTTGTCAAAAGGTTATGGGCCCAGAATCGTTCTCATTGCGCGATCGGTCAAGTGTTTAAAAAGAGTGATAAAAGAAAACGTATTAAGTGTATCTCGTCACGGCGTAGCATCGTGGGATTTCCTATATGAGGAGTTTTTCAACCAATATTCATCAATCGGGAGATTAAATATTCAGTTCGACGGAACCAGCAAATAAAACGGAGGTACCTTACATCAAAATGGAGAAAATATACGAAAGGATTTTATTGATATGTCAGGATGCTCTGAAGATGAACGAATTAGAGAATGGCGATATAAAAATCAAAATGGACGACAGTTTCATTCACGTGACTTTTCCATCCGGATCAGTTGTAAATATAAGTGAGTAGAAAATTAACGACAGTAACGATTTTTGACGAATTTAATGAGTTAATCGATGAAATTTTTTTTAACTGAATGTTAATAATTTCCAATTGACGTCGTTAAATAAAAACGCTAATATTGTTGTTTTCTGTCGGATAGAGTTGAGTTCATTCTTGAAAACAAAGAACAACTAGGTTCGTTTTCTTGAACACACTGTAGTAACGGGTGTGAAAGAACGAACCAGTTCCAGATCGTTTAGAATTGTGTTCATTCTGAGCGGTTTAGGAGCAGGCATTAGTATAAGTTCGCAGTGAATTTGATAATAAAACCAAAATTAAAACGACTGAATATTATTTAAGGTAAAAAAGTTCTCGGAGAAGATTGGGATGTCTTAAAGCCACAATTCCTGCGAGGTACTAAAAGACCAAAGCCGAAGACGACGACGTCCAAAGAGCAGATAAAACTTCGCCACAAGAGATAGAGACAAAGGAGACAGAAGAAACGGTCAGCAACGAAGTACCTATCGATAAAGAAACGACGGTCGATCCAGTCAAAGGTCAAACAACGAAAAGTGAAATATCCATCCCTTTACCAGGTAAGTTAATTACTTTGCAAATTATTTTCTTGACGAATATTGATCCAGTCATAACGAATTAAGTAAAAAATAACGATTGTATGACGGTTGTTGTCGACAACACATTTGACAGACATTTTTTTTATGGTAGGTGTGTCGCCAAAAAAAGAAAGAGGTTCTAGCAGATTTGAGGATCAATTTATCAACGAAAAGGATAGTGTGGCATGTGAACTTGTAGAAAAGAAAAATCAGGTTGACAAAGACTGGCAAAAGATAAGTGGAAATTTAGAAAAACGACTGTCAGAATTCGAAAAAGAAAAAATTCAACTTCTAGAAATAGAAGAAAGAATTTTAAAGAAGATGGAAAACGTGGAGGAAATGTTGGAAAAACACTAAACTTGCACGCTAAAATGCAAGAAAATCTCAGGTTTTGGCTAAAACAACGGGAACTATAGGAAAAGTCTAAACAACCCAATTGGGACTATTAAACATATCCTGACTAATATTTTAGGTCAAACCATCTACCCCAAAAACTACCCCTATTTCGATTTATTTAAAAAAATACTAATAAAACTAAAAACATATGCATTTTTCAAAAAGTAATCGTTGGTTAATTGTAATATAATACAGCCTATCATTTTCAATTTTTCACCCCAACCCTTATCTCAAAACCTACCCCTAAGCTAAATCAATATATTGAATACCGCCCTACAATTTTTGGAATTTTATAAAACTTTGTATTTAAGGGTTTTTGGGGTCGCTTGTTACAAATCTGAACTCGTAATTTAAAAACTCAAAATGGCGTATCCAAAATGGCGGACAAATTAAAAATATCATCCGATTTTTATAAAATGTAATAACCGTGGTATTTCGGAGTTGTGGAATATAATGAATAATTTAACCGCAAAAATAAGCAACCAAAATTTACAAAGAATTAGAATTATTTTTAAAAATTTTATATTGTTTTTCAATACATTGTGTTAGATATTAAAAAAATTATTTATAATTTAATTTATCACAACTCAAAAAAATAAAGAACCCATTTTTAATTAAAAAATTTTTTTTCAGTTTTTTTAAATACCACGGTTATTAAATTTTATAAAAATCGGATGATTTTTTTAATTTGTCTGCCATTTTGGATACGTCATTTTGAGTTTTTAAATAACGAGTTCAGATTTGTAACTAGCGACCCCAAAAACCCTTAAATACGAAGTTTTATAATATTCCAAAAATTGTGGGGCGGTATTCAATATATTGATTTAGCATAGGGGTAGGTTTTGAGATAAGGGTTTTTAGTTTTATTAGTATTTTTTTAAATAAATCGAAATAGGGGTAGTTTTTGGGGTAGATGGTTTGACCTGAAATATTAGTAACGATATGTTTAATAGTCCCAATAAGGTTTAAAGAATTTTTATATAAAAATTTACCATTTTTCTATATTTTTTGCAATACAATTGGTTACCTTCTGTTTAAGGGTTGTTTTTACCCCTAAAAACCGTAAACGACTTGATCTCGAAAAACGGCCGGACACGGGTATCTTTTTTAGCTCTAGTTTACGAAAATCTTTGGTTCGCTCATGGGTGCAAAATCGTGTCGGACGGTGATATAAATGAAGGGTGGTATGACATAAGGGGGCAAGCAACAATTTTATCCAAATCGAGATTTTTTCATGAAAAAATAAGATTAAAAATATTATTTTCCTAAATTTGAAAATGCCACGTAGATGCGGGAAAAAAATTATTAATAAAAAAGAAGATGAAAAAAATAAACGACGTGCAGGAGAAGCATTTACAAAAAGTAACGGAGAAGAGGTTTTACCTGTAACTGTTCAATTTTCATGTTTTTATATTTAGGTAATTTTATTCTCAATGTAATTGTAAACAATATGAATATCATTCTTTTGTTTATTTTTTAATATTTTTGAAAATAATTTGAATTTGAAAAATTTTGAACTGCTTGCTTATAAGTAATCACTTAATTCATTATTTTCTCGGAAACAAACAACTTTTGTAAAGAAAACTTTTTCACATTTAATTTATCAATTCAATATTAAGAAATTAATTTCTCAGTTTTTCTATACATGGTATACTTTTTTAATAATTAATTTTAAAAGAAAATATGTGCAATTGACGTAACCTTAAAACAACACACACTTATTCATTTTTCTCGTTAATTTCTGGGTTTATCTCATCAAAATGTTTTTTCTATGGTAAAGCATTATAATATCTCGAAACGGTTTTTTTTGGTTTTTTTAATGACCTATAGAATTTTTAAATATGTTTTTTTCGCTTCCTGTAAAATCATGAATTTGTTGCTTGACCCCTTTTGTCATGCCACCCTTCAAATATCCCTAAAACTATTGATAATAATACGACAGTACACAATTCTATGACAAAAATAATAACAATAACAAAAGATCAAAAGAACGGAAAAGTATTAAACGATGACGAAATAATTGACGAAACTAAAAATAATACGACTGTTAAAAACGGGTTAGATGCAAAAGTAAAATTCGAACATTTTTATGAATTTCTTTCGCCCGAATTGCGAACAATCGACTTATTATACGTCATAGATAAAAATGTCAAACCTCCGGAAGAGTTAAACGAATCAATTAAAGAAAAACACAAATTTAAAGTTTGAGACATTAATATTAATCGCGTCGATAAACTCTACCACTCAAAAATGCTTCATATTATAGAACCGTTAGATATTATAAACAAATTTAAAAAATTTAAGCGTTGTGAAGTGAACGTTACTAGCGTCAGTAGGAGAAAACAACTTTACTCACTTCAGTATGAAGTAAATCACGAGTCTGCAATGAAATTTGTAAATAGGTTTGAAGATATCGTTCATAATTATGAAAATATCTCTGATTCGAATCCATTGTCCGATGACGAAAAACGCGACGCCCTTTATAACGCAATTATGATTCAAGTGCCAGAAATACAATCCGTTGATTTCATTACAAAACAACAAACCGTAAAGGGTTCATAATTCAAGCCGAAGCTAATCGGATGCAAGCAGCAATTAATGAACATCCAAGTTCTAAAAAGAATACCCTTGCATCGGTTTCGCTGACTAGTTCAAATCATCACGCGAGATATGTCAATGAGAGATATTTCGAATGTGATGATTTTGGACATATGAAAAATGAATGTCCGCGAAAGGGGCAAGGGCTAAGAAAGTGTTATGAATGTAACCAGTTCACCACGCATAAAGCTTATCAGTGTTCTCAAAGAATTTTGAGACAAACTAATGGTTCAAATAAAGTTCAACCTTGCAGAAAATCAACAGAGCGGAAATTCAGGTATATATATAAAAAGTCCTAATGATTCTAGTTCTAAAAATCTGTAAATTTTATCTACGAGTTGTAATGATTATTTGAAATTGGATAAAAACGTCTCAAACGATAATAAAAATAATGTTACTTTTATAGTATACTCTAGAGTGACTGAACATCTCACTGTTTTAAAAGAAATACTCAGTTATTTTAAAGAAACTAAGGAAAGTATAATCAAATGTGCTAACAAAGACAGTAAAGCTGATTTAACAGCTGAGGGTATAGGAACAATTTGTCTTATTTCAGATAATAAAAATAAAATAATTAAGTTAAACAACACTGTGTTCGCACTTGACACAAAAGTTGAACATCAAAATTCAAAACAAAATAATGAAGTTCTAGACGATAATTCTGAACAGACGACAGTATACACAGAAAACGAAAATAAGAATATTAAAATAAATGAGAAACAAAAATCAAACGACTGTATAAAATGGGAACGAAAAGTTAAAAATCCAGATAAAGAAATTATTATTGAATCTACACAATCAACGACAGAAAACAATTCATTAAATAGATCACAAAATCAACAAAATTGCCATTTAAAAACAAAAGAAACAAATACATTTCCGTGTTCATAGACGATTATTCTCGGTTAGCTCTTGCGTATCCTATGAAAACAAAAGACGAAACGGGTCATTGCCTAGAGAATTTCATAAAAAGTGCGAGAAATCCACTGGGGAAAAATGAAAAAATCTGTTATCTCCGATCCGACCAAGGTACAGAATACATGGGAGGATATATGAGTACGGTATTAAATCGCGAAGGGATAGAAATACAGCCGGCATGCCCAGATACCCCACAGCACAATGGAACTTCTGAAAGGTTTAACCAAACCATATAGAAGAAAATATGATCGCTTATGCTTGATTCAAAAATTCCATTTAATATGTAGGACTTAGCTCTTGAGGCTGCAATTTATGTTTATAATCGCACCCCTCATTGATTTCCTGTCTCCCTTAAAAGTTTTTGCTCCTGACTTCTCGTTCGACATTAATCAAGTAAAACGATTTGGCTGCCTAGCGTATTGGCATATCACGCGAAAACCAGATTCAAAATTTTCACCACGAGCTATACGCGGAGTGTTAGTAAGTTACACCTCTTCAGAATATATATTTCTAAATCCAGAAACAGGAAAATTTTTTGAATCTCGGAATGTTAGATTTAACGAGAAACTCGTTTTTGGAGATAAATACAATAAAGATTCTATACAAAATTGGCCAACTTCAGAAACGATTTTGTCACTTAATGAATCTGAAGAAAATGAAGGCACAGGAATTGAAAGTAAAGACAGCGTGAAAAAATAAAAGAAACGGAAGCGCAAAAGAAAAGAGGTAGACCCAGAAAACGATTATTAGAAACGGAGGGAGAGAACATGACTGTATCTGGCAAAAAGCAAAACTGGAACTAACAATCAACCATGACCCTGTCACATATAAAGAAGCAACTGAATGTGAAGAAAAAGACGAGTGGAAAGAAGCAATTAAAGATGACATTAAGTCATTAGCAAAAAATGATGTATGGTCTATAGTTGAACGTCCTAAAGTAGGGTAAAATAATAAAAGACCAAATATTATTGATTCAAGATGGCTTTTTAAACGAAAAAAATGACAGTTCAGGATCTATAAAATTTAAAGCAAGATCTGAAAGAAACATATTACGATTACGATCCTTGTTTATTCACATGGAGATCTAGAAAATCTCTTGTCATTTTATTGATCTATGTAGATGACATGCTATTAACTAGCAACGACAGTAAGAGATTTTCAGAAATCAAGGAAAAGTTAATGAATTCTTTTGAGATGACTGATCTAGGCGAACTCAAAAACTTCTTGGGAATGAAAATTCAGAGATACAGAGACACGAAAACTATGATTATTTCACAAGAAAGTTATATATAGACAAAATTCTGGAAAAATTTGGTTTCAACAATGAATTTTCAAAGAATACCCCAATGATGACTAAACAAGCATCTAATCATGAACGACGACAAAGAGAAGAAAATGAAAGTAATGATCAAAACGAAAGCTCTTTAAATTTTCCGTACAGGGAAGCAGTCGGAAGTCTTTTGTACTTAGCAGGTGCAACTCGACCAGATATTGCATATGCTGTCAACGTCTTGAGCAGACACCAGGTCAATCCAACAGAGAACGAATGGAACATGGCAAAAAGGGTATTTTTGTATTTAAAAGGAACTAAATCTGTGGGTCTAAATTACTTTGGACGAAAAAACGACTTGTTAGCGTATTCAGACGCTAGTTTTGCGGATTGCAAATCTTCAATTTCTACCTGTGGCTATTTATACGCCTGTTTGGACATACAATATCTTGGAGAGCAAATAAGCAAACATATGTTGCCTTATCAACTTGCGAAGCAGAGTATGTAGCAATGAGCCAAACGTGTCAAGAAATCATTGCTATTAACAAATCACTTACATAAATATCGACCAAAAACCTTTTACCTGCGACACTTAAGTGTGATAATAAGGCAGCAACGATTTGTGCACAGACGAGTGGTGGAAACAAACTCAGATATATGACTGAAGTACACATGGATTATGTTAAAGAATATACTAAGTACGATCGTGTCATTATTAAATAAGTGTCAACGAAAGACCAATGGGCTGATATAATGACAAAACCACTTTGTTATGAAAGTCATGCGAAATTACGAAATCAAATCTTAAACAACGATTTTTAATAAATAACATAAATTCTTTACATATACGACTGAAATAATTATAATCAATTATTTTTAATCAGTTTTCAGAAACCAGAAAAGTTAGATGACAGCGGACCGTAAGTTGAGGTTCCAAATATCTACACTGAAAAAAATATATTTATGGTACTGCCATAAATATAGCCAATTCTGACATATTATATTGGTAGATATGATACTGCCATACAGTATTGCTGTTTTAGCCATACGCAGTGTAGAACAGCAATATGTATTTGAGAGACAATAATATGTATGCGGAGAACACGAATACTGTATTTTAAGAACAGAAATACGGTATTGCTGTTTCAGCTATACATCCTAACCATACTTGTATGTCAAAATTAACATTATCATTTTTTTCAGTATATAAATGAAGGATGTCTTAAAATACCTCAATCTACGGAGATTGATCCATGTGTTCCGTTAACCAAGGAGCTGTGATATTCAATATTTTTATAAACTTAATAAGTAAGAAAATTATTACTAAGAGTCAACCTCGGAAGGGAGTGTTGGCATATTTATAATTCGCGCCTTATGAGGAGCTCGCTTGACTCAAGTCACTTCCTTTCTGTTATGTACGCATGCGCGTGTTCGTTCAAAACTCAAAATGGCGGATCCAATATGGCGGACAAAATTTTCAAAAATCAGTCGGATTCTTTTCAAAATCCTTACTCGGGGGTTTTCGGGGTCGTTGATTACGAATCTGATATTTTGGGGAAAAGTCAATATTAATAAATAAAATAACATATTTTAGCACTATAAAGTAAAATGTTTATTTGAAATATGTAAAAATTTGAAAAAATTTTATTTTTATAATGGTTTAATAACTATTCCTAATTATTTTGATAATAATAATTATTATATTTTATTATATTTATGAGGGATTTCGCGTCAAGTGATCAAGGGGTCTCTTTTGGTGTAATGTTTATTTCAATAATTTTTTACTTTTAAACAATTAAACATACAAATTTGACAAAGTACAATTTGGAAAGGTTTTTTCATGCTCTTTCGATTGAAAATAAGCATTTAAAAAAAAATTTGACCCAAAAAATCAAAATTAAAAGTAAATTTCAATTTTTGAGGGAGAGAGACCCGATTTTTTTTATACGAAAGCTGAGGTTTTTTCCTAAAAGGACATATAAATGATAAAGTGGGAATAGAATGTTTAAACATTCAAAAAAAAATGTTCTACTCGCCGGAGCGCTCAAAAGCCGGTTTTAGGTCCGTTTAGGAGAAAATTCTTTTTTTCAATGTTTAAACATTCTAGTCCCACTTTATCATTTATATGTCCTTTTAGCAAAAAAACCTCAGCTTTCGTATAAAAAATCGGGTCTCTCCCCCAAAAATTGAAATTTATTTTTAATTTTGTTTTTTTGGGTCAAAATTTTTTTTTAAATGCTTATTTCCAATCGAAAGAGCATAAAAAAACCTTTCCAAATTGTACTTTGTCAAATTTGTATGTTTAATTGTTTAAAAGTAAAAAATTATTGAAATAAACTGATTCACTGATTTTTGAAAATTTTGTCCGCCATTTTGGATCCGCCATTTTGAATTTTGAAAAAGTAATTTCAGATTCGTAATCAGCGACCCCGAAAACCCCCGAGTAAGGATTTTGAAGAGAATCCGACTGATTTTTGAAAATTTTGTCCGCCATATTGGATCAGCCCTTTTGTATTTTGAAAAATTAATTTCAGATTCGTAATCAGCGACCCCAAAAACCCGCGAGTAAGCATTTTCAAGCCAAATTTAAAAAAAATGTACATCGGACAATAAATTTTAAATTTTCATAAATATTTGAGTTTTTAGGCACCATTTTGAAAAATCAAAAGTTTATTTACAAAAGGACGATATATATTTGGAAAGTGTAACAATCGAGTGCACGATTTATGGAAATGTGAACCGTTAAAAAAAATTTTTTGACATTTAAATTTAAGATTTAAAAAAAATCATTAAAAAATTGTGTAATTTTTTAATTATATGCAAAAAAATATTGTTAAACAATTTTGTAATAATTTTTAAACATGATATTCGGGTAGAGGACACTACAATACATAAAAAAAATTTGTCCGGAAAGAAAATAGTATGTTTATTAAGAAATACTTAAGTTTGAAGTCAGACTAAAATTTCAGTGCATTCAGGAGTTAATGGGTTAATAAAATAAGCAAAGTGACCCATTATGTCCCGGAGGTGTTTGTTGAAAATTTTGTTATTATTTATCAATTTTATTAAAATTGTTAATTATTCTTTAAAAATAGATGTTAAAAGCTCAAAACGTGATATTCAAAAAAATTTTACAAGTAATTTTGAAAAAGATATAAGAAAAAAACAAAAACTTGAAAAATTTACTTTCAAGCGTCAAAATCACTTTTTCTACCATATTTTTAACAATAATAAATAAATAACAATGAAACTTGGTACAAACTTACAGTACGCCAAGTAGGGGAACATAGTCAAGGTCGGCCAGCTTTTTGACTGTTGTTTATAACTTTTTTTTAAAATGAATTTGGACAATTGAAGTATATGGTTGGAAAGTCCTGTTTAATAGGGCCATCTTTTCTGTACAAAGTAAATTGATTGGTTTTAAAATGAAAAAGTTATAAAGATTAAAAAAAAATTTGTAGTCGAGGTTGGTCCTTACAGTCAAGGTCGGACATGTTTAAAATTTAAAGGGCATTAATCGTTAAAAAATAAAACAACATGTTTGGAGTTACGGAAAATTGATTCTTTATTGTTTACAGTTTGTAACTTAATGAAATAACAAAATAATAAAAATAAACAATATAAAAAAATAAATATAATTTAAAAAAATTTTGCACTAAAATATTATTAAAATTAAATAAAGACTATTTAAGTAATTAAAATTAAATAAAAATATTAATAAGACGATCAATTATATTAGGAGTTATACAGAATTGCAGTTTTTGCAAATGAAGTAGCTTGTCCTCATTTTTGCGCATTTTAAACACATAGTAGCCGACCTTGACAGTGAGTAACATTACCGAATTGTTGTAACCATAAAGAAATACGTTTCAAGAATCGATTTTTTACTTTGTTTTTCTTTCAACCATGAGTCCCACAAATTTTCTGCATACTTGCCTTGACGATTCAATTTGTTTTTTATCTTTTATTAATGGTTTTTAACATTGTGCACAAAACTTTTTTTGAGCTTTTTTTGTACCGATGTCACAGAAAACACAATTTTTGATCCTCCGAAAATGTAATTGAACAAAAAGTTAGGTTTTACTAAGACAAGTTTCGACAAGCATGCACACAGAAACCATTTAACATAAATATAATTTGTCATAGAATTTATTTAACAGAAATATTATGTTACATAAAACTCAGATTACTTAATTCCCATTTGACATAAAAATGATGTAACCTAAATTTCTATTAACATAAACATCATTTAACATAAATTTCTTTTGACATAAAATTCATTTAACGTAAATTTTATTTGTTATTAAATTCATTTGACATCAATTTCATTTGGCATTAATGTCATTTTACGAAATTCTCATTTGACACAAAATCCATTTGACATATATATCATTAGATATAAAATTAGCTTGACATAAATTTCATTTGACGTGAATATCTTTTAATATAATTATTATTTAACGTAAAATTTAATTTATATAAATTTCATTTAGCGTAAATGGCATTTAACATAATTCTCATTTGACATAAAGTTCACCTGATATAAATTTTATTTGACGCATAAGTCATTACACATAATTCTCATTTGACATAAAATTCAGTTGTCATACATTTCATTTTACATAAAGATCATTTGACATGAGAATAAAGTCGCGAATTTCAAAATTGGCGAATCACAATGTTGTTGACAATATCTAATTGGTTACTTTTAAAATTCGCGCTGATATTTTTATGTAAAATGATATTTGTGTAAAATAATTTTTATGTCAAATGAGAATTTTGTTGAATGGCTTTTATGTCCAATCTAATTTATGTCAAATGACTTTTATGACAAAAATAAAATTTACAGAATGTATATTTATGTCAAATGACGTATATGCTTAACAAATTCTACCTCAAATTAATTTTCTGTGAAATAAAACGTATGTCGATAGAAATATATGTCAAGAGATTTTTATGTGAATTAAAATTCCAGTCAATTGTATTTTTACGTTAAATGGAAATTATGCTAAATGAATTTTATATCAAATAAAATATATGTTGAAATAATTCTATGTCAAATGATACATATGGTAGGGGAGACCGGGGCTAAACCGGACGGATTCGGTCTTTGACCAGAAAACTCATACAAAAACATACTTTTTGCTAAAGTGTAATATACCGTTTTGAAGCTTGTACTTTCACCTACAAATCGCACTTGTTCGATTTAAAAAAGTACAATAGCTTTAGAGATATATTGCTTCGAAGGTGACTACCTCAAAAACGAAAATCCGAAAATTGGTGGGGCTAAATCGCATGCGAATTCGAGTTTTAAAATAAATTCTTTATTTATTTCTTTATAAAGTGGTTCTAAACAAAGAATATAATATAAAATAGTTAATTAATATAAAATAAATTAAAGAATTCAAAGATTTGGTTGTTTTTAATCACGATGTCCGATTCAGCCCCACACCGTCATCTAATAATTAACCTGCAATATATTTTTTCTTCTTAATGTTTTCCATTAAACTTTTTTTCTACTAAACTCAGTACACCTTGAGCTAAAAGAAAAATGGCCGTATGATAGGGGAGATTCGGGTAGCCCCGGACACTTAAGCTTTTTGGTGAATAATTTGTGTTTATATTTTTGAAATATTAATTAAATTTTTTATGTAAAACAGAATGCTTCTTTCAACCTTTAGCATGAATTCATTTGCAAAATAATCAAACCTTTTAGGGAAAAAATGAGGAAAAATGTGAGTATTAAAATCCTAACCTTCAAAAATTTGTCGGGTAGCCCCGGACATACACGAAAACATTTTATATTTCAATTATTGGACTTGATAAACTAACATCAAATTATATCTAGAGCAATGAAAATAAACCACGTAATAGAAAATAAATTGAAAAATTTATTTAAAATTCACAGAAAGTCAACATAAAAAAAGTTTTATAAGACGTTCAATGTGACGTTCATAAATGTTCTAGAGTGTCCGGACATTTTCAGATTTTTTAAAAATTTATGTTTTTTAATAAAAGAAAATAAAAAACCTCAGTCAATATTTCAAAAATAAAAGTTAAACTGTATTATATATCATTTGTAATTTATTTCAATAGCAAAAACACATTATTCTCTAAAAAATTAAGAGTGTCCGAGGCTACCCACTGTCCGGCGTTACCCGAATCTCCCCTATTTGCACTTTAATTTTAACGATAAAAACTCAAAAAAATGAAGAAAAATTTTTTTTACTTTTACCTCAAGAAATGACATTTTCATATATTAACGGCAACTATTATTACAAGAAAATTGACACGTCCCTAAAACCTTATGCAGCATATGCATCACGAAATTGCGCGTTCATAGGTTATTTACACGATTTGAAATTCTTCACGGTTTCGGAAATATTTGACTTGTCCGGTTTAGCCCCGGTCTCCCCTATATAAATTTTATGTCTAATGAAGTATATATCAAATGGATATCATATTAAATGCCATTTATGCAACATAAATTGTATGTTTAATGAAATGTATGTCAAATAAATTTCAAATAAAATGTTTTTTATACAAAATAAATTTTTTGTCAAATGAAATTTATGGTAAACGGTTTTATGTCAAATGACTATTATGTCAAATAAGATTTCGGGAATAGTCATGCGTCTCATTATTTTGATCAAAAACCGAAATTACTCTGATTTACCACTTTTGAATAAATTAATGTAATCCATTACGCCCCGGTTTCCCCTATAAATATTTACTACTAGAAATATTTCAAATAATAAATATTTACTACTTTGAAGCCTTACAACCATTTAATATTTACCGCTATAAATATTTGTCAATGTATTTAAATTGTAAATTTATTTATTACTGTACATATTTGCTACACTATAAGTATTTACAACTGTAAATAATTGCCACAATGAATATTTAATACTCTAAATATTAATAGTACATTAGTAAATATTTACAGTGACTAATATTTATACTAGAAATTATTTACTGCTGTAAATTTTTACTACTTCGAATACTTGTATAAATTTTTGCTACTATAGTAATAAATATTACTACCTGTTTGAATATTTACTAGTATCTCTTATTTAGTAGTTGAAATTTTTTTACCTTACTTTCGTAGGAAAAAATTAAAATGTAGTAATTTTCACTATTTGGAAAATTAATAGACGATTTTTTGTTAATTAAGACTTAGAGAGTAAGAAATAAGAATAATATGACAAAAGAGCAAATTTTTGAAAAATATTCCATGTTTCCTACCCACAACAGACGATAATTAAAAAAATAAACAATTCTCCGAAAAATGATGATAATGGAAATAAATAAATAATTTTTTCTTCAAATATCACCAGTTTGAAATTAAAAATACCAATCTAAGCTAAATATAGTGCAAATGTTTTTAATGACACTTGTTTATTTGCAATCAACATTTTAATGAAAAGAAACTCTCTTTCTCTAAATGATAATGTACTAATTATACTAAATACCCGCGCAAGTATTTCATAATGTACAAATATCAAAGTCCAAAAATTTATTAGAGCAAAAGTTGTATACGCAATTCTGAAAAAAGTTTACAACATTTGATTTCTCTCCTTTTTCTTCTTCTTCTCTATCAATATTATAATCGGTATTGGAGATCGATTTTTTTTCTCTTTCCATTTGAAATATTATAAACGATGACCTCTAATGTACGCATAGGAACGTGCGGGAACATTCAAGATCATGACCTTGATTAAAGAAATGACGCGATTCATTATGATCGAGATGAGTAACTGATAATGCAATCCATTTGCAAAATTACTTGTTTACATTGTATACAAATGCGTATACACACGCGCTTCTGTTTAAAGTGAGATTTATAAGAAGCACGCGAATTTTGTAGGCTCGATTAAAATTACGACACACTTATATTACGTGTGTTTGTAAGTTTTGTTTTGTCATTAATTTTTACAATTTGGCGTTTATCATTTTGTCGAGAAAAATACAAAAAAAAAATTTATTATGTTTTAATGAACGTCACAATTTTACGTCGAATGATTATGTATTATACAATTTTCAAGAACCAATAAAAAATTGAGGCTCGGCGCAGCATCGAATAAATATTTTGAAAACCTTGACATCAAATTTATTCCCATGAGTTTGGAAATTATATAATGGGAATATTTGCTGACTGTTTTTTTAAAGACGAGTTTTTTTTCTTAAAAGAAAATGAAAATCGGCGGATTGCAAAAATTATAAGTTCGGTTTTATTAATAAAAATGAATATAATTGATAGATTAGCAGGGTTGCTTCAAAAAATCAATTTTGTTTCTTCTCTGATCCTTTTTTTGGAAATCAACAACTCATAAAAAATTATTACAAAACACGAAGATATCAATCACTCGAAGTGATCAATTTCTTTAGAAGAATTTTGATCTAATTTTGAAGAATAATTACAGTTTTCGAGAAATTCGATTAACGATTGTCCAAGGAGTAGTGAGGGTCAAAGGGATTGTTCCCATTGCTCCAATGTAAAATACTGCATGTTTGAAACCTCAAAATAAATTTCACTTTCATAATTTTTATCAAAAAACCTAAAAGAAAAAAACATTCGAAAATATGTAAAAATTAATGCTAAAATTTTGTTAATACTTATATATTAAAAAATATATTTAATTAATTTTCTGAAATAGTATTGAAAATCGTAACATTAAATTTTTCAGTGTTGAAAACACGAAAATTATGATAAACAAATGTAAAATATAATTTAACCGCCGGCAACCAAAAGGGCATACGCGTGATACGGTCCAATTATGATAAAAAAGAAACATGAAAATTATTAACTTATTAATAAGGAATATTGTTATTTTCAAGTGTACAGATCAAATTTGTAGTTTTTTGAGGTTATGTGTTATTTCGATATTGCTACATTTTCGTGTGTTTTTATTATTGCTTTGAAAACTAAAATTAAAATAATTATTAATTCATTAAATCTGTGGTAAACTTTCCTAGTTTTAACTTTTTGACCTTGTCTATCTGTACACAAAATCACAATTTGTTCTCTTATTTCCTTCTTACTTTTTTTCTAATATTTATCTAAGCTCCCATAAGAGCCCGCATATTAAATTGCAATTTTATTTTATTTTTTAAGAAAAATATATGTGGTGAAAAATTCTGAAAAAAGTCATGTTTCTAAAATAATCTAAAGAACAAACTGTCAAATTTTTATAAGTTTCTCTCATTTCCTAAATTTACAGGTGACAATACTTAAAATTTAAAATTGTATTTAAAATAATTGAAATTCTGTAATGAGTTTTAATATTAATTAAAAATAATTGAATCCTTTTAAAAAAAATTTTGTTATTTATAAAAATTTATTTATGTTTGTTTAGACTTTTATTAAGGGGTCTTGTAACTTTTTTAGCCCTAAAATCGGAAGTTTTTACAAAATTTTTTCTAATAAGTTTTGGAATATAATTGACCAGAAGTGTTTATACATGTCATTGTGTATATGTAAAGAATTCTGCTCAATAAATCTTCATCTAAACAGACTTCCGCAAAATATGAATTCTATACTTAATAAAAATTCACTTGAGTAGAAATCCGCTAAGTAGAAATGACCCAAAATTCAACATCATTAAAATTATTATAAAAATGAAAATTTAACGATCCTTACGAGTCAATAATTATTATTATTATATTATTATTGACTCGTAAGTAGTGTTGCATTCGAGCGAGAAATCGCTCGAAAAGAACGAGAAATCTCGCGAAGAAGACAATGAAAACAATTGAATATTAAATCACATTCAATTGTTTTCATTGTATTCTTTACGAGATTTCTCGTTCTTTTCGAGCGATTTCTCGCTCGAATGCAACACTACTCGTAAGGATCGTTAAATTTTCATTTTTTAATAACTAATACGAACAAGTGATAAAATTATATTACCACCATTAAAATTATTAAATTTTATTTTTTAATTTATTAAATTCCACAAATATTCGTGAGAATGCTGCCTCCTTATATACTATTCGAGTTTCATGTTAGTTGCAAGAGAGTTTTAAGCAACACCTCCTATGGGGCGTTGAGCGAACTACATACTTACCTCATGATAATTTCTGCAGTTCGGGTAAGTACATAGTTCGCTCAACGCTTTGTAGGAGGTGTTGTTTCAAACTCTCTCGCAACTAACATAAAACTTGAAAAGTATATAAGGAGGCAGCATTCTCACGAATATGACCCTCTTCAACTTGTAATGCTACGACATTCCCACAAACGAAAAGATCCTGACTGTCCAATATGCCGATGATATTGGCTTCCTTGAAACATCCAAAGTCATCAAACACTGCACTTCCAATCTAAACAAATTTATTCCAACCGTTTTAAATTGGTATTGGAGATGGCGATTCGACATCAACAAAACCAAATCCGAAGCAGTCTTCTTTTCACGACGCATGCGCACTCCTCCTAGACCCATAGTAAACTCCCACCCTATTAAGTGGAGCACATCTGCCAAATACCTTGGTGTCATTTTCGACAAAAAATTCTTCTTTAGCAACCCTCAAGTTTCTCAATCCACCAAAATCTGTGCTTTTAACGCTATCATCCGTAGCATTTGCACTTACGCCATCCCCATCTGGGGCTCTGCTTCCCCAATAATGGTTGCCAATTATTGGCATCGGCGTGGACATCCCACGATTTTACCATTAGAGGTCCACTATTGGGTTGGGTTTTTTTTACCAAAAAATTATTTAAATAAAGTTTTTTCGGAATCTATTTCGAAAATATAAAATATTCAGTTGAATAAATTTTTTTAAAACTGAGTTCAGCAAAATTATGACTTTTAATAATATCCTTTTAAGTCGAAAAATAAAAATTCTTCTTAGCATAATTATATCTAATTAATAGTTTTTCGTAGACTTTAGCTTAATTGTAATAGTTACAGATACAATTCTGCTTCATAAAAATCTTCTTTATGTAGAATTTAGCCTAATTAATATCGTTGCAAGTAGAATTCCCCTGCACGGAGAAAATTTGTTCCTTATATTTTACCGAATTCTTCAGTAGAGTTGGAATATACTGGCAAAACAGTAATTTTTAATAATTTTTAAATTATTTTTTCAGGAATAATATTCAAAATTTAATGTCATATCTTTATTCCTTACAAACCAGTACTGTAAAAGTTAAAACAAAATTGAAACTGAACGTTTAATAAAAATAAAATAAAATTTTAACGTTTCTTTTGAATACCTCCTTGATGGTCACTAACCGTTCAGGAACAGTTCGGTAAAACTTTCTTGACTTGACTCGAGTGTTAGTTTTCTGGAATAGTTCGGTAAAACTTCCTTGACTTGCCTGAATTGTTAGTTTTCGGGATTGAAATACTTTTTTAAATGCCCCGTAGTAAAAAAAACTTTGACGTTAATAGTTTGTTGTTTCTTACCTATTTGTACTCATTAACAAATAATTAATAATTTCATTTATAGCAGAAACCGCTTCTGAAACGAAATTAAATAGAAAATTACTTTCGTTTTAGTTCTTAAATAATTTAAAAACAAAAGTATTTGAAACTATTAAGTTCCTTGTCAACTCGAAACAAAAGATTGAAAAACATAATTATAATTTAGTGAAAATCACAGAAAAATTGTGTCCGCATACACGGAGAAAATTTATTCCTGAAAATTTACCGAACTTTGTTCGGTAAAACTGGGAAGAACTGTCAAAACTGTAAGTTTTAAGGAACATGACTATAAAAGCAATTGCATTGAAAAATAATGTAAAAAGAATAAATCTTATGGTACATGTATTAGCCGTTCACTTACAGTTCGGTAAAACGTAAGGCAGTGTTCGGTAAAGCTTATATTTATTGTATAGTTCAGTAAAACGTAGGGTAAGTGTTCACTATACTTATTTTTATTGAAAGTTCAGTAAAACGTAAGGTACAATGTTCGATAAAATTTATATTCATTGAATTACTGAATAGTTCGGTAAAACTTGAAGAATAAAAAATAATGTCATTGCAGTAGTTCTATAGTAATACTGCCGTAAATCTCGTTTTACCTACTTTAATCACTACCTACCCCCCTACAATTATTCACGAACAAATACTTATTTATTACACCTGCCTATAGTACATTCTAAACGCTTACATTAATACATACATCGTACGCTTTACATTATTGCTTCAGAAAGTTTCAACTGTCCTTATATATGAATCTGAATTTTTTTTCACCGCTTGTGAGAAAGATTCAAATTAATAAACAATAGTTGTATAAAATAAAAGAATCATCCATATTAAATCCATGTTACTGAATAATTTCTAACTATATTTAAGGTCAATTTATGACATAGTTTTAAATTATGTTTGTATTGTTATAAAGAAAAATGTTTAAATTTGTATTCCCAGTTTTACCGAACAAAGTTCGGTAAATTTTCAGGAATAAATTTTCTCCGTGTGCATTATTTTATTAACCTTTAAAAGATTTCCGCTAATGGAATATTCTCCTAAATGTCACTTTATATAAGTAGTCCAAGTATTTGAAATCTGCAAAAGGAAAATTTATGTAAAAAATGCCATTGAATAAAATAAAGAACTAAAATTATTAATATATTTATAAATTAATTTATAAACGACACCAAATAATAAAATAAAACGAAAAAGAAATATTTTTGTTAGGAAAAGAAGAAATTTTTTCCTTCTTTTACATAAAATATAATACGTATGTATATATCAATCATAATCAATTGCTTGCAATGGAAAAATTACATAAAATTATGATTTTAATTTTTACACGAGAATTTGTGGAATGTCTGGTTAGAAATAATTTTATTTGAAGATTTAATTGGAAAGTACAGGATGTCTTAAGTGGATGCAACTTGCCTTGAGGGTCTTGAATGGAATAATGTGGGAATTAAAACGTTTTGGCTCGATAGTAAAGAGCTATGTAATATATTGCTAACAAACTGAGATAATTTATTCGAGGTTGTCGGGCTATCTATTTTAATATACGAGAAAAGTGTAAACTTATAAAGACCCTTTTATTTCGCAATTTGTATTTATTATTATCGTCATTATCATCTAATCGTACTCCTTTTTTCTGTGCTCTATAACAATGTCTTTCCAAGTCGATTCAATTTTTTTAATATTTCATTATTACTGAAGAAAGTATTGATAATGATTAATGAACACGCCTTTTTATATTACAAAAAAGAAAACTTAATCGAAAAAAAAATTACTCAACGTCATGGAATATTTTCTCATTAAGCCATGCTCCCAATTCATAAAATTTATTTCTTATCGGCGAAAAAAAAAGAAAAGAGAATCATTTAGATAGACTTTACATATATTATTTATTAACATTGTCGCTTTGGAATTACTTGTTTTAGATGTTCCAGTGGAATAATAATCAATTTTCATGAAGACTGACTCATTTTTTTCTTAAAGTTTGCCAATATTGATTATTGGATCCATGAAGTAAGAATAAGGAGACTTCACTCTATGTGAGGAATACAGAAAAAGTGACCCCATTTTCTATAACGTCATTCAGGAAAATTCGAATAGGCAGAGGTGGCGTTCCTTGAGGAAAAAACCTAAAACTGTCGATTTTCAAATTCAAAATGTTCTGTCACAGTCACATTTATTTTTGTTTATGTATGAGGACCGTGTTTGTGATTTTGTTTGAATATCTGTTATTAATATATAATAATATCAGTGTTAGTGACAAAATATTAACGAGGTATGTACATTTCCCGCATTAAATAATTAATAAAAAATAATAATTAAATTTTAATGATATTCAAACTTTAAACATGAAAAAAATTAGGTATTCAATTTTGTTAATAGCAAGGTTAAAAATTGTATGTTATATGAAAAATAACAAACAAAAAAATTATAATAGTGTCAATTATTAAGTTTAATTTTCATAAATATTGCTTGATATTTTATGATATATTTAATGAAAATTAATTATTAAATTTAATTTTTAAATATTATATTTAAATGTTCAGGGGCCATCCATAAACGACGTAGCCTCATGAGAGGGAAGGGTGGACAAGTAATTGACTACGACAAGAGGAAAAAATGGCGCTAATACACGTAATAGCGTACCACATGGGAGGAGGGGGGGGGGTCAAAATTCCCAAAAAATGAGGCTACGTGGTTTATAGACGGCCCCTCAGGGAAAAATAAAGGTTAGAAAGATTTTAGAACACATACTTACTTCGTAATTATTTGGATTCATGATGCAGGTAGTCTTTGTTAAAACAAAACGATTTTTTACAAACAATTAGTAATAATTTAAATTATTACAAATTATGTATACAATAAAAAATATTGTTTAAACTGTCATATTAGTAGCAGACGAATTTCATAGGTTAAAATCGTGAAAATCGACAGTTTCGTGTTTTTCCCGCAAGGAACGCCACCTCTGCCTATTCGAATTTTCCTGAAGGACGTTATAGAAAATGGGGACAGTCTGACATTAGAGTGAAATATCCTTACTCTTACTTCATGATTGGGTCTATAATGGTCCTAGCTTCTTGTAAGATTATAATCTTACAATGTCAAATTTTACTAATTCAAAGTTAAGTTGCTACTAATTGCTATTAACAGAATTGAGTTACTGATAATTAGTAGAAATTTGCTGATTCGATTAGTAAAATACAGGTTACTGATTCAATCTGTTGTTAAATATATTACATATTATATAGTCAACTTTACTAATTCATCAGTTGAATTTAAAGGTTATGTTGGTTTTTCCTTGGCTACCAGCATATTTACTAATTGAAACTATCTGAAAATTGAAATTAACTTGATTGCAACCTTTTGAATCCTTAGTTCCGAAGCTCATGGAACTTGAAATAAATATTTAATTGCCTGCAGTTATTCAATGTTGGGCGCATTAGTTGACTAAATATTGTATAAAATATTACAATTTTCTTTAATTTTTTAAGTTTCTTAAGTTTTACAAAACTAAAAAAATTTTCTTTAAACTTCCTCCTTTTCAGAAAAATTTCATTTAAGTTAAAATTTTTTTTTTACTTTCATGCAATGTTCAGTTAACTTTTGAGCCCAACATTGGAAAACTGTTGACATTAAAGATTTCTTTAAAGTTTTATGAGCTTGGAGATTTAAGGTTCAGTTAATTAATTCAATTAAAATTTTTGTTGCGATATATTTTTCAAGTTACATTTTTAAAACGGACTTAACGGACTTGTTAACTTCCGTTAAAATCATATTCCGTTGAATCAGACTTAAGTTTCCAACGTTTACGTCAATAAAATTTTAATAATTTATTTTAAGGGCATTTGAACCATCATAACGTCACAATTTGTACAAAGTGTGTTTTACTCTGCTGTTTTAAAAGTGTGACGTCAAAATGGTAAATTATTTCTAACATTTAAAACTGCAATTTCGCAAAAAGTGGATTATTTTTTAGAATAATACGGCGATTTAATTGTTAAAAATAGTTCAGTTTATAAACTTTTTAAAATTTATTTATTTCTTACAATCCCTGTTATAACGCTTCTAACATTCGATTTTTTCAAAATTTGATTCTTTTTTTAAATCAATTCTTAATAGAATTCAGCGATAAATTAATTATTTAAATACAATCATTTTTGTAACATTTAATTATTTTCCAAATTTTTAAGTTACAAAAAATTGTTTAAAAAAATACAATAATTTTTAAAAATAATTTTCGATAGTGACACAATAAAATTCTTTTAATTATAAAATTTATTTTAACCACTTCACTGGCAGGGCGTTTCAAATGGCGTTCCACGCGCCGAGGCCCAGACTGGCAAAAACATATACGTATAATATTACCATTCATAATAATAAATAATAGTTATTTATATATGTTATATTTATATATATTATTAATAATTATATTATTATATTATAATATTGTAATATAAATATCTTTTTTTAATAAAAATACAAGTTTTATAGTGTAAAAATTGAAAAAAAGTGGAACGCCATTTGTTGAAAATTATTAAAAATAGCCGATTTGAACGTTCGGAAAAACGTTGAAAATCACAAAAACTAAAATTTTTGTTGTGATAATCTTGTTCCCTGATGTCTAAATTATAGAAATATTGCTTTACAATAGTTAAATGTGGTGTACACACTTTAAAAAAAGTGTTTTTTAGGAACGCCATTTCGGTGTTTTTGCCAGTCTGGGCCTCGGCGCATGGAACGCCATTTGGAACGCCCTGCCAGTGAAGTGGTTAATGAAATTTGAGAAAATTGTTATTAATATGTTATTCATCCTAATTATTCAAAATAAATAAATTAATTAAAAATTAACTAAAAATTATTTACTTTTAAGAAATCCAGATTTACGCCCAGAGAAAAATATTATTTAAACCAAATGTATTTATTTGACTTAAATACACGTATGTTTGTTTTAGAACCAACTAGACTTTTTATTTGTATTAAATAAAATTTTTATTTGACATAACTAAAACATATATTTGAGTCAAATAAAATTATATTTAATCCAAATAAATTTTATTTGAAACAAATAAAAAGTCTAGTTGGTTCTGAGACAAATATAATATTTCTCTGGGTGTAGAGAGTAAATGAAAATAAATAAATCATGAATAAAAACAAGTAAGTAAATAAAATTCTAAAATAATTTAAAATCGTTTATATTTAAATAATAAATAATAATAATTTTATGTATTCATATTGTTTGTCAATCTTGATAAATTGTTTACCCATTAACTAAATAAAATTGTAAACAATTACTCAATAGCTGAGTGTAAAAAGTACAGTTAATAAAGAATATTGTAAAAATTAACAAATATTATTCACTTATTAACGTCATGGATTTGTTTCAATTTAAACAACATAGTACATGTAATATTGAATTAGAACGACATTTCCAGTTTGCAGAGTAAACAAAAAATTCGTTACTCCACTTTTTAGTGATCTCATTATTAAAAAAAAAACTTGTTCGAAATCATCAGTAAATTTTATTATATTTTAATAATAAAATATTCATCATTTAGGGGAGATCGGGGCTAAACCGGACAAGTCAAATATTTCCGAAACCGTGAAGAATTTCAAATCGTGTAAATAACCTATGAACGCGCAATTCCGTGCGTTAGGGACGTGTCAATTTTCTTGTAATAATAGTTGCCGTTAATATATGAAAATGTCATTTCTTGAGGTAAAAGTAAAAAAAATTTCTCTTCATTTTTTTGGGTTTTTATCGTTAAAATTAAAGTGCAAATATCATACGGCCATTTTTCTTTTAGCTCAAGGTGTACTGAGTTTAGTAGAAAAAAAGTTTAATGGAAAACATTAAGAAGAAGAAATATATTGCAGGTTAATTATTAGATGACGGTGTGGGGCTGAATCGGACATCGTGATTAAAAACAACCAAATCTTTGAATTCTTTAATTTATTTTATATTAATTAACTATTTTATATTATATTCTTTGTTTAGAACCACTTTATAAAAAAATAAATAAAGAATTTATTTTAAAACTCGAATTCGCATGCGAGTTGCTACAAACAGACAAGCCTGAAAACTGTAATTTATTTTATATTATAATTATTACCGATTTTACATATTATATTATATTCTTTGTATAGAACTATCTACAAATAAATAAAAGAAGAATTGATTTGATTTTTTTACAAAAAAAGAAGAAAATTTGTATCTCATTCTTTAATTAATTGGCCGTGTCCGATTTAGCCCCACCAATTTTCGGATTTTCGTTTTTGAGGTAGTCACCTTCGAAGCAATATATCTCTAAAGCTATTGTACTTTTTTAAATCGAACAAGTGCGATTTGTAGGTGAAAGTACAAGCTTCAAAACGGTATATTACACTTTAGCAAAAAGTTTGTTTTTGTATGAGTTTTCTGGTCAAAGACCAAATCCGTCCGGTTTAGCCCCGGTCTCCCCTACTCATGATTTCGACTATTATGTGATGATAAATATTTTACTGAATCTTTGATTGAAAATTGGAATTTTTGTTTGTTTATAAAGAGCAGATGTTTATTCATTACGCACTAATCCTTTCACTTACTCAAAATGCACTAAAAGTCATCAGTGACCTCAATTTTTTGATTTTCACGGTCAGTTGTTAATTCATTATTAAATTATACGTGATTGTTGTATGCATAGTGTGCATTTGTCCTACTGTAAGTATAGAGAGGAAGCAATGCATTTTCTTATAAAAGATTCTTCTTCTTCTTCTTCTTCTCTGCATCTCAAGTTTTATAGTTCTTTAATTCTTCTCAACACGCAGCAAAAATTGACAACAAAAATTTACAGGAAAGTAATTTTAATACAATGAAAAATATGGTATTTAATAGCTGACAATCAAATAAATATATCAAAATAAAGATTGAAATAAAACTTATTTATTATTCTACACGGAAAAAAGTACGTGAAATTTTCATTGATTTAGTACTTGACTTTTGGATACGACACAAAATACTAGAAACAGTATAGTACTTTTGCATGAGAGTTTCAAAAGCAGTCAATGAAAATTTCTAGTACCTTGCCTGAGAATTTTATTCACTTTAAAAAAAGTTGTATATTTCTGTAAAATAAAAAATATAATTTCCACTTGTTCCCAGTTTTTCTGAAATTCACTCATTCATTTACATATTTGGATAATTGATCACACAAACAAAGACAAATTATTATTGTATCACTTTTCGACGTTTATCAACACTTATGAACTAACCTATAACAGACACACATATATTCGCGTATAACTTAAATATAAACACACACTTAACACTTAAAAGTACGTATCGAATTGTTCTTATATACATGGTAAAATTTTTCACGACTTGAGAGACATGCTATTTCACTGAAAACTAAGAATTACATAACATTCTGTTTTGTGAGAAACACAACATAAAAAATATTTTTTTGAAAGTCAATTCATGAAGACAAATATATATTAAGACTTTGTTTTTTATAAAATAATAGTTTATTCACATCTGAAATAACCACAAATGGAAACAGACGATCAGATGTCATTTACCTTGGATAGAAACGCGCAACGCACACTGCGCATGCTCTACAGAATTTTCAAGCGCATTTGTGTCCTATCCAAAAGTCAAGTACTTTCAAGGAATGATTCACGTACTTTTTTTCCGTGTACTACTGATTCCTATCAAGTGCAGTGAAAGTGCAGTTTTCCTGATAAAAATGTATAGAAAAGAATTTTTTTTATCGAATGCTCTGAGAAAACGTTTAATTACTTTTATTCAACAATTTGGAGATAACTTTTTCAACCCTGAACCTTGTGTTCAGTAAGTTCAAGTAAGATTGGCTCACTGGTAAGACTCTTGTTTCCTGTACACAAGGTTCAGGGTTCGAGTCCAGCTTGGTGAAATATTATTTTCTAAATTATAAAATTATTCTAATTTTATCTTAACATTACTCTGTAATATTACCTTAATAGAAAAACGTAAAACTACCTTACATGCTCGAGTATTAGTACTGGAATGTTAAATTAATTTTGCTTTGAAAAATTTACTGTAAGATTACTGTTATTTTATACTAAAATATTACAATAATATTACTGTAATAATAATAATAATAATAATAATAATTTTTTTTTATTAAAGGTAACGACAAAAAAAATACAAATTAATGTACACGATACATTATGAAAAAGAGAAAAGAGATATAAAAAATAAAACAAAAAGTATTTGCACAATACTTTGCATTAAAAAAGAACGTTCCTCGACCTCGCCTATCTTATTCTCCGGAAGCCGTTTTCACATTACATCGTAAGAATAAGGTGGTTGGCGATGCTTAAGCCGTACTTCGGCTTGCTCCATCCTGCTTGGGTTTTCTGCTACGTTCCTTGATTATTTAGATTTGTGTCTCGAGCATCTAATTCGATCTTCTTTTGTCTAAGAAGATTTTCGACGTATTGCGCTACTCTGTTCCACGTGCCTTCGTCTTTTTACATTTTTTCTTCTATATTATCCGGGGTGATTTCGCCAATTTCTGTTTGAAGTTGTCTTCTTTCAGCCGTCCATCTGTCGCACCAGAAAAAAGTGTGTTCCGCATCGTCCTTACTGCAGTTGCAGTATATGCAAGTTGGGCTGTTCACCTTCCTCATCTTATACAGGTACGATTGAAAAACTCCATGGCCTGTGAGAAACTGTGTAATGAAGAAATTTGTTTCTCCAAATTTCCTCTCGATCCAAGGTGCGATTCTACGTATTAATTTAGCAGTCCATCTACCTTTGGTTTCTTCTGCCCAGCGCTGTTGCCAGGATATCATGGTCTTGTCTCTAGCTGCCTTCTTAGCCTCTCGTTTCTCTACGTTTTCTCCGCGTTGGTATATTTCCTTGCGTTCTCTCGCTATCAGGTCGATAGGGATGATTCCCGCAATGACAAGTGTAGCAGCTTCCGACACTGTCCGGTAAGACCTTGTCACTCGGAGAGCACCAAGACGTTGTACTCCTGCCATGCGCTTCCTGTATTTCTCTACTTTTAGAGCGTCTGCCCATAATTCGGCTCCATACAGCATAGTTGACATTGTTGTCGACATCAGTAAACGCCTTTTGCTTTGTCTTGGGCCTGCAATGTTTGCCATCAGTCTTGACAATGCGGCTGTTTGCGTAGCTGCTTTGTCTGCTGCGCTCATTATGTGTGGCCAGAAAGTGAGCTTCGAATCCATGGTGATGCCTAGCTCCTTTACTGTTCTGCCTGCCTTAATCTCCTCTTCTCCCACCTGTAGTGAAACTTCGATGTCTATTCTCTTCGTTGTCATGACCAGGATTTCAGTTTTTTGCAGCGCTAATTCCAATCCGTGGTCTTCCATCCATTGCGTAACTCGTCTCATGACTTGGTTAATTTTCATTTGGGCTTCTTCCAGATTTTTTGCTACAATTATTGCAGCGATGTCATCAGCGTAGCCTACTAGAAAAGAACCCTCTGTCATTTCCAGGCGTAAAATGTCGTCATAAGATGCGTTCCAGAAATCAGGGCCCAATATTGATCCCTGAGGTACTCCTGCCGTGACTCGTCGTTTATGCGTGCCATCTTGAGAATCGAAGAATAAAAATCTGTCTTTTAGATAATCTCTTACTATTCTCAATAGGTATGGAGGAATCCTAAATTTGTCCTTTAACGCATCAATTATGTCCTTCCATCGTATTGAGTTAAAGGCGTTTTTTACGTCTAGAGTTATCAGGAGCACCACTTTTCGTGAGTAGTGGTTTCCTTGCTTTATTAAAAGCGCCGCGTCTACAATTCGCTTTACTGCGTCGACTGTGCACTTTCCTTTTCGGAAACCAAATTGCCGTTCGGAAAGATCTCCAGCTTGTTTGATAGCCATCTGGATGCGCCGCTGCAGCAGTTTTTCAAAAAGTTTCCCAGCTGTTCCCAGCATACAAAGTGGTCGATTTCCAGACGGGGAATTAGGGTCTCCTTTCCCTTTGCTAATTAAAATCAGCTTTTGTCCTTCCATATTGCTGGGAAGCATCCTGTCTTGAGGCAGCTGTTGAACATTTCCAGTAGAAGATTTGGATTGTATTTTCCCACTGCTTTTATGACTTCTGTTGGAATGCCGTCTAGTCCGGGTGCTTTTTTGTTTTTAAGGCATTTAATGCGGTGAACAGTTCTTCTTCGTTGAAGGGTTCAATGGTTACATTGGCATCGTCATGTTCTTCTTCGATGGTTTCTTCGTGTGTTGGAAACAACGTATCCACGATGTTGACTATAGTCTGGTAATCCTTGACTGTGGGCGAGGCAGTCCTAAGTCTGCGGTTCACAATCTTGTATCCCAGGCCCCATGGATCTCTATCGACATCGTCTATGAGCGATTTCCAACAGGAATGTTTACTTTTCCTGATGGTAATTCTAAGCTCTTTTTTGGAGTTAAGGTATTCCTGCTGTTTCAGCTTAAAATCCTGGTCTTTTTTCCTGGCTCGTTGTGCTTTTCTTCTTAATGCGAGACAAGTTTTTCTCTTGATGTCGATTTCCGTATTCCACCAGTAAACTGGTTTTCGGTCAGGATAGGTCCGTTTTCTGGGTATAGCAGCTGCGCATGTCCGATTGATGAGCTTCATAGCCTGGTTTATCCCTGCTTCGGTCTCTCTCCTGGTCTTAGTGGTCTGTAGGATTTCTTTTACTCTGTTGTCGTTTGTAATTTCCCTTTTAAAAATATCGACATTTGTTTTTTCCAGGTTCCATTTTAGTTTTGCCTTACCTCCAGTGGTATTTACAGATCTGTTTTGTTTCAGCTGGTATGTAATATACTGATGATCACTCCCTGTGAATTCATCTATTACCTTCCAGTTTTTAATATATTTTATCAGTTCTTCTGAGGCAAAGGCTATATCAGGAATCGTTTCAGTATATCCTGGTCTTCTGAAAGTGGTGGTGTTTCCCTCATTTAGGATAATTAAGTCTCTTCTGGCAACCAGTTCCATCACTCGTTTGCCTCTTGAATCCGGATACGGCATTCCCCATTCAAGCGCTTTGGCGTTAAAATCGCCGGCTACGATGGTTCTTGAGTCATTTCCAGCAAGGAAATCTTCCAGACTATCTAGTTTATCTTGAAAGGCTTGGATACTTTCATTCGGTGTAAAGTAGCAGCTAATAAGTAGCATATCCCTACTCTTGACCCATACGAAGCCATCTTCTGATCCATGATTATTGACTGGGACTTTGTTTATGTCTCTTATCCAGATGGCAGCAGTACCCAGTTTATCTCGATACCAATTCTGACTGTCGCTATCCTTATACTGCTCGCTGATCAGAAGTACATCGATTTGTTTCTCAAAGATAATCCGAAGTAGTAAGTCGTTTGCTGTTCGACTTCTATTCAAATTGCCCTGAAGAATGTTAACTAGGTGTTCTGCTTTGCCTTTTCCTTCTTGAGTTCATCTATAAAGACTTGGTACTTTCCAGTTCCAGGGACGTGCCTTGTGAGTGCTTCGTCGAGCTTCCTTTCCGTGCACAGAACACAGCATGGCATTGAGCTGCATTGTGCTCCCTTGTGTCCCTCTTCGCCGCACTTATAACACAGTTTGCTTCTATTTGGCCCTTGACAATTTCTTGCTTGATGTCCGAATCCGAGGCAATTGAAGCATCTAGTCACTTCTGTTCTGTATCGAATTCTGCAATTTACCCACCCTATTTTGATTCTTGATTTCTTCAGGATTTTCTTCGCTACTATATCGCTGGTCTCAACGATTGCCATCACTTCTGACATTCTATTTGGTTTTGTTAGAAATACCTTAACTTCAGTGTCTCTAGATTCGATTTCCTGCATAACTGCCTCTACAACTTCTTCTTTGGTGGTTACGCAATCAATATCTCTAATTTCCAGGCGCGTTTTTGGAGTCTTGTTTTCAACGACACCTATGTCGTTTACTGCGGCAATAATGGCGTCTGTGAAAGATTTACTATCTTTTGTCTCGCTTCCGAGTTCTACTAGTACACATCCGTTTCTTGTTTCGCGTATGCGCTTAATGGCTGTCTCTGTGTCTCTAGGGTTAACTTTTTTGCGAATTTCTGTTAGAACTTGAGAGTAAGTTTTTCCTTCTTTTGGCTTTATAATTACCGCTTCCGCGCGGGGTTTCTTTTCCTTAAAAGGTGGTTTTTCTTTTTTCTCGCCTGCTTTTCTGTTCGTGACAGGAGTCCAATCCGTTGATTTTGCAGTTTCTTTTTTCTTCTTTTCGGCAGCATTTGACCCTACACTTTCGGCCGGGCTAGATGCCAGTCTCTTCTTGGGATTGACACTAATTGTGTCCATACTGCTTTCGGGTTTTTTTGGAGTATTCAGACTACCTCGTCTGTGTTGCGGCCTTGCTAGTGTCACAAGAGCTTCTCTTGCCATTTTACTCTTTGATCGTTCTGCATTTATTAGATCCATTATTTCTTTTAGAGCAGGAACATTATCCTTAATCTGGATGCTTACGTTTTTCTGTTTTCCCATAGCTTATTCTCATTTTGTACAAAATAAAAAAGAATTATTTCAATAAATGTTATAAATAATTTAATGTAAAACTAAAATTGCACATTTTGAAATATAGAACTGCAATAATTACTATTATAGTATTTTTCACTACAAAAATAGTAATAATTGGGTAGTTCAACAATCGAATGAAGAAACATTCAAATTGTCCCATTTTTTGAAAATACATGTACCAATTATTGCACTTTCAAATATTTTAATCAATTTATTAATTTATTCCAATAATTTAATGTTCTAAATTTTAAATCGTTAAATTATTAACTATACGATTATAAATTGTTTAAAAAATTTTTTCTATAATAAATTATAAAACTTAGAACTAATAAATAACCC
The DNA here is from genome assembly GCA_032872475.1 of Leptopilina myrica (nomen nudum). Classification (NCBI taxonomy): domain Eukaryota; kingdom Metazoa; phylum Arthropoda; class Insecta; order Hymenoptera; family Figitidae; genus Leptopilina; species Leptopilina myrica (nomen nudum). Next base: position 9,398,047 of record CM065467.1, read on the forward strand.
TAATATTAATGCTCTATTAACAAAAAAATATCACTCACGTTGTCACTCAACATTTTTTCCAATGATTTAATTCTTTAAAAGTCTGTTTTTAATAGTATAATTAATTAAATCCTCAATGTAAACAACATTGCCCAAAAATAAATGGGCAATGTCAACAATGCCCGGACACTGTCGTCATTGCCCGGGCATTAACACGCTTTGCTGAATATTATTGAAAATGTATGGGCATTGTTGACAATGCCCGCCCAGTGGGCAAAAAACCATCATTGTTTTAAAAACGTTCCAAAAACGTTTTTAAAACGTTTCATGACTGCCAAATAACATCCCAAAGACGTTATATGTTTCAAAAACGTTTTAAAAGCAATAGAACGTTTTTGGAACATTATTTGGAAGACATGAAACGTTCTAAACACGTTTTTGGAACGTTTTTAAAAGAATGATGGTTTTTTGCCCACTGGGCGGGCATTGTCGACATTGTCCGATTCCGGACATTGACCATGTTCCTTCCTAAAACGTTTTTTTAATATTTTAAAAAAATTTTATATCAGCAAATAAAGTTTTAGAACATTATATAATGATTTATGTTTTTAAAATGTTTTAGAAGATTATTTGAACTTGATTTGAACATTTATGTTCTTAAAATGTTTTAGAACATTACTCTATTGACATGAAACTCTCTAAATATGTTTAAAGAAATTTTTAAGAACAAACTATAGGTAAGAAGCCTACTAGAATATTTCTGCTAGATGACACAATATTCTCATTTTTCTTTCTAATTAAAATAGTTTTTAATACAAACAATTAAGGTAGTTTTCTGGCTACTACTCTTGTAAAAATTAATTTTCCATAGATTTTCTTCAAATTTTGAGAAAATATTCTTTTTGATGTCCTTTAAGTATGCGGGAAAAATTTCAAAACTCTTTGTCATGTCAAAAAACGAGATATTCTGATTGACATTTATTATTTTTAACATAATTGAACTGGAATAACTCAAAATTTAGTATCGCAAAGGATTTTGAAATTTTTATCACATTTAAAGAGCACTTGAAGAAACATTTTTTCAAAATTTGAAGAAAATCTATAGAAAATACATTTTTTTAAGAGTAGCAAACGGAGAACTACCTTAAAAAAGATTCATCATTGATTAATATCATTTTGTAATATTAAATTTAAATTAGCGCATGTGCGTAATATTTTCGAAAACTAATACCTCTTCATGTTCTCCTGTTATTTATCAAAATTTAATAAACAATAATAGCCTAATATGTTAATTAATTTTTAATTTAAGCGTTAATAATGCTTGATATTCTTTATTAATTGTTATTTCTACTGTAAATTTTTATTAACTTCAATTTTTTTCATTGAAATGAATATTTCCATTTGTGCTTAATGTCTGCCAATTAATTTTTATATCTTAACAATACCAGAAACTAATAATCCAAATTTTATTTTTTTCTTATCAGTTTTTTAAAATACTTTTTCACTTTCGGTTTATTAAGGGGCAATGTACGACAATTTTCTGACAAAATCTCCACATTATAATCTTCATACTTTCTCATTTGTCGTTAGAGAGTCGTTCTCAAGGATGTTAAATAATCGCATCAATTACCTTCACCTAGAACTAGAACTTGTTTCGGATATACACTTGATGTCATTGGAAGATCCACGTGGGTGCAAGAACTAAAATAGAGAGCCTCCCCTCCCCTCTAGTAAATTGGATTAGTTAATATATGAGAGTTTGGAGGGTAAGAGCAAAATTATAGTATTGAATTTGAAATGATTCAAAAGGTTAATGTTGAAGAGACATTCATTCATTAAGTTCAATTGGCGCCAGGAAAATCGTTTACGATCTCATTTGTAGATATTTGTTACTCTTCTTCATTGAATTTAATCTGAAATAACCATAAATTACGAGTGTTTGTTCTGTGATTGGCTTTGATCTTCGATATATATTATGATTCATTTGCCGGTGCTCTCAAAGAGTTTATGAGGAAAAATGTTTTCTTTTACCTGACTTTATTTATTTATAACTTTTTTTATATTCAACACTTCAATTTCAATATTTCAGTTTAACTATTATTATTGAATATGACGAGATTATTCAACTATAAGTTGAACTAAACTCGAAAAAAATGGTATTAAAATTTATTCCCGGATGGGATCGAACGCCAAATGGTTAATCAAAACTGAAATGCTTATTTAGTATAACAAGATTATTCAACTACAAGTTGAAATAAATTCGAAAAAATTTTACTAAAATTTATTCTGGGGTGGGATTGAACCCCAACCGTATAATCAAAACTAACTTGCAAAGCGCTTTAGTGTTTTCGGCTAACGCGATTTTGCAAAGTTCCTTTTTGTGAATAGTGTAAATGAATTGAAAATGTAAATTTTTTTTCGTTTTATTGAACAAGGTTTATAAATAGAAAACAATAGATAAGAGTTGGTAATTAAGGAGTCTATAAATATAGAAATGGATTTGAAATTACAAAATGGAATGTTGATTTTTAACCTTGCTCAAGATTAATGACGAAATGATGCCATGGACCAATCGCATAAAGTATATTATGCCATAATTACAGATAATTACGGTGATATTGAAGTATACATTATGCATTGTGAAAGTAAGTACATGCCGGTTGTTTCCAGCAATCACCCTTGGGAATCCCTTGAGAGTAAATTATTATAGTTTTCTTCTTTATTTCTCTCGAGCCGAAACAAAAATAAAATAACTCTATTTTTCTTTTCAAAAACAATTTTCATTTTTCCTCAATTTGGTTCTAAAATTTTCCAAGACTTAGATTTTTTAAAGAAAAAATTAAATAAATAAATAGTTTAGATAAATAATTAAATAGATAATTAAATAACTAACTGAATAAATAAATAAATTATTAATATAATAAATAACCAAGAAAAATAATTCTATACTTAAACACCGTTTTGTAGTTATTTTGGACCCAAGGCCACAATCAAAAAACAGTATTTGACAAAAATTAAGGTCCTAAAAACATACCAATTATTAAAGAACCAATGAAATCCAACACTTAAATTAGCAATAAATTAATAAAAACCGCATGATTCGACTTGTCAAAACATGTAGATTGATAAATAAAAAAAATTAATATTTTTCTCAAAAATTGCTAAATTGCAATTATTATTATATCGAAAACTAAAATCGACAAAATGGGCCTTTTTCACGAGGTCCACACAATTAAAACAATTAAAACTAAAAATTTATTGATAAATTTTACTGCAATTTTGGTAATAAATGAATAAAGAATTAAAAATATAAATAACTAAATAAGAAATTAAATAAAATTATAATTAAAGAAGTAAATAAATTAATAATTAAGTAAATAATTACATAGATAAATAATTAAATAAATACTAAATTAATTAAATAAATACAAATAAAATACAAAAATTCTACCGAAAAATAATTTTCACAAATTGTTATTTTTTTCAATGTAACAAATTAATCTGATAAATGTTAAAATTAATTAAATTTAAATGAAAAAAAAATTGAAAAATTAGTTTCCGAGTGAAATATCTAAATTGGAATTGTATGGAATAGTTTAGATTGTCTGAATGAATATGAAAGAAGGGGGAAAATGTCGATAATGGTTACAAACGATAACTTCCGTTTATTGAAGAAAAATTTATATTAAATTATCACAAAACATATTATCTATCAATGAGAAATGAATTCTCTTATTCTTTCTCTCTTTCAATGATTGAATCACAGTTGCAGAGTAAGTTTATGCATTTCCAAGGTTTTAGGCTCATTAAAAAACTGAGCGATTAGTGTGTCGAATAAAATTTTCAGATATGAAGGTTCTTTAATAGAATGCAAGGAAAGTTTTCTCAATATACATTTCAAAACAGATAATAAATAGTCCTTCATTCAAATTTTTTTCTAAAATTCCATTCAATCCCAGAAGAGAATTTTTCTTTTTAGGAAACAAATTTTTTTTTGTAAAAAACAATCAGTTTTGAAATTTTTTTTTTATTTTTTAATTTTTTTAAAAACTTTTAAAAAATAATTTTCTTCTGTGGGGGAAAAATTTATTTTATTTCAATTGATTTAAAAACTTTTTAAAGAACAGTACGTTGGGAAAAAAATAATTTTTTTTCCTGTAGGTAAAATTTTTTTTTAATTCAATCGTTTAAAAACATAAATTTTGTTTTGCATGGGGAAAAAAAGTTCAGTATTAAGAAATTCAAATTTAAACAGTTGAGAGGAAATTTTATCGTCTGAACTGATTATTTTATAATATTTGAATAAATTACAATTGTTGACAATATACTTGAAAATTCAGGCATTTTCAATTTGAGCATTGAAATTTTTTTTCATTCGACATTAAAACCTAAAGTCATATTTATTTAATAAGTTATGCTTATTTAATTAGACGATATAAAAAAATAAATTTTTTGCAGGTATCGTCTAACTCTATTAAATTTTTTCTAAAAAATATTTAAATAATTAAAAAATTACTAAAAAATTATTTTAATTTTATTTTTAATACCTAATCTCATTTCTATTAACTTCGTACATAAATAGAATTTAATACACGCATTATTTATAATAATCGCCTAATAACTGAAAAACTTTACATAAAATAGAATTTAATACGCATTAACTTTAATAACCGTTTAATAACTGCTAAATTTTTATTATTTATTAATAATTAATTATTCTTTAATTCCCTACAACTTATATGACAGTTATTTTCAACTATTGGTAATTATTTATAATTATTTATAATTGTTTACAATTAATCTTAAATTGTTTTTATTATTTTACAGTTCTTTATATAATAATTATTCAGTTTTATATAATAATTTAAGGTTTCATAATTATAATTATTTATATTTATTTATAACTAATGCACAAATAATTATAATCATTATATTATTCTTATAATTACAATTATTCTTATAATTATTATTGTATCCTTAATAGCCGATACGTTACGTCAAAATTTAGGTTAATTTTTGATTAAATAAATCAGTAAAGAGTAAATAACAAAAAAAAAATAAGTAAATAAAATAAAATAAAATTATTTAGGGTCATTTGGGGTAAATGTAAACGGAATATCTATGTTTCACTAAAAACATTAGTTATTTTTGTTAATAGGTAAAATGGGCGGATTTTTGTTGCATGAACAACTTTACTTTCCTAGAAAAATTTTATGAAGTAAAAAAAATATTGATGCACCTGAATCGTCTAAAACTGACTCTTTACATTTACTCCGAGATTTTGAAATGTTCCTAAAATTCAGGGTAAATGTAAACACCACTGTAGTTAAGCGAGGTTTAAGAAACAAGTTATTTCAAGTATACTACTGTTTTAAGGGATGGAAAAACTGAAAAAAATTCTTCGTAGATGTATAGTAAATCAACCAGTTGACTTATAAAATATATATCATATAAAATAAACAATCAACCATTACAAAATTAGTAATGTAAAAACTTGAACTACTTCAACAAATTTTAATAAATGTTCATTCAACTTGATAAAAAGAAGTTTTTAAGGTTGCTGAATAAAAATATAAAATCGAATTTTTAATTTTCAAAATGGCGGATCCAATATGGCAAATGAATCTAGAATATTTTTAAAAATTGATCAAATTTGCTTCAATCTGGCATACCTGAGTTTAATTTACCAATCGTAAAGAACCGTTTTCCTATATTCAAAGCATGTAAATGCACTCTGCAATACTATGCAGGTCTATACTTGCAACTGAATAACACGAAGGAGGTATGAAAGAAACCCAACTTTCATTTTCTATGAAATTTTACATTTTTCTATTAAATTTACATTCAAATTGTGAAATAGAAGCAAATTTATTAAATTATTTTCTTTTAAAATGTAGTTAAAGTTCTTTTTACATTTACCCCGAGTTTTCGAATTCTCGGAGTAAATGTAAACACTTAATTATTTATTAACTAAATTGACGAAAATCAAAAATCAAAGTCAATTTTTGTTAAGGCATTAATAAGGAAGAAATACAAATTTTAGTTTGATTATTTAATACTGAAACAATAAAATTTTGAATTTCAATCTTTTTGTATTAAAAGATAACTTACACTATGGCATTGCCAATTGTCAAAATAAAATATTGGCAATACTCAGAACATCTCGTAGGTGAGCTGAGGTAAAAATATTGACGTCGTACTTATTTTTAAATTTATAAATTTAGCAGAAACATCTACTGTTAAATAAACTTCCCATTAAAAAAAATGTTAAGATATAAGTTTCATTATTGCACAGTATCAATTACGATAAATCAATAAAATTCATTAAATAAACAAAAAGTTTTAATATTTTAATTAAAAAACAATTCTAGACACGTTTTAAAATATATAATAGAAAATTATTCATATTTTAATATGAGCGATTCCATGTCAAGTGATCAAGGTGGAGAAAAATTTTTCTCCAATCGTAGCAAAACTTGGGGCTTTTGTAGTACTCATAGATAGTAATTTTTCGTGAAAATATTTTTTTACCCAGTCCATTATTTTCCGAGGGGGAGGGGGTTAAATTTTTGTGTTTTTCAGTGCAATGCTTATTTCAATAATTTTTTACTCTTAAACAAATAAACATACAAATTTGACAAAGTACATTTTGGAAAGGTTTTTTCATGCTCTTTCGATTGGAAATAAGCATTTTGAAAAAAAAAAATTTTTTGACCCAAAAAAATCAAAATTAAAAATAAATTTCAATTTTTGGGGGAGAAAGGTACGATTTTTTTTTTTTTTTTTTTTTTTAAACGAAAGCTGAGGTTTTTTCCTAAAAGGACATATAAATGATAAAGTGGGACTAGAATGTTTAAATATTGAAAAAAAGAATTTTCTCCAAAACGGAGCTAAAAACCGGGTTTTGAGCGCTCCGGCGAGTAGAAAACTCTTTTTTTCAATGTTTAAACATTCTAGTCCCACTTTACCATTTATATGTCCTTTTAGGAAAAAACCTCAGCTTTCGTTAAAAAAAAAAAAAAAAAAAAAATTGGGTCTTTCTCCTCAAAAAATTGAAATTTATTTTTAATTTTAATTTTATTGGGTCAAAAAAACTTTTTTTCAAAATGCTTATTTCCAATCGAAAGAGCATGAAAAAACCTTTCCAAAATGTACTTTGTCAAATTTGTATGTTTATTTGTTTAAGAGTAAAAAATTATTGAAATAAACATTACACCAAAAGACCCCTTGATCACTTGACGTGGAATCGCTCATATATATGGGTCATTGCACACCAATTCAGAAATATTTTGCTTTTGCATCTCAAATATTTTTTTAATACTTTTTTTCTTTTAGTGCTCGTTTGAAATAAACTACCATGAGTTTTTTCAAATTTTTTTATAAAGCGAGTTAAGAGGTACAGATTTTTGAAGTATCACGTTTTTTACGTAAATTTTATTTTCAAATGCTTATTAAGTCGCTTTATAAAAATATTTGAAAAAAATCATGGTAGTTCATTTCAACAAGCATTAAAAGAAAAAAAATATTTTAAAAAAATTTGAGATGCAAAAGCAAAATAATTTTCGATTTGGTGTGGAATGCCCCATATACGTATATGTGAAATCTCAACACGTGTATCACGATTCAGTCAAGAATTCTATTATTAGTAAAAGCATATTCATTGAAATTAATATCATTTTCCTTTTGGCATGAATGTAAATTAAATTGTATTTATAAATTTCGTCAATGTAATTTGTAACATAATAATTGCAAATTTTGTATTAAAAAAAATTTAAGATAAATTGATTCTACCACAATTTTCATGGAAGCAACGAAAGTATGAACATTATTGTATATTTAGACTATGAAATTCAGGACAATATATTTAGAAAATATACAAACTAGTATATAAAACATATAAAAGAGATATCATATAGAAAATTTTATTATTATAATATTAATTTAAATTACAAATTTTAAATCACCAGGAATGTTTACATGCAATAAATTTAGAAAGACAGTGTTAGTAGATAAATAAGATTTTCAAAATAATACTACACACTGTGTATACTTATAAGTATATTCTACGATAATAATGTGGCACGAGAAACAAATTTCGTAATTAAAATTGAAAAACTTTATTTGCAAAACGAACTGGTAGTTTATTTACATTGTAAGACGAAGATTTATTTGCATTATAAAGAATTTTGTTTATTTTTATTGCTTACGAATAAATAATATACTATTACTATTACTTGAAAGTAATTAAATTGATTATTATAATAAAATATAAATTTTCTTATTTTAGCTAATTTGTTTCTGTTAAATAATTACATTTTTTCAACAATAAATGTGAATAATAAAGATTTAGAATAAATAATTGACAATTGGAAAAACAAAAACAATAGTTTATTGGTAATTGTTAATTATTATTGAAACAATAGTTCGTTGCTTTTAATTAATCAAAAGTAACTTATTTTTAATTAATAACTTTTTAGTAAATTAACAAATCAGTTTTCTGCTAATTAACAATTTGTTAATTAATAATCATTTAATATTGTTAATTAGACTTGGTTATAAATAATTAATGTAGTAAACAATAAGTATTTTTAATAAACAAATAATTATTTTCAATCAAGAAAATAGCGTTGAACTATGAACTATATTCTTTCACATTTATAAAGGGTCAATTTTTGTAAACCTTTGCATTTAATAAAAATAAATAAAAAGTAAAAATAAAATAATACTTAATAAAAAGTAGTTCATAAAAAATTAATATAATAATTTTAAGATAAATAAATAAATTAATAAAATAAAAAAGGAAAAATACTCTCTAAATTTGAATTAGTAAAAATTACTAATAATTTAGTTGAAATTAGATTTTATTAAACGTTACTGTTTAATAAGTAGAAATTACTATTTATTAAATTTTACTAATAAATTAGTAAAAATTTCTATTTAATAGTAAGATTTACAAATTTAAAATTGAAAATTCAGACACTAACACAAATGAGCCTTCCACATACATATTTTTAATTATTAGAATTTAAAAAGTAAATAAAATAATTCAAAACTTTATGAATTAAAAGAAAGAAGTAATAAATTAAGAAATTAATAAATAAAGATATAATAAATAAATATAAAATTTGTTTGATTATTTATTTGAAGAAAATAAAAAAGTAAATATCATTTTGAAAAATAAAAATTTAATTTTCTTTCAGAAACAACTCACCTGTGTATTTAATGTTAGACGCCATATCGTTGAAAATTCGTAATTAAAAAGACAATAAGCGTGCAAATTCCAATAGAGTCCTTAAATTAATAGAACAAATCACACTTGAGTCAAAGAGCCGTTATAATACACGGGGAAAGAAGAAAAAAATTGATCAAAGAGCGACACTTGTAAAGAACGTTGAAACGAAAAATGATTTTTCTTTATTTTCTTCTACTCAAAAAAGTTGGAAATTTTCCTAAATTATAAAACGCACTTGTTCACTGAAAAAACAGACAAATACATTTGAATTTCTCGTATTTGTTTCTATTTTTACAAAATTATTTGGATTTATAATATATTTTTAAATTGTAAAAAGAAAAAAAAGTGAAAATAACTGTGATTTGCCGGCAAAGGTATTTAGAGTTTTAAAAGCTCGAGCATGTTGACATTCGGTAGGCGCTATTCGTGGTTTTTTGCCAACTTGTTTTTTTGTTATTCTTTATTTCCTAAGAAGAAAAGAGCGCAAGCGTTGGCGCGCCGACGGGTGGTACAACTCAAACTAAAGGAACCCTATAGCTCCTCTGGTGAACGATAGCAATCGCGTGTCTGTGCCTACGTCATGTCGCAATGTCGTAATAAAAGAGTACACGATTGTATGTGGAAGGGGTCATCGCAATACTAGACGTAAAAGATCCTCTAATATAATGTTCCTCTCAATTGTGATTCTCTCTCTCTCTCTCTCTCTCTCTCTCTCTCTCTCTCTCTCTCACACACACACACGCACACAGCAAGCATCAAAGTACAAAATCCTAATTGTCAAAAGTTGCATGTATTCACGTGCAATGTTTTTTAAAATGGAAGCACAATTACTAGTCCAGGTGAAAGCTCTTACTTTTTATTATTACTTCGTTACGATCTCTAGAAAAATTCTAGAATTTAAAAAAAAACATTTTTTTCTTTAATAATCGGCTTACTATAATTTATAAGCTCATACAAGGCCATTAATAATCGAGTGATCTATACATCAAAAATTTACTTAACCACAGGATCAATAATAATCTATTATTTCTTAATTACACTCAGAGAGAGATAAAAATTTTATTTAAAATAAATAATATTACGGGTTTTGTGGATGTTTTCTTAAAAAAGTACTCGTGGGGTTAGGCAGCCAACACTAAATTTTATGTCTTTTTGTGTTGATGTTATAGGTTCTTTTAAATGCTTTCTCTTTTTTTCCTACTCCAATACATTTTAAACTTAACATTAATTTTTATAAACCATTTTTTAAGAATAATAAATTTATATTTCCTTAAAATGTTAAATTGAATTTAATTAATGTTATTATTATAATATTATTCAAATGTAAATTTTGAAGTTTACTAACAAAATAAAAGTAAGTTAAGGACATCTACCTTGTTATGATTCGATAATTTTAACATTAAGACATGTTTTTCTAACTATTAAAATAGTTGGCCGCCTCACCCTACGTTTTTCCAAATATGACAAAATGTGGTCTTTTGGAAAAAGAGTTGTAGAAATTTTGAAGTTCAACTTACGTCAAAATGTTCTATGGCGATTTTTTAGCCAATAAAACAATCTTTCTAACGCGATATCAAAATTAAAAAAACCTATTCAAATAACTGCCTCGCAAACCAAAATGTGCCGTCTTGGCTGCCTAGCCCCGTTCTCCTCTATAGTAAAACAATAACGCGTATAAGTGTAAGAGATTTATTCATTATGAATAGTTAACAAATATAATCGGTGCAGGCATTCTACTGGAACATGACAATGTGTTGTAGTGGCTGCGCGTCCGGCTCGGTACAGATTTGATGCCGCAGAACAACCGGCGTTGTACTGGCATTCGTCCATCTGACAACCCGAGCAATACAGACATTCTGCCGACTGCGAACTAATATCATTTATGTTATTATTATTAAGATTTCAATTAATAATAATATGCTAAGAATATGGTTATTGTCATCGTTTTTTTAAAACAATTTAATGTTTTCTAAAATCATTTTTTTTATTTAACACATTATTTAGAATCTTCAGAAATAGATTTTCTACAATGCAAAAATTTAGCTATAGTCTTATTGTTTTCAATAAAAATTAATAAATTAAAATGAGTAAAATAATAATTATAGTAATACAAATTTTAAATCTATTATGCAGTAAAAAATATTTGTAGGAGAATTGTTTAAAGTTTAAATATTAAGAAAAGAATTAACAATACAAGAATATAAAATTTAATGGTAAAAATTAATGAATTTGGAAAATAGGTTTTAATTATATTTTTATTAATTAATTAACAAATAAATTAAAGAATTAAATTTTGCTATATTCAAATTTCTTTAATATTTACACGGAGAGGATATGTTCTTTATATTTTACCGAATTCTTCAGTAAAGTTGGGATATAGTGGCAAAAGAGTAATTTTTAATCATTTTTAAATTATTTTTTCAGGAATAATATTCAAAATTTAATGTCATATCTTTTGGTGGCGTAAGAGAGAAAAAGACAGAGACTATATCTTTCTTTTTCTGTCTTACAAGAAGCGCCACGGAAAGCGGAGCGACTGAGAAGTGTAGAATCATCATTAACATCCGAAACGGTACAGACTGCCTGTATAGGCATTGACTCTCCAATTCAATCGGCGCGGATCCTTGACGATTGGATGATTCGGCATTCGTCCGATTTTTCCGCCTGGGTATAGGTGAATTTTAATACTTCAGAATGCTTACAGGATTTATTTAAATAAAAAAAGTTTTTATTTGCTCTAAATATAAAATATATTTAAAGAAAATATAGGCCTCTGGGCCTATCACTGCTACCCGACTAGTATTAACGCGTGCATTCGAGCGTCGGGCGAATTATAGAATTGGAAGGCTTAATTGCAAATATATTTCTTTACTTTAGATTAATGAGTGCATTTATTTGAAATTAATATTAGTTTATTTATTTTAAATAAAATATTTATTTACAACAAATAAATTTTTTTTAAATATACACTTTTAGTTAAAATAAATAACTTTTTTCTCTGGATGTAGTCAGTTCGGGTTCTGACCGGGTCAAGCTTTTTTACATACCCGAAATCGTTTGGGTACCCGACTGAATTTGAGTTCTAGTAAATTTCGGGTATCCGAATTTTTAGAAAACTCGAATGAATTCGGGTACCCCGAATATTTTGGGCTACCTGAAAATTTCGAGAACCCGATTGCATTCGAGAAAACTCGAGCTCGGTCCGAAAAAAATTCGGTCCGACCCGACCTGGCCTTTCGGGCTTTTTCCACACCTCTAATTCCTGCCTACTTAAAAATAACTTTCTGAAATTTTCAACTCAAAATTTTGAGTTTTGTGCACTCAGAGAAAAATATTATTTAAACCAAATATATATTGGAGTACAACATTATTATTTATTTTCTCATTTTACTCTTTAAACTATCCTACTTTTTAAAAAATTATTTTCAAAATTTTTTTGTTTCTCTTAAAAACATTTTTTTAAATTAATTTTAGATTAGTATAAAACAACCTCAATAACCTCCTAGTATTGATACATAGATCTGTAGTTTATTTATCCTCAGGTTGATACATTAATAATAATATATTGTTGATCTGTAGTTAAACATACTGTAAAATCATCAAATTAATAGAAGAGAAATAATATATATTAATGATTCATAGATAAGTGAATAAATACTCCACGTTTATTTCCGAAAAGCTTTTGATGTATTATTTAATATTTTTTATAAGGATTTTAATGTGTACAGACTTATTTTGCAGAGTTTAAACTACATGTTTAAAAATTCCTTAGGTTGATCAGATGAACGGTTAAAAGTTGGTTGAGCATTAAAAAATGATTTAAAAAAGAGGTGTGTTCTTCGAAGGTTGAATTAGTAAGATAAATTATTAACCTATTAACGTTCATGATAAGTCAAACGAAAATTTCAGAAAAATTATTATTGGAAACAGGACTACAGATCAAATGATGACTTTTAACGTCAAAAATTGTTTAAAAAATAATTTCTTTATAAAAAATTGTTATAAACAAATTGAGAAAATTCAAAAAATTTTATAAACTAATAATGTCATTCGATTCTACGCAAAAAATTACTAAAGAAACATGTATCCTTTTGAAAATTTTCAGTCTATTTGCTGTAAATAATTTATAAACAAATAATAATGCACTCTCATGTACCTATTTTAGCTCACCATTACAAAGAAAAAACCCGACTCATTTTTGTTGCAACTCATTTGGAAGTCGGTCTTGAAATGAGTAATCGACAACTTCAAGTGACTCGAAATGAGTAATCGGCAACTTCAAGTGACTCAAAATGAGTAAAATGACAATGTTCTAGTTACTTTTTTTGTGTTTTGCATGTTTTGTGTTACATGGTTGCCCATCCCTGTCAGTCAATTCACATGTGTGTCTAACCTAAAATTTTTTTTCATTTCATATAAATGCAATAAATTGACTACAAGCATTAATGTTTTGACAAGTGCAACGTGTTTATTAATAATTTTATAAATTTTCTCTATTTTTTAAACCATATATCCAAGTAGCACGTAATATTACTCGACTGTTGCAGAAATGTTACATGTAATGTTAGTAACATTACAGTGTAACATTGCTGCAATATTCGAGTAATATTAAAATATCCGCCCCAAGGTAATATTACATATAATGTCACTGCAATGTTACAATAATGTTACAATAATGTTACTGCAATGTCACTGTAATGTTACAAAAAAAGTTGATAAAATTACTATAACAAGGAATTTTGCGATCTTTCTTTGTAACATTACTGTAATGTTACAGTGACATTACTGTAACATTACAGTGACATTGCTGTAATGTTACCATGTAATGTTACTGTAACGTTACCTGTAATACTACCTTGGGACGGACATTTTAATATTACTGCAACATTTCAGTAATGTTACGTGCTACTTGCATATCTATAGATCACTATAGTGTTGATCATCATATTATGATAATATCATAATTTAAATCATCAATTGTTTCTTTATTTGTAAATTGAAAGAGTAAGACTAAGAAGTAAAAGGTATCGACTTACTAACACGCCAGCAGGATGTATAAAAAATATAGCAGCAGCATTTTTTTCAAAAATTATATTTCATACATTTTACTCCGCATTGATACAATGTTTTGTAACATTTTCCATCGTTTTACCGAAAAACGGTAAATTTTTTTAACAAAAATGATCTATTACAGATAATTTTAAACATTTTCTCCTCACTGATACAATCCTTTGTAACATTTTCCATCGTTTTACCGAAAAACTGCAAATTATTGCTAATTATTTCTTCATAAATTATCTATTAGAATTAATGTTATTTCATTGTCAAATATTTTCCATCGATTCACTGGCAAATTTAATCTCCTAATCATCTATCAGCCGTTTAAATTGTCTGCAAAAAAAAAAAATATTTATGTATAAATTTAGTAAACTTTAATAAAATTATAAATATGTTATACTTGATTGGAAAAAATTTGTCGTTTATTTTTTATATTCAATTCTAATTTCGTCTACCTGATAATCATTCATCATTATACTGCATTATAGTACACTGTAAAAAAAAGGAGTTAAATTTTAACTCCCCAGGGAGTCTATAAAAGTCGCACCCAATTTGGGAGTTAATGCCAGGGGAGTTAAATAAAAGGAGTTAAAATTTAACTCCCAAATGCTAACTCCCCATGGAAAAAATAACTCCCGCGGGTGTTAAATGAAGGGAGTTAAAAATTGACTCTCTTTTGGAGTTAATTTTTAACTCTAAAAATTTAACTCCCTACTCCCGAGTCCGTTAACTCCCTAAATTTTTTACAGTGTATAGTTTTTATTAAAAAAATTCTAATTTGACCTAATTTCAACTTTGCATAATATTTACTTACAATTAGCCTCATTAATACTGCAAGCATCACTTTTATTTGAATTAAAAGAAAATTCTGTCGCTTCCAAAAATGTATGTCTTTCATTCATTGGACCAAGAAGATAATCATTTAAGAATTAGGGCAACCAAGAATTAGGTCAGAACGAAGATAGGTTAAAATACTTTTAGCGAAACAAAAAATAGGTCAGTATAATCTATAAAAAATTGGGTCAAAATGGTTCAAGACAAAATTACATTTAATCAAATGAATATCAGGTCAACATATAATTTGAGTTGAATCAAAATTAGGTCGAAATAATTTAAATCAAAAAAATTAGATTACTATAATTGAAGTCGGTTAAAACTTGGGTCAGAATAATTAATATTAAATAAAAGATAGGTCTTAATAATTTAGGTAAAATAAAAGTTTGGTAAAAATTATTTTAGTCAAATAAAAGCTACTTTATAATATTTTTAGCTATACATAAATATAGGTTTGGTTAGTATAATTTAGGTCGAATAAAAAGGTTAAAATTATTTGAGTCACATTAAAGTCAGATCTTAATAATTAAAGTCATATAAAAATTAGGTCTACCTCTACATAATTTAAGTCAAATAAAATTTAAGTCAATTTAGATGAAGTCGGATAAAAATAGGGTCAAAATACTTTTAGCAAAATCAAAATTTTGGTGGAAATAATATATGTCAAATCAAAGTTAAATCAGAATACTTATGGTCGAATAACAGTTAGACAGAAGTAATTTACGTTATATAAAAATTAAGTCAACATAATTGAAGTCAAATGAAAATTAGGTCAATTTCCTTTAAGTCGAATAAAAATCAGTACCTATAAAATACTTTCTACTAAATGTAGGTGCAAATAATAATAGATGCCAAATAAAAGGTAGATAAATATTAGGGGCAAATAATTTATATCAAATAAAAATTAGGTCAAAGAGGATGGAGCTAAATGCAAATTAGATCAAAAGATATTATGTCTGTTAAGTCTTAGGTCAATAGAATATTAAGTCAAATAAGAATTAGGTCAAGCGAGATAAAATTTACGATAATGTTAGGTCGAATTAATTTAGGGTAAGTCTAAAATATAAAGCAAATATTGTGTCAGAAAGATTTTAAACTTAATTTTTGGATTGAAAAAATAATTAATTATTTAATTATTAATTAATTAATTAAATTTTTTTAATTATTCATTTATTTTAATTTTTGTTTTTTTTAAATATTTAAATTATTATAGTTAACATAGGGTCATTTGAGGTAAATGTAAACGTAATATCTATTTTTCATCAAAAAGATTAGTTTTTTTTTGTTAAAAGGTAAAACGGACGGATTTCTTTTGCATGGACTTGTTACTTTACTTCCCTAAAAAAAATTTGATGAGGTACAAAAAAATATTGATGCACCTGAATAGCCTAAAACTGACTGTCTACATTCACCCCGAGATTTTGAAATTTTCCAATAATTCGGGGTAAATGTAATCACCACTTTAGTTAAGCGAGGTTTAAGAAAAAAGTTATTTCAAGTGAACTACTGTTTTAAGGGATGGAAAAACTGAAAAAAAATTCTTCGTAGATGTATAGTAAATCAACTAGTTGACTGATATAATGTATATAAAATAAACAATCAACCATTACAAAATTAGTAATGTAAAAACTTGAACTACTTCAACAAATTTTAATAGATGTTCATTCAACTTGGTAAAAAGAAGTTTTTAAGGTTGCTGAATAAAAATATAAAATCGAATTTTTAATTTTCAAAATGGCGGATCCAATATGGCAAATGAATCTAGAATATTTTTAAAAATTGATCAAATTTGCTTCAATCTGGCGTACCTGAGTTTAATTTACCAATCGTAAAGAACCGTTTTCCTATATTCAAAGCATGTAAATGCACTCTGCAATACTATGCAGGTCTATACTTGCAACTGAATAACACGAAGGAGGTATGAAAGAAACCCTACTTTCATTTTCTATGAAATTTTACATTTTTCTATTAAATTTACATTCAAATTGTTAAATAGAAGCAAATTTATTAAATTATTTTCTTTTAAAATGTAGTTAAAGTTCTTTATACATTTACCCCGAGTTTTCGAATTCTCGGAGTAAATGTAAACACTTAATTATTTATTAACTAAATTTACGAAAATCAAAAATCAAAGTCAATTTTTGTTAAGCATTAATAAGGAAGAATGAAAAATTTTAGTTTGATTTTTTAATTTATTTTCATGCAAATGTGAGACAAAATACTGATACAGTAAAACTTTGATTTTCAATCTTTTTTGCATTAAAAGATAAATTACACTATGGCATTGTCAATTATAAAAATAAAATATTGGCAATACTCAGAACATCTTGTTGGTGAGCTGAGGTAAAAATATTGACGTCGTGCTTATTTTAAAATTGTTAAATTTAGCTGAAACATCTACTGTTTACATTTACCCCAAATGACCCTATTTGTTTATATTTTGGTAATAATTTTAATTATTCTATAATATTGATGTTTTGATAAATTATTTTTATAATAATTATTTTAATTTAATAAATTTAAATATAAATTTTTAACTATAAATTTAAGTAATTAATTAAAAAATTTATAATTAAATTTCGTTAATAATATTGAAAATACTAATTAATTATGATTAAAATAGAAGGAAAAAATTTGATAAATATTTCATTTAAAAGTTTATAATTAATTAATATAAATAATAATTAAATACAATCAAAATGAATACAGGAAAAAATTGGAAATAAATTTGAAAATCTTACCTCAATAATGTCGGAAACTTCTGTTCTTGAGTGATATTATCGATATGGAATATCCTCAAATAATAACTTCTACAGTTTGTGCATAGATGTCGACTCCTGCATTGGCTGCAAATGAAAACGTGTTATTTATACATTTCCTTTTTAATAATTTATTTGATGTTTTCATTACTATTCCTCTAAATATTTATTTAAATCTTAACAATTTTTTTTCAATTTTCTTGTTTCTACAATCTCTTTTCTTTCGTTTTACGTTCGAAAATACTAATTCAACTAATGGCGTCACAAAAGTGTCGCACTAATTTAATATAATTTCACTACTTTTTCGACTTGAAAAGAAAAAAAATTACGTAAAAATAAAGTATACCTTTTGTTTCGTTGCACTTTAAAAGAGAATTTATATATTTTTTATTTTTTTGCAATTTTTGCCTCGAATTTTTTTTCTCTTTAATGCGAGCTTTAATAAAATGACACAGTAAACGCCTGACACACTAACTTTGCAGGCAACTGCTGCTACAATGAAATGAATGGTCAGTAAATGAAAAAGAAAGAAAGAAAGAATGTAAGGGGAGAGAATAGAAGAAAAGAACAAAGAAGAAGGGGTGCGAACAAATAATGGTGGGAGAAAATGGGCAAATATTGTTTAAAAACTGCAAGGTATTTGCTTGACCTTAACTTGTGAATAAAATAGAAGAATTATGATGGGGATTAGAAATTGAAGGTTTGGGTTCAAAATGAGGTACTAACTCAAGTATCATTTCCTTAGAAACAGGTAGTCATTAATGCCTGTGAAATGCTAATTTTCTCACCATGTACCCATATTACTTCATTTTCACAAAAATTTTCATATTTTGTGTTTCAACTCATTTTAGGACTTGTTCTTTTTTGCCTTTTTCTTTAAATATTTCGTTTATTTTTAATTCTTTTCTTGTTTATTCATTAATAATTAAAATTAATATTTATATTTACAATTCCTATTTATAATTAAACATTGCAATTTATATTTGAAATTAATATTTGAAATTAATATTTACAATTAATATTTACAACTAATTATTATAATTAATACTTATAACTATTAGTTACAATTAATAATACAAACAAAAAGAAGAAGTACAATTAACAAATATAACCAATAACACAATAAATATTTATAATTAATAATGATGTAATATGTAATTCCTAATATTAACTAGGATGTCTTAAATGAGAATTAATCATAGTTATTTAATTAACTTATTTATTTGTTAATTACGCATAAATGAATTATCGATTAATAAATTCATATAAGTTTTTGTATTATAATTAATAAAAATTGTATCAAAATGTTGAATTCGTGTAAATTTCAAATTAATTCATTTACTTAATTGAAGTGTTTTAATTAATTTTTGAAAATTATTTAAAATTTTGAAAATTAAATTGATTTTTGTAAATTAATTTTCCATTAATTCTTAAATACAGAACCGTTTATTTTCTACTTTTGATTTTTTATTTCTAGTTGTATTTTTTAAAACAAACAAATTGTTTTTTCCATTACTCAAATGGTATTTTTTCATCCTGAAAAATATATGTGAATGTGTTTGGTTATAGTAAATAATTTACCGGAAGTATTAATAGAGATATTTTAAACAGTATAAGATTTTGGGTCCCTTTTGTCACCCAGGTACATAAGTTATTAGTCTTCTTGAAAACCTCAAACGTTACTGAGGTGCTTGGAACTTCATCACTTATTTGTAAATTAGTCATTTTTGTATACAGTGAGAAGTTAAGAATTAAGCAAAAATAGGAAAAAACGGAAAAATACATTTTAAATTTTATATACAAAAACAATTTTTTTCCTTTTTTAAATTAAGAAACTTAAAGTCGATAAATAGTATTTTTTAAAGTAATTTTAAGTTATTGAATTTTTATTAAACTATTTTAATATTTTAAAAATTCGAGTCAGCAACGAATTTTCCTATAAAAATAAATTTTAACCAAAGAGAAAGATATACATTTTATTCAAATTTTTATTTACTTTAATAAAAAAAGTAATTGTTTATGTTTATTATGATAAGTGATATTTAAAAGTGTATTACAATTTTTTCATTTTGAAGAATAAAGATGTCATCTGAAATTGATGAGTTTCTGTCAGGACCTTTAGTAGCTTGGGTAAGTTTTTAATTAAATAAAATTCACGTTTCTGATTTAAATTCAAAATGAAATAAATTCCGTAAATTAAAAAAAGTTATTTAGAAATAATACAAATTATGTTTTACATTTTTACAAACAGTTTATAAGTTGCCTACGAGATGCAAATCTACTAGTTTCGTATGATGATCTTGTGGACGGAGTTTTACTTCACGATGTTTTTACCCAAATGTAAGTCGCAAAAAATGTCTAAAAATTTATTTTTCTATAGAGAGTAAAGTTTGTTGATTTAATTAAAAATATCTTTGTAAAATTCAATTTGGTTGTAATTTTTATTTAAAAGAAATTAAATTTGTTTCATTTAACAAAAACTATATTTTACATCACTTTTATACGATATTATTTGACCATATTTTTCATTAACAATATTTTTAAAGTCTAATATTTATTTGAATAAATTTAGATCAAATAACGATTTATTTATAGATGAGAATTCCGATATTTAAAAATTAGGATTTATGTAATGTATGTTAATCTTAACAGAAATTCTGCTTAATAATAATAAATTTTAATATCTAATAAAAGTTAGCTCAAATAAAAATTAGGCCAATTAAAAAACTTGTCAAATGAGAATTCTTATAAAGGAAAATTAGGGTAAATAAAAGTTGTACTTTAGGGAAATGAGGTCAAATTAATATTTTGCTAAAGGTAAATTAGGTGAAATAGAAATTCTGCTTAATAAAATTAAAGCCAAATAGAAATTCTAAAATGTTGTCCAATAATTGACCTAATTTTCATTTAACCGAGTTTCTAAATTACGTTTTTAAATTAAGAATTTCTATTTTGCCTAATTTTTACTTAGCAAAATTCTGCTAAATTAATATTAGGTTAATTTAATAAGAAATTCTACTTAATGAAAATTAGTTCACATTCAAATTCTGCTTTACGAAAATTAAGTTAAATAGAAATTATCGTTTCATGTAAATTTGGCTTAACAGAAATTCTCCTTTAGAAAATATAATTCAAGTGGTAATTATGTCAAATAAAAATTCTGCTAAATAAAAATTAGGTCAAATACAAATTATGCCAAAGAAAATAATTTAAGCAATATAAAAAACCAATATAAACAAATAATTAAAATTAACTGAATCAACAAAAAATTTATAATAAAAATAGTAATTAATTTAAAAATAATTTAATTATTATTTAATAAAAACAAAATTTCGATTTAAGAGTTTAATTTTTTGTAATTCTTTTTTCTAATTATATCAGATGTCCCCAACCGTATCACAATGATATTTTAATGGCAAATGAGGAATGGTCCATAAGATTACGAAATTTGGAGAGTATTTTGGAAAATCTCAAACAATTTTATGAAGAAAATTTAGGACAAATTTTAGTTAAATTACCAAATGTTTTTGATCTGGCCAAAAAACCAGAATCACACGTGGAAGAAATGAAACATTTG
Organism: Leptopilina myrica (nomen nudum); assembly: GCA_032872475.1. NCBI lineage: Eukaryota > Metazoa > Arthropoda > Insecta > Hymenoptera > Figitidae > Leptopilina > Leptopilina myrica (nomen nudum). The sequence goes on from CM065467.1 coordinate 9,419,486, forward strand.
CTGCTTTTAATTTTGGGCTGCGCTATTCAGTGCCAAATGAAAGAAACTTTTATTCACAAAATTAAAACACTTGATGTCACGATTCAAGAGCAAATTGTACATCTTATTAAATTGGTAAGTCTTTTTTTAAAATAATTTTTGATACAACAAATTTAAATATTTTATTACGTTTTAATTTGATATCTAATCTAATAATATATATTGTTACCGCCAAAGTATGAAATCCATGCATTTTATAAAATGCCTAGGTAGTATAGGTATATAAAAAGCCTGTCCATTTCAGGAAATGTATTTAATTAAATTATTTTGACATACATTGCCTAGGCATTTTATAAAATACCTAGGTATTTTATAAAATGCCCATTGATCATAAGATAAAGCATATAATAATCTTAGCAGCTTAAACGTCTACCCATTTCTATAAACACTTTCCATGATTTTTCTATTATAATTATTTAATGATATATTAATGATTCTATCACTCGGTTTTCAACACATAAATAAGTATTTTAGCTATGTTTACATAGCCGCATGTTAGCAGTGAGTAATTTTATACAATGAAGTTCAATATTTCTAAGTTTTAAGAATAATACTTAATTAACAGAAAATATCAATTTTGTCAGTCAATTCTCATATTTTGAAGTAATCAGTCGCAGAGACATAAATTTTAACTTAAAATGAGTGCGAAAGTAGTAACTGTTTCGGAGACAAGGGATAGATTTTATTCCGAATTTTCTAAAATTAAAAATGCAATGGCAAAAACAGTATATTGTAAAAAAATGTCAAAGCAACAAATGTTTATACGTCAAAAATGAAGTCCAATGTCAGTCGAAATGTCATTTAAGTATGCCATGTTGTAACAAATAAATTACAAAGGAAAGTTAATATTTTTGTAACAGAAGAATGTATATTATTTAAAATAAAACTAAATTTTTGCATAAACTCTTGTGGGCATTTTATATAATGCCTAGGCAATGTATAGAAAATAATTTTATCATACACATTGCCTCAAATCGACAGTCGTTTTATGTACTGCCTACACTACTACTATAGGCATTTTATAAAATGCCTGATTACATACTTTGCCGGTAACATATGAGGCATTCCATGACAAGTGATCCAGGTGGAGAAAAATTTTTCTCCAATCGTAGCAAAACTTGGGGCTTTTGTAGTACTCATAGATAGTAATTTTTCGTGAAAATATTTTTTTACCTAGTCCAATATTTTCCGAGGGGGAGAGGGTTAAATTTTTGGGTTTTTCAGTACAATGCTTATTTCGATAATTTTTTACTCTTAAACTATTAAACCTAAAAATTTGGCAAGGTACATTTTAGAAAGGTTTTTTCGTGCTCTTTCGATTAAAAATAAGCATTTCAAAAAAAAAAAAATTTTGACCCAAAAAAATCAAAATTAAGAATAAATTTTAATTTTTTGGAAAAAAGGTCCCATTTTTTTTTTTAACGAAAGCTGAGGTTTTTTCCTAAAAGGACATATAAATGAAAAAGTGGGACAAGAATGTTTAAACATTGAAAAACAGAGATTTCTACTCACAAACCCGGTTTTTAGGTCTGTTTACGAGAAAATTCATTTTTTCAATGTTTAAACATTCTTGTCCCACTTTTTCATTTATATGTCCTTTTAGGAAAAAATCTCAGCTTTCGTTAAAAAAAATGGGACCTTTTTTCCAAAAAATTAAAATTTATTCTTAATTTTGATTTTTTTGGTCAAAAAATTTTTTTTTTTGAAATGCTTATTTTCAATCGAAAGAGCACGAAAAAATCTTTCCAAAATGTACCTTGCCAAATTTTTAGGTTTAATAGTTTAAGAGTAAAAATTATCAAAATAAGCATTACACCGTAAGACACCTGGATCACTTGACATGGAATTCCATGTCAAGTGATCAAGGTGGAGAAAAATTTTTCTCCAATCGTAGCAAAACTTGGGGCTTTTGTTTTTTGATCCAAAAAAATCAAAATTAAAAATAAATTTCAATTTTTGGGGGAGAGAGATAATATATATTTTTTTTTAAAACGAAAGCTGAGGTTTTTTACTAAAAGGACATATAAATGAAAAAGTGGGACTAGAATGTTTAAACATTGAAAAAAAGAATTTTCTCTTAAACGGAGCTAAAAACCGAGTTTAGAGTGCTCCGGCGAGTAGAAAACTTTTTTTTCAATGTTTAAACATTATCAAGTCCCACTTTTTCATTTATATGTTCTTTTAGTAAAAAACCTCAGCTTTCGTTTAAAAATAAAAAAAGTCGTATCTCTCTCCCCCAAAAATTGAAATTTATTTTTAATTTTGATTTTTTTGGGTCAAAAATTTTTTTTTTTTAAATGCTTATTGCCAATCGAAAGAGCATGAAAAAACCTTTCCAAAATGTACTTTGTCAAATTTTTATGTATAATTGTTTAAGAATAAAAAAATATTAAAATAAACATTACACCAAAAGACCCCTTGATCACTTGACGTGGAATCGCTCATATATATAAAATATTCTCTTTCAATACAGGTAGGTTTTCATTTGAATTATCTATACAATAGAATATATTTAGAATAAATTTAGAGTATACAGTTAATTCAAATAAGGGTGGATTCCCAAATGAGCAGAAAGCGTAAAAATGAAAGCAGAATCTCATAAGTCTAACATGGGACATCACCCAAAATTATGCGGTTTATACTCAATTTTTTCTAAACCTAGAACGACCGGGCCCCCCAAGAGTCCGTGCCCCGGGGCATTTACCCCGTCTGTCCTTCTCTCTTGTCGGGCCTGGTTTCAATTTTTGGCAACGTATATTTTTAATCTTTTATAGTGCATTATTATTTATTAGTTTGAATTATTTAATAACTAACACCTTTTTTTGCGTAATTCTTTGTATCTTTTAACATTTCCATACTTGAAATTGATTTTATTCTTACATTTTTTAAGAAATACAGTGCCGGCCAAAATTGTCAGTCCACCCATTTTTAAAAGAATAATAAAATTTTTTTAAAATAAAATTTATGAAAATTGAAATTTTTTTTGGTTTATGTTTTGAAAGACGATAAAATTTTAAAAAGAATAAGACCTCACAGAAGTTATTTGACAAATATTTTTTCAAGATATTCTTAAAAAATCGCCATTTTCAATGTTTTACAAAAATTTGAATAACTTTTAAAATAACAAACGCTTTTTAATAATCTTAGGCTTATTTTAAAGGTCATTTTCTACAGAATAAGAATTACTTATAGTTATTAACCTGCAATTTTTTTCTTGGAATAAGCATGACGTCAAAATTGGACAAAAAAATTGGAAAAATTTGAAATCATTTTTTGTACTAAAAACTATTCTAAAACATATATAAAACATGATATGATGTAGATTTTTCAAGAAAATTTAATAAAAAAATTTATTTAAATTTTACAAATTCTTTTTCTTTTAATAATATTATTTAAAAATTTTTCAAATTTTTTTGTCCAACTTTGACGTCATGCTTATTCCAAGAAAAAAATTGCAGGTTACTGACTATAAGTAATTCTTATTCCATAGAAAATGACCTTTAAAATAAGCCTAAGATTATTAAAAAGAGTTCATTATTTTAGAAGTTATTCAAATTTTTGTAAAACATTGAAAATGACGATTTTTAGGAATATCTTGAAAAAATATTTGTCAAATGACTTCTGTAAGGTCTTATTCTTTTCAAAATTTTATCGTCTTTCAAAATATAAACCGAATGAAATTTTAGTTTTCAGAAAATTAATGTTAAAAAATTTTTTTCATTCCTTTAAAAATGGGTGGACTGACAATTTCGGACGGTACTGTATTATTAGTAACAAATACTTATAAATTTTAGTGAGATGAATTTTTAGTTTATTTTTTTCCAAATGCGAGTCAAAAAAGTGAAAGGGTGTCTTCTTCAATACACAAGAAAACCGAAAGTAATCCGATTTAAAAGAAAAAACTTATGTTATTTGTGAAACTTAAAAATCTGTTTCTATTTACCCCAACTCACCCTACAATTACAGAAATGTGTCTATAATAAATTCTTTTTTATCACAGGTTACCGAGGATCAAAGATTTGTGATTAATCAAGAATTATTACTGAATCTTAATGCAACTGACTTATTTTCCTATATGAAAAATTTAATTGAAGAGAGAAATTTATATCGCGAGGTAATAATACATTTTTCACCATTCATTATACATAAATTAGAATATAAAAAATTAACAAAAAAAATGTCTTTATTTTCAGAAATTAAAGAAATTCGAACTTAGAGAACCTGATATATGCAATAATTCAATGATTCTTTCAAGAAGTGATTATTTTAGTAAATCTATATTAAATTCGACCGGCTACTTTGAAAGTGAAGAGGATCAGTCTTGTTATGAAGTGGCAAATTTAAAATCTAAAGTCAGAAAACTACGAAACGAATTGTAAGTTTTAAGAATATTACAATTTTTTTAAATTATTATTCGAAATTTTTAATTTTACTCATTTTTTTCTATCACACCCAGAGAAATGGTATATTTGTCTCAGAACCAACTAGACTTTTTATTTGTTTTAAATAAATTTTATTTAGTTCAAATAAAATTTTATTTAACTCAAATATATTTTTCATTTATGTCAAATATAAATTTTATTTAAAACAAATAAAAACTCTAGTTGGTTCTGAGACAAATATACGTTTATTTAAGTCAAATAAAATATATTTGATTTAAATAATAATTTTCTCTGGGTGCATATTGTATTATTTTTATAATTCTTAAAATTAATTGCCTTTTAAAAATTTGAAAAAAATATCAATTGAAAATATAAGAAATCAAAATCCGTTGAGAAAATTTATGAGCGACAATAATTTTTTTAAAAAGTCTTTAATTCTACACCCAGAGAACAATATTATTTAAACCAAATATATTTTATTTGACTTAAATAAACGTCTATTTGTCTCAGAACCGAACTATAGACTTTTTATTTATTTTAAATAAAATTTTTATTTGATATAAATAAAACATATATTTGAGCCCAATAAAATTTTATTTAAACCAAATAAAAAGTCTAGTTGTTTCTGAGCCAAATATACCATTTTTCAGAATCGAAAGTATATTATTTTATCTCCTTTATAATCCCGCTTGATTCATTCATTTAGGAGAAATAAAATTTTGTTGTAAACACCTAAAGAAATGATTTACTTAAATTAAATAAAATTTATTTGAAACAAATAAAAAAGGATTTTTGTCATAGAACCAACTAAACTTTTATTTAGCTCAAATAATATTTTTTATTTGAATTAATATATTTCGTTTAAATATCTATTTTTATTTGAATGAAAAAAATTTTAAATTTTCTTTTAAAATATATTTTATATTTAGAGCAAATAAAAAACATTTTTTATATTAATAAATCCTGTAAGCATTCTAAAATATTAAAATTCACTTATAACCTTCAAATATATTTAACAATCACAATCATTAATGTAACTTTGAATATTCATTAGAATAAATGTTTATTTTTTTAAGAATATTTGATAAATAAACTCAGATCTTCTCACAAAATCTCAAATAAGACACTAAAATGTAAATGAAATCACATACAAGTCTGTTACTTTGTACTAATTAAAATTATCACTTAAAAAGAAAAATTCTGTACTTAAATTAATTAAATTTGTTAACTACACCCAGAGAAAATTATTATTTAAACCAAATATATTTTACTTGACATAAATAAAACATATATTTGAGTTAAATAAGATTTTATTTAAACTAAATAAAATTTATTTGAAACAAATAAAAAGTCTAGTTGGTTCTGAGACAAATATACAATTTCTCTGGGTGAATTCATAATAAATAAATCTCATATACTTATACGCGTTAAACTGTTAAAAGCAAAACATCTTATTGTTTTATTATACACCCAGAGAAAAATATTATTTAAACCAAATATATTTTATTTGATTTAAATAAACGTATATTTGTCTTAGAACCAACTAGACTTTTAATTTGTTTTAAATAAAAATTTTATTCGACATAAATAAAACATATATTCGAGTCAAATAAAATTTTATTTAAACCAAATAAAATTTATTTGAAACAAATAAAAAGTCTAGTTGGTTCTGAGACAAATATACCATTTTTCTGGGAGTTGTAATGCAATATGCGCAGGCGTCTACTTATAAGTCAAACAAACATTTATTTGAATCAAATATATTTTTTATTTGCTACAAATATACTATTTCCTAAATTGCAAATGTATTTGTTTATTTTAGATTAATAAGTGTATTTATTTGCAACAAATAAATTTTTTTTAAATATACACTTTTAGTTAAAATAAATAACTTTTTTCTCTGGGTGAAAGTTGCAAAAAATTCATTTTTCAATAACTTTTATAAAAAAATATGTTTATTTCTGTTTTTTGATAAACATATTCCTAACGCCAAATAGAAATATTTTTTCAACATTTCGATTTAAAAAAAATATTTTTTATTTTTCATGGGAATTGAACGAATTCCAACCCTAATATTTTTCTTTTAATTAATATTCTTTAATTTATCAAATTATCCACCAAATTTTTAAATATTGTAAATTATTTTCTTTTGAATTGTTTTTTAACAATTCATCAAATTAATCATCAAATTATTTACTACATGTGTTAATTTTATTTTTTTCATATATGTCTATTTTTATATTTCATTTTTAGGGAAGAGAAATGTGAATATATAATGGAATGCAAAGGAGAAGTTGAGCACAATACAATTCTAATTGCCAAACTTTATGAAGAGGTAATTTAAAAATTTTTCGTTTTCTATTATTGATTATTTTTTATTCATTTAGATAATTTTTTTTATTCTTTTTAATTCAAATCTCAAATAAATAAAATAAGAATGTAATATAATCTTAAATTTAATAATAAACTAAAATAAATAAAAATTTATATTTGTAAATATCTTTGTTGAAATTACAGAATTGAATAAAAAAAAGAATTGAAAGTATTAAAGTGATATGTAAATCAAATTAATAAAAAAAATTTTGATTAATTTATGATTGTTTCCATATTTTTGGTATTATTTCAATATTGCAATTTGTTACTTTCCAATTAACAGTGTTAATAAATTAAATTAATTAAATGAATTATAATTAATGATAATTTAATTAAAACTCATAATTATTTAACTATGATTTCATTATAATTAAATATTGATTATTAATTTATTTAATTAATTAATTAAATTAATTGATCATTAATTTAACAATTTAAGCAACAAGTTTATAAGGTAAAAAAATTGCAGAATGAAAAATTGATGCTGCAAGCCCGAACTGCCAAATCTTATCGAGATGAATTGGATGCTGCGATTGAAAAGGGAGAGAAAGTCGATCGTCTTGAAATGGAAGTTGCACGTTATCGGGAAAAAATGAATGATCTCGAATTTTACAAAACTACCATCGAGGAAATACGTGAGGACAACAAGTAAATTTCTTTCTCTCTTGAATTATTTTTTAAACTTATTTTTTTCATTTAAAAAGAATGAGTTTTCCTATACAAAGAAAAATATTAACAAAAACATTTTTTTCCCCTTTTTAGAGTTTTATTAGAAACAAAAGAGACTCTAGAGGACGAATTAAAAGCACAGAGAAAATTAAATGAGAATATTCCTAAACTTGAAGCACAAATTGTTGACTCTAAACAAGTTATTGGACAAATAACTGCGGTAAATATATTAAAGAAACTTTCATTCATGATTTTTAATTATTAAAAACTACTGTTAATTAAAAAACATGTATTAATTATAAAAAAAATTTTAATTAAAAGAACATTTTTTTAATTATTAAAAAAAATTATTAGGAACGAACAGCTGAGAGAGAAAAATATCAACAGCTTCAAGAAGAAAATATTCACCTGCAATTTTTGGCCAAATCATCAAAAGATGTTTCAATAGTGGAATCTAGTTTCGATTCCGATGAGCCAGGTAATTAATTCAAATAATTATTAAAATTAATTATTATTCATGTTCCATTATTCCATTTTTCGACAAAAGAATTTTTTTTTATTTTTCAATAAACATTTCATTATTATTAATATTATCATTCTCATAGTTTATGATTTTAATTTATTTTATCACAAGTTATAATTATATTATTATAATTGTAAATTAATAATTTTACTATATTTTACTATATTATTTGGTTTATTTATGTCTATTAGAGTCAAATGGGATAAATAGAAACAAGGGGTAAATCGGAACAGTACCCGTGTAGAAATTTCGCTGGGGCCCTGATCAGGGCCTGATAGGGCCGACCTATTAGGGAATGAAACGCCGCGCCCGATGTGGCCCTGATCAGGAAATCCACACTTTCTTGTCGCCCCGATCTGGCCCTGATCAGGCGCGGCGTTTCATCCCATACTACGGCCCTAGTAGGGTAATTTCTGCATGGGTAGATATTTCAGTTAAATAAAAACTTTTAAGAATAAGTACGGCCTCAAACCTCGAATCTTAGATTACCCCCAACAGGTTCAAAGTATTTTCCTATTTTCCGTTTTTCAATTAGCAGCAGTATATACAAAAATTTTTCCTATTGCATAAATAATTAAAAATCATAAACGACATCTTTTCACTTATTTGACTCGCATTTGGAAAAAAATAAACTAAAAATTCATATTACTAAAATTTATAATTCGGCGTAACATTTTCATACTTATTTGAAATCGATTTTTTTCTTAAATTATTTAAAAAATATTCAACTGTTTTTATTAACCCCGAATTTTCAGTTTTTAGGGGTAAATAGAAACAGTCTCCTATTTTTAATTAAAGTTTGCAAAGTGAAAAAATCAAAGTTGATTTTTGTTGTATTATTAGTAAAAGATACTTATAAATTTTAGTAATATGAATTTTTAGTTTATTTTTTTCCAAATGCTAGTCAAATAAGTGAAAAGATGTCTTTTATGATTTTTAATTATTTATGCAATAGGAAAAATTTTTTTTATATACTGCTGCTAATTGAAAAACGGAAAATAGGAAAATACTTTGAACCTGTTGGGGGTGATCAAAGGCTTAAGGCCGCATTTATTTAAAAAATTTGTTATTTATCTGAAAAAACTACGAAAAATTAGTAAAAATAGTTACTAATTCAAATAAGTAAACGAATCCGCACTAATTCAGATTTAGAGAGTACAAAATTAGTAGCAGTCTATTTCATGCTATAAAGTCTTGATTTTTCTTTCCGTGTGAAACTTAGCAAATCTGTTTCTATTTACCCCAACGCACCCTAATTACTTTAATGAAATAAATCATTATAGGAATTAATTATTATTTACAAATAATTAATTAACTAACATTTTATTATTAATTTCTTTTATAAAAGTCACGAACAAGGGGAATCGAACCCGTGACTTACAAACTTTAAGACAAACGATTCACGCTCATGTATTTTTTAACAATAATTAATTTCTAGATTTAGAAAATGAAAAAATTATATTACTTTGAAAATATAATAAATATTAGGTAATAAAATAAAAATAAATATTAAAAAGAATAATATTAACTAAAATTAAAAATACCGAAAAAATTAAAAATAATAAATTATAATTAAATTTTGTGTTTACTAATTAATAGGCATTGGAAATAAATCATTGTCAGATCAGTTGACAAATAGTGCTCAAAAACAAGCGCGAAAGCTCGAATTGGAAAATCGTCGCCTCTTGTCAATTGTAAAATCAATGAAGGAAGAAAATTCATTTCAAAGAAGTCCTCAAAAATTAATGGATCTCGATAAAGAGAGAAAAGACATTGAAATAAAATTCCAATCATTGAGTAAAAAATATGAGCGATTAGTTCATCAAAATTCGCATTTAGAGCATAATTATAAAATATTGAAACAAGAGAATAAGCAATTGCAAATATCATTGAAGAAGCAACAAGATGAACTTGACGATCAAATTACACTTGAATTTCAACACGATCAATTGAGTAAAGATTACGTGAATCGTCTTCACGAGAGGGAAGTTTTAAAAAATAATCTCAAAGATATTAACAGTGAATTAAAATTACTTCAAGAAGCGCACGATAAACTTCAATTGGATTACAGTGATTTGCAGAGTAATCGGGAAAATTACGAGATGGAAATGAGAAATTACAAGAATCTCAAGAAGGAACATATTAAACTAAAGGTAAAAAATTTTACATTTAAAAAATACTTTTTAATTCAAACAATTAAAAGTTTTAATTTATAAAATATTTTTTAATTAAAATAATTAAATTTTTAATTTTAATTTATTTGTTAATGACTCACCTGATTTAGGAGGATTTTCGGAATATGTTCGTGAATTCGAAACTAATGATGGTTCATCAAAAAAATTTGGAAGAGAAATGTAATGAAGATTTAAATAAATTGAAAATTAAAGTAAGCGACATGCAAGATGCATTATCAATCAAGGAACAAAGATGTTTGAGTTTGGAATATAAAATAAAAAATTTGAATCTACGTTGTGAGGTAAAACAAATATTTTTCTCAGTAAATAATAATAATAGTAAATATAGTGAATAAAAAAGACAATATAAAAAATAATTATACACGCATGAAAGGGTTTGCTGTAGCAGCAAAAATTTTGCTGCCACATGAAACCTTGTTCGTTGAAATAAGGACAGCGAAAAAGTTCGTTGTGAGATGAAACAAGTTCGCTATGACAGCAAACTCGCATAAATTTTACTAATGTTTGCTGTCACAGCTAACATTTACGCGGACACTGCAAACTTCTTAGCTGTAGTCTTAGTCTATTACTACTAGTCTTAGCTAATTTTCAGAAATTTCAGAGCAAACACCTGTTTATTGCTGCAGCTAATTTCTTTTTTTCCGTGTACAGAAAAAAATTAAATCTATATTTAAAGTCAAATGAACCAATTAATAAATATATAAACAATTTATAAATAAATGTTTAAACCCGTGTAGAAAAAGTCCCGTTCGAGCCACAATGTTTAGAGCATACCCACTACCTGCTCAAAAATTTACTCAGTCTTAAAAATTTTTTTTTTTTTAAACATTTTAGTTACGAATGCATTAAATCACATTTCAAAACACCTGAAATGGAACAATAAAATTTTTTTATTTAAATATGAAGGGATATATATATATATATATATATATATATGTATAAATAATTACAACTATTTATGCTCATAAATGCTTTTAAAAAATAGATTTAATAAACGAAGACTTAAATTCCGATAATATTATTTTTTTCAACTTTTTTATTTTTTTACTTATTGTTATTTTTTCTATCTTTTCAGGAACTAATGGAAATGAATGATCATTTAAATACCGATCGGCAGAAACTTATGACTTACACACACGATCTGACTCTTCAGAATAAAGACTTTTTAGAGCAAACTTTGGAGGAAAAGGATAATTTTTATCAGGAAAAAAAGAATTACATGTTAGTTTATTAATACTTTCATTAATTTCATAATTTTATTTAAATTTGAATTGATAATTTAACACACAGAAAATAACAATTTTTTTCACTGTACATCTAAATTTATATTCATGTTTTTTATTCCAAAACTTTTCAAATAAATTTTTAAATTAAAAAAAATTTAAGTTTATGTTTTTAAATAAAAATCTTTTAATTATTTATAGAAATACCATTAATCAAATGAATTGTCACGTGAGAAAATTGGAGGAAAAAATAATGGAATATTACAAAAACGCTCCACCTTCGACATGTAATAAAGGGTAATGTATTTACTTATTTTGTATAATTTATTTATTATTTATTTTAATAAATAATTTATCGTTTATTTATTCAGTTTTTAACTGAATACTCTACAAAAATAATTTCCAAAATTTTTATAATATTTTTTGCAATTGCAGGAAAACTACCAAACCGAATTTTGTTTCAAAAATGATAAAGACCACTTCCGATTTGTTTAACAAGGTAAATATTCAAATTTTATGAAAAAAAATATAAACATTTTTGTTTTTCTGAAATTCATTGAATTTTTTTAATAAATTATTTTAGAGTCGTCGATCTTCTAATTCTTGGGAGAATAATATTAAAGAAACAAGTAACAAAGTAACAAGTGAAATGACAAATCGTACAATGACACTCGATCCAAGATTATTACGAGGTAAATTTATTGAAATTATTATTTATTAATTATAAAAAAACAATATTAATTGCTGTTTATGTAAATTTTCTTTTATTTTATTATTTTTCTGGTTTATTAACAATTAACAAAAATAAATTTTAGGTAAACGAATTTCAGGATCTCGGGATTATTTGTCTTTGGGAAGTTTCGGAAGTGTAGGGAGACGCAAATTTTCCAATTTCTATGATGACAATGAAATTTCTGGATCTCCTTCAGATGTGAGTCACGAATTTTTCATTATTTTTATTTATTTTATTGCGAAAAAATAATTAAAACTTTCTTCCTATTTATTAATTTATACTATATTCTATTTTACTTTCAAATTATTAATTTATTTATTATTATTTATTATTATAATCAGTACTTTATTAAAATATATTTTTTATATTAATTATTCCAAATGAAATTTATAAACAAAAATTTTGAATATCGTTTTCCAGTCGGATTTTAAAATTCCTTCATCCGAAGATGAACAGCAAAGTGAACCAATTCAAAAACTAAAGCAATTTCATAATCGAGCGGCATTTGAAATAATAAACGAATCTGAAGATGGAAATTCTAATGAAGACGAGAATCAGAAAGAAATCAACCATAACAAACCAAAGTATCCAAAAAGAACAGCCAGTAAAAATTCACTTTGGCTTGAATATGGTTGTGCATAATTTATTTCTCTATACTATTGAACAAAATTTAGCGACAATTATCTCCCCCTCCCTTCGAATGGCAATATATTTTTTATTATATTTTTCTTTTCAATTTTATTTTGAATCATCTATATATTTAAATTACATTTATCAGTATTATATTTTTATTTTATTTGATGTTTTTATGAAAAAGAGTCACTAATTAATAATAATAATAATAATAATAGTAATAATAATAATAATAATAATAATAATTTATTCGCTTCATGTTGGAAATTTTTAATGTTGTAAAATATTTTTCACGTGTTGTCAGTCACAAGTGAAATTTTTATTTTCAAATTGAGAGAAGTTCTGCGTTATCGACAATAGTTGTTACCAGCAATATATATCTTCATTTTAAGAGGTCTCTGTTATACCATTTTCACGATATAAACTTCAGATCAGTTGTAATCTTCATATAAAAATTTATTTTTCAAATGCTATTTAATTTAATGATATATTTCATTATGTGATCGTAAAAATTAATAAAATATGTACATATTTTTCATTTACAAAATACTCTTAATCTTTTTCCCATCACAGACGTTATTATTAAATATAACATAATAAATGTAACATAAAGTACCGTAATTAATAATTTTGCTTTTAAGTCGATATTCGATTGTTTTCTTTTACTCATAGCAATGTAAACACTATTTCTTGTATTATTTGACCTACGTTTTACCGTACTATATGTGAAGCGCTAATACATGTACTGTAAGGTTTAGGCTTTTTACATTATTTTTCAATGCAATTGCTTTTACAGTCCTGTTCCTTAAAACTTACAGTTTTGACACTTCATCCCAGTTTTACCGAACAAAGTTCGGTAAATTTTCAGGAATAAATTTTCTTCGTGTGAAGTTACAGAACAGAACTTTTCTTATTATCGAAGCATATTTTCAATAAATTTTTTAAAAACGTTTTTAGGATATTGTAAGAAAAACATCTTTAAAATATCCTAAAGATATCTTTTCAATGTCTTCAGAAGTATATTTCTTTAAAAATATATCCTGAAGATATCTTAAAGGCAAACTTAAAGATGTCTTATTTAAATTCTATGTTTGTTCTGAAGACGTTCAAGTGCATCATATGTATATTTTCAGGAAGTATTTATGAGATTCTTAGGTACACAGTAAAAAGTAAATCTTAATGTAAGATCGATCTTAAATTCAGCACTGTCTGCTATAATGTTAAAGGATACAAAAACGTGCGTTAATTCAGCATTGACTGCCTTAAAAATGTTGCATCTTAATTTAAGGCTGCTTTCCTGCCTTAAAATAAGACTTTCTTTTTACTGTGTATCTTTCTTAGGAGCGTGACACATATTATTTCAGTACTATCATATTTTTATTAATATCAATTAAACTTTATTTCAATATTAATTTACTTTTACTAATTACACAGGTAAACAAAAAAAGGCTTACTTTTTTTTATGAGATATGATAGTGGTTTCCGAAGTATTTTTTGACGCTGAACACGATCCCGGGTCAAAAAATTGGCCATCAAGTCAGGATTTTGAGAAAAGTGGGGGGTAAAGACCCCAAAAAACGTGTTTTTGAGCGTTTTCAATATTTTTTTTCTCCTAAACCTGACGTGCCAGAAACTTCTACATATACTTAAATTGAAGCTTGAATTGTCCACTACAAGACCCATATCCGACAATTTTTAAAAATCCATTAAAGCAACCCAAAAATACACATTTTTGGTAACTTCAACCTAATTTTTTGAAAAAATTTTTTATTTTTTTTTGTTTTACGGATATGGGTCTTGTAGTGGACAATTCAAGCTTCAATTTAAGTATATGTAAAAGTTTCTGGCACGTCAGGTTTAGGAGAAAAAAAATATTGAAAACGCTCAAAAACACGTTTTTTGGGGTCTTTACCCCCCACTTTTCTCAAAATCCTGACTTGATGGCCAATTTTTTGACCCGGGATCGTGTTCAGCGTGAAAAAATACTTCGGAAACCACTATCATATCTCATAAAAAAAAGTAAGCCTTTTTTTGTTTACCTGTGTAATTAGTAAAAGTAAATTAATATTGAAATAAAGTTTAATTGATATTAATAAAAATATGATAGTACTGAAATAATATGTGTCACGCTCCTAAGAAAGATACACAGTAAAAAGAAAGTCTTATTTTAAGATTAAATTAAAATTTTATTTTAATTTTTAAATCATTATCTAAATAAATTTCTAATAATAAATTTTTTATCTACAAAGTGTACTTAACTGCACGGAAAAAAAGTACGTGAATCATTCTTTGAAAGTGCTTGACTTTTGGATAGGACACAAAATACAAGGCGGTATCATATTATACTTTTTATTAGAAAATATAAAAAAGTCCTAGAATTATTGTAGTACTACCCAATGGGAAAAAAACCATTGGCGCATTAATGGTTCAATAATGGAATAATGGAAGTAAAATCGTGGGATGTCCACGCCGATGCCAATAATTGGCAACCATTATTGGCACATTATTGGGCTAATAATTAAAAACCATTAAGCCATTAAAAAACCAATAATAAAAAAAATTATTAAATTTTATTCAATAATAAAATTTATTTAATAATTATTTTATTTATTATTATTATTTATTATTAAAAATATTAATTTTTTAAATTGATTATTTTATAAAAATGGTTATTATTCTCTATCACATCGAAATGTGAATAACCCTTTCATTTAGAGTCTAAAAATTATTTACCTCACATCCATCAGTGCAAAAATAGGAGACGACAAGCAGAATAAAATTCCACAAAAATATTCGTGAGAATGCTGCCTTCTTATATACTTTTCAAGTTTCATGTTAGTTGCGAGAGAGTTTGAAACAACACCTTCTACGGAGCGTTGAGCGAACTATGTACTTACCCGCGCTGCAGAAATTATTATAAGGTAAGTACATAGTTCGCTCAACGCTCCGTAGGAGGTGTTGTTTCAAACTCTCTCGCAACTAACATGAAACTTGAAAAGTATATAAGAAGGCAGCATTCTCACGAATATTTGTAGAATTTTATTCTGTTTGTCCTCCCCTATTTTTGCGCTGATGGATGTGATGTAAATAATTTTTAGACTCTGAATGAAAGGGTTATTGACATTTCGATGTGATAGAGAATAATAACCATTTTTATAAAATAATCAATTAAAAAAATTAATATTTTTAATAATAAATAATAATAATAATAAATAAAATAATTATTAAATAAATTTTATTATTGAATAAAATTTAATAATTTTTTTTTATTATTGGTTTTTTAATGGCTTAATGGTTTTTAATTATTGGCCCAATAATGTGCCAATAATGGTTGCCAATTATTGGCATCGGCGTGGACATCCCACGATTTTACCATTAGTGGTCCACTATTGGGTGCCAATAATGAGACAATAAGGGAATGGTGGCTCCCATTATTGGACTATTAATGCGCCAATGGTTTTTTCCCATTGATATGGATCATAGTGTTTTTTAAATTTTAACCAAAAGTCATTTGTTCAGTTTTATAAAGTACGTGAAAGATATTAATTGACTGCGCTTAAAAATTCTGTTTCAGTATGCGTTGCGCGTTTCTATCCAAGGTAAATGACAGCTGATCGTCTGTTTCCATTTGTGGTTATTTCAGATATGAATATACTATTATTTTATGAAAAACAAATAGTGTTAATATATATTTGTCTTCAAGAATTGACTTTCAAAAAAATATTTTTTATGTTGTGTTTCTCACAAAACAGAATGTTATGTAATTCTCAGTTTTTAGTGAAATAGCATGTCTCTCAAGTCGTGAAAAATTTTACCATGTGGTAAGTATCTACACTGAAAAAAAATGTATTTGATTCAAATAACCGATTATTTGGTTATTATCAAATAAATATTTACTTGAATCAAATAATTTGTATTTAAATCAAATAAATTGTATTTGAATTAAATATTTCAGTATTTAAATCAAATATTATTTAACTGATTCAAATAAAAATTATTTGATTCAAGTAAATATTTATTTGATAATAACCAAATAATCGGTTATTTAAATCAAATAATTTTTTTTTTCAGTGTAAGAACAATTCGATACGTACTTTTAAGTGTTAAGTGTGTGTTTATATTTAAGTTATATGCGAATATATGTGTGCGTTATAGGTTAGTTCATAAGTGTTGATAAACGTCGAAAAGTGATACAATAATAATTTGTCTTTGTTTGTGTGATCAATTATCCAAATATGTGAATGAATGAGTTAATTCCAGAAAAACTGTGAACAAGTGTAAATTATATTATTTGTTTTACAGAAATATACAATTTTTTTGAAAGTAAATGAAATTCTCAAGCAAGGTATACTAGAAATTTTCGTTGACTGCTTTTGAAACTCTCATGCAAAAGTACTAGACTGTTTCTATTTCTAGTATTTTGTGTCGTATCCAAAAGTCAAGTACCGAGTTAATGAAAAATTCACGTACTTTTTTTCCGTGTGTATACATTTTTTTGCGCTAAAGCTGGAGTGGGGAAATGAGAGTGAGAGAGAAGTTATAGTAGTTCTCTCTCACTCTCTTATCCCCACTACGCTGCTTGAGCTTGTGAGTTTAGCTACTTTGCAATTAAACACCATACACACCAATACGGTAAATATATAAACAATTTAAAGTGCTACAATAATTTAACTTTAATTTCGTGTTAATTTAATATTAACTTATTTTTATTTAATTAATTACTTAAGATTAAATAAATTAAATTAATTAATACAAAATTTTATTATTCAATAAGTTTAAAATATTAATTTAATTAATTAACAGTCTTAATTTAATGTTTATTTGATTGTACTACATTTAAAGTAACTTTTCAATTGAATATATACAATTTTTTACCACGTGACAATAGTATAATAAAAATTTATTTTAAGAATAAATCGCTTATGGACCTATATTTATTAGACGTGATGCATTTCTAGAGCACAAAGAAAGCTTTATTTCAAATGCATTCTGAACGATAAACTTCTCTACAATTGAGCGGAAATTCATTCTTGGATTTGGTCCAATATAATCAATGGCAATGAGTTGATTAAATTTTATTTCATAATTCACTTTTATGCACTAAACGAAAGCTCTTTGTTAATATTCTATTTAATTACAATTTTTTCTTAATGTTTCACCACTTTCTTCTCAATTAAGCGCCTTCCACACCAGTATAGAATAAATGTAAAAACAATGTAAGACGATAAAAATTAATTTTAATTGCTTTACACTCTTTTTGCTTTAATAACAAGTGTGTAAAGAAATTAAAATTAATTTAAAGCAATAAAAAAACCATGTAAAGCACTACGAAGATTAAAACTGTAAATACTAGCTGGTAATCACTGACTGGAATACCCGTATAATTTGAATTGGACGTAAATTTCAAGTATTACAATATCAAATTAATTATAATTTCTGAGAATAATAACATATAATTTCTTCACTGTTTAATATTGGAATTAGGAATTTAATAACTCAGAGACATACTCAATTGCTAAATTGTTTTGTATTTTTGTTTTGTACGCGGGTAATTTGCAAAAATAATGCATTATTGATCGTCACGTCATTTGATATAATGGATTAATAATTATTGTGTAATTTTTTTTCATTAGTTTACTCACATCACGTGAATATTAAATTATAATGGCACTTATATTTTTTTAATTACTTGCAAAAAAAGTAGAAATATTATTTCTTGAAAAGAAAATCAATTTGCGATTTTTTGTAAATATTAAATTTACATTTAATATAATGAATAAAATAATTAATAAATGTAACTGAACAATTTAAAACAACTATCTTTTAATTACTGGCACATTAAAAAATGTATATTTACTCAAAAAGTCAAACCTAAATAAATTTTAATTTGACAAAGTTAATTTTTTTAACTAAAAAATATTTTTTAGTTTTGAGAATCAAATTTTAGTTTAACTATAAATAAATTTTTATTTAGCTAAATTAACATAATTTTGATTAATTTATTTGCTTAAAACAAATCAGTTTAACTACAAACAAATTTTAGTTAAACAAAATTAATATTAATTTAACTAAATAAATTTTCTTTTAACTAAATAATTTTTTTAAAATTTAAATTCACATTATTTCAAGTATTTAAATTTTCTTTTAACTAAATAAATTTTACTAGAATCAAGTAAATTTTTTCCAATATATAAATTTTTTTTGCTACTTGAATATTGAAAAGAATAATTTCAATAAAAAAAATGATTCACTGAGCATGTAATTTAAAGAAATAATGTACTTTTCTCTTGCGTTCATCTGGATCTATATGCAACATGCGCACGACACTCCACGTGTTAATCATTGTCTCGTACCTGCAACAATTCTAAACCGACAAAGAATGCCGGTCTGGCGTGTTCGCCGACAGCCAATCGCAAGCTCAGATTATGGTCTGACACGTGAATTTAATGGACGGTGGTCAGGGCCGTCTCATTCATATTAGAAGCTCGTTCCAATTTAAAAATTTACAGTATTTAAAATTTTCAAAATTGCTTTTCTTGTTCACGTAAACAAGAAAATTATTTGTAAAATTTTATTTCATAAATATTATAAAGGAATCTTTCTTTTACTTCTTTTTCAATTTTAATAACAAATATTTAAAAATTTTGTTAGTTTTTTTATTTTTGTATCTTTGAAAGTAAATATTTTTTGTATTATAGAATATTTTAATTTTTAAAGTAAACTTTAATTAAATATTAAATGTTAATAAAATTAATTTATATATAATAAATTCAATTTTTTAAAAATATTAATATTTAACGAAGAAATTTAAAAAATTTCAAAACATTTAAAAAACTTAATTTTTAATAGATTTAATATTTAAACAAATAATTATTATTTGTTTATTTAGGTAGAAGTAAATATTATTTTTAAATTAAAAATTTAAGAAAATTTTACTTTTTTACATAAAAACTCAAATGAATATTAATTTTTTTTTAATGATTTATAAATAAATTTTGGTCATTTTATCACCAAATAATTAAAAAGTCCATTTAACTGTCCAATATTACTGTTTATTAAAATATTTTTCTGGAAATATAGTTATTAGTTTAAAATATATATTTAAATATATATATATATATATATATATATATATAATAAATAATAAAAAATGCTATTGTTTTAAAATTAAATATCAGAAAAAATTTTTTCCCAAAAATAAATGATTACAATAAAACTATTTACCAATTTAAAAAAAAATTTTTATTTATTTATTTTAACCAGGAGTTTTATTTTGTTAAGACGTCAAATTTATTTTGGTAAAGTGCGCGTTAAAAGGTCTTTTTATAACAGTACCTCTACTTAATGATTTCCCCCTTCCACTTTTATGCCAAAAAGGAGAAGTTATCCTGTTCAAAAGTGCATTTTTAGAATGGTTTCATTACAAAGTGTTAGTAACTTTTATTTTCTATTATACAACAAATTGCTCTGTCATAGTGCAAATATTGTATTTTTCTATTATTTGAAAAAATTCCTATTGATACTAATATTAAAAATAAAAAACTAAATTTAAAATTTACAACAAAGCCAACTGATAATAAATCAATTACAAAATCATAAATTATGATTGATTATTGGATATAATATACAAAAGTTTATTTGATGCAAATAAATAATAAATTTGATTTATTAATGAATAAATTCTACCATAAAATATTATAATAATTTCTACGATAAAATATTTATTTAAACCAAACAATATACTTCAGTTACTTAATTTTTATTTAAATCAAATAAATAGTATTTGACTTTAATAAGAATTGATAATAATTAATAATAACTTAAATAAAAATGATGTAATTTAAGTAAATATTTATTTCAAAAAGACAATCAGATATTTTAATCAAATAAATAATAACTATCCAAAAAATTAATTGTATCTCAAAAATTGGTATTATATATTTTCTCATTAATTCGCCATTAAGAAATAAAAAAATTAGACAAAATAATTAAAAGTGGAAAAAGAAATAAATTAAATACACTTAAAAAAATTTATCTGATTAAAATAACCAATTACTTGACTATTGTGAATTAGTTATTTACTTGATTCGAATAATTTTTACTTGAGACAATTAAATGATATTTGCTTCAAATACTGAAATTATTGATTCAAGTACGCATTTAAACCTGTTCGAATTTTCACTTCGTTCCACAATATTATAAAAAAGATTTCAAATTAAATTAAAAAATAATTATTTAACCATTGTTTATTGTAATAAAATGAGAAAAATCGAATTGCATTCTGACAGGTTTTAATGTGCTATTTAATTGACGATTTTATTACAGTAAATAAATTTAACAATCATTAAAAAATTGTTTTATAATTTAATTTTTAATATTCTAATATTTTTATAATATTCTACAAGTAAAATAATTCAGCTTCCTTCAAGTAGGACCTTTGCACTAAATTTCTACAGGAAAAGTAGAAAATAAATTAATTAATAGAAAAGAAAAAAAGAAATAGTATTTAAATATCTATAATTATTCCTTTGTTTACAATTTAACAAGTGCGACAACCTTCTCCGGAAATATTTAAAATGTGATGTTAAATTATACTCTAAGAAGGTCACGTGATCATTGAATCGAATGCTCACTGTTTATATATCTTCTCTTGCCTTTTTTTTATGAAAATTAAAAAAAAGCAATTAAATAAAGTTTGTTTTGAAAATAAAATTATAATAATAAATTAAATTCTGAAAAATTAATTAGAATTTTTTGATTAGAAGTATTGGGTTCACTCCCCTCTCCCTTTTAATACAGAGCTCCCCCGCCATGATTCATATAAACGATGCTCAATTCACAACGTCACCTTTCAACACAACTACGAACGGAGATAGTCCTAGCCCGACTGTCCGATCGTACATGTTAACATCACATCGTCATATCAACTAAATTCAACTCGGCTCTCTTTTCAAAATAAAAACAAAAAAGTAGAAAATAAAAAAATTTGTGCGTTTGTGCAATAGTGTCAATACTTTCAGTTTATTTTTTTGTTATTGTTGTTGTTGTTGTTTCAAGAAAAAGTGCTTTGTCAACGCTTTTTATTTTTAACGATCTTATTATCAAAATCACACACTCAAAAAAAATGAGTTACGGAGGGGATTTAACAACAAACAATGTGGAAAACAATAGGTTAGTACAAAAAATGTTATTCGTAAAATTGTGTAACAATATTTGAAAAGAATTTTTCTTTTTTGAGGTTATAGTTTGCTCCAAAATCAAAAATAGGGCGTCGTCGGGAATTATTAAAATTGTGTTAAATGATGTAACAATCCGAAATTTTTTCCTTCGAGAATTTGTTAATTTGTATATATTTTTTCATTTCTAGTAAATATTTGTTATTTTTTTTGTTCGTAATTATGAAATTTCTTGTTAACATTCTAAATGGTCTAAAATTGCACAAGGTATAAATAGGCGGCGTCCCTTAAAAGTTGTCATAATTCAAACGGAATTTCATTTCAATCACCTTGAAATGAAAAATTTTAAATTGACCCGGAGGATGAAAATGGAAATTTATTTATATGATTTCGAATAGAGAAAGTTTTTTGGTTAGTTGTCTGGAAATTTTTGTTAATTATCGAGTGACAGTTTTCCTTTACAACGTATATATGCTCAAACATCAGGGACGTATTTTTAGGTCGATTTCTGTGATATTCAATTATGCAACCCTCTTGTTCTTTTTTTAAGAAAACTTTTCATTAAAAAATATCCTTTCATTCTTATTTTCTTTATTTGTGTTTATTATTGAAAATAATTCAATTTTTCCTACTTTAAAATTTTTTTATATTTTCAATAAATTGTTTATTATTCTTTTCCTTGTCATTTATTTATCTTTGTCACTACATTTACAACATTGATGTAAACAATGCAATATTATTAAAATTATTCGTATTTTCACCTACTTTTCCTATTTAACATATCGGGTTATTTTACTTTTTGTTTATTATAAAAATCGAAATGAATTTTTAATAAATTTTTCCTTTGCGAGTAAAAGAAAACATTATCTTTCATTTTGTTTTTAAAACTTTTGTTAGAAATTTGGCAGTAATTGATTAATTTTATTTATTTATTTAAGTCAATTGAATTGTATTTGCTTCAAATAATGAAATTATTGGTTCATATGAAGTTTCTTTGATTCAAATAAAAATTGTTTAACTCAAGTAAATATTGTTGAATTCAAATGAATATTTATTTGATTCAAGCAAATTTTTGTTGAAGTCAATTAAATTTAACAAAAATTACTTAATTCAAGTAAACATTTATTTGAATCAACTATTTATAAGTGCATTATTACTTTTTTCAAATAAAAATATTCTAATATTTTTATTATTATAAATAATATTAATTAATTAATTATTTATTAATAAATATTTTATTCTAATATTTTTATAATTTTATTCTAATAAAAATATTAACATGAAAATAGAAAAATTATTTTTAAAGAATAGAGTATAAAATAGTTGAAAATCTAAGGAAAAATATCATTTTTCTCAAGTGTCAGAAGAAAATGAGCATATGCTGCGGTCATCTGCCGTAAAGCAACAGAAAGTAGGATTTGTATATATAAACAACAATCCCTCTGAAGGATTAAGATAAACTCCTAAATTACATTTTCTTCAATTTATTACCTACAAAACACTCACAGGTTTGAAAGGAAAAAAATTTTCACTTAAAATACATTTAAAATCAAATTTATTCTAAACTATTCATTATAAAGTAGCTTATGTAAGTAAGTAATGTTTAACCTTTTTATCTTTAGTATAGTTGCAAAAATTTTATATATTTATATATTTCCACTAAAAATTGTAGCAAAAAAGAAAAGAAGAGAAAAAAATCATTCACTTTGAAGGCACGAAAAATTCATAAGTAAAATTTAATATTCATTTTGTAGTTTCTAGAGTGAAGGGCGTTGACATTTTTCTTTAACATCACCCTCATGTCGTGTCAACTTTTATTAATATTAATATTTTCATCCTAATTACGCTATTCTTTTGTTAATTAATTCCTTTTTGAAAATTATTAATTAGGAAATTTGTAATTATTACTATTTATCACCTGATATATATATATTTTTTATTTTTTATTGTTATTAATATTAATGTCCTAATAAAGTCAATAATAATTATTTATATTATTTTAGTTATAATATAAATAATTATTATTGACTTAATTAGGACTTAATTAATATAATAATAAGTATTATAATGTAATTTTCTGAATTTTTGATTAGGAGTGATCGTTAACCTCAAAGTTTTATTAATAATTATTATAATCAATAATAATAGTCGTGAAAATAATTATTTCGGCGCGAATTTTAAAATTGACCAATCAGAAATTATCAAGAAAATTGTGATTGGTCAATTTTAAAATTCGCGCCGAAATAATTCTATCGAATTGATATTCGGTTAAGTTGAATTTCTAGTAAATTAATATTCGAACACATGTACATTCTGATAAAGTAGATTTCTATCAAAAAGATTTTCGGCAATATTCAGATTCTATTTAATTACGCTTCTGTAAAATTACGATTCTACGAAAAAACGATTCGCATAAATTGATATTCGGTGAAATTAGATTTCTGGAAAATTGAAATTCGATCAAATTGACTTTCTGCCAGATTAGTCCAGTCGCCCTGTGTTTTTTCGTGCCAAAATTGATACCTGAAGTCTGATTGTGGATTCATATAGTGTGGGGTGGTTGTATGAATATGTATATGTTTCCCACTCGAGATTTCTCATGCTGCGCGTTATAAACAATTTTGAAGGTGCCGAAAAACAGTTTTTTGATGACCGTTCTTTCCCATCAAATTATAGGGGAAAAAGTTGTTAATAAAAGTTATAGAGCTCGAAAATACCTTTAAAATGATGGGTCATATGTTAAAATTGGTCCATTTGTTTACTTGCAAATGAATTTAAACCACTAAAAATGGCACTTTCTTATTTGTTTAATAACATGAACAAAAGTTAACAAATTCTTTCTATATTCTACAAAAATATACCTCTCAAGACCCTTAAGACATGTGCCAAATTTGAATCCGATTCGATAAATTGTTTATCAGAAATTCCATTTGTTAACTAAAAACATGGTTTTTTAAAATGGAATTTCTACATTTTTGGCCGGAATTCAACTTTAGCGCGAGCGACTGATGATGTCCCCTACTATGCATCCTAGAGCATCTAGGCTGCTCAAACGTTGCATTCGAACGTTGCATACTTTTGAAAAATATTTTTACGAACAAGAAGTGCATAGATGTTTAGATTGATTTTTTTATAATTAGTATGACTAATCAACTAAACAAATATAATAAAAAAAATAAAAAATATTAATAATTAAAGGGTCAGGAATTTTTTGAAAAAAAAAATTATCTCCCCCCCCCTTTTGACCTAGATCAAAATTTTTTTTTGCAAAATTTGCAGAAAAGAATAAGTAATCAAATGGCGTTTATGCCAAATTGTTAAAGTAAAAATTGTTGATGTAGTGTTCATTTGTTTATAAGCCAAAAATTTCTCCCTTCCAAAAACTAGTTTTTTTGTAAAAATTCAATTTGTTACAAATTGTGATTGATAGATTGGCATTTCATGAAGAGAACCCAACAAAAAAAATTGATTTTCATCCGGCCAAAAATGTAGAAATTCCATTTTAAAAAACCATGTTTTTAGTTAACAAATGGAATTTCTGATAAACAATTTATCGAATCGGATTCAAATTTGGCACATGTCTTAAGGGTCTTGAGAGGTATATTTTTGTAGAATATAGAAAGAATTTGTTAACTTTTGTTCATGTTATTAAACAAATAAGAAAGTGCCATTTTTAGTGGTTTAAATTCATTTGCAAGTAAACAAATGGACCAATTTTAACATATGACCCATCATTTTAAAGGTATTTTCGAGCTCTATAACTTTTATTAACAACTTTTTCCCCTATAATTTGATGGGAAAGAACGGTCATCAAAAAACTGTTTTTCGGCACCTTCAAAATTGTTTATAACGCGCAGCATGAGAAATCTCGAGTGGGAAACATATACATATTCATACAACCACCCCACACTATATGAATCCACAATCAGACTTCAGGTATCAATTTTGGCAAAAAATGACTACTTTTTTCACAGGGCGACTGGACTAGATTATAATTCTTTTATTAATAATTATTGTAGTAATTAACCCTTCTTTTATTTATTAATTAACAAAAATTATTACTTAACAATTGTCTTATAATTATTCATTATTATTAATATAATAGGGGAGAATGGGGAGTTATGAAGCACGCTTTGTTTATGAGTTGTAACTTCAAAAAGAAATTTTTTTTCAAATTTTCTCCACTTGAATCTCTAGAGGGTCTTTAAATATGCTTACTGGTTGAAGAATTTGCATGAAATAAAATAAAATCGACAATTTTTTTTCAGTTGGGCTAAAAAGCTGCTTTTTCAAGTTTTTAAAAATCATGGGGAGTTGTGAAGCACTATTAAAAATCGCTAAAAATTATATTTTTTGGTAAATATTCTTTATTGAGATTTTGCATAAATCCTTTTGAATTTCGAGAACCTAATCACTGCTGGGTTTATATGGGTGAACTTATCTTTTTGATTTGTTCGCGAATTTTGTAAGAATTCTACAAAATGGAACACTCAAAAAAACTTTATAAACGGAAGGTTCACGGAGAAAATTTCTTTCGTAATGATTACAATAGTCTATATTACAGCTCGGATATGTGACCACTTTTTGTAATGATTACGAAAACTATGTAATTTATTAAAAATTTAGTAGGAGCGATTACTATAGTTACTTTAATGAATCCAAACACTGTATTAATCGTGTTGAAATTTATTTTTTGGAATCATTAATAATTTAGATGTACAGGTTCAGAAAGGGTACTGTAGGCATTCACGCAGAGACTTGTTATAATTACAATAGTCTACGTTAAAAGGAAATCTTGGATTCTGTTCACATGTGTAGCCGTCTAAGGAAATCAGTGATACAGACTGTAGTAGCCTTTACAACAGGACTATAGTAAAATAAGGTGACCGCGGCTGCCTTGCCTTCTTATTTTACTATAGTTCTTCGTAAAGACTACTATTGCTATATTTCTGATTACAAATGACTGTTGTAAAGTTAAAAAGAAAATTTTCAACTAAAATAGTTTTTTTGTAATTCATGACTTGCGTAAAGTACGTAAGTTACCTAATTAGTGCAATTTACAATAATTCGTCCATTACGTAACTTAAGTTATTTACGTAAGTGCAACTTACGTTATTTACGTAACTTATATTTTTACGTATCATACATTATTTACGGAACTTATATTTTACGTAAATTACGTAAGTTAACTTACTTATGCAACTTACTTTTTTATTTACGTAACTTACGTAAGTTGTGTAAATTATATAACAATTTATACAGGCAAGAAATCTTGTACCTTCGGTGCGTGTGTTAGAAAAAAAATGTTTCACTATGGAAATGTAATAAAAAATAAACCTTACAATATTAAAGACTAACAATGAACAATAATTGTATTAATTACTGAGAACGAAGTGATTTTTTGACATTTAAAGTGTATAAGTCTTTCTCGCAAGCTGTGAACTTTCATAGCAGTTAGTATATAAGGAAGTTTAAGTCATGTATAAATATGTGTAAATAGCGATCGTTATTATGTTATGCGTTTAGTATTTAAGTTAGATTTATGTACTTAGGGTTTAGTGAAATTGTCTAGTTTAATAATATAATTTATCTTGAAGTGGGTAGTCTTGGAAGAGTGAAATTAATGTGCAATACATGATTAGAAGTCATGAATTACAAAAAAATTTTATTTTAGTTGAAAATTTTCTTTTTTAACTTTACAACAGTCATTTGTAATCAGAAATATAGCTATAGTAGTCTTTACGAAGAACTATAGTAAAATAAGAAGGCAAGGCAGTCGCGGTCACCTTCTTTTACAATAGTCCTGTTGTAAAGACTACTACAGACTGTATCACTAATTCCCTTAGATTGCTGCAAATGTGGATAGAATCCAAGATTTCCTTTTAACGTAGACTATTGTAATCAGTCACATAGACTTTGTGCTAACTCATATTTAGTTCGTATTTATTTCAAATAAATTTTTAATGAGTACGTTCGACTTACAGAATTGTTACAACGAAGCTACTTTAGGCATTACGAAAAGTGGTCACATATCCGAGCAGTACTGTTCGACTATTGTAATCATTAACAGAAAATTTTTCTCCGTGTTGAACACATTGTCTTGGAAGATATGCAAAATATCTGCTATCGGAATGAATCCAATTACAAAACGAAGATATTAGGTGAAAAGATATTCAGAGTAAGTGACATCTATCAAAACAATTACTATTCGAGATCTATGGCCGTGCTTCACAACTCCCCATGCTTCATAACTCCCCATTCTCCCCTATATATTTATTTTATTTATATTAATTTGCTAATAAATATTATAAATATAATAATAATTATTATTATTATATTAATTATTACTACATTATTATTCAGATTGCTTCGAAAATGGACTAGTAATAAAATATAATTACAAAATTTTTAATATATTTTTAAAATGATAGTAAAAATATAACAATAAATAATATTTTTAATAATTAATAATATTAATAAAGTTTTACGTATTAAGGAAAATTTTCTTTGTAAAACTTTGTCATAATATAAATTAAAAAATAAAACAAATTAACAACATTAAATAACAACAATAATAATAAGAGAATTTGTTTAAAAAAATAAAAGTAGAAAATAATTTTCGTTTATCCCGATGAGTAAAGAAAAATTCCCAAAAATTGTGCCGGACTAAATTTAATAAATAATCATTAAAAAATGAGAGAATGTTCTAAAAATATAATTCGCGTGTTAATGGGTAATTTCATGAAAGTCAGTTTTCTACTAATTTGGACGGCAAAATACTATAATACTAGTAATTCTCATACTGATTAATATTATCAAACATTTGTATTGTCGCATATATGTTGATTTTTTAAACAATATAATGAATTCTTCTTTGAAAATTGACTCATATACCATATGAAGATTACTTATTCATTTTACAATTTTTTTCTTCTTCTTTTCGCAGAGATTAGAAAGAATTCGTGATGTCTGACTCAGAGGCGTTGATGTTATTCGGTTTTATATCATCTCGAATCTAAGAAAATAGTGACTTTCGATTTCTCTTATGATGTAAAAGAATCTGAAATTGAAATCAGATTTACTTCTGAAATTATAAAACACACTCGATCAAAAATAAATAAATTAATATCGAAATTCTTCATTTTTCCTGACTTAAATTGAGAAAAAAATTTTTTTTTACTTTTTAAAAAAAATATTATTTTAATTAAAAAATAATTATGGAAGTTATATAAATATAGACAGTTTTTTAGTTTCAGGATATATACATTTGAAGTTTAGTTATCAGTCCACTTCTTGAAAATGATAATAACATTTAAAATTCCGGTTTTTGCGTCTATTTTCCTGTCCACTTATATTTCATTACTCGCACCAAGTTAAAAACTATATGAGAGGACTTGTTACCAAAGGACAAATATTCATTAACAATTAGTTAAAAAAAATAATAGCAGTGCAGAAATATCTTTGAATGTTTTTTTATAAATAATATAATTTATAATTATATTTCCAATGGACTGCGGAATCTTGTCCTATATATGAATAAATAATAAACAAATATATAATAAATTGAACTGCTATTTAATAAAAAAAACAAAAAATTTAATTTAGGTACACTTTATCTTGTAATTTCCAATGGGACATACGCTGTTTTATAAACGTATTAAAGATAACATTACTTTTGACCATGTAAGGCAATTCAAGTAAAAATTACACGGAGAAAAATTCTTTTTTAATGATTACAATAGTCCACAGTACAGCTCGGATATGTGACCACTTTTTGTGATGATTACTATAGCTGTTGTAAGGAGTACAAATTAAAAGGTATCCCTTACAACAGCTGTAGTAATCGTTCCTACTCAATTCTTAACATATTACATAGTTTTCGTAATCATTGCAAAAAGTGGTCACATATCCGAGCTGTACTGTAGACTATTGTAATCATTAAAAAAGAATTTTTCTCCGTGTAGTCTCTCTGGTGGTTTTTATGATCGCTGCTTAAAATGTAAAATTTAAAAAAAATTCTGCCATATTGAATTTAAAAATCTGAATACAGATTAGTATAAGCAGCGACCATATAAACCTCTAGAGAGACTAATTTTTAATAAAATTGCCTTACCTGATCAAAAGTACTGTTGTTTTTAATATGTTTATGGAACAGCGTATGACTCTTTGTATATTATAGGTTAAAGTGTACATGAGTTAAATTTTTTTTTTGGATATTAAAGAGCAGTGTTTATGCTTTAATTTGATTTTATGCAAACAGATCCAATCCAATATTTTCAAGGTCAGATTCGTATTCTGCGGACAAAATTCTGTAAGAATCGGCTGTGACATTTTTGGCAACATGCAGTTAATGAAATTTTGTCGGCCTGTATTATTGATTTATTTTATATATTTATTTATTCGTATTATTATTTTATTTATTTATTACACAAACTTCTGCAGTCTATTTTTGTATAAATGTAATTATTATTATAATTAGCTGCCGTACTCTTCTTCGACGGGTTTTAGTTTCTACTAATATATTTAAAAAGAGTGTCTACCAACTAGGAATATAATTTAACTGGGAAAAACTATGAATGAGTTACCGTTAACTATAGGGTAAGTCCGGGGTAGATGGCCATAGTTTTTTCAAAGTACTGTAAAAATTATGAAAAAGCGTTTTTTGTCTAAACTTTTATTGGTAATTGAATATTGAACACTTCACTTTAAAAAAACGAAACATAAAATAAAATATTTTCATAGCTACAATCTTAAAATTTACATTTTTGAAGTATATAAGTATATAACTTTAACATCAAAAAATTTTAATAAAAGTCATCAGTGGCCATCTCACCCAATAATTAATGATAAAAGTAAACATAAAAATATTAAATAAATAAAATAATTTTCCCTTTCATTTTTTGTTTATATCGAAGCGTGGGTTATGCACTACGCATTAAGATTTAAAATTATATTAAAAAATAACAATATGGTGACAAGAAGTCAAAAATTTTCAACTTATTTTAGACGTTACGACTTCTAAAATCTAAAATATCACTACCTAACTAACGTACTAACTAATTTACTAACTGCCTAACTAACTTACTAACAAATTTGCTAACATACTAACTACTTTACTAAATAAATTAATTGTATTAATATGTTTAGTTTTGGGAATAAATGAATAAAATTATTATAATCAGTATTAAAAATTAATAAAAACAAAGAAAAAAAGCTTCTGTGACAGGTATACGTACATACATCCTTATTAATAAAATCAGACGTCTATCTGTACATTGCTTAAAACTTCAAAATTTGTTCATAAATATTTGTTATTGATATCAAGGATTCCAAAAATAATCTTACAAATTTTAATGTATGTATGTATGTATTTGTGTGTGTATGTGTGTATGTATGTCTCTCACAAAATCTTTGTACCCCAATCACACAAAAACGCGTATACTGACTTGAACTAAATTTGGCACATTGTTAGATATTGACCCAAGGAAGGTTTATTAATTCATGGATTTAAAAAATATTAATTAGAACGGGAGGTATTAATTTTTTTCAAGAAATCGAATAATTCAAAATTTTACATTTTTCGTGGATATTGCTTTTAAACTTTCTATACTTGAGTATTACATGTTATTTAGGCACATTTTAGCATAATTTTGCAGAAAGTACTATTCTATAACTAAGATATAAATATAAAAATATTTTCAAAAAATCGAAAATTTCACATTTTTTAATAAAAACTGTTATATATAGGGGAGACTAGGGCGTAATGGATCACTTTTCACTTTTTGTTGCTTAACTTCGTCATTGTTGCTTTAAAACTTTCGTGCCCCCCAAGAAACCAGTGAATGGATTTTGATGAAACTTACCCCTTAGGGGTTTTTGGGGTCGCTGATTCCGAATCTGAAGTCAGATTTCCAAAATTCAAAATGGCGGATCCAATATGGCGGACTTTTTTTAATTGCTTATATATGTTTGAAACTCATCACTTGGAGGGTTTTTAGGGTCGCTGATTCCGAATTTGTGGCTATACTTTCAAAATTCAAAATGGCGGATCCAATATGGCGAATGCTGTTTTGAAAACTTAATTGGATTAGTTCGAAACTGATAACTTTGGGGTTTTTGAGGTAGTATATTTAGAATACGATATTGGATTATCTATTCACGGTCTTCCACACCACCTAAGAGGTTCCGTCAGATGCGCGTTAGGTTTTTATTAGTGAAGCTTTGTCAAGATCTATTTTAAAGTTCAAATTCAAAATTAGCGTATCCAAAAACCCTTGAGTAGTAAACCTACAAGCAAATAGCAATTTTTGAAAAAAGTCCGCTATTTTGAAATTTGAAAATGTGACTTGTCTGATTTTGAAAAAAAGTCAGCCATATTGGATCCGCCATTTTGAATTTTGGATATCTGGCCTCAGATTCGTAATGAGCGACCCCAAAAACCCTTAAGTGGTGAGTTTCAAACAAATATAAGCAACTTAAAAAAAAATATTTTTCTCAACATTATACCTATTGTTTATAATTATTGTTATTGTTCTATGTCGTTTATTATTTTTTTACATGTAATAGTAACCCTAGTGAATAAATCAAGCCAAACTATTTGTTGTTTTGTTGAAATGCATAAGAGTTATAACATATTTTCTAGGTGGTACATATATGTACCGGAAGCACGAAGGGGTTAATAAAAATTTCATAATATGGAATACTTAGCCTACCACCTCAGCTTTTAATTTAAAAAAAGCGAAATTACTTAAAAAATCTATTCTCCAGTTATTTTTTTATAAAGGGTTATCATTGGTACTTATTAATATATGAATTACAAGAAATTAAACTTGACAGAATTATTTTATTAATTCTTTTAAATATAATAGGTTTTTCTTAATATAGAATAAGTGAGCCAATTGGCCTGGCCAAATTGATCCATTACGCCCCGGAGGTGTTTGTTGAAAATTTTGTTATTATTTATCAATACCGTAAGTGTTCAACAAAAATTGTCAATTGTTCTTTAAGAACAAATCGTCGCTTGGGGGCAGCAACATGCCGTCTCAGCTAAACGGTGAAAAAGATGCCGTTTCAAAAAGAAAAGTGAAAAACATGCCATTTCGCGTAAGCGCTGAGAAACATACATTCTTCAAACGAACGGTGAAGAACATGCCTTTTCAACCGTTAATATTTAATATTCATATTATATTAATAATATTATATTAATTATAAATAATTAATAATATTATATTTATTGGGTCATTCCATTATATTTCACCTAAAGTCGTTGCGGCCTATTTTCAGAAAAACATGATAATTTGTAAAAATGATTTTTAATATCAGCACCATCCATTTTTGGCAAATTTTTTATAAAATTATTCGTATTTGCTTTCGAATTTTAATTTTTAAGTGGAGGTGCAGGGAAAAAAGGTTATTTTGACAGTTCTGAAAATTTAATAAAAATTTTTTCCACTTAAAAATTAAAATTCGAAAGCAAATACGAATAATTTTATAAAAAATTTGCCAAAAATGGATTGTGCTGATATTAAAAATCATTTTTACAAATTATCATGTTTTTCTGAAAATAGGCCGCAACGACTTTAGGTGAAATATAATGGAATGACCCAATAAATATAATATTATTAATTATTTATAATTAATATAATATTATTAATATAATATGAATATTAAATATTAACGGTTGAAAAGGCATGTTCTTCACCGTTCGTTTGAAGAATGTATGTTTCTCAGCGCTTTCGCGAAATGGCATGTTTTTCACTTTTCTTTTTGAAACGGCATCTTTTTCACCGTTTAGCTGAGTCGGCATGTTTCTGCTCCCAAGCGACGAAATGTTTAAAGCTCAAAACCTGATATTCAAAAAATTTTTACAAGTAATTTTGAAAAAGATATAAGAACTTTAATTTTAACTAAGCACTTGAAAAAGGATGAATTAATCGGAATAAAAATTCTTAATAATTTTAACGTTTTTTATTATGCCAGGAAACTGAGAATCAATTCGAGGGACAAAATTCTCGATAATTATTTTTAAATAAAATATAAAGTAATGTAACAATTATAAAAATCTTTGTAAAGTACAACTATTTGAAATTATTATCCAAGTGTAAATTTGTATTTAAACGCTTAAAAATAATATTTATATAATTTATTAACTTTCATTTTCACAATGGGACATGCCGGGAAACAGAGAATTTAGGTTTTAAATGCTTATTTTTTGAAACCGGATAACGTTTTGTGTCATAATAGAAACCATTAAGCACTATAGTTCTCATTAAGAACAATTATATTTTTTTCAAAATTAATGTAAAAAAACAACCTTAAACATATATTTCCTCTTTTTTAGAACTACACCAAAAAAATTTCGATGTTTTTATTAACTATGAACCTATAGTTAATCTTAACCAAGTAAAATTAATAAGGATTCAACAAATCTAAGTCTTGTAAAAACAACCCTGCAAATCCTGGTCAAATTGATTAGGATATTTAGTAATATTGCCTATTTCCATAATGCGCATGCGTCTGCTTCTGTTTTGACAGTATTACCTGTAATACTATCGTGTGAATTATCGTAAGTTTAAATTAATTCCAAGGTATATAATTATTATTATATAATAATTATTTTTTTTAATTACATTTACTTCTCTCTTTTATTGGGTAATAAGAATTTGATTAAGAATTTCAAATAATTATGATACAAGGTCTAAATCTATTAATATTATCCTAGTCAATTTGACTATTTTTCTTGGCTACATCAACTAATTTCCCTGGTCTCTTTAAATATGCTTGAATTTTATTATATTGACTAGAATTCTATAGTGGGTTCTTCTCCACAGAGAAAAACTGAACTCAAAATGAGTTGAAAAAGTGACTCATTATGAGCAGCAACAAAAATGAACGTCGCAGATGGCGCTACTTTCTATGTCATTTAACATTGACTCATTTTGAGTTGCAACAAAAATGAGTCATAAGTTTTTTCTGTGTCGTAACGAAGAAAACCTAGTCAATTCCTGGTATACGGGTCCTAGGAATTTTTTCGGTGTACCCATATAGGTCAAAACTGCCCTTAAAATTAACCTATAGGTCAAGGCTTGAAAGAGCGGCGTTGGCGGCGGCGATATCTTTTTGTAATATAGGTAGATATATTTGTATATGAACATAGATTGCAACGCGTGGCGTGAAATTTACTTTTAGATTGCATACTCACACATACAATCGCACCTCGTTTCCTAATCAGTCATATTTCTCGATCGAAAGTCACTATTGCGATTATGGGTCAGTGTTATATGTTCATGAATTTTTCCAAAGTGCATGCAATTGTTTTGTCTTTAATATATCTTGAAGCATTTTCTTATCGATTAGATTGAAGAGTATTTGTTATTTGCTTTTTTTATTGAATGACAAATGCCATTCAGTTTTAAATATCGATCTGAATGATGTAATATTCAGGTATGTCAATTTATTATGTAATATTTAGTTATGTGAGTTCAATATTTTAAAACAGAGATTTTTTACTTTTCTTTTTCTTCCTCATATTTTTCTTGACGGGAAAAAGTTTATTTGACAAAAAAGCCAGTACTGGTTCTTTTCTGATAAATTTTTTAATAGACATTATTTTGGAAGGCAAATTAATTTTTTTGTTAACAAAACAAAAAGAAAATACAAAAAATAACTATATTATTACCGAAAAACAATTTTGATTGTAGGCTTGGTACAAAAACAAAGGCACTGAAAATATATAATCTAACCAGAACTTTTTTTCAGTGTGAGAGAACTACAGTCAATTTTAATAATCACTAACGAAATATAATTTTGGTTTTGCAGAAAAATCATAAAAAAATTTTTTTAATGAACTTTAAGTTCTAAGAAGTCTGTTCATTTACTATCGTTGATTAAAATTACCGTAAAAGGATAAAACAACTGCCACGGTAGTCATTAGCATTAATTTGAACTACCGTCAGTTGTAATTATTTTAGAGAATAATTGTCGGTTCACTGAAAAAAAAGTTCTGGTTAGGGTATATTTAACACGATATTCTAGTTAAAACAACCAGAATTCTGGTTATATTAACTAGAATTCTGGTTAAGCTAACCAGAAATGTTCTGGTTATATTAACTAGAATTAGTGTTGCATTCGAGCGAGAAATCGCTCGAAAAGAACGAGAAATCTGGTGAAGAAGACAAAGAAAACAATTGAATATTAAATCACATTCAATTGTTTTCATTGTATTCTTTACGAGATTTCTCGTTCTTTTCGAGCGATTTCTCGCTCGAATGCAACACTAACTAGAATTCTGGTTAAGCTAACCAGAAATGTTCTGGTTAGGGTATATTTAACACGAAATTCTAGTTAAAAACTAGGATTTCTGGTAATTCCAACCAGAACTTTTTTTCAGTGTTGTAGTGTATCGAATTCAAATTAATGTCAGTTGTAAATATTTTAGAGAAACTATCGTCATAGTTGCATCTATTACACCATAAATTACTGTCAGCTGTTGTAACTTATATAGTGAGAAGTACTATTTTTTGTAACCGATGCAATAAAAATTCCTGTCAGTTGTTTTTATTATGGTGGTTACAACCGGCAGTAACTACCTTAACAGTAACTATCGTCAGTTGTAAGCACAGTAGTAAAAATTACTATCACTTGAAACTTAAATAAGGAAAATTACTGTTATTTATGACCAAGCAGCTACCAGTTAAAAGCAAAATAACAATAATTACCACCACTTGTCTACTATCAGTTGCAGTCACTACAGTAAAATTTACTGTCAGTTGTAACTGACATGGCAAGAATTACTGTTATTTGTAAATGTTGTAGTAAAAATTACTGTCAATTGTACCTAATATAATGAAAATTACTGTTACATGTAAACATCATATTACAAATTACTGGCAGTTGTTTTTATTATGGTGGTTACAACTGACAATAAGCACCATAGCAGAAAGTTTTAACCCTCTGCTTACGCTAATTTATCCCCACTATAGCATAACAAACATTATCGTCAGTTATACTTATAACTTGTAAAAATTGTAAACTTAAACAATTACCTGTTTGTTATGCAAATTACAAACAACTGAAAGTTTTATTACGATGTATACAAGTGTAGTAAGAATTTTTACTGTGGTGGTTAAAATTAACTGTACTTTTGTTATGGCTTTTACAATTGACAGTAGTTTCTGCCACACGGAAAAACTTTCTTCAAGAGTCATTACTAAACTTATTCAAGAACTCAGGATATGGAAATAATACAAGAAATGCTACAAAACCATAGATTGAAACATTATTTTAAGCTGTTCGGGGATAACTGTAGTAAATTTCTGGACTACTTGTTGAATTTTCTTGAAAAAGTCCTGAACTGGTTTAAGAATAGAAAAATGTAAAATTAGCGAAAAAAATTTGCCCGCCTGAGTAGTCGAACTTGAGACCTCGAGACTCAAGATCGCTCCGCCTTATGCCACTCGGCTGCAGGGACGCGTTACGATACTTTAGTTTTAGATCGTTTTAAAGCGTTTAAAGCCAAGTGGCGCTGTATACCTATTGGTTACGCTTCGTCTTCTTTCTTAAATAGTTCGAGACTTTTTCAGCGCGCAGTGACTGAAGAACTCAGTCGCAGCGTCAAGAACAATTATTTCCAAGGCATTAGAAAAACACCTGAAAATTCTTTAATGAATATTGAACTTTTCTAAAACAAGTTCTAAATTTTTCCCATATCCTGAGTTCTTGAATAAATTTATTAATGACTCTTGAAAAAAGTTTTTCCGTGCATGGTGGTTACTACTGGCAGTTGTCTTCACTTTGGTGGATACAAATGACAGTAATTTCTGCTACGATGGTTACCTTTAGTTGTAAAAGCATTTGAAAAATTTAGTTTTGGATTAAGTAACAATTTATTATTTATGACATTTTTAACAGTACAGGTGTCAGTATATTTTAAATTAATGAAACTAAAAACTGACATTTGTTATTCCAAACGCTAATTGAAGTTAACAACAGCTTTTTTTTTGAGTATCGTAAAGAAAAATTACATTTAAAAATTACAATTTTTTTAATACCGTCTGTAGTTAAACACTACCATCAGTTGCAACCACCATCATAATTACGCACCTCTCTTTCCGAAACGAATTTTTGCTTTAATTCATTAAAAAACATATTGCTCAATCATAATTAAATTTCAAAGAAACCAAAAAATAAAATGTTAATTTGAAACAAAATAGAAAAACAGAAAAAACACAACTATCATAAATGTGACAAATTGAGACGCAAGTGAAAGTTTATAGTTTCATGTTGTATATTATAATCTGTGCTTACAACAGAAATATAATTAAAATAATTGAATCGCGAAATAATCAACATTAAAAAATGAATTACCACTTCATGATTAATTCAACAGTTAGAACAGCTGTATATGTATGTGTGTGTGTATTTTGAATTATTGCAATTTCCGCAAGTTAATTGATGTTAAAATAAAAAGAAGTGTCACTAATGATTAATTTAGTATCATGTCTAGACGAGATATTGAATATATATATATATATATATATATATATATATATATATATATATATAAACATTTTCCTCTATATAGAAGGTTAAACATTCGTGCTACTTTGAGATGAGGAAAATTAGACACATTCTCCGCAAGTGAAGAGGACAAGAACCAAAAAATCATGTGGAGAAATTACAGATCCTTTCACATTATTCTTTTTTTCCTCAATTCGGCCCAGTTAACGTGGCCCGAATGCAGCGTTAATAGAACTTGTTTACAAATTTTTATATTAAAAAATTTATCAAATTTAAAATCAAAATTTCAAACTGTTATTGATATTAATAAATATTAACTATATATATAATATATATAATATTAATGAAAATATTATTGATATCAACAACATTTTTACTCATATCAATAAAATAATGATTTATATTAATTAAATTATTTATAGTATCAAACTAATTATTGTAAGAAAAAGTAGAATTGTAATTTCTACGTATTTCGTGGTCGCGAGGTTAGTTCTCTGACCTCAGAGCTTTAGGATCTTGGGATCGATTCCCGACTCTTTAAGCATTTTGTTTCTTAAATATAACTGATAAAAATTGTTATTAAAATAATTATTAATAAATAATAACAATACAATTAATAAGTAAAAATTGTAGTAAAATAGTGGTTTAAATAAATTTAGTCACAGTAATTAATAGTAATAATGGTTTTAATAACAAGAAAATAGTAACAACAATGATAATAGTAATAATAATAATAATAATAATAATAATAATAATAATAATAATACAAAAAGATAAATGAATATACATAACAAAAAAATACTAATTATACAAACAATTATGACAGTAATATCAATAAAATTATTAATCTTATTGTTATTTATTATTAAAATTAACAAAAATGATTCATTTTATTACCAACATTAATAAAAATTAATCCATACTACTAAATATCGTTCCACCGACATTTTCGTCATGAATAAAAAAACGTGACGTGCTGTCGAGTCATGGGGAAAAATTCCATCACGAGATATGTCTTTGAACTCAAAAACTGGAAATGTGAATGAAAAAAGGAGAATTTCAAGAATAAGAAGGAAAAAAAATGATAAAGAAGCTGGAGCAGCGTGCTTTTGAAAAATTGCACACTTGAAGGTCATAAGTATGTAAATCCTTGAAAAGAATACATTTAATTTTATTTCATTTTTTTCAATTTTGTTTATCTTAGAATTCAAGGTCTTTCGAGAATTTATCACAGAAGAGGAGAAAGGAGTTGATTTTTTAGACTTTAGAATGGAAAAGATAGAAAGCGGATGTTTCCAAGTTAACCTTAAAGTTCTTTTGTATTTTACGTCTTTAAAAAAAAGAAACATTATACACATCAAAAGAGACGCAATCCTTGATTGCCTTTCATATTCAAAGGGAAAGCTCCAAAGTCCATATTTATTTCCAAAGCCTAATTTACATCTTTTCGCAATTAATTTTATTTTTCCTTTTATTAATCTTTTTTTCACTATCATTATTAGCGACATAAACAAAATTTAAAAGTTTATTACACATTCTCAAAGAAAAATTTACACTTTTTTATTTCTATTTAATTTCCACTTGTTTCAATCAATTATTTCATACTATATTCACCTTCTTCTAAGTTTGTATATTTAATTTCATTATTTACATTTATTTATTATTTATTTCTAAGTTATTTTTTATTTTTAATTTAATTTTTTAATTAATTTATTTTTTTTATATTATTTTATTCTGTTCACCAAAAAAAAATAAAGTAAATATTCTAATAATGTAATAATAATTTTAATAATATGATTTA
Organism: Leptopilina myrica (nomen nudum); assembly: GCA_032872475.1. Taxonomy (NCBI): domain Eukaryota; kingdom Metazoa; phylum Arthropoda; class Insecta; order Hymenoptera; family Figitidae; genus Leptopilina; species Leptopilina myrica (nomen nudum). The sequence continues at coordinate 9,459,751 of CM065467.1, forward strand.
AAAAATCGATAATTATACCTATTAATTATTAAGTAATAAGGAATGAAAATATAAATTAGTAATTTTATAGGAAATAATAATAAGAATAGAATTACAATTACTTTTTTATTATTAGGATTAATAATTATTTTTAATTATTACTATTACTTACTGTATTGTTATTATTTATTTAAAATTGTTATTATTATGATTACTAATATCTGTATTTGTTAGTTATATTCAAAAGAACAAATTTCCAAGTGTATGGAATCGAGCCCAAGAACCCATTGCTCCAGTGGTCGATGAACTGACCCCAAGACCACAAAAGTATACAATTCTAGAAAATGTAATAATTGCATTTTGATTTAAATTTAGCTTTCTTTTCAGTATGTACAATATCATTCTATTCCAAATAGTTAAATCCTAACCGAAAGCTAATTCTAAATACAAATCGAAGACTAATTTTAATTTTAAATTGAAATCTAAGTAGAAATAAAAAATAGAATTGAAATTGTCGATCATTATACTAAGTAGAAATAGTTAAATCTAAGTAAAAAAAATTAACTAAATTTGAGAAATCTAATTGAATTGAATAAAATGACAATCACGAAGTCAGTGAAACTTCAATTGCAACGAGCATGTGTAAACGCTGAGGAATTATTATGTAAATGACAAGTCTCATTTATAACGTATAAATTAGTAAAACACTAACCACTGAGCAAAGAAAATACGTAGTGGTCGTCTGCCTTGAATGAAAATTATTTCGAAATTTCTACCTGACCTGAAAGGCCAAAGAATATTATAATTTTCTGAAACAAAAATGGACAAAAATTAATTTTCGTCAAAAAAAGAAGAAAAAAAAGATTGAAAGAATCATTTTTTTCAAAACCGGTATTTCAAATCCTTTTTTCTACACAATATAGCCTAGTACTACGATTTTATTTTTTAATGCGTAATTTTAAAATTAAATTTCTCTTTAAGGAAAAATTGTCTATATTTATGCTCGTGTTATAAATTGTGCATAAGAGAAAGATTCGAGTGAAGAATTATTATGAACAAAATTGAAAGTTACATGATTCTAAATGCGCGCAATTTATGTTCCGCGTTGAAAGTTTTTTTACTCTCTTTTTTTAATGCATAAATTTCTATTTTTATATACGGGAAAAACTACCCTTGTTAGAAGTACTTTTTTTTCTTCTATTTTGTAATAATTTTATTATTAGATAGATTTAAAATGCATCATCGACTCTGCGGTCGTCGTACTTTTCATCTCGGGGCTTCCCTTCGGGTCATTTGCTCAATATGTCATACCTGTACAGATTTTTTTAATTAAAATTTTCACCCATTTTTTTTGGAGAAAAAGGAAATTGACATTTTTTTACTCGTGAACATTTAAAAAGTTAAAAATTACTTCAAAACTTCAATTCTAATAAAGAAAAATCATAATAACAAAATAAAAAACAAGTTGTTCATTCCACGAACGTTTAGCTTCCTCAATATAATATATACAAATTTTTCAATCTTTTATTGAACAGTAATTATTTTAAAGTAAAATTTTAACAATCTCAAGAAATTCAAAATTTTACCTTTTTTTGTAAAATATAAATAGCGATTACTTTTATAAATTTTGATGAAATATATACTTTATGTACATCAATCGATTCGTTTTATTGCCAGGAACGTAATTTTGATCAGAATTAATGAAAATATTAATATATAAAAAATTTATTTCAAAAAGTCCAAAAATTTTTTTTTTCAAATTTCGAAAAAATTGTATAACAAAAATTTTGTTCATATATTTGGAAATCCTCGAGTCAGATTTTAGGTATGAATGACTGTAATAAATCTGCAAAATTTTAGGACAATCCATTAAAATTTGTCCGAGTTATTTTATACACAATATTTTGTGACATATACACACACACACATACATCTGGACATTTGCTCAGAATTGAATATAAATATGTTCTATACAAAAATGAGTTCATATAACCTTCTTTCGAAAAATTTAAAATCATCACGAATGCAAAGCTTCCTAGGCGGAAGCAAAATTTGTCCAGTAAGATATAATAAAAATATTATTTATAATAAAAATAGTACTTTATTAGTTGAAAAAATTTTATATTTAAAATTAATAAATTTTCGTCAAAAAAATATTTATTAACTTATTGTTACTAATTTTCTACGGAAATTGAAGAATCAAATAATTTCAATGAAAAATCATTTGAAATTTACTTATTTACAAAAAATTACAAACTACACATCTTCTAAAAGTTAATCATTTTTTGAAGTTTTTTAATAAAATTATTGAAAACTTTAATAATTTTTATAGACAAATAATATTATTAATAATTTTCTAAACATTTAAAATATTATAATAATACTACTTCATCGAATAAAACTTTTAAAATTATTGTTTAGGTACAATACATTAAAAAAAAATTTTTTAATTGAGAAAGAAAATTCAAAGCCAATTTCAGGTTTTTTCATATTTAAAAAAAAATGTTAAACAATTTAAATTCAAGTTTATTAAAATCATTCAAATGATTGGATTTTTTGGTAATAATAAAATAAGTGAAGTAAAAAATTATTAAACAATGAAATAGTTATAATTAAAATAGTAAATAAAATAAAATTACTATGTTTTCTTATTGTTATTATTGTTTTTTACTATTGTACTTATTATGAAATAATTATCATTGAATAATAAAAATACAATAAGCTAAAAGCATAAAAGCAGAAGATAAACAAATCCAAAATATATCCTTTAAATTGAAATGGGTGTAAGAATGAATCAGTGATTTTAAATGGACAATTAAAATTTTCTGGAACACAAGTTAGAAATGAAAGAGAGAGGGAGAGAGAAATGAAGTCGCAGTGCGTTCGAAGAAGTGAGTTTGGATTCGATTTCGAGAGCAAGAATGCAATCAAATATCGTAGACGGGATTTAACCTTGTGAGGATGTTAACATAATTACATTTCGTGACGGGAATAACTGATGGAGAAAATGGAACGTTGCAAGAAATGCCTTTTTGCAACACAAAGCCATTTGGATACACACAAGAAAACATCATAATTCAAAATAACATGCGGCTATTTTTCCGTCTTCCTTAATAATCTCTGTGGATGGTTGGTTGCTTGGTAAATAATTTGTGCGACTAAACACAAATTTTATAATCTTTTCAAGAAAGTCACACCTAGTTTTGCTTATATTCTATTTCCGTTAATAATTTTTCCTCATTAGTTATCCTCTAATTTTTTTCTTATGTTTTTCTTTAATTGATAAAATTGCATTCATTACTGCATTCCTGCATTCATTTTGAAATATATTTAATTGAACTTTTTCTTTTTTTCTTTCCTTTTAATAAAAGTGTTACACATGATTTTTGTGTCAAGTTCTGTTTTCGCTGAGGTAGAAAATGTTTACTTTTTTTCGTTGGAAGAAAAAGGAATATTATCACTGAAATAATTTTATTTTTCTTTTTTTTTTTACTTTTTTTGACAGATTATTTTTATCATTTCTGCTAGATAAATGTCTTTGGTTTTTCGTTAATTTATGTATATTTTTGTTATTGACGCGATGACATTTTAGTGGTCATTAAAAATCTTTGTTTTCGTTTTTTTCGTTTATAATTTATACGAAAAACTTTTCTTAATTCTATTTAATTGCAAATGACTTTGCACTTTGGCTAGACCGTAAATCCCGTATTCTTCATCAATTGTGTCATCAATTTTTCAAAGTCGTCATATTCTTTCGTCAATATAATCGCGAGAGAATTATTATTTGTTCCTGGTCTAAAGTCCATTGATTTATTTGCTTTTTTTATTCTTCTCCAACACCAAAACTTTTAGAAACTTCATTTTTTAAACACACATAAGCACGCACATTTAATCGCCCTGTTGAGAATGGAGAAGGGAGAGAGCCCCTGAGGCGCTTCAGACTGTCGAAGAACAAACCCATTTCTTACGGTACTTATGAAAAATCTTTCCTTTTAAAAAAATTCCCCCATTTTCTCAACGGCAAACGTTTATTGGAATCCAGTTTTCAACACACAAGTGGATTCGGATGTATTTCCAAAAAACGTGACGTTGCATTTTTCCTTCTTTTTTCTTATTTCTTATCTTCTCGTGCAACTCTCACACTGGAGATTTCTCTTTCAATTTTTCGTGAACCGAGTTTTAAAATGTTAAATCAATATTTAATATAATTTTTATATATGGAAACTTTTGGTAAAGAGAAATTTTATTTTGTTAATAATTTCTCTTTTCACCGATTTATTTATTTATATAAGTTCCTGAATTTTTATTTATTTTGGCTTCGTGAATTTTTGCTGAATATAGTTTTTTTTCTACATTTTTTATTTATTTTTGTTTCGTGAATTTTTATTAAAATGCATTTCCTAAATTTAATAGAATAATTCATAGAATTTCTATTTAATAAAACTTATATCAAATAAGAATTTAAAATAACTCGAATTTTTAAACGGCAATATTTTTATTTAACCGGAATTTTATTCACATTTAAAAAAAATTCTATTTAATATAATTTTTTTCCTCTAGAATTTAACTTATCCGATGAAAATCCTTTTAAAGAAAAATTTTCTTTAGCTATAAGAAGAAATTCTGGCGAATTTCATTAAATGAAAATTGATTCGAAAAATATTCTGCTTAACAAAAATTAAGATTAATAATAATTAGAATAATAATTATAATTGTAACTGAATTTTGTTAATTATAAATTCTGATAAATAAAATTCTCTTAAATATTAATAATAAGGAAAAAATTAATAGAAATTTTATAGATAAAAAATTTTATTTAGCCAAATTTCTATTTAACATTATTTTTCACCTCCATTATTATAAATAAAAATTACAAATTCAATGAAATAAAAATTCCGCTAAATGAAAATTTCTTAATATAAAAATTTGACTAAATGGAAAATTTTTACTTTACATAAATTTTCTTTAAATAAAAATGATACCAAACAAAATTCCACTAAATAAAAATTCATTTAATAAAAATTTTGGTTTTATTTCATGTAACTTTATTTACGTTAATTTCCACTTATTGTAATGATGACTCAAAGAAAACTCATTTCTTTAAATAAAAATTACACAAAAAATATTTTCGAATTAATATAATAACTGAATTTTGAGAGAATCATTCATCTTCAATTTTAAGAATGAGAATATCAATATACATTCGACCTGAAATGATCTCAAGTGATGTTATGATATTCTGTTTTACGGATATAAACAATGACATCAAAAAACACATGGGCAAATGTGAATTATCAACGAAAAAAGGGAGAAAAAAAATTTATCACATAAACTATAAAGTGTGTATAAAGACCGAAACTTTTTTTCAATGTATTTTGTGCGGGGTCCTTTGACACGTGGAATAAAATTTAATCAATTTGAAAACACTTTAAAAATTCTGTCGTACAGTGCTGCCCAAAATTGTCAGTCCACCCATTTTTGAAGGAATAAAAAAATTTTTTTTTAATACAATTTATGAAAACTAAAATTTTTTTTGGTTTATGTTTTGAAAAACGATAAAATTTTGAAAATAATAAGACCTTACAGAAGTAATTTGGCCAACATTTAATGTACAAGATATTCTTAAAAATCGTCATTTTCAATGTTTTACAAAAATTTTAATAACTTCTAAAATAATGAACGCTTTTAATAATCTTACGCTTATTATAAAGGTTATTTTCTACGAAATAAGAATTACTTATAAGCGTTAACCTGTAACAAAAATATTTTGTTATTTTGCCCGTTTAATTAAAAACAAAACATATACTTTATCCCACAAAATTGAATAAATAAATAATTAGACGAATAAAATAGAAAATGTAACAAAATGAGAAAATTAACAAAAATACTTTGCTATTTTGCTCGTTCCAATAAAATGTAGTTTAAAAAATTGAAAAATAACGTAACAACAAGATAATATCAAAACTAATTTGCTACTTTTCTGGTCTAAATTAAATAAATAGATAAATAAAATGAAAATGAAAATAAAAATATTTTGCTACTTTGTCTGTTCAAAATAAGTAAAATACAGAAAATAATAACAAAACAAGGAAAAAAAATCAAAAAAAGAAAAAATCACAAAAAAAGAAAAAAAGAAATGACAATACTTTTATGTAAAAATAATAATAATAACAACAATTTTTTGTCGTCTTTCCTCGAAACGTCACCTGATAGCTAGAGGGAACTTGTTTGAAATCGATTCGTGACGTTTGAGAACGACTACGACGAAAACGAGGGAGATTTGACGACCAACTTATATCGTGTGTCTAGGTCGCTTTGAGTATATAACATTCTCGAAAGTATATCGAGGAGTACTCACACGCAAGAGCTGAAGCAATCGACCACTTTGGTTCGTCAAAGTCTTCTATATTCCATACATGAAACACGATGCGCCAAAAGTTAAATTCTATTTGTTAGTCTTTGTTAGTCTTTGTTAACGTACAGTTGCATCGACAATGTAAAATCACGATTATTGCAAATCTGCAAAAATCTCATCTCCTTCACCGCACACTTTATTTTTCCATTTTTTTCTTGCAATAAAACAAACATTCACAACTTATGAGTAAAAAAATTATCAAACATTTTTAATTTTTAAAACTTATAAATTAAGAAAAAAATTTTTAATTTCGAAATATTTTAAATGAAAAAAAATCTTGTAATTTCGAAATATTTTAAGTGAAAAAAACCTTGTTATTTCGACATTTTTTCCAGTGAAAGAATTTTTCAGTTACGAAATTTTTAAAAATTTAACTTGAAAAATTATTTAAATTTAGATTCAGTTTTTCGATTTATTTTTAAATAATAGATATATAAAAATAAATGAAGAATATTCAGTGAAAAAAATATCGACTGAAAGAAAATTTGTAAATATAGAAATTGTGCAAATTCAACAATATTCTTTAAAATTCCTATTAATATTCATTCTAATTTTTCTACATTGTTGAATAATAATTTAAAAAACATTAATTATTTACAAAAATTAAAATCGATTTATTCATTATTATTTGCTACCTGACTAGTACTATTCCTTGCAACCACGCGTAGCGGCACATATTGTATCCACGCCACGGTGGTCCTCAATCACTTTTAGGTTTACCTAAAATGAGTCAAAATTGTGCTAACGCAGTTTTATCTGGAATCGTCCCAAGATTGTAAATATTCATTTCCGAAAATCGTAGCTGATTCTTTTTTCGAAAAACACACACACACACACACATATATATATATATATATATCTATATATATATATAATTTTTTTAACAAAACTGAAATTTGTATACAGTGCCGCTCAGCAGGATTTGCCCACCCTATCACAGTTAACGGTGTAACAAAAAGTTTTATATTTTGATATCTAGTAAAGATATCGGTGTTTTCAAAGTCTCATTTTAAAGCTTACATCTTCTACTTTAACAATTTAAAAAAAATTAATTAAAAAAAATTTTTTTTCACTGTTTTATTACTGTTTAAAAAAAACAAAAATTTCAATTTTTTTGACGATTTTAAACAATTGTAGTTTTTCAACAAGTCTTCGCAAATTAATGTTATATAACGCATTTTAAAGCTTATTTTGTCACCATTAAAATGCTTTTTTTAAAATTATTGTACGATATTTTTTCAGAAAGCTATTATCATTTGTTTTAAAAAACAGCCCTTTTTTAAATAATTATTATTTTGAAAACCGTTAATTTTTTTAGAAAAAGTTTAAGACAAAAAATGTTCATTTCTGTATGTAGATGTAAGAAAAAAATAAAAAAATTTTTGAACAAATTTTTCTTTTACTATGTTTTTACCTTATACATATTTTTAATTTAAATCAACCTAAAAACATAGTAAAAAGAAATTTGTTCAAAAAATTTTTTTATTTTTTTCTTACATCTACATACAGAAATGAACATTTTTGTTGCAGCTCATAATGAATCACTTTTCTGACTCATTTTGAGTTCAGTTTTTTTCTGTGAAGTGAAGAATTAAAATCACCAATTTTAACCTTACAACATTTTTTAATAATTAAAAGAAGAATTAAAAATTATTATTATAAGAATATTTTTTTTTCTGTAGTAATAAAGAATATAATTAATAAACTCTTTTTATTAAGATAGAGAAAAATATAGAATTGGATTAAATTTTGATTTGACTTTCCAATTACTGTTCAAATTGTAAAAAATGACAGTATACAATCGTAAGGGGAGTAAAAAATCTCTTGAGACTTTTTACGAAACTTTCCAGTAAAATGTCCAAGGCAGGAAAAAAACTATCAAAATCAAAGACACTTTTTTTCTTGATGTTGAATATTATTATAAAATGAATAATAATGTAAAAATTAACGTCTCATTAGCAATGGATGAGGGAAATGACAACAATAAAGTTACAGGTCTTCATTTTAAGACCGACAGTAACTCTCTGACCTGACAGTGAAACTGAACAATAAATAACAAGAGGAAGTGATAGAGTTTAATTTAAATCGATAGTTACTTAAAATTTATCCGTTCGGCGTGAACTCTTTGTTTTTTTTTAGTTAACAATTTAAACAAAAAACAATTTTTTCCCTAAATTCTCCAATAGTTTAAAACAATTTTGCCGTTCAGTAATTTTTTAAGAAAAATATTTTTCGATTTAAAATACAATTACGAGTTTTATTTTTCATTTCTTTTTGTAATAAGAAAGAAGAAATTATTAATAATGAGTAATTCTTCGGGCAGAAAGAAGAAAATGGAATTGCCTTATCTACTCGTTAATTGTGTGTCAACGAAAGGCTTCTTGTGAGTCTTTTTTTCTCTCATTTAAATTAAAATCTTTAAAAATGATCTATAGACTATTTTTTTGATCTTCAATAAGCGAAATTGAACAAAAAAGTTGAAAATTACATTTTCAAATTAATTCAAAATAACAAATTAATTGATAAAAAAATAAACAAAATCATTTTAAAAATGTAATTTTTAATTCAAGATTAAATTTAAAATAATATTTTAAAATCAAATTGAAAATTGCAATTTTACAATTAAACTGGACCTTATAATTTTATTTATTTATTTAAAGACAATGTCTTTAAATTTACAATAAAATTAAAAACTACATTTTTATAATAAAATAACTATAGAAAATTGCAATATCTAAATGAAAATTTTTAATTTATTATAAAAGTTAAAAATTTCAAAATGAAATAAAAATTACAATTTACAAATTAAATTAAAAATATCTTATATTAATTAAAAATTTTTTTTAGTACAAACTAGAAATATTTTCAAATCGATTTTGAAAATATTTTAAATTAATTTAGAGAAAAACTTGTGATTCAGATTTCTTTTTAGTTCCCTATCAATATATTTTTATGCAACGAGAAACTTGACAACTAATTCTTCCTTGTGAAAATAATCCCGACCAATACAGTAATAGTAATTGGTAAAAAGGGGTCGTTAATTGATCTCTATCCTGCCTCTCGTTATGGAGATTATTTTTTCACAACATTAAATTAGCTACATAGAAACTAATTCAAGGAAATGATTAATAAAAAAGAGTAAAAAAACAAAATTATTTCAAATCTTTTTTATTTCATTTCTATTTTTATTAATTATTTTAAATTCGAAATTTTTATCCAAAAATAAATATTTTTTCGATTTATATTTATTTCTTTATTTATACCACTTATTATTTATTCGTTTTTCTTATTAAGGAGGTTCTGTCGCTTAACGCAACTAGTAAAAACAGTGAACAATATTGAATGATTTGATTTACCTGGTAACGTAAAATGTTTGGCAACGCCGAATTATTTTAAAGCTATAATGCTATCTGAAGAAACGTAAATTTTTTTACAAATTGATTTATTGTAAATCTCACAGGTACCTAGTAGCAATTGTTTTAACAGATATGTAATTATTGAAAATCGGGTTTGTATTAAAAAAGTTTAAATCAATATCTGTTCATTTAATACTTTGCATTGTGTAAATATATATGTCAAACTATTGAATTCCCATAAGACTCAATGTTACATGTTGAAAATAAAAAATGTTTATAACTTTTTTATACACTGTCAAAAATTTAGAGAGTTAACGGACTCAGGAATTGCATTTGGGTGTTAAATTTTAACTCTCTTTATTTAACTCCCCTGGCATTAACTTCCCAATGGGTGCAACTTTTATAGAATCCCCTGGGGAGTTAAAATTTAACTCCCTTTTTTACAGTGTAGGTACCTAGAGGTCTCAGTTATTTAATGATAATTTAATTTTTAAAAAAATTTAATTTTCTATAATGTTGAGAAAATTGTAAATGTTACAAAAGAAAAAGTTGCTCTTAATTTGATCTCTCCAACTAGATGTCATTGACTCGAAAGAACTCTTCTCACTCATTTTAAAAACACTAAGTGCGTTCTCTTAGTACAGTCACGTTTTCAATTCAATCGAAATAGTAAAAATTAAAAAATCTAAAAAAAAATATTTCTAAAAAAATTAAAATAGTAAAAAAACGCGTAAAAAATTCCCAAAGTTTTTTAAAACTTTTTTTTTAAATAAAGCAGCCCACGTTTGTTTTGATTCTAAAAAGACGATAAAAATGAATTAATTTCGATTGGGATTGTATCTTTTATTTCTTTAAAATGAAATCACAGAAGTTGGAACACGTGCGGCTTATTCATTGATACACGAAGTATCTGCGTGATAGAGTAAGATTTGGCACATTAACTATTTTTATTTATTTTTTTTATTTTCGTTTCCTAACGAATCGACATATTTATCAAATAAAGATTGATTGAAAAAGTAATCGATAAAAATAAAATTTACTTTTTTGACAAATTATGCGGATCTTTACCTCAAGAGAGGCAGAAAGAGAAACTGATTAAAAAAATCCTTCTTGAACCATAATTGAATTATTGATAAACAATGTATGATAACGAAAATCATAACACAATGGAGTATTATTGTCTCAGAAAATTAATTTATGCATCTTTACGGTATTTTTTTTATCGGTTCAGAAGTTAATTATTCTTTCGACTGAACAAAGTCTTTTTTATTCATTTAAGCAGAGCGTGTGAGTTGAAAAAATATATACACAATATTATGCTATTACAAAAAAATTATGTTTTCAATTATTCAAATTATATCATCAAAGAGAAAAAAGAAACATTTTCGTAACAAACTTTTTGATGCGATAAAATACACGTTATATCCAATGGAATTTGAATTCTTTCAATATTTTGAACGGGATTCTTAAGATGATTCAACATAATTTGCAAATCAACCTTTCTCTCCTACCTGAAAATTTAAGCAATAAGAGAAAAAAACATGTTTTTTGTACGTATTACATCGATATTTTTGATTGTTACAAAATTAAGAGAGAGAAAAAATGTTTGTCAAATGTTTTTTTTTAATTTTCAACTTTTTTACTATTCATGATAATTAGAAGAGTTTATGCAACTATTACTGATTTTGTTTCTGTTGTCTTTATATAATTACGGTTGATGGTAACTGCTATTAATAATCAGTATAAACAAATACTAAAATAAATAAATAATAAGATATATAAATAACAAAATACATAAACAATGAAATAAACAAATAACAAACTACATAAATAATTAAATAAATAATAATATAATTAATTACCAAATTGAATAAACAATTAAATACACAAATAACAAAATAAATAAACAAATAAATAATTAAGTAAATAAAAAAAGAATAAATAATAAAATACAATAAATAATTGTTATAACCACTGGTTATAAAGACTAGATTTAATTCTAATAGTAATTAATCATTAATATTAATTATCTTTACGCTCTCTGTCTCTCAAAACTTTGTTTGAAAATAAAAAAAATCCTATAAGACAAAGGAAAAAAATTTCGTAGAAACCGTAAAAGTGATTTTAAAATTCTACAATATGCGTGCTGACATATGTGTATATAGACTCGAGGTGAAATAAAAATTAAGAAGTCGACACTGCTTATACCAACAACTGTTGCGACGGGAATGTGCAAGTTGCTTGGAAAATTGAATAATCCTATATTTCGTAATCGCACTTCGTAATGAACCTTATAACTCTGCCATTTCACCTTTCAGAAAATTCCAAAGTTCAAAAAAAAAAAAAAATTATGAATTTCGAATTCAATTTTTCTTTTCGGTCTAACGAAAGTTTATTATTAAAATTTTATTCTAAAATATTCACGGTACTGCGTATGTAATTATTTTATAATTTTAAATTATTATTAATTAAATTTTATTTTGAGTTTATTTTTTAAATTTTATTCTAAAATATTCACGGTATTGTATGTAATTATTATCATCATTAAGCGGTAAAGACTATTATTATTATTATTATTATTATTATTATTATTATTTGGTGAATAATTATTGTAATAATAATTATTTATAATAATTGAAATTATTTAATGAATATTTACAATTGTTTAGTGACTAATTATAATTAATTACTTTATTATAGGTATTAAGTAAAAATAAATTATAAGTAGAGGAGAACGGTACGAGGCAGCCAAGAAGGCACATTTTGGTTTGCGAGGCAGTTATTTAAATAGTTTTTTCAATTTTAATATCGCGTTAGAAAGCTTGTCTTATTGGCTAAAAAATCGCCATAGAACATTTTGACGTAGGTTGTACTTAAAAATTTCTACAACCCTTTTCCCAAAAGACCACATTTTGTCATATTTGTAAAAACGTGGGGTGATGCGGCCAACTATTTTAATAGTTAGAAAACATACCCGTGTAGAAATTAATAGTGGAAGTTTGGATCCATCCTCGCTCCACCTCTGGAAATGTTATAGTCATCTAGCGCCATCCATGGAGCGAGACGATTCCGCTAGATTGAAACATAACCTCCAATTTCTCCGGCATAAAGTGTCAAAACGTGAAAAATATGTTAAATTCTTTGATTTTTATCGCATAAATCGTAGTTTATTCTATATTTTTGAAAATTAGATGTTAAAAGTTTCCATAAATAAATATATATTTTCTATATAAATATTGTTTTTTAATGCATCTTCGACTTTTTCTCAATTACATAATAAGCATATTTCATTCGTGAATTTGTTATATTTCCTAATTTCTAGGAATACCTATGAGGTAAAAAATCACAATTGTATGCATTTTTTCTTTTCGTATTTGACCCAAAGAAAAATTCGGTTCAATAAAAAATAGTTAAGACGATTGAATGTTATATTTTTTAAAAATAAAAATTCAATCAAAGGATAGATCGGTTAGGTAAATATTCTGCATGACGAAAATTTGATTATATAAAAATTCAGGTTGGTAAAATTTTAAGCGAATGACAATTTTGTTAAATGAAAATTCGGACTAGTAAAATTTCGATCGGACGCAAATTAGTCTTAATAAAAATTCAGCTAAAGAAAATTTTGGTTAAAAAATTTTTTCTGATGCAACAACTAACCTTAAAAATTCTATTTTTTTTGTAAATTGTTAACTTTGAAATTACTTGAATTAATTGATTAATTAATAAACCAATAAATATGTTCTACATTTATAGTAGAAATATATTATTCTATTTTTGTATATACACATATATAAACAATCTAAACACACTTTTTGTAAAAAAAAATTTTTCTCCGATCAGCTGGCCGTATTTCTTTTTTGTTAATATTATGGAATAAATAAATAGAAATAAAATTGATAAATGCATAAACATCAGTACATTGATATTCGACGATTCATTTTTTAACTTCTCAAATCAAATAACATGGTTAATTTTTAAATTCGCGAAAGAAAAAGTTTTGACAGATGAAGTTATGTTTGCAATCTCGCACTGCGAGCCGATTGCGAGGACGGCGCGAGACGACAAAGGTGTTTGAAATGCTAGTAGCGCCATTACAGTGCAATGGAACACTAGCGTGGTTCCTGCCTAGCTCCAAGAAATTTTTCTACACGGGTAACTTAAAGTTAAAATTAGTAAAACATAACAAGGTAGTTGTCCTTACTCTCTAAATTTGAATCAGTGGAATTCACTGGGAAACAGTTATAAGTATACCATTTTTACAGATTTCTCAGTGAATTTTAACTGATTACCAGTAAAAATGGTATACTTATAACAGTTTCCCAGTGAATTCCACTGATTCAAATTTAGAGAGTAACTTACTTTTATTTTGTTAGTAAACTTCAATAATTCACATTTGAATAATATTATAATAATAACATTAATTAAATTCAATTTAACATTTTAAGGAAATATAAATTTGTTATTCTTAAAAAATGGTTTATAAAATTTAATGTTAAGTTTAAAATGTGTTGGAGTAGGAAAAAAAGAGAAAACATTTAGAAGAACCTATAAAATCAACACAAAAAGGCGAAAAATTAAGTGTTGGCTGCCTAACCCCACGAGTACTTTTTTAAGAAAACATCCACAAAACCCGTAATATTAAAAATATCGCAATTCCATTAACACCATCGTCTTCAGAACTAAATTCTGCATTAAAAATCACTTAGAAGAATTATATTCGTCTAACTCTATTAACTAAAATCACCAAAATATAACTCTTAGAAAAGTTACATTGAAAAAGTCTGTTTTCATATATGATACTGTCATTGCTAAATTGTTGCAGCAATAATCCCCATCTGATAGCAACTAAAGTAAACTACCATAAGCAGTCTACATTATCAATAGCGCACGATTTGAAAAAAAATTTGCAGAAATAAGAAGCAATTGGCTGCCTCGCCCGTTCTCCTCTATTTAGATAGATAGATTTATTTTCTTTAAGTGTTACAAAAGTTTTACACTAATACTCCTGCCCTTAACAACAAACAAATTTTAAAACTAAATTATCGTACTATTATATTATACCTGTATGTTACTAATATGTACATTAAATTTTAAGGAAGAAACAAAAAAAAAGAAGAAAAAAAATAAAATAGATAATAATAAGTAAATAGATACTATATTCACACTAGGTTTCACTTTTAAAAATTCTTTCAACTCTATTAAGTCTTTCGTTCCAGTCTTTGTCCACGTTCTTGTTCAACATTTGTAAAAGCCTTTTTCTCCAGCCGTCTTTTCCTGATTCCGAACGCCAGTTGGTCCACTATTTTTTATCGTCTTCCTTCAGTTTGTTCATAATTTTCTCACAGCTTATCACATGCTCCAGTGTCTCCTTTTCTCTTTTGCAAATTCTGCAGTTATTGTCAATGCAGCCTTTTTTATCCTCCTTTGCTATATTTCCACATCTCCATCTAGACCACGTTACTTTGTGCCATTCCTTCCCTTCCTTTTCTTGCCAGTAACTCTCCATTTCAATATTTTGTTTAATTTCTTTGTAGAATGCGCAGTATTTCGATTTATCAATTCTCTCCCAATCCTTTTGGATGTCCTGCTCTTTTTCAGTTCTTATCAATTGATTTAACCTTTCCTCCAGTTGTACTCTTGGTTTCTCCTCCCAAATTAAATCTATTATTGTTCCATCTCCTAACTTGCTTAACGTTTTTCCCATTGTTTTTCCCCAAGATGTGGGATTTTCATTTTTGAGACACCTAATTTCTTCTCTTAAGCATTTTCGTGGCCACCTATCCTTCTTCATATCTTGAATTTTTAACAAAAAAGCTCCCGCCCTTTTAAATGCTTCTACCTCCAGACTTCTCTTCCCCGACTCCATCTTCCAAATATAATCAGGTGTGTTCCTTGCTACTCCCAAACTTGACTTTATGTATCTGCCTTGCACTTTTTCAATATAATCCTTTCTTGACCAGCCCCAAACTTCTGCCCCGTATATTGCTGCTGGTTTTATGGTTTACTCCATAAAAAACAATTTTCTTTTCAAGTCCGTTATGCCTGCTCTTCTGGTTTCTCCCCAAACTTTGTTTATCATTTGCTGACTCTTTCCTGCTGCTTTTTTAGTATGAGTATTGTGTTGATTGCTTTCCGTGAACCAAAATCCAAGGTAGTTAAATTCCTTTTTTTACCTTCATAGTTCCACTCTTCCATTTTCCTTCTGCCACGTTTTCTAAAGATCACAATTTTTGTTTTCTCTACGTTGACTTCCAATTTATTCTGCCTTGTCCTCTATTTAATTACTAATTATAATTATTGACTTTACTAGAAGCAATGATAATAAATAAATATAAATAAATTATAATTCATAATTATTTAATGAAAATAAAAGAAATATAATTCATTAGTAAACAATAGTAATTATGAAAATATGAAATAATAATTATTATTTATTTCCACTGTCAAATAAAAAGTATCAAATAGCAACAAATTGATACCAAAAATGTGAACTATAAGATGATTCAATTTTTTGGTATAAATTTGATCCACATTTGTATTAATAAAATACTTTCAAAAAATTGTACAACAGTATAACATTAATTTTTTTATTACTATTTATAAAAATTAGTAAATAATAATATTTATTATTCTAATAACACTAAAAAATTATATACATTACCAGAATAATTAGAATTACTTACAGAACACTGAAAAAAAATTTAATTGATTTCAATACAATTTGTTTAATTTAATTAAAAATTATTTGATTCAAATAAATATTTATTTGATAATAGACAAGTAATCGGCTATTTAAATAAAATAATTTTTTTTTTCTAGTGAATCATAATAATTATGTAGATATCATATTAAATAAATTATAATCCCTTAATGAATACATTTTTTCTATTAATTATAAACTATAAAAACGAAAAACTTTCGAGAAAAATTTACAATAATTATTATCGTCAAGAAATAAAGTTATTAAAATCGAAATGTAAAATAAAAAATTGAAATCATTTACATTCGTATTGTCGAAAAAAATTCTCATCCCAAGCGTTTATGAATATTATTTTGAAATTTATAACCCTTTTTTAAAATTGATTTATTAATAAGCTTTTCTGTCGCAATTGAAAATTTATAACCATTCAGTTTTTATATCAATTTTCGTTAAAAATAAAATTTTTGTCACTAATTTATGTTTCTTGAACCGTTAGAAAAAGTTAACCATGCTGTAAGCAAAATTTATCTTTTGTTAACAGCATGTAAAATTTTTAATTTATATGCAAATCCCCCCCTGCCATATCATTCCATTCTAGAAAAATTAATTAATCTCACATCTATCACTGTTTTTTATTCGTTTTAATATCCATTTTTTTGTCCCTTGACGTTTTTCACACTTGAAAAATACTTTAATTGATTAATTACAATTTTTTTCTCCATAAAATTCGTTGCACATTTAATTTTAAAATTATCACTTTTGTAATAAAAGATGAAGACATTTTTTTCTATATAAAAATATTTTTTTAATAAATATTTTCTATATAAAAATATTTTTTTAATAAATATTTTTTATAGAAAAAATATTTCTTTTATAAAAAATGTTTTCTATTAAAAAAAGTGGGGTAAAAATATATGCACACTGTAAAATAAATGTGTATGGGGAAAAAATCTATTACGCTTGCTGATGACTTGTATGTTTTTCTGTAATAATTTAAATAAATACAATTTTAGAGAAATTTTGTTCTGTACATACGTTACGTTTTTGATTTAATTACAGGAATTAGAGAACCTGCGCAGTGTTTTTTATTTTTTAAAATGCTTCAAAAAGGAGAAAATTATGTTAATAATTGTCTAAATCGATTAAAAAACTGTCGACATTTGAGTGACAGTAAACAATGTCATTTGTGGCTGTTACCGTTAATGGTCTCTTTAGACAGTCTGTAATAAATACCGTCAACAGTACAAATTAAATCATTAATACATTACTGTATTATTACTACACAATTATATATTAAAGTATATACACTGAGAAAATCATAGTCTAACTTAGAGGGTTAGGTTTTGTGTGTTAAGCCTGATTCTCTGGATAGACTAACTTTTCCCTCCGAGTTATAGTTAAATTGATCATCAAATATAGTCTTTCTATCCCTTCAGATATAGTTAGTTGAATACTACATTTTTGTTCGTGTAATTATGTAAATATATAATATTAAAGTAATAACTAATTAATTATTAGTTATCTTCGACGGTAAATTAATAAGCAGTTTAATGACTTAGCGTCGACGGTAAACTTACAGCGGTTGATCGACTTACCGTTGACAGTAAATTACTAAACGATTGACGGTATATGCGAAAAAAAGTGGTTATAATTAATATGGTATTTACCATCGACGTAGTTATCGTAGTTACCGTTAATTGTTAACCTTCGACGGTAGTTAAAATCGAATATAGGAAAAAATTTCAGTAATTACCGTTTATTACCGTCAAATCTTACCTACCGTCAATTGCAATTACCGTTATTTACCGTCAAAATTTATGGTAACTACCGTTAACGGTACTTATAATCAATTATGCCAAAGTTAATCATAATTGCAGTCAGTAATTAAAATTTATCACTGGTAATATGAAAAGTAATTATACATAATTATACATCAAAAATTATAATTGAGTGTAAATAAAATTTACGCTAATTACAATCGACGATAGGTAAAATTAAAATTTCGATAAATTCCAATTTCAATATTAAAATTAATACAAGAAACCTTTAAAAAGAACATAAAATGAGTTCGATCAAGGTCCACTTGTGACCAATATTTGAGTATCAAAGTCCAATTAGAATGGATCCGGATATAAAAAAATTCGGCACGTGTTTACTGAGGTTGGCAGTTGATAAACAAAACGAAAAGGAAAATTTTTTGTGCGAATGACTTAATTAAGTATCCATTATTTATTTTTTTGGAATGATTAGATAGAAATGAAATGTAAAATAGTTTTGTTGTGTTGATTCTTTAATAATGTACGTTTTTCCAGCTTACGTCAATGGCCTTAGAGAAATGCAAAGTTATTTCTTTGGTCAAACAATCATTTTATTTAATGGAGAGTTTATATATATGGTCAAAGGTCTACAAACCCTCGTGTTGGAATTAATTAAATTACGTAAAATATTTCAAACGCTACAATTGTATTCATTCACACATTCAATTTTTTTTGTTTGTTTTCCTACACTAAAAAGAAAAGAAAAAGAAACATTTGCATACAATATAGTCCATTATACAAAAAAGGGGTTAAAATATTCATTTCCTCCAGACGTATTTAGATAATAAGGAAAACTTAATAATATCGTCTCAAATTATTCCCGGAAATAAATGAAATTAAACATTCTTCTTTGTAATTAAAATTTCTCTACAATTATAAAAGAATATTTTCATCTAATTAAAAATAATTATAATTATATTACATATTATTAATTATATATAAATAAATAAGAAGAAAAAATTGTTTTTAATTATTTTACATATTAATTATTTTTACCTATTGTATATTATTATAATTATTATGTATTTTTCATTATTTATTATATTTTAATATTACAATTATTACAATTATTATTAATTAATAAATATAAATATTATTTAATACTAATTTTAGGTTCAATATTAACATTTTTATAATATATAACATAAAACATTTTATTTAATACTAACAAATTAATTATTATATTATTAATGTGTAATATAATATTTTAGTTTAATTCAAAATTGTTTCTGAATTTATATTGTTTCGCTTTTTACATCTTTCAATGAAATGGACATTGAATTTAAAAGGGAAAAATTAGTTAAAATTATTCTCGCTGTTTTTTTAAATAATAACAAAATGAAATTAGTAATTTAGTCTAATTTTAGTTTAATTAAAGATCATTTCTGAATTTTTTGTCCCACTTTTTTTATCTTTCAATGAACTTGACATTGAATAGAACAAGATTAAATTTATAAAGTTTTTCCCGATGTTTTCTGTAAAGAATAAAGAAATTAAATTACCAATTCATTTCTTTCTTCCTTCCTTTTTTTTTGTTTAAATATAAAATTTTAGAATAATATTGAAAACTTTTGTATATTTATAAGATATATTTACAAAAAGAAATAAACTTCTAATTTAAATTTATCTTCGTGATAATTATTCAACTTGAAATTATAATTGTTCAAATCGAGGTGTGAATTTTTTATCTATTTTTTTCAAATGCCCATAATTGTTCTAGAAAAGTAAATCTACTTTTTTTTTAAAAATTCGTTTGCACATATCTTTTTTAAGAATAATCTTACGGATTCCGGTTATTTTTTTTTCATTTAATATATCATTCTTTGCGCGCGAGAGACTTTTATGAATTAGTCTTTAAAAACTTTATTATATATTCTTTGCAGGCATAAATTAACAAATTGATTGTTGTCACAGTCTCTCAAATAGTAAATCGTGCGTCAATTGTTGAATTTGTTTATTTTTTAATTATTGAAAATATTTTAAGTAAATGACAAATTTATTACTTTTTTAAGAAGGTAAATTGAAAATTTTTTCTACTTTTTTCAAGTTTTTCTTTTTTAAAAGGAAGTGAAAATTCATTATTAAAGTCAAATTTTCAACGGAGTTTATAAAAATCTTTTATTAATTGCCTTCGGTCACAACCTATGCAAATTTTAAACATAAAGTACTTTTTGTTGCATTTCAAATAACGACGCACTTAAAAAAAAATTGAAACATTTTTTTTCCATAATTTACTCGTTTAGGTTTTGCAATTGTTAACAATTATTATTTTTTGAATTAATTTTTAATTTAAAATAATTTTAATTTTATTTTAAAGTATTATAATTATTAAACTTTCTTTATTATCAAAATTAAGAGATAAGAATATAGTTATTATTAAAATTAAATAATAAAAATAATATTAAATTAAAATACAATAATTTAATTATCAATACAAAAAAGCTTAGAGTGCAATATGTATATAGAAGCGATGAAAAATTGAATAAAGTAAAGCGCATATATTAGATTACGTAAAAACTTGAGGTTAAAAATTTAGGTCGGAAAAAATTAGTGTTTAAAATTCCGAAGCAGTAGTCTCGATTATATACGCGTTTCAGTTAAACAAAAAAAACAATAATTAGGCTAATTTATACCGTTAAAATTGAAAGGAAAATCGAATGTCATTAACAATTTAAAATATATATTAAACATATTTGCTTATGTTTTGTCTCGAGTTATTTTAATTAGTCCTAGAGAAATTTATCTGTCGTCAAATATTGTTCAACAAAATTGCTTAAATGACACTTTTTTCAAAAAATTACTAAAAATTTATAGATTTTATTCCAAATTGCTCGACAAACAATATTTTATTTTGCAATAAATAAGTAAATATTGCATTTTGACAAAATGTTACACTTAAAATAAATTAAATTAAATAATGAAATTAGTGGATGAAATTTAAATATTTCCAAAATCTGCTATTTTAATCAAATTTTTTAAAAATTTATTTTAATTTTTTTTATTTTTATCAAATTATTTTAAATAAAATATTACAATTTAAAATTTAAAAAAATGTAAAATATTGAGTTAAACAACAACTCAAGTTTGAATTAATTTTTTGTTTATATTCTTTGTCCATTACAATACCTAACACAATTTCTACTCGTATTTACCAAAAATAAATTCTCCAAACTAATAAATATTTTTATTTTACAGAACCAGTTTGCGGAAGATCGCAAGGCACGAGGAACCAGAGTTCAGTAACGCGAGCATTCTCAACAGTATGGAGAAATTTGTACGAACGGTGAACGAGATGGAGGATACGATTCTCGTTCCAAGTCGGCTATTGGATCTCGTTGTTGGCGATTCAACGGATATTGTTTGCGAAAAGGGCAAGAGTGGCTCAAACATCAAGGACACAATGGCCAACACAGATCTCTACCGACTCTACAACATCGTGAATAAGATGAAAGTTGAACTTCTCTGGTCGCAGGAGACACTAAAATCGCAAGTTGATCTTGAACGTGACGACATTCAGCGAAACAAAAGTCAAACACAATCCGAAAATGGTAGCGTTCGTTTGGGTCATGCACGTTGTCCAAGTACAACATCAATGCAAAGTGTTCAAAGTGCATCGTCAATGGTATCAAGTTCATCGGATTCAGAGTCAGATGCTGGCATTGAAAATGACTCAGGTCTTGAAACTGAGGAGTATGGCGATCGTATGGCAACAATTGCCGCTGAAAATTTCCGACGTCATTTACGTGGTCTTCATCGTAGCATTGCTCGAATGACCGACGCTGCTGAATATCTAACTCTTCGATATCAAGCCGATATTGGAGGACAAGTTTGATATCCCAATTCCTCCCCATGTCGATCCTTCATTATCTCATTCGTAAAACATTCTCTTCATCCTCTAATTAATTTAACGATTGTTAAATATATGTAACGACAAAAACGTTCGTTGAATCTTCAACCACCGGAGAGCAAGAGACAAAAAATTATAATTATGTCCAGTAAACAAAAAAATAGTCTCCTTGGTTCTCGATTACAGAAAATGTTCTTTAATTTTCAGGTCCCTGAAGTAAGTGTCGCTAATCGTTCCTTTATACCAAGAGGAAACTTTTATTCAAACCAAATACTACTTGAGTTGAATAAAAATATATTTGTCTCAGGTTCTTAATTTATTTGTTTTAAATCAAAATTTTATTTGACACAAATTGTGTGCTCGAATTAAGTAAAATTTCTTTGAAACAAAAAATCTAGTCGCCGTTGAGTCAAATATATATTTCTATTAGGTGTACACACCCAGGCAGGTACATAATGTTTTGAATTTTTCTAAACTTTATTAATATTGATAAAAAAATAATTCCTTTTTATTAATAATTAATAATATTAATAAAAAATAATAAAAATAAAAAAGACGCCAACTTCAGGGACCTTCAAATTCCAAAAGATTCATTTTTATAAAACACGATTTTTGGTTCGTTTTTCTTTTTCTTGAAATATCAAAATTCCTGACTTGCATGAATAAAGAAAAAAAACTTTCATCTGAGATATTTTCATGAAAAAATTTCAAAGATAAATAAAAAAATAAGACTTTTTTTGAAAAACAATGACAAATTGTAATTTTTAATAAGAAAAACTATTATATTGTATCACGACGATGATTTTAATTCATCATTGTTAATATTGTTAATTCACAAAATTGAGCGCTTAAAAAAACAAAAAAAAAATTAAAACTATTTAGAAATTTTTTGCTAGTCATTTTTAACACGTTGTAATTTTTGTTTTTCTTTTTTTAATTTTACATATATATATATATAGAAAAATGCTTTAAAAAAATAAATTTTTTTCGCTCTCAATTTAGTGAAAAAGGAAAAGGACTATCAAGAAAAAAGTGTAAACAGAAAAAAGAGAATCTCGTTAGTTTCTTGTCTTTCCTTGAGAAATTTAAAAAAAAATTCTAATAATTTTTCCGAATGTTCAAATGTACGAAATGTTTTATTTTTAACAAAAGATTATGTAGAATTTATTTTTTTTTCGAATTAAATTTAATTTATGATATAAATAAATATTCAATAAATATGAAAATAATAACAAAAATAATAATGATAATAACAATGAAAAATAATAAATATAATGAAGAATATTGTTCGATAGAAGACAATTTATAAAAAATCAAAGAAATTTAAATTAAAAATTTTTTTAACAAATTTCTCTTAGCAGATTTATTTTCTAAAAAAATATTCATATTGAAAAAATATTTTGTTTATTTGAACTTTATAAAGTGATTAGAATTAATTAATTTTAATTTTAATTAATTAATTAATTTTCTCGATAAAGAAAGATAATTCCAGGCGATTGATCGAAATACCTTTTAAGCTCAATGTTCGCCACGATTTAGGTGAAAAATAAACCGCATTTTTCGTATCGCTGGATGACTGGTAATTAGATACGATAATTAGGATCGATATTGTAAATAAAATTAGGTTTCACGTCTATTTATTTTTTATTACTCTCTATATTTTAAAACGATTCTATTTATATAAAAAAAACAACCACAAAGAAGAATATAATAAAATAAACAAAACTTGTGTATTGTATCTAGGTCGCAAGTTTTATTTTTTGTTTCTTCTGTACCTTTTTTTATTTAATGAAATTACTTTTTAAAAAAAATTCAATACCTTTTTCGTTATTAAAAAAAACTAAATTTAAAACAATTTAGTAAAAACTAAATTGAAATTAGTTTAGTAGACAGTAAATGTAATACAATTTAGTAAAAATGAAATAGTTTCTTTTCCTATGGAAAGAGAAATGGATTTTTATTCATACAAAAAAATTGTTTTCCATAAGCAAAGAAAATTTAATTTTTATAAATAGAAAACCATTTGTTTAAATCTAAATAGTTTGATTAAAAATAAAAGAACAATTTTTTTCTACTAAATTACTTTCTACTAATAAAAAAAAATTGTTTGTTATTTAAAACAAACAAAATTGTTGTTTGTTTATAGAAAATAATTTCTTTTTTTATAAATAAAAAACTATTCATTTTTTACAACAATTTAGTTTTTATCAATGGAAAGACATTAATAAAAATTAAATTTTTCGCCATTGATGGAAAAAAATATCAAAGAAAAAAATTATTTCTTACAAAAACTTGAATTGTGTATTGAATTTTTTCATCTTAAGATTTAAAAAAAGAATAAAGAAAGAAAGAATGAAAAAGGCTGCATTGAGCAAATTATTTACAGTAAAAAATAGAATTATTGTGCTTTGCATGGAGCGTAACTCTCACCTTGTTTCACTCTCTGTATATAATTTGTAAATAAGATCGCGTAATGTAAATCGTAGTGATAAATAATTGGCTTACGATTGCGTGTCAATTCGTACAATTTTTCGAATATTATTATTTTTTTGCACACGCATCACTTGATTTGCTTTTGCAGTCCATCAAAGCACTTTCATATACTATTGACATATTTTTCTAATTTCAAAAGAAATCACGTTTTGTAATGTGCCAAAATTTGTATTTTTACAGAAAAAGAAGCTCTTTCTATTATCATTTTTCTCCAAAAAATTAATTTTTAAATTTATCAATAATTATTTAATTAATTTCTTGAAAATTTTTCTAATTTTCTCGATTATTTTCAAAATAATTTTTTCAAAACTTTATCATTTTTCTTTTCATTACTTATTTATTCAATTCTTTTCATTGATGCTTGTTTATTTTTTTTCATAATTACTAAAAAGAATAAATTTATTGACATTATTCATACCGTGTACCTATTTTGATTCTTTCGAGTAATTTCCGGTTTTTCATAGAACCTAGAATCGTATAGCATTCCGCAAAAGCAATGACGCGAAATTCCTAGTTTATTTTGTTAATTAAAAGAAATATATATACTATATTCCACTCACTATGTTTTGCCTAAAATGCGAATAACATTTAACTTTAAAAAACAAAAAAATATTATTAAGAATGAATTGTCAAAGTCTATATTAATTTTTAGAAGACGTGATATTGTCTTCATTGTAATAGACGAAAAGAGAGAGAAAACAAAAATTTACCACTGTTGTTTATACATATTTGTTTATCATAGTTTTTAACCAAAAACCAATGACTGTATATGTATTTTTCATCATGGTCTATATGGGATTTAATAATTACAAAATTTCTATTTTATAATCATTTCATTTAATTATGTTTCATAAACTTTGAAATTTCATTAAAGATATCTTTGTACCAATTATGTACAAGAAAATATTAAAAATAAATTTGCAATTGCATTTTTTAATAATTGGAGACTATTTTATTTTCATTAATAAAACATTAAGTTTTAAATTATAAAATATACCTATATTATATATATTATCTATTATTCTATAAAATATTTTTAGATAATGTTATAACTGATAATAAAAGTTGTTTTCATTTTCTGACACTTGTCAAGAAAATGTTTATTTTAACGGTTTTTAATAAATTTTATCTGATTTTTTTTCACGGTGGAGAAGAGGAAAATGCATTTATCTCGCATGCCCAGAAAGATCTCACTTCACTGGGGTATGTCGGGCTCAGCACAACATTCAAGGATAAAAAAAATAAACCGTGCATACCTGCTTTAGACAGTCACCAATACCGACTGAAAACCTCTTCTGATTCCTCTGGGTTTCGAACCTTATATCGACTTACGGAACTACCTAGTGGCTTCAGACTTCGTAGATGAATGGTCCCATGTAGTCCCGTGCCGCTCTTGTTCTGGCCTATTTTCTCTTTGTCCTTGAGAAATACTTCTTTGCTTCCTCGAAGGCAGTTCTGAAGACTTTGCATCCTCCTGATCCGGCGACATGCTGGATATTCTCCTTCTCGCCGAACTTTGTCTGGCATAAGAAGCAGCATGGGCTCTTCTTACAATCTGCTGCCTTATAGCCGGCTTGTCGGCACTTGAAGCACGCAGCCGACCTATCCACTGCTTGCCAATCTCTACCTATATGGCCATAGTCAAGGCACCTATGACACCTTGTAACCATAGTTCTTCTTCTTATCTTGCAGGAGAAGAACCCAATCTTTATGTGCCCAATTTTCTCCAGCTTATCAGCGTCTTCCTGACTTGTGACCACGACAGCGAGCTTTGCTCCTCGCTTGTTTGGGCCGAGAACCGATACCTTTCTGCTTCCTACTGGTACCGTAGAAACTTTCTCCAAGACAACCAGTACGTCCACTTTTTCTGTAAAGGCATCCATATCGCGGATTTCCAACGTAGTTCGCCGGTCCGCCAGCTGCATCATATCTAGGTCTCCAACGATCCTTATTACCTGCTCGGTGAACGACACCTTACTTGAAGTCCCTCTAAGTTTTATAAGAAGGTCTCCTTTTTTGGTGTGCACAGCTCCCACAACCCTTGTCTGACTGGCCTCCAAGTTAGCCCCTTCTCGAAAATTCCTCAGCACGTTGGCGAAAGTTGTTCCTTCCGCCACTTTAACTATCATTGTTGTTTGATGTTTTGGCTGTCTTCTTTTCCTGGCTGCCTTTCGTGCGGGTTGGACTTTTGCCGACTGTTTTTTAGGATGTCGTTCCTCCTCCTCCTTCTTCTTCTTTGTGTCCTTTACAAACTCAGGAACGCTTCTGTTTCGCTTCTGACTTTCAAAGACGACGTTTCTTAGCATGGCTGCTTTAAAACGGTCGCGTCTCATCTTTCGATCTTTGCGTGCTTCTTCTGACCAGGTTAATCCCTTATAGAACTTCTTGTCCTTTCTAGCTGCTGTTGCGTGCTTCTCCTTAACATCCTGTATGAGCGATGTTAAGCTTCTGGGTCCATCCTTAATTGTCATATTGACATTTTTCTGGATCTTACAGAACTTCAGCATCTTGCTGACCTCCTCCTAACGCGTTGCTGCCCTCCTGCATCCTTGGGTCACTAGCCACCGCCCGCACGTTCGAAAGCGCTTCACGATCGGAACCTGTGAGAGATTTAGCCGAAGCATTATGCCGCAGGTACTTTTCCTCGTTTTTATAATCGCTCATGATGGATGTTTCTTGTTGGCTGGTTTTGGTCCGCGTCGTGTTTTTGATTTCCTCGATACCACCTATTTATATGAAGCTGGCCTATCCGCCACCAGGCACGCGCCTGATAGAGGACCAGCAACCCCACGCTAAAGAACAAGTTCTAATGCGCCCCAGGTAGAACGAAAGTTCCACCCGGACAAAGAATCCAAATATTTCCCAAAAAAATGTTTACAAAACTTTAAACTCTTTTTTCTTTAAACAAGATTTTCAAACTGGTAGGCAATTTAGCGTTTAAATGAATCAACCAATCAACTTCGGGTTTGCGGTTAATTAAAGGTAACTAAATTCTTCTGGGGTAACACCTATAAAATGCTACAATTGATATCAATAACGGTTTTTTTAAAAGGAAAAACGGTGGGCAGTCTACACTGTGCAATTTGGAGACTAAAAATAAAACTAAAAAATTTTATAAAGAGGACATTCTAAAGAATAGGTTATACCTATCAAATAGTTAAAAAGATAAACAAATGTCAAAGTGGCGGATTCTTTTTTAAAACAAACTGCGTTTTTGCACTATTATTTTATGTTTGACCTCTTGTAAAAAACCGTTATTGATAACAATTGTAGCATTTTATAGGTGTTACCCCAGCAGAATTTAGTTACCTTTACTTAATCGCAAACCCGAAGTTTTTGGGGATGATGATTACGAATACGATATCAGATTTGCGAAATTAAAAATGGCGGATTCAATATGGCGGTTAACTTTTTTTAAAATTGATTCAATTTGACTGAATTATGTTTCTCGGAGGTTTTTGGGGTCGCTGATTACGAATATGTTATCAGATCTGCATAAGTCAAAATGGCGGATCCAATATGAATAATTAAATGTTACAAATAAGGTTATTCGCCGACGCTGAACATGAGTCTAAGGTAAAATTGAATTTATATAGTACAAGCGGAAAATTGTTTATTTATCATTTATTCATACCCCATTTTAATCGGCTATTCCAGCACGGTATAAAATGCCTTATTCTTCCTCGAATTGTTCATTTTGCGCAATCCACTGTTGCTGTTTTGCAATAAGAGCTGTTTTCGCACTGCTGCTCAAACTGTTCACCGCTTTGCTAATTCGAGTAGTCTCTGTACTTTGGGCATGATTATTGGCTTACAAACTCGCCATTTGCACCAACTCGTAACTCCATTGGGACAAAATTGATGTTGCGGGTTTAAATCTATGGAGGTTTTGTGATATTGTGTAGCCCAGATAGCTTCCTTCATTTTTTCTGCTGAATCGTAGTTTCTTCTGATCGCAAGTCCGTAGTATTACGTATCCTTTATTAATTATCCGTCAATTTTCCTGTTCATTTACCACCAAGTCCTTCTACATTAGTCTTTACGTTACGCATCCGAGTACCCAATCTTTTCTCTACATGTCCCACACATTCCTTCTTTTGTATTTTCAGGTCGTCGTACGGATCCATATCGAGAAGAGCTTTGAAAGTTTTTGTGTCTCCATTTCCAATATAAATCGCATACTTTACACCCAAAAATTCATCTGATCGTCCGAACATCTCTTTCACTTCGTCTACCTTCATTTTATCAGCGCTACCTTCGTGATTTGCTGTGCAATTTTCTTCATGTGTTAATTTCCATGTAGTATATTCTACAGTCCCATGTTTCGATTTCCAATTGGCACAAGGTTATCAATAGGAAGATTTTACAACAAGATCAATGATTTTTTTTAAATTTGCTGATCAATGATGGCATACCAAGCAACGACGAAAATCCACGTTTCCTCCACAACCCATCACCAGATACACTTAGGTGCAGAGGGATATTACCGGTTTCATTATTTAGATTTATGTCTTCTTTGACGGTTCTTCGTTGAATCTGTTCAAACACTGTCTTCGTTGCAGTCAAAAGAGTTGATAGAAAACAGTAGTAGGAAAGGCTGGGGTAAACCCACGCACAGGGTAAACCCGCTTACTAGCGATTTGACGCTATAAACTCAACTTAAGATGGAGATATTTGTACTGCGAATAGTACTTGACATACAACTAATGTTAAAGAACTTTCGTTTAGTTTCATGAATTCGTCATAAATTCAGAGACGGTCAATTGCTTTTAGAAATGCAAAAAAGAAAAAATGATTTTCGGATTTTTAAGTTTTTCGATTATTATTTTTGAGACTTAACTTGTTCGATAAATTATTTTTATATGCTACTGGATGTCCTTTTTCGAAATATATATGTAGTTTTGTTTGATTTCAAAAAGATTTATTTAAATTTATTCTGAAATGTGAGAAACACATTGGGGGTAAAGTCGCTCACATGAAGTCGGGGTAAAGCCGCTCACTTATTAAATTTGTGTAGGATGCCGAAACAGTATTAACAGTATTTGCATTTTTTTGGCGATCTTAAAATTTTTAATATTTAAAATATTTATTAAAAGATAAATAATATTCATTTCCTAACAATGTTATTGAATTATTGGGTAATTAGTTGAATATTTAACATTTTGAATGTCCCGCATTTCGCGATTTGTGGCGATTTTTTTGAATAAATGGCGCCGAACTAACAATATTTTTTGTCATTATAAGTGATTATTAGGTTATAACAAACAACGCAAACAAATAATCAAAATTTATCCCTGTCTTTTTCGGCTAAAAAAAGACATAAATCTAGTTTGTTCTCTTCGTTTAGTTCAAATTTCTTTTGTTATATTTTATCAATAATAAAATCTATAACATGTTACATCCAGAAATGTATCTACATTTTAATTTTCTCTTAACAAAATATTATTTAAATTCACAGTTGCAATTCATTAAACCTATACTTACTATTTAATAAACCCATATTTATTGTTTATAGAACTCATAATTTATCATTAATAAATCATACTAAAGTCGGAAATAAGGAGAAATTTAATATATACAAAATAAAATTGTCAGGATTACCTTAAATTCTTTTAAAAAATCAAGTGATCGGGTTTACCCCGAGGGGTGAGCGGATTTACCCTGGAAAATTGTGATTTTGAAATTTGGTATATGTGTATTAAAAATTTTACCTATAAAACTAAAACAGATAAATCAAAAATTCTTTTTTCTTTTGTTAGTAGAAATTATAAGCTTTCAAATTATATAAATTAACTTGGATTTAGAGAATAATTTCCTAGGTTTTTACCGTTATGAAAAAAAGTGAGCGGGTTTACCCCAGTCTCCCCTACATATTATAACTGAAAGTGTGAGTGATGTCCATAATAGAGCACAAAACATTTTAACTGAAGTATCTAAGTCCTAAAATTCGTAACGCAAACATGAGGCGCCGATTTATCTCATAACAGTTATTTACACGTGGACTTGATTGAACTTCGCGGGTCTCACAAGAACACTTTATTATTAACTAAAAAGCGAATCCCGGTGCAGAAATACGAAAGAATTTCACATCCTTATGACATGACTAACAAACTAAACATTCACTCAGAAAGCTAAAAATAGTTAAAAAATGACAAATCACATAATTACTATTAATGTCTATTTTAATCCTCTCATAATCGGAACTTTTTAGCTTCTTTGATGATGCACTTACATATGTGTCATTCGTTTCGGACGTAAAATAATTTCCTTGAAAGCATTTTCTTTTTTGTAGGTTTAAACGTTTGTGCCTAATTTTGTTGGCATGTTTGTTATTTAATACTATCTAATGATGCACTTCCAATTAGGTTATTTTAAAAAAGCCGTAAGACAATCGAGCATCTTATAAAACATCCATCGAAATAAATGAATGCAACGTTATTGTTTTTTTTATAAAAGAGGGATTCTCAAAGAACATCAGAAGTAAAAGAGAGATACTCGAATCACTAGTCAATGAACACACCTTAGAATTAATGTTTTATTATTTAATATTTTAAAAATTTACCACAATTTTTGATAATTAATATTTAATTTTTAATTTCCCAAATTCACTATTGGCAAGAGGACAAAAAAACCTTTCCGAAACATATTCTAAAAAAATTTCCTATTAAAAGTATGTTCAGAAAAAATCACAAAGTAGACGGTGTCAGCAAAATTGGTTAAATTGGCCCTACACTGTCCCCTTCAAATTTTCGAAAAAGTCAAAAATATTTTTTAGGTCACATTTCTACTTGATAGAACAACAAATTCTAAATTTGAAATTTAGTTTAAAATTTTTTCAAGAAGTTGAAATTTCAACTTAGGACATTACACGTAAAATGCCTCCTATGTGAAATTGATGGAAAATAAATCCCTTTAAACATATAACGTTATATTTTTTACATTTAAGATATTAAAGGAAGGTTCCCATTGCGGGGGTAAAAAAACGTTATAGCGCTTTTTAATCATTTATGTACATGTATAAATGTCATGATCGGTATTTGTATTTTTTATATTATTATTCATTCTTTATCAGGTATCAAATTATTAATATTTAAAAACAAACTTAAAAAATTGCATTTTTGACGATAATGATATATATAATGATATATATAATCTTTATCATTTTAAATACATTCTTTGTATAAACAGTGTATTCTACTAAACCACTATTTTTTCCCAGAAAGCCGTAATGACTTTTAAATAAAAAATTGTTTCCAAAAATACTAATCAAAATTATCTTTAGCCACCATTGCTAGAAAACGAATTTTAAACAGTAGTCAATAAGAAACTGACCCTCAGCAACCGTTGCTATACAACGAACAATTTTAATTAAAATTGTTGCTATCCTATGCAAGAAATTTTAACTTATGTTATACTGCCCTCAAAATTGACCTAAAATTTGAGGGTAGCATGAATTGTTTGTCAACTTTAGACGTTTAGGTCAATACTGCCCTCAAAATTAACATAAATTTTGACAGTAGCAGAAATTGTTTGTCAATTTTTAATGTTTAGGTAAGAACTGCCCTCAAAATTGTCCAAAATTTTGAGAGTAGCGGAAATTGTTTGTTAAATTTTGACGTTCAGTTCAAAACTGCCCTCAAAATTGACTTAATTTTGAGGATACTTAAATTTTGTAGTACCATAACAGCCTGCAAGTAAATCAAATTGTCTTTGGTATAGGCTTTGACGTCCTATTTGGCGCTCCTATTTGAGGGGCAAGCTCTGACCTGTAGGTGAAACATTGATAAAATTTTGGCGTAATGTGATGGCCCACATTAAGGCCCCTTTTAAAACACGTAGCTCAAAAAATACAGTACCGTCCGAAATTGTCAGTCCACCCATTTTTAAAGGAATGAAAAAAATTTTTTAACATTAATTTTATGAAAACTAAAATTTCATTCGGTTTATATTTTGAAAGACGATAAAATTTTAAAAAGAATAAGACCTTACAGAAGTCATTTGACAAATATTTTTTCAAGATATTCCTAAAAATCCTCATTTTCAATGTTTTACAAAAATTTGAATAACTTCTAAAATAATGAACTCTTTTTCATAATCTTAGGCTTATTTTAAAGGTCATTTTCTATGGAATAAGAATTACTTATAGCCAGTAACCTACAATTTTTTTCTTAGAATAAGCATGACGTCAAAGTTGGACAAAAAAATTTGAAAAATTTGAAATAATATTATTAAAAGAAAAAGAATTTGTAAAATTTAAAAAAAATTTTTTATTAAATTTTCTTGAAAAATCTACATTATATCATGTTTTATATATGTTTTAGAATAGTTTTTAGTACAAAAAATGATTTCAAATTTTTCCAATTTTTTTGTCCAATTTTGACGTCATGCTTATTCCAAGAAAAAAATTGCAGGTTAATGACTATAAGTAATTCTTATTCTGTAGAAAATGACCTTTAAAATAAGTCTAAGTACTAAAAACTATTCTAAAACATATATAAAACATGATATAATGTAGATTTTTCAAGAAAATTTAATAAAAAAATTTATTTAAATTTTACAAATTCTTTTTCTTTTAATAATATTATTTCAAATTTTTCAAATTTTTTTGTCCAACTTTGACGTCATGCTTATTCTAAGAAAAAAATTGTAGGTTACTGGCTATAAGTAATTCTTATTCCATAGAAAATGACCTTTAAAATAAGCCTAAGATTATGAAAAAGAGTTCATTATTTTAGAAGTTATTCAAATTTTTGTAAAACATTGAAAATGAGGATTTTTAGGAATATCTTGAAAAAATATTTGTCAAATGACTTCTGTAAGGTCTTATTTTTTTTTTAATTTTATCGTCTTTCAAAATATAAACCGAATGAAATTTTAGTTTTCATAAAATTAATGTTAAAAAATTTTTTTCATTCCTTTAAAAATGGGTGGACTGACAATTTTGGCCGGCACTGTAGGTAAAATTAAACAGATATTTTTATCCGTTATTTATCCTCTTTTTGACCTATAGGTCAAAAATAGGTCAAATTAGACATAAGTTTTGACGGCCCTAAAAATCCTGACTCTATTTCTGGATAATATGAAGATTGTAGGTAAAACACAGATCAAATTTTGACGTAATGTGATAACCCACATTAAGGCCTCTTTTAAAACCCGTAGTTCGAAAAATAGGCAAAATTAAACTTGTATTTTGACATAATGTAAGGACCTACACGGGGACCACTTTTTTACATATTGGTCAAAAAATAGGTCAAATTAAACATGGATTTTGATGTAATGTTATTTATTCTCTTTTTGACCTATATGTAAAACAAGTTGTTCATTTCATGACCATTTAGCTTCCTCAATATATATTATTATATATAATTTTAAAAGTTAAATAATTATAATAGTTTATTAAATATAATTAATAAACCGGGTAAACTACCCTGAATAAATATTAATTATTCAATTTTTTATTATAGAATAATTATTTTAAATGTCAAAAAATACAAAATTTAAATTTTTTGTGAAAAATTAAAATATTTATTAATTCTATAAATTTTGATAAAATATATACTTTATATACATGAATCGATTCGTTTTTATGTCAGGAATGCAATTTTGACAAGAATTATTAAAAATTTTAATATAGAAAAAAGTTATTTCAAAAAACCAAAAAATTAAAAAATGTTGAAAAAAAATTTTTTTTATATATATTTTTGAAAATCCTTCTGTCTGATTCTTGGTATTCATGACCGTAATACACCTACAAAATCTTATCAAAATCCATCAAGATGTGTGAGAGAAAATTTGTCCACAAGAATCGGTGACATACACACACACACACACACACACACACACACACACATACACACACACATACACACACATACATACACACACACATACATACACACATACATCCGGACATTTGTTCCTCTCGACGAATTATATATTCTACACTTGAAAATTTGTAAAAATAATTGATTTTAAAAAATTCGGAAATCGACATCACTATAAGGCTTCCTTTATGAGGAAGCAAAAATAGGTCTATTTTGACATGTTTTGACTTATCTTTTTGACCTATAGGTCAAAAAATAGGTCAAATAAGACATAGATTTTGACGTAATGTGAGACCGTTATTTATCTTCTTTTGGATCTATAGGTCAAAAAATAGGTCAAATTAAACATAGACGTTATTTATCCTCTTTTTGACCTATAGATTAAAAAATAGGTCAATTTTGACATAAGTTTTGTTTTATGTTTTTGACCTATAGGTCAAAAAATAGGTCAAATCAGACATAGATTTTAACGTAATGTGAGGCCGTTATTTTTCCTCTTTTTGATCAAAAAAAAGGTCAATTTTGACGTAAGTTTTGACGGACCCTTTGGGATAGGACGCCCTTACAGAATCTTGAAACAGCGGCGGCGTTGGCGGCGATATCTATTTATAAGATAGACATATATATATATGAGTGATTCCACGTCAAGTGATCA
This sequence comes from Leptopilina myrica (nomen nudum), assembly GCA_032872475.1. Lineage (NCBI taxonomy): Eukaryota > Metazoa > Arthropoda > Insecta > Hymenoptera > Figitidae > Leptopilina > Leptopilina myrica (nomen nudum). The sequence continues at coordinate 9,494,840 of CM065467.1, forward strand.
AGGGGTTTTAAGGTATGTAATGTTTATTTCCATAATTTTTTACTCTTAAACTATTAAACATAAAAATTTGGCAAGTACATTTTGAAAAGGTTTTTTCATTCTCCTTCCATTGGAAATAAGCGTTTTGAAAAAACATTTTTTTTACCCAAAAAAAAGTAAAAATAAATATTAATTTGGGGGGGTCAAAAATGCAATTTCTTAAGTTTGTTTTTAAATATTAATAATTTGATACCTAATAAAGAATGAATAATTGGTTAAATTGGACCTACACTGTCCCCTTCAAATTTTCGAAAAAGTCAAAAATATTTTTTAGGTCACATTTCTACTTGATAGAACAACAAATTCTAAATTTAAAATTTAGTTTAAAATTTTTTCAAGAAGTTGAAATTTCAACTTAGGACATTACACGTAAAATGCCTCCTATGTGAAATTGATGGAAAATAAATCCCTTTAAACATATAACGTTATATTTTTTACATTTAAGATATTAAAGGAAGGTTCCCATTGCGGGGGTAAAAAAACGTTATAGCGCTCAAACAAAAAACACTCTAATCGGTTTAAAATTATGGCTATAGTCATTCATAAACAGTAAAATCATGCATCGGTATTTATGTTAGCTCTGGTAAATTGTAAAATTAAAAGAAAATACACCTCTATAGGTATAATATGTAAAAAGTTAGTAATTAACAATAATAATAATTTGTTTAAACAAATATAAATTTAAAAATTGCACAGAATTCTTACGAATTTATAGCCTGACATTCTCCAAAAAGAAAAATTTTGAGGTTATAATGCGCGCTTTATTTAAAATTTTACCATTAAAGAAAAACTTATTATTCTTTTCTCATGTAAAACTGTCAATTTTCCCCATTTTTCATATACATTACGCGACAATACTAAACAACAGCTGATGACAACGTACACACCGTGAGTTGCAGTGTTGCCAGACGTTCCAAAGATACCGAGCAAGTAATATCAGACAAAAATGGATATTGCTTTGACTAGTTCAGTGAATTGAGGGAACCAACTTAACATCAACAAGGATACATTTAAATCAAGTTAAGAAGTTAAAAAAATATTTTGATTCAAAAATAAAAACTCTAAAACTTATAAAACAAAAAGAAAAGTCTGGCCCAAAAACTTATAAAAAAAGTCAGGCCCAAAAACTTAAAAAAATAAAATAAAATACAAAAAAGTGTTGAAAGGAAAAGTTGTTTGCTTTTGCTCATATTTTGAGGAAAAAAATATAAATTTTTTTTTTGAAAATTGTCAAAAAAACAAAATTTTGAAAATTTCGAAATTTCAAAAAAATTTATAACTTTCTTGTTTTTTGTTGTACAAAAAAGTGTTGAAAGGAAAAGTTGTTTGTTTTTGCTCATATTTTGAAGAAAAAAAATTTTTTTTTTGAAAATTGCAAAAAATACAAAATTTTGTATTTTTGTTGTTTTTTGGCGAAATGGGTGGCCCAACGAACTCAGGCTTGATTTTAGTGGACTGAAAAAGTGTGCCAAATTGCAAGACGATTCATAAAGATTTATTCGAGTTATCGTGACGACAAATTTTTCTACAGACAGACAGACGGACAGACACTTTTCTAAAAACCATTTTTTTGAAATCACGGGGGCATGAAACGTAAAGATTTAGCAAAATTAGACAATACTCAAAATCGCACAAATCCAAGACTTTCTCATTTTTGATGAGAATGTAAAAAGCAAATTTTACGGAAAAATTTAAAAAGAGCAAAATTTTTGCATATTTTGAGTTCTTTTTTGTTCCTAGTTTCGTATATTTACCTAACTTTGGCATCTAAAAGAAAAAACTGAAGGTTTTTATATGTTTCTTCATGTTTCGGCTAATGCTTCACTCACTATAAATCTCAATTTTTTACACTTTTTTAAAAATGAAAGTCTCTTTAGTTTTCTTTTCAATAGGGAAAACCAATTATTTAATATAACATATTGGTGAATTAGATATTATTTCATTTAATGCTTTAATTTATCTATGAATAATTTGATGTATTTTTGATATTAATAGTTTTAGTATCTTATTAATTTTGCATAAATGATTTATTATCTTCAATCTTAATTTTTTATATTTATAAACCAAAGTCATTTGATGTCATGCATTTATATGTGTGTATATATGTATATGTTTTTGCTTCCTCGTGAGGAAGCTTTGTAGTCGTTTAATTTATAAAATTTTTAAAAATCCTTCAAATAAATTTTCTTCTATATAGGACTATGTTATTTAAGCCCCTGAACAATTGACGTATGTATGTGTGTGTGTGTATGTGTGTGTGGATCCCGTTTTTTGTGAACACGATAACTCGAAGAGGTTTCAACGAATTGGGCTGAAAATTGCTAGGCATATTTATCATAAAAATATCTCGAAATGGATTGATGGACATTAAAAAATCTATTTAAAAAAATTTTTTTTTACTTTTTTCAAAAAAAAATTTTTTTGATAAAAAATTTTTTATAATTGAATATTGAAGTTAATAAACAATAAAATCTTCTTCTTTGCATCAAGACGAATCGATTGGTATATATAAAGTATAAATTGTATGAGAGTTTATAGAGGTAATGACAATTAAAACAAAAAAATTACCTTTTTTATCAAAAATTTAGTTCTTTCATCAAAATTATATTCCAGTACAATAAGATTTTACTCATTTTTTTCAATAATCTTATCCGTTGCATTAAAACAGATCGATTGGTATATATAAAGTATATATTTTATTTGAATTTATAGAATTAAACATAATTAAAACCAAAAATTCGCACTTTTATTAGAAATTTATTTCCTTCTTAAAAATTATGTTGCTTTATAATAAAATGTTAATCTAGACTTAAAAACAAACTAAAAATCTTCATTTCATCAAGATGAATCGATTGGCGTATAAAAAGAATATATTTTATTAGCATTAATAAAATTAAATAAAATACAAAAATTCACTTTAAAGCAAATTTTTTGCTTATCGTAAAGAGGAAGCAAAATGTTCATGTAATGAACATCTTGATTCAGAGCTTGTTTTTATTGTTTGCAAAGATTATTTTGTTTTTTTAGTTATAAACACATATGAGCGATTCCATGTCATGTGATCAAGGTGGAGAAAAAATTTTCTCCAATCGTAGCAAAACTTAGGGCTTTTGTAGTACTCATAGATAGTCATTTTTCGTGAAAATATTTTTTTACCTAGTCTAATATTTTCCGAGGGGGAGGGGGTTAAATTTTTGTGTTTTTCAGTACAATGCTTATTTCAATAATTTTTTACTCTTAAACAATTAAACATACAAATTTGACAAAGTACATTTTGGAAAGGTTTTTTCATGCTCTTTCGATTGGAAATAAGCATTTTGAAAAAAAAAATTTTTTGACCCAAAAAAATGAAAATTAAAAATAAATTTTAATTTTGTGGAAAAAAGGTCCCATTTTTTTAAACGAAAGCTGAGGTTTTTTACTAAAAGAACATATAAATGAAAAAGTGGGACTAGAATGTTTAAACATTGAAAAAAAGAATTTTCTCAAAAACGGAGCTAAAAACTGAGGTAGAGCGCTCCGGCGAGTAGAAAACTCTTTTCTTCAATGTTTAAACATTCTAGTCCCACTTTATCATTTATATGTCCTTTTAGGAAAAAACCTCAGCTTTCGTTTAAAACAAAAAAAATCGTATCTCTCTCCCCAAAAAATTGAAATTTATTTTTAATTTTGATTTTTTTGGGTCAAAAAAAATTTTTTTTTAATGCTTATTTCCAATCGAAAGAGCATGAAAAAACCTTTCCAAAATGTACTTTGTCAAATTTGTATGTTTAATTGTTTAAGAGTAAAACAAGTTGTGAATTAAGATGTTCATTACATGAATATTTTGCTTCCTCATTACGATAAGCAAAAAATTTGCTTTAAAGTGAATTTTTTCATTTTATTTAATTCTATTAATTCTAATAAAATATATTCTTTTTATACATCAATCGATTCGTCTTGATGAAATGAAGATTTTTAGTTTGTTTTTAAGTCTAGATTAACATTTTATTATAAAGCAACATAATTTTTAAGAAGGAAATAAATTTCTAATAAAAGTGCGAATTTTTGGTTTTAATTATGTTTAATTCCATAAATTCAAATAAAATATATACTTTATGTTTACCAATCGATCCGTTTTAATGCAAAGGATAAGATTATTGAAAAAATGAGTAAAATCTTATTGTACTGGAATATAATTTTGATGAAAGAACTAAATATTTTATAAAAAAAGGTAATTTTTTTGCTTCAATTGTCATTACCTCTATAAACTCTCATACAATTTATTTTTTTTATATACCAATCGATTCGTCTTGATGCAAAGAATAAGATTTTATTATATATTAACTTCAATAACCAACTTAAAAAAAAATTTTTGAAATAATTTTTTTTTAGAAAAAAGTCAAAATAAAATTTGTTTCTGAGAATTTTTTAAAGTCCATCAATCCAGTTCGAGATATTTTTATGATAAATATACCTGGTAAATTTTAGCCAAATTCGTTAAAACCTCTTCGAGTTATCGTGTTCATAAAAATCGGGATCCACACACACACACACACACATACATACATCCGGACAATTGTTCAGGGTCTTATATAACATAGTCCCATATAGAAGAAAATTTGTCAAAAGGATTTTTAAAAATTTTATAAATTAAACGACTACAAAGCTTCCTCACGAGGAAGCAAAATTATTGAAATAAACATTACACAAAAACACCCCTTGATCACTTGACGTGGAATCGCTCATATATGTATATATATACATGTATGTGTATATATATCTTAATTATATACATTTTATTCTGGTAATACGCTTACAGTTGCAAAGTAGTAACACTAAGCTCTTTCGCTAATTGAATTAATGTTAGGACTTTCACTCTTAACTTTATTGTTATTTAGTTAATAATAATATATTACTTACTGTATTTTTTTTCTCTTTGTAATTACAAATGTATGCTTAGTAGTAGTATATAGCAATTTATTCATTATAAATATAATTGTATCTATTTACTTGTTTCTTAGTAAGCTATTTAGCTCTAGAAACTATCATAAATAAATAAAATGCTGAAATCAATTTTAAATTGTTTAAAAATTTAATTTTTAGACAAAATTAATACGAAAAATTTTTCAGAAAAACGCTGCGATTATTGTTTTTCATTTATTGTCAAAAGACTTTCTCACAAATGTAATTTGACTACTCGTTTAGATAACATGACTGAAATATAGTCAAATTCGGTCCTAAGGCAACTGAACAAGTTTATCATCATTGTTAAAACGGTTATTAGAAGAAGGAAATGATAAGCAGAGTACGTCACTTTCTTTGTGTCAAAGTCTAGGTGGTCAGTCTTTAAATGTTACTGTGGGTGCAAGAAATAACATAAATTCAATTAAACAAGCGCTTCTATCTGCAGATTATATTTTAAAAATTCAAAATCGGTTTCATCTTAGTCAAAGAAAAACTATTGGCATCCCGAGACAAAATTTTCAGGTTACTTTCAAAATGATTTGAATCTATAATTTCTAATTCTTTAAAAAGCTTGTAATATTCATTTGGAACTGACTTATAATAAATATTTAGTTCTAACAAGGCTACAATGAGACTAAATTTTGTCAATTTCGTCCAGTTTCTTCTATTTTCCAGTTGATTATAGTGTTGTACGGTTTATATTTCGTAGTCTCAAAAATTTGATAGAAAGTTCGGCAGTGCGATTCATACCTGCCAATGAAGGCAGACAGGCACTTTTTTCCTAAAAAGGAAAAAGTTACCACGGTTACGCTCCTCGTGACCAAAAAAAATCCAACAAAACCGGAAATTACGTCTTGCTGAGTGCTGAGGACGAACAATTTGGCAGTTTGTTTTTGCCACGGATTCCAATTCAACCCTTTGGTTTTTTATTATTTATTACAAGAAGTTGTTGCCGATCGTTATTTTCTTATTGGACGCCTTTGGAGCCCTCGCTAACTACGGACGTTGATAAATTTTGGTGATGAAGAAGGCCTAGTTACGGTTTTTTGGTGTTAATTTTATGTGAAAAAAGAACTTTTCTTTATTTCTCTCAACTAGTTTCAAACTTTATTAGTTCCTCTTCAGGAGAATATTCACGAAGTACATATCATCTAAATAGGGACCATTCAAGTATTACGTAAGCCTTTAAGGGGGATATAAAAAATCTTACATGGGGGAGGGGGGGGGTCTAAAAACCTGAAAAATATGCTTACGTAATACTTGAATGGCCCCATACAGACAAATAGACATAGAGAGATTCTAGAGAGGATCAGTTTCATATTTATTTAAATAAAATCTGTAAGAAGGAAAATGTGTTTATAGTGTTTTTTAGGTTATAATATTTTATATACATAAATGAATTAAAGAGAAAGGAGAATAGAAAAGACAAAAACCTACCATTTCTCTTAATAAAATAGTTACTTTCAGTGTTTATAGAATTTTTAAAGATATTATTTATCAACTTTGATAGGTTGTATATTGGACTACCTATAAAAGATGCAATAGGTCTCATGGGAGTGCCATATTTGTGTAACTTTGGAAGTCCATAGAATCTTGGAGCAATACCATTTGTGCAGTTTAAAAAATTATACGTGTTATTGTTAAAAATATTCTTTAGTGACGAAAGTTTTGAGTAAAGTTCGCAAAGAATTTTGAATTGTGATTGTAGGATCAGAATTCAATTTTTTGTAAACAGTAGTATTAGATAAAAGTTATAAAGTTTTTGTAATATAATCATTTTTTGTCATAATGATAGTTTTGTTACATTTGTCAGCTGTAGTAATAATTAAGTTTTTATTTAAATTAAAAAAATTTTTTGTTTCATTTATTTGATTAATTAAGTTTTTTGTGTAGAATTTAAGATTGATTTACTAAAAATTAAATTTTGTAGACAGTAGGAAATATTTCCTCTAATAGTATTTTTACTGTCAGATGGAAATCCTTTTATGCCATATTGAATATTTGAAATTATATCAGGAATAGGTATTTGCTTCGTGATGTATGGAAAGCTAGGGAATTTTGAATCTTGGTGACCAGAGAGGATAAAGTGGGGAGGATTTACGGCACGCCGACGAACGAAACGAGGCATCGCTCTTATTCCTGCAGCGGCCATCGAGACGATCACCTGGAAATTATCGAGGGACAATTATAGTTTATTTAAATTGTGTGGTCACTAGTATAATATTGGTGCGGTGTAGTTGCTGGTGGATTAACCTGACGGTCTCGTTCTACCGAGGCTATTTATTATTTTTGCTGGTAATACATTTTGCGGGGCTCGTTCCTCAGGCTTGACTTTTGTTAAGTCGGGATTGATCTCGGTTGTTAACCTTCGATGCTCGTGTCATTTTCTCGGTCAGTCTTGGGCTAAGTCACACATAATATTGAACTATATTGAAGTAAAGAACGGGGCGAGGCAGCCAAGACGGAACATTTTGGTTTGCGAGGCAGTTATTTGAATATGTTTTTTCAATTTTTATATCGCGTTAGAAAGCTTGTCTTTTTGGCTAAAAAATCGCCATAGAACATTTTGACGTAAGTTGAACTTCAAAATTTCTACAACCCTTTTTCCAAAAGACTACATTTTGTCATATTTGAAAAAACGTGGGGTGATGCGGCCAACTATTTTAATAGTTAGAAAACATAACTTAAAGTTAAAATTAGTGAAACATAACAAGGTAGTTGTCCTTAACTTACTTTTATTTTATTAGTAAACTACAATAATTTATATTCGAATAATATTATAATAATAACATTAATTAAATTCAATTTAACATTTTAAGGAAAATATAAATTCGTTATTCTTAAAAAATGGTTTATAAAATTCAAAGTTAAGTTTAAAATGTATTGGAGTAGGAAAAAAAGAGAAAACATTTAGAAGACCCTATAAAATCAACACAAAAAGACGAAAAATGTTGTGTTGGCTGCCTAACCCCACGAGTACTTTTTTAAGAAAACATCCACAAAACCCGTAATATTAAAAATATCGCAATTCCATTAACACCATCGTCTTCAGAACTAAAATCTACATTAAGAAGTTGTTCATTTCATTACCATTTCGCTTCCTCAAAATATTATAAACCAATTGCTTAATTTAATTTTAATATGTTAAGGTAATATTTCAAGAAACGCAAAATTTGAATTTTTTGTGAAAAAGAAAAATATTGATTAATTTTATAAATTTTAATGAAATGTGCACTTTGTATATATCAATCGATTCGTTTTCTTGTAAGGAATGTAATTTTGAGAATAATTTATGAAAATATTAAGAAATAAAAAAGTTATTTAAAAAAATACAAAAATTTTTTTTTTAATTTTGAAAAAATTGTTTAAAAACAAATTTTGTGGATAAATTTGAAAATCCTTGTGTCAAATTTTAGGTATTAATGACTGCAATAAACCTGCAAAATTTCAGGGCAATCCATTAAAATTTTTTAGTGATAATTTGTACACAATTTTTTGTGACATACACACACACACACATACATCTGGACATTTGCTCAGAATTTAATATACATATATCCTAGATGAAAATGAGTCCATATTACTGTTACACATTAAAATTAAAATATGGCAACATAGCATAATATCTTTTAAATTCTTTAGCTTCAAGACTTGCTACCAAGCAGTGAGCCTTGAAGTTAGACATACGACACCCCGATAAGTCGAGCTTTGTCAGCATTCAATGTCAACATTCGTGACTTTCAACGGCCACTAAAGGAAGTCGTAAAATGAAAATAATATTCCCGGTTTGTCCCTAAGATTAATTCAATCTCAGAATAAAAGTTTAAAATATGGAACGTTGCAGCAATGTTGCGAAGCTAAAAGGCGACAAACAACATTGTAGCAACATCAATTAAATAGGATAATATGAGGAAATAATGTAATACAGTATGGGAAATGATATAATATATTATATATATATTATATTACAATATTATTATTACCATTGTTGTCGTATTGTTGCTGCACCATTATTGTATTATTATTATACTATATATTATGTGTGTATTGTGTGTATGTTAAATTGTATAATATAAGGAACGATATTCTCGAGTTGTTCTGTATTTTGGCATCGAATCAATAACCGGCATATTAATTTTACAAAGCATTGTAGCAATGTTGCAAAGCAAAAAAAAAAAAAAAAAAAAAAAGGGGCAAAACGGTGTTCATCATCGATATAAATGTGTTAGAGCGGCTACTATGACGCATACACGCATGGCCTGCCGGCTCATCATATACACCCACGCTCTTATGGACCCCGTTCGTTAGAGTATCTCACCGACATGCAAGTTCTCAGCCACAGGCACCAACACATCTTACATACACTTGCCTCTGCTCGCTGTTCTCCTCCCATGAAACCTTCCCCTTTCCCTCGAGTCCACAAGCCACATTGCAGCATAACAACAAACGCACGTGCGTTTGATAACCTGACTCTACGCCAGGGTTGCTCAACCACCAAAATTGGTTGATTTTAGGAACCCTGATTGATCAAACCATAATTTTGGGATTAAGGATGTAAAAAAAAATGTTTATATATAAATATATACATCCAACAATTACATAAATTTGTATTACCACATTTACAACTGTATGGTTGTTAAATTAATTCAAACAACCATTATAAATTTTATTGCAAACAAAATTTTTATGAAATGAAATTAGTTTCATTTTAAAAGAGAAAATATCAAATTTCAGTCATTTCCGTTCCCAGGAAAACTGTCGATGTATTTTAGAGTCAGCAAAACTGCAACGTCCAATGGGCTAAGAATTCCTTCCTACTCCTGAAAATTAAAATCTCTTCGTTCGCAAAATTGTCCCACCCTGGAGGTAAAACAAGGACTAGAGGCTAGTCAAAATCTTCTAATACATGCAGTACTACTTCTTGCATCTCTCGAGCAACACCTCCCCTGGTCTTGACCTGGTAAGTGTTGCGAGATTCAAGAACGCCGCGACTTAGCCCGTCCGCGAGTCGGACCCCCGCGTAAAACTTTTAAAGTACAACGCGAAAGGCGGACGAAAAAATTAAATTAAATTCTTCTAACCGACGGAGTCCATCTAGAATTGTGTCGGATAAAAATCGGCTGTAATTATTAAATTAATTATATCAGATTTTTGTTTGTGTGAAAACCGGCCAGCCCGTGCGTGTGGCACCTGCGCCGTTCCGATACAACGGCCTGGATATAAAGTTCAAATTTATTTACTTGAACAAGAGACCAAAAAAAAATATATATATATATATCACGTTGTGTACCAACAACAACAGAAGTTTGTTTCGCCCGACGGCAGCTGATTGTGACACCACTGTCGCCGGTATAGTAAGTAGATGTATCGTTCTTAATTTTCTTTCACCGCAAAATAAACCATTTCATTCCCTCAAGTTAATTTTCTTCTCTTTACTTACCTTTATTCCTCACACAAACATTCCAAAGAAGCAGTGCGTAACTTTTAAAAGTGGAAAACGGATCCACAATAAAAACGATTTCCCCAAGGAAAATTCGGCAGCTTGGTGCCTCCCCAAAGTAGAACTTTAGAGCCATCTCAAAAGCTCGATAATTATTTTAATGAATAAATTCTGGTTTGTAACAATTACCATGTTTTGAAAAATTGAAAATCGTCACGAATGCAAAGCTTCCTTATGAGAAAGCAAAAATCACTTAGAAGAATTATATTCGTCTAACTCTATTAACTAAAATCACCAAAATATAACTCTTTGAAAAGTTACATTGAAAAAGTCTGTTTTCATATATGATACTGTCATTGCTAAACTGTTGCAGCAATAATGCCCATCTGTTAGCAACTAAAGTAAACTACCATAAGCAGTCTACATTATCAATAGCGCACGATTTGAAAAAATTTTGCAGCAATAAGAAGCAATTGACTGCCTCACCCCGTTAGCTGCCTCGCCCCGTTCTCCTCTATTTATTGTACGTGTCATGCTGAGTGCTGATTTTGCTCCCCCCCTGTCCGATCTTCTGTAAAATTATACGTTCTCCGAGTTGGCAGGAAAAGCGTTCCCCCCTTTAACTTGCTTTTATTAACAGATTTAGTTCTGTATAATTGTAAAAATTGAATTGTGGTTACCTCCGATTCCCCCCTCTTTCCCCCTTTGTTGTAATTTTTCGATTGTTAAACCTACTTAATTCTGTACGATTTATGGACCTCTGTAAGCGAGAGAGTCTAGTCTAAAATTGTATAGAAATGTCTTTTGTTTTCAGTTCTATTGATATCTGTTTGCTTTTCGTAAACGAAAATAAAGATAATCAAGCATTACCGCAGTTATATACGTAGTGAAAACACCAAAAATAATTTTCTCCTTAATAAATTAAATTTTGAAAAGTTAAATAATGTCCAAGCGAAAAATTAATGTGCTTTCATTAAGTGATAAACTGAAAATTGTAATTGAATTTGAGAGTGGAAAGTCAAAAAGTGAAATAATAAAAGAGTTCAATGTCCCGGAATCTTCCTTCTATAAAATTATTCAAAATAAAGATTCTATAAAGTTACAATGCTCCGAAGGACATGGAATTATTAAGAGAAAAAAAAGTGTTGAATTTGCAACTGTTGAAAAGTGTCTTTTAGAATGGATAAAGGAAACCCGTGCGAAAAATATTCCTATCGATGGACCACTATTAAAAGGAAAAGCTACTAATTTTTCGATAAAATTGGGATTAACGGACTTCTCTGGTAGCAACGGCTGGTTAGAAGGTTTCAAAAAAAGACATGGATTAATTTTGAAAAAATTGCCTGGAGAAAGCAACTCTGTGGATCAAGGTGTTTGTAGTCAGTGGACCAAAGATCTTCCCAATCTTTTAAAAGGATATGATCCGAAAAACATTTATAATGCAGACGAAACAGGCTTGTTTTTTAAATGTCTTCCAGACAAAACTTTTGCATTTCAAGGGGAAAAATGCCATGGTGGCAAACAAAGTAAGGAGCGACTTACTATTCTTCACTGCGTAAATATGACAGGATGTGACAAATTGCCTTTGCTTGTCATCGGGAAAGCTAAAAAACCTCGATGTTTCAAAGGTTAGTTTATAAAATGTGTATGCGCATTATTATTCAAATTAATAAAAGTAGACAAATTAATTGAAGGTTAGACAAGAGAAAAAGTTTATTTTTTTTTATATTTTATTTTTGGTTTACAGGTGTAAAAACTCTACCTGTGGATTATTACCATAATTCAAGAGCTTGGATGTCAAGGATTATATTTAAAGAATGGCTGCAAAAAATTGAAAAAAAATGAAAAAATAAAAGAGAAATATTCTTCTTTTTATTGATAATTGCACTGTACACACGGATCTGCCGGCTCTTTCAAATGTGAATGTCATCTTTTTACCTCCCAACACTACCAATCATTTGCAGCCGTTGGATCAAGGCATAATTTATGTTTTTAAGCGAAATTATCGCAAAGAAATTGTTAATCACATTGTAACATGTCTCGAAGAAAATAGGGAGCATAAAATAAACATTCTTCTTGCCATAAAATTCGCAAGCAAAGCGTGGTACTCTGTAAGCAATGTCACCATCCAGAATTGCTTCAAAAAAGCTTGTTTTTTCACTGACGGAGAAAATCTGATAGAAGAAGAGGGTCTTGATGTCTTAGGTTATGAAAACTGGAAAAAAGTAATGCCTTCCAGGATAAACGTGGAAACACCAACTTTTGAAGATTTTGTAAGGGTTGATAATAATGTACTTGTGTCAGGAGAAGTCACAGATGACGATATCATAGCTGATTGTGTCGATACAACCATTGACGAAAATGACGATGAAGATGTTGAGGAAGATTCAACTATAGAAAAAAGGACTTTTCCAACCAAGAAGGAAGCTTTAAAGGCGATAGAAACTGTACATCGATTTTTCGAATCTTCTACTAATGTTGATCAATCTTTTTTCCCTAAAATTTACTTTCTTGAAAAACAAATTGAAATTTTTAAAACAACAAACCAAAAAAAGATCACAGATTTCTTTAAGCAAGAATAATGTATGTTGTATATTTTTCTGATTATTAGATTTCATTTTAAATGAAATAAATTAATATCGAACCAATTACAAATCAATATGTACATAAATATTTGCTAAAATATAATTAAAATATAATAAAATAATAAATTTAATCAATCTTGCAGAACGTACAATAATGTATTACATCAAGAACCTCTATAAGCGAGAAAAATTGCACCTGGACCTTTGTAAGTGAGAAACTGGATAAGTGAGAAACCTCTATAAGCGAGAAAAAATAGCCGGTCCCTTCAACTCTCGCTTATCCAGGTTCGACTGTATATAAATTTCAGTTTTTAAAAATTAAGAATCACCCCCCCCTCTCCGCGATAAAGCTAGATTTGTTTTATTGAGTTGAGAAGTTTTAGCATAAATTAATATTAGGTTTTTCGGCTTTTGTTATTACTTTTTATGGTGCTGACGGTGTCCCAAGAAAGGACTGGCGCCCAATAAAATAAAATATTCGCAAAATTCGAATCTTCTCACTCCATTTTGAGCGCGAAATACATAAGTTTTGGCAAAAATAATTTTATCTTTTTAATTCTGTTTAATAAAATTTCTCGTTACAGTATGCATTGAGTGTATATGTGTGTGTTGTGTATATATGTGTCAGTATATATATGTAACTGTTTCGTGCATATGTGTGAGTATATATGTGTATATTTGTAAGTATACATGTGTATATATTGAATGTATATGTATGAGTATACATGTGTACGTATTGAGTGTATACTCACACATATACATTTAATACATACACATGTATTCTCACACATAAACACAGCACATACACACACATATGAGCGATTCCACGTCAAGTGATCAAGGGGTCTTTTGGTGTAATGTTTATTTCAATAATTTTTTACTCTTAAACAATAAAACATACAAATTTGACAATGTACATTTTGGAAAGGTTTTTTCATGCTCTTTCGATTGGAAATAAGCATTAAAAAAAAAATTTTGACCCAAAAAAATAAAAATTAAAAATAAATTTCAATTTTTTGGGGAGAGAGATACGTTTTTTTTTGTTCTAAACGAAAGCTAAGGTTTTTTCCTAAAAGGACATATAAATGATAAAGTGGGACTAGAATGTTTAAACATTAAAAAAAAAAGTTTTCTACTCGCCGGAGCGCTCTAAACCCGGTTTTTAGCTCCGTTTTTGAGAACATTCTTTTTTTCAATGTTTAAACATTCTAGTCCCACTTTTTCATTTATATATCCTTTTAGTAAAAACCTCAGCTTTCGTTTAAAAAAAATATATATTATCTCTCTCCCCCAAAAATTGAAATTTATTTTTAATTTTGATTTTTTTGGGTCAAAAATTTTTTTTTTTAAATGCTTATTTTTAATCGAAAGAGCATGAAAAAACCTTTCCAAAATGTACTTTGTCAAATTTGTATGTTTAATTGTTTAAGAGTAAAAAATTATTGAAATAAGCATTGTACTGAAAAACACAAAAATTTAACCCCCTTCCCCTCGGAAAATATTGGACTAGGTAAAAAAATATTTTCACGAAAAATTACTATCTATTAGTACTACAAAAGCCCTAAGTTTTGCTACGATTGGAAAAAAAATTTTCTCCACCTTGATCACTTGACATGGAATCGCTCATATATATATATATATATATATATATATATATATATATATATATATATATATATGTGTGTGTTTGAGTGTACATGGAAATGTGTTTTGTGTATATGTGTTAGTATACATGCAAATGTGTTTTGTGTATATGTGTGAGTATACATGTGTATGTGTTTTGTGAATATGTGTGAGTATATATGTGTAGTGTGCATATGTATGAGTATTCTAAAATATAGTTAGATATATATATATATATATATATATATATATATACTTGATGTGAATCTGTCGGTCTGTCGTTCTTTAACTTAATATAATAGAAAGAGTTTACCTAAACAGATTTAATCAACTAATATTTTTAATGATTGTTATAAATAATTATATTTTAATCAATTAATATTAAGCGGTTTCAAATTTGAAAATCTAAAAAATTTTAATTAAATGAATTAAATCATTAAATGAAGTAATCAGAGAAGAGCCAGAGAAAAACATATTTCAATTTTTCTATCAATTCTATTTAAATTTTTCCTGACAAAAAATTTTAATAACTGAAATTAAATTACTTCTTAAAGAAAACTCCATACAAAAAATATACACATCGAAACTCTTATTATAAATAAGCATAAAGTGACACAAATTTACAGGAATATAAACTGTACAGAAAATATTTTACATATTATAGTGTTACGTCTCAAAGTATGAAACTAAACATAATCATAATTTACATATTTAATTCGGCCGGCATCGGTGATTCAACCTGATTTATTCACAAAGCATAAAGCTCTGATTTTAAGGGACAGGTTTTAAGAATGAGTAACTGGCTAATTGAAGTTAAATTACTAGAGTATTTATTTGAATCCTTTACAATTAGAATCAGAGAGAAAGAGTAGATCCAGATGTCTTCAAGGACACTGAAACAAAATTATCACTTGTAGAAGAAATCGAGAATTTGAATGGGGACAGGATTTTAGAATATTAGTTACTTACCTTTTAAAATTATTCTTAGAGTCGTAGACCCAACATGTGAAAACCACCTTCACAATGAAGTCGAAGAATTGACGTTGTCTAGCGGAAACAGAGAATGCAATATTTTCCCTTTGAATTGTTTTCGGGCCAGCAAAACGTACGGTCCGGAGTCCAGGTGTCGAATGTAAATTAGGTGTGCACCCCTCAGCTTAGGAGTGACCGAATTATTTATATTAACTCGATGTCGATATAATGCAGTCTTCAGAAATTTAGAAATGTGCCTCGTAGTAGAAATATTCTTCTTGAATGAATTTGACTTAGTTAACTTGATCGCGGTTGCTTGACTTATACGAAGAAGACACACGGGGATACAACACGACTTGTTAACTTGGTGGCGATTTTTAGACTGACGCGAAGAACGTAGATTTGATATTTCGAGGGTGACTTGTAGACTAGTGAAGTTGAAGGGGTTTGCTGGACTAGTTAAGTTGGCGGCGTTTCCTGGACTACCGAATTTGGCGAGGGTGGCACCTTTTATACCTTGGCTTCCAATGGAAAGAAATGATAATGCCACCCGCTTTTATTACCTTTGGGTCAGTTTTAATTTATCGATTAAATTAGGCGCGCGTGGTTGACCCTTGTTTTAGACAGGTGAACCACCTGGTAGAAGGGCGACAATCGTGGATGACCATATATGGTAAAGGTCGTTCAGGTGTCTGACAATTGGATCGATTTGTTTGGGTTACAAGAAAAAAGGTAGGATTCACATTCCAACATTACAAATATCAAAACAAGTACGTCGCGATGACGTGACAATAGGATTAAATAATATTTAATTCAATTATATGTAATTTCGTTAAAAAAATTATTTTTTATTCAAAGAATTAGTGTACCAATTACCAAGAGTGTCCCTTTTGTCAATGTTACCATGGTAATAACCAAAAAAAATTGTCTAAAATGTCTTATTTTGCGTGACATACACACACATACATCTGGAAAATGAAAGTTAATTTAACTTCCAATAGGTTTTTTGGAAATTATTTATTTATTTTTTTTTAATAATAACAAAGTTCCTAGGGCTAAGAAGCACTTTAAGGAACAGAAACATTAATTAATATTCGAACAAAAATTTGGCATTTTATAACAATTTTGGATTTAATTATGATGGGTGAGAAGTTTTCTCACTTGCGACGGATCGCGTTACAATAAATGATGCCACGGATGGAGGATTAATAATAATATATATTATTAAAAATTAATAATATAAACACAAATTTGCGATTCTATGGGAGATTTTAGTTTGTTAAGAGTAAGTAAACCAATTGCAATGAAACTCAGGAATTTTAGTCTGCACATAAAAATAAATCTTTCCACCAAATATGACGTTAAAATATTCAGTATAGTTTTTGAGATGTCAAAATTTTGGAGTAATTTTAAAAACGTTATATCGCCCTACTGAAAAAACCGACGGCTGATACGACGTCAGAAATGATTAGGATATTATGTCATATAATATGTCAGATCTGACGTCAGAAAACACGTCGGAAATGTAGTACAAAAATGAGATATGATCCGTCGTCAGAAATGACGTAATATTGTATTAGGATATTATTAGCTGAAATTTGTGTTAAAACAATTTAAATTATAATTTTTTTTTGCCATTTGAATAATTTAACTGGGTTATAGATATATGGGGGTATATTTATCCCATTGACTACCTGAACTGATTCTCCCTCGAATTTTGCAAAAATTAATAAGTTAAAAAATCTAATATTGTTAAACACACAAATGTAGTGCAGTAATTCATAAAAATAATTTGTTTATGTAAATAATAAAAACTTTTTTGGTAAATAAGTTTATTGTAGTATCAGAAAGTAGGCAAGTATTACCGTCGAAAAAAAACATTTACGTACATTTTTTAAATGTTAAACTTAAGACGATTATAAGAATTTTAAAATTTATTAATATAAAAAAATATAAGTTCAATATAAGTTGATATTGAATACCGCTCATAAGTTAAGATTCGCTTTTTTCCTGCAATCGTAGATGAAACGAGACATATAAAGCCATACTCTTTGTATCCTCAAAGCTATGTTCTCGGGACCAACGTTTTTCACCTTTAACTTATGTCGAAGGGCGTCTGCAACAAAATCACATATTGTGTAAATTTTAAAAAATTGTATTTTATAGGTATTTTAAAATCTTATTTTTATTTAATGAAAAGTTAATAAATAATTATTCCTATATCAATCTTTCTTATATTATTAGATATTTGAAATATTGCATTTTTACATCAGAGTTTATTACTTTAAGTATGGGAAAGTGGGGAAAAGACGCTGGGCGGGGCGAAACCGTTTTTTTAATATCTCCTTCATTTTTCACTATTAAAATTTCAATTTAAATGCAACCATAACAATTGTTAGAAAAATGGAAAAAGACATAATTTAATAGTAAAAAAGAAGCAGATATTTAAAAAAATGACTTTTCCCCACTATATATGTCTTTGTCTCTTTCTTCCATTGCTTTTGTTAATTTTAGGCAACGTTTCTTTAAGACATTTGTGCCCCATAGAATAAAAGCCACATCACGAACAAATTTAGTCATTTTGTCTAAGCATTAAATACCATGTATCGACAAAACCATAAGAATTTCCACCAAGGTAAACCTGTAAGTAAAAATCAGTAAAATATTAAAAATAAGAAAATGTAAAAGATAGACAATGTAAAAGTACATTGACATAACCAAAGATCATTTAACCTTTAAAGTGCTATGTGCAAAAAAATCACGCTTAGTGCTACCCCCAGTCTGTCATCGCTATTTCCTTTTTAAGTTTTTTTAGTAATTTATAATTTTCTAAAGATAATTATTGGAAATATTTTTTACTTTTTAACATAAGAATGTCATTTCTACATTATTTTAATTCAATTTTTTTTATTTTTACATATTTTACAATACGAAATTTTAAGATAAAATTTTTTTGAAAATGTTGTCACTTAACAGATTTTCATAAAATATAAAGCTACTGAAAAGCTCAAGTTCGTATCTTACTTTGAAGAAAAGTTACAAGCAAAGAAAATTTTTATAGCGGTCTGTTAGACCAGCATAACACTTTAAAGGTTATTATATATTTTATCATATATCTCAAAATAAACACAAAAATTTCAAAAAAAAGAATGAAAATTATTATTTTATAAAATTACAATAAGCTACTATTACCTGATCATTTTGAGATGTATAAAGCTGCGGAGGCGGATTGTTTGTTTCTACAGGAATGTCATTCACTCTTCTATTATTTAAAGGCGCAGGTGGAACTGTAACTGTTGTATTGGAAGATGTTCCGGCCCTAGGCTCATTTGTTGTCCATGTTTTCTAATAACGGTTGTTTAATACTTTTATCTAGATTTTTACGTAACGCTTTGTCCTTTTCTTCATCTGTCCCCAAAAGCACTGTGTCGGATGTATCGTGTCTTTCTAATAACCCTTCTGCAAGTACAAAATGATATTAACAAAACATCTTTAATTAAACGAAGTAAAATAAAGAGAGAAATGTAGTATTAATCATCGAAAAAGTTGTAAGAATTTTAAAATAGCTAGGTTGGAATTAGTAGTATTTTTGAATATACACATTTAATTTAAAAAATTTTGAATAATTAAAACTTCCTAACGTTGGATTGTGAACAAGAGAATTTTGAAAATATTTAGGTGAACTTTTCATACCCAGAAAAAACAGAATAATTGAATTTTAGTTTACAATTTTATAAAATAATTCAATTATTATTGAATTAAACATTTACTGTCAACTGGGGCCATGTTGTGCACCAAATAACTTTTTGACTAATTACATAAACTAATTTAAAATTGAAAGAAAACACGAAATCAATTAATAATTTATGCTATGAAAAAAAATTTTTGTCTGATTTGTTGCCATTAAAAGTCGTATACAAAATAGTATAAGGTACGGGTCTATTTTGTGCATCGAACTTTATCTCTTTTTATAATATATAATATAAATCTTTTGTCTAACTACTCCAGAGTAAACTAAAAAAAGAATGAGCTAGTAAATTTTTTTGTAAATATTATACAACAAAATATAAAATAAAACACTAAAGATTTTGCTAAAAGCTGGATTTACTAAAAATGAAATACCTTTCTTTAAATTTTACATTACTGAAGTACTAAATAACATTTTTTTAAATATATATTTTGTAATAATATATAATAATAATAATAATAATAATAATAATAATAATGAAATTATTATTTAAACACTTGTAAACAACTGGGGGGCTAAAAGAGGTATAAAAAAACTTTGAGTCGGAAAGTAGGATAAGTGACTCAGTAAAGTCAGGAAAAATTAAGTTTTTGTAACAACCCTGTAAATGTTTACGAGAAAAAATTAAAATTTAACATTAAACTTACCATCTTCCAAAGGGTTCTCAACAATTGAACCTGCTGCTTCTGAATCGGAACTTTCTACTTCTAAACCGGGACTTCCAACTTCTAAATCACTTGCTCTGGACACTTCTTCATCTTTATTAACAAAAAATATTATTAAAATAGGCAATAATCTCAGTAATATATACAATTTATTACTTGTCTACATAAACAAAAATGTAATATATAATATGTTTAATAAAAATTTTAATTTTTTTTACCATCACTGTTACTTTCTGATGATAGATCGCTGAATGGCACCAATTAATTAATTAATTAATTAATTAATATTAGTACATTTCTACGAAAGATCATTTATTTTTGTAAGCCCGTTTACTACTTAAATGAATAAACTAAAAATTACTATTGTTCCATTTCCTCCAGGTTCCCTGGAATTTCTTTTGGGTTCATTCGTAAAACTAATATTCCGGACGTTTGCAAATTTTTTCCTCTTACTGACTCTTGTCGTTTCCGTGACTATAGAATATTTTCTGAAAATAATTTTAATTAATTAATAAATTATTATGTATATATATATATATTAGAAAAAAATTTAATAAATAATTAATTAATAGAAAAATTTGTTAAAAATAAAAATTTATTTAATTTTCTCTCTTGTATTATTAATTGATGAATTGATAACAAGACCCTAATAAAAAAATTCTATTTATATTTTTCTACATTTACAATTGTTTAATTAATAGTCAAATTACATTTGCTTGAAATGCACAAAAATACATGCAAAATTAAAGTATTGTCTTTAAAAAATGAAAAATACAACCAATTAAATATTTTATTCACACGTGGCGTTAGTGCACTCGGCTGCGTTCTTTACAATTTACATTAACACTTATTCTTTCTTTTTTTAACTTAAAAATAATTAATTCAATTGGAATTCGATAATTTGTCACATATATTGACAAATTTTTCGCACTTACCTTCAACACGAAAAAGGTACAAAAATCACATTACAAATTTTCTGTCCACTAAGTGTACACACGATCAGAACAAATGACTATAACAGTGCCACACACTTTAATGCCGACTAAAATTTGAAAACATCACGTGACTCAAACGAGTTCAATGACGGATTACACGGAAAAAAAGAAATTAGCTCCTGCAGTAAACAGATGTTTGCTGTAAAATTTCTGAAAATTAGCTACCTGTGGTAGCTTCATAGCTGTCTATGAAGTTTGCAGTGGCAGCGAATATGTTTGCTGAGACAGCAAACATTAGTAAAAATTTATGCGAGTTTGCGCCATAGCGAACTTGTTTGATCTCACAGCGAACTTTTTCGCTGTCCCTATTTCAACGAACAAGATTTGCTGTGGCAGCAAAATGTTCGCTGCCACAGCAAACCCTTTCTATGCGTGTATGATATGTTAGCCCTCCTAACCTATAAATTTTATTAACTTTACCTTAATGCTTACTTTGAAATAAAAACAAAAAAAAGTATCGGTAGCAAAAATCGGACCGACAAAAAGTAAGTTATAAGTAAATTAGTAAATAAAATAATAATTTTTCATGTGATGATTATGTAAAAACAAGTTCAAGAATTCCAATTTTTTCTTTCCATAGACACGGAATTTTGGTTTTATTTATTTATTTTTATCATAATCGTAAATTTATTTTTATCTTGCAATTTAGTAATTTTTTTAAATTTTATGATTATGTAGATGTGCATAGATTTTTAATTTTTAACATCAGATCGTATCCAAAGAACAAAAATTTAATTGGTTTTGTCTATATTTCGTTTGTGGTTTAAAAAAATGTTTTATATTTTTAAAAAATCTTTAATTGTTATACGTATCTGACTGTAATATAGATATAAAATATAAAAATAGTACATAATATTATTTTAATTTTTTAATTAATTCGAAAAATCATTGTTTCTAAAAAATATTAGCATTTTGCAACAAATATTGTAATTAGCGAATTTAAATCATGCAAATTTTTTCATATATTCATTTGTATAAGAACTTATTTGTTTAAAAATGTAACATGTGCAGCTTTATTGTCTTGTATTTTAAAAAATTAGAAATATGTTAAAAAGTTAAGATTAAGAAATTATAAATATACCCAATAGATGAACATTTTCAATGAAAATTTCAATTTTCTTGTTAGAAAGCTTTCAGTTTTTTTGGAAATGAGTAAAAAAGTTTTAAATAATTTTTATTTTTTCATTACAATTTTTTATCAAAATCGCAAATACTTCTTTTGACATTCTTTCAGCAAGAAATCATTCCAAAAAATTAATGAAAGAATAATATAAGAAGCTTATAAAAATCGCGAATTGAAAATAATCAAAATTGAGAATGAAATTCTAATTTTTCGACAATTTTAAATTTCATTTGTAACAATCCGATTTAATAATCAATTTCTTTACTCCGGATGAGTTGCCCTTTCCCTCAGTTTCACCATAAGATTCAAATATTAGCGCGCATCAAAATGACGACGTTTCCGGCGTCTAATAAAGCAGACGTGCGTCTTGATACGCACAAAACCACCGCATTCCCTACCACAACAACAGCACAGAGTACGGCAAGAGCCGCACAGCCAGCTCCTCCTCCACTCTCCTTTTTGACGCCTTCAGTAAGAGCCCCTATACCTAATCGCACTTTGCAATTTCAAGATTTACCAAATTTTCTCAATCCAACTCCTCTAATGCAAAATGTTGTCCAACCAGTGATTCCCCCACCACAAACAGAATCACCAACACAAACAACGCGTAACCACGTTACGAATTTACACAAAATTATAAAATCATGGGATTTAAAATTCCCAGACAAACTAGACGCGGACGAATTTCTTGACGAGTTCGAACGTAAATTAAACGTATCTGCCATCAATCCTGACGACGCGCTCGCGACAATGTCACAGGTGTTTTCCGACACAGCCTACACATGGTTTTCTACATTTAGAAATACCTGGCAAACGTGGCAAGAATTTTCAATAAAATTCAGGAAAACATTTGGTGATTCTAACGACGATCAAAGAGTCATAAACAAAATCCAACGTGCGGTACAACTCGAAACCGAAACCGGTATCGAATTCGTCATCCGGATAGGATCGCTTTTTAATAAACTCCAAGAAAAAGTCCCCGAGAAAAATCAGTTGGACAAAATTTACTCCGCTCTCCACTCCGAATTAATCCTGCAATTCGATAATTCGATAATTCGATAATCCGAAATTATCCCCCGACACTAAACCAAATAAACCGGAATCCGAAAAACCTTCTAGGCGTAAATCGCGACACCGATCCTCTTCTGGATCTTCGTACTCCTCAGGCTCTGCCTCGTCGCAGAAGGAGGGGGAAAGACGACGATCGGATACGCGTAAGAGCCGCAATGATAATAAAAAATCACAAAGGCACAACGGACGCGGTAACGGTTATCGTGGAGGCAATAATAATCGCGGACGCGGTTATCAACACGGATATTACAATAATCACGGTTATCACAATCATGATTATTATCAACACGGTTCCAATTTCCCCCCACATTGCCAACCGAACTGCCAGTGTAACGCGCAAGCATCTCAGCCAAATTTTCCGCCGAATGCACCTCCGCCGCAACACCCAATGCAGTCTTGGTACGGAAATACCAACCGTAATTATCCAGACAATTTCGGACAAAATCCACACAATTCTCAAAATAATTGTCACTCAAAAAACGAGAAGGACGCCAGGAGAGAATAAATCTTCCTGGCGAACCCGTTTACAATTCAGAAAAGTCGATTTATGACAGAGACAAACAAATTCCGACAACCAGTTGTCATAATAATGCTGACGAATCCACGCGTCTTCCCCGAAATGCATTAGCGCTTCACAATGCGCATGCCGGTGGGAATTTCACTAGCGATTCCGAAAGCGACTATGACGACTGTTACTACTCGGAATCCGAAACTGAATACTCGGCCTCTGACTCTGATGAGGAACCTCCCCCCACCAATCCTACGCGATTACCCGGTTCGAGCATTTCCTCACTATCGTCATCGCCTTTGAATAATTTTCCAAACCACTCATTCGCGTTAGAAAATAAATTTAAAAATAAAGTATTCAAAGGGCCCGCATTGCCCTCACCGTCTCAAGAACGTCATATTATTTCAACTACGGTAACAATAGGAAATCACAAATTCCCTGCCCTCCTCGACACCGGCAGTGACCGCACGTTCTTGTCAGGAGAAACGTTTGATAAAATAAAATCATTTTTGAAAGGTGAACCCGTTCACGATGAAATAACACGCGCTGGCGTACAGCTCGCACACCGCGACCATGTGGCCACGCCCCGTTATTCAGTAAAGTTTGAAATTCAAATCAATGACTGTTATGGTGAAGTTTGGTTTGCAGTCCTCGATGGACTCACAACCCCCATCATTTTATGTATGGATTTTTTAACCACGTGGAAAGTCATAATTGACGCCACTAGGTGTTATTAGTCCATAAAAGGGTCAAAAATACAGAACCCTTTGAGTTCAGTAAATAATACGCGTAACTCCCTAAATTCAATTCAATTAATTGAATTAACAACGTATCAGAGAAAAACTCTCAATGAATTCCTAGACGAAAGATTGTCTAAATTTACCGAAGGAACAGGCGTCACAAATTTAACTTCGCACGTTATCGAGTTAATAGACCCGACTCCTTTCAAATTAAAACCATATCGCCGTAGTATGGAAGCGAATAAAATAATCGACAAACAAGTAGATAAATATCTCGAGAAAAATTTTATAAAAAGAAGTAACGGTCGTTTCGCGAGCCCTGTAGTATTAACATGCCGTAAGGACGGCAGACCAAGAGTCTGCATGGACTTCCGTAAGCTGAACAAAAATACAAAAAAGTCAGCTTATCCCTTACCTCGTATGGACTCAATACTAGACGCGTTATCAGGTGCTAATATTATTAGTACGATAGATCTCACCGACGCTTTCCACCATATTCCTATTGATCCGAAGTCACGAGAATACACAGCCTTTGTTATTCCAGGACGAGGACAATTTGAATGGGTAAGGATGCCCTTCGGTCTGACAAACGCGCCGGCCACGTTTCAAGAGTTAACAGACCGGTTAAAAGAAAAATTCGTCGAATACGTTCGAAAAAACAATTATCCTGAACGGTATATTGATCAAGTTCACGCTTATCTAGATGACTGGATAATCATCTCTAGGACGTTTGAAGAGCATATCAACGCCTCCCGTTCATATAATGCTTATTGAAAAGCGAATGCAAGATGATTCTTATTCACTTTTTGGTGCATGACAATGCTTATTCGATTTTCCGTGCAATAAAATGCTTATTCAAAATTGTGTGCAAAACAATTGCCACTGACAGAACAATAAATGTAACCCTAAATCTTCCTATTAATATTAAATTGCAATGAAATATCTCAGAATTTCAGTACGTGTCTATTGTTATAAGAAACTTTAAACACGGATCCTATCACACGTATTAAGAAATATTTTTTAAGCAATTGCAATTATAAATTATACTGAATTGAAAATTTTATTAAATTCATAGAATAAGCTAATTTCAGAATGAACATTTTCGCATAGAATTTCGAATAAGCATTTTATTGCACGGAAAATCGAATAAGCATTGTCTTGCACCAACAAGTGAATAAGAATCATCTTGCATTCGTTTTTTAATAAGCATTATATGAACGGGAGGCGTCGATATCTTGTTGCTAGACATTGTTTTCACAATCCTCCAAGACGCAGGCTTGTCGATAAATAGAGAAAAATCTCATTTTGCAAAGTCTTCCGTAGAATATCTCGGCCTTCTCCTCGATACAGACGGACTCAAACCGAATCCTAAACGCGTAGAACCGATTCTCGAACGATCAACCCCACAAAACCGTAAAGAATTACGTCGATTCAACGGATCCGTGAATTGGTACCACAGACACTTGCGTAATATCGCACGTGTACAAGGCCCGCTAAATAAATTAGCAAGCCCCATGGTCCCATGGGAATGGACTGACGAACACGAAAACGCGTATCGAGAAGTAAAAGAAGCATTGAAAAATGCTCTAACCTTAAACGCACCGCGTCCTGAATTACCGTACTTTTTGTACACAGACGCGAGCGACACAGGGATTGGAGCGATCCTCACGCAAAAGGGCGAAGATCGTGAATATCTAATTACGTGTGTAAGCAGACCACTCAGAGGTGCAGAATTGAACTACACCACTACTGAGAAGGAATGCTTGGCCGTAATTTTCGCGGTCAAGAAACTTCGTTGTTATCTCGAAGCCACTGAGTTCACAGTCATAACCGACCACTCAAGTTTAGTTTGGCTTCAAGGTATCAAAGACCCGCGTGGGAGGCTCGCTCGATGGGCCTTAGAATTATCCGCCAATCGCGTGAAAATTGAGCACCGTAAAGGTACCATGAACGAGGCGCCGGACACTTTGTCACGCCTCTACGAAGACTTTTCGGCAGACACGCCCCCGTCACAGCTATTACTCACTCGTAACATGTCTTGGTACGATGAGATGGTAACACGTGCTCGAAGCAATCCCTCGCGTCACAACAAATACAGACTCGACAGCGATAACGCGTTATACTATTACAAACCAAATCATCTCAAAGAATGCATTGGTGATAACAATGCATGGAAAAAGGTTTTACGCGAAACAGAAATAATTCCAATAATCAAGAAATATCACGACACCCCCCAATCAGCGCATCAAGGAATTAATAAAACGTATTTATTAATTCTTAAGCATTACTATTGGCCCGGTATGCGTGAAGACGTGAAAAAATACATTAACGAGTGCGAAACTTGCATCAAATGCAAATCTAAAAATTCGTCGCCTCAAGGCTTAATGTACCCGCGCAAATTTTCTGAACCTTGGGATGTTGTTTCGTTAGACATTGTAGGCCCACTACCTCGGTCAAAAACAGGAAAATCATATATCTTAGTGTGCGAAGACACTTACACGCGTTACTTAGAATGTTTTCCATTATCAAAAGCCGACGGCCCTAAAATAGTTAAATCTTTAAACACCTTAATAAATAAATGGGGTACACCGAAAACGTTTATTACGGATAACGGAACTGAGTTCGTGAACCGTACAGTTTCGAAATTTTTATTAGAAATCGGATCTGTTCAACGAACTACGCCCGTATACCACCCGCAATCTAACCCGGTCGAACGCGTCAATCGTAATATCAAAACAATGATCGCAAGTCTCCTCGGCGATAATCATCGTGAGTGGGATGTTTTCTTAGAAGAGATACAATTCGCGTACAATACCACAGTACACACCTCTCTAGGAGTAACACCCGCGTTTCTAAATTTCGCCCGTGAACCGAGACGCATTGGTGAACAAACACTTGACGCTAAAACAGATTTGACTTCAAACAATGACACCACTGACTGGTTAGAACGCGTAAAACGAATAGATGCACTCCGTACGAATATTGAGAAATTAATGGCTAAAGCTGTCAAGAAACAGAGCAAAAATTATAATAAAAATCGGAAAGAAAATGTAAATCTTGAGCTCGGAGATTACGTATTTTATCCGAACAATACCTTGTCTAATGCAGCTCGCACTTTTAGTTCAAAGCTGGCACCGCGATACAAAGGACCAGCAGTGATACTCGAAAAACTATCTCCAATGGTAGTCATTATCGGCGATTTAAATGGCAAGAAAATCGGCAAATATCACGTTAACGATTTAAAAACTGCTAGGAAAAATCTTAGGTCGCGTACTACGTTATAAAACTTGTTCTAGATCTCACGGAAAATGGAAGTCAACAACGCGTTCTCACTCCCAGCTTCAGCGGAAGTAAAGATTCTTCGCTTTCAACCGTCACCAGCGGATCACGGACTCAGCGTCACCACACCGATTCCCACCGAAGAAGCATCAGGAAGGGAGAACTAGAAGAAATTCTGTCTTCGCAAGTGTCGACCAACTCACGACTCACGGAAGCCCTTCAACGCGTTGACGAGTTGCAAGCGAAACTCGACGAAAAAGAATTATCAGGTCTCACCTCTCCCTCCTCCACGAGCAGCAATTCAAATGACGAACTGATGCACGCCTTCCTCGAGCTGTCCAAAGATCATCGACAACTAGCCGAAAAATTGAACGTCGCGCAGAACGAACTGCAATCTACCCAAAAGAAAAATGAAGCGCTACAGGCCGAACTAACCGCGTTCAATTACGATTGGGACAGTCTATTAAGCGAATACAATCGTATAAAACCCCAGGCAAGACTAGCAAATACGTACAAAAAATATTTTGCTAACAAAATAAGTGAAGTATATCACGCCCACGCTCAACTCCGAGAACCAGCTCTGAGACCAAAAGTCCCGCCAGGTTGCCTCAATTGCGGCAAACTTGGACACAGCCATCGCTCCTGTTCAACACAGTACAATGGGAAGTTCTGCCAAGAGTGCGCGTGCACTGAGTTCTCCACGCAAGACTGTCCATGGCCCCATTTTGTCAACGCCATGCCTTCTTTGCCGGAACATCTCAAATGCAGACGTTGCTTATCACCCCGGAATCAACCGGACCCGCACTGTTCATTATGCCGCCAACACATAATATCCAAAGCAACAGCAACACGGAAACAAATCGCTCTAGAGATCGAAGCTGAGCACCGCAACGTTCGTCTAACCGGAACTTTTGTCCAACAATCCACGTCCTCTGGGAAAAATGTTGGAAGACCTCCAACCTTCGAAAACTCTCCATCCACTGATTCGTCTGACAGCTCATCGGAAGACACTGTGTCTAGCAACTCCACCTTGACCACCGCCCTTCCTACAGCTAAAGAGTTGAAAGTCGACACTACCAAAGACACTAAAAAGAAAAATAAACCATACAAAAGCCAACCCCTGGAATCAACAAAGAAGGACGACAACCGACCGGCAGCCTCGTAATCTCAACACTTACGACAACAGAACTAGACTACGCGTTACAAACCAACGCGTAAATTTTCGTTAATCACTTTAACTACATTTATAATTTCCCACTTTCTATTAGTTTACTTTTGTTAGACTTATACAAAAAAAAAAAATTTCCATTCGTTTAATTTTCTTAGTGTGAAAAATATTCCTTTATTATTTAGTAAACGACGCACGAATCGTCATTTGTAACCTATAGAACGTAATGAATGAGTGTGAACAAACCAATTCATAGTGTAACAATCACTATCACAGAGAGCGATTGCAAAAATCCAAAAATCTAAGTTTTATTCTTTATCTTTTTTTAATAACTCACTTTTCTAACTTCCTATCAAAAATATCTTTATTTTTACTGCATAATAAATACTCGATAACTTAACGAGCAGATGCTGGCGAACTCATTCCGCTTCAGCGATTGATCAGACTCAGGTGAACTGAGGGTAACGGCAATTCAGAAGGGGGAATTGTAACAATCCGATTTAATAATCAATTTCTTTACTCCGGATGAGTTGCCCTTTCCCTCAGTTTCACCATAAGATTCAAATATTAGCGCGCATCAAAATGACGACGTTTCCGGCGTCTAATAAAGCAGACGACAAACGCACGTGTTGTCTTGATACGCACAAAACCGCAGAAAGAATTCGCGAGTCGCCGACTAAACCTCGTGCTGCGACACGAAATTTCGACATACCGACGACAATTATACCTCGTGTTTCACGCGTTAATAATACAGTCATTATATCTGATTATCTACGTTGTTATTAATAAAGTTTCTTGTGACGCCGTAATTGGGATTTATTAATTGGAATTAACCTCGACTTGGTAAGTCTGGCCAATCCATATCTTTTCCCGCATCAGCTCGTTCGCTTGCCTGCAGCAGATCCAAGGGATTTTTGCAATTCAACGTTGGTCCACTGATGAAAGTTTCCTTTTATTGTGAGCTTCCTTCCCGAGTCGTTCCCACGTAAATAAATTAAAATTCAAATCTCGAGAAAGTCGCCACACATTTAAACAATATTTACTAATTAATTGTTTCTTAATTTTTAAAAGTATTTTTTAATTTCAAAAACTCAAAATAGAAAAATATCACCACTTATAATAACATCAAAAATTTTAATGAATGGGTCAAACCCTTTTATTTCAACTAAAGTGGTCGCCGACTAATTTTAAAAAATTGTAATATTCTCACAAGAAAAACAAAGTATAAATTTTAACCTGATTTTGGGGTAAAAATTCACTGCAACAAAATTTCACCTTAGTGAGGGCGCCACTGTCTATGTGAAATAGCATTGGTTAAAATTACCCGCAACAAAATTTATACTATTTTTTTTCTGTGGCTACAGGAATGATACTGATATTACTAGAATCACAAAATAAAAAGATTTTTTAAAAATAATTTTATATCTTTTGTAAAATATTAATTTTAAATATTAGAAATGCTGAAAACTGTCAATTTTCTGCCAGTAGAAAATAATTCCAAAGAAATACATTTTAGTAGAAAAATATAATAAAAATTATTGGCATTTGTTAAGAATGTCTAAATTTATTATTATAAATTGATATATTCATTTAAAAATATAAAATAAAAAATAAAATATTATTCTAAAGTTCATCATTAAATTAACCTATTATTGGGACTTTTATTAACAAATAATGAGGAAATGTGATTATAAAATTAGGTAAAAACTTACGGAATAATAAGAATTTATGATGAACTTTCAGTTTTTGGTATTAGTTTTCTTCCATTTTCTCGAAAAATAAAAAATATGTGTGAAATAAAACTGCTACTTTGCCAATTTTCACGATTTTCAAGTGTGTTTAACTTCTCTGGAGAAAATCGGAAAAATATGAGATTTTCTTAAATAATTAAATTATCACTAATTAAACACACACTATGATTTTCACTTTGGTCCCGGGCCTAGTTTAAAAATGATAAATTTTTTAAAAATAGTAGATTTTTAAGGGTTAATGAATGTAATTTCTTTAAAGTTGAAGTTAGATTAGCATTGACAATAATTATAAACCAACTTCAACTTTTAAAAAATTACATTCATTAACCCTTAAAAATATACTATTTTTAAAAAAATTTATAATTTTTAAACTAGGCCCGGGACCAAAGTGAAAATCATAGTGTGTGTTTAATTAGTGACAATTTAATTATTTATGAAAATCCCATATTTTTCCGATTTTCTCCAGAGAAGTTAAACACACTTGAAAATCGTGAAAATGGGCAAAGTAGCAGTTTTATTTCACACATATTTTTTAATTTTTGAGAAAAAGAAAGAACACTTTGACCAAAAACTGAAAGTTCATCTCAAATTCTTAACCCCCTGGCAGTCGACGAGATTTCCACTGTTTTGGCCAAAAGTGTGTTGTAAATTTTTTTATTTTTATGAAACTTGGTATCCTAAGGTTTTAGGGATTGCTGATTACGAATCCAAGGTCGGTTTTTTAAAATTCAAAATGGCGGATCTAATATGGCGGACAATTTTTTTAAACTGATCGGATTCGCTTGAAAATGGTTACTCGGGGGTTTTCGGGGTCGCTGATTACAAATCCGCGGTCCGTTTTTCAAAATTCAAAATGACGTTTCAAAATTACTAAAAATAGGCGGATTGGCTAGAAATTATGTAATTTAAATTTTAATTAAAATTGATACTCAATTTATTGGGTATCAGCTTAATTGTCAATTTTGATAATGTAAATTGAGATTTTTAATCAGAAAGGCTAAAAACTGATGAGCAGTGAGTTCCAAGCAAATCCATACAATTTTGCTCCATGATTCTATCACATTGAAGTCGCCATTTTGAATTTTGAAAAACGGACCTCGGATTCGTAATCAGTAACCCCGAAAACACCCCGAGTAAAGATTTTCAGGTAAATTGGATCAATTTTTGAAAATAATGTTTGCCATATTAGATCCGCCATTTTGAATTTTGAAAAACTAACGCCAGATTCGTGTTCAACGACCCCCAAAACCTCCGCGTTACCATTTTCAAACTCTATATAAATGTTAACTCTTTGAAGTCAACAATGATACAAGTTTTAATATAGAAATAAGACAAAAATGTAGTCTAGAAATATAGTTATTTGCCAATTTTTATAACCGAAATAAGAACAAAACCAAATGTGTCATAATTTTTTTTAGAGAAAATCGAAAAAAAATTGCACATTTTTCTAGACAAAATAAAACTAGTTTGAAAATGTTTTCATTTTTATAGTCAACATAAAAAAACTCGAAAATATCATATTTTAATGAAGAATATCGAATATTTAACATGTGGGCGCAAAATACTCTTCTGCCTGCTCGAAGGTAGGGGAAGCGGGCGCAAAATATTTTGCGCCCGCTTCCCCTACCCCTGGGTGGTAATGAGTTACTTTGCGCCCGCTCTAAGTGCCCGAAATGACATACTTTCCGTGCAGGTAGGACAAAAAATATTATTTGTGACCTAGAATATTTGGAAAAGTCAGGGAATTTCATTTGATAAAAATTGTAGCAACCCTGTATTCATTTCAAAATTATGTTTAAAAATATATTCTTTTCATTTTTATAAAAAATAATTTTTTTGCAACATTTGCCTGTTAAGTTGAATTTTACATTCTCATTCTTGTGATTGCTTAATGATCTTATTTTAGCTTTTAGGATTTTACAATTTTTAAGTTCTCTCACCACACTTAAACTTACAATAATATTGGCATATTTAATTGTTGTATGCTATTAAATTTAAAACACGTATATTCATATAGTACATTTAAAAGTAGACTCTTTTTTGTGATAAGCAAAAAAAAATTAGTTAAAGAAATGTTAACTTCATTTAATTCCTAAAATTTTTTACAAATTGATACATTTTTTACTTACATATTTAAATTAATAAAAGTTTAAATTATTTTTTAAATCAGAACATAACTGTAAATCTAATAAACAATTAATTATTCTTAAAATTAAGGATTAAAAATTAAACTTTAGGATTCCATAAACTTTTTTACATTATCACAATCTACCTGAGTTTCAGGCCAATTCTAGAAAATTAAGATTTTTGCTCCATCGTTTCACGTAGAATTGATCGATTGAGATATATAAGCAGTATTTTGATAATTTTGAAGATTAACACTTTTAATATTGGTAAGACTCCGTCAGAAAATATGCAATTTGCATGTGGTCTTTGGATTAGGCTGTCATTTGGTGAAATTGTAGTATTGGATACTAGAAACTAGTGTGCCAAAAATTTTTTGAAAATTTTTCAATTTGTTGAAGTTACGCCATTCTGAATTTTTTTGTTATAATTTTTTTAAATCTTAATATTACTGTAAGTAAAAAAAAGTATTCAGAATAGAAAAAAAGTATTGGTGGTGACGTTCGGTGAATGCGTTTTCGCGACAAAACCGTATTGGTGGGTTACGGTAAATACATTTTGCTCACCGTGAATACTTTTTGTTTTAAACTCTCGATTTAAAGATTCCTAAGCAAAGTTGAGAATATATATATGAAGAGCGTGAGTAACGTGATGTATAAAAATGGCTATTGCGAGAAGGAAATAAGAAATTTTGAGTAAAAACGAAAAATTAAATGTGAAAGAAAAAATGTCAAATGTTGATCGATTACCATATGCTTTACTACGCCTACAATGCATGACAGATTAAAGGGAGCATGACGTTACCGGCAGAAAGTTACTAGGAAAGGCGGAAAATTTTGAAATTGAAAAGTAATCCAAGTGAACGCAAATAATATTTAATTATTAATTAATTATAATTAATTAATTAATTATAATTAATTATAATTATTAATTATAATTAATGAACAAAAATTCATTAAAAATTCAAAATTTTCTGCCTTTCCTAATTACTTTCTGCCGGTAACGTCATGCTTCCTTTAATCTGTCATGCATTGTAGGCGTAGTAAAGCATATGGTAATCGATCAACATTTGACATTTTTTCTTTCACATTTAATTTTTCGTTTTTACTCAAAATTTCTTATTTCCTTCTCGCAATAGCCATTTTTATACATCACGTTACTCACGCTCTTCATATATATTCTCAAC
The DNA here is from genome assembly GCA_032872475.1 of Leptopilina myrica (nomen nudum). NCBI lineage: Eukaryota > Metazoa > Arthropoda > Insecta > Hymenoptera > Figitidae > Leptopilina > Leptopilina myrica (nomen nudum). The sequence goes on from CM065467.1 coordinate 9,528,804, forward strand.
TTTGCTTAGGAATCTTTAAATCGAGAGTTTAAAACAAAAAGTATTCACGGTGAGCAAAATGTATTCACCGTAACCCACCAATACGGTTTTGTCGCGAAAACGCATTCACCGAACGTCACCACCAATACTTTTTTTCTATTTTGAATACTTTTTTTTTACTGGGTCATTTCTGATCAGAAAATTATTGTCAAACAATCCAAATAAATATTATTCTATAAAAAAATCATTTAACAAATGTCCAGATATTTTTTGAAAATTGTCAAAAAAACCAAAATTTTGAAAATTAAAAAATTTTTCAAAAATTCATAACTTTTTTGTTTTTTTTTACAAAAAAAAGTGACTAAAGGAAAAAATGTTTGTTTTTGTGCCAAATTTTAGAAAAAAAATTAAAAAAATTTTTTTTTCAATTGTAAAAAAACAAAATTTTGAAAATTTAAAAATTTTGTATTTTTGTTGTTTTTGACGAAATAGGCTGCCCAACGAACTAGAGCTTCATTTTTATGGACTAAAAAAATCCCCCAAATTGCAAGTCGATTCATAAAAATTTACTCGAGTTATCGTCGAGACAAAAATTTCTACAGACAGACAGACTGACTGACAGACACTTCTCTAAAAACCATTTTTTTGAAATCAGGGGGTCATGAAACGTAAAGATTTAGCAAAATTAGACAATACTCAAAATCGCACAAATCCAAGACTTTCTCATTTTTGATGAGAATGTAAAAATTGAAAAAATGAGTAATGAATTTCTGATAATTACAAATACATTAAAAGCTGTATGTGTTTTTGTAGAAACAAGCACCAATTCATATATATGTGTGATACCCAATTTAAAAGTATATTAAATGAGTCTTTTGATTTATTTTTACATAGAATGTATTAAACTGAATGTATAGACTCAATATAGAGAGCGTAATTATCAATCTTACCACGTTAGAAAAATAAAAATGAACTCCTTCTACACTTCGAAAAAAAAACTGTCCTTTCTACATTACAAAAGTTTTAAACAAAACTTCAGCTTTGATCTCATTTTCTACGTTTATAATATTGTTCTATAATTTTCAAGGTATCAACTAATTCTTATTATTGTTTATATGTTCTTACATTGTAAAGAAAAATGTTTTAAATTATATATGTGGCATTTCATTTCAAACCGTTTCACCGACAAAAAACAATCGCAAGGAGATAGATTTTCTAATAATTTTTATTATATAAAACTTTCATTGTTTATAATATATTATACACTGATTTAAAAGAGAATTTCATGAGCTTTCTATTGCTATTTTTATTATTTTAAATTTCTGCCAATTTTTATCAAAATTATATGAAAATAAAGCGTAAATTCCCTAGTTTCTATTCCCATTTGATATATTATGGACATTTGATGGGATTAATAGAAAAAAAATTGTTTAAAAAATGTGTTTTTGAAAAATTTGATAAATAGTACGAAATTGAATGTAAGTTGAATGGGTTAAGGTTCAACTTCACACTATTTGTCAAATTTTTCAAAAACACAATTTTAAAACAATTTTTGTACTATTAATCCCATCAAATGTCCATAATATATATCAAATGGGAATAGAAACTAGGGAATTTACGCTTTATTTTCATATAATTTTAATAAAAATTGTCGGGGGGTGTTTTGAGATATTAAGAGTTTAACATTTCAAACAGCAATTTCTCTACGAAATTGGCAGAAATTTAAAATAATAAAAATAGCAATAGAAAGCTCATGAAATTCTCTTTTGAATCAGTGTATAATATATTATAAACAATGAAAGTTTTATATAATAAAAATTATTAGAAAATCTATCTCCTTGCGATTGTTTTTTGTCGGTGGAACGGTTTAAAATGAAATGCCTCAATTATGTATTGAAAACTATTATTTTGTTATTAAAACAGTAATTTTAAATAAAAACACGAATTAATGTAAAACCATGTACAGCAAACAAATTTTATTATTAATTTTGGTAATAAATTAATTTACTTGACAAAAAAGTTTTCAATATTTATATAAACAACTTCTGTGTATGAATTATTTTATGTATTTTGCAAGTTATTCAATTGGCAAAAAAAATTATAATTTAAATTGTTTGTTTTAAATAAATTGTTTCTGCTAATAATATCCTAATACAATATTACGTCATTTCTGACGACGGATCTTATCTCATTTTTGTACTACATTTCTGACGTTGTATCAGACGTCGGTTTTTTCAGTAGGGTCTCTTTTTCATTTTAACCAAATGACTTGATTCTTTTTGAAAAAATATAGCATAAAAAACGAAAAAACTGTTTACATTATGTTTATGAATATGTTTATAAACAAAAAAGTTATTAAATAATAATTGAATAACTTTTGAAATGCATGACGAAATTGAATGAAACAAACACTAAAATAATCTTACCAGTGATATCTTTCAAATTCCGAAAGAAAAATAGTGCAAAACGCTATATTCTTATACAATATTTTTAAATTTTTATTCACTTTTGAAAGCGAAGACCTTTTTCTCTTCAAAACCGGAAATTCGCATATAATTAAATAAAGAAATGTACAATAATTATTTACTTTATGGTAAAAATAAGAGTATAATTATAATTAATTAATAAAATTAAAAATAAATTGGATTAAAATTTCTTTTTGTAAAATCGACAAGAAAATTAAATAACAATATTAAAGTATTAAAAATTAATAATAAATTAGTAAAATGTATAACTTTTTTGTTTTTAAAAAGGAGAGTTTATTGCATTCGCTATAAAAAATATTTTCAAAAAATCAAAATACAAAAATTTATAATTCTTAATCTCTTGAAGTTAATAAGAGTTAATAATTAATAAGTTAATTAAATAAAACAAATTTAAGTATGGGTATCTACTTTATCGATTTTTTGATTCAATTAGTAAAAGATAGATGGAGATACATAACTTAAAATTATGGGGATCGTAGCAGGATAAGTTTGGTTTCTGTTTTCTTTCTCACGTAGGGAGACTAACTTCTCTCTCACACAGCGAGTGAGATAGTAATTGCGCGGGTACGTTTCATTGTGTACACGCGCCAAAAATCTGAATGTGTGTACGCGACAAAATGTTCAGTTGCGTCTGGATCCACGCTTGTAACACACGCAGTAATTGCGATGCAATAAATTTACAGTTGTCATTATGTCATTTTACATAATTTTCATATTTCGAAATACCATTGAACATAATTTTTAATTATTCGAATTATTCTTTATCCTACACGGAAAAACTTTTTTCAAGAGTCATTACTAAATTTATTCAAGAACTCAGGATATGGGAAAAATTTAGAACTTGTTTTAGAGAAGTTCAATATTCATTAAAGAATTTTCAGGTGTTTTTCTAATGGCTTGGAAATTATTGTTCTTGACGCTGCGACTGAGTTCTTCAGTCACTGCGCGCTGAAAAAGTCTCGAACTATTTAAGAAAAAAGACGTAGCGTAACCAATAGGTATACAGCGCCACTTGGCTTTAAACGCTTTAAAACGATCTAAAACTAAAGTATCATAACGCGTCCCTGCAGCCGAATGGCATAAGGGTCTTGAGTCTCGAGGTCTTAAGTTCGACTACTCACGCGGGCAAATTTTTTTCGCTAATTTTACATTTTTCTATTCTTAAACCAGTTCAGGACTTTTTCAAGAAAATTCAAAAAGTAGTCCAGAAATTTACTACAGTTATCCCCGAACAGCTTAAAATAATGTTTCAATCTATGGTTTTGTAGCATTTCTTGTATTATTTCCATATCCTGAGTTCTTGAATAAGTTTAGTAATGACTCTTAAAAAAAGTTTTTCCGTGTAAATAATAGAATTTTATAAATATTTTATTAAAATTTTTTTAAATAATTTTAATTTAAAAATTGATCATGTAAATCAATTTATTAATTTTTTTACAATAGTACCTAATTAAACTTTTTAGAAAAATTTTATTATATTATTTACCACCAATTATTGTACACAATAATAAAATCCAATTTATAACAAGTATATTACTTAAAATAATCACAATTCAGAGTTTTGTTTTCAAAAACTTAACAAATGAAAAAATAGCGTTGTATTTAAAAACCATAAAGATTATGTCCCAGTAATGGAGACTTAAAAAAAAATGTAGAATATCATACGAGAACTCCAAAACAGGACAAAATCATTTCATGGCTACTAAAGGGAATAGCAGGGGACTATAACGAAATTGACATAAAAAAAGAACTAGATCAAATAAAATTCAAAAAAAAGTAGAAATATTAACAATAAAAAAAATCAACTTAAAAGAATTTTTCAAATCAAAGAGAGGTAAAGATGCATTTTTGATTAAAATAACAGGGGAAAGCGATGGCTCACAGCTGTCAAGCATTTCACGCATAGCAAACCAAATTGTTTGGTGGGAGAGAATAAATAGTAGAAATCCAATTCAATGCTACAACTGCCAAAGAATAGGACATACAGCAAAATATTGCAATAGAAAGTATAGGTGCGTGAAGTGCACTGACGGCCATGGGCCGGGTGAATGCCTAAGAGGGGTTGAAAGCGAAACTTTGAAAGAAGACATACAGTGCATAAATTGTAATCAAAAGGGACATCCCGCCTCATACAGAGGATGCCCAAAACTAATTGAATATCAAAATAAACTTTTAGAACAAAAAAACGCTATTAAATTGGAAAGAGAAAAAAAAATCAAATATTATGAAAATAAAATAAAACCCAATGTATCATTTGCTAAAATAATTAAAGGAGTGAGAGTGAATGAAGGAGAAAATGATGAAAGTTTTGATATTTTAAATAAAACAGACTTAATCGAGGAAAATAATAATAAAATACAAGATATGTCAACAGAGATAGATATGATAGATGAAAATTGTAATAAAGAAAATATTGAGGGAATTAATCAAAAAGAAATAAGCGTTAATACTCGAAAAGATAGAAACACAAAAACTATTGTAAATACACACAAACACAATGAGATTCATATACAACAAGAAAATAATAAGCTCGACGAAATCGTCTCTAATTTTATGTCCCAAATACAAAATTTCATGACTACGCAACTTTCGGAAATCAGGCAGGCGGTATCCACGAACACAAAAAAATAGAGTTATTATTTTAAAATTTAGAATCATCAAACAATGGATTGTCAATTGATAATTAATAATAAAATCAATAAAAATAAAAATGTCATAAACACTAAAAATGTCAATGTATGTAATAATAATAACAGTAATAAAACAAACAAATTATATAAATTTAATAAATTAAAAATATTTTCAATTAACGTAAATTCCATTGTTTCAAATGTCAGAAGGTATAATTTATTGCATTATATTTGACTAATAATAAAATTGATATAGCTCTTATTAATGAAACCAAATTAAAAGAAATACACAAAATCTCATTTAATAATTATCAAATAATTAGAAACGATAGGTCCAAAAGCAAGGGAGGAGGAACAGCAATTATAGTGAGTAATAAAATCCCTTTTAAAATCATTCAAACAAATTGCCAGGCTCACTTCAATTCGATAGAAATTACAATAATTAAATTATCAATATCAAATAATCGTAATCTATTTGTGATAAGTGCATATGCACCAGGGAATGTAAGAGCTAACTACACAAAGGAATTGAACGAATTGTTTTATGAATTGAATTTACAAAATCCAACTAATTTATATCTACTAGCCGGGGATTTAAATTCTAGACACACAGAATGGGGAGATAATGTAATAAATAATAGAGGCAGATGCTTGTATAACTGGTTACAAGATAACCAAATCGAATTTAGAGCAAATCTCGAAGGCTCGCTCCACCTTACTTATCCTTCAACAAATTCATATTTAGATTTAATTATAAGAGATGCACGAGTCGAGATCATCAATAATGTTAATAATAAAATATTAACACTGCCATATGACAGTGATCATAACGCTCTCTATGCGGAAATAAAAATAAAAAATTTAGACAACTTTATATTTGAAAAAAACAAATCATTTTAATTATTGCAAAACAAATTGGAAAACATTTACTTAAAATCTAGAAAATAATAACATACATATACCAATCGATAAAAATTTAACAAATCAGGAAATCGATAATATTGTTGACGAACTCGATGAGTGCATAAAAAAAGAATTACATAAAAACACCCCATTACATAAAACATATGACTCGACAGCTAGATATTTAACACCACAAATTAAAAAACTTCAAAATGTAAAAAATAAATTATTATCAGAAATACACATACATAAATTAAGACAAAATCAAAATAATAACATCTTAAATAAATATAAAAATTTATTAAAAATAACTAAAAAAACAAATTCAAGATAAATTCAATGCATCAATTAACAACTACTGGTATGAGAGAATATAAAAAATAACGCCACATAGTTCAGAAAATATGTTCCCAAAATTAAATGCAATTTTTAAAGATAATTCAAATTAACAATACCCACATTACAAATACAAAAAGATAAAATGGAAAATTTAAACATAAATAATATTGAGGCTAACGCATGCTTATTGAAAGATAATAATTATTTATTGTCGAATCAAAAAAACAAAGCGCAAGTGCTTGCAGCACATTTGGCGAATATTAATAATAAGGAAAAAATAAGTAGTAGTGTACCACTTCGAAACCTAATAATGAAAACAGTGAATGAATTTAATAACAACTATAAAACAAGCGAGCCTTTGGGATCATTAACAAAATTTAACAAAACAAACACTGCTTTAAATCCAACATTAGAGGAAAACAAAGACTATTTTTGCAATTATAATAAACTTAAATTAATAATAAATAAACTTAATAGTAAAAAATCAACTGGATTTGATAAAATTCCAAATATAGCGTTAAAAAAATTAACTGCAGTAATTTTAAATAAAATAATAATAATATATAATAACTCATTAAATAACTGTTATTTTCCAAATAAATGGAAAATTGCAAAGGTGGTCCCGTTGCCCAAAAAAGATAAAAACCCAAGGCTAGTGGAAAGTTATAGACCCATAAGCCTCCTCTCAAACATGGGAAAATTATTTGAAATTTTAATCAATAAACATATCGAAAAATTTTCACTAGAAAATCAGATTGTTCCTTATGAACAATTTGGTTTTAGAAGAAAAAATTCAACAATAAATGCAATAACAAAGTTTACTTCTGACATAAGCGAAAAATTAAAAGAAAAAGGGTTCGTGGCGGCTTGCCTGATTGATTTAGAAAAGGCCTACGATTCAGTATGGATCGAGGGTCTTATCTTCAGACTTATAAAAAGACAATTTCCACCATACTTAATAAAAATAATACAAAACATGATTACTGGGAGAAAAATGCAAATTCAATTACAAGATGGTACCGTCAGTGATCAATTTGAATTAAAAAATGGTCTCCAACAGGGGGCAGTAAACTCACCGCTCCTCTTTAATATCTTTATCTGTGAATTATTGAGACTGTATGGGATGAATAACAATTCACCCCAAAAAAGGGGGATAGGCTTCGCAGATGACATAGTGTTACGTCCGTAACTTCTGAATAATATACTTAATTTAACTATATATTTTCAAGTATATGTTTATTTTCATATATTATATTTAATCGATAAAGCATATATCTTCTATTAAAATAATGTATTTCATCATGATATGATATGCAGTACTTTTAATTATTATTTTATGTGTGTTTTAATTTGCATTATATTCAATATATTTTCTAACTACTATGTTATGTGTGTTTTAAATTTGCATTATATTCAGTATATTTTCTAACAAATATTATAAATGTTATTTTTATGTGTATTTTAAAATTGCATTATATTCGATATATTTTCTAACAAATATTATAATTATATTATATGTTCATTATTACAAATCCAGGAAGGAATAGTATTTTAAAAGAATGTCGAAAGAATAACGATTACGAGAAAATCAAGATCGAAGATACAGATTATTAATATGTACACACGCCACGCCTGAGGATCAAAGACGAAGTTGCGACCTCAACTCCATGCAAGGTCGAAGCGATGTCTTCCGACTTCAACTCTATGGAAGGTCGCAGCGATGCCATGCGCACTGAAATCTATTAAGGTCAAGACGAATTTTCTAGCTACGAGCATTCGTCTAATGAGGAAATTTTTATATAAAAAGGGTGACCATTTCTGATTAGAACAGAGAGTAATAATTTGGAAACCAGCGTTATAACATCTTTAAGAAAGAGAATAATTTTTTGGAAATCAATCAGTAATAAATCTACCATCGTCAAGTGAACTCCAAGTATAATCTACAAAGTGATCAACAGTTTATTCCCAAGTATTATTTTGAAAGTGTTTTCTCTAAAAGTGAACTTTAAAATTATTTTCAAAGTTTTGCTTTGAAACGTACTACGGTTAAAGAGAATTAATTCCCCTCAGCAATTTTCACTATTTTCAAAAATATCAATTTGAAAATAAATTCAAGTATCTATCTTATATTGAAACAACACATTCCAAATTTCGAAGCATCGAAATTTGCTAAGGAGGCGACGTCCGTCTGGAAGAAAGCAAATATTACCAAAATACAATACACTATCTCATTAGTGTAAACAAGAGGACTAATACTCTAACATTAAGGACAACTGTTTGAGGGCCTTTGGCGACTAGCCCCCTCAACACCATCCAAGATCGGATTACCAGATAATATCACTACAATATTCAACACCAGTAATCGTTATTCTTAAAAGTAAGGTTTATAATTTAGAACTATACTCATTGTATTTTTGTCAATACTTTCCTTTCTTGTTGGTTTTTAAATAAATTACTCTCACAACTTTTAGTAGGCTCATTGACTTATCCTCATCCCAAATTAGATTCTTTATTGAAACTAATTTAAAACGAGGAACGTTAGGTATATTTTAAAAAGGTTTCTCGTTTTGACGTAACAGAAGCCCTTTTAAAATTTTGGTGCATCGGCCCGGGAAAAATATAAAGTCGATCAGCCATAATTTAGTTAAAATTTTTAATAAAATTCTAAAATTTTAATAAACTTTAATTTTATATTAATGAAATAATGAAATAAAAAATATAAATCAATGAGTATACCAATTGTTAAAAAAAGGGGAAATTTTTTTTTTAATAATAACGAATATTATCAATATATAATAATAATAAAAAAATAATAATCAGTGACATTTAACCAATAGAAAAAATATATTTTCACTGAATATAGTACATTTTTAATAAATGATAACATTATACAAGATTTAAGTCGCAAGGTGCATTCATAAATAGGTATTGATGAAAAGAGTTTCGAGTCCTCTTAACTTATAAATTTTTTAACTTGCATGGTGCATTTATTTAAAAATTCTGTATAAATATTAATAAATAGAGGTTCGAGTCCTCTTAACTTATAATTTTTAAAGTTGCAAGGTGCATTCATCAAATTAAATCCTGTATTATATTAATGAATAGGGGTTCAAGTCCTCTTGACTTATGGAAATTTTTGTCTTGTATATGAATCATTTTGACATTTAATTTGTGCTAAAAAAAAAATTATTTTCTTCATTTAATTACGATTCGTTATTATTATTACAAATAAAAAAAATTTATATACTGAAGCAAGATAAAAATATTCTTACTACAAAAGAGAAAAGTATATTTTATATTCAAGAAACAAGATTGACAATTTTACAACTATTACCAATATAATAAATTTGTAAATTATGCTACTTTTTAACGTCTTCTACGAATAAAAATACTACAGATTCCTCACATTTAACTCGCTCACAAATAAAAAATAATCCAGAATTGATATTGAATTCAGGAATTCCTAATTATAAAGAAAAACCACACACAAGTACACTTAGATATTCTAAAGAAAATCCTGATTCGGAAGAAATACATAGAAAGTTTGATTCAGGTTTTGTTAATTCTAACCTTTTTGACACTGACGAAAATTCTTCCGAAACTGACGATAACGACAGCAAAGATTCTATATTAGAAAATACTCTAGTAGATCAAAATTTACCAAGTCATTCTGAAGTAAATTCAGGGTTAAATAACTCTTTAATTGACGACGTTGAAACAAACGATCATTCTGCAAACAATTCTTTTGATAACTCTATAAATAATATTATTTTTGAAGAAAATATGGCTCTTCCAAACAATCAGCAAGTGTCTTTACGCGATGCATTAGAAACTATACCAATGTTTGACGGAAAAAATATCCCATTATCTATATTTATTGAAAGTTGTCTAGAAGCAAAATCTATGCTTCCTGATAATGCACAAGTACAAACAAATTTAGTCAAATTAATTAGAAGTAGGATACCTAGGACATATTATTGACAAAAATGGTGTACGACCCGATCCGAAAAAAGTAGAAGCTGTAAAGAAATTTCCAAAACCAAAAAATGTTAAAAATATTAAACAATTTTTAGGACTAGCAGGATATTATCGCAAATTTATAGACGGATTTTCAAAGATTGCAAATCCTTTAAATCAACTTTTAAGAAAAGATATACCTTTTCTTTGGACTGAAAAACAACAAACGGCTTTTGATTTGTTAAAAAATAAACTATGTGAGGAACCACTTTTAAGAAGACCAGACTTTTCTCAACCATTTATACTAACAACAGACGCTTCAGGTTTTGCAATAGGAGGAATTTTATCACAAGGAATTATTGACAAAGACCAACCAGTAGCTTATACGTCACGGACACTAAACGAATGTGAAAGAAAATATGATACTTATGAAAAAGAAGCATTGGCAATTATATATAGTGTGCAACATTTTCGACCATACCTTTATGGAAGAAAATTCACCTTAGTTACGAATCATAAACCACTAGTTTGGTTTCAAAATTCTAAAGATCCCTGTTCAAGAGTTACAAGATGGAAGCTAAAATTAGCTGAATATGATTTTAATGTGGTCTACAAAGCAGGCAAAACAAATGTTAATGCTGATGCCTTATCCAGAAACCCAGTCGGAAATATTATTGAAGAAAAAGTACAAGAAATAAAAGAAGAAAAAATTGATGAAACTCAGGAAATTCAAAGAAAAATATTAAAATGTGTGCAAGAAAAAATTGAAGAAAATTGTGTGGCAAATGAAAATAAATATTATATGAATTCGGAGATAATAAGAAATTTCCATGATATTAAAAAAATGTTTAAGGACAATGAATCCTATGAAAATTCGGAGATACTAAGAAGTCTTCGATCCATTAAAAAATTATTTGAGGACTATGAATCCTACATAAATTTGGAGATAAGGAAAAGTCTTCAATCCATTGAAAAAATATTGAAGGACAATGAATCCTGCATGAATTCGGAGATAATAAGAAATCTCCATGATATTGAAAAAATGTTTAAGGACAATGGATCCTATGAAAATTCGGAGATACTAAGAAGTCTTCGATCTATTAAAAAATTATTTGAGGAATATGAATCCTACATAAATTTGGAGATAAGGAAAAGTCTCCAATCTATTGAAGAAATATTGAAGGACAATGAATCTTGCATGAGTTCGGAGATAATAAGAAATCTCCAAAATATTAAAGGAAATTATTGTACAAGTAATGAAACTTGTAACGTTATAACAAGAAATCAACGAAAAATGCAAGAGAATGATAATCAGGAAAATATAATACAAGAAAAGAAAAATCAAGAAATCCAAGAAAAAGAAATAAAAGCACACACAAAAAAGAAACGTGGCAGACCCAAGAAACAGAGCACACGTTTGAATACCTCCTTTTCAAAAAAGAAAAGGGGAAGACCAAAAAAGGTATCTAATACAAAGAATAGAAGAAAAGAAAAATTTTATAATGAAGTTTATACTGATGAAATTGTGTCAGATCCTGAGTACAATAATCAAGAAATAAAAATGAAGAAAAATGAAGAAATTGATCAAGGCTACGAAAATTCTAATTCCGAAGAATCATCTGATGAAGAAGAAAATCTAATGGAAAATGAAAATTGTGAAAATTTAAACATGAAACAAGAAAAGTATATTATCAACTACAGAGACCAATTACCAATGCGTAGAGATAACTTAACCTATTTTCTTTCAATCGATGGAGATCCACGAGATAATGGCTCCAGATCTTTAGCAAAACGAGAAAAATTGCCAAATTTTGGTAAACTTCAATTAGGTATATCAGAAAAAATAAAGAGAGGTATATATTACCATATCGCTCTCCCAATAGAAGAAGAAATAAAAGAAAATTCAGCTGACACAATAAAAAGAATTAAATCTACAATAGTTTCAATGAAAAATGTATGTGAAGAATTGAAACTGAAAAGTATTAGTATTGCAAAAACAGCCCAAATAAATAATGTAACTAGGGACGAAATCCTATCAATGATAAAATCAATTTTTGAAAATTCATTTGTGATAGTTGTTATATGTAATGGATATACAAAATATCCTACGAAAGAAGAATATATGAAGTTAATAGAAGAAGCCCATTCAAGCTCAGTTGGAGAACATAAAGGTGTAACTGAAACCTATGGTCGAATACGTCAAAATTATTATTGGGAAAACATGAAAAATAATATTCAAAAATATATCCAATATTGTCTTCAATGTCAACTTAAAAAATTAGTTAGAGTGAAAACAAAAGATCCAATAATTATCACAGATACGCCAGGAACAGCATTTGAAAAAATTGCAATGGACATTGTTGGTCCATTACCAAAAACTAAAAATGGAAGTGAATACATATTAACAATACAAGATAATTTAACTAAATATTCATTAGCAATCGCACTCCCAAATCATCAAGCAAGTACAATAGCTGATGCATTTATTAAAAGATTTATTTGTATTTTTGGATCACCTAAAGGAGTGTTAACAGATCAAGGAACTGACTTTTGAAGCAATTTAATGAGAAGATTAGCAAAAAGATTTAGAATACGACAATTTAAAACGACAGCATTTCACCCTCAGTCAAACGGATCAATTGAAAGATCTCATCACGTTTTAGGAGAATATTTAAAGCAATTTATCAACAAAAATGAAGAATGGGATGACTGGTTAGAACTAGCCATGTTTTCCTACAATACGAGCATTCATGAAGGCACCAAATGCATTCCGTATGAGTTAATTTTTGGAAAATTAGCACGGTTACCATCAAGTGATCCACCACTTGAACATGAAAAATTAGAAACTTATGATCAATATTTAAGAGACTTAATAACAAGACTTCATGAAATGAGAAACATAGCTAGAGAAAATTTAATTTTAGCAAAAGAGAAGTCAAAAATGTATTACGACAGAAATTGTAATCCACAAAATCTTAAACTCGGAGATGAGGTATTTTTACTACACGGGGGAAAGATTCATAAATTTGCTAATCAATATACAGGCCCACACAAAATATTAGAAATTTTAAATAAAGGGAACGTTAAAATACAAGTTAAAAACAAACAAAAAATAGTACATACGAACAGACTAAAACTATCACGAATTAAACAGAAATAATATAATACTCTTAATAATATATAGTTTTATGTTTCAGAAAGGACTTAAATAAAAGAGAAATTAAACTGTTTTCAATCATTTACACTTTTATAAATATTAAACAAATTTTAAATCACTATACCAATTACCTGATTTGAAAAAGTATTTCTTTAAAAGGTTCGCATGTTTAAATTAAATTTTTATAATATTTTGTCAATTTTTGATTCTACATACTTGTTTTGCAATGCAAAAGATTGAAACCTTTTTTTGAACACAATAAGATAAATCCTTATTCAATATAATGTTTGGAAGAAGAATCTAAAGTGGCATTATTCAAATTTATAATAACAAAACAACTCGAATAAAAAATTTTCTTCCTTCTCAATATCTAATAATTATTGTTAAAATATAGCTTCAGAACGACTAAAAATGCATAAATGAAACATTTAAAAACAAGAAAATATAAAAAATAGAGACACATATTTAAAAAACTGTTGTCTCAAATGTAGAATGTGTCAAAAATATATAAAAAATTTTATCTGTAAAATTAAATGTACAAAACTTTGGTTTATAATTCTATGCAAAAATGTATTCAATATTTAAATCTACAACAAATTTTAATTATATACAAGTTTCGAATCTTAGCGCAAAAATTGTTATGTAATTTAAAACAGCACAAGACTCAAGCCTATCAAACAACTTGTAAAAGTATTTCTCTCAATGTAATTTCAAATCATACAAAAAAAAATAATTTTTTTAAAATACACACTGAGAGAAGTCCAGGACTTAATAGTTCCCGCTAGACGTCGCTATAAGCTACTCTGCTCGTCGCGTTTGCGATGTCTCGAATCTAGGGCTCAGACACCCCGAATCGGTCAAACATTGTTCCCGCATGTGAGAGACAACTCATGGTCGACACTAAAAGTTGTAAGCAATCCTGCTTCGGGACGTTCCAAGTTTTTTATCGGGGCTTGAGACGTCCCGATCAAAGGTTCACATAAGAACATTCAAAATGATCACTCAAGCCTTGCACGGGACGTATTAGTTCCCGGACTTCTCTCAGTGCATATTGTATTAACATCGATACAATCTAAGGGGGGAGGTGTTACGTCCGTAACTTCTGATTAATATACTTAATTTAACTATATATTTTCACGTATATGTTTATTTTCATATATTATATTTAATCGATAAAGCATATATCTTCTATTAAAATAATGTATTTCATTATGATATGATATGCAGTACTTTTAATTATTATTTTATGTGTGTTTTAATTTGCATTATATTCAATATATTTTCTAACTACTATGTTATGTGTGTTTTAAATTTGCATTATATTCAGTATATTTTCTAACGAATATTATAATTACTATTTTATGTGTGTTTTAAATTGGCATTATATTCGATATATTTTCTAACAAATATTATAAATGTTATTTTTATGTGTATTTTAAAATTGCATTATATTCGATATATTTTCTAACAAATATTATAATTATATTATATGTTCATTATTACAAATCCAGGAAGGAATAGTATTTTAAAAGAATGTCGAAAGAATAACGATTACGAGAAAATCAAGATCGAAGATACAGATTATTAATATGTACACACGCCACGCCTGAGGATCAAAGACGAAGTTGCGACCTCAACTCCATGCAAGGTCGAAGCGATGTCTTCCGACTTCAACTCTATGGAAGGTCGCAGCGATGCCATGCGCACTGAAATCTATTAAGGTCAAGACGAATTTTCTAGCTACGAGCATTCGTCTAATGAGGAAATTTTTATATAAAAAGGGTGACCATTTCTGATTAGAACAGAGAGTAATAATTTGGAAACCAGCGTTATAACATCTTTAAGAAAGAGAATAATTTTTTGGAAATCAATCAGTAATAAATCTACCATCGTCAAGTGAACTCCAAGTATAATCTACAAAGTGATCAACAGTTTATTCCCAAGTATTATTTTGAAAGTGTTTTCTCTAAAAGTGAACTTTAAAATTATTTTTAAAGTTTTGCTTTGAAACGTACTACGGTTAAAGAGAATTAATTCCCCTCAGCAATTTTCACTATTTTCAAAAATATCAATTTGAAAATAAATTCAAGTATCTATCTTATATTGAAACAACACATTCCAAATTTCGAAGCATCGAAATTTGCTAAGGAGGCGACGTCCGTCTGGAAGAAAGCAAATATTACCAAAATACAATACACTATCTCATTACACAGTGGGCTAGATGCCTATTAAAAACGGCAAAACTACAAATTTGATTATATCTAGCTGAAAACCCTTACTCAGGGGTTTTCGGGGTCGCTGATTACGAATCTGAACTCAGATTTCAAAAATTCAAAATGGCGGATCCAATATGGCGGAAGAAAACTTCAAAAACTCGTTGGATTTGCTTGGAACTTGTTACTCGGGGGTTTTCGGGATCGCTGATTACGAATTTGAACTTAGTTTTTAAAAATTCAAAATGGCGGATCCAATATGGCGGATACATTTTGATTAAATTATAGGATTTTCATATAAATTGGTATTTAAGGGTTTTTAGGTTCGCTGATTACGAATTTGAAGTCAAAATTTCAAAATGGCGGATTTAACTTTTTTATGTTCAATACAAATTTGATTTCAGTTTTTTTAAATTTAAAATAATTGTGCTATTTTTAATCTAAAATTTTAGTAACAAATCCATTTTAAATAAAATTCATTATATATTTGAAAAATACGTTTATGTCATTAAAGTTTTTAACTGGAAATAAAAACAAAATTGAAGGTAACAAGTTAACATATAATTAATCATAATTCGTTCTCATCATCAGATGAACTATTTGAGTCTGATTCTCCAATTGAAGAGTCCATTTCCTTTAAACCAAAATTATTCAGAGAACCATCAGTACTGAGCAACATTTGTAACGCTTCAGGTGATAAACTTTTTCCTTTTTTCGGATACTCCTTGCCCATGCTCGATATGTATGGATCTGAAGTTAAGAGAAGGCGATTGAAAATATCTTCCATGGTAGCTGTTCTAGAGTGTTTTCGAGCAAAACTTTCCCGGTATTTTTTAATGTCTTTGTTGCGGGCTTCTTGCGCGTCTTCCGACATTTGTCCTATTGGTAGCGGGGACCACTCAATTATCAATGCACCGTGAATCAACACTTTGTGAATCGTGGTAGGCATACAATACCAAGGATACAGACTTACGAAAATTTCAGCAGTTTGAAGACAAAATTCTTTGAACGCATTTACATTTACAGCAAATCCACTTGAAATAACCTGCAGTATTGTGTGGAATCTTTTCATAATATTTTCGTTTACACCTAAAATTTTTGCTGAAACTGGAATGTTATCGAAAAATCTTCTAGCAGTATTCCCATCATTGCTGCTTCCAGATCCTTGTTTCGGTTTATCTATAATTAAATGTAATTCTTTCTTGAACGCGGCTTGAATACGACTTTTTTGTTCAGCAATTGCTGCCTTTTCGTCCATTTTTCGAGCTTGCCACTTCTCAATACCTATTTTGTAGCCAATGTGCAAGAAGCATTCAAAACTTCGTATCTTCGCATGCAACGGTGATAACCCTAGATTGAGTCGAGTTACGTTCACATCTGCAGTCTTCATCAACTTTATATCGTTGAATTTCGATGATGTGTAATTGCATATGTAGCAACGCATAGCTGATTTTGTATCTGTCACAGAATTGCAAACTTTTCCGTCTATCATCGTAAAGCAAAGATCATATTTGACAGTAACTACTTTTCCATCAATTGTACTGGTTAAAGGGATGAGTGACTCGATCTGACGCTCAATGTGCTGTTGTTCTTGTACCGTTGTAATCACGGTTTCTTTCAGAAATTGAATCCTGATAGGACGACAATAACGCGAAGATGAAGGCCTGGGATTTTTCCAAATAATTATTTCTTTGTTAGAATTATCAGACCCTAAAATTTGCAATGGAACCAAAGATGTTAAAAACATACTTCCATCGGAACAGTCCTCATTCGTGAATTTTTGTTTATATTCGCTGTGCCCGGAACTTCCATCACAGCCCCACTTACATATTAATTTTAAATTTGTCAACACTTCCGAGGGCAAAGAATTAATCACCTCTTCCTGTACTTTCAGAATTCTGTCGCAAGTATGATCTAATAAAGACTGTAATTTTACTTCGGCTAAAGTCTCATTTACCGTTATATCTGAAGGATAACAACGCTTTTTGGCAGCAGAAAGTTTTTCATACGATGGATAAGCATTAAATTTTTTCTTTTTTAAAGAAATTCTGAGGTCTTTATATTGCTGTTTCGTTAGTTTTGCATCTACGAAGTGTACCAGTGCATCATCACCAGACATTTCCGTAGGTGGTGGTTCTAAAGACGATTTATATGCAGCTCTGTACTTTAAAGCTCTTGAGGGAGATTTTGTTGTTACATCGTTAATAATATTGGCAGCATCGGTTTTTCCTGTTGAAATAAGCTTTATTTTGGTCGCTAAAACCAATTCGTCAATGGAATGAGCATCACTAATCGCTGATGCCCTTCTTTTTCTTGTACGTTCACTCGAATCGTCGAAATTTGATTTTCGAGGTCGACCACATCTTCTTGTTTCAGTTAGAACTGGTTTTTCAGAACTTTTTGGTTTTTCAGCAAAGTCACTACAATTCTAGAAATAAAAAGAAAATGTTAAATTGGTTAGTTTAATAATTTTCTTTTAATAATTCTATCCTTTTCTTTAAAATTTTGACATTAATTACTAAAATAGTTGTCGATGTTTGCAACCAATTTTCATTTTTTCTTAGAAATACATCTGTTTTACGATAGGCTTCTTCCCATTTACTTTTAATTTTACAAATTAATTTTTTCAATTTATTTTTGTAATCACTGTCAATTGAAAAAGGTTCGGTTAATGTTGTAGCGATTTTCTCCTCTAAAACGTTAAGTTGTGCGTCTAAACTTAATTGGAAATTCTGGCAAACAATATTAAAAATATCGTGATAAGTACACGTGTAATCCATAGCTTATGAACCTGGAATAACAATAAAAAAATAACTACAAACAGAAAAAATTATTTATTAAGTTAAAACAAATATTGTGTATAAGTAAACATATGAAAGTAGTTTTATAGTTAATTTATTTAATTTTAAATCATTTATGTCGAATATTTTCACTAAACATTATTCATAATAAAAAATCATTTTTAACAAAATTTAAATTATTAACCTAAAACAAGTCAGCAATTGAGCGAAACATAAATAAGAAGCTAGAGGCCAAAAGTTGATTACTTTCTATTTTCCGAGAAAGATAATTCATTAAATTTCAAAATAATCACTGATACATTAAGAAAAAAATTGTTAATAAAGAATTATATTAATTTTAGAATATTTCTACTTAACCAACAAGAATTAAAATTTTAGTTTTTTTTTAACTAAAGAAATGCCCAAAATTATAAAATACATTATTTATAATTTACTTTAATTAATAATGAGACTCCTAAGTCCAAAAAAATATTCTGATACAAATAATTCAATATATATTTTTTCTATTTTGAAATTAACTTTGGTTATATGTCAAATTGCATTTATTTAAATTTTTCGAAATAGTAAAAAATGGACTTATACACTTTTGGCCGCTTACTCCTCAAATGTGGCATGCAATTTTTTAATCCCAAAATCAGGTCCGCAAAATTCCGCAGAAAGTCTCAATCGATTTTGAATCTTTATAATATTCATAATATTATGCAATCAATAAAAGTCTGGGATCTCCCGCGATAACAACTATTTTTATACTTTTTGTAGATTGTGAACTTCCCATGTTTACTTCAAACACATATTTTTAACTTTCTTATTAATATACAATAGAAACAATTTTTAATTGATATTCTATACAAAAATAATCTACATACCTTACAGATTATTTTTCATTAAGCAGTTTTTATTTTTTTGAACTCTGGTCAAAAATGTTTAATCAAAACCAATTCAATATTTTGTTGTGAAAAATCGTTACACTTGTCATTTAAAACAGGTTAAGTTCAGACGCGTCGTTTGTTAAATACAGCAAATATTATAAACCAATTTTTGCAGAAATCAGTGGAGTAATGCCTACTTTATAATATTCCATAGATAAAAATAAAAAACTTAAAATTTCATTTTTTGAGTTTTGCCGAATTTTTAAGCAATTCAGCCCACTGTGCATTAGTGTAAACAAGAGGACTAATACTCTAACATTAAGGACAACTGTTTGAGGGCCTTTGGCGACTAGCCCCCTCAACACCATCCAAGATCGGATTACCAGATAATATCACTACAATATTCAACACCAGTAATCGTTATTCTTAAAAGTAAGGTTTATAATTTAGAACTATACTCATTGTATTTTTGTCAATACTTTCCTTTCTTGTTGGTTTTTAAATAAATTACTCTCACAACTTTTAGTAGGCTCATTGACTTATCCTCATCCCAAATTAGATTCTTTATTGAAACTAATTTAAAACGAGGAACGTTAGGTATATTTTAAAAAGGTTTCTCGTTTTGACGTAACAATAGTCATCTACATAATGCATAATTGCTTATTTGAGGCACGAGTCGAACTGCAAAGGTTGCTGCATACTGCATAATGTATGCAGCTTCCTTTCTGCGTTGAAGCTCAAATGTAATTATAGCAAATGCGAGACTATCCTCTTTAGACCCTTAATAGATGACATAGGTAAGAAGTACAAAAGAGTGTGGCGCGAATTTGCTATTCAGGCTTCGCAAGATGAAAACATGGTTATTGAACACAGGAGAACGGTCAAATACTTGGGTCTTCACATCGATGATAGACTCAAGTATAACGAACATGTAACAATAACTCTTGATGCGGCAAGAAAAGCATTCTTCAAACATAAGAGAATGTTTTTATCTTCGAAACTGAATAGCAGAGTAAAAATTATCTGTTATATGTTATTAATAAGGCCTATTTTAACTTACGGATGCCAAATATGGTTTGGAATATCCCCCTCCACGATGGAAAAAATAAGAAAATTTGAAAGATCTTGTCTACGTGCATGTCTGGGGGTATACAGAGATGCGGAGACGGACTTTGAAAAAAAACATATCCAACGCAAGGTTATACGATATGGCGGGTATACCAAGAATAGACATATTCATATTGGGGCTAATACGTAATCATACAGCGAGAGCCTCAAGAAATAATGTAAACCCGCTCATATCGTTGCCCTATGCGAAGGATAATGTGACATTGAGAAGTCTCGTGGAATCTGACAATCTGTCGCCCGAGACATTCATATTTTTAGACAAATACGGCTATATTCAAAATCAAAAAAATGTACCCATTTTCTATCACATCTTAAGACACTCGAGAGACAGAATAATAACAACCAATTCAGATGACCTACTGACAAACCCAGAAATTGAAATGCGTTACTCCCAGGACATGCAAAAAAAGGACACAGTAAAGAATTATAGACTAAATAAAAATAAATACTGGTGGCTAAAAAATACTCCATTTTAAATAAAAGGAAAATATAAAGAAAAAATCTAATAAGAGGAGTAGAGAAATAAAAATGTATAACTAAAGTTTTAATTATTTATTATTTGTTGCATGTTGTTTATTTATTTGTTTATTCTTTGTTATTAATGAAAAATATATATATACATACACCTAAAAATTTGGGACGTAAAAGAGAGAGATTATTGATTCAGTTTTTTTATAGTTATTTTAATTATTTTTGTTTTAACTTTTTTTCCTGAATCATGAATTTAACTAAAAAAGGAGCATATGAAAACGATGAATGAAGGAGAAAATGCAAAAACGATATTAAGATTATAATAACGACAATTCGACGAGAAGGCTAAATAGCCCGTTCGATAATAAACATAATATGTATAGAGTCACAACGATTTTTTGTTCATTTCTTCGTCAATTGTATCTAATAATTATATGGCCAAAATAAATTTAAAAAAAAAAGTGGCATAAGGCGGAGCGATCTTGAGTCTCGAGGTCTTAAGTTCGACTACTCACGCGGGCAAATTTTTTTCGCTAATTTTACATTTTTCTATTCTTAAACAAGTTCAGGACTTTTTCAAGAAAATTCAACAAGTAGTCCAGAAATTTACTATAGTTTTCCCCGAACAGCTTAAAATAATGTTTCAATCTATGGTTTTGTAGCATTTCTTGTATTATTTCCATATCCTGAGTTCTTGAATAAGTTTAGTAATGACTCTTGAAAAAAGTTTTTCCGTGTAATAATTAAATATTAGAAGTATCCTTTGATATCTTTTTTAATATGTTGAAAAATTATTTGACATAAATGTTGTTAATCCGATTGACTATTTGTCATGATTATTAATCCTACGAATTTCCATTTAACATAATATTTTCAAACCTTTGAAATATTATGTTACATAAATTTTATTTGTCTAAATTATATTTGTCAGAATTTTCATTCATACGAATATTTAAATGATAAAATAGACATTTATCCGCATTTTCATGCACCTAAACATATTCTTTAAATCTTCGAAATGTTATATTTAAGAAATTTTTATTTATTGGAATTTTATTTGTCATAATTTTTGTTTACTCGAATTATCAAGTGATATAAAATGCTTAAACCCTAATCCTCATATGACATTATCTTTGAAATGTCGTATTTAAGAAATTTAGATTTATAGAAATTTTATTTCTCATAACTTTTAATTACTCGAATTTTCTTTTTCACATGATAGAAGTATTTTTCGTATTTTTAACCGAATTCCTATATGACATAACCTT
Organism: Leptopilina myrica (nomen nudum); assembly: GCA_032872475.1. Classification (NCBI taxonomy): domain Eukaryota; kingdom Metazoa; phylum Arthropoda; class Insecta; order Hymenoptera; family Figitidae; genus Leptopilina; species Leptopilina myrica (nomen nudum). The sequence continues at coordinate 9,551,005 of CM065467.1, forward strand.
TAAATCTTCGAAATGTCTCATTTCAGAATTATCAAAATTTATGCCAAATAATTTTTCAACATATTAAAAAAGATATCAAAGGATACTTCTAATATTTAATTATTAGGATAAAGAATAATTCGAATAATTAAAAATTATGTTCAATGGTATTTCGAAATATGAAAATTATGTGAAATGACATTTGGATAAAAAGAATTTCAATGTTATGAAAATTTTGATTATTAGGGACTGCTGTTTATAATTTACGCCTACTTATCATTCTTTTTGATTAATTATTTTTTATCCAAATATTTGTTTCCTTTAAATGAATAATTTTTGTTGCTTCTATTTATTTTTTAATTTTTTGTTTTTCTTTATTTTCTTCTGTCTTCTTTTATTATTACTATTATTATTTTTTAATAAATTATTAGAGAAGAATAGGGTAAGAAGAGTCAGTTGCTGTATTGCTTAAATGGCTTGTTCAAATTAGCACGTCATTTATGATATTTTCGCGTCTTAACACCAAAAGATGATAGTAATGATTCACGTCTGTTCACAAAAATTTAGGAAAAATTGAAATTTGGGCTTCATAACCCTCCACGAGGTAGGAAAATTAGAGCTGATATGTCACGGTACAATCCTGGTAATTCGATTGCAAATTATAAAAAAATGTTTAATTGTTCTTTCTAGACTGATACATAATGGTGAGTAATTAAATACGAAAAACAAAGCTTATCGACCAAGAAATTGGTAGTTGTCTGAAGAAAATTGCAGTTAAAATTAAGATTCTAGTTCAGACGAATTTTAATGCAATAGTTCAAATTTAGAAAATGTTTAAAACATATTGTTAATACTGCAGATATCAATACAGAATAGTCTAAATTCAATTAAATATAGATAACGAAAATTTACTGATGTTCTCTAACATTTTTAACATGCAGATTCTCATATCCCAGGCGGAAATTTCCGAACGGCGCGGATCCTAGCTCGTACTGAAGCCGATGTAACTGTACTGGCTCGGAACCGCCTGCCAACTGAATGTGAACGGGCATTCTACCGAATAGTTTGTGCGCTGGCAACCGGCTGGGACCTGGCACTCTACCGACTGCGGATTTTCAATTTAATAGCCAGCTGAACGTTGGCATTCTACCTCCTGACAAGCGGGTCGGATCCAAATGATAATTTCAACAAATATCAATTAAAAAAATAATAATTAATTGTAAAAGATAAATACTGATGATAATTCATTGACAGTTCACTTTCCACATTTTTAAATTTTTTATACATTTAAACGCTATTTTGTATTACATAGACATTTGAAAAATTATAACGCTTGGGGTACGAACCTACGCCTAATCGAATATATACGCATCGAAATCTCGCACGCAAACCACTATGCTACACTCGCATGGGAATCTCAAATCTTAATTGCTCTCAAGTGTCACGAGCTGAAATAAAACTTGTAGAATTACTACGCGTCAATGCTACAGCTATATTTTTATTACTATATAATATATTAAATAATTGTTTCTGAATATTATTATATTGAACATAATAATATTAATTATTTTAATTAATATTTCAATAATAATAAATTTATTATTATTAAGATATTATTAATTCTCAATAATATATAATATTAATTAATAATATATCTCAATAACAATAAATTTATATTAATAATATAAATTTATTTACAATAATTATAAAGAATAAGTGCACAACAAATTTTTTTAATTGTTTAATTTTGAAAAAAGTCTCAATAAATAATTACTTAATAGGGTCATTCGGGGTAAATGTAACAAGGTCAAAATGTAAACAGTAGATGTTTCAGATAAATTTACAAATTTAAAAATAAGTACGATGTCAATATTTTTACCTCAGCTTACCGACAAGATGGTCTGAGTATTGCCAATATTTTATTTTGACAATTGGCAATGCCATAGTGAAAGTTATCATTTAATGCAAAAAAGATTGAAAATCAAAGTTATATTGTTTCAGTATTGTGTCCCGCATTTGCATAAAAATAAATTAAAAAATCTAACTAAAATTTGTAATTCTTCCTTATTAATGCCTTAACAAATATTGACTTTGATTTTCCTCAATTTAGTTAATAAATAATTAAGTGTAATTTACATTTACCCGAGAATTCGAAAACTCGGGGTAAATGAAAACAGAACTTCAACTATATTAAAAAAAAATTGAATAAATTGTTGGATTCGCCATTTTGAAATTTAAAAATTCGATTTTAGATTCTTATTCAGCAACCTTAAAATTTTGTACACTGAAAAAAAGTATTGAACCAAGAAAATTTTTCTTGGTTGAAGCAAATCGTGGGATTGAATACGGCCAAGAGTATTATAGTATTGATTCAAGAAAACGATTTTCTTGACATAGTATACTTGGTAGGAGAGTATATGTTCTTGATCCAAGAAAATATGGAATTCAGTCAAGAAATTAAGTTACATGAAAGAAATGCAGATTATATTAATTCAAGAACATTTGTGTATCAAATCAAGAAAAAATTTTCTTGATTTGAGAAAATTATAGATTTCATTAAAAAAAATATTTTCTCAATTCAAGTAAATTATTTACTTGAATTCTCCCCCCCCCTTTACCCCCATCCCATCATTTCTAATACTTAGGTCAAACAATTTTATTATTTAATTAATTAACATTTTTATTTTTTATTTAAATAATTAAATAATTATTATTTTACATATATATTTACATTTAATTAATACTTAACACAAATGCAACAAATATACCTTGAAAGAAAATTTTCTTCGGTCGGAGGAATTGAACCCGGATTGCGCGCATCAGAAGCTGTACCGTTACCACTATGCCATCCAAGCCTCAATGACAGTTTTCAAAAACTGCTATTTAAGTTGCACATTCATTTGAAGAGAAATATTTTCTTGGATTAAGAACACCGGCATTGTGTTAAGTAAAAAAAAGTTTCAAATCAAATGAATGAAATTATTTGATTTAAGAAAAACGATTTCTTTAGACAATACTTTACTATTTCGCTTAAGAACATAATATTCTTGATTCAATCCTTTTTGGTACTTCGGATAAGTAAAATATTTGATTTAATCAATAACATATTTACTTCCACCAAATACTGAATTATTAATTCAAGAACTCTATCCAATGCTAATAATTAATTGGCACAAGAAAATTAATTTCTCTCCTCAAATAAATATGGGACTGATTCAAGTAAACTCTGCCAAGGAAATGCATTTACTTGGTTCAATTACAATTTTTTTTCATATGGTTGATTGTTTATTTTATATGATATATATTTTATATGTCAACTGATTGATTTACTATACATCTACGAAGAATTTTTTTTCAGTTTGTCCATCCCTTAAAACAGTAGTATACTTGAAATAACTTTTTTCTTAAACCTCGCTTAACTACAGTGGTGTTTACATTTACCCCGAATTTTAGGAAAATTTAAAAATCTCGGGGTAAATGTAAACAGTCATAAAATTTTTCTAGGGAAGTAAAGTAACAAGTTCATGCAAAAGAAATCCGTTCGATTTACCTTTTAACAAAAAATTAATGTTTTTGGTGAAAACTCTACTGAAAATCCCCGAACAATATCTTGTACAAGATCTTGTACAGGAAACTATACCATTTGTGTCAATGAACCTGTACCATTTTCAGCATAAGAAATTGAAACAAGTTCTTGTACAAGATGTTGCACAAGATCTTGTACAAAAACTTGCACAAGTAATTTTTTTTTATTTCGAGCAATAAGGTTCATGTACAATTTCTTGTACGAGATTCTGTACAAGAATGTGTACTTGCACATGTAAATTTTTTTCGCTTTTGAATAAAGGTTTATGTTCAATTTTGTGTGCGAGATCATGTACAAGAATGTGTACTTGTATAAGATCTTGTGCAACATCTTGTACAAGAACATGTATATGTAAATTTTTCGCTTTTGAATCAAGGTTCATGTACAGTTTCTTGTACGAGATCCTGTACAAGAATGTGTACATGCACAAGATTCTGTTTAAGTTCTTGTGTAGATAATATTTTTTCTTATTGTTTATAAATTTTTTTATTTATGTAAAATATAAGAAAATTTTTTAACATTGTTGTTAGAGACTCTTTGCATTTACGATTTAAAAACAACTGCGCAGCTGTAAAAGCCATAGAAAACTACTGCGCAGCCATTAAAGTTATTAATTAATTTGAACATGTACAGGATCTCGTACAAGAAATTGTACATGAACCTTGTTCGAAATCGAAAAATATTACTTGTGCAAGTTTTTGTACATGATCTTGTGCAACATCTTGTATAAGAACTTGTTTCAATTTCTTATGCTGAAAATGGTACAGGTTCACTGACACAAATGGTATAGTTTCATGTACAAGATCTTGTACAATTTCCTGTACAATATATTGTACGGGGATTTTCAGTAGGGAAATAGATATTCCGTTCCCCAAATGACCCTATATTGATTATATTTATTTATTAATTAATCATTATTTTCTAAAATAATGCAATTAATTATTGTAATAGTTATTTAGTTATGCAGCACCGAGCCAGTACAGACTTAACATATCCGTCATTCTTCCGACGCCACAGAAGATTAAGATCCGTAGACAGAAGCAATCCAGTACCAAGCCAGTACTGACGATAGTGGGAAGACGGTTCCCACAGTCGGAACATAATCTGTACAGCGCCGGTTGCACTTTGAGATCCGAATCGGTACTTTCGGTCTGTTCGGACGCGGATCCCAGCCGGTTGTAAACTCCGACATTCGTCCGACTTTTCCGCCCGGGTAACTAAATTAGTTAAAAAATTTTGTTTACTTTTTCATTTGCATCTTGTTAGGATTGCAGTCTACAAGCAAAATAATGCATTGCAAAATTGTAGCTAAATAATCAGGCTTTCTAAAAATACAATTCGATTTCTGCTAAATACTTAGGTTTGGCCTCTTGATCCGAAAACGTCTTACCTAACTATCCTTGCCCCATCCTCCCCTATTATTATTATTATTCTGTAATATTCGAAAAAATTGTTTATAGGAAATGGTTAATTTTTATAAATAATGTGTAATTTATAGAAAGTGATTATTATTATTATTGTTTAATTATTTGTGTTTCATTGATTCGGAAAATTGATAGCTTCTTTCATGTTTAATATTATAAATAATAATGATTTGTCACAAATAAATAATTATTATAAACAAATATTTATTGCAATAAAAAAATCGATTCTTTTTCTTCGGAACTCTTGTTTTCGAAATCAGAAAAAATCTTTATTTAAAAATTTATAATTTTAAAAATATTCCCTAAAAATTATTTCCAACAATTTTTCGAATAACTTTCATCATTTTGTGTTTTTCTGCATTTTGGAGCACACTTTTCAGTTGTCTTAGACATTTGTTTTTGATTTCTCTAAAAAAAATGTTAACAGTTAAAATATACATTTTAATTCAGATTTAATATCGTGCGATTCCATGGGACATTTTAGTTTTTTAAGAGTAAGTAAACCAATTCTACTGAATCTCAGGAATTTTAATAAACACATAAAGAGAAATGTTTTCACCAAATATTACGTCAAAATATTCAGTAGTTTTTCAGATGTTAAAATTTTTTTAAAATTTTGAAATTAGCCTACGTAGATCAATAGTAAATTTATTTAATGAGATTCCATAAAAATCAATAACATCATGGTATTGACTTACCTTTCTATACAGTCTTATTAATATCGAATTGGCACAAGAGTCAGTCCGATAATAATACTGTTTGAGCACAGAAGGGTTTCTTACTGACCTGAAAGGAACAAAAAACTGTAGTAATGATAAAATCGACGGGCAATTAATAATACCATTTATGATCTTGAATATAAAAATTAAATCAGCATATAAAAATCTATGTTTTATTAAGGGGATGTTCAAAACCCTTCTGAGTTTAGAGTAGTCGTGACTAAAAAAATCAAAAGGTAACCTTAATTGTCTCGCAACAAAACGCATAAATCTGTTTTGAACACGATCTAACACAATGATGTAACATTCCTGATAAGGGGACCAGATTGATGCTGCAAACTCAATAATCGGCCTTAACAAGGAGAAAAATAAAGCTTTTAGTGCCGAAATATTTTTAAAGTGAGAAGCGCTCCTAGTGATAAGACCCAAGACATTATTTGCCCTATTAACAACATTCTGAATATGATTTCTGTAATCTAAGGCAGAGTCCAAGAGTACTCCGAGATCGCGAACCTGGGTAGTCCTGGAAACCATCTCAGTACCAAGTAAATAATTAAAATTTATTACTTTCACACGTTTCGAGAAGGAAATGACGCTACATTTTTTTATATTTAAGGGAAGTCTATTCTTAATGGTCCACTCGTGAAGTCGGTCAAGATCCTTTTGAAGATCAAGATTGTTATTTTCACAGATAATCTGTTTATAAATCTTTAGATCATCAGCAAATAATAAAAAAAACTATTTTTAAATAAATGTTTAACATCATTTATAAAAAGTATAAAGAAAAGTGGACCAAGATGAGAACCATGAGATACTCCAGAGGTAGCCAGAAATACGTAAAATCTGTATATACAGCATCAACCTGGACCTAGTTATCTAAGTTCAAAGAAACAAAATTAGTAAACAACGCTAGATTAGTCATCACAGATCTACGCCTTATAAAGCAATGCTGCTCGTCAATAATTAAATGTTCAGTTTGCGCATACAGAATATCTAGGACTAAACTTTCAAAAATCTTAGAAATAGTACTTAAAATGCAGAAAGGGCGATAATTAGATACATTTTTTCTGTCTCCGTCCTTGTATACCGGCACTATAATGCCTCTTTTCCAAATTAAGGGAAAGATATCACTATCAAGGGACCAATTAAATAAAATGAATAGAGGGTCAATAAAAACTGAACTACATGGCTTTAGAATGCATGGCGGTATATGATCAGGACCAGCACCTTTGTTGAAATCGAGGTTATTTAATTTAAACTTAATCATTTTTTTATTTATAGAAAAACTGTTAATATGAATATTGTTATCAGAGTCTGAAACAGTATTACGGTTGTATGGAAGAGTTGGTGAATAAACAGAGGTAAAATGAAATCGAAAGCAGTTAGCAAAGTCAACGTTACTATTTGAAGGTATATACGTTTTGTTATCCGCAAAATATACATCATTCGGAATACGCGATTCACCACGAAAAGAATTAACATAATTCCATAACTGCTTAGGATTTGATATTACAGAATTTTCAACACGAGAAACATAATTGTTAAAAGTCAATTTGGATAATGTTTTACACTTTTCTCGTAAATTAGAAAACTCCGAATAATCCAAAGAATCATTTGAGTTTTTGAATTGTTTGTGGGCAATTTTCTTTAGACCTACTAAACGTTTGAGTTCATACGTAAACCATGGTGGATAGCTATCATTCTTAATTACCTTAACTGGGACGAATAAGCTTAAGGCACGGTACACATAATCATTAAAAATATCCACAGCATCATCGATATTTTCACTATTAAGCACGGAATTCCAATCGATATAACCAAGGAAATTAATTATTCCAGCAAGATTAGCTTAATTATAATTATATTCAAAATAACGATCAGAAGGTAACGTGCTAACACTTGGAGCGATATAATTAAAAAAAGCAATAGTCAAAGGGGGATGATATATATCCACAGGCAATATAGGATCAATAGATAACTCTAAATTATAATTTAAAGAATTATACAAAAACAAATCCAACAATGACCCAACGCTATTCACCACAGTGTTTATCTGAACGAGATTCATATATACAAATGACTCAAAATGAGACAAAAGATGGTCCGTCGTGAGGTTCGTGATTCCATGTAACAGAAGGTAAGTTGAAATCACCAAGAACACGAAAAATGGCCGAAGGATAAGAAGTGTATAAACTCTCAAGAATTGTGCAGACAGTTTTGTAAGGAGCTAAACTGGAGTTCGGGGGGATATAAAATGACCCCAAAATATAACACGTAGAGTTAATCATAAATTTAACAAAAACATGTTCCACTGATTTAATCCTCGTAGGGATAGGAGACGCATGAAGCGAATAACACTGGGTAACAAAAAAATGGTCATGTTGTGTTTATTTCAAAATTTTTGTGTTTATTGAAAGTTTGTGTGTCAGTGAACTAGAAAATAGCAATAAAATTTTTTTAAATTTATTCAAACCCATAAAATAGGGGGTTGATTTATTAAAAAAAGGTGTTTTTGTACTTTTTGAATACCTGTAAAAAGAAAATGGGAAGACATAAAAAGCTCTAAAATGTCTTAAAAGAAAGCTCAAACCTTAGTCTTTAAGAACCAAAACTGAAAAGTAATGTAAAAATTGCAGGAGACGTGTATTTACCGAGTACCCCCCCCCCTAATGATTCATACGCCCTGGTAAAAATGACTGGGAATCTAAACATTGGTGCATATCAATTTTTGATCATCGGATTGGCTTTAAATTTGTTACTCGGGTGTTTTTAAGGTCGCTGATTAAAAAAAATTAAAATCGCTCGGATTCGCTCGAGACTTGGTACTTGAGGTTTATGTTGAGGTTTCCATTTTAAGTTTTTGAAATCTGACCCTGAAAATTTTAGACCAAAAATTTTTTTTTTGTTAATGTTATTAACAATTTAGTTTTTTTGTAGTCTTAAATTAAAAAATTTTTTTCTCGAAATCCAGTTGACCGATTTTAAAAATTCAAAAGGGGTTTTCTTCTTCTTGAAACAAAGTAATAAAAATAATTTTTGTTTTTAAAAAAATTAATTTTTAATAGTTTTTTATATAATTTGTTTATAAATTGTTAATAACAAATTGTGTTCTGCGCCTCCTAGAAAAAAAATAAAAATTGTATTGTATTGCCAATACCCCTCTGAGAAAAAAAACGTTCAGAAAAAATGTACATCAATTACAAAAAAAGTTAGTAAATAATTAGTGTCGCGGTGCAGAACGATATATGACTCGCAAGCACGGCTCTCATGGCACCTGTGTGCATTGGCGCTACACTATAAGTTTGTACAAATTCTAACACTCTCAATATTTAAGGAAAAAGTAATACAGTTTAATTATTCGTATATTTATATAACATTTTGTTTAAAAAATACTAATATTACAATATACCTAATAAAATTACAATATAATTATATATAGAGTTTAACGTCTTGTATCGCTTTGTACGACCGCGGTTATTATTTACTAACTTTGTTCATAATTAACGTGGGCAGATCACAATTTAAGTCAACAAAAGACTAAATTGCCAAGAATATTAACAAAAATTTTGTTGTTCTAGAATTTTTGGGGTCTTTTTTTGTACTTAACGAGAAGTAAAAAAAATTATTTTCGGACTTTTTATAACAACGACGGTGAACGAAATAATTTCAGATTCGAAATTTGAAAAACTTTAATGATTAACTATTTTACTAATGAGTTTTCATTTATTATTATTTTCGAAAAGTTTTTTAAAATTCTTAGCAAAAATTCAATTGTTTTTATAAATAATAAAATTGTTCGGAATACTTCAAGTACTTTTATAAACAATACACCGAAAAAAATAAAATCTGAAAGTGAGAAGAAAATTTCGCTTAACAGTTATTTTTACATTTTATTTTCAATATACGAAGATTCATCAACAAAAAAAAGGATTTTTTTTAGATTTGAAAGTTTTTTAACTAAAATCGTATAAAATTAAAAATATTTTTTTGGGTGTAAAATTCACAGAAAAAATCTAACTATTTTCAATATAATTTAAATAAAATTCTTTGAAATGATTAAATTATTTTTCTAAATAGTAAAAATATTTGTAAAAATTTAATTTTTTGATAGGAATTCAATTATTTTTAATACATTTTATTAAAATTTCTCGTAATGATTAAATTATATTTTCAAAAATTTCAGTTAAAATTATTTATAAACTTATTTAAAAATAATAAGTCGGATTTTCTTCTTTATAATACAAAGTATTTAAAAATAATTTTAGTGTCTAAACAAATTTATTTTTAATAGTTTTTTAAATAATTTGTTTAAAAAATGTTAATAACAAATTGTGATCTGCCCACGTTAATTATGAAAAAAGTTAGTAAATAATAAACACGGTCGTACAAAGCGATACAAGACGTTAAACTCTATATATAATTATATTGTAATTTTATTAGGTATATTGTAATATTAGTATTTTTTAAACAAAATGTTATATAAATATACGAATAATTAAACTGTATTACTTTTTCCTTAAATATTGAGAGTGTTAGAATTTGTACAAACTTATAGTGTAGCGCCAATGCACACAGGTGCCATGAGAGCCGTGCTTGCGAGTCATATATCGTTCTGCACCGCGACACTAATTATTTACTAACTTTTTTTGTAATTGATGTACATTTTTTTCTGAACGTTTTTTTTCTCAGGGGGCTATTGGCAATACAATACAATTTTTATTTTTTTTCTAGGAGGCGCAGAACACAATTTGTTATTAACAATTTATAAACAAATTATATAAAAAACTATTAAAAATTAATTTTTTTAAAAACAAAAATTATTTTTATTACTTTGTTTCAAGAAGAAGAAAACCCCTTTTGAATTTTTAAAATCGGTCAACTGGATTTCGAGAAAAAAAATTTTTAATTTAAGACTACAAAAAAACTAAATTGTTAATAACATTAACAAAAAAAAATTTTTTGGTTTACAATGTTTAGGGTCTTTCTTTTACTCTACCAGGTGTAAAAAAATTATTTTGGATGAAAATAAAAAATATTTTTTTTAAAGTGATCCGTTTGAGAAATTCTGACCCTGCTATTTTCTAGTTCACTGACACAAACTTTCAATAAACACAAAAATTTTGAAATAAACACAACATGACCATTTTTTTGTTACCCAGTGTAATCGCATGCAATAAGCACTCCCCCACCACGCAAAAAGTCACTGGTGTTTCTATTTCTATCACATCGATAGATTTGGAAATCAGATAAACCAAGTTCGTCAGACGTGAATGCAGGAGTAAGCCACGTTTCAGTAAAAATTATAATATTATAATTAAGTGATGGCGAAATTTGACACAAGGTCTGTAATTTAGTCCTAAGACCCCTGACATTTTAATAATAAATCGAAATGTTAGGCGGTTTCAGTCTTGAACAAGACAGCTGATTGTGTACAGGGGGCTTACATGTAGAGACACTCACACCACATGCACAAGATAACTCGTAAACAGAAGACTGTGATTCACTATCGTCATCATTCTGTACACCAGAAAAATTGTTTATTTTATGTTGAGCTAATTCATGACTAATTTGGGTTGTGCCTGTGCTGGACGCTTCAGTATGCGAGGTTCGCCGCGTTGATGGACAAGTAGCAGACCAGTCTCTCCATCCTTTCTTTTGTCAGCTTATACTGACGTACTTGCATAGGAGTCATGTCCCATGACAGAGATAAGTTCGTCGGAATAAATTTTGGTAAGGTTTTCTTTGCCTTCTGTATATTTCTGTTGGTCAATAATATTTCCTTGATGTTTGTCTCGTCTGCGAAGGTTGCTCGAAGCGGTCGAGGTCGTGGAGACATCTGTTGGTATTTACCAAAAAATCAGAAACTTTATCACCCGCTTCAGGAAGATTAAAGAACAAAATATTAAATTTACGATAACAACGATCATTTACCTCATGAACACAATCCATCGTTATTTGATCAGTACAATCATTAAACTTAGTGTTAAGGGATACAATCTCGTCTTTTATACCTCCCACTTCTGTCTCGAGAGAATTCACACGCGACATGGCCCTTTCAATATTCTCCACACGGTTTGAAACATTATTCAAAGTTTCCTTGAGTGGATCTATTTGGAGAGTTATTTTAGAAAGTTGCTCTGCCAACATAACAGCAAGATCGTCCTTAGTAAGTGGTAAATTTGCAGGATTCGGGGAGGTAGGCCTAGATGAGTTGCAACATTTTTTCCTATTTTTTAGACATCCTGGGTGATAAGGTGAATTGCACTTCTCACAGCGGGAGATTTCTCTTTGCACATCCACACCACTTCCACGACAAGTTTTATCTTGTATAGACAATGCGGAAGGAGCCATTATTTTGAGGTAAGGAGCACAAAATCACTCGAAAAGAAGTAAATGGCCACACAACGCAGTAAAAAACAATAAATTAAAAAGGAACAAAATTAAACAAAACTCACAAACTGTCAGGATATTGTATGTAAGAACGTTAAATTGTTTAAAAACCGATAATTGCGAGAGACCGTTAAGACCACGCTATGTCAAGAACTTCGCGCAGGCGAATTGAATTTTAACCAAATCACTTGATTCTTTTTGGAAAAAATCGAAAAAAAATTATATTTGGGTAAAAGTGGGTATTATCGCGGTATTTTGTATTTTAATGAATACTTTAAATAATATAAGAAATTTTTGACACTAAACAATCACTCCTTGAACCGAACATCTAAGACAATATAATATGCATCATATTTTTCATTATTTTTCTATTAATCAATTTATTAAAAATGTTTTTAAATTTGTTGTCTGAAAAAAGTTCAAAATGGCTCACCTTGGTTTTAGATTCAACTCTGCAGTGGTGTCAAAAAATTAGTGTTTTTAGGGGAGACCGGGGCTAAACCGGACGGATTTGGTCTTTGACCAGAAAACTCATACAAAAACATACTTTTTGCTAAAGTGTAATATACCGTTTTGAAGCTTGTACTTTCACCTACAAATCGCACTTGCTCGATTTAAAAAAGTACAATAGCTTTAGAGATATATTGCTTCGAAGGTGACTACCTCAAAAACGAAAATCCGAAAATTGGTGGGGCTAAACCGGACACGGCCAATTAATTAAAGAATGAGATACAAATTTTCTTTTTTTTTGGTAAAAAAGTCAAATCAATTCTTCTTTTATTTATTTGTAGATAGTTCTATACAAAGAATATAATATAATATGTAAAATCGGTAATTAATGTAATATAAAATGAATTACAGTTTTCAAGCTTGTCTGTTTGTAGCAACTCTCTTGCAAATTCGAGTTTTAAAATAAATTCTTTATTTATTTCTTTATAAAGTGGTTCTAAGCAAAGAATATAATATAAAATAGTTAATTAATATAAAATAAATTAAAGAATTCGAAGATTTGGTTGTTTTTAATCACGATGTCCGATTCAGCCCCACACCGTCATCTAATAATTAACCTGCAATATATTTTTTCTTCTTAATGTTTTCCATTAAACTTTTTTTCTACTAAACTCAGTACACCTTGAACTAAAAGGAAAATTGCCGTATGATATTTGCACTTTAATTTTAACGATAAAAACCCAAAAAAATGAAGAAAAAATTTTTTTACTTTTACCTCAAGAAATGACATTTTCACATATTAACGGCAACTATTATTACAAGAAAAATGACACGTCCCTAAAACCTCATGCAGCATATGCATCACGAAATTGCGCGTTCATAGGTTATTTACACGATTTGAAATTCTTCACGGTTTCGGAAATATTTGACTTGTCCGATTTAGCCCCGTGTCCGGTTTAGCCCCGGTCTCCCCTATATTATATAAAACTCTAAGAAATGATTCTTTTTCTATATTTTGGTAAATTTATTGTTATTCTTCATAAGAAAATGGTTTAGTTAAAAAAACTGATTTTTATTAAATATTAACAGTCTCGATAATGGAGACATCTTTTTTCTAACATGTGGTTATTTCCGCGGCTTCTATCATAACCCTTGAATGTAAGGTTAGCAGTGTGTCTCTAAAGTTTAAAACGATGAAATTATAACCGATACTATTTTTGCTTGTTTTAATTTATATTTTAATAAAAGTATACTTTGTATATATGTATAAAAAACTAATTTTCAAGTAAATAAATGTTGAATTAACATTGGTTTTCCATTTTACACAGTAAATGTGAAACACATTTAGACACAATAAAAATACGTTCATTTTAACTTTCAGAATTTTAGTAAATCTTATAACAGTTATAAAATACAAGCAAAAAAATAAAGAGTAATGAGAGGGATAAGAAAATTAAAATTAAAGGAATTGAGATCTGTATACTTAAGAAAAAAATTTTAATAGCTGGTAAAAAAGGAGCAATAGTGTCAAAAGAAAATTGACTATACGTTAGAAATGTTTGATAATAGTTGCCTTAGAATATTTTATCAGAGTATTATAATATATTATGGGACTAATTAAATAATTATAATTAAAGCAAGTATCTTTCTTCTTGTGATACTAGTTTATTATTATTGAATTCGTCCATTTACTATAATGCATAAAATTTTTTAATTTTAATTCTTGCGATATTTATATTTTTGAGAACTATTATTATTCCTTTCAAATTTTTACATTTGCTATATTTTAATTAAGTAACTATTACAAAAATCCAAAAAGCAATAGATAAATTATCCGCGATATTTACCGCGCGATAATTGACTCATCCTCGATATTTGACACGCGAAAATACCCTCAAGTCATACTAATTGTAAGTCCCGCGAGATCACAAGCATATGAGTCTTCTATTAATTTATTTATTTAAATATTGAAACTACTTTCTACAACATTGTCAATTTTTTAAAGAAAAAAAGCTTTAATATCCATTTAAAATAAAAAACAAAACCATATATATTCATTTATAATTTTTAAACCACTTGGAAGTATGACTTATACAAAATTCCTCGATTATACCTACATTTACCCTATGTTTACAATAAATTTTTATAAACAAAAAAGTTATTAAATAATAATACTTGGTTTAATTATAATTATTTAATTAGTTCTATAATATATTGTAACACTCTGATAAAATATTTTAAGGCAACTATTATCAAACATTTTTAACGTATAGTCAATTTTCTTTTGACACTATTGCTCCTTTTTTATCAGCTATTAAACTAAAATTTTCCATGGAATCGCACTAAAGGAAAAATTATGTATACTATATAAATTGCCTGAACAATAGGTAAAACAAATTTTTTAATTTTATGTCTAAAACGGTAAGATTAAAAGTTTTTTCCCAAAAGTAATTTTTTAAAAATACAGTCGAACATGTCAGAATGCAACTTTATTTTCCAAATATTTATACATTTAAAAATTTCAAATAAAAATTATTTTCACCTAGTTCCAGATTATTGTAAAGATAAATCATAAAATTAAATTATACAACAAATTTTTAAGGATTGTTTATTGCAATAAAATTTGGAAAATCGAGTTGTATTCCGTCAGGTTTCACTCAACATAAAAATTATTTTTTTTATTATTGTTATAGAAATTCTTACCCCACGACATAGTATTCTTTTACTTTGGTTTTTATTAGCATAAAATACTTTTGACCACGCTTCCTGCTCCTTCCACCAAATTCTCTGATATTCATTGGTCAGTAATTGTTCAATACATTGATCACAATTTCTAAAAGGTTATTTCTTTTCTTTCAATCGCAATTTCAAATAAATAATTAAACTCCCTAAGTAGCACGCTGTATCACCTGAATGTCATGGCGATATCTATCGGGAATATTTTTGTGATATTGAGGAGATATCATAATGTTTGCTTTTTTTTAATATCCCTGTGACATTCCTGCGATATTGAGGGGATATTGCTGTGACATCGAGAAACTACTGCTGCGATATTGAGGTAGGATATTGCTGTGATATTGAGGGAATATTGCTGCGATATTGAGGGGATATTCCACATAATTTTTTCGATAAGTTTAAATTTGATATTATAGCGAAAATTATGTGGAATATCCCCTCAATATCGCAGCAATATTCCCTCAATATCACAGCAATATCCCAACTCAATATCGGAGCAGTATTTTCTTGATGTCACAGCAATATCCCCTCAATACCGCAGGAACTTCACAGGGATATTCAAAAAAGCGGACATTATGATACTTCTTCATTATCACAGGAATATTCCCGATAGATATCGCCATGACATTCAGGTGATACAGCGTGCTACTTGGGTCTATTAAACAAATAATTTATGCAATTCAAAATAATTATTATTTTACTATTTATTTAGTGTAATATTAATTTTAATCTCGATTTAAATTTAATATTGATTAATATAAAATTTGTTCACTTTAATAATTATTTATTTAATTTATTAACTTTAATGATAATTTATTTATTTTTAAAAAGTAATTACTAGAATTGAAAATAGTAATTCTTTTTTAATTTATTTAGTGTAATGCTATTTTTAAATTAATAGTTACTAAGTTAATTTAATTTACTTATTTTTGAAAGAATTATTCAGTTTAATATTAATGTATTAAAATTAAATTACATATTTTTAAATAAGCAATTAATAAAATGGAAAACAATAACTACTAATTTATTTATTTATTAATTAAATAAGTAACTATACTTTTTTATTCACTAGAAAACATTTATATTACTATTTATATTACTAATTTTTCTAAAAGTTATTTTAACTATAGAATTACTTAATAATTAATTTTTTTTTAATAATATAGAGCAAACAAGTTGACATTAAAAATTTGCAAAGCTCACTTTTCATAGGACGGTACAAATATTTTTGCTTTTGTATAATCAGACGATATAATGTGATCTGGAGTTTTCAAAGGGGTAGCTGGTGACCATGCTGACGCAAGTTTCTTTTTATTATTATTAGCCCACATTTGTTCATTAATAAATTTTTATAAAATCAGGTTAAAATGTCGACAATTCATGTATCGCGTGCTTCATTTCGAACATTTTTGTTTCGTCTTCGATTGTCAATTATTTGTTTGTCAAAAACGTTTTTTTGTCAAACTATTTTTGAACAAAAAAATAAAAATAGATTTTGCAAAACGACTCATCATTTTTTTCAATTTATAAATAAAAAATAATATAATTCCATAACAAAGAAAAATAATTTCCTAAAAAAAGGAATCGAAAAAATATATGAATTTAGTAAATAAAATAATTTTCAATTAAAAAAACGGTAATAAAAAAATACAAATAAATTTTTTTAAATTATGATGGTTGCAATATAATAATTTTGCAACAAATTAAGTAATTGAATAAATACGAATTTATTAAAAAAATTAATTTCGTAGGGTCAGCCGGAGTAAATCCGAACGCCTTTAGTAAGTTTCAACAATAACATAAGTTTTTTCTTTTAAAAGACAATACTTCCGGTATTCTGGTGCATGAAGTTGTTGCTTTACTTCCATAGAACAATTTTATGGGGTAGCAAAATTTTTTGATAAATTACAATCGCAGGAAACTTAGCGTTCGTATTTACCCCGATACTATGCAACTTTCCTAAAATACCGGGGTAAATACGAACGCCACTGTATTTCAGAAAAATCTTAGGGAAAATAAATTTAAAGTATTGCAATTGTTAAACTTATATAAAAACTCAAAAAATACG
Organism: Leptopilina myrica (nomen nudum); assembly: GCA_032872475.1. Taxonomy (NCBI): domain Eukaryota; kingdom Metazoa; phylum Arthropoda; class Insecta; order Hymenoptera; family Figitidae; genus Leptopilina; species Leptopilina myrica (nomen nudum). The sequence continues at coordinate 9,568,357 of CM065467.1, forward strand.
ATAATAAACCTATTACGTAATAATGCATCATATATAAATCAGGGACCTTCTCGAAAAATATGTGTCGTGTCCGTGTCGTGCCTTGACACGACACAAATTACGCTTCGTAATTCGTACAGTGCCTGGGCACGACACAAAGTTCGCTTGGTAATTCGTGTCGTGCCAAGGCACGATACAAAGTTCGATTCGAAATTCGTGTCGTGTCTAAAAAAACACAAATAACGCTTGCAAAATTCTACACAGTATTTCATGCGTGTCTTTAATACGTGCCTTGACACGACACGAATTAAAAATTTGCGAATTACCAAGCGAACTTTGTGTCGTGCCAAGGCACGACACGGGCACGACACGAATTTTCGTGTTTTTTCGTGTTCGTGTCAGTCCCTGATATAAATACAAAAATCAAACAGGTTAAAAATTAAAATGCATTACACAATTAAAACCTTCAATAACTTTATCAAATCATAACGGATTTTTGCAAAACCTGGTACAGAAAGTATTTTGGAGTGATTGAATGTAAATACAAAAATAAAAGTCAAATTTTTCAAATTCAAAATGGCGAATTCAATATGGCAGACTTTCCTAAAACTTATTTTTAAAAATGATTCAATTTGTTTGAATCTTGCCACTTGGGGGTTTTCGGGGTCGCTGAATACGAATTTGAAGTCAGATTTTTAAAATTCAAAATGGCGGATCCAATATGGCGAACGAAAATTGAAAAATTCATTGGATTCGCTCGAAAATCGTTACCTGGGGGTTTTCGGGGTCACTGATGACGAATTGGGCATCAGAGCTTCATCGTTCAGAATGGCGGGTACAATATGATATACAAATTTCATAAAAATTCCTCCAGTTTTAGAAATTTTAATCCGCTTCTTTTAATTTTTAATTGATTTTTTAAATTTTGAGAAACTGACTTCAAATTCGTAATTAGCGACCCTGAAAACCCCCGAGTAACGATTTTCGAGCGAATCAAATGAATTTTTTAATTTTCGTCCGCCATATTGGATCCACTATTTTGAATTTTAAAAAACAAACTCTAAATTCGTAATCAGCGACCCTGAAATCCCGCGAGTAACAATTTTCAAGCGAATCCAATGAATTTTTCAATTTTCGTTCGCCATATTGGATCCGCCATTTTGAATTTTAAAAATCTGACTTCAAATTCGTATTCAGCGACCCCGAAAACCCCAGAATACTAAATTTTATTAAGATCCTGAAAAACTTTTTTCAACAAACCATTTGGGAAAAAAAGTGGAACACTCCTTCGAGAGAACGGAGATTAAGTTTCTGCTTATTAATTACTAACGAGGATACATATAGAAAGAAAAACTTTTTTCTATGTACTTTTATAATGTTAAAATAATAGTGTAATCAAATAAAAACAATTTCGTGTGGCTCTGATATAAGAAAAAATTATTGAAAATATATATACCGTTGTTTATGCTGTTGCTAATTAACAAACGGAAAATGGGATAATACTTAGAATCTCTTGAAGAGGATCTGAGGTAAAAATTCTCATGTCTAACTTATTTTTTAAAATTTTAATTAAGCTGAAATAATTAGCGTTCGGATTCACCCCGGCTGACCCTATAAAAAAAATAATAAGAAAAATACGAATTTGAGAAATAAAATAATTTCCTAACAAAAAGAAGTAATTGACCAAATACCTATGTAATGAATAAATTAATTTTCAAATAAAAAATTGAATTAAAAATACGCTTTAAAGAAAATTAAAAAAAATTCCAAGTGATTACAGGAAGGCAATAAACTTTCAAGTGAAAAGCCGCTCTAGCAATCGTTCTTTAATAAAGTGTTGCAAGAATAAAATTCGTAAATACGATTTTCTTCAAATTACAATGCATTATAACATTAATCGATCACGGAAACAATGCGGTCTTACTTTGACTTCTATACAATTTCATACAGCTTTCGCAGAATCTTTTATAATTAACTCTAATAAGCAATTAAGTTCCATCCGTTGAGATCGGATCTTTGACTTGTCTGCCGCGCTGATCTCAATTATTTAACTTGTGACCAACGTTTGAACCAATCACTGCACCATCACGTTACACACAGCTTCAGTTATATATTATATAGAAAATACTGAAATCATTAAGATACGATGTGCAATCTTTCTTTAGATACTCTCGAGTAGAGCGGTACGGCGCAACATCACGTAAAAGAAAACACGATATTGAAAGAAACGACGACTATTCAGGACGAACGTGGCCTGAATTTTACCTTTACTTTTTTTTAATTACAAGATATTTATCATATGTTCATATTTTTGTTTTAATCGAGCAAATAAAAGGGACGAGAAAAAAGGAAAAAAATCATTCAGTTTGTACTGAGTTACACTATACCATCAGAATCTAAACATTTTAGAGTCAATTTTTACTACCGTATAAAAAACCCAGCTGAAAAAGTTCTATAGAATTTCACTAGAATCATTCTATAGAATCATTCTATATAAATTCTAGAGAATATTCTATAGAATTTCAATAGAATGATTCTATAGAATTTATACGTGAATTCTACTAAATTTTAGTGGTTTTTAATTAGAAGGAATATAAATTTCGTGAAATAATTTTTTTAACATCATAGTTATGTATGGTTACAAAGTTCAATGAATTTTATATATTTAAAGGATATAAACAATTATTTTGCCCTAAAATTTGTTGAAAAAAATTATTTCACAAATTTAAAGTCTTTCTAATTAAAAATCACTAAAATTTAATAGTATTTACGTAGAAATTCTATATAGAATCATTCTAGTGCAATTCTATAGAATATTCACTAGAATTCATATAGAACGATTCTATAGAATGATTCTAGTGAAATTCTATAGAATTTTTTCAGCTGGGAACTTATTGATAAGAAATTTCTAATTGGAATTAGTTCTAAAAATAGCAATTTAAAAAGGGTTTGAAAAAACTACTGTCTTCTCAACTTCAAATTCAAACTACCGCACCACCATTAAAACGAAAAAAATTATTTTCACTGTCTAATAAAATTATTGATAAAAGAAACTTATAGAAAATTTCATTCTTACCATTGAATGAATACCATTTAGGACGCTAGAGATATACTATCGACGAGAAATTACCGTGAAATTCGTTAAAAATACCGTCCTTTGTAATAATTACTATCTCCTGACAAAAGCACCAAATACTGCAGGCAGCAATGATGAAAATGATCAAATTGTGTAACTACCGTCGAATTAAAATACTAAAATACTGTTGTCCTATTAATTATTGGCGCCGGCATAAAAATAACTACCGTCTGTTGCGGTACTAGTTGAAAATAACGCCATGTAGACTACTGTTGTTTTTTAACCATAAAGTACCGTCGATGCAAAATTATTTCTTTTTGTACCTTTTTTGAATTAATTGAAATTAGCAACGATTAAACATAGTATAGATTGAAATTGAAAACAACGTTGCTTGCATAAATTCTTGACAGAAGCAACAGATATAGTTATCGTCGATTGTCTTCAGCAATGATGAAAACAACAAAATAGTGTAACAACCATCGAATGAAAGAACTATTTGATTAAAACGGTAATTAAACAGTCAATTTCTACCATAATTAATAAAAGATACAAAAACTGTAACTATCATCAGAGGAAAATTCTATTCGATTGACACTAGAACAGCTACAAACAAAAATGGTATTAACCAGCAATGGTATATTATTTAGAATCAATATTTGTTGAAAATATCGTCGCTAATAAATACTGATTGTTAAAAATAGTGCTACTTGCAACTATAATTTGATAAAAATACGATCGCTGGTAACTATACAAGGCATTTATTAAAGCACATATTCTATAATAATCACCGAAGAAAAATATTTCAGTGAAATTATATTCATTAGAAACTACCAACGGTATATTATCGTTCATTGCATTATTGAAACGACCAATTATTGTAACTACCGATTATTATTCAAGATTTTGGGTATACTTGAAAATTTCGAGAACCCAAATGCAGTCAGGTACCCGAAAGATTTCAGGTTTCACTTACAAACCCGTGTGGAAAAGTCGGTTGGGCTCCAGTGTGGTCCCAACTGGGGTTCCCAATCTCCAAAGTGGACAACCCAGTCAACGACCAAACTGGGTTTGTAACGTTAAAACCAATTAATTTATATTACCAAAAATTTATTTCGATTTGAGACTTCTTGACGATGCTATGAATAAAAATCTGCTTAAATGTTACATAATTTTGTAATTTTAAATGTTTTTTAATACTAAAAACAAGTGAAAAACGACACTCCATTAAAAAAATTTGGTTAAAAAACTTTTCATTACAAATGTACATTGGTAATTTTTATAAACAATTAAATTTTTTTGCACCGTTTTAGAAAAAATTTAATTTCGCGAAATTGGCTAAACCGATTACAATGAAACTTATATCGTTAGAAAGATTAGAAAATGTACTATCCAGAAAAAAATATAATATGAATAAAAAGTTTAATTTGTTTAAACAAATTATATTTTTAATTTTTATTGATATAAATAAACAATGTTCGCAATCGATTTTGGTCACTTTTTTATAGCATCATAAAGAGGGACTTTTCATGATTCTATAGCAAAAATAAAAAACCTGAACTCTCTAAAATTTTAGAAATTCTATCATTTTTAGTCTCGCCGTGCGAGAGCTTTCTTGGTATCTAATGCTCACTACATTAAAAAATATAAATGTGAAAAAAACGTTTGGTTGAGAGGAACCAAAGTTAACTATTTATTAACTAATATTGTTTATAACAATTAAAATAATTTATTTATTAAACAAAAAGGACATACATACTGTAACCAAAGTTAACAATTAGATAACTAATATTGTTTATAACAATTAAAATAATTTATTTATCAAACAAAAAGGTCATACGTACTTTAAATGTATCTAAATTAAAAGATAGGGGAGACTGGGGTTAACCCGCGCACAGGGTAAACCCGCTCACTAGCGATTTGACGCTATAAACTCAACTTGAGTTTTAAAAACAAAATGGCGGATCCAATATGGCAAACTTGAATTGAAAAAGTACTTGAAAATGGCTAAAAATCGTCACTCGGGGATTTTTGAGGTCACTGATATTGAATCTAATATTATTTAAAAAAAAACCAAATGGCGGATCCAATATGGCAGACTTGAATTGAAAAAAGTACTTAAAAATTGCTAAAAATCGCCACTCAGGGGTTTTTGAGGTCACTGATTTTGAATTTAATATTATTTTTTTAAAAAACAAAATGGTGGATCCAATATGGCAGAGTTGAATTGTAAAAAGTGCTTGAACATAGCTAACAATCGTCACTGGGGGGTTTTTGAGGAAAGAACAAAATGAAGTGTTTAATATACCTTTCATGAAATGTACAAGTTACTTAAAATTTTTAAAAAATCGTTATTTGGAAGTTTGCATAGTATGTGGTATAAAAATTAAGTAAATAAAAGACGAAGTAGATAATAAAATACGTGAAATTTAATTTGAGAAAGAATAACAACAATTACAGAAAACAAAGAACATAAAGCTATTGGCTATATATAATATATATAATTATAAGTTAATTTCTGTGAATAATAACATATGTGTTTTTCTTGGATTTATTGCATAACATTCAAGTATTATTCGCTGTCACTAGAGGTAGAGCAATCAGTTTCAGAGCTAATTTCTTCATCTATTTTATCTGGGTATTTCAATAACATTGTAGCTTCTGCTGACAGCAATTTAATTTTTTTTGTTGGGAGTCGGTGAAAGGATGTAACAATAGGATCAGACATTATCAAAAATTGCAAAAATACATCTTCCATCGTTCGTGTCTGCATATTCTTGAAATTTGTTAATATCTACATCGCAATCGTTTGAAATCGTTTGTAAATTTACATGAAAACTTTCAATTATCTCTCTGTCTATTCTAGTTATCGAGGAAGATAAAGTTGAATTTTGAAAAAAGCGTCTAGCGGTATTTCCGTCATTTGTGCTACCATAGCATGGTTTAGGTTGGTCCACTAAGAGACCCATCTTTGTGCGGAAATCATTTTGTATCTTCTTTTTTCGTTCCTCAAATTTCATTTTGTTATCACTTCCTCGAACTTGCCATTGTTCAATTTCTAATATGTATGCAACGTGAAGAAAACACTCAAAGAAACAAATCCACGCGTGTAAAATGGACATACCAAATTGCAGTCCCTCTTCATTTATTTGTTTCTCTAAAATTTTATCAATATTGTTGAATTGACTTGAAGTGCAGAGACAAAGGTGACATCTTTGAGCAGAAGTGGTATCGGTTCCACTGTCTCACGGTGGAATTCTATTTTCAGTGGTCTACAAAATCTAGGAGATGAAGGACGCGAATTTTTCCAAATAATATGTTTATTTTTAGTTTCGGAATCAGTAGATTCGAGTTGCAGGGACACCAGAGAAGTGAAGAAAATGTGTTCATCACTTTTGTATCCGTCATCGTTTTGAAACTTTTGTTTAAATTTGCTTTGCCCTGAAGTTCCATCACAGCTCCATTTACAAATTAGAGTAACTTGGTTAACTTTATGAATGTCCAAATGTTCAAGCGTGTCTGTTTATAACAATAAAATGCGTTGAACTGTATGATTCAATAGAGCTTGCAAGTTAACTTCAGCAAAAGTTTCTGTTACTTTTAATTCTGATTTGGGTGGATAACAAACTGTTTTGGCAGCAAGGACATTGTGATGGGAATAATTTTGACTGGTGATCAAGACTAGCAGAGCGTATTAACGAGTATTGACTCTTTTACAGATTATTATTAATCAATAATGAAAGAGCTTTTTCACGTGAAAATGATAATTCGTGTGATTCATCAAGAGAACGTCTGTATTCTGAAGCACATGACGGAGTTTCTAACACGTCTTCGACGATTTTAGCTGCATGTAATTTTCCCTTAGCACGCAGTTTAATTTGTGTAGCAAATCCTAATTCTTCTACGCTGTGATCATTGCGAATTTTCTCAGTTTTTTGCCGCTTTGTTCTTCTGCTTGAGTCTAAGAAATTTGTAGGTGGTCTACCAGTTTTCGATGAGTTGATGATTTGATGAATTTTGTAATCAATTGATGCATTATTATAGATCATTGTTACTTCAAGCCAAGTTTTTGGTAACATATGTTCCTTGATGACATTGAATATTTCCTCACGAGTGATCTTTAATTCTGGAGAATTTTCTAAAATAATAATAAAACAATAGTAATGATAAGATCAATGAAGTAAAGAAATAATAATTTTGCAGAAAAAATAACTAATTTGAATTTTGTGCCTAGATCTACAATAACGAAAACTGTTTTGATTACAAATCTTATCCACGTAAAAATGACCCCTAGAACTTTTTCAAGTGAGATCTTATAAGTCCAAAAAAATATCCGAATATTATTTTCTAAAACGGTACAAAAAAGTTAAATTGTTTATAAAAATTACAAAAATTAAAATTTTGAAAAATCGTTTGGAGGTGTTATTAGTGACATCATGGACTATCAAAATATGTAAGTATAATTTATTTTCATTAACCAAAAGAAAATAAGGTGCCACTTTAAGAATTTTTACCCATTTTAAAAAAAATGAAAATAAAAAAATTTATTTATAAATATTTAAAAGTTAAAGTTATCGTGAGTTTAAATTTAAAATTTCACAAACGCCTCAAACATTGTGTGGTTCGGCGAGTGGTTGGGAGCAAGAAGGGCGTATAAATTAGTTTTGAAAAACATTATTATTAAATAATTAATTGCAACTTTCTTTTAATTTTAAAATTGCATTTAATAGCTTAATAAAAGACTTATTAAATATAAAGAAGTTTGTTTGATTGAAATGTACAGTTTTTGGGTAATTAAAGTTTAAATTTTTAACTTGAAATATCTCCGTTCATCGTTTTTGGTTATACGCCCTTCTTGCACCCATCGTTTCAATTATTAATAATTTAGCAACAAAAGAGTAAATAATGAATGTAGTTTCCTTTTTTGAAATTATTATTCCTCTTTTTAATTAAACTGTATTAAAGTTGACGACGAACAATAACCAATGGATTTAGTAAACAAAGTAAAAAAATGTTTATGTAATTTAAAACGTACAGACTAACGCTCTAACCACTATGCTAACGACACGTGTGTGTAGTAATGTTTTAATTTCTCAGTGTCATTTAAACATATATAATTACTGAATGAAAGATTTGAAAAATATGATATGATCTAATAATTATAATATGATTAAATAATTTTTTATATACAAAATTAGAAAATCATGTTTAGTTATTATTAATAAATTAAATAAAAATTATAAATAAATCATTGAGAATGGGTTCGGCATGGGAAACACCAAACTCAAAACGAGAATATAAGTTATTATTTTAATTAGCTTAGTTGTATAAATACTTAACTCAGAACTTTACAATAAATTTATTTATCCATGGAACATATTATTTATAAATGGGTGATTTTCCAAAAAACCTCATTTGGCATGTAGTCAAGATTTTCTTAATAATTATAATCATTTGGGAAAATACCAAGTCATCTTTTCCTATTTTTTGACTTTTTCTAAATGTTTTGCAAGAAAAAGTTGTAAAATTTTATTGTTTCATACATTTTAAAAATATTTTTCCACCTCAAAATCGATTTTCTAACCTGTCATCTAAGTGCTTTTCATTTTTTCAATATGTAAAACAATTATTTAAAACATGAAAATAGGTAGGGTTAGTTGGGGTAAATAGAAACAATGGGTAAATCGGAACAGTAGTTACTTTAGATAAATAAATTTTTTTTAAAATAAATACGGCCTTAAACCTTGTTCCTTAGATTACCCCCAACAGGTTCTAAGTATTTTCCCATTTTTCAGTTTGTCAATTAGTAACAGTATATACAAAAATATTTCCTATTGCATAAAAAATTGAAAATCAAAAAAGACACCCTTTCACTTTTTTGATTCGCATTTGAAAAAAATAAGCTAAAAATTCATACAAAAATTTGTAATTATCTCTTATTAATACTACAACAAAAAACAACTTTGATTTTTTCATTTTGAAAATTTTTCTTAAAAATAGGAGACTGTTTCTATTTACCCCTTAAAACTAGAAATTCAGGGTAAAGAAGAACAGAAATTTCAACAGTATTTCTTATAATAGAAAGAGAGAAAATTGGTTCTATAAACCTCAACACTATTTTCAGCATTATAGAAATGCATTAAAAATAGTATTCATGTATAATCGCATCGGTACATACATTATTATTTAATCGGTACATACAACAAGTACAAAATTCTTATACACATAGGTACTTTATAGCAAATAGACGCTAGTTCGTTACATAGCACAAAGTGTGTAACATTTCAGATTTCATTAGAATTTGTGACCATAAAACCGGTAAGAGAAAATGAGAGAGTATAAGAGAGAATAAGAGAGAATGAGGGAGAATAAGAGAGAATGAGAGAGTATAAGTGAGACCGAGAGAGAATGAGAGAGATTGGAAGAGAATAAGAGAGAATGAGAGAGTTTAAGAGAGACCAAGAGTTATGTTAAACCAATCTGTTAAAATTTTTTAAAGCTGTTGAAACCTTTATAATTGTGTATAATGTGTTAGAATTTTTGGTTATCTAATTTTTTATATCTCTTAACATTTCCAGACTTGAAATTGATTTTTTCTCAAATTTCGTAAGAAATAATCAACTGTTCTTATTTACCTCAAAATTTTAGCAAAGTTGAAAATTTTAGGGGTTAATAGGAACAGTTGATTATTACGATTCAATGATACCCATATTTTTTACTACTCCATAAAATTGTTCCACGGAAGTGAAATAACAACTCAAAACACAAAAAACCGAAAGTATTCCGATTTAAAAGAAAAAACTTATGTTTTTGGTGAAGCATAGCAAATCTGTTCCGATTTAGCCCAACTGACCCTACTTTATCAATTTTTTCTAAAAGTTATGATATTTAAGAATAATTTTCTAAAATATGAATAAAATATGTCGTGTAGTTTTTAAAAATATTTATTTATTTATTTATTTACATTTGTTTATTACACATATAATGTGATTTTCAAAGGGAGTTACGCAAAATAAAACGAAAGTTTAAAATAAAAGAGTACAATATAAAGCAAAGCTAAGACGCATGAGTTGATAAAATTTTTACAAGGGCAATAACACATTTCTTAATCAAAAATGGATCGCATGTTGACAAAATATTCATCCATCCCTCAACACCCGAGATATTACCGCTAATGGAATACAAAATTGGATCAAATAAATGATTACACGCTGAGCATGTTATCAATAAATGGAATAAAGATTCCTTTTCTAAACTACAATACGGACAAATTGCATCCGGGCGAAAGGAGTATTTTATCCGATTGAAAACGATTCTTGGTACATAATAATTAAGGAGACGAACCTGCGCAAAAACTTTCTTATAAAACATAGGTAAACTCAACGACAAGTAATTTCGAGAATCCAATTGAGAAGTTAAATGGGAAAAGATTACACGACTCTTGGAGAGGTGCAAACGGTCAGAATAGTTTTTTCTTAAGAGAGAAATAAACTTTTTTAGAGCCAACTCGCCGTCAATATTGGGTAGAAGCGTATGCGCATTGCCCCAAATATCCGGAAGCCCAAAAGGAGCAACAAAGACAGAATTTATCTTATATAACCAGTTAAATTTATTCTTGGGATTACTCCTTGCCAAACACATTAGTTTCTTTAAACACCTCCTGGGATATCTAGAATCCTCCATTACACGTATTTTATTCAGCCAGGAGAGAGTGTTTTTAAAGACCCGTTCAGCAAGGTGCAACAAGCCCGCTTCCATTCTAACAGTATAGTTAGGCGTGCAAACAGGGAGATTTAAAAGTTTTTGGAAAAATAAAAGCTAATCTCCCTCGATTAGGTCAGTAAAATTCAAACCCTATATTTGACAGTTGTACATTGCAATGCTTATAACGAGGCTGAAAAAGCTTTGTACATGATTGCCAAGAATCGATTTTGACGGAATGAATCGTCCTTAAAACTGCTCCTACTGCCATGTTTGCAGCGCTTGTAACTTTTTTTGCAGCTGGAAAAAAGGAACAAGAATTGTGAAATGTAACTCCGAGATAAACATACTCCCTTACTTCACCGATGCAATCATTCCCAAAATCAAATGACTTATATTTCTTTTAACTTTTGAGTTGCCTGATTTAGTAAAAATAACTACTTTGGTTTTTTCTGTATTAACAATTAGATTGTTTAAGGAACAGTATTCCTGTAGTGTTTTTAATTTTTTCTTTAATTCTATCGGAGAGTCGGCAAGTAATACATAGTCGTCAGCGTAGCCGAGCATATTAATCTCTGTCGAAGAATCAATTGAAATGCCTCTACAATCATGTTCGACAAAAAACTTTTCTATGTCTGAGATATTAAACAATAAAAATTCAAAAGGACTGAGGCTCTCCCCTTGAAGAACACCACAAGAAAGTTCTACCATTCGCGTTACACCTTCACAATTACTTATACAAGACGACGCTTTAGAATAAAAATCCCTCAAAATGTTAATTAGTTTAGAACTGACTCCCAATGCGTATAGTTTATTCCACAAAAGCTGATGAGAAATGGATGGAAAGGCTCCCTTCAAATCCACAAAACCGCGTAGACTATTGAGCCCGGATTGCTCAAGTGAATTTGTAAAATGGATGTTAGGTTAAATAAATTATCTTGGCAACTTCTACCATTTCGGAAACCTGCCTGAGACTCTGGAATCAAATTTAAGGATTCGGCCCAAGCCACAAGACGATTACGAATTTAATTATTAATAAAAATATAGTATATGATAAAGCAGCAAATAAAAACTCGAAAAAGTGAGGTTATGTTAATAAAAAAATCAAGTTTTCAAAAAAAATTTTGTTCCACTGTTGGTTAATGACAAAATTATATTATAAATATAATTAAAATAAATTGTTTAATAATTTTTTTGCTCTTTATTTTTTATTTTTGAAACAAAAAAATTAATTATTTTAGTTTTATAATTTAGAATAATTTACAACATATTCGTTAGTTTGTGTTAAAATTAGATTTTTGTTGATTCCTTCGTTTATATTGTAATGTCGCTTATTTTACAATGTGGTAAGGAATTCCCTCTATAAACGTGCGTAATGTTGTAATTATTTCTAAGGTGTGTAACGGATGATTGACAATAACAAAATAATATTGATAATATATAAATGTTAATACAATAAATATCACAACAAGATTACACAGTGGCAACAAAAATTTGATAATATAAAAAACACTTTTAACATTAATATCATTATTCAAATTTATTGTTAATCAATTACAAAGTTTCAATGATTAACTTACCTTTAAACCAGTAAACGATAAGCACTTAGCACGTGTTCTGTAACCGGTTTTCAAAGAGAGCGTTCAAGCTGAGTCTCCAATAGGTGCAAATATGCATGTGCAAGTGCCAGTGCCAAACCCATTTATAATGTATTGTGCATTGGCACTGGCACTGGAATTTGCACCTACATTGGTACCTATTGGAGACTTAGCTTCAAGAGCGTATTTGCAAGACGCTCCTTACCGAAATACGATGGAACTCGAGGAAATATAGCACCTTGATGGTGCATGCTTTATTCGCGTGGCGTCGCTACGAACGTAGCACGCGTTCGTACAACTAAAGCCCTACTATAACGTGGCATTTTAGTCTAGAGGTCTTTCGCACTAGAAACGTATGAATTCATACTCCGTTGGCAAGAAAATCGCTCCAACGAAAAAAGTACGAACTACCTCCGTACCACAAAGCCCTGATTTTTTTCTCCGTGAAGTTATTCGGATCTGTAGAGTCCCCCTTCTTAAACAGCATGAATGTAGTCAGGTTTCCCCAATCATTCGGGACTTCTTCAGATTTTAGAATTTTATTATATAGCCCATTAATATACAGAATCCAGTTCTGAGGCAGGTTTTTTAGAAAACTATAATCAATACCATCCATACCGGGAGCCTTTCCATTTTTACATTTTGCTAAACAAAAGGTAATCTCATCGTAGGTTATAGGGTCATCAAGTATAGAAATCGAACGTCTCATTAAGCTAGTATGTAAGGGAATTCTCTTCTGAGAGTAACATTCCTTCAAATAACGATACCAAGTGTCTATATCTACATTAGAATGCTGAGAACCTTGAGTTCTATAACCATTAATAATTTTCAAAAATTCTGTGATGGGTTATTGCATTGATTTACCGTTTCTACTTAAGCTAACTCGTAACCCTTCTTTTTCGAGTATAACAATTTTTTTAAGCTACTTTTTTGTTTATAATAATTGTTTCTTGAAATGGAAGAAAAATTATCTACTTTGCAAGCACTCAAAGCATTTGAAACAATTTTCTTGACTTCTTTACACTCTACATCAAGTCACGGTTTTCGCTTAAAACCAACATTCGCAGAAGCACTTCTTGACATATTTAATTCACAAGCAACGTTTCTTATAGATGATATAACAGCTGAATTCATTTCGTTTATACTTAAATTTACATCAGCCACCTCATTTCTCAACGCCATCCCGGAACAATACAATTGATCTTTGTCAAATTAAAATTTAATCTATTAGAATTTAAATTACAATTCCTAGAAGTTGAAAACAAAATATCAAGTTCCACTGGAAAGTGATCAGATGAGGTGACCTTTTGGATTACCTTCAAATCCCGAACAATTGAGAGACCTTCGAAAGAACACCAAACCAAATCTATCACACTTGCCTCAGTTGGTCCCACAAATGTAAAATTAGCAGGTGAATCACTAAGACAACGTCCGTTTAACAGTATAAAATCATTCAATTCGAAATTGACAGTAGTTTGCTCACCTCTGCAGTTTGACACTCTGTCCAAGGAAGTCCTTTCAGCAGAAACCGAAAATTAAAATGGAAAAAAAAGTACTCAACTGATTTGATTCTGCCACTCTTCCATTAAAATCGCCACTCATAATAATTCGGATATCAGTAAATTTAGTAAAAATATCATCTATAAAACAATTAAAATTATCAAAAAATATCTAAAAATGCTACTTTACTTCATCACATTTTAGTTTTTTAGTAGAAAGTGAAGAGTCTGGCGGTGGGGAGTTATGTTCTAATGACGGTGAATTGAATGACAAGTATTTGCTGATAGGGTTGGGGACCGTTTCCGTTTGTGATTCATCCCCTCCAGTTTTATGTCTTCCTCTCTTCCTTTTTATCTCCGAATTCTGCAGTTCCGTAACCTTGTGGATTTTTTGAGATTTTAGAGAGTTTTCCTTCTTTTGCCTTTTTCCAGGATTTATTTCCGATTGACTGGGATTTTTATTTGCATGTGAATTATTTTCTGAATCCTCCAAAATTTTTATTTCATTCTTAGAAATTATCGCTTTAATGACAGATTTTTTTAACTCGCTCAATTGTAACACCAGCTGTCGACGTTGTTTTCTTTCTTCTTCAGAAAGATCATTTGAGAAAAATAAATTTCTCTCTTTAAATTTTTTAGTTTAGTAAAAACCTTTCTAATCCACCTTTCTGCAATGAATTTTATTATAACAGGTCGATTACCTTTGATTTTGCCAAGATGGAAGGCATCGGCAATGGCCAAGTCCGGAATGTTAATATTAACCTCTCTAAAAAGTTGAGATATTGTTTCCAACAAGTTTGCATTTATTACATCCGAGTCCTCTAAATTAAAAAGAATAATGTTCTTGGCTCGATGGGAATCATATAATCTGGATACACTTTTCCCTATGATAGCTAATCTTCTTTCATTGTCAGCTTGATTGTTTTTAATATTTACGAGAATCTCATAAGGCTCTTGTACTTTCTGTCTCAAGTCCGAGTGCGAAGCAGATAGATCATTAATTAATGAAAAGAGATGATTCCATCTCACTTCGTTTATACTTGTTGACATAATAGAAGACAATGGTCTAGTGACTCACAGAATCCTTATATGAAACGAGTAGATATGCAAATTAGGTAAAGAGAGACATTCTAATGGTATTTACCTTCGAAAGAGAAAGACAGCAATACCGTTACCTGAAGAGAGATAGCTTTATACTATGTTCATTGAAATAAAAAGAGATAAGTATGCGTTAACTTTTCTGCGTTATAAACAGAGAGGGATTTGTCTATTTACTAGAAAGCAGGAGACAGAAAGATATTTTAACTAAATGGTATTGAATAGTAAGAGAAACGAGAGGTCTGCTCGAGTGCCTGGCTTTATTGTTTGATGGGTTCCTTTCAAACAGTGGGCAGTCTACTGTACGCACACGTATATATATATATATATATCCCTATTATATAAAAACATTTCGCCGCCGCCGCCGCAGAGTCAGGATTTCTAAGGGCGCCCTATCCCAAAGGGGCCGTCAAAACTTATGTCAAAACTGACCTATTTTTTGACCTATAGGTCAAAAAGAGGATAAATGACGGCCTTACATTACGTTAAAATCTATGTCAAAATTGACCTATTTTTTGACCTATAGGTCAAAAAAGGATAAATGACGGCTTCACATTACGTTAAAATCTATGTCAAAATTGACCTATTTTTTGAGCTATAGGTCAAAAAAAGGATAAATGACGGCCTTACATTACGTTAAAATCTATGTCAAAATTGACCTATTTTTTGACCTATAGGTCAAAAAAAGGATAAGTGACGGCCTCACATTACGTTAAAATCTCTGTCATAATAATTTTAATAAATATTTTTTAGTTTAGGTGAGATGCTAAATTGGTACGTAACTTACGTAAGTACATTCAATTGCGTAATTTATTCTGGTTACGTAACTTTGATTGATCATTCACGTAAGTTCATTTAACAGCGTGCGATTGATTAATTGCGTAAGTCTCGTAACTTACGTCAATGGTCAAACTTACGTGAGCTACACAACTAGAATAACTTACGCAATTAAATAAACTTAAGTAAGTTACGTACGTACAGTAACTTACATAAATGGTGTGTTTGATTAATTGCGTATGTTACGTAACTTACGTAAGTTCATTTTATTGGTAGTGTATATCATTCATATCAATAAGAAAATGTTATTAAATATGAAGGCACTATTAAATTTTTTTTTGAAAGTTATGCAACTTTAAGGTGTGAGGCAAAAAATATAAATATTTATCGAAATTAAAATGCTTTTTCGGCACTTATTCTAGAGTATTTTCCAATAGGATAAATTGTTAAATTGTTTACAGCGCCTAGGTGGAGTATACGTGCAGCACCTCCGCATACGCGTATTTCTCCACACGGCTCGCCTACGAGCGTAACGGGGAGAGATCGCGCTCTCCAACGTCGATGGCCAACAAGTGACCACCTGCTGATTCCGCAAAGTTAATTAAGAACGTTTGCAGTCCCTCGGTGGAGGGCGGGACCCTTCCAATCCTTGGTCACTCTGCAGGTAACCACCGAGTTGGTACCACAACTTACACGTCGAAGCGCTAGTACTAAGGCCGTTGCCGAAGCATCGGTCTCTTCATAGCGCTCCTAGCCTCAAGCGATGTAGGCTATAACCACTGCCCCCACGAATCCAACCCAATGACCAGTAGGGGACAAGCCTTTCGACAAGTCCCCGCGGGCTCGGACCGGTCCCCGTGGTACCGTTTAGTACTCTGGTATGAGTACCGATTAAGAATCTTAGCACCCTTGCTTCGGCAAGTTAGGTTTGTTGGTCTATATTAGACCTGCCAGGCCGACACGGCACTGCCCATCATCATCATCGTATGCCACTACTCTGCTAGAAAGCCTGGAACGAACCGAGTACTAACCACAAGCAGTGGTACCACTCCGAGTCTCATTTAGTCGCCTCTTACGACATACAGCCGATCGCAGGGGGCCTATTCTGCACCCGGGCCCCCACGGGAGTTAAATGGTTTAATGTCACTTGGAAACATTCCATTTTGTTTTCATATGCAGTGTGGGGCAGAATGAGGTACCTAAGTGTGAGTCATACCGGATGCTACGCCAATTCATTCAACTATTTAAAAACAATATATTATGTATATTTCCCCCGAAAGAATCGATAGTTCTATTTCGAGTCATTTATACTAACTTGTTGTTTCACATACATTTACTTTGATTTATCAAGTTTCTGTGACCTTGAAAACCCCTAAATATCAAGTTTCAGGTAAATCGAAGGAATATTTTATAACTCTACAGTCATATTGGATCCGCCATTTTGAAGTTTGAAAAAGTGATGTCATATTCGTAATTAGCGACTCTAAAAACATTAAGTTTCCTATAAGGCATCGTCTAAAGTGTCTATTTGTTTATATAATTTGTTTATAACAATTGATAAATGGGTATACAACGCCATTTTACAATTCACAGACATGTATCGATAGTATTTATTTAAAATTCAAAATGTCAGAACTAAAATGGCGTCTGTCAAAATCAGAAATTTATTAGACTAGCTTGAAACTTGTTACTCGTGGTTTTAGGGTCGCGGATTACGAAATTGATGTTTGCATTTAAAATTAATCATGACAGCTGTCAAAATCATAATTTCTTTGATTCATTATTTTCCAGTAAAAAAATTTGCTATTTTGTAGTATGGCCAAAATATGGGGAAAATATGGGAGCAAAAAATTAGAATTTTTCTTTCTTTTCCAGTAAAAGATGTGTACTTTTAAAGTATGGCCAAAATATGGGGAAAATATAGGAGCAAAAAATTGGAATATTTCTTTCTTTTCGAGTAAAAAATGTGCAATTTTGAAGTATGGCCAAAATATGGAAGCAAAAAATTGGAATTATTCTATCTTTTGTTCTTTAATTTCCATACTTTAAAATTGTTAATTTTTTTACTCTAAAAGAAATAAAAATTCTAATTTTTTGCTCTCATATTTTCCCCATGTTTTGGCCATACTTTAAAATTGTAAATTTTTTTATTCTAAAAAAAGAAAAATTCTATTCTTTTGCTCCCACATTTTCCATGTCTTTGCCATACTTCAAAAATGTAAAAAAATTTTCTCAAAAAGAAAGAAAAATTCCAATTTTTTGCTCCCATATTTTCCCTATATTTTGGCCATACTTTAAAAGTGCAAATTTTTTTACTTGAAAAGAAAGAAAAATTCCAATTTTTTGCTCCCACATTTTCCCCATGTTTTGGCCATAATTCAAAGTTGTAAATTTTTTCACTCTATAAAAAGAAAAATTCAAATTTTTTGTTACAATATTTTCCCTATATTTTTTCCAAGGATCATAAACAGGAGAAATACATTTTCTTTATACGTACATGCAAAACCTTCGTTTGGCAACCACTGGCAGAACTTCAAAATGGCCGATTCCCTACAGTCTGACCAACCGATGTGCAAAACATTTTGCTCACAGTGTAGCGCTGGGCAAAATATTTTGCGCAGCATTTGTTCGCACTGTAAGGCGATCGGACATTTTTAACTACTGCAAGTGCTTACCAAACGAGGTTAGCCTGTACATATGAAGAAAAATATTGTTCGATACACGGTGCCAAGTGAGCGTATGCCTATTGCTTGTGTAATAACCTGGCGATAACTCACTGCTCGGCTTCGCCTCGCATTGAGTTCTCGCTACGCCATTACACTCGCAATGTGCAAAACGCTCACTTGGCACCTTGTATCGAAATATACTATTTTTGCGAAAGTAATAAACTTTGGGAAACGTCCATAAGTAATGGTTCGTTTGAATTTGCCCATACTTAGAACATGGCTGGAAACTTATCAACTATGACAAAAATCTGTGCCCATGTTTTGGCAGATTTTGCTATCTTTTGTCCATAGTTCGTTTTCCACTCGGGTAAGTTTCATGCGAATCAAAGATATTATGATTTTGACAGCTGTCATGATTAATTTTAAATACAAACATCAATTTCGTAATCAGCAACCCTAAAAACCCCCAGAAACAAGTTTCAAGCGAGTTCAATGAAATTCTTATTTTGACAGCTGTCATGATTAATTTCCACACAAAACATCAATTTCGTAATCAGCAACCCTAAAACCTCCAGTAACAAGTTTCAAGCGAGTTTAATAAATTTCTGATTTGGACAGCCGCCATTTTAGTTCTGACATTTTGAATTTTAAAAAACTATTATTATCGATACCGTTGTGGCGACCCTGAATACCCCCGAGTAAAGTTTTGCAAATTAAGTCCCCTGTAGTATATATTTATACAAATTTTAGACTAATTTTACATACAGATCAGAAGTAGGCCTTGTGGCCTAATTTTCTTATTAGCATTATTTGAAATTTATAAATTTAAAATAACTAAAAAAACCGCTGCCAAGTTATAAATTTTTGTTATAATTTTGGTTACTTTGGTACTTGGTTACTTTGGTAAGCTCTTAATTTTTATTGGTTCAAATATTGTAAACTTTTACAACGTATGAAATATCCTTTACCTTCTACAAAAATTGCTTCAAAACCCAACCTCCTGTTTGGTAATTTCCTTTCATTCCTTAGAAAAAATGTTGCCAGATAAACCAGAGTGTGATCGTAATTCGAAATGAGAGCACAATCTGGTTTATCAGGTAACATTTTTCTAGATAATTTCGAGGAAATTACCAAACGGAAGATTGTGTTTTAAAACAATTTTTCTAGAACCTAAGGGATATTTCACAGATTGTGACAATTCATAATATTTGAACCAATGAAAATTAAAAGCTTACCGAAGTAACCAATTACAACTTGTTACTTAAACAGTTATAAAAGCCATATTCAAAAATTAAAGTGAGCACCACTGAAGTAATCTGGAGTAAAATCCGAACATTTGCCGAAAACACCCAAGGATATTACTGCCTGTATAAATTAATATTGATAAATATTACCGTCGATACAAATTATCATTGTCAGAAAATACCGTCAGTAAAAATTATCTTCAGTAGAAATTACTGTCTATAGAAAGTATGTACAAAAAGTTAGAAAC
The DNA here is from genome assembly GCA_032872475.1 of Leptopilina myrica (nomen nudum). Classification (NCBI taxonomy): domain Eukaryota; kingdom Metazoa; phylum Arthropoda; class Insecta; order Hymenoptera; family Figitidae; genus Leptopilina; species Leptopilina myrica (nomen nudum). The sequence continues at coordinate 9,588,240 of CM065467.1, forward strand.
TATTGCACTGAGAGAAGTACCTTGAGAGGTACTTTTGAATGTTTTTATGTGAACTCTCGAATCGGAACGTCTCAAGCCCCGATGCGAAACGTGGAACGTCCCGAAGCGAGATTACGCAGAACTTTTAGTGTTTGCCACCAGTTGTTCTTTCACATGCGAGAACAATGTTTGACTGGATTCGGGGCGTCTCAGCACTAGATTCGGAACCACTCAAACGCGACAAGCAGAGTAGCGCATAGCGACGGCTAGCGGGAACTATTACGCCTCGTACTTCTCTCAGTGTGTAAATAAAAATTAACCACTTCACTGGCAGGGCGTTCCAATGGCGTTCCACGCTCCGAGGCCCAGACTGGCAAAAACACCGAAATGGCGTTTCTATAAAAACTCTTTTTTTAAAGAGTGTACACCACATTTAACTATTTTAAAGCAATATTTCTATAGTTTAGACATCAGGGAACAAGATTATAATAAAAATTTTAGTTTTTGTGATTTTCAACGTTCTTTCGAACGTTCAATTTTTTCAATTTTTACACAATAAAACTTGGATTTTTTATTTAATAAAAAAATATTTATATACAATATTATAATATAATAATATAACTATTACCCAAGCGCGAAAGACCAATGCTGACGATGGGTTGAAGCTTGATTGAGCCTTGAACGCCCAGCGTGGGTAAACCAGAGTTAAAGCAGTCTTTAAAACACTGTCACTCAATGTTGGTTCAACATTGGAGACAAATGTTGGTCCCATGCTCGATTCAAGACTCGATCAATCTTCGTGTGTGAAGCTTGAAAATCCAATCTTTATTTAAGCTTGAATCAACCATGATACAATATTCAACTTATTTATTACCGTATGCACTGAACAATATAATATTTTCCGAACTTCGCCTTGAATAAGAAGCAGCATGGGCTCTTCTTACAATCTGCTGCCTTATGGCCAGCTTCTCCGCACTTGAAGCACGCAGCCGACCTATCTACTGCTTGGCAGTCTCTGCCTATATGGCCATAGTCAAGGCACTTGTGACACCTTGTGACCATAACTCTCCAACTGATTCTGCAGGACACAAAACCGATTTTGATGTTCCCTATCTTCTCCAATCTGGTAGCGTCTTCCTGGGTGGTGACCACGACAGCGAGTTTCATACCTCGTTTATTTGGTGCAAGGACAGTTACCTTCTTGCTTCCTGTTGGTGTCGTAGATATTTTGTCTAGGGCCTCCTTGACATCCTGCTGTACGGTGAGGGTGTCCATGTCGCGGATCTCTAGCACAATCTGCCGTTCCGCCACCTGCACTTTTCATAGATCGCCGATAACCTTAGTCACCTCTTCGGCGAACAGCTTCTTGTTTGAAGACCCACCAATCTTAATGAGAAAGTCTCCCTTTTTAGTAAATAAAGCTCCCACAACCCTTGTCTGACTGGCCTTCAGATCAGCCTCTTTTCGAACTTTCGCCAGTACTTCGGCGAAAGTTTTTCCTTCAGTCACTTTAACGATCACTGTGACTCTTCCCTTCTTGACCTGATCTGGCTTTGGAACCGTTTTGATCCCCTTGCTTCTAGTCTTTTTAGGTATCTCCTCCTTTTTCCTTTTTGGATCCTTCGGAGGCTCAGGATCACTTCTCTTCCGCTTTTAAGCATCTAAGGCGACGTTTCTTAACACAATTGCGTTACAACGATCTCTTCTAACTCTACGATCTTGTCTAGCTTCTTCCGACCAGGTCAATCCCTGGTAGAAACTCTCGTCCTTTTTTTGTAGCTGCTGCGTGCTTCACCTTGGTCTCCTGTATGAGCGATGTTATGCTTTTAAGTCCATCCTTGATTGTCATATTAACATTTCTTTGGACTTAGCAGGACTTTATCATCTTACTGACCTCTTCTTCTATTGCTAGAATGCATGCTGCCTTTTCCTCTCGCAGCTTTATGCATTCATTTCGGTCCTTGTTGCAGTTAGCAATGTCATTCGCTAAAGCATTACTGAAGACAGAAATGCAGCTAGCCTGACTTGTCACACTGCTCGTACTCCCACGTCTCTCCACGATGATCTGTGGAACTGCCAACGCGTTGTTGCCCTCCTGCATCCTTGGGCCACTGGCCATCATCCTCACGCTAGGCGCTTGATGATTGGAACCCGTGAGAGATTCAGCCGAAGCATTACTCCGCAGGTACTCTTTCTTTTTTTACAATTGCTCATACTTGGTGTTGGTTTCGTTTCGAGGGACAGTCGGGCCTTAACAGGGTACTACCATCTGGCCAGGATAGGCCCTGAACCGTCTCCGTTAGTTACATAGACGTTATAGCATTGCCGAAGCATCGATGCGACGTCTATGATATCCAGTGTCAGGTGAGCTCGGAAGCTCGGACCTCGAAGGACGATGTATCTCTCACAGAGGACAAAAAATAAACTTTAGGTCATGATCACTGAGTAAAAACCTAAATATTTACATTTAATATATTAAATATAAATATTTAGAAATTAATTATTAAAAAATAATAAATAATTACTTAACATTTAATAATTATTTATTAATTTAGATAATTTTTTATATTATTTAAAAATTATTGTTATTGTTGCAAATTTGTTTAAAAATTTTAATAAAATAATTATTATTTACTTTATGGAATTTTTATATTTTCTTTTTTTTTTAATTTTATTTCTCTTCGAATCGCAACAACTAATCACTTTTGCTGACTTAGCTACTGGTATTGTGCAAGTCGCTCGTATATTAATCTATGATTGCCAAAGGCTAACAAAATTAATATAATAATTATTGTCTTATTATTTGGCAATCATTAGTAATCTTTTATTCGTGACCACAGGGTGAAGGACCTTAGTACAATAAGTTATTTAACTTATTCTGATTTCAAGAGTTTCGCTTTCATTTGTGCAAAAAAAATTTAGTGATCAAAAACTTCCAGTGTAAAAATTGTTCATTAGGGTGTAATAAATATTTATGCCAAGTATTTTTACACCAGGATTAACCGTTTAGTAAATATTATGAAAATACTATTTTTTGTCAATTTTGAAAAACCAATATCATATTCGTAATCAGCGACCCCGAAAACCCCCGAGTAACAATTTTCAAGCGATTTGGATTTATTTTTTTAGATGTTATGAATTTTCATAATTTATTGGAATTCTGGACTTAGGGGTAGTTTTTTACCCCTTTCCCTCTACTTTACACCTTTTTAACTACTATTTTCGGTTTCAGCAGGGTTCAAACTGTTGAAAACTATTATGCTTTTACAATTCCTTCATAGGCTAATTTTGGCCCTTTTTGGGAACAGTAAAAGCAGTCTTGTTCAGTCCTGCATCATGCTTCTGCAGCATTGATTGAGCCTTGGTGTTCAATGCTCCATCAAGGCTCGCGCGGCAGTCTGGAATCGGTGTTACATTAAAGCTTCGATCAGTCCTGCTCTCGCTGTCTTACTAAGGCTCAACAAATATTGACCAATGCTCAGTCAATCTTTATAAAGCCTAAACTCGGCGTCACTTCGCGCCTGGGTAATAATATATATAAATATGACATATATAAATAACTACTATTTATTATTATGAATGGTAATATTATATGCATATGTTTTTGACTGTCTGGGCCTCGGCGCATGGGACGCCATTTTGAACACCCTGACATTGAAGTGGTTAACATTATAGTAGAAAATAAAGTTGATAAAAAATACCATTGGTAGAAAGTACCGTAGTTTGAAATTACCGTTGACAGAAGCTACCGACTGTCAATCAAAATTACCATTGTAGAAATTATTGAACATCAAAATAATTGTTTTAAAAATTACCATAGAAACTACCATATGTAAAAATTATTGGTTATAGAGAATACCGTACTGAAAAAGAGTTTTGGTTAGGGTATATTTAAGATAATACAAACAGGTTGTTATAACAACCAGAATTCTGTTTAAATTATCTAGAAAAATCTAGTTAGGGAATATTTATCACAAAATTCAAGTTAAAAACAGAATTTCCGGTAATTCCAACCAGGACTATTTTTTAGCGCGGTGATAAAAATGACCATTGGTAGAAAGTACCGTCGATGGAAAATACCGTTTAATTATTTAATTAATTCTATTCGTCTAAATTATCTATATTAATCTCCGTATTCTTTCATTCATTCTGTCCGCAAGAATCCCGTCCGCCCTTCTGCTGTGCTTTTGATGACAGAGAAGAGTTGGAGAGAGAAGTTTGTCAGAGTATATGAGAGAGAAAGCATGATACAGAGAAGGAGTGGGAAGTATCGTCTTTTCTTTCAGTTTAGAGTAGGAGCGAGAGAGAAGTCTATTTACTAGAAAGAAGGAGACAGAAAGATATTTTCACTAAATGGTATTGAATAGTAAGAGAAACGAGAGGTCTGCTCGAGTACCTGGCTTTATTGTTTGAAGGGTTCCTTTTAAACAGTGGGCAGTCTATTGTACGCACACGTATATATATATATATATATATATATATATATATATGGGGCATTTCGCGTCAAGTGATCAGGGGGTCTTTTGGTGCAATGCTTATTTCAATAATTTTTTACTCTTAAGGGCCATTATATGAACGTTTATGACATGTAGGTAAAAGAAGAATGTAAAATTACATGTAGATTTCGACGTAATGTAACAGACGTTTGTGGGCCTCTTTTTACCCGTAGGTCAAAACTGCCCTAAAATTGTCCTAAATTTTAAGGGTAGAAGAAATTATTTAACAATTTTTGATATTTAGGTCAAACTTTCCTAAAATTGGCCTAAATTTTGATGGCAGCAGAAATTATTTGTCAAATTTTGACGTCTAGATCAATACCGCCCTCAAAATTGACCTAAATTTTGAGGGTAGCGGGAAAGGGAAATGACTGAATCAGCGGCGGCGGCGAAATGATTTCATATTAATAGGGATATATATACATATATACCTATATTACAAAAAGATATTGCCGTCGCTGTTTCAAGATTCTGTAAGGGCGCTCTATCCCAAAGGGGCCGTTAAAACTTATGTCAAAATTGACCTATTTTTTGACCCATAGGTCAAAAAGAGGATAAATGAAGGCCTCACATTACGTTAAAATCTATGTCAAAATTGACCTATTTTTTTACCTATAGGTCAAAAAGAGGATAAATAACGGCCTTACATTACGTTAAAATCTATGTTTAATTTGACCTATTTTTTAACCTATAGATTAAAAAGTGGTCTCCATGTGGGTATTTACATTACGTCAAAATTTATGTTTAATTTTACCTATTTTTTGAGCTACTGGTTTTAAAAGGGGCCTCAATGTGGGCCATTACATGACATCAAAATTTGACCGGTTTTTTTACCTACAGGTCAGAGCTTGCTCCTTCAAAGAGGAGCGTCAAATAGCCTATGCCGAAGACAAATTTTTTACTTGAAGGCTGTTACGTTACTACGAAATTGATGACAAAGATGGAAAAATGCGATCTTATGACATTAGCCAATCTGAAATTTTTAATTGTCATATGTAATGAAAATGATTAGAAATCTTTTTAATTTGGTTTTTAACCATATTCTTTAAAATTTAAGTATACTTATGTGTTTGAAATTTAATTAAAAATTTATTTTAAAATTCAAAAATTGTAAGTGCATACATATTTTACAGGGGAATTCTTAATATTTTTAAAAATGTAACTTAAAATTTTAATTAATTGTATAATATATTTACACAATAAATAATTTTAATAAATATTTTTTAGTTTAGGTGAGATGCTAAATTGGTTTGTAATAAACTTTAACCAATTTTAAAGTTTATTATACCTCCTCGCGGTGCATCTTGGAAACAAATTCATTAAAACTCAATTTTTGAATTTAAAAATTAATTTTTTTAAATTAAAGTTTTAAAGAATTTGGCTAAAAACCAAATTTAAAAACATGTTAAATAATCTTTACTATATGCGATAATTCAAATTTTCAGATTTGCTAAAATCATAAAATCCTAAAAAGGTTAATAATACTGAAAACCAAGGACGAAATTAAAATAAAAAATCACTGGGGGTTGGTATATGTATTATATATATATATCTATCCCTATTAATATAAAATCATATCGCCGCCGCCGCTGTTTCAGAAAGTTCTAAGGGTGCCCTTTTTCCAAGAGGCCGTCAAAACTTACATCAAATTTGTCCTATTTTTTGACCTATAGGTCAAAAAGAGGATAAATAACGGTCTCACATTTACTCTCAAAATTTAGGTCAATTTTGAGGGCATTTTTGACCTAAACGTCAAAATTTGAGAAACAATTTCCGCTACCCTCAAAATTTAGGTCAATTTTGAGGGCAGTTTTGAACTAAACGTCAAAATTTGACAAACAATTCCCGCTACCCTCAAAATTTCAGTCAATTTTGAGGGCAGTTTTGACCTAAACGTCAAAATTTGAGAAACGATTTCCGCAACCATCAAAATTTAGGTCAATTTTGACGGCAGTTTTAAACAAAACGTCAAAATTTGACAAACAATTCCCGCAACCCTCAAAATTTAGGTCAATTTTGAGGGCATTTTTGACCTAACCGTCAAAATTTTAGAAACAATTTCCGCTACCCTCAAAATTTAGGTCAATTTTGACGGCAGTTTTGAACAAAACGTCAAAATTTGACAAACAATTTCCGCTACCCTCAAAATTTAGGTCAATTTTGAGGGCATTTTTGACCTAACCGTCAAAATTTAAGAAACAATTTCCGCTACCCTCAAAATTTAGGTCAATTTTGATGGCATTTTTGACCTACACGTCAATGTTTGACAAACAATTCCCGCAACCCTCAAAATTTAGGTCAATTTGATGGCAGTTTTGACCTAAACGTCAAAATTGGTGAAACAATTTCTGCTACCCTCAAAATTTATGTCAATTTTGAGGGCAGTTTTGACTTAAATGTCAAAGAATTTCTGCTACCCTCAAAATTAAGGTCAATTTTAGGGCAGTTTTGACCTACGGGTAAAAAGAGGCCCACAAGCGTCTCTTACATTACGTCGAAATCTACATGTAATTTTAAATTCTTCTTTTACCTACATGTCATAAATTACCAAATAATGGCCATTAATTTATGTCAAAATTTATGTCAGATTTGATTTATTGTTAAAGCTGCAAGTAAAAAGGGCATAAATAATGCCTTTGATGATACTGCAAAATGTATGCCAAATTTAACTAATTTTTTTACCTTTAGGTATAAAGAAGTATCTATAAGGGCACTATGATTTAGTTATTGATTGAAATGATATAATTTTCTTTTTGTGTAGTTTTAATATTTTTTTACAATAAAAAATTGTTTATAGAAATTTAGAATAAAAAATTTATTAACATTTTGCAATTTGAATTAATATTGAATAAAAGGGAAATTGTAATTATTATTAAATGAGAGGAAAATAGAAATTGGAAATTGATATTGAAAATTGATATTGGAATTGAAAACTGAGAATAAAGAAAATAGGAAAAATTGGAAGTAAAAACAAGTAGAAAACTGCAAAAAATATTTGGAATAAAAACTACGTTTATTTATATATTTAAAAGTAAGTTTCATTATATCTGTCAACTTTACGAAATATAACCATGGCTAATAAAAGAGAATTTGTTAGTTTAAGTGATGAAAATTATGATATAATTGATAATAAAAATGCAATGTTGAAAAATGACCATATGCATGAATTCCAAAAACTTTTAGAAAGACAATCAAATTTGTTTTATAATATGCAAAGCACTTTATGTTTACAAGCGCTTGATCTGATAGTTCCAATCGAAAAAATAAGAGGCACATTCAAATGAGCGGTTCGCTCAAAAAACTACCTAAGTCGACTTAGGTTTTTGACAAAAAAAATGAATTAAAGATTTACAATCGAATTACTCATATAATTTGTTTATTAATTGTGTCGCTAATTTGTCCTATTAAAAATACATTACCGAAGATTACTTTTATACAAAAAAGGTACAATAAAATATGTTTTGCTAATTTAAAAAAATTATTTTTTAACAAATCACTTAGGTCGTTTTCCGGCGAACTACTAAAAATGATACAAAAATAAGTATTTTTATGAAAGAATATTTTCATTTCAATAAGTTAATACCCCTGTTTATATTAGAACTTTTTGAACAGTTTTACGACATATTTTATCTTAATATTTAACTAATTATTAACATAACAATTCACAATTCTTAGGTAAAAATTAGGAAAAATTACTCCCTATATTATTATAGCGAGTAATTTTTCCTTGTTTTTACTATCATCCTAAGCTGCCGTTACACTCTGATGTTGTCATAGTAGTTAAACTGTACATTTTTCAATAAAAAATTGTTAATCAAAAAGAAAAAATACCGAGAGAAAAAACTATCTGACAGCGTGTAGACAGATACTGCCATAACCTATAGTGTGGCGCAGCACCAAGCATGAACGCGCGCTTGCGTATGAACATTAATTTTGGGACCCGGGAGGTTCATACCTCTCATAAAATTATAAATAGTGAAGTAAAACCTCGGAAACTTAATAAATACATTCAATAGGTCTTGTAGAGAACAGTGATAACAAAATTTTAAAAAACCACCCAAGTCGACTTAGGTCGTTTTTTGAGCGAACGGCTCAAATACTTTTTAGTAGTTCTTTCAAATCTGATCACTGGATTTGCATTTAGCATTTAGCATTAGAACTTATAGAAGATAATAGTGAGTGGATTTGGACAATGGAAGAAGCTACTTTATGGATGATGCCTTATTCACTTCGACAATTATTTGTAAGAATTCTCATTCATTGTCATCCTGTACATCTGGAAAAACTTTGGGAGAAATTTAAGAGTCCAATGTAAAGGAATAAATGTTTGAAACATGGCATTTACAGGCATAGCTGCCACACTGCTTCCTTACGGGAAAACTGTACATAAAGTCTTAGTAATACCTGTTCCACTGTACAGTGATTCATCTTCAAATATTAAAGTTCAATCAAAAGAAGCACTCTTTTAAAAAAATATTGATGTTTTTATTTGGAATGAAGTACCAATGGCTCCAAAATACGCCATAGAAGTTATGGATAAGTTATTAAGAAATATAATGAAATCAAAGGAAGTGTTTGGTGGAAAACTTGTAATCCTAGGAGGAGATTTTCGACAAATTTTACCGATAAAAGAACGAGGTGCTAGATCAGCAATAATAAATTTATCAATAAAAAATAGTCACTTATGGAAACATTTCAAAAAATATACATTATCAGAAAATATAAGAGCTTTACCAGAGGAAACAGAATTTGTAGATTTACTACTTAAAGTTGGCAATGGCGGATTAAATGATAAAGATGTTAACGTCGAATTACCAGAACATATTATTCAACAAGGAAATATAGATATTGCTGAAGAAATGTATGGTCATTTAATACAACAGAAAAAATTTAAAGATTTGTCAACGTATGCAATTTTAGCACCAAGAAATGTTGACGTTGATGATATTAATAAAAGGGTGGTAAATCTTTTAGATAGTAAAGGTGAAAAAGTATATAAAAGTATTGATTCTACTGAAAATTGTGATAATGGAAAATTTACTGAAACTTTATTACTAGAATATTTGAATACTCTCTGTCCGCCTTCTTAACGCGGAAAAACCTTTAAGCAGCCTGCTCACCTGAAACTTATGCATCAGCGCCACCGCTAAACTTGTTCATCTGCACTCCCAAACTGGGTGACCCACGTACCCAGTTATTATTTTCTAAACTTTTTGGGAAGTTTGTCTATCGAAAACGGTAACGCTACGCACCTAGTGGCGGGCGATCAGACTTTCCATTCAGTGAGAAGCGAAATTATGTGACAGTGGGGAGACAGACTTCTCAAAGGTTTTTCCGTGCACCACCACATGAATTACATTTAAGAATTAATTCCGTTGTAATGCTTATTAGAAATCTTAGTATTAATGAAGCATTATGTAACGGAACAAGGATAATTGTTTTAGATTTATCACATAATGTTATTAAATGTCGAATACTAACGGGAGATAAGATTGGAAATATTGTTTTTTCACATCGAGTAACTTTATATTGTGAAAATTTATATCCATTTACTTTTAAAAGACGCCAATTTCCTATAAAATGGGCTTTCGCAATGACCATTAATAAATCTCAAGGGTAAACATTTTATAAAATATTCATTGATTTAAGGAGAGATGTTGTTAATCATGGTCAGATGTATGTTGCATTATCAAGAGTAAAATCATTTGATTCCGTAAAAGTATTTTTAGGGAATAATAGAAGTAATATGTATATAAAAAATTATGTTTATAGGGAAATGGAGAATCTAAAATAGTGAAAAACAATTTAATGATGGTTTAAATTAATTGAACATTTTTGTTACAAGCAATTCGGTTTTCAACCTTTTTAAAATGTAGTTTAATTTACAGTAGTGTTAATGTAATAATACACGACTTTAAATTTTGGTATTTGTTTTGTATTATGCAATCCCAAAAACGCCCAACTAACAATATTTAGCAGATTTCAGCAATTTTCAAAAAAATCTTCAGCTCCATTACATCCGCCATTATGAATTCGTAAATTCTCATCTTGAATTTATATTTAGCGACCTCAGAAATCCTCGAGTGATAATATTCATCATTCTGATTTTAGAACATTTTTCACAAAATCTCCAACCATATTGGATCCGACATTTTGAATTTTTAAAGTTTGCCTTGGATTCGTATCTAGCGACCCTAAAAACCTCTATGAAGTAAAATTCAGACCGATTTAGATGAATTTATTGAACTTTAAAAATTAGGCAATAATTTCGGATCCTTCATTTTGAATTTTAGAATTCACAACACAAATACTGCCTAAATTATATTCAAAGGGTGCCATGACAATCAGGGTAAAGCAACAATTTTTCCAAATCCCCAAGCTTTCGTCAATGTTCAAAAATGCAAATTTTTTCGCTCAAAATTTTTTTTTTAATTTTTTGATCCCATATTTTCCTCATATTTTGACCATAATTCAAATTTGGAAATTTTTTTACCCTAAAAGATAAAAAAATCATAATTTTTTGCTCCCATATTTTCCCTATGTTTTGGCCATACACTCCCGCTCAATAACTTTTGCCCACCCTACAGCGATTTAAGGCTTTACAAAAAGTTTTGTATTTTGTTAACTATTGAAGTTACAAAGCTGAAAAAAATATCATTGGAAAACTCATTTCCTGACCTTTAACACTATATAAAATTGAAATTAAAAAAAAATTTTGTTAACCCCTTCGCAGTCCAGCTAAAAATCGCTTGTGGTCCAAAAACGGTCCAAGAAAAAAAAGTTTCTAAAAAATGTGATTTCATTGTAATTAAGGTTTTAGGAGTCGCAAAATTCGAATTTGAAGTCAGTTTTTCAAAATTCAAAATGGCGGATCCAAAATGTCGGACCCAAAATGGCGAATTCGAAAATTTTAAATTTTATCAGATTTGCTTGAAACTTGTTACTCGGGGGTTTTCGGGGTCTCTGATTACGAATCTAATGTCAGATTTTCAAAATTCAAAATGGCGGATCCAATATGGTGGTCGAGAAAATAAAAAATCCAAAGGATTTGTTTAAAACTTGTTACTCGGGGGTTTTCGGGGTCGCTGATTACGAATCCGATGTCATATTTTGAAATCCAAAATGGCGGAGCTAAAATTCGATCAAATTGCATGAATCTTGAAATTATCCGCCATATTGGATTCACCATTTTAATTTTGTAAATCTGACATCATATTCGTAATTAGCGACCCCGAAAACCCCCAAGTAACGAGTTTCAAGCGAATTTGATAAATTTTTAAATCTTCATAGTCTCCATTTTAGATCCACCATTTTGAATTTTAAATATCTGATTTGAAATTCGGATTCAGCGACCCCAAAAACCTTAGTATGCACTTGGTCATTAAAATCAAATTATGTTTAATATTTTATTTTTGAGATGGACATATATGGCCACAGACGTAAAGGTGGCACGACTTTTTGTGGCCACATATGGGCCATGGACTGTCAAGGGGTTAATGAGTAAATAATGTTATTGCAAAACAAAATTTTTCGTTTTTTTTTGTTTTTTTCAAAGTGATACAGTTTCATTGGAAATCGTCGCATTTTAATGACAAATATATCATTGGAAAGGTAGTTTTATCACCTTTAAAACCCACCTTTTTAAAAAATTTTTACGATAATTTTTAAGAAAAATATGCTCTTTTGTTTAGAAAATTAGCCATTTTTTCAATTGTTGATAACTCAAAAACGGTTACTTTAGGAAAGAATTTTTGAGAACATGAATTGTTCTTTTTTGTGTATAGAATTAAAAAAAAATATAAAACATTTTTTGAAAAAAAATATTTTAATTTTTTATTTTTAAGTTGTTATTGTAGAAATCCGTTTACAAACAATGAAATTCATAAATATTTTATCAAAATTTATTTAAATGATTGGTGATTTAAAATTATTGAAAAAATTGAATAAATACGAAGAAATATATGTTTGCTTATGATAGTAAGTGTAAAAAACGAGTTTCTACAATAACAACTTAAAAACAAAAAAAAATAAAATATTTTTTTCCAAAAAATTGTTTGAAAAAAATTTTTTTTTAATGTTTAAAAAAATTTTTTAATATTTTTTTTCAATTCTATACACAAAAAGGAACAATTCATGTTCTCAAAAATGTTTTCCTAAAGTAACCGTTTTTGAGTTATCAACAATTGAAAAAATGGCTAATTTTTTAAACAAAAGAGCATATTTTTTTAAAAAATTATCGTAAAAAAATGTAAAAAGGTGGGTTTTAAAGGTGATAAAACTACCTTTCCAATGATATATTTGTCATTAAAATGCGACGATTTGTAATGAAACTGTATCACTTTGAAAAAAACGAAAAATTTTGTTTTGCAATAACATTATTTACTCATTAACAAAATTTTTTTTAATTTTAATTTTATATAGTGTTAAAGGTCAGGAAATGAGTTTTTCAATGATATTTTTTTCAGCTTTGTAACTTTAATAGTTAACAAAATACAAAACTTTTTGTAAAGCCTCAAATCGCTGTAGGGTGGGCAAAAGTTATTGAGCGGGAGTGTACTTCAAAAATGCAAATTTTTTCACTCTAATCCAAAGTATCTGTATGCAGATTTCCCAAATTCCGTAAGCAAAAAAAATTAATTTTTTTATTTAATTAATGAAATATTAGTCTTAATTAAAAAAATTAATTGTGATAAAGAATTAAATATTTTATACAAATGAAGATTTAGTTACTTAAAAAAATTATATTATTGATGCAAATAAACATTTATTTCATACCGTCGAATAAAATACACAGATCTAATAAATATTTACTAAGTTCAAATAAATATTTATTAAAAAATCGACAATTAAACTATTTAACTTTTATTGGATTCAATTAAATTATTTTTAGTGTAGAAATTATGCAAATTATTTCTTGAAAGAAAATAATAAGTTGGTGAACAATATTGTTATTGAGAAATAAAGATTATGCATATTTCCTATTTGTTAATCATAATTTTTTAACAATTAAAATTTTTTAAAATTAAAAATGAGAAAAATTTGAATAATTTAAACATTTGTGCCCTGACGCGGTAAAAGGGACCTTACGTTCCAAAAAATTAATTTTGAGTTATTGATACCATTTTATCCAGATTTTTTCAATCGATATAATGGCATTAATAACTAAAAAATAATTTTTTGGGGCGTAAGGTCCTTTTCACCTCGTCAGGACACATTTAAAGCTTGAAGGAATTTTATACGTAAGCTTATATAAGCTTGTTTCAAGATTAAGGAATAATATTGGTATTTTTCATTCATTCTGTCCGCAGTTTGAAGTTAGTTTTTGTAAATGCTTTTGTTATTTTTCTTTTTCAAATCACTTTGCTTGACAGATCGAAATTATACAGCTTTTCGATTTGTCAATATCAAACTTTTTGTTGTTTAAGAAGAAAGAAGGTTAAAAGATATTGTTTTTATAAAATAAGGGAAGAAATTTTCATAATATTGATTTATAATTTATAAATTTTATAATTATTTGTTGTTTATTTTTTTTAAATAAACAGTTGTTAAATTTTTGTTTTTTAATTACAATTTTTACCAATTGTTTTTTCCATTTTCAATTAATAAAAAAATGTGTAGGAAGAATTTGTGTATTTTATAATTACAATTTTTATTCTTTTATGTATATAAAAATATTTTATATTTTACTAGCTAAAAAAACGCTTAAGTATTTTCTCATTCTAATGATAATAGATATATAATAGAGGAGAGTAGGGCAAACCGGACCCCGTAACGGTTTTTTAAATCTTGTGACTAAACGAATCAACCGATTTCATTTTTCGATGCCCTGTTTGTTGTTTAAAAGATCATTTAATTGCGCAACTTTTTCCTGGAGACACCTATACTTCATCATTTATTGTTTAGTTACTATGTTAACTTAAAAAAAATTGTTCAAAGGGCCGGTTTGTCCCACTCCCTGGGGTAAACCGGACCCCCCATGGGGCAAACCGAACCGTTTGGTTTTTATTTATAATATTGCATTTACATAATCTACAATAATAAAAAACATAAAGAATCATGTACACAATGGTTGTAGTAATAAAAATAATAATTCGGGATTGAATTGTAATTAAATAAATATTTTTTTAATAAAAAAATATAAATGTGTGTCATTATCAGAGAAACAATATTAAAGGGTCCAATTCTCATTGGAAGACAATTATTTTTCATTGTATATATATTTTTTTTGTGTACCTTTAAAGCCCAAGACCTAATATTTGGAAATATTACACGATTTCCTCAGAATTTCCTTAAATAAAAATTCGAAAAAGTGTAGAAAAAAAATTTTTTTTTTAACTTTTGCTTTCAGCGTTGCACAAACAAAAGTAAAAAATGACAAATTGAAAAAATAAGGTATACTACACAAGGTTGTTTCAAATTTCTAAATAGCACTTTTGACAATTTCGCCATTTTGGAAATATTGAGAGGGGTCCGGTTTGCTCCACTCTCCCCTAATATAATAATCTAATAATAATGTCTATTCACAATTCACATTTTTTTTAATAAAAAACAAAATGTTTAAATTCATTTGAAGAATTTCGTTAATAAGATTTAATTTTTTAGCCTTCTAAAAATGAATTTATTTTAAGTTTCATCTAAAAATCAATAAAAATTAATTCTGTAATTAATTAATTTGTAATTAATTCTGACAATCATATTATTTTTACAAAATTTGTAGTATTTTTTTCATCATTTTCTATTTATTTATCACAATTTTTTAAATAAATATTGATTAATAAATAATAAGAATTAATTATTTTGTATTTTTTTAATAATATGAATTGAATTGAAGTCTTATTTATTTTTTAATAATTCTAAAAAATAATTATTAAATTAAAAATCTATTCATTTTATTTAGTTTTTTGCTTTGCTATACCAAGTTTAGAATTGGATTTAAAGCAAAAAATATTTAACTTTTAAATTTAATTTTAAAAATTAAGCAGGTACTGGTGACAAATAAAAATCAAGAAAATTTCTTTTATTCTTTTCTATTAAAAAATAAGTGTTGTCAAAAATCTTTTGTCGGACAAATCGAATTACTATAGTTTCTTTTATTTATTTCTAACAAAATTTGAAAATTATTTTACAAAATCTTAATTGTTATTAAAAAAAGATTTTAAAAGTGGAATAATTTCTTTATTTTTTAAACATGATCTTTAACAAAATGTTGATTTTTCAGAGATAGATGATAATATAAATGTTTTGGCTTAATTAACTATTTTTTTGTAATTTCTTTTTAAAATTTAATACTGAAAATAAATAATAATAAAAATTGTATACACTACCGGCAGAAATTGTCGGTACGAACGACGGGCGAGCTACGAAAAGTTGCTGCCGAAATTAAATTAACATATTTTATTATTGAAAAATGATAGAAACTTGGTCCTTGGATCATTTGAAAGCCAATTAAATTCTGCGTCGTTTGATATATAAATGAAAATTATTTGATATTTTTAAGAGATTTTATCACCTAAAAGATTTTGGAAAAAAATTGATTAATTTTTCTATTTTTGTGCACCATGTCTGTGTGGCTGCATAACCTAGAAAAATTTAGAGAAAAATTTTAAACTCTAGCAACATAATCTTTAAAGTCTCAGCTTTTATTTGAGCATTGAAAATTGAAAATCCGTTCAGTAGTTTTTGAAATATCTAAAAAAATGTCCAAGCATGTTGTTTTATAATTTAGGCGGTGATACACACTTATTGCACTCTCGCTGATCACCTGGTTCGTTGCAGCCCATTTTTCGAAAAACTCAGTATAAATCATAAAAAATAGAAATATAAATACTGATTTTTATTTTAAAATACGTATATTTGCTATATTCATCTAAGTAATAAAAAATTGTTTGAAAATAATTCACCAGAACAGTAAAATTAGTATTTTTTGAATTTGCACAGTATGAAAAACATAATTTTTTTACTTTTATCTTTTGTGGAGCAAAGGGAATTTTAACAATTCATTTTAAACTTGATTTCTTTTAAAATTATACATTTATTTCAATTGGAATTTCCTTGGGCAACTCTACTCATTAATTATTTAATAAATATGAAAAATTATATGAACTTAACCTGATTTTCATTGAATTTTTATTTTCAAGACTGGATTGAAGTTTTTTTTCTCTGAACGAACGATAAGGTGTTGTGTCAATTTTTAAAATGAGGTGAAAATGATAAAAATTTATAAAATAGAAAATCTGCAAACTTTTTTTCTCTATTTTTAATGAAAAATTTGAATATTTTCAAAATAATTCTCATTAAGATAGAGAAGTTATCTTATCTCTCACTTTTTAAACAAAAAAAATTAGAGTTTTGTAACAAAATTTCGGTTGTTAATCCAAAATAATATATTTTCTTTATTTATTATAAACAATTTTTTTAAAATTATATTACAGAATGTTAAATTGTATTGAGAAAAAGGTAAACAAATTTGAATAATTTCTTTTCTTAATTTTTCAATCCGGACTTTCAATAAATTTATGATTTTTTGAAAATAAATGATATAAATTATTATAATAAAATTCTAATTTTTTGGAAATAAATAATATAAATCTTTATAATTTCCATTTAATGATAATTGTTGTTAAGATATGTTTGTACTACGTATTGACATAAGTTTGATTTTATTTGTAAAAATTATAAACACTGCGATAATAATTGTTTTGGTACAATTGACTACTTTTTTTAATTCAATAATAAAAATGAATGAGAATATAAATATTAATTTCAATTCGTGATCATAATTGTATTTTTTTAACAATTGAAATAGAATCCTATGCTAGTATTAATTAATAATTAATTAATTAATGTTCCCAAACTAAAATTGAACACATTCAGAAATTTTGATCCATTCCGTAAAATACTACCGTTTCACTGAATGAATTATTTAATACAGAGAAAATATATTGAAATGGAATATTCCATTAAAGTGTATAAATCAGTTCTTTTCATCTGATTAGTAAAGAAAGATTGGAAAATAGATTATATATATATATAATAAAGATTTCTGTCAAAACAATGATGCTACCCGTGCGATTTCAAGAAGTCGTTTCAGTAATAATCTTGTCGCGGGTGTATAGAATTAGAAAGTTTACCCTCAACTATTACGGCTATCATATAGAACGATATATCCAACATCTTTTGCAATATGATCTGCACTTAGCGAAATACACAACCTGCTCTTACAAAATACAATTTCTTCGTTCGTATACAATGCAATGGACGTGAAATCTTCTGGTTTACTGTTCAAATTTCATGGCACTATATAGAAATACCATTTTTTTCTCTTTCTCTTTTTTACAGCAATAAACAATTTGACCGGAAACTGCCTTATATTTAGACAGAGTTTACTGACTTTGGAAATTAACTAATATTTTAAATGAATTTTTGGTATAATATTTCATTTTAAACTGACAGTTTTGTTAAAAAATGAAGAATGCTTTTGGTCATTTAAATATTAATTTTTTATTAGCAATTTTTATTAATAAATCTCATTTCACATAAGTCACATTTATTATAAATCTCATTTCACAAAAATAGCAATTCACATAAATCACATTTCATGAAAATTTCATTTACTTTAAACCTTACTTAACATAACTCTTATTTAACATGAGAGGCGTTCCATAGTTAGAAGAACTTTTGAATCACAGATTTTGTTTATACTTGGTTAATTTGTTGTGTTTAGGGTGCTTATAAAGTACACTCAAGGATTTTGCAAAATTTGAATTATTTTGCAAGATATTGGTTATGTAACTTTTTTGTCACTTTTTTTGAGGAATTTTTATCTTGTAAAATATTGGTCCTAGAAAAAAATGTTTTAGATAAAAAGTGAAGATAATGTACTGCATTTTAATAATATTTTATTAAAAAATAATTTTTTAAACTTTTCGACAAATTTGTTTAAATAATTATTTTTTTAAGTTGTTTTTTTTATTCAGGGATTCATCAAATTTAATAAACAAATATTTTTATTAAAGCTTGGAATGTCCTTAAAAATTACCGCCATTTGTACAGATGTGTTTTTTGTTAATTTCGAGAAATTAATATCTTGCAAAATAATTCAAATTTTGCAAAATCCTTGAGTGTACTTTATAAGTACCCTAAACACAACAAATTAACCAAGTATAAACAAAATCTGTGATTCAAAAGTTCTTCTTGCTATGAAACGCCCCATGAATCTCTTTTAAAATAGATCACATTTAATAAAAATTTTACATTAAATCATTTTTATTTGACATAATTTTTATTTAAGGGGAATGACGGCAATTATGTCATGGAATATTTGGTCGAATGTAATTTTTATAAATGTCAAAGAAGATTTATTTTAAATAAGAAACAGATTAAAGAAGATTTTTGTATAAAAATAGGTAAACAAAAATTATATAATAATTATTATTATTTGTAATAAAAATTAAGTTAAACCTGACTTATCAAAAGGAGGTACTTGTGAGAAATATGTGAAAGGAGATTTATGTCAAAGGATATTTAAATGTGAAAGAAAAAATAATAGGTTTATATTCAACATAATCATATTTTATGTCAAAATTTATCAGTCAAGATATATGTTAAAGGACAATTAGATTAATTTTAAATAAATTTAAGTGAGATTTATGTTAAATAAAAATGATTTAAAATGAAAATTAAAGAAAAACCTAAATTACATTTATCAAATTTTTACAACATGAATGTCACTTTACTTCTTTATTTGGAAACAATCTCAATTCACATAAATTTTACTCGATAAAAATCCAATTAAACATAAATAGCACTTATTAACATTTTTATTTGATACAATCAAGTAAAGTGAGATGTATAAAAAAGGAAAATGTGTTAGATACAAAGTTTATGGTAAATATAGAAAATTTATGTATAATCAGCTCTTTATAAAATTTGTCTTGTAAAATGTAAATTTTCAGGAATAAGTAGATATAAAAGTAAACAAGAACCAAGGAATTAATAATAAATAAATAAGTTAATAATAAATAAATAAAATAGTAAATAATTTTTTTCTAAATTGTTTGAAGTATATAAATGTGCAATTCGCAAGCAAATATGAATATTAAAGGGCACTTTTAATTGATTGAGATGTTCCATGAATAGAAATAAAGTTTCTGTCCCATGAAGAATATCTCACATCCTGCACAAAGAAATCTGAATGTAATATCAATTTTCTAAATTGTGTTACTCGCATGATTGAAACTTGACAAAGTTATGAGGCATTATTAAGGGAAATAAATTAGTGTACATTTGCTCGGAAGATTTATACGGGTATTTATTTTAAAGCAGATTTGACCGATTGCTTCAATCTGTCTAAAGAAAACTGGTTTTCCACTAAAGAATGAAAAACAGAAGAAAGTATATCAATGCATGAAATATATGCAGATAAATATTATCAAAGTTATTTTACTCATGCACTTAAGATTCTTTTTTCTTGCAATTTTCTTTGTCTTTTTTTCTTGTTTGGTACAAACGTTATATATATATATATATATATATATAAAATGTATAAAGTTCTAATTGTTCTGAATCCGTGGTATTTCCGCAATCCACAAGAGAGGAACGATTGGCTACGAGTTACGAGAAGATATACATAGATAGAAGGCACGCATTAAAACCGGTATTATTCTCTCAGTTATGTCTCCATTAGAAGCGAGTAAAAGTATATAGGGAGAACTTTACTTTATAGATATACGTTAATTATCGCCCCAACAATATCCAGGAGCAAATTCTATTTTTAATCGATTATTAGAGTCTACACTATATAGTGGCTAACCTTTTACAAACTAATAACAGTTTTCGTCCTTCCTCATACATAATTTTTTAAAGTTACATTCCCTATATAAGTGTATACAGTCTATAATTAAAATACAAGCAATAAATTAGTCACACGAAAATTATTGATCGATGTACCAAGCTTTTGAGATTTTATCATATTTTTAAGATGCAATTTTTTATTTTATTAAATCAACATTATGGAATTGACTTTCATATTTTTTTCCTATAGATATACAGGCAAACCTTCATACTGCGAACTTCTATACGGCGGAAAATCTTCAGATAAGCGTAGAAGGAATTATATCCGTGAGATCTTTAAGAGCGTGAGTGCCATCAAATTCAGGGTCCAAAAGTTCTAGTGCCATTCAGTCCTCATGTAATAGTGATTATTATTTATATACTTATATATATATATATATATATATGTTTTTTTCTATTTGATTATGTATTTTATGATATGCTTCATATTATAAAATATAAACAGAAAAATTATACAATGAATAAGAAAAGTAATTGTTAAAAAAAATTATATTAATTAAATTTTATTTCTTTAATGAAGCAAAAAAATTTATTGTATGCACATTTTTAATTAATGTTATTAATAAATTATTATAATTTCTATTTTATATTAAAAGAACCTATGACTTAAAATGGTTGATACATGCCTGAACGTTCACTCACTAATGACATTATTATGAACCTCCTTACAGGAAAAAATTGTCAAATCGCTTTCCGCCGTATAGAGGTGTGCCTGTATTTATTCTTACAGAATTTCTCTCAATTTGAAATGGTTTTAAGGGCAAGCAAACTTTGTTTTCGATAAATAATTTTAAGAAAGTAAAAAAATCGAAAAATTTTACTTCTCAATTTGTTTATAATTTCTAAAATAGAAATAATTAAAATAATTAAAACAGAATAATTTCGAAAATAGAACAATTTTTGTAAATAAAATTAATTAATATTCTTTAAATGCGATTCAGATTTAACAGAAAATATTAATTTTGTTTTTCCTTGACTTACCCTAATTTTTAGCTACATTTAGACTTTTTCCCTGACCCTTAAGAATATTCTGATTATCTATAAAAATAATTAGGTAAAAAATTGTTCTATTACATTTATTTACTACAGTTTTTTAATTGTAAACCTATTCGAAAACACCAATAACTTCTTTTTAAAAAAATATTTAATCATAACTATTATTATTCCATAGGAGTTAAGATTTTCTAAAAATTTTAAATTAAAATCTTTTTGAAATTCAACAACTTATAAGAATATTATTAGTTTCACTTGTACTTTTTTCCATGCAGAAAAATGGAAACAATGTACGTATAATTATATATATTGTAACGAAGCTTTACTTTTTCTTGGTAGAAAATTCTACCAACCACGTTGGTGAGATTCTGAAATTGTAAATTCCACACTTTGAATTCACAATTTATACCATCGGTGATCCGATTTAGGGAAGTTCCCCGACGCCAGGTAATTAAATTACCCGGATTCCGCTGATGAACTTGTAATAATCGGTCTTCCCGGACTAGCTCGACTATAACCGAACCGGATTATTTTCAATTTTGAATTTATCAATGACTCAACACTCAGGAAAATGGTTACCGTACACAGAGAAGAGAGAGGGAGAGGAATTAAAAACACAAAGAGAATGAATTTGACACTTGAGATTTTCCTTTAATAAATTTTTCCACTTCTCGAAAACTTTATTTTAATCTTGTGGAGAGAGAAGAGGAGAGAACTTCCACTCGCCGGTTCGCAGCATGCATCGACCGACAACCGAAAATGGCGGCGTTCTATGGATTCGCCGTGCAGCCGGCGTCCAGAGTCGTCTCCAAAGTCGGTTGACGTCTTTATCCGAACTAGTTAACGGGGAAGATGCCAAGTCGTGATCACTAACCTCTCATTCTCATTAATCAATTTAGACTTGATACAGAATAATTATCAATTAAATGTTGAGTTCGTGTCTGGTCGTCATGGTCTCGGTATAGATAAACAAAAACTTTATTCTCCGATAATTTATAAATTTAAATTAACTAAATGTGTTTCGGTGAAACCATTATTAGGTCCTTATTACGTGATTTCCAAAATAGAATTTTCTTCTCGAAATTCTCATATTTGGTGTAGAGGAGTAAGCAAAAGAAATACGTGACAAATAGTAATGAAATCAAAAAAACTTTTTTTTCAAAATAAATTCTCTTTATTTATAATTCAACTTTCGGAAGTTACCTTTATTTAAAGTAAGGGTGAATCCGATTTTGTTCAAACGGAGAAAACCTAAAAACAAAAATAAACTTTTATGATAATAATAATAAAAAAAATGTGGCTCTTTCTGTACAACACGGCAGTACACGGAATTACAGGCGTCAGCCCGGCATACCTAAACCTGTGTAGAGAACCCACACCGTACAATAACCTTCGCGACCGAACGGAAGAGGCCCAAGTAGACCTTCTTACGTACGTGTCTCTAAATCCGCCAAGCTTTTTCAGATTAATTTCTTGTCGGACAGCCTCTTGTCGAGTCTTTACCATATCCTCTCGGGCTTCTCTGCGTTCTCTTACGGCGGGAGTTTCGTAGTGTCCCTTCGCCTTATCTCTAATGTACTTGGGCGGCCGATATAGTCCGGTTCTAAGGTGAAATTCTTTCCAATTTTCGTTTGGTCCTCGAATTGCCCATTTCTCTAGGAATTCCGCGATAAATTTTTCATTTGTTCGGCAATCTTCCTCTTTCGGTCAGCCTCCCGTCTCAGTTCTTGCTCTTCCGCTATAAACAATGAGTGACATCCTACTTATTCGGTCATTTCTGATCTATACCTATTTCTATTTACAGTTAATTCTAGCATGCAAATTCTACTTTTAGGAGGTTAAATTCTTTAATATTTTATTCACCCCCCATATCTAGGTTCTCTATACGGTATCAGGAGTTTAATAGGGTACCTACCTAACGATCTACCCTCTTTTGTCGCGATTTTGTATACGGAAGGTCCTAAAATCCGTATTACCGTGAACGGTACCTGATTTTTATCACCCAACACTCGTGTGATTTTTTTATTAGCGGATGAAGTTACTTGCTTTTTGCACATGTGTTACGACCCGATAAATTTTGAAATTTTTGCTTTGAAGTATAAACAAAATAGTATTTAAAATGCATTATATAATAATAATTGAAATAATAATTGTAATAATTAATTGTTATTTAATTAACTAATAATTATTATAATTATTAATTAGTATCAAATCTAAGTAGAACAATCAACTTAAATGTTTAAAAAAAAAACATGATAATCAATTATCGACATAGACTTATATTACTCTTAGTCGATGCATTATCAATGCGAATATTAAGATTTAATTATGCAGTGTCGGTAACATAGGACACAATATTTTAAAGATAAAGAAAATACATACACATAAGTTAAATTACGAAATTAATTAATGGAAAAATATTCAATAATAAGTAAATATATTTTTCACACATCAATAGAAAGGCACATATTAATAAAGTAGTCGAGATATAAGAAAGTATGACGTAAACAGATAAACTTAGACCGCCGATAAATAATTCAATTAACGAATATATTGACTAATTGTGACAAATAATTAACAAATTTATCAACCTTTTGAACTCTATAATTATTATCAATATTAAAAATAAAGACTCATGGTTCTAATGAGTATATAAACCGCAAATAAACTCTGACTGTCGTCAAAATACTCCGGTGAGTTTCTGACCGAACAATATCGTCGAGTCGGCCCTTCAATTGTTTAAAATCGCGTTACTTAAAAAGTAGTGTTAAAGAAGCTGGTTTCTTTTAAATTACAGAGGTAAATTAACAATAGATTTATTTAACGGTTTTTAATACAATTGTATTAACTTTATTATAGTAGTTATTTTGCTCCATTATTGACAAATTAAATAATATTCACTTAAAAATTTATGTTTATTTCTGTACGAAAGAAACCAAATTCTTTTGTTTTTTTAGACAATGATTATAAAAATAATACAAAATTTTATTAAAATAACTGTGTGATAAAGTTTCAATAGTCGTTACCTTAAGAAGTGTAATAGCACTAAAACGAACTGAAAAATTGTTAAAACATTACACTAGCAATCTATATAATAATTGTGCTAGGCAGGTTGCTGTTCGAAATTATTAAATAGACATCAACACACGTAAACTAAAATTGTAAGTAAAAATTCTGTTAAAATATTGTTATAAAATAAAATTATTATATTGTTAAAGAGGGAATATGCATTGATTATTTAACAAGAACCCATAGTTCTTATAAAATAACTCGAATCCACACAAAAAATAAACGTCAAGACTTACCAACTTGACTAATCAGCTACTTGTCTCCAATTTATAATTTCTAAATAAAAATTAACCTTTTTCTTGTTTGGAACGTAACAACATGACTTTATCTCCTACGTTAAAAGCTGCGTGTCTGCGTCTTTTATCATAACTCGCTTTCTGTTTGCTGAACGCGTTGTCCATTTCTAGAGAGACTAAATCTTGCAATGCTTTTAACTTTTCTATTCGCTTTAATCATTCGTTTTCGTCCTCGGGTGTATGGTCTACTTGGGCCTCTTCCGTTCGGTCCCGAAGGTTATTGTACGGTTTGGGTTCTCTACTCAGGTTTAGGTATATTACTGACCATGGCTTCTGAATTATTCGTCTACCCATTAAGTCTGCCTTGGGCCTTTGGTCGGGTTTAATTTTTTTTACAAATATCACACGTCCCGACCCACGATTTAATATCACTGTACATTCCTGGCTAATAGTATAGTGTCATTGCTCGACGGTACGTCTTTTCAATACCGAGGTGTGGTGCTTAGGGTTCTGGATGAATTTCTGCACCTATGCCGAAATCGCTCGCGTCGGTGTGCAGCTCAAACGGTAACGTAAAATCAGGATATGTTAGGGTTGGCGCGGAGGCGATTAGTTTTTTAAGTTCATCATACGCGTTTTGCTGGGCTTCGTCCGATTCCCATAGGACGTTAGTGCATAAATGCTAACCCCATTGAAATAATAGATGTAATCGACTAATAAATATTTGTAACCAACCAATTGCAGAAATAATTTTTCCATTCCTTATCTCTTAGCGTCACTATTTTTTCATAAACACTGAAATAGAACACCAAATGTTTACAATATTATCTTAATGTTTCAAATGTTACACAAGAATATTATTAAGTAAGTATAACACTGTGCAAATATTACTGACAATGTTACCTGAAGGAGAATATAATCTGTGTTATCCCTTATAACAAAGAGGGATTTTTAATGTATTTTGTACGGGGTCCTTTCATAAGAATAATATTAATAATTTAATATAATTGTCTAATTTTGCGAATAATAAATTATTTAAACAAATTCAAATTATAACCAAAATTAAAATTTTGATCTTAACCCCTGTCGGAACTGTTGTCAAACTTGTATCGCAGGGAAGGAATCCTTACTTACTTCCAGATCTGTAATAATTAACTACGCGCTAGTGGAAGAGACAGGAGACCCACTTAAGGTCTCCTCTGTCTTCCGCGAGCGGCCAGTCGAGCCTTAGCAATTATTCGTTGTTGTTGTAACGTCCTTCTGTCGTTCTCCTTTTTCTGCATCACTTTGTTGATAAACCTGTTCTCGCCATAAGTCTGCACTCTGAAACAGTTGGTACCATGTTTTCAACCGTGCCTTTATTGCCCACAGCCAAAACATGGCTTCCCTAAGTTAATGCCAGTGTCCGCAGAAAAAAAGTGTGTGCTCCGCGTCGTCAGTGTTTTCTACTTCGTCGTCACCCGAACCGCCAACAGAACCATTGGCGGTAATCTAGCAAGCACCCGAAGAGCGCAATCAGACACCGTTCTGAAGGCTGTTATTCTCTTTGTTGGCTCTCTCTTGGCCGATAGGAGTCTGGTAGAGATGCTGTGGATTTTCAGGGCTGAAGCCCATACAGGGTCAGCATAGAGTGCTGAGTGTTGAGGTGTTAATATGCTGGCCGAAACTTAAACGTTTGTCTAACCACACTCCTAGGTACTTAAGCGTATTTCCCCATGTAACTTCAGTTCCTCCCATTACAATTTTCGGGACTTTGTAAAGTCTCCTTTCTGTGACGAGTAGAGCTTCACATTTACTTTCTTTTTTCTCTTTTACGAGAACCCAAGCAGTAGTGAAAAGTGTAACTCAATTGAAGAGTCTATAATTATGGGCTTTTTGAGAGATCTGTGATTAACTATTGTAGCATATTGCACATAGGCGGTAAAGAAAAGGGGGGAAAAAGAGAAAGAAAGAAAGAGAAGCATCATTTCAAAGTGTGTGATATATAACATAGATAGAAGAATGACTCATCTTTTAACAATGTGCGAGACCAAGGAAGAACGAAGTGATCCCACCTTTTAGTTGATTGGCTCCAAATAGCACACAAACCGAAACTCAAGAAGATGGCACCACGTTAAAGAAAATTTGGATTTGATTTTCGAATGAATTTTCGTTATCCTTGAACTCCTCTTGAACCTTCAATCAAACGGGCACAACGATGACCTCGGATGCAGATGAAATAGAATAGTATAAATCCCCAATAACAAAAGAAAAATTATTAACAAATAATAAAAAACTGAACGAAGGAACCGTATTCTCGGATCCCTTGGAGGAATCTTGAGGAACAATAATCAAGAACGATACATTTCCTTGACCCCTTATTAGGATCATAGGAAAAGTCATAGGAAAGATGTCGGTACTCTTCCAGATCCCCGAAAAGAATCTTAGAAGGAATTCAGATACCAAATAATAGAATCTTAATTAAATATTTATCCAGTTTTTTCCTGATCCCGTTGAGCGATCATAGAAAAGATTGAGAGGAATTAATTTAGAAAAATAATTACTCGATTTTTTTTCAAAAAGAAAAGTAAAAAACATGTCATTTCGCGAAAGCGCTGAGAAAGAAGGTATGTTTCTCAGCGCTTTTGCGAAATGACATGTTTTTTACTTTTCTTTTTGAAACGGCATCTTTTTCACCGTTTAGCTGAGTCATGTTGCGACGGTCGCGCGCCCGGCTTGGTTGGACTCGGCCAATATTTCTTCACGGACTTCTTCTCCTGTTTAGAGGACTTCTTCGATTCTTCCTTCCTTCGTTTGATTGATGGATTTGTCTCCTTCGTTTTTGGTGATCGTCGTTCTTTTTTTGCTTTCGACTGCGAATGTTTTTTAATTTTTTCAGGAGAACATTTTCGTGAAGCCTTAGAAGTTTCACACTCTCTGGTTCGACAGTCGGTTTAACCACTTGAGAGTTTTTCCACTCTTGCCGTACTTCTTCTTTGGCAGATAGTAATTTTTTATTCGAAGTGTTCCTAGAGAAAGTCATTTTTAACTTGTCGCTTTTAGTCTCTAATTTAACCGTCCAATGAGATCGCGTCGTTAAAGAAGTGTGAGGAAGATTTTTTGTTGCGAGTGAGTCAGTTCCCCTACTCGGAAAAAGGCCAGCCGGGGTGGAGATATTTTGACTGGTTAGGTTTGTAATTCTAGAATGTCCCTGTCCTTCTCTTCGGCAGAAACTACCATTGGCATCGGTGCTGGATCTGGGTGCGATAAAAGTCTAATGGCCTCTTCGACTAAAAATAACACTTTCTCTAAATCAACGGTGGAATCCTCGTGGTTTGGGTCGTCCATCGACACTGGCGCTTCGTAAATAAGATTTGATACAGGTTCCTCAGGAATGGATAAAATAGGCACATTTTCTTCTAATGATCGTAGGAGAACGGGCGACGGCACAGGGGAGACAATTACACTGTTGGATTCTGGCATTATTGAAAGAGTGATCGCGATATTTCCCACCAAAGGCATTTGGCAAGAATTGATTGTGTTTGGTGAATGTGGGCTCACTGATTGAGGCGCATTGACAGTTTCGGTCAGCACAGAAGGATGCGTCACGGAAACAGAGTCCAGGGTTATGTTCTCGACGGGGACTATTAGTTTCACAAGAGAAAATGTTCTCGGCGTTAAAATTTCACTGACCGTCGCGGCGGTTTTTCCTTTTTCAGATGCAGATGATTGAAGAACGGATTTGTCACTATATTCTTGCTCTTCTTTTTCTTTCGTCGGCGTCCTACCGGTAGAGTATACACCGGGCTATAACGGACACCAAAGCGGTCACCCATCCAAGTACTAACTGCACTGAATGTTGCTTAACCCCGGTGATCGCAAGCCACAGAGTCTCACCACTGTGTTTTACCATCGGTAGAAGAATACTAATTTCACAGATAACAAACCCCAAGAACCTACATCAACACAACCTATTTAAAGTGACGATGACGACAGTATTAGCCCGGATCAGACTTATCCTTTTTGGATAATTCAACCAAACAAAAGGTTCAACCGAGACATTTTCATTAACACCGAAAACAGATTTTAATGACAACCTGAGTTATTCTCAAAATGAGTTTAATAAATAAAGGAATATATTATATGTATGAATCTCATCAACAACTCGAGCGACACGAAATCCACATCCTATGAAGAAAGAAGAAAAACGTCTATAAGTTCCAATGGGAAAAAACATTTATTGACAAAAATGTATGAATGTAGAAAATCATTTTAAAATGAAACTTCCCCCGATTTTTGTGTAAAATGTAAAAAGGAAAGATATTATTATTATTCAGGGACCGTCTCGAATGTTTAGTTTCGTTGTAGTGTTTGAGTGGACACGAAACTAAATTAACGAAGTGACTTTAGTTTCAAGTCGACACGAAACAAAATTAACAAACTGAGTTTAGTTTCGTGTCGACCCGAAACTAAATTAACAAATTAGATTTAGTTTCGTGTCGACTCAAAACAAAAAATGAAAAACATAATTATTTAGTGTCAATCAGAAAAATTGTTTCCCCTGACTTACGTAACTATAGTAACTTACATAATTAAAGGAAGTTACGTATGTTACATAATCATAGCAAAATAACGTAACTTACGCAAATGAGATTATTTACGTAATTTAAGTAAATTTAAATATTTATGTAAGTTACTGTACGTACGTAACTTATGTTAGTTTATTTAATTACGTAAGTTATTCTAGTTGTGTAACTTACGTAAGTTTGACCATTTACGTAAGTTACGAAACATACGCAATTAATCAACCGCACGCTACTAAACGAACTCACGTAAGTTACGTAACTATAATAACATACATAATTAAATGAATTTACGTAAGTTACGAAACTTGCGTAAATGTGATTATTTACGTAATGTAAGTAAATTTGACCATTTATGTAAGTTACTTTAGGTACGTAACTTACGTAAGTTCATTTAATTGGATAAGTTATTCTAGTTGCGCAACTTACGTAAGTTCATTTAATTTAATAAGTTATTCTAGTTGTGTAACTTACGTAAATTTGATTAATTGCGTAAGTTATTCTAGTTACAAAACTTACGTAAGTTTGACCAGTTACTTAAGTGACTGTGATTACGTAATTTACTCTGGTAACGTAACTTATATTAATTACTTACGTTGCTCGAGTTATGTAAGTCAGGGGAAGCAATTTTTCTGTGATTGACACTAAATAATTTTGTTTTTCAATATTTTCTTTCGTGTCGACACGAAACTAAATCTAATTTGTTAATTTAGTTTTGTCAAAAATTCTACAGCGAGTTCTATAGAGTATTCTATAGAATATTTTATAGAATTTGTAAAAAGAAATATTTTTCGTGAATACCTGCACAAATTCTATAGACTTTGACTAGAAATATTTTATAGAATTCATGTAGAAATTAAAAAATATATTTTTACATAAATTCTAAAAAATTTCTATAGAATATTCTATAAAATTTGCTATAGAATACTCTATAGAATGCTCTATAGAGCATTCTATAGAACTTTTTTGACTGGGATAATTAATTGTGTAATATAAAATTTATCTAACGAAAGACTCATTCTTCTTGTCTCAACAATTGACGAATTTCATATCATGTTTGAAATTCTAAAAATTAATAAAATTAATAAACTCGTAACTATCGAAAAATTGTACACGGAAAAGTTTTTGGGCGAGCAACTCTATTTGCTCTAGTAACGCTGCGCAACTTCACGTCTGGTGGAGCAGTAGTCGCAAAAAGATAACGCAGCAGGCCAGCATTGGACGAGCTGCTCTACCAGTCGTGTATGTACCACTGACTTTCAGTGCAGCTCGTCCAACACTGGGTGAGCAGCGTACCCAGTAGAGAAAGAAGCTCACCCATTTACAAGGCGATATGCCTTCTCTCTTTTAGGAAACCTTCTCCACACGCGAAGAACGCAGCTCGCCCGAAAACTTTTCCGTGTATGCAAAAGCTATTGTTGCCCCTAACCTGGACAATAAAAAAAATATAACACCAAACACGACACGTTAAATAATCACACCGTTCTAAATCCAACACACACAACTAAGACTTTGAACGAAATACATGAGGAAACTGATAAATACACAGTAAAAAGAAAGTCTTATTTCAATGCAAGAAAGCAGTCATAAATTAAGAAGCAACATTTTTAAGACAGTTCATGTTGAATTTACGGACGTTTATTGTATCCTTCAACATTATAGCAGACAGTGCTGAATTTAGGGCCGATCTTAAATTAAGATTTATTTTTTACTGTTTATCACTTAGAAAATCAACTGGTTTTTAAATCCATGACGTTGTAAAAAAATTTTTGTAGGAGATTTGTTTAAAGTTTGAATATTAAAAAAAATTAACAATACAGGAACATAAAATTTAATTATAAAAACTAATGAATTTGAAAAATAGATTTTAATTATAATTTTTATTTATTAATTAACAAATAAATTAAAAAATTAATTTTTTTTTATTTTCAAATTTATTTAATAATTATAAATAAAGTTACAACGAACTATTTATGTATAAATATAAAAAAATTAATAATAAAAGTAATAAATAAAAATAATAATAATAGAATAATTTAAAAAATAATAATTTAAAAATATTGTATTAAAACACTAGATAATTTTCATAAAATGCTAAAATATTCCAAAATATTTGTAAAATTATTATTTATTGTTTGCTCGTAGCGGTATTGTATATCGACATTATTATGCTCACATCCGCATGCGAGCGAATAGCGTAGTGGTTGGCGTATTAGACTTCGGTGCGTAGATTAGGAATAACTTGGGCTTCGTATCCCACTTGCGAGCGTTTAGAGTTTTCATGTGTTAAAAATGCTTGAAATGATCTATAAATAAATATTAATTAACACGCACAAGGTTAGTTAAATATTTTTTTATTTTATTTTTAAATAGAAAATATAATTTAGTCTGGCTAGACGGACGAATGTCAGTAGAACGCCGGTCCGCTAAAGCGAGTCGTCTTTTAAAACAATATTTGGCCCGCGGTGCGGCGGTTGCTAGACGGACGAATGCCGGTACAAAGCCGGGGCAGTAGTCTAAAGATGGCTATGCGCAAACCGGCAAAAATCAGACTTGTCGATAGTTGTCAGGCAAGATGGGATGGGGAATCAAAAGGAAGGTGGACCTACCACACTCTCTTCTTCTGCAGACAATAGACTGAAGTAGGCAGGCCCTGTACCGCTGACGACCTGGTCTCAACTATGCTCCAAAGCGCGGACTCTTTGCGTCACATCCAGGGGGGCGATTATGTAACTATTCCGCATTCCACTGTTTACATTCCGCATTCCACTTTTCACATACCGCATAGTCAAAAAGTTTCCATTTCACGAAATTTCTAATAAAACGTTTTTATTTAAAGGAATCAATGTCATTCCTTCACTGACAGTCACCTTAGACCTCTAGCTTGAAATTCGTATACATATATTTTAATAATATGCACATGGACAAATGTTATGAGGCAAAAACAAAAGGGTGCCCACAACCGGCGCACTTCCGTGCGTATATATATATATATATATATATATATATATATATATATATATATATATATATATATATATGCTAAAATTTCGACCCGTGTGGAAAAATTTTAGGAGGCTGACCAAGCGCTTAAGAGACCGGCTTTCTAGACCAAGGACAGACGGTCTTGTCGAGCGGCTGTTCAGAATTGAAACGAAACTTCCACGCTATCGTCTAGAATAGACCAGCGTTTCTGGTCTGATCAGCAGTGCTAGTAAATTCTAATCTACGTATATTAAAAACTTATCATTGTATGTTATGACAACTATTCTTAGAATGATAAGACTTAATTGTATTTGAAATAATTTTAATGACTTTTTTTAAATAAAAAGTATTTAAAAAATATTTTAACTTTCTGTATTTTTCACTTCAACTTTCTTTAAGCGTAAGGCTTTGTACCCCTCCCAATCTTTGGTATTGCAGATAGTAGTCTTTTTGTAAAATAAAATTTACTGCAAATAAAAACAGCCAGATGAAACTAGCAGTTGTATTCAGCACCAATCTTTAGGCGTCAACCACTAATTAATGAAATTAATAAATAGAAACTTACTATATTTGCTATTTAGTGAATATTTATTCTCAAACAACAGTACTCGATGGTTTTTTAAATTAATAAGTATTACTAAATTTGAAGGAGAGGCATATTGATAGATGACGCCTAAACATTGATGCTGAGTACGACTGCTAGCTTCAGCCGAGTAATCAAAACTCATAGAAACACATTAAAATCTATTTTCTTCAGTGCACATTTAAAATGAATTTATACAGAAAACAACAACGACATAGCACATTATTATTCACATAAAACAGAAACCACAACGAATACTAAAAATCACAAAGAAAATTTACCATACGCCGACTGATCTAACGGCGCCAAACAACGCGACGCCATCAAGTTGCGGTTACACCTCTGCAGGCTGTCTGTCTGCGCAGGCTGGAGCAACGAGAGTAAGGGTGAAGTTTGAAGTCACTGACTCTCTTACTCTTGTACGTTACCATGACAACCTGCAGGCACGCTGCCTGCAAAGGTGTAACCGCAGCCTTAGGCGCCATGTTACTTAACAGCTGGGCACACATCGACGCATGCGCATATAACATCCTAGACTAAATCTAGACGGACTTAATAACACCGTACTAGACAGACATATTTGACTTAGGTTTCTTATTCTTTATTTTTACACACGAGTAATTTTACTTTTTCATTTTGTCAATTATTTTTTTAGGTTATGTTTTGTAATTACAATACGATACTTACCTCCACTATTTAAAAACAAGGAAATTTATAACATAATTGAATTGTGAAGTTTTAACAAAAATTATGTATTCTAACTTTAATTTAATTTATATAAAAGGGGAGATCGGGGCTAAACCGGATTTAGCCCCATGGGGTGTCCGGTTTAGCCCCACCAATTTTCGGATTTTCGTTTTTGAGGTAGTCACCTTCGAAGCAATATATCTCTAAAGCTATTGTACTTTTTTTAAATCGAACAAGTGCGATTTGTAGGTGAAAGTACAAGCTTCAAAACGGTATATTAAACTTTAGCAAAAAGTATGTTTTTGTATGAGTTTTCTGGTCAAAGACCAAATCCGTCCGGTTTAGCCCCGGTCTCCCTTATAATTACAAAATTTGGTTAAACTGCCACAACTTATTGCGTCTTGCGAGTCACTGCTCTGAGCATGAAAAGACCGTCTAGATAGACGGACTCAACGAGGTCTATTAAGTTGCTCCTTAGCCGATAGCAAGACAGGCTGGATTAGACGAGCTACACTATAACTGTCTAGTCTCTTCGTAGACACCAGACTTACATAAAATTTTTCCACACAGGGAAATATAAAAAAAGCAAATTTATATTTCTTAATTTTCATCTACAAATTAATAAAAAAATAATAAAAATTGACGAAAATCAAGTTAAGGAAAGTAGAATACGGAATTTAAAAAACTGGTATGCGAATCAGAAAAATAAAATGTAAAAAGGAGAATGCGGAATCTGAATAATGGATGCGGAATCTAAAAAGTGGGATGCGAAATGTAAAAAGTGGAATGTAAAAAGTGGAATGTGAAATCTGAAAAGTGGAACCTAAAAAGTAGAATGCGGTATGTGAAAAGTGGAATGCGGTATGTGAATAGTGGAATGCGGAATCTGAAAAGTGGAATGCGGAACCTAAAAAGTAGAATGCAGAATGTGAAAAGTGGAATGCGGTATGTGAAAAGTGGAATGCGGAATGTGAAATGTGGAAAGTGGAATGCGGAATGTGAAAAGCGGAATACTGAATGTGGAATGCGGAATAGTTACATAATCGCCCCCCAGTTCTTCATTACTTCGGTAATGAAGGCAAAAGATCTGGATGGGAGAAGAGGTAAACCTGGAGTAATCACTGGAGGCGATATGGGGGAGGAGGAAATAATTTTGTTCTTCCTCCCACTCCCGCGACTCCCCCCTGGTGGTTAATGGAAATAATTGCTTGACATGACGGACAGAGAGGAGTAAGAGAGAGGACTGCCACTTGCGAAGTAAAACCAATAGGTAGATCCGCAAGTGGATCAAATGTCCCAAAATAAGACGGGAGTGGTTTTTAGTGGGTCGATTAGAACAAGAGCGGTCATCCCCCAGGCATCACAGGTAGTCACCTATTCACCTTTTTCAAATTTGTCACCTTTTTCACCTCTTTTAATTATTCATGACCTATTTTGATGCTTTGTCACCGTTTTATGCTCTAAGAAACAAAATTTTCTGCTAAATATTTTGAAATCTGTTCATAATATTCAAATTTAATATTTGAATACGGCGCGTTTTATTTGTGATTGAGACCTGTACTAATAGGAGGAAAACTAAAAAAACCATAAAAACTTTTTCAGTCCCTTTATTTTAAAAATATTTTTAAAAATTAAATAATAAATAAGTTTTTAAAGTGTCAATTAACTTCTTAAATGTAATTAAAAAATTAAATAAATCTTAAATTTTAAAAAGCAGTAAGTGCTATATATGATGAGTAACATTGCTTCCGGTCATTTTCCCGAAAGGCCCTGTCCCGAATACTTTTATAGGTACAAAATTTTGTATAAAGATGTTTCCGTTGTTAAATTTTCTTTCGGAATCTTAAAGAAACCACAGCAAATATTTGTTTAATGTTTGCCTCATTCAATTTCGTTTAATCGTTAAAAAGTTATTCAATTATTATTTAATACCTGTTTTGATTATAAAAATTTGTATAAACATAATATAAACAATTTTTTCGTTTTTTTGGCTGAATTAAGTGTGGTGGAAACATTTCTTTTTATATGTGTATTAAAATTCCTGAATTTTATTGCAATTGGTTTACTTACTCAGAAAAAACTAAATTCCCACTTGGAGTCGCACATATATCCATTTTTTAATAAAAAAACAAAAAAATTTAGGGTCTTTCAGGAAATTGGTTTCAGAAAATAACAAGTAACCGTTTAAAATCAAATTTTTTTAAACGCAACATAATTTTATAAAATGAACATTTTTTAGCGTATAATTGAAGCAGAATTCTTTTTAATTATGCATAATCATGCTCATTTTAGCGCATAATTAACGCAGAATTCATCTTTTTAGTCGCATAATTTCGCATAATTGTACACAATCTAAGCGCATAATTCTGCATAATTGTGCACAATTTAAGCGAATAATTAGAGGGACTCAAAATACATAATCTACCTTTCTCTACTAATATTAAAGGATAAAAACTTTTTGGTAAAATAGATATCATAACTTACTAAATTCTTTTAAAATTAAGCTAATTTCTGCCAAATATTGAAAAAAGTAAGAAATTAGAGCTTGAATACATTGTTAATACAAGTTTAAATACATTTCATTGTGTTATTTGTCATTTTTTGTCACCTATTTGTCACCTATTTCAGAAAAAAATCACCTATTCATCTATTTTGAACAAAAAAAGGTACTGTGATGCCTGATCCCCACATAACCTGGAATAAAAATTAACAAATAGTTCATTTTTGTTTCATTCCATAAATTGTTTTTACACGTTTACTTTATCATTTAGATAATGTTAAAAGTACACGGAAAAAAGTGAAAAAAATTATACGTTCAAAAATAAAAAAATAATTGTTTATAATAATTTAATACATTATCTTCTTTGTTCACTTTGTCTTTGCATATATTGTTCAAATGAACCTAAATTAAAGTAAAAATGACAAAAAAGGTTTTAGTAGAGAAAAACCAAAGTTAACTACATAATTTTTATTTTCATTGTCTATAACAGTTTAAATAATTTGTTTTATAATCAAAAAGAAGTTTTTTGATAAAAAAAAGTGCCATGGCCCCGTTCGGTTATAGTGTTTCAACCAGAAAGGCCAGGCTGGGTTGCCAGATCGTGGTCCTGTTTGTCCCGATCTGGCCCCGGTCAAAATTTCTGCATGGGAGAATATGACAAAACTGCAAATGTTAACTAATCAACATTCTTAAAATATTTATCAACAGGTAATACTCATTGTGAGCAACTTGAAGTTAGTAATTTGTTCAAATTGAGTAGTACTCAAAATGAGATGCAACAAAAATGAGATAAAGTTTTTTCTGTGAAAAAGTTCTTATATAAATAAAATAATTTGTCAACAATTACAAAAGAAAAGTACAATTACACAGAGAGAGATTTCCAAACCGTATTGCGAAATAATGATCATTTTGAAATAAGATAATTCCTCGCGATGCGAGAAAATGAATATTATAAATACAAACAAAAACAGTTAAAATGTTTCTGGAATTTTTTTACCAAAACTATTATTATAATGAGTATTTGAAGAAACATTCAGAGAATTTAAAGTTTTAGATTTCATGAAATATTTCTCATTGTACGACTATATCCTTATCTGAAATCATGGATGATAGTTACTCTTTTTTTTCGACATCTGAATACAACTTCCTTGGTTAAAGAGGAAAGTTATGGTTTTCTGATTTCTCGCGCGGCAATTGCGAATGCCTTTTAAATGTATATATATATATATTTACTGCACAATCGTCTATTAGCAAGTTGCGTGTCGACGCAATTCTAATCAGTAAAATCAGATATCGGACCGCAAATCGTACTCTAGTCAAGGACTAGGTCACTGACCTTCAATACGATTCAAAGTGATTTACATTTTTCCCTCAACACGCGACATTTATCGCTATATTTTCTGTACGCTAAATCTTTATTAGTAAACTGTAATTAAGGTGAATCCGCACTTTCATCTTGGAAACTTTTCTCACGACATATAACGTGTACTTAATTAATTAGATCCTTTTAGTTATACTTCAATTAATTTACACTTCATTGATTGCCTCTCATGGAAAAGGGAAGATTCTTTTTTGCTACTAACCCACAAAAAGAGATGGCTTAAACTTTTATATTATTTTATTCCAGGTTTTCTTTAACTATTAATTATACAAATATCAAAAATTATTTATTTAATTATTAACGGATTTATATAATACTCAGAGCAGGGTTGCTAAAAAATTTAATTTTGTTTTTCCCTAACTTTTTCCTGTTCCCCAGATAAAAATTTGTCTTTTTTCCTGACCCTAAAGAATATTTCGATTTACTCTAAAAATTATTAGATGTCCAAAAAAAATATTCTAAAATATTCATTGTTCTATAGAAATTAAGATTTTCTAAAACTATAAAATTCACTCTGTAAATCTGAATGTGTGAAAATTCTCTTATTTCTAAGTTATAAGTCGTCTTCTCGATCAATAAGTACATATACACTTGTAATTAGTGAAATTTCACTAAAAATAAGTAAAAAATTCAGGTAGGTATTTATAAGTGTATTTGCACTTATTGAATTAAAAGACGACTTAAAACGTAGAATAGGTGAAATTTCACATATTAAGATTTAGATAGCATGCCTTTTGAAATACAATAATTGCATATATATATATATTGCAAATATCAATATATTGTAAAAGTATTGTTACTCTAACTTCTTCAACACTTAGAAAACCTTATATTTAATTTAAATATAGAAATAATTTTAAGTGATTTTGTTTAATTGAAATTAGTTTGAAAGCTTAATCCCAATATTATATAGAAAATATTTTTTCTTTGATTCAAAAATATTTTTTGTTTGAATAATAATTATATTTAATTCAAACATATTTTCTGTTTGAATTAAAATAAAAAATATGTGTTACGTCCGTAACTTCATATTAATATTCTTTAAATACTTAAATATTTCCTTACAAATATTCTTGATTTTATTATGTATTTTGTTATAAATATTCCTAAATTATATGTGTAATTCTTATTAATATTCTTGAATTAACTATACAATTTTTATATTTACTTGTATGTGTATGTGTGATTTATTTGTATGTCATATATTATTGCATTATATCCAGTACATTTTCTATTATTATGGTATTTCTTATTTTATATTTTCTATGTATTTGAAACAACATGATAAGTTATATCAAATCCAAGAAAGAGAAGTTTATATTTTAAAGTTATGTAAAAGGAATAACGATTACGCATCAATACGGCAAACATTTACTAGACCACACATCAGGAGGGAGAGAGAAAGACACATACCAACCCAGGTTCTGAGAGTCTTATCAAATCCCGTAGAAACTAGAGAGAAACATCTATACCAGACCCCTGTGCTAAATGTCTTATCGAGTCCCGTCGAAGGTGGTCCGGTGACGTCACGCAGCATCTACCTGCACTACACGAGTTTCGGCACGTGTATTTTTCGTGCATGATGTTCCATTAGAAGATTTTAATATAAAAAGGGGAAGCATCATCGTTAGATCAGAGAGTATCAATTTGAAAGCCAACATTATAACAATTCCAAAAAAATAGTATCTATTTAAAAGCCAGCAATATAACATCTTCAAGAGAGTATTTTTTTGGAAATCAACAAGTAAACATCGATACCGATTAGAAGTGTAATCCCAGTTTACAGTTTAGAAGTTAACTAAACTACATCCCCAAGTATATTTTTGAGACAATTTACGGACAACAATTTATAAATACACAATATTACCAAGTGTATATTTTAAGAAGAAGTAATTTGGAAATAAGTCCAAATTTAATATTGAAACAATTTATCAAATTTCGAAGCACCGAAATTTGTTTTGGAGGCCAACCAACCACAGGCTCCTTTGTGTCTACTCTACTATACCACTTCAGATTGGAAATCAAGATAACAATCACCAGCTTCAACACCTACAATAATCGTTATTCCTAAAGTAAGATTTTTCATTTTTAAATATACTCATTGTATTTGTATTATTGTCAATTCTTTTCTTTCTTGGTTGGTTTTTAAATAAAATATTCTCTTACAACATTTAGTAGGCTCATTGACTTATTCTCATCCCAAATTAGATTTAATTTCTGAAACTAATTTAAAACGTGGAACGTTAGATATATTTAAAAATGTTTCTTGTTTTGACGTAACAGAAGCCCTTTTAAATTTTGGTGCATCGGCCTGGGAAAATTATAAAGTCAATCAGCCATAATTTTGTCAAAATTTTTAAATAAAATTCGAAATTTTAATGAATATTAATTCTATATTAATGAAACAATTAAATAAAAATAAATCAATCAATGAATATACCAATTGTTATAAAAGGGGAAAATTTTTTTAAAGTGATAAATAATAATAACAAATATTATCAACAAATAATAATAAAAAATAACTAATCAGCAATACTTAATAAATAAAAAATAGTTTTACTGACAATAGTACATTTTATGATAAATGATAATATTATACAAGATTTAAGTCGCAAGGTGCATTCATAAATTGGTATTGATGAGTAGAGGTTCGAGTCCTCTTAACTTATAAAATTACTTTTAACTTGCATGGTGCATTTATTAAATTACATTCTGTATAAAGATTAATAAATAGGGGTTCGAGTCCTCTTAAGGTAGAAATTTTATAGTTGCATGGTGCATTCATCAAATTAAATACCGTATTATAATAATGAATAGAGGTTCGAGTCCACTAGACTTATAAAATTTTTTGTCTTGTATATGAATCATTTTTGAAATTTAATTTGTACTTTACAAAAAAATATTTGTTCTTTTAATTGAAATTTGTTACTATTATTATATGTTTGAATACATTTTGAAACTGAAGCAAGATAAAAATATTTTTTATACAAAAGAAAAGTGTATTTTATATTTAAGAGACAAGATTTTACATTCTGAAAACTATTCTTTTGATAACTTTAGAGATAATATTAATTTTGAAGGAAACATGGCTCTTCCAAATAATCAGCAAGTGTCTTTACGCGATGCTTTAGAAACAATACCAATGTTTGACAGAAAAAATATCCCATTATCAATATTTATTGAAAGCTGTTTAAAAGCAAAATCTATGCTTCTGGATAATGCACAAGTTCAAACAAATTTAGTTAAATTAATAAGAAGTAGAATTTCCGGTAAAGCAAGAAGAATTATTATAGGGAATAATTTTAATACAGTAGAACTGTTAACAGAAAGATTAAAACAAATTTGCGCACCAGCAAAATCTGTATATCAATTACAAGGAGAACTAGGAGCAATATATATGTGGGAACACGAAAATGTTATTTCTTACGGTTCAAGAATCGCAGAAGCAGCAGAAAGAATATTAGACGCGCATAGGCTTAGTAATGAAAATACAGTAGATGAAGCATTTAAAACAAATTTAGATAAAACAACTGTCGATTGTTTCTCGCGAGGACTTGGACCAGAAATTGAATTACGTATTGGAACAGCCGATACTTTTCAAGAGATAGTTGATAAAGCGGTAGAAATAGGAAGAAAATTGCTATCACACCTTGAACTAAGAAAAACTGAACAAAATACCGAATATAATTATCATCTTAAAAATAATAAAGAATTTGCTAAAACAACAAAAATCAACATAGCCCAAGATAATGTTATAACTTGTTTAGTTTGTGGTAAAAAGGGTCATTTTGCAGTAAACTGTTTTCAACTTAATAAATTGATAGGACCGAGACGAGAAAACTCCTTTTATTTAGGACTACGACAAAATTTTTCAAATCAAAATAAACTTAATAATCAAAATCCAGTGTTTAATAAATTTCAAAATCAAAACTTTAACAAAAATCCTTAACAAAATCAATTTAGAAATACATCACAAAATCAGTTTAGAAACATGTCCTACAATTATCACTAATTGTAGGAAAAACACTAAGAAATTAAAGGTGCCAATAACAATGATGATTGACACAGGAGCAGGTCCAAATTTATTAAAAATTCGTGCATTGAATCCTGGCATAAAAATTGATGAAAATAAATGTCTTAAATTAACAGGAATAAACGACCACGCTGTTTATAGTTTAGGTCAAGTTGAGATTAATATTTTTGGAATTCTAACAACTTTTAATCTTTTATCAAATGATGTTCCAATTGAACATGATGGAATATTAGGAACAGAATTTTTCATAAAAAATAAAGGGAAAATTAATTACGAAGAAAGACATCTAGAAATCAAAAAACAAAAATTTAATTTTGATTCTGAAAATTATTTTACAATAACAGCAAGATCAATTTACAATATTCATGTAAAAATTTTAAATAAAAATAAAAAGGTAGGTTACATTCCAAGATTAGTAGTGAAAGAAGGTGTTTACTTAGGTGATGCAGTAGTTTCAAACATAGAAGGATTACCTTTTTAAAGGCTATAAACACACTAAACGAATCAATTGACATTCCAATTTTTGAAGTAAATTTAGAAGATTTTGGCGAAATAAAGCAAGAAAGTTCAGTAAGCAAATCTGATATTAAAAATGAAGACTCAGAAATTAAACAAATTATTGATGCATTTTCAAAAAATATTAAATCAGAAAATATTTTCAATATTACAGGCAACGATAGAGTTGAAGAAATTAAAAAATTACTTTGTCTAGAACATTTGAATAAAGAAGAGTTAGAACACATCATGAATTTAGTAAAAAAATTATTCCGATAGATTTCATATACCTGGAGAATATTTAGAAGGAACAGATCTTATAAAACATAGGATAATAACTACAGATGATACACCCATTATTACTAAACATTATAGATTTCCACCTGTACATAAAGAAGAAATGACACGTCAAGTAAACGAATTGTTAGAACAAAAAATTATTAAACATTTTGACTCACCGTACAATACACCAATATGGATCGTACCAAAAAAAGATGACTCACATGGAAATAAAAATGGCGATTAGTTTTAGACTTCAGAAAACTTAATGAACGCACGGTAGGTCAATTTTACCCCCTCCCTAATATTACTGACCTACTAGATCAACTCGAAAATGCTCAATATTTTTCAGTCTTTGACTTGGCGTCAGGTTTTCATCAAATCAAAATGGATCCTAGATATTCTTATAAAACAGCATTTTCAACGCCTTTCGGACATTATGAATTTGACAGAATGCCTTTCGGATTAAAAAATTCACCAAGTACATTTCAAAAACTTATTGATCAAGTATTATTAGGTTTACAAGGATCAGAACTATTTGTTTATTTGGACGACATTGTAATTTATGCAGATACTTTAGAAGAACACGAAGAAAATTTTTTGAAACTTATGGAACGCCTACGTTTTGCTAATTTAAAACTACAACCAGATAAATGCGAATTTTTAAGGTTAGAAGTAGGATATTTAGGACACATAATCGATAAAAATGGTGTACGACCCGACCCAAAAAAGGTTGAAGCTGTAAAGAAATTCCCAATTCCAAAAAATATTAAAAATATAAAACAATTCTTAGGACTAGCAGGTTATTATCGCAAATTTATAGACGGATTTTCAAAAATCGCAAATCCTTTAAATCAACTTTTAAAAAAGGATATACCTTTTCTGTGGTATATCAAAATTAAAGAAAAATGATGAAATTGATCAAGGCTACGAAAATTCTAACTCTGAAGAATCATCTGATGAAGAAGATAACTTAATGGAAAATGAGAATTGTGACGATTTAAATATAAAACAAGAAAAATATATTATTATTGACTGTAGAGACCAATTACCAATGCGCAGAGACAATCTAACCTATTTTATTTCAGTCAATGGAGATCCGAGAAATAATGGCTTAAGATCACTAGCGAAAATAAAAGAAAATTTAGCTGACACAATAAACATAATTAAATCTACAATTATTTCAATGAAAAATTTATGTGAAGAATTAAAAATCAAAAGTGTTAGTATTGCAAAGACAGCGCAAATCAATAACGTAA
This sequence comes from Leptopilina myrica (nomen nudum), assembly GCA_032872475.1. Lineage (NCBI taxonomy): Eukaryota > Metazoa > Arthropoda > Insecta > Hymenoptera > Figitidae > Leptopilina > Leptopilina myrica (nomen nudum). The sequence goes on from CM065467.1 coordinate 9,631,629, forward strand.
CTTGGGACGAAACCTTATCAATGATAAAATCAATTTTTGAAAATTTATTTGTAAAAATTGTTGTATGTAATGGATATATATTCAAAGTTGCCTCCAATGTCAATTAAAGAAATTAGTTAGAGTAAAAACAAAAGACCCAAAGATTATAACTGATACACCAGGTACAGCATTTTAAAAAATAGCAATGGCCATCGTTGGACCATTACCAAAAACAAAAAACGGAAGTGAATATATATTGCCAATACAAGATAATTTAACTAAATATTCATTAGCCATTGCACTTCCCAATCATCAAGCAAGTACAATAGCTGATGCTTTTATTAAAAAAATTTTTGCATTTTTGGTTCACCGAAAGGAGTATTAACAGATCAAGGAATAGACTTTTTAAGTAATTTAATGAGAAGATTAGCATAAAGATTTAGAATTCGACAATTTAAAACAACTGCTTTTCACCCTCAGTCTAATGGTTCAATTGAAAGATCTCATCACGTTTTAGGAGAATATTTAAAACAATTTATAAATAGAAATGAAGAATGGGACGATTGGTTAGAATTAGCTATGTTCTCATATAATACAAGCATTCATGAAGGCACTAAGTGCACACCATACGAGTTAATTTTTGAAAAATTAGCACGATTACCATCGAGCGATCCACCAATGGAACATGAAAAATTGGAAACTTACGACCAATATTTAATAGATTTAATAACGAGACTTCATGAAATGAGAAACATTGCTCGAGAAAATTTAATTTCAGCAAAAGAAAAGTCAAAAGTCTATTACGACAGAAATTGTAATCCACAAAATCTTAAACTTGGTGATAAGGTATTTCTACTACATGGAGGAAAGATTCATAAATTTGCTAATCAATATACAGGTTCACATAAAATACTAGAAATTTTAAACAAAGGAAACGTTAAAATACAAGTTAAAAATAAACAAAAAAAGTACATACAAACAGATTAAAACTATCGCGAATTAAACAAGAATAATGGAATACTTTAAATAATATATATATATAGTATATTTTAGAAAGGGACTTCACATGGAAAAAAGGAATTGTTTTCAATGAATATATTTCAATGAAATATAAATTTTGTAATGATTTTATCTTAAGTCTTAAACACAATTCTATGTATTTGTTTAGAACTGAAAGAAACTAAACCTAATTTTTTTTACACATTAAAATATACCCTATAACTTATTTAATATCATTTTATTGAAGAAGACTCTAAATTGGCATTATCCAAAGTTCCGATAACAAACATGACTACTTACAAATTGTACCTTATTATTAACTAAATGATATAATTATAAAATTACTTCAACAGATTTATTTTAAAATGTAACTTGAGAACAAAAGAAATTAAAAAAAATGTTATAACTAAAAATTGAATATAAGAACTAAAAATAGATGTAAAAATGTATATGTCAAAAATACAAGTTGTGTAAAAAATGAAATATTTTCTGTCCGAAAAATTAAACGTCACATAAATTCTTTGTATGGATGATTAAAAAACATATCTTAATAACATAAATATATTTACTTGTATGTGTATGTGTGATTTATTTGTATGTCATATATTATTGCATTATATCCAGTACATTTTCTATTATTATGGTATTTCTTATTTTATATTTTCTATGTATTTGAAACAACATGATAAGTTATATCAAATCCAAGAAAGAGAAGTTTATATTTTAAAGTTATGTAAAAGGAATAACGATTACGCATCAATACCGCAAACCTTTACTAGACCACACATCAGGAGGGAGAGAGAAAGACACATACCAACCCAGGTTCTGAGAGTCTTATCAAATCCCGTAGAAACTAGAGAGAAACATCTATACCAGACCCCTGTGCTAAATGTCTTATCGAGTCCCGTCGAAGGTGGTCCGGTGACGTCACGCAGCATCTACCTGCACTACACGAGTTTCGGCACGTGTATTTTTCGTGCATGATGTTCCATTAGAAGATTTTAATATAAAAAGGGGAAGCATCATCGTTAGATCAGAGAGTATCAATTTGAAAGCCAACATTATAACATTTCCAAAAAAAATAGTATCTATTTAAAAGCCAGCATTATAACATCTTCAAGAGAGTATTTTTTTGGAAATCAACAAGTAAACATCGATACCGATTAGAAGTGTAATCCCAGTTTACAGTTTAGAAGTTAACTAAACTACATCCCCAAGTATATTTTTGAGACAATTTACGGACAACAATTTATAAATACACAATATTACCAAGTGTATATTTTAAGAAGAAGTAATTTGGAAATAAGTCCAAATTTAATATTGAAACAATTTATCAAATTTCGAAGCATCGAAATTTGTTTTGGAGGCGACAGTCTGGGAACGTTAGGTATATTTAAAAAGGTTTCTTGTTTTGACGTAACATATGTTGATTCGAACATAAATGTTAATTATAAATAATTTATAATCAACAACTTATGTTTGAATTAAATATATTATTTCTGTAAATGAAGCAAAAAATATGTTTCAATTAAATTTAAATATGTTTGACTGTATATAGCAAAGAAATTTTAAGTTTGAATTAAACAAAATATGATTGAATCAAATAAACCAGTGAAAATTATTTTTATCATTTTAATTATTTTCATAAATAATAAAATGTTTCATAGAATATTAATTACACTGGCACACAAAAAAATTGATGCTCTGAGCTTTTGATCAGACTACGAATACTTTATGTTTTTGGGGTCGCTAAAACCGAAACTGAAGTTCATTTAACCCCATCACGTCAGGGTTTTGAGATAACCTCGATAAAACTCAAAATTTGACCCTTAAAATATTTCAATCAACAAAATTTTGTATTTTTAAGTCTTACTACCACTTCTTTAAGTTTTTGGGGTCGCTGAAACCGAAACTGAAGTTCATTTAACCCCATCACGTCAACGTTTTGAGATAACCTCGAAAAAACTCAAAATTTTTAATGCAACAACAATTTTTATGTCTTACTACCACTACTTTATGTTTTTGAGGTAGCTAAAACCGAAATTGAAGTTCATTTAACCCCATAACGTCAGGGTTTTTGAGGTAATCTTAAAAAAGAACTTAAAATTTGACACCACAATTTTTTAATTAACCAAATTTTTTATTTTTAAGCTTACTATGACTGTTTTATGTTTTTTGGAACTGTTAAGAGATATAAAGAATTAGACAAAAAATGGCGTTAGTCATAAAATAATTCAAAATAAGAAATAATAATGCATTATATAAGTTTAAAAGTATTCCATACCAAAAATTCTAACACATTACACAATTATAAATGTTTCAACAGCTTTAAAAACTTTTAACAGATTGGTTTAACATAACTCACGGTCTCTATCAAACTCTCTCAATCTCTCTTATTCTCTCTCAATCTCTCTCATTCTCTCTTATACTCTTTCATTCTCTCTTATTCTTACTCATTTTCTCTTATTCTCTCTCATTATCTCTTATTCTCTCTCATTCTCTCTTATACTCTCTCATTCTCTCTTATTATATCTTATTATCTCTTGTTTGATTACACTTACCGGTTTTATGGTCACAAATCCTAATGAAATCTGAAATGTTACACACTTTGTGCTATGTAACGAACTAGCGTCTATTTGCTATATAGTATCTGTATGTATAAGAATTTTGTACATGTTAAATACTATGTACCGATGCGATTATATATGAATACTATTTTCAATGCATTTTTATAAAGCTGAAAATAGTGTTGAGGTTGATAGAACCAATTTTCTCTCTTTCTATTATAAGAAATACTGTTGAAATTTCTGTTCCTATTTACTCCGAATTTTCAATTTTAAGGGGTAAATAGAAACAGTCTCCTATTTTTAAGAAAAATTTTTCAAATGAAAAAATCAAAGTTGTTTTTTGTTGTAGTTTTAATAAGAGATAATTATAAATTTTTAGCTTATTTTTTTCAAATACGAATCAAAAAAGTAAAAGGGTGTCTTCTTTGATTTTCAATTTTTTATGCTATAGGAAATATTTTTGTATATACTGCTGCTAATTGATAAACTGAAAATGGGAAAATACTTAGAACCTGTTGGGGGTGATCTAAGGTAAATTCTTCATATAATTAGTTTTAATAATTCTTGCAAAAGTTTCTTGATAATTTTTAAATTTATTTGTTTATACAATTCAATTTTCGAAAAATATTCAATTAATTATTAAGAAAATAAAAAAATTTGAATGAACGAAAAATATGTGTCGTGCTCGACCATTGGAAACTTTACAACTAGCGGAATACTGCGCCATCAATGTCAGTATTGGCACACTGGGCCAGTTCTGCCTGAGAATATGTCCGCAATAAATAATTGAATTCTTTGGGAAAATTATCGTATAAATTGAAAATTTTAACAAGAATTCATTTCTAAATAAATTTTTATTAGAAAATTCTTCGATAATTTAATTATTTAAATACAAAAATAATAATTTATTGAAAAATTGATGGTTTCTTAAAATTTAATTCCCATAAAGAATTTGAACAGATTTGTAAGTAATTGAATTTTATTACTTTTTTAAATAATTGAATTTTCAAGAATTGTATTACATATAAAGTCGAAAATTATAATTTTTGACCATAATTTTTTAAAATTTATACTGTAGGCTTATTTGTAAGCTATGTAAGGTTTCCGCATAAGATAACTGTATAGTTAAGGTAAACTTAAAATGTCAGCCATACAGTAAGCCTTACACAGTAAAGCCATGATAAACTTACATGGTAAAGTCATCGTAAGCTTACAGAGTATGATTACTGTAAACAAGTAATGTAAGCTTGCTGCGATCTTATTTTACCTCAATAAATAGGTTAAATGAGAAATTTATAAATGAGAAACACTTAACCTATAATTTGTAATAGGTTTCCGTAATTCAAAAAATATCTTTATGTTAGAATCACACGCACCTTTTTTGTGTGCGAACGAAACTAAATGTGAAATTTGGTTAAAAGGTTAGTGCGCTTTAGAAATTTGCCTCCAGTTCTAATGGAATGGTTGAAATACCCTAACTGTTAGGATGCTTCTTTTCCAGCAATACTATATGGGTAATATAACCTAAATTATACCTGTACCTTCTATTTTTTCATTATACTTTACTGTAAACAGTAAATTGTTCACCATCATTTAACTTGCCTTGTCATTTATGTAAAACACTCTGGTGGATATGTTTAAAAAACTTATTCAATGTTCTTTTAATTATATAAAAAAATGTATTAACAAATAATTTTTTTCTAAAAAAATTTTAGTTTCTGATGAGAACGATTGTTATCGTCGAAACTTTAAAAAGAAGTTATTTCTCTTTTTATTTGACTCGGAAAAAATGATTTTTTTCTCACATATATTTTTTAAAATTATTTACTAATAACTTTAAAAGCCTACCTCGTAAGCTTACTGCAACTTTACTGTAATTTTGCATTATAAGTTCACAGCGCAAACAGAAATCAACGACCGGCACTGGCATTTCTGCCGTATAGGCACCGGAACAGTCAGGAATGATAACACCATTTGTATCCGACAGCTTGGTATATTAGTGCCGGGCCGACACTTATTTCAAGGTATTACTGACGTTTTAATGCCGACATACCACCGGCTAGATACCGAGTCCAGTCAGAAATGATAACACCGCTAGTAGCCAGTGAAGCAACACAAGAAAATTGTGTGCCGAGCCGGCACCTGGCCGGTTGTTTTTTATTAACCGGCCCGGTACTACTACGCCGGTGCTGGTATAAGTCTGTCTTTTCTACCGTTGCGGTACCATGCCGGTCGTAAGCATCCGCAGAACTCCGACATTTCTGCCTGAGAGTAAGCTTACAGTGACCATACCTTGTAAGTTTACCATAGCCTTACTGTGTAAGCTTACTGTATGGCGGACATTTTAAGTTTACCTTAACTTTACAATATTGTGTTACATGGTAAACTTACATAGCTTACGAAGAAGCCTACAGTATCGTTACATTAAGAGATGATGCTGTGTGGGCAGTAATAATACAAAATAATAATATTAATAATAATTTTTTTTGAATGTTCATATTTTTTGCGATAGACAACAATGGAGCGAAAAGACTCTGTAATCCGTCATCGAAGATTATGAAAAGGTGACATCAGCTCGGGAGATTATAGGGTTTTCATTTTTTAAAAATTTGACACACTACAAAAATTGGTCGCGATTTATTTAAATATAAGATTTTGAAAGTAATTTAATTTCAGTAGATTTTTTTTCTTCCTTTCTTCGCCGTAAAATGACGTGTAAAATATTATAACAAGAAATATCTGTTAAAAATAATATGAATTTTTTAAAACTTTAGCTTGATTAGAGAAAATTAAAATAATGTGTTCTGAAAAATAATCGTTGTAGAGAAAAAGATAATAGGATTTTTGGAAAATGTTAAGCGGAAAAAGGTTTTATGTATTATTTTCGTTTCATGACACAGGTCAACAAAAAAATGCTTACTTTTTTTATGAGATATGATAGTGGTTTCCGAAGTATTTTTTGACGCTCAACACGATCCCGAGTCCAAAAATTGGATATCACGTCAGGAAAAAAAAATTAAAAATTTTTTCAAAAAATTAGGTTTAAGTTACCAAAAAAGTGTATTTTTGTGTTGCTTTAATGGATTTTTAAAAACTGTCTTGGATTCGTTTGGAAATTGTTTCTCGGGGGTTTTTGGATCCGCCATTTTGAATTTTTGAAAATTAATATCGGATTCGTAATCATCGATCCCAAAAAACACCCGAGTAACAATTTCCAAACGAATGCAAGACAATTCAAGCTGCAATTTAAGTCTATGTAGAAGTTTCTGGCACGTCAGGTTGAGGAGAAAAAAATATTGAAAACGCTCAAAAACACGTTTTTTGGGGTCTTACCCCTACTTTTCTCAAAATCCTGACGTGATGGCCAATTTTTGGACCCGGGATCGTGTTCAGCGTCAAAAAATACTTCGGAAACCACTATCATATCTCATAAAAAAAAGTAAGCCTTTTTTTGTTGACCTGTGTTATATAAAGATTTTTGTTTATGCTTTTATTTTTTTTAAGTAAGTGATAAATTTTAAAGTTTATGAACTTAAAAAAAAATTTAATAAATAAATGTTGATTTCTTTATTAAATATTTTTTTTATTACTTATAATTTATTTATCGATTTTTTTGTAAATTGAAATTATCTTTATCAGGATATTAGAAAACCGCACTGAGAGAAGTCCAGGACTTAATAGTTCCCGCTAGACGTCGCTATAAGCTACTCTGCTTGTCGCGTTTGAGATGTCTCGAATCTAGGGCTCAGACACCCCGAATCGGTCAAACATTGTTCCCGCATGTGAGAGACAACTCATGGCCGACACTAAAAGTTGTAAGTAATCCCGCTTCGGAACGTTCCAAATTTTTTATCGGGGCTTGAGACGTCCCGATCGAAGGTTCACATAAGAACATTCAAAATGATCACTCAAGCCTTGCACGGGACGTATTAGTTCCCGGACTTCTCTCAGTGCGTGTTTGTTTGTAATTAAATAAAGTTACCATTATTTTCTAAGAAACAAGCAGTTTAGAAAAAACCCAAAGATGGCAGTCGAGAAATGAGATCAGACAGAAAAGTTTAATCATCGTATAATTTTTTCCAATATATAATCTAATTTTGGAAAAATTAAAGTTGAAATTTTTAGAAATAGTTAAATTTCAAAGAAGCTTTTCATAAAAATCGTAGGATTGATACAGGTCAGGGAAATTAGGGAATTCAGGAAAAATTCAGATAAAGTAGAATTGGTTACGGAAATCAGAAAAGAGTCAGAGAATTTTATAAAAAGTAAATGGGAAAAAATAATTTTTTTAGAATTCAAATGAAAATTTCAATCTTCAATGATAGAACTTAGTTTTTTGAAAAATTTTAATAATTCTAATTCTTCTGAAATTACTTACATTTTTAAAAATATATATTTAATTAATTATTAAAAATAATGAAAAATTTATTTTATTTATTTATTTATTTATTTAGATATAAGCTCCTAGGGCTAATAAGCCCTTCAAGGAACAAGATACAAATTAATTCCAATTACAAATTAAGGAAATTATCTTATAATTAAAGAAATTGCACTTAAAAATTAAAATATAAAAATTGTGTAACATATAGTAATTGAATCACGGCCAACCATGCTTGAATATAAAATACGCAGTGGTATATCGCAGACAAGAAGTTTTCAACTCTATATCAAAGTAATGAAGAAAAGCAATAAATTAATTATGTAAATATATATATATATGTTTCGGTTTCTCAACAATAGTGTCCCTACCAGTAGGTAACATCAAATAATGTGTTGTTGGTTCTAAATAATAAATCAAAAAATATTCTCTTAAAAATACATAAATTTGACGCATCTCTTAATGTAGAAGGGAGTTTGTTCCACAGTCTAGAACCTCTGACTATAAATGACCTCTGTATCTTACAAGTTCTATGGGATGGAATTTTGAGAACAGATTCTCTCTCACGGAGTCTATAATGGTCCGGATTATTATTAATTTTAAACTCAAAAAAGTCAAAAAGATAAGAGGGAACCTTATTTTGAAAAATATTATAAAGTAAGTTACCCATGAAAAACTGTCTCCTCCCAGCAACATTTAGAAGTTTCAATTTAGACCTATATTGTGAGATATGTTCGTACTTTGGTAGATCAAAAACAAAACGAATGCAAGCATTTAAGGCTCTTTCAAGTTTATTGTTTAATTCATTCGTAATATCGTCATAAGCCACACAACAATAATCAAAAAAGGGCAAGATCAAAGTTTTTACTAATAGAGTGCGAGTTGAGGTTGGAAGAGAACCCTTGCTCCTATTTAGTTGTTGAAGAACCCTGAATGTCTTACGTGATATCCCAGAAATATGATCCCCCCATGAGAGGGTTGAATCCAATGTCAGACCAAGATCCTTAACAGTTTTACTAAATGTAATTGGTGTCCCCTCAACCTTAAGTGGAGTGAGAGATGATAACGAATCCAAAGAGTAATTAGTTGAAGAAAAAACCATGGCTTGCGTCTTATCCGGATTAAGGCGTAGTCCGTTTCTGTCAGCCCACTGTTCCACAATCTTAATGTCAAATTGAATGTGTTGTAATAAATTTGAAATATCAGAAAGAGGACCAGAAAGATAAAGTTTAAAATCGTCTGCGTATTTATGAAATTTACAATACTTAAAATCAGATCCAAGATCAGAAACAAATAAATTAAATAAAAGAGAAGAAAGTGATGCACTCTGAGGGACCCCACACTTAAGTTCATCCCAATTAGAGATATTGCCATTAGCATCTATAACTCTTTGAGATCTAAACGTGAGATAAGACGCAAACCATCGGCAAACGGCGATAGACATGTTAAATGAAGCTAGCTTATTAATCAATAACTGATAGTCAACGGAAGGGAATGCCTTAGAAAAATCAAAGAAGACAACAACAGTAATATGTTTAGCATCCATGGCAAGTTTGATGTCGGATGTAAACTTCAATGCAGCTGTGCATGTGCTATGCTTTTCCCGAAAACCAGATTGAAGCGGCTCAAATAAATTATTTTTTGTTAGAAATGAGGTTATCTGTTTACATGCAAGGCGTTCCAATGGCTTCGAAATGGCACAGATTATAGATATTGGTCTGAGATCAGAAAGACTCCTTGGATTCGTCACCTTGGGAACCGGTCTAACATTACTCATTTTCCAAATATCAGGAAAGAACCCAGTCTGGAGGGAGCAATTGTAGATATACAAAAGTACCGGAAGTATTATGGGAAGAGACAGCTTTATCATTTTAATAGAAATACAATCAGGTCCCATAGCATTTGTCTTCATGTATTGAATGTTCTCGAGCAAAGCATCAGGTGAAATATCAGTGAAAAAAAACTTGTTCTCATCAAAATTATCAGGATGATTTGTAGTAGGTATAGTAAGAGGAGAGGGGATTAATATTGGTGTGGATGAAAATACTTCTAAAAGTTCAAGTGCTTGAAAAGAATAATCAGTCGATCCTTTTTTATTTGAGATAAGATTCAATTTTTTCAAAATACGCCAAATATCATCAGATTTACTTTTATTTTTAATTATATTATAGTTATATTTATTATAGGCGTCTCTGATTTTTGTTTTAACTAAATTTCGAATTCTTTTAAACTGAAGTTGATCAGACTGATTTCTAGTTCTTTTAAAAATATTTCGTAATTTATTGCGCTTTTTAATAAGAATTTTAATTTCTTCATTCATCCAAGGAGAAAATCTTTTTTTGATATTAGATAGATGCAGAGGTGCAAAGACGTCAAACGCAGAAGTAATATAAGATGTGAGTTTATAAACTTTGACATTAATATCTGATTCAGAATAAATACTATGCCAATCATAATTCGCTAAATGTGACAAGAATTCAGTTTCAGGTATATTTCGCAAATTGCAAACCAGATTTGTTTGACGTATAATACGTGGCTGACTACCAAAAAATTCGAATTTTACGCTTATTAGATCGTGATTAGAAAGAAAAGGCACGGCGTGTTGATGAGATGAAAGAACTTTATCTAAACTGTCTACAAAGATTATATCAATACGAGTGCTTGAGGTATTTACATGGTGTGTTGAGCTATGAGGGACAACACACATTCCCGCCGAATAAAACATAGATGTTAAGTAAGAGGTAATTGAAGATGGGATATTTAAGTTGCAATTAAAATCACCTAAGATTATGATATTATTAAAATACTGAATCAATGAAAAAATCTGGGATTATAGTTCGGTACCAAAAGACGCATTTGGGGGTTTATACACAACTCCCACTAACGCACTGTCATACTGCGACTGAATTTTAACAAACAAACATTCAGCGGAAGGGTACGATCCCTCAGAGCTCACAGATACTAGAGAACAAGTAAAATTTTTATGTATATATAAACATACACCTCCACCTCGACGATTTTCTCTATCACGACGAAAAAGAACATAATTATCTAATTTAACGAGGTTATTAGTGACATTAGGAGTCAGCCACGTTTCAGAAACGGCAATAACATGATAGTAGCCTGCATCGAAAAATTTCTTAAATTCTATAAAATGTGCACAGAGAGACTGTGCATTAACATGGCAAATGTTTATGCTCTCTTTTGATTCATAAAATAGCAAGTCATTATCAAAGTAGTATTTACAGTAAAATAATAAAAAACCAATAAATAAAGAGAAGGAAAAAAAGAAAAAACCAACAAACAACAAAAAACCAACAATAATGTGCTCATTTTATCCATTATAAAACTTTGTGAAGGAAAACAATAAACAAATATAATAAATGTAAAAAATATGAAAAATAGTAAAGTTAAAAAATAGTTTAAAATGAAATTTATTGTGAATTGAAAGAAAATCAAATTATGCATTTCAAAAAGGAATAAGTAATTCAAATTAAAGTATGCAAACCAATTCCAAGGCATACAGAAAAAAAGATCCACGACTTTCAACAATTTCATCATTTAATTTTCTTCAGGTCATCCAATCCTAGCAGTTGATAACGTTGCTCCCCATCATCCTTGCGGTAGAAGATTTTCCCATTCGAAATCCAAACGTATTTCAATTTCTTTTCTCTTCTAAGATTTAATGCCGCTGAATAGATACGCCGGTTATAATGCGTGAGGGACTCGTTTAAGTATATGTTCCATTTCCCACCTGTAGTCAATCCAATGTCATCCGTTGAAAAAATTTTGCGTTCCTTACGCTTAGCAATAAAGTTATCTCTTAAAATTTGTCGGGTCAATTTAACAATGGTAATGGGTGGGATATTCGCATTTATGCTATCTCCATTTTTCTTTAGACGATAAATATTTGCAATGTCTTGCTCCACCAAATCAGTATCCAGAGCCTTAGCAACATTTAAAAATTTGATAACAATATTTTCATTCACTTCGAATGGAAGACCATGAACTTCAAGACTTGTTAGTAGTGATAATTGGTCCTGATAATTGATTGCACTTTCAAGACGGGTTAAATCGTCATTAATACGGTTGTTGCATGTTTTGACATTTGCAATATCTTCAGCTTGAGAAGACGAATCAACTTCCAATAACCCAATTCTCCTTGTGTTATCAGTAATCTCATATTTCATTGTCGAGATCGCGTTGTTTATACTTTCAAAGTGTTTATCTATTTTTGATTCAAAGGCCGTAAACATTTTGGACATATGCTTACTAATGTCAGAAAGCAGTGAAGATTGCCCCTTTTTCACCGCAACCTGTATTGCTTCCAAACATTCCGTTGACAACACTGATACGTTACTCTGCGATACCGATAGTGCGAGCGGATCTTTGCTACCTGAATGTTTATTGTCACTCATTTTGTTCGGAGCTTGGTCACCACTTCCAGAGATGTCACCAGTAACTTTTCCATTGCATTTAGCACAAATATACCCATTAGCACCTTTTTTTAGCTTCTCAAATTGTTTTTTAGTAATATTAATGTTCGCACAAGAAAGGTGTATTAGGCTTTTGCATTTATCACATGAAATAACGTCAGAGGCTCCCCTTATAACTTGCTCATCACACTCAACACAAGCAACCATGATCCTGGAGCTCACTAACAATCGATGCACAATTATGCAATTAATCGGAGACACACAAGCTAATCTATTATTCCACGTTGAAAAGGACTAAAAGCCCACAATAAAAGCGCACTTAAAATAAATTCCGTGATATAATTATCTCATAAATACTGAAAAATTTCACAGATCACGGATTAAAGCAACAACTCTTATAGCGCCATCTGTATCTGTGCATTCTGTATCTGTGTATTTCTTTGCAATAATTCAATTATTTTCATAAATAATAAAAGTATTTACAAATATTTAATTATTTTCAAATTTTTGAGGAATACAATTGAGGAGCTGGATGCTATAATGTGTTACGCGCCATGTTAAGTAAATGGCACGTAACACGTTATAGCATCCACAACCCCTCAATTATTTTTTTTAATAAAAAAACTCATGGCAGAATTTCAAGTATTTTTAATAGAACTTTGACGTTACGACATGTCAAACAGTCAAATAAACTTTCCTTTTAGATAATTATCATAGGTACAGAGAATGCAGAATGTCCCCTTTTTCTTTAATTTTAATTTAATTACTGTTCTAAACGTATTTGTACTGTCTTGTATGAATGTATGTTATGAATTAATTTTTATTTTAATTTATTATTAGCCATTAAGTTAATTTCAACTATTTTATATATTTGTCATTTTATAAAACACATTGATCACAATATTATAATTTTACACTTTAAAACAAAAAGGATGCAAATCGACAATCTGATTTTTCAGGATTTTCCTCTCACTTTTCAGATTATTAGCGGGAATTCCTCTTTTTCCATAATTTACTAATATTCTTAACTTATAAATCCAAGTTATAATAAAAAGAGTGACCTCTTCTACCGAAAAGGTGTCGAAACGTTCTTTTTGGGAATTTAATACTTAAAAAAATAACATCTAGCAATAGATAAAAATAAGGAAGAGTGCAATAAAATTGTACAAAGAACGAGTTGAGCCCTGCATAAAATGCAATTAGGCCGGTCCTAGGGTCGCTGACCCCCCCTTCTCCCAAACATATGTTTGCCAAACATTGCATCTTCCTGGTATAAAATTATACCTGGTCCACGTGGACTATAACAGAATTTTTGAGTTAAGGGCTTTACTCTATTTATTCTTTCAGCAAATCAGAATCTATAATTCCTCTTTTTCCCAAATTTTTCCACTTCCTAAAATTTTCGCAAATTTTCTGGGAGAGTGGGAACAAACGACGCGGGTACCCGGAGCATTGTGCATCATCTTAAAGGAAGTTAGTTCCTTATCGGTCCCTGTTCAGAGATTTGGAAATTGCTTTCTTTCCTCGAACATATTTTTCTTTGAGGTTCGACTTTAAGTTTTTAGCAGAAGAATATCGTTTGAGTTAAGAACCAAGGACCTCTTCTCTTAAACATACTGTTAAATCAGTTAAATAAATTAAACAATTAAATAATAAAAAACGCGATTCTTGTATTAAACACAAATTTTCAAGTTTTAATAAATAAACAAGTGTACTTAAACTAAATTTCTTACTTATCCTTTAAAATTTTTCTAAAACAAAAATAAGGTGTTGTTTTTATCTCTTTAAAACCTAACAAGATCTCACAAAATATTTATTTTACCGCTCGAAGAAATAGTACAATTTTAACTAACTAATTATATTTAATAAATGAGATTCACCATCTTATTATTAATTAATTTTGTTTCTTTTGACTAAATATAAATTGTTTTTTGGTGACTTTTTGTGTTTGATTTTATTAGTTTGTTATATACTCTCGTTATGTTACGTGACATGAGATATTTTTTTTGGTGACAGCTTTTCCAATTTTATCTAATTTCCATGCCGTTTCGTAACAGAACTTTTATTGAATTCCTTAACAGAATTCAATTATTCTTAAAAATTCTATTTAGAGTCGTCAAAAGAATTCAGTTATATATACATTTGTTATAATCTTTATGAGATTTTAATTTTAAGAAACATTCAATTATTAAATAAATTATTGGTTTTGTATTTAAATACACAATGGGAAGTTCACAACTGTCAGAATACGACGCCAACACTGGTAACGCTGTGCAGCGATGGCGAAGTACTATCTGTCAGTGCTGCCAGGCAGAATTGGTGAAGCGCTAAGCCAATGCTAGCTGAGAGCAATTGATACCGTATTGTTATTTGAGGATGTAAATTAATAATTATTAATAATATAACAACAAAATGATAAATAATATTGATTAAGTGGTTAGCTTGTGATAGTTTATTATCAAATAAGTCCTATTTAGACTTCATGTCTTTTTTTCCGCCAACAAATCTGTTGGCGGTGTTCTCGCAAGAACTAGAGCAGCGCTATCTGACACCGTCCTGTAGACTGAGATTACTCTCCGTGAACTCCCTGTTTGTACAGAAAGTAACCTATCCATGATGCTGCGGGTCGTAAGGGCTGCCATTGCAGGGGCAGCGTAAAGCTGCTTTGCTAGACCTACAGTCGCTACTAATTGCCGCTTTTTCCCCCTGGGACCACCAATGTTCGACATTAACCTAGATAGGTTACCCATACATTCGGTGGCTTTGAGTGCTGTGACCTTTGAGACCTTTGAGTTTACCTTTGGTCCAACGTCACTCCCAGATACTTAAGCTTTTCTTCCCATGAGAATTTTATTCCCTAGATAAAATGAGAGAAATAGCTCCAGAGAAGACCGCTCTACTCGCCGCAGACTTTCATTGAGCTTTATCTGGAAAAATTTGATTTCCCGTGCTCACGCACCAGAAGTACGTCATCTGCGAAGGCTTTCAGGGTTGTGTCTTCTGGCAGTTCCATTCTCAGAAGTCCATCGTACATGACGTTCCATATGAGTGGACTCTCTTTCGACCCCTGTGGTGCCCCGCAGGTCATTTCTTCCTTGAGATGGCACACATTGCTTTTGTGCACGACCCATCTGTCGCTAAGATAGTTGTCCATCATTCGCAACAGATAAGTCGGTCCTCCTTTATGTCTTAATGACTCAATGCAGATGTCCCATGTCGCAGAATAAAACGCATTCTGTATGTCGAAAACAAACAAGAGCACAGAAACCCTTCTTCTTTCCCTGATTGATTTCCTTTGCCAGGTTTGCAATAACGAGTATTGCATCAACTGTTGACCGGCCTTTTCGGAAGCAAAACTAATTTTTGTTACTACTTTTTTTTCCTACTACGAAAGGTAAAATCGCGACTCTTCCTTATCCGAGGTTAACCTAAAAGACCACGAATTTTAGATTTTAACTCCGACAGGATTTTCCAGCAGACTGAACAAGCCTTATTTCCTGGAAGGTGATTTGTTTCCTTCAACCCCTTGTCACACCCTACTCATAGGTCACATGGCAAACATTCCCACTCATAGGTCACAGGACAATCATAACCTCAAAATCTCCCCTCTCCTCTATTCCCACTCACAGGTCACACGTCAAATATAACCTCAAACTTGCCCCTCCCTCTTTATCCCCAAGGACAGGTCACACGCAAGTATAACCTGAAAGGCCTCTTGCAACTGAAAGCTATAGTATATTCAAAACAAACCTTTTTTTTACTTTTATATTAATTATTAATAAATTATAATTATTATAATTAACAATAATAATATAAAATTCATAATTTCAACATAGAACAATTTAAATTTATTATTTAATTTAATTTTGTAAATAAATATAAAATTCTAACATTACATTATTTATAACATTATATTTTTTAATTTCGATAAATTAATTCGCCTCCTGTTAACAATTTATCCAATGACATGTATTCCTCAAAACCTTTTATATCTAAAATGCTATTAACTGTTACAGAAATACTTCTATCATCTGAAAAATATTAATACATTTTAGAAGACAAAAAGTATGCCCCAAGAGCATCGCAATATTAAGAATATTATTAGGACATCTCAGAAATATCATTAATGTCCCAATGCTGTTGGGGTATAGAAATGTAATTAACTATGTTAAATAACGCTAATATCTAATAACAATGTAATAATAATACCGCAGTCAATTATGTTTCCAATAATGTTTAATTTTTGACCTTGATTAAAATTAATTTCCTTAGAAACGTTGGAGATAGACACTATTAATTTTAATTCTCCATTGGTTATGCTGCCAAAATAATTATTATGTTTTAGTCTATTAATGATTGTGAATTCATCCCTTAAATGACCCTCAATTTCTATTCATCCTGAAGCTTGAATAATTTCTGATTTATTAAAATTAATTTTGGTTATTTTTCTATCACTTTCTTCAATTTTGAATTCTCCTAAATCCGTAATTTTTGTGTAATGTTTTAATAGAAATTCATACTGCATTGTCCCATTATTGAACGGTGTTGGCGATTTGACTGTTAAATTTTGTATAAGTATTTTCTAAAATTATAAAAAACTTGATAAATAAAATAATAATTAATTAATGTAATTATTTTAAAAAAAATTTAGAATATATGATTTAAATTCATTACTCTGTTAGGTTTAATTATTGATTGAAAATGAATTGCGTTATTGTTCCAAGATTGGCAGCAAATTGTTGAACCATTATTATTATTTAATAGAATAATAATAATTAATGAATAGGTTTTTTATTTTTGTTTATGTTAACCATTAATTAGTAATAATTATTTCTTTATTTATTATTATTTTATTATTTATTTATATTTAATATTTTTTTATTTTCGTAATAATAATAATTTAATAATACTAATAATAATAATTTATCTGTTTAGAATCAATTTATGTTTATTAATACGTTACTTACGCAAATTTATCATTTATACGAATTTTATTTTGTAGAAATTCAGTTGTTGTAAATGGCAGATCATAATTAAATTTAATTTTTTTATTTGATGATGTTGATTCTTTATTTACATCAGAATTTTTTCTTTTACTATTTTGACTCATTTTGTAGGTTTAATTTGTATTAAAACAATTAATTTTGAAATATTTATGAATTTAATTTTGATGCTATCAAAAAATATTTGATGTCAATTAAAAATTTTATAATCTGAAGTCATTTGTTAAACTAAAAAAAAGTTAAGTTCATGTCATAGCCTTGACAGATCAACAGCTGACAAAAACGTCAAATGTTGTTAGAATAACAAAAATTTTTGTGTTTTAAAAAAGGTGATTATATTTTGATAATTATAAAAACGGAGTGCCTATTCTTACGTTAACGTGAAGCGACTTTCCAAAACTAAACCTACGCGAAATGGAAAATAATGCTGAAAAATGACACACGTCGCGCTAGTGTCGTGTTTTCATCGTCAACGAGACGAACCACGGAACAAGCAAACGAAAACATGCTTTAAAGGAAAGTGCCGGCTTTTATTATGTATAATAATAAGTATAGTCAGAGTCAGTTGTTTAATTATAGTTATTAATTATTAAATTTTAAATTAAGTGTTGTGTGTTTACGAAGGAGTCGGTATCAAAACTACACAACATTTTTCATAAAAATGTTACATTTTACAAAAACAAAATAATGTTATTTTAACATTTAACTTTTTTGCCGGAGTTTGTTTAAACATTTATTTTTTATGAAATATGATTTTTTACATTAACAAAAAAAATGTAAAATTTAAATGTTATTTTGTACAAAATAAATTTGTGTTATTTTATTCATGTTATTTTCTACAAAATTTTTTGTTATATTGTACAAAAAAATTTTGTTATTTTTTACATTTATGAACAAAATTTTGTCTCACTTATAACCAAAAATTCTTTTTTATACTGTTATTATTTATTTATTTTAATAGTATTCAATGTTATAAATCATATGTTTTGTTAAAAAAAATTCTTTGCTATTGTTATTAATTAATAATAATAATGATTTTTTTTTATTTAAAACTTTTAATTTTTTAAAAACTTATTTAACCATTTTAACAATTCAAGAGATATTTAATTTGTCTTGAAATAAACTATAACCAACATATTATTTTTGGATGAAAATATTTAATTTTTCGCAAAGAGAAATTATTTATTTATAAAAAATTAATAATAGATACTTAAAGGTTAAAGGAAGATCTTAAAAAACGAAAATATTATTATAATGTTCTTCAAATATTACCTAGTTAAAAGTATTCCTATAATAACATTAATTAAAAATTTTAGCAGAATCTTTTAGTATTATGCTTTATTATAAACAAGGAAGAGTAACAATACGCAATAAACTAATTTTTTAAAAATCTTTAATAAAAAATAATTCGATTTATAACATAAAGAAACATTATTTTGTGCAAGATAATCACATTCTATGTTAAATCAACATACTCTATTAAAAAATCGACCCAATTATGTTTTCTCATATCTGAACGGAAAGAATGTTATTTTGGTGCAGGAGCAAAGTAACATTTTCCCGTATGGGTGTAGGGTAAGCAGGTAGATAGTAAGTTTCTCGTTAGTTTTTTTAAAATTATTACTAGGTGGTCTTAAAAGTCACCGTTTACAAATTCGAAGACAGATTCTAAAAATTAAGAAATATTTGGAATACATATGATAATTAAAAAACTCAACAGATAAACTTGATAATTATTATCTGGTGGTTTTTAGGGTGGCCGTTTACATAAAATTAAGGGGTTGGATGCTATAAGGGGATACGCATAAAAGTAAAAGTCTTCACGAACAGTGAGACACTGGCTTCGCAAGGGGACAGCAAAAACTATACGCGTTCTCTTATAGCATCCAACCCCTCAAGTTTTCATTCAACATATCCGCAATTTTTTAAATGAGAGTAAACTAATGAACATATCTTCTTACTAGTAATTGACAGCATTTTATTAAATTTTTTAAAAGTATTATAAAATAAAATTATATTTAATACAATTTCATAATTAAGTACATTTTATTTAATCTGACGCGTTTCCATAGTAAAATAAATTGGGTATCTGATCATTGAATAAAAGGACCTTAACGTATGTTCTTATTATTAATTTAATATAAAAATTTTAAATTAATTTACAATTTATTGCAATATATTCATATTTATTAATCGTTTATGTTGATCCTGAATAATAATCTTTTCAGTAAAATTAAATATTCAGTAGAAAAAAAACATTTTATTATGAAGCATTATAGTAAAGTAGTTAATGTACAACTGCAAGTATGATGTAACAGAAAAATTTCTAATTATTAGGAAATAGAATAGGCTAACTTTTTATTATCCTTCTCTTAAAGCAAAACCTTCATAAGTGGATATGGAACACCTTAAAAGATGCCATTCATTCCCAGTGGGGTTGCTCTAAGTATTCCCAGTCATCCAGAGTACACTGAAAGAAAACGTATATTTAACTTTATAGTATTTTACAAATTGGGGAACAAGTGCAACATACAGAAATTTTGATACAAAAAATATTGAACTTTAAATAAATTTATGTGGAATTAACTATAATTATATCAAATATCAAGAATTTAAATTCAATTCTAAATATTTTAATATAACTTTACTAAATTCTACAAATTTTTTTTAATGTTTAGTATTTTCTATATCAAAATTTCGGTTAGTTGCACTTTTTCCCCAAATTGTAAAATACTTTTACAAAATTTAATATACATTTTCTTTCAGTGTATGGATTGCCTTTAATTGGTGTGTGTGGTATGGTTGAGAAAGGATTTGCAAAAGCGCACATTTTCATCGCTAGGCGGTATTGCACACTACTTACAAAAGGATCGATTAATATAAGGAAATTTTATTAGAATTTCATACCTTCACTTTTGCAGTTAAACAAGTAATCCTTTAAAGAGTTTAAAAACTTGCGCGGCTCTTCTAGTATTATTAATCAGAATAAACAAACATAACACAAAGTTGTAAATCGTAAATACCAATAGCCTACAACATATTCAATAATTGAATATTCATACAACGAAGTACACATACATCAATACAAATTTTATAAATAATTTTTAGAATTTTATAATTATTATATACCTTATGCAGAAATATTAATTTAAAAGGCATATATTCTATTATAATTATCAATAAACACGAGGATACAGTATAATATTAATTTTATGAAGGATTGGTATAAGCGTGCACTTTCATCGCCAAGGCGGTATTGCACACTATATGAAAGGATACATATGAAAATGGAAAATGTATTTCAATAGTACTCATTAGTGGAAATTTGGAAGCAATTCTGCGATCTTTAGGATATAATATGTTTCGAGTGCCTTTTAAATAAACATGTGCTACATATGGATTTTCTGTAATATTTTTAAAAAAACATTAATTTTCAATTTCAAATGCCAGTTACTGTGATTTTAACATAATATGTATATGAAAAATTTTACAGTATGGTTATTTGCATTTAAAGTAAGAATTTTTTAAATAATGTGAATAATATCATTTTATATATTCATCCTGAATAATAATAATAATTTGTCATTGGATATGTACATTTGAGTCTATTGGAATATCAAAAGTAAAGGATTGCAAAATGGATGATGTTAATGGATAAGGCAGACTTTTTATTATCCTTCTCTTAAAGCAAAAGCTTAGGGAGTGGATATGGAATACCTTAAAAGATGCCATCCATTCCCAGTAGGGTGGCCCTAAGTATTCCCAGTCATCCCGAATATGGATTGCCCTTAATTGATGTGAATGCAATTATTGAGAAAGGATTTGTAAAAGTACACATTTTCATCGCTAAGCGGTATTGTACACTATTTACAAAAGGATAGATTGAGATAAGGACATTTTATTAGGATTTCATACTTTTACTTTTTTAGTTTGAACAAGTAATACTTATAAGAATTGAAGAACATGCATGACTCTTTTAGTACTATTAATCAGAATAAACAAACATCACATTATGTTGTAAATAGTAAATGTAGATAGCGCATAACATTTTTAATTATTTAATGTTGATACAACGAAGTACAAGTATATCAATATATATTTGTGTTGTCAGAATTTTTTAAACATTGTTTATGTAGCAATCTTAATTTAAAAACATGTATTTCGTTATTGTTAGCAATGGATACGAGTGCATAGAGGCGCATTATTATTACTGTTATGTCACTTGATCGTACTGTCATTTATAGAAAATGATGATTAATCCAACAGTATTTAAAATGAAAAGACATTTTTATTTTAATGAATTGTTGCTTTTCGAATCGTCATTTTGACGAATTGTCAGTTGATCGATGCGATATGAATACAAATTGTCACATTCGTTACAGCAATTATGTTATTTTTCCAAAATGATATGTTTACTAATTCTTATTGTTGGGGAGTGTTACAAGGAAAAATAAGTTCACAAATATTTCATGAACTAGTACATCACTTTTGGATTAGACACAAAGTTCTTTAAAATCAATAAACACTGTTTGTCAAAATTTCATGAACTCCTTTACTAGAAACATAGTACAGTTGCCGAATTTTTCGTGGAAGTTAAAAAAATATTTTAAAAAGAATAAAAAATAATTTTCATAACCAGATTTTTTTGTAGTACACCCAAAAAAGTATTTTTAAATTAAGAGAATTCCTCTTCTTTTGCAGCATTTTTTCCTCTTATATACGGGCACCAAAGTTTTCTTTTCTAATTGAGAGGATTTTCCTTTATTATATTTGTTATTAAATGTCACTTTTTAGACAGGTTAAAGCTGCTTTCAGAAAAACAAAAAGCAACTTAAAAATCTTCTTTCTAGTATAAATTTATTTCATTTTTAGAGAAATAATTGCAGTCAAAGAATAAATATTAAAATTAATCTTTTAATTAAAATATTTTTAAATATGAACAAAAATTCCTCTTTCTTTTAGATGAATATTCGTAAATTGAACAAAAAAAGTAAAAATAATTGTTAAGCGGAATTTTCTTTTCACTCTGAGATGTTATTTTTTTCGGTGTATTTAATTTAATTTGATAACTATACACTATTTCAAATACACAAAAACCTATTCGCACCAATCACACAAAGAATACACAAATTTTTCGCCATTAAAATTCGCAATTCGCTTCACAGGATTCGAACATAGTACCTATACTCTATAACACAATTGTCCTAACAACTAACCGACACGGCTAAATCTAGATTTACACTGTACTTCGACAAACTACACGATTAGCTTTAGTCAACTGTGGAGCTTAGGTCCGTGCAAAGTAGAAAAAGACTCTTAATAGTAACATTTAATTCATTTTTACGCATCATTTGTTTCACAAACGAACTTAGACCACAAAAATATTCACTAAATACACAAACCAATACACTTACGAACAAATATCATACATTTATTTGAAATAATAACTTTTAAATCAAAGCCCGAATGTAAACATCTACTGACTAATGAATGCTTGATCAGCCATATTTGATGTGCATAACGAACTATGCGTCCTAATGAAAGTCGCGATGCAAAAGTTCATGGTTTTTTCGTGCACTTGTATCTTAACTTTTCGACCAACTACTTTTCCTCACACTGTTCGTGAATAATCCATTAACTTTGTTTCATTTTTTCATTAAAGTTTTTCATTTATAACCAAAAGTGAATGGAAATTTTGTGTTCCATCCAAAAGCGATGTATAAGTTCACGATAGATTTGTGAAATTATTTCGAATTATAATTTATACGAATTTCCATCACATTGAATTTAAAAGACTTAGAATTTCTTCGAATTATAATTGAGCTCCCACAGGCTATAACTCGATCTGCGCTCGGACGCAAGCGCTAGTACCTGTCGGGGAGCAGCGAGCGCCTCTGCGCCACTCAATGCTCAATTGACGAAAAGTTTGAAACCGAAGAACTTAAAAATAATTTAATTTTAATTAACATGAATTTCTGTTAAACAGAAGTATGTCGGGAAAGAATATTAATTTGTATAAATTTTTATTTCTTATAAATAGCACTTATAAAATTTTAGGTTATAAAAGTTATGTATTGTCACATTGGTATATATTTTAATATAAAATGGACGAAGTTTTATTTAATCAAATTAATATTTGAAAGATGGTCTATTCACGAACTCTGCATTAGTATAAATGTTTATGTTTACGAATTAATGTTTGATAGATGTTTTTAAACACCAAATAATCATTTGACTAAAATTATATATGGCTCAACAGGCAACAGTCAAAAATATTTCAGCGCGGAATTTGAAATTGACCAATCACAAATTTCTTGATAATTTTTAAAATCCTGGTAGAAATGTTTCTAACAGTTAATAGTTTGGCAATTTGAAAGTTTTATCAAATGATAATTAGGAGCTTTAAGAATTATATGAAATAACAATTCTTACAAATAGAAATTCGGGCAATAAAAGAGTTGTTTTAAAGTAGTTCTCTTTCTCTCTCTCTCTCTATCTCATTTGCAAATTTTGAGAAGATGTTTCTGCGGGAGCCCTTTAAATGTAGTAGAAATTTCAAAATGCTTTGCAATTCTTAATTTTGAGTTATTTAAGTTCAAGCTTTAACTTTTACATGGAACAATGTTAAAAATAAAAATTATTAACCACAATAACTCAATTTTTTGACATGGCAAGGGAGTTAGAAATTTATACCACTTTTATAGGGAATCTAATGAAACATTTCCTTAAAGTTTGAAAAAAATGTATTGAAAATATATTTTTTTAAGATTGATAGTCGGAGAACTACCTTAATGATAGAACCTTCAAATATAAATTTAATTGTTAAAAAATTTTACTAAATTGAAATTAATTTAAATAAGAGTGCAGCAATTTATAAACTCTACAACCTAACAATTATTATAAATATTATTTATAAGCAATAGAAATTAATACACTCCAAAATTACCATAATATATATAGATATATGTTTACTATAGTAATTTTTGCATAAATAACAAATCTCATAAGTGATAATTCATGAAAATGTCTTTTCGGAAAAATATTAATTCGCGAATGTTTCTTTCGAAAAACTGTTGATTTGATGAAGTGAAAATGCAAACAAATAACGTTTTTCCAAATAATGAAAATTTGTAAAAATGTCCTTTCGGATAAATAACATAACTACTCTTTGCGAATGTAACAATTCTTAATGAGGTCGCTTTTAAACAAATGACAAATTCAGAATATATCGATTCGTAAAAATAACAAATCGTTATACACTTCCTTATAAATACAGTTAATATATTTATCACACTTTGAAAAAAATGCCAGTTTGGTCAAATGACATGTGGGGAATATTCATGCACCTCGAGAATATTACATATAGCAGTTACTGTAAATTAAACATTATATATTTAAATAAAAAAATTTTCAGTATGTTTATAAGCATTTGAAGTAAGCAGTTTTAATTATAGAAACTATTTACTATACTACTATATACTATATACACGGAAAAAAAGTACGTGAAATTTTCATTGACTCGGTACTTGAATTTTGGATACGACACAAAATACTAGAAACAGTCTAGTACTTTTGCATGAGAGTTTCAAAAGCAGTTAATGAAAATTTCTAGTACCTTGCTTGAGAATTTCATTGACTTTCACAAAAATTGTATATTTCTGTAAAATAAAAACATAATTTCCACTTGTTCAGTTTTTCTGAAATTCACTCATTCATTCTCATATTTGGATAATTAATCACACAAACAGAAAACTATTATTATTGTGTCACTTTTCGATGTTTATCAACACTTATGAACTAACCTATAACACACACATATATTCACGTATAACTTAAATATAAACACACACTTAAGACTTAAAAGTAAGTATCGAATTGTTCTTATATACCACATGGTGAAATTTTTCACTACTTAAGAGACATGCTATTTCACTGAAAACTGAGAATTACATAACATTCTGTTTTGTGAGAAACACAACATACAATTTTTTTTGAAAGTCAATTCATGAAGACAAATATATATTAACACTATTTGTTTTTCACAAAATAATAGTATATTCACATCTGAAATAACCACAAATGGAAACATACGATCAGCTGTCATTTACCTTGGATAGAAACGCGCAACACACACTGCGCATGCTCTCCAGAATTTTCAAGCGCAGTCAACTAATCTTTCACGTACTTTATAAAACTGAACACATGACTTTTGGTTAAAATTTAAAAAACACTGTGCCCCATAATAGTACTAGAATAATTCTAGGACTTTCTTATATTTTCTAATAAAAAGTATATGATACCTCCTTGTATTTTGTGTCCTATCCGAAAGTCTAGCACTTTCAAGGAATGATTCACTTACTTTTTTCCGTGTACTATATACTATATGCTATATAAACTATAGAAACTATATAAAATGTGTATTAAATTTTGTAAAAGTATTTTACAATTAAGAAAAAAAGTTCTACAAACTGAAATTTTGATACAAAAAATGCTTAATTGAAAAAATTTATGTGGAATTAACTATAATTATATCAAATATCAAGAATTTAAATTCAATTCTAAATATTTTAATATAACTTTACTAAATTCTACAAATTTTTTTTAATGTTTAGTATTTTCTATATCAAAATTTCGGTTAGTTGCACTTTTTCCCCAAATTGTAAAATACTTTTACAAAATTTAATATATATTTTCTTTCAGTGTATGGATTGCCTTTAATTGGTGTGGGTGGTATGGTTGAGAAAAGATTTGCAAAAGCGCACATTTTCATCGCTAGGCGGTATTGCACACTACTTACAAAAGGATCGATTAATATAAGGAAATTTTATTAGAATTTCATACCTTCACTTTTGCAGTTAAACAAGTAATACTTTAAAGAGTTTAAAAACTTGCGCGGCTCTTCTAGTATTATTAATCAGAATAAACAAACATCACATTACGTTGTAAATCAGGCCTGCTCACGTGAGTAGGCAGCGAGTAAGGGGAATGGAGTGGGGGACTTTTCCATGTAGGCTCTCCGCCTTTCTCTTTGCCCCTCAGCCCGTCGCACAAGCCTATATGGTGGTATGGTGGGGGCTGTTACTTGTTTCCCCTTACTCGCTGGCTACTCACGTGAGCAGGCCTGTTGTAAATAGTAAATGTAGATTGCGCATAACATTTTGAATGGCTTAATATTCATGCAACGAAGTACCTGTGCCCGAATACTAACTATAATAGAATTTTAACAATAGTTATTTTTTAAAACATTTGCTTATATAAGAATATTAACTTGAAGTTCTATTAGCACTTTGTGTTTTTCATTTCATATTAATATAATAGTAGTGACATTAATGCATTTTAACAAAGTTTGGAGAAAAGGAAGTTTTAGGTTATAATCTGTAACAAAAGGTGTACTTTGGATATTATTGTTTATAAAGGATTTGTAAAAGTGCACATTTTCATCGCGAGGCGGTATTGCACACTATTTACAAAAGGATAGATTGAAATAAACAATTTTGGTTAGGATAAAAACAGTTATAAAGGATTGGTATAAGTGTGCATTTTCATCGCAAAGCGGTATTGCTCACCTTAAAAAAGGATGTTTCTTAGGACGGAAACAGTTTTGAAACCATGTTGATGCTCAATTAAATTGCCAAACTACCCTGTAATAAAGGGTGAATTGAGGTGGATTGACAGTTTTATGCCTTTTAATTCCAAACCAATACCGTTTTTGACCGTAATCTTAAATCTTAATGAATTTTCTTTCTATTGTTAAATTGTTTATTTCTATCTAATTTAAGTCTCTTTAACCACGTGATTAGAATCTAAATTCGTCTTAATGCCGTTTTAAGTGCATTAAAGGTGATTTAATTTCTTGACACGTGGTTACAGAGAATTAAATTGGATGGAAATGAACAAATTAACAATAGAAAAGTAATTCATTAAGATTGCGGACAAAAACGAAAAGGGTCTTAAAATTTAAGGGCATAAAAGTGCGATTTTACTTTAATTCACTCCTTATTACTGGGTATTCATACTACAAACATATTTTAAAAGAAATTACAGACACTCATGACTTAAGCCTATCCACAACATGAAAGAATTTTCGTAGCATCAAAAAGAAAAACTTAGAAATTCTACTTGTGCGATTCCATGGGAGATTTTAGTCTTTTCAGAGTAAGTAAACCAATTGCAATGAAATTCAGGAATTTTAATCTACACATAAAAAGAAATGTTTCCACTAAATATTACGTCAAAACATTCAGTAGATTTTGAGATGTCAAAATTTTGGAAAAATTTTGAAAACTTTATATCTCTTTTCCATTTTAATCAAATTACTTAATTCTTTTTATAAAAAATTTAGCATATAAAAAAGAAAAAATGTTTACACTATGTTTACACAAAATTTTTGTAAACAAAAAAGTTATTAAATAATAATTGAATAACTTTTGAAATGCCCCACGAAATTGAATGAAACAAACACTAAAATAATCTTACCAGTGATTTCTTTAAGATTCCGAAAGAAAAATAGTACACTTCGTATTTCTTCATATAATATATATTGATATTTTTGTTTACTTTTAAAAGTAAACATTAGAAGTTTTTGCTACATGGCGTGCAAATATAGTTGCGCGCGCAGACCTCTCTTTCTAATCATCTACGAATTTCCGGTTTTGGATAAGGCTATTCAAGTTGGGTGGGGGAAAATTCAAGATGGCCGTTTACTGGTGCACAAACTTGTATACAAAATGTATGGGATAGAGTCTAATTTTTTAAATATCTCGCTTAAACGAAATTTTTAACCATAAGTTTATTAGGATTTTGTGTTTTATTTTTAATGAACTATTTTTTGCAATAATAAAAATCGATTTTTTAAATTTTTCGATTTTATAATTGCAAAAAATAGTTCATTAAAAATAAAACATAAAATCCTAATAAACTTATGGTTAAAAATTTCGTTTAAGCGAGATATTTAAAAAATTAGACTCTATCCCATACACTTTGTATACAAGTTTGTGCACCAGTAAACGGCCATCTTGAATTTTCCCCCACCCAACTTGAATAGCCTTATAGACAGGTCTGCGCGCGCACCTAAATTTGCACGCCAAGTAGCAGAAACTTCTAATGGTTATTTTCAAAAGTGAACAAAAATATTAATATATTATATGAAGACATTCGAAGTATACTGTTTTTCTTTCGGAATCTTAAAAAAATCACTGGTAAGATTATTTTAGTTTTTGTTCCGTTCAATTTCGTGATGCATTTCAAAAGTTATTCAATTATTATTTAATAACTTTTTTGTTTATAAAAATTTTATGTAAACATAATAAAAACATTTTTTCGTTTTTGTATGCTGAATTTTTTCTAAAAAGAATTAAGTGATTTGGTTAAAATGGATAGGAGATATAACGTTTTCAAATTTTTTCCAAAATTTTGACATCTTAAAATCTACTGAATATTTTGACGTAATATTTGGTGGAAACATTTGTTTTATGTGTAGTAAAATTGCTGAATTTCATTGCAATTGGTTTACCTACTCCGAAAAGACTAAAATCTCCCATGGAATCCCACACATATCAGAATTGCAATAATTCGACATTTATTTTCAACGAATTATTATCACATAAATTATTATGAAACTTAAAATATATATAATCGAATTATAATCTGACAGAATTGAAATTTACTAAAATTTTAACGTAGAACCATTAATATATACTTAATATTATATTTTAAATCATTTCTATTTCACCATATTTGTAGTTAATCTTATTTGCGTATAAGTGTATGTCCAAAATACTGAATTTATAAAATATCTAAGTTTTGAAACTTCTAATTTCTAAAGCACTTAACTTTTAGAATCAAATGTCGAATTTTCATTTGTCCGAACTTTTTTTGTCATAAGAGTTTACTGTCTATGTTTTTAGTTGATAAGATAGATTTAAATCAATCACAACAATAAAAAATACAGGTAGTAAACTTTCGTGACATAAAAATATATGACAAATGATAATTCGACATACTAAAAGTTCATTGCTCCACAAATTCGATGTTTTATAAATTTAGTACTTTAAATATAAACAAACGAAAATAAGGTTAACTACAAATATGGTTACAGAAAAATTTAGTTAAATGAAAATTATTGTAAATTTAATTTTAAATACATATTTATGATTCTACTCTAAAACTTCGGTAAATTTAAATTCTACCATATTATGATTCGATTACATATATTTTACGTTATATACTAATTTGATAATGTATAAATGCTGCTATACAAAAAAGTAGATAACTGATAAATCTTTTAAATTTTAATTCCTTGATATAAATTTTTCTGTACTTTAATTTTCTTTAAGCAAAGTTTCTATTTTCCTTAAATATATATTATAAAAAAAAGAACAATTACAAATTCTATACTTGCATATTTTTCTACTTAAGAATTTTTTAAAATTTAAATACAGTTAATTTATAAAGGTTTTTTATAAATAATTCTTTGGCTCTAAAATCAGAAGTTTTTAAAAAAAATTATTGATCATAAAGTTAGGAAAAATTAATCCATTTTTAAAAAATTTTACATTGCTTAAACATCTAAAGAAAACTAAAATTTTTATTTTTTGACATATTCTATCTAAACTCGATATTTTTAAAATTTATAAGCTATTAAAAATAGGTCAACATTCTCAATTCGAAAAATTTAAAGATTCATAACTTGAAAATTTGGACAATTAAACAAAAATAAAAATTACATATTTTATGTTTTTTCAAAGAACGAGAAAAAAATTTAATCACAAAATAAAAAATCACTAGAAATTTCATATGAAATTACCTTTATAGATTGAATTATATTTCCAAATATGAGTTATTAAAAAATCTATTTCTTTAGTCAGTATGACTGGTTACACGAAAAATTTCTGAATTGCACCAGAACACTTGATTCGAGAAAAAGTTGATTTCTGATTCTTCCGATTTTCAAACAAAATATTGACTTTTTCCCTAATCCAAAAAAATATTCTGATTTACTCTGAAAATGATTAAATATACTTAAAAAATTTTCCATTTTATTTATTTGCGAATTTCGTTAATTGTAAAATTATTTAAAGAAATCAATAAATTCTCTTTTGAATAAATATTTAATCATTATTTTTCAATAGGAATTAGGATTTTCAAAAACTTTAAATTCAGACCTTATAAAAATAAAAATTTTTGGATATTCTTATAAAACATTATGAAGCAGATCATTATTTTATATTACAAGAATATTTTCACTGTGTAATTTCAATTCAATTTTTTATTTTTTATAACTTTAACTGAAATTCTTCTTTAAATCAATTATATTTAATAATTTCTAAACAAGTTCTTTTCGAATTTTCAAATCCATTTGTTTACAATTCAGTTTTACAAAATTTGATTTTTTGGAAAATCTTTATACAAGCTTTTCTCGTCAAGTGTTCAATAAAAAAGAAAAATTTTTTTCCAATCGAGTTTACACTCGGGGCTTTTATAGTACTAATAGACAGTAATTTTAAATAAAAATTATTTTTTAATTAGAACAATATTTTCCGAGAGGGAGGAGGTCAAAGTTTTGTGGGTTCACTGTACAATCTTTAATTTTATAATTTTTGAAATTAATTTTTAAATCAATTTTTATTACAAAGTTCGAAGAAAATTTAATTCTTTAAAATCAAAAATAAATAATTTATTGAATAATTGAATGTTTATTTAAACAGAGTTCTCATACAGAATGTTATCATGAGATTTTTAAATAATTAAATTGTTCTGAAGATTTTCTAAAATTTTTAAGAATTTGAGAATAATTCTTGTAAAATTTGTATTACTTACACGAAAATTTTTTTGTGAAAGCCACAAGTTTTTTTGTTTAGTGTTTCCTACAAGCCAGGTTAGGTGAGGCACAAACCAATCTGTAATATCACCAAGAAATTCAATTGTTCGTCTGCTACTGCTTTGTGTATTTCCCAAACCTTGAAAATATTTAAATGTTTAAGTAGAATTTTATTAAAAAAATTGAAATAATTTGAATTTTTTGGAAAATTTGAATATAATAGTGTATATTAAACTTTTAAACTTAAAAGAATTAATGGAAATTTTTGAAAATAATTAAAAGTTTTCCAAAAATTATATTATTTATAAAGATAATTGAAAGTTTGACAGAAATTTTTTTAAATTAAAAAAAAATAATTTCTACGAAGAATTGTATTAACTTTTAAAAATACCTAGGGTAAAATTCACCACTGGCGTTGTATAACGCCAGTACAGGCGTGGGTATAACTGTACTGGCATTCGTCCGCCTAAAAAGCGGCGTTGTATAGGTGTTCTACTGGAACATGACGAGGATATTACAGGTTTTATGCCGACAAGCGACCGGCGTTGTACTAGCATTCATCCGTCTGGCAACCGACGCGTCCCAAATTATATTTTCTATTAAAAAATAAAAAAAAAAGTTTAATTAGCTATGCAATATACATATTAATTAATATTTATTTATAAATCATTTGAAGCATTTTTGAAACATTTAACATTTTTTCACAAATTGAAATTATAAAGGCTTACAGAAGGATTTAAACTCGAAGCCTATCCCAATTTATGAACCAATGACTAATTACAATTTTTTATAAAATTTTTTTTTTTACAAAAAAATAAGTGGCGCACTACTTTTTCTTCTACTTCTGGGAGTAGACTGAAGTATAAAAAGAGAAGAACCCGTCACGTGCAAAATGGTTTTAGAGAATTCGATTTTCTGAGACAATAATTGTATAACATATTTATTTTTTAAAACAATTTGTGCACTATTTTATCTTATATTCTAAGATGTAGAACAAAGTAAAAAATACAAAAAGGACCCGTGATGCGCACACTGGTTCAAGAAAAGTATTTTACAAAATGTCTATTACTTAATTGGCTAAAAACAAGTGGTTATTATTGCACCACTAGTATTCAGTCAAGGAAATAAAAATTTATTTTGTATTTTTCTTAGTTATATTTTTTCAAAATTTGATATTTCTCCTCTACACTGAAAAAAAAGTATTGAACCAAGAAAATTTTTCTTGGTTGCAGCAAATCGTGGGATTGAATACGGCCAAGAGTATTATAGTATTGATTCAAGAAAATGATTTTCTTGGCATAGTGTACTTGGTAGGAGAGTATATGTTCTTGATCCAAGAAAATATGGAATTCAGTCAAGAAATTAAGTTACACGAAAAAAATGCAGATTATATTAATTCAAGAACATTTGGATATCAAATCAAGAAAAAATTTTCTTGATTTGAGAAAATTATAGATTTCAATCAAAAAAATATTTTCTCAATTCAAGTAAATTATTTACTTGAATTCTTCCCCCCCCTTTACCCCCATCCTATCATTTCTAATACTTAGGTCAAACATTTTTATTATTTAATTAATTAACATTTTAATTTTTTATTTAAATAATTAAATAATTGTTATTTTACATATATATTTACATTTAATTAATAATTAACACAAATACAACAAATATACCTTGAAAGAAAATTTTCCTCGGTCGGAGGAATTGAACCCGGGTTGCGCGCATCAGAAGCTGTACCGTTACCACTATGCCATCTAAGCCTCAATGGACAGTTTTCAAAAACTGCTATTTAAGTTGCACATCCATTTGAAGAGAAATATTCTTGGATCAAAAACACTGGCATTGTGTTAAGTAAAAAAAGTTTTAAATCAAATAAATAAAATGATTTGATTTAAGAAACACGATTTCTTCAGACAATACTTTACTATTTCACTTAAGAACATAATATTCTTGATTCAATCCTTTTTGGTACTTCGGATAAGTAAAATATTTGATTTGATCAATAACATATTTACTTCCACCAAATACTGAATTATTAATTCAAGAACTCTATCCAATGCTAATAATTACTTGGCACAAGAAAATTAATTTCTCTCCTTAAGTAAATATGGGATTGATTCATGTAAACTCTGCCAAGTAAATGCATTTACTTGGTTCAATTACAATTTTTTTCAGTGTACTCGAGTAATTGCTGCTGTCAAGTAGTAAACTTCACTCTAATAAAATCACTTACTTTTACCAATAGTTATACAATATACTATAGCTGAGAATAAATTAGGGACAAACATTTTTGATAATAAATGTTTGCAAGATATCTGTACACATATCGTAATATTTCAATTTGTCTTAAGTTTATGTGTTATATATATATATATATATATATATAAATTTATTCATCACTAATCATTCATTATAGTTTTTCCAAACACAATGCAACAACATTACACACGGATAAGAGAATTAATACCATTAACTATTCATTGCTGCGCAGTAGTCTTCCTTTACAATTGAAAATGCGCAGATTACATGAAAACTAAACTGCAATACTAGACTTCTTCCAATTTGATAGTAAACTACTGCGCAACAAAAACAATTAAACTACACTTCAGGACATGTACAGGTGTAGTTGTAGGTTAACGCACAACAGTAACTACTAAATTGCACCTCTGCCCAGGTCCTGATGCAATAGTAGACAACTGCGCAGAAATAACAAGTAAATTGTGCTTCTGCGCAGGAAAAATGTCATGGTGGACAATCGTGCAGCAATAACTAGAAAATTGCATTTTAATGGTGGATCACAGCGCAGCAATAAATAATAAATTACACTTCTGCGCATCAATAAATAAGAAATTACCCAACTGTGCATGACCAGATATCATAGTGGACTACTGCGCAGCAATAACTACTAAATTACACTTCTGCGTATGACGAAATGTAAAAGTGGACTACTGCGCATCAATAAATAAAAAATTACACAACTGCACATGTCAAAGTGTAGTTTTAGTCTACTGCGCAGCAATAACTACTAAATTGCACTTCTGCGCATGACCACATATCATAGTAGACTACTGCGCATCAATAAATAAAAAATTACACAACTGCGCATTAATAAATAAAAAATTACACAACTGTGCATGACCATATATCGTGGTGGACTACTGCGCAGCAATAACTACTAAATATCACTTCTGCGCATGACCAAATGTCAAAGTGGACTACTGCGCATCAGTAAATAAAAAATTACACAACTGCGCACGTCAAAGTGTGGTCGTAGTCTACTGCGCAATAATAACTACTAAATATCACTTCTGCGCATGACCAAATGTCAAAGTGGACTACTGCGCGTCAGTAAATAAAAAATTACACAACTGCGCATGTCAAAGTGTGGTCGTAGTCTACTGCGCAATAATAACTACTAAATATCACTTCTGCGCATGACTAAATGTCAAACTGGACTACTGCGCATCAGTAAATAAAAAATTACACAACTGCGCACGTCAAAGTGTGGTCGTAGTCTACTGCGCAATAATAACTACTAAATATCACTTCTGCGCATGACCAAATGTCAAAGTGGACTACTGCGCGTCAGTAAATAAAAAATTACACAACTGCGCATGTCAAAGTGTGGTCGTAGTCTACTGCGCAATAATAACTACTAAATATCACTTCTGCGCATGACCAAATGTCAAACTGGACTACTGCACATCAATAAATTAAGAATTATACAACTGCGCACGTCGAAGTGTTGTTGTAGTCTACTGCGCAGTAATAACTACTAAATATCACTTCTGCGCATGACCAAATATCATGGTAGACAATAGCGCAGCAATAACTAGTAAATTGTACTTCTGCGCATGTTTAAATGTAATTTTAGTATAGCGTCCATGTACAAATTACGTAAGGACTATGTTCCAAAATTTTAATCCCCCCTCTCGTTTCGTAAGAACATTTGCAAACATTAGCGCCATTTTTTCTGCTGGTTATAAGGAGCTTATCATAAGCTTGACCCGCCCTCTCCCTAGGACACTATGCAATTTTTACACATCCTCATATACTGACTAAATTAAAATAAATACCTTTTAGTTTTCTCAAGATGGCCGTACACACGCTATGTACTGACAGTTGATTAAATAACCCTTTTTTCTTTAAACATGGACGACACGTTATTTTACGTATAATGACGTGTCCTTATCGTGCCGCGACACGATACTTTTAATCCGTGGAGAATAGTGTCGTATTGTGACACGATACTGATTTTCTTGTCCTATTGTGACTTTGTCAGTACCTGAGAAAAAGTAATCATCTACCTGGATACTTATGGCGACGTGATAGATAATATTATTTCCACTTATTTCATAAAAATACTTACATATTACAATGAAGATGTTTGCTGAGTTGTAACACGACTGGCACTTTTGGAAATTATAAAATACTGCAACAGTAGCTACTGTAAAACTGACGAGTAAGTGAAACCACAAAGGAAAATTTCTAGTGACGTGGGCACAGACCAAGCCTAACCTCGACCGGCAGGAATGTATAGTAAACATGCGGAGCCCCTTCTTTTGCAGTACCGAATATAGCACCAGTAGTGCCCCTTGTAATATTTATATTTAATTTAAGTCTTGAAAATGTTGAAATTTTTGTAAAAGACTTAGAAAACATATGTAATCCACCTCCAAAAGTTAAACAATTTATTTGTTATAAACAATGGCCAGCAACAATCATAAACTGACTGAATTGTGTGTTTTTTAGTCAATTGTAATTGAAACAGGGACCGCTACTAAAACGAAACTAAATAGAAAATTACTTTCGTTTTAGTGTTTGAATTGACACGAAACTAAATTGACAAATTGACTTTAGTTTCAAGTCGATACGAAACTAAATTAACAAATTAGATTTAGTTTCGTGTCGACACGAAACAAACGATTGAAAAATAAAATTATTTAGTGTCAATCACAGAAAAATTGTTTTCCCTGACTTACGTAATCACAGTCACTTAAGTAAATGGTCAAACTTACGTCAGTTATGTAACTAGAATAACTTACGCAATTAATCAAATTTACGTAAGTTACACAACTAGAATAACTTATTAAATTAAATGAACTTACGTAAGTTGCGCAACTAGAATAACTTATCCAATCAAATAAACTTACGTAAGTTACGTAACACACGCTATTAAATGAACTTACGTAAATGATCAAACTTACGTCAGTTGCGTAACCAGAATAACTTACGCAATTGAATGAACTTACGTAAGTTACGTAAGTAAAGTAACTTACATAAATGGTCAAATTTACGTACATTACGTAAGTAATCACATTTACGTAACTTACGTAACTTACGTAAATTTATTTAATTGTGTATGTTATTCTAGTTGCGTAACTTATGTAAGTTCGTTTAATAGCTTAAGGTTGATTAATTGCGTAAATTGCGTAACTTACGTAAATGATCAAACTTACGTTACTAGAATAACTTACGCAATTAAATGAATTAACGTAAGTTACGGAAGTACAGCAACTTACAGAAATTGTAAAATTTGCTTAAATTACGTAAATAATCACATTTACGTAAGTTACATTATTTGCTTTGGTTATGTAATATACGTAACTTTCTTTAATTATGTAAGTTACTATAGTTACGTAAGTAAGAGGAAACAATTTTTCTGTGATTGACACTAAATTATTATGTTTTTCAATATTTTGTTTTGAGTCGACCCGAAACTAAATCTAATTTGTTAATTTAGTTTCAAGTCGACACGAAACTAAACTCAATTTGTTAATTTAGTTTCTTGTCGACTTGAAAATAAAGTCACTTCGTTAATTTAGTTTCGTGTCAATTCAAACACTAAAACGAAACTAAACTTTCGAGACGGTCCCTGAATTGAAACAATATCTAACGGAATAGAAAACGGCGATATTTTTGTAGATGACATAACAAATATAATGAATTTCAAAAAGTTAAATAATTGAATTGTTATAAACAATGACAAACAACAATCTTGAACTGACAAACTTTTTTGTGCTATTTTGGGTAAATTTGAAATTAGCAACATTCTATAGAAGTAAAAAACATCGCAATTTTTTGTTGCTGACGAAATATATAATAAAACCCTAAAAGTTTGAAAATTTAATTGTTATAAATAATGTCCAGCACTAATCATAAACTGACAGAATTTTGTGTTTTTTAGTTAATTGTAATTTTAAAAAATATCTGACAGAATAGAAAAAGGCGAGATTTTTGTAGATGACATGGAAAACATATCTAATAAAATTTTACAAATTTCACATTAAATCAAATGTAATTGTTATAAACAATGACCAGCACCAAACTAATAAACTGCTAAAATTTTGTGTATTTTAAGAAAATCTGAAATTACAAATAAATATAAGTGTGTAGAAATCGTCGGCATATTTGTAGAAGAAAGAGAACGTTTATAATATTTTTTTAAGTTAAACAATTGAATTGTTATAAACAATTAACAGCTATTATCTTTAATTGTCAAAGTTACGTGTTTTTTTAGAATATTTATATTTAAAAAATTTAATGGGTTAGAATAAGACGGAGTTTTTTTCAGATTTTTATTAAATGTTTTTAAGTTTTACAGTTAAAGATTGGTACTGTCCATTGTATATTAGAATTTAATTATTAAATTTTTTGAAAATTTCATTAAATATGTTTCCTAATTGTTCTAGAAAAATCATGGTGTTTTCTGTCCTATTACATTTCTTTAATCTTAAATTTTCTAATAAAATCACGTAAGTCTGACAATTGTAAATTTGTGGTGGACACTATTTATGACATTTTAATTATTTAATTATTATTTGAAGTTATTTGTCGTTCGGTAGAAATAAAGTAAATATTTTTATCTATAGATAATTTAAGTTACAATTTCATTCTGAGTTGCTTTTCAATAAATTTTGATGATTCAAAAGGAGATTTAAAGTATCATTAATTTCTCCACCTCTTCTTTTTGCTTATTTACACCCAAATTACATTTTTATGATTGTT
This sequence comes from Leptopilina myrica (nomen nudum), assembly GCA_032872475.1. Taxonomy (NCBI): domain Eukaryota; kingdom Metazoa; phylum Arthropoda; class Insecta; order Hymenoptera; family Figitidae; genus Leptopilina; species Leptopilina myrica (nomen nudum). Next base: position 9,669,818 of record CM065467.1, read on the forward strand.
TAATATTTGGAATGGATTTGAATCTTTTTAGGTCGTCTTTCTGATATTATGTCCATGTAAATTAATTTTTTTTCTTGAGTTATGAGCAAAGAAACTTACTCTGAAAAAAGCATTGAACCAAGAAAATTTTTCTTGGTTGAAGCATATCGTGAGTAGATTGAATACGGCCAAGACTATTATAGTATTAATTCAAGAAAATGATTTTTTTGACATACTATATTTGGAAGAAGAACATATATTCTTGATCCAAGAAAATAAGGAATTTGATCGGAGCCCTTAATTACATATGAGCGATTCCATGTTAAGTGATCAAGGTTGAGAAAGATTTTTCTCCAATCGTAGCAAATTTTCCGTGCAAATATTGTTTTACCTAGTCCAATATTTTCCGAGGAGGAGGGGGTTAAATTTTTGTGTTTTTCAGTACAATGCTTATTTCAATAATTTTTTACTTTTAAACAATTAAACATACAAATTTGATAAAATACATTTTGGAAAGGTTTTTTCATGCCCTTGCGATTGGAAATAAGCATTTTGAAAAAAAAAATTTTGACCCAAAAAAATCAAAATTAAAAATAAATTTCAATTTTTGGGAGAGAGAGGTACGATTTTTTTTAAACGAAAGTTCTTACTAAAAGAACATATAAATGAAAAAGTGTGACTAGAATGTTTAAACATTGAAAAATAGAATTTTCTCTTAAACGGAGCTAAAAAAGGATTTAGAGCGCTCCGGCGAGTAAAAAACTCATTTTTTCAATGTTTAAACATTCTAGTCCCACTATTCATTTATATGTCCTTTTACTAAAAAACATCAGCTTTCCTTTAAAAAAAATCGTACCTCTCTCCCCCAAAAATTGAAATTTATTTTTAATTTTAATTTTTTTGGGTCAAACAAAATTTTTTTTTCAAAATGCTTATTTCCAATCGAAAGAGAATGAAAAAACCTTTCCAAAATATACTTTGTCAAATTTGTATGTTTAATTGTTTAAGATTAAAAATTTATTAAAATAAACATTGTATCAAAGGACCCCTTGATCACTTGACGTGGAATCGCTTATATATTTATTTACAGTAAGTATAAAATATACTTACTTTGATATTCAGCTTGTTGACATTTAGTGTAAACAAATTTAAAGAATATATCAGTATACATTGTAGCAATTATTATTGCTGCACTAGAATAACTTTGATTTTATCACTGACACTCGCGTGTAGAAATAGTTGTTGGGTGTAAGGATTTCACTATAGTTTACCCCATTTAAAGATGGATCCAGACTAGAAAAACTTTTTGGTTTCTAGTCAATATTGTCACACTCGTGTTGATAGTGTCCAAACTAGAAGTTAATTATTATATTATTATTTACTAATATTTGAAAAACGTTATCAATAATGTATCAATATTAAAGCAACATTGTCTGGAAATGTTATAATATACTCTCTACATCTGAATTAGTAGAATTCTACTAAGAATTAGTAAAATTTTACAATTTTTAGTAGTTTTCATGAACGACTTTTCACCTTTTTAATTAGTAGAATATTACTAATTTTGCTTCCTCGTGAGAAAGCTTTGTAGTCGTTTAATATATAAATTTTTTAAAAATCCTTTAAAATAAATGTTCTTCTATATAGGACTATGTTATTTAAGACCCCGAACAATTGTCCGGATGTATATATGTGTGTGTGGATCCCGTTTTTTGTGAACACGATAATTCGAAGAGGTTTCAACAAATTCGGATGAAAATTGCTAGGCATATTTATTACAAAAATATTTTGAAATAGATTTATGGACATTAAAAAATCTATAAAAAATTTTTTTTTTACTTTTTAAAAAAAAAAAAAATTTTATTGAATATTGAAGTTAATATATAATAAAATCTTATTATTTGCATCAAAACGAATTGATGGTATATATAAAGTATAAATTGTATGAGAGTTTATAGAGTTAATGACAATTAAAGCAGAAAAATTACCTTTTTTATCAAAAATTTAATTTTTTCATGAAAATTATATTCCAGTACAATAAAATTTTACTCATTTTTTTTAATAATCTTATCCGTAAGGACCATTTCTTACTATCTAGAAAAGAATAATTGGTAAAATCATCCACATAATATGTATAGTTGGAAGAAAAGTAGTAGTTAAAACTTTATTTAAAAATAAATCAAATAGCTCTTGATCTATTAAAATCGAAAAATAAATTTCTAAGAAATTTAATTTTTTAAATACAAAAAATCAATATTTTCAATAATTAATAACATAAGCAAAAAAAATTTTTACAAAATCTTTTAGCATTACAATTTCTTAAATGCGCTATTAAAATATCCGCATCACCTCTAAGAAGAAAATTAGAGAATTTTCGGTGAAACTCAGTCATTTCCAAATTCTGACATCTACTTTCAAAGTTTTGTACAAAATAATAAGTGAGACAAAATTTTGTTCATAAATGTAAAAAATAACAAAATTTTTTTGTACAATATAACAAAAAATTTTGTAGAAAATAACATGAATAAAATAACACAAATTTATTTTGTACAAAATAACATTTAAATTTTACATTTTTTTTATTAATGTAAGAAATCATATTTCATAAAAAATAAATGTTTAAACAAACTCCGGCAAAAAAGTTAAATGTTAAAATAACATTATTTTGTTTTTGTAAAATGTAACATTTTTATGAAAAATGTTGTGTAGTTTTGATACCGACTCTTGTGTGATTAAATTTTTAACAGACAGATTTAATTTTTTGAAAGGTTATTTATTAGTGAATTATTACTAATAATGAATTTTTATGAATTTATATTCTAATTTTTTTTTAATTTCGTTTAATAATAATATTGTTGTTTTGTAATTTATATTGATTTCTGTTTATTTTTCTGTTTTATTTATTATTATTTATTGTAATTTTGTAATTTATATTGATTTCTTTTTATGTTTTTATTTTCATTATTATTTATTATAAATTATTTATTAGAAATTTAATAAATTATTTTTTTATTATTATAATAAATATTTTTAGAAAATTTAATCAATGTTCACATTCATTATTTATAAATTAATAATTTTTTATAGGTATTCCATTCAAATGTTCCATCATTATTTCGGACAGATTAAGGAAAGTTTACAATTAAAATATTTTTTAAACGTTTATTATTTTATAAAGATGAATATTTAAAATTTTTTAATTTGCTTACTCTTTAAGAATTTTTAAAAATTGAAGTTATAAAAGGTTATATTAAAATCATGAATATCGAAAATTATACCATTAAAATTGTAGGAGATGGGAATTGTTTGTTTCGATCTTTTTCATATTTTTTATATAATAATCAAGAAAATCATCAAACAGTGAGATTAAAAATTGTATCATTTATACTTGACAATTGGAACTATTATGAACCTTTCATAATAGGGGATGAGTCTTATAATAACCAAATTTTGTTGGATCGAAATTCATATAAAGTTTACATGTCCAAAAGTCGTAACTATGCGTGAGAAGTTGAGATTCAAGCTTTTTCCAATAAATATAATACTTACGTTGAAGTTCAACACAGCATATTTAATAACAAAAGTTTTTTTGGTCAAAGTAATAATCGTAATAAACTTGTACTTTTACTATCAGGAAATATTGACAGCGGACATTATGACATAATTAATTGTTTTAATACTTATTTTTTAAAGGGAATAGAAAAAAAATATAATAAATTATATTATGAAAAAAATAAAGATTTTATTAAATTAAAAAGAGAAAAAAATATTTCAAATATTTTGTTTTTAGAACGTAAAAAAGAAGCAAATCGAGTTAATAATATGACAAAAGACAGATTAGAAAAAAAGCGGAAAAGCGATTTAGTTGAAAATATGAATATAAATCGCTTGAATAAAAAAAGAAAAATACAGTTAACAGAGAATATGAACGAAGATCAGTTGAATCGAAAAAGGAACGAGAACTTGATTGAAAATATGAATGTGGATCGTTTGAATAAAAAAAGGAAAGGGGACTTGGTTAAAAATATGGATATAAAACGTTACAATAAAAAAAGGAAGGGGATTTAATTAAAAATATGTCTAAAAAACGTTTAGATATCAAGAGAAAAACAAATACAGTAAAATTTATGACCGAAGAAAGTTTAATTAAAAGACGAAAAAAAAAATTAATTTCAAAATTTTGTAAAGTTTCATGTAATTATTCAGATTTTGGGGAAATGAATTATACATGTTTTCATTGTGGAGCTATGTTTTGGTCCATAGAATTTTCCAAAAAAGTTGTTGCCATGGTGGAAAGGTAGAAATTTCTCCTTTAAAAGAATACGATGAAAATTTAAAAACACTTTTATATGACAAAAAGTTTAGAGAATTGATTCGTTATTATAATAGTTCGTTTTTCTTTGCTACTTTTAATGCTAATACTATAAATCATTCACAAAAAGGCGTTTATAATTTAAAAATTCAGGGTCAAGTTTATCATTCTACACCTAACACAATTGCAGTTGAAGAAGGAAAAAATCCTTATTTAGGTCAAATATACCTTTATGACGATTATTCTGCTACACTTGAACGTTTAAAAAAAATAAACACTTTGTTAAAAAACACATTGCAATACTAACAGAAATTTTAAACAAAAATCCATATACTCTTAAATATAAGTCATTACATGAATTATCAAGAAAAAATTCTTTTCCAGAATACACTTTATATTTTGTAAGTAATATTCACTTAAATAAACATGTTTATAATAAGCCGAAAACTGCTGAATGTGCTGCATTAATAGTATCTAAAAATGGAGAAGTTCCTACTTCATTTGATTGTCAAGTTTACCCTAAAATGATTCCAAGTGATGTTGAAAAAATACATATTTAAACAAACACTCATTTCATTTAAACCCAATGACTTTTCCCATTATATTTCCTTCCGGAGATTTAGGATGGAGTCCTCAATTTAAACAAAATTTCAAAAGTAATAAAAGATTAACATGTTTGCAGTATTATTCTTATAGATTGGCTTTTAGACCTAACGGAAAATTTAACCCAATTTTATTTTGTGGACGGTTAACACAACAATATATCATTCATGCTTTTATTATAATTGAAAGCAATCGTTTAAATTATTTACGTTATAATAAAAAAAAATTAAGAGTAGAATGCTATCAAGGCTTGATGGACCACATTTCACGCAGTGCTTTCAACAATTCTAATGGTAATGAACGTTTGGGAAACATGTTTGTTTTACCGTCCACTCATATTGGTAGTCCGCGACATATGCATCAAATTTATCAAGATGCAATGACGATAAATAGAGAAATTGGTAGACCTGATTTATTTATTACAGTAACTTGCAATCCAAATTGGATAGAATTACAAAGAGTTCTAACAAAATTTCCACCTGGCACAACATGTAATGACATTGCAAAGAGCCTCGGCAAGCCCCATGCAAAAAATGCCCCTTTTTCGTACCTCGAATTTTGAAACTTTTTTTATGCTAAATGGTTGCATATGATGACCCAATAATCCCTGCAAAATTTCAAGATGAGCATGTGCCCCCTTTCCGAAATACAGGGGGTCAAAGGGGGCCATGTCCAAAAATAGAATATGCAATATAATCGAATAATAATGTTTAAAATATCAGACAAAATAGTTCCCTTAAGATTTTCGTCTGCTGATTACGAATCTAAAGTCCGTTTTTAAAACTTCAAAATGGCGGACCCAATATGGCGGACGACATTTTTAAAAATCGATCCAATTTATTTAAAAATCGTTACTCGGGGGTTTTTGGTTGGATAACTTCATCTTACCTTTGTTGGTTGGATTCTAATCCCTTATCTTTGTTGATCGGGTTGTCGATTACATCTTGCCTTCATAAGTTGGATAACTTCATCTTACCTTTGTTGGTTGGATTATTATCTCTTATCTTTGCTGATCGGGTTGTTGATTACATCTTGCCTTCATTGGTTGGATAACTTCATCTTACCTTTGTTGGTTGGATTATTATCTCTTATCTTTGCTGTTCGGGTTGTTGATTACATCTTGCCTTCATTGGTTGGATAACTTCATCTTACCTTTGTTGGTTGGATTATTATCTCTTATCTTTGCTGATCGGATTGTTGATTACATCTTGCCTTCATTGGTTGGATTCTAATCCCTTATCTTTGTTGATTGGAATATTACATCTTACTTTAGATGGTTTCAAAATTATTACATCTGGCCTTTGCAAGCTGAATTTAGCCTTAAACCTTGCCTTTATTCGTTATATTAGATCCGACATTTTGAATTTTTGAAAACGGACATCACATTCGTAATCAGCGACCCCAAAAACCCTCGAGTAAGAAGTTTCAAATCAATTGGATCGATTTTCAAAAATGTCGTCCGCTATATTGGATCCGCTATTTTGAATTTTTAAAAACGGACATCATATTCGTAATCAGAGACCCCAAAAACCCCCGTGTAAAAAGTTTCAAGTCAATTGGATCGATTTTCAAAAATGTCGTCCGCCATATTGGATCCGCCATTTTGAATTTTTGAAAACGGACGTCATATTCGTAATCAGCGACCCCAAAAACCCCCGAGTAACGATTTTTAAGTAAATTGAATCGATTTTTAAAAATGTCGTCCCCCATATTGGGTCCGCCATTTTGAATTTTTAAAAACGGACTTTAGATTCGTAATCAGCAGACGAAAATCTTAAGGGAACCATTTTGTCTGATTTTTTTAACATTATTATTCGATTATATTGCATATTCTATTTTTGGACATGGCCCTCTTTGCCCCCCTGTATTTCAGAAAGGGGGCACATGCTCATCTTGAAATTTTGCAGGGATTATTGGGTCATCATATGCAACCATTTGGCATAAAAAAAGTTTCAAAATTCAAGGGACGAAAAAGGGGCATTTTTTGCGGAGGCTCTTTAACAGTTCGTTTATTTAATGCTAAATTACGGTGCATAATATCTGACATTATAAGTGGAAATGTATTTGGTGAAATTTTAGCTTATGTCTATACAATAGAATTCCAAAAAAGAGGTTTACCTCATGCACATTTATTATTTGTTTTAAATTATAAGAATAAATTTTTAAATCCTGAAGAAATTGATAAGTATATTTCTGTAGAAATTCCTGAGGACGATGTTGAATTACAACAATTAGTTATAAAACATATGTCACATGGTCCTCATGAAAATAATTCTCCTTGCCTAAAAAAACATAAAAATCTTTGTTCTAAATATTTTCCTAAAGAATTTTTAAATAATACTGAATTTGAGAAAAATGGGTTTCCAAAATATAAGCGCAGAGATAATAGAAATCAAAATTATTTTTATAATAAAAAGGTAAACGGAACATTTGAAAAATTAGATAATTCGATGATTGTTGCATATAATCCTTTTTTATTAAAAAAAATACAAATGTCATATTAATGTCGAATATTGTGCTTCGATTATGAGTATTAAATATATATATATATATATAAGTATCTTCATAAAAGTCAAGACAGAGCATACATAGCATTAAATAAATGTAGTGAAAATAATAAAACAGAAGTTTATGATGAAATAACAGAATATGTTGATAGTCGATATGTTAGTCCTGTGGAAGCTGCTTGGCGAATAGAGGAATTACCCTTATCTGGACGGTCTCATTCAGTTATTCGTTTAGCAGTGCATATCGAAAATCAACAAAATGTTATTTTTGAAGAAAATAAGGAATGGGAAATTCTAAATAAAAACAATGATACTACCTTAACTGCATGGTTTAAATTAAACGAACAGGATAAAACTGCTAATAATATTAAATACTCTAACATTCCAAAATTTTATTATTTTGATTCTCAAAATAAAATTTGGAAAAACGACAATGTTTTTCTAAATCTTTAGATAGAATTAATAGCGTTAGCCCAAAAGATAGTGAAAGGTTTCATTTAAAATTGATTTTAAATAAATTCATTGGAGCAAAATCATTTAAAGATTTAAAAACTTTTCAAGGGATTACTCATGATTCATTTAAAAATGCCGCGATAGCAATGGGGTTAGTTGAAACAGATATTCAAGTTTTCAAAATCTTTGAAGAAGCATGTTGCATTATGATGCCATCAGAATTAAGAAAATTTTTTGCATGGTATCTCATTTCTGATAATGCACCTTTATTATCAACTAAAATTTGGGATAAATTTAAAAAATATTTTTCTGAGGGGTTTCAGAATAACAAAGAACAAAGAGATTTGCAAGAAATTAATGTAATCTTTAATTTAGAAAATTTATCATGTTCTGATTTTGGTTTACCAGATCCAAAATTTAATGCAGTTGAACAAACAATTGATGAAGAAAATCTATTTTTAACAACAAACAAAGAGAATGCTATGAATTTAATTAAACAATTAAATGATGACCAAAAAAATATTTTTAATTAAATTGTTAAAAATAATAATTCAATGATATTTATTGATGGTCCTGGGGGAACCGGTAAAACTTTTTTGTATAAAACACTTATTCATTATTTTTTGGGAGAAGGCAAAAAGGTAGTATCAATGGCATGGACAGGAATAGCATCAATTTTGCTTCCTGGTGGAATGACCAGTCATAGAACGTTTAGATTACCATTAGATTTATCAAATATAGAGACAACATTTTTAAAATTAAAGTCTGATAAACAAAAATTACGTAAATGTGATATTATAATTTGGGATGAAGCATCAATGATCCCAAAAAAAGCTTTAGAAATAGTTGATCAAACATTAAGAGATTGTTGTAAATTGGATGAATTACCATTTGCTGGGAAACTAATAATTTTGGGGGGAGACTTTAGACAAATTTTACCAGTAGTAAAACATGGATGTAGAACTAATATAATACAAGACTGTATTAAATATTCGCATTTATGGCCTAAATTTAAAGTTATGAAATTAATATACAATATGCGATGTTCAGATGTAAACTTTTCAAAATTTTGGTTAAAAATTGGAGAGGGTAATATTAATGTGTTTCAAATTCCTGATAAATGGATGACAAAAGACATTTGCACAAAAATATATGGTTCAACTATTTCTGAAGAAACAGATTTATCCAATAAAGTTATTCTTTCCAGCCACAATGAAGACATTTATAATTTAAATTATAAAATATTTAAAAAAATTAAAAGTAATGAAACCGTTTATTGTAGTATAGATTACGCAAGAAGTAAAGGAATAGATCAAACTGACGACGACGTACAATTAAATTACCCAATAGAATATTTAAATTCTTTAAAATTTCCAGGATTGCCGGTTCATAATTTATCTCTTAAAGTTGGGGCAATAGTAATGCTCATTAGAAATTTAAGTATTAATGACGGCCTTTGTAACGGAACTAGATTAAAAATTGTAAAGTTATATAAATTCAATATAAAAGTTAAGATAATTAATGGAATAAAAGCTGGAAATACTGCATTTATTCCAAGTACTACTTTGGATTCTGGAGAATTTTCGACATTACCATTTGTTCTATATAGAAGACAATTTCCAATTATTTTAGCTTTTGCTATTACTATTAATAAATCTCAAGGACAAAGTTTTGATGAAGTAGGCATTTATTTTAAAAGACATTTATTTTCTCACGGACAATTATATGTTGCACTTTCAAGATGTAAAAACAAAAACAAATTGTTTATTGAAATAGATTCTGAAGATTTTAAAGAAATAAAAAATATCGTTTGGAATGAAGTTTTTGAATAAAATATTTGAAATATTTTTAAAGTTATTTTTAAATTATTTTAAATGAAAAATTTATAACATGCACCATGTTAACTTCAATTTTTAAATAATTCTACATTCCTTACTTACTATTCGTGTTACTTAGAAGTGAAAAAGACTTTACTTAAAAAGAATCAAATTATATTAATAAATTTAAGATAAATTTTAAATTAAAAAATCGTATTTTACTTTAAAATAACCTACAATTCTTTATATGTAATGTCTTTTTTACTGAAAAGCGACAAATATACTTCATAAATTTTCGTAAGTAAATTTATTAAAACATTTTTAGTTTATGTGAGATGCTAAATTGGTTTGTAATAAAATTTAAATATGCATTTCAATTTTATTATACCTCCCCGTGGTGCATCTTGGAAACAAATTACTTTGAAATTATATAAATAATTTTAATTAAATTCTTAATCAAAATAAAAAAATCTTTAATTTTTTCAAAGAATTTGGCTAAAAACCAATAATTATAATTTTTAAATATTATAAAATACTATTGACGTAAATTATTTAAGAAAGAAAAAGTAAAAACAAGGGGGTTGGCGCGCAAACCTTAGAAGCAAATAACTTTAAGGTTATGTTAGTGTTTGTTTTTTGTTGATAGAAAGTTTCTTTTTACGTATTACCGATTAAAATATGTGTTTAATTAATATTTAAGTTGTAATGAAGGCTTCAGTATCAATAATTTACAGTGACAGTTGATTCCCTGTTTGAATTTTTATTTCAAAAATTGCAAACATAACCTATAATTTATTTTGTTTTGAAAAATCCATTCATATAATTTGATAATTATTTATTAGCTTTTGCCCGCCGACGACCGGCATCATCAGATAATTTTAAAACTGAAATTACATACAATTATTAGTGAAAGAAATATATCGAAATAAAATTTCTGGAAGAACATAACCTATAACATAATAACACAATCTATAACTTACCAAGAGGGTTTCCTAGCGGAAATGACTAAATATATAATTTAAAAAAATAATAAAACATTTTATTATGTCAACAAGGACACACTTAAAAAAGAAAATTGTAATTTCGTTCGTTACATATGATGTTAGTAGCTCCGAAACTAAATAGATGGTCGTTTTCATGTGCATGAGTGACCAAAGCTGTTTTTCTACTATCGTTCTTACAATCCCTCCTGTGTTCACTCAATCTGTCTTTAATTTATCTACCAGTTTCACCAATGTAGCAAGCTCTACATTGGCAAGGAACACAATAAACCACATGCGATTTTAAATCAAAAGAAGTAGGGTCTTTATTTTTTAAAAAGTTTTTAACGGATCCTTGTCATAAGAGAAAACATCACCAACATTGTATTCATTAAATAAATTTTTAAAACAATATTGCAGCTCGTTAACATAAGGCAAAACGACTAAATTAGTGGATGAAAAAGGTTCTTTGACATTAATATCATTACCATTGTTATTTAATAAACATTGGTAACGTAAATTAATATACTTATTCAAAAAAGTTACAGAGTAATTATTTTCAACTAGGATATCGTGAACAAATTTCAAATTTTCATTAAAAATTTTTTTATCAAAAACCACAGGATCCAATGAGACCAGTCACTTCTTTTTGTGGATCACCAACTTACAATATGTCACAATTCATTAGTACACCCATAAAGAAAGTTATTAGAAATTCGGAGTTTCATATACAAAATAGTTTTGAGTTTGTTAATAAAATTAAAGATTTTTATATTCCTAATGACTTCATTTTGGTCTCACTTGATGTTAAATCACTTTTTACAAACGTTTCCAAGGAATTAGTTTTAAAATGCACTAAATAAAAATGGAGAGAAATCAGACAGCACACAGATATTCCCGACAATATATTTTTGAACATTTTAGAATTTTGTATTGATAGTGCTTATTGCTCTTTCAATGGTAAATATTATAAACAGATTTTTGGTACTCTGATAGGTTCTCCACTTTCTGGTACCATAGCTGACTTAGTTATGGAGAAACTAGAATCGGATGTTCTTAGTAAATTAGATTTTGAATATATTTTTTATTTTAGATATGTGGATGATGTTATTACATGTATCCACAAAGATAGTGTTAATAGTATTCTTGATGCTTTCAACAGCTATAATAATAATAATATACAATTTACCATTGAAATTAAAAATAACGGTGGCATTAGTTTTTTGGACACCCTTCTAATAAGAGAGAACAACTCTATCATTACTGATTAGCATCACAAAGATACTTTTTCTGGTAGATATTTGAATTATAATTCTAATGTTTCTAGTAAAGATAAAATTTCAATTGTTTATGGCTTCGTGGACAGAGCCATTAAATTGTCTGATAACGAAAATTTGAAATTTGTTCACGATATCCCAGTTGAAAATAATTACCTGTAACTTTTTAAAATAAATATATTAATTTACGTTACCAATTTTTATTAAATAACAATGGTAATGATATTAATGTCAAAGAACCTGTTTCTTCCACTAATTTAGTCGTTTTGCCTTATGTTAACGAGCTGCAATATTTTTTTAAGAATTTATTCAATGAATACAATGTTGGTGTTGTTTTCTCTTATGACAAGGATCCGTTTAAAATCTTTTTAAAAAATAAAGACCCTACTTCTTTTGATTTAAAATCGCATGTGGTTTATTGTGTTCCTTGCCAATGTAGAGCTTGCTACATTGGTGAAACTGGTAGATATATTAAAGACAGATTGAGTGAACACAGGAGGGATTGTAAGAACGATAGTAGAAAAACAGCTTTGGTCACTCATGCACATGAAAACGACCATCTATTTAGTTTCGGAGCTACTAACATCATATGTAACGAACGAAATTACAGACGAAGGAAATTTAGAGAGATGTTTCACATTCTCAGGTCCGAAAACTCTGTTAATAAACAGACTGATTTAAATGATTTAAATCAGTTATATCATTCGTTAATTCTCAGCACTAATTAAATAGTATATTTATTTTGTATCAGAATTTTCTTAAACTGCTGCTTTTGTGAAATTTGAATTTATCTACTATATAGGGTTCTTCCTTACTATGTATGGCGGTACTTTTCAAATTCACTTACTATCACTTTAATTCTCTATTATATTAGAACAATTGGGATCAAGCATGCAAACACATGTCTTGTTTTTTTCTTTTATTTTTCCGTTTGTTATTTTTGTTTTTAACGACATGTTTTTCTTTTTTAAGTGTGTCCTTGTTGACATAATAAAATGTTTTATTATTTTTTTAAATTATATATTTAGTAATTTCCGCTAGGAAACCCTGTTGGTAAGTATGTTATAACCCGCGTGGAAATGAAAGTATGGGCAAAAGACGGCAAAGTATGGGAAAATGTGGGTAAAGTATAGCGAAATGTGGCACTAAGTTTGACTATGTATGGCAATCCCGCGTGGAAATGAAAGTATGGGCAAAAGATGGCAAAGTATGGGAAAGTGTGGGTAAAGAATAGCGAAATGTGGCACTAAGTTTGACAAAGTATGGCAATTAAAGTATTGCTAAGAATCGAATCCCATGGTTTAAGTGTGGCAGCAACAAAAATCATTTTTTCATCAAACAAAATAATAAAAGACACAACAACTTGAAATATTTATCATTTTTAAACCATAAACAAAGTGAGGCATATACAAAAATTATTTTTTAAATGTTTTTTTTAATTTAACTGTTTAAATGAACTATGGGCAAAGTATGGCCCATATTTTTAAAATAATTTTAATAATTTTGTAGATTTAAAAAAATGAAATTACCAGAAATTTAGGAATAAATAAATTTAGTGATTGATCAATTTATTTAATTAATTAATTATTAGCAACAACAAATTCAAATTTTTATATTTTTAAATTTTATTATTAGGCAATTAAATAGTAAATTAATTTTTTAATTTAAGGGTTAGTTCTAATTTGTCAAAATTTTATTTATTTAAAATAACGTAAAGACCAATTATATTGATGCAAGTTTTATAATCTAAATTAATATGATCAATAATTTGAAAATGGTAATACTTAGATATTTAATTTTATAATTCTGGTTAACTATCCTATATACAATTTAAAATATCATAAAAAGTATAATCTGGATTATATCACTTATAATCCATTTTTCTCTGTGTATGTATGTAAAAAGGTCAATACCAGGTCCTTCTAAAATACATAAACAGTATTTTTGAGGAAGGATGCATCACCTTGAATTTATTATAATGCATGCTTTTTCAATAATACTTTATTAAAAAATTTATTAATTTTTTTTGTTGGACGGGGGTCGGTTTTGGGTTCGATACCTTCCAGTACCAAACATAAAGTCAATTGACATTATATTTGGTACTGGAAGGTATCGAACCCAAAACCAACCCCCGTCCAACAAAAAAAAATTAATAAATTAATAAATTTTTTTAATAAAGTATTATGGAGGAAGGTTATTTTTTTTATTAAAAAATTTATTTATTACTATCTTATAGTGGCACTATCGGGTCGGACCCGAAAAGTCAAAAATAACCCGGTAATGACGTCTACGTATATTTTTCGGACCTGGTATTGACCTTTCTACATATATATATGAGCGATTCCATGTCAAGTGATCAAGGTGGAGAAAAATTTTTCTCCAATCGTAGCAAAACTTGGGGCTTTTGTAGTACTCATAGATAGTAATTTTTCGTGAAAATATTTTTTTACCTAGTCCAATATTTTCCGAGGGGGAGGGGGTTAAATTTTTGTGTTTTTCAGTACAATGGTTATTTCAATAATTTTTTACTCTTAAACAATTAAACATACAAATTTGACAAAGTACATTTTGGAAAGGTTTTTTCATCCTCTTTCGATTGGAAATAAGCATTTTGAAAAAAAAATTTTTTTGACAAAAAAAAATCAAAATTAAAAATAAATTTCAATTTTTGAGGGAGATGGATACGATTTTTTTTTTTTTTTTTAACGAAAGCTGAGGTTTTTTCCTAAAAGGACATATAAATGATAAAGTGGGACTAGAATGTTTAAACATTGAAAAAAAGAGTTTTCTACTCGCCGGAGCGCTCTAAATCCGATTTTTAGCTCCGTTTTGGAGAAAATTCTTTTTTTTAATGTTTAAACATTCTAGTCCCACTTTACCATTTATATGTCCTTTTAGGAAAAAACCTCAGCTTTCGTTTAAAAAAAAAAAAAAAAAAAATCGTATCCATCTTCCTCAAAAATTGAAATTTATTTTTAATTTTGATTTTTTTTTGTCAAAAAAATTTTTTTTTCAAAATGCTTATTTCCAATCGAAAGAGGATGAAAAAACCTTTCCAAAATGTACTTTGTCAAATTTGTATGTTTAATTGTTTAAGAGTAAAAAATTATTGAAATAAGCATTGTACTGAAAAACACAAAAATTTAACCCCCTCCCCCTCGGAAAATATTGGACTAGGTAAAAAAATATTTTCACGAAAAATTACTATCTTTGAGTACTACAAAAGCCCCAAGTTTTGCTACGATTGGAGAAAAATTTTTCTCCACCTTGATCACTTGAGATGGAATCGCTCATATATATTGTTTGTTTAATTATTTAACTAAATAAATAAATTTATATATCTGACTCCGTTTAAATACTGAGAAAAAAATCAAAAATTTTTTTGAACTAAAAATATATGTTTAATTTAAACATATTTTGTTATTGAATTAATTTTAATTTCTACCGAACGAAATTTACTATGCATTGAATAAAAATTATTATGTTTAAATCAAACATAATTTTTGGTTTATTGTATGACTAAGATAATTATGTTTGATTTAAATATATTGTTTTCTCAGTAAAAATGTTTTTTTTATAATAGTTATTGCTAAATGAATTGTTTGCAACTTTTTAAACAAAATTTTATTTCTTCTAAATGAATAAACCGATTGAAATAAATGAAGCTTGAATATTAAGGGGATAAGATATACTTTCATTTAGAATTAGAGACTTTTTAAAGAGTTTATTTTTTAAAAATTATTTAACAAATTTGTTATAAACAAATTTTTTTTTAAATTTTCTGCGTCTTTTAAAAATTTGATAAAAATATCAACATAATTAAAACTATAAGAAATAAAAATGTATAGTGCAACATGACTATACTTAGTTTTTAATCAATATTATGTTTATATAAATGTTAACTCGACAGTATTTTGTTTATTTCATAGATGCAAACAATGTTTTAATTCAGAAAAACATCAAACTTTCATGTCTGTTGCAATATAATTTTGATTGTAACTTTTTAAAAATTGTTGCTCATAAATCTTTTCAACGAATTTTGATTTCTTATAGTTTTAATTTTATGTTGAAATTTTAAAAAAAATTTAAAGAGGCAGAACATTAAAAAAATTATTTTTTCATAAAATTAAATACATAATTATTCAAAAATAAATTTTTTAAGAAGTCTCTAAATCTAAACAAAAGTATAATTATTTTATCTCCTTTATTATATCCCCGCTTGATTCATTTAAATCAATTCATTCATTTAGGAAAAATAAAATTTTGTTTAAAAACTTGCAAAAAATTCAATTTGACATAACTTTTATAAAAAAATATTTTTTTTTAGTAAAAACTAAAAATCTATACAAAGTAGTAATAGTTGCTCTGATATATAATAAAAGTTGCTTCGCTCAAAATATTAATTGCTTGAGACATTTTAAATATTACTCGACTTTTAATAACATTTATTAATTTTATTAATAAAATTTTAATTTAACATTTAATTTTAACATCCGACTGGTTCTTAAATTGGAACACTGAGAAAACATTATACTTAAATGAAACACAAAAATAATGTTAGACGATTTTGTTTAAATGAAATTAATTTGTAAGTTTAATCTCAATATATAGAAAATATCTACTGCATTGATTCAAAAGTATTATTTGTTTGAATAATTATATTTAATTCAAACATATTTTCTGTTACGGTTTAAACAAAAATTATGTTTAAAAATTTTATGTTTGAATCAAACTTAAAGGTTAACTACATATAATTTAAAATCAATCACAATTTATGTTTGATTTCAATATATAATCTCTTAAACTGAACCAGAAAATATGTTTGAATAAAACTTAAATATGTTTGACTGTATAGCAAAGATATTTTAAGTTTGATTTAAACAAAATTTGTTTGAATCAAATAATTTTTTTTCTCAGTGAAGCCTCAATTGTAGACCTATATTCAGTAGCTTATAAGTCCGAAAATATTGAGTTTAGGAAAAAGTTGTCAAAGAATAAAAGTTTTAGATTTATTTCGACTTTTAAGAAATGTAAACAGTTTTTTTATAAACAAATTAAGTTTTCCTTTTAAAATAAACGTTTATTTTTAGATTCTGGTGCTGCACATGTTCTAAATCAGTTTATATTAATATAATATAACCGACAGTTAAAAAAAATTAATTTGTTTATTCAAAAATTTTTTTTTACATTACTTAAAAGTCAAAATAAAAATAAAACTTTCATTTATTGCCAACTTTTTCCTAAACTCAATATCTTCAGACTTACAAAATATAGGCAATATTTATATATGTAAGTAAAAATATTTTTATTTTATGATTAGAAAATTAGTACTTTAAAATTAACTACAAGTAGGTAAAAATAAAATATCAATATTTAAAATAATTCAATCTAAATTTATGAAAAAATAAATGTTGAATAACAAATATTTCAAAACAAACATAAATAATTAAAAAAAATAAATTATTATTTACATACACATGTATATATTTACACATAAATACATAACACACACACACACATATATATATATATATATATATAAATTAAAATTTTTTTAATATATATAAAATCAATGGAGATGCTATTTAATAAATTTATACAAGTGGAAATAAACAAGTAAAATGTCTTCCGAGCGAGCGAGGACAACGACGCTAGTTAAAATTAATAATATTAAATTTAATAGCTAATTTCCTATCTGAAAATATTGCAAGTAATGAGACCAAGAAATCCTCGACAATTTCTTTGCAGTGAAAAACATATGAATATAAAAATTTCTTAAAATCACTTTCAGTAAATTTCCGGAGACTTTTTCAGGTTTTTGTTGAAAGTTTTTACAATTTACTAATTATTCGCTGTTACAAATAAAGATAAGGTATATCACTAAGTAGTTAACTTATTTGTCTCCAAAAATTGTAAACAATTTTTGAGTACATAAGATTTAAAACCAAAGAAAGAAGAATGTACCGAAAACAAAAAAAAATATGCACAAAATAACCAAATTTTTTTGTACAAAATAACAAACAATTTTTTCTTTATACGTACATGCAAAACGCTCGTTTGGCAACCACTGGCAGCACTCCAAAATGGCCGATTCCCTACAGTCCGACCAACCGATGCGCAAAACATTTTTCTCACAGTGTAGCGGTGGGCAAAATATTTTGCGCAGGACAATATGTCTTTCTCACTCACTTCCACAATTGATATTTTAGACCAATAAAAAAATTAACAAACTCCTCCTACTTTTAAATTCAATTTTTCTATTAGTTGGTAGATTTAAACAAAATGAAGAAAAAAAGTTAAATTTGAAAAATAAAACATATAATTCCAACCCCCAAAAGAAATAATGGATGTTTTAGACCAATAAAAATAATGTTAAAACTCCTCCCTCAGTTAGAAAGCTATTTATTATTTGTGTGTGAAGTTACACAAACTGGAAAAAAATTAATATTAAAAAAAACATATATATTTTTAATCCCTCAAAAGAAAAAATGGATATTTTAGACCAATAAAAAAATAAACAAACTCCTCCTACTTTTAAATTCAAGTTTTCTATTAGTTGGTAGATTTAAAATTTTGTTTAAAAAAATATCCATTTTTTCTTTTGGGGGGTTGGAACTATATATGTTTTTTTAAATATAATTTTTTTCCCTTCTTGTGTATCTTGACCAACAAATAAAAAAATAGCTTTCTTAATGAAGGAGGAGTTTAAACTTTATTTTTATTGGTCTAAAACATCCATTATTTCTTTTGAGGGTTGAAATTATATGTTTTTTTCAAATATAATTTATTTTTTCATTTTGTGTAACTTAACCAACAAATAAAAAAATAGCTTTCTTTATCAACAGTTTATTCTAATATGGATCTTACACACACATACATCCTACACTAAAACTGACATTTCCTACTTTAAACATTAATTTCTTATTAATTTAACGTTAATTTATCCTAAAAATATATCAATTACTTGTCATTAACTTTTTGTCATATTCTATGTCCCATTCCTCGTTAACGTTCTATTTACAAATTTGTACGTGTTTAATACGAAACGTCAATATAAAGAAATTTTGGAAATTTTCAAATGGGTTATTTTGTATAGTTTTTCTACAGGGCTGCTGATCAAAAACTGTAAAATTTGAAAAGACAGCAACTTGAAGAAATTTGCGCGACATCACTTTCAAGTTTTTAGCCAGTTTAACATCATAATTATGATTATAAAAAAACAAATTATGATGTTTTAATTCTCAATATAATTTAAACCAATTTGTTGTGGTTTTTCATTTTTTTATTATACATTTTGATTTTTACATATTAGGGGTAGTTATTTCAATTTGAAAAAATAAAGGGTGATGGAGCAATTTTGCTAATGCTTTTGAGTTGTTAAAAAAGAAATACATAAATTTCTTGTTCTGTTTTAAAAAACAATGTGGTTTTTTATTTTTTTACTTTAAACTTTTATTTTGTAAATTTAAGGGTTGGTTTAAAAAACAGAGGGGGATGGAGTAATTTTTACATTGCTTTTAAGTTGTTGAAAGAGAAGTATATAAATTTATTGTTCTATTTTGAAAAACAATTTAGTTTTTAATTTTTTTTTATTATACATTTTGAATTTTTACATATTAGGGGTAGTTTTTTCAATATAAAACACAGTGGATGATAAAGTAATTTTGATATTGCTTTTGAAATGTTGACAGAGAAGTACATAAATTTATTTTGTTGTTTTGAAAACCAATGTCGGTCTTTACTTTTAATATTAGGGGAGACCGGGGCTAAACTGGACGGATTTGGTCTTTGACCAGAAAACTCATACAAAAACATACTTTTTGCTAAAGTGTAATATACCGTTTTGAAGCTTGTACTTTCACCTACAAATCGCACTTGTTCGATTTAAAAAAAGTACAATAGCATTAGAGATATATTGCTTCGAAGGTGGCTACCTCAAAAACGAAAATCCGAAAATTGGTGGGGCTAAACCGGACACGGCCAATTAATTAAAGAATAAGATACAAATTTTCTTTTTTTTTTGGTAAAAAAGTCAAATCAATTCTTCTTTTATTTATTTGTAGATAGTTCTATACAAAGAATATAATATAATATGTAAAATCGGTAAAAATAATAATATGAAATGAATTACAGTTTTCAGGCTTGTCTGTTTGTAGCAACTCGCTTGCGAATTCGAGTTTTAAAATAAATTCTTTATTTATTTATTTATAAAGTGGTTCTAAGCAAAGAATATAATAATTAATTCTTAATGTTTTCCATTAAACTTTTTTTTTACTAAACTCAGTACACCTTGAGCTAAAAGAAAAATGGCCGTATGATATTTGCACTTTAATTTTAACGATAAAAACCCAAAAACATGAAGAAAAAAATTTTTTACTTTTACCTCAAGAAATGACATTTTCACATATTAACGGCAACTATTATTACAAGAAAATTGACACGTCCCTAAAACCTCATGTAGCATATGCATCACGAAATTGCGCGTTCATAGGTTATTTACACGATTTGAAATTCTTCACGGTTTCGGAAATATTTGACTTGTCCAGTTTAGCCCCATGTCCGGTTTAGCCCCGGTCTCCCCTATAATTTTGAATTTTTACATTTTAGGGGTAGTTTTTTCGATTTAATAAAAAACAAAGGGTGTTTGAGCAATGTTGACATTGTTTCTGAGTTGTTGCAGTAGAAATAGATAAATTTATTGTTTTGTTTTAAAGAGAAATCTGTTATTTAAGTTTTTTTACTTTAAAATTTGAAGTTAAGGGTAGTTTTCTCGATTTAAAAAAACAGAGGGTGATGGAGCAATTCTGACTTCAGATTCGTTTTCAGCGGGCAAAAATACTATAAGATATGTATGTCTGGTTCAAAAACATACAACTTTTTTTGTGCCTGTGTTATGAGTAATTTTTGTGAAAGCTCAAAATGAGACAAGGAGTCTAATTTATTTAGCAACTCATAATAAAATATCAAATAAATAATAAATATTGTACGAAATGAAAATGTATCTTACAAAATAATATTTTCGATTTGCAGCATCGCATCGATTGCAAATAATACAAAAAATAAGGGATATAAATTGTCGTCTATGAATTATTCTACAGGAGTATTCGTGTATTTGTAAGGAAGAAGTTATTTATTTTTTTTTATTAAGGCTATAATAAAAAAGACATATATTGTCATGTAAGAAACTAATGACTCATTTCAATGCAGATCAATATCTGACATGGAAAAGATTATCTTCCGAGGGACATAAAGACGAAAAATGTACCAATAACGAGTTGTTAGTTTATACATGCAATGTTGATTGGAACTTATACTATTCATTGTATCCTGATAAAATATACGCTTCTTCTTCTATATGTTTCGATGTAACGAGACAAATGTATTTTAGTTTAATTGATATATATCTTGTTCTCGCTCGAATACCTCTTATGAGCTCAGGTGTTACCCTTATATTAAAAAATATGATCTCAACTCCCTTTTTGTAATTTATTATTTACATATACATATCATTCAATAGATTATTCCGTATTTTATTATCAATATTTATTTTAATTTATTATTGATAAATAAAGATGGTAATTTTTATTTTTCATAAAGTACGAAAATAAATTTTAATTTTTAATAAATCCGTATTTCTTATAAGTAAATAAAAAATAGAAGAACAATCAGTTTTTTTAATATTAAATTTAATAAATAATGTCGAAGAAAGAATAATATTCATACGCTAAAAAACATTTGATTTCAAATAACCCTTTACTTGTTTATTTATTATCAAAAAAATATTTACTTGAATCAAATAATTTATTTAAATCAATGATAGTTGCTTCAAATACAAAAATTAATGGTTAAAATACAATTTAATTGACTAAAACTAAAAATATTTGATTCAAGTAAATATATATTTGATAATTAATAGACAAGAAATGAGTTATTTGAATTGAATAAATTTTTCTTCAGAGTGTAGTACGTCAACTTTTATTTACTTTCTAATTGTATTTAATTATTTTCTTTAAAAAAATAAATAATGTTCTAGTTTATATATTTATTAAGATATTTATTTAGAAAATTAAAAAAAATGTTTTTAAATCCTACTTATTATTGTATTTTAATGATTTTTAATTATTTTTTTTAACAGAAATAGTTAGAGCATTGCAATTTACATATAATAAGATAATAATAAGATAATAAGATATAATAATAATAAGATCCTTTCCTTTATTAATTAAATTACCTGTTTACGTATACTGTAACTTATCTACAGATATCAGAAAATATGTTTAGTAGGCTAAAAATAGAATTTAACATTTAGCCCCAGCGATTTGACTTTAAAAAAATATTTCAAAAAAGGAAAAAAACATGTATTTTATACAAAAATATCAGAAACTTTTTTATTGAAAGTTGTAAAAGACAAGTTGCCCTATACAATATTGGTAAATAAACATTTGCATCTAATAATTTAAAAAAATGTATTTACAGACTCATTTTTAATTACTTTTTAATTAATGTTAGAATTTTTCGCTGATAGAATATTTTTGAAATATAAAGATTTCGACAATATCAGCACATAGTGACATCTATTAGATGTCAATTGAACTCTTTGGTTTAGAGTTAGGTGTTACACATGATAATTACTTCGATATAGTTATCGATAAGTAATTATCAATTTTTAAATTTAATTTTGATCTGAAAAAATAAGCTGCGTGAACGAACGCAGTGTGCATCTGTGAGAACTCGAACCCCAGTTCATAGCTGCCTGTCGCGAGACCTACGCATATCAATGCACCTTGCCAGCACCTTGTGCTGATATAGTCGAAATCTTCATATTTCAAAAATATTCTATTAGCGAAAAATTCAAACATTAACTATATAGCTCTCGACTAGTGATGGGCTTAATCGGAGAATATAAGAAGCGTGTTCGTCCAGGCTGTGTTGGCAAGGTACATTGATAGACGTAGGTCCCGCGACAGGCAGCTATGAACTGGGGTTCGAGTCCTCACAGATGCACAGTGCATTCGTTCACACAGCTTATTTTTTCAGATCAAAATTAAATTAAAAAATTGATAATTACTTATCGACAACCATATCGAAGTAATTATTATGTGTAACACCTAACTCTAAACCAAAGAGTTCAATTGAAATCTAATAGATGTCATTACGTGCTGATATAGTCGAAATCTTCATATTTCATACTTTTTAATTAGTGTCAATTAATTTATTATTTTTAATTTTAATAAAAAAATGTTCTTAAAAAAAAGGTTTTATAAAACTCATTCATAAATAAATTTTAAATGTTTTATTATTTTTAATTATTTTTTTAACAAAAGGACAATGTTACCCATAAAAATTTTTTAAATTATTTTTTCATTCATTTTTCTTTTTTTATTGTTTTATTTACTTTTTTATATTAGGGGAGACCGGGGCGTAATGGATCACTTCAATTTATTTAAAAGTAGTAAATCAGAGTAATTTCGGGTTTTCATCAAGATAATGTACTTAGCATACTGCAAGTTTGTACAAAGTTTCATTGTTATATCCAGGATTCCAAAAATGTTAATAAAATTTTTTTGTGTATTTATGTACGTATGTATGTATGTCCGTATGTCACAGAATCTTTGTTCGCGAATCACTTAAAAACAGCTTAACCGTTTGAAACCAAATTTTGCAGAATGTTTGACCTTGGGCCAAAGAAGGTTTATGAATTTACAGATTTGAAAAATATTAATCAGAACGAGAGAAATTCAATTTTGCATTGTATTTAGTATGTTTTATAAATATAGTTATTATTATATATTTTATATGTACCTAAGCAAATTTATAAATTATAAGATATTAAAGAAAGAAGAGTAATATTTTAAACAATGTAAAAAGAATAACGATCACGCATCAAGCTACACGACCTACCACAAGTTTCACTACACGAAAAAAGAAGTATTGTGGAATCACGTAATCAAAATAATAATTGTGCATCAGTTCAACGATCTTCAACAACCTTCGACACGTGCAAGAAAAGAAAAATATGTATAACATACATGTTCTATAAATTAAGTCAAAACAGCAGTTACAAAACTCAACAAACTTGAATGAAGACCTTGTCGCACAAGGAGGAACCAAGGACATTCAAACATTTGTCGGTGGAACGCGCGACAACGACAACGATTCAAATAGCATGACTAATAAAGGAAGTCCTAACTAGAAAAACAGCTAATTTTTTATATAAAAAGTAGTACCTTTTCTGATTAGAACAGAGAGTAATTTGTTGGAAATCATCCAGTACACATCAGATCGTCTACAAGTGAACTCGAAAGTATATCTTTAAAAGTGAACAGTATATCCCCAAGTATTATTTTTAAACATATATCTTTAAAAGTGAACTATTCCCCAAGTATTGAATTTGACCTATTTTTTAACCTATAGGTCAAAAAGAGGATAAATAACGGACTCACATTACGTCAAAATGTATGTATAATTTGACATGTTTTTTGACCTATAGCTGAAAAAAAGGATAATAACAGCCTCACATTACATAAAAACCTATGTCTAATTTGACCTAATTTTGTTCTATTGGTCAAAAATTGGATAAATATTGGCCTCACATTACGTCAAAATGTATGTATAATTTGACATGTTTTTTGACCTATAGCTGAAAAAGAGGATAATAACGGCCTCACATTACATAAAAACCTATGTCTAATTTGACCTAATTTTGTTCTATTGGTCAAAAAGTGGATAAATATTGGCCTCACATTACGTGAAAATCTGTCTAATTTGACCTATTTTTACATATAAGTGAAAAACATAAGTCAAAACTTATGTCAAAATTGACCTATTTTTTGACCAATAGGTCAAAAAGAGGATATATAACGGGTAAAAATACTAAACACATACACGTGTATAATCACACATACATTAAATATATACACATGTTTACTCACACATATACATTACAAACCCAGCTGAAAAAGTTCTATAGAATTTCACTAGAATCATTCTATAGAATCATTCTATATAAATTCTAGAGAATTTCAATAGAATGATTCTATAGAATTTCTACGTGAATTTTACTAAATTTTAGTGGTTTTAATTAGAAGGAATATCAATATCGTAAAATAATTTTTTTAACATTATAGTTATGTATGGTTACGAAGTTCAATGAATTTTATATATTTAAAGGATATAAACAATTATTTTGGCCTAAAATTTGTTGAAAAATAATATTTTACAAATTTTAAGTCTTTCTAATTAAAAATCACTAAAATTGAATAGTATTTATGTAGAAATTCTATAGAATAATTCTAATGAAATTCTATAGAATATTCACTAGAATTCATATAGAACGATTCTATAGAATGATTCTAGTGAAATTCTATAGAACTTTTTCAGCTGGGCACATACACATGTATACTCACACAACACATACACATATACACTCAATACATAAACATGAATACTCAATTCATACACATGTATACTCACACATATACAATCAAATGGTACCCACGTACACTCACACATATTAGAGATCGAAGGTTGGGAAATATGCAATGGGAATATTGAGTGTGACACAAGTAAGGAGGGGATGAGGGAAAATATTAAACTATGGTGGGAAGGGCATATTGACAGAAAGGAGTATAAGAGAAGGCAAGGTGAGCACGAGAAGATGATAGAGCGGAAAAAAGAAGAGGATAAAAGGAGATTTTTGGAAGAGATGGAAGAGGCTGTGAGGAAAGGGAGGGAATGGAAAGTAATAAACAGAGAAAGGAAAAGAATAGGAGGGGTGGATAAGGGCATAAGTATGAGGCAATGGACTAGGTATTTTAAGGAGCTCAGTGGGGGGGTAGATGGGAGGAAGGAGAACGGCGGTAGGTGAAGCAGAGGGGGAGGAAGTAGACAATGCAATTGATATGATGAAAAGGAACAAAGCAGCTGGTTTCGAGGGGATGGAAGCGGAGAGTTTAAAGTATGGGGGGAAGTAATTAGGGAAGTGATCAATAGGGTGTGGATGGGACAAGGGTGGCCTGAGGGGTGGAAAACGGGAGTAATCGTGCCATTGATTAAGAAAGGGGAAGCGAAAAAGGTGGAGGAATATAGAGGAATCACTCTAATGCCAGTAGGATACAAGCTGTACGCAGAGATCTTGAGGCGGAGGCTAGAAAAGTGTGTAGGCAAGGCTGGAGGGATATCGCAAAGTCAGGCAGGATTTCGTAAAGGGATGGGCACGATGGACCACATATACTCTCTAAATTTTCTGGTCGGAAAGGAACTGAGGAAAAAGAAGAGGAAGTTGGTGGCACTGTTCGTCGACTTTAAGGCGGCGTTCCCATCTGTTAACAAGGGAGTGCTTTGGAAAACTTTGCGGGAAAGAGGGGTGAAGAGAGGTCTCATTGAGCAGATTAAGGAACTGTACGAGGATGTGAGGGCGAGGGTAAGAATTGGGGAAGCTTTCGGAGATATTTTTTGGATGGGGAGGGGGTTAATGCAAGGCTGTCCGTTGAGTAGAAGATTGGAAAAAGCGGGTAAGATTTTGGGGCAGGTGTGGGGGATAGGGAAAAGAAGGTTTAAGAATGATTGGAGAAATAGAGTATGGTTGTTTGATGTGTTAGTATGGTCGGTAATATGTTATGGGGTTGAGATATGGGGGTGGAAAGAAAGAAAGAAAGTGAAGAGTATGAGTGAGAGATATATGAGATGGACAATAATTGAATAAAAATTAAAACAGGGAAGGGAAAACCAGTGGACTCAACGGTGAAGAGAGCTTATTATTATTAAGGAGGAAAGGGGGCGAAACAGATGTCGAAATGGGAGGCGGAAAGAAAAGGGGTGATGATGGAGGCGAGAAGAGAAGAAAAAGGATGGTATGAAATGGAAGAGGGATGGAAGGAAAAAGATTCGGAAGAGAGGTGGGAAAAAATAGGTAAGTCAAGGTATAATAAGAGGTATAGAATGGTGAAGGGGGTGGGTGTGCCAAAATATCTAACCAGCAGAGGAAGGGGGGCAAAGTCGAGTAGGGTAATAAGATATAGAATGGGGGAGGGGGTAAGAAATTGCAGATACTGGGTGGGGGATGAAGAGAAAATGTGCAGAGTTTGTGGATATGAGGTGGAAGATTGGGGTCATGTGTTGGAGAGGTGTGGAAGAGGCGTGAGTGAGTGGGGGGAAGAATGGGGGATTGAGGAAATAATCAAATGGATTTTGGATGAAAGTGGACAGGGGGTGAGATGGATGAAAGAATTGGATGAGAGAAGAGAAATGTATGTGGGGTAAGTAATAAAGTGGGTGGGTTTTTGTATAGCGCGTTTTTAATTAATACGGAAAAGCGATAATGGGCACAATAAAAACAGGAAACGGAAGCCCAGGCACTGGAGAGAGAGTGAAAATTTTTTGCGTTCTTGTAATAGTTTTAAGGATTTTGTAATATAGGTTAAGCGTTATTGTATTTAGTTATAAGAACATTGTATATGAATCCTCGAACCCTGATATTACAGGGAGAGTAAATAAATTTATATTGTAGTGAATCTTACAGTTGAATAGAAGAATATCAAAATAATATTAATAAATAACAAATTTGTATCTCTGTCCGAATTAATTTTAAACAATTAGTAAAAATTATATGAAAAATAAAATTAAAAATTCTAAATGAAATAAGATGTTTAAAACAGTCTGGAAACTAAGAATATATAGAAATTCAAAGAGTAACATAAAAAATGAGGAAGGTATTATACACTTTTTTGCTTAACAAAATGTCATTTTGAGAAATAAATCACAATACTCTTAAGAAGTTTAACTCAACTAAAAAAAACCATACACAATATTTTTAATTAATTTTGGAGAGTTAGTTCGTGTAGAGTCGGTCTATGGAGAGTTACAAATTTTTTATTTATTATTGGAGAGTTTATTTGAGGAGAATCATTCAACGGAGAATCAAACATTTGATATGTGTGTTATTAATTATTATTATTATATAGAGTCCCCCTGTGTAGAATAAGTCTATGGAGAGTAATATTGAATGAAGAATATTCGTTTGTAGAATCAGGAATGTAGAATCAGTTTTTGGAGAATCAGAAAAGGTTGAACTGAGTCCCTGTCGGGAGTACTAGTTGTATCTTATTGGCCGACACAGTCTTGGTTTCCGCTGTATAACTCAATGTTAATAAGTGAACCCATCTATTTTAAACCAGAGGCTAATCTACTCGTTTCTTCTTTTAGAGAGATACACCCGTTAGCGGAAAAGCTTACCCTGGACCCTGGACACTTGATCCGGATATAATTCTTCGATATTTCATAGAACTTGGACCAAACACAGTGTTAAAACTAAAAGATCTCTGAATGAAATTGGTAACTCTCATCGCCTTAACTAAAGCCCAACGTCTTCAAACAATATGCAAAATGAAACTTGAAAATATTAAAGCATATATGTTAAATTATGCAATAACCTAATTTATTGTTAGGTACATTAATAAAATATTACCAGTTCAATTAACTAGAATAATTCAAATTTTATTATTATTGTTAACTTCAATTGTTTAACGGCTAAAAGCACTCAAGTTTAAACATATAAATAATAAATAAGTTAAGACACTTGTCAACAATAAATAGTTCATAAAACAATAAACAAATAAGATATAATTAAGAAAATTTTATTCATGTTTACCAGTATTACAATCTTTTAACAATTCAGGATCATTTGCAACCCATTTCCGTAAATGAAAGCCACCCCTTTCCATTAATCTAGATAATTGATTTTTTGTTTCAATAGCTGTAATTATATCATAGGCCCCGAACACTATATCATCGACATACATATTTGTCTACAACACATGCACGAAAAACTCGTGTTTTTTCCCTGTTAACATAGCAAGAAACAAACTTTTCTAGACTAGTAACTCGCAGCGGAAAAAAAACTCTTTCAGCCGGGAAAAAAACTTTTGCGCAGGGAAAAAACATTCGCACAGGGAAAAAACTCTCAATCTTCAATTTCATTGGCTCAAGTCGCTCGTGTGAAATGTACAATGTTTTCAGAAATATTCTTTCACGATTCAGAGGTACCAACTCTTATATTCGAAATATTACTATAAATCCCTATACTTGCACGTTATGTTCAAAGTTGGCAACACTGAAAAATAATAAAATTGATAACTTCGTGATGACAACACTAGAATGTGTAGCCAAACTACCCTAAAAATTATTCTAAGTTGGTTTTTTTGCAGTAGGGGGGCTCCGCCCCACCCACCCCCTGGCCGGGGCTCTGCCCCTTGACCCTGTCGAGGGGAGACCCCCCGAACGATCAAACAGCTGAGTACGTTTCAATGTATATCGGTACACTAGTCTTTACCACAGTGTCTCATTTCTGACAGGCGAAACAGCTATCCAAATAAATCATTCCTCGTTCTTAAACACTTGTTGATACTAGTTTTTCTTGCATGTTTTGTAGAAAATAACATATGCACCACGGGTGGAATGTTTTTGTGCCTCGTGCTTCGGCGCTCTCGTGCTACGGCTCGTTCTGCAAACATCGCGCTTGGCGCAAAAACACGCAATTCCACCCTAGATGCATAATATACTATTCTCCAAGATTGGTTTAGCCAATGGAAATTGATCTCATTCATCAATAGCCAACTGTTTGATTACTCGATTGGCTAAAAAAGGTGCGCAAGCAGTCCCATATGTGACAGTCAACAATTGATAGGCTTGTAATTCTCCATTATAATCACGCCATAAAATTCGTTGCGAGTTTTTATCACAAAAAATGTTTTACTTCTCCGTAAATAAGTTTTTTAAATATTTAACAGGTTACGCTGACAAACATAACCCATTTTACAACAACTTAGTAAAAGTTAATATAAAATAGAAAAAAAAGCTTTTTTCTTATTAGTTTAAGTATATTTTTACTAAATACGATAAAATAAACGTAAATTAACACAAAACTACTCACAGAAACAGTTAAATCGGTATTTTCTTGATCTAGCAAGTATTATGAACATCTTTTTCTTTTACTTATATCTCCTGTGGAGAAAAGGGAATTTCAATAAAACCTTTTGAATTTAATTCTTACTAATATCATAAGTCCGCTTTAATTGAAATTTTTGTGGGCACTCTACTCGTTATTTTTTTTATTAAACTTTAAAAATTTTGTAAATTTTACCTATTTTTTGTTGAATTTTTGTTTTCACGATTGAACTGAAGTTTGTTGCTTTG
This sequence comes from Leptopilina myrica (nomen nudum), assembly GCA_032872475.1. NCBI lineage: Eukaryota > Metazoa > Arthropoda > Insecta > Hymenoptera > Figitidae > Leptopilina > Leptopilina myrica (nomen nudum). The sequence continues at coordinate 9,699,938 of CM065467.1, forward strand.
TCTTTCGGAAAAGAGATTAATTTTAAAAGTATTTAAAACTATAATGAATTGTGTTTGTAATAATACATTGAAAAAAACATTTTTGATTCAAATAACCAATTATTTGACTATTATCAAATAAATATTTACTTGAATCGAATAATTTTTATTTGAATCAATTAAATAATATTTGCTTCAAATACTGAAATATTTGATTCAAATACAGTTTATTTGATTCAAATACAGTTTATTTGATTCAAAGAAAAATTATTTGTTTCAAGTAAATTAGGAAACAAATTTTTTTAGAAATTGATTGATAAATATATAATTTCATAGTGTAAAAATATAGTTGACATAAGCTGTCAATAAATATCCGAACATTTAATATTTATTGTTCATAAATAAATTCAATATAATGCAGTGTCGTGTAGGAATTGACATGCAAGAAGAGTGTAAAGGACTGAATAATAATAAATCGTTAAAATGTATGTATGAATTGACAGATTTAGATCGAAGATTAATAACCTTACGAACTGACAATCGAGTAAAAAATTCTAGGGACACAATTTGTAATTTTTATGAATGTAAATACTTGAAAAAGTTTGTAAACTTTTTTGGAAAGAAGTGTTGTGATCCTTTCAAGACACATGTAAAAAGCTTAACTAGGAATTTACGAGCAGTTACTAAGATAACTGAACATGAAAAATTCTCTTTAATTCCCGGTACATCCATTTGCACACAATGTAGAAAAAAAATAACGATAATTGATGAAGAAACTGTAGAAGAAGAAGAAGAAGAAGAAGAAGAATCAAGAATGGATAATAACGACTCCGAGTATATTCCTGAAGAAGAAAATAATATAAATACGTATTTAAATCTAGCATTGTCACCATCAAAAATGATTAAATTAAATCAAATTCAAAGAGAGCGAAAAGTCGAGAATGCAACTACGGAAAATTTGGTTGAATCTAGGGGGATCATCAATAATGATTTAACTCTTGACATTCAACAACTTGCAAATGATTATTTAGATCTTGTAGAGCAATTAAAATTAAAAATAAATTCGTGAAATAGTTTCGAAGAAAAAATTAAATTTTTGAGTTTTCAACCTAAATCTTGGTCTACAGCAAAAGTAGAATTTGCCCAGGCATGAAAGATTACATTTCAATTCGTAATGAACAAGGAAGCAAAGAAAAGAAGCAAAAGCGTTTACTTCTTTTTTCTTTAAAGGAGATATTTGATCATTTTAAGAAAATTAACCCCGAAATCGAAATAGGCTTTTCAAGTTTTGCTTCATTGAAACCAAAATGGTGTATTTTTGCTGGATCATCTGGAACACATTCTGTATGTGTATGCCCGTTCCATGAAAATATAAAATTAATGATTATGCCTTTGAAAACTAGTCACGATTACAGACACTTTTTAAATTATGCTTCTTGTGATACTGCAAATGAAGCATGTATGTTAGGAGAATGCAGTGAGTGTCCTGATTTTGAAATTGTCCATGAAAACATTGAAAAGTATGTTACTGATGGAGTGCAGTTAAAATATAAGAAATGGTTAAGTATGGATAAGACCTGTGATTTAATAAATATCGTTGAAACATCGGAAGAATTTATAGATACTTTAGCATCAAATTTAATTGAATTAAAAGAATATCACTTTATATCAAAACGTCAAGTGGAATTTTTAAGGCGAAGAAAAGAGGATTTGATTGAAAACCTGGAATGTCTAGTATTATGCGATTTCGCTCAAAATTTGACATACGTAGTTCAAGATTCCATCCAAAGTCACTTTTGGCTTAACAGTCAGGCCACTTTGTGGAAGTGGAAGTAGCTACAGTTGAATTAGCAACAGAAAATTGAAAAAATTGAAATGGATTTTTTACTTTTTTCACTTTAAATCTTAAGGGGTTGTTTTTTTCATAAGGGTACTTTTTTATTTTGAACATTGCACTGAAAATCACGGAAGATTAAATAATTACTTCCTGTCGATTTTCAAAAGTCTTTCTCTGTTTAAACTGTTCATTTATCTGGTTTACTGGAATTATTTAAAATATAAAAGGGGTTGCTTTTTGTTGTTGTTGTTGGGGTTGTTTGTAAGGGTAAATATGACATTTCATATGTATTAGTAAATGAAAAGTCAATATTTTATTTATAAAAATATTTTCTGTGATTAAAATAGTTTTTTCCTTTTCTATATGGTTTTAACTGTACAAGGGGTAGTTTTTGAGGGTTGATATTTTACATTTTTATTTGTTTAACATTAAGAGTTCTCTCTTTATGTATATTGGTGACTTCTGACATTAAACTTACCAAAAATAATGGTTTATTTGGCTAAAAGCACTGAAATGTTCATTTCATGCCTTAGACAGGGGGTACTTTCACCCCCTGTTTTCAGCCAAACAAGTGAAGTTTTGAGTTTAACAAAATTATATCTTTAATTAGGACACTTAGAACTACTAATTCTGAAAATTTGAACAAAATTAACGGTAAGCCAATTCCAATGCATTTTGTGCGGGGTCCTTTTCACTTTTATCTTTTAAACGATTCAAAACGCGATCAAGAATTAATCTTGCTCTTTCGAAAGAACTACCTATTTTAATGGGTGGACCTTCTTTAAATGGTAAACGAACCATGTATCTACCTGAACTTACTCGTCTATGAGTTGACATGAAATGCTTTTCGCAACTTATTTCGTTTTCAGTTAACATACTTGTAACTGGAAGTTCCTCCAAATTCCAAAAACGAAGTAAATCATCCTGAAGAGTATCAATAGAGATTTGATTTGCACAAAAATATAAAACGGACGGTGCTTGAACTGTGTCTACAGTACCAGAAAGGACCCAACCAAAAATTGTAGACTGTGCTGTCAAGCTCCCAAAAATGTTTTGTTTTAGCCCAGGAAGTTAACAAATTCCCAACTTATCAGCTCCCAGAATAAAATCAATTTCTTCTTCTTTAAAAGGATCAGAACCAGCTAATTTTAATTTCCAAATTTTTAAATTATTCCATTCAGTAGGTTTTATGGGACTTATGGCCAGAACAAAACAATTAAAATAACAACGATTTTTTATTACGATTTCTTTACGTTTTTCAAGTGGCATGCTTTTGAATTGAAGACATTTAACTAAAATGTGATTATCTTTACAAAGAAGAAACCTGAAATTGGCAGATGCAGTGTGATCCTTTACTAATCCTGATTTTGAAGTTTTACTTTTTTCAAGTGAAATTTTGGCAAGTTGATTAGATTCTAAAGCACGTATTCGCGTCAACAAAATTTCATTAAGTTGTTAATAACTTGGGTAATCAGAAGTTGCACCTAACTGCATTTCCCATTCCTTAAGTGAATTATTATCAAGTTTTCTAGAAACAATAAAAACAATTAAATCACTCCATTCTGCTACTGGACGTCGTAAATTTTTTAAAGCTTCTAAGGCTTCATTTGTGCCATCGAGAAGAAATTTTAACCCTTCTACTATATTACCACTAAATTATGGAATATCTACAAATGATTGTATTTGAGCTGTGATTAAAGCACTTTTATTATTATAACAATTTTTCAATTTTTCCCAAGCGTTAGAAAAATTTGAATTTGTTATTGAAATATTTTTCAATAATTGTGCTGCTTCTCCTGCTAAGGCAGAATTTAAATAATGTAAACGCGTAACATCCGATGAACTTTCATTTTTCATTATTAATGCGTCAAACAAATCACGAAAGTTTTCCCAATCACAATAATTGCCGGAAAATTCAGGAAGATTTATTAGCGGTAATTTAATCTGCATTGTTTCATTTATCGAAATGTCATTATTCGTATTTTTTGAAGAGTTACAATTTAAATTATGCAGTTGACAATTTAAGAAATCTAATGCTTTCAAAACGCTTCATCTAATTTCAGAAATTGAACTTGTGAAAAATATTCGTGTTTTAATTTCTCTTCAGAAGAAAAAGTTGTTTGTAATTTTAAGTCTAAAGCTTGAGCAGAAGCCCATCGTTGGTTTAGCTGAGCTAAACCATGATAACAGGTAAATTAATATTTGCTTTGCCAATTTTCTTAAAATTAGTTTCAGTGCGGCAGATTGCCTTATATATTGTATCAATCTCAATAAGAATTGGCACCATTTTAAAATTAAATTAAAGAAATAGCATATTAAATAATTAAAAAAAGTCTGCAAGAGTTAATCATTAAAAAAATAGTTAAGGCTAAAAAAAGAAAGAAATCTTTCTCATCTATTCGTCAAACGAAATGAAAATCTCATATAAGCAATGAGTACGCATGTACTTATCGAAATTATGTGACAGCAGTAGCACCCGAAGAAAAATAAATTGTCCCCACTCGTATGCGTTCCACCACACACCTTCAATCGTAGTAGTTTTGGAGAAGGCAATGGGCCAAGAGAGTACACCATAGAAGAAACAAGGACAACAGAAAAACTTGCGCGCTAAATTTCCTATCGTCAATGATTACGTAATTCTTTCTCCTCTTTTCCTCCTTCCAAGGCATCACTTTTGGCGGTAATAACGCTACCTTTAGCGGCGTCTATGCTACCTTTGACTGGAACACACTCCCCAAATAAATGTTTTTTCACAAAACATACTATGTAAACGATCTTCTTATTTCACCCTTGACGATTTATTAATTTTTTTTAATAAATGTTTTTCAGCCTAACATAAAATTTGCGAGGAACGATAAACATTTAACAGAGTCACTGGCAAGTTCACAATGCATCACATTATTTCAACGGTTTTTTCACACTCGTTAACAATTGAATTTATTCCACTTTAAAGTCATTTTTGCACTTATCCGGCTCGAAGGACCATGTTAAATTATGTTAACTTCAATTGATTAACGGCTAAAACCACTCACATTTAAACATATAAATCATAAATAAATTAATACACTTGTCAACAATAAATAGTTCATAAAACAATAAACAAATAAGATATAATTAAGAAAATTTTATACAGTCGAATTTAAGACTAACGCGTTCCTCGTACTCTTGCAGACTAACGTTTACAATTCCCCGAATTTTCACACAGATTGAGAGAATTAATAATTGTATAATTTTAAGAAAATCTAGTTAGAACAGTAGCCTATAATATTAAGGCGCTCTATTAAAACTCTCACTCGCAAACAATATAAAAAAGAAATAAAGATATACATCGCAGACAGAATTGAAACTTCCAAATTGGGGAAAACTCCACCAGAGTTACATCAGGCCGAAAGAAGCGAACTCACTGATTTTGACTTATAAAAAACCTTACCATCTAGCGGAAAAGCAAACGATCAGTCGCTGGATAAAGGACATTATGGAGAAAAGTGGCATCGACACATTATCTTACTCTGGATACAGCGTAAAACACGCTTCCGTTTTGTTTGCAAAAAGAAAAGTAGTAAACGTTGAATTAATTAGACAGACTGCAGGCTGGTCTGAAAAATCCAATACCTTCGGAAAATTTTACAACCGCCTATTGCGCGATACTGAAAATAACTTTTTAATTTCTGTTCTTAACATTTCAAAATAAATCTTTGTCATGCTTTCGATGTAACTTCTATTGTTAAATTTGCAATATAAACAATTGCACTCCAATTCAAATCGCCTTCTCTCTTTAAACAACTACAATTGATCTAGAGGACGAGATCACGGTTAAACAAATTTACCTGTAAGTGATGTTCAATCGAAATTATGCAAGTAGATCTCGTGCGAATAAATCACTCCTACCTTCCCCAAAATACACTTAGCGATTTGAAAAATTAAGCGTAATGGCGATAAAGCGATGCACTCTACGGGACGCCTTCTAGAAATAAGAAATGGCGGGAGCTTTAAAATGATTGTGATAAGGATCAAGCAACTAGCGTTACTACGATTGATCTATTCGGACGAGATCTACTTGCATAATTTCGATTGAACATCACTTACAGGTAAATTTGTTAAATCGTTCAATTTCACTAAAAACATTGTCGAATGTCAGTATCAGGCACATATATAGAATGTCGCATACTAATGAGTAAGGTAGAAATCTATTTTACTTATGTCGATTGATAACTTAATTTTAACGCAACCTAATCAATCTAATCACCTAATATATAGATAAAGTAACGCACACTTTAATCGACTGAACGCACCCTGCTGGAAGTTAAGGGATAGAAATCCTATCTCTTGGAATATTTTTTTATCTCTGAGATAGAAAGAGATAAAGTTTCTCTATCTTAGTCTATCCCCACTTTATCACTTCAATAACTTTTTATCTCTCCTTCTGTATAAATCTTTTTTAATAACCTTTATTTTATCTCTTTTAATACTTTCAATATCCGGTGTCTACTCAGCGATCATAGCCCAAAGTTTACTTCTGGTCCATGAGAGACACATCGACCTTCTAGGTCCGAGTTTCTTAGCTCACCTGACACTGGATATCATAGACGTCGCATCAATGCTTCAGCAATGCTATAACCTCTATGTAACTAACAAAGGCTGTTCAGGGCCCATCCTGGCCAGATGGTAGTACCCTGTTAAGACCCGATTGTCCCTCGATGCGGGACAAACACCCAGTATGAAGGATTGTAATAAAAGTAGCATTACCTGCGGGGTAATGCTACGGCTAAATCCCTCACTGGTTCCGATCGTCAAGCGCTTTTAATCAAGATCAAGATCGTGATGAATGCATTGAGCTACGCAAAGAAGAAGAGGCAAGCATAAAAAAATGGAGGAAGAGGTCAGCAAGATGCTGAAGCCTTGTGAAGTCCAGAAGAATGTCAACATGACAATCAAAGATGGACTAAAAAGCTTAACATCGCTTATACAGGAAGTCAAGGAGAAGCACGTAGCAGAGACAGAAAAAGACGAAAGATTGTACCAGGGTTTAACTTGGTCTGAAGAAGCACGTTAAGACCGAAAGCTAAGACGTGACCGTTTTAACGCAGTGGTGCTTCAAAACGTTGTCTTGGAGGGTCAAAAGCGAAAAAGAAGTGATCCTGAGCTTCAGAAAGACACAAAGAAGAAGGAGGAGGACCTTCTAAAAAACTAAAATCAAGGGTACCAAACCGGCACCAAAGTCAAATCTAGACAAGGAAAGAAGAAAGCCACGAAGACGAACAACAGTTATCGTGAAAGTGGCTAAAGGAACAACATTCGCCAACGTGCTGAAGAAGGTTCGAGATGAGGCTGACCTAGATGCCAGTCAGACAAGGGTTGTGGGCGCTCTACCCACAAAAAGGGAAGATCTCCTCATTAAAATTGGAGGATCTTCAAAGGAGAAGTCGTTCACCGAGGAAGTGACGAGGGTGATCGGTGACCTGGGTAGGGTGCAGATGGCGGTCCGGCAAACTACGTTGGAAGTCCGCGATATGGACGTCCTTACTGAAAAGGAAGACGTTTTGGACGCCCTGGAGCAAATCACTACAGTGCCAGCAGGGAGCAGAAAGGTGACGGTCCTTGGACCAAACAAGCGAGGAGTAAAGCTCGCTGTCGTTGTCACCAGCCAAGAGGATGCAGATAAGCTGGAGAAAATAGGATACATTAAAATTGGGTTCGTGTCCTGCCAGGTGAAAAGAAGAGCTACGGTCACAAGGTGCCATAGGTGCCTTGGCTACGGCCACATAGGTAGAGATTGCAAAGCGGTAGACAGATCGGCTGCGTGCTTCAAGTGCCTTAGAGGAAGCTAAGAAGACCCTGTCAAGAAAAAGGAGGAAATAATGGCCAGAAGAAGAGCGGCACGGAAGAGTCGCGCCAGTGACTAAATGGGACCATCCATCTGCGCAGTCTGAAGCCGAATCTCTTTCTATCTCTAATTGCATCTAAGAATATACTTATCGCTTTTAAGAACCCACATAGCATAATAATTTTCTGCAAAATTTGCGGCAAATACCAAAATGCCCGTTTGGTGGCGAATTTGCAGAAAATTTGCATGGCAAAGTAAATGTTAAATGCATGCGCAGTAATGCAAGTAATGCAGTAAGTAAGATTTTATGACATCTAGATCTGCGCACTACATTTATATCTCCTTCCCTGCAAGGGAAGGCAACGTTTATAAAAATACACACATTTTGAAAACAAAAAGATTTTTTTTTGAAATTTTTAGTTTTTTTGAAAGTTTGCTGCCAGTTTGCCACGCAAGTTTTCTACAAAATTGTCTGCAAGTTTGTCACGCAAGTTTTCTGCAATTTGCTCTGCAAACTTGCCACCAAACGGACATTTTGGTATTTGACGCAAGTGTGCTGCAAAGGACCCCGCACCAAATGTATGTAAATTGGTTCCCGGTCAAATTGGTTTGAATTTTGATATGTATTAGTTGCAGTAATTTGGAACAACTTTTCCCTTTGGAAAAATTCATGAAAAACAAAAATTAAACTTTTATGGGGCAAAGAAGAGTGTACTTCATGCATTTTATAAGGGAGCTAAAGATACAATAAAAGTACATAAAACAACTGTAAAATGTTCTAGAAATCGGTTTTTAAAACATATTCAAGGACTGACAGATTGATAAACCAATTAACTAAGTATACCAATTAACTAAGTAACCAACTAATTAATTAACTAACTAATTAATTGACTGGGAAGCTAAATAACAAATCAACTCAGTACAAAAATAACTGAATAACTGCATAAAAATGATTGAGTTATATTGCGAGTGACTGTCAAGGCAACTAACTAACCTACTTACATACTTACTTACTTACTTACTTACTTACTTACTTAATAACTAACTAACTTACTTACATACTTGCTCACTAACTAACTGACTGATTGACTAACTAACTAACCAACTTACTTACTAACTAACTAACTTACTTACTTACTTAGTAACTAACTTACTTGCTTACTAACTACCTGACTGAATAACTAAACAACTTACTTACTAACTAACTTATTTGCTTACTAACTGACTGACTAACTAACTTACTAACTAACTAACTAACTAACTAACTAACTTACTTACTTACTTACTCACCAACTTACTAACTTACTTGCTTACTAACTACCTGACTGACTAACTAACCAACCTACTTACTAACTAACTTACTTGCTTACTAACTACCTGACTGACTAACTAACTTACTTACTAACTAACTTACTTGCTTACTAACTACCTGACTGACTAACTAACCAACTTACTTACTAACTAACTAAGTAACTTACATGCTCACTAACTTACTATCTGACTGACTAACTCACTAACTGACCTACTTATTAACTGACTAACTTACTTGCTTACTAACTAACTAACCAACCAACTAACTTACTTGCTTACCTGACTGACTAACTAAACAACTTACTTACTAACTAACTTATTTGCTTACTAACTGACTGACTAACTAACTTACTAACAAACTAACTAACTTACTTACTTACTCACCAACTTACTAACTTACTTGCTTACTAACTACCTGACTGACTAACTAAACAACTTACTTACTAACTAACTTATTTACTTACTAACTGACTAACTTACTTACTAACTAACTAACTAACTAACTTACTTACTTACTCACCAACTTACTAACTTACTTGCTTACTAACTAAGTGACTGACTAACTAACCAACTTACTTACTAACTAACTTACTTGCTTACTAACTAACTGACTGACTAACTTATTAACTTACTTACTTGCTTACTAACTTACTAACTAATTGACTAACTAACCAACTGACCTACTTATTAACTGACTAACTAACTAACAAAAGGAAAAAAGCCGTTGCTTTGTTGATTTGATTTACATAACCAAATAGCTGACATACAGAATGAATGATTGAGTTATTATGCAAGCGACAAAATAGCTAACAAACAAAAAAACTGACTAATTGATTTAGTTCACTTAACAAAGAACAGACAAACAAAACAAACAAAATATCATAAAGTATTCCCTTGATTGTAGGATTTTGTAATTATTGTGGTTTGCACCAATCTTAATGAAGGATATCGAACATTTTCGATGTATCTGGCGTCTCCAAGATACCAAAGGACACTTGCAACATGAGCGCAAGTGCCAATTGTGCGACTTCCGGATTTGCAGGTACAATAGTATCCATCTATTGGATTGTAGTCTTCTTCGATTTCCTGATCTCTTTCCACGATTGGTCGATAAGAAATCCATAATTGATATTTTCCAGAATTTCGAAATCTCGAAAACACTCGGACTCTTATAAAACCCGGTGTAGGTGTCCGTTCCTCATTCCGCAACATTTCAATCTGAAATTCTTCATCATTATCTGTAGCCAGTTTGTCCTGAATATAGGAAGGAGACTTACTTGCTTACTAACTACCTGACTGACTAACTAACCAACTTACTAACTAACTAACTTACTTGCTTACTAACTACCTAACTAACTAACTTACTTATTTACTAACTAACTTACTTGCTTAAGAGTCCGAGTGTTTTCGAGATTTCGAAATGCCGGAAAATATCAATTATGGATTTCTTATCGACCAATCGTGGAAAGAGATCAGGAAATCGAAGAAGACTACAATCCAATAGATGGATACTATTGTACCTGCAAATCCGGAAGTCGCACAATTGGCACTTGCGCTCATGTTGCAAGTGTCCTTTGGTATCTTGGACACGCCAGATACATCGAAAATGTTCGATATCCTTCATTAAGATTGGTGCAAACAGTTGAAGATGCTCGAAACAGACCACAATAATTACAAAATCCTACAATCAAGGGAATACTTTATGATATTTTGTTTGTTTTGTTTGTCTGTTCTTTGTTAAGTGAACTAAATCAATTAGTCAGTTTTTTTGTTTGTTAGCTATTTTGTCGCTTGCATAATAACTCAATCATTCATTCTGTATGGCAGCTATTTGGTTATGTAAATCAAATCAACAAAGCAACGGCTTTTTTCCTTTTTGTTAGTTAGTTAGTCAGTTAATAAGTAGGTCAGTTGGTTAGTTCGTCAATTAGTTAGTAAGTTAGTAAGCAAGTAAGTAAGTTAATAAGTAAGTTAGTCAGTCAGTTAGTTAGTAAGCAAGTAAGTAAGTTAGTTAGTAAGTAAGTTGGTTAGTTAGTCAGTCACTTAGTTAGTAAACAAGTAAGTTAGTAAGTTGGTGAGTAAGTAAGTAAGTAAGTTAGTTAGTTGGTTAGTTAGTTAGTAAGCAAGTAAGTTAGTCAGTTAATAAGTAGGTCAGTTAGTGAGTTAGTCAGTCAGTTAGTGAACAAGTAAGTAAGTTAGTTAGTTAGTCAGTCAGTCAGTTAGTAAGCAAGTAAGTTAGTTAGTAAGTAAGTTGGTTAGTTAGTCAGTCAGTCAGGTAGTTAGTAAGCAAGTAAGTTAGTAAGTAAGTTGGTGAGTAAGTAAGTAAGTTAGTTAGTTAGTTAGTTAGTAAGCAAGTAAGTTAGTCAGTTAATAAGTAGGTCAGTTAGTGAGTTAGTCAGTCAGTTAGTGAACAAGTAAGTAAGTTAGTTAGTTAAGTTAGCAAGCAAGTAACTTAGTCAGTTAATAAGTAGGTCAGTTAGTGAGTTAGTCAGTCAGTTAGTAAGTTAGAGAGCATGTAATTTAGTTAGTTAGTAAGTAAGTAGGTTAGTTAGTCAGTCAGGTAGTTAGTAAGCAAGTAAGTTAGTAAGTTGGTGAGTAAGTAAGTTAGTTAGTTAGTTAGTTAGTAAGTTAGTTAGTCAGTCAGTTAGTTAGTAAGCAAATAAGTTAGTTAGTAAGTAAGTTGTTTAGTTAGTCAGTCAGGTAAGCAAGTAAGTTAGTTAGTAAGTAAGTTAGTTGGTTAGTTAAGTTAGTATGGAAGTAAGTTAGTCAGTTAATAAGTAGGTCAGTTAGTGAGTTAGTCAGTCAGTTAGTAAGTTAGAGAGCATGTAAGTTAGTTAGTTAGTTAGTTAGTAAGTAAGTTGGTTAGTTAGTCAGTCAGGTAGTTAGTAAGCAAGTAAGTTAGTAAGTAAGTAAGTTAGTTAGTCAGTCAGGTAGTTAGTAAGCAAGTAAGTTAGTAAGTTGGTGAGTAAGTAAGTAAGTAAGTAAGTTAGTTAGTTAGTAAGTTATTTAGTCAGTCAGTCAGTTAGTTAGTAAGCAAATAAGTTAGTAAGTAAGTTGTTTAGTTAGTCAGTCAGGTAGTTAGTAAGCAAGTAAGTTAGTTAGTAAGTAAGTTAGTTAGTTGATAAGCAAGTAAGTTAGTTGGTTAGTTAGTTAGTAAGCAAGTGAGTAAGTTAGTTAGTAAGTTAGTTAGTTGGTTAGTTAGTTAGTAAGCAAGTAAGTTAGTCAGTTAATAAGTAGGTCAGTTGGTTAGTTAGTCAGTCAGTTAGTAAGCTAGTGAGCAAGCAAGTAAGTAAGTAAGTAAGTAAGTAAGTAAATAAGTTAGTTAGTTAGTAAGTAAGTTGGTTAGTTAGTTAGTCAGTCAGTCAGTTAGTTAGTGAGCAAGTATGTAAGTAAGTTAGTTAGTTATTAAGTAAGTAAGTAAGTAAGTAAGTAAGTAAGTAAGTATGTAAGTAGGTTAGTTAGTTGCCTTGACAGTCACTCGCAATATAACTCAATCATTTTTATGCAGTTATTCAGTTATTTTTGTACTGAGTTGATTTGTTATTTAGCTTCCCAGTCAATTAATTAGTTAGTTAATTAATTAGTTGGTTACTTAGTTAATTGGTTTACTTAGTTAATTGGTTTATCAATCTGTCAGTCCTTGAATATGTTTTAAAAACCGATTTCTAGAACATTTTACAGTTGTTTTATGTACTTTTATTGTATCTTTAGCTCCCTTATAAAATGCATGAAGTACACTCTTTTTTGCCCTATAAAAGTTTAATTTATGTTTTTCATGAATTTTTCCAAAGGGAAAAGTTGTTCCAAATTACTTCAACTAAAACATATCAAAATTCGAACCAATTTGACCGGGAACCAATTTACATACATTTGGTGCGGGGTCCTTTTGCAGGTAAGTTTTTGAATTTGGCTTTGATAACTTGCCGCAAATTTGCAGAAAATTATTGTGTTATGTGGGAATCTTGTTTCTATCGCAGGCTGTCCATTTTTTATTCTTCTCAATCTCTTTCTATCTTCCCTTTTTATTCAATCTCTTTTAATAACCCTTACTTTATCGCCTTTTATCTTCTTACTATTCACTCCTTTCCCTTTCTATCCCTATTTAATTCTATACCTATTTTTATTACAACTATCGCTTTTTATCTTCTCTTCTTCTCAATCTTTTTAAATAACATTTTTTTTATTATCTTCTTCAATACTTGTTCTAACTACTTTCTTTCCTTTCTGTCGCTGCTTTAATCTATTTAATCTTTAAACTTTAATTTAAGAACACACTCTGATCCCTGCTTATGACCTTCCTTTATCCCAGGTTTTTTCTTTTTTTATCTTTTTATTCTCTTTTTATCCACATTTTAATCTTAGTACACACTCATCACAATTTACACCTTGGATTTAATGTAAGTCTATCACCTCTGGATTCGATTTAATCTCTTTCCATCACCTACTTTTTCTCAATTTTTTTTAATAACCTTTACTTTATCTCTATATTAATTCTTTTACTATTCACTTTCTTTTCTATTTATCCCCTCGATTCTATATCAGTCTATTTCTTTTCAATTTGATTGAAAAGGGCCTTTTCTTCTATTATCTCAATAATTTTGTTCTTTATTATGTTCCTTTTAGCTCTTATACTATTCTCTTCTTTTGCTTTCTAATGCCAATTACATATTAGTACATACAATACTTATCACTTTTATGCCTTAAACTCAATTGCAATTGGTTGCAATAGACTGCAGTCTGTTTCCTTCCTATACATTGAATTAGCTACGTGGCGATTTCATGATAAATATAGAGAAATTAAAACTTTTAAAAGAAGATCAACTGAGAGATAAAGAGTGATAGAGTAAGAGATAGAAAGAGATCAATACAGTCCTAAAAATGAAAAGGTAGTTTAAGAAGATTATTGTATATTAACTTCAATATTAAATTTAAAAAAAAAATTTGAAAAAAATTTTTTTTTTGAAAAAAGTAAAAAAAAATTTTTTTAAATTGATTTTTTAATGTCCATCAATCCATTTCGAGATATTTTTATGATAAATATTCCTAGCAATTTTCAGCCGAATTCGATGAAACCTCTTCGAGTTATCGTGTTCACAAAAAACGGGATCCACACACACACACACATACACACACATACATACATCCGGACAATTGTTCAGGGTCTTATATAACATAGTCCCATATAGAAGAAAATTTGTCAAAAGGATTTTTAAAAATTTTGTAAATTAAACGACTACAAAGCTTCCTCATGAGGAAGCAAAAAGTATTCAGAATGGAAAAAAAGTATTGGTGGTGACGTTCGGTGAATGCGTTTTCGCGAAAAACCCGTATTGGTGGGTTACGGTGAATACATTTTGCTCACCGTGAATACTTTTTGTTTTAAACTCTCGATTTAAAGATTCCTAAGCAAAGTTGAGAATATATATGAAGAGCGTGAGTAACGTGATGTATAAAAATGGCTATTGCGAGAAGAAAATAAGAAATTTTGAGTAAAAACGAAAATTAAATGTATTTAAATGTAAATTAAAAATGTAACGTCATGCTCCCTTTAATCTGTCATACATTGAAGGCATAGTAAAGCATATGGTAATTGATCAACATTTGACATTTTTTTCACATTTAATTTTTCGTTTTTACTCAAAATTTCTTATTTTCTTCTCGCAATAGCCATTTTTATACATCACGTTACTCACGCTCTTCATATATATTCTCAACTTTGCTTAGGAATCTTTAAATCGAGAGTTTAAAACAAAAAGTATTCACGGTGAGCAAAATGTATTCACCGTAACCCACCAATACGGTTTTGTCGCGAAAACGCATTCACCGAACGTCACCACCAATACTTTTTTTCTATTCTGAATACTTTTTTTTTACTGGGATAATGTTGGTTAATAATGTGAAATAAAATATAGATATAAACAATAAATAATAATTTCATAACAAATAAATAAATAACTTGATATGTTAAAAATAGGTTATAAATAGAAGTACGAAAACTCTAAAAATATATTTTTTTAATTATAAATTTAATTGAAATAGTAATACTTCATTAAGTCTTTAATATTGTTAATTATATTGTTTAATTAATTCTTCATATAATAAAAAGAATAAAATTCATGAATTCGTCGTAAATTCAGAGACGATCATTTGTTCTTGGAAGTGCGTTTTTTTGGCGATCTTTAAATTTTTAATATTAAAAATATTTATTAAAAGATAAATAATATTCATTTCCTAACAATTTTATTGAATTATTGGGTAATTAGTTGAATATTTAACATTTTGAATGACCCGCATTTCGCGATTTGTGGCGATTTTTTTTAATAGATGGCGCTGAACTATCAATATTTCTTGTCATTATTAGTAATTATTAGGTTATAACGGTTATAACAAACAACGCAAACAAATAATCAAAATTTGTCACTGTCTTTTTCGGCTAAAAAAAGACATAATTCTAGTTTGTTGTCTTCGTTCAGTTCACGTTTTATCATTGTTTATTTTAAAATTTAAAATTTTGAATTTCATTTGTTATTTTTTGTCAAAAATAAAATCTATAACTTGTAACATCCAAAATTGTATCTACATTTTAATTTTCTCTTAATAAAATATTATTTAAATTCACAGTTGCAATTCATCAAACCTATACTTACTTTTTAATAAACTAATATTTATTGTTTATAGAACTCATAATTTATCATTAATAAATCATACTGAAGACGGAAATAAGAAGAAATTTAATATATACAAAATAAAACTGTCGGGATTACCTTAAATTGTTCAAAAAAAATCAAGTGATCGGGTTTACCCCGAGGGGTGAGCGGATTTACCCTGGAAAATTGTGATTTTGAAATTTGGTATATGTGTATTAAAAATTTTCCCTAAGTAAAACTAAAACAGATAAATCAAAAATTCTTTTTTATTTTGTTAGTAGAAATCATAAGCTTTCAAATTATATAAATTAACACGGATTTAGAGAATAATTTCCTAGGTTTTTACCGTTCTGAAAAAAAGTGAGCGGGTTTACCCCAGTCTCCCCTATATAGGGGATAATAGGATATAAAAAGATATATAAATTTGGAAATAAAAAGGTATAATATTTCGGGTATGCAAAGTAGCTATTTCAAAGGGATAGAAAAAACTTTATCTCTTTCTATCTCCTAAATTCTATCTCTTTTAATAATCTTACTTCCAGTAGGGCACATCAAATTTATATTGAGAAAAAAAGTCAGTGTTCTTATATACTAAACCGGCATTTGTACTCCCACTTTGGAGGAAATTTGTATGCGTTACCTAAATGCTGTTTTGAACAATATTTGTTTGTTAAACAAAATTGAAAAAATTAGTTAATTACTTAAAATTAAAAAGGTCAATTTTTTAAATGAACATAATTAATTATAATTCAAACAGGATATTTGTAATAAATTATAAAAATGTTTGACACATAGAAAAATAAGATATAATATTACCTATTATTTCGTAAAATATTATTTATTCATTTATTAAATTTTTATTTAATTAAATAACTTATTTTCATTTTTTACTTTTTTTATTATCAAAAAAACATTAATACGTCATTTACAATTATTTTTCATTATTTAAAAATAATTATATAAATATTAAAAAATTTAGAAAAATCCTCTTAAATATAATTCAAATATTTAAAAAATTTGAATTTAATTAAAAATTTTAATTAAAAAACAATTACACTGAGAAAAATATTAATTGTCAATATCTGCGATATATAAACATCTTGTTCAAATTTAAGAAACTTGTTCAAACATAACCACACATTTGCCCACATAGCACAAAAACTTCAAGGAAGTTTCCCGTGGGAGCCTTCGGAAGTTACCCTTGGTAACTCGCTGGAAATTTCCAGGAAATACAATAATGTCCGCAGGTTAGAAGCTTCCCATGGAAACTTCCTGAAATTTACCAAGAAGTTTTGAAAAATTATTAAAAAATTTTTTAATGAAATTATTATTTAAAAAAGGGACTCGAACCACCATAAGCCTCAAAACCAAATCGTCACTTGACTTTACAGAGCTAATTTATATATTATATATTTCATTATATCTTTCAGGATTTTTGAAAACTTCCTGGTAACTTCCAGGAAGTATCTATGGAAAACTTTCAGGAAGTTTCCATCGGAAGCTTCTAACCTGCGGACATTATTGTATTTCCTGGAAATTTCCAGGAAGTTACCAAGTGTAACTTCCGAAGGTAGTTTTTGTGCTACACTGAAAAAACCTAGTCTCAAAATGAGTATCATACGCTACTCATTTTGAGTTGCAACAAAAATGAGACTCTTAGGTGGCGCCACGTTCTATGGCGTTTAACATAGTCTCATTTTGAGATGCAACAAAAATGAGACTGGGTTTTGTGTGTGTATGTAGGTGTAGATTATACTTTTTGACATTTGAAACATTAAGCAATAACACAATGATGATAAGTATTAGCATGTTTTTTCTAATATTTAGTATTTTAAGATTTTTATTATCCACTTTTCTTCGTATAATTAATTATTAATTTATTGAAAAAGAATCAGGTGAATTGACGGCGTCCATTTAACTCGAACACATGTTTATGAGGTTGAGTGTTATGTGTGACTACACGAACAGCGGTGCTCGTTTGTATGCGTGCAGTTTTGATCGTTTGCCTACTAAATTGTAAACGCGGCGCAAAGAAAATATCATTTTTACAAATATAGAAAATAAAATTTTGACATTAACTTTTTCTATACTAACTTATTTCTCGTACATCATAAGCGAATTTTTCTCAACTTAACTACTAAATGTTGAAAAAATAGAAATCATATAATATTATAGAAATTTCTATTAAATTATAAATCTCGTCTAGTGACCACTTTTTCCTCACTTTAGTAGTCAGTTTACTAAAAATACATTGTGAGTTTTACAAAAAAGAGTATACAAAGTTTTTCCGTGTTTAGATAAGAGTTGTTTTCAGTTCAAGGTATCTTAAAGATGAATAACAAATAGGTTTAAAATATTTTTCCTATCCATTTTAAAAATACGGAATACTTTTGCAAAGAATCAAAAAAATGGGCCCTTTTTATTTTTCTAAAGAACCAATGAAATCCAACACTTAAATTTATGATAAATTAATAGAAACCGCATGATTAGATTTGTAAAAGCATGTAGATTGATAATAAAAAATTTAAAAAATTAAGTTTTTTCTACAACATTTCTAAATTGCGATTATCTCGTAAACTATAGAACCGACAAAATGGGCCCTTTTCATGTGGAGGTCCACATATACTGTTAAATGTAAATAAACGCGAATGCATAACTCGTGAACGGGACCGTTATGAGCGAGGGATATTATCTTCTTACGCCAAAAAACTGAAGTCGCCAAAAAATTGCGACGCAAATGAATAAATTTATTTTGACATTGATTTCATATCAGAATGCGTTTCCAAAGACGTTCAAGAAATATTTAAAGGAAAGACAAAAGTTTTAATTAAAATTTATCTTTTTCTCTGTCTCTCTCTCTTTCTCTAAGAAAGTCACTGATTAACATTTTGTCATTTGTTTTCATTTAATATATTAAACCGTGATATATATATCACGGTGAGTCTCGATAAAGTTCAACCCAAAAGTCTTGCCACGTTCACACGTGAAATTAGAATATTTTTCGCCTAAAATGAAAATCATTTGTCGAGGGTTTTTAAAATAAACTCGATTTTTCTCTTTGTTTGTGGGTTAATTGCGCTGTTATTTCATAAAAAATTAAGATATTAAATTTATTTTTTTTATTTTACTCCTTTAAGGTCGTGTGAACAATTTCCCATAGACAAAGATTTATTCTTGTTATTAATTGTGGTTAAATTTTTAAAAATCATCAAAAAATCTTGTTTCTTTGCGATTTGTGTGTTATTTCTTAAAATAAATGTAGAAACTGGCTTACTATTGTAATGTGTTTTAAATTACGTATTCCTATTTTCAAAATAAAAAAAAATTATTAAATTTACT
The DNA here is from genome assembly GCA_032872475.1 of Leptopilina myrica (nomen nudum). NCBI lineage: Eukaryota > Metazoa > Arthropoda > Insecta > Hymenoptera > Figitidae > Leptopilina > Leptopilina myrica (nomen nudum). The sequence goes on from CM065467.1 coordinate 9,718,875, forward strand.
ACAAGTGTTCAATATAACACAGGCCAACAAAATTTTGTGGCCTAAGCAATAGAAGCTGATTTTTATAGGATTTTGTCCGTAGAATACGAATTTGACCTTCAAAATATCGGATTGGTTTTTAATCAATTTACGTTTCGATTCACAAAATACACATTTTTGGCATTTTTTGAATGAATGTACAACCCTACACTGGAACAGTAAATCTGTCCGCATATCACCAAATTAAAGCTTAAACACTGCTATTTAATATCAAAAAACAAAAAATTTCATTTATGTACACTTTAACCTATAATGTCCAAAGAAACATACGCTGTTCCGTAAACGTATTAAAAATAACATTACTTTTGACCATCTAAGGCAATTCAAGTCAAAGATCCGCCATTTTGAATATTAAAATCTGAATACAGAACAGTAAGCAGCGACCATAAAAACCCCTAGAGAAACAAATTTTTATTTACATGGTAAAAAGTACTGTTGTTTTCAATATGTTTATGGAACAGCGTATGTCTCTTTGGACATTATAGGTTAAAGTGTACATAAATTAATTTTTTTATTTTTAGATATTGAATAGCAGTGTTTATGCTATAATTTGGCCCTATGCAGACAGATTTACTGTTTCGGTTTATGATTTAACATTCATTCAAAAAATGTCAAAAATGCGTATTTTGCGAATTAGAACGTAAGTTGCTTAAATACTGGAGCCAATCCAATATTTTCAAGGTCAGATTCGTAGTCTACGGACAAAATCCTGTAAAAATCGGATGTAACATTTTAGGCAACATGCAGTTGATGAAATTTTGTCGGCCTGTGTAATAATTAGAGTACTTTTAAACAGTGAAATTAGCTCCTCAGTTTTACTTTATTTTAATTTTATTTTATTCTAAGAAATAACACAAAAATGGCAAAGAAACAAGATTTTTTGAGGATTTTTAAAAATTTAACCACAATTAATAACAAGAATAAATCTTTGTCTATGGGAAATTGTTCACAAGACCTTAAAGGAGTGAAATAAAAAAAATAAATTTAATATCTCAATTTTTTATGAAATAACAGCGCAATTAACCCACAAAAAAAGAGAAAAATCGAGTTTATTTTAAAAACCCTCGACAAATGATTTTCATTTTAGGCGAAAAATATTCTAATTTCACGTGTGAACAAAAATCTGTAAAAAAAAATTTTAGTGGCAAGACTTTTGGGTTGAACTTTATCGAGACTCACCGTGTATATTGAACGGGAACAAATACCTGGTATTAATTTGACTTAGAATGTCATTGTGAGCATAAATAATAGTAGAAGCATTATGAAATAATCCTCACATTAGGTTAAAAAATATGCATTATGTATTGAGTGACAGTCAAGGTGGTGCTACTACTTATATGACAAATCATTTATTTAGGTCGATAAAATGATCTAAATCGATGGTTTGATTTCGTGAAATATAGAGTGAAAGTTTCAGATTTTTTTCTCTTCTTATTATTTAAATTAAATAGTTTCTTATTTTTGATTTTGAACTTTAAATTACTGTTTTATAGAAAATGTGTGAAAATTTATTTCTCATTTTTAGAATTTATTTTATTATTGTTTTTATAAAAACATGTTAATACTAATATTTAATTAAAAAAATTATTAATTAAAGATATTAGATTTTTTCTGGATTGTAAAAATATTATTAGGTATAAAGTAAAAATAAATAAATTAAATGAAATAAAAATTAATTGAATTAAATAAACATTTAATTAAACTAAATAAAACTTTAATGAAACCAAATAAGAAATTAAACAATGAAAATAAAAAATTAATTAAATTCAACAAAAATCTAATCATTAATGCACTTTTTTGAAATTAAAAACAGAATTAACAGAAGTTGAAAATTTATTTGGAACTTTTCAGAGATTTCTTATCTTTCTCGTATTTATTTACATTTCTTTCAAAAGCGTAAATTCTTTTCACTAACAAAAACAAATCTATAATGATTACGTTCTTCAAAAACGATAAACGATATGGGGGAATCCCCAGTTTTCTAATACAGACAATGAACTTTAATCAAAAATAGATTTAAAAATACTCTTCACAGCATATTCTTGGCATAGAGAAATTTGGAAAAAATAAGTCAGAGATAATTTTCCATACATTTTAGTGTTACTGATTATTACCAATTATAACTTGAGTATTTGAAATATGATGCAAGAAAGTGTACTTGTTTCCTAATAAACATACTAAACCTGATTTCTATCCTTATAACAAAGTAATAATATTAGGATCGATTTCCAGATAACGAATATCGTCCTCTCTCTCCGCTAATTATCTTCTAATCTAATTAAAATTTTCAATTACCAATATGACTACTAGATTTGTCTTTTCATTACGAATTCAACGGTATGAAATTTTCATTTTTCATAAAATATGTAGATAGTGCCCTTTTTAAACTGTACGGAAGCATTGATGTGTTGTTAATAAAAATTTGAACATGTTTGTAAGTAATATTAAAAGTGTGTTAAAAAATCAAGAAAAAAATGTACGGATTAACAGGCGAGATAAATTCTTTTACTTAAAGTAAATAAAATTTATTTTTGACGAGTGTACATTTTTCTAAAAATTACATTTTCTCTTATTCATTTTTTAAAAATATTTATAAGTTTGTACCATCTATGTTGACGTCGTTTAAATGTTAAACTTGTAAATATATGAAATAAATCATCCATTAATAAAATTCAATAAAAAACAAAATGATCGACAGTCAATATTCCATCAAAAACACAAAATAAATAATTATTGCAAGTTTGTTAAAAAAAACAAATAACTTTTCATTAAAATGTGTGAATCTAAGACTTGAAGCAGCCCGCGTGGAAATGAAAGTATGGGCAAAAGATGGCAAAGTATGGGAAAGTGTGGGTAAAGTATAGCGAAATGTGGCACTAAGTTTGACAAAGTATGGCAAAGTATTGCTAAGGAGCGAATCCCATGGTTTAAGTATGGCAGCAACAAAAATCAATTTTTCATCAAACAAAATAATAAAAAACACAAAAACTTGAAATATTTATCATTTTTAAACCATAAACAAAGTGAGGCATATACAAAAATTGTTTTTTAAATGGTTTTTTTAATTTAACTGTTAAAATGAACTATGGGCAAAGTATGGCGAACCATGGGATGAAAGAAAACTTATTTTCTATACAATTTCGAACTATGGGCAGAAGATGGCGAACTATGGGATGAAAAAAAAATATTTTTTCTACATTTTTGAACTATGGGCAAAAGATGGCGAATTATGGGATGAAAAATAAACTATTTTCTATAGATTTTCGAACTATGGGCAAAAAATGGCGAACTATGGGATAAAAAATAAACTATTTTCTACAGATTTTCGAACTATGGGCAAAAGATGGCGAACTATGGGATGAAAAGTAAACTATAGTTCGCCATCTTTTGCCCATAGTTCGAAAATCTATAGAAAATAGTTTTTATTTAATCCCATAGTTCGAAAATCTGTAGAAAATAGTTTATTTTTTATCCCATAGTTCGCCATCTTTTGCCCATAGTTCAAAAATGTAGAAAAAATATATTTTTTTCATCCCATAGTTCGCCATCTTCTGCCCATAGTTCGAAATTGTATAGAAAATAAGTTTTCTTTCATCCCATGGTTCGCCATACTTTGCCCATAGTTCATTTTAACAGTTAAATTAAAAAAACCATTTAAAAAACAATTTTTGTATATGCCTCACTTTGTTTATGGTTTAAAAATGATAAATATTTCAAGTTTTTGTGTTTTTTATTATTTTGTTTGATGAAAAATTGATTTTTGTTGCTGCCATACTTAAACCATGGGATTCGCTCCTTAGCAATACTTTGCCATACTTTGTCAAACTTAGTGCCACATTTCGCTATACTTTACCCACACTTTCCCATACTTTGCCATCTTTTGCCCATACTTTCATTTCCACGCGGGAAATTATAATAATTGAGCTGCCGGATCAAAGAAGGGCACATAAACTCGCCACGCTGAAAAACGTTGGCCCCTGGACACTTAAAATTAAACTTTTGACTTAAATTGTTTATTATGCATATCCTTATAGAAAATTTGATTGCGCATCTTTTTTTTTTAAACCATTTTTTTCTATCTATTACCGTTTCCGAAATAATAAAGAAAAACCATTTTTTTTGAAAACATGAAATTTAATTAAATTTTTAACTTCAACTCGCGATATTTCAGTCAATTTTCCATATTTTCCAATGACAATAAAACTAAATTACTCGTTGAAATATCCTGAGAATGATGAAAGAAGAAAAAGATTGTTTTCATTAAAAATAAAATTGTTATTAATTTTTTTCTGAACAATTGCAAAAATCGTGAAGTGCAATTTTAACGAGCTTCGTTTAACGGGCGAATTTTAAGCAGCAACAAACTTCTAGTGAGAAAGTTGTTTATTGCAGTCTAAAGAAGTTTTTTGGAAAGTTATATTACAATTGAACAATTAGTAACAAATTAGTGAATGTTTAAAGTTGCGCGTGCGGCTGAACGGAAGGTTTGTTTTGATTTACTTAACCTCTAAAGGCGAAACAACACTGTGACATATGCTGTTGAGCTTCTTTCAACAAACGGGCGTCCGAAGGTTCCCACGGAAAACTTCTTGGAAGTTTTTGTGCCATGTGGGTTGAACCCACGAATAAAAAATAACTTCTATTAAGAAGTAGGAGTTTAAATTTTAATTTAATTGGTCTTAAACATACATTTTATATTTTGGGGGTTGGGACTAAATTTTATATTTTGTAAATATTAATATTTTCTCCATTTTGTTCTATTAAAGCTACAAATAAAAAATAAGTTTTTTTAAGAAGGAGGAGTCTAAATTTTATATTGATTGGTCTAAAGACTTCAATTTTTCCTTTTGGGGGTTGAAATTAGGTGATTTATTTTTTAAATATTATCTTCTACATTTCGTTTTACTTAACCATCAAATAGAAAAATTGATTTTTGAAATGGGAGGAGATTGTTTATTATTTTTATTGGTCTAAATCATACAATAAAAATTAAATATTCATTCCCTTTTTGTAATGTTGAAAACTGTTTTCTTAAAGTAGTAGGAGTTTGAATCTCATTTTAATTGGTCTAAAAAATAAATTTTTTTTTAATTTTATAAAAACGGGAAAAGTTGCCTATATTTTGTCTTTCTAAGTATAATTATATATTTTCTGCTTTTTATTTCTTATATTGTATTAAATATACTAATATTATTATTTACTTACTCTCCCTGCAACTGCAGGGTTCGAGAAACCTTAATACACTTTCAACTACTTATCCTAAAAACATACAATCCTTAGAACTACAGCGCACGCAGACGTTACACTACTTATACTAACACAATTCTATTCCATCTTTTTTCCTGGTCCATTTTCCTCCAACCCTCCATAACATCCCTACCATTCCCCTTCCGCTTATTACCCTGCTCTAATGCATCTCTCCTCCCCCTTTCCCATTTCGACACTTCTTCTCTTCTTTTACCCTCCTCTTTTTTATCAACCTCAAACATTCCCTCGGTAGGTCACTTCCTCTCCCTTGCTCTCATTCTTTCCTCCAACCCCAATGCCCTCTTCCTTTGCCGCATCACCACCTTTTCCCTACCCAGTTCTTTTCTTATCAAATACATATAGTCCATCTTAAAAATCTCTCATGCAACCTTTCAATCTTCCCTATCTCATCCCACCCCCAAATTTCCTCTCTATAGCCAATCACTGCTCATACTAACGCATACCTTCCCCATCATTCTACCGCCCATCTCCCCTCTTCTTTCCACATTTTAAACCTGCCCCCTATTACAATTCAACCAATAAACCAAATAACAAAATTCATTCACTTTTTCCATTCACTTCTCTCAGCCATTAATACCACATCATCTGCATACGCTAACACATATACTCTCCTCTTTCCCAGAATCACCCCGCCTTTCCTTTTTCTTTCCATTCTCTCGTCCACATCCACAAACAACAACTTAAACAGAATTGGACTAAGGGGGCAGCCCTCTCTCAATCCCCTCCCCAACCAAAAACTCTTCTTCTGTTCACTAGATAATTTAATACGAAAATGTTGTCCACTGTCTCCATCCCCTCCCTGAACCCCGTTTGATTATGTGGTATCAATCTCCCTTTTTCAACCTCTTCTTCCACCCTTCTTCTGACTACTTTTGCATACACTTTGTAGCCCACCGGTAACAATGTGACCCCTCTATAATCCTCAACCCTATCCCCAGCTCCTTTCTTCACTATTGGCACTATTAAACATGTCTTCCATTTCTCCAGCCACCCCTCCCCCCTCCACACCATGTTTGCAATATTCCATATCTCATCCCTCACCACCTCTCCCCCATATTTTAAGCATCCCCCTTCCGATCTTACTCTTCTTAATTCTATCCAATGCCTCGTTTATTTCCTTCTTTGATATATGCCTTTCCTCCCTCCCTATATCTTAATTCCTCCCCTCTACCTTACCACTTAATCCCTTAAAGTAATCAGTCCACTCTCTCATTTCTATGTTCTTGTTTATTTCCTTCCACCTTTTCCTTTCCCTATTAATCACCTTTCATTCCCTTCCTTCCTTAATCGCCAATTCAAGAAGACTAGAGACAGGACGGCTAACTGCAGTAGTGGGGGTAGGACAAATATAGGGGGATTACGAAGGCGAAGTTAGATTGCGCCAAACATTGTGTTATGATTCTGCACTTCCCCTCCCACACGCGTGTCACGTATTTAAATATGTATATAACGTAAGAGTGTGTAAGATGTGCAGAACCGAAACAAAATATTTGGCGCAATCTAACCACGCCTTCATAATCCCACTAATTCTGACTCACTGCTGTGAGTGAGAAAACAGCAAAGTTTGCCCTCCTGTCTCTAGTCTTCTTGCGCCAACTCTACCTCTAACAGGAACCTAACCTTACCCTCCTTTCTTTTTCCCCTTACCAGCTTTCCATGCTCCCTGTGAATTTTGTTGTAAACCCCCTTATCCGTCCTACCCACCCTCCAATCTTTCACCGCCTTTCTCAAGTCGCACTCCTCATCCCACCACCCCTTCCTCTTTTTATTACCTCCCTTCTCTCCTTCCTCTATTTACTTCTTTACATTTATCAAAACCCTTCTCAATCTTTCCATTCTCTCATTAACCCCCCTCCCTCCTCAAAATTTTCCGCTTTTTTCTGCACCTTGTTTCCAAACTATACCAATTTTCCTCTTGCCCTATACCTCTCCACTGGTCCGTTTCACCCCCCCCCCTCCGAGATCCCCTGTTCATGCATTGAAGTCCCCCCTATAAGTATCTTTTCTCCCTTACCCCTCTCAATCCAATCTTCCAATTGTCTCCATCCTCTTCTTTTCCCTCTTCTTCTATTTATAACTACTACGGTTAATTTATCCAATCCATATTTATCCCCCTTTTCCATGCATCCGTCCTTTTTATAACTATCCTTTACATATTTCACATTCAACTCCCTTTTTACGCCCGACACCATTCCCCCTGCACTCGCTTTTTGCTTTTCTTTCTTCGCCGCTTGACATTCCCAAATAAACCCTTTCGACAGTAGACTCTGAACCCGTTTCCAGTCTTTATCTTCCACCCACGTCTCGCTTAACATCACCATATCCCACTTACGCACAACTTTCCAAAACCCGTCATCCGTATTTTTCATACCCAAGATGTTCCAAAACCCTATTTTTACCCTCTTCCTCTTTCCCTTCTTCTTCTCTTTCCCCCCATTGCCCCAAAACTCTTATTCCTTTCAACCCTACCCAACTCTCCAATTTACCCCCCCCTCTCCTCATTAACCCACACACAGTCCTTCCCTCTTCTTACGACGTTACCTTTAGCCCTTGCACTCTTTTAATTCTTTTTTGATTTCATAATTTGCTTCTACCTGATCCTCTTTCACCTTTTTCAGTATCTCCCAAATTTGTTCCTTTTCCTCTTCCCATTTTTCCTCCCTTTTCAATCCAATTAATTCTCTCCCTATTCTTCCAGTCCACTATCCACTTTTTTACTTAGCGCCGCAATGCTTCTATTAGTTCGTTCCCCTATTTTTAGCATTTTCTCTATCTAGTCTGTTTTATCTCCCCTTCCTCCACCTCCTTACTTTTCGCACTCTCATGACAGTTTTTGCGTTTGAACCACCAGATATTAACCAGGCATGCATCTTCGCCGGTGAGTTACCCGGGTTTTCATATCCTAACAGTTCCTCGTTTGATTTTCTGCCCCTTTGCCACTGTTACATTAAATTTTGCTACACTGTCAGTCACCGCTTCAGTTAGAGCGCGTCTCTTGAATTTCTGCTTACACAAACCTTCTCTCCCTTTCGACCTCTCGCCGATCCACTAGCTGTACCTCACTCGCTATAACCGCATTTCCTCTAGCATCATTTGGCGGCGATCTGTCTAAAAACTCCATATCTACCTTACCTACTAACAACGATAGTCAAACACATGCACACTCTTTCCCAATTTTCTCTCCCTTTTTTACCTTTTAATCCTTACACTTTCACATCTCACTTTTCCACTATTTTAACACAAATCCCTTTTACCTACCTTCCACAAAAAAAACACCTGGCATAACTAACAATCACACTAAATTCCCTCCCTCTGCTAAAAAACCATAAAATCTTTCCAAAAATTTAAGACGGCGTTATAGCACGTGTTACTTTAACTGGTACCGGAAACCATTAAAAATACTAATAATTGTGTTTGTAATTGATTATGTCAAAAAAAAGGTTAATTTCAATATACAATTTCTAGAATTACATTGTTATATTGTACAGAATAAAAATTAAGTTTCCTTTTTTTATTTTTCTGTAAATCAAAGTCGATTGGATTTTTGCATTGAGCTTCAATGGGAAAATCCCATGCACTTTGACATCGTCTTAAACACATGGACAAATGTCACCTCCGCCATCTCTCCGCCATTTCATACTTTAAACATTAATTTATCAATAATTTAACGTTAATTTATCCTAAAAAATAGATCATTATCATCCTGGGATGTTCCTTTACTCATATCAATATTTTTCTTTAACTGTTTTTATCCAATTATCGAAATAAATAAAAGGTTATAATAATTATTTTTTGTTTAGCAATTTTGTAATTGTATATAATTAGAATGGTAAACAATTATGGTGTTTAAAATATACAATTTTTAACTATTTTTCTCTTTCCGAAAAAATTTAATTGAAAAAATTATATATTACTAAATGTATAAAATTGGAGCAGTGACATTTGTCGTGTGTGGCAAACGTTATTTTTGTTACCAAACTTTTATTAATAATACGTCAATATTATTTCTATGAACACAAACCTTTTCAAAGGACCCCGCACAAAATGCATTGGAATTGGCTTACCGTTAATTTTGTTCAAATTTTCAGAATTAGTAGTTCTAAGTGTCCTAATTAAAGATATAATTTTGTTAAACTCAAAACTTCACTTGTTTGGCTGAAAACAGGGGGTTAAAGTACCCCCTGTCTAAGGCATGAAATGAACATTTCAGTGCTTTTAGCCAAATAAACCATTATTTTTGGTAAGTTTAATGTCAGAAGTCACCAATATACATAAAGAGAGAACTCTTAATGTTAAACAAATAAAAATGTAAAATATCAACCCTCAAAAACTACCCCTTGTACAGTTAAAACCATATAGAAAAGGATAAAACTATTTTAATCACAGAAAATATTTTTATAAATAAAATATTGACTTTTCATTTACTAATACATATGAAATGTCATATTTACCCTTACAAACAACCCCAACAACAACCCCAACAACAACAACAACAACAACAAAAAGCAACCCCTTTTATATTTTAAATAAATCCAGTAAACCAGATAAATGAACAGTTTAAACAGAGAAAGACTTTTGAAAATCGACTGGAAGTAATTATTTAATCTTCCGTGATTTTCAGTGCAATGTTCAAAATAAAAAAGTACCCTTATGAAAAAAACAACCCCTTAATATTTAAAGTGAAAAAAGTAAAAAATCCATTTCAACCAAAGAAAACTATTAAAAATAGTAAACAGTTTATTATGTTTAAAAATCTTATAGTATGTAATTCTTGCCTTTAAACTGTATTGACTATATATGTGTTTTCGTGTAAATGACGCCAAATGGTGAAAGGGTAGGAACACCAGTGCGAATATCGATATGTACAATAGTATAAAGTAAGTATAGCATAAGCAGTACATACAATCTTCCTAATATCATATGGCTCCGTCTTTGTGTTGTGTTCTGCGCACGGAAGACTGCGCCTGATATTATTTTGTAGATGGTCCCTTTCGCTTTGGAGCGTCACATATATGATTTCTTTCATCAGCTCATGACATCGCTTGAAAGGCAACATTTGTTACCAGCTTACTGTATATCCTACAATATCTGGATTAAGAATATGTTAATCATTGTTTAAAATATTGTAGAGTACATTATTTAAACACATTTTTAGAGTTTGATTGATTTTTCAAAGATATTAGCATAGCATCGTTGTTTCAGATTGCGGGTATTTTGCAATACTTACTTTATACTATTGTACATTTCGATAATTGCACTGGTGTTCCTACCTTGAAGTAAATAATAATATAAACAAAATGCGTTGCTATGTTTGTAATGCAGTTTTTCAACCTAGACAAATGTCATCTATTGAAGGAGAAGAAAATGTTGATAAGAGCGAAATTGCAATTCGTTGGCGAGAAGAAAGAGGCTTTCCACCGCTTGCAATTGGTATTAATACACGTGTATGCATAACATGCAAGCGACTTATTAATATTAAAGTTAATGAAAATGAAAATAATCCATCTTGTTTAAGACTTAATGTCTTAACGCAAACATCGAGCCATACGTGCCTTATTTGCAATCGGATAGATAATGTAGTACGACTTTCAGACGAATGTCGTGTTAACATTTTTGTCCTGAAAGACATTTACGTTCAAGAAAATGTTAGGTGTTGTCCAGAGCATTTAGATGAACACGGTGTCATCCCTGCAGATCTCATGCAACATCTTCGTTTTATGAATAGATTTTATTGTATTAAAGGTCCTCAGTTATTAAAGTTTTTAAATGGTCTCAGCGGTTCTGTGAAAAAAATTCGAAAAAAAAATTCGTAGATGAAAGCGATTTTTCGGACGATCAGTTCAAATCATTTTCTCCAATAACTAAGGAACAATTTCGAGATTTATATTCTCTATTCGATCCAGCGCAACTGGTACCAGGTCAGAGATATATTTCAAAGAAAGACCTTTTAGTATTTTTATGCAAAATGCGGCAAGGTCTACCAGATGAATTTCTTTCAGTTGTTTTTAATTATCCCAGCAGACAAAGTGTTAGTATGGCTGTTAGTAAAGTAAGAATATTTTTAATGGAATCATTTGTTCCTCAAAACATTGGACTTAACGCAATAACGAGACAAGAATTCATAGAGAGATATGTACCTGATTTTGCAAATACATTATACAATCCGACACCAGAAAATCGTAAAGCAATTGTCATCATCGACGGTACTTACGCAAAAATTGGGAAATCTAGCAATTTTCAAGCTTTACGACAATCGTTTAATCTTCACAAGAGTTGTCATCTTGTTAAGCCCATTCTTTTGGTGTCAACGAATGGATACATTCTTGACATTCACGGACCATACTTTTCAGACGCACGAAATAACGACGCCAACATTTTAATACAAGAATGTGAAAGAGATGGTGCTCAAATCAGAGAATGGTTAGACGAAGGCGATATAATTATTGTTGATAGAGGGTATCGCGTTGCGATTCCTTTTCTTGAACGGATGGATTTAATACCCAAAATGCCACCGTTGTTGGGTTGTAATGAACGACAATTCTCTACTGAGGATGCGAACGAAGCTCGGTTAATCACAAAAATAAGATGGTTAGTAGAATCGCGAAACGGGCACTTGCAATCTATTTTTAAAATATTTGGTAAACCCATATCAATGACACATGTTCCTCATCTTGGTGATTTTTATCGCATTGCTGGCGCGATAATAAATAAATATCGTGGTTTAATAGAAATGGAAGTAGCTACAGTTGAATTAGCAACAGAAATGTTATTAAAAGCTGAAACAGCAAATGAATTAAAAACAAGGGTTGAAGAAGAGGAACTTTTCCGAAGAAACGCACAGTGGGTGCATTTAAACGAAAACGATCTTCCATATTTTCCTCATCTTTCTATGGAGTATTTGCGTCACTTGACATTCGGGGTATACCAAGTAAACTTGGCACCATCTTATATTCAGGATAAAGTCCATAGAGATGGTAATGAAGAATTACAACTAGATGCTTTGATGAATGAACCTGGTTTAATAAGAATGCGCATTTATTCCAGATTTCGAAATGCTACGCGACATCAGCTATGGATACTTTATGATCTTGAAGAAAATAGAGGTGAACAGCAGCAACCTATCCGTGGTTACTATTGCACTTGTAAGTCGGGTGCAAGAACTTTAGGTACTTGTGCTCACGTTGCAAGTGTTTTATGGTACTTCGGATATGCTCGTCACGAAGAACACGTGAAATACCCTTGGACGGATCTTTTGGACAGCGTGTTAGATGCAGGAAACAGAAACAACCCTGTCAATGAATAGTTTTTGCTTCCTCATAAAGGAAGCCTTATAGTGATGTCGATTTCCGAATTTTTTAAAATCAATTATTTTTACAAATTTTCAAGTGTAGAATATATAATTCGTCGAGAGGAACAAATGTCCGGATGTATGTGTGTATGTATGTGTGTGTATGTATGTGTGTGTATGTGTGTGTGTGTGTATGTCACCGATTCTTGTGGACAAATTTTCTCTTGCACATCTTGATGGATTTTGATAAGATTTTGTAGGTGTATTACGGTCATGAATACCAAGAATCAGACAGAAGGATTTTCAAAAATATATTTAAAAAATTTTTTTTTCAAAATTTTTTTAATTTTTGAAAAAATTAATTTTTTGGTTTTTTGAAATAACTTTTTTCTATATTAAAATTTTTAATAATTCTTGTCAAAATTGCATTCCTGACATAAAAACGAATCGATTCATGTATATAAAGTATATATTTCATCAAAATTTATAGAATTAATAAATATTTTAATTTTTCACAAAAAATTAAAATTTTGTATTTTTTGACATTTTATCGTAACACTTTAAAATAATTATTCTATAATAAAAAATTGAATAATTAATATTTATTCAGGGTACTTTACCCGGTTTATTAATTATATTTAATAAACTATTATAATTATTTAACTTTTAAAATTATATATAATAATATATATTGAGGAAGCTAAATGGTCATGAAATGAACAACTTGTTTTGGATGCATTGCAGCAAAGTCCTTAAAATAAGATTTGCTACTAAGTGCAACTTGTATATATGTAAATAGGTGAGATATGTAAATAGGTGAGATTTTTTTTTAACAAGAAAAGGAGTACAAAATCTTGTACCTGCAGCCTCCACGTGGCGTACTCTGGGTAGAAAATGTTTTTCTAGCGAATGCAGGCATGTTTTTGAACAATATAATAAGATTGAAACAAAACATTTGAGAGTTTTCACAAGCCTAAAGACATGCAATATCTTCAATGAGTTATTTTCTTTCTATGAGCCTAATACTTAGAGGGATGTTTATTATAAATAGCGTCGAATATTTACAATAATATTTTATTTTTGCTTCCTCATAAAGGAAGCCTTATAGTGATGTCGATTTCCGAATTTTTTAAAATCAATTATTTTTACAAATTTTCAAGTGTAGTATATATAATTCGTCGAGAGGAACAAATGTCCGGATGTATGTGTGTATGTATGTGTGTATGTATGTGTGTGTGTGTGTGTGGGTGTATGTATGTGTGTGTGTGTGTGTATGTCACCGATTCTTGTGGACAAATTTTCTCTTACACATCTTGATGGATTTTGATAAGATTTTGTAGATGTATTACGTTCATGAATACCAAGAATCAGACAGAAGGATTTTCAAAAATATATTTAAAAAAAATTTTTTCAACATTTTTTTAATTTTTGAAAAAATTAATTTTTTGGTTTTTTGAAATAACTTTTTTCTATATTAAAATTTTTAATAATTCTTGTCAAAATTGCATTCCTGACATAAAAACGAATCGATTCATGTATATAAAGTATATATTTTATCAAAATTTATAGAATTAATAAATATTTTAATTTTTCACAAAAAATTTAAATTTTGTATTTTTTGACATTTTATCATAACTTTTAAAAATAATTATTCTATAATAAAAAATTGAATAATTAATATTTATTCAGGGTACTTTACCCGGTTTATTAATTATATTTAATAAACTATTATAATTATTTAACTTTTAAAATTATATATAATAATATATATTGAGGAAGCTAAATGGTCATGAAATGAACAACTTGTTGTTACATGTAGGAGGTAGTTTCTTTAACAACTACAAACATAATAAACTGTTTACTATTTTTAATAGTTTTCTTTGGTTGAAATGGATTTTTTACTTTTTTCACTTTAAATCTTAAGGGGTTGTTTTTTTCATAAGGGTACTTTTTTATTTTGAACATTGCACTGAAAATCACGGAAGATTAAATAATTACTTCCAGTCGATTTTCAAAAGTCTTTCTCTGTTTAAACTGTTCATTTATCTGGTTTACTGGATTTATTTAAAATATAAAAGGGGTTGCTTTTTGTTGTTGTTGTTGGGGTTGTTTGTAAGGGTAAATATGACATCTCATATGTATTAGTAAATGAAAAGTCAATATTTTATTTATAAAAATATTTTCTGTGATTAAAATAGTTTTTTCCTTTTCTATATGGTTTTAACTGTACAAGGGGTAGTTTTTGAGGGTTGATATTTTACATTTTTATTTGTTTAACATTAAGAGTTCTCTCTTTATGTATATTGGTGACTTCTGACATTAAACTTACCAAAAATAATGGTTTATTTGGCTAAAAGCACTGAAATGTTCATTTCATGCCTTAGACAGGGGGTACTTTAACCCCCTGTTTTCAGCCAAACAAGTGAAGTTTTGAGTTTAACAAAATTATATCTTTAATTAGGACACTTAGAACTACTTATTCTGAAAATTTGAACAAAATTAATGGTAAGCCAATTCCAATGCATTTTGTGCGGGGTCCTTTAATTATTTTTATTACACTTATGCATTAATTAAAACTAGCGTTATATTCCTCACTCGCTAACGCCCGCTCGGATGACAGTTTACTCATTTCTATACTTACATATATATTTATTATTTCACAATATTATTATAATATTTTAATTCTTAATAGTTATTTAATAGCATCTTTACTGTTACTATATAATGTATGTACTACATGCACCTTAATATGAATTTCTACAAAATGCGTATATCAACCCTTTAACGAAAATACTTAAAAAAGTCAAGTTTTTCTAATGTAATCTTTTTTCAAAGATTTTCTTTCTCTTTCATAACGCTTTTAAAATACAATAAAAAGTATCAGAAACGTTCCCGATAGTTGTATTTAAAAAATATCTATTTTAATTATTTTCGATCTTAATTTAAAATGGCGCTTGAAGGACAAAAAATTTCTTAATTTTTCGTAAGATGAAAATTTTTTAAACATTGGGCTGATTACGAATATAAAGTCATATTTTAAAAAGCCAATATGTCGGACAAATTTTTAAAAACTGATCGAATCTAATTGAAATTTGTTCCTCGAGGGTTTTTAGGGTGGTTAATTACGAATCTGAAGTTAGATTTAAAGAATTCAAAATAAGTTATGGTAGGTCACTTCTAAAACAGTTTATAAAATATAAACCTGTAAGGTTTAGAAAAAAATAAGTACTCTTCGCAGTTCTAATCGTTACATCATGTAATTCGAAATTAGACCTTTTTGATAAATAATGAAAACATTACTCCACCAGTAGACTAAGTTAAAAAATTGAATTAATTTTGAAATGTTTAAGTGAATTTTTTTAATAAATCATTCATTTATTTTATGGTTGTTCTTCAATAATTAAGATATTTAAAAATAATTATTGTTAGAAATAGAAAAATTTAAAGGTTTCATAATAGAATTCGTTGTAAATAAGTTTTTCCTTGTTTTCAAACAAATTTTACTTTTCTTAAAAAGTTTAATTTACTTCAAGGAATCTAAATTTTATTAAAAGCCGAGTATTATTTAAAATGTTCCGAGCAATTAATACTCTAAGCGAAGCAACTTTTATTATGTTGTTATTATTTATTATACTTTTATTGTTTCCTGATACTGAGGAAGTATTGTAATACTAAAATTTTTCAGGTTTGATTTTTTAACATATCTTTATGTTAAGAGTTCAAAAATGACATTTTTACAAAATGTCATTCCGTATGTGTGTGTGTGTGTAAACATCACATTTTCATAAATATCTCCAAATTATAAAGAGCTTTTGGGCTGAATTTTTTAAATTGTAGGTCTCATCTGCGGACATAAAAAGAGAGTACTTTGAGATAGATTAATAAAGTTTAACTATTTATTTTTTTGATTTTTAATTTTTCAAAAAATCGTTTTTTACCCATAACTTTAAAAAAATGTTAGGACACCTATAAATATTTTTCTCTAATTTTTTAGAGATTTTTTAGACGCATCTTTTGAGCCCTCAATGAACATTTTTTGTTCATATTCACCGGAGATTTTAAACTTTTAATAATAAAAAACTTTGGAAATAAGACTTTTTGAAAATTTTGTTAAAAAACGTAGAAATAACATTAAAACTATAGTTACCAACTTGTAGAGCATTAAAAAACCCTTTCGATTGACCTATTTTTAAAGCTATTTCGATTAAAAATAAAGAAGTTATTGATATTTTAAAAAACAGAAATTGTGAAAAAAAAATTTTCATGTGAAAGTATTAAATAAAGAGAAAAAAATATTACAGCACTTATGAATAATTGTTCAAAACTAATACTTTATTGTTATTAACATGTCTATGAGGAAGCAAAGTGTTCATGAAATAAACACAACAAGGTTTACGAAAAAGAATGAAATGAGTACCAAAAGTATAACAAAAATTTATAACTTGGCAGCGGTTTTTTTAGTTTTTACTCGAAAAAGCATTTAGTTTGGACAAGAAGACTAGAGAAGGAGGGCTAAATCGGCTGTTTTCTCACTCACAGCAGTGAGTCAGTATTAGTGGGATTATGAAGGCGTGGTTAGATTGCGCCAAATATCTTTTTTCGGTTCTGCACATCTTGCACACTCTTACGTTATATATTTAAATACGTGACACACGTGTGTGAGTGTAAGTGCAGAATCAAAATACGATATTTGGCGCAATCTAACCACGCCTTCATAATCCCCCTATATTTGTCCTACCACCACTACTACAGTTAGCCCTCCTGTTTCTAGTCTTCTTGACTATGGAACAAAATTTCAGTTACACGCATATATCCCTTTCCCATATAGAACGTAACATTACAGTAATATGCGGTAATATTACTGGGTAAGAATTCCTGAAGTGGCCCCTTATTTTCTTTTGGTTAATAAAAATAAATGATACTCATATATTTTGATAGTCTATGATGTCACTAATTGTTATTAGTGACAAATGATTTTTTTAAATTTGAATTTTTGAAATTTTTATAAACAATTAAACTTTTTTGCACCGTTTTAGAAAAAATTCAATTTCTCGAAATTGGCTAAACCGATTTCAATGAAACTTGTATCGTTAGAAAGATAAGAAAATTTACTATCCAGAAAAAATATAATATGAATAAAAAGATTAATTTGTTTAAACAAATTATATTTTTAATTTTTATTGTTATAAATAAACAATGTTCGCAATCGATTTTGGTCACTTTTTTTATATCATCATAAAGAGGGACTTTTCATCTAATGATTGTAGTACATTTTTCCCAAAATACGTTTTCTATGAAGATATTTTTCTCAAACAATAGTGATTTCCAAAGGACATTCTTCCCAAAATCAGTTTTTCTCAAATTAATGCATATTTGTGCAAGTATTTAGTTCCATTGACAAATTTTAATAAAATTTTCAAGAATAATTTCCATTTTTGGAGAAATTGAAAAAAATTGTACGTGTATTTAAAGTAATTGAAATTCTGACAAGAATTGTATTAAAAGTTTTAAAAATAAATTAATTACGAAGAAAAATATTATATCATTTATAAAGATAATTAAAATTTTGACAAAGAATTCTGTTAAAATTTTATTACAAGTAATTGAAACTCTTCAATGTGTTTTATGATTTATGAAAAAATTGAATTCCTGAAAAGAATTTTATTATTTATGAAAGAAATTGAAGGATTGCTAAGAAATTTATTAAAAATTTGTAAATAATTGATGTTCCTTTGCAAATTTTATTTTATAAAAATAATTAAATGTTTGCATAGAATTTTATTAAATTTAAAAAAAATTAATTTTTTTGGACAATCATATTAAAATAGCATATATTAAAAATCATTAAATTGAAGAAAATTTTCGAAAGTATAATTAAATTTAGGAGAAATTTTTTTAATTTAGAAAAAATCTACTTTGGAAAATAAGTTTGGGAAAAGGGACCCCCTACCGTCTAGAGCTTACAATTTTTAACCGATTTGAGTTTTTTTTAAATTAAAGGGAACTAAATTTTTTCAAATTTTCAATTGTTTATAATTATTTATTTTAGTCAAAGTTAACAAATTAACACAATTTTTTAAAAAATGTACGTTAAATTTTTTAATTCTATTACTGCAGATGACCAGAATCAATTGAAAATCATGTAATATGTTCTCTAGATGAAAAATAAAGAATACAATTTTTGTTTTAATTTGTTATAAACAATATTAGTTAACAAACAGTTAACTTTGGTTCCTCTCAACCAACAATTTTTTTTACTTTTTTATTTTAATTTAGGCTTATTTGTTTATAACAATAGAACTAATTTGCTTATAAAAAAATGTATTCTTAAAATGAGCCTACATTGAAAAATATAAATGTGAAAAAAATTTTTGATTGAGAGGAACCAAAGTTAACAAATAGTTAACTAATATTGTTTATAACAATTAAAATAATATATTTACTAAACAAAAAGGTCATACGTACTTTAAATGTACTTAAATTGAAAGATAAATGTGAAAAAAATTTTTGTTGAGAGAACCCTAAATTAACAATTTTTAACTAATATTGTTTATAACAATTAAAATAATTTAATTATCAAAAAGGACATATATTCTTAAAATAAGCCTAAATTGAAATATAAATGTGAAAAAAATTGTAAAAAATTCCTACTGTGGCATAGTACCGAGAGCAATAGATACCCAGAAAGCTGGCGCACGGCGAGATTAAAAATGATAGAACTTCTAAACTTTTCGAGAGTTCCGGTTTTTTATTTTTGCTATGGAATCATGAAAAGTTCCTCTTTATGATGCTATAAAAAAAGTGACTAAAATCCATTGCGAACATTGTTTATTTATAACAATAAAAATTAGAAATATAATTTGTTTAAACAAATTAATCTTTTTATTCATATTATATTTTTTCTTAATAGTAAATTTTCTTATCTTTCTAACAATACAAGTTTCATTGAAATCGGTTTAGCCAATTTCGAGAAATTTAATTTTTTCTATAACGGTGCACAAAAGTTTAATTGTTTATACTAAAATATTACAGTAATAGTACTGTAACGATAATAATAATAATAATAATTTTTTTTATTAAGGGTTTCGGTAAAAATACAGATGTTAATGTGCAAGTGTCATTACAGTTCCATTTAAAAAACGTCCCTCTTCTTCGCCTCGCATAGCTCCCAGCACCGCTTTCGCATTTCATCAGGAGTATGTCGCTATAATGTCCCAATTTTTCTGATGTTCTACCATCTTGTTCATAATTGTATCAGGTGTTATGATGCCGACTGTTCTTTCTACATCCTCTCGTTCTTCCTTCCATTTGTTACTTTGGAAGAAAGTGTGGTTAGCGTCGTCAATTGGGTAATTGCAGTATATACATTCCTCGTTGGTCAGTTTCTTCATCCGGTGTAGGTATTTCCCGAATATCTCATGATCCGTTAAGAACTGAGTTAGATAACAGTTTATTTCACCATGTTTTCTGTTGATCCACTTGTTGATGTTCTTTACGATAGTGCAGTCCATCTTCCTCTTGTTTCCATGTCCCATCTTCTCTGCCACTCTGTCATGGTTCTATCTCTTGCTATCTTCTTTGCTTCATTTTTTGTAAGAGTAATTTCGTTTGATGAATAAATTGACGTTCTCGAGCTATCATTTCTATTGGTATGGTCCCAGTAAGTACCATGACTGTGGGTTCTGATACAGTCCTGTAAGATCAGGCCACTCTTAGGGCACCTTTTTTTTGCACAGAAGCCATTGCTTTGCGATATTTTTCATATTTTAGGTTCTCTGTCCAGTTTTCTCTTGCGTAGAGCATAATTGCCTCTGCAGTACGCAGGAGTAAGCGTCTCTTACTTGGTAACGGACCGTAAACGTTCGCCATTAGCCTGTTTAGAGAGGTTGTTACTTCTGAGGCTTTCTTCGTTGCATTGTGAATTTGATCCCAGAAGGTTAGCTTCGCATCAATCATTACTCCTACGTACTTTAAGGCTTTTTTGCTGTTAATTGGTTCTCGTCTATTTGCATATGGATGGGGTAGGTTATCCTTTTTTTAGTTACAAGGCATAGCTCTGTTTTGGATAGAGCGAGTTCTAGTCCATGATTTTTCATCCATTCGTTGATCCGGTGCATCACTTGGTTTTATCGTATCTGTGCCTTTTCCAAGTCCCTTGCGATGATAATAGCAGCAATGTCGTCTGCATATCCATTGAGGAAAGTGCCTTCCGGCATATTTATTCGTAGAATGCCATCGTATGTGATGTTCCAAATGTCCGCTCCCAAGACAGAGCCTTGGGCCATTCCAGACGAGAGTTGTCTTCGCTTCAAACCGTCTTGGGTGTTGTAGATAAGAAATCTATCTTTCAGGTAATTTCTCATTATTCGTAAAAGATAGTTTGAAAAATGAAAATCATTCTTCATGGCATTAATTGCATCTTCCCACCTGATTGAGTTAAAGGCATTCTTTACGTCAAAAGTCACTAGCAAGTAGATTGGTCGAGAGTAATGATTTCCTCTTTCAATGCTTTTAGCTGAGACTACTTCTTTGACCACATCGATAGTTGATCGCCCTTTTCTGAATCCATACTGTCTTTCTGCTAGGTCGCCAGCATTCTTTACAGTCTGCTGGATCCTTGGTCTTAGCATTGTCTCCAGGAGTTTTCCTGAGCTATCTAGCATACACAGTGGTCTGTATGAACTAGGTTGATCCGCTGAGCCCTTGCCCTTGCTTATAAGAACTAGTCTCGCCTCCTTCCATTTTGAGTAGAAGGCGCCGTTTTTTAGGCATGAATTATACATGTTCAGTAGGAGATCCGGGTTACACGTTGCTACTGCTTTTAATATTTCGGCTGGAAGTCCATCCGGCCCGGGTGCCTTCTTTGCCTTCAGTGATCTAATCGCTAGTAATAGCTCTTCTTTTGAGATAAGGTTGGTGTCTTCGTCGTTCTGTGAGTCGTATTCAATAGTCATCCTTGGATGTTTTGGGAAGAGTGTGTCGACAATACGAGTGATAGTTTCAGTGTCCATTGGGGGGTTGTTTCCAAAAACCCTAATTTTTCGAGTGACTATTTTGTAGCCTAATCCCCAGGGATCAGCATCAATATCCTGTATGAGGTTTTTCCAACATTTTAGTTTACTGCTGTTGATTGCTCTGTTAAGTTCCTTTTTAGATTTCTTGTAATTTTCTCTTTTCTCCTGTAAATTTAGACAGTTTTTTTAGCCCTCTGCGCTATTCTTCTCAGTTTTAAGCAGGTTTTTCTTAGAGTTGAAATGCTTTCATTCCACCAGTAGGCAGGTCGTTTTTTGGTCAGCGTATTTTTTCTTGGTATGGCTTCCTCGCATGCCTTTTGGTTGATTTTCATTGTTTTCCGTGTGTAGTTTTCAGCACTTTTAACAGTTGTTATATTTTCCAGATTCAAATCTAAGGTGTTCATTCCGCTTTCTAGAGAACTGGTTAATATTTCACTATTTATGTGATTAAGGTTCCATCTTTTTTTTGAGTGTGTTTTTACAGTCCGACTAGGGTAGTTTGCAACTTCTTCTATTTTGAAAGTGATGTATTGATGGTCACTAGCAGTGAACCACTAAACCACCGTCCAGTAGTTTACTTAGGCAGCTAGTCTTCGAGTTGCGAAAGTTATGTCGACTATGGTTTGCCTGCATCCAGGTCGTCTAAACGTTGGTGTTGATCCTGTGTTCAGCACTAGTAAATCCATTCTTGAGATCATGTCCATCACTCGTGTCCCTCTGGAATTAGACCTATCTTCGCCCCATTCCACAGCGCTGGCATTGAAGTCCCCTGCAATTAGGATTTCTCCTTCCATGTCCCGCAGGGTATCCTCTAGCTCATCCAGTTTTTCCTGGAATTCATCTATTTTTTCGCTTGGTGTTAGATAGCAGCTAACGTAAGTTGTTTGCCTGATTTTCACCCATGCGAAGCCATTACCAAGGAGGTCAGGGTACCATCCTTTGCTCTTTTCCCTGTATTATTTGCTGATGATGACAATATCGATGTTCTTTTCGTAGCAAATTTGGTCCAGTAAAATGTGAGCCGTCTTGTTTCTGTGTAAATATCACTGTGATGTCTTCGGCTTCTCCAGAAAGCTTCGATAGATTTTACACGAGTGGGTGCCCGCAATGTGTCTTCTCTCCGCTAGCTCAGCTCCTTCGTAGAGAAAACAGTATGGTTCTGATGAGCAATTTGATGCTTTGTGGTCTTCTTTTCCGCATTTGTAACACATTTGACTTCTGTCTGGCCCCTTGCAGGTAACTTTCTCGTGCCCAAATCCTAAGCATTTGAAGCATCTTACGATGTACTTTCGCTGCCTTAATCTGCAGTTCATCCATCCAATTTTTATGTGGCTTGACTCCAAGAGCTTTACAGCGGCTTCTTGTTCCAGGGTAACAATAGCCATACGCTGTCCTACGACATTCGGTTTCGTCAGCCTTATTTTTATGCTTTCTTTGTATTCGTTCAGATTTCTTCTTATAACATTTTCTACTTCGTCTACTGTCGTGTAGCTATCCATGTCTCTTATCTCCACAGTTGTTTTTGGCGTAACTGTTTTGATGCTCGCTTCTGTGCCTACGGCAGTCTCTATTTTCGTGCAAAAATTGCTCCTGTTTTTCTCGGATGTGTTTTTTAATTCCAGGAGGAGGTCTCCTCTTCGAGTTCTGCGTATTGAGCAAAACTCCACTTCTGTCTTTTCTGGATCTACATTCTTCCGGATGACTCCAAGAATGTCATCAGAGGATTTACCTTCTATAGGTCTCAAGACTTCCGTGGGGGTCCCAGGCGCAGAATAGGCCCCCTGCGATCGGCTGCATGTCGTAAAAGGCGACTAAATGAGGCTCGGAGTGGTGCCATGCTTGCGGGTAGTACTCGGTTCGTCCCAGGCTACCTTATAGAGTATTGGCTTACGATGATGATGGGCAGCGCCGTGACGGCCCGACAGGTCTAATATTGACCGTCGAACCTAACTTGCCGAGGCAAGGGTGGTAAGACTCTTAATCGGTACTCTTACTAGAGTACTAAACGGTAGCACGGGGACCGGTCCAAGCCCGGGGGACTTGCCCAAAGGCTTGTTTCCTTCCGGTCATTGGGTTGGACTCGTGCGGGCAGTGGTTATAGCCTACATCGCTTGAGGCTAGGGGCGTCCATGAACAGACCGAAGCTTTGGCAACGGTCTTAGTAGTGGCGCTTCGACATGTGAGTTGTGGTGCCAACTCGGGCGGTTACCTGCAAAGTGATCAGGGATTGGAAAGGTCCCGCCCTCTACCGAAGGGCCGTAAACGTTCTTACTCAACTTTGCGGGATCGGCAGATGGTCACACGTTGGCCATCGGTGCTGGAGAGCGTGAATCTCTCCCCGCGACGCTCGTAGGAGAGCCGTGTGGTTATACGCGTATGCGGAGGTGCTGCACGTATACTCTACCTAGGCGATATAGGTCTCAAGATTAGAGTATTTGAACGAATTTTAAACTTTACTCCTTCTTTCTTGCTATCTGCTTCCTTCTTCCGTGTCCCATTTGTTGTTTTGGGTTCTTCATTTTTCCCATCAAGTTGTTTGGATGAGCGTCTTAAGCGCTTGTTGATCACGTTGATCCAGTCTGGCTTGTTTCGTTTTTCACTTTCTGTTTGTGGTGGGCTCGTTGCTGTTCGTTTCGCACTATTTCTTCGGGGAGTCTGGTTTCCTTCAAGTATTAGAGAATTTTTCCTTGGTAGGATTCTCATCTTCATCATCTCCACAGCGCTCTCCAACTGTTCCTCCATTTTTGGCAATCCATCCTTGATGTCCCTTTTAATATTCGGTAGGCTTAAGAGAGCAGCAATCATTTCTTTTAATAAACTTTGCATGCTTCCAAGAACTCTCAAAAGTTTCTCGTAGCTGTGCTCATTTTGTAGCTTCAGTTTATTCGCTGTGATGCAGTCGTTAGATGACGACGTGGTGGGGCCTGCATTGCACCCCTTTCCATCGCCGACCCTGGGCTTCCGACACCCTGAGGTGGTAAATAATCCTTTACGTTATTCTTAGATTCCATTGTTGTATTTTATGTCGGGGTTCCTTCCCTTAGGTCCTAGACCAGTTTGTCCATATAAGTGTGCGAGGCAAGAGTGACTGAAAGAGTTGTGTAGGTAGTCTCCGCAATAGACTGCCCCGCGAGGCAGGGTGCGCGGAGATTTATCTGATGTGTGGGTGATTGTGTGTGACTTATATATGCGTGTAAAAATATGTGGGAGTGTAAATGT
The DNA here is from genome assembly GCA_032872475.1 of Leptopilina myrica (nomen nudum). Lineage (NCBI taxonomy): Eukaryota > Metazoa > Arthropoda > Insecta > Hymenoptera > Figitidae > Leptopilina > Leptopilina myrica (nomen nudum). The sequence continues at coordinate 9,743,703 of CM065467.1, forward strand.
AGAGTGTGGCCCGTAACGTGGGTCAATCGAGCGTTAACTGAGTACTACCACCTCCCCAGGGTGGACCCAGGACCGCCTCTATTTGTTACACAGACGTTATAGCATTGCCAAGGCATTGATGCGACGTCTGTGCTATCCAGTGTCAGGTGAACTAAGAAACTTGGACCTCAGAGGACGATGCATCTCTCACAGAGGACAAAAAGTAAACTTTAGGCCATGATCACTGAGTAGACACCATAATAATAATAATAATAATAATAATAATAACGGACATTATATTTGACTTAAAATTACTTATGTTATTTATTAAATTATTCATTTAGAATTTTATAAGAATTGTCATTTTCAATGTTTTACAAAAATTTAAATAACTTCTAAAGTAGTAAATGATGTTAAATGATCTTAAGCTTATTTAAAGGTCACTTTCTATAGAATAAGAATTAACTATATTAATCTCTGTGGTTTTCCATTCATTTCGTTCGCAGAGTGAAGTTAGTTTTTGTATATGCTTTTTTTCACTGCTAGCCGACTGGTATTAACGCATGCGTTGGAGCGATCGGCAAGTTCTTCTTCCAGACTCCTCAATTGTATTAACCCATTTAGTCCCAAATGTCCGTATTTCTTAGCCCAAGTTCGAGATTTCCGTTGTACGAACTACGATTTTCAAAAAAATCGGGAGATAGGTTTTATTAATGGTTTGAGTGTCCTCTTTCAGAATCTCAAAGGAAATTCAAATTTCAAATTTATAGTGAAATGTTGTAATTGTTTATACAAAAAAATTCCGTTTTTTAAAGTGTTTTTTTTTCTTTAAAGTCAGATAATTCAATCGAAATCGGTTAGGAAAAAATCCGGGATATGAAAATATCGCGTCCAAAATATTGGATCTATCAAATAGACATGATACCGAAAATAAATTTTTTCAAATTTCAAAATAGCCGCCAAAATATTCAAATATGGAAAAACGATTTTAAAAAATACTAAAATTATTTTTTTTAACTTTTATGCTTCATTTGAATAAAATAATGTTGCTTCAACAAAAAACATTGTTATATGATGTTAATTAACAATATTATAAACAATTTGCAAAACATAAAGTGGATTCGTAGAAATTTTGTTTTTTAATTACCTTACGCTCTCTTGTAATCAAAATGTTGCTAAAGTTTCAAACTTTAATTTAAATTTATTTAACAATATTTAAAACTATTATAAACAATTTTCATAGAAAAAGAAGTTTTGAGTGGAAAGAAATTTTTTGTTTGTCCTTGAAATTTGTTAATAGTCATTGCGAAAGCCATTTTTATAGGAAATTGTCTTCTTTTAAAAGTAAACGGATATAAATTTTCACAATATAAAGTTTTTATATGTAAAAAGACAATATTTCCACTCTTATCTCTCGTTAATATTTGATATTTAATAACATTAGGTGATAAATCTAAAACAAGCAACCTTGTTCCATTACACAATCCCTCATTAATACTAAGATTTCTAATAAGCATTACAGCAGAATTAAATCTTAAGGTAGTATTATACTTTGTAAGCAGTCAAAAATGACTTTAAAGAACAATTTTTTTCTCAGAGGCAATTTTATTGAAAGTAATAAAACTTTTTTCATCATGGCATTTAGGGGGGATGCCTGAAAGGTTTCATAACGAAGAAACTAATCTAAGGTTTTTTAAAATTGATTAAAAAGAACTCGAGTTATGCTGTCCGCCAGTTTAAAAAATTTGGTTTAAAAAAAGGCGTTTAAGTTTTGTGTGTGAATTTCGTCGTTATTTTGCAATATTTTGAAATGGAATATTACCGAACTCTAGTCCGCTATTCCTGGTCCATATAGTAATCCTTGGGTTGTCTCAAAAGCCTCTTCCTCTTTCTTGGCGAGCCTTTTTTGCCAAGATTCGCCCGTCTTTCGTTGCCTCAACGGAACGCTTTTCTGTATGTTGTTTATACGTCTATAAACGTTCCTACGCTGTAGAGTTGGTATAAAGTGCAATAACGCGCGACCGGCCACCGCGTGCAGAGAACCGCTGTACATATAATTGTGTATAACTTTGTTATTTCTTCGAATTTTAATCTGAAATTATGAAATTATATTCTTGAGGCAATGTAGACCACAAAAAAAATAAAAAATCAATTTTTTGATCGCTACAAAGTATAATACTACCTTAAATGCAATTCATGAGGTGGCAAAGAAGGTGGAGAGAGAGAGAGTGTGTTTAAATATTCTAATAAGAATACATCAGTAAATTATCCATTATCACAATTTTTAGTAGAATCAATACTTTTATATATTTTTTCACCTTTACTGTCTAAGAGACGCACCACTGTCAACATTTCTAGGTGCTAAAATAGCACACTCCGACATCTCCTCAAATTTATTTTGTTGTATAAACTGACTATACATCCCTTTAGCAATATCTACATTCCCTTCTTGAATAATATGTTCTGGTAATATAACATTATCATCTGTATCATTTAATTCACCATTGCCAACTTTAAGTAAAAAATCTACAAATTCCGTTTCTTGTAGTAAAGCTCTGATATTATCTGTTAATGTGTATTTTTTAAAATATTTCCATAGTTTACTATTTTTTATTAATAAATTTACTATTTCTGATATAGTGCCTCGTTCTTTAATTGGTAAAGTTTGTCGAAAATCTCCTCCTAGAATTACAATTTTACAAATGCAATAGCATAATGTATAAAAATGTTTTTCCAGAACCTCCACAACCATCAACATATAAGTACTTAGAACCATCAAAAGAAGAATTCTTTAGGGCATAAAGTACATAATCAACTACAAATTTTGGTTTTACATTTAATTTAGCATAATTCTGTTCTCCTATGCTAATATGTTCTGCAATACTTATATCATTAACTTGTTGAGTAAGAATTTCATCTTGTATAACAAATAACCCCCGAAAGTCAGTTAAATTATATCCTTCGTTAAATAACATTGTTTTAATATTTATATAAGCACTTTATTCAGCTTCAATGTAGTTAATTTTTGAATAATCTTCTAACATTTTACCCTTAAATTGTTCCCATAGTTTATCTGGATGTACAGGATGACAATGAATTAAAATTCTTGTGAATAATTGGCGAAGTGAATGAGGCATCATCCATAATGCAGCTTCTTCCATTGTCCCAATCAACTCACTATTATCTTCTGCAAGTCTTAATGCCAAACAAGCAGTTGTAAAAGATTCATGAACATCTCCATTAACTGTTCTTAAACTTTCAAAAGAAGTTGCTCCTTTTACGGTAAGTAAGAATAATATAAGGTGAAATAACTCAAATTGCTGTGGATTAACAGAATACATTCTGACCAATACTTTTTCTTTACGAATTCTTTGTTTCCATTCAAGAGATTTTGTTATCCATGTATAATGCTCTGGTATTTCTGAATAATAATACTTTTGAGCATTACTATCTTATTGGTTAAGTTTAAAATAATCCAGTAGTTTTGTATTTTTATTTAAATCGAAAGAAATGCCGTTACTATTTTTTTCTTCTCGAAGAATAACATTCTGTTCATTTGGTAAATGTATGGGTAAGCGATTAACGCTATGCCTTTTTCCCTAAAGGTTTACTTAGAATTCTCCAAACTGCCTCAACTGGACCAACATATCTATTTTTTTCATAATGATGTATTTCATTATGATTAACAGTTACCTCACCATTCGCATTTGTGATAACAATAAATGCAGCATCATGTCCTTTGAGAAATCCTCGCTTTTGAAATTCAATAACATAAACATAAGATTTGACATCTCCAAATAATTTATTATCAACAATAAGTTTAAGTAGATGTTTTACTTTTAACGCAAAAACCCTAGTTACTATATCATAAAAGTAGAAGGCAATATAAGCGATTTTCCAACCTGTACATCGTTTTCAAACTCATGATTGTGTAAATAATCCATCAGTCCTTTATATGTTTCACTTCTCAATTGATCTTAATTATTTGCACAAAATCTTAATAATTTCCAAGTGGATAAAATATGGGATAAATCCATGGTTCAACATTCGGATCTAAATTACTAACTAATTTCAATTCCTTTGTAGATTTATTATAAACCGTTACATAAGATTCTGGCATTTCTCCTTCAGAGTTTGTATTAAAAATTGCAGCAACTTCATTAAATCTTTGATAATTGTATCTATTTTTATCAAAGCCTTTTTCAACGTGAACAATAAATGTAACTCAGGAATTTCTTAATTTTTTTGTCTTGCTAATTCAGCTTTTATTTGAATTACATCTGACATCATCATGTAAGATTTTGTGTATGCATTAGAATTTCTCATAATATTTTCTATAGATGTTAAAACACCTTCATCCAAATTTTCGTTACTTTTTAATCTGTATTTGATTTATTCGTCAGGATCATAAATAAATAATTGACCAAAACATGGATCCTCACCTTTATCTGGATATAAAGCACTATTAATTTGATAGTAAATTTGACCTTGAATTTTATAACAGAATAGTCTTATTCTACCATTAAAATTAATTATATTAGCATTAATCGAGTATTCATTGTTTTTGGCAAAGAAATTGTATTACTTTTTTAATTTTTTAATTTAAGGTTCTCAGTATATTCTATTTTGGATTCGACTTAAAGTTTTTTCTTAGTTGAAGTGTGCTTTTCACCTAAATAATTTACGTTATCAATTGTACGTTTTAGTTTTTGCCTCTCACGATAACTTTTTGTATTTCAGCCCTACTTTCTTTAAGTGTTTTTGATGCTATATTTCTTTCATGTATTGTATTTATTATTCCTGGGAAAGAAATGGATGTGTATGCTTCCTCTGAATAATTTTCATTATCAATGTTACATTTTAATGTTTGCCTCTCACGATAATTTTTTTGAATTTCCAACCTACTTCGTTTAAGTGTTGTTGATGCAATATTTCCTTTATTTATTATATTTATTTCTCTCGGAAAAGAAATTGAAGTGTGTGCCTTCTCTGAATAATTTGCATTATTAATTTTACGTTTTAATTTTTGCCTCTCACGATAACTTTTTTGAATTTCAGCCCTGCTTTGTTTAAGTGTTGTTGATGCAATATTTCCTTCATTTATTTCATTTATTATGCTCGGGAAAAAAAATTCTTTCTTAATAGAGTTTTTAGAAAAGTTTGATTCTCCATACAGAAGTTGAATATCATTTTCATTTTAAAGGCAATTCCAGTCATGCGCAACTATGCAAGATCTACTATTAGAAAGTTGTACAGAGGGAAATTTACATAAACTATTGTTTTCAAACATTAGAATTAAATGATTTCTCATATTACAATAAAGTAACTGACAGAGTGGGGCGAATATTGAAAAACAACGATGTTGCGAATGCTATTGTATATACTCCACAAGAAAGACTGTATTCTGGTTGTTGATCAACAGTTGTGAAAACTACTGGTGGTTCAAAGGGATATAATCTAATTAAATAATCTCTTTGGTTATAATTTAATCATTTTTTATAAACCCTCCTGCGCATAAAGCCGAGTATACTCGTCCAAACTGAACCGTTACCGTATGCATGAGGACGAGTATACTCGTCCAAACATTTTTGTTAAAAACTTTTGTTATAATAAATATTAAGACATCGGACAAGTTGCAAATTGCTTTTAATGAACAAACGAAGCTAATTGAATTATTTAGCACACTATATATTATTTACTTAACAATAAATATTGCATATAAAATGTTTGAGGTCGCTCATTACGATTCCGAGGTTAAAATTTCATAATTCAAAATAGCAAACCCAATATAGCGGCTGACAATTATGAAAAAGTTTTGTAATCGTCCCGTCTATCGCTATCTAAGGGGTTTTAAGGTCGCTGATTACAAATATGGAGGCTAAATTTAAAAAATCTAAATGGCCAATTCTATATGTCAAAAAACAGTTTTAATAAAATTTTCTTATTGAAAAATTTATTCCTATTATAGTCTTTGATTAACAATATAAAATAATAATTAAAAATTGTGTATGAATTTTGATATAATTTTTGACATTATATTTCTAATCAGTGACCTCAAAAACCACTAGATATCGATAGATCGGTCGATTTGAAAACTTCTTCAAAATTGTCGTCCGCCATATTGGGTCCGCGATTTTGGAATTTTGAAATTTTAGACTTTATATTTGTAATCAGCGACCACAAGAACCCCTAGATAGCGATAGACGGAACGATTAGAATTTTTTTTTAATTGTTAAAATTGTCCGCTATATTGGGTCCGCCATTTTGAATTTTGGAATTCTGACCCCGGATTCGTAATCAGTGACCCCGAAAACCCCTAGATACCGATCGCCGTGCAAATCCTACGTTCTGAAAAATGTATGCATTTGCAAGCGACTTTGTGGGTGGAAGCGTATGCGCAGGAGGGTTAATAAGTACAAATCCAATGACCAGATTTATAAGATCCACTAAAAAGTATTAGAATGTGCTGCTTACTTTTCTGGATTGGAACTATCAAATCAAGTGTTTGTAAACACAAAGTATTTTGCATATTATAAAAAAAATTTGATTGTATTCCTAATAGCTTTTGAAATTCATACATTTCATTATTTAGCATTGCTCCTTTAGTGACAACAATACTTAAATCATGAGTAGTCAATTTAACAGTTTCTCCTTTGTTAGAAATTGTTCTTTTATTTTATAAAATTTACTTATATCAAAGAATAAAATTTTTAAAAATTGTAATATTACATTAGAACTTTAAGACCAAGTTGTATACATTTATTTATAAATTTTATAATTTTCTTTTATTCAATGTTATTACCAATTTTTGCCTCTTATAGAAAATAACAACAAATTTACAATTCTCTCCTTACTCAAAACTGTTAAATTTTTCCTTCTATCCAATATAATCAATGTCCAATTTTGTCTTTTATCTAATATATGACCAATTTACTATTTTTCCTTTAATCCAATTTAACCAATTTCCAGCTTTCTGTTTATCTAATTTAATTAATTTCCAATAATGCTTTTTATCCAATTTATCTAATTTCCAGCGTTTTTCTCCAATACAACCAATTTCCAAATTTGGCTTTTATCCATTTTCCTTTTATCTAATATAACCAATTTCCAGCTTTTGTATCCAATATAACCAATTTCCTACTTTGCCTTTTATCTAATATAACAAATTTTCAATTTTGCCTTCAATCCAATATAACCAAGTTCCAACTTTGCATTTTATCCAACGTAACCAATTACCAATTTTGCATTTTATCCTATATTTAATCAATTTCCAATTTTGCAATTTAACCAATTTCCAAATTTTCCTTAAATCCAATTATAGACGATTTACAAATTATAACAAATTTCTTATTTATAAACATAAAAAATAATAACATATTTTTTAACTTTATTAAAACTAAACACAACTTAATTAATTATTTAAATGAATAATGATTGAAAAAAATTTAGAAAACAGTATCTTATTGAAATTCTATTATTAATTTACTATTTACTTATTATCACTAATTATATTTACTAATACTTACTATTCACTAATTCACGAAGGAATCACACTTATTTAACTATATATTCACTCACATGTAGTGAGTGAATTCAACAGTGAATTTTTATTTTAGTTTTGAAACTTAATTTTTTCGTTGAAAAAACGTAGAACGTGGGCTAAGGAAAATAATCGACTATATGATTTTGAAATTAAATATTTGTTCTTATATTTAAGAACGTGGTGGTAGGCCATAAGCGTGAGTGTCCTTTTTGCACTCGTAGATTGATTGTAAGGCGTATATAAATATATATATATATATACTAAAGGGGGTTCGCCCCCCTGCGCGCTTCGCGCGCCAACCCTCCGTGATTTTTTATTTCAAATTCGTCATTGGTTTTTAGTATTATTAACCTTTTTATGATTTTGGCAAATCTGAAAATTTTAATTTAAACTAATTTAGCATCTCACATAAACTAAAAAATATTTATTAAAATTATTTATTATGTAAATATATTATACAATTAATTAAAAATTTTAGTTACATTTTTTAAAAATGTAACTGTTGTTTTGTAATAAACTTTAACCGATTTTAAAGTTTATTATACCTTGAAAACAAATTCATTAAAACTCAATTTTAAAATAAATAAATGTACTAACATGTATGCACTTACAATTTTTGAATTGTAAGTGCCCCCTCTTTGAGGGGGCAAGCTCTGACCTGTAGGTTAAAAACAGTTCAAATTTTGACGTAATGTAATGGCCCACATTGAGGCCTCTTTTAAAACCAGTAGCTCAAAAAATAGGTAAAATTAAACATGAATTTTGATATAATGTAAATGCCCACATAGAGACCACTTTTTAATCTATAGGTAAAAAAATAGGTCAATTTTGACATAGATTTTAACGTAATGTGAGGCCGTCATTTATCCTCTTTTTGACCTATAGGTAAAAAAATAGGTCAATTTTGGCATAGATTTTAACGTAATGTGAAGCCGTCATTTATCTTCTTTTTGACCTATAGGTAAAAAAATAGGTCAATTTTGGCATAGATTTTAACGTAATGTGAGGCCGTCATTTATCCTTTTTTGACCTATAGGTAAAAAATAGGTCAATTTTGGCATAGATTTTAACGTAATGTGAGGCCGTCATTTATCCTCTTTTTGACCTATAGGTAAAAAAAATAGGTCAATTTTGGCATAGATTTTAACGTAATGTGAGGCCGTCATTTATCCTCTTTTTGGCCTATAGGTAAAAAATAGGTCAATTTTGACATAGATTTTAACGTAATGTGAGGCCGTCATTTATCCTTTTTTGACCTATAGGTAAAAAAATAGGTCAATTTTGACATAAGTTTTGACGGCCCCTTTGGGATGGGGCGCCCTTAGAAATCCTGACTGCGGTGGCGGCGGCGAAATGGTTTTATATAGTAGGGAGAGATATTTATATAGACCTTAGAATGTATATATGTATATATTAGACCTGTATTAGACCCTACGAAGGATTACCACAAACAATACGAACCCATGAACAATACCCTTTGTAAATGAGGGACCCAGGTATCTTCCTTCATCGCAAGGAAAATCCTTATATGAAATCAGCAGATATGCAAATTAGGTAAAGAGAGACATTCTTATTGACATTGCCTTTAGAGAAAGAAAGAAAGGTAGCCGTTACCAGAGAAAGCGTTATCGGCGCCGTTATCCAGACGTTATCGAGACCGGTACCTTTGGAGTTTCTATTACTATATATATAGATTATATATATATATATATACATATAATAGACTTTTCTTTATATTTCCCTTGCGATGAAGGAAGAAAGAAAATATTACCTGGGTTCGCCGAGGTAATCCCCATTACAAAGGCTATTGTTTAAGGGTTCGTAATCCTTCTTAGGGTCGAATACAGGCCTATATATATATATATATATTATAATATATATATATCTATGAGTGCGAAGAGGACACTCACGTTTAGGGCCTACCACCTAAATATAAGAACGAAAATTTAATTTAAAAAAATCATATCGTCGATTATTTTCCTTGGAGCACGTTCTACGTGTCTTCAACGAAATTGAAGTATAACAATTTTTTTGGGAATTCACTCACTATAGGTGAGTGAATAAAAAAGTTAAATAAGTGAATTATCAGTGAATACTTCGTGAATTAGTAAATAGTGACTTAGTGAATAGTAAGTATTAGTGAATATAATTAAATAAGTGAATATTAAATAATTAATAGAAATACATTAAAATACTTTTTTCTAATTTTTTTCAATCATTTAAATAATTATATATTTGAGTTGTGTTTAGTTTTCGAAGTTAATTAATAAAGTTAAAAAAATTTTTTTTTATGTTTATTAATTAAATTAAAAAATTTTGTTATCATTTGGAAATCGTATGTAATTGGAATCCAAAGGCAAAATTGGTTATATATTGGTTTTATGGATAAAAGACAAAATTGGTTATATTGGATAAAAGGCAAAATTGGTTACATTGGTTTTATTGGGATAAAAGGCAAAATTGGTTTATATTGGTTTTATTGGATAAAAGACAAAATTGGTTATATTGGATAAAAGGCAAAATTGGTTACATTGGGATAAATATTGGTTATATTGGATAAAAGGCAAAATTGGTTATATTGGATAAAAAGCTGGAAATTGGTTAAATTGGTTTTATTGGATAAAAGGCAAAATTGGTTTATTGGATAAAAAGCTGGAAATTGGTTGAATTGTATAACAGGAATATTGGATAAAATAAAATATTAGAAATTGGTTATATTGGATAAAAGCTGGAAATTGGTTATATTGGATAAAAGGCAAAATTGGTATATGGATAAAAGCAAAATTGGAAATGAATTATATTGGATAAAAAGAATGCTGGAAATTGGTTAAATTGGATTAAGGAAAATAGTAAATTGGTTCTATTGGATAAAAGGCAAAATTGGTTATATTGGATAAAAAGCAAAATTGGAAATTAATTATATTGGATAAAAAGAAAGCTAGAAATGGTTAAATTGGATTAAAGGAAAAATAGTAAATTGGTTATATATTGGATAAGAGACAAATTGGAAATTTGTTTGTATTTTCTATAGGAGACAAAATTTGGTAATATCATTGAATAAAAGGAAATTATAATATTTATAATTAAATGTATAAAACTTGATCTTAAAAATTCTACTGTAATATTGCTATTTTTAAATTTTTAATTCCTTGATATAAGTAAATTTTATAAAATAAAAGAACAATGTCTAACAAAGGAGAAACTGTTAATTTGACTACTGATGATTTATTATGTATTGTTTGTCACTGAAGGAGCAATGCTAAATAATGATCATATGTATGAATTTCAAAAGCTATTGGGAAGACAATCAAATTTTTTTTATAATATGCAAAATACTTTGTGTTTACAAACACTTGATTTGATAGTTCCAATCGAGAAAAATAAGCAGCACATTCAAATACTTTTTAGTGGATATTATAAGGTCTGGTCATTGGATTTGTACTTATTATGATGGAAAAGCCTTTACATTTTTGATAGTCCTTAATAAAAAATATTTAAATGACGATCAAAGGGCTTACTTAATTAGATTATATCCTTTTGAACCACCAGTAGTTTTCACAACTGTTGATCAACAACCATTAAAACAGTCTTGCTTGTGGAATATATGCAATAGCATTCGCAACATCGTTATTTTTTAATATTATGCCTGATTCTGTCAATTACATTATTGTAATATGAGAAATCATTTAATATAATGTTCAAAAAAACAATAGTTTAAGTGAATTTCCCTGAACAACTGTCTAATAGTAGATCTTGCATAGTTGTGAATGACTGGAATTGCCTTTTTAAATGAAAAAGATATTCAACTTAAGTATGGAGAATCAAACTTTTTCTAAAAAACTCTATGAAGAAAGAAATTTCTTTCCCGAGAATAATAAATAAAATAAATAAAGGGAGTATTGCATCAACAACAGTTAAACAAAGTAGGCTGAAATTCAAAGAAATTATCGGGAAAGGCAAAAATTGAAGCGTAAAGTTGATAATCCAAATTTATTCAGAGGAGGAAGCAAACACTTCCCTTTCTTTCCGAGAGCAATAAATAAAATAAATGAAGGAAAACTGTTGAATCATCAACAACACCTAAACAAAGTAAGGCTGAAATTCAAAGAAATTATCGCGAAAGGCAAAAATTGAAGCGTAAAGTTGATAATCCAAATTATTCAGAGGAAGCAAACACTTCCCTTTCTTTTCCGAGAGCAATAAATAAAATAATGAAGGAAATGTTGATATCATCAACAACACCTAAACAGAGTAAGGCTGAATTCAAAGAAATTATCGCGAAAGGCAAAAATTGAAGCGTAAAGTTGATAATCCAAATTATTCAGAGGAAGCAAACACTTCCCTTTCTTTTCCGAGAGCAATAAATAAAATAAATGAAGGAAATGTGAATCATCAACAACACCTAAACAGAGTAAGGCTGAAAATTCAAAGAAATTATCGCGAAAGGCAAAAGTTGAAGCGTAAAGTTTGATAATCCAAATATTCAGAGGAAGCAAACACTTCCCTTTCTTTTTCCGAGAGCAATAAATAAAATAAATGAAGGAAATGTTGAATCATCAACAACACCTAAACAAAGTAAGGCTGAAATTCAAAGAAATTTATCGCGAAAGGCAAAAACTGAAATGTAAAAGTGATAATGTAAATTATTCAGTGAAGTGCACACTTCAACTAAGAAAAAACTTCAAGTTGAATCTAAAATAGAACATGCTCAAAACCTTAAATTAAAAAATATAAACAGTGATGGAAGTACATTGTCAAAAACAAAAAATACTCTATGTCCAAGAAATTATTGTGCAAGAGTATTAAATCATCAACTTCAAACTGAGTTGAAACTGGTAAATAATAGAATAAATACAAATTTGAATATTTCTGTTCCAAAGAAAATATAAATATAGATTTAGATGATAATGAAAACATTTAAGTCAAATAATGTGAAATTATCTAGGTCCAATGAATTATTATTGCACACATTGTCAAGCTAAACATTTTAAAAGATGAACAAGTTGCTGGTAGAAAAGTTAGTTTTAATGATTGTTGTAGTCATGGAGGTGTTGTTTTTAACTTCCATACAATATCCAGATGAATTAAAGCTTTTGCTAAAAGGGCTTCATGAAAAATCTGGTCATTTTAAAAAAGAATATAAGGCTGTACAATAATTCTTTTTCTTTTGCATCTTTAAATGCTAATGTAATTAATTGTAATAACAGAAGAAGAGGGGCCATTTTGTTATAAAATTCAAGGTCAAATTTACTATCAAATTAATAGTGCTTTATATCCCGGATAAAAGGTGAGGATCCATGTTTGGTCAATTATTTATTTATGACCCTGACGAATCAATCAGATACAGATTAAAAAGTAACGAAAATTTGGACAAAGAACTTTTACAAAATATAGAAAATATTATGAGAACTTCGTCAAACGCATACACAAAATCTTACATGATGATGTCAGAAGTAATTAAAATAGAAACTGAATTAGCAAGACAAATTAATGAAGATGGTTCCAGAGTTACAACTATTGTTCACGTTGAAAAAAGGTTTTGATAAAAAAAGATATAATTATCAAAGTTACAATGAAGTTGCTGCTATTTTCAATACAAACTCAGAAGGAGAAATACCAGAATCTTATGTAACAGTTTATAATAAGTCTACAAAGGAATTGGAAATTAGTTAGTAATTTAGATCCGAATGTTGAACCATGGATCTATCCCATATTTTATCCACTTGGAAATAAAGGTTATAATATTAATATGCTTCGTAGTGATAGTGATTTTAGAAGTAAAAAACATAATATTGGTTCTAGGTCTGCCTATTGTAAATACAAAATTGCTATAAGAGTAAGGAATTTTAATCAATTTTTATATGGGGGAAGATTGTTTCAACAATGGGTAGTTGACAATTATGTAAAAATAGAGAAAGATAGATTGCAATTTTGTGCAAACAATCAAGCTCAATTGAGAAGTGAAACATATCAAGGATTAATCGATTATTTACAAAATTAATGAGTTAGAAAATGATGTACATGTTGGAAAAATGCTTATATTGCCTTCCACTTTTATAGGATCACCTCGTAATATGATGCAACAATATCAGGATGCCATGGCTATTGTTGGTCGTCATGGTAGACCAGATTTATTTCTTACAATGACGTGTAATCCAAATTGGAAAGAGATACAAGAAAATTTATTACCTCATCAAACTGCTTCTGATAGACCTGATATAGTAACTAGAGTTTTTGCATTGAAGGTGAAACAACTTTTAAATGTTATTGTTGACAACAAATTATTTGGAGAGGTTAAGTCTTATGTTTATGTTATTGAATTTCAAAAGCGAGGATTACCACATATTCATTTGTTAGTTATATTAAAAGAAAATTCTAAAATATTAACAGTTGAAAGTGTTGATCGTTATATTTCTGCAGAAATTCCTGATGAAAATATCAATCCTTCCTTGCATAACATAATAATGCAAAATAACATTCACGACCTTGTGGAGATTGGTGTTTAATTGATGGTAAATGTTCAAAAAATTTTCCAAAAAGTTACCAAGAAGAAACTACAATTGAAGAAAACTGTTATGTTCGTTGTCGTCGAAGAAATAATAATAAAACGTATGAGCGACCAAATGGATTTGTTGTTGACAATTCTAATGTGGTTCCATATTGCCCTACACTTTCGGAAATATTTAATTGCCATATAAATGTGGAAATAGTTTCAAGTATTAAATCTGGTTAAATATCTATAAATATATTTTCAAGGGTCATGATGCTGCATCCATTATTATTACAAATGCGAATGGTGAGGTAACTGTTAATCACAATGAAATTAATCATTATGAAGAAAATAGGTATGTAGGTCCTGTTGAGGCTGTTTGGAGAATTTTAAGTAAACCTTTAGGGAAAAAAGAGCCATAGTATAAATCGTTTACCCATACATTTTACCAAATGAACAGAATGTTATTATTCGCGAAAGGAAAGATAATTAAACAATGTTTCTTTTGATTTACAGAAAAAATACAAAATTGCTCGATTTTTTTAAACTTAATGAGCGTGATAGTACTGCTCGTCAGTATTATTATACACAAATACCAGAACATTATACGTGATAACAAAAAACTCTTGAATGGCAAAAAAGGAGTCGTAAAGAAAAAGTATTGGGAAGAATGTATTCAGTTAATCCACGCCAATTGGACTTATTTCACCTTAGATTATTGTTACTTACAGTAAAAGGCGTAACTTCTTTCCAAAGTTTAAGAACAGTTAATGGAGGTATTCATGAATCTTTTACATCTGCTTGTTTGGCATTAGGACTTATAGAAGATGATAGTGAGTGGATTAGGACAATGGAAGAAGCTACTTTATGGATGATGCCTCATTCACTTCGACATTTATTTTTAAGAATTCTAATTCATTGGCATCCTGTACATCCGGAAAAAACTTTTGGGAGAAATTTAAAGGTCAAATGTCAGAAGACTATTCAAAAATTGACAATATTGAAGCTGAAAAAATAGCTTATAGAAATATAAAATCAATGTTATTGAATGAAGGATATTGTATAACCGATTTTCAGGGTTTATTAGATATAGATGAAAATTTTCCTGCGCAGATTGATGATATAATATATTTTTGAACATATAAAAATAGGAGAGCAGAATTATACTAAATTAAATGTTAAACAAAAAAAAATATAGTTGATTATATACTTGAAGTAATAAAAGATTCGTCTTCTAATAGTTCTAAATGCTTATATATTAATGGATGTGGAGGATCTGGAAAAACTTTTTTATATACTACCTTATGGCATTTATTAAAAAGTAAAGGAATGTTTGCAACATGGCATTTACAGGCATAGCTGCCACACTGCTTTCCTAATGGGAAAACTGTACATAAAGTCTTAGGCTTACCTGTTCCATTGTACAATGATTCATCTTCAAATATTAAAGTTCAGTCAAAAGAAGGACAATTTTTAAAAAATATTGATGTTTTTATTTGGGATGAAGCACCAATGGCTCCAAAATATGCCTTAGAAATTATGGATAAGTTTATTAAGAGATATAATGAAATCAAATGAAGTTTTGGTGGAAAAATTGTAAATTCTAGGAGGAGATTTTCGACAAATTTTACCGATAAAAGAACGAGGTACTAGATCAGAAATAATAAATTTATCAATAAAAAATAGTCATTTATGGCAACATTTCACAAAATACACATTAACAGAAAATATGAGAGCTTTACCAGAGGAAACAGAATTTGTAGAATTTCTACTTAAAGTTGGTAATGGCGAATTAAATGATATAGATGATAACATCGAATTACCAGAACATATTATTCAACAAGGAAATATAGATATTGCTGAAGAAATGTATAGTCATTTGATAGCAACAGAAAAAATTTTAAAGATTTGTCAATGTGTGCAATTTTTAGCACCAAGAAATGTTGACGGTGATGATATTAATAAGAGGGTGGTAAATCTCTTAGACAGTAAAGGTGAAAAAATATATAAAAGTATTGATTCTACTGAAAATTGTGATAATGGAAAATTTTCTGAAACTTTATTATCAGAATATTTAAATACCTCTCTCTCCACCTTCTTTACCACCACAGATTTACATTTAAGAATTAATTCTGTTGTAATGCTTATTAGAAATCTGAGTATTAATGAAGGATTATGTAACGGAACAAGGTTAATTCTTTTAGATTTCTCACATAATGTTATTAATTGTCAATTATTAACGGGAGATAAGAGTGGGGAAATATTGTCTTTTTACATAGAGTAACTTTATATTGTGAAAATTTATACCCATTTACTTTTTAAAAGACGACAATTGCCTATAAAATTGGCTTTCGCAATGACTATTAACAAGTCTCAAGGTCAAACATTTAACAGAATATATATATAGATTTAAGAAGAGATGTATTTAATCACGGTCAGATGTATGTTGCATTGTCGAGGGTACGTTCATTTGAATCCGTAAAAATATATTTAGGAGATAGTAGAAGCAATATGTATATAAAAAATTATGTTTATAGTGAAATTTTTGAATAATTGAGGGGCCGGATATATCAACTGCCGCTACGCACAGTCGTAAAAGGACTATAGCAGTCAATGAGCAGTGAGCGCCTTTAAGCCTCTCAAATCAGCCTGAGTTACCTCGGGGCGAACGCCGAAAACAGCCATAGTAAAGTGTATGAATTTTAATTTATAGGTTACTTTACAAAACAAAGAAATTTTAAAAGCTGTTTTATAAAAAAAAATTGTGATTGTCAACTTTAAAATTATACGAAAATATTTTCATATTCATTCTACCAGGGTTGGTAAAGATCAGGAAAAGTAGAATTGCTCTGAAAAAGTCAAGAATTTTTTTATGAAAAGAATTGTAAAGTAAATTAAATTTTTTAAAATTCATGAGGTAATTCTGAATTTGGTTAATTTTGTTTGCCTCATAATTATAAACATTAATTGAATGTAATAGATGCACGTTTACAAATGTCATAAATATATAACTTAACTTAGAAAGGTTTAAATTTTTAATTTTAGAAAATTTCAATTGCGAATAAATTTAATTTAGATTTTCTAAAGAAATGAGATTTTTGAAAAATGTAAATAATTCAAAATTCAGGCATCACAGTACCTTTTGCCCTCAAAAAGGGAAAAGGGGAATATTTTTTCTAAAAAAGGGGACAAAAAGGGGGATAAAAGATATACCTAACAAATAATAGTTTTGAGTGTCATATTAATAATGTATTAATAGAAATATTACAATTTCTTACAGTTTTGGACTCTGGGTAGGAAATAAGTTTAATAATAAAAATTTTTTTTAATATCTACATCACAAACAATTATATATACAGTAACGTCCAAAATTGTCAGTCCACCCATTTTTAAAGACATGAAAAAAAATTTTTAATATAAAATTTATGACTTCTGTAAGGTCCTCTTTTCAAAATTTTATCGTCTTTCAAAATATACCCGAAAAAAAATTTTTGTATTTTTATAAATTTTATATTAAAAAATTTTTTTCTATTTCTTTAAAAAAGGGTGGACTGACAATTATATCGAAATGTTATAGCTTTGTAATGTTAATAAATACTATACGTTAGATTTTTAAATGATAATTAGTTGTAATGACAGGTTAAATAAAAATTTCTTAGATTTTTCTCCTTTTGGTGACATCAGGGTGTCCACTAAAAGTTGGGGAAAAAATTCCAGGCTATTCCCGGTTTCCCAGGCAATAGATAAATGTTTTCCCAGTTAGTTACACAGGCCTGCAAAATTCTACATTTTTAAAATTTTTTAATCGCATTGGTTTTTTTTATGTAGTTTTTGTCTGCTGAACACGATCCCGGGTGCCAAAATTGACCATTACGTCAGGATTTTGAGAAAAGTATGGGTAAAGAGATAAAAAATCGTGTTTCTGAGGGTTTCCAACATTTCTTTTTGTCTTAACCTGACGTGCTAGACTTCTACAAGGTCTTAAATTTAAGCTTGAAAGTGTAATATAGTAATATAATAATAAAATTATTATTAATTAATTATTGTTAGTATTTATTATGAATTATTAATATATAAAATAATTTTTAATATTTAAAATAATCATTTTTATTTCCTTCCGTATATTGTTAATAAATAATATATATTCGATTCAAGGAAGATAATTAAAGGAAAATTATTGTTTCATTTTATTATCTTCCTTGAATCGAATACATATTATTATTATTAATTTTAATATTATTTTTTAAATATATTTTTAATTGTATATAATTTAGAATAAATAATTAAATTAATAATAATTTAGTTAGTTTAATAAGTGATGTCCGACGATAAGTATTAATTGATAAGTGTTCGGGATGTCTTTTTTTTCGTTTCTGAAGAGGACGGCTGTGACTGTCGAAACGTTAAAATAAGACATGTGTTTTTTATTATTAACCTGACTTGGATTGATTGATATATTCCATCTATTGTTTTAATTAAATTAATAATTTTTACCATATTATTGTGATTGACGTATTAATTTATATATATTTAGAACATAAATTTATAATAATTTTTTCTTTAAATAAATATGATACAGTCAATTTATTACGAGATAACACTGTTTATAACGGTTCCATAATTCAAAAGGAAGTTGTAAGGGCAGTCGCTTTCAGCTTGCGTGACTGTGTGGTTAGTGTATTCGACTTGCGTCCTCGAGATCTAGAGTTCGGTCCCCCGTGCGTGCAATATTTTTCCGTCTTAGTTTTAAGTGTTTTGTTGTATAATTTTTAATAGCGTTACAATAAAGTATAGGTTTAAATAATTATTAACAATATTAATAATAATTTTGTCATTAATTAAAATAAATAAAAATTGGCTAAAACTATGAAAGAAAATAAGAAAAATATTTTTTTAAAACATACTTCAATAAAAGCAATTCTAATAATTATTTAAAATTTTATTGATACAAAATATTTTATTTACTTCAAAAATTATACACCTTATGCTTTAATAATCAAATAACGAGCTGTAATATCAAAAATTCAGTCAGTATTAAATTTTTACCTGGGTACCGAAAACATGGGGAGTAATCCCATGACTCCGATCGGGTTCCGGCAGGGCGGCCAGCTCGGGCAAAGTGCCATGGCCCCGGTCGGTTTTAGTGTTTAAACCAGGTCGGGTTGCCAGATTGGGTCCTGGTTTATCCCGATCTGGTCCCGACCTGGTCCCTGTCAAAATTTCTGCACGGGTGAGCTTATCATTGTAAAGCTTATCAAAATCCGCATCCAACCAAGTATAAATACATCTATTTTTATAAATAATTTTTAAATAAATAAATAATTGAAAATTTATTATTAATTTTTTAAAAAAGGACAATTATTTCTTCTTTTTGCTTTAAAGGACAATTGAGGAATTTTGCCTCTCATATATATCCTAAAAAAATGAGCTATGCACAAGTAGAGTCTAATGGATCATTATTAACCCGTGCCACCGAAGGGTTAAAGTTTAAATGGGGTTTAACATAGGATTAGTACACTATTTACATTTTCTATGATAACTTTATTTTTTTATTAATCTTTTGAATTGGCGACATTTATATATATATATATATAATATATATATATATCTATATTTATATTTATTTATGGTTCTGAAATGTGGTGAACACGAATCCGATGTCAAAAAATCTGTCAATTTTTTAAAACTATAGTTTTTGTAGGAGTTCAGACAGTTTTTTGTGTTTAGTTTATTAAATTAAACAAAATTTACTCATATAAAAGTATTTAAAGAACACTAATGTGAAACTTAATACCAGTATGAAATATCGGCAGTTGACAGCTGTCAACTTATCTGGTTTTTCTGTTAAAATCGATGAGAGTTTTTGACAGTTTTTTACATTAAATTTCTCTTATTAAAAATACTTTCAGACCACTGAGATTAACCTAAATAGTAGAAAGTAATATTTATTTTTATTTTATTTGTTTATGAACCCGCTCAGGTTATCTCACGTGCCGGTAAGATCGACGCCATATGTGCGCGAAGCAAGTACCTCTTGGTCCTAGAAGGTCCGCCAAGCGAAGCATTTATCCAACTTAGGTAATCAGTCAGTTAGTATTATGTAATATTGACAGTTGACAACTGTCAATAAGGCTGTCCATCATTTGAAATTGGAGACTTTTTACCATAAATTATTTGTATACAAGTGTTTTTAAACGTAATAAGATTAATTCTATTAGCGACATATATTCTTCACAGGTTGACAACTGTCAAATTAATAAGGAAATTGTATTTTTTAACCATGTGGAAAAAGTGGATTTCTGTGCAAGACACCTTTCTTTTTAAAAAGCACACGGAGAAAAAATGAAGTGTTTGTAGTATGGAGCCCTTTTATGCTAAGTTTTTATGGATGTTCCTGCTACAGTTGCATGAAACTATACCGAAAAAGCGTGGATCTCTTGCAATCGCAATATACGACGTCCCATGCGTCTAAAGGTAGAAATCTCACGCTTACTGCGCATGTGCATTCTCTTGCTAAATAAGGTTAACTGTTCATACTACAAACGCTTGATTTGTTTCTCCGTGTAGTTTGGATTTTTTTTCGGATTTGTCAATTTTTAAATGAACTGTACGCCATTGAACGATTAACTTTTTGGAGGTCCGAATTGGATACAATCTACAGATTATGATATTTAAGATAAATTAAAAGAAAACCATTATTACTATTCTCTAAATATATACTAAGGTAGGCAAAAAATATTTTCTTCATATTTATAATAAAAGAGCTAAAAAATCTTAAAGATTGGATGGAGATTAGAAGAAGTAATTATTCTAAATGGTATTTCACTATATCATAGTATTGGTGTAAAACTGTATTCATAACATAGTATATTTTATAGTTTGAAGAATAGTAAATGGGCGCGCGTAGCGCGCAGAAGTTGTTCTAGTTTATATATTAAATTCTTTCTAATTGAATCACAATAGGTAACGTCTGGGTAACAGCGCCGGTAACGCCGGCTCTGGTAACGGCTGCATTTCCTTCTTTCTTTAAAGGCAATAAAATAAGAGTGTCTTCTTTACCTAAATTGCATATCTACTTGTTTCATATTAAGGATTATATTCATTTAATAGTTGACAAAGATTAATTCATTATTTAGCCTTTTCTTAATAATTGACCTGAATTAATTATAAACATTAACCCTTTAAGGACAGGAAGGACACATTTCTGAGATAACTTTTGTCGGTAATTTTCTCGTCGACCAAGGGTTTTAAAATTTTCAGAATAATTATTCCTTATGTCTTGGACATCGCTCATTCAGAATCTGCACTCAAAATTTAAAAAAAACCAAAAAGTTACGGACATTTTTTTAGAAAAAAACGTTGTTTTTGAATTTTTTTTCCAAAATGAATTTTTTTCGAAGGTAGTGAGTCTGCAGAAGTTCGTAAAACCTTTAAATATCGCGTCCAAAATGTTTAAGCTTTCAGATGGTAAAGTTTATTTGGTTAAAATTCAAGATAGCGGATAAAAAATGGCGACCAAAAGTCAATTTTTTATAATGTAAAAACCTCGTGTGCGAAATTTGTAAAAAATGCTTAAATTTAGTTGAAACTATTTACTCTGGAGTTTTTGGGGTCGCTGATTACGAATCTGAATTTCGTTTTAAAAAATTCAAAATGGCGGATCAAGTATGGTTGACAATTTTTCGAAAATATTATCAGATTTCATTCAAATTCGTTTAATTATTTTACAATTTTTTATTATTAAAAAATATTTCTGAATATTTCTAAAAAATATTTCTGAAAGCTTTAACATTTTGGACGCGATTTTTTAAGGTTTTACGAACTTCTGCGGACTCACTACCTGCGAAAAAAATTCATTTTGGAAAAAAAAGTTTCAAAAACGTTTTTTTTTTAATGTCCGTAACTTTTTGGTTTTTTTAAATTTCTAGTGCAGATTCTGAAAGAGCGATGTCCAAGACATAAGGAATAATTATTCTAAATTTTTTAAAACCCATGGTCGACGAGAAAATTACCGTCAAAAGTTGTCTCAGAAATGTGTCCGTCCCGTCCTTAAAGGGTTAACCTGTAATTTTTTCTTCGTATAAACAGGACGTCAAAATTAGAAGTTATTTTCATTTTTGTTAAACCTTGAAAATGACAATTCTTATAAATTTCTAAATAACTGACCCCTTTAAAATTAAATTTTTAAAGTAGGTTAATTTTTTTTCTGTACCATTTTTATCTCTAAATTATACAGGATGGTTAAAAATTAGAAATTTTAATTTTTTTAAAAGTTAGAATTTTTCCTTTTAACTAATTGCACATATTTTTGCAAATCCATGCGAAAGATTGTGTATGTATTGAGTGTAAATGTGTACGTATATGTGTATATACGTAACATTCATGGGTATGTGTTTTTTGGACATGTGTAAGTCAAATATTTTCAAAGATAGTTAGACAGAATAGAAAGAGGTGTGTGTCGGTCGGTCGGGCGGTCATTCTCTAACTTAATATAATAGAGTGGATATATATTTGGTGTTAAAACTGTCGGTCGGTCGTTCTCTAACTTAATATAATAGGATATCTGAAATGACACACGGAAAAGTTTTCAAGCGAGCTGCGTTCTCCGCGTGTAGAGAAGGTTTCCTAAAAGAGAGAAGGCATATCGCCTTGTAAATGGGTGAGCTTCTTTCTCTACTGGGAACGCTGCTCACCCAGTGTTGGACGAGCTGCGCTGAAAGTCAGTGGTACATACACGACTGGTAGAGCAGCTCGTCCAATGCTGGCCTGCTGCGTTATCTTTTTGCGACTACTGCTCCACCAGACGTGAAGTTGCGTAGCGTTACTAGAGCAAATAGAGTTGCTCGCCCAAAAACTTTTCCGTGCAGTTTAATACCAGTTTAATATCTAGAAAATTTATTATTGTGATTTTTGTGAGTATTTAATACTCTTTTACAACAAAAATTAATAATATTACTTAGCAATGTTAAACTGACTAATGATCACTTTATACTTTATATATTAATATTTAATTATTTGTAACATAATTTTCTAAAATTTTTAGATAAATCTACTCTTTAAATACTAATTTAGTAATTCTAATAATGGTTATCAGTTTATACGCTTTTGAAGAGATTTTTCACTCGGTACCAAGCAGAACTGAACTAGGGCCGAACTCGGTTCTTTTTCGGTTCCCTATTCCCGCCAGTGTGCACAAAGTACTGTTAAATAATAGTAGGGGAGACCGTGGAGGAAAGTAACAACGCTAATATATTTTAAACAAATTAGCGAAAATACAGAGTCTTCATTTTTTAGTTAGTAGTACCCCCTACAACTTCTCCAGCCGTTCAAGAGCATCTCCGGTTAGGTAAAGTCCGACAGTGACGTGACGTTACAAAAATACGTCAAAAGTAAGTTTTTATTTCAATATATTGTAACCAGACCTTTTACAACAATAACAATATATATATATATATATATATATATATATATATATACACATATATATGGGACATTCCACGTCAACCGGATCAGACGGATGGCCAAAATTCTATGCAACCAATTTCAAATGTTAAGGTTTTAAAATGATCGTGTGAATGTCCTCTATTGAAAGCATTCTGGTCTTTTGATTGATATAATATGGCGCCTAAACTGATTGAAAATAAAATTATTTTTCAAATCTCGTTTGACTTTGAGAGACACAGCACTCGCAAAAAGAAAATAACACTTGCTCTGCATGTTTTCGAGGTCACTGATTACGAATCTGGAGTCAGATTTTTAAAATTCAAAATGGCGGATCCTAAATGGCGGACATAAAAATTAAAAATCGACCAAATCGGCTAAAATTCACTACTCGGGGGTTTTCAGGGTTGCTGATTACGAATCTGACGTCAGATTTTTAAAATTCAAAATGGCGGATCCAAAATGGCGGACATAAAAATTAAAAATCGACCAAATCGGCTAAAATTCACTACTCGGGGGTTTTCAGGGTTGCTGATTACGAATCTGACGTCAGATTTTTAAAATTCAAAATGGCGGATCCAAAATGGCGGACATAAAAATTAAAAATCGACCAAATCGGCTAAAATTCGCTACTCGGGGGTTTTCAGGGTTGCTGATTACGAATCTGACGTCAGATTTTTAAAATTAAAAATGGCGGATCCAAAATGGCGGACATAAAAAATTAAAAATCGACCAAATCGGCTAAAATTCGCTACTCGGGGGTTTTCAGGGTTGCTGATTATGAATCTGACGTTAGATTTTCAAAATTCAAAATGGCGGATCCAAAATGGCGGACAGAATTAAAAAAAATTTATCAAAATGACAGGAATGTTCGGTCGAACATCTGAAATAGTTGATATTGTTTTTTGGTGGCATGATTGATTTGTTAGCCCTGAAAAGGGCTGATTGAAGATGATGTTTTTTGGTGGCATGATTGATTTGTTAGCCCTGAAAAGGGCTGATTGAAGATAATTTTACTTGAATGGTTTCAAAAATTCAATATTGAACTATAGAAAGAACATCTACTGCACCAGAATACCGTTTTACTACCAACTGATTATTGCTCACATCAGGAATAAATGCATGCCCACTTTGAATTTTAGTGACGCTTGGAGCCTTTGGAAATCTTCTTGCAAGTTTTTTTTGTATCTTGCAATGCATTTGTTTGCTGTAATAAAAAATTTTCATATTATGAAATTTTTTTGTGCCCATTTGTATAAATCTTGTGATGTCAAAATTGCTTCTGATGGTGCAGCTTGTAGGCTAGCTCGCGTGGCTTCTCTTTTCAAAATAGAACCAACACCATCACAAGCACCTTTACCATGGGCAGTTGCATGGAAAAACCATTCTGCTTCAAGGCCAAAGTCTTGTACATGATGCATTAAGTTCATCATTTGAAACTTGTTTTTGTAATGTTGCTTAGCACCATCAGTAGCATAAATGATTTTTTTTGCTTTTGGGCACAATTTCTTTATCTCAGGCACAACCATTTCTTGCATAATGTACACAGCACTTGTATCATGGGTTGTAGAGTCGGATAACAATACAAAACTAGAGTGTTTAATTTCATTATCAACTCTGTAGTAAACTACAACAGGATGTACCGTGCATTGGTCATTATTATAATGGAACGCTTGAGCAGCATTTTGTACAACATATGCGTAATTTTCAGAAAAATCACATTGCACTAAAACTTCATCTTCACTTAGATTGTTCTTTCGCTGGAATAAAAATTCTGATTGGTTCTTAGCAATAAAATGATGAGTCAATAATTTTTGCAACTGATCAGATACCTCGTCAACAAAATTTTCAGCAGAAAGGCATTCTTTAATAAGCGTACACCTATCAGTAGACTGCCACTTGCTATAAATAACTTCAGGTATTTTGTTTTCTTTTAGAACATTCATTAGAAAATCATAAAAAATTTCAATTTTTGGACAGTTCTCGCATTCATTTAAGTAGCAAAGCGGTGACGCGTCTTTACATGTAATAAAATTCAAGCAATCAGTATAACTTAGTAGTGGACTCTCTAAATGATTTGTCAAACTTCTGAGATCAATAGCGTCAAGCATTAATTTAAAATTTTTATGAAGAACGCATACACATACGCTATGTGTTCCACTTGCACCAGCAAGTACACACCATTTTGGTCGTAAATCTGCAAATTTACTTAGCCCAATATGGATCTCAGGATTCTGTTCTGTGAATTGCTCATGGAGTACTCTTACATCACAAAGTAACAATCGCTTCTGTACACTTTGTTTTTGACCGTCAATTCTTACACTTACAACATCTTTCTTATTTGCCATAATCCTACTATTTATGTCACTCTCATAGAAGTTTCTCACTGCTACAACAGTACTTTCAGGTAAACTTTTTCCCTTTCTTGGAGGTGGTGTACCTAAAACTACTGCCATCTTTTTTAGTTGCTTCGATTGTTGCGCCATTCTGAAAGAAGTATTGAACTCTTCTTCAATCTTCCGTATTGGCCAACAATCAGGAGCAACTGTGAGAATAGATATTCGTAAAGGGTCATTTTCAGGTAAACTAGAAAATTTATTTTTAAGTCCTGCCAAGAGTTCTTCTAACTCATCCTCTCTGGACAAACACTTTTTCTTGGGCGGGCTGGCTTCTTGCTCTGTGTCTGAATCATTCGAATTTCCAGACAAAGTTACGCATTTGTTACTTGAGTTAATTTTCTCAACGCACAAATTTCTACAAGTTTTGCATATTTTTGCATTAGTTGGTAAATCAGGAAAATTTTCTAACAGTTGTTTGGAAATTTTCCTTAAACATTTACCAACGTGACCATCAACATGTAATGGATTCACACATCTATCGGTATAAACTTTATCTTTTTTACAGTCGCTTCCTACTTTACAATCAGACATAATGAAACATACAAAAAACCAAAATTTAATAAAATTATCCTCTTAAATCTAAAAAAAATTAAACCTCAATAGAGGTCTTTTGAATCTACAGAAAGGAATGGATTCTCAAAAACCTATAAAAAAATACGGAATGAAGTTTCTTTTATTCTACAGAAAGAAAGAAGAATTTCTGGACCTCATCAAGTTCCCAGAAATTCCTCTCAAAAGAGAAAAACAATAAAAGTAAAGTAAAGTGGAGGAAAAATGTCGAACACTGCGAGAGTTTCCAAAAGCTTTGGAAATACGAAAAGTTATGCAAGTTTTATTTAAACTATTTGAAGCTAAATGTGCTTGCTGATAGCTCAAGCTTAAATGAGGAGAGACGAGCTCTAGGTTCACGTTCTACGATGCGGAATGGTGGGAGAAAGACGCGCGCAGATTGGCTCACACCGCGCAAGAGAGCAAGCGCAGCGTGACCTTATATATGGTGAAAAATCTTTTACTAAAAGCGCATGAGCGAGCGTTGCATATTTGCCATATGTATTATAAATACATATTATAATTCCTAATAAAAATGAGAAACAATCAGTGAAAAATGACTGAAATTTATTAGTTATTTTTCATTGGTCAATCAGTAAAAAATAACTGAAATTTTAGTCATTTTTCACTGATTAGCAATAAAATTTCACTGATTAAAATCATGAAAAGTCAATCATTGCAAATCAGTGGAATTTAACTAATTCAGATTAAGAGAGTTATCAAAACATCTTGCTTCAAAATAGGAGTCGTCACGTCCCCTAATTACAATTTCCTCCGATTTACCATTGAAGATACTTATTTTTGCATCGTTTTCATAATCAGCGACCCTAAAAACCCCCGAGTAGCGAATTTCAGCCGATTTTGACAATTTTTAACTTTTTATGTCCGCCATTTTGGATCCGCCATTTTGAAAATCTAACGTCAGATTCGTAATCAGCAACCCTGAAAACCCCCGAGTAGCGAATTTTAGCCGATTTGGTCGATTTTTAATTTTTATGTTCGCCATTTTGGATCCGCCATTTTGAATTTTGAAAATCTAACGTCAGATTCGTAATCAGCAACCCTGAAAACCCCCGAGTAGCGAATTTTAGCCGATTTGGTCGATTTTTAATTTTTTATGTCCGCCATTTTGGATCCGCCATTTTGAATTTTAAAAATCTGACTCTAGATTCGTAATCAGCGACCTCGAAAACATGCAGAGCAAGTGTTATTTTCTTTTTGCGAGTGCTGTGTCTCTCAAAATCAAACGAGATTTGAAAAATAATTTTATTTTCAATCAGTTTAGGCGCCATATTTATTCTGCCATATTATATCAATCAAAAGACCAGATTGCTTTCAATAGAGGACATTCACACGATCATTTTAAGACCTTAACCTTTGAAATTGGTTGGATAGAATTTTGGCCATCCTTCTGATCCGGTTGACGTGGAATGTCCCATATATATGTATATATATATAAGCATAATTTACAAATCACGGGAATATTTATAATCCAATTAAATTTTGTAAACGAAATTGTCAGCTCTAAAATAAATAAACAAATAACAAAATAAATAATTACGATAAGCCAAAGATTTTAGGTCCAAACAATAATTTTGAAATTAATAATAACATATCGATAAAATAATAAATTAAAAGGAATTTTAAATAAAGTAACATGTTGAGCGCTAGTCCTTTCTTTAGACAAGTTCAAAAATGCGGATACTAAATAGCCAAGATAAACAAAATAATAGGCACTAAATACCCAAAGCAAAAGCAAAATAATAGAACTAAATTCTATAAAAGACACATAAAAAAATTATTAAAATCCTTAAACTATATTAACAATTCTCTTTAACAATTTCCTCAGTATTATTACAATAGTAAAAAAATATATAATTAACCATGTGGTCAGCCAAAATCCATAACGTAAAATAAAACACAAATTACAACTTTAGATTACATACAAAAATGGGGAGAACAGGGTAATTAATTATAAGTAGGGCAAATCAATTTAATAAAAATTAGGGTCTTTCTTAATTAATAAACTAAGAGACGAATTAATTATAAATGGGACACAATAATAAAATAAGGGACAATTAATTACTTAAGGAACAAATGAAGATTATAAAATAAAAGGTAACTTAATAAATAAAATCAGTTAACAAAAAGAAACAGATAAGATAGAGCAACTCTATTTATTAATTAGGGATTTATTAATAAAGTGAGACGAAGCGATTGTAAACGAGACAACTCTATTTACAATTTATACGGGAAAATTATTTAATCAAATTATATATAAAACGACTGAAAAACACTGGTAGCATGGTTAAGTGAGAGCAAAAAAAATTAAATATGAACCATTTTTAATTATTACATTGTTATGTAATTTTTAAATCAATATTAACCCGAATAAGAAGACTTGGAAATTAAAATGCTACTACTACACTCTCACTCAACCATGAGGCCGGCTAAACCACTTTACATAATGAAAATAAAAGAAAATTTTATTATTTTATAAAAAAATGAAGGAATTACAGGAATATCGTGATTGGACTTACATTTTTAATCTCTGTACGCTGCATCAAAGATGAGATACTGCAGAGACAATCACACACAAACTTTGCAATACGAATATATCGAAATTTTTATCAAAGAATTTTAAAATGACTTGTAAGAATGGCAGCTGAACCAAGAGAGAGCGATTAGAATTTTTTTGATGAACATGCTGCCTGGTCCATCCCCTCTGTTTACCCCGCCAGGTACCATAGTTCCAAAACTTGTATTACTCCGCCGAAAACAGGAGCGTAATTACTATGAAAAACAGTGACACCGTGGTATATTTTAATTAGTAATTTCTCGCTTCCTGAGATTTTTCCTTTTCGGTTCTTAATTTCCTCGTTGTCAACCTCCAAAATTATTTTATTGTCACTGATAATAAGAAAAGTTTATTTTTATAAATCAAAAGAAAGGAAAGTTAAGATTAGTGACACGAGAATTCGGGCCTGGGCAAAAGGTGTCTCCTTTTAAAATAGAGAAATGACAGGGACTATCCTGTTCAATAGTCAATCTCTTAACGATTTTGAGATTCCAGTACAATCTGGTAAATGTAGTTAATAATTCTAATTTACCCAAACCGTTATTTGTGAAATGACATTCGCGTAAATCGAATGCAAAAAGTGACAGGTAAATCGAGTCAATTCGATTTTAGTTAGGTTAACGTTGTGGTTTTTAGCTAGGAGCGAACGGAATGTAGACTCTGCGCAAATGCGATGATTATTCTTTTCTGCTTGTGCGGTGATAACCAGGAAATATTTCAAATTCAAATCAGTGTTGAAATGTTTTTATAAAAAGGGAATTCAATATAAATAAATAATTTCTAAAAATAAATATTTTGACTAGGACGGAGGGATTGCTGCAGCCATCGACATTGGCGCAAGGATGTTTGTAATGTAATGAATTATAGGTAAATTGAATTTCGTTATGACATATTAACATTACCTAAAAATGGTTTATTGAACCAGGCAAGTTTTAATTCTGTGTTCTTATTCTGTTTTATTCTATGTTTGCCATAATTGTTAATTCTTGCTTTTAAAGTTTAGATAAAGTTATTTTCATGTTTTAAAAGATTAATGTTTTATTTTAAATTTTTTATGTGCCAAAAATATTAAACATATAAAAAATTTGGAAATTTTACTTAAGTGATGAAAGGTATTACGTTATTATTAATTACTAATTTACCTTAAAATAGAGAATTAGCACTTTTGTTTCACATTTTAATAATTCAATATTATATAAACGATAAGATTTAATATTAAATGCTACATCTGTGATATAGATAAGAAGATAATATTGATGAGACATTAATGTACCAAAATGTGTTGAATATGTATTAAATAAAGTATCAAATATGCATAATTTGTGTTTTGAGTATTTTTGTATTTTTCTAAGTTGATGATAAAAATATTTTAAATTAATAATAGTCTTAAAATGATATAATATTAACCATATTCTATAATGTTACTTTTCTCCTAGGTGCTGTTACTTTCCTCCTCGGGGGTTAGGAGGAAAGTAACAAATGCAGAGGTAGTAAAAAAGGCATTCTGTGAACTGGTTATTTAATTTAAAAGTCTAATTTGAATTTTATTTAACAGGTAAAAGTCCAAGCTCTCAATTAACGTATTAACAAAAATTATTCGTTAAATAGTTTAAACGCTAAAATATAAAAACTGAATTTTGTTATTTTTCTCCTCGGTCTCCCCTAATATAATTAACATTAAGATAACAATTGGTAAATAAAGAAAGTTAAATTGAGCCCCGCAGGTAAGAACTCGATTTGCGCTTGGACGAAAGCGCTAGTACCAGACAGCGAGCAGTGAGCACCTTTGGGCACTCACTGCCACCCAGCTGATATTAGATAATGCGTCGGAGCGACAATCGATTTATTGGCTGCGGGTATTCTACCGTACTGACGAAGAAAGTCACTATCTACATTTTAAGTTGAACGGAGATATTTAATAAAACGCGTTTGTATTAGTTTCTTTTATTTTATTACATTTTTAAAAAAGAATCTTATTGTTCTTGGGTAAAACGGACCCTCTCTATCGATTGGCACAATAAAAAATTATAAATTTTAAGTATTTATATCAAAACCTGTATATAGTACCTTTTTTGATGTGCGAAATCGTTGGAAAAACTGGTCTATGTACCCATATTTCAATGGACGCGCATATATATAAGTCGATCGGTCTTCTCGAGTCACTTTACTGACGCACTATGTACATAGTGCCTTTTTAATTAGTTTTTCTTGGTGGCTGAGGATCGAAATACTGATATTTCAGTAGATAGTATTACGTCAAAAATTTGAAACATTTTGAAAATATTCCTAACGTTCCTCGTTTTAAATTAGTTTAAAAAAAGAATCTAATTTGGGATGAGGATAAGTCAATGAGCCTACTAAATGATGTGAGAGAATAATTTATTTAAAAACCAACAAGAAATTAAAGTATTTAAATTATAAACCTTACTTTTAAGAATAACGATTACTGGTGTTGAATGATCTGGTGATATAATCTGATAATCCGATTTTAAATGGTGTTGAGGGCTAGTTGCAAAGGGGCCTCAAACAGTTGTCCTTAATGTTCAGGTATTAGTCCTCTTGTTTACACTAATGAGACAGTGTATTGTATTTTGGTAATATTTGATTTTTTCCAGACGGATGTCGCCTCCTTAGCAAATTTCGATGGTTCGAAATTTAGAATGTGTTGTTTCAATATAAGATAGATACTCGAATTTATTTTCAAATTAATATTTTTAAAAATAGTAAAAATTGCTTTAGGGGAAATAATTCTCTTTTAACCGTAGTACGTTTCAAAGCAATACTTTGAAAATTATTTTAATTTTACTTTTAAAAGAAACATTATAAAATAATACTTGGGGATAAACTGTTATTCGGTTTTTTAGAATATACTTGAATTATATTATATTATTACAAATAAAAGTAAATTATAAATGATAAAATAATTATTTTGTAGAAATGAAAAATACATGTTAATTTATTAAGTTGAAGAACGTAACGTTAAAACCTTAACGAAAATAAGAAGGTGATTATCAGAGTCCGTTCAAATTTGTCCCTTTTTAACTACTACCATTCGAAAGAGCGTCAAAAAAGGAGTCAGAAAATATTCTTGTCAGAACATTAAGGGCGGCGGAAAGGGTCAAAAAGTTGAATTGAATTAGTAATTTCAATTTTTTCAAAGTTTAACGATCGTTTTACTAGTCTACATTAAAATTTGTTCCCTTTTTAACTACTACCATTCGAAAGAGTGTCAAAAAAGGAGTCAGAAAATATTCTTGTCAAAACATTAAGGGCGGCGGAAAGGGTCAAAAAGTTGAATTGAATTAGTAATTTTAATTTTTTCAAAGTTTAACGATCGTTTTACTAGTCTAAATTAAAATTTGTTTCCTTTTTACCTACTACCATTCGAAAGAGCGTCAAAAAAGGAGTCAGAAAATATTCTTGTCAGAACATTGAGGGCGGCGGAAAGGGTCAAAAAGTTGAATTAAATTAGATTTAGATTTAGAATTTTGAAATTCTAAGCAAATGTCCAGATGTATGTGTGTGTTTATTTTACACAATTGTAATGTATTAAATCTTAAGATAAAACGCGTTTCACCATTACCATTACATTAGAAAAAATAAGCATATAACATCTTTAATGGAAAATTTATCGCTCTTTCGGATACTGAGGTTACAATTTTTTATAACAAAATTAAAAAAGTTATAAACAATGTTTTCTAAAACAACACGATGTTTTGAAAACAAAATTCCTTCTCTATTATATTATCACCGGTAAAAAAGGGAATACTTTTAAAAGATAAAAATATCGTGTCCATGGATCCTCAACAACAAAAACCTGAGGCTAATAATTTTTGTTTAAGTTGGCGGACGCAAATATGGCTGCTAATTCTCAAAAAATGATAAAAAACAATAAAAACCAAAATTTTTGAAAAAGGTTGAATATTTTTGAAATTCGCAAGTAATTTTTGAAATAAGTATTCAAAAACAAAGTTAAAAAATTGCACTTTTGGCTAAAGTGAGAGACAATATGACGGCGAGCACACAGACAAGTTGATCTATGTGTCAGTGGTCAAGGAGGTGGCATCAATTTTTTGTAGTGGCTGCGGCTGAACTAACGAAATGACTCAACATCAAATTACTTCAGTTTCAATCGTTAATAAAATAATTCCCTGGCAAAATTAATGTAAAAACAGAAAGGGGAAAACCTTAACCTCCATCTCTCTTATATTCAAAGGGTTTAATTACATGTGAATAATAATTTTAAAAATGGTTAAATATTTTTTTAAATTTAACTTCTTTATTATATTCACACGAATAGGGGAAGGTAAGGCAAGAGAAGGAACCGGCCTTATTTAACAAACGAGTTAACCAATCGCGATTATTTTTTACAAAATACTGCACCGAGACGAATTTTTTTTTGTTGAATCGTAAATTGTAGTAATTAATATATTTCTTCAATTTCGTAGGTGAGGGCAAGATAGAGTAGGTGAAAGTGGGGTAAGACGGGGTTCACAAATTAAGCAAAGGAAAAAAGAAATATGAGAAGTTAAGAAAACTACTTAAATCAAGACGGAATAAAAATCATGAATTAGCGATTGTAAAATGGTTCGTACACCTTGTCTCTACTGTAATGGTTATTATTTAGACTCAAATAAAGGATGGGCTGCTTGTTCTGTCTGCAGCCAATACTGGACAAAAACAATGCTCTATCAAGATTTGTAGACAGAATGGTAGTAGTTAAAAAGGGAACAAATTTTAATGTAA
Organism: Leptopilina myrica (nomen nudum); assembly: GCA_032872475.1. Classification (NCBI taxonomy): domain Eukaryota; kingdom Metazoa; phylum Arthropoda; class Insecta; order Hymenoptera; family Figitidae; genus Leptopilina; species Leptopilina myrica (nomen nudum). Next base: position 9,777,428 of record CM065467.1, read on the forward strand.
ACTAGTAAAACGATCGTTAAACTTTTAAAAAATTGAAATTACTAATTCAATTCAACTTTTTGACCCTTTCCGCCGCCCTTAATGTTCTGACAAGAATATTTTCTGACTCCTTTTTTGACGCTCTTTCGAATAGTAGTAGGTAAACAAGTTGTGAATTAACATGTTCAATACATGAACATTTTGCTTCCTCTTTACGATAAGCAAAAAATTTGCTATAAAGTAAATTTTTTCACTTTATTTAATTCTATTAATGCTAATAAAATACATTCTTTTTATACATCAATCGATTCGTCTTGATGAAATGAAGATTTTTAGTTTGTTTTCAAGTCTAGATTAACATTTTATTATAAGGCAACATGATTTTTAAGAAGGAAATAAATTTCTAATAAAAGTGCGCATTTTTGGTTTTAATTATGTTTAATTCTATAAATTCAAATAAAATATATACTTTATATATACCAATCGATCCGTTTTAATGCAATGGATAAGATTATTCAAAAAAATGAGTAAAATCTTATTGTACTGGAATATAATTTTGATGAAAGAACTAAATTTTTGATAAAAAAAGGTAATTTTTTTGCTTTAATTGTCATTACCTCTATAAACTCTCATACAATTTATACTTTATATATACCAATCGATTCGTCTTGATGCAAAGAAGAAGATTTTATTGTATATTAACTTCAATATTCAATTTAAAAAAATTTTTTGAAAAAATTTTTTTTTTGAAAAAAGTAAAAAAAAAATTTTTTTACATAGATTTTTTAATGTCCATCAATCCATTTCGAGATATTTTTATGATAAATATTCCTAGCAATTTTCAGCCGAATTCCTTGAAACCTCTTCGAGTTATCGTGTTCACAAAAAACGGGATCCACACACACACACACACACACATACATACATCCGGACAATTGTTTAGGGTCTTATATAACATAGTCCCATATAGAAGAAAATTTGTCAAAAGGATTTTTAAAAATTTTGTAAATTAAACGACTACAAAGCTTCCTCACGAGGAAGCAAAAGGAAACAAATTTTAATGTAGACTAGTAAAACGATCGTTAAACTTTGAAAAACTTAAAATTACTAATTTAATTCAACTTTTTGACCCTTTCCGCCTCCCTTAATGTTCTGACAAGAATATTTTCTGACTACTTTTTTGACGCTCTTTCGAATGGTAGTAGGTAAAAAGGAAACACATTTTAATTTAGACTAGTAAAACGATCGTTAAACTTTGAAAAAATTGAATTTACTAATTCAATTCAACTTTTTGACCCTTTCCACCGCCCTTAATGTTTTGACAAGAATATTTTCTGACTCCTTTTTTGACACTCTTTCGAATGGTAGTAGTTAAAAAGGGAACAAATTTTAATGTAGACTAGTAAAACGATCGTTAAACTTTGAAAAAATTGAAATTACTAATTCAATTCAACTTTTTGTTCCTTTACGCCGCCCTTAATGTTTTGACAAGAATATTTTCTGACTCCTTTTTTGACACTCTTTCGAATGGTTGTAGTTAAAAAGGGAACAAATTTTAATGTAGACTAGTAAAACGATTGTTAAACTTTGAAAAAATTGAAATTACTAATTCCATTCAACTTTTTGACACTTTCCGCCGCCCTTAATGTTCTGACAAGAAAATTTTCTGACTCCTTTTTTGACACTCTTTCGAATGGTAGTAGGTAAAAAGGAAACAAATTTGAACGGACTCTGATAATCACCTTCTTATTTTCGTTAAGGTTTTAACGTTACGTTCTTCAACTCAATGTTAACTTGGGAAATAAGAAATATAACTTCTGTGAAATTTACAAGTATAAGAAATTTAAAGTAAGGTCAAAAGAGTACAGTTGTACTAAGATATAAACAGCTAACTATGAAAAGGCTCAGCTGACTCAAGGCGAAGGTTTGGAGAGAGAAAAGAAAATTTGATATTTGAAATTTATGAAATCAATTTGAAATTTAAATAAATATTATATAAATAAATTTTAAAACTTTAACACAATGTTAATTTTCTGTTTAAAATGTGTATTTTGTTTTATTTAAATAATATTAATTTTATTAATTAAATTATTTAATTATTTCATCATAATTTGTTAGAATAAATAAAGTAATGATAAAATTTATATCAATAAATAGATAAAAATTAATAGATATTGTTAAACAAACTATAAAATGATTATAAGTTTATTATTTATAGAATTTTTTAAATTCAATCGAAAATAAAACAAATGCAAATAAAAAGTCAAAAGAAAATAAAACTAAAGAATATAAAAATTGGGTATTTATTGATATTTTTGATGATGACGAAACAATCATAGAAGAAGTAAGTGATAGTGATGAAGAAATAGGTTTAAATTTTAAAAAATTCGTGCATTAGAGTATCCATTACCAAAGTATTCCGGAAGTATTCAAGAACGTCCAATGGTATTCTTACGCCAAATAGAAGATTGTATCACTTTTAATGATATTTTGAACTCAGAAATCAAATATGTTGTTCAAGCACGTTTAGATGGAATAGCTAAAGAATGGTGGAATTTAGTTAAAGAAGAAAATGATCACTTTCGTCATTTTAAAAAAAAATTTATTAATCGCTTTTGGAATGAAGATATTCGTTTTAAAATTAGTACAAATTTAGAATTTGGTTCTTACAGATCAAATGGAAAATTGTCAAGGTCAGCTTACGCGATTAAAGTAATAAATAAAGCAAAATACTTAATTCCATCACCTTTAGAAAAAGATATTGTTATGAAAATTGCTAGACATTTCAGTGAGGATATTCAAACGGCTATTATAATTAGAGGAATTAAAAAAATAAATTATTTATTAGATTTATTAGAAAAATTGGATAGAAATTTAAATAAATTAAAATAAATTCTTAACGAAATTTTTCAAACAAAAACTCTAGCAATGATCAGAACAATTCAAGGAATAATTCTGAAAATTATAATCAACAACAAAATTATACACAAAATTCACAACAAAAAAATCAAAGTCGTTTTAAAAATAATTAAAATAATTTTAAAAATCAGAATCGTTATCAGGGAAATAATCAAAATCAAAGTAGATATATTAATAATAATAATAAACAAGAAAACAGAAATGAGAATTTCTAAAATATAAATTACCGTGATAACAATTTTGATAAAAATAGATTTTCAAGTAATTCTAGTAATAATCCGCGACAAAATAATTTTCAGAACAACTCAAATCAACGTCAATTTTACAATAATGATTATGTTGAAAATTTAAGATATACTCCTAACAATGTAAAGCAAGAGGAAAGTAATGAAACTAATGTAAAATATCCAAATAATGAAAGTTCTCAACATGCCAGAATTAATACAACAAAAAAGTGTAAAAAAGTAAAATCTAGTAATAACGAAGATTATTGTGAGCCTTCTACTACTTCGGAAAACTAGTAAACCTCGAGTTTGTAAATACAAATTCGCTTAATACAAATTTGAGGTCAATGACATTAATTAGTGGGTCAGAATTTCTCAAATGGATCACTTTAAAAAAAATATTTTTTATTTCCATCCAAAATAATTTTTTTTAATCCTGCTAGAGTAAAAGAAAGACCCTGAAAATTGTAGACCAAAAAAAAATTTTTTGTTAATGTTATTAACAATTTAGTTTTTATGTAATCTTAAATTAAAAAATTTTTTTCTCGTAATCCAGTTGACCGATTTTAAAAATTCAAAAGGGGGTTTCTTCTTCTTGAAACAAAGTATTTAAAAATAATTTTTGTTTTTAAAAAAATTAATTTTTAATAGTTTTTTATATAAATTGTTTATAAATTGTTAATAACAAATTGTGTTCTGCGCCTCCTAGAAAAAAAATTGTATTGTATTGCCAATATCCCCCTGAGAAAAAAAACGTTTCGAAAAAAAATGTACATCAATTACAAAAAAAGTTATTAAATAATTAGTGTCGCGGTGCAGAGCGATATATGACTCGCAAGCACAGCTCTCACGGCACCTGTGTGCACTGGCGCTACACTATAAGTTTGTACAAATCCTAACAGTCTCCATTTTTAAGGAAAAAGTAATACAGTTTAATTATTCGTATATTTATATAACATTTTGATTGAAAAATACTAACATTACAATATGCCTAATAAAATAACAATATAATTATATATAGAGTTTAACGTCTTGTATCGCTTTATACGACCGTGTTTATTATTTACTAACTTTTTTCATAATTAACGTGGGCAGATCACAATTTGTTATTAACATTTTATAAACAAATTATTTAAAAAACTATTGAAAATAAATTTGTTTAGACACTAAAATTATTTTTAAATACTTTGTATTATAAAGAAGAAAATCCGATTTAATATTTTTAAATCGGTCAACTTTATTTCTAGAAATTTTTTTTTATTTAAGTCAACAAAAGACTAAATTGCCAAGAATATTAACAAAAATTTAGTTGTTCTAGAATTTTTAGGGTCTTTTTTTGTTCTTAACGAGAAGTAAAAAAAATTATTTTCGGACTTTTTATAACAACGACGGTGAACGAAATAATTTCAGATTCGAAATTTGAAAAACTTTAATGATTAACTATTTTACTAATGAGTTTTCATTTATTATTATTTTCGAAAAGTTTTTTAAAATTCTTAGCAAAAATTCAATTGTTTTTATAAATAATAAAATTGTTCGGAATACTTCAAGTACTTTTATAAACAATACACCGAAAAAAATAAAATCTCAAAGTGAGAAGAAAATTTTGCTTAACAGTTATTTTTACATTTTATTTTTAATATACGAAGATTTATCAACAAAAAAAAGGAATTTTTTTTAGATTTGAAAGTTTTTTAACTAAAAGATGAATTTTAATTTTTCATTATTGATTGGAATTATTCCTCTGAAATTAAAACAAATTTACATTAAAAAGAAGATTTTTAAGTATCTTTTGTATTTCTGAACACAGCTTCAAATTGGTTAAAAATGATATTTAATAACAAATAATAAAAAAGAAAAATCCTCTCAATTTAAAAAGAAAAATTTAATGCCCACATATAAGAGGAAAAAATGCTGCAAAAGAAGAGGAATCGTATAAAATTAAAAATATTTTTTTGGGTGTAAAATTCACATAAGAAATCTAACTATTTTCAATATAATTTTAATAAAATTCTTTGAAATGATTAAATTATTTTTCTAAATAGTAAAAATATTCGTAAGAATTTAATTTTTTGATAGGAATTCAATTATTGTTAATACATTTTATTAAAATTTCTCGAAATGATTCATTTATTTTATTGTACAAAATTTAATAAATTGATTTACAAGATCAATTTTTTAATTAAAATTATTTAAAAAAATGTTTAATAAAATATTTATAAAATTCTATTATTTATGGGCCAAAATAAGTGAAACCGGCCACTTAAAAAATTTTTGTCTCCAATTTTCAAGTTATCTATGATTTTTAGTAGATATATGAGTACACTTTTTGCCCCTAAAATATTTTTCAAAAAAAAAATTTATTTTTGAAGTAATCAGGTGTTAAAGTTTTAAGTCATTTTATTTTCATTTTATTATTACTTTGAAACAAATAAAGATAATTAAGTTAATTTTTTTTAAATTAAAGCTTAAAGTCTATACTTCAAGGATTAAATAAAGCGATTGCTAAAAAATGAAAATTTATAATTGTTTATAAAAAATTATTTTAAACAATTGCAAATTGAAGAATGTTCCCAATGTTTTTGAAAAATTAAGTCTAATGTATAGACTTTAAGCTTTAATTTAAAAAAATCCTTTTAATTATCTTTATTTGTTTCAAAGTAATAAAAAAATGAAAATAAAAAGACCCAAAACTTTAATACCTGATTACTTCAAAAATAATTTTTTTTTGAAAAATATTTTAGGCTGGGCAAAAAGTGTACTCATATATCTACCAAAAATCATAGATAACTTAAAAATTGGAGACAAAAATTTTCCAAGTAGCCGGTTTCACTTATTTTGGCCCTTATAAAATTTTGAATTAAATTTATTTTAAAAAACTGTAATATACATTACTACAAATAAACACGATTACTTTGAATATCAAAAAAAATTTTTATTAAATTCAATTATATTTTCAAAAATTTCAGTTAAAATTATTTATAAACTTATTTAAAAATAATAAATCGCATTTTCTTCTTTATAATACAAAGTATTTAAAAATAATTTTAGTGTCTAAACAAATTTATTATCAATAGTTTTTTAAATAATTTGTGTATAAAATGTTAATAATAAATTGTGATCTGCCCACGTTAATTATGAAAAAAGTTAGTAAATAATAACCGCGGCCTTACAAAGTGATACAAGACGTTAAACTCTATATATAATTATATTGTTATTTTATTAGGTATATTGTAATATTAGTATTTTTTAAACAAAATGTTATATAAATATACGAATAATTAAACTGTATTACTTTTTCCTTAAATATGGAGACTGTTAGGATTTGTACAAACTTATAATGTAGCGCCAGTGCACACAGGTGCCGTGAGAGCTGTGCTTGCGAGTCATATATCGCTCTGCACCGCGACACTAATTATTTAATAACTTTTTTGTAATTGATGTACATTTTTTTTCTAAACGTTTTTTTCTCAGGGGGATATTGGCAATTCAATACAATTTTTTTTCTAGGAGGCTCAGAACACAATTTGTTATTAACAATTTATAAACAAATTATATAAAAAACTATTAAAAATTAATTTTTTTAAAAACAAAAATTATTTTTAAATACTTTGTTTCAAGAAGAAGAAAACCCCTTTTAAATTTTTAAAATCGGTCAACTGGATTTCGAGAAAAAATTTTTTTAATTTAAGACTACATAAAAACTAAATTGTTAATAACATTAAAAAAAAATTTTTTTTGGTCTACAATTTTCAGGGTCTTTCTTTTATTTTACCAGGAGTAAAAAAAATTATTTTGGATGGAAATAAAAAATATTTTTTTAAAGTGATCCATTTGAGAAATTCTGACCCTAGTAAGAACAAAGAAATTATTCCATCTGATTTGCGAGAAGAATAATTAGAAGAACAAATAATTGATGTTCATGATCATTTAGGAAAATTTCCTGTAATAGAATTTGTAATAGCAAATAAAAAAGTATAAGCATTAATTGATACAGAAAGTCAAATAACCTGCATTTCTAAAAAATTTTATGAAGAAAATATAGAGAATTCTGAAAAAGGTGAAAAACTACCAATTGTAGGTATGAGTATTGTTGGTGCAACCAGAGCACGTCCAATTAAAATAAAATTACAAATTCTAGAAGAATTAAAAATGTGTGGCTATGAAGTTCAATATGTATTTATAATTGTACCAAAATTAAATTGTAATTGAATGATTGGGGCTGATATGTTAAAAGTTTTAAAAACAAAAATTGATTTTAAAAAAGATATCATTAAAGTAATGAGAGGTGAAGAAATTTTAACTATGAAAATGCTCAATGAATGCATAAATAGAATTAAAATAATTAAAAAAAATAATAATGAATTTGAAAATAAATTCGAAACTAATTTAGCAATTAAAAAAAATTTCGAAAAAGAAATTACAATTGAAAATAATTATGAAAAAAATGATATCAATAAAATAATAATTAATCAATTAAGTGGAATAGAATTTCATGAAGATAGTCCTGGGGTAATTAATGATATTATGAATACAAAAACCTACGATGACACACAATTTGAATTCGATTTATCCGAAGTAGAAATAAAAGATAAAATTCATGAATGCACGTTATTTAATTAAAATGAAAAAGAACGATTTTTCAAGCTTATTTCGCGTTATACAAATGTATTTTCGAAAAAGCCGCGCAGAATTTCTGTATACGAACATAAACTAGAAGTTGATGATTTAAGACCATTTTTGAAGAAAACATACCCGATTCCAATGAAACTCAGAGAAAGAGCAATTAAAAAATAACAAAAATATTATTAAAAGAATGAATACTTCATATGTAAATCCAATTTGTGTTACAATTAAAAAAGATGGCACTATAAGATTTTATTTGGATGCGAGAAAAGTGAATGAAGTATTAACTGATTGTTATGAACGCGCAGAAACAACAGAATTGTTATTTCAACGTTGTACAGGAGTGAAAATAATGTCTTCACTAGATTTAGTCAGTAGTTTTTGGCAAATTCCATTAGAGGAAACTTAAAAAAAATATACTGGATTTATTTTCGAAGAAAAATGTTGTTTTCAATGTTTTACCGTTCTGTTTAAAAATTAGTACAAGCGCGTTAGTAAGAGCATTAGATCAGATATTATGCGGTATAGGCGATTTTGTGATCACTTTCATCGACGACATGCTGTGTACATCACAAAGTATCGATAAACATCTATATCACTTAGAAAAACTATTTCATCGATTAGAAGAGCCATAAATTTTCAAAAATCTCATTTTTTCGACCGGAAGTAAAATTTTTAGGACATATTTTAACGGCGAAGAAGATAAAACCAGATCCGAATAAAATAAAATCAATCCATGATTATCCGAGACCGAGAAATTTAAAAGAATTGAGAGGATTCCTAGGTTTAATAAATTTTTATACAAAATTTACTAAAAATCATGCGGAAGAAATTTCTCCTTTATTCCAATTGTTAAAAACCGGAAGTAAATGGGAATGGAATTCTTCTAAAGAAGAAGCATTTAATCGAGTGAAATTTCTATTTTGTGAATATACAATTCTTAGTTACCCTGACTTATCTAGACCACTTTATTTACAAACAGATGCAAAAGACGTAGCGATAGGATCCGTGTTATTCCAGTTGGACGAAGACTGACAACATTTACCTATAGCTTTCGCGAGCGGTACGTTTCTTTCTTATATAAATATATACGTTGGAATCATAGGTTTAAGAATCTGAAAAAAATTTCACTGCCCGACATTTGTTTAATAGCAAACACATATTGTTTATTGCTCGGCGCGCTCCCGAGACGAACTTCTTGTGTGCTTAGCCTGTAGACATGACTCAATTTTTATTTAAAATTTAACCCACTATTACTGTCCGATATATTATATTTATAAATATGTGAAAAAGTTTCTAATATAAAATAATTACAATTGTATTTTGTTAATAACGTGTTATATTTATTATTTATTAATAATAATTAACATTGAATATTAATTCATATCTGTTATATTAACAACTATTTTCATTATTTTTCTGTTATTTTTTTTATCTCACTGATTTCGGCTTTAGAAAAAATTTTGCATTCTACACTTTTCGGGTCTATCGCTTTAAAATAATGAAATTGTCGAGTATTTTTTATGGTTACCGCTGTTTGGTAACGTAAATTCAATCTTGTATCGTGTAAATCATGTTCTTCCTGCGTACAAAAACAAAAATTGATTTTCTTAAAAAAAGCCTGCCCCCACTCAAATAGATTTTTAGGAGTAGTAATGTGATTGTCATTGACACGTTGAAGACTTGCTCGGTACGCGTGTCTTTTTACTGTTCCTCCTAAACCATCGCACTCTCCCTTTCCATGGGAAGTTACAAAAAAATTCTATTCTGCGTCTACTTTAAAATCAGTTCCATGGTTGGCTAAATTAATAAAATTATATTTGTTTTTGTACTGAGATCCCGCTTCATCAGAAAAATAAACAACTTTTTTAACATTATTTTCTCCAAATTTGTGCTTTAAAAATTCGATCATTTTCGAATTGAAAAGATGAACCGAGTTTGCATCGTGTGACATTTTTTCTGAGATTACCACAAAGTTTATATGGTTTTTAATCCCATTTTCACTATAATTAACAACATATGGATGAATTGTTGCTTGTTTTCTCGCCCAATGGTAGGATTGAACTGCATCTTGGACTTCAACAGTGAAATTTTCAGAGAAATCCAAGGCAATTACAAATTCACCTGAGTCAGTCGATTCTTTTTTCATAGAAAAATACGCTGCTTGGGTTTTAGCCAAAAATCATGTCGTACTAAGTCTGGCCATTCTTTCTTTATCAAATCTAGTAATACTTGCACTTTATTCGTAGTTTCGACAATTTCACACCTAAAAACATTCAATTTAAGTAAATCAAAATATATTTAATTATTATTCCCATTACATGCTAAACAGATTAACAATCTAATCGGGGCAAGGGAGAAAATAGAATTACAGGAAAATTTAAGTTTTTTAAAAATAATTTGATTAAAATTAAACTATCAGTTTCTAAAAAAAATTATAATTATTAATTATTATTTAAAATATTCAAATAATTAAAAAATAAATTCAATTTTCTTTAAAACTTTTAAAAAATTAGACTACTAGAAAAAACAAAGATTATATTTAAAAATAATAGAAAATTTTTGTTTTTTATACCTGTCAGTGCTTGTCCATTGACTATAAGTTATTTCCTCGACTTGATGATCGTGCAAAAGTGTTTGTAAACTTTCTGCCTCAGAGGTGATTCCTGGACATTCTTTACAAGTGTTTAAAAAACAAGAAGATGTAGATGTTTTACAAATTGATTGTTTAACGATATCGTAAAAAGATTTATTATAAAAAACTCCTCTTTTTTCAATTCTTGTTTTATGCCAATTAATTTTAATTTTACATTTTGGTATGTTTTGCACACGCAAACGTTGTGCGTTCCACTTTGTCCGGCTAATACGCATTCACGTGGACGAAGTTTCCCAAATTTTGTTATACCTATTTTAGCTTCAGGATATTTTTGCACAAATTGACTGTGAAGATCCTTTAAATTGAATAATAAAAGCATTTTCTGAACATGAATCTTCTGACCGTTTTTGAAAATTGAAAGATAGTCTTTAATTCCGGGCATCATACGACTGACTTCATCAGACAAATAAAAGCTTATTACTTTTTTTGTGTGGATTCCAAAAGTTTTCTACCCTTTTTTTCTGCGGCTCTGATGCAATTTCCAATTTTTCTCTTAAACGTTTAGCACTAGATGCCATTCGACGGGAAACTAGAAACTCGCGACGTATTCTTTAATAGACCATTCAGATGGTAGAGTAGTCAATACTTGTATTTTTCCAGTTCTTGAATTTTGATTTAGTAAAGCAGCTTTAATCTCATTTATATAATGCTGAGATTGGAAAATATTTTCATTTTCTGTACATTTCTCAATATTTACTAATTTATTAACAGCATTTTGTACTATTTTTTTATGCTCATTCGTCAGTGGTACACTCGGCCTTTTTTTCAAAGGTGGTTCACCAAGTTCTAATAAGATTTTGTTGACATTCTTAGTTTCAAGAGCATGTTCTGCGCTTTTGCTCTGAAAATTTGGGTCTGATTTGAAGTCATCCATGAGAATATCATCAATATCTTCTTCTTTTTCTGTTGGTGAAAGTTTTCCCTTGTAAATTGATCTTTCACATGATGTGCACATATAGAAATTTTCAAAATTTTTGAATGCATCACTTCTTTTGTTTGTAACAAAAACTAAATTTTTTCTTACACAATTATGCTTTTTTTATTTAGCGGGTTGCAGCACTGTTTACGATTATTCAATTTTGATGTAAAAGCATAATACACAATAAAACTGCACTAAATCAAATAAGCTCCGTAAAATCGTAAAAAACGTTTTAATTTAAATGAAACATACAATTAATATCAAAAAACATTAAGTAAAACTGCGAGTAAGATTTAAGTTACAACAATGCAACTAACAAGTTTTAACAAGTCTCAGTGATGTCATACAAGTTATTGCACGTTTGCACGGAAACAAAATTTTTTAAAACACCATTAAGTCAATAAAAATCTTAAAATATACCCACGAATGCAAGATCTTATCCACAAATTGGAATCCAATGCAATATAAAGCTTAATGTAATAATTTGGTTATTATTGTCTCGCGCAGTGCCGGGAGGAGCTCGTCACGGGAGCGCGTCGAGCAATAAAGAATATATGTTTGCTAATAAGCAAATGTCGGGCAGTGGAATTTTTTTTCAGATTCTTAAACCTATGATTCCAACGTATTTATTTATGTAAAAAAGAAACAATTTTCGCGTGGATAAAGCATAAAAAATGTTAATTCTTTAAATAAAATAATACAATTTAAAAAAAAAAAATTTTTAAGTGAAACTATTTTTTTTCGAAAAGTTTGATAAAAATACTACAAAAAACATATAAACAATTCTTTCGTACGGTCAATAGTATAGGAGATAGAAATTTTTGAAATTTTGCGTTTCGATAAAAATGTTAAATTTTGACACCTTGTAACTAGGCAACCCGTTATTAATTATTAACGAAATTTGGCAAATTTCATCTACTCTATTAGTACAATGTTTCTACCAAGTTTCATTAAATTTGGTTAAAAAATGTCTGAAGGGGTGCTCACTTGGCGTGTTTTAACTCATTAGTGTAAACAAGAGGACTAATACACGAACATTAAGGACAACTGTTTGAGGCTCCTTTTGTGACCAGCCCTCAACACCATTCAAGATCGGATTACCAGATTGTTTTTTAATTTAATTGAAAAGTGTCAATTCAGAGGAATAGGAAACGCATTTGTGGTGAATGCAATAAAGAAAACTCCAATTTTGATTTTTTTTGTGTGAGTTTATTGTTTCAAATAAAGATGAATAACGCATTCAAATATTTGTCAAATGTAGTATGGTTGAGGTAAAAACAGCATATCACATATATTTAAAATTAAATTTATTCCTTTTTTGGCAACTCAGCAGAGCCGTATTACCTCATCACCTCATTTGAAGAGATATGGAGTCTCTGACCTTAAGAAAAGGAAGGGGTCCACCCAGCAGCAGAAGGCCGAAGCCCAGCTCTTAAGAGCAATTGCAATTATCAATAGCACAACACTTATAACTCACTACTCTTCCTCCAGCAGCTCCACTTTTAAATCTGATATGCTCTCGCCTTTTTTGTCCATCGAACTCCTTAATCCATCCTCATCCCCTCCAGTTTCCCTCTTACAATTATTAGGAAGGGGAAAGAAAAAAAGAAAGAGGATGAAAGATATGAAGAAGTAAGAAAGGAGATAGATAGCTATGAAACGATAAAGAGAGAGAAGCATAGCTCAGGTAGAGAAATAGTGAATAAAAAAAAATGTAAATAAACTATTCTCAGGGCAAATTACTTTTGTGCGCTGCAAGGCATTTAGTCAAACAAAGAGAACAAATTAAGAAATTTATAAACAATATATATATATATATATATATAAACACAGATAATATCACCACATCATTCCACACCAGTAATCGTTATTCTTAAAAGTAAGGTTTATAATTTAGAACTATACTTATTGTATTTTTTTCAATACATTTCTTTCTTGTTGGTTTTTAAATAAATTATTCTCTCACAACTTTTATTAGGCTGATTGACTTATCCTCATCCCAAATTAGATTCTTTATTGAAACTAATTTAAAACGAGGAACGTTAGGTATATTTTAAAAAGGTTTATCGTTTTGACATAACACTAGAATTAAAGCATGCAATTGTCGATATATATATACTATATTACAAAAAGATATCGCCGCCGCCGCTGTTTCAAGATTCTGTGAGGGCGCCCTATCCCAGAGGGTCCGTCAAAACTTATGTCAAAATTGACCTATTTTTTGACCTATACGTCAAAAAAAGGATAAATAACGTCTATGTTTAATTTGACCTATAGGTCCAAAAGATAAGTCAAAACTTATGTCAAAATAGACCTATTTTTTACCTATATGTCAAAAAGAGAATAAATAACATTACATCAAAATCCATGTTTAATTTGACCTATTTTTTGACCAATATGTCAAAAAGTGGTCTCCGTGTAGGTCCTTACATTATGTCAAAGTACAAGTTTAATGTGGGCCATCACATTACGTCAAATATTTTTTGAATTATGCAATTTTATTTACAAAATCTATTACTATATGTTTTCAAAAGAAGATCTTATCAGTTGATATAGTTTGACGCGTGCCTCATTGTTAGAGGATCTTTAAATTTTGAAAATAATGTCCCTTTAAATTTTATTTAAATTTAGTGAAAATACCTCATCTCCGAGTTTAAGATTTTGTGGATTGCAATTTTTGTCGTAATATATTTATGACTTTTCTGTTGCTGAAATTAAATTTTCTCTAAATATGTTTCTCATTTCAAGAAGTCTTGTTATTAAGTCTGTTATATATTGATCATACGTTTTTAATTTTTCGTGTTCAAGTTGTAGATCGCTTGATGATAACCGTGTTAATTTTCCAAAAATTAACTCGTACAGAGTGCACTTGGTGCCTTCATGGATGCTTGTATTGTAGAAAAACATAGCTAGTTCTAACCAGTTATCCCATTCTTCGTTTTTGTTGATAAATTGCTTTAAATATTCTCCTAAAACGTGATGAGATCTTTCAATTGATCCGTTTGACTGAGGGTGAAATGTTGTCGTTTTAAATTGTCGTATTCTAAATCTTTTTGCTAATCTTCTCTGTTAACACTATTTTGAGTGATCCAAAAGTAGAAATAAATCTTTTAATAAATGCGTCAGCTATTGTATTTGCTCGATAATTTGAGAGTGCAATTGCTAATGAATATTTAGTTAAATTATCTTGTATTGCTTCCTCACATAGAGGAAGTATTGTAATACCAAAATTTTTCTACTTTGATTTTTTGACATATTTTTATGTTATTTGACCTCAGGTGTTCAAAAATGACATTTTCTAAACATATCTTTTGAGCCCTCAATGAACATTTTTCGTCCATATTTACCGGAGATATTAAACTTTTAATGATAAAAAACTTTGGAAATAAGACTTTTTGAAAATTTTGTTAAAAAATGTAGAAATAACTTTAAAACTATTATTACCATCTTGTAGAGTATTAAAAAACGATTCGATTGACCTATTTTTGAAGCTTATTCGATTAAAAATAAAGATGTTATTGATATTTTAAAAAACAGAAATTGTGATGGAAATAAAAAAAATAATTTTGATGTGGAAGTGACTTTGAAAAGTTGAAAAATATCATTTTCTAAATCATTTCTAAAATTTTAAAAAAGTAAATAATTAAAGTTGTAATATACCATAAAAATCAAAATCGCTTATGTATCGAAACTGAATTTTTAATCAAATAAAAAGAAAAAAATATTACAGCAATTGAAAAAATTGTTTAAAATTTATACTTTATTATTATTAACATCTCTATGAGGAAGTAAAGTGTTCATGAAATGAACACAACGAGATTTACGAAAACAAATTAAATGATCACCAAAATTATAACAAAAATATATAACTTGACAGCGGTTTTGTTAATATGTATTCACTTCCATTTTTAGTTTTCGGTAATGGATCAACAATGTCCATTGCAATTTTCTCAAATGCTGTTCCTGGTGTGTCTGTTACAATCATTGGATCTTTTGTTTTCACTCTAACTAATTTTTTAAATTCAAAGTATTATTATTTTATAATTAAATCAATAAAACTTGCATTCTTAAAGTATATTGAATTTTTAATTCAGCATTTGAATGCAAAACACTTTTAATGTTACAAAAATTCAAAAACTACATGAAATACATTCAACAAAAAATAAATTTCCATGAAATTCAAAATTATTTTACTCCACCTTTAGATTAATTCAATATGTCCATTTTCTGTTATAATGTATTGTTTTAGTTTGTTACTATTAGGCTTGTTCTGCTTTTATTTTTTCGTTAGTGTTTTTTTCTAGATGTTTTGTCTTCTTCATATCCTTTGCAGAAAAAATAAAACAAGTAAATATTAATAAAAATTTCATGGAATCTAATGTTTGGTAAACGACCAAATTTTTGTTATAATGTTTGAAAAGTTCTTTTAATACTAAATATATTTTTTAATTTCGTTAACTGTTTTATCATTATTTTTAAATCTAAAACAAAAATGAATGTTGTAAGGAAAATGTTTTCTTCCGATCGAAAGAAGTATCCTAATTTTATGGAAATTCACAAGAAAGTAATATATTGTTCACGTTAAAGTAAATTTATGATGCTAAGAGATTTAGCTAGAAAAAAACACTAACGAAAAAATAAAAGCGGAACAAACCTAATAGTAACAAAGTAAAACAATACTTAAAACAAAAAAATTGGCGTACACTAAAAACAAGTATTGAACCAAGAAAATTTTTCTTGATTGAAGCAAATCGTGAGATTGAATACGGCCAAGACTATTATAGTATTGATTCAAGAAAACGATTTTCTTGACATAGTATATTTGGGAGAAGATGAATTTTCTTGGATCAAGAACACATATTCTTGATCCAAGAAAATGTGGATTTCGACCAAGAAATTAATTTTTCATTGAGTTGAAACAATTATTAACATATATTATTCTTCCCATTTTCTTGGCTCAAGACTATGGGTGTTGGATGAAATAAATAGTTATTTAAAGAAACCAAAAAATTATTTGCCCAATGCTCAAAATTACTTGACACAACACCCTTAAAAAATTAATCTTGATTTGGTGTGGATTCTTCTAAACTGGATGCATATATTTTCCTCTTATATATGGTATCAAAAGTAATATACTTTGCTTTAGAGGATTTTCATCTCCAATATTATTTGCTAATTATGGTTATGAGATAATAAAGAAAAGATATTTTTATGCACTGAATTAAGCGTTTTTCATTAAAGAAATATAATTAGTTATTGAATTATTAATTACTTACATTAATTAATGTATTTCTCCCCTTGTTTATTTCATTTAAATTAAATGTGTTTGACGTTAGAACCTTGAAAAATTGTTTTGTTTTATTAATAACCAACAAAGAATAAAAATAATATAAATTCAAGATGAATACTTTTGTTTTGAGAGGAATACGTGACAGGATAATAGAAGAGGATTTTTTCTCTAACTATATGATTACTTTTTTAGGGTGAAAAAAATATATTTCTTCCAATTACTTAATTTTTCAGGACAAATATTTTTTCATTTTGAAATTTAGTTATATATTGTAAAGATATCGAAAAAACTTTAATTTTTATTATATATTTTAGCTTGTCTGAATTGAAATGAAATTAACCAGTAGGATATTTTGTATATCGATTACATATAACAACTTTCACAAATGAATTTTCAAAAATTGATTTTATCATAGTTAGGATTTCGTCCCAAGTTACATTATTCATTTAAGATGTTTTTGAAATACTTTTCAGTTATATATTTTTCATATATTTATCTTTAGTAGGATATTTTGTATATCCATTACATATAACAACTTTCACAAATGAATTTTAAAAAATTGATTTTATCATTGGCAGGATTTCGTCCCAAGTTACATTATTTATTTAGGATGTTTTTGCAATACTAATACTTTTCAGTATTAATACTAATACGTCACATAAATTTTTCATTGCAATTATTGTAGATTTAATTCTTTTTATTGCGCATTGGTAATTCGTCGCTGCAGTCGATAATATACTTTTCTTGTTTCATATTTAAATTTTCATAATTTTCATTTTCCATTAGATTATCTTCTTCATCAGATTACTTTTAATATTATTAATATTTATTAATATTAATATTATGTAAAAATGTATGCCAAGTAGTTTTACAATAGAATTAACCATTCAGAAACATGTGACCAAAAATTATTTTTGGCAACCGCCCGATAGTAAACATAAATAACCTTGAAACTTAGGATTTCCAACTCAAAAATTTGACGTGTGTACTGGGTTGGCAATCCTCTGTTTCAAGGTTATTTGCATTTAGTATCGCACGTTTGACAAAAATAGTTTTTGGTAATGTTTATTACCATTTTTCATTATTTTCCTAGTGTAAAACTACTTGCAAGTAACACTACCCAAGTGTAACTCACCAATTCTTTTAATACTTGGTACATACATTCTAGATCGAAAAATATTTGACACGTATTTTTTTATATTACCTTAAAAATGTTTTAAGGGTTATAAACTACCCCTGTAACATTTGCATTATTTAAAGATATTTAACAGAGTTAAAGCCAATTCGATTGATTTTTAATTTTGACATCCGCCATATTGGATCCGACATTTTCAATTTTTGAAAACTGGCCCCGGATTCATTATCAGCGATCCCGAAAACCCTCGAATACCAATTTTCAAGAAATTTTATAAAGCAGAAGTATGAATTTTGTCAAAGGCGTCACGAGACACTCCTGGTTGAAGGGGTAGAAATTTTGCACCTCCTAAAAGGGAGGAGGGTGAATTATACAAAAATATTTAATACTTAACCATACTCAAAAATTATTTTTTTTGAGACACCCTAATGTAATAATGTTACAGTAAACTCTGTTAAATATATTTAAATAATGCAAATGTTACAGGGGTAGTTTCTACCCCCTAAAACATTTTTAAGCTAATATAAAAAAATACGTGTCAAATATTTTTCGATCTAGAATGTGCATACAAAGTATTAAAAGTATCGGTGAGTTACACTTGGGTAGTGTTTTGTTGGTACAAATATTTATTACACCCAAATGAAAATTTTTTTCACTGGAAGTTTTTAATCACTAAAAATCTTTCAGATAAATGAAACTCTTTAACATTAAAAATAATTATTTAATACTGTGCTTTTTAAATATCGATGCTTACGACCGGTATGGTGTCGCATCGGTGGAATAGAAGGACTTATACCAGCACCGACGTAGTAGTACCGGTCCGGTTGATAAAAAACAATCAGCCAGGTACCGGTTTTCTTGTGTTTTTCACCGGCACATGAGTTTTACTAGCAATTATATTATTTGCCGGCCCGGTATCTTGCCGCTGTTTGCCGGAATTCAACCGGCATCAAGAAAGAGTAAAAAATAGAAAAATTATAAATTTATATATTAATTAATTAATTTATATTATGCCAGAAATTATTATTATCACTTGTTTTTAATTTATTTTGCTTCCTCGTGAGGAAGCTTTGTAGTCGTTTAATTTACAAAATTTTTAAAAATCCTTTTGACAAATTTTCTTCTATATGGGACTATGTTATATAAGACCCTGAACAATTGTCCGGATGTATGTATGTGTGTGTATGTGTGTGTGTGTGGATCCCGTTTTTTGTGAACACGATAACTCGAAGAGGTTTCAACGAATTCGGCTGAAAATTGCTAGAAATATTTATCATAAAAATATCTCGAAATGGATTGATGGACATTAAAAAATCTATTAAAAATTTTTTTTTTACTTTTTAAAAAAAAACATTTTTTTTCAAAAAAATTTTTTTAAATTGAATATTGAAGTTAATATACAATAAAATCTTCTTCTTTGCATCAAGACGAATCGATTGGTATATATAAAGTATAAATTGTATGAGAGTTTATAGAGGTAATGACAATTAAAGCAAAAAATTACCTTTTTTTATCAAAAATTTAGTTCTTTCATCAAAATTATATTCCAGTACAATAAGATTTTACTCATTTTTTCAATAATCTTATCCGTTGCATTAAAACGGATCGATTGGTATATATAAAGTATATATTTTATTTGAATTTATAGAATTAAACATAATTAAAACCAAAAATTCGCACTTTTATTAGAAATTTATTTCCTTCTTAAAAATTATGTTGCTTTATAATAAAATGTTAATCTAGACTTAAAAACAAACTAAAAATCTTCATTTCATCAAGACGAATCGATTGATGTATAAAAAGAATATATTATATTAGCATTAATAGAATTAAATAAAATGAAAAAATTCACTTTAAAGCAAATTTTTTGCTTATCGTAAAGGGGAAGCAAAATGTTCATGTAATGAACATATTAATTCACAACTTGTTTAATAAGTTTATAACATTAAAAAATCAGATAACGGGCCCGGTATCGCACGGGTCCGGAGTTCAATTCCTCGAGTCTTCAGATTTTTTGTTAATTGTTTATGTTTCTCTGTTTTAGCATTTAATTTATTTGCTGTTTGTAATTAATAATTGAGCGTGACGCTGATAAAATTAGTCGTGCGAGTGAACTTAAGCGCTAATACCAGTTGGGTGGCAGTCAGCGCTTCAGAGAGTGCCTCTCACTGCTACCTGACTGATATTAGAGCTTGCGTTCAAGCGTACGGCCGATTATTGCGGCGACACTCTCAATTGATAACAATAATAATAATTAAACAATTGATTAGACTGAAATGCAATTTTTTTAGTGTCTGCTCGGTACTGTACAGCTCGTCTTTTGATGCCGGTCCAGCACTAATATTCCATTCTGCCAGCTACGGGCCGAATAGTTCGGAGCCCATTCGGCACCAACAAGTCCGGACCCGATTCCATGCCGGTCGTCGATTTCTACTTGAGCGGTTTAAATAGGTGCTTTATGGCTTCGGGTATGCGTTAGGGGCGAGGGAACGTGACTTCGATCCCATATGCAAGCGGATTTTTTCATTCTTCATTGTCAACCGTTATATATAATAATTAAATTGCGTGTTATGTTGTAAATAAAAGCTGTGAACATTTTTGTAAATAATGTTAAAAGTCTGTTAAATAAATCAAGAAAAAAATGTACTGATTATCAGAAAAATTGTTTTTTTACTAAAACTATTTTTTTAGTATCTTTTTTTCTTAATTGGTTAATACTAAATGTAACTTTTGAAAAATTAAATATTCACTCCCTTTTTGTAATGTTAAACCAACGACTAAAAAATTGCCTATATTTTATCTTTCTTATATTGAATGAGCGCGAGATACGCGTAAATTTGGGAACAGTATGGAAGCAGCAAAGACTGCGCGTCATGCTAAAATCTTTGTTACGCTATGGCTAGAAGCAAACGTTGCTTAATCAATGTTGACCAAGGCTCAACCAAGCTTCCATAAAGCTTGATCCCAGCGTCAGTTATCACCTGGAACAAATTATATGCAAACTATATAAATATGAAAATGTTATATAATATTATTATCTGTAAAAATTTTTTTAGTAAAACAGTGAAAACATTGTTAATTTCCGAATAACTGTTCAAATTAATTTAATTCGAAATTAATGATTAGTAGTTAATTAAAAATATATTTATTTTGATAATAAGTATTTTTTTTCTCAACAGAAGTCACACAAAAAAAGAGATGAAGATTTATTTTGAAATGATGTCAATTATTGGGACATTTATCCTGCACCATAAATATAACTTATATGACCAGTTACTTCGTATTTAATCGGAAATCAACGTTATTCCCACATCTCTTATCATATTAAAACTCCACTAGATTCCAATTTACTTTATTTTTACTCTAAGATTGTATCCGTTTTTTCAGTTTGAGAATCGAGAAACTCACCTTTCCTGAATACTGAGTTTATTAACCTTCACATCTAATTTTATTCACGTGTCGGCAATAAATAGAACAATTTGTAAATTATTTCTTATTTCAATTAGAGAAAAAAGTAATCGTGTATACTTTGTCTTAAGAAGAAAAAAAGAGTAATTTCTAGATACGCTCATTTCTACCGACGATAATTTTTCCTGATGGTAGTTTCTACAAACGGTAATTTCGCTCACAGCACCGAATCTTTCCTAAAAATTTATTAAATATTTACCACAATTTTATCTAAACTTCAACAGAACTTTTTAGAATAAAAACGAAGTGATAAAAATTTTTAAACATACATTTCTTAAAGCTCTAAAACCTCTCTTTCGATTGCCGCAATAAAAAATATTCTAAATTCATAAATAAACAAATTACATACAATTAATTAACAAAAAACACGATTTTTTAAAGATTTTTCTTTAGAAATCAAATTTTTTAAATAATTTATGGCAAAGAAATACATCTTAAAGGTATAAATATCGCGTCAAAAATGTCCGACCTAATATGTAGTGACATAGAAAATAAAAAAAAACAAAATGGCGTTCAAAGTTGACTTTTTAATAAATAATATACACCAGGTGCACATTTTTTCAAATCTTTATCAAATTTACTTGAATCTGGTTACTCAGGGGTTTTTAGGGTCGCTGATTAAGAATATGATAGTAGTTTTAAAAAATTCAAAATAGCGGACACATTTTTCAAAACTTCTTCGGATTTACATGAAACTGGTTACTCGGGTGTTTTTAGGGTCGCTAATTGTTATATGCAAAATTAAAAAATGGCAACCATGCCGTCAAGGCGGACTGTAAAGTACAAGGCATCGCTGTGAGATACCCGACACCCTGATAAGGAATTGTCAAGGTTCAGCAAATGCTCTTAGCTCGGAATATTATTGCTATTTAACATTAATCATAAAATTTCATATATACTTTTTATTTACTAAATTTATAATAAATGATGCAGCAATGTTACGAAACCAAAAGGGAGTGACAACTAACATTGCAACAACATCGGTGATAACAAGTGCACGAAGAAAATTTATTCCTGAAATTTTACCGAACTTCATTCGGTAAAACTGGGATGAAGTTTTAAAACTGTAATTTTTAAAGAACAGGACTGTAAAAGCAATTACATTGAAAAATAATGTAAAAAGCCTAAACCTTACGGTACATGTATTAGCGCTTCCCTTACAGTTCGGTAAAACATAGGGTAAGCATACACTATACTCAGTTTTATTGAAAGATCAGTAAAACGTAAAGTATAATGTTTGGTAAAATTTATATTCATTGAATTACTGAATAGTTCGGTAAAACTTGAAGAATAAAAAATAATGACATTGCAGTAGTTCTATAGTAATACTGCCGTAAATCTCATTTTACCTACTTTAATCACTACCTCAACCCCCTACAATTATTCACGAACAAATACTTATTCATTACACCTGCCTACAGTACATTCTAAATTTTAAATGTTAAATTATGTTTTTATTGTTATAAAGAAAAATATTTAAATTTATATTTTATGTAATAAAACAATACTTTATTAAAATTCTTATTATTCACAAATTTTTATCAAAAAAGATTAAAATAATCAATTTTTGTGTTATTGTTACTATAAATCAGGGACCGTCTCAAAAGTTTAGTTTCGTTTTAGTTTTTGAGAAAGCCCGAAACTAAATTAACAAAGTGACTTTAGTTTTAAGTCGCTACGAAACTAAACTAATAAATGATATTTAGTTTCGTGTCGACTTCAAACTAAATTAACGTCTAAATATTAGTTCAGTGTTTATTTGAAACTGAATTAACTGATTGAATTAGAGATGCACTTTGAGCTAGTCTCGTCTCAAAAACCCAACAATCTCGCAAGAAAAACAATGAAAACAATTGAATGTGATATTTTCATCTCTTTTCTTTTATCTGTTATGAAATGACAGTCTCGTCGTGCATCACTAGATTGAATTAAGTTTCGTGACAACTCGAAACAAAAGATTTAATAACATAATTATTTAATGTCAATCACAAAAAATTGTTTCCCCTGACTAACGTAACTAGAGCAACTTAAGTAATTAATGTAAGTTACGCAACCAGCGTAAATTACGTAACTATAGTTACTTACGTAATTAAATGAAATTACTATAGCTACATAACCAGACTAAATAACGTAACTGCAGTAACTTATAGTTACGTAAGTTATGCAACTTTGATCAGTTGCATAAGTAAATTTAATCATTTACGTAACTTGCGTAAGTTATTCTAGTTTCGTGGTTTATGTAAGTTTATTCTACCTACGTAAGTTACGTGCGTTTAATTTTTTACGTTAGTTATATTAATTACGTCAGTTGCATTAGCTTGATTATTTACATAAGTTTCGTAAAATTGATAAATTATGAAAGTTATTCGAGCTACATAACTTACGTAAGTTGGATTCTCTACGTAAGTAATTCTAGTTACGTAAGTAAGGTAATGTAATATATTACGTAAGTTATTCTAGTTACGTAACTTACGTAAGTTGGATC
This sequence comes from Leptopilina myrica (nomen nudum), assembly GCA_032872475.1. Lineage (NCBI taxonomy): Eukaryota > Metazoa > Arthropoda > Insecta > Hymenoptera > Figitidae > Leptopilina > Leptopilina myrica (nomen nudum). The sequence continues at coordinate 9,801,129 of CM065467.1, forward strand.
CTTTACGTAAGTTACTGTAACATACGTGACATACGTAACTTACTTGAATTATGTAAATTACTATTACTTAAGCTGCTCTAGTTAGATAAGTATGCGGAAACAACAACAAGTTTTACCGAACTGTTCCTGAAACATTAGTGACCATCAAAAAGGTATTCAAAATAAACGTTAAAATTTTATTTTATTTGTATTAAACGTTCAGTTTCAATTATACTTTAACTTTTACAGTACTAGTTTGTAAGGAATAAAGATATGACATTAAATTTTGAATATTATTCCTAAAAAAATAATTTAAAAATTGTTACTGAATTGTTATCCTAGGCTGATAGTATCTCCGATGCTATCGCCGATCAATGCAGAAATACGAAATAGTCAACTGTCATAATAAGTGGACACCCACTTTTGAAAAACAACACGTTGATCTTTCAGTGAAGAGAGTACCAATTTCTCTTTTTCTTTAAAATTCTTAAAGAACCGCTACTCGAAAATCTCATTTTTCTACCTAGCTAAAGAAAAAGAAATTGACATACACTCTTCCTCTACTCTCCCAATTAAAATCGTTGAAACTTCAAAAATTCCACCAAGAGTCAAACTCGTAAAAAGTGAGAATCCAATACAATCAAAAATTAGATTCCACTAAAGACCACCAAAAACCTTAACATTTCCAATGTTTTCATTTACGATCAAAAGTATTTATTGAATTCTGAATACGTATTTTACTTAGAAAAAAGTATTATTTACTATTTTTATTATTTTAGGCGTCATCTATCAATATGCCTCTCCTTAAAATTTAGTAATACTTAATAATTTAAAAAACCATCGAGTACTGTTGTTTGAGAATCAATATCCACTAAATAGCAAATATATAAAGTTTCTATTTATTAATTTCATTAATTAGCGGTTGACGCCTAATGATTGGTGCTGAATACAACTGCTAGTTTCATCCGGCTGTTTTGATTTGCAGTAAATTTTATTTTACAAAAAGACTACTATCTGCAATGCCAAAGATTGGGAGGGGTACAAAGCCTTACGCTTAAAGAAAGTTGAAGTGAAAAATACAGAAAGTTAAAATATTTTTTAAATGCTTTTTATTTAAAAAAAGTCATTAAAATTATTTCAAATACAATTAAGTCTTATCATTCTAAGAATAGTTGTCATAACATACAATGAGAAATTTTTAATAGACGTAGATTAGAATTTACTAGCACTGCTGATCAGACCATAAACGCTGGTCTATTCTAGACGATAGCGTGGAAGTTTCGTTTCAATTCTGAACAGCCGCTCGACAAGACCGTCTGTCCTTGGTCTAGAAAGACGGTAGGCGGTCTCTTAAGCGCTTGGTCAGGGCCCTAAAATTTTTTCACACGGGTTATTATTAAATTTAAATAATCGTATCAACTTTAAACTAGTCGATAATATTATTTATTCAATATTATGAATATTGTTGACATTCATACTTACATTAATTACATAGTAAAATGCACGCATGATCCAAATTATTTCATTGGAAAGGGATGTTTCTTAAATAAAAAATTTCCCTCATCGATTGCGTAGCCGAAAGGCTTAATGCTTAATGTAAAAGCGTGCGATTTATAATTATGCGTATATTTAGTTGTATGTTTAGGTAGGTATTCAATCCCGTATGATTGTAAGATTTTTCGATGCATTTAGTTGTTAATTGAAAGTATGAAGATGTGGGAAGAATAAAACTTGTTAATTAATGAATATGAATATATGAAGAGTGCATTTATCATATTTTTCTTTTTTTTAAGATTGGTTATTGTTTTTTTTATATAAAATTGACGAAATGAATACAAGGATAAACACTCGTTCCGCGCCTGCGTTCCTTTATTGTAAAAATTTCGAAGTAGACGACTGAGTCCAGTTTCTCTATACTATGCACACTGCAGCGCGCCTTATAATCTTCGCCTGTGTTTCAATGCTCTTTACAGTAACACTAGCAGAGCTACGCGCGCTATATTGGTGGTGTCTTTTTAATTAAAAAAATTAGCGATACAATTAATATTCAAATTATATATATATATATATGTGTATATATATATGAGACATTCCACGCCAAACCAATGTATCATCAAAATTAACATTTATGATTTCTCTCAAAATTTTTTTATGTTTTAGTATCAGTTTTATGTATGAAAATTTAAAAGAATAATTCAATTACTTTGAATAATCTAATTAGAATTATAGAAACAAGTTGTTCATTTCATGACCATTTAGCTTCCTCAATATATATAATTTTAAAAGTTAAATAATTTTAATAGTTTATTAAATATAATTAATAAACTGGGTAAAGTACCCTGAATAAATATTAATTATTCAATTTTTTATTATAGAATAATTATTTTAAAGTGTTATGATAAAATGTCAAAAAATACAAAATTTTGATTTTTTGTGAAAAATTAAAATATTTATTAATTCTATAAATTTTGATAAAATATATACTTTATATACATGAATCCATTCGTTTTCATGCCAGGAATGCCATTTTGACAAGAATTATTAAAAATTTTAATATAGAAAAAAGTTATTTCAAAAAATCAAAAAATTAATTTTTTCAAAAATTAAAAAAATGTTGAAAAAAATTTTTTTTATATATTTTTGAAAATCCTTCTGTCTGATTCTTGGTATTCATAACCGTAATACACCTACAAAATCTTATCAAAATCCATCAAGATGTGCAAGAGAAAATTTGTCCACAAGAATCGGTGACATACACACACACTTGAAAATTTGTAAAAATAATTGATTTTAAAAAATTCGGAAATCGACATCACTATAAGGCTTCCTTTATGAGGAAGCAAAATTAAAATTGAAATCTTCTTTTGAATTTCTGTTATTCATATAAAAATAATTTATTTTTTATTAAAAAAATATCTAAATTTAGAAAAATAGTTGATAGTTAATATCTTTCAACAATTTTCTTGGAAATATTTTAAAACATTTATTTCTTTTAAAAATTTTCTGGAATTGTATTTCAATTAATTGAATTCTTGTGAAAATTCTATTATTAATTGCAAGTATTTAAATATTAACGAAGAATTTCATGTTATTTGTAAAAAATTGAATTTGATAAAAAAATTTCAAAAATAATTGAATTTTTTCAAAAAATTATTTCTCTAATACATTTGAAAAAAAATTTATTAAAATTATAGATATTGAAAATATTTGAATTTCAGGGAAAAATTTTATTACTTATGAAAATAATTGAATTATTATTACCTAAGATTTTCTAAAAACTCATTAAAATAATTAATTAGCTTTGAAAAATTTTTGAAAAGAATTACATTTTGTCGAGGAATTTATTAAAAATTTTATTAAAAATACTTGAAATTCTGTAATAAATTTTTATTATTTAAAAAGATAGTTAAATTTTATTTATTTATTTAGGAAACATACTAGGTCAACACCCTTTCATACAAAAGTACTCTTAAATCTAAGAAGAACAAAAAATTTGTTGATTAATTTACGCTTATTACTTATTACATGATCACATATCAGTTTCTAGTTAATGTTATGTTTCACAATGCTGCTGTAAATCTAGTGACACTATTGTGAAAAAAGTTTATTTTACTCGAGATTAAATTAGCCTCTCTAGCTAATTTCTCTACCCGACTGGTATTAACGCATGCGTTGGAGCGCTCGGCGAGTTCTTCTTCCCTGCTCCTCAATTCTATCAATCAATGAGTTATTATAATATTTTTAATATTATTATATTAATTTTGTGTAAATGATTTTAGAAAAAGATTTTTTTGAATTATAAAATTTTTTCTATAAAAATGTAAAAGAATAATTCAATTGCTTTGAATAATCTAATTAAAATTATATAAAAACTAATTGAAATCTAATTTTTATTATTGACATGAAAATAATTTATCTTTTATAAAAAAATATCGAAATTTTGAAAAATAGATAATAGTTAATATCTTTTAACAAATTTCTTGAAAATGTTTTAAAACATTGATTTCTTTTAAAAAATTTTCTGGAATTGTATTTCAATTAATTGAATTCTTGTGAAAATTCTATTATTCATTGCAAGATTTGAATTTCAGCGAAGAATTTTATTATTTGTAAAAAATAATTAAATTTGACAAAATTTTTTAAAAATAATTGAATTTTTTCAAGAAATTCTGTCTCTAAGAAGAATTTTATTAAAAATGTTGAGAATAGTTTTCTTTATTTGAACTACTCTCATGGAAGAATAGTCTTAAATTGTACTGGGAAATTAGTACTGAGAGTTCCGTCTATTTCAATGAAAATTTGCTGCGCTTTTGTACTGAAATTGTACTATGAAAAATTACCTGCAAAAGGGTCGTTATAGCGTGGTGTTTATGACCTAACCGTCATTATGTTGAAGGACGAATATTTCTTTGTTAATGTTAAAAATAATTTTTATTTATATTTCAACATTATATTTGTTTTTTATGAACTCAAATTCTTTACAAGTAATTGTTATAGGGTATCTGGTACAGTGACCGACACCCACTCAGTGAACGTCACCCAAAATTAAAAAATGCAATAAATATAAAACAAAACATTATTTAACATTTAGCCCTAGGGTGCGTTTATGGCTTTAACAACAAATATACAAAAACTGACTAAAAATAGGTACTTTTTCAGGGGACCCAAATAAATTGTGATAAGAATAAATATAAATAAATATAATATAAATATAAATAAAATAAAAAAATGTATCCAAATAGTAACTAATAAGTCAAAAAGTAGTACATAGTAGGTTTTAGTAGAGGAGTGCGAAGCCTGTATATTAATTAACTCTAAATTGTAATTAATTAATTATAATTTCTTGCTTTACCCAATTCGCATATCTATTCAAGTTTTAATGTGATATTATTGTAACATAGACATATTATCTCAGTATTTCATGAAAAACAATATTTTTAATGTATAATTTTTGTGGATATTTTAAGTTCTTGAATACAGCTTTATCTGGGACATAAATTTTTAAATTTTCTTTAGATTTGACTCTAGAACAACCAACATAAATTTGACCATGACCAAATGCAGAAATGGGTAGAAATATTCCTACTTTATCAAAAGACTGCCCTTGAGATTTATTGATAGTTGTAAAAATTGTCTTCTTACCATTTTAAAAGGAAATGTATCTTCTAAAGGAGATAAATCAATACGAGGAATAAAAACTATTTCACCTTTCAATCTTCCAGTAATTATTTCTGCAGCAATAACGTATTTCAATAAAGATTTTACAACTAATCGAGTCCCATTACATAATTCTTGAACCAAATTTATATTTCTTAAAAGCATAATTACACACCCTATTTTCAATGATAATTTATAGGGAGGCATACCATCTGGTTTTAAACTATTAAAAATTCTACTGGAACAATATTATTTATATTTTTTGCATCATCATCAGCTATATGTGAATCAACACTGTAATAAATTACTTCTTCTCCTCCTAGTTTTGACAAAATACGATCATTCATGTCTAATACTTCTGAATTAGTCAATGAAAGAATACAAAAAGAATAAACATTCAAATCATTTGGATTTATCGATGACCCATATATTTCATCAATTAAATTCCCATTCGATATCAAATCTTGTGGAATTTCTAATACATAATTTTCTTTTTCAAACGTACTTTGAGGTTTGCCATCACCAACATTCAATAACCAATTTGAAAACTCTACTTGATTATCATGTAATCTAACGTTAACATTTAAAGATCTAGTTTCAAAGTATTGCCACAATTTACTATTTTTTACACAAACCTAAACAATATGAGTGCGACTACCATGCGGAACAATTGGCAAAGGATGTCTAAAATCACCTGAAAGCAAAATAACTTTACCTCCAAACGGTTTATTACATTTTGTAATATCTCTTAACATGGATTCCATTGCTTGTAAAGCATATTTTGGGGCCATTGGAATTTCATCCCAAATAATAATTTTTGCACTCCTTAAAAGTTCAGCACGTTTTGACATTCCACTTATATTACATGTTGAATCTTCATTTATTGGTATAGGGAATTTAAACATAGAATGTGACGTTCGTCCTCCTTTTAGTAGATTAGCAGCTATACCAGTCCAAGCAACTGATAAAACTACTATTTCCTCACTTTCGACTGTAGTAATAATTGTATTGTGTAAATAGCTTTTACCACTTCCTCCAGGCCCATCAAGAAAAAAATATCTACTATCATATTCATCATTATATACGGCCATCATAACATCATTAAAAACTTGCCGTTGTTCATCATTCAAACTTTCATTAAGATTATTAGCTTCTTCTTTTAACAATTGTAATAATAACGCATTATCTTCCTTATCAACAGAACTATAATTTTCAAGAATTTTTAGATCGATGTTTGGTAAACCAAATTGATGTAATGTAAATCCATAAAAATTAAATACTTCATTAATTAAAAGTAATGATTTTTGAAGCGATATGTCCACAGGTAAATTATTATCAAAAATCAATTGCAGTTTGTTCCATTCCTTCTTGAAAACATATTGATTGTTGATTAGGCAAATGTACAGCTAGTCTATATGTTGCATGTGATTGCTCGTGCATATTGAATTCATAAAGTCTATGCATTGCTTCTGGTGACACACATATCGTGTATTTAAATAATTTTGAATTTCATCATAATGCATTACTTAATTATCATCTTTATAACCAACTATTGCATAATCATGTCCCTTATAACAATATTTAAATAAATATTTAATACCACCTGTACTACCACATGCTACTAAGTTAATATGACATGCAAATTTTTTACTTAAATACGGATTATATGATACAATCATCGAATTGTCAGCAGTGCACTTAATTGACCCGTCTTCATTATAAAAAATAATTTTTTGCCATCATTTCTCCGTCTATACTCCGGATAATTTTTTGATTCATAATTTGTTTTTGGAGAAAATGGTTTAGGATAATTTTTTGTGCATGATTTTGTTTCTGGATTCATACAAGGAGAATGTACATTTTGCTTTTCACAAGGTCCATGAACTTGAAACTGCTTCACAATTTTATAAAGTTCTGGATTCTTCATTTCATCAGAAATTTCTGCACATATTATTTTGTCTACAGTTTCTGCATCACGAATAGCAAACTTTTTATCTAAAAAATTATTGAATGTACATGAGGCAATCCACGCTTTTGAAATTCTTTTACATATACGTAAGCAATGACTGGACCAAAAATTTGTTTATCTTTTAATTCACACATTAATTCTTTTACTTTCTTTTGAAAAACTCGGGAAACAATATCTGGTCGGTCAGATGCAGTTTCCGAATCCAACAAATTTTCCATAATCTCAGGCCATTTTGGATTACATGTCATTGTAATAAATAAATCTGGTTTTCCAAATTCTTGAACTAATCGCATAGCGTCCATAAAACATTGTTGATAAGCACGTGGTCCACCATAAATGTAGAAGGTAAAATAAAATAATCATTTTTCCTGGTCGAATATTTTCTTGTGTTGCTTTATTATTCATATAATCCATTAATCCACAGTACATTTCTGCTCGAAGTTTTTTCTGTTGAAAACGAATATATTTCAAACGCTCACCTTCTACTTTTGACCAACTATCAACAATAAATTGTTGAGTTAATTTACCCATTTGTAAACATGGATTAAATGTTCCTCTATAAGACAAGCGATACATATAAAATTGTAAAGGACTTACGAACACCATCAGTGTGTTTCATATTTACAGTCCATCCTGGATCACCTGACGGAAACATTAAAGGATATGTCATAGGATCAGCATGTGTGCTAAGACTGCTAATTGGAATACTTTTAGAACCCCTTTAGATGTATACATATATCACGTTCAAAAAAGGCTCACCATCTTCGCTAACAAATATAACTGCTACTTCATTGCAAGATGGAACATTATATTTGCTTTGAGAAAATTTTGGATTACGTTTAAACCACATTTAAATGCTTCTCGGACATTCATTCATTAATTTTGCCCTTGCTTCTTCTTCCAATTCCAATTCTTTCATCATTTTAAATGACTTTGCATAAATATTAATATCTCTTAGCAAAATATCTATTTCAGTCATTAGTAATTGCAAACATTTTTTATTACATTCATTATTCAATCGTTCCATCACCGCTTCGTCAGTATCAAGAATATACAATTGACCATATTTTCGATTATCTCCATCATCAGGATGAAGAGAGTATGTATCATGATACACTTGTCCATGTATACGAAAAACATAAGGACCATATCCTTTTGGAACTTCTAATTTAGCTCCCATGCTAGCAAATGCACACGAACTATTATAAGAACGAATATTTTCCTTATAATTCTTACTTTTAAAGTTATTATCAAATAATAAATTTTTCAAATACAAAGGATAAGGATTTAAATCATACAATTTTACTTTTCCTTTATGACAACAACTACTAAATTTTTTATCCTGTGGCCTTTCACACAAAAAATGTAACGCGTCACAAAACATACATTTGACATTCATTAGACCTAAATAATTTTGTGAAACTCTATTTTCATCAAACTCTTCAGACAACATAATTCCAACTTCTAAAGTTTCCATTATTTTCCCACTTTTTTATCCATTTTACTTGTTAAATCCTGTTTTTGGCGCTGTTCTTTTTCTCATCTTCTGTTTCTAAATATAATTTTTTTCTTTTACTTTCTAAATCATTTTTTTGTCGATTTTTTTTATCATCTTCTGTTTCTAAATATAATTTTTTTCTTTTACTTTCTAAATTATTTTTTTGTCGATTTTTTTTGTCATCTTCTGTTTCTAAATATAATTTTTTTCTTTTACATTCTAAATTATTTTTTTGTCGATTTTTTTTGTCATCTTCTGTTTCTAAATATAATTTCTTTCTTTAACTTTCTAAATTATTTTTTTGTCATCTTCTGTTTCTAAATATAATTTTTTTCTTTTACATTCTAAATTATTTTTTGTCATTGTCATTTAACTTTCTTCCTTCAGTATTTAATATTTTACAATCTTTATCACATAAATTTTTTCGATCTTTGGTTTTATTTTCTATTTCTAGAACTACTTTAATTTTTTTACTATTTAAATTGTTTTGTGTCATCAATTTCTTTTCGCCTATATTTCTAGATTTTTGGCAATTACGTTTTCTTAGTTTATCATTTTTTAGTCTGATTATCTTCTGTTCATCTGTTTCTTTGAGCTTTGCCTTCCTTTTCCTCTCCTTATCTTTTATTGCGTAATGTCTCTTTTTCTCATAGTTTTCATTTTTATTAAGCTTCTCCTCTGAATATTCTGTAGATATATCTCTATTCACATTATTACTAATACTGATACTAGTTTCACAAATGGATGACGAGTTTGGTATTTCTATGAGTTCTGTAGCTCCATTCGTTAAAAGACCTTTCCAATCATGATCAAGAATAAAAGGTCTAATAACATTTGTCAATTTCACGGAAGGAAATGAAATTAAACAATTATTTTCAAACATAAAAATTAGATGTCGTCTCATTTTACTATGAATATAATTAACAGTATTTGGCAATTCATTGTAATATAAAGATGTTGCAAACGCTATTGCATATATGCCACAGTCAATTCCATTCGGTTGATGATTAACAGCTGAAAAAACTACCGGTGGTTTAAAAGGATATAATCTAATTAAATATTTCTTTTGATCTTCATTTAAGCATCCCGCATTAATACTGTCATAAATATATAGTCTTAATCCATCGTAATAAGTACAAATCCAATGACCAGATTTGCAAGCACCACTAAAAAGTATTTGAATATGCTTCTGATCTTTATCAATCGGAATAATGAATTCAGGCATAATTAAATATAAAGTGCTTTGCATGTTAAATGCAAAATTTGATTCTCTTCTCAATAATTTTTCAAATTCAGTAATATAATTGTCATTTAACATTTTTCCTTCAGTATGTAGAATTCTATTATCTTTATCACTTAAATAAACCTTTTCTTCTTTGTTAGACATGATTTTTTAATAAAATTAACTAATAATAGAATATTCTTCAAAAACTTATTTGTTGAAAACTGACATAAACTTAAAACTTCTAACTCATTACTAAATAAATAAAAATAATGAATAAATATAAATAAATTTTAATAATTATTTTATTTTTTAGATAAATATTTTTTTAGATTTAAATTTATTTTAATTTTTCTATTTATTATATATTTAATAATAAATACTCATCAAATTTCTCAAAAATCTCATAAACCACAAAAATGGGCATAAATAATATGTCACATAAATTGCATTTTTCACAAAATTCGCATAAATAATATGTCACATAAATCGCATTTTTCACATAATTCGCATAAATAATATGTCACATAAATCGCATTTTTTCCCATATAAATCACATAATTTCGCATAAGTCATAAAATAAATTATATTATATATTATTACATATAATATTACATAATAATTATATATTATATAATAATTATGTATTATATTATAAATTATATTGTAAATAAATATTAACACAATTATTATAGTTAAACCTTACTTTTCATACCTCGTTCTCTATCATCGTTATCTTTCCTCTTTTTTTTCTTTTTATCTATCTGTGAGTGAGAAAAGAAAAATAATCAGCCAATAAAGAAATAAGACGCTCTTTTGGTATTTTCGCTTAAAAGTGAAATTCCCCGCTTTTCCTTCCCCTATCAAATTCTGTTCCTCTCTTTCTACCTAACACGGAAAATGATGAAAACCTGATACCCCCTTCTAAACCCAAAAAGTAGGCGTTACTTTCTTAACTATTCGTCTCTTTTCCGCTCCTACTCTAAACTAAAAGGAGAGACAATACCTCCCTCTCTCTCTCTCACTGTAGCTTAAAAGTGAAATTCCCCACTTTCCTTACCCTATCAAATTCTGTTCCTCTCTTTCTACCTAACACGGAAAATGATGAAAACCTGATACCCCCTTCTAAACCCAAAAAGTAGGCGTTACTTTCTTAACTATTCGTCTCTTTTCCGCTCCTACTCTAAACTAAAAGGAGAGACAATACCTCCCTCTCTCTCTCACTGTAGCTTAAAAGTGAAATTCCCCACTTTCCTTACCCTATCAAATTCTGTTCCTCTCTTTGTATCTGACACGGAAAATGGTGAAAACATGATACCCCCTTCTAAACCCAAAAAGTAGGCGTTACTTTCTTAACTATTCGTCTCTTTTTCGCTCCTACTCTAAACTAAAAGGACAGGCGATACTTCCCTCTCTTTCTCTCTATCAATCTTTCTCTCTCACTGCGGACGGAATGTACACGCTCTGGACAGACTGAATGAATGAATGAAAGAATGAAAGAATACGAAGAATATTATAGTTAATTTGGAACTAAAGCCCTCTATACACTATACGCAATACCCTAAGATGCTTGATGGAAATGAATTAATGAACTTTTACTGGACTGAGTCCAGTTTTTTCAATATTGACTCCTAGTTTTTCAAACTCTATTTTTCTCAGTGTTCTCAGTCATTTTACTTTACTTTTTCACTTCATATGTAAAAGTCAACTGTTACATTTTTCTCAGAAAATCTCAAATAAGACACTAAAATGTAAATGAAATCACATACAAGTCTGTTACTTTGTACTAATTAAAATTTTCACTTAACGGTGTTCGATGGTGTCTTAAATTTCTTGATAATGTGCGACTAACAGATATCACCCAACAAATACGGCACTGAACGGTTTAAATGACGTAAAATTGGTAAACATTCATTTTCTAACAAATTTCCCTCTGTTAACAGGCACTTTTTACAAAATATGAGAACGTACATTTGACACAAATGTTTTTAATTGTCTGAATCGAAAAGATTTTGTTAATCCATACAGAAACACGGTTGCAGCATTGGAAATACCATAGCAATGTAATACGAATCATTTTAACAGCTGAGCCTTTACGCTCCCTGCTTGCTTCTGCCCTCTACTGGCAAAATGGATGTAACACACGTCTTGCCGCCTGTCATTACATTACTTTTGTAATTCCAATCCTGAAACCGCGTTTCTGCATGGATTAACAAAATCTTTTGAATTCAGATATTTAAAAACATTTTTGACAAATGTACGCTGTCAGATTTTGTAAAAAGTGCTTGTGTGCATAGAAACACTAGTTCGAAAACGGTTGTTTACTAATTTCACGTGATTTCAAACAGGCAGTGCCGTTTTTCTTGGGCGATAACTGTGAGTCGTACATAACCTACAAATTTTAGAGACCGTCGAACGCTCTTAAAAAGAAAAATTCTGTACTTAAAATTAATTAAATTTGTTAACTATTCATAATGAATAAATCTCTTATCACTTATAACGCGTTAAACTGTTAAAAGCAAAACATCTTATTGTTTTACTATAGTAATGCAATATGGGCAGGGGTCTACTTATAAGTCAAACATTTATTTGAGTCAAATATATTTTTTATTTGCTATAAATATACTATGTCCTAAATTACAAATATATTTCTTTATTTTAGATTTATAACTGCATTTATTTGAAATAAATATAAGTTTATTTATTTTGAATAAAATATTTATTTGCAACAAATAATTTTTTTTTAAATATACACTTTTAGTTAAAATAAATAATTTTTTTCTCTGGATGTAACGACGCCAAACAACATTACTTCACAGCTGGGCACACATCGACGCATGCGCATATAACATCTTAGACCAAATCTAGACGTTCTTAATAACACCATACTAGACGGACATATTTGACTTAGGTTTCATCTAATAAGCCTATCTGTTAAGTTACTGATTCGGGATTGATGGACCGTTTAGAATAAGACGGACTTGATGATTGCTAATCGGAAAATCATTGGACTCTTAACTGCCACAATATTTTTCCACACGGGAATCATAATTTTGAATTCGACAAAATTTTTAATTAATTTTTTTGTTGAATATTGGTTGCTTTTTAAAAAATTTAAAGTATGTTTATTATATTTAGTTTATTAACAAGATTAGAGTCATGAATTTAGCGTCTAATACAAATTCTGTAAAATCAATGAACGTGAGGATTAAGGTTAAGGTTTAAAGTTAAAATTTTTTTTCTGAATTTTAGAAATGTTTGAGTATGTTGTTGCTCTCCAAAATACTTTACGGGTATTACGCAAAAACGGGTGAATCGATTCTCAAATTTTTATCAGTTTATTGTTGAAAATCTCCAAATGGAAACCCACCTAAAATTCCTATATAAAATCTTATGGGAAATATATGTGATGTAAAATTCTGTATAAAATCTTACAGAGTCTTAATTTCCCATACGATTTTACATGGGAATCTATATGGTTTCCTTTATGAAAATGGCTTTTACATGGTTTCTGTTATAGATTCCAATGTGGTAATCCAAAACTGCTTTTCGTTTCTACTAATACAATAACAATCACGCGGGAAAGCTAAAAAGTATCCGCGAATTCAGTTTGACCATGAAAAAAGTGAAATTTTTGTCAAAACGGGAATTTTCTTATCAAATCAAACAAAAGCTTTTTTTATTAATTCGTTTTTAAAAAATTAATTTTTACTTAAATTTTTATTGGTATAATATTTATGTAAACAGACCTGAGTCAAAATTTAAGCTCTAATTTCAGCCTGCAATATAAATGATATTTTAGATTTGAGAAGTTGTTATAAATTAAATTAATTATAATTAAAGTACTGCAAACGCAGAGAATACTATTATTTTAATATGAATTAGTTAAAAATGGTATTTGACAAAAAAGTTATTTACTAATTCAAATAGTAATATGTTCCAAATGAAATAAACGGTTAGAGGTAACTGATTCTTAGTTTTTTACAGTCAAATTGAATTCCTGGTTGGTAGTCACCCTTTTTAAAATATGTATTAGTAGAAACTGAAACCTGTCGATGACGGGTACGACAGCTAGTATTTTATATATTATGTAAATATATAAAATATATAGTGTTAAAAAGGTATACATAATTCTTCTATTTAACCCCTTCAGTGTGTAGCTAAAATAAAAAAAATGGTCGGTAAAATGTGTATGTGTAAGACCCTCTTGTGAATAAATTTTTATGACACTTGGTACTAACAATAAGGGGTTTTCGGGGTCGTCAATTACGAGTCCGGTGTTAGTTTTCAAAAATTCAAAATGGTCGCTGATTACGAATCAAATACTACTTTTCAAAATTTCAAAATGCAGGATCCAATATGGCGGACGATTATTAAAAAATATCTAAATAATTACGTATTAAATTTTCAGAAAAATTATTGGCGGCCATGTCGGTTCAAAAATTAAGTATTTTGAAAATCTGACTTCAGAATCATGATCAGCGACCCCAAAAACCCCCGAGTAAGAAGTTTTAAGAAAAAGATCCACTATTAAATTTTTAAAAAAATTTTAGCAGCCATGTTAAATTAAAAATTAATTATTTTGAAAATCTGACTTTAGAATCGTGATCAGCGACCCGAAAAACTGTCGAGTGAAAATTTTTAAGAAAATTCATCCACTTTTGAAATTTTTCAAAATTTTTGGCGACTATATTGAATCAAAAATAAGGTATTTAGAAATCCGTGCCCGGTTGGAATTTCGGTTTCACCGGGGCGCATGGAACTTGTTCTATGCGCGGGGTTGCTGGTCCTCTATCGGACGCGTGCCAGGTCGCGGATAGGTAAACGCTTCCTATTTCTTTCGAGGAATGGGTGGTATCGAGGAAATCAAATACTCGACGCGGACCAAAACCAGCAAAAAGGAAACATCCATCATGAGCGATTGTAAAAACATGGAAGAGTACCTGCGGGGTAATGCTTCGGCTAAATCCCTCACTGGTTCCGATCGTCAAGCGGTTAACGCGGGGGCGATGGCCAGTGGCCCACGGATGCAGGAGGGCAACAACGCGTTGGGAGTTCCACAGATCATCGTGGACAAGGTGGAGAGACAAGGGAGTACGAGCAGCGTCACCAGTCAAGCCAGCTGCATTTCTGTCTTCAGTAATGCTTCTGCGATTGACATTGCCAGCTGCAATCAAGATCGTGATGAATGCATTAAGCTACGCGAAGAAGAGCAGGCGAGCATTCAAAAAATGGAGGAAGAGATCAGCAAGATGCTGAAATCGTGTGAGGTCCAGAAGAATGTCAACATGACGATCAAGGATGGACTGAGAAGTCTGACGTCGCTCATACAGGATGTGAAGGAAAAGCACGCAGCAGCCGCCAGAAAAGATGAGAGATTCTACGAAGGATTGACTTGGTCAGAAGAAGCACGGAAAGACCGAAGGATGAGACGTGACCGTTTCAACGCGGCAATGCTGAGAAACGTTGTCTTGGATGTTCAGAAGCGGAAGAGAAGCGAACCTGAGCTTACGAAGGATCCAAAAAGGAAGAAGGAGGAGAGACCTCCCAAAAAGACTGCAGGCAAGGGGACCAAAACGGTACCAAAGCCAGTTCCAGAAAAGAAGGGAAGAGCCACAGTCATCGTCAAAGTGTCCGAAGGCAAAACTTGCGCCGACGTGCTGGCGAAAATTCGAAGAGAAGCTGACCTGGAGGCCAACCAGACAAGGGTATGAAGCTCGCTGTCGTGGTCACCACTCAGGAGGACGCTGCCAGATTGGAGAAGATGGGGCACATCAAGGTCGGTTTTGTGTCCTGCAGAGTCAGCAGGAGAGTTATGGTCACAAGGTGTCACAAGTGCCTTGACTATGGCCATATAGGCAGAGATTGCCAAGCAGTGGATAGGTCAGCTGCGTGCTTCAAGTGCGGAGAAGCTGGCCATAAGGCAGCAGGTTGTAAGAAGAGCCCAGGGGATCAAGAAGTTTTTTTAGTCGGTATCCGTGACTGCCTAAAGCAGGTATGCAAGGTTTACTTTTTTACCCTTGCTTTTTGTGCGTGAGTCCGACATACCCCAGGCAAGTGGGATCTTCCTGGACATGCAAAAATGCATTTTTTTGTCTTCTCCCCCGTGAAAAAAAAGGTATTTAGAAAATCTACCCAGGTGAGAAAGTCCAATGCTAATGATGAGTTGAAGTTGATTGAGCCTTAAACGCACAGCGCAACGCAGTTTTTGTATCCTTGTCATTTAATATTGGTTCAGCATGGGACACCAATGTTCTTCCCCAGCTTGAACATCTAATATTAATTAAAACTTGAATCAATCATTAGAACATATTTAGATTATTTACTACCGAGTGCGCTTAATATTAAATATAAATGTTTATAAATTATTTAATAATATAATATATTCTATGATAATTTTTTTGTAATTTTTTATATTAATTTATTTAAAAATTATTATATATTATTATATATTATTTTTTTCTTACAGAGTGTCAAATTATTATTTTAAAGATCAGGAGATTTGTTTATCTGAAAAATGTTCAGTGATCAAAAGGTTACAGAGTGTAACGCTGAGTCGCAATGTCGCACGCATTTGACAAAAAATAGTATTTTTATAATATTTACTAAAGGGTTAATCCTAGTGTAAAACTACTTGGTATAAATATTTATTACACCCCAATGAACTTTTTTTTACACTCTGTAAGTTTTTTATCACTGAAAATTTTTCAGATAAACAACACTCCTGATCTTTAAAAATAATAATTTGACACTGTGCAAGAAAAAAATAATATATAATTTAACTTAAAAAATTATCATAAAAAATATTTTAATATTAAATAATTTATAAATATTTATATTTAATATTATTTAGTGCACACAGTAATAAAGAAACTGAATATTGTATCTTCGCTCACGAAGATTGACCGAGTCTTGCATCGAGCACCCGTGTGGAAAAATTTTAGGGCGCTGACCAAGCGCTTAAGAGACCGCCTAACGTCTTTCTAGACCAAGGACAGACGGTCTTGTCGAGCGGCTGTTCAGAATTGAAACGAAACTTCCACGCTATCGTCTAGAATAGACCAACGTTTCTGGTCTGATCAGCAGTGCTAGTAAATTATAACCTACGTCTATTCAAAATTACTCATTGTATGTTATGACAACTATTCTTAGAATGATAAGACTTAATTGTATTTGAAATCATTTTAATGACTATTTTTACATAAAAAGTAAAAAAAAATATTTTAACTTTCTGTATTTTTCACTTCAACTTTCTTTAAGCTTAAGGCTTTTGTGCCCCTCTTAATCTTTGGCATTGGAGATAGTAGACTTTTTGTAAAATAAAATTTACTGCAAATCAAAACAGCCGGATATTAATTCTTAAACAACAGTTAGTACTCAAAGGTTTTTAAAATTATTAAGTATTACTAAATTATTAATTTTAATTTAATTAATTAATTAATTAATTAATTAATACTAAATTATTACTCACATGAAACAGAAACCACAACGAATACTAAAAATCACAAAGAAAATGTACCATACGCTGACTGATCTAACGACGCCAATCAACGCCAATTAGGCGCCATGTTTCTTAACAGTTTTTTCTAGACAACAAACGTCAAAAACTATTTTTTAAATCTTTTACAATTTTTTATACCTACACATTAATCTTAAATGGTCGAAAAATGATGTGTTTTGGACAATCTTCTCCCGTAGAAAATATTATGTGGAAGAAATGTTAAATTTTAGAGATTTGTTGTCTAGTTCTTCAGATAAAGAATTAGATGGTTTTTGATATCTTTAAAGCTGTTAGGTAGTTTTCGATAAAAGTATCTGGCCAGACCTTTCAGACTACCATCGCTCGCCGCAGCCTAGAACATGCAAAATAAAAAAATTTTAGTCATCTAGAACTAAATAAATTTAAATAAGTAAGTTAAGGTCATGTTTTTCATTGTAAAATTTTTTGATAGTAAAGTATATGGGACACGTGACCATTGAACATGATGGAGTATAAGGGGAAATATCTTCAATGGGAAAATTGCCTGATATTGACTGTACTTCTCTGCAGTCAAATCGACAGGCACGCGAAAAGTAATAGCCTCATGTTTACTGATAACAGCGCCGCCAAACGAGAGAAATAATGCATTTTTTCATTTGAAGTATTTTTATCTTTGACAGCTGATTGATATTTAAGGTTAGAGGATTCGGAAACAGTAATATTATTTATACACAAAAGTTAGGATGCTAAGTGTTCTTCTCACATGCACAATAAAAATTTCGAGTGACGTGTCACTGCACAATCCTGCTTTTAAGCATTCTTTAAACACTTTGTCGCACTAGTGCAGCAAAGAAAAAAACTGTTTGGGTTTTTTTAAATTTAGAAAAAGTGATTTTTAGATCACATTAATATTATTTGCAATCAACATTTGTTAAAGTAAACATTAGATCATATGAGATTTATAAAAAATTATAATTATAACACTTTAAAATTAGGTTATTATAAAGTTATAAAAAAAGAAACTTTTTGAAAAATATAATTTTTGGTTTTATGATTAATTCATTTTTCTTGTGGAGGTTGTCGCTCCTTTCTGCTTCCTTAATTTTATACTATTAATAAAGGTTATAATTTTTGTTTCCAAATGTATAAGTAATAATTAATATTTATTTAATAAATATTTTATTCAAATTTATTAATTATGTTTAAAAAATAGTTATTAAATATTGAAGGTGTTAAGTTTAACAATCTCTTCGAATCATTTTCTCACTTTAAGCTAATATAATATAAAATAATTATATATATTAAAATAATATAATATATATACAAAGCTAATGATAAATTCATCCTATAAATTAATAATTATTAAAATTCATTAAGTATAATTTATTAATAATTGTTTATTAATTATTATTTTTCAAATTCATCATTTATATTTTTAAATAAATGTATAATAATTAATTATTTTATAACTATTATTATTCGTTATCTATAATTTAGCTGTTATTATTAATAAATAAACTTTATTATAATATTGTACTTAAAGAAAAAAAATTATATGTATTTTCGTTTTTTAAATATATTACCATAATTATTTTATAAAGTGTTTTAAAAGAAAACGCTTTTTAAACTTTAATAACTGTTTTAAGAAAGTTAATTTAAAAAAATTAAATTTATTTAAATGCCTTTAAAACGAGGAAAACTGTCGAGGCCCTGATCAGAGCCCTATTTCATATCTAGTGAACACCCACTTAGGGTTTTGGACAGAATTTCTGGTCAAACCCATAAGATAGAAAAATTCTTAAAAATGTAGTATAATTACTCCGTTTAATTAATTTTTTCAATTGTTTATAATTTTATTATGGGAACTAATTTAAAAAACTTAATTCATTTACATTTTATTCAAACGAGGAAAACTGTCGAGGCCCTGATCAGTACCCTATCTAAAGCCTAATGAACACCCTACCTGGGGTTCTGGCTAGGAATTCTAGTCAAACCCCTAAAATAAAAAAATGTTTAAATAACTAAAATAATGATTGCCTTTCATTGTTAATAGCTTCTACAACAAAAAGGAATTCTAAAAACTTTATTAAAAAAAAATTTTAATAGGGAAAACTGATAAGGCCCCGACCAGAACCCTGTTTTAAATAGGGCAAAGTGGGGCATTTTCTGCACGGGTTCTTTATATCATTTTAACATTTATAACCTTTAAATTAGATCAAATGATCTAATGATCAAAGTCTATGACTTTGACAACTTTTTTATAAACTCAATATTTTTAGACTTATGAGCTACTGAATATAGGTCTACAATTAAAAGTGCAACATTTCGAAAATTCATATCTCGAAAATTTAGACAATTAAACAAAAATAAAAAAATACGTATCTGTTTTTTTTATACAGAATAGAAAAAAAAAATTTTTGGCTGATTTTAAGAGGTCGACTAAAATCTCACGTGCAATTGCCCATATATATATATAATATATATGAGGGATTCCGCGTCAAGTGATCAAGGGGTCTTTTGGTGTAATGTTTATTTTAATAATTTTTTACTCTTAAAGAATTAAACATACAAATTTGACAAAGTACATTTTGGAAAGGTTTTTTCATGCTCTTTCAAATGGAAATAAGAATTTTGTAAAAAAAAAATTTTTGACACAAAAAAATCAAAATTAAAAATAAATTTCAATTTTTTGGGGAGAGAGATACGATTTTTTTTTGTTTTAAACGAACGCTGAGTTTTTTTCCTAAAAGGACATATAAATGATAAAGTGGGACTAGAATGTTTAAACATTGAAAACAAGAGTTTTCTACTCGCCGGAGCGCTCAAAACACGGTTTTTTGCTCCGTTTAGGAGAATATTCTTTTTTCAATGTTCAAACATTCTAGTCCCACTTTATCATTTATATGTCCTCTTAGGAAAAAACCTCAGCTTTCGTTTAAAAAAAATGGGTCTTTCTCCCCCAAAAATTGAAATTTATTTTTAATTTTGATTTTTTTGGGTCAAAAATTTTTTTTTCAAAATGCTTTTTTTTAATCGAAAGAGCATGAAAAAACCTTTCCAGAATGAACTTTGTCAAATTTTTATGTTTAATTGTTTAAGAGTAAAAAATTATTGAATTAAGCATTGTACTGAAAAACACAAAAATTTAACCCCCTCTCCCTCGGAAAATATTGGACTAGTTAAAAAAATATTTTCACGGAAAATTACTATCTATGAGTACTACAAAAGCCCCAAGTTTTGCTACGATTGGAGAAAAATTTTTCTCCACCTTGATCACTTGACATGGAATGCCCCATATATAGGGGAGTGCTGTCAGGGTTGGACATAGTTTTGAATTTTCTTCATAACTTCCTCTGCAGTGCGAATTTCACGTTTTCGCGCATATTGTTGGAAAGATCAACTCAAATGCAATGTTTTTGCTGTACATTGCAAAAAAATTCGGCCAAAAGTTTCAAAGTTATAAGCAATTAAAAAAAAATAATGTTGTAAGGGTTGAACATGGGTGTAAGGGTTGAGCCACTGTAGAAAATCAATGAAATATTTAGGTAAATGGTTAAAAATGTCCTTTAAATAATAGAATGACACTTGAAAATGAAGAAAGGAACCATGAAATTAAAATAAAATCCCATATTGTGCATTTTTGCATAACATTAGATATTTTATTTCTTAAGAATTAAATAAAAATTTTTTGAATTAAAACAATAAAAAAAGATTATCGAAAAAATTTGTTTCCTCTTTTTTTGTTAGAAATAAAGGTTTTGATACCTTCTTAAGTCAAAAAATGAATTTCTGTTGCAAGTACGCTTCCCAGTAGACACAAAAATCGCCTTACGTTTTATGAAGGTTCCTAAAACGTTTTTAGAACGTTTCATGTCCCTTACCAGACATGAAACGTTTTAGAAACGTTCTAAAAACGTTCCTGATGTTCTGTGCCGAGAGGGTTCGTAATTGCAAAATTTTGGGCGGCTCAACCCTTACGACACCGCCTGGCTCAACGCTAACTCACGCGTCGTTTTGCGACATGCCACACAGAACACAAACGCGTCACATAAAACCCCAAATTTCTTTTGACATTTTCGTATTACATCTTAATAAACACTTTCAATAAATTTACTTTGTCTTTGGCATATTTCTTCTACATTTACTTCTCTTTTTTTAACACCACAAAAAAGTTTCTGTTGAGCGTATAACAATGACTCGCAAAAAACAAAAGTAAACGTTCGTATACTTGACTGAAACTCATGTGAAAAGTTGACTGGCATTAGTAGCAAGAATTTAAGTACAAAAACAGATAGCGCTAGTGTGATAAAACAAAATAAACGCGATGGCTCAACCCTAACACCTGCCCAACCCTAACAGCACTCCCCTATAAATATATATATATATATATATATATATATATATATATATATATATATATATGTATATATATATGTATATATGGGACGTTTCACGTCAAGTGGACAATTGCTCTGCCCAAAAATCTAAGCAATAGAAATCGACTTATTATGGCTTAAAAAATTCATAGGCTCATATTCTATCGAATAAAAAGTGGCGAATTCAAAAATTCAATATGGCGTACCCTCCACGCCATTTTTTGCATAAATTTTCCCATACTCAAAAAACAATTGTGTTAAATAATATTTGAAAATAATTGCAATTTACCAAAACATGAATGGATATTATGTATTAGGGGTCGCTGATTACGAATATGAAGTTAAATTTTCAAAATTCAAAATAGCGGATCCAAAATGGCGGACAAAAATTTAATAATTGATAAATTCGCTTAAAACTCGTTACTCGGAGGTTTTTGGGTTCGCTGATTACGAATATGAAGTTAAATTTTCAAAATTCAAAATGGCGGATCCAATATGGCGGACAAAAAAAATTTAATATTTGATAAATTCGCTTGAAACTCGTTACTCGGGGGTTTTTGGGGTCGCTGATTACGAATATGATGTTACATTTTCAAATTTCAAAATGGCGGATCCAATATGGCGGACAAAAAAATTTAAAATGTCTAAATTCGCTTGAAACTCGTTACTCGGGGTTTTTGGGGTCGCTGATTACGAATATGATGTTAAATTTTAAGAATTCAAAATGGCGCATCAAATATGACGGACAAAAATATTTAAAAATAGCTAAATTCGCTTGATTTGTGTTATTCGGGGGTTTTTGGTACAAAAAGTTGAATATGACAATCAAAATAACAAAAAAGGATTAAATAACATTTAACCTTCGCAAGTTTACGAATATTGCAAAATTGAAAGTGGTTCAGGTGCACTTGAGTACCTGTATATTTCCAATTTTCTCTCTTCTGTCACTTTAGAAGAGTGTGAACTTTGAATCTTTGTGAATGGAGGTGCTAAAGAAAATCTTCGATTGCAAGCTAGCGCGTGTAGCTTTAAATATTTTTGGCCGTCATATTAGATGCGCTTTTTTGAAGTATTAAAATTTAATATCATATTCGTAATCAGCGACTCCAAAAACCTCCGAGTAACGAGTTTCAAGCGAATTTATCAAATATTAAATTTTTTTGTCCGCCATATTGGATAATAAAAAAAACTGTAACAATATTAAATCTTTTAAATTCGAAGAAGGGTCGATAAAAGTGGTAGACAATTTCAATTATTTGGGACTTGTCTTCTCGGAGTCGTTGGACTTTTCGAGCATGAACCAAAAAGAAAGTTTCTACAGCCAATTTGGCTATCTCGTCCTGTTTAAAGATTATTCACAACTTAAAGGCTGATAATTGGGAAACCTACAAAAACCTTTTTCAAAGTTTTGTTTTGAATGTGCTGTCTTATGGAGTCTCGATCTGGGGATTGGATTTCTTGGACTGTTTAGAACAGTTGCACATCTCTTTTTAAAAAAAACTATTGATTATTCCTAAGAATAGTCCAAACAAAGCTGTTAGAGTTGAAACAAATTCTATTCCAATAAAATTTATAATTTTGAAAATAATATTAACTTGGTTTAAAAAATTGAATAAAATGGACCAGACGAGATATCCTAGGATATGCGCGGACGAGTTGTTAAGATTCGCTAAAGCAAGACCACAAGATATAAAGTCAAATTGGTATTTGAAGGTTTCTAGGATATTTGATCATTTTGTTTTTAAGGATTTTTGGAATACTTATTCTTTAACAACAATTGCCGAGAGAGCGGATAAAGTGCTCGAAAGGTTTAGGGTCGATTTAATGAGGGAGGACAGAGAATATATTGAAACAACCAGTAGTTGTCAGATTTTGAAATGTTTGCCACTTCTCCCTGCTGATGACTCGTATATTTTTAAAAGAATTCCACTTTTTTATAGGCGAATATGGGCACAAATAAGACTTTTAAATGTTTATAATCCAAGAATTATAGTTAAAAAAATTAAATATATGGTTCCAGTGAATAACCTTTGTCTCTTTTGCGAGCTGGAAGAAGAGAATTTAATACACATGCTGTCTGTTTGTCCCCTCTATAACGCAGTTCGATATAAATATGCGGAGGTTTTTACTAATTCATCGAATATACCTGAGAAATGGTTATCAAATTTAAATTCAAGTGACCCCTCCTTGATTAAAAAAGTAGTAAATATAGTGATAGAAATGATAAAAATTAGAGCTAGTGAGCTTTCGTTTAAAAATGTTTGAATGTGGTTTTTTTTTATTTATTTACTTTGTAATATTATTGTTTTATATGTTAATAAGTTAAGTCGGCTATTGTAAAGACTCCTTTGTATGATCTCATGTGATCTATGGCAAATAAATATCTTAATCTCTATCTTAATATCCAGTCATGTTTTGGTAAATTGCAATTATTTTCAAATATTATTTAACACAATTGTTTTTTGAGTATGGGAAAATTTATGCAAAAAATGGCGTGGAGGGTACGCCATATTGAATTTTTGAATTCGCCACTTTTTATTCGAAAGAATATATTCGATGAGTTACAGAATTTTAAAGTTTATAGTAACAAATACCTCATTTCGAGAAAAACGGAATTAAAGATTGTGATACCTATTAATTGTGGTATCTCTGGCTCTTCTGGGAAGTTATTCAGATAATAATTGTTTTCAGTCTAGGGCACCTTAAAGATGAAAAACCAATAGGTTTCAAATTTTTAAAACCACCCCCCCCCCTTAATTTTGAAAATACATAAAACCGACAAAATGGGCCCTTTTCTAAAAAAGACGATTTTCTTATTAATAAACCATTTTTTTACAAGGTTTATGATTGGGAACAATTTTATTGTGTTGTTTGAAGGTAAAGAATAAAAATTAAACTTATTTAAAATTTTTTAAAAGTCTCTATTATGAATAATTTGCCGAAATATCGAAATTTTCACTTCTACGACTACGTAATCAAAGACTCTAACATCAATATCTCTGGTTCTTCTCGGAAGTTATTCAGATAATAATTGTTGTCAGTCCAGGGCACCATAAAGATGAAAAACCAATAGGTTTTAAATTTTTAAAACCACCCCACCCCCCCCTTTCTGTTTGAAAATACGAAAAACCGACAAAATGGGACCTTTTCTAAAAAAGCGATTTTCTTATTAATAAACCATTTTTGTACAAGATTAATGATTGGGATCAGTTTTATTATGTCATTTGAAGGTAAAGAATAGAAATTAAACTTTTTAAAAAATTTTTAACAGGTTTTATTATGAAATTTTGACGAAATATCGACATTTTTTACATCTACGACTACGTAATCAATGACTCTA
Source organism: Leptopilina myrica (nomen nudum) (assembly GCA_032872475.1). NCBI lineage: Eukaryota > Metazoa > Arthropoda > Insecta > Hymenoptera > Figitidae > Leptopilina > Leptopilina myrica (nomen nudum). The sequence continues at coordinate 9,826,150 of CM065467.1, forward strand.
ACATTAATATCTCTGGTTCTTCTCGGAAGTTATTCAGATAATAATTGTTTTGAGTTCAGGGTACTTTAAAGATGACAAATCAAGAGGTTTTAATTTTTTTGACCCTCCATTTAAAAAATACGGAATATTTTTGCAAAGGACCGACAAAATGGGCCCTTTTCTTTTTCTAAAGAACCAATAAAGTTAAACACTTAAATTAACGATAAATTAATGAAAACCTAATGATTTGACTTGTCAAAACATGTAGATTGATAATAAAAAATAAAAAAAAATTAAGGTTTTTCTCAAAAAAGTATTAAATTGCAAATAACTCGAAAACTAGAACCGACAAAATGGGCCCTTTTCATGTGGACGTCCACATATATATATATATATATATATATATATATATATATAAATTTTGTGCAACACCTACTTAAAAAGAGATACTTTTCTTTAACATAAATGCAGCACAGAGTGATAAATTTCTGCACATTTTTCCGCATATTATAATCCACCTGCACTATTATTTTAATATTTAAAATATTTTATACTCCAATTTTTTTTTACTTTTTTATCAAATAATTTTATTAATATACTTTTTTAATTGTATATTTTAATTAATTATACCAATTACCGATAAATGTTGCAAGTACTGTTTAAATATTCGTGTACGGAACCCGCCATTTGTGATATTGTCTTGGTAGAAAAGAGAAATTTGGCATTCCTCGGAGCAAAACTTGTGAATTATTATTACTTTACACGACCGTGTAAAGCATTGCTAACGAAACAACCGTTTCATGGTCAGATTGAAAATCGACTGTCAGCATTGAATTTAGGCTAAATACGTTAGTAGGTATTATTAAAAATCTGGGTAAAACGGTACGAGTTGAGAATAATATTTGTCTGATAACAAGTAACATCTCCGCAAGCGCTAATAGATTAACAGAATCTTAATTTTGTCGGAAATAAAAAAAAATTTCACCAAAATGTTTCAAGCGCAAAAAAAAAAGCAAAATGCCTTTTTCATTTGAGAAAAGATTTTTTTAATAATCAAATTTTTTATTTACTAATAATAATTAATAAAACTTTTTGTTTTACTTTATTGCTATAAAGGGCGGGACAATATTGATAAATATTGTTCAATTAATATTATTTAATTGATAATGATAATTAATTAATAGTTTTTTAATTTTTGATTTTTTGTTTTTTTAATAATAATGAAATATTATTAATAATTAATCGTTAGAAGTTAAATGATAAAAAAAGTAATTAATTCAATTAGGTTGATTTAAATTAAAAATATGTATAAGGAAAAAACATAGTAAAAAAAATTTGTTCAAAAAATTTTATATATTTTTTTCTTACATCTACATACAGAAATGAACATTTTTTGTCTTAAACTTTTTCTAAAAAAATGAAGGGTTTTCAAAATAATAGTTTTTTTAAAAAAGTGCTGTTTTTTTAAACAAATGATAATAACTTTCTGGAAAATATTGTACAATAATTAAAAAAAAAATTTTAAGGTGACAAAAAAGCTTTAAAATTTGTTTAAATAAATAATTGTTGTTAATTAATAACTCGTGACACAAAATACCTAGAAACTTGCAGATTTTTTAGTAATTTTCCAATTAACTAATACAAACGGCATGAAATAAAAGTAATTTATCGTTTTAACAATTCAAAAATTGTTTAAACAAATGATTGTTAAAACCATAAATTATCTTTATTTCATATCATTTGTATTAGTTAATTGCAAAATTAAAAAAAAACTGCAAGTTTCTAGTTAGTTTGTGTCAAGAGTTGTTAATTAACAACAATTATTTGTTTAAATAATTATTAAATAAATAAATTCAGCTGGATAAACTTCAAAATTTCAAATGGGAAGCCTAGGTGGGGCCCAGCTGGCCCCCTCTTTTTAACTGGGCTAACTTGGGCAGATTTCCACACGGGACTAAAAAATGACAAGAAAATAATAATAAAAAAAGTAAAAAATTGATTTCATCATTAAATAATACTTATCGTTTTTTCCAAATACGTGATTAGTCAGAACTCCAGCCGATTTAATTATTTAGCGATTAAAATTACCACCTCGTTAATTATACACGTACTTTGCTAAAATATAAATACTCTATAATAATTAAATTTATAGAAAAATATATTTGAAAATTAATTAAAAAATATTCTTTTAAAAATTGGAAAATTCTTCTGTTCTGTTAGATATTGTGGAAACAAATTTTGAAAATAAAATGACTTTCAAGGTGCGTTGGTGGAAATATTTTATGTATACTCTTTACGCAGAACAAGTTTTTTCTTCTGAACTATTGCATTAGTTTCGTCATGATTGGTTATTAGTTTCTGATAGAGCAATTACCACTAATTTGCAATTAGGACAATGTTCTCTAGGAGGAAAAAAAGCTGCCATGAAATTCAATAGATTCGAAGACATTTGACATTTTTTTTACATTTGATCTGATTTAGTGATTCTTGTTACAACACTTGAAGAGATAGTTTTTTTTCATTCGCCTATTGATTTTTCCAATTTGGGAGACAACTAATTTGTCCTCTATTTTAATTTTTGTTGTAAATTTCCATAAAAATTCAATTATTAAAAAAAATTTTTTTAATTAATTTTAAATTTTTAATTAATTTTTCCTACTTTTATTTGCAAACATTTTTTAATAATATTCTTTAAAATATGAATTCTTATAATTAACAATTTACAAAATGTTAATTGTTAAAAAATAATAAATTGTTTTACGAGAATTTAATAATTTTCAAGAAATGTAATTGTAATTAAACGTTTTTAAAAAACATAATTTTCTTTTTAAATTTTTAATAAAAATCTTTGTAAATGAAATTATTTTCGAAATTGTTAATAATGAATCTTTTCAAACATATGGTGAATTCTTTTAAATGTCACTTTTTTAAAATTCAATTTTTTATGCGATTTAAATTTTTTAAAACTTTTTAATTACCATATTAAAAAAAATTTAACTTTTAATAGAATTTTTTTAAATTTCAATTATTCGAAGTATTTTAATTACTTAATTGTAACACATTTTTTTAATTTGGATTTAAAGAATAAATAAAATTGTTAATTAAATTTTTAGTTAATAATAATTATTTAGGCTTGCAAAGCGATCTAGGAGTTAGCAAGTACTTTATTAGAAGAAATAACCCCCCACTATGCGGCAGAATAGTCCAAGCGGAGGGGGAAACGCCTGCATATTGGGGAGCCTTTTCTCCTAGCCTTGTATTCCTTAATTTTTTAACACACGGATAAAAATGTGTTACGAATAATGCTAGAGACATGTTGATTCGCTTTTTCTATAGACGTCTGTACCTAATTTTGCAAAGGCCGGTGCTAACTTTGCACCGCTTGTTGCCCACTTGTGCTACAGTTGCTCAAATCCATGATCGCCGCTGATTCAGCACTGAAAGAAATGATTTCGGTATGTTAGGAATTTGGTTATGTTTATGAATTTCTGTCAAGTTTTGAGAAACCAAATGTTGATTTTACCTCAATAGTTAGGTTAAATGAGAAATTTAAAAATGAGAAGCACTTAACCTATAATTTGTAATATATATGTCAGAATCACACCTCTTCCTCCCTGAATCACACGCACCTCTTTTGTGAGCGAACGAAACTGTTGTAAAATCTGGTTAAGAGGTTAGTGCGCTTTAGAAATTTTCGTCTAGTTCTAATGGTATGGTTGAAATCATGTTGAAATACCCTAACTGTTGGGCTGTTTCTATTCCAACAATACTATATGGGTAATATAACCTAAATTATGCCTGTACCTTCCATATTTTTCTTTCAGTGAGTCATTTCCCTTTCCCGCTACCCTCAAAATTTAGGTCAATTTTGAGGGCATTTTTGACCTAGACGTTAAAATTTGACAGACAATTCCCGCTACCCTCAAAATTTAGGTCAATTTTAAGGACAGTTTTGACCTAAACGTCAAAATTTGACAGACAATCCCCGCTACCCTCAAAATTTAGGTCAATTTTAAGATCATTTTTGACCTAGACGTCAAAATTTAACAATTTTCGCTACACTCAAAATTTAGGTTAATTTTGAGGACAGTTTTGACCATGAAGTAGTATAAGGAGACCTATCGGCCATGTATTTTCTAATGAATCATGGCCCCAAAATCAGACGACAGATATCTCGCTTTCCTCGTGAGTGTACTGTTTTCAGCGCCGCGACGTGAAAATAATGAACTAATAAATATCGTCTGCTACGTAAGATATGTAGCGGGAAAACAAGCCGGTTTGTTATTGTTGTTATTGTTGATTAAGATAGTGACAGTTATTTCTGTGGATTGTACTACGGCATTTCAAAAGTGTTTGAATAAATAAGTGTACAGAAGTCGCATATTAAACATGCCGATTTGTACAATTACTAATTGCGATTCAGGTAGTACATCACAAGTTAAACGAGATGGAAAATCTAAGTCTATGTTTAAAGCACGCACAGTAAGTATTGTGAAAACATAATTAAAATGTTAATAAGTCTAAATATGTCATGAAAATAAAATTATTAGTTCATGTTTTTTGTAGGAAGAAATGATGCGCTCATGGTCATCTGTTCTAAACAATTTAGGTACCGAATTTACGAAGGGAAAAGAATTTACAAAAAGTAAATTCGTTTGTGAATTGCATTTTGCAAAAGACGACGTAGAATGAGATTTTATTACGAAAATGCCGGATGGAACCATGTCAATAATTCCGCGAGAAAGACCAAAACTTATAGAAGGTGCTGTTCCCTCCATTTTCCCTAATATGACAAGTTGCAAAACGCAGCCAACAATTTCGAAAAATCTTTCATTAAATGTTTGGGGAAATTTGCAGAATAAATGTTCTGATGGCAATGAATTTAGTTTACTTTTAGAAAATTATAGACATCTTCCACTTCCAAAAAATTGGAAAATACTTACTTATGAAGGTTTTATCGTTTTTTTACATCTTGTTTCCGATGTAAACTTCACATCTAGAATGTTAAAAATAAATCAGGAAATGAAAATTGAAGTAGGTATTATATAATATTTTTATTTATTTAAATTCTCCAGTATTTTAATAATAATTGTTCATTGTATATATACAGATATTACTTGACCAAAAAAAAATTGCCGTAGACTATGATACAATAAAAATTATTTAAATTCCGACAGCACTTAATGTCATTTCTAATCTTTTAACTTGTGGCGAAAGTGTCGAGCGAAAGTAAATATAATTACTTTTTTAAATTCTACGTGTTTCTTTTTTTCTAAAATTCAAAAAATTCAAACTATGAAATTAATTGAATAACAATTTTTATAGGTCTGATGGATGTTTGGGATTTGTTTTTCGAAAAATAAAAACATTGCCTGGTCGACAAAAAAAAATTGTTCTGTATGCTTAAAAAATAGAGTCCGTAATTCGAAACAGAAGTATAAGACGAAAATCTTAAACAAAAGCAAAGTTTTATTAACAAAAAAATTAGAAATCGCTACAAAAGCGTTAATCGCAAAAGTTTTCGACTTGAAAAAAGGGTAAGTTCTTTCCATATTTTTTAAAATTATTATTCTTCCTTATTTTTAAAACGTTTATTTTAAACTAGATTAAAGCTCTGAAAAAAAAGCTGAATCATTAAGGCAGAAATGTGCTGAAGTAAAGCAAGATGTTTTAAAGAAGGCGATTTCTTCTTTACCAAAAAAGCAGCAGGTGGCTGTTGAAACTTGTTTTAAAGCAGCACAAATAAAAAATTTTAAAAATATGAGATACACCACTGAATGGGTGTATGAATGCATACTACTGCGGGTTAAAAGTAGCAAAACGTACAAACATCTTAGACGTGACAAAATTTTAATATTGCCTTCTCCTCAAACTTTATCAAAATATCTCAGGCACATTAAAAGTACATATGGATTCCATGATTATGTATTTAAAGGACTAAAGATGAAAGCATCAGCTATGGCACCAGAAAATCGAAGAGGTAAGATTGTAATATAATTATAATAATAAAAAGATAACTGCATCTAGATAATTTTTAATTCTTAGTTTCTTTGTCATAAATTCTGCAATATATATCTTGAATAAATTATTTATTTTCCAAAGGTATTCTAGCAATTGACGAGATGAAATTGTCTGAAACTGTGTCTTTTGACAGAGTTAACTTAAAGGTTGAAGGATTTACGGACTTAGGCGAACACACTCCAGAGCACCAGAAAAATCAAAGAGGTGATCATGCATTGGTGATCATGTTCCAACCTTATCGAGGAAATTTCGTACAAGCTATTGCTTGTTTTTTGAGTAAAGGTAGTGCCAGCAGTACCGTATTGCACAAGCTAATTTTAGAGGCAGTTATTCTTCTGGAGCAATCAGGTTTATATATTGATGCAATAGTTACGGATGGCGCTGCTTGGAATCGAGCCATGTGGAAGCTTTTTGGCGTCACCATGAATCGTATGAGTATTCTTCACCCATACGATAACAAGAGACAGTTATGGTTCCTGTCCGATTTTCCTCATTTGGCAAAAATTTTTAGAAATTTCATTACACAGTTTTCAAAGATGGACAAAATTTTTGTAGGTATTAGGCAAATAAAAATTTGACGAATTATTGTTATATGTTATTTAACATTTTGTTTAATTATAGACACCATATGGAGGAATTTCTAAAAAACACTGGTATGCTCTTGTAGAAATATTAAAACAAGCTAGTTATGAAATTCGAATCAACTATAAACTGAGGGCAGAACATGTCGATCCTAAATATTATCAAAAAATGAATGTTGCGTTAGCATTCCAGGTGGGAAAAATACTAAAATAAATTTTTGTAGTCGTTAATATTAATTTAATTATTATTTTAGTTTTTCAATATTTACGACGCATTAGAGATATATGAGAATCAACATGAGGATTTAGAAGACTGTGAATCCACAAAGATTTTTTGTAAGAGGATTACTGATTTGATTCACGCAATGAATAGTCGAACTCCTAGCGAGGCAATGTCTCCTGGCAATAAATATTACAAAGTAAGTTTTGTTGTTATATTTTTTATTCCGCAGGTTTCGCACTCATCTACTACAACCGACTATTTACTACTTACAGATTTCAGCTACTAAAAACTAATATATTTTTTTAAGAAATTTCCCTACTTTCAATTCGCTAATACTAGAAATAAAAAAAATATTCTCAAAAATTATAATCAAATTATTTAAAACGATTAAATTATTTAACAAAATTTTTATACAATTCTTCACAATAATTTAATTACTTTTACTAATAATATTTTTCACAGAAATTCAATCATTTTCATAAATAATAAAAATTTTTATACAATTCTTCACAATAATTTAATTACTTTTACTAATAATATTTTTCACAGAAATTCAATCATTTTCATAAATAATAAAAATTTTCTCAGGAATTCAATTATTTAAATTAGAATTTAAATGAAATATTTTTTATGAAAATTTGGAAAATAAAATATAGAATGGAATTTTTGTCAGTATTGTAAGGTGTCTACAACGAGTTTTTTTTGTCAAGTTTTAATTTCTGATTCGTGTTATAAAAGATCAATTTTTGAAGGAAATAAAATTACTTAAAATTTTTTTATTTAGGTCGTTCAAGATTTCATTCCATATCTTGTCGAATGGGAGAAATCTGCCAAACAAAATAATTGGAAATTTTTGACAGAAAACTGTTTCTACGGGCTCTTGGTATCTTTGAAAGCAACGTTAGAGATTTGTGACTTTTTAACGTCGCAATGTAATTTTAATTATGTAATGACTGCACGACTAAACCAGGATTGTTTGGAGGTAATATTTATTTACAATTATTGTTAGAAAACATAATACTTATAAATGTAATATTTTTTAGAGGTTTTTCGGTATGATGCGAGAAAGCTGCGGAGCTAATGACCACCCAGATTCTGTATTATTTATACAAATGTATAAATTAATATCAACATACTCCCTTATCAAACCACCAAAAGGGTGTAATGTTGAAGGAAAAGATATTTTGGAAACTTTATTAGCTCTTAAGGACATTACTGATATTAATGAAAGACAGGAACATTGGGAAGGAGTAGTGGATACAGTTTTGGATAAAAGAAATGGATCCCATTTAATTAGCGAAGCAACGCAAATTATGCTTGAGCATGACTATACTTTATCTGAAACGAGTGAATATGCTCTTTCCTATATATCAGGGTACGTAAGCCGGAAAGGTTCTCGTTTTGCTAAGTTCATTGAAAATGGAAAACCATTTTTATGCAATGATTGCATTGAGAGTCTAATTTTGTCACCATCAGCTGTTATACCTGAGCGACACAAGCTAATAGAAATCAAATCAAGAGGAGGATTAATGCATCCATCAGTTGTGTTGTATAATTTGATCTCCAGACTAGAAACTGCAACATTAAAAACTATAAAAAATAAAGAAATTAATGTTAACACTTTTGGCGAAATAACGGGAATGTTGGAAGAACTTTCCCCAATTCCGTTTGTGGGTTGTTCAAAACATTTAAAATTAATAACAAGACGCGTTATGACATTTTATTTGACAATGAGAATGCATTTTATCTGCAAAAAGTTTAACAAAACTAACAACGAGATCAAGGAAATGACTCGAGAAAAAAGAAAAGCATCAAAATTGACGACAGGGAAACGAAACATTAATAAAAATAATGTGGATACCTCAAAGGATAATGCTTGCGACAGTTTATTTGACTTCAAACAAGGGACAACTAGAAAACGGAAAAGCTGCAACAAGGAGAATTTAGAGCCAAAGAATAAAAAATTAAGTTGTTTTTAAAAATACATAATTTCAATCAATTTATTATCAAATATATATAATTAAATAAATGTATATAATTTAATGACAAAGCTTTTTGTATATAAATTTTAAAAATTTTAGTTTCTAATATAGAAATACATACATTTATTTTGTTTAACATATTTCATTTATTTTGCAAAACCTGACATATAAATGTACATTTTTACATTACATCAAAAGTAATAAAAAAACAATCATGTAATATGAAATAAGTATAAAGAAGTATTTTTTATTTAAAATATTACATTTAATACTTAAGTATTAAATGTAAAATAAAAAAATTTTATGTACAATTGTAAGTGTCAGATGATTAAAGTACAGTAATACACCATAATATAAACCACAAAAAAAATATTAAAGTGGAAAACATTTTTAATTTGATATTATATCGATCGGGATGAAAATCACGAATAAAAATCAGAATTAGAAAAAGCAAAGATAGAATAAATAATTGAAATTCATTTCAAAATTAAATAAGAGTTTCATAAAAAATCTTTAAAAAAATTAATCAAAGTAACATCAAATTACTTTTTAAATTAATATTATCATGTTAAGGAACATGTACAATTGTAGTAAAATATACCTTTTCCTATAAAGTATAATTTAATGGAAATCATTTTTATTTCCATGAATTGTCAACTGCTTCCAAAAGGTGCACGAGTTCTTCGATGGTTTTGAAATGGACATGCGTGGAAATAGGCATTTCTATTGAGCCGATAAAAATCTTCACTTTCAGATCATTAAGAATTATAACTTTCTTTTTCACAGTGATATCATCTTCTACCTTTAAGAAGCCAAAAAACTTTTCATCTCCTTCGAAGTAACACCATCTGTCAGAAGGCAGTACTGTATTCACTAAAGTTTCCTTAAAAGTTGTAAATTCAATTCTTCCTTCTGAGCAAGTCATTTTTCCTTAGATTTATTTATTGTAAAACAAACTATTTAATTTTTCTTTAATTCAAAAGAAAATTTTTCCATAAGTTTGAAAAGTCAGGAATAACCTATAAATTAATAACAATAGTGTAAATAACTATCCATAGAATAAAATACAATCATGTTTTCATTCATTTTATGAATTTAAAGATAGCTTAAAACTATAGCTAGCTTTTAAAACTATAGCCCTTACGTTTTTTTAATTGGCACCTTCAGAAATCACTGTAAATCACTTTTAAATTACATTAATAACACAAAATATGTAAGCATCACAACAACTATCGTGCATTCTGCATTGCGTAGCAGACGATATTTATTAGTTTATAATTTTCACGTCACAGCGCTGAAAACGGTACACTCACGAGGAAAGCGAGATATCTGTCGTCTGATTTTGGGGCCAAGCGTAACGCATGGATAGGTCTCCTTATACTACTTCATGGTTTTGACCTAGACGTCAAAATTTGACAAACAATTTCCGCTACCCTTAAAATTTAGGTCAATTTTAGGGAAGTTTGACCTGAATGTCAAAAATTGTTAAAATATTTTTGCTACCTTCAAAATTTAGGACAATTTTAGGGCGAACTTTTGACCTTCGGGTAAAAAGAGACCCACAAACGTCTGTTACATTACGTCGAAATCTACATGTAATTTTACATTCTTCTTTTATCTACATGTCATAAACATTCAAATAATGTCCCTTAATTTATGTCAAAATTTATGTGAGATTTGATTTATTGTTAACCCTTCGTCATACACCTAGGAAGGGATTTCCTCTACGGTTTCAATATTTTTTAAATAACTTTTGTTTTCTTCATTGCAAAATAAAATCAGTTTCTATACCTTTCGACAATTTACTCCTCAACACATTTCTAAAAAAACATTTAGTTTAAACATAATTAATATTTAATTATGAAGCTTCAAAGCCAGAAAAAATTCAAAAAAGTGAGGTTATGTTAAATAAAAAAACCAAGTTTTCAAAACATTTTTTGTTCCACTGTTGGTTAATGGAAAAATTATATTACAAATATAATTAAAACAAATTATTTAATGATTTTTTTGCTTATTTGTTAATGTTACATTATTTTTACATGTAAAGTGTAATTGCTTCGAAGATGTGCATTCGTGTAATTAAATTTTATTTTTGAGACCGATAATTAATTTTATTAATTTTATAATTTAGAATAATTTACTACATATTTGTAAGTTTATGTTAAAATTAAATTTTTGTTGATTCCTTTCTTTAAGTTGTTATGTCGCTTATTTTACAATGTGGTGAGGGATTCCCTCTAAACGTGTGTAAAGTCGTAATTTTTTCCAAGGTGTGTGACGGAGGGTTAAAGCTGCAAGTAAAAAGGGTCGTATTAATGCCTTTGATGATACTGCAAAATCTATGCCAAATTTAACCAGTTTTTTTACCTTTAGGTATAAAGAAGTATCTATAAGTGCACCGTAAGATCATAATCATGTCCGTAAAGTAAAATTCTTTTTAAGTGCTTTCTTTTAGTATCGCCTGATATCATTTACTCTAACTTATTACCATGCATTCATATTAAGAGAACATAATTTAAAAATAAAAATTAAAATAAATATAAGAATTAGTTAGGGGGAAATCGTTAGTTATTATATATAAACATTTCGCCGCCGCAGAGTCAGAATTCTTAAAGGCTCCCTATAGTAAGGGCCGTCAAAATTTATGTCAAAATTGACCTATTTTTTACATATAGGTCAAAAAGAGAACAAATAACGGCCTCACATTACATCAAAATCAATGTTTAATTTGATCTTTTTTTTTACCTATATGTCAAAAAGTGGTCCCTGTGTAGGTCCTTACATTATGTCAAAATACATGTTTAATTTTACCTATTTTTTGAGCTACGGGTTTTAAAAGAAACCTTAATGTGCGCCATCACATTACGTCAAAATTTGATCTGTGTTTTACCTACAGGTCAGAGCTTGCCCCCTCAAATAGGCGCGTTAAATAAGACGTCAAAGCCGATGCCAAAGACAATTTTTTTACTTGCAGGCGGTTATGTTACTTTAAAATTGATGACAAAGACTAAAAATTTCAGAATGGCTAATATCATAAGATCGCATTTTACAATATTTATATTATCTATAAATAGAAGTAAATTTAAAATTAGGGGGTTGGCGCGCGACATAATATAATACATTCATATTATACTACTTGTCTATCGCTGCCTACTAAATACTTGTGTGATACGGGTAATTTACGTCCAATCTCTTGTTAAAGTGAAAAAAAATCCACATAACATCACTTTTTGCTTCCTCATAAAGGAAGCCTTATAGTGATGTCGATTTCTAAATTTTTTAAAATCAATTATTTTTACAAATTTTCAAGTGTAGTATATATAATTCGTCGAGAGGAACAAATGTCCGGATGTATGTGTGTGTGTATGTATGTGTGTGTGTGTATGTCACCGATTCTTGTGGACAAATTTTCTCTTACACATCTTGATGGATTTTGATAAGATTTTGTAGATGTATTACGGTCATGAATACCAAGAATCAGACAAATGGATTTTCAAAAATATATTTAAAAAAAATTTTTTTCAACATTTTTTTAATTTTTGCAAAAATTAATTTTTTGGTTTTTTGAAATAACTTTTTTCTATATTAAAATTTTTAATAATTCTTGTCAAAATTGCATTCCTGACATAAAAACGAATCGATTCATGTATATAAAGTATATATTTTATCAAAATTTATAGAATTAATAAATATTTTAATTTTTCACAAAAAATTAAAATTTTGTATTTTTTGACATTTTATCATAACTTTTAAAAATAATTATTCTATAATAAAAAATTGAATAATTAATATTTATTCAGGGTACTTTACCCGGTTTATTAATTATATTTAATAAACTATTATAATTATTTAACTTTTAAAATTATATATAATAATATATATTTTAATAAATTATAATGTTGATATGACACTAAATGTTTGTGAACATATTTTTAATATAAATCACTTTATGAGAACTTGTTATTCAGCCTTTTAAAAAGTTAAATAAACATATAGTCAACATCGCGAAGCATGTAACGTAAGAGTCTTTTTGGTTTTTCCGTAACTTTTAAATAACAAGAAATTAATAAATTTTCATCATACCGCGGTCGAAAGTACGTACTTCCCGCTGCGATTTCGCAGCAGAAAGTAAAACAATTGTGCTCTGGTCGATTTTCATACCCAACCTCTATTACAGCGGGTGTAAAAGAATCCTCTGTCGGTAAAAATACCACTGTCGGTAAATAAGAAAATTTCAACTTCCATGGCAATTTAACGAGTAATTGTTATTGCAATACAAAATAAGAAAAAAAATTATTAAGAATACTTTTTATACTTTATAAATTTATTATCCACAAGCTCTGAATATTGAAATGAACGAAATCTTTTGCTGATATAATTATTTTAAAAATTATTTTAATAAACATTAGAAACTAAAATAAAATAATTAAAAATTTTGTAATTTTTTTTAATACGTGCCAAAATGATACAATAAAATTTTTATAATTTGAAGAAATAATGAAATTTTGTTCATTAGAACGTTTAGAATTTCAGAAACATAAAATTAATTTTGTATCAACAGAAAAGTTCTTTTAAAAATATAATATTAATTTATCTTTTACATTTTTTTCGTGCCTGCCCCCTACCAGAAGCACTCGCTTCGCTCGTGCATCAAATGTCGGGAATAAAGATGTCCGGCTGTCAAATGAAATACGATTGCAATTTTCTTAAAAAATAAATTAACGAGCGTACTTTCGACCGTATATATAAAGAAAAATAGTATACATTACACGGGCAGAAATTCGGAAGCCCTAAACTACGCGATGATGCCCTCGGCTTCGCCTCGGGCATCATTTCGCGCAGTGCAGGAATTTCGAACTTACTGCTCTTATAATGTAATATACTATTGTTTGGATGCTTCTTAAAATATTTTTTTCACCAATATTGCTTATGAAAATAAAATTTTTAGAATGTATTATTTAAAAGTTATGAACATTTTAAAAAACTGTTACGTTACAAGAGTTTCGTTTTCCGCGATGATGACCATATTAGACCTTTTTACTGTGACAGCGGCATATTCATAAAGGTCGTAAATGGAGCAAATATTTTTTTTTAAATTTAGAAAAATTGGAAGTTCTACCTCTAACCATGTACTAAAAGATCCCAAAGTTTGAAAATTTAAAACAAATTTGTGTAAGCTAGAAAATATTTTGAGTAATATCCAGGAAAAATTAAATGTATTTTCCATTTAAAAATTCAGTCGACTAGAGGCAGGTGTTAATATTGCTCGATTTGCTTCAATCATTCAGGAAAATTTTTTTTATACCTTGATTAATTTTTTGGTGTAAGGCCGAAGATTTGGAAACATTGCCAAAATAAGAACCACCTTAATAAGTATGCCAATTTTCAACTCTCTAGGAAAAAACTATGGGTGCCAGGGAGGGATACATTCATTTTTTTAGAAATTTTCAAAATTTTTTTGATGAAAACACTATGAAGATCAATACCAAATATGTTCACTATATTTTTCCTGTAATCCATTTTTGAAAATACATATGCATATCAATTTTCATCTTTCTAGGTAAAAAACTGTGAGCGTTAGAGGGGGGGGGGGTTACATGGTCATTTTCCGTAACCGTTTTAATAGGGTCCCTACTGGGGTACGGAACCCAAAAACTGAAGCTTTCAAAATTAAAATTTTAATTCATTATCAATCTCACGATATAAAAGTAGAAATGTAAATTTTTTACCTCTACTTGTTACTGACCTTATTTTATTAACTCAAAATGTGTGAGGGTAAGACTCCGTCAGAAAATATGCGATTTACATGGGGTCTTTGGATTAGGCTGTAATTTGGTGAAATTGTAGTATTGGATACTAGAAAATAGTGTGCCAAAAATTTTTTGAAAATTTTGAAATTTGTTGAAGTTACGCCATTTTGAATTTTTTTGTTATAATTTTTTTAAATCTTAATATTTCCGAAAGTTTTCAATAAAATTTAATAAAATTTGAAAGACTTATACTTGAAATCATGTTTCTTCTGACTATCATAGAACAAAACAAAAAAAAATTTTTGCCCAAAAAAAGTCAAAAAAAATTTTTTGAAACTGTTTTGCCGAGCGGCACCGATTTTTGAGTTTTCTTGACAATAAATAAAATATTCCTTATAATTTCACCTTTCATTTAAAAAAAATCGATGGAGACTCAAATAGTTTTGGAGATATTGCAATTTTTGTGGAAGCGCGACCACATTTCGGTGCCTCGCACAGTAGGATTCTTACACTTTACTGTTCAAAATTGTCTAGAGCCTACAAATTTTATCCGTTTTTGATGTTCTTGGTCTTAAATGAAAGGAGATAAATTTTCTAAGAGTTTGCCCGAAACCCGTTATTTTAATTTTTAATTGTTTATATATTTTTTTGTTACTCAAAGTTAACAATTTACAAAAATTAAAAAAAAATCGTGTTTATTTTTTATTTTTCCATTTCTTATGATCAAAATCAATTTAAATTAGTCTAGTATGACCTCTTGATAATTACTAATGTATAATTCAGTTTATTTAAATAATTTCGTTAATTAACAAATAGATAACTCTGTCCCTTCTTAAAAAAATTAAATTTTTTGCAGACAAACTTATATTTATTTAAGTAATTCATGTTTATTTTGTTAAAAAATAATTTTAAAGTTAGTAATTATCATTGTTATTAACAAATATTTTTATATAAAATATAAATTTAAAATTAATTAATCAATTTTTTATTACATATTTATATCTTTATTTATATAACCATAAATTTGTCTGTAAAAATTAAAAATTTTTT
Organism: Leptopilina myrica (nomen nudum); assembly: GCA_032872475.1. Lineage (NCBI taxonomy): Eukaryota > Metazoa > Arthropoda > Insecta > Hymenoptera > Figitidae > Leptopilina > Leptopilina myrica (nomen nudum). The sequence continues at coordinate 9,841,736 of CM065467.1, forward strand.
AAAATAATTGTTAATAACAATAATAATTACTAACTTTAATTATAAGGAATATTTTATTAATTGACAAGAAAACTCAAAAATCGGTGCCGCTCGGGCAAAACAGTTTCGAAAAATTTTTTTTGACTTTTTTTGGGCAAAAATTTTTTTTTTGTTTTGTTCTATGATAGTCAGAAGAAACATGATTTCAAGTATAAGTCTTTCAAATTTTATTAAATTTTATCGAAAACTTTCGGAAATATTAAGATTTAAAAAAATTATAACAAAAAAATTCAAAATGGCGTAACTTCAATTCAAAAAATTTTTAGCACACTTGTAATAACCAATTTAAATTGTTAACAATAATTTAATTTAAAGGAATGTTACACGAAAAAATTCGAAACCTTCAAACCTGTTTAGTAGTGGATCCCCTCCTTCCTACTTATTGTTCAAGTAGTGAGGTGAGAATCTCTACTTTTCACTAGTGGAATTTTAGGAGATTAGAATGAGGTGTTAAATGAAGTTAAGATAATTATAAACAATTACAATTTATTTTTCGTTCCTCTAAAACCCTAATACATATTTATTTATCCCTTTTTTATTATCTCTTGTATCTTTAATTCATATCTATAATATATTCTTGTTAATGTGTGTATAATTCTAACACAATTTTTATTTTCCTCGAATGTATAATATTTGTATGTGTGTGAAGTATTATTTAAGTGTATGTGAACAATTTACTCACCTATTCGTGATTAGATATTATTCCATTAAACTTCTTATAATCCTTTTCTATAATATTTGTTTTAAATGAACTTTTTATAGCACAATTTCTCACTTAGACCTTTTATTATTCTTCACCTTTTATACTTTATTGTTAACTATCAGCAATACGTATGATAACTTCTTTATATTCAAAATAATGGCCAAACTGACCCACGACTTACTATCGCAAAGACTTACGGGCAAATGCTCAGATTTCCCTGTGTTAATCGATTTTATTAATCGACATTACAGTGTTGAAATTTTCTTTAGTTTATTGCACCTGCTCGTTGCCAGGCGCTTTTCTGCAAGCTTGCAGTTTTGGACAGTGGTGTGATCTTGGTTCATTAACCTGGACACACCACTTCTTAGATTTCACAATACATTAGTATTTTAAGTATCATTCTTTTAAATTAAGTTCATTCACTTTTCATATCAAATTTATAAATGTGTGAAATGTAATAAACAGCTATACATGAGAAATATATTTTATGTATTTTATTTCTATTTTAATTCTTGTGCACAATATTATAACGAATAGATGAATTATGATTGTTTTATTATTATTTTTAATATAGGTATTTGTATTTTGTTTACACTTTCTTATAAACATTATATTTGTATTTTATTATCACGAAGGGATAAATTGTGACGAAGTTGGTTCGTCACAACACTATTTTCTAGTATCCAATACTATAATTTCTCAAAATTACAGCCTAATCCAAAGACCCCACACAAATACCATATTTTCTGACGGAGTCTTACCCGTGAGCGACTTTTCTGAAATTATGTTAGGAGTTTATAATCAAACTCTCTTTTTTACGGTATGTATATAAAAATAAATCGCCTGAAGAATTTAAGTTTTATAATTATTGCGGCATATGTTAACGTACAAATATCCACGTGGACAACGTTGATGTCGCTTTCACTCTAGTTGTGTATGTCTGATAAATGTATAACTCAAGAGGTGAGAATATCTACACTTATTTTATGTGTATACACATCTATGTATTATATACATATACTCTGTAAATCTGAATTAGTGCGGATTCGTTTGCCTATTTGAATTAGTAACGTTTCTTACTAACTTTTAGTAGTCTTTTACTAATTGCTAGTAAAAAATTAATAAATTCAATTATTAGAACGTATTTTTTACTATTTCAAATTAGTAAATTTTCTACTAATAATTAGTAAAAACTACTAAAAATTTGTAAAAACAGTTACTAATTCAATTGGTTTTTCTACTAATAATTAGTAAAAACTACTAAAAATTAGTAAAAACAGTTACTAATTCAATTGGTAAACGTATCCGCACTATTTCATTAGTATAAAACTACTAATTCAGATTTAGAGAGTATATATTTATTTCATCCAACAATCATAAACTCGATCACTAAATAACGGTTTTACACTACAAAAAAATTCCCATAATTTTTCTTATCTTCCAATTTTCTATTTCCGTTAGTATAGAAAATAAAAAATTTTCTGTCATTCCAATTGTTTATTCAATAAAAAGTTACTTTTGTCGAAAAAAATAATTACAATCTAAAAGGAGAAAAGAAAATGTATTAAACTTCTAAAAATCTAAACAGAATACTTTTAAGAGTAAAAGTTTATTTTCTACTGAATTTTACTTTCGACTTATACTCTCTAAATCTGAATCAGTGCAATTTGACTAAGAATCAGTGACTTTATTCTCGCGATTTGAATCAGTGAAATTTCAGTCATATTTCACTGATTTTTACCTTAATTAAATAAATGATTAAATTTAATTAAACATAATAATAATAATAATAATTAGTTACGTTAATATTAATACATTATAATATAATATATTAATATTACAATATATATATATATATATATATATTATTAATATACAATAATTTATAATTAGTATAAATTTAAACTGATTTGTCAAGCAAATAATCAGTCACTGATTTAAATAAATCAAGATTGTATAACTGTTTTAAATTAATAATGGAAAATTTAGTTTAATTGTCAAACTAGCTGCCGTACCCGTCTTCGACGGGTTTTATTTTTTTCAAATACATTCAATAGTGTGTCTACCAGTCTCCAAAATGGGAAATAGTGGGGAATTTAATTCGACCGGAAAAAATAATAATTAGCTACCATCAACTATTTCATTAGAAAAATATTACTGTTTTAAATCAGTGATTGACTTTTTATCATCAAATAATTTATTTTTAATTAATTGAAATGCAGAAAACAATGTTTGTCAATTATTTGTAGAAATTTAATTATAGTATTATAAGTTAATCCAAAATTTCTACTAATTTTCGACTAACTAATTCGACTAAAAAGTCGAATTCGAAGTAATTGTATCATTATTGCTGAAATCTAAAATAAGACCTATATTGCATAAGCTTAATTCACAGTTTTTTCCGATTAAATTAAATTCCTGCATATTTTCCGTTTTTTTTAGTTGGTAGAACCCCTGTTAAAAGTATTAGTAAAAACAAAAACCCATCAAAGAGTGTTTTTATAAAATATGTGAATTTTTGTAGCCATTTGAAGTTTTATTTATTGTTAATACTTATCAAGAAAATTTACATTTGGTAAAAAAAATACACCTAAAAAAATTTTGACAAAGCTGGGAAAACCGGATAGTTTGTAAAACAGAAATAATAATCGACACCCTGTTTAACTTTTGCCATTACAATGCTCAAAAAATCTCTAAAAGTTAAATCTAGAATTAAAATAGCAAAACATTTTAGTATCGAAGTTTTTCCCCAGTAGCATAATTCAAGTATCGTATCACAGGTATTCATGAATTTCTGCAGTATCTATTTTATCATAAAAAATTTTCATTTTTAATAATTAAAAAATAATTTTAATGCTATAAATTAATATTTTGCTTCCTCATAAGGAAGCTTTGCATTCGTGACAATTTTCAATTTTTCAAAACATGGTTATATGGACTCATTTTCTTCTAGGATATATGTATATTAAATTCTGAGCAAATGTTCAGATGTATGTGTGTGTGTGTGTGTGTGTATGTCACAAAAAATTGTGTACAAATTATCTCAAACAAATTTTAATGGATCGCCCTGAAATTTTGCAGGTTTATTGCAGTCATTAATACCTAAAATCTGACACAAGGATTTTCAAATTTATCCACAAAATTTTTTTTATACAATTTTTTCAAAATTTGAAAAAAAAATTTTTTGTATTTTTTTAAATAACTTTTTTGTTTCTTAATATTTTCATAAATTATTCTCAAAATTACATTCCTGACAAAAAACCGAAACGATTGATGTATACAAAGTGCACATTTCATAAAAATTTATAAAATTAATCAATATTTTTCTTTTTCACAAAAAATTCAAATTTTGTGTTATTTAAAATATTACCTTAACATATTAAAATTAAATTAAGCAATTGGTTTATAATATTTTGAGGAAGCGAAATGGTCATGAAATGAACAACTTGTTTTAATGTCATTTACCATCCTTATTAATAAAATCAGATGTCTGTGTGTACATTGCTTCAAACTTCAAAATTTTAGCATAAATAGTTGTTATTGACATCAATAATTCCAGAAATATAATCTTAAAAATTTTAATGTATGTATGTATGTAAAAAAATTGGATGAATAAATAATTCTGAATTGTATTATTTTGACATTAAAATCTTAATCAAAGATCCCAAACATACTACTGACTTAAGTTTAATAATAATTAGTATCAGTTATATTTTTCTCAATTTTTGACATTAAAACCATTTTTAAACAGATATTTTAAAAGCTTTCCATTAAAAAATGTGTAATTTTCCACACTGAAAAAAAAATTATTTGATTCAAATAACCGATTATTTGACTATTATCAAATAAATATTTAGGTACTTAAATCTAATAATTTGTATTTAAATCAAATAAATTGTATTTGAATGAAATATTTCAGTATTTAAAGCAAGTATTATTTAATTAATTCGAATAAAAATTATTTGATTCAAGTAAATATTTATTTGATAATAACCAAATAATCGGTTATTTGAATCAAATAAATTTTTTTCAGTGCATTTTTTGAAAATATTTTTATATTTATATCTTAGTTACAAGATAGTATTTTTTGCAACATTATACTAAAGTGTGCCAAAATAACATGTAATACTCAAGTATAGAAAGTTTAAAAACAATCCATGATACATACATTAAAATTTCTAAGATTATTTCTGGACTCCTTTATGTGAATAACAACTATTTATGCTAAAATTTTGAAGTTTGAAGCAATGTGCAGACAGGCGTCTGATTTTATTAATAAGTATTAAATAAAAATATTAATTGAATATTAATTGGAGCTAATAATTATAATTTTTTCCTTTTCTTAAATTTTTCGAAAACATTTTTATACTTACATCTTTGATATGGAATAGTATTTTTTGCAAAATTATGCTAAAATGTGACTAAATGACGTGTAAAACTCAATTATAGAGCGTTTAACAGCAATACATTAAAAAATGTAAAATTTAAAAAATTTCGATATTTTGAAAACATTTTTATATTTACATTTAAGTTAAAGGACACAATTTTTTGAAAAATTATGCTAAAATTTGACTAAATAACATGTAACAATTAATTATAGATCATTTAAAAGCAATTCATTAAAAAATATAAAATTTGAATAATTTCGATTTTTAAAATTTTTTGATAACATTTTTATACTTACACTACCGGCAGAAATTGTCGGCACGAACGACGGGCGAGCTACGAAAAGTTGCTGCCGAAATTAAATTAACATATTTTATTATTGAAAAATGATAGAAACTTGGTTCTTGGATCGTTTGAAAGCCAATTAAATTCTGCGTCGTTTGAAATATAAATGAAAATTATTTGATATTTTTAAGAGATTTTATCACCTAAAAGATTTTGGAAAAAAATTGATTAATTTTTCTATTTTTGTGCACCATGTTTGTGTGGCTGCATAATCTAGAAAAATTTAGAGAAAAATTTTAAACTCTAGCAACATAATCTTTAAAGTCTCAGCTTTTATTTGAGCCTTGAAAATTGAAAATCCGTTCAGTAGTTTTTGAAATATCTAAAAAATGTCCAAGCATGTTGTTTTATAATTTAGGCGGTGATACACACTTATTGCACTCTCGCTGATCACCTGGTTCGTTGCGGCAGGGCCGAATAAGCGCAATATAGAGTGGGGGTCATATTTGGCGCCCTTTTTAAGGGCTTGGACATTTTTATAGATATTTCAAAAACTACTGAACGGATTTTCAATTTTCAAGGCTCAAATAAAAGCTGAGACGTTAAAGATTATGTTGCTAGAGTTTAAAATTTTTCTCTAAATTTTTCTAGATTATGCATCCACACAAACATGATGCACAAAAATAGAAAAATTAATCAATTTTTTTCCAAAATCTTTTAGGTGATAAAATCTCTTAAAAATATCAAATAATTTTCATTTATATATCAAACGACGCAGAATTTAATTGGCTTTCAAACGATCCAAAAACCAAGTTTCTATCATTTTTCAATAATAAAATATGTTAATTTAATTTCGGCAGCAACTTTTCGTAGCTCGCCCGTCGTTCGTACCGACAATTTCTGCCGGTAGTGTACATCATGGTTATAAGACATTATTTTTGGCAAAATTATTTTGAATAATGACTAAAAAACATGTTATACTCAATTATAGAAAGTTTAAAAGCATTTTTTTTTAAATGTAAAATTTAAAAATTTTTGATTTTTTAATTTTTTTTTTAAATTGAACATCTACAGTTCTAATTAATATTTTTCAAATATGTAAATTTATAAACCTTCCTTGGCCTAAGGTCTAACATTCTGCCAAATTTAGTTCAAATTGGTAGAAGCGTTTTTGTGTTATTAGGGAACAAAGTTTCTGTGACAGACATACATACACACATACATACATACATACATACATACATACATACATACATACATTCAAATTTTTACGACTATTTCTGGAATCCTTTATGTCAATAACAACTGTTTATGCTAAAAGTTTTAAGTTTTAAGCAATGTACAGACAGACGTCTGATTTTATTAATAAGGATTGGTTCTTTTTTGAGTTATATTCAAAAAACGACTCAAAAAACCAAATTAAAATAAATTTTTTTTTTAATTTTATGACACTACAGTAGTATATTTCAATGCAATTTTTCGCGCTGAATCCGAATTTGAAGTCAGAATTGATAAATTTGCCCAAAATTTTGACATAAACTCAAAAAACGAATTAAAAAACTGAATGAAAAAACCGAATGAAAATAAAAATGTAAAAATAGTATATTGTGCAACTAGGGAGGAAATCATTTTTCCTCCCGAGTTGCACATAGGGAAGACCGGGGCGTAATGGATCACTTTTCACTTTTTGTTGCTTAACTTCGTCATTCTTGCTTTAATAAAAATTTCATCATGTGGAAAACTTAGCCTAACATCTCAGCTTTTAATTAAAAGAAAGTACGCCCTAACATCACTTATACTTTTTTTAGAACAATGTTTTTGGAGAAATTCAAGGTGAGCAATTTCGCTTCGAACCAGGGCGTAATGGATCAGCAATGAAATTATAATTTAGATCATCAAATATTATTACGGTATTGACAATTTTGGTTTCTATTCTACATTTATAACAAAAGATACTGAAAATGGGACATATTTAATTAAAACTTTAAACATTTTCATGCAATTTTAAAATTTTATAAGTTGTAGCGAAATGCAAAATCCATTTACTTAAAAAATCTATTCTCCAGATATTTTTTTAATAAAGGGTTATCATTGGTACTTATTAATATATAATTTACAAGAAATTAAACTTGACAGGATTATTTTATTAATATTTTAAATATAATAGGTTTTTCTTAATAGAATAAACAAAGTCATCCATTACGCCCCGGAGGTGTTTGTTGAAAATTTTGTTATTTCTTATCAATACCGTACTATAATAAAATTTACTAAGGGTTTAATTAAATTTACTTCGAGTACAGTAAAATTAACTGCTAATATAGTAAATTTTACTTCAAATAGAGTGAAATTTATAGTGTTCACGCATTGTTAGTCACAGATGAGAAATTATTTTTTGATAATATAATTTATTCCATTTTTCAATTGATAAGAATTTCACATTGTAATATTACAAATGAATCACACTCACATGCAAGTAAACAGTTCGCAATTATTACGAATATCTTTCATGAATATTCAGCAGCAACAAATTGCTTCTAATTTTACTTCTGCGAGATCGTTTGTCACTTTCAATTTTAAGATATTTCCAGTGATTACATATAAGGTTAATTAAGGATAATTTGAAATATGCATCATTTATATCGCGTATATTATATATACTATATGGAATGGGAAAGTTTATATGCATTTTTTCTGCTGGATAAAATTCGTTATAGAAACTTTCAATTTTCTAAATATATATTGTTATATGATTATATGTATAATACAGAGTACAAGAATCCCTAATATGTACCGGAATTATATGATGGTTCATTTAAATGTTTATTGAACTCATGATTTCAAAGGAAATGAAGAATTAATAATAATTCAATACAAAACCGTTTTGATAAGTGGTATGCATATAACTCGATAATCCGGTTTCATATGTATGAAGAAAAGATCGATTGATAGAACCAGTTCCATCACTGTCATTCATAACGCAATAGTGTTTACAACTCGGAACGATATCACTTTGGAATTCGAGCTATTAGGAAATTTAATCTCTTTTTCGGCAACTAACGTAATTTTGAAGGTCGAAAAAAGTGAATGAAGAACATATGTATATGTGTCTGATGTGTTTGTTCTATAAACGGATACAAAAATGTCAGAAAAGAAAACAAAAATAATCTCTCCAACTCGAACTAAAAAAAGTCCTCATTGATACAGATTTATGCAATCAAACTTTGATGACTGTCCTAACAAAATTTTCTTCCAGCAAATTAAAAAAAATGTTTTCCACTTCTAGCATAACTTTCCTAAATCAGCATTTATTTTGTTTACTCTTTTTTTAATTGATCTTTATTTCGTTTGTTTACATTTTATTTACTTCATGTTCGTTTTATTTTCTCATTTGTTTCTGAACTTGTTTTGCTTCTTTGCATTTTGTTTGCTTACTGATTGTTTTGAGTTTTGCTAATTTCATTTGTATTGCTTGTGTGCACTTTATTTATTTATTTATTTTCATACCACAACTGTTTTTAGACAGCTTAGTCTCTCCGACCTTATATTCTAACTGTTTAAAATTCTGATTTAGTTAAATTGCAAGTTAGGCATTTGGCTACTAACAGTTTTATAAAAATTTAAAAATAAATAGATCCCATTGTTTGCCCACAATCAGAGACGGATTAATAACGTTTAATTTAGTGCTACTTTCTTACAAAAATTTTTGAAAAAAATTGATCGATACATACCTTGTAATAAATAAAATTTTATTTAAAAATTTTTTAATTTTTTTGTAAATTATTTTTAAAAAAATTTTTTATATTTTTATTAAAAACTATGCGTGAAAACAAAAATTTTGGTTATAAAAGCGTCCAACTTGATCAATTTTTGGCCGAATTATAAGCATTTAAAAAAAATCAACGTAAAAAACATGATATTTAAAAAATCTGTATCGCTTTAGTTGCTTTATTAAAAAATTTGAAAAAAATCATGGTAGTTCATTTCAACGAGAACTAAAAGAAAAAAATATTTGAAAAAAATATGAGATGCAAAAGCATAAAGAGGACACCTTTTCATTTTTTAACTCGCATTTGGAAAAAACAAAATTTTTTTTGAAAGGATTGAAAATTGTTGGCTCTACGCTATTTTGAACATAAGCACATGTGTATCGAAGTAGAATCTTCCAGGAAACTGAGAATTTTCGTCATTTTTCGTCTAAAAAATTGAAAAATAACGTTTAATAAAAAATTTCAGCTTACTGGTCAACAGATAATAAAGTTCTACGATACCTAGAGCAACAAAAGAATAAAAACATAAAATATTTTTTTTAATGCGTTCCAGGAAACTCAGAATTTGTCTGACCATATGGCAATTTCGATCACAAAGAACACATTTTTAGTTAATTGAACTGCAAATTAGGCATAATGCATGTGTTATCATCTTTAGTTAACCTTTACTAATCACTGTGAAAAATAGTGAATTAATCGGAATGAGAATTCTTAATAATTTTAACGTTTTATAAAAAAATCTCATGGGTTTCATGTGTATCGACAGCACAGCTGCCCTAAATACAGAAACCTGCTTAATCTGAAAAATATTTTCGAAATTAATTAATAATTTCAAAATTATCAAAGAACTCAGAAAAAAGCGGTAGCATGGTGGGATATGAGCTCACGACCTTTCTATTGCCGGTAGACTGCTCTGACCACTAAGCTACATGCACCCCGAGATTCTCCAAGTTCCTTGATATATACTATCCCTTCCTACATTATTATGAGAGTCAGAATTCCTGAAAGGAGCCACCCAAAACCTTCTAATTTTTTTTTCGTACTAATGTGGTTATTTTAATAGTATTTTATATAAGAAATCATACTACCAAAGGATTTTGCAAAAAAAAAATTTTGTTAATGTTATTAACTATTGAAAATTTTGAACGTATTTAATTGAAAAATGAATTTCTCGAAACCTTATTGATCGATTTTAATTTTTCAAGTTGCATTTTATTTGTCTTCACTGAAAAAACCTAGTCTTAGAATGAGTAGCGTACGCTACTTATTTTGAGTTGCAACAAAAATGAGATTTTTAGGTGGCGCCACGTTCTATGGCGTTTAACATAGTCTCATTTTGAGATGCAACAAAAATGAGACTGGGTTTTTTGTGTGTTGAAATGAAGTATAACTGACAATATTTTCAGATAAAAATATTTAATTTTAGTGCAAAATGCAATTGTAAAAATGTTTACTAATTTCACTTTTTAATTAGTAAATTATACTAATAAATTAGTAGAAATAACTAGAACATTATTGTTATAATTTAATTCCAAATGTAAACTATTCTATTCTTTAGAAATTTTAACTCTAGTTCGCCCATTATTTTTTTTTTAATTTCAAAGAAAATTCAACAATTCTATATTTTAACAATTTACACAACACATCTGTAATTACCATTCAACAAAAAGAATTAATTAAATGTTTCATTAAAAAAAATTAAATGTAAAAATTACGTTAAAATAAATTTATTTCCAACATAGATGTAGTGTTTGAGAAGCGCAGTCGTTTCAGCGATCAGAAACAATAACACGCGCGCGAACGCTTAATAAGGACCAGAGTCGCGCACTGCACCGCGGCACAAATGCTTAAAATTAAGCAATTTAAAACTTCGTGCCATTTTTGTCCAAGGGAATATTTTTTAGTGGTTTATTAAGAACATTTTAGTAATTTTTTCAACTTAAAATATCATCCAGAATGCACTATTTATTTTTAATTGTTTATAAATAAATAATTGCATTTTGCACTAAAATTAAATATTTTTATCTGAAAATATTGTCAGTTATACTTCATTTCAAGACAAATAAAATGCAACTTGAAAAATTAAAATCAATCAATAAGTTTTTGAGAAATTCATTTTTCAATTAAATACGTTTAAAATTTTCAATAGTTAATAACATTAACAAAAAATTTTTTTTCGCAAAATCCTTTGGTAGTATGATTTCTTATATAAAATACTATTAAAATAACCACATTAGTACGAGAAAAAAAATTAAAAGGTTGTGGGTTGCTCCTTTCAGGAATTCTGATTCATGATGATAACGCAGGAAGTTTCTTTTAATCTTTCAATTCATAGTAGTCCGTGAGCTAGCGACCAAAACAACTATCTCATTTCATACCGGCTAAAAATTTGAGTATAGATTGCTGAAGACATGTAAATAACAGAAACCCACGTGTGGCAGGCCGGTGCTGGGACAGGCCGGTACTGAGGAAGTATTGTAATACAAAAATTTTTCAGGTTCAATTTTTTAACATATCTTTATGTTATTTGATCTCAGGAGTTCAAAAATGACATTTTTACAAAATGTCATTCCGTATGTGTGTGTGTGTAAACATCACATTTTCATAAATATCTCCATATTTTAAAGAGCTTTTAGGCTGGATTTTTTTTAAATTGTAGGTCTCACCTGCGGACATAAAATGAGAGTTCTTTGAGATAGATTAATAAAGTTTAACTATATATTTTTTTGATTTTTAATTTTTCAAAAAAACGTTTTTTGCCCATAACTTTAAAAAAAAGTTAGGACACCTATGAATGTTTTTCTCTAATTTTTTAGAGTTTTTTTAGACGCATCTTTTGAGCCTTCAATAAACATTTTTCGTTCATATTCACCGGAGATATTAAACTTTTAAAAATCAAAAATTTTGGAAAATAGGACTTTTCTGAAAATTCTGTTGAAAAATGTAGAAATAACTTTAAAACTATAGTTACCAACTTACCCATGAGCTTATGGAGATTTATTTAAGATATTTAATTATTTGTAAATTGATTCAATATTGTGCCAGGAAACTGAGAATGAATTCGAGGGACAAAATTCAAGATAATGTTTTTTAAATAAAATATAAAGTAATGTAACAATGATTTAAATATTTGTAAAGTACAACTATTTGAAATTATTATCCAAGTGTACATTTGTATTTAAATGCTTAAAAATAGTATTTATACATTTTTTAACTTTCATTTTCGTATTGGGACATGCCAGGAAACTGGGAATTAGGAGAACTTAGCATTTGAATGCTCATTTTTATCAAAACAAACTTTTCAAATCGGGTGTTAGGTTTGTTTTTTTTATTTTAGTTTGTTTTTTTGTTTTATTTGTTATTTTTTGTATTTTTTGTTTGTAAACATAAATCAAATAAAATACAAATCAAACAGATTTGTTTCGTTTATTTGTTTGGTGTTTGTTTCTTTTGATTCCTTTTATGATATTTATTTGTTTGCTTTTATAAGCAAAAAAATACAAAATAAACAAAACGCAGAAAGCAAATTCTTTTTTTTTTATTTATTGTTTGCCTATAATTGGTTTGTTTGTTGTTGCTTTGCTTTTTATTATTTTATTTGTTTGTTTTATGTACATCTTTTGTTTATTTGTTTGTTTAATGTTTGTTTTTTTGTATTTTGCTTGTTGTATTTGTTCGATGTTTCTTTTGTCGATTTGATTGATGTCCTTTGATTGATTTTCCCTTTGAAAATACAAGTAAACGCGAAACTTTTTATAGCTACTTAATTTTTTTTAATCGTAAACTTAAGTTTATTTTCTCTTTATGAAAATTACTGATATGAAAAATAAATCGTCTATACTTTGTATGCGAATACCAGAAACCGGGTTACGTCAAATAAATCAATTTTTACTCTTTTAATAAACAAAAAAAGTCTATGAATAATGTCTGTCTCAGTACATACATGCATGCACACATTAGTGCAAAGTCATCAATGATCAGATAAATAATAGTTCATTAAAATCCATCGGGGTTAGGAGTTTAATGACACAAAGAAAATTATTGTTTCGTTCACAAAAAATACTTGCTTTTTTATTTCCTTACTAATTTAAAAAATAGTTCCTTTCATTTTCTACAATAATGTTTTACCTAAATTAATTAATTTATTGTTAAATTAACTTTTTAGTAAATTAAATAATTAACTTATTATTAAATTAATTATTTAAATTTATTTATTTTATGAATTTTCTTGTTTAACTTAAATTAATCAAATAAATAATGAAAAAACCATTTAAATATAAATCCAACTTTTTCTTTTACTTGCAAGTAAAAGTATTCCAAAAGGATTTTTCGATTGCAAGTAAATTGATTTGCAATTATCATACAGAAAATTACATTAATATTGACACAAAATGAGGAGTTTACATAAGATCAGTAGAAGGATAAACAGGTTTGTAACTGCACTTTTTTTCCTGTCACACATCGTCGTTTATGCGAATTTAAAATAAAATGTCGTGTAAGACATCTCTTACAGAAATGACTCATACGATCAATGAACATGGAAAAATATTTTCTAATCATCTTTCTCCAATTTAGCAAAAAAAAATTCTTCATAAATTGTGTCAATCAAATACATTCCTGAATCATTGTTGACACACCAAGTTAGCACAATAATTTTAAATTAAAAAAATTCCATCATTATTCTAATAGAAAAAAGAAAAACATCGAGCATTCAAGAAATCATTAGTCCAAAAAATTAAGTACGCACGAGTTTTTAACAACTTTTTTCAAATCATTGCAAAATAATAAAGACTATTAAAGAACAATAAACATAATTGAAACACATTAAACTACTATAACAGTTATTAGAAGCTATTAAACTACTATGAAACTTATCGAAAGATCTTACGATCCTATATTATAATTAAAAATTCTAATGAATGATTCAATTATACATCAGATTACAATACACACAAATGCATGGAACTTTTATCATTTTAAATAAAGATGAAATGTCAAAAACACAAAAACAAATTCTTAATGAAATGAAAAGTTTTTCGGTAAAATTCTTATTTACATTCTAAAAGTCTGCTTTAATAATTAATATCAATCTCTACGAATAATACAAACCCTACGAGTAACTGTATAATGTAATTTTATTGTACTTTTATTCAACAGAAAATGAACTTGAAATCAAGAGAGAATTAATATTCAAGTGTTAAGAGTTTATAGAATATCTAAGGACTCTTTAATTCTTAGAATTCTTATATTCAAATTTACTGTTATGAAAATTGTCAAAAAAAATGTTTTAAATCTATTAATTTTTAGCAAATATGTCATTTGCTTTTTGCTTATTGTTTATAACAATTTTTATTGATAATATAAACACTGAAGATTTCAATTATGTGGGAAATTAATTGTTAAATTTGATAATTAGCTAAATATTGGATAAATATTGTGCCAATAAGCTAAAAATTGCACCGTTTCTTATTGTCAATATTCACCCACGATTTTAGTTATTTATACTTAATTATTAACTTAGACAATTGTATACATATTGGACCAATTCTCATAGATAATATTGACCAATATTCTAATTATGTATCAAATTAATTGTCAACTTTGAAAATTGGTAAAATCCAATATTTAGCCAATTGTTAACCTAGAATGAGAATTTACTAATTTATTATAATCTTGGCTCAATATCTCAATATCAAAATCTCTTGTCACAAATTGGTATAATTGATTCAATTGTCAATCTAGACAACTAATCCTGTAGATAATAGAAATCTTAGACCAATAATGGCAAAAGAATTGGTCTAATATTGGTTCAATTATCGGACTACAGAATTATTCTTTTATATAGTGAAATTTGCCCAATATTAATTTAAATACCAATGTAGAAAGTTACTTTTGAAATATCAATCTTGGTATAATATTGACATCGAAATATGGTGAAATAATATTTCAATCATCAGGCTAGAAAATGATACTTTTAAATAATAGAAATCTTGGTTCAATATTGGCAACGATAATTTGTTCAATATTTATTGAATCACCAGTGTAGAAAAATATATTTTTGACATCAATCTTGCCTAAATATTGGCAATTCAAACTGATTTAATATTATTGCAATGGTCAGCCTAAAAAATAATTCTTATAAATAGACGTCTTTGGGCAATGTTAAATATTTAACTAAATTCGGTCTCAAAATTGATTCAATCGTCAGGCTAGAAAATTATTTATTATAAAGGAGTCTTGAATCTAGTCATCATTTTAGAAAATTATTTTATTAAATAGAAATCTAGGACCAATTTTCTCAGTTAAAATTGTTTTAAAAGTAATTCAATCAGCCTAAGAAATTATTCTTTAATTTGAAATCTTGGGCCAATATTGGAAATAAAAAATTTTCAATAATCATTTAGTAGTCAGTCCACAAAATTATTATTTTAAATAGAAATCTTGGGGCAATATTGTCGGTGAAAATTCGCCCACAATTGATTCAATCGTCAACTAGGAAAATTGTTTTTGTATTTTTTGTACTTTGCGGTCTAACATTCATTAATCGTTACTCTCGAAAATAATTATTTTCGAGCCTAAAAAATTGTTCTTTTAAATGGTAAAATATTAATGTTATAAATATATGTCCAATACTGGTTGAATCACCAGAATAGAAGATTATATTTTAAATAGAAATTTTAGGCCAATATGAAAATAATATTTAACTTCAAGTATTGTTCATAATTTCCAAATCGTCAATCCTGGGCCAAAATTGGCCAAATCTAATCGAAAGTTTTCTTATCCTACTGCCATTAAACCGAAACAAAAAAAACAATACAGTTTCAATACTGCCCTAAAAATTTTTATTTATTATATTTTTTCTAAATTACAGATAAAAAAATGTTTTCTCCCCATGTATGTGTATATAATATGACAGAGAAGACGCGCTCTTCCTGACTCGTCTAATTACTAGCCATTCCAGAGTGGCCTATAGAGAAGGCGCTCACGTATGAAAGTACATACTAGTCGACTACTATATACGCCAAGGAGTAAAAGAAGTTAGCGATAGCGATATTCGTGTTGTGGCTTCGCAAGGTAAAGAGGGGTCAAATATGGGAGGAGTTCTCTTTCAAGTTCCATACGAGAGGAGAGACTGCAAAGAGTAAACCGCGGCGGTGGTGGCCTGCTCACCTCAGGTGTTTTCAGGTGGCAGTCGCCCAGCTGAGTCGCTCAGCGAAGGGCTCACAAGCATTTTACTACTTTAGCCGCTTTTAAAAACCAAACACCACTGCCAATTTATTCTCGCACGTTTTCTACATATTTCCACGTGCGAAGTATAAAGAAAAATTTTTTTTTCCTTTTGAAAAATTTTTTCTCTCCTATAGCTTGCATAGCACTTTTATCCAGAGTAATTTTTTCCAAACAATTTTTTTTCCAAAAATGACTTTTTAAAATATAAAAAAAAGGATAAAAGGAAATTATCATTCTCCACGTGAGTTAATTTCCGGTTGAGTAAGCGAAAGTGAAGGTTAAAAGAAAATAATCAAGAGATTCTGAAATACTTCTCGAAAAATGTGATTTCCGATCACGTTGCAATAACATAGGCGAGAGACATGTGCGTTTGTTATTTAGAAACGAGATGCTTTAAAGTGTAATTTGTGCACGGAGGGAAAAAATTGCAATAAAAACAAAAACGGAGTGAAATCGATTAAAAAATTTTTTTTATCGATCAATAAATTTTTTACTATCGAAAAAAGGTATTGAAGAAAAAAAAATTAAAGTATTTTTTTTCTCTGGTGGATTAACAACTATCAATATAAAAGTGAACTGAAAAAATGAAGGACACGTGATATGGGCCGGTAAAGAACGGGAGCGAAAGGATAAGAGTGAATATGTGATGATTTTTAAGTAAATCTTTATATCGAAGGGACTTTCGTGAAACGTGCTTTTGTTATTTGTGGTCCATTTATCATAATAATCATGATGGGAGAAGCGATACGTGTTTCTGGTAGGGCACCGGATGTTGGGGATTTTCTGAGGGAAGCTATGCTATCTCAAAGATTCGCTGATGTTACTCTCTGCTGTCCCGGAGGTCCGAGATTTCTTGCTCATCGTCTCGTCCTTTCCGCAGCTAGTCCTTATTTACAGGTATGTCACCGAAATTATCATTCACTTCCTGTATTTAATTCGCATTTTTCTTTTACTTTCTTCATTTAATTCTTTTTAAATTTTCTCCAACTTTTGATTTCGTTTTCCTTTTAATTTTACACTGTTTTTATACCTCATTCGAATGTTAATTTTTCAATAATTAGCAAAATACAAAGGAAATTATTATTTTATTCTTTTGCTTCCTCATGAGAAAGCTTTGCATTTGTACCGATTTTCAATTTTTCAAAAGAAGGTTATATGAACTCATTTTTGTCTAGAATACATGCATAAATGATGTTCTGAGCAAATGTTCAGATGTTTGCGTCTGTGTGTGTGTGTGTGTGTGTGTGAGTATGTCTCAAAATATTGTGTAGTAAATATTTCAGACAAATTTTAATGGATTGTCCTGAAACTTTACAGGTTTATTGCAGTCATTAATACCTAAAATCTGACACAAGGATTTCCGAATATATCTGCAAAATTTTTTTTACACAATTTTTTCAAATTTGAAAAATAAAGTTTTTTTGTATTTTTTGAAATAACTTTTTTATTTATTAATATTTTCATTCATTCGGGTCAAAATTACATTCCTGACAAGAAAAAGAATCCATTGATGTATATAAAGTATACATTTGATCAAAATT
Organism: Leptopilina myrica (nomen nudum); assembly: GCA_032872475.1. Taxonomy (NCBI): domain Eukaryota; kingdom Metazoa; phylum Arthropoda; class Insecta; order Hymenoptera; family Figitidae; genus Leptopilina; species Leptopilina myrica (nomen nudum). Next base: position 9,859,687 of record CM065467.1, read on the forward strand.
TATAAAATTAATCAATATTTATATTTTTCACAAAAATCTCGATAAATTTGCATAGTCGAGTCCTTAATTTGATAAGGATGAATTATATTGTTGATCCTTGTCACATTCTCAAAGATTGACAAACGTAAATATCTTTTGTGACGAATGAATACTGATCACACGAGGTGAAATTTGCGAACGAGAAATTTCTAACAGTAAAATTCAACAAGTGATTTAAATAGAATGGCCACCCACCAAAGGAAAAAAATTTATTATATTTATTCAAATGACTTTTCGTTTGGACCATTTGATACTATGAAATTTTCGAGTATCATCTTTTATCGTTTCGCACAGGCACGTCACACAACACTTTTTTTTACAGTTTCGTCAATTGACTATTCAATTATTTAATTTAAAAAAACCGTTTGATAAACATAAATACTACAGTTATAGGACACAAATAAAAATTTGTGATGAATAAATTTGCAAAAATGTGCCTAATTTGATTTATTTATTTAATTCTTTGAAAATAAATTTATTTGTTTACTAATTTACTAATTTAATACAGTTATTTATTTACTTTCTAAATCTGAATTAGTAGAATTCTACTAAGAGATAGTAAGATTTTACTAATTTTGCTTCCTCTCTAAAGTGTATAGTGATGTTGATTTTGGAATTTCTTAGAATCAAATATTTTAACAAATTTTCAAATGCAGTATATATATATATATATATCCCGTGTAGAAAAATTTCTTGTTGAACTATGTGCAAGATAAAAACTATATCGTAAATAACTCGTGAAACTATTCACGTAAATCTATATCGAAACGGTCTAGCTACTGTACAGTTTCACTTCATTAAGTGATTTATATTGTTAAACGTTCTAGGATCTGTATAGTTTCACTACATTAACTACTTTACGTTGTTCAACTATATAAATTCTGTCTAGCAAAATATATTTCGTTAAGAAGAACAAATGTCCGAATGTATGTGTGTGTGTCACCGATTCTTGTGGACAAATTTTCTCTTACACGCTTTCACGGAATTTGATAAAATTTTGTATATAGATATATTACGGTTATGAATATCTAGAATCAGATAGAAGGATTTACAAAAATATCTAATAAAAAAAAATTTTTAGCAATTTTTTAATTTAAAAAAAATCAATTTTTGTATTTTTTTAAATAACTTTTCTTTATAAAAATTTTCTTTAATTCTTATCAAAATTGTATTCTTGGCATGAAAACAAATCTATTTATATATATAAAGAATATATAATATCAATTTTTATGAAATTAATCAATATTTTTATTTTTCACAAAAAATTTAAATTTCGTATTTTTGAAATTTTTAAAATTTTACTTTAAAATAATCTATATATATAAGATGAGACTTTTGTCTGTACATTGCTCAGAACTTAAAATTTTACACATACACTGTAAAAAAATTAGGGAGTTAACGGACTCGGGAGTAGGGAGTCAAATTTTTAGAGTTCAAAATTAACTCCAAAAGAGAGTTAATTTTTAACTCCCTTCATTTAACACCCGCGGGAGTTATTTTTTCCATGGGGAGTTAGCATTTGGGTGTTAAATTTTAACTCCTTTTATTTAACTCCCCTGGCATTAACTCCCAAATTGGGTGCGACTTTTATAGACTCCCTGGGGAGTTAAAATTTAACTCCTTTTTTTTACAGTGTAATTATTCGTTTTGAGCATCCAGGATTCCAAAAATGACAATAAAAAATTTCGTGTATGTATGTATGTATGTCCGTATGTCACAAAATCTTTGTTCGCGAATCACTTAAAAACCATTTGAAACCTGGCAGAATGTTTGACTGTGGGCCAAGGAAGGTTTATAAATTTACAGATTTAAAAAATATTAATTAGAACGGGAGATATTCAATTTTTTTTAAAAATTCAAAAATAAAAAATTTTCAAATTTTACATTTTTTTAAAAAATGCTTTCAAGCTTTATATAATTGAGTATAACATGTTATTTAGTAACATTCTAGAATAAATTTGCAAAAAAATGTCCTATAACTAAGATGTAAGTATAAACATGATTTTAAAAAAATTCAAAAAATCACAAATATCCAAATTTTATATTTTTTAATAAACTGCTTTTAAACTATTTATAATTAAGTATTACATGTTATTTAGTCACATTTTAGCATAATTTTGCAAAAATAGTGTCCTATAACTTAGATTTAAGTATAAAAATGTTTTCAAAAAATTTTAAAAATTGCAAATTTTCAAAGTTTACATTTTTTAATGAATTGCTTTTAAACTCTGAATAATTAAATAATACATTTTATTTATTCACATTTTAGCATAATTTTACACAAAATATAGTACGACTATGATGTAAGTATAAAAATATTTTCAATATCAATAAATCGAAAAATTTCTTATTTGTAATTAATTACTATAAAACTTAATTAAGTAGTATTTTTGGGGACTTTGATTAAGATTGTGACGTCAAAATAATGTAATTCATAATTATTTATCCAATTCATTCAATATTTTTTAATTGAAAGAACTTCAAAAACTTTAAAAATGGAGATATTTTATGATTTTATTTTTTTTCATCATAAATTAACAATAGAAAAAAAAATTTGCCCCAAAAATAATATTTTTCGAGTTACAGAGGGTAAAAGTGAGGAAAATATAAAAACGTAAAGTACTCACATTTTAGTCATTCTGAGGTGCTTTTGTGTATCTTTACTCATCTGATTAACTTTGAGTATCAGTGAAGTTTAGTTGAAGTAAAAATGACAGTAAAGAATGAGTAAGAGTAAAATAAATGCGATTTAAAAGTGAAGTAAACGTCAGAATGACAGGATAGTAAGACAGTTTAGATTGATATGAATATTAAGTGAAGTTACAGAACAGAACTTCTGTTATTGACGAAGCATATTTTTAATAAATGTTTTTTAAGCATATCAATGTCTTCAGAAATATATTTTTTTAAAGATATCCTAAAGATATTTTAAAGGCAAACTTTAAGATGTCTTACTCAAATTCTATGTCTGTCCTGAAGACGTTCAATTGCATCATATGTATATTTTCAGGAAGTATTTGTGACATGCACGGGACATGTTAAGGGCATTTTAAAACATGATTTAGTCATTCTCACGACACACTGAGGACAGTTAAGCACATGTTTAGGACATTTTCTTATTTACTGTCGTAAATAAGAAATAAAAAATAACAGAAGTTTTATTATGTAACTTCACTTCACATTCATATCAAACACTCTTACATCTTAATTAATTTATATACTGTCACTAAAATATCATCTGATTTCTTATTTTGTAACTTCTATCCTAATCTTACATTACTATCCAGTCATTCTGACGTTTATTTCACTCTTAAATCGCATTTATTTTACTCTTACTCATTCTTTACTATCATTTTTACTTCGACTAAACTTCACTGATACTCAAAGTTAATCAGATGAGTAAAGTTACACAAAAGCACCTCAGAATGTCTAAAATGTGAGTACATTAAACTTAAATATGTTTGACTGTATAGCAAAGATATTTTAAGTTTGATTTAAACAAAATAGGTTTGAATCAAATATATCGTTTTCTCAGTTTTACCCACTGCAACTCAAAAAATATTCTTTCAGGGTCAAATTGACCCATACATAATTTGTTCAGAACATCTCAAAGATCATCTTCCTAAAGTTTCAACTAATTTGGCCGAAAGCTCTACTAACAATTAGTAAAATTTACTATTTGTTAGTAGAATTATTATTAAATCATTTAGTGGACGACTTTTTACCATTTCATTAGTAACTTTCTACTAATTCAGATTTAGAGAGTTATAATCTATTTATTTATTTTTTTGGTATTATTATATTATATTATATTATTATATTATTTTGGCCTCCTAAGCAATATAATAAATTTATTTATTTATTAATTTATTTCTTTGATAATTTATTTATTTATCTACTGATTTTTGTTTTTAACACAATGTATGGTTTACAAATTAAACATTAATTTTTTTAATTGAATTGCTATAGTCAAAGCTCCTAATTTTGTTTATTTCGTGATATATTTTAATTTACAAAAAATAAACATAAAAAAATTATAAAATAATTAAAATACAAATCTAAATATTAAAAAAAATATATTATTTGGTTTTAAACATATGATTCTAACGGTAGAAGGCAGACTTATTCAAATTATTTTATTCATTGCTAATTTTATATATACACAGATATTTTTCTATTTCAATTACACCCAGAGAAATGGTATATTTGTCTCAGAACCAACTAGACATTTTATTTGTTTCAAATAAATTTTATTTGGTTTAAATAAAATTTTATTTAACTCAAATATGTGTTTTATTTATGTTAAATATAAATTTTATTTAAAGCAAATAAAATGTCTAGTTGGTTCTGAGACAAATATACGTTTATTTAAGTCAAATAATATATATTTGGTTTAAATAATATTTTTCTCTGGGTGTAGTTATTTCTTATTTGATTTATATTTTTTATTGACTTCATAATATATTTTATATTAGAAAAAATAAACACAAAAAATAGAAAAACAAATCAAAGTAATTTTAAAAAAATAATAACATTAATTACATTTTATTTTTGTACTGAATCCGTAAGACAGTATTATAGGCATATTTTTAAATTGAGTGTTTAATAAATTACCATAAAACTTCTATTTTATATTTAAAGATCATGTTACTTAAATTGGTTGATACATCCCTGAACGATCACTCACTACATAATATCAGTTTAACGAAACGCTTTACGGCTGAATCGTCTAAATTGCTTTCCGCCGTATAGAAGTTTGCCTGCAATTTGCTTATTTACTGACTTACTTAGTTATTCGTTTGTTTATTTATTTACTTGTTTATAAAAAAGTAATTCATCAGTATTTATTTCTCTTAAATTAATATGTATTCAGTAAAAAACTTTTAAAATTATAGACTCAATTTTTTTAAGGTTTACACTCCTTAGGGTAAATTAAATTATCCTTTTTTCTCTGTATCTATGGTTTTTTCCCTCAAGTAATTAAAATTTTTTCAGAAAATTTGCATGATTTTAGTTTTTGTAAACAACGTTTTGTTAATTTTCACCGTAAATGTTGGCAAATGAGTGGAAAAATTTTTTAACTTTAAACGTGTAACACTCTCAAATGAAAAGGCTAATTACGGATTAATTCTTTAAAAGGAAATGAGCGGCTTAATTAAATGGCATACTTGTGACATTTTCTGTTGTGAAAGAAATTCCTCTTATTTTCAATGAACTTTAAAAAACGACAATTTTCCATTACACACACAAACAAGCATAGAGAGTAAAAAAGAGAGAAACATTTTAATAAACATTATTGTCATGAAAATTATGCACTTTTTTCAATACCTTACAGTAGGTATTCAAAAATAATTCTAGGGCACGTGGCACTGAAATATAGTAATAATTCAAAAAGAAAAAAAATAAGAGAAAAAATCTGCATAATCTTTATTCCTCTCGAAAGGCAATTTATCAAAATATCCACGACTCTATTCTTTACACACCAACATTTTTTCTTCTCCACTTCACTATGATTTATTTTAGTATTCACAAAATCGGTAAATTATTAATTTTGCGCTGAAATATATTTCACGAGTGCTGACAATATTTTCCATTTTGTGATAAATATCCTTCAATCTATATGAATATAAATAAGTATAGATGAAAATAGATTATAGTTGCAGCTATTTATAGAAATATATAAAGTGAAAAAAATGCCTAACATATATAGAATTATTGGGAAAAAACACACACACAATTTTTAACAATCGCCGTCACGCCCAGAAGTTACTGGTCCAACCTGAATATTAAGTCAGTAAACAGAAACTTAAAAATAATACACTCAGTTTTACGAGTACTCACTTTCACATTCGAAAATATGATGTTTGTGAACTAAAAGAAGTAGGAAAGAAAAAAAATTAGCCGCCTCTTTTGAACGGAAAAATGCGTCAAAAAAAGATTCCTGAATATTAAATCTATACGCCCACCAGACGCCACGCGTTTGTAACTATCTGTGAGAAATTCTCAGCGAATGTCAATTTTTTAAACGACTTCTTTTAGCGAAATAGGAAACGACTTTAGTTACATTTAGAAAAAAATGACATTTGTTTTTTTGAGTTGTACCGTTAAGTATAAATTCAAGACAGCGTTAACTACCAATTTTAGTTGTAGTTTTGGGTACAAAAACAGATTGCCAATTTTCAGTTGAAATCAACTGTTGAAACAACTACTACGAGTAAAACAACCAAATGTAATATTTTTTACAATTACTGTAGTTGTTTATACAGTTGGTAGTTTCAATGTAATTTGTTATATTAAACCTACGAATTGCTCACTGCCACCTGGCTGGTATTAGCGCTTGCATTCACGCGTAAGACCGATTATTGCAGCGACACACTCAATTATTAAATTTATAATTTTATGAAAACTACTAATTGAATAAATCTCTGGAATTGCCAATTGTTGAAGATAGTCCGTAAGTTTCCAATTGTTATACAATCAATTATAAAACTGTGAATTGTTGAATTTATCAATTTAAAAAAACTACCAATTGAAGTAACTTGTAAAATTAACATTTGTTAAAGCTGCTTTCCCAGGCGCGAACTGACGCTGGATTCAGGCTTTACTGAAGCTTGGATGAGGATTGGTCAATATTGATCAAGCCTTGGCGGGACGGCGGAAGCAAGGTTGATTCTAGCCATAATGTAACATTTATTTAAGCCTCGCGCTCCAGTCTTTGTTGAAGATTGACGTTCAATCTTCAATCAATGCTGCGGAAGCCTAATTCAAGACTGAAACAAGGCTGCTTCCACTGTTCCCCAATTTACGCGACTCTCGCGCCCATTCAATATAATATGAAAATATCAATTGATAATAATAATAATAATAGTAATAATAATAATAATAATAATAATAAATATTATTGACATTATTTTTATTCATATTATATATGTTTATAAATTTAATTCCAATATACTATTAAAACAATTATATATATTATTTTCATGTAAATAATATATTATTACTAACAATAAATGTTATTTGAAATAGTAACATTAAAAAAATAATTTTAGTAAAAAAAGATAATTTTTTTGTTAATCGGCACATTTTTTTCTTAATTTTTTAACAGACTTTTAATATTATTTACAATCATATTCACATTTTTTATTCACAACACAACACACAATTTTATTATTTTATATATCGTTTAGAAACGAAAACGGAAAAATATTCGCTCGCATGTGGGATCGAACCCCCCGACGCATACCCGACACCTCTATAAACGCACCTATTTAAACCGCACGGCCAACGAAGGTTGGAAGGGATCCTGCTTAATCAAGTATATCACTGACAGAGCATGGTAACTCAACATTGATTCAGCATTGGACACCAATGTTCGTTCCATGCTCGATTCAAGACTCGGTCAATCTTCGTGAGCGAAAATACAATATTCACTTCCTTTATCACCGTGTGCACTGAACAATATTAAATATAAATATTTATAATTTATTTAATATTACAATATTTATTTTTGATAATATGTTTAATTTTATTATATATTATTTTTTTCTTGCACAGTGTCAAATTATTATTTTTAAAGATCAAGAGGTTCGTTTGTCTGAAAAATTTTCAGTGATAAAAAACTTCCAGTGTAAAAATTGTTCATTAGGGTATAATAAATATTTATGTCAAGTATTTTTATACTAGGATTAACCGTTTAGTAAATATTATCAAAATACTATTTTTTGTCAAATGCGTGTGACCTTGCGACTCAGCGTTGCCAACTCAAGAGTTTGTTTAACGTATGTGTTGAGTTGGCTACGCTGAGTCGCAAGGTCACACGCGTTTGACAAAAAATAGTATTTTGATAATATTTTCTAAACGGTTAATCCTAATGTAAAAATACTTGGCATAAATATTTATTACGCCTTAATGAACAATTTTTATACTGGAAGTTTTTGATCACTGAAAATTTTTCAGACAAACGAAAGCGAAACTATTGAAATTTGTAAATAATAATTTTACACTGTGCAAGAAAAAAATAATATAAGATTTAACTTTATTTATAATATAATATCATTAATGTAAATATTATACACTGAATAATTATTAATATTTATTTACCACTGTTATCTTAATATTATAATTATAGTATTATTATATTAAATAATAATAATAATAATACTTATTATATTATATTATTATATAATCATATAATTATTAATTATTTAATAATTATTTATTAATTTAGATAATTTTTTATCTAAATTATTTGATTATTTATTAATATTTAATATTTAATAATTATTTATTAATTTAGATAATTTTTTATATTATTTAAAAATGATTGATGAAATTATTGATTATTGTTTAGTGCATACGGTAATAAATAAAGTGAATATTGTATCATCGTTGATTCAAGCCTTGATTCAAGGTTGAATAAAGATTGGATATTCAAGCTTCACACACGAAGATTGATCGAGTCTTGAATCGAGCATGGGACGAACATTGGTCTCCAATGTTGAACCAACATTGAGTGACAGTGTTTTAAAGACTGCTTCAACTCTGGATTACCCACGCTGGGCGTTCAAGGCTCAATAAAGCTTCAATCCATCGTCAGCATTGGTCTTTCGCGCCTGGGTTGTAAACATTTACCAATTGTTATACGAAGAAAACAATATACCAATTGTTGAATTTATTAATAACAATAACTACCAATTGAAAAAAGACTGGAAGTACTTAGTGTACAATAACTACCAATTAAAAAACGTCTGTAATTACCAACTGTTAAAACTGTTCAGTAAATGTTTACCAATTATTGATCAAATAACTTCAACTGCAAACTGTTGAATCTATAGGCTTAAAAGTATTTTAATTTCCAAATTTGGAAAAACTATACCTATTGGAGAACATTTGAAATTGCAAATTGTTGTGAACTGTCTATTAAATCTTTCAATTTTTAAGAAAGCTTAAACGTATATAAACGTCCGAAAAACATGGTCTAAAAAAGTGTCTGTCTGTATGTCTGTTTATAGACACAATGGTGTCGCCACGATAACTTTTGAAAACCTCCCGTGTAGAAAAATTGTTGGGTTCTAGTGTGTTGCCAGAAAGACAGTCTATTCTCTAATCGGGCGCTGAAAAGACTGTCTGATCGTGAGCTAATCAGATAAGTGACGTTCGAACCACGCGTTGGTCCAAACTGGACGAGCTAATCAGGGCTAATGAGCAGTGCTAATATTAAAAATTTTAGGTTCGATTTGAATATTTCAGTTTTTTAATTTTTAATAATTTACCTAAATTTACTCGTTTCTTATGTTTATTCAATGTAATGTGAATATATGAGTTATTAAAAATAATAGTACATATTATTGTTATTCATGTAGATTTGTGTATATATTTAATGCCAATAACTTATTATTATTATAATCATAATATTTTGAAATAAATAATATATTACACTAGCATTAAATATCATTTAAAATAGTAATATTTAAAAATAATTTTAGTAAAAAAAACTATTTGCGTTAATTGGTATATTTTTTAAATCCATTCTTTAACAGGTTTTTGACATTGTTTACAAACATGTTTACAATTTTAATTTATAACACTTATACAGATTAAATATAGTAATTTTATTATTTTATATAATACTTTATATATTTATATATTTATACAATACTTACAATGAAAAATATCCGCTCGCATGTGGGATCGAACTCACGTCCCCCACCCCCTTGACGACCGAACGCGTCGCATTTAAACCGCACGGCCACTGAAGTCTGGGTGATAATTCTCCTAATTATCTATATTTATGTCAGTGTCATATATTCTGTTGCTTATATAAAGACAAAGTGAAAACTATGAATAAAATTATTACACATAATAATCCTGAATTATTTAAATTATTAGAAATGAATATTTCAATAATTAATTCTTACTACAATAAATTATAATCATTCAACAATTTTTTAAAGTATATAATTCTTAAGTACAATTATACACTTTTTAAAGAATTCGATAAAAGTTGTATTAAAAATAATAAGAATTGTATTAGGTATGTATGAAAATAATTGAATTATTATAAGAAGAAACTTATAAAAGATTTGTAAATACTTATTGAAATTTTGTGAAAGGTTTTTTATTTATGAAAGTAATTAAATTTTTACTTACATTTTATGGAAATTTTTGTTTATAATAATTGAATTTTTTTTTAATTTTATTAAAATAGTAGATATTGAAAATCATTGAATTAAAGAACATTTTAGAAAATAATTAGAATTTTGTCAAGAATTTTGGTAAAAGTTTGGAAAATAATTGAATTTCTACAATAATCTGTAACTTGTCCAACACTCAATTTTTTATAGTGCTTTTAACTAAAATTGTTCTACAGATAAATTATTTTTAATAATTAATCAAATACAATATGTTACAAAATTTATCTAATTTCAGGAAAACTTGAATTATTAGACATTATTCAGAAATCGAAGTTTTTAAAAATTTTTAATTAAATTAATTCCAAATTCAAACTTTATAAAATATCAAATTAAAGTTTAAAGTGATTAATGAAAATTGTAAACGTAACTCTAATAAAATTCAATTTTGTAATTTCTAAGTAAAATTGGTCATTAAATGTATAGATTTAAATTTTATTTTTATTTATAATAATTCATATAAATCTACAATATTTATTTTTGAACGATTCTTTAGATTGACTAAATTATTTTATTCAATTTTGAAGTGACAACCCATTGTGCATATATAAATTCAAAGAAGACCTACAAATCGGGAACTAAATTCTTGATTGTACTTAAAAAATTTGAATTCTAGTGATGCCAATGAAGTCCCATATAGCATACAGTTAGACAGTCTAGATTAGACCGTTCAAATAAATCCCATATAGCATACAGTTAGACAGTCTAGATTAGACCGTCCAGATGCGTCTAGTTGGGGCAATCACTGGACTCCAGACTGCCCCGAAATTTTTCTACACGGGCTTATTGTATCAACTTGCAACTTTGCATGTACAAAGTTAGTATTAAATACAGAACGAGTTCGTTAGCTAAACATTTTCGTCGAAAACTACAAAAACTACAGTAATTTCAAAATTTTGAAAATTCAATTTTTTCAAATTTCAATTTTTTTAACTTTATATTACTTATATTTTAATATATATTTTATAATAATATATTAATATAATTATAAAATTATCGTTTAAACACGTGTAAATAACTTTAAAATATCATTTCAATAGGAGCTTTTTAATCGTTTTGAATGATATTTACCAAAAACTTAAAATTATTATTTTTAAGGTTAAATAGATAACAATTGAGTATCTATTACAGTTTTCATGTTATTTTTAGAGAAACGAGAGAAATAGTTTTAAAACTAATTTGAAAAACTTACACTTATTAATTAAAGTTTATGTTTTGAGGATGCGTTTTTAGACAGAAAAGAAAGACAAAAAATTTCTAAAAATACACAGAATCTTCTGTAATTACTAATTCACACATTTCTGAGAAAATTAATTTTTTTAAGTGCACAAAATAGCCCCATTGACGGTAATTGGTTACTTCTAAATTGTCAGTGAATTTAAGGTTTTTATTATAAGAATTAAACTATCGCATTCACTGTAATCGGATTCAAAAGTTTCTAGCCTTTGTCTCACAGAATACTAAAACATTCTTAAAAATTATTTAAAGATTTACTTATAACCTTCGTAGTATTTAATTAAAAATATTAAAGAAAATTGTGGAAAGGTTTACATGTCTCAATTTAATAAATGTTTAGCGTCCAACATTTCTAAAAATTTAATTTACTTTTTCATGTAACTCTATTATAGGCGAAAATGAGTTTGAAATTTTGCGTCAATGATTGAGCTAATCCAAAAGTCGACACATCTTTCAAAATAATAGTAACACCACAATAAAAAAATAATTTAATAGGTATTATTATCAGGGATATTGAGCATACCTTTATCTGTTATTATTAAACTGGCTACGTGCAACAGTTTAAACATAGAATTGTTATATATATATATATATATCACGTATACACAAAGAAGCTGATTCTAGTATTTTAAAAAATATTTAGCTTTTTCGGGAAACCATGTTTATGCGTGATTAAAAATTATTTCACATTTGTAATCAGCAAGACCAAAATTTATTATGTATGTCCACTTAATCTCATAATCATCAGCAAACAAAAAAATGTGTTGAGAATGTTATCCTTAAGGTCGTAGTAACTTTAAGAAAAAAAAAGGTTTTTGAAACATATAATAAGAAACAGGAAAAAAAACATAAATAATTCACAACAATCGCGGACTACCGCGAGCTCGACAAACAAACCGCGGAGCGCGACGATCGATATTCGATATTTGAATGTTTGTGATAAAGACCATTAACGAAAACTATCGATAAATCGTAAATTTCAAATGTTAAACTGTTACCAACTATTAACTATAATAATTTCAACTACGATTTTCAATAACCAATAGCTACGATAATTGTTATTTATTTCTTACGGTAGTCGACTAGTCGGTAATTTTTTCTGATGATGTTTTTTAACAACTGATAACCGTAATAATTGCTATAATTCGAACTACCTACAGTGACAAAAACTATTTTTTTGTCAGACGATAGTTACCAAGGCCTGTAATTTTTTCGGACACAATTTTTAACTATCGGTAGTTACATCAGCCTGAACTTTTTACTAACACAATTGCCAACTATCGTTATAAAAAACTTTTTCTTTTGTCTGACTGTAGTTATAACCGTGGATAATTTTTTCAGACAGTATTTTTAACCCCTTGACAGTCCATGGCCTATATGTGGCCACAAAAAGTCGTGCCACCTTTACGTCTGTGGCCATATATGTCCATCTCAAAAATAAAATACTAAACATAATTCGATTTGAATGACCAAGTGCATACTAAGGTTTTTGGGGTCGCTGAATCCGAATTTCAAATCAGATTTTCAAAATTCAAAATGGTGGACCTAAAATGGCGACTATGAAGATTTAAAAATTTATCAAATACGCTTGAAACTCGTTACTTGGAGGTTTTCGGGGTCGCTGATTACGAATATGATGTCAGATTTACAAAATTAAAATGGTGAATCCAAAATGGCGGATAATTTCAAGATTCATGCAATTTGATCGAATTTTAGGTCCGCCATTTTGGATTTCAAAATCTGACATCGGATTCTTAATCAGCGACCCCGAAAACCCCCGAGTAACAAGTTTTAAACAAATCTGTTGGATTTTTTATTTTCTCGACCGCCATATTGGATCCGCCATTTTGAATTTTGAAAATCTGACATTAGATTCGTAATCAGAGACCCCGAAAACCCCCGAGTAACAAGTTTCAAGCAAATCTGATAAAATTTAAAAATTTCGAATTCGCCATTTTGGATCCGCCATTTTAAATTTTGAAAAAATGACTTCACATTCGAATTTTGCGACTCCAAAAACCTTAATTACAATGAAATCACATTTTTTAGAAACTTTTTTTTCTTGGACCGTTTTTGGACCACAAGCGATTTTTAGCTGGACTGCGAAGGGGTTAACCATCGCTAGTGAGTAAAACTATTTATTTTGACGGTATTAACAACAGCCGGTAATTTTTTACCGCCTTTTAAAATTCATTCCAATTGACAGTAAACGATAATTATAAACGCAGAAACAAAAACCAACATTATTCTCACACGACAAATAAAATTTTTAAAAATCAAAATTACTGTTCTTTTCTGCATTTAACGGTAATTATCTGATAAATATTGTCGATTTAAAAAAGATTGACAGTAATCTACTTATTTTAGGACAGAAATATATCGAGTAGAGAAAAGGCGTGTAACTGAACGAAGCTGATTTCTGGCGGAATTGAGGATGATAAATAATTTTTTTCCATTCTGGATTGTAACAAAATGTCAAAATGATTAATTACAGTATCAAGAGATATATCCCTCTTGATAGTATGCACATCTATTCTAAGCGTGCTAGATATCTGCATCGATTATGTCATTTTTCATGTAAAATGATACAACATTGCAGAAGTAGATTTATAATAATAAAAGAGAAAATGGCGCCGAGACAAGAAAGTCTGTTTTCGCCGGGAGGTGAATTTACTTTAACGAGTTGGCATATATAAAGTATTATAACATAAATGTCGTAACAAATCGAACTTTACAACAATGTATACACATATACATATTCACTCGGCTTACTTGCAGGTGTCATCGTTCATTTTTTTTCAAATTCTTTATTTGACGTTAATTAATAATTAAAATCCCCCTGACCTTTTTCTTCTTTCTCACAGTCTTTTAATATTTATAATACATATATACATGGAGGCTCACAGAAATTCCATCGCATTTTTGTAAATTATAAACTTATATATACTAATATTAATATTTTATTTTTTCATTTTTACTTTAAGAGATATAAATATATATTTAAAAGTGAAAAAATTTGATAAATTTCTTTTATCTTTTTATATCAATTTGCTGAAGTTGGAGAGTTTCTGTTTTTTATTTACTTAGAAGTAAGTTTTTCGAAAAACACCTGTAAGATAGTGATGTTAATTTTATTAAAAGAAAACTTCGTTCTTTTATAAATTAGAAAATTGAAGATAAATAAATTTTAAACTTTAAAGTAAATTAAAATTCATATTAAATGGGCATTCAACTATTTAAATAGTTGGGAAAAATTAGATTACAAGGTTAATAGAAAATTAAATTTCAATCTAAAAAATAAAAAATTTTAACCTCAATTTATTTATAATATAAATAAATAAAATTCGAAATCTCAATTAAAAATAAAATAAGATGTTTAAAATCAGATATTTATTTCTTCAATCAATATGATAGTTTATTTATTTAATTAAAACATTAGAATGTTATTTAATTAAAATAAATAGGTTTGCGACAAAAATTTAATTTTGTTTTTCTTTGACTTTTCCTTGATCGCCAGATAAAATTTTAACTTTTTCCCAAATCCTAAAAAATATTTTGATACACTCTAAAAATAATTAAATCAAAAAAATGTTCACTTACTTTTTTCTATTATTTTTTTTATTTATAAAAAAAAATCTCAAAAATATGGGTACAACTTAATAACTTTTTACATAATTGTTTGTATATAACACTTATTTCGTAACCCTCTTGATAATTATTTTGCGAAAAGTGGTGAAAAAAGAGTTAAGAAAAAAAATTTACTTTTACTTTAACAATAATGTCTAGATAAATGATATCCTGGGAGGTTGATTGGTGCCAAAGTTGAAAATTGCTTCGTACAATACTGACATTTTCCTGTTAAAAATTGATTTGAAAAAAATGGTTATCTTATAATTACAATATTTACTAGGATTGGCGAAAAATAAACATAAAGCCAACGGAAGAGAAAGAGAGTTAAATCAGAGATAGCTTTATTAACAGTTTGTCTGTGATTTATATCGTAATTATCGTGTTCTCGATTTCAATTAAGTTTCAATTTGGCCTTCGTCTGACGGATGTTTTCAACGTTTTCTTACGCTTGACTGATGAATACCTTTGCCAAACATTACGTTTCGTTCGTGTCAATTGAATCAAACCCACTTTCATCTCCTGAATAATAGAAGAAAAAAAAGAATATTCAATTTATTGTCAAATACCGTTCCATAAAGCGAATTTGACGATCCACTATTACCTATTAAATAAGTAATAAATTTCATTTCTAATTAATCTGTTTTTTAAATTTCATTTTTAATTAATCGTCCTTTTTATTTCGTTTTTCTTTTTAATTCCCATTTTATTTAGAATTTAAGAATCTGAATACCAAATAAATTTCTTAAATTTTAATTACTTTATATTAATTTAGTTTCAATTTTGTTTACTATAATTTTTAATAGCATGAAGGAAACTATATGAAGTTTAGTATAGTAATGTATCAAATATCAAGAATATTAATCAAATTTTAATACAACTATATTCAATTTCATATAATAATTTTTCTTTAAACTCTAATATTTTCTAAAACAAAATTTTGCTTTTTTGCATTTTTTTTCCCAAATTTGTAAAATATTTTGATAAATTTTAGTAGTTATATTATTTTCGTGTGAAAATTTGAGATTTGAATTTATTAATATTTAGATTATACAGAAATTTGAATATTTTCCGGTTCCAATGGATTGCATTTGCATTGGATTAAAATTTAAACAATATTGAAATTTCTACAATTTAAAATATGCATAGATTAAGTATAAAACCGATAAAAAATTTTTAGGAGTTTTATTCTGACCTTAAAAAGTTAGAATCGATTAAAAAGTAGATCACTTGAAAAATAAATTATAAAATTCTTGACTAAAATTGTAACTTTTATCAAGTGGGATTTAAATCTAATAAAATTTGATGCAATCAAAATTTAAATAAATTGTAACTTAGTAAAAATTAAAATTTGAGTAAATTGAAATTTAAAAAATTAAACATTGAAGAAAATAAAATTTCGAAAAAAAATTTGGATAAATTATTGTATAAATTCAATAAATTTGAAATTTCAGTCCACTGAAAATTAGAATAAAATTAAAATTTAAATAAACGGAAATTTAGGTAGAAAATAAATTTGAATAAATTGAAATTTTAATCGATTAAAAATTATAATCAATTGAAATATAAATAAATAAATTCTATTTAGATAGAAAAAAAATTTGTATAAATTACAATATCACACTGTGCCTGAACCAAAAAAAAGTTGTTTAAGAAAACATCCATTTCAAGTATGGAAATTTTAAAAAATACAAGGAATTACATAAAAAAAATGCTGTGTTAGTTATAAAATAATTCAAATTAATAAATGATAATGCATTATACAAGTTTAAAAATAAACTTTGCCAAAAGTTACTTAAAAAATACTTATAAGGCTATTCAAGTTGGGTGGCGGAAATCCAAGGTGGACGTTTACTGGTGCACACACATTGTATAGAAAGTGTATGGGATAGAGTCTAATTTTTTAAATATCTCGCTTAAACGAAATTTTTAACCATAAGTATATTAGGATTTTATGTTTCATTTTTAAAGAGGAGCCAAATCATGAAATATATAACACATAAATTAACCCTGTAAAGTCAAGTGGCGATTTGGTTGAGTGCATAAAGCGCATCCCAGCAGCTCACTTAGAGGGTTATCCTATGTGACTTGGGGTTCGAGTCCACCTTACCCTCATGGTGTTATAGTTGTGAAGATAATTTTTTTTAATTAAACACTTTTTTATTTTAAAAGAACGCAAAATTTGAATCATTTAAATTTTTTTAAGTCTTTGTAAATAATAATTCCACAAAAAAATGTTTAATAATTTTTGGAAACTTGCTGGTAACTTCTAGGAAGTTTCCAGGAAATTAACAGGAAGTTTCCATGGGAAGCTTCTAACCTGAAGGTTGCCACGGGAAACTTCCTGGAAGTTTTTGTGCTATGTGGGAAGAACCTGTTGGGGGTTTTCTAAGGTTTAAGGTTTAAGGTCGCATTTATTTAAAAAAATTTTTATTCAACTGAAATAACTACTGTTTCGATTTACTCCTTGCTCCTATTTACCCCCATCTGACCCTATTGAAATTAGTAAACATTTTAATTAATTCAAATTTAGAGAGCAGAAACACTATTAATATTTTTTAAATTCTAAACTTGGCCTAATTTTAAAATTTGAAACCTTGAACTAATTGGATAACTAATACGAAAAATTGACATTATTTTGAAGCAATAAAAGAATAATTGCATACCAAAATAAAAGAATTGTTGCAATTTTCCTACCCTCAATTAACAGTAATTTCCCCTCTTGCTGTTGATGTGTTGCAAGAAATATTATCTGCGCCGTCAAAGTAAAATTATAACATTCTAATATCATACCTTTTGAGATTTAAAAACATGCTTTGAATAGAAATGAAGTCATGAATTTTTTCCATGATTTAAACATTGGCTTTTTGAACTAGATAGAAACAATCAAAATACATAGGTGCGATATATTTATAAAAGGTAGGTGTTGTCACTTACAACTATATACGTATACAGTTACAGTTGTGTATTTAATAATATGTTATGTGTAGCGCAAATTTATAATTATGCATGTATATGTATATACAAGTATGTATGGTGATTTTTTTGTTTCCTAAGATTCGTAACAAAGCGTATAGTATATACAATAAACAATGTAGGATACATTTTATGTATGCATATGTGAACCGTGGCGAGTTAACCACCATAAAATAACTGAGAACAAGCATTTTAATGATTTTAATGCATTGAACTGATATCATTGGTATCGGATATAGTTGTATTAGTTTATATATATATATATATATATATATATATATATATATATATAGTATATAATGTATCGAGTGAAAACTCAGCATGAGAACTATTCTGAGAAAACTTATATTTTATATACACATCTCTCGCTATACATTTATATTCAGGGATGAGATTTATGCAGTCAACTTAAGAGAAATTATTGCTTTCCAGTTAATTGCAAAATCTTAATCATTTCGTTATTATAACATATATATATATATATATATATATATATATATATATAGTCGGATATATAAAATTAGACTTATAATTATGTATTAATACATTTTTTTAATACCCTTTGAATCGAAAATTTACAGTTTTATCTTTTATGGACAAAATTTTTTACCTACATATATGTTAGTTTCATGGTATAAATATATATTCGAAGACGATAAATCTTTTTTATTTTTAATTAAAATTCCGTTTTTTATTTACATTTTGATATTAATAAAGGTTAAAAATATTATTTTAATATTTTCCTTTCTATAAAATAAACATAAATTTTTATTTTCCATTTTATCAACACTCGTAATTTCCACATACTATCAACTTCATGATAATGATTCAATTATTTATAATACTAAATTTAATATTTTCTGATTAATTTAATTCCACGATTTAAATTACCTAAATTATGGCATGATTACAAATTTTATTAGATACAAATTTAAATTTGTTCACATTACAATTAATATGCACTTCAATTTTTAATTATTCCAAAATTAAATTCATCTAAATGATAATCTATTCAAAACGTTATTTATCAAATAAATTTTTATTCTATCAACATTCCAGTTTTTCAAAGGGCCTACCGGAGTAAGCATGCAAAATCTGCCACCGCTTAAAAAAATTTGAAATTTTTGTTACATGTTGGCAGCATTAAGATAAAATTTTTCACCAAATATTTTTTCAAAAAATTCATTTTTGTAAGAGTTGTGGAGAGAGAAAAAAATCAAAACTTTGTTTTTTCTCGAAAACCACTGGATCGATTTTAATGAAATTTACACATGTTTTATAAATTAATAAGAGTAATTTAAAAAAACATAGTGGCGCATCATTCGTTTCAAGTAAATGCGACAAATTTTTCAAAAGTCGTCCGCCATATTAGATCTGCCATTTTGAATTTTAAAAATCTAACATTACATGCGTCATGAGTGCCCAGAAAAACATAAGTACTAAATTTCAAGCAAATTAAGAAATAATCAGTTACTGGATACATTGTGCTTCAGCCGGAATGATGCGCCACATAGGATTTTAATCTTTTTCACTATGTGGTACCCGATTAAAAAAATTAACAAAAATATTTCTTAAAAGTACACATTTAGGAGAATTTTCTGTAAAAATTCCAAAGTAGTATCTCCAAATAAGGACAAAAATTTTTTTTTTAATAAAAAAAAATTTTTAGGGGTTTTTCTAGGCAAAATTAAATTTTTTTAAAAATTCCTCTTATTAATTTCTAAAACACGTATAAAGTTTATTAAAAATTTTCGAGAAAAAACAAATTTTTGATTTTTCTTTCCCCCTCCATAACTCTTACAAAAATGAATTTTTTGAAAAAATATTTGGTGAAAAATTTTATCTTAATGCTGCCAAAATGTAACAAGACTTTCAAATTTTTTGAGCGGGGCAGATTTTGCATGCCTACTCTGCTAGGTCCTTTGAATTTAATTAAAATTGAATTCTTATCGAAATTTCAATTAAATTAAAATTCAAATTATTTATTTTTTATCCTAGAACTATATCACGAAACATTGTCAATTAATTAGTATTAATACCTACCTATATACAATACCCTTCACTAAACGTGAAGCGGAAACCTACAATATCGACCAAGTTTCAAGCCCCCATTTTTTCATAGCTTTAAATTTGTTTTTCAATTAAAATTCAATTTTTATTCAAATTGCAATACATTTGAATTTTCAATCTACTCAAATTAGAATTCATTTAAATTTCAATTTAATTAAATATTTATCCAACTCTAATATCAGTAAATAAAAATTTGAATTTAATTAAAATTTAATTTGATTTAATTTTCAATTTAATTAAAATTTAATTCGATTTAAATTTTCAATTTAATCCAAATTCATTCACTTACATTTGTAAGTTTATAACAATTGTAAATTTTAATTTTTTAGCAATCGCTTTATTTCAACCTTAAAGTATAGACTTTAAGCTTTAATTAAAAAAAATTCACTTAATTATCTTTATTTGTTTCAAAGTAATAATAAAATGAAAATAAAATAAACCTAAAACTTTAACACCTGATTACTTCAAAAATAAATTATTTTTTTAAAATATTTTAGGGGCACAAAGTATACTCATATATCTACCAAAAATCATAGATAACTTGAAAATTGAAGACAAAAATTTTTCAAGTAACTGGTTTCACTTATTTTGACCCTAATTTAAATTTAAATTTTATTAAAATTTTTACTGGATTAAAATTTCAATTGACTAAATTTTAATTCCTAAACAAATTTTATGTCCCTCGGAATTACAATTTATTTAAATTTCATAACTTATTTTAATTTGATATGAAAATTCCCGATTTTTCCTGGTCAAATTATTTCCTTCCCGGAAATAATATTGAGTGACATACGATACCAATTTCACGACAGTGTTACTATTTTAATACGGCCAAGCTACGCTCCACGTTTGGGCGCGCTAGTCACCCAAGTGTGGTTCAATCACAGTTCTAAGATACACACAAAAAACCCAGTCTCATTTTTGTTGCATCTCAAAATGAGACTATGTTAAACGCCATAGAACGTGGCGCCACCTAAGAGTCTCATTTTTGTTGCAACTCAAAATGAGTAGCGTATGATACTCATTTTGAGACTAGATTTTTTTAGTGTACCCCACATAGCACAAAAATTTCCAGGAAACATCCAGGAAGTTTTCCGTGGCAACCTTCCTGGAAATTTTCAGGAAATACAATAATGTCCGCAGGTTAGAAGCTTTCCATGGAAACTTCCTGGAAGTTACCAGGAAGTTTCCAAAAATCCTCAATGATATAATGAAAAATATAATATATAAATTAAACCTGTAAGTCAAGTGTCGATTTGGTTGAGCGCATAAAGCGCTATCCCAGCAGCATACTTTTGAGGTATGTGTGCTGTAGTTGTGAAGATAATTTTTTTTTAATTATACCTACTTTTTCGTAAAGTTACCAGGAAGTTTCCATGGGAAGCTTCCAACCTGCGGACTTTATTGTATTTCCAGGAAGTTACCAAGGGTAACTCATGTGATTACACTTTCATTCCTCGAGAGTATTTTTCCCTATACACGGAAAAAATTAGTTGCTGAAATTTTCCTCGACTTTGTAGAAGACTTTCGGATGTAGTCGAAAGTATTTAAATTTTTAAATCACTCTGTTTTAAAAATTATATTGAAAGATCGAAGAAAAAATGTACTACATTCGAAGAGAATTTAGAAAAAGGATTTGAAACTTTCAGCGACAGTCGAGGAAAATGAAAACACAGCCAGCGCGAACGATTCAGCGACAGTCGAGGAAAATGAAATCACAGCCAGCGCGAACGATTCAGCGACAGTCGAGGAAAATGAAAACACAGCCAGTGCGAACGATTCGGCGACAGTCGAGGAAAAAAGACGTGTTCGAATTTTCTTCTACAGTATTCTAAACTTTCAACGATAGTCGCGGAAAATGAAAAATTCTGCGGACCAGTAAAAAAAATTCTTTCAGTTCTTATTTATTTCATTTCTTTTATGCCTTATATTTAATTACAATCCTACATTTATACATAATCACGACACTCATCACATGTAATTTGACACTATTTAATCACTAATAACCTGCCTAAAACTAAATAGCTAACACCAATACGCATATTATCCTACACTTTCGTTGTTTCGCACGCTATATTTTTTTCATCGTCCTTATATACTAAATGGAACCTTTCTTTACCGCTTGTGAGAAAAAGTGCAATATTTTGAAAATTAAAAATCTCAAATATTTCTCTTCAACATATTTTAGAATTTTAAAGAGTATTTCAGTATACGTTAAGGACTATTTTACAATTATTTTTAATTTATTAAATGAATAGAAAAATGATAATATTTAATTAAAATAATAACTAAGGCAATAAAATTATTTTCTGTTCATTATTCTAAAAACTTATTTAACGATTAATAATTATATTTTATATATACATATAAAAAGATTTTAATCCTCCAATATATAATTCACAAACACTGTAGACAAGAATTTGTAAATGAACGGTATTAAATTGACTGCAGATCGCGTTTATCGCCTGAGAGTATGCGCATCTTTTCTGCGCACCGTTTTCCTCGACTCGTCGACGAAACTTTGTATCAAAGTGTTACAATAATTCCACGACTTTTTTCCGCTACTAGGTTTATAAAAAGTCCTCGACTTTTTTAGAGAATTTCTGCTAAAATCATAGAGTATTTCTATAAGTTTATAAAGTATTTTTTCATATCCGAGAGTCTTCGAGTAGTAGCTGAAAACTTCAGCGACTAATTTTTTCCGTGTATACACGGAGAAAAATGAAAAATCAGATTTCGACTGAATATAAAACAATTTGAATGATTTATATTATTGTAGGAAGAAATATTCAATTTTAGTTCTGTATCCCAAAAAGTTTAGTAACGATTTTCAAGGATATACTTCCGATTAGTGCATATGTCCGATTTTAAGGAAACTTGGTATACTTACGTAATTTTGTGCCCTGATAACGAATATCATCATGAAAATTGGCGCAAATTTCATTTTCATGGTAAAAACCATAAAAAACACTATAAAAATGGGTTTGTTTGCGTTTAACTCGTAAAAAACGCTAAAATTTTTTAAATGTTTCATACAAAAGATATAGATTTTACAAAATAAACATTTTTTGTTTCCACTATTTTTTTCAAAAAATTGTTAATTTTCGAGAAAAATGCAATAAACCATAAAATTCAAAAAAAAATTGGTTAAAAAATATACTTTCAACTAAAAGGACATGTAATTTTAACAAAATAAAGTTTCTTTATGTATCTTGGTACGCTGATTACGAAAATCATCATGGAAATTTCCCGTGTAGAAAAATTTCTTGTTGAACTATGTGCAAGATAAAAACTATATCGTAAATAACTCGTGAAACTATTCACGTAAATCTATATCGAAACGGTCTAGCTACTGTACAGTTTCACTTCATTAAGTGATTTATATTGTTAAACGTTCTTGGATCTGTGTAGTTTCACTACATTAACTACTTTACGTTGTTCAACTATATAAATTCTGCCATATAAAATAAAATATTTAAATAATAAAAATCAGTAATTGTTTTGCATAAAAGCAATATACACTTTTCGGCGAGTATTTCTACCAAATAGGAAATTGTTCGCCTTTGAAAAAGTCCCGCGCTGCTTATGTTTAAAATTACTTAGGATAATTTGTCACCAGGGCGCGCAAGTTTCTTTTCTCGTTAACAAGTTGTTTTACCAATTATATATAAGAAGAGACGATTTCATTCTTAAAGTTAAAGACAAATATTATTTTTGTCTGATTTTTATCACACTCAGTTTTTAATAGAGTGTTTCAATTAAATTAATTCCTTTTCCTGTATTAGACTAGTACTTTATTTTTTCATTTATTGTTTTGAACCACTTTGGCTATGTGTTGTATTAATAAAATATTAATTTCAGACATTGGTTCAATATTGGTAACCAAGAAATAACCATTCATAAATTTAATTTTAAAACGCTGGTAAATAATTAATATTGGTTATTAATATTGGTTCAATATTTGTTGTAAATAAACAACCAAGGCTTGGAAATTCCGGCATTTGCCTTAGATGTACATAAATTGTTCTAGATCGACAATATAGTTTTAATACAGATTCACAGGATTGTTCTGATATAGTAAAACTATCTAGAAACTTGATGTTCGTAACGTTACATTTCTAGACAGTTTCTATAACATTTCACAATACTGGAACTATACAGTAAATAGTAAAACTATATCGTTACGCTACAGATACGTGACAAATTTCCACACGGGTGGCATACTGTAAGTTTGTACCAAGTTTAATTGTAATTCATTTATTATTGTTAAAAATATGGTAGAAAAAGTGATTTTGACGCTTGAAAGTAAATTTTTCAAGTCTTTGTTTTTTTTGTTACATCTTTTTCAAAATTACTATTTGCATTTATTTTAATTCAGATACTCAATTGTTACAAACTTTTTATCTACGTTTACTTAAAACGGAGTCTGTTCTGTACGAGAGACCTTAGATTCATCCCAAACAGTTTATCGCAATTCGGAAAAAAAATTTCTTGTGAATGTTACAAGATTTCCTGTGCCATCTATGAACGGCGGTTGTAGTATTCACAAACGTTCACTTGAATTTTCTTGCGCTTGCGTGAATATCTCGGTATTATTACAGATTGGTTTGTGGTACGCCCAAACCTGCTTGTTGGAAACACAAAACTCGCCTGCACAATGCACAACTTAACCTAATTGTATATTTTACAAAAAAATTTGTTTTTTGAACAAACTTTGTTTGTTCAGTTTCTTGGTTTTTTATATACGGGGGATTTCGCGTCAAGTGATCAAGGGGTCTTTTGGTGCAATGTTTATTTCAATAATTTTTTACTCTTAAACAATTAAACATACAAATTTGACAAAGTACATTTTGGAAAGGTTTTTTCATGCTCTTTCGATTGGAAATAAGCATTTTGAAAAAAAAAATTTTTGTGACCCAAAAAAATCAAAATTAAAAATAAATTTCAATTTTTGGGGGAGAAAGACCCAATTTTTTTTTTTTTTTTTTTTTTAAACGAAAGCTGAGGTTTTTTCCTAAAAGGACATATAAATGGTAAAGTGGGACTAGAATGTTTAAACATTGAAAAAATGAGTTTTCTACTCGCCGGAGCGCTCTAAACCCGGTTTTATGCTCCGTTTAGGAGAAAATTATTTTTTTCAATATTTAAACATTCTAGTCCCACTTTACCATTTATATGTTCTTTTAGGAAAAAACCTCAGCTTTCGTTTAAAAAAAAAAAAAAATCGTATCCATCTCCCTCAAAAATTGAAATTTATTTTTAATTTTGATTTTTTTGGGTCAAAAAATTTTTTTTTTTCAAAATGCTTATTTCTAATCGAAAGAGCATGAAAAAAGCTTTCCAAAATTTACTTTGTCAAATTTGTATGTTTAATTGTTTAAGAGTCAAAAATTATGGAAATAAGCATTGTACTGAAAAACACAAAAATTTAACCCCCTCCCCCCATACATGGAAGTCTCGGTGTTGTGTGTAGTGTGCGTCGTGCCGCATTAATTGTCTCAATTAATAAAAATTTTTATTTTAAATATAATAGCAGTTCTTTGATAAAGTTCTAGTGTTACACAGAAAAAACTTTGACTCATTTTTGTTGCATCTCAAAATGAGTCTACATTATATGACATAGAACGTAGCGCCATCTGCCTTACTCATTTTTGATGCGTATTATATTTTATTGTAATGTTCAATTTAGGCACTGTGGGGGCACTTCCACTAAATAAAGGGAGACTATAACTACAGTTCTAGGTAAAAGGTGCAGATGTCGCTGTCATAGAAGCAAAACAAATTTGCGGTTAAGCGCATGCGTTTACTTTGAATTTTAAAACATGATTTTTTATTCTCATGAATTAATAATAATTGATTCTGCTTCTTTTACCTTTATAAAGTATAACAATGTTTTTGTGTCCAAATAATCTTTTTATTTTTGCTTAATTCGAAAAAACAGAAAATTGCACAGTCATTTAAATTGTGTTAATATACAAATGAATAATGTAAGTTACCCATATTAAATTGATACAGTTTTTTAAACATAGTAAATTTTACTAATAAATAGTAATTTTTATTAATGTATTAGTAACTGTTACTAATTCAAAAGAATTTTTTTTACAAATTCATATTTTAATCATTCATTTTGGTGTTAAAATAACATTTTACAATTTTCTGTGAGAAAATTGTTTGTGTAGCAAAAAACAAGAAAAAGTCTTTTTCCCACCTATAATTTTTGAAATTGAGAAAAGAAAATAATTCTAAAAATGTTCATTATTTTCATAAATATAATAATTTAATATCCCATCTAATAAAAATCTCTGAATTCTACATAAATATAGAAACCAATTTTGGCTTTTTCAACAAATATATAGTGAAAGCCACTTTAAAATAAATGTGCTGACGAAACTTCCAGTGAACTATTTCGAAGTTCACGTTTTATAAACATTGCAGTTAATGAACTCTATTTAAGGCTCTGTTAGAATTTTATTTCATGGAAAGAAAAGAAAACAAGAAGAGAGATGTGAAATACGCGAAAATTTTAAGATTCTATATATATTTTTTTTTCGTAATAACGGATACAAGTAATTTATAACGAAATCAAATATAATTACACACGGGAGTTAATAAAATGTTTGACATATTTTATCGCATTATTTTTTCAAGTGAATAAAAAGACCTCTTATATTTTCTTTATAATTATAATAGAAATGTTACATTCGGTTTTTTTCAATTGTGCACGTATGTTTTTATTGTTATTCTAATAAATAATTCGCGCCATTTACATACGTTAATTTATCGTACAACTAATGAAATAATTGTGGTAGGTCGTTAAATAAGAGATCCCCATCCGAAACCATTCATCTCACACACCATCGATCATTCTGTTGCAATAGAAGCAATCTCAACCAAATTAATTGATAGGTAAACAACCACTGGTCAATTAAAAAATACTTGCTTCTGCATATTCACGGGTTTCAAACTCAAGACAGAAATCTATTTGAACCTTTTGATGATATTTTAATCACCATATGCATACAATTTTCCTTTCCATTATACTTAATAACACTTTCATTATATACTAAATAACTAAATGAATATTTCTATTTACAAATCATTAACATTTATTTTTTGAATTGAAATTTTCTCTTCAAGTCAGATTTTTAATTGATTATTAATCAAAATGTTATGAAATAATCTAGTAATTACGTAAGGCATTTGTTTCAACAAACAAATCGTTTAATAGAAATATTTATGAATTAAAAAGTATTTTTTACCTCAATGAATAATAATTAATTAAAATTAAATTTTTAATTCAAAAATACAAAATACTTCAATAAATTGCGACCTGACACGAAAAAACATAAATTTAATTTGAAAATTTTAAACTTGCAATATAGTGGATTTTTTTTATTCGTGAAAAATAGTTTTCTCAGGGCAAGGCCTCTTAATTAAGAAACTGAATCATCAATTAATTCAACATCGATTGTAATTAAAGGAAAGAATTCTGAAAAATCCACTTCTCACGAGGCACTCGTAAAATTGACTAGAACTTATGTTGCAAAAGGAATGTCTAATCGTTGTAAGACTCTTTAGGAAAATGCCCAAGCATCTATGTTAGTTTCACATTATAGTTTAATTAATAGATGAAAAAGAGAGAGAAAGAGAGAGAGAGAGAAAAGCAAAAAATAAAGAAAACGGGAGAAAAAACGATGTCGATTCTCCTGTATTGAATACTTCTCCAACTTCCTACTGTTGTCGCAACACTTTTAGTTTATCGGCATCGACACACAACCATAAGTTTTAATGTTCTCCTATCACCGATTGTAAGCAGAAACATGCTCCCAGTAGAGATACAGTGTCTACATGGCGTCAATGCACACATCCGTTTCTCATAGAAAATAAATTCATGTCTTTTGCTTTGATTTTACATTATATGGCGCCGTGAAACCGGATTATTGTAAATACTTTTGTTCAATGTTGTCGTGATTATAATTAAATCTTGTTTTTCGACATTTTACTGTATTTTTCGAATTTCAATTTAATGCTATTTAAAGGATGAATACTGTTTTTAATTTTATCGCCAATATTGGTCCAAGTTTTCGAGTATAGGATTTTTAGTCAATAATTAATTTTAAAAAAAGTAACAATACGTACAGCTTTAAGATCTAAAGAAAGAGATAGAATTTTGGGGATAGAAAGAGATAAAGTTTTTTCTTTCTCTTTAAAATAGCCACTTTGCATATCCCAAATATTATGCCTTTTTATCTACAAATTTCTATCTCTTTTTATACCCTATTATCTCCTATATATCTCTTTGTATACTTATGTACTTTTACATCTTTTTATTTCTCTTTGCTGCAAATTTTTATCCTTTTTATTATATAAACAATTAATTAACCAACATTATTATTATTTGGGGAGACTGGGGTAAACCCGCTCACTTTTTTTCAGAACGGTAAAAACCTAGGAAATGATTCTCTAAAACCAAGTTAATTTATATAATTTGAAAGCTTATGATTTCTACTAACAAAATAAAAAAGAATTTTTGATTTATCTTTCTTACTTTTACTTAGGGAAAATTTTTAATACACATATACCAAATTTCAAAATCATAATTTTCCAGGGTAAATCCGCTCACCCCTCGGGGTAAACCCGATCACTTGATTTTTTTTAAGAATTTAAGGTTATCCCGACAGTTTTATTTTGTATATATTAAATTTCTCCTTATTTCCGTCTTCAGTATGATTTATAATGATAAATTATGAGTTCTATAAACAATAAATATTGGTTTATTAAATAGTAAGTATAGGTTTGATGAATTACAACTGTGAATTTAAATAATATTTTATTAAGAGAAAATTAAAATGTAGATACAATTTTGGATGTAACAAGTTATAGATTTTATTGTTCATAAAATATAACAAATAAAATTCGAAATTTTTAATTTAAAAATAAACAATGATAAAACGTGATCTGAACGAAAACAACAAACTAGATTTATGTCTTTTTTTAGCCGAAAAAGACAGCGACAAATTTTGATTATTTGTTTGCGTTGTTTGTTATAACCGTTATAACCTAATAATCACTGATAATGACTGATATAGCCTTCGCGCTACCGGACGGCCACCCACGGTGGCCAACTAATACATAATGTTGAATATCTCCTCGAATTTTGTATCAATCGAATCACCATTTTAACTCACTGAACAAAATTTTATTTACTTTCGAAAAAAAAGAAAATTAAATTTTGTATATTGCAAAAAAATAAAAATAAAATCGTTAAAATTTTACAGTAAAATTGTTTTATATCAATAAATAAAATATATTATGATGTTATAATACATTTTTTATTTGTTTAAACAAATTATTGTTGTTATTTACCAACTTTCTCTAGAATGCACCTAGAAAGTTGCAGTTTTTTCCTAATTTTGCAATTTACTAAATCTTATATAATTACTGATAAAGAATAAAAGCTGAATAAAAATTTAACTATTGTACGGTAACCTAAGTAAAAAATATATATTTATTTGTTCAAAAAAACAAAATTGTTTAAATACTCAGTAATATAAGTATAAGAAATAAAAGGTTAACAAACTACGAAAATGTGTAAATTAGAAAAAAAATCAGTTCATTCTGTAAAAAGGTGGTAAGTAACAACAATAGTTTGTTTAAAAAATTTTCAAACAATAGTTAAATTTTTATTCTTTATCACTAATTATATAAGATTTAGTTAACTGCAAAATTAGGAAAAAACTGCAACTTTCTAGGTGTATTCTGGAAAAAGTTGGTAAATAACAACAATAATTTGTTTAAAAATTGTTTAAAAAATAGTTTAATTTTTATTCAACTTTTATTCTTTATCTGTAATTATATAAGATTTAGTAAATTGCAAATTTAGGAAAAAAACTGCAACTTTCTAGGTGTATTCTAGAAAAAGTTGGTAAATAATAACAATAATTTGTTTAAAAATTGTTTAAAAAATAGTTAAATTTTTATTCAACTTTTATTCTTTATCTGTAATCATAAAAGATTTAGTAAATTGCAAAATTAGGAAAAAACTTCAACTTTCTAGGTGTATTCTAGAAAAAGTTGGTAAATAATAACAATAATTTGTATAAATAATTTTTTTATAATAAAACATAAAACATTATTAAGATGCAGTATTTGTATTAACACATAATTATATTTAAAACGTTTGATGAATTTTTATCGTTTTGGGAACATAATAGTAAAAAAGCGTTTGGCCACCCTGGGTGGCCGTCCGTTAGTCCGCGCATACAAAAATTATTGGTAGCGCGAAGGATAGACATGATTCCGCTCAATGTTTGCAACAAATATTGATAGTTCGGCGCCATCTATTAAAAAAAATCGTCACAAATCGCGAAATGCGGGACATTCAAAATTTTAAATATTGAACTAATTACCCAATCATTCAATAACATTGTTAGGAAATGAATATTATTTCTCTTTTAATATATATTTTTAATATTAAAAATTTTAAGATCGCCAAAAAAACGCAAATACTGTTAATACTGATTCGGCTTCCTACACAAATTTAATAAGTGAGCGGCTTCACCTCGACTTCATGTGAGCGACTTTACCCGAACGTATTTCTCCTATTTCAGAATAAATTTAAATAAATCTTTTTGAAATCAAACAAAACTACATACAGTCGGGCCGCAGAACTGCACTGAGAGAAGTCCAGGACTTCATAGTTCCCGCTAGACGTCGCTATAAGCTACTCTGCTTGTCGCGTTTGAGATGTCTCGAATCTAGGGCTCAGACGAGAGTTTGACTTAGACCTTTCTAGAGTGTAGTACTCAAGCATCTATTATATGTGAGGATTCACCTCACTACGAGTATAGTTCTCAAAATTGGAACCTAAAATAAAGTGTCTAATCAATCTTGTAATAAAGGAGAAAGCAAATTAGCATCTTATGGAATATTGAGTTTGAGTATTTTCAATAGTTGCGGAAAACAATACACACATTATCTATAACCTACAAAAAAAAATTATCTATACTGTGGACCTTGGAACAAACGAAATCCACACAGACGCGCTGTCATTTTTGTTGCAATTCACTGGAATTTTATAAGGACGGAGTTGCCTCATAGTTTCCAAATGAATTTCTCTGGACACCGGTTTTGGAGTTTCTGAAACAATTGTGTTGGAAAGCGTTGTGCTGAGGGGGTAGACATTTGGGAGGAGTTTTGAAAATTTGATTACGAATATTATCCCAAAACAGAGGTATTGTCGTTCCTAACTTACTTTGTTTACTTCAATTCAAACATACACTACCTAACAAATATTCCTTCCCTTCACCTTGGGAAATTTCTCAATCACTAATAGTGGTAAGGTAAACAAATTTACAATAACACATATAATATTAATATCCTGTTACAACTATAGCAAGAAATAAAATCAAATATAAAATGAATTATTAGATTTTAGGAAAATTCTCTTTTCTTTTTCGATTTTTTTTGTTTTCATACTCAGCTGCTTATAAACTTTTTAATTATAAATATTAAAATTTATTTTTGATGTAACAGAATTTTATAAGATATATACACACATAACTTATTCCAATCTAATATTATTTTATAATTTTTAATTCCCCACTCAATACAATCTCAACAACCCAAGGTTGAAGACAAATTTCTTTTATATTTTGTAACTCCTTCACATGTTTCATATATATATATTGCAAGGAATGTTTATTCTATAAATACTATTTAATTATTTTGACATCAAATCCTCTTTTGAGAGCGAGTATTTCGTCCGCTTTTTCTCTTTACAGTTTGGCATTATGGCCCCCTCTCCGCTCCGCAAACTGGACGGCTCAAGGACTTCGTCATCTACAAGATTGGGTGTATCTACCACTCATTTTCATCCATCGCGAGGTAGAGCCATACATGCTAAAAAAGCCTTGGACCTGACTAATCTCAAACCAGGAGCTGTAAAGTCGAATATAAACAAGCTAGAAGCCTTACCAACAGTCAAGGTAATCGATCCATCTCCCTCATCTGAGCCCTCTTCAAATATTGAATCATCTAAGGATCACGACGAAAACTCCTCTTCTACAGATTCCCAAGACTCAAATCCACATGACAATCAGCCCACAAATACAAACACAAACAATCCACAGGACAAAACAGACACTCCTATACAAACATCAGCCCCAATCACATATCAACTTCTTTGGAACAATGACAAATTCCACGGTGATGCTAGATTCACTGAATCTTCACCCCCCATACACTGTTTTAATTGAGGCCACAACTGGTAATAGGCAAATACAATAGCATTGCCTTTGCAGAACGATTGGAAACCCTTTCGAGTGATCCTTCTCGTATAATTGTTTCCAATGGAATAAACCAGCTGCGCGTTACCTCTTCCACTTGGAAACACGCAAATGACCTTTTAGATTCTGATGCACTCCGTTTAGCTGGTTATAAATTATATATACCTACATCATTAGTTAGTAGAAAGGCCCTCGTTCATGATGTGGATCTCAACCTCTCTCCACTTTTAATCAGTACCAAGATTCCCTTAGAAGTGTTAGAGCAAATTATTTCTATTCGCAGAAGGACTCTTAATAAAAATGAAATTTCAGGCCTAATCGAATTTGTTTTCTACGGCGTTTCTTTTCCGGAATCAGTTCTCATCTTTCGTGATACATTCAAACTGACGCTTTGCGTTCCTCCCCCTAAGCTTTGCTTCAAGTGTCAGCGATTCTCTATGTTGTTTTGTGATTTTGTTTACTTAATCGTGCATGTTGGACTATTGGGTTCACTTTCTAGTATGTAATTGTCTATCCATATGTTACTTAAACTTGACTTTTTATTGCTCATTATTTTAATAGTTGACCATCTCTCGGGTGAATCGAGACTCTGCATACAACAAATTCAGGCGTTACTACCTTGTCCTCACTGATCTACTTCGAGTGGATCCTCTTACCATCCCTTGTATGCGTGACTATCGACTCTGATTGCTCACCCTTGAGGGTGCATTTGTTAGTGTTTTACACAGGTCCATTTTCATCCTGATATTCGTTTTTTGTTTCTATTTCTGTTTTGTCTTCTTTTGATTCGTGTTCCCCTGATTCTCCTGGAAATGTCCCAGCGGGATACTATCAACTTAAATAAATCTTTAAAACTACTCTTGTGGAATGCTAGGAGCATTATCCCTAAGAGACCGGATCTGGAAGTGTTGCTATGGGTTCACAATCCGGACATAGTTTGTATTACAGAGTCCTGGTTGTCGTCCCGGTCACACTTTGAGCTCCCTAGTTTTGTTACAGTCCGCCAGGATAGACCTGACGGAAGAGGTGGTGGTGTTCTAATTCTCATTCGCAGAGAAATCGTCTTTCAGTTAACTAACACCCTCACCTTACAACTACCTAACCTTCAAGTTGACATGGTTTCCATTACAGTTCGCACACTATTCGGAAGCACTCAAATAACATGCCTTTATGCCCCACCTGGTGGTGACATAGCCCCTAACACATGGGCAGACATTTTTGACACTCTCCCCCATAACCCTAATCATATTTTTTGTGGGGATTTTAACGCACGTAATACCAGCTGGGGTGACTCACAAACAAACATCAGAGGATCCTCCTTACTCACCTTTATGTTAGACAAGGATATATATATATATAGTATTAAGGATCTGGATTGGCCTGCCTTCCGGACTTCGGTAGAAAAGATATCTCTGGAATCTTCCTTGTCCCTCGGCACAGCCGATTCCCCAGCTTACATCTATGACTGTTTCATCTCCAAGCTCAAACAATCTTTACTAAATCACGGGGCATACATACCTCAAAATAAATTATATAAACCATATGCCAAACCTCTTTAGTGGAATTCTGAATGCGACGAATTATTGGCGGAACGTAGGGAAAATTATCGATGGTACCAGTCCAATCAATCTGCGGAAAATAGAGCTGAGTTCAACCGTAGAGATGAGTCCATTAAACTTGCACTTAGACAACAAAAAACTCTAGGATTTAGAAACTTCTGCGAAAACATGTCACCCGAGCGAGGTACATCAGTCCTGTGGCGCACCTTAAAGGCTCTATCCTCTCGTTCAAATCAACTCTCTACAAACATATCCACAGGCGCACAAACTCCAGCCTTGATCAAATTTCGTAGTGATTTGATTTACAGAAATGTTCCTCCTGTCAGTATTCCTTGCCTCAAGATACCCTCATTCTATAGTCCCAACACAATTTTCCCATTCACTTCCCTTGAATTTAGAGCAGCCATAACAACCTGTAAATCTAATACAGCACCAGGACTTGATGGAATTACAGGGGAAATCATCAATGGTCTGGGCACTGTTGCCCATGAATTTCTTTCGACCCTTTTCAGCCGTATGCTGTTGCTCTCCTCTTTTCCAAATTCTTGGCTTTACACTAGGGTCATTCCACTACCTAAACCCGGTGGCAAAGGATTTCGTCCAATTGCCCTCACATCAGTTCTTTCGAAAGTTTTTGAAAAGCTCATACAGCTTAGGCTTGAACATGAGGTTGTGAAACGCGGTCTTATTCCTAAACACCAATACGGTTTCCGTAGAAAGCGTTCATCGACAGACTCGGTGGCCTCGTTTGTCACGGACACCTATAATGGCTTTGCGCTCTCCCATAGCACTTTGGCAATATCTATTGATATAAAAGGCGCTTTTAATAACGTTCGCCCTAACATACTTAATAAACAGCTTATCGATTTAAATATTAACCCTTATATGATTAATTTTATCTCTTTTATCACAGCTAAACGTTTTATTTCTTTTCAACCTGATGGTTCGAATCCGGAGGTCTGCGGAGTAGAGGTTCCCCAGGGGGGGGTTCTTTCCCCAATTCTCTTCACTTTATATTTAAGAAACGTTGTAGACCTCCTTCCAATTGACATGAAGTTCGCCATGTATGCTGATGACCTTCTGTTGTACACTAGATTTCGCAAAGACGAAGATATCTCGGATAGAGTTAACGCCACCTTGAACTCTCTCGCCGAAAGGCTGGGTACCCTTGGCCTTGAAATTGCTCCGACAAAAACTACGGCATATATTTTTCCAGGTCCAAATCCACCTTCAATCATCTTAACATAAACTTACTCAATACCCAAATCAAAATCGGAAACACCCTAAAACACCTAGGCATCATGCTCGACAAAATAATAACCTGGGAGGCACATATACGCTTGGTGGCAGACAAAGCCACTAAAGCGCTGAGCCTACTAATGGTAATCTCGAGAGCCACATGGGGCACTTCGGCTAGCATAGCAATGATGGCTTACCGCAATCTTATTAGGTCCATTTTAGACTGGGGGCTCCCCTGTATGCTGATGCAGCCACATCGAACTTGAAGATTCTAGACAGGGTACAATATGCCGCGTTGAGAACGGTTTCTGGCACCATGAAATCGACACCTATACTCGTCCTGTTGTCGGAACTTAACGAATCCCCCCTAAGTCTCGGAAGATCACACATCACAAACACCATCCTGTTACGAAACCTAACCTGGAGCGAGAAAACACTCATTCCTAAACTTATCCTACACAATGAAAAGGATATAAGGGGTGAATTCACGTTTAAAACGTCAAATATAACTCTGCTCAATGCGTTTCGACGCCTGCACCCCATCACCAAACTTTCCCTACAAACTAAAAAAACATCGTATTTCGTTTGGTCTTGGAACGTTCTTTCACTTCCAATTGATTGCGATACTACAATCGGTACAACACTGCAAAGTACACAACATCCTGAAAACGTTTTCCGAACACATGTCAACACTTCCTTCTCACATCACCATATTATATATACGGACGCCACAACTAATCTTGCATCATCTCTCTCGGCCTCGGCCTTTTATGACGAACAGAGTTGCTTCTCGTGTGGAACCCCTCTACAACCAAATATTTCTACCTTATCTGCAGAACTCTATGCTATTTTTAGAGCTGTTCTCCACTCAATCAAACGTAAATATATAAATACACTTATAGTTTCAGACTCACTCTCTGCTTTGGAAAGAATTAAAAACTGTCCCTTATTTAAGCAGAACTCACCTTTGGTTTACAAGATTTGTCAACTCATTCTCGATAAACATAAGAATCCCAATCCTTTCAAATTCAGCCTTATGTGGGTCCCATCACATGCGGGCATCATTGGTAACGAGAGGGCAGATGGCATCTGTCGTGAGGCCAATCGCTATTCCAATCGCACACACTTTGGTGCCCCCATGGAAGATATTCTATCATCCCTTCTGATTCCTGATCACACTTCATGGAAAAAAGCCCTATGGCCTTATGGGGAGGTTGGTCGAGCTACTCACACATATTTTTCTAGAATAACAGAGAAAACACGAAGGCCCTGGTTTGAGGGAATCTCACTTCCAAGGAACTGGATAAATACGATAACCAGATTACGTACTACTTACACGTATACGGCTGATCATTTCGAGCGTATCCGTTGGATGGCGGAGTCTGGCTGTTTGTGCGGAACCGAGAGGAGAACTTTAAATCACATTCTGCATGAATGTCATCTCCTAGAGCAGTTCCGACCCTCTTTCTACGAGTTTATTTGCAAAAGATTTCCATTATGAGACTCAAAAGAGGTTACGATTTATTAATTGGTCTTCAACGTGGACAGAGAGACGGTAAGAGAAGTGGGGGGATTTATCTGTAAATCTAAACAATTGGTATAACCTTACCCCTATTTCTCAGAGAGAAATAACCACACTCCATATCCAACCTGTCCTTATACGACTTTGCTCTTTTAATTGGACGCCCGCATGGACTTATCAAACCTCAAGGAATATATAATCAACCCAATTTGCCGACTCGCTGCCGGCGTCGTTGCATTGCTTGTTTTTACAAGTGGTCCCTTTCTAATTCTTGTTCTCCTACTTATATTTTGTTGTTCTGACAGTTGGCTAAGCCTGAAGTCATTTAAGAAGAAGAAGTAGGGCTCAGACACCCCGAATCGGTCAAACATTGTTCCCGCATGAGAGAGACAACTCATGGCCGACAATAAAAGTTGTAAGTAATCCCGCTTCGGGACGTTCCACGTTTTTTATCGGGGCTTGAGACGTCCCGATCGAAGGTTCACATAAGAACATTCAAAATGATCACTCAAGCCTTGCACGGGACGTATTAGTTCCCAGACTTCTCTCAGTGTGCACGGTACCCCAGAAATAACCCCTCCACTTGATTTCAAACTGTACGCTGACTAATTCATCCCCATTTTCTAATTTTCAGGACCGTACTTACATATGTGACGCGCTCCGAAGAAAGGTACCTAAGAAGCAAACAAATTATAGGTTAGGGTCGTGTTAGATTTCTCTTAATTAAAAGTTTATTTTTAATTATTTGAATTTGAAACCAATTTTTATTGAATATTTTGGATGTAACGAAGACTTAAAGATCAATAATTTTTAATTAATAATTGATTTTCTTTCCGTACTTTTACTTGAAAAATTAAAAACCTAACCTCAAATTTTTTGCTTTTTAGGTACCTTTCCTCGGAGCGTGACACATATTTATTCAGTGGGATTTTAATTTCGGTCATAGAAAAAATATATTTGGCGTTGATGACAGATGTTTTATTTAAACAATTTTTAGTTCAATTTAAAACTTTACTAATCACTTCATATATTTCAGATTCAATTTAAAACTGTCACTAAAAGTTATTTGAATGATAGCACTTTCAATTAAACTTTGAAAGATAATTTTTGTAAACAAAACAATATTCGCAGATGTTAATATTTTAATTATAAGTATTGATAATAACAGTTTATAAATACAACTAGAAATTTTACACCAAAAACGTTGTATACAATTTAAAATTATATTATAATTTACTAAAATTTTTAATTCTGAAAAATAATTTCAATTTCTAAATAATTTTTCATTCAAAATTAATTGAAATCATAAAAATATATACTATATTTAAATTTATAAATGGTAGAAAAAATTTACATTTTTTAATCAAAATATGTTGCCTTATAAAATTAAAAAAAGTTCACTGATTTATCCAAATCATAGAAAAGAAACTCTTCAAAAAATGGCGTCTAAAAATAAGACGTGTAGACGTTTATAAACGTCTTATGTAAATAAGCGTCTTATTTGAGCGTCTTAAATGAAAAACATAACCTCCAAATACATGCATTTTAGAAGGCAAATAAGACACTTATAAACGTCTTAGAAGTGATCACGTAAACGTCTTAAACCAAGACGCTCTTTTTTTACAGTGACACATTTTCAGTTTATCAATTAGCAGCAGTATATACAACAATATTTCCTATTGCATAAAAAATTGAAAATCAAAGAAGACACCCTTTTAGTTTTTTGATTCGCATTTGAAAAAAATAAGCTAAAAATTCATATTAAAATTTATAATTATCTCTTATTAATACTAGAACAAAGAACAATTTTGATTTTTTCATTTTGAAAATTTTTCTTAAAAATAGGAGACTGTTTCTATTTACCCTTTAAAACTGGAAATTCAGGGTAAATCGGAACTGTAGAAATTTCAATAATATTTCTGATAATATAAATGAAAAAATTATATTTATCAAACCATAACACTATTTTCAGCATTATAAAAATGCATTAAAAATATTATTTATGTATAATCGCATCGGTACATAGTATTTAACAAGTACAGAATTGTTATATAGAATTTTTGGTATGGAATACTTTTAAACTTATATAATGCATTATTATTTCTTATTTTGAATTATTTTATGACTAACACCATTTTTTATCTAATTCTTTATATCTCTTAACATTTCCAGACTTGAAATTGATTTTTTCTCAAATTTCGAAAGAAATAATCAACTGTTCCTATTTACCCCTAAATTTTAGCAAAGTTAAAAATTTAGGGGTAAATAGGAACATTTCAATATTACGATTCAACGATAACCATATTTTTTACTACTCCATAAAATTGTTCAACGGAAGTGAAATAACAACTCAAAACACAAAAAAACCGAAAGTATTCCGATTTAAAAGAAAAAACTTATGTTTTTGGTGAAACATAGCAAATCTATTCCGATTTACCCTAACTGACCCTACACATATTATAAAAATATCTACATATTTGAGCGATTCCACGTCAAGTGATCAAGGGGTCTTTTTGTGTAATGTTTATTTCAATAATTTTTTACTCTTATACAATTAAACATACAAATTTGACAAAGTACATTTTGGAAAGGTTTTTTCATGCTCTTTCGATTGGAAATAAGCATTTTGAAAATAAAATTTTTTTTGACCCAAAAAAATCAAAATTAAAAATAAATTTCAATTTTTGAGGGAGATGGATAGGATTTTTTTTTTTTAAACGAAAGCTGAGGTTTTTTCCTAAAAGGACATATAAATGATAAAGTGGGACTAGAATGTTTAAATATTGAAAAAAAGAGTTTTCTACTCGCCGGAGCGTTCAAAACCCGGTTTTTAGCTCCGTTTTGGAGAAAATTCTTTTTTCCAATATTTAAACATTCTAGTCCCACTTTATCATTTATATGTCCTTTTAGGAAAAAACCTCAGCTTTCGTTTAAAAAAAAAAAAATCGTATCCATCTCCCTCAAAAATTGAAATTTATTTTTAATTTTGATTTTTTTTTGTCAAAAAATTTTTTTTATTCAAAATGCTTATTTCCAATCGAAAGAGGATGAAAAAACCTTTCCAAAATGTACTTTGTCAAATTTGTATGTTTAATTGTTTAAGAGTAAAAAATTATTGAAATAAGCATTGTACTGAAAAACACACAAATTTAACCCCCTTCCCCTCGGAAAATATTGGACTACGATTGGAGAAAAATTTTTCTCCACCTTGATCACTTGACATGGAATCGCTCATTTATATGTATCTACAATTAAAAAAAAGTTACATACATTCAACAATTTATACAAGCATACCGTCTTTGTTTTTTATTTTTTAACTTTCAAATATACGGCACTGACTTTAGTAGCGCCACCGCAAACTGTGGAGTACTTAGAAACTAAAGCCAGCGTGCACTTTGGCGACAGCGTTCACTTTCAAAGCGTGCAGATCGGAGGCCCGACTGTATATATTTCAAAAAAGGACATCCAACAACATCAAAAAAAAATTGTCGAATAAATTAAGTCTCAAAAATAATAATTAAAAAACTTAAAAATCCCAAAATCATTTTTTCTTTTTTGCACTTCTAAAAATAATATTGGCCGTCTCTGATTTTATGACGAATTTATGAAACTAAACGAAAGTTCGTTATTATTAGTTGTATGTTAAGTAGTATTCACAGTACAAATATTTCCATCTTAAGTTGAGTTTATAGCGTCAAATCGCTAGTGAGCGGGTTTACCCTGTGCGCGGATTTACCCCAGTCTCCCCTATATTATATTATTATTATTATATTATTATTGTATTACACTGAGAAAAAAATTATTTGATTCAAACAAATTTTGTTTAAATTGAACTTAAAATATCTTTGCTATACAGTCAAACATATTTAAGTTTAATTCAAACATATTTTCTGGTTCAGTTTAAGAGATTATACATTGAAATCAAACATAAATTGTGATTGATTTTAAATTATCTGTATTTAACTTTTGAGTTTGATTCAAACATAAAATTTTTAAACATAATTTTTGTTTAAACCGTAACAAAAATATGTTTGAATTAAATATAATTATTCAAACAAATAATACTTTTGAATCCTTCAAATAAATTT
Organism: Leptopilina myrica (nomen nudum); assembly: GCA_032872475.1. NCBI lineage: Eukaryota > Metazoa > Arthropoda > Insecta > Hymenoptera > Figitidae > Leptopilina > Leptopilina myrica (nomen nudum). Next base: position 9,900,523 of record CM065467.1, read on the forward strand.
TCTTCTATATAGGACTATGTTATTTAAGCCCCTGAACAATTGTCCGTATGTATGTATGTGTGTGTATGTGTGTGTGGATCCCGTTTTTTGTGAACACGACAACTCGAAGAGGTTTCAACGAATTGGGCTGAAAATTGCTAGGCATATTTATCATAAAAATATCTCGAAATGGATTGATGGACATTAAAAAATCTATTTAAAAAAAATTTTTTTTTTACTTTTTTAATTGAATATTGAAGTTAATATACAATAAAATCTTCTTCTTTGCATCAAGACGAATCGATTGATATATATATATATATATATATATATATATATATATATATATATATAAAGTATAAATTGTATGAGAGTTTATAGAGGTAATGACAATTAAAGCAAAAAAATTACCTTTTTTTATCAAAAATTTATTTCTTTCATCAAAATTATATTCAAGTACAATACGATTTTTCTCATTTTTTTCAATAATCTTATCCGTTGCATTAAAACGGATCGATTGGTATATATAAAGTATATGGGCGATTCCACGTGAGATTTAAGTCGACCTCTTAAAATCGGCGAAAAATATTTTTTTTCTATTCTGTATCGAAAAAAAACAGATACGTATTTTTTTATTTATGTTTAATTGTTCAAATTTTTTAGTTATGAATCTTCGAAAATTTGGACTTTTAATTGTAGACCTCTATTCAGTAGCTTATAAGTCCGAAAATATTGAGTTTAGGAAAAAGTTCTTAAAGAATGAAAGTTTTAGTTTTCTTTCGACTTTTAAGAAATGTAAACAAAAATATTTTTTTTAAATTTTTTTTTAATAAACAAATTAATTTTTTTTAACTTTGGGCCGGATTTTTTTATATATTTTTTTTATTTTTTTGTACCTTATAATATAGAGAAGATTTTCCAAAAAGTCCTGAAATGGGCCTAATGTGTTAAATGAGTTTTAAAATATTTTCAAAAATCACTTGGAAGCATCACAGTGGGATTTTTTTACAATTAACTTTCTAAAACTGTCTACAAGGTAAAATTTTTAATATATTTTAAAGTTCTTTGTTTTAAATTACAGGTCTGCGCTGTAAACAGTCACACATCAGGCCCATTTCGGGTCACAAAAATCACCGTAAATAAATTGGCAGCCTTTAAGTCCCGTGTTACTTACGATATTTTTTATTCCAAAGGCCCAAAAGTGGCTATTTCAGATAGCAGACGACAGGGAGTAAAAGTCATTCACTTGTTCGACTTGCATGAAAATAGCGGCCTTTTTTTCCCATGAGCAAAATAACGCATGGGACCATAGCTGTTTTTTTGCCCATGGGAAAAAAAAGTCGCCATTTTCATTCAAGTTGACAAATGAATAGCTTTTAGTTCCTGTCGGCTGCTATCTAAAAGCGCCTATTTTGTGCCTAAGGTATGAAAAATTAATTTGTTTATAAAAAAAAAATTTTTTTTATAAAAAAAAAAATTAGAAAAAAATATTTTAGTTTACATTTCTTAAAAGTCGAAAGAAAACTAAAACTTTCATTCTTTAAGAACTTTTTCCTAAACTCAATATTTTCGGACTTATAAGCTACTGAATAGAGGTCTACAATTAGAAGTCCAAATTTTCGAAAATTCATAACTCAAAAATTTGAACAATTAAACATAAATAAAAAAATACGTATCTGTTTTTTTCGATACAGAATAGAAAAAAAATATTTTTTGCCGATTTTAAGAGGTCGACTTAAATCTCACGTGGAATCGCCCATATACTTTATTTGAATTTATAGAATTAAACATAATTAAAATCAAAAATTCGCACTTTGATTAGAAATTTATTTCCTTCTTAAAAATTATGTTGCTTTATAATAAAATGTTAATCTAGACTTAAAAACAAACTAAAAATTTTCATTTCATCAAGACGAATCGATTGATTGATGATATCTCTCAGTTGATCTCCTTTTTAAAGTTTTAATTTCTCTTAATATGTATATCGTATGTACTGATATGTAATTGGGATTAGAAAGCAAAAGAAGAGATCCCCGTGTAGAAAAATTTCTTGTTGAACTATGTGCAAGATAAAAACTATATCGTAAATAACTCGTGAAACTATTCACGTAAATCTATATCGAAACGGTCTAGCTACTGTACAGTTTCACTTCATTAAGTGATTTATATTGTTAAACGTTCTTGGATCTGTGTAGTTTCACTACATTAACTACTTTACGTTGTTCAACTATATAAATTCTGTCATATAAAATAAAATATTTAAATAATCAAAATCAGTAATTGTTTTGCATAAAAGCAATATACACTTTTCGGCGAGTATTTCAACCAAATGGGAAATTGTTCGCCTTTGAAAAAGTCCCGCGCTGCTTATGTTTAAAATTACTTAGGATAATTTGTCACCAGGGCGCGCAAGTTTCTTTTCTCGTTAACAAGTTGTTTTACCAATTATATATAAGAAGAGACGATTTCATTCTTAAACTTAAAGCCAAATATTATTTTTGTCTGATTTTTATCACACTCAGTTTTTAATATAGTGTTTCAATTAAATTAATTCCTTTTCCTGTATTAGACTAGTACTTTATTTTTTCATTTATTTTTTTGAACCACTTTGGCTATGTGTTGTATTAATAAAATATTAATTTCAGACATTGGTTCAATATTGGTAACCAAGAAATAACCATTCATAAATTTAATTTTAAAACGCTGGTAAATAATTAATATTGGTTATTAATATTGGTTCAATATTTGTTGTAAATAAACAACCAAGGCTTGGAAATTCCGGCATTTGCCTTAGATGTACATAAATTGTTCTAGATCGACAATATAGTTTTAATACAGATTCACAGGATTGTTCTGATATAGTAAAACTATCTAGAAACTTGATGTTCGTAACGTTACATTTCTAGACAGTTTCTATAACATTTCACAATACTGGAACTATACAGTAAATAGTAAAACTATATCGTTACGCTACAGATACGTGACAAATTTCCACACGGGGAATAGTATGAGAGCTAAAACGAGCATAATAAATAACAAAATTATTGAGATAAAAGAAGAAAAGGTCTTTTTCAATTGAATTGGAAAGAAATAGATTGATATAGAGTCGAGGGGATAAAAAGAAAAGAAAGTGAATAGTAAAATAATTCATATAGAGATAAAAAAAGGTTATTAAAAGAGATTGAGCAAAAGTAGGTGATGGAAAAAGATTGAATAGAATCGAGAGGTGATAGACTAAGATTAAACCCAAGGTGTAAATTTTGATGAGTGTGTACTAAGATTAAAATGTGGATAAAAAGAGAGAAGTACAAGGATAAAAAGGATAGAACGGTATAAAACAAATGTTTTTTATAAAGATAAGGAAAAAAGTGAATACTAAGATTTAAATGAGGATAGAAAGAGAATAAAGTAAATAGTAGAAGGATGAAATAAGGGTTATTAGAAGAGATTGAGAAAAAATATAAGATAAAAAGAGATTGAAAGGATTAAAAATGGAAAAGTCTGGGATAAGGAAGGTCATAAGCAGGGATTAGTGTGTTCTTGGATTCAAGTTGAAAGATGAAATAGATTAAAGCAGCGACAGAAAGGGAAGAAAGTAGATAGAAAAAGTATTGAAGAAGATAATAAGAAAAATGTTATTCAAAAAGATTGAGAAGAAGAGAAGATAAAAGGCGATAGTTGTAATAAAAATGGGTATAGAATTAAATAGGAATAGAAAGGGAAAAAAGTGAATAGTAAGAAGATGAAAGGCGATAAAGTAAAGGTTATTAAAAGAGATTGAATAAAAAGGAAAGATAGAAAGAGATTTAGGGGAATAAAAAAGGGATAGCCTGAGATAGAAACAAGATTATTAAAAGAGATATGTATATTCTTAGATGGAATTAGAGATAGAAAGAGATAGGTGTGGATATTGAAAGTATTAGAAGAGATGAAATACACTGAGAGAAGTGCGGGAACTAATACGTCCCGTGCAAGGCTTGAGTGATCATTTTGAATGTTCTTATATGTGAACCTTCGATCGGGACGTCTCAAGCCCCGATAAAAAACGTGGAACGTCCCGAAGCGGGATTACTTACAACTTTTATTGTCGGCCATGAGTTTTCTCTCACATGCGGGAACAATGTTTGACCGATTCGGGGTGTCTGAGCCCTAGATTCGAGACATCTCAAACGCGACAAGCAGAGTAGCTTATAGCGACGTCTAGCGGGAACTATTAAGTCCTGGACTTCTTTCAGTGTAGAGGTTACTGAAAAAGATTTATACAGAAGGAGAGATAAAAAGTTATTGAAGTTATAAAGTGGGGATAGACTAAGATAGAGAAACTTTATTTCTTTCTATCTCAGAGATAAAAAAATATACAAAGAGATAGGATTTCTATCCCTTTACTTTATACTGCAAGCTAATACGCAGGATTGACACAAAAATTTAATTTAATTTTTCCCTGACTTATCATGATACCCTTTTTTAAATAAATATTCAATCATTATTATTTTCTAATCGGAATCAGGATTTTTAAAAATTTCAAAATTAAACCTTTTTGAAATTCAACAACTTTTAAAAATATTATTATAAAACATGAAAAAATCATCATTATTACAAAACATGAAAATAAAAAATAAAAATCTTCATGGTTTATGATAACTAACCTCTTCACTCCCTACTGAAAATCCCCGTGCAATATCTTGTACAGAAAATTGTACAAGATCTTGTACAGGAAACTATACCATTTGTGTTAATGAACCTGTACCATTTCAGCATAAGAAATTGAAACAAGTTATTGTACAAGATCTTGTACAAAAACTTGCACAAGTAATTTTTTTCGATTTCGAACAATAAGGTTCATGTACAATTTCTTGTACTAGATTCTGTACAAGAATGTGTATTTGCACATCTAAATTTTTTCTCTTCTCAATAAAGGTCCATCTGCAATTTCTTGTACGAGATCCTGTACAAGAATGTGTACTTGTATACGATCTTGTGCAACATCTTGTACATGAACCTGCATATGTAAATTTTTCGCTTTTGAATCAAGGTTCATGTACAATTTCTTGTACGAGATCCTGTAGAAGAATGTGTACATGCACAAGATCCTGTACAAGTTCTTGTGCAGATAATATTTTTTCTTATTTTTTATTAATTTTTTTATTTATACAAAATATAAGAAAATTTTTAACTTTGTTGTTAGAGACTTTTTGCATTTACGATATAAAAACAACTGCGCAGCTGTAGAAGCCATAGAAAACTACTGCGCAGCCATTAAAGTTTTTAATTAATTTTAACATGTACAGGATCTCGTACAAGAAATTGTACATGAACCTTATTGTTCGAAATCGAAAAAAATTACTTGTTTCAATTTCTTATGCTGAAATGGTACAGGTACATTGACAAAAATGGTACAGTTTCCTGTACAAGATCTTGTACAATTTCCTGTACAAGATATTGCACGGGGATTTTCAGTAGGGCTGTCACAGAATGACAAAAATATAACGATACAAAAATGTCGTGCCCTGTATGTCCATGACTGTTGTCGAAAATTCAAAATTCAAAATGGCGGCTTGAAGTGACAACCAAAAATCATTTTAAATTTAACTAATTTTTTAACTTTAAAATTTTTTTGGTCGACATTTTGAACGAGTGATAAAATTATTATTTTATATTATAAGAAAATTGTTACTGTAAACTCTTCAAAATTATTTTCATAATTTCAATTCAATTATTATTTTTTAGAATTTTCAACAAAAATTTTTCTTCACATAAATTATTTTTAATAATTTTTAAAAATGTCCTTTGAGAATTTTTAAATCCAGTTGTTTATAATTTAATTTTACAAATAAGATGCTTTTATAAAGAAGATTTTTGTTTTCACGCGTAGTTTTTAATAAAAATATTAAAAACTTTTTTTAATAATTTACGATAAAATTTTTTAATTTTTGAAATAAATTTTTATTTTTTACAATGTATATATGAGGCATTCCATGTCAAGTGATCCAGGTGGAGGAAAATTTTTCTCCAATCGTAGCAAAACTTGGGACTTTTGTAGTACTAATAGATAGTAATTTTTTGTGAAAATATTTTTTTATCTAGTCCAATATTTTCCGAGGGGGAGGGGGTTAAATTTGAGGGTTTTTCAGTACAATGCTTATTTCGATAATTTTTTACTCTTAAACTATTAAACATAAAAATTTGGCAAGGTACATTTTGGAAAAGTTTTTTTATGCTCTTTCGATTAAAAATAAGCAATTAAAAAAAATTTTTTTGACCCCAAAAAATCAAAATTAATAATAAATTTTAATTTCTGGGAGGGAAAGGTCCAATTTTTTTTAAACGAAAGCTGAGGATTTTTCTTAAAAGGACATAGAGATGAAAAAGTGGGACAAGAATGTTTAAACATTGGAAAACAAAGGTTTGTACTCATCACCGGAGCGCTCTAAACATTCTTGTCCCACTTTTTCATTTATATGTCCTTTTAGGAAAAAACCTCAGCTTTCGTTTAAAAAAAAAATCGGACCTTTCCCTCCCAGAAATTAAAATTTATTTTTAATTTTGATTTTTTTGGGTCAAAAAAAAATTTTTTTAAAGCTTATTTTCAGTCGAAAGAGCATGAAAAAACCTTTCCAAAATGTACCTTATAGCCTTATATTAAGATAAGGTTCAGAAAGACACAGTCTAAAAGCAGTTGTGGTGTGAAAAATTTGTGTGATTTGGTCAAATTGGAAGTTAGGCATTTGGCTACCTACCGTTTTATAAAAATGAATAGATCCCATCGTTTGCCAGTAAAATTATTTATTAAATAATAATTTATAAGTTATCATAATAGTTCTTCATAAATTAAGCTATTTAAAATTAAATCAAGGTGAGAAGCAGAAATAGTGTGACATTCAACATTAAGCAAAAAGAATTGAATGTTTTTCATTTCAATTTGTGTAAATTTCATAATTTATGAATCAAAACAAAGAAGACAAAATAATTTAGAATTTTCTTATGACCTCTACAAATTTTAATTTTTTCCAGTACTTTTAATAAAAATCTCTGACATTTCTTTAATTTCCCTGACTTGTGGGAACTACACTGATAATTTGGATACAGTGAAATAGTACACGAAATAAATTTAAATTACATTAGTATTAAACTCGACACTTAAAAATTGAAAAGTTGTTCTTACTTAATTTGTACACTGTTTAATTCTACACAGTCTATATTGCATGCAATTAATATGATAAAATTTAGCAAACTCTGCACTATTAAATAGGATACGGTAAAAAGTAAATATACTATGAAAAATAGTGTACAAATAAATTAAAAATATCTTATTGTAAAACTCTATACTGATAATTTCATACACTTTTAGTAAATTATTCTTGTTAAGTAGTACCTATACTGTTTGACACTGCACAGTATAATTTCCATGCAAGTACTCAGATAAAAAATATCCTTATTGTACACTGTTAAATTGAATACAGTTAAATAGTTAATAAAAACAAATATTTTTCTTTAAATTTAAAAATATTGGTAGGTATTTAAAATTCCAAATTGTTTTTCATTTGATAATTAAAAATTTCTAATGTTTCATATTTTTAATGTTATATATTTCATTTGGGGTAAATATGTAAACAAGGGATACAAATTTAAAAATAAGTACGATGGTCAATATTTTGAATATGAGACAAGTCACACCCAGAAAGTCTCCCCCGGACAAGTCTCCCCGGGACATCTCTTCCCAACGGACAAATCTCCCGTGGACAGCACCTCCCAAAAGACAAGGCTTCCTAGGGACATTTCTCCCCAAATGTAAATAATAAATATAAATAATGTTCTGTCTGGACAAGTCTCCCCGGGACATCTCTCCCCAGAAATAATTATTTACTGAAAATAGTGGCAAAACCAGGACAAGTCTCCCAGGGACATCTCTCCCCAGTTAAATATTTTTTATTTAATGAGTGGCAAATTCAGGACAAGTCTCCCCGGGACAGCTCTCCCCAGTTAAATATTCTTTTTTTAATGAGTGGCAAAACCAGGAAGTAGAAGGTTAGTATTTATTAGATATAGATAAGGTTCATTCACAAATTAGATGATACGATTTTATATATGAGCGATTCCACGTCAAGTGATCAAGGGGTCTTTTTGTGTAATGTTTATTTGAATAATTTTTTACTCTTAAACAATTAAACATACAAATTTAACAAAGTACATTTTGGAAAGGTCAAATTTGTCAAATTTGTATGTTTAATTGTTTAAGAGTAAAAAATTATTGAAATAAGCATTGTACTGAAAAACACAAAAATTTAACCCCCTCCCCCTCGGAAAATATTGAACTAGATAAAAAAATATGTTCACAAAAAATTACTATCTATTAGTACTACAAAAGCCCCAAGTTTTGCTACGATTGGAGAAAAATTTTCTCCACCTTGATCACTTGACATGGAATCGCTCATATATTATATATATATATATTAATTAAAAAAATTTCATGGCCGCCATATTGGGTCCACCATTTTAAATTTTTTGAAATCTGACTTCAGTTTTGTAATCAGCGACCTCAAAAACAATAGAAACCATGATTAGCAGTTTAAATTTCTCGTTTTTTTAGTATTAATATTTTTTGCTAATAATAACCTATTTTGGTTTTTATTTGTCAAATTTTGGATCCTGTAAAAAATAGTTAACTTACGAAATTTCATTTGTTAAAAATTTTATATTATTCTTTGAACATTTATGAAGAGAAACAGAGTAGTCCGGTCAAAATATATTAATTTTTAACGATTTTGCAGGAAATGTACGAAAAAAAGTTTTTTACTATGCAAAATTTTACCAGCATACAGGTACCACTAAATATTAATTTAAAAAAAAAATAAAAAAATACGTATCTAATTTTTTTCAATTTGTGACAAAATGAGACCCGGAAATGGACAAAATTCCAAAATGTCGTTTTTAACGGCCACCCTAGTAGGTATTTAAAAAATAGTTTAAAAATTGATTTAAATAAAAAACATGTCGTTCATAAATTGTCTAACATTTTCTATATTGTTGGAGAAAAATGTGAATAATTGATTAAATTCACGCATTTTGAAAATCATTTGCATATGCATAAATTTACTATTCGACGGATTTTAGGTATCCGGTATTGTTTTTTTAAATTGCAAAATGGCCAATCCAATATGGCCATTTTAACTCCTCATACCTTAAAAAAACACCTCTTAAAGTGTTCATAACCAAATGTAAATAATAAAAAAAATTCGGAAAGTATTCAATGAATATAAGAGCCATTGACAAATTAAGTAAGGCTTTAAGGGGATGGTGGGGTCCAAATATTTGTTACGACCAGTAGAAACAGTTGTATTATAATGTATGCAACAGTGTTTGACAGAAAAAAAGTGGAAGGGTTTCAATTTGCGCAAAAAAATGTTTAGGTATAATTTATAGATTACCTATAACGATACATACAATGTTAAATTTTATAAAACCTTTTTGTTGTGGTTTGAACAGTTCTTAAATATTTATTTGTTTTTGTAATAATCGCAAATAAGGAAAGTAATAGCGCTTTCACATGATTCATGGGTCCATAGATGACATGAAGTAGGTAGTGACACTCTGCCGATGTAGTAGATTTCTCTTAATTGAGTGTACCCCCGCGCTGCAGCTGAACGAATACGCCCTCACTGAAAATCAGTGAAATTAGACTGAGAATCAGTGAGAATAAATTCTCGCAATTTAAATCAGTGGAATTTCACTGAAAATAAACACACCTCTTTTTTAAACCATTTTTCAATGGTTAACCAATTTGAAACTTTTCATCTGATCAACCTAAGAATTTCTTAAAAATATGTGGAGGTCCACATGCAAAGGGCCCATTTTGACACTATTGCACTTATCTATATGGGCGAATTCCTTGCAAAATTACGAAAATTTTGAGTGGTCATATAACTTTATTGGTCAAAAATTCGATGAGTTAATAGAATTTCAAAGTTTATAGTGACAAATACCTCATTTCGAGAAAAACGGAATTAAAGATTGTGATACCTATTAATTGTGATATCTCTGGTTCTTCTGGGAAGTTATTCTGATAATAATTGTTTTCAGTTCAGGGCACCTTAAAGATGAAAAATCAATAGGTTTCAAATTTTTAAAACCACACCCCCCCCCCTTAATTTTGAAAATACATAAAACCGACAAAATGGGCCCTTTTCTAAAAAAGACGATTTTCTTATTAATAAACCATTTTTTTACAAGGTTTATAATTGGAAACAATTTTATTGTGTCATTTGAAGGTAAAGAATAGAAATTAAACTTATTAAAAAAATTTTAACAGATTTTATTATGAAATTTTGACGAAATATCGACATTTTTTACATTTACGACTACGTAATCAATGACTCTAACATTAATATATCTGGTTCTTCTAGGAAGTTATTCAGATAATAATTGTTTTGAGTTCAGGGTACTTTAAAGATGACAAATCAAGAGGTTTTAATTTTTTTGACCCTCCATTTCAAAAATACGGAATATTTTTGCAAAGGATCGACAAAATGGGCCCTTTTCTTTTTCTAAAGAACCAATAAAGTTAAACACTTAAATTAACGATAAATTAATGAAAACCTCATGATTTGACTTGTCAAAACATGTAGATTGATATTAAAAAATTTTAAAAAATTAAGGTTTTTCTCAAAAAAGTATTAAATTGCAAATAACTCGAAAACTAGAACCGACAAAATGGGCCCTTTTCATGTGGACGTCCACATATACACTCGGGTCGTAAAGTTTCAGTACATTTGGACTGACTACATTTGAATGCTCGCTTCACTTTAAACTCAAATATTTCAGTAAAAATTGATGTAAAAGCTATCAAATTAGGATCATTTTAAAGTTTAATAAATATAGAGACAAATGGGACAAGATATAAACAATTTAATCGTGTAAATATAGTCCTTTAAAGTAAGAGATTTTTTGTGAAAATTTAATTTTTGAAATCTTGAGTTCAAGTCCATGCCAATTGAAGAGAAATTTTTTTTAAAGTTGTCAGTTAACCAATATGTAGTAAAAATCCCACTCTTTAATTCTAGACAAAAATCATTAAAAAATATTTGGTATTTTTTTCAAATTCTATAAAAATAATTTCTCTTGCTCTCTAAATTTCTCAAAGGATATAAATTGCAAATTTGTCGATTCGTTCATTTGTTTTATCAATTAACCACACTTTTGAAAAAATATATAACCGTTGATTGTTACAAGATTATAACTGTGCAATATAATAATAATAATTATTATTTTAACATTATAATATATATTAATGAAATATAATATAATAATGAACAATATAATAATAATTAACAATAATTATTATAACTATTTAATTTAAGTTTTTTCCTAATTATTGAATAATTTATCAGCTTAAATATTAGTATTGTAATTATTTATTATATTTAATTACAATAAAATACAGGAGTTAATAAGTCTATATTTAATTTGCTAAAAAAATATTATTGCAACTAGATTTTTTTTATCAAAATAACCGCCTTTTGCATTAATTACAGCTTGACAAATTCGAGGCATTCTGGCAAATAGTTTCTTGAGCTTGCATCAAAGGTTATATATTTTTTCAAAAGTGTGGTTAATTGATAAAACAAATGAACGAATCGACAAATTTGCAATTTATATCCTTTGAGAAATTTAGAGAGCAAGAGAAATTATTTTTATAGAATTTGAAAAAAATACCAAATATTTTTTAATGATTTTTGTCTAGAATTAAAGAGTGGGATTTTTACTACATATTGGTTAACTGACAACTTTAAAAAAAATTTCTCTTCAATTGGCATGGACTTGAACTCAAGATTTCAAAAATTAAATTTTCACAAAAAATCTCTTACTTTAAAGGACTATATTTACACATTTACATGATTAAATTGTTTATATCTTGACCCATTTGTCTCTAAATTTATTAAACTTTAAAATGATCCTAATTTGATAGCTTTTACATCAATTTTTACTGAAATATTTGAGTTTAAAGTGAAGCGAGCATTCAAATGTAGTCAGTCCAAATGTACTGAAACTTTACGACCCGAGTGTAGTTTAAACATAAAACTTCCGCTACCACAGCAATATGTTATTAGAAAACAATGAATTAGAATTAGAATTGCTTTTGATTTATTTATAGACGAAACACGTCAAAGAAGAAATAAATCTTTGAAATAATGTATCATGAATTAGGATATAACGATGACACCTTCTTGGTGGAAAATTAGTAATATAGTAGCATTATTATTTTTACATCTGTCGTGACCCATTTTATCAAATAAAATCGATGTAATCGAGGAAATATGATGTTTAAATGCTAAAAGTACAATTGGATAAATTGGCGTGGTCGTTTTACTGGAAATTCTCAGGTGCGGCTCTGAGCATTACTCCTATCCGTCAACTCTCTTAGCTGTACACCGCACCGTCTGGCAATATAACGAAAAGGGAAAAATTTTATCGCGAATGATGAACGCACACTCGGCCTTTTACATTCGAATCACAACTGCTTCATAGTCGCACGCTCAGCAAAGAATTCATTGACACAATTCAAATGCGATTTATTAAAATTAAATACATTAAAATTCTCTTACATAACCTATCGTGCTTAGGGTTATTTAAAGTTTCTTACGTTTGACATTTCGTATATTACTTGCGAGGAGTAGAAAATAAGTGTATTATTTTGCAGCAATCACGGTACTTTTTATGATGGTTTCAAAACTTTTACTTAAAAACAGAAGCAGAAAGTGAAGGTGAAAATGTCCAAACTTGACTGGACAAAGGTCCAAACTTCACTACAATCCTGGGCTAATAACTGTCCGAACTCAAAATAAATTCGGGATAAATGACAATTTTTTATAGTGATATGTAATGGATTATATGAATGAGAAAGAGTTTCGTTAATAAATAAAATAGAAACGGAAGTACGTAGAAAAAATGAACAATTAACCCCATGGATATAATGTCAAACTTTTAGATAGACGCGATAAATATAATTAAATTGCAATTCAAATGGAACAATAAATAAAACTAAAGTAAAATTGAAGATTGGGGTTAACGTCACATGGCAAGGACATAAATTTCAGTATAGATACATAAATGGGACACAATCCATTCAAGCGTTTAGTTTTTTAAAAAAATAGTATCGATTTATGAGTATTGGTTTAAGAAAAAATGGGGAACCTTGTTTTTGTTATAAACATCACATAAATAATGCAATTGTATCCAATTCCAGAAACTGAATGTTTTCATTTTTCATTACGAATAATAAAATCAGTAGTCGAAAATTTGCTTGATGGTGAATTTCCTACACACAAAATATAATATATCCTTTCTCTCTCAACTGGCTTCACCTACCTATAAATTCAACATCAATTTGATAGTTCTTCTAAAACTTCCTTTAATAGAAGACTAATGATTGCTAATAATATTCCTTACTATATATATATATATATATATATATATATATATATATTTACAGTCCATTTCTTAGCGGTCAGTGACATTTATCTACTCTTGAAGAATAGTGCAATAAAATTTGTACAACTTATTGTTCCGCCTTCTTTATAAAATATTTTTACCTCATTTCAATTCTAATAAAAATTCAATAAACATAAATAAAACGAAAGGAATATAAAATGGATCATCTTAATCGTTATTTATATTTTCAAATATATGATTTTGAATATGAAGGAGAGAATTTTATTTCTGTTTTATAATTATGTTCTTTGTGTAATGATAGGCGAGACTATATGGAATAAAAACTGTCGATATGCTATAAAAATGTATAGGAATTTTTCTCCTATAATTCTTTTATATGTTCTATATTTGTTACAAAGAACAAAAAATGTGATTCAATTCAAATTATTTAAAAAATATTTACCTTGTTCAACTGATTTTTATTATGATCTAAAACATGCATATTTCATTCAGATATCTTTAATTATTATATGAACTACATTAATTGATTTGAACCAAATAAATCACAAATAAATTATGTAAATTATTAATTAAATTTAATAAATAAATTTCCTTAGCACAAAAATAATAACTCATTTGAAACTAATCATTTATTTATTTTATTCTAATATTTATGTTTTTGATACCTACAAATAAAAATTACTTACAATTAGTAAAATTAATTTATATTTTGAATGTAAGTAATTTTAATTAAAAAAAATAATTATAAATAATAATAATAAATAATAATTTCTACTAATTCATTAGTAAAATTTAATAATTGAAAAGTAAAAAATAAGTCGCTAATTTTAATGAGTAAATATGTTTACTAACTCAAATTTAGAGATAATATTTAACATTACTGTAACATATTATGACTTTGATATTTAAAAAAATGTTCCAATTTAATGTCAATTTTGAAATGTTTACTTTTTTTACAGTTAAAATTTTCCCAAGGAAGATTTCAGTATTCAAAGAAGCAATAGCAATTATTGGTGGTATTGGATATTACAATTGAATAGTTGAAAAGTAGATTAAGAAGCAGAGATGAACTGATGAACAATAAAGAAACAAAAAAAATCTTATTGTGATGGGAACATCATTCTTATTTATCACGATTAAAATCACACTGAAACTGTGAGAGTCTACTGATATTTAATCCACTAATTCAAACGAATTCGTGCTAACCAATTCATTTAAATGCCATATTGTATATCTACAATTGCAAGTGCTACATAAAATACAACAGAATATTAACTATCTTCAATTTTTAATTTTATTTTCTAGCAATATCTAACAAATTCTCGTTAAATTTTCGCAAAAAAATGCATTTTTCTCATTAATGTTAAAATAAAGGCATAATACAATAATAATTGCTTTATTGAAAGATTCATGGAAAATCATATCACTGTCTTTATATAATGATATATGTCTAATCCGATAGATATTTTGAAATGCATCAGACAACATTGGGAAAAGTAATATTAAGAATTTCTGATTTTATAATTACTTTGTAAAATATCAAGACTCTTTAACTGAATTCATCTTTTATTATAAGTGTTATCAAAGAATTTAACATTTTAAATGTTTTTCTATAAAGAACTATAAAATTTATAAATTTATAAAGAAGAATTATTTTCGAAATCTAATGATTTAGATTTCTACAGGGACCGCTTCTAAAACGAAACTAAATAGAAAATTACTTTCGTTTTAGTGTTTTAGTCGACACGAAACTAAATTAACAAAGTGACTTTAGTTTCCAGTCGACACGAAACTAAATTAACAAGCTGAGTTTAGTTTCGTGTCGACCCGAAACTAAATTAACAAATTAGATTTAGATTCGTGTCGACTCAAAACAAAATATTAAAAAACATAATTATGTTTAAATTTAGTGTCAATCACAGAAAAATTGTTTCCCCTGACTTACGTAACTAGAGCAACGTAAATAATTAATCTAAGTTACGTAACTACAGTAACTAACGTAAATGGTCAAACTTACGTAAGTTACGTAAAACATATTAAACATTTAAATTAAGTAAAATAATGATATAAAACTATAGTATTTCTAGGAATATTGGGATCTAATAAAAGTAAATGTAGGATTTCAACTCTAAAAGAAACATATTTTACTTAGAAAAACACACATTTTAAAAAATTGTCAATGCTGGTGTTACTGTCAGTTTATGTGAGTTACTGTCAATCAATGCCCCAATTACTGCAAATGACGTAATTACTATAAATGTTTTGTCTGAAAACTGCTATTCTATTACAATTAAATTAAATTATTATAAATAAAAAGAACTTAGGATTTTTAACACATTTTATTAACAAAACTGTTATTAATGAAATTAAATTATTATTATAACAATAAAGAAAGGTAAGAAACAAGAACACATTTTTTATAAAACTCTCAAAGATTTTTTGTTTTTTTATCAACTTTTTTTAAAATAAATTCTTCTTTTGCTTTCTTCTTTTTTCTAAATCTTTCATTTTTTGTTCTTTTTTCATTAATTTCTCGGATTCTCTTTGAAATTTTAATTTTTCTTTTTGAACATAACCTCTTCTAGAGCTAAGTTTACACTATATTTAGAATATTGCATTCTATTTTGGTTTTTTTTCTCCACCTTCTTTGGAACATTTTTTTTCTTTCGGTTACTCATTGTACTTATTTTACTATTGTTTAAAACCTATAAGCTGAAACTAAACTAAGCTAAGCAAAAATTTAATCTCACGTGAGACCCATAGCGTTGACGTTTATGTCAAGTTTGCTTGGTTATGTCACACATTTTTCGCGACTGACAGTAATAAATTGGGGAAAAGAGAAAAATCATTTCCCAAATATTGTTTGAATAAAAAAAGGTTAAAATAATTAATTTTTTATGTTTTATTACCCAGGTGCGAATTGTCGGTCGGCCCATAGTCGGGCCAACCATGTTCATGGTCGGCCCAACTTGGTCAGCCAAAGGTCGGGCCACCATGTGGATTGATCACGCCGGCCTTCCAGTGGTTGTCACAGTTGGACCAACCGTTGGCACCAAAGTTGGGCCGTCTATGGATGCCCAAGTTGTGCCGACCGTGGGATCGAATGGTTGGGCATCCTTCGGTAACCACGGTCGGCCCAACTTTGGTAAAGGTAGTCTTGCCAACCAATGACAAATGTTAATAAAAAAAATGTTTATTGAAGTTGACAATTACCTTACATTGATAACACATTTATCGCACACATATTATATTAGTTATATACATATTAAAATATTTAACGCTCACGGGGATCGAACTCGCAACCTAACGCACTACAGTCACACACGCTACCACTATGCTACGCTCACATGTCTGAAGAAGGAGCGTGATAACTTTATAAACTACAACCGTACCCGACCATAAAAAGTTAATTTTCTCAACTGTGGCGGCCACAGTTCACCCGACCGTCGGCCCAACTGTGGCTAATAGTTGGGCCAACCATCAGTTCTCCCGGTCGGCATTCATGGTTGGCCTGACTTTGGGAGAAACATTGAACCAAAGTCGGGCCACCTTTGGGTGCCGAAACTTCGGCTGCCACAGTTAGTCCGACTTTGGCCCTACGTTCCAACTGTGGCGGCCGACCGAAATTCGCACATGGGTATACATATTTTGAAAAATTATTTATTTTTAAAGCGAAAAATACTATTGCAATAAATATTTTTTCTTGAATAACAAAAATATATATACTTTTCCACAACGCGTACATGGCATGCCCATAAATCTTTGAAGTAAAATTAGCCATTTTTGTCACTTGCATATTTGAAATTAATATAAAAATTATAAAACTATTTTTTATATGGTTATTTTCATTGTAATTATTTAAATATAATATTATAAATAAAATTAATTCTTTTATTACAAAAATTATGTTCATACTAAATATTTTAAATCATCATTTTTATTCAAACTGACAGTAGTTGGGGCATTTGCAGTAATTAGCACACTTACCCTAGCTAAAATTTCTTGTAGAAGACGTCGAATTTGCACCGAATTCAGTCAGGTTGTTGTTGGGTATAAAAATTTATGAAATTTTAGTTGATACGAAATATTTCGTATATTATTTTAGTTTCGTATTGACACAAAACTATATTAAGAATTTGAATTTAGTTTCGTGTCGACTCAGAAAGGGACCATTCAAGTATTACTTAAGCATTTAAGAGGGGGGGGGTCTAGGTATTGCTTATTTTCATGAGAAAAAATGGCGCTAATGCATTTAAACAATCTTACAATGGGGAAGGAGGGGGGGTCTAAAAACCTCAAAAATATGCTTATGTAATATTTGAATTGCCCCAAACTGAAACGAAACTAAACTTTGGAGACGGTCCCTGGATTTCTAATAATTTAGAAAAACAATCTAATGCTTTTGTGGGACAAAATTCAGTTGCTTTTAATTAATTTTTAACTAGCGACGTATTCCTCACTCGCTATCGCTCGCTCGGTTGACATTTTACTTATTTATTTCTACTTACATATATATTTTTTTATTACACATGATTATTACAATATTTTAATTTTTATTATTATTATTTAATAACATCTTTATTGTTAATATATACGTATATAAGGTAAATGTGCCATCTACTGCGATTTTCAGATTTAGCAGCCTTTGAAATAATAAATTCGGGAATTATAACGCAAGAAGTAAAGTTAAAGCTAATTAAATTGAAAGCTCTTGTCATGTAGATAATAAAACATTAATAAAAACTTTATAGAAATTGATCATTTAAACAAATTATATCAAATGCGTGTATTACTAGGAGATTGACCCTACTACTGTGAGGGAATTACTGCGATAAAAATACGTGTATTTAGAGGTTATGTTGCTCCCAGTAATTGAAGCATTATGCATATTCATTGGAAATGTCCCAATTACTATGATAAGCAATTGTCGTTCTTAAGTAACTAAATTATTAATACTTTAAATGTGTTTCTTTACGCACAATGGTATTGAGTAAGGTCGAAAAGAATTTTTTCTAACCTTTTCAAATATTATATTATTCTATAATACTAAAATAATTATATTATACAAAAATCCCAGTAATTGGAGCAATCTCAGTAATAGGTGCATTTACCCTAAGTAGAATTATATAATTCTAATACTATAAATAATTTATTTTTTTGCATTTTCCAACAAAACATTTAAAAAATAAAAAATTCTTTTTTCTTGATGAATAATTTCTCTAAATCTGAATGTATGGAAATTGACTTATTACTAAGTTATCACAGAAAAAAACTGAACTCAAAGTGAGTCAGAAAAGTGACTCATTATGAATTGCAATAAAAATTAGTCCACTTTTTTCTGTGATAAGTCGTCTTCTCCATCACTTACTCGATCTCATACACTTGTAATAAGTGAAATTTCACTTAAAATAGGAGAAAAATTCACTTATTTATAAGTGTATATGCACTTATTGATAGAGAATACGAATTTTGACGTAAAAGAAGTCAATAATTAAGATATTTGTAAAGAATTTTTGTCAGAAATAGAAAACTTCAAAGATTTACTTCTCTTTCAAACAAATTTTACTTTTTTAAAAAAGTATAATTTACTTCAAGACATCTAAATTTTATTAGAGGCCGAGTAATATTTAAAATGTCCAGAGCAATTAATGCTCTGAGCGAAGCAATTTCTATTATGAATCAGAGTAATCATTGCTACATCGTGAAGATGTTTACAAGATATTGAATGTAAAAAGCAATTTTTGAAAGTGAATTCTGTAATAATTATACTATTAGTAATTTTCACTACCAGAAGTAGTACACTGTACAAAATTTAGGGAGTTAACGGACTCGGGAGTATAATTTTTCGAGTTAAAAATTAACTCCAAAAGAGAGTTAATTTACAACACACCTTCATCAACCGGCCCAGAGCTCTGCCCAAAATTGTAAGCAACTAAAATAAACAATCAATATGGCAAAATGTTCGTAAACTAATGCCCTATCAATCGCAAAGTGGCAGAATCCAAAATTCAAAATGGCGTCCTTACTGCCTCACCTGAAAGACACCAAAATCCAAAAGAAGAAAATATAATTATCAATTACTCTCAAAAACGGTACAATAATGATTAGTTCGGGGCTGATGACGAATCCGATGTCAGTTTTTCAAAATTCAAAATGGCGGATCCAATATGGCGAATTCAATGTAAGTATTTGGAAGCTTTTAAAAAGGCCAATTGATTACGGATTTTGTAGCTTTTAAACCGTTGTAATTGTATTTTAACACTGCATAACTGCAATTGTTTAAGGTGCATTTGAATATCTGAATATTTTCAACTGTCTTTCTGGCGTTACAATAAAAGAGTGAGCAGCTTGGATTTTTGTTACAACAGGTGCCTGAAAAAATCTCCTTCCAAGTTTTCGCTTCACTCTTTCGTGCTGTTGTTTGTTGTAAAAGAAAAGCTGAGTATTTTTATAATCGAAATTTTGAAAACATATTTCTATTTGGCTTTAGGAGTATATTTACCAAAAAACAGAAATAAAAATATTTTTTTAGAAAAGTTAATAATACCCAGGCGCGAAGTGACGCCGAGTTCAGGCTTTATAAAGATTTGCCGAGCATTGGTCGATATTCGTTGAGCCTTAGTGAGACAGCGAGAGCAGGACCTTGCGACTCAGCGTAGCCAACTCAACACATACATTAAACTCTTGAGTTGGCAACGCTGATTGTGAGTCGCAAGGTCACACGCATTTGACAAAAAAATAATATTTTGATAATACTTACTAAACGGTTAATCCTAGTGTAAAAATACTTGGCATAAATATTTATTACAACCCTATTGAACAATTTTTACACTGGAAGTTTTTGATCACTGAAATTTTTTGCACAAATGAAAGCAAAACTTTTGAAATTTGTAAATAATACTTTGACACTGTGACAAAAAAATAATATAAGATTTAACTTTATTTATAATATAATATCATTAATGTTAATATTATTTACTAAATAATTATTAATATTTATTTACCATTGACATCTAAATATTATAATTATAGTATTATTATTTTAAATAATAATAATAATTTTTAAATAATATAAAAAATTGTCTACATTAATAAATAATTATTAAATATTAAATAATTATTTATTAATATTAATTTTTTTTAATATCTATTTTTTATTTTTTAATAATTTTTAAATATTTACATTTAATATATTAATTGTAAATATTTTTATTTTATTTAATATTTAACCCCTTGACAGTCGATGACGTGTATACACGTCATGGTGCAAGTGGGCTCAAACTGTCGATGACGTGTATAGACGCAAGCAGATTTTTGGCTGCAAAAACACACAGATTTGTCCACAAATTGATACTCGGGGGTTTTCGGGGTCGCTGGTTACGAATCCGAACTCAGATTTTAAAAATTCAAAATGGCGGATCCAATATGGCGGACGACGTTTTCAAGAAATCATCGGATTTACTTGAAACTTGTTACTCGGAGGTTTTCGGAGTCGCTGATGACGAATCCAAACTTAGATTTTGATAATTCAAAATGGCGGACGAATTTTTCATATATTCATTAATTCACTTGAAACTTGTTACTGGGGGGTTTTCGGGTTCGCTGATTACGAATCTGAACTCAGATTTCGAAAATTCAAGATGGCGGATCCAATATGGCGGACAACATTTTTACAATAGCAGGACAAACTGGAATAAAGACGACCAAATACAACTGCAAACAGTTACAAAAAGACAGTTTTTAAGCTAAACGAAGAATAAAAATAACACATTAGACACATACAGAGCAATTAACAAAACAACTGACTGTCGCGTTCAACAAAACTGACAGTTACAGGGATTTCGACGTAAGACTTTAATAATTTATGACTAACAGAATTTAAATAAATTCAGTTAGCTTTCAAAATTACTGGTTATTATATTGGATCCGCCATTTTCAAAACTGACATTACATTTTTAATTTAAGACTTCAATAAACTCTAAGTCACAAATTTTCAGTGAATATGATAAATTTGTTAAACTAGCGTCCGCCATATTGGAACTGCCAAATTTATACACCCGAGTATCGAGTTTCAAGTGAAGCCGATAAATTTTGAAAATGTCATCTGCCATATCGGATCCACCATTTTAAATTTTTGAAATCGGAGTTCAGATTCGTAATCAGCAACAACGAAAACCCCCGAGTATCGAGTTGCAAGTGAAATCGACGAATTTTTGAAAATGTCGTCCGCCATTTTGTATACGCCATTTTTAATGTTCAAAATCTGAGTTCGGATTTGTAATCAGCGACCTCGAAATCCCCCGAGTAACG
The DNA here is from genome assembly GCA_032872475.1 of Leptopilina myrica (nomen nudum). Classification (NCBI taxonomy): domain Eukaryota; kingdom Metazoa; phylum Arthropoda; class Insecta; order Hymenoptera; family Figitidae; genus Leptopilina; species Leptopilina myrica (nomen nudum). Next base: position 9,922,258 of record CM065467.1, read on the forward strand.
AGTTTCAAGTGAATTCGATGGATTTTTAAAAAAGTTGTCCGCCACATTGGATCCGCCATTTTGAATTTTTAAAATCTGAATTCGGATTTGTAATCAGCGACCTCAAATACTATAGTATACTGATTTGCGCAAATTTCCGTTTTCTAAAAAGTTGTCGACATTTTGAGCCCACTGATGAGATTTTGGTCTCGACTGCGAAGGGGTTAATAATTATTTATTAATATTTACATTTAATATATAAAATGTAAATATTTAGAAATTACACTGGGTAACAAAAAAATGGTCATGTTGTGTTTATTTCAAAATGTTTATGTTCATTGAAAGTTAAGGTGTCAGTAAACAAGAAAATAGCAAAAAAAAATTTAATTTATTCAAACCCTTAAAATAGGGGATTAAATTATTAAAAAAACAGTGTTTTTTACACTTTTTGAAATCCTGTAAAAAGAAAATGGGAAGGCATAAAAAGCTCTAATATAGCTTAAAAGAAAGCTCAAACCTTTATCTTTAAGAACCACAACTGAAAAGTAATGTAAAAATTGCAGGGGACGTGTATATACCGAGTACCCCCCATAATGATTCATACGCCCTGGTAGAAATGACTGGGAATCTAAGCATTGGTGCATATTAATTTTTCATCATCGGATTGGCTTCAAATTTGTTATTCGGGAGTTTTTGGGGTCGCTGATTACGAATCCGAAGTCAGTTTTCAAAAATTCAAAATGGAGGCTTCAACATGGCGGATAAAATGTTTAATATCGTTCGGATTCGCTCGAGACTTGGTACTTGTGGTTTTTGTTAAAGCTGCCATTTTTAATTTTTGAAAGCTGACTTAGGATTCGTAATCAGCGACCCCAAAAACCCCCGAGTAACAAATTTGAAGCCAATCCGATGATGAAAAATTGATTTGCACCAATGCTTAGATTCCCAGTCACTTTTACCAGGGCGTATCAATCATTATGGGGGGTACTCGGTATATACACGTCCCCTGAAATTTTTACATTACTTTTCAGTTGTGGTTCATACAGATAAAGGTTTGAGCTTTCTTTTAAGCTATATTAGAGCTTTTTATGTCTTCCCATTTTCTTTTATATTGTGACAACCCTGATCGCGAGATTTGACTTAGAAAAGATATTGCTTTTAAATTGCGTATGAGGCTCTACTATAGTGTACGGGTTCGACTCGCGACGGAAAGCACAATGCCCACTCATACACTTTTCAATAAAAATCCTCCGGGTAGAGTTACAGCGGCAGAGAGCCGAGAAAGAACGTTCGAAAGTACTGCGAAGCAATGGCCATGAGAGAAAGATGGACTTACCGGTACGCTGGCTCTTTGCGATGAATTATCGAAATACTCCGTGTTGGAAGGCAAAAGGACACTTTATGAAAGAACACTATTCTCGCGATAATTAATTAATATAACAAAGAACTATTTATTTAATAAAAATGGTAGTAAATTACAAAGTGATACAAGTACCGCGATTAATATAATGTTTTGTGTGCCTGTGAGCAGTGCTCGCAACAATCTGTTGTCAGCGTCGTTTTCGCTAAGCACGCGGTTTTGTCGTCTACTCTCTCAGCTGCGAGAAGTATCGCATCGATTCGTACGTCGCGAGATCGATAATCGATAGTCGACAATCGAATATCGGGGATCGACGTTTGAATCTTGAATAACAAAGCAACTGCGAGTAAAAAACTAATTCGGTTCGTTACATTCCCCCTTACTTAGTCGGAGTTACTGCGGTATCTGATACTTAGCGCTGAAAGCACATGATTAGTTGAACATACAACAATATTTTCGCAATGTTAGTCTATCTTGACTGGCCATTGCGAATAAGAAAAATTAGAATTTACTTAGAGAAAAAAAAATTATTAAATTTGAATTGTGAAAATGAACAGTAATTTGTTTCTGAGAACCCAGCTGAAAAAGTACTATAGAATTTCACTAGAATCATTCTATAGAATCAGTCTATATAAATTCTAGAGAATATTCTATAGAATTTCAATAGAATGATTATATAGAATTTCTACGTGAATTCTACTAAATTTTAGTGGTTTTTAATTAGAAGGAATATAAATTTCGTAAAGTAATTTTTTTAACATTATAGTTATGTATGGTTACGAAGTTCAATGAATTTTATATATTTAAAGGATATAAACAATTATTTTGGCCTAAAATTGGTTGAAAAATATTATTTCACAAATTTAAAGTTTTTCTAATTAAAAATGACTAAAATTTAATAGTATTTATGTAGAAATTCTATAGAATAATTCTAGTGAAATTCTATAGAATCATTCTAGTGAAATTCTATAGAATATTCACTAGAATTCATATAGAACGATTCTATAGAATGATTCTAGTGAAATTCTATAGAACTTTTTCAGCTGAGAATGAAAGAAAGATTAGTACTTGTTAACGTTCGTTCTCTTTTTAAGGAAATAAATCATTGATTTATCGGAATATTATGTTTTTATTCATCTTATGAAGTCACGAAGACAAATATAGTTAAGGAGTACAAAAATAATTCTGGAATGTGTATTCCATATAACGCACAAGTTGTTCGGAAGAGTAGTATAAAAAATGAAGATACTATAAAAAATAATACTTTTTTGCGGAAAATATAAGTATGGTAATTGGTGCTTTAAACGTTAACACTTATTTTAGTTATAGTACTTAGTGTCTTCAAACAAAAAAACATACTTTGAACCCAAACACTTATTCTAGTCATTGCACTTAGTGTCTTTAAACAAAAAATTAGAATCTTTAAGCACTGCTAAAGTTTGTTTTCGCTAATTTTTCACTATTCACCTTTCTTTTTCTTCGTTAATACCCAACTCATATGCTTGAGATAGTGTTGCCCACAACTCAGCATTGTTGTCATCGGAGTCCAGCGTTGAAAGAACTTTGTTGGGATCTCGAGCTTCTTTCATGTCTGCAATCTCTGTGGGTGGAAGCGTAGCGGAGAGTTTTCGCGTTGTGAAAGGCTTCAGCTTAAGGACATCGCTATTAATTTCGATGATCGGTTTGCGTAATGGTCTCTCGGCTTGCATTGCTGCTTGTAAAACGAGATCTGCGCGAGGCAGATGGCGGTATGGAGATCACTTGTAGGGTGCTCGCTTGGCTGGTGGCTTCGAGTATCTCTAGGTCTCTCTTCGCGGTTCTGCGCTCTATTTCTCTTTTTGGCATTCGACGCAACTGACGTCAGGCAAGTTCTTGGGGCGTTTACATCCTTTGCACCTTTGGTGTTCTGGAACGTCGAATTTCTCGTCTGCTACATGTGGCCAGGGGCATTCTTCGGTGCAAAAATCTTGACTGTGGCATATTTGACAAAAACTTTGGTTGTACGGTTTTCGGCATACCTTGAAACTATGTCCTTGTTCGCCGCAATTTAGGCATCCTTTTGGTGCCCTTGGTCGGATTCTTATTTCGCGTAATTCCGACTGCATCTTAAAGACTTCGGTGATCTTATGCTTGAAGTAATAGTCGGCTGCATGAGAATCCACTTTCTTCTTCAGTTTTGCGACTTTGGATTTGGAATCGTCGGTTTCCTCTTTGCTTTTCGCCAGTTGTTCCGCGAGATTTTGCTTTTCTTGAAGTAGTTCTGACAGCATCTTGTAATGTGCTGCAATATCTGCGATGCCGCTAATGGGAGGAGTTGCTTCAGTTGCAGAGAGTCTTTCGCGAAGTATATTGATTGTCTGATTTGCTTCCGTAAGCTGGTTGAAAAACTCTTGGCGCGAGTTTACAATGTAATCAAAGTTTGCCTTATTTATCGCGATTTGACCAGAGGATTGCTGGTCAAACTCTAGCTGGTCTCCGCCTTCAGAGATCGCAGAAATCTGGGTTACTTGAATCTCAGGCAGGCTGGTTGAGCTGTTGTCGTTGTTGTTGGGTGGATCCATGGCGAATCTGAAAAAAAGATGTACAAGATGTTTTTCGATCGAAGACCCTTTTTTGGTGGCTTTAAATCGTTTACGTAATATTTACCAATTTTTTTGCCCTGCAAATCGCTAATAATAACTACTATAGGAGATAGTTTTTCTGTTATAGTAGCCAATTTCGAAATGTAAAACATTTTTTCGGATTTTGTTATAAACTCTCCTTTGTTTCTCACACGCTTTAGTCATTAACTTTTGAACTTTAGTACGTAAAATGTCTATACGTTTTACGCGTTCTGTCCACTCGTGAATTGTGTTATCAGTGGTAAAGTTAACATTGTTTTCGCAATTTGAGTGTCCGGTACGCCTTGGTTCGCGAGCGAAGTTCAAAAATGCGGGTGTTACACCTAAGGATGAATGCACAGTCGTGTTGTAAGCAAACTGTATTTCTTCCAATAATGTGTCCCATTCACTAGAATGAAGGATTTTCCTGATCTAGATCGCGGAAGTGGTCCTACAATGTCTAATGAAACAATGTCCCATGGTTCATTGAACTTACGCGGATACATAAGTCCTTGAGGGGGATTGTTTTTGGGTTTGCATTTTAAACAAATTTCGCATTCATCGATATATCTTTTAATGTCTTCGCGCATGCCGGGCCAATAATAATTATTAACAATTGAAAAATAAGTTTTGTTAATTTCTTGATGTGCGGATTGCGGGGTGTCATGATATTTAGAAATAATCGGAAGTATTTCGTTTTCTTATAACACTTTCTTCCATGCGTTGTTATCGCCTATGGTTTCCTTGAGTTGGTTTGGTTTGTAGTAATACAGTTCGCTGTTCGAGTCGAGTCTGTGTCGTTCGTAGCGCGTGGTGGTATTACGTACGCGTTCAACCATCTCGTCATACCAATATACGCTGTGAGTGTGACTGAGCTGCGAAGGGGGCGTGTCTTCCGAGACATTCTCGTAAAGGGGGGATAGAGTGTCAGCTGGTTCATTGGTTGTACCCTTCTGGTGCTCAATTTTCGCTTTATTCGCTGATAATTCTAATACCCATCTCGCAAGTCTACCTCGCGAATCTTTTAAATTTTGCAACTAAACAAAACTTGAATGATCGGTAATTACTGTAAATTCAGTGGCTTCAAGATAACAGCGCAATTTCTTAATCGCAAAGATCACGGCCAAGCATTCGTTCTTGGTGGTAGTGTAATTTAAATCTGCACCTCTCAAAGGTCTGCTTAGACACGTAATGAGATATTCAGTATCTCCGTCTTTTTGAGTGAGAATGGCACCTAAGCCAGTGTCGCTTGCGTCTGTATACAAAAAGAATGGCAAATTTGGTCGCGGCGGATTAAGTGTTAATGCATTTTTTAGCAAATTCTTTACCTCTTGGTAAGATTTTTCGTGTTCTTCCGTCCATTTCCACGGTACTTTGGGACTAGCTAGTTTATTTAGTAGTCCCTGTACTCGCGCGATATTACGTAAGTGACGGTGGTACCAATTTACGGAACCGTTAAATTGACCTAATTCTTTGCGATTACGAGGAGTAGGACGCTCAAGAATTGGATCTACGCGTTTCGGATTGTGTTTAAGACCTTCTTTGTCAAGAACAATGCCGAGATATTCCACAGAAGATTTTGCGAAATGTGATTTTTCTCGGTTGATGGTCAGACCTGCTTTGTGATGAATATAAAAGATAATGTCTAACAACAAAATGTGTTCATCGAACGTTTTGGAAATGATGATCCAATCATGGAGATACGCGTGTACTTGATATATATATATCGTTCAGGGAGATTGTTCGTGCGAATGTGTTCAACAAATTTTTCTTTTAACTTATGAGTTAATTCTTGAAAAGTGTCTGGTGAGTTAGTGAGGCCAAAGGGCATTCTTACCCAATTGAATTGTCCACGTCCGGGTACTACGAAACCCGTGTATTCGCGTGAATCTTTGTGAATCGGTATATGATGAAATTCATCGGTAAGATCAATTGTACTGATTATATTTGCTTCAAATAACGCGTCAAGGATAGTATCTATACGCGATAAAGGATACGCAGATTTTTTTGTATTTTTATTTAATTTTCGGAAGTCCATGCAAACTCTTGGTCTGCCATCTTTTCGGTACGTTAAAACAATAAGACTCGCAAATCGACCGAAGCTTCTAATTATGAATTTCTTTTCTATATATTTGTCGATTTGACCGTTAATTATTTTATTCGCTTCTAAGCTATAACGGTGTGGTTTGAGCTAAAAAGGGGTTTGATCCGTCAATTCAATTGTGTGAGTCGCTAAATTCGTGATGCCAGTGCATTCTGCGAAATTCGATAATTATTTATCTACGAAATTCATCTAAGATTTTTCTTTGTTCGGGTGTTAATTCTAATAATTGCACCGAATTAAGGAAATTCTGCGAATTGTTCGATAAGGTGAAAGGGTTTCGCATTGTTGACCCTTCGATAGACAAATAACCTTCGCAAGCGTCTATGACAACTTGCCATGCGGTTATAAAATCCATGCCTAATATTATGGGCGTGGTTAGTCCGTCGAAGACTGCGAACCATAATTCGCCGGTACAATCGTTGACTGTAACGTCGAATTTTGGGGAATAACGGGGCGCTGCCACGTGGTCGAGTTGAGCTAACTGTACTCCTGCGCTTGTTATAGCGTCTTGAATTGGATTAATTTTTGCGAGTTCTTTTACTTGGTTGTACAATTCTCCAGACATGAAAGTGCGGTCGCTACCTGTGTCCAGAAGGCCTATAAATTCTTTATCCCCGATATTTATTGACATTGTAATAGTGCTTCGTTTTTGTGGCGGTAAGAGCAATGTGGGCCCTTTGTGTACTAAGCGCTAGAATTTACTGGCTACTATCTCAGATTCCGAGTAGCATATGTCATCGTACTCGCTGTCGGAGTCACTAGTGTAATTCCTACTGGCATGCGCTTGGTTAAGCGCTGATGCATTTTGAAGAATACACGTTGAGTCCTTCGCGGTGTGACTGCAACTGGGAATTGCACGGTTGTCAATTGTACCGCTATTTTTTATTTCAAGAATCTCATTATTGGACTTTTCCGAGTTTTTAATTGAGTTGTTGCGCGTTGCCAGGTTGGCAGAATTGCGAGAGGTAGTGATAATAATCGTAATAATTATTACCACGACCACGACCATTCCATTTCTCTGCGTCTGATGTTACGGTCCTTGCCTCTTTTCGAGTCTTTGCTTTGCGCGTTTAAGCTAATTTCGGGTTCACTTTTGTTTTGTTTTTTATCATTTTTTGGGTTTTTGGACATTGATTTTACTTTTGACTCTTTTTCCGACTTATTTTGTTGAGCGGGATCAGTAGTGGGGAGGGGAGTATCAATCGCATTGAGTTGATTTTTGCTGCGTGTATTACGAGTTTTTTTTAGTCTTGTACGCGAATTTTTGAAGTGAATTGCATTGTTGCCATTTTTTTTCGTATTTGCGAATTTTTCGAATCGAACCGTCGTATTTTATGAAACTGTTGCGGTTGAACTGTAAAATTAGGTCAGAATGGAGGGCAGAGTAAATTTTGTCGAGTTGTTTTTCTTCTGGGACTTTTTGTTGCAATTTGTTATACATTGGACCTAACCTTATGACGAATTCAATTCCTGATTCGTCCTCGAGTTGGACAGCGCGTTGAATTTTATTTGTGATCCGTTGATCATCGTTAGATTCGACAAATATCGAGCGAAATCTGGCTGAAAATTCGGTCCATGTGTTCCAGGAGTTGCGGAATGTTGCGAACCAAGTGTACGCAGAATCAGCAAGTACCTGGGACATTGTTGCGAGGGCATCATCGGGGTTGATGTTTGATGCGTTTAGTTTGAGTTCAAATTCGTCAATGAATTCGTCTGCATCAAGTGTTCCTGGGAATTTTAGTTCCCACGATTTAACTATTTTATGCAAGTTAAGGGTGTGTTTGTGAGATGCCGGTTGTGGTCTTGCGATTGGTTCATGTATATTAATATGAGGTATGTCTAAGATATCGTTTTCAGAAGGTGGGGGTGAAGCAAAAATTTCTGGTTGTTCCGTGAATTGTAACGTACGGTTACGTAAAGTAGTGCGCACTGAAGGTGTTGTTGACAGTGGTGGGGGGAGAGCAGTTGCTAAACCCGTACTGAGTGTCATGTGTGTCCCTGTGTGCGTAGTAGTCACTGTCGTAATGGTACTCGTTGCAGGTAGGGATGTAGGCTGAGGTATCTGTTGTGTGTTAACACTATAACCGGGGTCAATTGGTTTTCATCTAGAATCGTGCCAAGGAGATAGTGTTTGCCTAACCTGCAGATCAGAAATTTTTTGCGAGAGAGATTCGATCATTTTATTTACTTCGTTTCTATTTTCATTGATTAATTTGTTTGTTTCTGTGTGATTGGATTGAATTAATTGAAATGTTTCATTTTTAAGGTTGTTTAATTCTTTTTTATTATTTTTTAAATCTTCCAATCGAGATTCCTGAATTACGCGGCGAGTTTAATTGTAGAAATGATCTAATTGTTCACGAGATTCGTCCAAATTGCGGTCGAACATCTGTTGCATGTGACGTTTAAAATCATTGTTTTGCGTTACTTGAGTCCCGTGAATGGTATCAAAACGCGCGAGAATTTGTGCGATTGCTGCGTTAGAAGAAGGCGTTTTGTGTTTCGGTTTCCGACCGCGGCGTGTTGGAATTGAAATTTTTGGGGTAGTTCCTGTACCAAGCGTTGCAGAAGGTGATATATTCAGATTACCAGTAGAGGTTTCGGAATTATTTTGCATTACGTTCGTAGCGTTTTCCATTGCTGCGGAGTTTGCGTGTAAGGGATCTAATTCCAAGAGGCTAGGGTGTAGAACCGGTGAAACAACGTTTGTCGCTATGTCTAATAAGGCAATATCTTTTTCTAATGTGAGCACGTTTTGTTCATTTTGCGTTAAAGGATTCGAGTGGGGGCGAGTTGTTTGTGAATTTTTATTTTGTTTAGGTTGGGGGGGGGGTCTTTTGAACATGTTGGTTTTTTGCGCGCGATCTAGTTGTAATTCCTCCTTGTGGTAATGTTTTCGTTTTGTTACTGTTTGTAGACATCAAAGGTTTTAAGAGAAAGAAATTTTTGCGTTTATTTAAACAAAAAAGAAAATTTTGTTTAAAGAAAATTTTTATTTTTCTAAAATTTTTCTTTACCGTTAAGGGAAATTATTAATTTATTCTATTTATTAGAAAAAAAAATTTCCGTGAAAAGGTAAAAAAAAATTTCAGAGAAATTGTTATTTAAATTTTAATAATTTTTCTAATTTTGAATAATTTTAATTTTATACGAATAATTATTTTCGTATTTCAAATATTTTAATTTAGAGAAATTTTAATTTTATGGGGAATGACTAAACATGTGAGGAACAATGGTGAGCTGTAGATATAAAACGTATTCATCAGTAACAGACTAGTGATTCGAATGATACTGCAAAGGCGAAAGAAACGAAACCAGAATATATATAAAATATTTTACATATACGTCTGCAATAAACATTGAACTTCTTTTACAGAAAAATATGACGATATTACAATATGCTAAAAAAAAGTAAGTCTGTGGAACAAAAAACTATATAAACTAATAAAATAATGAATAATAACGGGGTCCGACCAGACCAAATGTATTAAAAAATTTCATTGATTTTCTAAATATTTAAAAATTTATTAAAATCAGTAGTTTACAACAAAACCAATCAAAATTTTAAGCGTTTTTAAAAATTTTAATTATTTTTTGCATTAACTAAAAATTACAACAAATATAAAAAAATTAATATTTAAAAAAAAAATTACCGTAGTTTGCGTAGTTTTGGAAGAAAATGGCTGGCTAACGAACTCGATCTGTATTTTAACACTTTTTTTGTGCATGCAAAGTTGCAAGTTGATGCAATAAGTTTTTCAAGAGTTATCGTGGCAACACCATTGTGTCTACAGACAGACACGAAGACAGACATACAGACAGACATTTTTTCTAGACCAGGTTTTTCGGACTCAGAGGACCCCAAAACGTCGAGATTTCATAAAAATAAGCGAAAGTCAATTTTCGACCAAAACTAATACTTTCTCATGTGATGAGAATGTAAAAATAATAAGCAATTTTATTACATAATTTAAAAAAGCAGAAGCATTTTTTTTCTTTCTACAATTGTAGCGAAGCGTGATTGTTATTGAATAAAGCAATTTGTTTATTTACAAGCATTATTTTAGAAGTAGTATCTAAATAAATAAAAAAATAGAGATTGTGCGAGCTATTTCAATGAAGAATTTCTATTGATTATGTGTGCTTGTTTTTTTGTTGCAATTTTGAAAAATTATTGTTTAAAAAATTTCGTTATTCGCGTATTTTGTTAAAATTTTTTGTAAAATATGTAAAACGTCATTTTTGTGAAAAGCACGGAAATGATGCGAAAATAATTTACTATATTAAATTAACATGCGTTGGGCTCCATTTTTGTGACAACCCTGATTGCGAGATTTGACTTAGATATGATATTGCTTTTAAATTGCGTATGAGGCTTTACTACAGTGTACGGGTTCGACTCGCGACGGAAAGCACAATGTACACTCACACACTTTTCAATAAAAATCCTCCGGGTAGAGTTACAGCGGCAGAGAGCCGAGAAAGAACGTTCGAAAGTACTGCGAAGCAATGGCCATGAGAGAAAGATGGACTTACCGGTACGCTGGCTTTTTGCGATGAATTATCGAAATACTCCGTGTTGGAAGGCAAAATGACACTTTATGAAAGAACACTATTCTCGCGATAATTATTTAATATAACAAAGAACTATTTATTTAATAAAAATGGTAGTAAATTACAAAGTGATACAAGTACCGCGACTAATATAATGTTTTGTGTGCCTCTGAGCAGTGCTCGCAACAATCTGTTGTTAGCGTCGTTTTCGCTAAAGGCCAACGCAGAATAGAATCTTTAACCGCAACCGTAAGCGTAACCGTAAGAATGAGTTGAAGAAGGATAGGTATATTGTTTATCCTTCTTTAACTCATTCTTACGGTTACGCTTACGATTGCGGTTCCGATTAAAGATTCTATTGTGCTTAGGCCTTAAGCACGCGATTTTGTCGTCTGCTCTCTCAGCTGCGAGAAGTATCGCATTGATTCGTACGTCGCGAGATCGATAATCGACAATCGAATATCGGGGATTGACGTTTGAATCTTGAATAACAAAGCAACTGCGAGTAAAAAACTAATTCGGTTCGTTACAATATATTTTCTTGAATAGCTTTTAGTACAAACAAATTATTTCAAATATTTTGAATTTTTTTGTCTAACTTTCACGACCTGCATTTTCTACACTGAAAGAAAAGGAATGGTTGGCACAAACATAAATATTGATAAATACGACCCTTCAAAATTATATGGTTACTACATCGATACATTCGGTTGGCACAACCAAAGGTTCGGTTGACCCAAGAAATATTTTGATATAACAACCGAACCTTTGGTTGTGCCAGCCATAGAATGTTTGTGCCAACCGAATGTATGGATGTAGTAACCATATCATTTTGAAGGGACGTATCTATCCATATCTATGGATAATAAGTAATTCTCATACTGTTAAAAAAGGTTAATTAAAAGGTTATTTATTACCTTTTAACATGTGTACAAAAAGATATCACCGCCGTCGTCGCTGTTTCAAAACTCTGAAGTTGGCCACAAATGGCCCAATAATGGCCTCATATTACGTCAAAATCTACGTCTAATTTGACCTATTTCTTGACATATAGGCAAAAAATGTGCAATATCGTCATTACATTACGTATAAATCTATGTTTAATTTAATCTATTTTTATCTACAAATCAAATAGGGTGCATTACGTCAAAATCTACGTCTAATTTGTTCTATTTTTTGACCTACAGGTCAGAAAGAGATTTATTTAACGGTTTCACATTACGTAAAAATCTACGCCTAATTTGACCTATTTTTTGCCTTACAGGTCAGAAATAGATGCCAGAACGACCTTACATTACGTCAAAATCTATGTTTAATTTGACCTACACTACATTTACTAATATAGTTTTCACCTACAAGTCTAAAAATTACTCGGGGGTTTTCGGGGTCTCTGATTACGAATCTAATGTCAGATTTTCAAAATTCAAAATGGCGGATCTAATATGGCGGTCGAGAAAATAAAAAATCAAACGGATTTGTTTAAAACTTGTTACTCGGGGGTTTTCGGGGCCGCTGATTATGAATCCGATGTCAGATTTTGAAATCCAAAATGGCGGACCTAAAATTCGATCAAATTGCATGAATCTTGAAATTATCCGCCATATTGGATTCACCATTTTAATTTTGTAAATCTGACATAATATTCGTAATCAGAGACCCCGGAAACCCCCAAGTAACGAGTTTCAAGCGTATTTGATAAATTTTTAAATCTTCATAGTCGCCATTTTAGGTCCACAATTTTGAATTTTGAAAATCTGTTTTGAAATTCGGATTCAGCGACCCCAAAAACTTTAGTATGCACTTGGTCATTGAAATCGAATTATGTTTAGTATTTTATTTTTGAGATGGACATATATGGCCACAGACGTAAAGGTGGCACGACTTTTTGTGGCCACATATAGGCCATGGACTGTCAAAGGGTTAATAGGGGCGTCAAGTAGGACGTCAAAGTCCTATATCAAACGACAAATTTTTTACTTGCAGGCCGTTATGTTACTACAAATTTGATTATATCTTTCAATATCCTTATATTATCCATAGAAGTAAATATAAAATTTAAATAGGGGGTTGGGGCGCGAAGCGCGCAGAGGGGCGTAGCCCACCTAGTATATAATATAAATATTATATTCCTTGACTTTAGTCAAATGGACATTTACCGAAGGTTTACGATGTTATACGAAGTGTGCCGGATGACGAAACGACAAAACTACTAGGAAACATTCCTTCTATGAAATCAGTAAATATGCAAATTAGATAAAGAGAGGCATTTGAATGTTGTTTGTCTTTGAAAGAGGAAGAAACCAATAGCGTTATATTTTCTTCGTTATGAACAGAGAGCGAATGATGTTATTATTACGGAGAGAAAGAAGAAGACAGAAAATCTGGATAGAGAAACCAAAACTACAGAAGTTCAAAGTTAAAAAAAATCAAAAAATAATGTGTATTTAAACAAATTAGAGACGATTAAAATATCATAAATCAAAGTTAAATTAAAAATTTAAATCAGTTTTTACTAATTGTCAAAATGCCTAGATTCAATTAATGAGAAACTTTTTGTCATTTAATATGGTGATGAAACTCTCCACTTGCGAACACCTAGGTCACTGTTAGAAGCACGGGGCTGACACTGGTGCAGTTTCCCATAAGAATAAACTAACCTGAGAGTTGACTGTCGCCAAAGGTGGCGCTGGCTAGTTAGTTGGCTGATATTGAGTGAAAATGCATTAGAAAAAAAGAAAAATTTAATTTATAATCATTAATATTAATGTAACGGTATTTATTTGTATATAATATTAACCCAGTATCCTTTTAGCATATTTTATAATACCAAAAACTTAGAAAAAGCGTTTAACATTTTATTTATAATGAAAATTGTGCAACAATTTATGGCGGGAAATTCAAATTAATAAAATTATAATAATTTTTTATTATTTTAATTATTGACTTATATTATTTATTAATATTTTACAGTATATATAAAAATAAATTAGATAATTTATGTTGCACAATTTTCATTATATAATATAAATAAAATGCTAAATAATTTTTCTAAGTTTTTAATATTATAAAAAATGCTAAAAAGATACTGGATTATTATTACATACAAATAAGTACCATTAAATTAATATTATTTATTGTAAAATAAATTTCTCTTTTTTTCTAATACATTTTTACTTAATATCGGCCAACTAACCAGCCACCGCCACGGTGGCAACCAGTCAACAGTATGGTTAGTTTCAACTCAAGAGTGTCAGCACCGTGGTTCGAAGGCAATTAATTCATTTGATAAAATTCAGAATCCTCGCCACCTAGTGGAAATCTTGGCGTTCTCAAGTGTAGAATAATTCTACCTCTCTTTATAATCTTCTTCTACATTTACATCTACCTATCTACATCTACTCCACCATCTACCATTATATTAAACTAGAACAAATTCTGCGCGCCCATTCAATTCTTTTGACTATAAACTACTATGCTACAAATACAATTTTAAATTGATACCACACCATTGTGCAATATCATCTAAAATTACTACTTTTCACTAATCTCCATCCTTATTTATAACGCACTAAAATAATAATGCTTGCATTATTGGTTACCTTTTCCAAACATTTTATTTTAAAAACTTAGCTTTTAGAAACATCGTTATTTCTATTACAACATGTATAAGGGTCATTCTCACAATCGGGACAAATGACCCGTACATTAGATTTTTTTAAATAAATAATAATAATTTTTCAAAACTTTTACCTCCAAATAATAGCATTCATCATGATTTAATCGGATCCTATGAAAAATAAATAAAAATTTTTAAATATTTAGAGATACACATGTTTATATAGTATAAATTATAAAGTATTTATATATTAATTTTGCAATATTAAAAAAATTTTTGCCGGGTAAAATCTACTTATTATTCTATTTGTAATTGATTCATCAAGAATAAAGTAAAATATTTGTAAGGTATTTTTTCTTAGAATTAAATTCGTTTTGTGCAGAAATAAAACTCCCCTCCGTTACCACTCACAAATATAATTATAAAATATAGAAAAAAACGACAACATAAAAATAAATAAATCAAAACTCTTTGTAGTGTCAGTATAGTTATGGTCATTACATAAAATAATGAAATAAAAAGAAAATAGTCAGTTTTAAAAGGACTTTTAGTCAAATTTTTTTAGTCAAATTTTTTTTTATATAATTTCAATTTTGAATTTGTCCCTTTCTAGAGATTGACCCATAAACTATTACAAAATCAAATGAAAATACTCTCAACAATATAATATTTATCTAATCCTGATCAAAAATATTTTGTTAGTCGTTTCCTACGTTACAAACATATGGGATTATTCCGATTATAGATAAATCATAAAATTCTTTGCTAAATTAAAATGTTTTCATAAATAACAATGTTTATCATAAGAATAATTTTACTAAAACATTCAATTATTTTCATAAATAATTAAATTTCATTTATCAATACAATTATTGCCATCGAAAAATTTCAAATATTTTGAATAACGTATTCATTATCTAATTTTTGTGAAGAAAAATGAGAAAAATATGATCAAAATAAAATAAAATTTTTTTAATAAGAGATAATAAATGTTAATTGCGGACAGCAAGACCTCACAATTCAAGATAACTTAAATTTTCTATTACCCCATAAATATGTTCTTGAGAATTGAAGTAACAAATTAATGATTATTATAATATAACAAAACAAACTAAATTAATAAGAATCTAAAATTTCCTTATAAACATAAATTTTTATATATATTGGCAACTGCAGAGCTGCGTTGGCCCTCTGGTGTCGACCCACTTCTAGTAGTTGTATTTTCATTTCGTCTCTCTCTAACATATGTAGAAATAAGAGATAAAAACCAAGATGTCGGACGTAAGAGGGTAAAGGGATGGGTCAGTTTCTCATGATTTCGAATCCCAATATTACTTCTGATATTTCCTAAAAATATTTTTACGGAATCAAATTA
This sequence comes from Leptopilina myrica (nomen nudum), assembly GCA_032872475.1. NCBI lineage: Eukaryota > Metazoa > Arthropoda > Insecta > Hymenoptera > Figitidae > Leptopilina > Leptopilina myrica (nomen nudum). The sequence goes on from CM065467.1 coordinate 9,937,846, forward strand.
TTTTACTCTTGATAATACAACATATATCTGACCATGATTAAAAACATCACTTCTTATATAAATTTTTGCCTTTGAGGTTTATAATGGTCATTGCAAAAGCTACTTTAATAGGAAATTGTCGTTTTTTAAAAGTAAATGGATATAAATTTTCACAATATAAAGTTACTCGATGTAAAAAAACAATATTTCCACTCTTATCTCCCGTTAATATTTTACATTTAATAACTTTATGTGATAAATCTAAAACAATTAACCTGGTTCCGTTACGTAATCTTTCATTATTACTAAGATTTCTAAAAAGCATTATAACAGAATTAATTCTTAAATGTTATTTATGTGGTAAAGAAGGGGCAGAAAGAGTATTCAAATATTCTGGTAATAAAGTTTCAGTAAATTTTCCATTATCGCAATTTTCAGTCGAATCAATACTTTTATATATTTTTTCACCTTTACTATCTAAAAGATTTACCACCCTCTTATTAATATCATCAATAAGAGCATTATTCTTAAGTCTTCTGGATATTGCACTGAAGGCAATGTAATACCACCATGGCCACAACAATCATTAAAACTACTTTGTTTGCCACTTACTCTTTCATCTTTAAAATGCTTCGCTTGGCAATAAATACAATAATAATTCATTTTTCTCAGATAATTTTCATTAACATTTCATTTATAAATAACTTTTCTGGACAAATTTTTACTCTTTAATAATCCTTCTTTATATTCTTTTTGACATTGTACAGTACTTTGTTTATGAAAAGAGTCTACTGCATTATTGATAACTTCAAAATTTCTTTTATCCGGATGTTGTTGGTGGAAATCTAACTTACTTGTTTCAATTTGTTTAGAGCAAACGTCTACTTTATCTGAATGAAATATATTTTGAAATTTACTTTTGGACTTAAGTATAGCACTACATTCTTGCGTTTTTAAAGGATTATTAATTTCCTTTGTATTATTCAAAATTGTGCCACATGGAATTTTTGTATCTATAATTTATTGGTTGTTTATTTTTTTACATCGGAGTTCTTCAAATGAATCATTTAAAAGACTATTTTCTTTTTATTTCATTATTTTATGTAATGACCATAACTATACTGACACTACAAAGAGTTTTGATTTATTTATTTTTATGTTGTCGTTTTTTTCTATATTTTATAATTATATTTGTGAGTGGTAACGGAGGGGAGTTTTATTTCTGCACAAAACGAATTTAATTCTAAGAAAAAATACCTTACAAATATTTTACTTTATTCTTGATGAATCAATTACAAATAGAATAATAAGTAGATTTTACCCGGCAAAAATTTTTTTAATATTGCAAAATTAATATATAAATACTTTATAATTTATACTATATAAACATGTGTATCTCTAAATATTTAAAAATTTTTATTTATTTTTCATAGGATCCGATTAAATCATGATGAATGCTATTATTTGGAGGTAAAAGTTTTGAAAAATTATTATTATTTATTTAAAAAAATCTAATGTACGGGTCATTTGTCCCGATTGTGAGAATGACCCTTATACATGTTGTAATAGAAATAACGATGTTTCTAAAAGCTAAGTTTTTAAAATAAAATGTTTGGAAAAGGTAACCAATAATGCAAGCATTATTATTTTAGTGCGTTATAAATAAGGATGGAGATTAGTGAAAAGTAGTAATTTTAGATGATATTGCACAATGGTGTGGTATCAATTTAAAATTGTATTTGTAGCATAGTAGTTTATAGTCAAAAGAATTGAATGGGCGCGCAGAATTTGTTCTAGTTTAATATAATGGTAGATGGTGGAGTAGATGTAGATAGGTAGATGTAAATGTAGAAGAAGATTATAAAGAGAGGTAGAATTATTCTACACTTGAGAACGCCAAGATTTCCACTAGGTGGCGAGGATTCTGAATTTTATCAAATGAATTAATTGCCTTCGAACCACGGTGCTGACACTCTTGAGTTGAAACTAACCATACTGTTGACTGGTTGCCACCGTGGCGGTGGCTGGTTAGTTGGCCGATATTAAGTAAAAATGTATTAGAAAAAAAGAGAAATTTATTTTACAATAAATAATATTAATTTAATGGTACTTATTTGTATGTAATAATAATCCAGTATCTTTTTAGCATTTTTTATAATATTAAAAACTTAGAAAAATTATTTAGCATTTTATTTATATTATATAATGAAAATTGTGCAACATAAATTATCTAATTTATTTTTATATATACTGTAAAATATTAATAAATAATATAAGTCAATAATTAAAATAATAAAAAATTATTATAATTTTATTAATTTGAATTTCCCGCCATAAATTGTTGCACAATTTTCATTATAAATAAAATGTTAAACGCTTTTTCTAAGTTTTTGGTATTATAAAATATGCTAAAAGGATACTGGGTTAATATTATATACAAATAAATACCGTTACATTAATATTAATGATTATAAATTAAATTTTTCTTTTTTTCTAATGCATTTTCACTCAATATCAGCCAACTAACTAGCCAGCGCCACCTTTGGCGACAGTCAACTCTCAGGTTAGTTTATTCTTATGGGAAACTGCACCAGTGTCAGCCCCGTGCTTCTAACAGTGACCTAGGTGTTCGCAAGTGGAGAGTTTCATCACCATATTAAATGACAAAAAGTTTCTCATTAATTGAATCTAGGCATTTTGACAATTAGTAAAAACTGATTTAAATTTTTAATTTAACTTTGATTTATGATATTTTAATCGTCTCTAATTTGTTTAGTGTTAGCATTAATTTCTTCACTAAGTAAATGTATATTTAAAATCATCAATTAAAACATCAAATTAAATTTTAAACAACAATATTAAAAAATTCAACACTATAACGTTTGTAATATTCTACTATCTAAAATTTTAATTGAATTCTATCAAAAATTAAATTAAATTCTATTAAGAATATTTATTCAAATTGTATTGAAAATAATTGAATTTTTCCGAAGAATTTTATAACTCAATGAGAATAGTTGAATTCTTACAACAAGTTTTATTATTTATAAAAATGATAGAATTTTTGTGAAGAACTATTTATTAAAATTTTTTTAATTTCCAACGAAGAATTTTATAATAATCGTTATACTAATAATTTCAGAATTTGAAACATGACATTTAATTAACTCAAATAAAAATAATTTGATTTCAATAAATTTTTCTTTAGTGCAATATTTATGACTAATATTAGGTATAAGTGATGGTGGTAATAATAATCATCGATAATATTATAATCTGAGATTCTGAGATAAATATTTTTTTAATTATCTTAAATAAATTATATTTTATTTAAATAAATCATTTTTCTGAATGCAATGATATACAATTAGAGCTCATTTTTATCGTAATAATTGTTTTCGGTGTCAGAAGTTGAATACTTAGTATCAATTAGTTAAGTCGGCAAGTGTTTTTTTCTTCTCTTCTTTTTTTCCCCTTGTCACACTGTAGGTTCTGATCGGTTTACAAAGACGAGAGTAAGATAAAAAAATGCAATGATTAGTTTTCTATTCGTCCTCCAATGTCTCCCATAAATCCCAGCAAGATATATCAAAGTTGTCGTCGACGAAAGAAATAAACTTACAGCACACGCTCGCGGATTCCGTATGCTGTATATAAGAACCAGAAGTGTAGTTGCAATTGTAACCGGTCCTGGATACGTATATTCAAGTACCTTTTACAGTCCAGTTGGCCAAGTTCTTAGATCGACATTAATCCCGTGATTTATCCACCATTTTTTATAGCTTTTAAATACATATAATATATGTATTATATTGTTGATTGTATGAGATGAATGACTTTAGGGAAAATTTTTTAAATAAACTCGCTTATAGCTACTTACCAATATTACATGCCATCTAATCCTTTAGGGAAGAATACTGAAGTCTGCTTTAATATTATTATTTTTATTATTATTATTATTTAAATTCCTTCTATTTGATTCTTGAGCATCAAAAGTGTCTTTCGGAGGAAATTTCTTTTTTTGAAAAGAAAAGAGGGAGAGGACTAAAAAAACTGATCGTCTAAATACGGGCATGCAAATTACTTGTCTTCCGCGAGGAGTTAAACGGAGATAAGACGATATATTATTCCTACTGACGTTGAAGTTATCAGAAGATCAAACGTACACCGCATAAGGAGATCATGTATTACGGTAGGTCGGGGCCTAAGAAATCAAGAAAATGTCTATATGCTCTTTCACAAGATCCATGTACTCGCAATAAATAAATAATCCAGAAAATAATTATATAATATCGTGAGCAAAATATTCAATCGAACATCGAATGAGAGATGAAATATTTTTAGTTTATTATTGCATTATATATTTTACTCTTTCAATTTTCAGCAAATATTTCTATTTACATTATATAGAAATCGGTATAGAATCCATTCACTTAATTCTTTCAATTCCTTTTAACTCTTTATTATTATTTTCATTCCACATTTAATCTAATTTTACTGTTTTAATTCTCCTTCTTTTTCTTTCTATTTGAATTTACACGTTATCTCTCTTTAAGTACTTTATATTGCTTCATTATATTCTTCTCTTTTTATTGTTCTATGCAGTTAATATTAATTGATAAATATATAGAATTAATTACATTCGAATGCTATTAATTTTCTTTTCTTGGATTAATTTCGATTTACTTCCCGGCAATTAACATCATTTTGCATTATAGTAATGGAAGAGATCAGAAGATGATTGTTTTATTTAGAATTTAAGTAGCTTTCACTATTTAGTATTATTTTGATCAATTTTTCTTCCTGCAAGTATATATTTATTTCAATTCAGCAACATGCAATATTAAAGTAAATAAACTTAGATTTATAAAAATATTAGATAATTCAAACTCTTCTGAAATTAGTAAAATGTTTCAATAATATCCCGCGTGGAAAACAAACTATGGGTAAAAGCTAGCGAATTTTGTCAAAAACGTGGAGAAAGTTTGGAAGCAAAAGAAATTTTGTATTGCTTCCTTACTTTGCCGTAGTTTAAAAATAAAAAAAATCATTTTTTTGCTCCCATACTTTCGTCATGTTTTTGCCAATGTTCAAAATTACAAATTTTTCCACTTTAACAAGAGGAACTTTAAATTTTTTGATCCCATACATTGCCCATGTTTTTGCCCATAGTTCAAAATTTTAATTTTTTAAAATAGAAAATTAAAAAAAATTTGGAATCAGATAAAATCAATTTTTTTTGCACTAATGTTTTCCCCATGTTCTTGCCAAAGTTCATAAATCAGGAAATTTTTTTTTTTTCCCATACTTTCCCCATTTATTTTGCCATAGTTCGCTAGCTTTCGCCCATAGTTCGTTTTCCACGCGGGATATTTAATTAATTGTTAAAAATAATGTTTTTATAGAAGAATTTAAGTTATAAACACACTGAAAGAAAATGTATATTAAATTTTGTAAAAGTATTTTACAATTTGGGGAAATAGTTTAACAAACCGAAATTTTGATACAAAACATACTAAATTAAAAAAAAAATTATGTGAAATTTAGTATAATCATATCAAATATCAAGAATTTGAATTCAATTTTAATATAACTTTACTATATTCTACATAAGTTTTTTTTTTAATTTAGTATTTTTTATATCAAAATTTCCGTTTATTGAACCCTTTTCACAGATTGTAAAATGCTTTTACAAAATTTAATATACATTTTCTTTCAGTGCACTAAATAAAATAAAATTTTTGAAAAGTTACAAGTAAATGCAGAAATTTAATTATTTTCACAAGTTATTAAATTCTTCAAAGAAATTCAATTATGTTCAAAACTTAAAATTTTCGTCACAATTTCAATTATCTTTATAAATAATAAACTTCTTGGCAAAATTTCAATTAATCTAAAACATTTATATCAATTCAATTATTTTCAATAACTACCTAAGTAGAAATGTTCGGAGCTATGACGGAGTTTAACACCGACATGGTACTGACTTAGAACTGACCGACGGTACTGACTCTCGGAAGCCGATCAGTACTATGTCGGAGTTAAAAAAGTATTAAAATCAGTAGTGGGAGAAAACTGACTTAACACGAAATCAGTACTATGTCGGAGGAGTTGAAAAACAAACAAAATTTGTTATAATCGCATTAAACATTAATGATAACCATTTGTAAGATAATGAAAAGGCCTATTTTACGGTTTATTAAGATGATATTTATTATATTGAAATCTCGATTAGTTTTGAGCCATATATGGTTCCTCATCAGGGGATGAATATTTTACAAATACATTATCCAAAATCACGACAAAACACAAAAAATTTCAAAAAGGATTAAATTATAAAATAATCTAAAATAAAAATTATAAATTTTTTTTTAAATTTAAATTGTAATATGTACTTTAAGGTTATATTTTAATTTGTGAAAAAGAAAGTAAAAAAGGTTTCTTACCCTTTAGAAAAATACAAGCATATAACAAAAAATTTTTCAAAAAATTCTTTGTTATTATTTTCCATATATTTATTTTTTTAAAATTAATTTTAAAGATTTTATATGATTTTCTATGATTAGAGAGACTTACAAATGAATATTTAATACGGTCAAACAAACAAAAAATTACTATTATTGATAACATAATAACATCATTTCATTTATTAACTATTAAAATATTTTCCATGATTTTTAAAAACATTCATCAACAATAACATCAAACATTTAATTAATTTATTATTAATTATTAATAAATAAGGTTCTTTTATTTTAGCCATACGCATTATAATAACAATAAACACAATTTTGAAAAACATTAAGTACTATTTTGACTGACAAAGATGTTCAGTTGAAAGTTTGAAACATTTATTTTATCTATTTTACATTGAAAATATTATTAATAATGTGATTTGTCTCTTCGTATTATCATAATTTTTATGTCAGTTTTCCCTATTTCGTTTTCTGGCTGATTCAACTATACTGAGTGTCAGTATTAAAACACAGATTTCGTGTGTGAAACAGAAGGTTAGGTGCTTTTGTTAAAAGCGTTTTGCTCAGACGTATTCTAAACAAATAAAATAGAATGGCTAAAATAGTGATACCGTATCACAATAACAAATCCAACAATACGATATGGCTGTATTAGCCATAATTCTCACAGTAATCACGAATAATTTCTTCCACTGTAGGGGAGGGTGGTCCCCTACCGACCCCCTAAAGTGCAAAGGCTAAAAATGTGCTAAAAATGTGTTTCTTTGTTTTCCTTAAAATTTTTTTTGAGTAAAGGAACTATTTTTCAATGTTTTCTGACGATTGACGAGGTTTCTAATTGTCATTAATGAAAGATCTAAAGAAAAAGCGAAAATTTACGTTTTTAACTTTCTCAAAATGGGTGGTCCGAAACCGACCCCCATTTTTTTGGGGGGAAATCTCAAGAAAAATTAAGATATCAAATTCTGATAGTAATTAAAATAAAATTCAACAGTTTGTAATGAACTATTCAATTATTTTGACTCAATTTAAATACATTTTTGGACCTTTTTCTGAACAAAAAGGTAAATAAATGAATCATTAGTAACTTTACTTTGAAATTATTTATGTCTATAAGTTATGTTGACATAGTTAAACTTGAATTAATATTATTACTTTATTTAAATAAATTTTTCTAAATAATAAAAATATCACAGGAATCCAATTATTTTTATAAATAATAAAACTCATCGCGGAATTTCAATTATATAGCATACAATTTTCATTCATAATTTTTTGAAAAAATGTATCTTTTAAAGAATTTTTATAAAATTTTTCGCGGGAATTTCGTTATTTCTAATTTTTTTCGTAATACTATATTTATAAATTTGTTTAAAAGTTTTCGTAACAATTTAATTGTTTTCATAAATAGTCAATCTCATCACAGAATTTCAATTATTTTTATTACACTTTTATTAAAATTCTTCGAAAAATGTAAATTGTTCTTAAAAATTTGTTAATAAAATTCTTTTGAAAATTTAATTTTAAGAAACATTCAATTATTCAATAAATGATATATTTTTGTACCTAAATAATTGATTTTTCGTAAAAATTTTTTAATGAAAATTGATTTAAAATTAATTTTATTTAAAATTTAAGATAATAATGAAATATTGAAAGCAAAAATTCATGATGCATGAATTTTTAGAAGTACTTAATTGAATTTCAAAAATGTTCAAATTAAAATATTTGAAAATTTGAACTTCTCAAGAATAGAATTATAAATTTTTTGTAATAGATAAATTAACTTTTTTTTAAATATTCGAATTCTTTATTTTCTAGTATATATTAAATTCTTTTTTAGTGCAATGATTGATGAATCATCATAATTATTAATTTATGTTTGAGAAACAAATTCTGGTACGAAACAATGCATCACACGATTAATTTATGATTAAGAAACAAAATAAATTTTTGCTAAGAAATAATTCATCTGCTACTATCTTTATAGACACATATTTATAATATAAATATGATACGAAAAAAATCCTGCTGGACGCATCAATGAATTCTTTTAGCTTCATTTGGTAAAAAATAGAATGAATGAAAAAGCAAAAAAAAATGGTTCATAATCGTTTGGCTTGGCACCGTCAATATATTGACACTCGACCTATCCTGTTATATACGATTGCAATATGCAAATGTCACACAGGCGTTTTATAAATTAGGTATTAAATTGTAAAAGGCATTGAAAAGTTAAACGTCGATGCTTTTAACATCAAGAATCGTAAAGCATTTGCTGTCGAATCAAGATTGTAGCTATCGACTGTTCACCTCTGTAATTAGTCACGATATTTTTAAAGAAAACACGTGGGTGGCTCAATCGGCAGACGATATGATTATCGGAGACCTTTCAGGTTATAAAGAAATATATAATGCAAGTTTTGCATTTAAACTATATGTCAACTCTCGAATGATTAAGTGTCACGATACAGATTTTTATTATTGCAATTTCTTTTTTTCAGTGTCGATATAACATAATGTATGGCCCAAATGTGTTACAAATAATTAATGCAGGCTATTATTTATCATTTTTTTTCTTCACCACACACACATCTTGAATATTACCCTTTCATTATATGTATTGATATACATTGGTATAATACCAAATAATATCCTATCGTTATTGATACACATTAGTAATTATTATATGATGCGCCATATCATGGGTGCAAAATATTCAGATTGTTATTATTATCGTAATTATAGTAATTTTGCACTAGGCTGTGTTGTTAATGTTGAAATTTTCGATTGTTAACTTGATGTACCGCTATGGTTCTGAATTTAAATTTTAGGAACATTAATTTTTTCATTATTATCGTTTTAGAGTTTATCTTTAGTTCCATTTATTGTTTTTTTGTGAACATTTGCAGTTGGAACTAACGGTTATTACAACTTTTAATATTATTAATTAAGGGCATCCGGGAAATAATAGTGGATTCATAATCGACGTCTCATTTAAAAAGAAAAAAATATTTTGAGTCTAGAATTTTTGGTAAATATAGATAAACGCTCTGGGAATAGCGGTTCTCTTGGAATTTTGAAAAATAATTGAGAAAATTGTTTAAATATACGGAAAAATGTGGTTTTTATCGGTTTGGTATCACCGTCTCATTTTGAGAGGATAAAATATTTCTTGTTCATATTTGCAGAGGTGATAGAAGAAGACTCACTGAGGAGTGGTCCTCTTCGTTTTTGCAATAATTTTGCGAGGAAATTATTTTATTAACGATTGAAATTGAAGTAATTGTCTATGTGCTCGCCACCATATTGGCCCTCAGTTTCGCCAAGAATCCAACTTTTATAATTACGTTTATCAATATTTATTTCATAAATTACTTGCAAATTTCGAGAATATTCTTTATCAGCACGAAATCTTCTAATTATCCTGATAAATCCGAACGAGATACCTCTAACTACCTAGAAGTGCGACGACAGGCGGGAAAACACTTTTTGGAGACAATTTTTCCCGGATGCCCTTAATCATCCTTATTTGATGATTTGATTATTATTCATTAATATTATAATCACAGAACTCGAAGCAGTTAAAGTATTTGAAAATACGGACTTTAAGAATAAAAAATTAATAATTACGGACCAACTACATTTGTCATATTCTATTACATTTATTTACGAACTTTTTAATTGTAAAATTAATCGGAAACATCAAGAACTTATTTTTTAAATAAATAATAATTAATCACTATTATTTTTCCCGAAAAGAATTAAGATTTACAACAATTTTATATTAATAATTTTTAAATCAATTTTTATTAGACAATTTTACGAGAGTACAATTATTTGAATACAAAAATAATTAATTAATTGAATGATTGAATGTTTTTAAAAACTAAATTTTCATAAAGAATTTTATTAACAAATTTTTGAAATATTACATTCTTTCGACGAATTATAATAAAATTTTTAAGAATAATTACATTTTTCAAGGAATTTCATTTCCCAAAGGATATTTTTTCCTATAAGTACTATTTGTTACAAAATTTTTTCCAAAAAATGAAACAAAGAATAAAACAAATAAATGGGAATTAATACTCTTCTTATTTTATAAACTATTACATGAATACACAAAAAACGTTTTTTTGACCCTAAAATTAAATTTTGGGGGTGTTTGGGAAATTTCTCACATATTTTCCTACACTGAAAAAAATGATAATGTTAATTTTGACATACAAGTATGGTTAGGATGTATAGCTGAAACAGCAATACCGTATTGCTTTTCTTAAAATACAGTATTCGTGTTCTCCGCATACATATTATTGTCTCTCAAATACATATTGCTGTTCTACACTGCGTATGGCTAAAACAGCAATACTGTATGGCAGTATCATATCTACCAATATAATATGTCAGAATTGGCTATATTTATGGCAGTACCACAAATATATTTTTTTCAATGTAGACCTACAACTTATATACTAGGCCTCTATTAAAGTGCAGGCATTTATTATTTTGTCACACAGTGTACTTTATACCAATATTAATAAAAAATGTATTTTTTCGAAATTTTTGAATTTGAAAATACTTGAAATTTGGCCAAGAATTTTCATAAAATAACAAGTGAAGTTCGAAGAAGAATTTGATTATTATTCTTAAATAATAATAAACTAAAGTAATTGGAAATTTTCAAAGTAGGAGAGACAGAGGAGGAAAGTAACAAAAACCAGCTTTTTTATTTTAGCGTTTAAACTATTTAACGAATAATTTTTGTTAATATGTTAATTGGAAGCTTGGACTTTCGCCTGTTAAATAAAATTTGAATTAGACATTTAGATTAAATAACTAGTTCACAGCATGACTTTTTCACGACATCTGCATTTGTTACTTTCCTCCTAACCCCCAAGGAGGAAAGTAACAGCACCTAGAAGAAAAGTAACATTATAGAATCCCAGATAGCACGACTTCTTCTTTCCGTAAGCTTATGAATAAAAGCTGATGTGGGATTACACCTAATCCTATTGTAAGCTTACTCGAAAAACTCATAGTAGGCTTACATGTAAAAGTTGATGCAAGCTTACAAGTTAAGGTTGAGGTAAGCTTACAAGTAACAGTTGTGGTAAGCTTACAAGTAAATGTTGACGTAAGCTTACAAGTAAAGGTTGAGGTCAGCTTACAAGTAAAAGTTGTGGTAAGCTTACAAGTAAATGTTGATGTAAGCTTACATGTAGAGGTTGAGTTAAGCTTACAAGTAATGGTTGAGGTAAGCTTACATGTAAAGGTTGAGGTAAGCTGTTAGAAGATTATTATCATGGTGTAAGGTTCTTGCAACTTTATTTAAACTTTAAAAGCAAAAATAAAAAATTATGGCAAACATAGAATGAATCAAAATAAGTTCATGTTAACATGTCAAAACGAAAGTCAATTTACTTATAATTCATTACATTTAACGAACAAAAGATAATCTGTAACTTAAAATATGATTTACTTGACTCATTGCATAAATTATGCACAAAATATATTGAATCGAGGAGGAAAGTAAAAACGTGTTACTTTCCTCCTCACTCTCCTTCTCCACAAAAAAGTTAAAATTACGCAAAAGTATTACACGTAATTTAGAAATACACTATTGCAACTTAAAGACAGATAATTAAACTACAAAACCCCGAATTACAAAAATATGAGGTTTTGAAAATTAAAACGAAAACTTACTTTTGACGTATTTATGTAACATCACGTCAATAGCGGACTTCACCTAACCGAAAATGCTCTTGCATACTATGGAGAAGTTGTAGGGGGTACTACTGACTAGAAAAAATGTAGACTCTGTATTTTCGCTAATTTGTTTAAAGGATATTAGCGTTGTTACTTTCCTCCTCGGTCTCCCCTAATTAAAACTAGGTATATCTAAGATTCTATTAAAAATTATTAGTTCAAGTTATTGAAATTTTTTGAAATAACTTAAATTATCAAAGATTTTAATAATCGATTTTTTTTACAAATTTCGACACTTATAGTATTAATAAGATACGGTTGTTAGTACCATTTTATTACCAAACCTAACAAACAAACACGACCAAAAAATAAGCAAAAAATAGGATTTTTCCAATTGACACGTATTTTAATTTCTAAACCATAAACAACAATATTAAATATAAATTTTTCCTTAATAAGTATTAAATTCAACATCTGATTTACAATTCAAAAAAACAAAAACAACCGTTGCATGTTTCTATATGTACTGGATTGCAAACGTCACTCTTGTCCTGAATTTATGTGCAACGATAAAATCACCTTGCTCTACATCGTATGCATATGTTTTTCCTATGAAACCTTCTTCCCAACAGAATTCCTCTCTTTTACAATTCACGTTTATAAACGGCGAAAAAAAGCACAAAACCAACTTTTATTGACTTTCCTACACATGAAAATAAAAAGAAAAAAACTTTTCCCTTTTTCTTTATTACCACTATAAGACTGGTAATTTATTTTCATACGTAATTTGTTATTGTCAGGTATGTTTTTGCCTGTTGAACGTAATTTGTTATTATATAAACAACAAGGGACAAAAAACGTCAAACGTTGGGTTATACTCTAATTATAGTGTTTTCGGGAGGGAAAAAGAACATTAACATTTATTGTGAATCCAATTTATAAAAGATAAAAATTTATAAATATATTTCCAACTAGAAATTTGTAGATCAATATTTACAAAATGTGGATAAATATGCGCATGACAGGTTACACACACATATTTTTGTTATATATTTATTAATTTTTTGAAAAAGGTAATTATATTGTTTTTACGGAATAACAATATAAAATTCTTTATTATATAATAAAAAAGAAAGTTCTACATTGTTAACACCTTAAATTTCTGCCAATAACAAGGCTTTCAAAAAATTCCTCTCTAAATGAGACATTTACATTATGCAATGGTACATATAAAATTCGTTCGGAAAAAGTATAAACATTTTAATTATCGTGAGTTAATTTTTTCCCCGTTAGAAATTTTCCAACTTGTTTTCATTCATTTGTCTATTTTTTAATTTTTCTACAAAATCTGTTATAGTCTATAAATCTAATATTAATCTATTAATCTACATGTGTTTTATCTTTAATTTATTTAACATTATTCCTGTTAATTTATTTATTAACATCTGCTACTTATTTATCCAATTCATTCTATCAAAAAAAAATTGTACACTCCATCAATATTTTATCACGAAATTTAAACATACTGTATATAGAAAAAAAAATGTTATTCCTATAATTATCTGCCCGATTATTTGTATAATTACTTGTTAAGTTACTCGTGCAATTAATTCTCATAATTTGTTGTAATGATTTGCATAATTTATTTTTGATTACTTTCATGTGTCATTTATAACATAGAGACATAAAAATTCTCTTTCCAATGATCCAATGCGGCAGTATCGTAGACATTTTATAAATTTAAATTCACGCAATATAACTGCGACTTTAGTCACATCGTCTCGACCAAAAAAAGTTTAAAAAGTTAAAAAAAATTGACACTAAATTGAGGATAATTTGAAAATTTACAGTCTGTTTCGAACACCTTCGACGAAATATTCAAAATTGCGGCATTTCTACGAATGAGATAAGAATATAATATATATGCACATTTTGATATTTATTAGGTGAAAAACATTAGCAGAAATCTGTCGTGTTCATATAGTGATGAAAAAAAATCACCGTTAACTTGTCTCGTAAGATGAGTCACTTTCCATTCGCTCATTGCTACTAATTTTCAGTGGACTCTCGTCTAGAAATAGTCTCTAACGGTGATTTTAAGAAAAACACGACAGATATAATGTTTATTATCCATCTTGAGTGCTACTAAATATTGCCGTGATGAAAAAATTCACAGTTCATTAATTACAAATGTCGTAATTAAAAGATAGATTATGTAAGTTGTTTTGAGTGGCATCTTTCACTTTAAAAACACATACTTCCGACGTTTATATTAATTGTCTGATAAAAAAAAGTATGATACTTAATTACGTTGATACTTTATTTTCCAGAAAGAAAATATCCTCTGGGGTTTCTGTAAGTTTTTTCATTGCAAAAATTCAGAACTTTTTCATTATTTTCAGTATAAAATTCTTCGTAGCAGTTATGTTATGTTCAAAAAAATTTTCAACATCTTTGTCTAAATTTTAATTATCTTTATGAATAATAAAATTCTTTTTCGAAATTTAGTTATTTTAAAAATAATTTTAATAAAATTGTTGGACAAATTTCAATTATTTAAACAAAATTTTAGTAAAATTCTACGTAAACATTTAATTATTTCCATAATTTATAACTATCTATCTTTTAATAAAATCTTAGAAAACTTAAATTATTTCAAAAAATTTCAGTACCTTGAACTAAGAATTCAGTTAATTTTAATAGAATCTTAGGTTTCAATTACTTCAAAAAGTTTTAATTACTTTAACTACTATTCAATAATAATAAAATTCTTCTCCGAATTTTAATTATTTTCAAAAACTAAATGAAAATTCTTGGCCAAATACTATTTTAAAAACATTTTTCAAAAGAACTCAATTATTTAAAAAAGTTTTTTAATATAAAATTCTACACAAACATTTAATTATTTTCATAAATACTATAATACTAATTCAGTTATTTTCGTAAATAATAGAATTCGTTTCAGGTATTTAATTATTTAATAAAATTTTAATTCAATTCGTCGAAAATAATATTTGGAAGAATTCAATTATTTTCATAAGTGAAATTTTCTTTGCCGGAATTAAACTAATTTCATTAATAATAAAATACTTTATATTATAGAAATAATTATTTAAGAGAATTTTAATAAAATTCCTCGCAAAGTTACAATTATTTTCATAAATAATAAAACTCATTGCAGAATCTGAATTATTTTAAATGGGTTTTATGAGAATTTAATTTAAAGAAACATTCAATATTATTTAATATATTATTAATTTTTATAATTAAATACTACTGTTTTAGGATGCGTTTACTTGAATTGTTAAAAGTGGTTAATGTTAAACATTGTTTAACTTATTATTTATTTTGTTTCAGGAGGTACTATTGGCGCACAGCAAAGGCGTCGATTATTGCGAGCCAATAACAGTGATTCTCGCGGAAGTAGAGGGACCGGAATTGGCAGCAATATTAGGCTTCGTCTACACCGGAAATGCGACTGTACCACGTCCAAGACTGAACGCTTTTCTCAGAGTCGCCGAAGCACTTCATATTCAACTGCCACCACTGCCAATGGTTATGAAAAATGACTGCAAACCGGAGGACATAAAGGACTTAAAAATAAGTACAAAATATCTCGAGTGCGATCAATATCCATCAAACGAAAAATGGTATCATCGTCCTCGACGAACAATTTCACATGACTACGATCAGAATTTATTAAAGAAAAAGCAGGAAACTCTCTATTCCGGTTATGATGATTATACAAAAACAAATTCACAAATTTATCGTAGGTCAGACGATCACATAAAATATCGAAACAACTTCTTCTTCGAAAGTCCAACGCCCTATTGGCAAATGAGTCACGAGAATATTTTAACCACATCAACGACAGTTGCAGAGAGCGAGCAAAGAAATGTCCTTCCCGAAGACATGCGATCCGATTCGATAAAAAATCAAATTCTCTACTCACAAGAGTCTAGGTATTGTGAAAGTTTTATTGGCAAGGGACACGATGATGTAGCTGATGTTTTAAATGTGTCCTACTTGTCGAAAAGACCCAGTGAACCAATTTCAGAAAATGTCGATGCACTTAAGATGAGAATTTTCAGTGAGTCGTGTAGACAGTCTAATTGCAAATCAAGAGGAGACGATATGCATCGTTTAACTAGCCTTGGAATTGCCACGGATACAGGCTATCACGAAAGAAATGATGACAAGTTCTTGGAGCAGAGAGTACCACCTTTATATTATGGCACGACGACGATCGGCACTTCCAGTAGCATTGAGAGGCTTGATTATTCACAAACTGGTGAGGATCTAACGTGCGGTGAGAGTTGTTGTAGGTGGAAACCTCCCAAGAGACATGTGGCTAATCAAGTGACCGCATCTCCATGGAGGCAACTAACGAGGCCTCACCACTCGCCTAAAATTCAACCTCAAATACTGCCATCTCACCAAGAAACAGTGAGTACTCTTCTTTCCATCTCTAGCTCTTTATTCTTTTTACTATTTTTATTCATTCGCCAAAATCACAAATAGTAAATTTTAAAATCCTTTTTAAACGAAGCAAGTTTCCCCATATTAAGGCAATGTTGTCAATCGTTTATCCACTAAAGCCCACTATTTAGTATTTACTACATTTTTTACGTTACGCTACTATTTAATAACCTTTTTTTTAATTTCAGCCACCAAAAGCTACCATTTCTGATCATTTTTTTTCCGAATTCACTAATCCTAGAAATTAAAAAAACTATTTTAAAAAATTTCAATCAAATTCTTTAAAACTATTCAATTATTTTCAATATCTAGTATTTTTATAATATTATTTTTATCTCGTATTTTTATAATATTTGGAAATCGTGTAATATTTCCAAATATTAGGTTTTGGGTTTTGAAGGTACACACCTCAGGAATATTTACCACAAAAAACTTTGATGAATTTGCAAAGCGTTTCTTTTTGACAAACATTTATTCTCAAAATAGGCCTGTGGGTCAAACCATTGAATTAAAGTTTCATAAAAATTATTTTTAAATAAAATGTTTCTTTCATTAAAACAGAGAGAAACTGAGAGTACGCACGTAATGCAAAGCATGCTTTCCTTTGAAAGTCTGCCCCCTCGCGGCCAAAAGTCCTAAACTTAGGTGGTTAGCTATATATATTGCCTAAATAGGTGAGATCGCACACATACATATGTCAAATGTAATGGCTAAGCCGAATTATAATCGGAATCGCTCGTGATCACTCGTAAAATGCAAGGAACGCGAGGAATACCGAATAGAAGAATAGAACTAAAAAAGAGGTTATGTCAATGTTTTGACATTTTTATACTGCAACGTTTTTTTCGTTTTTTTGAGGTTTTGATGCTGATAAAATTTTCTATTTACACCAAAATTTGTAATGGTAGTTCAATGTGATATTAATAAATTCCCAGGTTAAATCCGGCACTTTTGCCTATTTAAAATTTCTGGTTTCAAAACTATACAAATTATGATACAACAAAATTTCAAATGCATTAATCGCCGAAAGACTTTTATTTACATTGTTCATATGTTCATATTTAGGTATACATTTTTCTAAAGAGAAATACATAAATTACACTGCAAAATAAATTTGCTGTACATTTACAGGTTTTTTTACAGAAATTTGTAAAATAACAATTTTCTGTAAATTTACTACATAGTCTGAATGTAGTAAAAAATAGTCAAAATTATTACTGATTATTACCTGCTTTCAGAGTAGTGAATTTACAGAAAATTGTAAAATTGAGACTAAAAAGGGATTGTAAATTCTATACTTTTAGACGTTATATTACAATTTCTATAAAAATTGTAAAGCAGAACATTTTTTTATAATGATATTTTAGAGATTTGAGCGTATTTAAATATTTACAGCAACAAATTCTCTTGAAAAAAAGAGGAATTAAAATTAGCAAATATAATATTGTATTAATAATTTTAATTGTCAGTAAAGTCAGGGAAAAAATTTTTTATTAGTTAAGTCAGGAAAAACAAATTTTTGTCAGTAAATTGAAGGAAATACCAGGATTAAATCCTATAGGTGAAATTTTTTGCGGGGAAATTAAGCGAATTGAGACTAATTTTGAAAAATTACGAATTTTTCAACTTTTGTCCAAACATTAAAACAAAATATAACAATTTTTAGTTTATTTAGTTAATTTTTTTCTATAAAAAGAATTTTGTCAAGGAAAATAATTTTAATGTCAGTAAATTGTCAGGAAAATTGATAAACTGAAACTTGTGGCCAACCTGCTTTAGACTTTTTTCATTTCTTTCAATAAATAATTGAACTTTATAACATGTTAAATTAATTAATTTTAAATAATTAAATTATTGAATTTTCTAAGATTTGTGATTGCAATTTTTAAAAATGATTGAGTTTTAGAAAATTGTATGTTTATAATAAATTTTTGTAAATCCAAAGTCATGTAAAAAAATAATAATCACTAGTTCAGTTAAAAAAAAGTGAAAATTTTTTGCCTTTGAGTTTCGGATTTTTGATTAAAAAAGTTAATGAAAGAAAAAATTATTAATGTTTCGAATAAGTTTAGAATTTAAAATATTCTTAAAAAATAAAAATTCTATATCTGGAAATCAGGAAAAAACAAGAATGAATTAAATACAAATTATTAGTACTGCTTACTATAATTTGAATCAGTGACTGACTTTTTAATAATAAATTTTACGTTAATATAATAACTAATTAATAAATAGATACATTTTAATAATAAGTTAGTAAAAATTACTATTTATTGGTAAAATAATTATTTTATTAATTAAATTGCAAGGGTTTCTGAAGTTAGAGCCGAAGTAGAGAATCGAAAAAAATTGTTTTCACAAAACCAAAAAAATGAAACATTTTTTAAAGGTTGTAGATTGGAAAAGTAAAATTTTCCAACTAAAAACCAAAATATCACTCAGTAATTCAAAGTTAAAAAAATCTAATTTGAAAAATTTTGTAGTGCATTTAATTTAAAGGCATATAGTTTTTCTGAAAACTGCATATTTAATTGTATAGAATTATTTGGTGTTTATCAACGTGTAGGTAATAATAATTAAATAATTTTTGCTGATACAAAATTATATTTTTTACTACTAATAATTTTACAGTATCAAAATTTATTCGAGAAAAACTAAACAAAATTAAATTAAATTTTATTTAAAATCAATTTTAACAAACAGTACCTAATTAATTTTTTCAATTGGAATGTTTATAATAATAATTATTTTAAAAAAATTAATTTATTTTAATTTAACTTTTGTTTTTAGTTCAATTAATTTTAATTTTTATTATTGTTGTTTTACTTATTACTTATATTAATTATTGTTATAATTATTATGTCGCAATAGTGTAAAAATGAATTCGGCTTAGCTATTACATTTGACATATGTGTGCGATCTCACCTATTTAGGCAATATATATAGCTAACCACCTAAGCTTAGGACTTTTGGCCGCGAGGGGGCAGACTTTCAAAAGAAAGCATGCTTTGCATTACGTGCGTACTCTCAGTTTCTCTCTGATTAAAATATTTACTTACAATGAAAATTAATTGTCTTCTAATGAGAATTGGACCCTTTAATATTGTTTCTCTGATAATGACAAACATTATTATTTTTTTATTAAAAAAAATCTTTATTTAATTAAAATTTAATCCCGAATTATTATTTTCATTACTACAACCATTGCTTACATGATTCTTTATGTTTTTTATTATTATAGATTATGTAAATGCAATATTATAAATAAAAAACCAAACGGTCCGGTTTGCCTATGAGGGGTCCGGTTTACCCCAGGGGGTGGGGCAAACCGGACCGTTTGCAAAATTTTTTAAAGTTAACACAGCAACTAAACAATAAAAGATGAAGTATACGTGTCTCTGGGAAAAAGTTGCGCAATAAAATTATCTTTCAAATAAACCATCGAAAAATGAAATCGGTTGATTCGTTTAGTCACAAGAGTCAAAAAACCGTTTTTAATTGTAAACAGAGCTTTGTCACCAAAGACGTTTTCTTAACTTTGACAACAAAAAGTCTGCGAGGAATTTTAAGTTTGAACAAACTTCCAGTGAGAAATTTGTTGATTATCATATAACAAAGTTTTCTGTAAAGAAAAATCCTTCATTATCAGCTGTTATGCTGAGTATCTACGCATAGTGGCTATAGCTGACGGCGCCACCGTATTTCTTAATACTCTTATATTTCTGTAAATAAATAAGGAATCTCTTTGATTTACAGAAAACTTTGTTATATGATAATCAACAAATTTCTCACTGGAAGTTTGTTCAAACTTAAAATTCCTCGCAGACTTTTTGTTGTCAAAGTTAAGAAAACGTCTTTGGTGACAAAGCTCTGTTTACAATTAAAAATGTTTAAACAAATTTTCATTTTTTGAAATTTTGAAATTCAAAATTTTTCGAAATTTTGGAAGCTTGACTGACTTAAATATTCGTGGAGAGAGCGTACGTCCCCTTATTACAGCCAAGCCATCAATTATTTTCAAAAAGAACAAAACTTATTACAGAAACTCAATTCTTTTTAAACATTTCATTAAGATACTTCTTAGGAATTTAATTATTTAAAAAAATTTTTAATAACTACATAAAAAATGTAAGGTGCACATGCTGTACCTTTCAAAAAAGGTATCCAACAATTAACTTCACATTATATAAAAACAATAGGAAATATTAAGTGTGAAGTGAATTGAATAGTAAAATTTTTAGACAGGGATAACCAATGCACCGAATGGTACGCAGATACTGTCCCAAACATTTTTCCGTGTATTTAATTATTTTCATAAATAATAATAAAACCCATCACAGGATTTCAATTATTTTTAATACTATTTTTAGTTAATTAATCGAAAAATTCAATTATTTTCAGAAATAACGTTTTTCACAAGAATTTAATTATTTAAAATAAAACTTACAGAACATTGGATATACTTCGAAAAAATTAATTATTTAGAAAAATGTATATTAAATTCTTGTGAAGAATTCAATTATTTTGAAAAACAACAAAATTTTTAACAGAAATTCAATTCTTTTTAAACAGAATTGAGGAGCTGGTTTCTAGAATTCAGCTCCTCAATTGCAATAAAATTTCTTGCAATAATTCAATTACTTTCACTAATAATATCATTTTTCATAAAACTTAAATTTAAAAAAAAATTTGATAAATTTTAAGAAAGAAATCAAATTATTTTCGTAAATAATTTTTTTTCAAATTTCCTACTGGTATTGAAAGTTTAGTTATTAAGCTTGAAAATTCTTGACTGATCTATTTTTTATCCCATAAAAGGACTATGAAACAGCAATACTGTATGGCTGCCCCATGTCCACCAATATAATATGGGAGTATTGGACATATTTATGGCAGTATCATAAATTTTTTTTTCATTGTATAAGAGTTTTACGAAAGTACTGTAAGTGGCTTTTTTTATACCACCTGGTGGGGTGAAAAAGCCATTTTATGATTTTTGCAAAATATGGTAATAATTTTAGGTTTATTATGTTTTCCATCCTTTTTCTATACGTCCTCGTAAGGTTCCATGAGAGATATTATATTTTTAGCGATTGTATTAATTTTCTCTACTTCTCTTATTTCCTTTAGTGCACTCTGAATCGTACTTACGTTGTGTTTAACTAATTTTTTCACGTAAACACGAGTCATTTTGTCAAACAAAAAGGTTAAATTAATGTAAAACAAATGAAATTCATATAATTTTGAGTGGCTTTTTTACACTAAATGCCAGTTGTACCAAAACCTATAATAAATTATTTTAAAACTATGTCGACTTCAAAAAATGAGCATCGCATTCGTCCTAAGTATAGTTTTCTCTTTGTGTACAAACTTTTAGTTTTCGTTTTTGTTCAACTAAACAAGTTGTCATATGTTTAAAAAGTTGATCGAAATTTTTTGCACAGAGCCACTCAAAAATAAAATTTAAAAAAAACTATAATATTATAGATACAACATCCAAATCAGAATCAAAAGTTGCGTATTACCTAATAGTATTTATATTCTAAATGGCTGATAAATGGGTTTTTAAATAAAACTCAAATCGCTTTTTTAGACCATAAGTAATACAATGCTTTTTAAGAATTAAATAATTTTAAAAAAATGTAATAAAATACCACACAGACATTCAATTAACGCCAAAAACTTAAATAAAATTGTTTGTCAAATTAAATTGTTTTAAAATTTTTTTCGCAAGATTCAAATTACTTTTATAGATAATTAAATTATTTCATGAATAATGAAATTAATTGCAGGAAATTAATTTATTAGCAGAATAAGTAAGAAGCAAATATTTTTTATAAGTTAATTATAAGATTTAGGAGTACTTTGTACAAAAGGGCTTGTCCCGTTATATTTTTTAAATAAAATAAATAAATAAAATGAGGAAAGTTATGAAAATAAAATATAGAATGGATTGTTTTTAGTTTTGTAATGTGTCTAAAACAATTTTTTTATCATCAAGTTTAATTTTTCGATAGCTGTTTTTTTTAGTTTGAAAGCTACTATATTTTGAAATTACTTATCGAGTGCAAAGTCTGTGTCAGATAAATTTTTTCTGCAGTTAAAATTATTAATTTCATTTGCATTTATAAATACAAATAATCGGTATACTAATACAATTAAAGTTCTTCATAAATTAAAAAATTACAATCGACTATCGCATAATTATAAAAATTTTGTTCGCAATAATCAAAGAAGAAAAAAAATTCAATTAGCAAAAAAAAAAGGATCGAAAAATGCGAGAGAAGAATTAAATTAATTTTCCTCTCCAAGTGTGACTTATAAGGTTTCGTTTCATGTCCTTAAGCACTTGGGCGGAATTGAGGCTAACGATGTTTCGGTACTTGTCTCACAAATGCTTTAATCGAGACAAGATGATTATTGAAATTTATTCAACGCCTCAATGGCGTGTAAATGTGTCTGCCTTTTACTCTACTATCAAAAAGAAGCAATTCGATCGTATGTGAGCATATTTTTAATAACGAGACAGACAAGAAAAAAGGAAGAAATTATTTTATTCGAATAGAAAAATCTTTCCATCTCATTTTATTTGGGTTACAATATTCCCGGAAATATTTTTCTCCACGAATATAATTTGGCGATGAGCAATCCATTCTAATTACCAATTCGATTTATGTTACCGGTTTGAATATTACCGTGTAATTTTCTTTACTGCTCGTTTTCATTCAAACCAAGTATCAATTTTTCACCCGACTGCCAATTTAAATGCTTTTTTATTATTTTAACTTTTCAATTCTTCTTTCGAAAAAAAATTGTTTATAACATTCAGCATTAATTAAAAATAAAGTTGCCACAAAAATTTAATTTTGTTTTTTCCTGAATTTTGCCTGATTTCCAAACAAACTTAAGATTTTTTCCCTGACCTTTTAAAGCATATTCTGATTCACTCTAAAAATTGTTTGATACTTAAAAAACGTTCTATTTAATTTATTTAAGAAATCTTTTAATTGGCTATTTATTCAAAACATAATTAACTTCTTTTTTAAATAAATATTTAATAATTATAAATTTTCCATAATTAGGATTCTCAAAAATTTCAAATTTAAACCTTTTTAAAATTAAACAACTTATAAGAATAGTATTATGAAGCCTGAAGATATCGATCACTCCAAGTCTTCAAATTGGAGTGATCGGTATCTTCATATTGTACTGTAATTAAAAACGACCGAATGATAAGATCACTATTTTATATTATACTTAAAAACTTGGTTAATTTTAAAGAAACTTCATTTAAAATTTAAAAAAATTAATTCCATAGAATTTTTAGTTAAAAAATGGAAATTGAATTCTCATAAAGTATTTTCTTAACGAATTTTAATAAAAATTTAAAAAACAATTATTACATTTATCGAGAAATTCGTTTAAAATTGTATTAAAAGTAACTTAAATTCTGAAATGAAATTTATTATTTATGAAAATATTTTATTGATTACTAAAAAGAGTTTTTATTATTTTAACCCTAACAAGGGCAGTTTTAGGCAGTAAAATGATATTCAATTATTGAATATCATTTTACAACATACCATTTTCAATTTTCACCCCAACCCAAATCTCAAAACCAACCCCAAAGCTAAATCAATATACTGAATACTGCCTTATGTTTTCTGAAATTTTAAAGAACTTGGTATTTAAATGTTTTTGGGGTCATTAATTACAAATCTCAAGTAAGTTTTTAGAAATTCAATTTGGCGTATCCAAAATGGCGGACAAATTAAAAATAAAAGTCTAAATTTTACTGAAATTAGTAAAAAATTTAAATTTAACTAAACTAACTTCAAATTTATATTCCGCAAGTTCGAAATGCCCTAGTTATCAAATATTATAAAAATCGGATAATTTTTTAATTTGTCTGCCATTTAGAATTTCTAAAAACTGACTTCAGATTTGTAATTAGCGACCCCAAAAACCCTTAAATACGAAGTTTTATAAAATTTCAAAAATTATAAGGCAGTACACTGAAAAAAAAATTTATTTCGTTATAATCCAATAAATGTGTATTTGAACCAAATACATATTTATTTGACCTAAATATTTGATTTTATCGCATCAAATAACTATTTATTTGAATCAAATACAAATTATTGAAATTAAATAAATGAAATATTTTAAACTAATAAATAATTATTTGAATCAATTATTGAAATTGTTCAAATTAAATAAATGTAATATTTCAAGCTAGTAAATAATTATTTGAATCAATTACAAAAATTATTTCATTCTATATTTAATACAAAATTTTTTTTAAATATTTATTATTTTTTTAATTCATTAATATATTATTATATTATATGTATATATTATATACATTAACTGATTTTTCAACAGACTTTTAACATTATTTATAAACATATTCACACAGTTTTTATTCACAACACAACACACAATTTTATTATTTTATATAACGCTTAAAACGAAGAATGAAAAATATTCGCTCGCACGTGGCATCGAACTCACGTCCCCCCGCTCATAACGAAGACCGCAAGCCTATAAACGCACCTATTTAAGCCACACCGCCACTGAGACTTGGTGAGAACTCGGGCTGATCTACTATATCAAAGCCAGTGTCGTATATTCTGTATCCAAATAACACATTTATTTGTCGATATATTTTTTATTTGTATTAAATAAATGAAATATTTAAATGAAAGAAATAAATGAACAGTTTCAAGTAATTCATTATTTTCGTTTCAAATAATTATTTAATTGATTGAAATATTTTTTTATTTGTCTTGATAAAATAGTGTATTTGCTTTGAATAATGAATTATTCGGATTAAATAATGAAGTTTATTAGAATCAATAAAATAAATTCATGGTGTCAAATAATTTTTATTTTCATCAAATATACGAAGTATTTAATAAAATAAATAAAAGATTAGTTTCAAGTAACTCATTATTTGTATTAAATAAATTCATTTATTCAATTCAATTAATTATTTAATTGAATCAAATACGATTTATTTGGTTCAAATAAGTGTGATTCAAAAAATTCAAGTTATTTGAATCAAATACATATTTTTTGATCCAACTAAAAAGTATTTGAATCAATTAAATATTTTTCAAATAATTTAAATTATTTGAATCAAATAAATTTTTTTTTCAGTGTATTAAATATCTTGATTTATCTTAGGGGTTGGTTTTAAAAGAAGGGTTGGGGTGAAAAATTGATAGTGGTAGTTTATAAAATGTTATTACAATTATTCAACGATTAATTTTTAAAAATCCGAAATTTTTTAATTGTTGTTTTGTTGTTTTGTTCATTGAAAAAAATTTATGATCAGAATTCAAGTACAGACCCTTAATAGAGTGAAAAACAGTCAAAATTAGTACATTTGTAATTAAAATAACTACTGTTACTTAGTAAAAACTACTAGGGTCAGCCGGGGTAAATCCGAACGCTTTTAGTAGGTTTCAACAATAACATAAGTTTTTTCTTTTAAAAGACAATACTTCCGGTATTGTGGTGCATGAAGTTGTTGCTTTACTTCCATAGAACAATTTTATGGGGTAGCAAAAATTTTTGATAAATTACAATCGCAGGAAACTTAGAGTTCGTATTTCAGAAAAATCTTAGGGAAAATAAATTTAAAGTATTGCAATTGTTAAACTTATATAAAAACTCAAAAAAATACGATAATAAACCTATTACGTAATAATGCATCATATATAAATACAAAAATCAAACAGGTTAAAAATTAAAATGCATTACACAATTAAAACCTTCAATAACTTTATCAAATCATAACGGATTTTTGCAAAACTTGGTACAGAAAGTATTTTGGAGTGATTGAATGTAAATATAAAAATAAAAGTCAAATTTTTCAAATTCAAAATGGCGGATTCAATATGGCAGACTTTCCTAAAACTTATTTTTAAAAATGATCAAATTTGTTTGAATCTTGTCACTTGGGGGTTTTTGGGGTCGCTGAATACGAATTTGAAGTCAGATTTTTAAAATTCAAAATGGCGGATGCAATATGGTGGACGAAAATAAAAAAATTCATTGGATTTGCTCGAATTCGTTACTTGGGGGTTTTCGGGGTCGCTGATGACGAATTGAGCATCAGAGCTTCATCGTTCAGAATTGCGGGTACAATATGATACCCAAATTTCATAAAAATTCCTCCAGTTTTAGAAATTTTAATCCGCTTCTTTTAATTTTTAAGTGATTTTTTAAATTTTGAGAAACTGACTTCAAATTCGTAATCGGGTCAGAATTTCTCAAATGGATCACTTTAAAAAAAATATTTTTTATTTCCATCCAAAATAATTTTTTTTTACTCCTGGTAGAATAAAAGAAAGACCCTGAAAATTGTAGACCAAAAAAATTTTTTTTGTTAATGTTATTAACAATTTAGTTTTTATGTAGTCTTAAATTAAAAATTTTTTTTCTCGAAATCCAGTTGACCGATTTTAAAAATTCAAAAAGGGTTTTCTTCTTCTTGAAACAAAGTATTTAAAACACTATAAGTTCGTACAAATCCTAACAGTCTCCATATTTAAGGAAAAAGTAATACAGTTTAATTATTCGTATATTTATATAACATTTTGTTTAAAAAATACTAATATTACAATATACCTAATAAAATAACAATATAATTATATATAGAGTTTAACGTCTTGTATCACTTTGTACGGCCGCGGTTATTATTAACTAACTTTTTTCATAATTAACGTGGGCAGATCACAATTTGTTATTAACATTTTATAAACAAATTATTTAAAAAACTATTAAAAATAAATTTGTTTAGACACTAAAATTATTTTTAAATACTTTGTATTATAAAGAAGAAAATGCGATTTATTATTTTTAAATAAGTTTATAAATAATTTTAACTGAAATTTTTGAAAATATAATTGAATTTAATAAAATTTTCTTTGATATTCAAAGTAATCGTGTTTATTTGTAGTAATGTATATTACAGTTTTTTAAAATAAATTTAATTCAAAATTTTATAAGGGCCAAAATAAGTGAAACCGGCTACTTGGAAAATTTTTGTCTCCAATTTTTAAGTTATCTATGATTTTTGGTAGATATATGAGTACACTTTTTGCCCAGCCTAAAATATTTTTCAAAAAAAAAATTAACTTGAAAATTGGAGACAAAAATTTTTCAAGTGGCCGGTTTCACTTATTTTGGCCCATAAATAATAGAATTTTATAAATATTTTATTAAACATTTTTTTAAATAATTTTAATTAAAAAATTGATCTTGTAAATCAATTTATTAAATTTTTTACAATAAAATAAATGAATCATTTCGAGAAATTTTAATAAAATGAATTAAAAATAATTGAATTCCTATCAAAAAATTAAATTCTTACGAATATTTTTACTATTTAGAAAAATAATTTAATCATTTCAAAGAATTTTATTAAAATTATATTGAAAATAGTTAAATTTCTTATGTGAATTTTACACCCAAAAAAATATTTTTAATTTTATACGATTCCTCTTCTTTTGCAGCATTTTTTCCTCTTATATGTGGGCATTAAATTTTTCTTTTCAAATTGAGAGGATTTTTCTTTTTTATTATTTGTTATTAAATATCATTTTTAACCAATTTGAAGCTGTGTTCAGAAATAAAAAAGAAACTTAAAAATCTTCTTTTTAATGTAAATTTGTTTTAATTTCAGAGGAATAATTCCAATCAATAAAGAAAAATTAAAATTCATCTTTTAGTTAAAAAACTTTCAAATCTAAAAAAAATTCCTTTTTTTGTTGATAAATCTTCGTATATTAAAAATAAAATGTAAAAATAACTGTTAAGCGAAATTTTCTTCTCACTTTGAGATTTTATTTTTTTCGGTGTATTGTTTATAAAAGTACTTGAAGTATTCCGAACAATTTTATTATTTATAAAAACAATTGAATTTTTGCTAAGAATTTTAAAAAACTTTTCGAAAATAATAATAAATGAAAACTCATTAGTAAAATAGTTAATCATTAAAGTTTTTCAAATTTCGAATCTGAAATTATTTCGTTCACCGTCGTTGTTATAAAAAGTCCGAAAATAATTTTTTTTACTTCTCGTTAAGTACAAAAAAAGACCCCAAAAATTCTAGAACAACTAAATTTTTGTTAATATTCTTGGAAATTTAGTCTTTTGTTGACTTAAATAAAAAAAAATTTCTAGAAATAAAGTTGACCGATTTAAAAATATTAAATGGGATTTTCTTCTTTATAATACAAAGTATTTAAAAATAATTTTAGTGTCTAAACAAATTTATTTTTAATAGTTTTTTAAATAATTTGTTTATAAAATGTTAATAACAAATTGTGATCTGCCCACGTTAATTATGAAAAAAGTTAGTAAATAATAAACACGGTCGTACAAATGTTATTTTAATCGTACAATTGTTATTTTATTAGGTATATTGTAATATTAGTATTTTTTAATCAAAATGTTATATAAATATACGAATAATTAAACTGTATTACTTTTTCCTTAAAAATGGAGACTGTTAGGATTTGTACAAACTTATAGTGTAGCGCCAGTGCACACAGGTGCCATGAGAGCCGTGCTTGCGAGTCATATATCGCTCTGCACCGCGACACTAATTATTTAATAACTTTTTTTGTAATTGATGTACATTTTTTTTCTAAACTTTTTTTTTCTCAGGGGGATATTGGCAATACAATACAATTTTTATTTTTTTTCTAGGAGGCGCAGAACACAATTTGTTATTAACAATTTATAAACAAATTATATAAAAAACTATTAAAAATTAATTTTTTTAAAAACAAAAATTATTTTTAAATACTTTGTTTCAAGAAGAAGAAAACCCTTTTTGAATTTTTAAAATCGGTCAACTGGATTTTGAGAAAAAAAAATTTTAATTTAAGACTACATAAAAACTAAATTGTTAATAACATTAACAAAAAAATTTTTTTTGGTCTACAATTTTCAGGGTCTTTCTTTTACTCTACCAGGAGTAAAAAAAAATTATTTTGGATGGAAATACAAAATATTTTTTTTAAAGTGATCCGTTTGAGAAATTCAGACCCAATCAGCAACCCTGAAAACCCCCGAGTAACAATTTTCGAGCGAATCCAATGAGTTTTTTAATTTTCGTCCGCCATTTTGAATTTTGAAAAACTGACTTCAAATTGGTAATCAGTGACCCCAAAAACCCCAGAATACTAAATTTTATTAAGATCCTGAAAAACTTTTTTCATCAAACCATTTGGCAAAAAAAGTGGAACACTCCTTCGAGAGAACAAAGGTTAAGTTTCTGCTTATTAATTACTAACGAGGATACATATAGAAAGAAAAACTTTTTTCTATGTACTTTTATAATGTTAAAATAATAGTGTAATCAAATAAAATCAATAATTTTGTGTGGCTCTGATATATGAAAAAATTATTGAAAATACCGTTCGGATTTACCCCGGTTTTCCAATTTTCCGGGGTAAATACGAACGGTCAGATACTATTAATAAAAGTTAACAGAAGGCAAAAATCAAAAATAGTTTCTGTTCTAGTATTCATAACAAACAATTATAAATAATAAAATGAATTTTTAGCTTCTTTTTCTTCAAATACGAGACAAAGTACTGAAAGAGTGTCATCTTTGATTTTCAATCATTTTTGCAATACTCGTTATCTTTGTTTATGCTGTTGCTAATTAACAAACGGAAAATGGGATAATACTTAGAATCTCTTGAAGAGGATCTGAGGTAAAAATTTTCAGGTCTAACTTATTTTTTAAAATTTTAATGAAGCTGAAATAATTAGCGTTCGGATTTACCCCGGCTGACCCTATACCAATATGTGATTAAAAATTATTTATTAAATTAACTACACTGTAGGGGAGACCGGGGCTAAACCGGACACGGGGCTAAACCGGACAAGTAAAATATTTCCGAAACCGTGAAGAATTTCAAATCGTGTAAATAACCTATGAACGCGCAATTTCGTGATGCATATGCTGCATGAGGTTTTAAGGACGTGTCAATTTTCTTGTAATAATAGTTGCCGTTAATATGTGAAAATGTCATTTCTTGAGGTAAAAGTAAAAATTTTTTTTCTTCCTTTTTTTGGGTTTTTATCGTTAAAATTAAAGTGCACATATCATACGGCCATTTTTCTTTTAGCTCAAGGTATCCTGAGTTTAGTAGAAAAAAAGTTTAATGGAAAACATTAAGAAAAAATATATTGCAGGTTAATTATTAGATGACGGTGTGGGGCTGAATCGGACATCGTGATTAAAAACAACCAAATCTTTGAATTCTTTAATTTATTTTATATTAATTAACTATTTTATATTATATTCTTTGCTTGGAACCACTTTATAAAGAAATAAATAAAGAATTTATTTTAAAACTCGAATTCGCAAGCGAGTTGCTACAAACAGACAAGCCTGAAAACTGTATTTCATTTTATATTATAATTATTACCAATTTTACATATTATATTATATTCTTTGTATAAAACTGTCAACAAATAAATAAAAGAAGAATTGATTTGACTTTTTTACCAAAAAAAGAAAATTTGTATCTCATTCTTTAATTAAGTAGCCGTGTCCGATTTAGCCCCATGGGGTGTCCGGTTTAGCCCCACCAATTTTCGGATTTTCGTTTTTGAGGTAGTCACCTTCGAAGCAATATATCTCTAAAGCTATTGTACTTTTTTTAAATCGAACAAGTGCGATTTGTAAGTGAAAGTACAAGCTTCAAAACGGTATATTAAACTTTAGCAAAAAGTATGTTTTTGTATGAGTTTTCTGGTCAAAGACCAAATCCGTCCGGTTTAGCCCCAGTCTCCCCTATGATAATTTTTTAACTACATGATCTGTAGTAGAATTAAATACAGGAGATAATAAGAATTAATGTGTAATATAGCATAATCAATATTCCGATATTAGTAAAAGTAATGAACATCTTGTAGGTTAATTGCAACAGTTGATACTACTGAGAATTAAAGTTGGACCGTAAACGACTTGATGTCGAAGAACAGCCGGACACGGCCCAGTGGACACGAAAATAATTAAAAATTCTAGAATTTTAAAGATATTTATGATTTTTAATTAAAATGATTAAAACATCAAATTGAAACCTTTTGATGTTCACCTATTTATGAAAACTGTATACAAAACTCTCTTAAAATTCAATTAATTTTGAAATTTTAATTAAAATTATTCATTAAATAATTTATAATTAATAAGTTTATGATAGTTCTTTAAGAATGAAGTGATTTGAACAGAAACTATTGTTATAAATAGAAAAACTGAAGGTTTTGTATTAAAATCCGTGTCAATTTCATAGTTTATGTAAGGTATACAAAAGAAACACAAAAATTCAGAATTTTCTTATGAATTTTAAAAATTAAACTTTTTCTAGGTACTTTTAATAAAAATTCCTGACTTTTCCATTAATTCCCTAACCAATTTTACTTCTTCTGACTTTTCCTTGACTTCCCTGACTTGTGGCAACCCCAAAAGAGAAAATTCGTAAAATAAAAAATTTCAGAATATTCGTGACTTACCCTGAAGAAAGGTTAACGAAAGCTAAAAATTCTGAGTTCTGTTTGCAACATTTGAAATTGAAATACACAAAAGAGATCAACTCTTAATATAAAAATCCCTTATGTTTAAGCTTTCATTACGTATAAAACAATTAATATAAAAACTCATTTTAGTTTTACAAAAGTAAAGAAAAAAATGTAACTATGGTAAAAAATGGCACAAACATAACCCAAAAAAAACGTCGCAACTTTAAAAAATGACATAAATGTTATTTATATTTTACCTTCCTATTGATCGAATTTACTGAGCTTCATATCAATAACCCAAAAATAATTTGTTCCTTTGGTCCCTGTCTCCGAAGCGCGCTGTTCAAAACTTGTTTTTCTCTTCTTTTTCAAATAAAAGTCTAAATAATTTCCCTTCTTTTCCACCCAAATAAAAACTAGACTTTAATGCATAAACAGTTACAAGTTTCATTCCTAGAGATAAATTGTAAGAAAAAAAAGACACGGTTTTTTAATGGGTTAAGAAGACAACTTGCAGTCGCCCCACTCTTGTTTAGGATGCAAAACACGAGTAACAGTAACTTTCTCATAAAATTCTTCAAGTCACATATATTGTATATACTTAAAAACGTTAAAGCATGAGGAAAAAGAGGAAGAGAGAGAGAGAGAGAGAGAGAGAGAGAAAATGGTAAGAAGAAAAAAAATATCTTGAGTATAAGAAACGGTTTTGATGTATAAAGAAGAAAAAGAAAAAAAAGAAGAAATGTCAGGGGGAAAATATTAAAGAAGTGAATACACGCAGTTTGAGAAAATCCTCATTTGAAACACGTACGAGCTGTCAACGTTCGAGAGGCAAAAGTTGCGGCTTGCGATACTTTATGCTCTTCAATGAGATTTCCGTGTTCACTCATCGTACCACAAGTGAACCAACCAAGAAGCGAGAACGTGTTCCTTCACTTAAAAGTAGACAAACATCGTTGTCAATGACTAACCATCGCGAGTTCCGAAGTTTGTCAAGCTACAAAATCTTTGCAAACTGACAATTATATTCTTGTTGAAAATCAGAGAGAGAGAGAGAGAGAGAGAGAGAATATTCATCCCTCTATTACAAGAAATTGTTTACATTATAAACTGTAATCGATCCTCAAAGTGCAAAGATGTCATGAGTCGATTTCTGTAGCTAATAAACAATTTTCTCTGCCCGGTAATTGAAAATAATGAAAAAGAAAAATAGTGTGCACAATTTTCGTCACACTGAGAAAACTGGAGAGTCAAATTCAGAGGTTCAAAAACTGCATGTTTCCTTTGCTTATGAAGAGAGTTAAACAGTCCTTCTAAAATAAATTTTGAATTGATAATGGAAATCTACTTGTATATTCTCTCCCATTACATCTGAGGGTTAAAAGTTGCGCAGAAAATGTGCACGATCTGATGCGCGCGAAATTACTTTTCTGACATTTTATGTATTTAATTTAGGGGTTAGGTTGCCATATTTATTCATTTCGCGCCGGATAAGGAAGGGATTTCTCAAGATGGTTAATTTGTCCCTCTGTTATAAACTCATTTTCCCTCCAAGAGAAATGGCACGAATATCTGTCAATGGTGTATTTGAATATTGAGATTGTTATCCAATAGCTAACTCTCAAATATTAATAATTTGTCCCTCCAGATGTTTAGTCCAATATTCCAGTTTTCTCAGTGCACTATAACTTAATATTAATATCCTAATTAATATGAAATCTACTTATTTTTACTTCTAATCTAGAAATTCGAATTAGTTAAAAAAAAATAATTGTTAGTAAAATATTAGCTGACTTTTTAATTTTAATCAAATTCTTTGCAAAAAAATCAATTATTTTTACGAGTAACACAATTTTTATATGAATAATTATTTTTTTATTGTAAATTTTTTTTTTATTGTACCAAAATGTAATAAATTTTTTTGCAAGAATTCAATTAATTCAATTCATAAATAATATAACTTTTCACAGGATTTCAATTACTTTGAATACAATTTCAAATGAAATTCTCAAAAAATGTAAATACTTTCAAAAATATTTTGCAAGAATTAAATTAGGGGAGATCGAGGAGGAAAGTAACAGAGGAGGAAAGTAACAACGCTAATATCCTTTAAACAAATTAGCGAAAATACAGAGTCTACATTTTTTTTAGTCAGTAGTACCCCCTACAACTTCTCCATAGTATGCAAGAGCATTTTCGGTTAGGTGAAGTCCGCTATTGACGTGATGTTACATAAATACGTCAAAAGTAAGTTTTCGTTTTAATTTTCAAAACCTCATATTTTTGTAATTCGGGGTTTTGTAGTTTAATTATCTGTCTTTAAGTTGCAATAGTGTATTTCTAAATTACGTGTAATACTTTTGCGTAATTTTAACTTTTTTGTGGAGAAGGAGAGTGAGGAGGAAAGTAACACGTTTTTACTTTCCTCCTCGATTCAATATATTTTGTGCATAATTTATGCAATGAGTCAAGTAAATCATATTTTAAGTTACAGATTATCATTTGTTCGTTAGATGTAATGAATTATAAGTAAATTGACTTTCGTTTTGACATGTTAACATGAACTTATTTTGATTCATTCTATGTTTGCCATAATTTTTTATTTTTGCTTTTAAAGTTTAGATAAAGTTATTTTCATGTTTAAAAAGATTAATGTTTTATTTTTAATTTTTTATATGCTAAAAATATAAAACATATGAAAAATTTGGTTTTTTTAAGTGGCGATAGCTATTACGTTATTATTAATGATTAATTAAACTTAAAATATAGAATTAGTACTTTTGTTTCACATTTTAATATTACACACATACGCTAAGTTTTAAAATTAAATGCTAGATCTGTGATATAGATAAGAAGATAATATCAATAAGACATTAATGTACGAAAATGTGTTGAATATGTATTAAATAAAGTATCAAATATGCATAATTCTGTGGAAGAAATGCATAACAGCACCCAGGTGCGAATTTAGGTTGGCCGCCAGAGTTTGAAGGTTGGCCCACGGTTGGCCTAACTTTGGCAAGCGAAGTTTTGGTTGCCAGAGTTTGCCCAACTTTGGCAAGTACTAGTGCCCACAGTTGGCCCGACTTTGCAAGCCAACCATATTACATGCAGAGTATAACCAACCGTCGGGCCAACTTTGGCGGCAAAGGTCGGCACAACTATGGGGAACGTATCTCATATGACTTACAAATTTAGGTTGGCCAAACTCTGGGCCACAGTTGGCCCGACGGTTGGCAAAACTCTGTAAAACGCAGTTTAAATAACTCAAACTTTATGGTTGGCCAAACTCTGGGCCACGGTTGGCCCGACGGTTGGCAAAACTTTGTGAAAAACAGTTTAAATGACTTAAACTTTCTCGGTTGGCCAAACTCTGGGCCACGGTTGGCCCGACGGTTGGCAAAACTTTGTGAAAAACAGTTTAAATGACTTAAACTTTCTCGGTTGGCCAAACTCTGGGCCACAGTTGGCTCGACGGTTGGCAAAACTTTGTGATTAACAGTTTAAATGACTTAAACTTTCTCGGTTGGCCGAACTCTGGGCCACGGTTGGCCCGACTGTTGGCAAAACTTTGTGAAAAACAGTTTAAATGACTTAAACTTTCTTGGTCGGCCTAACTCTGGGCCACGGTTGGCCCGACGGTTGGCAAAACTTTGTGATTAACAGTTTAAATGACTTAAACTTTCTCGGTTGGCCAAACTCTGGGCCACGGTTGGCCCGACGGTTGGCAAAACTTTGTGATTAACAGTTTAAATGACTTAAACTTTCTCGGTTGGCCGAACTCTGGGCCACGGTTGGCCCGACTGTTGCAGCTTTAATATACATTTAACGGTATGGACTCCCATGTGAGCGTAGCGTAGTGGTCAGTGTATAAGTCTTCGGCGCGTTAGGTTAGGGGTTCGATCCCAGCGAGCGTTAGATATTTTTGAAAATGTATGTATGAGATTGTGTTTAATAATAATAGGGAAAGGTTATATCTGATGTTCCCGCTAATAATAACGTGTTAATTGTTTAAATAATTTAGTTTTTTAATAATTTTTTACCTCTGGCTGTTAAAGTTGGCCAAACTTACGCATTTAAAGTTGTGCCAACTTTGGCGTCAGTCTTTGGACCAATAATTGAAATGTATAGTTAGCACAACATATGCATTTTAAGTTGGGCCAACTTCCTTATGACTTGTCGGGCCAACCATCGTCGCCATTAGACGGCCAACCGTTATCATCTGTATGGTTGGCCCAACCTCTGGCACGAGAAGTTGGACCGACCTTGTAAAAGTTGGCCCAACTATGGGCCAACCGAAAATTCGCACCTGGGCATAACTGACATTTTTATCAAATTTGAGATAACATCAGATTTGTATATATTTAATATTGCTCTTCAAAATTCAATTGCTAAAAAATCATTAAAATGGTTATTAACGTAGAAAATAATGGAAAACATAATCGCATAATTGCGTTTTTGACAAAAGGAGACCAGCATAATAACATAACTGCATTCAGTTTAAAAAACAATTGACATAATTAAAAATAAAAATAACCTTTAAGGATAAAAACAATAAGAATTTTGTAATGAAATATTTTTAGTAAAATACATTTTTTGTACTTTAAATTAAATATATTTATTTTAATAAAACTGGAACAAATTTTGTATAACATAAATTGTGCATTTAATTATGTACTTATTTTTAAGGCCATTTCTATTCTAAAAATTTTTGGAAAGTTTTTCAAAAATAAATTGACAAATTCAGTAAAGTACATTTCTTTTCTCGTTTTAATAAATTAAAAACATTTTATAAAAAAATAAACTCTTATAACTAAATAAACTCTTATAATTTTTTCTAACAATATAATAGTTTAATTTGTGTTTGTGTGAACAAATCTTATTATTATGACAAATCAAACCAAAACAAATTGTGACATTAAAAGTTTCTGAAGTTGGACTCATATACAAACTGAACTTGCATAACCGCATAAGTGCAATAAAACTCATGATTCCGATGAAAAATTATCAAAATTTATACCATATCGTGTGTTTTATTAAATGTTATAAACGAATTTCTAAAATATATTAAATAATAATACTAAATGCAAAAGACCGAACAAATCTGTTGATTTTCTGAATTGACAGAAGTGAGAGAACATTAAAATTAATTTATCTCGAAATCATGACAAATGCAGTTATGCTGTTATGCCTTTCTTCCACAGAATTTGTACTTTGAGTTTACTTATATTTTTCTAAGTTAATAATAAAAATATTTTAATTATTAATAGTCTTAAAATGATATAATATTAATTATATTCTATAATGTTACTTTCCTCCAAGGTGCTGTTACTTTTCTCCTCGGGCGTTAGGAGGAAAGTAACAAATGCAGAGGTCGTGAAAAAGTCATGTTGTGAACTGGTTATTTAATCTAAATGTCTAATTCAAATTTTATTTAACAGGTGAAAGTCCAAGCTTTCAATTAATGTATTAACAAAAATTATTCGTTAAATAGTTTAAACGCTAAAATAAAAAAACTGTTTTTTGTTACTTTCATCCTCGGTCTTCCCTACATTTCACAAATAATGGAATTCTTCGCTGAATATACTACTTTAAAAATTTTTTTAAAAAACAATTCAAGTATTTAAAAAAAATGTAATAAAATTTGTTGCAAGAATTCAATTATTTTCATAAATAATGAAATGATTTACAGGTTATGCGAATTAGGTATATATATATATATATATATATGGGGCATTTCATGTCAAGTGATCAAGGTGGACAAAAATTTTTCTCCAATCGTAGCAAAACTTGGGGCTTTTGTAGTACTCATAGATAGTAATTTTTCGTGAAAATATTTTTTTACCTAGTCCAATATTTTCCGAGGGGGAGGGGGTTAAATTTTTGTGTTTTTCAGTACAATGCTTATTTCAATAATTTTTTACTCTTAAACAATTAAACATACAAATTTGACAAAGTACATTTTGGAAAGGTTTTTTCATGCTCTTTCGATTGGAAATAAGCATTTTGAAAAAAAAAAATTTTTTGACCCAAAAAAATCAAAATTAATAATAAATTTCAATTTTTGGGGCAGAAAGACCCAATTTTTTTTTTTTTTTTTTTTTTAAACGAAAGCTGAGGTTTTTTCCTAAAAGGACATATAAATGGTAAAGTGGGACTAGAATGTTTAAACATTGAAAAAAAGAATTTTCTCCTAAACGGAGCTTAAAACCGGGATTTGAGCGCTCCGTTTAGGAGAAAATTCTTTTTTTCAATGTTTAAACATTCTAGTCCCACTTTACCATTTATATGTCCTTTTAGGAAAAAACCTCAGCTTTCGTTTAAAAAAAAAAAAAAAAAAAAATTGGGTCTTTCTGCCCCAAAAATTGAAATTTATTATTAATTTTGATTTTTTTGGGTCAAAAAATTTTTTTTTTTCAAAATGCTTATTTCCAATTGAAAGAGCATGAAAAAACCTTTCCAAAATGTACTTTGTCAAATTCGTATGTTTAATTGTTTAAGAGTAAAAAATTATTGAAATAAACATTGCACCAAAAGACCCCTTGATCACTTGACGCGGAATCCCCCATATAAATATATATATATATATATATATATATATATATATATTGTATATATAAGTTACAAGAAATTGAACTTGACTAAATTATTTTATTAACATTTTAAATGAAAAAAACACGTAAATTAATTTTTTTCTTAATAAAATTTAATAATTTGCGAAATTTTTAGATAACAAAATATTACATTAATTAAAATTTTTACTTCTGCAGTAATCTTTAATCAAAATAAAGATCCTTATATTACCTATATTTTAATTAATATCTTTCTAAAATTTAATTAAAATTTTTTAAAACCTTTTTTTGTGGTTCGAACAGTTCTTAAATAGTTATTTGTCTTTGCATTAATCGCATATAAGGAAAGTATCAGAGCTTGCACATGATTCATGGGCCTATACAGGGATTTCTCTTAGTTGAGTGCACCCCCGCGCTGTAGCTGAGCCATTACGCCCAGGAGGTGTTTGTCGTATATTTTGTTATTTTTTATCAATACCGTAAGTATTAGTCAACAATTGACAATTGTTCTTTAAAAACAAATGTTTCTAGCTCAAAAACAGATTTTAGTTTTTTTAAAGCTATTTTGAAAAAAGATATAACAAACAAACAAAGACTTTAAAAATTTACTTTTAAGTGTCAAAATTATATTTACTCTACAATATTTTCTACAATAATGAATGAATAACAATAAAACTTGGTACAAACTTTCAGTATGCCAAGTACATTATTTTGATCGAAAACTGAAATTACTCTAATTTACCACTTTTGAATAAATTCAAGTGATTCATTACGCCCCGATCTTCCCTATTTAAAAAATGTATAAAATTCGTTGCCAGAATTCAATATTACTTTCATAAATAATAAAATTCTTCATAGGATTTGAAAAATTCACGGAGAGAAAAGAATAGTGAAGGCGACTATCGGTTCATTTCTGATAACTAAAAAGTTTTGTTAATTTTTGACGGACAAATTTAACTGTCGCATCTACTACAACAATAGTAGGAACAACTGTTCGTTTTGTCAGGGTTACTAAACAGGAACTAAACCGCCAGGGGCGCTACTATCGCTCTCCATGTATTTCTGCTACAAAACGCGTTTTGTTGTTACGACTGTAACTGTTTTCTCCGTGTGTAACTATTTTCAAAAATTTTATTAAAATTCTTTAAAAGAATTCAATCATCAATTGTTTTTGCAAAAAATTCCTTAGGAATTTTCAAATCCATTAGTTTACAATTACGATTCAATTTTACGAAATTTCGAATATTCTGAAATTCTTTAATGAAATATTTAGAAAATAAAAATTTGATAATAATTTTAAAAAAATTCAATTATACTTTTTAAAAAAAACTTCTAAAGAACTGTTAATTAAAAATATGAAACATTTAGATTTTCAAATATAAATAATATATTGAATAAATGAATTTTTCTCAAAATTGAATTCTGAAAAAGAGTTTTATCAACAAATTTTTAAACGATTGAATTATTTCGACGAATTTTAATAAAACTTTGGAGAATAATTACATTTTTTGAGGAATTCGATTAAAATTGTATTAAAAATAATTGATATTTTGCCAAGAATTTTATTAGAACTTTTGAAAACAATTAAATTTCTAAAAGGAATTTTAAAAAATTTTTGAACAGAATTGAGTTTTTGCGCAGAATGTTATTACTTTTGAAAATAATTTAATTTCTACAATCATTTGTAACGTCTAAAAAATTTAATTTTTTCCAGTACTTTAATAAAGATCCCTGACTTTTAGCCGGAGTTCCTTGTCAAATTCTACTTATCCAGATTTTTTCCTGCATTCCCTGACCTGTGGAAACCCTGTAATCTTAGCAAAAGAATAACAAATTATTAGTAAATAACAGGAATTAACTAATTATTCATGTTAAAGTAATTTTTTATTTAATTAAACAATATTAATACCTAATTTTATTAATATTAAAACTAAGATAAATCATATTGTTCTAATAAATATTAATAATTTAATAAATAATAACTTAAAAAAACGAATTACTACTATTGTCCCGTTGCCAATATCTGAGAAGAAGATGCGTAAACATTGGGTCCTTTAAAAAGATGACACTTGCGGTGTAATAAACACTTGAAAATATCTTCACGTATGTGTACAACTCAATGATGTGATACGCACATTGGATTCTTGAATTAGAATTAAGTATATTTTACAATTTAGCCTTCTCCATAAACGACACACGTGTAAAATGAAAATGTTATTTTTCTTATCTCTCATTTTACCATTACAGTTATTCATAATATAATTTTTACATTACGATAATTAAATTTTTTATTATTATTATTGTTTACAATATTAGATATACAATACTTTAATTTTGTTTTTAATTATGTTTTTTATCAAATGATTTTAATATATTTTTTTAATTGTTTATTTTAATTCTACCATTTACCGATGAATATTGCAAGTATTGTCTTAATATTTGTGTACGGAACCCGCCATTGCAGTGCGAGTTCAACTCTCACTTGTCCAATTTTTTTTTTGGATCACAAAATAAATGAATGTCTAATTTTTTAAGTACTTTTCACTAATCTCTAAATTTACCAAAAAAGGTGGAATTTTAAATTATTGATTTTAGAAATTACTAATTAATTTAATTCCAACTTATTCATTTATTTAGAATCAATTATTTTATTTAAAATTTGTTAATTTATTTAAAGTCCATTAATTTAAAATGTGTTAAATATTATTTATTTATTTAGAATTTATAAACTAATTTATTGAGTAGTTATTATATTATTAACAAAAATGTTTCTTTTTTTATGGTAATTACAGTAACCATTACTAGAAAAATAGTTTCTACGCTAATGGTTATCATAGTAACCGTCGTCAGGCAGTCAATTTTACAGTAGATGTTCTCATAGAAACAGTTTCTATGTCACGGTTCCCATAGCAACCGTATCTATAGGAACCATTTCTACAGAAACCGTTAATACAGGAATCGTTACCATGGCAACCGTTGTCAAGTTTCAATTTCTGTAGAAACCGTTGCTATGAGTATAATTGACAAGAAAGCAGTTCCTTTATTGTAACAGCTACCAAAATATTTCTACATCAAAATAACATAAATAAACAACACAAAAATTGCATTCTTTAAATTTCTCTCCATTTTCCTAATAGTTAACTTTAGGTAAAAGATTCCTACTCCTAGTTGAATTTAACGAGAGTCTCAACCCTTCATTATATTGAACAATGCCCTTTAAAAGCGGTTTCTCTCCAAGTGACCTTGAAATTTATGAGTAGCAATTTTTTTCGCTAAATGAGTGTAATTGCCGATCGAAGTCAACGATAACTCGTTTCTAATCGGCGTGACTCGCTTCTAACAGACCAATGTCATTATCTTTAATGAATCTATCAATTACTGGTTTCCTTTTTTTCTCTTCCTCTTCTTTCTAAACTTGTTATTTTACTTTTATTCATTTTCAGTTTCGTTGTTTTCAATGAAGCGCATAATTTTCTGATGAACTGTCCACTTAGAGTTGAAAGATTCGAAAACGTCATTCATCAGTATATAATACAAGTTCATCGCTCGCCACGAGACATCTAACCATTTGTTACGTACTCAACGAATCGTAAATCGTTCTCAGACTCTCGCAATATCTATACATTCACTCCACTCATTTATTCCCTCAAAGCTACTGTTTCACGTACCAGTTTAAATTTATTCAACATTACTTTAATTAAAGGCAATACACTATATAATTTCGCATGTGTTCTGCTTTTGGCAAAATTAAGTTGTTCCTGACCTAATCGTTACCCAAGAGTAGCTATTTGTCGATGATGAATTTTTCATCGTTGTTCAGAGAGAGAGAGAGAGAGAGAGAGAGAGAGAGAGAGAGAGAGAGAGAGAGAGAGAGAGAGAGAGAGAGGTGGTTTCCTTTTTTATCTTCAATTAAATATACGTTTCAAGTTTGAAAATAAAATGAACTACCCGGCTCTATATATATATATATATATATATATATATATATATATATATATAAATGTAAGGAGATGTGAAAGAAAATTACCGAGGAAATGGATAAGAAACGTGTATATATATATATATATATATATATATATATATATATATATATGCAGTGGTAACAGTTGGTAAATACATGCATAAAATATAAATTGATCAACATCCGTCAAGTTCAATGGCGTAGAAAGCGAATTACTCCAGGGTGGAAATTAAAAGTGAAACTAAATTGTCCGTGACGATACAAGACTGCAGTGCAATATTATGCCTCACTGTTGATAATTGACGAAATTACTGAAACGATAATGTGAAATAAGTCTCATAATTATACCGAGAAGTTGCATATAAGAACCGTGTATTTTTTAAATCAATTTACACTCTATCCATCATTCCCGATACTTGGGAGTAAAAAAACAATATGTAAATTTATACGTTTGCTTTTTAAAAAGAGCAGAAGTTTTACAAATTATTAATGTAAAATAGATATTTTCTATAACACCTTATGTCAAAAACCCGACTAAAGTGCCGTTTTAGACGCACTAGTGTGAGAATAGAGGGGCGAGATACTCAGAGTACGATTAGAGGAACGTAAAGACAATTAGTTTATCGAGTTGAGTCTCTGGACTCAATTAAACTTATCGATATATATTTCAGTGTAATTTTCCTGTTTCCTATTAATAAATAATTTTAATATCAACCAGAAAGTGTTTGTTTTAAACGTTTTATAACATTTTTAACGAAAATAATTATCTTACTG
The DNA here is from genome assembly GCA_032872475.1 of Leptopilina myrica (nomen nudum). Classification (NCBI taxonomy): domain Eukaryota; kingdom Metazoa; phylum Arthropoda; class Insecta; order Hymenoptera; family Figitidae; genus Leptopilina; species Leptopilina myrica (nomen nudum). The sequence continues at coordinate 9,981,348 of CM065467.1, forward strand.
AAATTCTTGACAAACTTAGTTCTTGCTGAATATACAACAGATACACATACACACACACATTTTTTGTTCTTACATTGGATATTTTCAAATTGTTGTATTTCTCATTCATACATATTTTTTGTACCTAATGTGCTCAGGGAAAACTGTTTTTCTAAAATACCTTTTTTTAATCCTCAACAGCCAAACTTTCTCTTTTATTGCAAACATCTGTTTTCTTATTGCCTTACCTATACTATACAATTCTTGGGACAAAATCAACCACTGACCCGATCATAAAAATCGGTTCGGAGAGGATTAAGATAATGCAAGTACCCACTCTCACTCGTACCTCAACTTCTTTCCTTTTCTAATTACCATTTTTTATCCTTTTTATTTTCCAAATTGAGAAAAGGTCCTCCATTTTTAGTTCTATTCTTTCCCCGACTTTGCACTGAGCACAAGCACACAAACTTGGTTCCAAAATTTATACAGTAAATATATTATTTTAATTTTATCGCAGAAATTCATTTGAATACTCCCTTACCACTAAAGTGGTGACCCCGACGTGATTGTTTTTGAGTGAATTACAGTGAGTAAGTGGTGGTTTTGTTGTTTTCTACGATTTAATTTGTGTTTTGTGTGATAAGTTAGTCAAGATGCCCGCAGACAACAATGTGCAGCTTCAAAACCAGATAGCGCAAACTGTCGATGATGCATTAAGTACAAGACGCCAACCAGGAAGTCCTCCAACATACTTACCCAATGATCCGGAATTGTGGGTCTCACTAATGGAGCGGTATTTCAGATCTGCGAAAGTTACCTCAGATAGTGAAAAGTTTGATCAAATAGTGCAAACACTTGACCCACGTGCAACTGTTGAAGTGCGTGATCTAGTAGTCAAGATGCCAGAAACGAACGCGTACGAAACGTTAAAAGCAAAGTTAATGAAACGCTTAGGTTCTACGCAAGGACAGAAAACTCGACAACTTCTCGAGCGTGAAGAACTTGGGGATAGGAAACCATCGCAATTTCTCCGCCATCTTCAAAATCTCACGGGTACAGCCGTTACAGAATCAGTGGTAAAAACTCTGTGGCTAGGAAGACTTTCTTCCACTACACAAGTAGCATTAGCTGGTCATAGTTCATTATCACTTGAACAATTGGCCGACGTTGCTGATACAATTAACGAGCTTGAAAGTCACCCGTCTATCGCGCAAATATAGTCTACGTCTTCGGAAAGTACGTTAGTTGAAAACTTTGGACAGTAAGTGCTTTCATTACGCGAAGAGATTGCTAGTTTACGTAAAGAGTTCAATGACAAACGCAGTCGGCCGTCGAATAATCACCGAAGCTCGCGTTCAAAATTGCGCGGTAGAAATGATGAAAACGGAATTTGCTAGTATCATTCGCGTCACGGACAAAAGGCAGTGAAGTGTACAAAGCTGTGGAATTATGAGTTAGGAAACACAACGGTCAGTCGACAGGGAGTATCGTAAATGGTGAGACTCAGAGTGTCAAAATTGTCTCAGGAACTACTCGTTTTCATGATTTATTGTCAAATTTTCCAGACATCACAAGACAAGGCAAGGGTAAAGCACAACACGGTGCATTACATTAAGAAAACACCAGGGCCTCCGGTTTCTCACAAACCGCGACGACTCGCTCCTGATAAATGGAAGATCGCGCGTAGAGAATGTGGTGCAATGCTGAAACTTGGAATAGCAAGACCGTCCAAGGTGAGCTGGTCATCACCGTTACTTATGGTACCTAAGCAAGGAGACGAATGGAGACCATGAACGGCAAAAAATGGCGTATAAAAATGAGACGTTTATAAACGTCTTATTGAAAAAAGCGTCTTATTTGAGCGTCTTAAATGTAAATCATAACCTCCAAATACATGCATTTCAGAAGGCAAATAAGACGCTTAAAAATGTCTTAAGGTACCGTCCCATGTCAGCGTGAAACGGGAAACGGAAAACGTTCAACCAATAAGAATTTTCTTTAAGAATGATTTCCATTGAATCGAAAGTTGCTATTGGCTAAACGTTTTCCGTTTTCACGCTCACATGGGACTGGCCCTTAAGAAGCATGTATCGATGACATTCTGGTAGTATCTTTGTCAGAGGAAGAACACAAATGTCATTTAAGAGAACTTTTGACTAAGTTACAAGAATACGGTGTTGTTATCAATCCTGCGAAGTGTGTGTTTAGACAATCGACAGTAAAGTTCCTCGGATATCTCGTGAGCAATAGTGGCACTCAACCTTTACCGGACAAGGTTGATGCAATTAGAACCTACCCGCGACCAGTGACGCTGAATCAATTAAGACAATTCTTAGGAATGTTGAATCTTTACAGAAGATTTATACCTAAGGCAGCAATAATTCAAGCTTCTTTGAATGACCTCCTTCATGGAAATGTGAAAGGGAAAGCTCCTGTCAACTGGAAATCAAAAGCAGAATCAGCGTTCGAGATGTGTAAAACAAGCTTGGCTGAAGAAACACTGTTGGCCCATCCGAAACTAAATTCTCCTCTCGCTGTGTTTTGTGACGCATTCGATTTTACAATTGGTGCAGTTCTTCAACAACTTGTTGATGGTAAGTGGGAACCATTGGCATTTTTCTCCAAAAAATTGAGCATCACCCGTGTGGAAATAGCCCAAGTTAGCCTTGACAAAGATAGGTTTCTGGTCAGGGGCTAGCTTGTAGTTGGGCTCCCCGGACATAGCATGGCTAGCGCCCAGATTCAATTTCCACACGGGCACCGAGTAAAAATACTCTGCGTATGATAGAGAATTGCTTGCAATTTACCAGGCAATTAAATATTTTCGTCATATACTAGTGGGAAGAATGTTCTCTATCTATACTGATCACAAGCCGATTACTTTTGCTTTTCAAAAGAAAGACAAACAATGCTCACCGCGACAATAAAATTTAGATACCTAGACTTCATAGGACAGTTCTCCACCAATATTAGTCACGTATCTGGCGAAGACAATGTCGTTGCCGATGCACTCTCACGCATTGAAGAAGAGGAGCCAGCTCTGGATCTAATATCTTTGGAAGCAGCACAAAGTCTTAAACGGAAAAACTTTGAAAATATGCAAAAAAATCGATTTTTTCTAATTTCTAGACCAGAATACCACCTTAAAAGTTAGGATTCGCCTCAAATTGGAGGACAAAAAAAATTGTTTACCTACATTGTCTATTGAGAAAATATCTATTTTGTATTAATAATTTGTAAAACTTCTGCTCTTTTTAAAAAGCAAACGTATAAATTTACATATTGTTTTTTTATTCCCAAGTATCGGGAATGATGGATAGAGTGTAAATTGATTTAAAAAGTACACTAGAAACTTTCTAGTTTGCGCCAGGCTTGACGCTAGACGTTCCAGACAATATTTCTACACTGATAGTAAGTTAGTTATTTTAACACCTAACGATTACCTACGATCAGTAAATCCCTTAAATTCAAAATTTTCTACTAATTAATTTTTTTTTAATTTCAAAGCTCAAATCTAATCGAGTACTTGAACCCAATCGAGTAGACAAAAAATTAGTATACTCGAAATTATTTGAGTTTTTTATGAGGCTTGACTCGACTCGAAAATACTCGATAGAGCTTCGAGTTTTTTGCACACCTCTAGAAATTACTGGTGTATTTTAACGTGAATATTACAGGAAAAATATAGAGAACTTGCCATGTAATAATGGCCACAGCGTTGTCGAGGAAAGACTAAACAATTACATGCTTGTAAAGTAGGCGAAAAACGGTACTTTGCTGCCCTAGTGCTACACCTTGGGGGCGATTATGTAACTATTTCGTATTCCACATTCCGCATTCCACTTTTCACATACCGCATTCCACTTTACACATTCCGCATTCCAATTTTTAAGGTTCTGCATTCCACTTTTCAGATTCCGCATTCCACTTTTCACATACCGTATTCTACTTTTCAGATTCCGCATTTCACTTTTCAGATTCCGCATTGCACTTTTCACACTCTACTTTTTGCATTCCGCATTTCACATGCAACAGTTACTCGCTAACGTTAGTAAAATTATCAATATAAGAAAATTCAAATTTTTTTAAAAATCGTTTTCAATTAGTTGTCAATCAGAAAAAGTTGTATTTTATACTAAAATTATATTTTTATGAAAAAAAGACATTCTGTATTTGTAACAACTTATGAAATTTGAGTTAAGATTTATTAAAAATTTATGTGGTCTCTCTGCAGTCAGAGATTAAATTCTAATACAAACAAATGTGGAATGCGGAATGTGAAAACTGGAATGCGGAATGTGAAAAGTGGAGTGCGGAATCTGAAAAGTGGAATGCGGAACCTGAAAAGTGGATAATAATAATGGGAATAACAACAAATAGTTGTTATTAACATAAAATTAACAATGATAAACAATTATTAATTAATGAAAGTAGTAATAATAAGAATAATAAATAATAATTAAATTTAAACAATAATACGAATTTATAATAACAAAATAATTATTATTATTGTAACAATAATAACAAAATAATAAGAATAATCAATTGTAATAATAATAACAAGATTATAACAATTTGTAACAATAAATAATAATAATTAATTGTAACAATAATAAGAAAATCATAATAATAATTAATTATAACAAATAATAACAAGATAGTACTGAAATGTAACAACAAAATAATAATAAATAAGAATTCATAATAATAAGATAATAATAAATTGTAACAAAATAATAATTAATAACAACAAGTTATAATAATGTAAACAATAATAACAAATTGTAATAACAAGTTCATAACAAATTGTAATAACTATAAATAATTAACAAAAAAACATAAAACTATAATATTAAATAACTAAAATTGTAAAAAAATGAATAAGAGGATGTGAACACGTGCGATCTAAAAACTGAATCAACACAAGTGTTTCTCTAACAATGGTTTTCTCAAATGCATGGCAAAAGGTAACGATTCTTCAAATACATAGGGAAATTTGGGTATAAAAAGAACCAGACTATCAAACGATCTTCAGTCTTAAAAATGTAGTCAACAGAAGAAGTTACCAAATGGCAGTCTTAAAAATGTAATCGTCAGTAGTAGTCACCTGTACTACAGTCTTAAATTTTTAATCATAACAAGTGCTTCTCTTCTTGATAGTGCTCTCAACCCAAGTATAGTAGTTGTCCTGATCGATACATGAAATTCATACAAAAACATACTTTTTGCTAAAGTGTAATATACCGTTTTGAAGCTTGTACTTTCACCTACAAATCGTACTTGTTCGATTTAAAAAAAGTACAATAGCTTTAGAGATATTTTGCTTCGAAGGTGACTACCTCAAAAACGAAAATCCGAAAATTGGTGGGGCTAAACCGGACACCCCATGGGGCTAAATCGGACACGGCCAATTAATTAAAGAATAAGATACAAATTTTCTTTTTTTTTGTAAAAAAGTCAAATCAATTCTTCTTTTATTTATTTGTAGATAGTTCTATACAAAGAATACAATATAATATGTAAAATCGTTAAAAATAATAATATAAAATGAATTACAGTTTTCAGGCTTGTCTGTTTGTAGCAACTCGCTTGCGAATTCGAGTTTTAAAATAAATTCTTTATTTATTTATTTATAAAGTGGTTCTAACCAAAGAATATAATATAAAATAGTTAATTAATATAAAATAAATAAAAGAATTCAAAGATTTGGTTGTTTTTAATCACGATGTCCGATTCAGCCCCACACCGTCATCTAATAATTAACCTGCAATATATTTTTTCTTCTTAATGTTTGCCATTAACCTTTTTTTCTACTAAACTCAGTACACCTTGAGCTAAAAGAAAAATGGCCGTATGATATTTGCACTTTAATTTTAACGATAAAAATCCAAAAAAATGATGAAAAATTTTTTTTCTTTTACCTCAAGAAATGACATTTTCACATATTAACGGCAACTATTATTACAAGAAAATTGACACGTCCCTAAAACCTCATGCAGCATATGCATCACGAAATTGCGCGTTCATAGGTTATTTACACGATTTGAAATTCTTCACGGTTTCGGAAATATTTGACTTGTCCGGTTTAGCCCCGGTCTCCCCTACTCATAGATAGTAACTTTTCGTGAAAATATTTTTTTACCTAGTCCAATATTTTCCGAGGGGGAGGGGGTTAAATTTTTGTGTTTTTCAGTACAATGTTTATTTCAATAATTTTTTACTCTTAAACAATTAAACATACAAATTTGACAAAGTACATTTTGGAAAGGTTTTTTCATGCTCTGTCGATTGGAAATAAGCATTTTGAAAAAAAAAATTTTTTGACCCAAAAAATCATAATTAAAAATAAATTTCAATTTTTGAGGGAGATGGATACGATTTTTTTTTAAAACGAAAGCTGAGGGTTTTTCCTAAAAGGACATATAAATGATAAAGTGGGACTAGAATGTTTAAACATTAAAAAAAAGAGTTTTCTCCAAAACGGAGCTAAAAACCGGGTTTAGAGCGCTCCGGCGAGTAGAAAACTCTTTTTTTCAATGTTTAAACGTTCTAGTCCCACTTTATCATTTATATTTCCTTTTAGGAAAAAACCTCAGCTTTCGTTAAAAAAAAAATCGTATCCATCTCCCTCAAAAATTGAAATTTATTTTTAATTTTGATTTGATTTTTTTTGGTCAAAAATTTTTTTTTTCAAAATGTTTATTTCTAATCAAAAGAGCATGAAAAAACCTTTCCAAAATGTACTTTGTCAAATTTGTATGTTTAATTGTTTAAGATAAAAAAATTATTGAAATAAACATTACACAAAAAGACCCCTTGATCACTTGACGTGGAATCGCTCATATATAAACTAGGGAGGTTTGGTCCTCCTGCGCGCTTCGCGCGCCAACCCCTTATATAAATTTTATACTTACTTCTATTTATGGATAATATAAAGATGGTAAAATGCGATCTTCTGATATTAGCTAATCTGAAATTTTTAATCTTTGTCATCAATAAAATTTTGTACACGGAAAAACTTTGTATAATATTTTTTGTGAAACTCACAATGTATTTTTAGCAGAGACCGTCACGGAAATCAAATTTTGATTTCGTTACGATATTCCAAAACAAAACGAAATTATAAATGTATTTTGATTTTGATTCTGTAACGAAACAAAATTTACTTTCTATTTTGATTCTGATACTGTAACAAAACAAAATTCACTTCCTATTTTGATTCTGATACTGTAACGAAACAAAATTTACTTCCTATTTTGATTCTGATACTGTAATACTGCAATTCGGTTTTCTTATAGAAACAGAAGTCGATTCGAATTCTACTTCAGATTTCGTATGTAAAAACGATATTCTCTTCTGATATATTTGACATTTGCAACAAAATTTAGGTTTAATGACACTTCTACATGTGCAGTATTATTTTATCAAAATTAAAACAAGAAAGAATTTTGATATTGGAACCAAAACGAAATAGAGTGGAATTTTGATATTGGAATCAGAACTAAGTAGAGTGGAATTTTGATTCTGATACCCATATCCGAATCAAAACAAAAGTATTATTTAATTTTGTTTTGATTCCGTGACGATCCCTGATGTTTAGTAAACTGACTACTAAAGTGGGGAGAAAGTGGTCACTAGACGAGATTTTTAATTTAATAGAAATTTCTATAATATTATAAGACTTCTATTTTTTTTACATTTAGTAGTCAAGTTGAGAAAAATTCGCTTATGATAATACGAGAAATAAGTTAGCATAGAAAAAGTTAATGTCAAAATTTTATTTTCTATATTCGTAAAAATGATATTTTCTTTGCGCCGCGTTTACAATTTAGTAGTCAAACGATCAAAACTGCTCGCATACAAACGAGCACCGCTGTTTGTGTAGTCCCACATAAACACTCAACCTCATAAAAATGTGTTCGAGTTAAATGGCCGCCGTCAATCCGCCAAATTGTTTTTCAATAAATTAATAATTAATTATACGAAGAAAAGTGAATAATAAAAATCTTAAAATACTAAATATTAGATAAATTTAAGGTTATGTTTGAACAAGTCTTTTAAATTTATTATCTTCTATTTTTTTATATTTATTAATTTCACATATCTTTTCTTTTATTTCACCAACCCCACATAACCTTGGAGTGCGGAATCCAAGGTATCTGTAGGCAGATTTCCCAAAAGTCCCTAACCAAAAAAAGAGGATTTTCCTAAATCTCTTAATATTTATATAATTATTTTTAATTAATGAAAAATAATTGTAAATGACGTATTAATATGTTTTTTGATCATAAAAAAATAAATAATGAAATTAAATTATTTAAATAATATTATTTAATTTAATTAAATAATTAAATAAAAGAATAAATTATATTTTACGAAATAATAATATTATATCTTATTTTTCTATGTGTCAAACATTTTTATAATTTATTACAAATATCCCGTTTGGATTAAAATTAATTATTTTCATTTCAAAAATTCACCTTATTAATTTTAAGTAATTAACTGATTTTATCAATTTTGTTTAACAAACAAAAACGGCATTTAGGTAACGCATAAAAATGTTCTCCCAAGTGGAAATACGCAAATACCGGATTAGTATATAAGAACACTGACTTATTTTCTCAATATAAATTGTACATGCGTTCAGTCGGTTAAAGTGTGTGTTACTTTATCTGTATATTAGGTGATTAGATTGATTAGGTTGCGTTTAAATTAAGTTATCAATCGACATAAGTAAAATAGATTTCCACCTTACTCATTAGTATTCTATATATGTGCCTGACACTGAAATTCGACAATGTTTTTAGTGAAATCATGAATTTTAGACTTTGATCAACTGACTACTAAATTTTCAAACCCTTTTTCTGGGTTTTAATAGTCAGACTACGAAATATTGATACCGTCGCAGTTTTTCCCCACTTTAGTAGTCAATTTACTAAAAACACATAGTGTGTTTAACGAAAACTAGTATACAAAGTTTCTCCGTGTAGTAACATAACAGCCTGCAAGTAAAAACTTTTTCTTTGGTACAGGCTTTGACGTCCTATTTGGCGCTCCTATTTGAGGGGGCAAGCTCTGACCTGTAGGTAAAACACAGATAAAATTTTGACGTACTATGATGGCCCACATTATGGCCTCTTTTAAAACCCGTAGCTCAAAAAATAGGTTAAAATAAACATGGATTTTGACATCATGTACCCACATAGCACAAAAACTTCCAGGAAGTTTCCCGTGGGAACCTTCGGAAGTTACGCTTGGTAACTTCCTGGAAATTTCCAGGAAATACAATAATGTCCGCAGGTTAGAAACTTCTTGGTAACTTTCAAAGGTTCCCACGGGAAACTTCCTGGAAGTTTTTGTCCTATGTGGGTAAGGGCCCACACGGGGACCACTTTTTGACATATAGGTGTAAAGATAGGTCAAATTTGACATAGATTTTGACGTAACGTGAGGCCGTTATTTATCCTCTTTTTGACCTATAGGTCAAAATAGGTCACAAGCGAGAAGAAATCACTGACATGCACTCTGGCGGCGCTTGTAGGAACTATTTTCATGCGCGCATGCATATAAAAATCTTGGTTTTTCGTTGGCTGTCAATAAAAAATCAAGCTTTTGATAATCGTTTTTTTCCTTGGCAACTAATACTGGCCCGATTTTTGGCTACCGATCATTGGCAGTAGTGTGATCATCCCAAGCAAAAACCAATTGTGGTCCAGTATTGGTTACCAATAGTTTTGCCAAGAAAAATCATTGGGCACCAATCGTGGCCCATTATTGAGCCAATGGTTATTATTGGCACCTTCCCATTGGGAAATGTCAAATACATGTATCCTCCAGAGAGACTAATTTTTACTTAAATTGCCTTACTTGATCAAAATTAATATTATTCTTAATATATTTATGAAACAACGTATTACCCATTGAACATTAAAGGTTAAAATATACCTTAATTAATTTTTTAGTTTTTTGATATTAAAGAGCAGTGTTTAAGCTTTAATTTAGTTCTATGTGGACAGATTTACTGATTCGATGTATGGTTTTACATTCATTCAAAATATGCCAAAAATCCAATATTTTCAAGGTTAAATTCGTATTCTACTGACAAAATCCTATTAAAACCGACTTCCATTGGTTTAGTCACAAAATTTTGTTGGCCTGTGTAATTTTATGATAATTCATCAAGAATTAAGTTATTTAAACAGAAATTATTGTCAGAAATAGAAAACATTGAAGGTTTTGTACATAGAATTAATTATTTATTGATTTCGTAATTTATAAGGCAAACAAAAAAGGCACAAAAATTCAGAATTTTCTTATGCGAATTCTAAAAATTTAGTTTTTGTCAGTAGTTTAAAAAAAAATTCACTGACTTTTCCTTGAATTTACTGACCTGTAACACAATTGTAGCAGCATTAGAGCACAATTTGAACTTCTGTTGTTATTTGAGAAATAATTTTTGATTGTTGATAAAAAGATAGATTGGTAATGAAACTATTACTTCAGTGATGGAAATTTTAAAAGAATTATGTTAGCCCAGGCGGAAATTTCCAACCGGCGCGGATCCTAGCCCGTAGTGACTCCGGTGTAACTGTACTGGCTCGGAACCGCTGCCAACCGAATGTGAACGGGCATTCTACCGAATAGTTTGCGCGCTGGCAACCGGCTCGGAACTGGCATTCCTACCGGCCGGGAGAAGCCGATCCGTGTATAATTCAACCGGCTCGGACCTAGCACTCTACCGACTGCGAATTTTTAATTTAATAGCCAGCTGAACGTTGGCATTCTACCTCCTGACAAGCAGGTCTGATCCAAATGATAATTTCAACAAATATCAATTACAAAAATAATAATTAATTGCAAAATATAAATACTGATGATAATAATTTATTGACTGTTCACTTCACACATTTTTCTATTTTTTTATACACTTAAGCTATATTTTTATTATTATATAATATATTAAATAATTGTTTCTCAATATAATAATATTGAACATAATAATATTAATAATTTTAAATAATATCTCAATAACAATAAATTTATTATTATTGAGATATTATTAATTCTCAATAATATTAATGTTAATTAATAATATATAGTATTAATTAATAATAATATTTCAATATATAATTAATTAATATATTGATTGAATTTATTTATTAATTAATCATTATTTTCTAAAATAATGCAATTCATTATTGTAATAGTTATTTAATTATGACACATTTCTTGAAAATAAATTTATGTGATAATAAATGACAAGATCCGCAGACGGATCCGGCCCAGCACCGAGCCAGTACAGACTTAACATATCCGTCATTCTTCCGACGCCGCAAAAGAATAAGATCCGCGGGCGAAAGAAATCCAGTACCGAGCTAGTACTGACGATAGTGAGAAGACGGTTCCGACAGTCGGAGCATAATCTGTACCGCGCCGGTTGCGTTTTCAGATCTGAATCCGTACAGACCGTCGGCACTTGCGGTCAGTACAGGCTCGGAGCCCAGCCAGTTGTAAACTCCGACATTCGTCCGACTTTTCCGCCTGGGAGTTATCATTAAAGCTGATGGTATAAAGTCTATCCTAAAAGTGAATCCTAATTAATAGAGTTAATAGAGTTATCAATCATTACAATCATCAGTTAATAGAGTAATCATATTCATTACAATGATCAATCAGTACAATGAGAAATCAATACAATGAACAATCAGTACAGTGATAAATCAATACAATGATCAATCAATCAATCAATACAATGCTCAATAAAATAAGTCAATTTACGCAAATTACAACTTAATGAGTATAACCGAATAATACGGATGTTGCAGAGAGGAAGCACGTCGAGGATGGTGACTTAACTGTTAGCGTGACCCTGAGGAACATATCAGGTTCGGATGATTCGCGATAAAACCAAGGTCGCTGTGCTCACTCATTTATACCGCAAAACAAGTATACCTCACTTTGTACCACATTGTTGTTCCTCAATACCAACCAAACCAAACATATACTTACTACACACGAATACAAACAAGAAAATCTGAACTTGAACATTTTGCCCGCAATCTCCGGGTGATTCTGTCTTTACATTCTTCGTGGCCCAATATGACAGGCGAATAAACGATCTCTAGAATCTACCTCACCCAGACACAAAGACGTCAAGATATCTTTTCATTAGAAAGTGAAAAAAAGATAGCTGTTGTTTCGTGCGCTCAATCATTTGATACTATCCAGCAGAGGGCAATTGTGTAATAAATTTAACGAATGCAAAAGCTCTCACATTCAACTGATGGATTTGACAGTCGAGAAAGGTTAAATTAATGATATTAGCACTTTTACTTCAAAGGATTGGTCTACCCTTTCAAAGAGAATATACTGACAATTTCTACTCTGCAGGAGATCTCTTCATTTTCCCTCCTTTTTTTCATAATTTTTAATGTTTTTCTCTCTTTTCAACTCTACGAATCATTAGATATATTAGATAAATAATGAACTCTCTAATAGAGAGCAATTTTGATTCGGAATTATTAACAATCATTTATAACTTCTGATGAGAGATGTGAAGAATTTAAGAAACTAATAACGAATTTATTTAAAGAATTATAATTAAAAATATTTTAGAAGAGAAAAGCTAGTTTCCTCCTCTTTGTGGAATACTTTCAATTTTCAAAAGCAAATTTACATATTTATTGAACCTATGTATTTTAAAGGAAAGTTTTCCGTCATAAAAGATGCTTTGATGGGAGTTAGTAGATTGCCTAATAGGTCACCGACAACAGGAACTTTTGCAAATGTTTACGACGACTATTACCATTTCTCAGGAGAAATATACGGAGCAATCTGACTAGTATTCAGTTCCTCTATGGTAAAACAACTAAGCTTTAAGATGACCACTTTCAAGTCAATTACAGATGCGCATATGTACATCGAGAGCCGTACATTAAAAGAAAAATATAGTTTTCCACCCTTATATAATATTAAAGCTATAAAAAAAAGATTTACCTGTGCAGACATTTTTAAAGGTATTTTAGATTCACTGTAATACAACTTTCGCTGCTTTAGAGCAAAAAAATTCATTTCTAGTGCAGGTGTTAATTAAAAATTTCCCAACGAAAGAAAGAAGACAGAAAAACCCGAAAAAGGAAAAGAATAGAAAGAGAAAAAAGAAAATGCGTAAAAGAAGAAAAAGAAGAAGTTAACCCAAAATTACATAATATCATAAAAGCTAATTAATATAAAAAGAAACGCGAAATAATATAAAATTTCTCCAATTAACGATTCCAGATCTCACAGTTATATGCATTTACTTATTTCCATTACAGAGAATGATAAAATTTATGAATGTGACAAAAATGTTTCTATTTCATACCTTCTTAACGAGCCACTTTTTACGATTGTACAAAATTTCAAAGAATACAAATCGAGAGTTTCTGATTTTCACTATTACACACGTGAATATGATTCAAAAACATTATTACTAATAGTAGAAAATGGAAGTGCTATTAACATACTTTCTATCCAGCTTTTATAACATTCATTCAAATTTGTTTACCAAAGTAAAAATAATATACATTTTTTCATTTAAAAATAAAAAAAATTGAATTTAACAGATTAAAAATAATAATAAAACAAATAGTAAAGAATAATAATCAAATTTATGCCCCTAAAATTCTTTAAAAATCCAATTATATTAAAATCTTTCAATTACTAGAATGTAAACATTCAATTATCTTTTACTTATTTCAAAAATTAACAATATAATTCTTTAATAATTCAATTATTTGATAAGCTTTTAAGTTCTTGTTTATAAAAGTTAAATTATATTTAAAAATTCAATTAATTTAACAAATTTTCAAAGAAATTGTTTAACAATTTAATTACATTAAATAGAATTTAAAAAAAATTAAATTATTTCAAAAATTTCTATTAAAATTCTTTAAAAGTTCAATTATTTTAAGAGCTTTCAATTATTAGTTTGTAAAAATTTAATAATTTAACAATTAAAAAATTATTTAGAACATGGTAAATTACTTATTTATTAAATATATTGTTAATTTTATTATTCAATTATTACCAAGTAAAAAATAATTCAAACTATAAATTTATCGACATAATGATATTATACTCTGTTAATAATATTTCAGTTTCTTCTAAAATTAGTTAAATTCTGTACTATATATTTAATTAATTATTTAAAATAATAGATTTATAAAAGCATTTTAGTTAAAAACACTAAAAAACATTTTGGAGAAATTACAAAATTTTTATTATTTTCAAAAAGTTTTCCTAATTCAATTATTTTCATAAATATTAAAATTCTTTTCAGGGATTTAATTATTTTCATAAATAATAAAATCATTGTGGTGAATTCAATTTATTATTTTAAGCAACAGTAAAACTTATTTCAAAATTTTAATTATTTTTGTACAATTGTAATTAAATTACTAGAAAAAATCAAGTATTCTTAAAAAATTCTAGTGTTCCTCCAATTAGCGGTTACCTCCGATTCTTCTAAAACTTGGCATACTATCGTATTTTAATGTGCTGATTACGAAAATAATATTGAAAATTGGCGCAAATCTGATTTTCTTGGTAAAAATCATAAAAATATATATTATAAATGTGTTTTTTGTGTATAACTCGCAAAAAACGCAAATTTTTGCAAAATGTTTTTAACAACAGTTTTAAATCCAACTAAGGAGTATGCTCATTTACTCTCACTCCCTGAATAAAGAAAAGAAGTCAAATAGCTCACTGCAAAAAATAGCGTCTAAAAATGAGACGTTTAGATGTTTATAAACGTCTTATTTAAAAGTGTCTTATTTGAGCGTCTTAAATGAAAAACATAACCTCCAAATACATGCATTTTAGAAGGCAAATAAGACGCTTATAATCGTTTTAGAAGTGACCACGTTGTTCTTATAATTTTTTGCTAAAATCAGTTATTTTTCGAGAAAAATGTAAAAAAACCTGAAATATCATAAAAACTATGATTAAAATGAACTTTTAGACAAACAATGTTCACAATATACGGTTTCTTTACGTATTTTGATGAGCTGCAATTACGAAAATGATTGTCCCAGTTAAAAAAAAGTATTCAGAATAGAAAAAAAGTATTGGTGGTGACGTTCGGTGAATGCGTTTTCGCGACAAAACCGTATTGGTGGGTTACAGTGAATACATTTTGCTCACCGTGAATACTTTTTGTTTTAAACTCTCGATTTAAAGATTCCTAAGCAAATTTGAGAATATATATGAAGAGCGTGAGTAACGTGATATATAAAAATGGCTATTGCGAGAAGGAAATAAGAAATTTTGAGTAAAAACGAAAAATTAAATGTGAAAAAAATGACAAATGTTGATCGGTTACACATATGCTTTACTATGCCTACAATGCATGACAGATTAAAGGGTCTTTTAAAAGGTCTTCAAGAGAAAACGCCTCAACTCATGTTCTCTCACCTCGTGAATATAGAAAGGGAGTCAAATTGAGTTTATAGTTGGTACTTGAAGGTACACAACCCTGACCCAACCCCTCTCCAACGTGCCCTTCAAAAAAGGTATTTTTAGTACCCCTGGAGAAAACACTCCCATCAGCAGACTGTACAATTAAGAACACATTCGCAACAAGGAAAAAAGTGCAAACCAGGACTAAAAAGAGGTTTTTTTAATGGGTTAGGGTCTGTGTACGTTACTTTCTAGTACTAACTAGTATGACGCACTTTAAAAAAAGAGCGTTTTGGTTTAAGACACGTGGTCACTTCTAAAACGATTATAAGCGTCTTATTTGCCTTCTAAAATGCATGTATTTGGAGGTTATGTTTTTCATTTAAGACGCTCAAATAAGACACTTTTAAATAAGACGTTTATAAACATCTAAACGTCTCATTTTTAGAAGCTATTTTTTGCAGTGAGCTATTTGACTTCTTTTCTTTATTCAGGGAGTGAGAGTAAATGAGCATACTCCTTAGTTGGATTTAAAACTGTTGTTAAAAACATTTTGCAAAAATTTGCGTTTTTTGCGAGTTATACACAAAAGCACAATTTTAAGATGTTTTTTAATGGTTTTTACCAAGAAAATAAAATTTGCGCCTATTTTCATAACCATTTTCGTAATCAGCGCATCAAAAGACGATAGTATACTAAGTTTTAGAAGAATCGGAGGTAACCGCTAATCGGAAGTAGATATTATTATTTTTTTATTTAAATAGTTTAATTCTCGTAGAATTTTTAAATAAAAATTTATATAATAGTCAATTTCAGTTAAAGTTTTAGATAATAATTGAATTGTAAACAAATTTTTTGAAACATATTTTTTACTTTTCCGAAGCAAATCAATGAATTTATTTTATTTAAAAATGTTTTCCTTGATGAAGATTAACAACCTTCATAACAATATTTTTGTACAAAATTTCATAAAAATTTGTTTCGAGAATTAATATTTTTTTGTTGTAAATTATTGATTATAAATAAAAAATAAAAGAACATAATGAACTATAAAAAAAGAAATGAAACAAAAGAATAAGAAATAACTTTTTGTTATAGGAACCAAGTGGAAAATTGCAGCATCTTCTACCGGAAGTACATTCAACCGAGTCGCGTTCCTGCAGTCCAGCAAACTCCCCAAAACCATTTGTCCCAGTCAATAATCATTATTCCGAACAAGAGTCAACATCGTCTGAAAAAAAATGCCCAAGTGAAGAAGAATCACACTTGCCATGTCAGGATAGAAGACAGGAATTTTATTTAACTCCTATTTCAGGACCAGTTGCTCAACCTGTCATACTTCCTACAGTTATTTCAAGAACATCACAAGCTTTTTATCCAAATACAAATCAATTGCAATTAACTAGACAATTTTTAAACAATGACTCTAATACCACTGTTATCCTCACTTCAACAACAAGTACTACAACTACAAGTACAACAACAAAAACAATGAAAAATTCATCGCCAAATCAAGTGATTCGTCCAAATCCAAAGAAAGCCTACTTTGCCCAACAACAAATTTGCTCAAAAACAAATTCTCCAAAACCAGAAATATCTCATCCAATTAGCAGGCTCTGTGATTCAATAATAGAAGCAAATGATTTAATAGAAAACAATAAATCTCTTGATACCGAGGATCAGTGCAGTGAGAAATTGACAATTGCAACTGAATCCGTTCGCAGTGACAGTAATAATAACAATGAGGCGTCGAGCGATCAATTTAATCGTGGAAGAAACAATAACAACGATGATCATCGATGCGATCAATGTGGCAAAACTTTCGTGACGAGGGCATCATTAAAGGTGATTTTCTCATGATGTAACTTTTAAATCTCTTTCTCTCTTTATTTTCACCATTCTATTTTCACAAAACAGAATATTTAGTGAATCTAGAATTTATATTCCTAGAAATAAAGAGCTATACTTCGGGAAAAAGAATTTCACACCGCAATCATAAAATTGTGGCTGTGAGTTTTTATAAATAATTATTTCCTACGGGTTTTGAGAAATTATGTGAGTTATAAACGCGTTTGACCACGAGATAAACGTCTGACGGATTTCAGCTATGAAAAGAAAAAGACAAGTCTCCTGTGGGTTCTAAACGTTTCACCGTCACCACAATCGGAAACAATGTGACAGTGAAGTAGCGTTTCGCAGAGTTTAGAGAAAGGTGACTTTCCGAGTATTCAAGGAGCTTGTTTATTACCAATGTGGCTATGGTTCCGTTCATTTCTATTCTTTTTTTCAAATTTATATTTATTTATTTACCAGCAACTGATCCCAGATCCCGTCACGAAATCGTCGTAGAAAAATATTTAAACTCTTTATTTTCATTTCGCTTTGTATCATTTTACTAAGACTCTTAGAGTCTTTATAGAGCCTGATTTAAAGTCTAATCTAATAACCACTCTCGATGAACTAAAAACCTAAAAAATTTCTCCAATAAAATTCCTCAAGAATATAAAAGTATTTTTCTACCCGGAAGTTTAGAATACAATCTCTAATATCAGGGTTGTCACAAAAAGTCGATTTTATTTTCTCTGATTTCCAAGCGGAATTTTTATTTCTTTCTTGACTCTTTCTGAAGCTCAATTATTTTAAAAATATTTAATTCTTTATTGTAACACAAATTTGATTTTCCTTTTTTCTAACTTTTTTCTGATTTCTAGCAAGAATTTTTAATTTTCTTAACGCCTATAAAACAAATTTTTAAAAACAAAAATTTTATGTAACTCAATTTAAAAAATAAAATTAATTCATATTTTGAAGTTTCCTTAATTATTTCCACAAATTTTCAATAAACTTCTTTCAAAATTTTTTAATAAAATTCTCTGGAAACTTAATTTATTATTTCAAAAGAAAATATTTTCAAAATTTTGTTATAAAATTATTTAATAATATAGTTAATTGTAATTTAGTTTTAGAAAATTTTAATTATTTCAAAACTTTCATTAAAATTCTTTAAAAATTCAATTATTTTAAAAGCTTTAAATTTCTAATTTAAGAATATAAATTATCTTTAATTAATTAATTAATTAAATAATAATGATATAATAATGCTTATATCACTCGGTTTTCAAATTAATTATGTGTTGAAGTTATCGATCACTCCGAGTCAAGCAGATGGAAAAAATTAAATCAATTCTTTTAACGTTTTCAACAGTTAAGCTGCTCTCTTCAGAAACGTAAAAAATTCGAAAAAAAAATTATAAATACATATTTAAAAAGAAATGAATGGAGGAAACGTCCTCATCACATCGTATACGATTAGACACTCAGAATCTAATCTAATGTAATCTAATGAATGAGTGTCACATCGTATACGATGTGATGAGGACGTTTCCTCCATTCATTTCTTTTTAAACAAGTATTTATAATTGATTTTTTTCGCAATTTTTAAGTTTCTGAAGAGGGCAGCTTTACTGTTGAAAACGTTAAAGGAATTGTTTTAATTGAGCTGCCGGAGTTTAAAGTTTAAAAGTTTACTAACTTTAGTTATCTAAAAATTTATTTAAGAAAAAACGAACTTAAGGGACAATCGAACTTACCCAACTCTCCCCTACTTTTAAAAGAATTTTAAAAAAATTCAATTATTCCAAAATACTTATTCAAATAATAATTTATAAACATAGAATTCTTATTGAAAAGTTCAATTATTTTTACAAATTGACATACAAATTGTTTACAAATTCTATTATATTAAATAGAACTTTCAAAAACTTTAATTATTTGATAATTATTTAATAAATTTACTTCTGAAAAAATTCAATTATATTTTGGAAAGACTTTTATAAAATTTAATTATTTCAAAATAAGGTAATTATGCAGAATCGTGACTTCTGCATAATTACCCAAAATAATTCCAAATACTTGTTTATGAACATTCAATTATCTTTTAAAATGGAAATGAAATAATTCAAAAATCTAATTTTTCAGAATTTCAAATAAAACTTTTCTAAACCTCAATTTAATAAATTTGAAAAATAAATCTCTTTATATTCAACTATTGAATAAAAATTGTAATTACAACTTTGGAAAATTAATTTATTTTAAATGCAATTCAAACACTTTAACTTTTAGTTGTTTTAAATTGCATTTTACAAAATTTCTTTTTGTTTAATGATTCAAAGTATTTTTATAGAGTTCTTATAAAAAAACAAAATTTTGCAGTATTTTAAAAAATTTGACATGTTTCCTGTAGTTTTTATAACATTTTCTGAAATTTCCATAATTTTTTTAACAATCAAAATTTTCACTAAGTTCCTGATCCTGTGATTACATTTTTAATTACATTTCTTTGTAAAATTTAACTTTTCTCAAAATTTTTAATTAAAATTTTCCAAAAGTTGAATGATTTTTAAAAATTTCAATTTTCAATATTTGATTAGTTACAAACACCTTGATAAAATTCGTAATTGTATTTAACAATGATAATAATAATAATAATAATAATAATAATAATAATAATAATAATAATATTTTAAATTTTCCCAGAATTTTTTCACGAAACAATTGTCAACTCATTAGTAAGGGTGCAGTCCCATGCTGAGCAGAAAACAGAATGCAAAGCAGAATTTCGTGAGAGTGGAAAGGATAGTAATATCTGACTATCTCTCTTGCACTCACGAAATTCTGCTTTGCATTCTGTTTTCTGCTTAGCATGGGACTGCACCCTAAGACTCTTCACTAAACGTAAAGTAGAAACCTACAATATCGACCAAGTTTCAAAATTCTAGAAGAATTAACGATATCTAAACCTAGACGTCACCGTCAAAACAATTATTTAATTGAAAAACAAATTTAAAGCTATAAAAAAATGGGGGACTAACTCTGCTGGGGCTCGAAACCCAGAACCTATCAATTGCCGGTTGATTGCTCTTTCCACTGAGCTACAGAGGTCCACATCCACAAATTCTCATAGCCTTATCGACTCAATAGTCAAGGTGGTTCGCATTCTTCTAATAGCACTGCAAAAAAAGAGCGTCTTGGTTTAAGACGTTTACGTGGTCACTTCTTAGACGTTTATAAGCGTCTTATTTGCCTTCTAAAATGCATGTATTTGGAGGCTATGTTTTTCATTTAAGACGTTCAAATAAGACGCTTATTTACATAAGACGTTTATAAACGTCTAAACGTCTTATTTTTAGACGCCATTTTTTGCAGTGAGTAATAATAATATATTAATAATAATACTACTAATAATAATTAAATAACTTTGAAATAATTGTCAGCCATAAAATACTTATTGCGAAATTCAAATTGAATTTAAGCAAAAAATGAATAATTCCAATCCTAACTCTTCGTCAAAAATTCGATTTACTTATCAAGGATCAAATTTTCTAAATTAAAATTCGCTATCTATAATTTAACATTATTTTTTTAGAAAAAAATTGGTAAAAATTAAAATTCAACAACAGTTGAAAACTTTCTACATAATTTCTCGATAAAGAATGTAGAAAAAACAATCGAAAATACAGTAAGTTTGAGATATAAAACCAGGTCGTAATAACGGTTATAGGAATATTTTTATTTGACAAGAAATTAATAATCACGTTTATTGCGAAAACCAGTGTTTTACTAAAAAAACTATTTTCATCCAATTTGCTAATCAAATATTAACCGGGAGCTAATTAATAATAGCCTATCAGATAATTATAGTTTTTTCCTTGGGAAACACTAAAAGGTACCAGAAAAGACTAAAAAAGACTAAAAAGAGACTAAAAAGAGACTAAAGACTAAAAACACTAAGATCTCTAACAAAACTAGAATGAACGATAATTATAATAACAAGTAATTTACTAATCAAATTAAGAGACAACCTACTACGTGTGGCTTATAAACTAAAAAATTTGTCTTTTTTGAAAATATATTCTCGATTATTGAATAACCTATATACGAATAGGCACGTGCACAGGAAAACACATATGTGTATATATAGAGATAAATGCATGACGATGACTATTTGAAACCGCAATACATGGAGAAAAATGTGGAAAAACTTTCCTCTCAACTAATAATGAACATATATATATATATGTATATTTAAGTAGTAAATACACTCTTGGTCAAGTTTTGCATTTATAATATACTATACATTTCATTTTTAAGGAAATTAACTTCATACTCTTCAAAAAGATTAACATCTTCGAAATAAATTGAAATTATCTATATTTCAAGTTACAATAAATATAATAAGTAGTTTCTTTTCAAAAGTTGCTGATTACTTTTCATGAAGAGCAGAAATTTAAAAAGGAAGAGGAAAAAAAATATTTTTATGCATCTTTAGAAATGAAAACGATAGCTTAATAACTGGTTGCCTCTTTACAATGTTACGGATTATTATTGAAAAATCGGAATGACCGGTTGTTAGCCTAGACTTTGAAATACAAGATAAATATAAAATGTAGTAAGAAGTAAGTATATGTAGAAATACATATGAGCAAAAACCATATACTAGGATTGTTCACTTTTAAATGCAGATATGCGATAATAATTTAGAAATAAGAAGATATATTTTCATTTATGAATTCTTATTCCGTAGACGCTATCTATTCTAAAAAGATTAGATTTTATATTAGTGAATACGCCATTACAATAATAATAAATAATGTTCGATATTTTTATAATTACGATATATTTTACGTTTTACACGGAAAAAAATGTTCTGTATAACCTACAACGTCAAATTGTAGAATTCACAAAACGGAGAAATTGTGCTATCTGCTATCAAATTTTGTTTTTCGCACAGACTGCGATTTGTAGCATACACAAATATTAAAACAATACTTGCAGCATTTATCGATAATTGGTAGAATTAAAAAAAAAACATTTAAAAAAATGTATTAAAATCATTTTGATAAAAAAGATAACTGAAAAGAATTAAAGTATTGTATATCTGATATTGTAAACAATAATAAGTAGAAGAACAAAATTTTCAAAATTAGTTCCTGTTTTTTTAATTGTACCAATTATCGATAAATGTTGCAAGTATTGTTTTAATATTTGCGTACGGAACCCGCCATTTTAAGTGCGAGTACAACTTGCACTTGTCCAATTTTTTTTTATTTTTAGTTACAAAATTAAAGGGAGAAAACAATCTCTTATTTATTCTCTTAAAATTTTACTCTTCTTTAAAAATTTAATGCCACTTATTTTAACTAAAAAAAAAAATTAAAAAAAATTAAAAAAAATTTTTTTTTAAAAGTTTATTAAATACATTTTTTGTCGTCAGACTGTTATAATACACTAGTATACCAATTTTCAGCTTATTAGGTCAAATAATGTAAAAATTAGAAAAAAAAATTGTTTTTTTAATTTTTTAGTTTTTCCTTGACAACGCTATGGCCATTATTACATTCTCTATGTTTTCCCTGTAATATTCGCGTTAAAATACACCAGTATGCCAAATTTCAGCCCTCCATATTGAATAGTTTAGTGTTATTTCCTTGACAACGATGGCCATCACCTCCAATCACATTCTCTATATTTTTCCTGTAGTCTACACAAAGATAAAAATCTAGCTTTAATAGTATAACACTACCTATAGTAATTTCGCATGGACTATAGTCACGTTTCAAATGCATGAATTCATACCCAAAAAGCGTGGACTCATGGTTTTTGGGTATGAATTTCATGCATTTGAAGCGTGACTATAGTCCATGCGAAATTACTATAGGTAGTGTTATACTATTAAAGCTAGATTTTTCTCTCCGTGTACGTGTGAAAATACGTATCTGTAACAAATTTGAGCTCTCTAAGTTAAATATTTTAGCCGCTAGGGGGCGGGACATGATTCGGCTACGGACACAAGAGTCTCACCAATAGGGTTCCGTCGGTACACCGTAGGTGTACAGAACCCTAAAAAGGATTCGAAATAATAATAGACAATTTTTGAAATTACACTTAGAAAATTTCTTTTAATTCAAAAATAAGTAGTCAAACAAAAAACATATTTGAATTAAACATAATTTTCATTAAATCAAATTTATTATGTATTAAATCAAAATTATTATGTTTAATTTAAATATATTGTTTTCATAGTATAACATACTTATATATTTTGCTTTTTAACAATGAAATTATTATTGAATAAAACAAATTTGAAATTCCCTCTAAATTTGAATAAGTGACTGACTTCTTGCTTTTGAATTAGTAAATTTTACTGATAAATTAATAGAAATTACTATTTATTAGTAAAATTTGATAATTCAAAGTTAGAAAGTTCTATTTAAAATGATTATATAACAAAAACATAAAAGAATTTTAAAAATTGAAAATTAAAAAATAATCACACAAATGAAAAAGAAGTCTGAAAAAAGAGTACTAACAACTAAGCGATTAGATTGATGCTTGAAGTTTGGTTTGGTGTTAACTACAAAAATCAACCTATAAAAATTTAGTAGTGAATACTATTCCGTGAGATTCTATTTTTTCCAAATCTGAATTAGTAAAAATTTTTACTAATTTTTAGTCATTTTTCAATAAAACTCTATTTCTAAATTTATATTAGTAAAAATGATTACTAATTTTAATTACTAACTGACTGACCTATTGCTTCTGAAATAGAAAACTTTACTAATAAATAGTCATTTCTATACTAATAAATTAGTAGAAAATGTTACTTTTTGCAATTGAATTAGTAAAATTAGCTACTAATTTAATAAAAATTACGATTTATTACTAAAATATACTGATTCAAAAGCATCAAGTGAGTCACTAATTCAAAGAACTAAACATATTTACTAATTCAAATTTACAGAGTTGTTAAGAATAATTACAGCTACTAAATAAAATATTATAGAAGTGGATTTAAAATTACGAATTAGTGGATCAAGTTTTACTAATTCAGTTTTGAAGAAAACTAATATCAATTTAAACGAACATTTTTACAGAAATAAAATTTCTATCTAATTCAATTAGTGAAATTTGACTATTTCCATAGTTATTTATTTATTAATAATTAGTTTCTTTCTAATAATGGCTAAGGCGAAAAGTCAGACATTATTTTATTAAAAAATAGTAATTTTTTACTAATTCATATTTTTAGAGACTTTTCTTTTTTGTTTTAATTTTCTGTTCTCGTTTGAAGTTTATAAATACTTTAAATTCCAAATTTAAAGTCAAAATTAATATCTCACTATCTTAAAGCAAGATTTTCGTTCCACTGGGAGAGTCCGGATAAGAAAGTTCCGTACAAATTATAGAAAGTGATGTAAAGAAAAAAGAATAATTCAATTTCGTATGAAACATGAAAATTTTGCAACACAAAGGGAAAAATTTTTCCACTACATATTTAAGATGAAGAAATTAAAATGAAGAAATAGTTACAAAGAATAATATAAAATCAAGTTTAGTAACACTGCGGATAATTTGACAGGTAAATGCATTAATCTTTAAATTTAAAAAAATTTGATAATTTTACTAGTGAAATCTGATTTTGTAATTTTCTACTGAAAGTAATTAGTAAAATCTTTACTATATTTAATTGGGAACCGAATCCGCATAGTAAATAATTAGTCGATGGTTTAAATATTAATATTTTTACTAATTAAATAATCTATTATGACTTAAATTTTTGGTAGCAAATTCAATTAGACAAATTTGAATACATTCTTTGCCATTTATTTACTAATGCAAAAGTTATTTCTTTACTAATAATAAATTGAGGATGCCTATGTAATAGTGCATTAGACGCTCGGATTGTCTGACCCATCAGCAGTATCTATACTTTGATTTCCTTGGTAAAGACTAGATCTCGAAGTAGATATTGCTGTTAGGGACAGACAGTCTGTCAGCTTAACGCACTATTAGATAATCGCTATCAATTAGTTATTTTCTATTAATAATTTGTTATTGTGCACTGAATGTTATTTTTTTAACACTTAGCCAAAAATTACTAATTCCTAAGTTAATGTTTTTTTATGTTGTTATGTAAAATGACTAAAAAAATTAGTTGATTTAAGTCTACCAAATATTTCAGTCAATACTTTACAAATCATTAGTCAAATTTGAATATTGAGTTACTTGCTTTCTACTAATAATAATTTATATTTTGCTAATTCAATAGACCCAAATTGTTCGCGGTCCTACCATTAATTAGTAGTTTTCTACTAATTTTTTAGATGTTGAGAAAAAAAGGCAGTCATGATTTTACACACACTTTGTAATTTTTAACTAATTGTAATTTAGAAAGTAAAATATTACCAGATTTTTTAATAGCAATCATTTATGTTACTAAAATTTTAACTAAATTATGACTAAAATGACTAATTGATTTTGTAAATGTCATCAACTGAATTACACTGAGAGAAATGGATGCTAATATTTTCATGTTAAAACGTAGATTTTACCCGGTACTATATCTTTCTGATATCTAAGACGCATTACACGCTTTAACATTGAACAAGATATTTTTCCATCTTAAAAAAGTAAGATTCTTCTGTAAGTTTTATAAAGTATCTTAAATTAAGATGCTTAAGGTGCAATAAGATGTTTAACGACTTCAGCGGCATGGCGTTCCTATATTTAAACTTGATTTCTAAACTCTGTAAACAAATTAGGTTTACCAAACCAAATGTTATTTATTATTTGAGATTATGAATCTTAAATGGATTTTCAAACATTCAAATAGGCGGATTCAAAATTGTGAACTATTTTGGGTGAATATTGGAACGCCATTCGTAAAAAGTATTAAAAATTGGCTACATTAAAACGTTTATAAAACCATTTAACATCTCTAATAAAGAATTTTTTCTTTTCCTATTCATCTTCATTTATCTCGAATAATAAGAATATTTTATTTTGGTAAATTTAACTTAACTACAGACTTTTGAAATCGAGTTCAAGTAGGAACGCCATTTTTGTATTTTTTGCCGCTTCTGCCACTTACTCATGAAACGTTAATTAGAACGCCATGTCGCCGAAGTGGTTAACGATAAACTAAGATGCATAAAGTGTTTTCCATATGACTTCCTTGACCTGTGGCAACCCTGCTGTAGGAATCAAATTGATACCAAATTGGTTCAAATTGAGAGCAAAAATTTGAATCCAATTAGAATTTCATAGATTGTTTTGCTATTAGTTCGTAGTAATTTGATACTTTGTAATTAACAGTGGACCGATTCGGCCCTATTTTATTAGTCAAATGTAACTAATTCAAGTTTAGAGAGTAAAGAGAATAGGTAATAACTTGTAATCCTCTTGTAATACCCAAGTCAAAAGTATAACTCAAAGTACTTCTTAACATTCTAAATATGACAGTAAAATACTTTTTTAATCTCTCATTTATCCAGACAAAATTATAATAATTATCCACAAGGAACTAACGCCCATACATATGAAAAAATAGAAAAGAAAGGAAATAAAAAATCGCAATACACATCCGAGTTTCCACTGCATAAAAATAACCATGAAACTAGTTTTTCGAGCACTTATCATCACAACTTCCTTATTATAAGTTATGTAATTTTCTGTGAGTTATTCTCTGAAATTAAAGCGAGGAACTCTCACCTTTTCCACAGGTCCACAGCAGGACGCACTCAGGTGAGAAGCCGTTTCGTTGTGCCGACTGTGGCAAGCAGTTTTCCCAGTTACGGAATTACAAGTATCATCGAAGCGTACACGAAGGTACCAGAGAGTTTGCAGCCACTTGTCCGGAATGCGGGAAATATTTCAACGATCGTGGCTACCTCAGCTCCCACATGAAGATCCATCGTAATCGAAAGGAATATGCGTGCGGCGAGTGTGGCAAAAGCTTTAATCAACGTGTCGCCTACAATATGCATGTTAGAATTCACACCGGTGTCAAGCCGCATCAATGCGAACAGTGCGGTAAGGCGTTCTCGAGGAAAATGCTTCTCAAGCAACATTTAAGAACGCATTCGGGCGAACGACCCTACGAATGTCAAGTGTGCCACAAGGCATTCGCGGACAGATCGAACATGACACTACACACGCGACTACATTCAGGTCTTAAACCCTACCAATGTACATTGTGCACTAAGGCCTTTACCAAGAAACACCATCTAAAGACGCATCTCAATTATCACACTGGCACGAAGCCGTATTCGTGTCCCAATTGCGGTTTGAGATTCTCCCAGAGCAGCAACATGAGAACGCATTATAAAAAGTGTACGATTAATAATCCAAATGGTGTAAAAATAAATCAAAGTGAAATTATCGTTGCGCCGAATGGTATTAACGATTCGAAGAGTTCGAAAATTTTAACGGTTATTGTTAAATCGCACGCGACTGCACTTACGCCTCCGAATTCCGATCAGGAATCAAGTGTTGTCACTCCTTTATCTAGAACTCCTGTTTGAGGAAGAGAAATTTGCTAATTTTTTCAAATTTATTTTACCCACCATTCGACATTAAAAAAAACATTAAAAATCATCTTAAATCATTTCAAATATGTATTAGGAAATCTTTTAAACGAATATTTTTCTAAGATTGTATTTTACACAATGACTTTAATCTTCGCGCTATCAAAGATTTTTGTGTACAACCTAAGGTTACCCAAATATAACGATTATATATTTATTATATCATTATATATAACAGATTATATATAACAGATGAAAACATCTGTTCGAAACAAAAATAACTTAAATAAATGATTTACTGTTAACATTAACAGATTAAATTGCAACAAATGATACTAAAAATGGGGATCAAAATATAAATTCACCGTAAGTAATTTCAAAGATTTTGTTTAATTTTAATTTTGAAAATAATTTTAAATATAATTTTGAGTTTTTTCGTTTTTCAAAGCGTTTTTTAATAAATTTGATGAGTAAGACTCCTAAGATCATTAAAAAAGTAAAAAAATGGCTAAATGGAAAGGAAAAAAATATTACCGGTCGGGGATTCGAAACCTGAACGATTCTGAGAAGTGCGGTAAGTTATCAAACCTTTTGTAATCCGTTTTAACAACTAAATTTTTGATTTGCATTTTTTCGAAAACAGTTCCATTTCAAGTGGTAATATTTTGAAATTTGCTTCCTTATACGAGTACAATTTAAAATTGCAAAGAAAAAAGTAAAAAAGTGGATAAAACATTCATTAACTTGTTAATTGTAACAAAATCGGCCATAAACCTTTCAAACCATTTTTTTGTTTAATAAAAATTTACCTGCAGTTTTAGTATCAATTTCATACTTTCAAAAAGTCTGTGTTTTTACTATAAATGTTGCGGGTCAAGAAATAAAGTAATTTACTAACTTTATGAATTTCTCATTATTTATAATTCATTATTGCAAAAGACCCCATACTAGACACATTGAAAATTGCTTTCGATTATTTATTTCCTGTCCTTCGCTCAATTCTTTTTTTAAACAGAAAACCTTTAACTAAAAGTTTTGAAAATCTGAAGATTTTTAACCGAAAGCCATTTTTAGTATATTTAGTGCGGTGTCCTTTATATTTCAAAAAGCGAAAAACAAAAACAAGGCTTTTTGAAAAAAAGATTCTCTTTTAAAAAATTGACAACTCAACAAATAATATACTATTATAATTTTATATTATTATAATATTATATACTATTATAATATTTACTAATATTATGCATTTTCCATTTGTTTAAATAATTTAGAATTGCAAATTTACAATTTTTTAAGAAAACGAAAGAAAGTTAGCTGACTTTTAAAAAACCGGTGGCTTTATTTAATTTTACCTCTTACTACTAAATTAAACAAACAAATTGAATTAAATTTTTTGGACAAACCATTTGCAAATATTACTTACAAAATTTTTAAATAAATAATTGTTGTCACTAACTGACCTATAAACCAATGTACCTACTAATTTGCAATTTTTCTCGAATTCGTAATTTACCAAACTTTTTATAATTTTAATTAACTTAAGCCCTTAAGGGGTCTTGTAAATTTTTTAGACTCTAAAATTCAAAGTTTATAAAAAAATTTTTGCTGTGAACTCTTTAAATATAATTGATCAAAAGTTTTTACATGTCATTGTGTATGTTGAGAAGTCTTAAAAAAAGAATTTTAAATTTGAAAAAGTTCAAGTACAGAGTGTGTTAGTGTTGATGAATTTAGAAAATAATGTCTTAATTGATTTAAAATTTAATGTAGTGACCTATTGTTTTTAAGTATCGAAATATGTTTTCGCCCGGTGCGTATTAGCTATACACGGAGAAAATTTGTTCCTTATATTTTACCGAATTTTTCAGTAAAGTTGGGATATAGTGGCAAAACAGTAATTTTTAATAATTTTTAAATTATTTTTTCAGGAATAATATTCAAAATTTAATGTCATATCTTTATTCCTTACAAACTAGTACTGTAAAAGTTAAAACAAAATTGAAACTGATCGTTTAATAAAAATTAAATAAAATTTTAACGTTTCTTTTGAATACCTCCTTGATGGTCACTAACGTTTTAGGAACAGTTCGGTAAAACTTTCTTGACTTGACTCGAGTGTTAGTTTTGAGGAATAGTTCGGTAAAACTTCCTTGACTTGCCTGAATTGTTAGTTTTCAGGATTAAAGTACTTTTTTAAATGACTCGTAGTGAAAAAAACTTTGACGTCAATAGTTAGTTGTTTCTAACCTATTTGTACTCATTAACAAATAATTAATAATTTCATTTATAGCAGAAACAGCTTCTGAAACGAAATTAAATAGAAAATTACTTTTGTTTTAGTTCTTAAATAATCCGAAAACAAAAGTATTTGAAACTATTAAGTTGCATGTTAACTCGAAACAAAAGATTGAAAAACATAATAATTTAGTGACAATCACAGAAAGTTTTGACACTTCATCCCAGTTTTACCGAACAAAGTTCGGTAAATTTTCAGTTATAAATTTTCTCCGTGTACTGTTTGACAATATGCAAAATTTTCTTTTCTGTTTCTCTTCTTCGCTTGTCTAATCCTTTCCTTATTCGCTGCCCAATTTGTAGCTGACGCAGCATAATTTCCGTGTCTGCTTGTTCTTTTCGCAACTCATCGAAAAAAACAAACAGATTTGGGTGATGCTTGCCAACTACCAACTGGAAGCGATTGTGTCACCCCTCTGATAAATTATTTTTTCTATCCGTTCCTTCCAAAACAGAATTATACTGGTTCCATAATCGATGTGGATAAGTTGGTGAGCAGTATTGGAACCGAAAACGAGCTACTCGTCCTCGTTTTGCTTTTATTCGACGAATATAATTGACTTCAAAATAATCGGTGATCGGATTTTATTCTTCCGGAAGCTCGTCTCGAATTTCCAAGAAGTGTTGTATCACTTTATCGCTTGGGACGAATGCTAAAGCGCAAAGGGCGTGAATGCATTTTTTAAACCTTCGACCTTCACCGTTGTACAATTCTTGCCGCCCTTCTGCCTGAATGCGCCGTAAGACATTTTGACTCAAATGGAAAAAAACAGCATTTTACTCTATCATTCTCATCATCACCAAGAACTTCCTTAGCAGCGTTTATTATACCAACTTCGAAATCAGTCTCTACGTATAATTTGTGCTGGAAGTAACTCCGGATGTTCTTCAGCTGCTCTTTTAACCCTAGTCACTATTCGCTCAGCATCGACAGCGTCTCGGTTCGGAGCATGTTTTCTAAGTCACTAGATGTGGTTGCTCGAGCGTGACATTCGCCTTTCTGTTTGCAGTTCCAATATATTCGACAGAGTTTAGAATTTGATGAATGTTTATAATATAAAAATCCGGAAATACTAAGCCTGACACTTCTATTGGTATAAATTACTTGTAAATTTGCTTCAGCCATAATAAAAATTTGAATTTTTTCACTTATAATTTTGATACAAGTTTAATCTAACGGTTATGATTAACAAATAACTTTTTTATCATATACAACAATGAAGTTAGTCTTGGTGCGTTCCATAGCTAAAAGAACTTTTGAATCACAGATTTTGTTTATACTTGGTTAATTTATTGTGTTTAGGGTGCTTATAAAGTACACTCAAGGATTTTGAAAAATTTTAATTATTTTTTCAGGAATTTTTATCTTGTAAACTATTGGTCCAAGAAAAAAATGTTTTACATAAAAAGTGAAGAGAATGTATTGAAGTTTAATATAATATTTTATTAAAAAATAATTTTTAAAATTTTTCGACAAATTTGTTTAAACAATTATTTTTTATAGTTGTTTTTTTTCATGAAGGGAATAACAAAATTTAATAAAAAAATATTTTTATTAAAGCTTGGAATGTCCTTAAAAATTACTGCGATTTGTAAAGATGTGTTTTTTGATAATTTCGAGAAATTAATTTTTGAATTTTTGATTGCACGGCTCGGGCCATACGGCTTGCCTGGCAGCGGTCACAAGCAGTTTAAACTTCCTTCTATGAAAAAGTCAAAAATTAATTTCTCGAAATGATCAAAAAACACATCTTCACAAATTGCGGTAATTTTTAAGGATATTCCAGGCTTTAATAAAAATATTTTTTAATTAAATTTGGTTAATACCTTCATGAAAAAAACAACTTAAAAAATAATTATTTAAACAAATTTGTCGAAAAGTTTAAAAAAATATTTTTTAATAAAATATTATTAATATGCAGTACGGGAGACTGGGGTAAACCCGCTCACTTTTTTCAGAACGGTAAAAACCTAGGAAATTATTCTCTAAATCCAAGTTAATTTATATAATTTGAAAGCTTATGATTTCTACTAAAAAAATAAAAAGTAATTTTTAATTTATCTTTCTTACTTTTACTTAGGGAAAATTTTTAATACACATATACCAAATTTCAAAATCATAATTTTCCAGGGTAAATCCGCTCACCCCTCGGGGTAAACCAGATCACTTGATTTTTTTAAGAATTTAAGGTAATCCCGACAGTTTTATTTTGTATATATTAAATTTCTCCTTATTTCCGTCTTCAGTATGATTTATTAATGATAAAATATAGCAAATGAAATTAAAAATTTAAAAATAAACAATGATAAAACGTGAACTGAACGAAGACAACAAACTAGATTTATGTCTTTTTTTTAGCCAAAAAAGACAGGGACAAATTTTGATTATTTGTTTGCGTTGTTTGTTATAACCGTTATAACCTAATAATCACTAATAATGACAAGAAATATTGATAGTTCGGCGCCATCTATTAAAAAAAATCGCCACAAATCGCGAAATGCGGGACATTCAAAATGTTAAATATTCAACTAATTACCCAATAATTCAATAACATTGTTAGGAAATGAATATTATTTATCTTTTAATAAATATTTTTAATATTAAAAATTTTAAGATCGCCAAAAAAACGCAAATACTGTTAATACTGATTCGGCTTCCTACACAAATTAAATAAGTGAGCGGCTTTACCCCGACTTCATGTGAGCGACTTTATCCCGAATGTGTTTCTCACATTTCAGAATAAATTTAAATAAATCTTTTTAAAATCAAACAAAACTACATATATATTTCGAAAAAGGACATCCAATAGTATAAAAAAAATTGGTGGAATAAATTAAGTCTCAAAAATAATAATCGAAAAACTTAAAAAACCGAAGATCATTTTTTCTTTTTTGCACTTCTAAAAACATTTGACCGTCTCTGATTCTATGACGAATTCATGAAACTAAACGAAAGTTCTTTAACATTAGTTGTATGTCAAGTACTATTCGCAGTACAAATATCTCCATCTTAAGTTGAGTTTATAGCGTCAAATCGCTAGTGAGCGGGTTTACCCTGTGCGCGGGTTTACCCCAGTCTCCCCTACATTCTCTTCAATTTTTATTTAAAACATTTTTTTATAGGACCAACTAATTTACAAGATAAAAATTCTTTTAGAAAAAAGTGACGCAAGCCGTATGGCCCGAGCCGTGCAATCAAAAATTCAAAAATTAATTTCTCGAAATTATCAAAAAACACATCTTTACAAATCGCAGTAATTTTTAAGGACATTCCAAGCTTTAATAAAAATATTTTTTTATTAAATTTTGTTATTCCCTTCATGAAAAAAACAACTATAAAAAATAATTGTTTAAACAAATTTGTCGAAAAATTTTAAAAATTATTTTTTAATAAAATATTATATTAAACTTCAATACACTGAGAAAACTGGAGTAAGGTAAAGGTACCAATATCGGAACGCTTTTTAACCTAACTAAATTTCTATGA
This sequence comes from Leptopilina myrica (nomen nudum), assembly GCA_032872475.1. Classification (NCBI taxonomy): domain Eukaryota; kingdom Metazoa; phylum Arthropoda; class Insecta; order Hymenoptera; family Figitidae; genus Leptopilina; species Leptopilina myrica (nomen nudum). Next base: position 10,014,918 of record CM065467.1, read on the forward strand.
TAAATATCATGGAATTAGAAGTGTTAATATGAATAATTAGGGTATATATTGAAAGATTGGTATTTTATTAATAGTATTTAAGCCCTAAAATGATTCTTTTTTATGAAATAAAGAATAATATTAATTAAATTATAAAACTCTGCACTGTACCTATTACGGAACGATTATTTTCTGTATGTACGGGTGTTCCAAATTGAATGTCCCTATATTAAGGAACACCTAGAACACCTTATTTGATTCAATAAGTCATTACAATTCTATTGATCTCTCTCAACAATTTGAATATTAATGATAAAGAATTAAATACAATAAACAAATTCTAGTTTAATAGATAATTAAAAAGCCAATTTTTCTGGTAGAAAATAAATACGAAAATACTGAAAACATTTGAGGTTATGTTTGCTGTATATTTCCTGTGTGTTCCATTAATCGGGGCATGTAAATAATAAATGTACTTAATGTGGAACGGTAGTTTGATGGACACCTCAACTTTAAAGCTAAAATACAATTTAATATTCCTTATTAAATTAAATACTATACAGAAATAATAATTCTTATATCATGTAAAATTTATTAAAATGACTAGAATTTTCTCACCACCAATTTTAATTGCTTTTATTTCAATTTTTGTGATACTGTTCCGTAATAGGTACGAAATTTTAAAGTGTTCCGTTATTGGTACTTTTACCTTATTGGACTAAACATCTGGAGGGAAAAATCGTTAATATTTGAGAGTTAGCTATTGGATAACAATCTCAATATTCAAATACACCATTGACAGATATTCGTGCCATTTCTCTTGGAGGGAAAATGAGTTTATAACAGAGGGACAAATTAACCATCTTGAGAAATCCCTTCCTTATCCGGCGCGAAATGAATAAATATGGCAACCTAACCCCTAAATTAAATACATAAAATGTCAGAAAAATAATTTCGCGCGCATCAGATCGTACACATTTTCTGCGCAACTTTTAACCCTCAGATGTAATGGGAGAAAATATACAAGTAGATTTCCATTATCAATTCAAAATTTATTTTAGAAGGACTATTTAACTCTCTTCATAAGCAAAGCAAACATACACTTTTTGAACCTCTGAATTTGACTCTCCAGTTTTCTCAGTGTACATTCTCTTCACTTTTTATCTAAAACATTTTTTTCTAGGACCAATAGTTTACAATATAAAAATTCCTGAAAAAGGGACCACAAAGTTTAATTAACAATATCTTGCAAAATAATTAAAACTCGTCTAGTTTGAAATTATGTTTTACTTTTTATTTTAGATAATTATGCGATGAGCTACAATGACTTTTTTTAAGACATCTTAACATGCACAATGACAGGTAAAAATTTTTGTCACTTATATTTCGGAACTTATGAGAAAATTTTTTGTTTAAAACTTCCGATTTTAGGGCTGAAAAAGTTACAAGTCCTCTTAAATTAAAACTATTAAAAATAAATAAAATTCAGGGACCGATACTAAAACGAAACTAAATTAAAAATGTACGTTTAATTTACTTTTGTGTCGACCCGAAACTAAATGAAACAAAATAATTTTGTTTCGTGTCGGACTTGAAACTCAAGTCCAAAAATCTTAAATATTTAGTGTCAGTCGAAAAATTACTAAAATATCAAAATATTTTAAGATTTAAATGCATAAAAATTGCGTTCACTTTTTTCACTTATAATTCTATTGAAGTCTCCTCACAGTATTCATATCTATTAATTCTATTATATCTTTAAATATTGTATTTTTTTAGCTGTGATTTTTTAATTAAAACTAAATAACTAAGTTTATTAAATATTTATTTTTTATGTGTACTAAAATAAATTCAATGTTTTTCAATTTTAATTTTGTTTTTTTAGTTTAGTTTTGAATCTACATGAAACTAAGTTCAATTTATTAATTTAATTTCGGTTTGACACCAAACTAACTCAGTTTGGTAATTTAATTTTGTGTCAACTCATAAACTAAAACGAAACTAAACTTTAGTAACGGCCCCTGATTAATATTTTAAATAAAAATCTTTAATTTTATTTATTTTTTGTTTCAAAGATAAGTGGGCTAATTTACTCCAACATTCCGAAATCTCAATGCATTTTTTGTTAGGAAATCTATAAAAATAATACCTACATCAATAATAAATACTAAGAATTATAACAGAATAAAAAAAAATTATTAAAAACAATGAACTTATAAGTGGAGATTATATCAAGAAAATAAAATAAAAAATATCAAGAAAATAATTTAAATATTCTATAACATTTTTTATAGTAATTTTTTTAAACAAATTTAACATAGTCATAAAATATTATTGGTCAGAAAATATTTTAATCCTTTTTCAATTTTTATTTTCTTAAAAGTTTGTAGATTTTAAAATCCATGTCCTATTTTGTAGAAAACATTTTTTTGAATATACACAAAAATTGCCAAATGAGAAAATTGATTTTTACATACTTTGAAGCTGACATTTAAAAAAAATTTGTTTTCAAGCTGAAAATGCTACAAAATACAATTTTTATTCAATTTTTATTTCAAAATTCATTTGTTTACTTTCTAAATCGTGATTTTCATAATCATAAATAATAAAATAAAAATATAAAAAATTAAAATAATTTTGAATAAAACATAAATTTAAGTTGAAACACACATAATAAAAATAAATTATAATATAAAAAATACGAAAATGCAATTAACTTGATATAAAAATAAAAATCTTAGAAACAAATTTTTTAAATTGTAAAGGTAGGAGCTACTTTTTATTAAAAATCGCTTATATTCAATTGTACATGTTTTATTATTTTTTTACAATTTAAATATTTAAACAAATTATTATAATTTCCTAAACTTTTATAGTACGTTTAGAAGAAGAAGTTTTTTTTATAATTTTGCAAATTGTAGTTTAATCTAACAGAAAAGTATTATCTAATAGTATTTCATTATTAGGTAATTAATTAAAATTTAACAAATTTCCCTATCATACAAATAAATCATTCTCATAAATTTTAATTAAATTGACCAAAGTTAAATAGCAATAATAATTCGTTAAAAATCATTTATAAATTAATTTTTTTATTATACTTTATTTAGATTTAAAAGAAATTTGAAAAATTGTAAAGTTAACAAAAAATAGTATTTTTTTAAAGAGCCTTAAATAAAAAGTTAATAATTGGCAATAAGAATTAAAAAATTATTTAAATATTTCTTAAATAAATCAGTTTACGTAATTATACAAAATTTGCAAAATTGGAAGATTATAAAATAACTGTGTTTCTCTAGAAACATTTATTTTATTTTTTATTTATTGTTTTATTTCGAAAAGCTGATTGCAAAAATTTTGCAAATATCAATAAAAATTTGTTTAAAAATTGATAAAATAATATTTTTCGTCTAAATCTTTATTTTCAGTTAAACATAGTTTAAAAACTTAGGAGAAAAAACGAAGTACATTGCATAAAAATTGGTAAATGTCAATAATAATTTATTCGAAAATTATTTAAATAACTATTCTATATTAATTCTTCCCAGTAGTTATATAAAGTTCACCGAATTGCAAAATTGGAAAATATTGCATCACCATGTGACCTTCGGTAGCGCAAAGTTTAAAAGATATTGTTCCACTATTTTTCATTTCTCTATATTAATATAGAGAACACTATTTTCATAACTCGAAAATATTTTCAGATTCATTTTCAACTTTCAAAAAAAATTCTAATGACAACACTTGAGGCTGTGGATCTTAAAAAGGCACACGCGCGAACAACGGCGCCGCGCTGCGCTGTTAAAATTGCTCTATTGTCTTTAATTTATTATGAAATCATGAGAAATTTTCCAAAAAACTTCCTAACATATTGATGAACATTTTTGTCGCTGGAAGTTTTCCGAAAACGAAAATTCGTCACTCAACTTTTTCAGTTGAATTATTTAAATAATTATTTACTTAGAAATAACATTTTTTTAAAATTTCCAAATATTGTTATACTTTTGAAATAGTTTGAAGAATATTATATGTAAATTTTGTGACAAAATATTAATATTTAACTAAGTAGTCACGAGTTGAAGTCAAAAATTCATTAAAATTTCTTAACTTAAAAAATCATGTTGTTTGTAATTAACGTAAAAACGAAAAATTATATAAAAAATTTTTATTCGAAAAAAAGTTTCGCCTTGAAATTCTGTACAAGAAGCAATAATTTAAAATTAATTTTGAAAAACTTCAAAATTTTATCTCCAGGTGCCAACTTATTCACCGTGTGTTCGCGCATGTTCCCTTTTAATATCTGGAGCCTTAATTACATAAAGCATTAAATTATACAACACCAAATATAACACATCAACAACAGAAAATGTCTTAGCTAATTCCAACGAAAATTTCAAAATAATTTTTCCAACTTTGATTTATAGATAATTTTAATTCGCACGTAAATATTTTTATACAACTCAGGCGTATTATGGTCACTTTATCTACCTGTACAGGCGCGTAATAAGTTCCCCCTTATAACTCAGCAGTCAATAAAGAAACCATTATAGCCCTAGGGAGATAAAGGGTATATTATTGACCGCTCACAGGTCAATAAAGAACCCTTTATCTCCCTAGGGCAATAATGGTTACTTTATTGACCAGCTAGGTTATATGGAAGAACTTAGCATGCACCGGTACAGGTAGCATAGAGTAACCATAATACGCTTCGCTCGTGCTACGACTCGTTTTTCAATATTGTGCTCGGTACATAAACTCGGACGTACTTCCCTTGTTGCATAATGTACTATAAATCATTGAGTTAAAGTATGTATGGTTGTGTGTGTGTATGTAAATTTATATATATAGATATACTATTTTTCTAATGGCTAGTTCTGAATCAAGACTGGTTTTGTATAAAATGTATGATACATACTTGATACATACTCAAACATGCAAAAGTAATTTAAAATATAGATAAGAATTGCAATTAAAAAAATCTGTATTTATTCATTAAAAAAGTAATGCTGCTGTTTTACTATTCAGGAGGATAGCAATAATTTAGGTGTCCGTGCTGTTTTTTGTATAATTAGAGTACTTTTATTTTCATATACTACGAATATAATATTTAGGGGAGACTGGGGTAAACCCTCTCACTTTTTTCAGATCGGTAAAAATCTAGAAAATTATTTTCTAAATCCAAGTTAATTTACATTATTTAAAAGCTTATGATTTCTACTAAAAAAATAAAAAAGAGTTTTTGATTTATGTTTTTTAGTTTCACTTATAAAAATTTTTTAATTCATATGTAATAAGTTTCGAATCACTATGAGTTCTATAAACAACAAATTGATAATAAATAATGAATATAGGTTGCATGAATTACAATTATATGGATTTAAATAATGTCATATTTTATTAAGAGTAAGTAAAATGTGGTTACAATTTGAGTTTTAACAAGTTATCAATTTTATTATTGATAAAATATAATACCGAAATTATTTTATTCTAAATTTTTAATTAAAAACTAAGTGAGCGGCTTCACCCCGAATGTATTTCTCACATTTCAGAATAAATTTAATTAAATCTTTTTGAAATAAGACAAAACTATATATGTACTTCGAAAAAGGACATCCAATAGCATAAAAAAAATTAACCAAATAAATTAACACTTAAATATTGATCAAAAAACTTAAAATCTAAAAAACGTTTTTTTCTGACACATCTAAAAACCCTCAATCGCCTGTTATTCTATGTTGAATTCATGAAATTAAACGAAAGGTCGTTAACATAAAATGAATGTTAACCCCTTGACTGCCGATCCCATTTCGGACTGCTCTCACTGCCGGAAAACAGATAATCTTTGTCATTGTAAAAATTGAAGTAAAGAAGTTAAAAACGGTTGAAAATTAAAAACAAATGGTTTCTAGAAAGCCAACGCAATGCTGAATATGAAGCACGTTTCCGTTTTGAAATTAAATAAATAATAAAGAAGTTAAAAATTGTTAAAAACAACACTTTTAGCAAATTTTTAAAAATCTTTGCCATGAACAATATCATGCATTTTTGTTGTCGGAGTCGCTGAACACGAATCCGATGTCGTTTTTAAAATATTCAAAATGGCGGATCCAATATGGCGGACGATTTTTTAAAAAATTGATCCAATTTACCTGAAATTTGTTACTCGCGGGTTTCTGGGATCGCCGACTATGAATCTGATATCGGTTTTTCAAAATCAAAAATGTCGGATTTAATATAGCGAACGGCTTTTTAAAAAATGATTGTACTTACCTAAAAGTAAGTTATTCAACAACAAACATCAGATTTGTAGTAAGAGGCCTCGAAAAGAACGGAACAACAAATTTCAGTTAAATTGTATAAACTTTTTAATTTGTCGTGAACCATATTGAATCAGCCATTCCAAATTTCGAAAAACCGACATCAAATTCGTAATCAGCAACCCCGAAAACCCTTTAATAACAAATTTCAGGTAAATTGCATAAATTTTTTAAAAACCGTCCGCCATATTGCATTCACCAATTTGAATTTTGTAAAACCGATATCAGATTTGTCATCAGCAACTTCGAAAATCCCTGAGTAACAAGTTTCAAACAAATTCAATTACTTTTAAAGTTTTGCTTTTTTGGCACATTTTGTGTTTTTCACCTGGCAGTTAAGGGGTTAAGTTGAGTTCGTAGTGTCAAATTGCTGGTGAGCAGGTTTATCCCTAAAACAAAATGTGCCTTAATTAGGCATTCTCTGTTCTCTTTATTTGTAAGCGGAAAATTTTATAAAATTTTAATAGAATACCATATACTATTCTAGATAAATATTTTATAAATCTAATATATATATATATATATATATATATATAAATATAAATATGTACGAACATACTGTTATTTGTTCTTCATCCTATTTTCAGATGATGAGAAATTAGTTCATAATATTTCATAATATATTAAAAATCGTGCTTTTTTATTAAAATGTGCTTTTTCATTTATCCTTCCCTTCTTGTTAAAAATAAAAATTTAGAACCTATGTTTTCAAATATAAATTATGATCAATTTCAAATTATAATTACCTTTAAATTATAATACTTTTTTAAATGCATTTTATAGCTTAAATCAAAATAGAGTAACTGGAAATAAAATTCAAAAAATTAAAACTAAAACTTTTCCAAACTTCAATTATTTTCCACAATTTTTATCTGGACATTGTCTCTCAATCAATTATCTATATTTTTAATAATGATCCAAAAATTCTTCGACAATTTATTTAAGTAGGTACAAAAATTAAATTTTTTATAATAATTGCAAAATAAATATTTTATTCATTGTCCGAATGTTTTCAATTACTTTACCTTAATTTATAAAGGATCTCGGACGTTAAAGATTACTTAAATAAAAATTAATTATTGAATAACATTTTTCACATCTTGTTCAGCAAAATACTCACACATATCCACTAAAGACATACACATGTATACTCACACATATACACTCAATTCGTACACATGTATACTCACACTTATACACTCAATACATAGCCATGTATGAGTATACAATATATACACATATACATATACATATACATTTACACTCAATACATACACAATCTCTCGCATGGATATGCAAAAATATATGCAAATAGTTAAAAGAGAAAAATTCTAACCTCTTAAAAAATTAAAATTTCTAATTTTTGATCATCCTATATATTTTAGAGTTAAAAATGGTACAGGAAAAAAATAACCTATTTTAATAATTTAAATTTAAAGGGTTGGGGTGGTGCCTCTCCTTAAAATGTGCAATTTTAGCTGTACATGTTTTGTAAGATGATATAATTTTAAAAATAGTAAGACCTTTTAGAAGCCATTTGGACAATATTTTATTTAGAAATGTATAAGAATTGTCATTTTCAAGGTTTTACAAATATTTGAATAACTTCTAACTTTATAAGTAATACTTATTCTATAGAAAGTGACCTTTAAAATAAGCTTAAGATCATTAAAAATCGTTTACTATTTTACAAGTTATTAAAATTTTTGTAAAACATTGAAAATGACAATTCTTAGAAATTTCTAAATAAATAATTTAATAAATAACATAAGTAATTTTAAATCAAATATACTGTCCGTTATTCTTATTATTATTATTATCGTTACAGTTCTATTACTGTAATATTTTAGTATAAATTTACAGTTATCTTACATTATTTATCAAAAAAGGGAATTTTTAAAATGTTTAATTGGAAAATACAGAAAAATCAATTAATTAATTATATTGAGATGACCAAATACACTTTTTAAAAATGTAAATTTTAAGATTAATTAATTATTTTATCACTCTTTCGAATGGCGTTGCCAAAATTTTTAAAAATAATATTTAACCCTTTTTTTCAAAAATACTAAAACATGTCAAGTTTTTTCAATATAATTTTTTTCAAAGAATTTTTTTCTCTGTCATAACGCTGATTACGAATATGAAGTCAAATTTCAAAAATTCAATATGGCGGGCTAATTTTTAAAAATTGATCAAATCTAATTAAATTTGTTTCTCGAGAGTTTTTGGGGTGGCAAATTACCAATCTGAAGTTAGATTTAAAAAATTCAAAGTAGGTTATGGTAGGTCAGTTCTAAAACAATTTATAAAATATAAACCTTGTAACGCGACTTTGGTTCATAGAACCCAGTACCGGTCGGTCAATTAAATAAAACAATTCAAATCGATAAAACAACAAACTCAGGTGAGGTTCAGCCAAGGATTACGGCGGATACCATCGATGTGTTGATGAATCGAGAACGGCGGTCTAATACTTACTGTTACTCTTCGTCTCTCAGGTTTCGAACACTCGATTTTGGAAGACGATCCACAAACACAAATTTACAATAAAAGAAACGAGGATTATTTGATCTATATATATATATATATATATATGTGACGCTCCACGAAAGAAGGGACCTATCCCCGAAATAACATTAGGCTCAGTTTTCATGCATTGTGTACGGAAAATTGAGCCTAATGTTCTTTCGGGGATAGGTCCCTTCTTTCGTGGAGCGTCACATATATGGGGGATTCCGCGTCAAGTGATCAAGGGGTCTTTTGGTGCAATGTTTATTTCAATAATTTTTTACTCTTAAACAATTAAACATACGAATTTGGCAAAGTACATTTTGGAAAGGTTTTTTCATGCTCTTTCAATTGGAAATAAGCATTTTGAAAATAAAAATTTTTTGACCCAAAAAAATCAAAATTAATAATAAATTTCAATTTTTGGGGCAGAAAGACCCAATTTTTTTTTTAAACGAAAGCTGAGGTTTTTTCCTAAAAGGACATATAAATGGTAAAGTGGGACTAGAATGTTCAAACATTGAAAAAAAGAGTTTTCTACTCGCCGGAGCGCTCAAATCCCAGTTTTAAGCTCCGTTTAGGAGAAAATTCTTTTTTTCAATGTTAAAACATTCTAGTCCCACTTTACCATTTATATGTCCTTTTAGGAAAAAACCTCAGCTTTCGTTAAAAAAAAAAAAAAAAATTGGGTCTTTCTGCCCCAAAAATTGAAATTTATTATTAATTTTGATTTTTTTGGGTCAAAAAATTTTTTTTTTCAAAATGCTTATTTCCAATCGAAAGAGCATGAAAAAACCTTTCCAAAATGTACTTTGTAAAATTTGTATGTTTAATTGTTTAAGAGTAAAAAATTATTGAAATAAGCATTGTACTGAAAAACACAAAAATTTAACCCCCTCCCCCTCGGAAAATATTGGACTAGGTAAAAAAATATTTTCACGAAAAATTACTATCTATGAGTACTACAAAAGCCCAAGTTTTGCTACGATTGGAGAAAAATTTTTGTCCACCTTGATCACTTGACATGAAATGCCCCATATATATATATATGGGGCAAAATTTCCCAATTGTCCTAACTTAAAATTGAAAGTCTTCAAATCGGGCTGATTTTTGCACAATCTTTAGTACTATAGGAGAGTACTTTATTCACAAAATATTAAAATATTTTATTAAAAATTGTAGAGGGGGGAGGGGGTTAAAGTTTTTGGTAACGTGTGAACAGTGGATTTTTTTAGCTAATGTAGCTAAAATACAGTAGAGTGGACAAAATTTTGCCCTATATGTTTTCGAAAGGTTTTTTCCTCCTCTTTCGAATAGTGTAAAATTTTTTTTTTTAATTAACAGTTTAAGTTAATTTTTTCAAAATTAATAATATTTATGACTTTTTTTTTAAATCGGCATTTTTTTCTCTTTCTTTTGCCTTAAAATAAAGCTTATTATATGTACTTTCCATACCCCTTTAGTAAAAAATGCCGTTTTTTTGTTTTCGAATTATTAATTAATTAATTAATAAAAATCAATAAAAAATTACTAAAAAATAAAATACTTTTCAAGCAAATAAACTTTTCTCAATTATGAGCTGATCATCGTAAAGCTGATTAAATTCCGCATCTAACGAGTATATATATATCTATTTTTATAAATAATTGTTAAATAAATAAATAATCAAACATTTATTTATTGATTTTTTGAAAAAATTACATTTCTTTCTTCTTTTTTGCTTAAAAATAAAGCTCAATATGTGTACATTCAATACCAGTTAAGAAAAAAATGCCGCTTGATTGGTTTTCAAATAATTAATTATTTAATTTATTAATTAACTAATTAATAGTAGTAAGAAATTACTAAAAAATGAATTACTTTTCAAGCAAATAAACTTTTTTTAATTATGAGCTTATCATCGTAAAGCTGATTAAATTCCGCATCCATAAAGTATAAATACATCTATTTTTTATAAATAATTGATAAATAAATAAATAATCAATTATTTATTTACTTAATAATTATTTATAAAAAACTGTTTAGTTTATGATTGTTGGAAGCGGAATTTGGTAAGCTTTCCGATGATAAACTCGTAATTAAAAAAAGTTTATTTTCTTGAAAAATATTTAATTTTTTAGTAATTTTTTACTACTATTATGAGTTAATTAATTAAATAATTAATTACTTGAAAACCAATAAAGCGTCATTTTTTCCTAAACCGGTATTGAATTTAGACATTTATTGAGCTTTATTTTAAAGCAAAAAAGAAGAAAGAAATGTAATTTTTTTCAAAAAATTAATAAATAAATTTTTGATTATTTATTTATTTTACAATTATTTATAAAAATAGATGTATTTACACTCGTTGGATGCGGAATTTAATCAGCTTTACGATGATCAGCTCATAATTGAGAAAAGTTTATTTGCTTGAAAAGTATTTTATTTTTTAGTAGTTTTTTATTGATTTTTATTAATTAATTAATTAATAATTTGAAAACAAAACAAACGAATTTTTACTAAAGGGGTATGGAAAGTACATATAATAAGCTTTATTTTAAGGCAAAAGAAAGAGAAAAAAATGCCGATTTAAAAAAGAAGTCAAAAATATTTTTAATTTTGAAAAAATTAACTTAAACTGTTAATTAAAAAAAAATTTTTTACACCATTCGAAAGAGGAGGAAAAAACCTTTCGAAAACATATAGGGCAAAATTTTGTCCACTCTACTGTATTTTAGCTACATTAGCTAAAAAAATCCACTGTTCACACGTTACCAAAAACTTTAACCCCCTCCCCCCTCTACAATTTTTAATAAAATATTTTAATATTTTGTGAATAAAGTACTCTCCTATAGTACTAAAGATTGTGCAAAAATCAGCCCGATTTGAAGACTTTCAATTTTAAGTTAGGACAATTGAGAAATTTTGCCCCATATATTTATTATATCTACTTTGGTGAAATAATGTGCAACTAAAAACAAAAAGATATAAATGAAAATAACTGATGCTCTTTCGTTCAAGTCGGAAACTGTACTGGCCTAAATATTCACACGTCTGGCGCTGCTTCCCTCTCTCCATCAGTCCCCTACGGTCGTACCTTCAAGTCCGCCCTAAACTAGTCCAAGTCCATAATCCGCGACAAACAATTGACCGGCAAATTCAAATATACTACTAGTTCACTTTATTAAATCAAGTAACAATCACTTCGTCACAAACTCCCCTCCTATGCCAAACTTACCTAGGTAAGGTTGCCGATCATATCGAACAAGAAATCCGGGTCAAAATCAAACAAGTCATCGCTCACAGATAATGAAAAATAAAAAATTACTTAATTTATTAAATCTTTGGTCCTTAACAATAAAATAAAAATATCATATCAATATTAAGTCCAACAAATTAGTTAACATGGTAATGTGAGATCATATCTATCACAATAAACACTAAATAAAGATTAACTACAAAATATATAAAGAATACTGAAATTCAAAACTTCTTAGATTTCAGAAAAGCAATGCGGGCTTTCTGCGCCATTTCAGGCGGCACCCCAATTAGTAACTGATCCAACTCTCTCAATTCCTGCAAAAGATCAATCGCAGAATCCTCGGTCTTTTTGTCGCAAGATGGCCTTTCATCGGGTCCTCAGAAGTTTTAACACTCGTCGGAGCACGGTTCCTCCACGGAAACCTCGACGCGTAATTCGGGTCTCTTCAGGTCCTTCATTCGACGAGAAGTCTCTTGATCGTCGGAATAATTACTACCCCGTGATACAGCAGCATACGAATCCTCCCGGGGTCTTTGGAAACCATCGTCAGCACCCTTACCAAATCGATTGCGCAAATATATAATATAGCGCCGAGGACGTGGGCACTTTGACACCCTGACATTCGCTCTGCCGCAATTTAGACAAAACAGCTCCAAAAGCTTCGGAGAGCTCCTCTGTCTATGGCCCTTCTTCCATCAGTTAAAGCAAGCTCCTGGGGAAGGGTCCAAATCCCGGTCGGTCTCAATTGGATCAAGGTCACCAAACATAGTCCCAGTGGACTTAATTAGCAACGCTGGTGGTCTTGGCTCACGAATTATCCGGTGCACCATCGACTTCACCACAGGTGCCTCCTTAGGCAAAGGATCAAGGTCCGACACGGTCCTAATGGCATCGATGCCCAATTCTCGGGGCACAGCCAACACATCCGGCAAATCTGGGTCTCTAGGCCCAACATAATCCTCCAGTTTCAATACCGAAGTACGCTGGTTCTCACGAGCTTTCTCCCGACGGAGTTGTAACGGGTCGTCCTTCTTCTTTGTCTCCGAGGTGGAGTCCTTCACTAAGGTCAACAATTCTGTGACTGCCTCACGGCTCTGCCACTCCTGGCGACTCTCTTCGGCTTTTCCAATTTATTATTTTTCGCTCCTGACTTCTCTCTTCTCTTCGATCTTTTCACTTTATCCTTTTTTACTCCTAATATCTCATTCCAGTAGGCCAAGACTCTCCTCATCTTGTCCCGGTTCTCAGATCGAGGAATGTCCTCAGATCCTCCGTCAAACTGCGGCAACGCCCGTTCTATTAGACAATTTATGTGTACGCCATAACACTCGGTCACCCTCACAAAATACCGCCGTTCGTTTGTTCCTATTATAATACGTGGTCTGTTTCTGTTTTTCCCGGCCAATGAATCTAGCAACTAGGTCTCTTAACGCGTCTAACCTCTTCATTCTGTCTAACCACACTTCCGGATCAATCCGCTCTACTGTCGAATGAACTTCTGTTTCCCTACGCAAACTTTTGACCGGTCGTGGTTGACGGCCATAATTCAAAAATGCAGGATATACTTTGGTCGTAGCCTGCACTGCTGTATTCACTGCATGTCGAAACTCGTGCACGTGCTTATCCCAATCTCTGTGGTCAGCACCAACGAAGGTCGCAATCATGGTCTTGATTACACGGTTACTTCTCCCACAGGATTTGCTTGGGGATGATAGGGCGGGGTCGTAAGGAGTCGGTATCAAAACTACACAAGAAATTTCAAAAAAATGTTATATTTTACAAAAAATAAATGTTGATATTTTAACATTTGATTTTCTTTAATAAGTTTTTTTAAACAATTAAATTTTTATGGAAAATAATTTTTTACAATTGAAAAAAAATGTAATTTTTCAATGTTATTTTTTACAAAAAGATTTCGTGTCTTTATGTGTTATTTTGTACAAATTTTTATTTCGTCATTTTGTACATAAAGAAAAAATTGTTTGTTATTTTGTACATAATTACTACTTATTGATACCTAATCTTTATCTGTAACAGCGAATAATAAGTTAATTAGTTTTTACAACAAAAACCTGAAAAAGGCTCCGGAAATTTACCGAACGTGATTTTAAGAAACTTTTATAAATTGCTAAATTGTCTATTTTGTGATTATTGATTTTTAAATAACAATATTCGGTGATTTTTTAATCAACATGTTTTATTAAATTTGATGATGATGCATATTAGTAGTTGATGGCTAAAAATTGATGCTGAGTACGACTGCTTGCTTTAACTGAATAATTATATTAATTATAATTAATAATTAAATTTCATAGCTAATTTTATGTCTGAAAATATTGCAAGTAATGAGACCAAAAAATCCTTGACAATTTCTTTGCAGTGGAAGACATATGAATATAAAAATTTCTTAAAATCACTTTCGGTAAATTTCCGGAGCCTTTTTCAGGTTTCTGTTGTAAAAACTAATTAACTTATTATTCGCTGTTACAGATAAAGATTAGGTATCAATAAGTAGTTAACTTATTTTTCTCCTAAAATGTTAACCAATTCTTGAGTATATAAAATTATTAAAACCAAAGAAAGAAGAATATACCAAAAACAGAAAAATTATGTACAAAATAACAAACAATTTTTTCTTTATGTACAAAATGACAAAATAAAAATTTGTACAAAATAACACATAAAGACACGAAATCTTTTTGTAAAAAATAACATTGAAAAATTACATTTTTTTTCAATTGTAAAAAATTATTTTCCATAAAAATTTAATTGTTTAAAAAAACTTATTATAGAAAATCAAATGTTAAAATATCAACATTTATTTTTTGTAAAATATAACATTTTTTTGAAATTTCTTGTGTAGTTTTGATACTGACTCGTCGTAAGATGTCGAACACCATATTCTTCTAAGGTCGTTTTCAGAGTTTTATTGTCAAACTCTTCACCGTTGTCGGTCAAAAGGAATCTCGGCGTTTCCCAACGAAACACGACTAACTCCTCGAAAGCTCGTGCTATGGATTTACCATCAGCCTTTCTCAGGGGTTTAACTTCTACCCACCGAGAAAACAGGTCTTGGAAAACAACCAGGTATTTACATTGACTCCGACTAGGTGGAAACTCCATACAATCGGCAGCTACCACCACCCAAGGTTGTTCGACGACCCTCTGTCCCATTAACCCCATCGGTCCTTCCTGTGAAACCTTGTATAACTTACAATCCGGACAAGATTTTATATAAAATACGTCATACCAAACTCCCTGCCAATAATAGTCCTTGGTCACACGTCGGTAGGTCTTCTCGATTCCCAAGTGACCAGCCGAAATCTCTGCATGTGCCTCTCGCATCACTCTCTCTCTTTATACTCGTCAGGAACAACTAATTTCCAACTCTCCCCTTCATCCTCAAACGGGCCAATCAACGGGTCTATTCTCTGCCTGTAGAGTCTATTGTTATCCACTCTCCACCCTAAAAAGCGTTGTGGAAACTTCTCTACTAATTCCTTTCTTCTCAGATACCACGGGTTATTGATCAGGTCAAATGCTGCACACTTACATTTATCCTCAAACAGTCTAGAAAGTGCATCCGGTACATAATGGTGGGCTACTTTTCGATGAACAATCTGGAAATCCCACTGTTGCATTTCCAAGGCCCAGCGTGCAAGTCTACCAGACGGTTCTTTGAGGTTCTTTAACCATTTAAGTGCGCTATAATCGGTTATCACGTTGAAATTCGTTCCCTCTACGTAAGGGCGGAATTTTTTAATGGTCCAGAGCACTGATAAAATCACACTTTGAATTTTCGAGTCCGTTTCCCTTACCTTTTCCTTGAATTTGGCAGCCACTTCCGGCCAACAACTAAAATTATAGCTCCAGGGTCGAATAAGGCTATATAAGGCTGGTCAGCAATAAACACCTTAAGGAAATAACGGTTCTCCGTCCTCGAACCATCGATAATCTCGTAGTCGTTAAGAGGTTCTGCTACATCCACTGTAGCTTCCACCCTCCCTTGGACTACACGTGGTGATTTATTGTCAACACTGTAGTTCTCACAACTCTCCTGAATAGTTATTTCCAACCTCTCTCTAATCACATCTGAATCGCCACCTCTGGCATCTTCTCTAGTCGATAATGGTCCTTCTATCTGGTCTGACGATTTATTCATCGCACACTCATTTTCGCGGTAAACTCGCTCAGACTTCTCATTATCTCACTCCTGTGAGTTACTCTCGATACTCGTTTCCTCTAAAGATTGGTCGCAATTCTTCATTTCGGTCTCCAAATCTGAATATTCCATGTCCTTGAGATGAAAAAAACTCTCTTCTTCAACTCTCGACATCCTTATATTCAACCCCTGTTCCCGGATTAGGGGTGAGGATTGTTGCCCACTCCCCCTTTGCGCGTTTCCCAAAATTTGTCTCGCTATAGTACAATTCGGGCAACGAACAAATACGGTCCCTGCGGTTCCACATACTTAAAACGATTCACGATAAGGTTGTGGTTGACTGTTCGGACACTCGTTTACGTAATGGCCCCTGCCTTGACATCCATAACAGATCTTATTTGGACATTGTGAAGAACGATGACCCACTAACTGACAAACATTACAGGTTCCGACAAACTGTCGTTGGTCATTTCTAGGTCCTCTATTTCCTGGGTTGTAATTCCCAGTCATTGGTTGTCCAAAATTAATCGCTGGTGCTTGAGGGGTCGTTTGTACAGGTCTCGTTGATTGCTCGAACCGCACTCCTCTGGTCTGTCCTCCTGATGGTGTTATTGCGTCAATATATTCGGCTTCGCTCGTTACCGTCTTCTTGCTTTTCTTCTTGACGATTTTCTTGGTCTTTTTCAGGGTCTCTTTGCTATTCTCTTTCTCCGAATCCGAGGCCGATAATTCCAATAATGCGTCCAATTTAGAGGTTTTTGTTGTTGCTCTAGGGGCTGCTGCAGGGAATCTCATTTTGTCCTTCGTCGGCGGAGGGTTATATCTCTTGTCAATATATTTAATCCTCTCATATTTCCTTAGCACTCTCTCTACATCCGCTATGGTCTCCACATCATAGGCCGATAGATAACGACGATATTCAGGGATCAATCTAAGGTACAATATTCTTAACATCTCATCCTGGGTCGCCGAATATTTGAAATGTCCCGCAATCAAACGTAAGCTTATCACATAGTCTGAGATACTTTCGCCCTTAGCTTGGGTTCTATTTTTCAATTCGTCCCACACGTCATCATCTTCGATCATTGGAGCATATTCCCACAAGAACAATTTCTTAAAGGCTTTCCAAGTCTTAATTTCCAATTTGTTAACTCTAAACCATCTACTCGCTGATTGTTGTAAAACACTAGGTATAGCCTTCAATAGTTCACGGTCCGAGATATCATTACATTCTTTACAGTCGTCGAGTCTTTGGATAAATTCCTCTGGATCCTCTTTTTCAGACGCTGTAAACTTTATATCCCAGTCCTTAAAGGTTTTAACAGTTTTGAAACTTGGCCTTGTATGCCTTCCTTGTCCGGTCCACTGCTGAGGTCGGTCTAACAAGTCAACGTTTTCTGGCTCAGATTCCTTGTCCACCAACAATGGAGATCTCGGAATTGTCCTCGGATTACTATCACTTTGTTGCCTCGAGTTGCCATTTTGCTTTTCGACATTCGCTGTATTTCTTGTGTTTCCACTCCGGTTGTCCACTGTCTTCGGTCGATAATCCCATTTTACTCGTTCTTCGCATTCCTCTTTTTCAGGTGGGGATAAAACTCTTCTATTAGCACGATTATTATCCTCTCGACGCTGTTCTGGGGCCTTGTCTGCAAGATTCTTGTTGCTGACTTGTTTATTCGGACGTTTTGGTATCGCTCCAGTATTCACAAAGGTCGTCTAGAAAGGAGGTTCTGAAACTCTTCGATTATTATAATAATATAACCAATTCACCTCAGTGTTGCTACGATGAGAAAACATCGTGCCCACATTTTGTCCGAAATGAATCCTTGTATCTTTATGACTTAAGCTCCATACACTGGGTGTTTGAGGAGTCGACATACGGCTTCCAGAAGTCGTCCACGTCACATTGGTCGAAGTATTATTTGGACATCCAAATGTTGTGGTATTCACGGTCGATACAGCTCCATCTATAGTGGTTACTGACCAATTATCAGTTGCTGATCCTGTTGCTTCATTATCTTCTGGTTTTTGGTCCCCCCACTACTTGGATTAATGTCACTCGATTGACAATCATTATTCCCTGGTGGTTTATCGCCCCCAATAGCTCCCTCTGATTCCTGCTCGTTCTCGGTCATGAGTCCAGTTTCTGGCTGAAGTTGAAGGCATTAATCCGATAATGCTTCCAGAGGCCATGTCTCGATGGACTCGGCAAGGTCAAATTGCTCCATCCAAGGCACCGAAATTCTCTCCCCAAATAATATTCTAGCACGTAGTCGCAATAACCGCTCGCGTAACACCTACGCTGTTCTCTTGAGACTACACTGCTGACTACGAAGTTCGGTAACAACTTCCTCAATAGGTGTCTCTAAAATACCGGACCACATCATTCTCACTTCCCGTATTTCCATCAATCGGGCGCAAAATCGGCGATACGACTCCATGTTTGTCGCCGTTAACAATATAATGTCCCTTAAAAGAGAATATAACTCGCCCCGATTCGACAGGATTAATAAAATTATTTTACGGTCTCACAGAATAAAATAATAGACAGGTCGTTATATATCTCCTCGTTAAATAATAAAATATAAAATATTAAACACTCGTCTTCAATCCATCAAAGCGTCCCTTTCATGGCGTGGCCCCACGTTGGGCGCCAAAATTGTAACGCGACTTTGGTTCATAGAACCCAGTACCGGTCGGTCATTTAAATAAAACAATTCAAATCGATAAAACAACAAACTCAGGTGAGGTTCAGCCAAGGACTACGGCGAATACCATCGACGTGTTGATAAATCGAGAACGGCGTGGAAACGGCAGTCTAATACTTACTGTTACTCTTCGTCTCTCAGGTTTCGAACACTCGATTTTGGAAGACGATCCACAAACACAAATTTACAATAAAAGAAACGAGGATTATTTGATCTATATATATATATATATATATATATATATATATATATTTATTATAACTACTTTGGCGAAATAATGTTCACCTAAAAACAAAAAGATATAAATGGAAATAACTGATGCTCTTTCGTTCAAGTCGGCAACTGGACTGCCCTAATATTCACAAGTCCGGCGCTGCTTCCCTCTCTCCATCAGTCCCCTACGGTCGTACCTACAAGTCCGCCCTAAACTAGTCCAAGTCCATAATCCGCGACAAACAATTGACCGGCAAATTCAAATATACTACTAGTTCACTTAATTAAATCAAGTGACGATCACTTCGTCACAACCTGTAAGGTTTAGAAAAAAATTAAGTACTCTTCGCAGTTCCAATCGTTACCTCATTGAATTCGAAATGTATTGAGAAATATAGATTAGTTGATACTGGTAGAGACAGAACAAATAGAGTATAATAATTTTGACATTTTAGATCTACCGTATTGGAATTGGAATTTTACATCAGATTCGTAATTAGCGAGCCAAAATACCACCGAGTAACAAAAACGATGCACAAAAAGTACATAAATTAGTTCCCGGTCAACTTTGTTAATATTTATTGGTTATATTTATTTCAAATTACTTTAACTCAAACTAAAATCCAAAAACTAAAACAAATTTGACCGGGAACCAAATTCTGTACTTTCTGTGCAAAGCAAATCTGAGTAAATTTTATAAAACGAGTACGCTATTTTACATCCGCTATTTTGAATTTTTTGAATGTGACTTCAGATTCGTAATTAACCATCCCAAAAACCCTTCAGGGTCAAATTTCAATCAGATTTGGTCAATTTTTAGAAATTAGTCCGCCATATTGAGAGTTTTTGGAATTTGACTTCATATTCGTTATTAGCGACCCGAAAAACCCCCGAGTAACAAATTTCAAGCAAATCTGAGTAAATTTTAAAAAATGAGTCCGCCATTTTGAGTTTTTTGAATCTGACTTCAGATTCGTAATCAGCGACCCGAAAAGTAAGTAACAAATTTTAATCAGATTTGAGCCATTTTAAAAAAATCTTCATCTTACGAAAAATTAAGAAATTTTTTTGTCCTTCAAGCGAGTTTTTAAATTTAAGATCGAAAAAAATAAAAATTAGAAATATATATTTTTTACGTACAACAATTGGGAACACGTTTCTGATACTTTTTATTGTATTTTAAAAGCGTTATGACAGAGAAAAAAATTCTTTGAAAAAAATTATATTGAAAAAACTTAAATTTTTTTAGTATTTTTGAAAAAAAGAAGGGTCAAATATAATTTTTAAAAATTTTGGCAACGCCATTCGAAAGAGTGATGCCAAAAAAGTAGGATATGGACTTTTGAAAACTTTTATGGATTTATTCTGATAATTGTAAGAGATTGAAAAAAAATTCTTTGAAAAAAATTATATTGAAAAAACTTAAAATTTTTTAGTATTTTTGAAAAAAAGAAGTGACAAATAAAATTTTTGAAAATTTTGGCAACGCCATTCGAAAGAGTGATGCCAAAAAAGTAGGATATGGACTTTCGAAAACTTTTATGAATTTATTCTGATAACACTGGCACACAAAAAAAATTGATGCTCTGAGCTTTTGATCAGACTATGACTACTTTATGTTTTTGGGGTCGCTGAAGCCGAATCTGAAGTTCATTTAACCCCATCACGTCAGGGTTTTGAGATAACTCCCGAAAAAACTCAAAATTTGACCCTAACATTTTTTTAACCAGAAAAATATTTATTTTCATGTCTTACAATCACTACTTTATGTTTTTGGGGTTGCTGAACCTGAATCTGAAGTTCATTTAACCCCATCATGTCAGGGTTTTGAGATAATCTCAAAAAACTCAAAATTTGACCCCAAAATTTTTTAATCAACAAAAATTTTTATTTTTAAGTCTTACTATAACTACTTTATGATTTTGGGGTCGCTGAAACCGAATCTTAAGTTCATTTAACCCCATCACGTCAGGGTTTTAAGATAATCTCAAAAAACTCAAAATTTGACACAAAAATTTTTTAATCATCAAAAATTTTTATTTTTAAGTCTCACTATCACTACTCTATGTTTTTGGGGTTGCTGAAACTGAATCTAAAGTTTATGTAACCCCATCACGTCAAGGTTTTCAGATGACTTTTAAAAAACTTAAAATATGACAAAAAAATTTTTATCAAGAACTTTTTTAAACAAATTTTGAGTTTTTTAAGGTTATCTCAAAACCCTGACGTGATGGGGTTAAATGAACATCAGATTCGGTTTTAGCAACCCTAAAAACAAAAATTAGTGATAGTAGAAAATGAAAATTTTCTTTTTTGTGTCAAATTTTGAGTTTTTTTGAGTCGACAGGTCTCAAAATCCTGTCGTGATGGAGTTAAATGAACTTTCGGTTCGGGTTCAGCAACCCCAAAAACATAAAGTAGTGATAGTAAGACATGAAAATAAATATAGTTCAGGTTAAAAAAAATTTTGGGGTCAAATTTTGAGTTTTTTGGGGGGTTATCTCAATACCCTGACGTGATAGGGTTAAATAAACTTCAGATTCGGTTTCAGCGACCCTAAAAACATAAAGTAGTTATAGTAATACTTAAAAATAAAAATTTTTGTTGATTAAAAAATTTTGGGGTCAAATTTTGAGTTTTTTTGAGGTTATCTCAAAACCCTGACGTGATAGGGTTAAATAAACTTCAGATTCGGTTTCAGCGACCCTAAAAACATAAAGTAGTTATAGTAATACTTAAAAATAAAAATTTTTGTTGATTAAAAAATTTTGGGGTCAAATTTTGAGTTTTTTTGAGGTTATCTCAAAACCCTGACGTGATGGGGTTAAATGAACTTCAGATTCAGGTTCAGCAACCCCAAAAACATAAAGTTGTGATTGTAAGACATGAAAATAAATATTTTTCTGGTTAAAAAAATGTTAGGGTCAAATTTTGAGTTTTTTCGGGAGTTATCTCAAAACCCTGACGTGATGGGGTTAAATGAACTTCAGATTCGGCTTCAGCGACACCAAAAACATAAAGTAGTCATAGTCTGATCAAAAGCTCAGAGCATCAATTTTTTTTTGTGTGCCAGTGTAATTGTAAGAGATTGAAATTCATGTTGAAAAGCAGCACATCTCGTTGTTAAAGGGTTAAATTAATAATTTTAAATAACTTACGAAAATTATTAATTACTAAATAACAGACTATTTATATTTGATTTATAATTAATACACATATATTATAATAATTAATTAATCTTAAAATTTACATTTTGAAAAAGTGTATTTGGGCATCTCTATATAACACTGGGTAACCAAAAAATGGTCATGTTGTGATTATTTCAAAATTTTTGTATTTATTGAAAGTTTGGGTGTCAGTGAACAAGAAAATATCAATAAAAATTTTTTTAAATTTATTCAAACCCCTAAAATAAAGGGTTAAATTAATAAAAAACGGTGTTTTTAGCACTTTTTGAAGTCCTGTAAAAAGAAAATGGGAAGACATAAAAAGCTCTAATATGTCTTAAAAGAATGCTCAAACATTTGTCTTTAAGAACAAAAACTGAAAAGTAATGTAAAAATTGCAGGGGACGTGTATTTACCGAGTGCCTCTCCTAATGATTCATACGCACTGGTAAAAATGACTGGGAAGCAACTTTTATTATGTTGTTATTATTTATTATACTTTTATTTTTAGTTTTTTTATTTAGTTTTAGTTTTTGTTTCACTTAGGGAAAATTTTTAATAAACATATACTAAATTCCAAAATCACAATTTTCCGGGGTAAATCCGCTCACCCCTCGGGGTAAACCCGATCACTTGATTTTTTTAAGAATTTAAGGTAATCCCGACAGTTTTATTTTGTATATATTAAATTTCTCCTTATTTCCGTCTTCAGTGTGATTTATTAATGATAAATTATAAGTTCTATAAACAATAAATATTAGTTTATTAAAAAGTAAGTATAGGTTTGATGAATTGCAACTGTGAATTTAAATAATATTTTATTAAGAGAAAATTAAAATGTAGATACAATTTTGGATGTAACAAGTTATAGATTTTATTGTTCATAAAATAAAACAAATAAAATTCGAAATTTTTAATTTAAAAATAAACATTGATAAAACGTGATCTTAACGAAAACAACAAACTAGATTTATGTCTTTTTTTAGCCGAAAAAGACAGCGACAAATTTCTATTATTTGTTTGCGTTGTTTGTTATAACCGTTATAACCTAATAATCACTAATAATGACTGATATAGACATGATTCCGCTCAATGTTGCCAACAAATATTGATAGTTCAGCGCCATCTACTGAATAAAATCGCCACAAATCGCGAAATACGGGACATTCAAAATGTTAAATATTCAACTAATTACCCAATAATTCAATAACATTGTTTGGAAATGAATATTATTTCTCTTTCTCTTCATGTGAGCGACTTTACCCCGAATGTATTTCTCACATTTCAGAATAAATTAAAATAAATCTTTTTGAAACAAATATCTCCATCTTAAGTTGAGTTTATAGCATCAAATCGCTAGTGAGCGGGTTTACCTTGTGCGCGGGTTTACCCCAGTCTCCCCTAACCTGTCATTTTTTCTTCATATAAACAGGACGTCAAAATTAGAAGTTATTCAAATTTTTGTAAAACCTTGAAAATGCCAATTCTTATTAATAAAATATTGACCAAATGACTTGTAAAAGTTCTTATTATTTTCAAAATTATATCATCTTACAAAACATGTACAGCTAAAATTGTACATTTTAAGGGGAGGCACCAACCCCCAACTTTGACCCCTTTAAATTTGAATTATTAAAGTAGGTTTATTTTTTTTCCTGTACCATTTTTAACTGTAAAATATATACATAGGATGGTCAAAAATAAGAAATTTTAATTTTTTTAGAGGTTAGAATTTTTATCTTTTAACTAATTGCATATATTTTTGCAAATCCATGCGAGAGATTGTGTATGTATTGAGTGTAAATGTGTAGGGATTTTTCTCTTGTAAATATTATTAAAAACAAAAAAAACTCGGGATGGTTTGAAAAGCTCTGTTTTTCAGCTTTAAAATGAAAAAAACTTTGAAATCAGCCTAGAAATAAGGATATTGCGAGCCTATTTGTACTTAAAAACTCGTAAAAACCGTTTTTGACTCTATAATGAAAATTTAGGGGTGTTTGGGAAATATAAATCGTACTATCCTTCTTAGTTTGTCATAACTTACAACCTCCAATAGGTCAGATAAGAAGTTTTTCTATTTTTTTGTTTTTGTAGCACAGTGTTATTACTACTTTGTATAGATTTTTAGTTTTTACTCGAAAAAGCAATCGCTATGAACAAAATTTCAGTTACACGCATATATCCCTTTCCCATATATAAACGTAAATTTACAGTAATATTATAGTCATATTAAATATCTATCTAATGGGTAATATTATCCATTAATGTTACTGTAACATGACAGTAACATTACTTTAATATTACACGCTTATGGAAAAATTGCAAAACAGTTCCCAAGCAGCACGTAAGGTTATAGTGACATCACTGCAATATTACACTGGAGATTCGTAATCTCTACTGTAATACTACAGTGATCTTACTAGCATATTAAAATGTCCGCTTGGAGGTAATATTATGTTGTACTATTAAGGTAAATTAAAGGGAATATTAAGGTAATATTACCTCACAATGTTAAGGTAATATTACACTGTGATCTTAACGTAATGTTAATATAATATACAGATAAAATTACTCTGTAATATTACCTTAATAGAAAAACGTAAAACTACCTCCAGGCGGACATTTTGAAATCCTAGTAAGATCTCTGTAATATTGCAGTGGAGATTACGAATCTACAGTGTAATATTACAATGATGTCACTATAAGCTTACGTGCTGCTTGGGAATTTTGTTTCTAATGATAAAATATGAATAAAACTTTAGTTTATTTAATTAATATACACTTTCAAGTTATTTTTATTTACTTTACATGCTCGAGTAATAGTAAGGGAAGTCATGCACATAAAATTTGAATTACAATTCAATTGTGCCTCTTATTTTAAATTTTTCCACTACGTTTTTAAATGTTTATTTTATAAAACCATTTTGATTTGACCAGCGACACAAAAACTGAGGGACACTTTATATAAGATTATATCTTTTATAATTTTTACTTTTTATTTTTCTTAAGGGGGGAGCCTACTTTAGAAGGCTTAAAAATAGCGCTTTTTTAAGAATTTTTTTAGGAAGGAGAAAAATAACTTTGACCTCCGGGCTTTTTGAGATGTTTTTGTACATATTTAAACCATTTGTGAAAAAATTTTTGACATAAAATATTAAAAATACAAAAGTTAAAATTAATTGTTGATAGTGGTGCACATCTGGACTTAAAAAACGGTGGGCACGATAGAGACCGCAATTCTTGTTTGAAACATAAAAATAAAGAAAAATTTTAAAGTTTACATATGTAGTTTCTATTTGAACTAAAAAAATTCCAAAGAAATAGTGAAATTCGATAATTTTGAGTGATAAAAACAGAAAAATCTTTTTTTTGAAAAAAATAATGACTTTAACTGGTTCTCAAAATTGTAAAAAAAAAAATTTTTTAATTTTTTTTAGTTCAACTAGAAGAGGGATTAATACTGAGTAAAACAAGCCATCATTTATTAAAATCGGTCCAGTCGTTTTTTGTCAATCCTGCCCACGAGTTAGTAAATTTCGTAAAAAGTGCACTGAAAAAACATTGTGTGAGAAGTTGACTTTTGATGTACAACTGTTATGTTAAATGCGGGTCAACCGCTTGCTCTGATTTTGGGCGAACGTGTCGCCCAATTAGTCGAACGGTTCGACTTCAGTGGAGCAACTTTTGGCCGACAGGTGGCAGTTACCTGTTTGCTTTAATGGGTAGGAAAACATCTCGTCGAAATTTAGGCGACACGTTCGCCCAATTTAGGTTAGAAGTTGCACTAACATAAAGTAGACATGCGCTGCTACTGCTAAAGCAACGGTTCGTCCAATTTTTTCTCAGTGTGAAATTCGAGAAAACGCGATTTACCTGTCGCGCTACCGACGGGCCACCCGGCGGGTGGCCATGCAATTATTAATGTTATAAATCTGCTCGAATTTTGCATAAAAAATCGCGATTTTAAGTTACTGAACAAAATTTTATCTACTTTCGAAAAATAAAAAAATTATTTTTTTTTACATTTCCTCTAGTTTATTTATAACAGTTCAACAATTGGTTGTAACCTTGAATGTTTTTTAACTTAACTTTTTACACTCGACAAAAATCAACGAAAAACATGAAAAATAATTTAGATTGGCCTCTAAAACTTTAGGTACATATTCTTGGATGTATTTTCTAAAGATTTAAGCAACAAAAAAAATAGATTTTTTTTACCATGTAAAGTAGGCTCCCCCTTAAGTTTGTTTATGGAATTCTTAAGATATTCTTAAATAGTTTATAACAGTAAAAAACGTGTTTTCCAATAAAATCTTATTTAAACAGTTAAAATACTTTTACAAAAAATGAAAGTGACACTTGCAAAATCATGATATTGTGAACTTTAATAAAAAAAACATAGAAAAATAAACAAAATAATTTATATCAATGGTTAAATCGTAATCCTTACTTTCTTTTTAAAAACATGTAAATATTTAAAAATTATAAGTTTTCATATTTAGGCTGTTTACGTGAATATAATGTGAGGGACATAAAGGTTAAAAGTTCCAGAGATTCGCCCATATATTTGACTTTGGATATTTTTTTCTGTTAAAACTTATTCTAATTGTTGAAAAATTAGTATACTTGGGTAGCATGGGAAGGTACTTGATCGTTGGTTTTCTTTGAGTTTTGGGTCATCATATTCTGTCCATTTATTTCCTTGTCGAAGACAGATTGCCGTGTAGTGTCCTATTGGAGTTTCATCATTTTCATCAACCGATTTTTTTAGATTTTTTGTAAGAAACTCTTGCATATTGCTTACTGTTTTTTACAGAAGATTTTCCTCTTTTTGACTGCCTCGAAGATGGAATATATGGTATCTTAAAGTGAACAATGCCAGAAAGTATGATTGGGGAATCATTTGCAGTTGCATTAGAGGGTTCAGGTGTGCATTGTCAATAAAGAGAATCATTTTTTTACCTTATTTACATACCTGAATCATTTTTTTACCTTTAATCATTTTTTTAAATTTTAATTAATTTTTTATTAATACTTATTAATTTTAAATTATTTGCATTTTGTATTTGGGTCAGAATTTCTCAAATGGATCACTTTAAAAAAAATATTTTTTATTTCCATCCAAAATAATTTTTTTTACTCCTGGTAGAATAAAAGAAAGACCCTGAAAATTGTAGACCAAAAAAAATTTTTTTGTTAATGTTATTAACAATTTAGTTTTTATGTAGTCTTAAATTAAAATTTTTTTTTCTCAAAATCCAGTTGACCGATTTTAAAAATTCAAAAAGGGTTTTCTTCTTCTTGAAACAAAGTATTTAAAAATAATTTTTGTTTTTAAAAAAATTAATTTTTAATAGTTTTTTATATAATTTGTTTATAAATTGTTAATAACAAATTGTGTTCTGCGCCTCCTAGAAAAAAAATAAAAATTGTATTGTATTGCCAATATCCCCCTGAGAAAAAAAAAGTTTAGAAAAAAAATGTACATCAATTACAAAAAAAGTTATTAAATAATTAGTGTCGCGGTGCAGAGCGATATATGACTCGCAAGCACGGCTCTCATGGCACCTGTGTGCATTGGCGCTACACTATAAGTTTGTACAAATTCTAACACTCTCAATATTTAAGGAAAAAGTAATACAGTTTAATTATTCGTATATTTATATAACATTTTGTTTAAAAAATACTAATATTACAATATACCTAATAAAATAACAATATAATTAAATATAGAGTTTAACGTCTTGTATCACTTTGTACGGCCGCGGTTATTATTTACTAACTTTTTTTATAATTAACGTGGGCAGATCACAATTTGTTATTAACATTTTATAAACAAATTATTTAAAAAACTATTAAAAATAAATTTGTTTAGACACTAAAATTATTTTTAAATACTTTGTATTATAAAGAAGAAAATGCGATTTATTATTTTTAAATAAGTTTATAAATATTTTTAACTGAAATTTTTGAAAATATAATTGAATTTAATAAAATTTTTTTTGATATTCATAGTAATCGTGTTTATTTGTAGTAATGTATATTACAGTTTTTTAAAATAAATTAAATTCAAAATTTTATAAGGGCCAAAATAAGTGAAACCGGCTACTTGGAAAATTTTTGCCCCCAAATTTTTAAGTTATCTATGATTTTTGGTAGATATATGAGTACACTTTTTGCCCAGCCTAAAATATTTAAAAAAAAAATTATTTTTGAAGTAGTCAGGTGTTAAAGTTTTGGGTCATTTTATTTTCATTTTTTTATTACTTTGAAACAAATAAAGATAATTAAGTGGATTTTTTTAAATTAAAGCTTAAAGTCTATACATTAGACTTAATTTTTCAAAAACATTGAGAACATTCTTCAATTTGCAATTGTTTAAAATAATTTTTTAAAAACAATTATAAATTTTCATTTTTTAGCAATCGCTTTATTTAATCCTTGAAGTATAGACTTTAAGCTTTAATTTAAACAAAATTCACTTAATTATCTTTATTTGTTTCAAAGTAATAATAAAATGAAAATAAAATGACCCAAAACTTTAACACCTGATTACTTCAAAAATAAATTTTTTTTTTGAAAAATATTTTAGGGGCAAAAAGTGTACTCATATATCTACTAAAAATCATAGATAACTTGAAAATTGGAGACAAAAATTTTTTAAGTGGCCGGTTTCACTTATTTTGGCCCATAAATAATAGAATTTTATAAATATTTTATTAAACATTTTTTTAAATAATTTTAATTAAAAAATTGATCTTGTAAATCAATTTATTAAATTTTGTACAATAAAATAAATGAATCATTTCGAGAAATTTTAATAAAATGTATTAACAATAATTTAATTCCTATCAAAAAATTAAATTCTTACGAATATTTTTACTATTTAGAAAAATAATTTAATCATTTCAAAGAATTTTATTAAAATTATATTGAAAATAGTTAGATTTCTTATGTGAATTTTACACCCAAAAAAATATTTTTAATTTTATACGATTCCTCTTCTTTTGCAGCATTTTTTCCTCTTATATGTGGGCATTAAATTTTTCTTTTCAAATTGAGAGGATTTTTCTTTTTTATTATTTGTTATTAAATATCATTTTTAACCAATTTGAAGCTGTGTTCAGAAATAAAAAAGAAACTTAAAAATCTTCTTTTTAATGTAAATTTGTTTTAATTTCAGAGGAATAATTCCAATCAATAAAGAAAAATTAAAATTCATCTTTTAGTTAAAAAACTTTCAAATCTAAAAAAAATTCCTTTTTTTGTTGATAAATCTTCGTATATTAAAAATAAAATGTAAAAATAACTGTTAAGCGAAATTTTCTTCTCACTTTGAGATTTTATTTTTTTCGGTGTATTGTTTATAAAAGTACTTGAAGTATTCCGAACAATTTTATTATTTATAAAAACAATTGAATTTTTGCTAAGACTTTTAAAAAACTTTTCGAAAATAATAATAAATGAAAACTCATTAGTAAAATAGTTAATCATTGAAGTTTTTCAAATTTCGAATCTGAAATTATATCGTTCACCGTCGTTGTTATAAAAAGTCCGAAAATAATTTTTTTTACTCCTCGTTAAGTACAAAAAAAGACCCAAAAAATTCTAGAACAACTAAATTTTTGTTAATATTCTTGGCAATTTAGTCTTTTGTTGACTTAAATAAAAAAAAATGTCTAGAAATAAAGTTGACCGATTTAAAAATATTAAATGGGATTTTCTTCTTTATAATACAAAGTATTTAAAAATAATTTTAGTGTCTAAACAAATTTATTTTTAATAGTTTTTTAAATAATTTGTTTATAAAATGTTAATAACAAATTGTGATCTGCCCACGTTAATTATGAAAAAAGTTAGTAAATAATAACCGCGGCCGTACAAAGTGATACAAGACGTTAAACTCTATATATAATTATATTGTTATTTTATTAGGTATATTGTAATATTAGTATTTTTTAAACAAAATGTTATATAAATATACGAATAATTAAACTGTATTACTTTTTCCTTAAATATTGAGAGTGTTAGAATTTGTACAAACTTATAGTGTAGCGCCAATGCACACAGGTGCCATGAGAGCCGTGCTTGCGAGTCATATATCGTTCTGCACCGCGACACTAATTATTTACTAACTTTTTTTGTAATTGATGTACATTTTTTTTCTAAACGTTTTTTTTCTCACGGGGATATTGGCATTACAATAAAATTTTTATTTTTTTTCTAGAAGGCGCAGTACACAATTTGTTATTAACAATTTATAAACAAATTATATAAAAAACTATTAAAAATTAATTTTTTTGAAAATAAAAATTATTTTTAAATACTTTGTTTCAAGAAGAAGAAACCCCTTTTTAAATTTTTAAAATTGGTCAACTGGATTTTGAGAAAAAAAATTTTTAATTTAAGACTACATAAAAACTAAATTGTTAATAATATTAACAAAAAAAATTTTTTTCGTCTACAATTTTCAGGGTCTTTCTTTTACTCTACCAGGAGTAAAAAAAAATTATTTTGGATGGAAATACAAAACATTTTTTTTATAGTGATCCGTTTGAGAAATTCTGACCCAGTATGGAATATTTAGCTATATTTTTAGCAAATTCGAATTACTTCAGTCGAATGAATGGAATTATTAATCCATTTATTATTTATTTATATAATTTATATTATAATACAAATATTATTCAATATATATATATATATATATATATATATATATATATATATATATATATAATCTATTATTATTGTGTAATAAATTTTGTGTATTGATCTAACAAATATTTGGTCAGAATTCGTGATATTTTTCCGAAAAATAAAAAGTATATTTTTTAAATTCGTTGAGAACATTTATGAGCAACAATTTTTAAAAAGTTACAATCAAAATTATTATAGAGCGGAGATGCGAGTTTGATGTTGTTCTCAATTAAAACATTGTTTGCATCTACGAAATAAACAAAATACTGCCGAGCGAACATTTATATAATCATAAAATTAATCAAAAACAAAGTATAGTCTTGTTACACTATACATTTTGATTTCTAATATTTTTAATTATGTTAAAAATTTTTTCAAATTTTTCAAAGGAGCTGTAAATTAAAAAAAAATTATTTATTACAAATTTGTTAAATAATTATTCAAGAATAAACTCATAAAAATGTCTCTAGTTCTAAAAGAAAGTACACTCGGATCGCAAAGTTTCAGTACATTTTGACTGTTTACTTGTAAATGCTCGCTCCACTTCAAATTCAAATATTTCTGTAAAAATAGATGCAACAGCTATCAAACAAGGATCATTTTAAAGCTCAATAAATTTAGAGTCAAATAGGCAAAAAAATGACCAATTTAATATTGTAAATCCCTAGTAGAAATTTGTCGTGGCATGACTAGATTTATTCAAGTTACTGTACAGTTTTAGTCATGGAAGTTTAATCTAGCTTAACTGGCGAATTACTAGACAGCTACTGCATAACACTGTTAAAGAAAATATAAAGTTGAACTTGATTATTACTGCATAGAAGTCCTGTACAGTTATTTTCATGGCACTATCGAGGCGTTCCGAGATATTATTTTCCAAAGTTTGTCGTGGCGTCAGCGCTACCACCGGTTTCAGGAACTAAACAGTTGTGTATTGACATTTTCGAAATATTTTCTATAAAATAAATCTTTTGGTTTTAAAGTTTATAGTTTTCATATTTTTAATTTTGTTCTTTTATTTTACTGTTGACAACTTGAAAACTTTTTTAAAATTCGCTTTAATTAATTGAGTTAATTAACATAACTAATTTTTAAATTCAGAAGACAATTTTTTTTCAAGAT
Organism: Leptopilina myrica (nomen nudum); assembly: GCA_032872475.1. Classification (NCBI taxonomy): domain Eukaryota; kingdom Metazoa; phylum Arthropoda; class Insecta; order Hymenoptera; family Figitidae; genus Leptopilina; species Leptopilina myrica (nomen nudum). The sequence goes on from CM065467.1 coordinate 10,047,041, forward strand.
TACATAATCTTATTATATGTATAAATATTAATTTCACAAACCTGTTACATACAAAAAGTTAGAATTGGTCCAATAAAGTGAGGTTATGTTTTACATTGATGTATTGACGTTGACATATGTATAGCTCTCCGATCTATATAACAGAACTGTCTATAATTAATGACAGTAGCCAGTAACAATTTATTACTAATTCCTTACGGAAAAAATAGACATAATTCTAGTTATACCCGCGAATTATTTTTTTCAGTGTATACACTGATGTATTTATGGAACCCCCACAGTACCGAAACTTTCCTAAAAATTTATTAAATATTTACTTGCAATATTCAGAATATCTAATTGCAATGTTTAGTAAAAATTGTGTAAAGATTTATATGTCCCGATTAAATAAGTGTTTAGTGTGAACATTTCCTGAACATTTCCTGAACATTTCCTGAAGATTTTCGCCTAATTATAATTATAATTATAATTAGGCGAAGATTTCATTGAAATGTTCAGGAAAGTTTCGCGCTAAACACTTATTTAATCGGGACATATAAATCTTTACACAATTTTCACTAAACTTTTCAGTTAAATATGCCGAATATTGCAAGTAAATATTTAATAAATATTTAGGAAAATTTCGGTGCTGTGGGGGAAAATGTCTATATAACACTGTTCAGTTGCTGGACTGACGGTAGCGCAAACGCCACGACAAACTTTGAAACATAATTTCACGGAACGCCTAGACAGTACCATGAGAATAACTGGACAGACAGAACTTCTATACAATAAAAATCAATAAGTTCAACTTTAGAGTGTTATGCAGTAGCTGTCCAGTAATTCGCCAGTTGAGCTAGAAAAGATGAAAAAGGGAACTGCTTTACCTGCCGGTAGAGTATGGTTATTATTTTTCCGGAATCGTCCATCGACTAGAACGGCCGTGATGCGTAAGCGTGCGTTTAGGTATTTCGTCCCAGTGTGACCCGAGTTCGCTCCCCGATACCGCTAGATATTTTTCGTTTGAACTGAATTAGTTCTTCATATTATGGTTTACTTTTAAGTCTGTTGTGTGATAAAATAATAATATTTATTTCAGTGTTGTGCTTAATTCAAGGAAAAAGTGAATGTTGTTTACTGTAAAAAAAAGACATGTGTACAAGAATCAGTAATGTTCATAATTTTTTTTAATTATGTAGTTATTAAAAAATAATTTTACAGATAATTTATTATACGTAACAATAGATACACCAACAGTAAAAATATAGTTTCGTAAAATTTTAATTTATTTAATTTGTTGACAAAATAATTTAACGTTATATTTTCAAAGTTGTGCGTGTTCAATACGAAACGTCAATATAAATAAAGTTTTGACATTTCCAAGTGAATTATTTTGTACAGTTTTTCTACAGGACTGATGATCAGAAACTGTAAAATTTGACTGGACAATAACTTGAACAAATTAGCGTGACATCACTTTATAGTTTTTAGCCAGTTTAACTGTAAAGTGCCTCGAAATTTTCCAGTGGAACTGTACAGTGCCCTTAAAGATACTATAACAAATTTCTACTAGGGATTTGAAAATATAATTCTTTAAAGTTAGAGATTTTTTATGAAAATTGCGATTTCGGAATCTGGAGTTCAAGCGAACGCCAATTGAAGAAAAAATTTTTTTAAGACTTGACAGTTGTACAATAACAAGTACAAATTCCATTCTTTAATTCTAGACAAAAATCATTTACAAATATGAAGTATTTTTTTCAAATTGTATAAAAATAATTGCTCTTGCTCTAAATTTTTCGAAGAATATAAATTGCAAATTCGTCGTTTCTATTCATTTGTTTTATCAATTAACCACACTTTTGAAAAATATTGAACCTCTTAACTGTAGTAAATTTAAATTATTTACATGACTTTAGCCCTCTTCTTATAATGTTACAAATTTTAACTCGCATTATTACTTATTTTATTTCAAGGTGCAATTTTTTAAATTTTACAATCAAAAAGAGATGCACATTTTTCAAAAATTTAGTTAATTGATAAAACAAGTAAACAGAAATGACAAAGTTGCAATTTATATTCCTTGAAAACTTTAGAAAGCAAGAGTAATTATTTTTACAGAATTTAAGGCAAATACTGAATACTTATAAAAGATTTTGGTCTCGAATTAAAGAGTGAAATTTGTACATTATATTGTAAAACTGTCAAATCTTAAAGAAATTTTTTCATTAATTGGCATTACATACATGTGTATGTATTGAGTGTATATGATTGATTATACATGTGTATGTGTTTAGTGTATATGTGTGAGTATACATGTGTATGTGTTTAGTTCATATGTGTTAGTATACATGTGTATGAGTTTAGTGCATATGTGTGAGTATACATGTGTATGTTTTAAGTGTATATGTGTGAGTATACATGTGTATGTATTGAGTGCATATTTGTGAGTATACATTTTTGTGTGTAAGTATACAGGTGTATGTGTTTATTTTAAAGGTCATTTTCTACGTAATAAGAATTACTTATAGTCATTAAGGGTATGTCCAAGTTGTGAAATGTAAACAAAGCAAAATGTAAACAAACTAAAATCACATTTTTTATACATCACATTTACGAAAATGTGATGGTCGAAAAAAAGCAGCAGTAGAAGACCGAATATTGAGGATTTTTTCGACCATCACATTTTCGTAAATGAATAGAAATTTACAGTTTTTTTATGAAAATGGTAAATTGAAGTGTTGAATTTGGTATCTATACCTAGTAAACCTGAAAGTATGTGAAAATAAGTGACTTTTAAAGTAAAACAAAATGTGTCTTTCTGCATAGTGTTGTCAATGCTTTCTTGGCACGGTCTGCGCGTGCGCGGAGAGCAATCGTCTGACATCCCGAAAAATTTAAGTGTTTGACTATATCAACTGCACGGACGATGAAGAAGTTTTTACCCTTTCTCCTTGTAATTTCATGAAGGAAAGGGAAAAATTTCCCTTTCCACATGTTGAAGGTCCAATCGCTGATATGTGACTTCTTCATCGTCAGTGCTGTTGATATACTCAAACTGTTTATTTTTCGCGACGCGTCAAAAATGCTATTTTACAGGTCATTTGAATTAGTTGTTTTACTAATTGATATTTATTTATCACACTCAAAAATGATTTTTTTGGAAACTTTGACACTCTAATTTATCATTTTTGTAGAGAAAGTGTTCTAATATTAATTTTTGTGAAAGAAAAAGATGTATAAAAAATGTGATTTTAGTGCTTTGTTTGTTTACGTTTTGCTTTGTTTACATTTCACAACTTGGACATGCCCTTAACCTGCAATTTTTTTCTTGGAATAAGCATGACGTCAAAATTGGACAAAAATTTGGAAAAATTTGAAATCATTTTTCGTACTAAAAACTATTCTAAAACATATATAAAACATGATATAATATAGATTTTTCAAGAAAATGTAATAAAAAAATATGTTTAAATTTTACAAATTATTTTTCTTTTAATAATATTATTTCAAATTTTTTGAATTTTTTCGTCCAACTTTAACGTGATGCTTATTCCAAGAAAAAAATTACAGGTTAATGCCTATAGGTAATTCTTATTTCGTAAAAAATGATCTTTAAAATAAGTCTAAGATTATTAGAAAGCGTTAATTATTTTAAAAGTTATTCAAATTTTTGTAAAACATTAAAAATTACGATTTTTAAAGAATATTTTGAAAAAAATATTTGTCAAATGACTTTTATGAGGTCTTATTCTTTTCATAATTTTAACATCTTCAAAACATAAACAAAAAAAAATTTTAGTTTTCATAAATTTTATATTAACAAATTTTTTTATTCTTTAAAAAATGGATGGACTGCCAATTTTGGCCGGTACTGTATATGTGTGAGTATACATGTGTATGTATTGAGTGTACACGGAAAAAATTAGTCGCTGAAGTTTTCAGATACTACTTGAAGACTCTCGGATATGAAAAAATACTTTATAAACTTATAGAAATACTCTATGATTTTAGCAGAAATTCTCTAAAAAAGTCGAGGACTTTTTATAAACCTAGTAGCGGAAAAAAGTCGTGGAATTATTGTAACACTTTGATACAAAGTTTCGTCGACGAGTCGAGGAAAACGGTGCGCAGAAAAGATGCGCATACTCTCAGGCGATAAACGCGATCTGCAGTCAATTTAATACCGTTCATTTACAAATTCTTGTCTACAGTGTTTGTGAATTATATATTGGAGGATTAAAATCTTTTTATATGTATATATAAAATATAATTATTAATCGTTAAATAAGTTTTTAGAATAATGAACAGAAAATAATTTTATTGCCTTAGTTATTATTTTAATTAAATATTATCATTTTTCTATTCATTTAATAAATTAAAAATAATTGTAAAATAGTCCTTAACGTATTCTGAAATACTCTTTAAAATTCTAAAATATGTTGAAGAGAAATATTTGAGATTTTTAATTTTCAAAATATTGCACTTTTTCTCGCAAGCGGTAAAGAAAGGTTCCATTTAGTATATAAGGACGATGAAAAAGTAGATTCATATAGCGTGCGAAACAACGAAAGTGTAGGATAATATGCGTATTGGTGTTAGCTATTTAGTTTTAGGCAGGTTATTAGTGATTAAATAGTGTCAAATTACATGTGATGAGTGTCGTGATTATGTATAAATGTAGGATTGTAATTAAAAATAAGGCATAAAAGGAATGAAATAAATAAGAACTGAAAGAATTTTTTTTACTGGTCCGCAGAATTTTTCATTTTCCGCGACTATCGTTGAAAGTTTAGAATACTGTAGAAGAAAATTTGGACACGTCTTTTTTCCTCGACTGTCGCCGAATCGTTCGCACTGGCTGTGATTTCATTTTCCTCGACTGTCGCTGAATCGTTCGCGCTGGCTGTGTTTTCATTTTCCTCGACTGTCGCTGAAAGTTTCAAATCCTTTTTCTAAATTCTCTTCGAATGTAGTACATTTTTTCTTCGATCTTTCAATATAATTTTTAAAACAGAGTGATTTAAAAATTTAAATACTTTCGACTACATCCGAAAGTCTTCTACAAAGTCGAGGAAAATTTCAGCAACTAATTTTTTCCGTGTATATGTGTGAGTATACATGTGTATGTTTTGAGTGTATATGTATGAGTATACATGTGTATGTGTTTAGCTCTAAAACCGGTTTTTAGCTCCGTTTAGGAAAAAATTCTTTTTTTCATTGTTTAAACATTGTAGTCCCACTTTTTTATTTATATGTCCTTTTAGGAAAAAACCTCAGCTTTCGTTTAAAAAAAAAAAAAATCGGGTCTCTCCTCCCCAAAAATTGAAATTTATTTTTAATTTTGATTTTTTTTGTGTCAAACAATTTTTTTTTCAAAATGCTTATTTCCAATCGAAAGGGCATGAAAAAACCTTTCCAAAATGTACTTTGTCAAATTTGTATGTTTAATTGTTTAAGAGTAAAAAACTATTGAAATAAGCATTGTACTGAAAAACCCAAAAATTTAAACCCCTCCCCCTCGGAAAATATTGGACTAGGTAAAAAAAATATTTTCACAAAAAATTACTATTTATTAGTACTACACTGAAAAAAAAGTACTGTTGAATCAAATAGCTCCATGCTATTGAATTTCCCGTTATTGATTCAATAACACATTTATTAATCGAACAGCATATTGCTTAAAACGAAAAAATGAAACTGTTTAAATTAAAAGTACGGTACTGTTAAATTAATTATATTCTACAAATTGTTTCTATAGTTCATCTATATATAGCAACAGAATAATTTATTGCTTCTTTGACATTGTTCATTTGAAGCATCTAATAGATAAATTTGAAGAAAATGCGTGTAAATTTGAATCAAATGAAAAGTTGTTTGCTCCAAAGAAGCGCGGTTTTGAAAATGAAAGCATATGCTTTCGTTTCAATGAGTGGTGCTATAGCGGACTGCCTATAGCATATGCTATAAAAATAAGGACACTATGTATTTGATACATTGACAGGTGCTAAATTTATTGAAATACTTATCCACACTTATTTATATGTTTATTAAACCTGTCATTTTTGAGATTCTTATATAAAAAACTATTATTTAAATTGTTTTAAAGAATTAAGGACTAGTTAAATATAAATTCCCTATATAAATTCCCTTATTCACAAGAAAAATCTCGCGCACGGTATTTAACTACAAAGTAACTGTTTAATTTCAGAAGCGAATGTATTACATTGCAGCGCGGCAGTTCTCGTCTATAACGAAAGTTAAGCAGCTTTGGTCGCGGTTACTACATGGATGGGTGACCGATTGGGAACAGCGAATTTTTCAGACTCAAAAAAATATAAAGTGTGTTTGAATGTGTATGTATGTGTGTTTGTCGTTAGAAAAAATGAAAAAAATAATAAAGATGTGTATGTTAATGTGTAAAATTGAAAAAAATATGTATATATGAAGTGTTGTGTTAAAGGTGTGAGAATTAATTAGAGTATATAAACAATATGTGAACAAAAATTTCCTTTTTTCAATTTATCGTTGGTATATCTTTAACCACATAAAAGAATTGACTTAACAGTATGGTGTTATTCAATCGATAGCAACAACTGAAAAAATTAAAAGTACAAATTTTTGATTCATAAAAATGATGCTTTTAAATTGAAAAACTATAGTCATTGACTCAAAAGCATATACTGTTAAATTAAAAAATTTTGATCGTTGATTCAAAAGGAATACCTTCAAATTAACATAGTATGCTGTCAATTTGAGAAATATTCTTTTGTTTCAATGAAAGTGATACTATCGAATCATTAGAATCGGTGCTTTCAAAACAACAGCATATACGTTTGGCAGCCCGTTATGACACTATTCAATGAATCAAACTCATATGTCATTGATTCAACAGCATTTTTTTCTCCGTGTACAAAAGCCCCAAGTTTTGCTACGATTGGAGAAAAATTTTTCTCCACCTTGATCATTTGACATGGAATGCCCTATATGTGTGTTCCTCTCTAGTTGCACAATATACTATTAAGTAGTAAAAATATATACAATAAATTTTTTAATACTTTAAGTAGTAAAAATATCTACAATATTTTTGTGTTACTAAAAACTAAAATTATTTAAAGAAAAAAAATAGACGTAGAAATGGTAAAAAATAAGAAACCAAAATCGATTATAACAATACAATAGAAAGTCATTGATGTAAAACTGAAACCATTGATTAGAATTTGGATCAGAAAGACAAGATGAAGGATAATAGTGAGAGATAAAGACGAATTATAAGAGGGTTATAATCAGGTCAAGGAACAGGGGAAAATGGCAAGAGATAAGATGTAAGATTTTATCTTTTCTTCTATACAACACTATAAGTTTTCTATACATATACACATAGACACACCAGATGTATATGTATCAGCTTTTATATCCTCCATTATATGAGGCTTTTAACTTGATTTATGACAATCTATCCTGTTTTCGATACAGTTAAATGAAGGTTTTTAACATCAGGATGATATATCAGAAGCGCTTTACATTTGATTGAAATAATCATTCGTAAAATAGATAGTAATTTTTCGTGAAAATATTTTTTACCTAGTCCAATATTTTCCGAGGGGGAGGGGGTTAAAATTTCGGGTTTTTCAGTACAATGCTTATTTTGATAATTTTTTACTTTTAAACAATTAAACATACAAATTTGACAAAGTATATTTTGGAAAGGTTTTTTCATGCCCTTTCGATTGGAAATAAGCATTTTGAAAAAAAAATTGTTTGACACAAAAAAAAATCAAAATTAAAAATAAATTTCAATTTTTGAGGGGGAGAGGTACACGGAGAAAATTTCTTTCGTAATGATTACAATAGTCTATATTACAGCTCGGATATGTGACCACTTTTTGTAATGATTACGAAAACTATGTAATTTATTAAAAATTTAGTAGGAGCGATTACTATAGTTACTTTAATGAATCCAAACACTGTATTAATCGTGTTGAAATTTATTTTTTGGAATCATTAATAATTTAGATGTACAGGTTCAGAAAGGTAGTGTATAAGTCTTTCTCGCAAACTGTGAACTTTCATAGCAGTTAGTATATAAGGAAGTTTAAGTCATGTATAAATATGTGTAAATAGCGATCGTTATTATGTTATGCGTTTAGTATTTAAGTTAGATTTATGTACTTAGGGTTTAGTGAAATTGTCTAGTTTAATAATATAATTTATCTTGAAGTGGGTAGTCTTGGAAGAGTGAAATTAATGTGCAATACATGATTAGAAGTCATGAATTACAAAAAAATTTTATTTTAGTTGAAAATTTTTTTTTTTAACTTTACAACAGTCATTTGTAATCAGAAATATAGCAATAGTAGTCTTTACGAAGAACTATAGTAAAATAAGAAGGCAAGGCAGTCGCGGTCACCTTCTTTTACAATAGTCCTGTTGTAAAGACTACTACAGACTGTATCACTAATTCCCTTAGATTGCTGCAAATGTGGATAGAATCCAAGATTTCCTTTTAACGTAGACTATTGTAATCAGTCACATAGACTTTGTGCTAACTCATATTTAGTTCGTATTTATTTCAAATAAATGTTTAATGAGTACACGGAGAAAATTTATTCCTGAAAATTTACTGAACTTTGTTCGGTAAAACTGGGATGAAGTGTCAAAACTGTAAGTTTTAAGGAACAGGACTGTAAAAGCAATTGCATTGAAAAATAATGTAAAAAGAATAAATCTTATGGTACATGTATTAGCCGTTCACTTACAGTTCGGTAAAACGTAGGGTGAATGTACACTATACTTAGTTTTATTGAAAGTTCGGTAAAACGTAAGGCACAGTGTTCGGTGAAACTTATATTTATTGTATAGTTCAGTAAAACGTAGGGTAAGCTATACTTATTTTTATTGAAAGTTCAGTAAAACGTAAGGTACAATGTTCGGTAAAATTTATATTCATTGAATTACTGAATAGTTCGGTAAAACTTGAAGAATAAAAAATAAAAAATAATGTCATTGCAGTAGTTCTACAGTAATACTGCCGTAAATCTCATTTTACCTACTTTAATCACTACCTAAACCCCTACAATCATTCACGAACAAATACTTATTCATTACACCTGCCTACAGTACATTCTAAACGCATACATTAATACATACATCGCACGCTTTACATTATTGCTTCAGAAACTTTCAACTGTCCTTATATATGAATCTCAATTTTATTTCACCGCTTGTGAGAAAGATTCAAATTAATAAACAATAGTTGTATAAAATAAAAGAATCATCCATATTAAATCCATCTTACTGAATAATTTCTAACTATATTTAAGGTCAATTTATGAAATAGTTTCAAATTATATTTTTATTGTTATAAAGAAAAATGTTTAAATTTGTATTTTATGTAATAAAACAATAGTTTATTAAAATTCGTATTATTTCCAAATTTTCATCAAAAAATATTAAAATAATCTATCTAGTGTCAAACACAAAAAATAATTTCCCTGACTTACGTAACTAGAGCAACTTAAGTAATTAATGTAAGTTACGCCACCAGAGTAAAATTTCGTAACTATAGTAACTTACATAATTAAAGAAAAATACTATAATTACATAACCAGACTAAATAACGTAACTACAGTAAATTATGTAAATGGTCAAACCTACGTAAGTTTTTTTAATTGCATAAGGTGTTATAGTTACGTAAGTTATGCAACTTTGATCATTTGTATAAGTTACATAAGTTTCATTATTTACGTAACTTGCGTAAGTTATTCTAGTTACGTGACTTATGTAAGTTTGATCTTTTACGTAAATTACGTAACTTACGTAAGTTGTACCATTTACGTAAATTACGTAAGTTGTATCCTTGGAGTAAGTTACTGTAGTTACGTTATTTACTCTGGTTACGTAACATACGTAACTTACTGTAATTATGTAAATTACTATAGCTACGTAATTTACTCTGGTCACGTAAGTTACATTAATTACTTACGTTGCTCTTGTTACATAAGTATGCGGAAACAATTTTTCTGTGATTGTCACTAAATTATTATGTTTTTCAATCTTTTGTTTCGAGTTGACATAAAACTAAATAGTTTCAAATACTTTTGTTTTTGGATTATTTAAGAACTAAAAAGAAAGTAATTTGCTATTTAATTTCGTTTCAGAAGCGGTTTCTGCTATAAATGAAATTATTAAATATTAGTTAATCAGTACAAATAGGTTAGAAACAACTAACTATTAACGTCAAAGCTTTTTTTTACTACGGGGCATTTAAAAAAGTATTTCAATCCTGAAAACTAACAATTCAGGCAAGTCAAGGAAGTTTTACCGAACTATTCCTGAAAACTAACACTCGAGTCAAGTCAAGAAAGTTTTACCGAACTGTCCCTGAAACGTTAGTGACCATCAAGGAGGTATTCAAAAGAAACGTTAAAATTTAATTTAATTTTCATTAAACGTTCAGTTTCAATTTTGTTTTAACTTTTACAGTACTAGTTTGTAAGGAATAAAGATATGACATTAAATTTTGAATATTATTCCTGAAAAAATAATTTAAAAATTATTAAAAATTACAGTTATGCCACTATATCCCAACTTTACTGAAGAATTCGGTAAAATATAAGGAACAAATTTTCTCCGTGTACGTTCGACTTACAGAATTGTTACAACGAAGCTACTTTAGGCATTACGAAAAGTGGTCACATATCCGAGCAGTACTGTTCGACTATTGTAATCATTAACAGAAAATTTTTCTCCGTGTACGATTGTTTAGAGCGCTCCGGTGAGTAGAAAACTCTTTTTTCATTGTTTAAACATTCTAGTCCTACTTTTTCATATATATGTCCTTTTAGAAAAAACCTCAGCTTTCGTTGAAAAAAAATCGTACCTCTCCCCCCTAAAAATTGAAATTTATTTTTAATTTTGATTTTTTTGGGTCAAAAAATTTTTTTTCAAAATGCTTATATTCAATCGAAAGAGCATGAAAAAACCTTTCCTAAATGTACTTTGTTAAATTTGTATGTTCAATTGTTTAAGAGTAAAAAATTATTAAAATAAACATTGTACTGAAAAACCCCTTGATCACTTGACGTGGAATCGCTTATATATATATATATATATATATATATATATATATATAATAAAATAATTCTCTCAATTTACTATCATAAAATTTTTTCTATCAGCTTAATTTAGAACCTAAAAAGAGAAGGTTTCTATAAGTTTTGCATTCCTCTATAAACTTTTTTACAGTTCAATCATAATTTTTATTGAATATAATCATTTTCCTTTCCTCACGATCTATTGAAAGAACTATTTTATTCTTTTTAAATCTATTTATTTTCATTTACCATTAGTCATCAATTTCTAAAGATTATATCGCATTACAAAACTATAAGCAATTTAAAAAACTCCGAACTCATTACATAAAAAACTTTTTTAAATATGTTTTTAATTTAATAATAAAAATAATAAAAACAATAATAAAAAAAATAATGCTAGTAATATGAAACATAATAATACTATACTAAACCTCGATAACTCAAAACTTTAGACCAATTAGTTATAATTAATTATAATTCATAATTACAAGTTTCCCTTAATAAAGCAACTTGATAGCAAAGAGATTTAGAGACTACTGTTAAGAAAAATTTCCAGTGTCAATAAATACTACATTATGTTAATTTATGAAAAAATCAGAACACGCACTAAACGATTTTTTTTTGTATTACATTGAACCTAAAGACGATAAGTTGTTTCCGCGAATCTTGTAATGAGATAAATGTAATAAATTCCCTTTATATTATTTCTTGTATATAAGGAGAAAAAAGAAATCATCTATTTTAATAGCTTATTAATGCTTCGATGATTCCTCGTGCTGCACATAAAATCCTGTTCAGCAGCTGCTTGAGGGCGCGGTACATATATATATATATATATATATATATATATGTGATAAACTACAGCGATGTTCTTAACTGTTGCTGCCTTGTGCATCGCAATAAGGTTGTCAGGGTGCAAGTAAGTACAAAAAGAATTACTCTATACAAGGTGTTCAATTGAAAATAAATCAATTTAATTCTCCTTCTTAAATACAGATTAGAATTCAAATTTAAAACTAAACAACAAGCTCTTTAATTTTTTAAGGTTGAATGGAATTTTTGAAAAATTTAATCTTGTTTTTGCCTGAATTACAAACAGAGTTATACTTTTTTCTTCAACCTAAAGAATATTCTGATTCACTCTCAAAATAATTAGATACTCAAAAAAGTCTTCTATTACATTTTTTTACGAATTTTTTTAAATGTAATATCCTAAAAAATATAAATAATGTAAATCTTTAGATAAATTTAATAAAAATTTAAAGAATAATTACATTTTTCGAAAAATTCGATTAAAATTCGTTAAAAATAATTAAATAGGGGAGACTGGGGCGAAAAGTTAAACTGACAAAACCGTTAAAATTCATTATCTTAACAACGGGAATAGTTAGAGCATTGTAATTTTAATTATAGAAAGGTATTATCACCCTATATAAATGTCCGGAGTTGTGTGCAATTCTGTTAATTTTTTGGTGTCTATATTAAAAGTTTTTTTTCAACCTACTTTTGAAAATTTTTTCGAAAAAGAAAATATCAACTTTTAAGTATATTTTTTGCATTTATCCTCACCGCGATTTTTTTACTTCATTATTTGGGTCCCCTGAAGAGATACTTAAAGGTATTTGCTAAATATCTTTAGTCAGATTTTTTATATTTGTTGTTAAAGGCAAAAACGCACCCTGGGGCGAAAAGTTAAATGTATTTTTACATGTATTTAAAATTTTTTTTTATTTTTCGTTTTTTTTGTTTATTTGTTTAAAATTCATTTATTTAACATTGGGCAAGTAGTCTGTCAAAAAAGAAGACCGTTCACATGAAATAAACAAAAAAAAATTTTTTTCTTTTTGAAATTTCAATTTTTTAACTTTACAACTATTCTAAAGATTTTGTTAAATAAACAAAGATCTTTTATTTACTAAATTATTTGTTTACGTATACTTTAACTTATCTAATACTTATCACTTATCAGAAAATAGTTTTAGTAGGCTAAAAATAGAATTTAACTTTTCGCCCCAGCTTGGGTTGAAAAGTTAAAGGGTCAGACCATTATATTTCACCTGAAGCCGTTGCGGATTATTTTTTAAAAAATCTCATAATTTGTAAAAATGATGTTTTATATCCATAGAATTCATTTTTGAGAATTATTTTATACAATTTTTTGAATTAAACTTAGAATTTTAATTTTTAAGTTGAGTTTCACAGAAAAAAGGTTAGATTGACAGTTATGAAAATTTAATAAAGAAGCATGGAAATAATTTAGATAATACAAATTTCTTGATTGATATTTGTTAAAAATGAGCTAATTTACTTGTATTAATAGATTATTATGTAAACAAACCCAAATTAATAGATAAAAATTGATTTTAAAACTTAAATATTAAATGTCAAAAGTCACTACATTTTATTTACACTTTTCTAAAAAGTATATAATTATTTAAAAATTTATTACTATTTAATGTAAAGTATTTTTAATGTACTTTTATAATATATGCTAACTTTTTAATTTTATAATATAGAAATATAAAAAATTTTACCTTTAATATTGAGTGTTTCATGATTTTCAGAGATTTTAATCACTTATTTCCCCAAGCAGAAATCAACGACCGGCTTGGTACCGGGCCGGTACCAAGGGCGGACTTGCCGGTGCCGGCGTGAGACAGGCATTACCGCCGGCCCGGAACCGGTCCAGTCAACAATGATAACCCGGGAAATATCCGTCCCGGTGCCGGTAAACCACCGGTCCGGCACCTTACCGGCAAACCATCGGTCCGGTACCGGGCCGGTTCTGCTTTTCAGTGTTTTCGTACCGTAACGACGGTGTAAAAACTGCATCGAAACCGGAACCGGGCCGGTACTAAATTTCATGCCGGCAAAAGTTCATCGCCGGTGTAAAAACGGTATTAAAAAGTAGTACCGGGCCGGTTGTCTTTTATTAACCGGCCCGGTACCACAGTGCCGGTACTGGTTATTGTTCGACCTTACTACCGGGCCGGTGTCGAGCCGGTCGTAGGCATCGGCACAACATCGACTTTTCTGCCTGGGTCTTCTCAGGTGCAAGACGAAAAAATCCATTTTTTGTCTTAATATTTAAGTTTGACCTTCTTTTCCATTCTATTAAATTTTGGTGATGGATAATGAGCTACTTTTTAGTTGAAATTTAGTTTTAAAAATCTGCTGAAAAAACGAATTTGTTGGTTAAAATCCAAGTAGATTTTTTCAAGACTATTGTGATAGCCAACTTCAGTTTTATAAAATTACCTGCTATTTAACCAACAAACTCGCTTTTGGAAGCAGATTTTTTAAACTAAATTTAAACTAAAAAGTAGCTCATTATCCATCACCAAAATTTAATTGAATGGAAAAGAAGGTCAAACTTAAATATTAAGACAAAAAAATGGATTTTTTCGTCTTGCACCTGAGAAGAAATAAGTGATTAAAATCTCTGAAAGTCATGAAACACTCAATATTAAAGGTAAAATTTTTTATATTTCTTTATTATAAAATTAAAAAGTTAGCACATAATATGAAAGTACATTGAAAGTACTTTACATTATGTAGTATTAAATTTTGTTAATATTTATAAACTTTTTAGAAAAATATAATTAAAATGCAGTGACTTTTGACATTTCATAGGTAAATTTTTAAATCAATTTTTATCTATTATTTTAGGTATGTTTGCATAATAATCTATTTATTCAAGTAAATAAGCCCATTTTTAACAAATATCAATCAAGAAATTTGTATTATCTAAATTATTTCCATGCTTCTTTATTAAATTTTCATAACTGTCAATCTAACCTTTTTTCTGTGAAACTCAACTTAAAAATGAAAATTCTAAGTTTAATTCAAAAAATTGTATAAAATAATTCTCAAAAATGAATTCTATGGATATTAAACATCATTTTTACAAGTTATGAGATTTTTTTTTTAAATAGGCCGCAACGGCTTTAGGTGAAATATAATGGACTGACCCTAAAAAAAACAAAATTTTCAAAAAAGGACAAAACATGTATTTTATGCGAAAATGTCAGGAACTTTTTTATTGAAAGTTGCAGAGGACAAGTTGCCCTACAATATTGATATACAAATATTTTTGCATCTAAGCGGATTATATTGCCATAAAAAATCATTTATGCAAAATTTAATTTTTGCGCAGTCTCCCCTATCTGAGATATGTTTTATTATTTAGAAGAATAATTCAATACCTACACGGAGAAAATTTCTTTCGTAATGATTACAATAGTCTATATTACAGCTTGGATATGTGACCACTTTTTGTAATGATTACGAAAACTATGTAATTTATTAAAAATTTAGTAGGAGCGATTACTATAGTTACTTTAATGAATCCAAACACTGTATTAATCGTGTTGAAATTTATTTTTTGGAATCATTAATAATTTAGATGTACAGGTTCAGAAAGGGTACTGTAGGCATTCACGCAGAGACTTGTTATAATTACAATAGTCTACGTTAAAAGGAAATCTTGGATTCTGTTCACATGTGTAGCCGTCTAAGGAAATCAGTGATACAGACTGTAGTAGCCTTTACAACAGGACTATAGTAAAATAAGGTGACCGCGGCTGCCTTACCTTCTTATTTTACTATAGTTCTTCGTAAAGACTACTATTGCTATATTTCTGATTACAAATGACTGTTGTAAAGTTAAAAAGAAAATTTTCAACTAAAAAAGTTTTTTTTGTAATTCATGACTTGCGTAAAGTACGTAAGTTACCTAATTAGTGCAATTTACAATAATTCGTCCATTACGTAACTTAAGTTATTTACGTAAGTGCAACTTACGTTATTTACGTAACTTATATTTTTACGTATCATACATTATTTACGGAACTTATATTTTACGTAAATTACGTAAGTTAACTTACTTATGCAACTTACTTTTTTATTTACGTAACTTACGTAAGTTGTGTAAATTATATAACAATTTATACAGGCAAGAAATCTTGTACCTTCGGTGCGTGTGTTAGAAAAAAAATGTTTCACTATGGAAATGTAATAAAAAATAAACCTTACAATATTAAAGACTAACAATGAACAATAATTGTATTAATTACTGAGAACGAAGTGATTTTTTGACATTTAAAGTGTATAAGTCTTTCTCGCAAGCTGTGAACTTTCATAGCAGTTAGTATATAAGGAAGTTTAAGTCATGTATAAATATGTGTAAATAGCGATCGTTATTATGTTATGCGTTTAGTATTTAAGTTAGATTTATGTACTTAGGGTTTAGTGAAATTGTCTAGTTTAATAATATAATTTATCTTGAAGTGGATAGTCTTGGAAGAGTGAAATTAATGTGCAATACATGATTAGAAGTCATGAATTACAAAAAAATTTTATTTTAGTTGAAAATTTTCTTTTTTAACTTTACAACAGTCATTTGTAATCAGAAATATAGCAATAGTAGTCTTTACGAAGAACTATAGTAAAATAAGAAGGCAAGGCAGTCGCGGTCACCTTCTTTTACAATAGTCCTGTTGTAAAGATTACTACAGACTGTATCACTAATTCCCTTAGATTGCTGCAAATGTGGATAGAATCCAAGATTTCCTTTTAACGTAGACTATTGTAATCAGTCACATAGACTTTGTGCTAACTCATATTTAGTTCGTATTTATTTCAAATAAATGTTTAATGCGTACGTTCGACTTACAGAATTGTTACAACGAAGCTACTTTAGGCATTACGAAAAGTGGTCACATATCCGAGCAGTACTGTTCGACTATTGTAATCATTAACAGAAAATTTTTCTCCGTGTACAACAATAACACTGCCACACAACAGAAAATTTTTGACCGAGACACTACAATAGTATATTCCCATGTATTTTTCTCGCTGAATCCGAAGTAAGAATTGTGAAATTGGTTTTTTTTGAGTTATACTCAAAAAACGACTTAACAACCAAATAAAAATAAAAAAAAAATAAAAAGGTTTTTTTATTACACTACAGTAATATATTTTCATGCAATTTTTCAAACTGAATCTGAATTCAAAGTCAGAATTAATAGATTTGCTTAAAATTTTGAGACAAACTCAAAAAAGGACCAAAAAACCGAATTAATATCTAAAAATTAAAAAAAAATTGTATAACACTACAGTAGTATATTTCTAATTATTCTGTCAATTCCGACTTCAAATTCGCATTTAGCGGGAAAAATACATAGAAATATACTATCGTGGTGTTATAACTTTTTTTGAATTTTTTTTCTCAAAATTATAAGCAATTTTTTCAATACTGACTTCAAATTCGGATTCACCGTAAAAAAATACTTAGAAATATACTACTGTAGTGTTATAAACAAAATTTTTTCATTTTTTAAATTTTAATTCGTTTTTTTGAGTTTATCTCGAAATTTTGAAAAAATCTATCAATTGAAGGGCTACATAAAATAAAGGGACGAACACGAGACTTGGAAGGGATACTACCAGTCAGGCAAAAAACTTTTTTTTGTGCCTGTGTAATGTATTTATTTATAAAAATAATTGGATCCCTGTTAAAAATTTTATTATATATGAAACAATTCCGATGTCAGTTTTTTAAAGTTCAAAGTGGATTCTAATGAGTTCATGGTGGATCTCCATGATATGCCATATTGGATCCGCCATTTTGAATTTTGAAAAACTGACATCGGAATTGTCATCAGAGACCCCGAAACCCCTCGAGTGACAAGTTACAAGCGAATCCAAATTTTTAAAAATGTCCGACATATTGGATCCGCCACTTTGAATTTTAAAAAACTGACATTGGATTCGTCTTCAGCAACCCCGAAACCCCGCGAGTGATAATTTTCAAGCGAATACAATTTAAAAAAAATGTCCGACATATTGGATCCGCCATTTTAAATTTTGAAAAACTGCCATCGAATTCGTCATCAGCAACCCCGAAACTCCCGAGTATCCATTTTGAATCGAATTTGCAAACTTTTTGAATGTTGGTGTAAATTTTGATTTTTTTACAATAATGCATTTACTTTTTCAAAACTTTGATTCCGCCATCATGAAATCTTCTCTATTTCATATTTTGAAAGTACATAACTATTTTGCCCACCAATAGCATATTCAAGAAAGGTTTTAAAAAATTTTATAGATCTGAAAAAAAATATTTTAAAAAATGTACTTATTTTTTTGGTTTTTTTAAAAATAACCGCCATATTGGATTTTGTGTTAATCGAATAGCTATTTTGACCCTAGAATTTGAAAGAGCGTCTATAAATACTTCAAATCGTGTATTGAAGTCCAAGTAAAAATTTTTGTCATTTGGGCGTTAATGTGTTAACGAGAACTTTTTTAAATGTTCAATTTCTTTAAAAAAAAATTATGATTAGAAATAAAATAATTGAAGGTTTTGTTTTGGAATTCGTAGTAATTGCATAATTTGTGAGGCAAACAAAAAAGATGCCAAAATGCAGAATTTTTCTATGAATTCTAAAAATGTTATTTTTTCTAATACTTTTAGTAAAAACTCTTAACTTTTCTAACCTGTAGAAAAATTATCATCAAATAAATATCTCCAACTGTTGATTTAATCTGTTAAAATTACTATCACTATCATTAATAAAAATATTATGCAACTACTTAATTATTCATAAATGATATTCACCTAAACTGTCATATACTACTGCATGAAGCTAAATACTAACAAAACTTTTATCAACAGCCAGGGACAGATAAATATACCCTAGGTTTTATCGTATAATAAAAATTATGCATAAAAAACAAGAAATCCTTATTTTCATACATTCATAGTAATAATTAAAATCGAAACTTTTTGTTTTCTAAATTAATGGTAATTACCGTTAACTGTAACAAACCTACTCGAATTTAACGAATCCTATCCAATTAGTTATAAGTTATTATATCCTTAATTTTTATTCTCGTGCGCGTTCCACAAACATTTTCCTACCATCTCCAAACTAAATTCTAAAAATAAATAATTAAAAAAACACAATTTCTTTTTCACGTGTACTTACAGCTCGTTAAAAATGAAATATTACAGAAATGAGTTCACCTATTTATCGTCATATATAAGCAATTTTCCATCAGCATTTATTTTTATCACGCTTGTTCTGATTAGTTGAAGATGATGCGTGGTAATAATTTTAGAAAGGCCATAAAAAAGGGGAAAAAAATTATTTTAACGAGTTCGCACTTGCTGGTAACATTTGCACAGACTCGTGCAACAAGACACCCTGTGTGTAAAATCAAATCAGTAATAAATGGTGGTACGTGATATAGTTAGTGACCCGTGACATAAGAAACGTAGAGAGAAAGAGAGATGCCTTTTATTTAAAGCCTCAGAAGGATGAGTTCGCGGACGGTATCAGATTACGGATATGATCCTTCGAGATGAGAACTGCATGTGCTCTTCCGGAAAAACAATTACTGTAAACTGTAAAAAGACTCGCCGCAGATTAGACTCATATCGTTGTATTAAACGAGCTTTGCGAATTTTTCTTTCTAAATATGCAGACAGTGCTTTATTGAAGCTGTTTGCGAGAAGAACAAGATGATGATGGTGATCGTGATGTTGATGATGATGAGAAACAAGAAAATTAAAAGGTAAAACATCAGTGAAAAAAGTAGAAGAAAAAGAAATAGTGAAAGAAGAAAATTAGAAGAAAAATAGTAGAATTAAATAAAGACAAATAGAAAATGAAGTCAAAGAAAATAAAGCAAGAAGACAAAATAGCAAAGAAACTACTCGCCACGAAAAGATGCATAACCTATAGTTGCTTATTCAAAAATTTACAACCTTCTAACATGGCTCAAAAAGTTTTCTCGTAATATTAATACAATAATACTACAAAAAGAAATTTATGATAATAATTAGAAGAGGTGTCAAAATGTTCATGTTAAACATTGACCAACAAATTATGTAAAACACGTTAAAATAAAAATTAAAAAAAACATTGTTTCCCAGGTGAGAATTGACGCTCGGTTCAGACTTTACGAAAACTTGGTTGAGCTTTGGTCAACATTGATCAAGCCTCGGTGAGACGGCGGAAACAACGTTGCTTCTAGCCATAATGTAACACCGATTTTAACCTGACGCGCAGTTTTGCTGAAGATTGGCGTTCAATCTTCAATCAAAACTGCGGAACCCAAATGCAGGACTTAAACAAGGCTGAACATAAACGGTTTATTATTTCTTAAAAAATTTAAGAAAAAAATCAATTTCAAGTATGGTAATGTTAAAAGATACAAGGAATTACAAAAAAATATGTTTAAAAATAAACCATGCAAAAATTTAAAACACATTATAGAAATAAAGGTTTGTTCTCTCCTATTTTCTCTCATTCTATACCGTTCTCTCTTCTTCTCTTTTATTATAGTGTTTGAAAAGTATAAAAAATCAAAGTTGATTTTTGTTGTAGTATTAGTAAGATATAATTATAAATTTTAGTATGAATTTTTAGTTCAGTTTTTTCCAAATGCGAGTAAAAAAAGTGAAAGGGTGTCTTCTTTCATTTTTAATTGCTTATGTAATAGAAAATATTTTTTTGTATATACCCAGGCAAAAAAGTCGGACGAATTCCCGGATCATCCAACCGTCAAGGATCCGCACCGATTGAATTGGAGAGTCAATGCCGGTACAGGCAGTCTGTACCGATTCGGATGTTAATGTCTGCTGGCATGGTACAAAGATGGATCCGACCGCCGGATCAAAATTTATACTGTGTTGTAATGGCTGTGTATCCGGCTCGGTACAGATTTGATGCCGCCGAACAACCGGCGTTGTACTGGCATTCGTCCGTCTGACAACCTGAGCGGTATAGACGTTCTACCGACTGCGAACTAATATCATTTATGTTGTTATTATTAAGATTTCAATTAATAATAATATGCTAAGAATATGGTTAATGTCATTGTTTTTTAAAACAATTTAATGTTTTCTAGAATAATTATTTTTTTTAATTAACACATTATTTAGAATCTTCAGAAATAGATTTTTTAGAATGCAAAAATTTAGCTATAGTCTTATTGTGTTTAATAAAAATTAATAAATTAAAATGAATAAAATAATAATTATAGTAATAAAAATTATAAATCCATTATGTTATAAAACATTTTTGTAGGAGAATTATTTAAAGTTTAAATATTAAAAAAAGAATTAACAATACAAGATTATAAAATTTAATTGTATACACTGAAAAAAAGTGCTGTTGAATTAAATAGCTCCATGCTATTGAATTTCCCGTTATTGATTCAATGACACATTTATTAATCGAACAGCATATTGCTTAAAAAGAAAAAATGAAACTGTTTAAATTAAAAGTACGGTACTGTTAAATTAATGATATTCTACAAATTGTTTCTATAGTTCATCTATATATAGCAACAGAATAATTTATTGCTTCTTTGACATTATTCATTTGAAGCATCTAATAGATAAATTTGAAGAAAATGCGTGTAAATTTAAGTGGTGCTATAGCGGACTGCCTATAGCATATGCTATAAAAATAAGGACACTATGTATTTGAGACATTGACAGGTGCTAAATTTATTGAAATACTTAACCGCACATATTTATATGTTTATTAAACCTGTCGTTTTTGAAATTCTTATATAAAAAAGTATTATTTAAATTGTTTTAAAGAATTAATGACTAGTCAAATATAAATTCCCTTATACACGAGAAAAATCTCGCGCACGGTATTTAACCACAAAGAAACTGCTTAATGTAAGAAGCGAATGTATTACATAGCAGCGCGGCGGTTCTTGTCTATCACGAAAGATAAGCAGCTTTGGTCGCGGTTACTACATGGATAGGTGACCGATTGGGAACAGCGTATTTTTCAGACTCAAAAAAATATAAAGTGTGTTTGAATGTGTATGTGTGTGTGTTTATATCGTTGGAAAAAATGAAAAAAATAATAAATATGTGTATGTTAGTGTGTAAAATTGAAAAAGATGTATATAAGAAGTGTTGTGTTAAAAGTGTGAGAATTAATTATAGTATATAAAAAATATGTCAACGAAAATGTCCTTTTTCAATTTATCGTTGGTATATCTTTAACCACATAAAAGAATTGACTTAACAGTATGGTGTTATTCAATCGATAGCAACAACTAAAAAAATTAAAAGTACAAATTTTTGAATCATAAAAATGATGCTTTTAAATTGAAAAACTATAGTCATTGACTCAAAAGCATATACTGTTAAATTAAAAATTTTGATCGTTGATTCAAAAACAATACCTTCAAATTAACATAGTATGCTGTCAATTTGAGAAATATGCTTTTGTTTCAATGAAAGTGATACTATCGAATCATTAGAATCGGTGCTTTCAAAACAACAGCATATACGTTTGGCAGTCCGTTATAACACTATTCAATGAATCAAACTGATATGTCATTGATTCAACAGCGTTTTTTTTCTCCGTGTAAAAATTAATGAATTTGAAAAATAGGTTTCAATTATATTTTTTATTTATCAATTAACAAATAAATTTAAAAATTAACTTTTTTTGTTATATTCAAATTTCTTTAATAATTATAAATAAAGTATACAACTAATTATTTATAAATATAAACAAAATTAATAATAAAAGTAATAAATAAATATAATAATATGCTCAGATCCGCATGCGAGCGAATAGCGTAGTGGTTAGCGTATTAGACTTCGGTGCTTCGATTAGGAATAGCTTGGGCTTCGTATCCCACTTGTGCGAGCGTTTAGAATTTTAATGTGTAAAAAAATGTAGAATGTGTTAAAAATGCTGGAAATGATCTATAAATAAATATTAATTAACATGCACCATGCATAGTTAATTAAATATTATTTTATTTTTCAATATAAAATATAATTTAGTCTGGCTAGACAGACGAATGCCGGTACAACGCCGGTTGTTCGGCGGCATCAAATCTGTACCGAGCCGGACACACAGCCATTACAACATTACAGTCATGTTCTAGTAGCAGGCCTGCACCGATCCGGTTGTCTTGCGGACGAATGTCAGTACAGTCTTACCAACGTCTGTACATGCGCGGTATAATGCCAGTGGTAAATTTCCGCCTGGGTACTGCTTTTTTAAAGGATTCACGAAAAAAATCTTCATCTAGAACATCTACAAAATTCACTATATTAGTGAAATTTTTAGTTATTGTAACGAATACTTTCGCTATTTCAGAGAAAGTAATCGCTGTTCCAGTTAAAGATTTTTTCCGTGTTGTAAAAACTAAAGAAAAAATATTTTTGTAATAACTTTTATTAGTAATTAAACATTAAACACTTTACTTTGAAGTAATGAAAGTTAAAATAAAATATTTTTATAACAACAATCTTAAAATTTAGGTTTAAAAAAAAATGTATTTGGACATCTCCCTCGGACTTTACTCTATCATAATATAATAGGGGAGACCGGGGCGTAATGAATGAGTTCAATTTATTCAAAAGTGGTAAATCAGAGTATATATATATGGGTGATTTATCTGAAAGGCACCTGTTTTTTCAAAAAACTAAAAAAAATAATTTTTACATTTTCTGAATTTTTGTCATGGGTAACCAGTAGACACAAAAATCGCCGTACGTTTTAAGGACGTTCCTCAAACCGGTTTTAAAACATTTCATGTCTCTTACCAGACATAAAACGTTTTAGGAACGTTCTAAAAACGTTCCTGATGTTCTGTGCCGACAGGGTAGGTTTTAAATACGTTTAAAAATAAAAATCTAATTTGCACAAAATTAATTTTTAAAAATAAGCCTTCCAGCATCATTCTAATATTAAGTGTTTTGAAGGTTAAATATTAACCCGCGTGGAAAACGAAATATGGGCAAAAGCTAGCAAACCATGGGAAAAACATAGGCACAGATTTTAGCCATAGTTGGTAAGCTTTCAGCCATGTTTTAAGTATGGGCAAACGCTAGCAAACTATTACTTATGCACTGTTGACACGTATGAGAAACATCTCACATCACGATTGTTAATTTAATAATAATCGTTCAGGTAAATCAAATGAATGATACTGACATGAGTTGAAGTTATACATATATTTAAGACAAAAGTTAAAATTGAAAGTAAATTCTTAGGTTAATCGCGAGTACATGTTTCGATTCCGAAAGTTGATGTTATTCTGACAATTTCCAAAAATGGAAGGTGTTTCAAAGTGAGAAATAAGAGGTTTTTAGGTGGGAGAAATTTGAAAACGCCCAAAAATACGTACTCAAGAAGTGGGGTTAAAAGTGGAGGAAACACTTAAAGTGCGAAATAATTACAGGTTTAATGACTCTAGTACCTCCTTTATTTTCCTTTATTTTGGTTAGGTTTCGTATTCAAAGCACGATGTGACAAATTTCGATTTTTGCTTCTTAAGTTTATAGGTGTTTATTTTTATCTCTTTTTTTATTAAGGTAAAAACCCACAAAAAAGTTTGTAGAATTCAAAAGGATCTTATATTACAGACAAACTACAATTAGTACTTATTTCTCGTTTTATGAATTTAGTTTTAAAAAGTAATTTTCTTGTAAATGCTCAATTTTACACTATTATTAATTTGATATATTAACAATTCACTTAACATACCGCCCGAATTAAACTAATCTAGTTCAAAAAACAAGTTGTTCATTTCATGACCATTTAGCTTCCTCAATATATATTATTATATATAATTTTAAAAGTTAAATAATTATAATAGTTTATTAAATATAATTAATAAACCAGGTAAAGTACCCTGAATAAATATTAATTATTCAATTTTTGATTATAGAATAATTATTTTAAAGTGTTATGATAAAATGTTAAAAATACAAAATTTTAATTTTTTGTGAAAAATTAAAATATTTATTAATTCTATAAATTTTGATGAAATATATACTTTATATACATGAATCGATTCGTTTTTATGTCAGGAATGCAATTTTGACAAGAATTATTAAAAATTTTAATGTAGAAAAAAGTTATTTCAAAAAACCAAAAAATTAATTTTTTCAAAAATTAAAAAAATTTTGAAAAATTTTTTTTTTTATATATTTTTGAAAATCCTTCTGTCTGATTCTTGGTATTCATGACCGTAATACACCTACAAAATCTTATCAAAATCCATCAAGATGTGCAAGAGAAAATTTGTCCACAAGAATCGGTGACATACACACACACACACACACATACACCCACACACACACACACACATACACACACACATACATACACACATACATCCGGACATTTGTTCCTCTCGACGAATTATATATACTACACTTGAAAATTTGTAAAAATAATTGATTTTAAAAAATTCGGAAATCGACATCACTATAAGGCTTCCTTTATGAGGAAGCAATATTAATTAAACTTGATTGAAGTCACTTAAATGTCATTTAATTGATAGGGAGAGGAACTATGCGTTTTACAGATCGCTTATAAGTTCCGGTTGTGGTTCAAACTGTAACAACTCTAACGATTGAGTCATCACTAGGGTGGATTTCAATAATTCTACTTAGGTGCCAGCGTAAGGATGGAATGTTGTCTTCTTTCAGGATGATCATGGTACCAACTTCTGGATTCGCTTCTTTGGATTGTTGCCATTTGCAACGGACATTCAGCTGATTCAGATACTCCTTGTACCATCTTTTCCAAAAGCATTACTTCAGCAGTAAAACATTTTGCCAGTTTGACAACCGATTTTCTGGTATATCAGATAGATCGTGTTCTGGTATACTCATTAATGAATCACCAATTAGGAAGTGAGATGGTGATAATGATTTAAGATCATTGGGATCAGATGATAAGGAAGTAATTCGTCGGGAGTTAAGGATTGCTTCGATTTTGGCAGCAAACGTACTCATTTCTTTAAAAGAAAACAATCTTTCGCTAATAGTTCTAATAAAAAGATATTTAAAAGATTTTACTGCAGCCTCCCACAAACCACCAAAATGCGGAGAATTTGGAGGTGAAAACTTCCAATTAATGCCCTGATTCTCGAGAAATGTTAACACTTGTTCATTGTGATGTTCTGAGTTTAAAAGTTCGCGCAATGTTTTTGTTAATTCATTATTTGCGCCAACGAAATTAGTTCCGTTGTCGGAAAAAATAGTAGAGCTTTTTCCTCTACGAGCAAAAAATCTTTTCAAACAACCGATAAAAGTTTCGGTAGTTAAATCACTTACCAGCTCAATGTGACAAGCCTTAGTAGCAAAACATACGAATATCAAAATGTAGGCTTTGACTTTGCCTCTATTTCGGTGCTTTTTTTCTTTAATAAAAAATGGGCCACAATAATCAACACCAGTAATTATGAACAGTCGCGATTGCCTAATTCGTTCCTTGGGCAAATTGCCCATTAAATAATTTTGATTCGTAGGTTTTGCCCTTAAGCAAATTATGCATTTTTTAATAACACTTTTAATAGTGCTCATTCCATTAATTGGCCAATAATTAGATCTGACTGCATTCAATGTTGCTTGAGAACCACTGTGATAATTTATTTCATGTTCAGATCTAATTATTAAAATTGTAATGTCCTCCCACGCGTACCAACCCATCTTTATCTAAAAAAGGATTCAAAGAAGTTAAACTGCTTGAACGATGTAAACTCTCATCGTTTCCTAATGCCTTGATTTCGCGTAGAAAAAATTGTTTTTGCAATAAAATAAGAATTTTTTTCATTGCAAGTTGTGTTTCTTTAATTGACAGATGTCTCATGTTTACAATGTTTCATTAATTGCAAATAATGAAATTAAAACAAGCGATAAAAATTGCATTTTGAACAAATTTTCTTCTCTCAGAAAAACCAAGCGAGTTATTGCATATTGCATGAAATTCTTTAATAATGTAAAGAATAAAGTAAAATCGAGAAAAGAAAATGTTGAATAAAAAAATTCCGAAACAAAAGTAAACATGAGACATCTGTCAATTAAAGAAACACAACTTGCAATGAAAAAAATTCTTATTTTATTGCAAAAACAATTTTTTCTACGCGAAATCAAGGCATTAGGAAACGATGAGAGTTTACATCGTTCAAGCAGTTTAACTTCTTTGAATCCTTTTTTAGATAAAGATGGGTTGGTACGCGTGGGAGGACATTACAATTTTAATAATACAATTATAATTCTAAATTTGGTACTTTATTGAATTGACTACAAGGCCAATGCTTCTCAGACAAACCAAGCCAGCTAGGACCAGTAATCCACATTGCATTTTGTATGAATTCAGTAGGCATTTGACCTCTTGAAATAAAATCTGCAGGATTTTGTTCTGTTGGGACATGTTTCCAATCTGAAGGGTCTGTTATTTCGCGAATTTGAGAAACCCGATTTGCGACAAACGTTTTTAAGAGATACTGATCTGTTCTTGGATTCCATTGAATGCCCAGAGTTTTAATTTATAATGATGGATCAGAAAACAGTTTAATGTTTATTAAATCATCTGGTAACGAAGATATTATGTGACCTAATTCTTCGTATTCTCGCATAAATTTGCAATATTCGCTTTTTATCTTTTTATTCAATTCGAATTTTCTTTCTAAAGAAAATAATTGACTTTCAGCAATTGTATAAGAATTGTCGAGTTTGTGGATTTTATCATTTACCGGTAATTTTACTGTAAATTTGCCGTCGCGATCACACATTTTATTATCCCTGTTAAATTCTACACTGTTTAAACTTGACACAAGTTAATTAAGTAAAAACCGCTGCCAAGTTATAAATTTTTGTTATAATTTTGGTACTCATTTCATTCGTTTTCGTAAATCTTGTTGTGTTTATTTCATGAACACTTTGCTTCCTCATAGAGATGTTAATAACAATAAAGTATGAATTTAGAACAACTATTCTTAAGTGCTGTAATATTTTTTTCTCTTTATTTAATACTTTCAAATGAAAAATTTTTTTTTCACAATTTCTGTTTTTTAAAATATCAATAACTTCTTTATTTCTAATCGAAATAGCTTTAAAAATAGGTCAATCGAAGGGTTTTTTAATGCTCTACAAGTTGGTAACTATGGTTTTAATGTTATTTCTACATTTTTCAACAAAATTCTCAAAAAAGTCTTATTTTCCAAAATTTTTGATTTTTAAAAGTTTAATATCTCCGGTGAATATGAACGAAAAATGTTCATTCTGGGCTCAAAAGATGCGTCTAAAAAAACTCTAAAAAATTAGAGAAAAACATTAATTTAAATTTAAAGAATTTAATGAAATTATATTTTTATTACTAAATAAATTAGTGTAGAGTTTAACAGTGTGCAATGTAACTGTATAGAATTCTAACATAATTAATTTTTAAAAATATATTAAACGTGTGCAGAGTTTAAAGGTGAATAATTTAACTGTGTAGAGTCTAAGAAATCAATTTTCTATTTATTCAATAAATATGTAAAGAATTTATCAGTGTTTAATTTAAACGTAGAGAATTTAACGAAATTAATTTTCTTTTTTACTTGATAAACGTGTGTAGAATTTATGTATGTGTAATTTAACTGCGTAGAATTAAATAATTATATTATTCTATTATTAATTAAACGCGTGTGCATTTTAACCGTAAAGAGTTTAACTGTGTAAGGTTTAAAATTAATAACTTTTACTTATTTAATAAATATATGTAGAGTTTGAACAGTGCTCAATTTAACTGTGTAGAATTTAGAAATTTAATTGTGGAGAGTTTAAACAATGCAGAATTTATCATTGCACAGTTTGCCGTGTAGAGTTTTAACAGAGTACAGTTTAAATGTGTAGTATTTGAACCGCCCCATTTGTAATACTCATATAAAACTAAAGTGTCGCATTACTGTCTACAACTGAATACAACCTTTTCCTTTTTTTCTTTTTAATATAAAATACCGTCTAATCGGAGGTACTGAATTAATAGTATATTTAGAAGGGGGATCCTCTACTTTTTCAAAAATAATAATAAATTTTGAAGAATTTAACGTTTATCTTGTAATGAATGAATTTAACTTATCGAAAAATACTTTCAATACAGTTAAGCCTGAATTCGCTTAGTATATAGATTTTCTTTAATAATATTATTCAGAATCAGGGACCGTTACGGAAATCAAATTTTGATTTCGTTACGATATTCCAAAACAAAACGAAACTATTAATGTATTTTAATTCTGATACTGTAACGAAACAAAATTTACTTCATATTTTGATTTTGATACTGTAACGAAACAAAATTTACTTTCTATTTTGATTCCGATACTGTAACGAAACAAAATTCACATCCTATTTTGATTCTGATACTGTAACGAAACAAAATTTACTTCCTATTTTGATTCTGATACTGTAATACTGCAATTTGGTTTTCTTATAGAAACAGCAATTGATTCGAATTCTATTTCAGATTTCATAAGTAAAAACGATATTATCTTCTGATATATTTGACATTTGCAACAAAATTTAGGTTCAATCGCACTTCTACATGCGCAGTATTATTTTATAAAAATTAAAACAAGAAAGAATTTTGATTTTGATATTAAAACCAAAACGAAATAGAGTGGAATTTTGATTTTGATATTGGAACCAAGACGAAACACAGTTGAATTTTGATTTTGATAATGGAACCAAAACGAAATAGAGTGGAATTTTGATTTTGATATTGGAATCAGAACTAAATAGGGTGGAATTTTGATTCTAATACCCATATCCGAATCAAAACAAAAGTATTTTTTAATTTTGTTTTGATTCCGTGACGGTCTCTGTTTAGAATAATCAAATTTATACTTAACAAGGATAATCATTGTTTAAAAGAATTTGTTAAACTTTCCGCAAATTGTAAATTTGTGTTATACGAATTAAAAACAGACAAAACTAAATCAACACCATCTTTGTGAATACATAAAATTGTATCGTCAACATCTCTAGAGTAAAAAAGTGGTGCACAATTATATTTAGTTTTTAAAACATTAAGGCAATCACTTTCCAAATCATCCATAACAATATCAGCGAAGAATGGAAAGAATTTTTTTCTTTCAAAAAATCAAACATCAAAAATTCTTAAATCGCTGAATGACAACGACTTTTTAAATTATAAACATCACAATAAAATCAATTGACTCTAACTGACACAGTGATACCAAAGTTTTGTCTAATTGTTTCTTTGATTAATAGCCCAACACATTTTCTTGCAAAACTTCTATACAATCAATTGAAACCACAAATTATTGTTCCAAAATCCCATCTTAAGAATAGATTTGATCTTATAAAAAAATTGGAGAATATAATAATTCCAGATGATTTTATTTTAATGTCTCTTGATGTTTGTTCTTTGTTTACTAAAGTACCGCTTAATTTAGTTATTGATGATTTTGAGCGTAGATACACATCTCTTGCGAATTGTAAAATGACATTTTCTGAAGTTATAAAATGCACAAAGTTTCTTTTTAATAATACGATTTTCGTTTTTAATAAAAAAATTTATAATCAAATCGATGTCACTCCAATTGGTTCACCCATTTCTCCGTTGATCTAGTTTTGTCTATTTTTAATTCGTATAACACGAATTTACAATTTACTTATGAACTCCAAGTTGATAAAAAAATTAATTTTCTTGATATACAGTGCCGATCAGCAGGATTTGCCCACCCTGACACAGTGAAAGGTATTACAAAAAGTTTTATATTTTGATATCTAGTAAAGATATCGAGCTTTTTAAGGTCTCATTTTTAAAATTTCATCTTCTACTTTAACAATTAAAAATAATTTTTTAACAAACATTTTTTTAATGTTTAATTACTGTTTAGAGATGTAACGAACTGACTTCGTCAAATTTATTTTTAATTTGAAGGAACACAAAATACAACACAAAACATACAAATGTAAATTCGTCTTTCTTCGTATGTAAAACCAAAACCGAATTGAAAACAACCCTGGTTGCTCATTATATAATAAAGCAGAGAGCAAATTAAAATAAGTATTCACAATCGATGTTATTAACACCTGTGGAATTTGTATTTCACAGCTTTCAATAAAAACACTTAAAATTGACGTATCCGAGTTCAATAAACTAGGATCACGCCACCGTAAAAATACAACTATGCAAAATGCACTGGTCAACGACCAAGTGTTGCAAAATAATAAAGATCTCCCCACTCGATTTTCGGTGTACGAAATCGATAAAAAATTGGAGATCGAGGAGTTGGAATAAGGCTTCCTTAGAGGAAAGTCGCATTAGGTTTGTTAAATCCAAGGGCAACTTATTTATTGTACGAATCATACAACTTATTGTTAAATATATAATCAATTTTGTTAAATGCTTAATCAATTTGTTGTTTTATCATTATAAACCTTTGTTTCCTAAATTATTACTTCACCTTAAAAATAGGGATTCTCATTCAACAGACTGAACTGATAGTCTGGAAGGAGGAGGATCTACTACCAACGGGGTCTAAGGTTTCGGAACATTTCCGTGTAACATTCCTTGAGTTCCTTTTTATTGTAACGATTAAATAATTAATTAATTCGTTTATTACAAGAGAAAACAAAAATTTCAATTTTCTTGTCGATTTCAAACAATTGCAGTTTTTTAACAAGTCATCGCAAATTAATTTTATAAAACGCATTTTAAAGCTTGTTTCATCGCCCTTAAAATCCTTTTTTTTTAAATTGTCATACGATTTTTTAAAGGTAATTATTATTATTATTATTAGAAAAAGTTTAAAACAAAAAATGTTCATTTCTGTATGTAGATTAAAGAAAAAATATAAAAAAAAATTTTAAACAAATTTTTTTACCACTTTTTTACATTATACATATTTTTAACTCAAATAAAATTCATATGTACAAACTTAAAAGACAGTTAAATCAACAGTGTTTAAACGGTAGTAATATTAATTCTATAATCAAAAGCTATTTAAATTATAGTGAAGGTGAAAGTATTTTACTCTATTAAGTAAACACAATGTTTCATTTCTTGAACTGCGGTGATTACAAAAGTGTAGAAATAATTTAATATAGGGGACACTGGGGTAAACCCGCTCACTTTTTTTCCGAACGGTAAAAACCTAGGAAATTATTCTCTAAATCCAAGTTAATTTATATAATTTGAAAGCTTATGATTTCTACTAACAAAATAAAAAAGAATTTTTGATTTATCTGTTTTAGTTTTACTTAGAGAAAATTTTTAATACACATAAACGAAATTTCAAAATCACAATTTTCCAGAGTAAATCCGCTCACCCCTCGGGGTAAACCCGATCACTTGATTTTTTAAAAGAATTTAAGGTAATCCTGACAATCTTATTTTGTATATATTAAATTTCTTCTTATTTCCGACTTTAGTATGATTTATTAATGATAAATTATGAGTTCTATAAACAATAAATATGGGTTTATTAAATAGTAAGTATAGGTTTAATGAATTGCAACTGTGATTTTAAATAATATTTTGTTAAGAGAAAATTAAAATGTAGATACATTTCTGGATGTAACAAGTTATAGATTATATTATTGATAAAATATAACAAAAGAAATTTTAAATTTAAAAATAAACAATGATAAAACGTGAACTAAACGAAGAGAACAAACTAGATTTATGTCTTTTTTTAGCCGAAAAAGACAGGGATAAATTTTGATTATTTGTTTGCGTTGTTTGTTATAACCTAATAATCACTTATAATGACAAAAAATATTGATAGTTCGGCGCCATCTATTAAAAAAAATCACCACAAATCGCGAAATGCGGGACATTCAAAATGTTAAATATTCAACTAATTACCCAATAATTCAATAACATTGTTAGGAAATGAATATTATTTATCTTTTAATAAATATTTTTAATATTAAAAATTTTTAGATCGCCAAAAAAAACGCAAATACTGTTAATACTGATTCAGCTTTCTACACAAATTTAATAAGTGAGCGGCTTTACCCCCAATGTGTTTCTCACATTTCAGAATAAATTTAAATAAATCTTTTTGAAATCAAACAAAACTACATATATATTTCGAAAAAGGACATTCAGTAGCATCAAAATAAATTTGTCGAACAAATTAAGTCTCAAAAATAATAATCGAAAAACTTAAAAATCCGAAGATCATTTTTTCTTTTTTCCATTCTAAAAACAATTGACCGTCTCTGAACTTATGGCGAATTCATGAAACTAAACGAAAGTTCGTTCAGAGGCGGATCCAGGGGGGGTCATGACCCCCCCTGGGAGTCTGGAACAAGAAAAAAAATATAATTTATTTTAGAAAAATTAAAAATTTGAATCCGATTTGGTGTTTTAAATATGCTGAATATACATATATGCCGGCTAATTGTTCAATTCTAATCTTCTGAAACCTGGGGCTACAATCTTCTTTTGTCCCTGATTCATCGAATTAGGCCTAAGCACATTCAAAATCGTGAACTTTAAATGATAAAGAAAAGGATAACTGGCCAAATTTATATTTATCCCGCATTCGTCACCCGTATCTGAATTAGTTGTGCGTAAACCTTAATGCAAGTACTTTTTCATTAAGAATTATCTCACCCTGAAAGTAGAATCTTAAAGTAATCGATTCTCAAAGTCGATTTCGATTAAATCGATTTCAATAATGCGAAAAAAACACCTGACAGGTTCTATAAACTTCAATAAACACATGCATCTAATATGTAATTGTTTCCGATGTATTAAATTTTCTAAGAGTGTCGATATTAGGGAATGATTTCAGTACAATGTATATGTATATGACATATATATTTTACCAAGATTTTTTCGTTTCACTGTGATGAATTTTGCTATCTTATTGTTTGTTCGTGACGTTGATTTTGAACTTTTGCCAATAGCAAATAAATAATGATCGCTTTCAAGAAGATTTTTATTTAGCATTAATAACCTAACATACAAGTATTTTAAGTTTATTTGTGTGAATATGTAAAAAATAGACTTTGAAAACCGAAAAGAATAATCATGGTAAGTACATTATTAAACAGATGTGTTAATTTTGTTTTCAATCACCTTTATTATTTATATGAAATTTCTTTTTATGATGTAGAGCGATTTAAAGAAAAAAGGTGGTCATATAAAACGTGGAGAAGATTCTTTCAGAAAAATTGATACTTTTTTAACAAAAAAACTAAAATTAGACACTGTCGAATGGACAGGAAAGGAAAAAAGACGCTCAAAGGTCACATCTGGAAAAATTTCATTGGCTCGTTTTGTCGCACAAAGACCGTGGTCTATATTGTAAATATTGCACCCTTTTTGTTGTGTCTGAAGGAGGAGGTTTTCAAAATAAAATGACACTTCAAAGATTGGTCAAAGAACCATTAACAGTTTTTGACAATTTGCTGGGGGAAAGGGAGCCCTTTTAAAGCATGAAAAAAAATGAATACCACCAAATGGCCGTTGAATGTGGAAAATTTTTTTAAAAAAGTTTTTATAACTCTAATGCTGACGTTGCTAACTAGGTTTGTACTCAACGCATGGCTCAAGTAAAATAAAATAGAAGACGCTTACAACCGATTGTCAGTACAATTATCTTTTGTGGACGTCAAAATATTTCTTTACGTGGGCATAGAGGCGATGGGATGCTTTTAAGCTCAATAAAAAATGAGATGCTTTATTACGAGAAGAGAGATGTCGTGATAACAGATAGTGAACAAGAGCGTCGATTGACTGGCGAAGCTTTAGCCACAATAGTAACAGACCTATGCTACAAATTTAATATAGATTTAAATTGGTGTGTAGGAATTTGTACTGACAGTTGTGCGGTCATGGCATCTGAAATAAAAGGAGCAGTTTACGAATTGCGAAAAAAGGTAAACTATACATTTTATATAAAATAATTATTTTTTTATATTAGAATTTTTTAACTGTTTGCCTTAACTATGTTTCATTTTTAGGGACAACTGTATCACTTAGTCGTTTACTGCAGACAGCTTCAGTAGATTTGAAAACTGCTATGGATGCAATAACAGATACAATAAGTATACTACATCAAAAAAGAGAAAATGCTACAGTCGTTTTCAAACCATTGTTTTCTGAAGCTGAAGAAATTTCTGAACAGTTGGACGTAGAGCTGAGATCTCCTCGCTTAACTGCAAGACAAATACATCGTTTATGTCCAAAAAAGGTCCATACCTGTTTCGATCGATTTGCAAGAAAAAAAGGAAACTAGATTTTATCATATATAATTTTTATGGCCTTTAACGTTTAATGCAGAAGGAAGTCAAATTTAGTTCCTAGATGGTACTAGAAGGTATCTGAGGAGTTTCATATGAGATTGAGGGGTCAACTCTCGGATTTTTTTCAAATTTCATTTTTCAATAGAGTTTGTTTGCCTATGTAATTATCCCAAATATTAATTAAAAATATTTAATATTTTGTTAGATATTTGCATAAACAAATTAATGCAATATTTTTTTTAAACTTGAATAACTTTTTTATTTTTGCTTATAGAAAAAAGTTGTCTCAATGTTTTTTGTTTAGAATGAATCAAATTTTTTGAAAAAAAAATTAATTAAATAAAAATTAACTTTTTTAATAAATTTATTTAAAAAATAAATTTGTTTTTTAATATTTAAACCTGTTATCGGCCTTCAATCAAGCTGAAAAAAAAGATAAATATTGCTTACTATACCACAAAACAACATGCCAAATTTGGCGAACACGTTATTTTTTGTTTTTGAGAAAAAAATTTTCAAAAATTGAAGTGCAGGTAGCGAGCCGACTTAGCTGACACGACAATCGGAAATTTTCGTCTCAGGAATCATTGTCGCGTTATAAACTTTTTTATTTTTGCTTATAGAAAAAATTGTCTGAATGTTTTTTGTTTAGAATGAATCAAATTTTTTGAAAAAAAAATTAATTAAATAAAAATTAACTTTTTTAATAAATTTATTTAAAAAATAAATTTGTTTTTTAATATTTAAACCTGTTATCGGCCTTCAATCAAGCTGAAAAAAAAGATAAATATTGCTTACTATACTACAAAATAACATGCCAAATTTGGCGAACACCTTATTTTTTGTTTTTGAGAAAAAAATTTTCAAAACTTGAAGTGCAGGTAGCGAGCCGACTTAGCTGACGCGACAATGGGAAATTTTCGTCTCAGGAGTCATTGTCGCGTCAGCTAAGTCGGCTCGCTACCTGCACTTCAAGTTTTGAAAATTTTTTTCTCAAAAACAAAAAATAACGTGTTCGCCAAATTTGGCATGTTGTTTTGTGGTATAGTAAGCAATATTTATCTTTTTTTTCAGCTTGTTTGAAGGCCGATAACAGGTTTAAATATTAAAAAACAAATTTATTTTTTAAATAAATTTATTAAAAAAGTTAATTTTTATTTAATTAATTTTTTTTTCAAAAAATTTGATTCATTCTAAACAAAAAACATTCAGACATCTTTTTTCTATAAGCAAAAATAAAAAAGTTATTCAAGTTTAAAAAAAATATTGCATTAATTTGTTTATGCAAATATCTAACAAAATATTAAATATTTTTAATTAATATTTGGGATAATTACATAGGCAAACAAACTCTATTGAAAAATGAAATTTGAAAAAAATCCGAGAGTTGACCCCTCAATCTCATATGAAACTCCTCATCTAACTTAGACCAGAGCCCCCTCCAACGTTTAAAAAAGACGTTTTAAAGGTGCATCCACAACACATCACTCAAAGGCGGACGAAGCCCGCCGCTCTTGATTTCCTTTCACGTTTAATGCAGAAGGGAGTCAAATTTAGTTCCTAATTTGTACTAGAAGGTACTTTGAACACAGAACCAATACCCCTTCCAACAAGCCCTTTGCCCTTTTTTCAGTTGGCTCTTAACGAGGTATCTCAGAGGCGGGCGAAGCCCGCCGCATCTTGTTTCCTTCCACGTTTTTATTGTGTACATTCCTTTTTCGTTTGTAAACTCTGTTACATGAGACTGTATTTACATTTTATTGGAAAATACCTTTACAGTTAGGTGTGTATAAGACTGAAAACAGGAGCGGCGGGCTTCGCCCGCTTTTGAGTGGTGTGTTGTGGATGCACCTTCAAAACGCCTTTTTTAAATGTTGGAGGGGGGTCTGGTCTAAGTTGGATACCTTCTAGTACCATGTAGGAAGTTAATTTGACTCCCTTCTGCATTAAAACGTTTCTATGGTTATTTTTCGTTTTTTGTGTTTTTCTCGAAAAATACTCAATTTATGAAAAAATTGCATGTAACATAAAATGTAAATCTTAACAAGATCTACAACTTTTATGTAGAACATTTTTCAAAATTTTTAATATTTTAAGAGTAAAACGTTAAAAACCAGGGTTGCATCCATTTGTATCAGAATGAAAAGAGCATAATGGCTATTATATCGAATTCACAAACGTAGAATCTGTAACTTTACGAAATAATTTGTATCGAATACAAAATTTAAGAAAATTATTTTCTCGAATTAATATTTTACATAATTTTTATTTTTACTAAACAATAGTTGATAGAATTTTAAAATAGTCGATTTCTTATTTAGTCGAAAGTTTAAAAATCCGAAATTTAATTAAACCTAATTTTATTTTGTCGAATGGTGGTTCAATATAATGTGAATATTAATGAAATATATGATAGCCGAATTTATAACTAACCTAAATGTAACTGAACCGAAAAGTAATATTACATATTCCTTATTCTATAGAAATTAAAAGTGTTCAAATTATTATTTAATCGAATATTATTATCTCGAATTAATTTTAACCGATACTTCAAATTATCGAAATGTAATTTAATCTAAACTAATTTTTAAGAAAAATGCAACTAAGCGAATTTCTAATTATCCGAAAGCTAATTTGGTCGAAAATATTTATTTATTTATTTATAATATTTATAGATGACGTTTCGGCTACTTGCTTTTTGGCTCAAATTAAATTCACCCATAAAAATTTTCGACCAAATTAGCTTTCGGATGATTAGAAATTCGCTTAGTTGCAGTTTCCTTGCAAATTAGTTTAGATTAAATTACATTTCGATAATTTAAAGTATCGGTTATAATTAATTCGAGATAATAATATTCGATTAAATAATAATTTGAACACTTTTAATTTCTATAGAATAAGGAATATGTAATATTACTTTTCGGTTCAGTTACATTTAGGTTAGTTATAAATTCGGCTATCATATATTTCATTAATATTCACATTATATTGAACCACCATTCGACAAAATAAAATTAGGTTTAATTAAATTTCGGATTTTTAAACTTTCGACTAAATAAGAAATCGACTATTTTAAAATTCTATCAATTATTGTTTAGTAAAAATAAAAATTATGTCTAATATTAATTCGACAAAATAATTTTCTTAAAATTTATATTCGATACAAATTATTTCGTAAAGTTATTTCTACTTCTACGTCGGCACAAAAATAATAAATAAAGAAACATATTATTAATTAATTAAATTATTTAATAATTAATGAACTTTTAAGTCCAAAGATTATGATAAGAATTATTGTGAATTTATTATGTAAATTATAACTATTATAATAAACTATTTGAGGATGAAAAGTAAATAAATTATTAATTATTAATAATTTATTAAAAATGAAAAATTTACTTTGTTTATATTTTGTTACTGTTAACTAGATATTACCATTAAAATTTGTGCAAACTTGTAGCGAGAACCAGTGCTCACAGATGTAAACGGTCATGCTTGCGCCGCGCAACGCAAGTTCAACGTCATGAAAATCCTTACACCGCTGCAGTTTTTAATGAATAACTTTTTTTCTAATTGAGGCTCATTTTTTTCTAAACGGTTTTGGAATCGGAGAGATTTCAGGAATATAATTTAAATTTTTTTGTTAGGACGTGAAGAACACATTTGTTTATTAACATTTTATAAACAAATAAAATGAAAATTCATAAAAAATAAAAAAATTTATAAACAAAAAATATATTCAAATAGTGCTATTTAAGACGAAAAAAACCCATATTTTGTATTTTAAATCCGTCAACTGGAACTCGAGAAAAATTTTTTTTAATTTAGCACTACTAAAAATTTCAATTGTTAATAACTTTTACAAAAAAAAAATTTTTGACTTTATATTTTCAGGGATTCTTCTTAATCATATTGAGAGTAAACAAAATATATTTTGGTTCAAAAAGAAATTTTTTTAGTTTAGGTGATCCGTTTGGGAAGTTCTGACCCATATATATATATATATATATATATATATATATATATATATATTAGAGGTGTGCAAAAAGCTCGAGCCTCGGTCGAGCTTTTTCGGACATTTCGTTTTTCGAGCCGAGCCGAGCCTACTCAGTTCGAGCTCGAGCAGAGTCAAGCCTCATATAAAGCTCGAAAAAGTTTGGGTACTCGAATTTTTCGGATACTCGAATTTTTCGGGTACTCGTATTTTTCGGGTATTTGATTTTTTCGAATACACGTGACAATAAAACTTGAATATTTAATTATTTAGATACTCTTCTCGTTGACACCAAGGTACATCCGGACGCACCGGAGTCAATCGATAAGAGAATTTTTGTTTCTATCGAATAATCATAGCTATAGACCAACTCTAAAGTGCACCCGGGTGTCCAGGAGTCGAATGAACATCTTTTTCAGGGAATTTTTGTTTCTATCGAATAATCATAGCTTTAGACCAACTCTAAAGTGCACCCAGGTGTCCAGGAGTCTAATTACTTGACTCCTGGATACCCGAGTGCACTTCAAGGTTAGTGTATGTTTATGATTATTCAGTATAAACAAAAATTCTTTGAAGAAGATGTTTAGTTGACTCCAGGACACCCGGGTGCACTTTAGAGTTGGTATTATATAGCTAAATTAGTACCATTCTTTTTACAGTAATTATGAAAATTATTTGATTCATATGGGACAAAAATGAGATTTATGCGAATTTGTGATTTATGAGATAAATATGAGATTTATACGAAGTTAGATGACTATTTATTATTAAAATATATAATAAATAAAATAAATTTAAATCTAAAAAAATGTTTATATAAAAAATAAAATATAAAATAAATTATAAAAATTTATTTATATTCATTCATTATTTTCATTTATTTTGTTATGATTTAGAAGTTTTAAGTTCAAACCTGTTTTCTAAAAATAAGTTTTTGAAAAATATTCTATTATTTGTTTATTTTATTGAAAAATCATGTCTAACAAAGAAGAAAAGGTTTATTTAAGTAATAAAGATCATAGAGTTCTACATGCGGAAGAAAAAATATTAAATGACAATCATATTACTAAATTTGAAAAGTTGTTGAGAAGAGAATCAAATTTAGCATTTAACATGCAAAGTACTTTATATTTAATTGCGCCTGAATTAATTATTCCGATTGATTAAAATCAGAAGAACATTCAAATACTTTTTAGTGGTTAAGAAGTAGAATTTATCACTCGGTAAAAGATAATATTAAATGTCATCTTTTTTATTAAGCGATTTTTTATGTAAGTTAATATGAATCATTTCGGAAATTATTACGTCAAAACAATATAACAACCATTCCTTGTAACATGCATAATAATAATCATATTAAGAAAGAAAAAGATGTAACAAAAACATGCGATAGGACGAACTGTGTATATAAACTTAATTGTAATAATAGTTCAGTTTGCTACATTGGAGAGTCTAAAAGGATTATTAAAAAAAGAATAACGGAACACATGAAGTCAAAAACAAATGTAATTTTCCAACATAAGAATAGTTTTAAACATGATTTTGACTACAACAAATTTCAAATTCACGACAATGAACCAGTTTGGCAAAAGAGATTGATTTCCGAAATGATTCATATTAACTTACAAAAAAAATTGCTTAATAAAAAAGATGACACTAACAATCTAAATCAACATTATAAAACTTTTTTTAAAAAATTCAAATTTTAATTTTTAGAAATCAATACTCGATCTCTGTGTCAAGTGGTTGAGTGTGTGTGTGTGTGGGTATTCATTGACACTTATTGATTGTATTTCTTCGATGATTGACACCTTTGTTTCATAATAAGTTCACTGACCCTTGATTTCGTACTTTTATACATTTATATTTATAACATTTGTCAGTCAACTTAAGCCGGTTGTGTTGTTCGCACAAAATCTAAATTAATTTGCGGTAAAATTTTTCATTTATTAATTTATGTTTCTTATAATGTTATATCCTAATTTTGTAATAATATTTTAAATTTTAATAAATATTTTCAGTTTTTTGATGAGGACAGCAGGGCTGTCGAAACGTAAAATTGAGTTTTAATATTTTTTGTTTTAATACTTGCTTGGAGGATTGATAAATTTCTTAACATTTAATACTTTTTAGTGGTGTTTGCAAATCTGGTCATTGGATTTGTACTTATTATGATGGATTAAGGCTATATATTTATAACAGTCTTAATAAGGGATACTTAAATGAAAATAAAAAAAAATATTTCCTTAGATTATATCCTTTCAAACCACCGGTAGTTTTTTCAACTGTTAATCTACAACCGAATGGAATTGACTGTTGCATATATATGCAATAGCGTTTGCAACATTTTTATATTACAATGAATTGCCAAATACTGTT
Organism: Leptopilina myrica (nomen nudum); assembly: GCA_032872475.1. Lineage (NCBI taxonomy): Eukaryota > Metazoa > Arthropoda > Insecta > Hymenoptera > Figitidae > Leptopilina > Leptopilina myrica (nomen nudum). Next base: position 10,088,553 of record CM065467.1, read on the forward strand.
AATTATATTAATAGTGAAATGAGACGACATCCTCAAGGAGAGGAAAAGGAAGGCAAGATTTGAAGAAACAGATGAACAGAAAAAAATAAGACTAGAGAATGATAGATTGAGAAAACATAAATACAGAAAAACGAAAAATGTATATGAAAAACAAATAATGAAACAAAACAATTTAAATCATAAAAGATGTAACGTCCGTAACTTCTTATTAATATACTTAATCTAACTAAATGTTTTTACGTATATGTTTATTTTCATATATTATATTTAATGGATAAAGCATATATCTTCTATTAAAATAATGTATTTCATCATGATATGATATGCAGTACTTTTAATTATTATTTGATGTGTGTTTTAAATTTGCATTATATTCAGTATATTTTCTAATTACTATTTTATGTGTGTTTTAAATTTGCATTATATTCTGTATATTTTCGAACGAATTCCTATTTTATGTGTCTAACGAAAATTGTAATTATATTATATGTTCATTATTACAAATCCAGGAAAGAATAGTATTTTAAAAGAATGTCGAAAGAATAACGATTACGAGAAATCCAAGATCGAAGATACAGATTATTAATATGTACACGCACCACGCCTGAGGTATTACAGAGAGTAATAATTTGGAAACCAGCCTCATAACATCTTTAAGAAAGAGAATAATTTTTCGAAAATCAATCAGTAATAAATCTACCATCGTCAAGTGAATTCCAAGTATAATCTAAAAAGTGATCAACAAGTTGTCCCCAAGTATTATTTTGAAAGTGTCTCCTCTAAAAGTGAACTTTAAAATTATTTTCAAATTATTGCTTTGAAAACGTATTACGTTTAAAAGAGAATTATTTACCCTCAGAAATTTTTACTATTTTCAAAATATCAATTTGAAAATAAATTCAAGTCTCTATCTTATATTTAAACAACACATTCCAAATTTCAAAGCATCGAAATTTGCTAAGTGCTCACCACTTCAATCAACACCAGTAATCGCTATTCTTAAAAGTAAGGTTTATAATTTAGAACTATACTAATTGTATTTTTGTCAATACTTTTATTTCTTGTTGGTTTTTAAATAAATTATTCTCTCACAACTTTTAGTAGGCTCATTGACTTATCCTCATCCCAAATTAGATTCTTTATTGAAACTAATTTAAAACGAGGAACGTTAGGTATATTTTAAAAAGGTTTCTCGTTTTGACGTAACAAAGAAAAGAATTATCTTTGGAAACGGACGATGATTAAAAAAAACGCTAAAATAATAATTTAGAAAGTAAAAAAAAGAAATTGTTATTGGAAACAAAATTAGAAAAAGAGCAGCGCCAAAAATAGGATTTAACAAGTAAAATTGATAAAGTGTTTTTAATTACTAATGATTGAAATAGATATTTTACTAAGAGATATTAATATTTATGCAAAGTCATTTAAAATGATGAAAGAATTGGAATTGGAAGAAGAAGCAAGGGCAAAATTAATGAATGAGTGTCCGAGAAGCATTCAAATGTGGTCTTGCAATGAAGTAGCAGTCATATTTGTTAGCGAAGATGGTGAACCTCCAATTGAACATGATATATGTATTCATCCAAGGGGTTCTAAAAGTATTCCAATTAGTAGTCTTAGCACACCTGCTGATCCTATGACATATCCTTTAATGTTTCCGTCAGGTGATCCAGGATGGACTGTAAATATGAAACATACTGATAGTGTTCGTAATATTACTCCTTTACAATTTAATATGTATCGCTTGTCTTATAGAGGAGCATTTAATCCATGTTTATAAATGGGTAAATTAACTGAACAATTTATTGTTGATAGTTGGTCAAAAGTAGAAGGTGAGCGTTTAAAATATATTCTTTATGAACAGAAAAAACTTGAAGCAGAAATGAACTGTGGATTAATGGATTATATCAATAATAAAGCAACAGAAGAAAATATTCGACTAGGAAAAATGATTATTTTACCTTCTACATTTACTGGAGGATAACGTGCTTATCAAAAATGTTTTATGGACGCTATGTGATTAGTTCAAGAATTTGGAAAACCAGATTTATTTATCACAATAACATGTAATCCAAAATTGCCTGAGATTATGGAAAATTTGTTGATTTCGGAAACTACATCTGACCGACCAGATATTGTTGCCCGAGTTTTCCAAAAGAAAGTGAAAGAATTAATGTGTCAATTAAAAGATAAACAAATTTTTGGTCCAGTCATTGCTTATGTATATGTATTAGAATTTCAAAAGCGTGGATTGCCTCATGTACATTCAATAATTTTTTTAGATAAAAAGTTTGCTAATCGTGATGCAGAAACTGTAGATACAATAATATGTGCAGAAATTTCTGATAAGAAAAGGAATCCAGAACTTTATAAAATTGTGAAGCAGTTTCAAGTTCATGGACCTTGTGGAAAGCAAAATGTATATTCTCCTTGTATGAATCCTGAAACAAAATTATGCTCGAAAAATTATCCTAAACCAGTTTCTCCAAAAACAAATTATGAATCAAAAAATTATCCGGAGTATAGGCGGAGAAATTTATTTATTTATAACATTTTTACGGGCCTTGCCCATTTGTACATAGGTACTAAGATAATATTTTACAAGAAGTTTTGTTTACAACTGTGTTGCGAAGAATGATAGGCTATACAAAGGTGTTATTATTTTTATCGAACATTACAATACGCAATTGCTTTACGAATTCATTTAGAGAAATTCCTATAAATTCCACATTCTCATATAGTTCATTTGCCTCGCTACATAGTCTGTTTATAACTGAAATTGACAAATAGTTCGTTCTCATACATGGTAGTCTAAACAAAGTCGATTTACGCGAAGATTTGACCGGTACATAAAAATTAAGTGACGAGAGTAATTGTGAACAATTATTGCATCCATTGATTATTCTAAAGAGAAAAAGGAGATCAGCGTACAAAAATCGTCTTGCTAATGCAGGAATATTTAACATTATTCGCAATTGCGTTTATTCGTGTCTAAAAAAATCAAAATCAATGTTGCACCGTCGTGCTAAAAGGCGCGAAAATTTATTTTGGACACGCTCTATTTCCAAAATAAGGTAATCCTGACAAGGTGACCATATAATTGATGCAAATTCGATAATGGGTCTAACTAAAGAAAAAAATAAAATTTTAATGGCTTTTACATTTTTAAAATGTGATACGTTTCTCAGAACAAAACCTAAAACTCTGGTTGCCTTACTTATTGTAAAATGGATGTGATCAATGTAGGTAAGTGGCTGGTCTAAGTGGACCCCATGGTCACGCACCCGGTTCACTCTTGCTAATTTTGAATCACCGATTTTATAGTCACATGTCATGTTTACTTTACGCCTAGAAAACGTAATGACACTACATTTCTTCACGTTAAACAGCAACCTGTTCTCTACAGACCATGAGCATAAGTTATCAAGATCAGATTGTAAATCCAATCTATCCTGATCGTTTCGAATTATTTTATATACTTTTAAGTCATCTGCAAAGAGGAGAAAGTTACTGTGCTTAAATAATTGGGTAGTGTCATTAGGAAACAAAATAAAAAGAAGTGGTCCCAAGTGCGAGCCGTGAGGAACACCAGAAGTTGACAAAAACACCTCAGAATAGTCACACTCAATTCTTACAGATAAGAATCTATCAGATAAGTAACTTTTGATCCAACTGAGCATATCTTGGGCAAAACCGAGAGCTTCAAGCTAAGCGATCAAAATATTATGGTCGAACGAGTCAGAAATCAAGTTAGTAATATCTCGATGAAGGCGCGAAGATCCTGGGATAGAAATACAAAGTGGATCGTTGTTGTTCATATTATTCCATTTAACGAACGGTAGATTAAAGTCACCCAACACACACACGTAAGCATTAGGATAAGAGAATAATATTTCCTCTAGAATTACATTTCTTTCTTCTTTTTTGCTTTAAAATAAAGCTCAATAAATGTCTAAATTCAATACCGGTTTAGGAAAAAATGACGCTTTATTGGTTTTCAAGTAATTAATTATTTAATTAATTAGTTAACTCATTATAATAGTAGTAAACAAGCTGTGAATTAAGATGTTCATTACATGAACATTTTGCTTCCTCTTTACGATAAGCAAAAAATTTGCTTTAAAGTGAATTTTTTTTTATTTTATTTAATTCTATTAATGCTAATAAAATATATTCTTTTTATACATCAATCGATTCGTCTTGATGAAATGAAGATTTTTAGTTTGTTTTTAAGTCTAGATTAACATTTTATTATAAAGCAACATAATTTTTTGGTAGGAAATAAATTTCTAATAAAAGTGCGAATTTTTGGCTTTAATTATGTTAAATTCTATAAATTCAAATAAAATATATACTTTATATATACCAATCGATCCGTTTTAATGCAACGGATAAGATTATTGAAAAAAATGAGTAAAATCTTATTGTACTGGAATATAATTTTGATGAAAATTTTTTTTGATAGATTTTTTAATGTCCATCAATCCATTTCGAGATATTTTTATGCTAAATATGCCTAGCAATTTGTTAGCCCAATTCGTTGAAACCTCTTCGCTATCGTATTCACAAAAAACGGGATCCACACACACACACATACATACATCCGGACAATTGTTCAGGGTCTTATATAACATAGTCCCATATAGAAGAAAATTTGTCAAAAGGATTTTTAAAAATTTTGTAAATTAAACGACTACAAAGCTTCCTCACGAGGAAGCAAAAATTACAAAAAAATTAAATATTTTTTAAGAAAATAAACTTTTTTTAATTACGAGTTTATCATCGGAAAGCTTACCAAATTCAGCTTCCAACAATCATAAACTCAACTGTTTTTTATAAATAATTATTAAGTAAATAAATAATTGATTATTTATTTATTCATCAATTATTTATAAAAAATAGATGTATTTACACTCGTTGGATGCGGAATTTAATCAGCTTTACGATGATAAGCTCATAATTGAAAAAAGTTTATTTGCTTGAAAAGTATTTCATTTTTTAGTAATTTCTTACTACTATTAATTAGTTAATTAATAAATTAAATAATTAATTATTTGAAAACCAATCAAGCGTCATTTTTTTCTTAACCCGTATTGAATGTACACATATTGAGCTTTATTTTAGAGCAATAAAGAAGAAAGAAATGTAATTTTTTTCAAAAAATTAATAAATAAATTTTTGATTATTTATTTATTTAACAATTATTTATAAAAATAGATGTATTTATACTCGTTAGATGCGGAATTTAATCAACTTTACGATGATCAGCTCATAATTGAGAAAAGTTTATTTGCTTGAACAGTGTTTCATTTTTTAGTAATTTTTTACTGATTTTTATTAATTAATTAATAATTCGAAAACAAAAAAAACGGCATTTTTTACTAAAGGGGTATGGAAAGTACATATAATAAGCTTTATTTTAAGGCAAAAGAAAGAGAAAAAAATGCCGATTTTAAAAAATAAGTCAAAAATATTTTTAATTTTGAAAAAATTAACTTAAATTGTTAATTAAAAAAAAATTTTACACCATTCGAAAGAGGAAGAAAAAACCTTTCGAAAACATACAGGGCAAAATTTTGTCAACTCTACTGTATTTTAGCTACATTAGCTGAAAAATCCACTGTTCACACGTTACCAAAAACTTTAACCCCCTCCCCCCTCTGCAATTTTTAATAAAATATTTTAATATTTTGTGGATATGTACTCTCCTATAGTACTAAAGATTGTGCAAAAATCAGCCCGATTTGAAAACTTTCAATTTTAAGTTAGGACAATTGAGAAGGGTACAAAAAGTAGGTACAAATTTTTAAGTATAATTTGAAAAAGCAATTACGCCTAATCCCGACTACGGTTCTATCTCCGTAATAAAGGTGCAGATGTGACCATCATGTTGTAGCTGTTTCGGCTTATAGTAATAAAACACTAAAGGACTTAGGGGGTTAAGTATGCAAAAAATGCCCCTGCTTCTATTTTTCTCAAATTTGGCCCATATGTTACTATCCATATGACTATAACTTTCTGCAATTTTGAACTCAAAATTCTGTTTTTTGGGGGAGTTATGGAGGGGGAAAGCAAAATCAAAAAACTTATTTTTCTCGAAAACTACTAAACCGATTTTAATGAAATTTTAAGATGTTGTAAATATAGATAAGACGATTTAAAAAATTTTTAACTCAAAATTTTGAGTTTTTTGGAACTTATGAAGGGGAAAAATCGAAAAACGCATTTTCCTCAAAAACTATACTGTATGTATTTTAATCAGCTTTGGATATGTTGAAAAGACAATTAAAGAGATTCCAAAAAAAAAATCAAATTTTTTTCAAAAAATTCCAAAAATCTTTTTCTTCAAAAAATTTTTAAATGAAAATTTTTCGAAATTTTCAAAAAAAAAATTTTTTTAGTTCTATTAAAGTGACATTTTTATGTATTTTCTCATTTCATTCTCTTATGTGATCTACTTAATAAAAAAATTTTGCCCGACATGATTTCAAGGTGTGTCACGGTAAATAACTCAAAAAACCTACCCGAAACTTTTTTATGTTGTATGCGAATGGTTAACTACCTAATTATTTATTTAATTACAAAATAATACTTAGTGGTTTTCTGAATACAAGCCTGAAATCGATGTCAAAAAAATTATTTCCAAAGAAAAATCCAAAAATTTTTATTTTTAAATTTTAAATTTTTTTCTTTTTGGATCGTTGAAGTGGTACATCACACTTTTTTTATTTAACTTCTTTAACAGTCTTACTTTTTAAAAATAATGGCCTACATGATTTTAGAGTGCGACACGGTAAAAAAAACTCCAAAAATCCTAAAATATGATTTCCAAATTTTCGAAATTTTTTTGTTTGTGTAAAAATATTTTTTTTAATTAACTTCAGATTTGTATTTATTAACCTTAATAAGCCACTAGTAATAAGTTGCAAAAATATTTGACAGTTTTTTTAAAATTAAACATTTGCATACAACATAAAAATGTTCCGGGTAGGGTTTTTGAGTTATTTACCGTGACACACCTTGAAATCATGTCAGGCAAAATTTTTTATTTTGTAGATCACATAAGAGAATGAAATGAGAAAATACTTAAAAATGTCACTTTAATAGAACTAAAAAATTTTTTTTGAAAATTTCGAAAAACTTTTATTTTGAAATTTTTTGAAAAAAAAGATTTTTGGAATTTTTTGAAAAAAAATTTTTAATTTTTTTATTTGGAATCTCTTTGTCTTTTCAACATATCCAAAGCTGATTAAAATACATACAGTAGTTTTTGAGAAAAATGCGTTTTTCGATTTTTTCCCCTCCATAAGTTCCAAAAAACTCAAAATTTTGAGTTAAAAATTTGAAAAAGTTATTTTTAAGTGGGTAGGAATGAATGGGAAAAATATATTCCGGTCACTTTTTCCATACTTATTTAGCTATACCCTATCACATATATACATATGGGACGTTTCACGTCAAGTGGCCAATTGCTCTGCCCAAAAATCTAAGCAATAGAAATCGACTTATTATGGCTTAAAAAATTCATAGGCTCATATTCTTTCGAATAAAAAGTGGCGAATTCAAAAATTCAATATGGCGTACCCTCCACGCCATTTTTTGCATAAATTTTCCCATACTCAAAAAACAATTGTGTTAAATAATATTTGAAAATAATTGCAATTTACCAAAACATGACTGGATATTATGTATTAGGGGTCGCTGATTACGAATATGAAGTTAAATTTTTAAATTTCAAAATGGCGGATCCAATATGGCGGACAAAAAAAATTTAAAAATGTCTAAATTCGCTTGAAACTCGTTACTCGGGGGTTTTTGGGGTCGCTGATTACGAATATGATGTTAAAATTTCAATTTTCAAAATGGTGTATCCTATATGGCGGACAAAAAAAATTTTAAAATGTCTAAATTCGCTTGAAACTCGTTACTCGAGGGTTTTTGGGGTCGCTGATTACGAATATGATGTTACATTTTCAAATTTCAAAATGGCGGATCCAATATGGCTGACAAAAAAAATTTTTAAATGTCTAAATTCGCTTGAAACTCGTTACTCGGGGGTTTTTGGGGTCGCTGATTACGAATATGATGTTAAAATTTCAAATTTCAAAATGGTGTATCCTATATGGCGGACAAACAAAATTTTAAATGTCTAAATTCGCTTGAAACTCGTTACTCGGGGGTTTTTGGGGTCGCTGATTACGAATACGATATTAAATTTTAATAATTCAAAATAGCGCATCTAATATGACGGCCAAAAATATTTAAAGCTACACGCGCTAGCTTGCAATAGAAGATTTTCTTTAGCACCTCCATTCACAAAGATTCAAAGTTCACACTCTTTTAAAGTGACAGAAGAGAGAAAATTGGAAATATACAGGTACTCAAGTGCACCTGAACCACTTTCAATTTTGCAATATTCGTAAACTTGCGAAGGTTAAATGTTATTTAATCCTTTTTTGTTATTTTGATTGTCATATTCAACTTTTTGTACCAAAAACCCCCGAATAACACAAATCAAGCGAAATTAGCTATTTTTAAATATTTTTGTCCGTCATATTTGATGCGCCATTTTGAATTCTTAAAATTTAACATCATATTCGTAATCAGCGACCCCAAAAACCCCCGAGTAACGAGTTTCAAGTGAATTTAGACATTTAAAATTTTTTTTTGTCTGCCGTATTGGATCCGCCATTTTGAAATTTAAAAATTTAACATCATATTCGTAATCAGCGACCCCAAAAACCCCCGAGTAACTAGTTTCAAGCGAAATTAGCTATTTTTAAATATTTTTGTCCGTCATATTGGATCCGTCATTTTGAAATTTGAAAATTTAACATCATATTCGTAATCAGCGACCCCAAAAACCCCCAAGTAACGAGTTTCAAGTGAATTTATCAATTATTAAATTTTTTGTCCGCCATATTGGGTCCGCTATTTTGAATTTTGAAAATTTAATACCATATTCGTAATCAGCGACCCCAAAAACCCCCGAGAAACGAGTTTCAAGCGAATTTATTAATTATTAAATTTTTGTCCGCCATATTGGATCCGCCATTTTGAATTTTGAAAATTTAACTTCATATTCGTAATCAGCGACCCCTAATACATAATATCCAGTCATGTTTTGGTAAATTGCAATTATTTTCAAATATTATTTGACACAATTGTTTTTTGAGTATGGGAAAATTTATACAAAAAAAGGCGTGGAGGGTACGCCATATTGAATTTTTGAATTCGCCACTTTTTATTCGAAAGAATATGAGCCTATGAATTTTTTAAGCCATAATAAGTCGATTTCTATTGCTTAGATTTTTGGGCAGAGCAATTGTCCACTTGACGTGAAACGTCCCATATGTATATATGTGCCTTACCGTACGTGACTAATAGCATGACCATGGTTTTTGACATTTTACTCAAAAACTATATTTAAAAAAATTTTTTTTTAAATTTATGTTAAAGGGGACATTATAAGGTACTTTTTACAACAAAAGAGAAAGTGGTCACTTAAAAAAATAACCCTAAAAAAAATTTTATTTAATTTCAAAAAAAATTTTTTGAAAATTTTTTTTGAAAAATTTGTTTGAAAAAAAATTTGAACTTTTTTTCTAAAATTGTCTTATCTATATTTACAACCTCTTAAAATTTCATTAAAATCGGTTCAGTAGTTTTCGAGAAAAATAGGTTTTTTGATTTTGCTTTCCCCCTCCATAATTCCCCCAAAAACCCGAATTTTGAGTTCAAAATTGCAGAAAGTTATAGTCATTTGGATAGTAACATATGGGCCAAATTTGAGAAAAATAGAAGCGGGGGCATTTTTTGCATACTTAACCCCCTAAGCCCTTTCATACAAGTTTTTTGAAAAATCCACAAATAATTTTTTCTGTTAAAATCTTAAGCAATAAACAGAAAACGTGTCAAAACTTGAATTCTGAACTACCTGAATGTATTTATAAAAAAGTTTTTGTAAATGGAGCAAAAATTATTCCTCCTTATTTTATTTTTAGAATATTTTTATTTTTAACTTGATATAATTTTGTTACGACGAAACAGTTAACTTGAGGGATTTTTAATACAATCTCGGATTGGAAAAGGTAAAAAAATCTAGATTTAGTACGAGCACATGTTCTCGTGAGCAAGACCCGAAAACTATAGAGCAGTGAATCTACGGTTTTAAAACGGTGATTCTTTCAACTGGCAGCTGACCCATAAGTTGAGTTGGTGTTACGGTACGAATACAAGCGCATTTAACACAGTCTCGAACTATTTTGTTGATGAGTGTCTTTCCACTGATGATCCAGAACTTTTGACGAACTCTGCTCAAAGTGTGTTGCTGACCTCCGTGCAAGCACTCAGAATGAGCTTTTAGGACAATTAGTTTTGAGAAACGAGAATTTTTTGGCAGAATTGTTGGGTGTTTTTCGTCATAAGACAAAAATGAATTCTCCAGGCGACCTGTAACTCGGAGTATTGAATTTTGGTCCAAAAATGGAGTCAGCTTTAGCATAGGATGCTTAGAGAGTAAGCGACGACCGGATTCCAAGGTAGTTTTAAATTCACTGAAATATTTATTTTAAACTAATACAATCCAAGCATTAAGTGATTCTTTTAGGTCATCAAAGGTAAGGTTTAGTTGGTAAGTCAACAGTTCGATCTCTTAGTTTCCGTACGAAACGAAAACATTATGCTGTAACTCTTACGAGTACGGACAACGATGAAACTCTTTCTAATAAATCAGGGTCTTGAACTTCTCGCAAGAGACTGATCTAAGCATTTTCATTCTCTATCAGAAACTTAGATCTAACTTCCAGATTGCATTCGGGTTTAACTACATGATTGGAAACAGCCAACGCTCAGTATCTTTGATCAGCCATTCTGGTCCATGCCACCAGAGAAAAAATGTGTGAAGTTCTAGTACCGTGAATCCTCGCGTGGCACAATCAGCAGGATTGTATTCTGAGCTAATATGAGACCAAGCAGCATCTTTCGAGACTGAATGAATTTCACTTACCCGATTAGCGACAAAAGGTTTCCATCTTGATGGATGACCTTGAAGCCAAGATAAAACGATTTGCGAAATGGACCACTAGAATACTGATTGGATTGAGGGTAGTAGTCTTTCGATGATGATTGCAACTAGTTTGGACAAAAGATGAGCAGCACAAAGTTCCAACTTGGGAAGAGAAATTGCTTTGACTGGAGCCAACTTTGTTTTCGAGATAAGGAGATGGGAGTGTGCAACATCTGTAAATCGATCGACTAAGAACAACACTGCAGCATAAGCTCTCTCGGAGGCATCAGCGAAACCATGGAGCTCCCAAGTGGACTGATCATCGTTGGTTTGAATGTATCGAGGGATCTTAATCATGCCAAGCTGGTTAAACTGTTTTTGGAAATCACTCCACTTACTCTGAAGAGTTTCAGGAAGAGTCGCATCTCAATCAATTCCAGCCAACTAACAATCTTGAAGAAGAATTTTAGCTGTGAGCAAGAATAGTGACAACCAACCTAATGGGTCAAAAGGCTTTGCGATTTCAGAGGGGACCATTCGCTTTGTTGGAATTAATAACGAGATAGGTGTGATTTCGAAATGGAATTAATCGGATGTTTGATTCCAACGTAGACCTTGTGTGGACACTGTATTTTCGGGATCAAATGCATTGTCGGATTATATTTTTTCAGTACTATTATCAGGAAGTAAAGCGTTATAATTGGCGGCCCATTTACTAAGTGTGACTCCACAAGAAGCTAGGATATTGATAAGATCATCTCTTTTTTCAATGGCGTGTTGTAAAGAATTTGCACCGGGATAAATATCATCAACGTAAGTATTTTGGAGTAAGACTTGAGCACCTAATGGGAACTGTTCCCCTTCATCTTTAGCCAGTTGTTAAAGAACTCGAATGGCTAGAAAAGGAGCAGATCTAGTGCCGTAAGTGACAGTGGTTAGATTTCATTATTACAAGGATTGGCTTGGATCAGGTCTCTAAACGATACGTTGCAAATTGCAATCAGAAGAAACGATTTTTATTTGCCTGAACATTTTCACAATATCGGCAGTGAAAACGAACTTCCAAAACCTCCAGCGACTGATAATGAGCCAGATGTCTGGTTGCAGTTTCTGCCCAGGATGCAGGATATCATTAAGAGACACGCCGGAACCAGTCAAAAAGAAACCGTTTCTCTTAAACATGGAAACAACAGCTTCCTTAGACCGTCCAAATAGATCAGGTGATTGGAATTTAGGTAGTTGAACTACATATTGACCTTTCTCGTTTCGATAATGGGTATCTCGGAAAATATTCTTGTATTCGATCTTTTCCTTTGTGAGAAGCTGCGAAGTTGTTGATTGAGAGTTTCTTTTTCTTCAACATGAAGAACAGAAGCAGAATTCTCAGAATAATCCAACCAAAGGAAGCAAGTAATGTGATAATTGGGGTCAACAAGGTCGAGATCTTTAAGATGTGGCCAATTACTATGCCTAGGCTTGATTTTAGGCACCATTTGAATTAATGATTTAAGAACAAGAGCATTAAGTGGAAGTTTAAACACACAATCTTTAAGTGATTGTAACCATAGATTGACCTTGTAGTTTGCAGATCCCAATGATGAATTGCCAATACCTTCAAGGGTGACATTACATTTTAATTTCGGTAATTTAAGCAGTTGAACTACTCGTTCAGTTATTAAGGTTCGTTCGCAACCAGAGTCTAAGAAACCCTTTACAATGATTGACTTGCCGCTGAACGAAGTCAATCTAACATAAGTAGTGGCAAAAATGCTATTGGGACGACTGTTTTGATTTTCAGAGAGATGATTGCACTGGTATGAAGCATGACTGTTCCTCTGCTCCGAGAAAGAAATGCTTTGCGCAGAGTTGGAAATTTTGGCAGTTTGCTTCGCTTGAACACCATCATGAAGAAAAGTTAAATATTGTGAGTTACAGACAAAGCATCTTTTCTGCGAAGGGCAGTCTTCCAATTTATGGTTGCATCTCAGGCAATTAAAGCAAAGTTTAAAATTTTTAACTTGCTCAAGTCTTTGTAAAACTTTCAATTTCTTAAACTGAAGGCAATAGGATATAAAATGTGCAGATTGACAAATAGGGCAAAGTTTAGATGAGAAAGAAGTTGATGTGACAGTATCAGTTTGATAAAGATTAACTGAAACAGTTGATTTCTTCCCTTTCACAGCCTGAGGATTAGATGTGTTACTGGAAGAGTTTTGACTTTGATAAGAGGCTTCCAATGCTCTAACAGTAATTTCAAGAAAAGAGAATAGATCTTCATAACTAGGACATTCTTCGGAGTCCCTTAAAGAAGTTTCCCAGTCTTCTCTAGTGCACGGATCAAGTTTATACACCAGAAGGTGAAAAAACCAATCATCCCATAGTTCAACGGGTCTATCCATGCTGGTAAATGCTCGAATTGATTCGTTGGTAGCATCCAAGAGACGAAAAATCTCATCAACGGATCTCTTGGAGGCTGGTGGGCAAGAAAGAAGTTTTCGCATATGTGCTGCTAACAAAGTACGTTTATTGTCATAACGTTTAACTAACATTGCCCAGGCTTTCGTATAGTTAGTCTCGTTAACTGTAAGATTTTTTATTCTTTCCGCGGTCTTACCGATTAAACAGGACTTTAAGTAGTATAATTTTTGTACCTTAGAAATTTTTGTTTAATCTACCATGGCAGTAAAGAGATCACTAAAGGTTACCCACTCTAATTGATTCCCTGAAAATTTAGGTAAAGTTAAAGCAGGTAAGTGTTTATAAACATGATCATAAGAATGATTACCGTGATTTCGAACGTGAATATTTTCTGCAGGAAGTGTAGGTTGTTTTATTAACTTTTGAATTTCCCTCAATGAACTCAAAATGTGTTTGGTCACATATTCAGATTTTGCACTTTTGGAATGAACAATGATTTTCCCATGTCGTTCGCAGCAATCCTTCCAATAAGTATCCAGGGTTGTTAGTCGAGTTTCCAGATAATTGAGTGGACTTTCTTTTGCTCTAACAGATTTGCAGATATCGTTATAATACTTGTTGATCCGTTTAGCCAGATCCTTTTACCTCACAATTTCGTCCATGTTGTCAGATTTTAAGGTCACGTAGTACCGAAAAAAATAGTTTTATAAACTTTCGGTTTTATTTTACAAATCAAAATAAAACGAGCAGAGCGAAATTATAACAAAGGAAGTTTAGTTAAGCTAAGCCTTGAAAGCTTTGAATGCATTACGAATCTTAAAGGTACTCTACTATTTCCCCCAAGGTACGCAATACACTTGCAAGGCAGAAAAAGGAAGGAGAAAATATAATTTTTATGCTCGTATTAAATTAATTGCAAAATGCTTGAAATAGCATGTAAGAGTAGCGAATTTAATTAAGGCAAGCAAGCATTATAAGGCATTTGTTCATTCAAAATAGCGAAATACAAAAACATGTAATTACTTACTCATATTTTTGAAAATATAATAATTGCGTCATACTTAAGTCCCTTTAAATGAATTGACATGCCTCATAGTGAACTGGTGTGCTGCTATTTGTTGAACACAGGTTACATTCATTGAAGCATGTTTTTTAGTTGTATCGTAAGAAGCACAAAATCGTTAAAATATCTGGATCAAAGGACCATTATTTATATTCGAGAAATTTTCTTTTAATTGTTGCTGTCTGATTTTAGTTTTAAACTTTATTAAAAATAATTATTTGCAGGTTTTTTGTTTAAATAAATGTTCACCACTTTAATTAACATTGGTAATTTATTTAATTGATAAAGAACAAAAAATACACTATTTTAATTATTAATTATAATTTTGGAAAAGATAATTTTAGTTTTAAATATTGTTAACTTGGGGGATTTTTAATATAATCTCGGATTGAAAAAGGTAAAAAATCGAGATTCAGTACGAGCACATGTTCTCGTGAGCAAGACCCGAAAACTAGAGAGCAGTGAATCTAAATTTTCAATATGCGCAACTCGACTTTTATCAAGAACGATGGTCTTGATGTAAATTGGGTTGTCAACGAAAAAGCATATAGAATCAAATAAATATAGTTTACAGAATCAAAAAAAAATATACTGTTTAAATTTTGAACACATATAATACTTATATAGAAGCAGCACGTGAAAGAAATTTGATGGTAGACGATAACGAGTGGGATAATTGTTTGACTGAAGCCGTGAGTATGAAATTTCCTAAACAACTATGTCGTTTATTTGCATATATATGTGTGTTTGGTTTGCCTGTAAATGCTGTTGATTTATGGAATAAGTTTAAAGAACACATGGTTTCGATAATGATTTACCTGTGGAAATATCGCTTCAAAAATCATTACTTTTAATTAATAAAGTATTTAATTTTCATGGGTTTACATTACATCAATTTGATTTACCAAACATCGATCTAAAAATTCTTGAAGGTTATAGTTCTGTTGATAAGGACGATAATGCGTTAACATTACAATTGCTAAAAGAAGAAGCTAATAATCTTATTGAAAGTTTTTAATGATGTTATGATGGCCGTACATAATGATGAATATGATTATCGATATTTTTTTCTTGACGGGCCTGGAGGAAGTGGTAAAGGCTATTTACACAATACAATTATTACTATAGTCGAAAGTGAGGAAATAGTAGTTTTATCAGTTGCTTGGACTGGTATAACGGCTAATCGTCTAAAAGGAGGACGAACTTCACATTCTATGTTTAAATTCCCTATACCAATCAATGAAGATTCAACATGTAATATAAGTGGA
This sequence comes from Leptopilina myrica (nomen nudum), assembly GCA_032872475.1. Taxonomy (NCBI): domain Eukaryota; kingdom Metazoa; phylum Arthropoda; class Insecta; order Hymenoptera; family Figitidae; genus Leptopilina; species Leptopilina myrica (nomen nudum). Next base: position 10,104,310 of record CM065467.1, read on the forward strand.
ATGTCGAAACATGCTGAACTTTTTTTATAAAAGAAAAGTATATTTTATATTAAAGAAACAAGATTGACAATTTTACAATTGTTGCGTATATTATAAATTTGGATATTATGCAATCTTTTAATGTCTTCTTCGAATAAAAATACAACCGATTCCTCACATTTAACTCGCTCTGAAATAAAAAATAATCCAGAATTGTTATTGAATTCAAGAATTCCTTATTATAAAGAAAAACCACACATAAGTAAACCTAGATATTCTAAAGAAAATCCCGATTCCGAAGAAATACATAGAGAGTTTGACTCGGGTTTTGTTAATTCTAACCTTTTTGACACTGACGATAATTCTTTTGAAATTGACAATAACGACAGCAAAGACTCTATTTTAGAAAATACTCTAGTAGATAAAAATTTACCAAATCATTCTGGAATAAATTCAGGGTCAAATAATTCTTTAATTGACGACGTTGAAACAAGCGATCATTCTGAAAACAATTCTTTTGATAACTCTAGAAATAATATTATTTTTTAAGAAAACATGGCTTTTCCAAACAATCAGCAAGTGTCTTTACGCGATGCATTAGAAACCATACCAATGTTTGACGGAAAAAATATCCCATTATCTATATTTATTGAAAGTTGTTTAGAAGCAAAATCTATGCTTCCTGAGAACGCACAAGTGCAAACAAATTTAGTAAAATTAATTAGGAGTCGAATTTCGGGTGAAGCAAGAAGAATTATAATAGGAAATAATTTTAATACAGTAGAGCAGTTGACAGAAAGGTTAAAACAAATTCACGCGCCAGCAAAATCTGTTTATCAATTACAAGAAGAACTAGGAGCAATATATATGTGGGAACACGAAAATGTAATTTCTTACGGTTCAAGAATCGCAGAAGAAGCAGAAAGAATATTAGACGCGCATAGGCTTAGTAATGAAAATGCAGTAGATGAAGAATTTAAAACAAATTTAGATAAAACAACTGTCGATTGTTTTTCTCGGGGACTTAGACCAGAAATTAAAATAAGAATTGGTACAGCAGACACATTTCAAGAAATAGTTAATAAAGCAGTGGAAATAGAAAGGAAATTATTATCACACCGTGAATTAAGAAAAAGTGAGCATAATACTGAGTATAATTCTCATCCTAAAAATAATAAAGAATTTGCAAAAACAACTAAAATTAATATTGCTCAAGATAATGTAATAACCTGTTTAGTTTGTGGAAAAAAGGGTCATTTTGCAATAAAATATTTTCAACTTAATAAATTGATAGGAGTAAGACGAGAAAACTCCTTTTCTCCAGGATCACGCCAAAATTTTTCAAATCAAAGTCGATTTAATAATCAAAATCATGCATTTAATAAATTTCAAAGTCAAAATCCACAACAGAATCAAAGGCAAAATCAATCCCAAAATCAGTTTAGAAACACGCCACAAAATCAATTTCGTCCTTCATACCAAAACACACAACAAAATTCTTTTCAAAATCAACAACGAAATTTTTCTCAAGAATCACGAATTAACAATACATCAAACTTTGCAAACAGAAATCAAAGTATAACGTGTAACTATTGTAAAAAATTAGGACATATTTCCACTAATTGTAGAAAAAGAATGTGGGATAATAGCAATAAACAACAACAAACAAATTTGCAAACTCAAACTCAGGGAAACTCCAAAATTCCTCTTCAGTAGGCCGCTTTGAGGAAGAATTAAATAGAAATTACTATGCATCCAGGAACATAAATTTAGCAGAAACCAACACTTTACCATATATTCGAATTGACACTCAAGAATTAAAAATTCCAATAACAATGATGATTGACACAGGTGCAGGACCAAATTTATTAAAAACTCGCGCATTAAAATCAGATATAAAAATTGATGAAAATAAATGTCTAAAATTAACAGGAATAAACGATCACGCTGTTTACACTTTAGGTCAAGTTGAGATTAATATTTTTGGAATCCTAACAACTTTTAATCTTTTATCAAATGATGTTCCAATTGAACATGATGGAATATTAGGAACAGAATTTTTCATAAAAAATAAAGTGAAAATTAATTACGAAGAAAGACATCTAGAAATTAATAAACAAAAATTTAATTTTGACTCGGAAAATTATTTTACAGTACCAGCAAGGTCAATTTACAATATTTATGTAAAAATTTTAAATAAAAATAAAAAAGTAGGTTACATTCCAAGATTAGTAGTGAAAGACGGTGTTTACTTAGGTGATGCGGTAGTTTCAAATATAGAAGGATTAGCTTATTTACAGGCTATAAATACATTAAACGAATCAATTGACATCCCAATTTTTGAATTAAATTTAGAAGATTTTGATGAAATAAAGCAAGAAAGTTCAGTAAGCAAATCTGATATTAAAAATGAAGACTCATCAATTAAACAAATTATCGATGCATTTTCAAAAAATATTAAACCTTAGAATGTCTCGAACATTTAAATAAAGAAGAATTAGAACACATCATGAATGTAGTAAAAAATTATTCCGATAGATTTCATATACCTGGAGAATATGTGGAACGAACAGATCTTATAAAACATAGGATAATAACTACAGATGATACACCAATTATTACTAAACAATATAGATTTCCACCTGTTCATAAAGAAGAAATGACACGTCAAGTAAACGAATTATTAAAACAAAAAATTATTAAGCATTCTGACTCACCTTTCAATACACCAATATGGATAGTACCAAAGAAAGATGACGCACAGGGAGAAAAAAATGGCGATTAGTTTTAGACTTCAGAAAGCTAAATGAACGCACGGTAAGTCAATTTTACCCCCTCTCTAATATTACAGACCTGTTGGATCAATTAGGAAACGCTCAATATTTTTCAGTCTTCGATTTAGCATCCGGTTTTCATTAAATCAAAATGGATCCTAGAGATTCTTATAAGACGGCATTTTCAACGCCATTTGGACATTATGAATTCGATAGAATGCCTTTTGGATTAAAAAATTCACCGAGCACATTTCAAAAACTCACTGATCAGATATTATTAGGTTTACAAGGATCAGAATTATTTGTTTATTTGGACGATATTGTAATTTATGCAGATACCTTAGAAGAACACGATGAAAAATTTTCGAAACTCATGGAACGACTACGGTTTGCTAATTTAAAACTGCAACCGGATAAATGTGAATTTTTGAGGTTAGAAGTAGGATACTTAGGACATATTATTGATAAAAATGGTGTACGACCTGATCCGAAAAAAGTAGAAGCGGTAAAGAAATTTCCAAAACCAAAAAATGTTAAAAATATTAAACAATTCTTAGGACTAGCAGGTTATTATCGAAAATTTATAGACGGAGGAATTTTATTACAAGGAGTAATTGGCAAAGATCAACCAGTCGCTTATACTTCACAAACTTTAAATGAATGTGAAAGAAAATATGATACTTATGAAAAAGAAGCCTTGGCAATTATATATAGTGTGCAACATTTTAGACCATACCTTTATGGAAGAAAATTTACCTTAGTCACGGATCACAAACCACTAGTTTGGTTCCAAAATTCTAAGGATCCTTGTTCAAGAGTAACAAGATGGAAACTTAAATTAGCAGAATATGATTTTAATGTGGTCTACAAAGCTGGAAAAACAAATGTTAATGCGGATGTCTTATCCAGAAATCCAGTTGAAGATATGATTGAAGAAAAAGTACAAGGAATAAAAGAAGAAAAATTTCAAGAAACTCAGGAAATTCAAGAAAATATAATGAAAAGTGTGAACGAAAAATTGAAACATGTAGCAAATGAAAATGAATCAAACTTGGAGATAATAAGAAGTCTCCACGATATTAAAAAAAATGTTTATGGACAATGAATACAATGGAAATTCAGATATACTAAGAATTCTTCGATCTTTTAAAAAATTATTTGAGGACAATGAATCCTATTTGAATTTGGAGATAAAAAAATGTCTCCAATCTATTGAAAGAATATTGAAGGACAATGAATCCTATTTGAATTTGGAGATAAGAAAAAGTCTCCCATATATTGAAAAATAATTAATGACAATGAATGCTACATGAATATGGAGATAAAGAAAATTCTCCTATCTATTAAAAATATATTTAATGAAAGAAATTATTGTACAAGTATTGAAACTTGTAACGTTATTACGAGAAACCAAAAAAGAATACAAGAAAATGGAAATCAAGAAAAGAATATATATGAAAAAGAAAATAAAGAAATACAAGAAATTGAAGATAATAAAATAAAAGCTCACAAGACGAAAAAAAGAGGTAGACTGAAGAAACAGAGCACACGTTTGAATACCTCCTTTTCAAAAAAGAAAAGGGGAAGACCGAAAAAGGTATGTAACACAAATAATGAAAGAAAACAAAAATTTTATAATGAAGCTTATACTGATGAAATTAAATCTGATCCTGAGTATATGATACAAATATCAAAATCGAAAAATGAAGAAATTGATCAGGGCTACGAAAATTCAAACTCCGAAGAATCATCTGATGAAGAAGATAACATAATGGAAAATGAAAATTGTGATAAATTGAATGTTAAACAAGAAAAATATATTGTCGACTGTAGAGACCAATTACCAATGCGTAAGGATAATCTAACATATTTCCTTTCAGTCGATGGAGATCTTCGAGATAATGAATCTAGATCATTAGCAAAACGCGAAAAATTACCAAAGTTTGGTAAACTCCAAATAGGAACAGCAGAAAAAATAAAGAGAGGTATGTATTATCATATTGCTCTCCCAATTGAAAATGAAATAAAGGAAAATTTATCTGATACAATAAAAAGAATTAAATCTACAATTGTTTCATTGAAAAATGTATGTGAAGAATTAAAATTAAAAAGTATCAGTGTTGCAAAAACAGCACAAATAAACAATATAACATGGGACGAAATCATGTCAATGATTAAATCAATTTTTGAAGACTCATTTGTAAGAGTTGTTATTTGCAATGGATATACAAAATATCCTACGAAAGAAGAATATATAAAATTAATCAAAGAAGCTCATTCAAGCACAGTTGGAGGACATAAAGGTGTAACCAAAACTTATGGTAGAATACGACAAAATTATTATTGGGAAAATATGAAAAATAATATTCAAAGTTGTCTCCAATGTCAGTTAAAAAAATTAGTTAGAGTAAAAACAAAAGACCCAATGATTATAACAGATGCACCAGGTACAGCATTCGAAAAAATAGCAATGGACATCGTTGGACCATTACCAAAAACTAAAAATGGAAGTAAATATATATTAACAATACAAGACAATTTAACTACATATTCATTACACTGGTTTACAAATTAAAAACTTTTTTTTCCAATCGAACAAAACATTTTTTTTCGATTAGTAGGTGTTTTCTGAGTAAGAAAATCATAGTTTTAATTTTTTCCCTCGTGTAGTTTTTTTGTAGCTTCAAATTTTGTATTTTTGAGCAGCGACGGCACTTAAATTTACCTGTAGAAAAAGCAACTCTTGCAAAAATGATGAATAGGATGTCGTTGGAAAGGTAATTAAATTATCTTTCAATCCATATATTACAGAATAAAATTAAATGAAAATTGAGAGAGCTACAGTCGATTCAAGATCAAATTTCATGGAAATTTCGATGATTTTTAGACACTTGAGTAACTTTTGATAATTTTTTCCACAACAAGCAGTAAAAAATATTTAGATTTTAAATTTTTTATTGATAGCATATTCCATTGAGAAACTTTTGAGCCCTTGTGGACCTTGATTGAATTAAAAATGAAAATTCTACACTACATTTAGTGAACGAAACTACTTTAACATTTTTAGTATACTTTTCAATATTTGCAGCAAACATGCACATAGTGAAATTAAATTAAGTGCTAAAGTTACTAAAATCACACATCAAGAAATTCTAGAGTTGCTCAATTCGAATACAATGTCAAATATAAAAATTTCAAAATGGCGGATCCAATATGGCGGACAAGTTTTTTTAAAAATCGATTAAATTTATGACAATTTCGTTACTCGGGGTTTTTCCGTGTCGCTGATGACGAGTCTGATGTCAAATTTTAAAAATTAAAAATAGTGGCTTCAATAGTGTGGACGAGTTTTGGCTCTCTAATTGGGTCTCTGATTACAAATTCGATGTCATATTTTGAAAATTCAAAAATGTGGATTCAGTCTGTGCGAACATATTTTAAGAGTTTAAAGCTAAACTCATAAAAATTAATACATTAGGGTTTCTGGGGTCTCTAATTCCAAAACCAAAATCGGTTTTAAAATATGTTCGCACAGACTGAATCCACATTTTTGAATTTTCAAAATATGACATCGAATTTTTAATCAGAGACCCAATTAGAGAGCCAAAACTCGTCCACACTATTGAAGCCACTATTTTTAATTTTTAAAATTTGGCATCAGACTCGTCATCAGCGACACCGAAGAACTCCGAGTACGAAATTGTCATAAATTTAATCGATTTTTAAAAAAACTTGTCCGCCATATTAGATACGCTATTTTGAAATTTTTATATTTGACATTGTATTCGAATTGAGCAACTGTAGAATTTCTTGATGTGTGATTTTAGTAACTTTAGCAGTTAACTTAATTTCACTATTTGCATGTTTGCTGCAAATATTGAAAAGTATACTAAAAATGGCAAAGTAGTTTCGTTTACTAAATGTAGTGTAGAATTTTCATTTTTAATCCAATCAACGTCCACAAGGGCTCAAAAGTTTCTCAATGGAATAAGCTATCAATAAAAAATTTAAAATCTAAATATTTTCTACTGCTTGTTGTGGAAAAAATGATCAAAAGTTACTCAAGTATCTAAAAATCATCAAAATTTCTATGAAATTTGATCTTGTATCGACTGTAGCTCTCTCAATTTTCATTCAATTTTATTCTGTAATATATGGATTGAAAGATAATTTAATTACCTTTCCAACGACATCCTACTTATCATTTTTGGACAAGTTGATTTTTCTACAGGTAAATTTAAGTGCCGTCGCTGCTCAAAAATACAAAATTTGAAGCTACAAAAAAACTACACGAAGGAAAAAAATTAAAACTATGATTTTCTTACTCAAAAAACACCTACTAATCGAAAAAACAATGTTTTGTTCGATTGGCAATTTCACTGTAAACCAGTGTTAGCAATTGCACTTCCAAATCATCAAGCTAGTACAATAGCTGATGCATTTATTAAAAGATTTATTTGCATTTTTGGATCACCTAAAGGTGTTTTAACAGATCAGGGTACAGACTTCTTAAGCAATTTAATGAGAAGACTAGCGAAAAGTTTTAGAATTAGACAATTTAAAACAACTGCTTTTCACCCTCAGTCTAATGGTTCAATTGAAAGATCTCATCATGTTTTAGGAGAATATTTAAAACAATTTATAAATAAAAATGAAGAATGGGACGATTGGTTAGAATTAGCTATGTTTTCATACAATACAAGTATTCATGAAGGCACTAAATGTACTCCGTACGAGTTAATTTTTGGAAAATTAGCGAGATTACCTTCCAGTGATCCACCACTTAAACACGAAAAATTAGAAACATATGATCAATACTTAACGGATTTAATATCAAGACTTTATGAAATGAGAAATATTGCTAGAGAAAATTTGATTTTAGCAAAAGAAAAATCAAAAAGGAAACGTTAAAATACAATATAAAAATAAACAAAAAATAGTACATACGAACAGACTTAATCTATCTCGAATTAAACAAGAATAATAAAATACTCTTAGTAATACATAGTTTTATGTTTCAGGAAGGACTTAAATAAAAAAAAAGAAATTAAATTGATTTACACTTTTATAAATTATAAACAAATTTTTAGTCACTATAACAATAACCTAATTTTTAAAAAGTATTTCTTTTAAAAGTTCGCAAGTTTAAAATTAAATTTTTATAATATTTTGTCAATTTTTGATTCTATATACTTGTTTTGCACTATAACAAATTGAAAATTTTTTTACACATTAAATTAATCCTATAATTTATTCAATATAATTTTATTGAAGAAGACTCTAAAATGGCATTTTTCAAAATTTCTAATAAAAAACAATGGCAACTTACAGATTGTACCTTATTATTGACTAAATTGTATAATCATAAAATTACTTTAATAGATTTATCTCAAAATGTAACTTGAGAACGAAAGAAATTTAAAAGAATGACATAACTAAAAATAAAACATAAGAAATTTAAAATAGATTAAAAAATTTATATGTCAAAAAAAGTAAATTGTGTCAAAAAAAATGTTATATTTATTGTCTGTAAAATTAAAAGTAGTATATTTTCAAATTCTCAAACTTATTAAAACAATTTGCAAATATTTTTTTGTGTAATTTTAAAGAAACTAAAAAGAATTTATGAATTTGAAACTTCGATACAAAAATTCTACGCAAAAACAATCCATTGTATAAAATAAATGTATCTTCTTTCTGTAAAAAAATTTAAAAGCATAAAATTCTAATCAAAATAATTACTAAAATTGTGACACATAAATTCTTTGTATGGATAATTGAATAACATACCTTAATAACAAAAATAGTACTGTAATAAAAGTGAAAAATATCGAGTAAAATAGAATGAATTAAATTTATGAAATACATGCATAAATAGTCTTAGCAAAAATAATTATTCTACTTTCAGATAAAAAAAATATATTGAATGATAATTGTTTTCTAAAACACAAAAAGAGTGAACTAAGTATGTGCATAAATCATAATAGCAAAAACAACTATTGTACTTTCAGATGAAAAAGACAAGAATATGTTTGAATGAAAATGATTTTTCTTAATGTAAAAGAAGAGTGAATTGAATATATACGTAAACGGTCATAACATTTCCTCTACATTTTAAATTTTCTATCAGTTTGAGCATGTTTCATTTCACTCCTATGCTCAATCTAAGGGGGGAGGTATTACGTCCGTAACTTATTCCTGATATACTACATTTACTTATAATAATTACGTGTTTATTCTCTTTTTAAATATTGAATCTTACCTATATATTGTAAGATATTATTATTGTTATTAAAATGCTTGTTATTGTATTAATACAATCTCTACATATTGTTACATTATATTCAGTATTTTTATGGTCATTGTTATAATATATGTCTTACAACGAATATTTAAATTGTATCAAATACAAGAAAGAAGTGTAATATTTAGAAGTATGTAAAAACCTTTGCCACAGACAATATTAACCTTGAATAATATAATCAGAATAACGATTAAACATCATTTCAACGACCTTTCTATACACAAGGAAATCAACGAACGAGCAAGAAATAATCCATCAAGCAATCAACCTGTGAGAAACAGCTAACCGAACGAGCGGCACATATCCCCACTTATAATCCATGCGATAATTCCAGAGGCACGCATAAAATTAGAAAAACAATAAGGAATAACCATCTCTTTACAATTCCATTAGCACCAAAGGCACAAAGCTTATGGGAGAAGTTTTCTAAATAAAGGGCACTAGTTCTCTACATTCAGAGAATAACTTTTTGAAACACCAACCTATAGTCATCGAACAATCGAGTTGAACACATCGTCTACAAGTGAACTAAAAGTACAAAGTTTAAAGTGAACTCCCAAGTGTTTAAAAATCAACCCAAGTCTATCAACAAGTATTAATTTCCAAACAAATATAATTTGAGGTGAACACAAGTATTTTTCCAAGTGTTTAAGTTAAAACCAACTTCGTTTTTAGACTTTTTCCCCGGTTCTTAAAATAGAACTTTAAATAATTCTCAAAAATTATTATTTGAGAAATAGATTCAAGTTTCGATAAAATCTATATTGAAACAAGACATTCCAAATTTCGAACCATCGAAATTTGCTTAACTACTGACATCCGTCTGGAAGAAAGCAAATATTTTTAAAATACAATACACTATCACATTAGTGTAAACAACAGTGATAAAATCCCACACTAAGGACAACTGTCGGAGGCCCACTTTGTGAAGGCCCATCTCAAGATTGGATTAACAGATTATTATCACCAGCTCATTCACCACCACTAATCGTTATTCTTAAAGTAAGATTTATAAACTAAAATTATACTCATTGTATTTTTGTCAATACTTTTCTTTCTTGTTGGTTTTTAAATAAATTATTGTCTCACAACACTTAGTAGGCTCATTGACTTATCCTCATCCCAAATTAGATTCAATTTATTTGAAACTAATTTAAAACGAGAAACGTTAGGTATATTTAATAAAGGTTTCTCGTTTTGACGTAACAGTTTTGTAAGTCTGAAAATATTGAGTTCAAGAAAAAGTTGTCAAAGAATGAAAGTTTTTCTTTTATTTCGACGGTAATTGTTTACTTATGCATAAGTAAACAATTACCATTATGTTACTGTAGGTTATATTATATTAGTATAAACTGACTCGGGACATGTGCAGTACCGGAATCCAAAAATAAACGTTTATTTAAAAAGGAAAATACAGTATTAATTTGTTAATTTCGGTTGAAAAAAATTATTCAAACAATTGAATATTTCAAAGTTTGCATGTAAAGATATCTTGAGGAATTATTTACCTTTTATTTAAAGCAAAGAACACTTAAATAGATGAAAAATTGTACGCTGTTAACAGTTTTGAAAAGTTAATTGTAAAAAAATTCCCTTGTGAGACTTGCACACGATTTAAAAAAAATTGTTAACTCACTAAACGTATCAGGCCCATTCCGGGTCTTTGTGAAAAATCTTCTGTATATTATAAGTTATAAATAAATTTTGAAAAAAGTAAAAAAATCTGGTCCAAAGTTAAAAAAAATTAAATTGTTTATTAACATTTTTTTACATTTCTTAAAAGTCGAAATAAATCTAAAACTTTTATTCGTTTACAACTTTTTCCTAAATTCAATATTTTCGGACTTATAAGCTTCTGAATATAGGTCTACAATTACAAGTTTCCCAGTTTTGAAAATTCATATAATGAAAATTATTAATTACACAGGTCTACAAAGTTTTTTCTCCAAAATTGCGTACCACGTAAGGATTTTGAGAAAAGTGGGGGTAAACACACAGAAAAAAACGTGTTTTTAACTGTTTTCAGTATTTTTTTTTCTAATAAACCTGATTTTACACTTCTATTTAGTCACAAATTAAAGCTTTATTCGTGAACTTTAAGTACCAAGTCTCGAGAAACCCAAACGATTTTTAACATTTCATCCGCCATGTTAAAGCCGCCGTTTTGAATTTTTGAAATCTGACTTCGGATTCGTAATTAGCTACCCCAAAACCCCCGATTAACAAATTTGAAGGCAATCCGATGATGAAAAATTGATATGCACCAATGTTTAGATCCCCACAAATTTTTACCAGGACGTATGAATCATTAAAGGGGGGGGGGGTAATCGGTAAATACACGTCCCTTGCAATTTTTAAATTACTTTTCATAACGCGGTGCTAAAAAGGGCACTTTTTTGCACCTTGTTATGAAAATTATCGTTCGTAACTTGTGCGAGCAGTTGCCAATTTTTGAATGAGGAGCTTCTTTTTAAGCCATATTAGAGCTTTTGATTTCTTCCCATTTTCTTTTTACAGGACTTAAAAAAGTGCAAAAAAACATCGTTTTATAATAATTCAACCCCCAATTTTATGGGTTTGAATAAATCAAAAATTTTTTTTTATATTTTCTTGTTCACTGACATCCAAATTTTCAATAAACACAAAAATTTTGAAATAAATACGACATGGCCATTTTTTTGTTACTCAGTGTTATTTTAAACTTTCAGTAAATTTAACTTTCCTTCTCTCTCCTTCCTATATGTAACAAAAGCCAAAAATCTCAACTCTCTAGAACGAAGCACAGAAAAATATCCCTAACTTTTCGAAATCGGAAAACTATTCTTCTAATAAAAAATTATTACATTGATTTGAATAAAAATTGACCAAATACGAAAAGAAAAAAATCTTGAATCTCTCCCATTTCCCTTATAATGATAAAATTTCCTAATGAATTTTTTAGTTCTTTGTATGTTCTAAACATAGTTCCATATTCAAAACGGAAACCTTTCCCACGTATTACTTTTATTATCTACATAAAAGATGCGTCGATGAGAAAATAATCTCTTTTACAAACTCGACATAAAAATGTAAGGTAGGTCGTGTCTCTCGGACAAGCAAGACTCTATCGACATTTCCTTGTGAATTCAACATTCTTGACTTGTGCGATACGGTGAATAGTGAAGATTGGTTCTTGTTCGTGTTATGTTGGAAATGTACAACTTTAACACTTTGTACACGCATTTAAAACAGACACACATATGTACAGAGAGAGACAAAGAGAGAAAGAGAGGTAGTGAGTACGGAGAAATGTATGTTTGTATTAGTCAAGTGGCTCGTGGCACACTACAACAAGTCATTCGATTTATCAAGTATCGATGCGGTCGCGACGAGAAATCGGCATGGAATTTCGAAGAATTACTCTATAAAACCGAGAAAAAACTTGATTTCAGACTCAATATAAAATCCAGAAGTGCATTGTTCCTAACACCAATAATTACTTCTCACTCTATCAATTATATTTAATCATAAATGGAATTTCGCAAAATAGCTTTCTGTCATTTTTTTCCTTTCGCTTTAATCACCGGTGGTCTGATTATAATTTCCATTAATTGCATCTTCAACTAATAATGATTTCAGCTAATAACATCTTTATACCTAATAGTATTTTTATCTAATAGAATTTTTAATTACTAGAATTTTTAGCCAATATTATTATTAACTTTTACTACCCAGGTGAGTACGGGCAATGAGTTCAGGCTTTACCGAGGTTGATTGAGGCTGGGCGAGACGGCCGAAGCAAGGCTGCTTGAGTCTTAAAATTTAACACCGACTTCAGTCTGACGAGCACACGGTGATCCTCAATGACTTTTAGGTTTACCTAAAATGAGTCAAAATTGTGCTGACGCAGTTTTGTCTAAAATCGTCCCAAGATTGTAAATATTCATTTCCGAAAATCGTAGCTGATTCTTTTTTGAAAAAAAACATATATATCTATCCCTATTAATATAAAATCATTTCGCCGCCGCCGCTGATTCAGTCATTTCCCTTTCCCGCTACCCTCAAAATTTAAGTCAATTTTAAAGGCGGTATTGACCTAAACGTCAAAATTTGACAAACAATTTCCGCTACCCTCAAAATTTAGGTCAATTTTGAGGGCAGTATTGACCTAAACGTCAAAATTTGACAAACAATTTCTGCTACCCTCAAAATTTAGGTCAATCTGGACATTTGCTCAGAATTTAATATACATATATCCTAGATGAAAATGAGTCCATATAACCATGTTTTGAAAAATTGAAAATCGTCACGAATGAAAAGCTTCCTTATGAGGAAGCAATTCCTTATGAGGAAGCAAAATTTAAAAATTATTTCCCAAGTACCCCTAGAGCGGGTTGGCTAATGCAACACGCTATGCATAAAGTGCAACCTATGTCCAAGTAAATCAACAAAGTGAAAAGTTAGCCATTCCGCTCCGGTCTACACTACACAAAAAAATTAATAATTTAAGAATATTTTAGCTGCTTCTGCAAATCATGTTTCTGTTAAAGGAGAGTTAGTATAATTAAAAATAACTTCACAATTTTAATCATCAAGACCAAAAATATACATTTAAATCCACTTAATCTTGCAATCATCAGCAAACACAAACATGTGATGAGAATGTAATCCTTAAGGTCGTAGTAACTTTAAGAAAAAAAATGTTTTATGAAACATATAAAAAGAAACAAGAACACAAATAATGCACAACAACTGCAGACCACTGCGCGCAACAACACGCGAAGCGCGACGATTAGAATTCGCGCGCCCCGAGGCGCGATGAAACCTGCGAGCGCAGCGAGCCCCCGCGCGAAGCGCGGATGAGAATGTGTTCGTGCTTGCGCGGACAGATTTTTTTTGTGAGCGTGGTCGCGGCGCGACATTTTCTCCGCATAAACTCGTTGCGCGCTGACCATGAATATCCCGTAACGCAACGAGTTTATGCGGGGTAAAGCAGAGAGTGGAAAAATATTATTTTTTATATTATTATATTGCATAATATAATTATAATATATTTTATATATACAGTGCCACTCAGCAGGATTTGACCACCCTGTTACAGTTAAGGGTGTTACAAAAAGTTTTATATTTTGATATCTAGTAAAGATATCGGTGTTTTCAAAGTCTCGTTTTAAAGCTCACATCTTCTACTTTAACAATTTTTAAAAAATTAATTTAAAAAAAATTTTTTTCACTGTTTCATTACTGTTTAGAAAAAACAAAAATTTCAATTTTTTTGACAATTTTTTTTTAACAATTGTAGTTTTTTAACAAGTCGTCGCATTGCAAATTAATGTTATATAACGCATTTTAAAGCTTATTTTGTAACCTTTAAAATGCTTTTTTAAAAATTATTGTGCCATATTTTTTCAGAAAGTTATTATCATTTATTAAAAAAACATCCCTTTTTTAAATAATTATTATTTTGCAAACCGTTAATTATTTTTAAAAAAGTTTAAGACAAAAAATGTTCATTTCTGTATGTAGATGAGTCAGAATTCCTGAAAGGTGCTACCCAAAACCTTTTAATTTTTTTTTCGTACTAATGTGGTTATTTTAATAGTATTTTATATAATAAATCATACTACCAAAGGATTTTGCAAAAAAAAAATTTTTGTTAATGTTATTAACTATTAAAATTTTTGAACGTATTTAATTGAAAAATGAATTTCTCAAAAACTTATTTATTGATTTTAATTTTTCAAGTTACATTTTATTTGTCTTGAAATGAAGTATAACTGACAATATTTTCAGATAAAAATATTTAATTTTAGTGCAAAATGCAATTGTTTATTTATAAACAATTTAAAATAAATGTGCCCTGACGCAGTGAAAGGGACCTTACGTCTAAAAAAATTAATTTTGAGTTATTGATACCATTCTATCCAGATTTTTACAATCGATATAATGGCATTAATAACTAAAAATTAATTTTTTTGGGCGTAAGGTCCCTTTCACCGCGTCACGGCACAAATAGTGTTCTGGATAATATTTTAAGTTGAAAAAATTACTAAAATGTTCTTAATAAACCACTAAAAAATATCCCGTTGAAAAAAAATGGCACGAAGTTTTAAATTGCTTAATTTCAAGCATTTGTGCCGCGGTGCAGTGCGCGTCTCTGGTCCTTATTGAGCGTTCGCGCGCGTGTTATTGTTTCTGATCGCTGAAACGACTGCGCTTCTCAAACACTACATCTATGTTGGAAATAAATTTATTTTAACGTAATTTTTACATTTAATTTTTTTTAATGGAACATTTAATTAATTCTTTTTGTTGAATGGTAATTACAGATGTGTTGCATAAATTGTTTAAATATAGAATTGTTAAATTTTCTTTGAAATTAAAAAAAATAATGAGAGAACTAGAGTTAAAATTTCTAAAGAATAGAATAGTTTACATTTGGAATTAAATTATAACAATAATGTTCTAGTTATTTCTACTAATTTATTAGTAAAATTTACTAATTAAAAAGTGAAATTAGTAAGCATTTTTACCGTGATGAATATTCTGAATCATTCCCAAAAAATTTTGTATATTTTCAATTCTATGTGAAATTTCATTTTGTTTATTAATTCCAAAGCAAAAAGTCAAATCATCAAACATTTTTACTAATTAAAATTGAGAAAGTTTAAAGAATTTTTGTGATAATACTGAATAAAGTAAACAACTTTTTTGTTACTAAATAAGCGACTAATATTATTTTTGCGCCTTAAGGTCGATCCGAGGCCTGTTTTTATGATTTTAATCGATTGATTAGAATTCGTAATTTATCAGAGAGAATAAATGCTAAACTATTCATTTTGTTAAAGGTGAAAGAATTTAAACAATTAATTTCGAAAAAATGATTTTCAGAAAAAGCAGGTTTCTGTATTAGGACGGCTGCGCTGTCGATACATATGAAAAATATATTGTATTTTCATAACGAAATAAATTTATTTCCAACATAGATGTAGTGTTTAAGAAGCGCAGTCGTTTCAGCGATCAGAAACAATAACACGCGCGCGAACGCTCAATAAGGACCAGAGTCGCGCACTGCACCGCGGCACAAATGCTTGAAATTAAGCAATTTAAAACTTCGTGCCATTTTTTTTCAACGGGACATTTTTTAGTGGTTTATTAAGAACATTTTAGTAATTTTTTCAACTTAAAATATCATCCAGAACACTATTTATTTTTAATTGTTTATAAATAAACAATTGCATTTTGCACTAAAATTAAATATTTTTATCTGAAAATATTGTCAGTTATACTTCATTTCAAGACAAATAAAATGCAACTTGAAAAATTAAAATCGATAAATAAGTTTTTGAGAAATTCATTTTTCAATTAAATACGTTCAAAATTTTCAATAGTTAATAACATTAACAAAAATTTGTTTTCCTTTGGTAGTATGATTTATTATATAAAATACTATTAAAATAACCACATAAGTACGAAAAAAAAATTAAAAGGTTTTGGGTGGCTCCTTTCAGGAATTCTGACTCAGATGTAAGAAAAAAATATAAAAAATTTTTTGAACAAATTTTTTTTTACTATGTTTTTATCTTATACAATTTAATTTAAATCAACCTAAAAACATAGTAAAAAAATTTGTTCCAAAAATTTCCCTTTCAATATAATATAAATATATCAATTGATAATAATAATAACAATAATAATGTGGCATTCTAGAAGAAATTTACTACTTTTTAAACACCCTCACCGATTACTTTAAAACTTGTTATTATTACATATTTGTTTGTCTAAAGTTTCAGAAAATCAATTTTTAAGTAACATCAATTATTTATTTAAAAGTTACAATTGCTTTTCAAATAGTTTGAGACAATTGAGTTTAGTATTTTTCTAAAAATTCATAAAGACAAGACGCTTCAAATATGTAATTTGCATTTTTTTCTTTTGTTAATTAAAAAACTTATTTAAATAAGAAAGTAACTTTGTATCAGGATATCATTGTTGTAATCTGTTTTTGGAGCATTTGGCAGGGGGGAAAGGAAAATTATTATCTATTTTTCCACGATTGTCAAATATATTATATGCGGTTTACTTGCATCATTCTTGGACAGACGGACGTGACGTAGCAGGGGCGTTCCATAGTTAGAAGAACTTTTGAATCACAGATTTTGTTTATCCTTGGTTAATTTGTTGTGTTTAGGGTGCTTATAAAATACACTCAAGGATTTTGCAAAATTTGAATTATTTTGCAAGATATTGTTAATTAAACTTTTTGGTCACTTTTTTCAGGAATTTTTATCTTGTAAAATATTGGTCCTAGAAAAAAATGTTTTAGATAAAAAATGAAGAAAATGTATTGAAGTTTAATAATATTTTATTGAAAAATAATTTTTTAAACTTTTCGACAAATTTGTTTAAACAATTATTTTTTAAAGTTGTTTTTTTCATAAAGGGAATAATCAAATTTAATAAAAAAATATTTTTATTAAAGCTTGGAATGTCCTTAAAAATTGAAATTATCAAAAAAACACATCTTCACAAATTGCGGTAATTTTTAAGGACATTCCAAGCTTTAATAAAAATATTTTTTTATTAAATTTGATTATTCCCTTTATGAAAAAAAACAACTTTAAAAAATAATTGTTTAAACAAATTTGTCGAAAAGTTTAAAAAAATTATTTTTCAATAAAATATTATTAAACTTCAATACATTTTCTTCATTTTTTATCTGAAACATTTTTTTCTAGGACTAATATTTTACAAGATAAAAATTCCTGAAAAAAATTACCAAAAAGTTTAATTAACAATATCTTGCAAAATAATTCAAATTTTGCAAAATCCTTGAGTGTATTTTATAAGCACCCTAAACACAACAAATTAACCAAGGATAAACAAAATCTGTGATTCAAAAGTTCTTCTAACTATGGAACGCCCCAGCAGTAGTCGCACGAAAAAGAGAACAGATGATCGTTAAGCTCAGATTGAGCTGGAAAAAAAATTAACTTCAAACAAAAACATTTTTTAATCACTTTCTTATAGGAAATTTTCCGGTGCATCTTTTTTCTTAAATTTTTCTTTTCAAGTTAAACGCAAAAAACTATTTTTTCTAGAAACTCAAATTTAATTGAAGTTTTCCTTTTAACTCGCTCTAAAATCTAAAGTTACTGATCGTTTTTAACCAAATTTTCAGGAATTATAGTTTAAACTATTCTAAGAATGATAAGTCATTAACCAAGTTTAAGGATTGACACAAAAAAATGTTATTAGTTTTTTTTGTTCAGTGTCAAAAACGTGTTTCATGATTTTCAATCGCTTCGTTTAACGAGGGAATTTTCACCAACGCCAAACTTCCAGCGAACAAAATGCTTATTAATATATGATAAAGTTTTTGTAAAAATTTTTAATCCAATTCGAATAATAGTTTACGAAAAAAGCGAAAATGTTTCGAGGACGTGCGCTGGATTTCACGGGTTTATGCTGCCTCTACAAAGCTGTATCTACATAAGGAAAAAAAAGTGAGAAACGCGTGACGCAAACGCAAAACGCGTCAAAAATACATGGCAATTTCTCGCGATTCTAAAATGTCATAGAAAAATTTCCCGTGGAATTGCCCATATGTATAACCTAAAAAAATGTCCCTCAGAAAAAAAAACTAGCGTCCATTAAAATCAGTATTCGATTCAAAAATCAGTGGAACTTTAAATTGTCGATAGTGTCACTTCCATCATCATGCAAAATATACAGAACGAAGTAAATAATTTCAAAAAAATTATGTCGCAATGACAGATAATGTATGGTTATAATCACTAATATAGTCACTTTATCAGAAATATAAATACCACACACAACTAGTATTATCGTAATTTACTTCTAATTTCCTTTTTTTGTACGAAAAGAATATTCCCCATTTTTCACATATAATTTTCAAACGCAGAAATAATTATGGTACACATAGATAATTACATATTAAATATATACATTGACTTAATGTTTTCGTCTCTATGTTTTTACACACATATGTATGTATATGTTACGGTCAATGTCCGGAATCGGGCAATGTTTGACAATGCCCGGGCATTGTCGACATTGCCCACTGTCACTGGGCATTGTCGACAATGACCGCCGAATTCGGTCAATGTCCGAAAAAATTTATATTATGCAGTCTTTTTGGGCAATGTCGACAATGCCCGGTCCAGTTTGGGCAATGTTGATAATTAATTTTTTAATTTAATTTAAATTCATTTTAAGCGAAATATACCGACTACTTATAAATAAAATGTCTCGTGAAATGTAATATTATTTCGTTAAGAAAAGAGTGATTCTCGCATTTTGTAATTACTCTTGCGAATAATAATATAAATAGAAAGTAGTTTCTATTTGTTTACAATCGAGCATTGAACTGTATGAAAATCATCATGTTGTGCATTTGGTGCACAAGGTTACGACAGGTGTAACTGCAAAACAGGTTGTACTCAAAACAAATGCAAGTGCTTAAAAAATAATAAGAAGTGCAACTCTAAATGCCAGCAGTCTTACTTGTAAAAATAAATAGTTTTCTGACACTTTAAATAAACTTTTGTAGTCCATGTTAACAAAAAACTTAATTATTTTCATCCTGTACTTTAATATTTAATGTAAACAACATTGCCCAAAAATGAGTGGGCAATGTTGATAATGCCCGGGCATTGTCGTCATTGCCCGGCCATTAACACGCTTTCCTGAATATTATTGAAAATGTATGGGCATTGTCGACAATGCCCAGTCTTTTTGGGCAATGTCGACAATGCCCGGGCATTATCAACATTGCCCGATTCCGGACATTGACCGTAACATATATACTGAAAATACATATTCGGTTTATGGAAAAAATCATGATTTAACAAACGTTTAATGACAACTCCCATATTAGAAAATTTGAAATGATTTAACACGAAGGTTTGACATGTTGTCATTTAGCGTTATTTGGTTTAGAATCTTTAGCTGATGTCATTTCAAGTTTTGGATAAAAAAACTCGTGTAACGGTTAACGAAACGTTTCCTTAACGGGCAACAAGTTTTCTATGTCCAGGTGAAACATACTTTTTCCACTGATTTGTCGTCAAAGGTCCTAAAGGTCCGTTTCTACAAATCGATTCTTCTGCAAATTTATCTCAACAGAATTGCTTATTTTGTCTCATTTTCACTCGTTGAGTATTTTCATTCATTAAAACTTGATTTACATTGCAATCTTTTTTTCTCTCTCTGTAAAATATGTTTAACCCATCTCCTTCTTTTCACTTATTATTTTTATTTGCAAATAAGAGAAAACTATTGGTTATTGCAGGAAATATATCGAGTCTGATGATGGAGAAAGAGAAAAAGACTCATTCTTTTGGTTCCAGATTTAATAACATATTATATGAGTTCACGTTGATCCATGTTATAATAGTCAAGACATTCGTCCTACCTGATTTGGTTAATTTCTTCTCCAAGAGAACTAAACATTTCATGAGTTGTAATTCATAAAATGTTTAGTTCTCTCGCAATTTAATAATCACGAACTATATTTTTTCCGTTGAATTTCTCGACTTTGCTTTCACTAGACGATTTTTCAGTTATCCATCATACATTCATCCGTAACAAGAGATTGAGTACAAAAAATGGTAGAAAAATTGATTTATTACACGTTTTGAAAGAAGAAAATACATTTTAGTTTCGATTAACACAATAACGTTGATATAGAAATCTAATCCTAACATTTTATCTACTGATGCAATTTGCAGCTATTTATTTCCATTGTTTTTTTATTGAATAAATAAATAAACCCGATAAATCCATTTTTTTTAAATGAGCGATACATGGTTTCTATACATTCTGAACACGAGGAATATGAAAATTTTAGTTTTATACATGAAAAAAATTTATTCTATTAGAATTTTGCTTATATATTTACTTATTTTATCTAAAACAATTTTTTTTCTTACATAAAAATATTGAATTTTTAAAACAAAACTACATAAATCCCTGCAATAATTTTCCATAATTTATAATAATGAAACAAAACTCGATGAATCCTTCGTTAAAAATTTTTTAAGCACATTTATAATTGTTAAATTTATGGGTCAGTCCATTATATTTCACCTAAAGCCGTTGCGGCCTATTTTTTAAAAAATCTCATAATTTGTAAAAATGATGTTTAATATCCATAGAATTCATTTTTGAGAATTATTTTATACAATTTTTTTAATTAAACTTAGAATTTTAATTTTTAAGTTGAGTTTCACAGAAAAAAGGTAAGATTGACAGTTATGAAAATTTAATAAAGAAGCATGGAAATAATTTAGATAATATAAATTTCTTGATTGATATTTATTAAAAATGGGCTTATTTACTTGAATAAATAGATTATTATGCAAACATACCTAAAATAATAGATAAAAATTGATTTAAAAATTTACCTATGAAATGTCAAAAGTCACTGCATTTTAATTACATTTTTCTAAAAAGTTTATAAATATTAACAAAATTTAATACTACATAATGTAAAGTACTTTCAATGTACTTTCATATTATGTGCTAACTTTTTAATTTTATAATAAAGAAATATAAAAAATTATACCTTTAATATTGAGTGTTTCATGATTTTCAGACATTTTAATCACTTATTTCTTCTCAGGTGCAAGACGAAAAAATCCATTTTTTGTCTTAATATTTAAGTTTGACCTTCTTTTCCATTCTATTAAATTTTGGTGATGGATCATGAGCTACTTTTCAGTTTAAATTTAGTTTAAAAAATCTGCTTCCAAAAGCGAGTTTGTTGGTTAAATAGCAGGTAATTTTATAAAACTAAAAAGTAGCTCATTATCCATCACCAAAATTTAATAGAATGGAAAAGAAGGTCAAACTTAAATATTAAGACAAAAAATGGATTTTTTCGTCTTGCACCTGAGAAGAAATAAGTGATTAAAATCTCTGAAAATCATGAAACACTCAATATTAAAGGTAAAATTTTTTATATTTCTTTATTATAAAATTAAAAAGTTAGCACATAATATGAAAGTACATTGAAAGTACTTTACATTTTTAGAAAAATGTAATTAAAATGCAGTGACTTTTGACATTTCATAGGTAAATTTTTAAATCAATTTTTATCTATTATTTTAGGTATGTTTGCATAATAATCTATTTATTCAAGTAAATAAGCCCATTTTTAACAAATATCAATCAAGAAATTTATATTATCTAAATTATTTCCATGCTTCTTTATTAAATTTTCATAACTGTCAATCTTACCTTTTTTCTGTGAAACTCAACTTAAAAATTAAAATTCTAAGTTTAATTAAAAAAATTGTATAAAATAATTCTCAAAAATGAATTCTATGGATATTAAACATCATTTTTACAAATTATGAGATTTTTTAAAAAATAGGCCGCAACGGCTTTAGGTGAAATATAATGGACTGACCCATAAATTTAAAAAATTAAATTTGTGAAAATAGATGATTATATGTTAGATGTTAATATCCTATAAAGATTTTAACGTTTTATTCGCTTGATTTCTTCATAATAAAATATTAAAAGCCAAGTAAGAAAAGATTTATTCTATGTGAAGTTACTTAACGACGGATTTCTTCGTAAATAAACAAGCATTTGTTTTCAAGCGTTTTGGTTATGAAAAATGCTGTTATATTCTTTACATTAAGGATATATCTAAGGATATACACGAAGGTCGAGTTCCACGAGAGAAAAGAGGAGGTGACCGAAGGGGACACAACCCAGTAAAAAAATTCTATACACGGACCGCGGAGTTCGTATACGATCTCGGTAGCTCGTATGAGAAATATGAGAAAACTCTCTTTCGAGCCTTTTTCGTAATGAGAAGTGTATAGATGCTTGTATACGAGGTGACTTTTAAAGCATTTTTCTTAATATAACACTATTTTAAAGTAAATGTAGATAATAGAAATGAATTTTCAAAGTAAAACAAGGCTAAATTTATAAGGGAAATGAAGTTTTAAGAAAAAAAGGATAATTTTGTTCAAAAAATTTATTCACACTGAAAAAGGTTAGAATTTGATAATTCCTTGTTACTCTAACTTACCGACATTAGATATTTCTCGGATGCGGTAAGCTCGATTTTGTATTGGCGGTAGAATAAATAAGTTTTTTCATTACTAATTAATAAATATATTATTATTTATTTATTATATAAATGTTCTTATATAAAATAATTAAATTTAATACAAAATCGTGCTTACCGCATCCGAGAAATATTTAATGTCGGTAAGTTAGAGTAACAAGGAATTATCAAATTCTAACCTTTTTTCAGTGTGAATAAATTTTTTGAACAAAATTATCCTTTTTTTCTTAAAACTTCATTTCCCTTATAAATTTAGCTTTGTTTTACTTTGAAAATTCATTTCTATTATCTACATTTACTTTCAAATAGTGTTATATTAAGAAAAATGCTTTAAAAGTCACCTCGTATACAACACTGCAAAAACTGATATCTCACAAGTGTCTCACAATGAGTTGTTTTAAACGTTTACACCATTGAGATACAAAATCTGTTTTATATTGAGACATTTAATTTCATCTCGTGTCTCATTTTGAAACATTTAAAGTAACTCAATTCGTATAAAACACATAAAACGTTTTCTTACCGTGAGACGGATACTCGAAACACATAACGTGTCTCAGAATGCATTGCTAAATATGTAAAACACTTGAAACGTCTTAAAATGAGACACCTATCTGTTTTAAATATGTGGACACAAAACATCTACGTGTTTCAAATATGGGGACAAAACGTCTCAAAATGAGACACTTGATTTTGCAGTGAAGCATCTATACACATTCTCATTGCGGAAAAGGCTTGTATGAGAGTTTTCTCATATTTCTCATACGAGCTACCGAGCTCGTATACGAACTCCGCGGTCCGTGTATAGAATTTTTTTTACTAGGAAGTTATCGAATCAAAAGGAATTGAATCATGGAATTGAAAGCCACTATTCGTGAACTAAATCCAAACGGATTTATTTACCAGGAAATTCGTCCATATCTTAACTGCATGCTTGCTATAATCAGAATAATCCAGACTTACAGGTGAAGTACGACATGTTTAGTAAAATATTCGTTACCAACTTCAATATCGGATTTTCTTCACCTGCAAGTGATTGTTGTACTACATGCACTGAATTTAAACATCGTATTAAAGTTGAGACTAATCAATCAAAGAAACTCGATTTAATGACTGGGCAACGAATTCACAAACTGCGAGCATCAGCTTTTTATGAATTGGCGAGAGAAAATCCGGACAATACGCATTTTTTCTGTTTCGATGTGCAGCAAGTTCAACAATTGCCTAAAACCCCAATCCAAGAAGCTTTATACTCTCGACAGATTAGTTTCTACAATTTCTGCTGCGTAGCTATGGATGCTAAAGATCCGACTTTTTTACTTGGGACGAAAGTCAAGCAGGTCGAGGTTCAGTACAGATAGGGTTGGCGTTATCGAATCACTTGAAATCTCTGGATTTGGAAGAAATTAATCATCTTCGCCTTTTTGCGATGTATGAGACATTACTTTCGGAAATCGCATGTGTAAAACCGCTTGGAGTGAAATGGGAACTTTATGACATAAAATCTCTTGAAACATTCTACAAAATAATTGACGGAATCTCGAATATTAAAAGGATTGTAATTCAGAAATTTCCAACAAAGGAGGGAAACATTCGGTGTAAAGCAACGTGCCATCAGCATTACAAATTTAAAAGCGAAACTGAAGTACCCAAGATCTTATTAAAACGCGGAAAATCTGATTCAGATATAGAGCTGGATAAAATTAATTTAACACACAAAATTTCTTAGAAAAAGCTTAAAGATGTTGGAAAATTGTTAATTAAACAATTTGGAGACGCTTGGGACCAACTACCGAATTTTCAGTGGTATCGTACTCTTTTAAATTGTCATAACAGAAATCCTACAGCGACACTTCATGATGACGAGGAAAGCGAAGAAAGCGACTGCTTAGATGAAGACTGTGGTTTTCATGTTTAAAATTGACATTAAAAATGTTTAAAAAAGCTTTGTTAAATGTATTATAAATTCTAAAGTTCATAAACTTAGAAATTATAATTTTATTAATAAAAAACTTACATAAGAATTTAATTGTTTATTCAATTCAACACGCGATAAATGACTTTAGTACCTAGAAAAATATATCTATTTTTCACAAATTTTATAATTTTCATTTTGTTTGCATATAATTTTTAAAACACTTATATTAATATAATCCTTTTTCGTTTTTATTATTAGCATGAAAAAACAGATAAACATTTCATTTGGTGGTTCGAAAAATGACATTTCATTTTAAGGTTGAGTTTAAAAATAACTGTTATTCTATCTATTGGAACAAAACAGAATATATTTAAATCTATAAGAAACCAAAACTGAATAAATCCAATGACCTGAAGCAAAACTAAATAAATTCATTTTTATTTTTTAAATATCATCAATAAATGCTAACATAACAAATTTTTGAATACTCTGAATAAATATAGAAGGTCGTCTGTCTACATAATCGTTTTTATTTTTATTTTACCTCTAGTGATTTTAAAGATCTAACGCTTGTTGGTTATTATCTTAAAATCACTTCAACTGGATTTATCAGGTTTTGAAATCTTGCTCCTCAAATATACTTATTTAATACATGTGAATACAGTACATTCTAAACGCATACACAATAATATATACATTGCACGCTTTACACTATTGCTTCAGAAAGTTTTAACTATCCTCAGCAAGCAAGTAAAAGACTAAGCAATTAATGAAGTAAGCAAGGAAGAAAAAAGGAAATAAGCAAGTAAAAAAGTAAGCAAATAATAAAGTATGCAAGGAAGCAAAAAGAAAATAAGCAAGTATGAAAGTAATTAAATAATATCGTAAGCAATAAATAAGAAAGAAAGCAAAAAGTAAATAAGCTAGTAAGCAAAGAGGGAATAAGCAAGTAGGCAACTAAAAAAGTAAATAAATAATCAAGTAAGCATGAAAGCAAGAAGAAAATATATGTCCGTCTAGTACGGTGTTATTAAGACCGTCTAGATTTGGTCTAGGTTATATGCGCATGCGTCGATGTATGCCCAGCTGCTTAGTTGGAGTCGTTAGATCCATGGAGTATATAGACTTAAGAGGACCAATCTTGTATGCAAGTACTTCACTGAAAGGCGCAGCATTTTGTCGGAAGTACATTAGTAGTACGTGTACATCCTGTAGATAGCGAACGATATCGCATACATAGTCGCTTGATTAGGTCCTCACCCTCCTGACCTTATTTTTGCTGTATTTTGAAATTAAAAATAATTTCAAATAATAAATAATATCATATGACAATGAAATATAATGTTCTATTTATTATTATTATTAAAAGTTCAAATTTGTTTATTTTTCATAAAAAATCACAGTTAACGACAAACTTTTTACTTAAAACTATTTAAAAAACTTCATTATTTTTGAAAAAATCAAAGAAATTCTTCAAAACAATTCAATTATGTTAAAAAAATTCATAATATTGTTCATTATTCAATTCAATTATTTTGAATTTAAAAAACAAAGAAATTCTTCAAATATAAGAATTTAATTATTTATATAAGCTAAAATAAAATTGATTAAAAGAGTGTAATGTTCTATCAATAATTTTAATAAAGTTTTAATAGACACATGACCACTGAATAATATGACCTTTATCGTAAAATTATTAATTACAATTATTAACATAACCTCAAATTAAAAAGTTATTTAACAGTTTTTTACAAATAATAGTTCACTCGCAGTCCTTTGAAACATTCTCTACAATTACATTTGTTAACTTTTGTTTAAAATGTTTTGTTCAAAAGATAATAAACAAATAACATTAAAAAAATTTTTAATAATTTTTTAACAAAATTCAACAAGTGTAAATGTAGAGAATGTTTCAAAGAGCATAATGAGCTATTATTTATCAAAATCGGTTGACTATTTTAATTGGTTAATGACCCTTTAAGAAAAACACAAAATGGATAATAATTATAATTTTACAACAAATTTTGATCTATCCTAAATTTTTCTGATAAATGTTTAATAACACTGTGTGACAAAATAAAAAAAGTTGCCTGCACTTTAATAAAGACCTAGTATAAGTTGTAGGTATAGTAAAAGTATGAACAATGATGTGTGAGAAATTTCCCAAACACCCCCATAATTTAATTTTAGGGACAAAAAACCGTTTTTTGAGTATTCATGTAAAGAATTACTCGTAACTTCAGTAATTTTTAACCGATTTTCAAAATTGTTCTTTTATTTGAAAGTTGAAAAGCACACCTTTTTAACTGTGTATTGCTCGTTTACTCATAATCATAATAAAAACTGCAGAAACCGTAGTTGAAAATATTTGCGATTTATCGACTTTCATTCCATTTTTTCAACTTTAACGAGGTTTTTCGAATAGTATTCAAATTTACAGATTTTTTTCATAATTATTTCTTAAAAGTATTCTTAATTCTGCGTAAAATGAGAATTTAAAAAAAATTTATTACAAATTGAGGGAGATAATGAATTTTAAGATTTAAAAACTTTTTCCCTAAAGTTACAAATATTTTAATTTTACCGTGGAATTTACATCAGGGAACTATAAATTTTGTGTTTACTAAATTTAATTAATTAACTTAAACGGCATGCATGTCAAACTTGTTTTTGATAGATTTAAATAAAGACAGAGCCCGGATTTTGAGGGGAAGTCCGGTTAAATTTTAATTTTTCTAAATATTTTTTAAGTGTGTCAATGTTTTTCAAACATTATTTTGGATTCAAATCTATTCTATAATCTTCAAATACTGAATAACAGATAATTATTTGACAATTACTATAAGAATGCCTTAAAATTTCATGAAATATAAATTTAAACTTCTATAAATTTTTTTTATTCTTTTTTATTGTCGAACTTTTCATATGCACACTTAAACAATAAAAATTTAGAAAAGTTAAAATTTAACCGGATTTCCCCTCAAAATACGGGCTCTAGCTTTATTTAAATCTATCAAAAACAAGTTTGACATGCATGCCGTTTAAGTTAATTAATTAAATTTAGTGAACACAAAAATTTATAGTTCCCTGATGTAAATTCCACGGGAAAATTGAAATATTTGTAACTTTAGGGAAAAAATTTTTAAATCTTAAAATTCACTATCTCCCTCAATTTGTAATAAATTTTTTTTTAAATACTCATTTTACGCAGAATTAAGAATACTTTTAAGAAATAATTATGAAAAAAATCTGTAAATTTGAATACTATTCGAAAAACCTCGTTAAAGTTGAAAAAATGGAATGAAAGTCGATAAATCGCAAATATTTTCAACTACGGTTTCTGCAGTTTTTATTATGATTATGAGTAAACGAGCAATACACAGTTAAAAAGGTGTGCTTTTCAACTTTCAAATAAAAGAACAATTTTGAAAATCGGTTAAAAATTACTGAAGTTACGAGTAATTCTTTACATGAATACTCAAAAAACGGTTTTTTGTCCCTAAAATTAAATTATGGGGGTGTTTGGGAAATTTCTCACACATCATTGTTCATACTTTTACTATACCTACAACTTATACTAGGTCTTTATTAAAGTGCAGGCAACTTTTTTTATTTTGTCACACAGTGTTATTAAACATTTATCAGAAAAATTTAGGATAGATCAAAATTTGTTGTAAAATTATAATTATTATCCATTTTGTGTTTTTCTTAAAGGGTCATTAACCAATTAAAATAGTCAACCGATTTTGATAAATAATAGCTCATTATGCTCTTTGAAACATTCTCTACATTTACACTTGTTGAATTTTGTTAAAAAATTATTAAAAATTTTTTTAATGTTATTTGTTTATTATCTTTTGAACAAAACATTTTTTTGTTTTTAGCGTTAATTTAAAATTAAATAAATTCATTAAACTTGGTAAGGATAGGCTCAAGAGACAGAATCAATGTAATTGTGTTTATAGATTCAAATGTAAATGTGGTAAATCATATATAGGGCAGACAAAAAGACCGCTATATATTCGTAAAAAGGAACATATGAGTAATTCTAATCTAAATGACAAATATCATAATGCCATTACTAACCATTTGACAAATTCTAATAGTGACACTTCTCCACATTTTATAAAATGGGTTGATTTTGATATTTTGGATATTGAACCAAGTCTTAACAAACGATTATTGTCAGAAATGTTTTTCTTAAAAAAAGGATAAAATAGTTTAAATAAAATGACCGATTTAGATAATTTTGATAAATCTTACGAAATGATTCTAAATTTTATTTCAAGTAATTAACTTGATAATACTCATTGTGTTTCATTCTCTGTTCTTATTCATCTTATTGTTTTTATTTGTTTGTCTCCCTCCAATTAATGTTTATTGTAAAGTGTCGTTATAGTTTGGAGCTAAGTTTAAAATTTGACTTTGCAGTTTGCTATACATTTTATTTTATTATTTTGTGATTTTTATTTTTTGTATTGTGATTTATTATTATTTATTTATGTGTTTCTAAGACGGATTATTATTTATTTATGGTATGTTCATTTTATTTTTTATTTCTTTTCACTTATTCTGTATATAAAATTTTTTATTAATTTTTCAAAAATTTATTTATTTATTATTATTTCTTCTTTGAGTTTAATTATTATTTACTTATTTTATTTCTAATTTTACCAATTTGTATTTATTTCTATTTTTAATTTTGATTTTTTCTAATTCAATTTTTATAATTTTCGGACTCCAGACTCTACTCCATCGTCAGGGTTTAATTTTGTATTGTTATATTATTATTATATTATATTTATAATTTGAATATATAGTATATATGTAAAGTCAAAGACCGGAATTGGGCATTCTCCGATAATGCCCGGTCAATGTGACAATGCCCAAAATCGTTGGTCATTGTCGACATTTGTCCTGTAAATCGTTGGTTATTGTCGACATTGACCGGTAAATGTTTCCAATGTTCAAAAAACGTTGACAATGTCAGAGCATTGTTGACAATGGCCGGAACAAATTGGACAAAGTTGATAAAAATTGAATTAATCATTTTATTATTGTTAAATACGATTAATATTTAAAAATTATTAAAAAATTAAAATTAATTAGTATTCGTTGTGGTTTCTGTTTTATGTGAATAATAATGTGCTATGTTGCTGTTGATTTCTGTATAATTTAATTTTAAATGTACACTAAAAAAATAGATTTTAATGTGTTTCTATGTATTTTGATTACTTGGCTGAAGCTAGCAGTCGTAATCAGCATCAATGTTTAGGCGTCATCTATCAATATGCCTCTCCTTCAAATTTAGTAATACTTAATAGTTAATAATTTAAAAAACCATTGAGTACTGTTATTTGAGAATCAATATCCACTAAATAGCAAATATAGTAAGTTTTTATTTATTAATATAATTAGTTATTAATTATTAATTAATACAAATAAGTAGAAAAAACAAACTATCAATGTGAAAGTTTTTTACTTGACTACAGGGCACTTAAAAAGTATTTCAATCCTGAAAACTAACACTCCAGCAAAGTCAAGGAAGTTTTACTGAACTATTCCTGAAACTTTAGTGACCATCAAAGAGGTATTGAAAATAAACGTTGAAATTTAATTTATAATAAACATTCAGTTTCAATTTTGTTTGAACTTTTACAGCATCACTGAAAAAAAGTTCATTGAATCAAGTAAATGCATTTTCTTGAACTAATTTACTTGAAACAAAACCATATTTTCTTATTGGAAGAAATTTATTTCTTATGTCAAGTAATTTTGTGCATTGGGCAAATAATTTTTTTATTTTCTTTAAATAACTATTTATTTCATTCAACACCCATAGTCTTGAGCCAAGAAAATGGGAAGATTAATATAAATTAATAATTGTTTCAACTCAAATTAAAAATTAACTTCTTGGTCGAATTCCACATTTTCTTGGATCAAGAATATATGTTCTTCTCCCAAATGTACTATGTCAAGAAAATCGTTTTCTTGAATCAATACTATAATAGTTTTAGCCGTATTCAATCTCACGATTTGCATCAACCAAGAAAAATTTTCTTAGTTCAATACTTTTTTTCAGTGTACTAGTTTATAAGGAATAAATATATGACATTAAATTTAGAATATTATTACTGAAAATATAATTTAAAAATTATTAAAAAATACTATTATGTCACTCTATCCCAACTTTACCGGAAAAATTGAAATTTAAATAAATTGGAATTTGAACAAATTGTTATTTAGGCTGAATAGAAGTTTAGATGTATTTTTTTTTTTTTGCATTCTGGCGGGTAGCTAACATAAACTTTACAACCGAATAAATCCAATTGGAAAGGTTATGAAAACAGTAAAATCTTTTATAGAGAAACAATTTGTTTTAAATTGAATCATACAGGACTCAATCGATTGCCTTTTGTTTTAGACATCAGGACTCACATCGACCATACCATGTTAAAAACCCATTTATATTAGACCTATTATTCACCTACGGAACTACCTAGGGGCTTCTGACTTCGTAGATGAATGGTCCCGTTTAGTCGCTGTCGCGACTCTTCCGTGCCGCTCTTGTTCTGGCCTTATTTTCTTCTTGTCCTTGACAAAGTCTTCTTGGCTTCCTCTAGGGCAGATCTGAAGACCTTGCATCCTCCTGATCCGGCGACATGTTGGATACTCTCCTTCTCGCCGAACTTCGCCTTGCATAAGAAGCAGCATGGGCGCTTCTTACAATCTGCTGCCTTATGGCCAGCTTCTCCGCACTTGAAGCACGCAGCTGACCTATCTACTGCTTGGCAGTCTCTGCCTACATGGCCATAGTCAAGGCACCTGTGACACCTTGTGACCATAACTCTCCTACTCACTCTGCAGGACACAAAACCGACCTTAATGTGCCCCATCTTCTCCAACCTGGCAGCGTCCTCCTGGGTGGTGACCACGACCGCGAGCTTCATACCTCGCTTATTTGGTCCGAGGACCGTCACCTTCCTGCTTCCTGCTGGTACCGTAGAAACTTGATCCAAGGCACCCAAGACGTCTTCTTTCTCAGTAAGGCTGTCCATATCGCGGATTTCCAGCGTAGTTTGCCGGTCCGCCATCTGCACCTTACCCAGGTCACCGATCACCTTAGTCACCTCCTCGGTGAACAGCTTCTTGTTTGAAGACCCACCAATCTTAATAAGTAGGTCTCCCGTTTTAGTGGGTAAAGCTCCTACAACCCTTGTCTGACTGGCCTCCAGGTCAGCCTCTTTTCGAACTTTCGCCAGCACTTCGGCGAAAGTTTTTCCTTCAGCCACTTTAACGATCACTGTGGCTTTCTCCTTCTTGACCTGATGTGGCTTTGGAACCGTTTTGATCCCCTTGCTTCTAGTCTTTTTAGGTCTCTCCTCCCTTTTCCTTTTTGGATCCTTCGCAGGCTCAGGATCACTTCTCTTCCGCTTCTGAGCATCCAAGACGACGTTTCTCAACACGATTGCGTTACAACGATCTCTTCTAACTCTGCGATCTTGTCTAGCTTCTTCCGACCAGGTCAATCCTTGGTAGAAGCTCTCGTCCTTTTCTGTAGCTGCTGCGTGCTTCAATTTGGTCTCCTGTATGAGCGATGTTATGCTTTTAAGTCCATCCTTGATTGTCATATTGACATTTCTTTGGACTTCGCAGGACTTTATCATCTTACTGACCTCTTCTTCTATTGCTAGAATGCATACCGCCTCTTCTTCCCGCAGTTTTATGCATTCATCTCGGTCCTTGTTGCAGCTAGCAATGTCCTTTGCTGAAGCATTACTGAAGACAGAAATGCAGCTAGCCTGACTCGTCACGCTGCTCGTACTCCCTCGTCTCTCCGCCTTGTCCACGATGATCTGTGGCACTACCAACGCGTTGTTGCCCTCCTGCATCCTTGGGCCACTGGCCACCGCCCGCACGCTCGAAAGCGCTTGACGATCGGAACCAGTGAGAGATTCAGCCGAAGCATTACTCCGCAGGTACTCTTCCTTGTTTTTACAATCGCTCATACTTGGTGTTTTGTCTCGTATCGAGAGACAATCGGGCCTTAACAGGGTACTACCATCTGGCCAGGATGGGCCCTGAACCGCCTCCGTTAGTTACATAGACGTTATAGCATTGCCGAAGCATTGATGCGACGTCTATGATATCCAGTGTCAGGTGAGCTAAGAAACTCGGACCTCGAAGGTCGGTGTATCTCTCCCATGGACCGGAAGTAAACTTCGGGCCATGATCGCTGAGTAGACACCAAGTTTAGATGTATTGGAAAAAATACTAAAATAGGTATACTAATTTACAACAAGAAAAAATTGCCAAAGTTTGACAAAATTTTAAGTAGTCTGCAAAAAATAAACAGATGCCAATCTACGTGATCACTGACAGAATTATACAATCGAACATAAATAAAGTAGAATAAGAAATGTCTCGAAGAAAAAATTAATTGAGATGTACACTGTGAGTGACAAGGGAGCAATATATATTGGCATGTAACCAACTGAAAATGATCATTTGACCGACAGGTTACTACGAATCATAAGTGTACTTGCGCAATTTTTTGACACAACACAACGCGTGTCTCGCGATAAGGATCTGGGGTCGGACAACCTGCAGCACCTAATGGTACACAGCGAGTTTTGCGCGGCTTCCTCTCGTCTCCGTGAACCTGTTTCTCCAACCGTGATATGTCTTAAGAATGTCAAGTGGTAAGTAAAAGCCACGAGCTTCACGATGAATCTCTAAAAAGATCCTTAAAAGGCATATCCTAATTTGTGCAGGAAAGCAGAACAAAGTCCGCAGTTCATTTCTTTTAAAAATGAAAATACGTATCTCAGGATACAAAAATTTTGTAGATCACTTATAAAAAAACAACATTACGCCAACACAGGACTTCACATCAGAAGAGCCCACCTTGGCCAAATCATAAGATAAGGGTACCACGTGAGCAACGCCAATCACTTATTCGTATCAATTAGACAAGCGTTCAAAATAAAATGTACTAAAAGTTTCCTTATTATTATAATTATTATATATATATCAATTGTTTCTTTATGTATATATATATGTGAAGAGAAAATGAAGTAAATTATTTTCTTTGTTGATCCATTAAATAGGTGTGTTGCCGTTCATTAAGTTGGAGTAAATTTTAAATCTGAAAACAAAGTAGTAGTTTTTAAGTTGATTTTTAATTTTAGAAAAAGAAAAATATAGATGAAAATTTTTTGTTAGATTAATATTTTTTGTTAGAATATTGAATTGAAATTAATTTATTTTTAATAATTAAAGAAAAGATTTCTGAAAAAAACTTATCTTTTTTTGTTGATGTGTCGTCTCATGTATTTTGACTTCCTACTTTTCCATTTTGACTGACAACCTTTTAAAAAAAGAATTTTTTAATTATAATATTTAAATATTTTATTCAATTATTTTCCAATGTCAAAAATATCGTTATTTTAAAATAATTTTTTGTGTAAACATTTAAAATTAATTAAATAAATTATTATTATTATTATTAATAAGTTTCGTATTTTATATTAATTAATAATTTTTTGAACTTTACCAATTTTTTTTTAAGTTGACCTTTGTTATTCAGTTTTGGAAATTTTCTCTTTCTCCTTTTAATTCATCCTCTTTGGTTTGTACTGAAACAAAAATAAAATAATATTATGTACGAAATAACATGACTTATGTTTAAATATTTATTTTCTTTTTCTTAAATTTAAGTTTAAAATTGAGAGAGTGCGGGAAAATGTTTCGATAAAGATTCCATCTTCCGGTCAGCTGAGATCACGCACATGCTTATCGTAAATGAAAGTTTTCTATAATCGTATATACATTTTAGAATTAAATTATTAAAATCATCATTACAAGTGCGATTAGGATAAAACCAGAAAATAGACATTCGTTTTATAAATCATTTCTATATTATGATTTTAATTACATTTACTGCCGAAAAAAAAGAAATTCCGGGTTCATCCATTTACGTCACTGGCAAAAAAATTTCTCAGTGAAAAATGATATCCAGTTTTTTACTCTTTTAATCGTCCTTTATTTTACATGTAAAATATGTGTTACGCTTTTAAAATCAGTGTCGCAATCTCATTTTATGTTTTTCCCTTAAAAGGTCCCATGAAAAATATCGAACCCATAAAACTTCAACAACTTTGACATTTTTATTTTACTCATTCATTGTCTTTTTGATTCATAATGGTAGACGAATTTTCAATGCGTAAAACGTACGAAGCATATATATCTATTTACCATAAATTTTTAAATGGTAAATATTTTTTTTCGAGAAGTTGAAAATTAAATATGTTCAGAGAAAAAAAATGTTTAACAAGTGAAATTAAATTTGTGTGACAAAACAAACTGTCGTACAAATCATATTTTTTTAAATTAAAACCGCAATTGTTGAACTTTTAAAATATTTAACGGTACATTATTCAGACCAAGAGAAAATACATTTCTTTCTTGGTCCATTTCAACTTTCTGAAAGGTACGTTTATTTTACTTGAAATGATAATAAAATAACAAATCCGTATGTCATTTTGAATACAATCGCAACATTTCGTTTTTTTAAATTATAACAAGTGTATATAAACGATTTGTTATAATATTTTCATCCAATATTTTTCACAAAATTTCTTTCTAATCATGAAATTATGTATATTCACAAAGAAAAACTTATTTACATGATACGCATGATTAACATCCACAATTTATTTGACATGAAGTTATTCAAAATAAAAATCATTTACTATACAATTCTCAATTATCATAAATTTCATTAGACATACAAATTTCAAAGCAAATTTTAAAAATAAACAATCACAATTTTCTTTTGTCTGATTGGATACTCTTAAAATTTAGGCCGTCAATTTTATGTAGAATGAACTTTATATTTATTTATTTACAAAAACAGTTTAAACAGTTCACTATATCAAAAAAAAATTTATGTCAAATGAATTTATATCAAGTGATTTTTATAACAAATGAATTTTAGGTAGTGATGAATACCAAGACAAGAATTTCTCACTCTTGTCATTTTTTTCTCGACTTTGTTACTGTTTTCAAGACAAGAATTTTTGATTTTCACTTGTTAAATCTCAGAATTGACTTTCTTGAATTTTCAATCGTAATGAGACAAGCCTCTCGAGTCTTAAATTGTCATTCTTAACCATTAGTTCACTGTATTAATATTAGAAAAAAGGTAAATAAATGTAAAATATACACGCGATTATAAAATGGAAATGACTGATACGGATAATTTAAAAAGAATTCATGAAACAGAAATATCTGCGAGGTAATATATACAATAATTAAAAGGTTAATTATAAGTGTACAATTTTTATAATGTATTGGTCAAAAACTAATTCTTTGACAATAATAATTTAGCGATGACATAAATTTTTCTAAAAAATCAAGAACTAAACGTGACGAATTAAATAAAATTTTCGAATTCGGAATCGACAACGATGGACTAAAATTTGCAAAGTGTATATTATGTCGCGAAGCAAAAGGAACAGGCAGAGTTATAAAAATTAAAAACTCTAATACTTCCGGTATTAAAAGACATGTGCAGAATTGCCATGGTGAATTGCACAAAGAAATTTACGGAGTAGACAGTACATTAAAACCAAAGGTATCACTACTTTTATTGGAAAATATATAATTTACCGATTATTTATATTTATATTTATTATTTATTTATTATTTATTATTTATTATTTATTATTTTGTTCTATTTATTTATTTGTTCTATTTGTTTATACTTAACTAAAGCTGTCAATGTTATTAATAACACTGGCAATGAAGAACATGAATTTGATGATTTTAATTTGGAAGATACTGACATTATTGATCTGAATTCCTTCTACAGTACCACAAAAAAACCTTCGAAACTTTCTTGGAGAGAGGAACTTGATAGATATTTAGAAACACCATGCGCAGATAGTGAAACTAATTTAGCAACATGGTGGAGATCAAACCAAGAAATTTACCCTACCTTGAGTAAAATGGCTAGGGATTTTTTGTGCATTCAAGCTACTTCCGTTCCTTCCGAACGTTAAATGAATTTTATGTCATAAGATTTTTTATAACACCTGGAAATAATGTGAAATAATTTTTATTTCAAGTACTTATTTTAACGACAATGAACTAAAGTAATACGATTTTTGACATTACATTATTATTGTCAAAGAAGTTCATGTTAGATCATTTTTAGGTCAACAAAAATGTATGTCGGATGATTTTATATTAAATGTACATTTTATCAAATCAGTATCTACATAAAATATTATGTCAAATGAATATCATGTCAATTGATTTCTGAATAAAACGAATTTTATTTTAAGTTAAATTCAACAAATGGAAATTATGTGGATACATTTTCATTATCAGTAATTTTTAAGTAAAATGAACTAAAATCAAATGATTTTATCAAATTAGTATTGTCAAAAAAAATTATGATAAGAAACTTATATCAATTTACCTATCAAAGAAATTTATGCTTTGTGGTTTTAAGAACAAATGAATTTCATGTGAAATGGATTTTTAAGTGAAACGAACTTTATGTCATACGATTTTAATAGCAAATGGGAATAATATCAAATAAATGAAGTGGTTTTTAGGTCAAATGGAAGTGATGTAAAATGATTTTTGTGTAAAATAGATGTTATGTCAAATGAAGATCGTGTTAAATGATTTTTAAGTCAAATGAACTTTATCTCAAATGATTTATAAACCAAAAGGGAGTTTTTTCTAATTAGTATTTTTTTGAATGTATATCAAGTAATGTTTAGGTCAACTGAAGTTTATATAAGAGTGTTTTTTAAGTACAATGAATACTTTTGTATCAAGAAGTAATAATGTCAAATTACTATTGTTACAGAAGTTTATATCAAGTGATTTTTAACTGAAATGAAAATTATGTGAAATTATTTTTGTGTAAAACAGTTGATGTGTCAAATGGATGTTTTTTATGGTAAGTGATTTTTAAGGCAAATTATTTTAGGTCCGAAGCGAATTATTTCAAATTAGTATTGTCAAAAAAAGGACGACGTACAAAAAGTACATAAATTGGTTACTGGTAAAATTTGTTAATATTTATTGGTTATTTTTGTTCCAGATTACTTTAACTCAAACTTAAATCCAAAATTCAAAACAAATTTGACCGGAAACCAAATTCTGTACTTTTTGTGCGGGATCCTTTATATCAAGTAATTTTTAGGTTCATATTTTAAATGTTCTTATACCAAAATATTGTAATTCAAGAAAAAAAATTCAACACTAAAATATATACAGTAACAACAATTTTTTTAAAAACCCTTTTAAAAAAAATTCTATCTAAATATTTGTGAGTGATTGATTCTCAATATGCAGAGTTCTGACTAATCTCCGCAAATTAAAAAAAATTATGATTAAATTAATGAATCAAGTTATTGAATGAAATACAAAATTAAAAGAGATGGACACGAAATAAATATAAGATGATAAACAGCACAAACTAATTATTATTACCAACCAATAGGAAACATATGTATTTTGAAACTTTTTCCATACGTATTTAATATATGTAAATTCTTTAGAGAAGATGTAGAGAAGAGGGGGATGTTTCAATAAATTATAACCTGTTTTTTATTAATAAAAAAACATGATTCAGAAAGTGCAACTTGTTTAATGCTCTCTACAAGTGAAACGGAACGGAATAAATATGTAAAATACAAAAAATCATCGCGTGTACACACAGTATACTATATAATACACGAAAAAAGGAGTTCTTCGTTTTGCATCATTTCACACACTACTCTATACAACTATTTTCCAGGAATAGTTTCATTGCCCAGCGGTGTCATTTACATAATCGAAGATCCCAAATGTATATAAATGATTCTCTAACGTTTTTTCTATTGTGTAAAAAAATCCTCTTCAAAATATAAAACAGTCCAATAAGAATATAATCATGGTTAATTTAATGGCTTAATAGAAGCGTATGAATCTCTTCTTCTCTTCTAGTCTAGTCCCACTTTATCATTTATATGTCCTTTTAGGAAAAAACCTCAGCTTTCGTTAAAAAAAAAAAATCGTATCCATCTCCCTCAAAAATTGAAATTTATTTTTAATTTTGATTTTTTTGGGTCAAAAATTTTTTTTTTTTCAAAATGCTTATTTCCAATCGAAAGAGCATGAATAAATCTTTCCAAAATGTACTTTGTCAAATTTGTATGTTTAATTGTTTAAGAGTAAAAAATTATTGAAATAAGCATTGTACTGAAAAACACAAAAATTTAACCCCCTCCCCCTCGGAAAATATTGGACTAGGTAAAAAAATATTTTCACGAAAAATTACTATCTATGAGTACTACAAAAGCCCCAAGTTTTGCTACGATTGGAGAAAAATTTTTCTCCACCTTGATCACTTGACATGGAATCGCTCATATACGTATATTAAATTCTGAGCAAATGTCCAGATGTATGTGTGTATGTCACAAAAAATTGTGTACAAATTATCTCAAACAAATTTTAATGGATTGCCCTGAAATTTTGCAGGTTTATTGCAGTCATTAATACCTACAATCTGACACAACGATTTTCAAATTTATCCACAAAATTTTTTTTATACAATTTTTTCAAAATTAAAAAAATTTTTTTTTGTATTTTTTTAAATAACTTTTTTATTTCTTAATATTTTCATAAATTATTCTCAGAATTACATTCCTTACAAGAAAACGAATCGATTGATATGTAAAAAGTGCACATTTCATCAAAATTTATAAAATTAATCAATATTTTTCTTTTTCACAAAAAATTCAAATTTTGCGTTTTTTGAAATATTACACGGAGAGAAAAATCTAGCTTTAATAGTATAACACTACCTATAGTAATTTCGCATGGACTATAGTCACGCTTCAAATGCATGAATTCATACCCAAAAAGCGTGGACTCATGGTTTTTGGGTATGAATTTCATGCATTTGAAGCGTGACTATAGTCCATGCGAAATTACTATAGGTAGTGTTATACTATTAAAGCTAGATTTTTCTCTCCGTGTACCTTAACATATTAAAATTAAATTAAGCAATTGGTTTATGATATTTTGAGGAAGCGAAATGGTCATGAAATGAACAACTTATTTACTATTTAAGAGGTTGAATAACAATGTTCTTTTGAGGTGATTCATATTAAGAATAAGTTCGCAAATGATGTAAAAAGAAAAATGGTAAATAAAATTCGTGAAAAACAAAGTGAAAAAATCGATGATAAATTACAAAAAAGTATATTGCTCAAATGGATGTTGCGTATTTAATTAATAAAGATAATGATTTTTCGTGATTTTTTAAACAATGAATTTTTCTAAATCGATTCCAAATTAATTGTTCTATTTTTTTATCTTGACGTTTCTGAGTGGCTATCTAATATTAATTAACAATTTGGTTTCTCTAAAGCAAAAAACTTTAAAGTAGAAAACGACGTCGCCGAAAGAGGCATCAAAATAATATCTGAGTATAATGAAATAATTATCCAAGATAAGGAGCAAAAACAATATGTAACTAAAGTGACTAAAATTTTAAAAAAATTCCCAATACGAAAAAACACCAATATCCAATCTTTCGACAAGTAAAATTTAAATAGTCCTGTTTGCTGTGATAGTGACATGGCATATTCATTAAGCTTGTAAATGGAACAAATACTTTCAATAAAATTCTTTCCTTTTTAAATTTTAGTTGACTAGAGGCACGTGTTAATATTGTTCGATTTGCTTAATTAATTATTTTTAGTATTATTATGTATTATTAATAAAATAAATAAAAATGTTTTTTATTCTTCTAATAAATAATTACATTGATAATTTCTATTATTTTTTAAATTAATTAATTTTATTAATTAATTTATTTATTCAATATATTTTTATAATAATTCTTCTCTAAATAAATATGATACACACTGTAAAAACACTGCAAAAACAAGCATCTTAAAATACATTATAATCTCTTTTAAAACGATTAAAACATCTTATTTATCTATCTTCTATCATAGAAACTAATACATTTTTAGATGCTTTGGATAACTTTTTGGAAACAACTTAAAAGTGACTACCAAAATATCTTAAAATAGGATGCCTTCTTTTTACAGTGCAGTCAATTTATATTGTTATAGCACTGTATATAACGGATGCATAATTCAAAATGAAGTTTAAGCGGAATAGCTTCCTAGCTTGCGTGTCTATACGGTATGTGTATTCGACTTGCGTCTACGAGGTGTAAGGTTCGATCCCCTGTAATAGTGTTACATAAAGTATAAGTTTAAATGCTTATTAACAATAATAATAATAATTTAGTCATTAATTAAAATAAATAAGAATGTCTAAATTAATGAAACAAAATAAAGAAATATTTTTTTAAAAACTTATTTCAATAAAAGCAATTCTAATAATTATTTACACTTTTTTTGACACTCATAAAAGTTTATTTACTACACACGGAGAAAAAATTGCTGTTGAATCAATGACATATGAGTTTGATTCATTGAATAGTGTCATAACGGACTGCCAAACGTATATGCTGTTGTTTTGAAAGCACCGATTCTAATGATTCGATAGTATCACTTTCATTGAAACAAAAGCATATTTCTCAAATTGACAGCATACTATGTTAATTTAAAGGTATTCCTTTTGAATCAACGATCAAAATTTTATAATTTAACAGTATATGCTTTTGAGTCAATGACTATAGTTTTTCAATTTAAAAGCATCATTTTTATGAATCAAAAATTTGTACTTTTAATTTTTTCAGTTGTTGCTATCGATTGAATAACACCATACTGTTAAGTCAATTCTTTTATGTGGTTAAAGATATACCAACGATAAATTGAAAAAAGGAAATTTTTGTTCACATATTGTTTATATACTCTAATTAATTCTCACACCTTTAACACAACACTTCATATATACATATTTTTTTCAATTTTACACATTAACATACACATCTTTATTATTTTTTTCATTTTTTCTAACGACAAACACACATACATACACATTCAAACACACTTTATATTTTTTTGAGTCTGAAAAATACGCTGTTCCCAATCGGTCACCCATCCATGTAGTAACCGCGACCAAAGCTGCTTAACTTTCGTTATAGACGAGAACTGCCGCGCTGCAATGTAATACATTCGCTTCTGAAATTAAACAGTTACTTTGTAGTTAAATACCGTGCGCGAGATTTTTCTCGTGAATAAGGGAATTTATATTTAACTAGTCCTTAATTCTTTAAAACAATTTAAATAATAGTTTTTTATATAAAAATTTCAAAATCGACAGGTTTAATAAACATATAAATATGTGTGGATAAGTATTTCAATAAATTTAGCACCTGTCAATGTCTCAAACACATAGTGTCCTTATTTTTATAGCATATGCTATAGGCAGTCCGCTATAGCACCACTCATTGAAACGAAAGCATATGCTTTCATTTTTAAAAGCGCGCTTCTTTGGAGCAAACAACTTTTCATTTGATTCAAATTTACACGCATTTTCTTCAAATTTATCTATTAGATGCTTCAAATGAATAATGTCAAACAAGCAATAAATTATTCTGTTGCTATATATAGATCAACTATAGAAACAATTTGTAGAATATCATTAATTTAACAGCACCGTACTTTTAATTTAAACAGTTTCATTTTTTCGTTTTAAGCAATATGTTGTTCGATTAATAAATGTGTTATTGAATCAATAACGGGAAATTCAATAGCATGGAGCTATTTGATTCAACAGCACTTTTTTTCAGTGCAGAAATATTAATAATTATTAGTATTCAATAAATTACTTGCCATGTTTTGATTATTAAATAACGAGCTTCGATATAAGCTAATAAAAGTAAATTTTGTTTTTAAAACGCATTTCAGCATTTTCCAGTTAAATTTTACCTGCGAATCAGTAATAAAGCGGTATTATGCCAGTAAGATTTCAATATTTCCCTAGCACTGACTGCCAGTATAAAATCAGTACTAGACATCGTTACGGGACAGGATTTTCCCAGTACTGCCAGTACTGCTTTACAGGCAGTCAGTACTGAGTCAGTGCTAGGTCAGTATTAGATTTCTACTTGGGAATTATTTAAAAATGTAAGATACCTTTTTCCCATCTTACATCTTTATTTATTTTAAGATGCCAAAAAGAGACCTATTTTTGCAGTGTGGAGATACTTTCAACATCCTAAATTAAGGACATGTCCAAGTTGTGAAATGTAACAAACCAAGCACTAAAATCACATTTCGGAAACAGCTTTTTCACCTACAAAAATTAACATTAGGACGCTTTTTTATAAAAATGAAAAATTAGTGTGTCAAAGTTTCCAATGAAATTATATTTCACTATAAGCAATTAAAAGTACCTGTGTAGAAATTTGCTCTACTACGGCCGTATTAGGGATGAAACACACGGCCCGACCTGGGCCAGATAGAGGCGACACTCAAATGTGGATTTCCTGATCAGGGCCATATCGGGCCGTGTGTTTCATTCCCTAATAGGGAAGGCCCGATCTGTCTCTGATCTGGGCCATAGCGAAATTTCTACACGGGTAATTAGTAAAATAAATAATGAAAATGACCTGTAAAATAGCATTTTTAAAGCCTCGCGAAAAATAAACTGTTTGAGAATATCAACCGCACTGACGATGATGAAGTCTCATATCAGCGATTGGACAGAAAGACACATTTTGTTTTAGACTGAAACTCACTTATTTTCACATACTTTCACGTATACTAGGTATAGATACCAAATTCAACACTTCAATTTACCATTTTCATAAAAAAACTGTAAATTTCTATTCATTTACGAAAATGTGAAGGTCGAAAAAAACAGCAGTAGAAGACCGAATATTGAGGAATTTTTCGACCTTCACATTTTCGTAAATGAAGGTCAAGTAGCCATGAAAATAATATAATTTAAATTCAAAAATTGTCTTGTTAGTGTGTAGTATCCTTTATTAAGTTATTTTGAATCCTCCTGTGCTTAATTCCTTCCTTTCTTCTAGGTTATGTTTCAAGAGTTTGCGATGGAGTGGCCGATCCCTGTTTATATTTATGACAATAC
Source organism: Leptopilina myrica (nomen nudum) (assembly GCA_032872475.1). Lineage (NCBI taxonomy): Eukaryota > Metazoa > Arthropoda > Insecta > Hymenoptera > Figitidae > Leptopilina > Leptopilina myrica (nomen nudum). The sequence continues at coordinate 10,148,463 of CM065467.1, forward strand.
CTTGTCATGAAGGCAATTGGGAAAGTAAAAGATTATGGTATATTTGCTGGATCTCAAATTTTCAGGAAGTTCATGGGTAATACTATAAAGAGTAACATTGAATTATTTAACAATTTATATAACAAAATTTTTATTTTATTTATTTGTATATATATATATACACATATATATACACACACATATATATGAGGCATTCCATGTCAAGTGATCCAGATGGAGAAAAATTTTTCTCCAATCGTAGCAAAACTTGGGGCTTTTGTAGTACTAATAGATAGTAATTTTTCGTGAAAATATTTTTTTACCTAGTCCAATATTTTCCGAGGGGGAGGGGGTTAAATTTTTGGGTTTTTCAGTATAATGCTAATTTCAATAATTTTTTACTCTTAAACTATTAAATCTAAAAAATTTGGCAAGGTACATTTTGGAAAGGTTTTTTCGTGCTCTTTCGATTGAAAATAAGCATTTCAAAAAAAAAATTTTTGACCCAAAAAAATCAAAATTTAAAATAAATTTTTATTTTTTGGAAAAAAGGTCCCATTTTTTTTAAACGAAAGCTGAGTTTTTTTCCTAAAAGGACATATAAATGAAAAAGTGTGACAAGAATGTTTAAACATTGAAAAAATGAATTTTCTCGTAAACAGACCTAAAAACCGGGTTTAGTGAGTTGAAATCTCTGTAATTTACGAAGAATTTCATAATTAATTACGTCTAATCCTGGTGAAGAGCGGATATTGGAAGCCAGTAATGCAGCCTTAAATTCATATTTATTAAACCTGTTGTTCATATGGTTGTCTAAATCATTCACCTCCACAAGAGTGTGAACACGAGGGGAAATATGCTGCTTAAGTACATTATTCCTCAAAGATATAATTTCCTCTGTCTCTTCGTCGGTGTAAGTATTATTTGTGATGATACCAGATTTGGAAATCATTCCTTTAACTATTCGCCAAATATTAGACAAACCCTTTGTCAAAATTGAGTTCTTCACAAAAGTCAGTGAAAGCCTTTGTTTTAATTTTACGTAGCTCTCTCTTGATCCTATTGTTTACTCTTTTATACTCGATAATATTCTCAGTTGTTTGACTTCCAAGATATTTTTTGAGTGCTTCATTCCTTTCTTTATTCAGTAAGTCACAATTATTACTCCATTAAAGAGGTTAAAGCTTCCTTTTGCCTTTATAATCAGCAGGGTAGCGTGCACCACTCTCTTGAAGTTCTTTCATTATTCGGCTAATGATAAATTCAGAGAAAGATCCCGGTAACATCTCATGCTGTGTATTTTTGAGTTCAACGATTAGCATCTCTAATTTATCCCTAAATTGTATCCAGTTAACATTACGAGTATTAATTCTCGTTGAGTTGTTAGTGACATTCTTAGGTTTGATTATATATTCAAGAACAATAGGTTTGTGGTCTGATCCAAAGGGTGAGTCTAAGATTGTGTATTAAGTTTTGTCACTTAAGGAAGTGGGTGTAAGAATTAAATCTAAATTATTTGTGTTTTCGCCGGATTTCGGTATATAAGTTGAATGTTTATCATTAACAGGAATCATACTACAGAATTCTAAAGCTTCGGTTATGCGGTTGCCCTTAGCATTCATATGCACACAACCCCAGCTATATGAATGTGCATTAAAATCACTACAAATGGTTCTATTAGTGTTATTTTCAGATTTAGTAAATAATTCCTGCCAAGTTTCAGTTTCAGGATTAGAATTCAGTGGCGAGTAAACCAGGACAAGCTCGACTATACCAGATAGAGTATGGATATTGATTCCCATATATTCTGACTCCTGTAAATCCACAGGATCAGACAAAGAAATCCTCAAGGCTGAAGTTACCACACTGTTTTCAACAAGTATAGCAACCCCCCTCCTCTTCAAACTAATCTATCCCTCCTGTATACATTGAATCCATACATTAAACATCAGAATGGGTCGCAGCCATGTCACAGTAATACATATAATATGTGGTTAATTGTATGTGTATTAATATTAATTTAATAATTAATTAATGTAATGTGTAATATGTGTATTAATTGTTTGAGTTCTAATTTTTAATTGGTAATGCTGTGTTTAGGCAAAGAGAGTGCATAACTATCAAAATTTCGTCTCATTTGTAATGAGTCATACAATCATCATTGAAAACATATATCTCGATTTTTATACAAAGATCTGCTAAGTATGGGATCCAATCAATTTTCTTATTGGCCTAAGTTATATTCAAAAACTTAAAACTTTAAATTAACTTCTAAATTTTCCATAAGGAACGTATTCAAAAATTTAGTAAATTTTCTGAATCTTAGGTGACATTTCTGAATCCTTGAAATCGATTATTTCGCCCAGAGAATTTTAATGATACATATAGCGTGAACTTAATTCTAAATTATATATCCAATTAATTAAAGATTCCAAAGTTTTAAACTTGAAGACTAACTTCAATCAAAAATCCGATAGTTTTGTTTTTTTACTTTCGTTTTGGGTAACTTCTGGAGAGCTAGAAGCTTTTGGAGAACCAGTTTGGTGAGAGCTATTTTGAATTTTATCCCTATCAAAGTCTAGTCTTATGTTGGTATTACTGCTGTGCTGATATGGCTTAAATTTCGGGTCAGCTATGACAATTGACAAATTTTTTAAAACTTTTGTACCGGTTCTTTCATGCGAGTTTTCAAATAAAGTTTCGAGTGACGACTTAACACTTTGTTGTGTCCCAGGTGCAACGATGGTTTTATCTTCAGAGTTAGTGCTTCCTCTCCTTTATTTATATTCCTCTTCTGCTTCCTGGTATCCAACATAAAGTTTTGTTCAAATTTTCCGGATTTCATTCTCCTTAATATAAATTGGACAAGTGTTTGATGATGCCACATGATCACCTCCACAATTGCAGTTTCCGATCACAACTTTCAGTAGAATGTGAACCTCCGCAGAATTCGCATCTAGCATACCTAGACCTACATTGGGTTTTAATATGTCGAAAGCGTTGACAATTATCGCATCTGATAGGTCTTGGGATAACGGGTTTTAAGGGAAGCTCAAAACACGAAATAATAATTCTCGTTAATATATTTTCTTATCCAATTCTGCCCCTGTCGCCATTTTTAATTTAGGGATATATGGTTTTAAACCCAATTTTGTTATCAAACGATAATCTTCAGAAAAAAGTAAAAAGGTGCCTGAAATTGGAGAGTGAGTAATTTGTGAACCGCTACTATTTTCTGTATGACTGTATGTGTAAGGATTTTTTCGAGAGCATGAGTTGTTTGATATTAAGCATGTGGTGTTATCGTATGTGTTGCTGAATGATATAGATGAATATGGAGAATTTGGAATTAAAGTTTGACTTCTGTAGTCATTTATTACCTACTTTCAGACAAAATACAAAAACTACGCTTATTTAAGATTACTCGATTCGCACATTATATTTTTGTTTTTGGTTCAAATTATGAATCGTATTATATCAGATTTACCTTAAAAAAGAGAAAAAAGAAAAAATCATGAACAACTAACAGCCCAAATATTTCAGAGATTCCAAATTTACAGTATCATTTGACAGATCAATAAATTAATAATTTAAAGTAAATTCCGTTTGTCAATCTTGAGTGACCGTCAGCTTTACTTGATCATAGTAACTTGAGAGTGTGTTTACAAACTTTATATTCAAAATATCAGTCCCAGTGAAAATATTTAAAAATAAAATTGTCAGGGCAATTTGGGCAGGATTTAAATTTATTAAAAAATCATAATTTATAACCTATTGACAAATCATATTTAGATTTTTGTCAACAAATGACATTATTAGAATAAAATAAATTTTTAGAATTATTTTGACTTGATCTACAAAATAATTATTCATATGATATTAGAAAATCAAGAATTAGTTATTCTCATAGTTCAATGTTTTCATTGTTGGATAAGGATTATGGGTATAAAAACAGAAGGATTTGCCCTTGTTTGTTGATTATATCGATGTTAACCTCTATATATTTCAGTGTAACGTTTAAATCTTGAAGTCCATAGTCGAGGTTTAAGAATACTTTAGAAAATATATAATCTTACTCTTTTCGATGTTTAATTATAAGAGCTTTCCAAATTTCAGAGATCAGGTTTCCTTATTTTCCTTATTCGTATTCTCAAAGACCAAACCAACTAAAAAGTGGAATATATTCCAATCTTCTCAAGTATTGTTTCACTTTCATAATTTTATCATTGCAGTAACACTCAGCAACATTTTGTATAATTTATAAGAAAACACATTATTTTGATATTAATATTGGCATTACAATATTCTTAATAGTTTAATTTAAGATAGACTTTCAATAAATCAAGAGTGACGCTATGATGCGGCTATTTGCTTTGAATGCTCGTTCCGAAGTCTAAATGCTCGTTCCGAAGTCGAAAAGTTTAAGTGTTTGACTATATCAACCGCACGGATGATGAAGAAGTTTTTACCCTTTCTCCTTATAATTTCAAAGAGGAAGGGGAAAAATTACCCCTTCCACATGTTGAAGGTCCAATCGCTGATATGAGACTTCTTCATCGTCAGTGCGGTTGATATTCTCAAACAGTTTATTTTTCGCGACGCGTCAAAAATGCTATTTTACAGGTCATTTTCATTATTTATTTTACTAATTACTTTTAATTGCTTATAGTGAAATATGATTTCATTGGAAACTTTGACACACTAATTTATCATTTTTGTAAAAAAGCGTTGCAATGTTAATTTTTGTGGGAGAAAAGGCTGTTTCTGAAATGTGATTGGTTTGTTTACATTTTTGTTTGTTTATTATGAAAATAATTGATTTCTTGAAAAGAATTTTATTAAAATCTAAAAGAATAATTAAAAATTATTTAAAATAATTTAATTTTAAAATATTATTAGAAGTATTATATCTGCTATTATAATGTTAAAAAAAATAAAAATTAATTGAATTCCTGAAAAAAATTGTATTATTTATATTTTATGAAAATAATTGAATTCTTTATAAGAACATTATAAACATTGTTTTAAATAATTAATTTTTTCAAAATATAATAAGTATGAACATTTTATTTTAAATAATTGAATCCTTATGGAAAACTTTGTTTGTAAAAATAATTGAATCTTGAATCTTCTCCATATGTGCAAGCAATTTTTGAAAAAAATTATTGAAAAACAAAGTTAAAAAATTGAATTTTTGGCGAAAGACAATTCGAGTTAGTGGCTGCGGCTAAACTACAAAAAATACTTTACATTATTTCTTCTTTTTTGCAAAATTATTGTCAAAATAGAGATGACCCCCCTTATTTTTTCAAAGAAAATTTCTCTATTAATAAGCTCTCCTCTAATTAAATCGAAAAATCCCAGCTCGATATCTCTTCTCACTTAGAAATGGGAAGATATGCGGGAAACCACTTCATATAAATTTATAGACTAATATTACAAATGTACCCAGTGTGCACGTACTATAACTGTTCTAGACCAAAAAAAGAACAGTGTTCTAGAATAAGTGTTACAATTTTATTATAGAACAGTTCTAGAGCTTTGTTCTAAATTTGTTCTAGAACAATTGTTCTGTATTTGTTCTATAACAGACATGTAACATTTGTTCCAAATTAGTTATAGAATTTTGATGTAACATTGTTCCTACAGTGTTCTAGAACACTGTTACAAAAATTTAATATAACTGTTCTTTCACTATAAACTCGTGTTTATTTTCACTACACGGAAAAATGTTATTATTAAATTTTATAAAAGTATTTTACAAGTGTAGGACAAAAATGTTGTATCTTAATTTAAGGCTGCTTTCCTGCTTTAAAATATAGTAAAAATTGCAGTACAGAAATGAGCAGAAATTCCTGACAGTTTAGTTTAAACTAATGCATGAAAGTAGTAAAAGTTTTTACATCTTTCTCTTTCCTTGTTCAGATCTTTCATTTTCTCTGCACTCAGTAATGAAAATCGTCTATTATCAACATTTTCCTATTCAATATCATTTGCAGGTTTTAATTATAATTTAATTAGCGCTGCAAATGGACTGTCAAGTGAGAAAATTTCTGAGGAAGATAAGGTGTCCAAGCGAGGTGGTTGGTAATAAATTACAAGAGTGAAATTCACGATGCACCTAGATTTTCTTGCAAAGAGTGTATATATATACGTATGCATATTATACGTGCAGTGTGATATCGTTTGCAATTAAGAATCACTGGAATTACGTACACTGAGGGAAAATTATAATAAGAAGCAACGCACACTACAACTCCTAAGATAGTTTTACCACACATTTCTGCTTCTGGGTTTATTACACAGATGTATATTTGATCATATGGGGTTATAATGTTTGACCCCATTTACCAAAGACTGAAATTTACATCTTACACGAACTATTAATTTGTACGTGCTCAGGATAAAGTATCAAGTTTGAAAGGAACAACCGTACACGATCCTTCCCTATTTCTTTTTTCTTTTCTTCTTTATTTTTTCCTCTCGCACAGCAAAATTCCTTCAATATATTCCATGTATACACTTGAATTTGTGATTAGACATTCAAACTAACGGACTACCTTTTAATCTGTATCACAGCTTTTTCAATTTTTAAACGGAAAATTTATTATCATAACTTTTTTCAAAATACGCCCAAGCAGCAATTTTTTACAATTCCTATTCCTGTACATTGAACATCTAATAATAATTTCCCAGTCAAGAAAGTTCTATAGAATGATTCTAAAGAACACTTTTGACTGGGTTTGTAAATGGTCTAATCTACCTCCTAGTCAATGTTGAATTATATTCAGTATTCAATATTTATATTATATTAAATAAAGAAAATTCACACAGAGATTGAAAAATATACGTTCTTTTAATTTTCTTCTCCTCTAATAATAATTTATTATTAAAAAAATTGTTAGAAAAAATAAATAAAATTTAAAAACAATTGACGCACAAAAAATGTAATATCAAAGTTCTTCTAATTCTTTTTTCCTTTAATAATTTATTATTAGAAACAATTATAAAAAATAAAAAAAACAAATTCTAATAAAGAATTAGAGAAAAAGAAAATTCATGAATAGAGAATGAAAAATGATCTTTCTTTCTCGGAAAAAGAAAGTTTTTCTTTAGTTAGAAACAAATGTTTGTCCTCTAAATAAGGACCCCGCACTAAATACACTGAAAATGGTTTTCAGTTATTTATTTCCTGACCTTCGCTCAATTCTTTTTTTAAACAGAAAATCTTTATTTAGAAGTTTTGAAAATCTTAAGAGTTTTAACCGAAAATAATTTTTAGTGTATTTAGCGCACTAAATACACATAAAAATTTGATTTTGCTTTTCCCAATTTCTTTTTATTTCCCCAGGCAGAAATTTTTGAGCCGGATCGGTACCGGCATTTCCGCCGGCTGGGTGCCGGTCCAGTCAGGAATGATAACACCGTTGGTAGCCGGCAGCATGGTTAATTAGTGTCGGGCCGGGCACCACAGAAATACTAGCACAAAAAAAATAACATTTTAGTCTAATTAATTGTTTAATTCTTACTATTATTATTATTATTATTATTAGGTATTGTTATTATTTGTTTTTTTGCTTAGGGAATTTTGGGAAATCTGTCTACAGATACCTTGGATTCCGCACTCCAAGGGGGTTGGTATAATAAAACAAAAAATGAAATATAAAAAAAAGAAAATAAATAACATGGGTAAGACTCCGTCAGAAAATATGCGATATGCATGGGGTCCTTGGATTAAACTGTAACTTGGGGAAATTGTAGTATTGGATACTCAAACCTACCCTTTCGGCACAGAACATTAGGAATGTTTTTAGAACGTTTCTAAAACGTTTCATGCCTAGTAAGGGACACGAAACGTTCTAAAAACGTTCTAGGAACGTTGTTAAAACGTAAGGCGATTTTTGTGTCCACTGGGTAGTGTGCCAAAATTTTTTTGAAATTTGTTGAAGTTACTCCATTTTGAATTTTTTTGGTATAATTTTGTTTAATCTTACAATTAATATTTCCGAAAGTTTTCAATGAAATTTAATAAAATTTGGAAGGCTTATACTTGAAATCATGTTTCTTCTGACTATCACAGAACCAAAAAAAAAACATTTTTTTTTGCCCAAAAAAAGTCAAAAAAACATTTTTTTTAACTGTTTTGCCCGAGCGGGACCGATTTTTGAGTTTTCTTGTCAATTATTAAAATATTCCTTATAATTTTACCTTTCATTTAAAAAAAGAAAATCTAAGCGGATTTAACAGCACAACAATAATAAAAACAAATGTTAAAAAAGTTTAAAATGTCAAGAGATAAAATATTAAACGTTTGTAAAACAAAAAAATATAAAATAAACATATGTATAAAGTCAAAAGGTAAAAGTTGAATAAGGACAAATAAATCACAGAATGAATTAAAATTGTATAAGGACAAATAAAACACAAAATAAATTAAAAGTGTATAAGGAAAAATAAATTAATAATATTAATAATTATTATTAATTAGAAACAGTAAATATATTAAATGCTGAAACAGAGAAACATAAGAAGTTACATTTTCAATCCATTTTTTAATTTAAATCCTTTATAGAACCAAATAGTTCTTAAGTCCTGTTAGATTAAAAAAAAATGTAATTCATAAAAAGTTTTAAATTTTTTATAAATGTCCCAGACATTTCTTGACTTCTCTGGCCGCTGGACTCCCTGCTTTGAAACTAAACCAATTTATAAAAACTTCAATTAAATTAAACTATTAATAATAAATTCATCTGCATATTCTCTAAAAATAAAATATTATTAAAAAAAATTTAAGGCTTTTTTCAGTTTGTAACGTTTTGAAAATTTGTAATATACAACTTTAAATTTATAAAAGAATTTAATGCTTCAATAATATTTTTAGAGGAATGTCAGAAATTAAAATTCTTTTAGAAATTCTAAAAATTTGATATTTTTTAGGTTTTCTTGAAAAAATTCCCGAATTAGTTTTATATTTCCTGATTTCCAGGATTCCTTTTTATGGACTAAGAAAGTGTGCCAAATTTCAAGTCGATTCATAAAAATTTATTCGAGTTATCGTGGATTCAAATTTTTCTACAGACAGACACTTTTCTAAAAACCAATTTTTTGGAATCAGAGGGTCATGAAACGTAAAGACTTAGCAAAATTAGACATTTTTCAAAATCGCACAAACCCTAGACTTTTTTATTTTTGATGAGAATGTAAAAAAAGAAAATTCACGCACAGAGAAAGGAAATATTATATATATACTTTCTTTGAATTATTTTCTCGTTCTCTCGAATAATTTATTACTGTAGCTTGGTATTTATTGCATCTTTTTGACACATATAGTGTGTAGATCGCGAAGGTGTGTTTTACACTATTAGAGAAAATATTGCATTTCCGTGAAACTTTCAGACACTTTTCGCCAATATTGCTTTGGAAAAAACTGGTCATAAAACTCGTTATATGGACCTGCCATAAAACGATTAACGAACATTACTATGCACACGAAGCAACGATTTATTTTGCATAATGAGAGGTGCTATACTGCTGCATAACCAACGCATCGGCCATACAGTCAATTGAACACACAGGAAAAAGAAATGCATACATACACCCATACAGCAACGAATGAATTTGCCACCTTCGAGGAATTAAAAAAGAGCAAAACATTAGCAAATGGCGCGAAAATCGCAAGTCCCGTTACTGTCTCTTTCTCAATCAACAAAACAAAAAAAATAAATAAAAGAAAGAATACGCAAAAATTGTCATTTCCGTCAATGAATGATTTATCCCTGGGAATCCGATTATGCTTTTTCATGATTCCAATTAGGACCGGATATACTGAAGAAACTAATCGTTCTCTATTTATTTACACTTTATATGGCCCGGAAACGGTACAATTTAAATTTACTGGCAGAAAGTTAAAAAGTTTCTTTTTTATATTTAACCGGTTAAGCTATTTCATTAGTCTTCCACTAATTATAGAGCATATTAAGTATTTCCAATTGAATTTAATATTTTTATTGTTAATCACATCTTGATTAAGTACCTATATATAAATATATATAAAATGTGCCGTTATTGTAATATTGGCATCATTTATATTATTAACGTAGCTTATTAATTTAAATAATATGCTGTATTATTTTACCTCATTAATAACATTTTACAGTTTTTTATATATTTCTTTTTCAATATATAATATAATTCAAATCTAATCGTGTGAAAGTTTATTTCTACTCGATAAAAAGCAATTTACGCGATAATTTACAGACTTTGCACGTGGCTCTTGTATCATTTTAAACAAATTGTCGAACTTGTAATATTCTTTTGATGAGAATTGTGGACATAAATCAACAAACTTTAAACTATACTTTTAAATGGAAAATTATTACATTAGAAACTTAATTCGCGTTAAATAATATTTTCGTCTTATTTGCGATGCAATCATGATGGATAATCCTTGCGCCAATCAATATTATGAAAAGAAAAAGAAAAGAAATAGAAAGCAATAAAAGATATTAAAAACAGCTAATAATTCACCAGCAGTTAGTCAATCATCGAATTACGTTCTATATTTGATTTAAATTAATATACAGACAAAATTTAACATAATTATTGATTTTTGATGGCAATAAATATCGAAATAAACATTATAAAAAATAATTTTTTTTAATTCTCATCGTCCATAAATAATCAAACTTGTAATAATTGTCAGTAAAAGAATAATAATTTTACTTATGCACCTATTAGAACTCCAAGATAATATTGCAATTGATGACAATAATTATTATTTGCAATTATTCTTGGAACTATTCTCTTAAAGTGTTATTATCTTCAAGATAATATTTCTATTAATAATAACAATTATTGTTTACTGTTTATTAATAATAATTAAAGTACTATCTTAAACTCCTGATAAATATCAATATGTTAAAAAATCGTTGTCGGACTCTCTAAACTTGAATCAGTTACAGTTAAGCCAACTTGACAACAAAAATTTTAAAACATCAATTGTTAGTTAAGACTATTATTCAATTAACTCTCCAATCTTTAATTAATCACTTTAAACTAAATTATTCACCCAGAGCAAAATTTTATTTAAATTAAATATATTTTATTTCAGTTAAATAAACGTATATAGAACCAACTGGGTTATGTACTTGCTTTAAATAAAAATTTTATACGACATAAATAAAACATATATTTCATACTAATAAACTTTTATTTAAGTGAAAATTACAATTTATTTCAAACAAATAAAAAGTCTAATTTGTGCATCTTTTCTCTGGATAAGCAGAAGTATAAATCGTCTATTAAATGAAATTAGTACCACCACTGATTAATTTTTGGTTAAAAATTACTAATTCATTAGTTAATTTAATCTTTAGCTTATATGATAAATAACTACAAAATTAGTAAATTTTTATCTAGCATATATTTAAGTAATTTTTTACAAAGAATTTAACAAATTAGACTATTGAATTCGTTGTGTTCTATAAATAATCAGTTATTTTTAATAATATGGATAGGGTCTATTTGTTCAGTGTTTCAATATTAATTAGTATAATTTACTACTTAGAAGAAATGTCTTTTTTAATAATTAATACTTATTATTTTACTAAATAATTTTCTAATCTCTACATCTAAACTTGAAGAATACTACTGCTCCCTAAATCTAAATTAGAAGAATTCTACTAACGAATAATAAAACTTTACTAACTTTTAGTAGGGGAGACCGGGGCTAAACCGGACGGATTTGGTCTTTGACCAGAAAACTCATACAAAAACATACTTTTTGCAGAGAGAAACTGAGAGTACGCACGTAATGCAAAGCATGCTTTCCTTTAAAAGTCTGCCCCCTCGCGGCCAAAAGTCCTAAGCTTAGGTGGTTAGCTATATATATTGCCTAAATAGATGAGATCGCACACATATGTGAAATGTAATGGCTAAGCCGAATTATAATCGGAATCGATCGTGATCACTCGTAAAATGCAAGGAACGCGAGGAATACCGAATAGAAGAATAGAACTAAAAAAGAGGTTATGTCAATGTTTTGACATTTTTATACTGCAACGTTTTTTTGTGGTTTTGATGCTGATAAAATTTTCTATTTACACCAAAATTTGTAATGGTAGTTCAATGTGATATTAATAAATTCCCAGGTTAAATCCGGCACTTTTGCCTATTTAAAATTTCTGGTTTCAAAACTATACAAATTATGATACAACAAAATTTCAAATGCATTAATCGCCGAAAGACTTTTATTTACATTGTTCATATGTTCATTTTTCTAAAGAGAAATACATAAATTACACTGCAAAATAAATTTTCTGTACATTTACAGGTTTTTTTACAGAAATTTGTAAAATAACAATTTTCTGTAAATTTACTACATAGTCTGAATGTAGTAAAAAATAGTCAAAATTATTACTGATTATTACCTGCTTTCAGAGTAGTGAATTTACAGAAAATTGTAAAATTGAGACTAAAAAGAGATTGTAAATTCTATACTTTTAGACGTTATATTACAATTTCTATAAAAATTGTAAAGCAGAACATTTTTTTATAGTGATATTTTAGAGATTTGAGCGTATTTAAATATTTACAGCAACAAATTCTCTTTAAAAAAAGAGGAATTAAAATTAGCAAATATAATATTGTATTAATAATTTTAATTCCCAACATTTATATTAGTATTTTTACACTAAGCGATAAACTCATAATATTGCATAAATTAGGGAAACATTTGGGAATTTTATCAAAAGTACTGAAAAAATATTAAATTTCTAAAATTGAGAACAAAATTCTTGTTTCTTTTATAATATGCTAAGTTTCGAAGGTGAATTGAAAAAATTATATTTTCAATTTACCTTCGAAACTTAGCAATTATTACAAATTTTAATGGACACAAAACTTTGGCAGGGTGGCCACATTGTCAGTAAAGTCAGGGAAAAAATTTTTTATTAGTTAAGTCAGGAAGAACAAATTTTTGTCAGTAAATTGAAGGAAATACCAGGATTAAATTCTATAGGTGAAATTTTTTGCGGGGAAATTAAGCGAATTGAGACTAATTTTGAAAAATTACGAATTTTTCAACTTTTGTCTAAATAAAATATAACAATTTTTAGTTTATTTAGTTAATTTTTTTCTATAAAAAGAATTTTGTCAAGGAAAATAATTTTAATGTCAGTAAATTCTCAGGAAAATTGATAAACTGAAACTTGTGGCCACCCTGCTTTAGACTTTTTTCATTTCTTTCAATAAATAATTGAACTTTATAACATGTTAAATTAATTAATTTTAAATAATTAAATTATTGAATTTTTTAAGATTTGTGATTGCAATTTTTAAAAATGATTGAGTATTAGAAAAGTGTATGTTTATAATAATTTTTGTAAATCCAAAGTCATGTAAAAAAATAATAATTACTAGTTTAGTTAAAAAAAAGTGAAAATTTTTTGCCTTTGAGTTTCGGATTTTTCATTAAATGTTAATGAAAGAAAAAATTATTAATGTTTCGAATAAGTTTAGAATTTAAAATATTCTTAAAAAATAAAAATTCTATATCTGGAAATCAGGAAAAAACAAGAATGAATTAAATACAAAATAATTAGTACTGCTTACTATAATTTGAATCAGTGACTGACTTTTTAATAATAAATTTTACGTTAATATAATAACTAATTAATAAATTGATACATTTTACTAATAAGTTAGTAAAAATTACTATTTATTGGTAAAATAATTATTTTATTAATTAAATTGCAAGGGTTTCTGAAGTTAGAGCCGAAGTAGAGAATCGAAAAAAATTGTTTTCACAAAATCAAAAAAATGAAACATTTTTTAAAGGTTGTAGATTGGAAAAGTAAAATTTTCCAACTATAAACCAAAATATCACTCAGTAATTCAATGTCAAAAAAAATTTAATTTGAAAAATTTTGTAGTGCATTTAATTTAAAGGCATATAGTTTTTCTGAAAACTGCATATTTAATTGTATAGAATTATTTGGTGTTTATCAACGTGTAGGTAATAATAATTAAATAATTTTTGCTGATACAAAATTATATTTTTTTCTACTAATAATTTTACGGCATCAAAATTTATTCGAGAAAAACTAAACAAAATTAAATTAAATTTTATTTAAAATCAATTTTAACAAACAGTACCTAATTAATGTTTTCAATTGGAATGTTCATAATAATAATTATTTAAAAAAAATTAATTTATTTTAATTTAACTTTTGTTTTTAGTTCAATTAATTTTAATTTTTATTATTATTGTTTTACTTATTACTTATATTAATTATTGTTATAATTATTATGTCGCAATAGTGTAAAAATGAATAGAAGAAGCAAACACGAATTTCGCTATCCTCCTCTTTTTCAATCTCAACAGCTCAACTTTACGATAGATTTACTTTTAGAACTCAAAATCATTTTTCGGCCTATTATCAGATTAGTTCAGTTCGTTCAGTTCTATTCCTCGCGTTCCTTGCATTTTACGAGTGATCACGATCGATTCCGATTATAATTCGGCTTAGCCATTACATTTCACATATGTGTGCGATCTCATCTATTTAGGCAATATATTGTGACAATGTGGATTGCCACAAGAATCACGAGTTTATTATTTTGTTATTAGTTCAGTGGCAATTCTCTCCCTCATTACATCCCTGAGACAAATGGTTCTAACCTCCGCGCAGGTCTAGTATTAGATTTAAAAAGTCTTCGAAATTGAAAAATGATTGTTGATTAATTGCTAATAATCGAAGGAATTCAGTGATGTTTTGTTGGCCCAGTATTAAGGTTAAAATTTTGTTGAATAATTACTTTTGGTTGTTATAATAATATGGCGTAAATTATAAAGAGTGATGTTTTTCTAAGGCCCTATTTTCTAGCGGCGTATTATGTAAAGGCGTGTGGCGCCTTACGCCATAAGAGTGACAGAGACGAAACGAGAAAAAGCGTGTGAGCGAGAGAGAAAGAAAGTTTGCGCGCGCGTCCCTAACCTACCGACGCCGCAGAATTGTTGTAAGAGTCCCATGCTGATGTTCGTTGTGTAAAAAGGCCGCATGGCGAGAAGAGAATTTTAGTTGGTTTTCAATGAATGTTAAAATTGAGTTATAATATTAAAGTTTGTTAACCGCGAGTGTGAAGACGATGAAGCATAGAGGATATTATTAAATAAGCATTATAGACGAATTGAGTGTGGTGTTTGTGGAAAATTTGGTAGCCCCGCTGAATCAAGACGAGAGGAAACTTGAGTGATTAGTCACCTTGCGTTACCTGGGGATTTATTACAATTGTCGACCAGCGTATTACTTGTCGTCGAATTAAGCCCACTCAATATTGTAATTACTGAATCTATCGGTGAGTAATGATTATAAGTTAATAAAGTTTATATTTGTTCTTGATTGCTTGTCTCAGTGAAATTCACCCCCCCCTTAATTTTTGAGTCTCAGAATAAAAATGGTAGCATTGAGTTAGGAGAAATTACTTTTGTTATTTTAAGTAAGAGTTAAATTAAAATAACTGGCGCTCAACTGAGCAACATTTTCGACGTCTATTAAGAAATTATTAGAATCAGTCCATCCGGTAATTAAAAGTAACAGTGCCCATTTATTGTATTTACTGACAATTTTGATAAGCTGGTAAAGTCATAACTTTCAGATTAAATTGAAGCAATTCAGGCCTTCAAATATTGGATTTAGCGTATTAACTTTCTATCGTTAATTTTTCAATCCTTTTTGGGTCACAATAAAATGGCGCCCAACGTGGGGCCAACCAGCGTTTTCTACCACTGAGACAAAGTAGCAATTGATTGATTATTTATTTACACTGTTTATCATTTGAATATTGAAATTACTTTTTTTTGTGTAATATTGGTGTGATTATATTGTTATTTAGAATTAATTAGTCGTGTATAATTCTGAAACGTGCACGTTTTTCCCACGTGCAGTAATTTTGAAAAAAAAAATTTTATTATTGAATTTACTTAATATTGTTAATAAGGTGAATTATCAATAATGTCGCAGTTTATCGGAAATTTCTGAAGGAAAATTTAGTCACATGTTGAATTTTTTTTTACCAGCGTATTTCCGGTAGACAAATCTTTTTCGCTCTTCTGCTAAGACGATGACTAGTGCGCACGCGCAATAAACAGTTCATCGTTCCTGAGTTCTAAGAATTCAATTTCCGTTTCGAAGTGGAATGTTGAATTCTGATACGTGATTAAACAATATTTTTTTTTTGTTTTGTTTGTGACTAATTAATTTTAAAATGGAAAATTATACTGAGCGCGTGTTGAATTTATTTAGTTTTGATCAAGCTGAATCTGCTTGGAGTGTAATTCGTGAAATGCTCCCGGGACGAATTGTGCGAGGTTTGGACAGACACAATGCCAGCGTCGACGGTACCCTTCAAGTATTACGAGAACGTTTATTTCGCGCGGAATTGAAATTAGAGTTACCGGAAGAAGTCGATATTCCTTGGGACGCAGTATATGATGCTGCTGATTCACAGACGGTATTTGTTTGTGAAGCATTACCAGCGATAAGTGAGGAACTCACTTCAAACGTGACCCTGCGTAGAGAAAATGAAGGCGGGCGGAAAACAACTGAAATCGGTGAACAACAACAATTTGACACTAGTGCGGGAATTGAAAGTAATATTACGGTAATACAAAAATTCCCATCCGATGTTGAAAGGATCCACAGTGCGTCTAGTCGTGCTAGTTCCTCATCGATAACACCTTCCACCCCTAACATAACATCGACAAGCATTGTTACCACCTCGATGACCACAACAACACCCCAATGTACCAGCGCGATGGTTCATACGCCTACTGCACCAATGCCTCGGATATCCTCAGCCATTGCTCAAAAAATGGCTAAACTACAACAATTTAGTTACATGCTCGACGATCCGGACTACTACAGTTACCTGGAGTGGAAAAATGAACGACGTCTAGCGGAAAAGAACATCGTTCACGACAATTCCGCCAGAAAAACAAAGAGCCAACCTGACCATGTGTACGAGGTATCGAGACAGCGAAGGAGTGAGGAATACCAGAGCCACGTCAAGTCAGAAAATCACGAGACAAGGTATACGTCAAAAACGGACGGAAAGGTACGAGAGAAGGAAAGAGTGGAAGCACAAACGACGCCGAAGGAAGGGAAAAATTCCCCTTACGCCTTTTCGTCGTCTTATGAACAAGACGTGGAATCAGAACTGCACTACACACCCAGTCAACATCGAGACAGAATGGCCACGTTGAACAGGCGATCCAAGATAATTAAGAATTTGAAAGATTGGGAAATAAAATTTTCTGGCAACGGAAAACAGGACCCAGAGGAATTTTTAAACAGGATTGAAGATTGTCAACGTTCTACAGAAATCACCGATGAAGAACTGTTACGAGCAATACCCAGCGTATTGCACCAAAATGCTAGCAGCTGGTACCGCACAATTCGCAACGAGATAATAAATTGGGAGGAGTTTCGAGAAGCGTTTCAACACGAATTTTCCAGCGTTACGGATGATTTAGAAATTATGGAGGAATTGAGGAGCCGTACCCAAGCCAAGGGGGAAAGAATCACGACTTACTTGACAAATCTCAAAATAATAATGGGACACCTCAAGAAAAGTCTTCCCCGCGATTTAAAATATAGAATAGCATACAATGGACTAACTCCGGAGTACCGGCGTGTGTTGGTGAACACAAGAGCTAATTCCCTATCCCAAATGGAAAGAATTCTGAGAGAATTCGAAAAAGCAAAGGAGGCCGACCAACGTTATACCCCCCCACCGTCGAGAGATAAGATGAAGTTTCCGGCAGCAGCAGCTACAGTTGAACGCAAAAATGTGAAGATTGAAGCATTAAAGGTAAAAGAGGAAACCGACTATAGCTCAAGTGGCTGTAGTACCATCCAGAGTAAAAGGGAGGGTAAAACGAAGAACAAGGGCAATGCATCGATGATGGCAACATCAATGCCCGTAAACAAAGGGCAAGTTCACTTACGAATGAACAACAATTCTCAAGCGAATGCTACAATTGAAGGAAGTTTTGTCGGAGCATGTTTCCATTGTCAAGGAGTCGGACACAAAGCGTCAGAGTGTCAGTTTCGTGTCTGCCATATGTGTCAAGGTCAAGGACATTACGCGAATCGCTGTCCTTTGAAACAGAGATGCCAAGTTTGCGGAACGCAAGGTGCGGTGTTCGCAAATTGTCCAAACTGTGTGCTCATTAGACAATATCAACTGACTTTGGGAAACGAGCGAGCGGGGGGACAGAAAAGTCCTGCTCCCCCCCTCCCACCAGTACACCCGACGTGGGCACCTCAAGCGTAGAAAAATTTGAGAAGTGGCCATCAAATCGGTCTATGAAAAATGTGTGTAACCAGAGTGAGGGAGACTCACTCCCAGTAGAATGGAGAGTAGGAGAATCGTTCACCACTACAAGTAAACAGAGTGGAGGGGATCCACTTTCTGCTTCAAGGAAACTCGATTTTCAACGAGGCATATTCCCGAATAAAGTAGGCTCACTACCAGCGAGAGAAGAGAGGGGAATTCAGAAAGAGAGTTCAAGTGAGATAGACTTACTCCCTGTAAGTGGTAAACCAGACGTTAAGGCGCCGAATGGTGGGAAACCATTCAAAACAAACACCTGTGATACAAGTAAAGGGGCTATTGCGAAGGAAAACCGAGTTAAATTCGTGAGTGAGACTAAAAGTCATCGGGAGAAACCACCTGGAAAATGTCAGAAATTTTTCGGAAATTCTGAAATTATTGACCAGCGATGGGGACAAAAATTTTTGCTCCCTGAAACTGTCCCAGATAAAATAAGTGATGCTGTTCCTGTGACTAACACATCTATCATTGTGGAAAATGAAATGGATGGTTTAGTCAAAGGGGGGGGGAGAAGATGCAAAGGGTGCATCTGAACCCACCGTTAAGCTTACTACCGATGACGAAGTGATAGATGGCACGCGTACTGAAAATAGATATTTTATTAAAATATTCGTTGCTGATCAACCATACCTAGCGTTATTTGATCCAGGAGCAATGATCTCAGTAGTAGGGCCAAAATTAGCAGAGAAATTCAAATCAAAACTAGAATCAACAACAACGATGATTCAAAGTGCCATTGGCGGTTCAGCAAATACTCTGGGGAAATTAAGATTGTGGCTAACTGTGGATGATATTTCCCAGTCATTTGAATTAAGGGCAATAAGTTCTTTAACTCAAGATATGATATTAGGAGTAGACTTTTGCCGAGCTCTTGATATGGATGTGCAATTAGGTAAAGGATTGTGGAGAATCAACGGCAAGGAGTGGCACAGATTCGCCGAAAGTATCGACGAAAAGGATGAGGCCACGATTTTTGCGGAATGCGCCGGAATATCAGTGATGACTGATGACCAGCGTCTAAAAGTGCAATCATTGGTTGAAGAATTAGTAATACCACCGTCCGAAGAACATGGGATGACAACTCTTACGGAGCATCACATTTTGGTTGCTGATTCAACACCAATTAAACACCGTCCAAGAAGAATGGCCCCAGCTATTTTACTATGGCTTATTGAGGAAATAAAGAAACTCCTCAAAAAGGGTATTATAGAAAGATGTGCAAGCGACTATAATAGTGCACCAGTTGTTGTAAAAAGTTCGAGTGGGAAGTTGCGTTTATGTTTTGACTATAGGGATGTAAATAAAATCACTTTAAGTGATGCGTATCCGATACCCAGCGTAGATTCTATTTTGGATAAGCTTCGTAAAGCGCGTTACATATCTAAAGTAGACCTCAAATTAGCATACCATCAAGTACCGATGGCACCGGAAAGCAAAAAGTATACTGCTTTCTCGATTCCTGGACTTGGATTATTCTAATTCAAGCGGATGCCCTTTGGTCTTACCAACGCGCCGAAAACTTTCCAGCGTTTAAAAGATTCTATGTTCGGCCCTGAGTACCAACCTCACATTTTCGGATATTTAGACGACATCATCATAATTAGTGAAGAATTCGATGAACATCTTCACTGGTTACGATTAGTGTTAACAAAATTAGCGCAGGCAGGATTAGAAGTGAATCCGGACAAATGCGAATTCGGATGTTCCAGCGTATCTTATTTGGGATATGTTCTTGACCAAAATGGCCTTAGAACGGACCCGGAGAAAATAGCACCAGTTCTCGACTACCCAGCGCCTAAGAATCTGAAACAATTAAGAAGATTTCTTGGGATGGTAGGTTGGTACTCCAAATTTATCGAGAACGACAGCGAACTGAAGATACCGTTGCTGAAACTTCTAAAAAAGAACCAGCTGTGGCAGTGGGGAAATGAGCAACAACAGTCGTTTGAACAACTTAAGGCGGCTCTGACTCAAGCACCAGTGTTAGCGCGTCCTGATTTTAGTAAACCT
This sequence comes from Leptopilina myrica (nomen nudum), assembly GCA_032872475.1. Classification (NCBI taxonomy): domain Eukaryota; kingdom Metazoa; phylum Arthropoda; class Insecta; order Hymenoptera; family Figitidae; genus Leptopilina; species Leptopilina myrica (nomen nudum). The sequence continues at coordinate 10,168,848 of CM065467.1, forward strand.
TTTTCCGTGCAATGTGACGCAAGTAATGTCGCTATCGGTGCAGTGCTTACACAACAAACAGAAACGGGTGAACACCCGATTGTTTACGTGAGCAGAGTACTGACCGGTGCAGAAAAGAATTATAGCGTCACCGAGAAGGAATGCCTAGCGTTGATTTGGAGTGTTAAGGAAAAATTTCGACCGTATATCGAGGGATCTCGATTTACTGCAGTCACTGACCACAGCGCATTGAAATGGCTCAGTAATTTAAAGGATCCCACTGGACGTCTCGCTCGTTGGGCCTTGGAACTCCAACAGTGGGATTTCGAGGTGATTCATAAGAAGGGCTCTCAACATCAATTTCCTGATGCGCTGTCCCGGATCCATGAATCAGAAGAACAAGAAATCGCGGCATTCGAGAGTATTGAAGATCCCTGGTACCTTAAACGTCGCAATTTAGTTCGAAATTTTCCCCAGCGTTTTCCCGGATGGAAAGTTGAAAATGAAATGTTATATCGATTCAGAAGTGATCCACTCTTAATGCCAATATTAGGAGACGAAGATGGCTGGAAACTGGTTGTACCTGTGGAACATCGCGCAGAATTACTTAAAATTTCTCATGCTGAAGTGTCTGCAGGTCATCTTGGAGTGGAAAAGACCTATGATCGAGTGGCTCGGGAATATTATTGGCAAGGAATCTGGCACGATGTTCATACTTACGTGACCGAATGCCCTGATTGCCAGTTTCATAAGGTGTCACAGCAAGGACCAAAAGGATTAATGGGCGAGCGTATTGTGGAAAGGCCATGGTCTGTTGTGGCGGCTGATACTATGGAATTTCCTGGAAGTAAATCTCAAAATAAATATCTAGTAGTGTTTCAGGATTTATTTTCCCGTTGGGTCGAAATTAAACCTCTACGTTCCGCAAACGGTAAATCAGTAGCTAAGGCTTTCGAAGAACAGGTATTATTTCGTTGGGAGACACCAGAGTTCTTTTTGACGGATAATGGAAGAGAATTTTGCAATAAGGACTTGAAAGGAGTTCTGGATGAGTATGGAGTTAAACATATAACCACACCACCGTATCATCCGCAGGCCAATCCAGTGGAAAGGTCAAACAGAACTCTCAAGACGATGATCTCAACTTATCTTGGTGCAGACCACAGAAACTGGGATCAACACTTGCATGAATTGAGACATGCGATGAACACCGCGACCCAATCAGCGACCAAGATGTCACCAGCGTTCCTAAACTACGGTCGGCACCCAAAACCAGTGAAAAGCTTGAGACGCATCGTCGAAAATCCTAATTCCGTGAAGAGAATTGACCCAGAGTTATGGTCAGAGAGAATGAAGAGACTAGATGGAATTCGAGATATGGTAACGAGGATTATTGACCAGGAACGAAGCAAACAAGCGAAGTATTATAATCGTGGGCGTAAAAACATCACATTTAATATTGGAGATCAAGTACTCTGGAAAACTCATAAATTATCCAGTGGTGCACACAAGTTTGCGGCTAAATTGACACCCAAATTTGAAGGTCCATTTAAAATTGTAAAATCATTATCTCCTACGGTTTACGTGTTAAGTACACCCAATAGTCGTCGCATCTCAAAAGTGCACGTTTCAGAACTTAAACGTTTTATTTCGCCGAGAACCTGTAATAATTAAAATCGACGCCTCCCGTTCATATAATGCTTATTTAAAAACGAATGCAAGATGATTCTTATTCACTTTTTGGTGCAAGACAATGCTTATTCGATTTTCCGTGCAATAAAATGCTTATTCACAATTCTATGCGAAAATGTACATTCTGAAATTAGCTTATTCTATGAATTTTATAAAATTTTCAATTTAGTATAATTTATAATTGCAATTGCTTAAAAAATATTTTTTAATATGTGTGATAGGATCCGTGTTTAAAGTTTCTTATAACAATAGACACGTACTGAAATTCTCAGATATTTAATTGCAATTTAATATTAATAGGAAGATTTAGGGTTACATTTATTGTTCTGTCAGTGGCAATTGTTTTGCACACAATTTTGAATAAGCATTTTATTGCACGGAAAATCGAATAAGCATTGTCTTGCACCAAAATGTGAATAAGAATCATCTTGCATTCGTTTTTCAATAAACATTATATGAACGGGAGGCGTCGAAATTATTTTCTTATGTTTTGTTTCAGTTCCAGCGTTAAATTGCCTTGTATACCAGCGTAAATTTTTTTTTTGAAGTCAACCAGCGTGATAGCGTAAGAGGAGTTTGTTCTAGAGTCCAATCTACATCATGTCCGAGACAAATAAAAGGACACCGTGCTTGGGACGAGGTCGCGGATTCCGTAGACCTGAAACAAATGCCAGTGCCACCATAAGGCCCGGTGATGATCACAGCAATGTTCCTGAAGATCAACTGGACCTTATCAGTTGGGATGATATCCCACCGGTAGAGCAGACAACCCGAACGAAGATCAGAAAACGATCATATGAGATGGTAGCGGTATCATCGCGTGGCAGAGGTGACCGGCGAAGAGGTCAACAGACGGAGCGTCAATTAGGCGAGAGCGAGCAAGCCTGGGAAAGCCGATTGGCCGTAGAAGAACTGGAGCGGTATTTTAAGGGCGAATTGCCCACAACTTATCGAGAAAAGGAACGATTAAAGGATGAACAGATCAGAGCCATTCGAGATATTGGGAAGAATATTATGTTCAAGGAGAATTATGTCACTCGAGCAGAGACGCCGTCACCAGAACGTCCGATAACACCACCGGGCCCACCCACCGCGAGTTCCAAACCTACCGTCGTGGAGATTGCTGGTATGGATGAAAGGCGAAGGGTTCTGCCAATCATTCGCAGAGGAGTTATGTTCGGTGGGCTTAAACCAATTCCCACTGATCCTAACGTTGACCCACCGCCCGGCTCATGCATAAGTTGCTGGAAAAAAGGGCATAGCCACAACCAATGTCCGAACCCGCAATATGGATATTGCAGAAACTGCGGAAGGAGGGGAGTCACGTTGACGGAATGTCCTCGCTGCGCTGAGCGACACGCTCAGGATATGCTGAGGAAATATGGTAGAGAAAATTATCAAGAGTTTAGGTCAGAGAGGATGGCACGAGTTCGGGAAATCATGGCCAATTCCGGAAGGTTGTCCGTCAAGGACAAATTGAGAAGGAATGCAGTTGAAGCGGCCAGCGATCCTTCAACGTCAAACGCAGGGAAGGGAGAGGCTTGCCAACCAGCCGCGGTAGAGCTGAGTACAAAACCAAGTTCCATAGGTCGAGGTAGAGGGAGGGGCCGCCCTAAAGTCAACGACTCTAGGAAGCCAGGAGATACCGGATTGGGAAGGACTGACAAGTCGGATGAAAGAGAAACCGCCGTAGAAGTTATAGCAAATCCTGACGCCGTATGGAACGCTCTACTACAAATGCCTACAGTGTCAATGAGTAGACCGCAATGTCCAATCGATTTCTCAATTCCACCTCCGATGTGGATTGCCCCATCGTTTCCTACGCCACCACCAATGATTGTACCGGCGTTACCACCACCGGCGACGGTACCAACAATGATACGACCAGCGACGACATCCTATGAAACACCAATGACTGCAGCGGCCATGGACGAGACTGATAGATTCATCGAGCAGACAAGAGCAATGGCACAGGCGTTGGCCGGATTGCCAGCAGAAGCTGTGACTATTGCGATGAGAGAGTTCTACGAGGAACGACGGAAAGCAACCAGCGGTATGAAGTAGTAGAAACTATAAGTGAAGTGCAGTTGGTGGTAAAGACTTTTTATTGTGTAAGTTAGTAAAATAAGAGACTTTTCTTTAATTCTTTAGTTTAATTGTTTGAGTTATGGGTTATGCTAAGAATGTTTATTTGATTTGGATAATGAGTTTTCTTTTTCTTTCTTCTTTTTTTTTGGTTTGTTTTTGGATACTATTTTGCGTTAACATAAATGTCAACGAATAAAGGGGGAGGAATTGTGACAATGTGGATTGCCACAAGAATCACGAGTTTATTATTTTGTTATTAGTTCAGTGGCAATTCTCTCCCTCATTACATCCCTGAGACAAATTGTTCTAACCTCCGCGCAGGTCTAGTATTAGATTTAAAAAGTCTTCGAAATTGAAAAATGATTGTTGATTAATTGCTAATAATCGAAGGAATTCAGTGATGTTTTGTTGGCCCAGTATTAAGGTTAAAATTTTTGGCGCCTTACGCCATAAGAGTGACAGAGACGAAACGAGAAAAAGCGTGTGAGCGAGAGAGAAAGAAAGTTTGCGCGCGCGTCCCTAACCTACCGACGCCGCAGAATTGTTGTAAGAGTCCCATGCTGATGTTCGTTGTGTAAAAAGGCCGCATGGCGAGAAGAGAATTTTAGTTGGTTTTCAATGAATGTTAAAATTGAGTTATAATATTAAAGTTTGTTAACCGCGAGTGTGAAGACGATGAAGCATAGAGGATATTATTAAATAAGCATTATAGACGAATTGAGTGTGGTGTTTGTGGAAAATTTGGTAGCCCCGCTGAATCAAGACGAGAGGAAACTTGAGTGATTAGTCACCTTGCGTTACCTGGGGATTTATTACAATTGTCGACCAGCGTATTACTTGTCGTCGAATTAAGCCCACTCAATATTGTAATTACTGAATCTATCGGTGAGTAATGATTATAAGTTAATAAAGTTTATATTTGTTCTTGATTGCTTGTCTCAGTGAAATTCACCCCCCCCTTAATTTTTGAGTCTCAGAATAAAAATGGTAGCATTGAGTTAGGAGAAATTACTTTTGTTATTTTAAGTAAGAGTTAAATTAAAATAACTGGCGCTCAACTGAGCAACATTTTCGACGTCTATTAAGAAATTATTAGAATCAGTCCATCCGGTAATTAAAAGTAACAGTGCCTATTTATTGTATTTACTGACAATTTTGATAAGCTGGTAAAGTCATAACTTTCAGATTAAATTGAAGCAATTCAGGCCTTTAAATATTGGATTTAGCGTATTAACTTTCTATCGTTAATTTTTCAATCCTTTTTGGGTCACAATATATAGCTAACCACCTAAGCTTAGGACTTTTGGCCGCGAGGGGGCAGACTTTCAAAGGAAAGCATACTTTTCATTACGTGCGTACTCTCAGTTTCTCTCTGCTTTTTGCTAAAGTGTAATATACCGTTTTGAAGCTTACACTTTCACCTACAAATCGCACTTGTTTGATTTAAAAAAAATACATTAGCTCTAGAGATATATTGCTTCGAAGGTGACTACCTCAAAAACGAAAATCTGAAAATTGGTGGGGCTAAACCGGACACCCCATGGGGCTAAATCGGACACGGCCAATTAATTAAAGAATGAGATACAAATTTTCTTTTTTTTTGGTAGAAAAGTCAAATCAATTCTTCTTTTATTTATTTGTAGATAGTTCTATACAAAGAATATAATATAATATGTAAAATCGGTAATAATAATAATAATATAAAATGAATTACAGTTTTCAGGCTTGTCTGTTTGTAGCAACTCGCTTGCGAATTCGAGTTTTAAATTAAATTCTTTATTTATTTATAAAGTGGTTCTAAGCAAAGAATATAATATAAAATAGTTAATTAATATAAAATAAATTAAAGAATTCAAAGATTTGGTTGTTTTTAATCACGATGTCCGATTCAGCCCCACACCGTCATCGAATAATTAACCTGCAATATATTTTTTCTTCTTAATGTTTTCCATTAAACTTTTTTTCTACTAAACTCAGTACACCTTGAGCTAAAAGAAAAATGGCCGTATGATATTTGCACTTTAATTTTAACGATAAAAATCCAAAAAAATGATGAAAATTTTTTTTCTTTTACCTCAAGAAATGACATTTTCATATATTAACGGCAACTATTATTACAAGAAAATTGACACGTCCCTAACGCACGAAATTGCGCGTTCATAGGTTATTTACACGATTTGAAATTCTTCACGGTTTCGGAAATATTTGACTTGTCCTGTTTAGCCCCGGTCTCCCCTAATTTTTATAATTATTTTAAAACAATAAGCAACACTTGTTTATAAATTTACAACACTAATAAGTGTATGAGAAGAATTTTATAATTAATTATATTTTAATTTATCATAAATGACATATTTCTATCCATACAGATGACTGTGCTATTAAAGCAAATTTAACCTTCATTATTTTATATATTAAGTTTGATTAACTATCAAAAGTTTTTTTTTAAAATAAATTTGAGTAACTACTATCGTGACATATTAATACTTTGCAAATAGAAAAAAATAAATTCAAGATGAGCTCTAATAATTTTTTTCTGTATGTTTGTTGAAATCTGCACGAAAAAATAAATAAAAATGTATAACGCCAGCCCATTAGGTTAAGAATTGAGAGAACTAGCATATGTATAATTATTAACAAAAATTGAAGAAAAAAATTTTAGGTTTTCGCTCAATGCTTAAGGAAGATCAATTCTAATCATTTCCACTATATTTTCCCTGTAATCTACGCGTAAAAATGAATAAGTATGCCAATTTTCAGCTATCTAGGAAAAAACCTGTGAGCGCTAGGGGGGGGGGAGTACATGCCTTTTTTTCGAAAAACGGCCAAAATTTGATGTTTTTTGCAGAAAACTGTATGAAGATCCTTAGTAGAAATTCGTCATAGTATCTTTAAGGGCACTGGACAGTTCCACTGGAAAATTTCGAGGCACTTTACAGTTAAACTGGCTAAAAACTATAAAGTGATGTCACGCTAATTTGTTCAAGTTATTGTCCAGTCAAATTTAACAGTTTCTGATCATCAGTCCTGTAGAAAAACTGTACAAAATAATTCACTTGGAAATGTCAAAACTTTATTTATATTGACGTTTCGTATTGAACACGCACAAATTTGAAAATATAACGTTAAATTATTTTGTCAACAAATTAAATAAATTAAAATTTTACGAAACTATATTTTTACTGTTGGTGTATCTATTGTTACGTATAATAAATTATCTGTAAAATTATTTTTTAATAACTACATAATTAAAAAAAATTATGAACATTACTGATTCTTGTACACATGTCTTTTTTTTACAGTAAACAACATTCACTTTTTCCTTGAATTAAGCACAACACTGAAATAAATATTATTATTTTATCACACAACAGACTTAAAAGTAAACCCTAATATGAAGAATTAATTCAGTTCAAACGAAAAATATCTAGCGGTATCGGGGAGCGAACTCGGGTCACACTGGGACGAAATACCTAAACGCACGCTTACGCATCACGGCCGTTCTAGTCGATGGACGATTCCGGAAAAATAATAACCATACTCTACCGGCAGGTAAAGCAGTTCCCTTTTTCATCTTTTCTAGCTCAACTGGCGAATTACTGGACAGCTACTGCATAACACTCTAAAGTTGAACTTATTGATTTTTATTGTATAGAAGTTCTGTCTGTCCAGTAATTCTCATGGTTCTGTCTAGGCGTTCCGTGAAATTATGTTTCAAAGTTTGTAGTGGCGTTTGCGCTACCGTCAGTCCAGCAACTGAACAGTATTATATAGACATTTTCCATAAATACATCAGTGTATACACTGAAAAAAATAATTCGCGGGTATAACTAAAATTATGTCTATTTTTTCCGTAAGGAATTAGTAATAAATTGTTACTGGCTACTGTCATTAATTATAGACAGTTCTGTTATATAGATCGGAGAGCTATACATATGTCAACGTCAATACATCAATGTAAAACATAACCTCACTTTATTGGACCAATTCTAACTTTTTGTATGTAACAGGTTTGTTAAATTAATATTTATACATATAATAAGATTATGTAATCTTGAAAAAAAATTGTCTTCTGAATTTAAAAATTAGTTATTTTAATTAACTCAATTAATTAAAGCGAATTTTAAAAAAGTTTTCAAGTTGTCAACAGTAAAATAAAAGAACAAAATTAAAAATATGAAAACTATAAACTTTAAAACCAAAAGATTTATTTTATAGAAAATATTTCGAAAATGTCAATACACAACTGTTTAGTTACTGAAACCGGCGGTAGCGCTGACGCCACGACAAACTTTGGAAAATAATATCTCGGAACGCCTCGATAGTGCCATGAAAATAACTGTACAGGACTTCTATGCAGTAATAATCAAGTTCAACTTTATATTTTCTTTAACAGTGTTATGCAGTAGCTGTCTAGTAATTCGCCAGTTAAGCTAGATTAAACTTCCATGACTAAAACTGTACAGTAACTTGAATAAATCTAGTCATGCCACGACAAATTTCTACTAGGGATCAACTCCAATCACGTTCGCCATATTTTTCGTGCAATCTACGAGTGAAAATACATACGTGTACCAATTTTTAGCTCTCTAGATGAAAAACTGTGAGCGCTAGGAGGGGGGGAGGTATCCGATACATCGAGAAAGCTCGGGCTCGGCCCGACCCAAAAGAAATTCGACCCGACCCGACGTTTCGGGCTTTTTGCACACCTCTAAAAAATAACCATCGTTTAAAGCAATCATTTATATCTAATGCCATTATCATGCCTAATTCTTACGCTCGTCAATTGAAAATATTGAAAAACATACATATTGGAAAACGAACACTGACTTCATAGTCGTTAATCAAGAATGACGTTCGATAAAATCGGACATAATTGCTTCTAAACTGGACTATCCTGTAAACTAGATTAACTTGTTCCTCTTTTTTTCACAGTATTTATTCTTAACTATCACTTAGAATTCTTGCAAGTTGACACCCATGTCATCAATAATAACTTTTAATTTATTCATGTCTAATTATTAAATAAGAAATTGCCGTACACGAAAGAAATGTAATTTGTAATAACTTGTAATAAAAATCTACTATATCTCGATTATTCAATTTTCTATTTGCAATAATTGTTAACTGCACGAAACACGCATTTATATTTGCTCAGAAATCCCGAGTCGAAATTTAAGCCCTACTTTAACCTTGAATTTTCAGGGTTTGTTGAGAGTTAGGAGTAGTAAAGGAGGTTCTAACTTTAATGAAATTTAGACCCTACTTTGACTCCCAAAACCGGCGGAAAATTACAAATCTTCCATTTGGAGAAGTAAAGGAGGGCCTATTTCGAATTCAGTAAACCCTACATTCATTCTCCTACACCCTACATTGTAAAAACCTTTTATAACCTACTTATATACTCCTAGACCCTACAAAGCCGTAATAATAATAATAATAATCATAATTAGGGTTGAAGCATAATTTTCTATCTAATTTAATTATGACCAATTTTTAAATAAAAAAATACCTTTTTAGGTAAGGGTAATTTTATGTTTTAATTATTATTTATTTTATAAACAAGACTTTAATAAATTAATTTTTTTAAACAAAAAATTAATTTATTAAAATCTTAGTTAAGTGTTGAAGGATACGTTGTTTCCAAAACAATCCGCTAACTTACGTGATTTATAAAACAAACGTGGAAGATAGGTAACTTCCAAAATGGTTTTCAAACATAAGTACATTATACTTACAGTGAACGATTTAAAGTATTATAATTCACTTAGTAAATATTTTTAGTAATTATTTAATCATGTAAAAAAGTATTTTCGAATATTTTTCAGAAACTTTATTCAAGCTCTTTGTCATTAATGGGGATAGAAATAATAATAATCAGGGTTGATGCATAAAATTCTATCTAATTTAATTTTAACTAATTTTTAAATAAACGAATACCTTTTTACTTTTTAGGAAAGGGTAATTTCATGTTGCAATTATTATATACTTTATAAACAAGATTGTAATAATAATAATAATAAAAGTAATGATTCTATCACTGGGCTTCCAAATTAATTAAGTGTTAAAGTTGACGATCACTCCGAGTCAATACAATTTAAGAAATTAAAACAATTCTTTTAACGTTTTCAAAAGCAAAGCTGTACTTTTCAGAAACTATAGTTTTAATATTGCAATGAACATATTGTCTAAATTTATTTAATAAAATTATAGTTCCTAAAGAGGACAGATTAGCTGTTGAAAACGTTAAAATTAAATTAGATAGAAAATTATGCATCAACCCTAATTATTATTATTATTATTATTATTATTATGGCTTTGCAGGGTCTAGGAGTATAAAAGTAGGTTATAAAAGGTTTTTACAATGTAGGGTGTAGGAGAATGAATGTAGGGTTTGCTGAATTCGAAATAGGCCCTCCTTTACTTCTCCAAATGGAAGATTTGTAATTTTCCGCCGGTTTTGGGAGTCAAAGTAGGGTCTAAATTTCAATAAAGTTAGAACCGCCTTTACTACTCCTAACTCTAAACAAACCCTGAAAATTCAAGGTTAAAGTAGGGCTTAAATTTTGACTCGGGATATTATGCAAATTATAATGATTCTGGACTAACTAAGTTGACAGCGATTCCTGGACTACCGAATTTGGCAAGGGTGGTTTCTTTCCAATGGAAAGAAATAATAATGCCACCCACCTTTATCATCTTTGGGTCAGTTTTATTTTATTGATTAAATTAGGCACGCGTGCATGACTCCTTATAGAAGGGCGACAATCGTGGATGACCATATTATATGGTAAAGGTCGTTCAGGTGACAGACAATTGGATCAATTTGTTTGGGTTACAAAAAAAGGGAGGATTCACATTCCAACATTACAAATATCTAAACAAATACGTCGCAATGACGTGACACATTCAAAAGGACGGAATTATATACAATTAAGCCGTTCGCTTGAAAAACGACCTAAGTCGACTTAGGTTTTTGACAAAAAAATTGAATTGAAGTTTTACAATCGAATTACTCATATAACACAAGCCTGCAAAAAAATAAAAATTGACGTTGTCTGAGATCGAGACGTGATTTCCCCGCAGTATTTGGTGCGCTGAATCTAAATATGGCAACGAAAATCTCGTATCACGTCAGGATTTTGAGAAAAGTGGGGGAAAATTTTTAAAAATCATGTTTTTTGCTGTTTTCGAAAATTTCTACCGGGTAAATCCGACGTGCTAGAGACTTGTCATATGAGTCAAATTAAAGCCTGAACCTTTTACTTTAAGAAACTAAAGCGATATTGCTGACAACAAACTAAACTAGCCGTCAAAAATATTTTTTTTAACAGTTGGCAAGCATAAAAAATTAATTCACCCAGTCCGTGAATATAACTGTTTTAAAAAATTATTGGATTCGCTTAGAATTTATTACTTTGTGGTTTTCGGGTCGTTGATTACAAATATGATGTAACAATAAAAATCTGTAGTTCGATTCATAATCAACGACCCCAAAAACCCCTGAGTAACAAGTTTCAAGTTAATTTGATCAATTTTGAAAAATAAGTCCGCCATATTGGATCCGACATCTTGAATTTTGAAAATCTGACAACATATTCGTAATCGGCGACCCCAAAAGCCCCTCTGTAACAAATTTTAAGCGAATCCAATCATTTTTCAAAATATTTTAATTTACGGACAGTGTCAGTCAATTTCTAGGGTTCCGTACACTTTCGGTGTACCGACGGAACCCTATTGGTTAGACTCTTGTGTCCGTAGCCAAATCGTGCCCCCTCCTAGCGGCTAAACTATTTGACCTAGAGAGCTCAAATTTGGTACAGATACGTATTTCCACATGTAGATTACAGGAAAAATATAGAGAATGTGGTTGGAGGTGATGGCCATAGCGTCCCGCGTGGAAATGAAAGTATGGGCAAAAGATGGGAAAGTGTGGGTAAAGTATAGCGAAATGTGGCACTAAGTTTTACAAAGTATGGCAAAGTATTGCTAAGGAGCGAATTTTGATTTGATGAAAAATTGATTTTTGTTGCTGCCATACTTAAACCATGGGATTCGCTCCTTAGCAATACTTTTCCATACTTTGCCATCTTTTGCCCATACTTTCATTTCCATGCGGGGAGGGCTAAAATTTGGCATACTGGTGTATTTTAATGTGAATATTACAGGAAAAATATAGAGAACTTGCTATGTAATAATGGCCATAGCGTTGTCAAGGAAAAATTGAAAAATTAAAAATTTTTTTTTTTCTATTTTCCACATTATTTGTTTTAATTAACTGAAAATTTTGTTCCTCTACTTATTATTATTGTTCAACTCGCACTTGTTCAATTTTTTATGCATAAAAGCTGTTAAAAAAATCATTTTTTAAGGCTAATTCAGTTTTTGTCAGCAATATTGCTTTATTTTCTTAAAGTACAAGTTTCAGGCTTTAATTTGACTCATATTACAAGTCTCTAGCACGTCGGATGTACCCAGTAGAAATTTTCAAAAATAGCGAAAAACATGATTTTTGGAAATTTACCCCCACTTTTCTCAAAATCATGACGTGATACGAGATTTTCGTTGCCATATTCAGATTCAGCGCACCACTGTGAGAAATCACTTCTCGCCTTCTGACAACGGCAATTTTTATTTTTTTGCAGGCTTGTGTATTTTGCTTATTAATTATATCGCTAATTTTTTCTATTAAAAAATAATAATAATAATCTTTATAAACCAATTTAACGTTAGTTCCATAGTAAATTTTATATTGAAAATTAGTAAAATATATTTTAAATTTAGTAATATTATTTACTCTGAAATTAATACAATTCGTCAAAAATTCCGAACCATTTTTATATTTTTCTTAGATGTAAAAGTTATTTAATATATTGTTTATCTTTTATGATAAATTGTCTAAGTTTAAAGATTTAGATTTAAGTTTCAATGTACTATTTTTCCAAAGTTTGTGAAAAGTAAAAGTTTTTTCTTTATATAAAACTAAAAACCTTTTAAATTACAAAGAATGACAAATTTTTAAATGTTTTCTTAAAAATAAGGGGAAAGGGGGGAAAAATGTACGACTTTTGGTGATTTAGGAGACTTTATGAATTTAAGGTGATAAAAATGAGAAAAATATGAAAAGAAAGAATTAGATTAAAAGGTGACTAAGTGTGATCCGTGCAATGAGCAGTATATTACTAGTCAATAAGAAGAAAAGTCGTTCATGAAAATGACTAAGAATTAGTAAAAACTTACTTTTTCAGAAGCAATTTACTAATAATTTAAATATAGAGCAATTGTACAAAATGAACTTTTCGAGATAATTTTGCCGAAGAAATCCATCTCTACGCGTCTATTTTTAACCCACTGATGTAAGAAGAACGTCACCCAGTGGTATTATGTACTTAAAAATAATGAAAACCAGGTGCAAATGTCGTGTACATTACGAGCACGATTTCCTTAATTAAAAAAATGATTAACATTTATACTTTTCGGTTACACAGCAATGAAGATGTGTGAACACTTTCCCAGGATCTCGAGTGGCAATAAGTTTAATAAAACAAGCGCCTTAATTGTCGTCAACAATTAACTTGAGAAAATGGTCCCAGGTAAAGCTGACCGTCACAATAGAGAGAGAGGGAGGGAGAGGGGGAGAGAGAGAGAGAGAGAGAGAGAGAGAGACTTCAGAAATGTCAGATCCTCCTATTTGTCAACGTCGCTCTATTGTTAACTATACACTCATTTCTGCCAATGTAACTTTCAGCCACACATAGAAACATACATATGTCAACCTTTAAATTGCTCCTGGAAGTTCTAGATCTTGGCTACCAAAGAAATTATAAATAATTATTCAGTTACACACATTTATATATAAATATACCTATATATTCTTTGCGCGCGAGAATCTTGAACAGTTTCACTACAATTGCAAGAATTTATAAAAATATTTTTCTTATTTCGCCAATTATTACCAGTCAATAATTACAGTTTACGATCATTTTTATGAAAATTGCAGCAAATATTCTTTTCTCTCGCTTTGTAAATATAATTACCGAATATAATTATTTGTGCAATATATATTTACGAAAATGCAAAAGAAAATAATCATTTTTTCTTTTTAATTAGTCAGCCATATAATTGTTTCAATTAATGAAAATAAAAAAATGTGTTTTTCGGAAGAAAATTATAAATTTTTTGTAGAAAAAAATCTTGCTTGTTCCGAATTGATTAATTAATTTGGAACTGATTATAAAACGTTCTAGGCGAGATATTTTTTTCTCTAATAGTTATTTGTTTAGCTTGTTGATTAAGGTCTTTAGATATTGTCCGTCGAACTCGGTTTCAACTCTCAGTTCCCTCGAATTTGTTTTCAAAAAATTTCCATTAATGATAAATTCTAAAATATTTCTATACAGGAATAATTAATAAGACTGAAAATAAGAATATCTTTAAATTTGAAAAAAAGAAAAATGAAATTTGTTTAAATTTGAGAAATAATAATTTTCCACGATTGTTCACGAGGGGAGAGGGAGGTCAATGCAAATGTCCACGTGGACACAAAAAAATTTAATTTTATCTCTTCTGTTTATTATAATTATTAGATTATTATATTTTTCATAACGCAGTGCTAAAAAGAACACTTTTTTGCACCTTGTTATGAAAATTATCGTTCGTAACTTGTGCGAGCAGTTGCCAGTTTTTGAACGAGCACTTTTTTTTAAACAAACTGTAGACGAAGCTTCGCTTTGCCTCACACTCGTTACGAAATATACTATTTGATTAGAGGATATTTATAGTCAAAAACTTTTGAACTTTAAAGAGAAAGCAAATTCTTTTTTAAATGTCTATTATAAAATCTTTACCGTAAAGGAAAAGGTACCTTAGTACGCGCCTGTACAGGTAGATAAAGTGACCATAATACGCCTGAGTTGTATAAAAACTTTTACCCTCACACAATAGTATATTAAATAAACTTACCATTACCCAGGCGCGAAAGACCAATGCTGACGATGGATTGAAGCTTTATTGAGCCTTGAACGCCCAGCGTGGGTAATCCAGAGTTGAAGCAGTCTTTAAAACACTGTCACTCAATGTTGCTTCAACATTGGAAACCAATGTTTGTCCCATGCTCGACTCAAGACTCAATCAATCTTCGTGTGTGAAGCTTGAATATCCAATCTTTATTCAAGCTTGAATCAACCATGATACAATATTCAGTTTATTTATTACTGTATGCACTAAACAATAATCAATAATTTCATCAATAATTTTTAAATAATATAAAAAATTATCTGAATTAATAAATAATTATTAAATACTTATTAAATAATTTCTAAATATTTACATGTACTTGATTAAGCAGGATCCCTTTCAACCTTCCTTGGCCGTGCGGATTAAATAGGTGCGTTAATAGGGGTGTTCGGGTATGCGTCGAGGTGTTCGATCCCACATGCGAGCGAATATTTTTCCGTTTTCGTTTCTAAGCGATATATAAAATAATAAAATTGTGTTTTGTGTTGTGAATAAAAAATGTGAACATGTTTAAATAATATTAAAAGTCTGTTAAAAAATCAAGAAAAACATGTACTAATTAACAGAAAAATTGTCTTTTTTTACTAAAATTATTTTTTTAATGTTACTCCCCAGTAGCACGTAATATTACAGCAATATTGAGAGAACTTCCCTAACATTACCAATATTGCCTTAATATTACCAATGGTTCTAGAATCATGTTGTAATGTTAGTAATATTACGTGCTACTGGGGCTATTTCAAATGACATTTATTGTTAGTAATAATATATTTTTTATGTGGAAATAATATATAATTATAATAGTTATAATACATTTATTGTTAGTAATAATATATTATTTATGTGAAAGTAATATATAATTATAATAGAAGTAACATATTGTCTTTAAATTTATACACGCATATAATATGAATAAAAATAATAATAGTAATGTTTATTATTATTATTATTATTATTAAGAATGAATATATTCATATTATATAGAAGGAACGCGAGAGACGCTTAAATTTGGGAACAGTGAAAGCAATCTTGTTCAGCCCTGCATCAGGCTTCCGCAGCATTGATTGAGCCTTGGTGTCCAATGCTCAATCAAGGCTCGCGCTGCTGTCAGAAATCGGTGTTACATTAAAGCATTAAAGGTATCGGTGCTTTGAAAAACAATTCTTTCAGAAGCATTTTTATTTGCTTTAGAACTTGTCATGCAATTTTTTTAAAAACAATTCATTTTACTATTATTTTATTGTTATTATCAACTTGGTACATAACCAAAAAACCACGTAAACAAAACTTTTATCATGAACAGCATGGAGGGTATATATTTTATCCTGCAGGGGCGCAAATATCAGTGAACAAATTTCCCGTATGCCAATTTGCGTTCATGGCGATTTAACGCAGTCAAGTACACCCACATAGCACAATATCTTGCTGTAAGTTTGTGGTGTATCTTATACGTAAGGCTTGTAAGGTTACGCGGTATTTTTGTGGTAGACATAAGGTGAACTAAGAAGTTCCACCCTGATAGTAAGCTTACAAGTAAAGGTCAAGGTAAGCTTACATGTAACGGTCAAGGTAAGGTTACATGTAAAGGTCAATGTAAGCTTACATGTAAAGTCTAAGGTAAGCTTACATGTAAAGCTTGAGGTAAACTTACAAGTCAAGCTTGAGGTAAACTTATATGGTAAGACTGTGGTAAGGTTATTATTTAGTTGTAAGGTTGTTGTAGGGCTAAGGTAAGTTTACAAACTAATTAATTAATTAATTAATTAATATTGAAATAAAAAAATTAACTTCGTTGCCCTGCTCTATTTTTGAAACCTAACATGAAGCAGAAAATTTTGAAAACAAATTTAGTGGGACTGGGATTCGAACCCCAGGTTAACGCGCATAAACCTAACATCCTAACTAACTGAGCTAAGTGGAGAACTGACAGAAAGGAATTAAATTTTGCCTTTAAGGTGTACCAAGAAGATGAGAAAGTCCTTAAAGGCAAAATTTAATTTCTTTCTGTCAGTTCTCCACTTAGCTCAGTTAGTTAGGATGTTAGGTTTATGCGCGTTGACCTGGGGTTCGAATCCCACACTGCAAAAAGAAGTATCTTAATTTAAGATGTTTTGGTAGTCATTTCTAAGATGTTTTGGTAGACACTTTTCAGTTACTTGAAACATCTTAATTTAAGATGTTAAAAGTATCTTCGTACACATTTTCTGTGGTATTTTTGGGGCAAAAAGTTTTGAGGTTAACTATGGGCTCTTATGGAAAACACTTTATGTATCTTAATGTTTAGTAACTTACACTTATGGCGCATCTTACGATTCTCAAGTAACTTATCGCTAAACATCTTATTGCAACAGAAACATCTTAATTTAAGATACTTTAAAGAACTTACAAAAGTATCTTACTTTTTTAAGATGGAAGAAATATCTTTATTACTACTAAAACGTATAAAGCATCTTAAATATCAGTAAGACGCTTTAGAAAACATCTTATTTTAAGATGTAAGACACCATTTTGCCATCTTACATCTTATTTTAAGATATCAAAAAAGACACCTATTTTTGCAGTGCAGTCCCACTAAATTTGTTTTCAAAATTTTCTGCTTCATGTTAGGTTTCAAAAATAGAGCAGGGCAACGGAGTTAATTTTTTTATTTTAATATTAATTAATTAATTAATTAATTAATTAGTTTGTAAACTTACCTCAGCCCTACAACAACCTTATAACTAAATAATAACCTTACCACAGTCTTACCATATAAGTTTACCTCAAGCTTTACATGTAAGCTTACCTTGACCTTTACTTGTAAGCTTACTATCAGGGCGGAACTTCTTAGTTCACCTTATGTCTACCACAAAAATACCGCGTAACCTTACAAGCCTTACGTATAAGATACACCACAAACTTACAGCAAGATATTGTGCTATGTGGGCAGTCAAAAGGGATGCATTTACATACTCCTCCTTATACTCCTTCATGGTTCAAACTATTTAACGAATAATTTTTGTTAATACGTTAATTGAACGCTTGGACTTTCGCCTGTTAAATAAAATTTGAATTAGACATTTACATTAAATAACCATTTCACAGCATGTCTTTTTCACGACCTCTGCATTTGTTACTTTCTTCCTAACTCCTGAGGAGGAAAGTAACAGCTCCTTGGAGGAAAGTAATATTACAGAATATGGTTAATACTATATTATTTTAGGACTGTTATTAATTAGAATAATGGGGGGTACTCGGTATATACACGTCCCCTGCACTTTTTACATTACTTTTCAGTTTTGGTTCTTAAAGATAAAGGTTTGAGCTTTCTTTTAAGCTATATTAGAGCTTTTTATGTCTTCCCATTTTCTTTTCACAGGATTTCAAAAAGTGCAAAAAACACTGTTTTTAATAATTTAACCCCCTATTTTAAGGGTTTGAATAAATTAAACATTTTTTTTTGCTATTTTCTTGTTTACTGACACCCAAACTTTCAATAAACACAAAAATTTTGAAATAAACACAACATGACCATTTTTTTGTTACCCAGTGTTATTAAGAAACAAAAACCCGAAAAGCACATTTTATATTCTATGTTATTACAAAAATATGAGGTTTTAAAAATTAAAACAAAAACTTACTTTTTACGTCTTTTTGTAACGTCACGTCACTAGCGGATTTCACCTAACCAAAAAGGTTCTTGCACACTACGGAGATGTTGTAGGGAGTACTACTGACTTAAAAAAAAATTTAGATTGTGTATTTTCACTAATTTGATTAAAAGATTTTAGCGTTGTTATTTTCCTTTTCTGTTACTTTCCTCCTCGTTCTCCCCTACTGGGAAAACCCTGGTTGGTAACGCTGTCCAGTACTGATTTTATATTGGCAGTCAGTACTAAGTCAGTATTGAAATCTTACTGGCATAATACCGCTTTATTACTGATTCGCAGATAAAATTTAACAAATTTGGAAAATGATGTAACGCGTTCACGAAAACAAAATTAACTTTTATTAGCTTATATTAAAGCTAATCGTTAATCAATAATCACAGCATAAAGAGTATTTATTGAATACAAATAATTATTAATATTTCTGTAGTAAATAAACTTTTATGAGTGTCAAAGCAAATTTAAATAATTATTAGAATGGAAGATCACTGAGCACGGTGGTCTTGAATCAACTTTGAATGAAATGTCTTAGCACATCATTTTTTTTTTGCTGATTGGGTTATTTGAATTCTAAATAATGTGTAAAAAATTTATAGCCCTTAACTTGTCGAGCCGTTTTTATATATAACTGGAGTAATTTCCGTAAATTGGCAAAAATATGTGCCTTAACATTGATTGTAATATTTAAACAAAACTGACTTATTGTGTCAGAAATATTATTTAAATTGTTATATTATATTATTTAAAATTAAAGAAAAGTAATAGGGTCAGTTAAGGTAAATTTAAAAACTTAGGGTAAATCTGGACAGAGCTTCTATTACATTTTTAAAAGTGGTGTAAGTAGTGTAATTCGATTAATTTTTAAAAAAGTCCGGCATATTGGATCCGGCATTTTGAATTTTCAAAATCTGACTTTGTATTTGTATTCAATGATCCCAAAAACTGTTCTTTATCAAGTTTTATTAAAATCCATTAAAATTTGTTAAAGCTATATTTGTTTTTGATTATTACTTTTTGAATTGTTAATTTATTAAATTTTATGATACTACAACACTTAACTGATTCAACTTTTATACATCTAGTATGGATTTTTTTCAAGTTGTTCTATTTTAAATTATTTTATTATTATTATTATTATTATTATTATTTTATTTTTACTTTATTTTAAACCTTTCTTAGAAACTAAGCTGTCCAGATTTACCCCAAATTTAAATAAATTTTCTAAATCTTGGGGTAAATCCGAACAATAAAATGTAAAAAATTAAATATAACATTTTATAAAAAATAAAAAATTAATCTAGGAAACTTAAGAAAGAAATTAATGCAGTATAAAACGAAAGAATTGCCTTTTATTATAAAAAAACTTACGTCATGTGTAAAAAATAGGTATTTTATCCGGATTTACCCTAACTGACCCTATTTTAATTAATATTATTCTTAAATCCATAATTTGATACAAATATGTAACATTTAAAATAAAAAACTGATGATTTTTTTTTAAATGAGTTTTCTCAAAAACGGCTCGACAAGTTATGGGCTATAAATTTTTTACAAATTATTTAGAATGCAAATAACTCAAATCAGCAAAAAAAAGGAATGTGCAAAGACTTTTCATTCAAAGTTGATTCAAGACCACCGTGTGAGTGACTGTCCTTCGAAATATACATTTGTAAACACTATAGGTAAATCCACAATAGATTTAGTGTGGACAAATTTCACGGGCTTAGACTGGATAAATGACTTAGAAGTTTGTAATGTGTACTCGAATTCAGAACACTTTCCAATTATATTAAAATTAAATGGGGACATAGAAAATAATAAAAATGCTACGGAAATGTTGCGTTTAAGGTGGAACAAAGATCATGTCATTGAATATAGATCAGCCCCCGAGAAACTTTGTAGAATCAGCATAGCAGATGTGAATGTGATGGAACGTAATTTATTAACACATATTTACGATACCTCAATTGATTTGGGAATGAAATTGAAAGAGAAATACAAGAAAGGAAATTCAAAAATGTGGTATGATAAAGAATGTTCGAACTGTAAAAGAGAGGTTAAAAATCTATTAAAAAGTTGTACAGACAATAACTTCGAGTTAGCGGAATTGGTACAGGCATACTATAATAAAAAAAGAGTATACAAATTTACAAAGGCTTAAAGAAGAAAATTATAAAAATTTATTACTTGACGAGCTCACATTAGCCAGGGACTTCTCCACCTTCTGGAAAACAGTTAATAAATTCAGATACCGAAATTATTCAGGAGACGAAATCGACATGGATAAGTGGCATACTTTCCTATTATCAATGGTCTTAAAGCGGGTGAATATTCGAAGGCAAACGCTAACGCATAGCAACCCAGTTCTTGACGCAGAGATATCTTATAGGAGGAAAAGATCCTGTATTAACCTTGAACTTAATTGAAAAAATCCTCTCTATGACCGATGATCGCTACCCTAAACTTTGTTTCTCCCGTTTAAAAAGTCTTGCTCAATGTAAAAATAATTATAGTAATTTCAACTGGTGCGTACAGGTCAGAAAATGGTTTGAGCTCATAGGGAAAGAGAGTGAGTGGGATAATATTACTGTGGAAAGCTTAAAACTAAAAAAAAATGAATGGGTGGAAGAATACAAGCAATATTCACTTTAGATTGATATGCATAGACTCTCCAATTCAGAATCGTTGCGAATCCTTCCGCACGTAAATCTATCTCAAGGGCCACAAGAGTATCTACAGTCAAACATTCCAATTGAGCACATCCGTGTAATGTGTCAAACCCGTTTACTTAACATTTTTCGTACAAAAGTATCTTTTAATAAGAAAAGCTATAGGTTGGATGGTTCGGAATTCTGTGCCGATTGTAGATTGGAGACCGACGATATTTTTTACCACATAATAACAAACTGTCCAGCTCACTTAGAAGAAAGAAAAAATAAATTTGTTCATAACCTGAGGAAGGTGACATCAAAAGTGCTTTTATTAATATAATTAAGTCTTCGCAACCTATTCTGACATCTAACTTTTATTTATTTTTAAAAAACATTTTTGTAAGAAAAGAATAAATTACTTGTAATTGTAAAATTTTAGAGCAAGTCCTGCGACTACCCTTTGTATGGGCTAATTAGCCTTAAAACAAATAAACTAATACAATATCATTTAAAATAGTAATATTAAAAATATGTTTAGTACAAAAACAATTTGCGATAATTGGTACATTTTTAAAATTCATTCTCATGTTTACAATTTTAATTTATAACACTTATACAGATTAAATATAGTAATTTTATTATTTTATATAACACTTACAATAAAAAATATCCGCTCACATGTGAGATCAAACTCACGTCCCATCACCCTTGATGACCCGACGCAACCCATTAAAACCGCACATCCACTTAAGTCTGGGTGAGAACTCTCCTAATTAATAATATTATGTGTCTTTCTGCATAGTGTTGTTAATGCTTCCTTGGCAAGGTCTGCGCGTGCGCGTAGAGCAATCGTCTGACATCGCGAAAAATTTAACTGTTCGACTATATCAACCGCACGGACGATGAAGAAGTTTTTACCCTTTCTCCTTGTAATTTCATGGAGGAAAGGGAAAAAATTCCCCTTCCACATATTGAAGGTCCAATCGCTGATATGAGACTTCTTCATCGTCAGTGCGGTTGATATTCTCAAACAGTTTATTTTTCGCGACGCGTCAAAAATGCTTTTTTACAGGTTATTTTAATTAGTTATTTTACTAATTGATATTTATTGATCACACTCAAAAATGATTTTTTGAGAAACTTTGACACTCTAATTCATGATTTCCGAAAAGAATGTGTTAAAATGTTAATTTTTGTGAGAAAAAAAGATGTTTAAAAAATGTGATTGTAGTGCTTGGTTTGTTTACCTTTTGCTTTGTTTACAGTTTGCTACTTGGACATAGCCTTAATGTCAGTCTCATATATTCTGTTGCTTATACAAATACAAAGTAAGAACTATGGCTAAAATTATTACACATAATAATCCTGAATTATTTTAATTATTAGAAATGAATATTTAAATAAATAGTTCTTACTACAATTAGAAGCATTAAACAAATTTTTAAAGTATAAAATTCTTAAGTGTAATCGTACACTATCCACAGAATTCGATTAAAATTGTATTAAAAATAATGAGAATTTTATTATTTATGAAAATAATTGATTGATTGCGAAGAAACATATAAAAAAATTTTATAGAAAAACTTATTGAATTTTTGTGAAAGGTTTACTATTTATGAAAATAATAAAAGTTTTGTTTCATTTTATCAAAATTTTTGTTTAATAATTGAATTCTTTAAAAATTTTTTATTAAAATAGTAGATATTGAATATCATTGAATGACAGAACATTTTAGAAAATAATTAAAATTTTGACAAGAATCTTGTTGAAAGTTTGGAAGATAATTGAATTTCAGAAAACGATTTTTTTATTTACAAAGATAATTAAAATTTTGATAAAAACATTAATAAAAACTTTATAGAAGTTGATCATTTAAACAAATTAAATCAATAAAAATATTATATCAAATGCGTGTATTACTAGGAGATTGACCCAATTACTGTGAGCAATTTACTGCGATAAAAATACGTATATTTAGAGATTATGTTGCTTCCAGTAATTAAGCATATGCATATTCAATGGAAATGTGTCAATTACTACGATAAACAATTTTTGTTCTTAAATAATTAAATCTTTATAAATAAGATCAGACTTTTGTCTGTACATTGTATAGAATTTGAAAATTCATGTTTAGTTTTTCTATTTGAGTAGTAAGAATTCCAAAAATGACAATAAAAAAAATTATGTATGTATGCATGTATGTATGTCTGTGATAAACATTTAGATATTTTGTCCGGGATAAACACAAAGACTACTTGACCGATTAAAACGAAACTTTACAGGCTCTTAGGTATTAGTCTAACTTAAATTTATAGCCATATTCGATTGAAAAATATTAAACTGAACAAAAGTTATGACTTTTTCAAAAAATATTAAAAATAAAAAAAATTAATATTTTTTAATTTTTGACGGATTGATGCGATACTATTTGTAGTTAATTTTTTTAGATAAATACAATTCCTTTTTGCAATAAAATAAAGAAAATAATGAATGTAAATTTTTAATTAATTTTTTTAATTTTCGAAAAAAAATTTTAATTAATTTTTTGATAAATAATATGTAATTGTTTAATTTAATTTTGAATTGAAATGTTATATGTAATTTTGAATTGAAAATTTTATTTCTATTTTCAATCAATATTAAATAAAAAATAAATAAAATATTAAATTAGAAGATAAAAAATAGAAACAATGCAATGTGCTGAAGTAGGAACAATAAAACAATAGAATGTTTGTTATTATACATCATTCCAAAAATTTTGACAATATTGATAACATTGTCACTAATAAAGAAAAAAATACAGGAGATACTGAGAAAATATATAATAATAAAAAATAATAATAATATACAAATAGAACGTATATAAATAAAAACAAAAAAATATTTTAGAAAAATAAAAAAGGTGTGTTTAATTATTTTAAATTATTTTATTCTTTTCCTAAACAAATAATCTCAGTATTTATTTATGTGATATTTTTTGTGTATTTTTAAATTTCAATGTTTTTTTCGTAAATAACTTGTTAAAAAATATAATAATAATAATGATAACAAACAATAATAATAATAATAGTTTATTGCTACGAACATTAAAATCATTGTTATTTTTTTAAATTATCATTTCTTTGCTTCTTCTTTATTTCTGTTCTCATTTTCTTTTCAAAAATTAACCAATAAATATTGTGGTTAACCAATATATATTATGGACCTAATGCCACAATATCGACAAATATTATTTATTTGATTATCATAATCATATTTATTTTTTAATGCTCATTTTTCAGATTTATATTTCTGTCATTTCTTAAATTAAATCATTTTTCAATAATTTTTTTTGTAAATTTTTTTTATTACAATCATTATTATTACTATGATTTGTGAATGTTCATCTTTCAGTTATATTTTTAATTTTACGACTTTTCGAATGTAATTATTTTCTTTTTCTTTATGAAAAAAGTAAAATAATAATAAATATTATTATAATAAAAATGATAATAGTTAGGTACTGTTATAATCTTTATTATTTTTGAATGTTTGTATTTTTTTAAAAATAAACGTACTGATTAAAACTGTAATAAATGTTATTGAATAATTCTCGTAATTAAATTTATAACAATTTGATTTTTAATAGGATTTGACGAAAAAATTGAAATTATGGTTTCCATTACAATATACGGTATAAACATTAATCAGATTTTATGAATAATCTTTTAATTCGGTTTTTATCAATTTTACTTATGTAATTTTTTAATAGACGAAATAACTGAAGAACAGTATATGGAAGCCTATGATTTAAAAATGAATTTTGAGGATATACAAGTAGGAAAGCATAAAATTGAATGGGAATGCGATAATGCAGCAAAATTTAGGGTTATAATTAACAAAAATGAAAAATTAAGAAATGGAGAAAATGAGAATAAAGAAAAGCAAAACAATTAATTTCCTTTTATAATTATTTTTAATATTAGTAAATAATTAATAATAAAAATCATTTTACTGAAAATTTGTCATTTTGTTGAATTTTTATAAATATACTGTTATACATTTAATTTTTAAATCAGATTTTTTCACTATTTTGAATTTTAAAGAATTGAGAAATTATGTTTCTAAAAAATTTCATACATTATTTATCAAGTTTCATTTGAAAAAATTAAAAAAAAGCATTTTTTGTAAATATATATTTGTATAAAATGGTTATGAGTTCATTAGAAGTTTTTTAAAAATTGTATAGAGCTTTCAGAAATACATATTTTGGCATTTCATTTAACATTCTTTTAGTCATAATAAACAAACATTTTAAATAATTGAAAAAGATACTCTATATGAGTTTTTATATTAAACTAGCTGTCGTACCCGTCTTCGACGGGTTTTAGTTTTTACAGATACATTTAATAGTGTGTCTACCAGTCTCGAAAAATAGGAAATAGTGGGAAATTTCATTTGACTGGAGAAATAATAATTAGCTACCATAAACTATTTCATTATAAAAATATTACTATTTTAAAACAGTGATCGACTTTTTATCATCAAAAAATTTATTTTTTATTGATTAAAATGCAGAAAACAATGTTTGTCAATTATTTGTAGAAATTTAATTATAGTATTATAAGTTGATCCAAAATTTCCACCAGTTTTTTGAGTTATAGTAAAGTTAGATTCGAACTAATTATATCATAATTGCTCAAATCTAAAATAAGACCTATATTGCTAGATGAATTCATAATTTTTCCCGATTAAATTAAATTCCTGCATATTTACCGTTTTTTCCAATTGGTAGAACCCCTGTTAAAAGTATTTTTTAAAAACAAAAACCCGTCGAAGAGTATTTTCATAAAATATTTAAATTTTTTTAGCCATTTGTAGTTTTATTTATTTTTTATTCTTATCAACAAAATTTATATTGGATGAGAAAATATACACATGGAAAAATTTGGACAAAGATAGGAAAACCGGATAGTTTGTTACACAAAAATGATAATAGATACACTGAAAAAAATTTATTTGATTCAAATAACCGATTATTTGTCTATAATCAAATAAATATTTACTTGAATCAAATAAGTTTTATTTGAATCAATTAATTAGTATTTGCTTCAAATACTGAAATATTTGATTCAAATACAATTTATTTGATTCAAGTAAATATTTATTTGATTAAAGACAAATAATCGGTTATTTAAATCAAATAAATTTTTTTTTCAGTGTACTCTGTTTAACTTTTGACTTTACAATGCTCAAAACATCCATAATAGTTAAACCTAGAAGTAGAATAACAAAACTTTTTACTATCTAAGTTTTTCCCCAGTAGCATAATGCATGTATCATTACCATTTATCGTTTACCATCTATATGTATAAGATGAGACTTTTGTCTGTGTATTGCTCAGAACTTAAATATTTACACATAATTATTCGTTTTGAGCATCCAGGATTCCAAAAATGCCAATAAAAAATTTCATGTATGTATGTATATATGTATGTATGTTGTATGTCCGTATGTCACAGAATCTTTGTTCGCGAATCACTTAAAAACGGTTTAATCGTTTAAAACCAAATTTGGCAGAATGTTTAAACTTAGGCCAAGGAAGGTTTTTAAATTTACAGATTTAAAAAATATTAATTAGAACGGGAAATATTCAATTTTTTCAAAAAATTAAAAATTTTCAAATTTTACCTTTTTTTAAAATGCTTTCAAACTTTGTATAATTGAGTATAACATATTATTTAATCACATTCTAGAATAGATTTGCCAAAAAAATGTCCTATAACTAAGATGAAAGTATAAACATGATTTCAAAAAAATTCAAAAAATCGCAAATATCCAAATTTTATGGGCCAAAATAAGTGAAACCGGCCACTTGAAAAATTTTTGTCTCCAATTTTCAAGTTATCTATGATTTTTGGTAGATATATGAGTACACTTTTTGCCCCTAAATTATTTTTCAAAAAAAAATTTATTTTCGAAGTAATCAGGTGTTAAAGTTTTTGGTAATTTTATTTTCATTTTATTAATACTTTGAAACAAATAAAGATAATTAAGTGAATTTTTTTTAAATTAAAGCTTAAAGTCTATACTTCAAGGATTAAATAAAGCGATTGCTAAAAAATGAAAATTTATAATTGTTATTAACAATTCTTTTAAACAATTGCAAATTGAAGAATGTTCTCAATGTTTTTGAAAGATTAAATTACTATGTTATGATGTGCAAAACTCCAAGGATTAATTTAAAAAAAAGGAAAATCAGTAACCTAAAATATTATAGAAATTATGTAGATTTTTTTGACAAAATGCAGGCAAAAATCCACTTTTAATCTTAAAAATCCGCTTGAAAGTGTGAAGTTTCTAACAAAACGAAAGACGATCTTATTTATTAGTTTGCAATTTTATCTTTTTCCAGTAATTCAAGTCGAATTTTGCCTGCATTTTGTCAAAAAAATCTACATAATTTCTATAATATTGTAGGTTACTGATTTTTCTTTTTTTTAAATTAATCCTTGGAGTTTTGCACATCATAACATCGTAATTTAATCTTTCAAAAACATTGAGAACATTCTTCAATTTGCAATTGTTTAAAAGAATTGTTAATAACAATTATAAATTTTCATTTTTTAGCAATCGCTTTATTTAATCCTTGAAGTATAGACTTTAAGCTTTAATTTAAAAAAAATTCACTTAATTATCTTTATTTGTTTCAAAGTAATAATAAAATGAAAATAAAATGACCCAAAACTTTAACACCTGATTACTTCAAAAATAAATTTTTTTTAAAATATTTTAGGGGCAAAAAGTGTACTCATATATCTACCAAAAATCATAGATAACTTGAAAATTGGAGACAAAAATTTTTCAAGTGGCTGGTTTCATTTATTTTTGCCCTATATTTTTTAATGAGCTGCTTTTAAACTATCTATAATTAAGTTTTACATGTTCTTTAGTCACATTTTAGCATAATTTTGCAAAATATAGTGTCCTATAACTAAGATGTAAAGATAAAAATGTTTTCAAAAAATCGAAATTTTTAAATTTTAGATTTTTTAATGTATTGCTTTTAAACGATCTAAAATTGAGTATAACATGTTATTTAGTCACATTTTGGCATAATTTAGCAAAAAATACTATCCCATATTTCAGATGAAAATATAAAAATGTTTTCGAAATTTAAAAAAAATCGAAAAAATTATCTATTTATAAGAGATAATTTTTTGAAAAATTATGCTGAAATTTGACAAAATAACATGTTATAATGAATTATAGATCATTTAAATGCAATTCATTAAAAAATATAAAATTTGAAAATTTTCGATTTTTTAAATTTTTTGAAAACATTTTTATACTTACATCTTGGTCATAGGACATTATTTTTGGCAAAACAATTTTTACATTTTGATATATTGCAGTAAATTAATCAGTTATGACTTTTGTGAGATATATATAAACCATAAATTCACCGTTCTAATTAAACATATTAATTAGAACGGGAGGTATTCAATTTTTTCAAAAAATTTAAAAAAATGGAAAATTTATAATTTTTTATATTTTTTAATGTATATCTTTTAAACTTTTAATGTTAAAATAATGGAATTTAGAATATTTTGTTTATCCTATTAATCAAAAAATTTTCAATTGCAAAACTTCGAAAATATTCAAAATGGTAAATGGTAAACAATATTTTTAAAAATATTAATTCATAGCTTTAGAATTATTTTTCAAGTATTGAAAATAGAGATTTTTTTATGATAAAATTCATACTACAGAAATTCAAGAATACATGTGAAACGATACTTACATTATGCTACTGGAGAAAAACTTAGATAGTAAAAAGTTTTGTTATTTTAATTCTAGGTTTAACTATTATAGACGTTTTGAGCATTGTAAAGGCAAAAGTTAAACAGAGTGTCTATTATTATTTTTGTGTAACAAACTATCAGGTTTTTCCCATCTTTGTCTACATTTTTCCAGGTGTATCTTTTCTCATAAAATATAAATTTTTCTGATAAGTATTAACGATAAATAAAACTACAAATGGCTACAAAATTCACATATTTTATGAAAATACTCTTCGATGGGATTTTGTTTTTACAAATACTTTTAACAGGGGTTCTACCAACTGAAAAAACGGTAAATATGCAGGAATTTAATTTAATCGGGAAAAATTATGAATTCATCTTGCAATATAGGTCTTATTTTAGATTTAAGCAATTATGATATAATTAGTTCGAATTTGACTTTACTATAACTCAAAAAACTGGTGGAAATTTTGGATTAACTTATAATACTATAATTAAATTTCTACAAATAATTGACAAACATTGTTTTCTGCATTTTAATCAATAAAAAATAAATTATTTGATGATAAAAAGTCGATCACTGTTTTAAAATAGTAATATTTTTATAATGAAATAGTTCATGGTAGCTAATTATTATTTCTCCAGTCAAATTAAATTCCCCACTATTTCCTATTTTTCGAGACTGGTAGGCACACTACTGAATGTATCTGTAGGTAGAAACTAAAATCCGTGGGAGACGGGTACGACAGCTAGTTAATAATACTTTAAATGTGTTTCTTTACGCACAATTGTATTGAGTAAGGTCACAAATAATTTTTTGCATCATTTTCAAATATTATATTATTCTATAATAGTAAATAATAGTAGGGGAGACCGGGGCTAAACCGGAAGGATTTGGTCTTTGACCAGAAAACTCATACAAAAACATACTTTTTGCTAAAGTGTAATATACCGTTTTGAAGCTTGTACTTTCACCTACAAATCGCACTTGTTCGATTTAAAAAAAGTACAATAGCTTTAGAGATATATTGCTTCAAAGGTGACTACCTCAAAAACGAAAATCCGAAAATTGGTGGGGCTAAACCGGACACCCCATGGGGCTAAATCGGACACGGCCAATAAATTAAAGAATGAGATACAAATTTTCTTTTTTTTTGGTAAAAAAGTCAAATCAATTTTTCTTCTATTTATTTGTAGATAGTTCTATACAAAGAATATAATATAATATGTAAAATCAATAATAATGATAATATAAAATGAATTACTGTTTTGAGGCTTGTCTGTTTGTAGCAACTCGCTTGCGAATTCGAGTTTTAAAACAAATTCTTTATTATCTTATTATCTACTGATGAAACCTTTAGAGTTAAAATAAATTGTGGTCACTATAGTGGCCACCCCGGTTCTCTAAACGTTACGTAACGATCTCATGATGTTAGAATTTCTTCCCCTTCATTTGTTTTTGTACTAACATTAAAGTGTTGGATTTTCTTTTATCATTTATCATTTAATAGAGTCTTTAGATTTTAACTTGTTAGCCAAAGAGGTTAATTTTCTTTCAAAATATTCCGTTTGTTGCGTCTAACCCAGTGTGCACATTCTAGAACTGTTCTGTAACAATTAATGGAAATAAAGAACAGTTACAGAACGGTTCCGGAATTGTTCCGAAACGTGCACACTGGGAAGACTTCAACATGTTAAGTATGGTTCATCTTCATTTGTTTTTGTACTTAACATTCAACTGTTAGATTCTCTTTCGTCATAATTCATTTGTTTTCGTCTAAAACCTTAGTGGGCAAAGCTTGTTTCGTGTGCATTTGTTTTTGTAGTAACATTAAAGGGGTTTAATTTTTTTCGAAATTTTTCATTTGTTGCGTTTAAGACTTTAATGTGTTAAGTATGCTTCGTCTTCATTTGTTTTTGAAATAACATTCAAATGTTAGATTCTCCTTCATAATTAATACGTTTATAACTTGTTTCCTATAATATTAATGTGTTTAACTTTGTGTTCGCTTCTTTATTTGTTATTGTAAAAGCATTGAAGAATTCGCTTTCATTTCGATTTATATGTCATTTTTTTGTTTGGTCTTCAAGATTTGCTTTTCATTTTCATTTGGCATAGCAAAGTTGATTTTTGTAACTTAATTAGCCATCATGGCGGATAATAAAATAGAAGCTTCTATTTATATGACTCATGTAGATAGATGCATTGATCTTTTAAATTTTGCTAACCATAAAGGGATTAATTTAATAAAACTGTCCAAGACACTGTTAAAAAAGTTTCCTCTGGTAGCAGAAAATGCAAGAATTTGCCATCAGTGTCGTAAATTGTGCATAAGCAACGATTATGATACTAATCAGAATGATTCTGTAACAGAAGAACCTGAAATAAAGAAAAAATGTGTTTCAAGAGAAGAGCAATTTTTAAACGGGCTAAAAGATAAATTTACTTCTTTACCGAAAAATGATCCACTTCGCATATCTATCCTAACCATAGCTCCTGACTGTTGGACAGTAAGACAAATTGTTTCAGAGTTTGACACTTCCGAGAGACAAGCTAGGCAAGCTAAACATTTGAAAATGTTGGCGGAATTTTTGCCAAACCTGAATTAAAACAAAGAAAAACATTACCTGAGGAAACGATTAATAAAGTTCAGGAGTTTTATGAGTTTTATCCACTTCGCATATCTATCCTAACCATAGCTCCTGACTGTTGGACAGTAAGACAAATTGTTTCAGAGTTTGACACTTCCGAGAGACAAGCTAGGCAAGCTAAACATTTGAAAATGTTGGCGGAATTTTTGCCAAACCTGAATTAAAACAAAGAAAAACATTACCTGAGGAAACGATTAATAAAGTTCAGGAGTTTTATGAGTGTGATCAAAATAGCCGTTTAATGTCGGGAAGAAAAGACACTGTTTCCACTAAAGTGAATGGAGAAAAACGATTACTACAAAAAAGATTCTTGCTTACTGATATTAAAGTAATGCATGCAGAATTTAAGGAAAAATATCCTGATTTGCCGATTGGGATGTCAAAGTTTGCTGCTTTGAGGCCAAAAAATTGTGTTTGTGCGGGTTCGGCTGGCACTCAAAGCGTTTGCGTCTGCTTAATTCATTAAAATTTAAAATTAATGATTGATGAGTTAAATTTTGAAAAACTAGCACCTGATTCAGAGCTTTTAATCAAAAATTATAAGGACTGTTTTAATTTTGTTTTATGTAAAAATCCACAGCCCTCTTGTTTTCTCTTAGAATGCACCTCATGTCCTCGAATTGAAACCTTTTTAAATAAAGTGTCAACTGCTTTAGAAGCTAATGAAATTAGTTAAATTATTTGTAGTTCTTGGCAATCGACTGATAGGTGTACTCTGAAGAAAATGTTCTTTTCCTCAGAAGACCACCTTCTACTAGTGATGAACTGTCTTCCATTTTTCTGCACAAAAGTGTTCAAAAGCTTCAGATAAAAACTAGAAAATTGAATATTGATCCGGGAATTTTGTTGATTTCAGTCTAAAATATTGAAAATGATAAAAAGATGTTCAGTTTTTTACCAAAGATCTTGATGGGGACATAAGTTTTTTAACTTCTTCTGCAATTTCAGTATCGGAAAGCTACGACAATGAAATTCAAGATATTACCCGTCTATCCCTTGAATTAGCCAAGAATACAATACATTTAGATATATGCCCAGTAAAAAAAAAGTATTCAGAATAGAAAAAAAGTATTGGTGGTGACGTTCGGTGAATGCGTTTTCGCGACAAAACCGTATTGGTGGGTTACGGTGAATACATTTTGCTCACCGTGAATACTTTTTGTTTTAAACTCTCGATTTAAAGATTCCTAAGCAAAGTTGAGAATATATATGAAGAGCGTGAGTAACGTGATGTATAAAAATGGCTATTGCGAGAAGGAAATAAGAAATTTTGAGTAAAAACAAAAAATTAAATGTGAAAGAAAAAATGTCAAATGTTGATCGATTACCATATGCTTTACTATGCCTACAATGCATGACAGATTAAAGGGAGCATGACGTTACCGGCAGAAAGTTATTAGGAAAGGCGGAAAATTTTGAATTTTTAATGAATTTTTATTCATTAATTATAATTAATAATTATAATTAATTAATTTATTAATTATAATTAATTAATAACTAAATATTATTTGCGTTCACTTGGATTTCTTTTCAATTTCAAAATTTTCCGCCTTTCCTAATAACTTTCTGCCGGTAACGTCATGCTCCCTTTAATCTGTCATGCATTGTAGGCATAGTAAAGCATATGGTAATCGATCAACATTTGACATTTTTTCTTTCACATTTAATTTTTCGTTTTTACTCAAAATTTCTTATTTCCTTCTCGCAATAGCCATTTTTATACATCACGTTACTCACGCTCTTCATATATATTCTCAACTTTGCTTAGGAATCTTTAAATCGAGAGTTTAAAACAAAAAGTATTCACGGTGAGCAAAATGTATTCACCGTAACCCACCAATACGGTTTTGTCGCGAAAACGCATTCACCGAACGTCACCACCAATACTTTTTTTCTATTCTGAATACTTTTTTTTTTACTGGGTGGGCTATTGTATCTAAAGAATGTTCAATTCAATGCTTAAATGAGCAAAATGTATTCTAGTATATCAGTTTTAATAACCAAATTAAAAGCAGAAGATTTTTCTATTGCCGATGCTGTAGAAAGCATCTTTGTATGCAGAAACTAACAACGACGAGCTTCAGACAATTATTGATGAATACGCTTTCGCACTTTAGACATGAAAAGTTATTTCCAAGGTTACAAAACTATACCAAAAGAAAAGTTAGGAATGTTAAAAAATATTTATTACAATTTAAGATTAAAAGACTCAAAAGTAATTACTTTTGAGTACACAAATTCCTTTACAATTGTGTAAGAGCTCTAAAGTAATTTAGTAAGATAAATAATGCAGATTTTGTTTAACGTTGACGTTGTATTAAAAAAAATATTTTTTACTTTTTATAAAATCGTTATTTATTTTATGAATATAGCTTTCATAGATTAAATATTTTTTAATAGGGGAGGATGGTCCCATACCGATCCCCTAAAGTGCAAAGGCTAAAAATGTGTCAAAAAATCTCAAGAAAAATTAAGATATCAAATTCTGATAGTAATTAAAATAAAATTCAACAGTCTGTAATGAACTATTCAATTATTTTGACTCAATTTAAATACATTTTTGGACCTTTTTCTGAACAAAAAGGTAAATAAATGAATCATTAGTAACTTTCTTCTGAAATTATTTATGTCTATAAGATATGTTGACATAGTTATACTTGAATTAATATTATTACTTTATTTAAATAAATTTTTAAGGCCTTCTTTGAAATGATAATAAATATAAATTGTTAAACACTATCTAAATTTCCAATATAATAGCAGCAATGGTTTTGCCTGTTTTAATTTTCGCCCTATTTTTAGTAAAATATATACGAAATTTGTTATTAATCTTTTTTCGTTTCTGTACTTAACTGCTTCCAAAGATGTCGAAAAGTACAACGTTTCTTAATTCATATCGCCTTGTCAAGAACATTTTACAACTGACAATGAATCATACTACCAAAGGATTTTGCAAAAAAAAAATTTTGTTAATGTTATTAACTATTGAAAATTTTGAACGTATTTAATTGAAAAATGAATTTCTTAAAAACTTATTTATTGATTTTAATTTTTCAAGTTGAATTTTAAGAGAAGGTTTAAAGAATTTTTGTGATAATACTGAATAAAGTAAACAACTTTTTTTTGTTACTAAATAAGCGACTATTATTTGTGAGCCGTAAAGTCTATCCGAGGCCTGTTTTTATGATTTTAATCGATTGATTAGAATTCGTAATTTATCAGAGAGAATAAATGCTAAACTATTCATTTTAATAAAGGTGAAAGAATTTAAACAATTTATTTCGAAAAAATGATTTTCAGAAAAAGCAGGTTTCTGTATTAGGACGGCTGCGCTGTCGATACATATGAAAAATATATTGTATTTTTATAACGAAATCTAGTGCTTACTCAAGAAATTTATTTTCGAGAGATTTGATTCGGAATAATTTTATTAATACCTACCTGTGGCCAGCAAGTCGCATATAACTTGTATTTTTTAAAATTTGTTTACAAATTAAGCACTTTGCTACTGTTTGTTCTTCAAGATTTTCAATGTTTTCAAATTTCATATCGAACCACAAAATTTCTGTATAGGTTTGTTTAAAATTGCTATTTTTATTTTTAGAAGACATTGTTAAAATAATACAGCAATAAACATAAGTAAAATAGTAAATGTCAAGAAATACTGCGTTTGTTGAATTTAGACAGTAACTTTGCCTTTCGTTATAACAATTGAAGTTGTCTACATACATGACATAATCTACGTAAATTACGTAAAATATGTAATTTACGTAGACACAACTCAAAGTTACGCGTAAGTTCCGAACCCTGCTTAAGACGCCTTGACATTTCAAGTGTCGACGATCACCAATTCCGTTCCCCCTCAATCAGGAAAATAATAAACACACCTACTCTAAAAGCCCACCTCGGAGCTGTAAATGAGATCGAGTTTATTGCAAAAAATTGTCATTATAAGGTTTGCGGTCAGTTTCCGACAAGCTTACTATACACTATTTTGCCAAGCTTACTGCCATTTTCGAAAAAGACAATTTTCGGTGGTAAGGTCAATTAAAAACTTTCTAAACCAGATAAAACCACTTTTTCCCCAAAATATGCAAAAAAGGTGTTTTTTCAGAATTTCTCTTATAAAAAAAGAAAGTTGGAAATTTTCCAGTTTTTGAGGTTCCACTTATAGGCATGATGACGGTAAATCAAAAGCTTCAGAAGAACTCGAGATGTCACTCGTACCAGATCAAAAAAATACATTTTGAGAAAAACGCATGTAAAGTTTTGTTCATAAGTTTCGACATTTTTTTTAAATCATCAGACTTGCTTAAAAATCGTTACTCGAAGGTTTTTGGGGTCGCTGATTACGAATATGATATAATTTATTCAAAATTAAAAATGGCGGATGCAATATGGCGGACGAAAAAAAATTAAACGAAAAAAAATGTTCTTTTCCGCCATATTGGATCCGCCATTTTAATTTTTTAAAATTTGATATCTAATTTGTGATCAACAACACAAAATACATTTTTGTTTGTCTTTTTTAAAAAATGCAAATGAGAAAACATTTTAATCATTCAATTGCTTATCTGCATACAAAAACATCTTTGACATGGCGAAAAATAAGAATGTATAACTTTTGTTTTACTTCGAATTTTGCAATAATATATTTTAGGATAGTATTCTTGGCACTAAAAGAAATCCGAAAATAAAAACAAAAAAATTTATTTTCTGACACTTTGAACTAAAATGTCCCCTAAAGGTTATGTTAGTGTTACTATTTTGTTGACTAAAATTTTCTTTTTACTTTTTAAAAATTAAAATCAGTGTTTATTAAATGTTTCAGTTGTAATGAAAACTTAAACATTAATGATTCACATTGAATGTTTCCCCTTTCTTTAGATCATGTCACATTTATTTGTATCAAAATAATTTTAATTTAAGTAAATTAAATTTTATTAACTCTCTAAATTAGAATTAGTAAAAATGTTTACTAATTTGAATTAGTAACTGACTTTTTCCATTTCAATTAGCAAATTTTACTTTACTTTAGAGATATATTGCTTCGAACGTGACTACCTCAAAAACGAAAATCCGAAAATTGGTGGGGCTAAACCGGACACCCAATAGGGCTAAATCAGACACGGCCAATTAATTAAAGAAGGAGATACAAATTTTCTTTTTTTTTGGTAAAAAAGTCATATCAATTCTTCTTCTATTTATTTGTAGATAGTTCTATACAAAGAATATAATATAATATGTAAAATCGGTAATAATTATAATATAAAATGAATTACAGTTTTCAGGATTGTCTGTTTGTAGCAACTCGCTTGCGAATTCGAGTTTTAAAATAAACTCTTTATTTATAAAGTGGTTCTAAGCAAAGAATATAATATAAAATAGTTAATTAATATAAAATAAATTAAAGAATTGAAGGATTTGGTTGTTTTTAATCACGATGTCCGATTCAGTCCATACTGTAAGTTTGTACTAAATTCCATTGTCATTCATTTATTATTGTTAAAAACATAGTAGAAAAAGTGATTTAGACGCTTGAAAGTAAATTTTTCAAGAATATCCTCCTGTAGAGGATCCTGCAAGTGTTCCTGTACAGTACCCTTGCAGGAACATTTAATAGCTAAAGTTTCTGCATCGGAACCTGCACAGGATCCCTAGAGGATCCTGTACGGGGATTTTAAGCTGAGTTTTTTACTTCCAGATTATTGTTAATGCAAGATCTTACAAATGATTTTACAAAGGAAACTGCCCAGGATGCTATGTTGTTGTTTGTTTCGGTACAAAGGATAACACACTTGATCTTATTAAGGTTCATTAGGGAACCCTGGGTAGTAGCATTCTTATGTACGAACTTGCAAAGGATCTTACGAATATTCCTGGAACAGGATTCTGTATAAGATCCTTCGCAGGGATTTTTAACAGGGAGCGATATTAGGGCGTACTTTTTTAATTGAAAGCTGAGATGTTAGACTCTTAAAGCATTAAAGCAAGAATTACGAAGTTAAGCAGTGAAAAGTGATCCATTACGCTCCGGTCTCCCCTACTTAATACTTCAAAAAGTCGTCGTGAATTGTTATTTGAGAATCAATAACCACTACATAGCAAATTTAGTAAGTTTTTTTGTATTAATTTCATTAATTGGTGAAAACTTAACATTATTTATTTATAATTTAATGAATTGTGTATTTAATAATTTATTTATAACTATTTTATCTTTTCAAAAATAACTAATATGTATTTTTTTATATTGAACGGAAAAAAATCTAATAAATTTTTTTATTTATCATTTTAAGTCCAAAATTGATATTTTCTAAACAAGTTGTGAATTAAGATGTTCATTACATGAACATTTTGCTTCCTCTTTACGATAAGCAAAAAATTTGCATTTGCTTTAACTCTATAAACTCTCATACAATTTATTCTTTATATATAAGTACCAATCGATTCGCCTTGATGCAAAGAATAAGATTTTATTAAGTATATATTAACTTCAATATTCAATTAAAAAAATTTTTTTTGAATAAAGTAAAAAAAAATTTTTTATAATTTTTTTAATGTCCATCAATCCATTTCGAGAAATTTTTATAATAAATATGCCTAGCAATATTTAGCCGAATTCGTTGAAACCTCTTCGAGTTATCGTGTTCACAAAAAACGGGATCCACACATATACGAACAATTGTTCAGGGTCTTAAATAACATAGTCCTATATAGAAGAAAATTTATTTGACGGATTTTTAAAAATTTTATAAATTAAACGACTACAAAGCTTCCTTACGAGGAAGCAAAAGAAATTTTCATTTTTAATTATAATTTTGTTATTTATCTACCTTTCTACTTAATATATTATATTTTAAAAAATTTAAAATATATAACTTTAAATAAAACGAGAAATTTTTTTATAATTTAACGGTTAGGTATTTGAAAATAATTATTAAAAAATTAAAAACAAAACAATAACGATTACCAAATATGAAAAAGGCTTCGGAGATGAATAGTTTGTCAAATAAAAAATTCACGTTTTTATTAAATTTAAAAACATTAAAACATAATTTAACAAATTTTTTTGGGTAGTTTTTAAGCTTTAATTTGATATATATTAAGACTATTACAAAATTTTTAATTATATTAAAAAATAATTTTAAAAATGTATCATATTTAACCAATATCAAAAGACAAAATTAAATAAATTTTTTACTAAGAAAAACTTTTAATTTTAACATTACAAGATTATGTAAAGATAAATATTGTTTCGTAGATTATAAATAAATTTTTTTTGAAATTTATACTCAACAAAATATCAATAATAAGTTAATGTAAATATTGAGTCACACGTTGGAGACACGTGAAGTGGCCCCTTTCAGGAGAATCACCCATATAAAGTTTTATTTTAAACAATTATTAATTACATTATTTTTCTTTAGAAATCTTTAAAGCTTTGAATAATTTTATTGTAAAATTGTAAATAAATAATTGAATTTTGGAAGAATTGCAGTTGCAATTTTTATGAAAATTTCAAAAGGTTTTTCATTGTAATTATTTAAAATTATAATTCCTGTATAAAAATAAATATAAATATGTTTTTAAATTTTTGTTTAGAAAAAATATAACAATTGAAAAGTTTAAATAAATGTTATTTACAAATGTGTCTTGGTGGAACTCGAAAATTAAATTATTTCATTCAAAATATTAAACTTTTAAGTTGATAACTATTTTTGATTAATTTCAATCTATGACTAATTAATAAGAATCGTTAAAAATATGTTTTATCTTATACATTAATATTGTGAGATTAAAAAGGGTGACATTCATGAGTGTCACTATGCCTCAAAGGGCTAATACACTAGAACCTCCAACGATTGCAGTGTGACCTTCTTGTGTGCAATAGATGGAGGTTTTCACCTTGACGCCATCTTTCCATAAAAGTGTCAACACTAAGGGCCGTACACATACTGTATGTGTGTATACTATTACTATTAATAGTATGTATCGTTGGAGGTTCTAGTGTAATTTTACTAAAAATTAGTAGGTATAAATTATTATTGTTTGATGGTAAAATTTACTAATTAAAAGAAGTCAGTTCTTTACTAATTCGAATTAGTAAACTTTTATACTAATTCAAATTTAGAGAATATTTAAAACACTGATATTATAATTTCCAAAATCCATTATAATTTAATAGTATAATAATTATATTCTCAAATAAATAAAATTCTTTTAATTTAAAGAACAATTATCTATTTATTTAAATAAATATTTATTGGATCAAGGACAAATTATTGGTTATTTGAAATAATTTTTTCAGTTTGCTATTCATACAAAAAAAAAATGTTGGTTAATTAATTTTAAAAAATCAGTTTCTCAGACTCGTTTTGTTCATTGATAAGGAGTCAAAAAAATAAAATAAATAAATAAAATAAATTTAAAAAAATGCATTTAACGCATTGGTTTTCTTCAACAGATACTTTCTTACTACCTGTTTCTTATTGCCTTCTTAATTTTTTTGAGAATTACACAAAAATTTGCAAATTGATAAAGATAAAAATATAATAATAATTAGTAATTAATAATAAAATAAAAAATAATTTATAAACGATTACTTCTAAATAAATAACAACTTCATACTCTGATTCCAATGCGCATTATGATAAGAAAAAGTACGGAATCTACTTTAGAAAAATGTAAATAACAACAACACCTAAAAGAAAAGAAAAACTGAGCGAAATTGCGGAAGGTAAGCACCTAGCAAAATTAAAAAGTAATCGAGCAATTTTCTCACGAGTGAAATTTTACGTAAAGTCAATTTTC
This sequence comes from Leptopilina myrica (nomen nudum), assembly GCA_032872475.1. NCBI lineage: Eukaryota > Metazoa > Arthropoda > Insecta > Hymenoptera > Figitidae > Leptopilina > Leptopilina myrica (nomen nudum). The sequence continues at coordinate 10,209,168 of CM065467.1, forward strand.
GTTAAGTAATCCGTTCCATAAAAAGTAATCGTTGCTTCGACTTTTGTTAAGTATGATTTATTATTTATAAAACCTGTCAATTTTTATTTTATTTCCCAATTTATGAATACAACCCCCATTTTTAGTTAAGAAAACGTTGAATCCTACACGTATTCACAATGCATTACTAACCTTTCTGTTTTCAACATAAAAATATATATTTTTTTACATAATCCTTTTACTGTTTTACTCCAGTATGTTTTATAATAATGAGCAATATAACTTCGTTTTTTCATCTCTAATACACTCTCAACTGAGGCAAAATCGTTCAAGTGTAATTTCGTTAATTCTATATTTCTTTCTTGGGAAACGGAAGAAGAGGTTCTTCTCATAAACAAAAATATTAATACTATACTTCCTGAATTTATCAATTAATTCAACATCTTTAATTATGATTATTTATTGGAATTATTTATTGGAACTCCTGATGAATAAAACTACAGTGCTTAAAAAATATACCATATATTTTCGCTAATAATTTAAAATATCACCAGTTTCTTTACAGTTATAATTTAAAATTGTAATATTACAACTAAAAATAATTAAAACCAACCAAAGATTATATGTATCGACACAAACAATCCACTAGAATAAATAAATTTATTCAAATTTAATGAAATTTTCATTAGTTCGAAGAAAAGTCTTGTTCCTCCGGCAAAAAAAGTATATAATTGAAATATGGTAAAGAAAGGAAAAAATTGAAAAAGGTTAATATTACAATTGCTGACATAACTGTTATCTGCAGTGAAGCAAAGAAAAGCAGACAGTTAAGTCAATTTTCATAAATAATGCACGAGTGGAATGATATCAGCCGTTGACTGCTTAGTTTTGAATTTACATCTTCTTATACTGCATTGACGCGGTTCATTCAGAAGGTGCGGTAAGGGCATTCAACGTAACTATTTAACATAAGAAACAAATCCTCCTCCCTTCTCTTTCAGAGATAAAGAAAAAAATCCTGTTGTCACGATTCACTTTGGAATGTACCTTAAGGTGTAAATTTAAAATCACCACATTTTTTTCCTCACTGTGAAAGCATCTCTTTTTAGGTCTTCTTGTTCTTATTTATACACATATACGCATTTCTGCTTTTATAATTTAATAAAAAACAAAAAGTCCTTATCATTCTCGAGCGCGGAAAAGAAATATTTACCTGAACAACGATAAAATTTTACACCTGCTTCAACAGATCCTTTTTTAACTACATTTTTTTATTGCCTTCTTAATTTTTTTCAGAATTACACAAAAAACGACGGAATAATACCGCAAAAGATGTAATCCGTTGGAAATTTATAAAGAAACCAAGCGAAAACGAGTTCAAGACGATATGACATAATTAGATGTATAATGTAATTTTCTTTTTAATAACAGCGAGCACTACATATGTGAATAACAATTTTTATAAGTATTTATTAGGAATTAAATATTAATTATTTTTATAATGTTCATTATTAAATGTAATTGCTAAAGGTTGTTATGAATAAAGATAAAATCAGCTAAGAGAACATGTAAGTGAGTCTTTTTGGTTTTCTAAATATAAATACATATACATATTGTCATATACTTGAATTAATGTTATTTAACGATTATCTAAACATTTATAACCGGATCTTGAAAAAACATTGAAAGCGTAAATAGATTAGTAGATTTAGTATCGTGTTCGTAGATGTATAACGATTAGTTAGAAATCGCAACATCTTTGAATTTAAAATTCAATTTATTGCAGTACAATTGTTAGTGTAGGGGAACATTTATATTATGTATGCGTGATACAAATTAAATGACCATTAAATATTCTGTAGGTACTATATATACCGAAAATATTTTATTTTTTATAACCTACATTAGCTTCTCTATTTCGTTATTGATAATAGTAAAAATTATATTTATGATTTTATATATAATATTGAAGGTGTATTATGTATATTGTGTCAATTTAAAATTTTTAAAACTGCAATAAAGTTACAAAAAGTAATTCTGATTTATTTAGAAATAATCCAATTGGTAATTTTTTCAATTTCCTTTTTTTGCAATTTATCAACAAAAGCAATTGCGCTACTCTAACTACAATTTCCTTCTAACACAATTTGAAGAATGAATTATCACCATTACACAAGTTCTTTTTTTCTTCCCCCTCCCAACAAGGACGAGTCCAATTTGCTGATCTGTTATCAAATTAGGGACATTACTAAAACCTTGAATGTTTATAATTTCCGAGAGAGATAAAGTAGATAAGAAAAAGCAGTAAGAAGGATAAGGAGAGGTAAAATTATAACATAGATGAAAAGGTTATCTCAAAGTAACAAATGACTCTGGTAAGTAACTGCGGCAAAAGAGAGAGAACTTCAAGGGTGCCTTGTGTCCTCTCTCGTGTGCGGCCAAGAAACTCTTCCTTCTTTCTCTCTTTTCCTTTTTGTTTTTTACAGGATATGGGACCTATCTGTTGAATCAAGAGTCCAATGCGACATTGAGTTTGACTTTGTGCGTGAAATTCTCATGCCCCTTTTGGTTCGTTTCGTCGGGATATTTTCTTTGTAAACTTTTGTACTTTCACCGCAAGTGCGACGAATCTCGACCCTATTTGTCACCCAAGTCACAACGTTCCTTTCGCGCTTTAAAATTTATCGACCCATTGATTCTTTGGCAATAAAAAGGCGATAAAGTACTAAAACAAGATAGAATCAAACAATGGTCTGTAAAAATTCCTCACGTCAATGCCAAATTCACTTTATCTCAATTGCCCATCGCGGACAATTTTTTTTAGGATTTCCGAAATTCTGAAATCGAAGGACCAAACACTTTCGCAAAAGAAAAGAAAATTTTTATTTATTGTTATAAACAACACAATATTTTATAATAGTTTAACAAAAAAAGAAAATTTTCCAATTTGAAGGTAATATTCCAAACAAACTATTACGAGACATTAAAATATTAGTTTCCTAGAACAGTTTATCCCAACTCGTGTTTTTAATGAGCACAGCATATGTGTATGTTTTTTTGAATAGAGACATAAAATTCGACATTATTTTCCTTTGTCATCAACTACTTTTTTACCATTAAGAAAACGAAAAAATAATTCTTAGAATGGATTTTATGAAAAGCATTTTGTTTTCCATTCAGAAAAGACATTTATTTCAAAGAAAATTATTTCCTTTAGAGGAGCTTTTAAAAACAGTAGTAATTGATTTTTAATTAAAATTGCGAGCGAAAAGAATGTAAATATTTTTACGATTGAATTTATAATTTCCTGTACACAAAAAAACAAAAAATTTATAGCTTTTACGTAACTTTTACTACAAATCAACAACTACAGAAATTAGGTCGAAACATTATTAAATAAGTAACTTTCTATTCATTCTATTTTTACATTACATTACAAAGAAGAATTTTAAAAATAAAAAATAAGAAAAATCAGCATTCCTAATTTATCATTCAGAATAAAGATTTGTTTTATAGAAGTATGTTTCCTTCCTGAAATAAACTATAGTATTTGGATCCATTTTTTTAGTTACTGAATTTTATGGTGGTCATGTTATTATTGGAAGAATTTTTTTATTAATTATTTTGATTCGGATAGGATTTACTCATTTAATAAGGTTTTATCATTTTGGATTTGAAGAGGCTTCTTGATATTGACATTTTGTTGATGTCATTTGAATTTTTGTGTATATTTTGATTTATTGATGACATTGATAGATTATGTATAGATTTATTATTATAAATTTAATTGTTTTGATTTTAAGAGAGGTAATTATATTAGTTAATTTAATATTATCCAAGAAAATGTATAATTGTCGTAATAAGGTTTCATCATTTGAATGTGGGTTTGATCCTCTATCTTTTATTAAACATCCTTTTTTAATTCAATTTTATTTAATTAGAATTATTTTTTAAATTTCTTAAGTTGAGATTTCTGTAATTTTACTAACAATTATTTTAATTTAAAAAAAAGATTTTTGTAAGTATCACAAGTTCACAAATTGTCTGTGAAACCTGATCACGTGATTTCTGACGATTATTAGTTTTAATCAAAAACATCTTTCTCTCTACTGTTTATTTGCACTTGCAAATATACGAAAATGTCTTTATAACATTTTCTTCTTGACATCCGCGTACAAATCTACAATTATTCAGTGAACCGTGCGAAACGAACAGATATTGAGCGAATATATTTTACTCTATAGCTGTGAATGAATATTGCCTAAGAGACATTTTTTACTAGTTTCAAATTTCTGTAGAAAATTTGTTGTTCTATCAAGTAGAAATGTTCCCCAAAAAATATTTTTGACTTTTTCGAAAATTTGAAGGGGGTAGATATGCACATGATAGAACAACAAATTCCCCGAGTTTACGTCCATTAGGTTAGCCGGTCAAAGTCAGCAGACAAACTTCGGAATACCATAGTAATTAAAGGCTAATTAAAGGGTATTTAAGTGCCCTATACCGAATTTAAAGGCTCACATAGATTTCGAGAAAACGAATGTTCTGCTAACCCTAAAAAAAGTTAGCAGAACATTTTTTTTTTAAATGTAAATAGACATATTTCTTGACTCCTAATACATAGGAATTAAAGGCTATTTTAAAGGCTCTTAGTGTAAATTTAAATGCATTAAAAATTCAAAATGGCAAATCCAAAATGGTGGAAGATTTCATTAAAAGTAATTATACCTCAATATATGGTGCGCAATATGTTGGAAACAAAAGTAAATTCAAATTTGCTTGAAATATTTTACTCGGTCTTATTCCAAACAATTTTTTCAAAACTTTCAAGATAAAAAAAAATTTTTTATAAATTCAGAATTCAATTCCATTAGATATAAAAAAAGATCTGTATGCTGCACTCCCATTCAAAGTATTATATAATTTAGGGGTCGTCAAAAATCCACGATTGTCCACGAGGGGGGAGGGGTCAAAAAGGGCCTAAAAATGTCCACGTGGTATATGGACGACCACTTAGTTGTTTTTAAATTTGTCAAAAATTGATATTATAAGGTTTTTAATCAAACTCGATATGAGGCTTGCAGAATTCTGATCAGAACTAATCGAACACTTAATTTATACAAAAATTATTTTTTCAAACTTTAAAATCTTGTTGTTCAGTAGATTTTTCAAGGTCATTTTCCTGTCATAAATATTACAAATATTTTTAAAAATGTATTTTTTTTAACATGGGAATTAAATGCTATTTAAAGGCTCACTTCTATTAACCATACAAATATTGTGCAATGGTTGATAAGAGTGTATAACTCAAAATCGACCAGCAGAACATTGAAAATATCAAAAATATTGAAAAAGATTTATTTTTTTCTACTTGGGAATTAAATGCTATTTAAAGGCTTATATAAAACTACAATACAAATATTGTGCAATGGTTGATAAGAGTGTATAACTCAAAATCGACCAGCAGAACATTGAAAATATCAAAAATATTGAAAAAGATTTATTTTTTTCTACTTGGGAATTAAATGCTATTTAAAAGCTCATATAAAACAACCATACAAATATTGTGCAATGGTTGATAAGAGGTTTTTAATTTTTTATTGTTTTTATTATTGCTAAAAATAGTTCTTTAAAAATGAAACATAAAATCCTAATAAACTTACGGTCAAAAATTTCGTTTAAGCGAGATATTTAAAAATTTACTTTCCATCCCATACACTTTCTATACATTGTTTGTGCACCAGTAAACGTCTATCTTGGATTTACCACCACCCAACTTGAATAGCCTTATTACAGATTGGTTTTTGGTACACCCAAACGAGCTTGTTGGAAACACAAAACTCGCATGAATAAAACATAACTTAACCTATTTGTATATTTTACAAAAAAGATTGTTTTCTATAAGAAATTTTTTTCCGTGTACGGTTTTTTTACTGTTGTGACTAAACGAATCAACCGATTTCATTTTTTCGATGGCTAGTTTGAAAGATCATTTAATTGCGCAACTTTTTTCCAGAATAATAATTCGGGATTGAATTTTAATTAGAAAAATATTTTTTAAAATAAAAAAATAAAAATGTTTTTCATTATCAGAGAAACAATATTAAAGGGTTCAATTCTCATTGGAAGACAATATTCTTCATTGTAAGTAGATATTTTAATGAAAGAAACATTTTATTTAAAAATAATTTTTATGAAACTTTAATCCAATGGAAATATCCCATGGCCGGTTTGCCCCACAGGCTCATTTTGAGAATAAATGTTTGTCATAAAGAAACGCTTTGCAAATTCATGAAAGTTTTTGGTGGTAAATATTCCTGAGGTGTGTACCTTCAAAACCCAAGACCTAATATTTGGAAATATTACACGATTTCCTCAAAAATTCCTTAAGAAAAAATTCGTAAAATTGTAGAAAAAAACTAAAAAAAAACTTTTGCTCCCAGCATTGCACAAACAAAAGTAAACATTGTCAAATTGAAAAAATAAGGTATACTACACATGATTGTTTCAAATTTATAAATAGCACTTTTGACAATTTCGCCATTTCAGAGATATTGACCCCTGCCCTGGCCGGTTTGCCCCACTCTCCCCTATTTATTATTCATTTTTTAATATCTTTAATTATTGTAAAATCATTTGAATTTTTTGAAATAAATATTTCATTATAAAGGTAAACCAGGCAGTAGTCGGACACTTTTCAATAATTTTGAACGGCTTTTTTGAGTGTCCGACCACTGTCTTATTCTTACTTATTTATTTACTATTTTTTTAAGGAATATAATTTTTTTTTCACAAACATTAAACATGATTGATTCAATAGTTTTATGTGATCGTAAGGAACAATATTATCTGAAAGAATTTAAAAAATACGAATTGTACTTTCTAAACTTTAGATGGCCGACTACTGCCGTATTTTTATTTGTTTATTTGCAAATTTTTCTAAAACAATAAGAAATTTTTATTGCAATTTTTAAACAGTTTTCATTGAATAGATTTTCTTAAGTGTCCGACTTCTGTCTGTTTTACCCAATCCATTATTTTTTTATAGGTATTAAGATTTCAAAAAAAATGTATAAATATAAAAATATATATACCTATTTAAAAAATATAACTGAAAAAAATGTGAATAAAAATGTTTCAAAAAATTTTTGTTTCATTAGAATTTATAATTAAAATCTTTTTCAATTCAAGTTTTTTAAAACTTTAATTTAAAACTTTTTTAAATTAGATCTATATTAATATTAGTAATATCAACTATCATCAAATCGTGCGCGACTAACACCTCACTCTCCTTTTTTTAAAATAAAATTAGCAATTTTAAAAATAATAGAACGTAAAAATTATTACTTCAAAATTTCTTTTATGAACAGAAAATATATATTGGAATATATAGTTTTAAAATTACTATAATTATAATACTCATATATTCTGATATTTTATAAAATTTCAATGTTGAATGAATTTAATTAGAAATTTTACTGAACTTAGATTTTTGAACAATTTTAATAATTCAAAATTCAATAATTCTGAAAAATTTTACTCATTTCAATAATTTTAAATGTCTAGGTACTATTTTCATAAAATTACCCAAAAGAATTTAATTATTTAAAGACAATTTCAATAAAATTGTACGCAAACATATATTTATTATCATAAATAATTAAAATTTTACAGGAATTCAATTATTTTATAAAATAATAAAACTAGTCAAAAACGAAAATCTGAAAATTGGTGGGGCTAAACCGGACACCCCATGGGGCTAAATCGGACACGGCCAATTAATTAAAGAATGAGATACAAATTTTCTTTTTTTTTGGTAAAAAAGTCAAATCAATTCTTCTTTTATTTATTTGTAGATAGTTCTATACAAAGAATATAATATAATATGTAAAATCGGTAATAATTATAATATAAAATGAATTACAGTTTTCAGGCTTATCTGTTTGTAGCAACTCGCATGCGAATTCGAGTTTTAAAATAAATTCTTTATTTATTTATTTATAAAGTGGTTCTAAGCTAAGAATATAATATAAAATAGTTAATTAATATAAAATAAATTAAAGAATTCAAAGATTTGGTTGTTTTTAATCACGATGTCCGATTCAGCCCCATACCGTCATCTAATAATTAACCTGCAATATATTTTTTCTTCTTAATGTTTTTCATTAAACTTTTTTTCTACTAAACTCAGTACACATTGAGCTAAAAGAAAAATGGCCGTATGATATTTGCACTTTAATTTTAACGATAAAAACCCAAAAAAATGAAGAAAAATTTTTTTTACTTTTACCCGAAGAAATGACATTTTCACATATTAACGGCAACTATTATTACAAGAAAATTGAGACGTCCCTAAAACCTCATGCAGCATATGCATCACGAAATTGCGCGTTCATAGGTTATTTACACGATTTGAAATTCTTCACGGTTTCGGAAATATTTGACTCGTCCGGTTTAGCCCCGTGTCCGGTTTAGCCCCGGTCTCCCCTACTTATGAACAATTCTAAAAAACGAATTAATATTAATGAAAAATACGGTTTCTAAAAATTTATTTTCTAAGAAAAGAAATTTTATTTCCTTTATCTATTATTTTAAATTAATTTTCATAAATTTCGAATCCCTTTTGTTATAATTATTACAAATTTTTACTAATTCAAATTTGTTTTGTAATAATATTATTGCAAAAAAATGTTATAAATTGATTATTTTTCACTTTTTTGTAGGGTGTAAAATTTTTTCTCTTTCAGATTTTTTTTACGAATTTAATTATTATAAAATGTGCTTAAAAATTTGTTAATTAATATTATTGGCATAGTAATATGATGAAATTAATTTAAAATGATAATATTGCAAATGCATTACCCCTCCATTATTTCAATTAAAAAGTATGGGGTAATGCATTTGCAATATTATCATTTTAAATTAATTTAATCATATTACTATGCCAATAATATTATTTAACAAATTTTTAAACACATTTTAAAAATGTTTACCTTTATAATGAAATATTTATTTCAAAAAATTCAAATGATTTTACAATAATTAAAGATATTAAAAAATGAATAATAAATAGGGGAGAGTGGGGCAAACCGGCCAGGGCAGGGGTCAATATCTCTGAAATGGCGAAATTGTCAAAAGTGCTATTTATAAATTTGAAACAATCATGTGTAGTATACCTTATTTTTTCAATTTGACAATGTTTACTTTTGTTTGTGCAATGCTGGGAGCAAAAGTTTTTTTTTAGTTTTTTTCTACAATTTTACGAATTTTTTCTTAAGGAATTTTTGAGGAAATCGTGTAATATTTCCAAATATTAGGTCTTGGGTTTTGAAGGTACACACCTCAGGAATATTTACCACCAAAAACTTTCATGAATTTGCAAAGCGTTTCTTTATGACAAACATTTATTCTCAAAATGAGCCTGTGGGGCAAACCGGCCATGGGATATTTCCATTGGATTAAAGTTTCATAAAAATTATTTTTAAATAAAATGTTTCTTTCATTAAAATATCTACTTACAATGAAGAATATTGTCTTCCAATGAGAATTGAACCCTTTAATATTGTTTCTCTGATAATGAAAAACATTTTTATTTTTTTATTTTAAAAAATATTTTTCTAATTAAAATTCAATCCCGAATTATTATTCTGGAAAAAAGTTGCGCAATTAAATGATCTTTCAAACTAGCCATCGAAAAAATGAAATCGGTTGATTCGTTTAGTCACAACAGTAAAAAAACCGTACACGGAAAAAAATTTCTTATAGAAAACAATCTTTTTTGTAAAATATACAAATAGGTTAAGTTATGTTTTATTCATGCGAGTTTTGTGTTTCCAACAAGCTCGTTTGGGTGTACCAAAAACCAATCTGTAATAAGGCTATTCAAGTTGGGTGGTGGTAAATCCAAGATAGACGTTTACTGGTGCACAAACAATGTATAGAAAGTGTATAATTCCCAAGTAGAAAAAAATAAATCTTTTTCAATATTTTTGATATTTTCAATGTTCTGCTGGTCGATTTTGAGTGGAAAACTCTTATCAACAATTGCACAATATTTGTATTGTAGTTTTATATAAGCCTTTAAATAGCATTTAATTCCCAAGTAGAAAAAAATCAAACTCGATACGAGTTTGATTAAAAACCATATAATATCAATTTTTGACAAATTTAAAAACAACTAAGTGGTCGTCCATATACCACGTGGACATTTTTAGGCCCTTTTTGACCCCTCCCCCCTCGTGGACAATCGTGGATTTTTGACGACCCCCCCCCCTAAACTGTCTTCGTGGTATATGGACGACCCCTAAATTATATAATACTTTGAATGGGAGTGCAGCATACAGATCTTTTTTTATATCTAATGGAATTGAATTCTGAATTTATAAAAATTTTTTTTTATCTTGAAAGTTTTGAAAAAATTGTTTGGAATAAGACCGAGTAAAATATTTCAAGCAAATTTGAATTGACTTTTGTTTCCAGCATATTGCGCACTATATATTGAGGTATAATTACTTTTAATGAAATCTTCCACCATTTTGGATTCGCCATTTTGAATTTTTAATGCATTTAAATTTACACTAAGAGCCTTTAAATAGCCTTTAATTCCTATGTATTAGGAGTCAAGAAATATGTCTATTTACATTTAAAAAAAAATGTTCTGCTAACTTTTTTTAGGGTTAGCAGAACATTCGTTTTCTCGAAATCTATGTGATCCTTTAAATTCGGTATAGGGCACTTAAATACCCTTTAATTAGCCTTTAATTACTATGGTATTCCGAAGTTTGTCTGCCGACTTTGACCTGCTAACTTAATGGACGTCCCGAGTTTCAATTTTTTTCAAGAAGTTGAAATTTCAACTTAGGATATTACACGTAAAATGCCTCATATATATATATATATATATATACTATTCAGTTGTCTATATATATTTATATATATATATATATATATATATATATATATATATATGTGTGTGTGTGTGCATCTACACTTATCGGGACAAAATTGTATGTGTATCTGTCATTAATGAGTCATTTTGTACTTATCGGGTCTGACCTAATAAGTCTATATTAATATGCACAAGAAAAGCTTAATCGATCAATATTAACCCGTGCGATCTAAGGGTTAAAGTTTAAATGGGTTTTAACATAGGATTAGTGCACTTTTATACATTTTGTATGAGAACTTTTTTTAAAATTAATCTTTTGCTTTAGCGACATTAATATTTATGGTTTTTGATGTGCTGAACACGAATCAGATGGTAAAAATAAGGTTTGACAGCTTCTAGCTGTCAAAAAAGGTGTAATTCTTTTTAAAACGACATTTTTTGTGTCAATTTGGACAGTTTTTGTGTTTAATTTAGTAAATCAAACCGAATTTTGCTCATATAAAAATATTTTAAAAACAACAAGGTCAAACTAAATAGTAATATGTAATATTGACAGTTGACAGCGGTCAATTAAACTGTCAAACTTTTAAAAACGAGAGTTTTTGACAGTTTTTACATTAAATTGCTCAATTAAAAATATTTTCAGGGTATTGAGGTAAACCTGAATAGAAATATGTAAATTTGACAGTTGACAACTGTCTATTAAGATGTCAAACTTTTTTAGCAAATTTATGGAAAAAGGTACTTACTTACAAATTAAAATTTTTATGGTTAAAAAGTAAAATCCTCTTATTAATTTTTTGACAGCTGCCTAATGTGAAAAATACATGTCGCTAATATGATTAACCTCAGTGTGCTTTAAAACACTTGTATACAAGTACTTTAATGCAAAAAGTCTGCGTTTAAAAGTATGACATCTGAATTGAATGTTGTCGACTATCAAATTTACATATTTCTATTCAGGTTTACCTCAATACCCTGAAAATATTTTTAATTGAGCAATTTAATGTAAAAACTGTCAAAAACTCTCGTTTTTAAAAGTTTGACAGTTTAATTGACAGCTGTCAACTGTCAATATTACATATTACTATTTAGTTTGACCTTGTTTTTTTTAAATATTTTTATATGAGCAAAATTCGGTCTGATTTACTAAATTAAACACAGAAACTGTCTAAATTGACACAAAAAATGTCCTTTTTAAAAGATTGACAGCTTTTTTGACAGCTAGAAGCTGTCAAACCTTGTTTTTACCATCTGATTCGTGTTCAGCACATCAAAAACCTTAAATATGAATGTCGCTAAAGCAAAAGATTAATTAAAAAAAAAGTTCTCATACAAAATGTATAAAAGTGCACTAATCCTATGTTAAAACCCATTTAATTTACTCTAACCTAGTATTTATGCATCCATATTAACCCTTCAACCGCACCCTGGGTGGGTGATACCCATATTCTAGCTTTTTATTCTAATATTTCGGTTAAATTCGTAAAAATGGAACATGTGTTGATATTAGACAGTACATTTTATACTAGGCATTATGTTTCGTCAGTGACATTAGTCTGCCGAGTGTCTTTGTGTATTTAATAATTTTATGAAGTTGACGGCGAAAAATTTTGGCTTGTCTGACACCCAGTTTTTGATTTAAGGTAATTTCAGTAGTTTTAAAAAACTTTTTTTAAATTATTTAAATTAAATAAATCATTATGAAACCTATTCTCCTTCAAAATAGATGTATTGAGCTATATAAGATAATTTTTCCAAAAGATAATATCCTATTCCAACTTGGAAAACACACTTAAAAGTACCCGGGTGTCGCACACCCAGTGTGCGGTTTAAGGATGGATTCGGCAGTGTGTGGTTTAACGGTTAACCCTCCGTCACACACCTAGGGATGATGATGATGGTTCAGGTGAACCATCATCGCTCTGAAGTTGTCCACAAGTAGCTATAGTGTATTTAAAATAACTTTCTGTCTACAGGTCAAGAGTTGACCTTTAGTTTCTCCCCTTACAAATTAGGTCAATTTTAAGGGCAGTTTTGACCTAAAAATGAAAAATTGACAAACAATTTTCTCAGCCCTCAAAATGTCATTTAAATTTAAGGGCAGTTTTAACCTACATGTCAAAAATTGACAAACGATTCTCTCTGACCTACTGTTCTCTCAAATTTTCTTTAAATTTAAGGGCACTTTAGACCTACAGGTAAAAATGAGGCCTACAAGCGTCTATGACATAACATCGATATCTGTAGGTAATTTGACACGGTTCTGTTTAGATTTGAAGGACGTTATTTACAGGTTGTTTTCAGACATTCAGAAAAAATATTAAATTGCCATTGAAGAATTTTTTAATATTATTAAGATATTCGTATCTTCTACAAGAGCAAATATTAATTTTCAAGAAAAAATTGAAAATTTACAAAAATTTGTTTAGTCATTTTGCATAAGATCAAAGTTTTCTTCATATTAAGAGGTCAAACTGTTTTAAAAACAAAATATATACCTTCAAAATATAACCCCCGAAACAAGTCAGGGGTTGGCGCGCGAAGCGCGCAGGGGGGCGAAGCCCCCCTAGTATATATATATATATATATATATATACTAGTATAGTATAGTATAGTATATATATAGTATATATATACCCCTCTAGTATATATATATATATATACTAGGGGGGCTCCGCCCCCCTGCGCGCTTCGCGCGCCAACCCCCTACCTACTAATTTTCACATCATGTTCTCTTAATATAAAAGCATGGTAATAAGTTAGAGTAAATTATATCAGGCGATACTAAAAGTAATCACTTTAAAAGAATTTTACTTTACGAACATGATTATGATCTCATAGTGCCCTTATAGATACTTCTTTATACCTAAAGGTATTGTGGCCTCTTTTTACCCGTAGGTCAAAACTGCCCTAAAATTGACCTTAATTTTGAGGGTAGCAGAAATTCTTTGACATTTAAGTCAAATCTGCCCTCAAAATTGACATAAATTTTGAGGGTAGCAGAAATTGTTTCTCCAATTTTGACGTTTAGGTCAAAACTGCCCTCAAAATTTAACTAAATTTTGAGGGTAGCGGGAAGTGTTTGTCAAAATTAGACGTTTAGTTCAAAACTGCCCTCAAAATTGACCTAAATTTTGATGGTTGCGGGAATTGTTTGTCAAATTTTGACGTTTAGGTCAAAACTGCCCTCAAAATTGACCGAAATTTTGAGGGTAGCGGGAATTGTTTGTCAAATTTTGACGTTTAGTTCAAAACTGCCCTCAAAATTGACCTAAATTTTGAGGGTAGAGGAAATTGTTTCTCAAATTTTGACGTTTAGGTCAAAAATGCCCTCAAAATTGACCTAAATTTTGAGGGTTGCGGGAATTGTTTGTCAAATTTTGACGTTTTGTTCAAAACTGCCGTCAAAATTGACCTAAATTTTGAGAGTAAATGTGAGACCGTTATTTATCCTCTTTTTGACCTATAGGTCAAAAAATAGGTCAAATTTGACGTAAGTTTTTACGGCCTCTTGGAAAAGGGCACCCTTAGAACTTTCTGAAACAGCGGCGGCGGCGATATGATTTTATATTAATAGGGATATATATATAATTACTAACACTGAACTAATAATTACACTAAAAGTTTTTACTGTATATATGCAGTTTTTTTAAACACATTCAAACCGCACTTTGTGTAACAGTTCACTAATACATAAAACACATAAAAATGCACAAAATAGACGAGAAACCATTATGGCTGGTCCTGCTGGTCATCCTAAGTAAAACCAGATGTGTTAAACTTTTAAAAACGAGAAAATATTTCTAAAGTTCTTGCTTAAGAATTAAAATATTTTACTGTACACAAAATAATTTTTCTAAGAATATAGTTTTTTTTAAATTAACTGGAAACATCTTAATTTTAATCTATATCTTAAAAATAAAGCAAAATAGTATATTAATATTAATAAAGAATTGTTTTACACAATAAATTATAGGAATAAATATAACTCTTTGCTTTTGTATTTATATATTTTCGAACTATCTACTATAAAAAATAGGTTTTTAGTTGTAAAATTAAATCAAGTTTAACATTTAGCATGTAGTTCCTAAGTATTACTTCGAACTTAAAGCGCAGATGCAAGTCTCAACTGACGAATGCAGAATATGAAAAAAAAACTTGAAAGTAGGAGAGACCGGGGCTAAACCGGACGGATTTGGTCTTTGACCAGAAAACTCATACAAAAACATACTTTTTGCTAAAGTGTTTAGCCCCGGTCTCCCCTATCTAAAAGAATATAAAATGTTGTTTCAGGACTTGTTAGATTTTAGGGAGAACTAATTCCAAATATGCTCTTGGACACAGAAGAGTTTTAAAGTATTTGAATATTCTTTACTAGGCCTTAGTAGACTTTAAGTAGAATTTATAGGATCTAAACGTACTTCGAAAGAAGTTAATATGCTCTATTAGAACTTAAACCAATTCTAAATTTCGACCCGGGTAACATTTACATTTTTTCTTATTAATGTAAAAAATCGTATTGCATAAAAAATAAATGTTTAAACAGACTTCTTCAAAAAAATTAAATGTTAAAATAACAACCGTGTTTTTGTAAACTGTAATATTTTGTTAAATATTTCAGGTAAAGTAAAATCTTGTAGATTTCAAAAAGAGAAAGTTTGTAATTTTGATAGTTTTTGACCTGAGAAGCAAGTAAACTAAAAACGCGTTAGGACAGGAAAAAAACTGCAGATGTGCCAAAGATCTAACAATGATACTGTTTATATTGTTTTATTGTGGTACAGCCTTTCTAGGCATTACACTTAACTATATAGGTGTATGCCTTTGTGTGTAATGACTGCGTCTCTTTACCTAATTTCCCTTTGATTTTTCAGTTGTCTACGAACCTTTCCCAAGAGCTTTCCCAAATTGTGAGCGTTACTCACAATTTTTACTTTAATCCAACTTCTTTTGCTGAATAAATTAACTTGCTCTGTATTTGCAGTTGTTTTCATTTAAATAATAAACAGGTTATGGTCCCAGAACGCTTCCACTGCGCAAGCGTAAAGTTTATCAGAAAATAATATATACTTTGATAAGTATCGCGTCGCAATAGTAAAAAAATTGAAGTTAAATCGGTTAAGTTACAACTCGTGTCTTTGATACTTTTAGGGTTTTTTTCATATTCTGCATTCGTCAGTTGAGATTTGCATCTGCGCTTTAAGTTCGAAGTAATACTTAGGAACTACTTGCTAAATGTTAAACTTGATTTAATTTTACAACTAAAAACCTATTTTTTATAGTAGATAGTTCGAAAATATATAAATACAAAAGCAAAGAGTTATATTTATTCCTATAATTTATTGTGTAAAACAATTCTTTATTAATATTAATATACTATTTTGCTTTATTTTTAAGATATAGATTAAAATTAAGATGTTTCCAGTTAATTTAAAAAAAACTATATTCTTAGAAAAATTATTTTGTGTACAGTAAAATATTTTAATTCTTAAGCAAGAACTTTAGAAATATTTTCTCGTTTTTAAAAGTTTAACACATCTGGTTTCACTTAGGATGACCAGCAGGACCAGCCATAATGGTTTCTCGTCTATTTTGTGCATTTTTATGTGTTTTATGTATTAGTGAACTGTTACACAAAGTGCGGTTTGAATGTGTTTAAAAAAACTGCATATATACAGTAAAAACTTTTAGTGTAATTATTAGTTCAGTCCCAGTGTGCAAAGTTACAGAATAATTCTGTAACTATTCCAGAACAAAAAAGAACAAGTTCTGTAACTAGTGAGGAACAGGCAGGTCAAAATGTCGTCCCCCTGGAGGCACAAAATAGGAACAAAAGTCTGTAACAATTCTAGAACAAAACTAGAACATTGTTTTAGAACAAATATATAACAATTCTATAACAAAAACGATTTATCATAAATAATACCCAAGCAGAAATTTAATAGTTGCATAGAACAAATAAATGTTTATAAGTATAAATAAAAATATGAATAATTAATAGAATATCTTTTTTTGCAATAAGTTTAAAAAAAAAAAATTTTATTTTCTTTAATAATTTAAACAGACTATCTTATTTATTTAAATTAATGACTAAATTATTATTATAATTGTTAATAATTATTTGAACTTATACTTTATATAACAATATTCAGAATTATACACAGAACACTTAAAACTAAGAATGAAAAATTCCGCACGCACGGGGGATCGAAACCTAGACCTAGAGGACACAAGTCGAATACGCATACCGCATAGCCACGCAAGCTTGGAAGTGATTTTACTTCAACTTCCTTTTGAATTGAGGGACCGTTATGTGCAGCGCTAAAATTATAAATTAAAATGTAACATACTTATTAAAAAAATAACTATATATGAGGCACTCTAGGCCAAATCGGAAATTATTTTGCTTTTGCATCAAAAATTGATCAAATTGGACGTTTTTATAATGAAAAGTTTTGTTTTCACACGTAGTTTTTAATAAAAATATTTTTTTAAATTTTTAAAATAAAATTTCATTTTCAACAATGTATGTTTCAATGAATTTTTTTCAAATTTTTTGTAAGAATATTGCACTAAATTAACATGTTTTAAGCCTTGTCCGATCGTGGGCCCACAATCGGGCCCATATATATATATATTTTTTTTATTTTTTTTATTTCAAAGAATAATATATAATTATGCTACAAATAAGAACAAAAATTAATTAATTAATTAATATTAATAATTTATTATTGTATTTTTATGATATACCTATTAATTAATAATTGATAATAAATTAATTAAATATTTGATGTTATTCTTGGTGAATAATGTTTTTAAAAATTTTGAAAATTTATGCAAGCTGACAGTGAAAAATTATCTAATTTTTCACGAATTATCGATACGAGTCTTTCTAAGTATCTAAATTCAAAAGATTTTTTGTAATTCATGCAAAAACGCGGCTGCACTATACACGGAAAGAAAGTTATTATATTAGAAGTATTAAACTTTAATAAAAATTATACTTTATTTAGTAAAGTTATATCAAATATCGAAAACTTTTAACAAATTTTAATATAACTTTACTAAATTTTATATAGGTACGTTTTGTTAAAATTTTACAGTAAAAAGAAAGTCTTATTTTAAAGCAGGAAAGCAGCCTTAAATTAAGATACAACATTTTTGTATCCTTTAACATTATAGCAGACAGTGCTGAATTTAAGACCGATCTTAAAATAAGATTTACTGTGTAAGTTTTGTTGATAACAAAATTTTCCTTTGTCGCATTTTGTCCTACACTTGTAAAATACTTTTATAAAATTTAATAATAACATTTTTCCGTGTAGTGAAAATAAACACGAGTTTATAGTGAAAGAACAGTTATATTAAATTTTTGTAACAGTGTTCTAGAACACTGTAGGAACAATGTTACATCAAAATTCTATAACTAATTTGGAACAAATGTTACATGTCTGTTATATAACAAATACAGAACAATTGTTCCAGAACAAATTTAGAACAAAGCTCTAGAACTGTTCTATAATAAAATTGTAGCACTTATTCTAGAACACTGTTCTTTTTTTGGTCTAGAACAGTTATAGTACGTGCACACTGGGGTGTTAGTAATTATATATATATATATATATATATATATATATATATATATACTAGGGGGGCTTTGCCCCCCTGCGCGTTTGGCGCGCCAACCCTGACTTGTTTCGGGGGTTATATTTTGAAGGTATATATTTTGTTTTTAAAACAGTTTGACCTCTTAATATGAAGAAAACTTTGATCTTATGCAAAATGACTAAACAAATTTTTGTAAGTTTTCAATTTTTTCTTGAAAATTAATATTTGCTCTTGTAGAAGATACGAATATCTTAATAATATTAAAAAATTCTTCAATGGCAATTTAATATTTTTTCTGAATGTCTGAAAACAACCTGTAAATAACGTCCTTCAAATCTAAACAGAACCGTGTCAAATTACCTACAGATATCGATGTTATGTCATAGACGCTTGTAGGCCTCATTTTTACCTGTAGGTCTAAAGTGCCCTTAAATTTAAAGAAAATTTGAGAGAACAGTAGGTCAGAGAGAATCGTTTGTCAATTTTTGACATGTACGTTAAAACTGCCCTTAAATTTAAATGACATTTTGAGGGCTGAGAAAATTGTTTGTCAATTTTTCATTTGTAGGTCAAAACTGCCCTTAAAATTGACCCAAATTTTGAGGGTAACGGGAATCATTTGTCAATTTTTGACGTGAAGATCAAAACTTTCCTTAAAATTGACCTAATTTGTAAGGGGAGAAACTAAAGGTCAACTCTTGACCTGTAGACAGAAAGTTATTTTAAATACACTATAGCTACTTGTGGACAACTTCAGAGCGATGATGGTTCACCTGATTTTGAGGTTATGTTCGTCTATGATAGGAAGTTATGTTAAATATACTATAGCCATTTGTGGCCAATTTCAGATTCTTGAAACAGCGGCGACGGCGATATCTTTTTTTAAGATAGACAGATACTAGGGGGCAACGCTCCCCTGCGCGCCAACCCCCTAACTATTTAATATATTCCCTGCTTATATTTATATTAATTTTTATTTTCAAATCATGTTCTCTTAACCGTTAAACCACACACTGCCGAATCCATCCTTAAACCGCACACTGGGTGTGCGACACCCGGGTACTTTTAAGTGTGTTTTCCAAGTTGGAATAGGATATTATCTTTTGGAAAAATTATCTTATATAGCTCAATACATCTATTTTGAAGGAGAATAGGTTTCATAATGATTTATTTAATTTAAATAATTTAAAAAAAGTTTTTTAAAACTACTGAAATTACCTTAAATCAAAAACTGGGTGTCAGACAAGCCAAAATTTTTCGCCGTCAACTTCATAAAATTATTAAATACACAAAGACACTCGGCAGACTAATGTCACTGACGAAACATAATGCCTAGTATAAAATGTACTGTCTAATATCAACACATGTTCCATTTTTACGAATTTAACCGAAATATTAGAATAAAAAGCTAGAATATGGGTATCACCCACCCAGGGTGCGGTTGAAGGGTTAATATGGATGCATAAATACTAGGTTAGAATAAATTAAATGGGTTGTCAAACTGCCCTTAAAATTGACCTACATTTTGAGGGTAGCAGGAATTGTTTGTCAATTAAAAAAGAGATGAGATAAACGATCACTCCGAGTCAGGATCGTTTATCTCATCTCTTTTTTAATTATTTAACGACCGAGTCATAGCATCTTTACTATATATAATTTTTTGTCAACTTTTGACGTTTACGTCAATACTGTTCTCAAAATTGACCTAAATTTTAAGGGGAGAAACTACTGGTCAACTCGTAACCTCCCTAGTAGAAATTCGTCATAGTATCTTTAAGGGCACTGGACAGTTCCACTGGAAAATTTCGAGGCACTTTACAGTTAAACTGGCTAAAAACTATAAAGTGATGTCACGCTAATTTGTTCAAGTTATTGTCCAGTCAAATTTTACAGTTTCTGATCATCAGTCCTGTAGAAAAACTGTACAAAATAATTCACTTGGAAATGTCAAAACTTTATTTATATTGACGTTTCGTATTGAACACGCACAAATTTGAAAATATAACGTTAAATTATTTTGTCAACAAATTAAATAAATTAAAATTTTACGAAACTATATTTTTACTGTTGGTGTATCTATTGTTACGTATAATAAATTATCTGTAAAATTATTTTTTAATAACTACATAATTAAAAAAAATTATGAACATTACTGATTCTTGTACACATGTCTTTTTTTTACAGTAAACAACATTCACTTTTTCCTTGAATTAAGCACAACACTGAAATAAATATTATTATTTTATCACACAACAGACTTAAAAGTAAACCATAATATGAAGAACTAATTCAGTTCAAACGAAAAATATCTAGCGGTATCGGGGAGCGAACTCGGGTCACACTGGGACGAAATACCTAAACGCACGCTTACGCATCACGGCCGTTCTAGTCGATGGACGATTCCGGAAAAATAATAACCATACTCTACCGGCAGGTAAAGCAGTTCCCTTTTTCATCTTTTCTAGCTCAACTGGCGAATTACTGGACAGCTACTGCATAACACTCTAAAGTTGAACTTATTGATTTTTATTGTATAGAAGTTCTGTCTGTCCAGTTATTCTCATGGTACTGTCTAGGCGTTCCGTGAAATTATGATTTAAAGTTTGTCGTGGCGTTAGCGCTACCGTCAGTCCAGCAACTGAACAGTGTTATATAGACATTTTCCATAAATACATCAGTGTATACACTGAAAAAAATAATTCGCGGGTATAACTAGAATTATGTCTATTTTTTCCGTAAGGAATTAGTAATAAATTGTTACTGGCTACTGTAATTAATTATAGACAGTTCTGATATAGATCGGAGAGCTATACATATGTCAACGTCAATACATCAATGTAAAACATAACCTCACTTTATTGGACCAATTCTAACTTTTTGTATGTAACAGGTTTGTTGAATTAATATTTATACATATAATAAGATTATGTAATCTTAAAAAAAAATTGTCTTCTGAATTTAAAAATTAGTTATTTTAATTAAGTCAATTAATTAAATCGAATTTTAAAAAAGTTTTCAAGTTGTCAACAGTAAAATAAAAGAACAAAATTAAAAATATGAAAACTATAAACTTTAAAACCAAAAGATTTATTTTATAGAAAATATTTCGAAAATGTCAATACACAACTGTTTAGTTACTGAAACCGGCGGTAGCGCTGACGCCACGACAAACTTTGGAAAATAATATCTCGGAACGCCTCGATAGTGCCATGAAAATAACTGTACAGGACTTCTATGCAGTAATAATCAAGTTCAACTTTATATTTTCTTTAACAGTGTTATGCAGTAGCTGTCTAGTAATTCGCCAGTTAAGCTAGATTAAACTTCCATGACTAAAACTGTACAGTAACTTGAATAAATCTAGTCATGCCACGACAAATTTCTACTAGGGCTATAGGTCAGAAAATCTTAAAACAGCGGCATTCTTTCCCTTCTCTCCATTTCAGATTTTATTCAAAAACCTTGTATTATAGCTCAAATTAAACGTAAAAATGTCAGTTTTTTAATGCCGTTTGGCCCTTTTTAAAATATTATTTTTCAAATTAACTGTGGAATATTTAGTGAAATAAACTCTGAATCCAATTTTTTTCATGGTAAGAAACGAAGAAAATGTCAAATTTCAAGACTCTATAGAGCCTACAATATTAAATTATGTGAGAAAATAAAAAAATTTTATATTCTTTCCTAAAATTAAAAATGGCTAATCCAATATGGCGACTAGAATTTAAAAAGTTTATCATTTTTGTTCAAACTCATCTTACATGGAATTTTTGTATCGCTGATGACGAATTTGGTAATAATTTTTCAAGATTCAAAATGGCAAATCCAAAATGGCTGACTTAAAAAATTAAAAATAAGTTGGCTTTGCTCAAAATTTGTTAATTGGGTGTTTTTGGGGTCTATGATAATGAATGTGATGTCAGATTTTTAGAATTCAATATAACTGATAGAACAGGGTTGACGTAAAACAAGGTTCAGGGTTCGAGTCCAGCTTGGTGAAATGTTATTTTTTAAATTATAAAATTATTCTAATTTTATGTTAATATTACTCTGCAATATTACCTTAATAGAAAACGTAATTCTACCTCCAGGCGGACATTTTGATATCCCAGTAAGATCACTGTAATATTGCAGTGGAGATTACGAATCTTCAGTGTAATATTACAGTGATGTCAATATAAGCTTACGTGCTGCTTGGGAATTTTGTTTCTAATGATAAAATATGAATAAAATTTTTGTTTATTTATTAAATATACACTTTTAAGTTATTTTTATTTACTCTACACGCTCGAGTTATAGTACTGGAATGTTAAATTAATTTTGCTTTGAAAAATTTACTATAGGATTACTGTAATTGTATACTAAAATATTACAATAATATTACTGTAATAATAATAATAATAATAATAAGGGACAGTATATTCAATTTAAAATTATTTATTTTAATTATAAAACAATTAGATTATTAATCTTACATTTCTTATTCTTATTTTGTCTAAAATAAATAAAAATTATTTCAATAAATGTTATAAATAATATAATGTAAAACTAAAATTGCACATTTTGAAATATAAAAACTTTGGGAGTATTAGCATAAATGATTATTATAATAATATATAACCTTAATATATAACGATCGCTGCGCATGACAGTAGTGACGTGATCACACACTCAGGTGTGCGTTGTAGCGGTACGGATTACTACTTTTTCGAGCAAAAAGTTAAAAAGTAAAACTCTAAAATTTCTACAAGTAATATTTACAATATACTGAATTTAAAAAGTAATACAAAATTTAATGAAAATTACAATGACGATGTAAAAATTAAAATTCTTAATGCAATTTTTAAAAGTGAATACTGTAATAATTAGGGGAGACTGGGGTAAACCCGCTCACTAGCGATTTGACGCTATAAACTCAACTTAAGATGGAGATATTTGTACTGTGAATAGTACTTAACATACAACTAATGTTAACGAACTTTCGTTTAGTTTCATGAATTCGTCATAGAATCAGAGACGATCAATTGTTTTTAGAAGTGCAAAAAAGAAAAAATGATCTTCGGATTTTTAAGTTTTTCGATTATTATTTTTGAGACTTAATTTATTCGACAAATTTTTTTTGATGCTATTGGATGTCCTTTTTCGAAATATATATGTAGTTTTGTTTGATTTCAAAAAGATTTATTTAAATTTATTCTGAAATGTGAGAAATACGTTCGGGTAAAGTCGCTCACATGAAGTCGGGGTAAAGCCGCTCACTTATTAAATTTGTGTAGGAAGCCGAATCAGTATTAACAGTATTTGCGTTTTTTTGGCGATCTTAAAATTGTTAATATTAAAAATATTTATTAAAAGAGAAATAATATTCATTTCCTAACAATGTTATTGAATTATTGGGTAATTAGTTGAATATTTAAAATTTTGAATGTTCCGCATTTCGCGATTTGTGGCGATTTTTTTTAATAGATGGCGCCGAACTATCAATATTTGTTGCAAACATTGAGCGGAATCATGTCTATATCAGTCATTATTAGTGATTATTAGGTTATAACAAACAACGCAAACAAATAATCAAAATTTGTCGCTGTCTTTTTCGGTTAAAAAAATACATAAATCTAGTTTGTTGTCTTCGTTCAGTTCACGTTTTATCATTGTTTATTTAAAAATTAAAAATTTTAAATTTCATTTGTTATTTATTATCAATAATAAAATCTATAACTTGTAACATCCACAATTGTATCTACATTTTAATTTTCTTTTAATAAAATATTATTTAAATTCACAGTTGCAAATCATGAAACCTATACTTACTATTTAATAAACCAATATTTTTTGTTTATAGAACTCTTAATTTATAATTAATAAATCATACTAAAGACGAAAATAAGGAGAAATTTAATATATATATTTACCCTGGAAAATTACAAATTTTCCCTAAGTAAAACTAAAACAGATAAATCAAAAATTCTTTTTTATTTTGTTAGTAGAAATCATAAGCTTTCAAATTATATAAATTAACTTGGATTTAGAGAATAATTTCCTAGGTTTTTACCGTCCTGAAAAAAGTGAGCGGGTTTACCCCAGTCTCCCCTACTATTAGTATTTTTCACTACAAAAATAGTAATATTTGGGTAGTTCAACAGTTGAATGAAGAAAATAAAGAAAATTTTGGCCCAATATGCTCATTTCTCAACAAATTTAAGAAAAAATAAATTTCTAGTATGGGAATATTTAGCTTTATTTTTAGCAAATTCGAATTACTTTGGTCAGAATTCGTTAAATTTTCCCTAAAAATAAAAAGTATATTTTTTAAATCGAAATGCTGAAAAAACATTTTTATTTAACTTTAAGAATGTGTTTACCAAAAAAAGGATTAAAAGTATTTTTTTATAAAAGTTACGGCAAATTGAATTTTTTTCAAGTTTTTAAACAAAATTATATTTCTCCTAAATGAATGAACCGATTTAAATGAATCAAGCGGGCATATAATAAGAAGATAAAATAATTATACTTTCCTTGAGAATTAGAGACAGAGTTTATTTTTGAATAATTAAATTTTTCAAACGCGCAGAAAATTAAAAAAAAATTGTTTATAACAAATTTGTTAAATAATTATTCAAAAATAAACTCTTTAAAAAGTCTCTAATTTTAAACGAAAGTATATCTTATCCCCTTAATCTATCTTAGTCATACAGTCAACCAAAAATTATGTTTGATTTACACATAATAATTTTGATTCAATGCATAGTAAATTTCGTTCGATATAAATTAAAATTAATTTAATAACAAAATATGTTTACGAAACGACTAGGAAACATTTTAATATTATAGAGAAGAAGAGAAGAGATATGTTGTCAAACGATGAAACGGCAAAACGACTAGGAAACATTTTAATATTATAGAGAAGAGAAGAGATGAGAAGAGAAGATTGAATTTACAAGAAGAAATTTATAACTTTTAAAAATAACTGAATTCTTATGATAAATACACTGAAACACTTTTTATTTTTAAATTTTACATAATTAATTTTAAATATTTATATGGTCGGTATCAATATTTATTATTAACAATATTAATAGTTGATACGTTTATACGATTAAGTAACATAAAAACATTGTTTTCTCCTGTTTGAAATGATCTTATTACATTTTAACACTCAAAGTCTTTCAATATATTGTTATTTCTATGACATAATTGAATTATGTATAGAATTTTTTTTAAATGATTTAAAATAATTAAAATTTTGGTAATAATTTTATTAAACGGTATAATTGAATTCTGTCGAAGAATTATTTATTTAAATAGGGTAAGTGTGCCAATTATGGCGCAGTTCTGGTTTAGCCATCATTGAAATAGCCAATTACGGCGGGGAAAATAATGTGTATTTAGAGGTTGTGTTGCGCGTCAAAACTGAAGCACGTGCATTCAGTAGAAATGTGCCAATTATGGCGAGGCAAAATTTTTATTCTTAAATAATTAAATTAATAATAGTTTAAGTGTGTTTCTTTTCATACAATTATATCGAGTAAGGTTGAAAATAATTTTTTAAACATTTTCAAGTAACTATATTATTCTAAAATAGTAAATAATTGTATTTTTCACAAAGTCGCCATAATAGGAGCACCCGCCATAATTGACACACTTACCCTAATTAGAATTCATCCAAAGAATTTAAAAAAAACATTTTTCTAAATGATTGATTTTTCGAGGAATTGATATTAAATTTTTATAAATATTGAATTTTACATGAAAAATGTTATTATTAGTAAGAAATGTATAAAAATTTTGATAAATAATTGACTTTTTGGAAATTTGTTTAAAATGCTATTCTAAATTACAATTGAGATTATCGGTAAACAACGGTTCGATGAGTTGAAAAGAGAGTTAAGAATAAGCGCTTAATTGATCTACTTGATAACGGAGTGATGTCGAGAGGATAACCAGCTCGACGTTGATTGTTGTTGTGTTGAGAGGATATACAACTCAAAGCGTAGTGTAGTAAGCCCAAGAGGATAACCAACTTGACTGATGTGTGTGGATATCGAGAGGATAACCAGCTCGATGCCAATTGTCGTTATGTTGAGAGGATAACCAACTCAACTTACAGTATAATATATCCGAGAGGATTACCTACTCGGTTAGTATGTGTGGATGTCGAGAGGATAACCAGCTCGATGTAAATTGTTGGTGTATTGAGAGGATAACCAGCTCAATGTAATAAAGTGCACTGGTATTGAGAGGATATCCAACCCCATACCATGGTATGTTTAAAGACGGCGGGGGGGGGGGGGTGCATGCAAATAAATGAATAGAATCGAGTCAAAAGCATGTAAAATTTCAAAGACAGTTTATTTTAAAAGTACAAGTCAATGAAAAAGTTTAAGTATCGAAGCCCGGGAAAATATTCTAAGTCCGAATTTCTTCTAAAATTTTCTAAGTTCAATTTTCTTCGAAAATTTTCTAAGTACGAAACTTTATAATTTTAGTATAAGTATAATGTAGTGGTTAGGCTGAGCGGAGGAGGAAGACCAACTTCTAGGTGAGCTCAGGATAGAACTGACGTTTTGGTCCAGTGCATCGAGCTCCCTCTATTGCCATTTCCCTAAACGTACAGTGGGAGAACTTCTCTAAGAGAGAGGGCAAGCTCGCGTCTGCGCTTTCTATCTCTGACTGAAAAGGATGCGCGTATACGGTTCACTCGTTTCGCTTGGACCAGAGACAAAGTCGCGCATCTTCTCGCGAGTTTTTTCTACATCTCAAAGAATTCTCTTAAAATAAAATTACTCAGCCTTCCCTAATTACTAAATTCACTTAACTTCTAATTAAAACTAAAATTATAACTAAGTCATAATGTACGGTATTATTAGATTATAAAATGTTATATATTAAACCATATATATATAATACATAACGTAAAATATACATATTAAAATATAACCTAATAACCCTTCATCATTATACGCTAAAATACATTTAAAATTGATAATTACTAGTGTTGCTTCGAAAAAACCCTAAAAAAATATCGAAATGGAGTAAAAAAATTAGTAAAATAGTAGTAGTAAGTAGTATTTATTTATAATTATTATTTTATTTATGTTTTATTCTATTTAGTAGATGAGTGCAAAGCCCGTTATAATAATAATAATTGTTCTACTTATATCAAACCTGTTCTAATATTTGTAATAATTTAATTTTCCCTAATTTTCTGAAATTTCTCAAAATTTACTAATTTTCAAATGTAATTATTATTCAAAACTGAAAATTCCAGAATCATAGGTATCCCAGGAGTAGAACAAAAGAGGTGTAGATTAAGAATTGTAGGATCAACTTGTTTTTAAATAAAAAAAATGTTGATCTTTCTATCCCAGATTGTTGTCGTAGCCGTTTATGGAAAAGAAGAAGACTGGCTCTTCGACAATTTGCAAGAACCTTTAGAATTAATTAATTCACGTCATTAAACTCGAAGGACAGGGTCGAATTTAGGTTACGCAATGCTTCAGGCTGCATCATGATTGATTACGATTCAAGAAAGAAAGAAAGAGAGAGAGAGAGAAGAAAAAACTCGTCTTTTCTTCAAAAGCCGCAAATTTCTCTGATTGAAAATTATAAATTATTCCACCGCACAACACAATTAATCGCTATTCCTCATCAAAATGTATGATTTATTAGATATTAATTAACATCAACTTTCCACACTTTTTGCTTAAAGATGTTTCCACTTATAATATAGCTCTAGCTACTCTCTGCGATGTGACTTTTTAACAAATTAACATTTTACGAGAAAATGGAAAAAAGATTTGCAATATTGGAAAATACTTTTATAATATAAAATTACTTTTATGAAACTTCCATTTAATTTGAATGGTTAAATCCTTCACTTTGAGGAACGTAAATACTTGTTACCAAATTGGTATCGAATAATTGGATGCGATAATTTTTTCCATAGAGAATAAAAGTCGGCGAAATAAGAAAAAAAAGAAAAGTAATGGACGATGTGAAAATCATGAGTAAAAAAACACGTCTCTTCACATAACACCTAATTAAATATTTCAATAACTCATTGAATAAATTTTATTTTTTAATCTTTTACAAGAAATGTTACAAAATAAAATACATTCATCAATCATTTTTAATAAATATTCACCTGTTCCTTGCTCTAGTTTTGACACAATATTTTTCAACGAGAATTAAGAATTCTTTTTCGTCTATTTGCTGGACATTTATAATTTTCGCTTTTTAAAAAACCATATTTACACGAACATTATTTATTACTCTATTTTCTGTAAAAACTGTTTATAATTTTTTCTTCTTCACGGATATTCGACAATTATTTCGCATTTAGACATGTGACTGCTAGCTCACTACATGTAAATTATAACCCACACAGCACCAAACATTTCCTGAAAGTCGACAGGACCTCGTTCAGAGAGGTTAGAAACAATTGAGTGTCGATGTTCGTGATTGATTGTGTGAATGTTCTCTCTAAATCTGAATTAGTAGTTTTCTACGGGGCGGTTCAAATACTACACATTTAAACTGTACTCTGTTAAAACTCTACACGGCAAACTGTGCAATGATAAATTCTGCATTGTTTAAACTCTCCACAATTAAATTTCTAAATTCTACACAGTTAAATTGAGCACTGTTCAAACTCTACATATATTTATTAAATAAGTAAAAGTTATTAATTTTAAACCTTACACAGTTAAACACTTTACGGTTAAAATGCACACGTGTTTAATTAATAATAGAATAATATAATTATTTAATTCTACGCAGTTAAATTACACATACATAAATTCTACACACGTTTATCAAGTAAAAAAGAAAATTAATTTCGATAAATTCTCTACGTTTAAATTAAACACTGATAAATTCTTTACATATTTATTGAATAAATAGAAAATTGATTTCTTAGACTCTACACAGTTAAATTATTCACCTTTAAACTCTGCACACGTTTAATATATTTTTAAAAATTAATTATGTTAGAATTCTATACAGTTACATTGCACACTGTTAAACTCTACACTAATTTATTTAGTAATAAAAAATTAATTTCATTAAATTCTTTAAATTTAAATTAAACACTGGGAAAAAATTTTAAAACCCAATTGAACTGCAAATTTACATCAAGCAACTAAACAAAGTGAAAAATAATTGACATTCAACAAATACGTTGTAATTAAAAACTAACAGAACATTAAAAATAATAATTAAGTGAGCAAGAATGTAATGACATTAATTTTTCTACAAGTAAATTGTATTTTAAATATATATTACACTGTTAAAAATGTCTAATAAAGTACCGACAAGAAATATCTCAATTAATCATAAAATTTTTTTATACAATTTTGATTATAGTTAGAATAAACAAAATAAAATATGATTACAATTAAAAAGTCATCATTCTCAATTACTGCATAACGTGTGACAGGTCATTTAGTGATAATCTTGTGATTGTACATACAATATATTTGAAGTGTAGGAAATAAATATATAAGGGATGGTAAATTAAATGACTTTACTTTTACGTTCAACAAAGCAATTCGTTATACTTTCAGATTTACAGCTCGTTATTTATCACTTTTTATTAACTCCATAACGAATCATCCACTTCTATGCACTTTACTGCTTAACAAGCGCAGAGACTTGGATCCGCGATAATAAACCTTTAACCATTAGGCACGCGCGCTTCGCTAAGGCTAGATCACTAATCGAGATCATTTATATATATATATATATATATATATATATATATATAAAACTCTCATTCGATCGTGACCTTGATCGCTCGATATCACGAAATTGATCATTTCCATCTTTCCTATACTCTCATAATCTATTGCGAAAATTAAAAATATAATAAAAAATAATATAACATCTCTTGAAAATTTACTTCTCTTAAAAAGTTAGATATTATTTGTCAGGATATGTCTGTACAGAGA
This sequence comes from Leptopilina myrica (nomen nudum), assembly GCA_032872475.1. Taxonomy (NCBI): domain Eukaryota; kingdom Metazoa; phylum Arthropoda; class Insecta; order Hymenoptera; family Figitidae; genus Leptopilina; species Leptopilina myrica (nomen nudum). The sequence continues at coordinate 10,239,594 of CM065467.1, forward strand.
GTATGCGCCTAATGTTGCTGAAAGATTACTGCAAATATGTTGCAAAGTCGTTGCAAGCTTGCTGGAAATTTTCAGAATTAGTTTTCAAATTTAAAACCAATTAGAAGATCTTATCAAAGTAGATGGGAAAATTTTGGAAACCAATTCGAGGGGATTGACAAGCTAAATAACTATTTAGGGGAAAGGTGTACGAGATGATCCCTATAAGGGAGAATGACCATTATTCAAAGAAAAATCAACATTTTCGAGTTTTTTTGTACCAACTAGTATCTTAACTTATCTAATTAATCTATCTAACTTTTCTGATTAGAAATATATGCAGCTAATCAATATGAGCAAGATGATCCGTAGGTTTATCGTAGCCCAAGTATTAAAAAAGGAGACTAAATTGAAGGAATAACGTGTATCAATATTAAATATGCATTATTTAGGACATAAATGCTTTTGAACACTCACCACGATTCGTTTTCCTATTTTAGAATTACGTGTCATTTTCTACATCAAGAAAATTAATATAATAGGTGTAGATTTCAACTTTTTGTATTAAATAAGTTAGTTTTCATAACAAAAAAATATAAGAAGCGAGAAAAATTGAATTTTTTTTTAATACTAAAAAATTCAGTTTGAGGTGAAATAAAATACATGGGAATCAGAGGGGATCATCTTGCCCCAAATGACACTAATTTCTAATGTGTTTGTAACTTAACCTACAAGCTTTGGTAGTGAAAAGTAACAATTAGAACACTTAATTGAAGATATACTGAAGATATCGGTACAAAGAACTTTGAATTCCAGCTTCTACAACAAAAGTTACCAAAGTTCAAAGTTTAGCTTTCCTTGTATCAACAATATGAAATTTTAATTTTTTCCAATAAAATTTTTTTAATGACGTGTGTTATCAAGACAATTTGACTGATTCATAGGTATGTCATTGGCAACGTATTACCGTTTTTACCTGAACCGTAACGCTAATAGTCTCTTCAGAGTTCGAAAGGATCATCTTGCCCCAGGGGATCATCTCGTACACCTTTCCCCTATTAGAGAAAAAAATCTTACCCTTAAGAATTATCAAATCAGTTTCAGTTTTAATGTCAAGAATTTTATTTCTATGATAAAATCTTGGTTCTCTTTTTGTTTCAGCAATCGCAGAAAAAAGTAACTAATTATAATATTAGAAAATAACTAAATAGTAAGTTAATAAGAAAATAATAAAATTTTAGACTCTCCCCAGTCAAAAAATTTCTACAGAATGATTCTATAGAATGACTCTATAGATCATTCTATAGCGAATTCTGTAGAATATTCTACATTCATAAAAAATATTTTTTTTGACAAATTCTATAGAATATTCTATGGAATTCTTTACAGAACTTTTTTAACTAGGTCAGTAAAAATCAGTACACTAACCCAGGTGCGAATTGTCGGTCGGCCCATAGTCGGACCAACCATGTTCATGGTCGGCCCAACTTGGTCAGCCAAAGGTCGGGCCACCATGTGGATTGATCACGCCGGCCTTCCAGTGCGGTTGACACAGTTGGACCAACCGTTGGCACCAAAGTTGGGCCGTCTATGGATGCCAAAGTTGTGCCGACCGTGGGATCGAATAGTTGGACATCCTTCTGTAACCACGGTCGGCCCAACTTTGGTAAAGGCAGTCTTGCCAACCAATGACAAATGTTAATAAAAAAAATGTTCATTGAAGTTGACAATTACCTTCAATTGATCACACATTTATCGCACATACATTATATTAGTTATAAACATATTAAAATATTTAACGCTTGGGGGATCGAACTCGCAACCTAACGCACTACAATCAGACACGCTACCACTATGCTACGCTCACATATCTGAACAAGGAGCGTGATAACTTTATAAACTACAACCGTACCCGACCGTTGGCACAATTGTGGGTGACGGTCGGGCCAACCATCAAGAAAACGATTTTTTAACTGTGGCGAGCACAGTTCACCCGACCGTCGGCCCCACTGTGGCTGATGGTCGGCCCGACCATAAAAAAGTTGATTTTCTCAACTGTGGCGGCCACAGTTCACCCGACCGTCGGCCCCACTGTGGCTGATAGTTGGGCCGACCATCAGTTCTCCCGGTCGGCATTCATGGTTGGCCCGACTTTGGGTGAAACATTGAACAAAAGTCGGGACACCTTTGGGTGCCACAGTTGGTCCGACTTTGGCCCGACGTTCCAACTGTGGCGGCCGACCGAAATTCGCACCTGGGAAGAAAACATTATTCTTAAATCAAACAGAAAAATAATTTTAAGTGATTTTGTTTAACTGTAATTAGTTTGTTAGCTTAATCCCAATATATAAAAAACATCTATTGCTTTGATTCAAAAATATTTTTTGTTTAAATAATTATGTTTCATTCAAACATATTTTCTGTTTTTATTTATACAAAAAATTTGTTTAAAAATTTTATGTTTGATTCAAACGTAAAAGTCGATTATAATAAATAATTTAAAATAAACCACAACTTATGTTTGAATTAAACATAATATAATATTTCTTTAAATTAATCAAAAAATATGTTTAAATTACACTTAAATATGTTTAACTGTATAGCAAAGATATTTGAAGTTTGATTTAAACAAAATATGTTTGAATCAAATAAATCGTTTTCTCAGTGTATGATAGCAAGTTCAAGCGAAAAAAAATAAATTAACAAAGAATCGAGAAAGTGCAAAGAAATAAAAAGAAACCAATTTAGAATCAAGAAAGTTTCAAAATGCTTGTAAAAGGACAAATTTTGATTTCAATTGATACCTTCACTGGATTTCTTTGATGCACAATATGAAAATAAAACAATTACTATTAAATTCTCCACTAAGAATAGTAGCGTCAGTGCGTAGTTGTATTAAAATCGTTGAAAAAAGATTCTAATACAAAAGTACGAGATTTACTAGAAACAGAGGCACTGGTGTCTACTCAGCACTGGTGTCTACTCAGCGATCATGGCCCGAAGTTTACTTCCGGTCCATGGGAGAGATACACCGACCTTCGAGGTCCGAGTTTCTTAGCTCACCTGACACTGGATATCATAGACGTCGCATCAATGCTTCGGCAATGCTATAACGTCTATGTAACTAACGGAGGCGGTTCAGGGCCCATCCTGGCCAGATGGTAGTACCCTGTTAAGGCCCGATTGTCTCTCGATACGAGACAAAACACCAAGTATGAGCGATTGTAAAAACAAGGAAGAGTACCTGCGGAGTAATGCTTCGGCTGAATCTCTCACTGGTTCCGATCGTCAAGCGCTTTCGAGCGTGCGGGCGGTGGCCAGTGGCCCAAGGATGCAGGAGGGCAACAACGCGTTGGTAGTGCCACAGATCATCGTGGACAAGGCGGAGAGACGAGGGAGTACGAGCAGCGTGACGAGTCAGGCTAGCTGCATTTCTGTCTTCAGTAATGCTTCAGCAAAGGACATTGCTAGCTGCAACAAGGACCGAGATGAATGCATAAAACTGCGGGAAGAAGAGGCGGTATGCATTCTAGCAATAGAAGAAGAGGTCAGTAAGATGATAAAGTCCTGCGAAGTCCAAAGAAATGTCAATATGACAATCAAGGATGGACTTAAAAGCATAACATCGCTCATACAGGAGACCAAATTGAAGCACGCAGCAGCTACAGAAAAGGACGAGAGCTTCTACCAAGGATTGACCTGGTCGGAAGAAGCTAGACAAGATCGCAGAGTTAGAAGAGATCGTTGTAACGCAATCGTGTTGAGAAACGTCGTCTTGGATGCTCAGAAGCGGAAGAGAAGTGATCCTGAGCCTGCGAAGGATCCAAAAAGGAAAAGGGAGGAGAGACCTAAAAAGACTAGAAGCAAGGGGATCAAAACGGTTCCAAAGCCACATCAGGTCAAGAAGGAGAAAGCCACAGTGATCGTTAAAGTGGCTGAAGGAAAAACTTTCGCCGAAGTGCTGGCGAAAGTTCGAAAAGAGGCTGACCTGGAGGCCAGTCAGACAAGGGTTGTGGGAGCTTTACCCACTAAAACGGGAGACCTACTTATTAAGATTGGTGGGTCTTCAAACAAGAAGCTGTTCACCGAGGAGGTGACTAAGGTGATCGGTGACCTGGGTAAGGTGCAGATGGCGGACCGGCAAACTACGCTGGAAATCCGCGATATGGACAGCCTTACTGAGAAAGAAGACGCCTTGGGTGCCTTGGATCAAGTTTCTACGGTACCAGCAGGAAGCAGGAAGGTGACGGTTCTCGGACCAAATAAGCGAGGTATGAAGCTCGCGGTCGTGGTCACCACCCAGGAGGACGCTGCCAGGTTGGAGAAGATGGGGCACATTAAGGTCGGTTTTGTGTCCTGCAGAGTGAGTAGGAGAGTTATGGTCACAAGGTGTCACAGGTGCCTTGACTATGGCCATGTAGGCAGAGACTGCCAAGCAGTAGATAGGTCAGCTGCGTGCTTCAAGTGCGGAGAAGCTGGCCATAAGGCAGCAGATTGTAAGAAGCGCCCATGCTTCTTCTTATGCAAGGCGAAGTTCGGCGAGAAGGAGAGTATCCAACATGTCGCCGGATCAGGAGGATGCAAGGTCTTCAGATCTGCCCTAGAGGAAGCCAAGAAGACTTTGTCAAGGACAAGAAGAAAATAAGGCCAGAACAAGAGCGGCACGGAAGAGTCGCGACAGCGACTAAACGGGACCATTCATCTACGAAGTCAGAAGCCCCTAGGTAGTTCCGTAGGTGAATAATAGGTCTAATATAAATGGGTTTTTAACATGGTATGGTCGATGTGAGTCCTGATGTCTAAAACAAAAGGCAATCGATTGAGTCCTGTATGATTCAATTTAAAACAAATTGTTTCTCTATAAAAGATTTTACTGTTTTCATAACCTTTCCAATTGGATTTATTCGGTTGTAAAGTTTATGTTAGCTACCCGCCAGAATGCAAAAAAAAAAAAAAAGAAACAGAGGCACTATTTTTGAAAATTTTAGTACGAAGAAAATAAATAAATGAGAAATAAATGAGAACTTTAAGAGGACGATTCAAAAGATACATTCACCGTGAAGTATCATAGGTTTGGTATTATTGACGAAACACAGTCACGACTAACATTCGCTACCGAATCTATTTTAGAGCAGTCTTTTAAAGCGACACGAAACATTTACAGCATCGGATAGTGCTTATCAGGATCCCGATTCTCAACAATCTGATATAGATTTTAGACGTGTATCTTAAGTATTTTCTTAATCCAAGATATACGTACAAGTAACGTTGTGTCGAAATAAGAACAGAATTTTAAAAATTCTAATAATATTCAATAATTATTATTATATTTACAATATTTAAAATATTATTAAATCATAATCTTTATATAACTGTGGAGATTAATGAACTTCTCTAATTAAATATAATCGTCGCAGTAATGCAATAAACACGGAGAGAAATGAGTTTGTTATTATATGGATAGCGAATTTTTAGTTATTACAGCTAAGAATTAGCTGTTTTAGCAAAACAAATTAGCTATTTTAGCTAATTATTAGCTGCATTAGCTAACAATAATTGCTATCCATATAATAGCAATTAAGGTTAGCTAAGGTAGCTAAAAATTAGCTGAAATAGCTATAACTTTTTTTCTCCGTGAAGGATTTAAAGTTCTATCAGTATTTCCAAAATAAAACATAAGCAACTTCCGAACATTCAAGCTATCCTACAGATGTTCTAACAATAAGAAGAATCACTAAATCTCGCACGAAATCAAGCTATTAAATTAATCTAATTTATTTATTACGATTTGTATTTGTTTAAACAACATTTTTATTTATAGCTGACCAAATTCTTTCCTTCAGCGCAAAATTTGTAAAACAAAACCAAATATTCATTTTAATCGAATAAATATTTACCCACATAGCACAAAAACTTCCAGGAAACATCCAGGAAGTTTCCCGTGTAGTGATGCACTTCGAGCGAGTCTCGTCTCGAAAAACCGAGAATCTCGCGAGAAAAACAATGAAAACAATTGAATGTTATATTTTCATATCATTTTCTTTTATGAAAGAACAGAGTCTCGTCGTGCATCACTATTCCCGCTGCAACCTTCGGAAGTTACCCTTGGAAATTTCCAGGAAATACAATAATATTTGCAGGTTAGAAGCTTCCCATGGAAACTTTCTGGAAGTTACCAGGAAATTTCAAAAAATTATTAAAATTTTTTTTAGTGAAATTATTATTTAAAAAGGTTTAAAAAAATTTAAATGATTCAAATTTTGCAATTCAAAAATTCAAAAATTAAATTAATATTTTATTTCACCTAAAATCGTTACGGCCTACTTTTAGAAAAATCTCATAATTGTATAAATAATGTTTAATGTCTATAGAATTCACTTTCGATAATTATTTTCAAATAATGTTTTAATTAAAGTTATAATTATAATTTTTAAATTAGGTTGCACAGAAAAAGGGTTAGTTTGACAGTTATGAAAATTTAATAAAAAAAAAGCATGTAAATAATTTAGATAAAACAAATTTCTTGGTTTATATTTGTTAAAAATGTGTTAATTTACTTGTATATGTAGATTATTACATAAACATACCCAAAATAATAGATCAAAATTAATTTTAAAACTTACCTATGAAATGTCGAAAGTCACCATATTTCAATTGAATTTTTCTAAGAACTTTATAAATATTAAAAAATGTGTTACTGGCTAATAATTAAAACATTCAATGAACTTTCACATTATGTGCTGTTTTATTCGTTTTATAGTATAGAAATGTAAAAAAATTTACCTTTAATATCCCGTGTAGAAATTTGGTGCGCTGAATTCGAATCTGGCAACGAAAACCTCTCATCACGTCAGGATTTTGAGAAAAGTGGGGGAAATTTTCCAAAAATCATGTTTTTCGCTGTTTTCAAAAATTTCTACCGCGTAAATCCTACGTGCTAGAGACTTGTCATATGAGTCAAATTAAAGCCTGAACCCTGTACTTTAAGAAAATAAATCGATATTGATGACAACAAACTAAATTAGCCGCAATAAATAATTTTTTTTAACAGTTGGCAAGTATAAAAAATTGACTCACACAGTCCGTCAATACAACAGTTTTAATAAAAATTATTGGATTCGCTTAGAATTTATTACTTTAGGGGTTTCGGGGTCCTTGATTACAAATATGATGTAAAAATAAAAAATCTGTAGTTCGATTCTAATCAACGACACCAAAAACCCCTGAGTAACAAGTTTCAAGTGAATTTGATCAATTTTGGAAAATAAGTCCGCCATATTGGATCTGACATTTTGAATTTTTCAAATCTGACAACATATTCGTAATCGGCGAACCCAAAAGCCCATCAGTAACAAATTTTAAGCGAATCCAATCATTTTTCAAAATAGTTTAATTTACGGACAGTGTCAGTCAATTTTTATGCTTGACAACTGTTAAAAAAATTATTTTTTAAGGCTAATTTAGTTTGTTGTCAGCAATATCGTTTTATTTTCTTAAAGTACAGGGTTCAGGTTTTAATTTGACTCTTATGACAAGTCTCTAGCACGTCAGATTTACCCGGTAGAAATTTTCAAAAACAGCGAAAAACATGATTTTTGGAAATTTTTCCCCACTTTTCTCAAAATCATGACGTGATAGGAGATTTTCGTTGCCAGATTCGGATTCAGCGCACCAAATATTGCGGGAAATCACTTCTTGACCTCTGACAACGGCAATTTTTATTTTTTTTGCAGGCTTGTGTTATTAATCAGTAATACATTTTTTAATATTTATAAATTTCTTACAAAAATTTAATTGAAATGTGGTGACTTTCGACATTTCATAGGTATATTTTAAAATTAATTTTTATCTATTATTTTGGGTATTATTTTGGTATTATCTATTTATACAAGTAAATTAACCCATTTTTAACAAATAACAATTAAGAAATTTGTTTTATCTAAATTATTTACATGCTTTTTTTATTAAATTATCATAGCTGTCTAACTAACCTTTTTTCTGTGCAACTTAATTTTAAAATTATACTTATAACTTTAATTAAAATTTTTTTTTAATAATTAGGGTCATTTGGGGTAAATGTAAACGCAATATCTATGTTTCATCAAAAACATTATTTTTTTTATAAAAGGTAAAACGGACGGATTTCTTCTCTAGAAAAATTTTATAAGGTACAAAAAATATTGGTGCACCTGAATCGCCAAAAACTGACTGTTCACATTTACCACGAGATTTTGAAATTTTCCTCAAATTCGGGGTAAATGTAAACACCACTGTAGTTAAGCGAGGTTTAAAAAACAAGTTATTTCGAGTATACTACTGTTTTAAGGGTTGGAAAAACTGAAAAAAAATTCTTCGTAGATGTATAGTAAATCAACCAGTTGACTTATAAAATATATATCATATATAATAAACAATCAACCATTACAAAATTAGTAATGTAAAAACTTGAATAACTTAATCAAATTGTTGCTGAATAAGAATCTAAAATCGAATTTTAAAATTTCAAAATGGTGGTTCCAATATGGCGGTCAAACATAACATATTGTTAAAAATTGATCAAATTTTTAATTTTCAAAATGGCGGATTGAATATGGTGTACGAACCTAAGAATCATGAAGCACCGTTGAAGAACCGTTTTCCTATATTTTAAGCATGTAAATGCACTATGCAATACTATGCAGGTCTATACCTGCAACTGACTAACACGAAGGAGAAACAAAAGAAGACCTAATTTCCTTTTCTATGTAATTTTACATTGCCAAAGTAATGAAATTGTGAAATAGAAGCAAATTTGTTCAATTCCCTTACGAAAAAGTATGACATGTAATTTACAACATGAATGAGTGTTGTAATTTACGTGGCGTTTTTTCGCGACGCCAAGAAAAAAAACATAATCGAGAATGTCAAATTGTTTTTAACTTCTCAGGTTATCTAACCAAATTATCAAAATTGATTCGAAGATATTGTTAACTTGTTTCACCTTTATTAAATTATCAATCAAAAGTTCTAATTAGAAGTAAAAATAAAATTTGTTTTCTAACGGACAGTATGATATGTATTAATATTATAGTTTTATTTTGTGTCCTTTAACCCCTTAAACCGCCTCTCAATAAAAAATTTGCATAGTTTTTTGAATTTTAAAGTAATCTTACACGCATAGAAAGATTGGTTAGTTGAAATAGGAACATAGCTAATAAGTTTGCTGTCATATTAAATAGGTTCGAACCTATTTGATATGACAGCAAACTGACTCAAAATACTGATGATGGTTGACAAAACGAAGTGGTTCGCTGTCATCGCAAACTTTTTAGTTGTGATAGATAATAATTAAAGATTTGACAGCAAATATCAATTAAACTATATACATAATCCTGTTAAAGGTTTTTGTGCCTTGAAGTTTGTACATGATAATGTTTTGTTTGTGGCGTCGCGAAATAACGTCACGCAAATTACTGCAACTGTTCATGTCGTACATTACATGTCATATTTTTTCGTAAGGGATTACTTTCTTTTAAAATGTAAACACTTAATTATTTATTAACTAAATTGACGAAAATCAAAAATCAAAGTCAATTTTTGTTAAGGCATTAATAAAGAAGAATAAAAAATTTTAGTTTGATTTTTTAATTTATTTTTATGCAAATGTGAGACAACATACTGATACAGTAAAACTTTGATTTTCAATCTTTTTTGAATTAACAAATAACTTACACTATGGCATTGCCAATTGTCAAAATAAAATATTGACAATACTCAGAACATCTTGTAGGTGAGCTGTGGTAAAAATATTGACGTTGTACTTATTTTTTGTAAATTTAGCTAAAAAACATCCACTGTTTATATTTACCCTTGTTTATACATTCACACCAAATGACCCAACCGAAAGTGAATTCTATAGACATTAAACATTATTTATACAATTATGAGATTTTTCTAAAAGTAGGCCGCAACGACTTTAGGTGAAATAAAATATTAATTCCATTTTTAAATTTGTTATTGAGCGATTCCAAGCCAAGTGATCAAGAGAATTTTTTATGATTTTAGCAATTTTAAAAATATTTTGTAAATTTGTTCCTTTATATGCATGGAATAAGAATGTATAAAAAATTTTTCAAAATTTTCAAAATTTGTTGAGTTATGTCTTTTTCAAAATTTTGATCGTTTTTTTAAAAAAGGCACGTAACTTTTTTTCTTGTTGACCGATTAAGATAAACTGTTTTAGAAAATATTCACAATAAAAAGTACTTTCAAGAAAAAAATAAAAGAAAAAAAAAATTTATTTTTTGCGCGAAAAAAATTTGAAAAAAATTTTTGAATTCAATTTTTAGAAAAAATATACCTTCGATTTGAAATTTTATTTTTTGTAAATATTGTCAATAAAGTAAAGAATACTTCCTATAAATTTAATTATGGGACAACAATAACTTTACGAGAAAAAAAATAAAATGTCCAGTGCGGCGCATCGGGACGTGTGCAGTATTTGCTTATAGCCGCGCAAGTTTTGTTTTAAATCTTTTTAAAGGTCATACTTTCTTGCTAAAATGATTTTTTTTCTAAATTTTGTATTTAAAATTAAAATTAAAATTAAAAATTGATTTCTCGAGCGTTATTTTTGAATTTTTTAATAAAAAATTTTTTAAATAACAATAAGTATTAAAATAATGATGACATATTTTTTTGGCTTTATTGATTAAGAAAATTAATCAAAAATCTTATTAAAATAGTATTGGATTCACAAAGAAATAGAAAATTATTTAGTTAAATATTATTTAAACAATTAAAAGTAATTATTATCATCATGAAGTGTACTTAGAGCTAGAAATTTATAGTTTTTTATATATTTTGCATTGAATTGTATTTTGAAAATTGAAGTATAAAATAAAAACTAAAAATTTATAAGGTAATATGATTTTATCACTCGTTCGTATTAGTTATTATAAAAATTTATAAGTTAAACATTATTTACACAATTAATTTTAGTTTTTTAATTTACTACAGTTAAAACAAGAAATTCTTAGTTTTTCTTAATTGTGAAAAAATCAATTGCAATCCCTATTTTTTATTTTAATCTACTGCATTAGCAAAACATAAAGCGACACCTTTTTTTAATTGAAAGTGAAAAAAAATAATAATTAAATCTTTTTTAATAGGGTTAACAATTTTAAGTTTTAAACATTATAGTTTTTTTGTGCTTTTTGTATTGTTAGAAAAAATGTTGACTATCATCTCAGTACGAAAAATAAGGATAAACTAATGCAGTAGATTTGATTAAAAAATAGGGATTGCAATTGATTTTTTCACAATTAAGAAAAACTAAGAATTTCTTGTTTTAACTGTAGTAAATTAAAAAACTAAAATAAATTGTGTAAATAATGTTTAACAAATAAATTTTTAGAATTTATTTTACACTTCAATGTTCAAAATACAATTCAATGCAAAATATATAAAAAAAATATAAATTTCTAGCTCTAAGTACACTTCATGATGATAATAATTACTTTTAATTGTTTAAATAATATTTAACTAAATAATTTTCTATTTCTTTGTGAATCCAATACTATTTTAATAAGATTTTTGATTAATTTTCTTAATCAATAAAGCCAAAAAAATGTCATCATTATTTTAATACTTATTGTTATTTAAAAAATTTTTTATTAAAAAAATTCAAAAATAACGCTCGAGAAATCAATTTTTAATTTTAATTTTAATTACAAAATTTAGAAAAAAAATCATTTTAGCAAGAAAGTATGACCTTTAAAAAGATTTAAAACAAAACTTGCGCGGCTATAAGCAAATACTGCACACGTCCCGATGCGCCGCACTGGACATTTTATTTTTTTTCTCGTAAAGTTATTGTTGTCCCATAATTAAATTTATAGGAAGTATTCTTTACTTTATTGACAATATTTACAAAAAATAAAATTTCAAATCGAAGGTATATTTTTTCTAAAAATTGAATTCAAAAATTTTTTTCAAATTTTTTTTTCTTTTATTTTTTTCTTGAAAGTACTTTTTATTGTGAATATTTTCCAAAACAGTTTATCTTAATCGGTCAACAAGAAAAAAAGTTACGTGCCTTTTTTAAAAAAACGATCAAAATTTTGAAAAAGACATAACTCAACAAATTTTGAAAATTTTGAAAAATTTATTATACATTCTTATTCCATGCATATAAAGGAACAAATTTACAAAATATTTTTAAAATTGCTAAAATCATAAAAAATCCTCATGATCACTTGGCTTGGAATTGCTCTATTTAATTGAAAAATGATCGAATTATCTAAATATCGTAGGGTCAGAGCAGCTCAACTGTGTTAAAATTTTTATTGATTTTCTAAAATGTTAAAACTTTTATGAAAATCAGTAGTTAACAACAATACAAAAAAACACTTTTAACCGTTTTTTGAAATTTTAAAGTTTTGTTATAGTTTTTGCATTAACAAAATAATACAATATTAAAAAAAATTAATAAATTAAATGCCGTTTACAATAAATTAATAAAATTTAGACTGAATACACAAAATTGTTCACCCTTTTAAAAGAAAATATTTGCAAGATTGTAAATTTAAAAATTCCATATTTTTAATAACAATTTTATAAACAATTTTAATTATTTATGTTTTCTACACCTCCAATTGCAATTAAACTCATAGGAAGTGTACTCAGTAGTCTCGTCTCGAAGCCCCAAAAAAAATTTTGGTATTTTCAATTGGGAATATACATAACGAATTTTTTTATTAAAAACGCGCACCAACTCCACAGAGGGAGAAAGTTAATTGTCATGAAAAATTCAGTCTAGAGAATACAAATATTATTCTACAATTAAAAGTCCAAATTTTCGAAAATTCATAACTCAAAAATTTGAACAATTAAACATAAATAAAAAAATACGTATCTGTTTTTTTTCGATACAGAATAGAAAAAAAATATTTTTCGCCGATTTTAAGAGGTCGACTTAAATCTCACGTGGAATTGCCCATATATTATAGGGTCAAAATAAGTGAAACCGGCCACTTGAAAAATTTTTGTCTCCAATTTTCAAGTTATGTATGATTTTTGGTAGATATATGAGTACACTTGAGCCTTCCAATTCTATAACTCGCCCGACGCTCGGATGCACGCGCTAATACCAGTCGGGTAGCAGAAAGCGCCTCTGGGCCTATCACTGCTACCCGACTGGTATTAGCGCGTGTCTCCGAGCGTCGGGCGAGTTATAGAATTGGAAGGGTCACTTTTTGCCCCTAAAATATTTTTCAAAAAAAAAAAATTATTTTTGAAGTAATCAGGTGTTAAAGTTTTGGGTCATTTTATTTTCATTTTATTATTACTTTGAAACAAATAAAGATAATTAAATGAATTTTTTAAAATTAAAGCTTAAAGTCTATACTTTAAGGAATAAATAAAGCGATTGCTAGAAAATGAAAATTTATAATTGTTATTAACAATTCTTTTAAACAATTGCAAATTGAAGAATGTTCTCAATGTTATTGAAACATTAAATTTCGATATAATGCGCAAAACTCCAAGGATTAATTAAAAAAAAGAAAAATGAGTAACCTTTAATATTGTAGAAATTCTGTAGATTTTTCTGACAAAATGCAGGCGAACATCAACTCGAGTTACTGGAAAAAGATAAAATTGCAAACGAATAAATAAGATCGTCTTTTGTTTTTTTAGAAACTTCACGCTTTCATGCGGATTTTTAAGATTAAAAGTTAATTTAAGTCGACCTCTTAAAATCGGCGAAAAATATATTTTTTCTATTCTGTATCGAAAAAAACAGATACGTATTTTTTATTTATGTTTAATTGTTCAAATTTTTGAGTTATGAATTTACGAAAATTTGGACTTTTAATTGTAGACCTCTATTCAGTAGCTTATAAGTCCGAAAATATTGAGTTTAGGAAAAAGTTCTTAAAGAATTAAAGTTTTAGTTTTCTTTCGACTTTTAAGAAATGTAAACAATAATATTTTTTAAAAATTTTTTATTAAAAAAATTTTTTTTTTTATAAACAAATTAATATTTTTTTAACTTTGGGCCGGATTTTTTTTATTTTTCAAATTTCCCGAAATGGGCCTGATGTGTTAAATAAGTTTTAAAATATTATCAAATATCACTTGCAAGCATCACAGTGGGATTTTTTTTACATTTAACTTTTTAAAACTGTTTACAGCGCAGACCTGTAATTTAAAACAAAGAACTCTCAAATATATTAAAAATTATACCTTGTAGACAGTTTTAGAAAGTTAATTGTAAAAAAATCCCACTGTGATGCTTCCAAGTGATTTTTGAAAATATTTTAAAACTCATTTAACACATTAGGCCCATTTCAGGACTTTTTGGAAAATCTTCTCTATATTATAAGGTACAAAAAAATTTTTTAAAAAATAAAAAAAAATCCGGCCCAAAGTTAAAAAAAATTAATTTGTTTATAAAAAAAATTTTTTTAAAAATATTTTTGTTTACATTTCTTAAAAGTCGAAAGAAAACTAAAACTTTCATTCTTTAAGAACTTTTTCCTAAACTCAATATTTTCGGACTTATAAGCTACTGAATAGAGGTCTACAATTAAAAGTCCAAATTTTCGTAAATTCATAACTCAAAAATTTGAACAATTAAACATAAATAAAAAATACGTATCTGTTTTTTTCGATACAGAATAGAAAAAATATATTTTTCGCCGATTTTAAGAGGTCGACTTAAATCTCACGTGGAATCGCCCATATATATATATATATTAACCCTGTAAAGTCAACCCACACAGCACCAAACATTTCCTGAAAGTCAACAGGGGTGCGTTCGCGTAATTACAACTTCACTCTCACTTTCACTTTTCCAAAATTCAATTTAATTTTCATTGCCACTTCACTTTCACTCTCGCTTTCACTTTTCTAAAATTTAATTTAATTTTTACTCTCACTTCACTTTCACTTTCATTCTCACTTTTCCAAAATTTAATTAAATTTTAATTGTCACTCTCACTTTCACTTTTCCAAAATTTAATTTAATTTTTACTCTCACTTCTTTTTCACTCTCACTTCACTTTTAGTCTCACTTTTACATTTCCAAAATTTAATTAAACTTTCACTTTCACTTTTCCAAAGTTTAATTTAATTTTATAAGAAATAATTTAGTCGAACAAAACAACTGAAAACGCAAATTGATTATTTTAATTAACGTTTGTGTCATAACTAAAATAGGTGTTATAAACGAGAATAATTGGATGTTTAATATCAAGTGATATTTCTTATTTTAATTTAATACTAAAAGTATTTGAAACTTATGTTGCTTTCTATATTAATGATATTTTTTTATTCTAATGTTTTATTATTTTTTATTCAGGTTAGGGGAGGATGGGGTAAGGATAGATAAACCTTTTTGGATCCAGCGGCCAATCTTGAATATGTATCTGCAAATGAGGAGTATTTTTGGAAAGCCTGGTTATACCAATTTTTTTCAGGCGATCACTAATTTCTTGGTCATAAGCTTCGTTTTCCGTATATAATTACGCACCGTTATGTATATCAATCTAAAAAGAACAATAAAACACTTTTTAAAATTTGCAATGGCATTAATACGATTTTACCGTGCCGTATTATCTCTAACTATCCTTGCCTCGTGAGCCCATATTTCAGTTTTTTCTAAATTTTAAGGAACGACGTGAATTAATTTGAAAATAAATACGATATTCGTGTTTAGCAGGAAATTTCACTCCGGAAAAGACTTACGTAAATAAATATTCTGAAGTTCTAATGTAGAAAACAATATGATAAACATTACGTTGACATTTTAGCAAAACAGACTTTTTTCAAAAATAATCTCCCAACTTCGCAAATGGTAACAGATTGACTTGCAATTTTTACAATCATCTTTTGGTGTTAAAACGAGAATATACCATGAATTACGCGATTTTTGAGCAAGCAGTTTAAGCAAAACAGCAACTAACTATCCTTGCCCCTTAACTATCTTTACCCCATCCTCCCCTATTATTTGATGTATTATAATAATAACAAACGTTAATTAAAATAAACAAATTGCGTTTTCAGTTGTTTTGTGCGACTAAATTATTTCTTATAACAACTTTATAAAAATGAAAAAAAGTTCCCGTTTTTTAAACTAAAACGACTAAAAAAATTTTTTCGCGTATTAAAAGATAGTTTTTTATGTGCTTTAAATCTACATATATAAGAAAAATGGGACTAATCAATTTTTAAGGTTAAACTTGATAAAATATAATTTATTAAATAATTTTCGATGCAGAAAAAATTAAATTTTACCTTTAAAATGTGCAGATCTCATTTTCACTAATGAGTGGTTTTAATGTACATAAAAAATTCTATTTTTTAGAAAATTTTTTTTTTAATCCGGCCTTAAGAGAAGAAAATTGAATTGTTTTCCTTAAATTTAAAATAAGACCCTTTTTACATAAATATTTTTAATTTGATTTGATATTCTTAAAGTAGAGGAAGAAACCTTTTCAAAAATATATAATAAAAGTTCAATCGGCTTAAATTTGTAAAAGTTATTTAAAGACGAAGTTTTATAATAATGCATGAAAGTAAAAAATTCGAACTCCTGTATCGTCGAAACGCATAGTTATAGGTTCCCACAGTAATTGAGGGTAGGTCTATTAGGACTACTATTTAAGCAATTATCAACCCGATCCCAAAACTTTTTTTTTAGGTGGGAACAGTTGAGGAATTTTGCCCCATATACGTAAAACATGAAATAGACACGAATTCATTTGTTTTGTAATAAATCTTTTTTCCTTTCAAAAACTTTTTGTAACAAAAAATATTATATTTAATTAGGTTATTGAGAATCCCACTTTTTTATTGTTCAAATAAATTCTTAAAAGTATTATCTACTTGGTTATAGAAAAAAAAATTCAAAAAATATGGAGAACTTATTTTTTTTAACCTAAAAAATTAAAAAGTTAATTTATTTAAACAAATTATATTTTTTAATTAAATATTTGAACGTTTATCGAAAGTACAATTTCTCAGGAAGACTCTCCACCAATTTTTATTAAAATCAGTTCATCTGATCGCGAGTAATAAGCTACTTACTAAAACGCTACAAATAACTTTGACCTTGAATAATTTTAACAAATATTCGAATTTCGGAAAACTATTTACAGGTTTTTATTTTACCATCATAGGCTAGCGAAAAATATATGAATGAAGAGAATCTATTGACCTAATCAAAAAAAGGGCCACTTCAGGAATTCTTACCCAGAAGTGAAAGTGTAAAGGAAAATTAAATTAAATTTTGGAAAAGTGAAAGTGAGAGTGAAAGTTAAATTAAATTTTAGAAAAAGAAAAAGTGATACTAAAAGTGAAGTGAGAGTGAAAATTAAATTAAATTTGAGAAAAGTGAAAGTGAAAAAGAAGTGAGTAAAAATTAAATTAAATCTTGGAAAAGTGAAAGTGAGAGTGACAATGAAAATTAAATTAAATTTTGGAAAAGTGAAAGTGAGAGTGAAAGTGAAGGTGTAATTACGCGAACGCACCCCAGGACCTCGTTCAGAGAGGTTAGAAACATTGAGTGTCGATGTTCATGAGTGATTGTGTGAATGTTCAAATGTCCACATAAACAGAATATTACATATCAACTTCATCAAAAATTAAACTGAAAATTTGTACTTCGGATGTTCAGTCAATATTGTATCAATATGGAATGCGATTTTCGTATAGTTATAAAAATTCCGCCTTACCCTCATGTGTGTTGTAGTTGTGAAGATAATTTTTTAAAAATGAAACCCTCTTTTTTATTTTGAAAGAATGCAAAAGAATTATTAAAATTTTTTAAACCTTTTTAAATAATAATTTCACTAAAAAAAATGTTTATAATTTCTTAATAATTTTTAAATTTTTTTTTGTAATAATTTTTTTTAACCCTCCGTCACACACCTTGGAAAAAATTACGACTTTACACATGTTTAGAGGGAATCCCTCACCTCATTGTAAAATAAGCGACATTACAACATAAACAAAGGAATCAACAAAAATTTAATTTTAATACAAACTTACAATTATGTAGTAAATTATTCTAAATTATAAAATTAATAAAATTAATTTTCGGCCTCAAAAATAAAAATTAATTACGCGAATGCACATCTTCGAAGGAATTTCACTTTACATGTAAAAATATTGTAACATTAACAAATAAGCAAAAAAATCATTAAATAATTTATTTTAATTATATTTATAATATAATTTTGTCATTAACCGACAGTGGAACAAAAAATGTTTTGAAAACTTGATTTTTTTATTTAACATAACCTCACTTTTTCGAGTTTTTTCTGGCTTTGAAGCTTCATAATTAAATATTAATTATGTTTAAACTAAATGTTTTTTTAGAAATGTATTGAGGAGTAAATTGTCGAAAGGTATAGAAACTGATTTTATTTAGCAATGAGAAAAACAAAAGTTATTTAAAAAATACTGAAACCGTAGAGGGAATCCCTCCCTAGGTGTGTGACGGAGGGTTAAGGAAGTTTTTATGGGAAGCTTCCAACCTGCGGACATTATTGTATTTCCTGGAAATTTACAGGAAGTTACCAAGGGTAACTTTCGAAGGTTGCCACGGGAAACTTCCTGGAAGTTTCCTAGAAGTTTTTGTGCTATGTGGGTAAAGTAACTTACAACTTAGGTTTACACAACAAACTAAGGAATCTGATTGAAGAAGAATTTTCCCCGAAGTGTTTGGATAATCAAGAATCATACAGTACAACTGAAAATTACAGGATTTATACTGATTTTATCAAGGATTCGAATTATGACAGCAAATAGGATGAAAATTTCCAAACGACCATAAATCCCTGGAGTATTGAGAATTATCAAATAACAACTTGGAAGAGGTTAACATAAAATACTGAGTATACGGATGAGTGTATCGATTCTACAGCCTGCCTACACGTGTAATTCTAAAGAGTGCATTCCGAAACGATCTATACGGCCTACGAGTGGCCGATCATCAATTCCGTTCCGTGAGGGGAAGAAGCCTTTTTTCCCCTCAATGCATGCTCCTGTCTCAGGTGAACCGAGGAGAACAGTACAATCGCGACGTCGCATTAAACTACTTATAATTTTCACTGCATAAGGAGAATTTACTGCAAATTAAAAGTTTTAAATCTTATTCAAATCATTTCACTGAGAAAATTTTTTAGTCCGAGCAACCAAACATTGCTTACTCTAATTGGTTGGAAGAAGCAAATAATTTTTTGATAGGAATTTAAGCAACTAAATTATTTGGTTACAATAACTAACTTATGATGATTTATGGTAATGACCCAAATTATATTTTTTATAATTGCAACAAAAATATTTAGTTCGTTCAACCAAAATGTTCAGTTAATGCAAAGACTGTTATTTGATTACATTACCAAATTTTGATTGGAAACACCAAAAGAACATAATTATTTTTACTGTCGAGAAAACTAAATAATATTATGTGAATCAACCACAATTTGATTGACATAACCAAAATTACCTAACAAAACAATATTTGTTCCTATAAAACTAAATCTTTTCTCTCAGTGTAAAATTACAAACGTTGGGGATGCACAACTTCCCCTCTCACTATAAGGAATAGATGCGACTGCCTGGCACATTGCACACGCGTCCAATTGAACGTTTTTTATTTTTTATTTATATACATATATAAAATAGCTGGTTATACGTAAGGCGAGGGACATTAATGGTAGCCAGACTATAAGACGCGAGAGGGTACAAGTTGAACTCGGAAACGAGCTTCGCTTATAATCGAGCCGGCTACTTTGAAGATACGGTCCGACCAGTTTTTATACTTCCGTGACATAATACAGCCAAGATATTTTTATTTTAAGCGTATTGAAGAATTCCATCTATTTTGAAAGTAAAAGAAAGTCACCTGTAGCGGTATATCACCAACACCTGTCGGCTAATTAACAAGAAGAAAAAACCTGATACTCCTTTATATGACTCTACTTGAGAAAGGTTGCTGTTCATTCGCTTAGATTCGCAACAAAATATCATTCTGTACATTGAATGATATCATTTTATATCATCGAAATTCATTTACATTCTAAAGGCATATTTTATGATTTGATGGAATTATTTCAAATTTTTTTTCTTTTCTATTAACTTTGAAGAGATAATTTTTATTCTTATTAAATCTAAAATAACCCTCTCGCAATATTCTTGGATAACTATTCTATATGGTACTGTTGATAATTCAACAAACAAAATAATCCTGTATTTAAACCTATTCATTTTCATTAGTCATACAAACAATATAATTTTGGTTTTAAAAAAATTATAAACTAATTTTTAATGCTACTAAGGCTCCATTCACCACTTTATTAACCAGAGGTCAGTTGAGTACCCATTATTGTCTTAGGGCAAGAAGGGCTACTTTATTGACCAACGATCAATTAAGTACCCGGTATTTCCCTAGGGCAATCTGGCCATTGTGAGTAAATTATAAGCGGAAGGGATTAACTGCCAGCAACTGACTCAAATTTAGAGCCAAAGTAACTTAAATCATGGTGAGCCAAAAATGTTTCCGATTTGCCATATCAAATAATTCTTCCTACCAGGGGTGCTGTGGGGATACGCCTTGAGGAGTTCCCCCTCTCTTTTCCCCTTAGGGAGATAGGTGTGAGGAATGCTTGAATGATAAGACAGAAACGACAAGTCTGTCTACCGTGCTGGTTGACCAAATTATAGTGGCGAAGTTGTAACCGAATTATACCATATTCATAAATAAATTATTCAAGTGGAGTTTACATAATTTATTATTATATACACTACCCTACATAAAAATGGAGTCGTTGTGGCACTATGATATTGGAACCACACATTGGTGACCCCGAACGGAGCACATTTTTTTCATCAAAAGTGACGACCGCATGGTCAATAAAAAATTCATCTGTGTGAATCTCAGCCATCGTTTAAGTGAAACACTCATAATATATTATTATGATATAAAAAAATATTAAGGGGCTCTCCACACCAAAATTTCTGTGAAATTTTCAAGAAAAAGCACGTTTTTATTCGCACCATGTGCCAACAAATTCGTTTATCGCCATTTTAAAATATTCTGTAATCAGCGACCTGGTCGAGCAAAATCCAGGGAAAGGAGACAGAAAGTAATTTCGTAGCCAATTAACGAAATTATTTATAAATATTCTTCGGGGGACGTCGAGGGAGCAACACCGGAAGTGAATTCCGGCAGTCACGTTTTTCAATGCCGACAATGAGACGAGTCGAGAGGATGAGCCAAGCAGTCAACCTAGTGTTTGCTGCAGAATTCTGAGTCTATCGACAATTTTTCTCAATCGCCTTGACGAGGAAGTAGGCTCGATTTCGACGTTCCTGGAGTCTACGATCAATGGCATGGTCTAACATCATCTTCGAGGACATCCAACTCCCGGTATTCAACATCGTTTCTCAAAATTCAAAAAGTAAATTTTTAAAATATTCGGTTTTTGTTTTGCTGAGAATTGTAAATTTTTTTTATTAACTCCTTCTTTTAATGATTAAATTGTGCGTATGTGTACTTGTTTTAAATAATAATTTTCAAATAACTTCAATAAATAATAATAATTTTTCAATTAATACTTGTAAGCTAAAAATACCGAATTATAACGAAATGTCTAGATAGAAAAACTACAATAGCGCGACCAGTGGTCGAGAATAAATTTTGAATTCAATTAAAAATATTTTTTCTTTAAAATATTAATATAAAATAATATTGATTTTCAAGAAAAATAATCATACAAATGGAAAATATTATTCCCCACAAAATTTTTCAATTTAAGAGTTGAATATGACTCATCTATTGTTGGCATTGAAATCGGCGAGTTGTTGAGGAATCGGAAGAGTGAATTTTGTTTTGATATCAGACAGTTGGTATATTATCTAATCCCCGTAATATAGCAATATTGTTTCGATTATCGAATATAAAGTTAAACTCGAATGAATTTTGAGCAATGCGGTGTTTTCGGGTTAAAATAAAATGCGTTATTTTTCAAAATAAATTTTCATTATGAATTCAATAAACAATTAATTTCAGAACCATAAATAATATATATATTTATTTTTTTAATGGTTAATTAGCATTGGATTTTCTTGCGGAACGTTCCAACGACAATTATTTTTCGCGTTGAATATTTCTTTTTCATTTTGATTTCGTAGCGCTACAGTTGTCAATTTGTGGAAATTTTATACACGAGTAATCAGAGATGACTCACACTAGATTTCTTGACGATTACTATACGTTGTTTGGAACGATTTTTGCCAGATAATATTATGCCCATCTCAAATCACAAAAATGATTAATTAAGTTTATTTATTTATTTTCTCTTTTTAAATTTTATTTCTTAATAAAAATTACCTAATTCTCCACTACTGGTCGCGCACAACGAATAAATAAATAAAAAAATAATTGTAAAATTTACCAATTGTGTACACATCTGTATTCGTCTATTTTTAAACGTCATATATGATTTTTTTTTTATAATTTTAAAAATTATTTAAATATTATTATACAAAGATAATTACTGCATGGCGTTGGACATTGAAATATCTCGAGTAATTGAATACAAAATAACAAGGGCATATATATCCATTTTTAATATTTAAAAAATAATCGGTCTTTCGTGGTATGGGTATTATAAGCAAATAATTTTCACTTTTTAATTCATGAAATAGAGTTGTGTTTTTGTCGATTCGCCGGCGATGTTCGAAATTTCTTTTCAATTGTTACATATAAATTGAAATCCTAATATTAATTGAATGATCAATTTTAAAAACACAATACTAAATTATTATTAATTCTCTATTGGAATTTTAAGTTCGAATTAATTATTATTATTTTTTTTTTATTAATTAATAAAATATCATTCTAATCCTTTCAATCATAATTAAATAAAATGGTTATTACAAGAGACCAAACAAATCGCGCTGCTGCCAACGCGGGTGAGCAACAAATTCACCCTGCAGCAGCTAGAGAAGAAATAGTACAGCCCAACCTTAACCTACCACAGAATCGCGGAAATAATAGGGAAGTTCAAGAAAATATTGAAAGAGATTTAGTAGAAAGACGACAAGCTATTGTTCAACGTGAGCGTGAGTTAAATCAACGTATTGAAGAACTCGTGCGTCGTGAACATGAACTAGAAAACCGTATCGCTCAAAATCCACCCGTCGTTCAAAATGTTAATCACGAAGCAATTCAGAATCCTGTCTTAGCACAGATTATAAATCCAAATATAATTCAAAATCAGGTTGCAGCAATTGGAGACCCGATTGTCAACCCTATGGTTAATCCAGTTGAAAATTTATATATTAATTCAAACTCAATTAAACTTCCTCAATTTAGTGCTAATGACCCTGAAATGTGGTTTGCACAGGTAGAGTCAATTTTTGATAGGAATAGAATACAAACCGAATCCGCCAAAGCACAGCTTATTATTGGTCAAGTTGACGCTGATACACTTTCTTGTGTCAGACATGTTATCATGTCTGATCCTAAACCCGACGACGCGTTTACTCAAATTAAAAATGGAATTGTCGCTCATTTCGCAACTTCTCAAGAAACTCGCGTATTTCAATTGATCCACGGAGACGTGTTGTCTAGTGGAAAGCCTTCTCAGATTTTCAGCCGCATTAGATCTTTGAACGCAGGGAATTGTAGCGAGGAGGTTTTGAAAACAATTTTCTTAGCAAAACTGCCACATCAACACCAACTCATGCTTGCTTCGGGCACTGGTATGACTTTGAATCAGTTGGCAGAGCGCGCCGATAAAATGGCAGAAGTAGACAGAATTGCAAATGCAACTAATGCAGCGGTTTCGAGCGAATCATCAGTACCAAAAATTGACGAGATAAAAAATTTAACTGACGAAGTGGCGGCGTTAAAAAGTAAATTTGAGGAAACGCAAAAACGAAGGTCACGCGATAACGAACGCAGAGGACGTGGAAATAATAATAACAATCGCGGTAGAAGTAGAAGCCGTCCTTATTATCGAACAAATTATTATCGAGGTCGTGGTCGCGGAGGATCTTTTTATCGCGGTAATAATTCAGGAAGAGGTTTTAATTCACGATATAATAACTCTTACAGAAGTCATTCTCAAAACAATTTCCGTAGTTCTAGTCCATACGATCGTTCTTCACATCACTCTTATCATCAACATTCGACTAATCAACCCTGTTGTTCTGGCCAGCACAATTCGAGTAATAATTTTGCTTCTCCGGGAAACTAAAGAGCCAACATCGAGCCGAGACGAGCGGTGTCGGCAAGAAATCCTGTCGTCTCCACATTTTCGACCGCAAGTCAAAATGGACGTTTTTAATCGATACCGGTTCTGACCTATCAATTTTACCAGTCAATTATTTACGAGGAAGGAAGACCACCGATATGTTTCTATACGCCGCAAATAACACTAAAATAGCCACTTTCGGTGAAAATCGAATTGATTTAGATTTGGGTCTCGAAAGAGAGTACTCGTGGAATTTTTGTGTAGCGGCTGTCCCACGACCTATCATAGGCGCAGATTTGCTTTCCCATTTCGAATTAGTAGTAGATTTGAAAAATCGTAGATTGATCGATTTTAAAACAGAATTAAGTATTAAGGGAGAATTGAGAAAGCCTATATTGACAGGAATTAGTACAATTGATAGCAAAAATATCTACAGTAAAATTCTTCAAGAATTTCCGGAAATCACGAATTTGGATCAGGAATCGACATTTCCCTCGGTTGGCGTATTCCACCATATAAACACTTTTGGCCCTCCAGTCGCTCAAAGAGCGCGTCGTTTACCCCTAAGTCAATTAATATATGCTAAAGAACAATTTCGCCGTATGGTTCATGCCCGTATTTGTCGACCCTCTAATGCCGAATGGGCAACTCCGATTCTCATGAAACAAAAAAAGGATGGAACTTGGCGCATTTGTGGCGATTACCGCCGAGTCAATGCCCAAACCATTCCAGATCGATATCCCATCCCTCATTTACAGGATTTTTCGTCAAATTTATATGGGAAAAAGATCTTCACAAAACTCGACCTACATAAAGCTTACCATCAAATTCCTATTAATCCCGCGGATATTCCCAAGACCGCAGTCATAACTCCTTTCGGATTATTTGAATACATGCAGACTCTTTTTTTGCGTCGACAAGTATTTGACACTTATCACAATCCAGCGCATCCAGGAATCAAAGCGACTAATAAACTCATCCAGAAAAAGTTCGTATGGCCATCAATGCACAAAAATATCACCACTTGGGCGAAATCTTGTATTGAATGCCAATCTTCGAAAATCAATCGTCATACGCATATTAAGCCCGCAAATTTTGTCGCACCTGAATCGCGTTTTAAACATATACATATCGATATTGTCGGACCTCTCCCAAATAGCGAAGGTTTCTCATATCTGCTTACCATGATCGATAGATTTTCAAGGTGGCCTGAGGCAATTCCACTCCAGAATATTAGTGCCGAAACGGTCACCAGAGCTTTTTACGATAATTGGGTAGCTAGGTTTGGTGTACCTGACATTTTAACGACAGATCAAGGAACTCAATTCGAGTCGCGACTTATGCAAAGTCTTTTAACATTATTGGGCTGTCGTAGGATTCGAACCACCGCTTACCACCCCGCATCCAACGGTATGGTTGAGCGGTGGCATCGATCTCTAAAAGCAGCTCTGATGTGTCATGCAAATCCGTCGTGGACGCGTACCTTATCAACTGTAATGTTAGGACTAAGAACAAACGTCATGAATTGCGGCTCATCAGCAGCAGAATACCTTTACGGAACCACACTCCAAATTCCTGGAGAATTTGTTTTACCAACCGAAAAAGCAGAGAACAATAGTGAATTTTTGACCGAATTTAAAAAACATATGGCATTAGTGAAACCAGTCCCGGTTATTCACAATGACAACCGAAAAATATTCGTGCACAAAGATTTACAAAACTGTTCACATGTTTTTCTTAGGGTGGGCGGGTCGAAAAGATCTCTCCAAAGACCATATACAGGCCCGTTTAAAGTAACCAATCGTGTTAGCGATCGTGTTTTCGAAATAGAAATAAATGGCAACCTTAAAAAAGTTTCCATAGAAAATTTGAAACCAGCCTATTTTTTGCCCGACGACGAATCAAATCAAAATATAGAATCGAGTAAACCGAAAGGTCAATCGAAAAATAAAACGAGCGTAAAAAATAATTTGGGGAAACAAGTCAAATTGAAATCTAAAACCTTGCCATCAATTTTGCGAAAAAAATCAGCATTGAAAGCACCAAAAATAATTAAGAGTAATTCGAAGCAAAAAAATGCAATTTCTGTTCCTTATTTCGAAAAAAAGCAGCAATCGTCTGCGAATCGACAAAGGCCCAGACCTGCAAATTTACGGCAAAATCCCAAAAAAGTTACTTTTCTTATAGATAAATGTAATAATAGTCGGAAATAATCTAAATTTATTGTTAAAAAACATGCGAGACTGATCACCTTGCATTTTTATCAAATTTGGAAACCGAACTTTACAAAAAGGAAAATATCAAATAAATGCGCATTTAATCAAAATATAAATAAAAAAATGTAACAAAATAAAATAATTAATAAATTGGCTGTAGCTAATTATCATTGCCAACGCCATGTATAAACAAAAAATGATGTATCATAATTATAAAAATGTATAAACTTGTAAATAATAATATAAATACATCTTAGAATAAGGAAATGTATAATTTTCTGTGATACTTATTTATTATTTTATGATAATCGACAAAATAATCAATTTGTTTAGACTGACATTATTAACTATAATTGTTAAATAACTTATATAAATTCTAATACGACGTTGTCAAATATCATATATGAAAAAATATTACCCACGACCAAAATATAATTATCGAATAATGTCTAATTTTATCTATATTCGCCGGTATGCAAGATTGAGTGCGGTTAGACTTTTCAGGATCCTTAATCCACAAAAATCAATTTTTTTTTTCATTTTTATATCGTTTACACTGGCGGGGGAGTGTGTGGGGATACGCCTTGAGGAGTTCCCCCTCTCTTTTCCCCTTAGGGAGATAGGTGTGAGGAATGCTTGAATGATAAGACAGAAACGACAAGTCTGTCTACCGTGCTGGTTGACCAAATTATAGTGGCGAAGTTGTAACCGAATTATACCATATTCATAAATAAATTATTCAAGTGGAGTTTACATAATTTATTATTATATACACTACCCTACATAAAAATGGAGTCGTTGTGGCACTATGATATTGGAACCACACAGTGCTATTCTGTAACTTCACTTCACTTTCACTTCATTTTCACTTTCACTTCACTTTCACTTCACTTTCACTTTACGTCCACTTCACTTTCACTTCACTTTCACTTCACTTTCACTTTACGTCCACTTCACTTTCACTTCACTTTCACTTCACATTCACATCGCATTAACTTTACTGTTATTTCACATTCACTCTACTTTTACTTCACATTTACTTTCACGTCGCATTCACTTTCACTTCACATTCACTTTCACTCTAATTTAACTTGTGAAGTAAAAGTAGAGTAAAAGTGAAAGTGAAGTGAAATGAAAGTGAAGTAAAAGTAGAGTAAAAGTGAAAGTGAAGTTGAAGTGAAAGTGAAGTGAAAGTGAAGTGGAAGTGAAAGTGAAGTGAAGTAAAAGTGAAGTGAAAGTTAAGTGAAAGTAAAGTGAAAGTGAAGTGAAAGTGATGTGAAAGTGAAGTGAAGTTACAGAATAGCACCCCAGATTCATGTTTTGTTTATCAATTTGTCTATTTAATTGAAAATCTATTTTTAATTAAACTAAAAATTTGAAATGAGGTTTAAATTCTTAAACTTCGTACAAATATTATTAATTATTTGCACAATTTTGACGCCATTATTGGGCTGTAGTCAGTAGCAAAATAAAGATATACTTTTTCTTGTATCAGCAAACCAAAAATTGTTTAAAAAACTTATCAGGGTGTCTAACAAGGATTCATAAAAAAATCCCTCACTTTTCTATGACTTTTCTCCTTACTTTTAACTAACATTCTTTCTACTCTCTAGGAATAAAAATATTATTACTGACATATTTAACAATAAGCTAATATTTAACGATAGCAACAAATTGCTTATTTATCATTGTGGTCTCGGAGAAAATTAATAATCTACCTGGAAGCAGAGTCCAGCAAATAAATTGTTTAGAATTGTTATTTTGAAAATAAAAGTCAATGAAAACTGCCTAGTTTGAAAACTTAAACTAGGATATCAACATTAAACAGGTTGTTGAAAATTCAAATAGTTTTATTTAAATTATCAACTATAGATAATATGGTATACCCTTCACAAAATTCTAATACAATAAATAATTTATATAAATAAGAAAAGTTTTAACACATAAAAGTAAGATCCAAAAGAAAAAATGAAGGTATTATGAGAGTAAGACAAACTTGAACAAGTTGTTCATTTCATGACCATTTAGCTTCCTCAATATATATTATTATATATAATTTTAAAAGTTAAATAATTATAATAGTTTATTAAATATAATTAATAAACCAGGTAAAGTACCCTGAATAAATATTAATTATTCAATTTTTGATTATAGAATAATTATTTTAAAGTGTTATGATAAAATGTCAAAAATACAAAATTTTAATTTTTTGTGAAAAATTAAAATATTTATTAATTCTATAAATTTTGATAAAATATATACTTTATATACATGAATCGATTCGTTTTTATGTCAGGAATGCAATTTTGACAAGAATTATTAAAAATTTTAATGTAGAAAAAAGTTATTTCAAAAAACCAAAAAATTAATTTTTTCAAAAATTAAAAAAATTTTGAAAAAAATTTTTTTTTATATATTTTTGAAAATCCTTCTGTCTGATTCTTGGTATTCATGACCGTAATACACCTACAAAATCTTATCAAAATCCATCAAGATGTGCAAGAGAAAATTTGCCACAAGAATCGGTGACATACACACACACACACACACACACATACACACACACAAACACACATACATACACACATACATCCGGACATTTGTTCCTCTCGACGAATTATATATACTACACTTGAAAATTTGTAAAAATAATTGATTTTAAAAAATTCGGAAATCGACATCACTATAAGGCTTCCTTTATGAGGAAGCAAAAGTGAAGATATAAAATCCGAGGTAGTACTAAATTAATTGAATAAAAAATTAAATCTACTAATGAAAGAAATAATTTACTACAAATATTTAAAGAAAAATTCCTGACGACACTTGTGAAGAAATCTATAAAGAGTACACCATAGTAATAATTAGATCCTATTTACAGAAAGTTATTGAGTCTTGAAAATTGGAATATAATTTTAATTTAAAGTTAAACTTGTGTGAAAATAAATTTAATATACACTGAGAAAACAATATATTTGAATCAAACATTTATTGTACATAGTGTTACGTCAAAACAAGAAGCCTTTTTAAATATACCTAACGTTCCTTGTTTAAGATTAGTTTCATAAATGAATCTAATTTTGGATGAGGATAAGTCAATGAGCTTACTAATGTTATGAGAGAACAATTTATTTAAAAACCAACAAGAAAGAAAAGAGTTGACAAAAATACAATCAGTTTTATTTAAATTATAAATCTCACGATTTAAAGAACAATGATTACTGCTGGTGTGATAATTATCAGTTAACCCAATCTTGAATTTTGTCTTTATAATATTTCAACTTAAAGTAGGACTCCTTTCTTCCCTTAAAATAAGATTTCCTTTTTACAATAATAAGCAAACAAGTATAAATTGTAAAATAATATATTATGATCCCTATTAGGGAATGAAACACACGGACCGACCTGGGCCACAGAGGGGCGACACTAAAATATGGATTTTCTGATCAGGGCAACATCGGGCCGCCCTGAAAGAAATTATTCTTGATTACTGTGAGAATTCTGCCAAATACAGCCATATTGAATTGTTGGATTTTTTATTGTGATACAGTATCACTATTTTAGCCATTCCATTTTGTTAGTATCAAATACGTCTGCGCACAACGCTTTTAACAAACGCACCTAACCTTCTGTTTCACATATGACATTTTTTTTAATACTGATCCCAGCTCAAAATCCCCGTACAGGATCCTTAAAGGATCCTCTCGGGAGCCTGTACAGGTCCTGTACAGGATCCCATACAGGATCCCTTACTGGTCCTGTAGAGGATCCTATACGGGATTTTGGGACAGGGTTCCTGTGCAGGTTCCGATGCAGAAACCTTAGTTATCAAAGATTTCTGTAAAGGTTCCTGTACAGGGGTGCTATTCTGTAACTTCACTTCACATTCACATCACTTTTACTCAACATTCATTTCACTTCACTTTCACTTCACTTTCACATCACATTCACTTCGCATGCGAAGTGAAAGTAAATGTTGAGTGAAAGTAGAGTGAAAGTGAAGTGAATTTGGAGTGAATGTGATGTAAAAGTAGAGTGCAAGTAAAGTGAATGTGAAGTGAATGTGGAGTTGATGTGAAGTGAAAGTTGAGTGAAAGTGAAGTAAAAGTGAAGTGAAGCGCACATGAAGTAAAAGTGATGTGAATGTGAAGTGAAGTTACAGAATAGCACCCCAGGAACACTTGCAGGATCCAGTACAGGAAACTTTGTAAACTGCAGGTACTTAAGTGTAAAGGATCCTGTAGGGAACCCGTAAAGGATCCTACACGGTTTCCTCAATTAATTTATTTATATTTTTAACTCCTGCGCAGTAGTTTTCTATGAGTTTCTCGAATGCGCAATACATTTTTCTGTCCAACATTGATATACGAGCCTTACATATTAAAATGTGATGTCTATGTATGTCAAATGTTACTTAACATATAAAAACTTTAAAAAATTAAAAAGTTTCCTGTACAGGATCCTGCACGTGTTCCTGTACAGGAACCTTTACAGGAACATTTGATAGCTAAGGTTCCTGCTTCGGAACCTGCACAGGAACCCTGTCAAATAATCCCGTACGGGATCCTGTACAGGACCAGTACGGGATCCTGTATGGAATCCTGCACAGGACCTGTACAGGATCCCGAGAGGATCCTTTAAGGATCCTGTACGGGGATTTTAAGCTGGGGACACTCAGTATGGTTGGATCAGTCAGAAAACGAAATAGGCAAAACTGACATAAAAATTATGGTAATACAAAGAGAAAAATCACAGTATTAATAATATTCTCATTGTGAAATATATAAAATATATGTTTTAACTGAAAATCTTTGGTAATAAAAATAGTACTTATCGTTTTTCAAAATTGTGTTTATTGTTATTATGATGCGTATGGCTCAAATAAAAGAATCTCATTTAAAGGTTAGTAAGAATTTTCCAACCAAACTTTTTTTGTTGATAATGTCAAAGCAATTCTTTAAGTACTTACACTGAGAGAAAGGGTTGGATAGGGTAACCCGTGTATTGGTTGTACCCTGGCAAAAGTGATTTACCATATGTCTCCCTACGTGGGTATACATTTGGGATACATTTGGGAAACATTTGGTAAACGGCTTTATAAGTCTGTTAATAGACAGAATTTGATGAAAAAAATTATTGCAAATTGAAAATAAGGAACAATTAGGATGAAATTAATATATTTTTTAGGATAAATTAACGTTAAATTAATGAGAAATTAATGTTTAAAGTAAGAAATGTTAGTTAAGTGTAGGATGTATGTGTGTGTAAGATCGATATTGGAATAAACTGTTGATATGTCGCCGCGCATTTTGCGCGACAGATGGCAGGGGTGACATTTGTCCATGGCTGTATATTACATGCTCCTTCATAAAGAAAGCTATTTTTTTATTTGATGGTTAAGTTACACAAAATGAAAAAATAAATTATATTTGAAAAACAAAACATATATTTTCAACCTTCAACAGAAATAATGGATGTTTTAGACCAATAAAAATAAAGTTTAAACTCCTCCTTCATTAAGAAAGCTATTTTTTTATTTGTTGGTCAAGATACACAAAATGGAAAAAAAATTATATTAAAAAAAACATATATGTTTTATTTTTCAAATTTAACAAGTAAATCTGTCCGCCCGGTGGGCGGACAGATTTTTTTTTTCATTTTGTGTATCTTGATCAACAAATAAAAAAATAGCTCTCCTATAATGAAGGAGGACAGTTTCGTATAACATCTTAATAAACAATTTCAATAAATTTACTTTGTCTTGAGCATATTTCATCTACATTTACTTCTCTTTTTTTGACACCACAAAAAAGTTTCTGTTGAGCGTATAACAATGACTCGCAAAAAACAAAAGTATACGTTCGTATACTTGACTGAAACTCATGTGAAAAGTTGACTGGCATTAGTAGCAATAATTTAAGTACAAAAACAGAAGGCGCTAGTGTGATAAAACAAAATAAACGCGATGGCTCAACCTTAACACCTGTCCAACCCTAACAGCACTCCCCTACTATTTAATAAACCAATATTTATTGTTTGCAGAACTCATAATTTATCATTAATAAATCATACTGAAGTCGGAAATAAGGAGAAATTTAATATATACAAAATAAAATTGTCGGGATTACCTTAAATTCTTAAAAAAAAAATCAAGTGATCGGGTTTACCCCGAGGGGTGAGCGGATTTACCCTGGAAAATTACAAATTTTCCCTAAGTAAAACTAAAACAGATAAATCAAAAATTCTTTTTTATTTTGTTAGTAGAAATCATAAGCTTTCAAATTATATAAATTAACTTGGATTTAGAGAATAACTTCCTAGGCTTTTACCGTTCTGAAAAAAGTGAGCGGGTTTACCCCAGTCTCCCCTACTTTATATTTCATGAGGTTTTTTTAAAATTTAATGATTTCTCTTTCTCACATTTAGTGAATGAAATTTGCAAAATTATTTCTTGATTCAAATTTAAATGCACGCAAATGAATAAGCGGGTCACAACTTTTAAGAATACGCACATAATGAACCATATGATAATGTTTTGGTTTTAGTTTAACTTTAAAAAGTTTACAATACATTTCATGGTGCTCGGAAACTAGAACAGTCAATAAATCAGCACATTCTTTATGAATAGTGCCAATTGTGCCAATCTTTATGAATAGCCATTACAATATCTACAATTTTACGGAAACAAAGATAAACATTCCAAACCTCATAATGCGATACTAAGTCACCTACAAGTAGAGAAAAAGAATAAATAAAAGCCATCATTTCAGATGCAGACATTTTCAAAGATTTATTCGCTAGTTCTGATTCTGGAATGAGGGGACCCAGCTGAAAAAGTTCTATAGAATTTCACTAGAATCATTCTATAGAATTATTCTATATAAATTCTAGAGAATATTCTATAGAATTTCTACGTGAATTCTACTAAATTTTAGTGGTTTTTAATTAGAAGGAATATAAATTTCGTAAAATAATTTTTTTAACATTATAGTTATGTATGGTTACGAAGTTCAATGAATTTTATATATTTAAAGGATATAAACAATTATTTTGGCCTAAAATTTGTTGAAAAATATTATTTTACAAATTTAAAGTTTTTCTAATTAAAAGTCACTCAAATTTAACAGTATTTATGTAGAAATTCTATAGAATCATTCTAGTGAAATTCTATAGAATATTCACTAGAATTCATATAGAACGATTCTATAGAATGATTCTAGTGAAATTCTATAGAACTTTTTCAGCTGGGGAGGACGATTGGAAAGTCCGTTTTTCCTGTAATCGAATGACGAGATTATATCGTTTAAGACTTTTAAGGGAATGTTATTTTCACCTTTGTTTACCAAGTAATGAGTGATATGTCCCATGTCGTAAGAAAAACCTCCTTCTGGACCATCATGCAAAATATCACTAATGCAATTTTCATAGACGTGATAGTTTTCAACCTGATTCCAAATACTATTCTCCATAATTCCATATTTCTCTTTACCTAAGATGACATCTTGTTCATAATTTTTAATCGTCTTTAAATTTTCCTTTTTTTTAAACAATCCGAATTTATGCTTTTCTTTTTGGATTTGCACCAACGATAAAGAAATTGGCATTGACAAGCCTACCATCTTTTCTCACATATTGTACTGAATTTCCAGCTGTGTAAGTTTTTGGAGAAATAAGGTGTCGATCTTTAAAAAATATTTTCAAAGGCTTGTATTCAGAACTCATAGATTTTAAAGAAAGCAACACGGCTTTTCTAAATGAATCAACTTGTTTAAATATATCTCTCTTTTTTCTACGCTATCGGAATCACGTATCATTGTCTGTTTGATAACTCTATATCGTCAAATACAGACAGAAGGTACAGCAAAATTATAATGACCCTGATGGTCGACACGTAAAGGAGTAATATCCTCAAAAATCATATTTGCGAAAACCTTCTTCCAGATATGGAATATTTCAGTGAGACATACGTCATCGGTAGGCCAGGGAGAGGTAGGAGAAGCCCTGTCGAACCCCAATATCATCCTGACCTTTAGAATCATTATGAAGCTGCTTTCACTGATTCTCATCAGACTAACAATTTTAGTGAGGGTTGGCACAACCGATTTAGGTTCGTCGTCGGAAAGTATCATCCGGACCTCTATTCTGCTCTCTCCAAATTTCAAAAAGAGCAGGCCGATAGTGAGATTGTTGTCGCCGAGCTGAGTTTGGGAAGAAAAGTAAAGGCAGCTCCGAAACGAAAGTGGATAGAGCATCAGAGGCGAATAAGAAGCATTGTACAGCTCTATCCCGAATATAAAAATGACAGCAAGGATTTAGAGTTTCTAAAAACAATTGGCCATAACATAAATATATAAATTCAATATTACGGTAGTAAATACATTAAATTTTGACTTCAGTTAATAGAATTTTTTTCGGAATTAATAGTATTCGGTGAAAAAGCATTCGGTAAAATAGATTCGGGGAAATGTCCGGGAACGAGTGACAACATCATGCAGATGGTTTATTTTTAAATGTAAATGTAACGAATGAATTGATAAAACCTGTACACGACATACAGGACAGTGAGGCATTTTAAAACCTTGCAAATATGATATTTTACAATTATTTGGTTGTCGTTTATATAATAATCGACTATTTAATTCAATCCTAATTTTAATTAAACCAAACGTTTAAATTGACGTTTAATTCGTAAACGTCGTATGAGAAGAGCCGTCCCTTTTTTAGAAACATCACTAAAGAAATAGAAACGTCTCTCGATCGAGGCACCAATGTATAAAGAAGATAGGAAAACAATTAAAATAACACTGACGAAGATATTAATTTACGTGGAGTAAATTCAGTAATTTTGTAATAGAAAATACTACAAAATAAATATATTTTGACAGTGGCATCACTATGTTGTTAAAATACCTTCCCTGTTTTAAAAAAATTCTATGTAAAAATTCAAATATAAAACAAATATTTAAAAAAATATAAAATTTTAACTAACTTATTAAAAAAATGTCTTTTCGAAGTTTATAAGTAAAAAATTTAATTCAATTTTTAAGTAAATTAAAACGTTAAAAAGAAAAAAAACTGTTTGAAATGTTTATAACTTAAAAGCAATATTTAAAAAATTGATTTTCAATTCTCAAAATTAATTTATAAATTCTAATTGAAAAAAATTAATTCAAAAAGCGCGTCAAACAGGGAAAGTTAAATAAAAAGACTAATTTTTAAATATTGAGTCGATAGTTCGCAGCTTCACAGTTTGTGATAGTCCCCTTTGGGATGCTCACGGTGGTTGATGAGCCCACGTTGTGGCGATGGAATCCTGCGACATAATCCTTTCTGGGCCACCCTTGAAGATCCATGGCTCTTGATTGCACTTCTGTGCCAGATCAAGGACCATACGAAACCGTGAAGTCAAAATTTAAAAACAAAATTAAAAAATAGACTAAATAAACTATCAAAAGAAAAAAAATTGACTTAGTAATATATCCAATTTTTTTTTTAAACACAACAGTGTGCAGGGGCCACTTTTCTCCTCCGCATCTTTTGAATTGACATACTTACTCTGAAAGCAAAAGACCGATTAGAAAATTAAAAAACTTTAACTCTCTATCTACTCAATTGACCAATATTGACAAAAACAATTCAGTCATCAGAAAGAACTATGGAACTATTCAAAAGCACCAGAGGGAGGACAAAGTAAGCGTAGACAGAGGGTTAAATTCTAACTATAAAAAGAATTTAATTTTAAAAAAAGTTACTGATTAGTCTGTAAAAAGACATCTTTTACTTTTTCTAGTGAAATTATTATTAAAAAAATGGACTCGAACCACCATAGGGCTCAAAAGTGTGCTGCCCGTGCAGAAAATGCCCCACTTTGCCCTATTTAAAACAGGGTTCTGGTCGGGGCCTTGTCAGTTTTCCCTATTAAAATTTTTTTTTTAATAAAGTTTTTAGAATTCCTTTTTGTTGTAGAAGCTATTAACAATGAAAGGCAATCATTATTTTAGTTATTTAAACATTTTTTTAGGGGTTTGACTAGAATTCCTAGCCAGAACCCCAGATAGGGTGTTCATTAGGTTTTAGATAGGGTACTGATCAGGGCCTCGACAGTTTTCCTCGTTTGAATAAAATGTAAATGAATTAAGTTTTTTAAATTAGTTCCCATAATAAAATTATAAACAATTGAAAAAATTAATTAAACGGAGTAATTATACTACATTATTAAGAATTTTTTTATCTTATGGGTTTGACCAGAAATTCTGGCCAAAACCCTAACTGGGGTGTTCACTAGATATGAAATAGGGCTCTGATCAGGGCCTCGACAGATTTCCTCGTTTTAAAGGCATGTAAATAAATTTAATTTTTTAAAATTAACTTTTTTAAAACAGTTATTAAAGTTAAATAAGCGTTTTCTTTTAAAACACTTTATAAAATAATTATAGTAATATATTTAAAAAACGAAAATACATATAATTTTTTTTCTTTAAGTACAATATTATAATAAATTTTATTTATTAATAATAACAGCTAAATTATATATAACGAATAATAATAGTTATTAAATAATTAATTATTATACATTTATTTAAAAATAAAAATTATGAATTTGAAAAATAATAATTAATAAACAATTATTAATAAATTATACTCAATGAATTTTAATAATTATTAATTTATAGGATGAATTTATCATTTGCTTTGTATATATATTATATTATTTTAATATATATAATTATTTTATATTATATTAGCTTAAAGTGAGAAAAGGATTCGAAGAGATTGTTAAACTTAACACCTTCAATATTTAATAACTATTTTTTAAACATAATTAATAAATTTGAATAAAATATTTATTAAATAAATATTAATTATTACTTATACATTTGGAAACAAAAATTATAACCTTTATTAATAGTATAAAATTAAGGAAGCAGAAAGGAGCGACAACCTCCACAAGAAAAATGAATTAATCATAAAACCATAAATTATATTTTTCAAAAATTTTTAAGTTTTTCTATTCTTGAAATTATATTATTTTTATCATTTTCACTTTTAAATTAGTCAAAATGACTATAATACCTCATTATGTTATGTATAAATATGTTGTATATATAATGAATATGTTCATTATGTTTCTAATATAATAATATTTTTAAGTACCGTAATTTTATTGTAATTTCTTTTGAATAAAATTAACCTCACAAAATAGGGCAATTTTAAGAAAAACTGACGAGGCCCTGACCAGTTTTTTCCTAAGTAGGGCATTGGTCGGGAACAGCGTCACACACTAGTCGGGCACTGGTCAGTTTCTCTACCCAGAGCCACACCAGAGATCGGGAAAACTGTCCAGTACCCTATCTGGCCCACATTTTAATTTCTGCACGGGTGTTGGGATAGCGCTTTATGCGCTCAACCAAATCGTCAGTTGACTTCACAGGGCTAATTTATATATTATATATTTCATTATATGTTTGAGGATTTTTGGAAATTTTCTGGTAACTTCCAGGAAGTTACAAGGAAGTTTACATGGGAAGCTTCTAACCTGCGGACATTATTGTATTTCCTGGAAATTTCCAGGAAGTTACCAAGGGTAACTTCCGAAGGTTCCCACGGGAAACTTCCTGGAAGTTTGGAAAAATTATTTAATTATTTTGTTTTGTTGTTTTTAAGAAAAGGTCGTTTCCGTTTGGGATGTTTGAAACTGGTTCATATTTAACTTTGTAAAAATATAGTTATCTAAATAATTACAAGAAACAATATACTCATCCTGTGTATTTATGTTAAAAAATGAATTACCTAAATTTATAATATCATAATATCTTATATTTTCTAAGAAACGGTCGTTGCAGGGTTTTAACTATCTGCATTGTCGGTAAGTGGGACCCCATTAAAAGTGGATAGA
The DNA here is from genome assembly GCA_032872475.1 of Leptopilina myrica (nomen nudum). Taxonomy (NCBI): domain Eukaryota; kingdom Metazoa; phylum Arthropoda; class Insecta; order Hymenoptera; family Figitidae; genus Leptopilina; species Leptopilina myrica (nomen nudum). The sequence continues at coordinate 10,277,933 of CM065467.1, forward strand.
GTAATCATGTATCGCAAATTTTTTCATTATGAATATCAATATCGTGAAAGCTGTTATCGTATTTGTACACTGTAAAAATAAAGTAAATTTTAACTCCCCAGGGGATTCTATAAAAGTCCCACCCTTTGGGGAATGAATGCCTGGGGAAGTTAATAAAGAGAGTTACTCATCCTGTGTATTTATGTTAAAAAATGAATTTTAACCATTTTAGATCTGCATTGTCGGTTAGTGGGATCCCCTTAAGCCAATAATATTTATTACATTTTCTGCCTTGGAAAAAATTTCACTGAACTCCGCTCAGCTTTAACCGATTTCTTCCTGGTCCGCAAAAAATTTTCATCTTTCAAGAAATTTACTATAGTAAATTAAAAAATTATTTTTGAACATATCACCCCAAATAATATTTTAACTTACTTTACTCATAAAAATTAAACTGTTTTTGATGAGTAAAAAATAAATTAAATAATTAATTTTAATTTTAGTATTAATATGGAATATTTTTTCTAGTAACAGAATACAAAAACAATTCCTATATTCAAGAATAATTTAAACTACATTCTATAAAATTTTTATATTTATAAAATTATTATTAAAGAAATAGATAAATAAAAATTTAATTAAGTTTAAGTCATTTAGTGTAAAATTCTACTGATTCGAGTGAAATTCAGTGTAATTTCAATTATTTTAAATAAAGAGAGTTTAATTATTGCTTTCTCATATAGAGGAAGTATTGTACAAAAATTTTTCGAGTTTGATTTTTTGACATATATTTATGTTATTTGACTTTAGGAGTTCAAAAATTACATTTTTAAAAAATGTCATTCCGTGTGTGAATCTTCATATTTTGAAATATGAAGATTTCGACTATATCAGCACATAGTGACATATATTAGATGTAAATTGAACTCTTTGGTTTAAACTTAGGTGTTACTTATGATAATTACTTCGATATGGTTGTCGATAAGTAATTATCAATTTTTAAATTTAATTTTGATCTGAAAAAATAAGCTGCGTGAGCGAATGCACTGTGTATCTGTGAGGACTCGAACCCCAGTTCATAGCTGCCTGTCGCGGGACCTACGCCTATCAATGCACCTTGCCAACACAGCCTGGACGAACACGCTTCTTATATTCTCAGATCAAACCCATTCACTAGTCGAGAGCTATCACACAAAAAACCCAGTCTCATTTTTGTTGCATCTCAAAATGAGACTATGTTAAACGCCATAGAACGTGGCGCCACCTAAGAGTCTCATTTTTGTTGCAACTCAAAATGAGTTGACTGGGTTTTTTGTGTGTGATAACACACGTCATTAAAAACATTTTATTGAAAAAAATGAAAATTTCATATTTTTGATATAAGGAAAGCTAAACTTGGAACTTAGGTAACTTTTGTGGTAGGAGCTGAAATTCAAAGTTCCTTGTACTGATAGCTTCAGTATATCTTCAATTAAGTGTTCTGATTGTTACTTTTGACTACCAAAGCTTGTAGGTTAAGTTACAAACAAATTAAAAATTAGTGTCATTTGGGGCAAGATGATCTCCTCTGATTCTGATGTATTATATTTCACCTCAAACTAAATTTTTTAGTATTAACGGTGTTCAATGGTCTCTGAAATTTCTCGATAATATGCGACTCACAGTTATCACCCAACAAATACGGCACTGACTGGTTTAAATGACGTGAAATTGATAAACAATCATTGTTGAACGAGTTTTTCTCTGCACACAAGCAATTTTTGCAAAATCTGAGTCCGAACCAACGACAAAAATCTTCTTAATTACCTAAATCCGAAAAATTTTTTGAATCCATGCAGAAACGCGGTTGCAAAATAGGAAAGGCCAGAGTAATGTAATGCGAATCATTTTAACAGCTGAGCCTTTACACTCCCTGCATGCTTCTGCCCTCTAATGACAAATGGCTGTAACACACGTCTTGTCGCCTGTCATTACATTAGGGGAGACTGGGGTAAACCCGCGCAAATGGTAAACCCGCTCACTAGCGATTTGACGCTATAAACTCAACTTAAGATGGAGATATTTGTACTGCGAATAGTACTTGACATACAACTAATGTTAAAGAACTTTCGTTTAGTTTCATGAATTCGTCATAGAATCAGAGACGGTCAATTGTTTTTAGAAGTGCAAAAAAGAAAAAATGATCTTCGGTTTTTTAAGTTTTTCGATTATTATTTTTGAGACTTAATTTATTCGACCAATTTTTTTTATACTATTGGATGTCCTTTTTCGAAATATATATATGTAGTTTTGTTTGATTTTAAAAAGATTTATTTAAATTTATTCTGAAATGTGAGAAATACGTTCGGGTAAAGTCGCTCACATGAAGTCGGGGTAAAGCCGAGCACTTATTAAATTTGTGTAGGAAGCCGAATCAGTATTAACAGTATTTGCGTTTTTTTTGGCGATCTTAAAATTGTTAATATTAAAAATATTTATTAAAAAAGAAATAATATTAATTTCCTAACAATGTTATTGAATTATTGGGTTTTTAGTTGAATATTAAAAATTTTGAATGTCCCGCATTTCGCGATTTGTGGCGATTTTTTTTAATAGATGGCGCCGAACTATTAAAATTATCAATATTTGTTGGCAACATTGAGCGGAATCATGTCTATATCAGTCATTATTAGGTTATAACGGTTATAACAAACAACGCAAACAGATAATCAAAATTTGTCGTTGTCTTTTTCGGCTAAAAAAAAGACATAAATCTAGTTTCTTGTCATCGTTCAGTTCACGTTTTATCATTGTTTATTTTTAAATTTAAAATTTCGAATTTTATTTGTTATATTTTATCAATAATAAAATCTTTAACTTGTTACATCCAAAATTGTATACTTATTATTTAATAAACCAATATTTATAGTTTATAGAACTCATAATTTATCATTAATAAATCATACTGAAGACGGAAATAAGGAGAAATTTAATATATACAAAATAAAACTGTTGGGATTACCTTAAATTCTTAAAAAAATCAAGTGATCGGGTTTACCCCGAGGGGTGAGCGGATTTACCCTGGAAAATTGTGTTTTTGAAATTTGGTATATGTGTATTAAAAATTTTTCTTAAGTAAAACTAAAACAGATAAATCAAAAATTCTTTTTTATTTTGTTAGTAGAAATCATAAGCTGTCAAATTATATAAATTAACTTGGATTTAGAGAATAATTTCCTTGGTTTTTACCGTTCTGCAAAAAAGTGTTCGGGTTTACCCCAGTCTCCCCTACTTTTGAGTTTCCCATTTTGCAACCTCGTTTCTGCATGGATTCAAAAAATATTTCGGATTTAGGTAATTAAGAAGATTTTTGTCGATGGTTCGGATTAAGATTTTGCAAAAAGTGCTTGGGCGCAGAGAAAAATTCGTTTGCAAATGATTGTTCACCAATTTCACGTCATTTAAACCAGGCAGTACCGTTTTTGTAAGGCGACAAGTATAGGTCGCACATAACCTACAAATTTCAGAGACCATTGAACGCACTTAATAAAAAATTCAATTTTTCTCGCTTCTTATAGGTTTTTGTTATGAAAACTAACTTATTTAATACAAAAAGTTGAAATCTACATCTATTATATTAATTTCCTTGATGTAGAAAATGACACGTAATTACCCAGTAAAAAAAAAGTATTCAGAATAGAAAAAAAGTATTGGTGGTGACGTTCGGTGAATGCGTTTTCGCGACAAAACCGTATTGGTGGGTTACGGTGAATACATTTTGCTCACCGTGAATACTTTTTGTTTTAAACTCTCGATTTAAAGATTCCTAAGCAAAGTTGAGAATATATATGAAGAGCGTGAGTAACGTGATGTATAAAAATGGCTATTGCGAGAAGGAAATAAGAAATTTTGAGTAAAAACGAAAAATTAAATGTGAAAAATAAATGTCAAATGTTGATCGATTACCATATGCTTTACTATGCCTACAATGCATGACATATTAAAGGGAGCATGACGTAACCCACCAATACGGTTTTGTCGCGAAAACGCATTCACCGAACGTCACCACCAATACTTTTTTTCTATTCTGAATACTTTTTTTTTACTGGGTATAAAATAGGAAAACGAATCGTGGTGAGTGTTCAAAAGTTAAATTTTTAATCAAATAAAGTGAAAAAAATATTACAGCAATTGAGAATAATTGTTCAAAATTTATACTTTATTGTTATTAACATCTCTATGGGATGAATTAAATGAGCACCAAAATATAACTTTGCAGCGGTTTTTTATTTCAGTTTCAGAACTTCATTCAAATTCTTTTTTCTTTTATTTCGTTTTTTTGTACTTTTTTCTCTTTTTTTTAACAGGGTGATATTATGAAAAATGAAAGAATCTTTTGCATGAATCGAGAGGCGAGATATTTTCTAAGTACAATGAAAGCGAGAAAATAGCCTTAAGGTATTTCAGCACCCATAAAACTATATTTTTCTTAGTCGTTAATGCTTGTTAATGCAAGATACCTAGAACGTGGACGCTGTGCATTGGCTAGGTGAACTATAATCATAATAATCGACTTTATTACCGGCATTAACGTTCGCTCAGACTCAAATAGGAAGATGTACGTTGATATATATAAAATCCACATAATAAAACGTATGCCTACGACAAGTAAATGACCTGAAAAATGAGGATATTACTCGGTACTTCTAAACGTATGACTCGTCATGTTACGAATATTGCACATTCAATTATATAGGCAAAAGAGGGGCAAAATAGGGTAGGCGGGTCAAATGGGGTACCCCTGTTTTTTCATGATAGGTAATTTTAATTTTTTTATCCTCGATATATATTATTCATATTAATAAGAAAATGTTATTCAAAATGCAGGCACTATGCAATTTTTTTTAAAGTTATCCAACATTCAAGTTTTTAGCAACAAATTTATTTAATTTATTTAATATGGCAAATATGGGATCTTTTTCGGCACTTATTATAGAGTAATTTCCAACAATATATATTGTTAAATTGTTTACAATAACTTAGAAACATTACATTTTGTTTTAATATGGAGTATGGGGCAGAATGGAGTACCTAAGTGTGGCGCATGCCGGATGCGGCATGCAACTACATAAAATTCATTCAACTAAGGTAAAAGTCCCAGTTATGGAACGTTTTCACAATGTTGTCCCTATTATGGAACAGTATTACAAAAATGAAAATAAATGGAATTACAATTGGTAATAAGAATATTCTAGTCATTTCAATAAATTTTACACGATATAAGAATTATTATTTTTGTATACTATTTAATTTAAAAAGAAATCTTTAATTGTATTTTAGTTTTTAAATAAAGGTAAGCCCGGTTTTTTGTCAAACTAGCGTTCCACATTACGTACAATTATTATTTGCATGTCCCGATTGATGGAACAGGAAGAAAATATACATCAAGCATAACTTCAAATATTCTCAATATGTTCGCATTACTTTTCTACCCAAAAAATTGGTTTTATAATTATCTATTTAAATAGAAGTTGTTCTTTGTATTTAATTCTTTATAGATACCAACCTTTCAATCTATACCCGAATTATTCATATTAACGCTCCTAATTCCAAGAAATATAAATATACCTTATATAAAAACAATATATTATGCAAATTCCCGCGAAAAAATCGATATTTCATGTCTGTGATTTTACCAAAATTTGTTTTCACCAAAGTGTGAATTGACCAGCATTTGCTGTATTCAGAGTGCTCAGCATGTACGTCGGTGAAGTTCGCAACGTTTATGATCAACGATTGAAAAAAAAATTATGTTCGTACCAGAAAGAATGAAAATTTGTATTCGCAAATATTTTTTTCTCGGTAAATCATTATTCATTAACTTAATCGTACTATTTTCTTTACAAAAATTTATAAAAGTCGCTTTAAAAAAATATTTTTCTTCAGAAATCGTTGACCATAAACGTTGTGAACTTCACCAACGTCAGCATGTGGCAATGAAAATAAGATATGTAGAATTTTTATGCGTGCTCTAAAAATAATATTAAATAATATAAAATAAAAAATCTTAATAAATAATTTATTTCAATTAATTTATAGAAATAAATATGTTAATGATAATAAAATTCTTTTAAATATTGAGTATTATTACTTCACAAAAAAATTATTGTATTTAATTAATTAATTTGATTATTCTTTTATTAATAATAAATCATTACATTATTTTTTATTTAATTATTTTATTATTATTTATTTTAATTAATATAACCTAAATAAATTAATAATTTTGAAATTAAATAATATCAAATGGGGTCATTTGGGTTAAATGTAAACGGAATATCTATGTTTCACCAAAAAAATTAATTTTTTTTGTTAAAAGGTAAAACGGACGGTTTTCTTTTGCATGAACTTGTTACTTTACTTTCGTAGAAAAAGTTTATGAGGTAAAAAAAATATTGATGCACCTGAATTGCCTAAAACTGACTGTTTACATTTACCACGAGATTTTTTAATTTTCTTTTCAAACATAAAATATTGTTAAAAATTGATCAAATTTGATGGAATCTGGCTGGAATCTGGATCATACTCGGGAGGTATGAAAGAAGACCTAATTTCCTCTTTTATGTAATTTTACATTGCCAAAGTAATGCAATTGTGAAATAGAAGCAAATTTATTCAATTATTTTCATTCAAAATGTAAACACTTAATTATTTATTAACTAAATTGACAAAAATCAAAGTCAGTTTTTGTTAAGGCATTAATAAGGAAGAATGAAAAATTTTAGTTTGTTTTTTTAATTTATTTTTATGCAAATGCGAGACAAACTTCTGAAACAGTAAAACATTGATTTTCAATATTTTTTCATTAAACAATAATTTACACTCTTGCATTGACAATTGTCAAAATAAAATATTGGCAATACTCAGAATATCTTGAAGGTGATCTGAGGTAAAAATATTGACGTCGTACTTATTTTTAAATTTCTAAATTTAGCTTAAATATCTACTGTTTACATTTTCCCCAAATGACCCTAATTAATAATTAATATTTAAAAAAATTAAAGTTAAAATAAAATTAAGTTTAAAAAAATTTTTAATGTAAAGAACTAAAAGTTAATTAAAAATTCAAAACAACAATCTAATTAACCTTCATTTACTTTACTTTTATAAAATAAGAACAAATTTAACTAAAATAAAAGTGAAAAAAGTAAAAATAAAATCTATATTATATAATAATCAAAAGAAAACGTTTAATATCGTAATAAGTTTCGAATCCAGAGCATAGATAGAACGAAATCGAATCGCAATTTACAATCTATTTCGACTTGAACTCTTAGTTTTGCATCTTCCATTCACCTGCTCAGGACGCTGACCGTATTGGTAAACACAGAACACTTTATTATACGCTATGGCCGTGCGGTTATGCAATCACGATGAAAGAAGCTTCGTTCACTTGCATCCGCAGTTATGCGTACATGTATGTACATCATAAATGTGAAGCTCACGATTGCCGAGCAAATTATTACAAGAAAGTAAAGTCTACTTTGATATTTAAACATATAAAAGAAATGATGTATTTCACTCTCACATATATTACAAATTACGAGTATTCAAGTTATTTTTATTACAATATCAAAATCTAGAAAAAAATAAATAAAAATAAATTCTATAATATTCCAGTTAACATTATTAAAATAAAAATTTACAAAAATATCATTTTTCTATGCGGCAAAAATTTTGCAACAATACCATTTAGATAATGAAGATTCTATGTTAAATAAAACCATAAAAGGCCAGGTTTATTAAAATTTTAATCGTAAATCGTAAAATTAGTGTAATAGTGTAATACGAAATTTTTTTAAAACAAATCTATTGCGCAGCTCTATAAACCCTGAATCTATTTTTTCCCTCCTTTTTTTAATAATAATATCTAGATAAGATAAAATTCCCTCTGTGTGTATATATAGTTTCTTCATATTTCGAGGACTTACGTCAGTTAAAGGTCTTGACTTTTCGCGTTTCAGCAATTTTTCAGGATAATAATTTATTAGGATTACTCATATTATTATATTTATATAATCATATTTTACACACGTTTGCATAAAAACGGAATTGCATGTAAATTGTGTGAACGACACCGAATATTCTGTTTACACAAACGTTTACAATAATTGCAAATAATTATACAGTTCGGAAAATATTGTTGTGTTAGAGTTGTAATTTTTCAGATGAATTGAAAAATTATTTATGAAAAATACTTCTATTGTTCACTACTCATATTAATTGAATAAATAGAGAATATGCCGCATAAAAATCTACTGATTGTGAGTGTATAATTCTGTGGAAGAAATGCATAACAGCATAACTGACATTTTTATCAAATTTGAGATAACATCAGATTTGTATATATTTAATATTGCTCTTCAAAGTTTAATAGCTGAAAAATCATTAAAATGGTTATTAATGTAGAAAATAATGGAAAACATAATCGCATAATTGCGTTTTTGACAAAAGGAGACCAGCATAATAACATAACTGCATTCAGTTTAAAAAACAATTGACATAATTAAAAATAAAAATAACCTTTAAGAATAAAAACAATAAGAATTTTGTAATGAAATATTTTTAGTAAAATACATTTTTTGTACTTTAAATTAAATATATTTATTTTAATAAAACTGGAACAAATTTTTTTATAACATAAATTGTGCATTTAATTATGTACTTATTTTTAAGGCTATTTCTATTCTAAAAAATTTTGGAAAGTTTTTCAAAAATAAATTGACAAATTCAGTAAAGTACATTTCTTTTCTCGTTTTCATAAATTAAAAACATTTTATAAAAAAATAAACTCTTATAATTTTTTCTAACGAATTAATAGATTAATTTGTGTTTGTGTGAACAAATCTTATTATTATGACAAATCAAACCAAAATAAATTGTGACATTAAAAGTGTCTGAAGTTGGACTCATATACAAACTGAACTTGCATAACCGCATAAGTGCAATAAAACTCATGATTCCGATGAAAAAATATCAAAATTTATACCATATCGTGTGTTTTATTAAATGTTATAAACGAATTTTGAAAATATATTAAATAATAATACTAAATGCAAAAGACCGAACAAATCTGTTGATTTTCTGAATTGACAGAAGTGAGAGAACATTGAAATTAATTTATCTCGAAATCATGACAAATGCAGTTATGCTGTTATGCCTTTTTTCCACAGAATTTACTATCAATTTTGTATACAAAATTACTGACAGTTCAAAAGTGTCTTAACTAGTTTTTCGATTTTTTATTGTTTCTTTTAAGTAACTTTTTATATTAAAATAGAAGAATTTTTTACAACGTAATGGATTTATAATTTATATTACTTCATTATTATTTTATCCATTTTATTTTATTATTTTTTTTGGAAACAATAAAAATATAGCTAAATTTTCACATTGTAAAAAATCTGTTTTGGAAGATTCTAAATAATTGTTTAAACATTTATTTTACGAAACTACTGAAAATTTTTAAATTCTTTTATTACTACATTATTTAGTAGCTTTGAAGGTAAGTTCATGAATTTTTTTTTAAATGTCTACAGACAACGGAGTTGCAGCAACTTCAGGTAGGCCATGTCGTTTACTGCGACAAAATGACGTTTTTTAGTGAAAAGTGCTTATTTTAAGGTTAGAAATTGAACGAAACGCTTTTAAAGGGAATAACGACAAGGCGGAAACTCTTAACTGTCCGCGATTTATCCTCCCGTGGGGCGACTAAACGAGACTCGGAATGCTGGCAACTGCTTGCGGTTAGTTCTCGGTTCGTATCACGCTTTCTCGCAGAGCAGTGCTAAACGGTACCATGGGGACCTGTCCAAGCCCGAGGGACTTGCCGAAAGGCTTGTTTCCTTCCGGTCATTATGTTCGACTCGTGGTGGCAGTGATTATAGCCTACATCGCTTGAGGCTAGAAGCGCTATGAACAGGCCGAAGCTTCGGCAACGGTTTTAGTAACTATCGCTTTGACGTGTGAGACGTGGTGCCATCTCGGGTGGTTACCTGCAGAGTGACCAGGGATTGGAAGGATCCCACCCCCACCGAGGGGCTGCAAACGTTCTTACTCAACTTTGCGGGATCGGCAAATGGTCACAAAGTGGCTATCGCCGTTTGAGAGCGTAATCTCTCTCCGTTACACTCGCAGACGAGTCGTGTGGGTATACCTGTATAGAGAGGCCCTGCACGTAAAATGACGACAAGACCGCTGTCCGCGATTTATCTGAACAGACCGAAACTTCGGCAACGGTCTTAGTACTGGCGCTTCGACATGTGAGTTGTGGTTCCAAATCGGGTGGTTACCTGCAGAGTGACCAGGGATTGGAAGGGTCCCGCCCTCAACCGTATGGCCGCAAACGTTCTTACTCAACTTTGTGGAATCGGCAGAGGGTCACATGTTGGCCATCGACGTTGAAGAGCGTGATGTCTTCCCGTTACGCTCGTAGGCGAGACGTGTAGTGTACGCGTATGCGGGGGTGCTGCACGTATACTCTACCTAGGCGCTGTCCGCGATTTATCCTCCTGTAGGGGCCTGGGCGTAGAATAGACTCCATGCGATCGGCTGCATGTCGTAAGAGGCGACTAAATGAGACCCGGAGTGGTGCCACTGCTTGCGGTTACTTCTCGGTTCGTCCAGGCCTTTATGATGATGATGGGTAGTGCCATGTCAGTCTGGCAAGTTTAACATTGACCGACAACCTAACTTGCTGCGGCAAGGGTGGTAAGACTCTTAATCGGTACTCATACCAGAGTACTGAACGGTACCATGGGGTCCAAGCCCGGGGGACTTGCCGAAAGGCTTGTTTCTTTCCGGTCATTGAGTTGGACTCGTGGTGGCGGTGGTAACAGCCTACATCGCTTGAGGCTAGGGGCATTATGAACAGACTGAAGCTCCGGCAACGGTCTTAGTAACTAACGCTTCGATGTGTGAGTTGTGGTGACAACTCGGGTTGTTACCTGCAGAGTGACCAGGGATTGAAAAGGTCCTGCCCTCCACCGAAGGGCCGTAAACGTTCTTACTCAACTTTGCGGGTTCGGAAGATGGTCACATGTTGGCCATCGACGCTGGAGAGCGTGAATCTCTCCCCGTTACGGTGGTAGGTGACCTGTAAGGAGAAATACGCGTACAATGACTAAACGGCTGTTTAGTAAATCCTACTACCAGTTTAGTCAGTCCAAAATCGATTAATCTGTTTAGTACATTTAACTGCGCAAGTAATAAATCTGACTCTGCCCTTCTCGCCGTATAAATAATAATATTTTTCTCCGACATTCATACATTTCTGTAAAATGTTAATCAAATTCTCAGCAAAATTTCAATTATTTTTAAAATATGCAGAATTTTTATTAAATTTCCCAAAAAATGAAATTATTCCTAAATTTTTAATTAAAATTTGTCAAGAAAATTCAATTATTTAAAAATTTGATAATAAAATTCTTAATATAATAATCGTAATGATAAAAATAATTTTTGAATAAGAGACAGTAAAAAAGTAGCAAGTACACTTTTTTAAAAGTTAATTCTACAAAATTGTTTGTTATTAACAAACTAATTAAAAATTAACAAACAAATTAATTCAAAATAAGAAAGATTTTTATTTAAAACCTTTTGAAAATTTTAATATTTCTAAAAATTTGAATAATAATTAAATTCTCTTAACAAATTTCAATAAAAATTTTAAGATATTTTCAGTTTTTGAGGAATTTGATGCAACAAATTTTATATAATATATTAAAAGTAATTAAAATTTTGCAAAGAAGTTTATTAAAATTTTTATAAATAATTGAATTTCGAAGAAATATTGTAATTTTTATAAAGATACCGTAAAAGAGGCTAAGTTCGCTCAATTTTTTAATTCTTTTTTAAATAACTTCGGGAAGCGATGAAAATAAATATTGGCACTGAAAATATATAATCTCTAACCCTTTCTCTTTCCTATTACTGCTTAAACAAATTAAAATACGTAACAGAAAATGATTTATCAGCCGTTTTTCATTCAATTAAACGTACTCATAACCAAAAAAATAAGGTTAAGTTTGCAGATCTATTTATTGCTTTCAGTTTTATGCTTTATGAAAAACATGTTGGCGGTACAGGAAATGTAATGTTTAGAAGGATTCAACTTACAAATTTGGAAGTAAAGCTCAATACCTACGTTTTCATACTACTTGTTCAATATGAAAATTACTAACTTGTGGCTTAAATATAATTTTTATTGAAAGTTATCAATGAAACTGCTGCAAATAAATTTTAAATTAACCAAAACTGACCGACCTTGGTGCCCGCTAAAGCCCGGTGTTTTTCTCACTACTTTCGTGATTTATCAAGCGGAAGGTTTGACGTCAAGGTATAATGATGTGCACTGTCGATTATTGTCCGGTACACACCATTAGAACTTGACTGTCGATAAACCGGTTATACTCAAGAGAGGTTTTCTACAGTTTCCCTCTCCTCTGGCGAGAAATCCTAATTAACAGGTGGTCCAGGCGAATGCGAGTACTCCTAATAGAGCCGGCTGTAGATGCAAATTAGGTTAATATTTAGAAACTTATGTAGAATGGTTATGCTTATTCCATAAAAAGTAATTCTTGGGGACTCTTGTCGAAGTGCGTAAGGCCAATAGGGCAGGAGTATAAAAAAAAATAATTGAATTTTTCAGAAGAATTTTACTACTTTTAAAAATAATTGAATTTCTGCAGTAATATCTAAATACAACAAAAATTCAATTTGTTTTAATGTTTTTAACTAAAATTCTTCCATAAATTCATTAGGGTCAGTTGGGGTAAATCGGAACAGATTTGCTATGTTTCACCAAAAACATAAAATTTTTTTTTAAATCGGAATTCTTTCGGTTTTTTGTGTTTTGAGTTGTTATTTCACTTCCGTGGAACAATTTTATGAAGTAGTAAAAAATATGGTTATCATTGAATCGTAATAATCAACTGTTCCTATTTACCCCTAAATTTTTCAACTTTGCTCAAATTTAGGGGTAAATAGGAACAGTTGATTATTTCTTATGAAATTTGAGAAAAAATCAATTTCAAGTCTGGAAATGTTAAGAGATATAAAGAATTAGATAAAAATTGTGTTAGTCATAAAATAATTAAAAATAAGAAATAATAATGCATTATATAAGTTTAAAACTATTCCATACCAAAAATTCTAACACATTACACAATTATAAAGGTTTTAACAACTTTAAAAAATTTTAACAGATTGGTTTAACATAACTCTCGGTCTCTCTTAAACTCTCTCATTCTCTCTTATTCTCTCTCAATCTCTCTTATTCTCTTTATTCTTTCTCGGTCTCACTTATACTCTCTCATTCTCTCTTATACTCTCTTATTATCTCTTGTTTCATTACACTTACCGGTTTTATGGTGACAAATCCTAATGAAATCTGAAATGTTACACACTTTGTGCTATGAAACGAACTAACGTCTATGTACCGATGCGATTATACATGAAGACTATTTTTAATGCATTTTTATAGTGCTGAAAATAGTGTAGAGGTTGATAGAACCAATTTTCTCTCTTTCTATTATAAGAAATACTGTTGAAATTTCTGTTCCTATTTACCCCGAATTTCCAGATTTAAGGGGTAAATAGAAAAAGTCTCCTATTTTTAAGAAAAATTTTCAAAATGAAAAAATCAAAGTTGTTTTTTGTTGTAGTATGAATAAGAGATAATTATAAATTTTTATATGAAATTTTAGCTTATTTTTTTCAAATGCGATTCAAAAAAATGAAAGGGTGTCTTCTTTGATTTTCAATTTTTTATGGAATAGGAAATATTTTTGTATATACTGCTGCTAATTGACAAACTGAAAATGGAAAAATACTTAGAACCTGCTGGGAGTGATCTAAGGTACAAGGTTTAAGGCCGAATTTATTTTAAAAAATTTTATTTATCTAAAATAACTACTGTTCCGATTTACCCCTAACCCTACTTAGAAAAATCAATTTAATATATATATTAAAAAATGTAACTAATTTCAGAAATTTTTTTTAAATGTTAGGTTTTTAAAAATTTCTAAAGTTAACTTACTTTTTTATTTACATAACTTACGTAAGTTGTGTAAATTATATAACAATTTATACAGGCAAGAAATCTGGTACCTTCAGTGCGTGTGTTAGAAAAAAAAATTTTCACTATGGAAATGTAATAAAAATAGACCTTACAATATAAAAGACTAACAATGAACAATAATTGTATTAATTACTGAGAAGGAAGTAATTTTTTTACATTTAAAGTGTATAAGTCTTTCTTGCAAGCGGTGAACTTTCATAGCAGTTAGTATATAAGGAAGTTTAAGTCATGTATAAATATGTGTAAATAGCGATCGTTATTATGTTATGCGTTTAGTATTTAAGTTAGATTTATGTACTTAGGGTTTAGTGAAATTGTCTAGTTTAATAATATAATTAATCTTGAAGTGGGTAGTCTTGGAAGAGTGAAATTCATGTGCAATACATGATTAGAAGTCATGAATTACAAAAAAATTTTCTTTTAGTTGAAAATTTTCTTTTTTAACTTTACAACAGTCATTTGTAATCAGAAATATAGCAATACTGCCGTCCTGATGAAGAAAGTCGGTACTTGCATTCAGCCCTGAATGCAAGTACCGACTTTCTTTATCAGGACGGCAGAATAGTAGTCTTTACGAAGAACTATAGTAAAATAAGAAGGCAAGGCAGCCGCGGTCACCTTATTTTACAATAGTCCTGTTGTAAAGACTACTACAGACTGTATCACTGATTCCCTTAGATTGCTGCAAATGTGGATAGAATCCAAGAGTTCCTTTTAACGTAGACTATTGTAATCAGTCACATAAACTTTGTGCTAACTCATATTTAGTTCGTATTTATTTCAAATAAATTTTTAATGAGTACGTTCGACTTACAGAATTGTTACAACGAAGCTACTTTAGGCATTACGAAAAGTGGTCACATATCCGAGCAGTACTGTTCGACTATTGTAATCATTAACAGAAAATTTTTCTCCGTGTACATACATACATACTTCTGTAAGTGTTTGGAGAAATAAGTTTTTAATTAATAATAATTAATTGTTTCAACGAATAAAGAATGCCGCACAACATTAATAAAAAAATTGTAATAACAATTATTATTTATGCTAAATTTTTCTTAATTTAATAATACTAGTGTTATATATGAGCGATTCCATCTCAAGTGATCAAGGTGGAGAAAAATTTTTCTCCAATCGTAGCAAAACTTGGGGCTTTTGTAGTACTCATAGATAGTAACTTTTCGTGAAAATATTTTTTCTAACGCACGTATACCGAAAGTACAAATATTTAAAGAAGCATTGACAAGTATTAACAAGTATTAGCAAGACAAGTATTAACTTCTTAATGAAACTTTATTATTAATAATATTTCGTCGAGAATATACAAATCTTGATTAGTTATGTAAGTTACATTACTAACATAATGGTCATACTTTGATTTATACTTCGTTCCTAATAACAACATTACCGAGAATGTAATTTATTTTTCCTCTCTCACCGGGAGGGAATGTTACATTCCCTCCCGGTGACGTCACTAGCCGGGAGGGAATGTACATTCCCTCCCGCTCGCAGGGAATCATACACTTTTCTCCCGCTAAACACGTAGGAAATGGTGTACTTTCGGTGCGTGTGTTAGAAAAAAATAGTATGTGCAACTCGGGAGGAAAAATGATTTCCACTCGTGTTTTACAGTTCTCGGCTTCGCTCGCAAGCACTCGCCTTCGGCTCGTGCGCTCGCTACGCCTCGAACTGCAAACTACACTCGTCGGAAATCATCCATTTCCCTCCCTTGATGCACAATCTACTATTTTACCTAGTCCAATATTTTCCGAGGGGGAGGGGGTTAAATTTTTGTGTTTTTCAGTACAATGCTTATTTCAATAATTTTTTACTCTTAAACAATTAAACATACAAATTTGACAAAGAACATTTTGGAAAGGTTTTTTCATCCTCTTTCGACTGGAAATAAGCATTTTGAAAAAAAAAAATTTTTTGACCAAAAAAAAATCAAAATTAAAAATAAATTTCAATTTTTGAGGGAGATGGATACGATTTTTTTTTTAACGAAAGCTGAGGTTTTTTACTAAAAGGACATATAAATGATAAAGTGGGACTAGAACGTTTAAACATTAAAAAAAAGAGTTTTCTACTCGCCGGAGCGCTCTAAATCCGATTTTTAGCTCCGTTTTGGAGAAAATTCTTTTTTTCAATGTTTAAACGTTCTAGTCCCACTTTATCATTTATATGTCCTTTTAGGAAAAAACCTCAGCTTTCGTTTAAAAAAAAAAAAAAAAAAATCGTATCCATCTCCCTCAAAAATTGAAATTTATTTTTAATTTTGATTTTTTTTGGTCAAAAAAATTTTTTTTTTCAAAATGCTTATTTCCAATCGAAAGAGGATAAAAAAACCTTTCCAAAATGTACTTTGTCAAATTTGTATGTTTATTTGTTTAAGAGTAAAAAATTATTGAAATAAGCATTGTACTGAAAAACACAAAAATTTAACCCCTTCCCCCTCGGAAAATATTGGACTTGGTAAAAAAATATTTTTACGAAAAATTACTATCTATGAGTACTACAAAAGCCCCAAGTTTTGCTACGATTAGTGAAAAATTTTTCTCCACCTTGATCACTTGAGATGGAATCGCTCATATATACATATACATATATATATATATATATATATATATATATATATATATATATATATATATGAGGCATTCTTTGTCAACGTTACCCCCCTGCTCGCCAAAAATGGTCTGTGTTTAAATAATCAGTCATAGGCTTAAAAATTAGTTAAAAATAAATGCTTTTAAATGCCGAGTGGCAGTTTTTAAAAATTCAAAATGGCGGATCCAATATGATTGACGACATATCTGAAAAGCATGCGATTTTTATAAAACTTGTTACTCGAGAGTTTTTGGGGTCGCCGATTACAAATCTGAAGTCAGTTTTTGAAAATTTAAAATGGCGGATTTAATATGGCGGACAATTTTAAAAAATTTGTTGGATTTCCACTTTACTTGGTATATAGGCGTTTTTGGGGCCACTGATCACAAATTTGTTGTCAGATTTTTAAAATTCTATATGTCGGAACCAATACGGTGGTCATTTTTTCGACAATGGATTTATTTTACTTTAAAATGGGTACTCAGTGGTTTTTCGGGTCGCTGATCACAAATTTCAAATCAGACTTTAAAAATTTCTAACAACTTGACGAATATGATTTGATGTGCAAGCATTTTGGTAATCGGTGAATTTAAAATTTCGAAAAGTTTGTTGGTAAACATTTATGCAGCAGGAAATGCAGATTTTTGGTAACCTGAATGCCTAAATTAAAATGTATTCATCGAGACGACATCTAGGAACATTTCTAGAGAATTAGACAAATTTTCTGGATGAAGTTAAATTCAACAATTGCAGAATATTTTTCTCTTGAACGCAGGCCTGCTAGGACATAAAACCGTATTGTATTTCCGTTGTGCTTTAGCACAATATTAATCCTGCTGCTTCGATAGATGTAGTAAGCGATGACAACTACCCCGAAAGGGGATGTGTAGAATGATTTGCTTCCTGCCTATCGAAGTCACCTTACAGGGGGACGTTTGGGTGTGAGGATGATACCGTAGTGTGTCCGACGACGAGTTGACAATGTCCTCGTCAAAGTCGGAAAGCTCTCATACTTAGGCCTACACGGAAAAACCTTTAAGCAGCCAGTTCACCCTAAACATATGCGTCAGTGCCACCACTAAACTTGTTCATCTGCACTCCCAAACCGGGTGACCAACGTACCCAGTTATTATTTTCTAAACTGTTTGGGAAGTTTGTCTATCAAAAACGATAACGCTACGCACCCAGTGGCGGGCGGTCAGACTTTCCATGCAGTGAGAAGCGAAATACTGTGACAGTGGGAAGACAAACTTCTCAAAGGTTTTTCCGTGTAGGGAGGTATGAGAGTTATCACCCCTAGAACGGTGGACTCGCCTGCGATCGGACCAGGATCCCTAGCGTGAGGGCATTTTCCTAAATATCATGGCTTTAAAAAATCAAAACAATAAAAAACTACAAACGCTTTAAAAGTTCTTTTTGGAGTGTCAACCTCACAACACACATGCGACAGCAATGCAGATGTATTTAAATACGTATGCGGACAATTTGATATGCCAAAAAATCGCAAATTAATTAATGAAAACATTAATTAAAAAAATTTACTAAGATTGTTTTAATTTTGAGATAGTCAATCAGAATGAAAAATGGTTTCCACATACAAACTGCAGTTCTTGCTACACAATGTTAACTTGTTGGAATTATACAAAACAGGATAAACTCTGCCGGAAGAATGGACTGAAAAAGTACTGAAATTGTACTGGCCTAAGTACAATTTTAGTCCGTTTTTTTAATGTTTTGGTAAATATTTTTGAAGTCCTTAAACAATAGTTTCAAATGTAAGAAATGTCAACAAACCATTGTTAATAGTCGGGATGTAAAAATAAAAAAAGGTTAACAAACTTTTCAACGAAAGTCCAGTTAAATTTTAAACTTATATTGCAACCCCTGCTTTAGCAATAGATCCAAAAGCCTATTGTTGTATGGGATTATAATTTTATGGCTTAAAAGGTTTACAATTTAAATAATTCATTTTTCAAAACAAAAAATTTTAAATCTCTGTTTTATGATTGTAAATATCTAAAATTAATTATAAAAAATTTTTAATTATAAAAGTTATAAACTATCTCGCAAACTTTAATTGTTACGTAAAAACGGATATTATTTTAGAATTTTGATTCACATGAATATTTAGCATACATAATAATTACTTGTAAAGAATCTGAGTTTATGAAAAACAAATATAATGTTGAAATATAAATAAAAATTATTTTCAACATTAACAAAGAAATATTCGTTCTTCAATTTAATGACGGTCAGGCCATAAACATCACCTATAGCGACCCTTTTGCAGGTAATTTTTCCCAGTACAATTTCAGTGCTGAAACGCAGCAAATTTTCACTGAAATGGCACTGAACTCTTAGTACTAATTTCCCAGTAAAATTTCAATCCATTCTTCCGGCAGAGAACACTTGAAGTTTAAAATACCAACATTGTGGAAAAAACCATTGAATAGAGAAGATTGCTACTTTTGCATGATCCATGTAAAGGGCTATAATAAAAGTTATAAAAAGAATATAATTTACGCATGTGTAGTATTTGTGTCAAAACCCGAAATTTTAAAGCATTTAACTCCGTCTTCTGCAAATATGGAAATCGACAGTTCACCATAAGAGAAGAGCTTAGCAACCTCAACAGAGATTTGAAATTACTCAAAGATGAAGCAGAATATCTAGCTTCAGTTTAAAAAAAGAAAAATTTGTTATCTAATGGCCGTAACAATTTTTGCAGAAATACTTCGTAAGCACTGTAATTTGTTAAATAAAAAAGAACAAGAAATGAAATAAAAGATTACAAATATTTTATCTCCCAAATGAAGAGATCATTTAATACAGGATTTTTTTCCTGTACTTCCTCAGATACAAAATAGTCATTTCTTTACTGTGTTAAGCAATACAAATCTAATATGAAAAAAAAAATTTTTAAGTAAAAATGTAATATGGTCATTATTTCAAATATGATGACAGTGTCAACCCTATAAAACACACAGACCTTTTGCACGTTTTTTCAAATTTTACAAAAATCTCATTAATTTAAAAAAAGTTGTTTGTCATATTTAGTCCTATATTCGTAATCAACGATCTCAAAAGCCTTCAAGTGACAACTTTCATTCCAGTGGCATAAATTTAAAAAGTTTTTCGCTATATTTGATCCACAATATTGATTTTTTGAAATTTTACTTCAGATGTGTTACTAGTTACCCTAAAAACGCCCAGATATAAAGTTTCATAAACATCAACAATTTTTAAAAACTTCGAACGCCATAATGGATTCTCCATTTTGCATTTTCGAAATCTGACCTCAGATTTGTAATCAGCGATCCCAAAAACCCCCGAGTAACAAATTTCATGTAAATCGCATGCATTTTAGACATGTCGTCCACCATATTGGGCCCGCCATTTTGAATTTTTAAAAACTGACACTCAGCATTTAAAAGCATTTATTTTTAACTAACTTTTAAGCCTATGACTGATTATTTAAACATAGACCACTTTTGGCGAGCGGGGGGGGTAACGTTGACAAAGAATGCCTCATATATATATATATATATATATATATCGATTATTTTCTTATGTATATAAATTGATAAATGTTTGAAATAAAATATATGAAAAATATAAATTTGATACTATAATTTAATACTAAGTAAATAAATAAAAAATAATAAAAGTTTTAATAAGTTTAAAAATACACGTGTAAATACACGTGTATTTACACGTATAAATCTTGTTTCAAATTCGTACGTAGTATAACACGTATAATTACACGTGTATTTATACATGTAAAAACACATGTTTTTACACGTGTATTTATACGTGTATTTATACGTGTATTTTTTCACTAGGGTATAATCAACCAAATCGTCACTTGACTTCACAGGGCTAATTTATATATATATAAATTAGCCCTGTGAAGTCAAGTGCCGATTTGGTTGAGCGTTATCCCAGTAGCTTACTTTTGAGGCCTATGCTGGTTCGAGTCCCTTTTTTAAATAATAATTTCACAAAAAAATTTTTTAATAATTTTTGGGAACTTCTAACCTGCGGACATTATTGTATTTCCTGGAAATTTCCAGGGAGTTACCAAGGGTAAATTAAATTATAGAGTCAGTCTTTTTGTAAAATTTTTATTCTTTAAGTTTTTAGCGATTTCTTGGTTTGTTTCCTGGTTGTAAATTTTGAATTTTCTGGCTCTGTAACTCTTCGTGTGTTTTCGTTCAGTTATCATGAAAATTCTCTAACAAACAATTTGAAATGGAAAAAAATATAAGAATTACGTCGAGACTATACAATAAAACACACTCTTGATTGACAATTATTTTCTCTTATACACGGAGAGAAAAGAATACACTGCAAAAAAGAGCGTCTTGGTTTAAGACGTTTACGTGGTCACTTCTTAGACGTTTATAAGCGTCTTATTTGCCTTCTAAAATGCATGTATTTGGAGGCTATGTTTTTCATTTAAGACGCTCAAATAAGACGCTTATTTACATAAGACGTTTATAAACGTCTAAACGTCTTATTTTTAGACGCCATTTTTTGCAGTGTAGTTTACACATCCAAATACATGGATATCACAGCCATATTATATTGAAAAATACGGAATATTCATAGTTAAGGTTGCTGCATCCATATTCTATGGCTAGCTGTATATTGTTGGAGCAGCAAAAGATCTATGGTTGGGTGATCCATAGTAACGAATATGTAAAAGAAAAAATTTAAATCACTTAATTAGTTAAATTCAATGTTACGTGAAATGTTTTATACGCATTTTTGTTAATTAATACACACTACTTATTGAATAATTGCATATTTATACGAAGTAAATTATTAACCGATGGGGGGAGACACTAACCCTAAACCTAACGCATACTAAAAACTAACGCTATCCACTACACTATACACGCAACTACAATAGCTGGATGCTATAACATGTTACGCGCCATTTACTTAACATGGCGCGTAACACATTATAGCATCCAGCCCCTCAATTTTAATAAAATTTTTCAACGCATTTTATTTAAATTCCTCGAAAAAAGTAAAAAAGTTTACTAATAAATTTTAATTTAATAATTAATTAAATTTATATATATATATATATATATATATATATATATAAATTAGCCCTGTGAAGTCAAGTGACGATTTGGTTGAGCGTTATCCCAGCAGCTTACTTTTGAGGCCTATGCTGGTTCGAGTCCCTTTTTTAAATAATAATTTCACAAAAAAATTTTTTAATAATTTTTGGGAACTTCTAACCTGCGGACATTATTGTATTTCCTGGAAATTTCCAGGGAGTTACCAAGGGTAACTTCCGAAGGTTCCCACGAGAAACTTCCTGGAAGTTTTTGTGCTATATGCCTGTTTATCTATATGAAAAAATTAAATGCTTGTTTAATTTTGAATTTTTTGGAACAGTTGACGAGACTAATTCTAATGTTTCAATTATTTAAAAATTGATCAATAAAGTGCAAAAGTTTCAACATAAATAAACCATTCCGCTCAGTTGACAGTTTTGAAAGACAGTGAAAAACTTGGAATCATTAAATCACAAATTATCTTTTATTGAATTCAGACAAAGCGATAAATTTTGTCAGTTGAATTGATTGAATTTTCATTAAGAAAATAAATTCCTTATTTAGTTTGATTCTTACAAAAGTATTAAAAGTTTATTATAATAATTAATATTACCTTTCTCTTGATGCATAAAACTGATAAAAGTTAAAAGAGTTGAAAAAAATCAAACCAGGATATTAATTTGCGTTCTTGAAATTTTAATTTAACGTTCGTGCAATTCTTTATACGACTAACGATATAAAATGCTAAATAGTTTCAATCATCGCCCTCTTAACCTTCTGAGACTATACATTTACATTTTTTTTCTCAGGTAAAATCTAGATTGTGTTATAAAATATTTTTTGCGAATAACATTTCATTGAAGCATCTAACATCAAAATATATTTATATTTATAAATTTTATATAAATTATGAAAATTAATAGTTTAAATGAGTTATCAAGACTGAAAATTGATTAGGGAATAAAATTTATGCAAAAATGCAGAAACTTAATAATTTTCTCTTAAATGTACATATAATGTAAAGTTTTGCCAAAAAGCTTAAATTGCAATTAATTGGAGAAGTAGTTGCAAGTGAAAATATACTATGTATAAAGCATGATAATAATTTATCGTCATAGTTCGCGACCTGTATTACGAGTTTGCTCGGGCATAACGGCTATATGTGCGTGTTTTTAATCGATGGTACATTTAATCTGCTTCTAGTAATTACTGGCGTAAAATTCGATTCAATTGCTATCACCTTTTAAGAGAGGAGTCTATCAAATTTTGCCCCAGGCTAGAAACCCATTTTTATTCCAGTCATTGCAACTCTAGTTGCCATTAATCTCATATCACGTGCCGGAAGGCTTTAACAACTTTTTTCAGTATATATGCTCTCTGAATTTGAATAAGTGAAATTTCACTACTGGATGCAGTTATTAAATAAACCTCATATTTATAGAAATTCAAAATTGCGAGGCAAGACTGAGAATTTTTTTTGAGAAATTTTTAATAATATTTATCACAGTTCAGTTAAATCAGCTTCGAGTAGAAATGTCTCTAAATTGTACTTTAGAGAAAATATTAAGAAAACTAAAATTCAATTGAATTAGAATTTGATAACACTGTAAAAAGAAGGCATCTTATTTTAAGATACTTGTCACTTTTAAGTTGTTTCCAAAAAGTTATCCAAAGCATCTTAAAATGCATTAGTTTCTAAGATAGAAGATGAAAAAATAAGATGTTTTAACCTTTTTAAAAGTGATTATAATGTATTTTAAGATGCTTGTTTTTGCAGTGTTTTTACAGTGAAGATCTGACATTTTTTATTAGGTAAACAAATTAGGAAAATTTATTAGTAAACTTTTTTACTTTTTTCGAGGAATTTAAATAAAATGCGTTGAAAAATTTTATTAAAATTGTGGGGCTGGATGCTATAATGTGTTACGCGCCATGTTAAGTAAATGGCGCGTAACATGTTATAGCATCCAGCTATTGTAGTTGCGTGTATAGTGTAGTGGATAGCGTTAGTTTTTAGTATGCGTTAGGTTTAGGGTTAGTGTCTCCCCCCATCGGTTAATAATTTACTTCGTATAAATATGCAATTATTCAATAAGTAGTGTGTATTAATTAACAAAAATGCGTATAAAACATTTCACGTAACATTGAATTTAACTAATTAAGTGATTTAAATTTTTTCTTTTCCATATTCGTTACTATGGATCACCCAACCATAGATCTTTTGCTGCTCCAACAATATACAGCTAGCCATAGAATATGGATGCAGCAACCTTAACTATGAATATCCCGTATTTTTCAATATAATATGGCTGTGATATCCATGTATTTGGATGTGTAAACTACACTGCAAAAAATGGCGTCTAAAAATAAGACGTTTAGACGTTTATAAACGTCTTATGTAAATAAGCGTCTTATTTGAGCGTCTTAAATGAAAAACATACACGGAAAAAATTAGTTGCTGAAATTTTCCTCGACTTTGTAGAAGACTTTCGGATGTATTCGAAAGTATTTAAATTTTTAAATCACTCTGTTTTAAAAATTATATTGAAAGATCGAAGAAAAAATGTACTACATTCGAAGAGAATTTAGAAAAAGGATTTGAAACTTTCAGCGACAGTCGAGGAAAATGAAAACACAGCCAACGCGAACGATTCAGCGACAGTCGAGGAAAATGAAATCACAGCCAGCGCGAACGATTCAGCGACAGTCGAGGAAAATGAAAACACAGCCAGTGCGAACGATTCGGCGACAGTCGAGGAAAAAAGACGTGTCCAAATTTTCTTCTACAGTATTCTAAACTTTCAACGATAGTCGCGGAAAATGAAAAATTCTGCGGACCAGTAAAAAAAATTCTTTCAGTTCTTATTTATTTCATTCCTTTTATGCCTTATATTTAATTACAATCCTACATTTATACATAATCACGACACTCATCACATGTAATTTGACACTATTTAATCACTAATAACCTGCCTAAAACTAAATAGCTAACACCAATACGCATATTATCCTACACTTTCGTTGTTTCGCACGCTATATTAATCTACTTTTTCATCGTCCTTATATACTAAATGGAACCTTTCTTTACCGCTTGTGAGAAAAAGTGCAATATTTTGAAAATTAAAAATCTCAAATATTTCTCTTCAACATATTTTAGAATTTTAAAGAGTATTTCAGTATACGTTAAGGACTATTTTACAATTATTTTTAATTTATTAAATGAATAGAAAAATGATAATATTTAATTAAAATAATAACTAAGGCAATAAAATTATTTTCTGTTCATTATTCTAAAAACTTTTTTAACGATTAATAATTATATTTTATATATACATATAAAAAGATTTTAATCCTCCAATATATAATTCACAAACACTGTAGACAAGAATTTGTAAATGAACGGTATTAAATTGACTGCAGATCGCGTTTATCGCCTGAGAGTATGCGCATCTTTTCTGCGCACCGTTTTCCTCGACTCGTCGACGAAACTTTGTATCAAAGTGTTACAATAATTCCACGACTTTTTTCCGCTACTAGGTTTATAAAAAGTCCTCGACTTTTTTAGAGAATTTCTGCTAAAATCATAGAGTATTTCTATAAGTTTATAAAGTATTTTTTCATATCCGAGAGTCTTCGAGTAGTAGCTGAAAACTTCAGCGACTAATTTTTTCCGTGTAGCCTCCAAATACATGCATTTTAGAAGGCAAATAAGACGCTTATAAACGTCTAAGAAGTGACCACGTAAACGTCTTAAACCAAGACGCTCTTTTTTGCAGTGTATTCTTTTCTCTCCGTGTATAAGAGAAAATAATTGTCAATCAAGAGTGTGTTTTATTGTATAGTCTCGACGTAATTCTTATATTTTTTTCCATTTCAAATTGTTTGTTAGAGAATTTTCATGATAACTGAACGAAAACACACGAAGAGTTACAGAGCCAGAAAATTCAAAATTTACAACCAGGAAACAAACCAAGAAATCGCTAAAAACTTAAAGAATAAAAATTTTACAAAAAGACTGACTCTATAATGTTCCAAAACTCTCCAATATTTATTTTTTTCCACACACTCAATATATTTCAGATAATCTAAAAAAACTCATAATTAAAGTTCAAATTATCTTGTAGGGTCAGCCGGGGTAAATCCGAACGCTTTTAGTAAGTTTCAACAATAACATAAGTTTTTTCTTTTAAAAGACAATATTTCCGGTATTCTGGTGCATGAAGTTGTTGCTTTACTTCCATAGAACAATTTTATGGGGTAGCAAAATTTTTTGATAAATTACAATCGCAGGAAACTTAGCGTTCGTATTTACCCCGATACTTTGCAACTTTCCTAAAATACCGGGGTAAATACGAACGCCACTGTATTTCAGAAAAATCTTAGGAAAAATAAATTTAAAGTATTGCAATTGTTAAACTTATATAAAAACTCAAAAAATACGATAATAAACCTATTACGTAATAATGCATCATATATAAATACAAAAATCAAACAGGTTAAAAATTAAAATGCATTACACAATTAAAACCTTCAATAACTTTATCAAATCATAACGGATTTTTGCAAAACTTGGTACAGAAAGTATTTTGGAGTGATTGAATGTAAATACAAAAATTAAAGTCAAATTTTTTGAATTCAAAATGGCGGATTCAATATGGCAGACTTTCCTAAAACTTATTTTTAAAAATGATCAAATTTGTTTGAATCTTGCCACTTGGGAGTTTTCGGGGTCGCTGAATACGAATTTGAAGTCAGATTTTTAAAATTCAAAATGGCGGATCCAATATGGCGGTCGAAAATTAAAAAATTCATTGGATTCGCTCGAAAATCGTTACTTGGGGGTTTTCGGGGTCGCTGATGACGAATTGGGCATCAGAGCTTCATCGTTCAGAATGGCGGGTACAATATGATACACAAATTTCATAAAAATTCCTCCAGTTTTAGAAATTTTATTTTCCGGGGTAAATACGATCGATCTGATATTATTAATAAAAGTTAACAGAAGGCAAAAATCAAAAATAGTTTCTGTTCTAGTATTCATAACAAACAATTATAAATAATAAAACGAATTTTTAGCTTCTTTTTCTTCAAATACGAGACAAAGTACTGAAAGAGTGTCATCTTTGATTTTCAATCATTTTTGCAATACTCGTTATCTTTGTTTATGCTGTTGCTAATTAACAAACGGAAAATGGGATAATACTTAGAATCTCTTGAAGAGGATCTGAGGTAAAAATTCTCATGTCTAATTTATTCTTTAAAATTTTAATTAAGCTGAAATAATTAGCGTTCGGATTTACCCCGGCTGACTCTATAAAAATTTCAAGGATTTTAAAGAAGAGATTTAAAAAAACCTAATATCATCAATTTAAAAACATAATTAAAATCACTAAATGCTAAAATAATTATTTTATATTATAACAATATTGCTACTGTAACTTCTTTAAAATTATATTCATCATTTCAATTTAATTATTAATTTCTAAAATTTTTTAATCCATTTGTTTCTAATTCAATTTTAAAGAAATAACGATTATTCGGAAAATCATTAATTAAAAACATATTAGAAAATAAAAACTTCAAAAAAATTCAATTCAACTTTTGCATAAAAATTATTTCCACACCAGAATTGTTAGTTAAAAGTATGAAAAATTTATATTTTCAAAGATTTTAATTTGATACCTAAAATTCTAAAACTTCTTACTTGTAAAGTTTTTAATTTATAATTATTTCCTAAAATTTAAACTAAAATACATTTTATAATCCATTTTTATCAGAACACTCTACGAGACTTCAATTATTTAAATACAAAAATAAATAATTAATCGAATAATTAAATGTTTCCCAAAATTGAATTTTTTCTACGAATTTTAATAAAGTTTTTAAGGTATTTGTCGCGTCGATTCGTTTTCATCAGTTTTTTTTTAATTTCACATAATTATTCTTTGGATATTTATCTACAAAATAAGGACTATTAAAATAAAATTGACCATCTGTAAGTCTCAAAAAATGAAATCAAAGTTTCGATTTTTAACATGTACGGTATAGGAAAACCATATGAAAACCACAGATTTTTAATTTTTGCACTTATACTAATCGTCAGATTTTTTAGGAAAACTAAAGTTTTATTTATTGAACCAAAATGAACTTTTATAAAAAAATGACAATTTTTTACCATCTCGTTTAAAAGATATTTAACATCAAACTTGAAAAGTTATTTTAACATTTATTGTAAATGACAGGTGAATTCGTAAACGTGGCAATAGCGCTTGTTAAATACTACAGCTTGTCTGCTACTTTTAGCGCTAAATTTTAAAGACGGCCATACGCCGTTGCCACGATCGTTTTTCATGCATGAGGTTATGAATATACTTTGAGAACATCTGTATGTCAAACTGTACGTCCGCAAAAGTTTTTCGGAAACTCGCATACATAATCGTTTCATAAGTACAGTCAACAGATACAAACTTTTAAAAGTGACCAGTCGCGCGACATATACCTTAAGAATAATTACATTTTTCGAGGAATTCGATTAAAATTGTATTAAAAATAATTAAAATTTTGCAATTAGTTTTATTACTTATAAAAATAATTGAATTTCGAATTTTTAATTTATTAGTTATGATGAATATAATTGAATCCATCTATATATTTTAAATATTTATAAAAATAATTAAATAAATACTAAGAAGTCTATAAAATATTTTTGTAAATTGTAATTCTGTGGAATATTTGAAGGGTGCGCTAAAACAAAGCATTAAGGGGGTATTCTGGTCTAGAGTCATTAATTTTAGGCGTTTTACCGAGTCGGATGAAAAGAAAGTTTAACATTTTTTAACTTTATTCTTTTGCAAGTTGTTTATACATACTTAAAGAAAATAGAAAAAATGTAGAAAAAAATTGAAAATTTTAATAGTAAAAAATCGGTGAAGTGGATGCTAAAAAAATCAGGCATGAACTGGTTGACAGACTGGAGACTTTTGTAGTGCACTAAAACACAACAAACCCAAAGAAATTCTTGATTATTAAAGCCTTGGCTATGGTCGGTACCATGAAGAAGAAAAAATTTCTTTTTTACAAAATGGCGACGATTTGAAAAAAGTGGTTTTTGACCATGTTTGTTGACATTTTCGAATTTTTTAAAAATAATAAAAATAAATATTTTCCAAACTCCGAGGTTCCGACCATAAAGAGATATGCTAAGAACATTTCTGCAATAATTAAAGAAAATCGGTCGAGTAGATTCTGAGATATCATGTCAACCAGGTCAAAAAAAAGTAGTTTCGAGAAAAAAGCATTTAAAGTTTTACACAAAAGAGTCTAGACAAAAATACCTCTTTTTAGTTTATAATCATTTATATTCAAACAATAAGGTTAAAAAAATATTAAACAAAATGGTTCCTTTAGAATTTTTGGCTGCTGAATGCGAATCTGTTGCCGTTTTTTAAAAATTCAAAATGGCGGATCCAATATGGCAGACGAGATTTGTAAAAATTCATCGGATTTACTTGAAACTTGTTACTCGGGGGTTATTTGGGGTCGCTGAATACGAATCTGATATTAGCTTGTAAAAATTCAAAATGGCAAATACAACATAAGCGAAAATTTTTTAAAAATGTATTGGATATTGGATTCACTTAAAACTCGTCACCTCCGTGATATTGGGTTTGCGAATTTGAATTTTGAAAAATGAACATCGGATTCATAATCATCGATCCCGACAACTCCCCCCCGAGTAACAAGTTTCAAGTGAATTGGATGAATTTTTACAAATCTCGTCCGCCATATTGGATCCGTCATTTTGAATTTTTAAAAACGGACATCAGATTCGTATTCAACGACCCCGAAAACCCCCGAGTAACATGTTTTATCAAAATTTTTCAAAGTCATTGGCCAAATGAACGATATGTTTAAAGCGTCCTACTATATGCAAACGACCTGTTTAGGCGGAACGGATCAAAATTCGTTGTAACTCCGAAAATAATTCGAAAATTGAAAAATCCTTTTAAGGACATATTCTTCAAAGTAAAAACTTTGCAAAAAAAATCAATTTTTTCAAAATTCTAGACCAGAATACCCCTTAAAGCGCTATTTTTTCATAAGTTAAATTTGCATCAAATTTGAGGTTATAAATCCTTTTCTGTATAATATAAGGTTAAATCAGTATGAAATTCTTATTTAGTTAAAAATTATGATAATTACAAACAATTTTTTATTATCAATAAATGGATGTTAATTATTGATATTTAGCTCTAAAAGTTGAAGTGTCGTGTTGGCACTTAATGCTTTGTATAAGCGCACTTTTCATTTATTATCCATGAAAATAATTAAATTGTTTTAAATAATTGAATTATTTTGACAAATTTTAATAACAGTTTGAAAAATAATTACATTTTTCATATATGTCGATTAAAATTGCATGACGAATAATTGAAATTCTGCCAAGAATTTTATTTCTTTCTGAAATAATTGAAGTTCTACAATTATTTGTAACTTCTCAAAAATTCTATTTTTTCATTGTTTTTATCTCAAATTCTTTTATAAATGCATTATTTCTAACAATTATCTAAATGTATATTAAAAAATGTGAATATTTTCTAAAGAATTCCAATTATTAAAATTTTTGAAGAATTTAAATTTTTAAATATTTTTAATTATGGATGAATCATTCAAACTTGAAATCTTCTAAAATTTTTAATTAAAATTTTTCTACAGTACTTTTAATAAAAATTCCTGACTTTTTCTTGATTTGTCAGACCAATTGTACTTTTCCTGATTTTCCCCTGAATTCTCTGACCTATGGCAACCCTGATAAAAATAAAATTGTGTTTCCTTAAAAGAAAATTTTATGTTCTTTAGGGGATTTTCTTAATTTAAGGGAATTAAAATTGGCGATTAAGTAAAAAAGGGAACTGTGATTCTTGAATTTAATTCAAAGTCAAAGTTTTAAGAAATATTAATGATTTAAATTCCCTGAGAGACAAAATCGAGAATGATTATAATAAAGTGGCATTCGGTCTACAATATAGTGATTCATTTTCACTTTAATTGAGTGAAAAAACTATTTCTCTTGGTGTGGTCGCACCCTAGGAGGAAGTTCGTTATAAAAGCACCGCTGAGAAGTTAACGATGACGATGATGATAATAATCGCGTTGGTCTCTCTCGCGTGCTCAGATCTTTGCTTAGATCTGTAGTCAGATCGAGCATATTCTCACGCACTGGATGCTTCAAGATATTTTACAAGATTTCATCGTGCACCATCACAACGGTCCCCTATAAGGATTGCGAAGTAAAGAACACCACCCGTTAAAAACCATATGTGCAAAACGAATACTCCTTACGGTTAATGTGCTATTTAACAGACAGTTGAAATACAACATTTATTCCCCTCTTTTTTATTCAATGAATATTGCCAGAGAAAATGCAACAACCAACTTAACTTGCATATATATGAGTAATGAAATTATAGAAGTCATTAAAAAGTAACACGAGTGCAAGTCGACGCAGCATCTAAGTTTCCTCAGTCCTTATTATATAGTCACTTAGCTATCTTTAAAACAAAACGACAAAAACTGAATTGTAATTAAAAATTCTCCATAAACGAAATTTTATAATTGACAAGGGACTCTAGATGAATCATTTGATGTAATGACTGCATACGCGAGATCCTTGAAGGGATTACATACCTTTCGACCCCCCAAACAAGAGTGATTTCATAATTATTTTTAGAGTTCTCATTAAAACTTTATTCAAATAATGTACATTGTACCTGATAAAACATGTTGTCATGAAATTTTAGCAACTTTAAAACTGAAAAAATATTAACTTTTTTGGAAATTGTAGCTGTTTTACTAAAACACTTTTTTAAGGTGGTTTGTGGTGTGCACGATGAAACGGAAACAACTCAACTAAAATTAAAAGCAAAGGAAAATTTGTTAGTTTACTATGTTATCTGGTTCGTGAACGAAGGGTTTTGAGAAAAAAAAATTTCTAGAAATGGCAAATGATTTTCAGCAAAATTCGAATTTTTAGGTTGTTAAAAACTAGATTTTTGACCGAAAAAAATATAAATTTTGGTACAAATTAAAATTCCTTCGTTCATAAACTAGCTATTATATCTATAAAGAAACCCTATAAATTTCAAGCTGATTGCTTTAGCGGTTTTCGAGAAATCATGCACACCGTAACAGTAGTTTTAAAAAAATACGATTCAGAGATAATACCACCGATTTCAACGAAAATTTGGGAAAACATTCTCGACAATATATACATTTAAAATAAGCTATAAAATTTTCTTCGATCTTTTGAGTCCCAAAAAGGTATGTAACCCCTTAACTATTTTGAAACCTGTCTTAATTGGATTTAATTTTACTAAAATATTACTAAATGTTCTAGTAAATATTTTAGTAAATCATACAAAAATTATAATCATACGGAAAAACAGGTTTTTTTGTAAACTGACAAATAAAACTAAAAACTATTCCTATTTAAAAAATAGCAATTCAAAACTATAAATGTTATTACATATTAATTTTTATACATAGAAAAAAACTAAACTCATTTTTGTTGCATCTCATTATGAGTAAACGACTAACTTAAACTTACTCAAAACGAGTCTTACCCTATCGAATATCAGTCCAGGTTAGTTTTTATAGAAATTGAAAATGTTAAGAATATTATGTTGATAACAGTTTGTTAATTGTTTAATTATTATTAAAATTTGACGTAATTATCTTTGGTTTTCAGGCAGTGTTAAAACTTGTATTTTACGTTACATATGTAACGTAAAATACCCAGTAAAAAAAAGTATTTAGAATAAAAAAAAAGTATTGGTGGTGACGTTCGGTGAATGCGTTTTCGCGACAAAACCGTATTGGTGGGTTACGGTGAATACATTTTGCTCACCGTGAATACTTTTTGTTTTTAACTCTCGATTTAAATATTCCTAAGCAAAGTTGAGAATATATATGAAGAGCGTGAGTAACGTGATGTATAAAAATGGCTATTGCGAGAAGGAAATAAGAAATTTTGAGTAAAAACGAAAAATTAAATGTGAAAAATAAATGTCAAATGTTGATCGATTACCATATGCTTCCCTCTCGGCACAGAACATTAGGAATGTTTTTAGAACGTTTCTAAAACGTTTCATGTCTGGTAAGGGACATGAAAAGTTCTAAAAACGTTCTGGGAACGTTGTTAAAACGTAAGGCGATTTTTGTGTCCAATGGGTTTACTATGCCTACAATGCATGACAGATTAAAGGGAGCATGACGTTACCGGCAGAAAGTTATTAGGAAAGGCGGAAAATTTTGAATTTTTAATGAATTTTTATTCATTAATTATAATTAATAATTATAATTAATTAATTAATTATTTATAATTAATTATTAACTAAATATTATTTGCGTTCACTTGGATTTCTTTTCAATTTCAAAATTTTCCGCCTTTCCTAATAACTTTCTGCCGGTAACGTCATGCTCCCTTTAATCTGTCATGCATTGTAGGCATAGTAAAGCATATGGTAATCGATCAACATTTGACATTTATTTTTCACATTTAATTTTTCGTTTTTACTCAAAATTTCTTATTTCCTTCTCGCAATAGCCATTTTTATACATCACGTTACTCACGCTCTTCATATATATTCTCAACTTTGCTTAGGAATATTTAAATCGAGAGTTTAAAACAAAAAGTATTCACGGTGAGCAAAATGTATTCACCGTAACCCACCAATACGGTTTTGTCGCGAAAACGCATTCACCGAACGTCACCACCAATACTTTTTTTCTATTCTGAATACTTTTTTTTACTGAGTACAACATGTGATTATTTATACCAACCATATGGTTGGTATAAATATTCACAAGTTCTAACCTATAAATCATTTTTTCAATTCTCCATAAATACAATAAATCGAATTCAAGAAACAAAGTTTTCTGCAGTGGAATTTGTTTATTTATTGAAAACAACGATTTTAATTAATATTTCTATGATGAAGTGATTGTTATTTGACAATAATTGTAATTTTATCTTGAACTCATAATGAATCACTTTTTTTACTCATTTTGAGTTCAGTTTTTTTCTATGCACTTAATATGTAGTCCTACCTTCTTGAATCAATGGCAGCATTGTCCCTTAAAAAGTCTACCAAGATAAAACCATCTGCGCACGGTGCCGTCAACTTTGAGAAGAATGTATACTCTGCTAATGGTCACAATTTGATTTTCCGCCAAAGGTATCAGCTAAAGAAATCCCGTCAAAGGAATCTGCAAATTTAAATTTTAAACACATAAATATTTTTTTAATTTTAATGTATAAATTTAACTAAATTGGAAATTCAACATTTATCAACTATTAAGAATTTTATTTATTAAATATTTTAATCTTGTTTTACAATTTATTTCAATAACAATTAATTTTATTTAATAAACAATTTGTAAACTTTTGCTTTAGAATCATCAATATAATAAGTTACTAAGTAATCTACCTTGAAATGAATGGTTTATCTTTTTTTCTTTTGAAGAAAATACAGTTTCTAAACGGTACCATCGTCGAATTCGGATTTTCCACGCAAAGAAGTGACGACATAAATCCAGAGAAAGAAGTCTGCAAATAAAAATTGGTATAAGTGTTCAAAAATTTAATCAGTTTAAGCTTTAAAAATTAAAATTTTATATGCATAAATAATTTTTAAATGTTTTTAAATGAAATTGTAAATTTAACATCAATTATTGCTTCCTCATACTGAGGAAGTATTGTAATACCAAAATTTTTCAGGTTCGATTTTTTAACATATCTTTATGTTATTTGACCTCAGGAGTTCAAAAATGACATTTTTACAAAATGTCATTCCGTATGTGTGTGTGTGTAAACATTACATTTTCATAAATATCTCCAAATTATAAACAGCTTTTGGGTTGAATTTTTTTTTAAATTGTAGGTCTCATCTGCGGAAATAAAATGAGAGTACTTTGAGATAGATTAATAAAGTTTAACTATTTATTTTTTCATTTTTCAAAAAAACGTTTTTTGCCCATAACTTTAAAAAAATGTTAAGACACCTATAAATGTTTTCCTCTAATTTTTTAGAGTTTTTTAGACGCATCTTTTGAGCCCAGAATGAACATTTTTCGTTCATATTCACCGGAGATATTAACCTTTTAAAAATCAAAAATTTTGGAAAATAAGACTTTTTTGAGAATTTTGTTGAAAAATGTAGAAATAACATTAAAACTATAGTTACGAAATTGTAGAGCATTAAAAAACCCTTCGATTGACCTATTTTTGAAGCTATTTCGATTAGAAATAAAGAAGTTATTGATATTTTAAGAAACAGAAATTGTGAAAAAAAATTTTCATGTGAAAGTATTAAGTAAAGAGAAAAAAATATTACAGCACTTAAGAATAATTGTTAAAAATTTATCTTTTATTGTTATTAACATCTCTATGAAGAAGCAAAGTGTTCATGAAATAAACACAACAAGATTTACGAAAATGAATGAAATGGTTACCAAATTATATTATAACTATAAAAGATACTAACATATTTAGTAATATTATAAAATATTATCTATGAATGTAAGAAACTGGAATTATAAATTAATCAACATTCATATTATTGCTTCCTCTCCAAAGGAAGCCTTGTAGCCTTAATTTCTTAGAATCAATTTAAAATGGTATTTTAATAGTCAAAATTAAAATTATGAAAAAAGTATTTAAATAATTAATCGAGTAGTTTTGAATTTTTGTTTCATTTTTACTTTTTATGGTTTTTCATCATTTACAGACATGCAGTTGTTAGTAGTGCCCCCATAAAAACTATTTCTGCTTCGTTTTTTTACTTTAAATAATCATTTAAATTTATGTTTTTTATTTTATTTCTAATGCGCCATGGTGAATTTTCAAAAGTACCACATTGTATTTAGTAGAGGACATGCAGACGAAGATTTTAAGCCCATAACCATTAAAATCGGCGCAATAGATTTTTGTACAGAGTCTTGTTCTGGTTGACGTGGAATGTCCCATACATATTATATTCTATTCTTATGAGCCATGTTTAGTTTTCACCTTATTTAATTTTCATTCTACTTTCACTTTCACTTTTACTTCAATTTTACCTCAATTTTCATTCTACTTTCACTATCGCTTTCACTTTCATTTTTACTTAAATTTTCACCTTCATTTATTTTCATTCTACTTCCACTTTCACTTTCACTTAAATTTTCACTTTAATTAATTTTCATTCTACTTCCACTTTCACTTTTACTTAAATTTTCACTTTAATTAATTTTCATTCTACTTCTACTTCCACTTTCACTTTCACTTAAGATTTCACCATATTTAATTTTCATTCTACTTCCACTTTCACTTAAATTTTCACTTTAATTAATTTTAATTCTACTTCCACTTTCACTTTTACTTAAATTTTTACCTTAATTAATTTTCATTCTACTTCTACTTCCACTTTCACTTTCACTTCAGTTTTCACCATATTTAATTTTCATTCTACTTCCACTTTCACTTAAATTTTCACTTTAATTAATTTTAATTCTACTTCCACTTTTAATTTCACTTTCACTTTTACTTAAATTTTAACCTTAATTAATTTACATTCTACTTCCACTTTCACTTAAGTTTTCACCATATTTAATTTTCATTCCACTTTCACTTAAATTTTCACTTTAATTAATTTTCATTTTACTTCCACTTTTACTTCCACTTTCACTTAAATTTTCCCCTTAATTAATTTTCATTCTACTTCCACTTTTACTTAAGTTTTCACCTTATTTAATTTTCATTCCACTTTCACTTAAATTTTCACCTTAATTAATTAATTTTCTTTTTAAAACTATTTTTTAAAAAACACAAAAAAATGAAAATTTTGAAGAGTTACTTTTGTATGTCAAAAATAGTTTTTCTACTATTTTTTCTACAATACAATAGTGAATGAATATTATTAATAAAGCTTTGTACAAAGTTGCAGTATATCAAGTACAATAAGTTGTCTTTGAAGCAAAATTATGTCGATTTATGATTTTTAAATACATTACAATTAGTCATTACGCCTTGGTCTTCCATATACTTAACTCATTTCATTTAAATTGTAATTTTATGACTCTTGGTTTAGCTAGCAATTTTTCATCGTTTGTTGTCCACGCAATAGAATTAATATTTATTAATTTAAACTAATTTTAAAAAATTTCTAAGACTAAAAAAATTATAAAACATTATGTTTTTATAGGAGTCCTTTTGGAGATATGCTAAAAAGACTTTAGAGATAAAAATATTTTAGCCATTTCATAAACTATTGTTAATGAAATTATTTAGTTTCTTTTAATAATAATTAAATTAAATTTTTACTATGAAAATGATTAATAATTAATAGAGGGTAGATTTTATAAAATTATCAATACATCAAAAATTGGCACCTTCGATAGAATCATTTATTTATAAACAATATATTCTTTATTTAGTTTATTTGTATTTTGCAAAATCAATTATAATATTATCGAATGTAAAAGTTGTTAAGCTCTTACCTGTTGTTTTCTTTTTTAATTATTTGAAATTTATTGTTTTTTGAATGAAAATTTTTCGATTAAAAATAACTTAATTTAAGAGCATTTTTCCAGAGGAATTTTCCTTTCAAAACAAGAACATTTTATTCAGTGATGTGCTATGGCCATGCTTTGGTTAAAGGGATGTTTGGATTTGTAGTTACTAGTGCGTTTAATATAATGAAAAGTTTTTTCCCCAATCAAGGATGAGCTTCTTATTCTCATTAATTATAATAAAGTCTAAAAAGTTATTCAATTATACTTTTAAATCTCGAAGATAAATATTCTTTCTCTTCTTTCGTCCACAATAACTATTAAAAATCCTTATAATTTCTACAATTTTGTCCATTGCTATGCGTATAATTGTGTCATCAACTTTATAAGAGAAAATTCGTTTTAAAGATAATTTTTCTAAATACCAAATTTCAACTTCGTTCATGATGATATCAGCGAATAGTCCAATTAAAAATTAATAAAAATAAATTAACTATTTCAAATAATAATAAAGAAAACAACTATTGCATAAACAATAGTTTATAAAATGGCTAAAATATTTTTATCTCTAAAGTCTTTTTAGCATATCTCCAAAAGGACTCCTATAAAAACATAATTTTTTATAATTTTTTTAGTCTTAGAAATTTTTTAAAATTAGTTTAAATTAATAAATATTAATTCTATTACGTGAACAACAAACGATGAAAAATTGCTAGCTAAACCAAGAGACATAAAATTTCAGTTTAAATGAAATGAGTTAAGTATATGGAAGACCAAGGCGTAATGACTAATTGTAATGTATTTAAAAATCATAAATCGACATAATTTTGCTTTAAAGACAACTTATTGTATTTGATATACTGCAACTTTGTACAAAGCTTTATTAATAATATTCATTCACTATTGCGTTGTAGGAAAAATAGTAGAAAAACTATTTTTGACATACAAAAGTAACTCTTCAAAATTTTAATTTTTTTGTGTTTTTTAAAAAATAGTTTTAAAAAGAAATCTAAAATTAGTTTTTAAGCTTGAAACATTAGTTTTTAAGGGCCAATTAGTTTTCAATTTACACATACTAAATTTATAAAAAATTACAAAATATTTGTCAAGTACCTCTCAAGCGTGATGGTGAATGCAATGCGCTATATATAAAGAGCAACCTTTTAGAGTAACTTTTTTAAGATTTAAGATATAAACAATTAATTAAAACAAAAATGTCCGAGCAAAATAACAAAAAGTAAAAAGTTAGTCATCACGCCCGGTCTTCACTACTCTGATTTTATATCCGCAGGTGAGACCAAAAGGTTTAAGAATTGAAGTGAAAATTAATTAAGGAACCAATTTAAGTAAAAGTAAGAGTGGAAGTAGAATGAAAATTAATTAAAGTTAAAACTTAAGTGAAAGTGGAAGTGAAAGTAAAATGAAAATTAATGAAGGTGAAAAGTTAAGTAAAAATGGAAGTAGAAGTCCAAGTAGAATGAAAAGTAATTAAAATGAAAATTTAAGTGAAAGTGAAAGTGGAAGTAGAAGGAAAATTAAATAAGGTGAAAACATAAGTGAAAGTGGAAGTGAAAGTAGAATGAAAACTAAATATGGTAAAAACTTAAGTGAAAGTGGAAGTGAAAGTAGAATGAAAATAAATGAAGGTAAAAATTTAAGTAAAAATGAAAGTGAAAGCGATAGTGGAAGTAGAATGAAAATTAAGGTAAAATTGAATAAAAGTGAAAGTGAAAGTAAAATGAAAATTAAATAAAGTAAAAACTTAAGTGAAAGTGGAAGTGGAAGTAAAATGAAAATTAATTAAGGTAAAAATTTAGGTGAAAGTGAAAGTGGAATGAAAATTAAATAAGGTGAAAACTTAAGTGAAAGTAGAAGTGGAAGTAGAATGAAAATTAATTAAGGTGAAAATTTAAGTGAAAGTGGAAGTAGAATGAAAATTAATGAAGGTGAATATTTAAGTGAAAGTGAAAGTGGAAGTAGAATGAAAATTAATTAAAGTGAAAGTGGAAGTGGAAGTAAAAATAACATAATCAACCCCCTGGACTCCGGACCTTTCACTTTGACTGGGCCCAAACAAATCAAAGGATTTAATGTCCTAGCGAAAATTCTATCTTTTACTGTGATGCGTCGTTTTTTCTTAAAACTATTGTCATAAAAATGGAAGCCATTAATCAATTTACATCTTATATCATTAGAAATATTGTTGTTTAAATTATAAGTAACAATAAAACTTTAATTTATTTATTATTAAATTTTTATCTTACGAACAAGAGATAACAAAATTATCTTCTTTAGTAGTAGGGGAAAGTGGTCTTATGTCGGCACTCTGGGTAAAGTCGGCACCCCCCTTTTTTGGCAAAAATGGCGCACATGTCGATTAAATAATTTTGTGATGCGACATGTTAATAGACACGGACATAATTTATGCACAAAATTTCTATTTTTGTTTAATCTACTCATCGTGAGCACGTTTTTATAGTAGGGGAGACCGGGGCGTAATGGATCACTTTTCACTTTTTGTTGCTTAACGTCGTCATTCTTGCTTTAATAAAAATTTCATCATGTGGAAAACTTAGCCTAACATCTCAGCTTTGAATTAAAAAAAGTACGCCCTAATATCACTTATACTTTTTTTCTAGAACAATTTTTTTGGAGAAATGCAAGGCGAGCCATTTCGCCTCGGGCCGGGGCGAAATGGATCACTACTGGGGCGTATTAAATCAGTAATGAAATTATAATTTAGATCATCAAATATTATTACAGCATTGAATATTTTGGTCTGTATTGAATATTTATAACAAAGAATATTAAAAATGGAACACATTTAATTTAAACTTTAAACATTTTCATGCAATTTTCAAATTTTTAAAAGTTGTAGCGAAATGCAAAATCCATTTCCTTAAAAAATCTATTCTTCAGTTAATTACATTCTCATCACATGAGAAGGTATTAGTTTTGGTCGAATTTTGACTTTTGCTAATTTTATGAAATCTTAACGTTTTGAGGTGCCCTGAGTCCGAAAAACATAGTCCGGCAAGTGCGTCTGTCTGTGTGTCTGTCTGTCTGTCCGTCTGTAGACGGTAATATGTTGTTCCCACGATAACTCTTGAAAAACTTATCGGATCGTTTTTAAATTCAACACACTTAAACTTGGTGTAAAAATGAAGGCTAAGTTCGTTAACCAGCCATTTTCGTTGAAAACTGCAAAAACTACGGTAGTTTCAAAATTTTGAAAAATTAATTTTTTTAAATTTTAGAATTTTTAATTTTATATTATTTTAGATTAGGTTAATACAAACAACTTTCCTCTACAACATTTTAAAAAAAAAACTTTTTTTTTTAAAGTTTTTGGGCCCGTCTAGCTTTACTTTGTTAAAAAATTTCATTGATTTTCTAATTTCTTGAAACTTTTATAAAAATCTGTAGTTTACAGTAGAACAAAAGAACAGCTTTAACTGTTTTTTGAAATTGTAAATTACTTCCTCATAGAGGAAGTATTGTAATGCCAAAATTTGTCAAGTTCGATTTTTACATTCTCATCACATGAGAAAGTATTAGTTTTGGTCGAAAATTGACTTTTGCTAATTTCATGAAATCTCGACGTTTTGGGATCCCCTGAGTCCGAAAAACATGGTCTAAAAAAAGTGGCTGTCCGTATGTCTGTCTATAGACACAATGGTGTCCCTACGATAACTCTTGAAAAACTTATTGCATCAACTTGCAACTTTGCATGCACAAATTTAGAGTTAAAATAAAGATCGATTTCGTTAGCCAGCCATTTTCGTCGAAAACTACGCAAACTACAGTAGTTTCAAAATTTTAAAAATTTAATTTTTTAAAGTTTCATTATTTTTAACTTTATATTACTTTAGATTACTAAAATAAATTTTGTCCTTTCTGAAGGACGGTTGCCGTACTGCCGACAAGACGCCGTAATGTGCAGAGGCGCGTCCTGCCGTAAGGCCCTTCCGAAAGTTTAGGCGCTTGGACGTTATTTTAAAAAAATCACGCAGAAAATTTATCTAATTGTTCATTTTTAAGTCTTCAGTAAATTTAAAGTTTTTCTTATAAGAATTATACTATCACATCCACTCTATCCGGATTAACATGTTTTTAATCATTCATTTGATATTATTTACAATAATCACATATATAGGATGAACGGGACATAATATCTAAGGGGAGTAATGAATAATTGTAATTTATTTAAAAATCGTAAATTGAAATGATTTCGCTCCAAAGACAATTTGATGTACTGCAAGTTTCTACAGAGTTTGATTATTTATTATTCTATCACTGTTGTAAGAAATATAGTAGAAAAACTGTATTTCACATATGAAAGTGACTTTTCAAAATTTTCATTTTTCGTTTTAATTTTTTTAAAATAACTTAAAAAAAGAAACTAAAATCGCTATTTAAGCTTGAAACATTTTTTGAGGGTCAATTTGAGATTTTTGATTCACACTTACTGTATTGATAAAAATTACAAATTATTTCCCAAGTACCCCTAGAGCGGGTTGGCTAATGCAACACGCTATGCATAAAGTGCAACCTATGTCCAAGTAAATCAACAAAGTGAAAAGTTAGCCATTCCGCT
Organism: Leptopilina myrica (nomen nudum); assembly: GCA_032872475.1. Classification (NCBI taxonomy): domain Eukaryota; kingdom Metazoa; phylum Arthropoda; class Insecta; order Hymenoptera; family Figitidae; genus Leptopilina; species Leptopilina myrica (nomen nudum). The sequence continues at coordinate 10,319,862 of CM065467.1, forward strand.
CCGGTCTACACTACACAAACAAATTAATACTTTAAGAATATTTTAGCTGCTTCTAAAAATCATGTTTCTGCTAAAAGAGAGTTAGTATAATTAAAAATAACTTTACAATTTTAATCATCAAGACCAAAAATATACATTTAAATCCACTTAATCTTGCAATCAGCAAACACAAACATGTGATGAGAATGTAATCCTTAAGGTCGTAGTAACTTTAAGAAAAAAAATGTTTTATGAAACATATAAAAAGAAACAAGAACACAAATAATGCACAACAACTGCAAACTAATGCGAGCGAAGCGCGCAACAACACGCGGAGCGCGAAGCGCGACGATCAGAATTCGCGCGCCCCGAGGCGCGGCGAGGCCCCGCGCGAAGCGCGGATGAGAATGTGTCCGCGCTTGCGCGGACAGATTTTTTTTTATAAAAGGTTATCGTTGGTACTTATTAATATATAAATTACAAGAAATTAAACTTGACGGGATTATTTTATTAATATTCTAAATATAATAGGTTTTTCTTAATAAAATAAGCAAAGTGATCCATTACGCCCCGGAGGTGTTTGTTGAAAATGTTATTATTTTTTATTAATACCGTAAGTATTAAACAAATATTGTCAATTGTTCTTTAAGAACAAATGTCTAAAGCTCAAAACCTGATATACAAAAATTTTTTACAACTAATTTTGAAAAAGATATAACAAAAAATTTCAAAAATTTACTTTCAAGCGTCAAAGTCACTTTTTCTACCATATTTTTAACAATAATAAATAAATAACAATGAAACTTGGCACAAACTTACGGTGTACCAAGTACATTATTGGGATCAAAAACCGAAATTAATCTGATTTACCACCACTCAGAGAAAAAGTTTATTTCACTTAACCAAACTGTTTAGTTAACCTATTTTATTTGTTATGATAAAACAATTTCGTTGATTTAAATAAAAATTTGGTTCATTCTAATAAATACGTAAAATTTGTTTGGTTATCCAAAAGAAATTTTTTATTTGAAGGTGTTAGTTTCATTAAAAAAAAAAGTGTTTTGAATAGAGAATATTATTTAGTTGAATACAATTTGTTTGACACAACACACAAATTTGTTTGATTCATCCAAATCATTTTATTGGAGTCAAACAAAAATATTTGCTTGTCTCAAAAAGCACATGTGTGAATTTAAAAATGGCGATCTCACTTGCCTATACAGTCCGCGTTCGCGTGAAATTCATTAATTAAATCGGTAAATCGAAGAAACAAAATTATAAGTGTCGGTTAAATAATTGCAATGTGTTCATTGTAAGACTTAGTGTATATTTAATTTGTACTAGTGAGAAGAAAATATCCAATAAGTTTTTGTGAAGTTTTCAGTTGGTTGTTTCGAATAAACTATTTTCACAGTGCAAGTATCAAAATCATGTATCATATGTTTAATGTAATATTTTTAATGTTTTTTATTTTTAACCCCTTCGCAGTTCAGCTAAAAATCGCTTGTGGTCCAAAAGTGGTCCAAAAAAAAAGTTTCTAAAAAATGTGATTTCATTGTAATTAAGGTTTTTGGAGTCGCAAAATTCGAATTTGAAGTCAGTTTTTCAAAATTTAAAATGGCGGATCCAAAATGGCGAATTCGAAAATTTTAAATTTTATCAGTTTTGCTTGAAACTTGTTACTCGGGGGTTTTCGGGGTCTCTGATTACGAATCTAATGTCAGATTTTCAAAATTCAAAATGGCGGATCCAATATGACGGTCGAGAAAATAAAAAATTCAACGGATTTGTTAAAAACTTGTTACTCGGGGGTTTTCGGGGTCGCTGATTACGAATCCGATGTCAGATTTTGAAATCCAAAATGGCGGACCTAAAATTCGATCAAATTGCATAAATCTTGAAATTATCCGCCATATTGGATTCACCATTCTAATTTTGTAAATCTGACATAATATTCGTAATCAGAGACCCCGGAAACCCCCAAGTAACGAGTTTCAAGCGTATTTGATAAATTTTTAAATCTTCATAGTCGCTATTTTAGGTCCACAATTTTGAATTTTGAAAATCTGTTTTGAAATTCGGATTCAGCGACCCCAAAAACTTTAGTATGCACTTGGTCATTGAAATCGAATTATGTTTAGTATTTTATTTTTGAGATGGACATATATGGCCACAGACGTAAAGGTGGCACGACTTTTTGTGGCCACATATGGGCCATGGACTGTCAAGGGGTTAAGTAATTTTGTGTACATGAAGAAACAATTATATAATATTTTATTTAATTGTTACTTATTTTCCTCTAATAATGTTTGAATTTCCTAATTTAATATTTTCTAGCATACATATTATTGGTTAATTTATGATTTATTGTATACATATAATTTTAAAATATCAATAACTATATAATAAATTATAAATCAACGAATAATATGTACTAGAAAATATTGAATTTGGAAATTCAAACATTATTACAGGAAAATAAATAACAAAATTAAGTAAACAAAAACATTTATTTAAATGAACCAAATACGTTAACTAAAACTATTTATTTGAATCAAACAAACGTTTGGTTGACTGTATAGCAATGCTTTATTTGGTTGACTCAACCAAAATTTGGTTGTTTCGAACAAATTTTTTTCTGAGTGACTTTTGAATAAATTCAAGTGATCCATTACGCCCCTGATCCATTGCGCCCGGTCTTTCCTATAGTAATAAACCAATGCTTTAATTCGTAAACAAAAATAGCCAAATAGTGCAAAATTTAATCTCCTAAATGCTTTAAATATGTTTTAATTCAGCTTAAACGTAAACATTATGGACTTTTTTCTTATATTCAAGCAAAGAAAAAGGTGCCGACTTAGGACCAGGGGGGTGCCGACTTAGGAACACTATTTTAAGAAATTGTCAAAATGCACCTTTTCACTCTTCATTGCATTAAGATTACAAAAGCCATTCAATATCGTTCTCAATAACATATACTTGTAGGAAAACGATCGCTGAACACAATTAAAAACTCACCAGAGTCAATAAATTCAATTTTCTTATTATTTTTATCCAAATACCTTACTATGCCGACTAAGGACCACTCTCCCCTAGATAAAATTAAAAAGAATAAAAACCTGAATTACCGAATAATTATTGAAACCAATTCCCTTAACCCCTTGACAGTCCATGGCCCATATGTGGCCACAAAAAGTCGTGCCACCTTTACGTCTGTGGCCATATATGTCCATCTTAAAAATAAAATACTAAACATAATTTGATTTGAATGACCAAGCGCATACTAAGATTTTTGGGGTCGCTGAATCCGCATTTCAAATCAGATTTTCAAAATTCAAAATGGTGGACCTAAAATGGTGACTATGAAGATTTAAAAATTTATCAAATACGCTTGAAACTCGTTACTTGGAGGTTTTCGGGGTCGCTGATTACGAATATGATGTCAGATTTACAAAATTAAAATGGTGAATCCAAAATGGCGGATAATTTTAAGATTCATGCAATTTGATGGAATTTTAGGTCCGCCATTTTGGATTTCAAAATCTGACATCGGATTCGTAATCAGCGACCCCGAAAACCCCCGAGTAACAAGTTTTTAACAAATCCGTTGAATTTTTTATTTTCTCGACCGTCATATTGGATCCGCCATTTTGAATTTTGAAAATCTGACATTAGATTCGTAATCAGAGTAACACACTGAAATTGTAAAGTAACACTTTACACATCGCTATAAAAAGAACTTTACACACTGTTTTTAGTGTGTAAAATTCAATTTTACAGATTAGTGTTGAAAAAGTATATATAGTCTATCAATTTTTACAAAATTAATCATTAGGGGGAGTGGGACAAAATGGAGTAGGCGGGTCAAATGGGGTATCCCTGTTTTTCCATCATAGGTACTTTTAATCTTTTTATCCTCGATATACATAATTTATATATTAATAAGAAAATGTTATTCAGTATGCAGGCACTATGAATTTTTTTTTAAAGTTATCCAACTTAGTTTTTAACAAAAAAAATATGAATATTTATCGAAATTATAGCGCTTACAAAACTTTTTGGGACAATGTATTTGATTTGGCAAATATGGGATCTTCTTCGACACTTATTCTAGAGTAATTTCCAACAGAATAGATTGTTAAATTGTTTACAATAAATTGGAAACATTATATTTTGTTTTAATATGCAGTGTGGGGTAGAATGGAGTACCTAAGTGTGGCGCATGCCGGATGCGGCATGCAACTATATAAAATTCGTTCAACTATATAAAAACATTATATTATGCATATTTCCCGCGAAAAAAATTGATATTTCTATATCGAGTCATATATACTATTGACGTTTTACTATCGATATATCAATATTTTACATTATCGATGTTTTTTAAAATTTTAATAAATATTACATGTTTTTTTCATAATAATAAAGAATATTTCTTCCTGTTTGTATTTATAATCTAATACAACACTCTCTTTTTCACAAAAAATTCAAATTTTGTATTTTTTGAAATTTTTAAAATTCTACTCTAGAATAATTACTCTACAATAATAGATTAAGCAATTTGTATAGATTATATTGAGAAAGCTAAATGTTCAAGGAACCCAGACAGCACCGTTTTTTCCAGGAAGTTATCCGAGATAAGTTCGGAAGTTATCTTTGTTAACTTCCCTGCACCTCTAAATGGTACCTTCTAAACTTCACAATATTAACTTCCAGGAAGTTAACCACGTAGATTTTCTGAAAAATTTAAAGAAAACTTTGTGATATTTTATAATGCAAATTAAAGAGAAATTTAACTAAAAATGTTTTCAAACTTTATTTCCGCCAATTCACAAATTTTTAATTATATAATATTAAATAAATTATTTAATTTTTATTAAATATTTAATTTTTGTTTGTTATTTAATTTTTATTTAATATAACATAACTGTAACAACGATATTATAAAAATATTATTAATTTCTCCAATCCAAAAAATTGAATTTGTGTACTATTATCCATGATCAGTGGATAATAGTAAAAAATTGTTAACGTAGTAGCAGACGTTAACTATTGATATTATAATTTAAGATAATATTATGGTAAAGAGCCTGTTTAGGGGATTTAAACTTATACTCTGTACCAGACAGGTAGTGCACGAGAGAGGTATTTCTCGCCATCTAGCAAGGAATTGGAAAACTAATAGAAGTTTCTCTTATATTTCTCTAACTCCCTGGTAGATGTCGAGAAATACCTCTCGTGCGCATGACTTTTCTCGCGTAGAGTATAAGTATCAGTCCCATAAACAGGCGCACATTATCCACTGATCACGGATAATAGTACACAACTCCAATTCTTTGGATTGGAGAAATTAATAACATTTTTATTATAACGATGTTATAATAAGTTATAATTATCATTAGTCGTGTTCTGTCTCTGTTTCTCTTAAAAATTGTGCGAGTGAGACCTAATGTTTACATTTCCTAGTGCGAAGTGAAGAACATAAACACAACGCGTGAGCGAAAACTCTAAGCTAACCTTTAATTCTAATGTCACATTAATACAACTATTTCGCACCAGTATGATCATTTTTTAATAAAATTATGCATAGTAATCATTGGTCATCAATATTTCTTTTCAACATTACCGAATTTTGTCAAAATCAAAGAGCTTAGAATTCACAGTGCCGGACTCGAAGTACAAGCCTGCAGCCTATCCTGATTGGTTACTCAACAAAGCCGAGAGATCTTGGCAAGAATTTTTGAATTTGTCTTTTCGCGTTTTTGTACAAACTTATTGATAACAATAGATTTGAATAAAAAACATTAAAAATAAAGTTTATTATTTATTTACCTAGTTTTTTGATGAAAATAAAAAATTTGTTCTATATATCATTGAAAATAAATATGTAAAATTAAAACTTAAAATTTATTAAACAAAAATAAAAAAATAGGAACAACTATAATTACATTATTATAATAATGTATTCTTTTTTATTATTATAGTTATTATTATAATTTAAAAAATGTGTAACTGATTAAAACAAATAAAAAAATAAAATATTGTTAAAAAACATAATAAAATAATTTACAGGAATTTCTTTTGAACACTTTTATTTATCTGCAGGTTAATTAAAAATTATTCCCGTAATTTGATTAAAGTTCTATAGTGTTTTTGTTATCTTGGACATGTTTTTCGTTTGCACATTGCAATAAAAACTATTAAGCAAAAAATTAAAAACAAATCTATTAAAATATTTTATTTACAACGCGAACTACTTGCCATAAATTATTTTTTCTCTACACGGCAAACACCAAGTTAACTTTCTGGTTCACTGTTTAGCCGCCAAATTTTTATAGGGTCATTACCATTTGGTAATAAAAACCGCAAACCGTAAATTAAATCACCTCGCTATAAATCACAATTTTTTACTCTGTCGCTATGAATTTAGTAGGACTTTTATAACCAATTTTTAGATTCATGATAAAATGCATCTTTCATCAGTTTTACTTTTAAATAATTCAAGAAATTTTTATTGCAATATTTTAAACATACTTCAGTGCGGTGTTCTCTTTTATTGGAAGATGAAATATTTTCAATAATGCAGTCTCGTATCTTTTTACAGTTAAATATTGTACGCTCCATTAATTAATGTAAATTTAAATTAAATAAATATTTTTTTCCTAAAGGAGAGGAAGGATTTTTATGGTTGAACTTCATACGGGAAACAAGACACAATTTCCTAAAAGTATTTCAACTATTTAAACATTCTAAATGTTTATAAAAAAAATGAATTTAAGTACAAAAATAAATTTACTTGACTGATGAATATACAATAATAAATTATTAACAAAAATAATCATCTCAAACATAGTGATATAAAAATAACAATGATGCAAATAAATATTTAACAAATAAACATATTTTCGTTTTATTACAAAATAATTCAATTTTAATTTCAAATCTCAAATTTTGTAATTCGAAATTTAAATTCAAATTGCGTAATAACCAAATTAACATAAGGTAACAAAATGTATCATTTAAAAATAAGTTAAAAATAGAACGTAAACAATAAAATAAGTTTATTTAAGTAAATAAATATATTTCTCATCCTGAACAAATTAAATGAAATTTGCATATTATAGTAATCAGCGACCCCAAAAACCCCCCATAACGATTTTCAAGCAAATCCAATGATTTTGAAAAAAAATGTCCGCCATATTGGATCAGCTATTTTGAATTTTAAAAATCTAAATTCATATTCGTAATTAGCGACCTCAAAAACCCTCGAGTAACGGTTTTTAAGCAAATCCGATGATTTTTTTTAAATGTCGAAACTTATAAGCAAAAACTTTAAATGCGTTTTTCTCAAAATGTCTTTTTTTGATCTGGTAAGAGTGATATCTCGAATTCTTCTAAAGCGATTTTAAAAAATCAAACGGATTTTGATTCAGCGTCATCATGCCTATAAGTGGAACTACAAAAACTGAAAAATTTCCAACTCCCCTTTTTTTATAAGAGAAATTCTGAATAAAAACACCTTTTTTGCATATTGAGTATGAGTATAAGAGTATAAGAACAATTGCAATTTAGCGATGACCCAGGCGCGAAGTGACGCCGAGTTCAGGCTTAAAAAAGCTTGGCCGAGCAAGGGTCAATATTGAATGTTGAGCATTACCGAGTTAGCGAGAGCAAGACTGATCCAAGCTTTAATGTAACACCGATTCGAGACAGCAGCGCGAGCCTTGATTCAGCATTGGTCACTAATGCTCAATCAATGCTGTAAAAGCCTAATGCAGGACTGAATAAGACTGCCTCTACTGTTCCCAAATTTAAGCGTCTCTCGCGCGTTCATTCTATATAATGCTGCCTCTACAATACGGAAAAAAATTGAGAAACGCGCGACGCAGACGCGAAACGTGAGAAATTGCCATGTATTTTTGTCGCGTTTCGCGTTTGCGTCACGCATTTCTCACTTTTTTTTCCTTATATAGATACAGCTTTATGTAGATACAGCTTCAAGCTGTTTTTTTTCTACATAAGGAAAAAAAGTGAGAAACGCGTGACGCAAACGCGAAACGCGACAAAAATACATGGTACTTTCTCGCGTCTGCGTTTCTCAATTTTTTTTTCCATATTGTAGAGGCAGCATAATATGAATGTTTTCATTGTTAATATTAATAATGAATATTATTGTAATTATTGAGGAGTATTGAAAAAAGATATTCTTCGGTATCAAAGAATATCAACATTTTATTGGATGACTTATTGAATATTGTTCATTTTCTTTATGATCACACGTTTTTTCAATTTAATTCAAAATTTTATAAACAGATATATGGAACACCTATGGGTTCATCAATTTCGGGATTGTTTGTTGATATTGTTATGAGTGATCTTGAAGAGAGTTGCTTAGATAATTTATCTTTTAAACCAATATTCTTTTTCGGCTATGTTGATGATATTTTAGCTTGCATTCCCGAAAATAAAATTGACGAAACACTAAACACATTTAACTCTTACAATGAACGTTTACAATTTACTCATGATATCGAAAAAAACAATTCTATTAGTTTTCTTGATGTATTGGTTATAAAACTAAATAACAATTTAATTACGGACTGGTTCAAAAAATTTACTTTCTCTGAACATTTCCTAAATTTTCATTCTCACCACCCTTTCTCACAAAAAATTGTTATTATATATAATCTGATTGACAGAGCAATAAAACTTTCCAATGTCAGGTTTCATGAAAAAAACATTGATACTGTTAAGGAATTGCTATTAGAAAATGGTTATCCGTTAAATATGATCGAAAAATATATAAAGAAACGTCTTCAAACTATTAATTCTAACCAAAATGTATGTAATAATAAAAAGACACAATATTCAGGTGCTAAAAAATTGTTATGCCTTTTTCGAAAAAAATTTATTATAAAGTATCAAATTTATTACACGAATTTAACACCGTAGTGATACCAAAAATAAATAACAATAATACCATCGTACGAAAAGGCAGGGATAAAACTAAAAAACTGACAAAACAAACTGAATTTATAAAATTAATTGTAAAGATTGTTCTGCTAGTTATGTGGGTGAGACAAAGAGAATGCTTGGTGTGAGAATTGATGAACACAAAAAATTAAAAACTAATGTCATAGCCATTCATAAACGTGAACTTAATCACAATTTTGATTAGAATGATTTCTCAATTCTTGACAATGAACCTGTGTGGCGGAAAAGATTGACTTCTAAGATGATTCATATTGGGCTACAGAAAAAACCTCTTAACAAAAAAGATGATATAAAAAGTTTAAATAAACAATATTTGAATTTCTTTTCTAATCAATTTTGAATTATTTTCTTAAATTAATTTTAAAACAAATATCTCTGATATCAGTCTTTACCATTTATTTATATATCTGTGTATACTGTGATTGTAAATATTTATATACATCTGCAACGAGTTCATTGACTTCAAATCTACAAACACTTTAATTTGTTTAATTTCTAATTACCTTTTAGTTTGTCAGTTGAGTTTGATGAATGAAAACACTCGTACCATGTCTTTGTAGATAATTTTAATAACCTTTTACGGTAAATTAAAAAAAAAATTTATGTATTACATTCTCATCAAAAATGAGAAAGTCTTGGATTTGTGCGATTTTCAGCATTGTCTAATTTTGCTAAATCTTTACGTTTCATGACGCCCTGATTCCAAAAAAATGGTTTTTAGAAAAGTGTCTGTCTGCCTGTCTGTCTGTCGTCTGTCTGTAGAAAAATTTGTCTCGACGATAACTCGAATGAATTTTAATGAATCGACTTGAAATTTAGCACTCTTTCTTAGTCCGTAAAAATAAAGCCTAAGTTCGTTGGGCAGCCAATTTCGTCAAAAAACAACAAAAATACAACATTTTGAAATTTTCAAAATTTTGTATTTTTTGCAATTTTCAAGAAAAAATTTTTTTTAATTTTTTTCCTCAAAATATGAGCAAAAACAAACAACTTTTTCTTTCAACACTTTTTTGTACAACAAAAAACAAAAAAGTTATAAATTTTTTTGAAATTTCGAAATTTTCATAAAATTATTTTTTTCTATTTTTTTCCTCAAAATATGAGCAAAAACAAACAACTTTTCCTTTCGTCACTTTTTTGTACAACAAAAAACAAAAAAGTTATTTTCAAAAAAGTGCAAAAAATTGAGATTTATAGTGAGTGAACATTAGCCGAAACATGAAGAAACGTTAGAAACATATAAAAACCTTTAGTTTTTTCTTTTAGATGCCAAAGTTAGGTAAATATACGAAACTAGGAACAAAAAAGAACTTCAAATATGCAAAAATTTTACTCTTTTTAAATTTTTCCGTAAAATTTGCTTTTTACATTCTCATCAAAAATGAGAAAGTCTTTGATTTGTGCGATTTTGAGCATTGTCTAATTTTGCTAAATCTTTACGTTTCATGACCCCCTGATTCCAAAAAAATGGTTTTTAGAAAAGTGTCTGTCTGTCTGTCTGTCGTCTGTCTGTAGAAAAATTTGTCTCGACGATAACTCGAATGAATTTTAATGAATCGACTTGAAATTTGGCACTCTTTCTTAGTCCGTAAAAATAAAGCCTAAGTTCGTTGGGCAGCCAATGTCGTCAAAAAACAACAAAAATACAACATTTTGAAATTTTTTAAATTTTGTATTTTTTGCAATTTTCGAAATAAAAAATATTTAAATGTATCCTTGTTGATGTTAAGGTCATGTTATTCAGTGGGAAGTTTTTCCATGGTAAAGTAAATTGTATTGTCGCGTAATGTATATGAAAAATGGGGAAAATTGACAGTTTTACATAAGAAAAGAATAATAAGTTTTTCTTTAATGGTAAAATTTTTAATAAAGCGCGCATAACCTCAAAATTTTTTTTTTGGAGAATGTCAGGCTATAAATTCGTAAGAATTCTGTGCAATTTTTAAATTTATATTTGTTTAAACAAATTATTAATATTATTTAATATTATTTTAAACCGATTAGAGTGTTTTTTGTTTAAAATAAAAGTGGACATTTCTGGAGTCAATTAATAAAACATGAATTATACAAATTAAATTTTTTTTTCAAAACAGTGCTAAAAATGAATTATCTCAATTACAAGTGTTGTTCCTTCTGTGATAATCTTCAAATCAACACATATTTGATGAGAATGTAAACCTTAAAGTCGTAGTAACTTTAAGACAAATAAATATTGTAGCCTCTCAAAAAAAGTACGGCGTGTCTAGTACAAAGTCGCAGTTGATTAAATTCGAAATACAGCGAAATATCTTTTGTGGAGGAGTCAGGAAATTGAATTTTAACTTTTTTATAAAATATGTCTAATAGAAATTTAACGTATAAGCAGAAATAAGATGAAGAACGCAAATTGTGTACAACGTCCGGAAACCATCACGATGGTTATTAGTATTATTGTAATTATTTTTATCCAAATTATAGGCGTGTATAAATTTAATGACAATAAATTACTATTATAATAATAATATTATTTTTAAATAAATAATAGGGTAGAGTGGGGTAAAAAAGCCATTTGAGTTTTATTTAAAAACTATTAAGCCTATTTACCAGCTGTTTAGAATATAAATACTATTAGGTAATACGCAACTTTTGAATCTAGTTTGAATGTTGTTTTTATTGTAATTATAATTTTTTGTTGCTTTTTTGAAAACATTTTGGTGAACTTTTCAAACAGATTACAATCTAATTAAGTGAACGAATAATAAAAGTAAATGTTTGTATATAAGGAGAAAAGTATATCCAAAACGTATACAATGTTAATTTTTGGAAATTGATCTGAATTAAAAATTTATTTTTGCTTTTTTAATAACTGGTCTTAGGTGTAAAAAAGCCAGGGCAAAAATCGATTAAATATTTTATGAAATTAACTTGTTTTCTATTTAAACTAACCTTCTTATTTTACAAAATTTGTCGTGTTTATTTAATAAAATTAATTAAACACGACAAAAAAGTAGTTCAAAGTGCATTAAAAACATAAACAATGAATAAACGGATGCAACGAAATATGATATATGATATATAATACCGTTATTCTGTTTATTTATTGACATTATAAACGGGCTAAATTTCCTTTGTATGTTACATTATTATTAAGCTACATAAACGTAAAATACTGTGAGGCATTGGCATCTACATCAAACAATAAACGTTTTTTTGTTTTAAAAGAGAACAGAGAAACTCCAAAGAAGTCTAGCTAATCACTATATGCATTAGCAACTTTAGCAAGTCTATTAAAAGTAGAATAGTAACCATAATTGGTTCTATTAATTGTCGAACTAAAGGGCAAATAGTTTCTGAAATTTCTTTTAGGTGCAGAAAAATTGATGCGTTCCAAGACTGTTGGATACCTTATTAATCCATTAACTATTTTGAATAAGAAAATGAGATCATTGTATAAAAATCTAGTATCTATTTTCGGTATTTTAAGTATTTTTCTTATATTAACGTAGTTATGTAAATAATAGTCATATGAAATATTTAATTGTTTAGCTGCAAAACGCAAAAAACGGTTCTGAATATGCTCTAATCTCAAGATTTGAGTACTGTAATACGGAGACCACGTTACAGACACAAATTCTATTATAGATCTTACAAGTGAGTAATACAGAGTTTTCAAACAAGTTTTGTTTTTAAAAGTAGATTTTCCTTGTAAAATAAATAGTCATACACTTAGAAATATTCAATGAAATCTTAAAGTTAGAACACCATTTATTTAATTTTACTAAATCTGTTTGTAAATTAAGGCAGTCATTAAGAGAATGTATAGGCATAAATAATTTAAGATCGTCAGCAAAAAGCAAAAACAAACAATACTTAAACACTGATTTAATACTATAAATATAAAGTAAATATAAAAGTGGTCCAAGTTTAGAGCCCTGAGGCACTCCAGAAAGAGCTAGATATACTTCTGAGTAAGAATTTCTAACTCGTACGGTTAAGTAACTGTCCCTTAAGTAACTGTTTAACCAATCAATTAAATTAGTGTGTACTCCGATTCGGGAAAGCTCACCCAAAAGTATAGTGTGGTTAACTTTGTCAAACGCCTTACTGAAATCAGTGTAGATTGCATCCACCTGGAATCCCAACTCTAAATTTTTAGTTAAAGTATCAATAAAAAAGCAGAAATTTGTGTCTGCCGATCTACCCCTCGCAAAGCCATGCTGCTCCTCAATAATGATACCAGAGACAGCATGATATAATTCATAATAAATTATACCCTCAAAATTTTTCGAAAAAACATTAAGAATAGTAATTGGTCTATAATTTCTCGCATTATTTTTATCATTATTCTTATAAACTGGTATAATAATACCTCTTTTCTATTCTAAAAGAAAAATTTTTTCCGAAGTAGATTTTGTGAAGATAAGGTAGAGTAATTCAACTAATGAGAAACAGCAAGACTTCACAAGAGCAGGCGGTATAGCATCCAGTCCAGAACCCTTACCAACGTTAAGCATCATAATTTTTTTACAAATAGTTTCCCTAGTAATAAAAACAAAATTAAAATCTATGGAATCATAAGGTGTCTCAGATTCGTAATAAGTAACTGTGTCCTCCTCATAAACACTGTTAAAAAACGTAGCAAACATTTCAGAAATACTAAGATTATTGTCTTCAGTAATGTCATCCAAAAACATAGTTTTCGATATACGACTCTCACCTCGTTGGGAATTCACAAATTTCTAAAACTTTTTTGGATCATGTACTATAGAATTTTCAGTGTTACTTAAGTAAATTTCATAACAACATTTTGATAAGGATTTACATTGTGAACGAAGCTTACTAAAATTTTAATAATTTTCATTATTCTTACAACACTTATATTTTAAATGGGCTAATTTTTTGGCATTAATCAAGGCTTTAAGTTCTGAACTAAACCAAGAAGGATATGTAGAACTATGAACAATTTTAGTCGGAACAAAAAGTTCAAAAGACTGGTATAAATAAAAATAGAAAATGTTGACTGCATCATCCACACCTCTTGTCGTAAACAAAGCACACCAATCAATGTCTGAAAGAAAGTTATTTATTGCTGTAACATTAGCTTTCTTAAAATCATATTTAAAAAAGTACTTTTAATAATCCATCAAAATTAAAATAAACCTTTAAATAAATATAATTTTGTGATAGAACAAAAGGCAATTAAATAATAAATAATATTTAATTTACTAATTAATTCTCACGCAATACTCTTGTTTTAAAATTAATATTATACGATTCTAATATTAAACAATATGTATCTTTCTATTCTCTATGCATTATTTTCTAAGAATTATTTTGCAGCTGCATAGAGTATAGAATTTTTCTTAAGTAGATCATCCGCATGTCGATCCTCATAGTTAACAAAATACAATGTAATTATCTTACTCTTCATAGAACTAAAGCTATGAGATTCGATATTTAGATGCACACCAACATAAATTATAAACCATATTATACGCATATTATGAGTGGACTTGACTCATATTAGTATGTTGCGAAGGCACGAGCTTAGTTTTCTTCCTGGGAATGTTTACTATCTCATGTAATAGTGATACTCGCGATATACTATATGTGGTGCAGGTGGTCACAAAGCTCCAAGAAGTGACTCAATTCTTGGGATGATCTAGAAGTCAGGCTTAGGGATGGGGTTGATCTTTTGTCTGCCACCAGGGAAGATTTGCTACTATAAAAAGCCATGCAAATCCATTGTCATCCGTCAGTTTATTTCGATACAAAGTCATCGTTACGTTCGCGTCGTGACAGCTATATCTTTAAGCTTGACCCTTCGTTAATCATAATTTTGGCCGTAAATCTTGCATTTTCAAACAGTATAAAGTTTACTCGTTGTTCTAATTATTGAGCAAGTATTCATTATCGCCAGACTTGTGAGTCGGTATATTTAAAAATTAATAGATTATCCGTCGTAGCCTAGTCTATTCTTGAGATACGATTTGCAAACGTGACGTGTGAGATTTCGGAGAATAAGAACTAAAAAACTGTGACAAAGTCCAAACCGTTCTTCTTTAAGAGTTGTAAAACCTCGCAGTTTCAACGACTACAGGAAATATATTTCTTGTCAAAAATTCATCATTGTATCTGCCCTCGAAACAGAGGTAATTGTAAGTACCATTTTTTTAACAAATTGTGATTACACCATAAACACAATCTAAAATTATACATTTCATTCTTTCTTGTAATCAAAGATAATAAATATTTTATCATTAAAAATTAAAAATCATTCATGTACTGAGTTCAAATCCATTAAAAATTATTAAATTATTAAGAAAAGGTAATTATATAACAATTATATTTTAAATAATTGCAAGACGACCCCCGAAGGATCGATAGAAGAGAACGTACCCACATAAAAATAAATAGTCAACCTTTACCAACTTGACTTAATTAGCCTACCATTCCTCCGAAATAAATTAAATAATAAATTAAATAAAAAAATGTGTATCATATTGTTTATTTAAAATATATAGTTGTATAAATCGAAATTGTTTTAATTTAATTCCTGATAAATTTCCAAAATCCTGAAATTGTTAAAATAATTTCCTTTTCAAGAAAATAAATTAAAATTAAATTAAAATACTAAATTCTAATAATAAATGTCATCATATTTTGCATTTTTGGAGCGTCGAAAATATGCTTATTCATTTATTAAAATAATATCACAACAACTAAAATATTTTAAAGGAAGTTTTATTGTAGATATTAATCTACCAATTAATTTGATAAGGGAAAATGAGTTGGCTTCCTCCGTGAGCATAGACAGATCTCAGGTTTACGTTCTTAGAAGTGCAACAATAGTAACAAGTGGTGAAGTTGATATCCAAGTAGGAGATTCTTTAATAAAGTTTCAAGTAATTTCTTATGGTAATAACTCTCGACTATCCGGTATGCTAGGATCTATTTTTGATTCAAATTTTGAATCTAATTCAATCTAAAATTTGTCTAAAAAATATGCTTAAACATTGGTCTCAACAAATTTTAAAACGACCAGCTAACATTGTACTCTCTTTATCATCAGATTATTTAATTAAAAAAGACGGAGATTTCATTTATAATCCAGATATAAAAATAAATTTAATAAGCAAAAATAAAATAACAAAATTTTCACCAATTTATTATTCAAAAATGTATATATTAAAAAAATGTATATGATATCAACTATAGAAGTACTGGAAATTGCTGTGTTAAACAAAATTGTTAAATTTAATGTTGTAGATAGTATACCTAATTCAAATATAGCAGGTTTTATTGGGGGTCCTCTTTTAAAAGAATTGTGCTTACCTATTCCCGACAATTTTAATTAAAAACAAAAATAAATAAATATATATATATATATATTGTAATGGGTTTTTCACAACAAAATAATATTTAGTAAATTTTAACAACAATTTATTATAAACAATCATAATAAAAATATCTAAATAATTTAACTTCAAAAGCGAACCAAGTAAACAATAAACAATATACAATTTATAAACAAAGAAAATTTATTGACAAAAAAAATTTTATATTTAATTTTTAGCCAAAGTCTTTATACCCAATACAATTGGAAGGAAGGAGAGAGGAATACTTTATAAGTTTCTCAACCCAACTAATTTGTTGAGCGCCAGTCCTTTCTAGGGACATTTTCTTATAAAAGAAAATTAGAGAATTAACAAAAGAATAAGATTTTAAGGAAACAAGACCATTGAATCCTCAAAATTTATAATACTAATTGTTATTAACAAAACAAGTACCTAGATTACAGAGAAACAAGACCATTGATTCTCCAGTAATCGTCTCTTAAAACGAACAAAATTTAAAAATGAACTTTAGTCAAATCACAAACCAAAAACAAGTACCTAGATTAGAGAGGAATAAGACCATTATTCTTTGCTAATCGTCGCTTCAAATAAACAAAATAAAAATTGACCAAATTCCAAAACAAGAGCAATAGGGGGTTTGAGTTGAGAAACGAATAAAATATGAAGGATGTTACCGGTTAGCTAGGACCAAAAGGTCAAAGGAAGCGTCGTGGTTCGAAGAAATTATACTCAGCAATTTAAAATAAAACTATGAAATATATTTTAAATAAAACATTAAAATTTATACAAACGAGGGTAAAAAATTGGATTAACAAGATATAGCGCAAATCACGATTTCACACAAAATTTCAATTTCGCGAACATAAAATACAACAAATAAATACATAAAGGGTACACAAATTCATAAATTAACAAATTGTTCAGCCATAATAAGAAAAAGGGTACCTAAAAGGGTAACGAATTTGGTAACTGGGGAAAGCTAAGGGGTAATTCCAATAATTTAATAATAATAAATTATTGTGGGGTTGGTAACATGGGTAACAGGGAAGAATTTAGTATTAAATCTACAAAATAAAAGGGAATCGGGTAACAAAAGGCAACACGTGGTTGAGTAAGAGACATTATACTAATTTAAAATTATTACATAAAATCAAAATTCCAATTAATCAAATTTTAAATAAAATAGTTCCAACTAAACATTTATTAACCAATTATAAAATAAAATAATAAAAAAAGGTCTCTTATTCAGCCATGAGGCCGGCTGAACCAAACTTATAATTATTACATGATTCTACCGAATCTTGTAATTAACAAAAAAAGAATTTTATCATAAAATAAAAATTAACTTACAAGCTTAAAAGCACGTAGAATAATCCAACACAGGAATTACCAAGGCCGCAAAGCACAAAAAAAAGAAGGCACAAAAAAAATAAAAATTCGAATTAAAATTCAATCTCCGAAACTTCGAAAAATGCGTCCGTTGAGAGCGAAGGCAGGATCGAAAAGAGAACGATGATAACGATGAGCTATAGGCCAATTTCAACTTTAAGAACAGCTGTCGGCATCCAAATTTCGGTATCTTGACCCGTGTCTATCTCGCCATCAACTTGTTTCAGGGAATTAGTTCCTAATTTGAAGCTACTCTGATTACAAACCAAATAAACAACCAAAAATCCAATAAAATATCCAAAAATACATAAATACGAAAATCAGAGTGGGCCTTTAGCAACGATTAATTCGGGCCTGATTGACAAGAGGTTTTCACTACGAGAAAATTTGACGAGAAAATTCTCCCTTATTTGTTTTACAAATAATACTCCTGAACGATAATAAAAATTCCGGAATAATATTAAAGACAATAAATTTCAGGGTATTATTGTTATTTATAACAATTCTCGGGTTAGGTGCAAGAAAAAGGTAACAATTTCAAAATTATTTCAAGTTAATTTGGGTGACTGAGTAGTTTCTGGTAGGTAGGGGAAAGCGAAAACGGGGGAAACATAGAAAGAGCGGCAAGTCTCGAAGAGTCATTTCTTAGGAGAAATGGGGGAAATTCTCTGTGATTCGCACGAAGAAAAGGGGAAATTGTCAACGACGAGAGGGGAACTCTGCTTGCAGGTTGACCGACGAACGTCGTTTCCAATGATTTCATCAAATTTGAAATCTCCCGTGAATATTGTTTATAAACGAAATGATTGTTTACAATTAAATTTTAAGTTAATTAGTACCCCCCAATTGTGAAAAGCAATATATAAAAATTATATTATCACATCTTTGGGGTGCAGCACTCATGGAAAAGAATTTAATACTGTAAATTCTTTAATTCAACACCTTAGACAACGTTTTGCTCCAAGAAAACATACGCTTGGTATTTGCATGAAATTTCTACGATTAGAATGTATCGAACGGAAAATGTAAGCGAGTTCTATGATAGAATTATTGCACTATTATCAGGTGCGCAAGCTGCATTAAAAGATAAATATCGTATTGACGCACAATAAATGGAAAAACCATTAATTGATTGTTCACTTGAGACATTTATTCGTGGAGTATCCGACAATATATCTAGTATGGTAGAAGCTCAAAATCCAAAAAAATTAGAAGATGCTTTAGCTTTTGCAATTAAATATGAAACACGATATCAGGTTCAATATCATGGTTATCAAGATTATAGATATTCTCAGTCAAACTATCAAGATCGAAGTTTAAGTCCTCAGGTAAGATTTACATCATTACCAGAAAAAAGCCATTTCCCAAAACAATACCCACCAGGAAATAATATAAGTACTGATAAAAGTAACAATTATAATGGTCAAGGATTTCAAGGTAGCAGTTATAATAGGAATGGATATGTGACACCGCCGAGAAGTCAGTCACCCTTATCACCACGACCAACTGATACTTTAAACTACAACAGTGCTGGTCGCCCAGTCGCAGTGGCGAGCGAAGAGAAGATAGAGCGTCAGTCAAGTGTTCGAGTTCTATTGAAACACGAGTCTGCAAAACAAGACTCAATAGTGAGTCACCCATTATAATGTTTACTTCCTCGTACATGAAAAACAAACCAAGATACTTCCTTATAGATACTGGAGCAGATGTCAACATAATCAAATTAAATTCTTTAGATGAGAAAGTATTAGTTACTGAAAGCAATGCCATGGAAATAACTGGAATAACCGAATCTAAAATAAATACTTTAGGTACAGTTATATTACAACTTGGAGATATATAGATGTACAATTTCATGTTGTTTCACCTTATATTACCTTATGTGCAGATGGAATTTTAGGTAGAGAATATTTACGACAAGAACAAGTTCAAATATCTTTCTGCCATAATACCATAGTTACCCAATCAAATCCTATAAATCCAATTCCATTTGTAGATAAGGAATCATTAGAATTTAATAAAATATTAGAATCTGAAAAGAAACAAATTAGGTCTATCACACTTAAATCTAGGACTAGACAAGTAATACCTGTAAAAATTTTAAATAAAAAAATTAATGAAGGATATTTACCATTTATAAAAACAAAAGTATGAGTATTTATTGGAGAAGCAATTGTAACAAATTCTAATGGTTGTTGTCATGTATATGCAATTAATACTACTGAAAACGATGTAGAGATAACATTACCACTACAAGAACTTGTCCCATTTGAGTATTATAATTTACCAGGAGAAGACTTTAGTGAAGATACAGAAACTGAGATCCCTTCTATTTTAGATAAATATCAAGCAGTAGTAAATAATCTACGACTATCACATTTAAATAAAGAAGAACAAGATCATGTTTTAGAAATAGTGGAAGAATATCAAGATATTTTTCATTTACCAGGTGAACCATTAACGGTAACTCCTTTAGTACAACATCAAATTTTTACAAATGATGATATTCTCATAAACACGCGACCTTATCGATTCTCACCCTCACAAAATGAAGAAGTTGAACGAGTAATAACAAAAATGGTATCCGAAGGAGCTATAAGGCATTCAAAATCACCTTATAATTCTCCATTGTTAATTATTCCAAAAAAATTGATAGTACAGGAAAGAAAAAATGGAGAATTGTTATTGATTTCAGAATGTTAAATAAAAAAACAGTGGGCGATGCTTATCCTCTCCCCTGTATTTCAGAAATTCTTCAGAATCTCGGGGAGCTACTTATTTTTCTATATTTGATTGATTAAGCTAATCTTTCCTTACAACCGGAAAAGTGTGAATTCCTATTCAAAGAAGTACAGTATTTGGGCCTTATAATTAGTAGCGAAGGTGTAAAACCAAATCCAAAAAAGATAGAAGCCGTTAGTTGTTTTCCAACACCGAAAACACCTAGAAACATAAAACAGTTTCTAGGACTTGCAGGTTACTATCGTAGATTTATTAAAAATTTATCTGAACGTGCAAAACCCTTAACAAATCTTTTAAAGAAAAGAATTACATTTACATGGGGAGAAAAAGAAGAAGAAAGTTTTAAAGATTTAAGAGCAGCATTGTGTACCAGTCTCATTTTGCAATATCCTGAATTTAATAAAACATTTTCACTTACTACTGATGCTTCAGATTATGCAATAGGAGCTGTTTTAAGTCAAGAAAAAGATGGAGTAGAATTACCAGTAGCGTATTATTCACTAGTCATGACACCTGCAGAAGAAAATTATTCAACAACAGAAAAAGAATGCCTCGCAGTATGACATGCTATTAGACATTTTAGACCCATTTTATATGGAGGTTAAAATTGCGTGACTACGACTATGTCTTTAAATACAAGCCAGGAAAATTAAATACAAATGCTGATGTTTTGTCTAGAAACCCAATAATCAATAATATTAATAAAATAAATGACAACGATAAACAACAATTCTTTCAAGATAAAGTATTAATGTTTACACGCCAAAGTAAAAAATTGGAAGAAGCAGAGAAGAATCTCAGAGAAAAACCGTCAACATCTGGAGTATCCTCAAAGACAGTTGCGCCAAAACAAAAAGTAACAGTTGAAATTTCCAGTAAGAAATCTTTAGGGAATATAAAAAATACAACTTATGCTACTATTCTAAATAAAAAACAAAAAATTAATAAAGATACTATTAAAATCACAGACCCAAAAGAAACTGCAAATGAGGGTACTATTGGTAGACGATTATTGCAAAGAAGAATGGAACAACAGAAAAATGTAGCTCGACACAATTATTGTGAAGAATCTATTACTTCTAAAGAAATAGATACCGATCAGGAAGCACCACCTATATTAAGAAGAAGAAAAAGCGTTTTACCTAGTTTCGATATTCCTAAGGTAACATTTATTGATGATCCCATATCTAAAAGTGCTCCTATTGAATCTTCTGCAAATAAAAATTTATTTTTAGATCCAGTGGAAGAAATAGAACATGTAGTAACGATTAACCCTCCTCTGTCCGACAGCGATGAAAGTAGCTCTGATGGAGAAAGAAAAGAAGAAATTTAATCATCTGTTTTAATCCAAATTTAGAAATCCAATCCTTCCTTTCTGAAACTATTCCCTCTACACATATTGAACCTAGAGCAGTTTCAACACCACATCCTGAAAGAAGCAAAGAATTATCTCGAAAATTGAAATTTATTCCAACATCAAGTACAATCACTGACTCAACGAAAACTAAAATTACTGAACATGCTGAGATAGAAAGTTCCATGAAGGAAATTTCCACTTTACCACTCTATATTACTGAACAACGAAATAAATTAAATAGTAGTAGAGAAAATTTGACCTATGTGAAAAGTAACTATGTTCATTTTTTAGCCACCGATTGTGAGTTTAACACTCCTATTAGTAGACTTTTAATAGAAACTGGAATGTTAGATCCTCAAGAAATTTAAAATACAAAACCTACAATAGGACAAGTAATAATAACACCTCGAGGAAAATATAAAATATATACCTTAATAGTACAAGAAAAATATTTTGATGAAATACGTAAGGAAAATCTAGAAAGATGTTTTTAAAATTTATTAGAAGTATTGAATTATGATAAAGTAAATTATTTTAGGATTTCACTTTCTGGTGATTTAACGGATGAATTACCAAAAGGGAAATTTTTAAACATATTGTCAAAAGTATTTCTACCTCATGAAATTAATGTAATCGTCTGTTATGGAAATGTACTAATTCCAAAAGAAGAACTAAAAAACAAATTATAATAGAAAACCATTCTAGTAAATTTGGAGGTCATAAAGGTATGAATAAAACTTATAGACGAATTCGAGAAAAATATTATTGGCCAGGTATGAAAGATCAAATTACAGAATTTGTAAGAAAATGCACTACATGTCAAGAACAAAAATTGGTAAGAGCAAAAACACATGAGCCTATGATAATCACAGATACCGCTCTCGATGCTTTTGATAAAATATCAATAGATACTGTTGGAAAATTGCCTACTACTCCAGATGGCAATAAGCACATTCTTACTATACAAGACAATTTATCTAAGTATTGTATTGCTGTACCCATACCAGATATTACAGCAACTACAATTGCACATGCATTAGCTACAAATTTGTTTTGTCAATTTGGTTCACTGAAATTAATTTTATCAGATCGAGGAACTGCATTTACAAGTATATTATTTCAAAAACTTTTAAAAATATTTGGAATTAAACAAGTGATTACGTCAGGATATAGACCTCAGTCAAATGGAGCATTAGAAAGAAGTCACGCAGTTTTAATGGATTTTGTAAGATCATATGCTGAAAATTTTGACGATTTGGATAGATTATTACCTTTTGCCATGTTCAGTTATAATATGTCTATACACCAGTCTACAAATTTTACCCCTTTTGAGTTAATATATGGAAAACCAGCACGTACCCCTATATCCTACCCTATTAACGAAAATCTAGAGACATATGGATCATATTTGCAAGAACTTTTTATTAGATTAAATGAATTAAAAGAATTAGCTGCAGAAAATTTAATAAAGCACAAGCAAAATTGAAAATTAAATTATGACAAAAAGGTTAAACCATTTTTAGGGAAAGTGGGAGATATGGTTTATGTTCAAAAGGAGGTTAAATTACATAAAAAGTTAGATAGCCATTATCACGGACCTTATAAGATTAATAAAATTTTAGATAAACATAACGTTCTTTTAGAAAATACAGAAGGGAAACTTTTTCAAAAACACATGGACAAATTAAAACTTGCTTATTTATAAATAAAACTTATATGCATAATTGTCTAGGAAAATGGAATACATTAAAACAAAACCATTGCAAGGAGAAATTTCCCTATCTTCTATTCTGTTAATCCACACCAATTGGTTTTATTTCACCTTAGATTATTGTTACTTACCGTAAAAGGAGCAACTTCTTTTGAAAGTTTAAGAACAGTTAACCACTTCAGCGGCATAGCGTTCCAATTGGTGTCGCATGAGTAGGTGACAGAAGCGGCAAAAAAAATGCGAAAATGGCGTTCCTATTTAAACTTGATTCCTAAACTCTGTAAACAAATTAAGTTTACAAAACCAAATGTTATTTATTATTTGAGATTATGAATCTCAAATGGATTTTCAAAAATTCAAGTAGGCGGATTCAAAATTGTGAACTACTTTGGGTGAATATTGGAACGCCATTCGTAAAAAGTATTAAAAATTGGCTACATTAAAACCTTTATGAAACCATTTAACATCTCTAAAAAGTAATTTTTTTGTCCTATTTATCTTCATTTATGTCAAATAATAAGAATATTTTATTTTGGGAAGTGTAACTTGATTACAGACTTTTGAAATCGAGTTCAAGTAGGAATGCCATTTTTGCACTTTTTGCCGCTTCTGCCACTTACTCATGAAACGTTAATTAGAACGCCATGCTGCCGAAGTGGTTAAGAAGTAAAGAAATAAATGTTTGCAACATGTCATTTACAGGTATAGCTGCGACTCTGCTTCACAATGGAAAAACTGTTCATAAAGTTTTAGGCTTAGCACCTAGAAACGTTGATGTTAATGATATTAATAAGAGAGTGGTGCGTCTCTTAGACAGTAAAAGTGAAAAAATATATAAAAGTATTGATTGTACTGAAAATTGTGATAATGGAAAATTTACTGATGTATTCTTATTTCAACACTCTCTCTCCACCTTCTTTGCCACCTCATGAATTGCATTTAAGAATTAATTCTGTTGTAATGCATATTAGAAATCTTAGTATTAATGAGGGATTGTGTAATGGAACAAGGTTGCTTGTTTTAGATTTATCACATAATGTTATTAAATGTCAAATATTAACGGGAGATAAGAGTGGAAATATTGTCTTTTTACATGGAGTAACATTATATTGTGAGAAATTATATCCGTTTACTTTTAAAAGAAGACAATTTCCTATAAAATTGGCTTTCGCAATGACTATTAACAAATCTTTAGGACAAACATTGAACAAAATATTTATTGATTTAAGAAGAGATGTTTTTAATCACGGTTAGATGTATGTTGCATTATCAAGGGGACGTTCATTTGATTTCGTAAAAATATATTTGGGAGAGAGTAGAAGTAATATGTAGGGGAGAATGAGAAGTTATAAAGCATGGGGAGTTGTGAAGCACGGCCATAGATCTCGCATAGTAATTGTTTTGATAGATGTCACTTACTCTGAATATCTTTTCACCTAATATCTTCGTTTTGTAATTGGATTCATTCCGAAAGTAGATATTTGGCATATCTTCCAAGACAATGTGTTCAATCTTTCGTTTATAAAGTTTTTTTGAGTGTTCCATTTTGTAGAATTCTTACAAAATTCGCGAACAAATCAAAAAGATAAGTTCACCCATATAAACCCAGCAATGATCAGGTTCTCGAAATTCAAAAGGATTTATGCAAAATCTCAATAAAGAATATTTACCAAAAAATATAATTTTTAGCGATTTTTAATAGTGCTTCACAACTTCCCATGATTTTTAAAAACTTGAAAAAGCAGCTTTTTAGCCCAACTGAAAAAAAATTATCGATTTTATTTTATTTCATGCAAATTCTTCAACCAGTAAGCATATTTAAAGACCCTCTAGAGATTCAAGTGGAGAAAATTTGAAAAAAAAATTTCTTTTTGAAGTTACAACTCATAAACAAAGCGTGCTTCATAACTCCCCATTCTCCCCTATATAAAAAATTATGTTTATAGTGCAATTTTTCAACAATTGAGGGGCTGGATATATCATTTGCCACTACGCAAAGTCGATAGTTCTTTTTCTTTTCCATTTATTTAAAAAAATGTTTTTAACAATTATCAAAAATTAGTATATGATGTTGTCGTTTTTGTTCTAAAAATTTATTTAATTTTTATTTTCTAAACATTATCACTATAGGTCGATAAAACAGGGACCTATTGTGTCATAGATTTAGAAAAGCACGCGGGCCCAGTGACATCAAAAGTTCAATTTGTTTTGAAAATAAGCGAATGGTATATACGACTAAGAGAAGTTATATCAGTTTTTTTATTGATAGAGTTGTTATTTTTTAAAATGTAGAACATTTCTTTAAAAAGTCGCTTTTTACGACTATGTTCAGTACAAATAATTTTAGTATTTTGAAATTGAAAATGATGATTTTGTTCTTGAGCATGTGTGACTAAGGCAGTGCCTCTTTTATCAAGCCTGCAATCTCTCTTATGTTGGTAAATTCTGTCTTTAATAAAATTACTGGTTTCACCAATGTAACAGGCCCCACATTCACAAGGAATATTGTAAACAACATGGTTCTTAAACTGAAATTCCGTCAAATCTTTATTTTTTGAAAAAACTTTAAAAGGATCTTTCTCATAAGAGAAGACCACTCTTATGTCATAATCCTGATAAAGACTGTTAAAAAAGTGTTTTAGTTCATTAACAAAAGGTAGGACAATTATTTTATTAGTATCAAAAGCTGTAGTTGAAGTTGTTTCGTTTGGTGAAAAAAGTTTTTGAAATCTAAGATTAATATATTTACTTAAAAAGGAAGAAGGAAACTCATTTTCTTTTAATATGTTAAATATAAAATTTAAATTCTCTACATAAAATTTACTATCAGAAAGTTTAACAGCCTTATCCACAAGGCCATATATTATGGACACCTTATTCTTTTCAGATATGTTTGAACCATAATTAACATACCTGCCAGAAAAAGTATCCTTGTGGTACAAGTTAATGATAATGCGATTACCTTCTCTCATGATCTTAACATCAAGAAAATTGATCGAGTTATTTACCTCGATTGCAATAGTAAATTGTATGTTTTCATTATAATTGTTAAAAGCGTTGAGAAGATTGTCGATGTTGTTATCTTCCACAATAACAAAAATGTCATCGACATATCTCCGGTAAAAATAGTAAGGGATGTTCTATATTTTTTAAGTCTGGGTGAAAAGTACTATGTAAATCCATCGGACAAATCTAAAATCGTTAAAGAGACTTTATCAGTTGTTAAAGATAAAATTAATGTAATCCCTAATGATGAGGTTAACAATTTTCGATGTAAAATGTCTAGTGGCTTGCTTAGTTACCTACAGAGTAACCACAAAGTTGTTGGTGACTTTTTTATTAATAATATTGGTCTTAAGACCCATAATTTTTTAAGAGAAAACAAGGACGTTGTCATATGCAAGGCTGACAAAGGAAACGTAACCGTAATCTTAGAAAAAACTGAATACAAAAATAAATGTTTAGTATTATTAGAAGACAAGACGGTTTACCGTAAATTAACTTCAGATCCCACACAAAAATTCCAGAGGGAGTTAAATGAAAAATACACTCTCTTCTAGTTAAAAATTACATCAATTGCACTATGTCTAAACATTTACATTCATATAATTCAGTACCACCAAAATTTTACGGGTTACCTAAAATACACAAAGATCAGTGCCCTATGCGACCTGTAACTTCATTTTGTGGCTCACCTACTTATAATTTGTCAAAGTTTATTAGTATTCCAATTCAAAAAGTAATTAATAAACTAAAGCTCACATAAAAAATAGTTTTGATTTTGTTAAACAAATAGAATATAAGAATTTTCAACATAACTGTAAATTAATTTCATTGGATGCTAAATCGCTTTTCACTAATATACCGAAGTCACTATTCTTGAAATGTATTAAAATTAAATGGAAGGAGATTAGAGAACACACAAAACTTCCTATTAATGAGTTTCTAGAAATGCTAGAATTTTGCATTGACAACGCCTATTGTTCATTCGATGGGTGTTTTTATAGACAAATTTTCGGTACTCCAATGGGTTCACCACTGTCAGGCGTAATAGCTGACCTTGTAATGGAGGGGTTAGAACATGACGTTTTGAGAAAACTGAACTTCCCTTACTATTTTTACCGAAGTAAAAAAATAATAATACATTTCAAGAATAGTGACTTCGGTATATTAGTGAAAAGCGATTTAGCATCTAATGAAATTAATTTACAGTTTTTAAATATTTCTAAATATTAAGAAATGTAGAGTTGTATCTTAAATGAAGGTTTTGATAACAAGAGTGCATTATATAATCAAAAATTGCTTTTATCTATGACGGTACTTGATATTTAGCCAATTCTTTGTAAGAATTTTTTATAACATTTTAAAAAATTGTTTATAAATTTTGGATAAACGATTGATACACCAATTCCATTGTAATGTTAAAATAAGATGTCAAAAATAAGTTAGTGTCGAAGAAAAGGAGATTTTTTTCCACTCTGAACATAGTTTTTTGTAAAAACGGTTTATAATATTGTTAAAAAATGTTAAACAATTACAAACAAAGGTTTGTCTCTCTAAAATGTCGATTAAATAATCTGATTTAAAAGAAAAAAACAATTTAAAAAACGGCACTTTTTTGTTTGAATAATTATAACATTTTACTATAAATTTGAAATTTCTTTACAGATTCTGAAAGAGGACGCTCAAACCATAAAAAAAACTATCTTCCGATTTTTTTTAAATCGTAGCTCTGAGAACGGAAAGCTTGAATTTGTGCTAAGAAATACGGACATTTGGGACTAAATGGGTTAATACAATTGAAGAGTCGGGAAGAAGAACTCGCCGAGCGCTCCAACGCATGCGTTAATACCAGTCGGCTAGCAGTGGCAGGCCCAGAGGCGCTCACTGCTTCCCGACTGATATTAGAGAATACGTTCCCGCGCTCGGCGAGTTCTTCTTCCCGGATCCTCAATTGTAAAAATTAAGTGCTTAATACTTTCTAGCTTGAGTCTCTCAGAAGGTACAGTCGATGGTGCAAAATTTGGATTTTTATTATTATTATAATACACATAATTTTGAATTATTTATTTTATTTATTTTAATTTTTTTTGTGCTTTTTTATACTGTCCTTTTACTTTTTTATTCTTCTGACTTATATATTTGTTTATTTATTCTTTTATTTGACTTATTTGTGTTTTTGCTTCCTCATAAAGGAAGCCTTATAGTGATGTCGATTTCCGAATTTTTTAAAATCAATTATTTTTACAAATTTTCAAGTGTAGTATATATAATTCGTCGAGAGGAACAAATGTCCGGATGTATGTATGTATGTGTGTGTGTGTGTGTGGGTGTATGTGTGTGTGTGTGTGCGTGTGTATGTCACCGATTCTTGTGGACAAATTTTCTCTTACACATCTTGATGAATTTTGATAAAATTTTGTAGGTGTATTACGGTCACGAATATCTTGAATCAGACAGAAGGATTTTCAAAAATATCTAAAAATAAAAATTTTTTAGCAATTTTTTAATTTTCGAAAAAAATGAATTTTTTTATTTTTTGAAATAACTTCTTTATTTATTAAAATTTTTATTAATTTTTCTCAGCATTATATTCCTGGCATGAAAACGAATCGATTCATGTATATAAAGTATATATTTCATGAAAATTTATGGAATTAATAAATATTATAATTTTTCACAAAAAATTAAAATTTTGTATTTTTTGACATTTTATCATAACACTTTAAAATAATTATTCTATAATAAAAAATTAAATAATTAATATTTATTCAGGGTAGTTTACCCGGTTTATTAATTATATTTAATAAACTATTATAATTATTTAACTTTTAAAATTATATATAATAATATATATTGAGGAAGCTAAATGGTCATGAAATGAACAACTTGTTTAAATTTGTTCTTTTACAATTTTATTTTTTGATCTTTATATATATGTTTAGTTGATTCATTTCTGTTTTTTATGTCCGTCTACAATTTTATTTTTTAACTTTTTAACATTTGTTCCTTTACTCTTTAACATTGCACCAGTGACAGAGTTAGAGCCCACCGTCGAAGGCTAAAGTCTCGCGACATTTCCGAGGGTGGGTGAAGGGCTTCAAAAGAAGGGTTACGGGTTTCAGTCGGTCTGGGCAGGCAGTAGGTCGCTAGCTTGCTAAACAATTTTATAATTTGTCTTTATTTTATATTCTTTTATTTTACCAACCCCACATAACCTTGGAATGCGGAATCCAAGGTATCTGTATGCAGATTTCTCAAATTCCCTAAGCAAAAAAATATTAATTATTTGATTCAATTAAAGAAATATTAGTCTTAATTAAAAGAATTAATTGTGATAAATAATTGAATATTTGATACAAATAAAGATTTAGTTACTTAAAAAAATTATTTTATTAATGCAAATAAATATTTATTTCATACCGTCAAATAAAATACTCAGATCTAATAAATATTTACTTGGTTTAAATAAATATTTATTGGATAATCGACAATTAAACTATTTAATTGAGTAAATTAATTTTCATTTGTTTTAATTAAATTATTTTTAGTGAAGAAATTATGCAAATTGTTTCCTGAAAGAAAATAATGAATTGGTAAACAATATTATTATTGAGAAATAAAAATTATGCATAAAGTAAGTATATTTCCTATTTGTTAATCATAACTTTTTAACAATTAAAAAATTTTAAATATTTTTTATAAATAAAAATAAGAAAAATTTGAATAATTTAAACAGTTGAAGCTTGAGGCAATTTTATACGTAGACTTATATAAGCTTGTTTCAAGATTGCTGAAAAATTGGTCCAATTTAGAAATACAAAATTTAATCCTTTAAGATTAAATTCTTTTAATAAATATGTGTTCATCTTTAGAATAATGTTACAAACTTTTTTAATGTTAAAATATTTTCATTAATGTTAGGCCATTTTGAAGTCCAAAATCGTCTACAGCGCATAAAAATACACTGAAAACAACTCGAATAACCAAAACATCCTCCATTTTTTTGATTCAGCATTGTGAGTCTTAAGGGGACATTCCAGATGAAAATTTTTAAAAAATCGATTTTTTAATTTTATTTTCGGATTTCTTATAGTGTAAAACATACTCTCCTAAAATATTATTTCAAAATTCGAAGTAATACTAAAGTTATACATTTTTATTCTTCGTCATGTCAAAGATGTTTTTGTATGCAGATAAGAAATCGAATGATTTAAATGTTTTCTTATTTGCATTTTTTAAAAAAGACAAACAAAACTGTATTTACTTTTTTGAGGTTTCACCCCTGGAGAAATATCTAACGAAGAGAATGTTACTTCGTTTTTGGTTTTATCTGTTTTAGAACTCTTGGAATCGTTTTCACCAGGGGAGTTTCATTATTCATGAAAAAAATTGAATTCGATATTTCTTATAAAGAATTTTACTGTTTATAAAAATAATAGAATTCTTTCGAAGAAATTTATAAAAAATTTGTAAATAATTGAATTCTCGTGAAATTTTTATTGAGTATTTATGAAAATAATTACAGGATTACATAGAACTTTAACACATTTTTTAAGCACGAGTCCATTCAGACAATCTTATTCAAATAGTGGATATTAAAATAAAAATCATAGAATTCATGAAATTTTTTGAAAATATTTGAAATATTGACAATATTATTAAAAAAAATTTAAGTAGGGGAGAGGGCCCTAAGGCGGTCGCCCATCTTTTGAACGATTGTAGATTTCAAATGAAATTATACATAAAGGTCAATAATACGGCGTTTGAAACTTTGTCTTATAAACTAAATTCCTATCATAAAGTTTTTTTCATTTCATTAATAAAAAAAGTTATGGCACTTAGGGCCAAGACATAAATTTTTAAACGTTAATGAAAATAATTTTTAAAGCATAATATTAATTATATTTTTTTGGAATATTATTGTACGATATATAAAGATAATTATAACGATTTTTACTAATTTAAAATAGCCAATTTCGATGCTTTTAACACCCTGAGAAAAAAATTTCTCGATCATTTAAAAACAGAAATTTTACGACGTTCACGTTACAAAAAGACTCATACGACTATTTATCTGAAAACTTTACTAAAATCTTTGTCTTCTTAAATAATAACAATAACAAAAAATATTTGAAGACACTAACTAATACACAAAAATTTTCTTAGGGTGACCACCTTAGGGCCCTGACCACCTTGGGGCCCTCTCCCCTAATTGAATTTTTGAGAAGAATTTTATTATGTGTAAAGATTTTTAATTAAAAAAATTAATAAATATTAAATATATTAAATAAATTATAGACAATTATCTCGATATCCTACCTACTGCATAGAATCAATTCGAAATATGCTTGAAAAATATTTCAATCATGAACAAATAATATAAATGGGCGATTCTCCTCGTAGCGCACGATTTAGTTTATGAAATATAAAGAAAAAATTTTATCGTCATGAATATTATCAATATATTTTTTTAAGATAAAGGCTCCAGAATGAAACATCCATGGCGGACCGGAAAAATTGTTTATAATTTTTGTTGTAAACAAGTATAGTAATTAACAAATTCAATGTTTGGACTGGTTCTGTCAAAAATTTTTTTGCTGTAATTTAAACAATATTATAGCGTAAATCTCATTTAATAATTTTATGTAAATTTATAAAAATTAGCGACATAATTAATAAAAATATGTAAAGTTTACATTATTAAAAATTTGGAATTTGGTAATTTAAGGAAATTTTTGAGGTAATTTATAAAAATTTATAGAAAGTTGTGCGACAATTAATTTTGTTGCAAAATTAGTAAAAAAAAGGGGAAAAAAGCTAAATTTTATGGTAATTTATGCTGTAATTTAGGAAAATTTATGCAGTAATTTATGGAAATTTATGCGGTAATTTATGGAAATTTATTTATTTATTTATCTTAATAAACGGGACATGCCCTTTCGTACAGAAGTACTATAAAGAAAAAAATTACAATAGTAATTACAAAATTTCATAACTAAAATCTAGGCTGGCTCAACATTATCAAAACTTAAAACTAATCTACGCAATGCTATGGTAAATCTCTGTAAATTATTATCAAAAAAATTAATTCGATCAGGAGATTGTACTAGCCTCTCTACTAATCCTACAAATAAGTTCATTATTTCCATAATTCGTTCTATGAAAGTTTGCTCGGAAGGGTACAAAATGTTTAGTAATTCTAGAAGGAACAGTTAAATTAATTATTGATAAAAGAGCAGGACACAAAATAAACCTATTCAAAATTTTATATAAAAACAATAAATCATTAAAAAGAAATCTTGAAAAAACCAAAGGAACATTCAGCAAACTACGAAGATCATTATAATCATGGGCATGACTGTCAAAGGGTAAATTAAGTTGCCTTGCAGCAAACCTCAAAAATCGATTCTGAACTCTTTTAATTCTGACAATATTAAACACATATATGAGCGATTCCACGTCAAGTGATCAAGAGGTCTTTTTGTGTAATGTTTATTTCAATAATTTTTTACTCTTAAACAATTTAACATACAAATTTGACAAAGTACATTATGGAAAGGTTTTTTCATGCTCTTTTGATTGGAAATAAGCATTTTGAAAAAAAACATTTTTTGACCCAAAAAAATCAAAATTAAAAATAAATTTCAATTTTTGAGGGAGATGGATACGATTTTTTTTTAAACGAAAGCTGAGGTTTTTTCCTAAAAGGACATATAAATGATAAAGTGGGACTAGAATGTTTAAACATTGAAAAAAAGAGTTTTCTACTCGCCGGAGCGCTCAAAACCCGGTTTTTAGCTCCGTTTTGGAGAAAATTCTTTTTTTCAATATTTAAACATTCTAGTGCCACTTTATCATTTATATGTCCTTTTAGGAAAAACCTCAGCTTTCGTTAAAAAAATAACAAAAATCGTATCCATCTCCCTCAAAAATTGAAATTTATTTTTAATTTTGATTTTTTTGTCTAAAATAATAAAAGGTAAATTTAAATTTTGACTTATTATTTACCTGAATTTAACATTTTCGTTACACTTATGAGTGCTTCAGTGACACAGTTTAATACAAAAAAGCCTTACTATGAAAAAGGGATTAGACCATGGCGCACACGAAAAACTAATTTTTTTAGCAAATTATCATCGATTTCAAAAATTCATTTTTTCCACGTCTTTTGTTTTAACTTACTTTATACTGCTAAACTTGTTTTGAGGTAGAATATAAATAATTATTCATTTTATTGCAAATATGTGCTGATTAGACTATGACGATTTTGTGATTCCCTATGCAACTTTCATGCTTATAAAACATATAAAACAGAAAAATAATTTTTAAA
The DNA here is from genome assembly GCA_032872475.1 of Leptopilina myrica (nomen nudum). NCBI lineage: Eukaryota > Metazoa > Arthropoda > Insecta > Hymenoptera > Figitidae > Leptopilina > Leptopilina myrica (nomen nudum). Next base: position 10,353,704 of record CM065467.1, read on the forward strand.
TTGATTTCTTGTTTAGTAATTTACTTAGGAGAGTTTACTAATGCTTTTTATTACTGTTTAGTAATTTTTCGATTTGATTCTTTATGTAAATTATGCAATTTTAGAAAGTAATTAGACCATGACGCCAAAACGGGGACAAGAAATATCTTCAAAAATATTTTAAAATAAATTTGTTTTTCCGCAAGTGTAATGTCATTGTGGTAAATCATACATAGGACAGACCAAAAGACCGTTACATATTCGTAAAAAGAACATATAAGCAATTCTGACTTAAATGACAAATATCATAATGCTATTACTAATCATTTGACTAATTCTAATAGTGATTCCTCTCCACATTTTATAAAATGAGATGATTTTGATATTTTGGATGTTGAACCAAATCTTAACAAACGATTTACAAAATAAATAATTAATTATGATGTTTTAATTCTCAATATAATTTAAACCAATTTGTTGTGGTTTTTAATTGTTTTATTAGACATTTTGATTTTTACATTTAGGGGTAGTTATTTCAATTTGAAAAAACAAAGGGTGATGGAGAAATTTTGCTAATGCTTTCGAGTTGTTAAAAAAGAAATAGATAAATTTCTTGTTCTGGTTTGAAAATCAATGTGGTTTTTCATTTTTTTTTTTACTTTAAACTTTTATTTTGTGAATTTAAGGGTTGGTTTAAAAAAAATAAAACAGAAGGTGATGGAACAATTTTGACATTGCTTTTGATTTGTTGAAAGAGAAGTAGGGGAGGATGAAGTAAGGATAGTTAAGGGGCAAGAATAGTTAGTTGCTGTTAAGCTTAAACTGCTTGCTAAAAATCGCGTAATTCATGGTATATTCTCGTTTTAACACCAAAAGATGATTGTAAAAATTGCAAGTCAATCTGTTACCATTTGCGAAGTTGAAAGATTATTTTTGAAAAAAGTCTGTTTTGCTAAAATGTCAACGTAATGTTTATCATATTGTTTTCTACATTAGAATTTCAGAATATTTATTTACGTAAGTGTTTTCCGGAGTGAAATTTTCTGCTGAACACGAATATCGTATTTATTTTCAAATTAATTCACGTCGTTTCTTAAAATTTAGAAAAAACTGAAATATGGGCTCCCGGGCAAGGATAGTTAGAGATAATACGGCACGGTAAAATCGTTTTAATTCCATTGCAAATTTAAAAAAGTGTTTAATTGTTCCTTTTAGGTTGATATACATAACGGTGCATAATTATATGAGCCGCTGGATCGTAGAAGGGCACGTAAATTTTTTTTGATCGAAATCAAAGCTCTCCTAGACACTCAAAATTCAACTTTTGAGTTTAAATATTTTGAATGCATAGCCTTAAGGGAAAAAACATTACGCATATAAAATATTTAAAGTTAAGAGTAAAGTTTTAAGTGACCTGAAGGTTTTTGATTTTAGTGAAATAAATTTACGTGCCCTTCTACGATCCAGCGGCTCTTATACGGAAAACGATGCTTATGACCAAGAAATTAGTGGTCGTCTGAAAAAATTGGTTAAATCTCTGATTCTAGTTCAGATGAATTTTAATACAATATTGGACAGAATGACATCATCTAGTGATACTGGTATCCAAAATGCAGTATCAAACTCCAAGGTTAAATTTAGTAATTCAGAGTCGTCAAAAATTCGAAAGGGAAATGCAAACAACAAACCAGTGTCCCTTGTTTCGACATCACAGGCAAGTGGAAGATGCTACATGTGCAAGGGTGCACACTATATCTATTCATGTGAAAGATTCCTGAAGCTGAACGTCGACAACAGAATCTTGGAAGCCAAACGTCTTAAGCTTTGCATAAATTGTCTGAAAAACGATCATTTCGTCAAATCGTGCAAGGCAAGTTCCTGTCGCGAAAGTGAAGGTCGGCACAACACATTGTGTCACACATCAGTCAACAGGAAGTTGGATTCATCGAAGGAGCCCACTACGAGTACGAACGGTCCGTCCACCAATTGCGCGTACTTTTGGCCAGTGCGAGTGAGGCGAATTTCATTACGAACTCAGCATGCAATAGAACGGGAACAAAATTCCTTGAATTTGGCGAATCAATCTCGGGATTAAACAATATGCCATGTCGAATAAGTCATAGTTGCAAAATAACGTTAAATTCTCGAGTCACTAATTGTCAAATAAATGTTTATTGTCTCGTGGTCCCGAAAATAGCAAAAGAATTACCTAGTGTTCCTGTCGATACGAAATCACTGTCAATTTCAAATACAATAAAATTGGCAGACCCAAGTTTCTCGAGTCTTGGTCATATTGATATGCTTCTTGGAGGGGAATTCTTTCTTTATATTTTAGATGAAGGAAGAATTGAGCTCGAAATGGGTTCGCCAATTTTGCAAAACACCAAACTAGGTTGGATTGTTTCAGGTCCAGTTATGTCAAGGGTCAATGGAGGTCGAATAATGAATTCGTCACTTGTTTCTGCTCTATCAAAATTTATCTAGTGAAGAAAAATTGCGAAATTTTATTAAAAAAACCGTTTCAAGGGATCAAGACGGCAGATTCATCGTTCGACTTCCATTCCGCGAGAACAAATCGCTATTGGGTCAATCCAGAGGCAGCGCAGGAAAAAGATTAATGTATCTCGAACGTAAACTCAAGGGAAACGAAAAATTTCGCGATTCATATTACAATTTTATGCGAGAATACTTTGAGTTAAATCACATGACACCCGTCCCAGACAATCATCAATCAAGTCAGAATGTTGTTTATCTTCCACACCATGGCATATGGCAAGAATCACTTGGCGAACTAAAGTTGCGCGTTGTATTCGACGGATCCGCGAAGACGAGCTCGGGATTATCATTGAACGACGTATTTATGATAGGCGCGACGCTACAGGACGACTTATTTAGCATTATACTGAGATTTAGATTATACTTAATTGGCATGAACGCAGATCTAAAGGAAATGTGATTGTCAAAGGATTTTATGGCGCTTCTCTCCTGACGACAAAATACAAGAGTATCACTTAAACACTGTGACGTACGGCGAGTCATGTGCGCCGTTTCTCGCAATCCGTTGCGTGCGTCAACTAGCAATCGAGGAATCTAAGAACTTCGAGCAAGCCTCTCGCGTTTTGCTTGAAGATTTGTATGTCGATGACATTCTGACAGGTGTTGATAGTTTACATAATGTAAAGCTGCTAATCGAGCAACTCCAAACGCTATTAAATAAAGGCAAATTTGAGTTACACAAATGGATGTCTAATAAAAAAGAATTAACTTCTCTTGTAAGCGAGTCAAATGAGTCGACAACTTCGCGCGCGATTGTGGACGAGTGTAGTGCTGTAAAAACTCTAGGTCTTGAATGGGAACCAGTAACTGATTCATTTCAATTTAACCTGCAACCTGTGGGTCCCGTAAAAACAAAAAGACAAATATTGTCCGCCATTTCAAAACTTTTCGACCCGCTGGGTGTTGTAAGTCCAATCATTGTTCGCTCAAAGTTGATTATGCAAGAAACGTGGAAATTGAAAATTGATTGGGACGACGAACTTCCTGGCAGAATTCTTCACGCGTGGGAATGTTATATGAAAGACCTGGAGAATTTCAGCACTATACACGTCCCAAGATGTGTAGTGAATTCGTCAAACAATGTAACAGTAAATTTATACGCTTTCTGCGATGCATCGGAACGAGCATACGGTGCATGTGTGTATGTACAAACGATGAGCGATTCGAAAACTATTTATACAGCATTACTTTGCGCTAAATCTCGCGTAGCACCCATAAAAAAGATCACGATCCCGAAATTGGAACTTTGTGGTGTAGGCTTGCCCGCCTCTCATTGGCTTCATGTAAAGGGTAATGGAAATCCCGCAGACCTAGTGTCACGAGGTACTAATTTTGAAGGTAGGAAGGATAATTCATTGTGGTGGTTAGGACCGTCATTCATGTCAGATCTTACCGAATATTCATCAACAAAACCCACAGCATCGGAGATCAGGTCAATGTTAAAAGCCCGCTATCATGCTTAAAACCTTTTCTTGACGTTTCAGGACTTATCAGGGTGGGCGGTAGACTGAAGCACTCTTCACTCGAATTTGACGTCAAACACCCCGTTGTTCTACCAAGCAATGATAGAGTCACCCAGCTCCTGATCGAGAAAGAGCATCATCGACTCTCACATGCTGGTCCTCAGGCATTGCTTTATTCAATCAGAGAGCAATTTTGGCCTATTCATGGAAAAAATCTTGCTCGTAAAGCTGTGCACAAGTGTACACGTTGTTTTCGGAACAATCCAAGGCGTCTTACCCAAATCATGGGTGATTTACCATCTAAAAGAGTGAGACCTCAACGAGCATTTTTTGTTTCCGGGGTCGACTTCGCTGGGCCTGTCACTACACTCGTGAACAAGGGTCGAGGAAGGAAGACTAACAAGTCTTACATTGCCGTGTTTGTCTGTTTGTCAAGAAAGGCGATACATTTAGAGGTCGTCAGCAACCTTTCAGCAGAGTCTTTCATCGCCGCTCTTCGACGTTTCGTTGGTAGACGTGGCAAGTTTCATCTGAAACGAGTGATCGGTCTGACTCTTCTCACCTTCGAAGAGCTCTACACCGTTCTAGTGATCGACGTAGAAATTAAAATTAATCAAGATTAATTGGTGGGCGGCTGATGTACGTATTCCCGATTTGAATTTTGTGCCATTTAGTTATAGTTAAGATTGACACCTGATGGTGGCGCGTGTGAAGCTGAAAAATGACAGCAGCGACCTTTTAGTGATAGTATAATGACAAGCTCAACGAGCAACTATTGTAGACAACATTACAATTGCAAAAAAGAAATAAATAAATCTTTATTGTTGGAAACCGAGTTCAATTACTATTCCGCATTGCTTAGAATTTGTTAATTCTACTTTTTACTTTCTACTCAAGTAGTAAGAATTTAAAAAATGACAATGATAAAAATTATGTGTGTATGTCTGTCTGTCCTCAATATATTGTCTGTTAGTAACTAAAGGCGGCTTTACCGATTAAAACGAAACTTGTCAGTCTCTTAGATATTAGTCTAACTTGAAATCTTAGCCATATCCCATTGAAAAATATTTAAAGGAACAAAAATGAGTACTTTTTCCCAAAATTCAAAAAATCAAAAAAATGCAAATTTTTCAATTTTTTGTCAAATTGATGTGCCCTTTTTTGTAGAAACATTTTTTTAAGTACAACTAATTTTCATTATAAAAACGAAATATAAATAATTATTTCAAATTTTTAAGCCAATTATATTTTTGGATTCGACAAAATTTTTATTCAATTTTTTTGTTGAATATTGTTTAATTTTTTATAAATTTATTATTGATATTGGTTGATATTTATAACATTTAACTTATGTTTATTATATTTAGTTTATTAGCAAGATTAGAGTCAATGAACGTTAGTTTGGAAACAATTTATGTATTGATATACGGGCATTACGCAAAAACGGGTGAATCGATTCACGAGTTTTCATTAGTTTACTATTGAAAATCTCAAAATGGAAATCCACCTAGAATTCTATATCAAAAACTATGTAAAATCCCACACTGAAAAAAGAAAATAGAAGGTACAGGCATAATTTAGGTTATATAGTATTTCTGGAGCATAAATAGTTGAAAAAAATTAGGGTATTTCAACCATACCATTAGAACTAGACGCAAATTTTTAAAGCACACTAACCTCTTAACCAGATTTCATATTAGTTTTGTTTGCACACAAAAGAGGTGCGTGTGATTCTAACATACTGATATTTGAATTACGAAAACCTGTTTTACATATTATAGGTTAAGTATTCCTAATTTTTAAATTTCTCATTTAACCTAACTATTGAGGTAAAATCAGCATTTGGTTTCTCAAAACTTGACAGAAATTCTGATAAACATAACCAAATTCCTAACATACCGAAAACATATATTTCTTTCAGATCGCTTCTATAAAAGAACACAGAAAAAAACCCGACTCATTTTTGTTGCAACTCATTTGGAAGTCGGTCTCGAAATGAGTAATCGACAACTTCAAGTGAGTCAATTCACATACGTGTGAAACCTAAAATTTTTTTTCATTTCTTATAAATGCAATAAATCGACTACAAGCATTAATGTTTTGACAAGTGCAACGTGTTTATTAATTATAAACAATTTTTTTCATATTTTTATGAATTATTCTTAGTTTTTCCAATGTGATTGTAATTTTATCGTAAACACAAAATTATACCCCTTTAGTCTCATTTTGAGTATTTTCCCTAGAAACTCAGAATAAGTCGAAGGGGTATCATTTTTGTTGCAGTTCAAATGAGTCTCATATGCAACTCATTTTGAGTTATATTTTTTTCTGTGAAGCCATATGAATTCTCATACAAAATCTTAAAGGAAATATATGTGATGTAAAATTCTGCATAAAATCTTACATAGTCTCAATTTCCCATACGGCTTTAAATGGGAATCTATATGGTTTCCTTTATGAAAAGGGCTTTTACATCGTTTCTGTTATGGATTCCGATGTGGAAATCGAAGACTGTTTTTCGTTTCTACTAATACAATACCAATCACGCGGAAAAGCTAAAAAGTGTCCGGGAATTTAACAGAAATTTTCTTATCAAACCAAAAAAGTTTTTTATTTTAAATCGCTTTTAAAAAATTGACTTTTACTTTAATTTTTATTGATATAATATTTATGTAAACAGAACCGAGTCAAAATTTAAACTCTACTTTCAGCCTGCAATATAGGTGATAGGGTAAGTCCGCGGGATATGGACAATTCAAATATTTTACAGAATTTGCTAGGAGATGTCGGTTATTTTAGTTTATTCTTGTGCATTTCATGCCAGAAAGTAAACGTACACAAAAAATTGTTGAAAAAAATGAAAAAGTAATTGTAAACCTTTTTTATATTGTTTGGTGGTTTTAAATAATTAAAGAAATTCACGTTTTTCATTGTTACATTCTTATTTTTAACCCATTTCTAAAATTCATGATTTTTTAAAAAGTACATAACGCATGTTTTAATATAACCTAAGAATCAAAGACCAAAATATTTTATTTATTTAATCATTGATGTTTACCCACAAAGCACAAAAACTTCCAGAAAGTTTCCCGTGAAAACCTTCGGAAGTTACCCTTGGTATTTTCCTGGAAATTTCCAGGAAATACAATATTGTCCGCAGGTTAGAAGCTTCCCATGGAAACTTCCTGGAAGTTTCCAAAAATTATTTAAAATTTGGTTTAGTGAAATTATTATTCAAAAAGGTTTAAAAAAATTTTAGTGATTCAAATTTTGCATTCCTTTAAAATAAAATAGTGTGCTTAATTAAAAAAAATTATCTTCATAACTACAGCACACACAAGGCGGAGTCGAACCTCAAGTCTCATATGTGAGCTGCTGGGATAGCGCTTTATGCGCTCAACCAAATCACCACTTGACTGTACAAGGTTAGTTTATATATCATATATTTAAAGTCAAGTGGCGATTTGGTTGAGCGCATAAAGCCCTATTCCAGCAGCTCACCTATGAGACTTGGGGTTCGAGACCGCCTTACCCTCATGTGTGCTGTAGTTATGAAGATCATTTTTTAAATTAAAACCACTTTTTTATTTTAAAAGAATACAAAATTTGAATCATTTATATTTTTTTTAACTTTAAATTTTTTAAACCTTTTTAAATAGTAATTTCACTAAACCAAATTTTAAATAATTTTTGGAAACTTCTTGGTAACTTTCAGGAAGTTTCCAGGAAGTTTTTATGAAAAGCTTTCAGGAAGTTTCTATAGGAAGCTTCTAACCTGCAGATATTATTGTATTTCATGGAAATTTCCAGGAACACCGTTTTTCTAAAAATGTCAAAATGATCAACAAAGTGGATCAAAATGATCCAAAATTGATATAAAATGATGATTTGATCCACTTTTTGGGATCAATTCGTTGCAATTTAATCCTTTTTCGTTAACAGTGAAGTTACCAAGGGTAAATTACGAAGCTTCTGAAGGGAAACTTCCTGGAAGTTTTTGTGCTATGTGGGTACTTTTGACATATATTATCGGGTGAGATGGCCGTGCTATTTAAGTTATCAAAGTCAAGAAAAAAAATGAATTTTGTTAATAAATGCATATTTTATTGTGGAAATTACTATGTAACACTCTGATAAAGATTTTCAAGTTAAAATATATTTCAGAATGCAGTAAAAAGAAGAGAAAATTAATGTTATTTATTTAAAAATAAATTTTTAAAGTATTTAAAAATAAGCCAAAGAGAATTACCTATTTAGGCCAGTCGGTGAGTACAAAAAGTGCACAAAAATGCAACCTGAATAGTCTCAGTGGTTTCTTGTAGTTGCAGGGCCCCACATAAGAGCCCCATAGTTTGCTCTCGATTTTCGATTGCAAAAAATGGTGTAAATAATCGTCAAAGTTCGAAAAACATGGTTTTTCAACGACCGTTGCTTCCTGTTAAATTTTAGAGGAAAAAGTTGTTAATGGAAGTTATAGAGCTTGGAAACAGCTTTTAAATAACTGGCCAGAAGCTAAAAAAGGTTAATTAGTTTGGTTGCAAATTAATTTTAACCATAAAAAATAGCATTTTTTTAATTATTTAATAAGTTTCTTAATAATTATGCAATTTGTTTATAACATACAAGAAATATTTCCCTTGCGAAATATTCCCTACCATTGAAAAATTACATGTTTTTAGTTAACAAACGGAATTATGCATAAACTATTTATCCGATCAAATTCAATTTTGTTGAGGTTTATTCGGCTTGGCAAGGGAAATATTCATTTCTGTTAAATTATAAACAAATTGCATAATTATTAACAAAGTTTATAAACAATTAAAAAAGTGCTATTTTTATTGGTTTAAATTAATTTACAACAAAACTGATTAACCTTCTTTAACTTCCAACCAGTCATTTGAAAGCTGTTTCCAAGCTCTATAACTTCCATTAATTTTGTAATAACATAACGGCCTGCAAGTAAAAAATTTGTCGTTTGATATAGGACTTTGACGTCCTACTTGACCCCCAATTTGAAGGGGCAAGCTCTGACTCAAAAATAGGAGACTTTTTTTTTAACCTTTAGTTTAAAAAATATAGGTCAAATTAAACGTGGATTTTGACGTAATGTAAGGGCCTACATAAAGACCACTGTTTAACCTATAGGTAAAAAATAAGTCAATTTTCATATAAGTCTTTTTGACCTATAAGTCAAAAAGAGGTGAATTTTGACATAAGTTTTGACGGCCCCTTTGGGAAAGGTTCTATGACAGGACGTTATGGTAAATATACTACAGCCATTTGTGGTCAACTTCAGAGTCTTGAAACAGCGACGACAGCGATATATTTTTTTAATGTATGTAAATATTATTATTCTAAGCAAAGTACAGACAAAAGATATTTATTTATAAATATTTTTTTATATTTTTTTCTTAAATATACATACAGAAATGAACATTTTTTGGCTTAAACTTTTTCTAAAAAAAATTAACCATTTTAAAAATACTAATAAAGGCTGTTTTTTAAACAAATGATAATAACTTTCTGAAAAAATGTCGTACGACAATTTTTAAAAAAGCATTTTAAAAGTGATAAAATAAGCTTTAAAATGCGTTATATAAAATTAATTTGCGATGAGTTGTTAAAAATCTACAATTGTTTGAAATCGGCAAAAAATTGAAATCTTTGTTTTTTCTAAACAGTAATTAAACATTAAAATTTTTTTAATTTATTATTTCAATATTGTTAAAGTAGAAGATGTTAGATTTAAAATGAAAACCTCGATATGTTTATTAGATATTAAAATATAAAACTTTTTGTAACACCTTTAACTGTGACAGGGTGGGCAAATCCTGCTGGGCGGCACTGTACTTTTTGTTCGAACAATAATCACAAAATGAAAATATTGAAATTTAAAAATTAATTAGGGTAGAGTGGGGTAAAAAAGCCATTTGGCTTTTACTTCTAAACTATTGAACTATTTTACCAGCCGTTTAAAATATAAGTTTAACTAAGTAAAACTCAACTTTTGATTCTAGTTAGGCTGTCGTATCGATAATATTATAGTTGTTATTGTAATTTGTATTTTTTAACTGTTTGTTTCGATTTGTTTCGATGACTGTGAATTGAAAGCAGATAAACTTAACATAAAATACAATTTTGGAAGCCAAAAACTTTTCTAAATTATTTATTTGTTATACGGATAAAAGAAAAATATAATATTACAAAATTTGATAACAAAATATTTTGACAAAATCACCAAATGGCTTTTTCACCCCACCAAGTGGTGCTAAAAAGCCATATGCAGAACTTTCGTAAAACTCTTATAACTTTGTTTTTTCACGGAATACAAAAAAATGTTATACAAGAATTTTGAAGCTTATAACTAAACTTTCAGTAACAGTTTAAAATTTGAAAAAATAAATTCAAATTTCAATTTAATAGTACCAAAAGTAAAAAAGTGGCTTTTTTACCCCACTATACCCTAAACCGTTTAAATAAAAGAGTTCAAAATTAAAATACTTTTTGTTTAATTACACTGGCACACAAAAAAAACAAGTTGTTCATTTCATGACCATTTAGCTTCCTCAATATATATTATTATATATAATTTTAAAAGTTAAATAATTATAATAGTTTATTAAATATAATTAATAAACCGGGTAAACTACCCTGAATAAATATTAATTATTCAATTTTTTATTATAGAATAATTATTTTAAAGTGTTATGATAAAATGTCAAAAAATACAAAATTTTAATTTTTTGTGACAAATTAAAATATTTATTAATTCTATAAATTTTGATAAAATATATACTTTATATACATGAATCGATTCGTTTTTATGTCAGGAATGCAATTTTGACAAGAATTATTAAAAATTTTAATATAGAAAAAAGTTATTTCAAAAAACCAAAAAATTAATTTTTTTAAAAATTAAAAAAATGTTGAAAAAAATTTTTTTTAAATATATTTTTGAAAATCCTTCTGTCTGATTCTTGGTATTCATGACCGTAATACACCTACAAAATCTTATCAAAATCCATCAAGATGTGTAAGAGAAAATTTGTCCACAAGAATCGGTAACATACACACACACACACACACACACACACACATACACACACACATACATACACACATACATCCGGACATTTGTTCCTCTCGACGAATTATATATACTACACTTGAAAATTTGTAAAAATAATTGATTTTAAAAAATTCGGAAATCGACATCACTATAAGGCTTCCTTTATGAGGAAGCAATTGATGACTATGACTACTTTATGTTTTCGGGGTCGCTGAAAACGAATCTGAAGTTCATTTAACCCCATCACGTCAGGGTTTTGAGATAACCTCAAAAAACTCAAAATTTGACCCCAAAATTTTTTAATCAACAAAAATTTTTATTTTCATGTCTTAATATCACTACTCTATGTTTTTGGGGTTGCTGAAACTGAATCTGAAGTGTATGTAACCCTATCACGTCAAGGATTTCAGATGACTTTAAAAAAACTTAAAACATGACACAAAAAAAATTTTTATCAAGAACTTTTTAAAATAAATTTTGAGTTTTTTGAGGTTATCTCAAAACCCTGACGTGATGGGGTTAAATGAACTTCAGATTCGGGTTTAGCAACCCCAAAAACAAAAAATTAGTGGATAGTAGAAAATAAAAATTTTCTTTTTTGTGGCAAATTTTGAGTTTTTTTGAGTCGAAAGATCTCAAAACGCTGTCGTGATGGAGTTAAATGAACTTTAGGTTCAGGTTCAGCAACCCCAAAGACATAAAGTAGTGATAGTAAGACATGAAAATAAATATATTTCTGGTTAAAAAAATTTTAGGGTCATATTTTGAGTTTTTTGAGGTTATCTCAAAACCCTGACGTGATGGGGTTAAAAAAACTTCAGATTCGGTTTCAGCGACCCTAAAAACATAAAGTAGTTATAGTAACACTTAAAAATAAAAATTTTTGTTGAGTTAAAAATTTTGTGGTCAAATTTTGAGTTTTTTTTAGGTTATCTCAAAACCCTGACGTGATGGGGTTAAATGAACTTCAGATTCGGTTTCAGCGACCCTAAAAACAAAAAATAGTTATAGTAAGACTTAAAAATAAAAATTTTTGTTGATTAAACAATTTTGGGGTCAAATTTTGAGTTTTTTGAGGTTATCTCAAAACCCTGACGTGATGGGGTTAAATGAACTTCAGATTCGTTTTCAGCGACCCCGAAAACATAAAGTAGTCATAGTCTGATCAAAAGCTCAGAGCATCAATTTTTTTTGTGTGCCAGTGTTATTTCTTTCATTTGCACACGAATTTGAAAGATGATGCATCGTGAAAAATATCTAGAAAAAAACAGTATTAAATATTTTTTGAATTACGTTTTGACAAGCGACTCTATAAAATTAACGCATAATAAACCCAACAAAAGAATTATATTTACACGTAGGTCGAATGTCTTTTGAATTTTTTTCGTATTATCACCTACGCGACTGAGAAATTGGGATCGATTTCATATATTCAGAGATTGACAAATTTATTTTAAAATCTAGGACACAGGAATTAATCATCGATCTCATCAAGAAATCATTTCTGAATGATATTTATGTTCTTTAAGGCGCGCACATGAATAGAGAGACGTGAAACAAAACGCTTTGTATTTTGCGCAATGGATGAACTAATCTCAGGTTAACTGTCTTTAATATTAATTGCCGGCAATGTTAAACATGTAAATATTCAAATCACATCCTTTCTTCTATGTGCAATGACTAATTTCTAATATGTTACTATGAGTCTTCAATTAATGTAGTTACACCATTTTTCATCTCTAATAAATATATAATATTAATTAAAAACCACTATTAATTAGTATCAACTTTTATCAAAAAATAATATCAAAGACACTTGAGTTAATAACCTATTAATATAGTAAATGCTATTATTTACTATTCTTTTATTTATTTGTTTATTATTAGGTATAATATTTATCCTCTATTAATATATAGATATTTTATTTATTATTTATATTAAATGTATATATATATATATATAAGATGAGACTTTTGTCTGTACATTGCACAGAAATCTAAATTTCCCATAAAATTATTCCTTTTGAGCATCCAGGATTCCAAAAATGCCAATAAAAAGTTTCGTGTATGTATGTATATGTATATCCGTGTGTCACAGAATATTTGTTCGCTAATGACTAAAAAACGGCTAAACCGTTTGAAACCAAATTTGACAGAATGTTTGACCTTGGGCCAAGGAAGGTTTATAAATTTAAAGATTTGAAAAACATTAATTAGAACAGTAGTATTCAATTTTTTCAAAAAATCAAAGGCCCCTTTGTACAATTTTGTACTTAACAAAAAACATAATACTAATTAAAACTAAATTAACTATAGAAAACAAATCAAGGGTATTAGACTTTAAATATTTTAATTTTCGTTGTTATTTTCATCATTACTAACGTCAAAAATGTGCCTTCTCAAATTCACCTTAAATTTATAAATTGATTTGATGATGATAAATATTTTATGAAAAAAATGATATTGCAGGATGTCTAGAATTGCAAGTCACCTGTGATACGATACTAGCATGCTACTGGGTAAAGCTTACATGGTAAAAAGTTACGTTATTTTACTTTTTGATTAAACTTCTAAAGATGTTTTCATACCTTAGGCACAAAATAGGCGCTTTTAGATAGCAGCCGACAGGAACTAAAAGCTATTCATTTGTCAACTTGAATGAAAATGGCGACTTTTTTTTCCCATGGGCAAAAAACAGCTATGGTCCCATGCGTTATTTTGCTCATGGGAAAAAAAGGCCGCTATTTTCATGCAAGTCGAACAAGTGAATGACTTTTACTCCCTGTCGTCTGCTATCTGAAATCGCCACTTTTGGGCCTTTGGAATAAAAAATATCGTAAATAACACGGGACTTAAAGGCTGCCAATTTATTTACGATGATTTTTGTGCCACTCGTTACGGTCTCAGGGCGCCTACGGCGCCCTCGACCTCCACTCGTGTCACAAAAATCACCGTAAATAAATGGCTACCTTTACGTACCTTGTTGCTTAATATACTATTTCAGCAATTTACCGACTTTGTCCAAATTTACCCGGTTTATTTTTTAAACAAATTTAAATATACTTGATTTTTAGTTTCAGCCATAAATAAATCTGCAGATGGCTACAAAAATTGATTTATTTTATGAAATTACTTTGTTTTATAAAAATGTGTTATAAAAAAATATGTTATATACCAGTACCAGTCTTTGACGGGTTTTAGTTTACATTAATTGCAGTACTACAAACATTAAAAGTACTAAAAGTTGACAAATACTGTTCCTGATTAAAAAAAAAATTTATTATTAGTTTTTCCCAGTAAAATTTAATTTCCGGTAGGTAGACAACCTATCAAATATATTAGCAGAAACTAAAACCCGTCGAAGACGGGTCCGACAGCTAGTTAATAATATGTAGATATAATTATTTTTTATAATTATTTTACTTTTTTATTTATTTATTATTATTACATCGTATTAACATAGTTTCCGTCACTTATTATTATTTTACTCTTTTTCAGTTTGTTTTCAATTTTTTATTTTTAAATTACCTCCTAAATTACTGTTAATTGAAATCGAAAACTTAACCCTAATTTTAATATTAGTTTTCTTTGTAGCTACTACCATTCAAATTAAAAATAATGTCAAATAAGCTTACCTTTTTTTCCAGTTGCACTTTATGAAGTCGAGTGTAATTTCTGAATTTCCCAGTATTCGCAGTCGTTAAGGGGGGAAATCACGTTAGAATGCTCAATTTTATGGATTAAAAAATTTTTTTTTTAGGGAAATGAATAATTAAAATTAAATGACATTTAGGCACCTTTTTATTAGTGTTTTGAACAATGTTTATAAATTTTGTTAATCTATTTTAATCAATCTTTATTCAAGCCAACAATCATGATACAAATATTCAGTTTATTTATTACCGTGTGCGCAATACTAAGTCTCAAGGTTATTGTGTTTAGTCGCACGCGTTTGACAAATAATAATTCTATAATAATATTTACTAAACAGTTAATCCTAGTTTTAAACTACTTGGCATAAATATTTACTACACCCTAATGAACATTTGTTACTGTTACGTCTCAAGAAATGAAACTAAACATAATCATAATTTACATATTTAATTCGGCCAGCAACGGTGAATCAACGTGATTTATTCACAGAGCAGAAAACTCTGATATTAAGGGACTAGTTTGATAATTCGACTACCGATTTCGGTGAGGGTGGCACCTTTTATACTATGGTTTCCAATGGAAAGAAATGATAATGACACCCACTTTTATTACCTTTGGGTCAGTTTTAATTTATCGATAAAATTAGGCGCTCGTGTTTGATCCTTGTTTTAGACAGGTGAACCACCTGGTAAAAGGGCGACATTCGTGGATGACCATGTATGAGACATTCCATACCAAGTGATCCAGGGATCTTACGGTGTAATGCTTATTTCGATAATTTTTTACTCTTAAACTATTAAACATAAAAATTTGCAAGGTACATTTTGGAAAGGTTTTTCATGCTCTTTCGATTGAAAATAAGCATTAAAAAAAAAAATTTTTTTGACCCAAAAAAATCAAAATTAAGTTTTAATTTTTGGGAGGGAAAGGTCCCATTTTTTTAAACGAAAGATGAGGTTTTTTCCTAATAGGATATATAAATAAAAAAGTGGGACAAGAATGTTTAAACATTGAAAAACAAAGGTTTGTACTCACCGGAGCGCTCTAAACCCGGGTTTTAGCTCTGTTTACGAATAATTCATGTTTTTCAATGTTTAAACATTCTTGTCCCACTTTTTTATTTATATATCCTATTAGGAAAAAACCTCATCTTTTGTTTAAAAAAATGGGACCTTTCCCTCCCAAAAATTAAAACTTAATTTTGATTTTTTTGGGTCAAAAAATTTTTTTTTAATGCTTATTTTCAATCGAAAGAGCATGAAAAACCTTTCCAAAATGTACCTTGCCAAATTTTTATGTTTAATAGTTTAAGAGTAAAAAATTATCGAAATAAGCATTGTACTGAAAACCCCGAAAATTTAACCCTCTCCCCCTCGGCAAATATTGGACTAGGTAAAAAAATATTTTCACGAAAAATGACTATCTATTAGTACTACAAAAGCCCCAAGTTTTGCTACGATTGGAGAAAAATTTTTCTCCACCTGGATCACTTGACATGGAATGCCTCATATGGTAAAGTTCGTTTAGGTGTGTGGCAATTAGATCGATTTGTTTGGGTAATATTACACTGTAAGTTTTTGGTTGCTACAAATTTTTTAGATAAACGAAACTCTTAAACTTTAAAAATAATCATTTGACACTGTGCAAGAAAAAAATAATATATAATTTAACTAAAACATATTTAAATATTAAATAATTTACAAATATTTATTTTTAAAATTGTTCACTGCACACGGTGATAAAGATACTGAATATTGTACCTATCTTCGATCACAAAGATTGCCCGAGTCTTAAGTTGAGCTAGGGACGAACATTGGTGTCCCATGCTGAACCATTGTTGAGTGGCAGTTTAAATACAGAATTTACGACTCTGGCATTGATATAGTAAATTAGGTAAGATCCCTTCCTGTCTTCGTTGGCCGTGTGGTTTAAACAGGTGGGATTATAGGTGTGTCGGGTGTGCGTTCAGGGCATATAATATATAATATGGATCAAAATAATAACAATAATATTTATTATTATTATTAACAAAGAATATATTCATATTATATAGAATGGAGGCGAGAGACGCTTAATTTTGGGAACAGTGGAAGCAGTCTTGTTCAGTCCTGCATTAGGTTTTAACAACATTTAATATAGAAATAACCTATTTTTAGAAAAAATTGTGTATCAAAAAATATTCAAATTCTTTATTGTTAATTCAGGGTGTCCATAGAACTTTTCGTTGAACAAAATTCCTGGATATTTCCTTTGATTTTATTTGATTTCGAATATAAATAAATAAATAAACAAATGGCTTCAAACATTTTTATGAGAGATTTTATGAATAATTAAATTTCTTTGATGAGTTTCTTTAAACTTTTTAAAAATAACGTTTATTTAATAATTTTAATATAAAAATTTTTTTTAATGATAATGCCTGCCCAGGCAGAAATTTTCGTAAATAGACACAGTTAACGTCCGATCCACTACTAATATAATACTGTTTGACAGTAGTGGAGACCGGGGCGTAATGAATCATTTCAATTTATTCAAAAGGGATAAGTCAGAGTAATTTCGGTTTCCGATCAAAATAATGTACTTGGTATACTGTAAGTTTGTATCAAGTTTCATTGTTGTTCATTTACTATTGTTGAAAATATGGTAGAAATAGTACTTTGTGTAACACCTGTTTACCAAAAAATTCATTTTTATACTTTTCTAATCAATAAATACAGTTTTATATTGATTACAATGTATCTAAAACTGTTTACAGAAAATTGTTTAGGAAATTACACTTTTCTGCTTAGTGTGTGGAAAAGTAATCAAAAGTATTCTTTCCTGCACACTTTTAAATGTGCAAAAATTTACCACTTTGTGCTGCGTTTATGTTAAAGAAAAGTATCTCTTTTCTAGCAGGTGTTGCACAAAAGTAATTTTGACTCTTGAAAGTAAATTTTTGAAGTCTTTGTTACATTCTCATCACATGAGAAAGTATTAGTTTTGGTCGAAAATTGACTTACGCTAATTTCATGAAATCTCGACGTTTTGGGGTCCCCTGAGTCCGAAAAACATGGTCTAAAAAAAGTGTCTGTCTGTATGTCTGTCTTCGTGTCTGTCTGTAGACACAATGGTGTTGCCACGATAACTCTTGAAAAACTTATTGCATCAACTTGCAACTTTGCATGCACAAAAATAGTATTAAAATACAGATCGAGTTCGTTAGTCAGCCATTTTCGTCAAAAACTACACAAACTACGGTGAAATTTTTTTAACTATTAATTTTTTTATATTTGTTATAATTTTTAGTTAATGCAAAAAATAATTAAAATTTTTAAAAACGTTTAAAATTTTGATTGGTTTTGTTGTAAACTACTGATTTTAATAAATTTTTAAATATTTAGAAAATCATTGAAATTTTTTAATACATTTGGTCTGGTCGGACCCCGTTATTATTCATTATTTTATTAGTTTATATAGATTTTTGTTCCACAGACTTACTTTTTTAGCATATTGTATAATATCGTCATATTTTTCTGTAAAAGAAGTTCGATGTTTATTGCAGACGTATATGTAAAATATTTTATATATATTCTGGTTTCGTTTCTTTCGCCTTTGCAGTATCATTCGAATGACAAGTCTGTTACTGATGAATACGTTTTATATCTATAGCACCTGAATATTAGTTTACTGTATTCAAGAGTATAACAAGATTTGAGTCTACATGTTTATTTCATAGACATTTTGCTTCCTCTTTATTAAGATCGTCAAAAAAAATTTGCTTCCTTCTGGTGTTTTCATAATTTTTGTTAATCGTAAAAATCAATTCCTCTTTATGTTCATCTAAAAAATTTGCTTCCTCCTGCGAAGTTTTTTTAATTTACAATCCTGCAATTGTTTTTATTTAGAAGTGAAAACATTTTTTTGTAATCATTGTGTGTCTTATTATTTTATTGTATACGGCATATTAGTTATTAATTGTTTCATATTTGTTTTATATCATAAAAATAATGAATATCTCAAAATGCTTTCACAGTAAATTAATTAAACACACTGATTACACGAAATTGTTCATTCTTTTAAATAAAAATATTTGTATAATTGTTAATTTAAAAATTACACATTGTTAATAACAATTTTGTAAACAATAATTTGATTTATTTGTGTTCACGGGCAGATTTTTTTTGTTATATCTTTTCAAAATTACTTTTAAAAAATTGTTGTATCTCAGGTTTTGAGCTTTAAACATTTGTTCTTAAAAAACAATTAACAATTTTTGTTTAATACTTACGGTATGAATAAAAAATTATTAAAATTTTCAACAAATTGTGTCGGAACTACCATAAGGCCAATCGAGCGAAATTCCGGGGCCCCGAGATTTCGGAGGTCCTGCGATCATGACAATTTAAATATGAAACTTAGATTACACTGGTCGACAAAAAGTTATTTTTTCTCTGATTCAAAGATCAAAGAATTATATTCTTATAGGATTTTCATCACTGAATACGAATATGACCTCCAAAAGTGCCCATCACGTCGAGATTGTTAGATAAATGGACTCAAAGTTTCAAAAAATTATAGCTTGAACTGTCAACCATAAGAATCAAATCGAAGAAGTCGTGAATCAGTCAAAAATTTGCATATAGTCGGAAAGAAGAAATTAGTAAGCTTAAAGCCACAGTGGTGAAAAAGCAAGATGTAACATGTAGTGTTAAAGATAGTATGGTGTTAACAATGATTGATGGAAAAGTATGTCAAGCTCTCACACGAACTCCATAAACAATGACCTGCTACATTTGTAAAGCTACACCCAAAGAGATGAATAATTTGGATAGTGTTAAAGCAAAAATTGTGGATTTGGACGCGTATGAATTTGGATTATCAACATTACATGCTAGGTTACATTTGATGGAAACTATTCTAGAAATAGCCTATCGCTTAGAATTTAAAAAATGGCAAGTAAATACAGATGCTTTAAAGGAATTAAAAAAAAATGCTAAACAACGAATATGTAAACAATTCAAAAAGAGTCATTGATCAAGTGAAACATGGTTCAGGTACGTCTGACGATAATAACACTGCAAGGCGATTTTTTTCTGACCCGCAGTTAGCTTCAGAGATTACCGGAGTGAATTTGGAGTTAATTGAAAGAATTTAAAATATTTTGCATAAACTTACTAGCTCAGAACAATGTGATTTGAACGAATTCAAGGCAATCTAATTGATTTTTAATTGTTTCATCCGCCATTTGAATTTTTGAAAACGGACTTTAAATTCGAAATCAGCGATCCCAAAAACCCCAAGTAATGAGTTTCAAGGCAATCTAATTGATTTTTAATTTTTTTTATCCGCCATATTGGATCCACCATTTTCAATTTTTGAAAATGGACTTCAAATTATAAATCAGCGATTCCAAAAACCCCCGAGTAATGAGTTTTATGTCAATCTAATTGATTCCTAATTTTGTCATCCGCCATTTTGAACTTTTGAAAACGGACTTTAAATTCGAAATCAGCGATCCCAAAAACCCCCGAGTAATGAGTTTTATGTCAATTGAATTAATTTTTCATCCTCCATATTGGATCCGCCATTTTGAATTTTTGAAAACGGACTTCAAATTTGAAGTCAGCTACCCCAAAAACTCTCAAGTAACAAGTTTCAAGCAAAAATAAGAAACGACTTTCTGTTTTTTTAGAAATTTTGCCAAATTGTTTATAACAATCTTTTATGATAATAAAAAACGTGTAAGGACTATTTATTTTCAACTTAAAAGAGTCTCTTTGATGATTCAAAGCATATTATGCCACTGATCAATTATTTACAAGCATTTACTGCCACTCATAAATTATTAACATGAAGCGAAATAGAAAAAAATTATTTTTTATATTATTGCCAAAAATAAAAATTAACAATAAAGGTTTAAAAAAATATGACCACAGTCTCCTTAAGAATTTTATCACCTTTTATTTAAAAAAAAAGAAATTTAAATCGGTCAATATTTGTGGGCTCTAGACTTTTTTGAACGAAAAATGAGCGATTTGTCCCACTGTGCGTCCTCCTGTAACACAACCGCTCTCGAGCTTTACGAGAGCTAAGTTATGCCCAGCGATGGTCGTCCACCCCACCCCCCGGAGGAACCCGAAGGATTTGGTGACCCTGGTATCATTCATCAATGGACACGAGATCATCATGGATTGGGTGGCGAGACTCGCGCCTCAATCGCCATGGCACAGCCAAACGAACCATAGAAGGGTTTCTTCTTGGTCAGACTTCCTCCAACAGGAAATCTTCAGAATGAACCCGCGGTTAAGCCTCTGGGTGCTTTTGGCAAATGCTCGGATTATACTTCAGATTACTTCAGTGGTGCTCACTTTAATTTTTTAATATGGCTTCTATTACTGTTTAAGTAACACGTTGTAATTGGTTACTTCGGTAAGCTCTTAATGTTCATTGGTTCAAAAATAATGAATTGTCACAATCTGTGAAATATTCCTTGGGTTCTAGAAAACTTGTTATAAAACCCAACTTTCCGTTTGGTAATTTCCTTAAAATTCCCTAGAAAAATGTTACCTGATAAACCAGATTGTGCTCTCACTTCGAATTACGATCACACTCTGGATTATCTGGTAACATTTTTTCTAAGGAATTGAAGGAAATTACCAAACAAGAGGTTGGGTTATGAAGCAATTTTTCTAGAAGCTAAGGTATATTTCATACATTGTGAAAGTTCACAATATTTGAACCAATGAAAATTAAGAGCTTACCGAAGTAACCACTAACAATTTGTTACTTAAACAGTAATAGAAGCCATATTAAAAAATTAAAGTAAGCACCACTGAAGCAATCTGGAGTATAATCCGAACATTTGCCGAAAACACCCTCTGTTCATCCCGTCTCTCCCGATAACCTCTTGAAATTCTTAAGCGGCCGACCCATTATGATGGGTTCGCCCCCTCAATCGCCACGAGAGACATCGAAAAGTAGTTTCCTGATAGGAAAAGAGACCCTCAAGCCCTCCCACCAACAACAAGGTCTTGAAACCCCTAGGGAGATATATTTTTGTATAGTATTCCATAAATTAAAAAAAAATTAAACTGTTACCAACTCCATTTGGAGTTAGTAACAGTTTTTTATAGTTTTTAAACTATAATATTATTTCCATATTATTATATTTTTGAAAATTTTTTTCATAAATTTTACACGGAAAAAATCCTTAGATAATAAAAACTGTTTAAATAGATCAACTGCAATTGGAGTTGGTAAAAGTTTTTTATAATTTTTAATATTATTTGTTGGAACTTAAAAGTGTTTTACGATGCGCGGGTTTATCATTTGTACGAACGAGATCAAAACGTGGATAAAATATGATAATAATGCTAACTCGGATATAATTCTATAGATAAGCCCTTCCGAATTAAAACAAGTAAAAGGTTGCGTGACATCTCGTGGAGTGTGGTTAAAGTTGGAAAGCATCTACCAATCCAAGGGACCAGCCAGGAAGGGGACGCTCCTGAAACAGCTGACTTTACAACGGATGGAAGACGCCGACGACGTGAAAGAACACGTAGGAAAATTTTTCGGCGCTGTCGACAAATTAAACGGAATGGATGTGGAAATAAATCCAGATCTTCCCGCCGTCATGCTGCTTTACAGCCTCCCAAAAAGTTTTTGAAAACTTTCGCTGTGCCATAGAATCCAGCGACGACTTGCCAACTCCAGAAACACTGAAAGTAAAAATGATAGAGGCATTCGACGCAAGGAAAAATGATACGAAGAATTTGACACATAATGCGATGATAGCTAAGAATAAGTATCAAAACAGATCTCACAATTCAAGTCAAAATCAAAACGATTCGAGGATAAAGGACATGCAGCGAAAAATACGGAATACGTCAGTTTACGCGCATCAGAGGGAAAATCCAGTGAATACACAGCTCTTACAGCCGGAATGGATTATCACAGCCAAAAGTGGTGTCCAGAAAATTATATCTAGCCAACGATGCATCAACGGAAATAGAAGGAAAAGGTACAGCCTCTTTTATCACGAGTGTTTTCGGAAACAAAAATACGATTCATCTGAAAAACGCGTTGCATGTACCAGATTTAAGGACGAATCTACTCTCAGTAGGAAAAATCACGGAAAATAATTTCGATGTCATTTTCTAAAAGGACAAGGCCGTGACTGTAGATCAAGATGGAAATACGAAATTCTCCAAATTTAAGGAATTTCGAAAAATGGTATAAAATCAAAAACGAAAAAAAAGAAAATTTTTACAATCCGATAACGGCGGAGAATACAAGAATCAAGAATTCGATGATCATCTGAAGGAACACGGAATCGTAAGAAGACTTACTATTGCTTACACTCCAGAGCAAAATGGAACGGCGGAGAGAAAAAAATCGAACTTTGACGGAAATGTCCAGATGTCTGCTAATACAATCTAAACTTTCTGCTAGTTTTTGGGCGGAAGCAGTATCAACATCAAATTACATTCGAAATAGATGTCCGACAAAAAGTTTAGATGGGAAGACACCATTCGAAGCCTGGACCGGAAAGGAACCCGATGTGAGCCACTTCAGAGAATTCGGATGCCCAGTTCTTTGTCGCAATTCAAATACAACGAAAAGAAAATTCGACTCTCGAAGCAAAAGAGGAACATTCTTAGGATATTCCGAATCGTCTAAGGGATATCGCGTGTGGATTAAAAAAGAAAGAAAAATTGAAATCACCCGAGACATCGTCTTTCTACAGTCAAAAACAAAGATCTGAGAAAAATACGAAAATTTTGCACCAGAAGACATAATGAAAAAACGAACACAACACGACTCCATGTGAACATCGAGAAATTTTCATTCAACATATTCCTTTGGAAAACGATAAGCTTGTGTCCGAAGAAGAAAACAACAATCCTATCAACGTCCCAGAAATCGAAGTGGAAGATCAACTCTTGGAGGAACCACCGGAAATAGGTCCACCTGCTGCACAAAGACGAGGCTCAGGTCGACCAATATTCGATCGCACAGGCCAAAGGGGGAGACCTCGAAAACTGTTTCGCATGATCAATGATGAAGCTATGATTGAAACTGAATTCGCATTTTCATCAGAAATTCCAATCAGGAAAGCAGTTTCGGGGCCTGATTCAGACGAATGGCTTGACGCAATGGAGGACGAATTAAAATCGATTAAACAAAATAAAACTTGGAAAATCATCGATCGTCCAATCAACGTGGAAGTAATCGAACGCCGGATAGTATTGAGAAACAAATTCGGACCTGACGGAATTATCGAGAAAATAAAAGCGAGACTCATTGCTCGCGGATTCGCTCAACGTCCTGGGATACATTTCAATCAAACTTTGCTCCTGTGGCCCGTTAAGCTCAATTCGGCTGCTGATGGCTCTTGCTGTTCATCAAGATATGAAGATACATCAAGTGGACATCACTACCGCTTACTTCAATGGCAAACTCGAAGAAGAAATTTACCTGGAACCGCCAGATTCTATCATCGACGCTTTGAAAATTCTAATCAAAAGGGAAGAACCGAACACGAGAGTCCACGACGAAGCAACAAAAATTATCGAGGAGTTGAACAACGGAGATCCAGTTTTCGACTTAAGAAATCTCTCTACGGTCTCAAACAGGCAGGGAGAAATTGGCACGCTATGTTAGATGAATCATTGAGAAGACTTGGTGAATTCCAACAGACGTCGATCCATGCATTTACGTTATCAAGGATGAAGAAGATCCAACCTATATAGCGGTCTACGTCGATGACTTCATAATCATCTCCAAAAACGAAAAAAAAATCGAATTAGTCAAGAAACATCTTGGTCGAGAATTCATTATCAAGGATATCGGCGAAATAAAATATTGCTTGGGGATCGATTTCGCCCTAAAAGAAGGTACGTTAACCATGCATCAATCAAGTTATATTATGGAAATTTTAGATCGCTTCGGGATGACAGACTGCAAACCAGTTGGAACGCCGATGGATTCCAACGTGAAACTCATTAAACCGGACGAAACCGATCAGGGGGAGAAAAAGGTCCCTTACAGGGAACTCATTGGTGCCTTAATGTACCTCGCCGTTTCCACCAGACCTGACATCGCCTATACAGTCAGCTCATTGAGTCAATTCAATGATTGCAACGGACCCATACACTGGACTGCAGCAAAAAGAGTTCTAAGGTATCTCAAAGGCACTATAAATCAACGACTCATTTTCAAACAATCTACAGAACCACTTCAGTGCTACGTTGACACAGACTGGGGTGGGTGTCTAAACAACCGACGCTCATACACAGTACTCGTGACCATACTTAGCAAAGGGCCAATTTCATTGGAAGCTACAAAAGCAGAGGACAGTGGTCTTGTCGTCCATGAAGGCGGAATACATGGGACTCACAGAAGCTTCCAAAGAAATCTTGTGTCTTTAATCTTTACTTACGAACTTAGGATTTGCGGACCTCTGCAGCTCCATTGTTTACAACGATAATATCAGTGCCCAAAAATTTGCCAAAAACTATGCTTGTCACTCAAGGAGCAAGCACATTGATATCAAACACCATTTCATCAGGGAGGCAGTAAAGAGGAAGCAGATCAAGATCAAATACATCTCCACGGATAAAATGATAGCCGACTTCCTAACCAAACCATTGTCCGGCCCTAAATATAAACAGTGTACCAAGATTTTTAGCCTTGGATCAACAGTAAACAAATCAAATAACACCCTTGCATCGACGGGGAGTGTTGGAATTTAAAAGTGTTTTACGATACTCGGGTTTATCATTTGTACTGTTTTGTGCTGCCCTCTTTATATATTTAACAAAATCTATTCATTCCTTTTCTTTGTTCGCATCTATCAGTTGCACGCTGCATACTTACTTAATTACTCATTCTAATAAATACGTTTTATCAGTTTATTTCATTTCAATTAGTTATACTCTTGCTCATATTATTTCCTTATTTTTATATTTTGTAATGCTATTTTTTATTAATTTTATACGAAAATAATCCTTAGCTTATTAATTTGTTTAAAAGTTATATTGAATACTTTACAAGAAAATGCAATGTGAAATATTTGCAGAAATTCCGTACAGAAATTTTTTTTCGAGTCGAGCCCGAGCCACATCCGGGATCCGTCAGTCTATGTTTAAATTGCAATATTATCTAGATTTTTGTAGTAACTTAAACAACACTTATAATTCATGAAGAAAATCTTAAACGCTTCGGAAAAATGTTAACAACAATTTTTGTTTGAATCATTAAACAATTGTTAATTTGTTGAAACAATCGAGTACTCGAATTCATTCGAGGACTCGAAATAATCGTGTGCTCAAATTCATTCGAGTACTCGAAAATTTTCGAGCTTTTTATGAGACTCGATTCGGCTCGAACTCGAACTGATTAGGTACCCCTGTCAGATTTGACTAACCGAAAATGAACCTAGCTTGGTGCACTTTATGTGCACTTTTGGTTTTTTCATACAAAACTTGATAATTTAAGTAGAAAAGTACAAAAATGCATAAATATGATTAAACAGATAGTTGTAGAGTAGATTTGTATAGTAATTATAATAAATAACGTAATAAATAGTAAATAACAATAATAAAAGTGTGGTGATGCGTGTCACTTTTTTTTCTTTTATTTTAGTCAATATTTAAAGTAAATAAATATAAATCGGCAGAAAAGCGCTTAAAATTAATAAAGAATTGTTAAATAAATTAATTTTCGTTGATTTTAATACTAATTTATTATTAATTATTAAAACTTTAAATAAATATAAACAGTGTGGGTAACTATCAAAATTACCCTTCAAAGCAGATTTTCCCTAGCGGCGTTCGACCTGATATACTATAGTGGGTGCTGTTTAGAATACTACTGATTTATCGCCGAGCATTTGTAACGACAGATAGCGAGGCTGACATTCGAATTCCTATTTTTAAAAAGGAATTATTATATTTGTAGGCTTTGTTAAACAAAATGGAGAAAAGAATAATATTTTTAAAATAAAACATATAATCCCAACCGAAAAGAAAAAATTTGTGTTCTACACCAATGAAAATAATAATCAAACTCCTCCTACATAAAGATAGAAATGTTTCTATTTGTTGCTTCAGTTGAACAAAATATGGAGCGAACATATAAAATTTAAGCTCAACCCATTACAAAAAATAGACTTCTATCCAATCAAAATAAGATTCAAACTCCTTCTTCAAAGAAAGCAATTTTTTTATTCATTGGTTC
This sequence comes from Leptopilina myrica (nomen nudum), assembly GCA_032872475.1. Taxonomy (NCBI): domain Eukaryota; kingdom Metazoa; phylum Arthropoda; class Insecta; order Hymenoptera; family Figitidae; genus Leptopilina; species Leptopilina myrica (nomen nudum). Next base: position 10,380,650 of record CM065467.1, read on the forward strand.
AACAGTACAAAAAGGGAGTGAATATTTAATTTTTAAAAAGTTATATTTAGTCTTAACCCTTTAAGAAAAAACGACTTTTAGCCAATAAAAATAAACTCCTCCTATTTTCAAAATGTAATGTTTTATTTGTTCGTTGAGTTAAACAAAATGGAGAATCTAATTATTATTTTAAAAATAAAACATATAATACCAACCACCTAAGAAAAATGAATGATTTAGACCAATAAAAATATTAAACATACTCCTAATATTTTCAAAATCAATTTTTCTATTTGTTGATTAAGTTAAAGGTTAAACAAATTGAAGAAATTATGAAACTTTTTTTCATTCGTGGGTTCAGTTGAAGAAAATGGAGATAATATGAAACTTTAAAAAATATAAAATTTAGTCTCAACCCCCAAAAGATAAAATGGATGTTTAAGACTGATTAAAAGAAAATTTAAACTCCTTTTCAAAAAAATCTATTTTTGTTTTTGAAAATAGGAGGAGTTTTTTTCATTTTTATTCGTCTAAAACATCCATTTTTTCTAAGGTAGTTAGGATTATATATATTTTTTTCAAATATAAATTAGTTTCTCCATTTTGTTTAAATAAACCACTAAATAAAAAATAGGAGGAGTTTAAATTTTCTTTTAATTAGTCTTAAAAATCCATTTTATCTTTTGGGGGTTGAGACTAAATTTTATATTTTTTTAAAATATTAATATTCTTTAGTTTGTTTAACTCAACCAACAAATAAAATATAGCTTTCTTTAAGTAGGAGGAGTTTAAATTTGATTTTAATTGGTCTTAAGCATATCCATTTTATCTTTTGGGGTTTGTGACTAAATTTTATATTTTTAAAGTTTCATATTATCTCCATTTTCTTCAACTAAACCCACGAATAAAAAAAAATATTTCATTAGGAAGGAGGAGTTTAAATTTTATTTTAATTAGCCTAAAATAACAATTTTTCCTTCAGAGTGTGTGACTAAATTTTATGGTTTTTAAAGTTTCATATTTTCTCCAATTTGTTTAACTTAATCATCAACAAATAGAAAAATTGATTTTGAAGATAGGAAGAGTATGTTTAATATTTTTATTGGTCTAAATCATTCATTTTTTTCTTAGGGGGTTGGTATTATATGTTTTATTTTTAAAATATTAATTAGATTCTCAATTTTGTTTAACTCAACGAACAAATAAAACAATACATTTTTAAAACAGAAGGAGTTTATTTATATTGGCTAGAAGTATTTTTTTCTTAATGGGTTAAATCTAAATGTAACTTTTTTAAAAATTAAATATTCACTCCCTTTTTGTACTGTTAAACCAATGAATAAAAAAAATTGCTTTCTTTGAAGAAGGAGTTTGAATCTTATTTTGATTGGATAGAAGTCTATTTTTTGTAAGGAGTTGAGCTTAAATTTTATATGTTCGCTCCATATTTTGTTCAACTAAAGCAGCAAATAGAAACATTTCTTTCTAGTAGTATAGCTAGGCCGGTTCTGACCCAGGTTCTGATCTCGGCTAAGTTACCCTCGGTCGGTAATGCAGATGCCTACTTTATCCATGGGTTTAGGGGTGTTCTACCTTACCGACCGATTTTAGTTCCGGTTGCCATCGACAGATTGCGCCACAATCGAATTCTAACCGCGGGAAATTGAAAAAATTTTCAAACTTTCAAGTGGCTTAGAAAGGGTGCTCTGTGTGCTTCTGTTTTTATTCCGACGGGAATTTTTAAATTTGATTTCACATTATACTTTAAACTTATTATTTAATATATTTATTAAGTAATATTATACCTAATATTGTAAAAAGAAAACACTTAAATTTTTAATTTAAAAAAAACATAGTTGCTCATTAAAAAAATTGGAACAATTGTGAATACTGTGAAAGCATAGGGATTAATTATGATTATGACACCCCTGAAATGCTTAGCCTTCATATTTTAATTCTAACCAAACCTTTACCATAGAAATTCAGTGACATTATCATCATGGTAATCTATTTTTTTCTACTTTATTATTATTATTTATTATATATATTTCTTGTATGTATTAATATATTTTTGTTTTGTACAGAATTCCAAAAGAATTCCAAAAAAAATTCCTCAGCTCACCTACAAGATGTTCTGAGTATTGCCAATATTTTATTTTGACAATTAGCAACGGCATAGTACAAGTTATTTTTTAATGCAAAAAAGATTAAAAATCAAAATTTTACTGTTTCAGTATTTTGTCTCGCATTTGCATAAAAATAAATTAAAAAATTAAACTAAAATTTGTAATTCTTCCTTATTAATGCCTTAACAAAAATTGACTTTGATTTTTGATTTTCGTCAATTTAGTTAATAAATAATTAAGTGTTTACATTTACCCCGAGAATTCGAAAACTCAAAGTAAATGTAAACAGAACGTTCACTACATTAAAAAAATTTAATAAATTATTGGATCTGCCATTTTGAAATTAAAAAATTCGATTTTAAATTCTTATTCAGCAACCTTAAAAACTTTTTTTTTACCAAGTTGAATGAAAATCTATTAAAATTTGTTCAAGTTGTTCAAGTTTTACATTACTAATTTGGTAATGGTAATCAGTGACAAAGTGAATTTCTTATGTTGTTTATTTTGTGAAAAATTATCAGTGATAAATTTAAAGGTTATGTAAGAAGTCAATTTCTCAAATTGTATATCTTGTGAAAAAAACTCAGTGACAAAGTAAATTTCTCAAATTGTTTATCTTGTGAAAAATATCAGTGACAAAGTAAATTTCTCAAAGTGTTTATCTTGTGAAAAATCTCAGTGACAAAGTGAAATTTGAAAATTAGTTATCTTGTGAAAAATCTCAGTGAAAAAAGTGAATTTCTTAAGTTGTTTATTTCGTAAATTGTTTATTTTGTTGCAAATAATAGTGATAAAGTTAAACGATACTTTGAGTTTATTAATGATAATAATAATAAGCTAATTTAAGAATAATATTTTACTTTTGAAGTAATATATTTAAAATAATGTTTTTTTTCTTTTAGAATCAAATTGAAAGGGCGATTGATTCGATGAGGTCCATGCATAACCCTGCATGCCCGGAGATGTTTCTTAGGAGAGAACGTCGATGGGAACCCAATCAGGTTCAGCAAATGGTTGTGCTGGATATTGGTATTCGTCGTAAAACAAATCTAAAAATGACATCATCACGTCATTCACCTGGAATTTGTTCACAGTCTCCTGCACAACTAGTTCCAGATGTTGAGAAGTCTGAAAAATATTCAGCATAACCGAAACGTCGAGTAACACATCTTCCAAAGCCGCAACTACGATCCACTTCAGCTCCAATACCTCCACCGCGGTCCACCTTAGCTCCCATACCACCACCACGATCCACTGCAGCTCCCATACCACTACCGCGATCCACATCAGCTTCAAAGCCACCACCACGGTCCACCTCAGCTCCCATTCCACCACCACGATCCAATTCAGCTCCCATACCACCACTACGATCCACTTCAGCTCCAATACCTCCACCACGGTCCACCTCAGCTCCCATACCACCACCATGATCCACTTCAGCTCTCATACCACCACCACGATCCACTTCAATACTCATTCCTCCTCGAGAACTAAAAGGAACTGAACGCCAGCGTTTACGTAAGGCCTTCATAATGATGAAATAAATTTAATTTTTTTCTCTATTCTCTTTAAGTATTAGTTGACCATGTTCAAATCTTTTTTATACTTTTGCTTTTTTGGTTTGCAATTTTAATGGATCGCTTCGGAATTTTTTATGTTTATATTTTCCACATGTTTTTTATACATTTTGTTGGAATTGTTACTGCACATGTTTTTCTTATATTATATAAGTTTCGTTTGGATTGTCATTGCACATGTTTTAATTTTATTTTATAAGTTTCGTTTGGATTGTCATTCCACATGTTTTTTATACATTTTGTTAGAATTGTCATTGCACATATTTTTCTTTTATTTTATAAGTTTCTTTTGGATTGTCATTGCACATGTTTTTATTTTATAAGTTTCATTTAGATTGTCATTCTGCATGTTTTTTTTATTTTATAACTTTCATCTTAATTGTCATTCTACGTATTCTTTTTTTATTTCATTTTTTTAAATATATGTTCACATACATCTTTGAATGATATTTTACATTCTTCTTTTCTTTAAAAATTACATATGTAAAAAAGTTTTTAATTTTATATTTGTACATATGTACATTTTGATTATGTCATGTAATATATATTTAAATACCTTTTACAATTTTATAACAATTTTGTTTTATACTGTAAACCGATTCTTGCATTGGTTAAATAATAATATGGGTAATTAATTGTTATAATCCAACTTTGTCTTAACGTCAAATTAACAATAATATAGCTCTAATTCAATTTAACAGTTTAAAATTTACTTAACATCAATTTAACTTTGATGTAATATTATTTTAATTGTTTACATTACAAGATATTGCTATAATTATTTTTTTCTTAATAATACTAATTATTTCTTACTTACTAAAAATGAGGGTACTTAATTAAATACACTATTAATAACATTTTATACATTTATTATAATCAATACACAATATTTACACTTCCTTTATATTCCATATACAATATTTAAACTAGTTTTATCTTAATTCAATATGGTTGTATGGACCACCAATATACTTCAGCCGTAATTGTCCTGAATTAATAGCTTCCTGCATCTGATCCAAGCATATCGAGTCATCAGTGAACATTGGTACAAATCTTGAAGGTAGGAATGTATTGAATTTTTTATCCACCTCAACAACGACCTTGACTCCATACCTGGTGTTGACGACCTGGATCTTCGTTATAGGATACTTATGTCTAGGAGTCAGCTCGGAAAGCGGCTTCGTAGGTAGGAAAGCTTCCATGCGACCAATAGCATTGATTTTGGTTAGATCCATCTTATTAATACTTTGTGAAGTCAGAAAACAGAATGATTAAATCGACTGAAGATGCCTCTATTTATACCTAAATATCACACAATACCCCCACCACTGCTTTTACGCATGCGCATTATCCCTCACTCTTATTTTTAAAGCCACGCCCACTTAGTGACGTCATAAGACAAGCTCAGACTAGTTCTAACCTGTTTTACGCATGCGCAATAAAGATAAAAGGATGGGGAAGGGTTAATTAAAGTAAACATTTATAATACATTTAATTTTAATACATTTATTCATTATATAGGAATGTTTCACAATCATTATAAAAATCTTTCAATGTACAGTACCGGCCAAAATTGTCAGTCCACCTATTTTTGAAGGAAAGAAAAAAATTTTTTAACATACAATTTATGAAAACTCAAATTTTTTTAAATTTATATTTTAAAGACGATAAAATTTTTAAAATAATAAGACCTTACAGAAGTCATTTGGCCAAAATTTGTAAAAGATATTTTTAAAAAACGTTATTTTCAAGGTATTACAAAAATTTGAATAACATCTAAAATAATGAACACTTTTTAATAATCTTAGGCTTATTTTAAAGGTCATTTTCTACGAAATAAGAATTAGTTATAGTCATTAACCTGTAATTTTTTTCTTGGACAAAAAAATTCCAATTATTTTGAAATAATATTATTAAAAGAAAAATAATTTGTAAAATTTACATAAATTTTTTTATTAAATTTTCTTAAAAAATCTACATCATATCATGTTTTATATATGTTCTAGAATAGTTTTTAGTACAAAAAATGTATTTCAAATTTTCACATTTTTTTTGCCCAACTTTGACGCCATGCTTATTCCAAGCAAAAAATTACAGGTTAATGACTATAAGTAATTCTTATTCCGTAGAACATGAGCTTTAAAATAAGCCTAAGATTATTAAAAAGCGTTCATTACTTTAGAAGTTATTCAAATAACTTCTAAACACTTAAAATCATCTAAATTAAATACATTTAACGTAAATTTTTCTAGTAATTTTTGTTTTTCTAAACCTTTTACATATACAGTAGGTGTACCTATTAATACTTTTTTTATTATTGGTTGTAATTCTTTATAAGATACGTCACCAATAGCCCAATCGATACCATGATAATTATTTGTAAGCCATCGATTCTCACATTTGTATCTTGCAGGTAATCGACTCCAGGCACACGGTGGCTCGAAGAGATAGACCAATGGATGAGCATCTTGTTAAAGTGGTAGAATCGCCAACTCTTTGATGACAAACTCGTTGTAAGGTCTTTTGAAGCACTGAATATCTACGACGTACGCCATGGTATCTGAAATAGTATAATGGCTCAAGCCTTAGAGAGTAAGGCTCTCTTTATAGCCTGCCCCCACCACTGATGTCATCTATGATTGGTCGTTATTTCCACCAATCACGTTACTTTTTTAACATCGCCACTGATTGGTGTGTATTGTATAATACGGTCGTGAATTATAAGGCACTATGCAACTGTATTGGCTGGAAAATTTTCACTTGCCTCAAATTCCAATCGCACATATACAGATGCTTGTTTTAGAAATTTGTTTTGTTTTGAGCAATCAATAACAGTCGATGGTGCATAATATTTAAAGTTATTTCTAGTTAATAAAGGTTCAGGTTCTTTTCCATAGTAGTACTGTCGAAAATTACCATACATTTCATAGAGTATAAAAAATTTGTTTTGATTAAAGTTTTAATTTAAATTTCCATAAGGATAGTACTGTCAGTGGATAGTACTTGTGTTGAAGTTTTTACAGTCCACACATGCTTTTGAGTGGCTGGAATCATAGGATACTTATTCATTGAAAAATACTCACTTATTACAATGAGTTTTAGATCATGGGATTTCAACAATTCAATTTTTTGTCGATCATTTACCATTAAATATGGAATCAACCATTCAACTTTATTAATAATAATTATAAATTCTTATCGCTTAGCTCCTTCAATGTTTACTACAGCATTTAGATCAGTACGAGATCTTGTTAAAATAAGTTCATGTTTTGCATTTACAACAATCTTTTGATAGTCTTCAGCAAAACCAATAATCATACTTAGTGGAATATTTACATCAAAGTATCCAGTATCATTTGTAACTCTACTATCAGGATCATAAGGTAGATAACCAGCATTTTCAGAGTAAATCATTTGATTGGGTGTTTGAGAAATTAAATTTTTCATGGTAGTTGTAATGCCAACATTTTTAGAGCGATCAATTTCAACACCATTTAATTCATAACGAATCTTATTAAACATGTAGGAAATACCATTTCTAATTAACTTTGTATTAGTTACAAGCGCGTTGTTAGGCCTGACTAACCTTCCAGTGACGAGTAGAGTACTTTTAGAGGGTAGAATGTACAGGTCTTGATGTTGAACTGCAATTCGAATCTCATCACTATTATTAAATGCTGATGACACGTATGGTTGATGTGCATGAATCTCATAGTGTGCCACAGAACTATCAAATTTAACTGGACTTAGAATGTTTAAAATTTCATCCATTTTTATTACAACAACAAATAAAAAGTATGTGAATAATTAATTTTTTCCCTTGTTTTTTTGATAAACTCTTAGGCCGAGCTGCTTCAGAAATAGTTTGTTCTGAGATGTTAGTCTCTTGCGAACTGATTGAGGAATGAATGACTTCTGACATGGCAACTCTTACATATGGCTTCCACCAGTTTTTCTATGAAATACAATTCCCATTACGTTGATTTAACGTGTAATCGAATTGTTATAGTTTCACCTCTAAAATTTATTAAATCTCCGTCTTGATCCACTATTCTAATTTGTATATTATGTATTGTCTTTACGGTGATTGGAAGGTAAATGACGTGAGATGGAACTTTCACAATCTTATATCCAGCTGGTACAATTGGAAAAAATTCGTGAATTGTGTGTACCTTTTTATTATTTATGTATGCACCAGTAGTAATGTTACATTCAATTCTGATAGCATTTACCTTAAGAATAGCTCCTGGTACATCTGACGTATGAGGCTTATTAGCTGTCAATATTCGTGGAGTAAATCCTAATAATTCACCAAAGGAATTATTTTGTTTAAAACTTATTTCAAGGCTGCTTGTTATTTCACTACGTAAAGTATTATTGTTAGGTTTGATTCTTACAATTTCAGACCCATTTTCAATAGAGTTTTGAATATATTTTTCAATATCTTCAATCCCCCAGTAAGCGCTCCAAGTGCACTTAGCCCAGCAAAAATTGGAATTAATGGTAAGAAACCACCAACTTTTGATGGAACTGGTAGGATACGAGGTGTTAAAACCTTCTTTCTACCTCCTGCTTATTGTTGAACAAATATCATTACCAGGAATTATAGAACTTCTTGCAGCATCAACAATTTTTCTAAGATTTATTCGTTTCTTGATACTTTTCTTCTTTTTAGAAGACCTTCTCTTCTTAATTCCCATGCCTAATTTCGATTTTTCTTTTATAGTGTTCGTTATTACGTAAGCTGCAGCTCTTTCACTATATCCTGCGTCAGGAGCACAAACACGTTGCCAAGCTTTATCAGCTAGTACTTGTTCTTGGAACAAGTTGTAAGTAATGTTGAAGGTGTACAGTATTTACCATTCAGTGAGCATGAAGAAGTCATTACTCCTAAAGATGCAAAACGGAATTCAATATTTATACATGTTTCGCAAAGAAAAAGAATATCTTCAACAAATTGCTAAAGCTAGTGAGACAATTAGGCGAAAACATCGTATGTTAAAATTAGGAAAAGAAGATGCTGAAAATGTGTTGACTGAATCTTTTAAACCGATAGTTCAACCTTTACAAAAAATTATTAACTTGACAGACACTGAACATGTCAAGATTGAAAAGAAAGAGCAGAATGTAGATGATAGTATTAATTATGAAACTGAAAAATCTCTAGATGATGATATAATAAGCAATAAATTTCTATACTTATTAAATCATAATAGGAAGCAATGTTTAGATTTAACATACTGCGTACGTAAGCTAAGTGTTAGGTCACTCATGATTGGTGATTCACCAATAACTCTTGAAGATCAGTATGTAAAAATTGGTGATAAACGATATATTCAAACACTTGGATTCTTTTCTCGAACACCTAACAAACAACCATCTGTAAGTGGTAGTTCATTACCTAAATTTATGATTACAAACAAAAAATTTTAACGAGAATATATCTATTGGGATGATCCGAATGAGTTGGTTGACCGCCTTAGACTTTTAATCGCTTCTCAAGCTGCTGGAAATCCTAGTCACAATAATGAAATTATGTCTATTATTGAGGAACTACGTGAAGCTAAAATTATATATTTAGATGTGTTTTAGCAAATATCATTCATTTTAACAATGAGCATTGACGTGTTTGGACATCCTCTCAGTCAAAGAGGAACAGCAAGACGAGGACCTCCTGGAGTTGGTTTTAAACTCAATTCTCAAGGTAACTTTGACGTTGAAGGAAGAAAACTCTGTAATCTTGCTAACGCTGAAGAAGAAAACGACGCTGTCAATTTAAAACTTGTACGACAAATGATAAAACACGAAGTGCGTTTATTGTATGAAGCTAATGCCTCACTTAGATCAGAGGAGGAAAATAACAACTTATTTCTAAAAGTTCTTGAAGACTATTACAGAAAAAATAAAAAAAATTTAAAAAGATATAAATCAAAACTTATCTTATCGTACAGCTGAAATTATTAGTGAATTAGATACTCGCTTAACAGCTCTCGAGAATGGACAACAAAAAATTAACAGTAGTGAATGAACTTCATACTCAGGCTAGAAAAAATTATCCTCGTGGGTGAGTTGAAATGCGTGATATTGATGAGACATGGCAAGCAGATTTAGTAGAAATGATACCTTACTTAAAAATAAATAAAGGTTTTAAGTATTTACTAACAGTTATAGACATATTTTCTAAATATGCCTGGGCTGTTCCAGTAAAGAGAAAAAATGGAAAAGATGTTTCTCATGCAATGCAATAAATATTTGCTAAAAACGCATTCCAAAAAACTTACATAGTGACAAAGGAAAAGAATTCTACAACTCACAATTTGAAGCATTAATGAAAAAGCATAATATAAATTTTTATTCAACATATAGTAATATGAAGGCTTCTATTGTCGAACGGTTTAATCGAACACTTAAAAGAAAAATGTTGATGCAATTTAGTTTACGAGGAAATTACAAGTGGTGTGATGTATTGCCTACTCTTATTTCCAACTACAATAATACAATACATAGAACAATTTGAATGAAGCCTAAAGATGTTACTTCAGAAGACGTTAAAATTTTAAAAGAACGATTCTTGAAGCTGAGAAAATTACCTTTGAGACGACCGAAATATAAAATTGGTGACAAAGTTCGAGTAAACAAATATAAAAACGTTTTCGAGAAAGGATACACACCCAATTGGACAACAGAAATATTTACCGTGGATCAAGTTGTATCAACTCAACCAGTGACTTACAAGCTCAAGGATTACCAAGGACAATCCATCAGTGGAGGATTTTATGAAGAGGAACTTCTTAAAGTGAAATATCCAGATATTTATCTTGTAGAAAAAATTATCAAGACACGTGGAAACAAAGTTCTCGTCAAATGGCTTGGCTTTGATAATTCTCACAATACTTGGTAAGATAAAACAAGTGTATAATCTATTATTGGAAAATCACCCCTCGTAATTTAACGCAAATGTCAATCAACCAGCAAACCAATCAAAGATAAATGTTAACGTAGAACCTCTTTATAAATCAAAATTACTTCCAGCAACAAACATTTACAATGCCAGTGCCAAATTTAATCAATAATGAATAAATAATGAATCAAAAATGAATTAATAATGAATCAACTATGAATCAAAAATGAATTAATAATGAATCAATAATGAACCAACTATGGATCAATAATAAAACAACAATGAATCAATGATGAATCAACAATGAATCAACTAAGAATCAATAATGAATCAACTATAAATCAACAATGAATCAATAATTATTATTTAAGATTACGCTAGCTCAATCTTTTCAAGGAGAGTGCGGGGTAAGAGAAATCACCATTTAGTTAAATTTTGTTTTAATCAACAAGAAAATACAGGTCCAGATAGGACCTGTTCAACGATACAGGATTGTCGTGAAACAAAAAAAATTGACGATAGTTAATTTAGATCGATTATCTGTCAGGACACAACACTTTAATTCTTTTGAGACTCACCGGAGATGCGCCGACGTCCCCGCACTGTTCCTCGGCCCATCCTGGCAGAAGTAGAATTATAAGTAGATTATAATTTTTATTTTATTTATTAGAAAAGCGGTCTACTGCGACCTGTCATTAAACGACGCCAAGTTGAGAATGAATAATCAAAATGGCCGTCGGGGACGCCGATGCAGATGCGCATCTCGTTTTCATGGTGAGTCTCGAGCGCTCTATTTATTAAGATTTACCAATGGTAATCAATACGCGACAGTCGGTAATTGGGTAATTAATCCACTGTCGGAAAGAGTCAATAAAGAGTTCGTTTATCATCCGTGAGGGGCACTGCCCGACGACGTCTGGTCAGCAAGATGGCTGCAGCCAGTGTTTTGACAGCTGATGTCCCCGTCGTTGGATATTTTCAATTCTGTAACTCCGTATAATTGGTATTTATCTCCAGTAATAAATAAGAAAGCAATCTCACGGCAGTGGTCATGAAGTTTGGAAATCAGGAACTCGATGTGTCAATCTTACATGAAATGATAATTTGAAGTATTAGTCTTCTTATTATTATTTATTTGCTTTGACCAGCAATCTGACGGTTCGAAGAATAACAAAGTTAAATAATAGTTCATTAAACGAAGTTTTACAAAAGTGGTTTAATAAAAACAAATCTCTCGGAAGGAGAAAATAATCGGCGATTCCCGATTTGGCGTGATCAATAAAGAGATTCATAGTCAATTATTAATAGCGTTAAACTAATTTAGTTATAAATTAAAATGAAATTTAAAATTATGGAATATAGTTTGTCGATTTCATAAAAAAGGTTAATTGTTTTTATGGAAGGATTTAGGTTTAGATAACAACAATAATAACATCCAAAAATCAGACTTTTATAAGTACCAGGAGGCCTGGTACGGAAAACGTCCTCGGGTTATTAAGTGACGAGCCGTCACCCAACAGTCTACTTCCTCCTCGTTGTCCAGTCGACATGGACCAAACAATGTCTCCTCTGTCAAATGATTTGATGAATTTAATTAATTGATAATAATGTTAAGGGTCAGTCCCTTAGGCAGAACGAGATTATTCCAAGACGAGGTGAATTAGTAAGAATAGGGCCGATTACGCAATCTACGACGGTGAGTGCGTTCCTCTTCGAATACAGGGTTCGCGCCTAAGACTGGGTCAACAACTGGGTTCAAATTTTCGGACTCAGGTTCAGTATCGGACCAATGTATTTCCAACAATTCACGATCGGGGATGCGTTCATCTTCTGAGTCCTCCGATTCGCTGATTATTTCATCGGCGTGATATCTACCCGCGAGACGACCTTCTACTGACGCCAATTCATAGATATTAGGAGAAACGACTTTAGTTATCATAAAAGGGCCATGAAATGCTGGGGCCAATTTACTTGCTATGTTATCACGTTTACTGGAAAGGACATGAAGTGGTTTCTTGACTAAGTCTCCGATTTCAAAACGCAAGTCCCGATAATGTCGATTTTAATATTTGGCTTGACGAAGGAAAGCCTTATCTTGATTTAATGTTTTTTTATCTCTTAGGTCATTCAATCTGGTCATTCGAGTTGTCCATTCATTGACATCAGGAGAAGGCAACTCGACCTCCCCTTCCACAAGGTGACGGAACGATCGTAAAGGAACTGGTTCCCTTCCCATATTTAGAAAGACTGGGGTGACTCGATTGGTGCTATGAAGCGCTGTGTTATACGCGAAACGAAAATCGCCGATATAAATGTCCCAATTTCGATGGTTATCGTTAATGAATGAATGGATCATAGTCCTTGAGGACCCTATTGGTCCTCTCTACGGGGTTCGCTTGTGGATGGTATAAAGGGTTAAAAGAGTGGTTGATATGATAAGTGGTTGTTAATGCTTTTATTGCGTTGTTGTTATATTCAGTTCCACTGTCGCTGTGAAGCACTTGAGAAGTGCCCCAACGGTTGATCACGAGTTCACGAAACGAATAATTTACTGTGTTAGCGTTGGCTGTTTCTAATGGGGCCAATTCAACTCATTTGGTGAATAGGTTCTGGAATACTATTAGGTATTCAAAACCTCTTAAACTTCTGGGGAAAGGACCCATGACATCAGTAGCCACTGCACTCCATGGTTCGTGGACAACATGTTGTGTCATCAAGCCACGCGGTTTCGTTTGTTCGGTTTTATTTAATTGGCAGACAATGCATTTACGTACAAAATTTTCTACATCCTTTAGCATGCCAGGTCAGTAGTAATGGATTGATGCACGATCGCAAGTCTTTTGGCCACCTAAGTGACCAGCCTGGGTTTACGGCTATCGTACCATTCATCGTTGGTCAATTGAAGTATAGCAATTTTGTCCTCGGTTTCGTCCTCGAACATGCGCGACAATGCATCCGGAACTTGATGCATTGATCCCTTTCTGTGCAATATTTCGTAGTCGTATTCCAATAACTCAAGAGACCATCAAGCCAAACGGCCAGTTGGATTGCGAAGGTTGTTCAACCATTTGAGGCAGCTGTGGTCAGTTATCACTTTGAAGTGATAACCTTCCAAGTAGCATTGGAACTTCCTGATCGCCCATATGACAGCCAAATACTCCCGCTCCGTTACAGAATAATTCCATTCGGCGTTTGAGAGTACGCGGCTGGCATACGCGATTACTCGCTCTTCATTATCTTGGATCTGAGTTAAAACGACACCTAACCCGCAATTACTCGCGTGAGTTTGAACGTGAAACGTAAGATTAAAGTCCGGGTAACTCAAAACCGGTGCGGAAGTTAGGGCTTTCTTCAAAAAAACAAATACCCTTTCTTGTTCATAAGACCAATTGAATAGTTGGTCTTTCTTTAGAAGGCGAGTTAAGGGTTCACATATTTTCGCGTAATCGTGGATAAAACGACGGTACCCTAAAGTAGTTCCTATGAAACGACGTAATTGTCGGACATTCTTAGGTTGTGGATAATCTAAAACTGGACGCAGTTTGTCGTCATCAATGGATAATCCATTTTTATTTACTTTGAAGCCAAGATACCTGACTTCTGGAACACAACATTGACTTTTCTAGGGGCTGATTGTAAAACCGGCCTTTAAAAGTTTATTAATTACAAGTTCAAGCCATTTTAAGTGCTCTTTAAAATTTTTATTGACGATGATTATGTCATCCAAGTACGCGAATACATTGGGTTTCAAACACGCATTGATCAGTTAAATCTGGTATCAGATTAATCATTAACTCGCGAGTCACTCCTGTGATAGTGACCGGCAAGATGGCCTCACCAATGATTGTCTCGATTATACCATTGGCCAACATCACGTGACCCGATTCAAGTTCATTTATTTTATTGCCATTCAATTTAACAATTGATCTTCCAATAGAATTCAAGTAAGTTCTAATCGAGCCAGTGTCGTACTTCAGTACCACCAATCAACAGTTTGATGTATGGTCTCGATTGAGAACCGATCCCACACAAATTATCAAGGTTAATATCAGTCACGGGGTCCATTAAAGGGTCCATAACCAGCATTAAGTTATTTTTATTTTCATTACGAACATCTAATATGTCAGATGAAAAGTCACAAGTTACTTCTGAATCAGTTAAGTTCGATTCAGATTGATTTACTGGTGGCTCAACCATGGGCTTACCAAGATTAACATTTGGATCATTCATTTCTAATTTTAATTTATTTATTACAGAATTTACTTTATCTTTAATTACTTGATTACTTGAATGGGGCAACGGTAATGCTGAGTCAAGGGTAGAAGTTAAATTGATATTCGGTTTAATAACTGTCAGAGTCTTAAGTGGAAAGCAAGGAGATGCATCGACCCTAGGGCTGCTCTCCCCTACAAGTTTCCCTGGCAATAATCTGAGTCACAGTCGAATTTCATGAATCCATGTTTACCGCAAATGTGGCAGAATTTCTTCCAAGACATTTTACATTCTTTCCACGAATGGTTATCTGCTTGACAATTGGAGCAAGGGGGTTGTTGAACCGCTTTCTGAAATTCTTTACGCTTAGGTTTAATATTATCGTTACTTGCCTGGTGAGACTTATACTTGTTATTTAATTGATTCGATTTACCCGAGTTATTTTGTTTCTTAAAATTTGACTCTAAAGGGGAATTTTTGTTTTCTCTTGAGATTTTATTAATTTGTTCAATCATCGCGCTAAACATGTTTACTAATTTATCGATTGACGAGTCTGGGTCTTTAGTATTATTCGAAGCTACTGAATTTTTTTTACCTGAAAAGGTAAATTCTGGGAAGAACGAATCTTCCGGTTTTTGAGGCTTTCTCTCAACCGCGAGTGAGCCGTACATACGTTCAACGTCAGATGCAATGAGAGAACTCTTCTAAATTATTAAATTCGCGACGTTTAATACATTGTTTTAATCTTGGCAACATGTTCATGTAAATTCTATCCAACATTTCCGAACTCGTAACGGCACGGTTAAGTTTACAATACAATCCTTGCATGCAGGTGAGATAATTCGCAGTGGATTCACCCGGGCCTTGGATTCTATTTGTCACCTGATCTTCGAGTCGCCATTGATAACTCACGTCACTGAACCGAGCGCGACAGGCAGCTTTAAATTGGTCCCAAGTGACGTCATCGACGCGCTCAAGAAATTCCTTAACGCTAACCTTACTATTTCCCGAAAATTTTACACCCCATTTCCGAACGATAGAATCTACGGGCTTCCTAGATGGGGCCACAATACGTTCACGAGCGAGGTTCGAAGCTGAGCAGTCCACCTGGTTATTATGTAATCGATTTTCATTCGACTGTGCATGATTAAAATTCAATGTCGCGTTATTTACGCGCTGGTTGCTGATTGGTCTAGTTAAGATACCGCTGGGCTTTGGTTCATGTGAAATTTTTGATTCTAGTTCAGTTAGGCTTGAACTAGATTCAGTCCGTTCTACAAGCTGGCTAAAATCGGGTCCTTGCCTGGGGCTATCTAGCGCCATATTTGGGCCAGGCTTCGAACTTTTTTTTCAATAGTCGCTGTCATTACTCCCGGTTTGTAAAATTGGAGTAATTCTAAAGGTGGAGCTACTTGAGTGATTATTCCTAATGGACCTGGAGTTTCAGAGACTCGTGAATAAGAAATCGAATTTGCTACGGTTGACCTTACTGTCACAAAAAAATGAATTGAACTAGTTGTTGTTATTGTGGGAAAGATCGTTTTCTGGGTACTCAAAACCGTAGTTGAAAAACCTATTGCGTTTTCTTCAGGGACAGGATTTTTAATTATTTCATGTGCTTGTTCTGATGAATCAGAACCTGTGTTTACAGGGCTTAATTCAAATTGAATTTCATCTGAGGGAAGCCACTCCACTGATCCATCGCCGGAGGAAAAGCGCATTAAACGCGAAGCACGATCGCTAAGTGTTTCAAGGGTTCCGTGTGAATTAACCTTAAACGATTCCAAAACAACTTTTAATTGATCGATCGACCAATTGTCAAATAAATTTGATCTAATATTTTGTGGGGAATCCATTTTTAATATTCAAACTAATTATTATTCAAGGTTACGCTAGCTCAATATTTTCAAGGAGAGTGCGGGGTAAGAGAAATCACCATTTAGTTAAATTATAATTTTTATTTTATTTATTAGAAAAGCGGTCTACTGCGATCTGTCATTAAACGACGCCAAGTTGAGAATGAATAATCAAAATCGCTGTCGGGGACGCCAATGCAGATGCGCATCTCGTCTTCATGGTGAGTCTCGAGCGCACTATTGATTTAGATTTACCAATGGTAACCAATACGCGACAGTCGGTAATTGGGTAATTAATCGACTGTCGGAAAGAGTCAATAAAGAGTTCGTTTATCATCCGTGAGGCCAAGAAGACTAGAGACAGGAGGGCTAACTCGGCTGTTTTCTCACTCACAGCAGTGAGTCAGAATTAGTGGGATTATGAAGGCGTGGTTAGATTGCGCCAAATATCTTGTTTCGGTTCTGCACATCTCGCACACTCTTACGTTATATATTTAAATACGTGAAACGCGTGTGTGAGGGGAAGTGCAGAATCAAAACAAGATATTTGGCGCAATCTAACTACGCCTTCGTAATCCCCCTATATTTGTCCTACCCTCACTACTGCAGTTATCCCTCCTGTCTCTAGTCTTCTTGCGTGAGGCACTCCCTGCTAACAAATATCGTTTATCGTCTTGCGGACTTAAGGCTACTTTTATCTGTTTTACAGTTTCGACATTGTCCTTTGGCTTTTTTAATAAAATCTTTATTTTCTACACGTACGCTGTACATTCTACTCCGCAAGCCAACAAATTCGGTAACGATTTTGCCGTTACACTCGTCTTTCATTCGGCCGAGTACCTTTTTATTGGCTTGCGGAATGCCGTATACGTTGTTTGCAGGATATTCTGACGTATCGAACTTTTGGATGTCATTTTTCATGTCAATGTAGACATCTTTACATTTTATTTCGTAGATTAGACTGTCTGTATAGGTATACATCAGTTTACAATTGTCGCCGTATTTTTTAACATATTCCCATAGTGAAAATTGTAGATAAGCGTCTTGGAAACATCGAGCACACTTAACCCCACGTAGATCGGTTTGTTGAGTAGTACTTCGGTTTTACGCAGTTTAATGGCAACCAGATTTTCGTCGAATATCGCTCGACTATGGAAATTCGGGCGAGATATAAGGGCTTCAGCTCCATAGCGGCCTAACCATTGGGTGACAAGTTTAAGGTCGACATGTTTACGGACATTTTCCATTGTCTTGCCGTACACAGCGTTGTTCATGAGCTTGAACAGATTTTTCTCGAACTCATTCTTGGCGTTGGTTCTCATCATCGTATTATAATCGATGTATGGTTTAAGCCAGGTTGATTGCTAAAACTATAAGACTCGATGGATTTTTACAAGTTTAATGCCGTTAGTGACAACTTGTTTGAGGGTTCGATAGTGGATCTCATATTTTTCTTTGGGTAGGAGAGTTGTTAATAATTTCTCCTGTTTCGATAGGGGTGTTTTAGCATTTTCTACACAAAATGGCATGTCTTTGTGAGTATCGTGAAGATTTTCAGGATACTCCAAGTCAACTTCGAGTATGTACCCAACAGGTGAATCATCGAGTACATTAAAATTGATAGAGTCATCGACATTATCAACCCAATTGAAGCCGCCATAAGGGAGCGCTTGAATCATTGCCCAGCCATATAGATTGTTGGCATCGAAGTACATAATGTAGATAGTATCTTGGCTACCATCGAAAGTTTCCATATATGGATTATTCGCTTTAGTATATCGGTTGCAGCATTGGCTAATGTCACCTCGAATACCTGACTCAACAAACATAATCATATCGATGTCAGTTATAAGTTGTAATCCTATGCTCGTGTACTTGAGCATAGCATCCCAAGTTAAACCGGGGGTCGTATAATAGTGTGCAGGGTCCAAACCATACGCTTTTACACACTGTTCTCGGAAATTTTCAAAGACATCTGCAAATAACAATACATCTGTGTTCATATACAAATGTACATAGTCGTAGAGATTTTAACAGTCAAACTCAGTCCATACATTTTTCGCATGCTCATATTCTTCATCAGAAATACCAGCGTCATACAGAGTACTATAAAATTTCTCTATCGGGGGTAATTCTGTCTCATAATGCTTACTTTTGGAGTCAAAGTACTCATAGGGGAATGCACCCTTGCGCGTCAATAATTTAATTTTATCCGGATCTGTCACCGTACTGGCAAAAACGGAGTTGACGATTTTATACTCGTCTAGGTACGATGCGAGTTTTTCTAGGGATGCTGCCATGAATCGCAATAAGTCAATGAATCGAAATTTAACCTCACTCCCCTTGATATGTTTAGTATAAGAGATATACTTCTCTTTGTTAATGGGGAGGAGGTCAATTTTTCATTCAAAGCTCATTGCGATCGCGTAAACTATAAAATGGGCATCGTAACCGCTTAAATTGTGGAAGACTACGGAGATCGTTTGACAATCTTGATAGTTTAAATTTCATGATTCATGGGCAGCACCCCTATATTTGCCAGTAAGGTGACAGTGATCGCGGACTTTCTTTTTGTTTGCCGGTATTTTCTGATGACAAATGTGACACACTGTCGCTCGCTTAAAATCATTGATTTTTTAAGGAGTTAATGCAGTCATCGGTAACGGTTTTTAAAAAACTTTATCCATTTTCTCTGCAATTTGCTTTAACTCCTCAGCAAACCATTTTCCAGGGTCGGATTCATTTTTCGGACAAGATACATATTTACATAATGATTCATCGTAACTACATTTTATATAATATCCGATCCTTAACAATTTGTGACGCTGGAAGACTTCAGTTTTACTTAAATTGTCTACATCTTCATCGGCGGGAAGAAGTAGACTTTCACAGTCGGCGTATATTACATACGGTACCCTTTCTTTATTCTTATAGTTTTTAAATGAGATTAAACTTTTATTAGGAGTCGGTAATTTAATTTTACATTCATTCATTTTTTTACAATTTTCAATGTGTGCGTTCAATCTTTCAATACATGAAAAATAGTGTAAGCATCGGTCACAAATATGTTTTCGAAACCACCGCGAGAAAAGCGATCCATTTGCGCGCCACATTTCCGACTATTTCCTGGTTCGTAAAAACACTGTAATTTTTTTAAAACGTAGAATTCAATTCAGTTATTTAATATTATTATAAGAAGAAATTAAATTTGTTTAGGTATAAATTTTTTTTAATAAACATTAATAAAAATTTTGTTTTCTCAACATTGAATTCAAAAGTTGTCGAAAGAACAAAGTTCTGGACTGGAATTTAATGTGTAATCGCCATATAATATACTCTCTAAATCTGAATATGTGAAATTTCACTTATTCTACGTTATAAGTCGTGTTCTCGATCAGTAAGTGCATAATTATACACTTATAAATAAGTGAATTTTTTACTTATTTTGAGTGAAATTTCACTTATTACAAATGTATATGCACTTATTGATCCAGAAAACGACATAGGGGAGAGAGCCCTAAGATGGTCAGGGCCGTAAGGTGGTCAACCTAAGAAAATTTTTGTATATTAGTTAGTATCTTCGATTGTTTTTTGTTATTGTTATTATTTAAGAAGACAAAGATTTTAGTAAAGTTTTGAGGTAAATAGTCGTATGAGTCTCATTGTAACGTGAACGTCGTAAAATTTCTGTTTTTAAATGATCGAGAAATGTTTTTCTCATGGTGTCAAAATCATCGAAATTAACCATTTTAAATTAGTAAAAATCGTTATAATTATCTTTATATATCGTACAATAATATTTGAAATGAATAAAATTAATATTCTGCTTTAAAAATTTTTTCATTAACGTTTAAAAAATTGTGTCTTGGCCCTATACTAAGGTGGACACTTTTTTGGCCCCAAGGTGGTCACTTTTGATTTTTTATTAAAATGTGTTTATACGCTATATTTATCAACATTTATCGCTGTGAATGTGAATTTTATCAATTTTTAAGTTTTATGAAGAATAATAATGAAAAAGAATTATTTTCAAAATTTTACCTGTCTAATACATACACAAAAAGTATCATTTATGACGAAAGGACAAAGTGCAAAAAAATATGTTATATGTTTCTGTGATCCTGAAAAACAATTAATATTAAATAAACAACCTAATAATACGTTTTTTACATTTTTTTAAAACTTTTTTAGTGAATTTTTGTATGGTGACCACCTTGGGGCCACTTTTTCAAAAGTCGAATTTTCCACTTTTTTTAAAAAGTGCCATAACTTTTTTTTTATTAATGAAATGAAAAAAAATTTATGATAGGAAGTTAGGTAATAAGATAAAGTTTCAAACGCCGTATTATTGACCTTTATATATAATTCCATTTGAAATCTACATTCGTTCAAAAGATGGGTGACCACCTTAGGGCCCTCTCCCCCTATAACTTAGAAATAATTAAATTTTCACACATTCAGATTTAGAGAGTAGGTTTTTTAAAAAGTTGTAGAAGAATATAAATTTATATAAAAATTTTCTATAAATTTTAATAAAGTAGTGAATATTTTCGACAATTCACGGATATTTTTGTAAATTCCAAACGTTTTCCTGTCTTTTTCCTGGTCTAATTAACTTCCCGGTTTTCACGAAATTGCTGAACACTACGCTGAAATAAAATTTCTGGTTGTAATGACCAGAAATCCTGTTTCTAACTAGAATTTTGTGTTAAATATGCTCTGTCTAGATTTTTCTGGTTAGGTTAACCAGAATTCTGGTTGAACATTGGATTAAAATTTATACTTTTTGCTTGTGATTGTATCTACTGTAAAATATAACAATCTTATTATAAACAGTTTATTTTAATAAAAAACAAGTCGCTATAAATAAATAAAATAATAATAATAATAATAATATAATTTCTTAGAAATTAAATCTCATTATCATTAGTCATCTAATTAATATTTGAGTTTAAAATAATATATAATATGGACACATAAAGTTTAGAACGAACTTCTCGTTTGATCGTAGAAATCGAGTCTCCAATAAGACGAGGGAACTTTGTTCTGATCAGAACAAAAAGAAAATCGTCTTTTGGTTCGTTTCTCGTATCATGTCGTTCGAATAAAACAATTCTTAAGAGGAATTCTATTATATTTATAATAATTCATAAAATATTTCATAAAATTCTTCGCAAGAATTGAATTTTATAAAAATTTTGAAAAATAATTGAAACCTTCGAAGAAGTCTGTTAAATTTTGCAAAAATATAATTGTATTATTTTTAATATAATGCAATATAATGTGAATACAAAAATATTTTAATCAATTCAATTATTTTCAGCTACGTAAACCTGACATGACCAAATTGTCAGATCATGATGGGTCCTATGGCAAAATTAAGGGCACATTTAGGGCTAATTTAATGCCAAAAAAAAATTTCGGCTACCATTTAAAAAAAACATTGGTGCTGTCAGCTTTACTTATACCTAGCAGCACCAGTGTACAAAACCACTAAAAACAATTTAAAATTTATCAAAAATGCGATAAAAATTTTCGGCTCAATTAGGGCTTCAAGTTTCAGTAATTAAATTTCATCTAATGCTAAATTGAAAAAAAAAATATATATATATAATTACAAATAAAAAAACTTATATTATTCAAATAAACCACATAAATAGTTCAAAAGACTTAAGAGCAAGCTCTTTCTATTTTTCAATACTTTTTTAGCTTTACTTAATATTAAATTAATAAATTAAAAACAATATTTACTAAAACAAGTCATAAGTATTATTAAAAAAATATTTAAGCAAATTGTTGTTGTTATTTACTAACTTTTTCCAGAATGCACCTAAAACGGTGGAATTTTTTCCTAATTTTGCATATTACTAAATCTTATATATGTTAGGCCCATTTTAGGCTCCTCAAATTCTCATAAAAAAATAAAATCCAACCTTTTTACAAAAAGGGCTCAATTAATGCTCACAATCTACTTAATCTAACCCACTGGAATTTGCCGTATTTTTAAAAATGGTTGATGGGCTTGCTAAATTTACCAAATTCTGACAGCACCAGTTCAATATAGTTCCTAAACATCATTCTTTTAAATTTAAACTATCTAGATATTTCAGGCCCATTTTAGGCTCCTCAAATTCTCATAAAAAAATAAAATCCCACCTTTTTACAAAAAAGGCTTAATTAATGCTCACAATCTATCCAATTTATCCCACTGGAAATTGCCTTCTTTTTAAAAATGGTTGATGGGCTTGTTAAATTTACTAAATTCTGACAGCAACAGTTCAATATAGCTCCTAAACATATTTTTTTAAAATTTAAACTATCTAGATATTTCAGGCCCATTTTAGGCTCCTCAAATTCTCATAAAAAAATAAAATCCAACCTTTTTACAAAAAGGGCTCAATTAATGCTCACAATCTATCCGATCTAACCCACTGGAAATTGCCCTCTTTTTAAAAATGGTTGATGGGCTTGCTAAATTTACTAAATTCTGTTGGAATGGATTTTCATGGAATTCCACTGTAATTTTGCATATTCATTTCCAAGATTGCAAACGGACCTGTAATTAAAATAACTTTTATGTTCTTTAATTTTTCAAAAAGGAGTTACATTCATTATGTTTTATTAAAATAATTGTGTATTAATACAAATAATACATTTTAATAATGTAGCTATAAATTTTGCATTGGTTTAAACAATTTAGTATAACAAATTTATATTATTTATATATAAACAAAGAGGTTAACAAGTTTTTAATAACTTTTAACATATTTAAAAACTAGTTACAACTATTTTAAAGTTGTTTAAACAAATTATTATTTTTAAAAACTTACTTTTTACAGAATGCACCTAAAAAGTTAATTTTTCTGGCAATAATTATGCAGTTTACTGAACTTTATATAAATACCGATTAAAAAGACCAATTAAATTATTATTAAAACAATTATTAAACAAATTATTATTGTTAAAAACTGGTTTTTCAATGAATGTACTTAGAAAGTTATAGTTTTTTCTAAATTTTCCAATTTCCTGATTGGCTCAACTTTGCAAGCCTACCATGAAATGCAGAGTTTAATTGATTAATTGAATAACACAGGCTTGCAGATTTTGGCTTAGTTCTGTTACAGAAAAAGTGAAAGATTATTTTTATACCTTTTTTGATGTAGAATACGAATCCGATTTCCAAAATGGCCCATCACGTCAGGATTTCTTGTAATATTGCCTTAAATAGCCAAAAAAAGGTCTAATTTGGCCATTTTTGGAATTTTTTTTTGGGTAACCAAATTTTTTTGTTTCAATTCGCGAAATTGCATCGTATAGTACTATATCTAAGCTTTAAATCCCATTTTTCAAAATTGCTTTACGATTTTTTAAAAAAGAGTTATGTAGATTTGCAATTTTTTAATGTAAATGTAAGTATGTATAAACAAGTTCAAAATGCCATTTAATTTCAAATCTACATAACTTTTTTTTAAAAAATCGTAAAGCAATTTTGAAAAAAGGGTTTTAAAGCTTAGACATTGTACTATACGATGCAATTTCATTTTCCTGACGTGATGGGCCATTTCGGAAATCGGATTCGTATTCTACGTCAAAAAAGCTATAAGAATAACCTTTCACTTTTTCTGTAACAGAACTAAGCCAAAATTTGCAGTCCTGTGTAATTGATAAAATATTACTGTTTAATCAATATTTTATTGATTGATGTTATAGGCAGTGAAATTTTAAATTTATTTACCGTTAGCTGTGAATTTCCTTAATACAGATCCACCACAATTGTTATTTGTACAGTCAGATGTTGGGAAGATGGGGTAAATTGTTTTTTCGAAATTGCCCTTTTCAATATTCTCGCAATTACATAAAAGGAGTGGCCATTTCCTATTTATACTTGGTGCACATTTTTCGCTGCAGCTCCTTGTAACTTCAAAGGACGGCAGATTTTCTATTAATTTCGTTAATAGGACTATTACATTCATTTCGCAACTGACCCTAAAATTGTTCTCACTTCTTTTGGTGATATTTGTTAGATTTAAATTGTGCACAATAGTTTTCAAGATTTCTACTCTACTCTTGTAACAAGAAGTTTGAAGTCCTCGTTTTAAAATGTTAATGACAATTTTAAATAGAGGAATTTTATTCTGTAAATGAGAAAATATATCCATAACATCTAAATGATCAGCTGCTGCGACTAGAAAAAATTACTAATTCAATTAGTAGACCGTATTTTTTACTATTACAAATTAGTAAAATTTCTACTAATAATTAGTAAAACAAGTTGTTCATTTCATGTCCATTTAGCTTCCTCAATATATATTATTATATATAATTTTAAAAGTTAAATAATTATAATAGTTTTTATTAAATATAATTAATAAACCGGGTAAAGTACCCTGAATAAATATTAATTATTCAATTTTTTATTATAGAATAATTATTTTAAAGTGTTATGATAAAATGTCAAAAAATACAAAATTCTAATTTTTTGTGAAAGATTAAAATATTTATTAATTCTATAAATTTTGATAAAATATATACTTTATATACATGAATCGATTCGTTTTTATGTCAGGAATGCAATTTTGACAAGAATTATTAAAAATTTTAATATAGAAAAAAGTTATTTCAAAAAACCAAAAAATTAATTTTTTCAAAAATTACAAAAATGTTGAAAAAAAATTTTTTTTATATATTTTTGAAAATCCTTTTGTCTGATTCTTCGTATTAATGACTGTAATACACCTACAAAATCTTATCAAAATCCATCAAGATGTGCAAGAGAAAATTTGTCCACAAGAATCGGTGACATACACACACACAAACACATACATACACACATACATCTGGACATTTGTTCCTCTCGACGAATTATATATACTACACTTGAAAATTTGTAAAAATAATTGATTTTAAAAAATTCGGAAATCGACATCACTATAAGGCTTTCTTTATGAGGAAGCAAAAACTACTAAAAATTAATAAAAACAGTTACTAATTCAATTGGTAAACGAATCCGCACTATTTCATTAGTAGAAAACTACTTATTCAGATTTAGAGAGTACAAACTTTTTAACAAATAGAATTTTCAAAGTATTATTCTTTAATAATTAATAAATAATTGAAATGTATAAAAAGTCACATTCTATTGCATTTCTATTTTTTAGTGCGAAGATTAATAATTAAAATTTTTATTAGTCAATTTAGAAAAAGATACACTTAAAATTTTTTTAATAAAATCGAATTTTTGCAAAGTTTTTCTTGACAATTCTGAAAAATACGATTTATGAAATTTTTCAATTCTATTGCTTAAAGATAAATGAATGTTTATAAACAAATAATTAAAAAATTTTAAATAATTGAAATTTCTTTACATTTCACTGAAAATAATTAAATTCTTTTAAAGAATTTTATTAAAATTTTTCAAAAATAATCAAGGAAAGTTAGTGACTATAATTACAATTTTATTTTTAAAATATAAAGGCCCTCTTAAAGTTGTAAACCAATTTTTTGTCCTCTAAAAAGTATATTATTTTATTATTATTCAATAATTACAATTATTAAACTTCTATTAAATTTTTATATTTTTAAATTTCTAAATGTTCAAATAAATTATACTTATTTATTTCTTGAGCAAATTAAATTTTTATTACTTATCAAATAAATAATTAATTATTACTGCTTGCTATTGTCAAATATTTTAATAAATCGAAAAATTCTTTGCAGAAATTCAAATATTATCAATATAATTTTAATAAAATTGAAAAATCATATTTTCTCTCTAAAACTGAATCAGTGAAATTTGACTGATCTTCATTGAATCTATTTTCGTAATTTGAATCAGTAAAATTTCACTGAGAATCAGTTTAAAATGATTGAAATATCAGTTATTTTTCACTGATTGGCAAATAAAAAAGTAACTGATATTTCTAGTATGCGTGACTGAAATTTCCAGTAACTTTTAAATTGGTCCATCAGTGAAAAATAACTGATATTTTAGTAATTTTTAACTGATTTTCAGTGAATTTTCACTGCTGAAATGGCGAAAATGCAGTCACTGATCCCCTGTAAAATTTTACTGATCTTCAATGGATTTTCACTGATTTCAGATTTAGAGAGTTCAATTTTACTTATAAACAGACATTAGTAAATTGATTTATGTTTAAAATCAAATAAATTTAAATTTTATGAGGAGAAAAACCAGGAAAAATTAGGACAAAGCCAGATAAAATCAGTGACTTTTTGTTGACCGAAAATAGTAGACAGCCTGGAAACGAAATTGTCATCCATATAGAAAGAAATGTTTTAAAAAGCTCTGTAATTTTTTTTTAACTGAGTTATATTATAAGACCCTGATCAAACTTTCAATAAAATGATTACTTTGTGTAATAAAATATATGAGAAGTAAAAAATTAAAAACTATAAAAATATGAGGGATTCCGCGTCAAGTGATCAAGGGGATTTTTGGTGTAATGTTTATTTCAATAATTTTTTACTCTTAAACGATTAAAGATACAAATTTGACAAAGTACATTTTAGAAAGGTTTTTTCATGCTCTTTCGATTGGAAATAAGCATTTTGAAAAAAAAAATTTTTGACCCAAAAAAATCAAAATTAAAAGTAAATTTCAATTTTTTAGGGAGAAAGACCCAGTTTTTTTTAAACGACAGCTGAGGTTTTTTCCTAAAAGCACATATAAATGATAAAGTGGGACTAGAATGTTTAAACATTGAAAAAAAGAGTTTTCTACTCGCCGGAGCGCTCAAAACCCGGTTTTTAGCTCCGTTTAGGAGAAAATTCTTTTTTTCAATGTTTAAACATTCTAGTCCCATTTTACCATTTATATGTCCTTTTAGGAAAAAACCTCAGCTTTCTTTTAAAAAAAAATTGGGTCTTTCTCCCCCAAAAATTGAAATTTATTTTTAATTTTGATTTTTTTGGGTCAAAATTTTTTTTTTCAAAATGCTTATTTCCAATCGAAAGAGCATGAAAAAACCTTTCCAAAATGTACTTTGTCAAATTTGTATGTTTAGTTGTTTAAGAGTAAAAAATTATTGAAATAAACATTGTACTGAAAAACACAAAAATTTAACCCCCTCCCCCTCGGAAAATATTGGACTAGGTAAAAAAATATTTTCTCGAAAAATTATTATCTATGAGTATATTATCACTTGACATGAAATGCCCCATATACATTTTTAAGTATTTGTAAAACTTTTAACACATGTAAGTAATATACCTTTAATGACATATCGTTCCCATTTTTCATAATTGGTATTTGCTTCAATTTTTCAAAATGAATAGCGTCGAATGTATCTTGATTTTTGTCGAAATACCTGCTCTGTTTGGTATCAAGTTTATTTCTTGAATTTAAGTTCATTTCTTCAAGAACTTTTCGCTCCTTTTTTTCATCTTTTACGACAAATCCCTTCCAATTTTCAATGTTTCTCGATTCCAATATTACATCAACACTTTGTATATCAGCACAGGACACGCAAACATTTTCTGTACTAGGTTTGGAACAAAGAGAGCATAGTGATTTTAATTTTATTTCTTTCTCAGATTCTGAAACAAGAAACAATTTTTATCAAGTTATTTGTGTTTTCTTTTTTGAAGGTAAAATAAGGAACTTCCTAAATAAAAAGCAATAAAATTAAATATGCATTAAGATAATTTAAAAAACTTACGGATTTTGACATTTACTGAATAATTATCAGATTTATTGCTGATATCATTTTTTGAATGACACACTATTTTCTCTTCCACTGACTTGTCGCTTTCATATGTACTTAATTTTAGATCTTTTGCAATGTACAAATTTGTACGACCTTTTAAATACTTCAATACGAAGAATTCTACAAAATCATCCACTCTCATGGGAAGGATTGTACCTTTGAAGAATTTTGTTTTAATATTTTTAAATTCTGACTCTACTCCTGAACTTGAGGCTGGGATTTTTCCATAGCCATATTTATTTCTGTAAATACTACCCCATAATGGAAACCATCTCATGTCTTTATTCAATTTGTCAACTAATTCGGGAAGATAATGAGCATTATCGTGATCGCCAACCTCTGATTTTACCGTTTTCTGGGCTTCTTCTCCAATTTCAATAGCTACATTTGACCACTTATTCGGTAATTTAGAATTTTAAAATTCTGCTGACTCACTGTCATCAAACAAACCTTGTGCTTCGGATTTAGGGAATGTAGGATCCGGCAAATCATCTTCAGTTTCGTTTTTTAATTCGTTTGGATTTAGAAGACTATATATATATATAATTTCTTTGAATATCACATTCCGTTTTATCAGTTCTGCCAATAAGTTTTTCATCTGTTTCCGAATAAGATACGATAAAAATAGCCTTTAATATTTTTTTCGCTATTTCTTCATCGGTATAAATCATTAACTGGCCCAAAGCAGCT
Source organism: Leptopilina myrica (nomen nudum) (assembly GCA_032872475.1). Classification (NCBI taxonomy): domain Eukaryota; kingdom Metazoa; phylum Arthropoda; class Insecta; order Hymenoptera; family Figitidae; genus Leptopilina; species Leptopilina myrica (nomen nudum). Next base: position 10,409,717 of record CM065467.1, read on the forward strand.
TTAAAAAAAATGCGTATCTTACTTAATTTGCAGACCTTTTTTAAAAATTTGACGTATATATTCAAAAAGTGCGCTCCATCAATCCTAATAAAGCAGTTGGGTAATTGTCTGTCATAGAAATTGACATAACCATCAATGGTAAAATGTCCCGTGAATGCTCTCACAACTGCATTTAAGAGCGCCTTCGAATCATCGGAAGTAACGATTTTTGGATGAGGTGCACCTAAACGCACCCATTCCAACAAAAAGAATAAAATTTATTTATTACAAGTGAATATAACATAATTGTTTTAGACTTATGTCCTTCTACGGTCTTTATTTTACATACCATTGAACCTGACGCATCACTGTCTAAATCTGCTTCGTTATTTTTGAAATATTCCAAGTAAACGTGGATTTATTCATTTGTCCAAAAGTGCACCGTAAAAGGACTAAGGCTGATAGTATGAATTGCATTGGATAAAAAAGTGTGTTTCATTATCTCCAAGGCTTTCCTCGGATCCTCATGAAGATGTTCTTTTTTAATATAAGCACATTTTGCATTCTTGAGAACATTTAAACTCTGTAAAAATGGCGGTCCTGAATCCCCTGGTAGCATATTTATCCCCGCTTCTTCGATTCGGTAAATTTCGGCAGGTTTTGAGCACAAAAGTTTTGATATTATTTCTCGTCTAGGTTGCCTCAAATACCGCTTACCACATTTCCCGGAGCCTTTTATTACCTCGCAATGAAAGAACACAGTATCCTTTAAGCTGAAATTGTCTATTTCAATTTTTAATGTGCTACCACACCGGCAACGACCTAGATAAAAAATTATTTTTAATGTTTTTACACATATTAAAAAATATTTTAATTCTCAAAAAGAGAATTATATAAACAATTATCTTTAAAATAAAGCTAAGGACTTAGAAAAATGTTAATTACTTTAAGAATAATATCAATTTCAAACCAAAATATTAGATTTAACTATTTTTATAACGCACTAAAAAAATAACCTAATAACAATTTGCCCAAGGTTATTCTTTAGAAAATTCAAATTCCACTGATTCAGTTTTACAAAACGAGTTTCTTTTCAATTTCATGAGATTTTTAAATAAATGTACGCTAAATTTGATTCGACGTTTTGAAATTTCTATATTTTAATTAATTAAAATTAATTAATTTAATAGTAAACAATCATTCAATGGTTTTAATAAAGTATGTAAAAAAATTTTTTTTTTAAATTATCAAATTAATAGAAATTTTGTGAAATTCAACTTAAAATAATTAATAATAATTATTAAATAGTTTTCATCTTAAAATAATTAAATTTGTTAAAGAATTTCATTACAAACTTTTTAACAAATAAAATTTCCAAAGTATTTTAATTTAATAATTGATAAATAATTGAATTTTCAAAAGAGTCATATTCTAATGTATTCATGTTTTTAGTGCGAAGTATTAATTAATATAAAATAAATAATAGTTAAAACAAAATCAAATACAAAATTAGAATAAATAAATTGAACGGAGCAATAAAGAAAATAAAAAGAACTCACCAATAAATAAAATAAAATGTTTTACATTACACGTCGAAGAAATTAAAAATTTTTAGACCAAAATTGGAATGTGTCATTTGGAGTTAGTAACTGAAAATTATTAAATAATAAAATCTCTTATTATAAAGACTTTAGATTAAAAACAGTTAATTTTGTAAACATAGAAAATTAAGTTAATTAATAAATAAATTCGAAAATAAATATAAATAAAAATAAAATAAAATTATAAATAAAATTAAAAACAAGGGAATAATTGAATTATAAAATAATTATAAATAGTAATAGAAATAAAAACAGAAATAAAAATAAATTATATTATAGTAAAATAAAAATAAATTATGAAAAACATACCAATCCGGAAACGTAATCCATGGTCAAGAAACAATTTATAAATAATAAAAACAACACAAAAATAACTAAATAAATAATAACAAAAACAATAAAAAATAAAACTTATTTCAACAATTCACAGAGACGACAAGTGTAAATTGTGAAGTCAAGATTAAAACTAAACTCCAAACGTCAACGATTCCTTACAGAGATTATAATAAAGGAAAGAATGACAGAAAAAAAACAAAAATAAATACAAGAATAAGAAATAGAGAAAGGCAAAATCAGAAAATTTCTTATGTTAAATTATTTGTTGAGAGGTTTAAAATCATTTCATACGATTTATCAAAATTGTCCAAATCACTAATTTTATTTAAACTATTTTCTCCCTCTTTCTTTATAAAGAACATTTCTGCAAAAAGTCTTTTACTGAGATTATGTTCAACGTGCAAAATTTCAAAATCATCCCATTTTATAAAATGTGGAAAATTGTCATTTTTGCTTCCTCATAAAGGAAGCCTTATAGTGATGTCGATTTCCGAATTTTTTAAAATCAATTATTTTTACAAATTTTCAAGTGTAGTATATATAATTCGTCGAGAGGAACAAATGTCCGGATGTATGTGTGTATGTATGTGTGTGTGTATGTATGTGTGTGTGTGTGTGTGTGTGTGTGTGTATGTGTGTGTGTGTGTGTATGTCACCGATTCTTGTGGACAAATTTTCTCTTACACATCTTGATGGATTTTTATAAAATTTTGTAGGTGTATTACGGTCACGAATATCTTAAATCAGACAGAAGGATTTTCAAAAATATCTAAAAATAAAATTTTTTTAGCAAATTTTTAATTTTCGAAAAAAATGAATTTTTTTATTTTTTGAAATAACTTCTTTATTTATTAAAATTTTTATTAATTTTTCTCAGCATTATATTCCTGGCATGAAAACGAATCGATTCATGTATATAAAGTATATATTTCATGAAAATTTATGGAATTAATAAATATTATAATTTTTCACAAAAAATTAAAATTTTGTATTTTTTGACATTTTATCATAACACTTTAAAATAATTATTCTATAATAAAAAATTAAATAATTAATATTTATTCAGGGTAGTTTACCCGGTTTATTAATTATATTTAATAAACTATTATAATTATTTAACTTTTAAAATTATATATAATAATATATATTGAGGAAGCTAAATGGTCATGAAATGAACAACTTTTTAAACTTGTCAAATGAGTGCTAATTACGTTATGATATTTTTCATTTAAGTCAATATTTTTAATATGTTCTTGTCGACGAATACGTAGTGGTCTTTTCGTCTGTCCTATATATGATTTACCGCAATTACACACAAATTTATAGACACAATTACATTGATCAAGTCCATCGAGTCTGTCTTTACCAATTTTAATAAAGCTATCAAATTTTGAATTTACATTAAAAACTGTCATTATATTAAAAGGTTTTAATAATCTTTTAATGTTTTCTGAAATTGTTCCATTATATGGAAAAATAACTTTTTTATGTAAATTATAATTATCATTATTGTTGTTATTATCATTATCATTGTTTTTTCTGTTATTAATTTCTATAATTCTTTTTCTTACATGTTTATTAATAAAATATTGAGGATAATTATTTAATTTAAAATCAGTTTTTATTAAATAAATATTTTTCTTATGGAAAATTTTGTCAGAAAGCATTAAGGCAGTGTCAATAAGATTTTTAACTATTGCAATTTTATTTTGAATAGGGTGATTTGAGAGAAAATTGAGAAGAACTGATTTATTGTTAAATCAGTTTTTATTTATATTATTTATATTATTAATGATTATTAATTATTTGTATTATTAGTGATTATTAATTAGTCTTTTTATTATTTAGTAATATTCTAGTCAGAGTCCTACTTATTATTTAGTGAACACCTTGTTTACGATTTTGGACGAAATTTATATAGTCAAATATCAAAAATTAAAATATAACTTTAAATATTTAGATTACTTATACTTTATTAAAATTTATAAAAATGATTAGACCCTGTTCATTTTATGAGGTTGAAGTCCGCAACGTTTCTAAAAACGAAAGCGAAAAAATGTGACAATTCTTTTTATTTTGGCTTGAAATTTATGTTATTTTTAAATAATTTCTGCACGGAATGAGAAAGAAATTTTAAAGTGGGTAATATATTTTACAAAATAAATTCTTTTACAGAGATACAATACTAAAGTTATCATAAATTGTGAAACCATTTTACCTTATATTTTTATATTAATTTTAAAAACAAAACTTTTAAAAATGTAAGTATTATTGAGTAAATGTTTTATTAAAAGGGAATAAAAAAATTACTCAATAATTTCTTATAAAAACTTTATAACAGAGTTTACTTTGTAAACTATTATTGATAGATGCTTTATAGTAAAAATAAAAATTACTATTAATATTGCCGGTAGTTGCATCCACTGTTAAACTGTGATTTATAAAATTAAAACCACATTCCAATTTAGTAGGTTTATAAATCTCTTCGCTAACTAAATCTTCCCACTCTCCTTGCTTTAATCGAAGGCAATATCTCATATAATTTTTATGGTTTTCATGCCTATTATATTCAACCTGGATGATTAATTTCATTAATTCTTTATTTATTAAAATATCAAAATTCCACTTCGCATCATCAATGGTTAAGTCTACTTCAGATGTTGTAACATTAGGTGATTCAAATTTTTCATCGTTAATTTCGGTCTGTACTTCATTCAATTTTTCTCTAAACTTTGCTTCGCATAATTTAGAATAAAGTGATCTTCCAGTTAATTTTCCGTCTAATTCATCTGATAGACGTGTCCAAATTTCGTTCGATTTACTGACAAGTTTGCCATTTTCTAAAAATATTTCTGTTTTTCTTCTTTTCAAAACTTCTATTCAGTCTTTTTCTTCCACTTTTGCTTTTCTACCCGGTTTAGACATTTCGATGCAATTACTTTGTTGACATGAATGGAAAAGATAGCAAACATTTAACAATCATGTGTCATTAACACAAAAATAACATTAGAAAAGACGTCTGGTATTCCCATGATGCGAAAACTAACCATCGCCAGCGTTGGGCACTTAAACACGGGATGCAGGTGAGTTGTCCAAAATGAACGGCGCATAATAACTATTAAGTCAAATTCATAATGGCTGAAGTGCTTGTCCAGACTTGTGCACGTAAGGCTGCGGTTACACCTCTGCAGGAAGCCTGCCTGCCTGCAGGTTGTCATGGTAACGTACAAGAGTAAGAGAGTCAGTGACTTCAAACTTCTTCCTTACTCTTGTTGCTTCTGCCTGCGCAGGCAGGCAGCCTGCAGAGGTGTAGCTTCAGCTTTAAATACCTCAGTTAAATTACATGGTATTTTACAGTAAAATACCTCGTTCTTCAATTAAACAAATTTTATACATAATGTATAAACATATAATAAAACGAAATTTAATTCTTCAGAAGTGGCGATTAACCTAATATGAATGTAAAAAATAATATTTATAAAAAATAGTTATTGCGTATACTTTTTATGAAATTTGTGTCTGATTTATTTGTTATAGAATCTAATTTTTAAATATTATAATTTTCTAATTTTATAGAGTAAATATAATCGAAATACAGTCAAAAAGAAAATTTTTTTATCGAATTAAATTTTAAACTGAAAATTTTGTAGATGAATTAAAAATTATCCTAATTTCGAAATGTGTAAATATTTCCTAATGCAAGTTCTTAATAAGCTATGTGTAATAAATTTTAACCTTAATTTAATAATAGTATATTACATTATAAGGGCAGAAAGTTCGAAATTCCTGCACTGCGCGAAATGATTCATCATCGCGTAGTTTTAGGGCTTTCGAATTTCTGCCCGTGTAATGTACACTTTTTTCTTTGTACCCGGTCGAAAGTACGCTCGTTAATGTATGTTTTAAGAAAATTGCAATCGTGTTTCATTTGACAGCCGGCCATCTTTATTTACTTTTGCTCCTCGCTTCAACGCCTCTAGTGGACACTCGTGAAGCTCTGGTTTATTCTTTGTCTCTCTCTTGAAAACAACATTCGCCTTCCCGACATTTGATGCACCTGGACTGGCTATTTGTTATACAAGAGGCCATTAAAACAAAAGAAGAAGAAGAAAAAGACATTTGATGCACGAGCGAAGCGAGTGCTTCTTTCTGGCCAGGGGCAGGCACGAAAAAAAATGTGAAAGATAAAGATAAATTAATATTATATTTTCAAAAGAATTTTTCTGTTGGTACAAAATTAAATTTCCTGTTTCTAAAATTTTAAACATTCTAATGAACACAATTTCATTATTTGTTCAAATTATTAAAATCCCGTGTAGAAAATTGTCGCGGCAGTCTAGATCTATTTAAAGCCAGTCTAGTTTTTTCCTCGCGTTGCTATTCACAGTAATGCTAGATTGGTGCGGTCTTGATTCTATCTAGTTTCCTAGACAAGCTTTTCATTTTTATACAGATTTTGCAACGCGCTGCAGTTCTAGTAAAACTATGTTAATGCTAGCTTGGTACTATCTAGTTTTCCTAATTATATTTTTATCACGGCGCACTGAGAAAACGATTTATTTGTTTCAAACATATTTTGTTTAAACCAAACTTAAAATATCTTTGCTATACAGTCAAAAATTTAAGTTTAATTAAAACATATTTTTTGGATCATTTAAAGAAAAAATATATTTCATTCAAACATAATTTACACACTGAGAAAATATTATACTTAATTTAAATAGAAAAATAATTTTAAATGATTTTGTTTAATTGAAATTAGTTTGTAAGTTTAATCAAAATATATAGAAAGTATCTACTACTTTGATTCAAAAATATTATTTGTTTGAATAATTATATTTAATTCAAACATATTTTCTGTTTTGATTTAAACAAAAAACTTGTTTAAAATTTTTTTGTTTGATTCAAACTTAAAAGTGAATTATAGATAATTTAAAATCAATCACAACTTATGTTTGAGTTAAATATATTATTTCTTTAAATAAACCAAAAAGTATGTTTCAATTTCAATTAAACTTAAATATGCTTGACTGTATAGCAAAAATATTTTAAGTTTGATTTAAACAAAATAGGTTTGAATCAAATATATCGTTTTCTCAGTGCAGTTGATTTTAAATTATGTATTATCAACTTTTAAGTTTGATTCAAACATAACATTTTTAAACATATTTTTTGTTTAAACCAAAACAGAAAATATGTTCTAATTAAACATAATTATTCAAACAAAAATTATTTTTGAATCAAAGCAGTAAATATTTTCTATAAATTGGAATTAAGCTTACAAACTAATTTCAATCAAACAAAATCACTTAAAATTATTATTTTACTTAAAATGAGTATAATGTTTTCTCAGTGCGTAAACTGAAATGCCAATATAGTTATTATACAGAAATACTAGCTTTTACACTATTAACTATATTTTACTGTTTTTTGCTATCAACTTTTTTAATTTCATTATTATTATTAAGTTTACTTTAAATATTACTTATTTCTTCAAATTTCGTTTATATCTCAAGTGAGTAGGATTTGTTTTAGAAAATTAAAAAAAAAATTTATCGTTATGATAATTAACAATATTTTTTGTTGAAAATAAAGTGTCCAGAAAGAAAAATTCATGGCGGTCAGGAAAAATTGTTTATAGTTTATTAAATTGTTTAAACAAATTCAAAGAGAGAGATTTTTTAATTTTATAAAATGTTGAAATCTTTTTATAAATTGTTTGGAATCAAGAAAGCATTTATCCAAAAAAGATTTCTTGGCAGAATTATTACTGAAAAATTAATTAAATTTCTTGTAAATAATTATAACAATTAAGAAATTCACTGTTTGGGCATTTTTGGCGTAAGGAGGTGTTTTCTTCTAATAATTTATGAAAATTATAGTTATTTATATAAATTGTTGCGGTAATTTATAAATATATTATAGTCTGAATCTCAATTGAAAATTATTACTTTGGTAATTTATGAAAATTTTCAAGGTAATTAATGCTCTCTAAATTTGAATTAGTAAAAATGTTTACTAATTTGAATTAGTGACTGACTTTTTGCTTTTGAATTAGTAAACTTTACTAATAAATAGTCATTTCTACTAATTTATTAGTAAAGTTTACTAATTCAAAAGCAAAAAGTCAGTCACTAATTCAAATTAGTAAACATTTTTACTAATTCAAATTTAGAGAGTGGAAATTTTTGCAGTATTTTATTGAAATTTTCGCAATAATTCATAAAAATATATTCCAGATAAGTTAGAATTAAAAATATTTATTTTATCAATTTATGGAAATTTTCACGGTAATTTATAGAAATTTTTGCGATAATTTATAAAAATAAAAAGCAAATCTTAACATTAAAATTTTGGATTGGAGTCAGTTATGGAAATTTTTGCGGTAATTTATGGAAATTTAGGTGGTAATTTATAAACATTTGGACGATAGTTTATAAAATTGTGTAAAATACAAATTATAACTAAAAAATGTAACGTCGGAAATTTACGTTAATTTATGGAAATTTACGCGGTAATTTATGGAAATGTATAAGGTAATTTACGGTTAATTTTCTATAATTCAGTTAAATAGTAAGTTAACTAGATTACATGGTTAAACCCTTTTCAATAATTGTAAGTGTAAAAGGTGTCGAAAATTAAAATTAATTGCTACGTAGCTTCAATAGAGTAGTGGTTAGATTGTTGGGCTAGAAATTCGTAGGTCATAGGTTCGATTCCCCGTAGTGTCAAATTTTATTCAGTAACAGGTTTTCGTTTATTCTGTGTTTTAAACATTAACTTGATGAAAAGTTGAAAGTTGAGGATTATTACACGCTTGTATATACAAATTAATTTTTTTATTATATTAACATTGAATTGAAATAAATTTCTCATTTGTTTCGTTAAATAAACTTTTCTAACTAGTTTCCAGATCGCAGTAATAATTAAAAAATTGATCTAGTGAGACTATGTAGCGCCAGTCTTGACATGACTATATCGCGCTTAAAGGATTCGAGCGTTACATTTCGGTCTAGATACTAGATTGGAAAGATATACTGTGCCAGTATAGCATCTAGACAAACTAGACAGGAACTAGGTAGCGCTATTACAATTTTCTACACGGGATTTTATTAGAACATTTTGGCACGTATTAAAAAAAATTTACAAAGTTTTTAATTATTTTATTTTTGTTTTTAATGTTAATAAAATAATTTTTGAAAATAATTATATCAGCAAAAAATTTTGATTATTTCAATATTCAGAGCTTGTGGATAATAAATTTATAAAGTACATAAAGTTTTCTTGATAATTTTTTTTCTCATTTTATATTGCAATAACAATTACTTGTTAAATTGTCATCATTGTCATTGAACTCGCGAAATTTGCCCCCACAGCACCGAAACTTTCCTAAAAATTTATTAAATATTTACTTACAATATTCGGAATATCTAATTGCAATGTTTTGTGAAAATTGTGTAAAGATTTATATGTCCCGATTAAATAAGTGTTTAGTGTGAACATTTCCTGAACATTTCCTGAAGATTTTCGCCTAATTATAATTATAATTATAATTAGGCGAAGATTTCATTGAAATGTTCAGGAAAGTTTCGCGCTAAACACTTATTTAATCGGGACATATGAATCTTTACACAATTTTCACTAAACTTTTCAGTTAAATATGCCGAATATTGCAAGTAAATATTTAATAAATATTTAGGAAAATTTCGGTGCTGTGGGGGTGCTTACTTACCGACAGTGGTGTTTTTACCGACAGAGAATTCTTTTACTCCCGCTGTAATAGAGGTTGAGAGTGAAAGCAAACCAAAGCACAAATGTTTGACTTTCTGCTGCGAAATCGCAGAGGGAAGTACGTACTTTCGACCAAGGTATGAAGATAAATTCCATTTCAGATCTTTTTCTTTCGTTAGAATTGTTAAGTTCTACACTGAGAAAACGATTTATTTCATCCAAACAAATTTTGTTTATGTAAATCAAACTTAAAATATCTTTGCTATACAATCAAACATCTTTAAGTTTAATTCAAACATATTTTTTGGTTCATTTAAAGGAATATTATATTTAATTCAAACATAAGTTATGGTTAATTTTAAATTATTTATAATCAATTTTTAAGTTTGAATCAAACATCAAATTTTTAAACATATTTTTTGTTTAAACCAAAATAGAAAATATGTTTGAATTAAATATAATTATTCAAGCAAATAATACTTTTGAATCAAAACAGAAGATATTTTCTATATATTGGGATTAAGCTTACGAACTATTTACAATTAAACAAAATCATCTAAATTAATTTTTGTATTTAAATTAAGTATAATATTTTCTCAGTGTACAATATGAATTCAAATGAAGTGACATTTGAAATAAAATCAGTTTTTGAAATACTGTAAAAAAATTTCGTCTCAATTTTCCCCCACAACACCGAAACTTTCCTAAAGATTTCCTAAAGATTTATTTAAAATGTTCGATATATTTAATTGCAATATTTATTGAAAGTTGTGTAAAGATTTAAATGTCCCGATTAAATAAATATTTAGCGCGAACCTTTCCTGAACATTTCAATTACATCTTCGCATAATTATAATTATAATTATAATTAGGCGAAAATTTTCAGGAAATGTTCAGGAAAGGTTCGTGCTAGACATTTATTTAATCGAGACATATAAATCTTTAGACAACCTTCAATAAATATTGCAATTAAATATATCGAACATTTCAAATAAATCTTTAGGAAATCTTTAGGAAAGTTTCGGTGCTGTGGGGGTTACATCGATGCTTGAAGGTAATCCGGGTAATAAAAGGATCTTGCACGCACGTGGTGAATTTCCGAACTAAAACTTAAAATTCTTATGCCTATAAGTACTAAAACATAATAATAAGAAAACTGAATTAAAATTCGGAGTTATGTTATAAATTCATTTCATTTATTTAAAATTTTTTATAAACATAATTATTTTATATTAAAAAATTATTCTTCTTTGTCCGTATAACGATCTGCTTCTGAAATAAACATATTAAAGTTATGTTATGTTGGAAAAATGTTATGAAATATCAGAAATATGATAAATAATTCATTAATAGATAAATAAATAAAATTATAATTTTATTATTTAATAAAAAAATAATGTTTTAATATAATTTTATATACATAACTTGCCTTGATTTCTATCCATCACATAATCTATTGACACACGAAAACATAAGAGTTACAATTTTTGTCTGAGTTGTTTTTTTAATCAATTTTGATAATCCAAAAAGAATTTTAAAAATATAATGAATTAATATTTTTTTATCGATTTAAAAATTAAGTTCAAAATTGCAGGTTGACATGCGCTAGACTGAACTGGTGTTGTAAGAATTTAGTAAATTTAGCAAGCCTATCAACCATTTTTAAAAAGAGAGCAATTTCCAGTGGGTTAGATTAAGTAGATTGTGAGCATTAATTGAGCCCTTTTCGTAAAAAGGTTGGATTTTATTTTTTTATGAGAATTTGAGGAGCCTAAAATGGGCCTAACATATATAAGATTTAGTAATATGCAAAATTAGGAAAAAATTCCACCTTTTTAGGTGCATTCTGGAAAAAGTTAGTAAATAACAACAACAATTTGTTTAAATATTTTTTTAATAATACTTATGACTTGTTTTAGTAAATATTGTTTTTAATTTATTAATTTAATATTAAGTAAAGCTAAAAAAAGTATTGAAAAATAGAAAGAGCTTGCTCTTAAGTCTTTTGAACTATTTATGTGCACCGAAAAAAATAAAATCTCAAAGTGAGAAGAAAATTCCGCTTATCAATTACTTTTACATTTTATTTTTAATATACGAATATTCATTTACAAAAAAGAGGAATTTTCGTTTATATTTGAAAGTTTTTTAACCAAACGATGAATTTTAACCTTTCTTCTTTGATTGAAATTATTCCTCTCAAATTGAAACAAATTTATACTAGAAAAAAGATTTTTAAATTGTTTTTTGTTTTTCTGAACGTAGCTTCAAACTGTTTCAAAAGTGACAATTAAAGGAAAATATAAAAGAGGAAAATCCTCTCAATTAGAAACGAAAACTTTAGTGCCCATATATAAGAGGAAAAAATGCTGCAAAAGAAGAGGAATAGTCTAAAATTGAAATTATTTTTTTTCGGTGTGGTTTATTTGAATAATATAAGTTTTTTCATTTGTAATTATATATATATTTTTTTTTTCAATTTAGCATTAGATGAAATTTAATTACGGAAACTTGAAGCCCTAATTGAGCCGAAAATTTTTATTGCATTGTTGAGAAATTTTAAATTGTTTTTAGTGGTTTTGTACACTGGTGCTGCTAGGTATAAGTAAAGCTGACAGCACCAATGGTTTTTTTTTAAATGGTAGCCGAAAAATTTTTTTTTGGCATTAAATTAGCCCTAAATGAGCCCTTAATTTTGCCATAGGACCCATCATGATCTGACAATTTGGTCATGTCAGGTTTACGTAGCTATTATTTTCATATTGATCAAATTCTCTGAAAAAACAAAAAATGTTATTTCAAAAATTTTGATAAAATTCTTTATAAAAATTCAACAATTATTTTCGTTAGAATTACTAATTTTATTTAGTACTAGAATTATTTATTAATTGTTATTTTAAAAAAAAATTGCTGTAATAAATTGAAATAAAGTATGTCTCTGTATGAAATTTAAAAATTTTCAATTACATAAAATATCTACAAGTTTTTTCCGACGATTTCTATTATATTGTAAATTATTACATTTACCATTAGAGAAACAATTAAGTAAATAAATTCTTTTTGCTTATCTTATTTTGCCAATACTGATGTTTTTTTCATGAAAGATCAGTGTGTTTATTTAGGTCTCTTATATATAAAATTTTAAGAAAAACTAATACAGTGTATATAAATACTAACGGTAAATATATATGACGAAAAAGCATGATCTTATCTGATCAAATCGTTTTAGATTCGATATAGAAGGTAAAAAGGAAAGCAAAAAAAGAATATTTGATCAATTAGGTACGACTTGATTGTATTTTATATATTTATACAGCTTTGGTATAGTAAATCTTTTATTATTTACACCATATACTGTTTTAGTGCGGAAATTCAAGTTGTTATAAAGGAGAATTGACCTCGATTACTAATAAGTTATATACACTGCTCTGCATATATCCTGATTATTTATTTAATATTGATTTTTGCATCAGTCCTTGGGATCATATAAAACCTAATAGATAACGACGATCGTAAAAATCGTTTACAAATATCTAAGAGGATCGATGTAAAAAGAAAAGAAAACTGATTTTTGATTGATACCCCAACAATTAATTCTCTACAAATGTAACTTATCGCAACCGCGTAAATTCTTTCCTCTTCATAATTTTTCGGCTTACTTAGAAACTATTCCTGAGTAAAAACAAAAATTTAAACAACAAATGTTTATAATAGTGTACAACAGTTGACTTTTTAAAATTAATAGAAATTTGTTAAGGAGTTTAATTTAAATAAAAGGGGTCAGAAAAAGTACATAATTTTACAGCTTGCTTAGCAACTGTTCCTAAGATAAGGAAAAAATTATTAACATTATTTGAGATGGATTCTTCTAATTATATAATCGTCACTAATTAAATGAATAATATTCAAAGTTATAAAAAATTTTCTAAACGAGATAGAAATTTGTCATAATAAATTAATAAAAATCTACACAGCATTCGAATAATTAAGCTTATCTAGCAGATGTCCTAAAGCTGATATCTAACAAATGTCTTATCAACTTCCAGACAGATTGTATAAAATTTTCATTTTTATTAATAAAATTTGAAGTGAAAATTAAATGAATTAAACGAATTAGAATTGATATAGAATGTAACATGTATATAGACATGATGAAGTTAAAAAAATTGCACACAGTGACTTATTCATGATATTTTTTTCCCTCTTTTCTTTATTTAATCGCGTGAACTTTCCTTCAGAGGTATCAAATCGAAGTCTTGCATAATTAATTCGGGACCAGGTTTTTAGCTTGTCGTCCCAGTTTTTATGATTGCACTCTACGCATATATGTGAAGTAAAACCCGTATGTTGACGGTATCTTCGAATACGTAAGATCGATCCAGAATTGACCATTCGAGACATTTAATGGACGTATAACGCGAGAGAGGTTCTGTGGCAATCTGCCGACGGCTTTACTTCGTTTATACAGAGTCTATATATATATATATATATATATATGTGTGTGTGTGTGTGTGTGTGTGTGTGTACACATAAGTGAGTTACATTCTGGATGATCCAGTTCAAGAATATAACATGTATACAACACTCACTGCCGAGCTAAAAACTCACTTTCATCAGGACAGTGTAGAAGTCCTCTCAACAGGCTATCAACGCCAACTACTACATAAAAAATCAATTAATGTCGTAAGCCGTACATTAAGAAAAAAGAAATCACGATCTGTTCTATTTACTTTTTAGATAGGAAATTGTTTATAAAAAATTGCGCTTTTAACTTCCTATACACATTTTAAGACAGACATACCGCTTTCTTATACTGTCCTGAAGAGTTAAAGAAGAAAATATTACATTAAATCACGATTTCTAATTAAATCCCAAAAGAAGACACAACTTAAATTTAATCCTTTCATAATTATATTTCTCAATCCTTTGTAATATCGCTAAGTTTACAAGTCTCGATATAATTCATGTAGTTCTGTTGGAATTTAAGGGGGCAATCGCAGTTGTAACATCAAAAATAGACATATTTTCAAGAATTTTTTTCTTGTAAACCATTAAACTTTTTTAAAAATCGATTTTTTTCTAAAAGTACATCATTTAGATTTGAGTTAACAAAAAAAGAAGTTAAAAATATTAAGAAGTTCCAAAGTTATGTACCGTTAAAGTAACGTCCTTCGAAAAAACAGAGTTTTGCGGTGACTAACACTATGGAAATCTGATTAGTCCGAAATTAAAAATCGAAACGGATTTACTTTTATTGAAAGATTATCTAGTCCTTAATCGAAGGATTTAAAAGGAAAAAAATATTTGAAAAATTGGCGACCTGCCAAACTTGACGAAAAAAGAAAAAAATCGAACGTTCAACTTTGACAGGTCGCCATTTTTTCAAATATTTTTTTCCTTTTAAATCCTTCGATTAAGGACTAGATAATCTTTCAATAAAAGTAAATCCGTTTCGATTTTTAATTTCGGACTAATCAGATTTCCATAGTGTTGGTCACCGCAAAACTCTGTTTCTTCGAAGGACGTTACTTTAACGGTACATAACATAACAACTGCGATTGCCCCCTTAAACTGACAATTTGGCAAAATTACTGCATTTGACTATCATTAAATTCATTGTATAAAATTTTTATACCTACTCTTACCCACAGAATTCAAAGTTTTTATTTATTTCTAAGAAAGTTATGCAGATCCCATTTTTAACCATTTTAAACACAATAAAAAAATTAACCAAAATAAAAAGGAGTTTTTCCAAAAATCGAAAATATATTTTTATTTCTTTAATATTAACAAAGTATCGAATAAATTTTCTTCCAGAATTTTTTGTTGGTGTAAGTGTGCCTTTTTAATGACAATTTTAAAAATAATTGACATGCATATCTTTTACCAAAAAAAAGTTCTGCGGTTTCAAAGAAAAAAAGCTAAAAAATTTCAATGTTGTATATCTCCTATGTTTATGAAAATTTTTCCAAAAAGGTTTCACTATTTTGTTAGTGGTATCCAAGAGAACAATAAAGCACAGTTTCATTCAATTCCTGCAACAGAAGGAAATTCCTATCATCATTTACTATGGAATTGCTTAGTATCAAAACTTTTTGTCTCAATTTGATATCCTTAGCAAAATTGTCGAGGAAAGAATAAAAGATTAATAATTATAATAAAACGTAGTAATTATAACAATCGGATTTAATTATAATTGTTAAAATATTTCGTAAACTACATTCTAAAAAAAGTAATCTCAGAGTAAGAGGAAAAATCCTCTTTTAATATCCTTTCAAGTTTTCCTCTTAAAACAAAAATATTCAACTGAAATGTACATTATTTTTATTCTTTGGTGGTTAATAATAAAACAAAACAATTTTTTAAGGTTTAAATGTCAAAAACATTGAATTTAAATGAAGTAAATAAACAAATAATTATATTAATTCGTGTATGTGATTAACTATTAATAATTAATTACATTTATTTAAATAAAATCGATTAATTCCGTACAGCAAAAAAACCTTTCTTTATTAGCTCATAACCATAATTGGAAAATAATATGGGAGAGGAAAATCCTCTAAAGAGAAGTATATTATTTTTGATACCATATATGAGAAGGAAATATGCATTCCATTTAGAGGAATCCGCATCAAATCAAGATTACTTTTTTTAGGGTGTATGATAGACAAAATCGAAAGTAAATTATGCTGTATTAATAAATCACAAGAACGTTTCAAACCAAGATGTACCCGTTTTCTGCAGTTTAATGTACTGATAATTGTTCATAGAAATGAACAATTCATCACTTGCTAATTTCTTCTCTCATTTATATGTCTGTGAAATTAACGTGCAATAAGCAGGTAACTAGCATGACTAAAAGATACTAGAATTTCGCGTATTTTCCATAAAAATGAGACGTAGGTAATTTCATAGTACGTTGTAATTTTTCTTCTCGAGGACACTCTATACTGTTCATTTTGTAGACAGCAAAGGAGAGTACAAAGTCGTAATAAAATTTGAACGTTATGTGAAATAGATTAAGAGAGTTTAAAGAAAAAGAAAAGAAAAAAAATACTATCGCACTGGTAAAGTTGCCTTCAGAAAATTCCTATTCTTTTAATCGTGTCTTGCGCACTTTCAAAGAAGTTAATCCGATCAAGATAATAATTAGAGGTAAAAGAACCCTAAGAAATGGACTATCATTTTCATTTCATGGCGCAACTATTATAGTTTGCTATTATCGTAATAAGCTCAACGGTGTTAATCGTCTTGTTGATTCGATTGATAATAATCGTCGTTAAATTTTAAAACCACAATATCATCGCACAAGATGCTATTTAAAAACAAAACAAAAAAAGTTTTAGAACCATTTTTTTTCAAAACAATTCTCTCATTCTTTAATTTGTAGAATAAATCAAAATAATCGAACTCCAAGAGGATTATAAATTACTTTAATTATAACAATCCAGGAAAGAAATGTTTAATTAACTTTCACTTGGAAAATAAATTTAATTTGTTGCGTTTAAAAATTCTTTTTCTTCTTCTATTATTAACTGCATCAAAATTATTTAATCTAGATGAAAAAAAAATTTTATATTATATAGTAAATTTATTGTATTTTATAGAAACTTTTCTTGATTGGAGATATTTTTTTAAGTGTCTAAGAAACGGAAATTAAACTAATTTTAAAGGGAAAAATGCTTATAATCACACTCTTTAGGATAATTAAAAATTAATAATTATCGAATTACTAAGTAAATGATTTCAAAAAATAAATAAACATAATAGGTATTAAAAATAATCATTATAATCTCTGTAACGTTTCAGTTTTAGTATATAATATATATCTTTCTATATTATAAAAAAATATCGCCGCCAACGCCGCCGCTGTTTCAAGATTTTCTGACCTACAGGTCAAGAGTTGACCAGTAGTTTCTCCCATCAAAATTTAGGTCAATTTTAAGGGCAGTTTTTACCTAGACGTCAAAATTGATAAACAATTCCCGATACCCTCAAAATTTAGGTCAATTTTGAGGGCAGTTCTGACCTAGACGTCAAGACATACAATTTCCGCTTCCCTCAAAGTTTAGGTCAATTTTGAGAGCAGTTTTGACCTAGACGTCATAATTCGACAAACAATTCTGGCTTCCTTCAAAATGTAGGTCAATTTTAAGGGCAGTTTTGACCTGCGGGTTAATTTACTCTAACTTACTCTAACTTATTACTATGCATTCATATTAAGAGAACATGATTTGAAAATAAAAATTAAAATAAATATAAGAAATTGTCATTTGACCCTATTTAAGGGGCAAGCTCTGACCTCTTGGTAAAACATAGATCAAACTTTGACGTAATGTGAAGGCCCACATTAAGGCCTCTTTTGAAACCCGTAGCTCAAAAAAAGGTAAAATTAAACATGAATTTGTATCTGTTATTTATCCTCTTTTTAACCTATAGGTCAAAAAATAGGTCAATTTTGACATAAATTTTGATTTATGTTTTTGACCTATAGTTAAAAAAATGGTCAAATTAGACATAGATTTTGATGTAATGTGAGGCCGTTATTTATCCTCTTTTTGACCTATAGGTCAAAAAGTAGGTCAAGTTAGACATAGATTTTGACGTAATGTGAGGCCGTTATTTATTATCTTTTTGACCTATAGGTAAAAAAAGAGGTCATTTTTGACATAAGTTTTGACGGCCCTTACAACAGGGGGCCCTTAGAAATCCTGACTCTGCGGCGGCGGCGAAATGTTTTTATATAATAGGGATATATATATATATATATACTAGTGGGGCTTTTCTCCCCTGCGCGCTTCGCGTGCCAACCCTCTAACTATTTCTTATATTTATTTTAATTTTAATTTTCAAATTATATACTCTTATTATGAATGCATAGTAATAAGTTAGAGTAAGTTAGAAAAAATTAACCCGTAGGTCAAAACTGCCCTTAAAATTGAACTACATTTTGAGTGTAGCATGAAATGTTTATCAACTTTAGATGTTTAGGTCAATTCTGCCCTCAAAATTGACCTAAATTTTGAGAATAGCAGAAATTATTTGTCAACTTTTGACATTTAGGTCAAAACTGCCCTCAAAATTGACCTAAATTTTGAGAGTAGCAGAAATTGTTTGTCAAATTTTGACGTCTAGGTCCTATCTGCCCTCAAAATTGACCTAAATTTTTAGGGTAGCATGAATTGTTTGTCAACTTTAGACGTTTAGGCCAATACTGCCCTGAAAATTGACATAAATTTTGACAGTAGCAGAAATTGTTTTTCAATTTTTTATGTTTATGTCAGAACTGCCCTCGAAATTGTCCTAAATTTTGAGGGCCGCGGAAATTGTTTGTCAAATTTTAACGTTTAGTTCAAAACTGCCTTCAAAATTGACTTAAATTTTGAGGGTACTTAAATTTTATAGTACCATAACAGCCTGCAAGTAAATAAAATTGTCTTTGGTATAGGCTTTGACGTCCTATTTAGCTCTCCTATTTGAGGGGCAAGCTCTGACTTGTAGGTGAAACATAGATCAAATTTTGACGTAATGTGATGGCCCACATTAAGGCCCCTTCTAAAACCCGTAGCTCAAAAAAATAGGTAAAATTAAACATGTATTTTGACACAATGTAAGGACCTACACAGGGACCACTTTTTGACATATTGGTCAAAAAATAGGTCAAATTAAACATGGATTTTGATGTAATGTTATATATCCTCTTTTTGACATATAGGTTAAAAAATAGGTCAATTTTGACATAAGTTTTGACGGACCCTTTGGGATAGGGAGCCCTTACAGACAATAAGCTTAATGCCAGGCAGTAAGCTTATTGTCCGATGAAGATTCGGCAATTAGACGAATTACATTAGCATCCATTTGCAGTGCACAGACGTCCTATAAAAAATTAATTAAAAACAATAATAATATCAATAATAATGATAATAATAATATTGTTCAATTTTTTATTAATCAGGTTTAAATCCATGTTTATTTATATAAAAGAATTGTTAAAATAAACATAAAAATTTTTCTTAAATAATTATAATATTATTACACACGGAAAAAAAGAAATTAGCTGCAGCAGTAAACAGATGTTTGCTGTGAAATATCTGAAAATTAGCTACCACAGCTAAGAAGTTTGCAGTGACAGCGAACATGTTGGCTGTGACAGCAAACATTAGTAAAAATTTATGAGAGTTTGCTATCATAGCGAACTTGTTTGATCTCACAGCGAACTATTTCGCTGTCTCTATTTCAACGAACAAGGTTTGCTGTGGCAGCAAAATGTTCGCTGCCACAGCAAACCCATTCTATGCGTGCATTTTTATTTATTTTTGCAGGGATTTGAATGATGGCATCGTGAATTACATATAATTTTTCTTTTAACAATTCTTTTATATAAATAAAGATGGATTTAAACCTGATTAACAAAAATAGAACGACATTATTATTATCATTATTATTGATATTATTATTGTTTTTAATTAATTTTTTATAGGACGTCTGTGCACTGCAAATGGATGCTAATGTAATTCGTCTAATTGCCGAATCTTCATCGGGCAATAAGCTTACTGCCGGGCATTAAGTTTATTGCCTAGAAAAATAGACAAATCGTCGGTTGGGTGCAGAAAGGTGCCAATTCAGACTTGTCGTGTAAAACGTGCCGTTTCAAAAAACACGTAAGAAACCTGCCACTTCAGCTACGATTTGGAAAACATGCCAACTCAGAATTGACGTTCATTTTTTTCATTTTAGGTACAAGAAAGAAGTTGTCCATCAAATAATAAATAATCAACCAATTAATTCAATAAATCAGTAAAAATATTCCCTTGTCAAAAAAAAAAAATCATCCAAAATGCAACTAAAAAAATTATTTTTGTACAACTTTATAATCTTTGCTTCAAATTTTTCTGTACTGCCAAATGTCAACCTAAAATAAAAAAAATGAACGTCAATTCTGAGTTGGCATGTTTTCCAAATCGCAGCTGAAGTGGCAGGTTTCTCACGTGTTTTTTGAAACGGCACGTTTTTCACGACTAGTCTGAATTGGCACCTTTCTGCACCCAACCGACGAAATGTGAACGATTTCGTCATGTATTCGTCTAATTGCCGACAGTAAGTTTACTGCCTAGGAATTAAGCTTAATGCCGGATTGTTCTAGTTGCCTACGATATATATATATATATATATATATATATATATATATATATATATATATATATATACTTACAGCCAAAGCAAATACTGATATGATAATATTATTTATTATTTCATATGATGATATGAAAATATAATATATAAATATAAAAAATAAATTTGGTCTCACAACCTTTTTGATTAAAAATTAGCTGAGTTACAGAATTTCAAAGATTAGAATGCAAAAACCCTCATATTGGGATAAAAGAATTAAAGATTGCAATCAGTAGTAAAAATTCGTTGAAATCAAAATCCCAGTGATCCTATTTTCGAGATATCAGTATTTTAGTTCTTTTAATTTCAATAATTTTTACAAAATATTACATTTTAAACTTTGTAACTACATCCAGGCAAACTATTCAGATACAAAATATTTTTTTATATATAAATATGTGTAAACACCTTTAAAATTGGTCCTAAGTAAAGAAAATTGGTTAAAATTTGCACCCTTTTCATTTTTCTAAAGAACCGAGGAAATCCAACACTTAAATTAACGATCAATTTAGAAAAATTGCATAATTCGACTTGTCAAAAGTATAATTCTTATAACATGTAAAAAAATAAAAAATTTTCTCCAAAATTACTACTGTCACAAAAACTAGAACCAACAAAATGAGCCCTTTTCATATGGAGGTACACAAATATTTACTTGGATCAACTAATGTTTATTTAAATCAAACAAATTGCATTTTAACCACTTATTATTTCAGTATTTGAAGAAAAGTCTAAGCCAAATTATAATTGTTATTAAAAAATAATAATAATATTTAAAAATAATTAATTATTATCTGTAAATAATAACCTAAAAAAATGTATCAGTAAACCCAGGGACAAAAAAAAATTTGAGTTTATAGTGGGCACTCAAGTTATATATGTATGTATATTTAAATAAATATGTGACCGAAAGGATTATTGCATAATCTTATTTACGTGTAACATGCTCAAAAAATCATGGCCCCTCAACAATTGAAAGTGGTCTCTCCCACACGGGAAAAAAAAGTTCTCAGATTATTCGGGAACTTCGTTCGTAACTCTTGGATACGACGGGTAGTTCACAAAGAACTGAACGTTGCCGTGTTTAAATATGGATCACTTTGTTTATTTTATTAAGAAAATATCATATTTTTTAAGGAAATAGATTTTGCATTTCGCAACAACTTTTTAAAATTTGAAAATTGCATGAAAATGTTTAAAGTTTAAATGAAATATGTCCCATTTTCAATATTCTTTGTTATAAATATACAATAAAAACCAAAATTGTCAATACCGTAATAATATTTGATGATCTAAATTATAATTTCAATGCTGATCAATTACGACCCGGGTAGTGATCCATTACGCCCCGGCCCAAGGCGAAATAGCTCACCTTGCATTTCTCCAAAAACATTGTTCTGGAAAAAAGTATAAGTGATATTAGGGCGTACTTTTTTAAAATTGAAAGCTGAGATCCATTACGCCCCGGTCTGCCCTATAGCATAGCGTAGTGATACACGCATATGCGAAAATTCCTGTATCCAATTCTACGCTTGAAATTAAATATTAAAACCATAAATTTTTAATTAGATGTAGTTTTTAGTTTCGACTTGTGGCTGAATATATCATATGTATATCATATATACACCTTAACTATAAAACATAAAATTTTATTTAAATTTGTAAAAACTATTGTTATTGCTTTATTACAAACAACTTTATAAAAAATATTTGTTCACAAAACACATAAATATATTTATATAATTATAATTATTATATAATTTCTAATTATAGCTCACTAATGCAACTTTTTGTGCTGTCACCTGAATTAGGGATTTTCAAAATTAATATAAGTATATTAAAATGCACATATTCTAAATCTTTCACTAAAATTATAAATTAGTATAAATTAAAGTTTTTTTACACATAATCACACTGTGAAGACAAGAAAGACAAGAAAACAAATTAAATTTGTCTTTCTTTATGTAATATACAAATTTTATAAAAACTTCGAATTACATATTTTTAACAGTAAAGGAGTTTGTACATTTACACAATCAATTCATAAAAAAATGTCTCAGAAATTGTAGATGAAATGATTTTGCAATTATTACAATAAAATTTTAAATAACAATCGTCCACGCGTAGTTTCGATGCCAACGATACATTCTCTTCAATCATAAAGAAACATTTATCTACTTCTACATTAAAGCTAAATTTACTGTTATTAGAAAATAATAACTTTGGACTACCAATGCTTGTAGGTTAAGTTACGAACAAATTAAAAATTAATATCATTTGGGGCAAGATGATCCCTCAATGGGTGTACAAGATGATCCTTCCTGATTTCCATGTATTTTATCTTACCTCAAACTGAATTTTTTAGTATTAATAAAAAATTCAATTTTTCTCGCTTCTTATATTTTTTTGTTATGAAAACTAACTTATTTAATACAAAAAGTTGAAATCTACACCTATTATATTAATTTTCTTGATGTAGAAAATGACACGAAATTATAAAATAGGAAAACGAATTGTAGTGAGTGTTCAAGAGCATTTATGGCCTAAATAATGCATATTTAATATTGTTAATATGTTATTTCTTTAATTTAGTCTCCTTTTCCCCCCTTAGGGGGATCATCTGGTACACCTTTCTCCTAATAATTAAAAATTTAGTATTATTTATTTTGTTTTGATTCATTATTTCTAATATATCCCTATTTTTTAATTTTTGATTTAATACTTGAAATTTTGAAGAATAATGAGAAATTAAATCCATAGATGGTGGGTTCGATTCCTCTCGTGAGCAACTTTGTTTATTTTCATAGATTTACGATAATTCTAGACTTCAATCGTTAGGTAATATATGAAAATCTAATAAGCAAAGTAATTGACTATTATTCAATTTTAAAATGTTATAACCCACATAGCACAAAAACTTCCAGAAATCTTCCAGAGAGTTTCCCGTGAAAAACTTCCTAGAAATTACCAGGAAGTTACCAGGAAGTTACCAAAAATCATTTAAAATTTTTTTATTGAAATTATTATTTAAAAAGGTTTAGAAAAATTTTAATTATTCAAACTTAGCATTGTTTTAAAATAAAAACGTGGGTTTAATTTAAAAAAATTAAATTTAAATAATTAATTAAATAATTAAATTTCCGATAAAAAAGTTTTTACAAGATTTTTAATTGGACTGACCATTTAGGAGCTACACGGAGAAAATTTATTCCTGAAAATTTACTGAACTTTGTTCGGTAAAACTGGGATGAAGTGTCAAAACTGTAAGTTTTAAGGAACAGGACTGTAAAAGCAATTGCATTGAAAAATAATGTAAAAAGAATAAATCTTATGGTACATGTATTAGCCGTTCACTTACAGTTCGGTAAAACGTAGGGTAAATGTACACTATACTTAGTTTTATTGAAAGTTCGGTAAAACGTAAGGCACAGTGTTCGGTGAAACTTATATTTATTGTATAGTTCAGTAAAACGTAGGGTAAGTGTTCACTATACTTATTTTTATTGAAAGTTCAGTAAAACGTAAGGTACAATGTTCGGTAAAATTTATATTCATTGAATTACTGAATAGTTCGGTAAAACTTGAAGAATAAAAAAAAAATAATGTCATTGCAGTAGTTCTACAGTAATACTGCCGTAAATCTCATTTTACCTACTTTAATCACTACCTACACCCCCTACAATCATTCACGAACAAATACCTATTCATTACACCTGCCTACAGTACATTCTAAACGCATACATTAATACATACATCGCACGCTTTAAACATTATTGCTTCAGAAACTTTCAACTGTCCTTATATATGAATCTGAATTTTATTTCACCGCTTATGAGAAAGATTCAAATTAATAAACAATAGTTGTATAAAATAAAAGAATCATCCATATTAAATCAACGTTACTGAATAATTTCTAACTATATTTAAGGTCAATTTATGAAATAGTTTCAAATTATATTTTTATCTTCTATAATATTAAAATGTTTCCTAGTCGTTTCGTCGTTTCGTCGGATTCGTCGGCCAGCAACATATATAGATATACATCGGTTCATCCATCGGCAACATATATACAAATGTACATAAACACATCTATGCACACAATACATACACATGTATGCTCACACATATACACACAATACATACACACGTATACTTACACATGTATACTCACACATATGCACACAATAAATACACATGTATACTCACACTTATACACACAATACATACACATGTATACTCACACATATACATACAATACATACACATGTATACTCACACATATACACACAATACATACACATGTATACTCACACATATGCACACAATACATACACATGTATACTCACACTTATACACACAATACATACACATGTATACTCACACATATACACACAATACATACACATGTATACTCACACATATGCACACAATACATAGACATGTATACCCACACATATGCACACATAACATACACATGTATACTCACACATAACATACACATGTATACTCACACATATACACACATAACATACACATGTATACTCGCACATATACACACAATACATACACATGTATACCCACACATATGCACACAATACATACACATGTATACCCACACATATGCACACAATACATACACATGTATACTCGCACATATACACACAATACATACACATGTATACCCACACATATGCACACAATACATACACATGTATACCCACACATATGCACACAATACATACACATGTATACTCACACATATACACACATAACATACACATGTATACTCACATATATGCACACAATACATACACATGTATACCCACACATATGCACACAATACATACACATGTATACTCACACATATGCACACATTACATACACATGTATACTCACACTTATACACACAATACATACACATGTATACTCACACTTATGCACACAATACACACACCTGTATACTCACACATATAATGTACCCAAAAAATATTGTTTTGGCTTTTTCGAAAATGTAATAAAAAGAATTTTGTATATTGTAATTGTCGGCACGAACTACAAACGAGCTACGAAAAGTTGCTGCTGAAATTAAATAACCATATTTTATTATTGAAGAATGATAGAAACTTGGTTCTTGGATTGTTCGAAAGCTAATTAAATTCTCCGTCGTTTGATATATAAATAAAAATTATTTTATCTTTTTAGAGATTTTATCACCTAAGAGATTTTGAAAAAAATTGATTAATTTTTCTATTTTTCTGCACCATGTTTGTGTGGCTGCACATGCTAGAAAAATTTTAAATTTTAGCAACATAATCTTTAAAGTCTCAGCTTTTATTTGAGCCTTGAAAATGGAAAATACGTTCAGTAGTTTTTGAAATATCTTAAAAAATGTCCAAGTTTCTATCATTTTTCAATAATAAAATATGGTAATTTAATTTCGGCAGCAACTTTTCGTAGCTCGCCCGTCGTTTGTGCTGACAGTTTCTGCCGGTAGTGTATATATATATATATATGTTTGTAAAGTACACAATATATAATATATACAAAATTCTTATATAATATGTACACGGAGAAAAATGGATTATACAATTAGGAATATAGAAAAAAAGATCATACTGAATATAATCTGATTAATACCCTCTATAATCTATTTACAACCTTTCAATGTTTTAGAATTATTTCTGGTATTCACAATAAATTATACATTTTATACTCCAAAATCGAATCAAATTATAAATTTAGATTATTACTATAGCAACATGTTTTTTTCAAATTGTCATATTATGAGGTTAAAATCGTTTTGAAAATTTGTTGTGATCGAACTTTTTTACATATGTGCTGCTATTTTAATTTTCCAGGTTTGTAAATTTCTAATAATTGCATTTTTATAAATCTAAAAACAATTATAGCATTATGCATTTATTTACCATTAGCTTATTATATTGATTATAACCATTTTTAGTTTAAATATTACAAGAGAAGATTATTTTTAACCATTTCTTCAAAGTATTTTTATTTACTTACAAAGTGTAAATTTTGTGATTAGTAAGAATTTATTTCTTTGTAAATTTATTTATGATTAATTCATCAATTATTATTGAATTGGTAACAATATTAATAATAATTTTTTAAATAATTTTAATTATTTTGTAGATTTAAAAAAATGAAATTACCAGAAATTTACGAATAAATAAATTTAGGGATTGATCAATTTATTTAATTAATTAATTATTAGCAACAACAAATTCAAATTTTTATTTTTTAAAATTTTATTATTAGGCAATTAAATAGTAAATTAATTTTTTAATTTAAGGGTTAGTTCTAATTTGTCAAAATTTTATTTATTTAAAAACGTAAAGACCAATTATATTGATGCAAGTTTTATAATCTAAATTAATATGATCAATAATTTGAAAATGGTAATACTTAGATATTCAATTTTATAATTCTGGTTAACTATCCTATATACAATTTAAAATATCATAAAAAGTATAATCTGAATTATATCACTTATAATCCATTTTTCTCTGTGTATGTATGTAAAAAGGTCAATACCAGGTCCTTCTAAAATACATAAACACTATTTTTGAGGAAGGATGCATCACCTTGAATTTATTATAATGCATGCTTTTTTAATAATACTTTATTAAAAAATTTATTAATTTTTTTTGTTGGACGGGGGTCGGTTTTTGGTTCGATACCTTCCAGTACCAAACATAAAGTCAATTGACTTTATGTTTGGTACTGGAAGGTATCGAACCCAAAACCGACCCCCGTCCAACAAAAAAAATTAATAAATTAATAAATTTTTTTAATAAAGTATTATGGAGGAAGGATATTTTTTTTATTAAAAAATTTATTTATTACTATCTTATAGTGGCACTATCGGGTCGGACTCGAAAAGTCAAAAATGACCCGGTAATGACGTCTACGTATATTTTTCGGACCTGGTATTGACCTTTCTACATACATATATATATTGTTTGTTTAATTATTTAACTAAATAAATAAATTTATATATCTGACTCCGTTTAAATACTGAGAAAAAAATCAAAAATTTTTTTGAACTAAAAATATATGTTTAATTTAAACATATTTTGTTATTGAATTAATTTTAATTTCTACCGAACGAAAATTACTATGCATTGAATCAAAATTATTATGTTTAAATCAAACATAATTTTTGGTTTACTGTATGACTAAGATAATTATGTTTGATTTAAATATATTGTTTTCTCAGTAAAAATGTTATTTTTTTTATAATAGTTATTGCTAAATGAATTTTTTTACAACTTTTTAAACAAAATTTTATTTCTTCTAAATGAATAAACCGATTGAAATAAATGAAGCTTGAATATTAAGGGGATAAGATATACTTTCATTTAGAATTAGAGACTTTTTAAAGAGTTTATTTTTGAATAATTATTTAACAAATTTGTTATAAACAAATTTTTTTTTTAATTTTCTGCGTCTTTTAAAAATTTGATAAAAATATTAACATAATTAAAACTATAAGAAATCAAAATGTATAGTGCAACATGACTATACTTAGTTTTTAATCAATATTATGGTTATATAAATGTTAACTCGACAGTATTTTGTTTATTTCATAGATGCAAACAATGTTTTAATTCAGAAAAACATCAAACTTTCATGTCTGTTGCAATATAATTTTGATTGTAACTTTTTAAAAATTGTTGCTCATAAATCTTTTCAACGAATTTTGATTTCTTATAGTTTTAATTTTATGTTGAAATTTAAAAAAAAATTTTAAAGAAGCAGAACATTAAAAAAATTATTTTTTCATAAAATTAAATACATAATTATTCAAAAATAAATTTTTTAAGAAGTCTCTAATTCTAAACAAAAGTATAATTATTTTATCTCCTTTATTATATCCCCACTTGATTCATTTAAATCGATTCATTCATTTAGGAAAAATAAAATTTTGTTTAAAAACTTGCAAAAAATTCAATTTGACATAACTTTTATAAAAAAATATTTTTTTTAGTAAAAACTAAAAATCTATACAAAGTAGTAATAGTTGCTCTGATATATAATAAAAGTTGCTTCGCTCAAAATATTAATTGCTCGAGACATTTTAAATATTACTCGACTTTTAATAACATTTATTAATTTTATTAATAAAATTTTAATTTAACATTTAATTTTAACATCCGACTGGTTCTTAAATTGGAACACTGAGAAAACATTATACTTAAATGAAACACAAAAATAATGTTAGACGATTTTGTTTAAATGAAATTAATTTGTAAGTTTAATCTCAATATATAGAAAATATCTACTGCATTGATTCAAAAGTATTATTTGTTTGAATAATTATATTTAATTCAAACATATTTTCTGTTACGGTTTAAACAAAAATTATGTTTAAAAATTTTATGTTTGAATCAAACTTAAAAGTTAACTACATATAATTTAAAATCAATCACAATTTATGTTTGATTTCAATATATAATCTCTTAAACTGAACCAGAAAATATGTTTGAATAAAACTTAAATATGTTTGACTGTATAGCAAAGATATTTTAAGTTTGATTTAAACAAAATTTGTTTGAATCAAATAATTTTTTTTCTCAGTGAAGCCTCAATTGTAGACCTATATTCAGTAGCTTATAAGTCCGAAAATATTGAGTTTAGGAAAAAGTTGTCAAAGAATAAAAGTTTTAGATTTATTTCGACTTTTAAGAAATGTAAACAGTTTTTTTATAAACAAATTAAGTTTTCCTTTTAAAATAAACGTTTATTTTTAGATTCTGGTGCTGCACATGTTCTAAATCAGTTTATATTAATATAATATAACCGACAGTTAAAAAAAATTAATTTGTCCAACGCCTTCAGGGAAATGGAGTCATTGTGCACTAGGCACCAGTGGAGGAATGTACCTCATTCCTCCACTGGCCGTTTGTCCAGTGGAGAAATGAGTTTGCCCAGTGGAGGAATGAGTTTGTCCAGTGGAGGAATGGAGTTATATGTTTATCATTATTTGTGTTTTGGCTTACAATTCATTTATTTCTCTAATTCATTTTTGCAAATATTGTTTTAAGGAAGTATCTAAATAAACAAGTTGCTTACTTCAAGTAAGTAAGCAAGAGAGTAAAAGTAAGCTTAACATTGCTTACACATGTAAAAACTCAATAAATTAAATTTAATGTAAATAAAATAAGTTTAAACAGTTGTTGGACAAAGTATTATGTGCAATTCGTGGAGAACAGCGATTTTCGCTTGCTTGATTGCTGCTCTCGCTGCGCTCGAGCAGCAAACTTCAAGCTCGCGAGAAATCGCCCTTGTTCTCCACTAGTTGCACAATATACTATTGTTTATTCAAAAATTTTTTTTTACATTACTTAAAAGTCAAAATAAAAATAAAACTTTCATTTATTGCCAACTTTTTTCTAAACTTAATATCTTCAGACTTACAAAATATAGGCAATATTTATATATGTAAGTAAAAATATTTTTATTTTATGATTAGAAAATTAGTACTTTAAAATTAACTACAAGTAGGTAAAAATAAAATATCAATATTTAAAATAATTCAATCTTTTATGAAAAAATAAATGTTGAATAACAAATATTTCAAAACAAACATAAATAATTAAAAAAAATAAATTATTATTTACATACACATGTATATATTTACACATAAATACATAACACACACACATATATATATATATATATAAATTAAAATTTTTTTAATATATATAAAATCAATGGAGATGCTATTTAATAAATTTATACAAGTGGAAATAAACAAGTAAAATGTCTTCCGAGCGAGCGTTAGCGAGCGAGGACAACGACGCTAGTTGTTATAAAGAAAAATGTTTAAATTTGTATTTTATGTAATAAAACAATAGTTTATTAAAATTCGTATTATTTCCAAATTTTCATCAAAAAAGATTAAAATAATCTATCTAGTGTCAAACACAAAAAATTATTTTCCCTGACTTACGTAACTAGAGCAACTTAAGTAATTAATGTAAGTTACGCCACCAGAGTAAAATTTCGTAACTATAGTAACTTACATAATTAAAGAAAAATACTATAATTACATAACCAGACTAAATAACGTAACTACAGTAAATTATGTAAATGGTCAAACCTACGTAAGGTTTATTAATTGCATAAGGTGTTATAGTTACGTAAGTTATGCAACTTTGATCATTTGTATAAGTTACATAAGTTTCATCATTTACGTAACTTGCGTAAGTTATTCTAGTTACGTGACTTATGTAAGTTTGATCTTTGACGTAAATTACATACGTAAGTTACGTAAAATTGATTATTTACGTAAGTTACGTAAACTTGATGAATTACGTAAGTTATTGTAGTTACGTAACTTACGTAAGTTGTACCGTTTACGTAGCTTACGTAAGATGTACTGTTTACGTAAGTTACGCAAGTTGTACCATTTACGTAAGTTACGTAAGTTGTATCCTTGGAGTAAGTTACTGTAGTTACGTTATTTACTCTGGTTACGTAACATACGTAACTTACTGTAATTATGTAAATTACTATAGCTACGTAATTTACTCTGGTCACGTAAGTTACATTAATTACTTACGTTGCTCTTGTTACATAAGTATGTGGAAACAATTTTTCTGTGATTGTCACTAAATTATTATGTCTTTCAACCTTTTGTTTCGAGTTGACATGAAACTAAATAGTTTCAAATACTTTTGTTTTTGGATTATTTAAGAACTAAAAAGAAAGTAATTTGCTATTTAATTTCGTTTCAGAAGCGGTTTCTGCTATAAATGAAATTATTAATTATTAGTTAATCAGTACAAATAGGTTAGAAACAACTAACTATTAACGTCAAAGTTTTTTTTACTACGGGGCATTTAAAAAAGTATTTCAATCCTGAAAACTAACAATTCAGGCAAGTCAAGGAAGTTTTACCGAACTATTCCTGAAAACTAACACTCGAGTCAAGTCAAGAAAGTTTTACCGAACTGTCCCTGAAACGTTAGTGACCATGAAGGAGGTATTCAAAAGAAACGTTAAAATTTGATTTAATTTTCATTAAACGTTCAGTTTCAATTTTGTTTTAACTTTTACAGTACTAGTTTGTAAGGAATAAAGATATGACATTAAATTTTGAATATTATTCCTGAAAAAATAATTTAAAAATTATTAAAAATTACAGTTATGCCACTATATCCCAACTTTACTGAAGAATTCGGTAAAATATAAGGAACAAATTTTCTCCGTGTATTTATGAATTAGTTTGGAATTTCTCATTATTTTTAACAATATTTTTGAAACGATTGACAAATGGCTTAGTACCTCACCAGCCCTGTACATAATTCCAACACTGGAGTTCCTTAATTCGCTTGGAAATGTTTGCAATAATGCACCATTACTGCACCAATATCGTTATTCCAGTAATGGAAGTGCAGTACTGACCCAATGTTGGCGCAGTACTGACTGGAAGAAATTAAAAATACTTTATGAAAAAGTTAATTTTTTGTACTATTAATATATTAAACGGGAGGGTAGGGTCAAACTTGTGAAAAAGGGTCTGTTTGTGCATTTTATGGAAAATATCTAAATAGAACTGCGACATTATTACTGCAATTTTGCGCCACTACTGGTATGCAGTATTACGTCGATAATGCGCATCTTTTTAGTCCACAAAAGTATATTTAAAATCAATATTTTTGAAATTTCTGGATTTGCGCTATGGCTATGAACATTATGAATCTAATGCCGTTTGGATTTTCTATTTTCGACCATCTATGACAAAAATTTCATCAACGGCGCACTTTTTTAATTATTTTTAAATAAAAAAAATATATTACAAAAATTAAGCAGGTTTTTTATTGCACTTCAAGACTGTATTTATTTATGTGTAAAACCTCACATGTCAATATTTACAATTTAAAGCTAAATAAAATTTGCAAAAGTAACATTTTTTAGCGCGTCTAAAGTGTGTAGACCCCTTAGGTGCTTATATCTTCTATATTTTCAGTTCAATTTTAATCTGCGATGGCTTATTTTCTTTCTAACAAATTGAACTTTGACGTCAGAGAATGAAAACCCGAAGTAAATACGTTTTTATGACGTAATTAACCAAAAAATCAATCGTTTCCAAAAATTTTGTTAAGCGTATAATGAAAAATTTCAAACAAATGCATAAATTGCTCCTAAACGGTCAGTCGAATTAAAAAATTGTAAATATTTTTTATGGGAAAGTTAATTACTTTTGACTTCATATTCGGATTCGTGAGTAAATTTTACATAAGAATTGGCAGTAAAATGCCGCAGGTCAAAATCTTTGTAAACTAGTGTTATTTATGGTAAATTTTCCACATGTTCTGGGGAAAATGTTTTTTCTTAAAAAGATAGTGAATATTACTGAAAAATTTAATGAAATTTCCCTAAAATTCTGGTGAATATGTTTTCCCCAAAAAATTATTGAATATCATTTAAAAAGTTAGTGAAAATTAACGAAAATTCTAATGAATATATTTTCCCAAAAAAATTAGTGAATATTATTTCTAAAGATATGAAAAATTCCAGAAAATTACGATGACTAAATTTTTTTTCACAAAATAGGTGAATATCACTCAAAAATTAACAAAATTTCCATTAAATTAAAATGAATATATTAAATTTACTTGATGTGATATTTTTGAATAAAGAAGTATTTCGAAATTTTCCATATCTTAGAAATTTTCGTCAAAAGGTCGTTTTAGAGTCAGTAATGTTGCTGTACAGCATTTGCGCGTGAAAGTCTTCTCGTTTTTAAAGTGTTTTGAATAAAAAATAAGTGTTTAAAATTTAATTCAAAATAAAAATGTTTACAATGTTATATTGTATAAATATATAGTGAACAAAAATAGTGATGTTTTTAATTAGTTATTTTTACTATATATAGTTATTTATACATTTAATTATAAGTGTGAGTTATAATGAATTTAATATAATATTTAGACTATTTTATAATTTCGTTCTTCACAATTGTTTATTATGGTTGTGAAAATATATTTTGTAAAACAGTTTTGTAATAACAAAATTGTTTGGAATATAAAGAACCTCTATACAGTACAATTATTTTTTTAAATCTTGAGAGTTTTTTCATCCCTTAAAACAGTAGTATACTTGAAATAACTTATTTCCTAAACCTCGCTTAACTACAGTGGTGTTTACATTTACCCTAAATTTTAGGAAACTTTCAAAATCTCGGGGTAAATGTAAACAGTCAGTTTTAGGCGATTCAGGTGCATCAATATTTTTTTGTACCTCATAAAATTTTTCTAGGGAAGTAAAGTAACAAGATCATGCAAAAAAAATTCGTCCATTTTACCTTTTAACAAAAAACTAATGTTTTTGGTAAAAAATAGATATTCCGTTTACATTTACCCCAAATGACCCTAAATATTAATATAAATATATAGTGAACAAAAATAGTGATGTTTTTAATTAGTTATTTTTACTATATATAGTTATTTATACATTTAATTATAAGTGTGAGTAATAATGAATTTAATATAATATTTAGACTATTTTATAATTTCGTTCTTCACAATTGTTTATTATGGTTGTGAAAATATATTTTGTAAAACAGTTTTGTAATAACAAAATTGTTTGGAATATAAAGAACCTCTATACAGTACAATTATTTTTTTAAATCTTGAGAGTTTTTTCATCCCTTAAAACAGTAGTATACTTGAAATAACTTATTTCCTAAACCTCGCTTAACTACAGTGGTGTTTACATTTACCCTAAATTTTAGGAAACTTTCAAAATCTCGGGGTAAATGTAAACAGTCAGTTTTAGGCGATTCAGGTGCATCAATATTTTTTTGTACCTCATAAAATTTTTCTAGGGAAGTAAAGTAACAAGATCATGCAAAAAAAATTCGTCCATTTTACCTTTTAACAAAAAACTAATGTTTTTGGTAAAAAATAGATATTCCGTTTACATTTACCCCAAATGACCCTAAATATTTTTTTCCAAAATATTTACAGAATTTCTTAAACAAAATTTGATTTATCATTGAGAATCAGAGAATGTGCAAAATATTTTCCAATTTTTATTTTCCAACTGTTTTTTAATTTTTTTTTAAATAAAAAGATTAATTACCTATAGTCCTCAAATGTTTATTACAAAGTGCAAATTTTTCTGGAAAAAAGAAAAATATTGAAAAATAACATTCATAATTAATTTACATCTATAAATAACAATACGGTATCAATTGCGGACATACTCTCAACCAGCATTGTCTTACTGCTGAACCAGTGCTGTCTGGCGACACTGACAGATAGTACTTCGCCAGCGCTGCACAGTGTTATCATTTCAGCGTTATGCCAGTGCTGTCTGTCAGCGTAGTTGCCAGTACTGATAGTGCTGACGTAGTACTCTGCCAGTTCTAATTTTCCCTTTGGGTAATTGACACAAGTACAAATTTTGCGTTCCAAATAAATATTTATTTATAAAATTAAATAATTTTTTACACAAACTAAATATTTTTTTAATACAAATAAATTTTTGAATAATTTATATTATTTTACAGTAAATAAAATGTATTAAAATTTTTAATTTGCGCAAATGAAATAATAAAGAAAAGTATATTGTAATATAATATACAATATAATAATAAATAAAAAGTTCTCATTATTTGTTAATTTGACCTTGGAAGAGAAAAATTTGCAACGTAATTTGCTCTTTTTATAGAAATTCGCATAAATTCTATAATTTTTCCCATAAGTGAGGATCGGTTAAATTCTCATTGTTCTTATATACATCAACAAAATAATCTTCAGTATATATATATATATATATATATATATATATATAAAGATGAATTTTATTTAACCATATGTCTCACATTCCTTGAGTACCTTTAACGAGTTCAATTTCAACCTCATTTACATCTTTACATTAACGACTTATGTGATTGGCCTAACCAAGAATGGACAAGTCATTTTCTTTAAAATTGTTTTAGAAAATGTTTTGCACTTTTAATAAAACGCATTTTTAAACATTAAGCGCTTTTTTGTTATAACAATTTTTTTTAAATTAAAGTATAAGGCCTCTTTTTTATATATTATAGGTAAAGAAATTTCCTTTTAAAGAGTTTTATGCTTATGTTAATATTTTATAAAAAATTTACATATAGTGAAAAGTTTATATTTAAAAAATATTCTGCAGAATTATCTACAAAATAATCTAAAAAAAGTTACGAAATATATATAAAATTAATATCTACTAAATTAAATATATTTAACCCTTAAACCGCACACTGCCGAATCCATTCTTAAACCACACACTGAGACTTTTAAGTGTGTTCTCCAAGTTAGAATAGGATATTATCTTTTGGAAAAATTATCTTATATAGCTCAATGCATCTATTTTGAAGGAGAATAGGTTACATAATGATTTTTTTAATTTAAATAATTAAAAAAGTTTTTAAATCTACTGAAATTACCTTAAATAAAAAACTGGGTGTCAGACAAGCAGAAATTTTTCGCCGTCAACTTCATAAAATTGTTAAATACACAAAGACACTCGGCAGACTAATGTCACTGACGAAACATAATGTCAAATACAAAATGTACTGTCTAATATCAACACATGTTCCATTTTTACGAATTTAACCGAAATATTAGAATAAAAAGCTAGTATATGGGTGTCGCACACCCAGGGTGCGGTTTAAGGGTTAAAAAATTAAATATATACATGAGGCATTCCATGTCAAGTGATCCAGGTGGAGAAAAATTTTTCTCCAATCGTAGCAAAACTTGGGGCTTTTGTAGTACTAATAAATAGTAATTTTTTGTGAAAATATTTTTTTTACCTAGTCCAATATTTTCCGAGGGGGAGGGGTTTAAATTTTTCGGTTTTTCAGTACAATGCTTATTTCGATAATTTTTTACTCTTAAACTATTAAACCTAAAAATTTGGCAAGGTACATTTTGGAAAGGTTTTTTCGTGCTCTTTCGATTGAAAATAAGCATTTCAAAAAAAAAAATTTTTTGTCCCAAAAAAATCAAAATTAAGAATAAATTTTAATTTTTTGGAAAAAAGGTCCCATTTTTTTTAAACGAAAGCTGATGTTTTTTCCTAAAAGGACATATAAATGAAAAAGTGGGACAAGAATGTTTAAACAATGAAAAAATGAATTTTCTCGTAAACAGACCTAAAAACCGGGTTTAGTGAGTAGATATCTGTTTTTCAATGTTTAAACATTCTTGTCCCACTTTTTCATTTATATGTCCTTTTAGGAAAAAACCTCAGCTTTCGTTTAAAAAAAATTGGACCTTTTTTCCAAAAAATTAAAATTTATTTTTAATTTTGATTTTTTTGGGTCAAAAAATTTTTTTTTTGAAATGCTTAAGATAAAAGTCCCAATTATGGGACACTGTTTTAGTTAAACTAAATTTCCATGATAAATTTCTTGGAATCAAGAGTGTTAATATGAACAATTAGGGTATAGATTGAAAGATTTGTATGTTAGGAATAATATTTAGGCCCTAAAATGGTTATATTTTATAAAATAAAAATAATGTTAATTAAATTCTGAAACTCTGCACTGCACTAATTATGAGACAATGATTTCCTGTTGTACGGGTGTCCCATAATAAATGCCCCTATTATGAGACACTTATTTAATTCAATAAGTAATTAAAATTCTATTAACTTATCTCAATAATTTGATTATTAATTATAAAGAATAATGTACAATAAACATATTCTGGTATTTTAAATAATTGTAAAACTATTTTTTTGTAGAAAATTAGTGCGAAAATACTGAAAATATTTGAGGTTATGTTTGCTGCATATTTTCTGTGTGTCTCGTAATAGGTCATGCAAATAATAAATGCACCTAACGTGGGACGGTAGTCTGACGAAAAACCTGGCTTACATTAATTAAAAAGCTAAAATGCAATTAAACATTTCTTATTAAATTAAATGCTATACAGAAATAATTATTCTTATAACGTGTAAAATTTATTGAAATAAGTAGAAATTTCTAATCATCAATTTTAATTCCATTTATTTTATTTTTTGTAATACTGTCTCATAATAGGGACAAAATTGTAAAATGTCCCATAATTGGGACTTTTACCTTATTTTTTTGGGTCAAACAATTTTTTTTTGAAATGCTTATTTTCAATCGAAAGAGCACGAAAAAACCTTTCCAAAATGTACCTTGCCAAATTTTTAGGTTTATTAGTTTAAGAGTAAAAAATTTTCAAAATAAGCATTACACCGTAAGACACCTGGATCGCTTGACATGGAATGCCTTATATATTTAAAAATAATTTTCAGACAATTTATTTTTTTTTTCAGAGAGAAACTGAGAGTACGCACGTAATGCAAAGCATGCTTTCCTTTGAAAGTCTGCCCCCTCGCTGCCAAAAGTCCTAAGCTTAGGTGGTTAGCTATATATATTGCCTAAATAGGTGAGATCGCACACATATGTCAAATGTAATGGCAAAGCCGAATTATAATCGGAATCGCTCGTGATCACTCGTAAAATGCAAGGAACGCGAGGAATACCGATTAGAAGAATAGAACTAAAAAAGAGGTTATGTCAATGTTTTGACATTTTTACACTGCAACGTTTTTTTGTGGTTTTGATGCTGATAAAATTTTGTATTTACACCAAAATTTGTAATAGTAGTTCAATGTGATATTAATAAATTCCCAGGTTAAATCCGGCACTTTTGCCTATTTAAAATTTCTGGTTTCAAAACTATACAAATTATGATACAACCACGAAGTAGTATAAGGAGACCTCACGCCAATGCTTAGCAGCGGCAAAAATCAACACATTTTAGGGGGGTTAGAGTTATGAGTATTTGCACCACTAGCAGAGGTTGCGCCATTACGGCTGAAATGTAAACCATGGTCGCCATTACACTTCGTCGTATTTCTTTAATTTGTAGGTTATGTTCATATACAGTAGCAGACGAAAAATGTTAGTACAATACTTTAACCACAGAGGCGCAACCTCTGTTAGTGGTGCAATCTCTGAGATCTCTGTCCCCCCAAATATGTGCAGTTTTTTTTGTCGCGTGAGGTCTCCTTATACTACTTCGTGGATACAACAAAATTTCAGATGCATTAATCGCCGAAAGACTTTTATTTACATTGTTCATATGTTCATATTTAGGTATACATTTTTCTAAAGAGAAATACATAAATTACACTGCAAAATAAATTTTCTGTACATTTACAGGTTTTTTTACAGAAATTTGTAAAATAACAATTTTCTGTAAATTTACTACATAGTCTGAATGTAGTAAAAAATAGTCAAAATTATTACTGATTATTACCTGCTTTCAGAGTAGTGAATTTACAGAAAATTGTAAAATTGAGACTAAAAAGAGATTGTAAATTCTATACTTTTAGACGTTATATTACAATTTCTATAAAAATTGTAAATCAGAACATTTTTTTATAGTGATATTTTAGAGATTTGAGCGTATTTAAATATTTACAGCAACAAATTCTCTTTAAAAAAAGAGGAATTAAAATTAGCAAATATAATATTGTATTAATAATTTTAATTCCCAACATTTATATTAGTATTTTTACACTAAGCGATAAACTCATTATATTGCATAAATTAGGGAAACATTTGGGAATTTGATCAAAAGTACTGAAAAAATATTAAATTTCTAAAATTGAGAACAAAATTCCTGTTTCATTCATAATATGCTAAGTTTTAAAGGTGAATTGAAAAAATTATATTTTCAATTTACCTTCGAAACTTAGCAATCATTACAAATTTTAATGGACACAAAACTTTGGCAGGGTGGCCACATTGTCAGTAAAGTCAGGGAAAAAATTTTTTATTAGTTAAGTCAGGAAGAACAAATTTTTGTCAGTAAATTGAAGGAAATACCAGGATTAAATCCTATAGGTGAAATTTTTTGCGGGGAAATTAAGCGAATTGAGACTAATTTTGAAAAATTACGAATTTTTCAACTTTTGTCCAAACATTAAAACAAAATATAACAATTTTTAGTTTATTTAGTTAATTTTTTTCTATAAAAAGAATTTTGTCAAGGAAAATAATTTTAATGTCAGTAAATTGTCAGGAAAATTGATAAACTGAAACTTGTGGCCACCCTGCTTTAGACTTTTTTCATTTCTTTCAATAAATAATTGAACTTTATAACATGTTAAATTAATTAATTTTAAATAATTAAATTATTGAATTTTTTAAGATTTGTGATTGCAATTTTTAAAAATGATTGAGTTTTAGAAAATTGTATGTTTATAATAATTTTTGTAAATCCAAAGTCATGTAAAAAAATAATAATCACTAGTTCAGTTAAAAAAAGTGAAAATTTTTTGCCTTTGAGTTTCGGATTTTTCATTAAATGTTAATGAAAGAAAAAAATTATTAATGTTTCGAATAAGTTTAGAATTTAAAATATTCTTAAAAAATAAAAATTCTATATCTGGAAATCAGGAAAAAACAAGAATGAATTAAATACAAATTATTAGTACTGCTTACTATAATTTGAATCAGTAATGCTTTGAAATTATGCACGTTTTGATATTGGTTGAAGTGGGGGTAACAAGCGACTGTTGCTTTCTCAGTATAGAAAATTGTATAGAAAACTGCTACACTCTGGGCGACTGATGATTTTCCTCTTGCTTACTATGCGTAACACCAACCCCCTTAGATTGAGCATGAGAGAGAAATGAAACATGTTCAAAATTTTGAATGGACAAAATGCATGTAAAAATATTTTGTAAAATTTATATAAAAACTATATACATTTTTTTATTTTTTTTCAATATATTTTTTATAAAAATTATATAAAATTTATATTAATATTTAATTTATTTTGTATAACAATTTGAGTATATACTTTTTCTATATACTATAAATAGTAAATAATATAGGTAGATAAAGTATAAAAAATATATTTAAATTATATATAAAAATTTACGTTATTAATTACGTAATAAATTTAAAAGATCTAAGCAGTTTACAAGTATTATATTTACATTTTAATATTTCAAAATTTGAAATGTGTATATAACTTTTATTACTTTTATATAAAAATTTTTTATAATTTAAATTAGTTTCTTTCAATTTGAATTTTTTATGATTTCTTAGGTATTTAATAATTTGACATTAAACTTGCACTTACCTTCTACTACTAGAATATTAAACGCCAGTCAAAACTTTATATTTTATTGATGAAAAATAAAAATTAATATTTTTACGACAGAAAAAATCGGATTGTTACAACAATTGGATACTTATGCAATCGGAAAAATTGTGGAATATTATTATTTAATATTATATGTTTAATTTATAATTTTAATTATTTTATTATTTTTAATTATAAATAAAATAAATAAATTGACAATTAGGGAAATTATTACATATTTTTTATCAAATAAATATAATTGTTTTTAAAAATGACAGTAATTTTTGATGGCAAATGCACTCTCATTAAAAGATTTAATAATATAAAAAAATTCAACTAATTGCTTTGGCCTTTTATTATAAAATAGTAAAGTTTAAATTATTAGAAATCCTTGTGTAACTTAAACAAAACATTTTATTGAAAGAAAATTCCAGGTATTTTAATAAATGAGATTAAACAAATGAAAAAAATAAATTTTAGGCAAATTAGTAAAAAATAACCCCTTGTCTGCAGTCATTCAAATATTCTTGTATGACCCGATTTTTGCATGTAGACTATACATCGTGGCTTGATGGTTAAACATCCATTTTAATGAATCTGACGTCGCTGACACGTAGGCTATATTAATAACAATAGGAAAATTAATGATAATTGAATTTCTTCATATAGTAGTAGAATTAAAAACTTTTTATTTTTATTTACTTGTTAATTATTATCATAAATACTTTTTTACTTTAAATTTTTAAAATAAATATATTTTATAAATAAATACCAAGTAGAGCTTGTTTCCCTTCTCCATTCAGAGCAGGGCATTTTCTCCTTAGTGTCTTTTCCCTTTCCATTAATTGTCCCACCATTCCATGTGCCAAAATATTTGGGGATGTAGCCGATTTTTTCGCGCATTCTAGTGCTACTTTATCCACGTGGATGTTGCTGTCCTTAATCAACTCGATAGTCTAAAAATATTTTAATAATCTATTATTTATCATTGTAAAATAAACAATAAGTTTTGTATTTTTAGCATCTTAAATAATTTAATAATTAATTTAATTACTGGAGTAAAAAATTTACAAAAATGTTTATATATTAAGTTTTAAAAGTAAGTTTTTCATTAGTAATTAAAATTAATTATTAAATAAAGTCTAAATAAATAAATGATAATAATAAATAAGTAATTCATAAATAATAATAAATAAATAATAAAATATTTTTTAAAAAAATTTTATTCTTTAAAATAAAAATTTAAAACAACTAAAATCCATAAAAGAAAAAAAATTTGTGTAATTATAAATTCATGTAATTTTACTTTTTTGTTTCCTTCGTCATATTTTAAGGTCCATCTGTCGTCATAATTTTTGTGATTAACGATTAGAGTGTGCGGATTGTTGCGATTGAGAGTAGTGGCTTTTGAATTGGTCGCTTTATTTTTATTCTTGCTAGACCGTCCCGAGCTCAAGATTGCCTTATAGTCTTCAAAAACGTTTTCATTCTTATCATCCTCATCTTCGTCATCAATGGATAAAACTTCGTTATCATCTTCACCATAATCCTTGGCATTTTCAAAAACAAATTTCCTCGGAGCGCTTTTGAATTTTTGAAAAACTGGAACCGCTTGTAACCTGCTGCCTTTTTAAATTTTTGTGAGTCGCAGTTTCAGGTTTTTGTTCGCCAATTATATTCTTCGTCTGAGCATTACTTTTCGACAGTATCTTTTCTAATTCCTATCCAAATTAGTAAATAGTTTTGTTAAATAAATATAATTATTAATTTTAATTAAAAAATTAATAATTAAATGAAGTTTAATTAAATTAAATAAATAATAAATTAAATAAATAATAAATTAAATAAATAATAAATTAAATTAAATTAACTACTTTAAATTCTACAGATATTAAATGAAAAATATTATTTTACTTACAAAAGTAGCCCTGATGAATCCATCTAAATTTTTTTGACATTCTCTGGTCAGCAGTTTAAAAGTCTCCAATAATTTTCTTGGATCCGTAGATTCAGAGGAAACTTCTGGGGATTTTTTGGTGGTCTTGATTTCTGCAGCAACATATTTTTCTTCGAATTTGGCAGCTTGTTTTCTCGCCTCCTGAAATATTTATAAAAATTAATAAAAAAAACCCTTAAGAAACATGAAAATAATTATTTTTAATTAAATAATAATAACAGGCTTTCCACAGGCCAGGGAATTAAGGGAAAAGCTAGGGATCTACTATTATATCATATTAACAAGAACTTTCTTTGTTCTTTGTTTTCGTCGTATATATATATATATATTATATATTCTATCATACCCATGTTTACTTACACATATACACACAACTCATACACATGTATACACACAACTCATACACATTTATACTCACACATATACACTCAATACATACACATGTATACTCACACATATACACTCAATACATAGAATGTATACTCACACATATACGTACAACACATACACATGTATACTTACACATATACGTACAACACATACATTTTTAATGCCTGAAAATGAGACACGAGATGAAGTTAAATGTCTCAAAATATGACAGATCTTGTATCTCAATGGTTTTAACACTTAAAGCAACTCATTTTAAGACACGCGTGAGA
This sequence comes from Leptopilina myrica (nomen nudum), assembly GCA_032872475.1. Lineage (NCBI taxonomy): Eukaryota > Metazoa > Arthropoda > Insecta > Hymenoptera > Figitidae > Leptopilina > Leptopilina myrica (nomen nudum). The sequence goes on from CM065467.1 coordinate 10,453,305, forward strand.
TACCAGATTTTGCAGTGTGTATACTCACACATTCTTGAAAAAACTTAAAACTCGGGGAATTCATTTTTCTGTAGTAATGTGCCCTAAAAAATTGTTTTGACTATTCAAAGATTTGATAAAAGTTGGAGGCGAAACAATTTTACTATTTTTGTTAAAACCCGTCTACTTTTTCAATTATTTCTGTACATACTTATAATGGGAAAAAATTTTGTTGTGTGTGTTTCTGAAAGGTTTTTTCATGCTCTTTCCTATGGTGAATTTTACTTCTTTATACTTTAAATGAATAATGAAAATTACTAATTATTAAATAAAACACTATTTATATTTAATTTATAATTATTATACATATATTATAATAATTAATTAATCTTAAAATGTACATGTTTAAAAAGTGTATTTGGCCATCTCAATATAATTAGTTAATTTATTTTCCTGTATTTTCCGACAAAACATTTTAAAAATTAAAAATTCTTTTTTCTTCATGAATTATGAAAGCATTACTTCTTCGTTTTCAAACAAATTTTACTTTTTTAAAAAAGTATAATTTACTTCAAGGAATCTAAATTTTATTATAAAATCCGAGTAATATTTAAAATGTCCCGAGAAATTAATACTCTGAACGAAGCAACTTTTATTATGTTGTTATTGCATTGAAAAAAAAATTTATTTGATACAAATAACCGGTTGTTTGACTATTATCAAATAAATATTCACTTAAATCAAATAATTTTTATTTGAATCAAATAAACTGTATTTGAATCAAATATTTCAGTATTTAAAGCAAATATTATTTACTTGATTCAAATAAAAATTATTTGATTTAAGTAAATATTTATTTGATAATAGTCAAATAATCGGTTATTTGAATCAAATAAAATTTTTTTAGTGTATTTATTAAACTTTTATTTTTAGTTTTTACTCGAAAGAGCCATCGTTATGGAACAAAATTTTATGTGTATGTTAAATATTGTTATTAACCCTTGTGTTTATACCTGGGTACCCACGACTAAACATTTTTTTCATTTTACTAACGTAAAAAATTTTTGTTTGTTTGTTATAAATAAATAAAAAATTATTTTAAACTATAGATATGCAGTGTCAGGACTTTGAGTGGCTGAGACAAATAGTTTAAAAATTCATTACACAGAAAAAAGTATTGAACCAAGATCATTTTTCTTGGTTAAAACAAATAGTGAGATTGAATACGGCCAAGACTATTATAGTATTGATTTAAAAAAACGATTTTTTGACATAGTATATTTGGAAAAAGAACATATATTCTTGATCCGAGAAAATGTGGAACTCGACCAAGAAGTTACTTTTTAATTTGAGTTGAAACAATTATTAACTTATATTAATCTTCCCATTTTCTTAGCTCAAGATTAAGAGTGTTGGATGAAATAAATACTTATATAAAAAAATAAAAAAATGATTTGTCCAGTGCTCAAAATTACTTGACACAAGAAAATATGGGTTTGTTTCGAGGGGGTATTTACTTGTGTATTGGAGTGTACGTTTCTCACGTAATAGTCATGTAATAGTCACGTAATTGAGTGTAATCCTTAATAGAAAAACTCCTATTTTTTTGGCTGGATTTTGGATGATAACGGTCGCTATTGGTTAAAAATCTCATGATAACGCTTGCTATTGGTTGATAATCTCATGATAACGCTTGTTATTGGTCAAAATAGATGAGAACGGTCGCTTTCGGTTGAAAATCTCATGATAACGATTACTATTGGTTAAAATGAGTTGATAACGGTCAATGAGTTGATAACGGTCATCATTGGTCCTTAATAGAAAAACTCCTATTTTTTTGGCTGGATTTTGGATGATAACGGTCGCTATTGGTTAAAAATCTCATGATAACGCTTGCTATTGGTTGATAATCTCATGAAAACGCTTGTTATTGGTCAAAATAGATGAGAACGGTCGCTTTCGGTTGAAAATCTCATGATAACGATTACTATTGGTTAAAATGAGTTGATAAAGGTCATCATTGGTTAGAATTCGATGATAACGGTGCTCATTGGCAGCCAAATACGATGATAACGCCTGCCATTGGTTCATTGCCAAGAGTCGAAAAATCGAAATATCAAAAATAAATTGCGGATGAATGAATTAAAAATCATTTGTGCGCGCGCAGCTTTAAGGTTTAATTTTCTTTACCACGTGGTCGCAAGCAAATAGTGTGGTGTAATGTGAAATTTATTTAAAAAAGAATAAAAATTGTGATTAAAGTGTTAAAAGGTAAAGTTTTTTTATATATTATTATTGTTTGTTAATATTATAATAATATACTAGCTGTCGTACCCGTCTTCGATGGGTTTTAGTTTCTACAGATACATTTAATAATGTGTCTAGCACCAGTCTCGAAAAATAGGAAATATTGGGAAATTTAATTTGACTGGAGAAATAATAATTAGCTACCATTAACTATTTCATTATAAAAATATTACTATTTTAAAACAATGATTGACTTTTTATCATCAAATAATTTATTTTTTATTAATTAAAATGCAGAAAACAATGTTTGTCAATTATTTGTAGAAATATATTTATAGTATTATAAGTTAATCCAAAATTTTCACCAGTTTTTGGAGTTATACACTCGGGTCGCAAAGTTTCAGTACATTTGGACTTTCACTTGTAAATGCTCGCTCCACTTCAAATTCAAATATTTCTGTAAAAATAGGTGCAACAGCTATCAAACAAGGATCATTTTAAAGCTCAATAAATTTAGAGTCAAATAGGCAAAAAAAATAACCAATTTAATATTGTAAATTTGAAAATATAATTCTTTAAAGTTAGAGATTTTTTATGAAAATTGCGATTTCGTAATCTGGAGTTTAAGCAAACGCCAATTAATGAAAAAATTTCTCTAAGATTTGACAGTTTTACAATATAATGTACAAATTTCAATCGTTAATTCGAGACCAAAATCTTTTATAAGTATTCAGTATTTGCCTTAAATTCTGTAAAAATAATTACTCTTGCTTTCTATTTGACTCTAAATTTATTGAGCTTTAAAATGATCCTTGTTTGATAGCTGTTGCATCTATTTTTACAGAAATATTTGAATTTGAAGTGGAGCGAGCATTTACAAGTAAACAGTCAAAATGTACTGAAACTTTGCGACCCGAGTGTAGTAAAATTTAAATACGAACTAATTGTATCATAATTGCTTAAATCTAAAATAAGACCTATATTGCAAGCTGAATTCACAAATTTTCCCGATTAAATAAAATTCCTGCATATTTCCCGTTTCTTCCCAGTTGGTAGAACCCCTGTTAAAAGTATTTGTAAAAACACAAAAACCCGTCAAAGAGTATTTTCATAAAATATGTAAATTTTTGTAGCCAATTGTAGTTTTATTTATCGTTTATTCTCATCAGAAAAATTTATATTTGATGAGAAAATATACACAGGAAAAATTTTGGAAAAAGATTGGAAAAACCGGATAGTTTGTTACACAAAAATAATAATAGATACTCTATTTAACTTTTGCCTTTACAATGCTCAAAACATCCATGATAGTTAAACCTAGAATTAGAATACCAAAACTTTTTACACTCTAAGTTTTTCCCCAGTAGCATAATGCAAGTATAATTTCACAGGTATTCTTGAATTTCTGTAGTATGAATTTTATCATAAAAAATCTCCATTTTCAATCTCCTTTAAAAATAATTTTAAAGCTATGAATTAATATTTTTTAATATTGTTTAGCACTTATCGTTTACCATTTTTAATATTTTCGAAGTTTTGTAATTGAAAATTTTTTGATTAATTGGATAAAGAAATTATTCTAAATTCAATTATTTTGACGTCAAAAGTTTAAAAGATATATACTAAAAAATAAAAAAATTAGAAATATACATTTTTTAAATGTTTAGAAAAAATTGAATACCTCCCGTTCTAATTAATATGTTTAAAATCTGTAAATTTATTGTTTATATACACCCTGATGCTTTAATGCCTTCCACGGATGAACGTGTTCCACTCACATGTTCCCATGAGTGCAACACGTTCATCCGTGGAAGGCATTAAAGCATCAGGGTGTATATCTCACAAAAGTCATAACTGATTAATTTACTGCAATCTACCAAAATGAAAAAAAAATTTTGCCAAAAATAATGTCCTATTACCAAGATGTAAGTATAAAAATGTTTTCAAAAAATTAAAAAAATCGAAATTTTTCAAATATTATATTTGTTAATGAATTGCTTTTAAATGATCTATAATTCATTGTTACATGTTATTTAGTCAAATTTTGGCATAATTTTTCCAAAAATTGTCTCTTATAAATAGATAATTTTTTCGTTTTTTAAAAATTTCCGAAAACATTATTATACTTACATCTGAAACATGGAATAGTATTTTTGGCTAAATTATGCTAAAATGTGACTAAATAACATGTTATACTCAATTATAGATCGTTTAAAAGCAATACATGAAAAAATGTAAATTTTAAAAAATTTCAATTTTTTGAAAACATTTTTATTTTTACATCTTAGTTATAGGACACAATTTTTGGAAAAATTATGCTAAAATTTGACCAATTAACATGTAACAATCAATTATAGATAATTTAAAAGCAATTCATTAAAAAATATAAAAATTTGATATTTGCGATTCTTTAATTTTTTTAAAATCATGTTTATACTTTCATCTTAGTTATAGGACATTGTTTTGGCAAATCTATTATAGAATGTAACTAAATAACATGTTTTACTCAATTATACAAAGTTTGAAAGCATTTTTTAAAAAAGGTAATATTTGAAAATTTTTTATTTTTGAATTTCTTGTATAAATTTAATATCTTCCGTTCTAATTAATATTTTTCAAATTTGTAAATTCAAAAACCTTCCTTGGCCTAAGGTCAAACATTCTGTCAAATTTGGTTTCAAACGGTTGAGCCGTTTTTAAGTGATTCGCGAACAAAGATTCTGTGACATACGGACATACATACATACATGAAATTTTTTATTAGCATTTTTGGAATCCTGGATACTCAAAACGAATAAGTATGTGTAAAATTTTAAGTTCTGAGCAATGTACAAACAAAAGTCTCATCTTATATATATATATTTATATACGTATATTGATAATATATGACGTGCCGCGACAAAAGGGACCTTAGCTGCTTAGAATTTTAGGTTATGTTTAGAGTACTTTTAACTTCATTAAAAATTTATTATTGATTATTTAACATCAAAAGCATATTTTTCTGAAAATATTGCACATAATAATCGGTTTATTCATTTAGAAGAAATAAAATTTTTTTAAAAAGTTGCCAAAAAATTCATTTTGCAATAATTTTTTTTAAAATATTTTGATGACGGTTTTTTGATAAACACATTCCTAAGGCCAAATTTCTATCAATGTTATAAACCATTTTGATAAATTTTAACAAATGAGCGATTCTATGTGAAGTGATAAAGGAATTTTATGATACAATGCTTATCTTGATTTTCTTTTAAACAATTAAATAAAAAAATTTGTCAAAATTTACTTACGATAGATTTCTTCATGCTTTTTCGATTGGAAGTAAGCATTTTGAAAAAAAAATTTGACCTAAAAACCTTAAAATTAAAAATAAAATTTGATTCTTTGGAGGGTAAAGAGTTTTTTTCTTTTCTTATTTTTTTAAAGGAAAGCTCAAGTTTTTTTCTATAAGGACATATAGATGACAAAGTGGACAGAGAATGTTTTAACACTGAAAATTTTCTACTGCTTGGGGCGCTGCGGACTGCCCTGCGACACGGATTTAAAACGGTTAACAAATTTATTTTTTAAATTCTTATTTCCACTCTAAAGAGTATGAAAAAATCTATCGAAACTGAACTTGATATATTTCTTTTTTTCATTGTCTAAGAGTAAAAAATAATAAAAATAGGCATTGTACCGTGAAATTCCAAAACTTTCATCCTCTCCCATCCAGAAAATATTAAACTAAATAAAAAATAATTTCACTAACAATTACTAAGCATTAGTAATACAAAAGCCCCAAGTTTAGGCATGATTGGAGAAAAATTTTTGTTCACCTTGATCACTTGACATAGAATCGTTCATATATGTATATTAATGATAAAATTAAACAAAATATATAAAAATTTATTTTTAAATTTATCTTTATATATTATAATTTTGTTTCAGGTATCCGAAATCTACAATTAAGTAGATTTACTTAGAATATAGAAATTGGTTTTTGAAAATTAGTTTAGAAGTAATTAGTTTTTGAAAATTGGTTAGAGTAAATTAGTTATTTGAAATTGCTTTTTGGTTACTTTGAAGATGCTAGATTGTTAATTAGTTTTTTATTACTGGCTCAGATTATTGGACATATATTATATTTGATTGACTAAGATTTGTTTATAAATTGTATATGATTTGTTGGAATATATGATTGGATTTAATTGAATTAGATTGGCAGAGAAATATTGTAATTGTTGATATTAGTAAACCGAATAACAAAGTATGTTTTCTCATGTTGAAAGTAAGATTGAAGTTTCTAAGGATGGAATGTTGGATGATATACATATTTACGAATTTCAAAAGATATTGGAAAGAGAGTCTAAATTAGCTTTTAGTATGCAAAGTACTTTATTAATACAATGTCCCAATTTAATTAAGGCAATTAAAGAAGGAAAAAAACATATTCAAATACTTTTCAGTGGTGATAACGATAAGGGTCATTGGATTTGTACTTATTATAATAGAAAAGTTTTATGTATTTATGATAGTTTAAACATCGGTTGTTTAAATAAGGATCAATTGCTTTATTTAAGTAGATTATATCCTTTTAAACCTCCAGTAGTTTTTGAAGCTGTTCAACAACAACCTTTTGGCAGTTATGATTGCGGAGTATTTTCAATTGCATTTGCTACATCTATTTTTTTTAATGAATCGCCAAATACTCTTGATTATGTTATTTATAAAGAAAATTCGACGAGTCAAAGGAATGAAATGAGCGAAATGCGAAAGAATTTAAATTTAATGTTTAAGGAAAGTCGTTTAATCCCTTTTCAAGCGAAAAAATCAACTGATATTAGGTCTTATATTATTGAGAATAATTGGGAACGTCTTATTGAACAACCTGATAAACTTTGTAATGAAGCGGCAACCTATAAATATATGAATCCTCTTATTAATATGAATCAAAAATTTTTAAATCGGAGTTCAGAATTTATTTCTGCTTTAAAAAGCAAAAATAAATTGAGAGAAAAAAGTCTTCCTTCTAAAATAGATCATAATAGGACTCAAGTTTCTAGAGATGAAATGTTGGTTGATATTCACATTCATGAATTTCAAAAGATATTAGAGAGAGAGTCAAAATTAGCTTTTAGTATGCAAAGTACTTTGTTAATACAATGTCCCAATTTAATTAAGGCAATTAAAGAAGGAAAAAAACATATTCAAATACTTTTCAGTGGTGATAACGTTAAGGGTCATTGGATTTGTACTTATTATAATGGAAAAGTTTTATGTATTTATGATAGTTTAAACAACGGTTGTTTAAATAAGGATCAATTGCTTTATTTAAGTAGATTATATCCTTTTAAACCACCAGTAGTTTTTGAAGCTGTTCAACAACAACCTTTTGGAAGTAATGATTGCGGAGTATTTTCAATAGCATTTGCTACATCTATTTTTTTTAATGAATCGCCAAATACACTTGATTATGTTATTTATAAAGAAAATTCGACGAGTCAAAGGAATGAAATAAGCGTAATGCGAAAGAATTTAAATTTAATATTTAAAGAAAGTCGTTTAATTTCATTTCAAAGGAAACAATCCTGCGAGATTAGATATTATATAGTTGAGTATGATTGGAAGCGTCTTTTAATTAATAGGTCTAATGATCTTTGTAATGGAAGTATCAAACCTCGTTCTACTTCTGAAGTTTTTACTTTAAATGCGCCATGTAAAAAGTTAAAGTTATCATATATAACGAAAACAGAAGAACAAAAATTATTTATAAAAAATGTAAATAACAAACATTACGAGTCAAACCAACAAGATTTCTTGAGTTCTACAGACATTCAATATACTAATGATACTGCAGATCCTCAGAATCAGATACAAAAGGAAAGAATAAAATTAAATATTGAAGAAAAAAAATAGATCAAGAATCACTAATTGAAAATGTAGATGATATTAGTTACGGTTCACCTAGATGTTCTACTGTCTCATCTGTTAATAATGATTTAGAAAAATTCAAATTAAAAACGCCGTATGCAAGACTAAAAAGATTTCGTGAAAATAAAAAAAATAAGGACAAGTTATCTATTGAAAATCAGAATAGTTCTAAAGAAATTCGTACTATTAATGATAATCTAATAATGAATGATGTTCAGAAAGTGATTACAATTTTAGAAAATAAAACTTTGAATTTAAACAAACAATGTTTCCTTAGTTCTTCAGATATTAAGAGTACTAACAGTATTGTAGGTCATGAGAGTCAGATACAAAAGAAAAGGATAAAACTAAATAGTGAAGAAAAAAAAAGGATCAAAAATCACTAATTGATAATGTAGATGACATTAGTTACCGTTCACCTAGATGTTCTAAAGTCTTATCTGTCAATAATGATATAGGAGAACTAAACTTAAAAACACCATATGCAAGACTAAAAAGATTTCGTGAAAATAAAAAAAATAAGGACAAAATATCTATTAAAAATTAGAATAGTTCTAAGGAAATTCGTACTATTAATGATAATCCAATAACGTATGATGTTCAGAAAGTGATTACAATTTTAGAAAATAAAACTTTGAATTTAAACCAACAATGTTTCCATAGTTCTTCAGATATTAAGAGTACTAACAGTATTGTATGTCATGAGAGTCAGATACAAAAGAAAAGGATAAAACTAAATAGTGAAGAAAAAAAAATAGATCAAGAATCACTAATTGAAAATGTAGATGACATTAGTTACCATTCACCTAGATGTTCTAAAGTCTTATCTGTTAATAATGATATAGGAGAACTAAAATTAAAAACACCATATGCAAGACTAAAAAGATTTCGTGAAAATAAAAAAAAGAATGATAAGTTATGTTTGGAAAATTTTGATGACACCAAAAAATTTAAATCTACATCTAACCATGTAGTTGTCTGTATAGAAAATTATCTTGGTGGAATGAATTATGTATGTCAGCATTGCGGTGCTAAACATTTTAGTGATGAACAGATACAGGGAATAAAAAATTCATATAACGATTGCTGTGGTCAGGTGGTGTGAAACTACAATCGAAAGAGTATCCGCATGAATTAAGAGTATTGTTAGATGGATCGCATCCTAAATCTTCTCACTTTATGCAATGTATTAGATGCTACAATAGTTCATTTGCTTTCGCCTCATTTAATGCAAATATTATTGATTTTAAAATTAGAAGACCAGGTCCTTATTGTTTTAAAATTCAAGGTCAAATTTATTATCAGATGAATACTGCTCTATATCCAGAGGATGGAGTTGATCCATGTTTTGGACAGTTATTTATTTATGATGCTGATGATGCAGTTCGATTTAGATTAAATTACAATGATAATTTAGATACTGAAATTTTATATAGTATAGAAAATGTTATGAGAACTCACAATGCTTTTACCAAATCATTAAAGATGATGAAAGAAGTTATTGAAATAGAATCAAAGTTATCTAGAGAAAATGATAAAGAAGTTCCTGAATTGAAATTATTATTCGCTTTAAAAAAAAGAATGGATCGTAGAAGATACAATTTTCAAAGAGTTAGTGAAGTAGCTGCTATTTTTAATACTAATTCAGAAGGAGAAGTTCCAGAGTCTTATGTTACAATTCATAATAAACAAACTCAAGAATTACAGTTAGTTAGTAGTTAAGATCCTAATGTTGAACCCTGGGTTTATCCAATTTTTTATCCATATGGAATAGAAGGTTTTAATATTAATATGATTCGTATTGATAGTCAGAAAAGACGAAAAAAAGTGAAAGTTTCTCGAGGTGCTTTTATTAAGTATAAGATAGCAATAAGAAATAAAGAATTTAATCCGTTTTTACATGGTGGGAGATTATTTCAACAATATTTAGTTGATAATGGTGTTAAGTATGAGAAAGATAAACTTTCCTATTGTGAAAACAATCAACGACAGTTGAGATCTAAAAGTTATAAAGGATTAATAGATTACATGCAAAATATTTCAAATGAACATGAAATACATATTGGGAAAATGATTATTTTACCATCTACATTTATTGGATCACCTCGTAATATGATGCAGCAATATCAAGATGCTATGGCTATAGTTCGAAAACATGGAAAGCCTGATTTGTTTATAACAATGACATGTAATCCGCAATGGAAAGAAATACAAGAAAATTTGTTTTTAAATCAAACAGCATCTGATAGACCCGATATTGTAGCAAGAGTATTTTCCTTGAAAGTAAATCATTTAATAGAAATTATTGTCTGACAAAATTTGTTTGGTGAAGTTACATCTTTTGTTTATGTCGTAGAATTTCAGAAACGAGGATTACCCCACATTCATATGCTGGTTATATTGAAAGAAAAGTCTAAAATTTTGTCACCTAAAAGTGTTGATTGTTTTCTCTCAGCAGAAATTCCAGACGAGAAAACTAATCCTATATTACATAAAATAATAATGCAAAATAATATTCATGGTCCTTGTGGAGACTGGTGTATAGTTGATGGTAAATGTTCAAAAAATTTCCGAAAGCTTTTCAAAATGAAACTACAATAGAAAATGATTCTTATGTTTTATATCGCCGAAGAGATGTAGGTAAAACGTATGAAAGACCTAATGGTTATGTTGTAGATAATAGATATGTTGTTCCTTATTCTCCAATGCTTTCACAAATATTTAATTGTCATATTAATGTTAAAATTGTTTCAAAAATGATGGACAAAATAGTCTTAATCATAATGAAATACGTCATTATGAAGAAAATAGATATCTTGGTCCAGTTAAAGCAGTATGGAGAATACTTTGTAAACCTTTAGGAAAAAAGAGTCACAGTGTTAATCGTTTACCTATACATTTACTGAATGAACAGAATGTTATTATTCGTGAAGGACAAGATAATAATCAGATTTCTTTTAATTTAGAAAGAAATACGAAACTATTAGACTATTTTGACCTGAATAAACGTGACAGAAATGCTCATCAGTACTATTACTCAGAAATTCCAGAACATTATACATGGATAAGTGATACTCTTCAATGGAGAAGAAGAAAGCGTTTTGACAATATAATAGGCAGAATATTTTCGGTTTGTCCTTCTCAAATAGAATTGTTTCACTTAAGATTGTTGTTGCTTACCACAAAAGGTGCTACTTCGTATGAAGATTTACCATCAGTTAATGGAGTAGTTTATGAAACTTTTACTTCAGCTTGTTTAGCATTAGGTCTTATAGAAGATGATTATGAATGGATTAGAACAATAGAGGAAGCTGCAACATGGATGATGCCTCAACTACTTCGTCGATTATTTGTTAGAATTTTAATTCACTGTCATCCAGTAGAACCTAATGATCTGTGGGAACGATATAAAGAAATCATGTCGGAAGATTATAGAGCAAATGACAATATTGAAGCACAATATAGAGCTTACAGAGATATTAAAACATTATTATACCAAGAAGGCTATCGTTTGACAGATTTTCAAGGATTGTTAGATATAGAAGACGAACAAAATATTTTAATAGAAAATAATATCATTAATGTTGAAGAGCATGTTATTTTAGGAAATGAAAAGTATACTCAGTTGAATGCAAAACAAAAAAATGTTGTTGATTATGTATTAAAGTCAGTAGATGATTCTGTTACAAATAATTGTAGACGTATATATGTTGATGTTCCAGGTGGTTCTGGTAAAACTTTTGTATATAATACCTTGTGGCATTTATTAAAAAGTAAAGGAAAACATGTTTGTAATATGGCATTTACAGGAATTGCTGCAACTTTGTTACCTAATGGTAAGACTGTTCATAAAATATTGGGTTTACCTGTTCCTTTGTATAGTGATTCATCTTCAAGTGTGAAAGTACAATCTAAAGAAGGAATTTTTTAAAAAGATACTGATGTTTTTATTTGGGATGAGGCAGCAATGGCTCCAAAATATGATTTAGAAATTATGGATAAGTTATTGAGAGACATTATGAAATCAAATAAACCTTTTGGTGGAAAAGTATTGGTTTTTGGAGGAGATTTTCGACAAATATTACCAATTAAAGAAAGAAGCACTAGGTCAGAAATCGTAAATTTATCAATAAAAAGTAGTAAAGTTTGGAGATATTTTACGAAGTTTACTTTATCAGAAAATATGAGAGCTTTGCCAGAAGAAACTGAATTTGTAGACTTTTTATTCAAAGTTGGAAATGGTGAATTAAATTATGTAGATGATAATATTGAATTGCCAGAAAAAATAATTCAAAAAGGAAATGTGGATATTGTTAATGATGTGTATGGCGATTTAATACGAGAAAATAGATTGTAAAACACAATTTTACCAGAATATTTAAGTAGTCTTTCACCACCGGCTTTACCACCTCACGAATTATATTTGAGGATACACAGTGTAGTGATGCTTATAAGAAATTTAAGTATAAATGAGGGTTTGTGTAATGGAACAAGGTTGTTAATCTTAGATTTGTTAAATAACGTAATAAAATGTCAAATATTGACTGGAGATAAGCGTGGGAATATTGTTTTCTTGCATCGTATAACATTATATTGTGAAAATATTTATCCTTTTACGTTTAAAAGAAGACAGTTTCCTATAAAACTTGCATTTGCAATGACAATAAATAAATCTCAAGGGCGAACTTTCAATAGAATCTCAATTGATTTAAGAAGAGATGTTTTTAATCATGGTCAATTGTATGTAGCATTATCTAGAGTACGTTCATTTGATTCTATTAAAGTATATTTAGGAGATCATAGATGTCGTAAGTTAATAAAAAGCTATGTTTACACCGAAGTTTTAGAACTACCTAATTAGTTTAAATATTTTTAATATGAAATTAAAAATTCGATATTTCATTAATTGCTTTGGGCATTTGTTACGCATTGAAATGAGTAAGATTAAAATAAATAAGAATTTTAGTTTTAGGAAAGTTACAGATTAGAAATATATTAATGAAATTAATATAATATTCTTATGTGATTATATAGAGTTGTAAAACAGAAAAAGACATATATTTGATGTTTTTTTGTTAAAATGAAAAAAGGAATAGGATTTTTTTAGAGGGTTTATTAAATACATATTGTAGTGTTAAACAAATTTTTGTTCTTTAAATTATACTTTAAAATGGCGGCTACAAATGCCATTTTCAAATCGACAATTCTTTTATTACCAAACGGGAGGACTGTTTCTTGAAAACTATAAGACCTGCCACCAAAATCCAAGAAATTTCATAATTTATTTACTATTATCTTTGAAAACACGTATGGGTTTTTTAATTGGACGTAAATTATTATTTTTATAAACAATTTACTGATTATTTTTGGCAAAAAATTAATTAATTTGGTTAAAAAGTGCGCCATTTCTACAAAAATTGAAAGAAAAAAACCCATCATACTTCCGAAAGCAATAGTATATAGATTGTGAAATTCCTTGGTTTTTTGTTCAAGGTCTTATACTTTTCTAATACTTATACTCTCTAAAAATAAATCCTATTCCTTTTTTCATTTTTTCAAAAATAAATAATAATAATTATTATTTTTTCTGCTCCTAGAGTGATGTTACCCTTTAAGCAAGCATACGCATATGTATTTAAGGCTACAGACCTTAGTTAACTACTGGTATAAATGAATTAAATTCATTCGATCGACGAGAAAAATTTTATTAAAAATTTAATTAAGTAGTCATTTTCTAAAAAAAGTTTTGTTTTGGGTACCCTTGAAAATTCTATCTACTAAAAATGGGAAAAAACTAACGAACGACAATTTATTAAATACGTAAGGAAGATTTTTGCTAATTTTGACCTCCTCCTAAGACTTAAAATTCATGAAACACTATTAACACTGTTATTCTTTGTTGTTTTTTCTCGGCAAGAGAAGGAGAATTGTAGCCTATAATGTTCATAGTGGTATAGGTATATTAAGGATGAAAATATTTTATTTAAAAATTAAATAATTTATTTTCTTTATGTCACATAAATATTGAAGTAATGAATTAAATATAAATATTAGTGTATAATAATATTAAAATTCTATATTAATTCATCAATGAAGTTCAAATTTATAATTTTTATAAAAACGTAAATCCTTGCAGATAGTCCTTTTACTGAGTGAGAAATTTAAAAAGGAATTAGTGAAATATCAAATAATATATGTATAATATATTTATTTATAAATAAATAAAATAAGTGAATAAAGATAATTTAATTTCTAAATTTCAGGAACTCAATAAAGAGGAAGAGTTCGAGTTTTAAAAGTAATTAATTATTTATGAATTATTTATCTTTGAATTTAAATAATTGAATTCTGATAAAACTTAATTTAAAAAATAATTTTAGTTACAACTTTAGAAAATAAGTTTAAGTGTTAAAGTAGGAATCTTACAAAATAGTTAATTTTAAAAAGTTTTTAAATTGAAATTTTTGAAATTCTAATTGCTGTAAGAGCATAATAATATTTAAATGTGAAAAAATTATTTATTTGTTAGGTTCCTTAAAAATTAAAAGTTTTGAATAATACAATTCAAAAATTAGACCGATGGTAAATTACGGTGGTGAGATTCCGTTGGCTTGTGATCATCAAGGTTAAGCAGGATCCAGTGCGGTTAGTACTTGAATGGGTGACCGCGCTTGGAATCTCGCTATAGCCCGTTGTTTTTTCACTACTTTCGTAATTTATCAAGCGGTAAATTTGACGTCGAGGTATAATGATGTGTACTGTCGATTATTGTCCGGTACACACTATTAGAACTCGGCTGTCGATAAACCGGTTGTAATCAGAAGGGGTTTTCTACAGTTTTCTTCTCCTCTGTCAAGAAAACCCATTGGACAGGTAGTCCAGGCAAATGCGAGTACTCCTAATTTCAAGTCGTTCTGTAGACGCAAAATTTAGAATAAGTTTAGATTCTAAGGTATAATTTGTAAGAAAATTTCCCCGGGGACACTTTTAAAAGCTAGAATTAAGCAATAGATGAGTGTAAATAAATAAATAAATAAAAAAGATCCATTTAATAATTAAAAGAAATAGTTAATTTTTGAAATACTTGCAGTTCAAAATTTTCATAAATTTAAAAAAATACTCCAGAAGTAGGTAATGTTATTGTAATGTCTGTAATGTTACAAAGAAAGATTGCCAAATTCTGTATAATATTGATTTAAAAACTTTCTTTGTAAACATTGAAATAATATTGTGACATAACTGTAACATTACCATGTAGTAGCATGGTAACATTACTTGTAATATTGATTTGGGCAGACATTTTAATGTTACTAAAATGTGATATATATGTTTTAAAGCTAGAGTCCAAATTTAAATTAGATTCGTAAAAACCGTGGGAGAAATCTTTTTGGCCACAGTGGTTCTCTTAAAAAACATTCTTAGTTGAACTGCAGAAAACGAGCCATTTAATTGAAAACACTTTTTTATTTAAATATCGCAAATACACTGCGTCGGTTGCTATGGCAACATATGCTAAAATCAACGCAACGCAGTCATTTGGCAAGCAACGCAGACTTTTAAAGCCTTTCCCTAATAGGTTCCCAAAAGTCTGCGTTGCGTTGATTTTAGCATATGTTGCCCTAGCACCCGACGCAACGTAGAGTTTTGAAAATTGGAGAAAAGCTTTTAGAAACTATTGAAGAAAGACCTTGATTGTGGTCAGCACGTTGGGCCAACGCACAATAGAAATCGTAAAACGTAAACTTATATCGTAAGAATGTTAAGGTAAATGTCCCAATTATGGGACATTTCGTCCCTATTATGAGACAGTATTACAAAAAATAAAATAAATGCAATTAAAATTGATGATTAGAAATTTCTACTTATTTCAATAAATTTTACACGTTATAAGAATAATTATTTCTGTATAACATTTAATTTAATAAAAAATGTTAAATTGCATTTTAACTTTTTAATTACCCCGTTAATAACCACGTTAGGTGCATTTATTATTTGCATGACCTATTATGAGACACACAGGAAATATACAGCAAACATAACCTCAAATATTTTCAGTATTTTGGCATTAATTTTCTACAAAAAATAGTTTTACAATTATTTAAAAAACCAGAATATGTTTATTATACTTTATTATTTATAATTAATAATCAAATTATTGAGGTAAGTTAATAAAATTTTAATTACTTATTGAATTAAATAAATGTCTCATAATAGAGGCATTTATTAAGGGACACCCATACATCAGGAAATCATTGTCTCATAATTAGTGGAGTGCAGAGTTTCAGAATTTAATTAATATTATTTTTATTTTATAAAATATAACCATTTTAAAGCCTAAATATTATTCCTAACATACAAATCTTTTAATCTATACCCTAATTGTTTATATTAACACTCTTTATTCCAAGTAATTTATCATGAAAATTTAGTTTAGCTAAAACAGCGTCCCATAATTGGGACTTTTACCTTATAGAGGACCGGAATGTTATGTGTCCTTCTCTATCAAATTCTTACGATATAAGTTTACGTCTTACGATTTCAATGTGCTTAGGCCCGTTTGCGTTTATTTCAATGTATAGTCAGCTTAAAGGCGGCTACACAATTTATGGGTACGCGACGCGAGGTAAATGATCCGTGCAGACGTCATCCATTTGATTAACATTGTGACGTCAGCACGTCGTGTTGTGTACTCATGGATTATGTAGCCATCTTTAATATTACTATATATTGACGCGAACGTGTGACGTCACACGTTTACATTCAGATCGCGTTCCATGGAATGTATAGTCACTTTTATGGGGAATCCACATTTCTATCTAAGATGCATATAAGCGGGATGAGTTTCCGTGACGTTCTTATGTATATAGGTCAACTGTGTTAAAAAGTAATGTATTATAAAAAATAACATTTCTATTTTAATTAGTAATTGTAGTGTTAACATTTTTCATGAAATAAAATCGTTTGCAACACATCATAACCTATAAAAATTTGGATTGAAATCTTGTAAAGAAATTTTATTATAATATATTTATTTAAAAATGCTTTCATTCTTTACAATTACTTAAGATTTTAAATTAATATAAATATCATTTTGTTATTATGTTTAATTACAAGTATTTATTATTATTTTTATGTTAAAAAACGCTATTAGTATTGTACAGGGTTGGGAACGTAAACTACCTAAGGTCATCTACCGAGTTGTTTACATGTAGATTACTTAGTAATTTACGTCAAGAGTAAAAATTACATGGGTTTTATACATTGTCTACGTAAATTACTTATTCTACTTATTTTACATCAGAAACCAAAAATAACGCGTCATTTTCCAAGCCTGGTATTGTACTCGATTCCTTGATACTTTCTGAAACGAATCGATTCTTAGGAATCGATTCTTTTAGAGGTATCATCCATTCCTAATTCACATAGATAGCGTTTCGACTAATTGAACATACTTAAAATTCATCTTTGGTCTTTTTATTCGTTCGACGAATTGATAATTCGACTACTTAAGCACTTGAGGAATGACCATTCGTTTACTTGACAATTCGAATATATAGTGTTTCGACTACTTAACCATTCCAACAATTAGCCTTTCGACTACTTGATCACTCTAATAGATGGCGCTTCGGCTACTTGCATTTTGGCTACTTGTCCTTTCTACACTTTGGCTTTTAGGGGAAAATCATGCATCTCGTAATTGCGTCTCAAATATTATTATTCATGATCTTCACGTCTAATGGAAAGTGAAAACGTGGTTAAAACTTTAATTTCGGCAACATTAATATTTAATCCATTTATCATCAAATCATCAATTACGTAAGTAGATTTTTTCTAACTTAAATGTAAATTGTTTTCGTTAAATATTAATTATATATTAGAATTTTGTATTATTTGATTGTAAAAGTTTCTTTTTTCTTTCTTTTATGATAATGCTTAATACAATTTTTCTATTATAGAAGTCTTAAATTTAATACTTTTATTCATAATTTATTAAAGTTTAATAAATATTGCCTCATATTATATTCATAGAGAAATGTAATATATGTATATGCTTCTTTTTATCATTATTCATTTAAAGATTTTCTTTTTTCTTTGTTCCATTACACAGTAAGAATACCTGAATATGAATCACCCCTAAGCGAGAGTGCGAGTGAGCGTTCATTTAATGTCGTATAAGAGCGTCCACCTCGCACTCGTCGACTGATTCATAGTTAAGTATTCTTACGTTATTATGCAAAACAATTTTTCTATGACTTGTTTCTTTTATTATTAAAAATTTAAAATTTTTTTGTATTATTATGTCACGCAGTAAAATGTTTCGATTGTGTGGTTTTATAGATGCTAATTTAATTTATTATAGTTTAATAAAATAAGTATGTTGATCTATAATATATCAATAGATGAATATTTTAAATAAACGTTTTTTTTGTTAATTTACTTTTGAAATTTTTATTGTAGATTGTGAACGTTCTAGACATGGAAGTGATAAATTTTACTTCCTCAGAGGCAATCGATGCTGTAGAATTTTGGGACCGGACAGTGTAAGTACAAACAATAATTTAGAAAAATAATTATTTATTTTTATTATTTTAATCTAAAATTACTTTATATGAAATTTTAAAAGAAAAAAGTTTTTGTTAACATTTTTTCATTTCATCTATTAGGTTAATTTTTAAAAATTGCTGAATTTTCATAAGTTCAGTTTGAAATGAGTTGGTTCATTAATTGTGAAAGGAAAATTTAACATATCTAAATAACTACATTGTTTAGTAGATCATCCCCCATGTAAACTAAAATTTATTATTAAAAAAAAATTTGATAATGATTCATTGGATTTGACATCATACTTGCAGACAATATAGATTAAAATTAATAAAAAAATGTTATCGCCTTTTCTTGGAAAATATAAAATATTTTTTCTCCTTTGCCCTCTTCAATTTTTGTCAAAAATGCCTAAAAATGTTCTTTATTTCATTAGCTTTTTACAACCTATGTCTCATTCTGGGACATTGAAATGCGTACAAGCGACATATGATAATGTAGCGCGATGTAATTAATCAATTGTGACTATTATTATTATTATTATTAATTACATCATAGTGTTGTGCAGTAACATGTCATTTAGGTAATTTTTAGTAGAATACGTTTTTTTGAACATGTGAAGTAAGTATTTCACCTTGCTTAATAAAAAATTAATTGTTTGAAGAAAATTCTAGCGTTACATAATCATCTGTCACTTTTATGTATTTCAATGTCCCAGAATCAAACTTATATGGTAAAAAGCTCTCTCTACAAGAAGCACTTGTAGGATGTTTAAATCCGTTGATATGGGAAAAAGATATTGCCATTGTAAAATTATACTGCAAAAAATTGAGCCCCTGATAACATGGCAACCACGCATTACATAGACCTAAAAACCTACTCTATATACTTGCTGTTATGTATACTTTAACATATTTCATTGTAAAAAAACATTTTTTTAGGGTTGCTTTTTTCTCAGAAAAAGCCTTTATAAACTTTACTTTATATAAACATTTTTCATGTATTTTAACATACTGATCATATGTGAAATCTGATCAGTGGCTCATGGTATTTAATTTACTAATATTACATTTTTTTAATAATTTAAATAAAATAATTGCTTTATTTAGTATGTTTTTTACCATTAATCAATTTTTCCTGATAAACAGGACATCATATTAAATTGTTTTTAATTTAAAATTAAAAATAATTCACAATTATATTTCTGTCACATTTGGCGCCACCTCTTGATTCTATTGCAAAATAATATAACACCAAACAGCTGTTACATGTGGTTATTGTGATTTGGACTATTTGAAAATGTTCATATTTAATTATTGAACAATAATTTTTTTATAATAATTACAACAAATGAAATATTCATCCCATGTATTTATGATAAAAAATGAGTTTCCTAAATAGGTAGGGCATAATATTATACATTATTCAAGAAAAGGTGTTTGCTGATTTTATATCAATTTAGATCTACATAGTTGATAAGTAGGATTTCCTTAAGTGGATGTCAAAGTCGATAAAATTTTTTCATTGAAGCTCAATGGGCAATCGTATGGACTTTAACGTCCTTTTAATAATTCCGCCCAACATTTACGGTTTACGCTTATGTTATATTAATTACTAAAAAAACTAAGAAGTATCAATTTGCAACAAATTGATGCGTATATTTATTCAGCAAAAAATAATTATTTGTTTCTTATTTTGCGTAATTATTTTCTTATTAATTTTTTTGTCTTCGTCTACTTCTTTGGAAGTATACTGCAGTCGATTGAGAACGCTTGCTGATAAAGAAATATAAAAAAATTCGCTATAACAATATTCCAAAGCAGAATTATGTCCATAGCATTATTGATTTTAATAACAATGTTTTTCAAAACATTTATGAACTTATGACTTTTATTTTGTTGATCAAACAAATTTAGAATCAAATAATATTTTATAAAAAGAATGTTGTGTAACTTTAAAACTGAACGGTACAAATTTTTTAGTTTTTGATATGTAATTTTTAAAGGATCATTATATAACATGTTAGTTTTTTAAGAAATTCTATAGAAGCATTTTACCTTCATTAATATCTAAAATTAGACAAAGGATTTCAAAAATATTAACTCAAGTTTAATTAGTTACTTTGTTGAAAAATTTAATTTTTTTCTAAAAATGGTTTGTTTAAAATTTTACTTTCTTTATAAAAAATGTGTTTTTCGCATCAGAACGAATTCAGTAATTTATAATAAGTTCATATTTTACAATATTCAACATTAAAAATGTCTACATTTAACTTTTTGAAAAAAATTTTTATGTCATTTTTAAATTTAATTAAATTATTTTGATTTTAATAAAACCATCTGTTAGATTTTTTTCTAAAAAAGTACCCCTTTTTTGTTTAAAATTATTTTTTTTCCTTTTAAATAGTTTCAAATTGTCAATGTTTTAAAATTTAATGTTTTAACTTCTTTAGTGAAATTATTGGATACGTCAAATCAATAACACCTCGAAGGAATACAACGTCGTCTGAATTTTTAAAATTCCTTCTATCAAATGGAGCTGGAAAAATTATTCAATGCTGCGTTTGGGGCAATACAGATATAGATGCTGTTGAAAGATTTGTAAACTTAAATGATGTATGTTATTAATATTTCATATTTACTTAAACTTTCTTATTTTTAAATCTTACTTCCAAATAAATGACTGTACACAAGAAAAAACGGCTTAGCTCCCAAATGAAAATTTTACAGAAAAAGGGAAAGAAGTATTCTACCCCACAAAGTAAAAAGTACGTGACACTGGAACTTAGATCTATGTTGATATAAATAAACATGCAAAAATGAACTTAAGCAACAATGTCATTTACGTTCTTTTTACTTTGCACGGCAGTATTAATTACTGTCCATTTAATGCTAATAACATAAAGAATAATTTACATAAACAATTTTTTACTTTTGCATGTAAAAAAGCAATTTAAAATCTATTTAATTGAGTATTAATTTTTAAACAAATCTGGTCAGTTTTATAAATTTTTGTTTGCTATATTGGATCCAACATTTAAATTTTTTAAAAATGTACACCAAATTTGTATACAGTGTTTTTGAAAATTTCTCTGTAACAAGTTTTATACAATTTCAAACAACCTTAAGTTTAAAACGAATTGTTTAGTTAAGGTTATGTTATTCAGTGGTCACGTGCCCCATTTACTTTACTATGGAAAAACTTTCCACTGAATAACATGACCTTAAAACAGCCGTTTTTTAAAAAAAGTTTTCTTCTATCTTAAGTGCTATTTTCATAAAGTAGGTCGAATATAAATCCTGTCGCGGTAGAAGGGATCTTGCGTTAAAAAAATTAATTTTGGGTTATTGATACCATTATATCTAGATTTTTTCAATTGATAAAATGCCAGTAATAACTCAAAACTAATGTTTTTAGGCGTAAAATCCGTTTTACCGAGTCAGGACACATATTGTTATAAGGTAAAAGTCAATTTTTCAATTACTTTTAACAACTATTTTACATTTTAAAATAGTGTATTATAAGATTTCTTTAAAAGTAATATTTATTTCTATTATATCAATATTATCCAACTGTACTATCAAGTACTGTTGAAGATTAAAAAAAATATTTGTTTAAAAGTATAATTTAGTTTGCATCTGATGTAAAGTAACATTTGAATGTTTCGTTAAACCTATTATATGATAACTTACAATAATTATATTTATTTCAATAAATGTATAAAATTTAACTTTATTTCCGTATAATTAAAGTTATACATATTAAATTAATTTATTCAGGTTGTATAAAAATGATTTATATTTATTATATTAATAAATAAAAAATATGATATAAATATTATTTTAATTAAAATTTTCTGTTGCTCAAAAATATTTCGATTTCTTAGAGAAATGTTAGAAAAAAGTTTATGATCATTATAAATTGAATAGTTCCATCGCATCCTACTTTTCGTCTCAAAATTTCTTTAAAACTAAATAGAAAATTTTTTTACAACTTATAGATTTTACATATAGACGGTGCGTGGGCAAAAGTTCCCGCTAAAGAAGAATATAACAAGGGCAATTGTCCATTTGAATTGCAAATTTTTTCGACTGCTGTGATAGAATCTTTTGGGCAGCATTTAGCTGCTATTGAAGAGGAATAAGGGATTGATGATATCGATTTACCCAACGTCATTCATTACGTTCAAGGATCGAAAGTTAGTAAGTAATTGCTGATATATATTAATTTCATATTCGACGGTTTTTTTATTTGCTTTCCTTCTTTTCCTTTACTATTTTTATTCTTCATATTTTAATTTTAAAAAGGAATTCTTTTTTTCATTTCATCGTTTTTGTTTGACTGAATATTGGTATTGTATAGAATGTTATTATTTTATTTACTTTTAGTGATATTTATTTATTTATATTTAAAATGAGTTGTCAATAAATGTTTAATACCATTTATAAACTTATATAAAAATAAAATAGGGGAGAGTGGGGCACACTAGGGACCCCCTAACGGTTTTTTAACTCTTGTGACTAAACGAATTAACCGATTTTATTTTTTGATGGCTTGTTTGAAAGATCATTTAATTGCGCAACTTTCTCCCAGAGACACCTATACTTCATCTTTTATTGTTTAGTTGCTGTGTTAACTTTAAAAACAAGTTGTTCATTTCATGACCATTTAGCTTCCTCAATACATATTATTACATATAATTTTAAAAGTTAAATAATTATAATAGTTTATTAAATATAAAAATACATGTGTGCCAATTTTTAACTCCCTACACTGAGAGAAGAAACGCACAGAATCTGTACAGTGACAAACACCGGCCATGTAAAAAGGGTGTCAGCACCCGTTCTTTACGTTTATTCAGTTGGTGACGTTCATAGTACGTATGCTATGCTCTGACAGCACGGCGGCGGTGCGAACTAACTATTACAGAATCTGTCTCATAGCGACCGACAGATACTGTACTTTAGAAAATTCTAAATTTGAATTTCAAGAATTTCAACCGTTGTTTTTAGGTAAGTATTTATTAATATATATATATATATATATATTATCTGCTGGATGGAATTAAAATGCTTTAAATTAGCATGTGTAACATAACCTCATTTTCCAGCACGTGATATATAATTAAAATATTATTCTATATTCTTACTAAAAATTATTTATAATTATTTTTTTATTGATTTAATTTTTTTCGACATAGCTGCCGGAATTAAAAGAGACGAATTTTTTTCTACGACTGAATTGAAAATTTGCTTGATTTTGAAAAATTATCCGAATTCGTTAAAGGAATTTATTTCGAAATTCAACGAGGAAAAACTACTTCACCTAATTCCAGAGTGTGATTTATTAGAAAATGAAACAGAAATTGTTGATAGTATAGTCGAGAAAAATATCTTATTTGCAGATAGTAATGATCATGATGCACATCTTAATAGTAATAAAAATGCGATATCTGAAAGTAATTGTTCTGATGCGGGATCAGAAAACGTTTCAAATATGACAAACGTTACGCCAAAAGAATTTGAATTCAAACAGAACAGGCTGTTTCATTTTTTTAATTCAAGCTTAGAAGGATTGACAGTACTCGGAAAGTACAAGAAGTCAAAATTTCTTGATCGCGGCAGACTAAAGAATTTAATAATATTTCATGAATTGCAAAAAGATCCGTTAAATTACAAGTAAGATTAACATTTTTCTTAATTTTTTCGCGTAATTGTTTCAGAAGAATCATCCATATATATTAATATTACAATAATTTTGTAATTATAAACTAATTTTTAGGATACCGCATGAAAGGTTTCTCGAACTGAGGGACGAACTGGTAGAATTGTTTCCAGAGGAAGAGGCCAGTACATATTATTCACCTCACCAAAAAAGCGCACACGGGAAAGAACAAATCGCTGCAAGAGGATCGCTTTTAAACTACTATAAAGTAGTAAGACGGGAATTGAGAGACGCTGACATTTTGAACATCGATTTATTACTAAACAAAACGATCAACGATAAAGAGTGTGAAGGTAATAACAATAATAATAATAATAAAAATAATAATAATAATAAAAGCAAAAAGTCAGTCACTAATTCAAATAGTAATATTTCTACTGACGATTAGTTAAAAATAACTGAAGTTTCAGTAAATTTTTTTTGACTGATTCAATTAGTCAAGTTAAACTATTTTTTCAGTTATCTTTTTTTTACAGCATTTTTTCACTGAAAATCAGTTATTTTTAACTGATTCAAATTAAGAGAAAAATTTAATAAAATGTATTTTGTTTGCAGATTTTAATAAATCTTTAAATTTATTGACCGACTCTAATCAAAGTTGCACGCTTCCTGAAATTATCGCGCATTGGCATACAAGCCACAAAGACCGTGCTATCTTACTTACAAAGGTGGAGAACAAACAGCATACCACGAAGCTAAAAGAATACTTCGATAGTTTTCCTAATAGTTTTCGCTCACCTTATGGCGTTTTATTGGTTCGTTACAAATTTAAATAACTTCATATGAAAATAATGAAAACTGTAAGCCTTTATATTTCATTTAAATATTAATTTTCTTACAGCTTAAGATCGATTATGAGAAAATAATTGAAAGTTATAAAGACACAAACTTAATTTTGTCAGATAATAATATCAATTATTGTAATGCACTCTCAAGTACTTGGTCTAAATTATCCGACCAAATAGTTGAGTTGTCTAAAAAATCCAGAGTCCTTCAAGTAAAAGAATTCCTTGCAAAGTATAAGTCATTGTTGGAAGCAGGTAAAAATTCGATCACTTATTTTATAAAAATAAGAAACTATTTAACATAATATATTAAACAAATCTTTTTTCATAGGAACTCATAATGAGATTCTAGCTTTGTTCATACTTCCCTTATGCATTAAGGCAACTTTTGGCAAAAAGGAGAATTTCAGCAAGCAGGATATTTCAAACAATTTTATTTTGCATGTAGAGGTAAGAAAAAAATTTCCGTTACTCAATATAATAAAACTGTCTTTTTAGTTATATAAAATACAGTATTATTAATTTAAATAAAATATAATGTAATGTCTTAAAATTTATAATTTTTAATATATTTATAGGAAGAGCAGAACGTAGAAGAGAAGCAAAAGGACTTCAGAACGTGGCATGAAGAAAGGAATGCCGAAATTTTGCCATATTTGCTGTGCGTTGGGAAATTGGATAACCCCCAATTTTCTATTATTTTGAATGAAGAAAAGTACGTTTACTCAAATCCAGTAAAAGCAGTAGAGGACTGCTACAAGTGCTTAACTGCCGTACAAAGGTGGCCGGTAGCTTGCGGTTTTGTTTGGAATTTTTTTCATAAAGCCGTTTATGGCCTTGAATTTAAAAAGGCAAGTCATTTTGTTACCACATTCATTGCAGATTTACGAAAAGCCAAAAAAAAGTAACTTTAAGAACCTAAATTAAAAGTACTTTTTATTGTGTCAGTATTATTATTGTTTTAGGTATAATAAGTTTTTTTAAAAAATGGACTACCTTAGAATTGTAAACCAAATATTAAGTTTTATTTTGATACTCTACGGAGATCCGAATCTCCCCAGAAACATTGTTCAAAATGTGATAATCTTTGTAAAAGATTTTATTAAGAACACTTTATTATCTGCTTTAAAAAATGATATTCTTAATATCTTGAAAAATGAGAATATTACGGCTCAATCTCTTTACAAAATAAACGAATGTTTCGAAAATTATGGTCACTTTTTTGATTCTCTTGATACCGAATATAAGCGTTTCTCAGTTTTAAAAAAAAAGAGGTTTCCTTGATGTAGAAAAATTTCCAATTGGAAAAACATTTGAAAAAATAATAGTCGATAATAAATCAGTGTTCATTCCGGTTTCAATGTTCGGTTATCAAATTCCGCTTCGCGAAAGCTTACGACTTTTTTTAGAGATTCCAGGAATGTTTACGGGAATATTGGATTACATGAAAAAAATCTCTCAGGAAACAAATATTATTTCAAATATTATTCAATCTAAATTATGGAAAACATTTTACCAACCGCAATTTGTGGATGAAACCGTTTTACCACTGTATATATTTTTTGATGATTTAGAAGTAGGCAATGTTTTAGGAAGCCACAATGGATCTAATAAATTTGGTATAATTTATGCTTCCATCGCCTCTTTGCCACCTCGTATAGCTTCTCGTTTAAACAGCATTCTTTTTTCAACAATTTTTTATTCCGAGGATAAAAAGAAAAGTAATAATGAAACAGTTTTCAAAAGTCTTATCGATGAATTAAATTACTTGCGAGAAAATGGCATCCTTATTAAAATTGATAATGTAACCAAACGAGTAAAATTCCAGTTAATTTTAATTTTGGGCGACAACTTGGGTTTAAATGGAATTTGCGGTTTTGTGGAATCATTTAAAGCCAAATTTTGTTGTCGAATTTGCAGAACTTCGAGTGATGATTATGAAAAATATGTAAATCACAATTGTAATTTGAGAAACGCAAAAAATTATGAAGAAGACATTCGGCTTAAAGATGTATCAAAAACCGGTATAAAAGAAGCATGTGTATTTAATAATGTGAAAGGTTTTAATATAATCAATAATTTTACTGTTGATATCATGCATGATTTGTTAGAGGGAGTTTGCGTGTATGTTCTCAGAGCAATATTATTTTATTTTATTTTTAAGAAGGAATATTTTACCTTGCAAACACTCAATGATAGAATAAATAATTTCGATTTCGGTACTGAAAATACAAATAAGCCTCCGCTCATTAAAGTAAAGCAAGGAAAAGAAAAATTAAACATGAAATTTTCTGCAGCGGAAATGTTGTGTCTTGTTAGATATTTAGGTTTAATTATTGGTGATCTCGTTCCCAAAACTGACAAAAATTGGAGTCTTTACATAAATTTACGCCATCTTATCGATATTGTTATGTCACCGCAAATAGTAGAATCGGATGCGAAAGATTTAGATAAAATTGTGAAAAATTTAAATTCTTCCTACTTTGAACTTTCTGGAAAATTGAAACCGAAATTTCATTTCTTAACGCATTACTGTCAAATTTTGTTAAGTAATGGCCCTTTGATAAAGTTTTGGAGCATGCGTTTCGAATCGTTCCATCGCTCAATAAAATCCACTGCAGAATCAACTGCAAGTAAAGTTAATGTAATAAAAACAGTTGCAATCAAACAGTCATTAAAGTTATGCGAAATGATTCATTCGTTAACATTTGAAAACTCTATAAAATTCGGCTCTGTTGGTGAGAAACAAAATAAGTCTTTCTTTGAAGATAAGGAAAAAAATGAAAAATACGAATGCTTCGAGGAAATTGAAATTGACGGCATTGACTATAAAGTAGGATCTTTTCTAGTTGTGAATATTGAGAAAAGCGAAGTAGAATTTGGCGAAATTGAAAATATCATTTATGTAGACAACGAAATTTATTTTTATTTTAAAATCTTCGAAGAAATTATTTATGATAATCATGTCCAAGCTTATCTTGTAAAAAGTACCGAAAATAAATTAATTGGTTACGTGAATTTACCTTATATGGATTCAGTTCAATCCATTGTAAAAAAGGATTTTCATTTTATTGTAACTAAACATCGCTTATAACTAACTGTAAGTTACTTGTAACATATATTTTTAAAATAAATTCTCTACATTAAGAAACGAATTTAATTGCTTATTTACACCATTTATTTAATTTTAATGTAATAAGATAATATTACATATTAAATAAATATTATACATGTATATAATATTACATGTAAATAAATTTATTGAAAATTAATAATTAAATAAATTTGAATTCCCGGTAAATTTTATAAAATTTCCAGTCAAATTTTTCTCAAAAATTATACACTATTATTGTAAAATTTTTTAAATGAACTAGAATGAGAACCAAAAAGCATGAAGACAAATTATGTCTTTAGTTTACTATATGTCATTAATAATTCTTAACTATAGTTACATTCGCGTAATTAAAAAAATTTAATTTTTGAATATTTAACAAATTTTAAGAACAAATAATCGAAAGAACACAAGAAATTCCCGGTTTAAAAAAAATTTCCTATAGTCATTTCCCGGTCAATTTTTTTAAATCCCAGTTAGCTTGCCACCCTGATAATAATATAATAGTAATTAATAATACTATTAATAATTATTAATATTAATTAATAAATTATAATTAATAATAATTAATAATTATTATTAATTAATTAATAATATATAAATTAATTAATATTATAGAAATTAATATCAACATTAATTTATAATTTCTTAATTTCACAATCATTAAAATAATAATTATTAATATTTAATAATATTAATGATAATTTTATTGACTATTTGCTTGAGTTATTGTGGATGAATTAATTTATTCACTTTCTCACGTGAAACAACGTTCGTCCTCGGTGAAGTACAACATCTGTACCTCAAGCCAAGCACAATATCCGTTTCACGTTTTAGTACGGCATTTGTCGCACAGTGGCACTGCTGCTGCGCTCAACTTGGTGTACAGATGCTCAACTTCTCCATTTCAGAATCTGTGCGTTTCTTCTCTCAGTGTAGGTAAAAAAATGTGAACGTTATAATCATTTTCATAATAGTATTAATAGAAAGTTTCTACCTTTAAAGTACCCTGAATAAATATTAATTATTCAATTTTTCTATTATAGAATAATTATTTTAAAGTGTTACGATACAATGTAAAAAAATACAAAATTTTAATTTTTTGTGAAAAATTAAAATATTTATTAATTCTATAAATTTTGATAAAATATATACTTTATATACATGAATCGATTCCTTTTTATGCCAGGAATGCAATTTTGACAAGAATTAATAAAAATTTTAATATAGAAAAAAGTTATTTCAGAAAATCAAAAATTAAAAAATTGTTGAAAAAAAATTTTTTTCATACATTTTTGAAAATCCTTTTGTCTGATTTTTGGTATTCATGACCGTAATACACCTACAAAATCTTATAAAAATTCATCAAGATGTGTGAGAGAAAATTTGTCCACAAGAATCGGTGACACACACACATACATACACATACACACATACATCTGGACATTTGTTCCTCTCGACAAAGTATATATACTACACTTGAAAATTTGTAAAAATAATTGATTCTAAGAAAGTCGAAAATCGAAATCACTATAAGGCTTCTTTTGAGAGGAAGCAAAAATAATTGAATTGATTCTCGATAGTAAAATATTTAATTAATATATTTTTATGATTAAAACGATCGAATTTTTTTCATGAATTTCGAAAAGGGCTCAACTCTGACAACTATAATATTAATTTTCTCCAATCCACTTTAATTTTAGACAACTGTTTTATCATTTTCTCATGCAAAATAGCATCTAATTACTATGAAAAAAACTGGACTCTTTTAATTAAAACTGTTTCAAATAAAACGTTTTTTGTCTTTCCTGTAAAATTTAAAAAAACGGAGTTGAGCACTTTTCGAAATTCGCAATTCAATTTATTTTTTCTAAAATCCAATGCATTTAAAATTATGAATTTTTTTAGACTTTTAGATGTCAGAAAAAATTATATAATTGAAGAAAAAAGTATTTTTTTGTTAATTTTAATTGGTTTTTTTATTACCTTTTAACGTAATTTAATTTTAATAAATATACATTATTGTTTATTAGAAGTCGTTGGTTATTTGAGAACAGCTTTTGCGGAGCAACGTTTGGGGTACGGTACTCAAATGGGTACTTTCGGTTGCGGTTCCGTCACCGACGGAACGAATAAACTGGAAATTAGAATTGTGAGTTTCCACGAAAGACAGATTTTCCAAAAGGGTCAGAAATTGGAAATCATGGGCACGGTAGAATATAAAGGTAATCTTTTTATATACACTACAATATAATAATAAATAAATTGTTTTTTAAAATATTTGTATAGTTTATACTGTAACACAAAAGTAAACAAATTATTATTGAGTCTTGCATGGGTGATTTGCACGTAACTGTATAATTTCAGGATAATTTTCGAAAAACTTTTTTTGTTTTTTTAAATTTTTTGCGGCATTTTTTCCTATTGTTAGGGTAAAATATTATCTCTACATAGCATGATATCTTACTGTGAGGACACTGTAGGCATGATTGCCGACATCATTGATTAGCAAAAATTTCTAAGTCCAAACAAAAAATTTTTTTTAACAAATTGATATTTATAATGATTTTAAACAATGAAAAACATTTTTTAACAAATATTTTATGCTATTTTTTTCAAAATATGGAACTAACATAAGGGCAAATCCTTGAGGGCCCACGTGAGAGGCCTGCATGGATTGTCCACATCATTGACTTGCAAAAATGTCTAAGTCCAAAAAGAGAATATTTTTTTACATCAACAAATTAATATTTATAATGATTTTCAACTATGAAAAACGCGTTTTTAAAAGAAATTTTTTGACATTTTTTGTAGTAATAAAAATCGACGCCTCCCGTTCATATAATGTTTATTGAAAAACGAATGCAAGATGATTCTTATTCACATTTTGGTGCAAGACAATGCTTATTCGATTTTCCGTGCAATAAAATGCTTATTCAAAATTGTGTGCAAAACAATTGCCACTGACAGAACAATAAATGTAACCCTAAATCTTCCTATTAATATTAAATTGCAATTAAATATCTGAGAATTTCAGTACGTTTCTATTGTTATAAGAAACTTTAAACACGGATCCTATCACACATATTAAAAAATATTTTTTAAGCAATTGCAATTATAAATTATACTAAATTGAAAATTTTATAAAATTCATAGAATAAGCTAATTTCAGAATGTACATTTTCGCATAGAATTGTGAATAAAGATTTTATTGCACGGAAAATCGAATAAGCATTGTCTTGCACCAAAAAGTGAATAAGAATCATCTTGCATTCGTTTTTAAATAAGCATTATATAAACGGGAGGCGTCGAAATATTAATTTATGAATATTTACGGTTTATTATTATATTGTTTATACTCCTGCCCTATTGGCCTTACGCACTTCGACAAGAGTCCCCGAGAAATACTTTTTTGGATTAAGCATAACCATTCTACATAAGTTTCTAAGTATTAACCTAATTTGCGTCTACAGCCGGCTCTATTAGGAGTACTCGCATTCGCCTGGACCACCTGCTAATTAGGTTTTCTCGCCAGAGGAGAGGGAAACTGTAGAAAACCTCTCTTGAGTACAACCGGTTTATCGACAGTCAAGTTCTAATGGTGTGTACCGGACAATAATCGATAGTGCACATCATTATACCTTGACGTCAAACCTCCCGCTTGATAAATCACGAAAGTAGTGAGAAAAAACACCGGGCTATAGCGGGCACCAAGGCGGTCACCCATCCAAGTACTAACCGCACTGAATGGTGCTTAACCCCGGTGATCGCAAGCCACAGAGTCTCACCACTGTGATTTACCATCGGTTGTTTATTATTATATTATTAATATTGTTTTTAATATTATTAAACTATTTAATTATTTGTTCATGGTGTATTAGTGTCAATAAATAATTTATTGAAGAATCAAAAGCAAATCAGCAAGTCACCGATAATAAAACCTTTACTTTTAAGTAGGTATGCATGTTCCTTCCTAGAATATCATCAGACAAAAAAGAATCGAAAAAATAATTTCAATATTTAGGTGTTTAAAAGTTATTGGTAAAATGTGTGAATCTTAAATTTGTTTAAAATAATGAGATAAGTTATAGATTATGTATTTATTTGATTTTTAAACATTATTTGATGTAAAACTAACTTTTAATTATTCGACTTTATTTGACTCGACTATTACGTCTTGCATATTTTAGGGAAGAATGTGCACATAGAGTGTTATCAATAATTTGAATTGTAAAGTAGAATATAATTTCTGAAAGCTCAAAAGCGTTAATAACTATTCATTTTTGTCAGAGATATAAAAAAAGTAGTAAATACATTAAAAATTGGATTTTCCTTTGATAGCTAATTGAAAAATTAACATATTATCTTTGTTCAGGAATCATTTTTTTCGGAATTTTATTAGCTTTAAGAAAACAAAAGGAAAAAAAATTAGTTTTTATGATTTTTAAGTTTTAATTTCTATTATAATCATCAAAGAAGCAGAGGTCACACAATTTGCGTCTGTAGTGTAACTAAATTCGCAGTGACACAGTTTGTAATAAATCTTTAATGCAGATGTAAATATTTTAAAATTTTCAATTTTATATTATTTTAACATGTTTTGACATTTAGAAAAAGTTATTTGTTTAACATTTTGTATTATTCTTTTTTAATTAACAGGACTGAGATTGTATTTGCAAGCAAATTATTTTAATGATATTCGAGTCGTTGGAGAAGAAATTATGCCTTTGCAGCAACTCCTTGCAGGCTTTAAAGATCTTAAGAGACCCCTTATTGATGGAGAAGAACCATCAAACTCCAGACGAAGATCGTAATTTCTTCAATTCGAAATATTTAAACTGTAAGGGAAAAGTATTCTAGAAAAAAGTCTTAAATTTACATTTCGTACTTTTCATTTGGCAACAAAATATTTTTATTTCATATTAACATATTTATAATATGTTATGGTTAAACAGACATTTTTTCTTATTTTCAATATAAAAGACATTCTTTTTGGTTTTCATTTTACGTATTGTGTTTTCATTAAATATTCTCTGAAGAGTCCTTCATTTTTTACGTCTCTTTTCTAGAATACTTTCTGCATTTACTTTATCTTATTAAAAAAGATACATATAACTATTTTTGAACACTGATGTTAACATTTAATTATGAAAAGAATAATAAGGAGTATTATAAGCGTATTAAGGATAAAAAAATGAAAACATTTAGATATTATTTTAGAAAAGAGAATTCAATTTACATTTCGTACTTTTCGTTTAGCAAAAAAATATTTCCATTTCATATCAACATATTTATGGTTAAACAGACATTTTTTTTCTTATTTTCAATATAAAAGTAATTCTTTTCAGTTTTCATTTTGCGTATTTTGTCTTCTGTAAATTTTCTCTAGGAAGTTATCCATTTTTTACGTTACTTTTCTAGAATACTTTCTGCATTTACTTTATCTTCTTAAAATATATATATATATACATATTGTAAATATTTTTTGAAGACTGCTACCTCCAGAGCACAAAAAATTTCAGCAATATCGCAGACGTTGCTGAAATATTGGCCGTTATTTCTGAAATATTGCTGCAACATTGTAATATTTCTGCAACTTTGGCAATATTGCCGAAATTTTTTGTGCTGTGGGGTTATTTACATTTAATTATCAAAAGAGTATATGCCTTATCTTATTAAGGATAGTGAAGATAAATAAAAGATAACATTAAAAAAATAAAAGATACGATTCTTAAAAAGAGACTTAAATTTACATTTCGTAATTTTCTTTTGATAACAAAATATCCTTATTTCATATCAACATATTAATGTTTAAATAAACATTTGTTCTTTATTTAAAGCAAAATACACTTTTTCCGGTTTTCATTTTTGCATATTTTGTTTTTTTCTCTAAGTAATCCATTTTTTATGTCTCTTTTTAGAATACTTTCTGCGTTTACTTTATTTTATTAAAAAAAGATATACATAAGTATTTCTGAAGACTGTGATTATTTACATTTAATTATTATCAAGAGAGTATATGTAAATATAGGAAGATTGTATTTTTGTGTATTCATTAATTTTGTAATAAAAAATTATATCTTACTGTTTCAATATGGCATTTATTATTTTTTGAGTATGTGGATGATTCTATCCGATGTGGAATAACAATCTATAATACATAAGCCCATAGAATGATTTGAAAATAACATATTTAAAAAAATGAATGCCATAGAAATGAAAATTTTTCTGATTATAACACAATTTTCTTCACAAATTGGGAAATTTTGGTTATAAGAATATCAGATTCAATAAAACACAGGTGATATCATATTTAGTTTAGTGATATTCAGTTTAGTGATATCTTCAGGAGGTCCTGAATAAATCTAGGATATCCTAAAAAGTCCTCTAAGACATACTAAAATATTGTGTTTCCATGGTTATCGAGAAGTACAAAAATATACAATGTGGAATATTTGCAAAATTTCCGTACGGAAAGTTTTTATAGAATCCCGTACGTAACTTCCATGAAACAATTTTCACAGAATCGTATCACGTTGGATTGAGTATTAAATCCAAAATTAATTAGTCTCTTAAACGGCATTACAGATAATTTACTTTTCAGTTACACAACTTTAGAGGATAATTACTTAATTCTATTATTTTTCTTATAATATGTTCAAGAATGAGATTAAGAGAAGTTCTAACATTTTCAAACTATCGAACGAATGTTTGTAGAAGAATTATGTTGTCTTGTTAGAATGTTAGAAAAATTTGTCGATGAATAAATGTTTAAACATTAATAACAATTTTCTATACGATTCAAAAATATGAAAAAACTCAGATTAGTACCATTATAAGGAATCCTTATATTAATTATGTATAAATGTAGTATAAAATTTTAAACGTCTTAATTTATAGTTGTTCAACATTTTAAAAATCGAAACAATATAGTTAATCGAAATTTTGATGTTTGTGCCAAATTCATGCGACCGTGGTTTTTTATCTTCATGTGAAATATTACATTCAACTTTTTAAATTTTCTAAAAATAACATTAGACTTTTTCTCGCTTAACACGAATTTGTTGTCCAAAATGGTCCATCACGTCAGGATTTAGAGAAATTCCAGGTCAAATGTCCCAAAATGGCTATTTTAGCTATTTTTGGGATTTTACTCTGGCAAACTAAATTTTTTTTATTAATTTACTATATTACCTTCATATAGTATGTATTGTTAGCTTTAAAACCCATTTTTCAAAATTAATTTAAAATGATTTTTAAAAAAGTTATGAGTATTTGAATTCATGAGATTGAACCACGTTAACCCTCAAAATGGCTGACCCAATATGGTAGACGAATTTTGAAAAATTTCTTGGATTTTAATATAAGTTGGTACGTTGAGGTTTTTGGAATCGCTGATTACGAATATGAAGTCAGAATTACAAAATTCAAAATTATTTTTACAAATTATATTAAAATCCAAGGATTTTTTTTTAAATTCGTCCGGCATATTGGATCCCCCATTTTGAATTTTGTAATTCTGACTTCATATTCGTAATCAGCTATTCCAAAAACCTCAACGTACCAAGTTATATTAAAATCCAAGAAATTTTTCAAAATTCGTCTACCATATTGGGTCGGCCATTTTGAGGGTTAACGTGGTTCAATCTCATGAATTCAAATACTCATAACTTTTTTAAAAATCATTTTAAATTAATTTTGAAAAATGGGTTTTAAAGCTAACAATACATACTATATGAAGGTAATATAGTAAATTAATTAAAAAAATTTAGTTTGCCAGAATAAAATCCCAAAAATAGCCAAAATAGCCATTTTGGGACATTTGACCTGGAATTTCTCTAAATCCTG
Organism: Leptopilina myrica (nomen nudum); assembly: GCA_032872475.1. Classification (NCBI taxonomy): domain Eukaryota; kingdom Metazoa; phylum Arthropoda; class Insecta; order Hymenoptera; family Figitidae; genus Leptopilina; species Leptopilina myrica (nomen nudum). Next base: position 10,489,455 of record CM065467.1, read on the forward strand.
ACGTGAAGGACCATTTTGGACAACAAATTCGTGTTCAGCGAGAAAAAACATACAAAAAACACTCTCATTCATTTTATAAAATGAACAAAGTGAAATTTCGCAGGCCTGTGTTATCGCTTCATTAAAATTATTATTTGTCTGTATTCATATTAGAAGTTTCATAAGAATACTTCTACATTCCTTTATTCTGTGATAAAATGTAAAAATCTAACAAAGTGTAATGTAAGTTACATATAACAGTGCTACTGCGAAACTTAATACTTGAAAAAATTTTATGATAATAAACCTCGAGATATAAACATTGCAGAATCAATAGTACAATCTATAAACATTATCATATGTTTGATATTATGTTTATTTTTAGTTTAATTATATTTCTTTGGGAATAAACATGATAAACAGGCGCGCGTAGCGCGCCCATGTGGCTCTAGTAGATCATTATTACGTCAGTGTAATACCACATAATGTACACGGAAATACCATGTAATAGTTATGTAATAGCCTATAATACATGTAATAGTTGGAAAATTTTGTGTATTAGAGTGTACACCTTTTTAACAAGTAATTACCCCCTCGGTTTGTTTAAGTAGGGGAAAGGTGTAAGAGATGATCCCTTGGGGCAAGATGATCCTTTCGAACTTTAGAGAGCCTATTAGCGATACCGTTTAGGTAAAAACAGTAATACGTTGCAATGACATACCTACACGGAAAAAAAGCACAAGAGATGCGCTAAACAGTTGGACAAGTCGTGTGCTTTAGTTTAGCGTGGTGACGCGGCGATCGAATGGTCGTGTATGAAAGTGCCTTGGTGATTTATCCAAAAATATGGTGATTTAACTTCATTAATTTTGTTAAAAATCTCCTTTAAAGATATAAACTCTAAATTCTATTTACTTACACATTCTTTCTACTATTAGAACGCTCTCAGGGCGTGATTAAAAACATTCCACTTGACATCTCTGAACAAGAGCTCTTAAACAACATCGAGACTCTAGGTAATTATCACAGCAAATCTGCTATTCTTAAAGTTCGTCGCCTTACCAGAAAAATCACTAACAAAAAGAAACAAGTGAAACTGAATATGTTCCTTCGAATACAATCCTTCTCACTTTCAAAGGCATATCTTTGCCCCCAAAGTTGCTATACACAATGCATCATTTAATGTTGAAGTCTACACACCATCAATAAAAATCTGCTGGAACTGCTTAAGATACGGTCACATTAGTAAATTTTGTAATTCCAAAAAAATCTGTAAACAATAATATTAATGTTAATGCATTATTTAACAATTTAATTACAGCTTTTACCAATCTTTTCAATTTATTCAACTCAAGCACTTCTCCAAATAAATCAGATATTTTATTCAATTTTATGACGAATTTTTCGTCAAACGTATCTGCAGTAACCACTTTTCTAAAAGAATATAAATTTAACCTGATTTTCATTGAATTTTAGTTTTAATGACCAGACTGAAGTTCATCACCTTATCGTTCGTTTAAAGAAAACAAACTTCAGTCTAGTTATGAAAACTAAAATTCAATGAAAATCAGGTTAAATTTATATAATTTTTCATATTTATTATATAGTTAATAAGTAGAGTGACCAAGGAAATTTCAATTAAAAGAAATTTATAATTGCTGGTGAGTTATTTTCAAATAATTTTCGTTTATTTAGATGAATTTAGCAAAAATATATATATTTAAAATAAAAAGCAGTATTTTTAATCTGTTTTTAGTTATTTACACTGAGTTTTCGAAAAATGGGTTATATTAGACTTCATAACCAGTTAAAAATTTAAAAAAATTATTTAAAAGAATGTAATATATATTTGGTGCTAAAAACCGCCAAAGGATAATCTAATTGTATTGCAGAATATTATATATTAATTACAGCAATTTTTAAAATCAACGAGCAACCAGCTCTAGACGATTTTCGCTGGAATGACCCAACAATAATTTTTTTCAAATATCTTAATTATTGAAGAAATATCATAAAATAAATAAATGATTTAATGAAAAATTGGACTTAAATATTTCAAAATTAATTCAATTTCTTAACTTAGTCTACTGGCGGAGTAATGCTTTCATTATTTATCAAAAAAGGGAATTTTTAATTTTTAAAAAGTTTTGTCGGAACATACAAAAAAATAAATCAATGTATTAATTACATTGAAATGACCAAATACACTTTCTAAAAATTTAAATTTTAAGATTAATTAATTATTACAGTGCCGGCCAAAATTGTCAGTCCACCCATTTTTAAAGGAATGAAAAAAATTTTTTAAAATAAAATTTATAAAAATTGAAATTTTTTTTGGTTTATGTTTTGAAAGACGATAAAATTTTGAAAAGAATAAGACCTTACAGAAGTTATTTGACAAATATTTTTTCAAGATATTCCTAAAAATCTTCATTTTCAATGTTTTACAAAAATTTGAATAACTTCTAAAATAATGAACTCTTTTTAATAATCTTAGGCTTATTTTAAAGGTCGTTTTCTATGGAATAAAAATTACTTATAGTCAGTAACCTGCAATTTTTTTCTTGGAATAAGCATGACGTCAAAATTGGACAAAAAAATTGGAAAAATTTGAAATCATTTTTTGTACTAAAACTATTCTAAAACATATATAAAACATGATATGATGTAGATTTTTCAAAAAAATTTAATAAAAAAAATTATTTAAATTTTACAAATTCTTTTTCTTTTAATAATATTATTTCAAATTTTTCCAATTTTTTTGTCCATTATTTATTTAAAATTATTAATTTAATATACGCATTTTGTAGAAAATTCATATTAAGGTGCATGTACTACTTATATTATATATTAACAATAAAGATGCTATGAAATGAATAATAAAAATTAAAATATTATAATAATATTGTGAAATAATAAAATATGTAAGTAGAAATAAGTAAACTGTCATCCGAGCGAGCGTTAGCGTGTGAGGAATATAACGCTAGTTTTTATTAAAAGAAACTAAATTGGAAGAAACTAAATTTTTAGAAAATCATAAGAAAATTCTGAATTTTTTAGTGTCTTTTGTTATTAATTGTTATGAATTATTATAAAACTGTCACAAATTCGAATATCAAACTTTCAACACTTTTTTCTATTTCTGATAAAAATAAATTTTTTAATATTGTTCAATTATTTCAAAAGTTTTAACGAAATTATTGCTTAAGGAATATCAAAATTCTTCATAGAAATATTTAAATGTTTTGAGGAATTATAATAAAATTCTTAAATAATTGTATAAAAACATTTTTCACAGTGTTCAATCGATTATAGGGTAAATTTAGAGTAGTTAATAAATAAAATGAATTTTTATAAAAAAATAGTTTAATATAGAAATAAATAATTTAAAATATTTGTTTACTTAAATTTATTAAGAAAATTCAATAATATTTGATAAAAAATTTAATTTAACCTTTCGATTCTTGTCAATTTCCTGCTTATTGAAGTCGGACTGTTCAGGCGAGGTTGTATCTAACTTTTTGGCGGTGGTATTCGAATTTCCAGGCTCTTCTCTTTTTTTCTTTACTGGATTTTCTCGCGACGCCGTTAATTTTTGGACCAAGGTAAAGAGCAAATCTCCATCTTCTAAAATAATGAAATTTATTATTATTATTACTTATACAATCTCCATTAAAGTTTGAATTATTAAATAAAAAAATCATTAAATATTTTAAAATATCTAATCTAAAATTCAATTTTAAATTATTTACCAGAAATTTCGACTATCGTTCCTCTGTATGGTTTCTCGGCCGAAGAACTATTTTCTTGGTATACAAACCAAGCTTTTGCCCCACACTCCAATTGCACTTTCCTATTATAATTTATATCTTCTTCCAGCACAACACAATAAGAACAGTCTTCTTCACAGTTTAATAAATAATAATTTCCTTCACCTTCCATTTTTTATTTTAATTATTATTTTACGGAAAGGAATTCTAATATGAAACTGATTTTAATCAAAACAAACTGACAGTTGCTATGGAAATAATAAATGACAATTGCTTTGAAGTTATTTCAATAATTGAACTTCAGAGTTGTCTATTTTTTCCATCAGATGTCAGCGGCAAGATAAAAAAATATTTTTATTGATTTGAAAATGGAAAATTCTAATTTACAGCGGGGTCCAAAAGGTCGATATAAGCGCTATTTACGGGATACTGATGATGATGTTGATGATGATGATGAGAATAACGTAAATATTTTAGTACTGTATTGTCATTAACTGACAAAAAATTAATCGAAAGAAATTAATCATGAAGCTGAAGATATTTACACAGTCCCAGGCGAAAAAGTCGGACGAATGCCGGATCAACCAACCGTCAAGGATCCGCGCCGATTGATTTGGAGAGTCAATGCCGGTACAGGCAGTCTCTACTGATTCGGGTGTTAATGTCTGCTGGCGCGGTACAAAGACGGATCCGACCGCCGGATCAAAATGTATACTGTGTTATAATGACTGTGCGTCCGGCTTGGTACAGATTTCATGCCGCCGAACAACCGGCGTTGTACTGGCATTCGTCCGTCTGACAACCCGAGCGATACAGACATTCTACCGACATTATTATTAAGATTTCAATATGGTTATTGTCATTGTTTTTCTAAAACAATTTAATGTTTTCTAAAATAATTTTTTTTAATTAACACATTATTTAAAATTTTCAGAAATAGATTTTTTACAATGCAAAAATTTAGCTATAGTCTTATTGTTTCAATTAAAATTAATAAATTAAAATGAATAAAATAATAATTATAGTAATAAAAATTTTTAATCTATTATGTTGTAAAAAATTTTTGTAGAAGAATTGTTTAAAGTTTAAATATTAAAAAAGAATTAACAATACAATAGAATACAAAATTTAATTGTAAAAATTAATAAATTTGAAAAATAGGTTTTAATTATATTTTTATTTATTAATTAACAAATAAATTAAAGAATTAAATTTTTTTGTTATAATCAAATTTTTAAAATATTTATAAATAAAGTAGGGGAGACCGGGGCTAAACCGGACACGGGGCTAAACCGGACGAGTCAAATATTTCCGAAACCGTGAAGAATTTCAAATCGTGTAAATAACCTATGAACGCGCAATTTCGTGATGCATATGCTGCATGAGGTTTTAGGGACGTGTCAATTTTCTTGTAATAATAGTTGCCGTTAATATGTGAAAATGTCATTTCTTCGGGTAAAAGTAAAAAAAAAATTTCTTCATTTTTTTGGGTTTTTATCGTTAAAATTAAAGTGCAAATATCATACGGCCATTTTTCTTTTAGCTCAATGTGTACTGAGTTTAGTAGAAAAAAAGTTTAATGAAAAACATTAAGAAGAAAAAATATATTGCAGGTTAATTATTAGATGACGGTATGGGGCTGAATCGGACATCGTGATTAAAAACAACCAAATCTTTGAATTCTTTAATTTATTTTATATTAATTAACTATTTTATATTATATTCTTAGCTTAGAACCACTTTATAAATAAATAAATAAAGAATTTATTTTAAAACTCGAATTCGCATGCGAGTTGCTACAAACAGATAAGCCTGAAAACTGTAATTCATTTTATATTATAATTATTACCGATTTTACATATTATATTATATTCTTTGTATAGAACTATCTATAAATAAATAAAAGAAGAATTGATTTGACTTTTTTACCAAAAAAAAAAAGAAAATTTGTATCTCATTCTTTAATTAATTGGCCGTGTCCGATTTAGCCCCACCAATTTTCAGATTTTCGTTTTTGAGGTAGTCACCTTCGAAACAACATATCTCTAAAGCTATTGTACTATTTTTAAATCGAACAAGTGCGATTTGTAGGTGAAAGTACAAGCTTCAAAACGGTATATTACACTTTAGCAAAAAGTATGTTTTTGTATGAGTTTTCTGGTCAAAGACCAAATCCGTCCGGTTTAGCCCCGGTCTCCCCTATACAGATAATTATTTATAAATATAAAAAAATGAATATTAAAAATAATAAATAAATATAATAATAATAATAGAATAATTAAAAAATTAAAATTTAAAAATATAGTTTTAAAACACTAGATTTATTTACATAATATTCATACAATGCTAAAATATTCTAAAGTATTTGTAAAATTATTATTTATTGTTTGCTTTGTAGCAGTATTATGTATCGACATTGTTATGATCAGATCCGCATGCGAGCGAATAGTGTAGTGGTTAGCGTATTAGACTTCGGTGCTTAGATTAGGAATAGCTTGGGCTTCGTATCCTACTTGCGAGTGTTTAGAATTTTAATGTGTAAAAAACTGTAGAATGTGTTAAAAATGCTGGAAATGATCTATAAATAAATATTAATTAACATGCACCATGCATAGTTAATTAAATATTTTTTTATTTTATTTTTCAATAGAAAATATAATTTAGTCTGGCTAGACGGGCGAATGCCAGTAGAACACCGGTCCGCTGAAGCGAGTCGTCTTTGAAAGAATATTTGGCCCGCCGCGGTTGCTAGAGCGGACAAATGCCGGTACAACGCCGGTTGTTCGGCGGCATCAAATTTGTACCAAGCCGGACGCGCAGCCACTACAACACATTGTCATGTTCCAGTAGAAAGCCTGCACCGATCCGGTTGTCTCGCGGACGAATGTCAGTACAGTCTTACCGACGCACAGTGGTCGGAGGTACATTATTTTATGCGAAAAATGGTAATTTTTAAATTGCGTTAAATTAAATTGGATAAAACGATTATTACTCATAAGTGTCCCTAGATTTCAAAACTGATCGGTATTTACAATGAAATTGGTTGGGAAAGGCGATATATATGTTTAAAAAGCGGTTTTTATAAGTGGAATTTTTTACCCTTTATAATATGAGTTTTTTTAACTGCAAGTTTTCGTATTCCAGGAGTCAATATTAAAAATGTTTAACGATTTTATGTCATTTCTCAAGCTGAAAAAATATGTTTTCTCGAATAATTATAACCAAAAAAAATTTGTTAATAAAATATCAATTGCTTTATAAAATAGCTTTTTATTTGAATATTTTTTTTTAAAAAGGTATACAAAAAAAGTACGACCGAGTACGATTCTAATTCTTTTTTACAAGAGTAGTCTAAAGTATCTTTTAATGACCTACGAAAAAAACAGCTGCGCAAACTTGCGCCAAAATTTTTTTTTGACATTTTTGTTTCATGAGTCCGATTACAACAGTGGTTCAAAATAACAAAAAGTGAATTATAACATTAAATATTCAATTAATTCATGGTAGGCATATTTTACGAGTGTATTTTATTGTGTGTCTTGAAAAATGTGAAATTAATATTTAAAATTTTTAAATGGCGGTTCCAATATGGCGTCAAATTTGTTTAAAAATTGTTTAGTTTCTACGAAATTTGGTATTCAAAGGTTTTTCATATCTGTTGATGAATCTAAAAGATAGAAAGTAATATGAAAATAATTTCGTACATTTTCGTCCTAAAAAAATATGTGATTATTAAATTACTTTCTTCCATTTTAATTGTTAATTGATTTTTAAAAAGAAATTCTCTTCAAATAATTACTTCTAATAAATAAAGATATTTTTATATTATGACATATACAGTGATAGAAAGTAACGATCAAAGTTTAATTTCGATATCAATATTGTGACTACACAGTCTGCAAATATAATAGTTATATTTATAAACATTTTTTCATTTTTTATAAAGCTGATAGTCACTTTGACAGCTGTCAACTGTCAAATTACAAATTTTACCGAAAATTCGGGACACGTGAGTCTAAAAATCTTATAGCTAAAATTTTTATGTAGATTTACTCATATGTTATAAAACTAACAGTCAATTTGACAGTTGTCAACTATCACATTTTAAATTTGACATAAAATTTGGTTTCAGGAGGTCTCAAAACCTAAAAGAAGTTATTTTTGTGCAGATTTACTCATTTTTGATAAAATTGACAGTCACTTTGACAGCTGTCACATTATAAATTTTACGTGAAATTCGAGATCAGTAAGCCTAAAAATCTTATAGGTAAAATTTGTATGTAGATTTACTCATTTTTTAAAAAAATTGACAGTCACTTTGACTGCTGTCAACTATCAAATTTAAATTAGACATAAAATTTAGATTCAGAAAGTCTCAAAACCTGTTAGAAGTTGTTTTTGTGCAGATTTACTCATTTTTGATAAAATTGACAGTCACTTTGACAGCTGTCAACAGTCAAATTATAAATTTTACGTGAAATTCGAGACCAGTAAGCCTAAAAATCTTATAGGTAAAATTTGTATGTAGATTTACTCATTTTTTAAAAAAATTGACAGTCACTTTGACAGCTGTCAACTATCAAATTTAAATTAGACATAAATTTGGAATTCAGAAAGTCTCAAAACCTGTTAGAAGTTATTTTTGTGTAGATTTACTCATTTTTAATAAAATTGATAGTTACTTTGACAGCTGTCAACTGTCAAATTGTAAATTTTATAATATATTCTAATTAAGTATGGCGAAATTAAAAATATCCTAAAGTTTCGTTGCAATCGGTGCAGCCTTTCTAATTTTTCGCATTAAATAGGGTCTCTCCGACCACTGTGCGACGCCTGTATTGTAATTTATTAAACACACTTTTAAAAACAATTTTAACAATCTTTTGAAAATTTTAACTTGACATAAAATAACATTTTATTCTGACTTCTTTTTTAATTAAAAATAACCAAAATATAAATTTTGATTTAAATTAGTTTTATTAATTTAATTGAAGAATTAGTAAAATTTTCATTGATTAATTTATGAATTAAATTAGTTAAACTCTTAAGAGAAGGGACAATATTATGCGTAAAGAATTGAAAATATTTCTTATATTTTTTAAATTGTTAATTACCCGAAAATATGTAGATGTCCACGTGAAAAGAACGCATTTTGTTGGTGCTAGTTTTCGAGATAATTGCAATTTAATAATCTTGGATTAAAACCTTAATTTTTTTATTATCAATCTACCAGTTTTGACAAAGCAAATCATGCGGTTTCATTAATTTTTCGTTAATTTATGTGTTTATTTTATTGGTTTCTTAGAAAAAAAGAAAAGAGTCCATTTGTCATTCTAATGCAAAAATATTTGATAATTCGTCAACTTATTCATACTAGAAAATGTATAAAAAATTAAATAAATTAAATTTCTATTCCGTTTTTCTCGAAATAAGGTTTTGGGCCTTCTAAACTTTGAAATTTTGTAACTCATCGAGTTTTTCACCAAAAAAGTTTTACGACCACTCAAAATTTCCCAAATCTAATTTTAATTGAACAATTAAAATACAATAAATACAAAAATATTTAAATAATATAAAGAACAGGTTTTTATTACAATAAATTATAATTATTATTTAAACATAAATATTATTAACAGGTTACTGAAAACATTTCTGACAATGAGAAAGGAGTATCGGAGAAAATCGTCTTCTAACTTGATAAATAGTCCATGCGAAGAAACTTTATCTGATGAAGATTGTGGTGATGAATATGATTTAGAAATAAATGATGGGACAATTTTTGCTTCGAGAAGTCAATCAACCAATAGTAACTGGTTAAATAGGATTTTAAATGAAGGCTCAAATTTATCAACTGGTCTGGCTGTATGTGATGCATTAAAACTATACGTGGAAAATACATTTTCGAAAAAGGGATTGGACGACTTATTAAAATTCACCAGCAAAATTTTACCTCATCCGAACAATTTCCCGAAAAATACTTTTATGTTAGATCAGTTTTTGAGTGCAGTAATACCTTCTCATAATAAGTCTATAGTCAAACATAGGTATTGCGAATATTGTTGGCACTACTTAGGTGAATGGTTGAGTACAAGTACTACTACCCATTGCCCCAATTGCAGTAGCACTAAAATCAATGGCTTATATCACGTTGATTTTGATTTAAAGTCAATGTTGGTAGACGCGTTCGAAAAACGGCACCTGTATCTTTTGATAGACGAGCATGATAAAAAATTAGCAGAAAAAAATGAGGGTGTGTACGATATTCTGCTAAAGCTTCGTTTAACAATTTAGATCACGTAAATGGAGTCAAAGGGCTTTCAATTGTCTCGTTGTTACCTCATTCTGACATGGTATCAGGACCGGTTCCTGATCCGATGCATTGCCTTTTTGGAGTTATCGACATGTTTTAGGATTTATTTTTTGATTCAGTTAGTAGTAATGAGCGATTTTACCTGAACAAACAAAAGCAAGCAGAAATTAGCATTTGCTCTTGAATGTCAATCCTCCTGATTCTGTGAAGCGAATTCCTAGATCCTTGAAAGATAGAAAACACTGGAAAGCAACAGAAAAAATAGACTTTCTACTATTCTATTCTTCAATTGTAATCAAAGGTAAACTTATTAAAAAGTATTATGAGCACTTTTTAACATTAGTGTATGCAATTCATCTTTTAATAGGGCATAGGGTAAATAGTAATCAATTAAATCTAGCAGAAAAATTACTTACTTTCTTCGCTTCTAAGGTTGAGGAACTTTATGGAACGCATAAATGTTCATTTAATGTACACCAATTAATTCATTTGTTAAGGTTTGTACGATATTGGGGACCTCTGAGTGACTGGTCTGCTTTTCCTTTTGAAGACGGAAACAGACATATTAAGAATTTAATTCATGGGACAAACGAAATTGACATGGAAATTGCAAATTCTATTAAATACATCAATTCGTATGAAATTTTAAAGAGCACATTACTACTACTAGAGGCAAACAATTCTGTAATCATATCTCCTCATGGAGCTCCATGTATCGAACTTTTAAGTGAAGATGATTTTGCGATCTTGAGAAATCTCAATTTTACCACAAGTAATATTGACAAAAATAAAAATAACAACTTCACAATATATGCGAGAATTCAAATCTATAATGAAATTTATACATTTTAAATTTACGAAAGACAAGTAAAACGTAACAATTTCAATGTCATAACAAAAATGGAATAATTGGAGTTATAAAATTTTTTATTTAAGGGTAGAGAATTACATTTGTTCGATGGCAACGGGAACAGAACAACGATAAATGATTGTGTAATTTTATGAAGTTATTTAATTTAAAATCCGTTTAAATACGAATTTTATAAATATCCCGTGTAGAAATTTCCCTACTTTGCCTTATTTAATAAGAGGCGCTGATAAGGAATTAGATGCGAAAGGGCATCTATTCAGGTCCTTATTGAAGCCTATTTTCAATTTCTATGCGGGATAGTTTATGTTTTGCGATTTTGTTATTAGCAGTTAAAAACAGCTTAAGTTTTCTTAACCTTAGAAGAAGTACGTTAGTTTACTCACCCTCTAAAGAGTAACTAAGGTGTCTCGACACCCCACGCTTTAAACTTATTTTATAAGGTTTCTATTTGACGTAAAAAAAATTATTATAATGGATTGATTGGTTTTTTAATAAGGAACACAATAATATTATTCATATTTTGATTAATTAAAAAAATGTTTTAAAAAATTAAAAAAGTTTTTGTATTACTTAAAAAAAACATAATTATTTGAACATCTGAAGTGATAGAAATTAAAGACAATTGGCGAATAGTGAAAATCATGAAAATGAATTATAAAATGGACTTTAACAATTAATATTTATTAAAAATAGTGTTATAAATTTAAAATTTATATTATAATAAAATTTATAACTTTTGAATCAATTTAATAATACTATAATAATAATATTATAGATATATGAGCGATTCCATGTCAAGTGATCAAGGGGTCTTTTGGTGTAATGTTTTTTTCAATAATTTTTTACTCTTAAACCATTAAACATACAAATATGACAAAATACATTTTGGAAAGGTTTTTTCATCCTCTTTCGATTGGAAATAAGCATTTTGAAAAAAAATTTTTGACCCAAAAAAATCAAAATTAAATTTCAATTTTTGGGGGAGAGAGATACGATTTTTTTTAAAACGAAAGCTGAGGTTTTTTCCTAAAAGGACATATAAATGGTAAAGTGTATTTAAAACAATCGTACCTCTCACCCTCAAAAATTTTAATTTATTTTTAATTTTGATTTTTTTGTGTCAAAATATTTTTTTTTTTCAAAATGCTTATTTCCAATCGAAAGAGGATGTAAAAACCTTTCCAAAATGTACTTTGTCAAATTTGTATGTTTAATTGTTTAAGAGTAAAAAATCATTGAAATAAGCATTGTACTGAAAAACCCAAAAATTTAACCCCCTCCCCCTCGGAAAATATTGGACTAGGTAAAAAAATATTTTCACGAAAAATTACTATCTATGAGTACTACAAAAGCCCCAAGTTTTGCTGCGATTGGAGAAAAAATTTTCTCCACCTTGATCACTTAACATGGAATCTCTCATATATACAATTAATTAATTATAATTAATTAATTGTATATATGAGAGATTTTTTTTAAAACGAAAGCTGAGGTTTTTTCCTAAAAGGACATATAAATGGTAAAGTGTATTTAAAACAATCGTACCTCTCACCCTCAAAAATTTAAATTTATTTTTAATTTTGATTTTTTTGTGTCAAAATTAAAAAAAAAAAAAAAAATTTTATAGATAGTTAGAAATAAATTTTTTTAATTTTTTGCTAAAAATTGAATTTTTGTAAAAAAAATTTTTGTTTAATAAAATACAACTTTTTTCATACATAACCTATAAATTTATACTTTATTACATGATTTTAAATGATTAAAAAGGATTTTTTATAAAAATGTAAATTTACTTACCTTAATCAACAGATAGAGGTTCAAACTGAATTATGGACAGGATTTGCGCGCAAAAAAACTATTGGTTAAGCCAGGGGCGTACCTTAAATATTGCGTGGGGTGCCTGGACACCCCAGTTATTCCTTCTAGGGTTAAATAATCACATGATTCATAATATGCAATTATTTATAAAAAATATATATCGATGAACAATAACCTAAGAATTTATTGAATTTACTAGATATCTATTCCGTAAATTAAAAAACTTTTATAAGTAATTTTTTCTGCTTAAATAATAATCTACCATATCTCTTACTGATTAAAAATAAAATTTAATTTATGTAACTATGCAGAATATGTTTTAAAATTTTTTAAAATTTTAGTTATGTTTAATATTGTACATACTAAAAGTAATATTATTCGACAATAAAATTAAAGGCATAAGAAAAGTGCAAGTTTAAACTGTTAAATTATTTAATGTTAAAAATATTATGAATTATTTTTAATGGAAAATTTAAAAACTTAATTATTATTAATTATGTTTGCTGGTTGACACCTGAATTTATGAAGGAGTGAGATTATTCACTAAAAAATATCGGAAAAGAACAGCAAAATTGAAAAATATAAAAATAAATAAGTTTGAAAACATTGGGTAATTTTTTGAAGTATGTTAACAACTTGTTTTAAAGTAGAAAAAATATATAATTTATATACCCGATTATATAAATTTTGTATATATTATTTAATATACAAAAATTAAAATTTTTATATAAAATCCGATTACAAAGAAAATACTAACATTATATATAAATATATTTTTTATGTAATTTAAATATAATTTTCGTGTTTTACCTACCTATATTATCTACTTTTAGAGTATATAGAAAAAGTATATACTCAAATTGTTATATAAAATATATAAAATATTAATATAAATTTTATATAATTTTTATAAAAAATGTATTGAAAAAAAATAAAAATAATTTATATAGTTTTTATATAAATTTTACAAAATATTTTTACATGAATATTCGTATTCTAAAAAACATTTATTTAAACTTATATGATTTCACTCAACGTTTATCTGAATTATAATAATTATTTCAGTTATTAATTTATGATTTTGAATCATCCATATAAAGAATTTATGTGTCACATTTTTAGTAATTATTTGTGTTACAATTTGATGCTTATAATTTTTTACAGAAAAAATTGTTTTATACAAAGGATTGAGTTTGCGTAGAATTTTTGTATCAAAGTTTGTGATTTATAATTTTTTTAGCTTGCTTGAAAATTACTTTAAAAAGTTGATAATTGGAAAATATACTACTTTTAATTTTACAGACAGAAAATATTTCTTCCTTTATGACGCATTTTACATTTTTATATACAAATTTATGAAACCTTTTTATTTTTTATATAACATTTTTAGTTATTTTATTCATACTAATTTCTGTCCTTTTCAATATACATTTTTACATGAATCTGTTAAAGTAATTTTATAATTATACAATTTAGTCAATAATAAGGTACGATTTGTAAGTTGCCATGTTAGTTATTAGAAATTTGGATAATGCCATTTTAGAGTCTTCTTCAATAAAATGATATTGAGTAACTTATATGGTTTATTTTAATGTGTAATAAAAGTTAGGTTCAATTTCCTTTAGTTTTAATTAAGTATATAAAAGTATATGTGACCGGGACTGAGAAAAGGGACCTACTTACCAATATCAACTTTTTAAGAAAAAGGCGTTTAAAGTTTTCTATACAAATAAATTATATTTCTTGAAATATTTTTCATTTTAAATTAACATGATGAGTGTTCTTTATGTATTTTTTTATGCTGAATCCGATTTTCATGGTTAAATAATTGTTCAAATAGTCCTGTAATTGTTATAAACAATTTACTTTGCAAAAGTAAAATTATTGAATTTTAAAAATTAATTTAAAAGACTTCCGGATGTCCTAGAGGTCTGAAATTTTTTATGCAAGTTCAGAACTGATAACTCTACAATAATCCATAGTTATTTGTTAACTTGCACAACCAGGTTGCCGATGACGGGTATACTTAGGGATCATCTTCGAGGAATTAATTCGAATTTCTTGTAAATGGTTTAGGCATTCAATAACGAGAAAGAAATCCATTGCACTTTGCAATTTTAAAAAATTTGTAAGTTTTTAATTTCATATTTTAAGCAAAAATACCAAGAGTAATTTTTGTCTTAAAATTACTTAAATTTCATTAAAAAAATTTTTTTTTAATTTTTTAATTTGTTTAAACAATTGTAAAAAAAATTTTTAACAATCAGGACTGATTGCATTGTGTTTCTAGGACCTTAAACTATAAGAATCCATTATAAAAAAATATCAATTTTTTGGTCAGTAGGTCCCTTTTCTCAGTCCCGGTCACATATAGGATACATATTTAAGATTTAAGATAAAATCATTACATAATCAAAAATTGACAAAATATAAAAATATAATTCCAACTTGCAAACATTTAAAAGAAATAATTCTTAAATTAGAGTATTCTTAAAGTGAAACAAAAAAAAACAAGTTGTTCATTTCATGACCATTTAGCTTCCTCAATATATATTATTATATATAATTTTAAAAGTTAAATAATTATAATAGTTTATTAAATATAATTAATAAACCGGGTAAAGTACCCTGCATAAATATTAATTATTCAATTTTTTATTATAGAATAATTATTTTAAAAAGTTATGATAAAATGTCAAAAATACAAAATTTTAATTTTTTTGTGAAAAATTAAAATATTTATTAATTCTATAAATTTTGATGAAATATATACTTTATATACATGAATCAATTCGTTTCTATGTCAGGAATGCAATTTTGACAAGAATTATTAAAAATTTTAATATAGAAAAAAGTTATTTCAAAAAACCAAAAAATTAATTTTTTCAAAAATTAAAAAATGTTGAAAAAATTTTTTTTTAAATATATTTTTGAAAATCCTTCTGTCTGATTTTTTGTATTCATGACCGTAATACACCTACAAAATCTTATCAAAATCCATCAAGATGTGCAAGAGAAAATTTGTCCACAAGAATCGGTGACATACACACACACATACATACACACATACATCCGGACATTTGTTCCTCTCGACGAATTATATATACTACACTTGAAAATTTGTAAAAATAATTGATTTTAAAAAATTCGGAAATCGACATCACTATAAGGCTTCCTTTATGAGGAAGCAATAATAAACATTTGTATATTTTTAAAAGTTAAATGCATTGAAAAGAATTCCATTCCTTTTTTTTCTATTTGATTATATGGCAATAGAAGACTCCCTATTGCAACATTGTACTGTATGTATTTTTCAAACGATGTTATTGTTGTATGTGTATGTTTAATTCACGATAGTGCTAGTCTATTTATATTAACTATTTTTTGTTTATTTTCAACTTGTATTTTAACGTTCCCTTTGTTTAAAATTTCTAATATTTTATGTGGGCTTGTACATTGATTAGCAAATTAATAAAGTTTTCGTCCGTATATTAAAATTACTTCGTCTCCGAGTTTACGATTTTGTGGATTGCAATTTCTATCATAATATACTTTTGACTTTTCTTTTCCTAATATTTAATTTTCTCTAGCGATGATTATCATTTCAATACTTAATTTCTATAAATAAAGCTGAATTTTTGCTTCTTCTGAACGTTTTTTTTTAATTCGGTGACTTTAATAACATAATAATTGAATATAAAAAAATTCAAATAGCGGATCTAAAATGGTGGATTTAAAAAAAAGGTTCAGATTTCCTTGAAACTTCTTACTCAGGGTTTTTTAAGGTCGCTGATTACGAATCTGACATCAGATTTTCAAAATTTAAAATGGCGGATCCAATATGGCGGACAAAATTTTTAAAAATTCCTCGCATTTACTTGGAAATCGTTACTCGGGGGTTTTCGGGGTCGCTGATACCGAATATGATGTTAGTTAATAGAGATTCAATATGGCGGACAAAATATATTTAAATGATTGAAATCCATTGAAACTTGCTACTCCCTGGGAATTTTTGAGATCGCCGAACACAAATCTGATGTTGGATATTAAAAATTCAAAATGGCGGATCCAATACGACTTACGATAAAATTGTTCTCAGATTTTCTTGATACTGTGTACTTAGATTTTAAATCTGAATTTTTCATAATCCAGAAATGGTTTACTGTAACTGTTTTACTAAACTTTAATCCTATTTCTGTGATACTGCAATCTCAAAAAAATTAAGCTAAGTACCAAAAATCAAGAAAATCTAAGAACAATTTTATCGTAAATGGTATTGGATACACCATTTTGAAATTTTAATATCCAATATCAGATTCGTAATCAGCGACCCCGAAAATCTCCGAGTAACGATTTTCTAATAAATGCGAGGAATTTTTAAAAATTTTATCCACTGTTACGTCCCAAAAATATGAATACTAACAATACTTGTTTTAGATTTAATTAAATATTAAAATTTAATTAAATCTGGATCAAAGACGAAGTTGAGATCGGTACAGTTTACAAACTTGAATATAAAAACTATTTAAAGACTTTTAAACTTGAATAACTTTTAAGATTTTTAAGAATTTTGACACTTGTTTGTAGATTATGTTAAATGATGAATGAATTTTTTTGACTGATGGAACTGACAAGTTTGAAGGATTGAATTTTTAGAATTTTTGAAGGATGATTGTGACTGACTTTTTCTTAAAGAACATATATATTTATATAACAGTATTGTAGAAAGGGAAAAAGAGGTTGAGTATTTTTAGGATTGATTTAAGATAAAGAAAATGGAATAAAAATGCTATCAGAAATGGGCCTAATAGGCGAATTTTAGTTCCGTCCCATTTTTATCAGTTTTAAGCGTAGGAAGATCTTTGAAAAGGGGCTGAGTCTTGACCTTCCTCAACTTCATCTCCCTTTCCAACTCCAATTTCTAAAATTTACAGAAATAGCACTTTTCTTTAATTTTAACATAAAGAAAAATGAAAAAATATTTAATATTTTATGTTATTATTATTATTTTATTATTTTTATATATATATTTTTTTTCATAAATTTTTTATATATATTTTTTTAATTTTTTAAAAAAATTTTTAACATATTATCGAAATTCAACATAATAAATATTCTTTAAAATTATAAATTTTTTCTAAATTTTGGATATGATAAAATTATAATATCGAAAAATGATCAAAATTTGTTTAATTTACATAATAAAATTTATTTATTTCTCTGAAAAATTAACTTAAATAATTAATTCAAATGAATTAATTATTACCTATTATAAATAATATTTTGGTGGTCTTGGATCAATATTTATTGAATCTTTCAAACTGCCACATCGATATAGCCTTTTACTATATGAATGCAGCTCATAAGAATATTCAATAAACTTACGATTTGCTTTTGTTACCCCTTAAGGTTTCAGATTATGAGGTAGTAAACCAATTTCTTGGTAAATTCTTCAACACATCTACCAGGGCTTGACTTTGTAGATAATTTATTGTTTAATTACCAGGTAGTAAGTTGTAAAACAACGAATTCCTGAGTAATTTTTACGATTTGTAAATGTATGTGTATTGTATGTCAAATATTGTAAAGTTCAGGTCGTAAGTTGTAAAACAACGAATTCCTGCGTTATACAATATTTTTAAAATATCAGTGTTATGTAAAAAATATCAGGTAGTAAGCTGTAAAACAACGAATTCCTGAGTATTCTTTTTATATTTGTAAATGTTTATATTAATGAGTTATATATTGTAAAGTTCAGGTCGTAAGTTGTAAAACAACAAATTCCTGCGTTATACAATATTATAACAATGTCAGTATTATTGTTTAAATAATGTGTGTATATTGTAATTAATACTTACAACACCAGGTAGTAAGTTATAAAACAACGAATTTCTGGGTGTTACAAGTACAGATCTAGAGTTTTTACTCACGTACATTTGTAGATAGAGTAGTCGAAATGAGAGAGCGAGACCTTCGATTTCGCTGTTTATATACCAATTTGGAGACGCTATGGAAACTTCTAGAACTCTCTAGAATTGTCTAGAATTTTCTATAATAATAATAATAATATTCGCCCTTAATCTCTTCCGGTTAATACGAAAAATCCGCGAGACTTCCGTTTCGCGAGACTATCTCTCTTCCTATTCACGGAAATTCATAACGCGTCATACTCTTTCAACCAATAATATTTAAATTTTTCCTAAAAGGACAGAGATATATTTTCTCTCTCTCTTGTCTCCAAATTGTCTACCGTTTACCCACAACAATACTATTGCGTAACTGTCATTTATTTCCATCTCTGAATTTATTGTATTTCTTATTATTTAAATAAATCTTCAAATTATATACTTTTATCAATTTAACTTTTTCTTATAATATTTATTAATTTTTTTACTATTTATTAATATAAATTTTATTACTACTTTATTTATTAAAACCTACTTAGATAATTAATAACTTAATTATAATTACCAAAATCCATACTAATTTTATAAAACAAAATATGCAATTCTATATGAAAAATTATCCTTATATTTAACTCTATATAAATTGTGCATAAAATTTATCTTGTCTTGAAATGATTTCTAATTTCTTCAAATATGAAAATTTCTTATCTTTTTCTTAACCTTGGCCTTGAATCAGCTGTGCTGTTTCCATAGGTTTTCAAATGTCTTAGTACATTTGTAGTCTATTGGTCTTATTTTGAATTTCTCACATTTTAAATTTAACTGAAATTTCATTTCTTATTCTCTAAATTGTATTCTTATTTTTAATTTTTATTCAATATTAATCTATAAATTTACAATTTATTTTTATTAAAATAATTTTTAACAATTTAAATTTTGACTATTGAAATACCGTTTCAGCAGGTTTATTTAAAAATATTTTTTTGTATATCTCGTATAATTGAAATATTTTTATTATTATTGCAAATGATATTTTTAAATAAAAATTTTAAGTATTTAGTATTCAAATAAGTCTGATAAAATTAACAAGTTAACTAATTTTAATAAATAAATCAATTTTTACTTTCAATGCTTTGATTTCCAATTAAATTTGTCTTTAATTTATAATTATGTTACTAAATAATTAAATGTATTGTATATATTTTTTAAGAATAAATTTTTTATTTTATGAAATAAATTAACCATTTAATGTAATAAATTAAAAATTGTTTAACTGATGAAAATTTTGAACATTTAAAAAAATAATAACCTTGATTTGCCAAAGACAATTTTTATCAATGTTATTAAAATAATTAATTATTTTATATTTCCTAAAAAAGGGGAAAAATGTAATTGCTTTTATTTACGAATTATAATTTTTTATTTGTTTTATTTTTACCAATACATTTAACGTTGCCTATGTCTAGCAAACTGGAAAACCGGAGGACAGCCGAGAAATATGATTTGACCGGAAAAATAATAATTATTTACTAGTAACTATTTCATTAGAAAAATGTAACTATTTGAGTCAGTGATTGACTTGTTAATATTAAATTAGTTATTTTTAACCTATTTAAATGCAGAGAAAAATGTATTCGTTCATTTTTGTACTTTAATTAATGTATTCAAAATTAATTCAAAATTTCTACTAATTTTTGGAGTTTTAGTAAAGTTTAATTTTAACTAATTGTATAATTATATTATAATTATTACATCAATAAAAATTAAAGTAAAAAGCCATTTTTTTAAATTAAATTAATGTAATCAAACTTTATTTAAATCAAAATGGTTATTGAATTATTTTGAATTTTAATATTTTAATTGTTTAACAATTAATTCTAATTGTTGTTAATTGTTTACTGTTAATTATTTGGTTATAATATTCAGAACATCAAAATTAATTTATTTATTTATGTCAATTTTATATAGTTAGAAATGTTTTCAATTTGTTAATAATTTTTATTGTTAATTAATAATAATTAACTAATTTGACATTCCGATTTTTATTAACATTGTTTAATTTTTACGTGAAAGCATATGTCAATAATATTGTGTAGAAAGGGACTGTTCTATAAAATAAAGTTTATCTTGATGGAATTTTATCTTCATTTTGGCGGTATAGATTAGATATTTTATCAAAAAAAGGTTTTTGTATAAAATATAGAATTTTTGGAAACGTTAAATATGACGTCATCCTACCAGAACGTTACACCACCATTTTGAATTTTAAAAATCTGTTGTCAGATTCGTAATCAGCGACCCGAAAAACCCCTGAGTAAGAAGTTTCAAGGAAATCTGAACATTTTTTTTAAATCCACCATTTTAGATCCGCTATTTTAATTCTTTTTATATTTAATTCTTACGCATTGGTAATTGGTCTTTACAGTCGATGATATATTTTTCTTGTTTCACATTTAAATTTTAACAATTTTCATTTTCCATTAGATTATCATCTTCATTAGATGATTCTTAAGAGTTAGAATTTTCATAACCTTAATCAATTTCTTTGTAGATCCTGACAGCCTCTGTTGTCCTAAGCTTTCGGTGTTGTTTCTGGAGCTTTTTTCTTATCTTTTTTCTTTCTACCTTCTTGTGTTTTACTTGTGACTATTTTAAAGTTATTATCCACAGTGGTTACGTTTCTCGAGGTAACCTCTGCGTATGACGCTGTGGAATCCTTTTCAAAAGCAAGGCTTTGTGCGGGGAATTCTGCGCACTTGTGTCTTTTCTCTATTGGAGTCTTTAGTCGGGGGCTCGTTTCATGGCTGTCACCCACTCTACGTCGTTTTTTACCGTCTACTGTGCTACTCGAATTTGCATCGCTCGGTTTCTGCACTGGTTTTTCAGGATCAGAATTTGGCTGCTCTGGTTTTTAAAGGGTTCGGGAATAAAACGGAAATTGTTGCAAATTATTTGGAACGCTCCACGCAAGTCAGCCATTCCATCCTGAACACCTCTGTTGACGTTCTTCTGCTTCTTACAAGCCAGACTCATAACATCAAAAATTCGAGGGATAAGCTCGAACTGTACAGCAACGTTTGTTTCGAACTTGCTGCTGTCCTTTTCCTTAATTATTTCAATTTGCCCCCCCCCCAATCCGTGGGGCAATACTTGGGGAATTCTTGGATGTTGATTTGAAATTGATTTCAAAATTAATACTTGGAAAAATAGTTCACTTTTAACGTTGTACGTCTAATATTGTTATCCAGAATTTTCTTCTTGTTGTTTTTGAATAATTTAATTTCCGATCCTGCGAGAGGATCGTGAAATAGAGAAAAACAAGTTGTGAATTAAGATGTTCATTACATGAACATTTTGCTTCCTCTTTACGATAAGCAAAAAATTTGCTTTAAAGTGAATTTTTTCATTTTATTTAATTCTATTAATGCTAATAAAATATATTCTTTTTATACATCAATCGATTCGTCTTGATGAAATGAAGATTTTTAGTTTGTTTTTAAGTGTAGATTAACATTTTATTATAAAGCAACATAATTTTTAAGAAGGAAATAAATTTCTAATAAAAGTGCGAATTTTTGGTTATAATTATGTTTAATTCTATAAATTCAAATAAAATATATACTTTATATATACCAATCGATCCGTTTTAATGCAACGGATAAGATTATTGAAAAAAATGAGTAAAATCTTATTGTACTGGAATATAATTTTGATGAAAGAACTAAATTTTTGATAAAAAAAGGTAATTTTTTTGCTTTAATTGTCATTACCTCTATAAACTCTCATACAATTTATACTTTATATATACCAATCGATTCGTCTTGATGCAAAGAAAAAGATTTTATTGTATATGGACTTTAATATTCAATTAAAAAAAAATTTTTTGAAAAAAATTTTTTTTTTGAAAAAAGTAAAAAAAAATTTTTTTTAAATATATTTTTTAATGTCCATTAATCCATTTCGAGATATTTTTATGATAAATATTCCTAGCAATTTTCAGCCGAATTCGTTGAAACCTCTTCGAGTTATCGTGTTCACAAAAAACGGGATCCACACACACACACACACATACATACATCCGGACAATTGTTCAGGGTCTTATATAACATAGTCCCATATAGAAGAAAATTTGTCAAAAGGATTTTTAAAAATTTTGTAAATTAAACGACTACAAAGCTTCCTCACGAGGAAGCAAAAAGATTTTTTATAAAAGAAATTAAAGAATTTCCGATCCTGCAGAGAGAATGGAGAAACAAGCAGGAAAAATAAAAGGAAAGGTTAATTTCCGATCCTGCGAGAGGATCGTGAAAAAAAAGAAAAGAAATAAAATAAGAAAAAAGATTATTTTTCGATCCTACGGAAAGGATCGTAAAAATAGGAGAAAGAAAAGATTAGGAAAAAGAAAGAAGAGAAAGAACCTGGAGTTTTCTTTTGGTGGAGAATCTTCAACGGAGATTTTTTTTAACTGAAGAATTCTAATGAGATTTTTTTTGTAGAAAATATATAATTTAATTTATTGTAATTATTTAATACTTTAAATAAAAATGTTTATTTAATTAATAATTATATTTTTCTTTATTGTGATTCGCTTAACGTATATGGAGAATACAACTAGAACATGTTGTTCAGATCACGGGTCAGAGAGAAGTGAGTATCTTGTGTTCTTTCGTTAGACACGAAACAACTTTTTCTCGCGCTATGGCAACGCGATGTCTTTTTTTACAATTGAATATTCCCACTTTATTTTGCCTTTATTTCTATTGTTTAATTTTTTTCTTAATTCTTTTTTAATAATAAAAAACATATTTAATTAAATTAATTATTAATTAAAAATGAGCGTAGCAATTCAACGGGGTTTATCATAAAAAAATATTAACGTTGAAATATAAATGAAGAAAATTTAACAATTAAATAATTAAAGTAATTTGAGAAAAAAATTTAATTAACCTCAAGAAATCGCATTCATAATAATAAAATAAAAAGAAAAATTAACTTAAGAAAATGAATGAATAAAAAAAGTTGTCTACGGACTGTTGGTTCGAATATTACCGACTTCAATCGCTTTGAAACTTCTTTGTTCTTCGGATGATGTTCGGTTTGGCTTAAACATGGTGAATGTTTGGTCGGTGTTCTTTTTACCCTGTGTGGATGTTTGTTGTACCGGATTTGAAAGAAGATTGAATTTTTAGAGTAGAAGGGTTAGAATTGTTTTCGGCTTTTTACGTCGTGCAACAGGCAGAGGTACGTATTTGTCAGGATTCTTTCAATGTTCTTCAAACGCTTTCCTTCTACGTTCAGTCCTTCTTTTATTCTAACTGGGTGTTTTCACTTTTTTAATAGTAAAAACTTCTTTGCTTGCGTCCATGATTGATGACAACTGTTTGTTATTTGTAACCTTTTCCGTTGTCATGTTAAACAAATGTGTCTCAAATAACATGAAGTTGCAAGGCTTTCTAATTTTTAATTATTTTTTTTTGTTTTTTTGAACGTAAGTTATAGGGTGTAAAATTTGAAATTTCTGTACTAATTTTGTTTATTTTTTCAGGTGGTTCAAGTACCCTTTTCTTTTGAGATTGACCAGGTTTTCTTCGCGTTGGAATCAAAATTGTCTCGGGGGAAGCTAAACCTGCATTAAATCCGTTTTCTTTGTCAGATAACGGATGAGTTCGTACATAGACAAAGTCACCAACCTGTAATCTTTTCTTAGATTGATCAGGTTTGGCATATCTTTTGATATAGGGTCAGAATTTCTCAAACGGATCACTTAAAAAAAATATTTTGTATTTCCATCCAAAACAATTTTTTTTACTCCTGGTAGAGTAAAAGAAAGACCCTGAAAATTGTAGACCAAAAAAAATTTTTTGTTAATGTTATTAACAATTTAGTTTTTATGTAGTCTTAAATTAAAATTTTTTTTTCTCAAAATCCAGTTGACCGATTTTAAAAATTCAAAAAGGGTTTTCTTCTTCTTGAAACAAAGTATTTAAAAATAATTTTTGTTTTTGAAAAAATTGATTTTTAATAGTTTTTTATATAATTTGTTTATAAATTGTTAATAACAAATTGTGTTCTGCGCTTTCTAGAAAAAAAATAAAAATTGTATTGTATTGCTAATATCCCCCTGAGAAAAAAAACGTTTAGAAAAAAAATGTACATCAATTACAAAAAAAGTTATTAAATAATTAGTGTCGCGGTGCAGAGCGATATATGACTCGCAAGCACGGCTCTCATGGCACCTGTGTGCACTGGCGCTACACTATAAGTTTGTACAAATCCTAACAGTCTCCATGTTTAAGGAAAAAGTAATACAGTTTAATTATTCGTATATTTATATAACATTTTGATTAAAAAATACTAATATTACAATATACCTAATAAAATAACAATATAATTATATATAGAGTTTAACGTCTTGCATCGCTTTGTACGGCCGCGGTTATTATTTACTAACTTTTTTCATAATTAACGTGGGCAGGTCACAATTTGTTATTAACATTTTATAAACAAATTATTTAAAAAACTATTAAAAATAAATTTGTTTAGACACTAAAATTATTTTTAAATACTTTGTATTATAAGGAAGAAAATCCGATTTAATATTTTTAAATCGGTCAACTTTATTTCAACTTTATTTCAAATTTCGAATCTGAAATTATTTCGTTCACCGTCGTTGTTATAAAAAGTCCGAAAATAATTTTTTTTACTCCTCGTTAAGTACAAAAAAAGACCCCAAAAATTCTAGAACAACTAAATTTTTGTTAATATTCTTGGCAATTTAGTCTTTTGTTGACTTAAATAAAAAAAATTTTTAGAAATAAAGTTGACCGATTTAAAAATATTAAATCGGATTTTCTTTCTTATAATACAAAGTATTTAAAAATAATTTTAGTGTCTAAACAAATTTATTTTTAATAGTTTTTTAAATAATTTGTTTATAAAATGTTAATAACAAATTGTGATCTGCCCACGTTAATTATGAAAAAAGTTAGTAAATAATAACCGCGGCCGTACCAAGCGATACAAGACGTTAAACTCTATATATAATTATATTGTTATTTTATTAGGTATATTGTAATATTAGTATTTTTTATTCAAAATGTTATATAAATATACGAATAATTAAACTGTATTACTTTTTCCTTAAACATGAAGACTGTTAGGATTTGTACAAACTTATAGTGTAGCGCCAGTGCACACAGGTGCCATGAGAGCCGTGCTTGCGAGTCATATATCGCTCTGCACCGCGACACTAATTATTTAATTACTTTTTTTGTAATTGATGTACATTTTTTTTCTAAACGTTTTTTTTCTCACGGGGATATTGGCATTACAATAAAATTTTTATTTTTTTTCTAGAAGGCGCAGAACACAATTTGTTATTAACAATTTATAAACAAATTATATAAAAAGCTATCTACCAGGAGTAAAAAAAATTATTTTGGATGGAAATAAAAAATATTTTTTTTAAAGTGATCCATTTGAGAAATTCTGACCCTATATTGGGATTGATGTTGATCGATTTGTTTATTTGTTCCTTTAATTGTGAGGAAGAGGTTACTTTAGTCGATAAAACCCATTGTCCAGGTTTTCTCATCGACGTTCCAAACAACACTTGACTCGGCGTCCGTCCGGTTGCCGCGTTGCGTCGATTTTTAATATTAAATAAAATTTCGGCGAGTCCAGAGTCCCAATGTTTGTGCTCACAATTGATCAAGCGGAATATCATTCCTTTCTTTAGCTCCTGGTTTCTTCGTTCGGTTGGATTTGCCTGCGGGTGGTATATAGGTGTATACCACGCAATGCAACTCCACTTTTCGCACGATTTTTTCCAGTTATCACTGGTGAATTGAGATCCGTTATCTAAGATGATAAATTTAGGGTAACCGAAACGACTAAATACTTCTCTTTCCAGTAGAGCAGTAATTTGATGAGTTTTAGAGACAGTTAGAGGGAAGGCTTCAACCCATCTTGAATAAAGGTCCGTTGCCACGAGCAGAAACCGTTTTTCTCGAGAAGAGCGAGGATAAGGTCCCATAAGATCCACAGCAATGGTTTCCCATGGAGTCTTTGGTTGACGTAGACTGTGATCGAAAGGATTTACAACAGGAATAAAGTTTACAACTTTTTACGTACTCGAGAATTTGTTTCGTCATTTTTGGCCAAAAGAAATGTTCTTGGATTGCACGTAAAGTTTCCTCTTCTCCAGGATGTCCTGCAAGGCCAGAATCATGATATTCATGCAACAATCTCTGGTAAGAAACTTTTGGTACTACTATCACCCAAGAACCTTGAGAATTTTTTCTCTGAAAAAATTCTTCTTTGGTTAATTGATGCTGTTCGAGGAATTTGTTCTCAGTTTTATTTAAATTTACTTTATTTTTTAGAGTCATCTATTTTCGAGCCTGTTCAGTGATGTCTTCGTCAGTTGAGGACGATAACGTTTGATGGCCCATTCTACTGCGTGACATTCCTGTTCAAATCGAGACATAACTGCATAACTGATGACATTACGTGAACCATCATGTCCATGTCCATTCACCTGATTTTTTCCCCAGCAAGTTGGTTAGTGGTCTAGATAGAATAGAAAAATCAGGAACATATTCTCTAATCCATCCACAGTTTCCAAAGAATTTCTGCAATTCTTTTTTATTTGCAGGTGGAGCAGCTTGTAGAATAGCTTGAATATACTGTTGTTGAGGTTCGTTATATGCTGAGCGAACATTCTGACCGAGATATTTAAGATCTGTTTGTCCAAAGAAACACTTATCGAAGGAACATGTTAATCCATGTATTTCTAATCTTTCGAGGACCAAATTTACGTGTTGAATATGTTCTGTCCAACTATTTGAATAGATAATATCATCTAGGTATGATATACAAAATTTGTTGATATAATCAAGTAAAACTATTTGACTCATAAGTGTCTGGAAGGTGTTTGGAGCACACTTTAATTCAAACGGCATGACCTTGAATTGATACGTGCCACCATTGGAGATGGAAAAAGCAGTGTATTTTTTGCTGTTCTCCTCCAGTGGTATTTGCCAATAACCCCAACGTAAATCCAACGTTGAAAAGATTTTGGATTTTCCTAATTCTTTTAGAGAATCCTGAATCCTAGGTAACGTATGGTTTACATCTTGGGTGATAGCATTCAGTTTTCTGTAATCAATACAAAACCTTTTCTTTCCGTCTTTTTGCACGGTTTTTGGCGAACCGGTCTTGAGTCAGTTAATTCAATTACGTGTTGAATAGAACGAGTTTGTGTTAAGTGAGGATCAGGAATAAGAGTTTTCGAGAAACGACGCAGAACATTAAGGAATTCATCTGTAGATTCTGCTGGAAATCCGTGGTCAAGGTTCCTAATTTTTCTTCTTTTTCTGGGGAAGTCGATGTTAATGAACCAGATTTCTGTAGAAAGAAAATAGTGAATCTTGTGTCTTTCCCAACATAGATACGTTCACTTGGAATATCGATGATCGCTTGTTGTTCCGTCATCCAAGGTATGCCTAAGATCATTTGTTCCCTAAGTTTATTACATACTAGAAACTCTATATTGACAGTATGACTACTAATTTTGTTTTTGAGGGCTAATTTTCCTAATACTCTCATTGTTGTTCCAAGTGCAGCTAAATCTACGCTATCGATGCACGGATCGAGGTCTTGTAGTTGCTTGGAAGTTAAATTGGAAGAATGTATAAAGTTTTCTGTAGCTGCAGTGTCTATAATTGCTGGAATTTCTTTATCATTTAGAAACGTTTATATACGTGGCAGTCTACGAGAATCTTGAGGAGTAAGATATAGAGAAATTAATGGTTGTTTTTCTGGTTGGCGGTGGTCGATGGTTCCACCGCCCTTCGCCAGTTTTCCTGATTTTGTTTTTAGCGTTCATCAACTTGTTTTTGAAAAACAGGACAATCTCGATGAAAGTGTTTCTCGGGACAATACCAACAATCAGGAGGAGTCTTCTTTGTGGTGGATTCTTTTTCTGAAGGTTTCTTTTCCTCTCTTCGTGGTTGCGTTCGTAACATGATGAATCCATCTCTTTCAGCTTCAACAGCTCGCGTGAGAAGAGTATTACAGTCGTGTGGACTAGAAGCACGAATCGCTTGACTTATACTAGGTTTCAATAATTCTATTAAGGTGTGTACCATAATGATTTCCGGTTCTAATGGTCTTAATCGTCGAAATAATAAAAACTTTTTTTGCAAAAATACACCCACGGGGTCTTTTTCATGTTGACGTTGTGAATTTAATTGTGATTGTAACCTTCCAAGCACCGAAGGTGAATTGTATTGACGAAGAAGTAAATCCTGGAACTGGTTCCACTCAAAAGGTATACCCTTATAAATTTCCCACCATTTTTCTGCTTCACCGTACAGAGCTTGACAGGCCAATCTGGTTTTATTTGATTAAGGAGTTCCAAGCAAACGGAAATATTCCTGCATTTCGTTCAGAAAATTTGAAGGATTCTCGTGATCTTTACCATAAAATTCTGGAACGAGAAGAGAATTCCTTTGTGCTTCCAAAGAATTTCTCCAAGCGTACCAATTGGGATCTACAGGTGGAGGGTTCCAAGGAGCAGCTACTGGATAGTAAGATGATGATGTTCTTGGAGGATCAGCAGTTGAAGGCGATTGATACGATGACTGGACATAAGGTGGTTGTATTAAAATGTTGTCTGAAACGCTTGTTGATATGCGAGGTACATTGATGGAAGTTGTTGTTTGAGGTGCTGTACTAAAAATTTGATTCGAATTTGATTGTTGATCCAAGGAAAATGTAAGTGGTCGTCTTTCATTGTTGTGAAGACCATTTGCTGATGTGGTAATTGTAGCAGTACTAGTGATCGGTATATCTGTGGAGGTAGTTATAAGTTCGTCGGAGAAATTGGTTTCTGAGCCATTTTGGGAACCATTTTGATTTTGAATAGAATTTCTCAAGTTATCTTGAGGGTTTAGTTCTTCCATGTTTGCGCGTAATACAGGAGGATTTATTTCAATAATTCGGTTGCGAAGAATTCTTCTTTCTGGTAATGGTGTTCTAGAAGTTATCAGAAATAGGTTTTTCAATTCCTTTTCTAGCTAGTTCATCAGTTTTAGAATTTCCAGGATGACCTTGATGTCCAGGTACGTGTGTCCAATTGATTTCTAAACTCTTTGTTGTATTTTCTAAAATTTCAAGTTCCTTTCTGTTTTTTACAGGTCTTCCAGATGATGCAATCCAGCCATTTTCTTTCCAACGAGGAATCCACTCCGTACAACTATTTATTAGATACTTAGAATCTGTATTTATTCTAAGTTTCGATACACTAGCTTTCTTTGCTTGGATGACGGCTTGAGTGGCAGCTTGTATTTCGGCAAGATTGTTTGTTTGTTTACCAATGAGAGGAGCAGATATGTTTAAAGGATGATTGTCTTCAAAGAAAACGCCAATACCACCTTTTGGGGATGCCCTTTCGTTACCTGGACATGCACCGTCGGTATAAACGTTGACAAAACCACTGTTGTCCTTTAGTAAGTTATAATTTCGTTGATCCATAAACCAATAAAAAAATTTCTTTGAATATTAATCAACACTTTTTATTTTTTTAGATTCGAGGTTAACTTGGGAAGTTTGTTTGCAGAATTTGATTGACGGAAATTTATGCAAAATCGGCGTTGTCCAGATTCTTTTCTGATGACAATGACAGGAATATAGTAAGGTGATTTGTTTACTTCGAGTGAAAAAACTGAGAAACATTTCAAAAACTTCTTGTATGTAGAAATAAAAAAAATTTTGCGTCAGGTGCCACCGGGTGTTTAATTTCTGTATCCCACTCCCGGAAGTGAGCTTGAAAAAGTTGTAGAATTCAGGGTTCGGATTATTTTCAAATGACCTAAGGCCCCACGTTGGGCGCCAAAATTGTTATCCAGAATTTTCTTCTTGTTGTTTTTGAATAATTTAATTTCCGATCCTGCGAGAGGATCGTAAAATAGAGAAAAAAAGAGTTTTTTTATAAAAGAAATTAAAGAATTTCCGATCCTGCAGAGAGAATGGAGAAACAAGCAGGAAAAATAAAAGGAAAGGTTAATTTCCGATCCTGCGAGAGGATCGTGAAAAAAAAGAAAAGAAATAAAATAAGAAAAAAGATTATTTTTCGATCCTACGGAAAGGATCGTAAAAATAGGAGAAAGAAAAGATTAGGAAAAAGAAAGAAGAGAAAGAACCTGGAGTTTTCTTTTGGTGGAGAATCTTCAACGGAGATTTTTTTTAACTGAAGAATTCTAATGAGATTTTTTTTGTAGAAAATATATAATTTAATTTATTGTAATTATTTAATACTTTAAATAAAAATGTTTATTTAATTAATAATTATATTTTTCTTTATTGTGATTCGCTTAACGTATATGGGGCATTTCATGTCAAGTGATCAAGGTGGAGAAAAATTTTTCTCCAATCGTAGCAAAACTTGGGTCTTTTGTAGTACTCATAGATAGTAATTTTTCGTGAAAATATTTTTTTACCTAGTCCAATATTTTCCGAGGGGGAGAGGGTTAAATTTTTGTGTTTTTCAGTACAATGCTTATTTCAATAATTTTTTACTCTTAAACATTTAAACATACAAATTTGACAAAGTACATTTTGGAAAGGTTTTTTCATGCTCTTTCGATTGGAAATAAGCATTTTGAAAAAAAAAATTTTTGACCCAAAAAAATCAAAATTAAAAATAAATTTAAATTTTTGGGGGAGAAAGACCCAATTTTTTTTTTTAAACGAAAGCTGAGGTTTTTTCCTAAAAGGACATATAAATTGTAAAGTGGGACAAGAATGTTTAAACATTAAAAAAAAGAATTTTCTCCTAAACGGAGCTTAAAACCGGGTTTTGAGCGCTCCGGCGAGTAGAAAACTCTTTTTTTCAATGTTTAAACATTCTTGTCCCACTTTACCATTTATATGTCCTTTTAGGAAAAAACCTCAGCTTTCGTTTAAAAAAAATTGGGTCTTTCTCCCCCAAAAATTTAAATTTATTTTTAATTTTGATTTTTTTGGGTCAAAAATTTTTTTTTCAAAATGCTTATTTCCAATCGAAAGAGCATGAAAAAACCTTTCCAAAATGTACTTTGTCAAATTTGTATGTTTAATTGTTTAAGAGTAAAAAATTATTGAAATAAGCATTGCACCAAAATATTGACACTTGTTTTTTTTCAATAAGCACTTTGGATCTCATTTTTCGTTATAACTTTCCAATTCTCTGCAAAATCAAAATGCAATATCATTTTTCTTTGGTCATTTTTAGTTTCATTTTTGAAGTTTCGAATATTTTCTTGTTGAATGCTTTTTACGTACATATGACAATTGGTCTTAACTGTCTTCTCAGCAAGCTCACTTAAAAAACTTTCGACAGATGTAGATCTTTTTTCGATTTCACCTTTATTTCATAAAGCAAATTGCACTTCATCATCGACCATGTCTTTCGAAATGTTTAAACTACTAACAGAGATGCCACTGACCCCTGGACATGCTTCGCATTCTCCAAGTTCACAAAAATCATTAGCAGAGTTACACATAATTTAAGAAAATAAATCTCCTGTAATATTTTCAAATCAGACGTAATATCCTTTTTCACATTTCTTAAAGCAACAACACAAAGTTCAAAATTAGTGCAATAAATGCATAAACAAACTTCTTGTGAAGGATTAATCATGACCCATTTTGGTCTGAGCATATAAAATTTCGCTTTACTTATTTTAAAATTAGTATTTTTTTCTTGAAAAATATGATAAATTTCTTGCATGCTTCGTGTCAAAAAACGTTTCACCTTATTTATTTTTAAACCATTTTCATTAACAATTCGAACATCCTTTTTATTTAGACTTTGTCTTGAACAGTCTAAGTCATCATTTAGAAAATACTCTTGATCAATTTTTACATCATCTTCACTCATCGGATGACCAAGATATGAATCGCAAGGTTTAAATACACCTTTTTCAATTTTCAGTTTTCTAGACTCATCAACCATATAAATTGTTATTTCTGGAAACATTGATAAAATTTCAGTTTTTGAGAAAATGTCTGGTACAATTGTGAGAAGACGGATTTTTTCTAAATATTTTTCACAATTTCTCAATGCCATTTTAAATTTATCTATCCATTAATCGCATGCTGTACAATCGATTTTCTGTAATGGTATTTCACAAATTTTTGATAATTTTGTTGTAGTTAATTCTGAAAAACTGTCGACAAGTTGTTTTCTTTTTCTGTTAACGTATTTTATTTTAGAAGATTCGGTCATACTGGTTAAACTCTTCAACGGTGAAACATTCGTATCAAGAATTTTCATATCATAATTAAAGCATTCACGAAGATGTTTCGGATTTCGATTAAATATCTTACAATCATCACTTAAACCACTTTCAGGAAATTTGTCATTCTCATTTTCACTGTATTCCATATCAGATGAAACGCTGTCACTGTCATCTTGTATAATTTTAATGTTTGAAGAAACACTAAACATAGAAGAGAATTTAGCGAAACAATTTTTACACACAAAATCATCGGACGCAATTTTATGATTAGGAAACAATGGTTTCAGTAAGACAGATAAACCTTCGAGTTTTTAAAACATATTATTTTTCTTATCACTGTAAATTGCTTTCTTATGAACACTTTGAAAATCGGGTCATACTTTCCTAACCGGAAAATTAATTTTTCTTTAAATATTATTCATCATTACTCACGAACTAAAAATATTTTGGTTTTTAATAAGACAATGATAAGGAGGTTAAATGCATATTTGTCAGATTAGCGGAAAACGTGTAAACTATAAAAATTGTGAACGTATAAAGTTTGTGTTCGATAAAAAAAGACATCAGAATTTAGGCATTAATTTATTATAAATTCATTTTTTACAATATTCTCTTTTTTCCATTTTATCTTCTCATGCAATACAAATCTCTAAAATATATCTTTAAAAATAAATAAAAAATAATTTTTTATATTTAATAGTATTTTAGTAGAGATAACATCTATTTAAAAGGGTTATTTTTTTATCTAGAAACCACAAAAAATTTCCAGAAAAATAAAAAATAATGTTTTGGAGAAAATTGAGATCTTATATTTTTTTTTAAAACGGCCGCCATTTTGTAAATTTTTGAAATTTGCAATTTTAAAAAGAAAAAGAGTCAAAAGCACTATTAAAAAAGATGAACACCTTTGCATACATGAAAAATATATATGTCGACACATTACTCAAAATAATGAGTTTCTTTATTTTCTGAAAGAAATTATAGCGACATCCAGAAAGTTTTAGCGAACATGAGACCTTTTGAAGAAAGTTCCTTTTTCCATATAGAATCTACGAAAAAATTTGCAGAAAATTAAAAAATGATGTTTTTAAGAAAATTGACTTTTTTGATTTTTTAAAAAATGGCCGACATTTTGTTAATTTTTAAAAATTTTCAAATTTTCAAGTTTGTAAAGAAAAAGTATCAAAAACACCACTAAAATCAAGTAACAGCATTAAAAAATATTAATTTTTGTAAAAACTAGAAAGATTTAAAAATAATTTTTTAGCTGTTTAGCTCTAAAATCACTATGTTCCTTAAAATTTTCAAATACTCATAACTCTGCAAAAAATATTTTTTTCGCCAAACCAAAAAATACGTATCTCTTTATTTGTCCTCAAAAACAAGAAAAATCGCATTAAACTTGATTTAGAATTTTTAACCTTTTTGTCCTGTATGAATTGAAATAGAATCAGCCTAAGAATGTCTATATTATAGAAAAAAATTTTTTAAATTTTTTACTGTCCTGTTTTTGAGAATTTATTTGTTGAAATTGCATGTTTTTATATGGGCTCTTATAAAGTTTAATACTTTTGGAATAATTAAAAAAAATAATTGAGTAAACTGACTGTCCTGATTTTTAAAAATAACATTAAAACTGACGTAAAATTACAGATTTTCTAACCTCTCTAACATAATACACAGAAACGTGGCAACGTCGCAATGTAATCATGTACGAATGAAATCTTATTCAGTGTTACCAACACTGTTTCTAGCATGCAAATGGAATGCGTTGTTGTCAGGATCTCCATGCTTATAAAATTTTGTTACATAATTTTGTTTACGTAATAAAATATATATTTTTTAAAATGTTTTTTAAGAATAATGAATTGGAATAATTAAAAATACTATTTTTTATGTCTAATATATTAATTATTGCATATTTCACTTATAAAATATATATTAAAACAGTTGGTATTTGCAGTTTAATCCCATATAAAAGCATGTGAATTCCCCTCTCGCCGCCTGCCGCGGAAAGACAGTCACCATCCTCCTTAACATTACTATGTAATATTCCCTTAATAGAAAAACGTAAAACTACCTCCAGGCGGACATTTTTATATCCCAGTAATATCACTGTAATATTGCAGTGGAGATTACGAATACGAACAAGTAATAAAATCATATTACTATTTGAATAATTACCATGGATCTGGAACGGTTATATAATGACAGTGCACAAAGCATATTTGAATTTGCGTCTACCATTAATCAGCTAAATATTCTCAAGATGTGGATCAACATTAACCGAAACTACACCAGATCTACATCTCCACTACACTTTCCTTTAAACTGTCTATCTGAAGAAGGCACCAGTACTGCTGAAACGTAAAAACCAATGTGTTTTTTTAATTATTGACTCGTAAGGATCGTTAAATTTTCATTTTTATAATAACTAATACAATTCTTTAATTTTTTTATTTAAAAATTCGTCTCTTTTTGTTTTCATCCCATTGTTTCTTCTCCATTTTCCATGTTTATATATAACAATTTATATATAACAATTACAATTTACTCTATTACAAATAGTTCACTTCTGTTATAAAAATTATTATTTAAATTAAGTATTGTTACACTTAAATTAGTAATTTTTAAATGAAAGCATGCTGTTAATTGTTAGAGTTAAAAACTGTATTGACATTTTGTTAAGGACAAACGTATTTCTCATAAAAAAATTAAAAAATACATGTAAATAAAATTGGAAATTTCAAATGAATAATAATTTTAATTTGTTCAATAAATTTTCTAATTAACTTTGAGTTATTTTAATGATTAAAATAAATAGTGATACTTTGTTATGAAAATCTGTGAATAGTGATGTCAACTACGGCGACTAAGAAAAGAATCTTCCCACACAGCATTAAACATTTCCTGAAAGTCGACAGGACCTCGTTCAGACTAAGAAGATATGAAACACGTGCGATCTAAAAGCTGAGTCAACACAAGTGTGCCTGCAACAGTGCTTTTCCAAAAATGAACGCACTAGTGGATTTTTTCAAAAGTATATGGGAAAATGGACAAAATTTTGGTATAAATAGGGCTACACTATCATCTATAACTCAGTCTACAAAATGTAATCGTTAATAGTAGTCACCTGTACTACAGTGTAAAAAATGTAATTAGCAATATCAGTCAGTCGCCCTTACTACACTCTAAAAGGTAAGTCTTAAAAATGTAGTCAACAGAAGAAGTTACCAAATGGCAGTCTAAAAAATTCAATCGAAACAAGTAGTTCTCTTCGTATAAGTGGTCTCATCCCTAGCATAGAAGTTCTCCTGATCTTTACGTGAGATTCTATATTGAATTCATCTTGAAGTCTAATTTGGTGTTAGAAAAAAACGTTCGAGTTGTAACAAAAGCTGAAAAAACATAATACTTATTCATAGAAGATAATTTACAAGTCTCGTAAATCATTAACCTGCAACAAATTAGTGCATAATTACCAATCTAAACACATTGTACTCCTGCAACACGAGCTAGGACCACCACCCGTTGAGCGAAGGTAAAGAGAGACAAACCACTTACAATTAGACTCATATTTAGAAAGCTTGTATTCATTCCATTTTTGCATAATTTTGATCTTTTTCAAATATAATGTGTTCAAATAGAATTATTTCTTGTCATTTATCTAAACTTGTCCCAACTTTAATTATTGTCAATTAATTATTAACCAACGGTAGTTGGGACTTTCTTCCTGATCAACTGTATAGAAGAGCGAGATTATTTGTTAACAGCTTGCTGCACACGTTCGCCACAACATTATTGTCATCTCTGTCTCCAATAGATCATAATGCGTTCATCTGGAATAAGTTAAATTGTGTCAAATATTTTCTAAAACTAAGAGTATTCAAAAGAATTCCTAAAGCTAATAGCTATAATCAAGATGAGACGGGATTTTTCAGTGTTTTCAATTAATATTAAAAGCAATTAAAAATATGCATTAAAAAAATAATAAATTTAAGAATTTGATAAATTAATAAATTAAAAAACAGAAAAAATCAATGTTAATCTTATACATATATATGGGCAATTCCACGTGAGATTTAAGTCGACCTCTTAAATCGGCGAAAAATATTTTTTTCTATTCTGTAGCGAAAAAAAAACAGATACGTATTTTTTTATTTATGTTTAATTGTTCAAATTTTTGAGTTATGAATTTTCGAAAATTTGGACTTTTAATTGTAGACCTCTATTCAGTAGCTTATAAGTCCGAAAATATTGAGTTTAGGAAAAAGTTTGTAATGAATGTTAATTTAGAGGGATTAGCTCGTCGGTCACGGTTCGTTAAAATATTGGTAATTAACAAGTTTAATTACAGAAACACGAAAAACATATATTTACAGTATTTACAAATATCGAAAAGAACACAAAAAAACGTATCGACGGCAGCAAACTAAACAAACGCGAAAACGTCGGTAACGGAGGAAACATTATCGCGGATTATTTCTCTCGCGACCGTGTGACAAACGCCACTTCTTCGTCGGCGGTAGAACCGCTTCGAGACCATCGCCTCCTAGTGCCTACGGTAGAACCGCTTCGAAGTATAACCTCTTCGGCTGTGGTAGCACCACTTAGAGTAAAACCCTTTCGTTGGCGGTGGAACCGCTTGAGGTAGAACCTCTTCGTCGTGGTAAGACCACTTCTGCGGTAGGACCGCTTTCTGGGGTAAAACCCCTTCGTCTCCCCAATTCGCGTCGTGCTTCGGCTTATATAGGCCGTCGGGAGCATAGAACCATCGTCGCCTACTGGAGGGGCGACGCGCGCGCAAGATTCAGTACCGTAACTATTATTTCGCGTGCCTACAATTTTCGAATTTACAAAATAACAAGTTTACAATTAACTATCGTTACAAGTTCTTAAATAATAAAAGTTTTAGTTTTCTTTCGACTTTTAAGAAATGTAAACAAAAATATTTTTAAAAATTTTTTTATTAAAAAAATTTTTTTTTTATAAACAAATTAATTTTTTTTAACTTTGGGCCGGATTTTTTTTTATTTTTTTTTAATTTCTTTGTACCTTATAATATAGAGAAGATTTTCCAAAAAGTCCTGAAATGGGCCTGATGTGTTAAATGATTTTTTAAATATTTTCAAAAATCACTTGGAAGCATCACAGTGGGATTTTTTTACATTTAACTTTTTAAAACTGTTTACAGCGCAGACCTGTAATTTAAAACAAAGAAATCTCAAATACATTAAAAATTATACCTTGTAGACAGTTTTAGAAAGTTAATTGTAAAAAAATCCAACTGTGATGCTTCCAAGTGATTTTTGAAAATATTTTAAAATTCATTTAACACATTAGGCCCATTTCAGGACTTTTTGGAAAATCTTCTCTATATTATAAGGTACAAAGAAATTTAAAAAAATTAAAAAAAATCCATCCCAAAGTTAAAAAAAATTAATTTGTTTATAAAAAAAAATTTTTTTTAATAAAAAATTTTTAAAAAATATTTTTGTTTGCATTTCTTAAAAGTCGAAAGAAAACTAAAACTTTCATTCTTTAAGAGCTTTTTCCTAAACTCAATATTTTCGGACCTATAAGCTACTGAATAGAGGTCTACATTTAAAAGTCCAAATTTTCGAAAATTCATAACTCAAAAATTTGAACAGTTAATCATAAATAAAAAAATACGTATCTGTTTTTTTCGATACAGAATAGAAAAAAATATTTTTCGCCGATTTTAAGAGGTCGACTTAAATCTCACGTGGAATCGCCTATATATATATATATATATATATATATATATATATATATATATTTTAGCATAAATACAAATATTGATTTTCTTATGTAAATCAAATTTAAAAAAAAAGTTCTTTTTAGGGTTTCGTGGTCAAGGGCCAGAACCCTTATAGCGAGACTTCGGTGTCCATTCGTAGTTTTTAAGTCTTATGTATTAAGTCTTTATTCTTATAGCGAGACTTTAGTGTAAAAAGGTCTTATGTCTTACGTTATAGCAACCGCTGCACATTGCGCCTGTTTCTCTGTCTGATTTTTTTAAAGACCTCAGGCCATCAAAGTTTCTTTTTGATGTTAAAAAAATAGTAGGAAAAATGTATTTATATTTATTATATATTTTTTATGTGAAACTACACTAAAAGGAGTAAAATTGTTTTTTAAATTGAAGGGCTACATAAAATAAGGGGACGAACGCGAGACTTGGAAGGGATAATATCAGTAAGGTAG
This sequence comes from Leptopilina myrica (nomen nudum), assembly GCA_032872475.1. Taxonomy (NCBI): domain Eukaryota; kingdom Metazoa; phylum Arthropoda; class Insecta; order Hymenoptera; family Figitidae; genus Leptopilina; species Leptopilina myrica (nomen nudum). Next base: position 10,528,619 of record CM065467.1, read on the forward strand.
CAGTGAGCAGCTCAAGACTTTCCACTGCTACCTGACTGGTAGTATCCCTTCCAAGTCTCTCGTTCGTCCTTTTATTTTATGTAGCCCTTCAATTGATAAATTAAACTTATCATTTATTTAACAGGAAATTACAACAGTAATGTAACAACCTCAGAAAAACAAAAATATTTTTATATTTATACACGGAAAAAATCTTGGGTGACGTGCCGTTCCAAGTAGACCGAAAATTTATGAATGCGATACAACTTTAGTTTGGAGGAGCCGCACCTCCAACTTAGGCTTGCTGAGCGCCCAAGATTCGGCTATTGCAGTCTCAAGGTTTTGAGTCTCAAATCTTGGGTGTTCAGCGCCACCGACATGGGAACGTAGATTTCCCGAATTGAGAACGTAGCACATCCAAACTATAGTTCTACCACTTTCCAACGATTAGGATTGCACGGTACTCAACATTTTTTCCGTGTAGGTAGGAGACATTTAGTATTTCGTAGATGTCGCTCATTTGTTAAAATATTCCAGTGCATTTATTGTTCGTTATTATACTGTCATTTTCAAAGAATTATTTACTGTGAATATTTTGTGATAATATTTTTCCGCGATGATGTCAAGATATTTTAGAAAGATAAAAATACATTTTTTTACCAACTTAAAAAGATTATTTCTTTAATAGGTAAAAAAATTTTAATTTTTAAAACGATATATTAACCTTATTTTATGGCATTTTTTAAAACATAATTATTCCTTTTACTTTATATTTTTATTTTTTTAAATAAATTTTAGTGTCTCATAAAAATGGCTTCATCTAATGATATAAACTGTTCAATTTTAGGATTTGGAAACAATGCTCGATTCCTACTGTCAGCCACCAAAGAATTGTAAATTTAAAATTAAATGAAGCCAATGTAGTTCGAATATTCAGAAAAAGTGTAACAAGAAATAGAGAAAAACCTAATTTTAAAAAAGCTGTTGGTTCTTATCTTAGTGCAGCCGATAAGTTGTTTGACATAGCTGCTTGCAAGTGCAATGATTCTGTCAATGGTAAAGTGATTCAATCGGTTTATAAAATCAATAACTTGGACGAATCATTTACAAAAAATAATTCCAAGATGAATGGTTACCCGACGAATAAAAAAACCAAACCAGAATTCAGTTTTCTACATTTTCATTATCCTGCGACAGATATGGAGTAATTGATAAGAACAAAGGTAGAAGAGAAAAAAATAAAATAAAAATAAAATACAAATGACGTCATAAAATAGAAGCTTAACTTCATTATTCTAAAAAATATTATAATAAGAACGTATGGTTAAATATAAAAAATCTATAAAAATGAATTTAGGGTATGTTATTCCTTAATATGTAAATATAAGATGAAACATTTTACAAAATTTTATTAAGTATAGTGTCAAAATTTTTGAAGTGAGCCATCATTTTTGAATAGGTGAGTATTTTTATAATTTTAACTGTTTTCTACTCTATACGATGAAAGAAAAATACAAGTCGAACAGTTTTGCGAAATTTTCATTTTTACAATAATGATTGTTAATAACATTTTTTTGTATTTTTTTTTGCTTAGGGAATTGGGGAAATCTGCATACAGATACTCTGGATTCCGCATTCCAAAGTTATGTGGGGTTGGTAAAATAAAAGAAAAGAATATAAAATAAAGATAAATTATAAAATTGTTTAGTAAGCTGGCGACCTACTTCCAGACCCGACCCACTAAAACCCGTAACCCGTCTTTTGAAGCCCTTCATCCACCCTCGGAACTGTCGCAAGACATTAGCCTTCGAGGGTGGCGCTCCAACTTTGTCGCTGGTGCGACTTAGTTCATTCTCTGCTGTTCTCCTGCGTTAATAGTTAAAATTTTTAACTATTTCAATGTCAAAGAATAAAGGAACAAATGTTAAAAACCTGTGACCGGCCTCACCGCACTTAAAGCACGCAGCAGATCTGTTCTCCTTCTGGCATTTGGCTCCAATATGGCCGTATCCCAAGCATCGATGATACCGGATGACCATTACTCTTCTTTTGATTGGGCAACACATAAAACCAAATTTTACGTGTCCAAATTTCTCCAGCCTGTTCGCCTCTTCCAGGTTAGTGACTATAACCGCGAGCTTCATCCCTTGGCGGTTGGGTCCTAAGACCGTCACTCTCCTGTTTCCTGGCTTACCCATTGCTTCAGATAACACTTGTTGCACCTCAGCTTCTTGGGTAAGGCAATCCAAATCATGGATCTCGAGTGTAACTCTTCGATCCAATGACTGCACCTTACCCATGCTCCCAACCGCTTTGGTGACCTCGGCGGTGAGAGCGTCCATGTCGGAGTCTCCTCTGAACTTAATCAGAAGTTCCCCCTTGTTTGTAGCTTTTGCTGCTACTATTTTCGTATGACTGTCCTCTGGGATAATAAGGAATTATACTACTTTTGATTAATATTTATTATTACATAAAATTTTAAAAATTGTGAAAATAATAAACAATTTATTTAAACAATTAAAAATATTTTTATGTTTTCCCAAAATTTTAAAAAACTTTTTATAGAATATTACTCCTTTTTTAATCACGAATAATCATAAAAAAAGAAAAGTGAGTATTCTTCATTAGATAAAAAGTTATTCAGGTTTTTCTCTGAGCGCGCACAGTGGGGCGAAATAATTTTTTTTGGACAAGTCAATGTGGAGACCACAATTTTCAATAAAATTTCAAATAATTTTTTTTAAATTAAAGGTGAGTTAATTCCGCATCAAAAAAACGAAAGACATTTTTAAAAAAATGTATTTTTATTTATTTGACAATAAAAATGGTAATTTTTTTCCCCTATTTAACATTGTCATTTTGTGAAAATTTTAAAAATTTCTTTAGGTTTAGTCATTCTTGATACAGAAATTTCTAAAAAAGAAGACAAAAATTCGCTAACTAAATAAACATTTTTTTTGCTTCCTCGTAAAGGAAGCCTTATAGTGATGTCGATTTCCGAATTTTGTATATATATAAAAAAAATTCTTCAACATTTTTTTAATTTTTGAAAAAATTAATTTTTTGGTTTTTTTAAATAACTTTTTTCTGTATTAAAATTTTCAATAATTCTAGTCAAAATTGCATTCCTGACATAAAAACGAATCGATTCATGTATATAAAGTATATATTTTATCAAAATTTATAGAATTAATAAATATTTTAATTTTTAACAAAAAATTAAAATTTTGTATTTTTGACATTTTATCATAACACTTTAAAATAATTATTCTATAATAAAAAATTGAATAATTAATATTTATTCAGGGTACTTTACCCGGTTTATTAATTATATTTAATAAACTATTATAATTATTTAACTTTTAAAATTATATATAATAATATATATTGAGGAAGCTAAATGGTCATGAAATGAACAACTTGTTTTTAATGTGAATAAATTTTTCATTTTTTAATAGTTAAATACTTAATGTTTTTACTTTATCAACCACACGTATTCTGTCAATAGTCTTATTAAATATTTTAAAAGTAAACAATAATTATGCATTGTTTAAACAAATTTAATGAACAAAATGCGTAGTTTGTACATTTTTGGATAAAAATCTTTCGTCTTTTTGGTAAAATTCATTATTTGTGAACCAGCCACTTATAATTACATGCTAAGTTGTTGTTTTAAATAATTGTTTATTTTTTAAACAAATTAAACAACAAATTCAATGTTTACGCATTTTTTATCTTTTTTGTAAAATCAAGCATAGTTTAATTTTTTAGTTTAGTATACTACAATATTATTAAACTAGATTTTATTTCAGGGCAAAATTGTAGTATACTGAACTATGAAATTAAAGTATGCTTGATTTTACAAAAAAAATATTAAATAAAACTATTGACAGAATACGTGTGGTTGATCCTTATTTGAAACGAGTAGATATGCAAATTAGGTATAAGAAGACATTCTTATGCACTATACTTTGAAAAGAGAAAGAAATTCATGGTTAAATTTAAAGGAAGATAGTCTTATGTCAGTTTTATTAAAAGACGAAGTAAGGAACAGTAAGATTTTTAGACGAAGAGATTCTTATGGCAGTTGCAGTTGTGTAGAAAAGGATAAACAATTTTAGACGAAGAAGTTCTTATATTATTCTTTCTTGATAGAGAGAGAAAGGACTAGCGTCAAATCGTTAGTTTCTATTTTGAAAATATTACCTGAAAGAGAAAGTCCTCAAAGATTTTCTTAATAACGAAGACCCTATTGTTGAAAGGTTTGTATTGTCCATATTGTATACCTCGATTATACGGTATATACATATATATAAATATATATATATATCCAATATGGCGGTCGAATTTTAAAAAATTAATTTAATTTACCTGAAACTTCTTACTCGGGGGTTTTCAGGGTCGCTGATTAAGAATCTGAAGTCATATTTTAAAAATTCAAAATGGCGGATCCAATATGAATATGATTGTCCATCACGTCAGGATTTTGAGAAAAGTGGGGGTAAAGACCCCAAAAAACGTGTTTTTGAGTGTTTTCAATATTTTTTTTCCTAAACCTGACGTGCCAGAAACTACTACATATTTCGCTTGCTGGGTGTAAAAACATAATTCATAGGATTGGCGTTAAAAAACATGATACCTCGGATTTGACTTGAAAAACATGACATATCGTCGTTTGAGTTGAAGAACATGACACGTGGAAAACGAAAATTTTTTATTCAAATTTCGGTTGGTACCACTGACCGCGAATCTTAAAATGTCTCAAATCAATATAAACTGTATACAAAATTATTTAACCTATTTCTTCTTTGAATTGACATATTATGAAGCGAAAGCATTTGTTTCATAAAAGTTTCAAAGATTTGCCACATTTTAAAATTAGCGGTCAGTGGTATCAACTGAAAATTGAAAATAAAATTTTATTTTTCGACGTGCCATGTTCTTCAACTCAAGCGACGATATGTCATGTTTGAATTTGTACTAGTAAAGTAAAAAACATTAACTATTTAACTATCAAAAAATTGAAAATTTATTCATTTCTTTATAAAATTGTTATAAACAATTGTCAATTATTTATCAAATTGTTAAGAATTATAAAGGATATTATTTTATTATAATTTCCTGTCATAAACAAAAGTTTAGTGTTTTAATGGCATAAATTTTGATAAATAAGGTTATTGATCATTTAATTGTTTATAACATTTAAAAAAAAATTTATTTAGTTAGCGAATTGTTGTCTTCTTTTTAAGGAATTTCTGTATCAAGAATGCGCATTCTGTAGGTTCTCCATTCTTTGGATTTAGTCATGACTAAACCCAAAGAAATTTTTAAAATTTTCACAAAATTTTTACCTAATCGTATAGAGTAGAAAAAAGTTAAAATTATAAAAAATACTCACCTATCCGAAAATGATGGCTCACTTCACAAATGTTGACACTATTAAAGTACAGCAGTAAATTAAATTATTTTATGCCCCCCAAATAATTTTGGGGGACATAAAATGACGAAAATATTTACTTATTACTCAGGGCAGGGTCCTGAGTAAGGAAAAAATATAAACAATAAAAATTATAAATATATTTTTTGGAAATTAGACTTTTCTGTGAAAAACCAATATTTCGAAAAATTATTTCATCTGCTGTACATTATTATTAACAATTTTTATTATTTATATATTTAAAAAAAATTAAAAATAACTGAATAAATTTTGTATGTAGTTTTACTTTCCGGAGGCTCAATTATATTATTTTTTTATGTGTTTGAAATCTTATTTCCGTTTTTGTTTGTGTATACTTTTTTGCATGTTTAAAGTACTTTTCTACTAATTGCAAGTAGAGGGTCACATGTTGAAAATCTTAGCGGTGGTGAGCGCCTATGAGAGGCTGCTGTTTACTACTGCTAGATTCAGGCAGCTTAATTTTTGCTAGTTTAAAAAAGCTTTTTAGTGTTTCTTTTTAAGTAGAAAATAGGTTACTAGATACATTACATTACACACATTCAATCGGAAATAGTACCGAAGACTTTAATATAAATAAAAATATTGCTTTTAGCGACATTATACAACATGACTATGCTTATATTGCTACAAGCTGGAATAAAAATGAAATAACATTATGTTATAAAAAATTGCATTTTCACAGAAAAGTTTAATTTCAAGAAAAATTTGAGGGGTATGAAACGACGGAAATGTTACTTATTACTCAGGACAGGATGATGAGAAAGGAAAAAATTTAAAAGAATGTAAAATTTTAACTAGATGAAGAAAATGAAATTAATCATACCGTTTTACTCAAAGGAAAGAAGAAAAAGTAAAAGTAGGAATAGAAGAGGAATTACCAATAGAAGAAAGAGTAGAAGTAGATGAAGAACGAAAAGAAGAGAAAAATATGTCGGAAAAATTGTTGAATTTTGAATTCGAATTTGAAAATGACCATAATATTTCAAACGGTGATAGCGATTGTAAAAATGAATACTTTCAATGCAGTTGCTCTAAAGAAGAAGAGAAAAAAGAAGAAATTCATAGTAAAATAACGAATCTAAATCTACTTTATGTCAATAGGCATTATTATATAATATCCGGTTTCCGACCATTTTCCCGAAAACAATTTCGCGAACAGCAAAATATTATGCGTATTGCGTAAATATTATGAGTGACGTCTGTAAAAAATTAATAAAATATTGTAAAATAACAATAATAAAATATAATTATGTATTCAATTTTTTTTTATTTAATGTTTTTACCTTAAAGGTAACATTCAAAAATCAGATGCCACTTCTAACAAAAAATTCAAGATATCGTCTCGTTCAAAAAACTAACACTCCTTTTAATATTTTCTCCATTTCTTGAGTCATATATTAAAAATGTTTCTCCTAAGAGAGTTTTTTGATCATTTTCGTGAATTTCACAAAGTTCAGAAATCGACTTAGGATTTGACTTAATACTTCCTGACGAATATTTGGTAATTGAGTGGGTAAAATTTGAGCAGTAAGGATTTCGGGGTTTCCTTCAGCTTTCCTCTTTAACCTAACATTTTATTTATTTAATGTTTTAAAAATTTTATTTATTATTTTAATTTTATTTATTACACAGTAGTGAGCACTTCTGATTTTACTGACATTTACAGATTATGTTCTTCCACGCACGGCTCGAACCCTTCTAAAGACACCTATAAATACGAAAATAACACAATTTTTTAAAGAAGAAAAAATATTCTGTGAGTCCGACATCATCTTTGTTCATGTGGCATTAACTATGATTTCAAGTCTAATTTTTATTCAAATTCCAGGAGAAATTGATTATGCTCAAGAACTCATTGTATATTTTATTTAAAAACTTTTGAGATTATTTACGGAAAAGAATTCATGTCATATAACTTACATAATTTGCTTCATCTTTGTGAGAATGTTGAAAATATGGACTTGTTGATGAATTTTGTGCATTCAGATACGAAAATTATGTGACCTCGGTGAAAAAGAAATTAAGGAAAACCAATAAACCTTTGCTACAATTACCATGAAGATATGCCGAAGAACAAGCTGTCGAAAAAATAAACATCAATCAACCAGATATAGTTATAAAACATTCCCTTTTTGAAGTCCTTTGATTATTAATGGTTTGAAGATTAAGAAACTATACAAGACACTTACAAATGAATCGTTTTTAATTGATAGTAATGGCTCAAAAAATAATTGCGTTTTGCTTAAAGATGTCTCTAGCAACAATATATAATATTATTGAATCGGAAAAAGGTAATATTTATTTAATAGAAAAAGCACATTTCTAAAGGACCTCTATTCTGTACTCCTTGTAATTAACCTGATTACAATATTCAAAGAATTTCAAACAATAACGATAAATATTTTCATTCGTGGCCTCTCTCCGACTTAAAAAAATTGATGATTTCTGAAACAAGACAAGTAGCAGTTGTGTTTCCAGTATTGCATATAACATTTTGCTAGTCACAAATAATTAAAATATTTCTATTTTTTATATTTATTAACCCATTAACGCCCAAATGACCCCAATTTTTACTTAAACTTAAACACACGATTTAAAGTATTTTCAGATAATGAATTATAGCAGCAATGAGATATAGGGGGTTTTGGGGGTCGCTCTTCAAGAATTTTTTAAAATATTTTTTTAGAACTAAAAAATTTTTTAAACCCTTTTAAAGTATGCTATTGGTGGGCAAAATAGTTGTACTTTCAAAATGTAAAATAATTAAACTTTGATTTCAAGATGGCGGAATCGAAATATTAAAAAAGGGAATGCATTATAGTAAAAAAAAATTTTACATCAATATTCAAAAAGTATCCCAATTCGATTCAAAATGTATTTTCGGGGGTTTTCGGGGTCGTTGATAACGAATCCCATGTCAGTTTTTTAAAATTAAAAATGGAGGATCCAATATAGCGGACATTTTTTTGAAAAATTTCTTGGTTTTACTTAAAGCTTGTCACTCGGGGGTTTTCGAGGTCGCAGATGACGAATACAATGACAGTTTTTCAAATTTCAAAATAGAGGACTTTTTTTGAAAATTTTCTTGGATTCGCTTGAAACTTGTCACTCGAGAGTTTTGAGGCGGATCCAATTAAATCAAATAGTCAAGTACACTGCTTTAATTCCATCTCTATCCTATTCTTTTTTTACACAAAACATAACTTATAGTTCTACTCTGGTATTAAGCATACAAGTAAATAAAATCAATTTTAATAAATGAACAACATAATTTAAAAATACTACATAGAAAATGAACGCATCTATAACGAACAATATTGATTTATTACTCTAAGGTGACAAAAAACAATTGAATAGCGAACCAACTAAAGCCGTGTGCTTCGGTGCTGGGAAGATTGTCAAAAACAAATGAATATCGATACTGTTCAAAGCAAATACTGTATGATTGAGACTAGTGCAGAACTACAAGTTATATTTTGTGTAGAAAAAGAATAGGATAGAGATGGAATTAAAGCAGTGTACTTGACTATTTGAATGGTGGTACAAAATAAATGAATATCGATATGGAACACAATTGAAGAACGAAGAAAATTTACGTAAAATATAAATTCAAAAAAATGCAATAGGATCTCGTGTTGTTTTTATCCAAAAGAAAATCACGAAGCTTGCTATAAACAAAACCAAAAGGTGTTCTGACAATTATTCGCTGAGAGCCAGAAAATTCAGCAATGTTCAACAAATATTTTTGCAAAAGACGTTTTAAATTTCTTACAAAACATTTAAAAAAATTGAAAATTAAAAAAATATTCTTTAATATTTTTTTGTTATCAGCTTTGGTTCCTTTTGTGTTGCCAATAAAACTTTTGTATTGTGTGTAGTTTTGGGGATATTTGATGTTTGGGTTGTTAATTAGATCTTGGATCGATTTCGTTGATTAAGTGGGATTGATTTCAGGGTGTGTGTTAGAGGTTTTCGATTTTTTGATGATATGATTGAGCTGTTGATTGTTTGGTTTTATTAGTCATTTTCATTGAGAGTGGTTTGATTGTCTTCGATTTCCGTAGTGGGGTTGGTTAAATTTTTTTTTGAGCTCTCGTTTGATTTCGTCCCACTGGTGTCAGAGAGAGACAGAGTGCGTTTGTTTTTTGATGAATATCTAGATATATTTATTATAAAAGGGAAGGCCTGTATGTGGTCTGTCAATTCTTGATTGTGTTCAGTTTAAATTTCCATATCGTTTGCTTGATTGAAGAAAGTTGTGTTGGTTTGAGAGCATTGTTTGGCTATATGTCCGCTTTGTTTGCAGAGGAAGCATTTTAAGGTGTCTGTAGAGAGATGTATATCCAATATTAGATATTAGAATAGGTAAGATTAGATTTTCATCTTCCGAATGGCTGTAGATTTGTCTTCTGAAGCTGAGAACGTGAAAATATCCTGGATTGGACATTCCGGACCTTAAAGTCATGGTTTTATTTGTTCTTATTTTTAATTTGTTTAAATCTTCTGTCAATATGTAATGTAGAATAACTGGACATATATTGGAGAGTATCAATAGTTTAAATTGAGTAATGAGAAGTCTAAGATATATTTGTCAATGGGAATGTCTGTTATGGAACTATTGCTTGATCTTTTTTAGGGGATTGGTCTTTTTGGGTAGCTAATGCATAACTGTGGATGGATTAAGGCCTGTTTGATTCATGTGTTGATTCCTGTGTGTTTGTAGCCTGTAATGTAATTTGTGAATTTTTAGAGTTAGGATTCATTTTTCCTGTTAGATATACTAAAACCGGCTAAACACAAGAATTAAAATAAAAAAATCACCAAAAATGTTTAAAAATAAAATTTTTGACTAGCCACTACAATTGTGTATTCCAATGCATTTTTTCCTCCAGAATCAGAATCTGAAATCTAAACTGCCTCCAAAATACCTCAAACTTTTTTCAAAAATTTAAAAAACTTAAAAAAGCAGATTATTGAGTTTATTTTAAAAAGTCAAGCTAATCTAGTGATTCTGACTTCAAATTTAGATTCGGGTGAAACAAATACATCGAAATTTCGATTTTAATGTGTTTCTTTGATTAGCAATTGTTTGAGTTTATTTAAAAATTTTAAGTTAATCTGACAACTTTGATTTTGAATTCGGATTTAGAGGGAAAAAATACACCAATAGAAATACACCAGTGCAATGTCAAAGAAAAATTGTTTAACTTTTTATTTGAATGCATATCTTTCAGGTGTTTTTTGACTATATCTCAAAATAGAAGCTAAAATATAATAACAATATAACTTGCCATCTTCTAACAGTGAGACTGCTTTCATAAAAATGTCCGACTTTCTTTCGTTGGTATACTTGAAAATTCGAGAAGCATACCTAGATTGGAACTTTCCTAAAAAGTTTTTAGCATTGAAAATTGCTTCAATGTTTGCCGTCATCGCATATTCTATGTCAATCTGAAAATAATAATGAATATTAGTCATAAAATAACAGTCTTGCCTTATCAACTAATGCGACAATATATTATACACTGACTGGTTTTATAATTTTTTGACATTTATTGCATTGTGTCTTTTTACAGACAAGCAGTTATTTATATGCCTTGTCTTATTTCAGAGCGGAACATTAATTTCAATATTTTAATTTTTCTTATTCTCTTTACATTCGTTTTGTTTTGTGTTAGTGAATTTTATTTCTATATAGAATTGAACAGTTGGTTACAACTCCTTGTTCACGTTTTGTTCGTATGTGTATAATATATTTTGAGATGTGTAGTGAGGAATTTTCAGAGGATAAAGGGAGATGGGATAAACTTTTCTCGCCTGTAGACAATTTGACTAAACAGTCAAATTGCCATAATATTCTCTCCTCTGATATTCGTAATTCTGCTGAAAAAGTGAATCTTTTGACAAACAGGGTGGGAGATTATGTCTTAAGTGTGTCTCAAACTTAAAAAACTCTTTCATTACTTGTAAATCAGATTCGTGCAAGGAATATCGTTTTATTTAAGTTGGAGGATTCTATTTTGCTAAATAATGATTTTAGCAACAACATTCTGCACATATTTAAGAAGGTCGGAATATCTATTCCGGACATTGTTGTCGACGAAACATTTCGTTTGGGCAAAGTTAGAGGTTTGCGTCCAGTTTTGATCAAGCTTATGTCGTCGGGATGGGTAAATCTCATTTTTAGCAAGGTTAAAGAATTTAAATCAATTGGTTTCGTCATCACTAATGACCGTGGCAAGGAGGACCGAGAAAAACGAACACTTTTGTAATCTCAGGTGCATAAACTGAAAGAGTTGGGTCATAAGGTATATCTGAAGGGGTCGAAGGTAATGATTTATAACAAATTAAGAACTGACGACGAGATTAGATATCTGCTTTCCAAAAGTGTTTTGCATGTCTGTTACGTTTATATTAAAAATAATATTCTAATAGTAACCGTGGTTTGAATATCGAGCGATGTACTTTCGGAAGTCGTTAGCAATTTTCTCGCAAGATGGTAAGTCTTGCGAAAATTATTTATTTGTGAGTTTGTTATTGCTTCAGCTCTATAGGAGCTGTTTTGACGTTATTCTTAATTTTAAGGATAGAAGGAAATGTAGATTTAGAATATAATAATCTTTTATTATAAAAAGAGTTATGGTTATAAAGGTAGGTATAAAATGGATGTTCTTACTAACTACTTACAGTTGTTGTACCGGTTTAGATAATACACATTTTGGAAGAGGGCTTTCCGGCTTTTATGTAATAGTCCCCACTAGCGGAAGAAGGGCGCAAAGTAATGAATAGCCAATACGGATGTTAAGAAAAATGTATGTCATCTTCCAGACCAATCTGGAGCCGAGCTATTTTAGTTAACCAATCAAATTTAACTGAACAGGCCCTAGGTTATTGAACTTTGGCTTGAGTGGGGTCACTATACGTTGGATATCCCTCTTTAGAGTCGTTCTTATATAATAAAAATTCGAAGAATTATAAAAATATTATATAAGTTGATTTTTGTTACTAACAATTCATACCTATACCCATGCATAGTCACAATGATAATATAAAATTAATGATATAAATTTATAATATAACAATAACTCATACATATATTTTGCTATGAATATAATTTTTGTTGGCGAAGAATCTATTTATAATTCATGTTCACACATACAACTGTGTAGTGATAATAATATAGTTAATTATACACTTGTCATATGAATATCTAATTGTTTAAGCAATTACAATTTTGGTTTGGTTTCGTCTTTAAATCTCGTGTAATTATGATAAAGTCAATTAGAGAACATGTACATAAGATGAGTAATACTCTGTGGTCAACAAAAGTTATCAAGCATTCTTTCACGTTTCTCTTATTCTCTACCGGCGCTATGAGTTTCATATCATTTAGAGTGTCAATTTCTGATCATTTCTACTGCACGTTCTACTGATTGTGAGTAATGCTTAACACTCCTGATGTTGACAAGTGTATGCTCATAAATACAGTTTATGCATATATTTTTATGCATCCACAACAAGCAAATATTAAGATTTAAATTTCAAAAAAAGGTTACTACAAACGTAACATGTCCCAACACATAAATCCAAATGCTTGAGGGATTCTAATGGTTCACCTGAGTTTCTCTCCCAACGGAATAATAAATCTGGTAAGAAGGGTGTCGGCCGTCACAAAAAGATGTTATGCCTTGACCAAAACGAAAGTGGTTGTAACAGAACCCTATATACATTCCTGTGTCAAAATTTAGTGGTGAAGACAGTAGCACGCAGAAAGTATAAATAAAATAGCAACAATCTGGGCCTTTTACATTGGCATAGACAGTAGGAACTACGTATCCGTCCCTAAAAATGATGTGTCCTTTTCTGATATTGTTTGCATTATGGAAACTTGGTCTAATTGGGGATTGGAATCAATCATTTCACTAGTTATAAAAACGGCTTTGTATGTAAGAGCTAAGGAAGGCCTTATTATGGCATACAAGAACCGTTTATATAAATTAGTTTGATTTTTTAAAGTTTAATAGTCACTTGTACTTGCGCGCTACGCGCGCCCCTTTTTTTTGCTATTCAATATGGAAAAATTTTAACATTGAAAAAGTTTCTAACATTATTCTAAAGATGAACACATATTTATTGAAAGAATTTTATCTTAAAGGATTAAATTTTGTTTTATATTTTGTATTCCTAAATTGCACCAAGCAATTATTTAACAATCTTGAAACATGCTTATGGGGCATTTCATGTCAAGTGATCAAGGTGGAGAAAAATTTTTCTCCAATCGTAGCAAAACTTAGGGCTTTTGTAGTACTCATAGATAGTAATTTTTCGTGAAAATATTTTTTTACCTAGTCCAATATTTTCCGAGGGGGAGGGGGTTAAATTTTTGTGTTTTTCAGTACAATGCTTATTTCAATAATTTTTTACTCTTAAACAATTAAACATACAAATTTGACAAAGTACATTTTGGAAAGGTTTTTTCATGCTCTTTCGATTGGAAATAAGCATTTTGAAAAAAAAATGTTTGACCCAAAAAAATCAAAATTAAAAATAAATTTCAATTTTTGGGGGAGAAAGACCCAATTTTTTTTTTTTAAACGAAAGCTGAGGTTTTTTCCTAAAAGGACATATAAATGGTAAAGTGGGACTAGAATGTTTAAACATTGAAAAAAAGAATTTTCTCCTAAACGGAGCTTAAAACCGGGTTTTGAGCGCTCCGGCGAGTAGAAAACTCATTTTTTCAATGTTTAAACATTGTAGTCCCACTTTACCATTTATATGTCCTTTTAGGAAAAAACCTCAGCTTTCGTTAAAAAAAAAAATTGGGTCTTTCTTCCCCAAAAATTGAAATTTATTTTTAATTTTGATTTTTTTGGGTCAAAATTTTTTTTTTTTCAAAATGCTTATTTCCAATCGAAAGAGCATGAAAAAACCTTTCCAAAATGTACTTTGTCCTATAAATTCCACACTCTCATATTGTTCGTTTGCTTCGCTACATAGTCTGTTTATGACTGAGTTTGACAAATAGTTCGTTCTCATACACGGTAGTGTACACGGAGAGACCGAGATTACTAATTTTTGTATAAAATCACACTAGAATTTACTATTTTCACATTGCAACCACCGGAAATAAGGGGACTTTTTGTATTTTTTACTATTTTCTACACTAAGTCACTAATCCCGACAAATGTTCACCAAATTAGCAAAATTTCTTACTATTTCGTCCAATAGTAGTAAACTCAAAAGTATTGTGTACGTAAAATTACTACAGTCGTTTGTAAATGCAGAAAGAAAGAGTGAAAGAAAAAATATGGATTTTTGTCGCCGGTTTCCCGTCAATTCTTGACTAATGGAGGTAAACTGGAAGGATTTTTACATACACAGACACACTTATATATTTGTTGAATAAATATTTGAAGACACACACATGTTTATTTCACTTATATGTATAGACGCGGTTAATTAATACACTAATACACAACTGCACGCACGACAACGAATTTCACTGAAAGTATACATCTTTGTTTCCTTATATGAAAATTTACAGCACTTACGAGAAAGCAGTTTACTTTTAACAACTTATTATAAGACATAGTTCTTGGGACAGGAATAAATGCAAAATTTATTAATTTATAATGGTCAATTTCTGAGATAACGAACGACCTACGTTTCAATTTATATTTGATTATTGTAGATAATATCCAAATTTATTTTACATACGCGAAACATAGTCACTGTCAATGATCGGATGGCATCGGCTCATTTACGGAGATTGACGAAGTTAGCAACCAATAGAAATGCAGGCGCCATATGATTGCACTCGCTAGCCACACTTGCTCACCAAAACTTACTACAATGGATCGTAGATTTTAGTAGAAAATGTTTTCATTTGTCAGATTTTGTGTAATGAAATTAGAGAAAACTATAATCAATTTTTGCTACATTTACAACTCTTACACAAAGTATTAAAACTTGCTATTTCAATGTAGCAAATTTATCTATTTCTTTTGTACATTTATCTAATTCTGTAGTACATTATGCTAAAAGTCCCCTTATTTCCGGTCATTGCAACCATTTTTAGTAATTTTTACGAATTCTAATCTAAAAACCACTGTATTTATCAAATTATAATAGCTTCAATTATAACACTTAATATGTACAATTAAATTTTTAATACAATTATTTTTTTTTCTCAAATATTAGTGTTCCTTACATAATATTTATATAAAAAAACTGGTCCAATTTTGCTAACACCGGCTACTTTATGATTTTTTTTAAACATACTTTTAATGGAAAAAATTTTTTAGAATATGTTTCGGAAAGGTTTTTTCGTCCTCTTTCCAATGGTGAATTCTATTTTTTAATATTTTAAAAATTTACCCCAATTTTTGATAATTAATATTTCAATCTCAATTTCCCAAAAAGGGTCAGTTTTATTTGAAAATAAATTATTGCAAACGAAAGCTGATGTTTTTTCCCTATGCGCATGTAAATTTTCAGACTGCTCTTTTTTGTTTTTGAGTTATTAAAATTCAAAAAATAAATTGCTGCGCGCTGCGCCGCGGTGGCACTGAGCCGCTTGATACCCAGCGTGAGGCGAGGTGCCCGCGACGCAGCAATTTATTTTTTGAAATTTAATAACTCAAAAACAAAAAAGGGCATTCTGAAAATTTACATGCGCATAGGGAAAAAACCTCAGCTTTCGTTTGCAATAATTTATTTTCAAATAAAACGGACCCTTTTTTGGAAAAATTGAGATTGAAATATTAATTATCAAAAATTTGGGGTAAATTTTTAAAATATTAAAAAATAAAATTCACCATTGGAAAGAGGACGAAAAAATCTTTCCGAAACATATTCTAAAAAAATTTTCCCATTAAAAGTATGTTTAAAAAAAATCACAAAGTAGCCGGTGTTAGCAAAATTGGACCCCCTCTACCCCCTTAAAATTTTCGAAAAAGTCAAAAATATTTTTTGGGGCACATTTCTACTTGATAGAACAACAAATTCCCCGAGTTTCAATTTTTTTCAAGAAGTTGAAATTTCAACTTAGGAAATGTCCTACACGTAAAATGCCACATATAATATTTATATTCTAAAAATAGTAATAACAATTAATGTATTTAATATTCAATTAATTCCTAATATAAAGAATTTCCCTTTAATTTATGTGTTTGTCTTTATTATTAATTAGTAATAATTCGACTTACCAAGTCTTATTTATCTTTATTTTGGAAAAGTAAAAATGCTGAATTAGGTGTCATATAATCCACACCTGTGAGAATAGTTAAAACTCTCTTTTATTTTAAATTTTCTTTTCTTATTTGTTTATCTAGATTATTCCTCAATTGATTATTTTTCGTTATATATTTATCCTTGACAAAAATTATTTCTTTTCCTTTAAGTTTCAACACATTAATCCAAAACTCAAATTTCGGGGTCACCGAACTAAAACTTGAGTGCTGTTGCACACAGCTTATTGAACTTCGCCATTGCCAGGTAAGCTTTATGCAAGTTTCAAAATTCCTGAGGTGGCATGATATTGGTTCTATGATCTTTTTCTTCACTATTAAGTTTGTTGGTGTATGGTATTTCTTAATAATTTAACACACACATAAAAAATCTTTTATTAAAATAAATGACTCTCTTGAAACAACAAAAATTAAATTTGGAAGACGGGTGTTTGTCCAATGCTTTCTCAATAATTCCACAAAGTATTACAATATTGATTATTGTTCAAAAAGAGAAGAATGAATTTTCAAAAATTACCTAATTAGAATTTAAATAAACAATTTGCTGTGTCCATAATGAATCGACTTGTTACCTTCAAATTCCCTATTGGTATTTTTCTCACTACTTTCGTGATTTATCAAGCGGGAGGTTTGACGTCAAGGTATAATGATGTGCACTGTCGATTACTGTCCGGTACACACCATTAGAACTTAATTGTCGATAAAACCGGTTGTACTCAAGAGAGGTTTTCTACAGTTTCCCTCTCCTCTGTCGAGAAAAACTAATTATCAGGTGGTCCAGGTGAATGCGAGTACTCTTAATAAAGTCGGCTGTAGACGCAAATTAGGTTAATGTATAGAAACATCATATGAAGAATGGTTATGCTTAATCCAAAAAAGTATTTCTCGGGGACTCTTGTCGAAGTGCGTAAGGCCAATAGGGCAGGAGTGTAAACAATAAAAAAATATTATAAAAAATATAAAAAAAATAAAATTGTTACGATTCCATACGTATTTGCGTTTTTTTGTCGATCTTAAAATTTTTAATATTAAAAATATTTATTAAAAGATAAATAATATTTATTTCCTAACAATGTTATTAAATTATTGGGTAATTAGTTGAATATTTAACATTTTAAATGTCCCGCATTCCGCGATTTGTCCCTGTTTTTTCGGCTAAAAAAAGACATAAATCTAGTTTGTTGTCTTCGTTCAGTTCATGTTTTATCATTGTTTATTTTTAAATTTAAATTTTTATTTTCATTTGTTATATTTTATTAATAGTAAAATCTATAACTTGTTACATCCAGGAATGTATCTACATTTTAATTTTCTCTTAATAAAATATTATTTAAATTCACAGTTGTAATTCATCAAACATATATTTACTATTTAATAAACCGATATTTATTGTTTATAGAACTCATAATTTATCATTAATAAATTATACTGAAAACGGAAATAAGAAGAAATTTAATATATGAGGCATTCCATGTCAAGTGATCCAGGTGGAGAAAAATTTTTCTCCAATCGTAGCAAAACTTGGGGCTTTTGTAGTACTAATAGATAGTAATATTTCGTAAAAATATTTTTTTACCTAGTTTCCGATGGGGAGGGGGTTAAATTTTTGGGTTTTTCAGTACAATGCTTATTTCGATAATTTTTTACTCTTAAACTATTAAACCTAAAAATTTAGCAAGGTACATTTTGGAAAGGTTTTTTCGTGCTCTTTCGATTGAAAATAAGCATTCCAAAAAAAAAATTTTGACCCAAAAAAATCAAAATTAAGAATAAATTTTAATTTTTTGGCAAAACGTCCAATTTTTTTTAACGAAAGCTGAGATTTTTTCCTAAAAGGACATATAAATGAAAAAGTGGGACAAGAATGTTTAAACATTGAAAAAATGAATTTTCTCGTAAACAGGCCTAAAAACCGGGTTTAGTGAGTAGAAATCTCTGTTTTTCAATGTTTAAACATTCTTGTCCCACTTTTTCATTTATATGTCCTTTTAGGAAAAAATGCTGCTTTTCAACATGAATTTCAAACGCCTACAATTAGTAGAAAGAAGCCATAAAATTTTTCAAAAGTACATATCCTACTATTTTTGGGGTCGCTCTTTTGAATAGCGTGGTCAAAATTTTCGAAAAATGATATTAAACCCTTTTTTTAAATACTTAAAAATGTCAAGTTTTTTTAATGCAATTTTTTTTGCCGCCATAACATTTTTTAAATAGAACAAATAGTATCAGAAACGTGTTCCCGATAGTTGTACTTGAAAAATATCCATTTATAATTTTTATTTTTTTCGATTTTGAATTTAAAATGGAGCTTGAAGGACAAACAAATTTCCTAATTTTACGTAAGATTACAAACTTTTTCAAAATTGATTAAATCTAACTGTAATTTGTTACTCGCGGGTTTTTTAGGTCGCTGATTACAAATATGAAGTCAGATCCAAAAAATTCAAAATGGCGGATCCAAAATGGCAGCTTAATTTTTCAAAATTACTGAGATTTGCATGAAATTTGATATTCTGGGGTTTTTGGGGTCGCTGATTTTGAATATGAAGTCGCCTTTATCCTTTAAATAATTAACGTTACCCGATTCTCACTACGAGGAGGTAGGCGATATAGTAGTAGTAGTATAACTTGCATGTTTTCCAGTATTTCTTTGTTCGGAAAAAGGAAGTACAAAATTTTTGGCTATGTGCATCAGCAAAAATTATTTGAACAAAGTAAGAACGGGAAAGTCGCCAGTACATGAGTCAGAAAAACAGCATTTACCTCGATATTGTTGCACCTCAAAATGCAAAATCCGAACAAGGAAATAATGCAAAACATGCAAGTTATATTACTGTAACAATTGTTTCCAAAAAGCGCATAATACAAATTAATAGTTTTTAATAAAAAGTTGAAAGAAGTAAATTATAAAATTAAAAAAACAAAAAAATTAAAAGTCACTGAAAAAGTAAAAAAAAAATTCTCTATATCGCCTACCTCCTCGAGGTGAGAATCGGGAAACTTTGATTATTTAAAGGATAAAGGTGACTTCATATTCAAAATCAGCGACCCCGAAAACCCCAGAATATCAAATTTCATGCAAAGCTCAGTAATTTTGCAAAATTAAGCTGCCATTTTGGATCCGCCATTTTGAATTTTTTGAATCTGACTTCATATTTGTAATCCGCGACCTAAAAAACCCCAGAGTAACAAATTTCAAGCAAATCTGATGGAATTTGAAAGATTAAGCCGCCAATTTGCATCCGCCATTTTGAATGTTCTGAATCTGACTTCAGATTCGTGATCAGCGACTCCAGAAACCTCCTATTAACGAGTTTCAACTGAATTTAATAAGTTTCACAAAATTCGACCGCCATATTCAAAATCGAAAAAAATAAAAATTATAAATGGATATTTTTCAAGTACAACTATCGGGAACACGTTTCTGATACTATTTGTTCTATTTAAAAAATGTTATGGCGGCAAAAAAAATTGCATTAAAAAAACATGACATTTTTAAGTATTAAAAAAACGACAAGATGTGCTGCTTTTCAATATGAATTTCAAACGCCTACAATTCAAACGCCTTTTGTTCTATCACAAAATTATATTCATTTAAAGGTTTATTTTAATTTTGATGGATTATTAAAAGTAATAATATCATTTCTCTAATAGTTTTCTTATTAATTTTATATCTATTGCCTTTCTTTTGTTATACTTATTTCAAATGCAATATCTCTATTATTGACATTCTAATTGTGCGATCATCAACAATGATTCATTGCTAATGTCTTTAATTTAAAAAAAAGAGAATTTTGTTACTGGGATGTAACAAAATATTTAAACATTTCTTTTTTATATAAAAATTTGAAATGGAATTTGAGTTTTTGAAATTTTAATTCAATTAACGTGCCAATTTTAAATTATATATTTGTGTTGCGGACGAATTTTTAAATGATAATTATCCCTCAACCGATGTGGCGTCAGAGAAAAGTAATTCAAATAAAGAAACAACAATGTCTCACACGGCGCCTAGTCGAACAAGCTCAAAACGAACAAGTGCTAGTGTCCTCACACGACGACATCTAGAAATTGAGCTCCGCACAGCCAAAGAGATCAAGCAATTAGAGGAGAAAGAGGCACAGCGACGACTTAAGCGAAAAACGAAATTATTACAATTACAAGCACGAATGGAAATAGCTGAACTAGAGGAAGATGTCAGCCAGTATACCGAAACTGTTCCATCGGAAGAAAGCGAGAAGGATGACGCGGACAGAGTCACCATCGAGAAAACAGAATCTTTGGCACATTTAACGGAACAATTAGCAAATGCAAAGGTTCGATCCTAGTTCGCGTCAGTCGAAACGGAGAAACAAAACAAGGAACCAGAACTGACTGAACACGGTGAAAACGAAGGATAGAATCTCTCGTTCAAACACAACCTATGGGCAGAGACTTGTCTAGATTTGGGAGATTAGCGACAGACTGGCCGCTATTTATTAGCACGTTTCGACAGACGACCCTAGAGTGTGATTACCAACCGAACGAAAATGTAATGCGGCTTCGAAATTGTCTTACAGGTGAAGCGCGAGAAGCAGTAGAAGCTCTTTTGATGACAACAAAGGTCGATAAAATAATAGAAACGTTAGAACGATGTTTTGGCCGACCATTTATGATTCAAGTGCTAATGCGAAAAGCAACTGACTTCCCAAAAGTGAAAGATGACAGACCCGAAATTGTCGTGAGATACGCGGACGCGATAACAAATTTAGTTGCGACGATAGAAGCACTCGAGAGAAAAGACTATTTAATTAATCCAATATTAACGGACGGTTAGTACCAAAATTATCGATTGGAATGCGTTTTCGATGGGGGAATCGTATTACGAAGGCATACCGAACTGCCACGTTGTCGGAATTCGCGGAATTTTTGGATTCGGAAGCAGTGAATATGAGTTTGTTTTGTAACCCATTTTCCAAAACAAAAGTCGAAAGACTGCAAATCAGTGCTGTCAATAACTGACGAAAAGGATGACAAACAACAAAAGTGCGTTTACTGTGAGAAATTTCATGTGATCACGATGTGTAGTACGATTTAAAAAACTTGACAATAACGCGCGATGGAAATGGGCAGTCCAAAACAAAGAGTGTTTAAAGTGTTTAACAACCAACCATAGACGAAATAGGTGTAAACGCAAGCTGTGTCGTAAGGATGGTTGTATGAAACCACACCACCTCTTGCCACACAACGATCGGCACGAAATTAATCCCTTAAAAAATAGTGTCGCACCAAACACCGCGAGTGTCTTCAATTGTAAGGGTAAAATTTATTCAACTTTAAAATAATTACTTTAAATATTGATTGCATCAGAAAATACCCAAACTTAAACAATAAAAAAAAACCAATCAACAAATAATTTGTTCTCAAAGGGGGGAAAAATTGAGATATTGATCCTGATGCTGGATCTCCAATTTAAACGAACGATGAATTTATTTCGTAAACTCCACAAATCTTCTTTGCGCGTCTTTTTCGCAAATCAAATTCCCAACGGTCAACCAACGATGCCCAATGTCACAACTCTCCAACAACAATTCACACAAAAATAAAAATCAAAGACCACGAACTATTAATTTTAAAAAAGCAACTAAATTTATTAATAATTAAACAATAAAATACAAATAAATTGAAAATAATAATATAAAATAATTCGAATAATTAACTCTTCTGAATTTAAAAGAAACTTTCTCTCTTTCCACAAACCGACTCGACAAATGGAGAGAAACAATTCGAATGAATATAATCGCAAATTGCCGAAAATCCAAGACCCGCGAACTCCTGCAAGGGAAAATTCCTTCTTTATTAGAAACCCACGAAATTAACACCTCTCTCTTTTCCATAGCGATCCACCTGTTAGGAAAAAGGGGAAAGGGCGGTCTTGACCAATGTGTCGTCTTCCCATCAATCAGTCATGCGCAATATCATTCACAAATTGACTTGAAGGGAGACGGACACACTACGCTGAACGACACAAACTATAGCGAAAAATGACAAAAGGCGACAGACAAAACGCGAAAAGAGAGACGAAAAGATACCAGCACTATAGCAAAATATTAAGAGAAAAACTAAATGCTGGCAAAAACCAAGTGACGATTTACATCGTCACAAACCCCCTCACTAGGCCAATATTACTCAAAGAAAATATTGCCGAGGAAAAAGAAGGTTTTTGGTCAGGTGGATAAAAAAAAATTAATTTCAAAAATAATTGCCACTTTAATTCAATATTAAATTACAAATCCAAAAAGAAAAATTACTGTCGGTCTTTCCAAAATTTCATCTTTATCTCCTTCGCCATCTCTGGCGGTAAGTCGGAGATGAAACGTTCCAAATGAAAGATTTCGTCTATCAAAGACACTTTCTCGCGCACTCCGCTCCTCTCTCCTACCAAACCGCTTGTACTCGTCCCAGGTTGGGGTTCCGGCGTAACAGGGGGGAAAGAAACTACAGGCCGGACAGGTTCTCGTGAACGATTTACGTAAAAACGAGCACGCTCCTCTCGATGCTGATAATATGCAACCTGTCCAAACTGCCGAACCATAGCCTCCCTATGAAGTCGACCACGCTGATCTCGGGGAGGAAGTCGCTGAACGTGGGGGCAAGGCCGATAACGATTCTCTCTCAGAAATCGATGGAGGAGGAGCGTTTCGAGGCAAATTAGCATTAGGTGTTGGTCGAGGTAATGGGCTTTGGGAGCTCACATAATCCCAATCCCGGACACGGTGTCGTCTTTCAGCAACAAGTTGTTCCCGAAGAGATTGCAAACGGTCGTTCGCCACTTCACCGCCCAACACCTCGTCCAACTCCGCCACAGCCAACATGCTCGCCAACACCTCCGGACTCTCCGACTCCTCCACATTCTCCAAAGGAAAATGAACCGTCTCTTCCCCAATCACCTCCGGTCTAATCAAATCCTCCTCCTCGTCATTCCGAAAAGGGGGGGACGGCAAAACCAAGGTTTCGGGACGACCAGACAGGTCGTCAAAGCCAACGGTCGGTTCTATGGACTCTATGGAAACATCCATACTCTCCTCTCCAACTCCCCGCTCACGTAATACCCTGTCGAACAACTGATCGAACTCAGCACTGGTTGAAACACTAGTGTCCACCGGGGGTTCTACTACACTCTCCACCAAGTGTTCTCTGGCCGCCGCCGCCGCCATTCTCCTCCCCTCCGATGATCGCCAAATGCCCTTTGAATCCTTGCGGCAAACCACTGACCTGACCCGAGCCTTAAACGCAGATTTAACTTTATTAATTTTGCTCGGCATTGAGTCTTCTGCAAAAAACCAAAATAAAATAAAACAAAAACAAAACATAGTAACACCAAACACAGAACAAAAATGATCTAACACTCCACCAACTAATTGACAAAAACAACTAATTAACTTGACCGCGGGGGGGAATATAACGCTTCAAGTCCGAAACATGAACTTTAGTAATTCGACGATTGCTATCAGTTTTTAATTCATAAATATTATCCGAAAGTTGGCGTAAAATTTCAAACGGACCGTCAAATTTAGGGGCTAATTTAGCCGAGAAACGTTGGTTAGCATTGGACAATTTACGAGCACGCCATAAAACTAAATCACCCACGTGAAAAAAGGCAACTCTTTTATTTTTATTATAATGCTCGGCCTGTTTGTCTCTTGCTTGGTCCATATAACCAAATCACGCAAAGCGTCCAGTCTCTTGAGTCTATCTAACCACAAATCCGGGGCAATACGGTCCACGGTCGTTATTTGTTCCACTTCTCGCCTCAAACTCTTCACGGGAAAGGGTTGACGGCCAAAATTTAAAAACGCGGGGGACACTTTGGTAGTGGCTTGGGCGGCCGTATTGACAGCATTTCTGAATTCATGAATATGCTTGTACCAATCACGGTGGTCATTACCGACGAACGTCGCAATCATGGTCTTGAGCACTCGATTGCTCCTTTCAACAGGATTCGCCTGAGGGTGATAGGGGGGGGGGGTCAAATGTTGGATTCCATAATCTTCCAAAGTCGATTTAAGGACTCGATTGTCAAACTCCTTACCATTATCCGACAATAGAAAATGAGAAGTTCCCCAGCGGAAAATTATTAGTTCTTCTAAAGCCCTAGCAATCGCTTTGCCATCTGCTGATCTCAGAGGCTTAACTTCTATCCAACGAGAAAACAGGTCCTGGAACACGACAAGATGCTTGCACTGGTTCTTGCTAGGGGGAAACTCCATGCAATCGACTGCTACCACAATCCAGGGATTCTCAACCACTCGATGGCCCATAAGGCCCACCGGACCTTCCTGAGAAACCTTAAAACGCTGACAATCAGGACAAGAAATCACGAACCTCTTAATATCGGCCCACATACCCGGCCAATAATATTCCCCGGCCACACGCTGGTAGGTCTTATTTGTGCCCAAATGGCCAGCAGAAAACTCAGCATGTGCAGTGTGCATAATTTTCTCTCGACAATCCTGAGGCACGACAAGTTTCCATAATTCGCTTGGTTCTAAAACGATATCGAGCAAAGGATCTTTTCTTTGTCGATAAAGGCGACCGTCCAACACCTGCCAATCTAAAAACTTTAAGGGAAATTTTTCGACTAATGCCTTTCTTTTTAAATACCAAGGGTCGTTGATCGATTCGAACGCAGCTATCTCTCCTTCATTTTCATACATTCTCGATAACGCGTCTGGTACGTGGTGGTGAATTCCACGTCGATGCACTATATCGAAATTCCACTGTTGAAGTTCCAAGGCCCATCTAGCTAATCTACCAGAAGGTTCTTTCAAATTTCGAAGCCATCTGAGCGCGCTGTGATCTGTGATCACAGTGAACTTGTAACCCTCGACATAAGGACGGAATTTTTTTATAGACCAGAGAAGAGCCAAACATTCTTTCTCTGTGACGGTATAATTTCTTTCCGGGGCGGTCAGGGCTTTACTAACATAGATAATAGGGTGTTCGCCATCTTGGGACTCTTGGATCAAAACCGCTCCAATCGCGAAATCACTCGCATCACATTGGATGGTAAAAGGCTTAGAAAAATCAGGTCGGGCTAGTACAGGCGCTGAACTCAATTTAATTTTTAATTCGCGAAAAGCTTCCTCCTGTTCTGACCCCCACTCCCAACTTCGGTTCTTCTGAAGAAGTCTTAAAAGTGGGACTTTAAGTATCTCATGGGCTCTAAAGGCAAGAAATAATTCTCGACAGAAGTAACAACTGTCGGTGAGGCTACGACTGGGGGGGAGGGTTGGACGGTCCCCCCCTTGCGCGTTTCCCCACATCTCCCTTCTAAAAACGCAATTGTTACAATTTGCAAAAACTGCCCCCGGCTGCCCACAAACCTGGCAAGCAACAGTTACCCTTGGCTTATCAGGGCACTGGGATGCGTAATGACCCGTTCTGTTACAGCTGTAACACAACACCGAGGGACATTGCATCGCTTTGTGACCGGATACGCCACACTTATTACAATTTCCCGAGAAGGTCTGTGAATTATTAAAATTGACAGGATTCCGTGGCCTTGCTCCCGGTGGCCTAACACTGTTTGGGGGGGTTTGCCCCACCCGTAACTGCTTGAAGGGGGGTCTATTACTCGAGGCCTGTGAAAAATTAGTCCTGGGCAAAGGCAATTGGGCAAGTCGGTCTGGGATTGAAAAAGGCTGATTCGCCACAGTTGTCACTATTCCCACGGGCGGCCCGGTCGGGGCCGAGATTGCATCCAACTCTACTTTCCCATCGTTCTTTTTTCTGCTAGACCTTTTACTTCTACGCTTCTTCTTTTTAATATTCGCCTCGGCGCTTGTATTTTCCTCACCACTATCAGAAAAAGAACTCTCCAACATGGCGTCCAATTTAGACATCTTAACATTGGATTTAGGGGCTGCTATGGGAAACAACATTTTCTCCTTTGATGGGGGAGGAACATAACGCTTGTCGATTTCCTTTATTCTTTCGTATTTGCGTAATAATTTTTCTAACTCGGAAACCGTATTTATTGAAAAAGACGACACATACCGCCGATACTCGGGAGTCAAACCACGATAAACTATCCTGAGCATTTCAAAATCCGTCATAGGATTTCTGAAATGTTGGGCAATGGAACGCAAATTAAGAAGATATTCGGAAATTTTCTCTCCTTTAGCTTGCGTACGAGACTTTAACTCGTCATACACATCTTCATCATCGACCGCTTCCAAAAATTCTCGTCTAAACAATTTATCAAAACCTCGCCATGTTTTAATTTCGCGTTTAACTACACGATACCAATTACTAGCCACTCCCCGCAATACACTAGGTAACGCGTGTAACATCTCACTATCCCCAATTTCATTACCTATCTTACAATCCGTTAAACGATCCAAAAATTCTTCCGGATCTTCCCTGCCTGTGGCTGAAAAACGAATGTCCCAATCTTTGAATAATTTAACCAACTTAAAACCATAATCTCTAACCGGGGCCTGGGTAGGAGCAGCCAGCAAAGGATCTAATTCCTCCTCAGTGGTGGGGTTCGAATCCTGAGAACGAAATTCCATTTGTGATTTCACACTAATATCTGATTCACAACCCGCCGAGGGACGACGGGAAACCCCAGACTGCGCCGAGTTTGACAATTCTCGTGCATAGCTACTCGCAAAATTCTCTTGGGTCGGTCCCGACTGGTATGGTTGACTTAAATAGCTGTTCGTTACTTGTGAGGGCTTAGAAAAAATGTCTTGTCGGTCTAAAAGGGGATTAAACGCCACATGGTGCTGACTAGGGGCAATTGGTCTCGCTGCAGGCAAAGGCTCGCGTCGAACATGCGTCTTTGGAATGGTGCCTGTATAATTGGGCAAGGGATTAATCGTATTCGATAATTCAGAAGCGACATTGGCCCCGTTTGGGCCCGGATTTGAAATTGGGGGTTGATTTGGTAGTCCAATCGGTCTTATCAAAGGACCAACGGGCTGTAAACCGCCAAGAGAATGCGCAAAATTCATCCTGGCTGCACCCGGGTTCAAACCCCACGAACTAGGTACGCAATACGGTACTGGAATGCCCCCAGGGGGCACGGTCTAGGTCACACTGGCGGGGCAAGAAGTCATAATCGCCCCCGCCACGGTCATTACAGGGAAAGAATTGGTCGTTGAACTGGTAGTAATGGTCGTTGAAATCACGGGTAAATTACTCTGAACGGGGTTCGTAACGCTCGTCCTGGCTACATTAATTTCACATGTTGGTATTTCTATTACCGTGGAATCCAAACCAACCTGAGCAACATCATCCGTTAAACTCGTGTTCAAAATGAGCGTCTCCGAATGAACAGGACTAAGACGACCCAAATCTTCAACTAACGCTTCGACTAAAAAAACTTGTTTAGAATCGCTAGCATCAAATGCTTCGATCCATGGTACCGATAACATTTCGCCGAATAAAATTCGACTACGTAAACGCAACAACCTCTCTTTGGTTACCTGCAACGAACCCTTAGTACTAGCTCCCTGGCTTTCTAATTCAATAATTACCTCTTCGATAGGGAGGGCTAATATTTGTTCCCACAAGGGTTTAACTACATCGTGAAACAATAATTCCCTCGTGCGCCGGCGATAAAGTTCCATTGCTGGAAATGGTAACGCTTGAGTACCAGAAGGAAAATCCGCAAATTCATTAATCATTTTTATAACGATTTTCCAACAACACACGCAACAACAAAAAAAAAATAAATAAAAAAAATGAATTAACAAAAAAAAAACGGTCGTGAACTACTCAAAAAAAAACTGCAATCAACTTAAATTCTTTTACTCAGGAAGAAAACTAAGAATTTAAAAATGCAAACTCAGTTCGTGTAGGGAAAGAGAGAACAAAAAAAAATACATTTAATCCGTGCAGAAAAATAATATTGGACATTACGTTCGCATGAAACACAAGAGTCAATAATAAGGTGGAACGTTTGTATTTTCTTGTTGACCGAAAATAACGCCCGCAACACGCTACCGGCTCGTGCCAATGACACTCAATTACCGCCAAAAACAATTCCGCGCGTCTTACTCAGCGCGTCCCGCTCCGCGTCCCCGCGTAACGAAAAACCGTTGACCGCACTACCATTCATTTATCACTTTCGCAAATTACTTTCTTCTCCTAAAAAAACAACCACACAAAAAAAAGTCATAAAAGAAAAATATCACGAATTAATAGACAACAATTAACAATGGTCAAATAAATGGTCTTGGGCAATAACTTGGTCTTGGGTTGGTCTTGGGTTGGTCTAGTAAAAAAAAAGACAAGAAACCAGGACAGCACAAAAAAAAGACGGACTTAAAAAAAAACACTTACTTCGTTTAACTGGAAATCTCAACATTGCCCCACGTTGGGCGCCAATTTGTAAGGGTAAAATTTATTCAACTTTAAAATAATTACTTTAAATATTGATTGCATCAGAAAATACCCAAACTTAAACAATAAAAAAAAACCAATCAACAAATAATTTGTTCTCAAAGGGGGGAAAAATTGAGATATTGATCCTGATGCTGGATCTCCAATTTAAACGAACGATGAATTTATTTCGTAAACTCCACAAATCTTCTTTGCGCGTCTTTTTCGCAAATCAAATTCCCAACGGTCAACCAACGATGCCCAATGTCACAACTCTCCAACAACAATTCACACAAAAATAAAAATCAAAGACCACGAACTATTAATTTTAAAAAAGCAACTAAATTTATTAATAATTAAACAATAAAATACAAATAAATTGAAAATAATAATATAAAATAATTCGAATAATTAACTCTTCTGAATTTAAAAGAAACTTTCTCTCTTTCCACAAACCGACTCGACAAATGGAGAGAAACAATTCGAATGAATATAATCGCAAATTGCCGAAAATCCAAGACCCGCGAACTCCTGCAAGGGAAAATTCCTTCTTTATTAGAAACCCACGAAATTAACACCTCTCTCTTTTCCATAGCGATCCACCTGTTAGGAAAAAGGGGAAAGGGCGGTCTTGACCAATGTGTCGTCTTCCCATCAATCAGTCATGCGCAATATCATTCACAAATTGACTTGAAGGGAGACGGACACACTACGCTGAACGACACAAACTATAGCGAAAAATGACAAAAGGCGACAGACAAAACGCGAAAAGAGAGACGAAAAGATACCAGCACTATAGCAAAATATTAAGAGAAAAACAAAATGCTGGCAAAAACCAAGTGACGATTTACATCGTCACACAATAACGCTTCTCAGAGTGATCATTCTCAACTAGGAAAGGTGAACATAGTCAGGCGAGAGAAAAGACGCGTAATAATGATAATAGTGCCTGTTACCTTTGAAGGCCCTAACAGCCAAATAAAGACATTCGCGTTCTTAGATTCGGGGTCAACGACAACGATAATTGATTCAGAACTCGCCCAAGAATTGTAATTTTAATTATAAGTATGAATACGTATAAGAATAACTAAGTATATAAAAGATATATTAATAATTGTAAAGGATGAGTGTCATATTACATAGCCATAATAAAAATTATTATTATCAATAATTACAAATGTAATACCATTCAACTCGTACGTGCTTTCTAGAAATCGGCTAAAATACGTGCTTTCAAGATTTTAGCTCGATTACGTATCTTTCAATCATATCATCCCCAACAAAGTTGTCTTTTAGCTATTATATAAAGCCCAATCTTTCTTAAGACAATTGTCAAATACTCCGGAAAGTATTTCGTCGTATAACAATTCAATTTAATATTCTCTTTCTTATTTTTAAAATTAGTGCAAGTTATTTCCAAACAATAAGAAAACAAGTTTTCTTTTGTATCAAGGTACAGTGTGAGAAAGAACACTTAGAGTCGTTAAATAACACAGGCTGCAAATTTTGGCTTAGTTCTGTTACAGAAAAAGTGAAAGGTGATTCTTATAGCTTTTTTGATGTAGAATACGAATCCGACTTCCAAAATAGCCCATCACGTCAGGATTTTTTAAAAATTATGACCACTGATATATCTTACCCTTACTGATTAGTTTAAGAAACAACGGACAATTTATAAAACTATTAGTGAATGCAATCAAAAAGACATTTTGAATTTTTCTTATACCCACATTTGCCTAAATGAAAAATTTCACATCTATGTAACTTTTAAAAAAATCAGAAAGCAACTTTGAAAAATGGTGTTTAAAGCTTATACATAGTACTATACAATACAATTTTGCAAATTAAAAAAAATAATTTTGGTTAACCAAAAAAATTCTGAAAAGTGACCAAAAATAGTCATTTTTGGCCATTTAAAGCAGTATTACAAGAAATTCTGACGTGATGGGCTGTTTTGGAAGTCGGATTCGTATTCTACGTCAAAAAAGCTATAAAAATCACCTTCCACTTTCTTCGTAACATAACTAACAAGTAACACTACTCAAGTGTCAATCGCAAATAACATTGAAACTATGTGCGTTTTAAAGATAATTGGAAAATATTAGTTACGTAATTTTTTATTTTGGCAGACATGATGTTTTAGGGGTTGTAAATAGGGGTTGAAGTTTCTATTCTAATACCCATGCAAAAATCTAATTGACCATACTAATGGGATTCTTAAAAAAGAGAATAATGGAATGAAATTATGGGATGAAAAAAAAGTTAATGATGAAATAAAACACATATTGCTTCATTGTTTAAACAAATTAAGAAATTTTTTTAAAATAGAAAAAATTAGAACCTCAAGCTTTTTTACGGGGAAAAATAAGCTAATACAATATATCAATAATAAATGTTCAAAAAAATTCGGTTTGTTATAAAAAATCAATGCATTCTTTCCTCATAATACTTTATTAAAAAATTTATTAATTTTTTTTTGTTGGAAGGGGGTCGGTTTTTGGTTCTATACCTTCACGTTTTAAATATAAAGTGAATTGATATTATATTTAAAACGGGAAAGAATAGCACAAGAGATGAGCCAAACAGTAGGACAAGTCGTGTGCTTTAATTTAGCGCGTTTGGTGTGCCTTTTTGGAACAACAGACATACTTTTTGGGCACAGATGATGTGCTTATAAAATGTACAAGCCTCAAAGCACAGCGCCTGCGCCGAACTAAGTATGTCTGCTGTTCCTAAAAGGCACACCAGACGCGCTAAAGTAAAGCACACGACTTGTCCTACTGTTTAGTGCATCTCTTGTGCTATTCTTTTTTCCGTGTGGCATCGCAATTCTTGAAGCAGTAATCAACTGGTGTCTCGCATTTAGGCGGTTTTTCAGAAATATAGCCACTTTGGAACCAGGAATATTTAAAGAGATTAATGAATCTAGGAGCTGAAAACTGATCATGAGTCAGTGACTGTAATTTTAAAACATTGTTTCTTAAATGTAAATTGACATCGTAATCATATAAAATGATTGAGCCTGAAAAATTTTTTCCAAATTTTTTCCAAAATCTAAAACGATAAACGTCCAGTGGCTGTATCATGCCTGTTGTTCCCGCGGGTATTGTACAAATTTGAACGTTTTTTCCATTCGTATTTACATTGTCCAAATTTTTCTTTGTTTGGCCTGTCCAAGAATCTAAACAAAGTACCGAATTTTGACCAACAACAGGTAAGTATATTTCCTCGAACCATTGAGCTGCTAGATTAGATGTTAATTTTCCTGACGCTGTAGGAACCACAACGATATTCTCTGCTTTATACAAGTTGTTTTCAACAAGTGGTCCAAATTTGCCTCCTTTTTCTTGTAAAACAATGAATAGTAAAGATTTTAATACCCCACCAGCAGATACAATAGGTTGTATGGTATAACTGTGCGTTAGGGAATTTAAGGATTGGGCTATGCAATTAAATTTTGTATCTCCTTTGAAAGACAATGTTCTCCCACCATGAGTTTCCAAATTAAAACCCGACTGATCTGAATTATAAACATTATCAGCTCCAAATAATGACAGACACCAGTTGATTACTGCTTCAAGAATTGCGATACCACTTGTACAAATTGTGACGAAAATGGTTTCTTCAGGTGTGCCTGGTGCACTAACGTTTTGTGTTTTAATCATGTTTTTTATCCAAAAAATGAAAGTTCTCCTTATTACTGCAAAAATCACGTCTTTTGATGGAAATTTTAATGATAGAACCGTAAATAAAATTTTAAACCAGAAAACTATAAAAAAATGTTTAAAAACTAAAAACAATCAAAATAAAATAAAAAACAAAAAAAATTTTAAAACAAAAAAAAGCAAGGGAATAGAAACTCGCCACCTCCACGTTGGTTATTCCTGGTTGCGACAGAGAGCGAGAAAATTAACACAATTTTACAAGCATATAGTTTTTCCTGAATATTCAAAAAATTATACTAATTTTTCACTTTTTTACGATCTGCAAAAATTTGTTTAAACAATAATTAATAAATAATCTATTTATTATAGTTAATTAAATAATCTGGAAGGTCTATTCTATTAATAATAATAATTTTCTGTTTTAACTCCTAAATTAATTAATTTAATATGTGAAGTTTACTGCTCATTAATTGAACTGATTAAGGATTAAGACAATTGTTTATTGATTATTTGTAACATACCGAATTTTTTTGAACATTTATTATTGATATATTGTATTAACTTATTTTTTCCCGTAAAAAAGCTTGAGGTTCTAATTTTTTCTATTTTAAAAAATTTTCTTAAATTGTTTAAACAATAATTGTTTAAACAATGAAGCAATATGTGTTTTATTTCATCATTAACTTTTTTTCATCCCATAATTTCATTCCATTATTCTTTTTTTTAAGAATCCCATTAGTATGGTCAATTAGATTTTTGCATGGGTATTAAAATATAAACTTCAACGCCTATTTACAACCCCTAAAACATCATGTCTGCCAAAACAAAATATTACGTAACTAATATTTTCCAATGATCTTTGAAACGCACATAGTCTCAATGTTATTTGCCATTGACACTTGGGTAGTTTTACTTGTAAGCTAAAATTTGCAGGCCTGTGTAATTGTTAAAAATAGTTGTTCTTTTTGTGCATAAAAGTGTCAAAAGAAACGAACTGAAAAGCTCAAAAAAAATTTGTAACCTGTAACGCATCAACGATAAAATGGTTGCCGCTTCATTACTGTAATTTCTACACCAACTTTAAAAATGGCAAATAACTGTTATTGTTTAAACTAATAGTTATTAATAAATAATTACATAAAAAGGAATAAGCATATAATTTATTTAACGAAAACCCGTAGTTTCTTTAAAGTCAAACGAATCTACACTTAAAAATAAATGTCAAGACTTACCAACTTAACAATTTAGCTAATTACCTCCCTTTTATTAATTACTGAATAAAACTACCCTCGCCCTAGCTCTGGACGTGACAGTTAAAATTACCGAAAAATGTACATTGTAAAAATTTAATAGGTATTACCCTATGGTTGACATTATTTTAGTAAAAAGAAACTTTAGTAAAATATTTCAACATTAATTAAGTTAGTTTATGCAATTTCTATCGTTTGAGATGGTATGTGTCAAATAGAGGAATTGCAAGGAACAAAACAGTAAAACATAGTGTAAATAACTTTTAATCTCTCGTAAACAGTTTATTAAAGTAAAAATAGTTTATACAAAACGGCTTTGTTTTTCGATATAAGAGGCATTCGCCTAGACTAATTCATTCAATATCTAATAAGTTTACATATTTGAACAAATTAAACTACAAAGAAAATGATCTATTCAGGTTGAATTAGGTGTAAGACAATCTTGCTGGTTTCTTAAAAATCCTTCCACTTTTCGTCGTTACATCAGGCAGTGGACATTCTGAACGAATATCGTTATCCAATGTAGTTGTCTTGTTAACCTTATTAGTTTTTAAAGTTCCTTTAAATTTATCAACTACAACGTCGTCGTAACATTTGGTATTATCGTCGTATTTTAATTCTAGAGGATATATCTTTTGGATTGGTCTCGTTAATTCTCCATTGTTTGTATCCAATTTTACAACACGAATTTCGCCGTCATTACCATGAATCACACTTTTAATACGAGCCAATGACCACTCAACACGTTTTTTATTCGGCATTTCAATTACAACAACATCACCCACACTAATACTCCTAATATTTTTACATTTTGTATTTCGAAGAACTAATGTACCTAAATATTCACTGCGAAATCGTTTTCGGAGATCTTCTTTAACCTTTTGTCGATAGGAATAACGTTTGTCTAACTGACATTTTTCTATATAATCTAAATCAATTACTCCGATTTCTTTGATTTCCTGTAAGAATAGAGCCGGTGAAAGTGATACGATCTCGTGTTCACTCTCAGATAAAAAAGTGATTGGTCTTGAATTTATAACAGCCGCAGAATCAAGTGGCACCGTTAGCATCTCTTCATAATCTAGACTAGATTTCACCAAAGTACGTCTCAACAATCGTTTTAAAATTCCATTTAACCGCTCCCAGAAACCACCCCACCAGGCAGCAGCAGGGGGATTAAAAATCCACTTAATTTGTTGAACCTCTTCTGTCTGGACCAGTTTGTCAAAGTCAATACGGTTAAATAAGTTATTTAAGCCCCCAAAATTGGTACCGTTATCACTGTAGATCACGGAAGGTCTACCTCGCCTCGCAATATGTCTTCTCAATGCCAGCAGAAATGAAGCTGTTGACAATGATGTAACAAGTTCAAGGTGCACGGCCCTATAAACAGCGCAAGTAAATATGGAGACCCATGCCTTTTGTCC
The DNA here is from genome assembly GCA_032872475.1 of Leptopilina myrica (nomen nudum). NCBI lineage: Eukaryota > Metazoa > Arthropoda > Insecta > Hymenoptera > Figitidae > Leptopilina > Leptopilina myrica (nomen nudum). The sequence goes on from CM065467.1 coordinate 10,564,019, forward strand.
TCCTTTGAGAAAGATAGGACCCGTAAGATCGACTCCCACAATTTCGAAAATGGCAGCTTCTCTGACGCGATTTAGAGGTAATGGTGTTGGGGTTGAATCTAAAGGTTTCACGTCGTGCCGCTGGCACTTTATACATTGACGAATAACTTTACGAATATTTTTTCTGCCACCCAGAATCCAGAACTTCTCTCTCAATGCATGCAAAGAAATCTCTGTTCCCGCGTGATTCGAATCCTCGTGTGTCCCTTTTATTATTAATTTCGTGATTTCATGATTGCCAGGTAAAAAGACCGGACAACGAAAATTATACAAGTCGTCACGCAAAGTTATCTTTGTTTTTAATCTGATTAAACCTTCTTCATCAGTGAAAGGAAGAAGTGTACTTATCCGTTTCTCACTAACATCGGTCAAACTTTCGTTTTGAATTATTTTTAATATTAAATTCTCAGCCTGTTGTATTTCTTCGAACTTCAAATATCCTATTTTTCGCGATTCTTTATCAATTTTACTATTATTCACGAATCTAAAAATCCATCCCACAAGACGTTTCAATTTCCAGTAATTCGAACACCTTGCATCTAACTCAAGACCATCGGATTTTTTACGATCAACAACTAAGGACATCAATATCGCGCTTTTGCCTTTAATATTCGTTTTCGATTTACTTAATTCTTTATTTATTTCAGGCTCATCATAATTTATTTCATTATTAGGCCAATTTTTATACTTCGCATAAAGCCATTTCGGTCCCTCCCACCATCCGGAAGATAACAACTGCGTTACACTACTACCTCGAGATGGTAGATCTGCCGGATTTAAGTTACCTGGCACGTGATTCCATTGATCAGGATTTGAATACTCTCGTATCTCTTTAACACGATTAGTTACGAAAGTTCCCCAGTTACAATCACGACGAATCCAAGCAATAACAGTTGATGAGTCCGACCAATAATAGTTTTTAACCTTGCTCAAATCTAAAGAATCTAATGCAGATTTTATAGACTCAGTTAATCTAATGCCTATTGTAGCTGCCAAAAACTCTAAACGCGGTATACTTGGATGATTACCAGAGTTCTTCCCTTTTATTGGAGTCACTCTTGATTTAGCCTGCACGAAATTCACTTTTACCCCTGAGTCATTTTCAATCCTAATATAAACAACTGCTGCGTATGCGATTTTACTTGCGTCACAAAAGGTGTGTATACTAATATCGTGATCAGAATTAACATTTCCCAAAATACATCGCGGTAATGCAACCTTATTTAAATCTTTTAGTTCGCTTACCCATTTTAAAAACCGATTTTTAACCTGGTCATCGACTATATCATCCCACGATAAATTTTGCGCCCACGTCTCCTGCAGTAAAACTCTAGGGCATAACATGATTGGACAAACCATTCCTAGCGGGTCAAATATTCGATGAGCCATTGACATAATTTTCCTTTTAGTAATATTTGCATCGCAAGACTGGTCAATCCCAATACTGCTACCTGGTCATTAGGCAAACCATCATCTTTATATTCCCATCCACGGAGATCGAAACCAGCTTCCAACATCGCCATTCTAGAATCGTTAACAAAATCATTTAATTCACTTATCGAACTAACAGTCGCAATACAGTTGTCAACAGCATACTTACCCCCTCGAAATTTTAATAAGATAGAGGTTACCATTTCGATGAGGTTGGGACCCTTTTCCAAGCATTCATTTAACGACGGAGAAGATATATCCGCAGCAGAAGCATCAAATACAGGTCTCAGTGATGTCGTACTCCCCTCCTTGAAAACGTGAAGATGAGGTAAGTATCGGCCCCACTGCTCTTCCTCTTCTTCGGGAACATATTCGATTATGTCTTCTTTGATCCATTCTTTAAGCACTGCATCATAATCATCGTAGAATCCTTCACGCTTTAAATTTTTCACAGTAGATTGCAAACGTCGAATGGCCATTTCTTTATTGTCTCTCAATTCCGGGTGATTAGGTATCCAAGGTAACTGCACCTCATAGCGATTCTCTTCGTTGACTTTTAAAGTTTTTAAAAGATTCTCTGTGACTTCATGATCATTTTGATTTTTTGTTTTTATGTCGATGGGATCTTTTATACCGAGGATATCAAGCGACCATAAATTTGAAACGTCATTATTGTTTACAAACAGAGTTCTCGCAATCAAAACGGCATCCTTACTTTCAGATTTATTTCCAGGAATTTCACCCATTAAAGTCCATCCTAATAAAGTTTCGACTGCCACTAAACCAGATTGTAAATTATGTAGTCGACCTGTCAACAATCGTCCAGCTACATCCGCTCCTATTAACACAGCTACACTTTGATCTTTACTGTTAACGTCAGTAATATTAATATTTAAATTCTTCAGCTCCTTAAGCCACACTCCACTACTGACCGATGGTACGTCGTTGCAAATAATTTTCTGATCAAGTGCATCAAAAATAAACGAATGACTATCGTCTAGACTATTCAGACAAACACGATATTTTTTATGAAAAACAGTCCCCGAACTTTTTTCACCAAAAAGAGAATGCACCATTAACTGCTCGCCACTCGGTTCATAACCAATAATGTCACACATCGCTTTCGTAATGTAAGATTTCTGAGATCCAGTGTCTATTACAGCTCGAACAACCACTTTATTATTCCCATGAACGATTTTAACCTTGATAGTCTGAAGGAAAACTTCAGACACACTACTCTGGTTTGCTATACAACTTGTCGTTACAGGAGGAGAATCCTCTGGCACATTATCTCGTTTTCCCACTTCAGGACACATAATTATGAGATGACGACGATTACACCAAGCACATGTTATTTTACTTCGACACATTTTGCAGCTATGTCCTTTTTTGAGACAATTAAAACACACTAGAATCGCAAAATAAACACTTATCAATATTGGCCTTCGTAGATAACAGTCCCATAGCCGAGGGAACGTCTCTATTTTGATGACGAGTTTTATTTTTTGTGTTTATCAGAGTCACTTTTTTCACTAGATTTTAGACCAAAACCTTTCACACCCATCGATATGCGAAGTTCACTTTGAACTTCAGCTTCCAAAAACTAATTCAGCTGTGTTAACCTATCTTCGGCTTGAGTTTCGACATTTTCCAACTCCCGCGCTGTAGATCCATGCGTCATACTGCTTCGTTGCCATGCGCGTAGTAATTCCTCGGGGAGAGACGATTCCACGAGAGGGAACAACATGGCGGCACACTTGTCTGAAGTGACGCCCAGAGATTCTAGTGCTCGTAAATGCGATTCGATATTGCCGTACAGAGTTGAAAGTTGAATATCTTTTGACGGCGTCATCGCATTTTTTAGCACTAGTTGCAATAACTCTCGAACGTAGACTTCAATCCGAAGATCGTCGCAACCAAATCTATGTTTTAGACTTGATATCACCTTTTTGTAATTTTCTCCTGTAGGCGGATAGCTTTTAACCAGAACTGCTGCTCTCGAACCTGGAATCATCGCTTGTGTCAGATATTGAAATTTGTCCTCGTCCGGAATTCCAGTGTCTTCGTGTATTTTTTGAAGAGACTCCAGAACTGGAGCCACTCTTTCACGTCTCCGCCAAATTTGCACAATTCGATTTTCGGCAATGTATAGGTTTTTCGATTTTCAACTTGAACAGGCGGACCAGATACGTTCGATACTTCACTTTGGACACTTTTTGACGTGATGTAACGCTGCACTGAGTATTTTGCTGACAAATACTTTCTTTTGTACAAGTCAGCTTCGTCTATTTCTTTTTCCAGTACGTCTCCCGTTGCGTCGGTCTGCGTCAACAAATGTTCCATGTACAAATCCGTTGTTAGACTTAACTGCGTCATTTTTTCTTCTAACATTTCGAATGAGACTTGAACATCACGAACATCATCGGAAGCATTTAGACTGTCACTTAAAGAATTCAATTCTCTTGTAAAAACGGATCGCTGCAGTCTCCTTTTTTTCTTTAATTCATCCATTTTGATTCAGACGAGCACAATAATCACAGTTTACACACTTTATACCTTGAAAGTCCTGTCACGGTCGCCAAAAATGTCAAATAGAGGAATTGCAAGGAACAGAACAGTAAAACATAGTGTAAATAACTTTTAATCTCTCGTAAACAGTTTATTAAAGTAAAAATAGTTTATACAAAACGGCTTTGTTTTTCGATATAAGAGGCATTCGCCTAGACTAATTCGTAGCGTCGCGTCTCCGCCTAATCCAACCTTCTTTCGAACGTATATTACGCCACCTATATTATGCATATCGCACTACTAAAGTTTGCGCTCACATTCAAATCATAAATGCGACAGTATGTAAGTCAGTTTTCTGTACCATGGTGTAGGTGGTAATTCTATTTGTACCTCAGTTTGTAGTTGCTTATTACTTTCGTTTTCTATTGTTAGTTTTTGTTCATTTTTTATTAGGGGAGAATGGGGAGTTATGAAGCACGCTTTGTTTATGAGTTGTAACTTCAAAAAGAAATTTTTTTTCAAATTTTCTCCACTTGTATCTCTAGAGGGTCTACAAATATGCTTACTGGTTGAAGAATTTGCATGAAATAAAATAAAATCGACAATTTTTTTTCACTTGGACTAAAAAGCTGCTTTTTCAAGTTTTTAAAAATCACTAAAAATAGCTAAAAATTATATGTTTTGGTAAATATTCTTTATTGAGATTTTGCATAAATCCTTTTGAATTTCGAGAACCTAATCATTGCTGGGTATTATATAGGTGAAATTATCTTTTTGATTTGTCTCGAATTTTGTAAGAATTCTACAAAATGGAACACTCAAAAAAACTTTATAAACAAAAGGTTGAACACATTGTCTTGAAAGATATACAAAATATCTGCTATCGGAATAAATCCAATTACAAAACGAAGATATTAGGTGAAAAAATATTCAGAGTAAGTGACATCTATCAAAACAATTACTATGCGAGATCTATGGCCGTGCTTCACAACTCCCCATTCTCCCCTACAATTTTATATTAGGGTTAGCGAATATTGTTTCATTAATATCGATTTTGAATTTATTTTCTTTTGGAACTAAAGTTATATCCCGTCTAAGTGACGTCCTTCCAAAAACAAAATTTGCGGTGCATCTAATCAATTTTTTTTTGTTTTTCAATTTTCTGAAGAGACCTCTTGGTAAGTTTTTTGGTTATGTTGTTTAGAGATATAAGTTATGTAATATTATAATTATTTAAAGAATTTTAATATATAAGTTGCATTTGTGAATGATATTTATTTTTCAATGTATAGTATTTGAATTTTTTGTATTCCGTTGATTCTGTAAATGAGATCTGATTGAGCATCTGACGTTGGTTTTTTTGTATTATTGACAACACCAAATTTTTTAGAATTTACTGTTTGCTGATAACTAGGCGCCAATTTCAGCTTCAATAAAAATATCATAATACTTATTCTTAAAGAGTAAACATTCTACTTCATTACATGTAATTCACGTTCAACAGAAAACATAACAGAAATAATTATTATTATTCTAGAACCATTCTGAGGAGTTTTAATCATTTCTGACCTTAGTTGACAGTATTTATTTATTACTTTTTTAGCAAAATTGTAAATTAATATTTATACGTAATTATTTTAAATATTAATAACCTAAAGTTATTGTAATCTTTTTGATAATATACAAATATAATTTTAGATAATTTTGGATTCATTGGAATACTATAAACAAAAATAAGATTCACCTATAAAGAGAAACAGGAGACTTTTCTGTCTCTAATATAAATACAAGATTTATAAGTTGGTGAGTTGATTATTAATTATTACATATTTTACACATTTATACACTTTCACACATTATGATTTATATTAAGGCATAACAATTATTATTTTATATACGAAAAAATAACTATTGGATATCATTATTGTTATATTATGATTACACATAAAAATAATTTTTTATTGAATTTTATAAAAGGAATATTTCACAAAATTAATTATTATACATTAATAAACACAAAGAATTTAGGATCTAGTAAAATTTTTGTCAGTTGTATCATTTTTTTAAAATAAATATTTTAATCATTAAATATTGAATAAACGAGAGCATTCTATATTGAATCATATTGCAAGTAGTGTTTTATTACGATTTTATAACTGTTGTCACTTAATCCTTTTTTTACTTCTTTTAATTAAAATACCGTCTAACCGGGGTTATTCAATTAATAATAAACCTAAAAGAGGGATCCACAACCTTTTGAATATAAATTTTGTCCCCGAAAAATAAATAACGTTTACCTTGGGATGATAAATTTTGAATCTTATTCTATTTAACCCGTTGAAATTATTTTCAATACAGTTAAAGTTGAATTTACTCAAAATAAAGATTTTTTTATTTAATAATTAATCAAAGTCATCTTTAACACGTACAGAATTTTTATCAGATGCAAGTGATAATAACACTTAGTGTTGCATGTCAGCCAAAAAAGTCAAGAAATCGCTGATCTCAAGAAATGTGATTGTCTAATTTTATTCAATATATTGATTAGTTCGTGTCATAGAGACAAGATTCTTGTGAGACAAATTAATCGATATTTTGCTTGATTCACATATGTAGATGCAACTTAACCAATATTCCGCAATATACATATGTACAAAGGAACGCTGAAGATTTTTATGAATATATTATATTTATTTATTTTTATGTATAGTAATAAAATTAATAAAATTAAATTATTTTACAAAATTCATTTATTAAATATAGGTATAAAATTACTCATTCAATTCAAATATAGAATTGACATAAGGGAAATGTTACCTTATTAAAGTGTATGTAAATTACATAAATAAATTGTTTAAATTATATTATTTCATAATTAGTTTTCATATTTAAAGAGTGTACTTTAGACTGTGATAAGCAAATAAAGATTTATTAATTGCTTGTTTAAAAAAAATATACAGAACAGTTCGTAATTTCAAGTATTGTGGATGAAAATTACTTTCTCGTTCATTATAATTAAATATATATTTTTTGTTGTAAAATTTAGTTATATTTGGAATAAGTTTTTATTTAAAATAACTATATTATTTTTAGAAGTTTTTACAACTTGTAGAGCAATTGTTATTTCGAGAGTTCGAATTATCTTTTAGAAAACTACAATAATGGCTTAAATTAAATTTTTTTTTTAAATATATAAATGTCACATAATTTTGTGTCATTGAAATTAACAAGAAGTCAAGTAAATTAATCAATTTATTGTTTTTTGTACAATGCATTTCGTATTTTAATAAATTAGTAGCAAAATAAAGGAACTAAAGAGACTTATAACTATAATAAATAATTCAATTCAACAAGCTAATAAAAAAATTGTTACTCAACATCTGTACATTTGTAAAAATATCTAAGAATTATGAAAAGCCTCAATTTGATCTTTCAAAGAACAACTCATCCAAGAATTTAAACACATGAGATAATTGATAGATTCATTCTGCAATCTGTTCCTATGTTTTCTGATGGTCAAGGAACCACGAGAAAAGAGCCTTTCGTCTGGAACCGATGTCGCTTGAACACCTAATAAGTCGCGAGCCATTAATGAAAGGCATCCTTGTCTTTCATTAATATAACATTAATATAACATAGATAGTATATATCATTACTGTCTTCCTCAAGTTCTACATTATTGCTCGAAAAACTGGCCACGCCCTTTTCAATAATTTCCTAATGAAAATAGGAATGAGAAACAAATGTTAATTCTAAATATTTAATATAAATAACTTTATATTTAAATTTTTCATTTTATATATACTTTTATTTAAATTATTATTATTATAAATTAATATTTCTAAATATTTTAAATATTAAAAAAAACCATTTGAACGAAATAAAACTTTTTAGTTATTTAAAATATTAGGTAAGTTTTGTATTAAATTTCATAATGAAATATTCGTATAATTTACTTTATATTAAAATAAAATATAATAAATTTTGTATAAGATAACAATAATATTTTTTTAATGAAATAATATTTTATAATTTACTTTTTGTTTGTAATATTTAGATTTGTAAATTTTCTCAAATGTGTCTAAAGACATTTTCGTCATTTCTTGGCCCAAGAAGTTTTTGAAAAAGTGACAAATTTATTTCTCGGATCCAATAAAAGAACTGCGCAATATATCCAATTACTCTTCTCGTAATGTTTTAATAATTTTGAAAAGCATGCTTCTAATCCCTTTAACATAGCATCATCTATCCAAGTCAATTCATCGGAGCTGTTACTTTTAAGTTCATCTATATTTTTAACAATTGGATCCAGAAGTAAATTAAAGACAATCACAACTAGAGGTAACGTAACATAATTTTCTCCGCTTAAAACATCCGATAATTCCTTAAAATAACGAAGAAACTTTTAAATACTTGTTATCAACAACCATTCATTTCCTAAAAGCAGATATTTTTCCAGTTGATCATTAGTTTCGCATAGCAGGGTCAATGAATGTTGCATTTTAATTGCTGCATTGTCCATCGTTACTCCTTTCAAGCAAATTGTTTTTTTCGAGAGTTTTATAAAAAATTTCGGTCATTTCTTTTCCCGTGTGTTTGCCGTGCGATGGAATAAAAAAAAGTGTCAAGGAATGTAACTTCTATTCTTCATTTATAAAGTAAGCGGTGATTCCGAAATAAGAACGCTTTGAAATGGAAATCCAACCGTCCATTGTAAATGAAATTTTGGAATTATTATTTTGCAAAAATTTTCATGACAACGGTTTCTACTTCAAAATATCTCCCATAGTTAGGGACTTGAGTTCATTTCTCTTCGGCAAATTGGCTTTTGGATTTAAATAATGGAAGAATTCCTGGGTACCATTGTCATAAAAAAATGATAGTTGCAAATAATCTTTTAACTACGAAATCTACTACTTTCTAGTTAAATGTTCCTTGTTCACATACCTGTAGTAAATACAATAAAAACTTAATAAACTAATCATCATTAAACTATAAATAATATTTTTCTTTTCTTTATTTTGTTATAAAACAGTTTTAAAATTATCATTATTTATAATTAGTTGACTTTTTGCTTTTTTAAAATTTGATAAAATATTGAAATTTGTAAAAGTTAAAAATGTAAAGAATAAAATAAATAATAAATAAATTGATCATAAAATTAATTTATATCGATTTAAGATTTTATTTGTTTCTTTAAATGTTATAAATAAATAAATATATATATATATATATATAATAGGAGAAAATTATTATTTTTAATTATTAATATTACTTCTTTCTTTTTATCAATTAGAGGATAAGTTTTTTTCGGGATAAGTTTAACGATGTGTTTCTCGAAGATGTCGTATTAACCCCGTCGTATTGCTATTTTTCATTTTAATTATTTTAGTCTTTTCAGATGGACACAGTTTACTTTTTCCCATCTTACAATTATCTGTCATAAAATATTCAAATGAATTTTCTAAAGACAACGCATCGCGCTTCCGTCTATATTAATATTAATAAATAAGAAGGTGAATAAAATTTGTAATTCAAATTGAAATATTTTTGTAAAAATATTTTTCAAAATACTTTTGAAAAGATTCCTTTTCTTGTTTTATCGACGCTTCCCATTCATAAAATTCTAATATAATTGTCAGAGCAAGATAATTCTAATTGAAAAACAAGTGCAATATGAAGTTAACTAAGAAAATTGTGCAAGATAATTCTATTTCAATATTCCGTGCAAGACAATTCTAATTCAAATTTGCGTGCAATATAATAACACGTGAAGTTGCGGACAATATAATTCTTTCAAAAATATTAATGCAAAACAATTCTAACTTCTGACACAGCGTAAAACAATGCCCACTCAACCCAAACATAATAAAAAAGTTCAAAAATACTTTAAATACATAGTTTTGACATTACCGCTTATGTAAAATATAGCGAAGCAATTTTGGTTAAACTTTAGAATCAAAAGCATTTATGTATGATTTTTAGAATAATAAATTTTTTAATTAATTTACTTGAATTTTTTGATATATTGAATTATTTTATTTCTGTTTATTTTAACTGATTCTCTGTTCTAAAAATTCCAATATTTATTTATTCAAACAATTAATTTATAATTAAATCTAATAAATTTTTTCTCAGTAATTTCGTGGTTTTTTATATAAAATTCTCCGTTGAATTCATAATAATAAAATGTTAGGTAACAGTTTATTTCGGCTTTTTACGATAAAAATTATGGAAAAAATTCTATCCTTTTTAGAAAAATTATTATTCTTTGTTAAGAATTACCGTAAATAAAAATTTAAAGTGACTTCAATAGCGTGTATGAACAATTTCAGTTTCTTATGTATATTTTTTTAATTAAAATCGCAATTTTATGAAATGACAACAAAATTTGAATTGAAACAGGAAACAAATTAAAGATTTAAGAAATATATGATGCTGAACGATCACAGGAAAGATTAGATGGACTAAAAATAAATTAGATAATAGATTAGAAGGTAACGAGAAAGCTCTGAAAACAAGTCTTTCCAAAATGAAGGAACAATTGCAAGAATGAACCAAGATAATTAAAGTTCTGTAAAAAATCTGTTTAACGGGAATTAAGACTGCCATCAGCATCATTAGATAGCCATGTCGAATAATCCGTAGCTGTAGTGAGTCCTGTAGTTCATAAAAACAGTCACTTCAAAGCATAAATATTTTTAAAAACATTAATTTTGTTTAAACGTTTTATTGAATATAATAATTGAATGAATCTAGGTTTTTGAAGAATGCTTAATCTATAGATTATTCTTCTCTCAAGTTTTGAATCAACAAATGTGTAATTTAACTTTAGGATTATTATCATTATCAATAAGTAATCGAATGTTTACTCTTCTTCGACACTTGAATCTTCATTGGTGGTTATAGTGTTTTTTCTGAAAAAGAGTTAAAGTAATTGTGATATTGCGATGGAATTATATTCTTATTACATAATGTTTTTAAATCTTTTAATTTTGCAGCAGAGATTCCTTGAAAGCTCGAATATGCGGTTCTGGGAAAATACTTTTTGACATTCACATGAGACTTTTCTTTTCTTGTTACAAGAGTTTTGAATTCTGAGTGAAAGAAGTTTTGTAAAGCAGCTGGTTTGGTTTTTCAAAAGAAGCTAATATTTGTTTCAACTTTGAAGTTAGTAAAGGTGTCGTTTTTAATTTACTTTTATTTTGTACTGTCAGTAACCAATTCATCTGAAACGATAAGTGCTTAAAATAAAAAATCATATCTTTAATGCCTACAGCAACTTTTTTTCAATGTAATTAAGTAAGCAACTAGCTACTTCATTGGAATCTTTATTCGCGTCATTTTCAGTCCATAGATAGCAATATGCTTCGTGATTTACAACTTCATAGATAGTAAAATTGTAGATTGAGAGTGTGCGCTTATAGTATAAAGTACTGATTTCTGTTTTTGGAGCATTAAGTACTTTTTGAAAATCGAAGATAATCATACAGGATGAGTTTTTAGTTTCCTTCGCAAAACTTTTATCATCTTCTTTAGCAATCCTAGCTATATTCTTATTGTCAATTTGAATTTTATATTTTTCTTCCAATGTCTCTTTCGCTGTTGCATTTTGATAACCTTCACATAGGTCGCATTGGTCTTTCTTAGGTTTAAAGAAACCAATGTTAAATTGAGTGTTAAATACGTCATAATAATGATGTTTCGTGACCAAGGGTTTATTGTTTTCCTTCGCCCAGATGACGTACAATTCGAACATTCGACTAAGTGATAAATACTCTTCGAAATATTCACGATTGGAATCTTTACGAACATAATGCGATTTAACTCGTGGAAACATATTTATATGGTCCTTAACGGTATCAGTTTCCTCTTCTGTAACAGCTCGTGGTCTTTTCTTCGATTTTCCTCTTTTGTCAACTAAATTTAAATGCTAAATTTAAACTTTATTAAATGCGGTTTCTACCATTTGCGAGCTGATATTCAACGTATTGAAAAACATTGTTTTGCAAACATGAATATTTTTCTCTCTTTCATTAATAGTATACTTTCGAGTATAATTTCTTTTTGACATTTCATCTGTATTTTTTTTTCAGCCTTCCATAACGTGTCTTAAAATGAAATCGAATTTTTTGCCGTGATCTGAAATATTTCAGAATTCATTAAAAATGCAATTCTTGTTACATCAGTAGGGGGATTACGATTGGAGACGGTGCTATATAGCTCAATTATTTATATTTTGTCAAATATTTTAAATTTTTATTGAAATATGTTTTACATGATGTTAATAAACATGAAATGTTATAATTGTTTAAAAAAAAGTTAAGTAATAAGAAATAAAACAAAAGAGAAATTTGTGTAGCGCTATGAGTTAGCGAATTGACAATAATTTTCTGTCAAATCGCTACTATTTTGTCTGAGAATGATGATAGCATAGAGATCGCATAGAGACAGCTATAGATGCAGTTCTTATAGATGTTTTAAGATTAGAGAATAAAAAACTAATTACTATCATCTAAAACAATTAACCCTTTCGTGTGTATATAAAATATTATATATTGAAAATTAAAAATTGGCGCATAATTTAATTTTTATAACTTTTATTAAATTAGCTTCACACTTTTCACCCGGGGTTTGCGAGGTCACGAATTACAAACCTATTATTAAATTGTTAAAACTTAAAATGGCGGATCTAATATAACGGACAAGTTTTTATAATTTTATAATCATTTTAAAATTTATAATGGCACATTCAATATGACAACATGTAGGATAATGAATAAAAAATCAGTGATTAAAGCATACGTAATGCGCCTATATCTTAGAGTTTCGTGGCCTAAAAGGATACAAAAAATTAATAAATAATATAATTAATTTTAATCCCATAGAAAAAAAAATTTCGAGAAAAAGGGGACTAAAGGCCACCCGGGGTGCACGAACGGCCGGGTTTTATAGCGCGCTCTGTTCTCACATCTTGTATACATACTTCTCAGTCATGCCGACCTTCGGGATTAATTCTACATTATTAGCAATTTATAATTCATTATTTAAATTATTTAAATAGCAATTTACGCAAAAAAATTCGATTTTTTAAAAATGTTTGAAGGAACATAGCCTTAAATATCAAAAATGGTCAAAAATATCATTATTTGAATTTTTTTATATAAGAATTTTCCTCTAACTATTAAAATACTATAACTATCTTATAGATTAATTAAAAGAACATTTATTAAAGCAAGATTTATTTATTTTTTAATATAATATAAAAAGTTATTTTTTTTAAATTAATGTACTCAATATCAAAATTTAATAATAATTTCATGTAGAAATTGATTGTTCTAATACAATAGTATAAATTACCGTGAAATTAAAGTCAACACTAAAAATAGTTCATTCTAATATTATGAAAATTTTAAATATATGCCAAGAATACATAGTGACTTTTTTCATCAGCTTTTCTCGGCCGCTGAGGCTCGAAATACTGAAATTCTTGTAGATAGGACCGTTGTTTTGTAGATAGTGACTTTCTTCATCAGTATTTCACCAAAATCGATGTAGATAGGCTAATTAAGCATTTAATTATCTCGAAACTTAATTAATATTTTTAATTATGGATTGCACATTTAGATTCTAATTTTTATTACGAATCCAACGGTATAAAAAACTCATTTTTCGTCAAAAATGTAGATAGTGACTTTCTTTGTCAGTACGGCAGAATATTCCCTACTTAAATTAAGTGTGAAATAAATTTTTTTTTAAATTATCGGCCATATTGGATCCGCCATTTTAAATTTTGAAAAACTTACATCGGATTCGTCATCAGCGACTCCAAAAACCCCCGAGTGACAAGTTTCGAGCAAATAAAATTTTTTTTTAAATTATTGGCCATATTGGATCCGCCATTTAAAATTTTAAAAAACTGACATCGGATTCGTCATCAGCGACTCCAAAAACCCCCGAATGACAAGTTTCGAGCGAATTAAATAAATTTTGAAAAAATTTTGAAAAAATATCCGCCATATTAGATCTGCCATTTTGAATTTGGAAAAACTGACACGGGATTCGTCATCAGCGACCCCTAAAACATTAAAATACGCCATGACTAATAATTATTTTACCGTTTTTTGAGAATAATTGATAATTATATTTTTTTTTTGGATTTTGGTGTCTTTCAGGTGAGGCAGTAAGGGCGCCATTTTGAATTTTGGATTCTGCCACTTTGCAATTGATAGGGAATTAGTTTACGAATATTTTGACATATTGTTTGTTTATTTGGTTGCTTACAATTTTGGGCAGAGCTCTGGGCCGGTTGACGTGAAATGTCCCATATATGGGGGATTCCGCGTCAAGTGATCAAGGGGTCTTTTGGTGTAATGTTTATTTCAATAATTTTTTACTCTTAAACAATTAAACATACAAATTTGACAAAGTACATTTTGGAAAGGTTTTTTTATGTTCTTTCGATTCGAAATAAGCATTTTGAAAAAAAAAATTTTTTTGACCCAAAAAAATCAAAATTAAAAATAAATTTCAATTTTTGGGGGAGAAAGACCCAATTTTTTTTATTTATTTTTTTTTTAAACGAAAGCTGAGGTTTTTTCCTAAAAGGACATATAAATGCTAAAGTGGGACTAGAATGTTTAAACATTAAAAAAAGAGTTTTCTACTCGCCGGAGCGCTCAAAACCCGGTTTTTAGCTCCGTTTAGGAGAAAATTCTTTTTTTCAATGTTTAAACATTCTAGTCCCACTTTACCATTTATATGTCCTTTTAGGAAAAAACCTCAGCTTTCGTTTAAAAAAAAAATAAATAAAAAAAATTGGGTCTTTCTCCCCCAAAAATAGAAATTTATTTTTAATTTTGATTTTTTTGGGTCAAAAATTTTTTTTTTTCAAAATGCTTATTTCCAATCGAAAGAGCATGAAAAAACCTTTCCACAATGTACTTTGTCAAATTTGTATGTTTAATTGTTTAAGAGTAAAAAATTATTGATATAAACATTATACTGAAAAACACAAAAATTTAACCCCCTCCTCCTCGGAAAATATTGGACTAGGTAAAAAAATATTTTCACGAAAAATTACTATCTATGAGTACTACAAAAGCCCCAAGTTTTGCTACGATTAGTGAAAAATTTTTCTCCACCTTGATCACTTGACATGAAATGCCCCATATATATAGGGGAGAGGGCCCCAAGGTGGTCAGGGTCCTAAGGTGGTCACCCTAAGAAAATTTTGGTATATTAGTTAGTATCTTCAAATGTTTTTTGTTATTGTTATTATTTGAGAAGACAAAGATTTTAGTAGTTTTGAGGTAAATAGTCGTATAAGTCTCTTTGTAACGTGAACGTCGTAAAATTTCTGTTTTTAAATGATCGAAAAATTTTTTCCTCGGGGTGTTAAAATCATCGAAATTAACCATTTTAAATTAGTAAAAATCGTTATAATTATCTTTATATATCGTACAATAATATTCCAAATGAATATAATTAATATTGTCCTTTAAAAAATTTTTTCATTAACGTTTAAAAAATTCAAAAGATGGGTGACCACCTTAGGGCCCTCTCCCCTATATATATTAGGGTGGCCGTTAAAAACGACATTTTGGAATTTTGTCCATTTCCGGGTCTCATTTTGTCATAAATTGAAAAAATTAGATAAGAATTTTTTTATTTTTTTTTTAAATTAATATTTAGTGGTGCCTGTAGGCTGGTAAAATTTTGCATGTATTTTGCATTGGAAAAAAGCTTTTTTTCGTTGATTTCCTGTAAAATCGTTAAAAATTAAAAATTTTTGGCCAGACTACTCCGTTTTTCTTCACAAATGTTCAAAGAATAATATAAAATTTTTAACAAATGAAATTTGTTATGTTAACTATTTTTTACAGGATCCAAAAGTTTACCAATAAAAACCAAATAGGTTATTATTAGCAAACATATTAATACTAAAATAAACGAGAAATTTAAACTGCTAATCATGGTTTCTATTATTTTTGAGGTCGCTGATTACAAAACTGAAGTCAGAATTCAAAAATTCAAAATGGCGGATCCAATATGGCGGCCATGAATTTTTTAAATTAATATATATATATAATATATAATATCGTATCATCTAATTTGTGAATGAACCATATCTAGCTAATAAATACTAACCTTTTACTTTCTGATTAGCAGCGAGGTACTGTTTAAATTTTACACTTCAGTTTTGTAACTAGGGACCCCAAAAAAACTTTGATACCAAGTTTCATAAAAATTAATTATTTTTAAAATTTGCATAAAATCTGACTTCAGATTTGTAATCAGAGACCCCTAAAAACCCTTAATACAAAGTTTCCTAGAAATTGATAAATTTTAAAAATTTTATGACCGCCATACTGGATCCGCCATTTTGAAATATGACTTCAGTTTTGTAATCAGCAACTTTAAAAACAATAGAAACCATGATTAGCAGTTTAAATTTCTCGTTTATTTTAGTATTAATATTTTTTGCTAATAATAACCTATTATTTTATATTATTCTTTGAACATTTGTGAAGAGAAACGGAGTAGTCTGGTCAAAAAATATTAATTTTTAACGATTTTACAGGTAATCAACAAAAAAAAGTTTTTTCCCATGCAAAATACATGCAAAATTTCACCAGCCTACAGACACCACTGAATATTAATTTAAAAAAAATACTTATCTAATTTTTTCAATTTATGACAAAATGAGACCCGAAAATGGACAAAATTCCAAAATGTCGTTTTTAACGGCTACCCTAATATATATATATATATATATATATTCTTGTTGAATATTTAAGAAGTTTTTCTTAAAATTAGAATGTAATTTTTTAAGTCAAGTTGATTGATGAATGACGAATTCTGTGTGGGTTTTTACAATTTCAATTATTTGAGTTTTGCATGAATGCTTTGAGGACTTGCAGTGTTCTTCTTTTTACATTTACTAAATTTTGAATGTTTTTTGAAATGTCTTCGAAAACGGCTATTTTCTGCTTGTAATTTTAAAAATTTCAATCGCAATTTACGGAAAAAATATTAAAATTATTAAGAAAGTATATAATATTTTTTGTCTTATTTTTTCACAATTATTATGTTTGTCTAAATAAATTTTCAATCAACTCTCATTTGTATACATATAACTTTGTATCTATGTTTTCTCTATATAGCGTAGCACTATATAGCGCCGTCTCCAATCGTAATCCCCCTACAGAAATCTTTCCTTCACACTTAAATTTGCAACCAGGACCACATGTTCTTTGCATTAAGCGTACTGGTATTGTCTTCTTTATAATTGAAGATGTGTATTCTTGACTAAGGTTCGATGCCATTTTTGTAATATTTCTTTTTTATTTCGGTTCTTTATTCTTTCTCTTTTCTCCGCTATTAGAAGATTCTGCTTCATTTCGAATATTATTATTAATGGCGATACTAGGATTTACATTTTTATCAAAATTAGATAGGTGATCCTCATCATCTGAAGATAAAAATACATTTTCATTTATAATAGAATTATCAAAATTGTTGATATCATTAAAATCATCGTTAAAAGGGCTTGTTATTAAATTATTGCTTGACGGAGAATATAATCCATTAAAAGTATTTTCATCTACACTCTGAATACAACATTTCTCTTTCATTGAATTTGAACTTATATCATTGTTAATTTGTGAATTTAATCCATTGAATGTTTGAAAAATATGTTCATCTAAAGGTTCCAATTCATTATTTTGTTTAAGAAAATTGTTTACCACAGAGATATTTTTATCATTTTGAAGGAAATTATTTTCAGAAAAATTATTGTTTGTCGTAACATTTCCTGAACCTATATCAAGAATTTTGTGCACCTCTTCTGATAATTCTAAACGAAAAATAACAAAATTATTTCACAAACATTATTTTTTATGAACTTATTTAACTTGTAATTTAAATTGATTTAAAGTGTTTTTAGGGTGTCTGCTAACCAGGAAATCCGGGAAATATCCAAGAATTTATTCTAATCGAGAAAACCCAGGAATATACCAGGAGTTTTATGCCAACCCGGGAATTTTTTCGCCAAATTAACAAAGTTTTAATATTGTAATAAATATTTTTGTAATTGTAATAAATATTTACTCTATTCTCTGAATTTGAATAGAAATAATTAATTTGATAGTAAAAATTCAGTCACTCATTCAAAATAATATATTATGTAAATAAATTTGAAAAAATTTCCAATTAATAGAAATTTAGTGATTATTATTATTAAACTTCTCTCAATTTCTTATAATTTTAAATTTCAGAATGTTTAAATAAATGATATTTTCTTAATACTTGAGCAAATTAAATTTTTAATACTTATTAAGTAAATAATTTATTAATATTAATTTGAATTTATCACTCGGTATTATTTAATAATAATGATGACTTTATCGATCACTCCGAGTCATTTAGAATAATGAAAAAAAAAAATTTTTTTCTTAACGTTTCAACGGCACAGCCGTCCTCTTCAGAAACTGAAATTTTATTATAATTTATAAATACACGTACATACAATACTTTTTACAAATAAAAAATTATTTTACAAAAATAAAACTATTTAACAAAAAATATTTACCATTGAAAAAAATATATAAATAAAAATGAAAATTTTTGACATTATTAAACAATTTGTCGATTGCTAAAACGTCTCGCTTGACACGATTGCTAATATACACTGATCAATTATAAAGTCATTAGAATAAAACCAGTTTTACTGTGGAAGAAAAAGTGACTTAGAGATCTGCTACTAGCATCGATATGTTTCGGTGTCAAGTCGTACGTACGGCATTGAAGTAAAAACTGCAATTGCGATGAAAAGCGTGCAAGTTGTTGATTGGTATTAATCCAGTCTTTAAGTATACACTTCTCTTGATTTGAAGAAACCAAATCAAAGATATGATTTGCTGTGCAAATCATATTTGACCGTTGTAGATCCATGGTCAGTATATAATATTAATTTGAATTTATCACTCGGTATTATTTAATAATAATGATGACTTTATCGATCACTCCGAGTCATTTAGTATAATGAAAAAAAAAATTTTTTTCATAACGTTTCAACGGCACAGCCGTCCTCTTCAGAAACTGAAATTTTATTATAATTTATAAATACACGTACATACAATACTTTTTACAAATAAAAAATTATTTTACAAAAATAAAACTATTTAACAAAAAATATTTACCATTGAAAAAAATATATAAATAATAATGAAAATTTTGGACATTATTAAACAATTTGTCGATTGCTAAAACGTCTCGCTTGACACGATTGCTAATATACACTGATCAATTATAAAGTCATTAGAATAAAACCAGTTTTACTGTGGAAGAAAAAGTGACTTAGAGATCTGCTACTAGCATCGATATGTTTCGGTGTCAAGTCGTACGTACGGCATTAAAGTAAAAACTGCAATTTAAGTGTATACTTAAAGACTGGATTAATACCAATCAACAACTTGCACGCTTTTCATCGCAATTGCAGTTTTTACTTCAATGCCGTACGTACGACTTGACACCGAAACATATCGATGCTAGTAGCAGATCTCTAAGTCACTTTTTCTTCCACAGTAAAACTGGTTTTATTCTAATGACTTTATAATTGATCAGTGTATATTAGCAATCGTGTCAAGCGAGACGTTTTAGCAATCGACAAATTGTTTAATAATGTCAAAAATTTTCATTTTTATTTATATATTTTTTTCAATGGTAAATATTTTTTGTTAAATAGTTTTATTTTTGTAAAATAATTTTTTATTTGTAAAAAGTATTGTATGTACGTGTATTTATAAATTATAATAAAATTTCAGTTTCTGAAGAGGACGGCTGTGCCGTTGAAACGTTATGAAAAAATTTTTTTTTTTCATTATTCTAAATGACTCGGAGTGATCGATAAAGTCATCATTATTATTAAATAATTTATTATTACTGCTTATTGTTGTCAAAAATTTTAACAAAATTGAATTATTTTGAGAAACATTAGCATTCTTTGGAAAGAATTAATTACTTTTATAGGTATCAAATTTTTTTGCAGAAATATAATTATTATCAATATAATTTTAATAACATTGAAAAATAAAAAATTGAATTATTATAATTATAAAGGGACAAGATTTTTTTTAAAAAATTGAAAAAATTTTTTGCTTAATTATTATAAAACATATTTCAAAATATTTAAAGAAACTTCTCAAAAGAATTTAATTATTTATAAAAACTCTAATAAACGTTTTTAAAGACATTTGTAGATTTATTTAGTTTCGAAATCAAATATATTTAAAGTTAATGAGAAAAAATTGGACAAGTGCGAGTTGAACTCGCACTGCAATGGCGGGTTCCGTACACAAATATTAAAACAATACCTGCTATATGCATTAATAAATGGTAGAATTAAAATAAACAATTAAAAAAATATATTAAAACCATTTGATAAAAAAAATAATTAAAAAAAATTAAAGTATTGTATATCTAATATTGTAAACAATAATAAGTAGAGGAAATAATTGTGAAAATTTTGTTTCTCTACTTATTATTGTTTACAATATTAGATATACAATACTTTAATTTTTTTTAATTATTTTTTTATCAAATGATTTAAATATATTTTTTTAACTGTTTATTTTAATTCTACCATTTATTAATGCATATAGCAGGTATTGCGAGTTCAATTCGCACTTGTCCATTAAAAAATCTTTATTTTATTTTTTAATATATTTATTGTGATCAGATTGTAAAAATATACTAATAAACACATTTTTAACTTTTGGTCCCAATCATTTTATTACCGAAAGCCCGGGAGGATTGTTGCTTTCAATGAAATATTAGACAAAAAAGTTGTTATTAAAAGTTGTAGAGTTTAAAAATACCTAAAAAATGAGTGGTCGCACGATTATTTCCAACAATTTGTTTACAAGTTATAGAATTAAAACAATACATTTGTTCTTTTTTTAAATATTTAATAATTTAATTAATTATTATGTAAATTATCTCTTACACTGAACAAAAATTGTAATTGAACCAAGTAAATACATTTACTTGGCATAGTTTACTTGAATCAATCCCATATTTATTTGAGGAGAGAAATTATTTTTCTTGTGCCAAGTAATTATTAGCATTGGATAGAGTTCTTGAATTAATAATTCAGTATTTGGTGGAAGTAAATATGTTATTGATCAAATCAAATATTTTACTTATCCGAAGTACCAAAAAGAATTGAATCAAGAATATTATGGTCTTAAGCGAAATAGTAAAGTATTGTCTGGAGAAATCGTTTTTCTTTAATCAAATCATTTTATTCATTTGATTTAAAACTTTTTTTAACTTTTTTTTAATATTCTTGATTCAAGAAAATATTTCTCTTCAAATGGATGTGCAACTTAAATAGCAGTTATTGAAAACTGTCCATTGAGGCTTGGATGGCATAGTGGTAACGGTACAGCCTCTGATGCGTTATATCTCATTAGTGTAAACACCAGCACAAATACTCCACCATTAAGGACAACAATTAGGCGGTCCCTTTTCTTCTAGTGCTCATCACCACTCAAGATTGAATTACAAGATAATCATCACACCACAAGTAATCGTTATTCTTTAAGTAAGATTCATAATTTTGTACTCATTGTATATTTTGTCAACTCTTTTCTTTCTTGATGGTTTTTAAATAAATTATTCTCTCACAACATTTAGTAGGCTTATTGACTTATCCTTATCCCAAATTAGATTCATTTATGAAACTAATTTAAATATCATAAATATATTTTATATTGGTTTTAATGAATAGTGGTTCGAGTCCTCTTAACTTATAATTTTTAAAGTTGCAAGCTGCATTCTTAAAATAAATCCAGTATTATATTGATGAATAGGGGTTCGAGTCCACTTGACTTATGGAATTTTTTGTCTCGTATATGAATCATTTTAATATTTAATTTGTGCTAAACCAAATTTTGTTTTATTCTTTAAATTGTGATTTGTTATTATTATTAAATGTTTAAAAAATTTTATCGTCCTGAAGCTTAAAAAAAAATTTTAACTATAAAAGAAAAATATATTTTATATTCAAAAAACAAGATTGACAATTTTACAATTATTGCGTATATTATAAATTTGTATATTATTTATTTATTTATTTAACTGAGCTCCCGCAGTCCTATTGGACCATACATGGGTAACTAGATTAATGTGTACAAAGTATAATATGGATTCACATTCAAAAACGAAGAAAAGAAAAAAAACAACAGAAATGAAATACAAGGAAATTGTAGTAGAAACATATTGTCATATTGTCGCATTCAACAATTATTCAAGCAGGTATCAATGTGGTGCTCAATGGTAGACGTAAATGTAACTAAAGACGAAAAGAATAAATCTAAATCGGGTTTCATGTTTAAAAATAATTGATTGATATGATAGCAAGAGAAAAAAAGCGGTTCAGAATACGATATTGAAATCGATGGAGTAGGCAAATAGAAAGGTTCATAATTGCGTGAGTTTAGTCTCGGTAAGCGTAATATGATTTTTGACATTATGTGAGGAGTGTAAATTTGGGAGTTGAGCACTTTAAACAAAAAGATCGTTGCAGTTAGTATTCGTTTTTCTGCGATAGATTTGAAGCTAAATCTCTTACATAGGACCTTATAATCGGAACCCTGTTGTGGATAAACGCCATCGGACTTGAACGCAAGACTTTTCAAGAAGCGTTTTTGAATTTTTCGAGTTGGTCATTGTATTTATCAAAAAACGGAATGGCAATCGTGAAAGCATATGTCATACGTGAGAGTACGAATGAGTTATATAAAACAATCATCGTTGATTGCTTGTGAAAGAATTTAGTGGATTTAAATAAAAAACCTAAAGCTTTCGAGGTTAATGAAACCGTATTAGTGATGTGCTCTTTAAAAGATTATTATTATGCAATTATTATTATATTATGCAATCTTTTAATGTCTTCTTCGAATAAAAATACAACCGATTCCTTACATTTAACTCACTCTCAAATAAAAAATTAACCAGAATTGTTATTAAATTCAGGAGTTCCTTATTATAAAGAAAAACCACACAAGTACACCTAGATATTCTAAAGAAAATTCTGATTCCGATGAAATACATAGAGAGTTTGACTCGGGTTTTGTTAATTCTAACCTTTTTGACACTGACGATAATTCTTCAGAAACTGACGATAACGATAGCAAAGATTTTATATTAGAAAATACTCTAGTAGATAAAAATTTACCAAATCATTCTGAAGTAAATGCAAGCTTAAGTAATTCTTTAATTGAAGAAAGTGAAACAAACGATTATTCTGAAAACAATTATTTTGATAACTCTACAAATAATATTAGTTTTGAAGAAAATATAGCTCTTCCAAATAATTAGCGTGTCTTTACGCGATGCATTAGAAACTATACTAATGTTTGACGGAAAAAATATCCCATTATTTATATTTATTGAAAGTTGTTTAGAAGCAAAATCTATGCTTCTTGAAAATGCACAACTACAAACAAATTTAGTCAAATTGATTAGAAGTCGAATTTCAGGTGAAGCGCGAAGAATTATTATAGGAAATAATTTTATTACAGTAGAACAATTAACAGAAAGGTTAAAAACAAATTTACGCGCCAGCAAAATCGGTATATCAGTTATAAGGAGAACTAGGAGC
The DNA here is from genome assembly GCA_032872475.1 of Leptopilina myrica (nomen nudum). Classification (NCBI taxonomy): domain Eukaryota; kingdom Metazoa; phylum Arthropoda; class Insecta; order Hymenoptera; family Figitidae; genus Leptopilina; species Leptopilina myrica (nomen nudum). The sequence goes on from CM065467.1 coordinate 10,587,666, forward strand.
AATATATATATGTCGAAACACGAAAATGTAATTTCTTACGGTTCAAGAATCGCAGAAGCAGTAGAAAGAATATTAGACGCGCATAGGCTTAGCAATGAAAATGCAGTAGATGAAGTATTTAAAACAAATTTAGATAAAACAACTGTTGATTGTTTCTCACGAGGACTTAGACCAGAGATTGAATTAAGAATAGGAACAGCTGATACTTTTCAAGAGATAATTAATAAAGCAGTAGAAATATAAAGAAAATTATTATCACACCGAGAATTAAGAAAAAGTGAGCGTAATACATAATATAATTCTCATCTTATAAAAAACAGAGACTTTGCTAAAACAACAAAAATTAATGTCGCTCAAGATAATGTAATAACTTGTTTAGTTTGTGGAAAAAACGGCCATTTTGCAATAAATTGTTTTCAACTTAATAAATTGATAGGACCAAGACGAGAAAACTCCTTTTCTCCAGGATCACGCCAAAATTTTTTAAATAAAAATCGATTTAACAATCCAAATCATGCATTTAATAAATTTCAAAGTCAAAATACTTATAGAAATCCACAACAGAATCAAAGACAAAATCAATTCCATAATCAGTTTAGAAACACGCCACAAAATCAATTTCATACTTCATACCAGCGACAAAATCAACAACAAAATTTATACCCTAATCAGCAACGATATTTTTCTCAAGAATCACGAACTTAGAATAATTCAAACTTTGCAAACAGAAATCAAAGAATAACGTGTAACTATTGTAAAAAATTAGGACATACTTCCACTAATTTTAGAAAAAGAATGTGGGATGATAACAATGCACAACAACAACAAACAAATTCGCAAACTCAAAATCAGGGAAACTCTAAAATTCCTCTTCAGTAGGATGCTCCGAGGAAGAATTAAGAAGAAATTACTATACATCCAGAAATATTAACTTAGCAAAAACTAATACAATTTCATACATTCGAATTAATACTAAAGAACTAAAAATTCCGATAACAATGATGATAACACAGGGACAAGACCAAAATTTATTCAAAATTCGCGCATTAAATCCAGATATAAAAATTGATGAAAATAAATGTCTTAAATTAACAGAAATAAACGATCACGCAGTTTATACTTTAGAACAAGTAGAAATTAATATTTTCGGAATTCCAACAACTTTCAACTTGTTATCAAACGATGTTCCAATTGAACATGGCGAAATATTAGGAACAGAATTTTTTATCAAAAAAAAAGTAAAAATTAATTATGAAGAAAGACATCTAGAAATCAATAAACAAAAATTTAATTTTGATTCAAAAAAATATTTTACAATTTCAGCAATATCAATTTACAATATTCATGTAAAAATTTTGAATAAAAATATAAAAGAAGGTTACATTCCAAGATTAGAAATAAAAAATTGTGTTTACTTAGGCGATGCAGTAGTTTCAAACATAGAAGGCTTAGCTTACTTAAAAGCAATGATCACACTAAATGAGTCAATTGATATTCCAATTATTGATGTAAATTTAGAAGATTTTGATGAAATGGCGATTGGTTTTAGACTTCAGAAAGCTCAATGAACGCACGGTATATCAATTTTACCCCCTCCCTAATATTACGGACCTACCTGACCAACTCGGAAATGCTCAATATTTTTTAGTTTTCGATTTGGCATCAGGTTTTCATCAAATGAAAATGGATCCTAGAGATTCTTATAAGACAGCGTTTTCAAAAGCGTTTGGACATTGGTTTTACAAGGATCAGAATTATTTTTTTATTTAGACGACATTGTTATTTATGCAGATACCTTAGAAGAACACGAAGAAAAATTCTCAAAACTTATGGAACGATTACGATTTGCTAATTTAAAACTACATCCAGATAAATGCGAATTTTTGAGGTTAGAAGTAGGATATTTAGGGCATATAATTGATAAAAATGGTGTGCGACCCGACCCGAAAAAAGTAGAAACAGTAAAGAAATTTCCAATACTAAAAAATGTAAAAAAATAAAACAATTCTTGGGATTAGCAGGTTATTATCGCAAATTTATAGACGGATTTTCGAAAATCGCAAACCTTTCAAATCAGCTTTCAAGAAAGGATATACCTTTTCTTTGGACTGAAAAACAACAAAATGCTTTTGATACGTTAAAAAATAAACTTTGTGAGGAACCACTTTTAAGGAGACCAGACTTTTCTCAACCATTTATACTGACAACAAACGCTTCAGGTTTTTCAATAGGAGGAATTTTATCACAAGGAGTAATTGGTAAGGATCAACCAGTTGCTTACACTTCAAGAACTTTAAACGAATGTGAAAGAAAATATGACACATATGAAAAAAAGCATTGGCGATTGCATACAGTGTGCAACATTTTCGACCTTATCTTTATGGAAGAAAATTTACGTTAGTTACGAATCACAAACCACTTGTGTGGTTCCAAAATTCTAAAGATCCTTATTCAAGAGTAACAAGATGGAAGCTGAAATTAGCAGAATATGATTTTAATGTGGTCTACAAGGCAGGCAAAACAAATATAATTGCTGATACCTTATCCAGAAATCCAGTTAAAGATATTATTGAAGGAAAAGTACAAGGAATAAAAGAAGAAAAAATTGAAGATGTTACGTTTGTAGTAACCTTTTTCTATTTATTTAAATCTTAATATTTGCTTGTTATGGATGCATAAAAATATATGCATAAACTGTATTTATGAGCATACACTTGTCAACATCAGTAGTATTAAGCATTACTCAGTAGAACGTGCAGTAGAAATGATCATAAATTGACACTCTAAATGATATGAAACTCATAGCGCCGGTAGAGAATAAGAGAAACGTGAAAGAATGCTTGATAACTTTTGTTGACCTCAGAGTATTACTCATCTTATGTACATGTTCTCTAATTGACTTTATCATAATTACACGAGATTTTAAGACGAAACCAAACCAAAATTGTAATTGTTTAAACAATTAGATATTCATATGACAAGTGTATAATTAACTATATTATTATCACTACACAGTTGTATGTGTGAACATGAATTATAAATAGATTCTTCGCCAACAAAAATTATATTCATAGCAAAATATATGTATGAGTTATTGTTATATTATAAATTTATATCATTAATTTTATATTATCATTGTGACTATGCATGGGTATAGGTATGAATTGTTAGTAACAAAAATCAACTTATATAATATTTTAATAATTCTTCGAATTTTTATTATATAAGAACGACTCTAAAGAGGGATATCCAACGTATAGTGACCCCACTCAAACCAAAGTTCAATAACCTAGGGCCTGTTCGGTTACATTTGATTGGTTAACTAAAATAGCTCGGTTCCAGATTGGTCTGGAGGACGACATACATTTTTCTAAACATCCGTATTGGCTACTCATAACTTTGCGCCCTTTTTCCGCAAGTGGGGACTATTACATAAAAGCCGGAAAGCCCTCTTCCGAATCGTCATTTTCTTCCGTTCTCTTACCGAAGTAACCAAAGATTTTGTCCCATCAGGCAGATGCCCTTTTTATATTATTTTGTAATCGTACTAAAAGACATAGTCTGTTAAATTATTCGTGTTGTCGAATTCTGTATTTAATAGAAGTTCTTACGAGTCGAGACACTCAAAATAATCAGGGTTTTGATGTAAAGCTTTTAATTTCAATACGGATTTCGATTGTCACGGATCGTACTAATCCCGTTTTTACTCATATTCAAAATTTTGCCTTTCAAATAAAATATTTGAAAGTAGTATTAAGTATTTGTGTATTATTCAAAGCAACAACTGTAAGTAGTTGGTAAGAATATCCATTTTTATACCTACCTTTATATACTAGAACTCTATTTATAATAAAAGATTGTTATATTCTAAATCTATATTTCCTTCTATCCTTAAAATTGAGAATAACGTCATAACAGCTCCCATAGAGCTGAAGCAATAACGAACTCACAAATAAATAATTTTCGCAAGACTTACCATCTTCCGAGAAAATTGCTAGCGACTTCCGAAAGTACATCGCTCGATATTCAAACCACGGTTAATATTAGAATATTATTTTAATATAAACGTAACAAAGAAACTCAGGAAATTCAAGAGAATATTACTCAAAAAATATATTAATAAATGTGTGCAATAAAAAATTGAAGAAAAATTTAATGAATATTTACACTGTGTAACAAATGAAAATAAGTATTACTTGAATTCGGAGGTAAAAAGAAACCTCCGTGATATGAAAAAAATGTTTATAAACAATGAATGCTATGAAAATTCGGAGAGAAATAAAAGTCTCCAATCAATTGAAAATTTATTTAAGGACAATGAATCCTATATGAATTTGGAGATAATAAGAATTCCCCAAGAAGTTAAAAGAAATTATGATACACGTCATGAAAATTGTGACGTTATTACAAGAAATCAACGCAAAATGCAAGCAAATGATAATCAAGAAAAAGAAATACAAGAAAGGAAAAATGAAGAAATCCAAGAAACTGAAAATGAAGAAATAAAAGTACACAAAACAAATAAACGAGGAAGACCTAAGAAACAAAGCACACATTTGAATACCTCATTTTCAAAGAAGAGAAGGGGAAGACCAAAAAAGGTATGTAATACAAAGAATCAAAGAAAAGAATATAATGAAAATATACCTGACGAAATTGAGTCAGATCCTGAGTATATTAAACAAAAATCAAAATTGAAGAAAAACGAAGAAATTGATCAAGGCTACGAAAATTCTAACTCTGAAGAATCATCTAATGAAGAAGATAATCTAATGGAAAATGAAAATGTGAAAATTGAAATACACTGGAACTCCCAAGAGAGTCACCAGCTGTGGTCGCTGCTCTTAAAGACGTCAGGGGGGCACAGATGGGCGGGATCAAAATCAGCTAACGAAAAGCAGAAGCGTAATTTTTAAGTGTTCCTTTAAGACCCTGATTATTTACATATTCAAAACCATTTTTGAAGATTTTTTGTTTTAAATTTTTTTTACTGTTAAATAAAATTTATCAAACCGAAAAGAATTTATACTAAACATTTTTTAAAATTATACTGTGATCAGAATTTTTGGTAATAATTTGATCCAATATTAATTTAATATTTTTGAGAAAACTGTATTCATTTTTAATTAATGAAAATAATATTTTTTATTCAAATATGAAATTCGTTTCTCCATTTCATATTGTCTAATTATAGTATCATAAAATTGAACTAAATATCAGAAAAATAATATTAGTTTAACTAAAATAAAAAATACTTTTGAATTATCAATTTTGTTATCTAAAAAATGATTCATCTTTTAAATCAAATCTTTCAAGTTTAAAATTATAAATAAATAAAAAAATGTGTACTTGAAAATTTATTGATTGCATTATGATTTTAGAATATATTTACATCAGAAGAAAAAATTGAACAAAAAGTTAACATGTAAATTTTTCTTTTCGTATTAATAAAATTTGTTGAACTTATAATATAAATTTGAAAAAAATAAAAAAAATTATAACCATGTACATAAATTATAAATAGAATGAATGGGCCCCTTTCATGTTAACGTACAAATATTTTTTTCATAGACCCTACAGCCCTTAATGTTTTCATTTTTGAAAGGTCAAGGTCACTCTCCAAGAGTCACATAAGACTCTGCGAGTGACTCTCTTGGGAGTTCCAGTGTATGAAAACAGAAAAATATATTATCAACTGCAGAGACCAATTACCAATGCGTAGAGACAATCTAACCTATTTTCTTTCAGTCGACGGAGATCCGTAAGATAATGGATCCAGATCATTAGCCAAACGTGAGAAATTACCAAATTTTGGTAAACTTCAACTAGGTATAGCAGAAAAAATAAAAAGAGGTATATATTATCATATTGCTCTTCCAATAGAAAATGAAATAAAAAAAATTTATCTGATACAATAAAAAGAATTAAATCTTCAATTCTTTCATTAAAAAATATATGCGAAAAATTAAAATTAAAGAGTTTCAGTATTGCAAAAACAGCCCATATAAACAATATAACTTGGGACAAAATCCTATCAATTATTAAATTAATTTTTGAAAATTCATTTGTAAAAGTTGTTCTATGTAATGGATATACAAAATATCCAACTAAAGAAGAATACATGCAGTTAATAGAGGAAGCGCAGTCAAGCTCAGTAGGAGGACATAAAGGTGTAACCAAAACTTATGGTCGAATACGTCAAAATTATTATTGGGAAAATATGAAAAATTGTATTCAAAAATACATTCAAAGTTGTCTTCAATGCCAATTAAAAAAATGAGTTAGAGTCAAAACAAAAGATCCAATGATAATTACGGATACACCAGGTACAGCATTTGAAAAAATCGCAATGGAAATTGTTGGTCCATTACCAAACACTAAAAACGGAAGTGAATATATATTAACAATACAGGACAATTTAACTAAATATTCATTAGCAATCGAACTTCCAAATCATCAAGCAAGTACAATAGCTGATGCATTTATTAAAAGATTTATTTGCATTTTTGGATCACCTAAAGGAGTTTTAACAGATCAAGGTACAGATTTTTTAAGCAACTTAATAAAAAGATTAGCAAAAAGATTTAGAATTCGACAATTTAAAACAACTGCTTTTCACCCCCAGTCCAATGGATCAATTGGAAGATCTCACCACGTTTTAGGAGAATATTTAAAACAATTTATAAATAAAAATTAAGAATGGGAGGATTGGTTAGAATTAGCTATGTTCTCGTATAATACAAGTATTCATGAAGGTACAAAGTGTACTCCATACGAATTAATTTTTGGAAAATTAGCACGATTACCGTCAAGCGATCCGCCACTTCAACACAAAAAATTAGAAACCTACCACCAATATTTAACAGACCTGATAACAAGACTTCATGAAATGAGAAACAAAGGAAACGTTAAAATACAAGTTAAAAATAAACAAAAAATAGTACATACAAACAGATTAAAACTATCGCAAGTTTAGTTAGCAAGTTAGTTAGTTCGCAAGTTTGAATTATATTTTTAGATTTTGTAAATTTTTGATTTTGTAATGATTTTATCTTAAATCTTAAACACTATTCTATACCTAAATTGTTTAAAACTAAAAGAAATAGAACCTAATTCTTATCACACATTAAAATAAACCCTATAACTTATTCAATATGATTTTATTGAAGAAGACTAAAATGGCATTGTTAAAATTTCTAATAACAAACATGTCTACTTACAAATTGTTTTCTTATTATTGACTAAATTTTATAATTATAAAATTACTTCAAAAGATTCACGTAAAAACATTACTTGAGAATGAAAGAAATTTGTATGAATAAAATAACTAAAAATTATATATAAGTAATAAAAATAGGTTTCAAAATTTATATGCGTCATAAACAAAAATATATTTTCTGTCTTTAAAATTTAAAGTAGTATATTTTCAAATTCTCAAATTTATAGAATTATGTATACTTTTTTTTAGAAATATTTTTCAAGCAAACTAACAAAACTATAAATCGCAAACTTCAATACAAAAATTCTACGCAAACTTAATCCTTTGTATAAAACAAATTTTTTTCTGTAAAAAATTATAAGCATCAAATTGTAACACAAATAATTACAAAAAATGTGACACATAAATACTTTGTATGGATGATTCAAAATCATAAATTAAGAACTGAAAGAATTATTATAATTCAGATAGAAGTTAAGTGAAATCATAAAAGTTTAAATAAATTTTTTTTGAATACTAAGAATAGACAGAATGCATGTATGAACAGTAATAACATCTATATAAATATAAGTGTTTGAAAAGTTTGAGCATGTTTAGTTTCTCTCCCATGCTCAATCTAAGGGGATAGGTATTACGTCCGTAACTTCTTATTAACGTACCTAAATTAAGTACAATGATTATGTCTGTATTTTGTGTTCGATATTGTATTTTACGTATATATTTTATGTATTTCATATTATTGCATTATAATTATAATATTTTTGAATATATGGCAATTGATATTATATGTCTTCTATGTATCTGAATAAATTACAAATGATAATTCTAAGAAATTTCTACTTAAATTAACACTCTGCGGAGTGATCCGCAAATATTTCGCAGAATTATGATTTTCCTATATAAACTGAAATTTCACATAAAATAGTTAAATTATAAGAAAATCTACTCACAAAAACATAAATTACTATTATCCAGTTATCCAGCCATTATTTAGAGAATGTCAAAGGTAAGTAAATATAACCTGCCAAAGACAATGCTAAAGCTAATCCACAACAGTTATTCGGCTATTATTTTTATCAACGACAAAGGTAAGATAACATAACCTGGCAGAAACGATGCACAAGTTTATCCACCATTGTTATCCGGCAATTATCTTGATCAATTTTAATTGTAAGATAACATAACCTGTCGAAAAATATGTACCAGCGAATCCACCATTTTTATTTGGGCATTATCATACTGAATTTCAAAGGTAAGATAAAATAACTTGTCGGAAACGATGTACTAACTAATTTACCACAGTTATCCAGACATTATTTCGATTCTTTCAAAGGTAAGTAAACAGACCTGTCAAAGACAGTAAACCAGCTAATCCATCACAGATATTCGACCATTTTTTTTTATCCACTTCAAAGGTAAGATAACATAACCTTGCAGGAACGATGCTCCTCTTAAAAAGACACAGATATCCCACTAGCTTTACATTTTTTATCAATTTTAAAGGTAAGTTATTAGGACTTGTAAAACACGATGCACTAGCTTATTACCTACTGTTATCCAGGTATATTAATTATGAAAAAATTTATAATAATATTATTATATTGCTTTAATGTTGCTTTGTAGGTTTTTTAACTTTACATGTAAAATTACAGAAAGGTTACAATATTATTACGTGCTACGTGTATACATTGTTTTGTAGCGTGAATAATTACGTGAATAATTGTTTTATTTTCTTTCCAAATTGTTCACAAAGCTGCATACATAATTCTGTACTTTTAAACATTTCGATAATATTTTATTTAGTGGTATAACATAAATATTATAAGAATCCCTTACATGCTTCATATTGGAATTAAGATTGAATCCAATTTCTCTGTGCTTTAAAAATTTCGATAATATTTTATTTAGTGGTATAACATAGATATTATAAGAATCCCTTACATGCTTCATATTGGAATTAAGATTGAATCCAATTTCTCTGTGCTTTATCTCGTCATTATTACTTTTGGTAACAATAAATTGGTTTAATACAGCATACGATTGTTCTTGAACTTTTACGAAATACTTTATTGCACCAAAGAAGATGAATATATCTTTTTCCCACTGAACGTTGAAATTCGATCTCTTTTTTTGGCGAGTATACAATTTAAATGTATATATATATATATATATATATATATATATATCATTATTTATTTGGCATCTACTGTAAATTACAATTCGTTTCGTAAGTAATTAATCCATTGTGAGATTTGTCGCTGTACTTATTGCTTGACGTTCAGAAGCTGTAATAATATGTGCTGCTACTGGTGGTCCGTGTGTTTTATATTGACGATCATTTACTACTCTGTGAGGATTAAAAACGTGTTGAATACAACGTTGAGCTTGTATAATTCGTATAGTATTCGCTATTTCGACATCAATTTTATTTGAGCCATGTGTCATTCGAACAAGCTCACCGTTCTGATCTTCAGAAGTGAAGGCTGATCAAACCCAAAGCGGTCTCCATTGATGAACGTCGTCTGCAATATGCAATAGTTGGTACACATTATAAGAGCATTTATTTAAACCATAAAGCGATTCTACTTGAATAACAAAGATGTTTAACAAGGTCTCCGCTAAGTCGATTTCTGTTGTAGTAATTTCCTCTTGAGATAATAGATTAATTGCTTTTACGAGTATAAGAAAACGTTGATAATATGTATCTCTTAAACGATTTTTTAAAATTATTGCTCCATAATACATGAGAAACGCTCTGAGTTCGAAGGCCTTCCAATCAGCCAATTGAGATAAATTTCGAGGAGTACGAGTTATATCATCGGGTGGTGTAATTCTCTCTAAAATGTTATCAATTTCGCTTCTTATTTCTCTGGACAAATAATACTCTTCTAAATGATTATTCGAATTACATCGCAGTTTAAAAAACATTAACGTCACGCCAAGCAGAACAGAATGCATGTAGTCGCAAACAAATCCTTTAGATCTGTCAAAATGAGGTATGTTTGTGACTACTGCGCTACCTTTAACACCTCTAAAATGTTTCAGATTTTCAAACCTCTGTACAATAGTCGTTTGACTTTCCATTCTGTCAGCAGTTCTTAAGTGCGGCAACTCAGAAGGTATTGGGAATACCCAATTTGAGCCAGCACCAGTTTCACTACTCAAACCTTTTATTTCGCAGCTTGAACAACCATATTCTCCATTATAATATATTAGATTTTGTACAGCTGCTCTTGCTGGAGCATCTAAGCATGCGATTGGAGCAATTACTTTGCTTTTAAGATAACAATTTAAAGTACTATGCTTCCATTCAAACCCATTTGTATATAAGTTTTGTAAAGCTAATGTAAAAGGCAGCAGATATGAGTTCATTTCAGGTTTTTTAGTGCAACGGTTTGAGTAAAATATCCCGGAGACGAATTGGAAACTCCTTCTAAACCTTGGTGCTACGTTCATAATTTGAGCATAAATTGGTCACATTTGACTTCGTCCACTTTTTGAGATCTGAACTTCATCAGTAAACCAAATTAGACTCAAATCATATTTACCAGGTATAGAAGTTGTTTTCAATCAGCGGAACTCAGAACAATATCGAATTCTAAAAAAAAACTATTTAATTTTCGACTATTACAACGCAGACAACTTCTTGTATTCACTGTATCTAACCATTTTCCTACATAATTGAAACAATCTGAGCATATCCTGTGCTTAATTGTGTAATTAGGATCTGAGTCTGGAAAAATTTTATCGAGTAATTTTAATAATTTAAATTTCGTTTTTTTTTCGCCAGTGATATTAGCATTTTTATAAATAGCTTTATAGAGCCAACTAGTTTCATTGTCATCACTAACAATATTATTATGTCTGTCGCTGTTATCATCGTTTGTCGTTAAAATTGAGGATTGTGATGTCGATGGAAGTAATTCATTTGAAGAAGAAGCAGACCTTACAGAATGAAAAAAGATGAAGATGACGAAGTTAATAATGATGATGATGGTGATGTCAATGCTGAAGACGGCAAAGAACAATGAGTGGAAGAAGAAGAGCTCAAAAAACTTCTATGTTCCACTGAAACATCATAACCATCGAAATCTTGATTTAAAACTTATGAAGATGTATTTCCTACAATTGCGACGGTATTTAATGACTCACTTGATTCCATTTCCCAATTAGTATCACTTCGAAGTTCCGTCGATACAGACAATGTTGTGGCTAATGATGACTCTTGGTCATCTGCATTATCGCTATCAGAATTCTAAAAGTGACAAAAGTTTATTACAAAAATAGAATTTTCAGAAAATGCTCTGGAATTCATTTCATAATAAGATAGAAAGATACCATATTTGTGATGTTTTTATAAAATTCTTCCGTGCATATAGGTTAACAATAATTTTATAGAGATCTCATTCTTATTCAGGATGTTCGAAATAGCTCTATCTATCTATAACAAATTTGTTTTTCATTTTTCTTAGCTACAATAAATATTTATTTATTATAAGCCTGCGAGCAGGTTAAAACATTTGTTTTTAAGGGACGATTGATAATTTTTGCCTAACACTTAAGGTACTAATAAAAAATACTAAAATATTTAACAAACACTTCCGAATTGTAAAAGATTACTTTTGCCGGGGACAATTGACCCGTTTATTATACTAAAAAACCTATTATATTTTAGATGTTAATTAAATAATCTTGTTAAGGAGGATTACTCATGAGAAAAAAATTGTTTCCAATTTTTTTGTTGCTTTTTTTGAAATCCTTAATATCTCTACAATGCAGGTTAAAATTTTTTTGACGAAATTTAGCTCCTATTAAAAGTGATGGTGCATCACACTACCGTCGGTTTGGATTCACGCGCATGGCCCAAAAACATACCAATCTTCAAATCAGGATATTCCTGTAAAAACTAATGCCAGTATCTTAATAAATCTATCGTTTGAAAGATTATCATATTCTAAGTTAAATAATATCCAATTCGAAATTTTAGAGACATTTTAGCAATCAACAACTTTTTAAACTCTGGCATAATTTTTTTAAAATTGCAGACAAAATTTATAACTTTTATAGATGTCATTCTTCAAGTCTCACTTTTAATTTAAGACCTGAAACGTTAAAAAATCTTATTTGCTTGGCGGGATATCATTACAAATGTCAGTGCATGTTTTTTAACAACTGCATTGAATTAGTCAATTTTGTATGGTTTTTGACAATAAAAGATTCCCGATGAACATTAAGAGATTTATGAGGAAGCATTTAATTTATTTTATTGACCTAGGACAGCAAATTAGATTTTAGTAAGCTGTCATAAAAAACATTTAGCAATAAATCTGAATACTTCATACTTCAGCTTTAACTACATTTTTCTCAAAACGATGTTTTTTTAATCGGTTGTAGGGATTCTGAGTAAACGGATGGATATTTCTGTCTAATTTATTTTGCATATTGGTAAAGAAGACGTTCTTTAGTGGGCATACCTAAAAAGTTATAAAAATAGAAATTTTTAATATTTTTTTAATGAAGAGTAGCGGGAAAATTAGGTTATTTTTCAATTTTTTTGTCTAAACTAATGCCCATTTTTTAAAGTTTGTTTTTTAAGGTAGTTTTAAGTATAAACACTAGATTAGTATATCAACTGTAAAAGTTCTTTTAGTTTTTTTGTTTTAGACCACTGAGGACGGCCCTAGACCCGCAACCGCGAAGCGCCTCAAAATATAAGCATCGTTTATGACGCTCTCTACAGCCTAACATAATATAAAAATGGAAAAAAATTTAATTGTTTTTAATGCATAAAATTATACTTTTTATTGTGCAAAAAAGATTTTTAACTTTTATCAAAAAACAAGCGAGAAAAAAATGTTGAATATTGACGTATTTTTCACTTCTCATGAGAGATCTCCTTTAAGTTTAATTTCATGTAGTTTATATATTAGGGTCAGTCCATCATATTTCACCTGAAGCCGTTGCGGCCTATTTTTTTTTAAAATCTCATAATTTGTAAAAATGATGTTTACTATCCGTAGATTTTATTTTTGAGAATTATTTTATAAAATTTTTTGAATCAAACTTAGAATTTGAATTTTTAAGTTGACTTGCACAGAAAAAAGGTTAGATTGACAGTTATGAAAAGTGAATAAAGAAGCATGGAAATAATTTAGATAACACAAATTTCTTGATTGATATTTGTTAAAAATGAGCTAATTTACTTGTATAAATAGATTATTATGTAAACAATCCCAAATTAATAAATAAAAATTGATTTTAAAACTTAACTATAAAATGTCAAAAGTAACTACATTTTAATTAGACGTTTCTAAGAAGTATATAAATATTTAAAAATTTATTACTATTTAATGTAAAGTATTTTTTATGTCCTTTTATAATATGTGCTAACTTTTTAATTTTATAATATTGTCACGTTATCGCGACGTATTGTTTTGATATTTGTAAAGTTAGAATCTGAATCCTCACTTTTTCTTGTAAACCAAACAAATCAATTGAAATGTGTGTCGTCTTGGACAGACCTTTCTTTATATGGTCATCTACGATTATCACCCTTCTATAAGGTTACTGAACTGTCTAAAACAGTGACGAATCAACGCGTTATTATTGATCAGAATGATGTCTTTGTATAAGTAGCAGATGCCGAAAATTGGTCATCTCCACATTGTCAATCTTTCTATTGGTTCCCCACTTAAATGTAATAAAAATTTAACTACCTTGACCCAAAGGTAATAAATATGGGTGGTATGTTCCCTTGTGAAGGAAACATATAAAAGGGACCACCCTTGAAGAATTCGTCAGTCCAGGAAACGCCGTCAACTTAACTAGTCCAGAAGTCATCCTCAAATCAGCAAGTCGCGTTCTTCGTGTCTGTCGCGATTCCGCGACCAAGTTAACAAGTTATATACTACCCCTAAGCGTATTCTTCGTGTCAATACAAAATCTCTTCAAGTACCAAATACATTCTTCAAATCTTACTCAAGTTATTAAAGAAGAATTTAATCAAGGAGATAATTTCCATTGCGAGGCACATTACTAAAGATTGCATTATTTCGACTTCAACGTCAAATCAATAATTTGACACCTGGACTCCGGACCTTTCACTTTGACTGGCCCAAAAACGATTCAAAGGAAATCTACTGCATATTCAGTTTTCGCTAGACGTCATTTCTTCAACCTTACACTTAATACTTCAAAATCTTGTCCCTTTCAAATTCTCGATTGATCCCACAAAGTAATAATTTGTTACAGTATCCCTGAAGACATCTGGATCTACTCTTTCTCTTGATTCTAATTGTAAAGGATTCAAATAAATAACTTTAATAATTTAACTTCAATTAAGCAGTTACTCTTTCTTAAAACCTGTCCCTTAATATCAGAGTTTACTGCTCTGTAAATAAATCAGGTTGAATCACCGATGCCGGCCAAATTAAATATGTAAATTATGATTATGTTTAGTTTCATTTCTTAACACGTAACAATATAGAAATATAAAAAATTTTACCTTTTATATTGTGTGTTTCATGATTTTTAGTGATTTTAATCACTTATTTCTTCTCAGGAGGTTGACCAAAAAATCCAATTTTTGTCTTAATATTTAAGTTTGACCTTCTTTTCTATTCTATTAAATTTTGGTGATGGAGAACGAACTACTTTTCAGTGTAAATTTAGTTTAAAAAATCTGCTAAAAAACGCATTTTTTTTGTTAAAATGCAAGTAGATTTTTGCAAGACTATTGAGATAGACAACTTTATGTTAGGCTTACCTGTTTTTGATAAACAATGCCAAATTTAAGCTCTTTTTAAACGTTTTTGTACAATCTTACAAGGAATACCATATTTCTTATTATTTGTATCAATATTCAGTACTTTTTCGATTTTTTATTACACTGCGAACTAAATTTTTTTCGTGTTTAATTCATTTTGTTACACGACGATAAGGAATTTTGTTGGACGAGAAGGTTAGAAAAATTGAGAACAAATGAATATCACATAATATTAAACAAATTTTTTATCTTATCAGTTGCTTCATTTTTAACCCCAAAAGTATTTTCAATTATTGTAAAAAAGTTTTCAAATTATTTAAAATTTTTTTTATTAAATTGAAACTTTATATAAAGTAATAGATTTAATTTGTATCGTAAAATAATCATTTTATAGTGTTAAGTTAAATTTTAAAAAAGTCGAAATTTAAATTTTTGTAACATTGGTGAAACATATTTTATATTTGTACCAGGAATATAATCACCCAACTGCGATTAAGTGTATTAATAAAAATTTTATTTTACAGTTTCAACATGTTTTTTAAAAATAATTTTTAAAACATCTAAAATATTTTTTTAATTCGTATTGCTACGCGTAACTATTTTTGTTTGTTTTGAATATTTGTATAGTCCGTTGTAGGACATTTAGTCTTTGTACAGCTACTCTTTCTGGAGTATCCAAAGATCCATAAAAAATATCATAGGAAGTGGAAAAACTAGGCAATACTGCAGCTGCTGGTGACTCTTGGTTTTCGAAATTAACATTATTAGGATTCTGAAAATAGTTATATTAAATTATGTAAATAGTATTATAGACAAAGTTCTTTTACAATTTAAAAAAATAAAGTAGGAACGTACCATGTTGCTGTTTAAACAAAACTTTTTTAAGAAGATCTTTATTTGAAAGCCACACTTATTTTGAGGTTATGTTTGTTACTTTTAGTTGGTCGGGGAACTTTCCAAAACATGTTAATTAGCAAGGTTGGGTAGTTGTCAAAGAAATTGTCCAGTAGCGCGTATTCTCATCAAACATTAGTGCCCATGCTTTTGGCCTTTAGGGTACATTCACATGTGAGCACAAGCATAAAATTAATTCGTTTCAAATGTATATATGTAGAGAGGAAGTATTATAATTCATTACATTTGAAAAGAAATTTCAAAATTTTTTCTGTCATAATAATCGCATTGTGTCGTCTGAATGCCCCACCCCGGTGACATTGCTCGTTTTTTCCATTGTATAAAAAGACATGAGAGCTGAAAGTGTCCACCAGCTGGCGCCAGCTATGCACGGGCCCTGTTTCAATTAAAATGCATGGGATATTGCAAAAAAATTAAATTTTCACTAATTAAAATTAATTAAATCGTATTTCTTTGTACACAATATTAATATAGAAACTTTTTAACATATTTTTTGATAGTTATAGCCTTATAAAAGAGTAGAATATTTAATTTATAACGAAATTTTCATCTCAGTTTTAGGCGGGAATTTCAAAAAAATATTAATTTTATTATTATTATTTATTATAAATTTTTTTTTCTCATCTACTCAATATAGTTTTGAAATATTAATAATAGTAAATTAAAAAATAATTATAAAAACTTACATTTTTTTGAAAATCCCGCCAAAAATTTAGGTAGAAATTTCGTTCTAAATACATTATTCCACGCTTTAATAAAGTAACAATTGTTACAAAATATGTTTAAAAGTTTATAGATTCATTTCATGTAAAAAAAATATGATTGAATTAATTTCAGTTAAAGAAAATACAATTTTTATGCATTATCCCATGTATTTTAATTGAAACAGGGCCTGTGCATAGCTGGCGCCATCGGTGTCAACTTTCAACAGTTGGTACACTTTTAACTCATCAATGCCACCGGGGTGGAATGCCCAGATAGCAAACGTGCCTGGCACTTTCGCAGTACGACGGGCGCCCAACCGCGTGCTTGCAATAACGTAGCCATTTTTCCAGCTGGTTTGTGAAGGGACAAACTGAGGTCGCCATGTCCCAGACTAGTGCTTTCACATAATGCGCCAATACAGTCCATCGTTTTGAAGACAATATGCCGGAAATATTTATAGTTTTAACATTTTGTTATTTAAAGAATACTTAAATGTATTATCACATAACAATGTTATTGGTATTAATTTTATATAATGTTATGAATAATAATATAATGATATTTACTATTTATTTTTTATCAATAATTAATTCACTTCAATTTTATTGATAATTTTGCAAATAAAATAATCATACAGTATATATGATTTTATACAGAATACTAAATATATATACTTGTGTTCTGGACTCCCTAAAATTTTATTTTGTTAATTACATAAATGATCATTTTGGTATTTATAAATATAAGAAATAGTACTTAACAAATATTCCATATAAGGAACGAATCATAATATAATATAAAATAATAGATAAATGATAATATATTATATTCACGATTATTTATTGATTTATATAATATGCATTAATTTTCAATGTTATATAGAAAATAATTTTTTGATTAATTGAATTTCAAATCTCCCGCTAGGATATTGTGATCTCTCGTCATATGTATCACCACACAGACGCCATTTTCCATCATAATTGTCGTTTCCTGTCCTCGTGTTTATTGTTGTTTGTCGTCTTTGAGTGAATTTATTAAAATATAATAGTGAAATATATTATTTATAGTGTTTCGTGATATAAAAAGTAACCATCAGAGATTATTCCAAATTGTAAAGGACACTGAAGTCGTTGCAAAAAATATTTTAAACTTTTTTTATTGGTAAGTAATACTATTGACATTTGAAGGTTATGTGTGTAAGATTAATTTATTTTCTATATTTCTATCTTGTTCTATTCATAAGTTATAAAGATTTGAGAAATAAAATAATTCTCTTCGTTATTCATTAATATTAAAAATTTATTTCTTTATTATATTTCATGTTAGAAAACACAATATTTTTTTATTAAAAGTACAATGTAAAGAATAATGTTAGTATGTATACTTTTTAAACTAATTTAAAATTTTTTAAATCTTCAATTGAAATTCTTTATTGATAGTAAAACATTAATTCTATTTGTCCAAACATGTTTAAAAATTCACAAGAATAATTGATAGGAAATAGATTTTAGTAAATTTGTTTTGCTGTAATTTGAAAAAATATCGCTTGTTTTTTCATTTTTATTTACATGTTATTGAACTTGAAATCAGAAAATGTTGAGAATTTTTTACACAAAATGGCTAATCGATGAATATAGTCAATTTTATTAATTTCTTATTTTAATATTATAAGTTGGAGGTTTTTTAATAATAAAATAAACAAAAAACGAATGGTAATAATATATTTCTAAATGTACACAATTAAAAAAAAATGTTTCAAAGAAATTTGTTCGGCTTTGCAAACTTTGTCAACAGCTAATTAATTTTTTAAGGCCATAAAACTTTGTGTTAAATTTTTTTCAAATTGTGTATGTTTCAAAATAGTTTAGGGGATCCAAAATTTTACCATAGGCTGTAAATATGTACTGTACAAAATTTTTTCTTTAAATTGTTTTGAATTTTTAATACACTTTGTAATAAATAAACATTTAATACCCGAAATATTGTATCTAATTTAGCGCATCAGCAAACTGAAATTACATTTAATAAATTTTCTTTTTATTTTGTCCTTGAGGTTAAATTATCGAGGTTTCACTGATCACAGGGTGGCCACATGTCAGTAAAGTCAGGGAAATGAAAGGAAAAAAATTTTTTGTCAGAAAAAATAAGAATAAGAATAAATCTCATTTAGAGAATTTTAATTAAAAATTATTTAAAAATTAATTTTTTTTAACTAAATACAAAAATTCTTTCAAGAAATTCAATTATTTTTGAAAAACTTGCATTAAATATTTTTTATCTTCGAATAAAGTAAATAAAAATTCACTTTTTTAGACTTATTAAAATTTTGGAAAAATCATAATCATATCTATAATTAAAATTTTTCAAAAATTAAATTATTTTTATTTATATTTTTCAAAAATTCAATTACTAAAAAAAAGATTTTATCAAATTTGGACATTTTTCCATTGTATATAAATAAAAAACTATTGTCTTTCATAAATTATTTTACAATATTTTAAAAAATTATTTGTAAGAATTTCTTTAAAATAATTTTTTAAAAATATTGGGTTTCCTGTAAAAAGAAGTTTGTCAGGGAAAAATAATTTTAAGTCAGTAAATTTGTCAGGGAAATTGATAAACTGAAACTTGTAACCATCCTGACATTCTAATAGGCTGAAGGCAGAAAAAAGACCTATCTTCGATAATTTTTTGGAAAAATGAAAAATAAAATGAGATTTTTAGTGTGAAGCACAAAATTTCATTTGAAATTTTAATGCAAACGAATTCTTTTTAAAAATAGTCCAAATCTTTAATAATCAAAACGGGTGGACTGTTTTATCGAAAAGTTTGAGTTCTGGAAGAAACAAGAATGAAATTTCATAATCTATATTATATACTTTAAACTTTGAAAGTACATATATGAATTTTTTAATTGGGTGTAAACTTTCTTTTTTATAATCAATTTACTGCTTATTACTTAGCAAATATTCGGTACATTTACTCAAAATGCTCCCTTTCTGAAAAAATAAATATAATAAAACCTATATATGTCGTTTCGCTTCTCATAGTATATGAATTACGATATTTTCTGGTTTTGTGTTTCAGGTCTGAAATTTGTTTAAGAAAACATTCATTTCTTGTAGTCATATGCAATTAGGTGATTTTAGTATGAAATTTATCAAAGCAAATTTTATAATACTTAAAATTTTAAATATAAGTTTTTCACACTTCAATATGAACATTCAATAAACTTTCTGAAAAGAAATTTTATTACTTTTTCATTTTTCCAAAGTAAATCATGAAAGTTAAGTCTTTTTCTGCCTCTAAAGTGGTAATATCCTTTAAATAACATATGTTTAACACAATTTTGAAATCAATGGTATGAATACTTCAAAAATAAATAAATTATAGTTAATTTTTTTAAAGGAAATTCATTAATTAGAGTATTTTGATCTTTCTCTAGATCATTGTTACTGAACAATCAGACAGAAAAATAAAAATTGCTATGGACAAAAGAAAAAATAAAATTTTGATTGATCTCTCTTCAAGCCAAAAGAGGCGCCGTTTACAAAACATACGAAATGAGAGACAAAATACTGGAAACACTTCTCACAATGGAAATGATTCCAATTCATCAACAGAAGATGAAGTCCATAGACAACAGGATGAACCCCAAGTACATTCCCTGAATGATTTTCAAATGTTGAGTGACGATGAATCATCTCATAATGATTCAGAATATTCATTTAATAATATCGAAGAAAGCGAATTTTCTAATGAAGAGAATGACGATGTTGAGAATCTCAGAGAAGAAAATGTAAACAGTGAAATAAGTTCAGGAGAGGAAGAAAACATAATTCCTTTAGTGCATTTGACTGACATGAAAAAAAAGCAATCAAGAATGCATTTTTAGCTGCAAATCTCAAATGTGTTTGACTTTTTCGAACAATTTGTTGCAGAGGTAATAGAAGTTCGCGAAGCAGGAATTATTATTGGTGAAAAACTGATTCGTCTGACTGTTCATTGCTTTATAGCTGATGCGCCTGCAAGAGCTTTTTCTTTAAGCCACTTTGGTCACAATTCGAGTAAACCATGTTCTAAATGTAAGGTTGACGGTCGCCATTACATGGGAAGAATGATTTTCGAAGGAACGAATCACCAATTAAGAACAGACGAGGAATATCGCAACATGGTCGATGAAGACCACCATCGTGGAAGGAGTCCATTATCAAATATATTGGATTTAGTAACTCGTGTACCATTTGAGGGATTACATTCTGTGTGGAGCGGGAATGTTAAAAAAGTGTTGTCAGCGATCATGGAAGGAAAGTTTGGAGTGCGAAAGTTATCTGTCAGAAAACAAACTATTCTTGATGCAAGAATGGAGCAGCTGCAAGATTATTGCCCTTCTGACTTTAATCGACGTCCAAATAAATTAACAGCTTTCAATTCCTTTAAAGCTACAGAGTTTCGTCAGTTTGCACTCTATACAGCTCCATCAGTATTAAAGAATGTTTTAGAAGACGATCAGTATCAACATTTTTTAATACTTCATGTGGTTCTCCGTCTAGTAGTAAGCAAAGAAACATCTCAAGAAATGCTTCTTTTCTGTAAGCAAGCTTTAAAAACATATGTATCTTTATGTGAAGATATCTATGGACTAAGATTTTTATCCTATAATGTACATTGCTTACTTCACATAGTAGATGATGTGTTTCAACTTGGTTGCTTCGAATCGTATAGTGCTTTCTGCTATGAAAATAATATGCCAGAATTTATTAAACTAATTAGAAAACCAGATTATCCGCTTCAACAATATTATAAAAGAACACAAGAACTGAATGAACAATTTAATATGAATGTACTTCCATCTTTACAACATAGTGAAGGTCCTATTCCTGATAATATCGCTGAAAATGAATGTCAGCAGTTTAAAAAGTTAGAAATTGGAAATCTCACTTTGTCGAGTAATAATCGAGATAGATGCTGTATTCTCAAAGATACAAGAATTGGAATAATTAAGAATATCTTCAGAATAGATGACGATGTCTTCCTTATGTTCCAAGCATTTGAAGTAAATGAAATATTTTACGACGCTGGAGTAACATCTGATAATGTCGGTGTATATAATTGCAAACTTTCATCCGATATAATAGAAGCTGTGCCTCTAATCGATTTCAAAAGTAAATGCTATTTGATGCCCACTTGGAGTCCAAGAGAAGGAGAAGAAGAGCTAATGATAGAAGATGAATGGATTTGTTGCACACTACTTAGTGCGAAAGAAATGCTTTGAATCATATTGCATAAGATACATAATTTGATCTTGTATCATACATTACCCAGTGAGTTATTTTAAAAACATAAAACAATTATTTCTTTATTTACAAATGAATGTATCTTCTTCTTTCTATGTCTGCATTTATTAATGTGCTTTCTGTCATGATCATTTACACTAATTTTAAAAACTTATGACAGATTCTTTACTGAATATGAAATAAGCCTTAGAAGAAGAACATTTTCTTATGTCTGCTATTTCTTGTGTGTTTTATATTTCATTTTTCTTAATATTGCATTTATCACGTTTTTTTAGTTCTAAATTCTATTATATATTTTCATTAACTGCATGATACATAAATATTAAAGATGTGCAAAAAAACTCGAATAATCGAGTCGCGGGCGGAGTAGACATTTTTTTGAGTCGATCTGAGCTTAAACTCGCTGCAAATCCACTCAAGTACTCAAATATATATTTTCCAGTTCTCGACTGAATTCGAGTATTAAAATACAGATGAGTATTTAAAAATGTTGGTACCCGAGAGGATTCGAGTTTTCAAATTATTAATAAACTATAGCTATTAAAAACTTAAAAATTTTGAAATTTATTTGTTGGCCCAACTAATAAATTTACAGTAACTTCTCAATTTTGAACAATATTTAAATTAACAAATTAAAAAATATGTAACGACTATAAATTTACTCTAGTTATCGAAATATTCAAGTACTTTAATTCACTCGAGAACCTAAGTATTTCAAATGCTCATGCAATGCAATTAGACTCGGTTTTAACTCGGTTCTAACTTGAACCGATTAACCTCGAAATATTGCTATCGTGTTTTATTTTGAGTTTCGAGTTTCTTATACGTCTCTATATAATGTGTACTTCTTCTATCTCAGCTCTGAATTGTTTCTCTCTTAACAGAAATAATTACAATTATATTGTATTCCTAACCTCTTTTTTCCTGGTATCTTAATTACAATAAAATATTTTTTTAAATTTCGGTTTCTATGTATCACATAGTACAATAAAAAAAATTTATTTTGATCTAATAAAAAAATAATTTTATAAATTAATTAAAAGTTAAAATATTTCATGTGATCTAATTTCTGAGTGCCAAATACCAATATTTTGAAACTAAAATGTTGGACATCTAAGAAAATTCTATCCTATCATAGCTAACTAATTTAAAGATTTTCTTAAGATACAAAAACTGTTATCTAATAAATAAAAAATTTTAATTTTTAATTTCATAAATTTAATTTATAAAGTTTTATAAATGAATTTTTTTTTCTGTTAACTTATTAACTTTTTATTCTATAAGTGTTAAAGTTTTGGATTAAATCTCCTTTTAGATTAAAATTTACACTTGTGTAGAATTTATTTTTAAATAAATATTTAATTCATTCATTAAAATAATTAAATGAATATTAAAATAAATTTAACTGATTTACTTCAATTATCTTAAATTGGATGGAATACTCTGAATTACATTGAAATAATTCTAATAATCCTGAATTATCTTGTGGTATAATGCAGTAATTGGATAATTTAAAAATAATGAAGTAGACTTAGGTAGGTTTGTACAGCTAATTCATGTTGTTTACCCTTCTTAAATAAGTAAAAATAAATCACTCACAATCTATGTGTATAAAGAGCGTTGACTGTCATTTCATCTGGGTTAAGCATGTTTTCATAATTTCATCCTTCTTCTTATAATTATAAGGTGCAATCATTTACAATTTTAAGAGTAAAACTGCTTTTGAGTTATTATATACTTCGTTTTGAGTTTTACTTACGTAATTTCAGACTTTAATAATTTAATTCAATTTAAACTAGAAGTAATTGTAACATTTAACATATTTGTTTAAAGCAAAGTATTATTATCTTCAAAAATGGATCAACAAGATATGGGAAAATCTGGAGAAAAGAAGAAAATGTTTAGTAAAAACGTTACTCGGGTATCAAACAGTGGAAGAAATATAAAAACTCCCAGAAATTTCTTTCAACTTCTGAAGACGAAAGACCATCAAAAAGAGCAAAAAATTACTCCTCGATTAAGGAAAAGTTGGAAAACCTTAAGAAGTATGCACAAACAGTTAATAATGGAAAAACAACACTAACAAATTCAGACCTAGATATAAATAAGTAAGAAAACATCATTTTCTATCATTATTTTCTATATTATTTATAAAATTTTTATAATATTTACTACTTTTTTTTAGAAAATCTGCTAATATCTCTTCTACTTCTGAAAAGTTACATTCTAAAAAATCAAAGTCAAAAGCTTCGACATTCAAATCTGCACAATCATCACCAGAACATGCTATTAAAAATAATTCTGTTGAACCGTAAGTAGAAATGTGAAATTTCTACTAATATTTTTACTAATAAATGTTATATTTAAAATTTACAAAAAATCTTAATTACTAAATTTTTTAGGAAATCAACTAAGAATTCTTCTAAAACTAACGAGAGCCTTTCTCTAAATCCAAGTTCAAACCTTCCTAACAGTGATAAATCAAAAGGTTTAAATTCTCAATCACATCAATCATCATCTTCGATAATTGATGAAAGTAATTCCAACAGCCAGTGAGTTTAAAATTGAATAGTTCTTTATAATACATACATGATGACTAAAATTTTTAAATTATTAAAAAAATTTATATATTTCTTTCATTCTTCAAATTTTGTACGTCTTCCTCTTTTTTATTAAATTTTTTATATAATAATTGACTCACATTAAAAAAAAATTTACTATGATTAAGAATATTCTTTTTATTTTCTAAATAATACTGTTCTAGTTTAAGAAAAATGATTTCTGAATGAAGAATAAAATTTAAAATATTTAAATTATTGTAGAACGCAAACACCGGCTGCTTTTATTTTGAACAAAGCCATTGAAAGTGGCAACCATCTTCCTAGCTCGTCAAAGACTTATGAAAGTCTTCTTATACAGGATGTTCCTATTTTAAATTTTACATCAGAGTCGCTGAACAATTTAAATTTACAGTTAGAACTTCAAGAACGTTTGTCGTAAGTAAAATTCTTGTTTATTAAAATATGTACTATGAAAACATACTACTTTGAAGGCACATCCTTTTAAATTCTTAAGGTAAAGATAAATATATACATGGATTTATAATGAATTTATGCATTTGCAGAAAAATTGAAAATCAAATGGAAATTCTTCGACAGCAAAATTCACAAATTATAGAATTGCTACAATTGCATTTTGGTATGAAGCAACCTTCTCATACACTATATGAACGTTTGAAGGGATTCCCAATGAAGACAATGGAACAGTTTTTTGAATTAGAAAACAATAATTCAGATGAAATATTACAAAAAGTTGTAAGTAACTTTTAAACAAATTTATAAAATCGAGTAACATAAATAAATGTATTAACATTTTATGTTTTGCATTTCACTTTTATAAATAATTTGTCTTTCATGAAAACTGTAAGGTCCAATCATTTGTAAATTATAAATCTAATTAGGAGAAACAAATTTATTTAATTAAAAATTTTTATAAGAATGTTCTGAGATCTGTGTATGTTTTTTTAATTTTGTAGTTTTAACTTTGCTGCGATTTGCAATTATGGATTTACTTTACAATAGCGTTTTTTTCGTAAAAGAAAGTAAATTATAAATAATAATATAAATATAAATAAAAAAATAGTTTATGGAACAATAACTTTTATCTTACTTTTAAAGTTATTTATTTTTGACATCATTTTTATTGATTTTACTAAATTTTATTGTTATTCTGTCACAAAATTATGTGCAAAGTTTAATAAATTAGATTATTTTCTTCAAATATTTTATTAATAACCTTATTCTTCTTTTATAGCAACATCATTTAGTAACGCTGGGAGGCTCTAAATTAAAAGAATTTTTGAGCAGTGCTCTCAAGGAACTCATGACGGATGAGCTAGTTTCGAATTTTACTTGGTTGAAACAACAACATACTCAGCAAATTGGAAATACGAAATTATCTAACATTTTGTATGGTAAGTATTTAATTATATTGTATATTAAGTTTATTACATTATAAAATTAAAGTTTATATAATTATTGTTATTTTACAACAGGCATCTTTACATAATGATATTTTGTATACTTTGCAGAAGCTGCCCGCAGTTGTCCTTTGTTTCTTGGCCCAGAAAATAAAGAAACTTTCAAAATAAATATGTTGGACGTATTAAAAAGTACGAAACAAAGGTTTCAAAATAAATCGAAAACAGGAATCAAAATAAATAAAAGCACATTACAAAAAAAACTAGATGAACTTGATAAATTGGTTCTAAATTTGGAAGACGAGGATGAGTCTGGCGAAGATAGTAATGCATCTGCCATTGAAGCCGATGACGAAGTAGATGAAACGCTCGAGTAAAACTTAATTTCATGTTGTCATATGTTTTTATGTATTTGACGTACAGTAATATTCCGTTACATTTTTGTTATTTTTTATTATAAAAAGAAAAAAAGGTAATTTAAAATTTACCTTTTATATATAGAAAATAAGTTCAGTTGCTGTTTGCATTTCAGATTTCACCATTATAATTATATATATGGTTATGTATTTTAAAAATATATTATGTTTCTTTAGAAAAAAATACCGTTTTATTATTTGCAATAATTATTAAGTATAGACTTAATAATAAGCATTTAAAAAAAAAAAAATTTTGACCAAAAAAAATCAAAATTAAAAATAAATTACAATTTTTAAGGGAGATGGATACAATTTTTTTTTTTTTTTTAAACGAAAGCTGAGGTTTTTTCCTAAAAGGACATATAAATGATAAAGTGGGACTAGAATGTTTAAACATTGAAAAAAAGAATTTTCTCCAAAACGGAGCTAAAAATCGGATTTAGAGCGCTCCGGCGAGTAGAAAACTCTTTTTTCAATGTTTAAACGTTCTAGTCCCACTTTATTATTTATATGTTCTTTTAGGAAAAAACCTCAGCTTTCGTTTAAAAAAAAAATCGTATCCATCTCCCTCAAAAATTGAAATTTATTTTTAATTTTGATTTTTTTGGGTCAAAAATTTTTTTTTTCAAAATGCTTATTTTCAATCGAAAGAGGATGAAAAAACCTTTCCAAAATGTACTTTGTCAAATTTGTATGTTTAATTGTTTAAGAGTAAAAAATTATTGAAATAACCATTGTACTGAAAAACACAAAAATTTAACCCCCTCCCCCTCGGAAAATATTGGACTAGGTAAAAAAATATTTTCACGAAAAATTACTATCTATGAGTACTACAAAAGCCCCAAGTTTTGCTACGATTGGAGAAAAATTTTTCTCCACCTTGATCACTTGAGATGGTATCGCTCATATACATATGGGCGATTCCACGTGAGATTTAAGTCGATCTCTTAAAATCGGCGAAAAATATTTTTTTTCTATTCTGTATCGAAAAAAAACAGATACGTATTTTTTTATTTATGATTAATTGTTCAAATTTTTGAGTTATGAATTTTCGAAAATTTGGACTTTTAAATGTAGACCTCTATTCAGTAGCTTATAAGTCCGAAAATATTGAGTTTAGGAAAAAGTTCTTAAAGAATGAAAGTTTTAGTTTTCTTTCGACTTTTAAGAAATGTAAACAAAAATATTTTTAAAAAATTTTTTATTAAAAAAATTTTTTTTTTTTATAAACAAATTAATTTTTTTTAACTTTGGGCCGGATTTTTTTTATTTTTTTTTTAATTTCTTTGTACCTTATAATATAGAGAAGATTTTCCAAAAAGTCCTGAAATGGGCCTAATGTGTTAAATGAGTTTTAAAATATTTTCAAAAATCACTTGGAAGCATCACAGTGGGATTTTTTTACAATTAACTTTCTTAAACTGTCTACAAGGTATAATTTTTAATATATTTAAGAGTTCTTTGTTTTAAATTACAGGTCTGCGCTGTAAACAGTTTTAAAAAGTTAAATGTAAAAAAATCACACTGTTATGCTTCCAAGTGATTTTTGAAAATATTTTAAAACTCATTTAAATAAAAAAATACGTATCTCTTTTTTTTTGATACAGAATAGAAAAAAAATATTTTTCGCCGATTTTAAGAGGTCGACTTAAATCTCACGTGGAATTGCCCATATATATATATATATATATATATATATATATATATATACTAGGGAGACTCTGCCCCCCTGCGCGCCAACCCCCTAATTTTATATTTACTTCTATTTATAGATAATATAAAGATTGTAAAATGCGATCTTATGATATTAGCTATTCTGAAACTTTTAATCTTTGTCATCAATTTTAAAGTAATATAACCGCCTGCAAGTAAAAAAATTGTCTTTGGCATAGGCTTTGACGTCTTATTTAACGCGCCTTTTTGAGGGGGCAAGCTCTGACCTGTAGGTAAAACACAGATCAAATTTTGACCTAATGTGATGGCTTACATTAAGGTTTCTTTTAAAACCCGTAGCTCAAAAAATAGGTAAAATTAAGCATGTATTTTGACATAATGTAAGGACCTTCACAGGGACTACTTTTTGACATATAGCTAAAAAGATCAAATAAAACATGGATTTTGTTGTAATGTGAGGCCGTTATTTATTCTTTTTTTGACCTATAGGTAAAAAAATAGGTCAATTATGACATAAGTTTTGACGGCCCTTACTATAGGGAGCCCTTAGGAATCCTGACTGCGGCGGCGAAATGTTTTTATATAATAACTAACGATTTCCCCCTAATTCATATATTTATTTTAATTTTTATTTTCAAATCATGTTCTCTTAATATGAATGCATGGTAATAAGTTAGAGTAAATTATATCAGGCAATACTAAAAGAAAGCACTTAAAAAGAATTTTACTTTACGGACATGATTATGATCTTATGGTGCACTTATAGATACTTCTTTATACTTAAAGGTAAAAAAATTGATTAAATTTGGCATAGATTTTGCAGTATCAAAGGCTTAATACGACCCTTTTTACTTGCAGCTTTAACAATAAATCAAATCTGACATAAATTTTGACATAAATTAAGGGCCATTATATGAACGTTTATGACATGTAAGTAAAAGAAGAATGTAAAATTACATGTAGATTTTGACGTAATGTAACAGACGTTTGTGGGCCTCTTTTTACCCGTAGGTCAAAACTGCCCTAACATTGTCCTAAATTTTGATGGTAGCAGAAATTGTTTGTCAAATTTTGACGTTTAGGTCAATACCGCCCTCAAAATTGACCTAAATTTTGAGGTTAGCGGAAATTGTTTGTCAATATTAATTAAACATTGCATAAAATAATAATGCAAAATAATATTCATGGACCTTGTGGAGATTGGTGTTTAGTTGATGGTAAATGTTCGAAACACTTTCCAAAAGATTTTCAAAATGACACAATAATGGGATATATATATATATATATATATATATATATAGTAATGATGCTATCACTCGGTCGATAAATAATTAAAAAAGAGATGAGATAAACGATCACTCCGAGTCAGAATTTCAATAACAAAAGGCAAATTCCTTTTTACGTTTCAACAGCACAGCTGTCCTCTTCAGAAACTACAATTTATTAAACAAATTTAATATAAACATTTTTAACAAAAAAATAATTTTTAAAAAAATTACAATATTACCGTGATACTCGGA
Organism: Leptopilina myrica (nomen nudum); assembly: GCA_032872475.1. Lineage (NCBI taxonomy): Eukaryota > Metazoa > Arthropoda > Insecta > Hymenoptera > Figitidae > Leptopilina > Leptopilina myrica (nomen nudum). Next base: position 10,617,156 of record CM065467.1, read on the forward strand.
GTGATCGTTTATCTCATCTCTTTTTTAATGGGAGATAATTTCTATGTATTATACCGTAGAAGGGATACAAGTAAGACATATGAAAGACCAAATGGAAATATTGTTGATAATAGACATGTTGTTCCCTATTGTCCAGTGCTTTCACAAATATTTAATTGTCATATTAACGTCGAAATTGTTTCAAGTATTAAGTCTGTTAAATATGTATATAAGTATATTTATAAAGGTCATGATGCAGCTTCTATTATTATTACAAATGTTGATGGACAAAATAGTATCGATTACGAGATACGTCATTACGAAGAATACAGATATGTCGGTCCAGTTGAAGCAGTATGGAGAATTCTTAGTAAACCTTTAGCAAAAAAGAGTCACAGCGTTAATCGGTTACCTATACATTTACCAAATGAACAGAATGTAATTATTCGTGAAGGACAAGAAAATCTTGAGATTTCCTTTCTTTTAGAAAAGAAAACAAAACTGTTCGATTATTTTGATTTGAATAAACGCGATAGCACTGCTCATCGGTATTAATATTCAGAAATTCGGGAACATTACACATGGATAAGTGATTCTCTTGAATGACGACCAAGAAACCGTTTTGACAATATAATAGGGAGAATATATTCTGTTAGTCTAAGTCAAATAGAATTATTTCATTTGAGATTGTTGTTGCTTACAACAAAAGGTGCTACTTCATTTAAAGATTTAAAATCAGTTAATGGAGTAATACATGAAACATTTACTTCTGCTTGTTTAGCATTAGGCTTAGTAGAAGACAATCATGAGTGGGTTAGAACAATTAAAGAAGCTGCAGTATGGATGATGCCTCAGTTACTTCGTCGATTATTTGTTAGAATTTTAATACATTGTAATCCTGTGGAACCCAATGAATTGTGGGAACGATTTAAAGGTATTATGTCAGAAGATTGTCGAGAAACTGAGAGTGTTGAAGCAGAAAATAAAGCTTACAGAGATATTAAAACATTATATTGAGTAACGAAGGATATCGATTAACAGATCTTCAAGGATTGTTAAATATAGAAAATGAACAGAATATTTTAGAAAAAAATAATGACTATAATGTTCAAAGACACATTATTTTAGGAAATAAGAAATACATGCAATTAAATGTAAAGCAAAAAATTGTTGATTATGTACTAAAGTCTGTGGATGATTATGTTACAAATAATTGTAGGTGTATATATGTTGATGGTCCAGGTGGTTCTGGAAAAACTTTTTTATATAACACTTTGTGGCATTTATTAAGAAGTTGAGGAAAAAATGTTAGTAATTTACATTTACAGGAGACGTAAGTTTCGTGCTCGGTCGTCACTCTCTCCTAGCTCTCACGCTGAACGCGACTACGATGGCTGTATGTGTGACGTATTCTAATTCTCTAAATACTAGTACACAGCCCATCGTTACAAACCTAAAGCTACACTGAAAAAATGTTAGCATGTCAGACGTTTCGCCTATAGCTTCTTATTCATACTATAGTTTAAGCACAACTATAGTGCCCTGTACCCAGTGGGCACAGGGACGTCTAAAAGAGATCTTTAAAACGTATTTTGGACGTCCTTTTCATATTCCTTTAAGTCTTAAATAGACATTTCTTTTATAATATTTTTTAAGTTAAAACACAGTAATATTGTATTAAATTTTATTTTATTTTTTCTACAATATACATAAATAATGAAAAAATTCCTACGAAGATGGGATCAAACTCGGATATCTCGAGCTTAAAACACTGTGCCTTAAGCACGTCAGCCGTTCAAGACAGATATGAACCTCCACAAAGTTTACGATCTTACGTGTTAATGAAATGAATTTAACTTAGAAAAATTTCAACAACTTGTATATTCATTATTTAAGTCCAAGTTGAACTTTAAAAATATTTTATTAAAAATTTTTCTATTTTCAAAAGTCGAATGAAAAAGACGTCGTTTAGACATCTCATAGACGTCTAATGGCCAGGACATAGAACATTTACATTTTACAGGATGTCTTTTGTATAAGTCCAAAAGATGTCCGTAAAAAGACATCTTCAGCACGTCTTTTGAACAAGTGTGCCCACTGGGTAATGGCAATACGGTGGCACAACAGTACTGCTCATCCGCTAAGCCGATACCAGGCACATCCAATCTTGCGAAAATGTGCAAATCGGTGCAAATCGATTTCCATTAATTTTTACCCCCGCAACGAGAGTACACCGCACAACAGATTCTACTTTTCCTCTTTATTTTATCAACAACTGTTCCAGTATTATAATTACATTATATAAAATTGTCCGCACAAAGAGAGCGGCAAAATAGGTTAGAAGTGCCTGACGTGTCAGACGTGCAAAAAACAGAAGTGTCCATAGGAAGCTTCTAACCTGCGGACATTATTGTATTTCCTGGAAATTTCCAGGAAGTTACCAAGGGTAACCTCCAAAGGTTCTCACGGAAAATTTCCTGATAGTTTCCTGGAAGTTTTTGTGCTATGTGGGTAAATACTAAAAAATTGGAGAATTTTTTATCGACTTTTACACTTAATAAAAAATTAACCTTTAATTACAAAAAATAATTGCCTTACTATTACTAATGAAATGGAGTTTTTAAGTGTTTTCATTTCTGAATTTCCTTTTCTAAACTCTGTGCAACGACTCACATAATTTTAAATATCCTTTAAACTCTAAAGAACACCACTTTGGCATAAGAGGGAAAAGTTTCTTTATTTATCAGTGATTCTAATAAAAGAAAAAAATCGAAACTCGATTACTTCGGTTTTGTGAAAAGTCACTTTTTAGACGAAATTTCAAATGATTTATTATTTTAGCTTTATTAACGTTTTTTATCGCATATTTGAAATATTCGAGAAAAAACAAATAATTTTGATATTTTACAATATTTTTTATCTTTTAATTTAACAGATAAAAAAGTGTTTCAAAAGAGCTCTGCTGCTGAAATGTAATAATTTTTCTACTTAAAAAAATTTTTTTAATTTGTTTTCAGATTCTTAAAGTGCACAGTTTTACCTTTAGAATGACTTAAATTACAAGATTTTCAGTTCATAATTAAATAAGTTATAAAGCTTTTAATATAGAGATTAATAGATTTAGCCAAATTTTACTAGTTAACACCCAGGTAAAAATGATTTGTTTAAACTTCATACGAGTATTATTTTCGTTGAAATTTCCGAACGAAATTTGAAAAAATTAATTTTAAAAAATTCCTAACAAAAATTCGTATAAAATTCTTCACAAAAAGTCAGCCAAAAAATTTTTAAAAAAATTGTCAACCCATATTCGTACGCAATTCGAGCGAATTAATTTTGGAAAATTTTTACAAAATTCTGCATTGTGTAACGTCATATTTAACGTTTCCAAAAATTCTGTATTTTATGCAAAAACATATTTCGAGAAAATATCTAAACTGAAAAAAATAGTTGTAAGCCTAAAAATCAATACTCTAAAATTTTGAGTAATCATAGAGTGTACTATTTTCTTCTCCACACACAAGTAGAGATTTTTTGAAACTATGTCCGTTTAGTCTCTACCGCCAAAATGAAGATAAAATTTTATTAAGATAAACCTTACTTTATTGGCGATTCCAACAGTTCAACCAGCGCTCCAGTGATAAAAAGTTGAACTAATATGTACGTGACACTTTCATAATAAACACATGGCAAAGAGACATTAAAGTCAATTTTGATAAAAGAGTAACTTTTCTCTCTGACACTTATGAACAATAATGTGTTTGCAACTTCTTTTGTTGCTATTAAAAAAGCGAAAAAACCTTTATGAACATTAAGCACATGTTCAAGTTTAATATACATGACATTTTAAAAAATCTATAATAAAATAATTAATTAAATATGACGAAATCAACACGTAATTTTCCTATAAACATTTTAACATGTAATTTTGCTTATCTACGTTATTCTTCCCTTTAAATTAATTTAATCTTTTCAATTTAATACAAACTAGAAATTAAATTTTCAAGCACATGAAAATGTTTTAAATGAATTTTCTATGAAAGTATTTTATTGTAAGTAACTACTTCACATTTACTACTGTAAATTAATTTCATTTACTCTCTGAAGATTAAGTAAATAAATCATTAATGAAGCTTTAAAAAGTCAGATTAACTTAAACTTTTATTCAAATTTTATTATATATTCAATGTCGATATATGAAGAAGATGATTATTAAGTTTTGAAGGTAATTACAAAAGATAAGTTATTCATTTTTAATTGAATAAATATATCATTTAATTTTATCAGATCTAAAAAGAAAAAAAACTTCTTTCTTTTTAATCATCTAACATTTAAACAACATATAACCAGAAATACTACACAACATTTTCTTCAACACATGATTTTTTTATTGTAAAATTATTAATTTAATAATTAGAAACTTTTTTACGTTTTTTTACGTTTAATAGTGTTTTATGTTTTTTAAATTTTACTTGTAACAAATTAATATTCTTGTTTAGACCTTGGTGAGTTTATTAGCAACATTTTTTGTTTCTTATTATTTAGCTTTTTGACAATGTTAAACAAAATTTATCAATTGCATAGAAACACTCTAAGGATACTACTTAACTTGTACCAAAACATCAGTTTTTCTAAAAAAAATTTGAATGTGAATAATCGTTTGACAAAAGCTTTTGTCCATCTGTCAATTAATTAAATTATTGTTTCCATATTGAAATTAAATCTTTTTTATATTCTATCATAATATCATTTAAGATAAAAGGATCAAGTTTACAATTGTATTCCATTTAAATGTTATTAATTTAGACATTTCACAGGCATTAATTTTATTACTATAATTATTATTTTCAAAACGAAAAATAGAATTCAGGATTACACTGGATAATAAATATAGGGCAAAATTTCTCAATTGTCCTAACTTAAAATTGAAAGTCTTCAAATCGGGCTGATTTTTGCACAATCTTTAGTACTATAGGAGAGTACTTTATCCACAAAATATTAAAATATTTTATTAAAAATTGCAGAGGGGGGAGGGGGTTAAAGTTTTTGGTAACGTGTGAACAGTGGATTTTTTAGCTAATGTAGCTAAAATACAGTAGAGTAAACAAAATTTTGCCCTATATGTTTTCGAAAGGTTTTTTCCTCCTCTTTCGAATGGTGTAAAAAAAAATTTTTTCAATTAACAATTTAAGTAAATTTTTTCAAAATTAAAAATATTTTTGACTTTTTTTTGAAAATCGGCATATTTTTTTTCTCTTTCTTTTGCCTTAAAATAAAGCTTATTATATGTACTTTCCATACCCCTTTAGTAAAAAATGCCGTTTTTTTGTTTTCGAATTATTAATTAATTCATTAATAAAAATCAGTAAAAAATTACTAAAAAATGAAATACTTTTTAAGCAAATATACTTTTTTCGATTATGAGCTTATCATCGTAAAGTTGATTAAATCCCGCATCTAACCAGTATAAATACATCTATTGCTTCCTCGTGAGGAAGCTTTGTAGTCGTTTAATTTACAAAATTTTTAAAAATCTATTGACAAATTTTCTTCTATATGGGACTATGTTATATAAGCCCCTGAACAATTGTCCGGATGTATGTATGTGTGTGTGGATCCCGTTTTTTGTGAACACGATAACTCGAAGAGGTTTCAACGAATTGGGCTGAAAATTGCTAGGCATATTTATCATAAAAATATCTCGAAATGAATTGATTGACATTAAAAAATCTATTAAAAAAATTTTTTTTTACTTTTTCAAAAAATAAAATTTTTTTCAAAAAATTATTTTTTTAATTGAATATTGATGTTAATATACAATAAAATCTTCTTCTTTGCATCAAGACGAATCGATTGGTATATATAAAGTATAAAATGTATGAGAGTTTATAGAGGTAATGACAATTAAAGCAAAAAAATTACCTTTTTTCATTTGTGATCTGAACTTGTGTTTAAAGATTGTATTAATTTATTCGTGCATATCTTTTTGAGTGCTCTTCCCATCGCGCCTTTTTTTTTATTGCGAGTTTTAAGTGATGGTGAAATCTCTCCTCTTTGGTTATTGGTGTTTTGCTGCTTGTACAGTGTTGCCTGTTTTTTCCCCTGCAATGGTGGAACTTCTTTTTTTTTGTTATTTGACATTCTAGAGTGGGACAGAACATTTATTGGACTTGATTTTTGCATTTTATTTTATCAGCCGGTTGGAATTTTACAAGTTTAGACTATTTTGCGTTAATACAAGCTATTGTCTGTTTTGTTTTGCTTGTTTCTTTGTTTGTCGTGATGTTTACGGATTCAAATTCAATGGACGAAGCAAATTGGAAGGAGAAGCTTCTCTCTTCGTTGGATAATTTGAATCTCTCTCACACCAATTTGCGTGCTGACATTCAGGCTAGTTCAAAGATAATAGAGTCTTTGAATACAAGAATGAACGATTTCGATGCAAGAGCATCTCGTACTGAGATAACTCTTTCTGTTCTCGAAAGACAAGCTCGTGCTAGGAACCTAATTTTGTTTAATTTACAAGATTCGGAACTTTTTAATAATAATCTGATAAACGTCATTCTTGATATTTTTAAAAAAGTCGATTTGTCTATTCCGGAAGTTGCAGTCGAAGATGCTTTCCGTCTGGGAAAAATTATGGGAACTAGACCGGTTCTGATAAAGTTTTTGGCTCCTAGATGGGTGACACTCGCTTTTAGCAGGGTGAAGGAGTTGAGGCTGGCGGGTTTCACCATAGTTAACGACCGCACCAAGGAGGAGAGAGAGAGCCGTAAAGAAACATTATCTTTAGTGCACAAATTAAGAGACTTGGGTCATGAAGCATTCTTGAAAGGCAGGAAAATTTTTATCCAAGACAAATTTTTAACTGAGGAAGCGGCCAAAGCTCTTATTGCCGACAAAAATTCAGCGTCTGCCATTCCCCCCCCTAGACCAAAAAAGGATCGCAAACGAACGAAATCATCTTCACAAGAATCAGAGGGAAAACCTGTTAAGAAAAAAGGTCGTCCTACTAATTTATCAAAATTGGATCCTAGTGTTGCTCAGGGTAGTGGGCCTTTGGATGATTTTATTAGTGCCAGTGGTTCGACTGCTCTTGGTAATACTCCCCGTTCAATTAATCGAGAATCATCGGTTGCTGATGGACCTCAGATGATAGAATAGCAATCATCTACTACTGTTCTCTCAAACGAAGTGAAATTGCATGCTCGGGCAGAAACGATGCCAGAATCTTTAGCCCCCAGGATTATTTTTTGGAACTGTCATGGCGTCGGTAACATCTCGGATGTTGGCGGTGTCATTGGGTCTCACGATATTCTTGGTATCTCTGAAACCTGGTCAATCAACCCTGAGTTGCAGCTTGATCGTTCTTCAGTGTTCCGGTCAATAGTCTCACCTGCTACCAGGTCTCATCTTTGCGGGAGAGCAAAGGGCGGTTTGATTCTTTTATTTAATTATAAATTTTATAAGGTTGAGCAATTGTTTATTTCACCAAATTATATTTTCGTTAAAATTGTGTCTTCTGTAGAATCTTATATTTTGGGTCTATTATATATTTCTCCGGACTTAAATATTAATATTTTTTTGGAGGATTTGTTTTTGAAATTAATTAATATCGAATCGCGTTACCCGGATCTTCCGGTGGTGATTGGAGGGGATTTTAATTGTAGGCTGTCGGAGTTAAACCAATTGGACTCCGAAATTTTTTCAACATCAAATTTTAACGCTCGCAGGTATTCGTGTGACTTGTTCTCCAATGCCAGAGGTAAAAGTTTAGCTGATTTTATGGACCTTAATAATTTTATTTTGTTAAATGGGCGTTCTTTGAGTGACACTCCTGCGAAATTTACTTTTATGGGGGCTCAGGGGTTTAGTGTAGTGGACTTGGTGTGGTGCTCGTTGGGTTCATTGCCCCTCTTTGAAGACCTTAGTGTGTTACCAATCCCCACTCTCTCCGATCACCTCCCGGTGATCTTGGTCCGTTCCTCGCCTTCCCCCTCCCCTCAAATGGAAGATTCTAATATTGGTCGTAGACTAAAGTTCAATTCATTTAAAGTAGAGGAATATATTACTTCTATGGAGTGGAGAGGGGAGGTAGCAGGCATCGCACAGAGTGTCGACGTTATGAATGATACTATTACTTCGACTATAACTGATATAGCTAATGATTTAGGCATGTGTAGATCGACTGTGCGTAATTTGTGTTTTCGTCGTAAGCCTTGGTTTGACGAGGATTGTGTGAGTATGAGAGGCAGAGTGAGAGAGGCTCTTCGCTTGGCCAGGGGTAACAACTTTGCAACCGATTTTAAGAATAAATATTTGTTTGTGAAATGCTCTTTTATTAAGCTATTAAAACGTAAAAGGATAAATTATCGCAAATCTTTGATTAGTAGCCTTGCTGAGTGTAGGCAATCGACTCATTTTTGGAGAATTGTTAACACTGTTAATTCAAAGGCCTCTCGAGGCACTGTTATTGACCTTCATACATGGGAATGTTTCCTGCACTCATGCTACCCTGATTCATTGCGTCTTGCTCCTCCTGAAACGAGGTTCACCGGACTGACACATCCTATTTTAGATTCATGCTTCTCAACTTATGAGTTAACTAAATGTTTGGATGGCTGTAAGTATGGTAAGGCTCCGGGAGTCGATGGCATTACGTACGAATTTTACAAAAACTTGCCACAGAATTGGGTACTTTATATGGAATGTCTTTTTAATAAAATCTTATCTACAGAAACAGTTCCAAAAGAATGGGGTAGACTCTCTACGTTTATGTTGCTCAAAAAGGGAAATGTAGAAGACCCTGAGAACCACAGACCCATCACTCTTGTTAGTTGTTTGGCAAAGATTTTTACCCAATTATTGTCTGACCGTATTGTGGCTTGGGCGTCGGAGCTAGATTTAATTCCGGAACACCAGTCCGGTTTCAGGAGGGGCAGAGGTTGTCTTGACAATCTCTTCACTCTCCTGTCAATCATTCACATACACCTGAATAACCCGGGGGCGGTTGTATACGCGGCTTTCATCGACTTCAAGGGAGCCTTTCCATCTGTTTCGCACCAGCTTCTTTGGCGTAAGTTGAGAAAGTTGGGTTTGAGTGCAAAAATGATAAATATTTTGCAAGACTTCTACGAAAATGCTTTTACTTGTATTAAAACAAATGAGGGTAGTACTAATTATGTTAAAATTAATCGGGGAGTCCTACAGGGGGAGGTTTTGAGTCCCTACCTTTTTCTTTTATTCATTTGTGATATCGAGAAATATTTTTTAACTAAAGGATGCAAGGGGCTTTCTATTAATAATTCCACTGAGTTGTTGATGTTGGGGTATGCGGACGATTACGTCCTTCTGGCGGACTCTCCCACAGAATTAAACAAAAAACTAGAGACACTTTGTGCCTATTGTTCGGAGAACGAACTCACGGTCAATACGCGCAAAACTAATATTGTTATTTTTACTAAATCTGGAAACGCCAAAGCAAACAGATTTAAATCTTTTAAATATGGAGTAACTGATCGCATTGAAGTTGTGAGTGAGTACTGTTATCTGGGTGTGATTTTTTCGGGATCTGGTTCCTTTCTCCCGGCTGCAAATCGAGCTTCGGAGATGGCTATTTCGGCTGCGGGGGGTGTTCTGAGAACAGTAAATTCATTGGGAGCAGACACGTGGAACACCTACTTAAAATTGTTTGATTCTTTGTCCCTAAGTGTTTTGTTATATGGAGTAATTATTTATGGATTTAAATTTTTGGAGGATCTGGAGGGTGTCCGGCTCGCGTTTCTGAAGAAACTTTTATTTTTACCTTTTAACACCCCGAATTATGCTGTTAGATGGGAAACTGGGTCTCTTCACATGGCACACAAAATCTTATCGATCACACTTAACTGGATTTATAAAATATCGTTAATGAATAATTCAAGGTACCCCAGATTATGTTTCGAGAGATTGAGGGTGCTGGCTTTGAGGAGACCCGATTCAAGGTTTAACTGGTTTTCGCATATTCGGAATTTTTTCGTGGATAGCGATTTGAACGAGATGTGGTCCTCCCTTTCTTTGGATACTATTGGTACACTAAGGGTTTCAATTCTTGAGAGATATGAGCGGTTTCTTGTAGAGCAGGATAGAGCGAGGCTTTTGTTATCAAGAAGCCTTTTGATATATCCTAATTTGACTGTTTCTCGTGGAACTCAGGGTTATTTGATTTCTAGACTCCCTCTATTTTATAAAAGGATTTTTGCACAAATTAGATTATTAAATAAATATGTTTGCAGATTGTTTTTGGGTAAGTCGTGTTATAATTTTCGGGTTGACGAATTGTGCAGGGTTTGTCGCGGGGAGAGAGGAAGCCTTTTCCATATTTTGGTTGAATGTCCTGGTTGTATCCATTTGTGGGTGAACGCCTTCCCGGTATTTTTTAAGAACATGGATAATATTGAATTTTCGGATTGGTTGAATTTTTTGTCATCCAATAATGTATATGATATTAAATGTTTTATTAAATTGTTATTAGCAATTTTACCTGCTGACGAAAGTGATGCGATCTCAGTGAATTAGGTGTATGTGTATGTGTTCTTCTTTATTTTATTTCATTTGGTTTGTATATGTAAATTTTCGACAGTCTTTGACTGACCTCCGCTTGTGGATATACTTAAATGTTAAAGAACAAGCGTATTGTAGTATTAGTGCTTTGTACGGAAGGGCGTTTTTCTTGTAAGCCCATTGATACTTATTACTTAATACTTAATAAATTATTCTAATAATTAAAACCAAAAATTCGCACTTTTATTAGAAATTTATTTCCTTCTTAAAAATTATGTTGCTTTAAAATAAAATGTTAATCTAGACTTAAAAACAATCTAAAAATCTTCATTTCATCAAGACGAATCGATTGATGTATAAAAAGAATATATTTTATTAGCATTTATAGAATTAAATAAAATGAAAAAAATCACTTTAAAGCAAATTTTTTGCTTATCGTAAAGAGGAAGCAAAATTTTCATGTAATGAATATCTTAATTTTTTTATAAATAATTGTTAAATAAATAAATAATCAAAAATTTATTTATTAATTTTTTGAAAAAAATTACATTTCATTCTTCTTTATTGCTTTAAAATAAAGCTCAATATGTCTACATTCAATACGGGTTAAGAAAAAATGCCCCTTGATTGGTTTTCAAATAATTAATTATTTAATTTATTAATTAACAGTTAACTATTAGTAGTAAGAAATTACTAAAAAATGAAATACTTTTTAAGCAAATAAACTTTTTTCAATTATGAGCTTATCATCGTAAAGCTGATTAAATTCCGCATCCAACGAGTGTAAATACATCTATTTTTTATAAATAATTGTTAAATAAATAAATAATTAAAAATTTATTTATTAATTTTTTGAAAAAAATTACATTTCTTTCTTCTTTTTTGCTTTAAAATAAAGCTCAATAAATGTCTAAATTCAATACCGGTTTAGAAAAAAATGACGCTTGATTGGTTTTCAAGTAATTAATTATTTAATTAATTAGTTAACTCATTATAATAGTAGCTTTACGGTGATAAGCTCATAATCGAAAAAAGTTTATTTGCTTAAAAAGTATTTCATTTTTTAGTAATTTTTTACTGATTTTTATTAATTAATTAATTAATAATTCGAAAACAAAAAACGGCATTTTTTACTAAAGGGGTATGGAAAGTACATATAATAAGCTTTATTTTAAAACAAAAGAAAGAGAAAAAAAATATGCCGATTTTCAAAAAAAAGTCAAAAATATTTTTAATTTTGAAAAAATTAACTTAAATTGTTAATTAAAAAAAATTTTTTTTACACCATTCGAAAGAGGAGGAAAAAACCTTTCGAAAACATATAGGGCAAAATTTTGTTTACTCTACTGTATTTTAGCTACATTAGCTAAAAAATCCACTGTTCACACGTTACCAAAAACTTTAACCCCCTCCCCCCTCTGTAATTTTAAATAAAATATCTTAATATTTTGTGGATAAAGTACTCTCCTATAGTACTAAAGATTGTGCAAAAATCAGCCCGATTTGAAGACTTTCAATTTTAAGTTAGGACAATTGAGAAATTTTGCCCCATATATATCATTGTGCTCAATATTTTTATATTTTAGACATAAGTCTGGCACAACGTTTCGGCACCAACATTGGTACCCTCTTCAGGTGCAAATCTGTTAACAAAACCAATCTTTAACAATAATACAAATTTATAAAAAAACATTCCCAAAAAAATTATTTTAATCATTTCAATTATAACCTAAAAACAGACAGTCCTTTTTCAAAAATCATTACGTTTTGTTGTTTGTAAAATCTCAAAAAACAAAGAAACTCTTATTCATAGAGGTTAACTTCATGAAGTAAGAAAAGGTTAGTATAAACCAACCTCTGTCCTTAATTTCAATTTTGCTTAAAAAGCGCCAAATTTGAATTTAGAAAATATAAATTTTTTTTGAAATATATACTACAAATATTCTAAAACACATTCCAAAGATTTTTTAAAGTTAGAAATATCTGTTTTTAAATTAATCGAATTTTGCTCTTCTTTCTTAATGTAAAGCATTTCCATCAATTCTCTCCTCTTTTTATTCTTCTCGATGTGCAATACATTAATATTCTCCCAATCAAAGTCATGATCATTTTCTTTCCTATGTTTCGAAATCACATTATGATAGTATTCATTTCTATTTAGATTATTTTTATGCTTACTAACTCTAGTCTCTAAAACTGTCTCAGTTTGACCAATATAAACTGCTTGGCATTTTTTGCATTGCAATCTGTAGATCACATTCTTCTTTTCAAATTTATTAAGTTTATCCTTGTCTGTATTATAAAATTTATTAAGTTTGAAAGGGTTTCTAAAAATTGTGTTGATATGGTATTTTTTAAGATTGGACTGAAGTTCCTTTGAGTACTGCCCAAAATGGAGAAATACCATCGTGTTTCTACTATTAAAGTCAATTTTTTTACATGTTTCAAACGGATTCTTATTTTTATTTCTAGTATTATTAGCTTTTTCCGTGCCTGGTTGAAATTTCGGTTTCACCGGGGCGCATGGAACTTGTTCTATGCGTGGGGTTGTTGGTCCTCTATCGGACGCGTGCCAGGTCGCGGATAGGTAAACGCTTCCTATTTCTTTCGAGGAATAGGTGGTATCGAGGAAATCAAATACTCGACGCGGACCAAAACCAGCAAAAAGGAAACATACATCATGAGCGATTGTAAAAACATGGAAGAGTACCTGCGGGGTAATGCTTTGGCTAAATCCCTCACTGGTTCCGATCGTCAAGCGGTTAACGCGGGGGCGATGGCCAGTGGCCCACGGATGCAGGAGGGCAACAACGCGTTGGGAGTTCCACAGATCATCATGGACAAGCTGGAGAGACGAGGGAGTACGAGCAGCGTCACTAGTCAAGCCAGCTGCATTTCTTTCTTCAGTAATGCTTCTGCGATTGACATTGCCAGCTGCAATCAAGATCGTGATGAATGCATTAAGCTACGCGAAGAAGAGGAGGCGAGCATTCAAAAAATGGAGGAAGAGATCAGCAAGATGCTGAAATCGTGTGAAGTCCAGAAGAATGTCAACATGATGATCAAGGATGGACTGAGAAGTCTGACGACGCTCATACAGGATGTGAAGGAACAGCACGCAGCAGCCGCCAGAAAAGATGAGAGATTCTACGAAGGATTGACTTGGTCAGAAGAAGCACGGAAAGACCGAAGGATGAGACGTGACCGTTTCAACGCGGCAATGCTGAGAAACGTTGTCTTGGATGCTCAGAAGCGGAAGAGAAGCGATCCTGAGCTTACGAAGGATCCAAAAAGAAAGAAGGAGGAGAGACCTCCCAAAAAGACTGCAGGCAAGGGGACCAAAACGGTACCAAAGCCAGTTCCAGAAAAGAAGGGAAGAGCCACAGTCATAGTCAAAGTGTCCGAAGGAAATACTTTCGCCGACGTGCTGGCGAAAGTTCGAAGAAAAGCTGACCTGGAGGCCAGCCAGACAAGGGTTGTGGGAGCTTTACCCACTAAAAAGGGAGACCTTTTCATTAAAATTGGAAGGTCTTCAAACAAGAAGCTGTTCACCGAGAAGGGTGACTAAGGTGATCGGTGACCTTGGTAAGGTGCAGATAGCGGACCGGCAAATTACGCTGGAAATCCGCGATATGGACAGCCTTACTGAGAAAGAAGACGTCTTGGGTGCCTTGGAGCAAGTTTCTACGGTACCAGCAGGAAGCAGGAAGGTGACGGTCCTCGGACCAAATAAGCGAGGTATGAAGCTCGCTGTCGTGGTCACCACTCAGGAGGACGCTGCCAGATTGGAGAAGATGAGGCACATCAAGGTCGGTTTTGTGTCCTGCAGAGTCAGCAGGAGAGTTATGGTCACCATTCATCTACGAAGTCTGAAGCCATTAGGTAGTTCCGTAGATGGATAATAGGTTCGAAACCCAGGGGATCAAGAAGTTTTTTTAGTCGGTATCCGTGACTGCCTAAAGCAGGTATGCAAGGTTTACTTTTTTACCCTTGCATTTTTGTGCGTGAGTCCGACATACCCCAGGCAAGTGGGTTATGAAAAATTTTGTCGGATAGCTTAATTGCCCTATCTACTAAATTTTTAACTATTGATGCCTTTTGTTCAATTGGATGGCAAAATAGAAAATTAAGGAATCTCCCAGAATAAGTTGGTTTTCTATACCAATTCGTTAAAAGTCTACCAGACTTGTCCTTAATTATCTGAACATCAAGAAAATTAATCTTTTCATCTTCTTCATATTCCATGGTAAAATTCATTTTGGTAAATTCCCTAATCTTCTCCCATCTCTTTTTAATTCTTTGCGAAACCAAATCAAAAGGTATACTAGGAAACATTTTCACAACATCCAAAGAAATCAAAGAAAAATCTTTCAGGATTTCAATATTCTTTATCTTTTCTGTAAACTCAAAACTGTTTTTTACTGAGTATTCCGAGGGAAGGACAGATGCTTTCAGAATATTATTAAGATATTCCTCCATTTTTCTTGTTGGTGAATTTATGGTTGACACTACAATCCTAACTGGATAATTTACTTTATGTACTTTATAAAGCCTATAGCATCTTGGTAACTTTGTATTATCAGTAGAAATATGTTTCTTTTCCACATCTTTATCCAAATAACCCTTCTGTCTCCAACCATCCAACATTTTAAATGCTTGTTTTTTAAGCATATTTGTAGGATCCTTGTCCAAAATTTTATAATTGTTTTTATCATTTAATACTTCTTCTACGTCTTTATAATATTTATCTTTTTAACCAATACTGTGATATTGCCTTTGTCAGCATATGTACATAAAATATTTTTGTTACATCTTATAAATTTTTTTGTTTTTAAAATTTTTTATTTAAGTTCTTTTTCAAGAAAAAGAAAAATTTCGAAAAATTTTCGTTTTTAAACTAATAATTAAATAATTACTGGATGGAATCACTAAGTTTTGATTAATAATTTTATTACTGTTTTTTCGGCAATATTTTGTATACTTTTTAAACAACAATAAGTCAATGTCCTTCGTGTTTCTTCAGACACTTCTTGTTAGTTCTTGTTTTTAAAATTACATTTACATAAAAGATCAAACCGAAATATCACTAAATATTAGTATAAAGCACAAATAAATTCTCCTGAATGAACACAACCTCAATATTCTTTATGTAATACATTTACACTGAAACCTCCGAACTTTAGACATACGAACATTAGACTGTGTTGACATCAAGTATGGGTGAGGCAAGGAGAGGGGTTGAGAGAATGTAATGGCGGATTTTAGGTTAGGATCAGTAGCGTAATTTTAAAATGATTCTTTTTTCTGGTTTCATTTTTGGCGTGTAAAAATTAAAAAATTAATTGAAAATAAAAGTAAGTTACATTCGATATTGAAAAGAAGAGTGAAATATTAAGGAAAATAGATGAGGAAGTTGATAAAAAACATTTTAAAGAAAAATAAAATTTATATCGAACACAATTTTGCTTTCATCTACTGTACGGCCCTGAGTGTTTATACTTTTTGGCGTCAAGGTGTCTACTCCGAACTTTAGACACCAGAACCAAGCAGTCTAAAGTTCGAAGGTTTCAGTGTACTATACTGCGACTTGCAAAAACATTTTTTTCCTGTGCCACAAATTTCTCGCGTACGTAATTAAATTTTTTACTTTTTACGATTCCACAAAAAATATATATTTACTTCGCCTATTTGTTTTTAAACCAACTGTGATTTTTCGCGAAATCAAAAATTAAGCGCTAGACGACCTTGAAATGGTGCTGCTATCGGAGATGAGCTTTACATATGTGACCTGGAATGTTAAAAGGGACCTTAGGTCAAAAAAATCGATTTTCAGTTTGTTAGTGATTCTTATAGAAAACGATCTGCTCTTTTCAACACAATGAATCATACACCTCTAGCTTTATTAGTTTTTTTATAATTGTGCTTTAAATATGGACGCAATTGGTTAAAAAAACGTAGAAAAACAAGTCATGTAAAGTTAGAACCACTTTTTCAAAAAATAAAAAAAATCAAATGAGTTCTGGGTTCTTTAGGAATAATTCTGTAGTTCTTTAATAATTTTTGCTTCCTCGTGAGGAAGCTTTGTAGTGGTTTAATTTATAAAATTTTTAAAACTCCTTCAAATAAATTTTCGTCTATATAGGACTATGTTATTTAAGCCCCTGAACAATTGTCCGGATGTATGTATGTGTGTATGTGTGTGGATCCCGTTTTTTGTGAACACGATAACTCGAAGAGGTTTCAACGAATTTGGCTGAAAATTGCTAAGAATATTTATCATAAAAATATCTCGAAATGGATTGATAGACATTAAAAAATCTATTACAAAATTTTTTTTTTTACTTTTTTCAAAAAAAAAAATTTTAATTGAATATTGAAGTTAATATACAATAAAATCTTCTTCTTTACATCAAGACGAATCGATTGGTATATATAAAGTACAAATTGTACGAGAGTATATAGAGATAATGACAATTAAAGCAAAAAAATTACCTTTTTTATCAAAAATTTAGTTCTTTCATCAAAATTATATTCCAGTACAATAAGATTTTACTCATTTTTTTCAATAATCTTATCTGTTGCATTAAAACTGATCGATTGGTATATATAAAGTATATATTTTATTTGAATTTATAGAATTAAACATAATTAAAACCAAAAATTCGCACTTTTATTAGAAATTTATTTCCTTCTAAAAAATTATGTTGCTTTATAATAAAATGTTAATCTAGACTTAAAAACAAACTAAAAATCTTCATTTCATCAAGACGAATCGATTGATGTATAAAAAGAATATATTTTATTAGCATTAATAGAATTAAATAAAATGAAAAAATTCACTTTATAGCAAATTTTTTGCTTATCGTAAAGAGGAAGCAAAATGTTCATGTAATGGACATCTTAATTCACAACTTGTTTCAATAGTTCTGGCAATAGTCACTAAAAAAACTACTTAAACAAAATAAGGTGCTATATTAGCGTAGCACCACAATTTTTGTAAAAAAGAGTTCTGAGATGGTATTTTGATAGCAAATGAAGAGTTCTAGAGTTCTCTCATATAAATATTAATAGTTCCGGAAAAAAGAGAGAACACTACAGAACTTTGAAAAAATCCGAAAAAATTATTTTTTGCAAAAAATTAATTCTTTTGAGTTCTGACTGGAGTTCTGGTATCAGCCAAAAGAGTTCTGCAAATAATCCTAATACTTTTTTTTCTAAACTTAAAATTAAGAAAACTACAGGACTTTGAAAAAATCCCAAAAAATTATTTTTTGCAAAAAATTAATTCTTTTGATTAATTATTATTAATTATTTTTTGCAAAAAATTAATTCTTTTGATTAATTATTATTAATTATTTTTTGCAAAAAATTAATTCTTTTGAGTTCTGACTGGAGTTCTGGTATCAGCCAAAAGAGTTCTGCTAATAATCCTAATAAACTTTTTTTCTAAAGTTAAAATTGAGAAAACTACAGAACTTTGAAAAACTCCCAAAAAATTATTTTTTGCAAAAAATTAATTCTTTTGAGTTCTGAGCAGAGTTCTAGTATCAGTAAAAAGAGAATAATGATTGTTTGGTAATTGGTTGACAGTAAGTTTTTAATCTTAAATTATATTTAATAAAAAGTGTTGATAATTACTATTAAAGTTTTATTTTGGCAAATCTGCTGTATATAGGGGAGGGTGGACCCATACCGATTCCCCGTACCATACCGACCCCCTTATGTTTCTTAAAGATAGTACCACTAAAAAATTCGTCAGTATCATCAATCGAACACTTTCACAACACCAACAACTGGGCCACAGGTTTTGTCAATGCGTTTGATTTCATTTTGGAGATTCAAGCAATATTAGATTTTAGCATTGGTTAGATTAATTTTTGACATATACGGAATTCGAGCTAACAGTGTTTTTTGAATACAGGAAAATTTTTACGAAATTAATTTTGATTGTGTATGACCTTAATTTCAACGCACAACATTCAAATTAAATTGATTCCATTGATATAAGTGATTGGCAAAACATTTTGCGAAAATAGTGGGGGTGGTCCCAACCCGACCCCCATATTTTTACATTGTAATTGTTTATTCTCTTCTTTTTTATTGTTCACTTGAAGTGAGGATAGGTTTTGCATATTTACTTTTATTTTTTAGGAATTTATAAAATGTTTTACTAGCAATCACAGCACATATTACTTAACTTTAATTCTTATTTTGTTAAATATTTTATTCATTGTCAGTTGTAAAATGTTCTTGACAAGGCGATATGAGTTAAGAAACGTTGTACTTTTCGACATCTTTGGAAGCAGTTAAGTACAGATACAAAAAAAGATTAATAACAAATTTCGTATATATTTTACTAAAAATAGGGCGAAAATTAAAACAGGCTAAACCATTGCTGCTATTGTATTGGAAATTTAGACACTGTTTAACAATTTATATTTATTATCATTTCAAAGAAGGCCTTAAAATTTATTTGAATAAAGTAATAATATTAATTCAAGTCTAACTATGTCAATATAACTTATAGACATAAATAATTTCAGAAGAAAGTTACTAATGATTCATTTATGTACCTTTTTGTTCAGAAAAAGGTCCAAAAATGTATTTAAATTGAGTCCAAATAATTTAATAGTTAATTACAGACTGTCGAATTTTATTTTAATTACTATCAGAATTTGATATCTTAATTTTTCTTGAGATTTCCCCCAAAAAAATGGGGGTCGGTTTCAGACCATGGGGGGGTCGGTTTCGGACCACCCATTTTGAGAAAGTTAAAAACGTAAATTTTCGCTTCTTCTTTAGATCTTTCATTAATGACAATTAGAAATCTCGGCAATCGTCAGAAAACATTGAAAAATAGTTCCTTTAGTCAACAAAAATTTTGAGGAAAACAAAGAAACACATTTTTGGCACATTTTTAGCCTTTACACTTCAGGGGGTCGGTATGGGACCACCCTCCCCTAATATTTGTTAATATAGTAAAAAGATATACTAGTAAAACTTTAACATAACATTATGTTGTCAGTGGTTTTATGCAGAATCATACAAACATATAATACTTTTTTCATTCGTCAAACATACACATAATTTTAAAATACTTTTTGCATAATTTTATTTGTCATTGTTCTTTATTAATACGAAGGACCGTTACCGCTATAACTTTTTTTCTTTACTTACACATACACATCATTTTAAAATACTTTTTACATATTTTTGTTTGGCAGTATTCTTTATAATAATAATTATTATTATAATAATAAAATGGTACAAGGAAATTTGATGTGATAAAAAAAAATTTCTATTTGGCCTTAGGAATGTGTCCACCAAAGAACAGAAATAAATATTATTTTTTATAAAAGTTATTGCAAAATTAATTTTTTTGCAACTTTTTAAACAAAATATTATTTCTCCTAAATGAATGAACCGATTTAAGTGAACCAAGCGAGAATATAAAGGGAATAAAAAATACTTTCGTTTAGAATTAGAAAAATTTTAAAAAGTTTATTTTAATAGTTATTAAACTCAACGGATTTTGATTTCTTATAGTTTTAAGTGTATGTAGATAATTTTTTTAAATTTTTAAAAGGCGCTGAAAATTAAAAAAAATTAATTCTTTATAAAAAATTTATTAATTAATTATTAAAATATAAACTTTTAAAAAATTTTCTAATTCTAAACAAAAGTATTCTTTATTCCCTTTATATTCCCGCTTGGTTCACTTAAATCGGTTCATTCATTTAGGAGAAATAATATTTTGTTTAAAAATAAATATTTAGAAAAGAAACCAATAAGAAAATAAAAATAATATTGTATAAATACAGTACTCACCCGATTAGAAGAAAATTTGAACTTTGATGAATCGATGAGTTTAAATAACAAAACCAATGAAACTTCAAATTACTCAGCTTCCATTAAGTATTAGTTAATGAATATCGGCAAAGCGTGACAGTAGTTTTTCAATTTATTGTTTTCTTAATTAACAATACACTTATCAACTATTCACTTATCTTCCAATCCGTTTTAATAAAACCAGCACAAAAATTTTTTTAAGACAGTCAGCACTTGCAAAAAAATTTGACAATTTTCTTTAACTGCTTCCAAAGATATCGATTTACTAATGAAAAATTCTATAAACCTATACTTTGCAAATCATATTGTCTATACGTATGACTCATTTACTACTAATTAACACTAAATTAAATAATACACGAAAACACAAGCAGGTGAAAACAACTTTAATCTAAAGTATATGAATAATTTGAATTCACTAATTATACAATATCATATTTTACAGCACACTGCGAAAAACTGTATAAATTAGATTGCTATATTTACCAGAATAAAAAAAAAGTTGCAAAAAAATATTTTATCTTCAATTTTTGCCAAAAAAATATTTTTTTTGATTTATTAAACGATTTATATTTTTCTCGATTTTAAGTTCAGAAAAAAGTTTATAAGGATTATTAGCAGAACTCTTTTGGCTGATACCAGAACTCCAGTCAGAACTCAAAAGAATTAATTTTTGGGATTTTTTCAAAGTTCTGTAGTTTTCTCAATTTTAGGTTTAGAAAAAAAAGTTTATTAGGATTATTAGCAGAACTCTTTTGGCTGATACCAGAACTCCAGTCAGAACTCAAAAGAATTAATTTTTGGGATTTTTTCAAAGTTCTGTAGTTTTCTCAATTTTGGTTTAGAAAAAAAAGTTTATTAGGATTATTAGCAGAACTCTTTTGGCTGATACCAGAACTCCAGTCAGAACTCAAAAGAATTAATTTTTTGGGATTTTTTTCAAAGTTCTGTAGTTTTCTCAATTTTAGGTTTAGAAAAAAAAGTTTATTAGGATTATTAGCAGAACTCTTTTGGCTGATACCAGAACTCCAGTCAGAACTCAAAAGAATTAATTTTTGGGATTTTTTCAAAGTTCTGTAGTTTTCTCAATTTTAACTTTAGAAAAAAAGTTTATTATGATTATTAGCAGAACTCTTTTGGCTGATACCAGAACTCCAGTCAGAACTCAAAAGAATTCATTTTTTGGGATTTTTTCAAAGTTCTGTAGTTTTCTCAATTTTAGGTTTAGAAAAAAAAGTTTATTAGGATTATTAGCAGAACTCTTTTGGCGGATACCAGAACTCTAGTCAGAACTCAAAAGAATTAATTTTTTGGGATTTTTTTCAAAGTTCTGTAGTTTTCTTAATTTTAAGTTCAGAAAAAAGTTTATTAGGATTATTAGCAGAACTCTTTTGGCTGATACCAGAACTCTAGTCAGAACTCAAAAGCATTAATTTTTTGGGATTTTTTCAAAGTTCTGTAGTTTTCTCTATTTTAAGTTCAGAAAAAAGTTTATTAGGATTATTAGCAGAACTCTTTTGGCTGATACCAGAACTCTAGTCAGAACTCAAAAGCATTAATTTTTTGGGATTTTTTCAAAGTTCTGTAGTTTTCTGTATTTTACGGAACTATTAATATTTATATGAGAGAACTCTAGAACTTTTCATTTGCTATCAAAATACCATCTCAGAACTCTTTTTTACAAAAATTGTGGTGCTACGCTAATATAGCACCTTATTTTGTTTAAGTAGTTTTTTTAGTGACTATTGCCAGAACTATTGAAAAAATGTTTAAAGAACTATAGAACTATTCCTAAAGAACCCAGAACTCATTTGATTTTTTTCATTTTTTGAAAAAGTGGTGCTAACTTCACATGACTAGAAAAACATCACCACAAAAGAAATGTATAAAAAGTGATCAGATTTGCTTGAAACTTGTTACTCGGGGGTTTTTGGGGCTCTGATTACGAATCTGAAATCAGATTTTCAAAATTCAAAATGGCTGATCCAATATGTCGGACAAAAACTTTAAAATTATTTAAATTTGCCTGAAATTCATTTCTTAGGGGTTTTGGGGTCGCTGATTACAAATCTGGAATTAGATTTTTTAAATTTTTGTCCGCCATATTGGATCCGCCATTTTGAATTTTGAAAATCTTAGGTCAGATTCGTAATCAGCCATCCCAAAAACCTCCAAGGAATGGATTTCAGGCAAATTTAGATAATTAAAAAATTTTTTTGTTTGCCATATTGCATCCGCCATTTTGTGTTTTAAAAATCTGATGCAAGATTCGTAATCAGCGACCCCAAAAACCTCCTAGCAACATGCTATAAAAATCGGTAATAATTTGCTTAAAACAATAGTTTTCCTTGTGAGTCATCCGGTTATCTTTTAGGAACCGGCCCGGTACCACAGTGCCGGTACCGGGTACCGGCATTTACCACCGGGCCGGTGTCTAGCCGGTCGTAGCCATCGGCACACCACCGACTTTTCTGCCTGGGATTAACAAAGAGAAAAAACATAGCTATTTTGAGCAATTAATTCTAAGTATAAAAAGTATTCTTTATTTTCTATGTTTTCATAGTTGTCAAAATATTTCCAATAAACTCAAACTTTAAAATTATAAGTTAAATAACTTGGAATTTAAAGTTTGAGTTAATTAAAAATATTTTCACAACACAATGAAAGCACAGAAAATAAAAAATATTTTTTGTGCTTAGAAAATGTTCGAATAGGTATAATTATAAAAAAGGCATTATAAACAGTTCTTAAATGTTAATGGGTCAGAATTCGTGAAATTTTCACAGAAAACAAGTATTTTTTAAAATTTAATTGTTGATAGAAATCTATTTTGTCTTAGGAATGTGCCCATCAAAGAACAGAAAAAAAATTATTTTTTATAAAAGTTATTTCAAAATTAATTTCTTTGCAACTTTTTAAACAAAATGTTATTTCTCCTCAATAAATGAACCGATTTAAGTGAACCAAGCGGAAATATAAAGGGGATAAAATATACTTTCGTTTAGAATTAGAAAATGTTTAAAAACTTTTTTTTTATAATTTTTTAATAAATTTTCTATAAACAATTAATTTTATTTAATGTTCTGCGCCTTTTAAGAAATTTTTAAAAATATTTACATACACTTAAAACTAAAAGAAATCAAAATTCGTTAAAAAAAATTTAAGAGCGATAATTATTTAAAAAGTTATAATGGAAATTAATATTAGCACGGTGATACTGAACCAACGCTGAACTTAGTTTTTGATCATTTTTATGGTTATACAACTGAATAAAAATGTTAACTCGACAGTGTTTTGTTCATTTCGTAGTTAAAAATAATGTTTTAATTCTCCAAATCATCAAAATCGCATCTCCGTCCAATATAATTTTCATTATAATTTTTAAAATAATTGTCGCTCCTAAATTTTCTCAACGGGTTTTAATTTTTAATAGTTTTAACTGTATATTAATATTTTTTAAAAAAATTTAACAGGCGCAGAGCATTAAGAAAAATTAATTGTTTATAAAAAATTTATTAAACCCAAATACTTCTTTTATTTTTCACACGTAATTAATATTTTAAATTTGCATTAACTCCACTTTTTCCAAAAGTCAATACTGTTATTTTTTTTTATTTTGTTAAATTTTGTAAAAAATTTTCATTTGGTTGTGGTAAAAAAATGTTAAAACAACGAATTTCATTTGTCTAAAATGAATTTTGAAACAAAATGTTTGTGACAAAATTCAAAAATTATATTTGTTCAGAACACAAGAAAAACAAAGTATTGTATTACCTGATTTTGGGGTAAAAATTCACCGCAACAAAATTTCACCTGGGTGAGGGCGCCACTGTCTATGTGAAATAGCATTGATTAAAATTACCCGCAACAAAATTTATACTACTTTTCTTCTGTGAAATAATAAAACATTAAAATATTACTTCGAACTAAAAATGGTTTATAAGCAATAATGAAAAACTGTTACCGTATGTGTTTTTTTAATGTTTAGTCATTCTTCAGCAAATAAATGTTTTTTTATTATTTATACATATAATATATATGGTTATTTTGTTGTATTTTTAGTCTGTCACAACTAAAACAGAAATTTATTTTGTTCCGATTAAGTAACTAAGTTAGTGAGGTTAGGAACAATTGTTTACAAAGTGCATACTTTATACATTTAGCACTAACCAGAAATACTACAACATAACACATTCAACACATTATTTTCCTATTGTAGACGCAGCCTAAAAATACAAAATTAAAAAACATTTAATATACTTTTATGTATTTTTATTCTTCCTTTTATTTCCTTGACTCAGTGTGACCGATAACATCAAATTCTCACTATTTAATACGACTGATTGTGAGTGAAAGAATAAACCATTATTCTTACTTTATTTATATTATAATAAAAAAACAATTATTTGTCGAAAATAAAATAAGATTTCAAAAGAAAACAAATTAATTAACAAATTATTATAAAAACTATTAAAAAATAAAATAATAATCAAAATTGTTATCCAATTAGTTATAATAAATAGCAAATTATTGAGATAATTGACTTTATTGTTGTTAACTTTAATAATTATGAATGTCTAAACAAATTACTACCAATTAATATTTGAATATTGTATTAATTAACAAATTGATTAGATAATTATTTAATAACTTAAATTTTATCAAATTGTTTGTATTAAGTAAATAATTAAAGAAAACTGCTATTTCTGTAAATTCTAGAAATTGGAGTTGGAAAGGGAGATGAAGTTGAGGAAGGTCTTGACCTTCCTCAACTTAAAACTGATAAAAATAGACGGACCCAAAATTCGCCTATCAGGTCCATTTCTTAATGCATTTTCTCTCCATTTTCTTTATCTTAAACCAATCCTAAAAATACTCAATCTCTTTTTCCCTTTCTACAATATTTTCATCCCCGAATTTTCCTCCATTGAGAAAATCAGTAGTGGGAACTGTTACATAAATATATGTGTTCTTTAAGAAAACGTGAGACAATCATCCTTCAAAATTTTTTAAATGCAATCCTTCAAACTTCTCACTTCCATCAGTCAAAAACATTCATTTATGAATGTTTGTAACTTTGTAAAATCCACTTGCCTCGACCTCGTGTTTTTACACAAAAAATTTGTTTGTTGAATGAAAAATAATTATTTCATAAAAAAAATCATCTAATTAATATCGGTAAGTAAATAAGGAACTTTATTAGTATTGTTTATTACGTATTTGACTTAGATTTTAATATATATTTGTGAATATTGTAAACAAAAACACGAGTAACCTCAAAACTTTACTTTGAAAAAGAAACTTTTACTTTAACCACTTTAACATTAAATAATTGTAATATAATTTTCAAAAAAAAACTATTAATATATAATTATAAAAAAAATTATATTTCACAATAAATATACATTTGTGAAATGTAGATTTACATTCATACAACGATTTGTGTAGAAATTATAAAAACATTTAATATACAATTATTATTATAATAAAATAATCTCAATTTATAGAAATTGTTTTTTTATAATTGCATATTAATATTTTTTTGAAAATTATATTACAATTATTTAATGTTAAAGTGGTTAAAGTAAAAGTTTCTTTTTTAAAGTAAAATTTTGAGGTTACTCGTGTTTTTGTTTACAATATTCACAAATATATTTAAATCTAAGTCAAATACGTAATAAACAATACTAATAAAGTACCTTATTTACTTACCGATATTAATTTGATGATTTTTTTATGAAATAATTATTTTTCATTCAACAAACAAATTTTTTGTGTAAAAACACGAGGTCGAGGCAAGTGGATGTTTCTAACCTTTCACAACACAGCTGCAGACAGAAAGTTTGCGCAGACGCGAATATATGCCCGCGGAGCATATATTTTTGTATATGCGCGCGCGAGCATAAATATCTTCTTCTTCTTCTTAAATGACTTCAGGCTTAGCCAACTGTCAGAACAACAAGATATAAGTAGGAGAACAAGAATTAGAAAGTGACCACTTGTAAAAAGCAAGCAATGCAACGACGCCGGTAGCGAGTCGGCAAATTGGGTTGAGGTTTGATAAGTCCATGCGGGCGTCCAATTAAAAGAGCAAAGTCGTATAAGGACAGGTTGTATATGGAGTGTGGTTATTTCTCTCTGAGAAATAGGGGTAAGGTTATACCAATTGTTTAGATTTACAGATAAATCCCCCCACTTCTCTTACCGTCTCGCTGTCCACGTTGAAGACCAATTGAGAAATCGTAACCTCTTTTGAGTCTAATAATGGAAATCTTTTGCTAATAAACTCGTAGAAAGAGGTTCGGAACTGCTCTAGGAGATGACATTCATGCAGAATGTGATTTAAAGTTCTCCTCTCGGCTCCGCACAAACAGCCAGACTCCGCCATCCAACGGATACGCTCGAAATGATCAACCGTATACGTGTGAGTAGTACGTAATCTGGTTATCGTATTTATCCAGTTCCTTGGAAGTGAGATTCCCTCAAACCAGGGCCTTTGTGTTTTCTCTGTTATTCTAGAAAAATATGTGTGAGTAGCTCAATCAACCTCTCCATAAGGCCATAGGGCTTTTATCCATGAAGTGTGATCAGGAATCAGAAGGGATGATAGAATATCTTCCATGGGGGCAACAAAGTGTGTACGATTGGAATAGCGATTGGCCTCACGACAGATGCCATCTGCCCTCTCGTTAACAATGATGCCCGCATGTGACGGGACCCACATAAGGCTGAATTTGGAAGGATTGCGATTCTTATGTTTATCGAGAATGAGTTGACGAATCTTGTAAACCAAAGGTGAGTTCTGCTTGAATGAGAGACAGTTTTTAATTCTTTCCAAAGCAGAGAGTGAGTCTGAAATTATAAGTGTATTTATATATTTATGTTTGATTGAGTAGAGAACAGCTCTAAAAATAGCATAGAGTTCTGCAGATAAGGTAGAAATATTTGGTTGTAGAGGGGTTCCACACGAGAAGCCACTCTGTTCGTCATAAAAGGCCGAGGCCGAGAGAGATGATGCAAGGTTAGTTGTGGCGTCCGTATATATAATATGGTGATTTGAGAAGGAAGTGTTGACATGTGTTCAGAAAACGTTTTCAGGATGTTGTGTACTTTGCAGTGTTGTACCGATTGTAGTATCGCAATCAATTGGAAGTGAAAGAACGTTCCAGGACCAATCGAAATACGATGTTTCTTTAGTTTGTAGGGAAAGTTTGGTGATGGGGTGCAGGCGTCGAAACGCATTGAGCAGAGTTATATTTGACGTTTTAAACGTGAATTCGCCCCTTATATCCTTTTCATTGAGAAGGATAAGTTTAGGAATGAGTGGATTCTCGCTCCAGGTTAGGTTTCGTAACAGGAAGGTGTTTGTGATGTGTGATCTTCCGAGACTTTGGGGGGATTCGTTAAGTTCCGACAACAGGACGAGTATAGGTGTCGATTTCATGGTGCCAGAAACCGTTCTCAACGCGGCATATTGTACCCTGTCTAGAATCTTCAAGTTCGATGTGGCTGCATCAGCATACAAGGGAGCCCCCCAGTCTAAAATGGCCCTAATTAGATTGCGGTAAGCCATCATTGCTATGCTAGTCGAAGTGCCCCATGTGGCTCTCGAGATTACCTTTAGTAGGCTCAGCGCTTTAGTGGCTTTGTCTGCTACCAAGCGTATAAGTGCCTCCCAGGTTATTCTTTTGTCGAGCATGATGCCTAGGTGTTTTAGGGTGTTTCCGATTTTGATTTGGGTATTGAGTAAGTTTATGTTAAGATGATTGAAGGTGGATTTGGACCTGGAAAAAATACATGCCGTAGTTTTTGTCGGAGCAATTTCAAGGCCAAGGGTACCCAGCCATTCGGCGAGAGAGTTCAAGGTGGCGTTAACTCCGTCCGAGATATCTTCGTCTTTGCGAAATCTAGTGTACAACAGAAGGTCATCAGCATACATGGTGAACTTCATGTCAATTGGAAGAAGGTCTACAATGTTTCTTAAATATAAATTGAAGAGAATTGGGGAAAGAACCCCCCCCCCCTGGGGAACCCCTACTCCGCAGACCTCCGGATTCGAACCATCAGGTTGAAAAGAAATAAAACATTTAGCTGTGATAAAAGAGATAAAATTAATAATATAAGTGTTAATATTTAAATCGATAAGCTGTTTATTAAGTATGTTAGGGCGAACGTTATTAAAAGCGCCTTTTATATCAATAGATATTGCCAAAGTGCTATGGGAGAGCGCAAAGCCATTATAAGTATCCGTGACAAACGAGGCCACCGAGTCTGTTTATGAACGCTTTCTACGGAAACCGTATTGGTGTTTTGGAATAAGACCGCGTTTCTCAACCTCATGTTCAAGCCTAAGCTGTATGAGCTTTTCAAAAACTTTCGAAAGAACTGATGTGAGGGCAATTGGACGAAATCCTTTGCCACGAGGTTTAGGTAGTGGAATGACCCTAGTGTAAAGCCAAGAATTTGGAAAAGAGGAGAGCAACAGCATACGGCTGAAAAGGGTCGAAAGAAATTCATGGGCAACAGTGCCCAGACCCTTGATGATTTCCCCTGTAATTCCATCAAGTCCTGGTGCTGTATTAGATTTACAGGTTGTTATGGCTGCTCTAAATTCAAGGTAAGTGAATGGGAGAATTGTGTTGGGACTATAGAATAAGGGTATCTTGAGGCAAGGAATACTGACAGGAGGAACATTTTTGGAAATCAAATCACTACGAAATTTGATCAAGACTGGAGTTTGTGCGTCTGTGGATATGTTTGTAGAGAGTTGATTTGAACGAGAGGATAGAGCCTTTAAGGTGCGCCACAGGACTGATGTACCTCGCTCGGGTGACATGTTTTCGCAGAAGTTTCTAAATCCTAGAGTTTTTTGTTGTCTAAGTGCATGTTTAATGGACTCATCTCTACGTCTGAACTCAGCTTTATTTTCCGCAGATTGATTGGACTGGTACCATCGATAATTTTCCCTACGTTCCGACAATAATTCGTCGCATTCAGAATTCCACCAAAGAGGTTTGGCATATGGTTTATATAATTTATTTTGAGGTATGTATGCCCCGTGATTTAGTAAAGATTGTTTGAGCTTGGAGATGAAACAGTCATAGATGTAAGCTGGGGAATCGGCTGTGCCGAGGGACAAGGAAGATTCTAGAGATATCTGTTCTACCGAAGTCCGGAAGGCAGGCCAATCCAGATCCTTAATACAATATTTTGTTCCTGTAGGTAGGACTCTTTTTGGTCTAATATCAGCCGTCAGAAGGACAGGATGATGGTCCGAAGAGAAAGAGTCTGAATCTATTGAAGTATTAGAAGATTGAAGTATTGTTGGGGAGCAAAACATCAAGTCTAAGTTACTTCCAGCCACATTAGCGTCTTGGTATCTAGTAGGAAGAGAGGTATTTGAAGGGTAAAGTTCTTTGTCTAACATAAAGGTGAGTAAGGAGGATCCTCTGATGTTTGTTTGTGAGTCACCCCAGCTGGTATTACGTGCGTTAAAATCCCCACAAAAAATATGATTAGGGTTATGGGGGAGAGTGTCAAAAATGTCTGCCCATGTGTTAGGGGCAATGTCACCACCAGGTGGGGCATAAAGGCATGTTATTTGAGTGCTTTCGAAAAGTGAGCGAACTGTAATAGAAACCACGTCAACTTGAAGATTAGGTAGTTGTAAGGTGAGGGTGTTAGTTAACTGAAAGACGATTTCTCTGCGAATGAGAATTAGAACACCACCACCTCTTCCGTCAGGTCTATCCTGGCGGACTGTAACAAAACTAGGGAGCTCAAAGTGTGACCGGGACGACAACCAGGACTCTGTAATACAAACCATGTCCGGATTGTGAACCCATAGCAACACTTCCAGCTCCGGTCTCTTAGGGATGATGCACAGTGGGGCAAAAGTGGTTTGTCGTGGACAAATCAGTCTAGAGGTTACAAATATTGTTCGTTTTTAATAATTTTTTTTTAAATGAAAACTTATAAAATTGCGCATCGATCTGTGGTCGTAGAATTTTGAAAATTGTTAACAATTTTATTTATTTAACAATAAATATGAAAAAAAAGACAGAAAAAAACTGTATTCATGTATATTTTTTAATAAAATGCATTTCTATTCATCTATGTTGCAATAATTGAAAAAGGAGTTTGAGATAAACAATATTTATAAGTGTGGACTAAATAAAAAATTTATTTAATTAGTTATAAACAAATAAATTTACGACACGTATTTTTTTAAGACAAATTAAATTTTTTATGTTTTAAACACAATGTTTTTTTTAAGAAAATACAAGGATCTCATTATTTATAAGTACTAATGGTATAAAATAATTATTTAATAAAAATTTGTTAAAAAATGTTAGTTAACAAATGCATAAAACAGTCAATTTGAAAGATAGAGGTTTCGGTTTAAATCACATTATTTACTAATTAACAAAAGTTATTATAAATACATTTTGTGGACATTTTTTGCAAGATTCCAATATTATTTTATAAACAATAGTTAATTAACAAATGAATAAAAATGTCAATTTCGAAGATAAAGGGTTCCTTTAAACTTACATTATTTACTAATAAACAAAAGTTATTATAAATACATATTATGGACATTTCTGCAAGATTCCAATATTATTTTATAAACAATAGTTAATTAACAAATGAATAAAAATGTCAATTTTGAAGATAAAGGGTTCGTTTTAATTTACATTATTTACTAATAAACAAAAGTTATTATAAATACATATTATGGACATTTCTGCAAGATTCCAATATTATTTTATAAACAATAGTTAATTAACAAATGAACAGAAATTTCAATTTCGAAGATAAGTCAAGATATCAGATTTGATTATTTTATATGGAAACAAGTCATAATTGGAAAAATTGCATTCTTCAATTTGTTTATTATTTTATAAACAATAATTAGATAACAATCACATATCTTTAGTAATTCTTACTAGCCAGAGACAATTTTTTTGGTTTATATCGAAATTTATTTAAATCTTGTTAAATTTCAGTTCCTGCAATTGTTTAAAATTATGATAATAATTTTGTTAAAATTCTTAATTAATAAATGCGTAAGTTTACTAATTTTAAATCTACGAAGTTTGTTTTAATTTATATTATCAGCTAGTAAACTAAAGTTCTTAGCTTAATTTTTAAACTGATTTTTATGAAAAGCTTATAAAATATTAATTTTTTATGATAATAGTGTGGAAATTCAAAAATAATAACTAATTAATAATAATAAAAGAATTTTATTTACAATTTAATAAATAATATTCAAATTGTGTTAAATTTATTTCTTAAATTTTATCTTAGCATAATCATGCAATTTCTGAAGTTTTGTGCACACATCATTTTTAAAAATGAGCGGGCTTTACATTGTAGTTCTTATTGTGTCCGCAAGGTGGAGTTAACTGCATTAAGCTAAACTCTCTCACTATTGAATCGCGTTACGAAAAATATATATACAGCAAACTTTTTATGTGAAAACATTACGAATCTTTCGTGTTTTTCGCAGGTAAGTGGAATTGTAAATTTTGATATTTAAAAACTATTAATCAGTGCTAGTCAGAGCTATAATTCTGTTCTTTTTTGAGTTCATCATAAAGTCCGTTTTTTATCGCTGTTTTAACTTTCTATCTATCTTTTTTTAGTTTTTTAAAATATTCTTCTTTTTTTTCCATTTCATAGTCTTTTATTTTCAGTAAACTTTTAATAAATTTTAAAATACACTATTCTGATGAGCTTTGTTTGAATAATACATTTTAGACATGAATTCTATTGAAATAAAAAATAGAGAACTTGTCGATGTATTATTACAAACGGAATCTAAAACTGCAGAAGTATTACTGTTATATTTAAAACAGAAATATAACCTTTCTGCAGAATTAGAAAAAGCTGTTGAAAAAAAACTTGTGCAATTTTTTTTGCCAACATTTAAAAGCAAGTACAAATCTAGCTTAAGTATTACGACTCAATTTCTCCAGAAAAATGATTCTTGGCTAAAAGGTACGTTTTTTGCATCAGAAACATCATTTTCAAATGTCCGAAAAACTAAAAATATTGATAAATGTTCAGAAAAGATTAAAAAAAGAAGAGTTGATCAAGTAAAATCATTGATATTTAACAATGATGTTGATGAAACTGACAAAATAGAGGACTTGAATAAAGAAACTTTAATTCATATTGTGAAAAAAAGTATTGTGGAACAAAAAGAAGTGACAAATCTATCTGTGCAAGATGTAAAAACCGAAGAGACAGTAAATGAAAATTCCTCAATATTTACTGATGATGAAGCACTTTCTCTTTTCATGGATTTAAAGTTAACCAAAAATGCATACGAGCTACTTTGAAAACGTCTGAAAGATAAGCAAGTTGATATTCTTCCTCCTTATAAAAAAATCACAAATGCTAAAACCCAATGTTATCCGCCAAAATCTGCAACTGAAATATCTGAAAAAGGTGCAAGTCTGAAATTACAGGATTTACTGGACCACACATCTAATAGAATTTTGAAAATAAATAATTTAAATCTACCGGAAACAACAAAAAATTTAACATTGAAAATTAAATATGGTTGAGATGGAACATCCGGATTGAATCCTTATAAATATAAAGCTGAGAATGGTGAAAGTTCTTCATCTAGCCTTTTTATGATGTCACTTGTTCCAATTTCTCTTCAGACTACTGATGAATTGACAACAGTTTGGCAAAATTTTCGAACTTCATCTCCTAAATCTTGCTTACCTATATCCTTCCATTTTATGCCTGAAACGAAACAAACAATTGTAACTGAACTTGAAAAAATTCAAAACCAAATTAACGGATTAAAAAAAAGGGTGTATCGAAGTCTGTAATAAAATTTACAAGATCAATTACGAATTAATGTGTACAATGATTGACGGAAAGGTATGTCAAGCTATAACTGGAACTTCATCTGCTTCAAATTGTACAATTTGTGGAGCTAAACCATCTGAGATGAACAATTTGAAAAAGGTGAAAAATAAGGAAGAAAATTTTGATGCTTTCCAGTTTGGATTAAACTTTACATGCCTGGATTCGTTTTATGGAATGCATTCTGCATATTGCATATAAATTACCTTTTAAACAGTGGAAATCAAAAACAAAAGAGCAGAAGGAAATTTTTGAAAATAGAAAGCGGTATATTCAAGAGGAACTTCGAAAACAAATTGGCATAATTGTAGATGTTGTAAAACAAGAGACAGGTTCTACTAATGATGGGAATACCGCAAGAAGGTTTTTCGAAAATTTTTAGATTGTAGCCAATGTTACAGGAGAGAGCAAAGATCTAATAAAAAATTTGTACATTATTTTGCAGGTTATGGCATGCGGGAAAGCAATTCATACAGACAAATTTGATGAGTTTTGTTTAAAGACTGCAGAGATTTATGTAAAATCATATGAGTGGTATTACATGCCTGCTTCAATGCACAAAGTTTTATTGCATGGTGCTAACATAATTAAATCTTTCGTGATTCCTATCGGGCAGCTTTCTGAAGAAGCCCAAGAATCAAGAAACAAAGATTTTAAACACTGCAGAGAAGCTCACACTAGAAAATCGTCATTGAAAAACACAAATGAAGATTTACTTCACTATTTACTGGTATCAGCTGATCCTTATTTAAATAGTTTAAGAACCGAATTTTCAGTAAAAGAAAAACCTTTGATCCCAGAAGCAAAAGAGTTGCTTTTTAACGATTCTAATGAACCCATTGCGGTATAGTTTTCAAATTTTCTTTTTAGATTCAATCTTTTATAAGTAAATACAAAAAATTGATTTTTATAAATGGAACATTATTGATCTTGATCTTCTTCCAGAATTTAGTCAGTCTTACCAATCAGCCCTTTTAAGGGCTTTATGATGTTCGTTAGTAAATAATGTAAATTAAAACGATCCCTTTATCTTCCAAATTGACATTTTTATTCATTGGTAATTAACTATTGTTTGTAAAATAATATTGGAATCTTGCAGAAATGTCTATAATATGTATTTATAATAACTTTTGTTTATTAGTAAATAATGTAAGTTTAAAGGAACCCTTTATCTTCGAAATTGACATTTTTATTCATTTGTTAATTAACTATTGTTTATAAAATAATATTGGAATCTTGCAAAAAATGTCCATAAAATGTATTTATAATAACTTTTGTTCATTAGTAAATAATGTGATTTAAACCGAAACCTCTATCTTTCAAATTGACTGTTTTATGCATTTGTTAACTAACATTTTTTAACAAATTTTTATTAAATAATTATTTTATACCATTAGTACTTATAAATAATGAGATCCTTGTATTTTCTTAAAAAAAACATTGTGTTTAAAACATAAAAACTTTAATTTGTCTTAAAAAGGTACGTGTCGTAAATTTATTTGTTTATAACTAATTAAATAAATTTTTTATTTAGTCTACACTTATAAATATTGTTTATCTCAAACTCCTTTTTCAATTATTGCAACATAGATGAATAGAAATGCATTTTAATAAAAAATATACTTGAATGCAGTTTTTTTGTCTTTTTTTTCATATTTATTGTTAAATAAAAAAATTTTTTTAACAATTTTCAAAATTCTACGACCACAGATTGATGCGCAATTTTATAAGTTTTCATTTTAAAAAAAATTATTAAAAACGAACAATATTTGTAACCTCTAGACTGATTTGTCCACGACAAACCACTTTTGCCCCACTGTGTGATGCTCCTAGCATTCCACAAGAGTAGTTTTAAAGATTTATTTAAGTTGACAGTATCCCGCTGGGACATTTTCAAGAGAATCAGGGGAACACGAATCAAAAGAAGGCAAAACAGAAATAGAAACAAAAAACGAATATCAGGATGAAAATAGACCTGTGTAAAACACTAACAAATGCACCCTCAAGGGTGAGCAATCAGAGTCAATAGTCACGCATACAAGGGATGGTAAGAGGATCCACTCGAAGTAGATCAGTGAGGACAAGGTAGTAACGCCTGAATTTGTTGTATGCAGAGTCTCAATTCACCTGAGAGATGGTCAACTATTAAAATAATGAGCAATAAAAGGTCAAGTTTAAGTAAAATATGGATAGACAATTACATACTAGAAAGTGAACCCAATAGTCCAACATGCACGATTAAGTAAACAAAACCACAAAACAACATAGAGTATTGAGATAAAATGAAATATATAAGTTGTATTTAGATGTTAAGCAAATAAATAGTAAGTAGTTTGTAAATAGTTTGTGACACAAGTCGAGGTCAAAGGCGCCGTAGGTCGAACATATGAATGACTTTACGCCCTGTTGTAAGCTATACACGGAGAAAAATGAAAATTCAGATTTCGGACTAAATATAAAACAATTTGAATGATTTATATTATCGTAGGAAGAATTATTAAATTTTAGTTCTCTATTAAATGATTTTGGAAATGATTTTCAATTAAGATCAATGCTGAAAATCTTAATAAACGCTAATAGTCTTCTTTCAACATAGTGCAATCAGATTCCGTAATTAATTCAAAGGTGAAAAGAATTAGGTACAATTATTATTATTTGCATTTATTTTAATTCAGCTACTCAATTGTTACAAACTTTGTATCTACGTTTACTTAAAACGGGGACTGTTCTTTGCGAAAGTCCTTAGATTCATATTCAAACAGTTTTTATGAATTTTCTGTAGGTCGTAGGTTCGATTTCCCTCGTGCAGTTTTGTAATTGTCTATTATTAAATTTTTAAATTACATAAACATTTTTTTACTTTGTTTACTAAATCCACTGCTTATTGTTCTTCGTCATTTTTAATACAGTTTAATTAAAAGAGGAATAATATTTTCAAAAAAGGAAACTACATTTATTCATATTATTTACTTTTTTGTTGCTAAATTATTAATAATTAACAACTATAAATAACAATAGAATGATTCAATCTGGTCTCAAATGGAATTTCCAAACATTGGGAATTAATTGGTTTCAACATTACAAACCCAGTTTGGGGTTTGACTAGGTTGCCCACTTTGTAGATTGGGAAACCCAGTTGGGACCACATTGGAGCCCAACCGACTTTTCCACACGGGATTGGAGTGTTCACCTTTTTAATCAGTAGGGGAGAGTGGGGCAAAATGGGGTACCTTTTTGTAATTGGCTGTTTACAGAGAACCAAACGAATAAATCGATTCAACTAATCATCAGAATTCTTCTTTGTACTCTTAGGTTTGAGGAAATTATGATAATAGCGGAGAAAAAAATTTTTGAAAGAACTTATATCCCATTTTCTGAGAAGGTGCAAAAACCATACAAATTACCATACAAAACATGGAATATTTTTTCAAAATTTGTTAAATTCTTGTTGTAAGAGATTATAAATACAAACAACCTCGGTTATTATACTCAGTACTTTAAAAAAAACATTAAATAAATTATTGGGCCATAAAGATAATATAATTAAAAATTTTAATACAATTTAAATGATTAAAATTGTACCAAAATTAGAAAGTTATGTTAAATACGTTTTTTCAAAGACTGAAAATTGTGAACTAAATATATTATTATAATTTTTGTTATTGAAGGTAACATTTTTGCTTCTTTAAATTATTTACAGAAAGAATAAATAAACAAATTTTAAGCATATATTACATACATTTTATCAGAATGTTTTTTTATACATAATTAGAATAATTTTAAAATTCTTAATGTTTAGTAACAGAATTGCTTTTTTTAACATTAATCTTTTGAAACATTGTTGACCATGATAGAACACAAAAATATAAATTAAAATTTTTTTAAACAAATAAGTTTTTTATACGTAACGTAAAAACATGATAAGACTTTTTTACTCAGCTGAATCCTTCTTACTTGTTCCATTTTTTGCAGTTAACATTTTTTTAGAATTAACCCTTTTTGCAGCTGGAATCTTTTTTAAATTTGCCTTTTTTCAGCTGGAATCTTCTTAGAATTCGCCCTTTTTTTAACTAAAGTATTTTTAGATTCTGTATTTTTTTTATCATAAGTTTCTTTGGAAGTTTTAGTTTTAGAGTTTACATTTACTTTTAAAAACAAGTCATTAAAAAATTGTTTGCCTTTTGGTTTCAAATAGCGTACTAATGATTTAACATCTTCCATTTTTTCAACAGTTATTCCAACTGGTAAAGTTTTATCAGAATCAATTTTCAATCCTTCAAATGTTGCTGAAATTTCAGGAATAAAAGTGACTGGATTTCCATTATAGGAGTAGTAGACGTTTACAGTTTTGTTAGGAAAATATTCAATTTTCACAGCTTTGCTGATTTGAAGATCTTTTGGGATTTTAACTTTTTGTTGTAAGAAGGCTTCAAAATCTTTCGTGTTTTCTTCCGGTTTTTCAACTATTATGAACGGTGGATTTCTCGATTTTTTAATTATGTCTATATACTCTTCCGCCGTTTCAATTGATTCAACTTTTTTTTTAGTGCTGTACATGCCGAAATTTCGATCGCACTGGCAGTACGAGTGACCACGAACAGGGTATAAATGGACAATATTGATTTGAAGATATTCAGACAGTAAAAGCTAAAAAGAAGAGAGCACGTAATTTTTGTTTTGTCCACCGCAGGAATCGGAAAATAAACTAATCGTATTGTAATAACAAAGTTTAAATTCTTCCTCTATTACATGTAATAAAAAATTCGATGTAGAGTTTCCCCCTTTCTTTAAAAATCCTTCAATGAATGAAAACATATAACTCCGTTCATGATCATTGTTGAATACATGAATGTTAAATACATTTAACCATAATAGCCTTTTGTAAAATTGGTCTGAAACGGGGATTATTTTTCCAAATAGAACGATGGTATTTTTCCTGATTTTGTACTGTTACTTTTTTGTGACATTCGAGTTTACAACAGTTTTCTACGACTTGAAATATTTTTGTCTCTATGATTTTTCCAGATTCTGAAACGTACTCTTCTCCCTACAATTATAATTCATAATTAAAACGCTATGTTTAACATTATAACAAACAAATATTCTTCGAATAATAAAGAATTAAAAACAGGTATAATACAAAATCGAAATATGCAAAGAATATTATTTTAATAAATTCTTTCTTTTTATTCATAAAATACAAATATTTGTTTAATAAAAGAAGTCTTTTTTATTTAGATTTAAGAATACAATGGTTAGAAAATAAATTTTCATATCGATTTAAGATTCTTCCTATCTTAATTACATAAAAAGTATAATTCTGCTTAAACTTTAAACTAGTTTATAAATGGGGCATTCCATGTCAACTGATCAAGGTGGAGAAAAATTTTTCTCCAATCGTAGCAAAACTTGGGGCTTTTGTAGTACTCATAGATAGTAATTTTTCATGAAAATATTTTTTTAACTAGTCCAATATTTTCTGAGGGAGAGGGGGTTAAATTTTTGTGTTTTTCAGTACAATGCTTATTTCAATAATTGTTTACTCTTAAACAATTAAACATACAAATTTGACAAAGTACATTTTGGAAAGGTTTTTTCATGCTCTTTCGATTGAAAATAAGCATTTTGAAAAAAAAAATTTTTGACCCAAAAAAATCAAAATTAAAAATAAATTTCAATTTTTGGTGGAGAAAGACGCAATTTTTTTTAACGAAAGCTGAGGTTTTTTCCTAAAAGGACATATAAATGATAAAGTGGGACTAGAATGTTTAAACATTAAAAAAAAGAATTTTCTCCTCAACGAAGCTAAAAACCGGGTAGTATTTTCTTTAAAGTTGCAATATTTTTTTAAATTGTAAATTATACATACCTTATTTTTTGCTACTCTTTTAACATTTTTCTCCCAAAGATCTTCATTCTTCAATCTTTTTCTTCCAAAATGTAAAACTGTCGTGTTCGACATGTTTATTTCACTAGCGCACTTTTTAAATTCGTATTAAATACAAATTTTTATGATAATATTCACTTTGACAATAAGACACACTTTTCTGCTTTTTAACTTAAAAGATTGCACATTAGAAAACATCCGCATGTTTTAGAACACACACGGAAAAAATTAGTCGCTGAAGTTTTCAGCTACTACTCGAAGACTCTCGGATATGAAAAAATACTTTATAAACTTATAGAAATACTCTATGATTTTAGCAGAAATTCTCTAAAAAAGTCGAGGACTTTTTATAAACCTAGTAGCGGAAAAAAGTCGTGGAATTATTGTAACACTTTGATACAAAGTTTCGTCGACGAGTCGAGGAAAACGGTGCGCAGAAAAGATGCGCATACTCTCAGGCGATAAACGCGATCTGCAGTCAATTTAATACCGTTCATTTACAAATTCTTGTCTACAGTGTTTGTGAATTATATATTGGAGGATTAAAATCTTTTTATATGTATATATAAAATATAATTATTAATCGTTAAATAAGTTTTTAGAATAATGAACAGAAAATAATTTTATTGCCTTAGTTATTATTTTAATTAAATATTATCATTTTTCTATTCATTTAATAAATTAAAAATAATTGTAAAATAGTCCTTAACGTATACTGAAATACTCTTTAAAATTCTAAAATATGTTGAAGAGAAATATTTGAGATTTTTAATTTTCAAAATATTGCACTTTTTCTCACAAGCGGTAAAGAAAGGTTCCATTTAGTATATAAGGACGATGAAAAAGTAGATTCATATAGCGTGCGAAACAACGAAAGTGTAGGATAATATGCGTATTGGTGTTAGCTATTTAGTTTTAGGCAGGTTATTAGTGATTAAATAGTGTCAAATTACATGTGATGAGTGTCGTGATTATGTATAAATGTAGGATTGTAATTAAATATAAGGCATAAAAGAAATGAAATAAATAAGAACTGAAAGAATTTTTTTTACTGGTCCGCAGAATTTTTCATTTTCCGCGACTATCGTTGAAAGTTTAGAATACTGTAGAAGAAAATTCGAACACGTCTTTTTTCCTCGACTGTCGCCGAATCGTTCGCACTGGCTGTGTTTTCATTTTCCTCGACTGTCGCTGAATCGTTCGCGCTGGCTGTGATTTCATTTTCCTCGACTGTCGCTGAATCGTTCGCGCTGGCTGTGTTTTCATTTTCCTCGACTGTCGCTGAAAGTTTCAAATCCTTTTTCTAAATTCTCTTCGAATGTAGTACATTTTTTCTTCGATCTTTCAATATAATTTTTAAAACAGAGTGATTTAAAAATTTAAATACTTTCGACTACATCCGAAAGTCTTCTACAAAGTCGAGGAAAATTTCAGCAACTAATTTTTTCCGTGCATAAATTGAACGTTAGATCCTCCTTGTTTACAAACACGACGTGTTAACTTAACGAAACATATAGTAACAACAAGCTTCTGAACATATACAACTTTAAAAAAAATATATATATATTATATATATATTTTAATTTTCTATTAATAAATAATTAGAGAAAAAAATACTTTAAAGTAAGAACCTGTTGACATCCTATAAAGTTGGTGCTTAGTGATATTTGCACGCCGCGACTCGGTGTCGCGCTCTTCGTGCTGTCTTTGAACCTTAATATTTTCCACATTTCTTGTTAAATCAATCTGATATTTTCCAAAAAACTTCTTTATACACTAATAAACAAATGTCTCACTGGAAGTTTTTTCAGTTTGAAAGTTCACCGCAGACTTTTTGTCGACGAAGGTAAGTTAACCTAAAATTGGCACGCCTTTATTTACATTAACAAATTAGTGAACAATTAGGAAATTTTTACATTCTGATCATTTTATCGTCTTCCCAGAACCCAAATAGACTTGCATAGCAAATTTGAAGTCAATTCGACAATAATTGTCACAGATACGATGATTTATGTTTTAGAAAGCAATGAAATTTAAAAAACAAAATTTTACAGTTTTTCGTCATTATTTCCGACAATATTCATTCTAAAAAAACGTCAAAAGAGAAAAAGATGCGCAATTCAATTTCCTACAAGGTAGTGCTTTTGAAAAATCAAAATTTCAAATTTTTATTTTGTCACTTTTCTTAACGTTTGACTGGCATTAAGGGCCAGTCCCATGTGAGCGTGAAAACGGAAAACGAAAAACGTTTAGCCAATAACAACTTCCGATTCAATGGAAATCATTCTAAAAGAAAATTCTTATTGGTTGAACGTTTTCCGTTTCCCGTTTCACGCTGACATGGGACGGTACCTTTAGAGTGTTCATCCGAGCGTCGGGCGAGTTCTTGAATTGGGAGGCTCAATTACCCCCTCGACTAAAACTAAACTATATTTTTTATAATGATATTTTATATCATATAGGTGAATTAATTTATACTCAAACTATAAATTACTATAAAAAATTCAGGACATTTATGTATTTTTTTAATTTGTTAATAAGAAAATAAATAATTAATAAATATAAAAAAGTACCCTTATAAATAAAATTCTACTCTGTTCTATAAGTTAACGCGGGGTGAGATGGGCATACGGGGTTGAACGAGCCATGAGATTTTCTTATAAAATATAATTCTTTTTATTGTCAAAAAAATTAAATATGAATAAGAAATAACCAATATAACCAAAAATGTAAAATATACAAACGTTTGAATTCTTATAGTAGTAGAATTTTAGATACTTTATTTTATTTTAGATAAAAATGCTTAAATTCTACCTTTTTGAGAAGTGTGCTATGGGGCAAAATGAGTCTCAAAAATGGGGCGGAATGGGTCGAGAGATTAAACAGTTATTACCTATATTTTGAGGTTATGTACATATAAACATGCGAGTTGAGCACGTGTTAAGATAAAGATACAGTGAGATTATTTAGTAAACGTGTTTTTATCATATTAACCCATACCGCCCCAGCAAGCGTCTCATTTTGCCCCACACCTGGGCAAAGATAGTTTCTCTATGTTTACCAAAAATTTTCGAAGAATGTTGATCACGAAACTATTTTTTCTCTCACCTGTCCTTAATTACTAATTTATCTATAATTGCCAACCACGATCAAAAGAAACAATTAAATCAATTTGGAAAAAATGAATCAATCTTCCAGAAGACAAATTTGATTCAACTTGGAATGATGGTCATAAAATGGAACAAACTGGAAGCGTTTGTATATTGACTTTCAAAAGTCTACTTGACAAATTTATAACAATATGAACCTAAACAATAAATAAATCTAGTTTATCTAATTAAAATTAATTAATATAAATTAACGAATACTATTAATAATTATTATTACCCCAAATGATGAATTATTAAATAAAAACAATTTACACATGAAGAGAGCACTTTTATTAATAATAACAGAATATTAATAAAGAAGGAAAATTTTAATATTTCCCAAATCTCTTTCGAAGATTAAAAATTGAAAACAACGTTTCAAGTTATACCTCGACGTATTAAAAATAAAGGTGTTGGTTATCGTCACTAATTTAAGGTCATGTTATTCAGTGTTAAGTTTTTCCATAGTAAAATATATGGAGCACGTGAACATTGAACAACATAACCATCAGGAGAATTTTCACAAAAAAATGAGAAACAAACAACATTTTTTTATTTTTATTTCTTAAACGAACACTTTAAAGAATTCTATTCTCATATTTGCACGATTAAATTGGTTATATCTTAGTCCATTTTACTCGAAATTTATTAAACTTTAAAATGATCCTACTTTGATAGCTATTATATCCATTTTTACTAAAATATTAAAATTTGAAGTAAAGCGAGCATTCAAATGTAATCAGTCCAAATGTACTGAAACTTTCTAGCCCCAGTGTACTCTTTGATTAAAATTACTAAGAATGACGATAACAAACACGTTTATCTTTAAAAAAAATAACAATAATAAGCATCTCACAATGTGTATCAATCTAAAACCACTTGAAATCATAAATTCAATGTAAACAATGAAAATACAAATCAACGCCCATCAGACAATTTTTGACATTCATGTAATTTTTAATATACAATAAAAAAGTAGAAGCAAGTCGAGAAACTGAATAATTTCCTAATTTATAATTGTTTAGTAATTTAGGAAATTAATCAAATTTTAAACTCGAATCACTGGGCACAAACCTATATACAAATTAACTCTCGAAACAGTTTCTCAAAATAAATTTAAATAGAATATGTAAATAATAAAATCGGCGATTTTGATAAGGCAGTGAATTTGATTAATTATAAAATTCAGTCAAGCCTCTATTAAAAAAAATAACTATAAACATCATTCACTTTTCTTTAAAAAGGTAGTTGTATACACGCACAATTTTATAATACTTATAATACTAAAAATCACTAGATAAAATTATTTTTTCATAGAAAATATATTAATTCCTTCAAAGGACAATCTGATTAGCCAGAAAAACAAATCTCAGTATATCAACTTTTTATTCAATATAGGTACTCGAATCATTCAAATTGACATTGAAATTTTGTTAACCAATTGTTGCATTTTCGACTCATTTAAAAAAATCCACGCATA
Organism: Leptopilina myrica (nomen nudum); assembly: GCA_032872475.1. Classification (NCBI taxonomy): domain Eukaryota; kingdom Metazoa; phylum Arthropoda; class Insecta; order Hymenoptera; family Figitidae; genus Leptopilina; species Leptopilina myrica (nomen nudum). Next base: position 10,660,933 of record CM065467.1, read on the forward strand.
TTTTTGTAAAACCAAAAAAGTAGCGCTATAATCATAAGGGAGACTGAGGTGAACCAGGTCATTTTTTGTCAGATCGGTAAAAATGTAGGTAATTATTCTCTAAATCCAAGTTAATTTATATCATTTGAAAGCTTATGATTTCTGCTAAAAAATAAAAAGTGTTTGATTGATCATTTTTAGTTTTACTTAGAAAAAATGTTTAATATGATAAACTGTAAATTGTATAAACAATAAATACTGATTCAGTAAATAATAAATGTATGTTGCATGAATTACAACTATGGATTTAAATAATGTTATATTTTATTAAGAGAAAGTGAAATGTGGTTACAATTTTAGTTTTAACAAGCCATAAATTGTATTATTGTTAAAATATAATACGTGAAATTATTTTATATACTAAATTTAAAACTAAGTGATCGGGCGGCTTTGCCCTGAATATATTCATCACATGTCAGAATAAATTTAATTAAATCCAAAAAATATTTTTTTCTAACTTCTCTAAAACCACCTGATGGCCTTTGATTCCATGTTGAATTCATGAAACTTAATTAACGAAAGTTCGTTAACATCGGCTGAATGTTTAGTACTATTTACAGTAAATCTCCATCTTTAAGTTGAGTTCATAGCGTCAAATCGCTAGTGAGCGGGTTTATTCCAGTCTCTCCTACTTAAATTTTGAAGAAGGAACTGAATCAATATTTAAAAGCACAATTATCAATACCCATGTATTTTGATGTGCTGAACACGAATCCAAAGAAAGATTTGCTCCATCACGTCAGGATTTTTTTCTAACCTCACAAAACATGTCAGATTTTATGTAATGTAGGTAACATTTTTAAAATTAATTACACTTGTTTGAAACTTGTTTCTCCGAGATTTTTAAGGTCACTGATTATGAATCTGCTACATAGACATTATAAGAATAGACTACGCAAGAGGACTGTAATTCAGCTTGCAGTATAGAAAGAGACAGACAATGCATTTGACTGAGACGGATAGAGCAGAATAACCATTTGTCAGACTCTTTCTAACGCACAGCATGCTTTGGAGTGAGGGAGAAATAAGAGAGGTTTTACGCTCAACCTATCTCCTTTTATACCACCGGCTTGCTCCTTTCATGGAACTCATGGAACTCGCGCAATCTATTCTTATATGTCTATGATCTGCTATCAGATTTTAAAAATGCAAAATGACGAATCCAATATGTGAGACAAATTTTTTAATTTTTTTAAATTTCCACTTTACTTGGTGTCTAGGGGTTTTCGGGATCGCTGATTACAAATCAGTAGTCAGTAGTTGTTAATTTAAAACTTTTGATACCAAGTAAAGTGAAAATCCTTAAAATTTTAAAAACTTGTCTGCCATATTGGATAAGACATTTTGCATTTTTAAAGTTTAAATTAGTAACCTTAAAAAATTGCTGCTTCTAATATATCTACAAATTTTTTCTAATGATATTCATTTTCAAATTTTATTGCTTGAAGAAAAGCTGAATTTTCGTTATTTTGAATTTCCAAATCAACTTGTTTTTAAAACGGCTCCACAGAAGATTTTCGTTTGGAAAACAATGTACTTATGATCTACACGGGAAAAAAGTACGTGAATCACTCCTTGAAAGTGCTTGACTTTTGGATAGGACACAAAATACAAGGCGGTATCATATACTTTTTATTAGAAAATATAAAAAAGTCCTAGAATTATTCTAGTACTAGTATGGACAACAGTGTCTTTTAAATTTTATCCAAAAGTCATTTATTCAGTTTTATAAAGTACGTGAAAGATTAGTTGACTGCGCTTGAAAATTCTGTAGAGTATGCGCAGTGTGCGTTGCTCGTTTCTATCCAAGGTAAATGACAGTTGATCGTCTGTTTCTATTTGTGGATACGTACTTTTAAGTGTTAAGTGTGTGTTTATATTTAAGTCATATGCGAATGTATGTGTGTGTTATAGGTTAGTTCATAAGTGTTGATAAACGTCAAAATGTGATACAATAATAATTGTTCTTTGTTTGTGTGATTAATTATCCAAATATGTGAATAAATGAGTGAATTTCAGAAGAAATGTGAACAAGTGGAAATTATATTTTTTATTTTACAGAAATATACCATTTTTTTTAAAGTCAATGAAATTCTCAAGCAAGGTAGTAGAAATTTTCATTGACTGCTTTTAAAACTCTCATGCAAAAGTACTAGACTGTTTCTAGTATTTTGTGTCGTATCCAAAAGTCAAGTACCGAGTCAATGAAAATTTCACGTACTTTTTTTCCGCGTAGAATCGAAATCAAGAATAAAATTCTGGATGCCAGAACCTTTTAGTTAAATCGGTTTAAAAAGCACCGTGATTTATAAGGTTAAACATTTTATGGCTTCAACCAGAAAGATGGCTCACCACTATCAATAATAATAATTTATTAGAAATACCTCTTCCTAATTACACTGTCCGACACTAATTTTGCCCCTTCAATAATTTTAGTCACTTTCGATAGATTTTTTCACTCTGATTACGAATCTGAAAAGAAAATTACTCTAGCACGTCGAGTTTTTGGGAAAATAAGTGTTAAATAGTTAAAAAAAAAGCATGTTTTTAGCTATATTTGATTATGATTAAAACAAAAATAAGAGGTGATAGAATTTTGATTCTGGTTTCAAATGAATGCTTGAATCACAACCAACAACTTTCTTGAGGAAGAATTCAAAGGCATTTCCGATAAGGCAATTAAAAATGATTTTTTCTTTTGCATTAAATTTTGTTATTAATCAAATTTTATTAGCACCATGTATAACCTTAGCATTGTGAAACAAGTGATAAACAAATAGTTTTCAGCATTTAAATTCATAGCATTTTATATTATTTTTAGGTTACTTATATTTTATTTTTAAAAAATGTTTAGCAATCTAATTTTTAGAAATCCCTACAAAAGTTTTTTAATTAAAATTTTATTTAAGCTTTCATTGTATTTTACAGTTTTTATATCTTAATTTTAAATAAATTAAATTAATCAATTCTTCTAATAGAAATTAAATGTCTAACTAGTAGAAGAAAAAAAAGGATATTAAATTAGATATTTAGTGATCATACAAATTAAATTTTTTGTTATATTTAAACACTTAATTTATTCTTAAAATTAATTATAATTTAATTTTTTATTATAAATATTATTTTCTCATTGTTAGATGTTGAAATTTATTTTAATTTTTAATATTGTCTGCTTTTATTCTAATGGATAAAAACAATTACTGAAAGCAATGTTTTAATTTTGGAAAAACAAAACATTAAATTCAGAGGAATATTTTATTTTAAAGACATCAATTATATGTTCAAATTATTTATTTATTTTGTTGAGTATGTACGTCAAGATTGCTAAACATTTTTCGGTAATAAAATATAAGTAACCGGAAAATAATAAAAAATGTTATGAATTTAAATGCTTAAAAATTAATTTGTTTATCACTTGATTCACAATGCTGAGGTTATACACAGTGCTAATAAAATTTGATTAATAACAAAATTTAATGCAAAGGAGAAAATTATATTTAATTTCCTTACCGGAAATGCCTTCGAATTCTTCCTCAAGGAAATTGTTGGTTGTGATTCAAGCTTTCATTTGATACCAGAAACAAAATTCTATCATCTCTTATTTTTCTTTTAATCATAATCCAATATAGCCAAAAACCTGCTTTTTCACTTTTTAACACTAATTTTCTCAAAAACTCGACATGTTGGAGCATTTTTCTTTTCAAATTCTTAATCAGGGTGAAAAAATCTATCGAAAGTGACTAGAATTATTGAAGGAACAGAAAAAAATTCATTTTTGTCGGACAGTGTTATCAAGAGTTGGGAATATTATTATTACAACTAATAACAATACCTCGGGCGCGAAATTGTGTCCCCTCGGTCCCTTCATTTAGCCATAGTCACAATCACCTATTTTGCTCCCTTGATAGGAAAATAACGAATCTAAAACTTTTAATCTATAGGAAAATACATTGGTAACCATTGGCTTTTTCTTTTAGTTCTATTGCACCTAATTCCTTCTTCATTCGTGAGTTCGAAAATGCATTAAGATTGTGTTATCCAGTGATCACGTGCCCCATATACTTTACTATGGAAAAACTGAACACTGAATAAAATGACCTTAAACGTAATTTTATAATTTATAAAAAAATCACTCTACCTCGCATAATACACCAGCAATACTTCTTTGGATATTCATTTTCAAAAATCGTGTTTACCAATATTATTGTGTAACTGTGTAGTTACTAACAGTTCATTTTTCAGTATTTAATTGTAATACAAAAGAAATTGGTTAATTCAAGTAAAAAAAATGAAAAAACGAAGTTTAATAGTAAACAAAATAATATTTTACCTTTTTACGTTTGTTACTTGTTATTTCAAAAAAAATATTCAAAAAATTAGACCACGAAAAGTAAATAAAAAAAACAATTATTTCAGTTAATGAATTGTTTATTCACATTGAAAAATGAATTGTTACTTATTTACTTAAGAAGATAATATTTATAATAATTTGTTCAGTTTTATTCTGTTAAAATGTAATCAATTTTACAAAAGTCAGAACAGTATAAAAGAAATTCAGTTCAAGTTGATCTGTACAGTTGCACTTAATATTTCATTAATTTTTTTCAAAGATTTTTAATATTATATATGTCTATTAAGATTCTCAAAAGAGAATTTTAAGTTTAAATTATTTAAAAATTTTTGCTAATTTTTTTGTTTCTTTTTGTTTTAGAAAAGCGAAATTCTATTTTTTTAATTAAATAATTACTCATAGCTGCGTTTTTGGTTATAAGGCCAACCAAGGATGATATCGAATTGATTCCTTACTCCTGTCCCCATAATCGTATGTCACTTCAACTCCCTTTGCAATATCATCCTTAGCAATGAGAACTAAATGTGGAATTGACTTCACCTCAACTATTCGAGTTACTAAATTACCATTACGAGAATGATTCACTAATCGTCCCAGTTTATCAGATTCTGCTGTTGCGTCGACACTAAAAAAATGGAAAATTCAATTCAATAAATATTTTTTAAAACTAAAAGCTACACACTGTGTAAATTTAAAGTGCAACGAAAATAAAAACATCAAACTAGCGAAAAGAAATAACAAAAATGAATGATAAAGCTTCCTATTAAAAAAATGTTGTAATGAACAGCAAATAAAAATTGTTCCTATCCAAAAAAAATTTTTTTAATTGAGAAATAAATGCAAAACCAATTTAAAAAACTAAAATTGATAATAAATTCAAGGGAAGCACGTGCAAAAGACAAAATGAGAAAGAAAAAACAAAGCAGGAAATATAATTAGGAGAAGACACAGGGTTGCCACAAAAATCAAGACATCATTTTGACTTTTCCTCTGCGATCCATATAAAAAAAATTCCAAAAAAATTCTTTATAAAACCAATTATTTAAAAAAATAGGAAATTTCGCTTATACCCTAAAGTTTTAATTACTTGTTTAGAAAAATTCAATCGTGTACAAAAAAGGATATCTACTATTTATTTAAATTTATTTGATTTCGAAAATAAATAAATCTACAAATGACTTCAAAATTTTTTATTACAGTTTTTATGAACAATCAAATTCTTTTAACAAGTTTCTTTAAATTTTTTGATAATGTTTTTTAATAATTTTAATTAAAAATTTGCAAAATAATTAAATTTTTTTTATATATTTAAATAAATTGAACAGATTTTTTTTAATTTTTAAAAATAATCTTGTCTTTTCATAATTATAATTAAAATTTTGAATAATTCAATTTTATTATAATGTATTGATACTATTTGAATTTCCGCAAATAATTTTTCTATTTTTATAAAAGTAATTGAATCATTCCAAACAATGTTATTATTTATGAAAATAATTAAATTCGTGCCAAGAATATTATTAAAATTTTTGAATTATAGTAAGCAACAATAATTAATTATGTGCTTGATAAGTAATAAAAATTTAATTCGCTAAAGAAATAAATAAATATCAATTATTAGAACATTCAGAAATTTTAAGTTACAAAAATTTAAGAGAAGTTCAGTAATTGAAATTGTGTAGATTTTTCTACCAAAATGTAGGCGAAAATCGACTCCTGATCTTAAATTTTAATATCCGCTTGAATGCGTGAAGTTTCTAACAAAACATTAAGAAGATCTCTTTTATTCGTTTATAATTTTTTTATAGAAAATAATAGTATCAAAAATGTTAGTTCAAAACTATGGAATCAAATTTTTTTTCAAATTTCAAGTGTTTTAACTATAAATATTTCTAAGTTAAATAAAATTATGTTTCAAATGTTTTGAAAGTCTAAATCAAGGATAATTTTTTACATCTTTGAATTTATATTTTATCAATAAAAAAAGTTATTTTGTATATTAAAAAAACATTAACATGTAACTAAGTACATATTTAATTTTAATTATTTTTCTTTTTTGTATAGTAATTTTTTAAAATAATAAATAAAAAAACTTTATAAAAAAAATTTAATTTATTTACATGTTCAAAACTTTGTAAAAATTTATAATTCAGAACTTTTTAGAAAATTATTCTAAAACTGAATTATTGTGATTATGAAAAGCTTCTAAAGTGTAAAAAAATTTAAGCACAATAACAAGGTTTTTAAAAGTATTTTAAAAATATTTTTGGACTCCAAAAGCCAGAATTTTTGTAGTAATTTTAGAAATTTTATATTTTTTCAACCCTTTTGATAAAATTCCCTGTTCTTTTCCTGATTTCCTAAATCGGTGGCAACCCTGAGACAAAAAAATAACATCAGAGAAAAAAGAGTAGAAAAAGAATTGTACCAACGAAAATTTGAACAAGGCAAAATAGAAAAAATATTTCAAGTTTTACAACTCTTGATATGACACCGCAAAATTGTTAATTTTTTTTACAAAGAAATTATTAAATAAACAAATGATAAAATTATAAAATATTTCTGTTATTTCTTTTGGAGAAACTTGATCATTTTCTACACTGGATTTACTTAACAATAATTATAAGTAATAACAAAGAAATATTATTTGTTAGATTGCCAAAAGAAATTTCAATTTTCCGATTGTTCTAAATTCATAGCTTCGTCTGATAGAAAAAATAATAAAATAGTGCCAGAAATAAATATTATAATTTACGGAAAACAATGGAATAACACAAAATTATTAGCTGCATTAGTTTCGAAGCTATCTTATAAGAAAGCTTCGAGAATGGAAGAAAGTGCTAAGTGAATTCATAATAATAAGTAACCTATTTTTATTATTTTTTGTCTACACGGAGAGAAAAAACAAGGCTTTTCTGCATGAAAAAATTTGTATTTAACGCGTGAAAATTATCACAGTACAAATGCAGGACGCTCACGGTTTTTCCCGGTGAGAAATCCGGTAAAACTGCTACCTGAAAAAGGCATGAATCGAAGTCACGGGGAAAAGCCATATTTTTTCTCTCCATGTATAACGCAATTTTTTTCTTAAAACTTTTTCTTTTAATTATAAAATACTTTTAAAATAGTAAATTAATAGTAGATGTACTGCTGAAAAAAGTACGATAGTAAATTAATAATAAATAAACTTAATAATTAATTGAAACTTGAGTATAAAATTTGGTTGAAAATGGTAATTATTAAGTTATTAATAAAAAAAATGTTCATTAGGGTCAGTCCATTATATTTCACTTGAAGCTGTTGCGGCCTATTTTTAAAAAAATCTCATAATTTGTAAAAATAATGTTTAATATCCATAGAATTCATTTTTGAGAATTATTTTATAAAATTTTTTGAATTTAACTTAGAATTTTTATTTTTAAGTTGAGTTTCACAGAAAAAAGGTTAGATTGACAGTTATGAAAATTTAATAAAGAAGCATGGAAATAATTTAGATAATACAAATTTCTTGATTGATATTTGTTAAAAATGGGCTTATTTACTTGAAAAAATAGATTATTATGCAAACATACCCAAAATAATAGATAAAAATTGATTTTAAAATTTACCTATGAAATGTCAAAAGTCACTGCATTTTAATTACATTTCTCTAAAAAGTATATAAATATTTAAAAAATTTATTACTACATAATGTAAAGTACTTTCAATGTACTTTCAAATTATGTGCTAACTTTTTAATTTTATAATAAAGAAATATAAAAAATTTTACCTTTAATATTGAGTGTTTCATGATTTTCAGAGATTTTAATTAATTACCTTCTTTTCTTTTCATTTGAATAAATTTTGGTAATGGAGAACGAACTACTTTGTAGTTTTATTTATGTTTAAAAAATCTGCTTCCAAAAGCGATTTTTGTTGGTTAAATTGCAGGTAATTTTATAAAACTGAAGTTGACTATGACAATAATCTTGCAAAAATTTATTTGCATTTTAACTAACAAATTCGTTTTTTCAGCAGATTTTTTAAACTAAATTTAAACTAAAAAGTAGCTCATTATCCATCACCAAAATTTAATAGAATGGAAAAGAAGGTCAAACTTAAATATTAAGACAAAAAATGGATTTTTTCGTCTTGCACCTGAGAAGAAATAAGTGATTAAAATCTCTGAAAATCATGAAACACTCAATATTAAAGGTAAAATTTTTTATATTTCTTTATTATAAAATTAAAAAGTTAGCACATAATATGAAAGTACATTGAAAGTACTTTACATTATGTAGTATTAAATTTTGTTAATATTTATAAACTTTTTAGAAAAATGTAATTAAAATGCAGTGACTTTTGACATTTCATAGGTAAATTTTAAAATCAATTTTTATCTATTATTTTGGTTATGTTTGCATAATAATCTATTTTTTCAAGTAAATAAGCCCATTTTTAACAAATATCAATCAAGAAATTTGTATTATCTAAATTATTTCCATGCTTCTTTATTAAATTTTCATAACTGTCAATCTAACCTTTTTTCTGTGAAACTCAACTTAAAAATAAAAATTCTAAGTTAAATTCAAAAAATTTTATAAAATAATTCTCAAAAATGAATTCTATGGATATTAAACATTATTTTTACAAATTATGAGATTTTTTTAAAAATAGGCCGCAACAGCTTCAAGTGAAATATAATGGACTGACCCTAATGAACATTTTTTTTATTAATAACTTAATAATTACCATTTTCAACCAAATTTTATACTCAAGTTTCAATTAATTATTAAGTTTATTTATTATTAATATACTATTAAAATACTAATTTCAAAAAATGGTTAAAAATAGAAATTTCTATTTTACAAAATTATTTCTTAATACATTATTTCGCATTTGGAAATAAATCTGTCAATATTGAATTATATTGAAGCATAATTTAAATATTCATTGTTAGCACTTAGTAATGTCAGGTATTTAAGTACTTAGCATAAATGAAAATATAAATAAGTAAAAAAAACTCACCAATACTGTTGACTACGATGTTGGAAATAATACATATAGCAACCAGTACTGTGATCCTGAGAATACTGACCCTCCCGTTTTTTCGCTTCGACTTGATCAATTAAATCACCAATATATTCGACTATAAATTCTCCTTTTGTGAATTCTTGTGTCGTGACAATTCCACGGCCTTTACCAGAGAATGATCTAACCTAAAAAAATAATTTATATTAATCGTTGATTTTTTTAGAATAGGGTCAGTCGGGGTAAATAGAAACAGATTTGCTAAATTCCACCAATAACATAAGTTTTTTCTTTCAAATCGGATTACTTCCGGTTTTCTTGCGTATTGAGTTATTATTTCACTTCCGTGGAACAATTTTATGGGATAGTAAAAAATATGGGTATTATTAAATCGCAATAATCAACTGTTTTTATTTCAGTTAAATAGAAAATTTTTTAAATAGGTACTAAGTGTTTTCCTATTTTCCGTTTGGTAATTAGCAGCAGTATATACTAAAATATTTCCTATTGCATAAACAATTGAAAATCAAAGAAGACACTCTTTCACTTTTTTGACTGGCATTTGGAAAAAACTAAACTAAAAATTCATGCTAAAAATAAATACTTATCTCTTATAAATACTACAACAAAAATGAACTTTGATTTTTCCACTTTTCAAACTTTAATTAAAAATACGAGACAGTTTATATTTACTCCTAAAAACTGAAAATTCGGGGTTATTAGTAACAGTTCATTATTCCTTACCAAGTTTAAGAAAAAATCAATTTCAAGTATGAAAATGATAAAAGATACAAAGAATTACATAAAAAATGGCATGTTAGTTATAAAATAATTTAAAAAATAAAAGTTTGCTCTCTCCTTTTCTCTTTTATTATAGTGTTGTAGTTGGATAGAAATAATTTTTTCATTTATGATATCAGAAATATTATTGAAATTTCTACTGTTACTATTTACCCCGAATTTCCAGTTTTTAGGAGTAAATAGAAACAGTCTTCTTTTTTTAATTAAAGTTTGCAAATTGATAAAATCAAAGATATTTTTTGTTCTAGTATTAATAAGAAATAATTATAAATTTTATTATGAATTTTTAAGTTTAGTTTGTTCCAAATACGAGTCAAAAAGTGAAATAATGTCTTCTTTGATTATCAATTTTTTATGCAGTACGAAATATTTTTGTATATACTGTTGCTAATTTACAAACGAAAAATGGGGAAAATGCTTAGAACCTGTTGGGATTGATCTAAGAAGGTTTAAGGTCGTATTTATTTTAGAAATGTATTATTTAACTGAAATAACTACTGTTTCTATTTACCCCATCTGACCCTAATTGAATTTTTGCAAAGAATTTTACCACTTATGAATATAATTAAATTGTTTTGAAGGAATTATTAAAAGTTTAGAAAATAATTGAATTTATGTAAAGAACTTATTATAATTTTAGAAAATAATTGCATTTTTTGTATTGTATTAAAAATAATTAAATGATTGAAAAGAATTTTATTAAAATTTTAGAATATAATTGAATTCTTGAGAGGAATTTTATTAAAATCTGATTTTCTAAAAATAAGTGGACATTTTCCCAGTTCAGTAACTATTTACCACAACTTTAATTGGAATTAGGGAAAAAAGTAGGATATACAATAATCACTATACACGAATTGAGACTAACTTTAGAAAACTAAAATAAAAGAGTTTACTAAGCATTGAGAAAGTTTCTAATACATAAAGTTCACTTTCCCCCCACTCACCTCTAAGCCATCTTCACAACCGGATATAATTTTATTCTCAAGGCTTCTCTGTTTCTCCTCTAAAACGGTTGTTTTACATTTTCGAACACTCCTTCGAACGGTATAATATTCAGTAAGTTTATGATTTGTATCAACAGAAACTTTTGATGCTGGTGAATTTGTTGAATTTTGTTTTCGACGCCTCTTAGTAACTGGTTTTTGGATTTTTTTCTCAGGAAATTGCACTGGACTTAAATCAATAGCTTTTGTTCTCGTAGTCTTCTTCCTTTTCTCAATTATCACTTGTTTTATACGTGTCTCTTCTTGTTCACTGGGCAATTTTATTCTATGTGGCGTTGGTGGACCATGAATTTTTTCACCATCCTCAGCCTCCAAGGGTTTTGGTCCATTTTTTGGATAAAGCATATTAACACAATATTAGAACGATAATTTACAAAACAAGAGAGAAAATTAAAACACCAACACTCGTTGAAGCCGCGTTCGTTATGTTCAGTGCTGCCAACATTTCAGGTGAAAGGACGCCCCACTTTGGACATACTGAAATATTAAAATCCCCCAAAATTGTTACTAAACGTTACTAGACTTTTAAAAGCTTACAGTGGTTCCACATGGAGGCAAAATCGCAGCGACGTTGCGATTGTCGTGCTCCCACCATTCTATCTACTCAATGCATTCCCCGCCTGTGACGTCGTAAGGGGAAAGCATTGAGTAGATGGGATGGTGGGAGCACGACAAACGCAACGTCGTTGCGATTTTGCCTCTATGTGGAACCGCTGTTAAAGCGCCAGTCCCATGTGAGCGTGAAAGCGGAAAACATTTAGCCAATAAGAATTTTCTTTTAGAATGATTTCCATTGAATCGGAAATTGTTATTGGCTAAACGTTTTTCGTTTTCCTTTTTCACGCTCACATGGGACTGGCCCTTTAGGGTGAAGTCCCATGGCAGCGTTTTGCGTTGCGTTTTGTAACTAGGCCATGAGTGCAAATAGAGCAAACATATATATCAATCTCACTCATTGTCATGGGACGGTACCTTAAGGCCAACGCAGAATAGAATCTTTAACCGGAACCGCAATCGTAAGCGTAACCGTACACGGAGAAACTTTGTATACTAGTTCGTGATAAACTCACTATGTGTTTTTAATAAATTGACTACTAAAGTGGGGAAAAACTGCGACGGTATTAATATTTCGTAGTCTGACTATTAAAACAAGGAACAGAAATCAGACTATTAAAATTTAGTAGTCAGTTGATGAAAATTTAAAATTCATGATTTCACTAAAAAACAATGTCGAATGTCAGTGACAGGGGCAGACTGTCGCCATCTCATACTAATAAGTCAAGTAGAAATCTATTTTACCTATGACGATTGATAACTTATTTGAACGCAACCTAATCTAATGCCTAACAAACTGATAAAGTAACACACACTTTAATCGACGGAACGCATATACAATTCATATCAAGAAAGTAAGTCACTGTTCTTATATACTAATCCAAAACATTCTATTGACACTTGGGAGAAAATTTGTTAAATGCTGTATTAAATAATATTTGTTTGTTTAATAAAATTCACAGAATCAATTATATTTAAAATTAATAAGGTCAATTTTTGAAATGGACAGAATTATCATTATTATTTCGTAAAATTATTTATCCTTTTGATTAAATTTTTATTCTTTGTAGAAATTTATAGCTAACATTTAGAATAAATATTTTTTATTAAGTTAAAAGTTTATTTCTTGCATATATTGTGAAAAATATAAAAAAGATTAAATTAATTAATTTTAAGTTAAAAACTATGAAATCAGAATATATTTTCTTTATATGTATTTAAGAGAAACATTTCAATTTATTATTATTTAAAAAATTCACATTAATGCGGCAATTACAGTTTTCTCCGTTATTAAAAATAATTATATAAACATAGAGAAATTTAGAAAAATCCTCTTAAATAAAATTGTGAAATATATCTTGCAGTGTTGAAATTTAAGTAGTGTATCGACGGATCGATATTGGAAAATACCGAAAATACGGAAGACTTGTTGACACATAACCTCACATTTACAAATTATACTTTTTAACATCTGAGATGTTAAACCACAACATCTAGATGATATGCATTAGCGTCCTTTTTTAATATCTCATGCATGAAGATTCTTAATATCCACCTTTTTCTGTTTAATGAATTATTAAATTATTAAAAGAGAACCAGGTGGAATGACAGCAGCCATTTGACTTGAGCACGCATGTATATGAGATTGAGTGGTTATGTGTGACTACACGAACAGTGGTGCTCGTTTGTATGCGTGCAGTTTTGATCGTTTGACTACTAAATTGTAAACGCGGCGCGAAGAAAATATCATTCTTTCGAATATAGAAAATAAAAATTTTGGCATTCACTTTTTCTATATCTACTTTCTTTCGTATATCATAGGCGAGTTTCTCATAACTTGACTACTAAATATTGCAAAAAAAGAGATCATATAGTATTATAAAAACTTCTATTAAATTATAAATCTCGTCTAGTGACCACTTTTTCCCCACTTTAGTAGTCAGTTTACTAAAAATACATTGTGAGTTTAACAGGAACTAGTATACAAAGTTTTTCCGTGTAAGAATGAGTTAAAGAAGGATAAACAATATACCTATCCTTCTTTAACTCATTCTTACGGTTACGCTTACGATTGCGGTTCCGGTTAAAGATTATATTCTGCGTTGGCTTTAAGGCTGGAGTCACATGGTAGCGTTTTGCGTTGCGTTTTGTAACTAGGCTATGAGTGCAAGTAGAGCAAATATATATCTGTATCTCACTCACACTCATGGTCTAGTTACAAAACACAACGCAAAACGCTACCATGTGACTCCAGCCTAAGGCTGTGTCCACAACAGAAGTTTTAGTGAACAACAACGCCAGGCAAATTGCATGTAACTGTGCACGCAATTGCCAACCACTGAAAGTAAAATGCTTGTTGATTCGTTACGCCTGCTTTGAATTTGTTTACTTTTGCTGTTTTGCATAACCTTTGGAGGTTGTTTTTACAAAAAAAAATTTTAATTATTGAATTCTGTTTGGAAATTTTATGAAAATAGTAGATATTGAAAATCATTTAATTACAAAAAGTTTTTTAATTCAAATAAATTTTGCAAAGAATTCTATTCAAATTTTTGACAATAACTTAATGTCTGTATGGTATTTTATGCAAATTTTTGGAACTAATAAACTTCCTTGAAAGCATTTTATTATTGATGAATATAATTGAATTCTTGCAAACGATTTTATTAGAATTTTTTAAAATAATTTAATATTTATTTTCTTATGATAAATATTGTTAATTTTTGAAAATAATTGAATTTTGGAAAGAATTTTATTAAAATACCTCCAAAAAATTTAATTTTGGCAAGTATTTTGTTATTTATAGACATAATAAATTGAATTCTTTCGAAGAATCATTTATGCAAATAATTGAATTTTTGGAAAGAATTTTAAAAAAACATTTTTTAAATATTTGATTTTTTGGAAGAATTAAAATTAATTTTTTAACTGAATTCTCACAAGAATTTTATCCTAAAATTTTTAAATAATTGAATTCTTTTGACGAATTTTAAAATATTTTCCAGGTTAATTACATTTTTTGAGGAATTCTATTAAAATTGTATTACAAATAATTGAAATTGAATTCCTAAATAGAATTTTGATATTTATGAAAATAATTGATCCCTTCAAGAAATTATATTATATGTGAAAATAATTAAATGAAATCGGAGAATTTTATAAAATATGTTTAAGTAATTGATTTTTTTATAAAAATTAATTCCAATTATTTTGTAAATAATTGAAATATTACCAAGAATTTTTTATTTCTAAAAAAAATTGAATTCCTTTGAGATATTTTATTAAAATTGATTGAATTTTTTTTAGAAATAAAAAATTCTTGGTAATATTTCAATTATTTACAAAATAATTGGAATTAATTTTTATAAAAAAATCAATTACTTCAACATATTTTATAAAATTCTCCGATTTCATTTAAATATTATCACATATAATATAATTTCTTGAAGGGATCAATTATTTTCATAAATATCATAATTCTATTTAGGAATTCAATTTCAATTATTTGTAATACAATTTTGGGGCGGTTCAAATACTACACATTTAAACTGTACTCTGTTAAAACTCTACACGGTAAACTGTGCAATGATAAATTCTGCATTGTTTAAACTCACCACAATTAAATTTCTAAATTCTACACAGTTAAATTGAGCACTGTTCAAACTCGACACATCCCAGGCGCGATAAAGACCAATGCTGACGATGGATTGAAGCTTTATTGAGCCTTGAACGCCCAGCGTGGGTAATCCAGAGTTGAAGCAGTCTTTAAAACACTGTCACTCAATGTTGGTTCAACATTGGAGACCAATGTTCGTCCCATGCTCGATTCAAGACTCGATCAATCTTCGTGTGTGAAGCTTGAATATCCAATCTTTATTCAACCTTGAATCAAGGCTTGAATCAACGATGATACAATATTCACTTTATTTATTACCGTATGCACTAAACAATAATCAATAATTTCATCAATCATTTTTAAATAATATAAAAAATTATCTAAATTAATAAATAATTATTAAATATTAAATAATTTATTAATATTTACATTTAATATATTAAATGTAAATATTTAGAAATTATTAAAAAATAAATATTAATAAATAATTATTTAATATTTAATAATTATTGATATTATTATTAAATACAATAATAATTATATAATAATATAATATAATAAGTATTATTATTAATTATTATTATTATTTAAAATAATAATACTATAATTATAATATTAAGATAACAGTGGTAAATAAATATTAATAATTCGACGCCTCCCGTTCATATAATGCTTGTTGAAAAACGAATGCAAGATGATTCTTATTCACTTTTTGGTGCAAGACAATGCTTATTCGATTTTCCGTGCAATAAAATGCTTATTCGAAATTCTATGCGAAAATGTACATTCTGAAATTAGCTTATTCTATGAATTTAATAAAATTTTCAATTCAGTATAATTTATAATTGCAATTGCTTAAAAAATATTTCTTAATACGTGTGATAGGATCCGTGTTTAAAGTTTCTTATAACAATAGACACGTACTGAAATTCTCAGATATTTAATTGCAATTTAATATTAATAGGAAGATTTAGGGTTACATTTATTGTTCTGTCAGTGGCAATTGTTTTGCACACAATTTTGAATAAGCATTTTATTGCACGGAAAATCGAATAAGCATTGTCTTGCACCAAAAAGTAAATAAGAATCATCTTGCATTCGCTTTTCAATAAGCATTATATGAACGGGAGGCGTCGAATTATTTAGTGTATAATATTTACATTAATGATATTATATTATAAATAAAGTTAAATCTTATATTATTTTTTTCTTGCACAGTGTAAAATTATTATTTACAAATTTCAAAAGTTTCGCTTTCGTTTGTCTGAAAAATTTTCAGTGATCAAAAACTTCCAGTGTAAAAATTGTTCATTAGGGTGTAATAAATATTTATGCCAAGTATTTTTACATTAGGATTAACCGTTTAGAAAATATTATCAAAATACTATTTTTTGTCAAACGCGAGTGACCTTGCGACTCAGCGTAGCCAAATCAACACATACGTTAAACTCTTGAGTTGGCAACGCTGAGTTGCAAGGTCACACGCGTTTGACAAAAAATAGTATTTTAATAATATTTATTAAACGGTTAATCCTAGTGTAAAAATATATAGCATAAATATTTATTGCACCTTAATGAACATTTTTTACACTGTAAGCTTTTGATCACTGAAAATTTTTCAGACAAACGAAACTCTTGATCTTTAAAAATAATAATTTGACACTGTGCAAGAAAAAAATAATATATAATAAAATTAAACATATTATCAAAAATAAATATTGTAATATTAAATAATTTATAAATATTTATATTTAATATTGTTCAGTGCACACGGTAATAAAGAAAGTGAATATTGTATTTTCGCTCACGAAGATTGACTGAGTCTTGAATCGAGCATGGAACGAACATTGGTGTCCAATGCTGAATCAATGTTGAGTTACCATGCTCTTTATAGAGGTGTCGGGTATGCGTCGGGGGGTTCGATCCCACATGCGAGCGAATATTTTTCCGTTTTCGTTTCTAAGCGATATATAAAATAATAAAATTGTGTGTTGTGTTGTGAATAAAAAATGTGAATATGTTTGTAAATAATATTAAAAGTCTGTTAAAAAATCAAGAAAAAAATGTACCGATTAACAAAAAAATTATCTTTTTTTACTAAAATTATTTTTTTAATGTTACTATTTCAAATGACATTTATTGTTAGTAATAATATATTATTTACATGAAAATAATATATATAATTGTTTTAATAGTATATTGGAATTAAATTTATACACATATATAATATGAATAAAAATAATGTCAATAATATTTATTATTATTATTATTATTATTATTATCAATTGATATTTTCATATTATATTGACTGGGCGCGAGAGTCGCGTAAATTGGGGAACAGTGGAAGCAGCCTTGTTTCAGTCTTGAATTTGGCTTCCGCAGCATTGATTGAAGATTGAACGCCAATCTTCAACAAAGACTGGAGCGCGAGGCTTAAATAAATGTTACATTATGGCTAGAATCAACCTTGCTTCCGCCGTCCCGCCAAGGCTTGATCAATATTGACCAATCCTCATCCAAGCTTCAGTAAAGCCTGAATCCAGCGTCAGTTCGCGTCTGGGATATTTATTAAATAAATAAAAGTTATTAATTTATAACCTTACACAGTTAAACTTTTTACGGTTAAACTGCACACGTGTTTAATTAATAATAGAAAAATATAATTATTAAATTCTACGCAGTTAAATTACACATACATAAATTCTACACGCATTTATCAAATAAAAAAGAAAATTAATTTCGTTAAATTCTCTACATTTAAATTAAACACTGATAAATTCTTCACATATTTATTGAATAAATAGAAAAATTATTTCTTTAACTCTACACAGTTAAATTATTCACCTTTAAACTCCGCACACGTTTAATATATTTCAAAAAATTAATTATGTTAGAATTCTATACAGTTACATTGCACACTGTTAAACTCTGCACTAATTTATTGAGTAATAAAAAATTAATTTCATTAAATTCTTCAAATTTAAATTAAACACTGTCAAATCCTGCAAACAGCAATTATAAAGAAAGAATATTAATTTTGTTGAATTCTCCACATGTAAATTGAAAACCGTCAAACCCTACACAATTTTTTTTTATTGATAATTATATTATTATAAAATCCTACACAGTTAAATTCTTCAATTCATGATTATACACATTGTATTAGCCCTGTTAAATTCTACACTGTTTAAACTTTATCCAAGTTAATTGAGTAAATAAAAATTATTATTTTTAAGTCTTACACAATTAACCCTCCATCCGTCGCATCTTTCTTGTAACGGAGTGCCTATTCTTACGTTAACGTAAGCGACTTTCCAAAACTAAACCTATACGCGAAATGGAAAATAATTTTGAAAAATAACACACGTCGCGCTAGTGTTCTGTGTTTTCATCGTCAACGAGACGAACCACGGAACAAGCAAACGAAAACATGCTTCAAAGGAAAGTGCACGTACGTGAAAGTGCCGGCTTTTATTATGTATATAATAGGTATATGATTTACTAATTAAAAATATTTATTAATTTTTCTTTTGTTGGAGGGGGGTTGATTTTGTGTTCGATACCTTCCAGTATCAAATATAAAGTCAATTTGACTCCGGTTTTGTACAAAAAATAACCAGGAACAAGATTTAGTTTTCTCCAGGAGTCTCTATAAAAAATATTTTTTTAAGACCCGTTGGAGGGGGGTTAGTTTTGGGTTCGATACCTTCTAGTACCGATTAGAAAGCCCTGAAAAGAGCTGATAGATATATTGGTAGTCTGAAAACTATTAGAAGGTATTGAACCTGAAACTAACCCCCCTCCAACAGGTTTAAAAAAAATCTTTTTCATAGAGACTCCTGGAGAAAACCAAATCTTGTTCCTGGTTATTTTTTGTACAAAACCGGAAGGTATCGAACCCAAAATCAACCCCCCTCCAACAAAAGAAAAATTAATTAATATTTTTAATTAGTAAATCATATACCTATTATACATAACATTTCAAAATTATTTTCCATTTCGCGTAGATTTAGTTTTGGAAAGTCGCTTACGTTAACGTAGGTATAGTATAGGTCCAGCCTTTTTGTAACGCGATCCGTCGCAGGTGAGGAAACTTCTCACCCATCGTAAATTAATCAAAAATTGTTATAAAATGGCAAATTTTTTTTGGAATGTTCATTATAACTTCCAAACGACCTATTGCAAGTAAAATTAACTTTCATTTTCTGTTAATTCTTTAAATAAAAAATTAATGACAAATGAAATCGAGTACACGCGGTCAGTCGCACGGTGAGAAGTTTCCTCACTAAAATAAATAAAAACACAAAAATTGTTTTAAAATAAAGAAGAAGAGTTTTGTGAAAGGTACTGAGAATATGAAATTATAATTTTTTGTATTATAAAAGTTATAAATAAAAAAAGAAACTGGGTGAGGAAACTTCTCACCATGCGACGGATGGAGGGTTAAAAAATTAATTATCTTAAGTAGTTAAAGGAATACTCTGTAATTTTCAAACCTTATCTAAATTCCTTATCAATACTTCATGCGATAATATCTTATCTACATTTCATTTGTAAAAATTTTGTGTCCAACATGAATAAAAAATTGTTTTTTATAATTTATAACAATGTTACTTGAATATTTTAGAAAATTATATATTTTTATTCCGATACTCTGTGATTTTAAATTACCTCCTACATTTTGTGCCAATACTCTGTGATGTTACCATTTCTATACCTTATTTATAGCAAATGTGTTTTTTGTTACCATACATCTAATATGTATAAAAAATAAATATTATACATTTTTATTAACATTCTGTGATATTTTTACTTTGTCCAATATGTTAGAAAAAAATGAATATCCAACAGTAGCAATATTAATATTAATTTCACTGAAATTATATTTTAATACTCTGTGACATGTTACCTAAACTATTTATTACCTTAACTACAATTTTTATGTCATTACCTAATATTTTTATGTTACTTTAACCAATATTTATAAAATTTTCATAAACAATTAATCTATGTTTATCATTTTTTTAAAAGTCAAGAAATGTGCCCACCTTCTGCATCTTAAAATTGTCGGAAAACTGTGAGTATCTTTCAGGGAGTATATATAACAAATTATCCACTATTTCACTAAGAAAACTGGTACATTATTCCGGTACTTCGATTCAACAAATGAATATTAATACTTTCGAAAAATATCACTTTGCAATTTTATACTTCTATAATGAGGCGCCGAAAAATGCCCTGAGACCATCCAAAATGGCGGAGACGGTGGTCAATTAGGTTAGGTTAGATTGCCCCTGCCGGTTGTTTACCGGCAGAAAACTTCTGGTTCATCTGCCAATAGAAACACGAACCTAACTACGATTTTATTAAAAAAAAAACTATTAATGAATAAAACAATAGTTTGACAACTATTGTTAACCCATTTATTTTAATTTTATATCTAATTTAGTTATTTTTCTTTTATTAAATTGTAAATAGTTTAATAATTTCGATTGTAAACAATTAATGTTGTAGGTGGCACTTTGGTCAGTTGGTACGGGCGGGAAATTCAAATTATTTTCATTTAAGTTCATAAAAGTGAAAAATAACACAAGCTAGATTATATTTTCAGAAATTTTTTATATTGCAAATATCTTCTTATTGAGTAATGTAATTTTGTACAAAAAACATACTAATATGTTTATTTTAAAAATGCATTAACGATTAGGGTTTTATTTGTAGTGAGAGAGAAGCAGACGATAAATAAAAATGGCTCGCACGTCAATAAACCTTTAGTGGAATCAGTGAAATAAATAAAGAATTATGCAAATTTAATGTTTCAAAATAAACTATACTTAATTGTTCCGATTGGAGTAATTTACAAAAAAAATGAAAGAAGTTTAAAGTTTAAATAGAATTTAAGTGAATAGGTTTTTATTGAATATAACTGTAAAGAAACTGTAAAGACTGTAAGTATAACCTAACCTCTACTGTAAATATACAATCATTTTATTGCCTTAGGTGAATGGTGATGTCACCGCCTGTCAAATTTGCTTTTTAGATTAAAATTACAGTTACTTGAATTTGGAAAATAGTGACAATCGATCATTCTCTCCACGAACTTTCGTTAAAATTGTCAATATTCTTTTTTTCATTGCGAAATCAATGTAAATTGAATACTATATTTTTATTCAAGGCTTTACTCCATACACTCTAACATTTTTCATCCTCTAATTTTTCTCTCCCTACCTAACTCTACAAACTTTTGTCTCATAAAATCCCTTCTCCCTTTCACTCTCCTTTTTTCTCTGTTTGTTTCTCAACTCCTGCTGTGTGTCTTGAAAGGAAAGAACCGCAAAACGTCGCGCATGTTGACACCCAACTTCTTTGTGAAAATAAACGTTTATCTATTTTTCCAACGTTTAATAAAAACGTTGATTTTTCATAACTGATTGCGCGCGACTACGAATTAGAAGAACGAGTGTTCAAGTGAATTTAAAGTTTAATCGACAATAAGAATGAGGTTGAGGTCGTAGACGAAGAAATGTCGGTTTTATAGTTGCCTACTGCAAGTAGGTGAGTCTCAGAAGAATTTCATTTATTTATAGAATTCAAATTTAGACTCTTACATTATGTGGCACGTAAAAAATAGA
This sequence comes from Leptopilina myrica (nomen nudum), assembly GCA_032872475.1. NCBI lineage: Eukaryota > Metazoa > Arthropoda > Insecta > Hymenoptera > Figitidae > Leptopilina > Leptopilina myrica (nomen nudum). The sequence continues at coordinate 10,682,944 of CM065467.1, forward strand.
GAGATCAATGTCAGTTTAATTAAATTTTTCAATATTTTATCGAAATTTGTACTGTAAATTTTCTTTTTTTTTTGTTAGTCATATTGGATCGGATTTTTACTCGTTCGCGAGTGACCGGACATTGAACGTGAGATTAGGGGTCAACATTTTTGACGTTCCGAAGGGAATTTCCCTCTGATCTGAAAATAAAATTTTTATTACAGTGCAAGTGGAATAGAATTTATTTTAACACAGAAAGGAAATCAATTTTTGAGAAATGATGTTTGTTTTGGAATTTTGTTTTATTACGTCCAGAGTGTTCTTTTTACATTTTTTTATTTTTAGAATTTTATTTTAACTTTTATTTTGTGTAATTCATTTGGGAATTTTTAGTAAAATTACAAGTGAATATGAGATTTTTAATCGAAGTCTCGATTTAAAGCGGTTGTAAATCTACAGACAAAGCAGATCTTTGTTAATTCGACAGTATGAGAATCTTTTAATTAGTCTTCGTTAGTTATTTAAAAATAAAGATAGGGAAGAATTGAATACTTCTCAGTGATTTTCTTCTTTTAATATTTATTTCTCTTTTACAGGGATTATTTTTTTGATTTTTAAGCATAACGCGATTCATTAAATGATGCAGACCTCCATTATCTTGAATCTGAAGAACTTCCTTGGAATAATTTAAATTACTGTTGAAGATATATGAGAAATGACAGAATTTACCACATTTGTTTTATTTCATTTTATTTTCATAAAATGAAAACGATAGAAAAATTAATCTTCAAGTGAAATTTTATTCATCAATTTCGTACTTTAGTATTTTTTGTTTCTTTTATTTTTTTGTCGAGTTAAATTTTCTTTATTAGTCATTTGTAAACGAAATCTCTGGAATTTTACTCTTTAGTTAAACGTCATCGGAATAGAATGCTGAATGTGCAAAATTCTCCCTATTTTTGTTTAATCAACACAATTTTCTGTTCTAAATTTAAAAATTATTTATTGACATTAGTCTGCTCTTTAGAAAATCTTCGAAATTTTTAAAACTGATTTCTCTTTAAACAAACACTATTTTCAAGTAGCACAAAATAACAGCTTATTTGTTAATTACATAATTTTCCTTTTCTTTGGGAATTTCACATGAAGTGTATTCATAATTTTCTCAGATTGTTACTCAATGTAAGACTGACATTTGTTAAGTAAAACAAACTGGTGAAATTTCTCATCAACTGAACCGACGGTTTTTTAAATTTTCCACTAAATTTGTTATGAGCAAAATGATATTTATATTTATTATTTTATTAATTTATTAAACTTAAATATTATAATAATTAAAATCAAAAAATGTATCAGTACAAATTTGTTTTTATTCTATTTCTATTTATTTAATAAGATATTTTTATTTGTTTTATAAACATTTAAAAATTTCCGATTACGAATAATAAGTTATTTTTCCTTTTTTAAGGGAAACAACATGTCGAGGAAAGAATGTAACAAAATGTTGGTTCACCAGTTATCGTCAGTTTTACCAGACGATCGTCCCATTACGGCCATTAGTATTGTTGAAGATATAGATAAATGTCCGCCTAATTTCACAGTTGTAAGTTATAATTATTGATCGCTTAATTTTTTAACTCGATTTTTTCATCTTGACGGAATAGAATAATAGGAAATTGTTTTTTTAGGTTTCAAGGACGCACGATTTAGATGCCGACGCTGATTTATGGCGTGAAAGTGGATTGTTCATTAAGAAAAAAACTAGATATATATGTTTCTCAAAGACTGAAGGACTGCCACATTGTGTGGTTGAAGAAATTGCAATAATAGATGACAGGGAACCACCACCAAAGGGTTACAGCATGATTTCACATACAGTAGACACGAGTAATTATTTTTCATTCGAATTTTTACCAAATTAAATATTTTTCACGTACATGTTTATAATTATTTTTCCATTTATAAATCAATTATGACAATTGAATATAATTTACAGATTGTATTTAATTATTTATCTATTAAAAATATAAATTTAGAGTCAAAATTGTGAAAAAAATATTTTGTTATGTTCTAATTGTTGAATATTTCTATTTATTTATTTATTTTGTATTTTAATTTCATTTATATATTAATTTGTTTCTGTTATAAATGCAAATTAGAAAAATACAAGTTGTTATTTGGGATTAATTTTCACTTGAAATAAATTTTTTTTTCTAGTGCAACGTGCTTGGAGGAAGAGACAACTATGTTATAAGATGAAAAATAAAGATTTGTGCTCAAAAGCTATAACGGACATAATTATTTGTAGCAGAGTTGGTAAAAGTTCAAGAAGAGCGCCATTTGAATTCACCTATGCTGGGTAATATTATTTGCAATTATAAACAAAAAATTTCTATACAATTTTTTTTTAGGGAACGTTCACAAATTACGTTACATTATAAAAGGATGGGGTGTTTACCTATTCGTTACGTACAGCAGAAAAAATGGCGCTAATGTATGCAACAACGTGTTACATGGGGGAGGGGGGTGCAAATTTTCCACAAAAAACGTTACGTAATTTGTGAACGCTCCCTTAATCTTTGCTAAAAATATAAATTTTTCATGACTGCTTCGTCTTCTTTAGAAAACTTTACCTTCATGATAACCATAATATATCTACTGTTAGTCTATACATCATGTCTAAGGATTTCGTAATAACAATAGATTGAAAATACTCAAGAAGTAAAATTTAGATTATATTTTATCAGTTTCACAATACTTACTACTTAATAGATAAAAAGTAATTCAGATGTTCAATCTATTTTAACGAAATCAATATTATACTAGATTATTGTAATACATAAAAAATGAAAAAATAAATATAAAGTAGTAATAAATATTTCTATTGAATTAATTACCATTTAATTGCAGTCTGGTGAATGGCGTCAGTCTTTGTTTCAAAACTGTCGATCTGAATACAATTGATCCAAGTTCCAGGCCTTATGCAAATATAGAGTGAGTTTCGAAAAAAATTCATAACTTTTCTTTCGTGAAATTGTTAAAATTTATATTTAATATAAAGCGAAATTATAAATTTCATAAATGTCACTATTAATGATACATTTTAATTAAATTAATTAACCATTTTTTCTACTAATTTTTTATTTTCTTGAATTACTAAATTAATTTAAATGAAATTAATTATTTTATCATGAAGTTAATTAATATAATTTTATCTATAATAAACTAATGTCTTCTTTAACTTAATTTTCTCCTTCTAATTTGTTTGTTTTCTTTGATTCCTAGATCGTTGACTAATCCCTCGCCAAATCCATCAAATGGAACTCCACACAGGGTGGTCCCAGAGCGACCGCCAAAACCAAAGTTTGCACCAAAACCACCAAGCAGCATTTATCCTCAAATTAGTCCAGCAAGTCCTGGTAATGCTTCCGACGACTCAATGGATCGCGATTATGAAATTCTTAATCCAAATGCAAAAATAAAACCAACGAGACCAGCGCCACAACCACCAAAATCACCTCTCGTTGGTTCTACTTCAAATTATGGTACATTACTGGGATCTTCTGATCTAGACGGAGTTCCATTCGCTCTTAATCCACTTCTATCCACCAGCAAAAATCAGCTGAAAGTGAGTTATCAAAAAGTTGACGTATTTTCTTTATTTTGCTTTCTACAGGTCTCGGATAGTGCGAGTTTTTAGACTTTTTTCTACAATTTTTCAAAAATGGGACTTTTTTCAACTTTTTTTAAATCAAATTCCACATTTTCTACTTTTCATTCATGTAATGCAACAAAATATAATTTTTTTAGTATAAAATGCTGCTCAGTTTGAATTTAATAGTGTGGAAAATAATTAGTAAAATATTTTCCTGCCTAAAATGTAATAGCGTTATTGCAGAAAGTTTTAAAAAATAATATAATTAAATTATTTTTTCAAAACTTAAATTTATTGTCTTTAAATCATTGAGTTTTAGAAGAGCTTTCTGAAATTATACAAAACAATTGATTTAAAAAATAATTTCAGTTAAAATTTTAGAAAGTAATTAAGGGTTATTGTAGAAATTTTTAGAAATAAATGAAAAAATAATTTATTTAGAAAAGAGTTTCAGTTAAAATTTAGAAAATAATTGACTAATTGTTGACATTTTTAGAATTAATAATTTAAAAAAAAATGGAATTTATTGTATTCAAATAATTATGTTCTGGAAGAACTTTTTAAAATTATTCAAAATAACTGATTTAAAAAAGAATTTTAGTTAAAATTTTATAAAATAGGTAATTGACTATTAAAGGCAGAAATTTTTATAAATAATAATAATTGAATTTCTAAAGGTTTTAAATTAAAATTTTGAGAAATGTAAATTGTTGAAAAGTTGTATTTAAATTTCTAAAGAACTATGTTTCTCGAAGAATTTTAATTCAAATTTTTTTTTAAATTAGTTGAAAATTTTAATACATATTTAGTTGGAAAGTTTTCGTATAATTGAAATTTCGTTAAATTAAACTTTCTTTTTTTAATTAATTAGTTTATTTATTTATTTATTTCAATAAAAATGGACAAGAACAAAAACAGTCGTACAATAAGGTATGCAGTAAATGTAATTTATTAATTAATAAAAAAGATTAATAATAAATTATTTTCAAAGAAATCTCTGAAATTTCTGAAAATTATTAATAATAATTGATTTTTAGAATCATTTTAGCTAAAAATTCGAAGAGATAATTAAATTTTGAATCTAGAAAAGCAATTTTTAGAAATAATTACATTGACAAAGGTTTTAAGTTAAAAACATTTGAAACATTCAATTCATGTGGATGTTCAATAATATTTAAATTCAAGTTTTGAATAATTTAATTATGAAATTCTAAAGAAAATGAGATTTTTTAACAATTGTAGGTAATTGGATTCCCAAAAATAATAAATCGAAAAATTTTCAAACAATTAGAAAAAATGTCTACAAATTTTATTAAAATTTATTTTATTCTTTTAAGAATTTTCTCTAAATTCTTAAAAATTATCGTGTTTAAAAAAAAATAATTCTGAAAATAATTTAATTTTATTAAAAAAAACTTAAAATTAGTGTTGTTATCTGGATAAGGAAAAGAGTTGAAAATATTTCTGGAAATCAGGGAAAAGTTAGGAAAATACGAAGTCAAATTTTTGTGATAACCCCGAAATAAATAAAAAAAACTACTTTTTCCACTTTTTCTATTTTATTATTTTTTTTAAGTAACAAATATTATTATTTGTAAATTATTAAAATAGTAATAATTCAATATTTGTCTGTTAACCTTTTAACGACGAGATGTGCTGCTTTTCAACATGCCTTTCAAACGCCAAAAATTAGTAGAAAGAAGCCGTAAAATTTTTCAAAAGGCCATATCCTCCTAATTTTATGGCTTCTTTCTACTAATTGTTGGCGTTTGAAATTCATGTTGAAAAGCAGCACATCTCGTCGTTAAAGGGTTAATAACTCAAAGGCGGCTTGACTGATTAGAACGAAACTTGGCAGTCTCTTAGGTATTAGTCTAATTTAAAATTTCAGCCATATTCCATTGAAAAATATTTAAAGTAACAAAAGTTACAACTTTTTTCACAAAATTTAAAAAATGAAAAAAATGCAAACTTTTTAATTTCTTGTCAAATTGATGTGACATTTTTTGTAGCAACTTTTTAATCGATTCACGAGTTTTTATTAGCTTATTATTAGTCCAGGCGCCCTGGCAATAGTATGTGACATAAATCCAACCCAAATGAAAAAAATTGCATGTAAAAGATTAGTGGTATAGAAACAAAGATCCACAGTTTGCACCAACTTAGACTTAGCGCGTTTGTTGTTAAAAATAATTTAAGGCGCAAAAATCGAAATTTTAATTGTTTGTTGAGGATTGCTGCTTTCAATGAAATTTTAGTCAAAAAAGTTGTTATTAAAAGTTATAGAGCTTAAAAATACCTAAAAAATGAGTGGTTGCACGATTATTTCTAACAATTTGTTTACAAGTTATAGAATTAAAACGATACATTTTTTCTTTTTTTAAATATTTAAAAATTCAATTAATTATTATTTAAATTATCTCTTACTTGGTGAAATTACTGCTCCTAAGGCCCTTAATAAATATACAAAATTTGGACCGAATCGGATAAATAGTTTTGCCAAAATCTAATTGTTAATAAATAAACTTTCTTTTTATATTGGATGTCAAAGTTGTGCACCATAAAAAAAATATTTTCGATGGCTCATTTTGTAATGATTTATATAGTTTTTGAAAGAAATAGTTCATTTTACAATAATTGATTAAAGAAATTAATTATTTGAAAAACATAAATATTAATTTAGAGGTAGAAATTTTATTTTTTTTAGAAAAGAATCTTGAATTTGAATCGCTGAGTAAAAAATACCCCATTTTTAAAAAAGTGATCAAAATCGGTCAATTTGTTTAAAAGTTACATCAATTTTTGCGAATTTAAATGCTCGAATTCAATTCTGACGCGAGCGAAGATCGATTGCCGCTGAGCCCCCCACCCCACGCGCTGTATTAAGATAAATTCTTACTTAGACTTTCATCTCTAGTTTTAAAGATTAATAATCAAGGAATAAATTTCACGATTTTTTAAATTAAATTACTGATTATGATCTTACAAGCCACATAAAAAAATGAAAAATGTTAATAAACAAATTGCCTGAATTTTATTTTAAAAAAAAGTTATCTCTGACACCCTTTGAGCTATTTTAATCTTTTTTTTTTTTTAAGTTGCAGGAAGATGCCAGGAATTAGAAACCTTTTATCCCGATTTTGTGAAATGAAATTTGACCAAGATATACTTAATTGTTTATAGTGAAAAAATTGACCTTTTTTTAATAACAACTTTTTTGTCTAAAATTTCATTGAAAGCAGCAATCCTCAACAAACAATTAAAATTTCGATTTTTGCGCCTTAAATTATTTTTAACAACAAACGCGCTAAGTCTAAGTTGGTGCAAACTGTGGATCTTTGTTTCTATACCACTAATCTTTTACATGCAATTTTTTTCATTTGGGTTGGATTTATGTCACAAAACAGACCATTTTTGCCAGGTAAAATTCTGTATAAAATCTTACATATAGTCTCAATTTCCCATACCGTTTTACATGGGATCCTATATGGTTTCCTTTATGAAAAGGGCTTTTCCATGGTTTCTGTTATAGATTCCGATGTGGAAATCGAAGCCTGCTTTTCGTTTCCACTAATACAATAACAATCACACAGGAAAGCTGAAAAGTAGCCGGAAACTTAATTTGACCAGGAAAAATAGGGACATTTTTGCCAAAACAGGAATTTTCTTATCTAACGAAAAAAAGTTTTTTGTATTAATTCGTTTTTAAAAAATTGACTTTTACTTTAATTTTTATTCATATAATATTTATGAATTTACGAATATTTTTACCCGAGTAAAAATTTAAGCTTTACTTTCAGCCTGCAATATAGGTGGAATTTTAGATTTTAGAAGTCGTAACGCAGGGTCGACTTGCGATACAATTAGTTTGAATTAGAATCTCCAGAACTCCAGAAACTGGTGGAAATTTAGGTTTAATTTTTAATGAATTACAGTTAAAGTATTACAAACGCATAAAGTGCATCAATTTGACAAATACTGTTCACTTAATATGAATTAGTTAAAAATAGTATTTGACAAAAAAAATCATTTACTAATTACAATAGTAATATTTTCCAAATTCTTAGATTTTTCCAGTCAAATTGAATTCCTGGTTAGTAGTCGCCCTTTTTAAATATATGTGGACGTCCACATGAAAAGGGCCCATTTTGTCGGTTCTAGTTTTCGAGTTATTTGCAATTTAATACTTTTTTGAGAAAAACCTTAATTTTTTTATATTTTTTATTATCAATCTACATGTTTTGACAAGTCAAATCGTGAGGTTTTCATTAACTTATCGTTAATTTAAGTGTTTAACTTTATTGGTTCTTTAGAAAAAGAAAAGGGCCCATTTTGTCGGTCCTTTGCAAAAATATTCCGTATTTTTTAAATGGAGAGTCAAAAAAATTAAAACCTCTTGATTTGTCATCTTTAAAGTACCCTGAACTCAAAACAATTATTATCTGAATAACTTCCGAGAAGAACCAGAGATATTAATGTTAGAGTCATTAATTACGTAGTCGTAGATGTAAAAAATGTCGATATTTCGTAAAAATTTCATAATAAAACCTGTTAAAATTTTTTTAATAAGTTTAATTTTTATTCTTTACCTTTAAATGACACAATAAAATTGTTCTCAATCATAAACCTTGTAAAAAAATGGTTTATTAATAAGAAAATCGTCTTTTTTAGAAAAGGGCCCATTTTGTCGGTTTTATGTATTTTCAAAATTAAGGGGGGGGGGTGGTTTTAAAAATTTTAAACCTATTGGTTTTTCATCTTTAAGGTGCCCTGGACTGAAAACAATTATTATCTGAATAACTTCCCACAAGAACCGAAGATATCACAATTAATAGTTATCACAATCTTTAATTCCGTTTTTCTCGAAATGAGATATTTGTCACTATAAGCTTTGAAATTCTGTAACTCATCAAATTTTTGATCAAAAAAGTTGTATGACCACTCAAATTTTTCGTAATTTTGCAAGGAATTCGCCTATATAGATAAGTCCAATAGTGCCAAAATGGGCCCTTTTCATGTGGACGTCGACATATTAGTGATTATATAAATATAATTTTCAATAATAGTAATTAAGATACAAAATTGTTTAAATATTCTAAAAAAAATTGAAGAGAAATTATTTTATTTTTGGGAGTTTTATTTCAAATTTATAATAAAATTCGAAATAAAAAATTTAATTTTTCTTCTAATTACTCGAAGCGTAAATTTATTCAAATATAGAGAATTTGAGAGTATTTCGAAATAGGGAAAATAAAAAAAACATAGAATAGAGTTTAAAAATTACTTATTTGCATTAATCGAAATTGTTTTTCTTGACAGAATAAACTTCCTGTGATTAAAATTCGTACTCGAGAAGAAATGGATAGAGCGGTAAGAAATAGAATGAAAATTTATATTCAGTAGATATTTATACAAATAAAAAATTTTAATGTATTTTATACTTTGAAAAAATTGTTATTAAATTTGATTTATTAAAAACATTAAATTGAAATTACATTTAAAAGAAATCGAAACTGAATTTAAAATTTAACAAATTGTAATTAAATTTTTAAAATATTGAAATAGAATAATAATAATAATAATAATTTAAATAAAAAAAACAATCTGAAATATTAATGTCGAAAATTATTTTCAGTATCACTACGATTTTCGAGCGGAGAGAGAGACTTGAAGGATTCAAGAATGTGCCAAAACGAATTGCGTAAGTCTATCGTTTCTAAGCTGTATTCATACTTCATGTATCAATAATATAGCTCTAGCAATGCATAATGGAGTGCCTGAATAATTATTATTGAATGTTTCACATCATTAAATCCACAAAAGTGAAATTTCATTTTTCAACTTTTGCGGAGGTGTGTACGAATTACGAATTGCACAATACATGCGTTATTCAACAAAACAAAACAAAATCTATGTATCTTCTTCCGTGCCCTATTTAGATTTTTATACACCAGTGATTATGAGCATTGTATTTTTATAGACTTGCGTTGTATTTTTATAGTTCGTAGAAATTATATATCTTGTATAATACGTTCTTGTTTAAAAATCATTAGATATTTAACGACAAAAAAATGAAGAACACTATCATCTGTTCACGCCATACGCAAAATGTTCCTTCATGACGAAAACATTTTTTTCAAATTCATTTTTCAATCCATCCATTGTCCAAAGGATTGTTCTTTTTTTAATTCTTCGGTGCACTCTTAATTAAACTTTTAAGTTGAAGAACTCGTCAGCGAATTAAAAAATTATACATATTTAGGGAATGAAAATAAGAGTTCCAAAAATTCATATTTTAGATAATCATTTAATGGTTTTTTACTAAAGCGAGGAATATTATTTTTAAAATCCAAGGTAAAACAGACTTGCGATTACAAGTTTAGTTGTATTATTAGTGTGTGATTTTATAAGCGACGTTCAATCGATATTAACAGGGCTCAAAATGTATTAATTGTGATAAAAATATCCGTATTACTTTTAAAACGTATATGGAAAGAATTATTTGATTTTTTAAGATTAATATTAAGTAAAATGTCGATTGATAGAAAACGGTCCAAATTTTTATTCACTTTACTGTTTGTGGATCAAAATATTACACTGTGCGACAGTGAAAATATACTTTTTTGCGGACCTAGTATAACTTGTAGGTCTAGTAAAACTAAGAAAAATGGTATAGGAGAAATTTCCAATACACCTCCAAAATCTCATTTTATGGCCAAAAAACCGTTTTTCTGTAGGTTGATGTGAACAGTCACTCATAATTTCGCTAATTTCCATTCGTTTCCAACTTTTTTTTTAGTTCGAAAGCAGAAAGACAAAGCTTTTCGACAGTGTGTTGAAAATTTTGCTGAAATAAGAACTGACGAAACTGTAGATAAAAATATTTGGAATTTTTTGTTTTTTTCTCCATTTTTTCAACTTTGAAGACATTTTTACAATATTATCCGATATTAGGGATTTTTTTCAGTACATTATTTTTATAGTAAATTTGATTCCGCATCGAATGAGCTATATTTGAATGTGATTTGATAAAAATTGATCGAGTTATGTGAGTTTTAAGACTATTAAATTTTTTACTCATAGTACAGTGCAGTACGGAACTATGCAGTGCACAACAGAACTGTCAATTACTTTAAAAAATATCTAGGAAATGCTCATTAATTCAAAATATTTGTTCAATCTTATTTGTTTGTGTTATTCATTAGTACTATGAAGTCGTTGGTTATTATTTGCTATTCATATGTAGCGTAGTTTATGAAACGAAATACTTTTTTCAAATTTTTGTATACTCCTATTGTCTCCTCCAGCGTTGTAAATTTCTCTGAAAGAATTTTGATCATCAACTTTTATGGACTAGCGAGATCATGAAATCTTCTTCCAAGATATTCCTTTGTTTAAATTGAAACGTGAGCATTTTGGATTGTTTGATGATATAATACGACCGGAGAAGATAAGTAAATTCTAAATTTTTGTCAATTTTTCGATTCCCATTTCTTGAATTTTGAAGAACACTTAGCCTACGTGAATTCCGGTTTATACCAACGATCAGACGTGATATACGCTAGGTTGCAAATAAATGATTGAGGCCATCAATCACAGTTTCAAGCAATGCTGCTTATCCACAAATATACCGTAGATAAAAGAAAATTTAATGCGCTTATCACGCATTTGTTTTTTAATAGAAATATAAAAAAGGTTCTCGAATGTACCTAAGTTCACACTATATCTTGTTTATCTTGAATAAAAAAAGAAAGTGTTATTGTAATTTAACCTTATTGAAGCGTCAAAGTTTTATTGCTTTGCTTCAATTTTTGAAGAAAAAATGTGTGATAATCGCAATAAGTTTTGTTTCATATGTGGTTTATTGGTGGATCCGAAGCATCGTGTTAAGTTAAAGAATAATAAAACTCTGGTTGATGGCTACAATGATTTCTTCAAGCTTAAATATACTACTTCTGATCGATGTTCTGTTGTGTACTGTACCGTACCATACCGTAATATACCGTACCGTACTGCACTGTACTCTACGGTATATTCTAATAAAAGTTATATATTTGTAATGACACTTGTTATAATTTGCATGCATCGCAACGCGTCCTGATGCTTTTTCTAAGTCCTATACGTATATACGTAATGAGTAAAAAATGTAATAGTCTTAAAACTCACGTAACTCTATCAATTTTTATCAAATCACATTCAAATATAGCTCATTCGATGCGGAATCAAATTTACTATAACAATAATGTACTGAAAAAAATCCCTAATATCGGATAATATTGTAAAAATGTCTTCAAAGTTGAAAAAATGGAGAAAAAAACAAAAAATTCCAAATATTTTTATCTACAGTTTCGTCAGTTCTTATTTCAGCAAAATTTTCAACACACTGTCGGAAAGCTTTGTTTTTCCCCTTTCGAACTAAAAAAAAAGTTGGAAATTGGATGGAAATTAGCGAAATTATGAGTGACTGTTCACATCAACCTACAGAAAAACGGTTTTTTGGCCATAAAATGAGATTTTTGAGGTGTATTGGAAATTTCTCCTATACCATTTTTCTTAGTTTTACTAGACCTACAAGTTATACTAGGTCCGCATAAAAGTATATTTAGATTTTTTTATTTTGTCGCACAGTGTTATCAGATTGTACTTTTCAGCGATTGTAATTTTCATTTTATGAAATTTCATCGACGAATAAAAGCAGAATGCGATGGGAATTTTCAACGATTGGTATTTATTTTGAGTTTAGAATGATTTGAAAATTTTCCGTATTTCGTAATTTTAAATAATTTTGGCAAGAAAAAAGAGAGTTTGCCAAAAATTGATCATTGCTTCTGATTTCACTCTAGTTTTTACATTATTTGACTTATACATCTTTGGTGTGTTAGTAATCAATTGAGAAATCTGTTATTTCGTAATTGAGTTTCGTGAGGGTTTATGTACAAAACTTGCCTTGAAAATAGTAATTTTTTAATAATTTCATTGTAGAAAATCACTTTTAGTGAGGTTTCTTCTTGATGTGTTAATTTTGAATAGGAATTAATTTTTTATGAAAAATATTATAGAGATCTTCAATTGATCTTGTGTTCTTATTCTCATTACATTCCTCTGGATTATAAATTAAAATTCTAATTGAAAAATTTATAATCCTGTTAATTATTCTAAAAACATTAAATTTGTACACTCAATTTTTAAGTCTTGATCAAACCTGTATAGTTCGTTTAATTGTCAGGTTATTTGGGATAATTCACCAATTTTATTTATGACTTAATTTCAATTTAAGTGCTGTATCAAACAGCTCCTTTATTCTCAGTCTGTACTTTTTCTAACACAGTTAGGAACATCTACAGTTGAAATTGTAATTTTTTCTGTTAATTCTCTTTTACAATTTTAACCCACTATTACAAAGCATAAAAAACATTGGAGAAAGACTAACAGAAGAATAACTTAATAAATCAGAAATTTCTCTTTTTAAAAGGAATAGAAAAAATCAAAATGAGTTAAATTATTTGATTCTGTTGAATACCTAGTGCTACCTTTATTCGTTCATATTTATCATTCATTTTTAATATGGTCAATCGAAATAAACTTTAATAAACGAAAGACTTTTAAATTAATAATTTCAATTTACCATTGGTTGTAATTTCGATTATTTTAATTGTGACACTAAATTCCCATTCTATTCATGTAATAGCCTAAATTTCAATTGATTGTGTAAATCTTATCAAATTAGGATTATTTATTTTTATAGAATTTAATATTTATTTATGTAAATTAATATTAATTAATTTGATCAATCAATTTAATTAACCGATCAATAAATTTGTATTAATTAATATTAATGATATTAATATTAAAAGTATTTGTAAATTTGATGACGAGTTCTTCGGAAAATTGTAATTTTATCAAACTGTTAAACAAAAGAATAAAAAAGATGTTATCAAGTGTGTAGGTGCTGCCAATATAGATACGCGAATTATATTTAATCAAATGTATTCAGATCGATCTGAATTCATGCACTAATTATTAATATGATAAATTTACAAGTAATTAAGCACGAGCATTGTAAATGTAATTTATTCAGTTCTCTAATTTCTTTTTTCGTAATTGAATCAAGCGTTGTGGGATTGTTTCGAATTTTTTAAAATCTGTTTTAAATTTTCGATAGGAGATACATTTTTATAAAGTGAGGCCTTTCTATTAGAATTACTTATATTACTGGAATTAAGTGTTAATCGCAATGAGATGTTGCAGAATATCTTGAATATTGACTGATTTATTATTGAAAAATTTGATATACTTTTATTTGCGCGCAAAATTTTAGACAATAATATTGTTTGTCTGCAATGATTTTTTGTTTTTTTGTTATATTTTAAATAAAAAATAACGTCTTTACTTATATGCCATGAAAAAAATTGAAAAAAGAGACTCAAGGAATAATAGAGAAAAATGTAGTGTTTTTTGTAAAAGATTTTTCTGGAGAAAGTAAGAATGGTTCTTCCGGTCAGTCTTTGGAAAATCACATTTGTACGTTATGTTCAAAGTTATTAATTAATTAAACTGATCGGGAACAATGTATTTACAACACATACTTATTCTCGAAATATATTTCTAAAATCACAATTTTTATTTCTTTTAAATTTTAAATCTTTACAATCTTTATAAAATCATTTTTATTATTTATTTGTTTTTGAATTTTTCCAGAATTCGAAATCTAGTTCTTTAAGATTTTCAATTTTAATTCATTGATTTTTTAATGAGGCAAAATAAATTATTCTTTCCTTTCAATAAAAATTATATTCCGCGTTGGTAATTAATTCTTTATGTTTAAAATAAAAAATGTTAAAATATTTTTTTTTCTTTTTAAAATTTCTGAATTATTATGATAATAAATTGTTTTTAATTGACTACTGATATTTAAAATTCCACTTGATTTGAAATTTTTTCAAACTTCTCTAATTTTTTGAATCTTTTCAATTTCTTTTTAAATTTCTAATACAATTATTAAAAATGTTATTATATTTATTTATTGAGTTTAGACGTGATAAATTATGTACAAAATATAATAAGATTTTCAGGGAAAAGGACCCCCACTAAACACACTGAAAATTGTTGTCGGTTATTTATTTCCCAACCTACGCTCGATTCTTTTTTTAAGCAGGAAAACCTTTAACTAGAAATTTTGAAAATAAGAATTTAAACCGTAAGCCATTTTTAATGTATTTAGTGCGGTGTCCTTTCTCTTACTTTAATGGAAAAAAATATTTTGCTGACAAAACTTTATTTATTTTGAAATTATTTTTTCAAATACTTATAATGAATTTCGTTTTTATGAAAATTAATTTATCATCTGGACAAATTAATTTTTATGTAAGGAATATAATTACTTAATACTGTAAATATTTTTTTCATTTATTAATTTTATTTTTATTAATTAATGAAAACTAATTTGGAATCTCCTTCTTAATTAAAATTATATATTCTACGTAATGAATTTTTTATATGTAATTTTTATGTTGAATTTTTTTGTTTGAAAAATTTCTCAATTATTTAGAAAAATAATAAATTAAAAATTAAAAATTTATAACTGAAATTTAAAATTCAACTGTTCTAGAAATTTTTCAAATCTCGTCAGTTTTTTGAAAAGTTACAATTTTTAATACTGTTATAAATTTTATTTTAATTAAAAGCAATTTCCAAGAGGCAAACAACTAAAGAATTGGGTATACACCTACTACAATAATAGTTAGTAGTACGTGGATAAGGGAATAAAAAAGTGAACATTTAGAATTTTATTTAAATGCGACAAAGTTTATTGAACTTTCATCAATCTAAATAATCTTCTCAGAAAAATGTAACATCGAGTCTTACAGTTTATGTCACAGATGGGAAAAAGCTAAAGAATAAAACAATTTTCATTTACAAATTATAAAAGTAAAAAGGATTTACAATGTACAAGGATATATTTTTTTTAAATGCAACAGTTGAGATGTCTTTTTTCACAAAGATAATATACATATTTCTTTTTCTATTTTAAAAGTAATATTATGCAATTTACAAATTATATCAAAAGAATAAATATATATAATTAAAAAATAAAATCCAAAAATTTAAAAAAAAACAATGATTTTTAAAAGAATTCTTTTCTTGTATTATTCTAAAAGGTGATTTCTTCTAAATCGCGAATTAAACGTTTATAATTAGTGCTAAGAAGAATCTTTCCATCTCGTAGGCGATTTTCCTCGACTTTGAGATTCGACTGGCAAATTATTTTTGGCGCAATGTCAAACAAACGGCCCAGTCCAATGTCTAACGTGCGTATGATTTGGTCCATGTTTTTCAAGAACTGCATTTGATTTTATCATATTTTTGTATTTTATGTCTTTTGGTTTGAGCATACTTTTATGATTGCTAAGGAGACGCGACGGTGTTAAAATTGATTTTGTACTGAGTCCCGTAGCTTCCAAGAAATGATCATAGCCATTATTTGCGTTATCGATTGGAATCACGATATTATTATTATCCTTGTTTCTTAAAGTGTTTTCAGTTTGGCCGCTAATTATGCCAACGGTTGTTAAAGTCTCTGAACCGTCGCCTTCCGGTCGATCTGGATCGTCCGACAGATCACAATCGTCCAAATTGAATTCCTCAAAATTCTGCCTAATGTCAAAGTCCTCGTTGAATTGTGAAACAAGCACGTGTCTAAAAAAGAGAAATTAATGTAAATAAAAATTATATTAATAATCTTTCTTTTAAAAAATCTTCAATAATTTTTAAAGATTTTAATAAAATTCTTCACAAGAATTCAATCAATTTTATGAATAATAACATCCCTCTATAGAATTCAATTGTTTTTGTAATAAATAATTTAATTCTTCGCACGAATTCAATTACACAATTTTAATAAATTGAATGAATAATAATTTTCATAAAGATTCAATTATTTTGTTAAATTATTATTTAATTTTTCGCAGGATTAAATTATTTTTATAGAATTTTAATAAAATTTCTCAAATGAATTCAATTACTTTGCGTATACAAAATTGATAAAATTGCTTATAAGAATTTAATTATTTTCAATTATTCTTTTTTTAATTTAAAAAAAACTATTATTGTAAAAAAAGTTTTCATTCATTGGCTTCATAAATAATAAAAATATTGAAAATCATACTTCTTGAAACACTTTAATTACTTTAAAAAATAATCAAATAAATAATAATTTTAAAAATTTAATTATTAATAATACTTCTTGAATAAATTTATTTAATATTTTTCTTTAGATCTAAAAAATTTTTTAAAACCTTTCTTAAGTATGCTATTGATGGGAAAAATAGTTGTACTTTCAAAATATAAAACAGAGAAGTTCTGATTTTAAGATAGCGGAGTAAAAAAAAAGTAAATTCATAATAGTAAAAAAAATCAAAACTTACACCAGCATTTAAAAAGTTTGCAAATTCGATTCAAAATGTATACTCGGGGGTTTTCGAAGTCGCTGATGACGAATTCGATGTCAGTTTTTCAAAATTCAAAATGTCGGATCCAATATGGCGGACATTTTTTTTTTAATTTGGATTCGCTTGAAAATTATCACTTAGGGGCTTTCGAGGTATCTGATGACGAATCTGATGCCAGTTTTTTAAAATTCAAAATGGCGGATCCAATATGGCGGACAATTTTTACAAAAAAATTTGGATTCGCTTGAAAATTATCACTCGGGGGTTTCGGGGTTACTGAAGACGAATCTGATGTCAGTTTTTTAAAATTCAAAATGGAGGATTCAATATGGCAAATTTTTTTTAATTTGAATTCGCTTAAAACTTGTCACTCGGGGGTTTTCGGGCTCGCTGGTGATAATTCTGCTATCAGTTTTTTAAAATTCAAAATTGCGGATCCAATATTGTGGACATTTAAAAATAAATTTCGATTCGCTGGAAACTTGTTACTCGGTGCTTTTTGGGGTCGCTGATGACGATTCCGATGTCAGTATTTCAAAATTCAAAATGGCGGGTCCAATATGGCATATCGTGGAGATCCACTTTACCCATGAACTCATTGGAAAGTGAAATGCGTTAGGAAATTTCAATGGAATTTCATATAGAAATATGGAAGACAATTAAAGAACGAAGCAACTTGATATAAGTATGTATGCGTATATTAACGATCGCAAAAACATCAGAAGGTTAATTGTTTAATTAATAATTGTATTGTAGAAAGAATACTATTTTCAAGGTAAAAAAATGGAAAATATTGCATTGGGATCTAGTGTTGTTTTTACCATAAAAATAAAAAAAAATTTACAAATGCCGGTTAATATCCACGATATGCCATATTGGATCCGTCATTTTGAATTTTGAAAAACTGACATCGGAATTGTCATCAGCGACCACGAAAACCCCCGAGTGATAATTTTCAAGCGAATCTAAATTAAAAAAAAATGTCCGCCATATTGGATCCGATATTTTGAATTTTGAAAAACTGACATCGAATTCGTCATCAGCGACTTCGAAAACCCCCGAGTATACATTTTGAATCGAATTTGCAAACTTTTTAAATGCTGGTGTAAGTTTTGATTTTTTTACTATTATGCATTTACTTTTTTTTGATTCCGCCATCTTAAAATCAGAACTTCTCTATTTTATATTTTGAAAGTACAACTATTTTGCCCATCAATAGCATACTTAAGGTAATGTTATTCAGTGGTCACGTGCCCCATATATTTTACTATGGAAAAATTTCACACTGAATAACATGACCCCGTGTAGAAATTTCGCTGGGGCCCTGATCAGGGCCTGATAGGGCCGACCTATTAGGGAATGAAACGCCGCGCCCGATGTGGCCCTGATCAGGAAATCCACACTTTCTTGTCGCCCCGATCTGGCCCTGATCAGGCGCGGCGTTTCATCCCATACTACGGCCCTAATAGGGTAATTTCTGCATGGGACCTTAAGAAAGGTTTTAAAAATTTTTTTAGATCTGAAGAAAAATATTTTTAAAAAATGTACTTGTTTTTTCGGGTTTTTTTTAAATAACCGCCATATTGGATTTTGTGTTAATCGAATCGCTATTTTGACCCCAGAATCTGAAAGAGCTACACCCAAAACCCCCTACATCTCATTGCTGCTGAAATTTATTGTCTATAAATACTACAAATCGTGTATTGAAGTCCAGGTAAAAATTTTGGTCATTTGGGCGTTAATGGGTTAAGTCGAAAGATTTTATTAATTTCTTAAGGGGTCTTGTAAATTTTTTAGACCCTAAAATTGGAAGTTTCTAATAAAAATTTTTGCTTTGAAGTCTTAAAATATAATTGATCAAAAATTTTTACATGTGATTGTGTATGTTAAAGAGTCTAAAAAAAAGAATTTCAAATTTGAAAAAGTTTAAGTATCTTCCTTTTACAGAGGGCGCTTTATCGACTGGTAAAAATTATTGGTTGTGTAGGATATAAACCTCTAATTTACTAATAATATTAAAAATTAATTTTTTTGTGAATCATTTATTGTAAATAAAATTCAGTATTTTTACAATTTTTTATTTAAAAGCTTACCATGTTCTTAATTTTTTGTTTTTGAGTATTTCGTGGTTTTCGTCCTGCATTAACTGGTGTGTTTTGAATTTATATTTTACTTTTTTTAGAACTTCTTGACATACCCATATGAAAAAACTTTTGGTCAATTATATATTTAAAACAAAATTTTTTTTTAAAAACTTCCTATTTTATGGTTGAAAAAGTTAAATGACCACTTAAATAATTAAATTTTTTGAGAATTGTTATTAATTCAATATTATTAAAATTGCGTTGGAAGTAAAGGTAGAGTGGGGTAAAAAAGCCAAGGGTGCAAAAAAGCCATTTGGCTTTTATTTTGAAACTATTGAACTATTTTACCAGCCGTTTGAAATATAAGTTTAATTAAGTAAAACTCAACTTTTGATTCTAGTTTGGCGATATCTATCGGGGATATTCCTGTGATATTGAGGAAGTATCATAATGTCCGCTTTTTTGAATATCCCTGTGACATTCCTGCGATATTGAGGGGATATTCAACATAATTTTCGCTATAATATAAAATTTGATATTATAGCGAAAATTACAATTATACTACTTGGGTATAATTGTTTTTAGATTAATAGAAATGAAATTATCAGAAATTTACAAACCTGCTAAATTAAAATAGCAGCACATGTAAAAA
The DNA here is from genome assembly GCA_032872475.1 of Leptopilina myrica (nomen nudum). Taxonomy (NCBI): domain Eukaryota; kingdom Metazoa; phylum Arthropoda; class Insecta; order Hymenoptera; family Figitidae; genus Leptopilina; species Leptopilina myrica (nomen nudum). Next base: position 10,702,762 of record CM065467.1, read on the forward strand.
AGTTCGATCACAACAAATTTTCAAAACAACTTTAACCTCATAATATGACAATTTGAAAAAAACATAATGTTTCTATAGTAATAATCTAGAATTATAATTTGATTCGATTTTGGATTATAAAATGTATAATCTATTGTGAATACCAAAAATAATTATAAAACATTGAAATGCTGTAAATAAATTATAAAGGGTATTAATCAGATTACCCAGGCGGAAATTGACCACTGGCATCGTACCGCGCCTGTACAGACGTCGGTAAGACTGTACTGACATTCGTCCGCGAGACAACCGGATCGGTGCAGGCTTTCTACTGGAACATGACAATGTGTTGTAGTGGCTGCGCGTCCGGCTCGGTACAAATTTGATGCCGCCGAACAACCGGCGTTGTACCGGCATTCGTCCGCTCTAGCAACCGCGGCGGGCCAAATATTCTTTCAAAGACGACTCGCTTCAGCGGACCGGCGTTCTACTGGCATTCGCCCGTCTAGCCAGACTAAATTATATTTTCTATTGAAAAATAAAATAAAAAAATATTTCATTAACTATGCATGGTGCATGTTAATTAATATTTATTTATAGATCATTTCCAGCATTTTTAACACATTGTACATTTTTTTTACACATTAAAATTCTAAACGCTCGCAAGTGGGATACGAAGCCCAAGCTATTCCTAATCGAAGCACCGAAGTCTAACACGCTAACCACTACGCTATTCGCTCGCATGCGGATCTGAGCATAATAATGTCGATATGTAATACCGCTACGAAGCAAACAATAAATAATACTTTTACAAATACTTTGGAATATTTTAGCATTTTATGAATATTATGTAAATAAATCTAGGGTTTTAAAAAATATTTTAAGATTTTAATTTTTTTAATTATTCTATTATTATTATTATATTTATTTATTATTTTTATTATTCATTTTTTTATATTTATAAATAATCATCTGTATACTTTATTTATAAATATTTAAAAAATTTGATTATAACAAAAAAATTTAATTCTTTAATTTATTTGTTAATTAATAAATAAAAATATAATTAAAACCTATTTTTCAAATTCATTAATTTTTAAAATTAAATTTTATATTCTATTGTATTGTTAATTCTTTTTTTAATATTTAAACTTTAAACAATTCTCCTACAAAAATTTTTTACAACATAATAGATTAAAAATTTTTATTACTATAATTATTATTTTATTAATTTTTATTGAAACAATAAGACTATAGCTAAATTTTTGCATTGTAAAAAATCAATTTTTGAAAATTCTGAATAAGGTGTTAATTAAAAAAAATTATTTTAGAAAACATAAAATTGTTTTAGAAAAACAATGACGATAGCCATATTCTTAGCATATTATTATTAATTGAAATCTTAATAATAAGAACATAAATGATATTAGTCCGCTGTCGGTAGAATGTCTGTACCGCTCGGGTTGTCAGACGGACGAATGCCAGTACAACGCCGGTTGTTCGGCGGCATGAAATCTGTACCGAGCCGGACGCATAGCCATTATAACACAGTATAAATTTTGATCCGGTGGTCGGATCCGTTTTTGTACCGCGCCAGCAGACATTAACACCCGAATCGGTACAGACTGCCTGTACCGGCATTAACTCTCCAAATCAATCGGCGCGGATCCTTGACGGTTGGATGATCCGGCATTCGTCCGACTTTTCCGCCTGGGTATATTCAGTTTGATCTTATTTTCTATATTTCCAATTTTATAATCCATTTTTCTCCGTGTTTTGTGAACATTTCCCGAAACAATTCGAAAGAATTCAATTATTTTTAATTTTTAAAACAGTTAATAAAATTTTGCTAAATTATTTTCTAAAATTCTAAGTAATTCAATTGTATAGAAGAATTAAAATTATTTATATTAGTATTGCAATTTTTATTAAATTCCTCGAAAAAATTGATTTAAATTTTAAGAAAATTCTTCGAAATTATTCAAATAATTTAAAAAAATTTTGATAGAAATGTTTATAGATATTCAACTTAATTTAATGAATATTAAAATTATTTTAATAACTGAATTCATAATATTTCTAAAAAAATCAATTATTTTAATAATTAATAAAATTTTATTCACAATAATTCAATTGAGGAGCTGGATTCTAGAACCAGCTCATCGCTCGGAGCGCAAGCGCTAATACCAGTCAGTGAGCATCTCTGGGCCACTCACCAGTGCTGCCAGACCAGGAAAATCACAATTCTTCAAACTTCTAAAATTTCTCTTCAAAATCTTCAAAACCTTATGAGAAAAATCTTCATAAAAATCTCCAAACTTTAAAAAACTTAGAATTAAGAATATTATGAAATTAAATATTTATTATAACTAATATTTGATCAAAAAGGTTTGACATTAGATCATAGAATATGTTTCAAGTAGGGGAGACCGGGGCTAAACCGGACACGGGGCTAAATCGGACAAGTCAAATATTTCCGAAACCGTGAAGAATTTCAAATCGTGTAAATAACCTATGAACGCGCAATTTCGTGATGCATATGCTGCATGAGGTTTTAGGGACGTGTCATTTTTCTTGTAATAATAGTTGCCGTTAATATGTGAAAATGTCATTTCTTGAGGTAAAAGTAAAAAAAATTATTCTTCATTTTTTTGGGTTTTTATCGTTAAAATTAAAGTGCAAATATCATACGGCAATTTTTCTTTTAGTTCAAGGTGTACTGAGTTTAGTAGAAAAAAAGTTTAATGGAAAACATTAAGAAGAAAAAATATATTGCAGGTTAATTATTAGATGACGGTGTGGGGCTGAATCGGACATCGTGATTAAAAACAACCAAATCTTCGAATTCTTTAATTTATTTTATATTAATTAACTATTTTATATTATATTCTTTGCTTAGAACCACTTTATAAAGAAATAAATAAAGAATTTATTTTAAAACTCGAATTTGCAAGAGAGTTGCTACAAACAGACAAGCTTGAAAACTGTAATTCATTTTATATTACATTAATTACCGATTTTACATATTATATTATATTCTTTGTATAGAACTATCTACAAATAAATAAAAGAAGAATTGATTTGACTTTTTTACCAAAAAAAAAGAAAATTTGTATCTCATTCTTTAATTAATTGGCCGTGTCCGATTTAGCCCCATGGGGTGTCCGGTTTAGCCCCACCAATTTTCGGATTTTCGTTTTTGAGGTAGTCACCTTCGAAGCAATATATCTCTAAAGCTATTGTACTTTTTTTAAATCGAGCAAGTGCGATTTGTAGGTGAAAGTACAAGCTTCAAAACGGTATATTACACTTTAGCAAAAAGTATGTTTTTGTATGAGTTTTCTGGTCAAAGACCAAATCCGTCCGGTTTAGCCCCGGTCTCCCCTAAACAAAATTTATTCTCTAATTGTAAATTGTATTTTCCCAGGCGGACATTTACCACTGGCATTGTACCGCGCCTGTACAGACGTCGGTACAACCGCCGCGGGCCAAATATTCTTTCAAAAGACGACTCGCTTCAGCGGACCGGCGTTCTACTGGCATTCGTCCGTCTAGCCAGACTAAATTATATTTTCTATTGAAAAAAAAAAAAAAATATTTAATTAACTATGCATATATGGTGCATGTTAATTAATATTCATTTATAGATCATTTCCAGCATTAAATTACATTTAGAAATTAAATTATTATTTTTAATTCACACAATTTTCTGTAGTTAATTTTTTGTTATTATTTAATCTTCTAAACATTAAATTAGAATTTCACATTTAATTAAAAAATTTAGAACATTGGGAAAGAAAAATTACCAAAAAAATTAGAAAACATAGAATCAAACATAATTTTTTAACTTGAAACTGCGAACAAATATTCCGAATTCATCTCTTATTAATATAGATTTTTTCTAACACACGTACACTGAGAGAAGTCCGGGAACTAATACGTCCCGTGCAAGGCTGAGTGATCATTTTGAATGTTCTTATGTGAACCTTCGATCGGGACGTCTCAAGCCCCGATAAAAAAGGTGGAACGTCCCGAAGCAGGATTACTTACAACTTTTAGTGTCGGCCATGAGTTGTCTCTCACATGCGGGAACAATGTTTGACCGATTCGGGGTGTCTGAGCCCTAGATTCGAGACATCTCAAACGCGACAAGCAGAGTAGCTTATAGCGACGTCTAGCGGGAACTATTAAGTCCTGGACTTCTCTCAGTGTATACCAAAAGTTCAAGTTTGGTTGTTATTTTTGACGATATAGTTGTGACGACTGATGGCGATCATATTTTCATTAAAAATTTAATATACTTAAAAAAAACCCTCCCTGGTGTTGTAATATAAAGTAATACTTTACCTCTCTGTCTCCGGGAAATACATACTTTCCACCCTCTATACAGGTAAGAAATGGTGTACTTTCGGTGCATGTGTTAGACAAGTTTTTTTACCTATTTTTTAAATTAAAAATATATAAAATTACCTTTCTCTTGGTTTAATTCGATCAGTGAGTCTCTCCTCATTCTCGCCTCCGATTTTAAATTCCTCAAAATGTCTAACAATATTCGTAACCCTTGGAATTTTTCTCGGCTCATCTTTATTACTCGGTGAATGTTTTGATTTAAATGAAGATCGCACGTTATTGAAACGATTTTTCCAAAGACTTGATTCACTGCCACTGGAATCATCATCAAATTTCAGACTCTTTACTGAAGTTGTTTTTATTGGCGAGGAAAAGGGAAAGAGATTTTTCCCTTGTTCAACATCAAGGACAGTCTTCTTTCTCGTTTCATCGATTAAAAATGATGGACTTGGTATTTTTTTCAAGACAAGAGTATTATTTATAAATTGTGGCTTTGGTGGTAGAGCGGGTGGTGTCTTTGGTGGTGGCGGTGGTGATGAAATAACATCGGGCAATGATTCAATGTCCTCGTAATCGAGATTCTTGGCTAATGTTAAACCCTTTGATGACATTTGAAGACATGTCTTTTCCTCAATTCTTTCCATTTTTAATGTTGGACTTAAATTTGGTGAGCCTTTGACTTTTTGTGGGAGAACAAAGGAGAGTTGTTTCTTTTGATTTTCTTCGTGTTCAATTTTCGGTTCTATAATGACAATTGGTCGGGGTTTTTCATTCCCGTCGATGCTTAATTCGGGTTCGATTGTATTGACAATTAATTGTGTTGATGATGATGATGATGATGATTCTTCGATTCTCATTCCGTATTCGTCCTCTGATGTTGTTGGACCAAATGCAATTGATTCGGTGTCATTTTCTGACGGTTCGATTTCATTTGGCACTTCACTGTCAATTGGTGTTTCCTCGGAATTTCGCCTTTCCATTTCTGATCCAACTGATTCAATGTCTGAGAGTCGGGCTGGTTGGAAACGGACGATTTTCCCACGATGCTTGAATCGTCTTGGAATTGAGAGAACTTTCTCGTCCTCCTCCATATCCCTGAGAAGAATTTGATTAACGCACTCAAGAACGGAATTGTGATTCCCATTTGGACGATAAGTTGTATGTCTAAAAACGTCGTCACTTATCCTGTCCTCGTCCGGATCGCTGTACCAATTTCCACTCGTATCCTCTTGATTCTGTTCCTCTGGCTCGATTTTTGATATTCTGTTGACAAAAGCTTTCAATAAGACTCAAATTTTTTAATTGACAAAAAGTTATAATTAATCTTTAAAACAAATGACTCTTGTAGAATTTTTACAATATACATACCAATTATTGAAACGCACTCAAATAACTCAAATAATCATATGGAATTTTAATTTAATTAAAAAACGATAAATAATTTAATTTACAATAAGTTGAAAATAACTTTTTGAGCGAATATCAAGTTTATATAAAATAATTGAATTTTTTTGAGAAATTTTATTAAAATTTAATTAAAAATTATTGAATTCTTGCAAAGAATTGAATTTTTTATGAATTTCTCAGAAGAATTTTATTACTTTTAAAAATAATATTAATAACAATAATAATATTTGTTAAGGGCATTTGAACCATTATGACGTCACAATTTTAAAACTAATGCTTTTCACACATTGTGACGTCATAGTGGTTCAAATGTCCTTAATAAGAGAATTTATATTATTCTGTATCTTAGAAGCAACAGTTAATTTTCAATTTAAAATTTTTATAAAATAATTTTTAAGCTGAAGTTACAAATTAAAAAAAAAAGTAAAAGAATTTTTAAGAAATTTTTAAGTTTAAGATATTTTAAGAATATTAAAAAGATAAGAAAATAAACGTTTCGTAGAGAAATATTAGAAAGACAAATTTTAGAAAAAATGTTATCTATTTAATTGTTTGAGGATAAAAAATTCTATTTGAAATATATTCAACTTAAGAATTACTTTTTAAAAATAATTTACATTCTCGAAGATATAAAGAGCAATTTGAATCTTAAAGTTTTGTTTAAAGACTTGAAAATCAAATGAGCAATTCCATGGTATGATCATAGAAATTTTTTACCAGCATGGGATTTGTGTGAAACTGTGCTATATTGTTCTCTTGGATACCACTAAAAAGAAAGTAAAACTTCTTAAAAAAAAATATTCATAAACATAGGAGATATACAACATTGCAATTTTTCAGCTTTTTTTCTTTGAAACCGTATAACTTTTTTTAGTAAAAAATATTAAGGCCAATTATTAGGCCAAATTAGAGTTTTTACCTACAGAATTAAACATTTTAAATTATTTCTTGGAAAGTTATACAGATCCCAGTTTGAAACTCACGCAAAACTAAGAGGCAAGTATGTACTAGGACAAAAAAAATTACCTAAAATAAAGGAGGAGTTTTTTCAAAATTCGAAAATAAAATTTTAGTTTTTTAATATTAACAAAGAAAAAAGCTAGAACATTTCAACGTTGTATATCTCCTATGATTATGAATATTTTTTCAAAAAAGTTTCACTATGTTTTTAGTGATAGAACGTCCAACGTCCTTCCGGCAGGACCAAAAAGACTCAGGTGAGTCCGTCCGAAATCGCTAAATAAAACTAACATGGATTGACATAAACAAAAAGTAATATATATCGTTGGAAAGGTGATGAAACAAGCTTTCAGCGCATGTAAATGTCGAGCTCGTAAGTTTAAACCGAAGAGCAGGGTAGCTTAAAGATGTTGAATTTTCCAAAAATTTATATAATTTTTAGTCACAAAATGATGGAACCCGGTCCTGACGGCAGGACGCTTTTCGCTTTGTTTAAAAGGCTACCAAGCCTAGGCATATAAATTTAGAAACTTGATATTTACATCATTGGAAAGCTTGTTTCATTACCTTCCCAACGATATATTTGTTTTTGTATTTATCTGCTTCCATATTAATTTTATAAAGAAAATTTGAAGAGAGTTTTTATTCAATTGGCCGCAATTTTGCTGATTAACATTAAAAATGAAATTTTTTTAAATTAAACAAATAGGTTTCATTCTTTGAACGTTTCTGAAGAAAAAGAGACAAGACCGGACAAAATACATTGATTTTTGTGGATTTTACATTAAATTTACGAAACAATGTTTTTTTTTTACTTTTTAGAAACAGCAAGTTTGAGGGCTTTGAAAAATGGTTTAATATTATTATTTTGAAAAGTCAAATATATAGATTTTTTCGTCTTTTCGTCTACTTTAATCCCAAGGAGTTCCGGAAAAGAAAAATTGAATTGCCTTTTTTTAAAAGCCTTATTTTCGGAACATCCTTCCGGCAGGACAGGCGCTTGGACGTTCTATCATTAGTGGTATCCAGGAGAACAATAAAGCACAGTTTTATCCAAATCCCTTACTAGAAGGAAATTTCTACTATCACTAACCATGGAATTGCTTAAATTGAAAAGATTATAAAGAGAAATTTAGGAAAAATCGAGAAAAAATAATAAGAATTGAGGGGCTGGATGCTATAATGTGTTACGCGCCATTCACTTAACATGGCGCGTAACACATTATAGCATCCAGCCCCTCAATTGAATTTCTTTAGATTCGAAAACAAATTTATTAAAATTGTATTCAAAAAATTACTCTTTTAAAAAATTTTATCAAATTTTTAGAAAATAAATAAAATTCATTTAAGAAATATTACAATTGAGCCTTCCAATTCTATAACTCGCCCGACGCTCGGAGACGCGCGCTAATGCTAGTCGGGTAGCAGTGAGCGCCTCTGGGCCTGTCACTGCTACCCGACTGGCATTAGCGCGCGTCTCCGAGCGTCGGGCGAGTTATTTGATCGGGACCCTCAATTATTGTATACTAGAAATAGTTAAATTCGTGCAAAAAATTCTATTTTTTAAAAATAAATTGGATTCTTGTGAAAAATTTTAACTAAATCGAACTGAAAATAAATGAATTTCTGTGAAGAATTTAATTATTTATAAAAATAATTAAATTCTTAAGAAGAACAAAATTTTTCCAGAAATTTAATATTATTGTACACGGAGAGAAAAATCAAGCGTTTGTAGTATGGAGACTTTCTATGGTAATTTTGTATGAACGTCCTGCTAAAGAGGCGTGTCCTTATACCTCAGTTGCAATCGTAATAGGGAAGACCGGGGCGTAATGGATCACTTCAATTGAGCTGCCGGATCAAAGAAGGGCACATAAACTCGCCGCGCTGAAAAACTTTGGCCCCTGGACACTTAAAATTAAACTTTTGATTTAAATTGTTTATTATGCATATCCTTATAGAAAATTTGATTGCGCAACTTTTTTTCTAATACAATTTTTTCTATCTGTTACTGTTTTTTAAATAATAAAGAAAAACCATTTTTTTGAAAACATGAAATTTAATTAAATTATTCACTTCAACTCGCGATATTTCAGTCAATTTTGCATATTTTCTAATGTCACAAAAACTAAATTACTCGTTGCAATATCCTGAGAATGTTGAAAGAAAAAAATTGTTTTCATTAAAAATAAAATTGTTATTAATTTTTTTCTGAAAAATTGCAAAAACCGTGAAGTGTAATTTTCACGAGCTTCGTTTAACGGGCGAATTTTAAGCAGCAACAAACTTCCAGTGAGAAAGTTGTTTATTGCAGTCTAAAGAAGTTTTATGGAAAGTTATATTACAATTGAATAATTAGTAACAAATAAGTGAATGTTTAAAGTTGCACGCGCGGCTGAACGTGTGACGCCCGTTTGTTGAAAGAAGCTCAACGCAGCATATTATTATGTCACAGTGTTGTTTCGCCTTTAGAGGTTAAGTAAATCAAAACAAACCTTCCGTTCAGCCGCTGGCGCAATTTTAAACACTTACTAATTTGTTACTAATTGTTCAATTGTAATATAACTTTCCAAAAAACTTCTTTAGACTACAATAAACAACTTTCTCACTGGAAGTTTGTTGCTGCTTAAAATTCGACCGTTAAACGAAGCTCGTGAAAATTGCACTTCACGGTTTTTGCAATTTTTCAGAAAAAAATTAATAACAATTTTATTTTTAATGAAAACAATTTTTTTCTTTCAACATTCTCAGGATATTGCAACGAGTAATTTAGTTTTTGTGACATTAGAAAATATGCAAAATTGACTGAAATATCGCGAGTTGAAGTGAAAAATTTAATTAAATTTCATGTTTTCAAAAAAATGGTTTTTCTTTATTATTTAAAAAACAGTAACAGATAGAAAAAAATTGTATTAGAAAAAAAGTTGCGCAATCAAATTTTCTATAAGGATATGCATAATAAACAATTTAAATCAAAAGTTTAATTTTAAGTGTCCAGGGGCCAACGTTTTTCAGCGCGGCGAGTTTATGTGCCCTTCTTTGATCCGGCAGCTCAATTTATTCAAAAGTGGTAAACCAGAGTAATTTATTGAGCTTTGCAATTCTATAACTCGCCCGACGGTCGGAGACGCGCGCTAATGCCAGTCGGGTAGCAGTGACAGGCCCAGAGGCGCTCACTGTTACCCGACTGGCATTAGCGCGCGTCTCCGAGCGTCAGGCGAGTTATAGAATTGCAAAGCTCAATTTTGGTTTTTGATCAAAATAATGTACTTGGCATACTGTATAAGTTTGTACCAAGTTTCATTGTTATTCATTTATTGTTGTTAAAAATATGGTAGAAAAAGTGATTTTGACGCTTGAAAGTAAATTTTTCAAGTCTTTGTCTTTTTCTTATATCTTTTTCAAAATTACTTGTAGAAAATTTTTGTGTATCAGGTCTTGAGCTTTAAACATTTGTTCTTAAGGAACACCTTCGGGGCGTAATGGATCACTTTGGCCGGGGCGTATTGGCTCGCTTATTCTATTAAGAAAAACCTATTATAATTAAAATATTAATAAAATAATCCTGTCAAGTTAAATTTCTTGTAATTCATATATATTAATAAGTACCAATGATAATGATTTTTAAGTAAATGGATTTTGCATTTCGCTACAACTTTTTAAAATTTGAAAACTGTATGAAAATGTTTAAAGTTTAAATTAAATATGTTCTATTTTCAATATTCTTTGTTATAAATGTACAATAGAAACCAAAATTGTCAATATTAAATAATATTTCATGATAAAAATTATGATTTCATTGCTGATTCAATACGCCCCGGGTAGTGATCCATTACGCCCCGACCCAAGGCAAAATTGCTCACCTTGCATTTCTCCAAAAGCATTGTTCTAGAAAAAAAAGTATAAGTGATATTAGGGCGTACTTTTTTTACTTAAAAACTGAGATGTTAGGGTAAGTTTTCCACATTATGATATTTTGATTAAAACAAGAATGATGAAGTTATGCAACAAAAAGTGAAAAGTGATCCATTACTCCCCGATCTCCCCTATACTGACGTCCCATGCGTTAACGGTAGAACTTTTATGGTAAATTGAATTCTTCTAAACAATTTTATCAAATTTCTAGAAAATAATTGCATTTTTAGTAAATTTATTTTCATTGTATTGAAAATTATTTATTTTTTGCAAAAAATTTAATTATTTACGAAAATAATTGAATTATAGACAAAAATTTTGTTATATTTATGAAAATAAATTGAATTCGTGTCAAGAATTTTTTATTTACGAAAAAATAAAATTTTACGAAAAATTTTTGAAAATAATTGTATTCTTCCAAAAAATTTTATTAGAATTGTTATTTATGAAAAGAATTGAGTTTTTATAAAGAATGTTGTTATTTCTAAAAATAACAATAATAATAACATTAAGTTAATAAGTGACTTTTTTAAAAATTTGGAATCTGAAATTATTAAGAAATTGAAGCTGATATTTGAATCAATCTCTTTGAAATTATTAATTTGTTAATTTATTTAAATTAATTTATTAATTAGAGCAGACGTGAAATAATGAAAAAGCTCGTTTTTTTCAAAATAGAAATTCATTCTAATCCGAAAAAACATTGTACTTCGAATACTTACAGATTAATATTATTATTACTACAATCCTCATTTGTTCTAATTGCTCCTTGTAAATTTCTAACATTATTTTCTGTACACGAGTTAACATAAATTGGTTCCTGTCTCTCCTCCTCATCAGAAACAAAATTCGAATCCATTCCATCATCAGTGCTTTCAGTTCTAATTATTTTTGGTAACTCGTGAATACGCGATGAACCAATTTTCAATGGTTTTCCTCTTAAAACACCAAATCTTCTATTTGAAAATCGATTCCCCTCATCATTCATCATTGTCTCGTCGTCATCTAAAATTGTCATTGTTTCATTCTCGCTATCTGTTACCGTTGTCGGTGTACATCTACTGGATTTATTTAATGTTGAACCCGGTGAGACATCGGTACTTTCACCTTCACAAAAACCCTCGGTACTCAATAAAGATGGACTCCCCTCGGTGGTTGTTGTAATAATTGAGGCATCAGTATTTTCACTGCTTGTCAAACTTGTCTTTGAAATATCACTTCCGGCAAAACTGTGTGTTTTCGTTATACCACGTGAATGATCATCGTGAATTTCTTGTGCATTAGATCCATTTAATTTTGTGATTATTTCACATTTTAAGTTCTCAATGTCTTTACTTAAACTGCTGTCTTGCTTTCCATTATATTCATCGACCTAGAAAAAATAGCAATTATTTTACATCACTGATTTGTTATTATTATTATTAAAATTTTCCCCACGAGTGACATTTCCCAATAATAAATAATCGATAAAATTAATTTTATAGAAAAATAAAATATTCTTTGAAATTTAACGTAAGTATAAATAATATTCAAAATGTTTTTTAACATCAATAATAGAAAAGGTTTTTTTCCTAATCAAATCATACACCGGTCTTTAATTAATATGAAAGATTTTATTCTTTTTATTATAAGGAAAAATTCGTCAAGCTTTTTCTAAAAGAAAACTTTCTTTCACGATTTACTTTATGAATTTGAAGACTAATAATTTATTTTCGAATTCATTTTTCTTCTTATTGAGTTTCACTGCAACTTTCGAAATTAGGTTCCTAAAAATTTTAAGAACTTGATTGAATTTAATTATATATTTTAAAAGAAATTGGATTCGACTATAAAATTATTCTTTCGAGATTTTATATTCTTTTTTAATAATCACTTTCGTTGAATAAGAGAAATGAAAATGTGAAGTATTAAAAATAAACGAAATAAAAATCATATTAATATTATTATTATCAATAATTTATGAGACTTTTTTAAAAGGAAATAATTTTATATATATTTATAGTAATAAAAGAGGATTGCCTCAAAAATTTAATTTAATTTTTTCCTGATTTCAATAAAAAATTTTTGACTTCCCTAACATTCAATTATTATAGTACCTTTTATCAACAAATTTTTTAAATAATTGAATTCTTTCGACGAAATTTAATAACATTTTTAAGAATAATTACACTTTTCGAGGAATTTGATTAAAGTTGAATTAAAATTCTGCGATGAGTGTTATTATTTATAAAAATAATTGAATTATTGCGAAAAATGTTATAAAAAGTTTTAGACAATTGATTTTTTTCAAAAATTTTATGCAAATTGTATTTTTAATAATTGAATTCTTGGGAAATTTTCAATATTTTACTAAATAATTTAATATTTGGGAAAAATTTTGTTAAATATGTTTTAAATAATTGAATTCCTTTGGTAAATTTTATTAAAATAATAGATTATACAAATTATTGAATTAAGGGCATCCGGGAAAAATTGTCCCCAAAAAGTGTTTTTCCGCCTGTCGTCTCACTTGTAAATAGTTAGAGATATCTCGTTCGGATTTATCAGGATAATTAGGGGAATTTGTGCTGATAAAGAATATTCTCGAAATTGGCCCTTACTGAAAATCCCCGTACAATATCTTGTACAGGAAATTGTACAAGATCTTGTACATGAAACTATACCATTTGTGTCAATGAACCTGTACCATTTCAGCATAAGAAATTGAAACAAGTTCTTGTACAAGATGATGCACAAGATCTTGTACAAAAACTTGCACAAGTAATTTTTTTCGATCTTGTACAATTTCTTGTACGAGATCTTGTACAAGAATGTGTACTTGTACATGTAAATTTTTTCTCTTCTGAATAAAGGTCCATGTGCAATTTCTTGTACGAGATCCTATACAAGAATGTGTATTTGCATACGTAAATTTTTTTCGCTTTCGAATAAAGGTTCATGTTCAATTTCTTGTGCGAGATCATGTACAAGAATGTGCACTTGTATAAGATCCTGTACAAGTTCTTGTGTAGATAATATTTTTTCCTATTGTTTATTAATTTTTTTATTTATGCGAAATATTTAAGAAACTTTTAACATTGTTGTTAGAGACTCTTTGCATTTACGATTTAAAAACAACTGCGCAGCTGTAGAAGCCATAGAAAATTACTGCGCAGTCATTAAAGTTATTAATTAATTTAAACATGTATAGGATTTCGTACAAAAAATTGTACATGAGCCTTTATTCAAATACGAAAAAATTACTTGTACAGGTTCTTGTACAAGATGTTGCGCAAGATCTTGTACAAGAACTTGTTTCAATTTCTTATGCGGAAATGGTACAGGTTCATTGACAGAAATGGTATAGTTGCATTTTTGGCGGCGAGCACACAGACAAGTGTGGGAAAAATTTAGAACTTGTTTTAGAGAAGTTCAATATTCATTAAAGAATTTTCAGGTGTTTTTCTAATGGCTTGGAAATTATTGTTCTTGACGCTGCGACTGAGTTCTTCAGTCACTGCGCGCTGAAAAAGTCTCGAACTGTTTAAGAAAGAAGACGTAGCCTAACCAATAGGTATACAGCGCCAATTGGCTTTAAACGCTTTAAAACGATCTAAAACTAAAGTATCATAACGCGTCCCTGCAGCCGAGTGGCATAAGGCGGAGCGATCTTGAGTCTCGAGGTCTTAAGTTCGACTACTCACGCGGGCAAATTTTTTTCGCTAATTTTACATTTTTCTATTCTTAAACCAGTTCAGGACTTTTTCAAGAAAATTCAAAAAGTAGTCCAGAAATTTACTACAGTTATCCCCGAACAGCTTAAATTAATGTTTCAATCTATGGTTTTGGAGCATTTCTTGTATTATTTCCATATCCTGAGTTCTTGAATAAGTTTAGTAATGACTCTTGAAAAAAGTTTTTCCGTGTATACTTACCAAAAATTCCTGACTCAAAATATTTTTTTCTTTTTAAATGAGACGACGATCATGAATCCACTATTTTTTCCCGGATGCCCTTAAGCAAAAATTTTGAAAATAATTGAAATTTTGTGATGAATTGTATTAAAATTTTTGAAAATAATTGAATTTTATTACTTTTCAAATTCATTGAATTCTTGTGATGAATACTATTATTTATAAAAATAATTGAATTTCGCAATGAATTTTATTAAAATTCCTGAATGTAATTGGGTCAGTCCACTATATTTCACCTAAAGCCGTTGCGGCCTATTTAAAAAAAATCTCATAATTTGTAAAAATGATGTTTAATATCCATAGAATTCATTTTTGAGAATTATTTTATACAATTTTTTGAATTAAACTTAGAATTTTAATTTTTGAGTTGAGTTTCACAGAAAAAATGTTAGATTGACAGTTATGAAAATTTAATAAAGAAGCATGGCAATAATTTAGATAATACAAATTTCTTGATTGATATTTGTTAAATAATGGGCTTATTTACTTGAATAAATAGATTATTATGCAAACATACCTAAAATAATAGATAAAAATTAATTTAAAAATTTACCTATGAAATGTCAAAAGTCACTGCATTTTAATTACATTTTTCTAAAAAGTTTATAAATATTAACAAAATTTAATACTACATAATGTAAAGTACTTTCAATGTACTTTCATATTATGTGCTAACTTTTTAATTTTATAATAAAGAAATATAAAAAATTTTACCTTTAATATTGAATGTTTCATGATTTTCAGAGATTTTAATCACTTATTTCTTCTCAGGTGCAAGACGAAAAAATCCATTTTTTGTCTTAATATTTAAGTTTGACATTCTTTTCCATTTTATTAAATTTTGGTGATGGATAATGAGCTACTTTTTAGTTTAAATTTAATTCAAAAAATCTGCTGAAAAAACGAATTTTTTGGTTAAATACAAGTAGATTTTTGCAAGACTATTGTGATAGCCAACTTCAGTTTTATAAAATTACCTGCTATTTAACCAACAAACTCGCTTTTGGAAGCAGATTTTTTGAATTAAATTTAAACTGAAAAGTAGCTCATTATCCATCACCAAAATTTAATAGAATGGAAAAGAAGGTCAAACTTAAATATTAAGACAAAAAGTGGATTTTTTCGTCTTGCACCTGAGTAGAAATAAGTGATTGAAATCTCTGAAAATCATGAAACATTCAATATTAAAGGTAAAATTTTTTATATTTCTTTATTATAAAATTAAAAAGTTAGCACATAATATGAAAGTACATTGAAAGTACTTTACTATATGTAGTATTAAATTTTGTTAATATTTATAAAGTTTTTAGAAAAATGTAATTAAAATGCAGTGACTTTTGACATTTCATAGGTAAATTTTTAAATTAATTTTTATCTATTATTTTAGGTATGTTTGCATAATAATCTATTTATTCAAGTAAATAAGCCCATTTTTAACAAATATCAATCAAGAAATTTGTATTATCTAAATTATTTCCATGCTTCTTTATTAAATTTTCATAACTGTCAATCTAACCTTTTCTCTGTGAAACTCAACTTAAAAATTAAAATTCTAAGTTTAATTCAAAAAATTGTATAAAATAATTCTCAAAAATGAATTCTATGGATATTAAACATCATTTTTACAAATTATGAGATATTTTTAAAAAAAGGCCGCAACGGCCTATAGTATAGAATATAAATTAATAATAAAATTAATATAAAGTATATAAATTACTATAAAATTATCATATAAAGTAAAAAATTAAAATTATACCTGAAAATTAGACAAATTTTTCTCAGTTGGAATCGATTCCTCGACATTTATTGATTGACCTAAGCTGAGATCACGTTTGCCTTTGATATAATTTTTTGTATAACGTCGGAGTTTTGCAATTTCCAATTGTTGATTCCTGATGACATTATCCTTCTCGCAAAGTAATTGCCTAATTGATTTTTGTTCCTGTTTCAAACGGGATTCGAGAACAAGTAAAGCTCGAAGAATTCTTGATAATTGTTGATCACGAAAATTCCTCTCCGATGCTTGATTACTATTTCTATTGTCAAGTTCTCTAACCAGGTCTCTACATTTTTTCGTCGCTGCTCTTAAAGCCTCCTGAGTGCGGACCAGATCTTGCTTCAAAACCCGCACTTCAGTTTCCATCTGAAATTTAAAAAAAGGAAAAGGAACTTTTATAAAATTTGTATTTTGCTTGCAACTGTATAAAATTAGACTATACTGTAAAAATATCTTAATCCTTTTGTAAATTTTATTTTGATTGAATAATTTCATTTTTTTTATATCGCTTCCTATATCCAGAATGTGAATGTTATTTGTTCGTAGTGTGCACGCACGAGTGCCATTCTCGCGAGACGGACATCGTGCAACGCACGTTTGTTTTCTGGGTATCTTTTCCCTACAATTAAATATCTTGATTTAAAGTCTGAACACTCACATTTTAAACCTCTGAAGACGAATTCTTTCCCGACACATGTTCTAGCATCCCATGTTTGGGAACTTATAGAAATTTATGTGGTAATACATGTTATAATTTTATAAATTATTTTAAATCATTTATCGTAATTTATTAACATAACTTAAACTTTGGAAATGAATTCTCAGCAATTTACAGATATTTGTACGGTAATGTATGAAAATTTATAAAGTAATTAATGTTAAAATTACCAAAATTATAACAGTTAAAGTGGCTTTAATTTTTTAATTTTATTTAGACACAATTATAAAAATTATTTTAATTGCACACTTGTTTAAACCACAAATTCAATGATAGACAACCAAAAGGCTTCACCATGACGCAAAATAAAAATTTTTTTAAAAATAAATTATTAGCAATTTTCAACGGGTTCTGCCTTTCTGTCATTTATCGTCATTGAAATAATACGACTGTACAATATTTACTGAAAAAAGTTTTTTTGTTTGATTTATTAAGAAATATGTGAAGTCTTTACCATGACGGTTCTATGATTCCTTGTACAATGTTGACGTTTTAAATGTAAAAAAAACCAAAAAAAAGAATAACATTTGTTTCTGTCATAGTAAAACTCTTGAGGAAACTGAACTTTTGCTTATTAAATGTCAGCGATCTAAATACCGGTTGCTCAACCCAACAAGAATCGGTGACCTAACGTAATAACGAGGGCACTTTTGCTATTCTAAAATATGAAATATAATAGTTGCAGAGGGCAAAAAGTCTGTGACAGTAGCTGCCCAGGTGTATGGGGTGATTATCGGAAGAATCTGAGCCATCGCTACGAAAGCATAAACCATAAAGGAAAGAAAGTCACCCATATAATAAAATGGAACGAGCTCTCAGAGATTATAAAAAGGCACTTGTTGACAGAATAATGATAATGATGACAAAGGAGAATGGCGTGTGTGTATATATACATGTGTCATCCCAGGAGCTCTAATAAAGACCTACTTTTATAATAAGGTATGACATTTATAGTATCAAAATAGAATTTATTACTATTTCATTTAAATTTTTTTATCGGAATTTTAAATCATGGAAGACAAAAATTCCCCTGCTTTTTTTCAATCTGATAAAAAACGATTTTAATGGCCCAAATATTCTTCGCTTTGAATTAGGAATTATTTTTTTGTCTCAATTTTATAGTTTTAATTTTTAATTTCTATGTTTGTTCATAAATTAGAAACACAATTCTGCGTTACGGTACTTCTTATTTTAAACAATTTAAAGCCATTTTATTTAAAAAAAAATTTAAGAAATAATTATTATTACCTAACAAAAAGATTTAACTAACTAAAGATTGAAAAAGATAACAATTATAAAGAATTAAATTTTCATTTTATATTTTTAAACTTTAAAGTTTATAAAAAAAAATTTAACAATTTCGAACTTCTAAATTTTTTTTCTAAATTCAAATAATTTCTCTCAATGGCCTCAGACATTGCTTATTTTAAACAATATAAAGCCATTTTAATTTAAATACTTTTTAAAGAATCTAGCTAAATATCAAATGATTTTAATATATTTTTTTGTTTATTTTAATTATTTTTTGTGATCAGACTGTAAAAATATACTTATAAACCCATTTTTAATTAATTATATTAGATCAAATAATGTGGAAATTAGAGAAAAAAAATTTTTTAATTAAAAAAAAAATTTAATTCTTTTTTGCTTCCTCGTGAGGAAGCTTTGTAGTCGTTTAATTTACAAAATTTTTAAAAATCCTTTTGACAAATTTTCTTCTATATGGGACTATGTTATATAAGACCCTGAACAATTGTCCGGATGTATGTATGTGTGTGTGTATGTGTGTGTGTGTGTGTGGATCCCGTTTTTTGTGAACACGATAACTCGAAGAGGTTTCAACGAATTCGGCTGAAAATTGCTAGGAATATTTATCATAAAAATATCTCGAAATGGATTAATGGACATTAAAAAATATATTAAAAAAAAATTTTTTTTTACTTTTTTCAAAAAAAAATTTTTTTTCAAAAAATTTTTTTTTAATTGAATATTAAAGTCAATATACAATAAAATCTTTTTCTTTGCATCAAGACGAATCGATTGGTATATATAAAGTATAAATTGTATGAGAGTTTATAGAGGTAATGACAATTAAAGCAAAAAAATTACCTTTTTTTATCAAAAATTTAGTTCTTTCATCAAAATTATATTCCAGTACAATAAGATTTTACTCATTTTTTTCAATAATCTTATCCGTTGCATTAAAACGGATCGATTGGTATATATAAAGTATATATTTTATTTGAATTTATAGAATTAAACATAATTATAACCAAAAATTCGCACATTTATTAGAAATTTATTTCCTTCTTAAAAATTATGTTGCTTTATAATAAAATGTTAATCTACACTTAAAAACAAACTAAAAATCTTCATTTCATCAAGACGAATCGATTGATGTATAAAAAGAATATATTTTATTAGCATTAATAGAATTAAATAAAATGAAAAAATTCACTTTAAAGCAAATTTTTTGCTTATCGTAAAGAGGAAGCAAAATGTTCATGTAATGAACATCTTAATTCACAACTTGTTTAGATATGTTTTAATATATTTTTTGTGGATCAGACTGTAAAAATATACTAATAAACCCATTTTTAGTTAATTAGATGAAATAATGTGGAAATTAAAAAAAAAAGTTTCTAAAATTTTTTAGTTTTTTCTTGACAACGCTATGACCATTATTACATAGCAAGTTCTCTATGTTTTTCCTGTAATATTCCCGTTAAAATACACCAGTATGCAAAATTTTAGCCCTCCATGTTGAATAGTTTAGAAGTTAAGGGGGGGGGGGTGGTCACTTTTTGTGCATTTTTGGCCAAAAATTTTGTTATTTCCTTGACAACGCTATGGCCATCACCTCCAATCACATTCTCTATATTTTTCCTGTAATCTACATGTGAAAATACGTATCTGTACCAAATTTGAGCCCTCTAGGTCAAATAGTTTATCCGCTAGGGGGGGGGAGGCACGATTTGGCTACGGACACAAGAGTCTCACCAATAGAGCTCCGTCGGTACACCGAAGGTGTACGGAACCCTAAAAATTGTATTAAATTGCTATTTTGTAAATAAAAATATACTTTTATAATTTAAATTTATGTTGTGGTCTTTAATAATATATAGTAATTACTAGCTGTCGGACCCGTCTTCGATGGGTTTTACCCACCGGGAATTAAATTTTACTGGAAAAAACTGATAATTTGTAACCATTAACTATTTCGTTAGGAAAATATTAAATTTGAATCGGTGACAGATTTTTTTCTATCAAATTTGTTATTCAGGAATAGTATTTGTCAACTTTCAGTACTTTATGTGTTTGTAGTAATGCAATTAATTTAATTCAATCCAAAATATACACCAGCATTTTGAGTCAAAATAGAGTCTAGTTATAAATAATTGTGTCGCAATTAGACCCTACGTTACGATTTCTGAAACCTCAATAAAATCTATATGTTAAGGCTAAAAGTAGGGCTTAAATTTTGACTCGGGTCTGTTGTTATAAATATTACATCAATAAAAATTAAAGTATAAAGCAGTTTTTAAAAGCAAATTAATATAATAAAACTTTTTTAATTTGGTAAGAAAATTACCGATTTTTCCTGGTCAAATTAAATTTCCGCGGCTATTTATCGGTTTCCCCGCGTAATTGGTAGATACTTTGTTAAATGTCTTATAGTAGAAACTGAAACCCGTCAATGACTGCTACCCAGGCGGAAATTGACCACTGGCATCGTACCGCGCCTGTACAGACGTCGGTAAGACTGTACTGACATTCGTCCGCGAGACAACCGGATCGGTGCAGGCTTTCTACTGGAACATGACAATGTGTTGTAGTGGCTGCGCGTCCGGCTCGGTACAAATTTGATGCCGCCGAACAACCGGCGTTGTACCGGCATTCGTCCGCTCTAGCAACCGCGGCGGGCCAAATATTCTTTCAAAGACGACTCGCTTCAGCGGACCGGCGTTCTACTGGCATTCGCCCGTCTAGCCAGACTAAATTATATTTTCTATTGAAAAATAAAATAAAAAAATATTTCATTAACTATGCATGGTGCATGTTAATTAATATTTATTTATAGATCATTTCCAGCATTTTTAACACATTGTACATTTTTTTTACACATTAAAATTCTAAACGCTCGCAAGTGGGATACGAAGCCCAAGCTATTCCTAATCGAAGCACCGAAGTCTAACACGCTAACCACTACGCTATTCGCTCGCATGCGGATCTGAGCATAATAATGTCGATATGTAATACCGCTACGAAGCAAACAATAAATAATACTTTTACAAATACTTTGGAATATTTTAGCATTTTATGAATATTATGTAAATAAATCTAGGGTTTTAAAAAATATTTTAAGATTTTAATTTTTTTAATTATTCTATTATTATTATTATATTTATTTATTATTTTTATTATTCATTTTTTTATATTTATAAATAATCATCTGTATACTTTATTTATAAATATTTAAAAAATTTGATTATAACAAAAAAATTTAATTCTTTAATTTATTTGTTAATTAATAAATAAAAATATAATTAAAACCTATTTTTCAAATTCATTAATTTTTAAAATTAAATTTTATATTCTATTGTATTGTTAATTCTTTTTTTAATATTTAAACTTTAAACAATTCTCCTACAAAAATTTTTTACAACATAATAGATTAAAAATTTTTATTACTATAATTATTATTTTATTAATTTTTATTGAAACAATAAGACTATAGCTAAATTTTTGCATTGTAAAAAATCAATTTTTGAAAATTCTGAATAAGGTGTTAATTAAAAAAAATTATTTTAGAAAACATAAAATTGTTTTAGAAAAACAATGACGATAGCCATATTCTTAGCATATTATTATTAATTGAAATCTTAATAATAAGAACATAAATGATATTAGTCCGCTGTCGGTAGAATGTCTGTACCGCTCGGGTTGTCAGACGGACGAATGCCAGTACAACGCCGGTTGTTCGGCGGCATGAAATCTGTACCGAGCCGGACGCATAGCCATTATAACACAGTATAAATTTTGATCCGGTGGTCGGATCCGTTTTTGTACCGCGCCAGCAGACATTAACACCCGAATCGGTACAGACTGCCTGTACCGGCATTAACTCTCCAAATCAATCGGCGCGGATCCTTGACGGTTGGATGATCCGGCATTCGTCCGACTTTTCCGCCTGGGTACTGGTATATAACATATTTTTTTATAACATATTTTCTTAAAAAAGAGTATTTTCATAAAATAAATTAATTTTCATAGCCATCTGCAGATTTATTTATGGCAAAAACTAAAAATCAAGTATATTGCTGCTTAAGATTTGTCTTTACATTGCTCAAAACATCTTTAGAAGTTCAATCAAAAAGTAAAATAGCGTAACTTTTTACCATGTAAGCTTTACTTAATGCCCAGTGGCATTTTGTCAAGTACAAAATTGTACAAAAGGGTCTAGAGCCCGTTTATGATGAAAATAAAATCATAAAACATCTCCATTTTTAAAGTTTCTGAAGTTATTTCAATTAAAAAATATTGAATGAATTCGATAAATAATTATGAATTGCATTATTTTGACGTCACAATCTTAAACAAAGACCCCAAAAATACTACTGAATTAAGCTTGATAGTAATTAACAACAATTATAATTTTTTCGATTTTTTGATATTGAAAATATTTTTTATACTTGGTTTATCATTATAAACCAAGTATAAAAAATTATATTTAAAAACTTAAAAATTTATTACTATTAAATGTAAAGTATTTTTAATGTCCATTTATAATATGTGATAGTTTAAAAGCAGTTCATTAAAGGGTCAGTTCATTATATTTCACCTAAAGCCGTTGCGGCCTATTTACTAGAATATATAGATTATTATGCAAACATACCTAAAATAATAGATAAAAATTAATTTAAAAATTTACCTATGAAATGTCAAAAGTCACTGCATTTTAATTACATTTTTCTAAAAAGTTTATAAATATTAACAAAATTTAATACTACATAATGTAAAGTACTTTCAATGTACTTTCATATTATGTGCTAACTTTTTAATTTTATAATAAAGAAATATAAAAAATTTTACCTTTAATATTGAATGTTTCATGATTTTCAGAGATTTTAATCACTTATTTCTACTCAGGTGCAAGACGAAAAAATCCACTTTTTGTCTTAATATTTAAGTTTGACCTTCTTTTCCATTCTATTAAATTTTGGTGATGGATAATGAGCTACTTTTCAGTTTAAATTTAATTCAAAAAATCTGCTGAAAAAACGCATTTTTTGGTTAAATACAAGTAGATTTTTGCAAGACTATTGTGATAGCCAACTTCAGTTTTATAAAATTACCTGCTACTTAACCAACAAACTCGCTTTTGGAAGCAGATTTTTTAAACTAAATTTAAACTGAAAAGTAGCTCATTATCCATCACCAAAATTTAATAGAATGGAAAAGAAGGTCAAACTTAAATATTAAGACAAAAAGTGGATTTTTTCGTCTTGCACCTGAGTAGAAATAAGTGATTAAAATCTCTGAAAATCATGAAACATTCAATATTAAAGGTAAAATTTTTTATATTTCTTTATTATAAAATTAAAAAGTTAGCACATAATATGAAAGTACATTGAAAGTACTTTACATTATGTAGTATTAAATTTTGTTAATATTTATAAACTTTTTAGAAAAATGTAATTAAAATGCAGTGACTTTTGACATTTCATAGGTAAATTTTTAAATTAATTTTTATCTATTATTTTAGGTATGTTTGCATAATAATCTATTTATTCAAGTAAATAAGCCCATTTTTAACAAATATCAATCAAGAAATTTGTATTATCTAAATTATTTCCATGCTTCTTTATTAAATTTTCATAACTGTCAATCTAACCTTTTTTCTGTGAAACTCAACTTAAAAATTAAAATTCTAAGTTTAATTCAAAAAATTGTATAAAATAATTCTCAAAAATGAATTCTATGGATATTAAACATCATTTTTACAAATTATGAGATTTTTTTTAAATAGGCCGCAACGGCTTTAGGTGAAATATAATGGACTGACCCTATTAAAATATTGTATAAACACACAAAAAACCCAGTCTCATTTTTGTTGCATCTCAAAATGAGACTATGTTAAACGCCATAGAACGTGGCGCCACCTAAGAGTCTCATTTTTGTTGCAACTCAAAATGAGTAGCGTATGATACTCATTTTGAGACTAGGTTTTTTCAGTGAAGGTAAGATTGTTTTAGTGTTTGAGCTTATAAATTATTTAAAAAAAAATATAAAATTTCGAATTTAAGGGGTTTTCTGATCGTAGAAAATCGTGAGGTGATAAAATAACTAACTTTCTACATATTATTTATTTTTATTTTTTTATAGACTCAAAAAATTCGAGTACTCGCCACATCGAGCCAAGGTCGGGCTCGGCTTTTCGACCTTTTTGCACACCTCTAAAAATAACCGTACATATTTTCTAATAAGGGGAAGGGGACGGTTTAAAAAATTTTAAACGTATTGGTTTTTCATCTCTAAGGTGCCTTGGACTGGAAAAAATGCCATAGTGTTATAAAGTAAAAGTAAATGTTAGATATTTATTTCAATAAACATTATATTTTGTTTATTAAATTTGTTTATTTAAAAAATGTTAAATGTTGTTTACATAATTTATTTATTTATTTAAAATAGGTCATTTTAATAAATTAATATATTTTATTTAATAGTAATTTATTTTACATATACAAACATGGATATTGCGTTTGGTTTTCGAAGGATTGAAGGTGACTGTATTTTGCCTTTGTGTTGAAAGGATGAAATCTTCAATGTGGAAATTAAAAATAAAATTTTTTTCGCAAAAAAAGAGGAAAGACGAAAAATCTAAACCTGCCAGGCAACCAACCAATATAATTCACAGCAGGTGCACTGGGAAGACACTTCTAAATATTAAAAGACGAATGCCCTGCAGTTAAGCACACGTAGGTGTCTTGAACTACTGGGTAGGCACCTGACATACAGACAGGGAATAAGAGAGAGTAAATTTACGGCAAAACTCCATTCGCAGGAAGCCGCAAATTTTCGCAGCAAGCTGCAATTATTCGATGCTGGAAGCTCTGTGGGACGTTCTCATCTCACTATATTTCCAATGTTCATTTTCGTAACTTTTTTCTGAATCTCATATGCGCAGGAATCGTAGATATTTTTTTACAATTAAAAGTTACCAGAAGTGAAAAATTCAACAGATGAGAGAAAAAGACCAGGAATAAAAAAGGGAATAACAAAAATTAGAACAACAAACAATGGAAGTGCCAAAAATAAAATGACAAATTTTAATTTAGAACTGAAATTCATTTTAATTTGAGATCGAAGTCAAATTTTGCAATTTTCTTTGTTCTCGATACGAGACTTTTGTCTCGTAGTCAGGGTTGCCACAGGTCAGGGAATTTAGTGGAAAGTCAGGGAATTTTTTGTAAAAGTAATGAAAAAAATTTTTTTTTAGAATTCATTGGAAAAATTCTTAATTTTGGTGATTTTTTTGTTTAATAATAAAAATTCATTTTAAAAAGTATTTTTAATTAAAATTTTATACCTACACGGAGAGAAAAATCTAGCTTTAATAGTATAACACTACCTATAGTAATTTTGCATGGACTATAGTCACGCTTCAAATGCATGAAATTCATATCCAAAAACCATGAGTCCACGCTTTTTGGGTATGAATTCATGCATTTGAAGCGTGACTATAGTCCATGCGAAATTACTATAGGTAGTGTTATACTATTAAAGCTAGATTTTTCTCTCCGTGTATAATAATTGAATATTTTAAGCGAAAAATGTAATTATTATTAAGAAATATTATTTATCAAACTTATAACTGCATTATTTTCATTTTAGTTTTATTTTAGAAAAAATAAATTTTATTCATAATAAATATTTTATCGATAAATTTTACCATCAAAAGTAAAAAACTTTTTTTTGAAATACTTTCAAAAATAGAGGAATAATTTAAGGGAGAGTAAACTTGTTATGAATTTTATTTGCCAGCAATAAAGTAATTATTATTTCTAGATAAAATAGTATTAATAAAATTCATCGGTAGAATGTGCAGCAATTGCAGTAAATCGTAAGGTCATCCGGTTGTTGGGACTCGGCCTTGGGACAATAAAATTGCATTAAGTTAAAATCACATTCCTATGAGAAGCGCCGTCTAATAAAAGTTTAAGATGGGACAAAAAAGTAACACTAGAAATTGGAGATTCAGCGATATGTGAAAAATAGTGAATCGCTTTATTCAAATAATATAAAGTAGTTCGTGTTAATTTAGACACTTTTTTTCTGATAAAAAGACGAATTTTTTTCTTTTTTTTGTTTTCATTATCGAATTTTTGTTCTATTATTCGAAAATATAATTTTGCTATCTCTAATTTTTAATATTTTCTTTGAGGAAAATATAAGTATAATTTAAAAATTTGTGAGTTTAATTGTAATTTTGAAATTAAAATTCTACAGAAACGATTCAAATGAACGGAATAATTTTTTTTACCAGGTATGCAACTAATTTAATAAGTAAAAGGCTGAAATTTAATCCTTCGTAAGCTGACGTAAAGCAGTTCCACCCACGTATTTACTGGTTCAGGATAAAGTGGCACAACTGCACGAAAAAAGTGTGTTGCGGACTTTCTCCATTCTTGACCAATGACTTTTTAGGTCTGACAAAACACGCATAAAATAGGAATTTTATTTCTTATTATCATTCAAAAAAAAAATTGAGAAAAATCTTAATATTAATATAATATTGGTTAAATCAGGTTCAATTGTATATTATCTATTTGAAAATTATATTCACGTATATTAACCAATACGCAGCTTTTAGAAAATTATAATCACGAATAAATTGCAATTGCATTAGAGAGAAATATTTATATTTTTGCTTGCATCAAATAAATTGTAACTATTATAATTATTAATTTTTTTATTTATGAAACAATCAATATTTAACTCTCGAAAATTATTTGATTTTATATAAAAAAAAAAATTAAAAATTTATTTTGTGCAAATAAATATTTATTTGATGCAAAAAAAATCATTTAATTTATATAAATAAGTAGGGGAGACCGGGGCGTAATGAATCACTTAAATTTATTTAAAAGTGGTAAATCAGAGTAATTTCGGTTTTTGATCAAAATAATGTACTTGGCATACTGTAAGTTTGTACCAAGTTTCATTGTTATTTCATTTATTATTGTTAAAAATATGGTAGAAAAAGTGATTTTGACGCTTGAAAGTAAATTTTTCAAGTCTTTGTCTTTTTCTTATATCTTTTTCAAAATTACTTGTAGAAAATTTTTGTGTATCAGGTCTTGAGCTTTAAACATTTGTTCTTAAGGAGCAATTAACAATTTTTGTTTAATACATACGGTACTAATAAAAAATCACAAAATTTTCAACAAACACCTTCGGGGCGTAATGGATCACTTTGGCCGGGGCGTATTGGCTCGCTTATTCTATTAAGAAAAACCTATATTATAATTAAAATATTAATAAAATAATCCTGTCAAGTTAAATTTCTTGTAATTCATATATATTAATAAGTACCAATGATAATGATTTTTAAGTAAATGGATTTTGCATTTCGCTACAACTTTTTAAAATTTGAAAACTGTATGAAAATGTTTAAAGTTTAAATTAAATATGTTCTATTTTCAATATTCTTTGTTATAAATGTACAATAGAAACCAAAATTGTCAATATTAAATAATATTTCATGATAAAAATTATGATTTCATTGCTGATTCAATACGCCCCGGGTAGTGATCCATTACGCCCCGACCCAAGGCAAAATTGCTCACCTTGCATTTCTCCAAAAGCATTGTTCTAGAAAAAAAAGTATAAGTGATATTAGGGCGTACTTTTTTTACTTAAAAACTGAGATGTTAGGGTAAGTTTTCCACATTATGATATTTTGATTAAAACAAGAATGATGAAGTTATGCAACAAAAAGTGAAAAGTGATCCATTACTCCCCGATCTCCCCTATACTGACGTCCCATGCGTTAACGGTAGAACTTTTATGGTAAATTGAATTCTTCTAAACAATTTTATCAAATTTCTAGAAAATAATTGCATTTTTAGTAAATTTATTTTCATTGTATTGAAAATTATTTATTTTTTGCAAAAAATTTAATTATTTACGAAAATAATTGAATTATAGACAAAAATTTTGTTATATTTATGAAAATAAATTGAATTCGTGTCAAGAATTTTTTATTTACGAAAAAATAAAATTTTACGAAAAATTTTTGAAAATAATTGTATTCTTCCAAAAAATTTTATTAGAATTGTTATTTATGAAAAGAATTGAGTTTTTATAAAGAATGTTGTTATTTCTAAAAATAACAATAATAATAACATTAAGTTAATAAGTGACTTTTTTAAAAATTTGGAATCTGAAATTATTAAGAAATTGAAGCTGATATTTGAATCAATCTCTTTGAAATTATTAATTTGTTAATTTATTTAAATTAATTTATTAATTAGAGCAGACGTGAAATAATGAAAAAGCTCGTTTTTTTCAAAATAGAAATTCATTCTAATCCGAAAAAACATTGTACTTCGAATACTTACAGATTAATATTATTATTACTACAATCCTCATTTGTTCTAATTGCTCCTTGTAAATTTCTAACATTATTTTCTGTACACGAGTTAACATAAATTGGTTCCTGTCTCTCCTCCTCATCAGAAACAAAATTCGAATCCATTCCATCATCAGTGCTTTCAGTTCTAATTATTTTTGGTAACTCGTGAATACGCGATGAACCAATTTCTTCTGTAACCCTTGCAAGTTATAATAAATTTTATACAGTTCATTAACTGTTATTGTTAAATAATAAACATCTTCTAAAAAAGTGACAAAATCACAAGAAAATCGTCAAAAACAGTTTTTTTTAGTAAAACAATAAAAGATTTGTTCTCATGGCTTTTAAATTTTTTAAACAAGTAACTATACCCAAGCAGCACGCTGTATCACCTGAGTGTCATGGCTATATCTATCGGGGATATTCCTGTGATATTGAGGAAGTATCATAATGTCCGCTTTTTTTAATATGCCTGTGACATTCCTGCGATATTGAGGGGATATTGCTGTGACATCGAGGAGATATTGCCGCGATATTACTGTGATATTGAGGGGACATTGCTGCGATATTGAGGGCATATTTCACAAAATTTTCGCCCTAATATCAAATTTAAACTTATAGAAAAAATTCTGTGGAATATCCCCTCAATATCGCAGCAATATTCCCTCAATATCACAGCAATATCCCGCCTCAATATCGCTGCAGTATCTCCTCGATGTCACAGAAATATCCCCTTAATATCGCAGAAATGTCACAGAGATATTAAAAAAAGCGGACATTATGATACTTTCTCAGTATCACAGGAATATCTCGGATAGATATCGCCATGACACTCAGGTGATACAGCGTGCTGCTTGGGTATCGTCTCGGTGCAGTTTTCTGTAAAATATAATCGCGATTGGTTAATTCGTTTGTTAAATAAGGCCGGTACCAAATCTTACCCGCAACCCCGTCTTGCAACACTTTCCCCTATTTAACCTACACGGAGAAAAATTCCAATCGATTATAGCATGGACTTTCTCACTCTATTTTTCCATAGACTCAGTATGCGAAAGTTGCAATAGATGGTGTGAAAATCGCATGGACCCATGCGATTTTGGCATGGATTCCAAGCAAATTACGCGTAGTTGTGTCTGTGCGTTATTCGGTTCGGCTGCCCATGCTCAATTAGTATGATATTTCTCTCCGTGTACTTATAATTTTATTTTATTATGAAAATGGAAAATTAATTAAAATTCTAGTCGTAATATAATTCTTTTCGACTCATTTAAAGAACAGGACTGTAAAAGCAATTGCATTGAAAAATAATATAAAAAGCCTAAACCTTACGGTACATGTATTAGCGCTTCACTTACAGTTCAGTAAAACGTAGGGTAAGTGTTCACTATACTTATTTTTATTGAAAGTTCGGTAAAACGTAAGGTACAATGTTCGGTATAATTTATATTCATTGAATTACTGAAATACTGTCGTAAATCTCATTTTACCTACTTTAATCACTACCTAAACCCCCAACAATTATTCACGAACAAATACTTATTCATTACATCTGCCTACAGTACATTCTAAACGCATACATTAATACATACATCGCACGCTTTACATTATTGCTTCTGAAAGTTTCAACTGTCCTTAATACACTACCGGCAGAAATTGTCGGTACGAACGACGGGCGAGCTACGAAAAGTTGCTGCCGAAATTAAATGAACATATTTTATTATTGAAAAATGATAGAAACTTGGTTCTTGGATCGTTTGAAAGCCAATTAAATTCTGCGTCGTTTGATATATAAATGAAAATTATTTGATATTTTTAAGAGATTTTATCACCTAAAAGATTTTGGAAAAAAATTGATTAATTTTTCTATTTTTGTGCACCATGTTTGTGTGGCTGCATAATCTAGAAAAATTTAGAGAAAAATTTTAAACTCTAGCAACATAATCTTTAAAGTCTCAGCTTTTATTTGAGCCTTGAAAATTGAAAATCCGTTCAGTAGTTTTTGAAATATCTAAAAAATGTCCAAGCATGTTGTTTTATAATTTAGGCGGTGATACACACTTATTGCACTCTCGCTGATCACCTGGTTCGTTGCGGCAGGGCCGAATAAGCGGAATATAGAGTGGGGGTCATATTTGGCGCCCTTTTTAAGTTTTTTGTCATTTTAGATTTAATATTCATTAAAAATTTAATAATTTTTAAAGTTAATTATTATATATATATAAATAAGTTATAATTTTACAAACTTTCATGATCAAATAGGCGTTTATTTTGGGAAAAAAAGTTTGAAAAGTGAAAATTTGTACATAGAAATAAACGACTATTTGATCATGAAAGTTTGTAAAATTATAACTTATTTATATATATATAATAATTAACTTTAAAAATTATTAAATTTTTAATGAATATTAAATCTAAAATGACAAAAAACTTAAAAAGGGCGCCAAATATGACCCCCACTCTATATTCCGCTTATTCGGCCCTGCCGCAACGAACCAGGTGATCAGCGAGAGTGCAATAAGTGTGTATCACCGCCTAAATTATAAAACAACATGCTTGGACATTTTTTAGATATTTCAAAAACTACTGAACGGATTTTCAATTTTCAAGGCTCAAATAAAAGCTGAGACTTTAAAGATTATGTTGCTAGAGTTTAAAATTTATGAAATAGTTTTAAATTATGTTTTTATTGTTATAAAGAAAAATTTTGAATATTATTCTTGAAAAAATAATTTTTAAATTATTAAAAAATTACTGTTATGCCACTATATCCCAACTTTACTGAAAAATTCGGTAAAATATAAGGAACAAATGTTCTCCGTGTGTTTTCTAGTAGGTTGTGCGATAGATTCGTTATTCCTCTGCTATAAAATTAATAGAATGCAAAATATCGATTTCAATTTCAAGTTTCGACAAATTGTCAACAAAAGAATATAATAATGGATGGAACATGGATCGCTCATTTGATTGTCGACCTTGTCACTTTGACGTTTAATAGGAGTCACTGTTCTCCAGTGACGTCACTCAAACGAGCACGTGGCGTTATGTACTGCATTCTGTCGTTCGGTATATATACGCACACACTTTCTCCAACAGGGCAAACGGTATAATTATTGCGCAAACGCTCAATGCGCGCTTAATTCTCATGCAATGCAAGCGAGGAGGTTGCCAGATCTTTTTCTCGCTTTTTTAATTTCCATTGTTCGCGAAACTTTAATCTTACACACTCTCTATTTACTCTCAAAATGTGTTATCATCACCCAAGAACTTTTTTTTTGCTCCTACAATTTTTATTTATTGACTCTGTCATTTTTTTTTGTTAATTTGCTTCGTTTTTTTGTTGCTGACTCGATCGAAAGTAAAAAAGTTTAGTTTTCTTTTTGAATCGATTATTATTATTATTGACTCGATCGAAATTCAAATAATTTCTTATTCTTATTTCATTCTTAATTATTCTTCTTCGTTTTCCTTTCTCATTTTATTTGCCAAAATAAATGAAAATTTTAATGTTGGACTAAGAAAAAATGTTATAATTATAAATTGATTAATAAGTTGTAATAAAAATATTACACCAAAGAAAATTTAGCTTATATTAAAACAATTGCTTACTTGATTATTGAAAAATAAATATTTATTTGAATAAAATATTTTTCATTAAAATAAAATATACTGTAAAAACTAAAGTACAAATGGTTTTTGCATTTTATTTTAAATATCATTTAATTGGTTGAAATAAACATTGTTTATAATATAAACAATTTCTTGTTTGTTTAATGATTCAATGTTAATAATACTTAATTATTAATGAAAAAATATTTCTTATTTATTTTTTTATTAATAATCGTTGTATTCTGGGAAGGTTAAAGTTAACATTTTTTAAGAAGAATTGAATTCTTTAAAGAAATTTTATTAAAATTCTTAAAAATAATTCAATTCCAGTGAAGAATTTGATTAATTTTGAAAATATTAATATTTTAATTCTCATAAAGATTAATATTATTAATATTAATATATATTATTATTATTATTTTATTTATTATTTATTCATGATTCTTTTTATTTAAGTATTTATATTTTCTATATATTATTCCTTCTATTTTGGTATTTATATATATTCTTTTCACTTATTTTTCATTTTTTGCCTTTTTGAAAATCTTACCTTGTTTGAATAGATTATTTTTTTCTTTTAATAACAAATATAAAATAACGAGAAAGCTGGTCAATTATTTGAAGAAAATGTTGGCAATTTGTGGAATATAATTTTTGTTTCTGTTAACAGAAACTAAGCAGAGTTTTTTTGCGCAATTATCTCTATGTGTAATTCGCGACTCCGGTTTAGCTTGTTATTTAAATTTTTTTTGTTTACATAAATACAACATGTTTTTTTTTAAATAGTAATAATCTAATAACATTTTGTATATTGGAAAAAAATTGTCTTATAAGAGATTTAACATTTTTTTGAAATCTATAAAAACTGTATATTGCAAACGAATGATGGAACAGAAGAAGTTTTCTTTTTTATTTTTTACTTAAGACTCGTAAAAAATATAAATTCTTTGTTTTTTGTCGGAAGCTCAGTAAAATTATTACCTTTTTTGTAATTTTCTCTCTACAAATCATAATATTTTTTTATGAGTTTTCTTATTGCTTTTAGATACGGTTTAAAAATCTTTGGTTTTTAATTTTATTTAGTCGAAACTGAGATTATTTTTTTCCTATTTTTTACATCTTAAAAAATCAGGCAGAGAAGCAGGCGCAATGCGCCTACATCATAGGGTTTCGTTGCCTAAAATGACAAAAGTGATGATAATGATAATAAATGAAATAAAAAACCAACCATTACCATTGTAACGGTTGTCATGTCAAAGGCTATTATAACAAACATTAACATGGCAATGGTTGCCATGGCAACGGTTGTTGAGACATAAGACTTAGATTGTGTCGACAATAACATCTTGAACGGAACGTTAACGTAACGAAACAATGCTAAGTATATTGTTTCGTTACGATTACGTTCCATTCAAGGTGCTATTGTGGACTCCACCTTAGGAATTAAGACCTTCTTATACCAAAGACTTAAAAGATAAGACTTGAGACGTAAGACTTAAGGGCATTTGAACCTTTATGACGTCACAACATTAAAATATATGCTTTGCATCAATTGTGACGTCATAATGGTTCAAATGCCCTTAAAGCATAAGACTTAAGACTTAAGACTTAAAAACTACGGACGGACACCGCAGTTTCGTTATAATGGTTTTGGCCCTTGGCCACGAAACCCTAAAAATGAGAAAGTATTAATATTTTACATGTAGTATGCAATGTAGTATACATATGTCTATGTATGCAATTATTTATTGCATCATATGTGATGGACGCTGTCGCGAGCGAATGATCTTGTCAATGTTAAGTCACTTTTATATTATTATATACCAAGTAATAAATTATTATTTCAATATATGAATAGTTCATTAGGCGATAATCGTCTTTATGTACAGTAAAAAGAACAGTTTTTAACAATAATAGATAGTACAACAGTTTAATTATCATCATTAGTTATTTTTCTCTTTTTTTATATATTGTCTGGTTCCAAGAATGAAAATATAACTGTTTTTCAATATAATTAAATTTTTCATTTTTGGTCATTATTTTTCATTTTTTTTTCTATTATTATTTCTTTCTATGTTTTCCGTTAGTTTTTTTTGTAGGTTCATTATTTAAATTTACTATTTAATACTTTTAAATAGTAATTCTGTGTTTATTGATTTTGTAATTGAATGTAAAAAAAGTGTTCTCCAATTGTTTGGAATAATAGAAATTTGTTTTATATTTTTAATTTATTCTCATTTCTTTTTACTTATTTTCCTTTGGATTTTCATTTTTGTTATTTATATTTCTTTGTTTATTTTTATCTTATTTTATTTATTTCTATCGATTTTTATTTTTCATTGTTTTTTTATTCATTTATTTATTTTTTTTAATAAAGAGGAAAATTCATTTACACCATAAGAAAACCGAAAGGAAAATGTGCCAAATGCACATTTTCCACATTCCATTCAACTATTATTCAAGTATACAATCTGACGTTTGGCAACATGTCTTGCTTGTAATACGGAAGTTTTAGTCGAGCATTAAAAAAAAGTAGACAAAAATATATAGTTTAAGATAAAAGAAGAATGTTATGAAAGAACAATAACATTTATTTTTATTATTTCTCGCGAAAACAGATAAAAGTAAATATATTTAAATTAATTTTTTTTAATATTCTTTGCCGTAAAAAGCATTTTTTAAAATTATTAGTGGTAGATTTTTTTATTTTTCTATTTTTCTTTTTTATTACTAAAAAATGTATTATTATAAAACAGTATTTTAAATTTGTTAATAAATTTAATTAATTCACTACAAAGGATACAAAATATTTGAAGAAATAGTTAGAATTAAATAAATAAAACAAAATTAAATGAAATATTAATAATGTGCTTATATTAAAATATTAATATTATTTTTACATATTATTAAACAGGTCAATGTCCTAATTATTTTTATAATGAACATTAATATAGCTAATTATTTAGATGTTACACAAAAAATGTAAAATATCATTAATGTGTAACATTCACAGTTCCAAACAGATTTGTTTTTCATGAAAAAAGCAGAAAAACTAGAAATTTTTTTCTATACCTTTTTGATAAGAAAAAATACATTATAATTATTATACAGAAAATCGTATATAATCATTGATAATATGATTCATTTTTATTCGATCAGATGCTTTAAAAAAAGGAATCATTTTTCAACATTTATAAATTGTTGTCATTCTTGTAACGAGAGGTGGTGTATAAAATTAAAAAGAATATTATTGTATTTTGATTTGCCATGAAACTGAATCAGTAAAATTACTGTTAAGGGGTTTCTTTTGAAATAATAATAATAATTTTGTTTCTTTTCCTTTCTTTGTAAATATAATCGCTTACAGTTATTAGTAATTGTCACTTTAGATGTAGATAAAACTTTTTTAATATTTTATGCTTATACATTATCAGATAATAGATATTCTCATTATTTCTTTTTAATAACCGTCATTCACTCGAATGAAAGTCAAGATTCGGAAATTGGATAAGTTATCGTTTTATCATTTTCTTTTACTTTTTTTCTTCCTATTTCCGTCACGTGGAAAATGAAATGTAAAAGCAGTGACTCAGTGTTGATCACTTTTCTGTATTTAAATTTCCTTAATCTTTTTATTTCGAATATTTTTTTAATATTATATTATCAGAGATAAACTAAGAGTACGCAAGTAATGCCCCCTCGCGGCCAAAAGTCCTAAGCTTAGGTGGTTGACTATATATATTGCCTAAATAGGTGAGGTTGCACACATGTGTAAAATGTAATGCCTAAGCCGAATTATAATCGGAACCGCTCGTGATTACTCGTAAAATGCAAGGAACGCGAGGAATAGAACTGAACGAACTTAACTAATCTGATAAAAGACCGAAAAATGATTCCAAAAGTAAATCTGTCGTAAAGTTGAGCATGAAAAAGAGAAGGGTAGTGAAATTTGTTTTTCCTTCTTCTATTAATTCTTATACTATTTCAATATAAAAATTAGAACAATAATTAATATATTCAATAAGTAGAACAATAATAATAAAAGTTAAAATAATGAAAATAATTTAAATTAATTCAACTAAAAACAAAAGTTAAATTAAAATAAATTAATTTTGTTTAGTTTATCTCGAATAAATTTTGATACCGTAAAATTATCAGTAGAAAAAAATATAATTTTGTATCATCCAAAATTATTTAATTATTAACTCCACGTTGATAAACACCAAATAGTTCTATAGAATTAAAAATGCAGTTTTCAGAAAAACTATGCTTTTGAATTAAACACACTATAAAATTTTTCAAATTAAATTTTTTTTTACTGAGTATTATTTTGGTTTTTAATTGGAAAATTTTACATTTTACAATCTACAACCTTTAAAAAATGTTTTATTTTTTTGGTTTTGTGAAAAAAAAATTTTCGAATCTCTACTTCGACTCTAACTTCAAAACCCTTGCAATATTTAAATTTATTAATTAGTTATGTATTAATGTAAAATTTATTATTAAAAAGTCAGTCCCCGATTCAAATTATAGTAAACAGTACTTCTAATTTGTATTTAATTAAGTGGACTAATAATTATTATTTTTTTACATGTCTTTGGATTACAAAAAATTTTAAACATAGAATTTTCTAAAACTCAATTAAATTTATAAAAATTGCAATCACAAGTCTTAAATAATTCAATAATCTAATTATTTGAAATGAATTAATTTAACATGCCACAAAGTTCAATTATTTATTGATGGAAATGGAAAAAGTCCAAAGCAGGGTGGCCACAAGTTTCAGTTTATCAATTTCCCTGAAAATTTACTGACATTAATATTATTTTCCCCTGACAAAATTCTTTTTATAGGACAAAATAAAAAATCAATTTGCTTAATTTCCCTGGTAAAAAAATTTCACCTAGCATTTAATCCTGGAATTTTTTTCACTTCACTGACAAAAATTTGTTTTCCCTGATTTTACTGATAATGTGGCCACCCTGCCAAAGTTTTGTATCTATGTATTAAAATTTGTAATGGTTGGAAAGTTTGGAATGTGAATTAAAAACATTCAAAAATGAAATGCTTTCAATATTATCAAAGAAACAAGAATTTTGTTCTTAATTTTAGAAATTTAATATTTTTCCAGTACTTTTGACCGAAGTCTTAAAAGTTACCCTGATTTATGCAATAGCAAGCGTTTATCGTGATTAGTATAAAAATACTGATATAAATGTTGAGAATTAAAATTATTAAGGGAATTTGGACTATTATGACGTCACAATTTCTGTAAAAAAAACTGTAAATGTACAGAAAATTTATTTTGCAGTGTAATTTATGTATTTCTCTTTAGAAAAATGTATACCTAAATATGAACATATGAACAATGTAAATAAAAGTCTTTCGGCGATTAATGCATCTGAAATTTTGTTGCATCATAATTTGTATAGTTTTAAAACCAGAAATTTTAAATAGTCAAAGGGCCCAAATTCAACCAGGGAATTTATTAATATATATATCACATTGAACTGTTACAAATTTTTGGGTAAATACAAAATTTTATCAGCATTAAAACCATGGAGTATTGGAGTAGTATGAGACCGCCCTATTGAAAATACCAACATGGG
Organism: Leptopilina myrica (nomen nudum); assembly: GCA_032872475.1. Taxonomy (NCBI): domain Eukaryota; kingdom Metazoa; phylum Arthropoda; class Insecta; order Hymenoptera; family Figitidae; genus Leptopilina; species Leptopilina myrica (nomen nudum). Next base: position 10,740,674 of record CM065467.1, read on the forward strand.
ATACAAAAACCTGTATAAAATCCCAGATCCCACATAAGAATCCACATGGGATCCCATGTTAAAGCACATGTATATTTGGGACACGATTTGGAGTAGGAATTCATGTGGGAATTTGAGTTTGTGTATCTACATAAAAATCTACATGGATTCCTATGTGAGAATACATAAAGGATTCCATAAGGAAATTTCATATGGGTTTTCATGTTGCTTATATAAGATTTCACATAGGATTTCTCAAAAGATTTGACATGTGATTACATTAAGTATATCCATTGTGAGAATTTACATAGGATTAAAAATTATTTAATTAAAAATTAAATAATAAATTGTATTATCATTTCAAAATAAGAAAAAAATTCTATAATTTGAAACACTTCTTCTGAGATATAAACTCTCAGTTATATAGTGTTCAAAAATCATGTTAACTGGGGGAGAAGTCGCTCTCACCACCTGGCGGTGAAAGTATATATGAACTGTAGTATTCTGTATCATTAATAAAAAAAATTCGTGACATCCTATGTAAGATCTCATGTGGAAAATTATATGGGAAATAATATACGATCTCAACTGGGATTTCATATAATTTTCATTCCTATGTAAAATCCTACATAAGATCCTATTTGGTTTCATATGCGGGAAATAACATGGGAAATTCAATGGTATTTTACGTAGGATTTTACATAGGAATGAAAATTATATGAAATCCCAGGTGAGATCGTATATTATGTCCCATATAATTTTCCACATGGGATCTTACATAGTATCTCACGTGGTTTTTTTATTAATGATACAGAATACTACAGTATTCATACACTTTCACCGCCAGGTGGACAGAGCGACTTCTCCCCCAGTTAACATGATTTTTGAACACTATATAACTGAGAGTTTATATCTCAGAAGAAGTGTTTCAAATTATAGAATTTTTTTTCTTATTTTAAAATGATAATACAATTTATTATTTAATTTTTAATTAAATAATTTTTAATCCTATGAAAATTCTCACAATGGATATACTTAATGTAATCACATGTCAAATCTTTTGTGAAATCCTATGTGAAATCTTATATAAGCAACATGAAAACCCATATAAAATCCTTTATGGAATCCTTTATGTATTCTCACATAGGAATCCATGTAGATTTTTATTTAGATACAAAAACTCAAATTCCCACATGAATTCCTACTCCAAATCGTGTCCCAAATATACATGTGCTTTAACATGGGATTCCATGTGGATTCTTATGTGGGATCTGGGATTTTATACAGGTTTTTGTATAAAAACCCACGTAAGATCCCATGTAGGATCCCATGTGGGTATTTTCAATAGGGGCGAACGCCACTAACGCAAAGAGGCCGCACTTTTCATGACCGTGTTTCCTCTGGGCTCACTTACATCGACAGAAGAGCCCTTAGCGGAGAAAAGTGTAACTAATAATCGTCTGCTACTGTTATTGTAGATTGTACAGTGCAGTTGACATTTTTATAAGTTAGTGTTGTTTTGAAGTAGTTAACAATTATTATTATTAATCATATTATAATTATAAGGCATTATTATAATATGTGACAGAACTCGAGAAAACGTGCCTTAGCTGCTGAATATAAATTCTACGGAAAACGTATTTGAAGCTGGGCCTTCTTGATTGGTTCAAATTATGCTCATGCTTGAACATTTGTAACAGAAAATCTACAAGAAAAAAGTATTTTTGACTTTTGTACGTGAAAGAGCAACTCAAAATCTATAAAGTACTATAAAAATTCGACATTAATTTCATGGGAGCTAAGGCACGTTTGGTCGTAGACCGTCACATATATTCCCCAGCTTAAAATCCCCGTACAGGATCCTTAAAGGATCCTCTCGGGATCCTGTACAGGTCCTGTGCAGGATTCCATACAGGATCCCGTACGGGATTTTGGGACAGGGTTCCTGTGCAGTTCCGATGCAGGAACCTTAGCTATCAATTGTTCCTGTACAGGAACACGTGCAGGATCCTGTACATGAAACTTTTTAATTTTTTTAAAGTTTTTATATGTTAAGCAACATTTGATATAAATAAACTTCACATTTTAATATGTTAGGCTCGTATATCAATGTTGGACAGAAAAATGTATTGCGCATTCGAGAAACTCATAGAAAACTACTGCGCAGGAGTTAAAAATATAAATAAATTAATTGAGGAAACCGTGTAGGATCCTTTACGGGTTCCCTACAGGATCCTTTACACCTAAGTACCTGCAGTTTACAAAACTGCAAAGGTTCCTGTATAGGAAAGGTTATAAATGTTAAAATGATCTAAAGAATCTGGATTTGACATTAATCAGCATAGCTGGGAAACTCGTTAAAAAAAATTGATCATAAATAGCAGTAAATATTTTTGATCAAATACATGTTTGGGTTTTTTAACTTTAGAGAAACTGATTTTTAGATTACATTCCCATTTCACTCGAATCATTCTATAGAATCGTTCTATATGAATTCTAGTGAGTATTCTATAGAATTTCACTAGAATGATTCTATAGAATTTCTACTTAAATACTATTAAATTTTTGTGATTTTTAATAATTAGAAAAACTTTAAATTTGTGAAATAATAATTTTCAACAAATTTTAGGCCAAAATAATTGTTTATATCCTTTAAATATATAAAATTCATTGAACTTCGTAATCATACGTAACTATAATGTTAAAAAAATTATTTCACGAAATTTATTTTGGCCTAAAATTTGTTGAAAAATATTATTTCACAAATTTAAAGTCTTTGTAATTAAAAATCACTAAAATTTAATAGTGTTTATGTAGAAATTCTATAGAATCATTCTAGTGAAATTCTATAGAATATTCACTAGAATTCATATAGAACGATTCTATAGAATGATTCTAGTGAAATTCAATAGATCTTTTTCAGCTGGGTTAATATTATTTGCAATCTACATTTGTTAAATTAAACATTAGATCATATGAGATTTATAAAAATTATAGTATATATATATATATATATATATATATAGTATAGTACAGTATTACTGTTGTACATTTATACTTCTCTTTCGTTATATTTTAACCTTGAAAGTTACAGATTCAGAGCAGACATTGAATATAGGTCTACAATTGAGGCTTCCAATTTAAGAACCGGTCGGACGCTCGGACGACACGCGCTAGTACCAGTCGGGTTGCAGTGAGTGGCCCAGAGGAGCTCACTGACTGGCAGTTGCGCGAGTCGTCCGAGCGTCCGACCGGTTTTTGAATTTATGTTATTAAAAATAATAAATGTTATTATTATTAAAATGTTAAAATTAAATGTTAAATTAAAATGTTATTAATAAAATTAATAAATGTTATTAAATGCCGAGTAATATTTAAAATGTCTTGAGCAATTAATACACTCAGAGAAAAAGTTTATTTCACTTAACCAAACTGTTTAGTTAACCTATTTTATTTGTTACGATAAAACAATTTCGTTGATTTAAATAAAAATTTGGTTCATTCTAATAAATACGTAAAATTTGTTTGGTTATCAAAAAGAAATTTTTTATTTGAAGGTGTTTTTTTGATTTAAAAAAAATAGTGTTTTGAATAGAGAATATGATTTAGTTGAATACAATTTGTTTGACACAACACACACATTTTTTTGATTCAACCAAATCATTTTATTGGAGTCAAACAAAAATATTTACTTGTCTCAAAAAGTACATGTGTGAATTTAAAAATGGCGATCTCACTTGTCTATACAGTCCGCGTTCGCGTCAAATTCATTAATTAAATCGGTAAATCGAAGAAACAAAATTATAAGTGTCGGTTAAATAATTGCAATGTGTATTAGTGAAAAGAAAATATCCAATAAGTTTTTGTGAAGTTTTCAGTTGGTTGTTTCAAATAAACTTTTTTCAGAGTGCAAGTATCAAAATCATGTATAATATGTTTAATGTAATATTTTAAATGTTTTTTATTATTAAGTAATTTTGTGTACATGAAGAAACCATTATATAATATTTTATTTAATTGTTACTTATTTTCCTCTAATAATGTTTGAATTTCCTAATTTAATATTTTCTAGCATACATATTATTGGTTAATTTATGATTTATTGTATACATATAATTTTAAAATATCAATAACTATATAATAAATTATAAATCAACGAATAATATGTACTAGAGAATATTGAATTTGGAAATTCAAACATTATTACAGGAAAATAAATAACAAAATTAAGTAAACAAAAACATTTATTTAAATGAACCAAATACGTTAACTAAAACTATTTATTGGAATCAAACAAATCTTTTCTTTTAAAATAAACAAATTTTTTGGTTATATGAAATAAAAATGTTTGGTTAAGTGTAATAACCATTCGCGGTTAATACAAATAAACGTATTGGAAGAAATCTTTTGGTTGAATCAAACAAACGTTTGGTTGACTGTATAGCAATGCATTTATTTGGTTGATTCAACCAAAATTTGGTTGATTCGAACGAATTTTTTTCTGAGTGTATTTTGAACGAAGCAACTTTTATTATATATCAGAGCAATTATTACTACTTTGTATAGATTTTCAGTTTTTACTCAAAAAAGCAATCGTTATGGAACAAAATTTTAGTTACACGCATATATCCCTTTCCCGTATATAAACGTAACATTACAGTAATATTATAGTCATATTAAATATCTGTCTGATGGGTAATATTATCCATTAATATTACTGTAACATGACAGTAACATTACTTTAATATTACACGCTTATGAAAAAATTTCAAAACAGTTCCCAAGCAGCACGTAAGGTTATAGTGACATCACTGTAATATTACACTGGAGATTTGTAATCTCCACTGTAATATTACAGTGATCTTACTAAGATATTAAAATGTCTGACTGGAGGTAATATTATGTTGTATTATTACGGTAAATTAATGGGAATATTAAGGTAATATTACCTCACAATGTTAAGGTAATATTACACTGTAATATTAACGTAATGTTAATATAATATACAGATAAAATTAGAATAATTTTATATTTTAGAATAAAAAAACATTTCACCAAGTCTGGACTCGAACCCTGAACCTTGTGTTCAGTAAGTTCAAGTAAGATTAGCTCACTGGTAAAACTCTTGCTTACTGTAAACAAGGTTCAGGGTTCGAGTCCAGCTGGGTGAAATGTTATTTTCTAAAGTATAAAATTATTCTAATTTTATCTTAATACTAGGGGGGCTCTGCCCCCCTGCGCGCCAACCCCCTATTTTTATATTTACATCTATTTATAGATAATATAAATATTGTAAAATGCGATCTTATGATATTAGCCATTCTGAAATTTTTAATATTTGTCATCAATTTTAAAATAACATAACCGCCTGCAAGTAAAAAAATTGTCCATGGCATAGGCTTCGACGTCTTATTTAACTTTTTGACATATAGGTAAAAAAAGATCAAATAAAACATGGATTTTGATGTAATGTGAGGCCGTTATTTATTCTCTTTTTGACCTATAGGTAAAAAATAGGTCAATTTTGACATAAGTTTTGACGGCCTTTACTATAGGGAGCCCTTAGAAATCCTGACTCTGCGGCGGCGAAATGTTTTTATATAATAACTAACGATTTCCCCCTAATTCTGATATTTATTTTAATTTTTATTTTCAAATCATGTTCTCTTAATATGAATGCATAGTAATAAGGTAGAGTAAATTATATCAGGCGATACTAAAAGAAAGCACTTAAAAAGAATTTTACTTTACGGACATGATTATGATCTTATGGTGCACGTATAGATACTTCTTTATACCTAAAGTTAAAAAAATTGGTTAAATTTGGCGTAGATTTTGCAGAATAATCAAAGGCATTAATACAACCCTTTTTACTTGCAGCTTTAACAATAAATAAAATCTGACATAAATTTTGACAAAAATTAAGGGCCATTATATGAACGTTTATGACATGTATGTAAAAGAAGAATGTAAAATTACATGTAGATTTCGACGTAATGTAACAGACGTTTGTGGGCCTCTTTTTACCCGTAGGTCAAAACTGCCCTAAAATTGTCCTAAATTTTCAGGGTAGCAGAAATTATTTAACAATTTTTGACATTTAGGTCAAACTTCCCTAAAATTGACCTAAATTTAGAGGGTAGCGGAAATTTTTTGTCAAATTTTGACGTCTAGGTCAAAACTGCCCTCAAAATTTACCTAAATTTTGATGATAGCAGAAATTGTTTGTCAAATTTTGACGTTTAGGTCAATACCGCCCTCAAAATTGACCTAAATTTTGAGGGTAGCGGGAAAGGGAAATGACTGAATCAGCGGCGGCGGCGGCGAAATGATTTTATATGGATAGGGATAGATTACTCTACAATATTACCTTAAGGGGATGTCAAAGTCGATGCGATTTTCCCATTGAAGCTCAATGCAAAAATCCAATCGACTTTGACACCTCCTTAATAGAAAACGTAATACTACCTCCAGGGGGACATTTTGATATTACAGTGATGTTACTATAAGCTTACGTTCTGCTTGGGAATTTTGTTTCTAATGATAAAAATAATATGAATAAAATTCTTGTTTATTCATTAAATATACACTTTTAAATTATTTTTATTTACTTTACATGCTCGAGTAATAGTACTGGAATGTTAAATTAATTTTGCTTTGAAAAATTTACTGTAAGATTACTGTAATTTTTTACTAAAATATTACAATAATATTACTGTAATAATAATAATAAGCACACTCAGGTGTGCGTGGTAGCGGTTCGGATTACTATACTTTTTCGAGCAAAAAGTTAAAAAGTAAAACTTTAAAATTTCTACAAGTAATATTTACAACATACTGAATGTAAAAAGTAATACAAAATTTAATGCAAAATTATAATGACGATGTAAAAATTAAAATTCTTAATGCAATTTTTAAAAGTGAATACTGTAGTAATTACTATTAGTATTTTTCACTGCAAAAAATAGTAATATTTGGGTAGTTCAACAATCAAATGAGGAAAATAAAGATAATTTTGGACCAATATGCTCATTTCTCAAACAATTTAAGAAAAAATCAATTTCTAGTATGGAATCTTGCGTCTTTCAAAATTTTTTTAAAATTCCAACATAAAATTAAAACTATAAGAAATCAAAATTCGTTGAGAATATTTATAAGCGACAATTTTGAAAAAGTTAAAATCAAAATTATATCACTGTAAAAAGAGGCATCTTATTTTAAGATACTTACACGGAAAAAATTAGTCGCTGAAGTTTTCAGCTACTACTCGAAGACTCTCGGATATGAAAAAATACTTTATAAACTTATAGAAATACTCTATGATTTTAGCAGAAATTCTCTAAAAAAGTCGAGGACTTTTTATAAACCTAGTAGCGGAAAAAAGTCGTGGAATTATTGTAACACTTTGATACAAAGTTTCGTCGACGAGTCGAGGAAAACGGTGCGCAGAAAAGATGCGCATACTCTCAGGCGATAAACGCGATCTGCAGTCAATTTAATACCGTTCATTTACAAATTCTTGTCTACAGTGTTTGTGAATTATATATTGGAGGATTAAAATCTTTTTATATGTATATATAAAATATAATTATTAATCGTTAAATAAGTTTTTAGAATAATGAACAGAAAATAATTTTATTGCCTTAGTTATTATTTTAATTAAATATTATCATTTTTCTATTCATTTAATAAATTAAAAATAATTGTAAAATAGTCCTTAACGTATACTGAAATACTCTTTAAAATTCTAAAATATGTTGAAGAGAAATATTTGAGATTTTTAATTTTCAAAATATTGCACTTTTTCTCACAAGCGGTAAAGAAAGGTTCCATTTAGTATATAAGGACGATGAAAAAGTAGATTCATATAGCGTGCGAAACAACGAAAGTGTAGGATAATATGCGTATTGGTGTTAGCTATTTAGTTTTAGGCAGGTTATTAGTGATTAAATAGTGTCAAATTACATGTGATGAGTGTCGTGATTATGTATAAATGTAGGATTGTAATTAAATATAAGGCATAAAAGGAATGAAATAAATAAGAACTGAAAGAATTTTTTTTACTGGTCCGCAGAATTTTTCATTTTCCGCGACTATCGTTGAAAGTTTAGAATACTGTAGAAGAAAATTTGGACACGTCTTTTTTCCTCGACTGTCGCCGAATCGTTCGCACTGGCTGTGTTTTCATTTTCCTCGACTGTCGCTGAATCGTTCGCGCTGGCTGTGATTTCATTTTCCTCGACTGTCGCTGAATCGTTCGCGCTGGCTGTGTTTTCATTTTCCTCGACTGTCGCTGAAAGTTTCAAATCCTTTTTCTAAATTCTCTTCGAATGTAGTACATTTTTTCTTCGATCTTTCAATATAATTTTTAAAACAGAGTGATTTAAAAATTTAAATACTTTCTACTACATCCGAAAGTCTTCTACAAAGTCGAGGAAAATTTCAGCAACTAATTTTTTCCGTGTAGGTAGTCACTTTTAAGTTGTTTCCAAAAAGTTATCAAAAGCATCTTAAAATGCATTAGTTTCTAAGATAGAAGATGAAAAAATAAGATGTTTTAATCGTTTTAAAAGTGATTCTAATGTATTTTAAGATACTTGTTTTGCAGTGTTTTTACAGTGATTGAGGCAGAGATGCAAGTTTAATAACAAATAACAAACAAATTTATTAAATCATTATTATGCTTGATAATAAAAAAAATTATGTTTGATTTAAACATAATAATTTTGATTCAATGCATAGTAAATTTCGTTCGATAAAAATTAAAATTAATTCGATAATAAAATATGTTTAAATTAAACATATATTTTTAGTTCAAAAAGTTTTTAGATTTTTTTCTCAGTATTTAAACGGGGTCAGATATATAAATTTATTTATATGGTTAAATAATTAAACAACAACAAATATATATATATATTTAGTTAATTTAATTATGTTAACTAATTAATTATAAATAGTTATTCAAATTAATAATTTCCCTGTTCCAGCGAAATTTATCTTTGTTCCAAAAGTGAAGAATTTTTTCTGTGTTTAAAAATTAGTTAATGAAAATAAATATTTATTTGATAATAGACAAGTAATCTTGTTTTAAATCAAAGAAATTTTTGTTCATCTAAATAAATTAAATTAACTCTAATTAAATGATTTTTTTAATTTAATTAATTTTTTAATTTTTATAATTATATCTTCTTAAAGTTTCAAATGTTTAATTGAACGAAATATTTTCTTATGCTCAAATATTTGTAAAAAGTACTAAACTGAAATGAAAACTATTGTAACTATAAAATCATTTATATTAAAATTATTTTAGTTATAAAAAACAATAGTTTGTAAATAATATTCAAATTGAATAAAGTAATATTAAAAAATTCAGAATTTTAGGGAAATTAATGGATTAATTTAATTAATTTACAAGATTTGCATTTAATTAATTAGTTTCATTGGTTTAATTTAATATACACACTGAAAAAAAATTGTAATTGAACCAAGTAAATGCATTTACTTGGCAGAGTTTACTTGAATCAATCTCATATTTATTTGAGGAGAGAAATTAATTTTCTTGTTCCAAGTAATTATTAGCATTGGATAGAGTTCTTGAATTAATAATTCAGTATTTGGTGGAAGTAAATATGTTATTGATCAAATCAAATATTTTACTTATCCGAAGTACCAAAAAGGATTGAATCAAGAATATTATGTTCTTAAGCGAAATAGTAAAGTATTGTCTGGAGAAATCGTTTTTCTTAAATCAAATCATTTCATTCATTTCATTTAAACTTTTTTTTACTTAATACAATGCCGGTGTTCTTGATCCAAGAAAATATTTCGCTTTAAATGGATGTGCAACTTAAATAGCAGTTTTTGAAAACTGTCCATTGAGGCTTGGATGGCATAGTGGTAACGGTACAGCTTCTGATGCGCGCAACCCGGGTTCAATTCCTCCGACCCACAGTGGTCGGAGGTACACTATTTTATGCGAAAAATAGTAATTTTTAAATTGCGTTAAATTAAATTAGATAAAGCGATTATTACTCATAAGTGTCCCTAGATTTCAAAACTGATCAGTATTTACAATGAAATTGATTGGGAAAGGCGATATATATGTTTAAAAAGCGGTTTTTATAAGTGGAATTTTTTACCCTTTATAATATGAGTTTTCTTAACTACAAGTTTTCGTATTCCAGGAGTCAATATTAAAAATGTTTAACGATTTTATGTCATTTCTCAAGCTGAAAAAGATGTTTTCTCGAATAATTATAACCAAAAAAAAAATTTGTCAATAAAATATCAATTGCTTTATAAAATAGCTTTTTATTTGAATAATTTTTTTTAAAAAGGTATACAAAAAAAGTACGACCGAGTACGATTCTAATTCTTTTTTACAAGAGTAGTCTAAAGTATCTTTTAATGACCTACGAAAAAAACAGCTGCGCAAACTTGCGCCAAAATTTTTTTTTGACATTTTTGTTTCATGAGTCCGATTACAACAGTGGTTCAAAATGACAAAAAGTGGATTATAACATTAAATATTCAATTAATTCATGGTAGGCATTTTTTACGAGTGTTTTTTATTGTGTGTCTTGATAAATGTGAAATTAATATTCAAAATTTTTAAATGGCGGTTCCAATATGGCGTCAATTTTTTTTTTAAATTGTTTAGTTTCTACGAAATTTGGTATTCAAAGGTTTTTCATATAGGTATCTGTTGATGAACCTGAAAGATAGAAAGTAATATGAAAAGAATTTCGTACATTTTAGTCCTAAAAAAATATGTTATTATTAAATTACTTTCTTCCATTTTAATTGTTAATTGATTTTTAAAAAGAAATTCTCTTCAAATAATTAATTCTAATAAATAAAGATATTTTTATATTATGACATATACAGTGATAGAAAGTAACTGTCCAAGTTTAAGTTCGATATCAATATTGTGACTACACAGTCTGCAAATGTAATAGTTATATTTATAAACATTTTTTCATTTTTTATAAAGCTGACAGTCACTTTGACAGCTGTCAACTGTCAAATTATAAATTTTACCGAAAATTCGGGACACGTGAGTCTAAAAATCTTATAGGTAAACTTTTTATGTAGATTTACTCATTTGTTATAAAACTGACAGTCAATTTGACAGCTGTCAACTATCACATTTTAAATTTGACATAAAATTTGATTTCAGGAGGTCTCAAAACCTAATAGAAGTTATTTTTGTGCAGATTTACACATTTTTGATAAAATTGACAGTCACTTTGACAGCTGTCAACTGTCAAATTATAAATTTTACGTGAAATTCGAGATCAGTAAGCCTAAAAATCTTATAGGTAAAATTTGTATGTAGATTTACTCATTATTAAAAAAATTGACAGTCACTTTGACAGCTGTCAACTATCAAATTTAAATTAGACATAAAATTTGGATTCAGAAAGTCTCAAAACCTGTTAGAAGTTATTTTTGTGCAGATTTACTCATTTTTGATAAAATTGATAGTTACTTTGACAGCTGTCAACTGTCAAATTTTAAATTTTATGATATATTCTTATTAAGTATGGCGAAATTAAAAATATCCTAAAGTTTCGTTGCAATCGGTGCAGTCTTTCTAATTTTTCGCATTAAATAGGGTCTCTCCGACCAGTGCGACCGTGGAAAATTTTCTTTCAAGGTATATTTGTTGTATAAAAAATTTAAATGTTAATTAATTAAATAATAAAAATGTTTGACCTAAGTATTAGAAATGATGGGATGGTGGTAGGGGGGGGAGAGTTCAAGTAAATAATTTACTTGAATTGAGAAAATTTTTTTTTATTGAAATTTATAATTTTCTCAAATCAAGAAAATATTTTCTTGATTTGATTCACAAATGTTCTTGAATTAATATAATCTGCATTTCTTTCGTGTAACTTAATTTCTTGACTGGATTCCATATTTTCTTGGATCAAGAACATATACTCTCCTACCAAGTATACTATGTCAAGAAAATCGTTTTCTTGAATCAATACTATAATACTCTTGGCCGTATTCAATCCCACCATTTGCTTCAACCAAGAAAAATTTTCTTGGTTCAATACTTTTTTTTCAGTGCAGTAGGGACTCCATTATCCGGACTAATGAATGCAGACATTTGTCCGGATAATCGAAAATCCGGTTAATCGAGTAAAGTACGAATTAAACAAATTTGTTATTCATAATTTGCTGTATTTATTTGCATATGTATTAAAATGAGAATCAAACAAAATAAAACTTTTAAAGTCAACATTAATAAATATTTAGTTAGAAATATTTCAAAATATTTACATAAACATTTTCTTAAAATAATTAAAACACTTTAAAACGCAACATTTCATGTAAAAATTCATGTTTTTGAATTGAGTTGGGTTTTAAAATAGAAGTGAACGGTTTGAGGCCTTATAAACTTTATATTAAAAAAAAATTTTTAATTTTAAATTTGTCCGGATAATCGAATATCCGGATAATAGGGGTCCGGATAATGAAGTCTCTACTGTATTATAAATATTTATATATAGAGAAAAGAACTTTCTGCTTTTTTGAGAGGTCAAATTATGCTGAAACAATTAGCTCAATTCTGCTGAAATTCGCCTTTAATTGGTTATAAATTTTGCTTTATATATGCTAGTTAAATATGAAGTAATTTGCTTGATTAAGCTAAAATACAGTAGAATTTAACTATGATATAACTGATTATGTAATAAGTGATAAAAATATGAAATTAGTTAATGTAATTTGTCTTTATATTGACCCAATAAATATTTGAAATTTAGTTATTATAAAAACATTATTACTAAAACAAATAGTAATAAAATGAAAATGTTTAGGAAATGAATACAGCGATTTTAGTTATGCATATGAGGCATTCCATGTCAAGTGATCCAGGTGGAGAAAAATTTTTCTCCAATCGTAGCAAAACTTGGGGCTTTTGTAGTACTAATAGATAGTAATTTTTCGTGAAAATATTTTTTTCCGTAGTCCAATATTTTCAGAGGGGGAGGGGGTTAAATTTTTGGATGTTTCAGTACAATGTTTATTTCGATAATTTTTTACTTTTAAACAATTAAACATACAAATTTGACAAAGTACATTTTGGAAAGGTTTTTTCATGCTCTTTCGATTGAAAATAAGCATTTAAAAAAAATTTTTTTGGCCCAAAAAAAAACAAAATTAAAAATAAATTTTAATTTTTGGAAGGGAAAGGTCCCATTTTTTTTGTTTTAATGAAAGCTGAGGTTTTTTTTTAAAGCACATATATATGAAAAAGTGGGACAAGAATGTTTAAACATTGAAAAAATGTATTTTCTTATAAACAGAGCTAAAAACCGGGTTTCCAAAATGTACCTTGCCAAATTTTTATGTTTAATATAGTTTAAGAGTAAAAAATTATCGAAATAAGCATTACACCGTAAGACCCCTGGATCACTTGACATGGAATGCCTCATATATGGTAATTTATTACACTGACAAGTAAACCTACCCAAGTGTGACACTCCGAGTTTGATGAAACTTGCCACACTTGAAGAACTAGGAAAAATAATAGATGCGTTTTTTTTTCATCGGCAATGAAGCAGATTTATGGGGTGAAACTACCCTTTGATTATTAAAAAACACCCCATAAATCATGGTATTGACAATCACCCGTTTAATCAAAATATTTTTTATCAAACCTGTATCTAAGGGCTGTTACAAATTTTGCAAATTAGACCTCAGATTCGTAATCAGCAACCCCGATAAATTTGTAACAACCCTTAGATACAGGTTTGATAAAAATTTTTTTGATTAAACGGGTAATTGTCAATACCATGATTTATGGGGTGTTTTTCAATAATCAAAGGGTAGTTTTACCTCTTAAATCTTCTTTATTGCCGATGAAAAAAATACGTATCTATTATTTTTGCCAGTTCTTGAAGTGTGCCAAGTTTCATCAAAATCGGAGTGTCGCACTTGGGTAGGTTTACTTGTGAGTAGTTTATTTTTTCTAAAATTTTATTCACTGTTAAAATGTTTAAATTTGAACAGTTTTAACAGTTATACATTTTTTTAAAATTTGCTTTACATTTTAACTGTTTTTAAATTTTTCTTTAACTTTTTCTTAAATTAAATTAAAATTAAATTTCAGTCATGTTTAGGAGCCCAAATTAAATAGAATAACTTTTCATATAATAATAGAGAAAAAATTATTTACTTGAATCAAATATTTTTTTTCAGTGTAATTAATTAATTTAAATCGTTTGTTAATTTCATAAATTAATTTCACTGATTTCAATTAATCTTAATGATTTTTATTTAATTGTTAACTTGTTTAATTAATTGTTTCTCGAATTTTATCAACTCATTAATTGCTCGTTCCATTTCGTTTTCGATTTATGTTGTTTCTCCTTTTTTCTAATTCTTCTGGTTTTAATACTTATTCAATAGGTATTTTATTTCTTCCTTTTTTGCCTTCGATTCAATTCTGCTTTCGTTTTCTTTTTATGCTTTCTTCTACTCCCTTTTACTGTACACATTATATTTTTTGCTCCTATTCTCTCCTCCTTATTTTCTTCAAATTATAATCTTTTGTTTCTATAATTGAGGGGCTGGATGCTATAATGTGTTACGCGCCATTCACTTAACATGGCGCGTAACACATTATAGCATCCAGCCCCTCAATTTTATTCTTTTTTTTCACTTCGAAAAAATGTTTTAATTTCTTTCAAAAATATCGAAATATACTCTTATTATTCATTTCCTGGAAACTACCTCTATTCTAGATCTATATACCTAAAAGTAGTAAGAAACGCTCCCTCTTTTTTGGAAAATTCTCATTTTCGTTTACTTGACATTCTCTTTCTTTCTCCCTCGCTTCTTGTTTTAAAAAGAAAAAGGAAAAAAATGTAGAGAAAAAGAAATAAGAGCAACAAAGAACAATACCATTTCATGAATATCGCAAGTAATCTTTGCAATTCATCTGCATTTCCGCGAATCTCTCTCTGCTTTCCTAAATTCGTGCACTTATCAGATCCTTAAATTGTAAAAAAATCCGGTCTTTGCGGTACAGTAAACACAAAAAGCAAGGCACTCACTTTTGAAATGTAATAATAATTTGTTATAAATTCACTTCAACAGGTTGCAATTCACTTGGCGTAAATACATCATTGTCGACAAAGCCACATAACAAGGATCCGAAAATTGAAAGAATTGCGAAGATGGTTTTTGGGGATGTATTCTTTTTTTCAAAAAGAAGTCAATTTAACGGATTTGTTGAACTCTTTTGAAACTCGATTGGAAAATAAAAGGAAACAGACACACAAACACAGGATGCTTGTGGAACACGATCGTTACGGTGTTCAAAAGCAGACTGGTCAGTCTGGACGGTTAGCCGGTACCATGAGAATCATTGGAAGGGGACACACACAGTTGAGAGAGGCTCGAGAGACTTGGTTCAAACTCAGGCGGAGGTAAAGTCGAACCAAAGAGAAGGGAAAATAAAGAAAGGCTAAACTAAAGGCTAAAGTTATCTGTATTTGTGTGTGTGTGTGCGTGTGTGAGAGAGAGCGTTGGTGAAGAGAGGAGGGTTTTGTGAAAGGGAGAAACGAGGAGAGAGAGAGAGAGAGAGAGAGAGAGAGAGAGAGAGAGAGAGAGAGATTGTATTTTCGTATATGTTGTGGAAGAAAGAAAGAAGATGAGAGATGTTTTTTAACTAAAGCTTGGTGTGGTGTGTTGGTGGATGGAAACAGGTAGAATTCATGAATTTGTGTTACGTTCGTGTGATGTGTAATGTAACGTAATGTGGGCAAAGTGCGTCCACTCAGGTAGTCTGACCGTGAATCCGATATATCGTCTCTTCTTCCTCCCACGTTGACTGTGTGACTCTCTTCGGCACAGGCGGAGAGGTTGCAAAAGAACGTCCAATAATGAAGTAGAGAAGAAGAAATTGACAACCGTGTCAATTTCAGAAGCAAACGTTCGCTAGATTTCATTAGTTTCGCTTGACCAAAAATACTGCATGGGATTTATACTTTCGTTACCATTTTGCAATAAGAATAATGGTGATCTTCCTTTTATTGAAGGAACATTTTTTTTATTCTTTTTCTTCTTCTTAATCTTCTTTTTCTTTTGGATTGACTCTATAATTTCTTCTTGGAAATTTAGAATTTTAAAATTGTATTTAGTCAACTTTTCTTATTCTCTTTCTGGGTATTTGTTTAATAGTGCTTTGATAGTATTCTTTTGTTCGAAATTAAATAATTCTACACGAAAAATATATGTACATGAAATATTACTTGACAGTACTTGACTTTTGGATGGGACAATAATTCGGTAAATATTTCATAGACAGTCCTAGAATATTTCATTGACTTATGTGAAATAATCACAAGCAGTGATGGAATATTTAAGGTAATCAATTGAATATTTTCAATAGAAATAGATTTAAATAGAAACAGTAGTTATTTCAGTTAAATAATAAATTTCTAAAATACATACGACCTTAAACCTTCTTAGATCAATCCCAACATGTTGTAAGCATTTTCCAGTTTTCCGTGTGTCAATTAGCAGCAGTATAATTATACAAAAATATTTCCTATTGGATAAAAAATTGAAAATCAAAGAAGACACCCTTTCACTTTTTTGATTCGCATTTGAGAAAAATATGCTAAAAATTCATAAAAAAATATATAATTATCTCTTATTAGTACTACAACAAAAAACAACTTTGATTTTTTCATTTTGAAAATTTTTCTTAAAAATAGGAGACTGCACGGAAAAAATTAGTTGCTGAAATTTTCCTCGACTTTGTAGAAGACTTTCGGATGTAGTCGAAAGTATTTAAATTTTTAAATCACTCTGTTTTAAAAATTATATTGAAAGATCGAAGAAAAAATGTACTACATTCGAAGAGAATTTAGAAAAAGGATTTGAAACTTTCAGCGACAGTCGAGGAAAATGAAAACACAGCCAGCGCGAACGATTCAGCGACAGTCGAGGAAAATGAAATCACAGCCAGTGCGAACGATTCGGCGACAGTCGAGGAAAAAAGACGTGTCCAAATTTTCTTCTACAGTATTCTAAACTTTCAACGATAGTCGCGGAAAATGAAAAATTCTGCGGACCATTAAAAAAAATTCTTTCAGTTCTTATTTATTTCATTCCTTTTATGCCTTATTTTTAATTACAATCCTACATTTATACATAATCACGACACTCATCACATGTAATTTGACACTATTTAATCACTAATAACCTGCCTAAAACTAAATAGCTAACACCAATACGCATATTATCCTACACTTTCGTTGTTTCGCACGCTATATGAATCTACTTTTTCATCGTCCTTATATACTAAATGGAACCTTTCTTTACCGCTTGTGAGAAAAAGTGCAATATTTTGAAAATTAAAAATCTCAAATATTTCTCTTCAACATATTTTAGAATTTTAAAGAGTATTTCTGTTCATTATTCTAAAAACTTATTTAACGATTAATAATTATATTTTATATATACATATAAAAAGATTTTAATCCTCCAATATATAATTCACAAACACTGTAGACAAGAATTTGTAAATGAACGGTATTAAATTGACTGCAGATCGCGTTTATCGCCTGAGAGTATGCGCATCTTTTCTGCGCACCGTTTTCCTCGACTCGTCGACGAAACTTTGTATCAAAGTGTTACAATAATTCCACGACTTTTTTCCGCTACTAGGTTTATAAAAAGTCCTCGACTTTTTTAGAGAATTTCTGCTAAAATCATAGAGTATTTCTATAAGTTTATAAAGTATTTTTTCATATCCGAGAGTCTTCAAGTAGTATCTGAAAACTTCAGCGACTAATTTTTTCCGTGTGTTTCTATTTACCACTTAAAACTGGAAATTCGGGGTAGATAGGAACAGAAATTTCAACAGTATTTTTTATAATTATAGAAAGAGAGAAAATTGGTTCTATCAACCTCAACACTTTCAGCATTATAAAAATGCATTAAAAATATAGTATTCATGTATAATCGCATCGGTACATAGTATTTAACAAGTACAAAATTCTTATACATATAAGTAACTTATAGCAAATAGACGTTAGTTTTTTACATAGCAAAAAGTGTGTTACATTTCAGATTTCATTAGAATTTGTGACCATAAAACCGGTAAATGTAATGAAACAAGAGATAATAAGAGAGAATGAGAGAGTATAAGAGAAAATAAGAGAGAATGAGAGAGTATAAAAGAGAATGAGTAAGAATAAGAGAGAATGAGAGAGACCGAGAGTTATGTTAAACCAATCTGTTAAAATTTTTTAAAGTTGTTGAAACCTTTATAATTGTGTAATGTGTTAGAATTTTTGGTATGGAATACTTTTAAACTTATATAATGCATTAGTATTTCTTATTTTGAATTATTTTACGACTAACACCGTTATTTATCTAATTTTTTATATCTCTTAACATTTCCAGACTTGAAATTGATTTTTTCTCAAATTTCGTAAGAAATAATCACCCAGGTGCGAATTGTCGGTCGGCCCATAGTCGGGCCACCTTGTGGATATCACGCTGGCCTTCCAGTGGTTGACACAGTTGGACCAACCGTTGGCACCAAAGTTGGGCCGTCCATGGATGCCAAAGGTGTGCCGACAGAGGGATCTAATGGTTGGGCATCCTTCGGTAACCACGGTCGGCCCAACTTTGGTAAAGGCAGTCTTGCCAACCAATGACAAATGTTAATAAAAAAAAATGTTCATTGAAGTTGACAATTACCTTCAAGTGATCACACACATATCGCACATACATTATATTAGTTACACGGAAAAAAAAGTCCACGGATCTCTCGTGAACTAGTTTATCACTTTTGGATGGGACACAAAATTTCAAAATTTCCATTCACTTTTGATTAGAAATGGCAAACGTCAACGAATAGCTGAAACAAAGTTAATGAATTTTTGATGAACTGTTAAGGATGAGTAGTTCGTCAAAAGTAGAGGTACAAGTTGACGAAAAAACCGTGAACTCGACAGTTTCAGTAGTATGCGCAGTTCGCAATGCGCATCAAATATGGCTGATCAAACATTCATCATTCAGTCGGTGTCATCTGTGTTTACATTCGGGCAAATTCTTTGATAAAAGTTATTATTTAGAATCAGTGTTTTCTATTATTTAGTGAATATTTTTGTGTGCTAATTTTTTTTGTGAAACAAATAATTCGAATTTTTCGTTAACTTTGACGAAAAGTTCGGAAACCGTACTATGTTTCTAGTGAAGGAGTTGATGGAATTTTGACGAACTGTGTTTGTTGATTTTCAAGAATTTTGTGTCCCATCCAAAAGTGATATACTAGTTCACGAGAGATCCGTGAACTTTTTTTTTCCGTGTATAAACATATTAAAATATTTAACGCTTGGGGGGGATCGAACTCGCAACCTAACGCACTACTGTCACACGCTACCACTATGCTATATGCTTACATGTCTGAAGAAGGAGCGTTATAACTTTATAAACTACAACCGTACACGACCGTTGGCCCCACTGTGGCTGATGGTCGACCCGACCGTAAAAAAGTTGATTTTCTCAACTGTGGCGGTCGCAGTTCATCCGACCGTCGGCCCAACTGTGGCTGATAGTTGGGCCGACCATTAGTTCTCCCGGTCTGGTCAACTGTTCCTATTTACCCCTAAATTTTAGCAAAGTTGAAAAATTTAGAGGTAAATAGGAAGTGAAGTAACAACTCAAAATACAAAAAAACCGAAATTATTCCGATTTAAAAAAAAACTTATGTTTTTAGTGAAACATAGCAAATCTGTTCCGATTTACCCCAACTGACCCTATACATGAAGAACAATAAAAAAAAATTGGACAAGTGCGAGTTGAACTCGCACTGCAATGGCGGGTTCCGTACACAAATGAGGCCTCGGATCAAAGAACTCGACCGCCGCTCGACTGCACGCTGCCAAGCCAGTCAAAGGTACAAAAATATCAAAAAAATTAAAATTAGAATTTTTAATTTTTGAAAAATTGTATCTTGTAGGAAATGAGATGCCGCATCTTTTTTTCCTTTGAAATTTTTTTATAAAGTGAATACTTTAGGTAATAAAAAAATAAAACTGAAAATTTGTAATTCACAAATTTTCACAATTAGTTCCTCTACTTATTATTGTTTACAATATTATATATAGAATACTTTAATTTTTTTTAATTATTTTTTTTATCAAATGATATTAATATATTTTTTTAATTGTTTATTTTAGGGTCATTCCAGCGAAAATCGTCTAGAGCTAGTTGCTCGATGATTTTAAAAAATGCTGTAATTAATATATAATATTCTCCAATACAATTAGATTATCTTTTGGTGCACTGAAAAAAAAGATAATGTTAATTTTGACATACAAGTATGGTTAGGATGTATAGCTGAAACAGCAATACCGTATTGCTTTTCTTAAAATACAGTATTCGTGTTCTCCGCATACATATTATTGTCTCTCAAATACATATTGCTGTTCTACACTGCGTATGGCTAAAACAGCAATACTGTATGGCAGTATTATATCTACCAATATAATATGTCAGAATTGGCTATATTTATGGCAGTACCATAAATATATTTTTTTCAGTGTGCTAAAAACCGCCAAAGGATAATCTAATTGTATTGCAGAATATTATATATTAATTACAGCATTTTTTAAAAACAACGAGCAACCAGCTCTAGACGATTTTCGCTGGAATAACCCTTTAATTCTACTATTTACAGATGAATGTTGCAAGTATTGTTTTTTAATATTTGTGTACGGAACCCGCCATTGCAGTACGAGTTCAACTCGCACTTGTCCAATTTTTTTTAAATTTTATTTTAAAATTATTTTTAGATTTTTAATGTTTATTTTCTCATTGGACTGTAAAGATATACTAATAACCCCATTTTTAGTTAATTAGATCAAATAATGTAAAAATTATAAAAAAAAATTTTTAATTAAAAAAAAAAATTTTTTTTGAATTTTTTTTAGATTTTTTAATATATTTTCTGTGATCAGACTGTAAAAATATACTAATAAACCCATTTTCAGTTAATTAGATCAAATAATGTAGAAATAAGAAAAAAAAAATTTTTCAAAGTATTTTTAGTTTTTCCTTGACAACGCTATGACCATTACCCTAGTAGAAATTCGTTATAGTATCTTTAAGGGCACTGGACAGTTCCACTGGAAAATTTCGAGGCACTTTACAGTTAAACTGGCTGAAAACTATAAAGTGATGTCACGCTAATTTGTTCAAGTTATTGTCCAGTCAAATTTTACAGTTTCTGATCATCAGTCCTGTAGAAAAGCTGTACAAAATAATTCACTTGGAAATGTCAAAACTTTATTTATATTGACGTTTCGTATTGAACACGCACAAATTTGAAAATATAACGTTAAATTATTTTGTCAACAAATTAAATAAATTAAAATTTTACGAAACTATATTTTTACTGTTGATGTATCTATTGTTACGTATAATAAATTATCTGTAAAATTATTTTTTAATAACTACACAATTAAAAAAAATTATGAACATTACTGATTCTTGTACACATGTCTTTTTTTTACAGTAAACAACATTCACTTTTTCCTTGAATTAAGCACAACACTGAAATAAATATTATTATTTTATCACTGGGACGAAATACCTAAACGCACGCTTACGCATCACGGCCGTTCTAGTCGATGGACGATTCCGGAAAAATAATAACCATACTCTACCGGCAGGTAAAGCAGTTCCCTTTTTCATCTTTTCTAGCTCAACTGGCGAATTACTGGACAGCTACTGCATAACACTCTAAAGTTGAACTTATTGATTTTTATTGTATAGAAGTTCTGTCTGTCCAGTTATTCTCATGGTACTGTCTAGGCGTTCCGTGAAATTATGTTTCAAAGTTTGTCGTGGCGTTTGCGCTACCGTCAGTCCAGCAACTGAACAGTGTTATATAGACATTTTCCATAAATACATCAGTGTATACACTGAAAAAAATAATTCGCGGGTATAACTAGAATTATGTCTATTTTTTCCGTAAGGAATTAGTAATAAATTGTTACTGGCTACTGTCATTAATTATAGACAGTTCTGTTATATAGATCAGAGAGCTATACATATGTCAACGTCAATATATCAATGTAAAACATAACCTCACTTTATTGGACCAATTCTAACTTTTTGTATGTAACAGGTTTGTTAAATTAATATTTATACATATAATAAGATTATGTAATCTTGACAAAAAATTGTCTTCTGAATTTAAAAATTAGTTATTTTAATTAACTCAATTAATTAAAGCGAATTTTAAAAAAGTTTTCAAGTTGTCAACAGTAAAATAAAAGAACAAAATTAAAAATATGAAAACTATAAACTTTATAACCAAAAGATTTATTTTATAGAAAATATTTCGAAAATGTCAATACACAACTGTTTAGTTACTAAAACCGGCGGTAGCGCTGACGCCACGACAAACTTTGGAAAATAATATCTCGGAACGCCTCGATAGTGCCATGAAAATAACTGTACAGGACTTCTATGCAGTAATAATCAAGTTCAATTTTATATTTTCTTTAACAGTGTTATGCAGTAGCTGTCTAGTAATTCGCCAGTTAAGCTAGATTAAACTTCCATGACTAAAACTGTACAGTAACTTGAATAAATCTAGTCATGCCACGACAAATTTCTACTAGGGTTATTACACAGCAAGTTGTCTATATTTTTTCTGTAATATTCACGGTAAAATACACCAGTATGCCAAATTTTAGCCCTCCATGTTAAATAATTTAGTAGTTAAGAGGGGGATGGTTACTTTTTATGCATTTTTGGACAGAAATCTTGTTATTTCCTTGACAACGCTACGGTCATCACCTCCAATCACATGCTCTAAATTTTTTTTGTAATCTACGTGTGAAAATACGTGTCTGTACCATATTTGAGCTCTCTAGGTCAAATAGTTTAGCCGCTAGGGGGGGGCACGATTTGGCTACGGACACAAGAGTCTCACCAATAGAGTTCCGTCGGTACACCGAAGGTGTACGGAACCCTAAAATGAAAGAAATCTAATAAGTATAGTAAATTTTTTTCTTCTTTAATTTTTAGAGAAACAACATTAAAATTTATGAATACGTTGAATAATGTGGAGTTTGTCGTTAAGGCACTTTAATATTAACCTCATTACTATAGGCAAGAAAAAAGTTTCTGACTTTGTTTTTGTTGACTATTTGGACAAACAAGTGTAGTCAGAGTTACATTCTTCTCCATTATTGACGTCAATCATAATTTTTTTCACTAAGAGAAAAGATATAAAATACTTTCTATTTCTTTCTCTCTTTTCTTTTTGGTAAATAATGTCGGTTTCCGTTTCTGTCTTATTGTTCATTTTTCAGTCTCGGTTTCCATTGCCAATGCATAATTATGTTTAAAAGACGATTGAAAAATTTTGTCCTTTTTTTTCTTTAATGCCATATCGTTGTAGTTTTGAAGCTTTTGTGCCGTGAAAAATCCTTTGTTGGACTATAAAAGTAAAGTGAAAGAGATGGTAAAAAGTGGACAGAATATTAAGGGAGTGCATCCTAAGTAAGCAGAGTTCGAAAATATACATATGAAATTCCTTTACCTCACCGTAAAATAAATATGCAAACAAGTGTACACTGGTATTTGTCAAAGTCACAAGAAGAAGATAAAGCATCTGACTCAATTTTAGAAATACATATTAACACTGTGTGTGATATATATTTTTCTCTTATTCTCTTTTCAGGCAATTGGAAAATTAACTTCTTTTATCGCGAATTCTCACGATCAATTGTTTTTTTATTTTTTCATATGGAAATTATCTTTTTAAAATTATGTTTCTAATTATTATTTGCATAATTTTTTACACTATATTGTTAATTTTTACTAGCTGTCGGACCCGTCTTCGACGGGTTTTAGTTTCTGCTAATATATTTGACAGACTGTCTACCCACCGGGAATTAAATTTTACTGGAAAAAACTGATAATTTGTAACCATTAACTATTTCGTTAGGAAAATATTAAATTTGAATCGGTGACAGATTTTTTTCTATCAAATTTGTTATTCAGGAATAGTATTTGTCAACTTTCAGTACTTTATGTGTTTGTAGTAATGCAATTAATGTATTAAAATTCAATCCAAAATATACACCAGCATTTTGAGTCAAAATAGAGTCTAATCTATATATATAAGATGAGACTTTTGTGTGTACATTGCTCAGAATTAAAAATTTGACACATAATTATTCGTTTTAAGCATCCAGGATTCCAAAAATGCCAATAAAAAATTCAAAAATCAAAAATTTCCTTTTACCTTTTTTAAAAGTCTCTTTGTAACGTGAACGTCGTAAAATTTCTGTTTTTAAATGATCGAGAAATTTTTTTCTCAAGGTGTTAAAATCACCGAAATTAACCATTTTAAATTAGTAAAAATCGTTATAATTATCTTTATATATCGTACAATAATATTCCAAATGAATATAATTAATATTGTGCTTTAAAAAATTTTTTCATTAACGTTTAAAAAATTGTGTCTTGGCCCTAAGGTGGACACTTTTTTGGCCCCAAGGTGGTCACTTTTGATTTTTTATGAAAATGTGTTTATACGCTATATTTATCAACATTTATCGTTGTGAATGTGAATTTTATCAATTTTTAAGTTTTATGATGAATAATAATGAAAAAGAATTATTTTCAAAATTTTACCTGTCTAATACATACAAAAAAGTATCATTTTTGACGAAAGGACAAAGTGCAAAAAAATATGTTATATGTTTTTGTTATCCTGAAAAACAATTAATATTAAATAAACAACTTAATAATACGTTTTTTACATTTTTTTAAAACTTTTTTAGTGAATTTTTGTATGGTGACCATCTTGGGGCCACTTTTTTAAAAGTCGAATAACATGTTATTTAATCACATTTTAGAATAGATTTGCCAAAGAAAATGTCCTATAACTAAGATGAAAGTATAAACATGATTTTTAAAAAAATAAAAAAATCGCAAATATCCCAATTTTATATTTTTTTATGAATTGCTTTTAAACAATCTATAATTGATTGTTACAAGTTATTTGGTATGGAAAATTTGATTGCGCATCTTTTTTTCTAATACAATTTTTTTCTATCTATTACCGTTTTCTAAATAATAAAGAAAAACCATTTTTTTGAAAACATGAAATTTAATTAAACTAGCGACAAATACCTCGCTCGCTAACGCTCGCTCGGTTAAAATTTAACTTATTTGTTTTTAATTATTTATTTGCATTTTATTATTTTATCTATATTAACATATTATTATTTTTTCTGTATTTGTATTTTGTTATTATTTTTATTATTATTATGTATTATTATTATTATAAATAAAAATATGAATATTATAAGATATATTCTTCTATATTATTTAAATTAGTTTTTGAAATTGATTATAGCAATACAGGTTACTTAAAATATGTAAAAAAATTTTGTTAGTGTTATAGATTAAATTTTTTTTTAAATTTAGGTCCCTAAGCAATTGTCCGGATGTATGTAATTTTGTATGTGTATTAGTGGATCTCGTTTTTGTGAACGCGATAACTTAAGACGTTTCAACGACTTTATTTAAATATTGCTAGATATATTTATCATAATAATATCTCAAAATGAATTGATAAAATTTAAAAAATCCTTAAAAGAAAAATTGGTATATATTAACTTTACATTGCAATTGAGGGGCTGGATGCTATAATGTGTTACGCGCCATGTTAAGTGAATGGCGCGTAACACATTATAGCATCCAGCCCCTCAATTGAATTTATAGAATTAATCACAATAAAAAAAATTTAAACTTCTATTAAAAATCATTTTCTATTCATCATTAACATATGTAAGGACCAAATACCTAGAATAAATAATAAATGAATCAGAACGAAAATACGAAAGGTCTGCATTTGGCCATATGGGAGATTCCACGTCAAGTGATCAAGGGGTCTTACGGTGTAATGTTTACTTTAATAATTTTGCTTCCTCATACTGAGGAAGTATTGTAATACCAAAATTTTTCAGGTTCGATTTTTTAACATATCTTTATGTTATTTGACCTCAGGAGTTCAAAAATGAGATTTTTATAAAATGTCATTCCGTATGTGTGTGTGTGTGTGAGTGTAAACATTACATTTTCATAAATATCTCCAAATTATAAAGAGTTATTGGGATGAATTTTTTTTTAAATTGTAGGTCTCATCTGCGGACATAAAATGAGAGTACTTTGAGATAAATTAATAAAGTTTAACTATTTATTTTTTTGAATTTTAATTTTTCAAAAAAACGTTTTTTGCCCATAACTTTAAAAAAAGGTTAGGACACCTATAAATGTTTTTCTCTAATTTTTTAGAGTTTTTTTAGACCCATCTTTTGAGCCCAGAATGAACATTTTTCGTTCATATTCACCGGAGATATTAAACTTTTAAAAATTCAAAATTTTGGAAAATAAGACTTTTTTGAGAATTTTGTTGAAAAATGTAGAAATAACATTAAAACCATAGTTACAAACTTGTAGAGCATTAAAAAACCCTTGGATTGATCTATTTTTGAAGCTATTTCGATTAGAAATAAAGAAGTTATTGATATTTTAAAAAACAGAAATTGTGAAAAAAAATTTCATGTGAAAGTATTAAATAAAGAGAAAAAAATATTACAGCACTTAAGAATAATTGTTCAAAATTTAAACTTTATTGTTATTAACATCTCTATGAGGAAGCAAAGTTTTCATGAAATGAACACAACAAGATTTACGAAAACGAATGAAATGAGTACCAAAATTATATAACAAAAATTTATAACTTGTTTTACTATTGAACTATTAATCATAAAAATTTGACAAAGTACATTTTGGAAAGGTTTTTTCATGCTCTTTCGATTGGAAATAAGCATTTTAAGAAAAAAAAATTTTTTGACCCAAAAAAATGTTGATTTTTGTAATGAGAAATTTTGTCTAGTGCACTCAGAAAAAGAGTTGGCTGCCATAACAAATTAACCCATTAAGTCCCATGAAGAAATCAGCCATTGTATTAAAAATCTAACAATCGGAATCATAGGCAAATGGAAAAAAAAGATATACCTGTTTTTTTGTTTTTAATTTCCAATTGTTTAACAACAATTGTTTAAACAACAATTGTTTAAACAAATTACCAAAAAATTAAAAATTTTTGAAATCTGTTAAAGCCAATCGATTCTACGTGAAAAATAAGAATATTTTGTATAGGTCATTTTTCTCTCCAAGTCGTATTTTGTTTATAAAATTGTTATAAACAAATTAAGCTGCGTAAAGGGTGTTTCATCCCAAGTATAAACAAATGAATTTTAAGTAAAACTAACAATTGGATTCATAGGCAAATGGAAAAAAAGATATACCTGTTTTTTTGTTTTTAATTTTCAATTGTTTAACAACAATTGTTTAAACAAATTAACAAAAATTAATTTTTTTGAAATCTGTTAAAGCTAATCGATTCTACGTGAAAAAATAAGAATATTTTGTATAGGTCATTTTTCTGTCCAAGTCGTATTTTGTTTATAAAATTGTTATAAACAAATTAAGCTGGGTAAGCAATTGTTGTTAAACAATTGGAAATTAAAAACAAAAAAACAGGTATATATTTTTTGTCTATTTGCCTATGAATCCAATTTTTAGTTTTACTTAAAATGCATTTGTTTATACTTGGGATGAAACACTCTTTACCCAGCATAATTTGTTTATAACAATTTTATAAACAAAATACGACTTGGACAGAAAAATGACCTATACAAAATATTCTTATTTTTTCACGTAGAATCGATTGGCTTTAACAGATTTCAAAAAAATTAATTTTTGTTAATTTGTTTAAACAATTGTTGTTAAACAATTGAAAATTAAAAACAAAAAAACAGGTATATCTTTTTTTTCCATTTGCCTATGAATCCAATTGTTAGTTTAACTTAAAATTCATTTGTTTATACTTGGGATGAAACACCCTTTACGCAGCTTAATTTGTTTATAACAATTTTATAAACAAAATACGACTTGGAGAGAAAAATGACCTATACAAAATATTCTTATTTTTTCACGTAGAATCGATTGGCTTTAACAGATTTCAAAATTTTTAATTTTTTGGTAATTTGTTTAAACAATTGTTGTTAAACAATTGGAAATTAAAAACAAAAAAACAGGTATATCTTTTTTTTCCATTTGCCTATGATTCCAATTGTTAGATTTTTAATACAATGGCTGGTTTCTTCATGGGACTTAATGGGTTAAATAGTTGCTATAGCGCGATCCAATTAATTGGTTAGCACATCCAACTATTGGATACTGTATCCATGCGAAAAGGTACCCCAGCTATGTATGTAATGCAGCTAAAAAGTTGGATGTATTAACCAAGAAATAGTTGCCCCATCCAATTAATTGGATCGCGCTATAGCAATTATTTAATTGGCTATGGCAGCCAACTCTTTTTCTGAGTGTGGTTTGAAAATTTTTGAACATTTTCAGCAATCTGAAATTTTCAAATTATTATAAATAATAACCCCGAGGTGCCAGCGGGCTGGCACTTTGCAGAAAAATTGTTATGACCAATAGGTATAAAAGGACCAATAATACATGAAAAAATCCTACCCATTTTTTTTCAATATCACAAGTATTATTCTTATATTTGTGTACGGAACCCGTCAATTCAGTGCGAGTGCAACTCGCACTTGTCTAGTTTTTTTTAATGTTCTGCGCGTCTTTTAAAAATTTGAAAAAAATTTCAACGTAGAATTAAAACTATAAGAAATCAAAATTCGTTGAGAACATTTATGAGCGAGAATTATTTTAAAAAGTGATTGGATTTGCTTGAAAATGGTTACTAACGCTCGCTCGGTTGTCATTTCATTTATTTCTCCTTACATATATATTTATTATTTCACATTATTATTATAATATATGAAAATTTATTATTTATTAATTAATAATAATAATAATAAATCAATCAATTAAAAATAATTGAAATTCTGCAATGAGTTTTATTATTTATAAAAATAATTGAATTATTGCTAGGATTTTATAAAAAAAGTTTTAAATAATAGATTTTTTAATAACAATTTAGATCATTCTCTACACGTGATAAAAAAGGTTAAAAAAATTTTTTTTTAGAATTTGAGTCCATTTTTCTCCAAATCTTGACGTGATGGGCACTTTTGGAGGTCAGATTTGTGTTCAGCGATGAAAATCCTATAAGAGGTGAACTCCACGTCAACTCATCACAGATATTTTCGAGACTATTTGGGATTTGGTTAATACTTTGTATATACTCCTTAGGCGATGGGAAAAAAGTCCCCAAATATTTTTTGAAAAAAATAAAAAAATGTCGGAGATATGAATCTTTGAATTTTTTAGTACTTTTTTTTAAAAATTCATAACTTCTACTCTAATCATCCGATTTTAATTTTCAATATCAGAAATTGTTCGTAAAATACCATATTTTAAAATAAAAAATATTATAATTAACAAAAAATATTTTTGCACTATTTTTGACAAATTTGAAATATAAAAATCGCCATTTAAAAAATATGGGGTTTTCAATTTCTTTTTTATTTTTACCAAAAGATGCCAAAATTTGTCTGTTAAATGATCTGGTAAGTTTCATTGTGGGACCGCCATGGGTTTGCGAAAAAAAATTTAGTTTAATGTGATGCATGATACAAATTTATACGTCCTTTCAGAAAATGAAAAAAAAACAAATTACCATCACCAAAAAATATTTGGGGGAATTTTATTTTTAGAAAATATCTGTGACGAGTTGACGTGGAGTTCACCAAGAATATCCTTGTCCGATCTTTGAATCATTTTTAGTGTCGACCAGTGTAATTAAATGTCTGTGGAAAATTTTATTAAATTTTTTTGAAAATAACTGAATTCTTGCAAACGATTTTATTAGAATTTTTTTAAATAATGAAATTGCGAAGAAAACTTTTATTACTTCTAAAAGTAATTGAATTTTAAATACTTTTTAAAAATAAAAATAATAATATAAAATAAATTTCTTTTAACATAATTTCCATGTATAACATTTTATCAATTTTTTTAATTTTAAAAAGTTATGAATTAGATTCTATATTTTTTAAGAAATTAAAAAATTTCAATTAAGCATTTGTAAAAATTTAGATCTATAAAATTTTTAATTTAAAGTATGGAAAGTTAAAAGTTTTACATTTTTACAAAATAAAATTATTTTTAAAAATTGTAACTGTTATTAACTTTTCAAAAATTCAATTATTATCAAAAATTTGAAATGAAATTAATCTTTAAATCAATTTTTAAAAGAAAATTTTACAAGAATTTAATTATTTAAATACAAATATAGAAAATTTATTGCATATGTGCATAATTCTAATATTGTACAATGTTTGACGAATTATTTTTTTTATTTATATTGCTTTTTAATATTGACGAATTATTTACGTAATAATATTGATGACTTTATCTATCACTCCGAGTCATTTAAAATAATAAAAAAAAAAATTTTTTTCTTAACGTTTCAACGGCTCAGCCGTCCTCTTCAGAAACTGAAATTTTATTATAATTTATAAATACACGTACATACAAAACTTTTTACAAATAAAAAATTATTTTACAAAATAAAACTATTTAACAAAAAAAATTTTTTTACCATTGAAAAAATATAAACAAAATGAAAATTTGGACATTATTAAACAATTTGTCGATTGCTAAAACGTCTCGCTTGACACGATTGCTAATATACACTGATCAATTATAAAGTCATTAGAATAAGTATGAAAATAGTAAAAGTAAGTTCAATGAACTTATTACAATAATGCAAATAATAAATAGACAAAATAAAATAATTACGGATTGGTACAAAAAACCTACTTTTTCTGAACGTACTTTAAATTATGATTCACAAAACCCTATAGCTCAAAAAATTGCAATTATTTATAATTTAACAGACAGGGCAATAAAATTATCAGATAAAAAATTCCATATTAAAAATATTAAATATGTAAAAACAGTTCTTCTTAGAAATAATTATCCTATTGATTTCATAGACAAATACATTAAAAAACGCATTTGTTCTATTGAATCTAATATTCAAAAAAACAATGTCAATTCATTTTTATATAGAAAATCACCAAAAGTATTTTTACCATATGTACCAAAGTTATATGAAAAATCTTCATCAATTCTTAAACAATATAATATTTTAACTGTACCAACTAATAATAAAGTTTTGAATCATAATTTAATCAAAAAGGGTAAAGATATAAATAAAAAATCCGAGATTACTAATGTTGTTTATAAAATTAACTGTAAGGATTGTTGAGCTTCTTATGTTGGTGAAACAAAAAGAATGGTGGGGGTTCGTATTAACGAACACAAAAAAGCTAAAATTGGTGTCACTGCTACTCATAAAAACTTACAAAAACATGACTTTGATTGGGATAATTTTTACATACTTGACAAAGAATCTAATGAGAGCAAACGTTTAATATCCGAAATGATTCATATTAATTTGCAAAAGAATGCAATAAATAAAAAAGACGATACTCAAAATCTTAGTAATTGTTATCTCCATTTCCTTAATGAGAGAAAATATTGTAGTGTTTTCTCTGTTTGGTGACACCTTGACATTTTGTCTATTTATTATTTGCATTATTGTAATAAGTTCATTGAACTTACTTTTACTATTTTCATACTTATTCTAATGACTTTATAATTGATCAGTGTATATTAGCAATCGTGTCAAGCGAGACGTTTTAGCAATCGACAAATTGTTTAATAATGTCCAAATTTTCATTTTGTTTATATTTTTTCAATGGTAAAAAAATTTTTTTTGTTAAATAGTTTTATTTTGTAAAATAATTTTTTATTTGTAAAAAGTTTTGTATGTACGTGTATTTATAAATTAAAATAAAATTTCAGTTTCTAAAGAGGACGGCTGTGCCGTTGAAACGTTAAGAAAAAAATTTTTTTTTCATTATTTTAAATGACTCGGAGTGATCGATAAAGTCATCAATATTATTAAATAATACCGAGTGATAAATTCAAATTAATATTATTATTTACGTAATAGTTTTTTAATGTTGATCTGATCAAATATTAATGAATGTTGTAAATTATATGTTCCATTAAATTTTGGTAATTTAAGTTAAGATTAATACTTTACTAATTATATTATTTAATTTTTGTATTAGTAGATATATTTTATTTTGAAAGAAAACAAATCATTTATAGTTCATTAGTCAGTAGCAATTTTGTAGCTGACATTGAATATGGGCAATTTCACGTCAGATTTCATTTCACAATTTAAATTTGTCCAAAATAATCTTTTTTTTCATTCTTTAGTGAAAAAAATAGATATTTATTTATTTTTTTTGTGGACAAATTTCGGAGTTTCGAATTTTTGAAAATTTGATTTTTGAAAAGTAGACATTTTTCAAATGGCTTACAACATAAAAATTATTAAAGTTACGAAAATTTCGTTACGACAAAAAAGCCCAGTTTTTGTGCAACTTTAACCTTCGGAGAATACACCTCTTTTTTAAATCATTTTTGAATGCTCATTGTAATTAAATATATGTGTATACAAGTGTATGTGTTTAGTGTATATGTGTGAGTATACATGTGTATGTGTTTAGTGTATATGTGTGAGTATACATGTGTATGAATTGAGTGTATATGAGTGAGTATACATGTGTATGTGTTTAGTGTATATGTGTGAGTATACATGTGTATGTGTTTAGTGTATATGTGTGAGTATACATGTGTATGTGTTGTGTGTATATGTGTGAGTATACAAGTATATGTATTGAGTGTATATGTGTGAGTACATGTGTACATGTGTATGAATTTAGTGTTTATGTGTGAGTATACATGTGTATGTATTGAGTGTATATGTGTGAGTATATGGGAAATATTTTATGTATATGACATGTGTGAGTGTATGTGTAACACATAATGAGTGTGTGATTATTATTTAAGGATAATTGTGCATGTAAAAAGTATGCATGTTTATAAGAAAAAAGTAATTGTTGGTGAGGACGCTACTGCGCATGGTCAGACGAAGAACGAAACCAACAAGGAATTAATATAATAAGGATTTTTCATTCAACTCGTGATATTTCAGTCAATTTTGCATATTTTCTAATGTCACAAAAAGTAAATTACTCGTTGAAATATCCTGAGAATGTTGAAAGAAGAAAAAAATTGTTTTCATTAAAAATAAAATTGTTATCAATTTTTTTCTGAACAATTGCAAAAACCGTGAAGTGCAATTTTCATGAGCTTCGTTTAGCGGGCAAATTTTAAGCAGCAACAAACTTCCAGTGAGAAAGTTGTTTATTGCAGTCTAAAGAAGTTTTATGGAAAGTTATATTACAATTGAATAATTAGTAACAAATTAGTGAATGTTTAAAGTTGCACGCGCGGCTGAACGTGTGACGCCCGTTTGTTGAAAGAAGCTCAACGCAGCATATGTCACAGTGTTGTTTCGCCTTTAGAGGTTAAGTAAATCAAAACAAACCTTCCGTTCAGCCGCTTGCGCAACTTTAAACACTTACTAATTTGTTACTAATTGTTCAATTGTAATATAACTTTCCAAAAAACTTCTTTAGACTCCAATAAACAACTTTCTCACTAGAAGTTTGTTGCTGCTTAAAATTCGCCCGAAGCTCGTGAAAATTGCACTTCACGGTTTTTGCAATTTTTCAGAAAAAAATTAATAACAATTTTATTTTTAATGAAAACAACTTTTTTCTTCTTTCATCATTTTCAGGATATTTTAACGAGTAATTTAGTTTTTGTGACATTAGAAAACATGCAAAATTGACTGAAATATCGCGAGTTGAATGAAAAATTTAATTAAATTTCATGTTTTCAAAAAAATGGTTATTCTTTATTATTTAGAAAACGGTAATAGATAGAAAAAAATTGTATTAGAAAAAAAGTTGCGCAATCAAATTTTCTATAAGGATATGCATAATAAACAATTTAAATCAAAAGTTTAATTTTAAGTGTCCAGGGGCCAACGTTTTTCAGTGCGGCGAGTTTATGTGCCCTCCTTTGATCCGGCAGCTCTATTCCATATTTCAGATGTAAGTATAAACATATTTTCGAAAAATTAAAAAAAACCGAAATAATTATTTATTTATAAGAGACAATTTTTGGAACAACTATGCTAAAATTTGACCAAATAACATATGTAATAAAAAAAATTAATTAAAAAAATTAATTATAAAATTATAATGTTTTGGTTATAGGTCATTATTTTTGGCGAAAAAATTTTTACATTTTGATAGATCGCAGTAAATTAATCAGTTATTACTTTTGTGAGATATATGTAAACAACAAAATTTACAGTTTTTAAACGTATTAATTAGAA
This sequence comes from Leptopilina myrica (nomen nudum), assembly GCA_032872475.1. Lineage (NCBI taxonomy): Eukaryota > Metazoa > Arthropoda > Insecta > Hymenoptera > Figitidae > Leptopilina > Leptopilina myrica (nomen nudum). The sequence goes on from CM065467.1 coordinate 10,775,037, forward strand.
CGGGAGGTTTCAATTTTTTCAAAAATTTTAAAAAATTGAAAATTTCTAATTTTTTTATTTTTTAATGTATATCTTTTAAACTTTTGACGTCAAAATTGCAAAACTTCGAAAATATTAAAAATTGTAAATGATAAAATGGTAAACAATATTAAAAAATATTAATTCATAGCTTTAAAATTATTGTTCAAATATTGAAAATGGAGATTTTTTATGATAAAATTAATACTACAGAAACTCTAGAATATACCTGTGAAACGATACTTGCATTATGCTACTGGAGAAAAACTTAGATAGTAAAAAGTTTTGTTATTTTAATTCTAGGTTTAACTATTACGGATGTTTTGAGCATTGTAAAACATTGTAAACTGGAAAGAAGGTGAAACATGCAAGAATTTAATTTAATCAGGAAAAATTATAAATTCGGCTGGCAATATAGGTCTTATTTTAGATTTAAGCAATTATGATACAATTAGTTCGAATTTGACTTTACTATAACTCCAAAAACTGGTGGAAATTTTGGATTAACTTATATTACTATAATTAAATTTCTACAAATAATATACAAACATTGTTTTCTGCATTTTAATTAATAAAAAATAAATTATTTAATGATAAAAAGTCAATCACTGTTTTAAAATAATAATATTTTTATAATGAAATAGTTAATGGTAGCTAATTATTATTTCTATAGTCAAATTAAATTCCCCACTATTTCCTATTTTTCGAGACTGGTAGACACACTATTGAATGTATCTGTAGAAACTAAAACCCGTCGAAGACGGGTAAGACAGCTAGTTATAAATAATTGTGTCGCAATTAGACCCTACGTTACGATTTCTGAAACCTAAATAAAATCTATATGTTTAGGCTAAAAGTAGGGCTTAAATTTTGACTCGGGTCTGTTGTTATAAATATTACATCAATAAAAATTAAAGTATAAAGCAGTTTTTAAAAGCAAATTAATATAATAAAACTTTTTTAATTTGGTAAGAAAATTTCCGATTTTTCCTGGTCAAATTAAATTTCCACGGCTATTTATCGGTTTCCCCGCGTAATTGGTAGGAAATTATTTTGGATTAAAATTTGTTGAAAAATATTATTTTACAAATTTAAAGTTTTTCTAATAAAAAATCACTAAAATTTAATAGTATTTATGTAGAAATTATATAGAATCATTCTAGTGAAATTCTATAGAATATTCACTAGAATTCCTATAGAACGATTCTATAGAATGATTCTAGTGAAATTCTATAGAACTTTTCAGCTGGGATATAACATATTTTTTTATAACATATTTTCTTAAAAAAGAGTATTTTTATAAAATAAATCAATTTTCATAGCCATCTGCAGATTTATTTATGGCAAAAACTAAAAATCAAGTATATTGCTGCTTAAGATTTGTCTTTACATTGCTCAAAACATCTTTAGAAGTTCAATCAAAAAGTAAAATAGCGTAACTTTTTACCATGTAAGCTTTACTTAATGCCCAGTGGCATTTTGTCAAGTACAAAATTGTACAAAAGGGTCTAGAGCCCGTTTATGATGAAAATAAAATCATAAAACATCTCCATTTTTAAAGTTTCTGAAGTTATCTCAATTAAAAAATATTGAATGAATTCGATAAATAATTATGAATTGCATTATTTTGATGTCACAATCTTCAACAATGACCCCAAAAATACTACTGAATTAAGCTTGATAGTAATTAACAACAATTATAATTTTTTCGATTTTTTTATATTAAAAATATTTTTTATACTTACATCTTAATCATAATATTTTTTGAGTAAAATTGTGCTAATATTTGACTAAATAACATGTATTATTCAATTATACACGGAAAAAATTAGTTGCTGAAATTTTCCTCGACTTTGTAGAAGACTTTCGGATGTAGTCGAAAGTATTTAAATTTTTAAATCACTCTGTTTTAAAAATTATATTGAAAGATCGAAGAAAAAATGTACTACATTCGAAGAGAATTTAGAAAAAGGATTTGAAACTTTCAGCGACAGTCGAGGAAAATGAAAACACAGCCAGCGCGAACGATTCAGCGACAGTCGAGGAAAATGAAATCACAGCCAGCGCGAACGATTCAGCGACAGTCGAGGAAAATGAAAACACAGCCAGTGCGAACGATTCGGCGACAGTCGAGGAAAAAAGACGTGTTCGAATTTTCTTCTACAGTATTCTAAACTTTCAACGATAGTCGCGGAAAATGAAAAATTCTGCGGACCAGTAAAAAAAATTCTTTCAGTTCTTATTTATTTCATTTCTTTTATGCCTTATATTTAATTACAATCCTACATTTATACATAATCACGACACTCATCACATGTAATTTGACACTATTTAATCACTAATAACCTGCCTAAAACTAAATAGCTAACACCAATACGCATATTATCCTACACTTTCGTTGTTTCGCACGCTATATGAATCTACTTTTTCATCGTCCTTATATACTAAATGGAACCTTTCTTTACCGCTTGTGAGAAAAAGTGCAATATTTTGAAAATTAAAAATCTCAAATATTTCTCTTCAACATATTTTAGAATTTTAAAGAGTATTTCAGTATACGTTAAGGACTATTTTACAATTATTTTTAATTTATTAAATGAATAGAAAAATGATAATATTTAATTAAAATAATAACTAAGGCAATAAAATTATTTTCTGTTCATTATTCTAAAAACTTATTTAACGATTAATAATTATATTTTATATATACATATAAAAAGATTTTAATCCTCCAATATATAATTCACAAACACTGTAGACAAGAATTTGTAAATGAACGGTATTAAATTGACTGCAGATCGCGTTTATCGCCTGAGAGTATGCGCATCTTTTCTGCGCACCGTTTTCCTCGACTCGTCGACGAAACTTTGTATCAAAGTGTTACAATAATTCCACGACTTTTTTCCGCTACTAGGTTTATAAAAAGTCCTCGACTTTTTTAGAGAATTTCTGCTAAAATCATAGAGTATTTCTATAAGTTTATAAAGTATTTTTTCATATCCGAGAGTCTTCGAGTAGTAGCTGAAAACTTCAGCGACTAATTTTTTCCGTGTACAGAGTTTAAAAGCAATTCATTAAAAAATGTAAACTTTGAAAATTTGAAATTTTTCGAAATCATTTTTATACTTAAATCTTAGTTATAGGACACTATTTTTGAAAAATTATGCTAAAATGTGACTAAATGACATGTAATGCTTAATTATAGATAATTTAAAAGCAGTTCATTAAAAAATATAAAATTCGAATTTTTGCGATTTTTTTAAAAATCATGTTTATACTTACATCTTAGTTATAGGACATTTTTTTGGCAAATATATTCTAGAATGTGACTAAATAACATGTTATACTCCATTAAACAAAGTTCGAAAGCATTTTTAAAAAAATGTAAAATTTGATAATTTTTGATTTTGGAATTTTTTGAAAAAATTGAATATCTCCCGTTTTAATTAATATTTTTCAAATCTGTAATTTTAAAAACCTTCCTTGGCCTAAGCCCTAAGGTCAAACATTCTGCTAAATTTGGTTTCAAATGGGGTAGGCGGGTCAAATGGGGAACCTTTGTTTCTCCATGATGGGTACATTTAATTTTTTTATCCTCGATATATATCATTCATTTTGATAAGAAAATGTTATTAATTATGAGGGCAATATAAAAAATTTTTTTTTTGAAAGTTATACAACTTAAAAGTTTTGAGCGAAAAAAATATCGATTTTTTCGAAATTAAAGTGCTTATAAAACTTTTTGGGATAATTTATATAATTTAAAAATTGTGGGATCTTTTTCGGCACTTATTCAAGAGTAATTTCCAATAGGATAGATTGTTAAATTGTTTACAACAATTTGTAAACATTACATTTTGTTGTACTATGCAGTGCGGGGCAAAATGGGGTACCTATGTGTTGGGCCATGCCGGGTGGTATTTAATATTCATTGAACTACTTAAAAACGTTATATTATGCATATTTAACAACTTTCCGCAGAAAAGTCAAATTTTTGTTTCGGGGTATTATGCTATCGATGTTTCACTATCGATATATCGATATTTTTCATTATCGATGTTTTACTGTTAATTTCTAGTAAATATTGCTTGTTTTTTTCATAATAATAAAGAATCTTACTTTTTGTTTGTATTCATAATCTCTTACAACAAGAATTTAACAAATTTTGAAAAAATATTCCATGTTTTGTATGGTAATTTGATACCACCCCATTTTGCCCCACCCATGGGGCAAAATGGGGTTTTTGCACCTTCTCAGAAAATGGGATATAAGTTCTTTCAAAATTTTTTTTCTCCGCTATTATAATAATTTCCTCAAACCTAAGAGTACAAAGAAGAATTCTGATGATTAGTTGAATCGATTTATTCGTTTGGTTCTCTGTAAACAGCCAATTACAAAAAGGTACCCCATTTTGCCCCACTCTCCTCTATATATAAAATGAGACTTTTGTCTCATTTTGTTCCAGAAAAAATTTTACATTGTTCGAAATCATTTATTCCATAGAATATATCATTTTTCTTTATATAAAATATTACATCCAGAAAAAATATGTTTAACTCTGGTTACTTAACAGCACTGAGAAAAATAGAGTTTGAAAAACTGGGAGTCAATATTGAAAAAACTGGACTCAGTCCAATAAAAGTACATTAATTCATTTCCATCAAGCATCTTAGGGTATTGCGTATAGTGTATAGAGGGCCTTAGTCATCTTCATACTTTCAATTAACAACTAAATGCATCGGAAAATCTTAAAATCATACGGGATTGAATCACCTACCTAACCATACAAACTAAATATACGCATAATTATAAGTCGCACGCTTTTACATTAAGCATTATGGCACGGTCACACCTCGGCTGCCTGCCTGCCTGCGCAGGCAGCCGCCACAAGAGTAAGAGAGAGGAGACGAATAATTTAAATTGTCTGACTCTCTTACTCTTATGTATTGTCATGACGACCTGCAGGCAGGCAGGCAGCCGAGCTGTGACCGAACCATTAAGCCTCTCGGCTACGCAATCGATAGGGGAAATTTCCTATTTAAGATACATCCCTTTCCATTGAAATAAATTACGTCATGAGTGTATTTTAATATGTAATTAATGTAAGTATGAATGTCAACAATATTCATAATATGGAATAAATAATATTGTCAACTAGTTTAAAGTTGATATGGTTATTAGAATTTAATAATAAATAAATAAAAAACATTAATTTTTTCTAATGAACCTTGAAACCTTTTTTAAGTTTGACACTCCTCATGGTAAATTTGATTATTTGATTTTTTTCGTGTACAAAATAGTGAATTGACCTTGAATGAAATGTATAATTAATTATTCTCAAAGCAATATTTAATACTTTAATTTACTTAACTGCACTGCATAATAGTTGAGAGTAGTACACTGAAAAAACCTAGTCTCAAAATGAGTATCATACGCTACTCATTTTGAGTTGCAACAAAAATGAGACTCTTAGGTGGCGCCACGTTCTATGGCGTTTAACATAGTCTCATTTTGAGATGCAACAAAAATGAGACTGGGTTTTTTGTGTGTAATTGAGTAAGTGAAACGGTAAGATAAGTGAACGACCATTTGTGTGAGAGAGAGAGAGAGAGAGAATAACTTGTGGTTTGCGAGTAGGTATCTACTTTATGTGCACGGCATTAATTTTTCGAAAGAACTGGACTGAGTACTATTTGTTCAATATTCGTTTCTATTATTGACTTGTGTTTTGTACACTGCCGCGTTCTTTTAACAATTACATGAGAAAGTAATTTTTCTTTCCAATTTTTTATACTCTTAGACTATATAAAGTCTTGTTTAAGCTGATGAATGGGATAAATTGTGTTGAGTCCCAAACTGTTCAGCTATGAAACTTCTAATACTATAGTATGTACCTGTCACATATTATTCTATAAAGGAATACTACACTGACTGCATAAATCATTTTTCCATTTTTCTCCGTGAGTTATGCTACTGTTTGGGTATACTGTTTTTAGATTTTATCGACTAAAAGCTACTATTTTTATATATAAAAAAAACTATTCTCAAAAATTATAATCGAATTCTTTAAAACGATTCAAATATTATCAAAAATATTAAAAATTTAATTTTAAAAAAAATTGATAAAATTGATCCAAAATTCAATTATTTTCATAAATAATAACATTTCCATCTAAATTCAATTAATTTAGAATAGCATTTGCAAAAAAATTTCGAAAAATCAATTATTTAACAGCATTTTCATACCAATTCATACCAATTCTTCACTTTTTTAGTTTGAAGCTGATTTTTGCTACTTTTTTAAAACTAATTATTGAGTGCGATATGGTTTCGAATAACATTTTTATTTAAAACAGATAAATAATTAAGAAATATACTTTTACTTGAATAAAATTAATTACTTTTGATTATAATAAAACATTTCTGTGGGTTTACAAAGAAAATTTTGATTAGAAAAGATTTGAGATGCTATTATTTCTGGATATCCGAAAATAATTCTTTATAAAGTTTTATAAAATTTAAAAAGAAAAACAAAATTGCCAAGGACTTTGGATGAAATGTTATGGAACAATACAAAAATAGAATATATATTTTTTATATGAAACTTTTTTTTTGCACTTTCGACTTTTCTCCTTGAGTTTAAAAATATCTTTTGGGTTTCTTTCTTGTCGATATTTTCTTTCACATTATAGATAGATTTTCTTTTCACTACACTAATGATGTTTTTTAGTGTTTCCTGAGAAAAAATATACGATTAGCGTTATAGAACCAATTTTCAAAAACTTTTTCTTAATTCTTAATTTCTATTTTGAATGTTAAAATTCTTTCCTTTATTAATATAATTTATAATTTATTGCAGTTAATCCAATATTTTAGCCTTCGAAGTTTCTCCGTAGGTGTTTTTTTACGTTTCTTTTATTAAATTATTTTTATTAAATAGACTTTCGATACGGAACTGTCTGCATCAATGGAATGCTATCTTCATGACTTGATCTTGTTCTTGATCTTATTTTAAAATCACTCATGTGATCGAGAATGGTGATTGTCGTAGAGAACGAGATTTTTTATATTCGTTGACGCCAGTTGTGCAATCACTTGAACAATTTTAATTACACTATCCACCCTTTCGTTTTTCTGTTTTCTTTTTCTATTTTTTATTTCTTCCAAGACATTTTTGTTTTTTATTAGAATAGTTTTTCTGAAAATTATTTATTATTACAGTTTACAGATTATACTCTTTAGTCAGTTTTTACATTTTCATCACATGAGAAAGTATTAGTTTTGGTAGAAAACTGACTTTCGCTAATTTCATGAAATCTCGACGTTTTGAGGTACCCTGAGCCCGAAAAACATGGTCTAGAAAAAGTGTCTGTCTGTAGACACAATGGTGTCCCTACGATAACTCTTGAAAAACTTAGTGCATCAACTTGCAACTTTGCATGCACAAAAATAGTGTTAAAATACAGATCGAGTTCGTTAACCAGACATTTTCACCAAAAACTACCAAAACTACAGTATGTAAACAGAAGAAACAGATTTCAATTATTATTTATTTTTCTTATCGATATTTTTTTTAGCGCTTTCAATTATTTTAGCCTTAGAATTATTTTCTTCACTATAAATAAACTTATATTTAAAATCTCGATTTTATCCATTATTGTACATTAAAGGATTTTATTAATTGAAATTAGTAACTTATTACTAATTAAATTAATAATTAATTAGTAATTTATTTATGAAAGCAATAGTTAAATAGTTGAGTGAGGTGAAAGAAGTGCCAAAATGCATATTAAGAGTTGCGTGAGTCCTGCAAATAAATAAATAGAATATTGACAATAATTATTATTCTTACCGACTGGATATATTCCAGCCAAAGTTTGGAATCAATTTTCCTCCTGCAGGACATCCTTGATTATCGTATTGAATAAAAGAATATATCAAATTGCTATTAATTGAAGATTCGTCACCAATCATTATCACTTTATATGCATGGTAATGTTTTTTATTTTCTTGTTGAACTGGAACATTTTGTATAAACCATTAAATATGAATGATGATCGTTGGAGAACCTCCTTCTTCTCTTATATTGTTAGAGAACTCTTTTTTTAGAAACTCTTTTTCTTTGTGGTTTTCTGCATCAACACTTGTATTGTTTTGATGGTGATGGTAGTTTCTGTACACATTTCTCTTCTCTTCTTCTTCTGCTTCTTCTTCCTGCTTTTTTAACCCTTTTCGCTCTCTTTTGCTTCTTTTGTCGGGTTCCTTTATTTCAACCTTGACTTTTGCCAGTCCATTCTTCTAGAGCCGTTCCCTTTTCCTTCGTTCAGACTCTCGTCCGATTACAATTCGACTCCGCCTGCCTTTAATTTATTCTCAACACAACATACACCTGTACGTGTATCTAAATTAATATCTGTCTGGTATACTAAATTACCGCAACTTGAATTACTAATCTTGAGGATTAGATATATTTTTTATTGTTATTAAACTCGGATTTCTTTACGACTGTTCATCCCCCCCCCCTTTTTTTTGCTTTGCTGTTTTACGATATGTATACGTTAACAGTGATGAGAGATTTTTACCTATATTTATCTTTTTTACGTATTCAGGGTGGCCACAAGTTTCAGTTTATCAATTTCCCTGGCATTTCCCTGACTTTACTGACAAAAATTTTGTTTCACTGACATTTCCCTGACTTTACTGACTTTACTGTCATGTGGCCACCCTGGTATTTAAAATTTTAACACCTATTTCATTTTTTTTGGTAATTTATTGCCACCTTTATATTATTCCAATCTTCGCACACAATAGGGTCATTTGGGGTAAATGTAAACGGAATATCTACTTTTCACCAAAAACATTAGTTTTTTGTTAAAAGGTAAAACAGACGGATTTTTTTGCATGATGTTGTTAAATTTTTTATATGATAATAAATCGATTATTATAGTATAAAATAATTAAATTTCAAAAGATTTCTGTGGAAAAATAAATAAGTATTTAAATATTTATATAACAAAGATTATTCAAATATTGAATGTACCTCATTTAGAAATTATGAAGAAAAATTAATCTCTTAAAATATGTTATTACATTTTTTTAATATTGTTACCCAAATTCCGGTAAATAATTTTAAAATGTTATATTATTTTTGAACTTTAGTTTAAATTAATTTCTTAATTAACTGGAAATTTCGTCAAATTTAATTAATATAAATTTTCTATTTTAAACTATTTTATTTATTACAGTATTCAATTTATTAACATTTTTAAATTGAATTTAAAATTGAAGTATTAAACCAAGATAAGAAACAAAGTGAATATTTTTTATGTAAATTGTTTTAAACAACAATTTATAAATTAATGATAGGCAGAAATAAAGATAATTTTTGTTTGTTTTACCCGTGTAGAAAATTGCAACGGCGATACCTAGTTCCTATCTAGTTTGTCTAGATGCTATACTGGCCCAGAATATCTTTCCAATCTACTCTCTAAATCTGAATTAGTAGAATTCTACTAATAATTAGTAAAATTTTACTAATTTTTAGTAGTTTTCATGAACGACTTTTCACTTTTTTAATTAGTAGAATATTACTAATTTTTAGTAAAATTCTACTAATTGAAAGTCACTTTTTCACTAAATGAATTAATGAAACTGTTTTATCGACTATTAATGAAACAGTTTTACTAATTGTTAGTAGAATTCAACTAATCAATTAGTAACGCTCTACTAACAATTAGTAAAATTTTACTAATTGTTAGTAGAATTATTACTTAATCATTTAGTGGACGAGTTCTCACCATTTCATTAGTAACTTTCTACTAATTCAGATTTAGAGAGTAGTATCTACACCGAAATGTAACGCTCGTATCCTTTGAGCGCGATATAGTCATGTCAAGATTGGCGCTACATGGTCTCACTAGATAAATTTTTTAATTATTACTGCGATCTAGAAACTAGTTAGGAAAGTTTATTTAACGAAACAAATGAGAAATTTATTTCAATTCAATGCTAATATAATAAAAAAAATTAATTTGTATTTACAAGCGTGTAATAATCTTCAACTTTTAATCAAGATAATGTTTAAAACACAGAATAAACGGAAACTTATTACTGAATAAAATTTGACACTACGGGGAATCGAACCTATGACCTACGAATTTCTAGCCCAACAATCTAACCACTACTCTATTGAAACTACATAACAATTAATTTAATTTTCGACACCTTTTACACTTACAATTATTGAAAAGGGTTTAACTATGTAATCTAGTTAACTTATCATTTAACTGAATTATAGATAATTAACCGTAAATTACCTAATACAATTCCATAAATTACCGTGTAAATTTCCACAAATTAACATAAATTTCCGACGTTACATTTTTTAGTTCTAATTTGTATTTTACATAATTTTATAAACTATCGTTCAAATGTTTATAAATTACCACCTAAATTTCCATAAATGATTGAAATCCAAAATTTTAATGTTAATTTTTGCTTTTCTTATTTTTATAAATTATCGCGTTCGACATGAATGTTCAAACGGAACTCAAATCATCTACGAATTTCCGGTTTTGGATAGAAAAGTCTGCGCGCGCACCTAAATTTGCAGGCCAAGCAGCAGAAACTTCTAATGTTTACTTTTAAAAGTGAACAAAAATATTAATATATTAGATGAAGACATTCAATTTATACTATTTTTCTTTCGGAATCTTAAAGAAATCACTGGTAAGATTATTTTAGTGTTTGTTTCGTTCAATTTCAATTTTGACGTAATATTTGGTGGAAACATTTATTTCTATGTGTAGATTAAAATTCCTGAATTTCATTGCAATTGATTTACTTACTCCGAAAAGACTAAAATCTCCCATGGAATCGCACAATAATAATAATAATAATAATAGGGGAGACCGGGGCTAAACCGGACGGATTTGGTCTTTGACCAGAAAACTCATACAAAAAACAACTTTTTGCTAAAGAGTAATATACCGTTTTGAAGCTTGTACTTTCACCTACAAATCGCACTTGTTCGATTTAAAAAAAGTACAATAGCTTTAGAGATATATTGCTTCGAAAGTGAGTCACCTCAAAAACGAAAATCCGAAAATTGGTGGGGCTAAACCGGACACCCCATGGGGCTAAATCGGACACGGCCAATTAATTAAAGAATGAGATACAAATTTTCTTTTTTTTGGTAAAAAAGTAAAAAATCAATTCTTCTTTTAGTTATTTGTAGATAGTTCTATACAAAGAATATAATATAATATGTAAAATCGGTAATAATAATAATATAAAATGAATTACAGTTTTCAGGCTTGTCTGTTTGTAGCAACTCGCTTGCGAATTCGAGTTTTAAAATAAATTCTTTATTAATTTATTTATTTATAAAGTGGTTCTAAGCAAAGAATATAATATAAAATAGTTAATTAATATAAAATAAATTAAAGAATTCAAAGATTTGGTTGTTTTTAATCACGATGTCTGATTCAGCCCCACACCGTCATCTAATAATTAACCTGCAATATATTTTTTCTTCTTAATGTTTTCCATTAAACTTTTTTTCTACTAAACTCAGTACACCTTGAGCTAAAAGAAAAATGGCCATATGATATTTGCACTTTAATTTTAACGATAAAAATCCAAAAAAAAATGAAGAAAAATTTTTTTTACTTTTACCTCAAGAACTTACATTTTCACATATTAACGGCAACTATTATTACAAGAAAATTGACACGTCCCTAAAACCTTATGCAGCATATGCATCACTAAATTGCGCGTTCATAGGTTATTTACACGATTTGAAATTCTTCACGGTTTCGGAAATATTTGACTTGTCCGGTTTAACCCCGTGTCCGGTTTAGCCCCGGTCTCCCCTACAATATTTTTATAAATTACTGCAACAATTTTTATGAATAACTATAATTTTCATAAATTATTAGAAAAAAACACCTCCTTACGCCAAAAATGCCCAAAAAGTGAATTTGTTAATTGTTATAATTATTTACAAGAAAGTTAATTAATTTTTCAGTAATAATTCTGCTGAGAAAGCTTTTTCGGATAAATGCTTTTTTGATTCCAAACAATTTATAAAAAGATTTGGGACCATTCAAGTATTACGTAAGCATTTAAGGGGGAGGGGGGGGTCTAGCTATTGCTTATTTCCATTAGAAAAAATGGCGCTAATGCATATAAAAAATCTTACATGGGGGAGGGGGGGGTCTAAAAACCTGAAAAATATGCTTACGTAATACTTGAATGGCCCCTTTCAATATTTTATGAAATTAAAAAATCTCTCTTTAAATTTGTTTAAACAATTTCATAAATTATAAACAATTTTTCCTGCTCGCCATGAATTTTTCTTTCTGGACACTTTATTTTCAACAAAATATATTGTTAATTATCGTAACGATAATTTTTTTTTTAATTTTCTAAACCAAATCCTACTAACTTGAGATATAAACGAAATTTGAACAAATAAGTAATATTTAAAGTAAACTTAATAATAATAATGAAATTAAAAAACTTTATGCAAAAAACAGTAAAATATAGTTTATAGTGTAAAACCTAGTATTTCTATATAATAACTATATTGATATTTCAGTTTACGCCGTGATAAAAATATAATTAGGAAAACTATATAGTACCAAGCTAGCATTAACATAGTTTTACTAGAATTGCAGCGCGTTGTAAAATCTATATAAAAATAAAAAGCTTGTCTAGGAGACTAGATTGAATCAAGACCGCACCAATCTAGCATTACTGTAAATATAGCAACGCGAGGAAAAAACTAGACTGGCTTTAAATAGATCTAGACTGCCGCGACAATTTTCTACACGGGTATTCGCGAATAAATTGACATGCAAAATATGTGTAGAATTCATAATTAAAAATTGAATTAGCAAAGAGTCTGATAAAGAGGGGAGAAAAAAGTCGAGAAGAATAATTATATTATGAATATTCCGAAGAAATTATTAGGAAAGAAATGTGTGTAGTAATAAATTAAAGGCACGTGGTATTATTATCATTAAAAGACTATGGGAAAGTAGGGAATCTTTTAGTTTTTTCCTCCTTTTTGTGTATTCTGTTTTATCCAATTATAATTTCTCAGTAGATGAGCACGCTTTCTGTACTCTGGGGATGACCGGAAGGATGAAACGCGTGTGCAATTGCACGCGTGATACACGCGTTCTCTTTTACTCCTTCGCTGGTTTAATTGGGTGGAAATAATTAAAGATTCCAGCGAAAGTGCGCGGAAGACGTTTCGTTTTTTTCTTTATATATTTCTATATCAGAAACATTTTTAAATAGATGCACTTGAATATTTACACTCTAGGAAAGATTGTTTAGATTTTTTTTCACTTATGATCCACTTTTACTCTTTCTGATAATCTAGATTGTTCTCTTTTGCTTCCTCATAAGGAAGCTTTGCATTCGTGACGATTTTCAATTTTTCAAAACATGGTTATATGGACTCATTTTCATCTAGGATATATGTATATTAAATTCTGAGCAAATGTCCAGATGTATGTGTGTATTGTGTGTGTGTATGTCACACAAAATTGTGTACAAATTATCTCAAACAAATTTTAATGGATTGCCCTGAAATTTTGCAGGTTTATTGCAGTCATTAATACCTTAAATCTGACACAAGGATTTTCAAATTTATCCACAAAATTTTTTTTTTACAATTTTTTCAAAATTTGAAAAAAAAATTTTTTTTGTATTTTATGAAATAACTTTTTTATTTCTTAATATTTTCATAAATTATTCTCAAAATTACATTCCTGACAAAAAACGAATCAATTGATATATACAAAGTGCACATTTCATCAAAATTTATAAAATTAATCAATATTTTTCTTTTTCACAAAAAATTCAAATTTTGTGTTTTTTGAAATATTACCTTAACATATTAAAATTAAATGAAGCAATTGGTTTATAATATTTTGAGGAAGCGAAATGGTCATAAAATGAACAACTTGTTTCAATTTGCTTAACTACTCCTTAGGTGTTTAATTACTTTATATTGTTTAGTTTTTAAAATTAGAATATGAAAGTATAACTATCATGGACAGTATGCATGTACTAGAAAGTTAACTAATTTTGATTTTGATTGTATATTCTACTCTTAATTTGAAAGTTATCTAATTATGAACTTGTGGGAATAAGAACTCATCCCAAAAACTGTGCCAATGATTTCTTGCATCATCTTTAGTTAAAACTTATATTTTTTTTGAAAACTTTTAGAGTGAACTTAATTTTAACTTCGTAACTAATATTCGACTTAAGGTTCGTGTCAATTTTTCAATGGCAAATGGAATGAAACAAACACTTAATAAAATTATAAATTCATAGAATTTTGAAAATTTTTTTGTTTTTGGAAAAATTTTAAAGTGCGAAAAATTCCCACAAGGCTTATTACAAGTCAAGGAATTCACAATAGAGTAAAATTTGTCGGGAAAATTAGGGAAAAGTCATAAAATTTTGGCAAAAGTCTTTGAAAATATTTAAAGGTTTAATTTTTTTTGGATTTTCTTTTGTTTCCCTTGTATATAAATTAGAATTCATGATAATTTTTATATGAAAACTTAAATTTATTCTGTTTCGTGAAATAATTGAAGTTTCCTAAAATTCTATTAAAATATAACTGAATTTCTTTAAAATAATTATAGTTCAAAGAATTACCAATTTTTTAAGTAATTAAAACTTTCTAAAAAGATATTAAGTATATTTGAATTTTTTAAAAAGTAATTTAAAATAATTAAACATTTTTAACCCCTTGACAGTCCATGGCCCATATGTGGCCACAAAGAGTCGTGCCACCTTTACGTCTGTGGCCATATATGTCCATCTCAAAAATAAAATACTAAACATAATTCGATTTGAATGACCAAGTGCATACTAAGGTTTTTGGGGTCGCTGAATCCGAATTTCAAATCAGATTTTCAAAATTCAAAATGGTGGACCTAAAATGGCGACTATGAAGATTAAAAAATTTATCAAATACGCTTGAAACTCGTTACTTGGGAGTTTTCGGGGTCGCTGATTACGAATATGATGTCAGATTTACAAAATTAAAATGGTGAATCCAAAATGGCGGATAATTTCAAGATTCATGCAATTTGATCGAATTTTAGGTCCGCCATTTTGGATTTCAAAATCTGACATTAGATTCGTAATCAGAGACCCCGAAAACCCGAGTAACAAGTTTCAAGCAAATCTGATAAAATTTAAAATTTTCGAATTCGACATTTTGGATCCGCCATTTTAAATTTTGAAAAACTGACTTCAAATTCGAATTTTGCGACTCCAAAAACCTTAATTACAATGAAATCACATTTTTTACACTGAGAAAAAAGGTTGGCTGCTGTATCCAATTCGTTGGACTCTGGAGCGTGATCCAATAAATTGGTTAAGACATCCAACTATTGGATATTGTATCCGCAAGCGAAAAGGTACTCCAGCTATGTCAAAGTTAATGCAGTTAAACAGTTGGATGTATCAACCAAGAAATAGTTGCCCTATCCAATTAATTGGATCGCGCTCCAGCAACTATCCAGTTGGATGTAATAGCTAACTATTTTTCTCCGTGTAGAAACTTTTTTTTCTTGGACCGTTTTTGGACCACAAGCGATTTTTAGCTGGACTGCGAAGGGGTTAAGTAATTAAACTCTTTATGAATTGTTTTGTTAATAGAGATCAGGATAGAAGTTAAAATTCTGTCTGAGAAGCAGAGAAAAGTCAGTAAAAAACTACATAAATTAAATCCCTTGAAGAATTAAAGAATTAAATATTAAACGATTTTATTTAAAAAATTTAAATTTTTTTATTACCAGAGATTTTTTTAATATCTTGAAAATAATTAAAATTTCTACTATATTTACAAAATTATAAATAATTTTCCGTCTTGGCATTAATCTAATAAGATAGAGATAAAAGAAAAATGTCTCACATATCCCACATTGTTCTAAATTCCAGACATTTTTTTTCAAATATTTGTCAAACACAAGGCAAAGTTGAAAAATGCACGCGACTGAAAATCGTTTTACTGGTAATTTTTTCGAAGATAACAAAGACATATTAAATAAATGCGGAGAATATTCATCGTTTAAACTGAAAACTCTCTCGCTCTCTCACACACATTTTTTATCTCAATTGCAATGATTTTTCGACTGATAAATAATGTGCGAGTTAAAAAGATATACTTGTTGTTGACGTCATTTTATGTGTGCCTTTAAATGAAAATACTTTACACCCGCATCTGCATATTATCACCAAGAAAATATTTATTGAAATGCGGGCTTTATAAGTATTATACTTATTACGGCAATTTTATATTTAACTGTTAGAATATATTTATGTGTGATTCCTTTATATTATATGGTTGTATAATTTTATTTCCTGTGCAGTTTTCGTATAGTGCTATAACGGTAGCCTTTAGGAACGTATAATTTTACGAAACCACGAATGGATGGATTTTTAGCTACCACTGAATAAAACTATACTAACTAAACTACTGGACTAGAACTACTAAAAGTATAGTCACTATCACTAAATAGGAAAATTGCGGTATAGTTTGTTTAGTATTTACTATCACGATTATTATTGGTATGGGAAATATTACACAGAAAAAATAAGTACATGAAAGATTACTTGACAGTACTTGACTTTTGGATGGGACAATAATATTCTGTAAATATTTCATAGACAGTCCTAGAATTTTTATTGACTTATGTGAAACAATCACGAGCAGTGCTATTTAAAACATATTGAAAATATTCAATTGATTACTTTAAATATTCCAACACTGCTTGTGATTATTGACATAAGTTAGTGAAAAATTGTAAGACTGTCTATGAAATATTTACAGAATTATTGTCCCATCCAAAAGTCAAGTACTGTCAAGTAATATTTTCTGTATTTATTTTTTCCGTGTATCTGTATAGTACAACACAATTTGAAATCTCACTTTTGGCACTTTTGAATTTTGAGAATAAAAACGGCGAGGTTGTCGCGGTGAAATCCGGCGGCAAACTAAAGTTTCGACAGAAGAAAACGTACATTCGTGGTTAGTGTAGATTTCATATCTATAGAGCCAACCTATGCGAACGAGTTATGTTATAATACGACTTCCGGTTTCGTGCGAAACGTCGCATCCTACTGATTATGTCACTTTTTATCATTATAACGATAACACCTTTTAATTTTACTCTACCATTTTGTAATCTATTGATTACATCATGTTTTTTGTGTACGCATATCTAGGTATTAGTATTTTTATTTATTGTTATTTTTTCAGTAATATTTACTTTGTGCTTCTAAAATTTATTAACTATCGGTGTTCAAAGATTAACTTGTTAGGAAAAAAAGGAATCTATAAGTCTATAAGTTTAAACTATTGGTGAAATGATGTAGTCCTCTAATTAAAATTATTACAATTTTCTACTAATTTTTAGTAAAATTTAAATGAATCTGAATCTAGCACCCAATTATCAGAACCACTTTTTTATGAATTTAAATTGTAATAATAAATATTCGTGATGAAGCTATAATTTGTACACTGTTATTAAGACACTTAATTTTCCCAAATTTGATAAAGGTTTTAACCAAAAACATATTAAATTTTAAAATTTTATTTCTAATAGGGCAATTAGTAACAGTGGGGTTACTAGTTTCATGTTGCAATTACATGTTACAAGACTTTCCATTTTGATTCAGAAGTTTTATTATCGACGTTCTTGTTATCCGCGATCTTTGTAAAATGGACAGTTTTCGTATCTCCGATTAACAGTAATTAGAAAACAAAAATTTCAATTATATTCTTTCTTTCTACACTCTGAAAAACCTGAAAATACTTTTAAGAATATTATGTCACATTTTAACCGCGCATCACGAAAAAACGGTTTGACCGATTGAAGTGAAAATTGGCAGGTAGAAATTAATAGTGGAAGTTTGGATCCATCCTCGCTCCACCCCTGGAAATGTTATAGTCATCTAGCGCCATCCATGGAGCGAGTCGATTCCGCTAGATTGAAACATAACCTCCAATTTCTCCGGCATAAAGTGTCAAAACGTGAAAAATATGTTAAATTCTTTGATTTTTATCGCATAAATCGTAGTTTATTCTATATTTTTTAAAATTAGATGTTAAAAGTTTCCATAAATAAATATATATTTTCTATATAAATATTGTTTTCATACCTTAGGCACAAAATAGGCGCTTTTAGATAGCAGCCGACAGGAACTAAAAGCTATTCATTTGTCAACTTGAATGAAAATGGCGACTTTTTTTTCCCATGGGCAAAAAAACAGCTATGGTCCCATGCGTTATTTTGCTCATGGGAAAAAAAGGCCGCTATTTTCATGCAAGTCGAACAAGTGAATAACTTACTCCCTGTCGTCTGCTATCTGAAATCGCCACTTTTGGGCCTTTGGAATAAAAAATATCGTAAGTAACACGGGACTTAAAGGCTGCCAATTTATTTACGATGATTTTTGTGCCACTCGTTACGGTCTCAGGGCGCCCACGACCTCCACTCGTGTCACAAAAATCACCGTAAATCAATGGCTACCTTTACGTACCTTGTTGCTTAATATACTATTTTTAATGCATCTTCGACTTTTTCTCAATTACATAATAAGCATATTTCATTCGTGAATTTGTTATATTTCCTAATTTCTAGGAATACCTATGAGGTAAAAAATCACAATTGTATGCATTTTTTCTTATCGTATTTGACCCAAAGAAAAATTCGGTTCAATAAAAAATAGTTAAGACGATTGAATGTTATATTTTTTAAAAATAAAAATTCAATCAAAGGATAATTCGGTTAGGTAAATATTCTGCATGACGAAAATTTGATTATATAAAAATTCAGGTTGATAAAATTTTGAGCGAATGACAATTTTGTTAAATGAAAATTCGGGCTAGTAAAATTTCGATCGGACGCAAATTTGTCTTAATAAAAATTCAGCTAAAGAAAATTTTGGTTAAAAAATTTTTTCTGCTGCAACAACTAACCTTAAAAATTCTAATTTTTTTGTAAATTGTTAACTTTGAAATTACTTGAATTAATTGAATAATTAATAAACCAATAAATATGTTCTACATTTATAGTAGAAATATATTATTCTATTTTTGTATATACACATATATAAACAATTTAAACACACTTTTTGTGAAAAAAAAATTTTCTCCGATCAGCTGGCCGTATTTCTTTTTTGTTAATATTATGGAATAAATAAATAGAAATAAAATTGATAAATGCATAAACATCATTACGTTGATATTCGACGATTCATTTTTTTAACTTCTCAAATCAAATAACATGGTTAATTTTTAAATTCGCGAAAGAAAAAGTTTTGACAGATGAAGTTATGTTTGCAATCTCGCACTGCGAGCCGATTGCGAGGACGGCGCGAGACGACAAAGGTGTTTGAAATGCTAGTAGCGCCATTACAGTGCAATGGAACACTAGCGTGGTTCCTGCCTAGCTCCACGAAATTTTTCTACACGATATCGTTTAGGAATAAGCCTAATATATTATTGAGCCGCCGGATAGTAAAACCACGCATAAAATTCTAACGACATTTTTAGTTGGCCCCTGACACCCAAAAATTAACTTCAATCAACAAAAATTTTTTTAATCACTTTCTTATAAGAAATTTTCCGGTGCGGACGTACGCTGGATTTCACGGGCGTGTCGCGCTCTGTCGGCCGATGACGGTATTTACCTTGTCAACAAAGTCATATGTTATATGCATGAAGTAGTATAAGGAGCTCCCACTCTATTAGCAATTTATAAATATGTATTCATTTTCCAATTCTCTTTCGGCTTCGTTAGGTTAGTGATACTAGCGCAATCTTCAGGGAAAAGCGCTGTACCTAAAGGAATTGATACTCTTTTTCTCACATATCCATTATCTTCAAATCGTTGGAATCTAAAGAATAAGTGAGTCTCTCGTGAAAAAATCCTTTTTTGTGAAGGAAGTTTCACTGAATCAATATTTTGTTGTAAACACTTAAATGTGTCATCTTATTTATTACAATCCACGGTTTTTGAAATTATAACCTACAAAAAGGAATTTACAAACAAACGCGCAGCAGACGATAATAATAATAATTCCCTGGGGCGCATGATTATTCCCCAAATTTCAATTTCCTAATACACAAAACATGGAAATTTTTATCATCGAAACTTCATTTCGCATAATTTTCAGATTTCGAAATTTCATTTAAAATAATTTTTAATTTATCGAATTTTTTTTTATCCTAATATTTAAATAGTAGAATTGTTTTTTAATATAATTTTCATTAAACTTTTTTTCTACTAAACTCAGTACACATTGAGCTAAAAGAAAAATGGCCGTATGATATTTGCACTTTAATTTTAACGATAAAAACCCAAAAAAATGAAGAAAATTTTTTTTTACTTTTACCTCAAGAAATGACATTTTCATATATTAACGGCAACTATTATTACAAGAAAATTGACACGTCCCTAAAACCTTATGCAGCATATGCATCACGAAATTGAGCGTTCATAGGTTATTTACACGATTTGAAATTCTTCACGGTTTCGGAAATATTTGACTTGCCCGGTTTAGCCCCGGTCTCCCCTATTTTTGTAAATTTCAATTTTTTAAAATTTTTTGTAAGAAATTTTAAACATCTATTGCAAAAATATTTTTTGAACATTGCTGATTTTTTGGCTCTCTGCGAATAATTGTCAGAAGAACTTTTGGTTTTGTTTAAAGCAAGCTTCATGACTTTTTTTTTGGGTAAAAACAACACGAGATCCTATTACAATTCTTTGAATTTATATTTTATGTAAAGTTTCTTCGTTCAAAGCGTCCGCCATATTAGATGCGCCATTGTAAATTTACAAAAACTGACATCGAATTTGACATCAGCGACCCTCAAAACTCCCGAATGACAAGTTTCAAGCGAATCAAAAAAATTTAGAAAAAAGTCCGCCATATTGGATCCGCCATTTTGAATTTTGAAAAACTATCATTGGATTCGTCATCTGCGACCCCCAAAACCCCCTATCCCTCATTGCTGCTATAATTCATTACCTGAAAATACTTTAAATGGTGTGTTGAAGTTTAATTTAAGTTATAATTGTGGTCATTTGGTCGTTAATGGGTTAACATAGATTCATTATGAGTTGCAACAAAAATGAGTCCAATTTTTTTCTGTGTGAAGTTTAGGTAAACGAAAGTGTATTTTCAGTTATAAACAACTGACATGATTCGCTAGTTTCGCCATTTGAAATCGATGATCTCTAACAAATTATAATTTGTTTCGATGATAAAACTTTTTATATTTATAGTAGGGGAGAGTGGGGCAAAATGGGGTAGGCGGGTCAAATGGGGTACCTCTGTTTCTCCATGATGGGTACATTTAATTTTTTATCCTCGATATATATTATTCATTTTGATAAGAAAATGTTATTAATTATGAGAGCAATATGAAAATTTTTTTTTTGAAAGTTATACCACTTTAAAGTTTTGAGCGAAAAAAATATCGATTTTTTTCGAAATTAAAGTGCTTATAAAACTTTTTGGGATAATTTATTAAATTTGGCAAGTTTGGAATCATTTCCAGCACTTATTCTAGAGTAATTTCCAACAGGATAGATTGTTAAATTGTTTACAACAATTTGTAAACATTACATTTTGTTGTACTATGCAGTGCGGGGCAAAATGGGGTACCTATGTGTTGGGCCATGCCGGGTGGTATTTAATATTCATTGAACTACTTAAAAACGTTATATTATGCATATTTAACAACTTTCCGCAAAAAAGTCAAATTTTTGTTTCGGAGTATTATGCTATCGATGTTTCACTATCGATATATCGATATTTTTCATTATCGATGTTTTTCTGTTAATTTCTAGTAAATATTGCTTGTTTTTTTCATAATAATAAAGAATCTTACTTTTTGTTTGTATTTATAATCTCTTACAACAAGAATTTAACAAATTTTGAATAAATATTCCATGTTTTGTATGGTAATTCGATACCACCCCATTTTGCCCCACGCATGGGGCAAAATGGGGTTTTTGCACCTTCTCAGAAAATGGGATATAACTTCTTTCAAACATTTTTTTCTCCGCTATTATAATAATTTCCTCAAACCTAAGAGTACAAAGAAGAATTCTGATGATTAGTTGAATCCATTTATTCGTTTGGTTCTCTGTACACGGAGAAAAAAATCAGGCCTTTGTGGTACGGAGGTAGTTCGTACTTTTTTCGCAGGAGCGCTTTTCTTGCCCACGTAGTATGAATTCATACGTTTCCAGTGCGAGAGACCTCTGGACTACAATACTACTTTAGAAGGGCTTTAGTTGTACGAACGCGTGCTACGTTCGTAGCGACGCCACGCGAATAAAGCATGCACCATCAAGGTGCTATATTTCCACGAGTTCCCTCCTATTTCGGTTAGGAGCGTCTTGCAAATACGCTCTGGTGAAAACGGGGTTTAGAACACCAACTCTAATATAAAGTCCAACTTTTAAAGC
The DNA here is from genome assembly GCA_032872475.1 of Leptopilina myrica (nomen nudum). Lineage (NCBI taxonomy): Eukaryota > Metazoa > Arthropoda > Insecta > Hymenoptera > Figitidae > Leptopilina > Leptopilina myrica (nomen nudum). Next base: position 10,797,581 of record CM065467.1, read on the forward strand.
TTCTTTAAAATGGATCTTAATAAATAAACTATAAAGTGTGAAACAAAACTTGACGAATTTAATTATTAATAAAAATATAGTATATGATAAAGCAGCAAATAAAAACTCTAAAAAGTGAAGTTATGTTAAGTAAAAAAATCAAGTTTTCAAAAAAATTTTTGTTCCACTGTTGGTTAATGATAAAATTATATTATAAATATAATTAAAATAAATTGTTTAATGATTTATTTGCTTTTTAATTTTTATTTTTGAAACAAAAAAATTAATTATATTAGTTTTATAATTTAGAATAATTTACTACATATTCGTTAGTTTGTGTTAAAATTAGATTCTTGTTGATTCCTTCGTTTATATTGTAATGTCGCTTATTTTACAATGTGGTAAGGAATTCCCTTTATAAACGTGCGTAATGTTGTAATTATTTCTAAGGTGTGTAACGGATGATTGACAATAACAAAATAATATTGATAATATATGAATGTTAATACAATAAATATTACAACAAGATTACACAGTGGCAACAAAAATTTGTTAATATAAAAAACACTTTTAACATTAATATCATCATACAAATTTATTGTTAATCAATTACAAAATTCCAATGATTAACTTACCTTTAAACCAGTAAACGATAAGCACTTAGCACGTGTTCTGTAGCCGGTTTTCAAAGAGAGCGTTCAAGAGCATATTTGCAAGACGCTCCTTACCGAAATAGGTCGGAACTCGTGGAAATATAGCACCTTGATGGTGCATGCTTTATTCGCGTGGCGTCGCTACGAACGTAGCATGCGTTCGTACACATAAAGCCCTACTATAACGTGGCATTTTAGTCTAGAGGTCTTTCGCACTGGAAACGTATGAATTCATACTCCGTGCGCAAGAAAAGCGCTCCTACGAAAAAAGTACGAACTACCTCCGTACCAAAAAGCCCTGATTTTTTCTCCGTGTAAACAACCAATTACAAAAAGGTACCCCATTTTGCCCCACTCTCCCCTAAAATACATATTTTTAAATATATATTGTATTACGCTGATCTTGACAAATTTATATTTGTAATATTAAATTTAAAGTTAATAACAATTTAATAAACTATTCTTTTAAAAATGATTCTTTTTATTTTAAACTATGTACTTATGCGATAAAAAAGCATTTTAAAAAAAGTGAAAAAACTACGTTTTACCCGGGGAGGGGGGGATGTTACAGCAAAAGTCTACGTTAGGCTACATGGGGTCATTCTTGCTTTAATAAAAATTTCATCATGTGAAAAACTTAGCCTAACATCTCAGCTTTCAATTAAAAAAAAGTACACCCTAATATCACTTATACTTTTTTCTACAACAATGTTTTTGGAGAAATGCAAGGTGAGCAATTTCGCCTCGGGCCGGGCGTAATGGATCACTACCCGGGGCGGCAGGTAGTGAGAGGTTATCGGGAGAGACGGGATGAACAGAGGCTTAACAGCGGGTTCATTCTGAAGATTTTCTGTTGGGGGGAGTTTGACCAAGAAGAAACCCTTCCATGGCTCGTTTGGCTGTGCCATGGTGATTGAGGCGCGAGTCTCGACACCCAATCCGTGATGAACTCGTGTCCATGGATGAATGATACCAGGGTCATCAAATCCTTCGAGTTCCTCCGGGGTCGGGGTGGACGGCCATCGCTGGGCACAACTTAGCTCTCGTAAAACTCGGGAGCGGTTGTGTTACAGGAGGGGCCCGTCTTCTGGACGCCCCGTCCCCATTGGGGGGCCTTGAATGGAGGTATCGTAAACGAGACTCTAAGATACCAGACGACCTCTTGGATGTAACTAGCCAAATCCTTAGATTGAGGCTCTCTAAGGATGGACCTTTCTTTCCTCTGTACTCGTGGGACCAAATATGGATACTACTAATCAAGATATAAATTTAAATTCTGAGGACGAAAGTGTTGCAGAGCTTCCTTTGGAGAATCGCAACACTGGAATGCGTGATTCGCTTGTTGCTGGTGAGAGGACCATAGGGGACTCAACCGTGCAACAGGTGGACACGGTTCGGCAACACTTGGGAGATCTTGCCTTGGGGGGTGAGAGACCAAGTGGGGCTGAAAAGAGAAGAAGAAGGCGAGCTCGAGCCAGGGACTCTCAGAGGACTGGATCGAACCTCGCTGGCACTTCTCAGAGTGCTTCTGGGAGTGGAGGGGTCTCGTCTGGGGCTTTGATGGACCCGCATCTTTTTCGCAGATTGCAAGATCGTCACTTTCTGGGGCGATCATTGCGGAAGGCTATCCCAGGGTTGTGATGACAACAGAGCATCTTGACCAGCTGAGGATAGCTATTCATGGGGAAATTGAAGGGGACGAAGCAGGACCCTATCCTCGTTTTGGGGAAGTTCGGCTCACCAGAGGAGCTGTCTTCGTAGAGTGCCTGGATTCTGATTCTAGGGAATGGCTGAATAGCCGTATACCGAGACTTGGACAGGCGGTGGGGGGCCTCACCCTAAAGGTGGTGGACCCGTTCCAGCTAATCAAGCTGGTGAGATTTGTTGCCTGGGTACCCGGTCCAAGGGTGAACCAGGCCTCAATTCTTAGAAACCTCGGAAGACAAAATACCGGGGAGGATACATCCAATTGGAGGGTGTATTCGTGTGGCGAGGGAAGGATGGATCATGCTTCGGCTGGGGGCTGGACTCTCGCGTTAGGAGTACCGGAGAGCGACATAGGGGTTCTCCAGGCTTGGCAGTGTAAACTGTGCTTTGGACTTGGACAAATCACTCTAAAAGTGCCGAGGCCAGGGACAGAGGCAGCTGCTGAGCAAAGTGCTCAGGGTAGGGACGCGGCTGAGGAGACCGTGAATCAGCCTTAAAATGGCTGCTTCCGGGATTCAATGTACGCAGATCAATTTGCATCATTGTAAAGGCGCTTCGGCGATTTTAGCCAAGAGCTTGACAAAGATGCAGACAGCTTTAGCCTTTGTTCAAGAACCTTGGATTTTCAAGGGGAGAATCAGAGGTCTAAATGGATGCGGAGAGCTAGTTTGCTCACCACATGAACCGGTTCCAAGGGCTTGTCTGATCTATAAAGGTCTAGACGCTTTTCCTTTGTTGGAATTGACAACTAGAGACTTGGCTGTTGTAAAGGCTAAGTATTCAGTGACGAACGGAATTAAAAGGGAGATTATAGTAGCTTCCGCTTATTTTCCGGGTTCGAAGGGAGAACCTGCGCCACCAAAAGAGGTGGAAAAGTTGGTAGAATTTTGTCAACAGCAACGTCTCCCTTTGATAATAGGTTGTGATGCCAATGCGCACCATGTAGTTTGGGGTAGCACTGACATTAACCACAGGGGCAGAAATCTACTAGATTTTCTGATAGATACAGATTTCGAAATTTTAAATCAGGGAAATGAGCCAACCTTCGTTACTGTTAATAGGAGGGAGGTATTGGATATTACGATCTGCTCCAAGTCTGTGTGGGGTGGTGTGAGGGACTGGAGGGTATCTGACGAAGATTCACTCTCGGACCACAGACTTATCACATTCAGGCTGGAATCGAAAGATCGGGAACATAAGTGGAGACGTGACCCTAGGAGTACTAATTGGGACTCATTTACTGAGGACCTCAGGGTCTCCATGGATCACTTCCCCACCTCTTACGGAACGTATGAAGAGTTAGAACTCGCAGCGGAATATCTGCGAGATTCGGTTGTTGGCTCCTTTGAGAGAAACTGTGTAGCCAAAAAGGTGGACACCAACAGGAGTAATACGTGGTGGAGCTCCTGTTTAGAGGGTCACAGGCAAACAGTAAGAAAGCTTTTTAATAAAGCCAAGAAACGTAAGAATCAGCAAGCATGGGATAATTACCATGCAGCTCGTAATTCTTATAAGAAAGAGGTAGATAAAGTACGGGGTGATAGCTGGAGAAGTTTTTGCGAAGGAATCGAAAGAGTACCTGAAGCATCAAGACTCCATAAAGTTCTGGCTAAAGACCCTTTGCCAAAACTATCTACCATTAAGTTATCTAATGGACAATATGCTCAGGATAAAAAAGACTACTTAAAGTATCTTATGGAAGCTAACTTCCCGGACTTTGAGGAGAGAACGTTACATGACTCTGGCGGGGGTCCACGTAGAGCCCGAAGAAACCGGGAACACTGGAAACTTGCAGCCAGAGTTGTGACTCCAGAGGGTATTGATTGGGCAATAGGCTCTTTCAAACCTTTTAAAGCCTCAGGGGGGGACGATATATATCCGGTCCTTTTACAAAGAGGATTGAATTGTATTAGATTACCCCTGTGTAAAATCATGAGAGCATGTATTGCTCTTTGTTATACACCTGAGTCCTGGAAAAGGACAAGGGTGGTATTTATCCCGAAGGCCGGTCGCACAGGGTATACTGCTGTAAAGGACTTCAGACCAATTAGTCTAACCTCCTTTATATTAAAGGCGTTGGAAAAACTGGTGGATAATTTTATTAGACAGAATTGTCTGAGGGATTACCCCTTGCACTCGGGACAACATGCGTATAGAGCAGGTTTCTCAGTTGAATCAGCCCTCCACTCTGCAGTAGGTAGAATAGAGGAGCAAATTGGCAGGGGTAGGTTATGCGGTGGGTACCTTTCTTGATATTGAAGGTGCCTTCCCTAACACCTCTAGCGAAGCTATCTGCAGGGCAGCCAGAAAGCGAGGCGTGCCCGAGCCACTAATTATATGGATCGACAGCATGTCAAGAATTGGGGCAGTCAGACTGGACTTTCTGTGAATCCAGAGAAATCGAATATAGTAGTTTTCACTAGGAAATACAAAATACCGAGTTTAAAGAAGCCGGTATTTTATGGGCAAGAGATTTCTTTTTCCGAATCGACTAAATACATAGGAGTAATCCTGGATAAAAAGCTGAGTTGGAAAGAACATTTCGATTATCAGTATAGGAAATTCTGTACTGCGTTCTGGGCGTGTAGAAGGGTGATAGGGTCATCTAGGACTCAATTGATCACGGTCAAAGAGAAACTGGACTAACTCCAAGCAATGGTTTTTAGGGTTATTACAGGCGCCATGAGGACCACGCCTACAGCGGCATTGGGATTCATATTGGCCTATATATTACTGCGGTGAAAAAGGCGGCCCTTACTATGAGCAGGCTAAACGCGCAGGGAAGTGCATTAAAGTGGCGGAGTCACTAGGACAATATGCCACGGTCTGGCAGACCGAGGTCTGCGCGATTTTAACTTGTGCCCAAATGTCCATTCAAAAAGGGACAACGGGCAAAAGGATTAGTATTTGTGTAGATAGTCAGGCGGTCCTAAGGGCTCTAAAGAATCCCACAATAGAATCGAAACTTGTCTGGGAATGCCGTAGCGTACTAGACGAGTTAGGTTCAGTAAATAAACTTTCGTTGATCTGGGTACCGGGCCACTCGGGAATCAGGGGCAATGAAAGGGTGGACGTTTTGGCAAAAATAGGTTCTGAAATGGTATTTTTAGGTCCTGAACCAGCAGTGGCATTAATGCCGTGTCTGGTTAAGGGAGCCATTGAAAGATGGGGTCAAGGGAACATGAAAAGTATTGGGCGGACATTGGGGTGGGAAGGCAAGCGGAGGCTCTATTGGGTTTAGTGCCCAACAAGAGGCGAGCGAGCGATCTCCTAAAACTCGATAAGATCAGAGTTAGAACCATTGTCCGACTCTTTACAGGACATTGGCTTTTGAATTATCATCAGCATAAAATAGGAAACAAAGTCTCACCTATGTGCAGATTGTGTGAGACGAATGACGAGACGTCGTCTCACATATTATCTGAATGCCCGGCATTAGCTAGGATCAGACTTTCTAGCTGGGGTCAAGCAATTATAGATCCTATGCAGGTGAGCAACCTATCTATAGAGGAAATACTGGACTTTTGGAGAAGAACAGGACTCTAATGGGTGGTCGTTGTAAACGACCTAGCTGGAGCTTGTTACAATGGATTTTCTAATCTAAGTGCCAACTTTACCTTTTGGGAATATCCAGCTTGATCTCGGTAATTGATTAGATTAGATGAGGAAGCAAAGTGATTATAAAATGAACACAACGAAATTTACGAAAATAAATGAAATGAACACCAAAATTATAACAAAAATTTATAACTTGGCAGCGGTTTTTTTTAGAATTTCTACTACTTTAATTTACTAAAAACTTTTTAAGAAATTAAATTTATTTAATTTTTATGAAGGATTCAATTATTTTCAATATGTACTATATTTTCACAAAATTTCTCAATAGAATCCAATTATTTAAATTAGAATTTGCATAAAATTAGTCGAAAGAAATCAATTATTTAAAAATTAAAAAAAATTCTTATCAAGATTTAAATTATTTACTTATGTTACTTATTTTCTTTCATTTATGTAAAAATTGAAATATATAATAATATATAAATATATAATAATGAAATTTCCATAGAAATGCAATTAATTTAGAATTGCATTTTCAATAAAAATTTCGAAAAAATCAATTATTTTTAATATGTACCATATTTTCACATTTTTTAAAAATCTTTAAATAATTGATTTCTTTCGACTAATTGTATGCAAATTCTAATTTAAATAATTGAATTCTATTGAGAAATTTTGTGAAAATGTAGTACATATTGAAAATAAATAAACCCTGCATAAGAATTATATAAAAATTTTGTCAAATAATTGATTTTTTTGAAAAATTTTTTGAAAATGCAATTCTAAATTAATTGCATTTCTGTGGAAATTTCATTATTTATGAAAGTAATTGAATTTTGGATAAATTTTATTAACTTTTTTTATTCGTTCATGAATAATAAAATTCGTTTCTAGAATTCAATTTATTATTAGGATAAGAAAAAAGTAAATATTTTTGATAAACATTTTAAAGTCAGAAATTTGAAAGACACTTTTTGCTGCTTTTTAAAAATTAATTATCTAGTGCGAAGTCTGAAATTGAGGGAATTAGTTGTTTTTTTAAGTATTTTATTTGATGAGGTTTTGAACTAAAATATATCTTTATAAAAGGAAAGCAACAATTTAAATGAGGATCATAAATGTTTTACTTTAGAGAAAGGTGTGTAAGGGGAAAAAATTGACTTGAGAATAGATTCGTGAGGAGAATATTATTCTAGTTTTATGGATTTTCAGTCGTTAGACCTTTAAGAGCGTTTCAATTTCTGCAACCGTTGGCCACCATGACTTGCCAGCAGATGAGATACAAAGTACTTTGCGTAAATAGCGAAGGAGTATCTGCATATGTACAGTTCTCGACATTATAGTTTGTAGAAATTCATTCATTCTTCTTTATTCTCCATTCATGGGTGCTCTGCAAGTTTTTTTCTCTTTCATCGTTAAAAGTGTCTTTTACAAAATTATATTCTTTTTTCAAATCTGTAAATGATGTATTTGTACTACTGGTTTCAATTAGCATTTATTCGCTCTGAATTAGTGCAATTTTTCTAAATCGTTCGCGGTGTTGTATTTGGAATTAGCTTCACATAGCAAAATTTAATTGATTCAGAAACTTTACGTAATTTAAATATAGTTTCTAAGTTAATTACTTTTGAGAGTTTCGAATATTTAATTTGAATTTCGCACCAATATTCAGAAATTGACCTATAAATTCGAGATAAAATCATTATTTTATATTATAAGAATGTTGTTAATGTAACTTCTTCAAAATTGTTTTCATCATTTCAATTTAATTATTTTTTAGAATTATTAACTAAAATTCTTCTTTAAATCAATTATGATTTGAAAAAAATCAATTCTTCAGAATTCTTAGTTAAAAGTGTATTAAACATTTTAATTTGAAACCTTTTCAAAATTAAATTATTTCTAAAACTGCATGCTGAAATTCATTTTAAAATAAATTTGTATTACAAAATTCTAGAAGAATTCAATTATTTAAATAGAAAAATAACTAATTTATTGATTAATTAAATGTTTTTTTAAAATTGAATTGTCATTAAGAATTTTCTTAAAGGAATTGGGGGGTAGGGTCTAACAAGTGAAAAAAGGATCTTTTTTGTGGATTTTTATGGAAGAAATAGTAAAAGTTTAAACGTTAATTTGTTTCACATTGTTAGTTTGTATTTAAAGAGAAATTTGTAAAAAATTTGTTTGAAAATATTAAGAATTATGCTGCTGACAAAGCATTTTCGACAACGCTTTCAAAAACATGATTTTTCTAAGAAAAATTTTACTTTTTAAAATAATTGAATCATTTGTAACTTCTCAAAAATTACATTTTTTTAGTTTTACAGACATGCAGTTTTCTAAAGTATCTACACACGTAAAGAAAGTGTAATTTAATTATTATTTAATTGTAAATAATTAAATTATTTTAATTAATTATAAGTGATTGAATTATTTTAAATAATTTAATATTTTTAATTTATTATAAAAGTAATACAATTATTATAAACAATTAAATATTTATAAATACAAATTTTTGAAAGTGCAACTTGTGTGAAAACAAAAGTGGTTATATAAAAAAATTTTATAATTCTATTATAGATTCACTTGCCACATCACAATTAAAAATTGTGTGATTTATAATATTGTATAGTTATTTGTTATTTAACTGTTTTAGAAAATCAGTAACAAGTAATGTACCCGACTGTACATTCACGAATTGCAGAGAACCGTGAAACAAAAGGGGAACTTCATGCGGGTTTTCTGGCTCCATTATTATGGAACAACTGTACATAGAGGCAACCTCGATTTTTCACTCTTTATAATGAACTCTAATATTATTGCCACTTATTTATCTCTCTTCATGTTGCTATTGGTGTTGTTATTGAGAAAAGTCTGCCAAGAGATGCATTTTTTCTGCTCCTGAATTCCTCACTTTCACTTATTAGAAAGCCTAGGAGATCAATTTTACTCTAATTTTATCAAATTCGCTTGATATTTGCTATTTCTTTTTTATATTTTAAATTTTTATATTTATACCAATTTTTACTGAGTGAAAAAGGAAAAAATATATTTTTTAAGGAAAAATGTTCTAGTAGGTGATAGGAATTAAATTGATATAAAAACTTAATTGAAATTGTGTAAGAAAGAATTATTCATTTAGGGTAATGGATAATCGTTATTTTTCTCACGTGAGAAGAGGTATAATTGAATTTTCAACAGGTTCCGTCATCCAGTCACGACAAAGCATTCCTCTGGACTATTCAACGTTAACCAGTAGCAGAAAACCATTGTCTCCAGAAGACAAAAGCATTGTAATACGAGTTCCGTTTGCTTCTTTATGTTTCATATGTATGTTCTGTTTATATATACACATACAGTCATTAGGTTCCTATAGTTCTCTTCTTTTCGTTAGAAATTTTTTTCCAAAAAATATAAAAATCGAAACAAAATTTACTCTATATGTGAAAATGTAATCCCATGTTTGGAAATGTCAAGAAAATTGTTATTCATGTGTAAAATTTATGGACCAACCTGAAACAGAAAACAAATTTTCGTTGTTAACATTTTTTATTGACACTTAAAATATTGTAATAACTTTGAAAATTAATATATATATATATATATATATATATATATACCTATTGGTCACTTCCACGACATCTAATTTTTAATGCTGTATATGATGGTCATGATATGAACAACTTGTTTTAATGTATAGAAAAATAATTGTTTTAATTTGCAATTATTTTTTTATATTCAACCCTTCGATAATTATGTTGTTAAAATTAGATGGCAATTTTTTTTCTGGCATTACTTAAGATCAAAATTTATTTTGTTTAGTTAAAATTTAAAAAAACATTCTATCGGACATTTTGAAAAAATTAAAAACATTTTTAATCCATACCACTGATTATTTAGAGTCGTAAAAAAGCTTACAAACATTTTGGCAACGAAAAATAATAAAAAATGTGTAAGTAGTTGAATTTTTTAAAAATTATCTACATACTAGTAAAATTTTGAGACAATTAAAAATGATCATTTTTAAAGGTATCAAATTTTTTTTACACTTCTTCAGTACCTGAAATCATATTATACAATAGAACACTGACAACACTCTCCTATGGAGCATTCCATAGCTAGAAAAACTTATGATCACAGATTTTGTTTATACTTGGTTAATTTGAGGTGTTTAGGGTGCTTTTAAAGTACACTCAAGGATTTTACAAAATTTTAATTATTTTGCAAGATATTGTTAATTAAACAATATTGCACAAAAATGCAACCTGAAAAGTCTCAGTGGTTTATTGTAGTTTGGGTGCTCCTCATAAGAGCCCCAGAGTTTGCTCTTGATTATCAGTTGCGAAAAATAGTGTAAACAATCGTAAAAGTTTGGAAAACGCGGATTTTCGATGCCGACGATATACGTGTTACATTTTAGAGGAAAAAGTTGTTATTGAAAGTTGCAGAGCTTGGAAATAGCTTTCAAATGACTGGTCGTACGTTAAAAAAGGTTAATTAGTTTAGTTGCAAATGAATTTAAACCATTAAAAATAGCACTTTTTTAATTGTTTAATAACTTTGTTAATAATTATCGCATTTGTTTATAATTCACCAGGAGTATTCTCCTTGCGAAGCTGAATAAATCCGAAAAAATTTAACTCGATCGAAGAAATAGTTTATGCATAATTCCATTTGTTAACTAAAAACATGTAATTTTGCAACGGAATTTCTACACTTTTGGACCAGCGAATTTGTTTTTTTTAAAAGTACACTTGAGGAGTCAAACTTTCATCCAACTAAAATGAAAATTCGATATTTTTTATATAAATGCATAATAATTGAGATTAAAAAAAGGGTACGTTTTTTGTCATAAACAAATAAAATAACTCAGTCAATTTGGTCTAAACGGCATTAATATTCATGTGTTTTCACAAATCTTTTCCAAAAAAAATCCGACCTAGCTTTAAACGTGGGGGAATTAGTTTTTTTTATTTCAAAAATTTCCTGACTAGTTAATTATTAATATTTTTAATGAAATTTGCACTACCTACAGTTTAATACATGTATTTTATGAAAAAAATTGGTTGTTTTATCTTATGCTTTTATTTTTCATTTATATCAAGTAAAAATACATATGTATATAGTTTTTTCAACTCTTCGACGGCGGAGTGGGGGAACTCATTGTCAGTGGTGCGTGGTTCTCGACGCTACAACTGAAATCAGCCGTTTAAATTTACAAAAATGGTTATATCTTCGTTAATTATTTACCGATTTTAATTTTTCTTTTTTTTAATTTGATGTATTTTTTTTGCTGAATCCAAGAATGATTTTATATTTTATCAAAATACAATATTTTTTGTAATAATAAAAAAAAATTTTTAACAACAAATGATTATGGTTATTTATTATATTTAAAAAAAATTCTTTTTGTACATATTGTTTCATTGGTTGGGTCACCTCGGGTTTCTTAGTTGTAACAAACTGGTGCCATTTGCCATTGCATGTAAATACTTGTTAGTGATGGTAGAAAACTTTTCACGTCACTTTCATTAAGTTTCAATGAACTACGCGAGCAGTACAACGTAAAACGTAAATGTGTGGTGAATTTTTAAAGCAAAACTTTTACTTAGTGTCGAGAAAGATTAATTAAACAAAATGGAAGATGTAAACAATAAAAAGTAAGATGATGAAATTTATTCATTAGAGAGTGCTTTAATACTTTGGTATGTTATTTGGTTTTTATATCGTGCGTATATGTATGTGTGCTAAAAAAATCAAAACGACGCGAAACTTACGGTCGGGTCACTTTATATCGTGCATGTTGGGACGCATTATTTTACAATTATGGTGCGTTCTGACATCGGAAATTCATTTGTTTAAGGTAGAGATGTGTGAAGAATGTCATTTTACAGTGAAAAAAATATATTCATGTTCGAAAAACGTTCGTAAAACATTTTAAAAAGTCTCATTTCACATCTCCTGCGATAACGTGTTGTAAACGTTTCGTGTACTGAAAACGTTTTTAGATTAATTTTTATATGAATTTTATATTTCCTTTTTCTATTTTCAAGTGTATTGCAGCATTCTTCTGTAATTTACGGGCCATTTTCAGTAATATTCCTTCATATCACATTGATTTTCTACGGTGTTCCGACCGTAAAGACCTGATCCGACCGTAACGACATTTTTTTCTTTTTTTAAATGTTTATAACTTTTCTAATTTTTGTCCAAACATTTTCTGATGTACAGAAGAAACATTCCACTTTAGAAGATCTTTCCAACCATATGTCAGAAAACGTGAAATTCGGCCTAGAACGGAAGTTATAGGCACAAGTCAAAAAGTGTCCCGACCGTAGTGACTCTCCCCTAATAATTTGCATATTTTAATACCAAATATATTCAATTCAATTAAAATATAAATTTATTTAAAGTATTTGATTTAATGGTAATTTGGGTTTATTTTTTCAAAGCAATGTAGGTAAATACTAAAAACAAAAGAAAAACTAGCATATTTTAAAGAAAAAGCTTCGGAGATAAAAAATATATTTTCTTTCACATTTATATACATTTAGGGCGTAATTGAAATATGTTTTTTTAGTAAAATATACAAATCTCACACCTTCATTTTATATTACCATTGAAATATTCTGTTAATGATAGAAAAAACATTGTACTTTCTGACAATATTTAAAAAAAATATTTTTTAATAATGAATACTAAAACATTTCTGAAATGTTTTCCTCTGATTTTGTTATATTTAATAATAGAGAGTAAAAAAGGAAAATATGTTTAAATTGCCGTGGAAATTTCCGAATAAATAAAATAAATTATCTCCCATATATTTCGGAAATATTTCCTACTATTTATTCGGAAATTCTACATAAATCATTTGAATATTTATGTAAAAAATCAAAACTGTTTATATTGTATTCTGATATATTAAAATAAATATAAATTAATTTTAAAATAATTATTATTTGCATTTTTACGGAAGTATCTATTTATCTATCTACCACGATTTGATTTATTTGCCTTATAGGGATTTTTTTTAAAGGAGCCGTCAACCATTGGGAGCGCGCCTAGACGCGCTCGACCAGGGGAGGCTATGAGAATATGCTGTAAAGTATCAGTTTTAAGAAACATGTGGAGTAAAATCTGTTCTGTCTAACTTCTATGGAATTTCGAAAGATTCAATTTCTTTAAAACTGTTGATCAACCAATTCATAGTATTGTTAACTTTTTCTTTTCACATTTCCGTTAAAATTATGATATAAATTTAGATTTTTTATGAATATTTACTTACTGCATATACAGACACAATTTTGTAGAAAAATTATTTTTCTTGTTTATGAATTTTTAAATTTAAATGTATGTATTAAATGTATGTATGTATGTAGACTTATTTATAAATGATTTTTCATTTATTTTTAAATATATATACATACTTACTATCTTACGTGGAATACTTTTGATGTATTCTAAGTAATTTTTACTTCTTTAGATTTAAAGAATAGTATATAAATACTAATATCGGATTTTCTTCTTTTGTAATTAATAAAAAAAACGTTAACTAATAATTATAAATTAAATGTGAAAAAAATAATTCATTGATATACTTAACAAATGGTTAGAAAAGCCAAATTTCGATAATTGGTTAACTACTTTCCTAGGAAATATTTCCTATAATATTGGAAAGAAATCCGTAAGGTCCGGAATATTCTCCGAATATTGAGAAAAAATTTCCGTTTTACTGTGGAAGAAATATTCTTTCATTTTTCTTCGGAAATATTTCCGACAAGAATTGGAAATAAATCCATCATTTTCGGAAAATTTTCCGAATATTGAGGAAGAATTTCCATTTTTCTGTGGAAAAATATAATCTCCAAAAAATATAATCTCTAAACCTTTCTTTTTTCTATTACAGCATAAAGAAATTAAAATATGTAACAGAAAATTATTTATATGCCGTTTTGTTGTGAACGACTTTACCTTTAAATGAGGGTAAATTCGCACATCATTATTATTCTGGCAAAATATATTATAATCTTCAAAAATAAAACTATAAATATTCTTTAGAATCAATAAAGAAATAAATTAGGAACAATGTCCAAAGTTATTGGAATAAATATTTAATACTGTTTTATCAATAAGTATTTATACTCTCTAAATCTGAATTAGTAGAATTCTACTAAAAATTAGTAAAATTTTACTAATTTTTAGTAGTTTTCATGAACGACTTTTCACCTTTTTAATTAGTAGAATATTACTAGTTTTTAGTAAAATTCTACTAATTGAATGTCCCTTTTTACTAAATAAATTAGTGAAACTGTTTTATCGACTATTAATAAAACATTTCATTAGTAACTTTCTACTAATTCAAATTTAGAGAGTATTCAATCATTCAATTAAACTATAAAAAATAAGGTTAAAATTGACAGTTTAGTGCTTAAACCGTTTTAAATCGTTTAATTTCCAGTTATAGGAGTACTATTATTAAAAAAAATCGAATTATAAATTAAAATAATTAACACACTTAAAATATTCAGGCTTAAACATCTTTTTTGTAGACTTATTTCCTGAGCGAATTTACACTACAAATTTGAATTTTTTGCAGAATCTATTTATTGCTTTCAGTTTTGTGCATTATGAAAATCATGTTGGCGATACAGGAAATGTAATGTTCAGAAAGATTCAACTTAAAATTTTTCTAGTAAAGCTTTATTTCGTACGTTTTCATACTACTTGTTCAATATGAAAATTATAACTAACTTGTGGTTTAAATATAATTTTTTATTGAAAGTTATCAATGAATCTGCTGCAAATAAATTTTAAATTAAAGTTTACTATTTAGATTAACCAAAACAATTGTAAATCTTAAATATTTCTGTCTAAAAAGTATGTTAATTGAATTTTAAAAAATAGATATCTGATGAGCGAATTTACCCTACATGTGCGAAATTAGCCTGTCTTACCGTAATTATGTATATATATATATATAATAAATCATAAATTAACCAATAATATGTATATACTAGAAAAAAGTTTATTTATTTATTTGAAACCAAAATTGAATATATTTGGTAATAAAATATGCAAATTATTAATATTTAAGCAATGAAATTTTTATTTTTATTTTGTGAATGATATTAGCGTGGACTTTTAATAGAAAAACTCGCGAATTATATAAAATTAATCTATCACTCAGAAAAAAATTTGTTCGAAACAACCAAATTTTGGTTGAATCAGACAAATAAATGCATTGCTATACAGTCAACCAAACGTTTGTTTGATTCAACCAAAAAATTTCTTCCAATACGTTTATTTGTATTAACCAAATGGTTATTACACTTAACAAACATTTTTATTTTATATAACCAAAAAATTTGTATATTTTAAGAGAAAAGATTTCTTTGATTCAAATAAATAGTTTTAGTTAAACGTATTTAGTTGGTTTTAATAAATTTTTTTGTTTGCTTAATTCTGTTATTTATTTTCCTCTAATAATGTTTGAATTTCCTAAATTAATATTTTCTAGTACATATTATTCGTTAATTTATAATTTAATATATAATTATGTATATATATAATAAATCATAAATTAACCAATAATATGTATAAACTAGAAAAAAGTTTATTTGAAACATCCAACTAAAAACTTCACAAAATCGTATAGTAAATTTTCTTTTCACTGGTACAAATTAAATATGCAGTAAGTCTTACAATGAACACAATGCAATTATTATTTAACTGACACTTATAATTTTGTTTTTTCGATTAACCGATTTAACTATAATGAATTTGACGGGAACGCGGACTGTAGACAAGTGAGACCGCCATTTTTAAATTCACACATGTACTTTTTGAGACAAGCAAATATTTTTGTTTGACTCAAATGAAATGATTTGGTTGAATCAAACAAATTTGTGTATTGTGTCAAAAAAATTTTATTCAACTAAATAATATTCTGTATTCAAAACACTGATTTTTAAAAATCATACAAACACCTTTCAAATAAAAATTTTTTTCGGATAATCGAAAGAATTTTACGTATTTTTTAGAATGAACCAAATTTTTATTTAAATCAACGAAATTTTTTTATCGTAACATATAAAATAAGTTAACTAAACAGTTTGGTTAAGTGAAATAAACTTTTTCTCTGAGTGATATCCAGCATAAATTGTTTGTAACAATTTTGTGAATAAAATGCGACTAAGGAAAAAAATGTCACGTACAAAATTATCTTAATTTTTTACTTAAATAATCAATTAATGTTAACAGCTTTTAATAATTTTTAAATTTTTATTAATTTGTTTAAACAAATGTTGTTAAACAATTAGGAATTAAAATAAAAAAATGAGCATATCTTTTTTTCAATTTTTCTATGAATTCAGTTGTTATTTTTTTCAATAAAATAGCTGATTCTTCATGGTACTTAATGGGTTAGCTCATATTTAACATTCAATATTGGCCGGTTTAGCCCCACCAATTTTCGGATTTTCGTTTTTGAGGTAGTCACCTTCGAAGCAATATGTCTCTAAAGCTATTGTACTTTTTTTAAATCGAACAAGTGCGATTTGTAGGTGAAAGTACATGCTTCAAAACGGTGCATTACACTTTAGCAAAAAGTATGTTTTTGTATGAGTTTTCTGGTCAAAGACCAAATCCGTCCGGTTTAGCCCTGGTCTCCCCTATGTATTCTGCTTGATCATAGATATAGGAAAAGCAACATGTGTAAAAAACCTTTTCTAACCATTGGCTACATTTTTGAGAAAAAATTAGAAAACGCCTATATTACTTAAAATTCCACCCTTTTACTACCAAATGCGCAGAAAAACACCATTTTTCCGTGGAAAAAGGTACAGAAGTGGTTAATACAATATAGTTTTCCGCTTTGAAAGTATGTCTATTTTTATCATGCACTACACTGAGAAAAAATGCTGTTGAATCTATAGCACGCAAATTCACATCCGGTCAAAAGCAGATGTTAATAACTTGATGTGATATGTAGTTTATTTTATAGCACGGCTTTGAAATCCAAAAATGACTTCTTTGATTCAATAGCGATGCTATAAAATGCACTACATTTGGCATTAAGTTGATCACGCATCTGCTTTTGAACGTATGTGAATATGTGTGCTATAGATTCAATAGCATTTTTTTCTCAGTGTAGAGTTAAATTGACGTTGTTTACAGTTAGTTTTAACAATTTCATGAATAAAACTGATAAAATGTATGCAATAATAAAGTTTTCAAAAAATGAGTTTTGTGTGTCGACAATTAGTGCTGGCGCAGTACAGAAGTTTTGTTTCCTCAAAGCTCAAACAAGCCTCGGCGGAAAATATTGGTTGAGAGAAAAGAAAAATTGTTTACAACCCTCTTTACAAACATTGATTTTTATTACATAAACTTGAAAGAAATGATAAAAAAGTTTATAAATGTTTATAAATTTAAATTGATTAAAAAAATTAATATTTTACTTTTCAGTTATTCATTTTATTATAATAATTTTACACAAATGTTAAATTTTTTGAACAATAAATTATTTAAATAAATTAAAATTATAAACGAAATTTAAATTTTAATCTCAATAATAGTTTGGTTCTTGATAAAATATTATTAGGGTAGAGTGAGGTAAAAAAGACACATTTTTACATTTAATGCTATAAAATCAGTATTTAAAATTTTTTTCTCACATGTCTAATTGGTATTGAAAGTTTAGTTATTTCGCTTGAAAATTTTGGACGGAAATATTTTGTATCTCGTAAAAGGACTAAGTTATAAGAGTTTTTCGAAAGCACTGCAAGTGGCTTTTTTGACCACCTGGTGGGATGAAAATGCCACCTCACGATTTTAGCAAAATATGTTATCAATTTTGGTATTTTTATAATTTTCCTTTATTTATATGGCAAATAGTCTTATTTGAAAAATGTTTTAATAAAATTGAAAACGTTTTTAGCAAGTAAAATTGAATATTATGTTAAATTTACCAGTTTTCGATTTGCACTGACAATTTTTCGTAACTTTTGTAGAAGTCCTCTTTAAGTTTCACCACAGATAACAAATTTCGTTACAAACGTTTATTCGTTGTTTATTTTTGTTAATGCACTTTGAACTACTTTTTCGTCGTATTTAATTAATTTCATTAAATAAACACGAGAAATTTTGTAAAATAAGATGGTTAGTTTAAGTAAAAAACAAATAAATTTCACAGAATATTCATGGGTTTTCCACCCCACTGTACCCTATACTTTTTACTGTGAATAAAAGATTATTTAAAAATTATCACTGGTAAAATGTTAAATGAAATAAGTTATTTAATTTAATAATTAAAAATTTAGTTTAATTTATTATTTCTAACTAATCTCTTAGTCCGTAGGTCGCAGGTTCGATTCCCTTCGTGAGCAATTTTCTTTTTTTCATAGGTTTGCGATATTTCTCGATTTCAATTGTTAGGTACTAAAATATCAAAATCTAATACGCACTTACAGTAATTGTCTATTATTTAATTTTTAAATGTCATAAACAATTTCTTTCTATTTTATTTACTATATCTATTGTTAGGTCGTCATCTTTAATACATTTAAATTAAAAAGAGGAATTTTCAATGAGTAATAATTATTTATCAATATTATTTACCATTTTGTTGTTAAATTATTTATAATAACTAATTTATAAATAATTAATAACAATACAGCATTTATTGCGGCCATATTGTCAGCCAATACTGTCCTAGTGCTACGCCAGCGCTGTCTGGAAGCAGTGACAGGCAGTACTTCACCAGAGAAAATCCACGTTATCATGCCAGCGTCATGCCAGTGCTGTCTGTCAGTGTAGCTACCAGTACTAACAATGCTGGCGCAATACTTCGTCAGTTGTAAATTTCCCATTGGGATATTAGAGTAATGGATATGATTTTCTAAAAATATTAATGTAAGGAAAAATTTTTAAACTTTTATATCAATTAAAAACTTATTAGAATAAACTTCTTAAAATTATTCAACTTTAAAAAGTTTTCATTAATTCAAAAAAGAAAAGTAATAATAATACTTATATTTACTATTATTTAAAAAAAATTCGCAATAACGAAAATAATTAAATGAGACACTAATTAAAAGTTAGTATTATATAAGTGTTTCATGTTATGAGAAAATACAATATACGAATTAAATGTCGTGGAAGTACACAAATGCGGTAATTTATGATATACACAAGGACATTTTCTTTATAAATTACCAACTGGAACATCCTCGACTGTCGTGGAAGTAAACGATATATAGACTGGCACATCCACGACTGGCGTGGAAATGGACAAATGTCGTGGAAGTGAACGATTCATATTAAAAATGTCGTGGAAGAGTACGTTTGATATATGAGCGATTCCATCTCAAGTGATCAAGGTGGAGAAAAATTTTTCTTTCGATTGGAAATAAGCATTTTGAAAAAAAAATTTTTTTGACAAAAAAAATCAAAATTAAAAATAAATTTCAATTTTTGAGGGAGATGGATACGATTTTTTTTTTTTTTTTTTTAAACGAAAGCTGAGGTTTTTTCCTAAAAGGACATATAAATGATAAAGTGGGACTAGAACGTTTAAACATTGAAAAAAAGAGTTTTCTACTCGCCGGAGCGCTCTAAAATGTACTTTGTCAAATTTGTATGTTTAATTGTTTAAGAGTAAAAAATTATTGAAATAACCATTGTACTGAAAAACACAAAAATTTAACCCCCTCCCCCTCGGAAAATATTGGACTAGGTAAAAAAATATTTTCACGAAAAATTACTATCTATGAGTACTACAAAAGCCCCAAGTTTTGCTACGATTGGAGAAAAATTTTTCTCCACCTTGATCACTTGAGATGGAATCGCTCATATATATATATATATATATATATAAATAAGAAGTTATCAATCCTCCAAGTCAATCAATAAAAAAAAGGAAAAAGAAAAAATCCTTTTCAACGTTTCAACAGCACAGCTGTTCTCTTTAGAAACTGCAACATTGATTAACAATTACAAACAAAAAATTAAAATAAAAGTCACAAAAATAAAATATACATAAAAAAAATTTTTTGTTTACAGTAAAAAAATTATTAAAAATTATTTATAATAACATGGTACTAGCGTTTTCACTCTTCGAACTCAACTGACAATTAAACAAATATTAAAGCACGTTTAAATTTGAAGTCAATGAACTCGTTGCAGATTTTATTTTAATTTTTTGTTTGTAATTTCTAATAAATGTTGCTGTTTCTGAAGAGAACAGCTGTGCTGTCGAAACGTTAAAAAGGATTTTTTCTTTTTCCTTTTTTTATTGATTGACTTGGAGGATTGATAACTTCTTATATATATTAACATATTTTTACCAAGTAATAAATTCAATAATATTAAAACTTTGAAAATTGTTGGTAAAATTATTATCAATTCCTTAATTTTTATAATGCTGTTAGGGATAAAGTAGTTTTTGATTTGAGCTATAGACAAAAAAACTGCCACGACTTCAATATAGCAAAGGAAAAACTGAGTCAACGACAGTTTATAATAAATTTTAATAATCAATATTGAACTATAAAACTTGATGACATGGAAGTAAATTAATAACTTGTTTACATTTCACATATTGCAAGCACGTTCTTAAAAACTGTTATTTAGACCGTTATTAAGCAAAGAAAAATATTCAGTTCAAGAAAAGAAGTTTCGTTTTCAAATTTCCGCTATTTGTATGCAACCAAGGAAATAAATTGTTCCGGAATTTTCAATTGTATCATTAGGTGAAAAAAATTTAAATGGCATTCAATTATTTAATCGTAATTTTCAATCATTGAAGCTATATAATTCTTCTTTTTCTTCTGTTAAAAACCGTAAGAAATAAATTTCTTCTTTCTCTCTTTTTAATTATGTAAAGATGAGATTTATTAATTAATATTACGATCATCTATTCCGGAAGAGCGTGCGTCTTACAGTGAAGAAATGTACTTGAACGGAAATGAATTATACTCTCTGAATCTGAATGTGTGAAAATCCACTTATTTCTAAGTTATAAGTCGTCTTCACGATCAATAAGTGCATATACACTTGTAATAAGTGAAAAATTTACTTATTTATAAGTGTATATGTACTTATTGATCGAGAAGACGACTTATAACGTAGAATAAGTGAAATTTCACATATTCAGATTTAGAGAGTATATTTGAAAAAGTTATTCAGACAATGCGAACGATGAAGTATTCGACACGCAGGAGCTGTTAATATGTCCTGTGACCCAGTTTTCGTTTAGCATCCTTCTACCTAATATGAAGCGAAAGTTTTGTCAATTGTATATGAAAATTTAAACTAATGTTTTAAAAGAAAGGAACCGTCGGGGTAGCATAGGATGAAATATTCAAAAATACTTTTGGTTCATATAGAATAAACATTAACATTTTCGGTTTGGGTATCGATGTAGGAATCAGTTTTGTATTCTTCATTCCAGAATCAGTTATAGTTTATAAAACCAAATTTTTTTTTAATTGTGCCACTGATTTTTGTTCTGATATATTGATTCTATAACAACCAAACTTTTGTTCTGTTACTGAAACAGAAGTAAAATTTTGAATTAATATCTTTTGGTTTAGTTGCAAAGTAACCAAAAGTGGTACTTTAAATTCGTTCACAACAACGAACTTTCGTTTTCCTTATGCAACTACGACTGTTGTTTGGATCTATTAATTCTGTAGCGGAATCAAATTTTTCTTCTAATATCGAAACATAGGTAGACCTACTGATTGTATTGTTTTGATCGATTGAATCTGTAACAACTATATTTTATTCTAATACTGAAACCGAAGTAAAAATTTGAATAGACTTTTGGTTTAGTGGCAAGTAATTTTTTTATATAATTATGCAACTAATTGTTGAGTTCATCTATTAATTCTAGTTGCAACAGAACGAAATGTTTCACTCACAAAACTTAATGTTTGTTTAGATATTATGCAATTGTTTGATAAAACAACTTTATCTATTTTTATTCTGTACTAGAAACAAATTTTTGCTTCAATATTAAAGCAGATTTAGAACATTTGATTATATGTCGACGTCCACATAAAAAGGGCCCATTTTAGCACAATAGGACTTATCTATATGGACGTATACCTTGCAAAATTAAGAAAATTTTGAGTGATCTTGCAACTTTTTTGATTAAAATTCGCTGAGTTACAGAATTTTAAAGTTTAGAATGCAAAAACCCTTATTTCGAAAAAACAGAATTGAAGATTGCAATACCAATTAATTGTCATATCTCTGATTCTGCTGGAAAGTTATTCAGATAAGAATTGTTTACAGTACAGGGCACCTTAGGAATGAAAATCCAATATGTTTAAATTTTTTAAAACCACCCCCTCCCCCCTTAGTTAGAAAATATGCAAAATCGACAAAATGGGCCCTTTTATAAAAAGGACGGTTTTTTATTCATAAATCATTTTTTACAAGGTTAATGGTTGGAAACAATTTTATTGTGTCACATAAAAAAAAGAATAGATATTAAACTTCTTAAAAAAATTTTAACACCCGTGTAGAAAAAGCCACGTTCGAACCCCACTGCTCAGAGGCCCATGTCAGGGACCCACGTGGAAGATCCATGAGAAGGAATCCACGAGGGCCCCGCTCTTTGCCCTTACGGTTGCCCTGCTCAAAAATTTATCTTAGTTTCAGAAAAATATTTTTTTTCCTAAAAAACTTTAGTTCAGAATGCATTAAATTACATTTCAAAGCACCCGAAATAAACATTGAGTGACATTTTTCAGGAAAGCCTATTACAAAGTTATGGAAATTTACGAGGGCACAAGCAGGGCCCCTGCTCTTGGCCATTATGAATACCCTGTTCAACAATTTTTCTAAGTCCAAACAACGAACTTTTTTTACACCAACAAATTATGTTTACAATGACTATAAACAATTGAAAACGCCTTTTTAACAAAAATTTATTCTAATTTTTTTAAAAATATTCAACTCAGATAAGGGGCGAATCCTCGAAGGCCTACACGAGGGGCCCGCGTGGATTGTCCACATCATTGATTAGCAAACATTTCTAAGTCAAAAAAAAAAATTTTTTACTTCAACAAATTGATGTTTATAATGATTTTAAACAATGAAAATCGCGTTCTTAATAAATATTTAATGTTACTTTTTAAAAAATATTCAACTCATATAAGAGCAAATCCTTGAGGGCCCACACGAGGGGCCCGCATGGATTGCCCACATCATTGACTAAAAAAAAATTTTTAAGTACAAAAAAAAATTTTTTTTACATAAAAAAATTAATGTTTCTAATAATTTTAAACTATGGGAAACGCGTTTTTAACACAAATGTTTTGACATTTTTTTTTAAATGATAAAAATATTAATTCATTAATATTTATGGTCTATTACACAGATTTACAAATTAAAAACTTTTTTTTGCCAATCGAACAAAACATTTTTTTCTCGAATAGTAGATGTTTTTTGAGTAAGAAAATAATAGGGTCAGTCCATTATATTTTACCTGAAGCCGTTGCGGACTATTTTTTAAAAAATCTCATAATTTGTAAAAATGATGTTTAATATCTATAGAATTCATTTTTGAGAATTATTTTATACAATTTTTTGAATTAAACTTAGAATTTTCATTTTTAAGTTGAGTTTCACAGAAAAAAGGTTAGATTGACAGTTATGAAAATTTAATAAAGAAGCATAAAAATAATTTAGATAATACAAATTTCTTGATTGATATTTGTTAAAAATGGGCTTCTTTACTTGAATAAATAGATTATTATGCAAACATACCTAAAATAATAGATAAAAAATTATTTAAAAATTTACCTATGAAATGTCAAAAGTCACTGCATTTTAATTACATTTTTCTAAAAAGTTTATAAATATTAACAAAATTTAATACTACATAATGTAAAGTACTTTCAATGTACTTTCATATTATGTGCTAACTTTTTAATTTTATAATAAAGAAATATAAAAAATTTTACCTTTAATATTGAGTGTTTCATGATTTTCAGAGATTTTAATCACTATTTCTTCTCAGGTGCAAGACGAAAAAATCCATTTTTTGTCTTAATATTTAAGTTTGACCTTCTTTTCCATTCTATTAAATTTTAGTGATGGATAATGAGCTACTTCTTAGTTTAAATTTAGTTTAAAAAATCTGCTGAAAAAACAAATTTGTTCGTTAAAATGCAAATAAATTTTTGCAAGATTATTGTCATAGTCAACTTCAGTTTTATAAAATTACCTGCAATTTAACCAACAAAAATCGCTTTTGGAAGCAGATTTTTTAAACTAAATTTAAACTGAAAAGTAGCTCATTATCCATCACCAAAATTTAATCGAATGGAAAAGAAGGTCAAACTTAAATATTAAGACAAAAATGGATTTTTTCGTCTTGCACCTGAGAAGAAATAAGTGATTAAAATCTCTGAAAATCATGAAACACTCAATATTAAAGGTAAAATTTTTCATATTTCTTTATTATAAAATTAAAAAGTTAGCACATAATATGAAAGTGCATTGAAAGTACTTTACATTATGTAGTATTAAATTTTGTTAATATTTATAAACTTTTTAGAAAAATGTAATAAAAATGCAGTGACTTTTGACATTTCATAGGTAAATTTTTAAATAATTTTTTATCTATTATTTTAGGTATGTTTGCATAATAATCTATTTATTCAAGTAAAGAAGCCCATTTTTAACAAATATCAATCAAGAAATTTGTATTATCTAAATTATTTCCATTATGCTTCTTTATTAAATTTTCATAACTGTCAATCTAACCTTTTTTCTGTGAAACTCAATTTAAAAATTAAAATTCTAAGTTAAATTCAAAAAATTTTATAAAATAATTCTCAAAAATGAATTCTATGGATATTAAACATTATTTTTACAAATTATGAGATTTTTTTAAAAATAGGCCGCAACGGCTTCAAGTGAAATATAATGGACTAACCCCATAGTTTTAATTTTTTTCCCTCGTGCAGTTTTTCTGTAGCTTCAAATTTTGCATTTTCGAGGTGCGACGCCACTTAAATTTACCTGTAGGAAAATTAGCTTGTCAGAATATAATGAATCGATTTAAAAAAATTGGTCCACCATATTGGATCCGCCATTTTGAAATTTAGAAAACTAACATTGGATTCGAAATCTACGATTTCCGAAATCCTTAATTAGTGATTTTAGTAACTTTAACGCTTAACTAAATTCTATTACTTCAATTTTTGCTGCAAATGTTTAAGAGATACCAAAAATGAAGAATGTAGTTTCGTTCACTAAATTTAGTGTAGAATTGTAATTTTTAATCAAATCGAGGTCCACAAGGGCTCAAAATTTATGTAATGATATAGTCTATCAATAAAAAAATTAAAACCCAAACATTCTTTCCTGTTTGATGCAGAAAAAATAGTAGAAGTTACTCAAATGTCTACAAATCATCAAAATTGTTTTGAAATTTCATCTTTGATTTCTTCTCAAAAAATCTCAAAAATCTCTAAAATGTTTTGTTCGATTGGAAATTTCACTGTAAACCAGTGTTATTATATTATTAATATTTTTGTTATTATTATTAATAATAATAATAATAATAATAATAATAATAATCACCATTTTTCTGCACGGGCAGTCTCTATTATAAATAATTTGACGAAATATCGAATTTTTCACACGAAAAAAAGACTAACATAAATATCTCTGGTTCTTCTGGAAAGTTATTCAGATATGAATTGTTTTCAGTCTAAGGCACCTTCAAGGTGAATAACCTATACGTTTTAAATTTTTTGTTCCCTCCATTTTAAAAATATGGAATACTTTTGCAAAGAACCGACAAAATGGGCTTTTTTCATGTAGAGGTCCACATATTATTATTTGATCTGTTTATTGATTCTGTAGTAGAATCGTTCTCGTTGCTGTTTTCATCTATTAATTCTGTAACAACCACACTTTTTGTTCTAATACCAAAAGAACAGCAAAATTTCATCGACTTTTCGTTTAGTTTCTATAGTACATGGAAAAAAAGTACGTGAAATTTTCATTTACTTTTGGATACGACACAGAAGTACTAGAAACACTCGGTAAGAAGCGTAGAATAGAAAATAATTCAATTTCCAGAAAATATGCTTGAAAACGAGAATTTTGAATTATTCTGAATACGCGAATTTATCTTGGAGCTCTCTTCCACGGAAACCATCAAAATGTCAAAAAAATCAATTCTTCTCTATTGCTCGCGTCGATGAGGAGATAGAAAAGAATTTAATTTTTTAATTTTTTCTAATGCGCAAAGTTTTATGGTATTGCAAGTTCTTAAAAAAATTATAAAGTTCTATTCTTTTGAATTGGCTGCTAACGATTCTAGGTAGTCAATTCAAAAGAATATTAGAATGTTTGACGAGTAAATCTAAAATGTTTATTCTTCTCAATTGACTCCATCGAATTTTAGAAGCGCATTAAAAGGAGTAGACAGTAATGTTTCGCGTCGTGTGAATTTTATTGTAATTTCAGTGCTAAACAGCTACACTATTAAAATTAAATATTAAAACTAGTGAAAATATGGTTAAAAGACGCAAAGTATTTACAATAAAATATAAAATGCTCTTATTGAAAGAAATATACTTTTTAGTGGAATCTCGAGTGGTAGTGAGTTGATTCAGTGGAATAGAAATTTTCAACGATTTGCTGTACTTTCTCATTCTTTTGAATGCGCGTTTCATATTTTTGTAAAGTCAATTCAGAATAATAGACTTTTCTGAAATTTTGTTGGTATCCGTGGAATGGAGATCCGAGGTAAATTCGCCTATTCAGAAGAATAGAACTTTTGAATTCTTTTCAATTCTTCTCTTCTTACCGGGCAGTCTAGTACTTTTGCATGAGAATTTCAAAAGCAGTCAATGAAATTTTCTAGTACCTTGCTTGAGAATTTCATTGATTTTCAAAAAAATTGTATATTTCTGTAAAATAAAAAAATAATTTCCACTTGTTCACACAGTTTTTCTGAAATTCACTCATTCATTCAAATGCATATTCGGATAATAATTAATCACACAAACGGAGAACAATTATTATTGTATCACTTTTCGACGTTTATCAATACTTATGAACTAACCTATAACACACAACCTAAGTAACACGTAACATTACTCAATTGTTGCAGCAATGTTACATGTAATGTTAGCAACATTGCAGTAATATTAAAATCTCCCGACCATGAGAAAAAAGGTCGGCTTCACTTTTACTGCCAAGGTCGGTACGACTATCCACTAGGTCGGCGCGACCATGGCCCGACCAAACATTCGCACCTGGGTATTAGCGAAATTTTTAGTTATTACAACGAATATTTTCGCTATTTCATAAGCGAAAGTAAACTGTTCCAGTTAAATGTTTTTTTCCGTGTTCCAGAACCTTTTTCACATAAGTGATAATACATTTATTGTCTCACGAAAAGTTATAATTGAATTATATTCTAGCAATATTGAGAGTGAGAGAAGAGAAGAAAAAGAGAAAAGCGAGACTCTCTCGGTATAAATAAGAGAATATGTTAAAGGTTTTATGTAACTGTGGCATTGTGTCTTGCAAGCAGGAAGAGCATCGTAACTTTAAGAGCAATGTAGGCACAATAATCTGTGTTGTTGGATAGCAAGTACTGGTACGAACAAGTTTCAGAAAGTCCAAGTCAAAGTGAAAGACGAGTTGGGTTTAGAAGAAGAATGGATGGAGAAAGAAGAGTAAGAGAATGGAAAAGGAAAGAAAAAGGTTGGCGCGGGTAGGTTGATCTCAAGACCTTAAAGGGCCCAAGGCACTTGCTCAATAGGGGCACGAGCGTTAAGCTTCATCCTCATGAGACAAGGGGGCACTTACATGGATTATCTACTGTTTATTACTCAGCGCTTCACATTAGTATTCCTTTCTATCACACATACTTTATTTTACATTTTTATACTTTGTTCTTCGCTGCTATAAATCTTTCTCTTTATGTTTTTCTCTCTATTTCTTTTATTTTTTTCCAAAGAACATTGTACCGAGAAAAAATTATTTTACGCAAATTATACCATAAAATATTAAATTATTTATTTAATAATTGAGCCGCTGGATAGTATAACCACGCATAAAATTTTGATGGTCATTTTAGTTGGCCTATGAAATACACAAATATACTTAAAACAATTTTTTGTCTTGAATTACTTTCTTACAGGAACTTAATATAATGTAATTAAAAATAAAAAAAAGTATTCTAAATTCATTTGTGCGTGACGAAGGCTAACTGAAATAAACATCAAAATTTTATTCGTGGTTATACTATCCGGCAGCTCAATTGTTGGTGTCTGGAATCTTCACGTCTAAAGATGTTGTTATGCTGAAATTTTACTTCTTTGTTTATTTTGTCTTAATATCTTTCTTGCTTTGTAGGTATGGAGTTTTCAGTTTGGTGAAAGGAATGTGAAATATCTTGAGAAGTGTTAATTAAAAAGTGGATTAAGAATGTGTTTTTCGATATTTGGGGTCTTGACTCATAGGAACTTTTTCGGGCCAAGCCGTACCCGAGCCGGACTAGATGTATCGAGTACTCGAAATTTTAGTGCGCAATAATTATTATTACTATTTATTATTGCTAATAATTGTTGCATTCGACAATCTCTCCTTTCAAAAAATAAAAAAAGATAACTTTTTAGAAAGAATTGACGATGATTAATTTCCCGCGTTCCGAATTATATTATTTTTGTTATTTGGTATTATTAGGGGAGACCGGGGCTAAACCGGACAAGTTAAATATTTCCGAAACCGTGAAGAATTTCAAATCGTGTAAATAACCTATGAACGCGCAATTTAGTGATGCATATGCTGCATAAGGTTTTAGGGACGTGTCAATTTTCTTGTAATAATAGTTGCCGTTAATATATGAAAATGTAAGTTCTTGAGGTAAAAGTAAAAAAAATTTTTCTTCATTTTTTTTTGGATTTTTATCGTTAAAATTAAAGTGCAAATATCATATGGCCATTTTTCTTTTAGCTCAAGGTGTACTGAGTTTAGTAGAAAAAAAGTTTAATGGAAAACATTAAGAAGAAAAAATATATTGCAGGTTAATTATTAGATGACGGTGTGGGGCTGAATCAGACATCGTGATTAAAAACAACCAAATCTTTGAATTCTTTAATTTATTTTATATTAATTAACTATTTTATATTATATTCTTTGCTTAGAACCACTTTATAAATAAATAAATTAATAAAGAATTTATTTTAAAACTCGAATTCGCAAGCGAGTTGCTACAAACAGACAAGCCTGAAAACTGTAATTCATTTTATATTATTATTATTACCGATTTTACATATTATATTATATT
Source organism: Leptopilina myrica (nomen nudum) (assembly GCA_032872475.1). Taxonomy (NCBI): domain Eukaryota; kingdom Metazoa; phylum Arthropoda; class Insecta; order Hymenoptera; family Figitidae; genus Leptopilina; species Leptopilina myrica (nomen nudum). The sequence continues at coordinate 10,826,813 of CM065467.1, forward strand.
CTTTGTATAGAACTATCTACAAATAACTAAAAGAAGAATTGATTTTTTACTTTTTTACCAAAAAAAAGAAAATTTGTATCTCATTCTTTAATTAATTGGCCGTGTCCGATTTAGCCCCATGGGGTGTCCGGTTTAGCCCCACCAATTTTCGGATTTTCGTTTTTGAGGTGACTCACTTTCGAAGCAATATATCTCTAAAGCTATTGTACTTTTTTTAAATCGAACAAGTGCGATTTGTAGGTGAACGTACAAGCTTCAAAACGGTATATTACTCTTTAGCAAAAAGTTGTTTTTTGTATGAGTTTTCTGGTCAAAGACCAAATCCGTCCGGTTTAGCCCCGGTCTCCCCTATTATTATTATTATTATTATTATTATTATTGTGCGATTCCATGGGAGATTTTAGTCTTTTCGGAGTAAGTAAATCAATTGCAATGAAATTCAGGAATTTTAATCTACACATAGAAATAAATGTTTCCACCAAATATTACGTCAAAATATTCAGTAGTTTTTGAGATGTCAAAATTTTGGAAAAATTTTGAAATCGTTATATCTCTTTTCCATTTAAACCAAATCACTTGATTCTTTTTGAAAAAAATTCAGCATAAAAAAACGAAAAATAGTTTATATTATTTTTACATAAAATTTTTATAAACAAAAAAGTTTTTTAATAATAATTGAATAACTTTTGGAATGCACCACGAAATTGAACGAAACAAACACTAAAATAATCTTACCAGTGATTTCTTTAAGATTCCGAAAGAAAAATAGTATAAGTTGAATGTCTTCATATATTATATTAATATTTTTGTTCACTTTTAAAAATAAACATTAGAAGTTTCTGCTACTTGGCGTGCAAATTTAGGTGCGCGCGCAGACTTTTCTATCCAAAACCGGAAATTCGTAGATGATTTGAGTTCCGTTTGAACATTCGTGTCGAACGCACGCGTCATCTTTGGTTACGAGGTTTTGTACACAGTTTTCAGGTTAAGTGTGTTCAGTGGTGGTCAAATTGATTCTCGACTGCTGAGTCTACTAATATAAATTTAAAGAGTGTTTGTACTGCCTATTTTTATATTGTGTGCTCTCTTTTAGGTTAACACCAGCCACCGGGCTGTGCGTGTGATATCGAAGCATGGATTCAGGCATGTCTGACATGCTCATCGACGACGAACGGGCATCCGTTGACCCGGATATAGAAAGAGCTGCAAAAGATTTGCTTTTTATCCAAAATAATAGTAAAAGTACCGATAAAACCGACGGTAAAACGCGCAAATCTCCGAAATATGAAAACTCGAACAAGGGTAATTGTTCGATTTTCATACAACGTGATCCAAATTCACCAGACGCATCTAAGAATCTTAACCACGTGTCAGTTGGCAAGATGCTTCACACTTTTTACCCCGGTAAAATCGTAAGCATCCACCCGAGCGGTCGCGGTAAAGTTCGTGTTACGATGAACGGCGGTAGAGCGGCTAATCAAATCGTGTCTGACCCTTCTTTAAAATCAAAAGGCCTAATTGCAATAACTAGACATCTCAATCGATGAGATTCTTGAGAACGCGGAAATAGTAGGTCACAACAAAGATTGCAAAATTATCAATGCATTGAGATTTAACAGGAAAAAAATCGAAGCAGGAAAACCATCTTCCTATGAACCTTCGACTACAATCCTTCTCACTTTTCAGGGAATAACTCTCTCAGAGCGTGTTGCTATCTTTAAGGGTTTCAGCCTAGTTTGTCCGTACATTCCTGACCCTCGCATGTGTCTAAAATGCCTGCGTTTCGGACACATTGCCAAACACTGGCGATCCAAGACTAGATGCCGTGAATGTGGCAGATCGACACCGCATGACGAAGTAAATCTTAGCACCCACGCGTCAGGGCCTCCTAAGTGCGTGAACTGCAATGGCCCTCACAAAGCGTCCTCAAAATTATGCCCGGAATTTCTTTTTCAAAAAGAAGTCCGTTACTATCTCCAGCTAATCCTTTTTCTTCGTCCTCAGAATCTCTGTCTTTATTTCTCTCTTGGTTAAACAACCAGGTCATTAACTTATCCTCTAACTCTTCTTCAGAAAATGAAAAACATAACCGAGCACTCTTCAACAAAATTACAGAAAGCCTCCGTCTTTTACTTGAACCTACAGCTCTCCAAAATGGACAAGCTCCCTAATTTGAATTTACTGCAGTGGAATTGTCGTGGCGTCTTCAACAGGACCCACGAAATTCTCAAACTCTCCAGTAAGTTCGATATCCTTCTTCTCTGCGAAACATTCCTGAGCCAGATAAACGCGATAATCTTAATACTTTAAAACAATTTAACATTATTAGATCTGATAGAACATTAAATTGCTGTTGCCATCCGTAAAAATTTAACTTTTTCTAAAATTCAAACCATTTATACCCAGGAGGATGTACTTGAGACCCTAGCCGTCTCAATTGAATCCTTTTTGCGTAAACTTTTAATAATTTCTGTTTATAGAGTCCCGGGAAAACAAATACCTATTAACTGTTAGAAATCTTTCTTTAATTCTGTTAAAAATTCTGGCTTTAGATCTGTCTTCTTAGGAGGTGATTTTAATTGTCACAGTACTTTGTGGGACGGTTCTCAGACTTGCTTTAATAGGAATAATTTATGCGATCAAATAGATACCACCGACTTCATTCTTTTAAATAATGGTTCCATTACTCATATAAATCGTCTTCCGAACCCTGGTTCGGCATTCGACCTAACTTTCGTCACCTCAGATCTATACACACTGATGATACATTGGGCAGTGATCACTTCCCAATATTTACATCTCTAGGCATCTCAATACCAATTTCTACCTTTTCTTCGCATAAATATAACCTTAAAGCAATAAAATGGCCTGACTTCACTGAAAATCTTCGTTTATCAATAGAATCTAATCCTGATATTTTAAACACTTCAGATCCAATCTCTGACTACTCACTCAACTCAGCGTAACAATTCTCTACCCAAAAAACCCTTTATCCCCGCGCGTTGGTGGAACAGTGAATGCGATGAAGCAATTCAAAAACGTAAATTAGCATTAACAAATTATAAAAAGTTATCTAATTATACAAATTTCCATGACAATTTTCCTAATAATTTTGCCCTTAATACCTTCTTAGAAGCTCCCTTTTCTCTTGAAGAACTTAAAATAGCAATAGCTTCAGGTAAAACTAAATCATCACCGGGTCTTGACAAAATAGATTATAATATTATTAAACACTTTCCAGATGAAGCCCTTCTAGCCCTTTTATCAATTCTTAATAGAATTATTTACAACTGCGCTTTTCCTCTCTCATGGAATAACTTTCTCATTTTTTTCCTTCCAAAATCCACACCTGGTAAATTCCGTCCGATCTCTTTAGCTTCCTGCCTCTTTAAAATAACTGAAAAAATTATTTACAATAGATTAAGTTGGTTTGTTGAACGAAACAAGATCCTCAGCCCATTTCAATTTGGTTTTAGAAAAGGAAAATCTTGTATAGACAACCTTTCATTAATTTCAACGGAAATATGAACCGGTCTAGCTGAGCATGAATATACAGGCGCACTCTTCCTTGACCTTAAAGGTGCCTTCCCGAGTGTAATACCCAATATTTTAATTGAAGACCTACGAACAATAGGCACCCACAAAAGTATATCACATTTTATTTATAACTCGGTAAAACGTAAAAACATGTTTATAAAAATTAATGGAGAAATAATTGGCCCTAGAACTAGCACTACCGGTCTACCTCAAGGTAGCATCCTTAATCCTATCAACTACGCTATTTATAATAGAAAACTCCATTCCTGCATCCCTGCAGATTTCATAATTTTAGAATTCGCAGACGATCTAACGGTCACTTATCGATCCTCCAATCTGAATCAAATAATAACTTCACTCTCAACTTATCTATCGTACAGAGGTCTGGAAGTCTGCCCGGAAAAAACTAAATTAGTTATATTTTCTAACAAAAAAGTTAACTTAGACGATCCTACACTTACCTTATCATTAAACAATATCATCATTAAACCCTCACCTTCAGCTACATATCTTGGTATTAACTTTCATCAATCCGGTTCATCTGATTCTCATTTTAATTACTTATGCAACAAAAGTAGAAAGATTTTAAACGTTTTGAAAGTACTCAGAGGCACATGGTGGGAAGCGGATCCCAAACTATTGCTTCAGATTTTTGATTCTCTAATTAGAAGTGGAATTGATTTTGGATCTGCTTCTTCTAACTTTAAATCTCATAAAAAATTATATCGTCTTGAAAAAGTCCGTAACCAAGTTCTTCGACTAGCCGTAGGTTATAGAAATAGCACCCCAATAAACGTAATGCTAGCTGAATGTTGTGAACCTCCCTTAAGATTAAGATTTAACTTTCTTGCTAAAAAGTACTTCTTTCGAGTTTTCTCAAATTCAAGCCACCTTTTACCGGACAAACTCTCAGAACTCTCGCTCTTTCTTTATGACTCTAACGTTAAATATAATTATCCTCTATTAATAGCCTTCGACAAATCGAACATTTACAGCGAACTCATCAGAAGTAAGAATATTTATCCTTACTTCGAATTCGTCTTCGAGGATCATATATTTACTCCCCAGATCTTTTTTGATTGGGGCAAATCACTCCAAGAATCCTCTAATTCATCAGTCTTGTTCAAAGACTTAATTGATTGTAATTTCCCTAATCATACTCTATTCTTTACTGATGGCTCCAGGTCAGACAGAGGCCCTTCAGCGGGTTGTGTTTTCGTATGCCCGACTTTAAATATAATTTCTAATTTTTAAATTTCCAATTTCGCAACCATATTTTCTCTTGAAGCATTTGCCATCCTTTTTACTCTCGATTATATAATTAATTCTAACCTTATTAATACAGTTATTTTCTGAGATTCACTTAGCGTTCTCAAAAACGTAAACTCCAAGAATTCTTACAAAATTATATCTTACTTAATTTTTAGGATAAGAAACCGCCTTAGGGTCTTGTCTGATTTGAAACGTCTAACGATTTTAATTTGGGTTCCTGGTCACTCAGGAATCGAAGGTAACAAGGCAGCTGATAAAGCAGCAAAAGAAGCAATTTCAAACCCTTTTGTAAACATAGAACTCCCTTTCTCAGATTTCTATAGTTTCGCGCGTAAACAACTCGACGATAGTTGTAACTCCTACTTCATAGACGTAGGCAAAAACAAAGGAATACACTACACACAATTGTTCTACAAACCTAGAAGAAAACAGTGGTTCGCTAAATTTGTAGCGCGAAGATCTTGGATCGTTTCGTTATGTCGCGCGCGTTCAAACCACTACAATCTAGCCGCTAGCCTATATAGAAAAAACTACATTTCTTCTGGTGATTGCACTTGTAGCCCCGGCGTGGAAGAGGACTTCGATCTCGTCCTCTGGACATGTCCTAGATTCGATTCTTTTCGTCCAGATCTCTTAAAAGTACTCTCGAGAACTTTAAAATGCTCTCCACCCTTTTGTAGTACTCAATTCCTTACCAACCCTTCCGCTAAAGTAGTCTATCATGTTTTTAGATTCCTAAAACGAGCAAATATTCTAATTTAATAATTTTCTTTTTATTACTTACTTTATTATTTATCTTATTATCCAAATACGCTTTAATACTTATAATTTTTATATTTGCAGCTCTATTCGCGCGTAAATCAATTAGAGAGCACTCAATATGAATTTACTCCTGTGGATGCACCTAAGAAGTCCTGCGACCCTTTGGTTGCATCCATAGATGCCAGGGAGGCGTTCGCGCCTCCACCTTACACTCTGTTCACAGATCGAGTTTCAACTCATGTACCAGGTCATGGCCAGATATACATGGCTCAACGCCAATATAAGTGCCAACGTTAAAACTTAAAACTAACTAACTCGTAGATGATTAGAAAGAGAGGTCTGCGCGCGCACCTAAATTTGCACGCCAAGTAGCAGAAACTTCTTATGTTTACTTTTAAAAGTGAACAAAAATATTAATATATTATATGAAGACATTTAATTTATACTATTTTTCTTTCGGAATCTTAAAGAAATCACTGGTAAGATTATTTCAGTGTTTGTTTCGTTCAATTTCGTGGTGCATTCCAAAAGTTATTCAATTATTATTAAATAACTTTTTTGTTTATAAACATTTTATGTAAAAATAATATAAACTATTTTTCGTTTTTTTATGCTGAATTTTTTTCAAAAAGAATCAAGTGATTTGGTTTAAATTGGTTTACTTACTCCGAAAAGACTAAAATCTCCCATGGAATCGCACTATTATTATTTCTATTGTGATGACTATTATTATTATTAATATTATTATTATTATTAAATAATATTAATCCAACGAAACAATTTAACACCTGGTTTTCTCTTATGCTCGATTGATTTTATGTGCTCAAGTTCTATATAGTGTTACAATATGTTAAATCGCGTTCGTTTTATCAGAACATGTCATTACACAGTTACACAAGCACTACATAGAGAGCGTGTGTTCGTAAATCGTAATAGTTGGAAGCAGAGGGGAAAATATATACACATAAGAAGTGATAATCAGTAAGCTAGTTTAAATTGAAACCAAGTCGTTCCACCCCATTGAACTATATATATGAGGCATTCCATGTCAAGTGATCCAGGTGTCTTACGGTGTAATGCTTATTTTGATAATTTTTTACTTTTAAACTATTAAACCTAAAAATTTGACAAGGTACATTTTGGAAAGGTTTTTTCGTGCTCTTTCGATTGAAAATAAGCATTTCAAAAAAAAATTTTTTGATAAAAAAAAATCTTAATTAAAAATAAATTTTAATTTTTTGGAAAAAAGTTCCCATTTTTTTTTCTTTTTTTAAACGAAAGCTGAGGTTTTTTCCTAAAAGGACATACAAATGAAAAAGTGGGACAAGAATGTTTAAACATTGAAAAACAGAGATTTCTACTCACTAAATCCGGTTTTTAGGTCTGTTTACGAGAAAATTCATTTTTTCAATGTTTAAGGGCATGTCCAAGTTGCAAAATGTAAACAAACCAAAATGTAAACAAACAAAGCACTAAAATCACCTTTTTTAATACATCTTTTTCTCTCACAAAAATTAATATTAGAACACTTTCTCTACAAAAATGATAAATCAGAGTGTCAAAGTTTCCAAAAAAAACATTTTTGAGTATGTTCAATAAATATCAATTAGTAAAACAACTAATTCAAATGACCTGTAAAAGAGCATTTTTGACGCGTCCCGGAAAATAAAGTGTTTGAGTATATCAACAGCACTGACGATGAAGAAGTCTCATATCAGCGATTGGACCTTCAACATGTGGAAAGGGAAATTTTTCCCTTTCCTCAATGAAATTACAAGGAGAAAGGGTAAAAACTTCTTCATCGTCCGTGCGGTTGATATAGTCAAACACTTAAATTTTTCGCGATGTCAGACGGTTGCTCTCCGCGCACGCGCAGACCGTGCCAAGAAAGCATTGACAACACTATGCAGAAAGACACATTTTGCTTTAGACTGAAACTCACTTATTTTCACATGCTTTCAGGTATACTAATTGATATTTATTGAACACACTCAAAAATGATTTTTTTGGAAACTTTGACACTCTAATTTATCATTTTTGTTAAAAAAGTGTTCTAATATTAATTTTTGTGAGAGAAAAATATGTATAAAAAATGTGAATTTAGCGATTTGTTTGTTTACATTTTGATTTCTTTACATTTCACAACTTGGACATGCCCAAGTTCTTCTTTCCCCTATTATATTCCCCTTCTTGTCCCACTTTTTGATTTATATGTCCTTTTAGGAAAAAACCTCAGCTTTCGTTAAAAAAAATTGGACCTTTTTTCAAAAAATTAAAATTTATTCTTAATTTTGATTTTTTTGGGTCAACATTTTTTTTTTTTTGAAATGCTTATTTTCAATCAAAAGAGCACGAAAAAACCTTTCTAAAATGTACCTTGCCAAATTTTTAGTTTTAATAGTTTAAGAGTAAAAAATTATCGAAATAAGCACTGTACTGAAAAACCCAAAAATTTAACCCCCTCCCCTCGGAAAATATTGGACTAGGTAAAAAAATATTTTCACGAAAAATTACTATAATTACGTACTACAAAAGCCCCAAGTTTTGCTACGATTGGAGAAAAATTTTTCTCCACCTGGATCACTTGACATGGAATGCCTCATATAAATATATATATATATATATATATATATATATATATATATATGGGCAATTCCACGTGAGATTTTAGTCGACCTCTTAAAATCGGCCAAAAATATTTTTTTTCTATTCTGTATCGAAAAAAAACAGATACGTATTTTTTTATTTTTGTTTAATTGTCAAAATTTTTGAGTTATGAATTTTCGAAATTTTGCATTTTTAATCATAGACCTATATTCAGTTGCTTATAAGTCCGAAAATATTGAGTTTAGAAAAAAGTTGTCAAAGAATGAAAGTTTTAGTTTTCTTTCGACTTTTAGGAAATGAAAACAAAAAATTTTTTTTTTCATTTTTTATTAAAAAAATAAAAAAAATTTATAAACAAATTAATTTTTTTTAACTTTGGGTATGATAAATTTTTTATTTTCTTTTTTTAAAACATACCTGTAAATGATAAGAAGGTTTTGCAAAAAGTTTCAGAGTGGGCCTGACAAGTTTAATGGGTTAAAAAAAATAATTAAGCTGTTCGTGCAGGTCGAAAGCTTGCTGCGCAATGGGATTTTTTTACAATTTACTATTAAAAATTGTCTAAAGCCTTCAAATCTAATAATAATTAAAATCCGATAAAATTTGAAGGCTCTAGACAATTTTTAATAGTAAATTGTAAAAAAATCCCATTGCGCAGCAAGCTTTCGACCTGCACGGACAGCTTAATTATTTTTTTTAACCCATTAAACTTGTCAGGCCCACTCTGAAACTTTTTGCAAAACCTTCTTATCATTTACAGGTATGTTTTAAAAAAAGAAAATTAAAAATTTATCATACCCAAAGTTAAAAAAAATTAATTTGTTTATAAATTTTTTTTATTTTTTTAATAAAAAATGAAAAAAAAAATTTTTTGTTTTCATTTCCTAAAAGTTGAAAGAAAACTAAAACTTTCATTCTTTGACAACTTTTTTCTAAACTCAATATTTTCGGACTTATAAGCAACTGAATATAGGTCTATGATTAAAAATGCAAAATTTCGAAAATTCATAACTCAAAAATTTTGACAATTAAACAAAAATAAAAAAATACGTATCTGTTTTTTTTCGATACAGAATAGAAAAAAAATATTTTTGGCCGATTTTAAGAGGTCGACTAAAATCTCACGTGGAATTGCCCATATATATATATACCTTTTATCTATTTATTGCAGAGTCTCGATTTTCTGTCATCAAAAAATGATTCGCGGAGAGAAAATATTTCTAGCCGGAGATATATTTATTTTCATTGCGCGAATTCTTATTGTCATTTTATGTATTATTATATTATTATTATTACACTGAGAGAAATAGATTCTACGCCGAAACTATATAAATTGTACCAGGTACCACATTTGATGCTACAAATACATAACCACATTTTTATATTACATCTTTGATGGTACTCTCAGTAACATAATAATAGTACCGGGTAAAATCCACTTTTTAACATCAAAATCATGCCATCCATTTCTCTCAGTGTATTATTAATGGTACACTCAGAAAAAGAGTTGGCTGCCATAACCAATTAAATAGTTGCTATAGCGCGATCCAATTAATTGGTTAGCACATCCAACTATTGGATACTGTTTCCATGTGAAAAGGTACCCCAGCTATGTATGTAATTCAGCTAAGGTAATGCAGCTAAAAAGTTGGATGTGTCAACCAAGAAATAGTTGCCCCATCCAATTAATTGGATCGCGCTATAGCAACTATTTAATTGGCTATGGCAGCCAACTCTTTTTCTGAGTGTATAAACGTAATTTATAAAATTATAGTGAGAATTCAACCAAATGAAAACGTTTTGGATATTATTATATGTTATCACAGAAAAAAACTGAACTCAAAATGAGTCAGAAAAGTGACTCATTATGAGCTGCAACAAAAATCAACCTCGTAGATGGCGCCACGTTCCATGTCATTTAACATAGACTCATTATGAGTTGCAACAAAAATAAGTTCAATTTTTTTGTGTGATGCAATTATATAAAATTAGAAATTTTATGATTTTTTTTAATCTGTGGTATTTTATTAGTGGTAGACAGATTTGAAATTCTTTGTAGGATTTTGGACGTCTGACTGAAACTGACTTTTACTACTGATGGTCAAATTAACAGAATTTAAAAAAAGACAAATTTATAGGGGAGAGTGGGGCAAGACGGGGTTCACAAATTAAGCAAATGAAAAGAGAAATAAGAGAAGTGAAGAAAACAAAAAAGTAGCCCGTCTTGTCCCACTCTCCCCTATAAATTTTACTTTATTATCAAAGTCGCATAGTGCTGCCCACCAAGCTGCCCACAATATGTGACAAGATGACATTTTATATAGTATCATCTCGGTCTCCTTAAATATGAAAATTTTCATGTCTCGGTTAGGATCTCACAATCTTGATTCATCTTTTGGTATTAATTTGAGAAATTTAGATTTGCGTTAAAGAAAATTAACCACAAAATATATAGTTGAAAAGTGCAAATTAAATAAATAAAAAATTTTCAAATTCGTTAACATTTTTAAATTACTAGATCAACCGCGGGCGTGTTTATTTTGTTTACTAAATAATAACAAAAATTTTATTAAATAATATTGATATTTATTATTACTCGTACAATAAATTTTAATAAATGTAAACGGAATATCTATGTTTCACCAAAAACATTTTTTTTGTTAAAACGTAAAATGGATGGGTTTTTTGCATGAACTTGTTACTTTACTTCCCTAGAAAAATTTTATGAAGTACAAAAAAATATTGATGCACCTAAATCGCCTAAAATTGACTGTTTACATATACCCCGAGATTTTGAAATTTTCCTAATATTCGGGGTAAATGTAAACACCACTGTAGTTAAGCGAGGTTTAAGAAACATAAGTTATTACAAGTATACTACTGTTTTAAAGGATAGAAAAACTGAAAAAAAATTCTTCGTAGATGTATAGCAAATCAACCAGTTGACATATAAAATATATATCATATAAAATAAACAATCAACCATTACAAAAATAGTAATGGAAAAACTGGAATAACTTGAACAAATGTTAATAGATTTTTATTCAACTTGGCAAAAAAAAGTTTTTAAGGTTGCTGAATAAGAATCTAAAATCGAATTTTTAAATATTTTCATTTTTCAAAATGATAGATCCAATAATTTATTGAATTATTTTATTAAAATTTTTTTTTCTAGTACTACTAAAGGTAAACCCAAAAATATTTTACATACATCATGTGTGACACACGTTACATGTGACGTACTTCACATACATCATGTGTGACACACGTTACATGTAACTTACTTCACGTACGACATATGTGACATGTGACATTCATGTTCTTTTTTAAATAGGATATGATGCTTTAAATAATAGTTCATAATCGTATAACCTTATTGGCTGTTTATCATTTCATTAATCCTTTATTAAATTTCTACGCAAAGTTTCCAGTTGTTGGGTTTTTCCCATTACTGTTTTGGTGCTATGGCTGTAAGTGGTGGTAGGAACCGGATTTAGTGTTAAGGGGTTACATACCTTTTCGACCACAAAAAAGAGTGATTTTCATCATTATTTTCAGAATTCTCAGTAAAATTTTATTGGAATAATGTACATTGTAACTGATAGTACATGTTGTAATGAAATTTTAGCAACTTTAAAACTGAAAAAATATTAACATTTGTGGAAACTATAGTTGTTTTACCAAAACACTTTATTTTAAGGTGGCCTGCGTTTTGCACGATAAAACGGGAATTTCTCAACAGAAATCAGAAGTAAAGGAAATTTTGTTAGTTTACTGTGTTATCTGTAACTTCACTTCACATTCATATCAAACACTCTTACATCTTACTTATATACTGTCACTAAAATATCATCTGATTTCTTATTTTGTAACTTCTATCCAATCTTACATTACTATTCTATCAATGTGACGCTTAATTCCCTCTTACCTCGTAATTATACACTTAATTAACTCTTACTCTTTCTTCACTGTCATTCTTTATACAAATAAGCTTCACTGACACTATAAGTTAATCACATTTTTCTTTTATTCACTATTATCCTAATATTATATTTTCCTTACTTTTACCCACTGTAACTCAAAAAATATTCTTTCAGGGTCAAATTGACGCATATATCATTTGTTCAGAACATCTCAAAAAATATCTTCCTGAAGTTTCAACCAATTTGGCCGAAAGCCAATTTCTGTACATTTTGTGCGTTGTCCTTTTGGTACAAATTAAAATTCTTTCGTTCACGAACTAGCTATTATACCTATAAAGAAACCCTGTAAATTGCTTTAGCGGTTTAACGCTTATTTAGCGTAGCAGTGCACTGAAAGAAATGATTTCTGTATGTTAGGAATTTGGTTATGTTTAAGAATTTCTGTCAAGTTTGGAGAAACCAAATGTTGATTTTACCTCAATAGTTGGGTTTAATGAGACATTTAAAAATGAGGAACACCTAACCTATTATTTGTAATAGATTTCCGTACCCTGCCAGAAGAATGGACTGAAATTGTACTGGGGAATTAGTACTGAGAGCTCAGTGCTATTTCAGTGAAAATTTGCTGCGTTTCAGCACTGAAATTGTACTGGGAAAAATTACCTACAAAAGGGTCGCTATCGGTAATGTTTATGGCTTGACCGTCATTAAGTTGAAGGACGAATATTTCTTTGTTAATGTTAAAAATAATTTTTATTTATATTTCAACGTTATATTTGTTTTTTATGAACTCAGATTCTTTACAAGTAATTATTATGTATGCTAAATATTCATGTTAATCAAAATTCAAAAATAATTTCCGTTTTTACGTAACAATTAGAGTTTGCGAAATAGTTAATAACTATTTTAATTAAACATTTTTTAAAATAGGCAAGAAATTTTTTTTCGATTTTTTGAGTCCCAAAAAGGTATGTAACCCCTTAAAATAGATGCGAAGTGTGAATGTTGCACGCGCCAACCTAAGTCTATTCTGCATATTAATAATCATTATTCGTTTAATCCAGTTCTTGAGTTTTTTGTTCTGTATTTGTATTTCACAAAATGAAACTAAATATCTTTAATTTAAATTAATTTTTTATCCTTACGTATATTGTTAATAAATAATATTTGTTCGATTCAAGGAAGAAATAATTAAATGAAACAATAAATATCCATTTTGTTCACAACGTTTCGATTGACTAGTTCGCCATCATCATCAGATCACTTTAATAAACAAATTCACAAGTAACATAAAATAATTTAAAAATTAAAAATAATATAAAAAAATATATATCTTCGAATTTGTTTAATTTATATATATTTTTTATATTATTTTTAATTTTTAAATTATTTTATGTAACTTGTGAATTTGTTTATTAAAGTGATCTGATGATGATGGCGAACCAGTCCATCGAAACGTTGTCAACAAAATGAAAAAATCTGGATAGAATGGTATCAAGTACTCAAAATTATTTTTTTTAAACGTAAGGTCCCTTTCACCTCGTCAGGGCATATATATATATATATATATATAAAAGTGGGACTATAATGTTTAAACACTGAAAAAATGAATTTTCTCCTAAACGGAGCTAAAAACCGGGTTTAGAGCGCTCCGGTGAGTAGAAACCTCTTTTTTTAAATGTTTAAACATTCTAGTCCCACTTTTTCATATATGTCTTTTTAGTAAAAAACCTCAGCTTTTGTTAAAAAAAAGAATCGTATCTATCCCCCTGTTATAGTCAGCAAAAATATATATATCCCCACCTGTATTGTTTCATATTCGTTTAGCTGCAAAACGACTTTGCAACTCAGTCTTATTTCTGCCTTTGAAGTGTCACTCTATGAAGTGATAAAAAGTAAAGTGTGTCTATTTAATAAATTAGACCGTAACATTTTGGCGATCCTGCCAGAAAAGCAAGAAACGACATAAAAATAATTCGTCAAACTGTGCTATCTTCGAGTGTGAACCTGTTTTTCTACGGAAAATATTCGAGTTCAATTAAAGAAGGAAAGGCTCCATGGGTACTCTACGGATACCTTCGAGAAATTTAATATGTCATATTAATTGAGGTGTTTGAGTTTGTCGATCTAGACAATAGGACTCAGAAGAAGACGACTTCTGGAGGAATTTCATTCAATTGGAGGTCCAGGCAGATAGGTCAGCCGTTTACTTGAGGTGATTTGCAGCAGTGTCTACGACCACTCTTCACACATCATCAGGATCCAGAAGAAGCAGAAATACGTAAGATTTATTCAACGAATAATATACATTTGAAATGTTTGATTAATTAAATGGTAACTAGACTATTAGTAAGTCTTAGTTTCCTCAATTAAATAAACTATTTCTCTGAATATCCTTGTTGTAAGTGTGTAGCCACTTGAACAAGTGAAGAGAACTAAAAACACATAACTTTTGTTCAAGATTAAATGTAGGAGTTACGAGTTTAGTTCATGAAAATAATAACAGAAAAGATAAGATAGTAAAATTAGGCAGGGAATTAACGTAAAATACTACGAAAGAAACAGATAACGAATCAGAAAATGCATCCCATAACGAGAGTCATTTCGGTGATAACGAATCACAATCCGATGTTCAACAACAAACAAATAGAATAAATAATTATAAAATAATACAAAAACAAAATTTAGGAAAAATCGCAGCGAAAGATATAATCAGAACTATCAAAATTTTAACGGGACAAGACGATTATGGAGTTGAAGATTTTATTAAAAACGTTAAAAGAGCAAAAAGACAATGTTACCAACCAGACCTATTATTAGGTTTTATAATTTCTGAAAAAATCACCGGAAACACAGAAAGAGCAATACGATATTTAGATTTAGACAGCTATGCAAAAATTTTCAATGCTTTACGTGCAAATTTAACGCAAATCAGTTCAGTGTCAATGCTTCTATCAAAATTATTAAATTGCAAACAAAACCTTACCGAAGATATGCAGAGTTTTAACAATAAATATAGGAAAATTTGTCATGAATTAAAATACACAATTCAATCAGAATACACAAACCCAATTAAACAAGTAAAATTTTGCCACGATTTCCAATAACACCAACAATTAAAGGAATTCTTAAACCTTTTCAAAATTATCAGAATTTGTCAAATAATGTAAATGCACCAGCAGTGCAAGTTCCATCACAGATACCGAAAAACAATTACACGACTTTTCAAGTGAAAAAGAATTTTTATATGGGTAAAGATTAGTTCCAATCAGAATATGGTGTTCATTTAAACTATTTCTGCAGACAAAAATTATTTCACATTGCCAATGAAAACTTCCCATTACCCGAGGATGGAATAATTGGATTACCATTTTTGCAGAAATATAAAAACTACGCTATTATTCCAAAAATCCTTATCATAGAAAAGTGGAAGACACCTTTACATGAAGATGGATATTTTGTAGAGCAACATAAAATGCGGATTTGTAACATCATAATGAATAAAGAAGATGGTGATATTTTAATAGAAGTTCATCCAAAAATTCCCACCGGAGTTTATAAAATACAAAACGGAATTATGAAGGCATCTGTTTATAATTATTCTAATTAACCTTTAAAAGTGCCAAACAAAATTGAAGGAATACACATAGATAAAATGTATTACGACATCAGAAACGATGAAACATTCAAAAATAAAACAAAATTAAAAGCTGAAAAACTACCTGAACGATTAATTGATTTAAAAAATAAAACAAGATTAGCTTATTTGGATAAAAATACAAAAGAAGATCTTTGGAGAATAATCGAAAAATATCACTGTAATTTTACCTTAGACGACGACGAAATTCCCTGCACAAATTTTACTAGTAAACAAAATTGTATTAAAAACTGAAAAAATAATCAATGACTTTAGAAAATTAAATAAGAATACAGATCGAGAAGTATATCCCCTACCAGTGATTGAAGATGTTCTCTTACACTTAGGAACAGCAAAATGCTTTTCAGCATTTGACCTGTCTTCAGGATTTCTCCCAATTCTAATGGAAAAAGGAAGTTGAAAATATACAGGATTCAACACAACTACTATCGGTTCAAAAAGAACTGGCCCCTGACTTTGAAAACTTACAACGTAGGTAAAAAAAATCATAGAGAGTTAAGACAAACTGAAGTTGTTAGCTTAATTATCTAACTGTTTGCATACAAAATTTCACAACTCCAAAAAAATTTTTGTTTGAATTATGGATTTTTAATTGAAAAAAGTACATGGTTTTTTGCGTGATTTTAGGAATAGTCTACTTTGAAAGCATGTAGCTCATTTAAATAATATTCAATCGGCATACTGATTTTTTTCCACAATATTTGTATCCTTCTTAAATATAAAGTGGAAATTTTTAAAAATTTTTTTATTAACTTTCTGAGATTATTTAAATCAAAAATAAAATGTTATCTCTTTTGCGAACAGACGTACAGCTTTAAAATAAAATGCAAATTATGTAAAACGTTTTCCTTAGCCAGAAACAATTTGAAAAACCTGGTAAAAAATTTTGTTTAATAATTATTTAAGAAAATGTTTTTCATTTTTTGCTTTATTACACCATTAAAGCAAGGTGCAGGCCATCGTAAATCTATTTCGCAAAGGCGTGGATGTTTAAAATCTTGAAAACCAATTTTTTCTATCAGCGCTCAGGTATAAATGAGCCTGTATGCATGCACTGAAAAGAATTGAGGATTTACGTGTAATAAGAGGATACACACAATGTTAAGTAGGTAGTGGGTATCCTCTTATTGCATGTGAACCCTCAATTTCTTCAAAAAAAGGTAATAATAGTAAATTGAAATTTAATAATATAGAGCATGTAATGAATATTTGTTTTAAATAAATTTAAATATAAAGATTTATGTTAATTAGATTCAAAAAATTAAGTAAAATAAAATGGAAATAATTGAATTAAAAATTGAATAATTAATGGTATTAAAAATAAATATTTAATTAAATTACAAATTTAGGATAAAGCAAATAATATTTAAACAATTCACTTATTATTTAACAATTTATTAAATATTACTTTACTGTCTCTCTTGCATTCATTGACTAAGACTGACGTTAAAGCTTTTCCTACTGTATAATAAGTAGATAAAAATTTGTATTGCTTAATCTATTAATTGCAAAATTGAAAATTTTAAACAATTTATATACTTTTGCAAGGTATTGATACTAAATTATTCTATAGATTTTGTGTTCTAAACGTTATTATGTCCACAATTGAATAGTTGGGCACAATAAGGGGACGTACGCGCCGCAACACGCTATAACGCCAGTCACACGATAGAAATTCTGGAAAAATTGGAAATTAAATATTTTAGAAAATAATGACCAAAAACTAACAAATTTAAATTCTCAAAATTCATTCAATTTTTAAACATAACTCGTTGTATCTTCGGTAAATATTACTGAAATTACTTGTAATTTGGCATACAAACGCATTTGGGTCCAAAGAAGGCGATAACATAATTAAAAATTTTAAAAAATGAATTGTTTATTAATTTTTAATTATTTTTAGAGATCCTTCGATAATCACGTTTGCTTATCTTTGCCGTCAAAAAGTCTGTGGGGAAGTTTAGAGTTGAGCAAACTTCCAGTGAGACATTTGTTTATTACTATTTGAGGAAGTTTTCTGTTAAGTTACAGAAAGATTCCTTAATTATTTATTGAAATATTTTAATTTTAAGAGAAAGGGCGGCGCGCAGTGAACCTTTATCTACGTGCAGTCGCAAGTGATATTTGTTCACTGGCTCAACAAAACATGCTTTATTTCTTAGGAAATTAATTTTTTAAAGATTTTAATTTTATAAAAAAAATATTTGTTTAATAGTTTGTGAAAAATGTTTTATTGACATTTCATTATTTGTAATTCTTATCCATTTTAGCAGAAACGAAAAACGTACATTAATATTTGTATGATATTATTATTAAATAAATGATCATGGGAAGGTGAATTATTGAATGAAAAATCCAATGTGTTTCGTCAGTGTAACGACGTTTCGTTGGCTAAGGTTTGCCAACCTCATCAGGCTGAATTTATTAAACAAAAAAACACTTCAAAAAAATATTGTATATAAATTTAATTGCAAAGACTGTCCTGCATCATATATCGGCGAGACGAAACGATCACTACAAACTCGCATAAATGAACACAAAAAAGTGAACGACAACTCTGTAGTTTATCGACACCGCTCTAATTTTAATCATGAATTTGACTGGGAAAACACACAAATTTTGGACAATGAACAAAATTTTACAAAACGACGAATATCTGAAATGATCCATATTGAAACAAATCGTTCCACTATTAACAGAAAGGAAGATATTTTCACTCTAAATCAAACTTTCTTTCCTCTTCTTAGACGTATAGACTCTTGCTTACAATGACAATACAATAAGCACTATTTCCACAAGGTAATAATAATAATAATAATATCCTACCTAATTCATTAAAACATGAAAACACGATTTAATTCGTCAAAAAAGTAAAAAACAATAAATAAATAAAATATAAACACATGTTCCACATTAAAGATAAAGTTAAAATTTAAAAAGGAAGACATTATCCTACACTGTCTCAGTGTCAAGTGAAATAAAATTGAGAATTTACAAATATAAGAAAGTCAAATTGATAGAAAAGAAAAGAGTCAATGAATTGGTATATAAACACAGGTTGTCAGCAAGTTATGTTATTGTATTGTCACTGTAGGCAAGAGTCTATACGTCTAAGAAGAGGAAAGAAAGTTTGATTTAGAGTGAAAATATCTTCCTTTCTGTTAATAGTGGAACGATTTGTTTTAATATGGATCATTTCAGATATTCGTCGTTTTGTAAAATTTTTTTCATTGTCCAAAATTTGTGTGTTTTCCCAGTCAAATTCATGATTAAAATTAGAGCGGTGTCGATAAACTACAGAGTTGTCGTTCACTTTTTTGTGTTCATTTATGCGAGTTTGTAGTGATCGTTTCGTCTCGCCGATATATGTTGCAGGACAGTCTTTGCAATTAAATTTATATACAACATTTTTTTGAAGTGTTTTTTTCTGTTTAATAAATTCAGCCTGATGAGGTTGGCAAACCTTAGCCAACGAAACGTCGTTACACTGACGAAACACATTGGATTTTTCATTCAATAATTCACCTTCCCATGATCATTTATTTAATAATAATATCAACTAAACTATGGAAGGATTTAACTCTACTCAATTATTAATATTTGTAATATAAATTTCTGAACGCTTGTAAGCATATTTTATAATACCTAATTTTTATTTAGGTTAATAAAATAAATAATAATAAATACAACTATTATATGCCGTTAATTTATTTAAAATTAATTGTAATTTAAATAAATAATTATTTCCTTTTATTTTTCAACTGTTTATCACTAAATCATATTCAAGAGTGTGCAAAAGTTTGTAAATAATTTCAATGATCAAAATATGAAATACTTTGTACATAAACGATATACTAACAAAAGTTATTATAAATATATTGCAAAACAATATATTTATATTCTGTAGTTAAATACAGTTTATATTATTTCTCAATATATAAACATTTTCAACTAAAAATTTTTAACTAAAAAATATTTAATTATTATTTAAATATTAATTAGACGTATAATTTTAACATAATTTATTTATAAAATTATATTATTTAATAGTAAGATTTTAAGGAATCTTTCTGTAACTTAACAGAAAACTTCCTCAAATAGTAATAAACAAATGTCTCACTGGAAGTTTGCTCAACTCTAAACTTCCCCACAGACTTTTTGACGGCAAAGATAAGCAAACGTGATTATCGACGGATCTCTAAAAACAATTAAAAATTAATAAACAATTCATTTTTTTTAATTTTTAATTATGTTATCGCCTTCTGTGGACCCAAATGCGTTTGTATGCCAAATTACAAGTAATTTCAGTAATATTTACCGAAGATACAACGAGTTATGTTTAAAAATTGAATGAATTTTGAGAATTTAAATTTGTTAATTTTTGGTCATTATTTTCTAAAATATTTATTTTAGAAAAAAATCTCAAAGGAAAAAAAGATGCGCCTTTTAATTTCCTATAAGACACTGTTCTTAAAAAATCAAATTTTACAATTTCAAATTTTTCCAGAATTTCTACCGTGTGACTGGCGTTATAGCGTGTTGCGGCGCGTACGTCCCCTTATTGTGCCCAACCATTCAATTTGCATTGATATAATTACCTTTAATGAGATGTATATAAATCATAAAAGCCTATTACAGTTTGCTATTATAATTTCGAAGCTTAGGTTTTTATAATATTTTTCTTAGTTTCAATATTAATTGTTTTCTAAAAATGAGTTTTAAATGATCTTTTTGTGGTCCAAAATTGCTTACTGCAATTCGTTTTTGAATACTGGAAAATTTTAGTTTAGTTTTATCCAAACTGTCGAAAGTGAAGCTTCGTTAATGGTATCCACAGTGTAGTGATATTATACAGTGTTAAATTTCACTTTTTCGCGAACATTTTTTGACTTTTAATAATCGTTTTTGAAAAAGTTAGTATGGCTAGCCAAATAACAATTGAAAACTGTGAATTTACAGTGATTGACGCAGGAAGTAATGGTAATTGTTTGTTTAAATGTATCGCCAAATATTTTAATAATAAAAATTATGCCAAGTTTGCCGAGATATAGTTAATTATGTTGTTTTTAATTGGGAAGAATATAGAGAAGAAGCCAAGCATGTATTGCACGTAAATACTCCACTATCATACAAAACTAAAATGGGAGTTGCTGGACGCTACGGCTCTATGTTAGAATGCCGAGCAGCTTCAAATTTGTTGAAAATTAATATTAACGTGATGCGTATGAACCAAGACGAAACTTTTTATACCCTTTCATTTGATCATAATACTACAAATGGAAAAATTTATCTACTATTTACAGAACAATATCAAAAACAAGATTGCGATGGACATTTTCAACTATTAACTCCTGTTAACAGTGATACGTCAGATGTTATGGAAATAGATCAATTGAATGGAAATATTTTAAATGATGTAAATTTTGACAGGCCAATGTTAGGCAGCATAAATATGAGTACTGAAGATTTATTAATAACAAACGAACTTTCAAGCTGTGAATTAAATAAATTAAATATTGATCCAAAGGAAAGCAATTTTCACTATTTTTCAGAAGAAGAAAAAAAATTAATTTTTCGTGCAAGGCAATATTTTGAAATGGAAAAACGATTTGAAATTAATGACAAATCGAAAGTTGTACAACGTACTGTAGACTGCTTACAAATTTCTGAAAGAAGTATAAAACGAATAACATCGGAGTGGTTAAATAAAGGGAAATTTGATATAGCACCAAAAAGTGGGAGGCCACCAATTGAATGTGATGATTTCTTGAAAGGAATAATTAGAAGAAAAATTCATAACTTTTACGTGAGAAGAGAATTTCCGACAACTAAAGCTTTGTATGAAGAATTGATAAATGATGTACCTGATTTGCCACACTTTAAATTAGCAACATTACGAAATTTGATGAAAAATTTAAACTTTTCTTATGTTAAACTAAAAAGAAAACCAGTATGGATGGAAAGTAGTGCAATAGCAGCGCAAAGGGACAATTTTCTACGTAATATTAAATTCTATCGTGATAATGGCTACAATATCTTTTATACTGATGAAACATGGTGCGGAGCAAATCACACAAGAAAGTATGGTTGGGTTGAAAATTTAGATTCAAGTGAAAATAGTAATTTTGATTATTATCGCAATAACGTACAAGAAGTTTTTGGTCAACGGGGAGGATTTATAACGCCATCTGGGTCAGGACTTCGAGTTATTATTCTACATATTGGTGGGAAAAATGGATTTGTAGCCGGATGTTCAAAATGTTTCATCGGAAAAAAAGGAACTGATGATTATCACGGTGAAATGAACGCGAAACACTATGAAGAATGGTTCCGGCATGTGTTAACAGTTCTACCACCAAAATCAGTAATTGTTATAGATCAAGCACCATACCATACAATGCTTGATCCAGAATTTCGAAATCCTACTGCTGAATGGTTAAAAGCCAGGATTATCGAATGGTTAATTAAACGTGGAGTACCAGTACCCGACTTTGCAGAAGACTTTAATGATTTAACAAAACAATCTTTGTTAGAATTGTTACGAAGTTATCGTTATCCAAAACAATATTTACTTGAAAAAATAACAACAGAAATTCGTGGCAGTGAAATTAAATTATTATGGTTGCCTGTCGCTCACTGTAAATTCAACGCAATTGAACTTATATGGGCATTTGCCAAAAATTATGTTGCAAAGCATAATAAAGTTCACAAAGTTCAAAATGTCCATAAGTTGTGTTTAGAAGCCTTGGATCATGTAACACCATTACTATGGTCGAATTGTGTTAGACATGCTAAAACGGAAGAAGAAAAATCAAGAAAAACAGATCAATGTGTTGAAGCGCAAATTGAATCTCTTATTATTAACACTGCTCACGATAGTGATGATGACGATCAAGAAAGTTTATCCTCAAATAATTCCGAAGAGGAATTGTAAATAGGTAAATTAATATTTAATTTGTAATTTATTTTTTGTTTGGAGTGAATTTTTAAAAATTTTTATAAAATCTATAACAAATAACTAAAATAAATAATGAGTTAATAAAAATTTACATTCAGTTAAATTATAGTCGATCAAAGTGAAGTAGAAATAAGAAATAAATTTTGTTTATTTTAGAGAAGTGTCCATGCGGCCAAGAGAGTTTCAGGTATACAGAATTGATGTAAATATAATGAGTCGAAACAACCACTACCTGTATTCAAAAGAGAAAAATAAAGAATAAAGCTACAAGAGGAAGAAGTGGTGAGAGAGAGAGAAACACCTGGAAAATAATGTTTTCTTAAAATATGACTTTTACGTTTTGCAATTATTGTATTTATAGATTAGGAGAATTCAAATTATAATGGTGTTAATTATTAAATAACCGATGTGATATTTTATACTTTTTTTAAATATATTTATTCAGTGTTAGTATATTTAAATTAAATTTTCATTAAATCAATTTTATTAAATTTTATTTATTTATGACAAAAAAATATCCCGAGGATATCTTGGCATCATATCATGATATCCTGAAATTATCTTCAGGATATTCTAAGTTGTTCGGAGGATATCCAAACCGACAATCTCTAAAGTTTCCGTAAGATATCAAGGAATATCTTCAGAATATTTTAGAGATATTCTGTGGATATCTTACAAATATCCTGTAAGTTTTTAAAGGACGTGTCTGGAATATCCAAGAGAAAATGCTATTTTCAGAAAAAGAAAACGATATTTTCGGGATATTCATATAGGATATCTTTGGGATATTCCTAGAATATCCAAATATCATCATACAATAATTCCAAGGATATCCTGCGGTTGTTTTCAAAATATTGCAATTATTTAATTATTTTGTTATATTACTCAAATTAAATAATATAAATGTTAATATTGATATAAATATAAACACAATATTTTAGTAAAATAAAATTAGGCTGCTGTTGATATTTTTTTGTCTGATTATTGTACAATTCTTTACTTGATTTAAAAGTGTTACAAGCGAAATAAAAATATTTTACGTTCAAAGGCCCTCCTTCCTATACCACTGCTAGATCCCCCAAAAAAAGTCTTCAAAGTTGTAAATAACAAATAAGAATAGAAGCCACATATAAAAAAAAGTGCGGTAGTTTACTACTGTTATAGAACTCTTTACCGTTGACAAAAGGGTTTCATGTCCGACTGCACCTTGCTTTAATGGTGTAATAAAGCAAAAAACGAAAAACATTTTCTTAAATAATTATTAAACAAAATTTTTTTACCAGGTTTTCAAATTGTTTCTGTCTAAGGAAAACATTTTACATAATTTGCATTTTATTTTAAATCTGTACGTCTGTTCGCAAAAGAGATAACATTTTATTTTTGATTTAAATAATCTCAGAAAGTTAATAAAAAAATTTTAAAAAATTTCCACTTTATATTTAAGAAGGATACAAATATTGTGGAAAAAAATCAGTATGCCGATTGAATATTATTTAAATGAGCTACATGCTTTCAAAGTAGACTATTCCTAAAATTACGCAAAAAACAATGTACTTTTTTCAATTAAAAATCCATAATTCAAACAAAAATTTTTTTGGAGTTGTGAAATTTTGTATGCAAACAGTTAGATAATTAAGCTAACAATTTCACTTTGTCTTAACTCTCTATGATTTTTTTACCTACGTTGTAAGTTTTCAAAGTCAGGGGCCAGTTCTTTTTGAACCGATAGTAGAGGACATTATCAATTTACCCTAATGTATGTTGGTTTGAACAATGCACCTGCCACATTTCAAAGAATGATGGACCACGCCTTTCAAGGATTAATTGGTGATGCACATTTTTTATACTTACATGACATTGTTGTTTTTGGATCTACATTAGAAGAACATAATATAAATTTAACCAAATTCATGGAACGAGTAAAAACATTGGGATTAAAATTGAAACCGGATAAGTGTTAATACCTTCAGCCAGAATTAGAATATTTAGGACATATTATTGCGGACAAAAGAATAAAACCAAATCCTTTAAAACTGTAGATCTTACAATAAAACCTAACACTCAAGGAAAATTATGCAAAACAAGGCTAACAAAAGATTTACCCCAATTCAAAAAATAAAACTGGTTAAAATATTTTGAAAATCGAGTTAAAGAAGTTATAGATAAGAAACTGATTTCACTAATTCTGAAGTACCCAAAATTAATCTATCAATGGAAAGAGAAGCACGAATAATGGTTTCCTAAATGTAAGCTACGATTTACTACTCAACATAAATGAAAGTGACAGTCATGCATTTAAATTAATTGTTTAAAACAGTATGTAAATCTTTGAGTAAAAAAAGTTAGGTCTAACATATGTAACAATAAAATGAGTATTGTTGACGTCGTTATATCCTACAAAAGACAACCACATAGAAACTCAGAATTACATATTAAACCTTATTTATATAAAAATGTAAAACTTAGGTTTTAGGGACTAAACCCTATCTAGCGAGAGGGATGTTATAGTCAGAAAAATTATATATATATATATATATATATCCCCACCTGTATTGTTTCATATTCGACATGAGCTGCAAAACGTCTTTGCAACTCAGTCTTATTTCTGCCTTTGAAGTGTATTTTTAATTTCATTAATAAATTGTCACTCTCTGAAGTGGTAAAAAGTAAAGTGTGTCTATTTAATAAATTAGACCGTAACACCCCCCCAAAAACTAAAAATTATTTTTAATTTTGATTTTTTGGGCCTAAATTTTTTTTTCAAAATGCTTATTTCCAATCGAAAAAGCATGAAAAAACCTTTCCAAATTTTTAATATTCTAAAAGTGTTTGTTATATTCCACAACACGCAATTTGGCGCATGTCAGATAACACAGGCACACAACAAAAATTTCAACCACTACCCTGAGTGTGTTAAGGGGGTTCTAGGGGATTAAAAGAGGGAAGAATTTGTTTTTGGTAGTCTTTTTTGGTTTCGGCGACCCAAAAAACGTAGGTTAAGACACCGCACTCAATTTTTCGTGAAAAATCGAATTTCAACCCTCGCCTTGAGGGTGTTATGGGGGTTGAGGGGGGTTAAGGGAGGGAAGAAGCTATTTCTAAACTACTTGACCCAAACGGCTGGCTCAGTTCTATCATAGTAACAAGTAGCGTAACAATAGAGGTCAAGCCCCTAGGGCCAGTAAATCCTGGGGCCCACGAGTGGATATAAAATTGGATTGATATTGGGAAATACCTGCTTGCAGCAATAATAAAATTAATCCTGAATTTCTTTTAAAACAATGAGTTTTTCTAGTCGCACACTGAAAAAACATTCTGTACAGGGTATACTTAACACAAAATTCTAGTTTAAAAAACCATAATTCTGGTTAACCTAACCAGAAAAAATGTAGTTATGGTATATTTAACACAAATTCTAGTTAAAAACAGGTTTTTTGGTACATTGTATATTCTAAACCGGTTTAGGTTTTGCGGGCCCTTTCTCTATAAAACGAACTACTATATGGCACTGTTTGTGTGCCTAAGCTCGAAAGCAGTACATCTCGAAATAGTCGGAGACCTAACAACAAAATCATTTATTGGAGCCCTTCAGAGATTGATGATTTCCACGGGGCCGATGCAGAACTTAGCTTTGTGTTGCGTGACACTGAAATTTATGGGAATGTCGTTGAGGACACATTAGCCAACCGAAGTATCAAATGGAAATTTATACTACCTTCCCCACCACATTTTGGTGGCTTGTCGCAGTTAAATATTAAATCAGCGAAATCACACAATACAAAAATTATTTGGAATTCTTGCTCTCACATATGAAGAATTTTCCACTTAAGCACCTCGTGGACCATCGTGGATTTTGGACTGACCCCCCTCCACCCGATTGTCTACATGGGCATTTTTTGGTGGAAAATAATATATTTGTAGGTTCGAAAAACTTGTAACTAAAAAGGTGTTTTATTGAAAAAAAAGATTTTGCTTCCTTCCTAAAGTTCAAAAGTTTTGGATTATAAATATCTTCTAATTAAAAATCTAATAATAATGTAATAATAATCAAGAAAAGAGATAAAATAAAATGTTTTTTGTGTCCACGTGGACATTTACATTGACCCCCTTCCCCCTCGTGGACAATCGTGGACTGTTCACAACCCCCCCCCCTAAACCGTCCACGTGGTATATGGACGACCCCTATGTTTTAAATCCTTTAGTTGAAATTACAATTATAATGTTTTTTTCTAATCATTTTAGCAATCAGATTTTGTGAGAACCACACCGCAAATACTGGTATCTCACTCCTGTCTTGAAATGAGTTGCTTTAAGTGTTTAATCCATTGAGATACAAAATCTGTCTTATTTTTAAACATTTAATTTCATCTCGTGTCTCATTTTAAGACATTAACGGTAACTCAATGCGTATAAGACACGTAAAAAGTCTTCTTACCGTGAGTCGGCTATTCGAAACACCTAACGTGTCTCAAATGCAGTGCTTAAAATGTGAGACATTTGTAACGTCTTACAATGAGACACATATCTTTTTTAAATATGTGTACTAAGATATCTTATGTGTTTCAAATATGGGGACAAAACGTCTCAAAATGAGACACTTGATTTTGCAGTGCAATTCTTTTTCCAGGCTACATTGTATCCAAGAACTTACTCTCCTTATCGGAATTAAGAAAATTCTACTAACAAATAGTAAAATTTAACTAGTTGTTAATAGTTTTTATTTTCATGAGCAAATCTTTCGCTTTTGTATAAGTAGAAATTATGGTGAATAGAACTAATTGTTAGTGAAATATTACTTTATTGAGAATAAGGAGATAAAAAAGGTGTTTACTAAAACAAATATTTGTTTGCTAAGTAGGGGAGACCGGGGCGTAATAGATTACTTCAGTTTATTCAAAAGTGGTAAATCAGAGTAATTTCGGTTTTTGATCAAAATAACGTACATGGCATACTGTATGTCTGTACGAAGTTTCATTGTTATTAATTTATTATTGTTGAAATTATGGTAGAAAAAGTGATTTTGACGCTTAAAAGTAAATTTTTTAAGTCATTGTTTTCTTGTTATATCTTTTTCAAAATTACTTATAAAAAATTTTTGTATATCAGGTTTTGAGCTTTAAACATTTGTTCTTAAAGAACAATTGACAATTTTTGATTAATACTTATACTTATATTCACTTTGTTTATTTTATTAAGAAAAACCTATTATATTTAAAATATTAATAAAATAATCCTGTCAAGTTTAATTTCTTGTAATTTATATAATAATAAGTACCAATGATAACCCTTTATTAAAAAAATAAGTGGAAAATAGATATTAAAAATTTTTAAGTAAATGGATTTTGCATTTCGCTACAACTTTTTAAAATTTGGAAATTTGCATGAAAATATTTAATGATTAAATAAAATATGTTCCATTTTCAATATTCTTTGTTATAAAAGTACAATAGAATCCAAAATTGTCAATATTAAATAATACTTCATGAACTAAATTCTAATTTCATTCCTGATTCAATACTCCCCGGCCCGAGGCGAAATGGCTCACCTTGCATTTCTCCAAAAACATTGTTCTAGAAAAAGAGTATAAGTGATATTAGGGTGTGCTCAAGGGGTGAACAACTCGTGAATAATGGTGTACACTTGTATTGAATTACCAATGTGAATTATCATGAATTACTGAATTATTATTGTAGTATAGGTGTTCACCAAATTCCTTAGTTGTTTGCCCCTTAGGTGTGCTTTTTTTAATTGAAAGCTGAGTTGTCAGGCTAAGTTTTTCACATGATGAAATTTTTATTAAAGCAGGAATGACGAAGTTAAGCAACAAAAAGTGAAAAGTGATCCATTACGCCCGGTCTCCCTTATATGGGGCCGATCAAAAAATACGTAACGCGTTTTGGGAGGAGAAGGATCGAGCAATTTGTAACGGTAAGGAGAAAAAATTGCGCTAAAGTATATAACATTTCGTTACGTGGGGGGGGGGGTCCAAATTTCCGTAAAATAGCGTTACGTATTTTTTGAACGGCCCCTATAAATAAATAAATTAAGTTAAATATAATAAGTAAAGTCTCATTGTAATAATATTTTAATTTTTTTTCTAGTTATTAAAAATATCGCCGAGAGTCTCGTTCTCTTAAATCTTAGTATCAATCTCGTCTCGTTTTATTCAAGTCTTGTCCTTGTCTCGAAAAAGCGAGACATGTCGTGACCAGTCTTGGTGTCGTTGGCAGCACTAAAATCGCACTTTTAACTAAAACTTTATTTTACTACTGGTTATAAATTTAAATGTCTTACTATAAAACTGAGTTCCACTACTGATAAAAGAAATTTACAGGTTTTATGAAAAAGTAACTTTTTGGTCTTTTTCATACATAAAGAAACCAAAGAGTTTTGGAAACTAGCACCAAAAAAAGATACCCGTGTTTAGCCGTTTTTCGAGAACAAGTTGTTTATGGTTAAAAACAACAACGGTAAAAACAACCATTAAAATGAAAGTAATCAATTGTCTTGCAAAAAATTTAGAAAACTAGAAAATTTTTTTGATAAGTTATTTTAAGAACTTTTTGTCTCTAAAATTAAATTTTGAGGGTGTTTGAGAAAGTTTTCATATATCATTGTTCATAGTTTTAGTAGACCTACAAATTGTACTAGGT
This sequence comes from Leptopilina myrica (nomen nudum), assembly GCA_032872475.1. Classification (NCBI taxonomy): domain Eukaryota; kingdom Metazoa; phylum Arthropoda; class Insecta; order Hymenoptera; family Figitidae; genus Leptopilina; species Leptopilina myrica (nomen nudum). The sequence goes on from CM065467.1 coordinate 10,856,183, forward strand.
CTCTATTTTTATATTATTTTGTTTTTTATTTTGTTACGCAGTGTTATAGTAAAATTTTGAAAGTCGTCTGACTAAAGTTGACTTCTACTACTTGCTACAAATTTGTTTCGTCTAACCAAAATTGTTCTTTCGTTACTAATAAGGAATAAGAAATTTGCAGTTTTCGTTGAAACTGATTTTTACCAGTAACAGAAAATTTGAACGTCTGACGAAAAACGAACTTGAACTACACGGAGAAAAAAATGCTGTTGAATCAATGACATATGAGTTTGATTCATTGAATAGTGTCATAACTATATAGCCCGTGCTGCCAAACGTATATGCTGTTGTTTTGAAAGCACCGATTCTAATGATTCGATAGTATGACTGTACATTATATGTATATGTACAGTCCCGGCCAAAATTGTCAGTCCACCCATTTTTAAAAGAATAATAAAATTTTTTTAAAATAAAATTTATGAAAATTGAAATTTTTTTTGGTTTATGTTTTGAAAGACGTTAAAATTTTAAAAAGAATAAGACCTCACAGAAGTCATTTGTCAAATATTTTTTCAAGATATTCTTAAAAAATCGCCATTTTCAATGTTTTACAAAAATTTGAATAACTTTGAAAATAATAAACGCTTTTTAATAATCTTAGGCTTATTTTAAAGGTCATTTTCTACGGAATAAGAATTACTTATAGTCATTAACCTGCAATTTTTTTCTTGGAATAAGCATGACGTCAAAATTGGACAAAAAAATTGGAAAAATTTGAAATCATTTTTTGTACTAAAAACTATTCTAAAACATATATAAAACATGATATGATGTAGATTTTTCAAGAAAATTTAATAAAAAAATTTATTTAAATTTTACAAATTCTTTTTCTTTTAATAATATTATTTCAAATTTTTCAAATTTTTTTGTCCAATTTTGACGTCATGCTTATTCCAAGAAAAAAATTGCAGGTTACTGACTATAAGTAATTCTTATTCCATAGAAAATGACCTTTAAAATAAGCCTAAGATTATTAAAAGGAGTTCATTATTTTAGAAGTTATTCAAATTTTTGTAAAAAATTGAAAATGACGATTTTTAGGAATATCTTGAAAAAATATTTGTCAAATGACTTCTGTAAGGTCTTATTCTTTTCAAAATTTTATCGTCTTTCAAAATATAAACCGAAGGAAATATTAGTTTTCATAAAATTAATGTTTAAAAATTTTTTTTTTCTTTTAAAAATGGGTGGACTGACAATTTCGGACGGTACTGTAAAACACTTTGTGCATCTTAGTTTTTAATAACTTAGATTTTTTCGCATCTTACGATTCACAAGTCCATAAACGTAAATATCTAAAAATATGTGGATCTAATAAAAAATTGTTCCAAATTTTTAGCATTAATGTGATCCACTTTAGTATCAATTTGATACTTTTAAGAAAACTTTCAAGTCCTTTTCTGCTGCATAAGAAAAATGAGAGGATAGAGAAAAAATAATATATGGAAGAGGAATAAAAGAAAATAATAGTAATAACAAATTTACAAACACTCATAAAAAAGAGGAGGGACTTGAAAGAAATGATTACATAATACTAAAGTAATATGTAATACTTTCAAAAAGGAAAAAAAAACTTTGAAATTTTCTCGTTGTATATTGAATGAGTGCCACGTTGCAGGGAAGTTTAATAAAACTCATCGATTATATGAAAGATGAAAGCGGTACCAGGAAATTCGCGTGGGTGGTCGAAAATTACATCCCCATAGGAAGTGTTAGTCGCGGTGCGGTGCGCCGGTTGAATCGGTTTTTGGTCCCCTGCGAGATATATGAATCGCGCGCGCATGAATGGAATTATATTTGGTCGATGCGATAGCAAGAAACAACGAGGATGACGACAACGACGACCCAATGGTTCTTCATTAAAGTGCACATGTATTGCGCCTTGCGCCACGACGCCTGCCGTCGGTGCGAAAAGTCGCGCAGACGTAAATGCCACGTGTGTATCCGGCGAACAGAATGCGTCAACATTCACATAAGCTTCCATCAAAAACATGCGCCCACAAATATTTATTTCAATTCTTAAGACGTATCTTCATTTCCCAAATGTATATTAGGCGTCAATTCCATGTCGCGCTGCGTGAGATACGAGCGAACACGATGCTCAAGCATATTCCTTTCATAACTCCCCCGCGTGAAAATGAAAGTATGGGCAAAAGATGGCAAAGTATGGGAAAGTGTGGGTAAAGTATAGCGAAATGTGGCACTAAGTTTGACAAAGTATGGTAAAGTATTGCTAAGGAGCGAATCCCATGGTTTAAATATGGCAGCAACAAAAAACAATTTTTCATCAAACAAAATAATAAAAAACACAAAAACTTTAAATAGTTTTCATTTTTAAACCATAAACAAAGTGAGGCATATACAAAATTATTTTTTAAATGGTTTTTGTTAATTTAACTGTTAAAACGAACTATGGGCAAAGTATGGCGAACCATGGGATGAAAGAAAACTTATTTTCTATACATTTTCGAACTATGGACAGAAGATGGCGAACTATGGGATGAAAAATAAACTATTTTCTATAGAATTTTGAACTATGGGTAAAGTATGGCGAACTATGGAATTAAATAAAAACTATTTTCTATACATTTTCGAACTATGGGCAAAAGATGGCGAGCCATGGGATGAAGAAAAAAGTTATTTTTTTAACATTTTCGAACTATGGGCAAAAGATGGCGAACTATGGGATGAAAAAAAAATATTTTTTATACATTTTCGAACTATGGGGAAAAGATGGCGAACTATGGGATGAAAAAAATATATTTTTTATACATTCCATCCGATTTCTGATGGAATTCCGATCCTATCGGAGTTTCCAGAATCCTTCTAGGAATTTCAATCAAATTTCAGATCGATTTTTTTAGGAATTCCAATAAAAATTCCGATAGAATTCTTTAAGGAATTTTAATCAAAATTCCGATCGGAATTCCATTTGAAATTCCGATCCCATTGGGATATTCAGAATCCAAATTGGAATTCTGACAGAATTCTTATAGGAATTCCAATTAAAATTCAGATCGGAATTATTTTAGGAATTCCAATCAAAATTCCGATTACGGACGGAATTCCGATTCCATCGGAATTTTCAGAAGACAGATCGGAATTTTGACAGAATTTTTATAGGAATTCTAATCAAAATTCCGATCCTATCGGAATTATCAGAATCCAGATTGGAATTATGACAGAATTCTAACAGGAATTCTAATCAAAATTTCGATACGAATTCCGACAGAATTCTTATAGTAATTCCAATCAAAATTCCGACAGAATTATTTTAGGAATTTCAATCAAAATTCCGATTTCTGACGGAATTCCGATCTCATCGGAATTTCCAAGTGAAGGTAAAATTCCCTGTAGAAGACGTGTCAAATTTGCACCGAATTTAGTCAGGTTGTTGTTGGGTATAAAAATTTATGAAATTTTAGTTAATACGAAATATTTCATATATTATTTTAGTTTCGTATTGACACGAAACTAAATTTAGTTTGTTAATTTAGTTTTATGTCGACTCTACCTTCAATAATTCGCCATACTTTGCCCACAGTTCGAAAATGTTAAAAAGATAACTTTTTTCTTCATACCATAGTTCGCCATCTTTTGCCCATAGTTCGAAAATGTATAGAAAATAGTTTTTATTTCATCCCATAGTTCGCCATCTTATGCCTATAGTTCGAAAATGTATAGAAAATAAGTTTTCTTTCATCCTATAGTTCGCCATCTTCTGCCCATAGTTCGAAAATGTAAAGAAAATAGTTTTTTTCTAACACACGCGCCGAAAGTACATCATTTCTTACCTGTTTAGAAGGTGGAAAGAGTAAGTCTTTCCCGGCGACAGGGAGGTAATGTTACTTTACCTCCCTGTTAGAATGACTTGTAACTACATATAGTTTAAGATGAAATATGTGTAATATTGTAATTTTTTTATATAAATAATCAATTATAAATAAATGTTATAACAATAATAATCATTTAATTTCCAAATATTAAAACTGTGATCTAATTACTGTGATATAATAATAAATAAATATTATTATAATATTAAAAACTATTTATTTTAAAAAGTTCCATTAAATAATTGAATAGTTGTACTTTCGGTTTACGTGTGTTAGAAAAAATAGTATGTGCACCACGGGAGGAAAATGATTTTCGCCTCGTGTTTTTACAGTTCTCGTCTTCGCTCGCAAGTACTCGCCTTCGGCTCGACGCTCGCTACACCTCGAACTGCAAACTTCACACTCGGGAAAACGATTACTTTCCTCCCTAGGTGCCCAATATACTATTCTTCATCCCATAGTTCGCCATCTTTTCCCCATAGTTCGAAAATGTATAAAAAATATATTTTTGTATAAAAATTAAAAAATAATTTTGTATATGCCTCACTTTGTTTATGGTTTAAAAATGAAAACTATTTAAAGTTTTTGTGTTTTTTATTATTTTGTTTGATAAAAAATTGATTTTTGTTGCTGCCATATTTAAACCATGGGATTCGCTCCTTAGCAATACTTTACCATATTTTGTCAAACTTAGTGCCACATTTCGCTATACTTTACCCACACTTTCCCATACTTTGCCATCTTTTGCCCATACTTTCATTTCCACGCGGGTACGTATATTTCCATGTCACTTGCAGTAACTTCTACCCAATCAGTACATTTTGCTTCCTCGTGAGGAAGCTTTGTAGTCGTTTAATTTACAAAATTTTTAAAAATCCTTTTGACAAATTTTCTTCTATATGGGACTATGTTATATAAGACCCTGAACAATTGTCCGGATGTATGTGTGTGTGTGTGTGTGTATGTGTGTGTGTGTGTGTGTGTGTGTGTGTGGATCCCGATTTTTGTGAACACGATAACTCGAAGAGGTTTTAACGAATTTGGCATATAAAAAGAATAAATTGAATGAGAGTTTATAGAATTAATGACAATTAAAGCAGAAAAATGACCTTTTTTTATCAAAAATTTAGTTCTTTCATCAAAATTATATTCCAGTACAATAAGATTTTACTCATTTTTTTCAATAATCTTATCCGTTGCATTAAAACGGATCGATTGGTATATATAAAGTATATATTTTATTTGAATTTATAGAATTAAACATAATTAAAACCAAAAATTCGCACTTTTATTAGAAATTTATTTCCTTCTTAAAAATTATGTTGCTTTATAATAAAATGTTAATCTAGACTTAAAAACAAACTAAAAATCTTCATTTCATCAAGACGAATCGATTGATGTATAAAAAGAATATATTTTATTAGCATTATTAGAATTAAATAAAATGAAAAAATTCACTTTAAAGCAAATTTTTTGCTTATCGTAAAGAGGAAGCAAAATGTTCATGTAATGAACATCTTAATTCACAACTTGTTTTACCTGTAGTTCTTTCTAAATCACTTTAGGAGATATATAACCCTAAAAACCCTCGATCAAAGATCTTGAAGAAAATCCGAACAATTTTTTTAAAAATCCGCTATTTTAGGTTCGCCAATTTGGATCCGGCATTTTTTCCTTTTTTTATGTATTCTATTTTTTTTAATTAATATCATTGAATTCAAATCAATTTATGGTGTTTAAAAAAAACTAAAATATCTTTTTGCAAACTCGAAAATATTTTAACCCTTGCTGGTCCTTACAATTTTTAATTTGTAATCATTTCATGCTTTCGAACTTGTAGTCGGCCTTTAAATTAATTTAAAAATCGTTAGACACATTTTTAAGAGAATCGAGATTTAGTATTTCATATGGGAAAAACACAACTACTCAGGAATAACTTCAACCGTAAAGTCTGGCACCTTTAATTCAATTTTTACATTATTTTTTTAGCAATTTGAAACAAAAGAACTCTTAGACAATGCTCATTTATTTAATTTTTCTGCTACATTCGTTAATTATAAAAAGTCATACTTTTAAGTTGTACGGTTATCGAAATGGATAATAAACATGCTTTAAATCGTTTTAAACTTTGTTTGCTTTGTTATGATAAAACTAAGAAGATGTTAGAAATAAAAAATAAGTTGAAAGAAGAGGTTGAAAAAGTGTTTAACTACAATGTTGACGATGAACGGCTTCCTTGTGTTATTTATAGTTATTGTAAAAGAATTTTGTATCGTCTAAAAAGTGTCAACGAATAAGTATAAACGTTACAACTTATTCTGAGAATCACTTTAAAAAAGTGACAAGACTAAATTCTAAGCTGCCTTGTGATTGTCAAATTTGTCAACTCGGTAAGTTACGAAAGTGCGGAAATTTTGCAAAAGGCAAATTATCGCCGCCAAAGAGAAGTATTCTGAAAAGTGTCTCAAATATTTCTAAAAATATAGGTAACTTGAAAGATTATATTTGAACGTATCGAAAAATGCATTAAAATTTTTTATATTTTTTAATCATTCTTAATTTTTTCATTTTTCTTTAAACTTGAATAAATATTATTTTGTATATTTAATTTTATTAAATTACTTGTACATTTTATAAATTATTGCATTTAAATTATTGTATTTATGGTAAAAGAAGATAAGAAAATATATTTTAATTTTGATTTCAAAAAATAGCTCATTTTTGTTAAATTTTCAGATGAGATGAAAAATTTAAGTAAAAATAAGTTCTGCAGCAAATTTTTTTACCCTTCTTGCACGTAGAAAATCGCATAAATGCAATTTGACTTTACGATTTGAAAATTTAACGGATATTATAAAAAATTCGCAAACAAAGTTAAAAGAGCAATTCGCTTCAGCGCTAATTAAAGAAACTTATCTTGAAAAAGGTAATGAAAAAAGTGTTTCGCTAAGTCAGTCGGCTGGTAGTCAACCGTTGGCGATTAATATTGGTTCGAATAACACTTTGTCAAACACTTCGAATGAAATAAAGTTAACCGCCGAAAACTTGACTCAAATACAGACGAGCTACAATCTCAGTATGAATACTACCCTGTGGTATTGCATCAATGATTCGTTCGTTTACTAACAGTAGAAAGATTATTGAATCAAATTTAAAACAAAAAATGAGATTTTTGACTTTGTTAATATCAAGTCGGATAAAATTACAAAATTCAAAATGGCGGATGTAATATGGCGGACAAAAATTTAAAAATTATTTAAAAGTGCCTGAATTCATTCCTTGATTGTTTTCAGGGTTGCTGATTACGAAGATGACATCAGATTTTTAAAATTCAAAATGGCGGATCCAATATGGCGGACAAAAAAAATTTTAAATTCTCTAAATTTGCCTGAAATTCATTTCTTGGAGGTTTTTGGGGTTGTTGATTACGAATCTGACCTCAGATTTTCAAAATTCAAAATAGCGGATCCAATATGGCGGACAAAAAATTTTAAAAATCTAATTCCAGATTTGTATTTAGCGACCCCAAAACCCAAAAGAAATGAATGTCAGGCAAATTTAAATAATTTTAAAATTTTCGTCCGCCATATTGGATCGGCTACTTTGAATTTTGAAAATCTGATGTCAGATTCGTAATCAGCGACCCCAAAAACCTCCGAGTAACAAGTTTCAAGCAAATCTGATAACTTTTTATACATTTCTTTTGTGCTGATGTTTTTCTACGTTTTTTAGCTAATTGCGTCTATATTTGAAGCGCAATTATAAAAAAACTAATAAAGCTAGAGTTGTGGGACTTATTGTGTTGAAAAAACTAATAAAGCTAGAGTTGTGGGATTTATTGTGTTGAAAAGAGAAGATCGTTTTCTATAAGAATCACTAAAAACTGAAAATCGATTGTTTTGACCTAAGGTCCCTTTTAACATTCCAGATCACATATTGTTTTCAACTTTTCATTAATTTTGATGATTTAACAAAATAATAAATAATTATTATTAAAACATATATTCAATTCATTCATTTACTTTTAGTAAAAATACAGCGGAGTAGAAAATAAATTAGTTAAATACCAATTTGCTTAAAAAATTAAGAAATCTGATTTTTTATCTCTCCGTCGTAGCAAACAAAAATAAAAGAAACAATTAATTAAATAGTCTTCAACGTCCGAGATACTTAATAAATAAGTCAAATTAATGAAAACGAAAACATTCGGACAAAGTAACAAATTTTATTTACTCCAACGTTTCGAAATCAAATCGATTTCCTCTTCAGGGAGTCAAAAAAATAATAATTAAATAAACGAAGACTTAAAATTTAAACCCTGACGATGGAGTAGAGTCATAATAAATAAATAATCCGTCTTAGAAACACATAAATAATAATAAATAAATAAATAATATTAAATCACAATACAAAAAAAAATCACAAAATAATAAAATAAAATGTATTGCAAACTGCAAAGTCAAATTTAAAACTGAGCTGAAGCTCTAACGACACTTTACAATATAATTAATATGTAATAATATAATTAATATAATTAATTGATCTTCTTTATTTTCTATTTCAAATTGCTAAAAAAATAATGTAGTAATTGAATTTAAAAGAAAATTAAAAATTGCCAGACTTTACGGTTGAAGTTATTCCTGAGTAGTAGTGTTTTTCCCATACAAAATACTGAAACTCGATTTTCTTAAAAATGTGTTTAACGATTTTTTTCTTTTTGGTCTTAAATTACTCAGAAGACATAATAGAACAGAAATCCACAAGAAAATTTGAAGTGCCTCAACCTTTGGGTTGAACTTGGTTCCGACCCACCGTGCCATGGCAGAACCGTGGCTAAAGACATCACATTAACTACCATGGCAGAACTGTGGCTAAAGATACCACCTTCCCTACCGTGGGGGAACCATGGGTAATGGTACCACATTCTCTACCGTGGGAGAACAGTGCCTCAAACACCATATTAACTAGAATGGGAGAACCGTGGCTAATGGCATCATCTTCTTTACCGTAGCAGAACTTAAGTGACTAAAGACACCAAATTAACTAGCATGCCAGAAGCGCGGCTAATAGCACTACCTTCTATACCGAGGGAGAATAGTCGCTAAAGACACCATATTGACTGGCATGGCAGAAGCGTGGCTAATGGCATCGCTTTCTCTACCGTAGGAAAACAGTGGTTAAAGACACCAAATAAACTAGCATTCCATAAGCGTGACTAATGGCACTATTTCCTCTACCGTGGGCGAACTGTGGTTAAAGACACCTTCTTTTCTACCGTGTGAGAACCGTGGCCAAAGGCCCATTGTTAAAGGCACTTAATGAATATCGTAAACAAAAAAATAGGTTTCTTGCAATTTACCTTATTTTAAAACTAAAACAAGACCTCAATTTGATTCTAAACCTAGTTTCCAAACAAGCCATCAATTTGATCCTAAAACTGGTTTTTAAACAAGTCTGCAATTTGATCCTAAAACTTGTCCTTGAGTGGATGGTTGTGAGTCTGTTTCTTAAACTTGTGTTTGAACAAGTCATTAATCAGATGATAAAACTAGTATTTAAACAATATCTTAATTTGTGTATTAGTTTTGCTATGATAAGCAAGGTCATGCATATTACCAGGGTTTTGTCATAGTTTTTAAGGTTTTTAATTTGTCATGCCTTTAGCCTGGTTTCTGCTATGGTAATCATGTTCATGCTTAAGGCCAGGGTTGTGTTATGGTAGGCATCACCTTGAGGTGATGTCTTTAGCCACGCCTTTGATATAGATCACATAAGGACACTTTACGCTTAAGGCCATGTTATTTTGTTTGTAGTACACTGACATAGTGGTCACGTTTCCATTGAATTTGATCTCTGAATGATATGAAAGTAAGAAATAGTTTTGCTTAAGCTACTGTCGAGAAATCCTAAAGTGATTGTTTTACGTTGGACTTTTTCCCTTACAGATATTATTTTCAAAAACGTGTTTATTTTAATTACACAGGTAATCCTAAAACCTGTTCTTTATGAATCTAAACTGAAAATTTCCGGGTTTCCAAACATTCCTTTTGGTAAACCTGCTAAGCAAAAAGCTAACATCACATTTATACATGCATGTGGCTCGTCTGCCGTGGATTTTTAACATTTTTAAAGTGCTACTGTTTGCCTTTAGTACAAATTAGAAGCCGTAAAATAGATGTTTTATTTCATAATTGTAAGAAAACGAGACTAAACTATACATTTTTTTTTACTTTTCTGATCAAAATATATTCGGGTATTATATATTAGTTTTTAAAAAACGTATAAACAATTTAAGTTTATGTGCTTGTTTATAAGATAATGAAAACACCTAAATACAGTTTATTTAATTTATATTTATTTAAACTCTAAACTAGTTTCGAACCAACTCACAATTTATGTTTATATTTATGAAAATGTACTCCTCCTCCCAGATCACTCACGCTTACGTGCAAAAAGCGTAATTTTGATGGCGAATGTATCTGGTTCCGTGCGGTGAAAGTTCTCCAAATTTTGCAAATACATTGACATTAACTAACATGACATATTTGTCGCATAAGCTTATAACGAATATGGCTAAATTTTGTCTTAAGAATAGCAGGGTCTCCATTCTGACTTTGTGACTTATGAGTAAGTTTCGTTTATCTATGTTTGTAACCGTTGTTATTGTATCAATACACGGAAAAAAGTACAACTGGAAGTGAGAATTTTTTCACAGTGGCATTTAAATATTTCATCGAAAACGAATAAGTCATATTGACATAATAGCGACATTAAATTAAAATGAATAAATAATATAACTTTTAATTAACAAACTTAATTATAAATATACAAATTAAAAAGTAAAAGTAAATGACGATTTTCAAATAAAGAAAATTACTTGGGCCAAAATAAGTGAAACCGGCCACTTGAAAAATTTTTGTCTCCAATTTTCAAGTTATCTATGATTTTTGGTAGATGTATGAGTACACTTTTTGCCCCTAAAATATTTTTCAAAAAAAAAATTATTTTTGAAGTAATCAGGTGTTAAAGTTTTGGGTCATTTTATTTTCATTTTATTATTACTTTGAAACAAATAAAGATAATTAAGTGATTTTTTTTAAATTAAAGCTTAAAGTTTATACTTCAAGGATTAAGTAAAGCGATTGCTAAAAAATGAAAATTTATAATTGTTTTTAACAATTATTTTAAACAATTGCAAATTGAAGAATGTTCTCAATGTTTTTGAAAGATTAAGTTATGATGTATTGATGCGCAAAACTCCAAGTATTGAAATAAAAAAAAGAAAAATCAGTAACCTCCAATATTATAGAAATTATGTAGATTTTTTTGACAAAATGCAGGCAAAAATCCACTTTTAATCTTAAAAATCCGCTTGAAAGCGTGAAGTTTTTAACAAAACAAAAGTATTTACAATGAAATTGATTGGGAAAGGCGATATATATGTTTAAAAAGCGGTTTTTATAAGTGGAATTTTTTACCCTTTATAATATGAGTTTTCTTAACTGCAAGTTTTCGTATTCCAGGAGTCAATATTAAAAATGTTTAACGATTTTATGTCATTTCTCAAGCTGAAAAAGATGTTTTCTCGAATAATTATAACCAAAAAAAAAATTTGTCAATAAAATATCAATTGCTTTATAAAATAGCTTTTTATTTGAATAATTTTTTTTAAAAAGGTATACAAAAAAAGTACGACCGAGTACGATTCTAATTCTTTTTTACAAGAGTAGTCTAAAGTATCTTTTAATGACCTACGAAAAAAACAGCTGCGCAAACTTGCGCCAAAATTTTTTTTTGACATTTTTGTTTCATGAGTCCGATTACAACAGTGGTTCAAAATGACGAAAGTGGATTATAACATTAAATATTCAATTAATTCATGGTAGGCATATTTTACGAGTGTATTTTATTGTGTGTCTTGAAAAATGTGAAATTAATATTTAAAATTTTTAAATGGCGGTTCCAATATGGCGTCAAATTTTTTTAAAAATTGTTTAGTTTCTACGAAATTTGGTATTCAAAGGTTTTTCATATATCTGTTGATGAATCTAAAAGATAGAAAGTAATATGAAAATAATTTCTTACATTTTCGTCCTAAAAAAATATGTTATTATTAAATTACTTTCTTCCATTTTAATTGTTAATTGATTTTTAAAAAGAAATTCTCTTCAAATAATTACTTCTAATAAATAAAGATATTTTTATATTATGACATATACAGTGATAAAAAGTAACGATCAAAGTTTAATTTCGATATCAATATTGTGACTACTCAGTCTGCAAATATAATAGTTATATTTATAAACATTTTTTCATTTTTTATAAAGCTGACAGTCACTTTGACAGCTGTCAACTGTCAAATTTAAATTAGACATAAAATTTAGATTCAGAAAGTCTCAAAACCTGTTAGAAGTTGTTTTTGTGCAGATTTACTCATTTTTGATAAAATTGACAGTCACTTTGACAGCTGTCAACTGTCAAATTTTAAAATTTATAATATATTCTTATTAAGTATGGCGAAATTAAAAATATCCTAAAGTTTCGTTGCAATCGGTGCAGCCTTTCTAATTTTTCGCATTAAATAGGGTCTCTCCGACCACTGTGCATCGTAACTTAATCTTTCAAAAACATTGAGAACATTCTTCAATTTGCAATTGTTTAAAATAATTGTTAAAAACAATTATAAATTTTCATTTTTTAGCAATCGCTTTATTTAATCCTTGAAGTATAAACTTTAAGCTTTAATTTAAAAAAAATCACTTAATTATCTTTATTTGTTTCAAAGTAATAATAAAATGAAAATAAAATGACCCAAAACTTTAACACCTGATTACTTCAAAAATAAATTTTTTTTTTGAAAAATATTTTAGGGGCAAAAAGTGTACTCATACATCTACCAAAAATCATAGATAACTTGAAAATTGGAGACAAAAATTTTTCAAGTGGCCGGTTTCACTTATTTTGGCCCACCTCTATATTTATACAACGGTATTTGGTGTTTAATCATTAATCGTATTTAAAACATTCATACTTCAGAAGTATTCATTTGTGTATTCTTTTAGAAATTATGTTAATTGTTATTATCGGGGTCAATTATTTCTACATCAAGAATATCCATTGCTGCATCCTGAACGCTGCGGAGTACTCTAAGTGAGGGATACACCACATGATTTAGATGTCTCGCGTATCCAAGATACAACAGTACTGCTGTCACGTGAGAACAAGACCCAACAGTTCGTGATCCTACTTTACAAGTGCAATAGTTCCCGATAATAGAGATAGAATCGTCATCATTCCCATTATGTTTAGTATTATAGGCAATCAATATTTAGTGATAAACAGCGTTTCTGAATCTGGAAAACATTCTAAACCGACTAAATCCTGGATGATTTATTCTCTCGTCAATTTCTAAATACTGATTCTAAATACAATTGGCTCGCAAAAATTAATATATAATAATTGTCAGAGTTAGGCAGTTTTTAAAATTTATTAAAAATTAAAACTTTTTGAATATTAAAGAATACTGAGATAGAGCTTTACTATGATAAAACAATTTATTTATTCAATTTTACAATGTAATAGACTTTTTTTGTTTACTTTGAAATATAAGTACAAATTTTATCATTTCTTATTTCTACTCTTCTTTTCAAACACTCCTCATTTTCTGCAATGTTTAAACTCATTGTGCTACCTTATTTTCGAGTATATTTTAGAATTGTTTTTTCAGAAAGTTTTCTTCGATTATATCTCACACAGAAAAAAATATACTAAAATTGTTACGTGTAGTTTGAAAATCATAAAGCTTAAGACTCGCTCAAGGCTGGAGACTTGGTTAAAGTTAAAATGATCATAATACTTAAAACTCGCTCAAGGCTCGAGAATTAATTGAAGCTTAGAATTATCATTAAGCTTAAGACTCCCTGAAAGCTCGAGACTTGCTTTAAGCTAAAAATAATCATAAAGCTTATGTCGCTCAAGGCTCGGGACTTGGTTAAAGCTAAAAGTGATCTTGAAGCTTAAGATTCGTTGAAGACTCAAGACTTGGTTGAATCTAAAAATGATCATAAAGCTTAAGACTCGCTTAAGGCTCCAGAATTGATTGAAGCTAAAAGTGATCTAGTAAATAAGATTTTCTTTTGTTTTGTAAAAAAACTTCACCTTTTAAGCGGATTTTTAAGATCAAGATTCTATTTTCGCCTGCAGTTTGGTAGGAAAATTTACACAATTTCTATAAAATCGGAGATTACTCATTTTTCTTTTTTTTTTAACTAATCCTGTGAAAATTGCTCATCAATACATGGTAATTTAATCTTTCAAAAACATAGAGAACAATCTTCACTTTGCAATTGTTTAAAAGAATTGTTAGTAACAATTAAAAAAATTTATTTTTTAGTAATCGCTTTATTTTATCTTCAAAATATAGACTTCAGGTTTCATTTTTAAAAAAAAGTTTACTTAATTATCTTTATTCGTTTTAGAGTAATAAGAAAACGGAAATAAAATGACCCAAAACTTCAACACGTGATTACTTCCAAAATAAAATTTTTGTTGGAAAAATATTGTAGGGGGTAAAAATGTACTCGTACACGGAGAAAAATTTTCTGTTAATGATTACAATAGTCGAACAGTACTGCTCGGATATGTGACCACTTTTCGTAATGCCTAAAGTAGCTTCGTTGTAACAATTCTGTAAGTCGAACGTACTCATTAAAAATTTATTTGAAATAAATACGAACTAAATATGAGTTAGCACAAAGTCTATGTGACTGATTACAATAGTCTACGTTAAAAGGAAATCTTGGATTCTATCCACATTTGCAGCAATCTAAGGGAATTAGTGATACAGTCTGTAGTATAGTCTTTACAACAGGACTATTGTAAAAGAAGGTGACCGCGACTGCCTTGCCTTCTTATTTTACTATAGTTCTTCGTAAAGACTACTATAGCTATATTTCTGATTACAAATGACTGTTGTAAAGTTAAAAAAGAAAATTTTCAACTAAAATAAAATTTTTTTGTAATTCATGACTTCTGATCATGTATTGCACATTAATTTCACTCTTCCAAGACTACCCACTTCAAGATAAATTATATTATTAAACTAGACAATTTCACTAAACCCTAAGTACATAAATCTAACTTAAATACTAAACGCATAACATAATAACGATCGCTATTTACACATATTTATACATGACTTAAACTTCCTTATATACTAACTGCTATGAAAGTTCACAGTTTGCGAGAAAGACTTATACACTTTAAATGTCAAAAAATCACTTCGTTCTCAGTAATTAATACAATTATTGTTCATTGTTAGTCTTTAATATTGTAAGGTTTATTTTTTATTACATTTCCATAGTGAAAAATTTTTTTTCTAACACACGCACCGAAGGTACAAGATTTCTTGCCTGTATAAATTATTATATAATTTACACAACTTACGTAAGTTACGTAAATAAAAAAGTAAGTTGCATAAGTAAGTTAACTTACGTAATTTGAGAAGCTTTCAGGAATTTTCCATGGGAAGCTTTTAACCAGCAGACATTATTGTATTTCCTGGAAATTTCCATGAACTTACCAAGGGTAACTTCCGAAGGTTGTCACGGGAAGCTTCCTGAAAGTTTTTGTGCTATGTGGGGTGTAATAAATAATATATACGTAAGTAGAAATAAATAAGTAAAATGTCAACCGAGCGAGCGTCACAAAAAATATTTCACATATTTAAAAAAATCAGAAAATTTTGTGCAAGAATTATGCCTATTTTTTCGTTTTCTGTGTAGAAATTTCGCTATGGCCCAGATCCGGGACAGATCGGGCCTTCCCTATTAGGGAATGAAACACACGGCCCGATATGGCCCAGGTCGGGCCGTGTGTTTCATCCCTAATACAGCCGTAGTAGGGCAATTTCTACACGGGTTACATTAGAAAAATAAATTTTGCTAATAATCGAAATTACAAAATTTATCACTGCTTTACTAACTATGCATAAAACTCCTGCTAATAAATATAAATTTCAATTATTTACACCTGTAACTTCAGTTGCCACGCAACTTGGAAACCTGGAAAAGTCAGGGAATTTTATTAAAAGTACGAAAAAAATATTCAATTTGTAGAATTTATAGGAAAATTCTGAATTTTGATGTATGTTTTCTTTGACCGATAAAGATTTAAAATTAATGAAACTTTCAAAGATTAAGTGCTTACAATTTTCATAAAAAGATGAATATTGAAATTTTATTTTTATTTATTTTTATTCAGTTACTAGCTGTCATACTCGTCTTCGACGGGTTTCAGATTCTAGTGATATATTTAAAAAGGGTGTATTTCATTAAGAAAATATTACTATTTGAATTAGTAAATGACTTTTTTGTCAAATACTATTTTTAACTAATTCAAATTAAGAGAACATTATTTGTCAAATTGGTGTACTCTAAACTTGTTAATAAACTAAATATAATAACCCAGGCGGAAAAGTCGGACGAATGCCGGATCATCCAACCGTCAAGGATCCGCGCCGATTGATTTGGAGAGTCAATGCCGGTACAGGCATTTATAATGGCTATGCGTCCGGCTCGGTACAGATTTCATGCCGCCAAACAACCGGCGTTGTACTGGCATTCGTCCGTCTGACAACCCGAGCGGTACAGACATTCTACCGACAGCGGACTAATATCATTTATGTTCTTATTATTAAGATTTCAATTAATAATAATATGCTAATAATATGGCTATCGTCATTTTTTTTCTAAAAAAATTTAATGTTTTCTAAAATAATTTTTTTTTAATTAACACATTATTCAGAATTTTCAGAAATAGATTTTTTTACAATGCAAAAATTTAGCTATAGTCTTATTGTTTCAATAAAAATGAATAAAATAATAATTATAGAAATAAAAATTTTTAATCTATTATGTTGTAAAAAATTTTTGAAGGAGAATTGTTTAAAGTTTAAATATTAAAAAAAGAATTAACAATACAATAGAATATAAAATTTAATTTTAAAAATTAATGAATTTGAAAAATAGGTTTTAATTATGTTTTTATTTATTAATTAACAAATAAATTAAAGAATTAAATTTTTTTGTTATAATCAAATTTTTTAAATATTTATAAATAAAGTATACAGATAATTATTTATAAATATAAAAAAATGCATAATAAAAAAAATAAATAAATATAATAATAATAATAATAGAATAATTAAAAAAATAAAAATTTTAAAATATTGTTTTAAAACACTAGATTTATTTACATAATATTCATAAAATGCTAAAATATTCCAAAGTATTTGTAAAATGATTATTTATTGTTTGCTTCGTAGCGGTATTACATATCGACATTATTATGCTCAGATCCGCATGCGAGCGAATAGCGTAGTGGTTAGCGTGTTAGACTTCGGTGCTTCGATTAGGAATAGCTTGGGCTTCGTATCCCACTTGCGAGCGTTTAGAATTTTAATGTGTAAAAAAAATGTACAATGTGTTAAAAATGCTGGAAATGATCTATAAATAAATATTAATTAACATGTACCATGCATAGTTAATTAAATATTTTTTTATTTTATTTTTCAATAGAAAATATAATTTAGTCTGGCTAGACGGGCGAATGCCAGTAGAACGCCGGTCCGCTGAAGCGAGTCGTCTTTGAAAGAATATTTGGCCCGCCGCGGTTGCTAGAGCGGGCGAATGCCGGTACAACGCCGGTTGTTCGGCGGCATCAAATTTGTACCGAGCCGGACGCGCAGCCACTACAACACATTGTCATGTTCCAGTAGAAAGCCTGCACCGATCCGGTTGTCTCGCGGACGAATGTCAGTACAGTCTTACCGACGTCTGTACAGGCGCGGTACGATGCCAGTGGTAAATTTCCACCTGGGAAACATAAGTTAAATTTGAAAAATGCCAACCAATATCAATAATAACTTTGGGTCATTCCATTATATTTCACCTAAATTCGTTGCGGCCTATTTTCAGAAAAACATGATAATTTGTAAAAATGATTTTTAATATCAGCACAATCCATTTCTGGCAAATTTTTTATAAAATTATTCGTATTTGCTTTCGAATTTTAATTTTTAAGTGGAGGTGCAGGGAAAAAAGGTTATTTTGACAGCTCTGAAAATTTAATAAAAAAACACAAAAATAATTTAGATAGTATAAATGTTTTGATTGAAATTTAATCACAATAGTTAGTTAGGAAGTTAGGTTAATGCGCGTCGTTTTCGGGTTCGAATCCTAGTCTCCCCAAATTTGTTTTCAAAATTTTCTACAGAATGTTTGGTTTCCAATAAAGAGAAGGGCAACAAACTTAATTTTTTTAATTAATATTTATTAATTAATTATGTTACAAATTATTTTGTTAATATTGACCAGAATAGGTAAACTTACTACAACCTTACAAGAACCTTACACCATGATAATAAACTTCCAACAGCCTTACCTCAACCTATACATGTAAGCTTACGTCAACCTTTACTTGTAAGCTTACCTCAACTTTTACATTTAAGCTTACATCAACCTTTACTTGTAAGCTTACCACAACTTTTACTTGTAAGTTTACCTCAATCTTTACTTGTAAGCTTACATCAACTTTTACATGTAAGCCTACTATGTAAGCTTACAGTAGGATTAGGTGTAATCCCACATCAGCTTTTATTCATAAGCTTACGGAAATGCGGAAATTTTTAGACTTATGTAGGACTACAACAGCCTTACGCGGTAAGCCTTACAACCCCTACAGATATCCTTACAGTGGCCTTACAGCAAGAAGTCGTGCTATCTGGGAATAGCCATTTATTTATTTAAATTAAAATTTAAGTCTGCAAATAAGATTTAAACATTAAAATTCATAATTATTTTTTAAAAATATTATTTCTAAAATATAATTAAATATTTAAATATTTCAATTATAGCTATATTTGCTATAGCAATTTAATCCATAAAATATGAAAATAAAAATCGTTTATATTTCATCGTATGTATAAATTAAAAAAATTAAAATTTGTTATTACTTGCTCCTCACAATTACGTTCTAATCAATTTTTTAAATAAAATTTACCATGAAGCATTTTTTTAAATAGCTATTCATAAAACTTTTTATTGATGAATAAAATATTTAAAATCAAAATTTTATTTATTAAGCATTTTTTAAAACTATATATAATTGAAATATTTAAATATATTTTAGAAATTATATTTTTAAAAAATAATTATGAATTTTAATGTTTAAATCTTATTTGCAGACTTAAATTTTAATTTAAATAAATAAATGGCTATTAAGACAACTAACTTCAGTTTCGTAGAACTACTTGCATTTTAACCTTCAATTTCGTTTTTCGAAGCTGATTTTCTAAACTGAATGAAACTATAAAATAGTTTGAAATCCATCGCCAAAATTTGACAGAATGGAAAACAGGGTCTAATTTAAATATAAAGAGAAAAATTGGATTTTTTTATTTTGCACCTGAGGAGTTAGAAGTGTTCAAAATCACCGAAAATCCTGGAAAGTTCAATATTCAAGGTAACATTTTTCATATTTCTACACCATAATATTAAAAAGTCAACTCATGATATGAAAGTACTTTGAAAGTACTTAATATTAAGTAGTAATACATTTTTAAAAAATATTTACAAACTTTCTAGAAAAATATAATAAAAATATGGTGAATTTTGGCATATGTCAGATAAGATTAAAAATCAATTTTCATCTAATATTTTGGACTTTTTTACATAGCAATCAATTTATATAAGTAAATTGAACTATTGTGATTAAATTTTAATCAAAATATTTATACTATCTAAATTATTTTTGTGTTTTTTTATTAAATTTTCAGAGCTGTCAAAATAACCTTTTTTCCCTGCACCTCCACTTAAAAATTAAAATTCGAAAGCAAATACGAATAATTTTATAAAAAATTTGCCAAAAATGGATTGTGCTGATATTAAAAATCATTTTTACAAATTATCATGTTTTTCTGAAAATAGGCCGCAACGACTTTAGGTGAAATATAATGGAATGACCCCTTTATAAAAAAATTACACAAAATTTAACAAAAAAATTAATTAAAAATTGTCTAATTCAAAAATATGATTTTGGTTTATAAATTTGGATTTCTTATTTATATTTCACTTTTTATAGTGAAAATTAATAATTGTACTTAAATTAAAAAGATGATACAAAAAGATTACATAAATTTTGACAAAAAATTTAAAAATTTGCATTTTTGATTTTTCAATTTTGTGAAAAAAGTTATAACTTTTGTTCATCTTAATATATTTCAATCTGATGTGGCTAAGATTTTAAGTTAGACTAATACCTAAGAGACTGCTAAGTTTTGTTTTAAACGGTCAAATCGTTTTTGATTTATTGTTTAGCTGCAATCCATTAAAATAAAAAATTGAAATTGTTTTCCCGAAAAATTATGTCATTTATATTATTGTATAATTTAAATTTAATAATAATAATAATAATAATAATAATATTTGGCAGTTATTTTATAATTTCTTTTTAATATTTGTAAATTATTTAATTGGTAAATAATTTACAATTTTGTTATTAATAAGTTATAATTTTTGTTTCCCTGTAAGTTTGACTTCTCTCTTTTTACTATTTTTTTCTCCTTACAGTAAAAAATTTCTGAATCACCCTGTTGAAAGTTTTTGACCATGAATAATAGTGGCATCACTTGGATTTATATTTGTTGGAGATATAGATTACAGACCATAAGAATTCCACAACCGATTTCTGATGAGATCACACAAAGATATATAGATGTTGTTACTTCTTCCATTGAGGTGATTTTTTAAAAATTCGACAATAGATCCGTTATATATGATATTTATTGCTCCTGATACATACACATAATATATTACACATGTATCACACATAAGAAAAAGTAGGTCAAGAGATTTTTCAACAGTAGCAAAACTTCTATCAGATTTCGGTAGATTAATTGCCATTGTTTTAAGTCCGATCTCAATTTCAGCATTTCAGGTGGGTACCTCCTCTATATAGGAACTGGGTTTTTATTTTCTATGTCGCAATCGAAAGCTATAGTTTTTTTCCCTCCTTTAGAAAGTCTCCATTACAATATTTTACGATTATTGAATTAATAATAATGGACGGAAATTTTATATTTATTCACATATAAGTACGTTTTGTAATAGTTGAAAATGACGTGCAAGTTCAAGGATATGGAAATATATAATATATTAAAATTTGAATTTTTACGGCATTGGTAAATATTTATTTTTTTTATAGACACAAGTATTGTAAAGTGGAGAAGGTGGTTTTTTATGGAACAAGGTCCCGTAAAACAGTTATTTCATTTTGAATTATCGTTTTTTATTTATTATTTATCGACGTTTCATTTCATTATTTTATTGTTCTTTTTATTAGTTTTTGGTTGTGTTTATATTTACAATTTTTTTGTCATGTGGAAGATTAATTTATTTATCGATTTATATGGATTTATTTGAATTTTTTTAATTATTAATCAATAATAACTAATTTATTGATTAGTAGCTTTAAGTTACTAATTAAAAATGTTTATCTATAAATTGTTCATGCTAAATTTATTATTTAGTAGCGTTAATTTACTAATTATGAATTAGTTGTGCTAATTTTTTACTTAGTGGCGTTAATTTATTAATTATCAAAGTTCAATTCTTAGTTAGCACTAGCTGTCGTACCCGTCTTCGACGGGTTTTAGTTTCTACAGATACATTTAATAGTGTGTCTACCAGTCTCGAAAAATAGGAAATAGTGTGGAATTTAATTTGACTATAGAAATAATAATTAGCTACCATTAACTATTTCATTATAAAAATATTATTATTTTAAAACAGTGATTGACTTTTTATCATTAAATAATTTATTTTTTATTAATTAAAATGCAGAAAACAATGTTTGTCAATTATTTGTAGAAATTTAATTATAGTAATATAAGTTAATCCAAAATTTCCACCAGTTTTTGGAGTTATAGTAAAGTCAAATTCGAACTAATTGTATCATAATCGCTTAAATCAAAAATAAGACCAATATTGCCAGCTGAATTTATAATTTTTCCCGATTAAATTAAATTCTTGCATATTTCCCCTTTTTCCAGTTTACAATGTTTTACAATGCTCAAAACATCCATAACAGTTAAACCTAGAATTAAAATAACAAAACTTTTTTACTATCTAAGTTTTTCTCCAGTAGCATAATGCAAGTATCGTTTCACAGGTATATTCTTGAGTTTCTATGTATTAATTTTATCATAAAAAATCTCCATTTTCAATATTTGAAAAATAATTTTAAAGCTATAAATTAATATTTTTTAATATTGTTTACCATTTACAATTTTTAATATTTTCGAAGTTTTGCAATTTTGACGTCAAAAGTTTAAAAGATATACATTAAAAAATAAAAAAATTAGAAATTTTCAATTTTTTAAAATTTTTGAAAAAATTGAAACCTCCCGTTCTAATTAATACGTTTAAAAACTGTAAATTTATTGTTTACATATATCTCACAAAAGTAATAACTGATTAATTTACTGCAATCTATCAAAATGTAAAAATTTTTTTGCCAAAAATAATGACCTATAACCAAAACATTATACAATTATATATTGATTAAAAGCAATTCATAAAAAAATATATAAAATTGGGATATTTGCGATTTTTTTATTTTTTTAAAAATCATGTTTATACTTTCATCTTAGTTATAGGACATTTTTTTAGCAAATCTATTCTAAAATGTGATTAAATAACATGTTATACTCAATTATACAAAGTTTGAAAGCATTTTTAAAAAAAGATAAAGTTTGAAAATTTTGGATTTTTGAATTTTTTGAAAAAATTGAATGTCTCCCGTTCTAATTAATATTTTTCAAATCTGTAAATTTAAAAACCTTCCTTGGCCTAAGGTCAATACATACATACATATTGGCATTTTTGGAATCCTGGATGCTCAAAACGAATAATTATGTGTCAAATTTTAAATTCTGAGCAATGTACAGACAAAAGTCTCATCTTATATATATAGATATATTTTTGATCTTTACATTGGATTTTTTTCAATTCAATGAATTGTTAATTAAATGTTAAATAATTTGCTTATTAAAGTATTTAAAATTTTTTAATTTCTTTAATTTTTTGAACTAAGCATTAAAAATTTTTTTTTAAAATTTTTATTTCAGTTAAAAAATTAAAATTTAATGAATTGATTTTAATAAAATTTTTACCTTATATTAAATAGAAATATTAAGTCATATATTAGTGTTTGAAAAAATGAATAATAGTTACTAAAAATACAACTGAATTTAGCTTGGTAGTAATTAGTAACAATTATAATTTTTTATTCTTTCGAAAATTTTTTAATAAATTACAACTTAGTTATAGAATAGTATTTTTGCAAAATATTGCTAAAATTTGACAAAACAACGTGGAATACTCAATTATAAATGGTTTAAAAGCAATTCATCAAAAAATATGAAATTTGAAAATTTTCGATTTTAAAAAAAAAATTTTATACTTACATCTTAGTTATAGAATGTTATTTTTGGTAAAATTATGCTAAAATGTGACTAAATAGCATGTATTACTCATTTATAAAAAGTTTAAGAGCAGTTTTTAAAAAAATGAAAATTTTTGATTTTTTAATTTTTTGAAAAAATTACATATATTCCGTTATAATTAATATTTTTCAAATCTTTAAATTTATAAACCTTCCTTGGGTCAATGTCTAACAATCTGCAAAATTTGGTATCAAACGGTTCAGCCGTTTTTAAGTGATTCGCGGATAAAGATTCTGTGACATACGGGGCAAAATTTCTGAAGCGGACCCCCCTCCAAAAAAAAGTTCTGGGATTGACTTGATATTTTGGTAATTTGTTGTCCTCTATAAGAGTGATAAATTCTCAAAATATTGGTACATTTGAAAAAAAATTGTAAAAAGTAGAGGGGGTAAAAGTTTTAGATTTTCGAAAACATTGACATTTTCAAATCACTATAAGTCAGATAAAACTTTATGGATTTTCATTTATAAGGAACGGATTTTGAAGTATTTTTCATGTACTTTCTGATGCATATAAGAAAATTTTCAAAAACAAAATTTTAACAACTTTTTTTTCAAAATTAATTTTTATTTTTGATTTTTGACCGATTTGGGTATTTTATTTAATTATTTAATAATTTCATTAGAAAGCTGAGGTTTTTTCCGATGAAATATGTAATTTTCAGAGTGGGACAGAAAATAGTTAAAGAGAAATTTAATAAAAAAAGTACAGTTGCGCGCTGTTGGTGCGCCTTTCACGACTGCGGTTTCTGACTGCACCTTATTCAGTAAAAGCTCTCTGCATTGTTCAGGGTTGAGACTGTCATTATACAATAATGCCTGCATTACTGTTACTGAAAAAATTTTGAATAACCTGTTTTGAAAATTTTACTTTGAAATTGATTAAAATTATAAATTATTATACTGTTATTTGCCGAAATAGAAAAATTGTCTCGAGGAAAGATTGAATAACAAACAAAAATTTTTAACAATCATTAATTTTTTTATTCAAAAGAAATAAAAAAAATTTGTGTAACGTATGGCTCCGTAACTATTTTTAATTTTTTTATTAATTAAAAATTTGTTATATTATATAATTTGATAAAAAATTTGGGACTTTTGTAAATAGAATTAAGTACTCAATAGACATATAATCAGGACATAAGAGGATATTTACATAATTAACTCATCAATTAATTTGTCTTAAAACTATTTTTTCATAATTATATTATCCAAATTTAAAAATAACGATAACTATTCTTCAATGGATTTCATTCCCAATAATATTCAATATTATTTTAAAATTATAATTCTAAAATTGATTGAAAGAATATGGACATCACTCTTATTTCAAAAGGAATTTGTCTACTTTGTTAAAAGTTACTTTCCACAGAAAAGACTTTTAATTGTATTGGTAAAATACCAAGAAAAAGTATACACTTAAACATTGGCAATAGATGATACAGAGCATCGAACTATATCACGCCATTTTGAAGAATTTGCAAGCTTGCAAAAAGCTTGCCTGGCAACAACGAAGTTTGGCGAGCCGTGTGCACAGGCATCCCCACTCTATCGTTTTATATTAATTTCAAGGTGTGATCCATATTTTCGATCGTTTTAACTAATGAGTCCGAATTTGTTCCTCCCGCAGTAAAGCTGCGTAGAATTAAGTGTTCCTCCCGAAAATCGGTAGAGAGTTTTAATAATTTGTTTTTCCCGCAAAGCGGTTGATTATATATAGTTGTGAATTTATTTCCCGCAAAAGGCGGAAGTTTATATTTTTGTCCCCAGAAATAAGGGTTGATTTTGAAGTTTTATTGATTAATTGATTTTAATCGAATTGAAGTGAATTGATAATTTATATGATTTTTTTAAATTATATATGAAAAATAAGCAATTTTAAAGAAATAAAGTGAGAAAAGTGATTTACCATATCATTGAAAAGGAATTAAAGTTAAAAAGAAGTTAAATTTCAAAAATAATTGTTTAAAGAAAATATTACTAGAAAATAGTGATTATTAAAAAATAAATAAAAGTGATTCATTTAAAAGGGAAGACAGAGTGTTAAATTTCAAACCTCTATCTCGTTATTATAAAAGCATTTTTTTAATTGTCTTTACTGCAAATATCAGAGCTGATTAAAAGTTCAAAATCGGTGACCCCGATTTTTGAATATTAAAATCAATTTTGATATAATTTTGAATTAAGATAAGCAAAGAGTCTTAAACTGAAAATAAATAATTAAAAAGAAGGAATGAAAACCATTGAAGAATAAAAGAAATTAAAGAAACAAGGAAGAGAAAATCTTGATAAGGAGTATACTACAGGTATGAATCTGAGTGATTCACCTATAAAGAGTAACAGGAGACTTTTCTGTCTCTAATATAAATAAAAGATTTATAAGTTGGTGAGTTGATTATTAATTATTACATACTTAACACATTTATACACTTTTACACATTACGATTTATATTGGCACAACAATTATTATTTTATAAACAAAAAGAAATAATAACTATTGGATATCATAAATGTCATATTATTATTACGCATAAGAAAAAGAATTTTCTATTGTATTTTATAAAAGGAATGTTTCACAATACTAACTATTATGCTTTAATAAACATAAAGAATTTAGAATCTAGCAAAATTCTTGTTAGTTGTATCATTATTTTAAATCTATATTTTAATCTTTTAGAATTAAATAAACAAGAGCATTCTATATTGAATCATATTGCAAGTAGTGTATTATTTCGGTTTTCTAACTGTTGTCACCTAATCCTTTTTTTACTTCTTTCAATTAAAATACCGTCTAACCGGGGTTATTGAATTAATAATAAACCTAAGAGAGGGATCCACTACCTTTTGAATATAAATTTTGTTCCCGAAAAGCAAATAACGTTTACCTTGAGGTGTTTGATTTTGAGTCTTATTCTATTTAACATATTGAAATTACTTTCAATACAGTTAAAGTTGAATTTGCTCAAAATAAGGATTTTTATTAAATAAATAATAAAATTCATCTTTAACAATTTGTATTAATTCTATAAGTCAATAATAATTTTTGTTACAAAATTTTAATTTGTTTTTTAAAAGGGAAAAAATTTGCAATATGGGTTAGAATTCTTAAAATTTTCAGAGAAAACACAAAGTATTTTTTTTAAATAAAAATGACATAAAACATTTCTATTTGGTCTTAGGAATGTGTCCACCAAAA
Source organism: Leptopilina myrica (nomen nudum) (assembly GCA_032872475.1). NCBI lineage: Eukaryota > Metazoa > Arthropoda > Insecta > Hymenoptera > Figitidae > Leptopilina > Leptopilina myrica (nomen nudum). The sequence continues at coordinate 10,882,814 of CM065467.1, forward strand.
AAACCGAAAAATATATTATTTTTTATAAAAGTTATTTCAAAATTATTTTTTTTGCAAATTTTGAAACAAAATGTTATTTGGATTTAAGTCAAACAAACGGAAATATAAAGGGGATAACATATACTATCGTTTAGAATTATAAACTTTTTAAAAAGTTTATTTTTTAATAATTATTTAATAAATTTTGTATAAATAATTAATTTTTTTAATGTTCTGCGCATTTTAGAAATTAAAAAAAATATTTACATTTTGAAAAAAAAGTTGTTAAAATTTTGTTTTTGAAAATTTTCTTATATGCATCAGAAAGTACATGTAAAATACTTCAAAATCCGTTCCTTATAAATGAAAATCCATAAAGTTTTATCCGACTTATAGTGATTTGAAAATGTCAATGTTTTCGAAAATCTAAAACTTTTACCCCCTCTACTTTTTACAATTTTTTTTCAAATGTAAGGTAAATGCGTCAGTGCTCGGCAGCTTAAGGAATTTTTCAATTTTAAAATGACTAATTAGCAGTTTCAAAGACAATTTTTCCAAATAAATCAAATTTTATTGATTAAAGGGGATTATAAAGAAGAGTAATAACCATCACCTTTTATTAAATCAAATACTATGTAATATTTATTTGCATTTAAAGTCGAAAATATGCAAATGCGTTAGTAATCGGCAGGTACGAAAACTGACTGTAACAGTAAACGGTCGTCGATGCCGATGTCGCGATATTGAAACTTACCAAAAATATTGTTTATTCATGCATAAAATGACTGTGTGTCTTATTTTTTGGTAAAGTTGTGACAACCTGCCGACGACTAAAGCACTGACGAGCACTGACGCATTTACCTTACCAATATTTTGGGAATTTATCACTCTTATAGAGGACAACAAATTACCAAAATATCAAGTCAATCCCAGAACTTTTTTTTGGAGGGGGGTCCGCTTCAGAAATTTTGCCCCATACATACATACATACATACACGAAATTTTTTATTGGTATATTTGGAATCCTGGATGCTGGAAAGGAATAATTATGTGGGAAATTTAAAGTTTTGAGCAATGTACAGACAAAAGTCTCATCTTATATATATATATAGATAACTAAATTGGCGAAACTTATTAATAAATTATTAGGACTAATTAATAAATCAGGAGGACTAAATAATATTTAAGCATTGCTAATGTTGATTTATTAATCGTAACGGCTTATTTTTTAACAAGCATTCGCTAATTTAATTATTATTAGTAACCGTTAATGTGTTAATTAGTAAACTTTATAAATTAATTTTTTTTATAATTATTATTTTTATTAATAAATCAAAACTGATAAGCAAGAAAAAATTAGTGGTTTTGAAATTTTAAAAACAAAACAGTATTTGCTATTTCAAGTTTCATTTATTGCAATTTCTATTCTTATATTTTTTATTATGTAGTAGAGGAGACCGGGGCCTAATGGATCATTTTTCACTTTTTGTTGCTTAATTCGTCATTCTTGCTTTAATAAGAATTTCATCATGTGGAAAAGTTAGCCTAACGTCTCAGCTTTCAATTAAAAACTAGCACGCCCTAATATCACTTATACTTTTTTTTCTAGAACAATATTTTTGGAGAAATGCAAGGTAAGCCATTTCGCCTAGGGCCGGGTCGTAATGGATCAGCAATGAAATTATAATTTAGGTCATAAAATATTATTACGGTATTGACAATTTTGGATTCTATTGTACATTTATAACAAACAATATTCAAAATAGAACGTATTTAATTTTGCATGAAAATTGCATTTTCATGCAATTTTGAAATTTTTAAAAGTTATAGCGAAATGCAAAATCCATTTACTTAAAAAATCTATTCTCCAGTTATATTTTTTATAAAGGGTTATCATAGGTACTTATTAATATTATTAATATTATTATATAACCCGTACAGAAAAATGGTGAGGGTCCCCGCCGAGGCCCTCGTGGATTGCCCTCTTCCCATATTGAATCCGTAGGGGCAATCCACGCGGAGCCCTCGATGGCGTGACATGCTTTCCTTAATGGGTGCCCTCGAGGAAAATCCTCTTAGATTCCATATGGATTTTCCACGCGGTGCCCTTGTGGTTTTCACGCATTTGGAAAAACTAAACTAAAATAATACTAAAATTTATAATTGTCTCTTATAAATACTACTTTAAAAATCAACTTTGATTTTTCCCCTTTGCAAACTTTAATTAAAAATAGGAGACTGTTTCTATTAACCCCTAAAAACTAAAAATTCGCACTGAAAAAAATGCTATTGAATCTAAAGCACACATATTCACATACGTACAAAAGCAGATGTGATCAACTTAATGCGAAATGTAGTTCACTTTATATCATCGCTATTGAATTAAAGAAGTCATTTTTTGATTTAAAAGCAGTGCTATAAAATAATCTAAATATCACATCAAGTTAATATCATCTGCTTTTGAACGTTTGTGAATATGCATGCTATATAGATTCAATAGCATTTTTTCTCAGTGCGGGGTTAATAGAAACAGTTGATTATTATTTCTTACAAAATTTAAGAAAACATCAATTTCAAGTATGGAAAATGTTAAAAGATACAAAGAATGACATAAAAAAATGGTATGTTAGTTGTAAAATAATTCAAACTAATAAATAATAATGCATTATACAAGTTTAAAAATAAACTATGCCAAAAGTTAAAACGCATTACACAAATAAAGGTTTGTTCTCTCCTATTCTCTCTCATTCTCTCCCGTTCTCTCATATTTTCTCTTATTACAGGGGCGTTCCATATAGCCAGAAGAACTTTTGAATCACAGATTTTGCTTATACTTGATTAATTTGTTGTGTTTAGGGTGTAATATATTGTTAATTAAACTTTTTGGTCACTTTTTTCAGAAATTTTTATCTTGTAAACTATTGGTCCTAGAAAAAAATGGTTTTGATAAAAAGTGAAGCGAATGTATGGAAGTTTGATAATATTTTATTAAAAAATAATTTTTTTAACTTTTCGCCAAATTTGTGTAAATAATTATTTTTTCAAGTTTTTTTTTCATGAAGGGATTAACCAAATTTATTAAAAAAATATTTTTATTAAAGCTTGGAATGTCCTTAAAAATTACCGCAATTTGTAAATATGTGTTTTTTGAAAATTTCCAGAAATTAATTTTTGAATTTTTTATTGCTCGGCTCGGGCCATACGGCTTGTCTGGCAGCAGTTGCAAGCAGTTCAAACTTCTTTCTATGAAAAAGTCAAAAATTAATTTCTCGAAATTATCAAAAAACACATCTTCACAAATTGCGGTAATTTTTAAGGATATTCCAGGCTTTAATAAAAATATTTTTTTATGAAATTTGGTTATTCCCTTCATGAAAAAAAAACTTAAAAAAATAATTATTTACACAAATTTGTCGAAAAGTTTAAAAAATTATTTTTTAATAATTTATTTTTAAATAAAATATTATTAAACTTCCATACATTCTCTTCACTTTTTATCTAAAACGTTTTTTTCTAGGACCAATATTTTACAAGATAAAAATTCCTGAAAAAAGTGACCAAAAAGTTTAATTACCAAAATCTTGCAAAATAATTCAAATTTTGCAAAATCCTTGAGTGTGCTTTATAAGCACCCTAAATACAACAAATTAACCAAGTAAAAACAAAATCTGTGATTCAAAAGTTCTTCTAGCTATGGAACGCCCCTATAGTGTTGTAGTTTGATAAAAATAATTTTTTAATTTAAATTATCAGAAATATTATTGAAATTTCTACTGTTTCTATTTACCCTGAATTTTTACTTTTTAGGCTTAAATAAAATATGATTTTAGTTGTAGTATTAATAAGATATAATTATAAATTTGAGTGTGAATTTTTAGTTCATTTAATACTCTAAACTAATTTTTTAGCTATTTATTATTATTCTAGTCATTAGACTAATTATTTATATAAAATTACTAATTTTAACAATTTCTAAAGTTGTTCGACTGAAAAAAATTCTTTTTGTATCCAATAGTTTAGATGAAATTTCAAACTGATTTTCCAAATTAACAGACTCAGTAACGTGAGGCATTCGGCACCTGTTATGCAAGATGCATACAAATTAGTATTAATTATCATCAAGTTAATTACGTTTTAAATATAGAATATGATTAATTTTATAGAAAATTAATTTATTAATTTATTGTTAATAAATTATTATAAATAATTAAAAAAGTAAATAATAAATATTAAAAAATAATGCACTCAGAAAACAAATATTTGACTCAGAGCTAAGTGGACTTTTTTATTCAGTTGAAATAATTTTTGTTCGATTTAAATAAAGTTTTATTTTTTCCATATAAAATTTTTATTTGAAATTAATAAATAACCTAGTTGGTTCTGAAACAAACATACTTTTACATAATTCAAATACATGATATTTTTTTCAAATAAATTTTTCTCTGGCAATGCGTAAGAATGTAAGTACACTGCAAAAAATGGCGTCTAAAAATAAGACTATTAGACGCTTATAAACATCTTATTTGAGCGTCTTAAATGAAAAACATAACCTCCAAATACATGCATTTTAGATGGCAAATAAGACGCTTATAAACGTCTAAAAAGTGACCACGTAAACGTCTTAAACCAAGACGCTCTTTTTTTACAGTGATAAAAGTTAAATTTCTTTTTAGATATATTATTCTCCTTTTCCTTGATTTTTATTTTGTGAATACTAGTTTTTTATATACCCGTTATTTATATACGTAAATATTTCGAAAGCAGTCTTTTGAAGAGGTATTTAATTTTCATTTAATACAAATTTTTTTCAAAGGTCATGGAATTTATGTGTCTCTTGAAAGAAATTAATGTACATATTATAAAATGAGAGCTTTGCTATTCTTTCCACATGAGACCTACGACGATTCACAAAGTGTATAAGTACATATTGACCTCGTTATGCCACTCATTATGAAATATTAAATATATAGATATATTCATCATCTTGCAAACATGACAATTACTTAATTTACAACACATGTCTCATTACATTCTATTTCAATGTCAAATTTTTGTCTTTTGTTTTTCAATTTCGTAACTGTACTAATTTTGTTCTTTTTGGTTATTAATTTTAGTATTTTTACATTCAATTCAAAATTAATGAATTCAGAAATAAAGTAAAGTGGTAAAAAAGTGATTTTTACAAAACAAGTTTTTTATGTTTTTTTTTTGATAACATGAAATAGTTTAGAAAAACTGTAAAAAAATTGTTTTAGTAATTTAAATTTGGTAATATAAATATTTAGTTTTGAAAAAGAATTTTTCTTTTCGCTTCCATTGTGTATTTTAAAAAATATTTAGAAATGCATTAATTAAAAATTCTTCTGCACTCACCAAAACCAATGTTTAGAAGATGCTAACTTTTTCAATTAACACCTCTTTTGAAAAATATTTTATATGTATTTTATTTTTATTATTATTTGAAATTTTTATTTTAGAATAATATAAATTGAAAAATTTTCGGAGAATCAAAATTTTATAAAATTGAATTATAAACAAATGAATTTGAAAATTATTAAAAAGAATTGATTTAGAGAAGAATTTTACTTAAAAATTGAAGAACATAATAATTGAATTAAAATGATGAAAATAATTTTGAGTTACAGTAACAATATTTTTCTAATATCAAACAATGATTTTAACATCATATTTTAAAACTGTTTTTAATTATACGTAATCTATATGTCGTAGGCAAATAGAAGAATTCGTCATTTAGCTAAACGCCTAGGCAGTTAGCTAAACGGAACTTTGATTTTATACATTCGAAATCCGAGAGCACTTTTATAACTTCTTGTTCGCGTTTTTTGTCCCAAACATTTCTATTACTTTTCTGCTTATTATAAAACAATTTCATTTTTTCCTCGAATTCAATTTCGTTTATATTCATGATAAAATTATCAAACTTAAATTTTGATGTAGAGAGTATAAGAGAAGTATTATTATACTAAATAAAATTTCGTTCTTACATGTTTCTCTGTATAACATTTAATTATAAGCTATTAAATTTATTTTGTTTAGATTATTGTTTACAATTTATCACGATGTGTATTTTTGTAACATTTATTAAAATATTAAACTTATTTTCTTTCAATCTTCTGTTTACAATTTATAGCTCATATTTAACGGAAAATACTGCAAATAAGACGTTCCAATATTTCAATAAATGAAAATATTGTTTCAATAAATCATTTTCTTCTATTGGCCTAAACTGCGTTTGTCGAATAGCTAAATGCCTAGCCGGTTAGCTAAATTGCCTAATCCTTTCAGGCGAATAGACGAATGACAGTAATAATGATGCTCGTCCGTCTATTCGGTGCCGTTTAGCTAACTGCCTAGGCGTTTAGCAAAATGACGAATTCTTTTATTTGCCTACGACATATATATAAATATTTGAAGTTGTAGTTCAAAAAATTTGTTAAATTATGTTTCAATATTTTTAAATGTAATTAAAACGTAAATTTTCTATTTAACAAACTATTTATCTCCGAAGTCTTTTTCATATTCGGTAAGCGTTATTGTTTTGTTTTTAATTTTTAATAATTATTTTCAAATATCGAACACTTGAATTATAAAAAAATTTCCGTTCTATTTAAAATAAAATATTTAAAATTTTTAAAAATATAATATATTAAGTAGAAAGTTAGATAAATAACAAAATTAAAATTAAAAATAAATTTTTTTAAAGGAAATATCAATTTTGAACTTAAAATTATCTTTAAACGTATATAAAACCTACCCATGACGAAAAATTCAGAAAATGTAAAAATTATTTTTTTTAGTTTTTGGAAAAAATCAGGTGCCTTTCAGGAGAATCACGCATATAAGTTCTTGAATTTGCAAAAGATTTAAATTTGAAATTTTTGAAAATCTGATTTTCCTACAGTGCCGGACAAAATTGTCAGTCCACCCATTTTTAAAAGAATAATAAAATTTTTTAAAAATAAAATTTATGAAAATTGAAATTTTTTTTGGTTTATGTTTTGAAAGACGATAAAATTTTAAAAAGAATAAGACCTCACAGAAGTCATTTGACAAATATTTTTTCAAGATATTCTTAAAAAATCGTCATTTTCAATGTTTTACAAAAATTTGAATAACTTTTAAAATAATAAACTCTTTTTAATAATCTTAGGCTTATTTTAAAGGTCATTTTTTATGGAATAAGAATTACTTATAGTCATTAACCTGCAATTTTTTTCTTGAAATAAGCATGACGTCAAAATTGGACAAAAAAATTGGAAAAATTTGAAATCATTTTTTGTACTAAAAACTATTCTAAAACATATATAAAACATGATATGATGTAGATTTTTCAAGACAATTTAATAAAAAAATTTATTTAAATTTTACATATTCTTTTTCTTTTAATTATATTATTCAAATTTTTCAAAATTTTTTGTCCAACTTTGACGTCATGCTTATTCCAAGAAAAAAATTGCAGGTTACTGACTATAAGTAATTCTTATTCCATAAAAAATGACCTTTAAAATAAGCCTAAGATTATTAAAAAGAGTTTATTATTTTAAAAGTTATTCAAATTTTTGTAAAACATTGAAAATGGCGATTTTTTAAGAATATCTTGAAAAAATATTTGTCAAATGACTTCTGTAAGGTCTTATTCTTTTCAAAATTTTATCTTCTTTCAAAATATAAACCGAATGAAATATTAGTTTTCATAAAATTAATGTTAAAAATTTTTTTTTTCTTTTAAAAATGGGTGGACTGACAATTTCGGACGGTACTGTATGAATTTATGATATCGAATAATTTTACAATTAAAGAAAATCGCAAACAAATAGGGTCATTTGGGGTAAATGTAAACAGTAGATGTTTAAGCTAAATTTAGAAATTTAAAAATAAGTACGACGTCAATATTTTTACCTCAGATCACCTACAAGATGTTCTGAGTATTGCCAATATTTTATTTTGACAATTGGCAATGCCATAGTGTAAGTTATCTTTTGATGCAAAAAAGATTGAAAATCATAGTTTTACTGTTTCAGTATTTTGTCTCGCATTTGAATAAAAATCAATTAAAAAATCAAACTAAAATTTTTCATTCTTCTTTATTAATGCCTTAATAAAAATTGACTTTGATTTTCGTCAATTTAGTTAATAAATAATAAAGTGTTTACATTTACTCCGAGAATTTGAAAACTCGGGGTAAATGTAAACAGAACTTGAACTACATTTTAAAAGAAAATAATTGAATAAATTTGCTTCTATTTCACAATTTCATTACTTTGGCAATGTAAAATTACATAGAAAATGAAATTAGGTCTTCTTTCATTCCTTCTTCCTGTTAGTCAATTGCAGGTATAGACCTGCATAAATTGCAGAGTGCATTTACATGCTTTGAATATAGGAAAACGGTTAAAAAAATTTAGTTAAAAATTTTTTTAGGTTCATCCGCCATATTGGATTTTAAATTCGTATTAAGCGACCTCAAAAACCCCCGAGTAGACAGATTCAAGAAAATTTGATTATTAACAATATTTTATGTTTGACCGCCATATTTGATCCACCATTTTGAAATTTATAAATTCGATTCGGTTCGGTCAGCCGCCACAGTTAGAACGTCGGGCCAAAGTCGGACCAACTGTGGCATCCGAAGTTTCGGCACCCAAAGGTGGCCCGACTCTGGTTCAATGTTTCTGATGGTTGGCCCAACCGTCAGCCACAGTGGGGCCGACGGTCGGGTGAACTGTGGCCGTCACAGTTGAGAAAATCAACTTTTTTACGGTCGGGTCGACCATCAGCCACAGTAGGGCCAACGGTCGTGTACGGTTGTAGTTTATCACGCATAATGTATGTGCGATAAATGTGTGATCAATTGAAGGTAATTGTCAACTTCAATGAACATTTTTTTTTATTAACATTTGTCATTGGTTGGCAAGACTGCCTTTACCAAAGTTGGGCCGACCGTGGTTACCGAAGGATGTCCAACTATTCGATCCCACGGTCGGCACAACTTTGGCATCCATAGACGGCCCAACTTTGGTGCCAACGCTTGGTCCAACTGTGTCAACCACTGGAAGGCCGGCGTGATATCCACATGGTGGCCCGACTATGGGCCGACCGACAATTCGCACCTGGGTTATTTTATATGATATATATTTTATATGTCAACTGGTTGATTTACTATACATCTACAAAGAATTTTTTTCAGTTTTCCATCCCTTAAAACAGTAGTATACTTGAAATAACTTGTTTCTTAAACCTCGTTTAACTATAGTGGTGTTTACATTTACACCGAATTTTAAAAAAATTTCAAAATCTCGGGATAATTGTAGACAGTCAGTTTTAGGCGATTTAGGTGAATCAATATTTTTTTGAACCTTATAAAACTTTTCTAGGGAAGTAAAGTAACAAGTTCATGCAAAAGAAATCCGTCTGTTTACATATTTTTGTGGCAAACCTGGATTTAATCTTTTATTACGCTTCATTCAGATATTTTGCTAGATTCTTCTTCAAGTTGAAGTTGATTAAAAAAGCTATTTTTAGTAAAAATTTGATTTAAAATGATTAAAATGGAAACATGATTTGATTTAAATCATAACTTTTACCAAATTTTTTAGAAATAATAGATTTAGATGAGATGAAAAATTATATTATAAAGAGAGGTAAATTTAATAGCGATTCGATCTCAATTAAAAATTAATTTCTAACAATGAAAATTTAAAATCTTGATTTTTGGTTTCTAGATCCTCTGCAAAAATAAAAATAAAATGTACTTGAAAATAATAATTATTATTAAATAAAATAAATACACTTGAAAGATGTATTAAGCTATAACTTGCAACCTGTTATCAACGCCTACTTAATTTTGGAAATTAAATTTTAAAGTTAAGTATTTTTTTGTTTAAAACCAATAACAAATTGTGAAAAATTAAGTGTATGTTGATAACTGATTGCAAGTTCTGAAACTTCATAAAAAAATATTTAATGTTAAAATTTAAGTTCCAAAATTAAGTGGGTGTCAGTTTTAGCTTCATGAAAAGTGTTTTTGTACTTTATTAAAACCCGAAAACAATTTTCTCTCTTGACTAGCGATATTCGCGTTTCTTAAAAGAGCATCAAATTTCGCAACAAGAATATACTTGAACCCACATACTCTCTCGCGGTTTACGATTAGTCGCGCGCGTTTAATATTGTACGAAACGACTCTAAAGTCTAAACGCATACACATTTATCTCGTATATATTTATATACATATGCATGTAAAATTTATAAATGTAGGTTGTATAGTGAAGAGATAAAATATTGCGGTGTTGGTACTCTTTACATTTTCTGCTAGCCTGGTATAACGTCGATCAAGACGTTTGCGCAAATCGCGTGTTGCGGGCACGCGTACTGAGGGGCTTTTCAGAATATCTCTTTGTCTGACCGTCTTTCACATGAGATGGCAAAACAAAACTTGTTGGTACAATGACCGAGAATCGGCACCGTAAACTAACCGTATAAGATAATCACGATAATCATCAGGTATAATTGCAACAAAAATTCCTGTTACTTTTTTTTCTCTTCTCTTCTTCTTTTTTTTGTTTCATTTTTTTCGAAAAAAGGTCAGTCCACCAGAAACATCTTTTATACGCTCGCACAAGTTTATTGTCTTTTTATGAGAGCTAAACACCTTCTTAAACAAGCTTCACACATATCTTGTTTATTGTGTGAAAATTCTCGAGGTTTTCATTTAAACTTCTTTATATCCTCTCTTTTACTGCTTTTTAAATAGAATTTTTAATAATTTTCAAAAATTCTTCGTATCAAAATGAAAATTAACAAATGTTACGCGCGCATGAAAATTATTTTCTTATTAAAATTAAAATAAATGTTATTTTTAGTCAACTTTAATTTTGTAATCAATTTAGATTATAAATTAATTAAAATTAGGAAACTGTCTGATTTCAAAATTACAAAAAATGCAGGCGAGACTCATGCGACTGTTGAAACTTTCTTGCACTTTTTCTATCACGTACAACTATTAAGCTACTATTTTTTAAAATAAGTTACTAATGATATTTCGTTAGAAACCACTAAATGGAAAGAATTTTTTTCCCTTTTTTGTAAAGAAATGAATTCTTACAAAATGTTTTATTTATTTAAAATAATTGAATTATTTATTTAGTCATTAAATTCCTACGTAGAATTTTAAAGAAATTTTGAAAAAGATTTTGTTAAGAATTTAATTTGTCAGTATTTAAGAACAATAAAATTCTTTCGAGGAATATATTAAAAATTGTATTTAAAATATTGGACTTTCTGCGAGAATTGTATTTTTTTTAAATAATTGAATTTTTAGGAATATTTTTATTAGAAGTTTAGAAATAATTTTAATTCTTATGAAGAAATTAAATAAAATTACTGTAATTTAGTAAATAATAATTAATTACTTAACAGCATGTGATTGTTAGGTTCCCAATGATATTTTTTCTACCACTTTTCTCTTCAAGTATTTAATATAAATTGATCTAAAAATTTTTTTTACTTTTACCTCAAGAAATGACATTTTCACATATCAACGGCAACTATTATTACAAGAAAAATGACACGTCCCTAAAACCTCATGAAGCATATGCATCACGAAATTGCGCGTTCATAGGTTATTTACACGATTGGAAATTCTTCACGGTTTCGTAAATATTTGACTTGTCCGGTTTAGCCCCGTGTCCGGTTTAGCCCCGGTCTCCCCTAATATTTCTAAAATTAATTATTACGAAGGTTTATAATTGTAATTTTTTTACTAGCCTATCTTTTATGTTATAGAATCTAAATATTACTTATATGTATTATATTATGTATAGGGTATTTTTCACCCATTTATATTATCAAATTTTTGGTAATATTTAGTAATTTTGATAAAATAATAATGATTTTGCTTTTTGCAAAAAAATTAGTATTAAAGTACTTTGTACGAAAGGGCATAGTCCCGTTTACTACATAAATAAATAAAAAAATAAATAAATTACAAATTATTCATTCATTATCAATGAGTGAACTTTTTTTAATTTTGAATATTTAGAAATTGTAATTGATATGTCAAAACATAACAAGTTGTTCATTCCATGAACATTAAGCTTCCTCAGTGTAATATATATCAATTGCTTAATCTTTTATCATAGAGTAATTATTTTAATGTAAAATTTTTTTTAAAATTTGAATTTTTTTGTGACAAATATAAAATGCAATTAATTTTACAAATTTTAATAAAATTTATACTTTCTATATATCAATCGATTCGTTTTCATGTCAGGAATATAATTTCCACAAGAATTAATTAAAATTTCGTTACAGAAACAAGTTATTTCAAAAAATATAAAAATAATGTTTTTCCAAATTATGAAGAAATTGTATAAAAAGATTTTAGTAGATATATTCGGAAGTTCTTGTGTCCGATTCTAGGTATTAATGACTACAATGTACGTAGAAAATTACAGGAAAATCTACTGAAACGTGTCTGAGTGTGTGAAACGTGAAACATACGCACACGTACTTTTGGACATTTGCTCAGAACATCATATACATGTATGCTAGAAAAAAATGAGTCCATATGAAGGGTGACATGAGAAAAAGGGGTCAAGCCACAATTTCATGATTTTACAAGAAACGAAAATAATACATTTAAAAATTTTCCATTATTTAAGAAAAATCGAAAAAAACGTTAAGAAATATTATTTCACTTTACCAGTGTAAGTAAAATTTATAAAGATAAATTATAAAGATTTATAAGAAAAATAAGTAAAAGTAAACTATTTTAAGATCACGTCAAATGCGCATATATTTTCTTATAAAATTAATTATTAAACAAATATACAGTTTAAAGAAAAACTGAAAAATTAGTTTTTTAATATTAAATTGACGAATTAAATGCAAAAAAGTTTACTTTAAAAAAGTTTTTTGTTTTCAAAAAAATTGTTAAATAAATATTAGCTTTTGATATTAAACAGTACCGAAATTTTCAAATGAAAACTACAAACAGCAATATAATATTATATATATATAAAGGGGCGATTTACTTTTCGCCGCCAACTCACTCCCGTATACCTGCCCGGCGTCGAAATCTCGCTCCCGAGCCTACCCCCACTTTACCTACTTTCCGGGCACTGTCAGTCAGACATACGTGGTATGCACTACTTACCCCCACCACAAATATGCAGTCAAATTCGATCGGCGCCCCTCACCTGTCACTTTATTTCCAGAATTTCAAAGGAGCAGGTCCACAATTTTTTATTTTATTTTTTTTATTTGTTTTAAAGAATTTTAATATAATTTTTTAAAGCAATTGAATGTTTTAGAAAAAAAATTTCTTAAATAAATGGGGCATTCTTAATATTGTATGCAAGATTCTGTCTTTAAAACAAACCAATAAATTTATCTACTTCTGCTACAACAACAACTCAGAAACAATGTCAACATTGTTTAAACACCGTTTGTTTTTTATTAAATCGAAAAACTACCCCTAAAATGCAAAAATTCAAAATTGTAATATTAAAGGTGAAAACCCACATTGGTTTTCAAAACAAGAAAATAAATAATAATAATCATAATAATACTGGAAGGTATCGAACCCAAAACCGACCCCCGTCCAACAAAAAAAAATTAAGAAAATAAATAATAATAATTCCAGTATAATACTGGATAATAATAATAATAATACAATAATACAATGTTTATTTTCATAATTTTTTACTCTTAAACAATTAAACATACAAATTTGACAAAGTACATTTTGTAAAGGTTTTTTCACGCTCTTTCGATTGGAAATAAGGATTTTGAAAAAAAAAATTTTTTGACCCAAAAAAATCAAAATTGCGTCTTAGCAGAGAAGCAAATCTCTATCATTGTAATATTGATTTCTATGGCATTCCCCTTTCCATCTTCTCAGCGAATTTGCGTAACTTACTCTTTAGTTTTGACTAGAACGAATAATGTATTTTAAGAACAGCAAAACGGTATTGCTGTTTCAGCTATACCCAATGGGAAAAAAACCATTGGCGCATTAATGGTCCAATAATGGGAGCCACCATTCCATTATTGTCCCATTATTGGCACCCAATAGTGGACCACTAATGGTAAAATCGTAGGATGTCCACGCCGATGCCAATAATTGGCAACCACTATTGGCACATTATTGGCTGCCATTAAAGAACCAATAATAAAAAAAATTTTTTTACTAAATTTTATTAAATAATAAATTTATTTATTTAATAATTATTTCATTTATTATTATTATTATTTATTATTAAAAATATTAATTTTTTTAATCAATTATTTTATAGAAATGGTTATTATTTTCTATCACATCGAAATGTGAATAACCCTTTCGTTCAGAGTCTAAAAATTATTTACCTCACATCCATCAGTGCAAAAATAGGAGAGGACGGGCAGAATAAAATTCGACAAATATTTGTGAGAATGCTGCCTCCTTATATACTATTCGAGTTTCATGTTAGTTGCGAGAGAGTTTAAAACAACACCTCCTATGGGGCGTTGAGCGAACTACATACTTACCCGCGCTGCAGAAATTATTATAAGGTAAGTATGTAGTTCGCTCAACGCCCCATAGGAGGTGTTGTTTTAAACTCTCTCGCAACTAACATGAAACTCGAATAGTATATAAGGAGGCAGCATTCTCACAAATATTTGTCGAATTTTATTCTGCCCGTCCTCTCCTATTTTTGCACTGATGGATGTGAGGTAAATAATTTTTAGACTCTGAACGAAAGGGTTATTCACATTTCGATGTGATAGAAAATAATAACCATTTCTATAAAATAATTAATTAAAAAAATTAATATTTTTAATAATAAATAATAATAATAAATGAAATAATTATTAAATAAATAAATTTATTATTTAATAAAATTTAGTAATAAAAATTTTTTTATTATTGGTTTTTTAATGGCAGCCAATAATGTGCCAATAGTGGTTGCCAATTATTGGCATATGTCCTTTTAGGAAAAAATCTCAGCTTTCGTTTTAAAAAAAATCGGGTTTCTCCCCCCCCAAAAATTGAAATTTATTTTTAATTTTGATTTTTTTGGGTCAAACATTTTTTTTCAAAATGCTTATTTCCAATTGAAAGGGCATGAAAAAACCTTTCCAAAATGTACTTTGTTCAAATTTGTATGTTTAATTGTTTAAGAGTAAAAAATTATTGAAATAACCATTGTACTGAAAAATACAAAAATTTAACACCCTTCCCCTCGGAAAATATTGGACTAGGTAAAAAAATATTTTCACGAAAAGTTACTATCTATGAGTGCTACAAAAGCCCCAAGTTTTGCTACGTTTGGAGAAAAATTTTTCTCCACCTTGATCACTTGAGATGGAATCGCTCATATATGGGGCATTCCATGTCAAGTGATCAAGGTGGAGAAAAATTTTTCTCCAATCGTAGCAAAACTTGGGGCTTTTGTAGCACTCATAGATAGTAACTTTTCGTGAAAATATTTTTTTACCTAGTCCAATATTTTCCGAGGGGAAGGGTGTTAAATTTTTGTATTTTTCAGTACAATGGTTATTTCAATAATTTTTTACTCTTAAACAATTAAACATACAAATTTGACAAAGTACATTTTGGAAAGGTTTTTTCATCCTCTTTCGATTGGAAATAAGCATTTTGAAAAAAAAAAATTTTTGACCCAAAAAAATCAAAATTAAAAATAAATTTCAATTTTTGAGGGAGATGGATACAATTTTTTTTTTTTTTTTTTTAAACGAAAGCTGAGGTTTTTTCCTAAAAGGACATATAAATGATAAAGTGGGACTAGAATGTTTAAACATTGAAAAAAAGAATTTTCTCCAAAACGGAGCTAAAAATCGGATTTAGAGCGCTCCGGCGAGTAGAAAACTCTTTTTTTCAATGTTTAAACGTTCTAGTCCCACTTTATCATTTATATGTCCTTTTAGGAAAAAACCTCAGCTTTCGTTTAAAAAAAAAAATCGTATCCATCTCCCTCAAAAATTGAAATTTATTTTTAATTTTGATTTTTTTGGGTCAAAAATTTTTTTTTTTCAAAATGCTTATTTCCAATCGAAAGAGGATGAAAAAACCTTTCCAAAATGTACTTTGTCAAATTTGTATGTTTAATTGTTTAAGAGTAAAAAATTATTGAAATAACCATTGTACTGAAAAACACAAAAATTTAACCCCCTTCCCCTCGGAAAATATTGGACTAGGTAAAAAAATATTTTCACGAAAAATTACTATCTATGAGTACTACAAAAGCCCCAAGTTTTGCTACGATTGGAGAAAAATTTTTCTCCACCTTGATCACTTGAGATGGAATCGCTCATATGTATATATACATATAATATCAATTTTATTCCTATTTTTATTAAAAACGAGTTTAAAAAACAATTTACAAGAAAATCAGTTTACAGAACTGTGTAAATGAATTTACCTGATTTTTTAATAAAAAAATCTCAATTTCGAAAAATCGTTGCTGACCCTCTTTCTCATGCTACCGCACCCTTCATATAACCTTCTTTTGAAAAATTGAAAATAAAATTATATATGTAAAAATAAAATTAAATAAAATTTTTGTTTTAATTTTATAAAATGTTATATATATTATTATCTGTATAATAATGATAATAATAAATTTTATTTAGTATTCCAAAAAAATTGGAGACTTTAAAAGAAATAAGTAAATTATTAACATAATAAATGAGGTATTTAAGAAGTAAATTAGCTTTGAAAATATTTTAAAATTCACAAAGAAATTAAAGAATCATTATAGGTTTATTGGTTTTGAATAAAATAAAAACATTAAACTATTTGTTGTTATAACTTTTTATTAATAGTCAACTCATTTTAACTGATACAAAAGTTGTCGTTTAGGTTGATTATTTTATTCTCTATTTTGCTGTAGATAGTTCGCGGCTTGATCTATATCGTAGATAGAAAAATAATTAAATTTTTTACTTTACTGTACTTTTGAACATGAAATAAAATTTTTTTTATTTTAAGAAAAAGAAAAATGACAATAAACTTACTATTATTAGCGACAACATTTTGAGCCATTGAGATAATGGTTAATACAGTCACAAATGCAATAATAAATACTTTCATTTTTTTGATTATTGTTGTATATTTTGGAAAATCTTTTACTCTTTTGATTCTCTGAACGTTTCTTTTTTCTTATATATACTCCAAGAGATAAGAAAAAAGTGTAATTTTAAATATAATTTATTATTTTGTTTTCATTTTAAAATCGAAATTTATTTGCTCCTTTAAAAATAATTACAACCTTGAAGTATATTGTTTGTTAAACAATTAGCCATTTTACTAGAAATATACTATATTATACTTTTTTACCATTTTCTTTGTACTTTAAAAATATTTTATAATATATTGATGTTATAAAATAATTTTATAAAAATGTCTAACTAAAATATGTTTTTTGTTTACTTTAATTCTTTTCTCTTTTTGTTTAATTTTACTTCAACTTATTTATTTTCTTACGTGTTCTTCTTGAATCATTTTTGTTAACAAAGAGATTAAACTTGGGTAGATTATTTAAAATCTTATTTTAAATAATAGAGAAATATGGTAGAATTTACTTTTATAAGTTTTATTAATACTTAATTCATTTTGCACAACACATCAGCTGTCGTTTAAGTTGATTATATTCTTACTCTGGCTGTGGTACATCGGCATTTTGCTGAACTGAATTGTAATAAAAAGAGGACTCTCTAAATCTCAATTAGCCAACATTCACTAATTCACAGCGTAATACGCTAATAAAATCAGCGGTATACTTATCGCTGGGAAATTGTGAATTTTCGCTAATTTAGATTTAGAGAGGAAAATTAAATGTTTGTATTTATGGGTAATTCTCTAGAAAAGGACGATTATATAAATATATAAAATTAATAAAAAATTTTTCTACGTATTACGGAATTTAATGTTATTCAATTAGATTATATGAAGAAAACAGAAATGTAATATTGTCTGAAATATTTTTATTTATGTGGTGTAAAAACTCCACTCCGAACCATGCATGAAAAAGAATTTTCCTTAAACGATAATTATTACATTGATTCAGCAGAAAGATTAAATTTATTGTACAGTCAATATCTATTAATTCTTTTATTTTTATTAAAATATTACAAATACTATTGACTGTTTGTTTATAAAATATATTATATTAATATTAGAAACAGTCATAACGACGTTTTTGATACTTTTAGTTTTTATAAAATCTTCATTCTGAATTTGTCCCTTTTGAGAGATTTTCCTTTTATGTTTAGTTTATTCATTATACTTAAAAGTTAAAAAAGTTTATTATTATTAATATTACAAATAAAGTCAATTTCTCAAAGAAGAAAAAAAAATAACAAACTTACCGTTATTAGCAACAGCGCTTTGAGCCGTAGAGATAATGGTCAAAATTGTCACACAAGCAATAATTAATACTTTCATATTGAATTCTTTGGATTGCTGTTAAATTTTTCAAGAAGCCTTTTTCTATTTTTATATTCTGCACGTTTATTTTCTCTTATATATAGTCCAAGAAATAAGGAAAAAAGGATAATTTTAGTAAAATGATTAGAGAATTGTTTGGTTAATTATGTTCAGTTCAGGGTTGTAATTATTTTTAAATGCGCGAAAAAACTTTTATTGTAAAATGAGAACAAAATTAATTGTTCCAGTCAAAAATGTTACGTTTCAATTATTACAGTATAATTTTTTTTCAATTAAAAATACTTATTATTTTTTTTACTTTGATTTTTTTCCAAGGATCTAATTTTCTTATTTTAATGCAAGAATTAATTTTTTATTAAAAAAAATTTTTTTTCTTCATTTTATTTTTATCGCGTATTTTAATAATGAGTGTTTGTTAAATGTGTTTGTTTTTTAACAAATTATTTTCGTACATTTCTAACAATGCGTAAAAAAATATTTACTCAGTCAACATTTTTTCATTAATTTTACTAATTTCATAAGAAAAATTCTATAGAATCTATAAATGAAATCTAGTAAATTTTAGGTAAAAATTTTTACAATTATCTTTTTATAATTATAAATGAGGACGTTCCATGGCTCCGAATACTGGCAAAAATTTTGATTTTACTTATGCTTTGTAATTTCATTGTATTTAGGGTCATAAATAAGTGTGTAAAAAAGTTTTGAAATTTTTTAAATATTTTTCAAGATATATGTAATCATATAATTTCGACACGTTTTTTCAAGAATTTTTATCTCGTAAACTATTAATCCTAGAAAAAAATTTTGTTATTCAAAATTACAGATAAAACAATGAATTTTAATAATATAATTTTTGAAAATGACAAAACTTAATTTTTTAACAATTTTACAGAGAAAAGAATGAATTTTAATAGTATTATTTTTAAAAATGACAAAACTTAATTTTTTAATAATTTGTTTAAACAATAATTTTTTATTTCACGCCAATAGTTCATTAAATTTCTGCCTAGATGGCATGTAAATTCTCTCACAATCGAAACAAAGCAATAAAATTGTGTTGTTTTAGTTATAAAATAAATAATATTGCAACTTACAATAATAAAGAATTAGTAAATAAATATTAATGAATGAAATTAGAAAGAAGAGAGGAAAAATTTACAATTCTAATATATTTACCTTTTTTTTATTTATAGATATAAGTTATTTTGTTCCTATTTATTTTACTCACATGTTTATCCCATAATTTTTTACAAAAAATATTTTTTTCTATGATAAGAAAAAAGAAGAAATAAATAAAAAATTGACTCTTGCAGACAATTTTTTATGGAATAATTTTTTTCTATAAAAATGTTCATTTCTTCTTTTTCTTTTTTTTGCAAAAAGTATGACCTTGAACTACATGACCTTGAATTCGTTCCGGATAATTCTGCGATACGTTGTATTTTGTATAGCTTCATGATATTATTAAATATTAATATATATACTTATAAATTTAAAGAAATGAAAGTTATTTTTAAAATGAAAAACGGAACCCTGACATCGGATATCCGCTTAATAATGTTGCACGTTCATGACACATTTAATTTAGCAATGTTAAATGTAATCGACACGAATCGAGACACGTCCACTGTTTGCAATCTTGAAATCAATCCCGGATGCGTAGTATCGTGCAAAGAACACTAATAATTCATCTGGACACCTTCAAATGGGAAGGGAATGATTCTTGATGCTCATCACAGAAATAAATAATTTACATGGGAAAAAAAGTTATAACATGATTTTTAATATTTAAAATAATGGTCTACAAGCGTAGAGGGAGAGAGAAAGAGAGAGAATTAGTCATTTATTACAGTAAAATACGAAACTAATATTTTATATCGATAATGTTTGCATATTTTTATTTTAAAATATTTTGATTATTATTTAGACATAAAGTTCATTTCACAACGTCAGGACCCAAATATTATTAATATATTATAAATAAAATAAACATATTAATATAATTATACTGATTAAATTTTTCCTTTTTGAATTTCGCGGCAGTTCATAAAATTGCCGCCTAGATGACATGAAAATCAATTTTTCCTTTAAGCTGAACTAAGAAGATGATTAACTCCTTAAAGGCAAAATTAATTTTCCTTCTGCCAGTTTTCTACTTACAATTAGCTCAGTTAGTTAGAATGATAAGTTTTAGGCGCGTCGATCCCAGGTTCGAATCCCAGTCCCCCCAAATTTATTTTAAAAATTTTCTGCTTCACGTCAAGTTTTCAAAATAGAGAAGAGTAACAAACTTAACTTTTTAATTTAATATTTATTTATTAATTACATTATTTATTATTTTGTCAATATTTTCCATAACTGGTAAACTTATAACAACCTTACCTTAACCTTACAACTTAATAATTACCTTACCTCAATCTTGACATGTAACCTTACCTCAACCTTAACATGTAACTTTACCTCAACTTTAACGTGTAAGGTTACCATGGCCTTATCATATATACTTACCACACTCTAACATGTAACCTTACCTCCATGGCGGAAATTTTTAGTTCACCTCAGGTCTGCCACAGCAATATCGTGTAACCTTATTAGCCTTACGATTAGTACTAAACATAACCTTACCTCATACTATTGTGCTATGTGGGTAGTTTGTAAGCAGTGAAAAATGTCAAGAATAAAAAAACATTTTGTTTTACTATGCCGGTTTTTATAACTAGAGGGCACCAAGGTCGTGAAGAAATGAACTATTAAACGGCGAACAACCCTACTGGAAGTAAAATGATAGAAAGAGATAAAA
Organism: Leptopilina myrica (nomen nudum); assembly: GCA_032872475.1. Lineage (NCBI taxonomy): Eukaryota > Metazoa > Arthropoda > Insecta > Hymenoptera > Figitidae > Leptopilina > Leptopilina myrica (nomen nudum). Next base: position 10,904,068 of record CM065467.1, read on the forward strand.
TTTTGGGGATAGAAAGAGATAAAGTATTTTCTATCCCTTTGAAATAGCCATTTTGCATACCCAAAATATTATACCTTTTTATCTCCAAATTTTTATCCTTTGGGTCATTCCATTATATTTCACCTAAAGTCGTTGCGGCCTATTTTCAGAAAAACATGATAATTTGTAAAAATGATTTTTAATATCAGCACAATCTATTTCTGGCAAATTTTTTATAAAATTATTCGTATTTGCTTTCGAATTTTAATTTTTAAGTGTAGGTGCAGGGAAAAAAGGTTATTTTGACAGCTCTGAAAATTTAATAAAAAAACACAAAAATAATTTAGATAGTATAAATGTTTTGATTGAAATATAATCACAATAGTTCAATTTACTTATATAAATTGATTGCTATGTAAAAAAGTCCAAAATATTAGATGAAAATTGATTTTTAATCTTATCTGTCATATGCCAAAATTCAATATATTTTTATTATATTTTTCTAGAAAGTTTGTAAATATTTAAAAATTTATTACTACTTAATATTAAGTACTTTCAAAGTACTTTCATATCATGAGTTGACTTTTTAATATTATGGTGTAGAAATATGAAAAATGTTACCTTGAATCAATATTTTCGGTGATTTTGAACACTTCTAACTCCTCAGGTGCAAAATAAAAAAATCAAATTTTTCTCCTTATATTTAAATTAGACCCTGTTTTCCATTCTGTCAAATTTTGGCGATGGATTTCAAACTATTTTATAGTTTCATTCAGTTTAGAAAATCAGCTTCGAAAAACGAAATTGAAGGTTAAAATGCAAGTAGTTCTACGAAACTGAAGTTAGTTGTCTTAATAGCCATTTATTTATTTAAATTAAAATTTAAGTCTGCAAATAAGATTTAAACATTAAAATTCATAATTATTTTTTAAAAATATTATTTCTAAAATATATTTAAATATTTAAATATTTCAATTATAGCTATATTTGCTATAGCAATTTAATCCATAAAATATGAAAATAAAAATCGTTTATATTTCATCGTATGTATAAATTAAAAAAATTAAAATTTGCATTTTAACCTTCAATTTCGTTTTTCGAAGCTGATTTTCTAAACTGAATGAAACTATAAAATAGTTTGAAATCCATCGCCAAAATTTGACAGAATGGAAAACAGGGTCTAATTTAAATATAAGGATAAAAATTGGATTTTTTTATTTTGCACCTGAGGAGTTAGAAGTGTTCAAAATAACCGAAAATCCTGGAAAGTTCAATATTCAAGGTAACATTTTTCATATTTCTACACCATAATATTAAAAAGTCAACTCATGATATGAAAGTACTTTGCAAGTACTTAATATTAAGTAGTAATAAATTTTTAAATATTTACAAACTTTCTAGAAAAATATAATAAAAATATGGAGAATTTTGGCATATGACAGATAAGATTAAAAATCAATTTTCATCTAATATTTTGGACTTTTTGACATAGCAATCAATTTATATAAGTAAATTGAACTATTGTGATCAAATTTCAATCAAAACATTTATACTATCTAAATTATTTTTGTGTTTTTTTATTAAATTTTCAGAGCTGTCAAAATAACCTTTTTTCCCTGCACCTACACTTAAAAATTAAATTCGAAAGCAAATACGAATAATTTTATAAAAAATTTGCCAGAAATGGATTGTGCTGATATTAAAAATCATTTTTACAAATTATCATGTTTTTCTGAAAATAGGCCGCAACGACTTTAGGTGAAATATAATGGAATGACCCCTTTTTAATATATAAATAATTAATTAACTAATATTATTAACAATATTAAAGACTTTATGAAGTGTTACAATTTCAATTGAATTTATTATTTAAAAAATATATTTTTAGAGTTTTCGTACTTCTATTTCAACCTATTTTTAATAAATCAAGTTATTTATTTATTTGTTATGAAATTATTATTTATTGTTTATATCTATATTTCATTTCACATTATTAACCAACATTATACACATAACACTTAAAACCAAATTTGAAAAATCTCGCACGCAGGAGGGCTCGAACTCTATCACTCTTTATCTCTCAGTTGATCTTCTTTTAAAGTTTTAAGTTCTCTTTATTTATCGTAAAATCGTCACGTAGCTAATTCAATGTATAGGAAGAAAATAAACTCTAGTCTATTGCAACCAATTGCAATTGAGTTAAAGGAATAAAAGTGATAAGTATTGTATGAACTGAAATGTAATTGGGAATATAAAATCGAGATAAAAAGAAAAGGGATTGCGGTCATAGAAAAAATATATTTGGCGTTGGTGACGGGTGTTTTATTTAAACAATTTTAACTTCAATTTAAAACTTCACTAATCACTTCATATATTCCAGATTCAATTTAATACTGTCACTGAAAGTTATTTGAATGATAGCACTTTAAATTAACCTTTGAAATATAATTTTTGTAAACAAAACAATATTTGCAGATGTTAATATTTTAATTATAAGTATTAATAATAGCAGTTTATAAATACAACTAGAAATTTGACACGAAAAACGTTGTATACAATTTGAAATTATATTATAATTTACTAAAATTTTTAATTCTGAAAAATAATTTCAATTTCTGAATAACTTTACATTCAAAATTAATTGAAATCATAAAAATATATACTATTCTCAAATTGCTAAATGGTAGAAAAAATTTACATTTTTTCATCAAAATATGTTGCCTCATAAAATAAAAAAAAATTCACTGATTTATCCAAATAATAGAAAAGACACACTGCAAAAAATAAGACGTTTAGACGATTATAAACGTCTTATGTAAATAAGCGTCTTATTTGAGCATCTTAAATGAAAAACATAACCTCCAAATACATGCATTTTAGAAGGTAAATAAGACGCTTATAAATTTCTTAGAAGTGACTACGTAAACGTCTTAAACTAAGACGCTCTTTTTTACAGTGAAATAATTTAAATAAAATCAGTAAATTATTTTTAATTTTAGTAGGCAAAATATTCATAAGAATTACTATTTAAGTTATGTATAACATTTAAATTATATTATACTTGTACAAATTCTGCGAGCTACGCGCGCCCATTTCATATTCTTCGCACTATAAAATCGCTTAATGGGTGTAAAAACATGATACATCGGATTGGCGTTGAAAAATATGATACCTAGGATTTGACTTGAAAAACATGACATATCGTCGCTTGAGTTGAAGAACATGGCACGTCGAAAAATAAAATTTTATTTTCAATTTTCAGTTGATACCACTGACCGCTAATTTTAAAATGTGGCAAATCTTTGAAACTTTTATGAAACAAATGCTTTCGCTTCATAATATGTCAATTCAAAGAAGAAATAGGTTAAATAATTTTGTATACAGTTTATATTGATTTGAGACATTTTAAGATTCGCGGTCAGTGGTACCAACCGGAATTTGAATAAAAAATTTTCGTTTTCCACGTGTCATGTTCTTCAACTCAAACGACGATATGTCATGTCTTTCAAGTCAAATCCGAGGTATCATGTTTTTTAACGCCAATCCTATGTATCATGTTTTTACACCCAGCAAGCGAAATATACTATGGTATGAATCAAATTTTACACCAATACTATGATATAGTGAAATATCACTTATAATAACTACTTTTCTAATGTCCATTTCTATTAAAACACATATAAACTTCTACATAATTTTGTATTACAGCAAACAGATGCATTGGAAGATTTAAAAGAAACTTGGAAAAAGATTTTCAATGGCTCCAAGCGTCACTGAAATCCAAAGTGGGCATTCATTTATTCCTGTTGGTAATAAGCAGTTGGTAGTAAAATGGTACTCTGGTGCAGAAGACAATCTTTCTATAATTCAATGTTGAATTTTTAAATAGAAAGATTTTCAACCATCCCTTTTCAGGGCTAATACATGGCTTCCAACTCTAAAAAAGCAATCAACACACAATCAGCCTTTTTTCACGGCTAATCACAACAATAGGGTCTTCGTTATTGAGAAAATCTTTGAGGACTTTCTCTCTTTCAAGTAATATTTTCAAAATAGAAACTAACGATTTAACGCTAGTCCTTTCTCTCTCTATCAAGAAAGAATAATATAAGAACTTCTTCGTCTAAAATTGTTTATCCTTTTCTACACAATTCTTTTCCAAGAAATTATGTCATCTATCTACGAAGTAGATAACTTTCAGCAGCCATTTTCAAGACCGCCATTTTGAAAAAAAATGTTTTTTTAAGTACCTTCATGTATGTACTATCATATGAGCCGCCGGAAAGAATAACCACACATAAAATTCTGACGCCCATTGATTTATCATGTCGGTCAGAATTTTATGTGTGGTTATACTTTCCAGAGGCTTATATGTAAAAAAATTAATTACTTAACATTTTTTGTATTATAAATAAAATGTATTGAAAAAAATCACGTTTTTCAGAGTAAGCTGGCCTTAAAACTTTATTTAATTTAAATTATTACTTTCCTTTATTTCACTTACTGATAAATAATTGACATCGCGTGAGCATCAAAATTGCCATAAATAGCAATATTTAAAATTGAATAGGATAAACTAGACAGTAGTCGGACACTTTTCAATTTTGAATAGCTATAAAACCGTATGAGATGAAAATATGTTCAAAGTTGCTAATGATTTTTAAGGTGATCGTAAACCAATATAAACTTTTGTAATAGAGAAAAAAAATTTTGGACGGTTCTTTGGAAGCTTTTTAAAATGGCTGCTTATTGTCAGTTCAGATGGCCGATTACTGTTGGATTCTTACTTGTTTATTTACTAATTTTTTTTAACGAATAAATTTTTTTTTCATGAACATTATTGGTTTACTAGTTTAGTAGGAACATTAGAAACAATTACTCATAAAAGAAATTATCAAGAAATTTTAATTGTAATTTTTAAACAACGTTCATTAAAAAGATTTTCTTAAGTGTCCGACTACTGTCTGGTTTACTTTTTCCCTGACACTAAGGAATATTCTTATTTAGAGGCAAGGTGTACGAGATAATCCCCCTAAGGGAGAATGACCACACCGAAAAAAAAGTATTTTCAAATTTAGAGAATTCCTCTTCTTTTGCAGAATTTCTTCCTCTTATATACGGGCACTAAAGTTTTCTTTTCTAATTGAGAGGATTTTCCTTTATAATATTTGTTATTAAATGTCACTTTTTATACCTCAGGCACAAAATAGGCGCTTTTAGATAGCAGTCGACAGGAACTAAAAGCCATTCATTTGTCCACTTGAATGAAAATGGCGACCTTTTTTTCCCATGGGCAAAAAAAACAGCTAGTCCCATGCGTTATTTGTGCTCATGGGAAAAAAAGGCCGCCATTTTCATGCAAATCGAACAAGTGAATGACTTTTACTCCCTGTCGTCTGCTATCTGAAATCGCCACTTTTGTGCCTTTGGAATAAAAAATATCGTAAGTAACACGGGACTTAAAGGCAGCCATTTATTTACGTTTTTCGGTGATTTTTGTGACACGAGTGGAGGTCTCGGGGCGCCTTCGACCTCCATTCGTGTCACAAAAATCACCGTAAAACGTAAATAAATGGCTGCCTTTACGTACCTTGTTGCTTAATATACTATTTTAGACAGGTTAAAGCTGCATTCAGAAAAACAAAAAACCACTTAAAAAACTTCTTTCTAGTATAACTTTGTTTCATTTTTAGAGGAATAATTTTAATCAAAGAAGAAATATTAAAATTAGTCTTTTAATTAAAACATTTTTAAATATAAACTAAAATTCCTCTTTCTTTTAGATGAATATTTGTAGATTGAAAAAAAATGTAAAAATAATTGATGAGCGGAATTTTCTTCTCACTCTGAGATTTAATTTTTTTCGGTGCATTATTCGAAGAAAAATCATCATTTTCCAGTTGTTTTTGTACGAACTAGTAGATAATTAATCTATATAACTTTTTTGATTAGAAATATATGCAGCTATTCAATATTTTACAAGTAAATTTAATTTTTCTAAAACCTTACAAAAGGCCCTGGTATGGGCAAGATGATCCGTAGGTTTATCTTAGCCCAATTATTGGAAAATTAGACTAAATTGAAGGAATAACGTGTATCAATATTAAATAGTATAGTATAGTAATTTTATTGCAATAAAATGAATACATTGTTTGCAAATATAATTGGGTACGCTACAAATATCGCAAACAGAACCCACACACACGTAACGTATTAAAAACCGTTGATCATTCATTCATTCATTATAAATGATCTCAATAAAAGAGCATTTACCGTAAAATAAAAGTGATCATTTACATGTTTTGAATTTATGATTGACAGCAACTTTATAACATTTTCCTCGTCATTGTCTTTCTCATTTATGTAATTTAAAAGATATCTTACTCGCAGTGGTTTATAAATTGGACAATGACGCAAGAAATGCGAAATTTGTTCGTTTTCGTTAGTACTACATAAAGAGCACAAAAAATCTGTGTTCCATGTGTATGTGTTTTGCTTATAACTAAACTTTGTTCTAAGAGTGTAAGCTAGTCGAAGTTGGCTCACTATTCTTATTTTTCCAATTGGCATTTTATATGTTAAATAATTTTCAGTCGCGTTTAGCTGACTCAGATGTCTATATATAGAGTTATATCTGGAATTTAAAACTTTTTCTATAGCATTATTTAGTTCATTGTTAACCCATTTCATTGTAAGATTCTTCTTTTCATTCTTTATTAAGCTAGAATTTTTAAATTGAAGATCCCACAGATGTTCGGCTCCCAAAGACTCTAACAACATTCTTACCCGCGAAGCCCAATTGCAATTGACATTGCAATTGCCATTGGAACTGTCAAGCTCGCACAACCTTATAAAGCATTTTCTCGCAAGTCTGTCATCCAGCATCTCAAGTAATTTCAACCATTAACTCACTATGCGTTTAAATATATTTACATTTGGGAAAGATATACCAGATTCCAGACGTACAAAATGATCAGGAGTATTTAACGGCAAACCTAAAAGACTCTTTAAAAATCTAGTCAGAACGCAATCCAAATCTGATACGTAACATATGCACCATATTTCGGAAGCGTATAGAGCTGTAGCATTTATAACATTTTCAATAAGGCTCATAACGGTTGACCATGATTCCTTTTTACTTTTGTACAAAATACTCCGAACTCGGGCGGACGCTATAAGACCCTTTAAAATAAAAGAATCTTTCGCTAATTTGAATTTACCTGTTGAAGAGAAAAGTACACTTAGGTAAACGCTCGAATTTGCATACTTAATCAATTCTTCTCCCCAATACAAAGGCCTCAGTTTTTTACAGTTTCCTAATTTTCTAAACGGAATTACTTTAGTTTTAGAGACATTCAATTGTAAACCGTTGAGATCACAATATTCTTTTAAAATTTTAATTTTCAATTGAATATCGTACCAGTTTCGACCTAACAGCACAATGTCATCGGCAAAGAGTAACATTAAAATCTCTGTACGCAAGTCGAGCCTCAAACCCTGTGCTCCTCTCTCCTCAAAGAAAACGATAATATCTGAAAGAACTAAGATAAATATCAGTGGGCTAAGACTATCCCCCTGCATGACCCCCTCCGTAACGTCTATAATCTCAGACTTCCGCTGTCCAATTTTTTACTCTAAAACTCGCGATAATATATAAACTTTTAATAATTCTTAAAATTTTTCCTGATATTCCAAGATTGAACAGTTTTGACCATAATCTCTCGTGTTGTACCGAGTCAAAAGCTCTTTTAAGATCTATAAAAGCCCCAAAAACATAATCCTTCTTAACATGCAAACTTATATTTATTATAGACGAAAGGATAAACAACTAATCTATACAACTTCTCTTGGCTCGAAAACCCGCCTGTTCTTCGGGAATAATGCCGCACGACTCCGCCCATCTACCAATCCTTTTTGCGAGGAGGGAGGTAAAAACTTTAGTGGTCACATTCAGTAAAGCGATTCCTCTATAATTCAGAGGATCTGTTGGGTCCCCTTTTTTATGTAGCATAAACATGTCCGATTGCGCAAATGATTTTGGTACTCTTTCCTGGGTGCTATTCTGTAACTTCACTTCACTTTCACATCACTTTCACTTCACTTTCACCTCACTTTCACTTCACATTCACTTCACATTCACTTTTACTCTACTTTTACTTCACAAGTTAAATTAGAGTGAAAGTGAATGTGAAGTGAAAGTAGAGTGAAAGTGAATGCGACGTGAAAGTAAATGTGAAGTAAGAGTAGAGTGAATGTGAAGTGAAAGTGAAGTGAAAGTGAAGTGAAAGTGAAGTGAAAGTGAAGTGAATGTGAAGTGAAGTTACAGAATAGCACCCCTGTTCTAAAATTTTATTAAACATATTAAGGACATAGTGCATCCATTCCGGTGGTAAATTCTTGATAAATTCATTGCTTATCTTATCTGGCCCTGGAGCTTTATTATTACTGCACGCAGAAAAACCCTTACATAACTCCTCCATCGTAAAGTCAGAGTCCAAAAAAAGGTGCGTGACTGACACAAAAGTTTGGTTACTAATTATTCTTGTTGGATAAATTTCTCGATAGAAATTAACGCATGCATTTAAATTAACTTTATTACGCGCTATATTTCGAGATTCAAAAGATTTTACTGTAGACCAAAATTCTTTACTATCCTTTACATTATTTAATTTTACTTGATTTTGAGTATTAAATTCGACTTTAGAGTGAGCAATGATTTTCTTGTATGAGTCACGCGCCTCGATATAGTTAATTACCAACTCTTTATTTTGTCTATCTTTTACAAAACTCTTGTAACTCGTACTTACTTTACGTTTAGCCGTAAGACATGTATTGTCAAACCAAGGTTTTCTCGCTCCAATATAATTGTCCGAACTTGACGTCGATGAACATTTTACAAATACCATATTTGCCTTTCTTGCACTGTCCACAACAGCGATCTTTAAATTATTGAAAAGACAATCTACATTTTCACTGTTGTAGTAAACAGGGGCGATTTAGAAAGGTCACTAAGATAATCAACATTTTTCGAATTATCCCATTTGATTATTTCTGACGATATACTCACTTTTGCCAAATTGTGACTCGAGAAAGAAATATCAAATAACTCTAAACAATATCAATATTAAATATGCATTATTTAGGCCATAAATGCTTTTGAACACTCACCACGATGCGTTTTCCCATTTTACAATTACGTGTCATTTTCTACATCAAGAAATAGTTATTTATGATACAAGTGCGTAAAGTAGGTGATTATATGAGTGCGATGTTTGCAGCACGAGCCGAAGACGAGTGATGCAAATCGCACGAATATAATTACCTTTACGCACGTGGGTCATACAAAACTTTTTGTAACACTCACCTCTAAAGTTGGAAACACAAAATATATGAAAAGTAAAATAAATAAAAATTTAAATCATGATTTTAAGAAAATTATATATTTTATTTCTTTTATTAACAATAAAAGATATTATATTTAGATCATAGTTGTGGAATTGGTTAAATAATTGTTAATTATAAATGAATTAAAGTTTTCAATAATAGTATTAATTAATTTTTAAAAATATTAAAATAACATGAATTTAGCTTAGGTGTCACGCTTTGCACACTAAAGTTTTATAGTTATTTTCAAATTTTATATTCTTGGTAATATCGAATGAAATTACCGACCAATTAGAATGTTTTGATAGTAAATTGTCAAAAAAACAGTGTATTATACATTCATACATAAATTAAGATTTAATTTTGTATATTTATATTAAAAACAGTCACTATATTGTGCAAAATGAGCTGCCGTGCGTAAAGTAAATCAGCGTGCGTAAAGTAATTTATTTTACGCACGCTTATGAAAAGTGACACTTTACACATACTTTTCGATGTGTAAAGTTCAACTTTAGAGGTTAGTGTTACAAAAATTAATATACACTCGAGTCGTAATGTTTCAGTACATTTGGACTGACTACATTTGAATGATCGCTTCACTTTAAACTCAAATATTTCAGTAAAAATTGATGTAAATGCTATCAAATTAGGATCATTTTAAAGTTTAATAAATTTAGAGACAAATGGGTCAAGATATAAACAATTTAATCATGTAAATGTGTAAATATAGTCCTTTAAAGTAAGAGATTTTTTTGTGATAATTTAATTTTTGAAATCTTGAGTTCAAGTCAATGCCAATTGAAGAGAAATTTTTTTTGAGAATTGTTAGTTAACCAATATGTAGTAAAAATCCTACTCTTTAATTCTAAATCAAAATCATTAAAAAATATTTGGTATTTTTTTCAAATTCTATAAAAATAATTTCTCTTGCTCTCTAAATTTCTCAAAGGATATAAATTGCAAATTCGTCGATTCGTTCATTTGTTTTATCAATTAACCACACTTTTAGAAAAATATATAACCCTTGATTGTTACAAGATTATAACTGTGCAATATAATAATAATTATTATTATAACATTATAATATATAATAATGAAATATAATATTATAATAAACAATATAATAAGAATTAGCAATAATTATTATAACTATCTAATTTAAGTTTTTTTCCTAATTATTGAATAATTTATCAGCTTAAATAGAGCAAGAGCAAGAGAAATTATTTTTATAGAATTTGAAAAAAATACCAAATATTTTTTAATGATTTTGATTTAGAATTAAAGAGTAGGATTTTTACTACATATTGGTTAACTGACAATTCTCAAAAAAAATTCCTCTTTAATTGTCATTGACTTGAACTGAAGATTTCAAAAATTAAATTTTCACAAAAAATCTCTTACTTTAAAGGACTATATTTACACATTTACATGATTAAATTGTTTATATCTTGGCCCATATGTCTCTAAATTTATTAAACTTTAAAATGATCCTAATCAATCCACATCAATTTTCACTGAAATATTTGAGTTTAAAGTGAAACGATCATTCAAATGTAGTTAGTCCAAATGTACTGAAACTTTACGACCCGAGTGTAATAGATCCCGTGTAGAAATTGCCCTACTACGGCCGTACTAGGGATGAAACACACGGCCCGACCTGGGCCAGATAGAGGCGACACTCAAATGTGGATTTCCTGATCAGGGCCATATCGGGCCGTTTGTTTCATTCCCTAATAGGGAAGGCCCGATCTGTCCCTGATCTGGGCCATAGCGAAATTTCTACACGGGATGTAGATTTCAACTTTTTGTATTAAATAAGTTAGTTTTCATAACAAAAACATATAAGAAGCGAGAAAAATTAAATTTTTTATTAATACTAAAAAATTCAGTTTGAGGTGAGATACAATACATGGGAATCAGGAGGGATCATCTTGTACACCCGTTGAGGGATCATCTTGCCCCAAATGACACTAATTTCTAATTTGTTTGTAACTTAACCTACAAGCTTTGGTAGTCAAAAGTAACAATCAGAACACTTAATTGAAGATATACTGAAGTTATCAGTACAAGGAACTTTGAATTCCAGCTTCTACAACAAAAGTTACCAAAGTTCAAAGTTTAGCTTTCCTTATATCAAAAATATGAAATTTTAATTTTTCCCAACAAATTTTTTTTAATGACGTGTGTTATCATGACAGTTTGACTGATTCATAGGTATGTCATTGGCAACGTATTACCGTTTTTACCTGAACGGTAACGCTAATAGGCTCTCCAGAGTTCGAAAGGATCATCTTGCCCCTGGGGATCATCTCGTACACCTTTCCCCTACTCTAAAAATTTCTGCAGTTGTAAAATTATTCGACAACAACAATAACTTCTTTGTTAAACAATTATATTTAATTATTATTTTTCTAAATAAATTAGAATTTACTTTACCTGCTTCGAAATTATTTTTATTCATTAAATTCAATTATGTTTCTAGAAATTTACGCAATAATGCTTTTATTATTAAATTATTATATCTACAATTTTAATGGAAATTCAATTTTAAATCAATTTTTATTATTTACTTGTATTTATTTTACTAAATTTATTTTAGTATTAGGAGTAACATGTAACATTATAATGTAACATGTATGTACATGTTATATTATATTATTTTACGGTGGTAAATATTACTTATTTGTAATTTTGAATTTATACTCACGTGAAAAACGAACTATGGACAAAAACTATACCATAGTTCAAAATCGCAAATTTTTTAAATCTATAATCAGGAAAAATCAATTTTTTGCTCCCACACTTTCCCTATTTTTTGCCAAAGCTCGAAAATCAGAAAAAATCTATTTTTATAACACATGTTTGTTTAAACCATTTCTGACCTGTTTAAATCATACAATCTTTTTATTTCATTCTTTTCAGATTAGTTAAATGCAAAATTAAAAAGAAACTGCATGTTTTTAGGTGCTTTGTGACAGAAGTTAGTTAATAACAACAATCATTGGTTTAAACAATTTTTGAATTGTAAAAAACATAAATTATTTTTATTTCAAATGGTTCGTATTAGTTAATTGCAAAATAAGAAAAAACTGCAAGTTTCTAGGTATTTTGTGTCAAGAGTTATTAATTAACAACAATTATTTATTTAAACAAATAAAGACTGCAATATAACATTAGTAAATTTTATTAAATATAATAACAAAAACCAATTAGTTTAGTTCTTCTTTAACATTTAATAATAAAATTCAGATATAACTGTGGTCATCTTCGAACATGACTTGACAATTGTTCTAAATAAACAATGAACAATAAAAAAATATATAATTGTTAACATTTTTCGGAAGCATTGTAGATTTTGTCTATTGACCCACCCACGGTGGGATCTGATTATGCGAAATAATATAACAACATAGCAACCTGGACAGTTTCCTTTGTAAAATCATTTGCAAGATCTTGCATTATCAATCTAGAAGTTAAAAACTCAGCTTAAAATCCCCGTACAGGACTTTAGCTATTATACACTGAAAGAAATGCTTTCGAGAATTCAGCCATAAACTTCTCGTTAAGGATTTTGGTTGAACTAGTCATACAATCTGTCAGATTAGCACATTGAAGGCTGATTCACACTTACTGTCCTCTGTTTCTGTCATTCGTATGGCTGGATTAACCAAACTGCTTTGGCAGTTGCATTTCATTATAATACAGTGATTCATTCTGGCAGAATCAGCCATAATTATGGCAGTAATGACTGAAAATTTCTTTCAGTGTAGGTTCATGTAAAGGTTTCTGTACCGGAACACTTACAGGAACCTGTATAAGAAACTTTGTAGAGGTTCCTATACAGGAACCTTTGCAGTTTTGTAAACTGCAGGTACTTAAGTGTAAATGATCCTGTAAGGGACCCGTAAAAGATCCTATACGGTTTCTTCAATTAATTTATTTATATTTTTAACTCCTGCGCTACTGCGCGTTTTCTATGAGTTTTTCGAATGCGCAAACCATTTTGCTGTCCAACAGTGTTATACGGGCCTAACATATTAAAGTATGAAGTTTATGTCTGTCAAATGCTGCATAACATAAAAAAACATGTACAACTTAACATTTAGAAAATTAAAAAGTTTCCTGTAGAGGATCCTGCAAATGTTCCTGTACAGTATCCTTGCAGGAACATTTAATAGCTAAAGTTCCTGCATCGGAACCTGCACAGGATCCCTAGAGGATCCTGTACGGGGATTTAAGCTGAGTTTTTAACTTCCAGATTATTGTTAATGCAAGATCTTACAAAAGATTTTACAAACGAAACTGCCCAAGACGCTATGTTGTTGTTTGTTTCGGTACAAAGGATAACACGCTTGATTCTATTAAGGTTCATTAGGGAACCCTGGGTAGTAGCGTTCTTATGTACGAACTTGCAAAGGATCTTACGAATATTCCTGGAACAGGATCCTTTATAAGATCCTTTGCAGGGATTTTTAACAGGGTAGTCGTGTCAATAAGTGCTTTTTTGAATCATTAAAGCAAATCAACAAGTCACTGACAATAAAACGTTGGTGTTCAGTTAGGTTTCGTAGCATAGTGGTTAGGGTGTTAGTCTGGTAATCCGATACTACGTTGAGCTCTTAATGTGTACGGTACTGTACAACTAGGTCTTAAACTAAAATCCAAACATTTTCAAATAAAACGTATATTTTTTACTAATTTAGTGAACATATGTAAGAAACTGGTTTTACCTTTGTTTTTATACAAAAATGAAACTTTTGCAACATACTTAATACGGAAATAGACTAATATTATCAAAAAGTGGAGCAGCATAACCTACAAAGTGGAAATGAAGCCTCAATATTAGAGGATGCAAAAAAGAATGTGTTTCAACGAGGATGACGAAACAACTCCGGATGATACATGGAAAACAAAATTAACGTCAAATATGATGAAACAAAAATAGCCACTACCACTAGTAATTCATGACTTAGTGCAAAATCATGCAAGTTTCGTGAAATCACTCAAGGACATATGTAAAGAACATTTCTTTACCATAAGAAATTCATAGAAGTGTTCACAACTTCCAAAAGTGACTATAATCTACTTAAAAATATTTGGATACAAAATAACTATCAGTTTCACGCATACACTGACAGAAATATTAAAAGAAAAACATACTTTGTAAAAGGACTAAATAAATATACCGACACGCAAGAACTAAAAAATGAAATAGAAGATTATGGACACAAAATTTATAATATCAACATCATAAAGAATACAAGATAACCAATGTTCATGGTAACTTTCTTTCCACACGGGCACCCTGTTTAAGAAACTTTTTATTTCTGTTTATTAGTATTTCTTAGAATGCATTAATACGAAAAATTACTTAGAAACAAATTATTTTAACTCAAATATCTTGTGATATGAATTTTTAAATGAAAAAAGTTATTTTAAATAAATAAAGAATAATAAAAGAAAATAAGAAATTTAATGGATTATTTTGGTTATCTCAATTCAGGTTAGTGTCAATTTCTGTCAAAACATGAGCTCTGTAAATAACGTGGTTATTTACAGCAACCTATGTGGTTGCTATGCTAACGTAAACGAGTTTATAAATTTTTGTAACCAAGAGAGCACGCGATTGGTCAGTCGAGCCGGCCTCAAAAGTCGCTATTCCCGGAGCCAATTCAGACCGGGAAGACAGTACTTTCGGCAAAGAGATACAGAAAAGGTATTTTTATGACGAAACCCAACACAAGCAATAAAAATTCTCCCAACTCTTCTGCATCATCTCGAGGATTGCCACATCCGATGTCCCCTAAAAGTGTGTCTCTTTCAACAAATCAAAATAATCAACTTAAATCTCTTTAACATAGGCGAAGAAAATTCTCAGCCAACTAACAACTCTACAACGCCAGACATCACGAAACAATCCAATCAAAACATCAATCTAGGGTTACCAGGAAAATTAAACCATTCAAAAAGTAATAGAAATATCTCTCAAGAATCAACCCCAAGCAACATTCAATCGAAAATTCTTCTTAGCCTTGCATGCCTCACAAACTGTATATAATTATTGAATAGTTAATAACTACGAAATACATTAAATAATTTTAGTAATAAATATAGATAAATGGTCACTTTAAAATTAAAATAATAAGTTAAAATGAGCTCATCCTTTGAAAAAAACGACTTTAAGTGCGCAACATGGAATGCACGTAGCGTTAAGAATAAAAAAATACAATGTGAAACTCTAATCTACCAATATCACCTTCACTTGCTTTCAGTAACGAAAACGTGGTTAACACAGACCAACAATAAATATAGCATCAAAGGCTACAACTGCGTCAGTTGCAGTCGGAATAGCCCAACTCCTGGAGGAGGCACAGCCATCCTTATTAAAAACACATTCACATTTGACAGAATAGATCTTAATGGCCCACGGTCAGATCTGCTCCAAATAGTAGGTATAAGTACTAATACAGTATTAGGCTGCCTATATTTTATTTCAATGTATGTGCCTCCGAATTCCAAATTTAACATTTACCTACTGATTGAATTTACTAATAAAATCCCAACAAATGGAAAAATTGTTCTTATGGAGGACTTTAATGCCCATCTCTCGACCTTTTTACCTTTTCGTGTGAATAAAATAGGTGGTGCAATCATTCAACTTCTGAAAATTTTAAATCTCATCGTATTAAACGCTGTTTTACCAACTATCGGATCAAATACAGATTACCTTGACAATATTTTTGGATCTTCACCTAGTATCTGCAGAACTATCTGCTCTATCCCTGCCGGAAGAATGGACTGAAATTGTACTGAGAGCTCAGTGCTATGTCAGTGAACATTTGCTGCGTTTCAGCACTGAAATTGTACTGGGAAAAATTACCTGCAACAGGGTCGCTATCGGTGATGTTTATGGCTTGACCGTCATTAAGTTGAAGGACGAATATATAAACATTTTTTATAATGAATTTTAAATATTTATAATCATAAAACATCAGAGATTTTAATTTTTTGTTTTGAAAATTTAATTATTTAAATTGTAAACATTTTAGCCCATAAAATTATAATCCCATACAACAATAGGCATTGTTAAAGCAGAGGTTGCAATATAAGTTTAAAATTTAACGGGACTTTCGTTGAAAATTGTGTTAACCTTTTTTTATTTTTACTTCCAGACTATTAACAATGGTTTGTTGACATAACCTACATTTGAAACTATTGTTAACAGACTTTAAAAATGTCTACCGAAACATTAAAAAAACGGACTGAAATTGTCCATTACAATTTCAGTACTTCAGTCTAAATGCAGGAAGGACTCTGCCCCCGGTTTAGACAAAATTTCATATTCAGTAATTAAAAAATTGCCATGGGCATCAACAAAAACTTTTCTCAAAATAGAAACACAGCGGCGGTGGCCCTTGATATAAAAGGCGCGTTTAACGTACTTCTCCCCTCAGCTGTTCTTCAACAGGATCTTGTACGGGGATTTTAAGCTGAGTTTTTTACTTACAGATTGTTAATGCAAGATCTTACAAATGATTTTACAAAGAAAACTGTACAGGATGCTATGTTGTTGTTTGTTTCGGTACAAAGGATAACACGCTTGATCTTATTAAGTTTCACTAGAGAACCTGGGTACATAAGAACGCTACTGCGTTCTTACGTACGAACTTGCAATGGATCTTACGAATATTCCTGGAACAGAATCCTATATAAGATCCTCCGCAGAAATTTTTAACAGGGTGAACTACGAAAATGTCTTCAACCTTAAACTACTTTAATTTCAATCGTTAATAAAATAATTTCCTCGAAAAATTATTGCAAATACAGAGAGGACGGCTTCTCAGTGAGTCTTCTTCTATCACCGAACCAAATATGGACCAGAGAATATTTTGTCCTCTCAAAATGAAACGGTGATACCAAACCGTTAAAAATCCAATTTTTCGTATGTTTGAACCAATTTTTTTAATAATTATTTATCAAAATTTTGCAAAATTCCAAGAGGACCGCTATCCGTGTGGAAAAATTTTATGGAAGTCTGGTGTCTACAAAGAGACTAGACAGTTATAGTGTAGCCCGTCTAATTTAGCCTGTCTTGCTATCGGCTAAGGAGCAGCTTAATAGACCTCGTTGAGTCCGTCTATCTAGACGGTCTTTTCAAGCTCAGAGCAGTGACTTGCAAGACGCAATAAGTTATGACAGTTTACAGTTGGCGTGCATAACATTCAGTTGATATTACACATAGTCAGATTTTAAATAAATTTTATAAATTAAATTAAAGTTAGAATGCATAATTTTTTTTAAACTCCACAATCCAATTATGTTGTAAATTTCCTTGTTTTTAAATAGTGGAGGTAAGTATCGTATTGTAATTACAAAACATAACCTAAAAAAATAATTGACAAAATGAAAAAGTAAAATTACCCGTGTGGAAAAATAAAGAACAAGAAACCGAAGTCAAATATGTTCATTTAGTACGGTGTTATGAAGACCGTCTAGATTTGGTCTAGGATGTTATATGCGCATGCGTCGATGTGTGCCCAGCTGTTAACTAACATGGCGTCTAATGGCGTCGCGTTGTTTGGCGTCGTTAGATCAGTTAGCGTATGGTACATTTTCTTTGGGATTTTTAGTATTCGTTGTGGTTTCTGTTTTATGTGAATAATAATGTGCTATGTTGTTGTTGTTTTCTGTATAATTTAATTTTAAATGTGCACTGAAAAAAATAGATTTTAATGTGTTTCTATGTGTTTTGATTACTCGGCTGAAGCTAGCAGTCGTACTCAGCATCAATGTTTAGGCGTCATCTATCAATATGCCTCTCCTTCAAATTTAGTAATACTTAATAATTTAAAAAACCATCGAGTACTGTTGTTTGAGAATAAATATCCACTAAATAGTAAATATAGTAAGTTTCCATTTATTAATTTCATTAATTAGTAGTTGACGCCTAAAGATTGGTGCTGAATACAACTACTAGTTTCATCCGGCTGTTTTGATTTGAAGTAAATTTTATTTTACAAAAAGACTACTATCTCCAATACCAAAGATTGACAGGGGCACAAAGACTTACGCTTAATGAAAGTTAAAGTGAAAAATACAGAAAGTTAAAATATTTTTTTATACTTTTTATGTAAAAAAAGTCATTAAAATTATTTCAAATATAATTAAGTCTTATCATTCTAAGAATAGTTGTCATAACATACAATGAGAAATTTTGGATAGACGTAGATTAGAATTTACTAGCACTGCTGATCAGACCAGAAACGCTGGTCTATTCTAGACGATAGCGTGGACGTTTCGTTTCAATTCTGAACAGCCGCTCGACAAGACCGTCTGTCCTTGAATTAGAAAGACGTTATGCGGTCCCTTAATGATAGAACGTCCAAGCGCCCGTCCTGCCGGAAGGATGTTCCGAAAATATGGCTTTTAAAAAAGGGAATTCAATTTATCTTTTCCGGAACTCCTTGGGATTAAAGTAGACGAAAATACGAAAAAATTCATATATGTGACTATTTAAAACAATAATATTAAACTATTTTTCAAAGTCCTCAAACTTGCTGTTTCTAAAAAGTAAAAAAAAACATTCTTTCGTAAATTTAATGTAAAATCCGCAAAAATCAATATATTTTGGCCGGTCTAGTCTCTTTTTCTTCAGAAACGTTCAAAGAATGAAACCTATTTGTTTAATTTAAAAAAAATTCATTTTTAATGTTAATCAGCAAAATTGCGGCCAATTGAATAAAAACTCTCTTAAAATTTTCTTTATAAAATTAATATGAAAGCAGATAAAAACAAATATATCGTTGGAAAGGTAATGAAACAAGCTTTCCAATGATGTAAATATCAAGTTTCTAAATTTATATGCCTAGGCTTATATCATTTTGTGACTAAAAATTATATGAATTTTTGGAAAATTCAACATCTTTAAGCTACCCTGCTCTTCGGTTTAAACTTACAAGCTCGACATTTACATTCGCTGAAAGCTTGTTTCATCATCTTTCCAACGATATATATTACTTTTTGTTTATGTCAATGTTAGTTTTATTTAGCGATTTCGGACGGACTCACCTGAGTCTTTTTGGTCCTGCGGAAGGACGTTGGACGTTCTATCGTTAAGCGCTTGGTCAGCGCCCTAAAATTTTTCCACACGGGTAGTCCCAGAGCGTTCATCTATATTTACCGAAAATTCCTGACTCAAAATATTCTTTTCTTTTTAAATAAGACGTCGATCGCGAATCCACTATTATTTTCTGGATGCCCTTAACCCCTTCGCAGTCGAGACCAAAATCTCATCAGTGGGCTCAAAATGTCGACAACTTTTTAGAAAACTAAAATTTGCGCAAATCAGTATTCGAGGTTGCTGATTACAAATCCGAACTCAGATTTTAAAAATTCAAAATGGCATATCCAAAATGGCGGACGACATTTTCAAAAATTCATCGATTTCACTTGCAACTTGATACTCGGGGGTTTTTGGGGTTGCTGATTACGAATCTGAACTCCGATTTCAAAAATTTTAAATGGTGTATCCGATATGGCAGATGACATTTTCAAAATATTCAAAATTCATCGGGTTCACTTGAAACTCGATACTCGGGTGTATAAATTTGGCAGTTCCAATATGGCGGACGCTAGTTTAACAAATTTATCATATTCACTGAAAATTTGTGACTTGGAGTTTATTGATGTCTTAAATTAAAAATGTAATGTCGGTTTTGCAAATGGCGGATCCAATATAATAACCAGTAATTTTGAAAGCTAACTGAATTTATTTAAATTCTGTTAGTCAAAAATTGAGCTTTCCAATTCTATAACTCGCCCGCCGCTCGGAGACACGCGCTAATACCAGTCGGGTAGCAGTGATAGGCCCAGAGGCGCTCACTGCTACCCGACTGGTATTAGCGCGTGCATCCAAGCGTCGGGCGAGTTATAGAATTGGAAGGCTCAATTATTTAAGTCTTACGGTGAAATCCCTGTAACTGTCAGTTTTGTTAAACGCGACAGTCAGTTGTTTTGTTAATTGCTCTGTATGTGTCTAATGTGTTATTTTTATTCTTCGTTTAGCTTAAAAACTGTCTTTTTTGTAACTGTTTCCAGCTGTATTTGGTCGTCTTCATTCCAGTTTGTCCTGTTATTGTAAAAATGTTGTCCGCCATATTGGATCCGCCATCTTGAATTTTCGAAATCTGAGTTCAGATTCGTAATCAGCGATCCCGAAAACCCTCCAGTAACGAGTTTCAAGTGAATTAATGAATTTGTGAAAAATTCGTCCGCCATATTGGATCCGCCATTTTGAATTATCAAAATCTAAGTTCGGATTCGTCATCAGCGACTCCGAAAACCTCCGAGTAACAAGTTTCAAGTAAATCCGATGATTTCTTGAAAACGTCGTCCGCCATATTGGATCCGCCATTTTGAATTTTTAAAATCTGTGTTCGGATTCGTAACCAGCGACCCCGAAAACCCCCGAGTATCAATTTGTGGACAAATCTGTGTGTTTTTGCAGCCAAAAATCTGCTTGCATCTATACACGTCATCGACAGTTTGAGCCCACTTGCACCATGACGTGTATACACGTCATCGACTGTCAGGGGTTTAAGGCCAGGTTCCTACAAACAATTTTCAAAAATTCGAAATTTTTTTTGACGTAAATTGCTAGCAAATACTCTTAGAAATAATATAGAATTAGTCCCAAAGGACTAATGAACCATTGAACTTATCAACATGATCCAAACGGCATTTTACTCTTCAAATGTCCCTCTATGGTGTGAACTAGAACTAAAAATATTCATTGTTATTTACAAAAGTTATAAACAGTTAATGGTGAAAAAAACAGGGTAAAAAATTAAAAAGTCTGCCATTTTGTTTTTTTTTATGAAAATGTTTCATTCTAGTTCACACCATAGCCAATGTAATACAAAATAAGAAACCGTTTTGATTTTTGATTTCAGTTGATTCGTTCCTGAGAAATCGTGACACCCATCATCAAAAATGACATTGTTCAACAGCCATTTCCGAAGCCGCCTTTTTGAAAAAAAAAATTTCTAATAGTCCTTTAATGTATCTTATTTTATAAAAAAAATTTAATTAGAAATGATCAAGGTGGAGAAAAATTTTTCTCCAATCGTAGCAAAACTTGGGGCTTTTGTAGTACTTATAGATAGTAATTTTTCGTGAAAATATTTTTTTACCAAGTCCAATATTTTCCGAGGGGGTTAAAATTTTTGTGTTTTTCAGTACAATGCTTATTTGAATAATTTTTTACTCTTAATCAATTAAACATACAAATTTAACAAAGTACATTTTGGAAAGGTTTTTTCATGCACTTTCGATTGGAAATAAGCATTTTCTGTAAAAGTGGTAGAAAATGCAACTCATGCTAAAATGACATGACTTAAATCCTCCCGGAAACTTCGTCATTTCCTGGTACATTTTCTTTTTTGTTATTATAGGTTAACTTCTTCAAAGAAGTTGACTTAAATCAACCCAAACATTTGTTACTTTCTGAATTTATTTTTATAATTTGAAGGTTAACTTCCTCAAAGAAGTTAACCTGAATCATTTTCTCTATTTTCGGAAAACTTCCATACATGAAGAGAAAAGAATAGTTAAGGCGACTATCGGTTCATTTCTGATAACTAAACAGTTTTGTTAATTTTCGACGGACAAATTTAACAGTCGCATCTACTACAACAATAGTAGGAACAACTGTTCGTTTTGTCAGGGTTACTAAACAGGAACGAAACCGCCAGGGGCGCTACTGTCGCTCTCCATGTATTTCTGCTACTAAACGCGTTTTGTTGTCACGACTGTAACTCTTCTCTCCGTGTAACGATATTATTCTAAATTAAATTAGAAAATTGGTATTCTTGGTGTGTTATATGCTTGACATAGTAAGCGAAGTCTCTCCTCGGAGTTTACCGATAATCCTTTCACGTGGGCTACTAGAAATAACAATTAGTAAAATTTACTAATTTAAAAGCAAAAAGTCAGTCAGTAATTAAAATTACAAAACATTTTTACGAATTCAAATTGAGAAAGATGATATATTATTTCTATAATTATATTATTCCAATTAAATAATTTTCTATTTTTCGGATTTTCAGCTCTTATGAAAAAGATGTTTTTTTTATTCTATCAGCTTATTAACGATGCTTTGTTGCCGTTAAACAAAAGATTTTGCAAACATATTTCATATTTCTAAAGTAATTCCGAATCTTCCATGAAAACAATTTAATTTTTCCGTTCTAATTTGGTCAAGTTTTGAAAAAATAACAAATTTAACGGTTTCTGCTCATTGTGCAATCTTTTTTTTCCCTGTGGGATATATATTCGCCTCTCTTACTTTGCAAACTGGTTCCCGCAGTAGCTTTTGCTGACCGTGAATCCAATTTATAAAAAAAACAAGAAAAAAGAAAAACCCACGAAGAATGACACTTCGAGTACAGTAAAAAGAGAGAAGAAAAAGAAATAACAAAAGATGTTTCTGGAGGAACAGTTCAACCGTGGGAATTTAACTCATTTTTTTAACTCACATTTGATCATTTTTCAAAACGGTTTCTTAATTTGTTTTTGTTCGAAAACATATATAGATATACGTCGGTTCGTCGTTCGGCAACATATATACACAAATGTATACTTACACATATACACACAACACATGCACATGTATACTCACACATATACACTCAATACGTTTTCATGTATACTCACACATTTTGTTTAAACACTTCCAAAAAATTCATTTTGCAGTAACTTTTATAAAAAAATATTCTTATTCCTGTTTTTTGGTAAACACATTCGTAAAGTGAAATAGAAATGTTTTATCAAGATTTCGATTTAAAAAATATACTTTTTATTTTTAGGGATTATTTTACTAATTCTCAACCAATATTTATTACTTAAAAAAAAATTCAAAAATAAATAAATAAAAATTTTAATTTTTGTTTAATTTTAAATTTTTTTTTATTTTAAATTTTTTTAAAATGCAAAACATTTTTTTAAAATGCAAAACATTTTTTTAACTCTAATGGTATTAAGACGAGTTTATTATAATTCATTTAAAATTGGAGAGAATCGCTTTAAAGTTGCTTTTACAGTAACTTTTTTTCATTGAGCTGGCAGCTCGGCTAATCGGGCTTTTCTCTATGACCTCGGCCGGTTTTATTGCTTCACCCCGGTTTGGGGAATCCTGGTCAAAATTTCTACACTGGCATTTGTCGAAATGCAACCCCATTAAAAAATTTTTTTTATTTAAAAATATCAAATATATATTATTTTCACTTGATTTCAGAATATTCTAAAACTAAAAATATTACAAATTTAAAATAATATAAAACAATTTTTTGAGTATTGTTTTCTGTAATACAATTTTTATAATTGAGATGCATTATTCGACAAGTTATAGGGGAGAGTGAGGCAAAATGGAGTAGGCGGGTCAAATGGGGTACCCCTGTTTTTGGAGGATGGGTGATTCTAATTTTTTTATCCTCGATATATATAATTCATATTCATAAGAAAATGTTATTAATTATGAAGAAACTACGAAAAAAAAATTTTCTGTATGTTATACAGCTTTGAAGTTTTAAGCAAAAAAAATATGAATATTTTTCGAAATTCAAGTGCTTAGAAAACTTTTCGGGCTAATCAATTTAATTTGGCAATTTTGGGATCTTTTTCAGTACTTATTCTAGAGTAATTTCCAATAGGATAAATTGTTAAATTGTTTATAGTCACTTGGAAACATTGCATTTTGTTCTAATATATACTTTGGGGCAGAATTGAACAACAACTTAAAAACATTATATTACCCGTGTATAAATTGCCCTACTACGGCCGTATTAGGGATGAAACACACGGCCCGACCTGGGCCAGATAGGGGCGTCACTCAAATGTGGATTTCCTGATCAGGGCCATATCGGGCCGTGTGTTTCATTCCCTAATAGGGAAGGCCCGATCTGTCCCTGATCTGGACCATAGCGAAATTTCTACACGGGTAGTCATATTTAAAAACTTTTCGCAGAAGAATCGATATTTTTGTTTGGAGGTATTTATAATATCAATATTTCACTATCAATATATTGATATTTTTCATTATGTGTGTTTTTTTTGTTAAATTCTATTAAATATTACTTGTTTTTATAATAATAAATAATCCTACATCTTGTTTGTATTTATAATCTCATACTACAAGAATTTAACAAATTAAAAAAAATATTTCATGTTTAGTATAGTTATTTGATATCACTCTCTCAGAAAATACGATATAAGATCTTTCAAAAAAAATTTTCTTCGCTATTATCATAATTTTCTCACACCTAAGTGTATAAAGAAGAATTCTAAAGCT
Source organism: Leptopilina myrica (nomen nudum) (assembly GCA_032872475.1). Lineage (NCBI taxonomy): Eukaryota > Metazoa > Arthropoda > Insecta > Hymenoptera > Figitidae > Leptopilina > Leptopilina myrica (nomen nudum). Next base: position 10,928,777 of record CM065467.1, read on the forward strand.
TAGTTAAATCGATTTATTCGTTTGGTTCTCTGAAAATAGCCAATTACAAAAAGGTACCACATTTTGCCCCACTCTTCCCTACTTCTTGAAAAATTCATCCATGGAATAGAATGGTCATTGTGATAAAAGAAAGAACAAAGAAATTGATCATTATAATAAATAAGTTAATAATTTTCAAATGTAAATCACTTTAAAATTTTAAATGTGCAGTATATATTATTATAATTTATTTCTTATTTTATCAATTAACTTATAAACATATAAATCGTTCATATTTATAAAAATTAAATAAACTTTATGTATTATTGTTTTTATTTTTATGAATTAATCCATTAACGCCTACCAGGACGCAAAATGTACCATTATTTCACGAGTCTTATTTTGTATGAAATTATTAGTTAAAAAATTTAGAAAATACCATTTCCGACCTAAAAACACACTTTTTTACGAAAAAAATTTTTCAAATATTATTTTGACATGAAAAACTAAAGAATATGGTCTCAAAAGGACAAAATATCGCGTTCTCGTACTCTCAGCTACAAGATATCATGATTACTTTTTTTTAAATTCAAGGTGGCAGATATAAAAATGGCTATTTTTCTAAAATGCAAAAGGCCGGGAAAAAATTTTCGGACAATTTTTTCAAAAGTTGTTAGATTTGCTTAAAAATGGTTAGTCGGGGGTTTTTGAGGTAGCTGATTACGAATCTGTTGATACTTTTAAAAATTCAAAATGGCGGATCAAATATGGCGGACATTTTTTAAAAAAGTAATTGCATTTGCTTGAAAATGGTCATTCGGGTGTTTTTGAGGATGTTGATTACGAATCTGACTTCAGATCAATATTATGTTTATCCTCTACGTCCGTTAGCCGCCAACAAAATTTTAGTGGCGTTATGCAGCTTTTACCAGAAGGAGGCCGACGTACAAAAAGCTACTATTTTTTAATTTTATATCCATGGTCTATTCATCTTCTTCTACATCAATATCTTTACTACTACGAAACCGTTTCTGTCTTTTTACTCTCAACATTATAAAACTAATTAATTACAAATATTTCTGGGAATAATAATCTTCTCGATTAGCAAAAAACAACTACCTATTAATATCTATATGTATTATGCGAATAGGCAAGCGAAGAATGATTTTGGTTGATTTAGTGAAGTTTCACTAAATTTTCAGTTAGTCAGTGACTAACTTGTTTGATATTCATATGTTTTTAATTCTTCGCTTGCCTATTCGCATAATATATCTAGATTTATTAATATATTAAAAAAATAAAATAAAAAAATGGCTTTTTGCACGTCGACCTCTTTGTGGTAAGAGCTGGACAACGTAAATAAAATTTTGTTGACGGCTAACGGACGTGGAGGATAAATATAATATTGTTCTGAAGTCAGATTCGTATTCAGCATTCTCAAAAACAGCCGAATTACCATTTTCAAGCAAATACACTTACTTTTTAGAAAGCTGTCCGACATATTGGATCCGCCGTTTTGTATTTTTTAAAAGTAACATTACATTCGTAATCAGCAACCCCAAAAACCCCCGAGTAATCATTTCCAAGCAAATCCAATCACTTTTGAAAAATGTCCGCCATATTGGATCCGTCATTTTGAATTTTAAAAGAGTAACATCACATTCGTAATCAGCGACCCCAAAAACCTCCGAGTAATCATTTTCAAGCAAATCCAATCACTTTTGAATAAAGTTACCCTAAATTTTTTTCAGGTCTTTTCATTTTTGAAAAATGTCCATTTTCATATGCGCCATTTTGAATTTTAAAGAAGTGAATTATGGTTTCTTATAGCTAAAGGTTCGAGGACGCGATATTTTGTGCTTTTGAGACTTTATTATTTAGTTTTGCATGTCAAAATAATAATTGAAAAAAAATTTTTTCGTAAAAAAGTGTGTTTTTTTAGCAATAAAATTGTAATACATTTTTTTAACATAATTTAAAAAAATTAGCTTCATATTCCGAAAGAGCGATAAATTTTATGTCGGAAATAGTACTTCCTAAATGTGACTTTGAATTAGTAAAATTTACTAATAAATAGTCAATTTTTAAAATTTATTAATAAACTTCGCTAATTTAAAAGCAAAAAGCAAGTCACTAATTCAAATTTAAAGAGTAATAGTTTACTAAATTTTAAAACAAAATCTATATATTGTTAAAAAATGTAAACAATATCCACTTTAAATTATTAGACGGATAATCACCCGTCATTGTTTGGTGATCGACTACGATATATTTATCCTATACCACTAAAATTTCAATTCCGGTCAAATCTTGTAAAATTCCATGGCCCCGGTCGGGTCCCCAGCAGGGAACCAGGTCGGGCCCGAGTCATGACCCCAGCTGGTTTCACTGTTTCACCCAGGCCGGGGGCCGGCCAGATATTCCGAAGTTAAAACATTAAACACATAAAAATGTATAATCACACATATGTGTGACTATATTATATCATATTATATTATTTTATATTATATTATATCATACACAAAACAAATAATACATGTTAAAATGTTATATTTTACAGTATGAGAATTACTTATAGACAATAATGTGTAATTTTTTTCTTAGAAAATGCAGGTCGTCAAGGTTAGACAAAAAAATCAAGATATTTGAAATAATTTTTATGTACTAAAAGCTATTCTCAAAAATATATAAAACATAATATGATGTACATTTTTTAAAGAGAATTTATTAAAAAAATAGTTTTGAATTTAAAAATTTATTTTCCTTTTAATAAAATCGATTCAATGTTTTTAATTCTTTTTCCATTTTCTAAGGACAAAATTTGTAATATTTGTTGTAGGATAGAATTAAATAAATGTTTAATTATTTCAATATAATTTTTTTTTGTTGAAAATGTTAGAAATAATTTCTACGTTCTAAATGTTTCTTAACTCTGGTTCTGTTTCTAAACTTAGCGTACAGCGTATACCTGCAAATCCTACGTCCAAGGTAAACTTTATTACTTAGGTACAAGCGCCTAATTTCAGGTATGACCCTTTAGTTAGTCTGCAACGAGTTCGGTTTTCCTCGATAAAACTTTGTCTGTTAACTATATATTTAATTTATATTTCATTAAATAAACTAATTATTATTAAAATACATTTACGTGTTTTTACTTATTTTAAAACCCAACAGGTTATAGGCCCAGCACGCTTCCACTGCGCGTCGCGTTAATTTCTTTGAATAAGTGCAAGTTTGAAAAATATAGTGACATTAATTGACTTAGTGAACTGTTGTTTATATTTTTTGGTGAATTAAAAAAAATATATAGTGAAGTTAATTGATTAAGTAATTGGTTGTTTTATATCCTTTGGAGAAATTGCAACTTTCGAATCATGTCAGATAAGGAAGTTATGGATATTACAAAACTTAATGAATCAAATTATTCCATGTGAAAATTTGGTGTGACTTTTGTGTTGCAAGCAAAATAATTGACGGGTTTTGTTGACGGCACCGAAGAAGAGCCAAATAAAGCAACAGCAGCAGCTGACTGGAAAAGTTGGATGAGAAAGTCTTCACAAGCAGCCGTGATATTGATCACTTTAGTGGAGAAAAGCTTGCATCCAAATTTAATAAATTGTACTGAACCAAACTAATAGATTTGTACGGCGACACCAGTGTTGACGCTAAGCAAAATGCGTGGGAACAGTTTTATGCGTTTCGAATGATCGATGGTGAAAGCATTGCTGTACAAATAGAGAAGCTTGAAACCATTTGCAAAAAATTGGATGATGCTGGAGAAAAGCCTTCAGAAACTGCAATTATATCAAAATTATTAAGCAGCTTGCCTAATAATTTTGCTCTGTTCAGAATGGCATGGGATTGCACACCAGAAGCAGACAGAAAAAAATCAAATCTGATAGCCAGAATGATTAAGGAAGATAAACGTCTTGCTGAAAGTGATAATAGTGTGAACGCTATCGCACTTCAAGTGCAAAAAACTTCAATTGGTGCGGTTAAAAAGAAGAAACCTAAGCCAGAAGCTATTAACACTGCATGTTATGTCTTAAATAGGATGATTTTAAAAGCAGGGTAAACAGAAACCCCTTAGGAAAAGTGGTTTGGTCGTAAACCTCAGGTATCTGAAAGTATTTGGCACTGTAGCCAAATACACATTTAAATGTGCCAAAAGAAAAGCGTCATAAACTTGATCCGAAAAGTAAGAAGGTTATTATCGTCGGTTATGGTGGTGAATCTTGTAATTACAGACTGTGGGACAGTGAGGATTGTAAAATTAATATTAGCAGCGATGTGGATTTCAATGAAAACATCTGCAGCCTTCAAGATTAAAAAGCAGGTAATTTTTCAATTGAAATTGATTTCAACGTAAATACTGAGCCAGAAGAAAATGGAAATTTTATTGCAAATCCTGAGCATCTGGAAGACCCTGCCCCTCCGGAAATTTCTCAACATTTAGATTTTTAGAAGATAATGTCGAGATTGCAGCTGAGCAACAAGGAAGAAAATTAAGAAATCGCGTTTGATTCGTCCTCCCGATCGGTATGGAATCCCTGTAGCGTTATGTGTAAATGAAATACCTGCAACATACAGTACCGTCCGAAATTGTCAGTCCACCCATTTTTAAAGGAATGAAAAAAATTTTTTAACATTAATTTTATGAAAACTAAAATTTCATTCGGTTTATATTTTGAAAGACGATAAAATTTTGAAAAGAATAAGACCTTACAGAAGTCATTTGACAAATATTTTTTCAAGATATTCCTAAAAATCGTCATTTCCAATGTTTTACAAAAATTTGAATAACTTCTAAAATAATGAACTCTTTTTAATAATCTTAGGCTTATTTTAAAGGACATTTTCTATGGAATAAGAATTACTTATAGTCAGTAACCTGCAATTTTTTTCTTGGAATAAGCATGACGTCAAAGTTGGACAAAAAAATTTGAAAAATTTGAAATAATATTATTAAAAGAAAAAGAATTTGTAAAATTTAAATAAATTTTTTTATTAAATTTTCTTGAAAAATCTACATCATATCATGTTTTATATATGTTTTAGAATAGTTTTTAGTACAAAAAATGATTTCAAATTTTTCCAATTTTTTTGTCCAATTTTGACGTCATGCTTATTCCAAGAAAAAAATTGCAGGTTAATGACTATAAGTAATTCTTATTCCGTAGAAAATGACCTTTAAAATAAGCCTAAGATTATTAAAAAGCGTTTATTATTTTAAAAGTTATTCAAATTTTTGTAAAACATTGAAAATGGCGATTTTTTAAGAATATCTTGAAAAAATATTTGTCAAATGACTTCTGTGAGGACTTATTCTTTTTAAAATTTTATCGTCTTTCAAAACATAAACCAAAAAAAATTTCAATTTTCATAAATTTTATTTTTAAAAAATTTTATTATTCTTTTAAAAATGGGTGGACTGAAAATTTTGGCCGGCACTGTATAACAAAGCAAAATCGCATCAAAATGCAGCAAAATGGAAACAAGCCATAGATAAAGAAATTGCAGCTCTGGAAGAAAATCAAACTTGGTCTTTATCAAAATTGCCATTAGGTAAGCGAGCAATTGGTTCGAAATGGGTCTTTGCCATTAAAACAGATCCTGAAAAATTTGTAAAATTTTTGAGAAGTTTCAATTTCATCAATATTAAAAGTGAAAAATGTGTTTTTGTAGGGACAGTAAATCAGAGTGTTGTGTACTTGGCATTGTATGTAGATGATGGTCTGATAACGAGTAAAAGCCAAAGCGCGATTGTCAAAGTTTTAAATGCATTGAAAAACAGTTTTAAAATTTCCGTCGATGAAGCATGCGATTTTGTAGGTTTAAACATTTTATCGAAATCAAGCAATTTAACTATTCCGTATCGTGAAGCAATAGGTTCATTATTATTTGCTGCTAGGATTAGTCGCCCAGACATTTAATTTGCATATTGATGTTAGGTATCATTTTATTCACGATATAGTAAATAGAAAAGAAGTTGAAATTACCTATGTTCAATCGAAAGATCAACTAGCTGATATTTTTACTAAGCCAGTGATTAAACAGCAATTTTGTTATTTGCGAACAGAATTGAATGTTTTAGAACCTTAAAATTAAGCGGAAGTGTTGAAAATGTTAGAAATAATTTCTACGTTCTAAATGTTTCTTAACTCTGGTTCTGTTTCTAAACTTAGCGTACAGCGTATACCTGCAAATCCTACGTCCAAGGTAAACTTTATTACTTAGGTACAAGCGCCTAATTTCAGGTATGACCCTTTAGTTAGTCTGCAACGAGTTCGGTTTTCCTCGATAAAACCAATTTTTTAAATTTGTTTCAAAATTGGTTCCTCTGCGCTTATTGCTTAGAATATAATACCTATTTTGCGCCCATGATGCTAACATAATTTTTTGTCCAAACTGCATGGAAAGTATGTCATTAAGGGCACGAACGATTAAACGCTCAAATTAGTTAAAAATTAAACTCTATATAAATGTTAACTCTTTGAAGTCTATAATGATACAAGTTTTAATATGGAAATAAGACAACAATGTATTCTGGAAATATAGTAATTCCCAATTTTTATAACCGAAATGTGAACAAAACCAATTGTGTAGAGATGTGCAAAAAGCTCGAATGGCAGAGCCGGAATATTTTCGAGCCGAGCCGAGCCGAGCCCGAGCTTGGCTCGATGTACCGGGTACACGGAATTTTCGGGTACTCGAATTTTTCGTGTACCCGAATCTGCTCGAGTACTCGAAAATTTCGGGTACTCGTGTTTTTTGAGTACTTGCACCAGTTTCAGGAAATTTAGGTTTCCTTCAAAATAATCATAGCTATAGACAATCACTAAAGTGCACCCGGGTGTCCAGGAGTCAGATGAACATCTTCTTCAGGGAATTTTGGTATCTATCGAATAATCATAGCTGCAGACTAACCGTAAAGTGTACCCGGATGTCCAGGAGTCAACTAAACATCTTCAGGGAATTTTTGTTTATACTGAATAATCATAAACATAGACTAACCTTGAAGTGCACTCGAGTATCCAGGAGTCAAGTAAATTAGACTCCTGGACATCCGGGTACACTTTACAGTTAGTCTACAGCTATGATTATTCGATAGATACAAAAATTCCCTGAAGAAGATGTTCACCTGACACCTAGACATCCAGGTACACTTTACGGTTAGTCTATAGCTATGATTTTTTAATAGAAACAAAATAGCTATGATTATTCGATAGAATCAAAAATTTCCTGAAGAAATCCGGTATTCGCGAAATAGCGCATTGGGTGTCGTGGTGAATGCGCAAATCAAGGGGTCCCAATGCGGTGCAAGTTTTAAGTTAACCCATTAAGGACGGGATGTACAAAATTTGTACATAATGTTTAAGAACATATTTCAATCTTAAAAGGCACCAAGAATAATTTGCAAATACACTTTTCTTATGTATCTTGAATCCATCTTTCGAATGGCGTACTCAAAAAATCTAAAAAGTGTTAATTAAACAATTTATACAACATTTTTTAAGAAAAAACACAATTTTTTAAGAATTTTTTTTTGTTTTTTCAATTTTTTATTAGCTAAACTCTTTAACAAACCTTTTACTCATAGAAATATCGCGTCAAAAATAGTAGTAGTACAACATAGAACTATTTTTGGTATTAAATTTTTAAATGGCTGCCACAAAATGGCGACTAAAGTTACTTTTTTAAAACAATATTATAAACAAATGCAGGAAATTTATAAAAATAGTTAATTTTGCTTGAAACTTGTTACTCGGGGGTTTTCGGGGTCGCTGATTACGAATATAACCTTAGTTTTCCAAAATTCAAAATGGCGGACAAGAAATATCAAAAATAGTTCATTTTGCTTGAAACTTGTTACTTCGGGGTTTTCGGGGTCGCTGATTACAAATATAACTTTAGATTTCCAAAATTCAAAATAGCGGATCCAATATGGCGGTCTAGAATTTTCAAAAATAGTTAATTTTGCTTGAAACTTGTTACTTCGGGGTTTTCGGGGTCGTCGAATACGAATATAACCTTAGTTTTTTAAAATTCAAAATAACGGATCCAATTTTACAGAAAACAAATAAAATTTAATTTACATAAATAGTAACGTTCTTCAGCCATTAAAATATTTGGAATTAACAAAAAGTTCAGTTTTTTTCCTTTTCAACAAAAACATTTTTTTCGCGGTTATTTATTAATTTTTAATTTTTTATATATTTTTTATATTATATAATATAATATATAAAAATATATAATAATATATAATAATAAATATATAATAAAAATATATAAAAATATATAATAATAAATAATAATAAATATATAATAAAAATATATAATTTGACGATTTGATATTCTCATAATTATAAATTAATTAAATAACTGTGATAATTAATTTAACCGTTAAGTTTGTATTTGAAAATCACACGTTTGAAAATTCCAGCAAATTATTGATATGTGAATATTAATAATTAGGTATACTAATTAAATAATCAAGAAATTTAATTGAATAGTTTTTAAAGAAAAATTAATTAATGCAATGAATATATTAATATAATATTATAATATAATATATAATATACAGATAGAATATTGTATATTTAAAATTCACTGATTATAAATAATGCATAAAATTACATTTTAAAAAATAATGGCTGAAGAACGTCATTATTTATGTAAATTAAATTTAAATTTTTTTCTGTAAAATTAGATTTACCATTCTGAATTTTTAAAAACTAAGGTTATATTCGTAATCGACGACCCCGAAAACCCCGAGTAACAAGTTTCAAGCAACATGAACTATTTTTGAAATTTCTTGTCCGCCATATTGGATCCGCCATTTTGAATTTTGGAAAACTAAGGTTATATTCGTAATCAGCGACCCCGAAAACCCCCGAGTAACAAGTTTCAAGCAAAATGAACTATTTTTGATATTTCTTGTCCGCCATTTTGAATTTTGGAAAACTAAGGTTATATTCGTAATCAGCGACCCCGAAAACCCCCGAGTAACAAGTTTCAAGCAAAATTAACTATTTTTATAAATTTCCTGCAATTGTTTATAATATTGTTTTAAAAAAGTAACTTTAGTCGCCATTTTGTGGCAGCCATTTAAAAATTTAATACCAAAAATAGTCCTATGTTGTACTACTACTATTTTTGACGCGATATTTCTATCAGTAGAAGGTTTGTTAAAGAGTTTAGCTTTTAAAAAATGGAAAAAACAAAAAAAAATTATTAAAAAATCGTGTCTTTTTTAATAAAATGTTGTATAAATTGTTTAATTAACACTTTTTAGATTTTTTGAGTACGCCATTCGAAAGAGGGATTCAAGATACATAAGAAAAGTGTATTTACAAATTATTCTTGGTGCTTTTTAAGATTGAAATATGTTCTTAAACATTATATACAAATTTTGTACATCCCGTCCTTAATGGGTTAAAAGAAAAGAAAATACTTGACAGGAATAAATAATGAATGGCAATGGAGAAAAATGCGATGTTAAAGGAATGAGAAAATACTAATAGTGAGTGTAAAATTTAAACTTTAAGAGAAAAAGGTAAGTTGAACTGTCAAATATGAGTCAAATGCGGCCTAGGCTGCTTTCAATGCATTACACAATCGGTACGTAGTGCAAGTCGCCAGTAGAGGGCAGAAGCAAGCAGAGCGAACACAGTGGCCCAGCTGACATACGATTTGCATTACATTACTTTTCAATTTTTTATTTTATAACCGCGTTTCTGCATGAATCTAAACAATATTTTCGATTATTGTAATTTAGAAGATGCTGACCAATTGTACGTTGACAGATTTAGTGAAAAGTGCCTGTGTTCGGAGACAAATGTGTTAGAAAATGTTTGTTTACCTATTTCACATCATACAAACCAGTCAAAGTTCTTTTGCTGTGGCGTATTAAAATTAGCCTATGCTGCATTGGACTCATATATGATAGCTCAACTTACCTTTTTCTCTTAAAGTTGAAATTTTACACTCACTATTAGTATTTTCTCATTTCTTTAACCTTGCATTGGATTTAAATAACTTGCATTATTTGAATCACACTTATTTGAACCAAATAAATCGTATTTGATTCAATTAAGTAATTAATTGAATTGAATAAACGAATTTGTTTAATACAAACTAGCGTCGTTGTCCTCGCTCAGAAGACATTTTACTTGTTTATTTCCACTTATATAAATTTATTAAATAGCATCTCCATTGATAATATATATATATTAAAAAAAATTAATTAATTTATATATATATATATATACATATGTATGTGTTGTGTATTTATGTGTGAATATTAGGGTGGCCGTTAAAAACGACATTTTGGAATTTTGTCCATTTCCGGGTCTCATTTTGTCATAAATTGAAAAAAATTAGATCAGTATTTTTTTTTTAAATTAATATTTAGTGGTGCCTGTATGCTGGTAAAATTTTGCATCCCGTGTAGAAATTGCCATTATAGTCCCTGACAATAGTAGGGCTCTTTTGTGGCCCGTAACAGTTTTCCCCAACAAAAAATTATACCGTTTTCCCTATCAGGTCCTAATACGGCCCGATTGATGAGACCGAATTACAGATTTTCGTATATAATGTGGCACGCGAAGTAATTCCCTTATAAGGGTCCAAAACAGAGCAAATACGGTCCCTAATACTAGAAGTTTAATTAATTATTTTTTATTATTTTGCGTGTAGTATTATAGAATCAAATTATTAGTCTCATTTTATTAAACTATTATATTATTAGAACATTATATTATTTTATAATTTTCAATTAGTTATTTATTATTATAAATTTATATCTAAAAAATTTTAAAAACAGCTCCTTGCAAAATTTTAGTTTATTTAAATAATTTCTTTATTAATGTGACACGCGAAGTAAATCCCTCACAACCGTTCCAGTCAGAGGAATAAGGATGGCTGATTACGAATCTGAAGTTATTTTTAAACATTTCAAAATGGCGGATCCAATATGGCGATCAAAATTTAAAATTTGATCAGATTCGAAAGAAACTTGTTAGCCGGGGGTTTTTGGGGTCACTGATTACGAAGCTGATGTCACTTTTTAAAAATTCAAAATGCCGAATCCAATATGGCGGAGAAATTTTTAATTTGGTGCAATTTTTAGTCAAAAATTTGTTACTCACGAGTTACATTATAGATTAGTGTAAAGCAAGAATTTCTTAAAAGTGACTTCAGATTCGTAATCAGCAACCCCAAAAACCCCCGAGTAACAAGTTTTAATAATCGATAGAGACATTATTTATTGTAAATTAATAATTAATGTGAACATAAATGTCCTCAAGTATTAAGGAAGTCATTGTAGCGTGTGAGCGTGGTAGGGTGGTTAGGTTATCGGTTTGCGAATTTTAGGGTCGTGGGTTCAATTCCCGGCGTTTAGGAATTTTTTCTCTGTTAGGTGTATTTATATTAAATATATGAGGTAAAATAAACAAAAGTAGGTAGGGAAAAAGATTAAAAAACGAAATTAAACAATTATTAAACATAAATAAATAAGTTCAGTTTTAATACTTTATATAATTAATTTAATTGTTTTTTTATAGTTTTTTCAACTACGTTTTTTTATTGGGGCCTCCAGGAACTATAATAATTAATGTTAGAATTATGATATTTATTTCTGATAATTTTTTACTAATCTTTCTAATTATTTACGCCTCCTGAAACTATAAGAAATAGTAAAAAATTAATAAAAAGCAGGTTTTTTTTAATGTAGGCGGTCATTTGTAATTAGAAGGGCTTTGATAGGGGACCTGTTAGGCCCTTGTTTGGGGCCACATTAATTTTCCACTGACGGGCCCCATTACATTTTGCGTAACGAAACTAGTAAGGACCCTAGCAATTTGCCCTATTGGGCCCCTAATATTAAAAGGGAAAACTATTACGGTCCCTAACAGTGCCACATTGCAATTTCTACACGGGATGTATTTTGCATAGGAAAAAAACTTTTTTTCGGACATTTCCTGTAAAATCGTTGAAAATTAATATTTTTTTACCACACCCAGAGAAAATTATTATTAAAACCAAATATCTTTTATTTTACTTAAATAAACGTATATTTGTTAAATAAAATTTTATTTAAACTAAATAAAATTTATTTGAAACAAATAAAAAGTCTAGTTGGTTCTGAGACAAATATACCATTTCTCTCGGTGCAGACTGCTCTGTTTCTCTTCACAAATGTTTAAAGAATATTATAAAATTTTTAACAAATAAAATTTGTTAAGTTAAATATTTTTTAGAGGGCCTTAGTTCCAAATGTCACTGTAAAGAGCATTGATACACAGGTGAAGATTATAAGGCTCGCTGCAGTGTGCATAGTAGAGAAACTGGTCTCAGTCCCCTACTTCGAAATTTTCACAATAAAGGAACGCAGGCGCGGAACTTGTCAAAATAAATGGCCGACGCGACGCGAAACGAGTGTTTCCTTGTATTCACTTCGTCAATTTTATATAAAAAAAGAAAAATATGTTAAATGCACTCTTCATATATTCATATTCATTAATTCATAAGTTTTATTCTTCCCACATCTTCATACTGACAATTAACAACTGAAACATATCGGAAAATCTTACAATCATACGGGATTGAAAGACCTACCTAACCATACAAACTAAATATACGCATAATTATAAATCGCACGCTTTTACATTAAGCATTAAGCCTCTCGGCTACGCAATCGATGGGGGAAATTTTTTATTTAAGAAACATCCCTTTCCAATGAAATAAATTGGATCATGCGTGAATTTTACTATGTAATTAATGTAAGTATGAATGTCAACAATATTCAAACTGCACTGCATAATAGTTGAGAGTAGTAAGATAAGTGAACGACCATTAGTGAGAGAGAGAGAGAGAATAACTTGTGGTTTTCTAGTAGATTATGTGTACGGCGTTCATTTTTCAAAAGAACTGGACTGAGTACTATTTGTTCAATATTCGCTTCTATTATTGACTTGTCTTTTGTACACTGCCACGTTCTTTTAACAATTACATGAGAAAGTAATTTCTCTTTCCAATTTTTTATACTCTTATTTCCCTCTTAGACTATATAAACAGTCTTGTTTAAGCTGATGAATGAGATAAATTGTATTGAGTGCCAAAGTGTTCAGCTATGAAACTTCTAATACTATAGTGTGTACCTGTCACATATTATTCTGTAAAGGAGTACTACACTGACTGCATAAATCATTTTTCCATTTTTATCCGTGATGGTTTCTATTGTTTTTAAGGTCGCATATTACAAAACTGAAGTCATATTTCAAAAATTCAAAATGGCGGATCCAATATGGCAGCCATGAAAAATTTAAATTAATCAATTTCTAGGAAACTTCGTATCAAGGGGTTTTGGGGATCTCTGATTACAAATCTGAAGTCAGATTTCATGCAAATTTTAAAATTAATTAATTTTTATGAAACTTCGTATCAAGGATTTTTTTGTGGTTCCTAGTTACAAATCTGAAGTGTAAAATTTAAACAGGACCTCGCTGCTAATCAGAAAGTAGAAGGTTAATATTTATTAGCTAGATCCCGTGTAGAAAAATCTTCTGGAACGTCTAGAGTCAAGCCTGGCGCAAACCAGAAAGCGTCTAGCCTCGCAAGTCTGGAAAATCTGGTTTGGCCCAGTTCTGGTGCTGCTCAGCTACAAGTCAGACCGTAGCTATTTTGTCTGTTCTGGATTGTCTAGCCAGACCCAGCTCTGATTCTAGTCAGAATTTCTAGATGACTAAAATTTTTTAGTTTGTCACTTCTGGGCTGCGGCGAGCGATGCTAGTCTGGAAGGTCTGGCCAAACCCAGCTCTGATTCTAGTCAGAATTTCTAGAGGACTAAAATTTTTTTTGCAACTTCTAGGCTGCGGCGTGCGATGCTGGTTTGCAAGGTCTAACCAGACCCAGTTCTGATTCTAGTCAGAATTTCTAGATAACTAAAATGATTTATTATTTTGCAACTTCTATAGGCTGCAGAGAGCGGTACTGGTCTGAAGAGACTAGCCGATTTTAAGATATCAAAAGCCATCTAATTCTTTATCTAAAAAACTAGACAACAAGTCTCTAAAATTTAATATTTCTTCCACATAATATTTTCTACGGGAGAAGATTGTCCCAAATCACAACATTTTTCGACTTTTTAAGATCAATGTGTAGGTATAAAAAGTTGTAAAACATTCAAAAAATAGTTTTTGAAGAGAATTTTAAAAATTTTTATAAAGAGAATCCCGTTTGAATTTTTAATTTACGTTTACTAAGGGAACCAGAAGGTTCCTCGCAGAATTATTACTGAAAAATGAATTAAATTTGTTGTTAACAACTATAACAATTTTGCGGTAATTTATAGAAATTTTCGCAATAAATCATAAAAATATGTTCCACATAAATTACAATGAAAAATTTTTATTTTAGCAATTTATGGAAATTTTAGCAGTAATTTATGGAAATTTCTAGTAATTTTAGGGATAATTCATAAAGCAAAAAATTATCATTAAAATTTTGGATTTCAGCCATTTATGGAATTTTCGAGGTAATTTATAAACATTTTGACGGTAATTTATGAAACTATGTAAAACAAAAACGAGAACTAAAAAATTCAACGTCGGTAATTTATGGTAATTTCCTCGGTAATTTATAGAAATTTTTGAGATAATTTATAAAACTATGTTAAACTCAAAGGAGAACTAAAAAATTCGACGTCAGTAATTTATGGTAATTTATGGAAATTTCCGCGGTAATTTATAAACGTTTTGACGATAATTTATAAAACTATGTAAAACAAAAACGAGAACTAAAAAATTTAACGTCGGTAATTTATGGTAATTTATGGAAATTTCCGCGGTAATTTATAAACGTTTTGACGATAATTTATAAAACTATGTAAAACAAAAACGAGAACTAAAAAATTTAACGTCGGTAATTTATGGTAATTTATGGAAATTTCTGCGGTAATTTATGGAAATTTATTAGGTTATTTACGGTAAATTTACTATGATGAGTTCAAATCAAGTTTTGTTATTTTTCTTTATGTACCATAACACGAAACTTGCAGTAGTTTCGTGATTACACAGTTAAACACTCTTTATTAATTGTAAGTGTAAAAGGTGTCGGAAATTAAAATTTATTTTCTTGTAGCTTCGATAGAGTAGTGGTTAGAGTGTTAGGCTAGAAGTCCGTAGGTCATAGGTTCGATTCCCTACAATGTCAAATTTTACTTAGTTATAGGTTTGCGTTTATTCTGTGTCGTAAACATTAATTTGATTGAAAGTTAAAAGTTGATGATTATTACTTGTTTGCAAATACAAATTAATTTTTTTAATTATATTAACATTTAATTTAAATAAAAATTTCTCATATATTTCGTTTAATAAACGATGTTGGAGGGCTGCTTTATTATATTTAGAAAACAGTAAATATCTATCTTGCGGTTGGCTAGAGCCTGGCTAGACTATCTGAATCGCCTGTCTATTCAGCGGCTGACCGTTTATAGCGTTACACTTTTGGCCAGCTACAGGCCAGAGTTACAGGTCAGCCACTAGTCTGGAAAATAGACGGTCTGGTCTGACTCAGGCCAGCGCCAGAAGATTTTTCTACACGGGATAAGGTTCATTCACAAATTAGATGATACGATTTTATATATATATATTATATATATATTAGAGGTGTGCAAAATTCGAATCGAACTAGCTAATTCGAAATTCGAAGTTTCGAATTTCGAATTGGCCGATTCGAATCGAAAGTAAATTCGAATCGAACTAGCTAATTCGAAACTCCGAGTTCGAATTTCGAATTGGCTGATTCGAATCGAAAATCGAGTCGAGTCGGCCAATTCGAAATTCGAATTCGGAGTTTCGAATTGCACAGCTTAACTCGGTTATTTAAGTAGCACAATTATTTTGACAGAAATCCTAACCTAAAATTAGTAGGCTGGTATTCATAATATAGCTATCTAGTACTTAGAAACTTGTTGAAAGTGAAGGAAATATTTCGCTTATTGTTTCTATTACATAAGGAAAAAAAACTCATTTTGCAAATCTTTTGCACAATTTTTAATAAATAAATAAATTTAATGTTTCAAGAACAATTGAAGAATTTTTTGATAATTTAAAAAAATCATTTTTTTGGGAAATTTTAATTTATAATTTTGAATCTTGTTTGTGTATGTATTTGAATTTTCGGAAATATTGAAAATATTAAATATCGAACATATTAGAAATATTTAAATTCTTTGCAAGAATTCAATTATTTTCCTAAATAATATCAATCTTCGTAAAATTAAATTATTTTTAAACAAAATTTTAATAACATTTTACGAATAAATACAATTATTTTCTAAAATTTTAATAAATACTTCAAAAAAATTTAATTATTTTCTTAAATTGTAAAATTTTTGAAAAAATTCAATTATTTTCAAAAAATTCCACGAAAAAATTCATTTTTTAATTCGTTATAGAGTATACCTAATAAGAAATTAGTTATCTTCTAAAATTTTAATAAATCCTTTTAAATAATTTTTTTTATTAATTCTTTGCAAAAATTGAATTATTTAAATATTAATTTAAGTTTTTATTTTCTAATATTTATTTAATTGAAGAATTCAGGAATACTTGAAATTTCGTAAAATTGAATATTGTAAAGTAATGGATTTGAAAATTCTCAAAGAACAATCGATTTAAAAAAGAATTTTAGTTAAAAATTCTTGCAAAAAATAATTGAACTGATAATTATTGTATCACTTGGTTATTTTTAATTATTAGAGACACCTTATTTTAACACATTATTGGTATTTGTATGTTATTTATATATTAAAATTATAGAATTAATAAAAAATATATTGACATTTTTAAGAAAAAGTTTCTAAGTACTAGATAGATGCACTGTAAAAATTTTTTTTTGAAGATTTACAGTTTTATTTAGAATTTTATAGAAACTTATAAAATAACGTCTTTAAAAGTAGTGAATTAAAAATTCCGTCTGTAAAATTAATACTTTTAATGTGTCAATTTTACAATTTTCTGTAAATTTACTACTCTGAAAGTAGGTAATATTTTTGTCTTTTTATTACCTACTTTCAGAGTAGTAAATTTACAGAAAATTGTAAAATTGACACATTAAAAGTATTAATTTTACAGACGGAATTTTTAATTCACTACTTTTAAAGACGTTATTTTATAAGTTTCTATAAAATTCTAAATAAAACTAAATCTACAAAAATTTTTTTTTAGTGTGTATTATGAATACCAGCCTACTAATTTTAGGTTAGGATTTCTGTCAAAATGATTGTGCGAATTAAATAACCGAGTTAAGTTGTACAATTCGAAACTCCGATTTTCGAATTGGCTAGTTCGATAAAAGGTAAAATTCCCAATTTTACAAATTTTTTTATTAAATATTTTTACAAAGTTTACAATTTGGAATATGCCTCTATTACAGGTAATATGCCAATTACGTTAGTTTTATTAATCGAAAGATTGTATAATAGTGCTTTTGTTGGCATTAGGATATTTTTTTTGATAACTTTCAGTTACTTGGATAACAAATTGCTTTTGTTCCTCATCATGGGTAAGTATTTCATTATAATCGGATATCAGTTTAACTCCTCTTTCAGCGACATCGTTCACTACTTTTAAGTTTCTAACTTTATCCAAAGCAAGTTGATAATTTATATCCGATGGCCAGTCAGAAACGTCAATATCAAGAAAGGAGCAATCAATCTGGAATCGATTAAAAAAATTAACCGTTTCGGAACTCAAGAAAAAATCGAGATCTTTATCAATTAAATCCGCGATACCCTTTTGAGCGATAAACCGTTTTGGTAGTTTATCATCGATTTCTTCATTTTCTTTTTCATGAATTTTATTTACAATGTTTTTTTTACTTCAGCAGGAACGGTTTCATCAAAAAATGCCAGCGCAGTGGTTTCGGGAGCTAAGTACCAAAGATGGTTTAAAAATTTTTTAATGCAAGGTGACGTTAAGTGAAAAGTTCGTCGATGAAGGAGCTTATGCTTTCAACGTGATCTTGTAAAATGTGACTATTTTCGTCTTCCAAACCAACCAGATAATTTTTTTTATTAATTCCTGGCCAAGCAGTTTGAAATCTTTTAAATAAAAGAATTATAGGGCCAGTTGAAGAAGAGGGCATAAGTTCGTCGAACACTCCTCCCAATACTAATTCAAATATATGGTGCCTACAAGGTAGGTATAATAATTCCCGTTGAAGTTTCTGTTCCAAAATTGCTGCAGCACCATTTTTTGACCCAAGATTAGCATTTGTTGTATCACAACAAAGAGCTTTGATTTTATTCACAAGTCCCCAATCACAAAGAACCTAAAAAAAGCAAACTATTGGATTATTCTAAAACCAACCTATGTAAATTATAACATTTTCTTTTACTAAAAATTATATCAACCTCAAAAATGACTGTTGCCTGTGTAGAACCGGATCCATCTTCTAACTCTAGTATCTTCAAAATTTTTTCTGTATCTCCTTCGGATACAATTATGGCTAGACGGTCTACTTTCTTATTTTCAAAAACATTTCTTAGCAATTTTCCATTACAATGAATCACAGGATCACAAAATTGGAAAGATGAGAATGAATTTTTAATTTTTTCAGCCAGTTTTTCGCGGATTATTTCGCGATGTCGTTGAATTGAACTTCTGTTGATGATCAAAGTTTCCAGGTCACAAGGAAATGACTCAGCTATGGCAGCTATAATTCGCACTGCATTTCGGTCAGAAATTTGGCACTTATCGAGAGTCGCAACCAATTGTTCAGTCATCATGTTTACTGATCCACGAGATTTCTTTGAGTTTGATGGTCCTTCTTGACTCTTAAATTCTAATGAAAAATTGCTACTCTGACTTTCAAGATTCACGCTACTTTCACTGCTACATACTAATTCGATAATGTCGTCTGAAAATGTTAATTTTAGATAATTTATTTTATTGTAAAAAAAATAAAGCAAAGAAAAACAAAATTAATTTCTAGTGCAAAAAATGTTATTTTTACTTTTAAAAATGTAACTGTACCTATCGTGCTTTGTTCTCTTTTACATTTTGCTTCTTTGCGTAGACCAAGTATTAATTGTAATTCATCATCAGTTATATATTCGTCATACTTCGTTTGAACATCGCCAATGAAACCTAATCTTTCTGGTTGTCTTTGTCCCTTCAAAAAAGATAACGTTGCTTCTTCAACTGTTTGTAAAAGTGTCTGAGACGCAGCAATGTCAAACAACAAATTAATATCACTTTTGAAAATCAATTCATTCACTTCATTTTTCTTTTTTCCGGCATTTTTTTGTATTGATCGCCAATCGTAATATAGTTTTTCAACTTTTTCAATACATTTATGCATCGTTTGTACGGGTATTTTTGCTTTTTCCCAAAACACGAATATTTCCTTTGTCACTAAAGATGCACTGTCTCGTAAATTACGCCTTAAATAACGCATATTAAAGAACAATACTTTCAAAACTTGTTTTTTACTAGGTAGTTTATTTCCAACAATTTGAGAATCAACATCCCCAATTAGAAAAATATTATCACGGAGAAAATAATTGTCTTTTTCCATTTTTTACAATTTGCTATAAACAGCAAGCAGCTGTGAATACCAGGGCTGGGTAGGCACAGATAAGCATAAATGAAATCTACATCTATCGATCGTTCCGAAAGTATCGATAGCATGGTTGGGCTGTCTATTATAAACTACTTTATTATCTCCTCTTGTTAAAGTGGAAAAAAAAGTCACATAACCTCACTTTTTGAATAAATTATAATGTTGATATGACACTAAGCATTTATGGACATGTTTTTAATATGAATCACCTTAAAAGAACATTTTATTTAACCTTTTAAAGAGTAAAATTAACATATTAGACATTTTCACTATGTTAGCGACATATTCATAAAGCTCGTAAATGGAGCAAATATTTTCAAAAAAATTTGAAAAAATTGGAAGTTCTACCTCTAATCATGTACTAAAAGATTCCGAAGTTTGAGAATTAAAAAAAAATGTTTGTAAGCTAGAAAAAATGTTGAGTGATTTCCACAAAAAAATTACATGTATTTCCCATTTAAAATTTCAATCGACTAGAGGCACGTTTTAATATTGCTCGATTTGGTTCAAACTTTCAGGAAAATTTTTTTTTATACCTTGATTAATTTTTTATGGTGAGACCGAAGATTTGGAAACATCGCCAAAATAAGAACCACCCTAATGTGTAGTGTGCATATATATATGAGTATTCTAAAATACTGTTAGGGTCGGTCGGTCGTTCTTCAACTTAATATAATAAAGGAAAAGGATTTCAATAAATTTACTTTGTCTTTGACATATTTCTTCTACATTTACTTCTCTTTTTTTGACACCACAAAAAATTTTCTGTTGAGCGTATAACAATGACTCGCAAAAAACAAAAGTCTAATTTCGTATACTTGACTGAAGCTCATGTGAAAAGTTGACTGGCATAAGAAGCAAGAATTTAAGTACAAAAACAGATGGCGCTAGTGTGATAAGACAAAATAAACGCGATAACTCAACCTTAACACCTGTCCAACCCTAACAGCACTCCCCTATATATAAAAAAATTATTTTTAAATATTTACATATGTAATATGTGATAATTTTTTTAATACTTTATATCTATTTTGAATTAATAAATATTTTTATATTTCGTATTAAATTTGAATTTATTAAAACGCAACACAAAAAAACTAAATTGACCATAAATTTTTTATTCCTCAAAAATTAAAGGAAAAGGTGGATATTTTGAAGAATAAACAATTTAATGTAAATTAAGTGTATTTTATCCCATATTACATACTTAAATATTTAAAAATAATTTTTTAAGAATTACGTTTTTATTTATGTTTAAATAATTTTTAATTTACCAAATTCTAGTTAACTAATTTATTTTTAAAATACTCTCTAAATCTAAATTAGTGCGGATTCGTTTACCAATTTGAATTAGTAATATCCCACATAGCACAATATTATGAGGTAAGGTTATGCTGAGTACTAATCGTATGGCTCGTAAGGTTACGCGATATGGCTGTGGTAGACCTGAGGTGAATTAAAAATTTCCACCATGGAGGTAAGGTTACACGTTGGGGTGTGGTAAGTATATATTATAAGGCTATGGTAACCTTACACGTTAAGGTTGAGGTAACGTTACACGTTGAGGTTGAGGTAAGGTTACATGTCAAGGTTGAGGTAACGTTACATGTTAAGGTTGAGGTAAGGTAATTATTAAGTTGTAAGGTTGAGGTAAGGTTGTGATAAGTTTACCAGTTATGGAAAATATTTTTTTTAAAAATTTAATAAATAAGTATTAAATTAAAAAGTTAATTTTGTTGCTCTTCTTTATTTTGGTAAATTGACGTGAAGCAGAAAATTTTGAAAACAAATTTGGGGGGACAGGGATTCGAACCCGGGATCGACGCGGCTAAAACCTATCATTCTAACTAACTGAGCTAAGTAGAGAACTGACAGAAGGAAAATCAATTTGTCCTTTAAGCTGAACCAAGAAGAAAAAGGCTTAAAGGCAAAATTAATTTTCCTTTTGCCAGTTCTCTACTTAGCTCAGTTAGTTAGAATGATAGGTTTTAAGCGCGTCGATCCCGGGTTCAAATCCCTGTCCCCCCAAATTTGTTTTCAAAATTTTCTGCTTCACGTTAAGTTTCCAAAATAAAGAAGAGTAACAAAATTAACTTTTTAATTTAATATTTATTTATTAAATTTTTTTTCAATATTTTCCATAACTGGTAAACTTATCACAACCTTACTTCAACCTTACAACTTAATAATTACCTTACCTCAACCTTAACATGTAACGTTACCTCAACCTTGACATGTAACCTTACCTCAACCTCAACGTGTAACGTTACCTCAACCTTAACGTGTAAGGTTACCATAGCCTTATAATATATACTTACCACACCCCAACGTGTAACCTTACCTCCATGGCGGAAATTTTTAATTCACCTCAGGTCTACCACAGCCATATCGCGTAACCTTACGAGCCATACGATTAGTACTCAGCATAACCTTACCTCATACTATTGTGCTATGTGGGATTTTTTACTAATTTATAGTAGTTTTTTACTAATTGCTTGTAGAAAATTACTAATTCAATTAGTAGACCGTATTTTTTAGTATTTCAAATTAGTAAATTTTCTACTAATAATTAGTAAAAAACTACTAAAAATTAGTAAAAACAGTTACTGATTCAATATTGGTAATCGAATCCGCACTATTTCATTAGTAGAAAACTACTAGTTCAGATTTAGAGAGTAAAGTAATTTATTAATTTATAATATTAATATTTACATATTTTGTTTATATGTGAAATAAATTTCACGAAATTCTTGAATAATTATTAAATGTTAATTATACTAAATTAAATTTATAATTATAATTTTTTATAAAAAATGACTAAAATTTGTTTAAAATTTTTCTAGACTTATTTTTAACTGAAATATTGTTAAAAAATGAAAAGCATACGTATTTTGTAAGTGGACTGGCAATTCTGGCCGGTACTGTACCTATAAATAAAAACAACTAATTATTACTGTAGATAAATAAATAATTAATTAAATAGTCTTTAACGTCCGAGATACTTAATAAATAAGTCAAATTAATGAAAACGAAAACATTCGGACAAAGTAACAAATTTTATTTACTCCAAAGTTTCGAAATCAAATCGATTTCCTCTTCAGGGAGTATATTAAAAAAATATATACAAAATTAAAAAATAATAAAAACTATTTTAACAATAATTAAAATAATTAAAGTACATATTCAAAAAATTATCTTACCAAAAAAATAATAATTAAATAAACGAAGACTTAAAATTTAAACCCTGACGATGGAGTAGAGTCTGGAGTCAGAAAATAATAAAAATTGAATTAGAAAAAATCAAAAATAAAAATAGAAATAAATAAATATAAAACAATAAAATATTGACAAATTTGCGAGGCAAAAATTAATTCTAAAAATAAAAACGAAGAAAAA
Source organism: Leptopilina myrica (nomen nudum) (assembly GCA_032872475.1). NCBI lineage: Eukaryota > Metazoa > Arthropoda > Insecta > Hymenoptera > Figitidae > Leptopilina > Leptopilina myrica (nomen nudum). The sequence continues at coordinate 10,951,784 of CM065467.1, forward strand.
TTTCTTTTCTGCTTGTAAATGATCGAGATTGAATCAATAAATGATTCAATACATTTTTCTGGTGATTGGTTGTGCAATGCTCTCTCTTTCTCTCTCTCAAAGAAAGAAAACCTTGAAAGATGTTTGGGAAGTGCTTTCAAGCACGATCAGGAAATCGATTAACAACCTTTAACAGAATGCGTGAGTAATTTTTTTTCTCCCTTTTTTTCCTTATTTGTTTCATAAGATATAAACATTCTTGGTTACTTGGTCAGTGACCCAATGATTCTGACTAGAAGTTTTCCGAGTTTTTTCCCAGTTCTTTTGCTATTACAATATCCTGATAATTGTTCAAATGTCATATTTCAGGTTCAGGTGCACAAATTTCTTTCCTCTTTTTTTCTTTTTCAGGTTATAAATGCGGAAACTGACATTTGGTGCAGTTTTTAAGCCCAGGGAAACCAGTTTTTCATTTAATGAGAAAATGTCATGAATGTTGATAATATTTTTATATGCTGTTTGATAACTTTCACTTTCTTATGCAATTTTTTGTTTATGTTTTCTTTTTTGCTTCCTCGCGAGGAAGCTTTGTAGTCGTTTAATTTGTAAAATTTTTAAAAATCCTTCAAATAAATTTTCGTCTATATAGGACTATGTTATTTAAGACCCTGAACAATTATTGTCCGAATGTATGTATGTGTGAGTGTGTGTGTGTGTATGTGGATCTCGTATTTTGTGAACACGATAACTCGAAGAGGTTTCAACGAATTCGGCTGAAAATTGCTAGGTATAGGGTAGAAGTACCGTTTGTGGCCACTGCACCAGTTGTGGACACTTTTGGATTAAAGTTGATATTATTAAATTTTCTAAAGTTGCTAGTGCATTGTAGATATATTCCTAGAATCCTGATATAAGTAGATGATACTCTGTAAACTTACTTTTGACAGAAATTTAGTTGGCTTAATTTAAAATGACAGTAAACTGTACGAATGTATTGACAGTGTCGAATAACTACAATTCTTAGTAAATTTGATGAAATATCACTGGTCAGTAAATGATTATTTTTCGATATTATTGGCAATATTCTTATATTCTATCTCTTATATACTATATATAGAAGTTAGATAACTATAAAAAATACGAATTTTAAAAGAATTAGGTCAAATATTTTTTAAAAAGCCCATGGCCACAAACGGTACAGCAGAAGTATCAAAACACCCTTTTTGACCACACTACATTTCATACGTTAAATTGACATAATTTTAGTTTAACAACTCGTATAGTTTTCATATTACAATTTTTAAAATAAATTAATTCACTTTTAGGAATATTTGAAGTATAATATAGTATTTATTCTGACTCCACTGAATTAATGAGTTAATAAAAATAACAGTTATTTCATATTTAAGTAATACATTTTTTGATGCAGCAACTTTTAATTATTTATCCTCTATAGCTCTAAAAAACAAATAAAATAAAATTAAAGTTTATATTTTTTGTATAAAATAGAGTTTAAAATAAAAATTTTATTTATTATTATAATCAATAATAAATAAGCTTTGATTAATCATGTTAAAAAAACATTTGTGATTTTAAGTAAAATATAAATTTATTGATTTTTATACTAAATTTTGATCTTTAATAAATTTTTTTAATTGTTGTTCTTAATTGATTAATCAATTCTAATTATTTATTAAAAAATATAATTCACTTAATAATACCATAACAGTTTTTTAAGCAGTGGCCAAAACTGGGACAAAGAGTGGCCACAAGGGGTGCTTGTGTGACCACTACTGGTGAAAAAGGCTTTTTGAAGCAATTTCATTTTTTTAAATAATAAATATAGTTAAATCATGTTTTTGATTATAAAAATTAAAATAATACAATTCGCTAGATATAATATAAAAAAATAATAATGAAATTAGTGCTTCAATAAATTTATTTTCTTAATGAAAGATAACACACCGCTTAAAGTGGCCACAACTGGTACATCTACCCTATTTATCGTAAAAATATCTCGAAATGGATTGATGGACATTAAAAAATCTATTAAAAAATTTTTTTTTACTTTTTTCAAAAAATTTTTTTAAATTAAATATTGAAGTTAATATATAATAAAATCTTATTCTTTGCATCAAGACGAATCGATTGGTATATATAAAGTATAAATTGTATGAGAGTTTATAGAGTTAATGGCAATTAAAGCAGAAAAATTACCTTTTTTTATCAAAAATTTAGATCTTTCATCAAAAATATATTCCAGTACAATACAATTTTACTCATTTTTTCAATGAAGGTTGACCCAAGGTTGGCCTAACTTTGGCAACCAAAGTTTTGGTTGCCACAGTTTGCCCAACTTTGGCAAGTACTATTGCCTACAGTTGGGCCGACTTCGCAAGGTAACCATTACATGCCGAGTTTAACCAACCGTCAGGCCAACTTTGGCGACAAAGGTTGGCACAACTCATCCAAACGTAGTTTAAAAGACATACAGTTTTGGTTGGCCAATCTCTGAGCCTCGGTTGGCCCGACGGTTGATAAAACTTTGTCAAATGCAGCTAAATTTACTTATTCTTTCTGGGCCAGCTAAACTCTGGGCCTCGATTAGCCCGACGGTTGGTAAAACTTTGTCAAATGCAGTTTAAATAACTTCAACTTTCTTGGTTGGCCCAACGGTTGTCAAAATTTATCAGACTGACTTGAAACGTGTTGGGCCGACGATCAAATATTCGCGTTTTTCACGGTTGGCCCAACTTTGGAAGAAACTTTCAACCAAATTCAGGCTATCTTTGGGCGCCGAAACTTCGGCGGTACAATGCCAGTAGTAAATTTCCGCTTGGGTTCCTTTAAAAAATGTTGTGAAATGGACAACGACTGCGGAGGATCGCAAGCTATTTGCGCGCATGATAATGTCACCGCCCGAAGGGCAGGCAGATTTTTTAATTTCGAGTAAATAATTTAATTCAAATATAGTTAATTTTTTAAGAGTTTATTTTAACTGTATTTATTATTTGTAAATTCTATAAAAACATTTTATAACTCTTTTTAATAATAATTGAATGTTTTTTAAGAATTTTATTAAAATATTTAAATATTGTCGAGAAATTCCAAGGGGCAAACAACTAAGGAATTTGGTGTACACCTACTACAATAATAATTCAGTAATTCAAGGTAATTCACATTGGTAATTCAATACAAGTGTACACCATAATTCACGAGTTGTTCACCCCTTGAGAAATTCAATTAAAATTGCATTGAAAAATTTAATTTTTATATATAAAGAAGTTGAGAATATTGTCTCAACGGTCGTGTTTGAAAATTTGGTTTGGTTGTTCGTTGTCCAGAGGATCGTTTTGTATCTCAGTATCGTCTTTGAGGAATCCCCAGGTGCGAATTGTCGGTCGGCCCATAGTCAGGCCAACCGTGTGCATGGTCGGCCCAACTTGGTAGATTGATCACGTCGACCTTCCAGTGGTTGACACAGTTGGACCAATGTTGGCCAGTCTGGCCAATCAATGACAAATGTTAATAAAAAAATGTTTATTGAAGGACCACAAGTCGACAATTACCTTACATTGATCACACATTTACTAATAATTCAAAATCTTGTCCCTTTCAAATTCTCGATTGATCCCACAAAGTAATAATTTGTTACAGTATCCCTGAAGACATCTGGATCTACTCTTTCTCTTGATTCTAATTGTAAAGGATTCAAATAAATAACTTTAATAATTTAACTTCAATTAAGCAGTTACTCTTTCTTAAAACCTGTCCCTTAATATCAGAGTTTACTGCCCTATGAATAAATCAGGTTGAATCACCGATGCCGGCCAAATTAAATATGTAAATTATGATTATGTTTAGTTTCATTACTTGAGACGTAACATTAATTGTTTTAACCCTTTTTTCTGAAAATTAATTATTTTGAGTTTTGACGAACTTGGGTATTTTTTATTTCTTTTTAAATAATTCTATTGGGAAGCTGAGGTTTTTTCCAATAAAATATGTAAATTGCAGAGTGGGACAGAAAATGGTTTACGAGAAATTATTGAATAAAAAAAATTGACCTTACGCACACGCGGTATGAAGATATAACCAGTTATAACGAGCTGTCATATGCACTCCAATATTATTCTATTGATTATATTGTATATATTATATTATATTTATAGTATACTTTAATTTTTTTTACATATACAGTAGAGACTCCATTATCCGGACTAATGGATGCAGGCACTTGTCCGGATAATCGAGTAAAGTTCGAATTAAACAGATTTTTGGTTCATAATTTTATGTATTTACTTGCATATGTATTAAAATAAGACTAAAACAAACTAAAACTTTTAAAGTCAACATTAATAAATATTTAGTTAGAAATATTTCAAAGTATTTACATAAACAATTTCTTAAAATAATTAAAACACTTTGAAACGCAACATTACGTGTAAAAATTCACGCTTTTGAATTGAATTATATATGGTATTTAATATTTATTGTATGTTAACAGCTTGAGACCTTATAAACTTTATATTAAAAAAAAAATTTATTTTAAATTTGTCCGGATAATCGAATATCCGGATAATAGGGGTCCGGATAGTGAAGTCTCTACTGTATTTGTTATCGAAACGTAAAAAATTTTATGTCCCTTACATTTTACAATAAAAATTTTTTTTTAATACATTGGGAATTTGTTGCTCTCATATAGAACAACAAATTACCGAAGTATCAAATCAATCCAAGAACTTTTTTTGCGGGTGGTTCACTTCAGAAATTTTGACCCATGTGTGACTTTTTGTGTCTCGTGCCATGAAAGAAGATCATAAAAGAGTCTTGATCGTTAACGTGCTCTTTCCGTGTCTCGCAGGTCTCTCTCATGAAGCAACCTACTGTCAACCGGTTTCCCATCGCGTTTCATTAATTCCGCGAACTGAACTTGGCCCAGGTTCCTGGACTGGCGATTTTTGGCAGAAATGAATTGGCACGAACGATCCGAGCCATAACAAGTTTACACGCTGTATTACAAGAGCAAAAGACGAGAACGAAATATACATTGCCGCAGCGGCTATATTATCCAAAAGCATATTATATTATCGTAAGTTTGCACATTATTCTCATTTTAATGAAACTTTTTCAAACAAAAAAAATAAAAAGTATCATAAATTTAATAGTCTCTTTTGGATTTTGTTTCGATATTTTAATAGGGATTTATTTTTTTCTTCATGCGATAAAAATGCATGCCGCATTTTTATTTTTGAGCTGATGAGAATATTATGCCTTAGGATCAGAAAGATCCAGATTTTTTAACGATTGCTAAAGAGTTTAGTAAAAGTGCAGATATTATTTAAAACTGTTGCTAATTTTGGTGAGCTTCACATTTTAAACAAGGATACGGAGATTTTCAGGGTCCTTGATTACTAATCTGGAATCAGATTTTTAAAATATTCAAAATGGCTGATCCAATATAGTAAAGAAACTTTAGAAATCGAAATGATTTTGAATTCTGAAAATCTGATGCCAGAATCGTAATCAGCGCACTCAAAGAAATTTTCCGTCATTACTGCCATAATTATGGCTGATTCTGCCAGAATGAATCACTGTATTATAATGAACTACAACTGCCAAAACAGTTTGGTTAATCCAGCCATACGAATGACAGAAATAGAGGACATTAAATGAAAATCAGCCTTCATATGTCTAACATAACCTCACTTATGTGCTAAGCTGACAGATTATATAACTACTTCAACCAAAATCCATAACCAGAAGTTTATGGCTGAATTCTCGAAAGCATTTCTTTCAGTGCGACCCCAAAAACCCCAGAGTAACAAGTTTCAAGAAAATTTAAAGAATTTCTGTATTTTGTCTGTCATACTGGATCCGCCATTTTAAATTTTCAAAACCTGATGTTAGATCAATTTTACAAAATTAAGTCGTCCGCCATATTGGGTCCGTCATTTTGAGTTTTAACAAACTGATGTCAGATTAGTAATGAACATACCACTTAATAAATACGTAAGTGAAGCATTTCAAATTCTAAATAAATAAGTAAATAATTAATCTACTAACGCCTGAAACCTCTGAAATTTTGTGTTTAATTTAAGATATAATGTTATATATAGAAAATGCTTCCATGTAAGTAACTGAAGCGTTTCTTTATGTTTTCTGGGTCGCTTTATATACAATATTCCGTGCTCTGTCGCTGAATGTCAATATGCAATTAGATTTTAAAAATACAAAATGGCGGATTTAATATCCAATATCACTGGATCAGTGGTGAAAAAGTTTATTTTATGATATTCAAGCTAAAAATCAATACTTTTAGTATATACTATTTATAAGTTTGAAAATATGAGCCTCTAGAAAGTAAAATTACATATAAAATTTGTACTGACATTTTCATTAGTACAATTATGCCTAAAAATTAATGTGTCAATTAAAAATTACAATTTAATTTATTTTTTCTGTTTTCAAAAAATAAACTTGGTTAAAATTTATATTTAAAGCATTAATTTTTTAAATATTACAAGCCAATGAAAACGACTGAATAAATTTTATATGTGGTTATACTTTCCCCAGAGGTTCATATTAAGTCTTATATGCTTGGACTTTGTAAAACAATTCATAAAAGCTAAGCTATTAAAAAATAACTAAATCGATGGCTCCTAAGTGAAAATATACTATTCGCGAGAGCCATTATAAAACATAGTTTTTTGAAGGCTATGATATAATTTTTAATATTTATTATTTTTAAACTGTTTACAAATCACAAAAACATAAGTTAATAAAATTGTTTTTCAAAATAAATGAGTAAATAAATTTGTAAATAAATTAATAATTAAATTAAGAAATGTAATTAGGTAAATAAACATATTACCAAGTAAATAAATAAGTAAATTAAATATATAGTATGTAAATAAACATAGATTCAAGTAAATAAATAGTTCCCAGTGGGCAAAAAACCATCATTGTTTTAAAAACGTTCCAAAAACGTTTTTAGAACGTTTCATGACTGCCAAATAACATCCCAAAGACGTTATATGTTTCAAAAACGTTTTAAAAGCAATGGAACGTTTTTGGAACATTATTTGGCAGTCATGAAACGTTCTAAAAACGTTTTTGGAACGTTTTTAAAACAATGATGGTTTTTTGCCCACTGGGTTAAATTAAATAAATTATTATAAAACTAATCAGTAAACAAAAAACATAAGTAAGCAAATTGAATAATCATTTTAATTATAAATAAAATATTAAATCAATGTAGAAAAAAATATTTTTAGTAAATAGAAAATATATTGTTACGCGAAGACTAAATTTTGTTCTTTTCGCGTATAGTATCTGATATTTTCGTTCTACATGTCCTTTTCTCCCCTTGAAAAAAGCAAGCGAAAAAAATACAGCCGGGAATTTTTATTACGTCTGGGAAAAATCCTTTTTTTACGTGTCATAACAATCTTTCGACCGGTTTTACGTTCGTTCCATTAACCCTTGACTCTTCAAAGCCCGTTACAAGTTACGGAATTGTATTAGATCAAGCGTTAAAGTGAGGTTGGCGTTTATCATAATAACATTATTATCATATTGTATGATGTATATATGCTTCTGACGCCACCAACAAATTACTTCCACTCAATTTCACTTCGAAATATTTTTTTTTCACCAACAAAGTGTAATTGAAAAAGAAACAATTTATTTTTTTCCAATTGAAATGTAACAAAGAACGTATATTGTATAGGTGATTTTATATTTTAGTTTCCACTATATATATTATCGTGCAAGGTTAAAAACAATATGCTGTTTAAAATAGTTATTTCAAACTTAGAAAAACTGTTAAAATATTTCATTTTTTATTTTAATATTTATAAATAAATCATAAATAATGTCGAAGGCGTTTAAAAGTACAAAGAGAACTCAGAAAAGAGAATATTTAACTTAGAGCCAAGTAAATTGTTTAGTTGTTTCAAGTATAGCTGATTTAATTCAAATAAATTTTATTTGGTTCAATTAGAAATGTTGTTTCTGTTAAATAAAAATTAGATTTTTGTCGAATAACATTATTGTTTAATTCGGATGAAATAAAATTTATTTCCGGGTGCATTTTAGGATTCCTACAATTTTCACTAGTACTTTAACAGCACTTTAATGTATTTTCCTCTTAACCATCGTTCAATATTTTATGTTAATATAATTACAATATTATAAGGGTCAGTCCATTATATTTCACCTAAAGCCGTTGCGGCCTATTTTTAAAGAAAATCTCATAATTTGTAAAAATGATGTTTAATATCCATAGAATTCATTTTTGAGAATTATTTTATACAATTTTTTGAATTAAACTTAGAATTTTAATTTTTAAGTTGAGTTTCACAGAAAAAAGGTTAGATTGACAGTTATGAAAATTTAATAAAGAAGCATAATAGAAATAATTTAGATAATACAAATTTCTTGATTGGTATTTGTTAAAAATGGGCTTATTTACTTGAATAAATAGATTATTATGCAAACATACCTAAAATAATAGATAAAAATTGATTTTAAAATTTACATATGAAATGTCAAAAGTCACTGCATTTTAATTACATTTTTCTAAAAAGTTTATAAATATTAACAAAATTTAATACTACATAATGTAAAGTACTTTCAATGTACTTTCATATTATGTGCTAACTTTTTAATTTTATAATAAAGAAATTTAAAAAATTTTACCTTTAATATTGAGTGTTTCATGATTTTCAGAGATTTTAATCACTTATTTCTTCTCAGGTGCAAGACGAAAAAATCCATTTTTTGTCTTAATATTTAAGTTTGACCTTCTTTTCCATTCTATTAAATTTTGGTGATGGATAATGAGCTACTTTTTAGTTTAAATTTAGTTTAAAAAATCTGCTTCCAAAAGCGAGTTTATAAACTTTTTAGAAAAATGTAATTAAAATGCAGTGACTTTTGACATTTCATATGTACATTTTAAAATCAATTTTTATCTATTATTTTAGGTATGTTTGCATAATAATCTATTTATTCAAGTAAATAAGCCCATTTTTAACAAATATCAATCAAGAAATTTGTATTAGGGGAGATTCGGGTAACCCCGGACAGTGGGTAGTCCCGGACACTTTTAATTTCTAATAGAATAATGTGTTATTACTATTGAAATCAATTACAAATGATTTACAATACAGTTTAACTTTTATTTTTGAAATATTTACTAAGTTTTTTCTTTTTCTTTTATTAAAAAAATTGAATTTTGAAAAAATCTGAAAGTATCCGGACACTTTAGGAAATGTATGTACGTCACACTGAACGTCTTATAAAATCTTTTTTATGTTGACTTTCTGTGAATATTAAATAGATTTTTTAATTTATTTCTATTACATGGTCTATTTTCATTGTAAAAAATATAATTTGATGTTAGTTTATCAAGTTTAATAATTAAAATATAAAATATTTTCGCGCATGTCCGGGGCTACCCGACAAATTGTTGAAGGTTGGAATTTTAATACTCATATTTTTCCTTATTTTTTTCCTAAAAGGTTGGATTATTTTACAAATAAATTTAAGCTAAAGGTTAAAAGACGCATTCTGTTCGATATAAAAAAATGTAATTAACATTCCAAAAATATAAACACAAATTATTTATCAAAAAGCTTAAGTGTCCGGGGCTACACGAATCTCCCCTATCTAAATTATTTCCATGCTTCTTTATTAAATTTTCATAACTGTCAATCTAACCTTTTTTCTGTGAAACTCAACTTAAAAATTAAAATTCTAAGTTTAATTCAAAAAATTGTATAAAATAATTCTCAAAAATGAATTCTATGGATATTAAACATCATTTTTACAAATTATGAGATTTTCTTTAAAAATAGGCCGCAACGGCTTTAGGTGAAATATAATGGACTGACCCATTATTATTAATTAATAGTTATACCTAGTAATTATGATTTTACATTTAAAAAATTTATTTGCACGTTCCTAAATTTCAAACGTTCAAATGCAAACTTTTTTCCTTTCTATATTGTTCAATATTATTGAATTTTAATGGAAAATTAAGATAAATTTAAGGTTTATTGAATAGATAATTTACTTTTTAATGTGGAAATTAATATTTTATAGCAAAATTCATACTTCATAAAACAGTACCTAGCAAACAAATTCGTTCACTTTAACATTCCAAATTTTGAAATTTAAAAATTCGATTTTAGATTCTTATTCAGCAACCTTAAAAACTTCTTTTTACCAAGTTGAATGAAAATCTATTAAAATTTGTTCAAGTTATTCAAGTTTTTACATTACTAATTTTGTAATGGTTGATTGTTTATTTTATATGATATATATTTTATATGTCAACTGGTTGATTTACTATACATCTACAAAGAATTTTTTTTCAGTTTTTCCATTCCTTAAAACAGTAGTATACTTGAAATAACTTCTTTCTTAAACCTCGCTTAACTACAGTAGTGTTTACATTTGCCCCGAATTTTAGGAAAATTTAAAAACTTTGTGGTCAGTTTTAGGCGATTCAGGTGCATCAATATTTTTTTGTACGTCATAAAATTTTTCTAGAGAAGTAAAGTAACAAGATCATGCAAAAAAAATCCGTCCATTTCACCTTTTAACAAAAAAAAACTAATGTTTTTGGTGAAAAATAGATATTCCGTTTACAGTTAGGGGAGAGTGGGGCAAAATGGGGTACCTTTTTGTAATTGGCTGTTTACAGAGAACCAAACGAATAAATGGATTCAACTAATCATCAGAATTCTTCTTTGTACTCTTAGGTTTGAGGAAATTATTATAATAGCGGAGAAAAAAATTTTTGGAAGAACTTATATCCCATTTTCTGAGAAGGTGCAAAAACCCCATTTTGCCCCATGGGTGGGGCAAAATGGGGTGGTATCAAATTACCATACAAAACATGGAATATTTTTTCAAAATTTGTTAAATTCTTGTTGTAAGAGATTATTAATACAAACAAAAAGTAAGATTCTTTATTACTATGAAAAAAACAAGCAATATTTACTAGAAATTAACAGTAAAACATCGATAATGAAAAATATCGATATATCGATAGTGAAACATCGATAGCATAATACCCCGAAACAAAAATTTGACTTTTCTGCGGAAAGTTGTTAAATATGCATAATATAACGTTTTTAAGTAGTTCAATGAATACACGGAGAAAATTTGTTCCTTATATTTTACCGAATTCTTCAGTTAAGTTGGGATATAGTGGCATAACTGTAATTTTTAATAATTTTTAAATTATTTTTTCAGGAATAATATTCAAAATTTAATGTCATATCTTTATTCCTTACAAACTAGTACTGTAAAAGTTAAAACAAAATTGAAACTGAACGTTTATTAAATATTAAATACAATTTCAACGTTTCTTTTGAATACCTCCTTGATGGTCACCAACGTTTCAGGAACAGTTCGGTAAAACTTTCTTGACTTGACTCGAGTGTTAGTTTTCAGGAATAGTTCGGTAAAACTTCCTTGACTTGCCTGAATTGTTAGTTTTCAGGATTGAAATACTTTTTTAAATGCCCCGTAGTAAAAAAAAGCTTTGACGTTAATAGTTAGTTGTTTCTAACCTATTTGTACTGATTAACTAATAATTAATAATTTCATTTATAGCAGAAACCGCTTATGAAATGAAATTAAATAGCAAATTACTTTCTTTTTAGTTCTTAAATAATCCAAAAACAAAAGTATTTGAAACTATTTAGTTTCATGTCAACTCGAAACAAAAGATTGAAAAACATAATAATTTAGTGACAATCACAGAAAAATTGTTTCCGCATACTTATGTAACAAGAGCAACGTAAGTAATTAATGTAACTTACGTGACCAGAGTAAATTACGTAGCTATAGTAATTTACATAATTACAGTAAGTTACGTATGTTACGTAACCAGAGTAAATAACGTAACTACAGTAACTTACTCCAAGGATACAACTTACGTAACTTACGTAAATGGTACAACTTGCGTAACTTACGTAAACAGTACAACTTACGTGAGCTACGTAAACGGTACAACTTACGTAAGTTACGTAACTACAATAACTTACGTAATTTATCAAGTTTACGTAACTTACGTAAATAATCAATTTTACGTAACTTACGTATGTAATTTACGTAAAAGATCGAACTTACATAAGTCACGTAACTAGAATAACTTACGCAAGTTACGTAAATGATAAAACTTATGTAACTTATACAAATTATCAAAGTTGCATAACTTACGTAACTATAACACCTTATGCAATTAAAAAAACTTACGTAGGTTTGACCATTTACATAATTTACTGTAGTTACGTTATTTAGTCTGGTTATGTAATTGTAGTATTTTTCTTTAATTATGTAAGTTACTATAGTTACGAAATTTTACTCTGGTGGCGTAACTTACATTAATTACTTAAGTTGCTCTAGTTACGTAAGTCAGGGAAAATAATTTTTTGTGTTTGACACTAGATAGATTATTTTAATCTTTTTTGATGAAAATTTGGAAATAATACGAATTTTAATAAACTATTGTTTTATTACATAAAATACAAATTTAAACATTTTTCTTTATAACAATAAAAATATAATTTAAAACTATTTCATAAATTGACCTTAAATATAGTTAGAAATTATTCAGTAACGTGGATTTAATATGGATGATTCTTTTATTTTATACAACTATTGTTTATTAATTTGAATCTTTCTCACAAGCGGTGAAATAAAATTCAGATTCATATATAAAAACAGTTGAAAGTTTCTGAAGCAATAATGTAAAGCGTGCGATGTATGTATTAATGTATGCGTTTAGAATGTACTGTAGGCAGGTGTAATGAATAAGTATTTGTTCGTGAATGATTGTAGGGGGTTTAGGTAGTGATTAAAGTAGGTAAAATGAGATTTACGGCAGTATTACTCTAGAACTACTGCAACGACATTATTTTTTATTCTTCAAGTTTTACCGAACTATTCAGTAATTCAATGAATATAAATTTTACCGAACATTGTACCTTACGTTTTACTGAACTTTCAATAAAACTAAGTATAGTGTACATTTACCCTACGTTTTACCGAACTGTAAGTGAACGGCTAATACATGTACCATAAGATTTATTCTTTTTACATTATTTTTCAATGCAATTGCTTTTACAGTCCTGCTCCTTAAAACTTACAGTTTTGACACTTCATCCCAGTTTTACCGAACAAAGTTCAGTAAATTTTCAGGAATAAATTTTCTCCGTGTATTAAATACCACCCGGCATGGCCCAACATATAGGTACCCCATTTTGCCCCGCACTGCATAGTATAACAAAATGTAATGTTTACAAATTGTTGTAAACAATTTAACAATCTATCCTATTGGAAATTACTCTTGAATAAGTGCCGAAAAAGATCCCACAATTTTCAAATTATATAAATTATCCCAAAAAGTTTTATAAGCACTTTAATTTCGAAAAAAACGATATTTTTTTCGCTCAAAACCTTAAAGTTGTATAACTTTCAAAAAAAAAATTTTTCATATTGCCCTCATAATTAATAACATTTTCATATCAAAATGAATGATATATATCGAGGATAAAAAAATTAAATGTACCCATCATGGAGAAACAAAGGTACCCCATTTGACCCGCCTACCCCATTTTGCCCCACTCTCCCCTACTCCAAATGACCCTTCTCTATCAAATAAATATTTACTTGAATCAATATAATTTTTATTTACATAAATTAAATGCGGTATTCACTTCACATTCTAAATTATAAAATTATTAATTTGAATAAAATTTAGCGTAACACTACCCAATGATGAATCGCGGATCGCATTCTATTATGGATCATTTTTTAGATAATAGGAAAATATTTGATACGTATTTTTTTATTTCGGCTGACATGAAATTTTAGGGGTTGAAAATACCGATTTTTATGTAATGTTTAAGGGTCATATGAGTAAACCAGTAGAAATATTAAGATTGTCAATGATACAATAAAAGCATAATGTTAAACTATGTTGTATGTAACACACTGTTACATACATTAGCGACATTTTTTGGCCTATCGTAACAAATAGCTTGACCCCCCCCCCTCCCCCCAAAAAGTTTAAAAAATACTATTCTCTATTATTTTATGATTTATTTTATTTTTTGTTCCACAAAAAAATTATTTATTAAACTGCCTATTTTATAATTGATTTGTAATCGATTATTTGAATGAAATAAATTTTTTTTCTGTCAACTTATTACTACTACCTGTCTAAATTAAATTATAGTGAAAACTTAAAATTTTTACTAATTTTTATTAATGACTGAATTTTTGCTTTTGAATTAGAAAATGGTACGAACAAATAGTAATTTCTACCAATGCATTAGTAAAATTTACTAATTAATATTCGGAGTGTAATATAATTATTTATTATTATTATAAATAATAGAAGAATATTTTTATGTAGGTACAATAAAATTGAAAAATATTTCGAAAACGTAATGTAATTATTGAAAATGAAATTTGAATAAAAAGCAGGGACCGTCACGGAATCAAAACAAATTTAAAAAATACTTTTGTTTTGATTCGGATATGGGTATCAGAATCAAAATTCCACTCTATTTCGTTTTGGTTCTAATATCAAAATCAAAATTCTTTCTTGTTTTAATTTTGATAAAATAATACTGCGCATGTAGAAGTGTGATTGAACCTAAATTTTGTTGCAAATGTCAAATATATCAGAAGATAATATCGTTTTTACTTACGAAATCTGAAATAGAATTCGAATCGATTTCTGTTTCTATAAGAAAACCGAATTGCAGTATTACCGTATCGGAATCAAAATAGAAAGTAAATTTTGTTTCGTTACAGTATCAGAATAAAAATAGGAAGTAAATTTTGTTTCGTTACAGAATCAAAATCAAAATACATTAATAATTTTGTTTTGTTTTGGAAACTATAAATAAAGATTATCCTTATAAGCTCTCTCTCTCTCTCTCTCTCTCTCTTCGTCTTTTTCGCTTTCTCTCCCTGTTTCTCGTGAGCGAATGAATAATAAAGAAAGAACACGCGATTGCGGGTATTCAAATCTCCCAACCATTGACCACAGACATTCAGTCTCCGAAAGGATCCCTTTTCCATGATGATCTCCGATTGCAATTCCCAGACGATTTATTTCATTAAATAACAAAATAATGCGAAATTATCATGTATTTAATTTTTCTCTACACTTAAAAATTTTTTCTCTCCTTTTCTTTTTTCTTTACGTTCTTTTTTAAAATTTTTCCTTTTTTCTTATTTTTTGAAAAAATTTGTCGTTTGCATTTTTATTATCTTTTTATTAATAAGAAATTTAATAGATAAATTATATTAATGAAGAATTTTTATTAATTAATTTCATTAATAAACAAAATTACTTTTTCGCCACTCTGTATATTTTAAAAATTGAATTTGAATCTTTTTTTGTATTTATAGAGAAATAAAATTTTGCATTAATTTTGAACGTTATTTATTTGTTAATTTTACGAAATTTTGCTTTTATATTTTTATTATTTCTTTTTATTCAAATCTCTAATTTTTTTTCAACTAATTAGTTATTCACTAAAACAAACAGAAAGTTTTTTATGTTTCTATTGAAAAATTTTTCTTTTAGTTTTTTTATCATTTCTTTTTATTCATTTCTCTCAATTTTTTTTTCATTAAATTATTTACTTAAAAAAATAAATGTATAATAATATGCCAATTTATATTAAAATCACTCACCTTTATTGCATTGTTATCCTAAGTTGTTTGTTCGAAAAAACGTAGAAAGCATTTTCGATATTTATTCGTTTGAAAGTGAATACTTATCATTTATTTAATATTAATAATTAATAATTATCACATGTCAGTGACACGGGCACACTAATTTATCTTTTTTTACTCGCGAAAGAAAAGTTTCCGTTTCTTCTGTCAAATAAAAATTGACGATTTAAATGGACCGATGGGAGTAGAAAATAGAAACACACTCTTTGCTACTCCGAAAGTCACTGTGAACTTGAATTTCAGACAAGAATAACTCAACCCTTCACTCCCCACTTTTCTTGTTCCCAATGAGACAAAAAAATTGAAAAATGTTTTATAAAGGGGCAAATATAATTTGATTAATGTTCTTTTTTCTTTACAATATATCGGAAAAAAGTCAAATTCTATAACAGGTTTATTACTATTATAATTTATTTATTAAGAAGCTTTTATAGTTGTAATTAAGAATTAATTTATTTAATTATTTAGTCATTATAAATAAAATAAACTGTTCATAGCCATTTCTGTTATTATTTTGTTTATTAAAAAATTAAAGTATTCTGATTATCAAATAGAAGAAAGTATTTATTTTGTTTATTAAAGGAACAAAAGTATTTATTTTGTTTTTTAAATAAATGGAAGTATTTATTTCCTTCATTAAATGAACGAAAGTATTTAGTTCGTTTATTAAAAAAACAAAAGTATAAACCATTAAAGAAACTTCAAGGTATTAAAAATTAGTGTAATAACAATTCAGACAAGAAATAAAAATAAAAATTCATCTTTGCGAATTTTCAAACACAGAAGAACGAATAATTTAAAAATATTAATGATTTTTTTTCTGTTTAAAAATAATTTTAATATTAATAATAATAGTGATGTTCACAATATAGTAGTACTTATAATAATTTTTTTTATTATTTGATGATTTATTATATTGTTTGCCCAACGAAAAATTTTTTCATTTTACTATCTATACTGACCTTTTCTTATGTAATGAAAGGACTGAACCGTGATCTGCAATTTACCTATAATTTCTATTTAAAACCATAAATATTCGATTAAATTTTTTTCTATACATATTGGAAATAAAAAATCAAGAAGGTAAAAAATTTTCTCTTGTAATCTTGATCATGTGGATTTTTTTTCTTTTTTATTTAATTTTTTTTCGTTTTGTTTTTCTTTAAAGGTTGGTAGGTGCTTATGAGTACATGAGTCACGTTCGCGACTTAAGGGCGCCTAGGATAAGAATTCGAGCATATAAACGTTAATTTCACTACCATCATTATTGCCAGTTAAGCGAAAGGCTAGATAAGTTGTTTTTGCTCTCTATATAAATCGCCAGCAATGCTCCATTTCACTATGGCCTTAATAGAGAGTATGTGATCTTCCTAAGTACTTTTTACATATATCTTTAAATAATTGTTCTTATGTTACATCTCCATATGAGGCATTTTACTTGTAATATCCTAAGTTGAAATTTCAACTTCTTGAAAAAAGTTGAAACTCGGGGAATTTGTTGTACTATCAAGTAGAAATCTGCCCTAAAACATTTTTGACTTTTTCGAAAATTTGAAGGGGGTAGAGGGGGCTCAATTTTACCACTATTGCTATACACCGTCATTTATTCTTTGAAATTTAAAAACTTAAAAACAAAAAAGGGTATTCTGAAAATTCACATGCCCATAGGAAAAAACCTCAGCTTTCGTTTGCAATAATTTATTTCCAAATAAAACTGAACGATTTTTGGGAAATTGAAAATTAAATATGAATTATCAAAAATTAGGGTAAAGTTTAAAAATATTAAAAAATAAAAAGTATATGGAGTGTATAACTCCTTTTTCATTTTAAGCCAATTATAATTAAGTAAAGATTTCCTTCTTTCTTCACGGAAAAAAAGAAATTAGCTCTAGCAGTAAAAAGATGTTTGCTATGAAATCTCTGAAAATTAGTTACCACAGCTAAGAAGTTTGCAGTGTCAGCTAACATGTTAGCTGAGACAACAAACATTAGTAACAATTTATGCGAGTTTGCTGTCATAGCGAACATGTTTGATCTCACAGCGAACTTTTTCGCTGTCCCTATTTCAACGAACAAGGTTTGCTGTGGCAGCAAAATGTTCGCTGCCACAGCAAACCCTTTCTATGCGTGTTGTGGCCTAATGGCTTTAAACTTTTTTTAAATTACATCAAAATTTTGACGCGTTTCGATGCAGTATTCTGCATCCTCATCCCTATTGAAAATATCGACATCGTAAACGACATCGTAAATGATGTCAGAAACTTCATCAGAACATACATCATAAACGACTTCTGAAACGATGTCGGAATCGGCATAGAAAATGATATCGTGAACTGGGATAGTAACTAATGTCGTTTCCAATAACGTTTTCGACGACGTTTACGATGTCGTTTACGATATTATTTATGATTTAATTAAAAAATATTAATTAAATTGAATGTTTGATTGCAGTAAATAGTAATTTAATTTTAAATCCAAAATTATTATTTTTAATAAAAACGTTCATCTAATTGCATAGCAATTACATAAAATTTAATTTTAAATTTATTCTATCTAATTTAAGGTTAAAAATATTTTAGTTTTTTAGTAATAGAAATATTATAAATAGGTACAATTAGAAACAAATAAACTCATGGAGACGAAAATTATATTTTTAACAGAACTTTGTATATTTGCGTCAAATACAATAAGTATATTACAATACGTATTTAATTAAATACAGTAACATCAATAAATATACAATTAATATTGTATATTTATAAATACAATATTACAAATATACAATTAAATACAACTGAGAGTAAAAGAACTGTGAATATTCGTAAGTTATTATATCTAAATATTTAATTGTGAACATTTAACTCAAATCACAACCATTGTTGAAATTTACTACTATCGTTATAAAAAATATACGTCTTATGTGCGTTATCTTTAATTCTATTTGTAAAGACGTTGTTTAAAGCAACTTGTGTTTTTAACAAATCAAATATATCAAATACTAATGGCTACTATACATGTTTAAAACTATTTCGTTTAAGAAATATTAGAGTCTTTTCCAATTTTCCTATTAACATAAAGCCAAAATATGAATATTTCTCAAAGTAATGTGTATTTAAATAGGAAAATCATGAGAAAATTTATAAGAAATTATATTTATGTTAAACAAATATTAAACCTTAAACCAGGAAAACAGTAAATATCTTAAACTTTTAAGCTGCCAAATATAAATGAATTCTGAATTTACACGAAAGGCAAAGGAAAAATAAGCTAAACATTTTTATTTGCCCATGTTGAAAATACAATATTATAAAATAATATTCACATATGTAATGTTAGTAATATTACCATGTAACATTACAGTAATATTAATATATTTTCTGGAGTTCCTCACAGCACCGAGATATTCAGGATATCCTAGAGACGTCCTGGGGATATCGATTGGTTTTTAGAAGTTTGGATATCTCTGAGATATCCTAGGGACGTCCATGGATATCCAGAGGATATTCCAGGGATTTCCGAACTTCCGAAAACAAATCGATATCCCCAGGACGTCTCTGGGATATCCTGAATATCCCGGTGCTGTGAGGGGTGAAATGAAAATTAAAACCGAAATATTACTGGCGCCACTGCTGAGAATTTCCGGGCTTTTTCAAATGCTGAAAAAAAATTATCTACGCAAAGACACAAGTTAGTTTGTGTTCGATAAAGTAAACTAAATAATTATATCGAATTATCATCTTAATAATAACACAAATTCGGTACCGTACATAAATATTTTCCATTCAAATAACTCATATATACACACACACTTTTTCAATGTTTGACGTTAAGACAATCGTCTGCTCATTTTCAACTTGTATAATTTTCCGCAGCATACGATAGCTATTTTGGTAGGAATCTGTTGTTATGATTTTGTTAACTACAGTGTATTCCTGATCATTTACTATATCAATTATAAATGAATCGAGCTTAACATATACGTACCATCTTTTAATTGAGCTATCGAATTGTTAGAACGTTCGTTACTTTTTAAAGCAGATGTATATAAACAACCATCTTTAACTATTTTTTTATATGATACTGTGTTTTTAGAGCAATTCAATTTTTGGGATAACAGTAAATTTACTTGAGATGTTGGACCGAAATATCTAACAGTTTTACTTTGAAAACTCTTTTTTGACATGGTTGAACCTAAATTATTACAATAATTTTTTGTTGTGAATGATGCAAAAGAATTAATGTGCTCTTTTAACACTGAGAAACTGTATTTAAGACTAATACGTCGGCAAATTTGATGATGCACGCCCCTTGCTGCGTGGATTACTTTTAATAAATCACCATTACCAGATTCAAACGCGTAGGCATTGTGAGACCACAATGGTTCCCAATCTGAAACGCTTCTAGCTAAATGTAATAGTATATGCACATTAAATGTCATTGCTACTTTTCCGTACAGTCTTTCAGTATGAGCAACAAATTGAAGAAGCAATTTATTAGCAAATTCTATTTCACTTACTAGAATTTCATCTTTTGTCAAGATATAAATTGCTTCGACAAATAAGGCCCAGTGTTCAAGAAAACAATCTGGCAAAGATACTTTTAAAACAACCATACTATAGAAAAGAGTCCAATTTTCCCATTCTCGGGCTTTCCAAAATGCTCTTTCCGAAAAAGATCTAGTGAGTCTAACAACCTGATGCGGTACTTTAATATTAAGGAGAGCTTCATCAATATCCAAAATGAATTTCCTAGACAGCAAACCTACTTTGTCTTTTGTGCCAAACCAAATAGTTGCAAATTGTTTTGCTACTCCTGAGAGACAGTGCATAGGTTCGACAATACAGCCATAAACAATATCGTAGCACTTTAAACCTATTAATGGAGCTGGATTTTTTACGCCAAAAATGGGATCTTTTGAAGTCGCAGCTTTTTCTATATGCTTCATGGTATCTTTCACATTCCTTGGCTTTGGATCTTTCTTCATTAATGTATATTTAATATTGCGTGACCGTTTATTTGCGTTATTTCGAACCCATTCACCAGGATGAAGACATAGACTGCAACCATATTTACCGTTAAATTGCATGAATCCTTGAACTATTGCACGCGTCACAGAATCAACGCAGCAAATTAAATTAAAAATTCTAATAATCTTATTTTCCCCATTAATATTACATTTCACTCCATTTGTAGAATGTTTGTACATTTGATCAACATAAGGCTCAAGAAATGCGTTCATATTCGGCTTATCTTTCCCAAACCAAAGACCACCGAGAATAAGCTCTTTTGTTCTTACTTTAAATGGCACTTCATTTACCATTAAAAAAATAGGCCATATCGAATAAGATGAGCTTTCGAATAAAGGAGCACCGTCAGTATTAAAAATGACAGAAACGTAGTTATGTTTATCCGCAGGATTTAATTGTGCAACAAAATCCCGATATTTTTTCCCGTGATAGATATCTCGAATAGGACCATTCTCATAAACTCGATTATTTACTACATAATTGTAATATTTACTATTTGCTTCAATTAATTTGGAAATTTGGTGTCCTACGTCCATCATAACAAAAAAATCTTTATAGGATTTGTCTTTAACATTGATATCAGTTTTACAGAATTTACATTTTATAAAACGATCCTTTTTACCGAATTCACCAAAACCTGTACCACACTTTGAGCATATTCCATGTAGTGTCATGGAATTTTTTGGGTAGAATAGCTTGTCTAATAAATATCTGGTACTTGGTAAAAATGATTCAGTAAAAATACAATTAATCATTAGAAACAAATCCGTCATTTCAGTTAAAGATAACGCATGAACCAGAATATATTTGAGAACCATAAATATCACTTCACCGACAGTCTTATTAGGTACAACGGTGCTAGGTTTTTTTAGTAAATCGTTATTAATTGCATCATTCAGTGAAGTGAAACGTGAATATGAACTTGCTTCATCATCTTCATGATCAGCACAAGAACTATCGTCACTGTTGATTAGGTCATCAAAGAAATCATTGATTTGATTACTTTCTTCCTGTCAAATGAAATTCATAATTTCAATCAATTATACTAGAATATATATATATATAGAAGATTGATGTAGCTCTATAGAAAGCTACTTAGAAACTTCAGGAAGTTAAAAATGTCCGTGTCTGAGCAGCTCCCATTAGAGTCACAAGGAAAGCTTTCAATGAAACATTCATATTTTTAAAAATCCATGAGTGAAATTTATCCTTTATGTTATGCTTATAATTGTAAATGCATTATTATACTAATAATTCAAAATTTAGACAAATTACTTCAAAAAATCTTAATAATTTTTTAATGAACCATCCACTGGAAATTTTAGGAACTAAAGACGTGCAAAAAGCTTGATCTCTAGAGAAGATGTTGAACTTTTTGGTTTCATGAAAAGTCGTCTATACTTTTCATAAAACCGAAAATTTTAATCCCCTATAAGGGGTAGTAAGAGAGGGATATAATGTGAAGGAGAGGACTAATTTATAGATACCCTACTCGACTTTTTTTAAAAACTGAAATGCCAACCCCCTCACTCTCGTGTGGGGGTGCAAAGGGAGTGTAGCGGAAAAACTGGAATATACAAAAATTTTTCATAGTCATATTCGGTTTCAGTGACCCCTAAAACGTAGGAATATAAGGTTCTGTCCTCTGGGTCACGAAAAAATTTTTTTTTGTGTGTTTGTGTAATTAGTATATTGATATACAGTGAATTTGAAGACTTTTTTATATTATTGATTTGTTATATAAAGTAAATTCGACATTTTTTACGTGTTAATAGTTTTTCAGTAATTTGAAACTTGAAATATTCGAGTGTTTGGATTCCCTCGAGTACTCGACTGGATTCGAGTAAAAATGTATAGTACTAGATACATCGAGTCTAACTCGGTTCAGGTTTAAAAATTTGGCTCGACTTCGCTAGGCTATTCGAGATTTTTACACACCTCTTTCAGGAATGATTTTTTAAGATTTCATTGAAAGTTTGAGACTCTATGAAAGAGCTTTTTTGGTGTGGACATTTTAAACATACTAGAAGTTTCCAGAAAACTTCTGCTAAAAGTTCGCTGATCTCTCAGAAAGATATCGTGCTTTTCAGCGATTTTGATAAAAAAATAGTTGTAATAATATTTTAACAAAATTATCTATCAAATTGCGGTAAATATTAAAAAAACTAACTTCAACATGATTCTGTATTTCCGTTTCAATGCCTTCAATGTCATCGGACAGTGATTCCAAGACTTTATAATAACCACCTTTATCCTTTATTTCTGATTGAAATTCTTGTATAATTATTAAAGTAAATTAATTATTTAGAAAGTAATTTTCGTAAAATAATTTTTCAATTTATTTTAAATATCAATATAAAGAAAAAAATATTGAATCACAACAAATATATAAATAAATTACAATTTTTTTCTAAAATTATTTTTATTTGATCTTCTTTATTTAAAATTATTTATTTTATTTATTGAATATTTATTTAATAACACAGGCCGACAAATTTTAATCAACTGCATGTTGCCTAAAATATTACTGCCGATTCTTACAGGATTTTGTCCGTAGAATACGAATCTGACCTTGAAAATATTGGATTGGCTCTAGTTTTTAATCAATTTACGTTTCAATATACAAAATATGCATTTTTTGAATGAATGTACAACAATACACCGAATCAGTAAATCTGTCCGCATAGCACAAAATGAAAGTTTAAACACTGCTCTTCAATATCCAAAAACAAAAAATGTAATTTATGTACACTTTAACCTGTAATGTCAAAAGAGACATTCGCTGTTCCACAAGCATATTGAAAACAACAGTACTTTTGACCATGTAAGGTAATTTAAATAACAATTAGTCTCTCTAGGGGTTTTTATGGTCGCTGCTTACTGATCTGTATTTAGATTTTAATATTCAAAATGGCGAATCCAATATGGCAGAATTTTTAAAAAATTTTAAATTTTTATCATAAAAGGCGTAAATTATCTTTAAAAATTTGGTCCGCCACTTGTAATTTTTATATTTCATAGCAGATTTGTAACTAGCGATTATAAAAACGCCAGAGACACTAATTTTTACTTGAATTACCTTACATGGTCAAAAGTAATATTAATTTTAATACGTTTATGGAACAGCGTATGTTTTTTTGGACATTATAGGTTAAAGTGTACATAAATTACATTTTTTGTTTTTGGATATTCAAGAGCAGTGTTTAAGCTTTCAATTGATGTTATGCGGACAAATTTATTCTTTCTGTGTATTGTTGTACAATCATTCAAAAAATGCCAAAAATGCATATTTTGTATAATGAAACGTAAATTGATTAAAAACTAGAGCCAATCCAATATTTTCAAGGTCAAATTCGTATTCTATGTACAAAATCCTATAAAAATCAGCTTCTATTGGTTAGGCCACAAAATTTTGTTGGCCTGTGTAATTAGTTAATTTAATTTTAATTTTTGTAATTTTTTAAATAAATTATAAAAACAAACTTGAAGACCATTTTTCTACGAAAGTTTTCAAAAAGTTGAAACTTACATTCGAATTTTCCACAAAAAGGTTATCATTAATTTCAGGAATGTCTTCGCACATAAACTGATCATTGCATTCTAGATTTTCTTCAAATCTTGTTTCAGGAACATTTTCGTTATTTGAAAAAAAATCTTCGCATTCCATATTACGATCTTCTTGAGGAATTATTTTTGCCTAAATTTTTATACAATTTATTAATAGGAGATAATAAATTGAATTTATTGAAATATTTTATTGTGATGAAAAACTATTTTTATACGAACATTTTCTATCTTTGACTTTTTGTACCGAAAAAATGATGAAGATGGAATAGAATCTAAAGATCCTGGTTCAAGGTACGTTTTATACCTTTTGCGATCACTCATATTTTATGTACGTGAAAATCCTGCCAATTTGATTGTTTAAATTTAAAATGGTTCCTTTTTTGAAACGTCACAATAAAAAATACAAATGGTTGCCAATTGCGACGACTTGAAGTAAGTATTTATTGAAACAATACAAAATCTAGTAACCTAAGAAACTGCTGAGAAACAAATTTAGTTTGAATGATAAGAATTTCGACAAACACAAAAATGCCAATCTCGCACGCTTTTGTAAAATTTAGAACGGGTTTACAATCAGTTGTACCATTGAATTTAATTCTTAACTTCTCCCCAAAATGTGTAAGTGATTTCGACAAAGGAAAAAAATATAAAGTTTGGTCCAACAAAGGTGGTAAAAATACTTTGCTGTTAAATGCAAATATCGTAGCATTGGGATGTAAGTATACTTATTCACTAATATAAAGTGTAAATTCAATTTTAATTAACCTAATTAATCACGAATTAATTATTATTTTTATCTATTCAAAAATGTTTATTTCTTAATTTAGTTTTTATTTATCATGCATTTTACATTATTTTATTTTAAGTATCGAATATTATTAAATAAATAAAAATTAAAATAAATTGATTTATTGGTTAAATAAATTTTTTTTATAAAAGTATAAAATATATAATTTGAAATATTAACAAAAATTGGAAAGTATTGAAATAAATATATTTATTGGTTTGATACAATTTTTTTGTAAAAGTAAAAAATATAAGAAATATTAACAAAAATTAGAAAATATTTTTAAAAATATTTAACAAATTAATTTAGCAAATCAGGAACGAAATTTGAATATCTTGAAAAAGTATTCCATATTAGGGGAGAATCAGGAGAAGACGAATGCACAAGATTTAGAAGGAGATGAAGATATTGTCTTGCTATCTACAGATGAAGATATTTTAGAAGAATTTGGTAAAAAAATAAACTACATAAAATATTAAAATATAGAGAAACATAATAAAATCAATTAATATTTATTTTATAAATATAAACAAATTATTATTAAATTGTTAAATTCTTTTGTATTTTCACATTATTCAATCCAAAGTTATTTATTTCAAAACATTTAAAATTATATTTACTTTACAGATGACAGATTAAATCATATACAAGAAAATTTGAGAAGAAAAGAGATTACACCTCCTGCCAACAACGATGAAAGCGATTCTGATGAAACTCAAGGAAACCAGACTCCAAAGGTAGCAACTCACAGTGACGATTCGACAACAGATGGACCACGTCCAGACCAAATGAATCAAGAAAATTCTACAGAAATTGTACCAAGTCCCACACGCAGTTTAACTCCACATTCGTTGAACAGAACAAACAGTGAACGTAGAATCGCAGTCCAACGAAATTTTACAGCAGAAATATCTGTTCCTGGAACCAGTACAAGTCCTAGTACTTCTACAGCTCATCAGGATAGAGCTTATGTTGGACGTAGAATTGCAAGTGAAAGAGATTGGGTAAATTAATTTTGTTAATTTGGGTTTGGTTATAATTTTTTAAAAATTCACGTTTGAAACCAATGACATATTTAATTATAATAATTTTTTTAATCAAATAATAATATTTAAATTAATTTAAATATATACTTATTTAATTTTTATTAATTTTTTCATTAACAGTTTACGTTTTATATAATTGGAATTTTTATTAAATTATACATTATTTACTCAATTGAATATAATTTAAAATAATATTGTTTTAAAATAGAAAAATAAATGACAAATCTAATTTGTAACGCTTTGCAACAGTAAATTTGACACTTCTTACTCAAACTTTAATTTGGACTTTTAATGTAGGTATATCTGACAGACGACAGAAAAGTCCATATTGATGCATGGGAAGAAATGCGTGCCAAATCTGATTCACTTTTTGTGAAGGAGCTTACCCAGGCGCGAAAGACCAATGCTGACGATGGATTGAAGCTTTATTGAGCCTTGAACGCCCAGCGTGGGTAATCCAGAGTTGAAGCAGTCTTTAAAACACTGTCACTCAATGTTGGTTCAACATTGGAGACCAATGTTCGTCCCATGCTCGATTCAAGACTCGATCAATCTTCGTGTGTGAAGCTTGAATATCCAATCTTTATTCAAGCTTGAATCAAGGCTTGAATCAACGATGATACAATATTCACTTTATTTATTACCGTATGCACTAAACAATAATCAATAATTTCATCAATCATTTTTAAATAATATAAAAAATTATCTAAATTAATAAATAATTATTAAATATTAAATAATTTATTAATATTTACATTTAATATATTAAATGTAAATATTTAGAAATTATTAAATAATTTAGATAAAAAATTATCTAAATTAATAAATAATTATTAAATATTAAATAATTTATTAATATTTACATTTAATTTATTATATGTAAATATTAATAAATAATCAAATAATTTAGATAAAAAATTATCTAAATTAATAAATAATTAGTAAATAATTAATAATTTATTAATATTAACATTTAATATATTAAATGTAAATATTTAGAAATCATTAAAAAATAAATATTAATAAATAATTATTTAATATTTAATAATTATTGATATTATTATTAAATACTATAATAATTATATAATTATATAATAATATAATATAATAAGTATTATTATTTATTATTATTATTATTTAAAATAATAATACTATAATTATAATATTAAGATAACAGTGGTAAATAAATATTAATATTAAATAAATTATAAATATTTATATTTAATATTGTTCAGTGCACACGGTAATAAAGAAAGTGAATATTGTATTTTCGCTCACGAAGATTGACTGAGAGTGCAGTCCCATGTGGGTAGAATAGTGGATTAGTGTAATAGATTTGACCAATCAAAATAAGTGTTAAAATATCCAGTCATCTGATTGGTCAAAACTGTTCCACTATTCTACTAATCTACCACCATGGGACTGCACTCTGAGTCTTGAATCGAGCATGGAACGAACATTGGTGTCCAATGCTGAATCAATGTTGAGTTACCATGCTCTGGCAGTGATATACTTGATTAAGCCCCTTCCAACCTTCGTTGGCCGTGCGGTTTAAATAGGTGCGTTTATAGAGCGAATATTTTTCCGTTTTCGTTTCTAAGCGATATATAAAATAATAAAATTGTGTGTTGTGTTGTGAATAAAAAATGTTGAATATGTTTGTAAATAATATTAAAAGTCTGTTAAAAAATCAAGAAAAAAATGTGCCGATTAACAAAAAAATTATCTTTTTTTACTAAAATTATTTTTTAAATGTTACTATTTCAAATGACATTTATTGTTAGTAATAATATATTATTTACATGAAAATAATATATATAATTGTTCTAATAGTATAATGGAATTAAATTTATACACATATATAATATGAATAAAAATAATGTCAATAATATTTATTATTATTATTATTATTATTATTATTATTATTATTATTATTATTATTACTATCAATTGATATTTTCATATTATATTGAATGGGCGCGTGAGTCGCGTAAATTGGGGAACAGTGGAAGCAGCCTTGTTTCAGTCTTGAATTAGGCTTCCGCAGCATTTATTGAAGATTGAACGTCAATCTTCAACAAGGACTGGAGCGCCGTCCAGCCAAGGCTTGATTAATATTGACCAATCCTCATCCAAGCTTCAGTAAAGCCTGAATCCAGCGTCAGTTCGCGCCTGGGTATGCAAGTGCTATGGGGAACAGATTTATTAAAACAAAGGTGCTTAGACGAAAAGAGGGCAAACAAGCATAAAAAAGATGATCAGGATCCTCGATTGCCATTGACACCTGAGAAACTGACAATTTTTAAGAGTAAGATTGTTTTTTAAAAAAGGAGAAGTAGACTTCTCCCTTTTTCCCTATCTCTTTTTTTTAATTTCAGGCCTCGGATCGACTTTAACAAACAAAAAAAGTCGCTTTAGTCGATTAAAAATAGAAAAAAGTCGAGATTTTTTAATTTAGTAAAAATTAAAATTAGTAATGAATTTTAATTACATTCCTTAAAATAATTAAATTTTGCAAAAGTTTTAATAAAATTTCTGATAATAATTGAATTTTGCAAAGAGTTTTATTAAAATTCATGAAAATAATTAAATTACTCAATTTGAAAAAATCTTAGAAATTGAATTTCGACAAAATTTTTTATTAAAATTCCTGAAAACAATTAAATGTTGCAATAAATTTTTTTAAAATTCCTGAAAATTGAATTTAGATAAAAATTTTATTAAAATTTCTGAAAATAATTGAATTTTGCAACGAATTTCAATAAAATTTCTAAAAATTTTATTAAAATTTCTGAAAATAATTGAATTTTGCAAAGAGTTTTATTAAAATTATAGATGAATTAGAATTTTAATAAAAGTCCAGAAAAAAATGAATTTTGCAAAGAGTTTTATTAAAATTCATGAAAATAACTCAATTATTGCATAAATTTTTTAAAAATTCCTGAAAATTGAATTTAAACAAACATTTTATTAAGATTTTTGAAAATAATTGAATTTTGCTATAAATTTTTTTTAAATTTGTAAAAAATGGAATTTAGACATAAATTTGATTAAAATTCATGAATAATAATTGAATTTTGCAACTAATTTTGATAAAATTCCCTAAAATAATTAAATTTTGCAAAAAAAAATTTTACGCAAATAAATAATTGAGTTTTTAAAAAATAACCAAATTTTTGATGAATTGTAATTATAAATAATTTTTCAAAAATTCTAAAATAGTAAATTTTAAAAAATGTTAAATTACTTTGTCAGAGAATTACTTTTTTCAAAACTATTCTAATATTTTCATTTTTATCGAATTTACACTTGAAGATTATTCATTAAAATTTTTAAAAATTCAATTATTTCCAAAAATTTTAATAAAAATTCTATAATAGTTCATTTTCAAAAATTATAATAAAATACTTGAAAAAAAGGATTTATTTTCAAATAATTTTACTAAATTCCAATTATTCAAAATCTTTTTAATTGTATATTTCAAAAATTTAATTGGAAAAAATTTTCAAAAATAATTTTTGAAAGATTTATCTACGGCTATTTTTTATACTGATGCGCGTAAAAATCGAAAAAAGTTGCAGCATTTTATACTAAAAATATGGTACTTTGTCGCAAAATTTGGAAGAAAAGTCGTATAAGTCGAAATTTTTAATATAGGTCGATAAAAGTCGCATTATTTGAAAATAGTCGAAAAAAGTCGAAAAAATCTTAATTTCCGAGGCCTGTTATTTCCTTCATCATTTTGTATGCTTTCGTTTCTTTGCTCTTCATTTATCGGTTTCTTTCTCGTCTACCAATTCTATTCTTCTTAGTTTCAATTTATTTTTTATCTTCTTTTTCACTACTTCATAAATATGAGGAGTTAATGAAATTCATATTTTCTTCTTTTTAGATTGTGTTTACAACAAGATCACAGACGCTAAAGTTAAGGGACGACAAAGGACATTGCGAATGAAGAGAATTAATAGATCCATTCGTGATAAATTGTACGAAGCTCAGAGAAAAGAAAAAAATTAAACACAAAGTGAAATTTTTTTTTTGAAAATCGAATTAATATTGTTATTATTAATTAATTAAATTATTATTATTATTATATTATTATTAATATTATTATAATTATTAATTTTATTACGTAAATAAACCTTTAATAAATTCTAACTACTATCGTTATTAATTAAACTGATTTCTTAATTTTATACACGATATACAGAAATAGTAGATTGTGCAACGAGTGGAGAACAAGGGCGATTTCTCGCGAGCTCGAAGTTTGCTGCGCAAGCGTAGCGCGCGCAGTAATCGAGCGAGCGAAAATCGCTGTTCTCCACAAGTTGCACATACTATTTTGTCCAACAACTGTAACGAATTCTTTTTATAAATAATAAATTAAAACTATTAATTTTTGTAAATTTTAAGTTGAATTTACTCTTTATTTATTGAAATCAAAATATTACAATGATGTTATAGCAATAACTGAGTGTGAAACGAAATCTAATTTTTATTAATAGTAATATTAATGTTAGAACAATGAATGAAAATTTTTTTTTAATTTTGAAAAAAAATTTTCAAAAATTTTGTAAAAAAATTTTTCAAAAAGAAATATCTTGAAAATCTCTTCAAAGAGTCTCCAAAGTGTCCTCAAAATTCTGTTACTAAAATGTTCTAATTCTAATATAAAATACAAAATCGATTAATCAATTTCTCATTCCTCCACTGGCCAAACCACCAGTGGGGGAATGTACTAGATTCCTCCATTGGTGCCTAGCGTACAATAGTTCTATTTCCACGAAGGCGTTGGACAAATATCATTTCACTATCATCTTTAAATATAAAACATTTATAATTCGTCAAAACTTTAATTTCAGTTTTTTGTATTTACTTCAGTTATTTTATTTTTTATAAATTTATCACTGTAAAACAATTTCAACTTTTACTTTATATTAGGTTGAATAAATAATATCATAGATTTTGAGGAAATTAAATTAAAAAATTAAAACGTCATTTTTAATAAAGATAATATTTTTATTGTGTCAAATTAAATTATTACTTGCTTAAATTGAAAATTGAATTGAAAAATAAATTTAATTAATATTTTAATATTTGACATTAAATAATATCGTAAAGGACGTCGAAAACGATATCATGAACGACGTCAGTTACTGTCCCAATTCACGATATCATTTTCTATTTTCATTTCGATGTCGTTCTCGAAGACGTTTACGATGTGTTTTTTGATGAAGTTTCTGACATCATTTACGATGTCGATATTTTCAATAGGGATAAGAAAAAAACGGAACAAAACGTCTGTAAAAAGACAATATTTATAGATACACAGAAACGTACAAGAAAATAAAAGTCAAAAAATAAACAAACATGGAACATTCAACATTCAGACATAACTTCAAAATAGGTCTGTCACTATTTCTTTAAATTCTTCATAAACGATAAAAGAAATCATAAAATGGTAAAAAACCAAGTTTAGACAAACAATAGTAAAAAAACTTTTTCATATGAGATTATATAATAATAAAATTATTAAAAAAGGTTTTTCTTCATATTCCTCCATGTGACACATATGCTCCATGGTTTATATATATTAGTTTATATAGAAGGTTTATATAGAAGGTAGATGAATGTATGAAAAAACACAAAGTCAACAGATAACATGGTGGGTGACGGAGAAGCAGACAAGGTTTGTAGATAGCATGTTAGGTGAAAAAAAGAGTAACTTGTTTTTAAAAAAAAGGAGAGAAGTTAATTAAGTTTAAATAAAGAATACTTAAATTTTCGACATCACTTCGAAAATTTATGGAATTTTTTTCTTTTAAAATATAAAACATTTCTAAGATTTTTCATTTCTTTATGTCATTTTCTGTATCTAGAATTTTAACGCTGTTTTGTGAATAATCGAAACAATGCTTGTTTTCCGTTGAGTGTTTGCATAGGGCGATGGATATACTTTTTTGGTTTCTTGATATTTATGTTCGTAGATTCTAGTTTTTAAATGTCTAAAAGTTTGACCGATGTAACAAGAGTTACAATTTTAACATTTGATTTTATATATAAGGGAAGTGCGCCGGTTGTGGGCACCCTTTTGTTTTTGCTTCATAACATTTGTCCATGAGCATATTATTGAAATATATGTGTACGAATTTTAAGCTAGAGGTCTAAGGTGACTGTCAGTGAAGGAATTAAATTGATTCCTTTAAATAAAAAAGTTTTATTAGAAATTTATTAAAATGGAAATTTTTTGACAAAAAAATTTTTGTACCCGGTTGTGGGCACCCTTGAAAAATCCGCTGAAAATGTAAAAATATTAAAGGAAACCAACTCAAATAAAGAGAAAATAAAAGTTTGTTTATTTTAAGAGACTTCTCCGGCATAAAGAACAAAAATGATTACACGTTTTCACACTATGCTCATCGCTAACAGAAGCATAATGCTAGCATGTGAATTAGCTGGCCCGCATATCATATCGCACTTCTAATGCACTGAACGACTATATTCATCGCATTTAATGGAGTTTGCGGCTGTCAATTTCCTTGGCAGAAAGATTAGATAGATGAGACAGTAGTCCACATCATTGTCAGATGGTAGAGCCTCCTTGACATAAAGGTGCCCACAACCGGGAATGGCAGTCATTTTTTAAAAAGACCAACACATTTTGTGATGCACGATTTTGGTTAAACACTAAGGTAAATCACAAAATATAATGACAACACTGCAAAAGAAAAATTAAACCCTTTTTTTGAACGAATCTACACCCATATGTTGCTCTTCGAAAACAATACAAAATACAAAAAAATATACAAAAATACTGCATCGAAACGCGTCAAAATTTTGATGTAATTTAAATAAAGTTTAAAGCCATTAAATCACAAGAAAGAAGGAAATCTTTACTTAATTATTAGAGGTGTGCAAAAACCTCGAAATTTTCGGGTACCCGACTGCATTCGGGTTCTCGAAATTTTCGGGCACCCGACTATATTCGGGTTCTCGAAATTTTCGGGTATGCTCTAAACCTTAAAAAGTTCGAATTCTCGAATTTATATAACTTGGAAGTATTCAAGTTCTTAATTTAGTAATAAAACATTTGAGAAAATGCATAACTACAAATATTCGACAAATTTTCGAAGATTTGTGTACTCAAATTCGTTGGGGTTCTCAGAATTTTCGGGTACCCGAATTTTTCGAGAACCCGAATGAATTCGGGTACCCGAGAATTCCGGGTTACTCGAAAATTTCGAGAACCCGAATGAATTCGGGTACCCGATACATCGAGAAAACCCGAGCCCGACCCGACCAGCCCGAAAAAAATTCGACCCGACCCGGCTTTTCGGGCTTTTTGCACACCTCTATTAATTATAATTGGCTTAAAATGAAAAAGGACACGGAAAAAATTAGTTGCTGAAATTTTCCTCGACTTTGTAGAAGACTTTCGGATGTAGTCGAAAGTATTTAAATTTTTAAATCACTCTGTTTTAAAAATTATATTGAAAGATCGAAGAAAAAATGTACTACATTCGAAGAGAATTTAGAAAAAGGATTTGAAACTTTCAGCGACAGTCGAGGAAAATGAAAACACAGCCAGCGCGAACGATTCAGCGACAGTCGAGGAAAATGAAATCACAGCCAGTGCGAACGATTCGGCGACAGTCGAGGAAAAAAGACGTGTCCAAATTTTCTTCTACAGTATTCTAAACTTTCAACGATAGTCGCGGAAAATGAAAAATTCTGCGGACCAGTAAAAAAAATTCTTTCAGTTCTTATTTATTTCATTCCTTTTATGCCTTATATTTAATTACAATCCTACATTTATACATAATCACGACACTCATCACATGTAATTTGACACTATTTAATCACTAATAACCTGCCTAAAACTAAATAGCTAACACCAATACGCATATTATCCTACACTTTCGTTGTTTCGCACGCTATATGAATCTACTTTTTCATCGTCCTTATATACTAAATGGAACCTTTCTTTACCGCTTGTGAGAAAAAGTGCAATATTTTGAAAATTAAAAATCTCAAATATTTCTCTTCAACATATTTTAGAATTTTAAAGAGTATTTCAGTATACGTTAAGGACTATTTTACAATTATTTTTAATTTATTAAATGAATAGAAAAATGATAATATTTAATTAAAATAATAACTAAGGCAATAAAATTATTTTCTGTTCATTATTCTAAAAACTTATTTAACGATTAATAATTATATTTTATATATACATATAAAAAGATTTTAATCCTCCAATATATAATTCACAAACACTGTAGACAAGAATTTGTAAATGAACGGTATTAAATTGACTGCAGATCGCGTTTATCGCCTGAGAGTATGCGCATCTTTTCTGCGCACCGTTTTCCTCGACTCGTCGACGAAACTTTGTATCAAAGTGTTACAATAATTCCACGACTTTTTTCCGCTACTAGGTTTATAAAAAGTCCTCGACTTTTTTAGAGAATTTCTGCTAAAATCATAGAGTATTTCTATAAGTTTATAAAGTATTTTTTCATATCCGAGAGTCTTCGAGTAGTAGCTGAAAACTTCAGCGACTAATTTTTTCCGTGGAGTTATACACTCCATATACTTTTTATTTTTTAATATTTTTAAACTTTACCCTAATTTTTGATAATTCATATTTAATTTTCAATTTTCCAAAAATCGTTCAGTTTTATTTGGAAATAAATTATTGCAAACGAAAGCTGAGGTTTTTTCCTATGGGCATGTGAATTTTCAGAATACCCTTTTTTTGTTTTTAAGTTTTTAAATTTCAAGGAATAAAGGACGGTGTATAGCAATAGTGGTAAAATTAAGCCCCCTCTACCCCCTTCAAATTTTCGAAAAAGTCAAAAATGTTTTAGGGCAGATTTCTACTTGATAGTACAACAAATTCCCCGAGTTTCAACTTTTTTCAAGAAGTTGAAATTTCAACTTAGGATATTACAAGTAAAATGCCTCATATGGAGATGTAACATAAGAACAATTATTTAAAGATATATGTACATATTCTACAAAATATTTCCCATTAAAAGTATGTTCAGAAAAAATTTACAAAGTAGCCGGTGTTAGCAAAATTTGTAAATTTGGTCCCCCATCAAACCTCTTAAAATTTTCGAAAAATTTCAAATTTCTACTTGATAGAACAACAAATTTTCCGAGTTTCAATTTCTTCAAGAAGTTTGGACATCTAAATGTCTATAATTCAAATTTTATTTAACAGGCAAAAGTCCAACAATTAACGTATTAACAAAAATTATTCGTTAAATAGTTTGAACGCTAAAATATAAAAACTGATTTTTGTTACTTTCCTCCTGGGTCTCCCCTACCAATATCCTTCGAGTAATGTAATTCTTGATAATCCGATAAGTTTTCAAAACCCGATATCAGATTCGTAATCAGCGACCCCAAAAATTCCCGAGTAACGATTTTTAAGTGACTACGACGAATTTTAAAAACTTTGACCGTCATAATGAATAGGTCATTTTGAATTTTGAAAAACGGACATCAGATTCGTAATCACCCTGCCGGAAGAATGTACTGAAAATGTACTGGCCTCAGTACAATTTCAGTCCTTTTTTTTAATATTTCAGTAGACATTTTTAAAGTCTGTTAACAATAGTTTCAAATGTAGGTTATGTCAACAAACCATTGTTAATAGTCTGGAAGTAAAAAATAAACAAGTTGTGAATTAAGATGTTCATTACATGAACATTTTGCTTCCTCTTTACGATAAGCAAAAAATTTGCTTCCTCGTGGAGGAAGCATTAATCATTAAAATTTTAATAATAAAGTGAATTTTTTCATTTTATTTAATTCTATTAATGCTAGTAAATTTATTCTTTTTATACATTAATCGATTCGTCTTGATGAAATGAAGATTTTTAGTTTGTTTTTGAGTCAAGAGTAACATTTTATTATAAGGCAACATGATTTTTAAGAAGGAAATAAATTTCTAAAAAAATGCGAATTTTTTGTTTTAATTATGTTTAATTCTATAAATTCAAATACAATATATACTTTATATACACCAATCGATCCGTTTGCAACGAATAAGATTATTGAAAAAAATGAGTAAAATTTTATTGTACAGGAATATAATTTTGATCAAAGAACTAAATTTTTGATAAAAAAAGGTAATTTTTCTGCTTTAATTGTCATTAACTCTATAAACTCTCATACATTTTATACTTTATATATACCAATCGATTCGTCTTGATGCAAAGAATAGGTATTTATTATATAAAATGTTATATAAAAAAATATTATATAAAATTTTATTATATTAAAATTAACTATAATATTCAATTAAAAAAATTTTTTTTTTTAAAAGTAAAAAAAAAATTTTTAATAGATTTTTTAATGTCCAACAATTCATTTCGAGATATTTTTATGATAAATATGCCTAGAAATTTTTAGCCGAATTCGTTGAAACCTCTTCGAGTTATCGTGTTCACAAAAAACGGGATCCACACACACACACACACATACATACATCCGGACAATTGATCAGGGTCTTATATAACATAGTCCCATATAGAAGAAAATTTGTCAAAAGGATTTTTAAAAATTTTGTAAATTAAACGACTACAAAGCTTCCTCACGAGGAAGCAAAAAAGGTTAACAAAATTGTCAACGAAAGTCCCGTTAAATTTTAAACTTATATTGCAACCCCTGCTTTAACAATAGATCCAAAAGCTTATTGTTGTATGGGATTATAATTTTATGACTTAAAATGTTTACAATTTAAATAATGAAATTTTTAAAACAAAAAATTAAAATCTCTGATGTTTTATGATTATAAACATTTAAAATTCATTATAAAAAATGTTTAATTAAAATATTTAGCATACATATAATTAATTGTAAAGAATCTGAGTTCATGAAAAACAAATATAATATTTAAATATAATATAAATAAAAATTATTTTAACATTAACAAAGAAATGTTCGTCCTTCAATTTAATGACTGTCAGGCCATAAATATCACCTATAGCGACCCTTTTGCAGGTAATTTTCCCCAGTACAATTTCAGTGCTGAAACGCAGCAAATTTTCACTGAAATAGCATTGAACTCTCAATACTAATTCCCCAGTACAATTTCAGTCCATTCTTCCGGCGGGGCAACGACTCCAAAAATATTCATACAATAAGTGACAAAAGAATTAATTTTTTTTTGTTTTCGTAAATAAAATTATGAATTTATTTGAAAAAATGCCATTCACCGACATTTTAAAATTACCATCTTGAAATTAAAAAAAAAACATTTCATGTTAGTAAAGCTTGGGTATTGCGTACCCAATATTTCTTGGTCAGCAGCTTATTTTTTAACTTGCAGTCTATAAAAAAATATTTCTTTGACAAAAAACTAAAAATTTCGTGTTTTTTGATTAAAAAATTGCTACTTTTTCAAATATTATTTTTTTGCAATTTAAATGTCGGATTCTGAAAGAGGACGAAAAAAGGCTTTAGGAATGATTCTGGTCAAATATTTGCTGTGCATTAATACAGAGAACAATAACCTTGAACCTTCGATAAAAAAACTGTCCTTCCCGTCCTTAAGGGGTTAACGTTATTAGTTGAGATAATATTATGAATGGTCTGTTCAGAGGACGGATACTTATACCCAGTGCAAGACAAGTGCACTGGGTCCAGTTTCTCTACTATGCACACTGCAGCGAGCCTTATAATCTTCGCCTGTGTTTCAATGCTCTTTGCCGTTGTATAAGGCTCGCTGCAGTGTGCATAGTAGACAAACTGGACTCAGTCCTCTACTTCGACATTTTCACAATAAAGGAACGCAGGCGCGAAACCTGTCCAAATAAATGGCGGCGGAAATTCTATCCCACCACGCCGCCAATTCTTCCCCCACTATACCCACCGGCAGAGGAAACAGAGAATATACCGCAATGAAAGCCTTTTTCTGTTTTCTGTTATAAAGACGAATACTAATAGCGAATTCGGTTATCTGCTCTAGAGTGCTCTAAGAGTGCTCCCCGAAGGATTAACCTGTTCGATTTAACAGATTTGCTATAGTTACAGCATATAAGGAGTACTCCCGAACAGAGCAAGAGCACTCCGAGAGCACTCTAGAGCAGATAACCGAATTTAATTGTAAAATTAATTATTAAAAAAATTAATAATGGTAAAAAAAAATATTATATAATATTATTTTTAGAAAAATAACAAACTTTGTTTAATAATTCTTTAAATTTAAATTAGTAAATAATTTGAATTAACCACTGACTTTTCGCTTTCGAATGATTGAAAATCAATAAAAATGGTTTCAAATTTTAATTAGTGATATTGACTTTATGCTTTAGAATTAGTAAATTTTATAAATTAGTGAAAATGGATTATTTATTAGTAAAATTTACTAATTCGAAAGCAAGAAGTCAATCCCTACATGAGTTTTGCGAATAAGATCGGACCTATGGTTTCCGAAGGGATTTTTCATGCTGAACACGAATCTTGGTTCAAAAACTTTACATCACGTCACGTTTTCGAGATATTAGGGGTTAAAACTCCTAAAAACAGCGTTTTTAGCTGTTTTTGAAAAATCGTGGGGCAAAATCCTGACGTGATATAAAATTTGCTATTATCAGAAATTGAAGGCTGAAACAAGACCTTTCAAATAAGCCCTATGC
The DNA here is from genome assembly GCA_032872475.1 of Leptopilina myrica (nomen nudum). Lineage (NCBI taxonomy): Eukaryota > Metazoa > Arthropoda > Insecta > Hymenoptera > Figitidae > Leptopilina > Leptopilina myrica (nomen nudum). Next base: position 10,990,620 of record CM065467.1, read on the forward strand.
CAATTCAATCGCATGCACCCTTAGAGCGGAGGGTGTGTTTTTGTCTAAGGGTGCACTGAGAGAAGTCCGGGAACTAATACGTCCCGTGCAAGGCTTGAGTGATCATTTTGAATGTTCTTATGTGAACCTTCGATCGGGACGTCTCAAGCCCCGATAAAAAACGTGGAACGTCCCGAAGCGGGATTACTTACAACTTTTAGTGTCGGCCATGAGTTGTCTCTCACATGCGGGAACAATGTTTGACCGATTCGGGGTGTCTGAGCCCTAGATTCGAGACATCTCAAACGCGACAAGTAGAGTAGCTTATAGTAACGTCTAGCGGGAACTATTAAGCCCTGGACTTCTATCAGTGTGGAGGAAAAAATCAAAGCAGAAAGATACTTTTTTAAAATTTGATTGTAATCTCTTAAAATTTATTACTTGGGGGTTTTCGAGATCGCTGATTACAAATCTGATGTCAAAATTTAAAAATTCAAAATGGCGGATTCAATTTGGCAATTTCGACCAAAATTTAAAAAAATGGTCCGCCATATTGGATCTGTTATTTTTAATTTTTTAATTTTGACGTCAGATTTGTAATCAGCGACCTCAAAAACCCCCGAGTAACAAATTTCAAGCAAATTTGACCAAATTTTAAAAAAGTGGTCCGCCATATTGGATACGCCATTTTGAATTTTTAAATTTTGACGTCATATTTGTAATCAGCGACCTTAAAAACCCCCGAGTAACAAATTTTAAGCGATTACAATGAAATTTTTAAAATGTACCTTTCTGCTTTCATTTTTTCCTCCATCCTTAGACAAAAACACACCCCCCGCTCTAAAGGTGCATGCGATTGAATTGGCATAGGGCTTATTTGAAAAGTCTTGTTTCAGCCTTCAATTTCTGATAATAGCAAAGTTTATATCACGTCAGGATTTTGCCCCACGATTTTTCAAAAACAGCTAAAAACGCTGTATTTAGTGGTTTCAACCCCTAATATCTCGAAAAAGTGACGTGATGGAAAGTTTTTGAACCCAGATTCGTGTTCAGCATGAAAAATCCCTTCGGAAACCATATGTCCGATCTTATTCGCAAAACTCATGTAGGCCAGTGTAATATTTTTGTATTGATGTTTTCTTAATTCTAATTATTAGTGTGGCGTTTAATTTAAATTTGGCCGAAGTCGAATTAACTGCATGTGACTGACGAGATTTGGGAGATTGATAAATCGTGGCATTCAAAGGGGGAATCCAGGAATTGTTCTCTTGGCGCTAAACTGGCTGCGCATATATCACGGATTTCGTCGATGCATTTAATTTCATCTTGAGGGATTTTTTTTAACATTTGGAAATCCATTCTGCAGAAATCAACGCTATTGTTCCTATCACGAAGGCAACGATCGATAAGTTCATTTTCTTTTATATTAATAATTTTAATTGGTATTGACGATGCGGTTAACGCTTTCGAGTATCACCGTTAATATTAAAATCAAACTTGGCTAAGTCCACTCCATTAATATATTTTCTTGTGTGTCATTAAATTGTGTGTATGTGTGTGTATTGTATGTAAGCCTTTTTTATATGTTTAAATTTGCGCGTCGTGGCTCGAGCCCCTACTCAATAAGGTAGTTCAAGTTGGGTGGGGGAAATCCGATATGGCTGATATCAGCTGATTTTCTGGAGGACAAGCAATGCATTGAAGTTAATGGACGAAATTAGTTTTTTGGCCATAACTTTTTAAATATTTATTTTTAAACCAAAGTGTATGGACAAATTATTTTTCATTTATCGAAAGCTATTTTTTAAAACAAAAAGAATTGATAATTTGATTTTAATGTTTTAAAAAATAGCTTTCGATAAATGAAGAATAATTTGTCATTACACTTTGGTTTAAAAATAAATATTTAAAAAGTTATGGACAAAAAACTAATTTCGTCCATTGACTTCAATGCATTGCTTGTCCTCCAGTAAATCAGCTGATATCAGCCATATTTGATTTCCCCCACCCAACTTGAACTACCTTATCCAAGGTAAATTTTATGAAAAACAAATAGTGTTAATATATATTATTTGTCTTCAAGAATTGACTTTCAAAAAAATATTTTTTATGTTGTGTTTCTCACAAAACAGAATGTTATGTAATTCTCAGTTTTTAGTGAAATAGCATGTCTCTCAAGTCGTGAAAAATTGAGATTGATATTTAGAATCAGTAAATTATAGTTATTGTTTTTAAAGTTTGTAATAAGTGGAGTACGAATAAGAGAAATTTTAATTATATATTTTTTTGTAAAGTATTACTTTGTTTCGAATATAATTTATTGAATTGTTTACATATTTTATTTTATTCTAAATTCCCTTCATTAATGAGTTAAATTTGCACCACAAGAAAACATATATATATATATATATATATATATATCTCAATATTATTTTTATTTATGTGTGAACATGGTCCTTCGAACAGGATCTTCGATTTAAATTGAGAAATTCGAGGATATATTTTTATGTGAAATTGTATATCAGTCAAATTGTGAAATTGTGAAATTTATCTGTGAAAGAGAGCACTCAACGTTTAAAATTACAATTTAATAGCAAAGAGACACTCATAATACCAGTTTTTAGAAGGCTTTAGTGGAAAATCAACGCAAAATTATTTAGAGAATCCATTAAAGAAATCAAATCCAACAAATTATTTGCGAGTTTTAAACGAAGCGTCTGTAATGACCACAACGAAAATCATTCTCTGAGGTAAATTCGTCGACTTGAAGGTTGTAATTGTAAACAAATAATATCATCATCATATAGTAAGTGTTTAGAAATTGTTTAGTTAATTGAAGTTTATTTTAATTTTAATTTGAAAGTTTATAAGAATGACTGATCCAGAGAAGGCAAAACAAATTAAAACTACATGCAAAACGCGTTTAACAAAATTTCAAAAAATTTTCTTGTTAGACTTGATGACAGAAATGTTCCAGATCCTAGTGTAGTAATTGAAATTAAATTATGATTATCAAAAATTGAAGAAGTGTGGTATGAGTTTGATAAAGCGCAAACTGTTTTTGAAATGTTACATCCGAGTGAAGAAAATGAATTTGAAAGAACAGAATTCGAGAATAATTATTATACATATTCTGCTCATGCTTCACTTCTTATAAATAATTTGTCTTCTCAGGATTTGTCATCGTCCCAAAATAATGGAGTGGGGCTGAATCAGGAGTCTCGCATTGCGCGGCTTGAGGCGGAACTTATGTCTCGTGATAGTAATATTGATAGTATGAGAGATTTATTAACACGATCGCCTATGTCGGAACAGTCAGCAATGCGATCACATTTCCCCCTTCCCAAACTTGACCTTCCTACCTTTTCAGGAAATTATGACGAATGGTTGGGCTTTCGCGACTCATTTGAAGCAATCATTGGCGGGGATAGAACTATTCCAAATATTCAAAAGCTTCATTTCTTAAGGAGTTATTTAAAACGAAACGCGTTAAAAATTATTGATAATTTAGAAACAATTGATACTAATTATAATATCTCTTGGGATCTCCTTAAGAATCGATTTAATAATCCAAGAATTATTGTTCAGAATCATATGTCATCATTGTTTGATTTACCAATTATTATGAAAGAATCTGCTTCGAGTTTGCGAAATATGCTAGATTCAGCTCTTAGACACGTGCGAAGCACATGGAGCTACTTCCAATTTTGATCAGGGATGCATATTATATTCCTCACCACGCTATACTGAAGGAATCCAGCTTGACTACAACCTTGCGAGCTGTATTTGATGCATCTTTTAAATCAGCAACCGGAATTTCACTCAACGATTGTCTTATGGTGGGACCGACTATCCAAGATGAAGTCTTTGAATTGATCTTGCGTTTCCAGAGTACATTTATTTGCAATGACTGCAGACATTGAGAAAATGTACCGGCAGTTTTTAGTCCATCCTAGTGACCGCAAGTATCAATGCATTCTATGGCGGTATAACAAAAATGAACCATTGAAAGCGTACCAGTTAAATACTATCACGTACGGCACATCATGTGCACCCTTTTTGGCTACAAGGTGTCTGAAGCAGCTGGCCGAGGACGAAATGAATTCCTTTCCAAGAGTATTGTATTGTTCTCAATATCAATTGAGATGCATCAGCATCTGACTGAGTGGAGTTTGCCGAGATCAATAAAATCAACAGCTTATACTGATCTACAGTTGCACGGTTTCTCAGGCGCAAGTATGAAAGCTTATGGGACCTGCATTTACATCAGATCAGCTAATCATCTCGAGTACCAATATGTGCTGCTGTGTTCTAAATTGAGAGTCGCCCCTGTAAAAACAATATCATTGCCAAGGTTGGAGCTTTGTGGTGCTGTACTGCTGGTAAAACTCGTCAAGACGGTCCAATCATCTCTAAAAATGAGGTTTAACAAAATGACACTCCGGTCGGACTCTACCATCGCCCTTAACTGGATAGAAACTGAACCATATAGACTTTCCACCTTCGAAGCCAATCACATATCTGAAATCCAAGGAATCACAAGACCACAGGATTGGAAATATTTCCCAACAAAGGAGAATCCTGCAGATGCAATCTCACGTGGACAAGTGCCTGAGGATTTTCTAAGCAATCACCTGTGGAAGACTGGTCCTCCTTGGCTAATTCAACCGGAAAACACGTGGCCTGATTATCAATTGGAAGGGATTAAAACATCGGAAATTCAACAAAAAATGTTAATGACTTGTTTTCTAAACATTAAATGGTGCATATGGAAGCGATACTCCTCACTCACATAATTGATTCGTGTTCTTGCGCTCAGTTTGCGTTTCATACGCATTTTGCGCAAGGAGCAGGTTTTTGTTGGCCCATTATCTGGCAAAGAGATAAGAGCTTCTTTGCAGAGAATAATCGGTGCTGTTCAACGTGAAGAGTTTCCAGCTGAGATCCATAGCCTAAAAAATCAAATTGATCTTCCAAAAACATCAAAGGTTTTACGTCTGAATCCGGTGATCGAGAACAAATTATTGAGAGTCGGAGGACGGATAAAAAATTCTGACTTGGGATATGATCAAATCCATTCTATTATACTTCCCAAAAATCACCCAGTAACTAATCTTATCATCAGAAAAACTCATGAAAGGTTGATGCATGCAGGAATAAATGCAACTCTTTATGCAACAAGAGAGGAATACTGGATTGTGGATGACAGACTCGCTATCCGAGGAATTCTACATTCTTGTGTAAAATGCACACGAGCGAGACCAAAAGAAATAATGTATCAGATGGGTGACCCACCCAAGGTCAGAGTTACAGAGGCCCTTCCCTTTGAAAATTGTGGAGTGGATTACTGCGGACATTTTTTTGTTAAGGAGAAAAAACATCGTAATCGGAATCGAGTTAAAGTATATGCTGCCATTTTTGTTTGCCTTGCGACGAAGGCAGTTCATATTGAACTTGTGAGCGATCTTACAACGGAGAGTTTTCTCGGATGTTTGCGTCGTTTTTTCGCGAGACGGGGTAAAGCTAAAATTATGTTTTCCGATAACGCCACAAATTTTGTTGGAGCCAATAATGAGCTTAGGGGGCTTCACGAGTTCCTAAATTCCAAAGAGCACAATGAAAATGTCAAACAAAATTTTGCAAATTCTCAAATTGAGTGGAGATATATTCCTCCACGAACGCCACATTTCGGAGGAATTTGGGAAGCTGCCGTGAAGTCCCTGAAGCATCATATGCGTCGAACACTCGGGGATACGCTTTTTACATACGAAGAATTGTCGACATATATGACGGAAATCGAATCGATTTTAAATTCTCGACCGCTTACTCTCCTCTCGCCTGACCCGAATGATATTTTAGCCCTTACACTGGGACATTTTTTAATTGGTGGCTCATTGCTGACTGTTCCATCAAATGATTATTCTGCCCTCCCTACAAACAGATTGTCTGCGTTACAGCACATTCAGAAATTAAAGTTGGATTTTTGGAAGCGGTGGCACCACGAGTATCTCACAGATTTTAATGTAAGAAGCAAATGGCATGTAAATCCCAAGGAATTGAATAATGTAAAAATTGGTGCACTAGTAGTGATTAGAGATGAGAACTTGCCACCTCTTCGATGGTCTCTTGGTAGAATTATTGATATCATTACTGACGATGATGGTATTGTGCGAATAGTAAAACTGAAACTGGTTTTGTGGAACGCGGATTGAAAAAGGTGTCTCTTTTGCCAATCATTGTAGTAGATGATTAATATGACTGCTCATTCGAAGCCGCCAATATGTTGCGGTGCAAATGATTTGACTGAATGAAAACGATATTTGACGACGAAATACGCAATATGACGAAATTTCATTTGAAAGATTGAGCGAATTTGAAAAGAGCTCAGTGCTCTCTTCGTCGACAAACGTGTAATGTGGGTGTGAGATTGATATTTAGAATCAGTAAATTATAGTTATTGTTTTTAAAGAAATTTGTAATAAGTGGAGTACGAATAAGAGAAATTCTACATAACTCCAAAAACTGGTGGAAAAGGTAATAATTTAATTTTGTAATTTTTTATTTAATTTCATTTGTAATTTTTTTCTAAAATTTAATTTTTAATACATTAATTGAAATACTACAAACGCATAAAGTACTACAAATTGTCAAATATTTTTCCCAGTCAAATTAAATTTCCTGTTGGAGGACACCTCTTCAAATATGTTAGTAGAAACTAAAACCCGTCGAAGACGGGTCAGACAGCTAGTTATTTATAATTGAGACTGTTAAAAATTTTTTAAGAAGTTTAATACCGATTCTTTGCTTTATGTGACACAATAAAATTGTTCCCAATCATTAATCTTGTAAATTTTTTTTTTGCATACTTTCTAATTAAGGGGGAGGGGGGTGGTTTTAAAAATTTTAAACGTATTGGATTTTCAAATCTAAGGTGCCCTGGACTGTAAACAATTCTTATCCGAATAACCTTCCAGAAGAACCAGAGATATGACAACTGGTATTGCAATCTTTAATTCCGTTTTTGTTGAAATAAGGTTTTTTGCACTCTAAACTTTGAATTTCTGTAACTCAGCGAATATTTAATCAAAAAAGTTGTAAGACCACTCAAAGTTTTCCAAATTTTGCAAGGAATACGCTCATATAAATAAGTCCAATAGTGCTAAAATGGGCTCTTTTCATGTGGACGTCGACATATATCTGTTTCGTGTTAAAAAAGGTTTAATCAATTGCTTAATGTTAAATATTTCGTGGGGAGTAATGTATGAAAGATTATTAAAGTCTCAAAAATTTAATTATATATTTTATAAACCTTCATCTAATAGTGGTATTTTCAAAATTTACCTTTTTTTAAAAAATGCTTTCAAACTTTGTATAATTGAATAATACATGTTATTTAGTCACATTTTAGCATTATTTTACACACAAAATAGTATAACTAAGATGTAAGTATAAAAATATTTTCAATATAAAAAAATCGAAAAAATTCTAATTGTTATCATTTTATTTTTCATTGTTAGTTTCATCATTATTAACGTCAAAAATGTTCCTTCTCAAATTCTTCTTAAACAAATTTAAATATACTTGGTTTTTAGTTTTAAAAATTATGCTAAAATTTGAACAAATAACATGTAATAATGAATTATAGAAGATTTAAATGCAATTCATTAAAAAATATTAAATTTGAAAATTTAAAGTGCAAATAGCATACGGCCATTTTTCTTTTAGCTCAAGGTGTACTGAGTTTAGTAGAAAAAAAGTTTAATGGAAAACATTAAGAAGAAAAAATATATTGCAGGTTAATTATTAGATGACGGTATGGGGCTGAATCGGACATCGTGATTAAAAACAACCAAATCTTTGAATTCTTTAATTTATTTTATATTAATTAACTATTTTATATTATATTCTTTGCTTAGAACCACTTTATAAATAAATAAAGAATTTATTTTAAAACTCGAATTCGCAAGCGAGTTGCTACAAACAGACAAGTCTGAAAACTGTAATTCATTTTATATTATTATTTTTAACGATTTTACATATTATATTGTATTCTTTGTATAGAACTATCTACAAATAAATAAAAGAAGAATTGATTTGACTTTTTTACCAAAAAAAAAGAAAATTTGTATCTCATTCTTTAATTAATTGGCCGTGTCCGATTTAGCCCCATGGGGTGTCCGGTTTAGCCCCACCAAATTTCGGATTTTCGTTTTTGAGGTAGTCACCTTCGAAGGTGAACCTGTGAAACGATACTTGCATTATGCTACTGGAGAAAAACTTAGATAGTAAAAAGTTTTGTTATTTTAATTCTAGGTTTAACTGTTATGGATGTTTTGAGCATTGTAAAGCATTGTAAACTGGAAAAAACGGGAAACATGCAGGAATTTAATTTAATCAGGAAAAATTATGAATTCAGCTGGCAATATAGGTCTTATTTTAGATTTAAGCAATTATGATACAATTAGTTCGAATTTGACTTTACTATAACTCCAAAAACTGGTGGAAATTTTGGATTAACTTATATTACTACACTGAAAGAAAGGCTTTGGAAAGAACAGACAAACGTGTATGTTTGGTGGTTTTGGTTCGAACTAGCAATCCATATAGGTTATGTTACACATTGGTGTGTTGACGTTGGCATATGTATGTGTAACGCTCCGATCAGTATAGCTAAAACTACCTATAATTTATGTCAGTAGCCGGTATCAGGCTATTACCTATTCCTTATGGGAAAACTAGACATAATTCTAGCTGTACCAGCGAATTATTTCTTTCAGTGTATAATTAAATTTCTACAAATAATTGACAAACATTGTTTTCTGCATTTTAATTAATAAAAAATAAATTATTTAATGATAAAAAGTCAATCACTGTTTTAAAATAATAATATTTTTATAATGAAATAGTTAATGGTAGCTAATTATTATTTCTATAGTCAAATTAAATTCCCCACTATTTCCTATTTTTCGAGACTGATAGACACACTATTGAATGTATCTGTAGAAACTAAAACCCGTCGAAGACGGGTACGACAGCTAGTATATAAATAAGTAAATACATAGCCACGTAAATAAAGAAATTAATTTAAAAAATAAATAAACATATAAAATAATAAGTAAATAAATATGTATAATTAGTACTTGAAAACTGAAAGAAGTTTCCAAATTTCAGAAACTAAAAATACGTTCTTAAATAATTTTTTTCTTTTTAATAATTGACAAAGATTTTAAAATGAAGAGAAAATCTATTGTGTCATTTTTTTCTCGCAATTCATTGAAAAACATTGACTGTTCGCAAAAGCGAATCCAAGATGTTGTGAATATTGCGGGACCACAATCTTTCTCTTGGGCCCGACTCTCTCACATTCGGTCCTAACCTGACCGCATTCCGCAATTCTCGCAAACCTTTTCCGATTTTGATATCAGCTCCCGAGAAAATACTTTATATTTTTTTTCTTTTTTGCTTTTAATTTCGTTATCATATATAAGTCCCCTTTAATTGGTCCTCCTCCCCCCACAATTCTTTCACCTATTTTTCATTTTACTTGATTCCGTAATTCCCCACCCAAGTTATATGTATACGGATAAAAATCTCTACTGATTCTTTCAAGAAGGGGAATATAACACTTGCGAATCTTTTTTATCATCTCATTCTCTGATAAACTATCTTAATTAGTCTCAATCTTTATTTGTATACCTTCCGCAAAATAATTTGAGAATTATTTTTTAAGTATTCCTTTCGCTGCAAAATTTACTACTGTTTCTATTTACCCCAAATTTCCAGTTTTTGGAGGTAAATAGAAACAGTCTTCTATTTTTTATTAAGGAGGTTCTCTCTCTACATTGTTAGTCAAAGCAATGCCTCTTTAATATATATATTTTCTTTAATTTCATTAAATTTGATATTTTCAAATTTCGCCCTTTTTGGTACCTAACTTTCCACAACCAACGTTGCCAAGCGTTATATACTGTGTAACTTCTGATTGTCAAAATAGGTGTTTTCTTAAACAAAATAATTAATTTTGAGTCTCCTAGGTAAGGTCTGATTAATTTTTTTGTAAATAAGTGAGTATTAGTTAATTAACTTTAAGTATAAACAGTTTTAGTAATACCTATTTGTCAAATTTCTCACAATTTGACATTAAAGACCAAGAAAATACAATTTCCTATAAGACACAGTGTTAAATTAGAAAAACGAAAATTATTCATATCTTCTGTCACAATCAACCTAGACCTCTAAAAATTTAACTACATCTTCTCCACAAAATCAGTCAGTATATCAATTTAAAAAAAAAACTGTATGAACTTTTAGTTTAGTTTGTTTCAAATGCTAGTTAAAAAAGTCAAAGAGTGTCTTCATCAGTATATCAATTTTCAAAAAAAACTGTATGTTACCCTTGGTAACTTCCTGAAAATTTCCAGGAAATACAATAATGTCCGCAGTTCAGAAGCGTCCCATGGAAACTTCCTGGTAACTTCCTAGAAGTTACCAGAAAGTTTCCAAAAATTCTCAAAGATATAATGAAATATATAATATATAAATTAGCCCTGTGAAGTCAACCCGTGTAGAAATTGCCATGTTATGGCCTACATAACCATAGGCCTTTTGAGGCCTATGGTGGTTCAAGTCCCTTTTTTAAATAATAATTTCACTAAAAAATTTTTAAAATAATTTTTGGAAACTTCCTGGTAACTTCCAGGAAGTTTCTATGGGAAGCATCCAGAAAGTTACCAGGAAGTTACCATGGGAAGCTTCTAACCTGCGGACATTATTGTATTTCCTGGAAATTTCCATTTGGACAATTAAGGTGGTTGTTCAATGAGCCAATGCATTATTGGGAACCTGTTGGGGGTGATCATTTCACATTTATCATCTGGACATATTTTAAAAAAAAATTTTTTTATTGAACTCAAATAACTACTGTTCTGTTTCGATTTACCCCTTGTTTCTATTTACCCCATCTGACCCTAAGTAATATTATGATAAAATAAGAGAATATTAAAGAAAATGGATTTCATCAAATGTAAATTTTTATTGAACGGAAATAATTTTAAAGAGAAACTTTCTTTTCATAAAATTTTGTCAAATAGAATTATAGTTTAGAAAATATATCATCAGATATGGCTAATATTTTCACGGTGAAAAGTCAAAACAACCATGACTTCTTCTTTCGAATGTTTTCTACAACAAAAAGAAAGATATTTACAGGAACTCATTTTGAGTTTTTTCCTAGAAACTCAGAATGAGTCGAAGGGGTATCATTTTTGTTGCAGTTCAAAATGACCCAGTCAAAAAAGTTCTATAGAATGACTCTATAAAGCATTCTATAGAGTATTCTATAGCGAATTCTATAGAGAATTCTATAGAATATTTTATAGAATTTGTAAAATAAGAAATATTTTTTTTGTCCTACAGTACCGTCCGAAACTCGTGTAGAAATCACCATGCTATGCCTAAAATGATTATTGGCCCTAGCTTGGCAACCCCTTTTTATATATTCTAGGCTGGTCCTAACTTGGTACTAACTAGGAGATCCAGTTGTGACTTAGAAAATTTTTTAGGAAAATAAAGTGTCAAAATTGATACAGGAAAAACATGTAAAAATTGATAAATATTATTCTCAATTAATATTTATAAAATTAATTGATAATCATATTTTTTAAACAATTTATTGTTTGACATAAATCAGAAAATTATACAAATATTATAAAATAAAGTTAATTTATTAATTTATTAATTCAGCAATTGTTTAAAACTTTTAACAAATAATTGTTATTTACTAACTTTTCACACAATCAACCTAGAAAGTAGTAGTTTTTTTTAATTTTGCAATAAGTAAATACTCAGATTAGTTAATTTCAAAATTTTAAAAGACCACAAGTGTCTAGACGCTTTATTGTCTCAAGAGTTAGTAAATAACAACAATTTTTTGTTTTATCAAATGCTGAATTGTTAAAATTATAAAATATCTCTATTTCATACTTTTTAAATTAGTTTATTGCAAAATTAGGAAAAACTGCAAGTTTCTAGGTACTTTGTATCAAGAGTTAATAAATAACAACATTTATTTGTTTAAACAAATAACTGAATTGTTAAAATGATAAATTATCTTCATATTTTACTAATCGCGAAATTAGAAAAAAAATGCAAATTTCTAAGTAATTTGTAACAAAAGTGTAATATATTTAAATGAGTAAAATATACCAAAAATAAATTATTATCACGAAATATAAAAAGGATCACAAATTGTCAAATATAATAAAGAAACAAATTTAAAGTATAAAATTATATATTTTCATATAAATTATCACGATCAATCAAATAAAATATTAATCAGTCTCGAGACTATTGTGATAAAATTCAAATATTTCGCCCATGTCACACACTCACAAAAACATACACACACAAGTCAATTAAAGATTCGGTAGAATCACCCATATATATATATATATATATATATATATATATATATGGGTGATTCTACCGAAATACTCCTTTTTGTGAGATACAAACAGAAAAGAAAAAAAATTATTATTTATGGATTAATGCAGTCAATTATATTGAGTTTACAATAATCTACCACCTCTATAGCATAATCATGCTAGCTTTTAGCTTTTAAAGTATATATTTTAAATTAAAATTTACAAAAAAATTAAGAGGTTAAAATTTGGCGCCGGTGTTTTTTATTATATATATTTTTCTATTTACAAAAAATTATTTAATAATTATAATTTATTAATATTATCTATAAATTTGATAGATTTTGAAATACTTACAGTTATCAAAAATCTCTTTTAACAATTGTCAAAAATTATTTTTCATACATTTTAGGATCACTTTTCACTGGCAGTTTGTAAACAATCGACAATCATATCAATTTTTAATTTTTATTCAAAAAAGTGAGAGGAATGACGGGTGAGAGGAATGACAATTTCAACATTTTTTAATTATATTTAATTGACAAATAATTTTCCTCCAGCTGAGAATGCCCTATCATGTTTATAAAGAACAATTTTATGTGAAAAAAATTTGCGATCAATTTATATATATTAATATTGTTTTTATTAGTGGTGAGAGGAATGACGCTTTAGTTTGTGAATCTCTACTTACGTCTCAATTTTAATTTTTTTTAACGCAAAATAATTACATTTTTTAAAAAGTAACTTAACAAAATTAATATTAGAGATGTTAATTAAGATATTGATCACAATAATTAATCAATATCTCTACCCACAGCAAAAATGTTGGATAATATTCAACGAGTGAGAGGAATGACGCGGTACTACATGATAAATCTCATTTTTTATATTTAAAAAATCTAAGCGACATATTTTATTCATATCTTAGAAAATTATTCTTAAATATCATAACTTTTAGAAAAAATTGATAAAGTACCTAATTTCATGTTTTAAATAATTGTTTTACGTATTGAAAAAATGAAAAGCACTTAGATGACAGGTTAGAAAATCGATTTTGAGGTGGTAAAATATTTTTAAAATGTATTAAACAATAAAATTTTACAACTTTTCTTGCAGAACATTTAGAAAAAGTGATAAAATAGGGAAATATGACTTGGTATTTTTCCAAATGATTATAATTATTTAGAAAATCTTGACTACATGCAAAATGAGGTTTTTTGGAGAATCACCCATATAAATAGAACGAAATACAATAAAATCACAGAGAAAATTGATCAAATAAAAAAACTGACAAGAAATTAAACAAAATGAACAAAAGAAATTGTCATCACTTCCCTTTTTTTTATATAGAAGGAGTCTTGCGGGTAGAATCTGCGATCCAGAGCGATCCGGAATGGTTTGGGTGTACTTAACACGCGAGCTTCTCTCGAGTTTCAGTTATCCCTTTGAACTGCACTATTTAGCGTCACGGAACTGGCCCAATCTACTGCCAGGATTAGTTCCAACACCTTACTTCACGGACTCTGCTGCTCTTTCCCAGATTAACACTTTCCGGCCATTAATTAATCATAAAGCGCCACACTAAATAAATAAATAAAACCCCGAAAATTAATAAAAAAAAAACCTGAACAAAATTAATTAAAATAAAATTTAACTTTCTTTCTTTGATAAATTACCTCTAAATCTTCGGCGTCGGACTCGGATATATGGCGCGGAAATCCCCTTTGACTTCAATTTTTGGGAAGCAATGAGGAGGAGAGTCCGCGAAGCGACGAATTTATTAGCGCGTGACAATTTTCCCACCCAAACCAAACGGATCCCCCTACACCCATCATTTTCCCGAAAGGCCCTTCGTTTTCCACGAATTCTCTCGATGTATTCGCCACGAGCTCAAGCTGCATCGTATAGGCGCTAAATTCAATTTCTTACAAAAGTTAATAAAAAAGTAACATTTATTTATTTATTAAAACAGATACAGACTGCAATATAATTATAATTAGTAAAATATATTGTTAATTTCGTTCGCAGATTTTAAGTTTCGTTTAAGTTGGTGCTAAACACTAGAAGACCTTACAGAAGTCATTTGACAAATATTTTTTCAAGATATTCCTAAAAATCGTCATTTTCAATGTTTTACAAAAATTTGAATAACTTCTAAAATAATAAACGCTTTTTAATAATCTTAGGCTTATTTTAAAGGTCATTTTCTATGGAATAAGAATTACTTATAGTCAGTAACCTGCAATTTTTTTCTTGGAATAAGCATGACGTCAAAGTTGGACAAAAAAATTTGAAAAATTTGAAATAATATTATTAAAAGAAAAAGAATTTGTAAAATTTAAATAAATTTTTTTATTAAATTTTCTTGAAAAATCTACATCATATCATGTTTTATATATGTTTTAGAATAGTTTTTAGTACAAAAAATGATTTCAAATTTTTCCAATTTTTTTGTCCAATTTTGACGTCATGCTTATTCCAAGAAAAAAATTGCAGGTTAATGACTATAAGTAATTCTTATTCCGTAGAAAATGACCTTTAAAATAAGCCTAATATTATTAAAAAGCGTTTATTAGTTTAAAAGTTATTCAAATTTTTGTAAAACATTGAAAATGGCGATTTTTTAAGAATATCTTGAAAAAATATTTGTCAAATGACTTCTTTTTAAAATTTTATCGTCTTTCAAAACATAAACCAAAAAAATTTCAATTTTCATAAATTTTATTTTAAAAAAATTTTATTATTCTTTTAAAAATGGGTGGACTGACAATTTTGGCCGGCTCTGTACATGCGCGATAAACTCGACTTTCCGTGCATTATTATTATTATTTGCAATTAAAATGTTTAATATTACAATATATTATTTAACCGGTGTTGCAGGTCGAGAACTGGTTAGTGTTGCCAACCCACTTCCCCTACTTTCCTGTATTTTTCCACTTTGATCACTTTTAAAAAAAAAACTAAGCACTTAATCGAAAAAGCGGGCCTTTACCCGCAACATAAATTTAATAAAGAATTAGTGAAAATTTATTTTGTATCGATACGATGTTTCTACGAGCCACAATATTGTTTCTACGATTGCAATTGACAGATGTAGGTGACTTGATCTGGGGATAAAATGGCCGCACAACAGAAAAGTGGAGTAAAGCGGGTTGCCTACGTAAAGGCATAACAGTATGACAAAACAGGGCAATAACTTTTATTTTGTTGAGAATAATTAAAACAATATTTGTCAATAATAAAAATTAATACAAAGGGCATAAATAAAGGGATTTTTGTTTATAAAAATGTACATAATATAAAATATGTTAAATTAAAACGAAAAATATGAAAAAAAAATTTTTTAATTTAAAAATAAAAAATTTTGTTTTATTAAAACAATATTTGGTAATAATAAAAATTAATACAAAAAACATAAATAAAGGGATTTTTGTTTATAAAAATGTACATAATATAAAATATGTTAAATTAAAACGAAAAATATGAAAAACATTTTTTTTAAATTTTGTTATTCATTAAAATAATTTTTTAAAAAGATTAAAAATTAAATTGTTAATTAATACCTCTAAAGGTACAATTCATTAAATTGTAATTAATAAAAATATGGAAAATTAAAAAGTATGCAGAATTTTTCGTCCACGAGAAAACGTGGCTTAGCTCCCAAGCGTGAATTTCACAGGGCAAGTGATTGAAGTAGAAGCAGAACGAAAAAATTCATACAAAATAATGTTTTTAAAACGTTAATTGTCGTAAGTAATTGACTTTTACAAAATCGGTCTTTTGCATTCATTCAACAGTATATTAATTAATTTGAAGGTTTTGGAATAATAAAGATACATTATACAAATTACTGTCCTCATTTGAAAAAAAAATAATATTGTAGTAAATAGTATAAAAAATTATAGATATAAACAAATCAAAATCATGTAATATTTTTTCATTTCATTCTATGCTAAGCCAAAAGTTTTTTATTAAAAGATTTTATTTAACAAATGCCAAAATGCGAGATTTTCTTATTTGTGTAAAAAAAAATTGGAAAATTATTAAACAAAATTTTACGTATATTATTTTGTTAAAGAGTTTGTAATTATTTTCAAAAATAATAATATTTATCACAAGAATGTAATTATTTAAAATTTTTTAAATTACCTAAACTCTTGTCAGAAATTCAATTATTTTCAAAAAATCTAAAAAAATTATGGTCTATATTTCCAATAACCTTTATAAATAAATAACAATAATCTTGGACAAAGTTTAATTATTTTGAGGAATTTAAATAAAATTCATCACAAGAATTCAAATATTTTCAAAAATTTTAATAAACAACTTGTATATCCAAATGTTCATTACATAAACATTTTGCTTCCTCCCCATAGGTGGTACACGATAACTAAAAGGCATAAAAATGTTAACATCTTCTCAAATCGATAACTAGAAGTTATCAAAAAGGAAAGTGTACCCGCTGGGTCTTTACGATTAGAAGAAAATAAATTTCTAATAAAAGTGTGAATTTTTCGTCTTTAATTGTGATTAATTTCGTAAATTCAAATACAATATATACTTTATATATATCAATCGATCCGTTTTAATGCAAAGAATAAGATTTTTGAAAAAATTAGTAAAATTTTATTGTACAACAATATAATGTTGATGAAAGAACTGATTTTTTGAAAAAAATAGGAATTTTTCAACTTTTATTGTCATTAACTCTATAAAATCTCATAAAATTTTTATCTAATATTGACCAATCGATTCATCTTGGTGAAAATTTGAAAATTTTGTAAATTTAACGACTACAAAGCTTCCTCACGAGGAAGCAAAATCATGTCAAAATTTCAATTATTTTCAAAAAAATTCTTATTTCGATGATTTTTAATATTTTTTACAGTTTTGTGGCGGGCGAGAATCATGCGCCTCCGAGTTCCCCCACTCCGCCGTCTAAAGGTGAAAAAAAACTCCCCCCCCCCTTGAAGCTAGGTCGGATTTTTTTTTTGAAAATTTTTGTGAAAACAAATGAACAACTTTTTCCTCTATAATTTAACCGGAAGCAATGGTCATCGAAAAACTACGTTTCTCGAACTTTGACGATTGTTTACACTGTTTTTTGCAACCGGAAATTTCATTTAAAAATATTAATAATTAACTAGTGAGGAAATTTTTGAATTTAAAAAACTAATTCCTCCACCCTTGAAGCTAGTAGGTCGGATTTTTTTTTGAAAAGATTTGTGAAAACACATGAAATTTAATGCCGTTTATACCAAATTGATAAAGTGAAAATTGTCAAAAAAATAAAAAAACGTACCCTTTTTTAATCTCCATTATTATACATTTATATAAAAAATATCAGATTTCCATTTAAGTGGGATGAAAGTTTGACTCCTCTAGTGTACTTTAAAAAAAAGAAAAATTACATGTTTTTAGTTAACAAATGGAATTATGCATAAACTATTTATCTGATCGAGTTGAATTTTTTTGGGATTCATTCAGCTTCGCAAGGAGAATATTCCTGCTGACTTATTAACAATGTTATTAAACAATTAAAAAAGTGCTATTTTTAATAGTTTAAATTCATTTGCAACTAAACTAATTAATATTTTTTAACGTACGACCAGTCCTTTGAAAGCTATTTCCAAGCTCTACAACTTTCAATAACATTTTTTTCCTCTAAAATTAGAGGTGTGCAAAATTCGAATCGACAGAAATTCGAATCGAACTAGCTAATTCAAAACTTCTAATTCGAATTTCGAATTGGCCTATTCGAATCGAAAGTAAATTCGAATCGAACTAGCTAATTCGAAACTTCGAATTCGAATTTCGAATTGCACAGCTTAACTCGGTTATTTAATTAGCACAATTATTTTGACATAAATCCTAACCTAAAATTAGTAGGCTGGTATTCATAATATAGCTATCTAGTACTTAGAAACTTGTTGAAAGTGAAGGAAATATTTCGCTTATTGTTTCTATTACATAAGGAAAAAAAACTCATTTTGCAAATCTTTTGCACAATTTTTAAAAAAATCATTTTTTTGGGAAATTTTAATTTATAATTTTGAATCTTGTTTGTGTATGTATTTGAATTTTCGGAAATATTAAAAATATTAAATATCGAACATATTGGAAATATTTAAATTCTTTGCAAGAATTCAATTATTTTCCTAAATAATATCAATCTTCGTAAAATTAAATTATTTTTAAACAAAATTTTAATAACATTTTACGAATAAATACAATTATTTTCTAAAATTTTAATAAATACTTCAAAAAAATTTAATTATTTTCTTAAATTGTAAAATTTTTGAAAAAATTCAATGATTTTCAAAAAATTCCACGAAAAAATTCATTTTTTAATTCGTTATAGAGTATATCTAAAAAGAAATTAGTTATCTTCTAAAATTTTAATAAATCCTTTTAAATAATTTTTTTATTAATTCTTTGCAAAAATTGAATTATTTTTAATACAATTTTAATCGAATTTCTCGAAAAATGTCATTATTCTTAAAATTTTTTTAGAATTATCTTATAAAAATTGATTTAAAAATGAATTTCAGTTAAAAATTTAGATTACAATTAAATATTAAAAGCAATATAGCGTGAATTTTTAAAAACAATTCGATTTTGAATAAGTTTAATTGAATTTTGCAAATATTAATTTAAGTTTTTATTTTCTAATATTTATTTAATTGAAGAATTTAGGAATACTTGAAATTTCGTAAAATTGAATATTGTAAAGTAATGGATTTGAAAATTCTCAAAGAACAATCGATTTAAAAAAGAATTTTAGTTAAAAATTCTTGCAAAAAATAATTGAATTGATAATGATTGTATCACTCGGTTATTTTTAATTATTAGAGACACCTTATTTTAACACATTATTGGTATTTGTATGTTATTTATATATTAAAATTATAGAATTAATAAAAAATATATTGACATTTTTAAGAAAAAGTTTCTAAGTACTAGATAGATGCACTGTAAAAAATTTTTTTTGTAGATTTACAGTTTTATTTAGAATTTTATAGAAACTTATAAAATAACGTCTTTAAAAGTAGTGAATTTAAAATTCCGTCTGTAAAATTAATACTTTTAATGTGTCAATTTACAGAAAATTGTAAAATTGACACATTAAAAGTATTAATTTTACAGACGGAATTTTAAATTCACTACTTTTAAAGACGTTATTTTATAAGTTTCTATAAAATTCTAAATAAAACTAAATCTACAAAAAATTTTTTTTAGTGTGTATTATAAATACCAGCCTACTAATTTTAGGTTATAATTTCTGTCAAAATGATTGTGCGAATTAAATAACCGAGTTAAGTTGTACAATTCGAAACTCCGATTTTCGAATTGGCTAGTTCGATTCGAATCGGCCAATTCGAAATTCGAATTCGAAGTTTCGAATTAACTAGTTCGATTCGAATTTACTTTCGATTCGAATCGGCCAATTCGAAATTCGAAACTTCGAATTTCGAATTAGCTAGCTCGATTCGAATTTACTTTCGATTCGAATCGGCCAATTCGAAATTCGAATTCGAAGTTTCGAATTGGCTAGTTCAATTCGAATTATTCCCGACTCGAGTTTTCTGTTGTCGAGTCGAATAATTTTCGATTCGACTCGATTAAATGCACACCTCTATCTAAAATGTAACCCGTAGCGTCGGTCATCGAAAAACCACGTTTTCCAAACTTTGACGATTGTTTACACTATTTTTTGCAACTGATAATCGACAGCAAACTCTGGGGCTCTTATGTGGAGCCCCCAAACTACAATAAACAACGGAGACTTTTTAGGTTGCATTCTTGTGCACTTTTTCGACCCAACGACTGGCCTATGATTCCCAAAGATGATATTTAAAAATAATAATGATAAATGAATTCGATAATTTTCGTTTTTTTGCGTTTTAAACCTTAAGTACACCGTCTTGCCCCACTCTTCCCTATATATTAACCCTTAGATGAATACATTTATTTATTCATTTAAATTGACCAAACTCGGTAGTGGGGGGTTTTACAGGTCTCTGATTACAAATCTGAGGTTTGTTTTAGAAAAATCAAAATGGTGGATCCAATTTCGGGTGCTTTGAAATGTAATTTAATGCATTCTGAACTAAATTTTTTTAATAAAAAAAATATTTTTTTGGAACTTGGATAAATTTTTGAGATGGGTATCCGTAAGGGCTATGAGCGAAGCCCCTGCTGGTTCCCTCAGTAACGTAAAAAATATGTTTAAAAAAATTGAAAGTTTTCGTAGAATTGTGAAATTTTCTAAACTTACAATTAGTCGAATATTGAAAATCATCGAAATAAGAATTTTTTTGAAAATAATTGAAATTTTGACATGATTTTGCTTCCTCGTGAGGAAGCTTTGTAGTCGTTAAATTTACAAAATTTTTAAATTTTCACCAAGATGAATCGATTGGTCAATATTAGATAAAAATTTTATGAGATTTTATAGAGTTAATGACAATAAAAGTTGAAAAATTCCTATTTTTTTCAAAAAATCAGTTCTTTCATCAACATTATATTGTTGTACAATAAAATTTTACTAATTTTTTCAAAAATCTTATTCTTTGCATTAAAACGGATCGATTGATATATATAAAGTATATATTGTATTTGAATTTACGAAATTAATCACAATTAAAGACGAAAAATTCACACTTTTATTAGAAATTTATTTTCTTCTAATCGTAAAGACCCAGCGGGTACACTTTCCTTTTTGATAACTTCTAGTTATCGATTTGAGAAGATGTTAACATTTTTATGCCTTTTAGTTATCGTGTACCACCTATGGGGAGGAAGCAAAATGTTTATGTAATGAACATTTGGATATACAAGTTGTTTATTAAAATTTTTGAAAATATTTGAATTCTTGTGATGAATTTTATTTAAATTCCTCAAAATAATTAAACTTTGTCCAAGATTATTGTTATTTATTTATAAAGGTTAT
Source organism: Leptopilina myrica (nomen nudum) (assembly GCA_032872475.1). Taxonomy (NCBI): domain Eukaryota; kingdom Metazoa; phylum Arthropoda; class Insecta; order Hymenoptera; family Figitidae; genus Leptopilina; species Leptopilina myrica (nomen nudum). The sequence continues at coordinate 11,011,971 of CM065467.1, forward strand.
TGGAAATATAGACCATAATTTTTTTAGATTTTTTGAAAATAATTGAATTTCTGACAAGAGTTTAGGTAATTTAAAAAATTTTAAATAATTACATTCTTGTGATAAATATTATTATTTTTGAAAATAATTACAAACTCTTTAACAAAATAATATACGTAAAATTTTGTTTAATAATTTTCCAATTTTTTTTTACACAAATAAGAAAATCTCGCATTTTGGCATTTGTTAAATAAAATCTTTTAATAAAAAACTTTTGGCTTAGCATAGAATGAAATGAAAAAATATTACATGATTTTGATTTGTTTATATCTATAATTTTTTATACTATTTACTACAATATTATTTTTTTTTCAAATGAGGACAGTAATTTGTATAATGTATCTTTATTATTCCAAAACCTTCAAATTAATTAATATACTGTTGAATGAATGCAAAAGACCGATTTTGTAAAAGTCAATTACTTACGACAATTAACGTTTTAAAAACATTATTTTGTATGAATTTTTTCGTTCTGCTTCTACTTCAATCACTTGCCCTGTGAAATTCACGCTTGGGAGCTAAGCCACGTTTTCTCGTGGACGAAAAATTCTGCATACTTTTTAATTTTCCATATTTTTATTAATTACAATTTAATGAATTGTACCTTTAGAGGTATTAATTAACAATTTAATTTTTAATCTTTTTAAAAAATTATTTTAATGAATAACAAAATTTAAAAAAAATGTTTTTCATATTTTTCGTTTTAATTTAACATATTTTATATTATGTACATTTTTATAAACAAAAATCCCTTTATTTATGTTTTTTGTATTAATTTTTATTATTACCAAATATTGTTTTAATAAAACAAAATTTTTTATTTTTAAATTAAAAAATTTTTTTTTCATATTTTTCGTTTTAATTTAACATATTTTATATTATGTACATTTTTATAAACAAAAATCCCTTTATTTATGCCCTTTGTATTAATTTTTATTATTGACAAATATTGTTTTAATTATTCTCAACAAAATAAAAGTTATTGCCCTGTTTTGTCATACTGTTATGCCTTTACGTAGGCAACCCGCTTTACTCCACTTTTCTGTTGTGCGGCCATTTTATCCCCAGATCAAGTCACCTACATCTGTCAATTGCAATCGTAGAAACAATATTGTGGCTCGTAGAAACATCGTATCGATACAAAATAAATTTTCACTAATTCTTTATTAAATTTATGTTGCGGGTAAAGGCCCGCTTTTTCGATTAAGTGCTTAGTTTTTTTTTTAAAAGTGATCAAAGTGGAAAAATACAGGAAAGTAGGGGAAGTGGGTTGGCATCACTAACCAGTTCTCGACCTGCAACACCGTTATTTTATCGGTCCCAGTAAAAAAAAGTATTCAGAATAGAAAAAAGTATTGGTGGTGACGTTCGGTGAATGCGTTTTCGCGACAAAACCGTATTGGTGGGTTACGGTGAATACATTTTGTTCACCGTGAATACTTTTTGTTTTAAACTCTCGATTTAAAGATTCCTAAGCAAAGTTGAGAATATATGAAGAGCGTGAGTAACGTGATGTATAAAAATGGCTATTGCGAGAAGGAAAAAAGAAATTTTGAGTGAAAACGAAAAATTAAATGTGTTATTAATTAATTAATTATAATTAATGAATAAAAATTCATTAAAAATTGACAAAATTTTATGAAAAGAAAGTTTCTCTTTAAAATTATTTCCGTTCAATAAAAATTTACATTTGATGAAATCCATTTTCTTTAATATTCTCTTATTTTATCATAATATTACTTAGGGTCAGATGGGGTAAATAGAAACAAGGGGTAAATCGAAACAGAACAGTAGTTATTTGAGTTCAATAAAAAAAATTTTTTTTAAAATATGTCCAGATGATAAATGTGAAATGATCACCCCCAACAGGTTCCCAATAATGCATTGGCTCATTGAACAACCACCTTAATTGTCCAAATGCCGGAGTTGGCGGCATTGTCCAACTGACGGCTTGTTCAATAAGCTAATGCATTGTGCCCAATATGCCTCTTTTTACTGGGTACTATAATCTACCAATTGAATTAGCAATTTTCTACTAGCAATTAGTAAAAAACTACTATAAATTAGTAAAAATGTTACTAATTCAAAATTGGTAAACGAATCCGCACTAATTCAGATTTAGAGAGTATAACTTCCTGGAAATTTCCAGGAAATACAATAATGTCCGCAGGTTAGAAGCTTCCCATGCACGGAGAAAATTTGTTCCTTATATTTTACCGAATTCTTCAGTAAAGTTGGGATATAGTGGCATAACTGTAATTTTTAATAATTTTTAAATTATTTTTTCAGGAATAATATTCAAAATTTAATGTCATATCTTTATTCCTTACAAACTAGTACTGTAAAAGTTAAAACAAAATTGAAACTGAACGTTTAATGAAAATTAAATTAAATTTTAACGTTTCTTTTGAATACCTCCTTGATGGTCACTAACGTTTCAGGGACAGTTCGGTAAAACTTTCTTGACTTGACTCGAGTGTTAGTTTTCAGGAATAGTTCGGTAAAACTTCCTTGACTTGCCTGAATTGTTAGTTTTCAGGATTGAAATACTTTTTTAAATGCCCCGTAGTAAAAAAAAGCTTTGACGTTAATAGTTAGTTGTTTCTAACCTATTTGTACTGATTAACTAATAATTAATAATTTCATTTATAGCAGAAACCGCTTCTGAAACGAAATTAAATAGCAAATTACTTTCTTTTTAGTTCTTAAATAATCCAAAAACAAAAGTATTTGAAACTATTTAGTTTTATGTCAACTCGAAACAAAAGATTGAAAAACATAATAATTTAGTGACAATCACAGAAAAATTGTTTCCGCATACTTATGTAACAAGAGCAACGTAAGTAATTAATGTAACTTACGTGACCAGAGTAAATTACGTAGCTATAGTAATTTACATAATTACAGTAAGTTACGTATGTTACGTAACCAGAGTAAATAACGTAACTACAGTAACTTACTCCAAGGATACAACTTACGTAACTTACGTAAATGGTACAACTTACGTAAGTTACGTAATTTACGTAAAAGATCAAACTTACATAAGTCACGTAACTAGAATAACTTACGCAAGTTACGTAAATAATGAAACTTATGTAACTTATACAAATGATCAAAGTTGCATAACTTACGTAACTATAACACCTTATGCAATTAAAAAAACTTACGTAGGTTTGACCATTTACATAATTTACTGTAGTTACGTTATTTAGTCTGGTTATGTAATTATAGTATTTTTCTTTAATTATGTAAGTTACTATAGTTACGAAATTTTACTCTGGTGGCGTAACTTACATTAATTACTTAAGTTGCTCTAGTTACGTAAGTCAGGGAAATTATTTTTTGTGTTTGACACTAGATAGATTATTTTAATATTTTTTGATGAAAATTTGGAAATAATACGAATTTTAATAAACTATTGTTTTATTACATAAAATACAAATTTAAACATTTTTCTTTATAACAATAAAAATATAATTTGAAACTATTTCATAAATTGACCTTAAATATAGTTAGAAATTATTCAGTAAGATGGATTTAATATGGATGATTCTTTTATTTTATACAACTATTGTTTATTAATTTGAATCTTTCTCACAAGCGGTGAAATAAAATTGAGATTCATATATAAGGACAGTTGAAAGTTTCTGAAGCAATAATGTAAAGCGTGCGATGTATGTATTAATGTATGCGTTTAGAATGTACTGTAGGCAGGTGTAATGAATAAGTATTTGTTCGTGAATGATTGTAGGGGTTTAGGGTTTTACTGAACTTTCAATAAAAATAAGTATAGCTTACCCTACGTTTTACTGAACTATACAATAAATATAAGTTTCACCGAACACTGTGCCTTACGTTTTACCGAACTTTCAATAAAACTAAGTATAGTGTACATTCACCCTACGTTTTACCGAACTGTAAGTGAACGGCTAATACATGTACCATAAGATTTATTCTTTTTACATTATTTTTCAATGCAATTGCTTTTACAGTCCTGTTCCTTAAAACTTACAGTTTTGACACTTCATCCCAGTTTTACCGAACAAAGTTCAGTAAATTTTCAGGAATAAATTTTCTCCGTGTGGTAACTTCCTGGTAACTTTCTGGATGCTTCCCAAAGAAACTTCCTGGAAGTTACCAGGAAGTTTCCAAAAATACAGAGTTTAAAAGCAATTAATTAAAAAATGTAAACTTTAAAATTTGCAATTTTTAAAATTTTTTGAAAACATTTTTATACTTAAATCTTAGTTATAGGACACTATTTTTTGCAAAATTATGATACTAAAGAACATGTAATACTTAATCATAGATAGTTTAAAAGCAGTTCATTAAAAAATATAAAATTTGGATATTTGCGATTTTTAGAATTTTTTAAAAATCATGTTTATACTTTCATCTTAGTTATAGGACATTTTTTTGGCAAATCTATTCTAGAATGTGATTAAATAACATGTTATACACAATTATACAAAGTTTGAAAGCATTTTTTAAAAAAAGGTAAAATTTGAAAATTTTTGATTTTTTGAAAAAATTGAATATCTCCCGTTCTAATTAATATTTTTTAAATCTGTAAATTTAAAAACCTTCCTTAGCCCAAGATCAACCATTCTGCCAAATTTGGTTTCAAACGGTACAGCCGTTTTTAAGTGATTCGCGAACAAAGAATCCTGGATGCTCAAAACGAATAATTATTTGTAAAATTTTAAGTTCTGAGCAATGTACAGACAAAAGTCTCATCTTATATATATATATATATATATATATATATAGATTGTTTATTTACTAATTTACTCATTTTTTGACTCGGACCACTATTAGATGAAGGTTTATAAAATATATAATTAAATTTTTGAGACTTTAATAATCTTTCATACATTACTCCCCACGAAATATTTAACATTAAGCAATTGATTAAACCTTTTTTAACACGAAACAGATATATGTCGACGTCCACATGAAAAGAGCCCATTTTAGCACTATTGGACTTATTTATATGAGCGTATTCCTTGCAAAATTTGGAAAACTTTGAGTGGTCTTACAACTTTTTTGATTAAATATTCGCTGAGTTACAGAAATTCAAAGTTTAGAGTGCAAAAAACCTTATTTCAACAAAAACGGAATTAAAGATTGCAATACCAGTTGTCATATCTCTGGTTCTTCTGGAAGGTTATTCGGATAAGAATTGTTTACAGTCCAGGGCACCTTAGATTTGAAAATCCAATACGTTTAAAATTTTTAAAACCACCCCCCTCCCCCTTAATTAGAAAGTATGCAAAAAAAAAATTTACAAGATTAATGATTGGGAACAATTTTATTGTGTCACATAAAGCAAAGAATCGGTATTAAACTTCTTAAAAAATTTTTAACAGTCTCAATTATAAATAACTAGCTGTCTGACCCGTCTTCGACGGGTTTTAGTTTCTACTAACATATTTGAAGAGGTGTCCTCTAACAGGACACAAGTATAAATAAAAATAATATTGAGGTATATATATATTTATATGTTTTCTTGTAGTGCAAATTTAACTCATTAATGAAGGGAATTTAGAATAAAATAAAATATGTAAACAATTCAATAAATTATATTCGAAACAAAGTAATACTTTACAAAAAAATATATAATTAAAATTTCTCTTATTCGTACTCCACTTATTACAAATTTCTTTAAAAACAATAACTATAATTTACTGATTCTATATATCAATCTCACACGCAGATTAAATCTATCTCTTTAATTAATCAAGAATATTCGGATTCGACTTAAGCTTAATAAAAATAATTCATACACATTTAATAATAAGTGCATATTCATTTTTGAATTTACGGATGCGTCTTGTTTATCGCGCAATTGGACAAAAAATATCGTGTGCAACTCGGGCGGAAATGTCAATTCTGACCACGTACGATTGCCGCCCTCGCTTTGCTTGTGCGGCAATTTTCGAACTCGGTCAGGAATTGACAACTTTCCGCCCTTGCCAGTTGCCACACAATATACTATTGTGAATATCTGCACAAATTATATAGACTTTGACTAGAAATATTTTATAGAATTCATGTAGAAATTTAAAAATATATTTTTACATAAATTCTACAAAATTTCTATAGAATATTCTATAGAATTCGCTATAGAATGCTCTACACAAGTCATACTATAGAATCATTCTATAAAACTTTTTTGACTGTGTCATTTTGAACTGCAACAAAAATGATACCCCTTCGACTCATTCTGAGTTTCTAGGAAAAAACTCAAAATGAGTTCCTGTAAATATCTTTCTTTTTGTTGTAGAAAACATTCGAAAGAAGAAATCATAGTTGTTTTGACTTTTCACCGTGAAAATATTAGCCATATCTGATGATATATTTTCTAAACTATAACTGATTTTGAGTTCGGTTTTTTTCTGAGCAGTTCAATTAGCTTAAATTGTTTTAAATCTGATACTCTTGTTCCTGGATGATTTTTGTTTTTCAAAGAATCATAAAATAATCACCCACAAAAAAACCTGTGGATAACTCTTCTGTATAGAAATTGTGTCATTGTAATTTCATCTATAAACTTATCAGAATTTAATGTGCTATTGTGGTTATAGTCTACTGAAAATAGGTCTATGCCCAGGTGCGAATTTCGGTCGGCCGCCACAGTTGGAACGTCGGGCCAACAGTGGCAGCCGAAGTTTCGGCGCCCAAAGATGTTCCGACTTTGGTTGAAAGTTTCTCCCAAAGTTGGGCCAACCGTGAATGCCACCGTGACAAGCGCGAATATTTGATCGTCGGCCCAACTGTCAGCCACAGTTGGGCCAACGGTAGGGTGAACTTTGGCTCCTAAAGTTGTAAAACCAATTTTATGATGGTCGGCCCATCCGTCAGCCACAGTCGGGTATACTTTAGCCACCAAAGATAAAAAACCGTTTTTTAATGGTCGGCCCAACTAACGGCCACAGTTGGGCCAAAGGTCGGGTACGGTTGTAGTTTATAAAGTTATCACGCTCCTTCTTCAGACATGTGAGCATAGCATAGTGGTAGCGTGAGTGGCAGTAGTGCGTTAGGTTGCGAGTTCGATCCCCCCAAGCGTTAAATATTTTAATATGTTTATAACTAATATAATGTGTGTGCGATAAATGTGTGAGCAATGTAAGGTAATTGTCAACTTCAATAAACATTTTTTTTATTAACATTTGTCATTGGTTGGCAAGACTACCTTTACCAAAGTTGGGACCGCACTGAGAAAAATGGATATTAAGCTTTAATATCTAGATAGGGGAGAGTGGGGCAAAATGGGGTAGGCGGGTCAAATGGGGTACCTCTGTTTCTCTATGATGGGTACATTTAATTTTTTTATCCTCGATATATATCATTCATTTTGATAAGAAAATGTTATTAATTATAAGGGCAATATGAAAAAAAAATTTTTTTTTTTGAAAGTTATACAACTTTAAAGTTTTGAGCGAAAAAAATATCGATTTTTTTCGAAATTGAAGTGCTTATAAAACTTTTTGGGATAATTTATTAAATTTGGCAAGTGTGGAATCGTTTTCAGCACTTATTCTAGAGTAATTTCCAATAGGATAGATTATTAAATTGTTTACAACAATTTGTAAACATTACATTTTGTTGTACTATCCCAGGTGCGAATTTTCGGTTGGCCCATAGTTGGGCCAACTTTTACAAGGTCGGTCCAACTTCTCGTGCCAGAGGTTGGGCCAACCATACAGATGATAACGGTTGGCCGTCTAATGGCGACGATGGTTGGCCCGACAAGTCATAAGGAAGTTGGCCCAACTTAAAATGCATATGTTGTGCCAACTATACATTTCAATGGTTGGTCCAAAGACTGACGCCAAAGTTGGCACAACTTTAAATGCGTAAGTTTGGCCAACTTTAACAGCCAGAGGTAAAAAATTATTAAAAAACTAAATTATTTAAACAATTATTATTAGCGGGAAATCAGATATAACCTTTCCCTATTATTATTAAACACAATCTCATACATACATTTTCGAAAATATCTAACGCTCGTTGGGATCGAACCCCTAACCTAACGCGCCGAAGACTTATACACTGACCACTACGCTACGCTCACATGGGAGTCCATACCGTTAAATGTATATTAAAGCTGCAACAGTCGGGCCAACCGTGGCCCAGAGTTCGGTCAACCGACAAAGTTTAAGTCATTTAAACTGTTTTTCACAAAGTTTTGCCAACCGTCGGGCCAACCGTGGCCCAGAGTTAGGCCAACCGACAAAGTTTGAGTTATTTAAACTGCGTTTTTACAGTTTTGCCAACCGTCGGGCCAACCGTGGCCCAGAGTTAGGCCAACCGACAAGGTTTAAGTCATTTAAACTGTTTTTCACAAAGTTTTGCCAACCGTCGGGCCAACCGTCGGGCCAACCGTGGCCCAGAGTTTGGCCAACCATAAAGTTTGAGTTATTTAAACTGCGTTTTACAGAGTTTTCCCAACCGTCGGGCCAACCGTGGCCCAGAGTTTGGCCAACCATAAAGTTTGAGTTATTTTAACTGCGTTTTACAGAGTTTTGCCAACCGTCGGGCCAACCGTGGCCCAGAGTTTGGCCAACCATAAAGTTTGAGTTATTTAAACTGCGTTTTACAGAGTTTTGCCAACCGTCGGGCCAACCGTGGCCCAGAGTTAGGCCAACCGACAAAGTTTGAGTTATTTAAACTGCGTTTTTAGAGTTTTGCCAACCGTCGGGCCAACCGTGGCCCAGAGTTAGGCCAACCGACAAGGTTTAAGTCATTTAAACTGTTTTTCACAAAGTTTTGCCAACCGTGGCCCAGAGTTTGGCCAACCATAAAGTTTGAGTTATTTAAACTGCGTTTTACAGAGTTTTCCCAACCGTCGGGCCAACCGTCGGGCCAACCGTGGCCCAGAGTTTGGCCAACCATAAAGTTTGAGTTATTTTAACTGCGTTTTACAGAGTTTTGCCAACCGTCGGGCCAACCGTGGCCCAGAGTTTGGCCAACCATAAAGTTTGAGTTATTTAAACTGCGTTTTACAGAGTTTTGCCAACCGTCGGGCCAACTGTGGCCCAGAGTTTGGCCAACCTAAATTTGTAAGTCATATGAGATACGTTCCCCATAGTTGTGCCGACCTTTGTCGCCAAAGTTGGCCCGACGGTTGGTTATACTCTGCATGTAATGGTTGGCTTGCAAAGTCGGGCCAACTGTGGGCACTAGTACTTGCCAAAGTTGGGCAAACTCTGGCAACCAAAACTTCGCTTGCCAAAGTTAGGCCAACCTTAAGTAACTTACGTAAGTTGTACCGTTTACGTAGCTTACGTAAGTTGTACTGTTTACGTAAGTTACGCAAGTTGTACCATTTACGTAAGTTACGTAAGTTGTATCCTTGGAGTAAGTTACTGTAGTTACGTTATTTACTCTGGTTACGTAACATACGTAACTTACTGTAATTATGTAAATTACTATAGCTACGTAATTTACTCTGGTCACGTAAGTTACATTAATTACTTACGTTGCTCTTGTTACATAAGTATGCGGAAACAATTTTTCTGTGATTGTCACTAAATTATTATGTTTTTCAATCTTTTGTTTCGAGTTGACATGAAACTAAATAGTTTCAAATACTTTTGTTTTTGGATTATTTAAGAACTAAAAAGAAAGTAATTTGCTATTTAATTTCATTTCATAAGCGGTTTCTGCTATAAATGAAATTATTAATTATTAGTTAATCAGTACAAATAGGTTAGAAACAACTAACTATTAACGTCAAAGCTTTTTTTTACTACGGGGCATTTAAAAAAGTATTTCAATCCTGAAAACTAACAATTCAGGCAAGTCAAGGAAGTTTTACCGAACTATTCCTGAAAACTAACACTCGAGTCAAGTCAAGAAAGTTTTACCGAACTGTTCCTGAAACGTTGGTGACCATCAAGGAGGTATTCAAAAGAAACATTGAAATTGTATTTAATATTTATTAAACGTTCAGTTTCAATTTTGTTTTAACTTTTACAGTACTAGTTTGTAAGGAATAAAGATATGACATTAAATTTTGAATATTATTCCTGAAAAAATAATTTAAAAATTATTAAAAATTACAGTTATGCCACTATATCCCAACTTAACTGAAGAATTCGGTAAAATATAAGGAACAAATTTTCTCCGTGTATTCATTGAACTACTTAAAAACGTTATATTATGCATATTTAACAACTTTCCGCAGAAAAGTCAAATTTTTGTTTCGGGGTATTATGCTATCGATGTTTCACTATCGATATATCGATATTTTTCATTATCGATGTTTTACTGTTAATTTCTAGTAAATATTGCTTGTTTTTTTCATAATAATAAAGAATCTTACTTTTTGTTTGTATTAATAATCTCTTACAACAAGAATTTAACAAATTTTGAAAAAATATTCCATGTTTTGTATGGTAATTTGATACCACCCCATTTTGCCCCACCCATGGGGCAAAATGGGGTTTTTGCACCTTCTCAGAAAATGGGATATCAGTTCTTTCAAAAATTTTTTTCTCCGCTATTATCATAATTTCCTCAAACCTAAGAGTACAAAGAATAATTCTCATGATTAGTGAAATCGATTTATTCGTTTGGTTCTCTGTAAACAGCCAATTACAAAAAGGTACCCCATTTTGTCCCACTTTCCCCTATTAACGGTTAATACCCTAGTAGAAATTTGTCGTGGCATGACTAGATTTATTCAAGTTACTGTACAGTTTTAGTCATGGAAGTTTAATCTAGCTTAACTGGCGAATTACTAGACAGCTACTGCATAACACTGTTAAAGAAAATATAAAGTTGAACTTGATTATTACTGCGTAGAAGTCCTGTACAGTTATTTTCATGGCACTATCGAGGCGTTCCGAGATATTATTTTCCAAAGTTTGTCGTGGCGTCAGCGCTACCGCCGGTTTTAGTAACTAAACAGTTGTGTATTGACATTTTCGAGATATTTTCTATAAAATAAATCTTTTGGTTTTACAGTTTATAGTTTTCATATTTTTAATTTTGTTCTTTTAATTTACTGTTGACAATTAAATAACAAATTTTTAAAATTATTTAATATTAAATTTTGATTTAATAATAAAAATTTCTTTTAAATAAAAATTTAGTTTTAATGAAAATTCCTTTAGAAAAAAAAACTTTTTTAAAATTCGCTTTAATTAATTGAGTTAATTAAAATAACTAATTTTTTAAATTCAGAAGACAATTTTTTTCAAGATTATATAATCTTATTATATGTATAAATATTAATTTAACAAACCTGTTACATACAAAAAGTTAGAATTGGTCCAATAAAGTGAGGTTATGATTTACATTGATGTATTGACGTTGACATATGTATATAGCTCTCCGATCTGTATAACAGAACTGTCTATAATTAATGACAGTAGCCAGTAACAATTTATTACTAATTCCTTACGGAAAAATAGACATAATTCTAGTTATACGCGCGAATTATTTCTTTCAGTGTATACACTGATGTATTTATGGAAAATGTTTACATAACACTGTTCAGTTGCTGGACTGACGGTAGCGCTAACGCCACGACAAACTTTGAATCATAATTTCACGGAACGCCTAGACAGTACCATGAGAATAACTGGACAGACAGAACTTCTATACAATAATAATCAATAAGTTCAACTTTAAAGTGTTATGCAGTAACTGTCCAGTAATTCGCCAGTTGAGCTGGAAAAGATGAAAAAGGGAACTGCTTTACCTGCCGGTAGAGTATGGTTATTATTTTTCCGGAATCGTCCATCGACTAGAACGGCCGTGATGCGAAAGCGTGCGTTTAGGTATTTCGTCCCAGTGTGACCCAAGTTCGCTCCCCGATCCCGTAGATATTTTTCGTTTAAACTGAATTAGTTCTTCATATTAGGGTTTACTTTTAACTCTGTAGTGTGATAAAATAATAATATTTATTTCAGTGTTGTGCTTAATTCAAGGAAAAAGTGAATGTTGTTTAATGTAAAAAAATCAGTAATGTTTATAATGTTTTTTAATTATATAGTTATTAAAAAATAATTTTACAGATAATTTATTGTACGGAACATTAGATACACCAACAGTAAAAATATAGTTTTTCAGTGCGTGGTTACCGAAGGATGCCCAACCATTACCCGTGCAGAAATTAAAATGTGGGCCTGATAGGGTACTGGACAGTTTTCCCGATCTCTGGTGTGGCTCTGGGTAGAGAAACTGACCAGTGCCCGACTAGTGTGTGACGCTGTTCCCGACCAATGCCCTACTTAGGGAAAAACTGGTCAGGGCCTCGTCAGTTTTTCTTAAAATTGCCCTATTTTGTAAGGTTAATTTTATTCAAAAGAAATTACAATAAAATTACGGTACTTAAAAATATTATTATATTGGAAACATAATGAACATATTCATTATATATACAACATATTTATACATAACATAATGAGGTATTATAGTCATTTTGACTAATTTAAAAGTGAAAATGATAAAAATAATATAATTTCAAGAATAAAAAAACTTAAAAATATTTGCAAAATATAATTTTTGGTTTTATGATTAATTCATTTTTCTTGTGGATAATTTTAATAATTATTAAAATTCATTCAGTATAATTTATTAATAATTGTTTATTAATTATTATTTTTCAAATTCATAATTTTTATTTTTAAATTAATTATTGTATAACTATTATTATTCGTTATTTATAATTTAGCTGTTATTATTAATAAATAAACTTTATTATAATATTGTACTTAAAGAAAAAAAATTATATGTATTTTCGTTTTTTAAATATATTACCATAATTATTTTATAAAGTGTTTTAAAAGAAAACGCTTTTTTAACTTTAATAACTGTTTTAAAAAAGTTAATTTTAAAAAAATAAATTTATTTACATGCCTTTAAAACGAGGAGAACTGTCGAGGCCCTGATCAGAGCCCGATTTTATATCTAGTGAACACCCCACTTAGGGTTTTGGCCAGAATGTCTGGACAAACCCATAAGATAAAAAAATTCTTAAAAATGTAGTATAATTACTCCGTTTAAGTAATTTTTTCAATTGTTTATAATTTTATTATGGGAACTAATTTAAAAAACTTAATTCATTTACATTTTATTCAAACGAGGAAAACTGTCGAGGCCCTGATCAGTACCCTATCTAAAACCTAATGAACACCCTACCTGGGGTTCTGGCTAGGAATTCTAGTCAAACCCCTAAAATAAACAAATTTTTAAATAACTAAAATAATGATTGCCTTTCATTGTTAATAGCTTCTACAACAAAAAGGAATTCTAAAAACTTTATTTAAAAAAAAATTTTAATAGGGAAAACTGACAAGGCCCAGACCAGAACCCTGTTTTAAATAGGGCAAAGTGGGGCATTTTCTGCACGGGTAGATCTCTCATCCCTCGGTCGGCACACCTTTGACATCCATAGACGGCCCAACTTTGGTGCCAACGGTTGGTCCAACTGTGTCAACCACTGGAAGGCCGGCGTAATCAATCCACAGGGTGGCCCGACCATTGGCTGACGTCGAAATATCTTCTCTTTTGTTATAGAAAATATCTCAAAAACTAAATCTTGGTTGTTTTAACTTTTCATAATAATTGGCTTAAACTCACCGTGATTTTAAGTTAGACCAATCCCTAAAAGACTGCCAAATTTTACCTCACAAGGCATTTTCAGATGATACGCGAACAAAATTTTTTAGACATGCATACATATACACATACATACAGGAAATTTTCTATTACCATTTTCGGATTCTCTGTTGTCCAAACAAATAAATTATAAAAGAAAAAACTAATTTTGTGCAATGTACAGAAAAATGTCTAATTTTATTAATATAGATTATGTTAATTATTATCTTTTAGATAAAATAATATTTGGGAAAAACTGATTTGGTTATTAAAATCTTTTAATTTTTATTATAGTAATAAAAATTTAATACTTTGTTAATTATTAAATATTCTAATAAATTTTTATTTATTTATTTTAATATTTTATTTGGTTTAATTAAATAATTGATAAAAAGAACAAAAAATTTGATTGAAATATTATTTCTCTATTGTTGAAAGTAATATTTACTTGAATCAAATAAATTTTTTCAATGAATAAACTGTCAAGAAAAAAATGTTTCCTAGATGAAACTATTTTTTTTTAATTTTGTTTTAAACTCAATTTTTTTTAAATTGCAGTTTTTTTGATAAACTAATGTTTACTGAAGTAATTAAAGAGAAAAAAATGTTTTTTCAAAATAAAATTAAGTATTTTTTTAAAAGTAATTGTGTTCAAAAAGTTTTCTCTACATAGACAATTAGTTTTCAGAATGAAAATAATTTTTGAAATGAAATTGTTTTTAAAATTTTCTCCTTTAGTATAGTAAATAATCAGAAATAAAATGACTTTTTGAAATGAAAATACTTGATAACATGAATTTACTTCTTCAAGTAAAAATGTTTTTTGAATAAAATTATTTTTGAAAATATTTTGGAAAGAATTTAAATAAACCAGACTAAAAATTGAATAAAATAAGAATGTGTAAATAAATTTTTTGATTGCAATAATTGAATTAAAAAATTTAAAATCATTTTTTGAAAGGACTCACTATCACAACCAAACATATTTTTCATCATATTTATTTATTTTAATGTTTAAAAACGGAAATTATATCAAAACTTTAAATGATTTACGAGTTAAAATTATTGAAAAAATTGAATAAATACGACGAAAAATATGTTTACTTTGAATAGTGAGTGTAAAAAGCGAGTTTCTACATTAAAAACTTAAAAATATAAAGAATGTAATTTTTTAAACAAAAAATCATATTTTTCTTAAAAATTATCGCATGGAACTTTTAAACAATGCGTTTTAAAGATAATAAAACTAGCTTTCAAATGATATATCTGGAATTAAATTGTTATGATTTCCAAGAAAACTACGTATCACATTAAAAAGAACAAAAAAAAAAAAATTTTTGTTTTGCAATAACATTATTTACTCATTAACAAAATTATTTTTTTAATTTCGATTTTATGTAGTGTAAAAGCTGAGGAAATGAGCTTTCAAACAATATTTTTTTGAGCTTTGTAACTTGAATAGTAAACAAAATACAAAACTTTTTGTAAACTCTTCAATCGCTGTAAGGTGAGCAAAAGTTATTGAGCTGCACTGTAGGTATTTTTTAATTGTTTATTTGTTATAAAAAAATTATTGAATATTTTCATGTTATACATTTATAAAGATTATTTTAATCGTGCTTACTTCTTTTTATTTTCGATGGTAAAGGTTATTTTTTTGCACATTTTTTTATCGCATTGAAAGAAAAATTAACAGTGACCGTAACTTTTGTATGTATTGAAAATAGCGCTAAAATTGTCCTTATGAATATTTTTTCTCTCGGCAATTTTTTTTAAATACATACCATATTAGAAATTATTCTAATAATTAGTATTTTCCTATCTTAAAAAATAATTACATGAAATATCAATTTTTATTTTTTCTTCTCGCAATTTTCCGGTGAATTCAAGCAGAAATTTGATAACTGATTTTAAGACATGTTTCAAAGCATATAAATATCCATGTCGAACATTTTTTTTGCTATCTATTATTTTTAAGTTTTTCCGAGGAACATTTAAATATGGCCACTCAAACTATCAGGTTCGTAGTACATAGTCAATTTTATTGAAAATATATTTACAAATAATAATTTTTTATCTAATATACGGAGAATAATTATTCGAAATTTGTCACTTAAAAGAAAAAATATTCAGTTCTTCGTTTAAATAAATAAATCATTATTAATTACCTGCTTTTAAGTTTTGTGGAAAAAAAATATTTTTCATCCGGAAAATATTTTTTGTTTCTAAAATAATTATTAGAATTAGAAGTTTAATTAGATCTTTGGTAGCAATTAAAAGAAAAATTTATTTCACTCATGTGAACTATTTCTTGTCTTTTTAAAAAAATATTTATTTTAGTCAAATAATTTTGATTCCAGTCAAGTCATTTTATTTGGTTCAAGTTATAATTTTTATTTGAGACCATAAAACAGCATTTGCTTTAAAAAAAGAAATTATTGGTTTAACAATAATTTAATTGTTTTAAAGAATTTTTTTAGGAATTTTGAAAATAATTTTCCTGTGAAGAATTTTGTTAATTATGACAGCAATCAAATTCTTACCAATAAAATAATTTATTTAAATAATTATGAATTATTTAAAGGAATATTATTAAATTGCTTTAAAAAATAATTAAATTTTGCAAAGAATTTTATTACCATTATTATTATTATTATTATTATTATTATTATTATTATTATTACAAACTATTATTTAATTTAAATTGTTTGCTAGTTAAGATCTCAAACATCTCAAATTACTCTGAAAACAATAAAATAAAAACCAAAAAATTTTGTCCTTTTTTAATATAAAAACGATAATCATTTTTTCTTCAAATATCAAAAGCAAATATTGATTGAGTGTAAAGTAAAAAGAAGAGTTATCCTTCTTCTCCTCCAGAGCTTCTTACACTACATCGAGACTACTTTAAATTGACGATTTTTCAAGATGAGAAAAATGAATCCATATTGAAAAATGGAAATTTTTTCTTCATTCTTTTTTTCTTTTTTTATTATAGTTTTATTTTGTTATTTACTTGATTCGAGTGTATAATATATTCAAGAATGTGTCTTGAACACTTGAAGAATCTGTGTGTGGATGGTACTCCTGTAGCATTCTCTGACTTCCTGACCCAGTGGCCTCGACAGTCCCCAAGTCATGGACTAAGTCAAACAATCCTCAGACAAGAAAGGATTCAATTCATGAGGACTTTGTTCCAAATTCTTCACCTTTTGAAATACTCCATTTAAGTCTAATAAATTTCAATTAAAATTCCATCTTACGTATTATACCTTTCTTTTTTTGCTTCAAAAAAAGTACGACCTGTAAGTGATGATATTTTTTATTAATTATTTATATATTTTTATATTTTTTACTACTGGAAACGAATCTAATCTGTTGACAGAAATTATAAATTTGACTCCAATTTATAAATCATTTAAAATTTTTGTTCTGTGAGAAAGTATTTTGTTTATTGTTTCTTGCACTCAGAAACTACTAGACTACCGGAGGAGCAAACATTAACACAGAAAATGTTTGTTTCACTATTTGTGTTATTAGTTTGTTTTATGATAAATTTATAGCCTTTGCACCCGCAGAAAATATTTTTAAACATAGTATCCTATACTCAAAAACTTCTAGACTACTAGGGAACCAGGCTAATACACTATTAGTTTTATCTGTACATGCTTTTTTCCACTTCATGAGAAATTTATATTTCTTGTTCTCACAGAAAATATTTTAAAATAGTATCATACACTCAAAAACAACTAGACTATTACGGGACCACGCATTAGAAATATTTTATTTTTACTGACAAAAACTTTTTTCCCCTATATTAGTTATATATCTGTCTTTCTTTCTTTCCACTTTATAAAAAATGTATATTTCTTGTCTCTAGAGAAATTTTTTTTCTAATAGTATCCAATACTCTAAAACTACTAGACTACTAGGGGATCAGTCATTAAAAATATTGTCTTCACTATTAGTGTTATTTCTCTACTCTTATACACTCAAAAAATTATAATAATAATAATAATATCCTACACTCAAAAACTAGTAGACTACTAGAGGACTAGGCATTAATAGTATTTTTTCTCTGTTGAAAATTTTTTCCTAATTGCATAAGAATTTCTGAACCGTACTACGTTAAAATTGAAAATTTTTAATTTTCCCTAAATGTTAATTTTTCTGTAGCATTTTATATGAAAAATCACTATATGTAAAAGGATTTTGCAAAAAGGAATTTTTACTCTTGTTATTAACTATTAAAAAATTTTATTACTTTTAAAAAAAAATTAATATCAGAAAAATGTTTTCTTCAAGTGACTTTTTTTATTGGCTTTATAATAAATTTTTTGTCTTTTCTCCATTGAAAAAGTATGTTTAAATAGTATTCACTATTCAGTATACTCTCTAAATCTAAAAATGTGAAATTTCACTTATTCTACGTTATAAGTCATCGTCTTCTCGATCAATAAGTGCATATACACTTATAAATAAGTGAATTTTTCACTTATTTTGAGTGAAATTTCACTTATTACAAGTGTATATGCACTTATTGATCCAGAAAACGACTTATAACTTACAATTAGAAATAAGTGAATTTTCACACATTCAGATTTATAGAGAGTACACAAAAACTATTAGACTACTAGCAGACCAGGGCTTAAAAATATTTTCTCTCTACTGGTAGTTTGCTCTTAGTTATTACAAGTATTTTCTTAACTTTTGTAGATTTGTAATAAATTTATAGCCTTTAGTCGCTATAAGACAATATTTCTTAATAGTTTTCTATACGTTCAAAGATTACTACCCGTGTAGAAAAATCTTCTGTAACGTCTAGAGTCAAGTCTGGCGCAAACTAGAAAGCGCCTATCCTCGCAAGTCTGGAAGATCTGATATGACCCAGTTCTGGTGCTGCTTAGCTACATAACAGACTGTAGCTATTTTGTCTCTGTTCTGGACTGTCTATAGCCAGAGCCAGGTCTGATTTAGTCAGAATTTCTAAATGACTAAAATTTTAATATACAGTACCGTCCGAAACTGTCAGTCCACCCATTTTTTGTAAAACAATGAAAATGGCGATTTTTTAAGAATATCTTGAAAAAATATTTGTCAAATGACTTCTGTGAGGTCTTATTCTTTTTAAAATTTTATCGTCTTTCAAAACATAAACCAAAAAAATTTCAATTTTCATAAATTTTATTTTAAAAAAATTTTATTATTCTTTTAAAAATGGGTGGACTGACAATTTTAGCCGGCACTGTATCAAAATCCATTTAATTCTTTATCTGAAAAATTAGACAACAAATCTCTCAAATTTAACATTTCTTCCACATAATATTTTCTACGGGAGAAGATTGTCCAAAAACACATCATTTTTCGACTTTTTAAGATCAATGTGTAGTAGGGTGACCGTTATTTTGCAAAATTTGGAATTTTTTAGGTCGCCGGGTAGAATTTGCTATAGAATGTGAAAAAAATGAGCTATACACAAGAAAAGCCTAATCGATCAATATTAACCCGTGCACTGAAAAAACCTAGTCTCAAAATGAGTATCGTACGCTACTCATTTTGAGTTGCAACAAAAATGAGACTCTTAGGTGGCGCCACGTTCTATGGCGTTTAACATAGTCTCATTTTGAGATGCAACAAAAATGAGACTGGGTTTTTTGTGTGATGCCACCGAAGGGTTAAAGTTTAAATGGGGTTTTAACATAGTATTAGTGCACTTTTATACATTTTGTATGAGAACTTTTTTTAAATTAATCTTTTGCCTTGGCGACATTCATACTTATGGTTTTTGATGTGCTGAACACGAATCCGATGTTAAAAATAAGGTTTGACAGCTGGAAGCTGTCAAAAAAGCTATCAATCTTTTTAAAACGACAGTTTTTGTGTCAATTTAGACAGTTTCTGTGTTTAATTTAGTAAATCAGACCGAATTTTACTCATATAAAAATATTTTTAAAACAACAAGGTCAAACTAAATAGTATTATGTAATATTGACAGTTGATAGCTGTCAATTAAACTGTCAAACTTTTAAAAACGAGAGTTTTTGACAGTTTTTACAATAAATTGCTCAAATAAAAATATTTTCAGGGTATTGAGGTAAACCTGAATAGAAATATGTAATTTTGTCAGTTGACAACTGTCTATTAAGATGTCAAACTTTTTTAGCAAATTTATGGAAAAAAGGTAATTACTTACAAATTAAATTTTTATGGTTAAAAAGTAAAATTCTCTTATTAATTTTTTGACAGCTGCCTATTGTGAAAAATTCATGTCGCTAATATGATTAACCTCAGTGTGCTTAAAAACACTTGTATACAAGTAATTTAATGCAAAAAGTCTCCGTTTAAAAGTATGACATCTGAATTGACTGTTGTCAACTATCAAATTTACATATTTCTATTCAGGTTTACCTCAATACCTTGAAAATATTTTTATTTGAGCAATTTAATGTAAATAAAAACTGTCAAAAACTCTCGTTTCGCCACGCTAAAAATTACTTTCGACACGCTGAATTTACTTTCGCCACTCCAAATTTTACTTTCGCCACGCTCTTCAGAGCAGTTGAGAAAAGTTCTACTTTCGCCACACTTTTCTACCAAGAAAAGTACTCCTTTCAGAGCAAGTGTTGGAGAAATGTCATTTTCATGTCCTGTCCAAAAATCTGGAATACTAGTTCATATATAAAAGTTTTTAAAGTCAATTAATTTTCTTAATCACTCCTTTTACTTAAATTACTTAGTCACTAAAAATTCTTTGAAAAAATTTGACAGAAGAATTAGACTGTAACTATAACAACTTTACGGTAATTTATAGAAATTTTCGCAATAAATCATAAAAATATGTTCCACATAAATTACAATTAAAAGTTTTATTTGAGCAATTTATGGAAAATTTCGCGATAATTTATGACAATTTTTGGTAATTTTCGAGATAATTTATAAAAATATGTAAAGCAAAAATTACCATTAAAATTTTGGATTTCAGTCATTTACGGAAATTTTCGAGGTAATTTATGGAAATTTCGGCAGTAATTCATGGAAATTTATGCGATAATTTATAAAACTATGTAAAACTCAAAGGAGAAGTAAAAAATTTAACGTCGGTAATTTATGGTAACTTATGGAAATTTGTTAGATAATTTATGGTAAATTTACTATGACGTAGTTCATAACAAGTTTTGTTATTTTTCCTTATGTACCATAACACGAAACTTGCAGTAGTTTCTTGATTACACAGTTAAACACTCTTCATTAATTGTAAGTGTAAAAGGTGGCGAAAATTAAAATTTATTTTCTTGTAGCTTCGATAGAGTTGTGGTTAGAGTAATAGGCTAGAAGTCTGTAGGTCGTAGGTTCGATTCCCCGCAATATCAAATTTTATTTAGTTATTATAGGTTTGCGTTTATTCTGTGTCGTAAACATTAATTTGATTGAAAGTTAAAAGTTGATTATATTAGCATTGAATTAAAAAAAATTTATCATTTGTTTTGTTAAATAAACGATGCTGGAGGGCTACTTTATTATATTTGCAAAGCATTAAATATCTATCTTGCGGTTGGCTAGCGCCTGGCAAGCCACCTGTCTAGGATGTCTATTCAGCGGCTGACCGTTTCTAGCGTTACACTTTTGGCCCACCACAGGCCAGAGTTTCAGACCAGCCACTAGACTCAAAAATAGACCGTCTGGTCTGAATCAGGCCAGCGCCAAAAGTAGAAAACTACACGGGAAATTCAACAAGTAGTCCCCGAACAACTTAAAACAAACAACAACAAAAATTGTTCCACGGAAGTGATATAATAACTGAATACACAAGAAAACCGGAAGTAATCCGATTTAAAAGTAAAAACTTATGTTATTGTTGAAACTTAGCAAATCTGTTTCTGTTTACCCCAACTGACTCAACTACAAATATATTCTCATTAAATTTATTTTTATTATTGGGCTTTTTCCCCTTTTTCTAATAAATTTGTACTATATTTTTTCAGAAAAAACATTTGTTAACCTTTTTTTATCAGAAAAACATTTCACAAGTTTATATCACTTTGTAATTAATTGAAAGTATTTCTCCCCTCACAAAACTTTTTTAAATCTAAAAAAACCACTCAGTGTCTAAAATTTGAAAAAGTTCCCTCCCTCATTGAAAATAAAACTTTTTATAACGGCACTTTTGCAAACATAATTTTTGTAATCTTAAAAATAATTAAATATTTTATACTTCAATAATTCACTTATAACACATAGTTCTTTTTGCAAGGCTGATAAAAATCATGATTTTTATAAAAAAAATAAAAAAAACAGATTTTTTTTATTTAAATCAATTTTTTTAATACTGTTTTTTAAATATTTATTTTTAGGAAGTTCGTTTTTTTAACATTGCGAATTATAAAATTAATAATAAACACGTCAAAAACTACTTCATTTTTATGAAGAAAATATGAAATTTTAGGTCAACGCGCTTAAAATAAAGTAGTCTATATGAAATGAGGGTAAAAATCAATTACAAATTGTAATATTTTAAATAATTTTTACTGCACTTATACATACTACGTAATTAAATTCTTATTGTAATAAAAATTTATGTTTTTAAAACTTTAAGAAACTAACAAAATACTGATATTTTATGCTATTCTTTGGTCCAAATATAAAATACTGATTTTTAATCTTCAAATAATTGCAATCAAATTAACAAAAACTAATGATTATTACATTCTGATATTCATAATTCTTTTTTACTTTTTTGAATTTAAAACTTTAAATAAAAATACTAATTTAAAATGTTTTAAGGGCATTTGAACCATTATGACGTTACATTTATAAAACACATGCTTTGCACTAATTGTGACGTCATCATGGTTCAAATGCCCTTAATAAGAATAATATTTGATTTTTATCTATAAAAAAATAAAAAATATCTAATAATTTTAGTTAAACGAATTTTTCGATTTAAATCATGCTTTAAATGGCAAGGTTTAAATCAAGATTTAAATCGTGATTTAAATCTAATTGATTTAAATCATTGCAGCCCTTCTTTTTTTCGAAAAAAATCATTTTTTTATTAAGGTAAATATTTTCTATTATAAAAAAATAATTTTTTCTCGGAAAAATGTAAATTAAAAAATAAAGAAAAATCTATTTAAATGGGAAATATTCTCTCCAAGTGTATTTACACTTAGTTTAGTAAATGATTCGAAAAAATGAAACATTCTTAAATAAAGGTAACTAAAACTTGACAGTTGTTGTAATAGTAGTATGACGTAAACATAGTTAAGACTGTTTTTTTCCATGACGTTTCGAAACGTCGCGTTGAGGTTTCCCCGAATTTCGATACGAAATAAAATATGTTCATTTCAAAAAAATTAAATCTTAATGTTGAATAAATAAATTTTTAATTTTAATAACACGTTTAAAAAATAATTTTATGTTTTGTTTAACAATGTCAGTATACTTTATTTTTCTTGTGCTAATATTTGAAATTCAAAAAAAAATTTACTTTTAAAGAGAAAAAGATATTTAGTTATTTTATTAAAATTTGTGTTTAATAGAAAATTATCAGTTCTAAAAAGGAAAATGTGTTTTAAATTCTTTGTGCAATTTAAAAAGAAAAATATTTTACGTTTTTTTGTATTTCATTTGCAATTGTATCATTGTAAAAATTATTCTTGTCAGATTTTTTATTTGAATTTTTCATTAATTTTCATTGTATTATTTTGCAATAATTTATTGCAAATCATTTTTTTTCTTTCTTTTCTTATTTTCTGATGAATTTTGTGCAAAAAGAATATGAAAATTGATTTTAAAATCGGACAAAATAATTCATATAAATATGGTGCAGAAATTTGTTAGAAACGTCAATTTAATTTGATCCAATATATAGAATGATACAAAATTAATATTAAAAATATAAATTTTTTGCTTTTTAATTTATTAATTATTTCAGTTGGTTAATTTTTTCGATTCATGTATTATTTATTACATGAATAATACATGTTTATTACAATATTCTTATTGTTTACTCAATTTTTTTCAATTTTTTACTAATTATAATTATTTATTAAAATTATTATGGTTTGTCAAAATAAGAGGTTTGTAGTATTGATAACTTGCGAAAATTGATAAAATTTATTCTCTGCGATAATTTTATACTTTAAATAAATGATGTAATCGATCAATCATTATTTATTTAATTTTATATAAAAAATGTTGAAAGTGTTTCCATTTTGTAATTGCGTTTCTATTTTTATTTCAGTGGATGGAAGAAAAATGTTCTATTGCTGTTGATAAATACAACTTTGATATTTTCTGCTCCTGGACCAATAAAATTTACAAACAGATTATTAACTGCTAATCCAATTGGAAACTACAAAAATGTAAGAATTTTTTTAATTGATTATTGTGTATATAATTAATTTTTTAAAATAATTAAGTTTAAATAAAAATTTCCATTTTAGGGAAAATGAAATAGAATGAAATATTTTATTCTGAAAAAAATATAGTAGAAATTTATATTTTAGAGAAAGTACTAAATAAAATCAAAATTTTTGTTCTAAAGAATTAAAATTAAACTGAAATTTTTATTTTAGAGAAAATAAAATGAAAATTTGTATTATAAAAACGCAAAATTGATTAGAATTTTTCATTTTAGAGAAAATGAAATACACTGGAACGTCAATCGAGTCCAGTGCTATGTGATGTGCTGGACTCGATCGACGAGATATTTATCGCTCAAACTGTCAACAAGTAGGTCTGTATTCAGTTGTTTACACACGGGCGCTTAGCTTAAATGTTTTTTTCTTAAAGTTTTGAAGAGTAAACAATAAAAAAAAGTCACAAATACGGGGCACCGAATGAACACTCAACTTGGGAGTCACTAGTACGACATAGTGATGCATGTCGAGCAGATAGATGTCATTTGTTTTTTCGTCTCCTTTCATAAAGGAAGTGAGATGAAACTATAAAATTCAATTGTTTTAATTGTTATTTTAACGATTTTCTCGACTTTAACGAGAAGTTGTCGATCAAGACTCGCTCGACATGCAACACTAGTACGACACTAAAGCCAACTATAACATTCCTCTCTACACGCTTCATCTCCTCCACACCAAGCATTGTACTCAATTGACGTTCCAGTGTAAAATCAAAATTCTTATTCTAAAAAAAATTAAAATTTTTCGAGAAATTAAATAAAAATTTACTTTTTAGATAAAATAAAATCAAAATTTCAATTCTTAACACTCAAAAGAAAATGGATTTAAAATTTTCATTTTAGAGAAAATAAAATGAAATTTTAATTTTTATTTCAGAATAATATAATAAAAATTTATATTTATATAATTAAAGTTTTTAATTTTGAAGAATTATTATTTTAGAAGAAAGAAAATAAAATACATTATTTTTATTCTGGAGAAATTAAAATTACATCAGAACTCTTATTTTAGGAAAAATCGAAGAAATTAACATTTTTATTCTGGAATAGACTAGAAAAAATAAAATAAAATGAAAATTTTCAGGGTGCAGTTTCAACTGTGGACGGCGAATGCGCAAAAATAGGCGTTCAAATTTTAAAGAAAGGTGGATCAGCAGTTGATGGTGCCATTGCAGTACTTATTTGCGAATGCGTCGTTTCATCTCATGCGTAAATAATTTTTTTTAATCTCCTCCCCCTTACTAAAAAAGAGACATTTTTATTTCAAAAAGAAATTTTTTTTCCATTTAAAAATAAAAATTATGAGTTGAAGAAAATAATAATTAGCAAATTTTACCATTTTTGTGTAAAAAAAATTATTTGTGTATGTTTTTTCTGTTTGTAATTTTTAGGTGAGAAATGTTATTCCCCCATTAGTTTAATTTTAATTTATATATTAGTTTTGATATCATTAAAATTATACCCAACTAAATTAATAATATAAATAATTTAAAGCATGGGAATGGGAGGAGGTTTTTCGATGACAATTTGGGACGGAAAAAAGAAAGAGGTCCATTCTTTGGATGCAAGGGAAACAGCATCACGACACGCCACTGAAAATATGTTCCAAGGAAAAGCTGAATTAGCTGAACACGGTAATTGACTATCGTTTCTAATTTTCTTCATAGTTAATATGTTTTTGTCATGTTTTGAAAATTTATAAAAGTAAAAAATAACTTGTTTTCAAAAAAAAAATAGGTGGACTAGCCGTGGCCGTACCGGGTGAAGTAGCAGGATATTGGGAGGCGCATAAGAAATTTGGAAAATTAGATTGGGAAGAACTTTTTAAACCCTCAATTGAATTGTGTGAAAAAGGATTTCGAGTTAATCATTTCTTGGCTTTTGGAATTAATGCTACTCAAAATTTAATAAGAGCCGAGCCCACCATGGCGGAAATATTTATAAATCCAACAACTAATCAACCTTATCAGGTAAAGTAGAAGAAAAAATTCAAAATTCGTTGCCACAAGTTGGAAAAAAGTTAGGGAAAGTAAAATTGGCTTATGAAAATTATGAACAATCCTTCTAATGTTTCGAAAGCACAGATGTCCTCTTCAGAAACTACAGCGTTTATTAATATAAACTAGCTAAACTATCCGCGCGCAAGCGCGCGGGAATGTTGTGTCAAGCTGCTTATTTTAAACAATTTAAACTCCATTTTATTTTAAAAAATGATTAAAGAAATACACTGCAAAAAGAAGTATCTTAATTTAAGATGTTTTGGTAGTCATTTCTAAGATGTTTTGGTAGACACTTTTCAGTTACTTGAAACATCTTAATTTAAGATGTTAAAAGTATCTTCGTACACATTTTCTGTGGTATTTTTGGGGCAAAAAGTTTTGAGGTTAACTATGGGCTCTTATGGAAAACGCTTTATGTATCTTAATTTTTAGTAACTTACACTTATGGCGCATCTTACGATTCTCAAGTAACTTATCTCTAAACATCTTATTGCAACAGAAACATCTTAATTTAAGATACTTTAAAGAACTTACAAAAGTATCTTACTTTTTTAAGATGGAAGAAATATCTTCATCACTGCTAAAACGTATAAAGCATCTTAAATATCAGTAAGATGTTTTAGAAAACATCTTATTTTAAGATATCAAAAAAGACACCTATTTTTGCAGTGTAATTATTATTACCTAACAAAAAGTTTGAAATAATTAAAAGTGGAAAAAGTTAACAATTATAGAGAATTAAATTTTCATTTTATATTATTTTGAAACTTTAAAGTTTACAAAAAAGATTTAAGAACTTCGAACTTCGAACTTCTAATTTTTTTTTAAATTCAAATACTTTCACTTAATGGTCTCAATTTAAATAGAATTTACATTACTGGACCTGAACTATGGCTAGTCTATGGTGGCCACTGGTCAGGGAAAAGTCAGGGAAAAATAAATAGGTCAGGGAAAAGTCAGGGAATTTTTTAATTAGTCAGGGAAATTGTAAAGATTATAAAAAGAAAAAAAATTTATATAAGGGAGACTAGGGCTAAATATTAAACAGCCAAAACAGTCAAATTGCATTATCTTTCTAACGGAAATAGTTAGATATAAATATAAAATAATTTTTATTTATATCAAATATCCAATTAATTGAGTAAAATAAATATATTGTTTCAAATAACTAATTATTTGCATTAAATAAATTCGTTTATTATAATCAATTAATTATTTAATTGATCCAATTAAGATTTATTTGAGTTAAACAAATGTGATTCAAATAATTCAAGTTATTTGAAGCAAATAAATATTAATTAGATCCAAATAAAATTTTTGCAAATAATTCGAATTAATTGAATCAAATAATTTTTTTCAGTGTATTTATGTCATTAGGCAAGTACACGGCCGAAAAACAAAACCGCCCACGACAATTAAACCCATAATTTTGTTTTTTATTTATAAATAAATTTTAGTTTATTAAATTTATAATTGTTAAATGTTACAAAATCAAAGTTTTGAAAAAAGAGCAAAACATTTATTTTACGCTAAAATATTAGAAGCTTTTTTAATAAAGTGAAATCTGTAGTTTATCCAGTCCGATAAATTAGAAGAAAGTCAGACAAATGGAAGTTCTATTTTGAATTTCTAAATTTTAATGTCATATTTAACGTATTAGAAACGAATTTTAAGTGAATCCTATAAATTTTGTTAAAATACTATTACTGCTGTTAAACTTTCATGTTGTACGAAGAAAATTGAATCTCGCAAAAATTGTTACATATTTTATACTTTTATTTTCAAAATAATTTTGATTACGAAAATTTTAATTATTCCAAAAATTAAAAAAATAATTATTCATTTAGCTTTTTTAAACAAAAAATTCCGTATCTTTTGAAACTACCATAACTGCAAAAAATTAAATTAATTGAAAAATAATAAAGTTAACAACTTTTAATTATAATTTCTTTGGAAAACAAAATATCTATAGTATTAATACAAACTATAACTTGAATTAATTATTTAATTACAAGATGTAATATAATATTATAATGAAGCATAAAAAAAATATTCTAAATTCGTTTTTAGAAACAAAGAAAAAAAAATTTCAGATAAATTTTAGGCGTATGATAGCCCCTACATTTTAATTCTATATATTGGTTGTTTAATTGAATTTTTAACTTTATAATTATTATTTACTCGGCAGGTATGTGTCCATAATTTAATGTTAACATTATTTAAATATTGGGAATAGATATTTGATGTAATATATTTTTAATTGAAAAAATTGACGATATATTTTCATTGATTTGTTGAATATTCTATAAATCACGTATTAATTAAAAACATATGAAAATTAAGACATGTTTAAAGTTCATAAAATAAACATGACATTAGACAATATTTTTATGTAATAAAAAATATAAATATAAAACTTGTATTAAATTACTGTTTTATAAAATATACTTTGATAATTTAAATTTATGTAGTAGTCTTTAATAATATAGTAATTATTTTAAATTATTATGACAATAATTAATAATTTTAAATTATGAAAAATAAATATTATATTTTTAACAATTACATTATTTAGAGTTTTGCAAGTTAAAAATTTATTAAAAAGTTAAAAAACTAAATATTCTGCATTAAGAAATTTATAAAAATAAAATTCAATTGAATGTAAATTATATCAAATAACTTTTTTCAATATATTGAAATAATGTTAACATTAAATTATAGAAAAGTATTTACCTTTAGAGTAAATGATAGTTGTAAAGCTAAAAATTGAATCAAACACTATAACAGTACTGCCAGATGATTGAAACGACAAATCTTCAGAATTTTCTTATTTATCTTCAGAAATCTTTAAATTAATCAAAAAACTTTCTTCAGATTTTGGTTATAATTTTTTCTAGAATATGATAAATGAAATTAAATTTCACAAAGAATTATAAAGAAATAAATTAATATTGCTGTGTTTGAATCTGTTCGCAATTTGAAAGTAAAAGTTTTCAATGTTTTTAATTTTAAAAATTAATGCACTGAAAATGACTAAAATCTTGCAAAGTTTTTATTGAAAAATTTGGAAATAATTAGTCATTTGATTTTTATAAAAAATTTTTTTTAAATAATTAAATTCTTTCGAAAACTGTTATTAATATTTTTGAAAATAATAAACAAGAATAGTTAATTATGTAGTTAATCTGAAATTAAAAATTTAATGTTTATATTTAAAAATATAACATATTTTTTGATTTGCAAAATAATAAATGGAACAGTAACAATTACTTTAGTAATTAATAATTATTACATTTATTATTATAATCATAAAAACGTAAAGAACAAAAATTATAATTTATCTTTAAAAAATGGTTTATTTATATTATTTAATTTAAATGTTTATAAATATTTTCATAATTACTTGATATATACACAGCCTTCACAACATTTTAAAACAAACTTCAAGTTTTTACTATATTGACTATATTTCTTTCAATCTGGCAGCACTGTACAATAATAACATAAACATTGAAAAATTTGACATTTAAAAATATAAAAAATGCTAATACTTAACCCACAAAAATTAATTTTCAAAACAAACGTATAAAAAACAAAAGAATAACCATAACTAACTTCAAGTGTGGACAGAGATCCGGAAATCTGGAATCACGACGATTATTATATATAATAATAATTATAAACAAAATATAAAAATAAGAAAGTCACAAAAATTTGGTATGAACAATAATAAAAACACAAATAAAAAATACATAAAATTTTTTTTTACAAAGACATGGTACAAGTGTTTTCACTCGTTGAACTCAACTGACAAACTAAAAGGCGAATAGAATTTAAACAATTTAAAGCAATTGCAAATTTAAAGTCAATGAATTAAAATGGAATTAATTTTTATTTTATTAAATTTTGCTTCAGTATTAAAAATTAATTTTTAAAGAACAAAAATTCTGTAAAAGTTAGTTTTTGGAAAGATTTTATATTACATTTTCTTGTAATTGCTGAATTGTAAAAAGTCATAATCGAATTTTCGTAAAATTTACTTTAAAAATTCTATTAATATTTATGAGGATTGTATTTTTTTAACATTTTACATCAAATTTTTTTTATAAATAATTGCATTTTCAAATATATACCTATTTAATTGAAAAGTTTGTGAATAATTGAAATTTCTTAAAATTAAATTATACTTTAGAATTTTTTTTAATAATTGAAGTTTTAGAGAAATCTCTCAAAAATTATTTAAAATAATTGATTTAGAAAAGAGTTTTCGTCATTGATTTTAGAAAATTAAATTGAAATCTTGAAAATTAATACGAAGAAATTAAAGTTGCAATGTTTATAAATTATTGAATTTTAAATTTTTCGAAATTTTAATTTGTATGAAAATCTATTTTGATTTCTATTTTATCTTTTCAGTAAAAGGCATTTTTTCTGTAAATTGTAGCCACTTAAAAGTAATGTTAAAGATTTTTCAACTTCTAGTTACTTTTAAATAATTTCAAATTTTAATAATTGAGAAGAATTATATCCTTCCATGGTTTAGTTGATATTTGTTAAGTAAATGATCATGGGAAGGTAACATTTGAATAAAAAATCCAATGTGTTTCGTCAATAGTTCGACGTTTCGTTGGTTGAGGTTTGCCAACCTCATCAGGCTAATTCGTTAAAACATAAAAACACGCTTTAGATTCGTCATGGAATAAAATGAAATAAATAAATTAATTAATTAAATAACAAACACGATACATATTCAAACAAAAAGGATTAAATTATGTTTTTATGTTTTAACGAATTAGTCTGATGAGGTTGACAAACCTCAGCCAACGAAACGTCGAACTATTGACGAAACACATTGGATTTTTTATTCAAATGTTACCTTCCCATGATCATTTACTTAAGAAATGTAAATTTCAAATTTTGTTTTGTTGTCGAAAAAATAATTTTTTATCTGAAATTTTTCTAGTTTTCGAAAATTAATTTTTGTCGACAATAATGTGTTTTTCTATAAGTTTTTCGAAGATACAATGCATTTTTTTCTAAGTCTTTTGAAAAATAATTTTCGAATTGTAAATATTTTTGAACGACTGTTGAATTCTGAAGAGGGAAACTTAAAATGTGTGTAATTCTGTAAAAAATAAAGTTTTTCCATTCTTTTGTGTAAAAATAAGAGAAAGGAATAGTTATTTTTGAGATGTTGAAATTAAAAGTGATGATTTTTATTACATGTTTACAGTTGGGAGACACAATGAAAAGGCCTGTGTATGGAAAGACCCTTAGAATATTATCAGCTTCAAACGGCAGTGGTGTGGAGGATTTTTATAATGGTAAGATGGCTAAAAATATGGTCAGAGAAATTCAAAGATACAATGGAATCATCGATGAACAGGATTTCAAAGATTACAGGTACAATTTTTGTAAAATTTTTAAAAATATTTTCTCTATGAGAGAAATTTTATTTTCTAGTTTTACAATTATTTTATATTTTACAAAAGATATTCTTTTTCCGAATTTTTCTGTTTCTTAATAATTGTAGCAACATTAAGAAAAAATTTAATAACGAAAATTGAAATCTTGATCTAGAGTTTTATGGAGAGCTCCAGTAAAAACAAAACTCAGAAATGGAATGACTGTCTATTCGTCACCACTTCCTGGATCCGGATCAATTTTGGCATTCATACTCAATGTATTAGACGGATTTGTCTTCGAGCAAGGTGAAACTATTGGCTATCAAAGAATATTGGAAACTTTCAAGTGGGCTTACTCTTTCCGAACTAAAATGGGTGATCCCGCTTTTGTCCCTGAAGCCAGTAAGTTCTTTTTTATTTAATAAACAATATTTCTATTCATATTTGCTATTTTTAATTTTAATAAATAACTATAATTTTTCTTTTCTTCGAATTATTTCGAAAAATTTCATTAAAATTTTCGAGATTAACTTAATTTTTTGTGAAAATTTTATTAAAATTTAAAAAAATAAGTCGAAGAATTTGATTTACACTTTTGAAAATAATAAACAGTACTTAATAATTCATTTTTTAATTAAATAATAAGTGCATTTTTTAAATATTTTGAATCTACAATTATTAAAAATTGATATTTAAAAATAAAACATTTCCCCCTTTCACTTTAGATGAACTTTACAAAAATAATATGACAATAAATAATTAAACTTTACAAAACTTTCACTAAATTTTTTAAAAAAATTACAAAAACAAAAAAGTACCATTTTTAATAGAAAATAATAATAATAATAATAATATTTATTTTAAAAAAATGCTAAAGCGAACAAATTATTCAGATGAATTATCAGCAAATCTTACTAACAAGCAAAATGCAGACGCCATTCGCCGTTTAATCAGTGACACTTGGACCAGTAATGATCCCGATTATTATGGAGAAAATATTGAAGGTACTGAAGATCATGGAACTTATCATGGATGTGTTTATGCTCCCGATGGCTCAGCGGTTTCTGTTACGTCCACTGTTAATGGATTGTAAGTATTTATTTATTTAAAATTACAAATAATTAAGTAATTATTATCATTCATGTGGAAAAGCTTTGAAATTCGTGCCGTGCCTTGGCATGACACAAAGTTAGCTTAGTAATTCGTACCGTGCCTAAGCACAACACAAAGTTCGCTTCATAATTCGTGTCGTGCCTAAAAATAACACAAATAACGCTTACAACATTCTACACAGTATTTCATGTATGTCTTTAAAACGTGCATTGACACGACACGAATTACAGAGAGTACTTTATGCCGTGACTAGACGCGGCACGATTTACCAAGCGAACTTGGAACGAATTTAGAAGCGTTATTCGTGTCGTGTCAAGGTACTACACGGGCATGACACGAATTTTCTAGTTTTTTCGTGTTCATGACACATAAATGATATAAAATAATATTTAGAACATTACACTATAATCAAAGTATAATATAAAAAAATATAATTTTATTTATTATTTACTTACAAGTAATGTAACAATAGGCCAGTAGGCCTCTTTTACATGGGTGAACCTTACATATTCTATGCCCTATTCACAAAAACAATAAAAATATAATTAATATAGTTTAATAAAAATTGAATTTAATCCCAAATATAATTTCATTTCAAAGTATAATTTATTGCACTAAAAATAACAAATGATTATTATTCTAAAATTATCAACATTTAATTAATTTACAATTGACATTAGTAATAAGTTTCTTTTTGTTTATTTACTATTTAATTTTATATTTTAGTCATCTTTATAAATAAAAATATATATATAAAACTATCCTATTGAAAATCCCCCTATGGAAAACCATACTTGGGAAACCACATGGGATCCTATGTCAAAAACCATGTAAAACCCTACTTCCATGAAGGAAACCACGTGGTTTTCCATGTCAAACCATATGGGAAATTGAGACAGGATTTTAGTTAGGAATAGGGGAGATCGGGGCGCATTCGATCACTTTTCAATTTTTGTTGCTTAACTTCGTCATTCTTGCTTTAATAAAAATTTCATCACGTGGAAAAGTTGGCCTAACATCTCAGCTTTCAATTAAAAAAAGTACGCCCTAATATCACATATACTTTTTTTTCTAGAACAACGTTTTTGGAGAAATGCAAGGTGAGCAATTTCGCCTAGGGCCGAGGCGTAATGGATCAGCAATAAAATTAAAATCTAGATCATCAAATATTATTACGGTATTGACAATTTTGGTTTCTATTGTACATTTATATCAAAGAATATTGAAAATGGAACATATTTTATTTCAACTTTAAACATTTTCATGCAATTTTCAAATTTTAAAAAGTTGTAGCGAAATACAAAATCCATTTACTTAAAAAATCTATTCTCCAGTTATTTTTTTAATAAAGGGTTATCATTGGTACTTATTAATATATAAATTACAAGAAATTAAACTTGACAGGATTATTTTATTAATATTTTAAATATAATAGGTTTTTCTTAATAAAATAAACAAAGTGATCCATTACGCCCCGGAGGTGTTTGTTGAAAATTTGGTTAATTTTTATCAATACCGTAAGTATTAAACGAAAATTGTCAATAGTTCTTTAAGAGCAAATGTTTAAAGCTCAAAATCTGATAAACAAAAATTTTTTACAAGTAATTTTGAAAAAGATATAACAAAAAAACAAAGATTTCAAAAATTTACTTTCGAGCATCAAAATCACTTTTTCTACCATATTTTTAACAATAATAAATGAATAACAATAAATCTTGGTACAAACTATTGCAGTATGCCAAGTACATTGTTTTGGTCAAAAAACGAAATTACTCTGATTTACCACTTTCGAATAAATTGAAGTGATCCATCACGCCCCGATCTCCCCTATAGACATGAGAAATTTGAATAGTTCTTCTATGCATAAAACCATATGAATTCCCACATGAAATCCTGCATGTTTTTCACAGTCAAATCCTAAACCAAATCCCATGTGAAAAACATTATCTGCCGTATTGAATATCCCTACATGGGAATCCACTTCGAATTTTACAAGAGATTTCACATAGGATTTTATATGAGATATTACAGAGTATTTTATTAAAGATCAAATGAAGAAATTTTCAAAGGATTAAAAATTATTTAATAAAAAATTAAATAATAAATAGTATTAGTGTTACAAGTCATCAAAAAAGTAAAAAAATCGATAATTTCAAACACGTCCTCTGTGCTACAGATTCTCAGCTCTTATATACTTCCAGAATCGTCTCAACATCGAGAGAAGTCACTTTCGCCACCTAGCGGTGAAAGCATAGGAGCGACAGTAATATTTAACATTACTAAGGAAACCATGTGGAATACCACGTAGGATTCCATGTGGTTTCCTATGTGAGGATTTACATGGG
Source organism: Leptopilina myrica (nomen nudum) (assembly GCA_032872475.1). Lineage (NCBI taxonomy): Eukaryota > Metazoa > Arthropoda > Insecta > Hymenoptera > Figitidae > Leptopilina > Leptopilina myrica (nomen nudum). Next base: position 11,046,907 of record CM065467.1, read on the forward strand.
ATTTTACTTAGGAATTTGCGTAGAAATAAATTCCCAAATGAATTCCTATAAGTAAAATGCGACTCTTGTCGATTATTTTTTCTCTTTTCTCTTTTTTTTCTCAATCTGATAATTTATTCGAATTTCAGATTTGGAGCATTCTTCCGTTCGGAATCAACTGGAATTATCTTTAATAATGAAATGGACGATTTTTCAGCTCCAAATATAGTTAATATTTTTGGTGTTCGTCCTTCTCCGGCTAATTACATACGACCGGGAAAAAGACCACTTAGTTCAACAGCACCAACGATTATGGTACTAAACAAGTTCTTTATTGTTTTTATCCGTTCTTTTAAATTTAACATTCTCTTTTTTATAAAAATTATGGATTTTTTAATTTTTTAATTTCAGGGTGTCTAACAAGGATTGAGAAAAAATTCCCTAACTTTTTAATGACTTTTTCCCTGACTTTTTACTAATTTTATTTCTGCTTTTTTGGGCCAAAAATATGGTAACTGACATATTTAACAATAAATTAAAGTCTAATAATTAAAATAATCAATAATAAAAATCTTTCAAGTTTTGTTGGATAAAAAAAAATTTTATTCAGAAGAAATTTTAATTTTGGTATAAATTTTTAGAAATTTCCCTGACTTTCAATGAAATTCTCTGACATTCCCTGACTTCCTGACCGTTAGACACCCTGAATTTTTAGATTGATACAAACGTTAATTTTTATCAATTTAATAATACTAGCAAATAATTAGCGCGCGGAACGTAGTATTTAATTTGATATACTTGAGCTGCCGGATCAAAGAAGGGCACATAAACTCGCCGCGCTGAAAAACGTTGGCCCCTGGACACTTAAAATTAAACTTTTGATTTAAATTGTTTATTATGCATATCCTTATAGAAAATTTGATTGCGCAACTTTTTTTCTAATACAATTTTTTTCTATCTGTTACTGTTTTTTAAATAATAAAGAAAACCCTTTTTTTGAAAACATGAAATTTAATTAAATTTTTCACTTCAACTCGCGATATTTCAGTCAATTTTGCATATTTTCTAATGTCACAAAAACTAAATTACTCGTTGCAATATCCTGAGAATGTTGAAAAAAGAAAAAAATTGTTTTCATTAAAAATAAAATTGTTATTAATTTTTTTCTGAAAAATTGCAAAAACCGTGAAGTGCAATTTTCACGAGCTTCGTTTAACGGGCGAATTTTAAGCAGCAACAAACTTCCAGTGAGAAAGTTGTTTATTGCAGTCTAAAGAAGTTTTATGGAAAGTTATATTACAATTGAATAATTAGTAACAAATAAGTGAATGTTTAAAGTTGCACGCGCGGCTGAACGTGTGACGCCCGTTTGTTGAAAGAAGCTCAACGCAGCATATTATTATGTCACAGTGTTGTTTCGCCTTTAGAGGTTAAGTAAATCAAAACAAACCTTCCGTTCAGCCGCTGGCGCAATTTTAAACACTTACTAATTTGTTACTAATTGTTCAATTGTAATATAACTTTCCAAAAAACTTCTTTAGACTACAATAAACAACTTTCTCACTGGAAGTTTGTTGCTGCTTAAAATTCGACCGTTAAACGAAGCTCGTGAAAATTGCACTTCACGGTTTTTGCAATTTTTCAGAAAAAAATTAATAACAATTTTATTTTTAATGAAAACAATTTTTTTCTTTCAACATTCTCAGGATATTGCAACGAGTAATTTAGTTTTTATGACATTAGAAAATATGCAAAATTGACTGAAATATCGCGAGTTGAAGTGAAAAATTTAATTAAATTTCATGTTTTCAAAAAAATGGTTTTTCTTTATTATTTAAAAAACAGTAACAGATAGAAAAAAATTGTATTAGAAAAAAAGTTGCGCAATCAAATTTTCTATAAGGATATGCATAATAAACAATTTAAATCAAAAGTTTAATTTTAAGTGTCCAGGGGCTAACGTTTTTCAGCGCGGCAAGTTTATGTGCCCTTCTTTGATCCGGCAGCTCACTTATACAAATTATTACAAAATTTTTTATTAACAAACATAAAGTTTTTAAAAAATTTCATAATGAAAATTTTAAAAAAATCACATTTTAAGTACAAAATTCTTTATTACTGTTCATATTTTCAAAAATTTTAATGAAATTTCACGAAAGAATTCCAATATTTCCTAAAATTTTAACAAATCTTTCTAAATAATTCGAAATAATTAAATTATTTTTATAAATAGTAACATTTTTCGCAAGAATTCAATTATTTTTAATACAATTTTAGTAAAATTCTTCTCCATAAAATTTCTATTATTTTTAAAATGTTTAATTAAAATTATTAAAGAAACTTTATTATTTGACAAAAAATTTAAAGACATTCTGCAAAAAGAATTTAATTAGAATTTTTAAAACTTTAAACGAAACGCTCCGTGAGAATTAAGTTATTTTCCTAAATAGTGAACTTTTGTGAAGGAATTCTATTATTATTAAATTTTTTGATAAAATTCTTTGCGATAATTCGATGATTTTCAATACATTAATTTAAAAATTTTAAATATTTGAAAAGAAAAATTATAAAAAAGTTAAGAAATAAATAAATAAACAGCAACTTTAATTTTTTTCTGTATAAAAAATGACAGAAGTTTGCGTGATGATGATTTATAAATTATTATTACAAGATTATAAATTTTTTTTTGAAAGAAGAAAAGAAAATTGCATAATTTCTCTTTCTCAATGACAATTATTTTTTATTTTATTTTTATTTTTATCAATTTATTATTTATTAATCGATAGTTATTAAAAAAAATAATATTTTGATTTTGTTAAAAAAATTGTGATAAATGAATAGAAATTATGCAAAAAATACTTCAAATTTTGTAAAACAATATGATTGTCAAAATTCATTACAAAATGAAAGTTTAAAAAAAATGTTGATGGAGAAATATAAATAGTTCAAATTACTTTATTTTTTCTTTGATTTTAAATAAAGAGAGAGAAATTATGCACATTATTTCATTAATTTCTAGATAAAACTTGAAATAAATTCATTTTTAGAAGGTTAAAAAATTAAATGTTATTAAAGAAATTCTTTAAATCAAATTAAATATTTTGTTTTTTAATAAAAAAAATGTGAATTGTAAATAGGCATGATTATTATATTATTATATATCTATTATCATTTAAATGAGAAAGTTCATAAAAAATAAAAATTGTAATTATGAAATACACAAATTCTTCTGACACATTTTTTAAAATTAATTTAAAATGGAAAAAAATTTGTTGAAAATTGTAATTAAAAAACAAAAATTTCACAACTTTTTATTTCAAAAGAAACTAATAATTTAAAAAAATAAACAAAAAATAATTATAAAATTTGTAAATCAACATTATGAAAATTTCTTACCTTATTTTATAAAAGCAATATCTTTTAACCTTTTTTCTTCTTAAACAACAATAAAAATTGATATTGACAAATCGAAAAACTGTAGAATTTCGATCTGCCAGACACATTGTTTTGAAAAAGAAAAAAAAAACAAAAGCATATACAAAAACTAACTTCATAGTGCGAACGGACAGAATGAAAAACCACAGACTTTAATAAAGTTAATTTAGATTTATTATGTATTTTTAAAATTCTCTATTTTCATAAATTATATATTTATAACTAATTTATAAATATTTTAAACTAAAATTAAATAGTAGTTAATAATGCTAATAGTAATAATAATAATAATAATAATAATAATAATAATAATAGAGGTCAATTATTTCTATTTATAAATTGAAATACAATGTTTTGCTTTTTGTAGATTGATGAGAATAATCAAGTTCGATTATTGGTTGGAGGTGTTGGTGGTATAAAAATTACTACTGGGGTGGCACTCACATCAGCATTACATTTGTGGGCAGGATATAGCATTAAAGAGGCTATAGACGCCAACAGAATGCATCATCAGGTAAATTTATTGATTATCAATTAACTTGTCCACTGTTAAAAAAAAATAAAACATTAAATTAATTTCAAATTTAATATGAAAAAAAAATGATAAAAAGAGTATAAAGAAAATTAGTTGAATAGAATAGAATCTATTACTGTAATGCAATATTTTTTGGTTTATTAAAAAGCGAAAATTGTTTTATTTTCAGTTCTTGCCAATGTCGGTTCAAATTGAAAATAATTTTCCACTGCCAATAAAGAAATATTTATTCAACGTTGGACACAATATCACCGATTTCGCAGGATACCCAAATTTAATATTTGCCATTTCACAGAAAAATGGTGTAATTTCGGCGTATTCAGATTACCGTCAAGATTGTCGCAATGCCGGGTATTAAACATCGACAAACAAGAATATTTTTTCAACGATAAGGTAAAAATAAAATTTGAAAAATATTATGCATGCTGCATGCGAAATTAGATACTTTTTAAATTAGAAAAAATTCAGATAATATTTATTTATGTAAATGTGTACTTTTCTATTATGGGGAATTGAGTGTCTTTAACTATATTCTTTAACTATATTAATTAGTTAAAGAAAAAAGTAAATTAATAGAAAAGAAGGAATATTTATTTAAAATAAATAAACAATTCGTATAATGAAATTATTATTTCTTCTTTTTCTTCCTCTCTTCTGAATTTTTATTATGGTCTAATGATCAAACTGAAAAATAGAAATGTTGATTTGAAAAGTTTAGAAAAAATATAGTCAAAAAATGGAAAAATATACTGCGAAGTACGTTTGGGAAAATATAAAATTTTTCTTTAAATTCAAATTCAAATCTAAGTTATAAATTGAAATTAAAACAAAAAAAACTGAAATTCAAATTAAAAATTAATTTTAAAACTAATATAAGAAAAAGTGCAAGAAATTTCAGAGAATAAAATTCTAATTTAATTTGGAACAAGAGAAAAACTTGGAAAATGTAACCGGGCGATATCAATAAGAAAAATAAGAAAAGTGTAATTATATAGTTATTTTTGAAAACTGTGAAAAAAATGGTTTCCGTTTGGGATTGTTTTTTTCAAAGTCATGGTTTTAGAGTCATTGTTAAATCGTAAAAAATGGAGTTTAACGAACTGTGTCTCCAGATAACAACACTGACATCCGTTAGACTTTAGAGTACAACACAAACGCAGAGGAAGAGTAGAAGAAGAACAAGAAGAAGAAAATGGAGAAAAATAAGAAATCATTATGCTTTCGTGGCACGAATTGCACACGAATGTACTTATAATGCATTTATGCGATCACGTAAATGTACGAGTGTACCGGATGTTCCGCGCCTGATTTACCTGGCCTACACCTGGCAGCAGCCCCCTGATAAACAAGGATTATCGATTCACTATATACTAAGTTACCTTTGTGGGCTTTAAATTCAGCCTTTAACTAACGTCAAAAGCACGTTTCGATGCGTATACTAATTTTTTTCTTTATTTTTATATTATTAAAAAAAAGGAAAAAGGAAAAATACTTCAATATTCTAGAAAATTTCCATTTCAAATTTATACACCGCAAATTATGTTGTAAAAATAAAAAAAGCAGATGACATTTATTTCATGTTTTATTATTTAAATATAAATCAGGTTTTAAATTTCCTTTTCTTCAATTTTTTGCTAAAATTAATTATTTTCTTCTTCGCAAAATACTTAACACTACTTTTTGTTTTAAATTTAAAATTTAATTTAATTAAAATTTAACGAATAAAAAGTAAAAATTAATTTCAATTGTTTTTGTAAAATTCTCCAAATAATTTTTAAAATTACTCTTTTCTGGAAATTAAAACATTTTGATAAATACAAAAATAAATATATATATAATTCTTTATTGGATCTGACAGTCCATATACATAAAAAATAACGAAGATTAATTTTTTTTATTTAAATTAAAATAAAGGAAAGTTTCAAGAACACAAATCGTAAGGTTTTGAGGAAAAAACAAATTGAATGTTGAGCAATTTTACTTGGTTTATGATTTGTGTTCATAAATAATATTAAAACAAACTTGCCACCATGGTATGCTGATGATAAGGTTTTTGTGTGATAGTGAACAAGTCACAGGATGAAGACTCGTTAGCGTGGATAAGAATAATTTTTTTTTAATTAAATTATACATCTCCTCGAATTACACTCTTTTCATTTTTAAAACAAGTCAATTCCCTATTAGGCAATTTTATAATTTTGTTATTTCTTTTATTCACATTTTCGGCATTTTTCTAATTTTCAAAGTTAGTATAATAATTATTATTTTCTGATATAAATATTTTATTATTTTTTTTTTTTATTTATTACATAAAATTAAAAATTTGAATTTGATAAATAAAAGTTCGACAAATTATCGAAATTGCCATTTTTGAAATAATGGATACTTCTGGATTCTTTTTCTTTTTAACTGAGGAAACTAAGGGAATATAAAAAATTATTTTTTTATCGTAACTTACTTTCAAGATTCACCTGACACCCTACAATTGCGATAAAATCTTCCAGCGGGAGTCTTTCACGGATATGTAATTAAGATCATGGTGTAATTTTAGCGCCAATTTATCAGAACTTGGCGTAAATTGGTTTAGTTAATAACAAATCATTACTAAAGGGGGCAAATTAATCTAATTTTAGCTTGAAGAGAGCGAAAGTACATTTATCATTTTCGTGACTAATTATTTCTAATTTCTAATCATTCATGAATGAATGAAAATTTGTTAATTCAATCAAATTTATTTTCTTTAATAATTTTCTAGTATTTTCGAATTTTTATTAATCTTTCTTATTGTTATTAATTACAGAATAAGAAAATTTGTATCTTTCTGGTAAATCGATTCAATCAAATCAAATAATTAAACTCAAAACGTTTACCTTGACTTGATTGTTGAAATGAACATTTTCCTCGCTAGAATCAACATAAAAAACTGATTTTTTATCTCTTTGTAGCCACATTTTTAAATAGAGACGATTTAACACTTATTTACACATCACACTGTTTCTTCACTCTTTAACTTTACACTTTTATTTTTCCCTTATTTCATTATTTGATTTTTGTAAATTGATTCCGAAATTAAGTTTTTCCTCAAGTTTTTTATATAATAGAAAAAAAATATTAGGGATGAAAATAGTTTTTTATAAAAGTTTGTATTGTAGTGATGATTGTAAATGAAAGGGGATTTGCTTTCAATTAGTTTTGTAAGATTACGTGCTTTGGTGAGAATATTTTGAAAGGGTCATTTTTTCTTTTTTGTAAAAAGCAGTTTTTTTTTAAAGAAATCGTGTCAACTTTGGAACGTTCATTGTATGAAGATCCTGTGAAAACTGAAAAGGAAAAAGTCGCCTTCAGTTGCTTCCTCACGCAATGAACACCCCACTTCTATTGTTATTCTCCCTTCTTTGCCTCCTTTGGCTTCTTCAATTCTAGTTATTTTCAAAACAGTGATTTAGTACCCCTATACCTTTCATATACTTGACCCGAAAAGATTTTCAAATGTTATTATTATTACACAAATTATTTATAAATCACCCACATTTTTATTGCGCATCCTTTTCTTCTATTTTTTATAATCCTAGTGCTACAATGAAGTTGTTTAAAAAAAGTAAATAGAAAAATAAAAAGAGATCCTTCTTCTTGAAATATTTTTTCTTTTAGTTTTTACTTTTTTGTTTTTTTTCTATTTTATTCATTTTCTTAAACATTTTTTTGGTGGAAAATAATTTAAGACGTGTGAAGAAAAGACATAAACTTTTAACACGTATTACTATATTTATTACAAAATATATATAAATCATGCAGTACTTATGAATTCTGATTGTAAAATTTTTAACAAGTTTTGTACAAAACGTAAATGCCATTGATTTAATTATTTATATTACAATTTTCTTCTTTTCGAAACAGTCTTATTGTTCAGACTTCCATTTCATTAAAAGTTCAGCTGCTTTCTTCAAGTTTTCATCTTTCTGCGAAAAGAATTTACAATTAAAGGAAGCAAAAAAGACCTTTCTTTAGAATTAAAAGAGAATGAAAGAAAGGAATAGTTAATAAATTGCAAAATAAGGCGTAAACCTCTTTTTTGCGGGAAAAAAGAAAGTAGAAATAAAAGTTTTTCTGTTTTACCTTAATAAAACAATATCTAACGCAGTCTTCTCCTAAATGTTTGTGCTCATCACCGTAAAAAGCCGACGGAGGTATTCCTTGGACTCCGACATTTTTTACCATCCATTTAGTAAAACGATAATCTTTATTTGCATCTTGCTCCTCGCCGAGTCGAACCTTATTTTCCAATGCCGACCAATTAACAATCATAAAATAGCCGCCCTCTGGTATTGTTGGTGACATTCCAACTTCAGTGAGAAATTTCGCCATGTAATCGCGTTTTGGTAATAATTCTTTGGCAAGACTCACAAAATAACAATCATCTTGGCCAAATCGTGCAATTTCTTCTTCAAATCCAATTGCCACAGCTTCCTATTGATCCATTTTTTATTCTTTTTTATTATTTTATATCACTTATGAAAATTAATATATTTTTAATTTTTAAATTCTATTTAATATTCGTAATTAATATTTAATATTTTTAATTTTTCTCAAGTAATTTATAAAAACTAATAAATTTTTCGCTTTTTTAACTAATTATAAAAATTAATAGTGGCATTCCAGGAGTAATTTACTACTTTTCGGAGTACCCTCACCGATTTCTTTCAAACTTGGTAGTATTACATTTGTTGGTCTAAAGTTTCAGAAAATCAATTTTTTAAGAAAAATCAATTGTTTATTTAAAAGTTACAACAATTGCTCAAAATTGTTTAAATGCCCATATCTTTTAAACGGTACAAGATAATTGAGTTTTCTTTTTTGCTAAACATTCATAAAGACGAGACGCTTCAATTTTCCATTATATTTCACCTAAAGCCGTTGCGGCCTATTTTTAAAAAAATCTCATAATTTGTAAAAATGATGTTTAATATCCGTAGATTTTATTTTTGAGAATTATTTTAAAAAATTTTTTGATTTAAACATAGAATTTGAATTTTTAAGTTGAGTTGCACAGAAAAAAGGTTAGATTGACAGTTATGAAAATTTAATAAAGAAGCATGGAAATAATTTAGATCATACAAATTTCTTGATTGATATTTGTTAAAAATGAGCTAATTTACTTGTATAAATAGATTATTATGTAAACAAACCCAAATTAGTACATAAAAATTGATTTCAAAACTTAACTATAAAATGTCAAAAGTCACTACATTTTATTTACACTTTTCTAAAAAGTATATAAATATTTAAAAATTTATTACTATTTAATGTAAAGTATTTTTAATGTACTTTTATAATATGTGCTAACTTTTTAATTTTATAATATAGAAATATAAAATATAAATTTTTAATGTACTTTTATAATATGTGCTAACTTTTTAATTTTATAATATAGAAATATAAAAAATTTTACCTTTAATATTGAGTGTTTCATGATTTTCAGTGATTTTAATCACTTATTTCTTCTCAGGCGGTTAATCAAAAAATCCAATTTTTGTCTTAATATTTAAGTTTGGCCTTCTTTTTCATTCTATTAAATTTTGGTGATGGAGAACGAACTACTTTTAAGTTTAAATTTAGTTTAAAAAATCTGCTGAAAAAACGCATTTTTTTGGTTAAATACAAGTAGATTTTTGCAAGACTATTAAGATAGCCAACTTCAGTGTTATAAAAATACTTGCATTTTAACCAAAAAAATGCGTTTTTCAGCAGATTTTTTAAACTAAATTTAAACTGAAAAATAGTTCGTTCTCCATCACGAAAATTTAATAGAATGAAAAAGAAGGCCAAACTTAAATATTAAGACAAAAATTGGATTTTTTGATTAACCGCCTGAGAAGAAATAAGTGATTAAAATAACTGAAAATCATGAAACACTCAATATTAAAGGTAAAATTTTTTATATTTCTATATTATAAAATTAAAAAGTTAGCACATATTATAAAAGTACATTAAAAATACTTTACATTAAATAGTAATAAATTTTTAAATATTTATATACTTTTTAGAAAAGTGTAAATAAAATGTAGTGACTTTTGACATTTTATAGTTAAGTTTTGAAATCAATTTTTATCTACTAATTTGGGTTTGTTTACATAATAATCTATTTATACAAGTAAATTAGCTCATTTTTAACAAATATCAATCAAGAAATTTGTATGATCTAAATTATTTCCATGTTTCTTTATTAAATTTTCATAACTGTCAATCTAACCTTTTTTCTGTGCAACTCAACTTAAAAATTCAAATTCTATGTTTAAATCAAAAAATTTTATAAAATAATTCTCAAAAATAAAATCTACGGATATTAAACATCATTTTTACAAATTATGAGATTTTTTTAAAAATAGGCCGCAACGGCTTTAGGTGAAATATAATGGAAAATTGAAGCGTCTCGTCTTTATGAATGTTTAGCAAAAAAGAAAACTCAATTATCTTGTACCGTTTAAAAGATATGGGCATTTAAACAATTTTGAGCAATTGTTGTAACTTTTAAATAAACAATTGATTTTTCTTAAAAAATTGATTTTCTGAAACTTTAGACCAACAAATGTAATACTACCAAGTTTGAAAGAAATCGGTGAGGGTACTCCGAAAAGTAGTAAATTACTCCTGGAATGCCACAATATGCATTTTTTTGTTTCCTCAAAAAGTTGTGAATATTTAATTTAATTTATATTTTATAAATTTAATTGAAATTCGCAGGCATTAAAAATATATTTTGTTAATATCGATATTTAAGAAGAAAATTTTATACACACTTGAATTGGAGTTGTGCAAGTGTAAACGGAATTTTGATGAACAATTTGTAAATTACGAAGTAAATTAGCTGGACCGTAGGCCCATCCAATTTTCCATCCAGTTACACTGAAGGTTTTTCCTGCTGAGCCAATTGTAATTGTACGTTCGTACATTCCCGGTAAAGTCGCTAAAATTGAAAACCAGAATTTTATCAATTCAACTGGAAAAACGTATTTAAATTTTAAATAATAGAGAAAATAATTATTAATTCTATTATTATTATTATTATTATTAATATTTTTATTATCAGCTATTAATTAGCAATTAACATTATGAATATTACCAATGCGAATATGCTGATACGGTTCATAAACAATCCATTCATAAACTTCGTCTGAAATAACGAGAGTATTCCATTTTTTTGCTAAATCAGCGATAAATTGCAATTCATCGAATGTAAAAACTTTTCCGACTGGGTTGTGAGGTGTGTTAATTATAATTCCTTTGGTTTTGGCATTAAAAAGACTTTCCATTTCTTTTCTATCGAATACCCAATCTGACGAACTAATTGTTCCACTCGTTTTATTCTATAAAATTCCAAAAAAAAGTTTGTTTTTCTTATTCAGTTTATAAAAAAGGAAACAAAAAAAAGTTATTTCTCGAAAAAGCAAAACAATATAAATAAAGAGCAAAAAGTAAATTTTTAAAAATAACATAAAAAATTAATAAATAAATGGAAAAAGGAAATCCTTATAAATAAAATCAGACTTTTGTCTGTACATGGCTTAGAATTTGTAAATTCATAATATTTAGTTTATCTACTCAAGTAGTAAGAATTCCAAAAATGACAATAAAAAAATTATGTATGTATGGATGTGTGTGTTACCGGCAAAACCCTAAGACCAGGTAAGTCGCGAAATGCCTAGACAAATCGAGGAATGCCTATGATTTTAGGTAACTCCCGAATTTCCTAGACATTCTTAGTCACTTCTCGATTTGTCTAGGTATTTTGCGAATTTACTAGGTAATTCGAGAAATGCCATAACTATTTTAGGCAAATTAGAAAATTGATAGGAACATTGGTATTTAATTGTAAAATTTCATTTATAGGTCTGTCAAAAAATTAATTCTTACATACATAAACGTCTACAAAAAATGTATTTAAAATATATAAAATTATTTATGTGAAAGAAATTTGATTATTTATTGCAGCAAATGGAGCTGTGATGACATTTCGAATTGCAACTTTGTACAGTTGCAGCGGAAAAATCCTTGTCCTGACGTATTTGATTGATGAGTTGCAATAGATTCTTAAGTCACTTTTCGCTTTGTCGACGTCGGGAATTGGAATAGTTACGTTGTCCCCAATTTCAACTGCTTCATGATTTTTATCCAAGATTGTTTTCATTTTTTTAGCCTGCTTTTCCAATCCATCAAATGCTCGTTTTCTTGCACAAATAATTTCTTGAACTATTAATAGAGTTGCCTTCGGATGAACCTGAATTTGCAGTTGCTGTGACGTTTATTTCTAAATTTAATTCCTCATTATTTTCGGTACTCGTTTCATCAATTTCCAGCACGTTGAGAAGATCATTCTCGGTTGAAATATTTTTTATTACTTCGCAGGGCAATGTCGAAGTTGAAAGTCCGATTTTTGCGTCACAGCCGAACATGGCTTTGTAGGGTGCTTGTTTTATTCCCGAATGTAGTGCTCTGTTTTTTGAGAATTAGATGAATTTCAATTTTTCAGCACATTTCGTTGTTTTGTTATCCTTCAACCAGACTGCGAGTATATTTTCTATGTCCTGATTTGCTCGTTCCACTGATCCCTGACTTTGACTGTGTCTGGGGTTTCCATGGACGATTTTAATTCAGGCCATAGAGATGCTAATTCGTAACTAATTTTCACGATGAAAACGAAATATAAATAATAAATCCGAATTTTTAAGCCAAAATCAGATTTTTAAATTCGACAAAATTTTTAATTAATTTTTTTGTTGAATATTGTTCATTTTTTTATAAAGTTGTTATTAATATAGGTTGCTATTTTTAAACTTTAACTTATGTTTATTATATTTAGTTTATTAACAAGATTAGAGTCATGAATTTAGTGTCTAATACAAATTTTGTAAAATCAATGAACGTGAGGTTTAAGGTTAAGGTTTAATGTTAAAAAATTTTTTTTTTAATTTTAGAAATGTTTAAGTATGGTGTTGCTCTCCAAAATACTATACGGGCATTAGGTAAAAATGGGTCATTTGATTCTCGAATTTTGATTAGTTTAATGTTGAAAATCTTCAAATCGAAACCCACCTAGAATTACCATATAAAATCTTATGGGAAATATATGTGATGTAAAATTCTGTATAAAATCTTACAAGGTCTTAATTTCCCATACGGTTTTACATGGGAATATATATGGTTTCCTTTATGAAAAGGGCTTTCGCATGGTTTCTGTTATAGATTCCAATGTGGAAATCGTAGCCTACTTTTCGTTTCTACCAATATAATAACAATCACACGGGAAAGCTAAAAAGTAGGGGAGACCGGGGCTAAACCGGACACGGGGCTAAACCGGACGAGTCAAATATTTCCGAAACCGTGAAGAATTTCAAATCGTGTAAATAACCTATGAACGCGCAATTTCGTGATGCATATGCTGCATGAGGTTTTAGGGACGTGTCAATTTTCTTGTAATAATAGTTGCCGTTAATATGTGAAAATGTCATTTCTTCGGGTAAAAGTAAAAAAAATTTTTCTTCATTTTTTTGGGTTTTTATCGTTAAAATTAAAGTGCAAATATCATACGGCCATTTTTCTTTTAGCTCAATGTGTACTGAGTTTAGTAGAAAAAAAGTTTAATGAAAAACATTAAGAAGAAAAAATATATTGCAGGTTAATTATTAGATGACGGTATGGGGCTGAATCGGACATCGTGATTAAAAACAACCAAATCTTTGAATTCTTTAATTTATTTTATATTAATTAACTATTTTATATTATATTCTTAGCTTAGAACCACTTTATAAATAAATAAATAAAGAATTTATTTTAAAACTCGAATTCGCATGCGAGTTGCTACAAACAGATAAGCCTGAAAACTGTAATTCATTTTATATTATAATTATTACCGATTTTACATATTATATTATATTCTTTGTATAGAACTATCTACAAATAAATAAAAGAAGAATTGATTTGACTTTTTTACCAAAAAAAAAGAAAATTTGTATCTCATTCTTTAATTAATTGGCCGTGTCCGATTTAGCCCCATGGGGTGTCCGGTTTAGCCCCACCAATTTTCAGATTTTCGTTTTTGAGGTAGTCACCTTCGAAACAACATATCTCTAAAGCTATTGTACTATTTTTAAATCGAACAAGTGCGATTTGTAGGTGAAAGTACAAGCTTCAAAACGGTATATTACACTTTAGCAAAAAGTATGTTTTTGTACGAGTTTTCTGGTCAAAGACCAAATCCGTCCGGTTTAGCCCCGGTCTCCCCTATCCGCGAATTCAGTTTGACCAGGAAAAAAGTGAAATTTTTGCCAAAACGGGAATTTTCTTATCAAACCAAAAAAAAGTTTTTTATATTAATTCGTTTTTAAAAAATTGACTTTTACTTTAATTTTTATTGATATAATATTAATGTAAGCAGACCCGAGTCAAAATTTAAGCTCTACCTTCAGCCTACAATATAAATGATATTTTAGATTTTAGAAGTTGTAACGCAGGGTCTTCTTGCGATACAGTTGGTTCGAATTAGAATCTGCATAACACCAAAAACTGGTGGAAATTTAGGTTTAATTTTTAGAGAATTATAATTAATGTACTACAATCGCAGAAAATACATCAATTTAACAATACCGTTCTCTTAATATGAATTAGTTAAAAATAGTATTTGACAAAAAAGTCATTTACTAATTCAAATAGTAATATTTTCCAAATGAAATAAACGGTTAATGGTAACTCATTCTTAGTTTTTCACAGTCAAATTGAATTCCTGGTTGGTAGTCACCCTTTTTAAATGTATTAGTAGAAACTGAAACTCGTCGAAGACGGGTACGACAGCTAGTAATAAATAAATAAAAATTAATAGGGCAATAAATTAAAAAACCAAGGAAAAATCAATAAATAAATTTTGAAAAGTAGACAAACTTGGAAGATTGAATAAAAAAGATGTAAAAAATATAAAGGAAACAATATATTTTATAAAATATATAAAAAAAAATAACAGAAAATAGTGATTTTTTCGAAATGATTCGGTGGAATTTTTAAAAACTCACTGTTTGAAGGGCTATGAATCGAGGAACACCACCCGATGTTCGCACCATTGGAACGTAACAGTCAAAAAAGGGTTCGATAATTATCCATTCGTCTCCAGGATTTGTATGTCCCACGATTGTTGCGTACAATGCCTCATAGGCACCAGACGTGATTAGAATTTCATTATTTGGATTCAAATCACGTTTTAAAATTTTCGAATACAATTTCGCAACCGCATTGACCAAACGTGGATGGCCCTGAAACAATATAAAGAAACTATTCATAACAAATGTCAACAATCAATTAAATTAGGTAAAATCGTGAAAGAAATTAAATTAGGAAAGTAAAATTGAAAAGGAAAAAATTAGGAAAAAATTAATTAATTTTGTCCTAATGAGAGTATAAGATAAATACAACAAATAAATAGGTATACGTTCAGACAAGTTTTTTATTTAATTTTAATAAAAATTCTACTGAAATTATTTGAATTCTTTTACGAAATTTTATTTTTAAAAAATTGAATTTTTTAACCCTCCATCCGTCGCATCTTTTTTTGTAACGCGATCCGTCGCAGGTGAGGAAACTTCTCACCCATCGTAAATTAATCCAAAATTGTTATAAAATGCCAAATTTTTTTTGGAATGTTCATTATAATTTCCAAACAACCTATTGCAAGTAAAATTAACTTTCATTTTCTGTTAATTATTTAAATAAAAAATTAATGACAAATGAAATCGAGTATACGCGGTCAGTCGCACGGTGAGAAGTTTCCTCACTTTGCGTCAAAAATTCTTGACACTTGCTGCTTAAAAATTCAATTACAAAAAAAAATTAAAATAAATAATCACACGAAAATTTGTTTAAAATAAAGAAGAAGAGTTTTGTGAAAGGTACTGAGAATATGAAATTATAATTTTTTGTATTTTAAAAGTTATAAATAAAAAAAGAAACTGGGTGAGGAAACTTCTCACCATGCGATGGATGGAGGGTTAAAGAAATATTAAGACTAGCAAATGTTACGTGCAACAGCGTGTGAAACGTATAGTTTTTTATTTATTATTACTATAAAAATAAAAAAAATATTTGTCAAATATATTAATATTTAGAATAAATTTAGAAATTTAGAAATAAATTTACAATTTAAAAATAATTTCAGATTCAAAATTTAAAAAAATTCAATTATTAACTATAAGATACTAATTAGGGTCATTTGGGGTAAATGTAAACGGAATATCTATGTTTCACTAAAAACATTAGTTTTTTTTGTTAAAACGTAAAATGGACGGATATTTTTTGGATGAACTTATTACTTTACTTCCCTAGAAAAGTTTTATGGAGTACAAAAAAATATTGATGCACCTGAATCGCCTTAAACTGACTGTTTACATTTACCCCGAGAATTTGAAATTTTTCTAAAATTCGGGGTAAATGTAAACACCACTGTAGTTAAGCGAAGTTTATGAAACAAGTTATTTCAAGTATACTACTGTTTTAAGGGATGGAAAAACTGAAAAAAGTTCTTCGTAGATGTATAGAAAAATCAACCAGTTGACTGGCTAATGTATCTTAAAATAAACAATCAACCATTACAAAATTAGTAATGTAAAACTTGAATAACTTGAACAAATTTTAATAGATTTTCATTCAACTTGGTAAAAAAAAGTTTTTAAGGTTGCTGAATAAGAATCTAAAATCGAATTTTTTAATTTCAAAATGGCAGATCCAATAATTTATTAAATTTTTTTTAATGTAAACACTTAATTATTTATTAACTAAATTGACGAAAATCAAAGTCAATTTTTGTTAAGGCATTAATAAGGAAGAATTACAAATTTTAGTTTGATTTTTTAATTTATTTTTATGCAAACGCGAGACAAAATACTAAACAGTAAAAGTTTGATTTTCAATCTTTTTTGCATTAAAAAATAACTTGTACTATGGCATTGCCAATTGTCAAATTAAATATTGGCAATACTCAGAACATCTTGTAGGTGAGCTGAGGTAAAAATATTGACGTTGTACTTATTTTTAAATTTCTAAATTTAGCTAAAACATCTACTGTTTACATTTACCCCTTGTTTACATTTACCCCAAATGACCCTAATTATAATTATTTTTTGTTCTTAAAAAGCTGTAATAAAGTTGTTTGTAGGAAATTAATTATTTTGAAAAATATTGATTAATTTATTCTGTATGAGAATTAAATTATTTGGGTCAGTCCATTATATTTCACCTAAAGCCGTTGCGGCCTATTTTAAAAAAAAATCTCATAATTTGTAAAAATGATGTTTAATATCCATAGAATTCATTTTTGAGAATTATTTTATACAATTTTTTGAATTAAACTTAGAATTTTAATTTTTAAGTTGAGTTTCACAAAAAAAGGTTAGATTGACAGTTATGAAAATTTAATAAAGAAGCATGGAAATAATTTAGATAATACAAATTTCTTGATTGATATTTGTTAAAAATGATCTTATTTACTTGAAAAAATAGATTATTATTATGCACATATTTAAAGAATTTATTACTACATAAAGTAAAGTACTTTCAATGTACTTTCATATTATGTGCTAACTTTTTAATTTTATAATAATGGAATATAAAAAATTTTACTTTTAATATTGAGTGTTTCATGATTTTCAGAGATTTTAATCACTTATTTCTTCTCAGGTGCAAGACGAAAAAATCCATTTTTTGTCTTAATATTTAAGTTTGACATTCTTTTCCATTCTATTAAATTTTGGTGATGGATAATGAGCTACTTTTTAGTTTAAATTTAGTTTTAAAAATCTGCTGAAAAAACGCATTTTTTGGTTAAATACAAGTAGATTTTTGCAAGACTATTGTGATAGCCAACTTCAGTTTTATAAAATTACCTGCTATTTAACCAACAAACTCGCTTTTGGAAGCAGATTTTTTAAACTAAATTTAAACTAAAAAGTAGCTCATTATCCATCACCAAAATTTAATAGAATGGAAAAGAATGTCAAACTTAAATATTAAGACAAAAAATGGATTTTTTCGTCTTGCACCTGAGAAGAAATAAGTGATTAAAATCTCTGAAAATCATGAAACACTCAATATTAAAGGTAAAATTTTTTATATTTCTTTATTATAAAATTAAAAAGTTAGCACATAATATGAAAGTACATTGAAAGTACTTTACATTATGTAGTATTAAATTTTGTTAATATTTATAAACTTTTTAGAAAAATGTAATTAAAATGCAGTGACTTTTGACATTTCATAGGTAAATTTTTAAATCAATTTTTATCTATTATTTTAGGTATGTTTGCATAATAATCTATTTATTCAAGTAAATAAGCCCATTTTTAACAAATATCAATCATGAAATTTGTATTATCTAAATTATTTCCATGCTTCTTTATTAAATTTTCATAACTGTCAATCTAACCTTTTTTCTGTGAAACTCAACTTAAAAATGAAAATTCTAAGTTTAATTCAAAAAATTGTATAAAATAATTCTCAAAAATGAATTCTATGGATATTAAACATCATTTTTACAAATTATGAGATTTTTTTTTTAAATAGGCCGCAACGGCTTTAGGTGAAATATAATGGACTGACCCATTTTCAATATAATTTTATTGGTAGACGTTGCGAAATTTCAATTATTTTCATAATTAATCAAAATTCTTCGTAGGCATTTAATTATTTAAAAAAATTTTAATAAAATTCTTCTCAGAATTTCAATTACTTTGAAACATTTTTATAAAAGTAAAATTTCTAAAGATTATAATAAAATTTTTCAGAAATAAATTTAATTACTTATTTTGAAAATTTGTGTTAAATTTCGTTATGTAAGAATTCAATTATTTCAGATTTAAAATTATGAATGAAACAATATAAAAGAAATAGTTTTAATTAAAAATAAAAAGCACTCTTATAAAGAATGATAACAAAATTTTTTTAAATAATTGAATTCTTTCAAGAAATTTTATTGCAAATAATTGAAGTCCTCCGCAGAACTTTATTATTTATAAAAATAATTATTTCTTTCTGAAATAATAAGAAATATTTCGAAGAATTTAGTTAAAACTGTACAAAGAATTAGGAAATATATGCAACAAATTTTTCTAAACAAAATTATTCTTTTTCAAACAAAATTATTGACAGAAGAATAATATTTTTAAAATTTGTTTGTTTTTCAATTGCTAATTATAAACGATATAAACATTAGTAAAGATAATTAAGAAATGCTCACAAATCCTCTAGTGTACTGATTCAATAGAGGATTATCTCCTGTTGTTACTGCTGCTAAAGCTTTTGTCACATTTTCAGGAGCATGAAAATCGGGAAAACCTTGACCAAGGTTCAATGGTTTGTATTGCAAAGCTAATTGAATGTATTCCACCCTAAAAAAGAAATTAATTTTTTATTTTGTTGGAAAAACGCATACTTATAATATTTATTTATATTTTACATAAGGGGTATTCTCCCTGAGATTTTCACTCCAAATGCTATAATGTGTTATGCGCTATGTTAAGTGAATGGCGCGTAACACATTATAGCATCCATCCATTTAATTATATATATATATAATAAAAATAATATATAATTATATATAAATATATATTTACATTGCTTAGAATTTGTAAATTTATGTTTATTTTTTCTACTCAAGTAGTAAGAATTCCAAAAATGACAATAAAAAAATTATGTGTGTATGTATTTTGTCCGTTAATAACTCAAAGACGGCTTTACCGATTACAACGAAACTTTGCGCAGTCTCTTATAGGTATTCGTCTAACTTAAAATCTTAGCCATATCCCATTGAAAATTATTAAAAGGAACAAAAGTCAGAACATTTTTCACAAAATTCAAAAAATCAAAAATGCAAATTTTTCATTTTTTTGTCAAATTGATGTGACAATTTTTGAAGCAACTTTTTAATTTAAGTACAACTAATTTTCATTATAAAAACGAAATATAAATAATAAATTCGAATTTTTAAGCCAAAATCATATTTTTGGATTCGACAAAATTTTTAATTAATTTTTTTGTTGAATATTGTTTATTTTTTTATAAAGTTATTATTAATATTGGTTGGTATTTTTTAAATTTAACTTATGTTCATTATATTTAGTTTATTAACAAGATTAGAGTCATGAATTTAGCGTCTAATACAAATTTTGTAAAATCAATGAACGTGAGTTTGCAAACAATTCATGTATTGATATTTTAAATGTTTGAGTATGTTGTTGCGCTCCAAAATACTATACGGGTATTATACGCAAAAACGGGTGAATTGATTCTCGAGTTTTAATTAGTTTAATATTGAAAAACTCCAAATCGAAACCCAATTTTTTACCGAAGATTCAAGGTCGTTAATCTCTGTATTCACGTTTGGCAAAAAATTTGACAGAAACCATTCCTTAAACTTTCTTGCATCCTCTTTCAGAATCCGTCATTTAAATTGCAAAAAAATTTAAATTCAAAAAATTGAGCCATTTTTTAAACAAAAAACACGAAATTTTTTCAGTTTCTTGTCAAGAAAATATTTTTTCATAGACTAAAAGTTAATATGCAAGCTGCTTACCTAGAAATATCGCGTCCGCAATATCAAAGTTTTACTAATATAAAACGCGTTTAATAAATTTTAAGATGGCGGTTTCAAATTAGTGATGGAAGGAATTTTTTTTTAAATCATATACGGCGAATTTTCAAAAATTTTGTCCGCCATATTGGATATGTCATTTTGAATTTTTAAAAACTAACATCAAATTCGTCATCAGTGACCCTAAAAACATTCGGATGATAAGTGACAAAGATATTAAATTTTTATTGTTTTTGAAAAATAGAATTATATGGTCAACATCGCGAAGCATGTAACGTAACAGTCTTTTTGTTTTGTCCGTAACTTTTAAATAACAAGAAATTAATAAATTTGTTTGGATGCATCTTAAGGGAATTTGAACTATTATGACGTTACATATTTGAAATACATGCTTTGCAAACATTGTGACGTCATAATGCTTCAAATGCCCTTAAAATATATTTTTTTCATCAATATTATAATTTTTTGAAAAAATTCCTTCCATCGCCATTTTGAAATTGTTTAAACGCGATTCATATTAGTAAAGGTTGGGTATTGCGGACGCGATATTTCTAGGTAAACAGCTTATATATTAAGTTTCAGTCTATGAAAAAAATATTCTCTTGACAAAAAAGTGAAAATCTTACGAAGATGCCCCACAATTTTTTTCTTTTTTTAACAAAAAGAAATTGCAAAATTAAAAATAAACAAATAAACTATGTAACTTTTATTTACTTTTTCTGAATCAATATTCATTCTCAATTGTGACAATAATCAATTGTTAATAAACAAAAGTTTTACATACCAAACAGATTTATCGTTTCCCTTGTAACGTTGAGGTAAATCAAATTTAGAAGCCATTGTTGAATAACTAATTGTTTTCTCAATTGAAGGAAGAAATAATAAACAAACACTTGTTGATGACGACCTCAAGAGAGAAAATCTGCTTAACATCTACAAGTGAAATATTTTTATTGAATGACATTTAAGGCCTAAATGTGATTTTAGAAAACTTAAAAATGATGAAAAATATTGAAGGTATTACAAATATTTTCTCCAGTTAATAATTAAGAAATTGAGACTATTTTTAATGTGGTTTTAACGTAAAATACAACATTATGCAACGTTAACTATGAAAACATAGATAACGGAAAATAAATAATACATCGGTAAATTAAAAACCGCGACAAATGAAAAAAAATATTTTTAATACCTTGTTTATGAAATGTTTTCCCTATATATATTCTTAAAATGGTTGATAGTGATTTTCTACTTTGAATAACACTAATACACAATGATAAATATTTAATTTATCAAATTTACATGATTGGTGAGAGGACTTTTAGATTTGTTTTTTTTAAGTACATCAGAATGATACTTACATAATTCCAGGTGAATATTTAATTAATTGTGTTTAGTGGCGCGAAAAATATAACATTCTAGGAGTTTTTATAACAAATTGTTGAGTTTTAATAAAATAAAAAATTAATTCATTGTAACTTTTTTAAATTATCAAAAGTTACCTTACGATATGAATAGTCCAATGAATAATTTAGAATTGAGAGTAGGACTTGAAAACACTTGAAAATAATTGAAAATATACTGAAATGCGAGGTGCTGAAAGCTGAAATAAAAAAACAACAAAATCAGCTGACAGGAAGGACATTTAAAATCTGTTTTATTATAAGTTGATAATAATGTAAGATTTTTCTATTTAAATTACCGACAGATAGGTAAATTTAAGTTGGCCTTTTGTGTATCGTTAGCATCGTTAGGTTGGTACACTTTGTAAGGCAGGTTCGTGCAGGTCAGTGCAGGTTTGTTTTTCTTGATTTTTCACCCGTTTAAAACAGTTTTAAAATAGTGGTGTTTCTACAAGAAGGTAATTTGTTTATTATCATTCATTCTTATTATATCGTTAATTATACTTTTGCTTATTTCTTATTATATTTTCATCGTGAATATACAACAAGACTGTTGAATACAAAACACCGACTAATTTTTAGGTTAGGTTGTATTATTTTTCTCTTGAAACGTTTAGGAAACATCAAAAAATAATTTTAAAAATCACTTTATTTCTAATAATGAGATTAAAAGAAATTTGTTGTCATTAAGTTCTTGTTTTTTAACATCTTGATTCAGTTTATTAAGTCTATTATGTAAATTTTAACAAATCGCCAAGAAAATGTTTGAATTTTGAATTTACAAATATACGATAACTGAATGTACAAATACAATAACTTTTTTGAACAAAATATAATTTTGTTATTTGCAGGTAAAGAATATTATCAGGAAATTGTGTAAAAAGTTTCGGATTTAAAAAATGGGTCACGGAAAATGCATTGTCACAGGATGTACATCGAGTCACTATAAAGAAAAGACTAAAGGGAAGAGTGGAAGATTTGAAGTAGATCCAAAAAAGAAGACACACTTTTTTTCTATTCCGAAAGTTGGTTTAGAATTGTGGAAAAATGCCCTTTCGGGAAATAAAATTATCGTTAAGCCTGGACAGTCAGTTTGTAATAAGCATTTCTCGAAAAAAGATTTACGCTGGAGGAAAGTATTGAAAGGGCCAAATGGAATGATTCTTGGAGTGGTAAAGTCAACTTAATCAATTTCATATTTTCAAGTTTAATATTTAATGTGCAGGCCTTAAATATAATGACTTTTTGGATTTTTTCCGATTATTTAAAAAAAAAAGTCACAAAAACAAGATCATTGTTAACAAACATAGTGACTTTCTCTAACGAAATTAAACTCAAACTTTATAACAAATATTTTTGAATTTTTTTTTTAAATATTAAATTTTCAAAATACATAATTAAAAAATTTTTAAACAATTTAAATTTTTTAAATAATATTGGATTTCTCAAAAAAGGTTTTAAAAAATTTTCAAACTTAAAAAAAATGAATTCAAAAAAGTTCATATTAAAATAATTCTTAAAACAAAAAACAATACCCACACAGCACCAAAAATTTCCTGAAAGTCACCAGGACTTCGTTCAGAGAGGTTAGAAACATTGAGTGTCTATGTTCATGAGTGATTGTGCGAATGTTCTAATGTCCACATAAACGGAATATTAAACATCAACCTTCATCAAAAATTAAACTCCAAAAATTTACTTCGGATGTTCAGTCTATATTGTAAATATTTGGAGTTTAATTTTTGCAAAAGGTTGATGTTTAATGTTCTGTTTATGTGGACATTTGAACATCCACTCAATCTCTCATGAACATCGCCACTCAACGTTTCTAACCTCGCTAAATGAGGTTCTTTCGAGTTTCAGGAAATCTTTTGGTGCTGTGTGGGTATTATTAATTACTTTAACAAAATTGTTTCAAAATAATTAATTTTGAGGGTAAATTCGCTCACCATTATTATTTTAGCAAAATGTATTATAATCTGCAAAAATAAAACTAAATATTCTTTAGAATAAATAAAGGAAAAAATTAAGAACAATGTCCAAAGTTATTGGAATAAATATTTAATATTGTTTTATCAATAAGTAATTATATTCAATCATTCAATTAAACGTACTCATAACCATAAAAAATAAGGTTAAGTTTGACAGTTTAGTGCTTAAATCGTTTTAAACCGTTTAATTTCCAGTTATAAGAGTACTATTATTAAAAAAATTGAATTATGTTCGCGATATAGGAAATGTAATGTTCAGAAGGATTCAACTTTAAAATTTCGAAGCAAAGCTTTATTACCTACGTTTGCATACTACTTGTTCAATATGAAAATTACTAACTTGTGGTTTAAATATAATTTTTATTGAAAGTTATGAATGAATCTGCTGCAAATAAATTTTAAATTAACCAAAATTAATCAAAACAACTGTAAATCTTAAATATTTCTGTCTACAAAGTATGTTAATCGCATTTCTAAAAAAAGTTATCTGTTGAGCGAATTTACCCTACATAAGCGAAATTAGCCTCTCTTAAAATAATTCTTGGAATTTTTTATCTTACATTTATAAAATTAATTGTCTTTAGAAAAAGTAAATTGAAATGGTAAAAAGTCTATTTTAATAAATGTCATTAAAATTATAAAGAAATCGTATTTTTAATTCAATTATAATTTATTAATTTCTATAATCATATATCTCAATTTCTCCAAGAACTTGATTATTTTTTCTATATTTTTCAAAATATGTTTTATAAAATTCACTTACACTCCAACACCAGTTTAGCGAACTTTTTGAGTTCTGATTCACGATTTTTTTATCCTGCCTCGTTAAAGGAGTGTATTTGCAAAGAAATTTTACTGAAATTTACTTATTTTCAAAATTTATTTACTAAATTTCATTTATTTGGAAACTTTGCAAATAAATTATATAATAATTGAAAAGTCAGTTATCTATAATATTTTCGTTTAAATATTTTTAATAATTCATCTCATTAACTTTTTTTAAAACAAAATATAATGTTTTAGAGTTACATTTATTATGAAAAATTGAGTTTTTGTTTTTTAGTAATTGAATTGTTGAAGAATTTATCGAAAGTTATGAAAATTAATTTATTTTGTGAACAATTTTAGTTAAAATTTCTAGAAAGTAATAAATAAATATTGAAAAAGTTACAAGGAATTTTTTAAAATCATTGAATTTAAAAAGCTTTGAAAGAACAATTAATATAATACATAAACACCAACTTTTTTTTCTCTTTAAACAACTGAAAACCCTTTTTTTGCGCCATAAAATTGTCCTGAGATCTGAATCTACATACAATTTTATTAAATTATTTAATTCACAATAATTAATAAAATTAATTACCCGTTTATTTCTAGAGTGCCGATTTCAAAATGCCAAAATTAAAGGAAGGAGCCGTGCCATCTAGACGTCTAGCAAATAATCCAGACGAAGAATCTGAATCGGATTTGTCAATTTCAGATGAAGATTTAATAAAGAAAGAACCAGTCGACACTGAAAGTAACGTCGAGGACATTTTTCAAAACTTCGAAGAAATTGAACATTTCGAAGCCTATTATCATTTAGCAGCCGAAGCCAAATTGAAAATATCAAAATCAACCGAGGAAATTTCTCTATTCGAAATTATTAACGGAAATGAAAAAAGCGTTGCCCTCCCTCCTGTTTGGACGCGACAAAATCTCATGTACAATGGTGAAAAAATGGTTGTATTCAATCAATTCGTTCCTAAAATGGAAAACGGAATAATACAACCCTGCTGCTCAAAGCAACTCCTACTCGACAAAAATTTACAAACGACAATTTTCATAACACGTCAAAAACTAAACAAAGAAAATAGTGAGATTAAAGACATCAGCATAAACAGTATCGATGATCTTGAATATTTACTAAAAATTGTTCACTCATGGCGTATTTGCGCTGGATTAAAAATTCAGTTCAACGATATAAAAGAATTTTCATTTATTCACGTTGATAAGGAGGGTGTTATTCGTAGTTTGGAATGTACACTCTATATACCGCCATTGTCACGCAGTGGAAGTTGTGATTATTGTAGAAAATCGAAAAAAACTGTTGCCCAAAAATTGGCGCGAATGGAAAAAAGTCCAAGTTTGACGCGTCTTCGTTTATGTTTGACGGGTAAGCAAAAAAAGAAATTGGACGAAATGAGACGTGAAATTAAAACATTGAGACGTGGTAGAGCGAGATCATTGGTGAGAATTAAATTGTTGAAGGAATTAAGAGTTCGTGAACGTGAAGAATATTTGCGTTGTCAAAAGACATTGGATCAAATGTTAATGGCGAGTAGTCTTGATGCAAATCAAAAATTAGTCACTAAGGAAATGTTGGCGTCGACAAAACAACCGCCACGTGGAAGACGTTACTCAAAAATATGGATTTCGTTTTGTTTGACATTGCACCGCAAATCGCCGTCTGTGTACAAATTTTTGAAACTTAATAATGTTTTACCGTTGCCTGCAACTCAAACTCTCAGCAGGTATTTATTTGTAATTTGACTTCTATTTTTTAAAATATCTCATATTTTTCTTTCAGATATTTCATAATTTTTTCGAAAATGTTTTACGAAAAAACACATTTTTATATAAATATTAAAAAATAGTTGTTTATTCACAGAAGTAAACTTTGTACTCTTCTGCATAAAGCTACTATTTATTATTTCTACTGTTTGCCAAAAACTATTCGAAAAATATCAAATTTTTAGAATTGATAAGAAAATTCTGGATTTATTTATTTTTATTTGGGTCATTCCATTATATTTCACCTAAAGTCGTTGCGGCCTATTTTCAGAAAAACATGATAATTTGTAAAAATGATTTTTAATATCAGCACAATCCATTTCTGTCAAATTTTTTATAAAATTATTCGTATTTGCTTTCGAATTTTAATTTTTAAGTGGAGGTGCAGGGAAAAAAGGTTATTTTGACAGCTCTGAAAATTTAATAAAAAAACACAAAAATAATTTAGATAGAATAAATGTTTTGATTGAAATTTAATCACAATAGTTCAATTTACTTATATAAATTGATTGCTATGTAAAAAAGTCCAAAATATTAGATGAAAATTGATTTTTAATCTTATCTGTCATATGCCAAAATTCACCATATTTTTATTATATTTTTCTAGAAAGTTTCTAAATATTTTAAAATGTATTACTACTTAATATTAAGTACTTTCAAAGTACTTTCATATCATGAGTTGACTTTTTAATATTATGGTGTAGAAATATGAAAAATGTTACCTTGAATATTGAACTTTCCAGGATTTTCGGTGATTTTGAACACTTCTAACTCCTCAGGTGCAAAATAAAAAAATCAAATTTTTCTCCTTATATTTAAATTAGACCCTGTTTTCCATTCTGTCAAATTTTGGCGATGGATTTCAAACTATTTTATAGTTTCATTCAGTTTAGAAAATCAGCTTCGAAAAACGAAATTGAAGGTTAAAATGCAAGTAGTTCTACGAAACTGAAGTTAGTTGTCTTAATAGCCATTTATTTATTTAAATTAAAATTTAAGTCTGCAAATAAGATTTAAACATTAAAATTCATAATTATTTTTTAAAAATATTATTTCTAAAATATATTTAAATATTTCAATTATAGCTATATTTGCTATAGCAATTTAATCCATAAAATATGAAAATAAAAATCGTTTATATTTCATCGTATGTATAAATTAAAAAAATTAAAATTTGTTATTACTTGCTCCTCACAATTACGTTCTAATCAATTTTTTAAATAAAATTTACCATGAAGCAATTTTTTTAATAGCTATTCATAAAACTTTTTATTGATGAATAAAATTTTTAAAATCAAAATTTTATTTACTAAGCATTTTTTTAAACTATATATAATTGAATTATTTAAATATATTTTAGAAATTATATTTTAAAAAAATAATTATGAATTTTAATGCTTAAATCTTATTTGCAGACATAAATTTTAATTTAAATAAATAAATGGCTATTAAGACAACTAACTTCAGTTTCGTAGAACTACTTGCATTTTAACCTTCAATTTCGTTTTTCGAAGCTGATTTTCTAAACTGAATGAAACTATAAAATAGTTTGAAATCCATCGCCAAAATTTGACAGAATGGAAAACAGGGTCTAATTTAAATATAAGGAGAAAAATTTGATTTTTTTATTTTGCACCTGAGGAGTTAGAAGTGTTCAAAATCACCAAAAATCCTGGAAAGTTCAATATTCAAGGTAACATTTTTCATATTTCTACACCATAATATTAAAAAGTCAACTCATGATATGAAAGTACTTTGAAAGTACTTAATATTAAGTAGGGGAGACCGGGGCTAAACCGGACGGATTTGGTCTTTGACCAGAAAACTCGTACAAAAACATACTTTTTGCTAAAGTGTAATATACCGTTTTGAAGCTTGTACTTTCACCTACAAATCGCACTTGTTCGATTTAAAAATAGTACAATAGCTTTAGAGATATGTTGTTTCGAAGGTGACTACCTCAAAAACGAAAATCTGAAAATTGGTGGGGCTAAACCGGACACCCCATGGGGCTAAATCGGACACGGCCAATTAATTAAAGAATGAGATACAAATTTTCTTTTTTTTTGGTAAAAAAGTCAAATCAATTCTTCTTTTATTTATTTGTAGATAGTTCTATACAAAGAATATAATATAATATGTAAAATCGGTAATAATTATAATATAAAATGAATTACAGTTTTCAGGCTTATCTGTTTGTAGCAACTCGCATGCGAATTCGAGTTTTAAAATAAATTCTTTATTTATTTATTTATAAAGTGGTTCTAAGCTAAGAATATAATATAAAATAGTTAATTAATATAAAATAAATTAAAGAATTCAAAGATTTGGTTGTTTTTAATCACGATGTCCGATTCAGCCCCACACCGTCATCTAATAATTAACCTGCAATATATTGTTTCTTCTTAATGTTTTCCATTAAACTTTTTTCTACTAAACTCAGTACACCTTGAGCTAAAAAAAATGGCCGTATGATATTTGCACTTTAATTTTAACGATAAAAACCCAAAAAAATGAAGAAAAATTTTTTTTACTTTTACCCGAAGAAATGACATTTTCACATATTAACGGCAACTATTATTACAAGAAAATTGACACGTCCCTAAAACCTCATGCAGCATATGCATCACGAAATTGCGCGTTCATAGGTTATTTACACGATTTGAAATTCTTCACGGTTTCGGAAATATTTGACTCGTCCGGTTTAGCCCCGGTCTCCCCTAGTAATACATTTTTAAATATTTAGAAACTTTCTAGAAAAATATAATAAAAATATGGTGAATTTTGGCATATGACAGATAAGATTAAAAATCAATTTTCATCTAATATTTTGGACTTTTTTACATAGCAATCAATTTATATAAGTAAATTGAACTATTGTGATTAAATTTCAATCAAAACATTTATTCTATCTAAATTATTTTTGTGTTTTTTTATTAAATTTTCAGAGCTGTCAAAATAACCTTTTTTCCCTGCACCTCCACTTAAAAATTAAAATTCGAAAGCAAATACGAATAATTTTATAAAAAATTTGACAGAAATGGATTGTGCTGATATTAAAAATCATTTTTACAAATTATCATGTTTTTCTGAAAATAGGCCGCAACGACTTTAGGTGAAATATAATGGAATGACCCTGAACAATTTTTTTGTTTGTTGAGAAAACGTTTTTGAAACTGAAAAGTACACAAAAAAATTCTTTAATTCACTATTCAAAATTAAAATCTTTCAAGTTTTGTCAAAATTAACACAGATTTTGAAATATTTATAATTAACAGTTTCACTTAACACGTTATACAAACTGGTAATCCCCATAATTCATATAATATATTTTTAAACAATATAAATAGGATTTTATTACTTTTTTAGGAAACAATAATTTACGAGAAATTCAAGCCAATCCTATAGAAAATAAATATTTTTACTTTATCGTTTCACATGAAATTACAATATCCGTTTTAGAGAGAATTTTCACTACTTCCTGCTAATCATTGAAACCAAAACTTTAATACTTTTTTTCCACAGTAATCATAAATTTATGAATCACATATTTACCTTATTTTACTTATATATAAATTTATTACGAAATCTAACTTCATCAATCCATTATTAATCTAAATCTAATCAATTTGTAATCGATTAAAGTTCCACTCTATCACTCTATATATTTCTTAAATTATTAAAAAAATGACAAAATATTCTTAAAATGATACTTAATAATATACAAAAGGTTTCAATAAATTTAATCTATCCGTATATCTAAAAAAAATTTTCAAAAACAATCTTCTTTTTCAGGATGAAACCATTAACCCCCTCTAACTATTACTACTTGAACAATTGAATAGAAAAAAAATACATGTTAATACATTTTAAAAAATATTCATTATTTAATAAATTTTCTATTTTTAAGGTTCGCTCAACAACATCCAACAGTGGATCAGGAAATTTCTTTACTTGAAGCTAAGGAAATGGAAATGGATACAGAAGATATTGCGGAAGTCGTCTACGAAAACGAGATTGTCCCCTCAGAAGAGTAAGATTTTCTTCTTAAGGGGAGACACCACCTCCCCATTTTGACCCCCTTAAGTTTTAATTATCGAAGAAGGTTATATTTTTTTCTTACATCATTTTTAACCTAAAAACAAATAGGACGCACTGTAAAAAAAAACCATGATGATTTTACCATGTCCGACGTGGTAAATAAGTTACACCACGTCCTATATGGTAACATTTCTATATGTGGACGTCCACATGAAAAGGGCCCATTTTGTCGGTTCTAGTTTTCGAGTTATTTGCAATTTAATACTTTTTTGAGAAAAACCTTATTTTTTTTAAATTTTTTATTATCAATCTACATGTTTTGACAAGTCAAATCATGAGGTTTTCATTAATTTATCGTTAATTTAAGTGGTTCTTTATTGGTTCTTTAGAAAAAGAAAAGGGCTTATTTTGTCGGTCCTTTGCAAAAATATTCCATATTTTTGAAATGGAGGGTCAAAAAAATTAAAACCTCTTGATTTGTCATCTATAAAGTACTCTGAACTCAAAACAATTATTATCTGAATAACTTCCGAGAAGAATCAGAGATATTAATGTTAGAGTCATTGATTACGTAGTCGTAGATGTAAAAAATGTCGATATTTCGTCAAAATTTCATAATAAAACCTGTTAAAAATTTTTTAATAAGTTTAATTTCTATTCTTTACCTTCAAATGACACAATAAAATTGTCCCCAATCATTAATCTTGTACAAAAATGGTTTATTAATAAGAAAATCGCCTTTTTAGAAAAGGGCCCATTTTGTCGGTTTTTCGTATTTTCAAACAGAAAGGGGGGGTGTGGGGTGGTTTTAAAAAGTTAAAACCTATTGGTTTTTCATCTTTATGGTGCCCTGGACTGATAACAATTATTATCTGAATAACTTCCCAGAAGAAGCAGAGATATCACAATTAATAGGTATCACAATCTTTAATTCCGTTTTTCTCGAAATGAGGTATTTGTCACTATAAACTTTGAAATTCTGTTACTTATCGAATTTTTGACCAAAAAAATTGTATGACCACTCAAAATTTTCGAAATTTTGGAAGGAATTCGCCCATATAGGTAAGTCCAATAGTGCCAAAATGGGCCCTTTTCATGTGGACGTCGACATATATCATTGGTAAAATAACCTAATCTTTATATTTTTTTACACATTCATAGTAAAAAATATAAAGATTATGTTATTTTACGAATTATATATAGTAAAGTTACCATATACGACGTGGTGTAACTTTTACTCGATGCATATTTTTGAAAATACATACAAAATAAGCCTAGAAAAAAAATTTCGTTAAAAAATATTGAAAATCGTAAGAGAAGATTAAATTTGAATGTTTAAATATTTAAAATTTCGTCTTTTTTCGAAAGCCCTATACCTACAATCTTATTAAAAATAGTTATGTTTTATTACGAAAATTAATGAGCTGAATGCAAAAATTGTGTCAAATAAGTCATTTTGAAAATTTATAGATGTAGGGCTTTCAAAACGTCAACATTTTAAACATTTAAACATTCAAAATTAATCTTCTCTTACAATTTTGAATATTTTTTAACGAAAATTTTTTTGTAGGCTTATTTTATCTTTAAAAATTTAATTTTCAAATTTTTGACCATCCTATATGTTTTTGGGTAAAAAATGATTTAAGAACAAAATATGACCTTCTTCGATAATTAAAATTTAAAAGGGGTCAAAATGGGAATGGTGCCTCCCCTTAAAATAAATAAATTAAAATTAATTTTATTTTTAATGAATTTTTTTTAAATTTCTAATTAACAATTTAATTTTATATTTTAATTTAATAATTTAGTTTACAGATTTAGTTACTTTTTTATTTTAGCTTGTTTCAGATTTGTTAATTTATAAATAAAATTTGATTGTAGTGAGATCTTATTTTGTTTTGAAAAATCCATTCATATAATTTGATAATTATTTATTAGCTTTCGCCCGTCGACGACCGGCATCATCAGATAATTTTAAAACAAGAGGGTTTCTTAGCGGTAATTACTAAATATATAATTTAAAAAAACCAAAACATTTTATTATGTCAATAGACACACTTGAAAAAGAAAAACATGTCGTTAAAAACAAAAATAACAAACGGAAAAAATAAAAGGAAAAACAAGACATGTGGATTTTTTTCAAAACAAAATAAGATCTCACTAAAATTAATAATCCAAACAAAATAACAAAAAAAAAAAAATTTGATTGTTTTCAATAAAACTGATAATTGTATTCTGCGCCTCTTCTTCATGATCAAATTGTAGTCCTCCCACTTGCCGCCAATATTGCCACATTTTTTAACGTTTTTAAAAGAAACAAAATACTGCCAACTCCCCCTCTCACGCGTTTCCCTTCAATTTTTTCATTCTTTCGCTTTGTGTCGTGCCGAAAAGCCACGTTTATTCTAGAAGTGATATTTTAAGTAATAAAACGAAGAAAAATGCCAAGAAAACGAAAATATTCATCATCAGAAGACTCTTCAGAAACAGAAAAAATGAGATACGATGTGAAGAAATTAAAAAAGAAGATAAGAAAGAGAGAAAAACGTCATCGAAGGAGAAGCAGTTCATCTTCAACTGATTCAGAGAGTTCAAAATCTTCTTGTAAGTAAATTTGCGGAGGCTCTAACCTTTTTTACGCAATATATTACTTATAAATAAAATATTGAAATGTTTTAATTCTTAATTTCTGGGCTCTAACCCAAAATTTTGAAAAACGAGTATAATGCGCAGG
Source organism: Leptopilina myrica (nomen nudum) (assembly GCA_032872475.1). Lineage (NCBI taxonomy): Eukaryota > Metazoa > Arthropoda > Insecta > Hymenoptera > Figitidae > Leptopilina > Leptopilina myrica (nomen nudum). The sequence continues at coordinate 11,080,199 of CM065467.1, forward strand.
CTCTAACCAAAAAGCATTACCTCGTAACCATGGTAACAACACAAACATTTTTCAACTTGAAAAATGAGTGTTGTTTTTTCTTCACAGGGCTCTAACCCTCAAAACATTTTCAAAACCTGTAATTTTTACAAAAATTAAATAAAAAATAAATAAATAAAAATTACAATTTTACTTTACGAAAAGGGCTCTAACTAGAGGTGTGCAAAAAGCCCGAAAAGCCGGGTCGGGTCGAATTTTTTTCGGGTCGGGTCGGGCTCGGGTTTTCTCGATGTATCGGGTACCCGAATTCATTCGGGTTCTCGAAATTTTTGGGTAGCCCGAAATTTTCGAGTAACCCGGAATTCTCGGGTACCCGAATTCATTCGGGTTCTCGAAAAATTCGGGTACCCGAGAATTCTGAGAACCCCAACGAATTTGAGTACACAAAACTTCGAAAATTTGTCGAATATTTGTAGTTATGCATTTTCTCAAATGTTTTATTACTAAATAAGAACTTGAATACTTCCAAGTTATATAAATTCGAGAATTCGAACTTTTTAAGGTTTAGAGCATACCAGAAAATTTCGAGAACCCGAATATAGTCGGGTACCGGAAGATTTCGGATATTTAAACAAGCTTGACCCGGCCCGAACCCGAACTGTCTAAGCCCGACCCGACCCGAAAAGTGAAAAGCCCGAAATTACCCGGTCGGGTTTCGGGTTTTTTGCACACCTCTAGCTCTAACCCTAAAAATAAAAGGTCTAACCTGAAAAATATTCAAAAATTAATATTAAAAAAAATTAAAAATCTATAATTTCAACAAATATTAATTTTGTAAAATAAGAATTACAATTTTATTATTATTACAAAAAGGGCTCTAACCCTAAACAATAAAAGGCCTAACCTGAAAAATAAATAAATATAACGACTGAAAAACAAAAATTAGTTTGTACCTTTAAATTTTACAGCTCGTAGCAGCGAAAATCAGCAAAGAGAACGAAGCAGGTCAACTAGTTTACCTAAACATCCTGATGATTCGAAAATAGACCATGATTCCAATTCTGTCAATGATGCAGAACAAGAGAAAGGATTGAGTGAGGACTTGAAAAATGCTATAGGAAAACGGGTGTATGAAGAAAAAATACGATCAAACCCTATTCAATCCGAGGTTGCGCTTCGCTGGGAAGATATTTTGAAAAAAGGTCTACCGAAAGATGATAAAGAAAACACCTTCAAAAAATATTTCGTTCCTGAAAATTGCTTATTAAGCGAACCTCCTAAGCTGAATCCAGAGATTAAAACAATTATTCAAGATTCAGTGCAAACTAGAGATTCGAGAATCGTTCTTAAGCAGGAAAAAATCACACTATGTTTAGCAGCCACGGGAAAAGCAATGACTATACTGCTCAATAAAAAGGAAATGGACATGTCTGTCTTAGAATGTTTGGGAGACGCCAGCAGTCTTTTATCTGATCTGCAACATGATGAATCAGTCATCAGAAGAAGCCTTATCATTGCAAATATTAATCCAAATTTGAAAGAAACACTAGCTAAACTTGAAGAGGTATTGAAATCTGCCAAGACCATGGCTGCAGTATCCAAGGATTTACGTCCAAATAATAATAATAAAACTACAAAAATGTCAAAAAACCTGAAACCCCCGCTTCGGCAACAGAAGAATTATGCTGCGGCGACATCCGAATCAGAAGTACCAACCGAGGAAGGATTCGCAGCATCATCAGAAGCGCCGTTAAGTAGTGAAGTAAGTCAAACAGCGGGAAGACTAAAGAATTTTTATACCGCTTGGACTAAAATTACATCTGACAAAACTATTTTGTCTTGGATTAAAGGATATAAAATTCCCTTTATCTCCAGTCCAGTTCAGAATCATGAACCACGTGAAAGAGAATGGTCAACTGATGACGCAACAAAAGTTCGTCACCTTCTTTCCGATCTAAAAAATAAAGGTGCAATTAAAAAATGTAAAAATGTTAATGGTCAGTTTATATCAGATGTCTTTTTAATTCCAAAACCAGATGGTACATGCTTACCATTTGGTTTAAATACTGCTCCTTTTGTATTTACAAAACTTATGAAACCAGTCATAATTTACTTGCGAAAAATGGGACTTCAGTCAGTTATTTATCTCGATGATATATTACTCATGGGTAACTCTTACCAAGAATGTTTAGAAAATGTTGAAGAATCTAAAATTTTTTTAAAAAATCTGGGTTTTATAATTAATGAACAAAAAAGTGAATTAATTCCAAGCAAACAGTGCAGCTATTTAGGTTTTATTTATGATTCAGAACAGATGATCGTGAAGTTACCTGAAACTAAAAAAGAGAGTATAAAAGATCATCTTAAAGATCTAAAAGAAAATCAAAGAATAAAAATAAGAAAATTCGCAAAAATTATTGGTTTTTTAAACTTTCTATACTTAAGTATAACATGTTATTTTGGCACACTTTAGTATAATTTTGCAAAAAATACTATCCTGTAACTAAGATATAAATATAAAAATATTTTCAAAAAATTGAAAATTACACATTTTTTAATGTAAAGCTTTTAAAATATCTGTTTAAAAATGGTTTTAATGTCAAAAATTGAGAAAAATATAACTGATACTAATTACTATTAAACTTAAGTTAGTAGCATGTTTGGGATCTTTGATTAAGATTTTAACGTCAAAATAATACAATTCAGAATTATTTATTCCTCCAATTTTTTTACATATACATACATACATACATTAAAATTTTTAAGTTTATTTCTGGAATCATTGATGTCAATAACAACTATTTATGCTAAAATTTTGAAGTTTAAAGCAATGTACAGACAGACATCTGATTTTATTAATAAGGATGGTAAATGATATTCAAAAATATTAATTCATAGCATTAAAATTATTTTTCAATTATTAAAAATGAAGATTTTTTATGGGGTCAGTCCATTATATTTCACCTGAAGCCGTTGCGGCCTATTTAAAAAAAAATCTCATAATTTGTAAAAATGATGTTTAATATCCATAGAATTCATTTTTGAGAATTATTTTATACAATTTTTTGAATTAAACTTAGAATTTTAATTTTTAAGTTGAGTTTCACAGAAAAAAGGTTAGATTGACAGTTATGAAAATTTAATAAAGTCAAGAAATTTGTATTATCTTAATTATTTCCATGCTTCTTTATTAAATTTTCATAACTGTCAATCTAACTTTTTTTTTGTGAAACTCAACTTAAAAATTAAAATTCTAAGTTTAATTCAAAAAATTATATAAAATAATTCTCAAAAATGAATTCTATGGATATTTAACATCATTTTTACAAATTATGAGATTTTTTTTAAAAATAGGCCGCAACGGCTTTAGGTGAAATATAATGGACTGACCCTATGATAAAATAGATACTGCAGAAATTCAAGAATACCTGTGATACGATACTTGGATAATAAAATGTTTTGTTATTTTAATTCTAGATTTAACTTTTAAAGATTTTTTGAGCATTGTAAAGGCAAAAGTTAAACAGGGTGTCTATTATTATTTCTGTTTTACAAACTATCAGGTTTTTCCCAGCTTTGTCAAAATTTTTTTAGGTGTATTTTTTTATCAAATGTAAATTTTCTTGATAAATATTAACGATAAATAAAACTTCAAGTGGCTACAAAAATTCACATATTTTATGAAAACACTCTTTGATGGGTTTTTGTTTTTACTAATACTTTTAACAGGGGTTCTGCTAACTGGAAAAAACGGGAAATATGCAGGAATTTAATTTAATCGGGAAAAACTGTGAATTCAGCTTATGCAATATAGGTTTTATTTTAGATTTTAGCAATTATGATACAATTAGTTCGAATTCGACTTTTTAGTCGAATTAGTTAGTCGAAAATTAGTAGAAATTTTAGATAAACTTATAATACTATAATTAAATTACTACAAATAATTGACAAACATTGTTTTCTGCATGTTAATTATTTAAAAATAAATTATTTGATGATAAAAAGTCAATCACTGATTTAAAATATTAATATTTTTCTAATAAAATAGTTGATGGTAGCTAATTATTATTTTTTCTGATCGAATTAAATTCCCCACTATTTCCCATTTTGGAGACTGGTAGACACACTATTGAATGTATTTGAAAAAACTAAAACCCGTCGAAGACGGGTATGACAGCTAGTTTTAAATAAAATAACAAAACAGATATGGTCTTGGTGCGAAAAAAGAAATATTTGGATATTCGCGTCATATATCCCGTCAAAAGTAAACGCTGAAGCAGATCTTGAATCGCGACGAAAAGAATCAACTGCAGAAATTGAGCTTTCGGACGAAGCTTTTTCCAAAATTGTTAACAAATTTGGCGAACCTGAAGTTGATTTATTTGCCACAAGGGCTAATGCTAAATGCAATAAATTCGTATCATGGAAAAAAGATCCGGAATCATTTGCCATTGATGCGTTTACATTAAATTGGGGGAAATATTACTTTTATGCTTTTCCACCAACCTCTGTCCTTCTGAAGTCACTAAATAAAATAAGAAACGACAAAGCAGAGGGTATAATGGTTGTACCAGATTGGCCATCACAACCGTGGTACCCACTGTTTCAAAAAATGCTAGTCTCCAGAACCGTAAAAATCGAAGCAAAAAATAACCTAATTTTTCTTAATAGGGAAACAGATCAGTTTTGGAACAAAACTACCCTGGTGGCCGGTCGCTTGTCAGGCAAGCTTTGGAAGCAAAAGGAACACCAGAGTCTTCAATAGAAATTATGCTGTCTTCTATTACTGCATCGTCCTTCAAACAATACGATACATATTGGAAAAAGTGGTGGAAATTTTGTTGCGAAAAAACGTTGAATCCATACAACAGTTCAATACCGGACATTCTAACATTTTTGACAAATTTATTTGAAAAAGGCGCTGCCCACAGCTCTATTAATTGTGCTAGATCAGCAATTTCCTTACTCGTTGGACCGGAAATGGCTCAAGATTTTGTCATCAAGAGATTTTTCAAAGGAATATGTAAACTAAGACCTTCGAAACCAAAATACGATTCTACATGGGATCCAAAAATCGTACTGGATCATTTATCATCTTTACCTAGCAACGATGATCTGTCTCTAAAAGTTCTGGGTAAAAAACTCATATGTCTCTTGGCCTTAATCACTGGACATAGACTGCAGACTTTTTCATTAATAAAAATAGAAAATATTTTAAAACAAGAAGAACGTATTGAAATAAAAATTCCTGATCCAATAAAAACATCGTCTGTTAACAAAACTCAACCGATCTTACGACTACCCTACTACAATCAAAATATAAAAATTTGTGCTGCGACAACCTTGGAAAATGCGTTCGCTAAATCCATTCTGGAATCCCAAAAATAATTTAGTTTCATGTTTCGTTTCTTTCTTCCTTAATTACATTATTGTTTTTTCCTTAAAATCAAACATACCATCTTTAAAAGATCTTCCAATTACAATTTCCACGTTTGTTAAATTGTTTCTAGAATAAAAAATGAAAAGAAAATTTTCAAATTTATTAAGTTGGTATTTTGCTTCTTTTAAAAACGTTTGAAAATGTGGCAATATTGGCGGCAAGTGGGGGGACTAAAATTTGATCATTTCAGAAGAGGCGCTTCATACAATTATAATAGAACTTCACTTAAGGTAAGTTCGTTTAATTATTTAATTTTTTGTAAAAAAAAAATAAAGATTCCTACATAACAATTTGTTGTAAACATTTAAACTTTTTAAGTCATATTTTCTACAAATTTAATATTCAATTTTTATTTATTAATTATTTACGAATTATTTATTTATCAATTATTCATTTATTATTTATCCTTTACTTATTTATTTGGTATTTACTATTAAATGGATACTGTTCACTTTACAAAAGTCTTTACAATCTCCTCACTTCACTTCAATATTTACTATTAGTATACATAATAATAATTTGCTATTCCGTAAACAGAAAGTGTCGTCTTTTGCTTTTTTATAAAATTAATGTTTTGATTGACAGATACACTCAAATCTCGCTATAACGAGAAGTTCGGGAGTCAAGTCTCCCTCTATTACGAGCGCTAGAGGAGAAATAAGAAATCCCCACTTTTACGATTCTTCATTCATTCTTTTAGTGTTTACAATTTACATAATGTCAAAATTACAAACGTAACCTAGTTTAATTTGAACTTTAACATACAAAAAAATTATATAAGCTAAAATTTTGAAGATGTTCGACTGATTGATATAATTTCAAATACGAAGTGACTTTTTTATTTTTATTTTATATAAATAAAATTGATTTTAACCAAATTTAAACCAACTGAATGTGCATTTGTTTATAAATAGTGGGGGCAATCGGCAGGAAATTTTTCTCGTTATACCGAGAGACGTTATAGAGAGCGCTCGTTATAGGGAAGGTCGTTATAGCGAGATTTGATATTTATTTCTCATAATTTTTATGAATTATTTTTATTTATTTGAAATAATGATAGTTTTACAGGATATTTTTCAAATAACATAAATTTAAATACGCGAAATAATATTTTACATAATTTTAATTTAATGGAAGATTTAATTTTTTATAATCTCCATTGCATATTATAATTAACAATAGATTTTCATTAATTCATATAATATTCTACGAATTACGTATTCAGTGACATAAAATAAAAACTAAGCAATAATGTTAGCATTAAATTTTAGATATATCTGCCTTTTGAGTAAATAATAATTATAAAGTTTAAAATTCCATGAAATAACAATTATATAGAGTTAAATTTGGGGAGAGTCATACGTACCTAAATATTGACAATTTAAGGAATTAAAAATTTGTAATCATAATTTTTTTGTGCGCTATATTTAACAAAATTCCAGGGTTTTCCACGACTTTGTCCTAATTATTTCCTGTTTTTTCTCATCAAATTTAAATTTATTTGATTTGAAAAAGTTTCTAACATTATTCTAAAGATGAACACATATTTATTGAAAGAATTTTATCTTAAAGGATTAAATTTTGTTTTCAATTTTGTATTCCTAAATTGCACCAAGCAATTATTCAACAATCTTGAAACAAGCTTATATAAGCTTACGTATAAAATTTCTTCAAGCTTTAAATGTTTAAATTATTCAAATTTTTCTCATTTTTATTTATAAAAAATATTTAAAAAATTTTCATTGTTAAAAAATTATGATTAACAAATAGGAAATATGCATAATTTTTATTTCTCAATAACAATATTGTTTACCAACTCATTCTTTTCTTTCAAGAAATAATTTTCATAATTTCTACACTAAAAATAATTTAATTGAATCAAATAAAAATAAAATAGTTTAATTGTTATGGCTAAAATATAAGGAACATATGGGAGCAAAAAATTAATTTTTTTTTATTTTTTAGATCGAAAAAATTTGCAATTTTTGAACTTTGGCGAAAGCATGGGGAAAATATAGGAGCAAAAGATTTGAATTTTCCTTTCTTGAGAGTGCAAAAATTTGCATTTTTAAAGTATGGCAAAAACATGGCGAAAATATAGAAGCAAAAATTTGATTTTTTTATCTTTTAGAGTAAAAAAATATCCAAATTTGAAGTATCGCCAAAATATTAGCAAAATATGGGAGCAAAAATTTAAATTTTTCTTTCTTTAGAGTGAAAAAATTTGCATTCTTGAAGTATGGCCAAAACATAGGGAAAATATGGGAGCAAAAAATTATGATTTTTTTATCTTTTAGGGTAAAAAAATTTCCAAATTTGAATATGGGAGCAAAAGATTAAAATTTTCCTTCCTTTAGAGAAAAAAAATATCCATATTTGAATTATGGCCAAAATATGAGGAAAATATTGGAGCAAAAAATTAAAAAAATTTTTAGAGCGAAAAAATTTGCATTTTTGAACTTTGGCGAAAGCATGGGGATTTGGAAAAATTGTTGCATGACCCTGATTGTCATGCCACCCTTTGAATATAAATTAGGCAGTATTTGTGATGTGAATTCTAAAATTCAAAATGGAGGATCCAAAATTATTGCCTAATTTTTAAAATTCAATAAATTCATCTAAATCGGTCTGAATTTTACTTCATGGAGGTTTTTAGGGTCGCTAGATACGAACCCAAGGCAAACTTTAAAAATACAAAATGTTAGATCCAATATGGTTGGAGATTTTTTGGAAAATGTTCTAAAATCAGAATGATGAATATTATCACTCGAGGATTCCTGAGGTCGCTAAATATAAATTCAAGATGAGAATTTACGAATTTATAATGGCGGATAATTTTAGGATTGCATAATACAAAACAAATTATTATTACATTAACACTACTGCAAATTAAACTACATTTTAAAAAGGTTGAAAAACGAATTGCTTGTAACAAAAATGTTCAATTGATTTGAACCATCATTAAATTTTTTTTCACTATTTTAGATTCTCTGTTTTAAATGTATAAATAAAAATTTTAGAAACATTATTTAATAACATATTCATTACATCCTTTTTCTCAAGAAAAATGAGAAAAATATTATCAAAATGAAATTAAGAAATTTTTAATTTGAGATAATAAATGTTAAATGCAATTTTTCATGATTTAAGATAACTTAAATTTTCTACTACCTCATAAATATGTTTTAGGGAATTATAGTAACAAGTTAATGATAGTACTATAAAAGTGATCTGAAACAAATCTGTCAAAAAATTACAAATTCAAAATTTGAAATTCCAAAAGACTTTATAATATAACCAAATAAACTAACTTAGGAAGACTTTAAAATTTCCCTATAAACATAATTTTTTATATACATATTACTTCTATTATTCCCTAAAAATACTTTTACGGAATCAAATGATTTTACTCTTGATAATGCAACATACATCTGACCATGATTAAAAACATCTCTCCTTAAATCAATGAATATTTTATAAAATGTTTGCCCTTAAGATTTATTAATGGCCATTGCGAAAGCCAATTTTATAGGAAATTGCCGTCTTTTGAAAGTAAATGGATATAAATTTTCACAATATAAAGTTACTCGATGTAAAAAAACAATATTTCCACTCTTATCTCCCGTTAATATTCGACATTTAATAACATTATGTGATAAATCTAAAACAATTATCCTTGTTCCGTTACATAATCCTTCATTAATACTAAGATTTCTAATAAGCATTAAAACAGAATTAATTCTTAAATGTAATTCATATGGTAGTACACGGAAAAACCTTTGAGAAGTCTGTCTCCCCACTGTCACAGTATTTCGCTTCTCACTGCATGGAAAGTCTGATCGCCCGCCACTGGGTGCGTAGCGTTACCGTTTTCGATAGACAAACTTCCCAAAAAGTTTAGAAAATAATAACTGGGTACGTGGGTCACTCAGTTTGGGAGTGCAGATGAACAAGTTTAGTGGTGGCGCTGATGCATAAGTTTCGGGTGAGCAGGCTGCTTAAAGGTTTTTCTGTGTAAAGAAGGCGGACAGAGAGTATTCAAATATTCTGGTAATAAAGTTTCAGGAAATTTTCCATTATCATAATTTTCAGTAGAATCAATACTTTTATATACTTTTTCACCTCTACTATCTAAGAGATTTACCACCCTTTTATTAATATCATCAACGTCAACATTTCTTGGTGCTAAAATTGCACACGTTGACAAATTTTTAAATTTTTTCTGTTGTATTAAATGACCATACATTTCTTCAGCAATATCTATATTTCCTTGTTGAATAATATGTTCTGGTAATTCGACGTTATCATCTTTATCATTTAATTCGCTATTGCCAACTTTAAGTAGGAAATCTACAAATTCTGTTTCCTCTGGTAAAGCTCTCATATCTTCTGTTAATGTATATGTTTTGAAATGTTTCCATAAGTGACTATTTTTTATTGATAAATTTATTATTTCTGATCTAGTACCTCGTTCTTTTATCGGTAAAATTTGTCGAAAATCTCCTCGTAGGATTACAAGTTTTCCACCAAACACTTCATTTGATTTCATTATATCTCTTAATAACTTATCCATAACTTCTAAGGCATATTTTGGAGTCATTGGTACTTTATCCTAAATAAGAACATCAATATTTTTTAAAAAGAGTGCTTCTTTTGATTGAACTTTAATATTTGAAGATGAATCACTGTACAGTGGAACAGGTAATCCTAAGACTTTATGTACAGTTTTCCCGTTAGGAAGCAGTGTGGCAGCTATGCCTGTAAATGCCATGTTGAAAACATTTATTCCTTTACTCTTTAGTAAATGCCATAAGGTAGTATATAAAAAAGGCTTTCCAGATCCTCCACAACCATTAATATATAAGCATTTAGAACTATTAAAGAAGAATCTTTTATTACTTCAAATATATAATCAACAATATTTTTTTGTTTAACATTTAATTTAGTAAAAATTCTCCTATCCTATCTTGATATGTTGCATAATACTTATATCATCAACCTGCTCAGGAAAATTTTCATCTATATCTAATAAACCCTGAAAATCAGTTATACAATATCCTTCATTCAATAACATTGATTTTATATTCCTATAAGCTATTTTTTCAGCTTCAATATTGTCAATTTTTGAATAGTCTTCTGACATTGGACTCTTAAATTTCTCCCAAAGTTTTTCCGGATGTACAGGATGACAATGAATGAGGATTCTTACAAATAATTGTCGAAGTGAATAAGGCATCATCCATAAAGTAGCTTCTTCCATTGTCCTAATCCACTCACTATTATCTTCTATAAGTTCTAATGCTAAACAGACAGATGTAAAAGATTCATGAATAACTCCATTACCTGTTCTTAAACTTTGGAAAGAAGTAACTCCTTTTACTGAAAGCAACAATAATCTAAGATGAAATAATTCCAATTGACGTGGATTAATTGAATACATTCTTCCCAATACTTTTTCTTTACGAATTCTTTTTCTCCATTTAAGAGATTTCGTTATCCATGTATAATGTTCTGGTATTTCTGTATAATAATACTGACAAGCAGTACCATCACGCTCATTAAGTTAAAAAAAATCGATCAATTTTGTATTTTTCTGTAAATCAAAAGAAACATTGTTATTATTTTTCCCTTCGCGAATAATAACATTCTGTTCATTTGGTAAATGTATGGGTAAACGATTAATACTGTGGCTTTTTTCCCTAAAGGTTTACTTAAAATTCTCCATACATCTTCAACTGGACCTACATATCTATTTTCTTCATAATTATTAATTTCATTATGATTGACAGTTACCTCGCCATTCGCATTTGTAATAATAATGGATGCAGCATCACGACCCTTGCAAATATATTTATATAAATATTTAACAGATTTTATACTTGAAACTATTTCCACATTTATATGACAATTAAATATTTCTGAAAGTATTGGACAATATGAAACCACATTAGAATTGTCAACAACAAATCCATTAAATCGCTCATACGTTTTATTATTATTTCTTCGACGACATCGAACATAACAATTGTCTTCAATTGTAGTTTCTTCTTGGTAACTCTTTGAAAATTTTTTTCAACAATTACCATCAATTAAACATCAATCTCCACAAGGTCCGTGAATATTATTTTGCATTATTATGTTATGCAAAAAAGGATTGCTACTTTCATCAGGAATTTCTTCAGAAATATAACGATCAACACTTTCAACTGTTAATATTTTGTAATTTTCTTTTAATATAACTAATAAATGAATATGTGGCAATCCTCTTTTTTGAAATTCAATAACATAAACGTAAGACTTAACTTCTCAAAATAACTTTTTTTCTACAATAACATTTAAAAGATGTTTCACCTTCAATGCAAATACTCCAGTTACTATATCAGGTCTGTCAGCAGCAGTTTGATAAGGTTTCAAATTTTCTTGTATCTCTTTCCACTTTGGATTACAGGTCATTGTAATAAATAAATCTGTTTTACCATGGCGACCAACCATAGCCATAGCAACCTGATATTGTTGCATCATATTACGATGTTATCCTATAAAAGTGGAAGGCAATATAAGCATTTTTCCAACATGTACATCATTTTCTGACGCATGGTTTTGTAAATAATCGATTAGTCCTTGATATGTTTCACTTCTCAATTGAGCTTGATTATTTGCACAAAATTGCAATCTATCTTTCTCTATTTTTACATAATTGTCAACTACCCATTATTGAAACAATCTTCCTTCATATAAAAATTGATTGAATTCCTTATCTCTAATAGCAATTTTGTATTTACAATAGGCAGACCTAGAAATAGTATGGTTTTTACTTCTAAAATCACTATCACTACGAATCATATTAATATTATAACCTTTATTTCCAAGAGGATAAAATATGGGATAGATCCATGGTGTAACATTTGGATCTAAATTACTAACTGATTTCAGTTCCTTTGTAGACTTATTATAAACCGTTACATAATTCTGGTATTTCTCCTTTTGAGTTTGTATTAAAAATTGCAGCAACTTCATTGTAACTTTGAAAATTATATCTTTTCTTATTCTAACCTTTTTTCAACGTAAACAATAGTTGTAACTCAGGGATTTCTTCATTATTTAAATCTTCTGGATATTGCACTAATTGTAATATAACAATACCATGACCACAACAATCATTGAAACTATTTTGTTTACCACTAACTCTTTCATCTTTAAAATTCTTAGCTTGACAAAGATTGCAATAATAATTCATATTTCGCAGATAATTTTCATTAGAATTTGATTCATGAATAATCTTGTCTTTTGCTATACTTGGCAAAGAAACAATTGATTTTTGTGTATTAAGTTTCAATTTTTTACTGTCCCGATAGTTTTTCTGAATTTCATTCCTACTTTTTCGAATTTTTTCAATTGAAGAGCTTTTCCTTTTCTTACAACTATCCTGTAATTGCGAAGTTGTTATTGCTGCAACAGGAGATATTGCATTTATTAAATCAGCAGATTGATTCGAATTTACATTTTTTAAATCAAAAGAAGAGTTTTTTTTATTTTATCAATACTATAAGTATTAAACAAAAATTGTTAATTGTTCTTTAAGAAGAAATGTTTAAAGCTCAAAACCTGACATATAAAATTTTTTTACAAGTAATTTTGAATAAGATATAACAAAAAATAAAGACTTCAAGAATTTACTTTCCAGCATCAAAATCACTTTTTCTACCATATTTTTAACAATAATAAATAAATAACAATGAAACTTGGCACAAACTTACAGTGTACCAAGTACATTATTTTGATCAAAAACCAAAATTACTCTGATTTACCACTTTTGAATAAATTGAAGTGATCTATTTTATTTCCTTATAAAGTGATCCAAAAATGAGAAAATGAAATTTCTTTCGTAAATTGCAAATTCGACGATAACAAAAAAAATCTCATCTATACAAAAGAAAAGCGCTTTAGTCGCATAAATTCACAACAAAAGTCACGAAAAGTCGCATAAAATTTCCGAAAAAGTCGGAAAAAAGTCGAATGAAATTTTAGGAAAAAAACGTCAAAAAGAAAACACGAAATTGTCAAAATTGTAAAAAAAATCAGGCAGAGAAGCAGGCGCAATGCGCCTACATCATAGGGTTTCGTGGCCTAAAATTACAAAATTGATGATAATGATAATAAATGAATAAAAAATAAATAATACAAACTATAAGTTTTAACCTTCACTCAATAACCATTACCTTAACAACAATTGCCTTAGTAACGGTTGTTATGGCAAACATTAACATAGCAGCGGTTGCCATGGAAAACAGTAACATAGCAACGGTTGCCATGACAACGGCTGTTATGCCAAACATTAACATAGTAACGGTTGTTAAGACGTATGACATAAGACGTAATACTTAAGACTTAAGACCTTCCGATACCAAAGACGTGTGACGTAATACTTAAGACCTTCTTATACCAAAGGCGTAAGTCGTAAGACTTAGGACTTAAGACCTTCTTGTACCGAAGTCTTACTATAAGACTTAAGGCTTAATACATTAAGTCTTACTTAGGAGTTATGACCTTCTTATACCAAAGTCTCGCTATAAGACTTAAGACTTAATACATAAGACTTGAAAAATATACGGACGGAGACCGAAGTCTCGCTATAAGGGTTTTGTCCCTTGGCCACGAAACCCTAAAAATCACGTTTCTCGCCAACACATATACTTTAACATCAAACAATCTGGAATAATATTTAATAAAATGCATGGCAAAAATTTAATCAGGTACACGGAAAAGTTTTCGGGCGAGCTGCGTTCTCCGCGCGTAGAGAAGGTTTCCTAAAAGAGAGAAGGCATATCGCCTTGTAAATGGGTGAGCTTCTTTCTCTACTGGGAACGCTGCTCACCCAGTTTTGGACGAGCTGCGCTGAAAGTCAGTGGTACATACACGACTGGTTGAGCAGCTCGTCCAATGCTGGCCTGCTGCGTTATCTTTTTGGGACTACTGCTCCACCAGACGTGAAGTTGCGTAGCGTTACTAGAGCAAATAGAGTTGCTCGCCCAAAAACTTTTCCGTGTATTTTTAACATTTTTTTAAAAATCTGTTCAAAGTTTCAATTATTTTTATAAATATCAAAATTCAATTATTTAAAAAAAATCTAATAAAATGCCTGTCATAATTTCAATTATCTTTATAAATAATAAAATTCATCATGGAAATTCAATTATTTTCAAATTCTTTTTTTTTATAAAATCTTATAATATGAATAGTGATTTTCTCACTCGGTCATCTTGAATTATTATAAAACATGAAGACACCGATTGCTCCGAGTCGAAGACACGGAATGATCGATTTCTTCATGTTTTATAACAATTTTCTATAAGTAGAGTAAGTGTGGGTATTCCTGCGAGTGATACAATTATTGCGATTTTTAATAAATTATTATTTTCATTTTAGAATAAACACCTAATTTTTCGAAATAATTACAAAAATGATTTTGAATTTTATTTGATGAAATAGCTAATAACAATACACATTCTGTCAATTATTTAATTATTTATTTAAATTTGAAGTATATTACACTGAGAAAACATTATACTTAAATGAAACATAAACATAATGTTAGACGATTTTGTTTAATTGAAATTAGTTTGTAAGTTTAATCTCAATATATAGAAAATACCTACTGCATTGATTCAAAAGCATTATTAGTTTGAATAATTATATTTAATATAAAATATTTTCTGTTACAGTTTAAACAAAAATTATGTTTACAAATTTTATGTTTGAATCAAACTTTAAAGTTAACTACAGATAATTTAAAATCAACCATAATTTATGTTTTATTTCAATATAGAATCTCCTAAACTGAACCAAAAAATATGTTTGAATTAAACTTAAATATGTTTGACTGTATAGCATAGATATTTTAAGTTTGACTTAAACAAAATTTTCTTGAATCAAATAATTTTTTTTCTCAGTGTATGTCAGAATTCTATGAAATTATCAAACATGGCAGTCATGAATACATATTAAAAAACGTTGATATTTCTAATAATCACTATAGTATACACGTTTTGGTGTTACTAACAAAAAAAGTATACCTTATGATTTGAAAAATATATTAATTCACTCATCTTTCATCGATTTTTAATTAATCATACTGAAAACTACAATAGTAGCAGGATTTTTACTGCATGTTAGTATTATTGCGATTTTTAAAATTTTTTAAATTAAAACTATTTTTAAAAATAGTTAATTTGGCCTAAAACTTGTTACTCGGGGGTTTTCGGGGTCGCCGATTACCAATATAACCTTAGTTTTCCAAAATTCAAAATGGCGGATCTAACTTTACAGAAAAAAAAAGTAAAATTTAATTTACATAAATAGTAACGTTTTTCAACCATTGAAATATTTGGAATTAACAAATAGTTCAGTTTTCTTCCTTTTCAACAAAAACGTTTTATTCGCAGTTATTTATAAGTTTTTAATTTTTATATATATTTTATATATTTTTTTGTTTATACATTTTATATATTTTATACATTTTATATTTTTTAGCGTTTTGTAGAAAAATTTGATTTATTCACATTTTATCAAATTTTGTTTAACAATATCTATCGCAAAATTTTTTGCTGGTAATATAATATAATATAAATTATATTATTATATTATATTTTATAATATATAATAAAAATATATAATTTGACTATTTGATGTTCTCATAATTATGAATTAATTAAATAATTTAGAAATTCAATTAAAATTAATTTAATAATTAAGTTATTTTTAATATTGTTAATAAATTATTTTTAATTAAATAACTGTCATAATTAAATGTATTGATTGATCAAATATTGAATTGTAAAAGTTAAATAAGTTAAATATATTGTTTAAATTTCAATTGTCTAAATTTTAACCTGTAGGTTGAAAAATAGGTTAAAATTCACCTAAATTTTGAGCGAGTTCAGGTCAGAGGGAGTTTTTCGACCATTTTTGCGGCGTAGATAAAAACTTCCCTTAAAATTAACCTAAATCTTGAGGGCAGAGTGAATTGTTCGTCAAAACTGCCCTTAAATTTCACCTAAATTTTGAGGGCAGAGCGATAAGTTTTTCAACCTTTAGAAGGGTATAAGGTTAAATGTACCCTTAAAATTGACCTAAATTTTGAGGGCAATTTTGACTATGATCTATCCTTATAGATCATAGTCAAAATTGCCCTCAAATTGCCCTAGTATAGGGGCCCCTATACTACTACCTGTAGGTTAAATATACCCTTAAAATTGACCTTAATTTTGGAGGGCATAGGGAGTTGTTTGTCAATTTATTTGACATGTAGGTTAAAACTGTAGGTTAAAATTGACCTGAATTTACGTCAAATGTAACGATATATGGGCCTACCTTAACAGTAGGCCAACCTTGACTATGTTCCCTCTATATAGGGGGCTCTTAGAAATCCTGACTCTGCGGCGGCGGCAGCGAAATGTTTTTATATAATAGGGAGAGAAATATCCCTATTAATATAAACTCATTTCGCCGCCGCTGATTCAGTCATTTCCCTTTCCCGCTACCCCCAAAATTTAGGTCAATTTTGAGGGAATTTTTGACCTAGACGTCAAAATTTAACCATTTTTGCTACCCTCAAAATTTAGGTCAATTTTGAGGACAGTTTGACCTAAACGTCAAAATTTGACAAACAATTTCCGCTACCCTCAAAATTTAGGTCAATTTTGAGGGCGGTATTGACCTAAACGTCAAAATTTGACAAACAATTTCTGCTACCATCAAAATTTAGGTAAATTTTGAGGGCAGTTTTGACCTAGACGTCAAAATTTGACAAACAATTTCCGCTACCCTCAAAATTTAGGTCAATTTTGAGGACGGTATTGACCTAAACGTCAAAATTTGACAAACAATTTCCGCTACCCTCTAAATTTAGGTCAATTTTGAGGACAGTTTTGACCTGAACCTTAAAAATTTGACAAACAATTTCCGCTACCCTCTAAATTTAGGTCAATTTTAGGGAAGTTTGACCTATGTGTCAAAAATTGTTAAATAATTTCTGCTACCCTCAAAATTTAGGACAATTTTAGGGCAGTTTTGACCTGAACGTCAAAATTTGACAAATAATTTCCGCTACCCTCTAAATTTAGGTCAATTTTAGGGAAGTTTGACCTATGTGTCAAAAATTGTTAAATACTTTCTGCTACCCTCAAAATTTAGGACAATTTTAGGGCAGTTTTGACCTACGGGTAAAAAGAGGCCCACAAACGTCTGTTACATTACGTCGAAATGTACATGTAATTTTACATTCTTCTTTTACCTACTTGTCATAAACGTTCATATAATGGCCCTTAATTTATGTCAAAATTTATGTCAGATTTGATTTATTGTTAAAGCTGCAAGTAAAAAGGGTCGTATTAATGCCTTTGATGATACTGCAAAATCTATGCCAAATTTAACCAATTTATTTGGTTAAAACCATGTTTTATTTGATCTTTTTTTTACCTATATGTCAAAAAGTGGTCCCTGTGTAGGTCGTTACATTATGTCAAAATACATGTTTAATTTTACCTATTTTTTGAGCTACGGGTTTTAAAAAAAACCTTAATGTGGGCCATCACATTACGTCAAAATTTGATCTGTGTTTTACCTACAGGTCAGAGCTTGCCCCCTCAAACAGGCACGTTAAATAAGACGTCAAAGCCTATGCCAAAGACAATTTTTTTACTTGCAGACGGTTATGTTACTTTAAAATTGATGACAAAGATTAAAAATTTCAGAATGGCTAATATCGTAAGATCGCATTTTACAATCTTTATATTATCTATAAATAGAAGTAAATATAAAATTAGAGGGTAGGCGCGCAGGGGGGCACAGCCCCTCTGCGCGCTTCGCGCGCTAACCCCCCGTGATTTTTTATTTTAAATTCGTCCTTGGTTTTTAGTATTATTAACTTTTTTAGGATTTTATGATTTTAGTAAATCTGAAAATTTTAATTTAAACCAATTTAGCATCTCACCTAAACTAAAAAATATTTATTAAAATTATTTATTATGTAAATATATTATACAATTAAATTAAAATTTAAGTTACATTTTTTAAAAATGTAACTGTTGTTTTGTAATAAACTTTAACCAATTTTAAAGTTTATTATACCTCCTCGTGGTGCATCTTGAAAACAAATTCATTAAAACTCAATTTTAAAATAAATAAATGTACTTACATGTATGCACTTACAATTTTTGAATTGTAAGTGCCCCCTCTTTGAGGGGCAAGCTCTGACCTGTAGGTTAAAAACAGTTCAAATTTTGACGTAATGTAATGGCCCACATTGAGGCCCCTTTTAAAACCAGTAGCTCAAAAAATAGGTAAAATTAAACATGAATTTTGACGTAATGTAAATGCCCACATGGAGACCACTTTTTAATCTATATGTAAAAAAATAGGTCAAATTGAACATAGATTTTAACGTAATGTGAGGCAGTTATTTATCCTCTTTTTGACCTATAGGTAAAAAAATAGGTCAATTTTGACATAGATTTTAACGTAATGTGAGGCCGTCATTTATTCTCTTTTTGACCTATAGGTAAAAAAATAGGTCAATTTTGACATAGATTTTAACGTAATGTGAGGCCGTAATTTATCCTTTTTTTGACCTATAGGTCAAAAAATAGGTCAGTTCTGACATAGATTTTGACGGCCCCTTTGGGATAGGGCGCCCTTAGAAATCCTGACTCTTCGGCGGCGGCGAAATGTTTTTATATAATAGGGATATATATATATATATATATATATATATATATATATATATATATATATATATATACGTGTGCGTACAGTAGACTGCCCACTGTTTGAAAGGAACCCTTCAAACAATAAAGCCAGGCACTTAAGCAGACTTCTCGTTTCTCTTACTATTCAATACCATTTAGTTAAAATATCTTTCTGTCTCCTTCTTTCTAGTAAATAGACATAAATCCCTCTCTGTTTATAACGCAGAAAAGTTAACGCATACTCATTTCTTTTTATTTCAATGAACATAGTATAAAGCTATCTCTCTTCAGGTAACGGTATTGCTTTCTTTCTCTTTCGAAGGTAAATACCATTAGAATGTCTCTCTTTACCTAATTTGCATATCTACTCGTTTCATATAAGGATAAATAATTCTTTTAGCGAGTTTCTTAAAATTTTTTGAAAATAATGTTTTTTAATAATTTTAATTGAAAACTTGATTATTTAATTTTATTAAAATGTTATTGATAATAATTGAATTTCTGCAAAGAATTTTACTATTTATGAAAGTAATTTAATACTTCAAAAGAATGTTATTATTTATGAAAATAATTGTGCAACTTATAGAAATAATTAAATTCTTGAGAAAATTTTTTTACTGTTTCTAGAAATAATTGAATTCTTTCGACGAATTTTAATAAATTTTTAAAGAATAATTACATTTTTCTAGGAATTTGATTAAAATTGTCTTAAAAATAATTAAAATTCTGCAATGAGTTTTACTATTTATAAAAATAATTGAATATATTGTGAAGAAATTAAAAAAAATAAAATTATAATTATGGTGACTAACTTCCCGAACTGATCATTTTCAAAAAATTTAAATAAAATTCTTTAAAAGAATTTTAAACATATCGATATTATAATCGATATGTTTCAATTTGTAAAAGGAACACAGAAAAATTTTGTCTCACAAAAATCGAGAATTTATTCTGAAATGGTGAATACGGAAGATTTTTTAGAGAAGTTACAAAAAATTACAATATATACCAATATTAATTAGTAAAAAATAGAAAACTGAGAGACAATTTAAAATTCAGCGATTGTTGAGTAGTTCAACAATTATTCTATCTAAAGTTGAGAAAGTTCCCATTAAATTCATTATAATTTTTATCGAAAACTCTTAGCACACGGAAAACATTTTTTCTGTCAAAGTTTCCGAACTGTATCTGAACGATGGATATGAGAAAAAGTTAAGGTCTAATTCTGCATTACACTAAAGATGTCCCTGAATTTTTCAAAAATCTGCCGTGAACTTGGACAATTTCTCCTGCTCTACATAGTAGATTCCTAAAGATCAAGAATTTCTTTAGTTTAATGCAGGATTAGACCTCAACTTTTTCTCATGTTCTTTTCTCACTGTTCAGGTGTTCAGGTACAGTTTGAGAACTTTCCCTGAAAAATTTTTTCCGTATATTTTCAACCTACGGTTTTGTAGGATTTTCAAAAATTTTTAAGTATCCAGAGTTCTGAAATATATTCTTCATTTTATTATTCATGAACATTTTCCCGTATGTACTTTTTCTGTGGTAAGACAGACAGGTAAATTGCTACCGTGATAATTCCCTAAATCATTCACGCGCGCATCGCGCGCGTAGAATTTTGCTAGTTACAATAATTTATTATTAGTCTTTATTGCTTTATTTTTTGTATTGATAAAATTCTTTTACACGCATTTTATTTTCAACTTGCATATTATTTCAGATTACCAGACATCGAAATGGAGACTGAAATAATTTAATTGACACTATTAATTCCCGCATGAAGTTCGTGTTTTGGTGAAGAAAATTATTGGGTAAGTCGATTAAATATATTTTTGTATCTATTAAAATAAAAATTCATTTTTTTCGATAAATTTAATCGATACAATCAATTTTCAGATGGAATGATTCCTTTAAAATTTTATAAACAATTTACGAAAATGGGACATTTAATCTTAAATAATTTCTATACGTCATAAAGTGTTTTGTTCGCGTATTTTTTTTCTTTCATTACTTTGTAGTAGTTTGTGTTTAATTCTCTTTTTTTAATTTCCACGTTTAAGTTCTCCTATTTAAATCGAAGAAATGCGTAAATATAGTTTATTTTGATAAATAAATGTTTCGAAAAATGAAAAGAAAGAACATTAAATTTTTTTCAGCTTACTCAGGATTTTAAAAATGAAATATTTCTATTTTATTGAAAAGTTAACTATTCTGTTAGAATAATCACAATTGACACTATAAATTGTTTTTGTCACGCGACAAAAAATCGATAGGTGAAAGAAGTACTTTTTACTTTGAAGGTATTTAAAAAAATACATATAATTTTTATTTTTGAAAAATTGAATAATTTCTCTATCGATACACGTGTCATTTTTTTGCACTATATTTATTGGAAAATCTTAATACAAAGAATCTTTTTTTCATTACATTATACTTAGATTTCAACACTCGTGAATTTAATTTTTTTCCACGTTACAATTGAATTGCAAATTTCGAAAAGGGCTTAACTCTGAAAATCGTAAGAGTCACTTTTCCTGTCTTTTGTTATATAAAAATGACACTTACAGTTTTAAGAGTTGAGCCCTTTTCGAATTTCGCGATTCAATTAAATTTGAAAGTTTCTATAAGTTTACAGATTTCATAGAAATATAAAAATAAATTTTTTTCTTAAATACTGTATATATAATTTGAACCTTTTCATTTATAAGACTTTGAATTCATTATGATTCTTATTTGACTGTTTTTTTCTCTTTTTTTTTGTTAACAAACACAACGGGAAATATAAAAGTTTCCTAGAAACCATTTGAATTGAAGTTAGGAGGCACCTGTGTGTTTTTTTCACTGACGATGTATTGCATGGTCAATAAATATTCACGTGTCCCTTTGTGCGCACCTTGATAGATAGAAAAACCACACAGGACTCATGCAAAAGCAGACAGTTGATTATTCTCACCCTTCCTGATAGTTTGACCCGCATGGAAGGAAAAAGTGTGGAAAAAAGTTCACTCCATATTGAGCCGCTTAATAGATTTAAAAACAAGTTGGTGAGTTGACATTTTTTATTTTCATACATTTTTTTCATGTTACTAAATGTTTTAATTGTAAAAGTTCTCATGTCATTTGCTAAAAATTTGTTATGTTTCAAATTATAAACGATTTCTATTTGTTTTGTATTTTTTGGAAAATTCGTCGCTTTATAAAATATTTTCTTGGTTTATTTATTTACAGTTATTGTTTTAATTTTCCCCTTGTTGCAAATTTCTATTTATTAGATAAATTATTAAATTCTACTAAATATTATTATAAATAAATTATTCTAATTTAATGAGTGCAATAAGTAAATTGTTATTTTACCAAGAATAATAATTAATCGCTTTATTTTCCTTAGGCTAAGAGTTAAATTGTTTTATTTCGTTAAGTGTAATTAAAATATTACATATTTGCTTTAGGGTCATTTGGGGTAAATGTAAACAAGGGGTATATGTAAATAGTATGTAGATGTTTCAGCTAAATTTACAAAATTTAAAAATAAGTACGACGTCAATATTTTTACCTCAGCTCACCTACAAGATGTTTTGAGTATTGTCAATATTTTATTTTTACAATTGGCAATTACACAGTGTAAGTTAGGTATCTTTTAATGCATAAAAGATTGAAAATCAAAGTTTTACTGTTTCAGTGTTTTGTCTCGCATTTACATAAAAATAAATTAAAAAATCAATCTAAAATTTGGAATTCTTCCTTATTAATGCCTTAACAAAAATTGTCTTTGATTTTTGATTTTCGTCAATTTAGTTAATAAACAATTAAGTGTTTACATTTACCCCGAGAATTCGAAAACTCGGGGTAAATGTAAACAGAACGTAAACTATATTTTAAAAGAAAATAATTGAATAAATTATTGGATCCGCCATTTTGAAATTTAAATATTCGATTTTGGATTCTTATTCAGCAACCTTAAAAATTTCTTTTTACCAAGTTGAATGAAAATCTATTAAAATTTGTTCAAGTAATTGAAGTTTTTACATTACTAATTTTGTAATGGTTGTTTGTTTATTTTATATGATATATATTTTATATGTCAACTGGTTGATTTGCTATACATCTACGAAGAATTTTTTCAGTTTTTCCATCCTTTAAAACAGTAGTATACTTGAAATGACTTGTTTCTTAAACCTCGCTTAACTACAGTGGTGTTTACATTTACCCCGAATTTTAGGAAAATTTCAAAATCTCGGTGTGAATGTAAACAGTCAGTTTTAGGCGATTCAGGTGCATCAATATTTTTTTGTATTTCATAAAATTTTTCTAGGGAAGTAAAGTCCGTTTTACCTTTTAACAAAAAAAACTAATGTTTTTGGTGAAAAGTAGATATTCCGTTTACATTAACCCCAAATGACCCTATATTAATTTAATTTACTTCTTTATTTTAATTTAATTTTTTTACTTTATTTTTTTGTAATAATAAGATAAACGATGAAATTCAGTTTTTATTATTTCTTCTTGAGTTTTTTATTATCTCATTCCACTGAATGAGAAGCAATATTGATTAACAAATTGATTGTCATTTTAGGTTACATGAAAGAATATTTTCGGTTAATGCGTTTTTTCGCCTCCTCGATAGTCACACCATTAGTTTGATTAAGTGCCTTGAAGCAAATGGGAATAAATAAAGTATTTTTGAAATGGGGTGTGGATCAAGTACCGACGTCGTAAAAGGTACTATTTACAAACAAGAAAAAGGAGTATCGTCAAAAAATTCAATTCCTAATTCACGAAGTTCACCTTTACACGACAACAACAATACAAAGACAGCTTTACGTAAGTTTCGTTATAAAATTAATGAAATTATATCTACTTACTTTTTATATCTTACTTTTTGACTGTTTAAATAAGATAATTAAAATATCAAATTAGGCCACTTTTGTCAAAAATGCAAATTTTATAATAACTGTTTTCAATATTTATTTAAAAAACGAGGCTTCGGAGATGAATTTGAATTTTTACTCCCATTGCCAGTAATTTTTAATTAATTATTTAACAAATTTATTTTATTTTATTTAAACTAAATATAAGTGAAAAATAAATGGTAGATTCTAAGCTTCAATTTAATATATTTTAAGAGTATATTACAAAATGTTTCATTATATTAAAATATAATAAAAATACGTATCATATTTAACCAAAACCAAAAGATAAAATTAAATAAATTTTTTCACTAAGAAAAACTTAAAATTTTTACATTACAAGACTATGTAATGATAAATAATGTTTCGTAGATTATGGATAAATTTTTTTTGAAATTATACTCAACAAAATATCAATAAAAAGTTAATGCAAATATTGAGTTTCACGTTGGAGACACGTGAAGTGGTCCCTTTCAGGAGAATCACCCATCTACTATTTTAATAAAATTTTCCTAAAAAACAAAATTATTTTAAACAAGTTTTAATCAAATTCTACGCAAACATTTAATTATTTTTATAAATAATAAAAGTTTTACAGGAATTCAACTATTTACACATTTTTTATAAATTTCTTTGCAAGAATTTAATTATTTTCATAAATAATAAAATTCATTTTAGGAATTTAATTATTTGCATAACTAATAAAACTGCAGAATTTCAATTATTTTTAATACAATTATAATAGAATTCTGCGCAAAGTGTCAAAATGGCAAAATTCTTAAAAATTTGTTAATAAAATTCTTTGTGAGAATTCAATTTTAAAAAACATTCAATTATTCAATAAAGAAGAATTTTAGTTAACATCGATTACTCGGAGTCATCGATATCTTCATGTTTCTAATAATATTCTTTTCAGTTATCGAATTTCAAAAATGTTTGAATTAAAAATTTTTTTAAATCTCAATTCCCATGGAAAAATAATAATGATTAAATATATATTTAAAATATAAGTTATTGATGTTGTCGAATAATTTTACAATTAAAGAAATTCGCAAATAAATGTAATAGAACATATTTTTGAGTATCTAATCATTTTTAGAGTGAATCAGAACACGCTTTAGGATTATGAGAAAAGTCCAAATTTTGTCGAAAAGTCAGGAAAAAACAAAATAAAATTTTTGTGTCAACCTTAAAATTATTTAAATAAATAAATAAATTTTTATAGTAATAATATAATAATGACTACAGTTAGTTAGTTTGAGTTTAAATATAAGTTTTAGTTGTAATGATTTACTAATTTATTTACAAAAAATGCAATTATTTAAGCATTATGGATGGGAAAATGCACTTTCCTTTTTTTTATTCAGGTCAACCCTTGGCTTTCGAAGTGCCCATAAATGATGAAGAAAAGTCTATAATTAAGAGGCATCCTCCACTGAGATTTCAGCGACTCGAGGAGCAACAGTTGCCACAACCCGAGGTGACCTTGGAAATGTTGCTAAAGCGACAGGCAGATGCTGAAATAAGAAGGCGTAGGGTAAGATGTTCATCTTGTAATTAAGCACCACCGTTCATAATTGCAAGACAAAATTATCCATCTTCTGTCCATGCAACTCCATTTATAGAGTAAACTATTTTTCTTTATATTTTTATTTTAAATCTTTTTTTCACATTGACAGACTTCGCACTCATCTAATTTTAGTAGATAGGTGCGAAGTCAAAAAGTCGTAATTAGTAGGTTTTACTTACTAATACTATTTGGATACTATTTACAACTTTTTTTACGATTTTTTCTTATGTAGTTACACTGAGAGAAGTCCGGGAACTAATACGTCCCGTGCAAGGCTTGAGTGATCATTTTGAATGTTCTTATGTGAACCTTCGATCGGGACGTCTCAAGCCCCGATAAAAAACGTGGAACGTCCCGAAGCGGGATTACTTACAACTTTTAGTGTCGGCCATGAGTTGTCTCTCACATGCGGGAACAATGTTTAACTGATTCGGGGTGTCTGAGCCCTAGATTTGAGACATCTCAAACGCGACAAGCAGAGTAGCTTATAGCGACGTCTAGCGGGAACTATTAAGTCCTGGACTTCTCTCAGTGTACTTTCTTTGGATTCGTGTCACTAAAAGCTATTTTTTTCTTTTTTTGAGAATTCTAATAAAAAATTTTACAAAAATTATTATTTATTATTATTTAAATTATTTCTTATTTCTTTAATTATCTTAAAAAAGTAAGAGTACGAAATTGCAAAGAGAATATTTAAAATATGTATATAATTAAATTCAATTTTTTCACAGATATTACTCACGAGGGTGCAATCTGCTCAACAGTTTCAACAAAAAGTTCGCACCACATCGTAACTCCGAACAATACTTTCAAGCTGTGTTATTGCCAAGTTTACGATTTATTATCAAGTTTTACCCATATAGGTAAAGCTGTTCGACGTCATGTAAGTTTCTGTTATAAAATTCTTATCTAGAATTTTATTTTAACGGTTCTCTTTAAAATGATGATGATAATTCGAAAAAGAAAAATGTACATATTTACATAGTTAATAATAAATTTGTAAAAGTTTTGCTATTTTTTAGCAAAGTGAAAAGTAATAAACTGTTAAATCTTAAAATTAAAGTATTTATTGTGATTTGTGACAAAGAAAACAAGTTGTTCATTTCAATATATATTATTATATATAATTTTAAAAGTTAAATAATTATAATAGTTTATTAAATATAATTAATAAACCGGGTAAAGTACCCTGAATAAATACTAATTATTCAATTTTTTATTATAGAATAATTATTTTTAAAAGTTATGATAAAATGTCAAAAAATACAAGATTTTAATTTTTTGTGAAAAATTAAAATATTTATTAATTCTATAAATTTTGATAAAATATATACTTTATATACATGAATCGATTCGTTTTTATGTCAGGAATGCAATTTTGACAAGAATTATTAAAAATTTTAATATAGAAAAAAGTTATTTCAAAAAATCAAAAAATTAATTTTTTCAAAAATTAAAAAAATATTGAAAAAAATTTTTTTAAATATATTTTTGAAAATCCTTCTGTCTGATTCTTGGTATTCATGAACGTAATACACCTACAAAATCTTATCAAAATCCATCAAGATGTGCAAGAGAAAATTTGTCCACAAGAATCGGTGACATACACACACACACACACACATATACACACATACATACATACACGCATACATCCGGACATTTGTTCCTCTCGACGAATTATATATACTACACTTGAAAATTTGTAAAAATAATTGATTTTAAAAAATTCGGAAATCGACATCACTATAAGGCTTCCCTTATGAGGAAGCAAAAGAGAATTACACATCTTTCTGTCTATTATTTTAAATTGAAAACTTTTTTACTTGTTTATATTTCTGTTTGTCAAACGTACATTTTTTATTTTTAATTATTATTTTGGTTTTAGTTTCAGTTACTTTTTTCCCTATATTCATTATGGTAAATTAATTTGTTCCTTGTATTTATTAATTATTTAATTCACTGCTTAATTAATTTAATTATTTTTCCAGTCGCTTTAAAAAAATGCCTACTGCCTTTTTTTAAAGTTTATAAAACTTATTCCTTTCGCGAAATGGGAGAAGTGTTGCGCAACACTTCGATTTATATTTACTAAGCTGAAATATTTAATGACGCTTGTTACTTTTGCAAATAACAGATGAGAGATTCATTCAAAATAAATACACAAATATTGATTCTTGTCCCGGGAGAGAACATAAAGAAAAAAAGGAAAAAAAGTGTAGTAGGGTCAGTGACTGGGGGAAGAAACATTTTATTGACGTATACTATATCGGGTTTAATTTTTATTCTGATAAAAATTTTATTGTCATGTTGAATTATAATTGAAATATTTAAAAAAAATGGAAATTCTTCTTTCTTTTTAAATTTTAAATAACATTTTTTGCTGATAGAAAGTACAAGGAATAAAAATTATAATTGTCCTGAATTGAAATTCACTGTTATACGTGTTTGCTGAAATCAGCTTAATGAATGTCGTCAATATAGTATATTATATCGATTTCTTTTTTCCAAGAATCAGCAATGTTTGAATAGTCCGGAAGAATTTATCCAATAGATAACTTTTTTTTGTTCGATTGTATTTACTGTTTTTTTTACTTTCGATCAAAATTAGAAATAACTTTGCTTTATTAATTTAATGTAAATAAGAAAATTGGTTTTCAAAAATATTGGGGAACATTTTTTTAAACTGTTTATTGAGTATTTAAATATAAATTTTGAAATTCGCGACATCGGGTACGTCAATTGAGATCTTTTTCAAAATTGATTATTTTTTATCTAAAATGTTATTTATACTTTTCATTCAAATATAAAATAAATGTTTTTTGTTTTATTGTATTTACGATCTTTTTTAGTTTCAGTTGAAGTTATACTAACTTTTCGCTTTTTTAATTTTATCTGAATTTCAAAATTTATAACTTTTTTCTCTGAAAAATTATTTAAACATTTTTTTCAAATATAAAATAACTTTTTCTTGATTAATTGTATTTATATATTCGAGTCATTTGGATAACAGGAAGTGCGATTTAACGTCACCTATCTTTTGTTACCGATTTCCGTTTTTATAGACACACTTTTATGTTTGTATAGAACTTTTAGTTTAATCGATAGAAATTTTAGTTAGGCATTAATTCGTGGTTTAAATAAATTTTCAGAGTTCTAAATAGTTTTAACAAATATAACGCGTTTATTAACTTGAAATTTCTCAGAATATGAATATATATATAAAAACACATTGATTAAGAATTAAATAACATACGATAAAAAATACACACACGAGACATATAACGACTATCACCTGTCGCCTATATTTCGACACTGATCCCCTAGTCCCCCCTAAGCTACTCAGTCCACTCAAAGGAGAAAAGGAAGACAGGATCGAAGACAGAGATAGCGTTCACGGCCACTCATACAAGCATACAGAGCGACACACAAGAAAAAATCTATTCAAACTTAAACATTCCACCCGCCTTCGTGTATAACACGAATAATCGTAGAATAATTCGAAGATTTACAAATTATCACAAATCGGTAAAATACATAATTTGACGACGAGACGAATCAACACTCCTGACGCGGTTTTCAACGTAGCGGTTCGCACAAGACCATCCTTGCCGGCGTGTACATTTGTAACCCTACCTAAAGCCCACTTAGAAGGGGGTAGATTCTCGTTTTTAATCACCACCAAATCATTAATTTTGAGAGGGGACTGAACAAATTGCCATTTTGGACGAGTTTGAAGAGCGTGAAGATATTCGGAAGACCATCTCAACCAAAAATCGGACTTCATTTTCGAAAGCAACCTCCAACGATTCAGAGAGTTCAGCTTGCGTTCAAAGTATGAGGGTTCAGGAATGGAATAAATCGTAGAACCAATCAAAAAATGACTTGGGGTAAGAGGAGTCAGATCATTAGGATCGTCAGTTAAGGCTTGAAGAGGGCGAGAGTTGAGACAGGCCTCAACTTCACAGAGAAAGGTGGACAATTCTTCGAAAGTAAGAGTCATGTCGCCTATAACACGTCGAAGATGGTGTTTCACCGAACGTACTGCAGCCTCCCACAATCCTCCAAAGTGAGGTGCAGCTGGGGGATCGAATCGCCATGTAGTTCCATTATTTGCCAGGTATCGAGATATTTCGAAAGACACGGAAGAAGATTCCTTAAATAGTTCACGAAGCTCTCGATCAGCTCCAACGAAATTTGTACCGCAATCACTATGAAGCAAACTACAAACACCTCTTCTGGATGAGAATCTCTTATAAGCAGCGATGAAACCTTCTGAAGTGTAATCAGAACAGACCTCCAAATGCACGGCCTTTGTGGCAAAGCAAACGAAAATTACAAGGTATCCTTTAGAGGCCCTATTGCCACGACCTTTAAAAGTTCGAATCCACACAGGACCAGCATAATCCACACCAGATATTGCGAAAGGTCGAGAAGGTTGAGTAACACGCTGAGCAGGCAGAGGACTCATCAATTGAGAACAAGTCTTTGCACGAAAACGAGCGCAAGTAACACAACGACTAAGGACCTTTTTTACCGCCATTCGTCCTTTAAGGATCCAATATGACCTTCGCAAATAAGAGAGAGTTAATTGAGTTCCTCCGTGCAGCATAAAATGATGTCCGTTTAGGATTATAAGAGAAGTCAAAGGGGAATCATATGGCATAATAATAGGACACCTTTCATTAAAATCCAGATCAGCATGCTTCAATCTACCTCCTAGTTGCAACAATCCGTTGTTATCTAAGAAAGGAGACAAAGGCAAGAGGCAACTCGATGACGATACCCTATTCCGCCTATGTAAATCGGCAATCTCCTGAGAAAAATGATGCGACTGTACGTTCGCGATTAAACATTCACGAGCTTCTTGAAGAGCTAATGCAGAAGAAAAAGGATATAGATCCTTTGAAACTCCTTTTACTCGTTTGATGAAAAAAAGAAGAATCGCTGTAACTCGAATCAACGTAGTCAGAGAAGAATACCGACTCAAAAATTCCCAAGGTAAGTTTTCCGTTGCGGCATTGACCGTTTTAACAAGTTTTTCTTCCAGATGAGGATCATCGACAGAAAGGTTACCTGAAACAGAACACGAAGTACAAGGTTGGGCCAACCAAGCTGGACCACTCCACTAGAGCGAATGATCTTTCAAGGACGACATAGATATTCCTCGAGAAGCACAATCTGCTGGATTGTCGATTCCTGATACATGATGCCAATAACCAGTTGGAAAAGAGGTTTGAATCTCAGAAACTCGGTTAGAAATGAAGGTATTCCACCTGCTTGGATGACTCTGGATCCAAAAAAGAGTATTTTTGGAATCCGTCCAGAAATGATGCATCACTTTGGAAAAAGAATCAAAGGTTGAAGTCACATGCAACATTAGCCGTACAAGCAATACGGCGGCACAAAGTTCTAGTCTAGGAATAGAAACTTCTTTCAATTTAGCGACCTTAGTTTTTGCAGTGAGCAAAGAAACAGAAATAGTATCATCCCGAAATAATAAGCGTAAATAGATTACCGCTCCTATAGCCTTTTCCGAAGCGTCTCCAAACCCATGTAGTTCACAGGCGATTACGTCTTTGGAATATTTCAAATATCGCGGGATTCTAATATCACATAGAGTAGAAAGCTCTGCTCTATGTAGAGACCATGACTTCAACAAACTATCAGATAACTCGTCATCCCATTCGAGTTTGAGTTTCCACAACTCTTGCAGAAAAATCTTTGCTTTTATGGTTACTGGTGATAACCAGCCGAGAGGATCGAAAATTCGGGCCACATCTGAAAGTATAGATCGTTTGGTAGGAAGTTTCGAATTGTGCGGAAATTGAACTCGAATCTGAAAACAGTCCGTCATCGGGGACCACATTATACCAAGAGGTCTAAAGCAAGTTTCGGACTCCGGCTCCCAAACCGAGGTGGTAGCTTTACAATCCTCAGGAATGTATTTTAAAATCTCTGGATTATTTGAGATCCATTTTTTAAGAACAAAGCCACCCGCCCTGAAGAGTGAATCCACTTCATGAACCTTATCGATGGCTGTCTCAACCTCGAATTCACCCGAAAGCACATCATCGACATAAGTTCCCTCTTCAATCACATCCTCCGTGAGGGAAAATCGATCACCCTCATCAATTTTCAATTGAAGAAGCGTTCGAAGAGCAAGATACGGGGAAGAAGCGAAGCCAAAAGTGACTGTGTTGAGAGAATAGGTTTTAAATTCGTCTTCTGGACTTTTTCTCCATAAAATTTTTTGGTAAGTTCGATCTTCTGGATGAATCCACACGCGACGAAACATTTTTTCAATATCGGCAATAAACACTAACGGATACATCCTCCACCGAAGAAGAATCTTGCTAATATCGTTTTGAAGTTTAGGACCCAAGCAAAGGAGACCGTTTAAAGAAAAGCCTAGATTAGTTTTCTGAGAAGCGTTAAAAACAACCCGAAATTTCGTACTAGTGCTCGTTTCCCTGACAATACCGTGATGAGGCAGAAAATAACCCTTTTCCGACTTTAACTCATTCAAATCCGTTATTTCGCTCATTTCGCCTAGGCTGATATATTGTTCAATACATTTAACATAACTCTCTTTAAAAGACAAATTTTTCTCGAAACGTTTTTCAAGAAACATAAACAATTTATATGCGATGGTGCGAGAATCTCCCAAATCAGGATTGGGTTCTTTAAAAGGAAGACGAACCATGTAACGACCGTCCGACTTTCGTTGATACGTTCGACAAAAGAAATCATCGCATTTATCGTCCTCTAAAGTAAATTTACATATTTTAGGAGGTATATCTTCAATCAATACATAGCGACGCCAAAGTTCAAACAAATCCTCCTCAAATTTGCATTGTAAACCTATTAACGAAACGCTGTTCGTAGAAAATTCTTTCAAAATAGTTCCCGTAAGAATCCAACCCAATGATGTTTTTTGCGCGATAGGAGTACCAAGAGAACCCTTAACTAATCCCGATTCAATTATCTGAGAATAGATTTCTGCTCCCAAAATAATATCGAGCGATAATCGCTTGTGCACCATCGGATCGGCTAAATTTAAACCTTTTATGTGAGAACATTTTGTTATCGATGAATCTGTAACAGGCACATATGTAGTAAGCTTATTTAATACAACCGCGTGAACATCAAAACTGATATAAGGATTGTGATATGCGAAAATCTTAAATGTTACCAGTCCTTTAACCATGAGAGGCTTTGAGCTTCCTATACCGGTAACCTGTAGGTTAATTTGGCTTCTTTTGAAATGTAGTTGGCGAGACAAGGCTTCCGATATGAATGACATTTGTGCTCCTTGATCAAGTAAGGCTCTAGCGAGATGTTTGGACCCATCAGTTGATTCCACATAAACCATAGCTGTTGCTAAAAGCACCTGTTCATTTAGTCATCTATTTTCTGAAAATTCACCCGCCATATTAGAGCTACAATGAGCAGAAGTGGAAAGAGGTGGAAAATCAGATGCGGAAGGATTTAAATTAGAACCACTTGGATAAGATGAAAAGGAAGTCAAATTATTTTCATCCGGTTTTTGAGAAGAAGGATTGGAAATGAAATGTAACATCGTATGATGCAGACGATTACATTTTTGACATCGTTTGGACGAATTACAAACCTTTATCTGATGTTTACCCAGACAGTTAAAACACAAACCAAATTGCTTTACAACATCCTTACGTTCCTCAGGTACTTTGGCACGGAAAATGGGACAAAACAGAATAGGGTGTTTCCCTTTACAGAGAACGCAGAGATTATCCTTAGTGGAAGCATTGTGAACTTTTACGAAGGAAGTTCGTTTCTGAGCCTTGGAATCTCCATATTGCGTTTTAAAAGAATTTGATTTTGGCATCGAAACGTCCGTAACCTGCAAAGTCTCCAGAGTAATCACCTTAGCAGTAAGGAATTTTTCTAACTGATTAAAGGTAGGATAAGTAAGCGAAGCACCCAGATGATCTTCCCATGATTTTCTCGTCGTAGGATCCAAGCGTTGAACGGTCATAAAAACCAATAAATCGTCCCAATAAGTTGTTTGTCTTTTTAAAACTTTTAACGCACCAACAATTTCAACAGTGTCATTTAATAAAATTCTCAGACTCACCGCACTTTCTTGAGAAACTGATTTTACGTTAAACAATCTATTTAAATAATTATTAACTAAAAGTCTTTCGTTGTCATATCGGTCAACTAAAAGTTGCCACGCGCGATCAAAATTCTCATCCGTAATTGAAATATTTGCGAGTAATTGTGCAGGCTCTCCCGACAAACTAATCTTTAAATAATGAAGTTTTTGAACGGGCGGATATTTTCTACTCGAATGCACAACTGATTTAAACATATCACGATAACTCGGCCATTCACTTAAGACGCCCGAAAATTTCGGAACTTCTAAAGGAGCCAAAGTTCTGGTCAATACAGTTTCCTCAATTCTCGATTCTTCCGCAATGTTACTTTTTTCCATATTTAATTTAACAAAAAAGTCCGAATAATCTAGAAGATAAGCTTTGGTTTCAATGTACTTATCCTCCACAGATTCATAAACATTATCCTTAAAATATGGTTGGTTTTGTTGTTCCTTTTTCACTTTTATTAATTGGTCATGATTCGCACAAAACTTAGACCAATAAGTTTCTAAATTTTCTAATCGCGCTTTAATCACATTAGAAGTAATTTTATCTTTCCCTAATTTTTTTAAATTCGTAATAAAATTAAAAATGAGTCTGAAAAGTTCAGTCTGAGAATTGAAAATATCCGTTGGATCCATAATTTCCTAAATTTATTAAAATAAGTATAAAAATTTTAAAATCAATGTTAAATAGTATTAAAATTGAAAGAATGTATTAGCAGAAATAAATAGATTCTCAAAGCTTGAAATTATAGTGTCGAAATGTGTGTCGAAATGTGTGTAAACAAGTCTCATATGCTGAGCGATCAGGTGATATACTTGCTGCCGTGATTATCAAAGTGTGAGTGTCATTAGAACGAAAAACGGACATTACTTTGAGTGAGTATAGCTACGTCACCACTGTACACTCACACGACTTCACATATATAGTCATAACGTAAAAGAACGTCTTGTAATAACTGAAATCATTAAATGCTCATAGAGAGTTAAAACATTGAAAAAGGGATGCACCAGAACAATGACCAATATCCATAATAGTTTATAATAACCGAAATCCGGCTCGAAGGACCATTAATGTATAGAACTTTTAGTTTAATCGATAGAAATTTTAGTTAGGCATTAATTCGTGGTTTAAATAAATTTTCAGAGTTCTAAATAATTTGAACAAATATAACGCGTTTATTAACTTGAAATTTCTCAGAATATGAATATATATATAAAAACACATTGATTAAGAATTAAATAACATACGATAAAAAATACACACACGAGACATATAACGACTATCACCTGTCGCCAATATTTCGACACTGATCCCCTAGTCCCCCCTAAGCTACTCAGTCCACTCAAAGGAGAAAAGGAAGACAGGATCGAAGACAGAGATAGCGTTCACGGCCACTCATACAAGCATACAGAGCGACACACAAGAAAAAATCTATTCAAACTTAAACAATGTTTCTTTTGTGTCACGCATTGGTTACACTTTTGTCTCTCAATATCTAAAAGCATCGTGCATTACTTAATCACTTATTAAATTACAAACTAAAAATAATATAAATTCATTACAAATTTATTGAAATCCTCTGGTTTTCAGCTATTTGTAATAACATGTTTTTTAATTTTTTTAGTTAAATTGCATTTGCAACCTGTTCTTGTTGTCAGTCAAAATAAAAAAAACTTTTCGCTTTTCTCATTTTACCTAAAATCTAATTTCAAAAAATAAAAAAAATTGTCAAGACTTCCTTTTTATGTAATACTCTTTTCAAAACACAATTTTTTCTGTAAAATATTATTAAAACATTTTTTTCAATTATAAATCAATTTTTTTTTCTAATTCAATTTTATTTACGGTCCTTTTTTATTTTCCATCGAAGTGAAAATATAACTTGTGACGTATGATTTTGAACAATTGTGACTTTTGCTTAAAATTTCTGCTTACGTCAGTCAAAATCTGACGCGTTCAACACAGAAAACAAAAGGAAATTTAATTTAATAAATTTCGCCGTCAGGCGCCAATTAATTTTTATATGTAAGATAATTAATAAACTTATTTCTCGACTCGGCCCAAACAAACTCAAAACTCTAAACCCCTGAGTATCTCTCTCGCTCAGAGGAGATTCTGCCTAAAAAAAATTGGCAGCAGAAAAGCCAACGGCGAGACACGACTGGCACAACAAATCTCAAACTTACGACGAATCGGCTCAACCACCACTCTCGTTGGTTTCCCTGGCTTCGGCTAGACTTACTCAATGGCGTTGAATGAAATCGGCGAGGAAGGGCTTGGCTAAACCACAAAGGAATAACACACCAATCTTCAACACAAAATCCACTCTTTATTTTTAGCACACTACGAGCTTCACGCTCCACTTTCAAACACTCGAAATCATAATCCTCTTTTCTCAAGCGACAAAACAAACTCTACCAAAACTCTCAACACAAAACGAAAATTGCGATAGCGGCAAAGTACTCTCATACCGGCGCGGCAACGCAAATTTTCTACTATTTCACACAATTTACATAATGGCGGTGACAATATTACACTTCTTGTCTCTTGGCTCTCTCCTCACGTGCTCGTCTTCTTCATCTCTTCGTCTCTCTCGTTCCACTACCTCTCCTCTCTCTGTCTCTTACTACTCACTTGGGCCCTGCCCTCTGTCACCTTCCCTCCTACTAAGTAGCCGCGCGACACACATTCACCACTGATAGTGGGTTACTGGGCAGTTCCGACTTTCTAAATTATCATACCAATTAACGATCACGGTTCGGGGATAAATCCGACAGATGACATGACGATTCAGATTGTCGACCCACAGAAGACGACAATCCACAACGTCACAATCCCCTCCCCATGACCGGTACTATTTTACATAGGACCGCCATGACTATGATAATCTTGGCATTACTTCTGGTTCTTCTCCTCTCTATCTGGCTATTACACGGCTCACTACTCTCGGCTCTCCTCTCTACGAACTCGGCTCACGAAATTCGTCTCTCCTCTCTACGAAACTCGGCTCACGACTTTCGGCTTTCCTCTCTACGAAACTCTGCTCATGAAATTCGACTCTCCTCTCTACCTCACACATCTCACAGAACTCGGCTCTCTTATCAAATTTTTCTGCCTACAATGCTTTCTTCCATCTCTAATCTCAAAAAAAAATTTCTTAGGGTTGGGTCAGCTGTGACTCTCACAGCTTCTCCCCTTCCCTGGACTATAGGTACTGGGATCACATCCGTACCTTTAGTCCCACGCTCGTCAGCATTGTCCTTATCTACTGCTTGACAGAGTAAGCTCTCCTTACTCGGTCGATTCTGGCACCACTCTCACACTGTTCTCTTTTTCGGCTCTTTTTCTTTCGCTGTCGTAGCCCAAGTGTACAGGGCATTTCTATGCTCTCCAGGCACCGCTCTTCAAAATTCTTCGTATTTCCACACAATTCTGGCATTTCAAAAAGTTTATTCCTGGTGTTTTGCACACTAGGCATGACTCCACTTGAGTTTGCCTCAGCGGGCATTGTTTGGCATAATGTCCCTGTTGCTGGCATCGAAAGCAAATCCTCTTAGGACAATCTCTGGCCCGATGATCTATGGACTGGCACTGAAAACAAACTCCCATAAATTGCTTTGTTGCCGCTTGTGAACTATTTTGTTCCACATTTGGCAAACAAACTGGTTTTGCTCCTCCTGACACCTTCACGGCTGCTGCAGGAAAACGCATCTTCTCTTTTGGTAAAGGGGGGTATATCTATCGTCTAAGTCCCTGGCCTTCTCATAATTTCTCAGGATCTTCTCCATTTCGCTCAACGATTCGAAATGCAACCTGTCCAAATTACGTCTGTATGCTGGAGTCAAGCCTTTATAGGCGATCTTGACTTGTTTCTTTTGGCTGAGAGGTCGCTTCATATGACCTAAGATTAATCTAAGGCTGGTCAGATATGGTAAGATTATCTCCCCTTTACCCTGGGTTCTTGCTCTTAGTTCATCCATGACGTCATCATCGTCGACCGTCACCAAATACTCGTTTTTAAAGGCCCTCCGGAATGATTTCCAAGAATTAATTTCACTGCGTAATGACCTAAACCAACTACTACTAATTATCTGAAGGATAATTGGCAGTGCTTGCAACATATCTTGATCAGAAAATTCTGCCCAAGCAGAACAGTCTTCCAAGCGCTCTAAGAATTCTTCGGCACTGTCGTCATTACCAAAGAATTTTAAGTCCCAGTCCTTTAGTAATTTAATCACCTTGGACCTTCGGCCGGACCTGATTTCTTTGTTTTTCCCCCCACTACTCTAGCATTGACTTAGATCACTCTCAGACTCTTCCCCATAAGCTTCTCGGACTTTCGCTGCTCCTTTTCCCCAATTTCTCACTTGTGTGGCCTACACTTTTGACCCCACAACTACATCCACTACTCTTTTGGCTCTCCTTGCTATCATCATACTCCGTTTTCCTCTCGAACTTCTCTTTTTTACCCCCTTTTTAGCGACTCTCTGTTGCCTTACTCTCTGATTGACTGGTATTATTGTTTTCTCTTCCCCCTCCCCTGCTCGTACTTCCTACTCTCTCGTTCTTTTCGTTCTCAACTATCCGCTCTTCATTCTTCGGCACTCTAATTTTAGTAGTGTCTAACTCACTCACACTACTTCGGCTAGATGGGTTTCGGGGGGCTGGGGTGGGTTTCACCCGTGTTGGGTATGTGCGGGATTTCGGCAATTTTTCCAGGTCCGTGGGGCGAAATGATCCTCGACTCCTGGTGGTGGGAAATATGAAAACCATTTCTGACGGCTGTCTGGCTATGGCTTTGTTGCCAACCCCATTTCCCCCCTCTATACAAGCTCTCTAATCTCTCAGTACACCCCGCTAACCGCTCTATTTCGGGTGTCAGACTCAACCGCGCAACCGTGTCACGCATGCTTTGCGCATTCGGCGCCATTGTTGCCGACTGTATTGTGTACGGGGCTGTCATTATAGTACTCGTGGTCACACTCATTTGAGCACTAGTGGTGGTGGGGGAAGAAGTGGTCATGCTGGCTGTCGACATGACTAGTGGTGGGGGTGTGAATCGCGGGGTCGAAACAATGTTGGTCGGACTCCGTCTGCTGTACGTCGTTTCATGCTGTGATCCTTTTCCCCTTTCCTCGACACCAATTCGGCACTGTTATGGTCACTGGCCCTACTCTCCCCGTTGTCCGACTCCTCGTCGTCCGCGGATGAAATTCGACCGCCCCTTTTACGGGTGACGTTTGGGAACGGGCTATTCTCTGGCTCGGGGTATGCTTCCAACAAGAAAATCTTGTCAGACTGCACTAGATCATACCTTTCCGCAAATGGCACGTCAACTTCCTCAGGTAGGGCTAACCTCATCTCGGCCCTCAATAGTCTCTCTCTAAGCACTTGTGATGTGCCACTGATACACAATTGGTGTCGCAGCAGGCTCGTCACTACGTGTCCGACTTGCATGGCGTTAATAATTTCCCATGCTTGGCTAACGTTGGGATCTTGATTAAATCGCGCATGCGTCTTTTGTAGTCTTTCATCTCTACGATTGCCTTTGCCATTTCGAAAAAGAATTCTAAGTTCGAATCAATTTTAATTTCAAGGGGGGTGCACGATTAGTATACACGGCCCTGTGCTGTCTTGAAAGCAAGGAAGTACCTACTCAAGGGGGCCCCCTTTTAAAATTTTTCTATTCTAGCAGACTGGTGCCTCGACTTTCCACTATCTCTTCTTCTCGTTCTCTCTCTCTCTCTCGCTCCTTACAGCCGCTATTCCTACTACTAACGAGCCACTTTTCTTGGCGCGCGCGAACTTTCTCCTGACTGCTAAAATTTTAAATATCCCGGCGCGTCGTTTCTCTTGACCGACCGGCGCACTTTTTACAGTCACGTGACAAATTTTCAATTTTGTTTCCGGTCTAACATGTGCTCAACAACAATAAAAAATTTTTTCTTTTTATTTCTGGCACAAATTTACTGGGAAATTTTTATTTGAACGTTTTACTGACTGGCTTTCAACAAAACAAAAAAAGGAAATTTTTAAATTTTGTCAATTAAATTTCTGTCGCGACAAGGAAAATTTTTTCAAGTAAAAAAATTTTAATTTCAATAGCAAAGGCACTCAAAATTTTTATTTTTCGCACACTATGACAAGGACAACGCAAATTCTAACACTCCGGCATCTGGCTTTTAAAATTTACGAAATTTCTGTCAGTTGGTAACATAGATTTTATGTCTGGCTTTAGCAACAGGAAATTCAAAAATTATGGCTGTCTCTGGTATTAGAATTCTGAATTTTTCGACTATTAATAACAAAGAAAAATTTGAATTTTTGTCTGGCTCTGGCTCTGGAAAAATTCCGGATTCTGGCAACAATTTACACACACAATGCACAATAAATTATTTATAGTCGTGTCTCGGTTCGAGCTTTGCCCCACGTTGGGCGCCAAATTTTGTGACGTATGATTTTGAACAATTGTAACTTTTGCTCAAAATTTCTGCTTACGTCAGTCAAAATCTGACGCGTTCAATGCAGAAAACAAAAGGAAATTTAATTTAATAAATTTCGCCGTCAGGCGCTAATTAATTTTTATATGTAAGATAATTAATAAACTTATTTCTCGACTCGGCCCAAACAAACTCAAAACTCTAAACCCCTGAGTATCTCTCTCGCTCAGAGGAGATTCTGCCTAAACAAAATTGGCAGCAGAAAAGCCAACGGCGAGACACGACTGGCACAACAAATCTCAAACTTACGACGAATCGGCTCAACCACCACTCTCGTTGGTTTCCCTGGCTTCGGCTAGACTTACTCAATGGCGTTGAATGAAATCGGCGAGGAAGGGCTTGGCTAAACCACAAAGGAATAACACACCAATCTTCAATACAAAATCCACTCTTTATTTTTAGCACACTACGAGCTTCACGCTCCACTTTCAAACACTCGAAATCATAATCCTCTTTTCTCAAGCGACAAAACAAACTCTACCAAAACTCTCAAGACAAAACGAAAATTGCGATAGCGGCAAAGTACTCTCATACCGGCGCGGCAACGCAAATTTTCTACTATTTCACACAATTTACATAATGGCGGTGACAATATTATACTTCTTGTCTCTTGGCTCTCTCCTCACGTGCTCGTCTTCTTCATCTCTTCGTCTCTCTCGTTCCACT
Organism: Leptopilina myrica (nomen nudum); assembly: GCA_032872475.1. NCBI lineage: Eukaryota > Metazoa > Arthropoda > Insecta > Hymenoptera > Figitidae > Leptopilina > Leptopilina myrica (nomen nudum). Next base: position 11,121,153 of record CM065467.1, read on the forward strand.
GCCTCTCCTCTCTCTGTCTCTTACTACTCACTTGGGCCCTGCCCTCTGTCACTTTCCCTCCTACTAAGTAGCCGCGCGACACACATTCACCACTGATAGTGGGTTACTGGGCAGTTCCGACTTTCTAAATTATCATACCAATTAACGATCACGGTTCGGGGATAAATCCGACAGATGATATGACGATTCAGATTGTCGACCCACAGGAGACGACAATCCACAACGTCACAAACTTTTCGAACTTTTATTCATCTAAATTGGAAAAAACAAAAAAATTTCGGTGATTTTTAATTATGATGACGAGCGTGAAACACTGTATTCAATTTCTTACTATTTTGGAAATTACAAAATTTGTTATTTTCAAATATGTAAAAATCAATTTTTGAATTATTTCAGATTCAAAATATTAAAAATTTACTTATTAATACATAAAGAATTATTCGCTCAACAGATTTTTTTTTAATTCGATTAACATACTTTGTAGACAGAAATATAATATTTAAAAGAACAACATATTCTGATTGGTATTTATCTTTACCCATATAAAAATTCTTTTTCACTTTAAAAGTCGTGTAATTGTTTTTAGGTATTTTATTTTCCTTTATTATGTTAACTGATGCTCCTGAGTCTATTAATAATCTGTATTTTTTACCGTTATCAGCTCTTCCGTATACGGTTTGTAATCGTCCACACAAGGTTAATATTCGACCTTCTTTTCGTAATGCTCGTGGCGTTGAATTTCTTCCTCGGTCATTGCCTGAAAGTCTGAAAATTCTTGGTCTTCGCGTGTCACTCTGATTAATTCCGGTGGTCTCTTCGGCAACAAGCCGTCCCGAAAATTTGCTGATTTAGTACATTGTTTTGGCATATGTCCCATCTTTCCACATTTGTAACATGATACCTGCTTTATCTGTGATGGAACTTGCATTGCAGGTGCATTTACATTATTTGACAAATTCTGATAATTTTGAAATGGTTTAAGAATTCCTTTAAATGTAGGTGTGATTGGAAATCGTGGAAAATTTTTACTTGTTGATTCTGTTTTTGGTATTTCACTTTCTTGAAACCATAATTCTAATTCCATGGCTTGCATTTGAGCTTCATTCAAGTTTAGCGGTCGTTGAGCCTTTATCTGTAATCCTATATCTCAACGAATGTTCATCATGTATCTTTTAAAATTTCTTTTTCTTCGTTTTCGATTGCAACTTTTCGTGTAATAGGCTTTGTGTATTCTGATTAAATTGCATACTTTAATTCGTGACAAATTTTTCTATATCTATTGTTGAAACTTTAAATATCTTCAGTAGAATTTTGCTTGCAATTTAATAATTTTGATCGAAGCAGTGCCACTGAACCAATTTGCGTTAAATTTTCACGTAAAGCATTGAAAAGTTTTGCATAGCTGTCTAAATCTAAATATCGTATTGCTCTTTCTGTGTTTCCGGTAATTTTTCACAAATTATAAAACCTAATAATAGTTTGGTTGGTAACATTGTCCTTTTGTTCTTTTAACGTTTTTAATAAAATCTTCAACTCCACAATCGTCTTGTCCCGTTAAAGTTTTGATTGTTCTGATTATATCTTTTGATGCGATTTTTCCTAAATTTTGATTTTGTAACGTGTTTTGGTTATTTATTCTATTTGTTTGTTGCTGAACATCGGATTGCGATTCGTTATCACCGAAATGACTTTCGTTATGGGATGCATTTTCTGATTCGTTATCTGTTTCTTCCGTAAGATTTAACCCTAATTCTCTGCCTAATTTTACTATCTCATCTTATCTTTCCTGTTATTATTTTCATGAACAAACTCGTAACTCCTACATTTAATCTTAAAAGTTGATCCACAATAGATGAAAGAATCTGCTCCGTGTTTGGCGTTGTTGATGTTCCAGGTGGATTAAGGGTAGTTTTTGATTCGTTCTCCATATTTAAATTTTCGTCAGTCGAGTCAGAGTTTGTGTCAGATGTATAGTTTATGTGTTTAAAATACCTATATGTGTAATATGTCAGAATGCTAAATTTTAATTTACTTTTGTCGGGTGTTTCCCGTGTTTCGCGTAACAAAAGTTATGTGTTTTTAATTCTCTTCACTTGTTCAAGTGGCTACACACTTACAACAAGGTTATTCAGAAAAATAGTTTATTTTATTAAGGAAACTAAGGCTTACTAACACGCGTAGTCTAGTTACCATTTAATTAATCAAACATGTAAATGTAGTTTACTCGTTGAATAAATCTTACGTACTTCTGCTTCTTCTGAACCCTGGTGATGTGTGAAGAGTGGCCGTAGTCACTGCTGCAAAGCACCCCCAAGTAAACGGCTGACGTATCTGCCTAGATCTCCAAATAGATGAAATTCCTCCAGAAGTCGTCTTCTTCTGAGTCTTATTGTCTAGTTCGACAAACTCAAGTAGTTGAATTAATATCAACTATCGTTATATTCCTCACTCGCTAACGCTCGCTCGGATGACAGTTTAATTATTTCTACTTATATATAAATTTATTATTTCACAATATTATTATAATATTTTAATTTTTATTATTCTTTTCATAGCATCTTTCTTGTTAATATATAATATAAGTAGTACATGCACCTTAATATGAATTTTCTACAAAATGCGTATATTAAATTAATAATTTTAAATAAATAATGAAAATTATTAATTATTAAATAAAAGACTATTTATATTTGATTTATAATTATTATATTATACATATATTATAATAATTAATTTATCTTAAAATTTAAATTTTTAGAAAGTGTATTTGGTCATCTCAATATAATTAATACATTGATTTATTTTTCTGTATGTTCCGACAAAACTTTTCAAAAATTAAAAATTCCCTTTTTTGATAAATAATGAAATCATTACTCCGCCAGTAGACTAAGTTAAGAAATTGAGTGCTTGGATAGAACAAGGGGACGTACGCTCGGCGAGTCGCTTTAAAGCCAGTCAGAGGGGTCAAAAAGTGTAAAAAATGAAAATTCAAAAATTTGAATTTTTAAAAATGCTATCTTATAGGAAATAAAAATGCGCATCTTTTTTTCCTTTGAGATTTTTTGAAATAATGAATATTTTTAGATAATAATTGCAAAAATGTGATAAATCTTAATTTTCAAATTTCATTGAATTTTTAAACATTAATCGTCATATCTCCGTCAAAAGTTAATGAATTCTCTTGATTTTTGGTATACACATTCATTTGGACCTATAGAAGACGACAATATCACAAAAATGTTAAAAGCAATTAATTGTTTATTAATTTTTAATTGTTAATACTGACCTGTCGAAAATAATTTTTTTTATCTTTGGCTGCAAAAAGTATGCGAGGAATTTTAGAATTTAAACAACTTACAGTGAGACATTTGTTTATTATGATATAAAGAAGTTTTCTGTAAAATTGCAAAAAGATTACTTTTATATTTACAGAAATACAATAGTTTTAAGAAAATGCTCGCGCCGCCAACAATCGCTACCGTCGGGTCTTTAAAGACAGTTGCTCGGTAAAGTTTTATGTATATGTATGTATTACTTTAGAGAAATTCTTAATAAATAAAATATTCATTGAAACCAATTTTTAAAAATATTTTGTTAAATAAAATACATAAGGTTTATGTAGAAATTTCTTTTATTTTTACAATTATTTTTATTAAATATAATTTGTAATTTTTAAAAAGATATTTTATATTAAAAATTCTAAATAAAATAATCTACTAAAAATTTATTTCAATTATAAGAATATAACTATTTATCTATTTAAATTATTAAATGCATGAAAGAGTGCAGATAAGAAAACGAAAATATTAATTTAATTTTTTATTCATTTTTACCTTGTTTCTACAGACTTTTGTAATATTTCTTTTCCATATTAATGAATTTTTAGGCTTTTTCCGGCCAATTTTGATCGACATTATACACCAAAACACTTCAAATTCTATTTCAAAATAATTAGCTGCTTATAGCTAAACTGCAAACTCACAAATGTCAAAATTTATTTAAATTTTATTCAGTAACAAATGTACCAAACAATTGGGTTGTAAATAAACGATGTACTAACAAAAATAAATATAGAAATAATCTTATTTCAATTAAATATTGCTAGAATTATTTATTAATTATCACATATCATACAATATATAATGTTTCATAATGTTATTAAAAAAGTGTATATATTGTATGATATGTAATAATTAATAAATAATGTAATGTAAATATTACACACATATATATTTACATAGACATAAAACTTTACCGAGCAACTGTCTTTAAAGACCCGACGGTAGCGATCATTGGCGGCGCGAGCATATTCTTAAAACTATTGTATTTCTGTAAATATAAAAGTAATCTTTTGGCAATTTTACAGAAAACTTCTTTATATCATAATAAACAAATGTCTCACTGGAAGTTGTTTGAATTCTAAAATTCCTCGCATACTTTTTGCAGCCAAAGATAAAAAAAATTATTTTCGACAGGTCAGTATTAACCCACATAGCCAAAAACCTATCATTCTAACTAACTGAGCTAAGTAGAGAACTGGCAGAAGGAAATCAATTTTTCCTTTAAGCTGAACCAAGAAGATGATTAACTCCTTAAAGGCAAAATTAATTTTCCTTCTGCCAGTTCTTTACTTATCTCAGTTAGTTAGAATGATAGGTTTTAGGCGCGTCGATCCCGGGTTCAAATCCCTGTCCCCCCAAATTCGTTTTCAAAATTTTCTGCTTCACATCAAGTTTCCAAAATAAAGAAGAGTAACAAAATTAACTTTTTAATTTAATATTTATTTATTTTATTTTTTTTTAATATTTTCTATAACTGGTAAACTTATCACAACCTTACCTCAACCTTACAACTTAATAATTACCTTACCTCAACCTTAACATGAACCGGGTATTTTCTAAAGTCCAAGAACTAATTAAATTTTACAAATTTTGATCAGGTTTTTGTATCAACATTAAGCTGAAGTACTCCTTTAGTTAATATACACGTTACAAACACAAATTATTATGATTAAATAATTTAATTTAACTTTTTTCTAACAAGTTACACTTTTCTTATTTTGAAGAATCTGTGTCTACATTGAACCACCTTTAATATAACACTACAATTTACTTCAAAAATAATATTTCCACTTACACATTGTAAAAAATATTATTTTTCACTCAAAAAAATAGAAAATTGTTGTTAAAGAGTTATTATTTGTTAATATAGGAGATTAATATATTTTGATGTCAGGTTAGGTAGGTAAAGTGACAGTTTGAGTTTATCTCGTTCACAATTGTGATGAAAGCATGTCTTCTAGTATTTTTCTTACTAATTAGTAGAACAGACAACTTTACCACTCTTAAAATTGAAAATTCTTTGCTTTTTCGGGTGGTTCAATGATGCCGCACTCACTGCATTCACATGACATTCACAACAAAAATTGTTTATAATAAATTTATGTAAGGCTTAAAATTCTTTATCACATCGGAATATTGAAGTTGACACCCTAAGCGAAATAAATCACGAGTTTACTAATTTTTAAAACTTCCTATTTGAATAAAAAAAATTAATTATATTTACACAAAAATTTTTGTTTTGTACGTGAAAAACAGTTTTTTTCGTTTTTCTTTGTAAATAATAAACCTACTTGCTCGAAATTTTTGGACGTAGTCGCTTTCGGTAATACTAATTTATATATTAAATAAGAAAATATTCCACTCAGTCATTTCTTAGAAAATTAAAGTGGTTCACTGTTGACGCTGGTTCAATGTAGCCTACTCTCCCCTATACGAAAAATCAAAAGAATTCATTAACTTTTGACGGAGATATGACGATTAATGTTTAAAAATTCAATGAAATTTGAAAATTAAGATTTATCACATTTTTGCAATTATTATCTAAAAATATTCATTATTTCAAAAAATCTCAAAGGAAAAAAAGATGCGCATTTTTATTTTCTATAAATATAGAAAATATATTTTTATATTATATTTTTATATATTCTATAAAAATATATATTCTATTTTTAAAGCTCTGACTGGCTTTAAAGCGACTCGCCGAGCGTACGTCCCCTTGTTGTATCCAAGCACTCAATTGAATTAATTTTGAAATATTTAAGTACAATTTTTCATTAAATCATTTATTTATTTTATGATATTTCTTCAATAATTAAGATATTTGAAAAGAATTATTGTTAGAAATAGAAAAATTTAAAAGTTTCATATTAGAATTCGTGGTAAATAAGATTTTCTTTGTTTTCAAACAAATTTTACTTTTTAAAAAAAGTATAATTTACTTCAAGGAATTTAAATTTTATTAAAAGCCGAGTATTATTTAAAATGTCCCGAGCAATTAATACTCTAAGCGAAGCAACTTTTATTATGTTGTTATTATCTATATTAATCTCCGTATTCTTTCATTCATTCTGTCCGCAAGAATTCCGTCTGCACTCCTGCTGTGTTTTTGATGACAGAGAAGAGTTGGAGAGAGAGAAGTTAGAAAGTAACGCCTTTTTCCATTAGTTAAAAACAAAATATCCTGTTTTCTCATTGGCTTTTTATCTATTCAACAATTCTAAGTTGAAAAATGTATTTTATTTATTTAAAATGTAATATTTTTCTTTTTTTATTTGTTTTTTTATTCTTAACTGAATACAATTAATTTTCTTTTTGTGTTCTTTACTTAATTATTAGTTACTTTTTGTAAATGCTTTTGTTTTTTTTTCGTTTTCAAAACACTTTGCTTGGCAGATCAAAATTATACAGTTTTTCGATTTGTCAATATCCAAATTTTTATTGTTTCAGAAAAAAGAAGGTTAAAAGATATTGTTTTAATAAAAAAAGGTAAGAAATTTTTATAATGTTGATTTACAAATTTTATAATTTTTTTAAATCATTAGTTTCTTTTGAAATAAACAGTTGTGAATTTTTGTTTTTTAATTACAATTATTATTTTTTTATGTATATAAAGATATTTTATGTTTTACTAGCTAAAAAACGCTCAAGTATTTTCTCATTCTAATGATAATAGATATATAATAATCTAATAATAATGTCTATTCACAATTCACATTTTTTTTATTAAAAAACAAAATATTTCATTTCATTTGAAGAATTTCTTTAATAAGATTTAATTTTTTAACCTTCTAAAAATGAATTTATTTTAAGTTTCATCTAAAAATTAATTAAAAAATTTGCACAATTTCTTTTTCTTTATTTAAAATCGATTAAAAAATAAAGTAATTTTAACTATTTATATTTCTTCATCAACATTTATTAAAAAATTGAAGAAAGTGAATTTATCATTCGGTAGTATTAATATTAAAGGTGGAAGAATTTAATCAATTATCCGAATCAAAATCTCTCGAAAATAAATTTCTTGAGTAAGCATTAGATTTCGTTATGAAAATACAATACTTTTCATATGTATCGACAGCACAGCCGTCCTAATACAGAAACCTGCTTTTTCTGAAAATTATTTTTTCGAAATTATTTAATAATTTCAAAATTATCAAAGAACTCAGAAAAATTGGTTAGCATGGTGGGATACGAGCCCACGACCTTTCTATTGCCGGTAGACTGCTCTGACTCGGAGAATCTTGGGGTGCATGTAGCTCAGTGGTCAGAGCAGTCTACCGGCAATAGAAAGGTCGTGGGCTCGTATCCCACCATGCTAACCAATTTTTTCTGAGTTCTTTGATAATTTTGAAATTATTAAATAATTTCGAAAAAATAATTTTCAGAAAAAGCAGGTTACTGTATTAGGACGGCTGTGCTGTCGATACATATGAAAAGTATTGTATTTTCATAACGAAATCTAATGCTTACTCAAGAAATTTATTTTCGAGAGATTTTGATTCAGATAATTGATTAAATTCTTCCACCTTTAATTTATTAAAAAACTTTCATTTTGTAATTAATTTTGGCTATCATATTGTTTTTACAAAATTTGTAGTATTTTTTGCACAATTTTCTATTTATTTATCACAATTTTTAAAATAAATATTGATTAATAAATAATAATAATTAATTATTTAGTATTTTTTTAAATAATATAAATTGAATTGAAGTCTTATTTATTTTTTAATAATTCTAAAAAATAATTATTAAATTAAAAATCTTCTGATTTTATTTAGTTTTTTGCTTTGCTGTTCCAAGTTTTGAATTGGATTTAAAACAAAAAATATTTAACTTTTAAATTTAATTTTAAAATTAAGCAGGTTCTGGTGACAAATAAAAATCATGAAATTTCTTTTATTCTTTTCTATAAAAAAATAAGTGTTGTTAAATATTTTTTGTCGGACAAATCGAATTTCTATAGTTTCTTTTATTTATTTCTAACAAAATATGAAAATTATTTAACAAAATGTTAATTGTTATTAAAAAAAGATTAAAAAAGTGGAATAATATCTTTATTTTTTAAACATAATCTTTAACAAAATTTTGATTTTTTTAGAGATAGATGATAATATAAATATTTTGGCTTAATTAACTATTTTTTAGTAATTTCTTTTTAAAATTTAATACTTAAAATAAATAATAATAAAAATTGTATAGCTTTAATTAACTATTAATTGTATTCTGGGTCAGTCCAGCGAAAATCGACTAGAGCTGGTTGCTCGAAGATTTTAAAAAATTCTGTAATCTATATATATAAGATAAGACTTTTGTCTGTACTTTTAAACTCTGTATATTTGAATAATACATGTTATTTAGTCACATTTTAGTATAATTTTACACAAAAATAGTATGACTAAAATGTAAGTATAAAAATATTTTCAATATCAAAAAATCGAAAAAATTGTAATTGTTATTAATTACTATCAAGCTTGATTCAGTAGTATTTTTGAGGTCTTTAATTAAGAGGATGGTGACTTCAAAATAATGTAATTCATAATTATTTATCCAATTCATTCACTATTCTTTAATTGAAAGAACTTTAGAAACTTTAAAAATGAAGATGTTTTATGATTTTATTTTATTTTCATCATATACGCGCTCTAGGCCGTTTTGTACAGTTTTGTACTTAACAAAAAACATATATTAACAAAAAACTATATTAACAATAGGAAACAAATTAAGGGCGTTAGACTTTAAATAATTTAATTTTCATGGTTATTTTCATCATCACTAACGTCAAAAATGTGCCTTCTCAAATTCGCTTTAAGTTTATAAATAGATTTGATGATGATAAATATTTGATGAAAAAAATGATATTGCAGGATGTCTAGAATTGTAAGTCACCTATGACACGATACTATCATTAAGCTACTAGGTAAATCTTACATGGTAAAAAGTTAAGCTATATTACTTTTTGATTAAACTTCTAAAGATGTTTTGAGCAATGTAAAGACAAATCTGAAGCAGGGTGTCTATGTTCGTTTAACAAAATTCCCGGCTTTGCGCAAATTTTACCCGGTTTATTTTTTTAAACAAATTCAAATATATTTGATTTTTAGTTTTAGCCATTAATAAATCTCCAGATGGCTACAAAAATTGATTTATTTAATGAAAATTTTCTTTTTTTAAAAAAATATGTTATATACCAGTACCTGTCTTTGACGGGTTTTAGTTTCTACTATAATACTTCTAAATTGCGCGGGTAAACCGATTAATAGCCGGAAATTTAATTTGACCAGGAAAAATCGGTAATCTTCTTACCAAATTAAAAAAGTTCTATTATAGTAATTTGTTTTTAAAAACTGCTTTATACTTTAATTTTTATTGATGTAATATTTATGACAACAGACCCGAGTCAAAATTTGGGTCCCACTTTTAGCTTTAACATATAGATTTTATTTAGGTTTTAGCAATCGTAACGTAGAGTCTAATTGCGACACAATTATTTATAATTAGATTCAACTTTGACTCCAAATGCTGGTGTAAATTTAGGATTAAATTTTAATACATTAATTGTAGTACTACAAACACATAAAGCACTAAAAATTGACAAATACTGTTCCTGAATAACAAATTTGATAGAAAAATTGTAATATTTTTTTAACGAAATAGTTAATGGTTACTAATTATTAGTTTTTCCAGTAAAATTTAATTCCCGGTGGGTAGACACCCCATCAAATATATCATTAGAAACTAAAACCCGTCGAAGACGGGTACGACAGCTAGTTATTTATTATACTTTTATTTTTAGTTTTTACTCGAAAAAGCATTTGCTTTTCGATTTTGGAACAAGATTTCAGTTACACGCATATATAACCCTTTCCCATATAGAACGTAACATTACAGTAATATGCGGTAATATTACTGTAACATTACTTTAGAAAAACTAACTGTAAGATTACTGTAAGGTTATACTAAAATATTACAGTAATAGTACGGTAACGATAATAATAATAATAACGGACAGTATATTTGATTTAAAATTACTTATGTTATTTATTAAATTATTACAGTACTGGACAACATTGTCAGTCTAGCAATTTGTAACGAAAAGAAAAAAGACTTTTAACATAAAATTTATAAAAACTAATTTTTTTTGTACAAGTTTTGTAAGGTGATATAATTTTCAAAACAAGTGTCCAGTAATTAAGCTTAAGCTTATTTTAAAGGTCACTTTCTATAGACTTGCAAAACGTCTTATTATTTTTAGAATTATATCATCTTACAAAACATGTACTGCTAAAATTGCCCATTTTATGGGGAAGCACCACCCCCAACTTTGACCCTTTTAAATTTGAATTATTAAAGTAGGTTATATTTTTCTTCCTGCACCATTTTTAATTTTAAAATATATAGGATAGTCAAAAATTTGAAATTTTAATTTTTGAAGATGTTAGAATTTTTTATCTTTGAACTAATTGCATATTTTTGCAAATCGATGCGAGAGGTTGTTTAAAACTGTAAAATAAGTTTAGAAAAAACTTTGCGTTAAATAATATTGAAAATTGTAAGGGAAGATTAATTATGAATGTTTAAATTTTACAACTTTGACATTTTTTCAAAGTCCTAGAGCAATTATCTTCTTGTGAATAAGAGTGTTTACATAAATTTTTTCATTGAATACAAAAATCGTGTCAAATAACTTATTTACTATGTTAAATTTTCAAGAAGATTATTGACCTAGGGCTTTGAGAAAATGTCAAAAGTTGTAAAATTTTAATTTGCAAAAATATGCAAAATAGGAAATTAGTTCAATGATAAAAATTCTATCCTCTTCAAAACTTAAAAATACAAAGTTTTGACCATACAATATATTTTAGAGTTAAAAATGGTGCAGGAACAAAAATATAACCTACATTAATAATTCAAATGTAAAGGGGTCAAAGTTGGGGGTAGTGCCTCCTCTAAATATAAAAAGTTTGGAATTATTAGCATAAATGATTATTAATACTATATAACCTTCATGACTTTGACGTCAGGCTACGATCGCTGCGCATGACAATAATGACATGATCACACGCTCAGGTATGGTGGTAGCGGTAAGGATTACTACTTATTCGAGTAAAAGTTTCGCTTTTGTTTCTTGCAGAAGTAATCTTTATTTTCCGAGTATTAAATATTCAAATTGCTTCGAGCAATATTTACAACATATTGAATGTAAAAAGTAAAACAAAAATTTAATGAAAATTACAATGACGATGTAAAAATTAAAATTCTTAAAGCAATTTTTAAAAGTGAATACTGCAATAATAACCCCGGTGTCTAAGATAATCCCCCTGGTATGGGCAAGATGATAACGTGTATCAATATTAAATATGTATTATTTAGGCCATAAATGCTTTTGAACACTCACCACGTTTCGTTTTCCTATTTTATAATTACGTGACATTTTCTACATTAAGAAAATTAATATAATAGATGTAGATTTCAACTTTTTATATTAAATAAGTTAGTTTCCATAACTAAAATATATAAGAAGCGAGAAAAATTGAATTTTTTATTCATACTAAAAAATTCAGTTTGAGGTGAGATAAAATACATGGGAATCAGGGGGATCATTTTGTCCCAAATGACACTAATTTTTAATTTGTTCGGAACTTAACCTATAAGCTTTGGTAGTCCAAAGTAACAATCAGAACACTTAATTGAAGATATACTGAAGCTATAAGTAAAAGGAACTTTGAATTTCAGCTTCTGCAACAAAAGTTACCTAAATTCAAAGTTTAGCTTTCTTTAGATCAAAACTATGAAATTTTAATTTTTTCCAATAAATTTTTTTTAAAGACGTGTATTATCATGACAGTTTGACTGATTCATACATGGAAATAAGAATAGCACAAGAGATGCCCGAAACAGTAGAACAAGTCGTGTGCTTTAATTCAGCACGTTTGGTGTGCCTTTTTGGAACTCTTCTTCTTATTATTATAAATGCGATAGTAGATCGCATGCGTTGGCCTTGTGTGGACATGATGTCCTGTACATATAGCCATGACTAAGTAATGTGAATGTAGCTTTATATATCACTCGCGTATTTCGTAAAGTTCGTATCTGATTCGTATTTAATACACTTGGCGGGAATTTTTTTAAAATTTAAATTCGTAGTTGAGTTTTTTTCCAATAATTGAATAAGTATGATGATACAGTTATAGATGGATTTAGTAAGAGAATTTCACTATTAAAGGGAGCAAGGCATCTGAGTAGTTTCGAAAGTTGGTGAATTAATTTTGGTCTGATATTGTTGAATCTTGGGCAGTTCCATAGTACGTGTTCCAAATCTTCGTCAATTGCAGGGTCACAAGGATATGCAGGAGATGAAACAATGGGTTTTCTATGTAAGCTTTCGTTAAGTGAATTATGATTGCTTCTCATCCTGCAGATAGATACAATATTCAGCATGGGACCATTAATCGATGCTAGGTTAGCAGCTTATTCTGCAGTTTCATTCCCTTCTAAACCTAAGTGCCCAGGTATCCAGATTAAAGAAATGTCATAGTCTAATGACGATAATACAGATAATCTATTTCTAATTAGAAATATGATGTATGAATTAATATTGGATGTATTGGGTGATGAGACACTCGTCAACATACTTAAAGAATTGGAAAATATGGCCACTTTATTTAAGCTATTGTTTATGATATGATCAAGTGTCAGAAATATAGAGAAAGCTTCTATTGAGAAAATGGAAGCAGTACAATCCGATTTCCACGATAGAGAGAAATTAGTTGAAGGACAAATTGAGGCGCATCCCGCTCTTTGTAGGTTTTCCGTTTTATAGCCGTCAGTATAAAAACATAAATGATTGTTAAATTTAGTGTTTAATATGTCTCGGAATAATAGTGGAGGATCAATTGGTTTTTGAATCTCATGACCTATGTCACTGATTACTTTTGGAATGAATAAGTGATCACTATAGAGAAGTTCGTAATATGGCAGAATCGTAAACTTTTTAATTAATGGTTGAAATGTGGTGACTGATTGGAAAGCCGATAAGAGAGTGAAAGAGTTCAAAACATTGTAGGGATTTCTAGGGGAGGCCAATCTTAGAAGTTCTGTTAATTTGTTATAGAGTCGATGATTGAGAATTGATGATATTTTTATCAAATATTTCTTTGTTATGAAGTAAAATATAATTTTGAGTAAAGGTTCGCAAGATTCTGCAAACATAACGTAATTGGGGTGTTCATTCTATATCCAAGGGCTAATCTGATAGCGCTATTTCTCAATTTAGCAAGTTTATCAAATAGCTTATGGTTTTTAAAACAACAAATGTGAGATCCATATTCAATGCAACTTCTAATAAGTGATCTAAACACTGTGAGAAGAATATACAGGTGGGCACTCCACCATGTTCCTCTCAAAGCCTTAATTATATTTAAGACTTTATTGAGTCGTTCTAGAAAGTATGCGAAGTGATTATCGAAGGTAAGTCTATAATCTAGTATTATGCCTAGAAACTTTGCATAAGTGGAAGGAAAGATGTTGGCATTATTTAATTTTAGAGCAAGATTAGGGTTTTCAAAATCAATTTGAAGTCTGTTGAATAGGACAAGTTTGGTTTTTTCTGGACAAATCTCCAATTCTCTATCGAATAAAAACGTAGAAAGATTATTAAGGCAAAGTTGGAGAGATGTAATACATTGGATTGGGTCATTGGATTTTGTGAGTATTGCAATGTCATCGGCAAATTCGATTATTTTACAGTGAGGAGGAAGAATTTCATGGATTTTTCGCGTGTAAACGGAATATAAAATTGGTCTCAGTGTACAACCCTGCGGTAAACTCACAGTGCTGATCCTGGGTCCTATCATCTCCCCGTTCACATTGAAGAAAAGTTTTTTGCAAGCTGTAGCGTTGTATATAAATTTGGGTATGGATAAAGGAACTCCTATATCTTTAAGATCCTGCATTAAAATATTAGGAACAACACTAGGGAAAGCTCCTTTCAGATCTAAGAATAGACCTGCAGTAACCTCCCTCTCCACAAATCCGGTCCATATTTCGGTAGTAATTAGAGATAAATTATCTGCGCAAGACTTTCCTTTGCGAAAACCAAATTGAGTGGGAGACTGAATCGAGTTATGTTCTAAATACCAACTAGGTCTATTATAAATTAATTTTTCTACCATTTTAAACATACAGGAAGCGAGAGCAATAGGTCTGAAAGAGCCACTATTTGATTTAACAATAAAAAATATTAAGAATTCGTTCTATGATGAGGGAATGGAACCAAATGAAATGATTTGATTGAAAATGTTCAAAAGAATTAATCTCGCTTCTGTTGGAAGTTTTTGAATAATTAAATTATTAATTTTATCCAAACCTGGTGATGTTTTAATTTTTATGGATGAAATAGCAATATTTAGTTCTGTAGATGTGAAGTTCGATTCCAAAAATTGATTTTGTTAAAAATTGGTTGGAAAGGAGTCGAAAAAGGTAGTAGGAGGACACATATCGCCCACTAACTTATTCAACTTTGCGATAGTCTCGGAGTCCGAGGAGAAAGATGTTGTGGCAGGTTGCGTAAATCTATTTTTGAATATTTTTACCGTTTTCCAGTTCTTTTATACCTTGTATAATTTTCGTAATTTGCCTGTTTTTGAAAACTTTTAAGGCCTTACGTCTGTTTTGAATAGCCCTATCGCAATCATTGTTCCACCGTGGAGCTGGAACCAATGGTTTATTGTTTTTAGGGATTTGTGAAGTATTAGTTTGAATGGGAGTTGGAGAAGCAGCAGAAATCGCGTCATCAATACATTGTGTGAAATATAATATTTTTGGATAGGATCAGTCTCATCTGAGTGAAAGAAATTGAGATTAGAATTAAGGTAGTTTTTCAAGTTTGTATCAAATAGAATCCAGTCGGTTTTTTTAAAATTATATTTATGAGAGCAGAATTTAGAGATAGGGACTTGTGCTCTAAGATGTGTGGCTACTGGAAAGTGATCACTTCCCAGAGAGTCTTCCTAGACACGATGTGAAGTAAGGGTGAAGAGATTTGAACTAACGAATGAGAGATCTAGAATAGATTCCGCTAGAGTTCCACTGTATTATTTTCAAGTTGTTTACTAAGGCCATGTTAGGCTTCGTTTAGAAAAGTGGTTACTGCAGATACGTTTGACGAAAAATTCGTCATAAAATTGAATAAAATATCTGATTTATTTGGAGAAGTGCTTGAGTTGAATAAATTGAGAAGATTGGTAAAAGCTGTAATTAAATTGTTAATTAATGCATTAACATTAATATTATTGTTTACAGATTTTTTTGGAATTACAAAATTTACTAATGTGGCCGTATCTTAAGCAGTTCCAGCAGATTTTTATTGATGGTGTGTAGACTTCAACATTAAATGATGTATTGTGTATAGCAACTTTGGGGGGCAAAGATATGCCTTTGAAAGTGAAAAGGATTGTATTCGAAGGAACATATTCAGTTTTACTTGTTTCTTTGTTAGTGATTTTTCTGGTAAGGCGACGAACTTTAAGAATAGCAGATTTGCTGTGATAATTACCTAGAATCTCGATGTTGGTCAAGAGCTCTTGTTCAGAGATGTCAAGTGGGATGTTTTTAATCACCCCTGAGAGCGTTCTAATAGTAGAAAGAATGTTTAAGTAAATAGAATTTAGAGTTTATATCTTTAAAGGAGATTTTTAACAAAATTAATGAAGTTAAATCACCATATTTTTGGATAAATCACCAAGGCACTTTCACACACGACCATTCGATCGCAGCGTCACCACGCGAATCTTCGCCTTTTTGGAACAACAGACATACTTTTTCTGCGCAGACGCTGCGCTTATAAAATGTACAAGTTGCAAAGCACAGCGCCTGCACCAAACTAAGTATGTCTGCTGTTCCAAAAAGGTACACCAGACGCGCTAAACTAAAGCACACGACTTTTCCAACTGTTTGGCGCATCTCTTGTGCTTTTTTTCCGTGTAGGTATGTCATTGGCAACGTATTACTGTTTTTACCTAAACGGTAACGCTAATAGGCTCTCTAAAGTTCGAAAGGATCATCTTGCCCTAAGGGTTCATCTCTTACACCTTTCCCCTACTTAAACAAACTGAGGGGGTAATTACTTGTTAAAAAGGTGTACACTCTAATACACCAAATTTTTCAACTATTACATGTATTATAGGCTATTACATAACTATTACATGGTATTTCCGTGTACATTATGTGGTATTACACTGACGTAATAATGATCTATTACACTCAATTACGTGACTATTACGTGAGAAACGTACACTCCAATACACAAGTAAATACCCCCTCGAAACAAACCCATATTTTATTGTGTCAAGTAATTTTGAGCACTGGACAAATCATTTTTTCATTTTTTTTATATAAATATTTATTTCATCCAACACTCTAAATCTTGAGCTAAGAAAATGGGAAGATTAATATAAGTTAATAATTGTTTCAACTCAAATTAAAAAGTAACTTCTTGGTCGCGTTCCACATTTTCTCGGATCAAGAATATATGTTCTTTTCCCAAATATAATATGCCAAAAAATCGTTTTTTTAAATCAATACTATAATAGTCTTGGCCGTATTCAATCTCACGATTTGTTTTAACCAAGAAAAATGATCTTGGTTCAATACTTTTTTCTGTGTAATGAATTTTTAAACTATTTGTCTCAGCCACTCAAAGTGCTAACACTGCATATTTATAGTTTAAACTAATTTTTTATTCATTTATAACAAACAAACAAAAATTTTTTACGTTAGTAAAACGAAAAAAATGTTTAGTCGTGGGTACCCAGGTATGAACACAAGGGTTAATAACAATATTTAACATACACATAAAATTTTGTTCCATAACAATGGCTCTTTCGAGTAAAAAATAAAAATAAAAGTACAATAAATACACTAAAAAAATTTATTTGAATCAAATAACCGATTATTTGACTATTATCAAATAAATATTTACTTAAATCAAATAATTTTTATTTGAATCAATTAAATAATATTTGCTTTAAATACTGAAATATTTGATTCAAATACAGTTTATTTGATTCAAATAAAAATTATTTGATTTAAGTGAATATTTATTGGATAATAGTAATGCTTTCATTATTCATCAAGAAAAGGGAATTTTTAATTTTTAAAATATTTTGTCGGAAAATACAGGAAAATAAATCAATTAATTAATTATATTGAGATGACCAAATACACTTTTTAAAAATGTACATTTTAATTTTAAGATTAATTAATTATTATAATATATAAATTATAATATAAAGAAGTAAAATTCACCATTGGAAAGAGCATGAAAAAACCTTTCAGAAACACACACAACAAAATTTTTTCCCATTACAATTATGTACAGAAAAAATTGAAAAAGTAGACGGGGTTTAACAAAAATAGTAAAATTGTTTCGCCTTAAACTTTTATCAAATCTTTGAATAGTCAAAACAATTTTTTTAGGGCACATTACTACAGAAAAATGAATTTCCCGAGTTTTAAGTTTTTTCAAGAATGTGTGAGTATACACACTGCAAAATCTGGTATCTCACGCGTGTATTAAAATGAGTTGCTTTAAGTGTTAAAACCATTGAGATACAAGATCTGTCATATTTTGAGACATTTAACTTCATCTCGTGTCTCATTTTCAGGCATTAAAAATGTAGGTGTTGTACGTATATGTGTAAGTATACATGTGTATGAGTTGTGTGTATATGTGTGGGTAAACATGTGTATGATAGAACACTACTGCGCATGTGTGTGTGTGTGAAAGTTTACCAGACACTCATTATGTATGTGTGAGTTAATATGTAATTCACAAGTCACTCGTATATATTGTATATATATATATATATATATATATATATATATATATATATATATATATAGCTAAGGTACGACGAAAACGAAGAACGACGAAAGTTCGTGTTAATATAATAGTAGATTTTAAATATCTCGAAGGTATCCGTAGAATACCCACGGAACCTTTTCTCCTTTGATTGAACTCGAATATTTTCCGTAGAAAAATAGGTTCACACTCGAAGATAGCACCGTTTGACGAATTATTTTTACGTCGTTTGTTGCTATCCTGGCAGGATCGCCAAAATGTTACGGTCTAATTTATTAAATAGACACAATTCACTTTTCAACACTTCAGAAAGTGACAATTTATTAATGAAATTAATAATACACTTCAAAGGTAGAAATAAGAGTGAGTTGCAAATACGTTTTGCAGCTTATGTCGAATATGAAACAATACAGGTGGGGATATATATTTTTGCTGACTATAACATTTGCAAAAACTAAATTATTTTCAAAAATTTTCCTCAATTTAATATTAATTCTATTATTTACAAATTTTTTATAAATTTCTTTCTTCTTAGAAATGTTATTAAAAATCGTCAAACGAAATAAATTATTTCGTATTAGGGGAGAGTGGGGCAAACCGGACCGGTGGATAAACCGGACCCCCCTCAATATTTACGAAATGGCGAAATTGTCAAAAGTGCTATTTATAAATTTGAAACAACCTTGTGTAGTATACCTAATTTTTTCAATTTGACATTTTTTATTTTGTTTGTGCAACGCTGGGAGCAAAAGTTTTTTTTTTAGTTTTTTTCTACACTTTTCCTTGTCTTCTTCCAATGAGAATTGGACCCTTTAATATTGTTTCTCTGATAATGACAAACATTTTTATTTTTTTATTTAAAAAAATCTTTATTTAATTAAAATTCAATCCCGAAACCATTGTTTACATGATTCTTTATGTTTTTTATTATTATAGATTATGTAAATGAAATATTATGAATAAAAAACCAAACGGTCCGGTTTGCCCCATGGGGGGTCCGGTTTACTCCAGAGGGTGGGGCTAACCGGACCGTTTGCAAATTTTTTTAAAGTTAACACAGTAACTAAACAATAAAATATGAAGTATAGGTGTCTCTGGGAAAAAGTTGCGCAATTAAATGATCTTTCAAACAAGCTCTCGAAAAATGAAATCGGTTGATTCGTTTAGTCACAAGAGTCAAAAAACCGTTAGAGGCTCCGGTTTGCCCCACTCTCCCTTACTAATATGCTAAAAAAAATGTTACTTTTAAAACCTGGAAAGTTTCTATTTTTTAAACTCAAAAAATTATGGAACTTTCAATTGGACAAATGCGTGACAACCCTGATCAAGTGTTCAATAGATTTCTCAAGCAAAACAAATAATAAAATAAAAATATTTCTTCCCAAAAGTCAGAATAAGAATAATCGTAATATATTTAAATTATTTAAAAATAACTGAAAATATTATTAAAAAATTGGGGTATCCAAAAATTGTTTTATAATAAATAAAAAATTTTTTTATTTATTTATTTCTCATTATTATTTCCATAATATAGTTTTTAACAAACAGAAATTCTGTAAATATTTTTTCCAAAACAAATATCAAATTTCTTAAACAAAATTTGATTTTTAATTTTTTTCTACTTAAAACTTGAAATTTGATTATAAATTGTCATTGAGAAGCAAAACATGTGCAAAATATTTTCTACTTTAAATTTTCCAACTATTTTTAAATTTTTTTTAGAAAAAATGAAAAGATTAATTACCTAGTCCTAAAATGTTTGTTACAAAGTGCTAATTTTTCTTAAAAGAAGAGAAATATTGAAAAATAACGCACGGAAAAAAAATTAGCTCCAGCAGTAAACATATATTAGCTGTGAAATTTCTGAAAATTAGCTACTACAGCTAAGAAGTTTGCAGTGGCAGCGAACATGTTAGCTGAGACAGCAAACATTAGTAAAAATTTATGCGAGTTTGCTGTCATAGCGAACTTGTTTAATCTCACAGCGAACTTTTTCGCTGTCCCTATTTCAACGAACAAGGTTTGCTGTGGCAGCAAAATGTTCGCTGACACAGCAAACCCTTTCTATGCGTGCATTAATATAAAATTTTTTAGATTAATAAAAATAGTTTTGTATTATTTGAAAAATAAAAATAATATTTCTAAATAAAATAAATATAGGGTGATTGTGTATTACTACGTGTGCCCCATTTACTACGAATTTCATTAAAAATATCTATAATAAAACTTTAATTTATATTAATTTTTATTTTTAATGGTAAATTCTAAAAAAATGTATTTTAATACATTTTATTTAACTTTAAAAATCACTAGTTCAGATGAGAGCACAAAAAGTTAAATTAGTGAGTTGAGAGTGCTTTTAGAAAGATAAATATATTTATGCGTTTTGTGAACAAATATTTAATGTTAAGTTATTTCTAAATAAAGCAATAGCATTAGTTTTTATAAATTTAAAGAAAATGTAATGTTTTGAACTAAGGGGTGAACAACTCGTGAATTATGGTGTACACTTGTATTGAATTACCAATGTGAATTACCTTGAATTACTGAATTATTATTATTATTATTATTATTATTATTATTCCTTAGTTGTTTGCCCCTTGTTTTGGACGTTTTTATTATTTAATTTTAAACGTAGAATTGGACACAGGATTTTTCGCACATGCGTTTATTTCTACGCCGTGTAACACAACCTAAAATATAGTTGTGATAGTTTGTGGTTCGTGTTTGTTTACCTATAATACTTGGAGCGAACGCAATGAAAATGATAATTTTTAGCTAAAATAAAAAAGTATTCTCCAAGATATTCAAAACCTCCAAAAAATATGATCTAAATAAAAATAAATATTTATTTTCTTATTATGAATAAAGTTTAATTTATATAATATAATTAAATACATTATTTTGTCCTTTTAAAATAAATTAAAAGCTAAAATTTAAGTTATTAAATAATAATTTCAATAATTTCAATTATACTAATAAAACTTACAATTTTGAACGTTTGTAATAATTCACGCGTATTAACCCCTTGGCTGTCGATGAGATTTCCACTGTTTTGACCAAAAGTGTGTTGTAAATTTTTTTATTTTTATTTTTATGAAACTTGGTAACCTAAGGTTTTAGGGATCGCTGATTACGAATTCAAGGTCGGTTTTTTAAAATTCAAAATGGCGGATCCAATATGGCGGACAATTTTTTTTTAACTGATCGGATTCGCTTGAAAATGGTTACTCGGAGGTTTTCGGGGTCGCTGAACACGAATCTGGCGTTAGTTTTTCAAAATTCAAAATGGCGGATTAAATATGTAGGACAATTTTTCAAAACTAATCGGATTCGCTTGAAAATGGTTACTCGGGGGTTTTCGGGGTCGCTGATTACAAATCCGCGGTCCGTTTTTCAAAATTCAAAATGACGGTTCAAAATTACTAAAAATAGGCGGATTAGCTAGAAATAATGTAATTTAAATTTTAATTAAAATTGATACTCAATTTATTGGGTATCAGCTTAATTGTCAATTTTGATAATGTAAATTGAGATTTTTAATCAGAAAGGCTAAAAACTGATGAGCAGTGAGTTCCAAGCAAATCCATACAATTTTGCTCGATGATTCTATCACATTGAAGTCGCCATTTTGAATTTTGAAAAACGGACCTCGGATTCGTAATCAGTAACCCCGAAAACACCCCGAGTAAAGATTTTCAGGTAAATTGGATCAATTTTTCAAAATAATGTTTGCCGTATTAGATCCGCCATTTTGAATTTTGAAAAACTAACGCCAGATTCGTGTTCAACGATCCCCAAAACCCCCGCGTAACCATTTTCAAGCGAATCCGATCAGTTATAAAAAATTAAATTATTATAACCCAATGACTTTTTTTAAATCTAAGAAAGATTAACCACTCATTTAAAAAAATTGGGAAAAAATTGAGGTTAAAAGCTGCAAATGATTCTTTAATCGTGGCTGATTTTTAAACACGTAGTAATACACACAATCACCCTATACTTATTATTAAATTTAAAAAATAAGAGACTAAAAGTTAAAAATAAAGAAAAATAATATTATCTATCAAAACAACAAAAAAACATGACTAACTTCAGGTGTGGACAGACTGGACAGAATGAATACGACGATTATTATAGTTAATAATTAATAATAATAATAATAATAATAATAATAATAATAAGTCGCTCACAACAAAACGGCTTATAAATAATTTTCTGTTACACATTTTAATTTCTTTATGCAGTAATAGGAAAGAGAAAGAGTTAGAGGCTATATAATTTCAGTGCCAATATTTATTTTCATCGTTTTCCGAAGTTATTTAAAAACTTCAAAAAATTCAAAAATTGAGCGAAATTCGCCTCTTTTACGGTATTGAGAAGTATTTAATATTATAATTCTAATTTGAAGTAGTTAGAGAGATCTCTTTAGGATTTATCAGGATAATTAGGAGAATTCGTGCTGATATAGAATATTCTCGTACAAGTAATTTTTGAAATAAATATTGAAAAACGTAATTATAAAAGTCCTAGAGCGTTCATCTATATTTATAAATAATTCCTGACTCAAAATATTCTTTTCTTTTTAAATGAGACGTCGATCACGAATCCACTATTTTTCCCGGATGCCCTTGATATACAATTTTAATGTCATTTCTCGGATGAGTTCAATTATTATTCAAAATTGTATTCACATTTTTCTAAAAAATTAAATTATTCTCAGAATTTTATTTCTTTGTAAATTTCAATTCAAAATTGAAAAGAAAAATTATCGAAAATGTTACAAAACAAAGAACAGACTAACGGAATAAAACGATTATTTTATATAGACTTTTCATTTATTTGCAGTTTAATTTGGCCTTTCTCTCAAAAAATGGATTTTAAAATCAAGAATGAATTCGAATCAATGGAAGAAGACGAAGAATAAACCAAATTGAAATTTTCCAAGAAACTTAATTTTGTTGGAAGAGAAGAAAAAAGCGGACAGAAATTTTTATTTTTAAAGGACAGTGAAAAAATCATTGAAATTACGGAATATAAATAATTAAAACTACACGACAGAAATAATTAAAGTTTCAGAATAGAAATAATTAAAACTGTAAGATAAAAATAATTACAGTTCCAGAATAAATATAAAAACTGAAGAATAAAAATGAAGAACGAAACTTGAAACGACAGAATAAAAACATTAATTGAAACTGCGGAATAAAAATAATTAAAAATACTGAAATTCGATTTGGTTTTTAAAAAAGAATTCAATTTTGTGGATAGAATCGAAATTGCAAATGAAAAATTTAATTTCAGTGAATAAAAAATCAATGTAATCGAAAATATGAATTACTAGCTGTCGTACCCGTCTTCGACGGGTTTTATTTTCTACAGATACATTCAATAGTGTGTCTATCAGTCTCGAAAAATAGAAAATAGTGGGGAATTTAATTTGACCGGAAAAAATAATAATCAGCTACCATTAAGTATTTAATTATAAAAATATTACTATTTTAAAACAGTGATTTACGTTTTATCATCAAATAATTTATTTTTTATTAATTAAAATGCAGAAAACAATGTTTGTCAATTATTTGTAGAAATTTAATTATAGTATTATAATTTGTTTAATAATGATAAGGCCTAAATACGGTTTTGTTTAGATGATGTTTATTTACAATCCCTACTAGTTTCAAACCATATATGGTTCCTCATCAGGGGATGATTAATTTTTATAAATACATCATTTGAAAATAAGACAAACACAAAAGATTTCCAAAAGGATTAAAATTATAACAAGATCTGAAAAAGAAAATAAAATTGTTTTAAATGTAATTATAATGTGTATTTTTTAAGGTTATATTTCAATTTGTGAAAGAAAGAAAATAAAAAATTTTTTCTCTCACCCTTTAGAAAAAACGTAAGCACATAACAAAAAAAATTTTTTCAAAAAAATTTTCTTGTTTTTTTCCATATTTGTATTTTTTTAATTTAGTTTGTTTTAAAGATTTTGAAGAAGCACATTTTTTTATAGAAATGTGCTTCTGTGATTAGAGAGTTTTGACAGAGAGGTTGGGTTCGAAAGGTTGGGTAATATGGTCCAGGTATAGCCTGGATATAGCCTTTCTTTCACAAATTGAAATATAACCTTAAAAAAATACACATTATAATTACATTTAAAACAATTTTATTTTCTTTTTCAGATCTTGTTATAATTTTAATCCTTTTTGAAATCTTTTGTGTTTGTCTTATTTTCAAATGATGTATTTATAAAAATTAATCATCCCCTGATGAGGAACCATATATGGTTTGAAACTAGTAGGGATTGTAAATAAACATCATCTAAACAAAACCGTGTTTAGGCCTTATCATTATTAAACAAAATATATCATACGATCAAACAACCAAAAAATTACTATAGTATTATAAGTTAATCCAACATTTTCACCAGTTTTTGGAGTTATAGTAAAGTCAAATTCGAACTAATTGTATCACAATTGCTTAAATCTAAAATAAGACCTATATTGCAAGCTGAATTCACCATTTTTACCGACTAAAATAAATTCCTGCATATTTCCCGTTTTTTCCAGTTGGTAGAATCCCTGTTAAAAGTATTAGTAAAAATAAAAATCCGTCGATGAGTATTTTCATAGAATAAGTGAATTTTTGTAGCCATTTGTAGTTTTATTTATCGTTAATGCATATAAAAAATATATATTTGATAAGAAAAGATACACCTGCAAAAATTTGGACAAAGATGAGAAAAACCGGAAAGTTTGTTACACAAAAATAATAATAGACACTCTGTTTAACTTTTGCCTTTACAATGCTCAAAACATCCACTATCTAAGTTTTTCCCCAGTAGCATAATGCAAGTATCGTATCACAGGTATTCTTGAATTTTTGCAGTATCAATTTTTTCATAAACAATCTCCATTTTCAATACTTGAAAAATAATTTTAAAGCTATGAATTAGTATTTTTTAATATTGTTTACCATTTATCATTTACCATTTTTAATATTTTCGAAGTTTTGCAATTGAAATTTTTTTGATTAATTGGATAAACAAATTCTTCTAAATTCCATTATTTTAACGTCAAAAGTTTAAAAGATATCCTATTTAAAAAAACAGACATGTCACAAAAGTCACACCTGTCACATGTCACACATGACCAATTCTAAGTGTGTCACACCTGTCACATATCAAGAACAATCATTTTTAGGGTGTCACACCTATCACACGTCATGTATGATCAAACATGTCATATGTTACGTATGGCCAATGTCAAGTGTGTCACACGTCACGTACGATCAATTTCTAATGTGTCACACCTGTCACATGTTACGTATGACCAATGTTAAGTGCGCCACACCTGTCACACGTCACGTACGATCAATTTTAAATGTGTCACACTTGACACACGTCACGTGCGATCAATTATGAATGTGTTACACCTGTCACACGTCACATGCGATCAATTATGAATGTGTTACACATCACGTACGATCAATGTCTAATGTGTCACACCTGCCACATGTCACTTGCGATCAATGTCGAATGTATCACATCTGTTATTCGTCACGTATGATTAATTACTAGGGTGTTAATACAAATAAGTAACTTTCAAATATTTTGAACTTTTCAATAAAGAAAGTAATTGTTTAATTTTTTGTTTATTTTTGTTTTATAATAGGAATATTATTATTATTATATTATTAAGTATTGTTTTATAATAATAATATTTATGTTTTGTTATAAATTAACTAATTGTCTAAATTTTTAATAAATTACATTTTAATAATTCTTATTAATTGTTAATACTATTGTTAATATTATTCATCATTATTATTAATTAATTTTTATTAATAAGTTTTATATAAGGGATTATTTTAAAGTAGTTTCTAGCATTAAATCTGTCAAATATATGTACAAATATATATAAGGGTGATTCTACCGAAATACTCCTTTTTGTGAGATACAAACAGAAAAGAAAAAAATTATTATTTATGGATTAATGCAGTCAATTATATTGAGTTTACAATAATCTACCACCTCTATAGCATAATCATGCTAGCTTTTAGCTTTTAAAGTATATATTTTAAATTAAAATTTACAAAAAAATTAAGAGGTTAAAATTTGGCGCCGGTGTTTTTTATTATATATATTTTTCTATTTACAAAAAATTATTTAATAATTATAATTTATTAATATTATCTATAAATTTGATAGATTTTGAAATACTTACAGTTATCAAAAATCTCTTTTAACAATTGTCAAAAATTATTTTTCATACATTTTAGGATCACTTTTCACTGGCAGTTTGTAAACAATCGACAATCATATAAATTTTTAATTTTTATTCAAAAAAGTGAGAGGAATGACGGGTGAGAGGAATGACAATTTCAACATTTTTTAATTATATTTAATTGACAAATAATTTTCCTCCAGCTGAGAATGCCCTATCATGTTTATAAAGAACAACTTTATGTGAAAAAAATTTGCGATCAATTTATATATATTAATATTGTTTTTATTAGTGGTGAGAGGAATGACGCTTTAGTTTGTGAATCTCTACTTACGTCTCAATTTTAATTTTTTTAACGCAAAATAATTACATTTTTTAAAAAGTAACTTAACAAAATTAATATTAGAGATGTTAATTAAGATATTGATCACAATAATTAATCAATATCTCTACCCACAGCAAAAATATTGGATAATATTCAACGAGTGAGAGGAATGACGCGGTACTACATGACAAATCTCATTTTTTATATTTAAAAAATCTAAGCGACATATTTTATTCATATCTTAGAAAATTATTCTTAAATATCATAACTTTTAGAAAAAATTGATAAAGTACCTAATTTCATGTTTTAAATAATTGTTTTACGTATTGAAAAAATGAAAAGCACTTAGATGACAGGTTAGAAAATCGATTTTGAGGTGGTAAAATATTTTAAAAATGTATTAAACAATAAAATTTTACAACTTTTTCATGCAGAACATTTAGAAAAAGTGATAAAATAGGGAAATATGACTTGGTATTTTTCCAAATGATTATAATTATTTAGAAAATCTTGACTACATGCAAAATGAGGTTTTTTGGAGAATCACCCATAAAGGTCATGATGCTACTGGTACTGTTGTGATTTCTGATAGAGGATCAGATGGAACATTAATAAATTATGATGAAATTAATCATTATTTCGAAACTCGGTATGTTGGTCCTGTGGAAGCGTATGATAGAATCTAGGACGATCTTTACAAGAAAAAAGTCATTCTATTATTCGATGACCTGTCCATTTACCAAATCAACAGTGTTATAATTAACGGCAGCGAAAGTAATGATTCCATAAGAGCTGCTTTAGAGAAACAAACTATGTTTCTTGATTACTTTTGTTTGAACGAACGTGATCCAGAAGCTCGCAAATATACGTATGCTAAAATACCTTCTCATTTTGTATACAAAAAGACAAATGGATCATCTAATTGTAATTGGCAAAAACGCAAAACACAATTTCATGTAATTGGACACATGTATTCTCTCAGTCCAACTCAAGTTGAATTATTTCATCTTCGATTATTGTTAATATCAGTCAAAAGTGCTACAACTTTTGAAGATCTTCAAACCGTTAATGGAAGAAGACATGAGAGCTTTCAAAATGCATGTTTTGCCTTCGGTCTTACTGAAGATGATGCTGAATGGAATCGTGTAAAGTTAGAAGGAGAAAATTGGATGATACGTGCACAATTAAGACATTTATTTATTCGTATATTATTATATTGTCAACCCAATAATCCAAAAGATCTTTGGGAAAAATTTAAAGATTCAATGGCAGAAGATTTTCAAAGAAATAATGATATATTAATTTCTCATAGACTCACAATTTTATTCGAATTTAATAATATTCTTTTTAATGAAAATTTAAACATTAGTACATTTCCATTTTTATCTGATATCATTAATGATACAAATGTAAATATTGATAGTAGCAATGACTTTATCTTGGAAAATCACGAAGAACTAGGTCAAAGTCAGTACTTAAAATTAAATTGTCAACAAAAAAGTGTTGTTGATATGATTTTGATAGATGTTTTATTAAACAAACCATCATCATGCTTTTATATAGATGGTCCTGGTGGTTCGGGTAAATTATTAATTATTAAAAAGTAAGAAAAAAACTATTTGTACCACGGCATTTTACTGGGACCCCGTTATGTTTTAGAATTAATTGATAGAACTTTGCGTCATTTTATGAACCTACATACATAAACTCACGCAAAGTGATAGGGGTTGCTAAATCTGAATATGAAGTCTCTTTAATCACTCTAGGGTTTTGACATAACCTGAAAAAAAATTTCTAATTTTTTTCCATTTGGTGAAAAGTAATCTCTTCACATACATTGACTAAAAATATGCGAACTTTATCAGGAGAAACAGAATTTGCAAAATTCCTTTTATCTGTTGGTAATGGAATTTTAAATTATAAAGATAATAATTTATTGCTACCAGAAAAATGTGTAGCCCCAAAATCTGATGATATTGTTCGCACAATTTTTGGTTCATTGATTGCAGAATGTAAATATGAAAATTTATCAAAAGTTGAAATTTTAGCTGCAAGAAACATTGACGTTGAAAAAGCCAATTACAGAGTTGTAGAACTTCTCGATAAAAATACGGAAAAAATTTATACTTGCGTCGATAGCGTTAAACATTGTGACAATAGAGAAATTAATGATGGACTTTTGCCAGAATACTTAAATACATTAAATTCACCTAACTTTCCACCATACGAATTACGATTAAGAGTCACTTGTATTGTTAGAAATTTGTTAGTTAGAAATTTAACTATTAATGAAGGACTGTGTAACGGAACAAGATTACAAGTGATAGAGCTTGCGAATACTCTTTTACGGTGTAAAATTTTAACAGGTGATAAAGCTGGTGATATAGTATTTATACACAGAATAGACTTATATTGTGAAAATTTGTATCCATTTACATTTAAACTACGCCAATTTCCAATAAAATTAGCATTTGCTATAAGACTGAAGGTCAAACATTTGATATGATTAGAGTCGATTTAAGAAAAGATGTATTTAAAAACTTAAACTATGTATATAAAAAATTGTATAATTACTAAGTTAAATACTAATTGATTAATATGATTTATTACTTAAATAAGTATTAAATAAAAGAAGTAAACACGCGCGCACGAGCGCGCGTTCGGTCTCGTACATTAAAAAATAAAAAAATTAGAAAATTTCCATTTTTTAAATTTTTTGAAAAAATTGAATACCTCCCGTTCTAATTAATATGTTTAAAAACTGTAAATTTATTGTTTATATATATCTCGAAAAAGTCATAACTGATTAATTTACTGCAATCTCTCAAAATGAAAAAATTGTTTTGCCAAAAATAATGTCCTATAACCAAGATGTAAGTATAAAAATGTTTTCAAAAAATTAAAAAAAACGAAATTTTTCAAATTTTATATGTTTTAATGAATTGCTTTTAAACGATCTATAATTCATTATTACATGTTATTAGGTCAAATTTTAGCATGATTTTTCCAAAAAATTGTCTCTTATAAATAGATAATTTTTTCTTTTCTTTTAATTTTTGGACAACATTTGTATACTTACATTTGAAATATGGAATAGTATTTTTTGCTAAATTATGCTAAAATGTGACTAAATAACATGTTATACTCAATTATAGATCGTTTAAAAACAATGCATTAAAAAATATAAAATTTTAAAAATTTCGATTTTTTGAAAACATTTTATCTTTACATCTTAGTTATAGGACACAATTTTTGAAAAAATTATGCTAAAATTTGACCAAATAACATGTAACAATCCATTATAGATCATTTAAAAACAATTTATTAAAAAATATACAATTGGGATATTTGCGATTTTTTTAATTTTTTAAAAATCATGTTTATATTTACATCTTAATTATAGAACAATTTTTTGGCAAATCTATTATAGAATGTGACTAAATAAAATATTATACTCAATTATACAAAGTTTGAAAGCATTTTTGAAAAAAATGTAAAATTTGAAAATTTCTGATTTTTAAATTTTTTGAAAAAATTGATTATCTCCAGTTCTAATTAATATTTTTCTAATCTGTAAATTTATAAACCTTCCTTGGCTCAAGGTCAAACATTCTGCAAAATTTGGTTTCATACGGTTCAGCAGTTTTTAAGTGATTCGCGAACAAAGATTCTGTTATACACATACATACACGAAATTTTTATTGGCATTTTTGAATCCTGGATGTTTAAAACGAATAATTATGTCTAAAATTTTAAGTTCTGAGCAATGTACAGACAAAAGTCTCATCTTATATATATAAATAAATGGAAATAATTGAAATCTACAGAAAATCGAAATCGACGTAAAAGAAGATTCAAAATTGTTTTCATTGAGTAAAAAGAGAATCATTTGCAAAAAAGTGGAAACAAACTTTGTACAGTGAAAATGAAGTGACAAATGACAGAGAAGATATTAGAAATTATTTACCAAACGGAATTTATATTCTTGCATTTTTTTCCTTTTAGATGAAAAAAAATGAGAAAAAATAAGAAAAAAAGAAATCAGAAAAAAACTCGACCCTCTGAAGTAGTAGGTATCTGACAAACGTATCTGAGATACTTGTATCTAGATATTGTACGGTACCGGTCTCGCGTTTAAGACGCTCGCGTAAAACGAATGCAAGAAGAGACATTACCAAAGTAGTGGGAGGCGATCGTGACCCGCGCGAGCAAGAAAGATAAATGATTAAAGACGTGAGAAAGAGAGATGAGACGAGTGACTGAGTCAGTAGTAAACCGAGCGAGTGAGTGGGTCAGCGAGAGAGAGAGCGCAAGTCGAGTTGTACAAAGAGGAAGAGGGACGATGTGAGGGTGGCTGCGAGTGAGAGGGAATGACTCAGGGCACTTGAGGTCGAAAAGAAATACATAGTGATTCCTGCGAACCAACTTGGATAGACAGAGAGAAAGCGAGTGCAAAAGAGCCAAGTCTCTTGATCTTAAAAAGACTTAGGAGAGAAAAAGGTATATATATATAAAAGAGACTTGTTTAAAGAGAGAAGGATGAAGGAATGCTATTAAATTCTTGAGAATTTAGATAAGGAAAATCTCTATTTGAAAATTCTGTTTTTCTTTACGATATTATGATGCAAAACACTTTCAGGAATTCAGAACAATTTCTATAAATTACATTTTCTTAATTCCTTAACTAATTCGTTATTTTTCGCTCATTCAACTTTTTGCTTACTTTATTAATTTTCCGTTTGAATTTTCTATCAATTTTTCTCATTTTGTACAAGAATTTAACTTCTTTTTTCCTTGAGATTTATGAAAATTAATATAAACGAAAATTGTTTTTAGTTTGAAGAAGTTAACTAAACTAACTTTTTGTTCAAAAGAAATTTTTGTGAACTGAATTCCATATTTTACTTTTAAAAATTCGTAGAAGTTTTGTGAAACTCTTAAAAATTTTCATTGTAAATAGTAAAAATAGTCCATTTCTCCGTGTAAAATAAACTAAAATTATTTTTTGTTCAAAAAAATAGTATGAATTAGAATTATTTTTAGTTCAAAAAATTAATATAAAATAAAATTATTTTTCTTTAAAAAAATGTCAATAATTTATTATTACAAAATATTTAGAAAATTTACAGAATATTCGTCAAATTTTCTTGAGAAATATTAAGAAAATCATATCCCTCGCAAATTTATTAACAATAAAACTATTAGAAAATTTATATTGCATTAAAATTTTTTTATAATAATATTTTTTTATTTTTGTTTTATTTTATTTTTGAAAAAAAGGAAATTTGTAAATTTTATTTATTGAAATTCGGAAAATATACACTGTACAAGTAATAAAATCTCAAATAAAACGAAATATAACTGGCTATTATTTTTTTTAATTTATAGCCGAAGAACCTTAAAAATAAATTAAATATTTATTACTGGGAATACCAGTGAATATTGAGAATATGGAATATATGCTGGAATACATGTGAATACCCAAGGAATACATGGGAATATCTACCGAGTGTACGAAGAATATCGGAGTTGTTCACCCCTCGATAATTTATAAATAAAATGTTATTTTAAAATTACAATTTCATGAACGAAAAAATTATTTTTTTATAGGAAAAGTGAGAAAAGCAAAAGGAAGAGCCTCGTCTTGATGACGAGGAAGAAATCATGAGGAACTTTTCACGCTTCCAAGATTTGACAGTTTATTTACAGACAACCGAAAGCAGAAAAAATAGAAAGGTAACTAAAAAGAAAAAGATAAAAATATTTTATATTTTTTTCGTTAAATTTAAGATTTAAAGAAGAAACAAATAAACTTCCTTTATTAGAATGTTCAAAACTTTAAGAAATATTAAAGAACTAGCTCAAATTTCGAATAATTTCAAATTCAAAATTAAACAAAAGTCACTTATGAACTAATTAGTTGAAATTTATAATTTGCAAAAAGTTTAATAAAATTCTTAGCAAGAATTCAATTATTTCCATTAATAATAACAAGTTGTTCATTTCACGAACATTTAGCTTCCTCAATATAATATACACCAGTCTCTTCTTCATTTATTGAATAGTAATTATTTTAATGTAAAATTTTAACAATCTCAAGAAATACAAGATTTTAACTTTTTTAGAAAAATTTGATTAAATGTATACTTTATATACATCAATCGATTCGTTTTCATGTCAGGAATGTAATTTTGACAAGAATTAACTAAAATTTAGATATAGAAACAAGGTATTTGAAAAATTACAAAAAAAGAAGAAGGATTTTGCCCAATTTTGAAGATAAATGGTTAATTCTTTTTGGAAAAGCTTTCATTTAGCTAGTTTTTGTAGAATTGTGTGGGGGAAAACGGAAAAGTCGATTTTAGGAATGCCAGGGAAAAACAAAATTAAAATTATAATTGTTTGCGTGTAACTTTTTAAATATTGAAAATTTGAAAAAATTTTGTACATAAAAGTGGTAGATCTCATTAAATTGCGCTTTTTTTGTTTTTATGAATTTTTTACTAAATTGATTAAGGTAAACGTCCCAATTATGGGACATTTTACAATTTCGTCCCTATTATGAGACAGTATTACAAAAAATAAAATAAATGCAATTAAAATTGATGATTAGAAATTTCTACTTATTTCAATAAATTTTACACGTTATAAGAATAATTATTTCTGTATAGCATTTAATTTAATAAGAAATGTTTAATTGCATTTTAGCTTTTTAATTAAGGTAAGCCAGGTTTTTCGTCAGACTACCGTCCCACGTTAGGTGCATTTATTATTTGCATGACCTATTATGAGACACACAGAAAATATGCAGCAAACATAACCTCAAATATTTTCAGTATTTTCGCATTAATTTTCTACAAAAAAATAGTTTTACAATTATTTAAAAAACCAGAATATGTTTATTGTACATTATTCTTTATAATTAATAATCAAATTATTGAGATAAGTTAATAGAATTTTAATTACTTATTGAATTAAATAAGTGTCTCATAATAGGGGCATTTATTATGGGACACCCGTACATCAGGAAATCATTGTCTCATAATTAGTGCAGTGCAGAGTTTCAGAATTTAATTAACATTATTTTTACTTTATAAAATATAACCATTTTAGGGCCTAAATATTATTCCTTACATACAAATCTTTCAATCTATACCGTAATTGTTCATATTAACACTCTTGATTCCAAGAAATTTATCATAGAAATTTAGTTTAGCTAAAACAGTGTCCCATAATTGGGACTTTTACCTTATTTTTCTAGAAAAATGAAAAAAAATTAAAATAATTTTTAAAAAACGTTTTAATTTATCCAGAAAATGAATATAGAGATCGAATAAGATATGTAAATGGTTGATTCCTTTTGGAAAAGCTTTCATTCAGCTGGTAAATGAAAACTTTGGCGGGGGAGGATGAAAAAGTCAAAATAGAGAATAGCAAGGATGGGAAACAAAATAAAAAATTTTCCCTTTTTTAATTTAGAAGGGAAGTCAAATTCTCTTCCTAGTTGGAACTAGAAGGTAACAAACCCATACCAAAAGCTTCTACAACATGACATTACAAAAAAGGCTTTTTTAAGGTGCATCTTGTTTCATTACACGTTTGTAATGTAGAAAGGTTAATGTTGTTAATATGTCTTCACAACTAGTATCAGGCACCTAAAAAAAGCCTTTTTTGTAATGGCATGATGTAGGGGCATTTCCAACTAGGAAGAGAATTTGACTCCCTTTCTAAATTAAAAAAAAGAAAAATTTTTATTTTGTTTCCCATCCCTGCTATTCTCTATTTTGACTTTTTCGTCCTCCCCCACCAAAGTTTTCATTTACCAGCTAAATGAAAGCTTTTCCAAAAGGAATTAACCATTTACATAAGTATCTTATTCACTCAGAAAAAAATTCGTTCGAAACAACCAAATTTTGGTTGAATCAACCAAATAAATGCATTGCTATACAGTCAACCAAACGCTTGTTTGATTCAACCAAAAAATTTCTTCCAATACGTTTATTTGTATTAACCGAATGGTTATTACACTTAACCAAACATTTTTATTTCATACAACCAAAAAATTTGTTTATTTTAAAAGAAAAGATTTGTTTGATTCAAATAAATAGTTTTAGTTAACGTATTTGGTTCATTTAAATAAATGTTTTTGTTTACTTAATTTTGTTATTTATTTTCCTGTAATAATGTTTGAATTTCCAAATTCAATATTTTCTAGTACATATTATTCGTTGATTTATAATTTATTATATAGCTATTGATATTTTAAAATTATATGTATACAATAAATAATAAATTAACCAATAATATGTATGCTAGAAAATATTAAATTAGGAAATTCAAACATTATTAGAGGAAAATAAGTAACAATTAAATAAAATATTATATAATTGTTTCTTTACGTACACAAAATTACTTAATAATAAAAAACATTTAAAATATTACATTAAACATATTATACATGATTTTGATACTTGCACTCTGAAAAAAGTTTATTCGAAACAACCAACTGAAAACTTCACAAAAACTTATTGGATATTTTCTCCTCACTAGTACAAATTAAATATACACTAAGTCTTACAATGAACACATTGCAATTATTTAACCGACACTTATAATTTCGTTTCTTCGATTTACCGATTTAATTAATGAATTTGACGCGAACGCGGACTGTATAGACAAGTGAGATCGCCATTTTTAAATTCACACATGTACTTTTTGAGACAAGCAAATATTTTTGTTTGACTCCAATAAAATGATTTGGTTGAATCAAACAAATTTGTGTGTTGTGTCAAACAAATTGTATTCAACTAAAGAATATTCTCTATTCAAAACACTAATTTTTTTAAATGAAACAAACACCTTCAAATAAAAAATTTCTTTTGGATAACCAAACAAATTTTACGTATTTATTAGAATGAACCAAATTTTTATTTAAATCAACGAAATTGTTTTATCGTAACAAATAAAATAGGTTAACTAAACAGTTTGGTTAAGTGAAATAAACTTTTTCTCTGAGTGTTCGATCTCTATTTTCATTTTCTGGATAAATTAAAACGTTTTTTAGGATATTTCAGTTTTTCATTTTTCTTGAAAAAACTACTACACTTGCAAATTTGTCGAAATAATTAATTCTAAGAAATTTCAAAATCGACATCACTATAAGGCTTCTTTTGGAGAGGAAGCAATAAGTAATTTTATTTGTTTAAAAAAAATTATGAAAAAAATAGAAAACAGAAATGCGAAGAAAAGCAGCTAACTTCAAACTTGAAAATAACAAAAAATACAAGGATTATTTATTAGTTTAAAGTTTAATACCTATTTTGTTCAATGAATAATAAATAACTCATTAATAATATATAATAATGAACTATTATATAATTATTACTTATAATGGAATATTTATTTGTTCAAATTTGAATACTCAAAAAAATCCTAAGTCTCGAGAATTATTAATGTTATTATTATTATTATATTGCATTACATTATAAAGAATGAAGAAATAATGATACAGAATGTAGTTTAAATTTTTCAGTTTTTCTTTATTTTTTTGTTGCAGAGGGACTAAATTTTTTTTATTTTTAATAAACCAGTCACGTATCATTGTTATGATTATTTTCCGTAGGAAATTTTTCAAATTCATTATCAAACTGGCCACGGAGGTAATTCCAAGGAGATGATCACATGGGATAAGAGGAAGCGAGTATTGAACGAGGATGAAATGAATCGATGGGAAAATTGGTGTAAGAGAGAAACAAATATTTACCGAAGAGAAAGACGAAGAAACAAAAGGGTTGAAGGGAAAACGAAGAGAGCGAATAGCTAAGAAAACAAGCTGGGGGAGTAGGGCATTTGAAAAAAAGGAGGAAAAAAAAGTAGAAGAAGAAGATGAAGAATGATGAAGACTGTGATGAAGAAGAGGAGAAAGAAAAAGAAGAAGAATGTGAAGGAGTCGAAGAAGACGACGAAGAGGAAGAAGTAGAAGAAGAAGTAGAAGAAGAAGAAGAAGTTGGAGGTGGAGGTGGAGGAAAAGAACGAGGCAGGAGAACCAGCCTCCGCAACGTACCCACGTGTTCAGTATAGTAGCGCGTTATGACCCGGATGTTAGATTGCAGCTGCAGTTTCGCGAGAACCTGCCGTCCCGGATGTCCCTCCCGACGTCGTTTAGCCATCCTCCACTAATGTCCTCCTCCTGGTCATCGAAATATGTTCAATCGGTAAGTCCACGAGTTTATTCATCAAAAAAAATTTTTTTCTAGCGCCACCATTTTCGATGGTCAATTTGTTTTTCTCAACCCTTTCGATTACCGAGACTTCTTCACTTACGCGAGTGGATTTTTTTTTATTTCCTTTTTCTTGTGAGTCAAGTGAAAATTTCGAAAATTTTGGACAAAGCTTTATGGAGCTGGGGTGAGTAATGAGTCACAAATTTTCATTAAAATCATTTTCAACAGGCTGAAATTTTCGGTTTACATTTTTATTCCTTATTTTATTTTTATTTTGTTTTAATTTTAGATTAATTTTTAATTTATTTTAATTTCAATTTTATTTAATTTTTATTTCGTTTTTATTTTCATTTTGCTTTTTCTCCAAAGGAAGCCTTGATAATTTTATTTTCATTTTTTTTACTTTAACTCTTCCAAATTCTCTATTTAGTAAAATTTTTTGTTAAGTTCTCACCCTAATTTCTTTTATTTTTCAATTATTTTTTCTATTCTTATTCTCCTAAAAAATAAGTATTTTTAGCAAAATTGAAAAAAATAAATCATTTCCAATCTTTATTTTCCGAACGATTAGAATTATTTGCTTTTTCAGAAAACAAAAAAAAGAAGTTATTAATTTTTGATAATAAAAAGACAAATATACTCCTGTTTTTTATTAGAATATAAAAATTAAAAAATTTCTTTTATCAGAGATATAGGGGAATCAAATATTTTTTATTTGGTGATAAGGATGAAACTAAAAGAAAATTCTTTTTTACAAACTGATTGTGTAATATATGTTCTTTTTGGTGCGAAAGAAAAAAAAGAAAATTTAGTTTGCTAAAATAGAAAGAGAGGAACAGATTTTTTCAGTTTTAAATCATTTGAGTTACTCGTTTTAATTAAAATTTTTGGATTAAAAAAAAGAAATACATATTTAAAGTGATACGGCACAAAAAGTTTCTATAAATTTTCTGTTATAAATAATGGATAGGTAAACATTGACCATTAATCATGAATTAAACATGAAGTTATTCATTCCTATATACGTTGTTCGTTATCGTTTACACAGAGCAAAATTCCTTTAAAATGAAAGTTAATCGTTTTTTTTAGTTATTCAAATTATACATTTTTTATTCTTATTTAATTATAAAATTATTTATTTGTTACTATTTTTAAAAATTTTCTGGTTTAATTTTTTTGGTCTTGTAAAAATAAAATTTTTATAAAATAGAAGAAAACGTTTGTAAAGTTAGTTAATTTTATCATTCTTTGTTAAATTGTATTTTCTATGCAGGTTATGAATTCTTTCTTTATATTCATACAATTAAATTCCGTTATTGTCGCTTGAAAAAAAATTAATTTAATGGAAATATTTCTTAGTACTTGAAAAATTTGTCTTTTTTTAATTACTTTACTAAAAAAAAAGGAAACTGAAAAATCTTTTCTGGGATTAATGCATTTAAATTTATAATTAATAATTAAGTGACAATTTGGTAATTTATATTTAATCAACATTTTAGTAATTTAGCAATTAAAAATTGAGTAAAATTTTGTTATTTATAATTAGGTAACAATTTAGTAATTATTCGGAGTAATTATAATACGAAATAATTACAATTGGAAATAAATATTCAAAATAATTACATTGGAAATAAGGTTTATTAAAATAATCATTCTATGTAACAATAATAATTCGAATTAATAATTATTCAAAAGAATATTAATTACAATTGTGAACAATAATTATCGATAAATAATTGAATTAATTTAATTAAAAAATGAATTAATAATAGAATTATAATAATGTGAATTAGCATAATAACGAGTGATAATATTGACTTTTGCTTGAAGGATAGATGCGAGCAAGTCGACGAAAGGTGCGAGCAAATTACGAAGGGACCTGATAAACGCAGAAATCGCGAATCTACGTGATCTTCTGCCGCTTCCGCCTTCGACGCGACAGAGGCTCTCTCAACTTCAACTTATGGCATTAGTTTGTGTCTTTTTACGTAAAGCC
Source organism: Leptopilina myrica (nomen nudum) (assembly GCA_032872475.1). NCBI lineage: Eukaryota > Metazoa > Arthropoda > Insecta > Hymenoptera > Figitidae > Leptopilina > Leptopilina myrica (nomen nudum). The sequence goes on from CM065467.1 coordinate 11,160,132, forward strand.
AATTATTTTCAGCACGGTAAGACACAATTTCTATTAGCGTTCACATTTTTAATTTCAAAATTTTACATTTTTTATTCTACAAAAAAGAAAAAGAAAATCTTTCATAATTTATTCACTTGACAAAAAAATTCAAAATTATACGCAATTAACTCTAGAAAATTGTTTTAATAATTGACAATTTGCGTTATAGAAAAGTCCCAAGAGGGGCAGGAATTCCTATTTAATTGTAAACACTTTTTTGTTGTCTAAAAAATAACTATTTCATTTTCTTTTTTGATTAAATCTGTGTTACTTAATTTTCAATTACATTACTTTTTCATTTTCAATTTTGTAAGTTTTTGAACAAATTTCTTTTTAACTGTCAATATCTTCTTGATATTTATTAAAAAAATATATATATTTCAAATCTCTTTTTGAATCAACAATTTAATTAATTTTTCAATTTTAATTTTGGATATTTCTCGTTCTCTTTTATAATTAATTTGTATTTTTAGTTAACAATTGTATTAATTTTTATTTAAAAAAAAATGATAAGTTGAAAAATATTCGAAATATTTTTTCTATTTTAACAGCACTTTTTTTTGCAAAATGATATTTTTTCCATTTTGTAAATGATTTGAATTTTTTAATTAATAATTTAATTAATTTTTAAATTTCAAAAATTGAGAATTGGAAAAATTTGCGACATATTTTTATTTTAACAATATTAGTAATACAAAATAACAATATTTTGAATATTTTTCCACTTCTCAATATTTAAAATTGAAAAATTAATTTAATTGTTGATTTAAAAAATATAAATTAATTACAAAAGGAAACGAAATATTTTTTTTTGTAACAATAAAAGTGCTGACAATATTAAATATTTTTCATAATATAAAAATATTTCTTTTTGGTAATAAATATTTCTTTCTAGTATAAATAATTAAAATTAAGCAAAAATTGAAAAAGAAGTAATTATACTTTTCTTTAATTCGTTGAATTTTCGTAGAATTAATTTTCTTTAAAAAAATGCTTTTTTCAAGATGAATAATTAAAATTTAGTAGTAAATTAACAATAAAATTGTAATATGTATAATTCTAAATTCTAAATTTAAAATAACGAAAAGAAGTTAATGAAATACGGAAGTAAATTGAGTTTTTAGAGATTTAAATGAAAATAAAAAAAATATTAGACAAGGGTGAAAGGGGGAAGGAATTCCTTGATTTAATATAGATTTTAAAAGCATTATTCGAATGGGTACAATGTGTCCTCCAGCGAAATGAGCTTCAAGTTCTTTAGAAAAAACAATTTTTTTACCCTACCGAGTTACAATACTGTATCGGTTTTTGTATCTCATTCTATCTTTGTATTTCTTTGGAAGAAAAAATATCGTTACTTGTGGCGTAAGAACAATAGAAAGTACAATCTGTTTTAAAAGTTGCTTGGGGGTGCCATGTATCAAGAGAGAAAGAAAAAGAGAAAGAGACGTTTGGGTCACGAATCAAAAGATTATGAATTCAAATATGACCCCGGCTCAAAACAAAATTTTATGTTCCGTTCGCTTCATATTATTTTCATTTTGAATTTTGCTTCTGTTTTTTTCATTTTTGATTTCATCATTTAAAACAAAAAGTGTTTTTGAATAAAATGTTTACTATTTTTTTTATTTTATATTTTAAAATTATCAAAATGTAGGTACATCATAAATTGAAATTGAGATAAAATTATTCTTCCTCTTTTTCAAAATGAAAATGAACTAAATTTTTATTTGGAGAAGTAAAAAATAATACCTAATGCTATTTGAAAAAAAAGTTTCAAATATAAAAAACAAGTCGGAAAATTGATTTAAAACAGAAATATTTTTGAAAAAAATTCAATTTAAAAGAACTCAAAATTAGAAATTGAGAGAAAATTATTTTTCACTTCTCCAAATGAAAATGAACTGAATTTCTATTCGGGAAAAGTAAAACAGTAAAAATAAAATAAAAATAAATTTTTCTTTTTGTAAAATTTAAAATTTTTTATAGATTTTAAATGCGGAAAAGATCAGAAATTCTAAGTGAATTTAAAAGTACATGAAAAATTTAAATTGAGAGAAAATTAATTTTCCACTTCTTTAAACGAAAAGGAATTACATTTTATTCGTAAAAAGTAAAATTAAGGTAAGAAAAAAAATTCTTGTTAAATCTGGAAAATTGTTTACATAGAACAAAAAGATTTCAAATACAGAAAAAAATCGAAAAACCAAGAAGAAAAATTTAATTCTGTTTATTTGCTAAATTTTTTTTACACTGGGTCATAAATAGGAAAATTGTTTTTTTTTAAACTACACACAAATTTGTTATCGGTTTGAGAACTGAAAGTCTAATCTATTATCTTCTTTTATAAACCAGTGTTGTAAGTTCTGGTTTCGATTTTCTTCCCTGTCATTATGAAATATTTCACATCCACTTCTCACAATGGATAAAATGACGCTGAATTATTATAAGTACTTGGTATTTCACTTCAAGCTCCTTATCCTTAAACGCCGATTCTATAAAACCCACAAAGGTTTCGTAGTCTTATAATGAAAGTTTTGATGTAGAAAAGAAAAATGTGAAGAGAAAAAAAAATATTTCCTCCAAAGTGCAGCCATTTACAATGTTACAACATTATTTCACGACGAGGTGAATTGACGGTGTCGATTATCCTTTATTCTGGCCATAATATAATTCGATAGAAAATAAATTCCCCACCACATTCAAATAGTTACCGATTTTCCGTTCGTTGATCCTTTAACATTAGAAATCAACACCAGAAAAAATTAATTAATTTATTTATATATTTTTGAAAACTTTATATTATTTTAATTTTTTTAATTATTTAAATTTAAGAATGCAGATATTTGAAAAAAAAATTAGCGAAAGTAATTAGAAGTATCTTGAAAAATTTTCTTTAAAACTTGAAGTAAAAAAAGCAAAAAAGTGAAATTCCTGTTTTTATTTTTTTCATATTTGAAACCTTTTCTTGTTGTAACAAATTTTGTAGCTTTTAAAAAAAAATTATTTCTATTTACTCTACGACTACTTTTTTCGAATGAAAACTTAGTTGATTTTCATATTAATTTTGTTTTCATTATAATTTAATATTTTAATTAAAAATTACAATTGAATAATTTAATATTTTTGCAAATAAAATTTGCAATTAAAATTTTAATTTAATACTGCAATTAAATATGTTATTTCAAAAAATTTGCGATGAATATTATATTTTCACTTTTCAAGAATAATTTTCAAATTTTACCGCTTTTCTTAATTTTATTATATTTAAACTTTTTAATTTTGGTTTGAAAATTTTTCTGATTTGGAAATCTTAATTTTATGTTTTAATTTTATTAAAAAATTTTAATTCAATTTTTTAATTATTAATTTTTATTGTATTTATAATTAGAAATTGTTGTCTTAAGCAATAAATATTTTTGGAAAAAATAATTTGATTTTTGAACGTAAATATTCGAAATAATTAGCCAAGACGATTAGAAATATTTCTGATAATAAAAATTTTTTAATTTTGTAACAAATTATAAATTTCATTCAAGTGAAATAATATTTTCACTTTTAAACAAGAATTTTTCAAATATTTTAATTAAAATTTGTACATGAATCCTCTAATTAAAATTTTTTAATTAATCTTTTAATTAAAAAATTTAATTTAATGTGTTATAACTAAAAAGTGGAATTAAATAAAAAGATGCAATTGATAATTTTATCTAAAAACTGTACATAACTAAACATGTAATTAAAAATTGGAATTAAATATTTTAGTTAAAAAGCTTATTCTAATATCCTAACACAAAATTGCAGTTGAAGATTTTATTGCAATATTTAAAATAATTTTTTAAGTTTCCATATAGTTTCAAATTCGAAATTTTACCAGTCTTTAAACAAAATGTTAATCTTTGACAGAAATATTTAAGTAAATTAGTTAATTAACTAATTTATTTAATGCAATATTATTTTTTATTGCTCCAAATAGAACAAAGAAATTATCGAATAAAAGAAGAGAAAAAATTTAAAAATTGATAAATAAAATTTTTTAAATTGGAAATAAATATAAATGTAGAAATTTGTTTGTTGAAAGAAAAGAAAATATAGAGGAAATTATAGAAGAAAGAATGAAATAGACTAATATAGAAGTTGGTATTATAATTGAACGTAGTATGGACGAGACAGACATAAGGTAAAGGCAAGAAGGTAAGAACCGCGGGCGCGTTCAAACTCCGCGAAGTCTAAGCGCGAGTTCCGGGTGATCCGCTGACCTCTCGGCCTCTGCAACAACACTCTCACGCTCCTGTAACCCATACTCCCCCTATGTCCCCTTCATTCTGTCCCCCTTCCTTCCCCCCAATCTTTCTCCATAGGGGACGGTATCTCCCATAGTGTGCCCTCCTACCGCGATGCAAAATCCAAGCGCCAACGGAGCATTGCATTCTTCATGAAAAACTTTCCGAACGCCAACCTTTGCATCGAAAATTTTCAAAAATAACGAGTAAATCCTTTTTTCTATTTTCCAAATGTTTTCCTTCTATTTTCATACAATCACATTTTTATCTATTACCACAATTTTTTTACTTTTGTTGTACTGCTATTATCGTTATTTTACTATTTTATTGTTTATTACTATTTTTACTTTTTTCATTGTTTATCATTATTCTTACTTTTTTATTGTTATATTTGTACAATTATTTTGACAGAAATCTGAACCTGAAAATAGTAGCTAAGTTATAGTACATAAGGAAAAATGAACTTATTTTACAAATTTTTTGTACAACTTTAAAAATAAATTTTTATTAATTTTAACAATTAACAATCTAATAGGTAAAAAATATATTATTATTTACATTATTAATGAGTAAGTATTTCTAAACCGTGCCACCTAAAACTTGAATATTTTTATTTTTTCCAAAATGTTAATTTTTCTGTAGCATTTTACATGAAAAATCACTGGGAAAAGGGTTTTGCAAAAAAAATTGTTTACTCTTATTATTAAAAATTTTTAATTTTGATTACTTTTTTTTAAAAAAGATTATTTTCAGAAAAACTTGATGCCTGATTTCAATGATTTAATCGGCATTATTAAGTTTCAAAAAAATTATACTTATTCCTTCAACCTTTTGGAATAATATTACGAAGAGAATAATAAAGTGTCACGCATTAACAAATAGATAAAATAATTATTTTTTGATACTGCGTACGAAGAATTTTAGATTTCTTTCTTTCTATGCAGTTTAAAAAAATAATTTTTTGAGCTACAATTTTTTTAAACTTAAAATTCAATGGGTAAAGTGTTTTTTTACATATTTTTTATAAATAAACAATTTTCTTGTTTATTAAAATTCAATATCTTTAAACACAATAATGTTTAATCGAAAGTTGGATTCAAGACAAAAATAATGCTGGTTCAATCATTTAAATCAGCCAAAAAGTTTTTCTGTAATTAATTTCTTTTAAAAAAGTCATGAAAATTTTGAATTGTTAATAAAAAAAATAAAAAAAAGGTAATTGTTTACTTATGCGACTTTTCCCAATTTTGCATATTTTTGATAATTTTTCATTTTCTAGCTGATTGAAAGCAATCAGCTAGAAAATGAAAAATTCGTTGGGGGAGGACGAAAAAGTTTATTACCGGAAGCCAGGGATGGGAAACAAAATTAAAATTTTCGTTTTTTGCATATAACTTTCTCAAAACTAATAATATAAAAAAATTTCCTTCATAAGAGTTGTAGACTATGTCAAAATAAATCTTTTTTATTTCACTCATTTTTTTCCTAAATTATTAGGATAAGAAAAAAAATTCCCTGACATTTTACTAATTATATTTCTCCTTTTTTGGAACAAAAATATGGTAACTGACATGTTTGTTAAAAAGTCATATTTGAAAAATAAAACATATAATTCCAACCCTCAAAAGAAAAAATGAATGACTTAGACCAATAAAAATAAAGTTGAAACTTCTCCTTCAAAAAAAGATATTTTTTAATTTGTTGGTTAAGTTACACAAAATGGAGAAAAAAATCTATATTTTTTAAATAATAAAACATATAATTCCACCCTCCTAAAGCAAAAAACTTAACTTTCTTGGGGAGGGGGGGGTTGAATTATGTTTTATTTTTCAAATATAAATTTTTTTCTCCATTTTGTGTAACTTAACCCTCCATCCGTCGCATATTTTTTTGTAACGCGATCCGTCGCAGGTGAGGAAACTTCTCACCCACCATATATTAATCCAAAATTGTTATAAACTGCCAAATTTTTTTTGGAATGTTCATTATAATTTCCAAACAACCTATTGGAAGTAAAATTAACTTTAATTTTCTGTTAATTATTTAAATAAAAAATTAATGACAAATGAAATCGAGTATACCCGGTCAGTCGCACGGTGAGAAGTTTCCTCACTTTGCGACATTCGCTGCTTAAAAATTCAATTAAGGTAAAAGTCCCAATTATGGAACGCTTTTTAAGCTAACTAAAATTCTATGATAAATTTCTTGGAATTAGGAGCGTTAATATGAATAATTCGGGTATACATTGAAAGGTTGGTATCTGATGAACAGTATTTAGGCCCTAAAATGTTTATTTTTTATGAAATAAAAATAAAATTAACTAAATTGTGACTCCCTGCACTTGTACCGATTATGAAACGATGGTTTCCTGCATGTACGGGTGTTCCAAAATAAATGTCCCAATTGTGAAATACTTATTTTATTTAATAAGTAATTAAAATTGTATTATCTAATCTCAACAATTTGAATATGAACTATAGAGAATTAAATAAAAAGAACAACTTCTATTTAAATACATAATTATATAAAACCAATTTTTTGGGTAGAAAAGTAATGCGAAAATATTGAGAATATTTGAGGTTATGCTTGATGTATATTTTCTTCCTGTCTCAGGCAGAAAAGTCGGTGGTGTGCCGATGCCTACGATCGGCTCGACACCGGCCCGGTGGTATAGTCGGACAATGCCCGGTACCGGCACTGTGGTACCGGGCCGGTTCCTAAAAGACAACCGGCCCGGCACCGGCCCAGTACTACTTTTTAATACCGTTTTTACACCGGCGATCGACTTTTGCCGGCTTCAAAATTAGTACCGGCCCGGTTCCGGCATTCGATGCAGTCTTTACACCGGCGACGGAGTTTTGCCGGCATCAAAATTAGTACCGGCCCGGCACCGGCCCGGTACTACTTTTTAATACCGTTTTTACACCGGCGATGAACTTTTGCCAGCAGAAAATTTAGTTCCGGCCCGGTTCCGGTATTAATATTAATTAATATTAATAATATTTAATTTTTTGAAATTTTTTTACACCAGTCGGAAGAATAAGAAAATCAAATCTCTCGAAATCAAATGTTTTTTAAAATCTTTTCTTATATAGTTGGAAAAATTACATTTTATTAAACTCTATTAATTCAGCTTTAAATTGTCTGGGAAAATCACTGAAAAATCTGGGAATATGTAACTGCCGAATTACTAGACACCCTATAATAACATTGTTCGTTTAAAATAATTTTGGTCAGGTTTTATCTGATTTATTGTTATAAAATTTTGATAATCTAACAAGGTATTATATTAATTTCATTATACTAAGTTTCTGCAAGTTTTTTCTATAAAGCCGGTACCGGGCCGGTACCATGCCAGCGGTTTTTCTTTAGCCTTAGTCCCAACGTATAATGACATTAACAAATGTTATTATAATTATTAACTTGGACATTACATTATTCAAACTGTCTTTTAGAAAAGGTTTTTTCTATTAATTTAGAACATTTTGTAATAAGTCCTGGTGTCACACTTCATATATAAACTTTCGATTCACTTTTCAAAAGCAGGTTTAGGTTAGCGGATGCGGTGTCGACTTTGCAGCCCGAGGGTTTTGAGTTCAATTCCTCATGTCTTCAGATTTTTCGTTAATAATTAATAATAATTAATATGTTTCAGCATTCTATTTAGTGTTTACAATTAAATTAATTAATAAATAATATTGTTTAACGTTTAATATATGTAAAAATGTATAATAATAATAATTAATAATTTTTTTTTACTACCGGCCCGGTATCGAGCCGGTGGTTTACCGGCACCGGGGCGGATATTTCCCGGGTTATCATTGTTGACCGGGCCGGCTCCAAGCCGGCAGAAATACCGGCACCGGGCCGGTGTCTAAATTTCACTGGCCCGGTACGTCGCCGGTGTTGTGCCGGCAATAAACCGGTACGAAAACACTGAAAACAAGAATCGGCCCGGTATCGGGCCGATGGTTTGCCGGCAGGGTGCCGGACCGGTGGTTTACCGGCACCGGGGCGGATATTTACCGGGTTATCATTGTTGACTGGACCGGTTCCGGGCCGGCGGTTATGCCGGTCTCACGCCGACACCGGCAAGTCCGCCCTTGGTACCGGCCCGGTACCAAGGTTAGAATACAGAAGAAGAGTGTTGTGAAAGGTACTGAGAATGTGAAATTATAATTTTTTGTATTTTAAAAGTAATAAATAAAAAAAGAAAATGGTGAGGAAACTTCTCACCATGCGACGAATGGAGGGTTAACAAACAAATAAAAAATAGCTTTCTTTATGAAGGAGGAGTTTTATTTTTATTGGTCTAAGTCATTCATTTTTTCTGTTGGGGGTTGGAATTATGTGGAAATATAAATTATAATATATGGGCGAATCTCTGGAACTTTTAACCTTTATGTCCCTCACATTATTTTCACTTAAACAGCCTAAATATGAAAACTAATGATTTTTAAATATTTACATGTTTTTAAAAAGAAAATAAGAATTACGATTTAACCATTGATATAAATTATTTTGTTTATTTTTTCTATGTTTTTCTTTATTAAAGTTCACAATACCATGATTTTGCAAGTGTCACTTTCTTTTTTCTAAAAGTATTTTAACTGTTTAAATAAGATTTTTTTGAATACACATTTTTTTCTGTTATAAACTATTTAAGAATATCTTAAGAATTCCATAAACAAACTTAAGAAAAATAAAAAGTAAAAATTATAAAAGTATAATCTTCTATAAAGTGTCCCTCAGTTTTTGTGTCGCTGGTCAAATCAAAATGGTTTTATAAAATAAACATTAAAAAACTTAGTGAACAAATTTGAAATAAGAGGCACAATTGAATTGCAATTCAAATTTTATGTGCGTGATTTTTATTTTTATTTTCAACTATATTTTAAGAAAAATAATTGTTGGTTACTTGTGATACTGCCCAGTAAAAAAAATTCTATACACGGACCGCGGAGTTCGTATACGAGCTCGGTAGCTCGTATGAGAAATAATAGAAAACTCTCATACGAGCCTTTTCCGTAATGAGAAGTGTATAGATGCTTGTATACGAGGTGACTTTTAAAGCATTTTTCTTAATCCGAGAAATATCTAATGTCGATAAGTTAGAGTAACGAGGAATTATCAAATTCTAACCTTTTTTCAGTGTGAATAAATTTTTTGTACAAAATTATACTTTTTTTCTTAAAACTTCATTTCCCTTATAAATTTAGCTTTGTTGTACTTTGAAAATTCATTTCTATTATCTAGATTTACTTTAAAATAGTGTTATATTAAGAAAAATGCTTTAAAAGTCACCTCGTATACAAGCATCTATACATTTCTCATTACGGAAAAGGCTCGTATGAGAGTTTTCTCATATTTCTCATACGAGCCACCTAGCTCGTATACGAACTCCGCGGTCCGTGTATAGAATTTTTTTTACTGGGTGGTGAAGTACGAAAAATAAGTCGCTGGTCAAATCATTAATTTATGTAATGTTGTCCTTATTAGTTGTATTAGACGTTTATTATGTTTATTTTCATGTTTAATTAGTTAGTTATTTTTTCCATGGGGAGTTGGCATTTGGGTGTTAAATTTTAATTCCCTTTATTTAACTCCCCAATAGGTGCGACTTTTATAGAATCCCCTGGGGAGTTAATATTTAACTCCCTTTTTTTACAGTGTAGGAGATAAAATGTTTATGTATATCTTGTTACAGATTTAGATAACCTAACATTATTTTCTTTCCAAAAATTTATACACTCAGATGCATTAATGCTGTCCTTCCGGTTTCACGGTGTTTTGCATAGTCGTATGATTTCTGTCAAAATGTTTTCAGTTCATGACATATGAGAACATTCGTATGTGACGAACTAAGAATATTTTATAGAAATGACACGACTTTTCAAAATTCTTTTATACCGGAAGGACAGCATTAATGCATCTGAGTGTATTTTAAAATAGAAGGCAACCAAATAATGGTTGTACAGTAATAAAAATGAAATCTATTTTGGTCGAAGATGTAATACTAAAAATATCAAAATTGTGCATACAAAAATTTTTTTTTAAAAATTCAAATACAAATGTTAAAGTTTCCAGAGATTTGCCCATATTTATATAAAATTAATTTTGAAAAGTCTGTTTTCCTATTTCTTGTTTTGAATGTGGCAAAACAGATAGGAGTACAAATGCCAGTCCCGCCATCTGTCGTGACAAATACGCGGCGATATATCAGTAGTATATTACACTATCGCTTTACACACACCTACACATAAGTCTCACGTTAAAACTGACATTTCCAACTTTAAATATTATTTATTTAATAACTAAGTATGATCTTGCCCTGAATATGTAAGAAATAAATGCTTTAATTGTTACTTTTGTCAAATTAAATAAGTTTTCCTAATTTTTTTTTCTTTATTCACTAAATATGCTATTTAAAAAGCACTAAAACTGACAGGTAAGTACTTCACATTACATACTAATTACACTTTAATTAACGAGTAATTCAACTCAATTCTTACACAAATCATCTAAAATATTAACCCACTTTTATTAGCAATGCTTTATTCCATCAAATTTCATCAATTACTAGCAAAATTCTGCCTCTAATCAAGTTCAATCGAATTCAAATCAAACTTGATTTAAATTCGATTTCTTTATTCCGACAGGGATATATATTCATAAAATACTCCTCTTCTTGATTGAATTGTAATGAAATATCACCCTAAATCTTTTTCGTGGATAAAAACTACTTAAATAAGAAAAGGGCGACTCCAATGTTGTAGAAACAATAAGAAATGACCAATTCTTTTTAAATATTAGAAAGTAAAGCATTCCCAGCTGAAAAAGTTCTATAGAATTTCACTAGAATCATTATATAGAATCATTCTATATCAATTCTAGAGAATATTCCATAGAATTTCAATAGAATGATTCTATAGAATTTCTAAGCGAATTCTACTAAATTTTAGTGGTTTTTAATTAGAAGGAATATAAATTTCGTGAAATAATTTTTTTAACATTATAGTTACGTATGGTTACGAAGTTTAATGAATTTTATATATTTAAATTATATAAACAATTATTTTGGCCTAAAATTTGTTGAAAAATATTATTTCACAAATTTAAAGTCTTTCTAATTAAAAATCACTAAAATTTAATAGTATTTATGTAGAAATTCTATAGAATCATTCTAGTGAAATTCTATAGAATATTCACTAGAATTCATATAGAACGATTTTATAGAATGATTTTAGTGAAATTCTATAGAACTTTTTCAGCTGGGTAGAAATACCTGTATTAAGGGCATCCGGGGAAACTTGTTCCCAAAAAGTGTTTTCCCGCCTGTCGTCTCACTTTTAAGTAGTTAGAGATATCTCGTTCGGATTTATCAGGATAATTAGGGGAATTCGTGCTGATTTTGAATATTCTCGAAATTTGCAAGTAATTTTTGAAATAAATATTGAAAAACGTAATTACAAAAGTTTAATTTTTGGCGAAAGTGGGGGACAATATGGCGGGAGCACACAGACAAGTGGATCAATGTGTCAGTGGTCAAGGAGGTGGCGCCAATTCTCGTAGTGACCGCGACTTGAACTACGAAAATGTCTCCAACCTCAAATTACTTCATTTTCAATCGTAAATAAAATAATTTTCTCGCAAAATTATTGCAAAAACGGAGAGGACCGCTCCTCAGTGAGTTTTTTTCTATCACCTCTCCAAATATGAACCAGAAATATTTTATCCTCTCAAAATGAGACGGTGATACCAAACCGTCAAAAACCCCATTTGTCCCTATGTTTAACAATTTTTTTCAATTCCCAGGTGCGAATTTAGGTTGGCCGCCAGAGTTTGAAGGTTGGCCCACGGTTGGCCTAACTTTGGCAAGCGAAGTTTTGGTTGCCAGAGTTTGCCCAACTTTGGCAAGTACTAGTGCCCACAGTTGGCCCGACTTTGCAAGCCAACCATTACATGCAGAGTATAACCAACCGTCGGGCCAACTTTGGCGGCAAAGGTCGGCACAACTATGGGGAACGTATCTCATATGACTTACAAATTTAGGTTGGCCAAACTCTGGGCCACAGTTGGCCCGACGGTTGGCAAAACTCTGTAAAACGCAGTTTAAATAACTCAAACTTTATGGTTGGCCAAACTCTGGGCCACGGTTGGCCCGACGGTTGGCAAAACTCTGTAAAACGCAGTTAAAATAACTCAAACTTTATGGTTGGCCAAACTCTGGGCCACGGTTGGCCCGACGGTTGGGAAAACTCTGTAAAACGCAGTTTAAATAACTCAAACTTTATGGTTGGCCAAACTCTGGGCCACGGTTGGCCCGACGGTTGGCAAAACTTTGTGAAAAACAGTTTAAATGACTTAAACCTTGTCGGTTGGCCTAACTCTGGGCCACGGTTGGCCCGACGGTTGGCAAAACTCTGTAAAACGCAGTTTAAATAACTCAAACTTTGTCGGTTGGCCTAACTCTGGGCCACGGTTGGCCCGACGGTTGGCAAAACTTTGTGAAAAACAGTTTAAATGACTTAAACTTTGTCGGTTGACCGAACTCTGGGCCACGGTTGGCCCGACTGTTGCAGCTTTAATATACATTTAACGGTATGGACTCCCATGTGAGCGTAGCGTAGTGGTCAGTGTATAAGTCTTCGGCGCGTTAGGTTAGGGGTTCGATCCCAGCGAGCGTTAGATATTTTCGAAAATGTATGTATGAGATTGTGTTTAATAATAATAGGGAAAGGTTATATCTGATGTTCCCGCTAATAATAACGTGTTAATTGTTTAAATAATTTAGTTTTTTAATAATTTTTTACCTCTGGCTGTTAAAGTTGGCAAAACTTACGCATTTAAAGTTGTGCCAACTTTGGCGTCAGTCTTTGGACCAACCATTGAAATGTATAGTTGGCACAACATATGCATTTTAAGTTGGGCCAACTTCCTTATGACTTGTCGGGCCAACCATCGTCGCCATTAGACGGCCAACCGTTATCATCTGTATGGTTGGCCCAACCTCTGGCACGAGAAGTTGGACCGACCTTGTAAAAGTTGGTCCAACTATGGGCCAACCGAAAATTCGCACCTGGGTTATTATTTACCAAAATTTTACAAAATATCAAGAGGGCCGCTAGTCCCAGAGCGTTCATCTTTATTTACGAAAGATTCCCAATTAAAAATATTATTTTATTTTTAAATGAGACGTCGATGACGAAAACACTATTATTTCTCGGATGTCCTTAAAGAGAAACAACTAATTTTCGGAAATCTCACTTTCTCGATGACAATACACTGCTGTGCTTGGAGTTTTGTAGGTAAAAAAGTGAAAATTAAGGTAATGTGGAACACTTCTTATTCACTATCAATATTTGTCGAATGGTAAGTAATAAAAGTAGAGTTCTCTTTTCCTTTTTTTAAAAAGAAATGATTAAGCAAAAACAGAGTTTTTATTTTCAACTCTGTTATTTCTATTTAATAATTAAATGAATAATTTTAAAAATTTCAAAGAACGTGAATAAGACTCTTAGAAATGAGTGGTCAATATATATATAATACAATGGATAAAAATTAAAAAAATGTATTATTTAATTAATAAGCTAATAGTTTATTAATTATAATTAATTAATATAATTAATTAACATAATTTATCAAAATTAAATTCCAGTACAATAAAATTTGTTATTAGCATTAATAGAATTAAATAAAATGAAAAAATTCACTTTAAAGCAAATTTTTTGCTTATCGTAAAGAGGAAGCAAAATGTTCATGTAATGAACATCTTAATTCACAACTTGTTTATCCATTGTATTATATATATTGACCACTCATTTCTAAGTGTCTTATTCACGTTCTTTGAAATTTTTGAAATTATTTATTTAATTATTAAAAAGGAATAACAGAATTGAAAATAAAAACTCTGTTTTTGCTTAATCATTTCTTTTTAAAAAAAGGAAAAGAGAACTCTACTTTTATTACTTACCATTCGACAAATATTGATAGTGGATAAAGAAGTGTTCCACATTACCTTAATTTTCACTTTTTTACCTACAAAACTCCAAGCACAGCAGTGTACTGTCATCGAGAAAGTGAGATTTCCGAAAATTATTTGTTTCTCTTTAATACAGGTATTTCTATGCTTTACTTTCCAATATTTAAAAAGAATTGGTCATTTCTTATTGTTTCTACAACATTGGAGTCGCCCTTTTCTTATTGAAGCAGTTTTTTTCCACGAAAAAAATTAGGGTGATAGTTCATAATGCATTGGATGATTGAGCAACCAGTTCAATTGTCCAAAAGCCGTTTGGACAATTGAGCAAACGGCTTGCTCAATCATCTAATGCATTATGTCCAATAATTGAGGAGCAGTAAATAAGTCGTAATTTTTAAAAAACAATGTTGAGAAACGCGTACATAAAATTCGGAACCCAGAACCCCTGTTAACATGTTTACTAGCTAATCGCGTGGGAGGGTTCGGGGGGCGAGGCCCCCTTACTACAAAAAACCAACTTAAAAGAATAATAATAATAATTTTCGACATTTTAAAGAATCGCATTTTATAATACCTCAATCCACCGGTCGCGTCGGGGGGCGAAGCCATTCGAAACCTAGTCGTATAATTCGACGTATTAATAAAAATAATATCATTAAAGAATAAAAACAGAATTTTTCACACGAGCGATCTCAAAATAAATAAAAATAGTAATAATCAACACGAACGAGCGAGCAATCTCGAAAAGAAGGTTAGAAACCTCAGGATTTGATAGACGCCGCGTTGCAGCTGTAAGTCACGGTAAACATAGATAACTGAACGAATACTTAATCACGCCTCTACTGGACGGAATTGCAACAACACGAGCGTTACGAAAATACTCGAACAAGGACAAACAAAGCTCTTTTTTGAACAGAACTGTCATTCGCAGTATATTCCTAACTACGTACTAAAAACACTCACTTTACGTTCACCTACGTAGGGACAAATAACGCCATTTTTATGATTGCGTTATGAAATATTTATATTTATAAACTTTTCTTTATCATTTCTTTCAAGTTTATGTAAAAAAAATCAATGTTGGCAAAGAGCGTTGTGACCAATGTTTCTACTCTCTAAATCTGAATGTGTGAAAATTCACTTATTTCTAAGTTAAAAGTCGTCTTCTCGATCAATAAGTGCATATGGGCTTTTTAAAAATTTTTTTTATTGTTTATACTCCTGCCCTATTGGCCTTACGCACTTGACAAGAGTCTCCGAGGAATACTTTTTTGGATTAAGCATAACCATTCTACAAATTAAATTTTTTTTATATTATACCTAATTTGCGTATACAGCGGGCTTTATTAGGAGTACTCGCATTCTCCTGGACCACCTGTTAATTAGGTTTTCTTGCCAGAGGAGAGGGGAACTTTAGAAAACCTCTCTTGAGTACAACCGGTTTTATCGACAGTCAAGTTCGAATAGTTAACACTTTTAACTCATTGTAATCTCTTCACGCAAATTATAAAAGTATACAAAAAATCGTTAACCTGTACATTAATCATAAAAAGTATATGGGTAGTTCTACAAACGAAGGAATAGAATATAGAATTAATGATATTGTACAAATTGTTTCTATAGTTCATCTATGTATAGCAACAGAATAATTTATTACTTCTTTGATATTATTCATTTGAAGCATCTATAATAGATAAATTTGAAGAAAATGCGTGTAAATTTAAATCAAATGAAAAGTTGTTTGCTCCAAAGAAGCGCGCTCTGGAAAGCGAAAGCATATGCTTTCGTTTCAATGAGTGGTGCTCAAGAAGGCTAGAGACAGGAGGTAAAACTTCGGTAGTGGTGATGAGTTAGGAGCCTGTTTTTAACCAGGCGTTTCGTTTCGAAAAGTCGACGGCGCGATGCTTCTGCACATTACTCACACATTTAAATTTTTCTATACCGTGTGATTCACACATGATAACTTTTAATTTGAGGTTAACTTTGAAGTGCAATTGAGACATAACGTGCATGTATCAAAACGGATACATAATATATATATATATATATATATATATATATGGGACATTCCACGTCAACCGGATCAGAAGGATGGCCAAAATTCTATGCAACCAATTTCAAAGGTTAAGGTCTTAAAATGATCGTGTGAATGTCCTCTATTGAAAGCAATCTGGTCTTTTGATTGATATAATATGGCGGAATAAATATGGCGCCTAAACTGATTGAAAATAAAATTATTTTTCAAATCTCGTTTGATTTTGAGAGACACAGCACTCGCAAAAAGAAAATAACACTTGCTCTGCATGTTTTCGAGGTCGCTGATTACGAATCTGGAGTCAGATTTTTAAAATTCAAAATGGCGGATCCAAAATGGCGGACATAAAAATTAAAAATCGGCTAAAATTCACTACTCGGGGGTTTTCAGGGTTGCTGATTACGAATCTGACGTCAGATTTTTAAAATTCAAAATGGCGGATCCAAAATGGCGGACATAAAAATTAAAAATCGACCAAATCGGCTAAAATTCGTTACTCGGGGGTTTTCAGGGTTGCTGATTACGAATCTGACGTTAGATTTTCAAAATTCAAAATGGCGGATCCAAAATGGCGGACAGAATTTAAAAAAATTTATCAAAATGACAGGAATGTTCGGTCGAACATCTGAAATAGTTGATATTGTTTTTTGGTGTCATGATTGATTTGTTAGCCCTGAAAAGAGCTGATTAAAGATGATGTTTTTTGGTGTCATTATTGATTTGTTAGCCCTGAAAAGGGCTGATTGAAGATGATGTTTTGTGGTGGCATGACTGATTTGTCAGCCCTGAAAAGGGCTGATTGAAGATGATGTTTTTTGGTGGCATGATTGATTTGTTAGCCCTGAAAAGGGCTGATTGAAGATAATTTTACTTGAATGGTTTCAAAAATTCAATATTGAACTATAGAAAGAACATCTACTGCACCAGAATACCGTTTTACTACCAACTGATTATTGCTCAAATCAGGAATAAATTCATGCCCACTTTGAATTTTAGTGACGCTTGGAGCCTTTGAAAATCTTCTTGCAAGTTTTTTTGTATCTTGCAATGCATTTGTTTGCTGTAATAAAAAATTTTCATATTATGAAATTTTTTTTGTGCCCATTTGTATAAATCTTGTGATGTCAAAATTGCTTCTGATGGTGCAGCTTGTAAGCTAGCTCGCGTGGCTTCTCTTTTCAAAATAGAACCAACACCATCACAAGCACACGGTGGGCTTGGACTAACTTTAACCTGAAGGTGCTTGCCCATCTCGTTTCTCTCCAGATTTTAATTCTACGTTATTTTCTGAGTAATTTGAGCAAAGAAAGAAAAAAATCGCTAGAGGGATTGTTGAATAAACACATTTTTTGTATATTTTTTATTTTTATAAATTAAAACAAAGAACTATCCATGCATAATTGCTATTTTATTTGGTAAATTAATTTTTTTATTACAATATTATCACAATATATTCATAAAATGAAGTGCTTTAAACAAAGGAAGAGGAAAAAATTTTGGAACATTTTATTTACAGTTTATCAGGAATGTAAACTGTTATACTCGCAAAGAGCACGTTTTAGCCTCTCTGGATAATCAGGATGGTTAATTGATACAGTATATTTAACCCAAGTGTTTTTAAAATCAGAGTGAACTGATTCCATTGTTTGTTCACTATAAAACCCAAGACCTTTCTGCACAATTTGACAAAAATCGGGTACGTGAAAGAAGACTGCGTGTATTTTAGGCGTTACAGAAATACCTAATTGTAAGTAGCTCTTCTTAAAATCTTCAATTACATTTTTGTAAGATGGATTTAAATCATAACTAAAACATGCCTTTACAACCATTTTAAACTTGTCAAAGGTTTCTACATAATTAAGAGTACCTGGAATAGAAGATCGAGATCGAAGTATATCAATTTTCTCTAGTAACGTTTTGCACGAATTCCCGTTAAAACTAGAACTTCCATGGCGAACATCTCGAACAACACAGCATGCTTCAGCCCACATGAGTGCATCTTTTTCAAATTTTTCTAAAAGATGGTTATACAAAGTGTTAACTACACCAAACATTAGATGAAGTTCTGGTGGAGTAATTATTTCTAGAAGTGATCGATCTTCTTTTTCATCAGTAAATATGGGAGGGTGGATGCAATTCTTAAAGTTTTTTGCATCAGCCTTTACAGCTCCTGCATTGCGCCATTTTTGATAGTTTTCTTTAACATTCTGTATTGTTCGATAATCTCCACAAATATGCATTTCATTTTTTGCTGCGTAACACCATGTGCATGGATAATTACTACTATGACTCATTATACCCGTTAAAATATTTGCTAACTTTAAGTCCGTAGCTATGGTTCCCTTTAATTCATTAATATTTAAAGCGGACCATAATTTCTGCACGTTTTGATAATTTTCTTGAGAATCACGAGCGAGACCTTGTATCATTAATTTATTTACGCCACTATCTTTGAATTTTTTAGCGCAAATGCCGTCTTCATACTTTTGGCGATGTTTCTCATTGCTTAAGTGACTGTTGTTTGATTGGATGGACAAACATACCTTTAAGAATCCGCCCCCACCATCGATACCAAATTTTAAATGAAAATTTGATACACTGCGCTTTTTAGCCAAGTGTTCAATTAAACCTTTTGTATCAATGCAATACGCAACTGTTTCAGTGGCAGCAGTTGTTTGTTTCCCTTTAGTATATACAAAATTAAACATTTTTGCATCAAAGTACTTATCTAAGCAATGACTTTTTTCAGACAATTTCTCTTTCAAATTCGGTTCTATACTCTTTGAATTCTTTGTTGCAACGCGTAGGGCCTTGGCAAGTTCAAGCGTTTTATTTTGTGACAGATGTACACTTGTTTGGATTTTTGACATATCATCCACAGATAGTAATTGTTGCTTTGACGATTTCTGAATATTTTGCATGCCAATTGATACTTTTAAATGCCTACCACCTTTAGGTTGACTTAAAGATATAGATGATGAATTTTCTTTGTTTTCAAGTTTTCTCTTTAGCAAAGTTGAAACCACTTGATCTGATAGTTTTTGTCCCGATTCTTCAATTGTTGCCGTTAAATTATTTAATCGAGTACTTGGATTGCATTTATGGGAAATTCCACTACCAACTTTTGACAAACATTTACTGCAGCGACGTTCAATGGTACATTTTTTATTCTGATCTGAAGAAAATTTAATTTATTAACTACTTTTTTCAAAAATAAAATATTATACGATGTTAAAATACTAAATTAATCACTGACCAGGAATTGTGACATCTTTCAGTATACCGATCTTAGGTGGTAGAGTATTTCCTTTGGCAGAATTAGCAAACTTCGATGGTGGTTTTCGAGCTTTTTCGCAGATAGTACAATTGCAAATATCATTTGCACTCAATCTAGTCGTCCTTTTAAGTAACTGTAGCTGGTCAAAGTTTGGTAGATTTACTTTTTTTGTTGTATCGTTTCTAACCCGATAAAGATCTCGCTTATAAGCAGAACACAGTACTAGGGGCAAATGCTTGTCATTTTCATCATACTCATAGTATTTCTTCACTAAATCACTTATTGCACCTTTAATAGGAATCATTTCTTTCGTTTTGCCAAAACAAAATAAACACACACAGTAGCGATTTTCTTCATGACTACGTGCTTTTGACATTTTGAGCGAGTAGTAATAAAATTAGACAATATTTTATTGACAATCATCGAGATTTAATTTGACACATCTGAATTGAATACTCGACAACTTCAGGGAGAATTTACACTCAATTAGAAATCGATTTTAATAGTATTCAACTGTTTTAGACTGAGAAATATACTATAAAAAATTTAAAATATATAAATAGTGAATTTATTCGACAATCCCTCTAGCGATTTTTTTCTTTTTTCGCTCAAATTACTCAGAAAATAATGTAGAATTGAAATCAGAAAAAAACCGTGATGGGCGAGCACCTTTAGGTTAAAGTTGGTCCAAGCCCACCGTGAGCACCTTTACCATGGGCAGTTGCATGGAAAAACCATTCTGCTTCAAGGCCAAAGTCTTGTACATGATGCATTAAGTTCATCATTTGAAACTTGTTTTTGTAATGTTGCTTAGCACCATCAGTAGCATAAATGATTTTTTTTGCTTTTGGGCACAATTTCTTTATCTCAGGCACAACCATTTCTTGCATAATGTACACAGCACTTGTATCATGGGTTGTAGAGTCGGATAACAATACAAAACTAGAGTGTTTAATTCCATTATCAACTCTATAGTAAACTACAACAGGATGTACCGTGCATTGGTCATTATTATAATGGAACGCTTGAGCAGCATTTTGTACAACATATTATGCGTAATTTTCAGAAAAATCACATTGCACTAAAACTTCATCTTCACTTAGATTGTTCTTTCGCTGGAATAAAAATTCTGATTGGTTCTTAGCAATAAAATGATGAGTCAATAATTTTTGCAACTGATCAGATACCTCGTCAACAAAATTTTCAGCAGAAAGGCATTCTTTAATAAGCGTATACCTATCAGTAGACTGCCACTTGCTATAAATAACTTCAGGTATTTTGTTTTCTTTTAGAACATTCATTAGAAAATCAAAAAAAATTACTAAGTATAACTTAGTAGTGGACTCTCTAAATGATTTGTCAAACTTCTGAGATCAATAGCGTCAAGCATTAATTTAAAATTTTCATGAAGAACGCATACACATACACTATGTGTTCCACTTGCACCAGCAAGTACACACCATTTTGGTCGTAAATCTGCAAATTTACTTAGCCCAATATGGATCTCAGGATTCTGTTCTGTGAATTGCTCATGGAGTACTCTTACATCACAAAGTAACAATCGCTTCTGTACACTTTGTTTTTGACCGTCAATTCTTACACTTACAACATCTTTCTTATTTGTTATAATCCTACTATTTATGTCACTCTCATAGAAGTTTCTCACTGCTACAACAGTACTTTCAGGTAAACTTTTTCCCTTTCTTGGAGGTGGTGTACCTAAAACTCCTGCCATCTTTTTTAGTTGCTTCGATTGTTGCGCCATTCTGAAAGAAGTATTGAACTCTTCTTCAATCTTCCGTATTGGCCAACAATCAGGAGCAACTGTGAGAATAGATATTCGTAAAGGGTCATTTTCAGGTAAACTAGAAAATTTATTTTTAAGTCCTGCCAAGAGTTCTTCTAACTCATCCTCTCTGGACAAACACTTTTTCTTGGGCGGGCTGGCTTCTTGCTCTGTGTCTGAATCATTCGAATTTCCAGCCAAAGTTACGCATTTGTTACTTGAGTTAATTTTCTCAACGAACAAATTTCTACAAGTTTTGCATATTTTTGCATTAGTTGGTAAATCAGGAAAATTTTCTAACAGTTGTTTGGAAATTTTCCTTAAACATTTACCAACGTGACCATCAACATGTAATGGATTCACACATCTATCGGTATAAACTTTATCTTTTTTACAGTCGCTTCCTACTTTACAATCAGACATAATGAAACATACAAAAAACCAAAATTTAATAAAATTATCCTCTTAAATCTAAAAAAAAAATTAAACCTCAATAGAGGTCTTTTGAATCTACAGAAAGGAATGGATTCCCAAAAACCTATAAAAAATACGGAATGAAGTTTCTTTTATTCTACAGAAAGAAAAAAGAATTTCTGGACCTCAGAAAGTTCCCAGAAATTCCTCTCAAAAGAGAAAAACAATAAAAGTAAAGTAAAGAGGACGAAAAATTTCGAACACTGCGAGAGTTTCAAAAAGCTTTGGAAATACGAAAAGTTATGCAAGTTTTATTTAAACTATTTGAAGCTGAATGTGCTTGCTGATAGCTCAAGCTCAAATGAGGAGAGACGAGCTCTAGGTTCACGTTCTACGATGCGGAATGGGGGGAAAAAGACGCGCGCAGATTGGCTCACACCGCGCAATAGAGCAAGCGCAGCGTGACCTTATATATGGTGAAAAATCTGTTACTAAAAGCGCATGAGCGAGCGTTGCATATTTGCCATATGTATTATGAATACATATTATAATTCATAATAAAAATGAGAAACAATCAGTGAAAAATGACTGAAATTTATTAGTTATTTTTCATTGGTCAATCAGTAAAAAATAACTGAAATTTTAGTCATTTTTCACTGATTAGCAATAAAATTTCACTGATTAAAATCATGAGAAGTCAATCATTGCAAATCAGTGAAATTTAACTAATTCAGATTAAGAGAGTTATCAAAACATCTTGCTTCAAAATAGGAGTCGTCACGTCCCCTAATTACAATTTCCTCCGATTTACCATTGAAGATACTTATTTTTGCATCGTTTTCATAATCAGCGACCCTAAAAACCCCCGAGTAGCGAATTTCAGCCGATTTGGACAATTTTTAACTTTTTATGTCCGCCATTTTAAATTTTGAAAATCTAACGTCAGATTCGTAATCAGCAACCCTGAAAACCCCCGAGTAGCGAATTTTAGCCGATTTGGTCGATTTTTAATTTTTATGTTCGCCATTTTTGATCCGCCATTTTGAATTTTAAAAATCTGACGTCAGATTCGTAATCAACAACCCTGAAAACCCCCGAGTAGTGAATTTTAGCCGATTTGGTCGATTTTTAATTTTTATGTCCGCCATTTTGGATCTGCCATTTTGAATTTAAAAAATCTGACTCCAGATTCGTAATCAGCGACCTCGAAAACATGCAGAGAAAGTGTTATTTTCTTTTTGCGAGTGCTGTGTCTCTCAAAATCAAACGAGATTTGAAAAATAATTTTATTTTCAATCAGTTTAGGCGCCATATTTATTCCGCCATATTATATCAATCAAAAGACCAGATTGCTTTCAATAGAGGACATTCACACGATCATTTTAAGACCTTAACCTTTGAAATTGGTTGCATAGAATTTTGGCCATCCTTCTGATCCGGTTGACGTGGAATGTCCCATATGTATGATTCAAGTGATTAGTAAATTAAGTGCATTAATTTAGTGTTATTTAAATATTCATAAAATGCCGACAACGAGTCAAGAAAAAAGATAAACACAACACTGAAAACTAACGACAATTTTTTCATATTGTATTTGTAGGTTTGGTGTGCAGAAGTCTATTGCGCCGGAGACTTTTTTGCAGGGACTAAGACTAAGGAGACTTTTTTTTTGTTGGTTATATGGCTTTTTACATTGCAGGTAGCCAAAACACGATTGTACAGAAAATTAGAAAAGAGTTGTTAAATTGCAAATCCAATTGTCACTAGTTGATCACAATAATCACTTATAGTTGTAAATAGTCATGAGATACACTTTGTAGCTATATAGTTCCCTTGTACACTTTAAACATGGATCATATAGTTTGTAGATAGATATTCTTGTCCAGTGAATGGATAGTAGTGATGGAAGGAAGGGAGAAACGGCAGTGCTGTGAGCACCATTTCATCCCACCCATCAAATAATAATAAAAAAATGACTAAAATATAAGCAATAAAAATAATAGAGAAAACACTGAAACATTAAAACATTAATTAATTAGAAATTGTAAATAACAAAATACACTAAAATCTATAAGATGATGTTTCCCAGTTGTAAAAATTTTCGAAATTCCATCACCAAATCCAAATTTTTAATGGAAAAATAATTTCTGAAAATCAAAATTATTCGGATTAAAGTTAGGGAATTTATCATTAATGAAACTGAAAAATGCCGGACGTCCAGGTGATAAATTGGGACAATCGAAAAAATTAGTTTTAAATTCCTCGCCACACGAACAATTCAGATCCAAAGACCATCCCATTCTTTGAAAATGTTCTCCCATGCACACATGAGACGTCCTCATTCTGGTGACATTATTTAAGAATCTTCTTCTTACATTTAGTCCATTAAACCATGGTCTCTTATCTGCAAATTCAATTTCCTGAAAATTTAGATTGGCAGAGTTCGGTTTTCTTTCAAAAGGCCAATTCTCCTTGTAAAGCATATTTGTTTCTTTAGTAATTTTAGTGTATAAGTCACATATTGGGGTGCCAGAAAATCTCTCCAAATTTAAGTCAAGAAAAAACCCACATGTGATGGGACCCATAGAAAATTCACAGATTTACCCTTAGAGAAGAGCAAGCCTAGTAATTGTTTAATTTTAATAGTCATCGAGCGATGTGATACTTTTTTTACCCAGTGATACTTTAGAATCAGAAAAAATAAGAAAATTTGAAAATTCCGAAGTAGAAATAAATTTTAACGCAAGAAAGATACTATATAATTCCGTTGTAAGGATCGAAGACAAATCGCTCAACCTCACACCAAACTCCAAATTCATGCTAGGAATAAAGTAAGCAGAACTAGAGTGATTCCTAATCTTGTCACATGCTCCATCTGTAAAGATACAGGTACAATTTGAAAAATTTAAATTCAGAAACTCGTTCAACTTAACATTAGGATCTCTCTGAATCTAAATATCCATACCAGAAGAGGTATCAATTACTGGATTATACATTAGATCCTTCCATGCCAATTCAAAGTAAGAGAGCTTTTTAGAACGCAGAGATCCTCTAGTCAAATTCCTTATGTACTCAAACCTGGAAAACAGGGGAAACTTGTGAAACTTAATTTCTCTTCCCTTATTAGTTAGAGACTTTTCATACAAAAGATTAAGACGGGAAATTAGAGTGTTATTTTTAGAAGAAAAACTGCGTATTAGGAATTTATCCAACAGCATCCTTTTTCGTAACGATAGAGGGGGTTCATTACATTCAGCCAATATGATACTTATAGGAGTAGAACTCATGCAACCAATCACCACTCTTAAGGCCTCATATTGAATTCTATCTAGAATTTTTAGTGAATTGCTACAAGCATGGGCAAACAATTGAGCACCCCATTCCAAATGAGCCTTCACAAGACCTCTTAGGCAAGGATGTGCTCCCCAAGAAACTTTAGCCATAGCTTTAAGAGCATTAATGGCCAGGCTAGCTTTTGACGCGATAGATTTGATATGAGGAGTCCAAGTGAGCCTTTTATCTAAAATAAAACCTAGATATAGAAGTGTTTTTTCAGCATGAATAGTAGAGTTGAGGACCCTTAGAGAGATATTCGTATGATCTGGAATCGAGCGAGAAAAAAGATTCAGATGACACTTTGGAAGGGAAATAATTAATCCCAATTCCCCTAGCCAGTCAGTAAGATTCTTTACGGCACCACCTAACAATTCCAGAGCATTTTCAATAGATTTCGATCTAACATAGATCATTAAATCATCCGCATACATTGCCGCTTTAACATCCACAGGCAGCTGTTCAAACAGTTTCATAAGGCACAAATTAAACAAAATGGGAGAAAGAACTCCACCTTGAGGGACACCAACATGAGAAGTCTCATAAGTATGTAGACTAAAAGAGAAGAATAGATTCCTCTTACTGATCAAAAAACGAATAAAATTGTAAATCCTATAAGGAACCTTAAGTTTAGTCAATTGTTTCAATAGAAATTTAGGTAAGACGGAGTTAAAGGCACCCTTTATATCAATAGAGAGAGCAAACGTACTTTCTTTGTTTATGAAACCGTTAGAAATGTTTGAAAAGAACAAATAAGAATTCTCGAACAAAACCTGGTTATTTTAGAATAAGGTCAAAGGACAAATATGAAATCTATGATTTCCGGAGTAAAAAGACAGATCGAAAAGAAAATTCCACTCTATCGGTAATTTCATTCGCACCATTAAAACATCTCCTGATAACTAAGACGCAATCGCGAGATTCCGCATCAAGGCCATCTCTAATCTCGGACACAGATCTGGAAGGAGGAAAATCATTGCTAAATCCCTTACGACTGATTTGACTATCTGGAATGAAAACCTTATAGCCCAAACCCAATTCTGAAGATTTTACCAGAGAATTAACATCATTAAAATCCTCGCAAATAATTTTGATCTGGTTCTGCCCACTCCTGAAAATTTTCTTAGGTCCTGCGATAACTGACTCAATCAAATCAGCCGTAGCAAAAGGATCATATTTTCCATCAACTCCAAGTATGGACCAAAAGAATTCTCCGATTAGCCAAAATTGGCCCTAACATTCTCCGAAACAGACCAATAGAACAAAGGGTTCTCCAAAAGATCCCGATGTTCAGCTACCCCATCCGGAGCCTTAAATGAGTCATCTAGAGGAGGTAAGACCTCATTACCCCCCCCCCCCGTCAGTGACACCCTGCTCTACAACAACATCCGTACGAGCGTCAGTTGAATTAGTGGCGGAGGAATGATTCACATTAACAGGATTTTTATTAAGGTCTCTTCCGTCGAAAAAAGAAATACTCAAAGTTTTGTTGATTACCTGCTGAATAGAGACAAATGATTTTTTATTTATGTGGGAATTGACTGGTGAATCCAAAGAGTCAGAGGTATCTGTGGAGGGAGAGATTCCTGGCTTATTAATGGACCGAGATCTTTTCTTGTCACTCCTTTTAGGAGTGTCAACATCCATTCTTTCCACTGTACGATCCCCATCATCAGTAGTCCTTGGATTGGAATTAGAGTTTTGTTTAATATTAAGGAAGTTCCTATCGGAAGGATTCCTATACATATGAAAGCCTTTTCCGGGTTCCACTTTCCTCGAATCAAGTTTGCTTTTTCCGGGTAGAGAGGTCGCCTCACGTGTGCCCGGAAGGTTCTTTGGAGGCATATTTGCAGATCAAAAGTTGATCTAAAAAAAGTAAAATTAATAGCAGGAAATTTAATTAAAGAGAGAGAAACTAAAATGATAATAGTATAAGAACAGAAAGACAGAGTCCAGCCTCGATCCCTGTTAACATGGCAAGAAACATACTTTTCTAGACTAGTAACTCGCAGCGGGAAAAAAACTCTTCCAGTCGGGAAAAAAACTTTTGCGCAGGGAAAAAACTCTCAATCTTTAATTTCATTGGATCAAGTCGCTCGTGTGAAGTGTACAATGTTTTCAGAAATATTCTTTCACGATTCAGAGGTACCAACTCTTATATTCGAAATATTACTATAAATCCCTATACTTGCACGTTATGTTCAAAGTTGGCAACATTGAAAAATAGTCAAATTGATAACTTCGTGATGACAACACTGGAATGTGTAGCCAACTAACCTAAAAATTATCATTAAAAATTATTCTAAGTTGGTCTTTTTGCAGTCGGGGGGCTCCGCCCCCCGAACCCCCTGGCCGGGGCTCTGCCCCTAGACCCTGTCGGGGGGAGGCCCCCCGAACGCCCCCGCGCGATCAAACAGCTGAGTACGTTTCAATGTATATCGGTACACTAATCTGTACCACAGTGTCTCATTTCTGACAGGAGAAACAGCTATCCAAATAAATCATTCCTCGTTCTTAAACACTTGTTGACACTCGTTTTTCTTGCATGTTTTGTAGAAAATAAGATATGCACCACGGGTGGAATGTTTTTGCGCTCTCGTGCTACGGCTCGTTCTGCAAACATCGCGCTTGGCGCAAAAACACGCAATTCCACCCTAGATACATAACACAGGCCGACAAATTTTAATCAACTGCATGTTGCCTAAAATATTACTGCCGATTCTTACAGAATTTTGTCCGTAGAATACGAATCTGACCTTGAAAATATTGGATTGGCTCTAGTTTTTAATCAATTTACGTTTCAATATACAAAATATGCATTTTTAGCATTTTTTGAATGAATGTACAAC
Source organism: Leptopilina myrica (nomen nudum) (assembly GCA_032872475.1). Lineage (NCBI taxonomy): Eukaryota > Metazoa > Arthropoda > Insecta > Hymenoptera > Figitidae > Leptopilina > Leptopilina myrica (nomen nudum). The sequence continues at coordinate 11,188,112 of CM065467.1, forward strand.
AATACACCGAATCAGTAAATCTGTCCGCATAGCACAAAATGAAAGTTTAAACACTGCTCTTCAATATCCAAAAACAAAAAATGTAATTTATATACACTTTAACCTGTAATGTCAAAAGAGACATTCGCTGTTCCACAAGCATATTGAAAACAACGTACTTTTGACCATGTAAGGTAATTTAAATAACAATTAGTCTCTCTAGGGGTTTTTATGGTCGCTGCTTACTGATCTGTATTTAGATTTTGATATTCAAAATGGCGAATCCAATATGGCAGAATTTTTTTTAAATTTTAAATTTTTATCATAAAAGGCGTAAATTATCTTTAAAAATTTGGTCCGCCACTTGTAATTTTTATATTTCATAGCAGATTTGTAACTAGCGATTATAAAAACGCCAGAGACACTAATTTTTACTTGAATTACCTTACATGGTCAAAAGTAATATTAATTTTAATACGTTTATGGAACAGCGTATGTTTTTTTGGACATTATAGGTTAAAGTGTACATAAATTACATTTTTTGTTTTTGGATATTCAAGAGCAGTGTTTAAGCTTTTAATTGGTGTTATGCGGACAAATTTACTGTTTCTGTGTATTGTTGTACAATCATTCAAAAAATGCCAAAAATGCATATTTTGTATAATGAAACGTAAATTGATTAAAAACTGGAGCCAATCCAATATTTTCAAGGTCAAATTTGTATTCTATTGACAAAATCCTATAAAAATCAGCTTCTATTGGTTAGGCCACAAAATTTTGTTGGCCTGTGTAATATACTAATGTATATTTAACATAACATAAATGTAAAAAAACAAGGCTTTAAATTAATCAGTGCAACAAAAAAACAAACAGAGAAAACAAAAAAACACTTCAACTAAGAAACTGGGAAAGATCTGTCTTATAAGACTATAAAATAATACAGTTTGTATCAAATGAGTCAACTGAAAAAAAATTCAAAATAAATAGCTAGGTGAAATAAAAATAATAGTGATGATAGGAAAAATGAGGGATATAATTCGCAAAGGATATAGTTGACCTTCGTACAAACGATGTGATGAGTTAGTGTTTATAGTTGAAGTAAATCGTGAAATCTTGTCAATCCAATTATATGTTGAAAGAAAATAAAACTTCAATTTCTTATTAGTCCTTATCCAAATCCTTGATTATTAATCCAGAAAACTCACTGTTCGTATTTGCAAGTACACTTTAAATATGCAGTATAGTAGTGCAAAACAAAACAACATAACCAACTATGTAACAGATCATAAGTAAACGACAGTTCACTAAGCTTACAAACCACAGTATAATACTAGAAATACTCATGTAACTCAAAAGACGAAAATTCATAAGAAAATATAACCAAAACTTTAAATAAATTCGCGGAAAATAAATAAAACAAAACTTCGGAAGACAGCGAGAAACATATCTCGCAAACGGAATATACCAGAATAGGAAGAGTAACAGACAAAATAACGTCTGTACCCTTCAACGGATCTACGCGAAGTCGACTAAGGAGACTGAACTGACTGTGTGAAGTCTCTCAGGGGCTTTTTACAACAGCTTCTTTCATCGACAAGAGCAAAATGCACCATGAAAAATAGTTGCGCGCGCATCGTTTTCACACTGATTTCGATGAAAAAAAGCTGTTGTAAAAAGCCCTTCAGAAATGAAACCTTTTTCTGTAGCTCTGTATGCTCTTCACGCATGCGCAGTACATGCGTATATTTCCCTCTCTTTTTAAATTGTAAAATATATGCACGTGAGAAAACAAAAACATATCAAAAGGTTATGGTTGTGTTTTAGCACATGTTTCTTAAAATAAAATATTTTGTTGGAGCAGAATTTTATATGTAGGTAGGATTTAATAATTTTATAATACTTAAAATTATTAGATTTAATTACATTACATTTAATATTTATGATTTATAAAATTATTTTGAGTAATAGAACGAATTATTTCCAAACAAATTTATTATTTTATTTTCCAGTGTTATTGTATACCAAAAAACGCGACCCGAAGAAAGGTACCTAAGAAGCCGAGCGATGCCAGCCGGCTGGTGAGAGGCACCCCCACCATATTGAAGTCTGCGTCCTTCCATGCAAGAGTCTTATGTGTGTGATGCTTGGAGGGAGGCAGACTTCTATATAGTGGGGGTGCCTCTCACTAGCCGGCTAGCATAGCTCGGCTTCTTAGGTACCTCTCTTCGGGTCGCGTCACTTATTCTGAACATATATAAATATTTAATTATATTATTAATATATTACTTACCACTGAACAATATACACTCTTTAATATATATTTTTGTATACACATATATGTATGGGGCGTTCTACGTCAGACGGACAACCTCATACTTCTAGTGGAAAAACTCTATTTTCAAAATGCTTTTATTTCTATTATAATGCATGAAATAAAAAAATTACGACAGTTTTTTATAGTAAATTTCACCGTCTTTATTTTGGTGAATTTTATTTTTAAAATTAGATTATTTTTGATTAAAAAAAGTAAAAAAGAAACTTTAAATTTTATTTTTGAAGGCATTCGACCATTTAAAAATTTTTTGATAATGGCTTAAAAAATAGTTTAAAATATATACATTATATATGTTTAATGACAGAATGACATCTTTTATCGTTCAAAAGTTATTTCATTTATAAAGGAATGGTATTTTACAAAAAGAGATCATTATTTTCGATTAATGGTTAGACTTTTTCGATATATTTGCGACACTGTTCAGGTAATGTTGACACAAGTGATACATGATACGCAATAATTTTAATTTAAATTAAAATTTTTAACCATAAAAGTTTAATATTATTTTATAATGAAAATAATTACAAATAATTATAATATTAATCGTATATGACACCTCTAGGTGGTCAATATTTTAATTATATTAACTACATTTAAAGAAAATGCTGTTGAAAATTTTTTATTCTTAGGTTTGCTCTTAATATCGCTGGATTTTCTTCTGGAAGATGAAAACACCAAGTCTTTTTAGTTAATTAAAATTTATATTTTTTATTAATTACTACATTTTTTTGTTTTTCAGAAGATGAAGATACTAACTTTTTGATTTTATTTCAATTTTAATTAATTAAATTTTTATTTACTATTATATATTATATAATATATTTTTTATTATATTATATTTCTTCTCAATTACTAAACATAATATTACACTAATGTAAATTTTCAATTTTTAAACGAGCTATGTAGAAGGGATTGAAACACCGATCACCTAGAGGTGCCATAAATTTTATTATCTAAAAAATGATTCATCTTTTAAATCAAATTATTATTTTTTAAGTTTTAAATTATAAATAAATAAAAAAATGTGTACTTGAAAATTTATTGATTTCATTATGATTTTAGAATATATTTACATTAGAAGAAAAAATTGAACAAAAAGTTAACATACACTCGGGTCGCAAAGTTTCAGTACAGTACTAGGATCATTTTAAAGCTCAATAAATTTAGAGTCAAATGGGCAAAAAAAATAATTAATTTAATATTGTAAATTTGAAAATATAATTCTTTAAAGTTAGAGATTTTTTATGAAAATTGCGATTTCGTAATCTGGAGTTTAAGCGAACGCCAATTAATGAAAAAATTTCTTTAAGATTTGACAGTTTTACAATATAATGTACAAATTTCACTCTTTAATTCGAGACCAAAATCTTTTATAAGTATTCAGTATTTGCCTTAAATTCTGTAAAAATAATTACTCTTGCTTTTTAAAGTTTTTAAGGAATATAAATTGCAAATTCGTCATTTCTGTTCACTTGTTTTATCAATTAACCAAATTTTTGAAAAATGTGCATCTCTTTTTTATTGTAAAATTAAAAAAATTGCACCTTGAAATAAAATAAGTAATAATGCGAGTTAAAATTTGTAACATTACAAAAAGAGGGATAAATTTTATGTAAATAATGTAAATTTACTACAGTCAAGAGGTTCAATATTTTTCAAAAGTGTGGCTAATTGATAAAACAAATGAATAGAAATGACGAATTTGCAATTTATATTCTTCGAAAAATTTAGAGCAGGAGCAATTATTTTTATACAATTTGAAAAAAATACTTAATATTTGTAAATGATTTTTGTCTAGAATTAAAGAATGGAATTTGTACTTGTTATTGTACAACTGTCAAGTCTTTAAAAAATTTTTTCTTCAATTGGCGTTCGCTTGAACTCCAGATTCCGAAATCGCAATTTTCATAAAAAATCTCTAACTTTAAAGAATTATATTTTCAAATTTACAATATTAAATTGGTTATTTTTTTGCCTATTTGACTCTAAATTTATTGAGCTTTAAAATGATCCTATTTTGATAGCTGTAGCACCTATTTTTACAGAAATATTTGAATTTGAAGTAAAGCGAGCATTTACAAATAAAAGTCCAAATGTACTGAAACTTTGCGACCCGAGTGTATAAATTTTTCTTTTCGTATTAATAAAATTTGTTGAACTTATAAAATAAATTTGAAAAAAATAAAAACAATTATAACCATGTACATAAATTATAAATGGAATGAATGGGCCCTTTTCATGTTGACGTACAAATATTCTTTTCATAGACCCTACGGCCTTTAATGTTTTCATTTCTGAAAGGTCAAGATCACTCTCCAAGAGAGTCACATAAGACTCTGTGATTGACTTTCTTGGGAGTTCCAGTGTAGTAGTTTTCTGCTAATGAAATAGTGCAGATTCGTTTACCAATTGAATTAGTAACTGTTCTTACTAATTTTTAGTAGTTTTTTTTACTAATTATTAGTAGAAAATTTACTTATTTGAAATTCGAAATATTATGTTACATAAATTTCATTTATCGAAATTTTATTTGTCATAATGTTCATTTCCTCGACTTATCAAGTGACATAAAATAAAATAAAATTTCGATAAATGGAATTTCTTAAATATGACATTTCGAAGATTTGAAGGTTATGTCACATGAGAATTTAAGTAAATGCGTTTTATGTCACTTGATAAGTCGAGTAAATGAACATTATGACAAATAAAATTTCGATAAATGAAATTTATGTAACATAATATTTCAAAGGTTTGAAAATTATGTCAAATGGAAATTCGGAGGATTAATAATTATGAAAAATAGTCATTCGAAAAAACAAAATTTATGTCAAAGAATTTTTCGACATATTAAAAATTATATTAAAAAACAATTCGACTATTTAACTATTAGGAAAAAAATAATTCGATAAATTAAAAATTATGTTAAATGAAATTTCGAAATCTGAAAATTATGCGAAATGAAGTTTCGTTGATAAAAATTTCCATGTTTTGTATATTAGGAAATTGAAATTTGGGGAATAATCATGCGCCCCTTCCAAAATTCAAAATGGCGGATAATTTCCGCTGAAATTATTAAATTCGGATATTATTGGCTCAATTAAAACGTGTAAGGTCTTAAAATGTTCGTATTTAAGTACTATATCAATTACGGTTTGGCCTTTTTAAAAATCCAAAATGGCGGACAAGTTATGACACATTATATGACTGAAAAATAGGAAATGTCTAATTGAAACATCATTTAAGAAGAAAAAACGTTCCAATTGGCATTACACGGATCACCAACAGTGTTAGAGGTTTAAAAAATCAAAATATGTTGACATTTTTTAAACTTTTTAGAAATACAGAATGGTGGATCCAATATGGTAGACTATTTTTTAAAAAATGACCCAATTTATTCAAAACTTGTTACTCGGAGGTTTTTGGGTCGCTGATTACAAATATGAACTCAATTTACAAAAATACAAAATGGCGTACCCAATATGGTGCAATACTTGTGCAACATCCGTGCCGTTGATATAGTCAAACATTTAATAGTAATTGTGCCATAATAGTGACATTTTAGGAGTGTTTTATGTCATTTAATCGATATGGGTCAAAATAAACCATTTTTTGTGGGTCCACTTAGAATAGTGAGTCCCAAATATAATTTATTTGAAGCAGATCATTGATTCAATAATATGCAGTTAAAACTAGTTAGGGACATAAATATCACAGTTTGCGGAAAGTCGACAATATAATATATAATATAAATTTACATTTTTCGAGGGGAAATTCATTTGAGAAGTCAGAAATCGCTAGTAGCAGTCGTTGTAAGATTCTCATATTGATTTTTAAAACTTCTTGAGATTTCTACGCGACTACCTGCGAATTCTAGGGACTGACGGTTCGGCTATCGGTGACTGCTTACATACAGACGCGCGCAATATATCGAAATGTTGCTTCGGATGAGCATGAGCTAGGTAAAAAACGGTTTTTAAAAATCACACAAAAAATTAACAATTAAATAAATAATGTTTGGTGATTTTAATTTTTCATAATTTATTGAATATTAATTGTCATTAGAATAAACGTTAAGAATTGAATTAATAAAAATTATTTGCTACAAAATAAAAATGAACCATTAGCTACTCTTTTAAATAAATTTAAAAATTAAGATTAAAAAAAGATTATTTTAGATGAATTTTTTTCAATTTTAAAATATTAAAAAATGCTGTGATTTCTCAAAATCAAAGGTGCTATATTTTTACAAACAAAAATGTTTTGATGCATCTTTTAAACAGTCTATCCAAAATTGTGATAATGCACGGAAAAAAAGAAATCAGCTGCAGCAGTAAACAGATGTTTGCTGTGAAATCTCTGAATATTAGCTACCACAGCTAAGAAGCTTGCAGTGGCAGCGAACATGTTAGCTGTGACAGCAAACATTAGTAAAAATTTATGTGAGTTTGCTGTCATAGCGAACTTGTTTGATCTCACAGCGAACTTTTTCGCTGTCCCTATTTCAACGAACAAGGTTTGCTGTAGCAGCAAACCTTGTTCGCTGCCACAGCAAACCCTTTCTATGCGTGTAAGAGATTGTAAAAGTACTGATTATTTATTTATGTTTATCGAGAAAAGTAATGGATTTAAATATAATGTATCGTTCTCTCTTTAATAAAATTTATTATAAAAATTTTGTTAATTTTATTTTATACTTTCAATTGATTAATATTTCATTGTAAACATAAAACATAACCTTCAACGAAAACACGAGATCATTTGTCAATAAACACTTCGGGGACACTCGGGCTCATAAGGCAGTTATCGGCTGACGAGCCAACTGCTCTGTGAGTATAGACTTTGGTCGAGACTCCCTACGATTTGTGTCCTTGGAACGATCTGCTTATGCGCAGAGAGCAATCGTCTCACGTTGCGAAAAGTTTAAGTGTTTGACTATATCAACGGAACGGACGTTGCAGAAGTATTTGTAAGGTCCCAAGAAATTTGATCGTATTTTCAAACCAGGTCCTCTTTGAGTGTTGACTAATTCCGTCCTTTTCGTAGTATTGATACACTGAGAGAAATTCCTGGTTAATACAACCAGATTCTCGTGGTAATAAACGTCTTTGACTACGATTGAAGTCGTTCGAACATGACTGAACATAGTTGTGTTGACGATAAAAAAAATAGTCCATCCTATGTTGTCAGAAAAATAATTTTAAAAGTCGTCAAAAATATATAGGTTATATGAAATCCGAGGGGGTATTTACTTGTTTATTGACGTGTACGTTTCTCACGTAATAGTCACGTAATAGATCATTATTACGTCAGTGTAATACCACATAATATATACCCCAGTAATTGGGGTATATATTATATTTTATATATTTTTATTCGTTAATTGTAATTAATAATTATAATTAATTATAATTAATTAATAACCAAATATTATTTGCGTTCACTTGGATTTCTTTTCAATTTCAAAATTTTCCGCCTTTCCTAATAACTTTCTGCCGGTAACGTCATGCTCCCTTTAATCTGTCATGCATTGTAGGCATAGTAAAGCATATGGTAATCGATCAACATTTGACATTTATTTTTCACATTTAATTTTTCGTTTTTACTCAAAATTTCTTATTTCCTTCTCGCAATAGCCATTTTTATACATCACGTTACTCACGCTCTTCATATATATTCTCAACTTTGCTTAGGAATCTTTAAATCGAAAGTTTAAAACAAAAAGTATTCACGGTGAGCAAAATGTATTCACCGTAACCCACCAATACGGTTTTGTCGCGAAAACGCATTCACCGAACGTCACCACCAATACTTTTTTCTATTCTGAATACTTTTTTTTACTGGGACAAGTAATATCATGTAATAATCGGTAATACCATGTAATAGTTATGTAATAACCTATAATACATGTAATAGCTGGAAAATTTTGTGTATTAGAGTGTACACCTTTTTACCCCCACAGCACCGAAACTTTCCTAAAAATTTATTAAATATTTACTTGCAATATTCGGAGTATCTAATTGTAATGTTTACTTATGTGGCTTTTCCAAATTTTGCATATTTTTTGATAATTCTTTTTGGAAAAGCTTTCAATCAGCTAGAAAATGAAAAATTCGTTGGGGGAGGACGAAAAAGTTTATTACCGGAAGCCAGGGATAGGAAACAAAATAAAAATTTTCGTTTTTTGCATATAACTTGGTCAAAACTAATAATATCAAAAAATTTCCTGTTTAAGAGTTGTAGATCATGTCAACATACATCTTTTTTATTTCACACAATTGCTTTTTAAATTGAGTATTTTTCGAGAAAATTCAAAAATTTAAAAATCCGTAATAATGACGTACGGAAGAATAAGGTGCCTCAAGGAGAGACCACAACAAGGGCGGGCTCCGCCCGCCGCAATTTGCTCCCTTTCCTATTCTAATGCAGAAAGAGAGTCAAATTGACATTTTAGTTGGTACTAGAAGGTACCGAACCCAGAACCGACCCCCCTCCACCGTGTCGCCAAAAAAGGCCTTTTTTAAGGTGCCTCAAGAAGAGACATCCAGAAGCTTTAAGAATTCAAAGCACGAAAATTCACTATCTTGACAGTCAATGGTTGAAACAAATATAAGTAAAAATTGTCGCTTCCTTCAGCACGACAAGACAAAGATTGTTCATTGAGTATCGAATTTCCCAAATTTGACACCCTTAAAATAAGAAACTAGTTCCTCGAGTATCGAACATCTCAAGTGTGACACCGCCAAAATGTGAAACCATTTCCTTGAGTATCGAACATCCTAAATGTAACACTTCCAAAAGCCTTTGTTGTGGTCTCTTCTTGAGACACCTTAAAAAAGCCTTTTTTTCGACAAGGTAGAGGGGGGTCGGGACTGGGTTCGGTACCTTGTAGTACCAACTAAAATGTCAATTTGACTCTCTTTCTGTATTCAAAAAGGAAAGGAAACAAGTTGCGGGGGGCTCTGCCCGCCTTTGTTGTGGTCTCTTCTTGAGACACTTTACAAATTTTTTACTTAAAAAAATTCAAAATATGTTGACATTTTTCAAACTTTTTAGAAATACAGAATGGTGATGTGATCAGACTGTAAAAATATACTAATAAACCCATTTTCAGTAAATTAGATCAAATAATGTAGAAATTAGAAGAAAAAAAATTTATTTCAAAATTTTGTTAGTTTTTCCTTGACAACGCTATGGCCATTATGACATAGCAAGTTCTCTATATTTTTCCTGTAATTTTCGCGTTAAAATACAGCAGTATACAAAATTTAAGCCCTCCATGTTGAATAGTTTAGAAGTTAAGGGGGGGGGGGATGGTCACTTTTGTGCATTTTTGGCTAAAAATCTTGTTCTTTCCTTGACAACGCTATGGCCATCACCTCCAATCACATTCTCTATATTTTTCCTGTAATCTATATGTGAAAATACGTATTTGTACCAAATTTAAGCTCTCTACGTCAAATAGTCTAGCCGCTGGGGGGGCACGATTTGGCTACGGACACAAGAGTCTCACCAATGGGGTTCCGTCGGTACACCGTAGGTGTACGGAACCTTAAAAACGAAAATTTTAATTTTGTTTCCCATCCCTGGCTTCCGGTAATAAACTTTTTCGTCCTCCCTCAACGAATTTTTCATTTTCTAGCTGATTGAAAGTTTTTTCAAAAAGAATGATAAAAAAATAAGCAAAATTTGGAAAAGCCGCATAAGTAAACAATTACCACACTTTAAAATAAAAACTTGACGAGAGCATTCTACATTGTGTTAAAAGTCAAACTATAGTAGAAAGTACAAAGACGTACTGCGCTTGCTCCCGACTACTGAAATCTAACATAACTGCCTGGTTACTACAACCAGGCGTTTTTAGTTAAAGACAAATTTCACCATAAATGATATAATATATTATATAATAATAATCATATGCATTATCATATTATATATATGAGGGTGACCGTTATTTTGCAAAAGTTAGAATTTCTTAGGTCGGCGGGCAGAATTTGCTTTAGAATGTGAAAAAAATGAGCTATGCACAAGAACAGCCTAATCGATCAATATTAACCCGTGCCACCGAAGGGTTAAGGTTTAAATGGGGTTTTAACATAGTATTAGTGCACTTTTATACATTTTGTATGAGAACTTTTTTTAAATTAATCTTTTGCCTTGGCGACATTCATACTTATGGTTTTTAATGTTCTGAACACGAATCCGATGTCAAAAATAAGGTTTGACAGCTTCCAGCTGTCAAAAAAGCTGTCAATCTTTTTAAAATGACAGTTTTTGTGTCATTTCAGACAGTTTTTGTGTTTAATTTAGTAAATCAGACTAAATTTTGCTCATATAAAAATATTTTAAAAACAACAAGGTCAAACTAAATAGTAATATGTAATATTGACAGTTAACAGCTGTCAATTAAACTGTCAAACTTTTAAAAACGAGAGTTTTTGACTGTTTTTACATTAAATTGCTCTAATAAAAATATTTTCAGGGTATTGAGGTAAACCTGAATAGAAATATTGTAACGAGTAAATCGTTACTTAATTTTCCGTTTATTTGACCTTTGTAAGACAGTATATTTTGGTCATGTAGTTGTCTCATTTCGTTGCTATTGTTTCTCTGTTTAAGTCATTAATTTCGAATTTTACGATCACCGTTGTGTGTCGTCCGTCAAGTCGTTTCTAGAATGATTTGACGCATGAGCATTAGGGAATTAATCACGTGGTCAGCGGTCCCACCCTTTTGACGCGCTAACAGGTGTCGGCGAGAGGGTGATGAGAGAAAAAGTTTGATTGATGATTTCGGAGATTAGACGGAGAAAAAGGTTTTTCTTGGAGTTTTACCGGCGTTTCCAGGAAGCGGTCGCAGCGTGGTTCGGAAAGAGAGTCCCCAGCGGTCTGGAGAATCGGACGTGTTCGAGAATTCTTAGATTTTGGTCGTGTGATCAGTGAGAGTTTTTAAGTTAGAGTAGTTTTATAATAAATTGCAAAAACCGAATTTTAACAATCCATTTTAGTATAATTAGTTTAATTGTTTACCTTTATTTATTATTATTATTTTTGTTAAATAAATATTGTGGTGTTACATCGACACAAGAGTTATTGTTTAATTTCCTTGCTGCTGTCGTTTGGCTTGTTCATCGTTGGAGGCGATATTGCTGCGTCAAGTAGTAAGTCATAATCAATTAGAAAAAAAGTTGGAAATTGAGAATCGCAGCACCGCGATTTTATTTCGACGGAATCCCCCCCGAGAGTTTGGTTTTAAATGAAAATGAGAGAGTTGAGTTAAGTTTTGGGAGAAAAACTTTGCAGATAACTTTATTAGAAGTATTAAATAATTTAATTGCTTTTCCCCCTTTACAAATTGGCGCCCAACGTGGGGCCAATGTTGAGTTTTTCAATTTCCAATCGATAATTTTGTGTCGTTCAGCGAGTAGAGAGAGGTTGGTGGTTAATTGAGTAGATCAGTGTCTAACGAAGGACAAACGAAGGACGTGTAAAAGCGACCGTTGCGTTTGTGTTCTTCATAGAGAGAGTGAGGAGTACTGGATTTTTTGTTGTTGTTTTGTTATTGGGTTACCCTTTTTCTTTTTCATTGTGAATTATTTCTTGTCGTGTCATTCAATTTATCAGATGCGATCACCGTGATAATTGAATGACATAAAAGTAAAAATTGAGCGAAGTGTGAATTGCTCATTGTCGAACAGGTCGACGGTAAGCGTTCAACTTAGAGGGACGCCGCGAACCACGAGTAGGCGGGAGAACGTAAGCCGCGACTCAAAAGGAACGCGATTACCGTTGGCGCGAAGTGGGGTGAAGGGTACGAAGGATAAAAGGGAAGAAGAGTAATAATAATTAAGACGTTTTAATTAATAAAAATAATTTTGCCTTTTATTTAGCTGTTATTTCGTTTTTTTCCTTTTTTCTTTTGAGTTCGCGGAGTGTACGCGAGTTTTGGGGTGTGAGCGTAGGCGTTTTCGCGCCTCGATTAACCGCGTCACACGAAAAGTGAAGCCAAGCGTTGTGCGAAATGTTGGCGGGAAGGAAGCGTCACTAGTGATAATGGTGGGCATTTTGTTTGTTTTATTGAATTTATTTCGGTAACTATTTGTAAGATTAAGTAATGTTTAGTAGTTAGTTGGTGGATTTATTTTGGGAGAATACCAGAGAGTGTGAGCGAAAGATTGTTCATGATTGAGGAGATTAAGTCAATGTCGAAGATTGTTCGATCGTTGACAAGTGAGGCAATGGAGGGCTACCGTCACAGAATGTTACACTTACTAGAAAAAGAGAAGATTAAGAGTATTTGGGACAACATTTGTAACATGACAGAGGACGAAATTACACATGAGTTGAGAGGTCAATGTGTAAGTGTTAAAGGAACATTTCAAGTTCTGAAAGAACGATTATTCCGCTCGAGGTTACGGATGTTGTTCGGAGATAAAATGACGGTACTATGGCTGGAGAAGTATGATGCGGCGGAAGCAAAGAAAGTTTTTATTATAGAAGCACTGGCCCCATTGTCGGAGGAAGAAGAGACAGTTGTCGAACCAGGGGATGTGGAAAGCGTCCAAGAGGAGAACCTTGGCAATGCGACTGCGTATGTCCATATCTTGGGGAGTCAAGACGAGGCGTCAGGGGTTGATCGTGGCAATAACATGGCAACACAGACCACGCCGAGGAATGTGGATTGCTGTGAGATTAGTACTGCTACGACTAACGTGTCGTCCTATGTAGTATCAGGGACCGATACTAGGGGTGGGACAGTAGTTACTACTGGCACGGCGGTGACCTGGGCCCTGTCAGAGAATGGTATAAAGACACCAGTGTGCGTCCCGAGTACTTGGGGATTGATGCAATCGGTGCCACGAGTAACTTTTGCTTCGGTATCAACAACGGAACCAACCCTGTGTTACGGAAGTGAATATCGTTTGTGGCCTGGCGTGTCAAGGGCAAACGAAAAATCTGTGCCGGCGATGAGTGATGAAGAAGTTCGGGCGCAATTCCGAAAGTCCTAAACACACCAGTGTATATGACTAACGAAAAAAATATTTGTCCCGATCAGCGCCAGAGTGATCCGCCGTCTCAAAAGGGCGGAGGATCGAACATGCGTTCGCCCTCCAGAGAAGGAGGAGTGGGAGATGAGAGGTCAAGGATACAATACACCCCCGACCAAACAGTTTAAAAGCACTTATGCTAAAAACATGGCGGTGGGAGCGCAGATGAAACAAGGAAAGAGACCACCGTGTCGTGAAAAGATTGAGAAAGACCGACAATCGCCGCTAGTGTTTTTATCTAGCGAAACAGAGTCAGAAAGTGAAAATGAGAGTGACTGGGTACCGTTGTGGCCTGGGCAGGGTGACACTCAACATCGCTATAGCTCGAGAACAATCAAATTATTGAAGGATTGGGATGTAAAATTTTCAGGTAATGAGAAAGATGATGCGGAGGAATTTTTAGAAAGAATAATTGAGTGTAAGGAGATCGTTATTTTTCCCGTGAATTTTTACAGAGTATGGAAGATGAAGATGTGTATGAGGAAATAAATGCTCGTACACAGGCGAAAGGGGAGAAATTTTCGGAATATTTGTTGAATATTCGGACGATTGCTCAGCATTTTCGAAAACCTTTAAAACACGATGAACTATTTCGAATAGTTTATCGGGGTTTAACGCCAGACTATAGGCGTTATTTATCAAATTTCGACATTTATAGCCTGCAAGATTTGGAGAAAAGTCTAAGGCGTTATGAAAAAATTAAAGAGATCGATAAGCGTTACATACCCCCGCCAGCGAAGGATAAGATGAAGTTCCCATCAGCGGCGCCAAAACAGTCAACGAGAGTGTCGAAAATAGACGCCATAATAGGAAGTTCGACATCTGAGTCCAGCCCTGAGCCGAGTACGAGTCAGAGAAAAACTCAGAAGAACGTTAAATCAAAGAAGGGTCAATTGGAAGTGGGGAAACCGTGGTCTTTGGAGGATTTGTCAGCTTTCATAAATAGTGGTGAAAAAGTGAGTGCAGCGAAAGAACAAGGAGACCCGATTAAACCACCGAAAATGAGTGCACCGGTGACGACTTTCGCGCAAGCATTGCTGAGAAATTTGCCACCAGTTTAAGCGGCGTCGAATTCGTCGCAAGAACAGGATAAGAGGCTGTTGAGTGCTAGTTATGCATCGCGAAGACCGGTACCGAACGATCAGCGTCCGTTCGTAGGTGCGTGCAACACGTGTGGCGTTAGTGGGCACAAGTCTTTTCAGTGTCCTAATCGAGTGTGTTATAGTTGTCGTGGGGTGGGGCATTATTCCTCGGAATGCCCGAACAAGGCAGCCAAGAGGCAGGAACAATCGATTAGGCTTTTCTTGTGCATAGCTCATTTTTTTCACATTCTAAAGCAAATTCTGCCCGGCGACCTAAGAAATTCCAACTTTTGTAAAATAACGGTCACCCTAATATATATATATTATCATATTATAAGCGACTTAAGATACAAAATATCACGTTTTTTACGTAATTTTTTTAAGTGCTTTCATAGCTCGACCAAAAAATGATTAAATTGGACGCTCTTATAACGAAAATTTTTGTTTTCACACGTAGTTTTAAATAAAAATATGAAATTTTTCTTTTAATAATGTAGGATAAAATTAAAAAATGTTTAAAGTAAAATTTTATTTTTTACAATGTATTTACCCAAGTAACCTGTAAGTTTGCAGCAAACCACGAATTAGGCAAATTCGTGCTGATAAGGAATAATCTCGAAATTTGCAAGTAATTTTTGAAATAAATATTTTATTTTCGCCAAAAATAGAACTTTTATAATTATAACTTGTACACAGACAAGTGGATTTATGTGTCAGTGGTCAAGGAGGTGGTGCCAATTCTCGGTAGTGTCCGCGACTTGAATTACGAAAATGTCGACAACCTCAAATTACTTCAATTTCAATCGTTAATAAAATAATTTCCTCGCAAAATTATTGCAAAAACGGAAAGGACCGCTCCTCAGTGAGTTTTTTTCTATCACCTCTTCAAATATGAACCAGAAATATTTTATCCTCTCAAAATGAGACGATGATACCAAACCGTTAAAACTCCCATTTTTCCGTATGTTTAAACAATTTTTTTAATTATTATTTATCAAATTTTAGCAAAATTCCGAGAGTACCGCTAGTCCTAGAGCTTTCATCTATATTTACAAAAAATTCCCGATTCAAATATTCTTTTCTTTTTAAATGAGACGTCGATCACGAATCCACTATTTTTTCCCGGATGCCCTTAAAGAGAAGTTTATCTGATAATTTTTCCAAATTTATCTCCATAGATTCTCAAATATTTAATTATATAATATTATAAGCAAATTATTTAATATTTAACTTGTATTTAATTTTAATATATTTAATATTTATTTAAAATATCATAATCGTAACAACGTTATAATAAAAATGTTATTAATTTGTCCAATGCAAAGAATTGTAGTTGTGTACGATTATCCGTAATCAGTGGATAATAGTAAAAAATTGTAAATGTCGTGACAGACGTAAATTATTGATATTATCATCTAAGATACTGGCGTAAGTGCAAATGCTACGGATGATAGCGTTAAAAGTACGGATTTTTGGATTGAGAGACTTGATTGTTGCTACCCAATGGGAAAAAGCCATTGGCGCATTAATGGTCCAATAATGAGAGTCAGGCATGCCAATAATTGGCACCCATTAATTGGCCAATAGTGGTAAAATCATGGGCTGACTACGTCGATGCCAATAATTGGCAGCCACCATTGGCATATTAATGGCTGCCAATAAAACGCCAATAATTAAATTTTTTAAAATGAACAAAAATTATTAATTAAAAATATATTTACTTAATTACAATATTTAAAAATTATTTTATTGATTTTTTCTTAAATTAATATTTGTAACAGAAAAAAGTCATCACATTAATTAGCGAGATCTTTTCTCTTTAAAAAAAATTGCCTCACATCCTGTGCAAAAAAGGAGAGGCACGGAGCAGAAATATATTCTACGAAAGGACCTGAGGAGTTCAGCCTTTACATGTACAGGCTGGAGTAACTTCGATGCGACTGGAAGTGATGTTTGCTCGCCCTATGCGGCGCGGTTGGAACTAGGTTTCAAGCACAACGCGCACACGTGTTCACGCGCGTACACGTTAGTTCCAACCGTGCCGCATAGGGCAAGGAAACATCAATTATTGGCAACTACGTAGCCAGCTGACTTTTAAAGCATTTTTCTTAATATAACACTATTTGAAAGTAAATGTAGATAATAGAAATGAATTTTCAAAGTAAAACAAAGCTAAATTTATAAGGGAAATGAAGTTTTAAGAAAAAAAGGATAATTTTGTTCAAAAAATTTATTCACACTGAAGAAAGGTTAGAATTTGATAATTCCTTGTTACTCTAACTTACCGACATTAGATATTTCTCGGATGCGGTAAGCACGATTTTGTATTGGCGGTAGAATAAATAAGTTTTTTTCATTACTAATTAATAAATATATTATTATTATTTATTTATTATATAAATGTTCCTATATAAAATAATTAAATTTAATAGAAAATCTGCTTACCGTATACGAGAAATATCTAATGTCGGTATGTTAGAGTAACAAGGAATTATCAAATTCTAACCTTTTTTCAGTGTGAATAAATTTTTTTAACAAAATTATCCTTTTTTTCTTAAAACTTCATTTCCTTTATAAATTTAGCTTTGTTTTATTTTGAAAATTCATTTCTATTATCTAAATTTACATTAAAATAGTGTTATATTAAGAAAAATGCTTTAAAAGTCATCTCGTATACAAGCATCTATACACTTCTCATACGAGCTACCGAGCTCGTTTTTTTTTGGTTTGATAAAGTAGGTTTATTTTTAAAAATGTTCAATATACATAAATAAGGTATAATACCTCTTACAAAGACCTTATACAAGAATATTTATAATTAGGTATGCTATCAATGATAGATCTCGCCTATAAACTTTATGGTGTGTATCTAGCGTTATTTTGCTATCTATAATGCTACCGAGCTCGTATACGAACTCCGCGGACATTCATGTTCACATTAACTATTAATTTACAATAACTCATTTTTTTAGCAGTTCTTTTTTTAATTATTTAATCTATTAATAATCTAATCTTATAATAATAAATAAATTAATTAATAATGATACAATCATATAATATTTTAATAAAATAAAATTAATAAAATAATTATATAATAATAAGTTAATTAATTAATTTAAAAATTTAATATTAGGAACTCTATTTTTGCTCAGAATAAGACCGTTATAAGAGTTTTTTTTCGCATGCCACATTCTTAACAAATTTTTAAATAAACTAAATTTTTACTAGCAGATATTTTTTTAAAGTTTTAATTAATAAATTAATAATAATATAGAATATTTTATAGAATTTGTAAACAAAATATTTTTTGTGAATATCTGCACAAATTCCATAGACTTAATTAAACATTTAATATTAGGGGCCATATTTGCTCTGTCTGGGACCCTTATAAGGGATTTATTTCGCGTGCCATATTATATACGAAAATCTATAATTCGGTCTCATTAATCGGGCCGTATTAGGACCTGATAGGGAATACGACATCATTTTTGGTTGAGGAAAACTGTTACGAGGCACCTAAGCGCCCTATTATTGTCAGGGGCTATAATGGAAATTTCTACACGGGTTATTGGAAGAAGTTGAAAAAAAGATAAAATAAAAAGAGATTGAAGGGATTTAAAAAGGGAAAGTCTGGGATAAAGGAAGGTCATAAGCAGAGATAATTTATTAAAATAACTTATTAATGTTAATTTATAAATATTATTTAAATAAACTTTTCCAAAAGAAAACTTGTTCATAAATTTTTCAAATAAAGCATTAATTTAACTTTTCGACGCCTCCCGTTCATATAATGCTTATTGAAAAACGAATGCAAGATGATTCTTATTCACTTTTTGGTGCAAGACAATGCTTATTCGATTTTCCGTGCAATAAAATGCTTATTCGAAATTCTATGCGAAAATGTACATTCTGAAATTAGCTTATTCTATGAATTTAATAAAATTTTCAATTCAGTATAATTTATAATTGCAATTGCTTAAACAATATTTCTTAATACGTGTGATAGGATCCGTGTTTAAAGTTTCTTATAACAATAGACACGTACTGAAATTCTCAGATATTTAATTGCAATTTGATATTAATAGGAAGATTTAGGGTTACATTTATTGTTCTGTCAGTGGCAATTGTTTTGCACACAATTTTGAATAAGCATTTTATTGCACGGAAAATCGAATAAGCATTGTCTTGCACCAAAAAGTGAATAAGAATCATCTTGCATTCGCTTTTCAATAAGCATTATATGAACAGGAGGCGTCGTTTTATTCACTTATATCACAGTTGTTACTCTTTAAATACTTTATACAGATTTTAACTACAGAAATCGATTTTTAAAAGCATATCTAGCCCGCCTTAGTTTTTAAATTAACAATTTTAAATTCAGTCTTCTTCATCAGCAAAAAGTTCTAGAGCCTCAAAATAGGAAACTTCATCCCGATTCTCTTTATTTTGGGAATTTGTTGGTTCGTTAACAGAAGCATACATTTGGGACGTGAACAACTCAAACATTTTTTGAGAAGGTTCAAACGAACTGCAGCATTCTTTGTTAACGCCAAATCGTAATCGAATTCGCATGATAGCCATAAGTACAGCAACTAAGAGCTTATTTCTTGCTTTTGTGTTTATAGTGTTCATGACACTAAAAGCTCGTTCTATAGATGCATTAGAGAAAGGTAGACACAGAATTTTTAAAGCGAATGAAGCCAAATTTGGAAAGCAGACTTGTCCCGATGAATCTTCAAATTCCATCATTCCGCTCCAAAATTCAACGGAAGTAGTTGGAATTTTTCCATTGAAATGGTTTGTGATATCAACTAGAACCTGTTGATCCCATTGGGTTTTAAGTGAATCTACGTCGACGTTGGGTCCTAAATAATTAATTTGATCAGAGTTTACGTTTTATTTAATGTTTATAAATTTCTAATAATATTATGTAAATTTTTACCTGCCAATGCTAATGGTAGTTTAAAGAAATCAATTCTGTTCACTGGTTTAAGACTTTCTTCTGGTGTGAAATAGCGAAGATTTTCGAAAAGATGTATGTTAGTAGGTAGACGTTGAACAAGTTGTTGACACAAAACCGATAGGTAGTTTTGACAACGCTGCTTAATTTCTCTAATTCTTTCATTTCACAATTTCATTTTACCAACGTGAATAGTAAAAGAGGCACCGAAATCAACAGAGTCCAGTGGTAGGTAAGCTCGTGAGTCGTTTAACGCATCCATAAGAAATTTAAAATCTTCTGCAGATAAAAACTGACCATCTTGCGTTATTTTGATATAAGATAGTTTTATTATCTTCTTTATCAAAGAAACGAGGAGAACACGTAAATCGACGAAAAGCTTAGTCACCTGAAAAATTTGATTAAGTAATATAAACTTAGATTTTAAAACCTTTACTGAAGTTAAATATGTTTTATGAAATAACTTACTTCTGTTGAGTCTAGCTGAAATTTTAAATTTGTTTTGCAGAGTTCATTTGTTATCGGCTTTAAAAACAATAGGTAGAGAAGATTAGAGTCATCTTCGAAAAGCTCTCGTAGTTTTCGACCAATTGTACATTTATCGCTGGGACTTAAACTGCGGACGTGATTATCAAAGTGAACTTTTAGTTCTAGCCATTGAGAAATGATAACATTAATCGCTCGTCCACATGCTAACCATCTGGTTGTCGACAATTGCACTAATTTTTGAGGCATGTCACATTCGTTAATCGCAGCATACAAGGCCTCGTATTGCAAGCGTCTTAATGGACTTTTTGAAAACCAGTTTCTTGATTCACGCACTAAAAATTCTAAATCCGCCGGCAAGTGATCTGCGGCGTGCGATCCACATAAATGTACAGAGTGACATGTACATTTAACTAATTGAGCATCAGGTACCTTTTTGAAAAATGAATAAAAATATATATACAATTTAAAAAAATAATAATATAGCATAACGAACATATAAAATTCTCTAAGACAGAACGTACTCACTAAATCTGCATGTAGTAAACATTTATCAAATTTATTTAGTAATTTAGATTTTAATTGGTCAAACAGAAAATAATATTAAAAATAGCAAATTATCTTCTTAATTAATTATATAATTTTTATTCTAATTTCAAGTTACATTTAATGAAACAAATGTTCTAGAATAAATAATAAGTGTTTTTAATTATTTACATTTATTGTTCAAAACTATATCTTACCACATCCTTAAAAAATTTAAAGAAACCATTGTCAATGCCCGTCATATTTGCTCCATCGTCTGTCCCAATTCCTATGCAATTCTTAACATTTAGCCCAATTTCTGCTAAGAACGCGATCGTATTGTCACACAGAATTTTCCCAGTTGCTTTTTCGACTTCTACGAATCCTAGAAAATCTGTGACAATTCGCTTTTGTTGCGGGCTGTAATACCGAATGCAAAATGCTAAATATTTGATGACAGATACAGTGCCGGCCAAAATTGTCAGTCCACCCAATTTTAATAGAATAATAAAATTTTTAAAAAATACAATTTATGAAAATTGAAATTTTTTTTGGTTTATGTTTTGAAAGACGATAAAATTTTAAAAAGAATAAGACCACACAGAAGTCATTTGACAAATATTTTTTCTAGATATTCTTAAAAAATCGACATTTTCAATGTTTTACTAAAATTTGAATAACTTTTAAAATAATAAACGCTTTTTAATAATCTTAGGCTTATTTTAAAGGTCATTTTCTACGGAATAAGAATTACTTATAGTCAT
This sequence comes from Leptopilina myrica (nomen nudum), assembly GCA_032872475.1. NCBI lineage: Eukaryota > Metazoa > Arthropoda > Insecta > Hymenoptera > Figitidae > Leptopilina > Leptopilina myrica (nomen nudum). Next base: position 11,209,287 of record CM065467.1, read on the forward strand.
TAACCTGCAATTTTTTTCTTGGAATAAGTATGACGTCAAAATTGGACAAAAAAATTGGAAAAATTTGAAATCATTTTTTGTACTAAAAACTATTTTAAAACATATATAAAACATGATATGATGTAGATTTTTCAAGAAAATTTAATAAAAAAATTTATTTAAATTTTACAAATTCTTTTTCTTTTAATAATATTATTTCAAATTTTTTTGTCCAACTTTGACGTCATGCTTATTCCAAGAAAAAAATTGCAGGTTACTGACTATAAGTAATTCTTATTTCATAGAAAATGACCTTTAAAATAAGCCTAAGATTATTAAAAAGAGTTCATTATTTTAGAAGTTATTCAAATTTTTGTAAAACATTGAAAATGACGATTTTTAGGAATATCTTGAAAAAATATTTGTCAAATGACTTCTGTAAGGTCTTATTCTTTTCAAAATTTTATCGTCTTTCAAAATATAAACCGAATGAAATTTTAGTTTTCATAAAATTAATGTTAAAAAATTTTTTTCATTCCTTTAAAAATGGGTGGACTGACAATTTCGGACGGTACTGTATATCCGTCGACTCATCAATTATCAAGGAGTAGCATTTATCCCCAATGTCATTAATCAAATCATGTAACATTGCGGGGACAATTACATTTAAAATTTACTTGGAACACTTTGTCCTATGCATGCGCATATTTTCTAAACTAGAACCTTTGCCTAACACTTTTAGAAGTTCGCACAGATGATCGACGCTTCTCACTGCTGAATGAGCAGCAATATAAACAGCAAATTTTAAATCGATTGTTTTCTCTTCCTTTTTGACCACAGATATTCCTATAAATGAAATAAATGTCGCTACAGTAATATTTTTTTAATTCAATTTAAATATAATCAGATTTGAATATAATTTATTAAACATTTAATAAAAATTAATGTCAGATTAATTTAATAAAACTGTTATATTAATTTAATAGAAAACATTCAATTTATTTATTTTTTATTACTGTATACGTATCAAATAACTTTAGAAATGAAATAAAATTGTTTACCTTTACTTTGAAGGGTCGACTGTACACTTTTGTTGTACTTCAAAGCATTTTGTTTAAATCTTTCAGTGTTGGCATGTTTTATAAGATCTTGATGATGAGCCCTCAAACTTATGTCACACACTTTGCACCTAGCTTCTCGAAACTCGGGATCGCTATCTGCATTAGAATTTTTTTGTAACCAATCTAAAAAAGTACACAAAGTAAACAATGGTGACAAGATTACAAAATACATAAAATGTAAAATTCTATTCTATTCGTAAAATATAAAATTAATGATAAAGTTTTTATTTTTTTATAATATGAATTTTTCTTATGAATAATTTTTGGAATAAAAAATGTCATCTATTAAAGTTTAAAAAGAAAACTTTCTAAAGTTAGGTTATGGGAGCTTGTCAAAAACTATGCAGATTAGTATTAAACTTGTATATCTATTTCCATCTCAGAGATAAACAAATATTTAAGGAGATAGGATTTCTATCCCTTTACCTTCAGCAGGGAGATATAAAACTGGATAAGAATGAAGTGACATTGAAAGGGGTATATAAAAAGTTAACTTTGGGGATAGAAAAAAGATCCAATGAGATATACTAAAGGTTATTAAAAAAGATTAAGGAAAAAGAAAAAATTGGAGTGTTAACTTTTTATTTTAAAAAAAATTGTAATAGGATTTTTTTATTCTAATAGAAAAGAGGTAGACTCTGATAGAACCGAAGGGATAAAAAGAGACAAGTAGGGGAGAGTGGGGCAAACCAAACCAATCTCAATATTTCCGAAATGGCGAAATTGTCAAAGGTGCTATTTAGAAATTTGAATCAATCATGTGTAGTATACCTTATTTTTTCAATTTGACATTTTTTACTTTTGTTTTGTGCAACGCGGGGAGCAAAAGTTTTTTTCAAAGTTTTTTCTACACTTTTACGAATTTTTTCTTAAGGAAATTTTAAGGAAATCGTGTAATATTTCCAAAGATTAGGTCTCAGGTTTTAAAGGTACACACCTCAGGAATATTTACCACCAAAAACTTTGAAGAATTTGCAAAGCGTTTCTTTTTGACAAACATTTATTCTCAAAATGAGCCTGTGGGGCAAACCGGACCGTTTGTAAAAGTTTTTAAAGTTTACACAGCAACTAGAGGTGTGCAAAATTCGAATCGAACTAGCTAATTCGAGATTCGAAGTTTCGAATTGGCCGATTCGAATCGAAAGTAAATTCGAATCGAACTAGCTAATTCGAAACTTCGAATTCGAATTTCGAATTGGCCGATTCGAATCGAAAGTAAATTCGAATCGAACTAGCTAATTCGAAACTCCGAGTTCGAATTTCGAATTGGCTGATTCGAATCGAAAATAAATCGAGTCGAGTCGGCCAATTCGAATTCGGAGTTTCGAATTGCACAGCTTAACTCGGTTATTTAATTAGCACAATTATTTTGACAGAAATCCTAACCTAAAATTAGTAGGCTGGTATTCATAATATAGCTATCTAGTACTTAGAAACTTGTTGAAAGTGAAGGAAATATTTCGCTTATTGTTTCTATTACATAAGGAAAAAAAACTCATTTTGCAAATCTTTTGCACAATTTTTAATAAATAAATTTAATGTTTCAAGAACAATTGAAGAATTTTTTGATAATTTAAAAAAATCATTTTTTTGGGAAATTTGAATTTATAATTTTAAATCTTGTTTGTGTATGTATTTGAATTTTCGGAAATATTGAAAATATTAAATATCGAACATATTGGAAATATTTAAATTCTTTGAAAGAATTCAATTATTTTCCTAAATAATATCAATCTTCGTAAAATTAAATTATTTTTTAACAATATTTTAATAACATTTTACGAATAAATACAATTATTTTCTAAAAATTCCACGAAAAAATTCATTTTTTAATTCGTTATAGAGTATATCTAATAAGAAGTTATCTTCTAAAATTTTAATAAATCCTTTTAAATAATTTTTTTAATTAATTCTTTGCAAAAATTGAATTATTTTTAATACAATTTTAATCGAATTTCTCGAAATTTTTATCTTATAAAAATTGATTTAAAAATGAATTTCAGTTAAAAATTTAGATTGCAATTAAATATTAAGAAAAAGTTTCTAAGTACTAGATAGATGCACTGTAAAATTTTTTTTTGTAGATTTACAGTTTTATTTAGAGTTTTATAGAAACTTATAAAATAACGTCTTTAAAAGTAGTGAATTTAAAATTCCGTCTGTAAAATTAATACTTTTAATGTGTCAATTTTACAATTTTCTGTAAATTTACTACTCTGAAAGTAGGTAATAAAAAGACAAAAATATTACCTACTTTCAGAGTAGTAAATTTACAGAAAATTGTAAAATTGACACATTAAAAGTATTAATTTTACAGACGGAATTTTTAATTCACTACTTTTAAAGACGTTATTTTATAAGTTTCTATAAAATTCTAAATAAAACTAAATCTACAAAAATTTTTTTTTAGTGTGTATTATGAATACCAGCCTACTAATTTTAGGTTAGGATTTCTGTCAAAATGATTGTGCGAATTAAATGACCGAGTTAAGTTGTACAATTCGAAACTCCGTTTTTCGAATTGGCTAGTTCGATTCGAATCGGCCAATTCGAAATTCGAAACTTCGAATTGGCTAGTTCGATTCGAATTTACTTTCGATTCGAATCGGCCAATTCGAATTCGAAGTTTCGAATTAGCTTGCTCGATTCGAATCGGCCAATTCGAAATTCGAATTCGAAGTTTCGAATTGGCTAGTTCGATTCGAATTATTCCCGACTCGAGTTTTCTGTTGTCGAGTCGAATAATTTTCGATTCGACTCGATTAAATGCACACCTCTAACAGCAACTAAACAATAAAAGATGAAGTATAGGTGTCTCTGGGAAAAAGTTGCTCAATTAAATGATCTTTCAAACAAGTCATCGAAAAATGAAATCGGTTGATTCGTTTAGTCACAAGAATAAAAAAACCGTTAGGGGGTCCGGTTTGCAACACTCTCCCCTATGAATTGAGATTTAAATAGGAGTAGAAAGGGAAAGAAGTGAATAGTAAAAAGATAAAAGGCGATAAAGTAAGAGTTATTAAAAGAGATTGAGATGAATGAAAAAGGGATAGCCTGGGATAGAAACAAGAATATTAAAAGAGATAAGTATGTTCTTAAATGAAATTACCCGTGTAGAAAAATTTCGTGGAGCTAGACTGGAACCACGCTAGTGTTCCATTTTAGCTAAAAAAACAATTTTTTCAGTACCGGGCTAGTACCTAGCCTGTAGTAAACCGGATACCTGCCGTAGTTATCATCTGGCAATTTACCGGTACCAAGCCGGTGAAAATGACAGTCTTATGCCGGTATCGCCCCGGAACTCAAAATCCGCCGATAATACTGGGCCGGTATCACGCCGGTCGTCAATTTCTACCTGGGAAATAAGTCACTTTTCTGACTCATTTTGAGTTCAGTTTTTTTCTGTGCAACGATTACAGAGGATCACAAAAAAAAGTCAAAACCCAGAGATCACACCCCCCTATCCCTATGTTTTTGTTGTCGCTGAAACCGAATATGTCCATGAAATTTTTTTTACATTTCCCATTTTCCCGCTATCACCCCCTTACACCTCCTCCCGGGGGTTGGACTTTCAGTTTAAATAAAAGTCGAGTAGGGTGTCTATTCCTGTTTTTTGGGTCGTTGAAACCAAAAAAGACTACCAAAAACAAAGTCGTCTCTCCCTTAACCCCCTATAACCCCAGATTTTTGATAATGCAATCGACTTTATATAAAAATTCGAATTTCAACACCCACTCTGGGAGTGTTAAAGCGGTTGTAGGGGGTTTAGGAAGGGACGATTTTGTTTTTGGTAGTCTTTTTTGGTTTCAACGACCCAAAAAACATAGGACCCTAGTAGCACAAGATGTTCCAGCAACATTGACAACATTGAGGCAAACATTGGTAATATTGAGACAATGTTCTCAATATTGCTGTAATATAGCGTGCTACTGGGGGAATAGACACCCTACTAGACTATTATTTAATCTGATACTTCAACCCCCGAGAGCAGGAGAAATGGTGTGGTAGCGGGAAAATAGGGGATGAAAAAAATTTTTCATTTTCACATTCGGTTTCAGCGAAACCGAAATACGGTTTTTTTAATGTTTATTTAAAGTCCCAACTAGTTTTGAACCATATATGGTTCCTCATCAGGGGATGAACAATTTTACATATATATTATCCAAATTGGAAACATTATAAAAAGAAATCAAAGAGGATTAAATATCTGAAATAGAAAATAAAAAATCACAATCTTTGCATTGAATTTTATAAATTCAAAGCTTTAAAAAAATCATCCTGCGAGAAGTTTGTGTGTTTTTCAATTTCTGACCATTTGCTTTTTATAATGTTATTGATTAGTGTCCAAGATATGTTTGTATACATGGAAACAACATCAAGTGAAAAAATTGTAAATTTTGGGATAACAAAAATATTATTAAGTTTATTTTTAAAATCCCAGCTGTCTTTAATATAATGATTATTTTTAGTATTTAGGGATTTTTTTAAAATGTTAGCAATAAGTTTTGATAGATTATATATTGGATTACCTATAAAACATGTAATTGGTCTCATAGGGATGTTATCTTTATGTAACTTTGGTAGTCCATAAAATTTTGGAGCAATACCATTTGTGCAATTGAGAAATTTGTATGTATTTTTTTCAAAGTATTTTGTATTTAAATAAGATTTTAAAAGATTCCGTAAACACAAACTTGAAAAACACACAAACTTGTCGCAGGATGATTTTCTTAAAGCTTTGAATTTATGCTTAAATTCGGCACACTGTCAATTCCAAGGAGATTTTTTTAAACAAATATTTGGTTTACCAATGGGTTCTCAATTGACAGTAATAATTTTATTGAAACAAGTTGGTTTCGTAAATCTATATGGACAGGCAGATATATGAATTTCTATTCACACCATCCTCTAAGTTATAAAATAGGTATTATATACACTCTAGTTGATAGGGCTATTAAATTAACAGATCAACAATTTCATCATGAAAATCTTGACATTGTTAAAAAAACATTGCTACTTAATGGATACCCAATTGATTTGTTAAATAGAAAGATTTCACAGAGGTATAATACTCTTACCAATAACTTACATAGAAAAGTAAATAACAACAATTTTACAATTGAAAAAATTATAAGTATACCATATATTTAAAATTTAGATAAAATTCTTTTTAATATTTTTAAACAACATAGTTTCAATTTGGTTTTCACTAACTCTAAAAATTTTAAAAATTGTATTTTTCCAAAATTTAAAGATCCAACAGAGAAATTTCAAAAAGTTGGATGTATATATAAAATTCAATGCAAAGATTGTGATAGTTGTTATATCGGAGAAACTTTAAGACATCTTAAAACTAAAATAAAAAAACATAAACGATATGTCACTCACAACGAAAATTCTAATGCTTTAACTAATCGTGCTTTTGATAATAAACATAGTTTTGATTTTGATAATACAAATATTTTACAAATTGAAACAAATGACAGGAAAAGAAAAAATTTAGAAATGTTCTATATAAAAAATAATACTAATAGTATTAATTATAGAACAGATATTGATAATTTAGATAAAGTTTACTATAATTTAATTACTTCTTTTAAAACATAATTTAAAAAGTTTAACAACATAGAAATCTACTTTACCAGATATACCTGCACCCTACTAAAAAAACAACCTAACCTGTCTGTCAAAACTCTCTGTTCATAGAAGCACATTTTTAGAAAAAAATGTGTTTCTACAAAATCTTTAAGATTGGTTAAATTATTATATGAAATAATGGTTTTTATAAAAAAAAATTTTGGAAATTTTTTTTTCTTTTTTATACTTATACTTATAATGCTCTTCTGAGAGGTAAGAAACTTTTTTATTTTATTTAAAACATAACCTTATAATACCTGTCTAAATTAAAATTCAAACAATTTTTTATTTTCTCTTTCAGATATTTAATCCTCTTTGATTTCTTTTTATAATGTTTCCAATTTGGATAATATATATGTAAAATTGTTCATCCCCTGATGAGGAACCATATATGGTTCAAAACTAGTTGGGACTTTAAATAAACACCAAAAAAACCGTATTTAGGCCTTTTCATTATTCTACAAATTATAAAATACTGTCAAACAAACAAAAATTACTATTAATTTAGAGATATAGATTTTAGAATTTAAAACAGAAATAATTTAGTTCTTGGGAATACGATTTCCAAAGAACAAGAGTTTTTGATTCAGAAACTGAAGAATTTTTCGAGTAGAAAAAGGAAATTGTTATGATGTTTAAAAAATGTTAGGCGTATTATAGTTGGTGTTTTGTTTAAATAAATTAGTAGACTTTTAATAAGTTGATAAATGTAAAAAGTAATAGTTGACATTTTTGACGATTAAGAATTATATTTCGAAATTTTTTCTGTCACAGCTCTGAAAGGCAGTCCAGCGGATTCGTCCAATATTCCGACGCCCAATATAGGATTTTCCAAAGTAAGTTTTTTGTCTGAAAAAAAGTGAAGAACACAATGGAAATAAAGAAAAAAATTCTCTTGATTAAAGTCGCTTAAGTTGAAAGCAAAAGAGTTAAAATAGTAAATGAATTAAAATTTTATCTCGCTTTCCAATTTGGTAGAGAATTTTTTAAATGAAAAATCTTATTGCTTTCTCATATAGAGGAAGTATTGTAATACCGACATTTTTCGAGTTCGATTTTTTGACATATCTTTATGTTATTAGACCTCAGGAAATCAAAAATGCCATTTTTAAAAAATGTCATTCCGTGTGTCTGTGTGTGTGTGTGTAAACATAATATTTTCATTAATATCTCCAAATTATGAAGAGCTTTTAGACTGAATTTTCTTTTAAATTGTAAGTCTCATATGCGGACATAAAATGAGAGTACTTTGAGATAGTAGATTAATAAAGTTTAACTAAATATTTTTTTGATTTTCAATTTTTCAAAAAAACGTTTTTTGACCATAACTTTAAAAAAATGTTAGGACACTTATAAATGTTTTTCTATAGTTTTGTACAGTTTTTTTAGACGCATCTTTTGAGCCCTCAATGAACATTTTTCATCCATATTCACCGGAGATATTAAACTTTTAAAAATCAAAAATTTTTGAAAATAAGACTTTTTTGCAAATTTTGTTGAAAAATGTAGAAGTAACTTTGAAACTATCATTATCATCTTGTAGAGCATTAAAAAACACTTCGATTGACCTATTTTTGAAGCTAAATCGATTAGAAATAAAGAAGTTATTGATATTTTAAAAAACAGAAATTGTGCACGGAGAGACCCACATTCGTAAAAATTACTAAAATTGGTTGCAATGACCGGAAATAAGGGGACTTTTAGCATAATGTACTACAGAATTAGATAAATTTACAAAAGAAATAGATAAATTTGCTACATTGAAATAGCAAGTTTTAATACTTTGTGTAAGAGTTGTAAATGTAGCAAAAATTGATTATAGTTTTCTCTAATTTCATTACACAAAATCTGACAAATGAAAACATTTTCTACTAAAATCTACGATCCACTGTAGAAATTTTTGGTGAGCAAGTGTGGCTAGCGAGTGCAGTCATATGGCGCCTGCATTTCTTTTGGTTGCTAACTTCGTCAATCTCCGTAAATGAGCCGATGCCATCCGATCGTTGACAGTAACTATGTTTCGCGTATGTAAAATAAATTTGGATATTATCTACAGTACCGTCCGAAATTGTCAGTCCACCCATTTTTAAAGGAATGAAAAAAATTTTTTAGCATTAATTTTATGAAAACTAAAATTTCATTCGGTTTATATTTTGAAAGACGATAAAATTTTGAAAAGAATAAGACCTTACAGAAGTCATTTGACAAATATTTTTTCAAGATATTCCTAAAAATCGTCATTTTCAATGTTTTACAAAAATTTGAATAACTTCTAAAATAATGAACTCTTTTTAATAATCTTAGGCTTATTTTAAAGGTCATTTTCTATGGAATAAGAATTACTTATAGTCAGTAACCTGCAATTTTTTTCTTGGAATAAGCATGACGTCAAAGTTGGACAAAAAAATTTGAAATAATATTATTAAAAGAAAAAGAATTTGTAAAATTTAAGTAAATTTTTGTATTAAATTTTCTTGAAAAATCTACATCATATCATGTTTTATATATGTTTTAGAATAGTTTTTAGTACAAAAAATGATTTCAAATTTTTCCAATTTTTTTGTCCAATTTTGACGTCATGCTTATTCCATGAAAAAAATTGCAGGTTAATGACTATAAGTAATTCTTATTCCGTAGAAAATGACCTTTAAAATAAGCCTAAGATTATTAAAAAGCGTTTATTATTTTCAAAGTTATTCAAATTTTAGTAAAACATTGAAAATGGCGATTTTTTAAGAATATCTTGAAAAAATATTTGTCAAATGACTTCTGTGAGGTCTTATTCTTTTTAAAATTTTATCGTCTTTCAAAACATAAACCAAAAAAAATTTCAATTTTCATAAATTTTATTTTTAAAAAATTTTATTATTCTTTTAAAAATGGGTGGACTGACAATTTTGGCCGGCACTGTACAATAATTAAATATAAATTGAAACGTAGGTCGTTCGTTATCTCAGAAACTGACCATTATAAATTAATAAAATTTGCATTTATTCCTGTCCCAAGAACTATGTCTTATAATAAGTTGTTAAAAGTAAACTGCTTTCTCATAAGTGCTGTAAATTTTCATCATTCAATATATAAGAAAACAAAGATGTATACTTTCAGTGAAATTCGTTGTCGTGCGTGCAGTTGTGTATTAGTGTATTAATTAACCGCGTCTATACATATAAGTGAAATAAACATGTGTGTGTCTTCAAATATTTATCCAACAAATATATAAGTGTGTGTGTGTCTGTGTATGTAAAAATCCTTCCAGTTTACCTCCATTAGTCAAGAATTGACGGGAAACCGGCGACAAAAATCCATATTTTTTCTTTCACTCTTTCTTTCTGCATTTACAAACGACTGTAGTAATTTTACGTACACAATACTTCTGAATTTACTACAGTTGTTTGGAACTATTGGACGAAATAGTAAGAAACTTTGCTAATTTGGTGAACATTAGTGTAGAAAATAGTAAAAAATACAAAAAGTCCCCTTATTTCCGGTGGTTGCAATGTGAAAATAGTAAATTCTAGTGTAATTTTATACAAAAATTAGTAATCTCGGTCTCTCCGTGTGATGGAAATTTAAAAAAAATTGTTTTAATGTGGAAGTAACTTTGGAAAGTTGAAAAATATCATTTTATACATCATTTCTAAAATTTAAAAAAAGAAAATAATTAAAGTCATAATATACCATAAAAATCAAAATCGATTATGTATAGCAACTAAATTTTTAATCAAATAAAGAGAAAAAAATATTACAGAAATAATAATAATAATAAATAATAAAATAATAATAAAGTATAAATTTTGAACAATTGTTCAAAATTTATACTTTATTATTATTAACATGTCTATGAGGAAGCAAATTGTTCATGAAATGGACACAACGAGATTTACGAAAACGAATGAAATGAGCACCAAAATTATAATAAAAATATATAACTTGGCAGCGGTTTTTTTTAGTTTTTTTTTCTTTTTTCAGTTTATTGGATTTTTGATTTTAGCTTTTTAATTTTTCAGCTTCTGTTTTGGTTTTTAGTTGTTTTTGGTTTTCTGTTTATTGTAAAATTTTTTTCTGTTCTTCTTGTTGTTCTAAACAAAAATACGAGAATTTTTGTCAAACCACGAGAGTTTAGCATGAATATTACTTCAATATCGAAAAATATTCACTTGTAAAGTTTTTGTGAACCTTTGTATTGAATTACAGTTAACTAAAGTGTATTTGTGATAAAGAAAAAATATGTATCTCTATTTTCCAGGCCATGTCGGGGTTTATTATGATGATGACGCAACAAGGCAAACTACTCTACATATCTGAAAACGCAGCTGAATACCTTGGGCACTCTATGGTAAAAAAAAACGTAAAGATTGTTTTTCTATTTTTATTTAACGAAATAAATAATTCGTCTCTAATTATCAAGTACATTATTTATATCAAGTTGAGAAAAACGTCAACTTTTCCTCTCTTCTATTTTAATATAATAGCACATTTCATTTTTATTAACTTTTTCATATTTTTGCGTATTTAAAGTTTTTAATAAGTGAAATAATTTCAGAATCAAAATCAAAACAAAATTTTTTTTAACAAATTTATTGACTACTTATTATTGTACATTTTTTTCAAAAACTTTAAAATCTTTGCAAGAATTGTATAATTTTCACTACGATTGAAATAACATATATCTCAAAGGATACTATAAAAATATTGTGATAAAATTGTTTAAATACTTAAATATGTGTTTTTTATGGTCTTTAAATTTAAAAAATTATATAATTTATTTATTTAATAATGTATTATTAAATAATTGTATTTATGGTTTTTTTCCTTATTCTCATTAAATGTAATAAATAATTAAAATCAGTTAACTTGATTTTAACGATATTTTCACAATTCTTTTTTCACTCGTACACTAAAAATACAAATTACACAGATTTATGATAAATTCGTTTTAATAAAACTCTTTAATATTAATGAATATTAATGCCAATATAAATTATATTCATATTTCAATTAAAAATAATTATTATTTTAATTGAATAAAAGCAATTAATTTATAAATAAATTAATTAACAATCCATCATTAATTTATAATTATTATTAAAACTGAAAAAATAGTAAAAAATATTTATTATGCATTATTAAACTCGTTTCCGCACCACCAAGAGGTAGAGTTTACGGCGCGTTTTTAGCCTTTTAAGGACTAAGGAAACTTGAAAACATTTTTTTTTAAATTACATAGATATTTAAATATATACCATTATTAATGAAATCAAACAAACGTTTAAAAATTTGATTAAAATGACACTCAGTCCTTAAAAAAGTTTTCTCTTTCAAGCGAAACAACTCTTTTAAAAGGAGTATATCAGAAACATATTAGCTATAAAAGAGCACATTTCAAACGATCTCTTGAATTAATATAGCGTAAATATTAGCTATTATTATTAAACTTAAAGAAAATCTTAGTTTGAAAAAATAACTAAAATCAAGAAAAATATTTAAAATGATAAACAGTAGTTTTCAAACAAGCATGCAATAAAATTTTCATATAATGTAAAATTAAATAAGTTATTTTAAATAAACTTATAACTTTTCAACAAATAGTAATATATATTTTTTATAGTCAGTCTTAAGTCAAGTAATTAAATAAACTTGTAATTTTTTAACAAATTTGTAATAAAAATTTCTTATAATTTAGAAACAAAGAAGCAAATGATTTCTAATCAAATAACTTAAAAATTAAAAAAACTTTTTAATATAAAATTGAATAAATTATTGAAAATAAAACAATTTTCAAACTATTTTCGGCCGTTCGCTTTGGCTTTGAATGTCTAGCAAAGTTAGATGAAGAAAAACCTAATAACTATTCCTCCGTAGCCGCGAATAACTGGACTTTTTCTTGTCGAGCAATGACTGTATTAAATTTATAAATGTCTTGTTTCATCAATGCCAAATGAGTCTTCGATACCTCCATTGTTCTTGCTGTTTAATTCCGAGATTTCAATGCAGATCGAATAACTAAAATGGAATTGAGAGTCGCGTTCCCTAGACGATTGCGCTTGGTTGTTTTCGCATCTTTTAACATGGAGAAAGACCTTTCAGCTTCAGCATTTGAGTGAGGAAGTGTCCGAACTAAACTCAAAACAGTTGTCAAATTTAGGAATTTAATTTTGCCATCAGCCGTCAAAGAAAGGCAAATTTTTACACACATATCATCAAAAGATAACCTGGCTAAATCTTCTTTTTCCTCTAAAGAAAGTTCATACAAAGCATTCCACTTCATGTATAATTCATTCATGTCCAACTGAATTTTTAGATCTGTACAAACTTTTAAAACTCTTGCAAAAGTTTTCTCCCTGTCACTATGAAGTGACTCTTGTGCCCTGAAAACTGAAACCGAAGAAAGAAACGTATCTTCAAAAGGCAGTCGCTTTTTAATTTCTTAACTTGCAGTTACATAAAAATCTAAAAACTTTCGCATAAAACTCATTAATCTGTGCCTCTTGCACCACTCCATTTGCAATTTGTAAATTTAAAAACTCGCGCGTCTCAACACCTATGTCGATACTTTCGACTGCCCTTTGATTGCTAGCCAGTTCAAACTTTGTACCCCTCGCTGTGTGAAAGAATAGAACATCAGTTTGAAGAAATCCCCTTTTCAAATACTTTTCTAATACCTAGAATAAAAGACCGGCTGATTGAGGTTGCAGTTCTTGAGTCATTGTTTCGCGCTTTTGAAAAGTAGCATTATACACATTGAAAATATTTAACGTGAACTTCAAGAACAGAAATAAACCAAAGTCAGCGGATCTTGCATCAGTTCTCTCAACATTTTGGCTTTCTGAGTATTATCTTCTAACTCTACAACCATCAAAAAATTAACAATTAGATCCCAAATTTTTACAATAACTACAATACACTGATGTCGAACATGCCACCGAGTATCTGAATGACTGGGGATTTTTTTGAAACTTTTCTCCTAATTCTTCTACAATTTCTCGATAAATCGCTGTTCTTTTTGAACTCATGTTCAGAAAGGCTGGTAGCGCTAAAAGTAATTTATCAACAACTGGAATCTTAGAACTTGCATGTTGAGCAACAAGGTTAACTGAATGGTCAACGCAAGGAAGAAATTTAGAAGAAGGACTTTTTTCTTTTAATCTACTTTGAAATGAATTATATTGACCCGTCATGACCGATGCGTTGTCAGTTGCTAAACCCACAATATTTTTTAGCGGGATTTCTTTTTGTCCCAAAGCTTTTTCAAAAGTAGAAACCATGGCTAAAGAAGAGCAATCAGATGCATCTAAATAAATTTGTTGCAGTAACTCTACTCTAACTTTAAATGTGAACGGTTCTACATACCGAACTAAGATTGGTAACCACTTTTCATGGCTTATATCACTAACCTCGTCTACATACACTGAAAAGGGAGTCTTTTTTAATACTTCAGAAATTCGATTTTCTTAAACTGTGGAAAGAACGTTGTTTGCGATCGCTGTCATTTTTGTCCGACCTAATTTAACTGACTTTAAAACAATTGGATCTATGTCCTTAAAAAGTTGAATTATTTCCGAAGACACATTAAATGGAATATTATGCTCTTCAAATAGAGCTGTGATTCTAATTTCAGCCATTTTTACTTTTTCATCAAAAGTCAAGGAGGTAGAAGAATTTTCAATGGCGGTATTTTCTGACATCTGCGAATTTTCATTTATTACTAAATCTGAATTATTCTGATCAGTTTCATTTAAATCAATACCGAAATATTTCGATTTTTCAAATAATTTCAAACTTTTTTTGATGAGAGAAAGAAGACTCATGTCTTATAATTTGTGATTTTCCACAAATCATAGTCTTATTACAAACTTTACACTGAAATTTTGTTTCATCGGCTACTCTAATTAACCATTCTCGCCATTAAGGAAATTCGTCAAACCAAGATTCCTGAAAACACGTAGGTGGTTTCTTGATTTTTTTGGCGGCTCTCCTTCATTTTGCGGCAAAGTATCACGATCTGTGACGCCGCGCGTCTCATTAAAATCCATATTTTAATGTGGAAAATTAGCGATAACAATTTGAATTATATTTAAAAACTCACCTAAAAAAAGACAACACTACATGGAATGACCTGCTAAATTTCTAAGAAACCAGGAAAAATGAAAGAAAAATGGCAGCTCAACACAACACTAGTCTTCACGCATACAAAAACACTATCAAATCAGAAATTATCACAACAAATTTTACACACAATGACACTAAAAAATTCTAGAAGAATTTTAGAACGAATAAACGTTTAAAATATAAATTCTGTCAACAGCTAAATATCAATTTTCAATCGCGATCGCGTTCCGTCTGTTTCTTTCTCAAAGGCCAAAACAAACGACGGCCGGCGGTCCGTGCAAATCATATGAGTGCAAATATAGGTGCATGCATACTCGTAGAGTAGAATTAATATAATACGTAGCTTTGGCTATAAATTTTTCCCATTTTTAGAATTATATACTATAAATATGAGTTTAAAAAAAATTTACAATAATAGTAATAATAATATTAAAATTAATAAAAATAATAATGGTATTTCCCAATTATTTTAACTAGACAATAAAATAAAAAAAAAATACTCAAAAAATGTTTATATAAAAAATTTTGTGAAAAACCTTATGAATTATTTATTAATTTATTTTATTAAAATATATTTGTATTTTTAATTACGATATTAATATAGTAAATAAAAAAACGAGTTTAATAATGCATAATAAATATTTTCTACTATTTTTTCAGTTTTAATAATAATTATAAATTAATGATGAATTGTTAATTAATTTATTTCTAAATTAATTGCTTTTATTCAATTAAAATAATAATTATTTTTAATTGCAATATGAATATAATGTATATTGGCATTAATATTTATTAATATTAAAGAGTTTTATTAAAACGAATTTTTCATAAATCTGTGTAATTTGTATTTTTAGTGTACGAGTGAAATAAGAATTGTGAAAATATCGTTAAAATGAAGTTAACTGATTTTAATTATTTTTTACATTTAATGAGAATAAGGAAAAAAACCATAAATACAATTATTTAATAATACATTATTAAATAAATGAATTATATAATTTTTTAAATTTAAAGACCATAAAAAACACATATTTAATTAATAAGTAACTCTTTTTGCTTCCTCATAAAGGAAGCCTTATAGTGATGTCGATTTCCGAATTTTTTAAAATCAATTATTTTCACAAATTTTCAAGTGTAGTATATATAATTCGTCGAGAGGAACAAATGTCCGGATGTATGTGTGTATGTGTGTGTGTATGTGTGTGTGTGGGTGTATGTGTGTGTGTGTATGTCACCGATTCTTGTAAACAAATTTTCTCTTGCACATCTTAATGGATTTTGATAAGATTTTGTAGGTGTATTACGGTCATGAATACCAAGAATCAGACAGAAGGATTTTCAAAAATATATAAAAAAAAATTTTTTTTCAACATTTTTTTAATTTTTAAAAAAATTAATTTTTTGGTTTTTTGAAATAACTTTTTTCTATATTAAAATTTTTAAAAATTCTTGTAAAAATTGCATTCCTGACATAAAAACGAATCGATTCATGTATATAAAGTATATATTTCATCAAAATTTATAGAATTAATAAATATTTTAATTTTTCACAAAAAATTAAAATTTTGTATTTTTTGACATTTTATTATAACTTTTTAAAATAATTATTCTATAATAAAAAATTGAATAATTAATATTTATTTAGGGTACTTTACCCGGTTTTTTAATTATATTTAATAAACTATTATAATTATTTAACTTTTAAAATTATATATAATAATATATATTGAGGAAGCTAAATGGTCATGAAATGAACAACTTGTTTATTTTATGCGATAAACGTACGCATAATCTCTCGCGCGATTAGTGTAAATCGAGAAAAACGAAAATAAGTCTCACCGACGAGAGCTAAAACGTGGCGTGCGTTTGTGTGAGTGGTCATTTGGAAGGGGTAAGTTTGCCGCGAGAGTGGAGGCCGTTTGCGTCCGCCGTCTGGCACCACTGAATAGGTGAGGTTGCACACATGTGTAAAATGTAATGCCTGAGCCGAATTATAATCGGAATCGCTCGTGATCACTCGTTAAATGCAAGGAACGCAAGGAAATAGAACTAAAAAAGAGGTTATATCAATGTTTTGACATTTTTACACAAGGTTTATACATGAAGGAGGATAAGGAGATGTAACGCCTATAGTATATAGCGGAAAAAGTTGACTCCAAAATGGGGGCTCAGAGTAGTGCGGTCTTTTCTCTCCCTACTGGTTACAGCGCTCTCAGTGGTAAATTTTTAAACTATTTGGTCACGTGATCTGAGGAGAAAAACCTAAATATAACCTCAATGTTTTTGAAGTGAAATGACAGCAAGAATGAATTTTGATTTTAAAATAATATTGTTTACTCATGAATTTATTATTTTATACTAACTTTTCATTTATATTTCCAATTCTAGTCATAAAACTCGTTCAAACTTTAAATATAACCCGATTCATTCAGCTGTCATCTCATAAATGTCATAAACAAACATGTTGCAGACGATAAATTATAATTCTACATTTTACCTAATGTGGCGCTGAAGACAGTAGGGAGAAAAAAACTCCACTACTCTGACCCCCCATTTGAGGGCTAATAAATAATATAGGCCGTTTCATCTCCTTATCCTCCTTCATGGGTTTATGCAATGTTTTTTTGTGGTTTTAATGCTGATAAAATTTTGTATTTACACCAAAATTTGTAATAGTTCAATGTGATACATATTAATAAATTCCCTGGTTAAATTCGGCCCTTTTGCCTATTTAAAATTTCTGGTTTCAAAACTATACAAATTATGATACAACAAAATTTCAGATGCATCAATCGCCGAAAGACTTTTATTTACATTGTTCATATGTTCATATTTAGGTATACATTTTTCTAAAGAGAAATACATAAATTACACTGCAACATAAATTTTCTGTACATTTACAGTTTTTTTTACAGAATTTACAGAAATTTGTAAAATAACAATTTTCTGTAAATTTACTATATACTCTGAATGTACTAAATAAATAGTCAAAATTATTACTGATTATTACCTGCTTTCAAAGTAGTGAATTTACAGAAAATTGTAAAATTGAGACTAAAAAGGGATTGTAAATTCGATACTTTTAGACATTATATTACAAGTTTCTATAAAAATTGTAAATTTGCAGAAAATTTTTTTATAGTGATATTTTAGTCTTTTAGAGATTTGAGCGTATTTAAATATTTACAGCAACAAATTCTCTTTAAAAAAAGAGGAATTAAAATTAGCAAATATAATATTGTATTATGGGAATTTTAACCATTATGACGTCACAATGTGTTCTAAACATTAGATTTAAAATTGTGACGTCATAATAGTCCAAATTCTCTTAATAATTTTAATTCTCAACACTTAAATATCAGTATTTTTATACTAATAGCGATAAACGCTTGCTATTGCATAAATCAGGGAAACATTTAAGACTTCGGTCAAAAAGTATTGGAAAAATATTAAATTTCTAAAATTAAGAACAAAATTTTTGTTTCTTTGATAATATTGAAAGCATTTCATTCTTGAATTTTTTTAATTCACATTCCAAACTTTCCAATCATTACAAATTTTAATACATAGATACAAAACTTTGGCAGGGTGGTAACATTGTCAGTAAAGTCAGGGAAAACAAATTTTTGTCAGTGAAGTGAACAAAATTCCAGGATTAAATGCTAGGTGAAATTTTTTTACCAGGAAAATTAAGCAAATTGATTTTTGATTTTTTCCTATAAAAATAATTTTGTCAGGGGAAAATAATATTGTCAGCAAATTTTCAGGGAAATTGATAAACTGAAACTTGTGGCCACCGTGCTTTGGACTTTTTCCATTTCCATCAATAAATAATTGAACTTTGTGACATGTTAAATTAATTCATTTCAAATAATTAGATTATTGAATTTTTTAAGACTTGTGATTGCAATTTTTATAAATATAATTGAGTTTTAGAAAATTCTATGTTTACAGTTTTTGGTAATCCAAAGTCATGTAAAAAAATAATAATTATTAGTCCACTTAAAAAAAAGAGAACATTTTTTGCCTTTGAGTTTCTGATTTTTCATTAAATGTTAATAAAAGAATAAATTATCAATGTTTCGAATAAGTTTAGAATTAAAAATATTCTTAAAAAATAAAAATTCTCTATCTGGAAATCAGGAAAAGCAAGAATAAATTAAATACAAATTAGAAGTACTGTTTACTATAATTTGAATCGGTGACTGACTTTTTAACAATAAATTTTACATTAATACATTAATACATTAATTATTTATATATTTTACTAATAAGTTAATAAAAATTACTATTTATTGGTAAAATTATTGTTTTATTAATTAAATTGCAAGGGTTCTGAAGTTAAAGTCGAAGTAGAGAATCGACAAAATTTTTTTTCACAAAACCAAAAAAATAAAACATTTTTTAAAGGTTGTAGATTGTAAAAAGTAAAATTTTCCAACTAAAAACCAAAATATCACTCAGTAAAAAAATTTAATTTGAAAAATTTTATAGTGTGTTTAATTTAAAAGCATAGTTTTTTTGAAAACTGCATTTTTAATTCTATAGAATTATTTGGTGTTTATCAACGTGGAGTTAATAATAATTAAATAATTTTTGATGATACAAAATTATATTTTTTTCTACTGATAATTTTACGGTATCAAAATTTATTCGAGATAAACTAAATAATATTAATTTAAATTTTATTTAAAATCAATTTTAACAAACAGTAATTAATTTTTCTATTCGGGATGTTCATAATAATAATTATTTAAAAAAAAATTAATTTATTTTAATTTAACTTTTGTTTTTAGTTGAATTAATTTAAATTATTGTCATTATTTTAACTTTTATTATTATTGCTCTACTTATTGAATATATTAATTATTGTCATAATTCTTATATCGAAATAGTATAAGATTTAGTAGAAGAAGGAACTTAAAATCATTTTTCCGCCTATTTCAGATTAGTTGAGTTCGTTCAGTTTTATTCCTCGCGTTCCTTGCATTTTACGAGTGATCACGAGCGGTTCCGATTATAATTCGGCTTAGGCATTACATTTTACACATGTGTGCAACCCAAGAAGGCTAGAGACAGGAGGTAAAACTTCGGTAGTGGGGATGAGTCAGGAGCCTGCTATTAACCAGGCGTTTCGTTTCGAAAAGTCGTCGACGCGATGCTTCTGCACATCACTCAGACATTCAAATTTTTCAATACCGTGTGATTCACACATGGATATATGCTTTTAATTTGAGGTTAACTTTGATGTGCAATTGAGACACAACGTGCATGTATCAAAACGGATACATATATTATATATATATATATATATATATATATATATATATATATGATTCAAGTGATTAGTGAATTAAGTGCATTAATTTGGTGTTATTAAAATATTTATAAAACGCCGACAACGAGTCAAGAAAAAAGATAAACACAACACTGAAAAATAACGACAATTTTTTCATATTGTATTTGTAGGTTAGGTGTGCAGAAGCCTATTGCGCCGGAGACTTTTTTGAAAGAAGACGCCTGACCATACAGCAGCTGAGCGCCTCAGTATTGCCATACCCCCACCACCAAAGTTTTACCTTCTGTCTCTAGCCTTCTTGGTGCAACCTCACCTATTTAGGCAATATATATAGCCAACCACTCTTAAAAAATTAAACATAAAAATTTGACAAAGTACACTCGGGTCGCAAAGTTTCAGTACATTTGGACTTTCACTTGTAAATGCTCGCTTTACTTCAAATTCAAATATTTCAAATATTTAAAAAAATTTTAAAGCTCAATAAATTTAGAGTCAAATAGGCAAAAAAAATAACCAATTTAATATTGTAAATTTGAAAATATAATTCTTTAAAGTTAGAGATTTTTTATGAAAATTGCGATTTCGTAATCTGGAGTTTAAGCGAACGCCAATTAATGAAAAAATTTCTCTAAGATTTGACAGTTTTACAATATAATGTACAAATTTCAATCTTTAATTCGAGACCAAAATCTTTTATAAGTATTCAGTATTTGCCTTAAATTCTGTAAAAATAATAACTCTTGCTTTCTAAAGTTTTCAAGGAATATAAATTGCAAATTCGTCATTTCTGTTCACTTGTTTTATCAATAAACCAAATTTTTGAAAAATGTGCATCTCTTTTTTATTGTAAAATTTAAAAAATTGCACCTTGAAATAAAATAAGTAATAATGCGAGTTAAAATTTGTAACATTATAAGAAGAGGGATAAATTTCATGTAAATAATTTAAATTTACTACAGTCAAGAGGTTCAATATTTTTTAAAAGTGTGGTTAATTGATAAAACAAATGAATAGAAACGACGAATTTGCAATTTATATTCTTCGAAAAATTTAGAGCAAGATAAATTATTTTTATACAATTTGAAAAAAATACTTCATATTTGTAAATGATTTTTGTCTAGAATTAAAGAATGGAATTTGTACTTGTTATTGTACAACTGTCAAGTCTTAAAAATTTTTTTTCTTCAATTGGCGTTCGCTTGAACTCCAGATTCCGAAATCGCAATTTTCATAAAAAATCTCTCCCTTACGAAAAAGTATGACATGTAATTTACAACATGAATGAGTGTTGTAATTTACGTGGCGTTTTTTCGCGACTCCAAGAAAAAAAACACAATCGAGAATGTCAAATTGTTTTTAACTTCTCAGGTTATCTAACCAAATTATCAAAATTGATTCGGAGATATTGTTAACTTGTTTCACCTTTATTAAATTATCAATCAAAAGTTCTAATTAGAAGTAAAAATAAAATTTGTTTTCTATCGGACAGTATGATATGTATTAATATTATAGTTTTATTTTGTGTCCTTTAACCCCTTAAACCGCCTCTCAACAAAAAATTTGCATAGTTTTTCAAATTTTAAAGTAATCTTACACGCATAGAAAGATTGGTTAGTTGAAATAGGAACATAGCTAACAAGTTTGCTGTCATATCAAATAGGTTTGAACCTATTTGATATGACAGCAAACTGACTCAAAATACTGATGTTGGTTGACAAAACGAAGTGGTCCGCTGTCATCGCAAACTTCTTAGTTGTGATAGATAATTATTAAAGATTTGACAGCAAATATCAATTAAACTATATACATAATCCTGTTAAAGGTTTTTGTGCCTTGAAGTTTGTACATGATAATGTTTTGTTTGTGGCGTCGCGAAATAACGTCACGCAAATTACTGCAACTGTTCATGTCGTACATTACATGTCATATTTTTTCGTAAGGGCTAACTTTAAGGAATTATATTTTCAAATTTACAATATTAAATTGGTTATTTTTTTGCCTATTTGACTCTAAATTTATTGAGCTTTAAAATGATCCTTGTTTGATAGCTGTTGCATCTATTTTTACAGAAATATTTGAATTTGAAGTAAAGCGAGCATTTACAAGTGAAAGTCCAAATGTACTGAAACTTTGCGACCCGAGTGTACATTTTGGAAAGGTTTTTCATGCTCTTTCGATTGAAAATAAGCATTTTGAAAAAAAAAATTTTTGACCCAACAAAATAAAAATTAAAAATAAATTTCAATTTTTATATATGACAAAGTGGGACTAAAATGTTTAAACATTGAAAAAAAGAATTTTCTCCTAAACGGAGCTAAAACCCGGGTTTAGAGCGCTCCGGTAAATAGAAAACCCTTTTTTTAAATGTTTAAATATTCTAGTCCCACTTTTTCATATATATGTCCTTTTAGTAAAAAACCTCAGCTTTCGTTTAAAAAAAATCGTATCTCTCCCTTCCAAAATTGAAATTTATTTTTCATTTTAATTTTTTTTAATCAAAAAAATTTTTTTTTAAATTCTTATTTTTAATCGAAAGAGCATGAAAAAACCTTTCCAAAAAATGCTTTGTCGAATTTGTAAGTTCAATTGTTTAAAAGTAAAAAATTATTAAAATAAACATTACACCGTAAGACCCCTTGATCACTTGACGTGGAATCGCTCATATATATATATTTTTTTGCTTTTTACTTTCATAAATAATAAAAATATTATTTTTATGAATTTAATTAAAATTTTTAAAAAGAATTCAACTGTTTATATGAATACCTAATACAATTTTTTGCAGGCATTAATTTGATTTGATTATTTATATAAAAATAATTAAATTCTTGCCTAAGATTTTATTAAAATTTCTGAAAATAATTGAATTGATGTGAAGAATTATATTAAAACTCTTGATAATAATTTAATTCTTTCAACTAATTGAATTACAATAAAATAGTAATATAATAAATTTTTTTTGAATTTTCTCAAAAAATTCAATTATTTTTAATGCAATTATATCTAAATTAGTTTAAAATTTTTTGACATAATTTTAAGAATTTAATTACTTTCAATCCAATTTTAATTAAACCCAGGCGCGAAAGACCAATGCTGACGATGGGTTGAAGCTTGATTGAGCCTTGAACGCCCAGCGTGGATAATCCAGAGTTGAAGCAGTCTTTAAAACACTGTCACTCAATTAAATATTAAATAATTTCTAAATATTTACATTTAATTCATTATATGAAAATATTAATAAATAATTAAATAATTTAGTTAAAAAATTATCTAAATTAATAAATAATTATTAAATATAAAATAGTTTATTAATATTTACATTTAATATATTAAATGTAAATATTTAGAAATTATTAAAAAATAAAAAATAGATATTAACAAATAATTATTTAAGGGGAGGCACCGGTGAAATTTCAAATATCTTAAAATTCGTTGCTCAGGGGTGTCAATTTTTTCTGGCATTATTTGGGATGCAAAAGCGTCAAAATTAAAAAAAAAATTTGTCGATTTTAGAACTTTTATTTTTGGCAAAATTGAAAATTTTTTTAAATCCATGCGTAATTTTGTTCAAAATAGTAAAAAAAGCCTGTAAAAAATTTTCATAAAAAAATATTGAAAATTGTAAGTGAAGATAGAGTTTTTAGCTGTGAAATGCATTTTTTTGGCATCAAAAACAGTTTTACGCCACAATTTATCATTCAGTGTCAACTGACAAAACACCTCAACATTTCAAATGTCCTGTTGGTTCAGATTCGTGGTGCTTTTTTCAAGCAGCAATTGCTACTAATAAACCTCCAGGACCTCATTCAAAGAATGTGCACACGCCTCTCAATAAACTTTGTTTTTCAAAAATACTGCCTTTATATGAAAGGCTCACTGATGACACATTGTTGATTCGCTGTTCTCGATGTCTTACGCAAAATGCTAACGAAAGTTTGCACAGCACAATTTGGAATAAGTGTCCCAAAGAAATATTTGTCTCAAAATCAAGGGTCAAGATTGCAGCTTCAATAGCAGTATGCATATATAATGTTGGAAACAAGAGGACTGTAACTGAAATTATAAAACAAACAGGATTGTTAGGTGGTCAAAATTCAGTTACAATTTCAAAAAAACGTGATTGTAAGCAACCAGTGAGAAGTTTGCAAAAAACGTCAGAGAAATTTAAAAATGTTCTTCGTGAGATGACTCTAGCACAAAGTTAAAGAGATAGAAATATTTCAGAATCCAAAGGAACAGTTTATGGAGCAGGAATATTTTAGATCGAAGAATATGTTGACACGTATTTTCTTGAGTACCAAAAAAATGCATTTCACAACTAAAAACTCTATCTTCACTAACAATTTTCAAAATTTTTTTATGAAAATTTTTTTACAGGCTTTTTTTACTATTTTGAACAAAATTACGCATGGATTTAAAAAAAATTTTCATTTTTGCCAAAAATAAAAGTTCTAAAATCGACAAATTTTTTTTTTAATTTTGACGCTTTTGCATCCCAAATAATGCCAGAAAAAATTGACACCCCTGAGCAACGAATTTTAAGATATGTTGAAATTTCACCGGTGCCTCCCCTTAAATAATTATTTATTAATATCTATTTTTTATTTTTTAATAATTTCTAAATATTTACATTTAATATATTAAATGTAAATATTAATAAATTATTTTATATTTAATAATTATTTATTAATTTAGATAATTTTTTAACTAAATTATTTAATTATTTATTAATATTTACATATGTGACGCGACACGAGAAAAGGGACCTATCGCCTCGAAAGAGAATTTTACAGGGGGAGCGTTTAAAGTGACGCCATGAGCAGAAACCCCGTGTATTTACGCGGACACGTTCAAATTTCGGGCTTTATATTATTAAAACTATTTCAGATTTTTAACTTCTCATTTTTTTACGTGAAAGAGCCAATAAAAATCTATCCAATAGCATCGTAATCTCAAAATGGAATTTTTTAACAATAGGTCCCTTTTCTCGTGTCGCGTCACATATAATGAATTAAATGTAAGTCTGAATGTAAGTCTGAATGTAAGTCTGAAGTCCTGAAAAAAGAAAATGGGAAGACATAAAAAGCTCTAATATAGCTTAAAAGAAAGCTCAAACCTTTGTCTTTAAGAACCAAAACTGAAAAGTAATGTAAAAATTGCAGGGGACGTGTATTTACCGAGTACCCCCCCCCCTAATTATTCATACGCCCTGGTAAAAATGACTGGGAATCTAAGCATTGGTGCATATCAATTTTTCATCATCGGATTGGCTTCAAATTTGTTACTTGGGGGTTTTTGGGGTCGCTAATTACGAATCCGAAGTCAGCTTTCAAAAATTTTAAATGGCGGCTTCAACATGGCGGATAAAATGTTAAAAATCGTTCGGATTTGCTCAAGACTTGGTACTTAAGGTTTTTGTTGAAGCCGCCATTTAAAATTTTTGAAAGCTGACTTCGGATTCGTAATTAGCGACCCCAAAAACCCCCAAGTAACAAATTTGAAGCCAATCCGATGATGAAAAATTGATATGCACCAATGCTTAGATTCCCAGTCATTTTTACCAGGGCGTATGAATAATTAGGGGGGGGGTACTCGGTAAATACACGTCCCCTGCAATTTTTACATTACTTTTCAGTTTTGGTTCTTAAAGACAAAGGTTTGAGCTTTCTTTTAAGCTATATTAGAGCTTTTTATGTCTTCCCATTTTCTTTTTTCAGGACTTCAAAAAGTGCAAAAAATACCGTTTTTTAACAATTCAACCCCCTATTTTAAGGGTTTGAAAAAATAAAAAAAATTTTTTTTGCTATTTTCTTGTTTACTGACACCCAAACTTTCAATAAACACAAAAATTTTGAAATAAGCACAACATGACAATTTTTTTGTTACCCAGTGTTATTTTTTTGTCACAGTGTCAACTTATTATTTACTTTCAGGAGTTTCGCTTTCATTTGTGCAAAAAATTTTTAGTGATCAAAAACTTCCAGTGTAAAAATTGTTCATTAGGGTGTAATAAATATTTATGCTAAGTATTTTTACACTAGGATTAACCGTTTAGTAAATATTATCAATAAACTATTTGTCTTGAATCGAGCATGGAACGAACATTGGTGTCCCATGCTGAATCAATGTTGAGTTACCATGCTCTGGCAATGATATACTTGATTAAGCAGGATCCCATCCAACCTACGTTGGCCGTGCGGTTTAAATAGGAGCGTTTATAAGGGTGTTGGGTATGCGTCGGGGTTTCGATCCCACATGCGAGCAAATATTTTTCTGTTTTCGTTTCTAAGCGATATATAAAATAATAAAATTGTGTGTTGTGTTGTGAATAAAAAATGTGAACATGTTTGTAAATAATATTAAAAGTCTGTTAAAAAATCAAGAAAAAAAATGTACTAATTAACAGAAAAATTGTATTTTTTTACTAAAATTATTTTTTTGATGTTACTATTTCAAATGACATTTATTGTTAGTAAAAATATATTATTTATGTGGAAATAATATATAATTATAATGGAAGTAACTTATTGTCATTAAATTTATACACGCATATAATATAGATAAAAATAATAACAGTAATATTTATTATTATTATTTTTATTATTATTATTAAAAATGAATATATTCATATTATATAGAAGGAACGCGAGAGAATCTTAAATTTGGGAACAGTGAAAGCAGTCTTGTTCAGTCCTGCATCAGGCTTCCGCAGCATTGATTGAGCCTTGGTGTCCAATGCTCAATCAAGGCTCGCGCTGCAGTCTGGAATCGGTGTTACATTAAAGCTTCGATCAGTCCTGCTCTCGCTGTCTCACTAAGGCTCAACGAATATTGACCAATGCTCAGTCAATCTTGATAAAGCCTGAACTCGGTGTCACTTCGCGCCTGGGAACTCGTTGAAAGAATTCATTTTTTATAATTTTAATGAAAGTCTTCGCTTTAATTCAATAATTATTTTCCGAAATTTTAATAACATTTTATTGTAAGAATTAAATTACTTTAAATTTAAAATTATACAAGTTACAAAATCATAATATTGTTTTCGATACATCGTTATCTTTAAAAATCAGAAAAAAAATTTATATTAACCCTCGGAGAACACATGGGGTCATTTTGATCCCACGATTTTTTGCGAAAAGCTTTTTATCTATTGTTTAATATTTTTTATAAGGATTTTAAAGTACACAGACTTATTTTACAGAGTTTAAACTATATTTTCAAAAAATCCGTAGGTTAAGCAGATGAACAGTTCAAAATTGGTTGAGCATTGAAAAATGACCTAAAAAAAAGGTGTGTTCTCCGAAGGTTAACGCAAAATTATAGAAAATAAAATAATTTTGAAACTTCTTTTGCAAAAATAGTATCACAAAACTTATTCTCTAAATTTGCATTAGTAAATATTTGAATTATTTAATTTTCACAGCATTAAATTAGAATTTTAATTATGTTAAAATTCAAAACATTAAAATAAAAAATTTATTATTTCGGAAATTATTTCTAAGTAAGTCCGCAACCATTGAATGAATGTCATATTATGATCTTTATTAAAATAGATGTTTGAGTTTATAATTAAAAAGTGTAATGTTTTTGTTTCAAGGAGGACCTTTTGATTCATGGAGATAGCGTTTACGATGTAATCGACAAACAAGACCATATGACGGTGCAAAATCAATTGGCTCGAAACAGTCCAACGACCGATGACAAAAGACTCTTTCTTTGTCGAATTAACGTGTCTCGAAATTCACGTCGACAACTTCGTTTTGGGGATCAAAAGGTATGATGTTAAAGAAGAAAGAAAAATAATCAAACATTCTTTATTCTAAACTCAACTATAAAGAGTGTTTGAAATTATCTTTAAAACACAATGCAAACTGAAACGATCGTATCAAAAACGTGTACGACAAACTTTATTCTCGACTTTATTTTTACTTTTATTTTTTATTCGTTCTATTTTTCATTTTTTTACAACTTTTGTCTTTTTCGTTGAACTAATTAATTATTTTAGGCTAATTAATTAACTAATATAGATTATCATTATTATTATTATTATTATTATTATTATTGTTATAAAACTAACAGACGTAAATTTAACAAAAAGAAGATGAAAATCAAAAACAGACATGGAATTTAGAGAATGAGGGAGAATTTGATTTTTATATAGTAGAGGAAAAAAAATTCTTTGTTATATTATTGCGGGAAGAATAAATATCTATCTACACTCGGGTCGCAAAGTTTCAGTACATTTGGACTTTCACTTGTAAATGCTCGCTTTACTTCAAATTCAAATATTTCTGTAAAAATAGGTGCTACAGCTTTCAAACTAGGATCATTTTAAAGCTCAATAAATTTAGAGTCAAATAGGCAAAAAGAATAACCAATTTAATATTGTAAATTTGAAAATATAATTCTTTAAAGTTAGAGATTTTTTATGAAAATTGCGATTTCGTAATCTGGAGTTTAAGCAAACGCCAATTAATGAAAAAATTTCTCTAAGATTTGACAGTTTTACAATATAATGTACAAATTTCAATCGTTAATTCGAGACCAAAATCTTTTATAAGTATTCAGTATTTGCCTTAAATTCTGTAAAAATAATTACTCTTGCTTTCTAAAGTTTTCAAGGAATATAAATTGCAAATTCGTCATTTCTGTTCACTTGTTTTATCAATAAACCAAATTTTTGAAAAATGTGCATCTCTTTTTTATTGTAAAATTTAAAAAATTGCACCTTAAAATAAAATAAGTAATAATGCAAGTTAAAATTTGTAACATTATAAGAAGAGGGATAAATTTCATGTAAATAATTTAAATTTACTACAGTCAAGAGGTTCAATATTTTTTAAAAGTGTGGTTAATTGATAAAACAAATGAATAGAAACGACGAATTTGCAATTTATATTCTTCGAAAAATTTAGAGCAAGATAAATTATTTTTATACAATTTGAAAAAAATACTTCATATTTGTAAATGATTTTTGTCTAGAATTAAAGAATGGAATTTGTACTTGTTATTGTACAACTGTCAAGTCTTAAAAAATTGTTTTTTCAATTGGCGTTCGCTTGAACTCCAAAATTCCGAAATCGCAATTTTCATAAAAAATCTCTAACTTTAAAGAATTATATTTTCAAATTTACAATATTAAATTGGTTATTTTTTTTGCCTATTTGACTCTAAATTTATTGAGCTTTAAAATGATCCTTGTTTGATAGCTGTTGCATCTATTTTTACAGAAATATTTGAATTTGAAGTGGAGCGAGCATTTACAAGTAAACAGTCAAAATGTACTGAAACTTTGCGACCCGAGTGTAT
Source organism: Leptopilina myrica (nomen nudum) (assembly GCA_032872475.1). Classification (NCBI taxonomy): domain Eukaryota; kingdom Metazoa; phylum Arthropoda; class Insecta; order Hymenoptera; family Figitidae; genus Leptopilina; species Leptopilina myrica (nomen nudum). Next base: position 11,238,744 of record CM065467.1, read on the forward strand.
CTCCCTCTTTCTTTTTTTTCTTTCTGTGTTTCTCCCTGGAATGTTGAAACCGCTATATTGCTATGGCGACGAATTACGAGTAAATAAGCAGGCTGCCGGGATTGCTAATCTTCCATGTTCTGATTGGAAAAAGTAAAAGCATCGCACTGTCAGAATCCATTATGTATTTTATAATACACACACGTTCATACTCGTTTCATTCATTTCTTTCCAGGCATTTGGACAAATTTATTTTCTTTAATCTGACTTGATCCAGGATGAAGTATTATTTAATCCTTATGCAATAATCACTTACATAGAAACCAAAAATCACTTGTTGCTTTCTATTATTCCTTCTTTTATAATATAGTGTTACGACTTTTTTATTTACTTTTATTCACTTTCATTGAGTTTTATTGTCTTTTATTTATTATTATTTAATACTTGTTTATAATTCGTTCCATTTTCAAAGAGTCCCGCTTACAGTTTTTATAAATAGATCAACTTGAAAAGATTTTTGTTGTACAAAAAAGTGTTGAAAGGAAAATTTGTTTGTTTTTGCTCATATTTTAAGGAAAAAACTAAAAAAATAATTTTTTGAAAATTGTTAAAAATACAAAATTTTGAAAATTAAAAAATGTTGTATTTTTGTTTTTTTTTGACGAAATGGGCTGCCCAACGAACTCAGGTTTCATTTTTACGGACTAAGAAGTGTGCCAAATTTCAAGTCGATTCGTTAAAATTTATTCGAGTTATCGTCGAGACAAATTTTTCTACAGACAGACAGATGGACGGACAGACACTTTTCTAAAAACACGCATTTTCTTTAAATTTATCTATTAGATGCTCCAAATGAATAATGTCAAAAAAACAAATAAATTATTACGTTGCTATATATAGAAGGTATTTTACGTGTAATGTCTTCAGTTAAAATTTCAACTTCTTGAAAAAAAAACTCGGGGAATTTGTTGTTCTGTCAAGTAGAAATGTGCTCCAAAAAATATTTTTGACTTTTTCGAAAATTTGAAGGGGGTAGAGGGAGGCCAATTTGACCAATTTTGCTAACACCGGCTACTTTGTGAATTTTTTTTGAACATATACTTTTAATGGGACAAATTTTTTAAAATATTTTTCGGAAAGGTTCATTCGTCCTCTTTCCAATGGTGAATTTTATTTTTTAATTTTTTAAAAATTTACCCCAATTTTTGATTTATTTTTTTTTAAATTAATATTTAGTGGTGCCTGTATGCTGGTGAAATTTTGCATGGGAAAAAAACTTTTTTTCGTACATTTCCTGTAAAATCGTTGAAAATTAATATTTTTTGACCGGACTACTCTGTTTCTCTTCAAAAATGTTCAAAGAGTAATATCAAATTTTTAATAAATGAAATTTGTTAAGTTAACTATTTTTTACAGGACCCAAAAGTTGAACAATAAAAACCAAAATAGGTTATTATTAGGGTCAGACCATTATATATCGAATAAAGTCGTTGCGGCCTAAATTTGGAAAAAATTGATTCTTTAAAGAATGATTCTTTATAATGTCTAGGGAACGAAATAAAAATAATTATGTTAAAATATTTATTACTTTTCTCAAAATATGAATGTAAAGTGGAGAAGGTGCGGAAAAATGTCACTTTTTTAGCTGTTAGAAAATGTATAAAAAAACATAGAAAAATCCTTTAAAATGTAAAAAAATTTATTGATTCTTGTTTAAAATTACTTGATTAATTAATCCGTATTCAATAAACTAGTAAAAAATTAAGATAATAGATAAAACATGGTTTAAAAGTTGGTCTGCCAAATAACCTAATTTTTGCAACTTTTATGAATAAATTACAAGAATGTGTAATTGTTAAATTAAAAAAAACTCACGAAATATAGAGTATTTTCGATGAAGTTTCAGATTTTTTTTATCAGTTTTTCTGTTTTTCCTTTAAATATGGGCCAAAATAAGTGAAACTGGCCACTTGGAAAATTTTTGTCTCCAATTTTTAAGTTATCTATGATTTTTGGTAGATATATAAGTACATTTTTTGACCCTGAAATATTTTTCAAAAAAAAAATTATTTTTGAAGCAATCAGGTGTTAAAGTTTTGGGTCATTTTATTTTCATTTTATTATTACTTTGAAACAAATAAAGATAATTAAGTGAATTTTTTTTAAATTAAAGCTTAAAGTCTATACTTCAAGCATTAAATAAAGCGATTGCTAAAAAATGAAAATTTATAATTGTTTTTAACAATTATTTTAAACAATTGCAAATTGAAGAATGTTCTCAATGTTTTTGAAAGATTAAGTTATGATGTATTGATGCGCAAAACTCCAAGCATTGAAATAAAAAAAAGAAAAATCAGTAACCTCCAATATTATAGAAATTATGTAGATTTTTTTGACAAAATGCAGGCAAAAATCCACTTTTAATCTTAAAAATCCGCTTGAAAGCGTGAAGTTTTTAACAAAACAAAAGACGATCTTTTTTATTCATTTGCAATTTTATCTTTTTCCAGTAATTCGAGTCGAATTTAGCCTGCATTTTGTCGAAAAAATCTACATAATTTCTATAATATTGGAGGTTACTGATTTTTCTTTTTTTTATTTCAATAGTTTTGCGCATCAATACATCATAACTTAATCTTTCAAAAACATTGAGAACATTCTTCAATTTGCAATTGTTTAAAACAATTGTTAAAAACAATTATAAATTTTCATTTTTTAGCATTCGCTTTATTTAATGCTTGAAGTATAGACTTTAAGCTTTAATATTAAAAAAAATTCACTTAATTATCTTTATTTGTTTCAAAGTAATAATATAATGAAAATAAAAAAACATATTCCACCCCTTAAAACCACCCCTAACGTATATTACTACCTTAAAAAATTGATAATTAATCGAAGTGATAAATTAAATATTTTTTAGCTCCTGTTAGCTTTATAATTATTTATAAATATTCTCTGGTTGTTAAAAAATGAAAAATAATTATAAATAACCACTTAAACACCACCCTCAAAGTCAAATAATCACCCCTTGATGATATTAATTTTTGTGAATATTTAAAAAAAAATCTATAGATTCTAAATGCATCTAAATTATAAAAAAATGTTTCTTAGTGACACAGGTATGGATAGTAATGTTAATCACCCCCCCCCCCTTGGAACTCACCCCTATTTAATAATTATTCTTACATACTGTCAATAGTTTTGAAAAATTAAAGAAATCATTTTCATTGATTCTATACGTTACGAAAATACGAAAAAATATTTTTATGGTGACTGGGTAATGGTAGTAAATATAAACTACCCATCGTCCACCATATTGGATCCGCCATTTTGAATTTTTGAAAACTGACATCATATTCGTAATCAGCGACCCCAAAAACCCCCGAGTAACAAGTTTCAGACGAATATGATGAATTTTTAATTTATCGGCCGCCATATTGGATCCGCCATTTTGAATTTTTAAAAACTGACATCAGATTCGTAATCAGCGACCTCGAAAACCCCCGAGTAATAAATTTTAGGTGAATTCGGTATATTTTTAAATTGTTTGTTTTTTGGGGGTAGCTTTCATTAATTTTCTTTTTACCCTGAGGAAAATTTTTGTTATTAATTTTTTTTACAAAGTTTACAAGATTTTTAAACATTTGTTACTGCGTAAGCCGAAAAAAATTTTTTTTTCTGAAATTTATACCTTTTTTTCAATTTTTGTCATTTTTTGCGTTTTTTAAAGGGGTGTATTTCAAAAAAGGTAGTTTTTTGGAAAATGGCAAGCATATGTATTTATTACTCTCGTTCACCCCTTCAAAATGAGACCTCAGTGGAGTTGATCCGTTAAGTTTTAAGAAAGTTATGATTTTTTGAAGTAGGTGGTACGTATGTGTACCACTGGCCATTAAAGGGTTAAACTCAAATATTTCAGTAAAAATTGGTGTAAAAAGTATCAAATTAGAACATTTTAAAGTTTAATAAATTTTGAGTTAAATGGGCCAACATATAAACAATGTATTCAGGTAAATATGTAAAAATAGTCCTTTAAAGTAAGAGATTTTTTGTGAAAATTTAATTTTTGAAATCTTGAGTTCAAGTCAATGCCAATTGAAGAGAAATTTTTTTTGAGAATTATCAGTTAACCAATATGTAGTAAAAATTCTACTCTTTAATTCAAGACCAAAATCATTAACAAATATTTGGTATTTTTTTCAAATTCTATAAAAATAATTTCTCTTGCTCTCTAAATTTCTCAATGGATATAAATTACAATTTCGTCGATTCGTTCATTTGTTTTATAAATTAACCACACTTTTGAAAAAATATATAACCCTTGATACAAGCTCAAGAAACTATTTGCCAGAATGCTTCGAATTTGTCAAGCTGTAATTAAAGCAAAAGTCGGTTATTTTGATAAAAAAAATCTAGTTGCAATAATATTTTTTTAGCAAATTGAATATAGACTTATTAACTCCTGTATTTTATTGTAATTAAATATAATGAATAATTACAATACTAATATTTAAACTGATAAATTATTCAATAATTAGGAAAAAAACTTAAATTAGATAGTCATAATAATTATTGCTAATTATTATTATATTGTATTTCATTATTATATATTATAATGTTATAATAATAATAATTATTATATTGCACAGTTATAATTTTGTACCAATCAAGGGTTATATATTTTTCTAAAAGTGTGGTTAATTTATAAAACAAATGAACGAATCGACCAATTTGCAATTTATATCCTTTGAGAAATTTAGAGAGCAAGAGAAATTATTTTTATAGAATTTGAAAAAAATACCAAATATTTGTTAATGATTTTGCTCTAGAATTAAAGAATAGGATTTTTACTACATATTGGTTAACTGATAATTCTCCAAAAAAATTTCTCTTCAATTGGCATTGACTTAAACTCAAGATTTCAAAAATTAAAGTTTCTCAAAAAATCTCTTACTTTAAAGGACTATATTTACACTAGAGGTGTGCAAAATTCGAATCGACAGAAATTCGAATCGAACTAGCTAATTCGAAATTCGAAGTTTCGAATTTCGAATTGGCCGATTCGAATCGAAAGTAAATTCGAATCGAGCTAGCTAATTCGAAACTTCGAATTCGAATTTCGAATTGGCCGATTCGAATCGAACTAGCCAATTCGAAGTTTCGAATTTCGAATTTCGAATTGGCTGATTCGAATCGAAAATAAATCGAGTCGAGTCGGCCAATTCGAAATTCGAATTCGGAGTTTCGAATTGCACAGCTTAACTCGGTTATTTAATTAGCACAATTATTTTGACAGAAATCCTAACCTAAAATTAGTAGGCTGGTATTCATAATATAACTATTTACAGTTCTGACAGTCGGCGAAGCCAAAAGTCATTTAAGAAGAAGAAGAAGAAGAATAATATAACTATCTAGTACTTAGAAACTTGTTGAAAGTGAAGGAAATATTTCGCTTATTGTTTCTATTACATAAGGAAAAAAAACTCATTTTGCAAATCTTTTGCACAATTTTTAATAAATAAATAAATTTAATGTTTCAAGAACAATTAAAGAATTTTTTGATAATTTAAAAAAGTCATTTTTTTGGGAAATTTGAATTTATAATTTTAAATCTTGTTTGTGTATGTATTTGAATTTTCGGAAATATTGAAAATATTAAATATCGAACATATTAGAAATATTTAAATTCTTTGCAAGAATTCAATTATTTTCCTAAATAATATCAATCTTCGTAAAATTAAATTATTTTTAAACAAAATTTTAATAACATTTTACGAATAAATACAATTATTTTCTAAAATTTTAATAAATACTTCAAAAAAATTTAATTATTTTCTTAAATTGTAAAATTTTTGAAAAAATTCAATTATTTTCAAAAAATTCCACGAAAAAATTCATTTTTTAATTCGTTATAGAGTATATCTAATAAGAAGTTATCTAATAAGAAGTTATCTTCTAAAATTTTAATAAATCCTTTTAAATAATTTTTTTTATTAATTCTTTGCAAAAATTGAATTATTTTTAATACAATTTTAATCGAATTTCTCGAAAAATGTCATTATTCTTAAATTTTTTTTAGAATTATCTTATAAAAATTGATTTAAAAATGAGTTTCAGTTAAAAATTTAGATTACAATTAAATATTAAGAAAAAGTTTCTAAGTACTAGATAGATGCACTGTAAAAATTTTTTTTTGTAGATTTACAGTTTTATTTAGAATTTTATAGAAACTTATAAAATAACGTCTTTAAAAGTAGGGGAGACCGGGGCTAAACCGGACACGGGGCTAAATCGGACAAGTCAAATATTTCCGAAACCGTGAAGAATTTCAAATCGTGTAAATAACCTATGAACGCGCAATTTCGTGATGCATATGCTGCATGAGGTTTTAGGGACGTGTCATTTTTCTTGTAATAATAGTTGCCGTTAATATGTGAAAATGTCATTTCTTGAGGTAAAAGTAAAAAAATTTTTTCTTCATTTTTTTGGGTTTTTATCGTTAAAATTAAAGTGCAAATATCATACGGCAATTTTTCGTTTAGTTCAAGGTGTACTGAGTTTAGTAGAAAAAAAGTTTAATGGAAAACATTAAGAAGAAAAAATATATTGCAGGTTAATTATTAGATGACGGTGTGGGGCTGAATCGGACATCGTGATTAAAAACAACCAAATCTTCGAATTCTTTAATTTATTTTATATTAATTAACTATTTTATATTATATTCTTTGCTTAGAACCACTTTATAAAGAAATAAATAAAGAATTTATTTTAAAACTCGAATTTGCAAGAGAGTTGCTACAAACAGACAAGCTTGAAAACTGTAATTCATTTTATATTACATTAATTACCGATTTTACATATTATATTATATTCTTTGTATAGAACTATCTACAAATAAATAAAAGAAGAATTGATTTGACTTTTTTACCAAAAAAAAAGAAAATTTGTATCTCATTCTTTAATTAATTGGCCGTGTCCGATTTAGCCCCATGGGGTGTCCGGTTTAGCCCCACCAATTTTCGGATTTTCGTTTTTGAGGTAGTCACCTTCGAAGCAATATATCTCTAAAGCTATTGTACTTTTTTTAAATCGAGCAAGTGCGATTTGTAGGTGAAAGTACAAGCTTCAAAACGGTATATTACACTTTAGCAAAAAGTATGTTTTTGTATGAGTTTTCTGGTCAAAGACCAAATCCGTCCGGTTTAGCCCCGGTCTCCCCTAGTGAATTTAAAATTCCGTCTGTAAAATTAATACTTTTAATGTGTCAATTTTACAATTTTCTGTAAATTTACTACTCTGAAAGTAGGTAATATTTTTGTCTTTTTATTACCTACTTTCAGAGTAGTAAATTTACAGAAAATTGTAAAATTGACACATTAAAAGTATTAATTTTACAGACGGAATTTTAAATTCACTACTTTTAAAGACGTTATTTTATAAGTTTCTATAAAATTCTAAATAAAACTAAATCTACAAAAAATTTTTTTTAATGTGTATTATGAATACCAGCCTACTAATTTTAGGTTAGGATTTCTGTCAAAATGATTGTGCGAATTAAATAACCGAGTTAAGTTGTACAATTCGAAACTCCGTTTTTCGAATTGGCTAGTTCGATTCGAATCGGCCAATTCGAAATTCGAAACTTCGAATTGGCTAGTTCGATTCGAATTTACTTTCGATTCGAATCGGCCAATTCGAAATTCGAAGTTTCGAATTAGCTAGCTTGATTCGAATTTACTTTCGATTCGAATCGGCCAATTCGAAATTCGAAGTTTCGAATTGGCTAGTTCGATTCGAATTATTCCCGACTCAAGTTTTCTGTTGTCGAGTCAAATAATTTTCGATTCGACTCGATTAAATGCACACCTCTAATTTACACATTTACATGAATAAATTGTTTATATGTGGCCCATTTAACTCTAAATTTATTAAAATTTAAAATGTTCCTAATTTGATATACCTTTTACACCAATTTTTATTGAAATATTTGAGTTTAAAGTGAAGCGAGCATTCAAATGTAGTCAGTCCAAATGTACTGAAACTTTACGACCCGAGTGTATCTACCAAAAATCATAGATAACTTGAAAATTGGAGACAAAAATTTTTCAAGTTGCCGGTTTCACTTATTTTGACCCATATACAAGAAATATTAAGTTGAAAATACACGATTTTTGAATTTTTGCAAACTTTGCAACTTAATATCTCTGTTTAAAAAACCAACTTCAGTTAGAAGACAATATGTAGCTTTATTCTGAAATAAAGTAAAATTTTTAAACACTTGTATCTCTTAAATTAATAAATGACTTATTAAATATAAATTCCCTTATACACGAGAAAAATCTCGAGCACGGTATTTAACCACAAAGTAAGTGCTCAATGTTAAGAAGCGAATATATTACATTGCAGCGCGGCGGTTCTCGTCTATCACGGAAGTTAAACGACGTTGGTCACGGTTGTGTATGTTAGTGTGCAAAATTGAAATAAAAGATGTGTATAAGAAATGTTGTGTTAAAGATGTGTGAGAATTAATTATAGAATATAAAAAATATGTGAACAAAAATTTCCTTTTTTCAATTCATCGTTGGTATATTGTTAAATTAAATATTAATATATTTAATTTTTAATTTCCCAAAAATCAGCCGTTTTATTTGAAATATACTGTAAATTGAAATAACTGTAAATTCAGCTTGCAATATAGATCTTATTTTAGATTTTAGCAATTATGATACAATTAGTTCGAATTCGACTTTACTATAAAGCCAAAAATTAGTGAAAATTTTGGATTAACTTATAATACTATAATTAAATTGTTACAAATAATTGACAAACATTGTTTTCTGCATTTTAATCAATTAAAAATAAATTATTTGATGATAAAAAGTCAATCACTGATTTAAAATAGTAATATTTTTCTAATGAAATAGTTAATGGTAGCTGATTATTATTTTTTCCGGTCAAATTAAATTCCCAACTATTTTCGATTTTTGGAGACTGGTAGACACATTATTGAATGTATTTAAAGAAACTAAAACCCGTCGAAGACGGGTACGACAGCTAGTGTATATATATACAGTACAGACTCCATTATACGGCACTTGTCCGGATAATCGAAAATCCGGAAAATCGAGTAAAGTACGAATTAAACAAATTTTTGATTCATAATTTTATGTATTTATTTGCATATGTATTAAAATAAGACTGAAACAAACTAAAACTTTTAAAGTCAACATTAATAAATGTTTAGATAGAAATACTTCAAAATATTTACATAAACATTTTCTTAAAATAATTAAAACACTTTAAAACGCAACATTTCGTCGAAGAATTCACATTTTTTAATTTAAAATAGAAGTTAATGGCTTGAGACCTCATAAACTTTATATTAAAAAAATTTTTTTTAATTTTAAATTTGTCTGGATAATCGAATATCCGGATAATAGGGGTCCGGATAATGGAGTCTCTACTGTATATATTCTTTTTTATTTTGTTTAATTATTTAACCAAATAAATTCATATATTTGACCCCGTCTAAAAAGGTCATTTTTAGGGTTCCGTACACCTTCGGTGTACCGACGGAACCCTATTGGTGAGACTCTTGTGTCCGTAGCCAAATCGTGTCCCCCCTCCTAGCGGCTAAACTATTTGACCTAGATAGCTCAAATTTGGTACAGATACGTATTTTCACATGTAGATTACAGGAAAAATATAGAAAATGTGATTCGAGGTGATGGCCATAGCGTTGTCAAGGAAATAACAAGATTTTTGGCCAAAAATGCACAAAAAGTGACCATTCCCCCCCCCCAAACTTCTAAACTATTCAACGTGGAGGGCTAAAATTTTGCATACTGGTGTATTTTAACGCGAATATTACAGGAAAAATATAGAGAACTTGCTATATCATAATGGCCATAGCGTTGTCAAGGAAAAACTAAAAAATTAAAAAAAAAAATTTTTCTTTCTAATTTCTACATTTTTTTACCTAATGAGCTGAAAATTGGTTTATTAGTATATTTTTACAGTCTGATCACAAAAAATATATTAACAAATCTAAAAAAAAATTAAAAAAGATTTTTTTTTAATTAAAAATTGTTTTTTTTCTATTTTCTACATTATTTGATCTAATTAACTAAAAATGGGTTTATTAGTATATTTTTACAGTCTGATCACAAAAAATATATTAAAAAATCTAAAAAAAAAATTTTTTAATAAAATTAAAAAAAATTGGACAAGTGCGAGTTGCACTCGCACTGAATTGACGGGTTCCGTACAAAAATATAAAAATAATACTTGTGATATTGTAACAACAATTGGTAGGATTTTTTTCACTTTTGTATTATTTTGGTAAGTTGAATTTTCGACACTAGGTTAAAAATAAATAACAAAGAATAATAGAAGTATTACATATTTTATATTATTAGCAATAAGCGAAGAGGAACCAATTTTTTAAATTTGTTCCCAAATTGGTTCCTGTTCGCTTATTGCTAATAATATAAAATATGTAATACTTCTATTATTCTTTGTTATTTATTTTTAACCTAGTGTCGAAAATTCAACTTTCGCGAATTTAAAAATTAACCATGTTATTTGATTTGAGAAGTTAAAAAAATGAATCGTCGAATATCAACGTAATGATGTTTATGCATTTATCAATTTTATTTCTATTTATTTATTCCATAATATTAACAAAAAAGAAATACGGCCAGCTGATCGAAGAAAAATTTTTTTTCACAAAAAGTGTGTTTAAATTGTTTATATATGTGTATATACAAAAATAGAATAATATATTTCTACTATAAATGTAGAACATATTTATTGGTTTATTGATTATTCAATTAATTCAAGTAATTTCAAAGTTAACAATTTACGAAAAAATTAGAATTTTTAAGGTTAGTTGTTGCAGCAGAAAAAATTTTTGAACCAAAATTTTCTTTAGCTGAATTTTTATTAAGACAAATTTGCGTCCGATCGAAATTTTACTAGCCCGAATTTTCATTTAACAAAATTGTCATTCGCTCAAAATTTTACCAACCTGAATTTTTATATAATCATATTTTCGTCATGTAGAATATTTACCTAACCGAATTATCCTTTGATTGAATATTTATTTTTAAAAAATATAACATTCAATCGTCTTAACTATTTTTTATTGAACCGAATTTTTCTTTGGGTCAAATACGATAAGAAAAAATGCATACAATTGTGATTTTTTACCTCATAGGTATTCCTAGAAATTAGGAAATATAACAAATTCAGGAATGAAATATGCTTATTATGTAATTGAGAAAAATTCGAAGATGCATTAAAAAACAATATTTATATAGAAAATATATAATTATTTATGGAAACTTTTAACATCTAATTTTAAAAAATATAGAATAAACTACGATTTATGCGATAAAAATCAAAGAATTTAACATATTTTTCACGTTTTGACACTTTATGCCGGAGAAATTGGAGGTTATGTTTCAATCTAGCGGAATCGACTCGCTCCATGGATGGCGCTAGATGACTATAACATTTCCAGGGGTGGAGCGAGGATGGATCCAAACTTCCACTATTAATTTCTACACGGGATGTGTAATATTGTAATTTTTTTTATATAAATAATCAATTATAAATAAATATTATAACAATAATAATCATTTAATTTCCAAATATTAAAACTGTGATCTAATTACTGTGATATAATAATAAATAAATATTATTATAAAATTAAAAACTATTTATTTTAAAAAGTTCCATTAAATAATTGAATAGTTGTACTTTCGGTTTACGTGTGTTAGAAAAAATAGTATGTGCACCACGGGAGGAAAATGATTTTGTACTAAAAGCTATATTCTAGAAAATATATAAAACATAATATGATGTAGATTTTTCAAGAGAATTTAATAAAAGAATAGGTTTGAATTTTAAAAATTATTTTTCTGGTAATAAAATAGTTTCAATTTTTAAAATTTTTTTTGCATTTTCAAAGGACAAAATTTGTTATATTTCTGTTATGTGATACAAATAAATATTTAGATATTTCAAAAAAATTATTTTAATGATACAAATAAATATTTATTTAAATTAAAATCTATGCATTAGTGAGTAGAAGTTGAAATGTAGAAATGTTGAAAAAACATTTCTATTTGACCTTATATAGGAATGTGTTTACCAAAAAGCAGAAATAAAAATATTTTTTTATTAAAGTTATTGCAAAATTAATTTTTGCGCAACTTTTTAAAACAATAAACAAATTGTGGCATTTTTTTACTTTTAATGAAAATAATTAAATATTTTACAAGATTTTTCTTAAAAAAGTTATTAATTAGAATTATTTTTAAGAGAATTGAATGTTTTCAAAGACTTTACTAAATAATTGAATTTTTTTAATGGATTTATGCAAATTTCAGAGAATAATTGAATTCTTTCTTGAATTTTTACTATATTTGTGAAAATAATTCAATTCTTTCTCGACTAAAATTTTATTATGCCTGTAAATAATTGAATTCTTGCCAAGAGTTATTTAAAAACTTTTGAAAATATGAACAATAATAATGAAATATTTACAATAAAGTTAAAAACACGTTTCGCGCACTAGCGCTCGTAAAATTTGCTAGTTGCTAAATATTTTTCTATATTTTCATATTGATTTATTTATTAAAAGTTTAAAGTTTTGTTTTTGAGTTTAATTAAAAATTTGTAATATTGTATGCATTGTATAAAATTATATACACTGTAAATTATAATCTAAATATCAATGTAGATTTAAAAAGGTAAAATTTTAATTCATTTGTTGTTTTTCCAGGTTGTGTTGGTAGAAGGCCATTATCTGCCTTTTGTGCCACTTTGTAATCGGAATGAGTCAGTTTTTCTGGCTTCTTGCACGCCGGTAGTTCTTCCTGAGACGAGAGAAAGTGTCGTGCAAGGCGCCACGAATATTTTTACCACAATTCATTCAATGGACATGAAGTATCTTCACATTGATAAAACGTATGATAATATTTGAATTGGAAGACAAAGACGAAAACAAAAGCACTGAGTGGCCGCAGAAAATTTGAAGATGGACTTTTACACCTATGATGAAGAAAAAAAATTTTTTGTTACTATACTATATCGTCTTACCCAAGAAAATTACAAACTCTTTTTAACCGGAGAATCTAGAGATATCAAGAAATTTTGAGTATAACGTTTTCTGCGGCCACCTTGGATTTAACTTTAATTTTATTACTAAATTTGAATAAGAAATCATTCTTATTTTTTTATTCAGAATTGACATAAGTCAGGGCAATTAGGAAAAATGAAATTGTCAGGGAAATCCGGAAAATGTCAGGGAATTATATTAAAAGTAAGATAATGTCACCTTGAGTAGACCTCCTAAGCCTTTTTTCGAAAAAATTCTTCATGAAAGAAAAAAAAACTATTTTTTTATAGAGTTCAAGGAAAAACTCAAAATTCTATCTTCAAATGAAAAAAAATCAGGAAAAATGAAAATTTTATTTTTGTGGCAACCTTGATTTTATTTTATTTATTATTATATTGTTTCGCATTATTTAATAATAATATATTATCTGACATTTCTGTTTTATATATAATATTTTTTAATTAAGAATTTCTCATTTTTTTTACAAAAAAGGGCAGAAAGTCATATGGAATATAATCGTTCTGAGCTGGTTGGTGTTTCCTGGTACAATCTTCTTCACTGGGATTGTATACGAACAGCGTATTGTAAACATCAAACTGGTAATTAATTGTTTTTGAGTATCAAACATAAATTTGGAAAGTAACTTTTTGTAATCTTTTTATTTTATATGATTATGTACAACTAAAAGGTTTTTTTCATTTCTTTCTTATTGAGAAAATAATAATTACCATTTCAAAGTAATGGAAATAAATAAGAAATTTATTTAACTAAATTTATTTACCTAAGGACCAAAATAAGTGAAACCGGCCACTTGAAAAATTTTTGTCTCCAATTTTCAAGTTATCTATGATTTTTGGTAGATATATGAGTACACTTTTTGCCCCTAAAATATTTTTCAAAACAAAAAATTTATTTTTGAAGTAATCAGGTGTTAAAGTTTTGGGTCATTTTATTTTCATTTTATTATTACTTTGAAACAAATAAAGATAATTAAGTGAATTTTTTTTTAATTAAAGCTTAAAGTCTATACTTTAAGGATTAAGTAAAGCGATTGCTAAAAAATGAAAATTTATAATTGTTATTAAGAATTCTTTTAAACAATTGCAAATTGAAGAATGTTCTCAATGTTTTTGAAAGATTAAATTACGATGTTATGATGTGCAAAACTCCAAGGATTAATTTTAAAAAAAGAAAAATCAGTAACCTACAATATTATAGAAATTATGTAGATTTTTTTGACAAAATGCAGGCGAAATTCGACTCGAATTACTGAAAAAAGATAAAATTGCAAACGAATAAATAAGATCGTCTTTTATTTTGTTAGAAACTTCACGTTTTCAAGCGGATTTTTAAGATTAAAAGTGGATTTTTGCCTGCGTTTTGTCAAAAAAATCTACATAATTTCGATAATATTGGAGGTTACTGATTTTTCTTTTTTTTATTTCAATGCTTGGAGTTTTGCGCATCAATACATCTTAACTTAATCTTTCAAAAACATTGAGAACATTCTTCAATTTGCAATAATTTAAAATAATTGTTAAAAACAATTATAAATTTTCATTTTTTAGCAATCGCTTTATTTAATCCTTAAAGTATAGACTTTATAAGCTTTAATTTAAAAAAAAATCACTTAATTATCTTTATTTGTTTCAAAGTAATAATAAAATGAAAATAAAATGACCCAAAACTTTAACACCTGATTACTTCAAAAACAATTTTTTTTTTTGAAAAATATTTCAGGGGGAAAAAGTGTACTCATATATCTACCAAATATCATAGACAACTTAAAAGTTTGAGACAAAAATTTTCCAAGTGGCCGGTTTCACTTACTTTGGCCCCTAACAATAATTAGAGAAATTACTTTAAAAAAATTAAATATGTTGAAATTTTTTTCAGTTATACAATCGGATCAGGAGCGATCAAGCACAGCATTATTGAGGCTACAGAGTCGTTCTGGAAGATGGTTTTGGGTCCACTGCGTTCTTCAAGTCAAAGATAGTTCAGAAGAGTGTCAGCATCCCATTATCGTTTGCACCAATCAAGTATTAAGGTAATTAACAATTAATTTATAATTTAACTGTTTGAAACTTCAATTATTCTGATTTTTTAAATTTCTTTTAAAGTAAAGAAGTTTAAAAAAAACTTTAAAAGTTTTTAGGGTTTCCGACCATTTTACCGAATCCATTTTACCAAATGAAAAATTTACTTAAGGGCATTTGAACTTTTATGACGTCACAGCATTAAAATATATGCTTTGCATCAGTTGTGATGTCATAATAGTTCAAATGCCCTTAATGACCATTTTACTGCAAGATCGTTTTCCAGAAAATTATTGTACCGATCAATGCCTTTTTACCTAATTGATAAGATCCCGAAGAAAAAAATGTAATAAATGAACACATTTAATTATAAAAGTTAAAATATATAAAATGTATGAAAATACTATAAATAAATAATAACAAATAAAAATAAATAGAAAATGTGAAAAAATATAACTTTAAATAACAATGTTATGCGCAATAGCGCGTAAAAACTGAAGGTCGCGACCATAATTTTTGTAGTCTTTTGCATTTTCTTGACCGCAAAAAAACAAACCCGACACAAAAAAGTTTATTCCCTACTATTTTTGCCATTTTTGGATAAACAAATAACTTTGAAATAACACTAACTAAAGACACTAATAATTTTACTAATGAAAACACTAATAATTTTGAAATAAATGATATGAAGGTGAACTGACAAAAAAATGACATTTGGCAAATTAGATTCGATAATAACACATTTGGTATATTGGATTCGGTAAAAGTAAATTAGGTAGAACGGGGTTCGGAAAAAAAAATGTTCGGTAAATTTGCAGAATCTATTTTTTTATTATAAGTGTATTAAAAATAATTAAAATTCTCTCAGATTATTTTATTATTTATAAAAATAATTGAATTCTAACGAAGAGTTTTATTTTTTTTTTCATATTTTAAATTAATCTAAATGTCTATTGAACAAATTTTTATTTATTCAATTCTTTTCATTTTTATTAAAAATTAAAAAAATAATTAATTTTGTTTTCAAGGATATTTTAAAATATTAATTAATATTTTAATTTAGCTAAATTAAAATTTAAGGGCATTTGAACCATTATGACGTCACAATGTATTTTAAGCATTAGATTTAAAGTTGTGACGTCATAATGGTGCAAATTCTCTTAATAAACAAATTGATTGCTATTTCTATTATTAAAATATTTAAAAATAAAAATTAGGAATAAATAAAAATTTGTTCAATAGACATTTAGATTAATTTAAAATATGGAAAAAAATAATTAAAAATTATTAAATTTTATTAAAATTCTTAGAAAATAATTGAATTCGCGAGAAGAATTGTATTATTTATAAAAAATAATTCAACGCAAAAATTTTACGGTAATTCGGTAAATAATTCAATTCTTGCGTTGAATTATTTTTAATAAATAATACAATTCTTCTCGCGAATTCAATTATTTTCTAACAATTTTACCATCTTATATTTATAATATAGTAAAATTCAACGCAAGAATTGAATTATTTTTTATTTTAATACAATTCTTCTCGCGAATTCAATAATTTTCTAACAATTTTAATAAAATTTAATAATCAACACGAAAAAAACCTTTAACTGGAACAGCGATAGTATTCGTTGAAATAGCGAATACTATCGCTTTTATAGCTAAAATATTTTTATTTTAACTATTTTATTTTATTTTTTTTTTATTTTAACTATTTTTATAGCTAAAAATTTTGCTAATATAGTGAAATTTGTAGTTGTTCAGGTGAATATTTTTTTTCGTGAAAAATTCAATGATACCTCTAATTATTATTCAAAAATTTTACTGAAATGTTGCAATGAAATTCAATTATTCTCAAAGTTTTTCATAAAATTCTTCGAAACAATTTAATTAGTTTCAATACACTAATTTTTAAATTGAAAATATTCGAAAAGAAAAATTATTTAAAATGTTTGGAACTAAAAAAGTAAACAACTACAGTGGAACCTCAATTATCCGAACTTCTTTTGGCCTCCTGAAACTTTCAAAGCAAAATAATGAAATTTATGTCAAAAAAGCTCACTGCTCACTGCTCACTGACTGGTATTAGTGCTTGCGCTCCGAGCGAAGAGCCGGTTCTAGAATCCAACTTCTCAATTATAACATTATTTATAACGTTTTATAATAATACCAGCTGTCGTACCCGT
This sequence comes from Leptopilina myrica (nomen nudum), assembly GCA_032872475.1. Taxonomy (NCBI): domain Eukaryota; kingdom Metazoa; phylum Arthropoda; class Insecta; order Hymenoptera; family Figitidae; genus Leptopilina; species Leptopilina myrica (nomen nudum). Next base: position 11,256,073 of record CM065467.1, read on the forward strand.
CCTTGACGCGGGTTTTAGTTCCTACCAATACATATATAACAGTTTGTCTACTAATCTGGAAAACAGGAAAATAATAGGGAATTTATATTGACAGGAAAAAATAATAACACAGGCAGACAAAATTTCATCAACCGCATGTTGCCTGAAATGTTACAGCTGATTCTTACAGGATTTTGGCAGTAGAATACGAATCAACTACAAGCAATTCAATATTTTCAAGGTCAAATTCGTATTGTGCGGACAAAATCTTATAAAAATCAGCTTCCATTGGTTCGGCCACAAAATTTTGTTTGCCTTGTAATTCAATAAGTAGTAAAGTATACATACCAAACATTTATACTTTATTTTTGTTAATGCAGCGAAAAAGAGGCGGAAGTGATGCGAGCGAGTACCTGGCTCTATCAGTATTCATCCCAATCGAAATTTACCTACGGCATTTGTCCAACGGGTCAAAATCAAACGATTCCCTATTCTCATCATCACGATTATGTGAGATCGAGTTTTATACCCGAGTCGGAGTCCTCGCCTTCGTATCCAATTGAGGAATCGTGGAAGGAACGTTCACTGAAGTCGGAGGGTGAATATGTTATGCCAAAATGTGGAAGACTGACAAGCGATGAAGCTGAACCTGTTGATATGTCAATTAATAGTTCGACTGAAAATGAAAATAGAACACTTCATAATCATCAGCAGCAGCAACATCACCATCATCATTCTCCTCATCATCATTCGTTGAATGTTCATTCGTTAAATTTCAATCCAAAACATCACAAGGTACAAAAATGTTTGACACATCCTGGTTACAGATCAAAATTAACAACACACGTTCCGATTCAGTTTTCAACGGGCGATTCGAACAAGTACAATATCATTGATTTGGATAAAGGTCATGTGGAGGGATGCGATAGAAATTATTCTCAGAAGCGATTAGTGGTGAAACCATTGCCCCAAATGATGGAGCCTGCGGATTCAGTGGAGCACTGGAGCTCGAGTCCTTTATGGTCCGATACTCTTCAGAGGGTACCAGATGTTGTTCACCAGGTTGGTTTCATTATTACTAAAATTTTACGCCTGTGTAGCATATAAAAGTTCTATCTATACGTTAAATGTAAACCTGCCTATACCATAAAAGGCTGATTTTTCTCTCCGTGTAGAGGGCGGAAAGTAATCTTTAGCCGCCCAACTATCAACAGCGGGCGAAAAAGTCGTTTTTTCGACTAACTAACAACAATTTTTGAAGTGTTAATTAAACGTAATTAACTAATTATAATATTATCACTTTCTATTACTACAAATCAAAATCAAATCAATAATTACTGACTAACTAACTTGGTTACTGACTGTCTTAGTTACTCACAGAAAAAAGTGGATGTTAATTATGTTGCGTGTTGTTTGAAATTGGTGTTGTGGAAAGTGGTGTCGTTTTAACACTAGTATTTTTCAATTTTGTCTAAATTCCGATTTTTTTCTGAATTGCAATTCAGAAAACATTTGAGAAAAGATTTTTTTTTTAATTTACATAAATTCATTTATTAACGCAAAATAATAATGAAATTGGCTCTGGTACTTATGAGGCATATTACGTGTAATATCCTAAGTTGAAATTTTAATTTCTTGAAAAAAATTGAACCTCGGGGAATTTGTTGTTCTATCAAGTAGAAATGTGTCCCAAAAAATATTTTTGCCTTTTTCGAAAATTTGGAGGGGGTAGCGGAAATTGAAAATTAAATACAGTGGAACCTCGATTATCCAAACCACTGTTATCCGAAACCTCTATTATCCGAACTTTTTTGGCAATCCGAATTTAAAAATTTATTTTCTCTATTTATTTTATTATTTATATATTTTCTCCGGACATTTTTTGCGTACATTAACAGCTAAGTAACGAATAGATGCTATCTTTCAAAGTAAAATAACGAAGTTTATGCCAAAAAAGTCTTAAAAAATCATATGAGGCATTTCATTTCAAACCGTTCCACTGACAAAAAACAATCGCAAGGAGATAGATTTTCTAATAATTTTTACTATATAATTTTTTAATTATTTATAATATATTATACACTGATTAAAAAGAGAATTTCATGAGCATTCTATTGCTATTTTTATTGTGATAAATGTCTGCCAATTTCATAGAGAAATTGCAGTTTTAAATGTTAAACACTTAATATCTCAAAACTCACCGAATATAGAGTATTTTCGATGAAGTTTCAGATTTTCTTATCAGTTTTTCTGTTTCTCCTTTAAATATACAAGAAATATTAACCCTCCTGCGCATAAAGTCGAGTATACTCGTCCAAACTGAACCGTTATCGTATGTATGAGGACGAGTATACTCGTCCAAACATTTTCGTTAATAACTTTTGTTAAAATAAATAGTAAGACATCGGACAAGTTGCAAATTGCTTTTAATGAACAAACGAAGCTAATTGAATTATTTAGCAAACTATATATTATTTACTTAACAATAAATATTACATATAAAATGTTTAAAAAAAGTGAAAAATTTCTGTTTTATAAATTATTGTTTGTTTATCGGATTTTCCAAAAATTGTCTATCAAAGGGTTTCTGGGTGCGCTGATTACAAATTTAACGTCAAAATTCAAAAATTCAAAATGGCGGATCTAACATGTCGGACAATTATATTTTTTAAAAGTGGACTTTTAAAAAAATTCATAGAATTTTACAAAACTTATTATCAAAGGGTTTAGAGGTCGCTGCTTACAAACATGGAGTCAAAATGATAAAATTCAAAATGGCGGATCCAATATGGCGGATGACAATTTTGAAAAAGTTTTCTGATCGTCCCGTCTATCGCTATCTAGGGGTTTTTGAGGTGGCTGAAAATTATGGAAAAGTTTTCTAATCGTTCCGTCTATCGCTATCTAAGGGTTTTTAAGGTCGCTGAATACAAATATGAAGCCTATATTAAAAAAATCTAAATGGCCAATTCTATATGTCATAAAACAGTTTTAATAAAATTTTCTTATTGAAAAATTTATTCCTATTGTAGTCTTTGATTAAGAATATAAAATAATAATTAAAAATTGTGTATGAATTTTGATATAATTTTTGACTTTATATTTCTAATCAGTGACCTCAAAAACCCCTAGATATCGATAGATGGGTCGATTTGAAAACTTCTTCAAAATTGTTGTCCGCCATATTGGGTCCGCCATTTTGGAATATTGAAATTTTAGACTTTATATTTGTAATCAGCGACCACAAAAACCCCTAGATAGCGATACACGGAACGATTAGAATTTTTTCTAATTGTTAAAATTGTCCGCCATTTTGAATTTTGGAATTCTTACCCCGGATTCGTAATCAGCGACACCGAAAACCCCTAGATACCGATCGCCGTACAAATCCTATATTCTGAAAAATGTATGCATTTGCAAGCGACTTTATGGGTGGAAACGTATGCGCAGGAGGGTTAAGTTGAAAATGCGCGATTTTTGAATTTTTGCAAACTTTGCAACTTAATATCTCCGTTTAACAAAAATGAAAAAATTTGGCTGTTTTATAGCTATTAAATTACACCAAAATCTACACGCACCAAAAAGTTTCGTTTTGGTCCCGATTCTAATTTAAGAGATACAAGTGTTTAAAAATTTTACTTTATTTCAGGTTAAAACTGTATATTGTCTTCTAACTGAAGTTTGTTTTTTCTCCTTGGCTATGTTTCGATCACGGTAATTCAAATTCAAACCAACTTCAGTTAGAAGACAATATACAGTTTTAACCTGAAATAAAGTAAAATTTTTAAACACTTGTATCTCTTAAATTAGATTCGGGACCAAAACGAAACTTTTTGGTGCGTGTAGATTTTGATGTGATTTAATAGCTGTGAAAGTGCAAAATTTTTTTATTTTTCTTTAACAGAGATATTAAGTTGCAAAGTTTGCAAAAATTCAAAAATCGCGTATTTTCAACTTAATATTTGAGCCTTCCAATTCTATAACTCGCCCGACGCTCGGAGACACGCGCTAATGCCAGTCGGGTAGCAGTGAGCGCCTCTGGGCCTATCACTGCTACCCGACTGGTATTAGCGCGTGTCTCCGAGCGTCGGGCGAGTTATAGAATTGGAAGGCTCATTTCTTGTATATTTACCTAAGTCGACTTATAGGCCAGTCGGTGAGTGCAAAAAGTGCACAAAAGTGCAACCTGAAAAGTCTTAATAGTTTCTTGTAGTTTGGGGGCCCCATATAAGAGCCCCATGGTTTGCTCTCGATTTCCGGTTGCAAAAAATAGTGTAAACAATCGTCAAAGTTCGAGAAACGTAGTTTTTCGATGACCCTTGCTTTCGGTTAAATTTTAGAAAAAAAAGTTGTTATTGAATGTTGTAGAGCCTAAAAATACCTTTCAAATGACTGGTCATACGTTGAAAAAGGTTTATTAGTTTAGTTGCAAATGAATTTAAACCATTAAAAATAGCACTTTTTTAATTGTTTAATTACTTTATTAATAATTATCGAATTTGTTAATAATTCAGCAGGAATATTCTCCTTGCGAAGCTGAATAAATCCCCAAAAAATTCGACTCGATCAGATAAATGGTTTATGCATAATTCCATTTGTTAACTAAAAACATGTAATTTTTCAACGGAATTTCCCCACTTTTGGACCAACGAATTTCGGTTTTTTCTTTTCGAGAGTACAGTTTAGGAGTCAAACTTTCATTCCATTTAAATGGGAAATTGATTTTTTTTAATTTAGTGCATAATAATAGACGTTAAAAAAGGGTATGTTTTTTTGACATAAACAAATGGAATAACTCAGTCAATTTTCACTTTATCGATTTGGTGTAAAGGGCATTTGATTTCATTTGTTTTCACAAAAATTTTCCAAAAAAAAAATTTAACCTAGCTTCAAGGGGCATCTGTGCACTTATCATTTATTTCAACATTAAAATCATATTCATTTCAACACTGTCAACACATTCATTTATTTAACTTCTGTTTACTCGATGCTACACGGTCACTGGTAAATATTTTCAAATTTTTTTGTCCACAATATTGTTTCAAATTAAATGGAATTATATGTAAGAAAAAAATTTTTGGTTAAATATAATAAATAATAATAAAAATTTGTTATTAAAAAAATTTTTTTTTTATTAGTACAAAAAATAATTTATTTAAAAAAAAGTAAATTCATTTTTGGATTCAGCGTTGGAAATTATATGAAATTAAAAAAAAAAGATTAAAATCGGTCAATAATTAACAAAGTTATGACCATTTTTGCGAATTTGAACGGCTGAATAGTTTTGCGGCGGGCGAGAATCTCGCGCCTCCGAGTTCCCCCACTCCACTGTCTAAAGGTGGAAAAAACTATGCAATACTTTAACTTGATATAAGTGCAAAGTAAAAGCACAAAACCTTATGTTCAATTTTTTTTCATAAAATACATATATTGAACTGTAAGTGGTGTGAATTGCAATTAAAAATATTGATAAATAACTAGTCATGAATTTTTTGAAAAAAAAAAAATAACTCTCCCCCCCTTGAAGCTAGGTTAAATTTTTTTTTTTGAAAATTTTTGTGAAAACAAATGAAATCAAATGCCCTTTACACCAAATCGATAAAGTGAAAATTGACTGAGTTATTCCATTTGTTTATGTCAAAAAAACATACCCTTTTTTAACGTCTATTATTATGCACTAAATTAAAAAAAATCAATTTCCCATTTAAATGGAATGAAAGTTTGACTCCTAAACTGTACTCTCGAAAAGAAAAAACCGAAATTCGTTGGTCCAAAAGTGGGGAAATTCCGTTGAAAAATTACATGTTTTTAGTTAACAAATGGAATTATGCATAAACCATTTATCTGATCGAGTCGAATTTTTTGGGGATTTATTCAGCTTCGCAAGGAGAATATTCCTGCTGAATTATTAACAAATTCGATAATTATTAATAAAGTAATTAAACAATTAAAAAAGTGCTATTTTTAATGGTTTAAATTCATTTGCAACTAAACTAATAAACCTTTTTCAACGTATGACCAGTCATTTGAAAGGTATTTTTAGGCTCTACAACATTCAATAACAACTTTTTTTTCTAAAATTTAACCGAAAGCAAGGGTCATCGAAAAACTACGTTTCTCGAACTTTGACGATTGTTTACACTATTTTTTGCAACCGGAAATCGAGAGCAAACCATGGGGCTCTTATATGGGGCCCCCAAACTACAAGAAACTATTAAGACTTTTCAGGTTGCACTTTTGTGCACTTTTTGCACTCACCGACTGGCCTATTAGGTCGTTTTTCAAGCGAACGGCTCATTTGTAAAAAAAATAAAAAATTACATAGTAATCAGCGACTTTAAAATCCCTTGAGTAACAAGTTTCATCAAAATCCAATTACTGAGTTTCCCGGGGATACGAAAAGATTGAATAGAATTTCGTGTAATACATAATAATGATTATAAATGGTTGTATAATGTTTTTAATTTAAAAGACAGTAAATGCTTCTTGAACTCAATTTTCGTTTGTAAAGAAAAATAATAATTTAACATTTATCTTTCGCTTCTAATCAGTATAATTATTAGCAATAAAAATTGTTGTTATTAGGACTTGAGTCCCTATATAACCACTCCAACAACTCCGGCTGATACACCCGACTCGGAGTTACACTCGGAAGCGCCTGTGTTCAATTTTGACTGGACTGGAGAGCAGCATGTGCCAAATCTGAAGATCTTCCGCAACACTAACCACGAAACGAGAAAAACTCATGACATTCAGCCGATAACTCTTCAGCTTCCAAAAAAGAAGAATCATTCTGAACAATCCAGAGATTTTTCCAAGTGAATAGAAAAAGGCTTTAGATTATTCTGCATTCTAGGAATTGAAAACCTTTTTTATTATTAAAAGAATTGTCATTATTTTCAATCTCGGTCGAAAAGCTTTTCGAGAGTTATTTTTTCGCCTATATAAAACGGTTTTTTTTCTAAAAAGGGATTTTTTTCAATTTTTTTCAAATTCCTAAATGCCTAAATTTGAGCCTAATTCACGACTGTCTTTTCAAAAATTTGACGGAATGTAAGAGTACTTTAATATATTTATTTTCTTATTCAATGTTTTAAATTTAAGAAAAATTAATTCATTCCTTTAAGTTTAAAACATTGAGTATTTTTTTTATTTTTGTGCCTTGAATGAAAAATAGATTAATTTTAATTTTTAATACTTTTTTGGGGGGTATTTGTAATTTTTATTTTTAATAAAACAAAATAATAGTTGAAAAATTAGTTGAATTGAAAAACTCTTCAATATTTTGGTTTGTAGTTAGAGAAAAATACTTTTAACATCATCGTTGAATTAGTTTTCACTTTAAACTAAAAAAAATGTTGAAGAGTCTTGAAGCTTTTTATTAAAAAAATTTTAAAATAGGTATTAATTTTATTAAAATTTTTAATTTTATGCAAAAATAATTTGTAAATTAAATAGAAAGAATATTAGGAAAGTATTCAAACATTTTTAAAAACAATTTTTTTCGATAATGTTTAGTTTTCAGGTAGTTAAACAGATTAAATTTCTGTAAATATACGAAACGTAATCAATTCAACAAATTGAAAAAGTATTTCTATAATTTTAGTCTTTAAATGAAATTTAAAAATTCTATCCTAAAAAAATATATTTCTCAAAGTTTAAGAGTGTGAAGAAATATATTGCAATTGCAATTAAAAACATAAATAAATAAATTATAATTATAGTAAATTATAGTAAAAACAATTTTTTTTATGAGAAATATAATATAGACGATAATAATGAATTTCAAAAATACGCCTTACAATTTGCTGTTAAGATTTACGCCGTATATGAAATAAAAGTAGAAAAATGCAGCGAATAAAGAAATAGAAATTATCTTTTTTCTTTTCTGTGTTAAATATTTAAAGAAATCAATCAGTATTCTATTTTTAATACCATTATTAAATTATAAAGTCAAATTATTAAATGATAGTTGATGTCATTTTAAATAAAAAGGAAAATTATTCTGTTTTTTATCAATATATTTAAATTCATTTTTATTCCAATGAATCAATATGACAAATATTTAGTCCTTCATCTCAAAAAGTAAAATAAATGAAAATCATGAATTATTATTTATTATTACAAAAATAATAAAATATAAATTTATATTATTTCATGAAAATTGAAATATTTATTAAAGAAGAAAAATTGCACCTTTCGAAAATAAAATTAGATATTTTATGCACGGCATTCTAGGTATCATATGAAATTTTAATTCAGTAAGATTGTATTTTTTGATATAAAAAGAATGACATATGAGTAAAACTACTTTATAGACAAAAACAGTCATTGTGATGACAGGCAGAGTAAACTCTTGATAGTTGGTATCTCTTGAGAGAGAAAGAAAGAAAGAAGGAAAAAAGGAATGAAAGGGAGAGAGAGAGAGAGAGAAAGTGTTTTTTCTTATTTTTAACATCACATCGTCTTATAGTTCTGACAGTTGGCACAGCCTAAAGTCATCAAAAAAGAAGAAGAAGAAGAAGATCACATCTACTAGACAACCATTGCTTCGGAATAGCAATCGATTTAATTTTATTTTCGTAACTAAATTAAAAGACAAAAAATTAAATAGTAAAACATAAAATTAACACAATTTCCTAAAACCAATTTTTTAAATTAAATTATAAAAATTTAGTAGAACAAAAAATTGATTTTCTTTTTAAATTGTATTAAAAAATGTCATAATTTTCAGGGAAAATTGTAATTCAATTTTTGAAGCAAAAATTTTTTTCTAATGAATTTAAAATTCTAATATAAAAATTTAGAAACGAAATTTTTGGTTTCTAGTTATGAAATTGGCATGTTCTCCAGTGACAGTTCTATAATTTAATTCTTCAAATAGAAAATTTTATGTGACAAAATTAAAATTCTACTTTAGAAAAAAAAATTTTACTTTATTTAAAAATTGTGAATTGAAATTTCGGGGTCAATTTTTGAAGTAAAAAATATTTATTTCTTAATGAGATTAAAACTCTACTAAATTAAATTTTTTCATTTTGAAATTGAGTAAAGAAATTTCTCCCTTCCTTTTTCAAATTGTATTATAATAACCTGTTTTTCTGAGCCTGAAATTGTAATTGAATATTGAATTTTGAAATAGAAAATTTTGTTCTAAATTCAATTTTTATGAAATATTTCTTTAGTGGGACAATTTTTTTTCTCTTCTCTTTTCGTACATGTTTCCAAGTGGAAACTTTTAACGGAATTGAGAATTCTTGCGCTATGGGATTTTTACTGAGACAACATAATTTTTCCTTTTAGAAATGAAAAGCACTCCTGGGTCATTTATAAGACGGAGAATCTTGCTTCTGCTTTTGTTGCCTCTTAGCACCTAATCATTTGACCCCTTTTAAACTTATTTAGCCTCATTTCTTTCTCGTTGCTCACGTAAATGCTCTCGATAGTCTTTATAATTTTTTTTACTCTCTTTTGTTTTGCCTCCCCGCACACAACTTTAATCGATTTCCACATTTTTCCTTCGGGGGGAGAAAGAAAGAAGAAAAATAAATAAAGTGACAATTTTTTTAAATTGGAATTCAAATTCACTATAACTTTGTGTTTTGAATTTTGCGGCAAAAATATTACCAATTTTATATTCGAAACACAGAGGTCATGTGAGTGACGAGACGATATGTAGAAAAGAAGAGGGGACAGTCAGTCTCCACAGAACTTTGTAATCGAGCACACGAATATTAGAATAATTATAATAAACGTAATTTATCTTTGAATTCGATGTTCACATTCATTTATTTCTCACACCTAATCGCAGTAGTGCACATTTTGGTCCTTCGAGCCGGATTTATCTAAACGGTGGTGTGTGAAAGTGGTTGAAATTTTTGGACGAACAATAGTAGTGAACTGTAACGAAGCCATGCCGCCATATTAAGCACATGGCAAATCAAAATTTATAAATGGTGTGGAGACTCAACATTTACATAAGATAAGGGACGAACGACAATCAAGGAGACTATTCTTTGGATTTGGACTATTAAGTCATTCAAATTTCTAATCAACGGGGATTTTTTTCATTCAACGGAGACAAGGAAGCGTATCAGGCCGTAATATTGGAGCAAAGCGTGGTCAACGGAAACTGGGGAAAATTCGATGTCATCGCAGCAATCTTGAGGAATTGTCGGAATTTATTCTGTATTGTATGTGTGTGGATTTCTTTTAAATCATTTCGACGAAATGGTAAGCTGATTTATGTTTAATTATAACTAATACTTAATATTGTAAAATGGATGTACTCGAATTGAAAAAAAGGCGTACTACTCTTAAGGCAAAGGCTACACGTTTTAAGCATTATTTTGAAACTTATATTCCAAAAGTAGAAACCATTTTTGAAATAGAGTCACGACTAAATAAATTTAATGAATTTTACGCGGAATTTGACGATTTGCAAGATAAAATTGATTTATTATTGCCCGAACCGGAAGTAGCTGAACGGGAATTATTTGAAAATGCCTTTTTTGCGACCGTGAATATAGCGAAGAGAAAGATAAAAGAAAGTAATGTATCAGAGCAAACGACGAGACGATCGGATTCCGTGTTGTCAGATAATCACACTATACCGAGCGTGTCACATGCGCGGTTGCCAATTATCACTCTTCCAAATTTCGATGGGTCGTACGAACGATGGCAGAGTTTTCATGACACTTTTGTCGCGATGGTTGACGGAAACACATCTTTAGACTCTATTACAAAATTCCATTACTTGCAATCAGCCTTAACCGGAAAGGCGAAAGAATATATTAACTCGTTTGAAATAACACAAGAAAATTATAATTTAGTTTTAGAACTACTAAAAAAAAGGTATCACAATTCGCGATTAATCATCAACCATCACGTTCAACAGCTGTTTAACTTACCACAAGCATCGAAAGAATCGGTCGACTCTCTGCGTGCCTTGTCGGACGGATTAGAAAAACATACTAGAATTCTCAAACAGTTGAAGGAGCCGGTCGATAAGTGGGACACGATTTTGATATTTTTGGCCTCGTCGCGATTGGATAGCGCTACAAAACGTGAATGGGAATTAAGGGTTGTTTCTGATAAATTGTCAAAATTGTCTGAATTTTTGGATTTTTTAAATATTCGATGCGAGATGTTAGAGGCAATTTCGCCAAGCGGATCTAATTTGAATTCAACGTCGAGGAGTTTAAATAATTATGGAACAAAAAGGGAAACAAAGAATCTAGTTCACTTAGCGGCGGGTAATCCTTCGACTGAATGCACAATATGTAAAAAGGACCATAGAATCTATACTTGTTTAACATTTCGAAATTTGTCTGTCGATCAAAAAAGAAATAAAATCAAGGAACTTAATTTATGTTACAATTGCTTAGGATCAAGGCACGCTGCAAAAGACTGCAGATCGAATCAATCTTGTAAATATTGCGAAGGAAGGCATCATTCATTGTTGCATAAAAATAGGGTGGAATCAAGCTCAAATGAAATGCGTCAATGCGAACAAAAAAACGATTATTCAAGGGTTGAAAAAGATAATTCTACGCCAACGTCTATAGTGTGTATGTCACAAAAAAATATCACTGATCAGGTTCTATCGACGGTAGTATTATATATAAAAAACAATTTAGGTGAAAATGTAAAGGCAAGGGCGTTGTTAGATAACGGGTCAATGTCAAATTTTATGACAAGGAATTTATGTAATAAACTTAAATTAAAGGAAAATAAGGTGAAACAATTAATATCGGGAATCGATTTAACTCAAACAAAAATCAATTCTTATGTAAACGCTACGATTAGGTCGACACAAAATGAATATAATACAAAAAGCGAATTCTTTGTCACAAATAATATATCTCATTGTATACCTACTAGAGAATTAAATAGAGAGGAAATCACTATCCCTGAGCACATTATCCTAGCTGATCCTGAATATTATAAATCTATGCCAGTCGATCTTCTTTTAGGAACATCAGTTTTTTGGGATTCTCTTGAACCGCAGCAAATAAAACAAGGGCGAGGACATCCAGTGTTGCAGCTCACAAAGTTCGGATGGGTTCTGGGAGGACATTTGACAGCAACCAATTCAGAAAATCATTTCAAATCACGAGCTCCATTTTGTGGGTTTCTGTCCGATGTATCGCTCAATGATCAGGTTGAAAGATTTTGGCAGATCAACGAAGGAATTTCAAACCAAAAAAGGTCTGAAGAAGAACTGGAATGTGACAAGATGTTCAAGCAGTCATATACACGTGATGTTGATGGACGATTTGAGGTCGATATATTGCTGAAAAGAGATGCGAGTGAGCTTGGAGAATCTAGGAGCAATGCGGAAAAGAGGTTACTTGCAACAGAGCGTCGGTTTCTCAAGGACGATTCAATGAAGGTACGATATAGTAACTTTTTAGCGGAATATTTATCTGTAGGTCATATGTCTCTTATTCCAGAAGATCAGATATTCAAGGATGTAAATTATTTACCTCACCATGCGGTGATCAAGGAGTCGAGCACATCAACTAAACTCCGAGTGGTGTTCGATGCTTCGTGCAAGACGAGGTCGGGAATTTCGCTAAACGACTGTGTGATGGTGGGTCCGACGATTCAAAAAGAACTCTTCGACATAATAGTTCGCTTTAGACAACATCGATTCGTTCTCACAGGCGATGTAGTCAAGATGTATCGACAGATTTGGGTGAAGCCAGAACAGCGGCGACTGCAATGTATTCTGTGGAGAAATGAGAAAACTCAGCAGTTGGAAACCTTTCAACTTAACACGGTGACGTTCGGAGTTGCTTCATCACCATATCTGGCCACTCGATGTTTGAGGCAGTTGGCGGAGGATTTTGAATCGTCACACCCTCAGGCATCACGGATTATCAGAGACGACTTCTATGTCGACGACCTGCAGACCGGTGGACAAACAGAGGAAGAAGTCATCCGAATTAAGGATGAAGTCACAGCAATTCTGCAGTCGGCTGGTTTTGATCTACAAAAGATCTACTCAAATGTGGAAGGCTTGAGTCCTGACAATGATGATTATAAGATTACGGAAATAAAGACGCTAGGACTTTGTTGGCAACCTGGAGATGATCGTTTGAGGTATCGCACGTCTTATCAAGCGGATTCTAAATCTGTCATCACCAAGAGAAGTATATTATCAATCATTTCTCAGGTCTACGATCCGCTGGGTCTGATTGGTCCATTCACGGTTCGATCAAAATTACTCTTGCAGTTCTTATGGAAGCTGAGGGTGAATTGGGACAGTCCCATCCCGAATGATCTGAAGGAGAAATGGCTCTCGCATTGTGAACAACTAAAGGAGATAAATAACATCGATATTCCTCGATACGTTCTTATCGAGTCGCCACAAACGATTCAGATTCACGGTTTCTGCGACGCATCTGAGGTTGCATATGGCGCATGTCTGTATATGCGTTCAACCAGCTTGGATGGATCAACACTGGCGAGACTCATCTGCGCTCGTTCAAGGGTAGCACCACTGAAGTCTACGAGTTTGCCGAGACTTGAACTCTGTGGAGCTCTGTTGCTGGCCACACTATTTTCGAAAATCACAGAAGCATTGACCGTTAAGATTGATGGATGTTTCTTTTGGAGTGATTCCACAATCGCACTTGCCTGGATCAAGAGTGATTCGAGCAGATGGCAGACTTTCGTAAGCAATCGTGTTGCTGAAATTCAGCGGCTCACACCAGGTGACAAATGGAATCACGTGGCGACTGATCAGAATCCCGCTGATTTTCTATCTCGAGGAATGGACGCACGGAACTTGTCAACTTCGAATCTTTGGTGGAAAGGGCCAAGCTGGCTCCAGGAGGGGGAGGATTCATGGCCGCAAAGTAACATTCACATTTCAGATATGCCTGAGCAAAAGAAATTGATGATGACGTTTGCAGTGCTAGAAACGAAGGACTTCTCAATCTTGAGAAGATGCTCATCCTGGAACAAATTCTGTAGAGTTATTGCATACTGTCTAAGGTTTGCAGGGAATCTTCGTCTGAAACATAATAAAGAAGCACGAATTTCTGGATCATTGTCTGCAGCTGAATTATTGAGAGCCAGGACAACACTTTTAAAATTACATCAGGAGGAAGAATTTCCGAGAGAATTGCACGATCTTCGACGTGATCAACCGATTCATCACAACAGCAAACTTCGAACATTGAACCCGTTCCTGGATGAAGAAGGTTTGATGCGGGTGGGGGGAAGATTGACTCATGCTCCATTATCCTACTCCCAACGCTTTCCTATCATCATGTCCAAAAAACACGTGCTCACAGAAATAATTATTCGCGACTGTCATTATCAGAATCTACATGCTGGATCACAATTGTTAGCCGCAACGTTGCGCGAGAGGTACTGGATTGTATCAATGAGAAGTGCTATTCGTCGAGTCCTGAGTAAATGTATTTTATGTTTTAGATTAAAACCCGCAGTTTCATCACAACTGATGGGCAATTTGCCAGAGGTACGAGTAACGCCGTCGAGACCATTTGCTAATGTAGGATTAGATTACGCAGGGCCTTTTAATATAAAGATATCTAGAAACAAAACTGGCAAGGCGTATCTTTGCGTTTTCGTTTGCATGGCAGTGAAGGCTGTGCACTTGGAGTTGGTATCAGACCTGACAACAAACGCCTTTTTAAACGCGTTGAAAAGATTTATAAGTCGTCGTGGTAAATGCTTAACGATAATGTCTGACAACGGTAAAAACTTCATCGGAGCAAAAAATGAATTGCAAAAAATTGTGAGGAGTTTGTTGTCAGAGAATGAGAGTAAAGAAAAAATCATGAATTTTGTGGCGAACAATTCTATTAAATGGAGTTTCATTCCACCTTATTCGCCGCACATGGGGGGATTATGGGAGGCCGCAGTTAAATCTGCCAAATCTCATTTAAAAACGGTAATTAATGACACGCCGTTAACGTTCGAAGAACTTTATACCGTGATTGTGCAAATTGAATCTATCTTGAACTCGAGGCCGTTGTGTCCGTTATCGGTTGATATCAATGATTTAAACGTGTTGACTCCTGGTCATTTTCTAATTGGCACGGCCTTGAATTCAATTTTGGAGGAAGATGTTCGAGACGTTCCCGTGAATCGAACGAACAGATTCCAATTATTAAGTAGAATGCAACAATGTTTTTGGCAAAGGTGGTCGGCCGAGTATGTGACGCAGCTTCAATCGCGTTTAAAATGGAAACAAAAAGATCGAAGTGAACATGTACGGGTTGGACGAATGGTTGTGATTAAGGATGACAATTTGCCACCTCTACGATGGCAACTAGGGCGAATAACCGAAATGCACCCTGGTGCCGATGGATTGACAAGAATTGTAAGTGTTAGGACGGCTTCGGGAATCGTAAAAAGGTCTTTACCAAAGATATGCATTTTACCTCTTGATGAGAAAGACTGATTAACAAGATTTTCACTCTAATATTTAATAATGACAATTAATGTATTTTTTAAACGCTTCTATTGTTAAAAGAAGCATTTCAAGGGGGCCGGGATGTTTTGAATTTTGCGGCAAAAATATTACCAATTTTATATTCGAAACACAGAGGTCATGTGAGTGACGAGACGATATGTAGAAAAGAAGAGGGGACAGTCAGTCTCCACAGAACTTTGTAATCGAGCACACGAATATTAGAATAATTATAATAAACGTAATTTATCTTTGAATTCGATGTTCACATTCATTTATTTCTCACACCTAATCGCAGTAGTGCACACTTTGGAATGTTTTTAAATAACATTTTTTTAACCTTTTTACTGAGAAATTAAAAAAAATTATGTAATGATAATTAAGATATTCTTTATTCACTGGAATTTAGGGCTTTCTGTTTCCAAATTGTTTTACGGCATAAATTGTCATGTCTAAAGTTTGACAATTAATTTATAAATAAAGCGATTAGTGTTTTAATAAAATAATTTCTTTATAATTTTTCCAATAACAATATTTTCGCAGGACAAATAGTTTATGAATTTTCTTTCTCAAATTAATAAAAACTCCATAAGTACAGTTAAAATTGCAATTTTTAGGGTTCCGTACACCTAAGGTGTACCGAAGGAAGGCTACTGACGCCAGAGTCTCACCAATAGGTGACTTTGGCGTCCGTAGTCAAATCGTGCCCTTCTCCACTAGCGGCTAAACTATTTGACCTATAGAGCTCAAATTTGGTAAAGATATGTATTTTCACATGTGAATTACAGGAAAAATATGGAGAATCTGATTGGATGCGATGGTCATAGTGTTGCCAAGGAAAAATTTAAAAAATTTTGAAAATACTTTTTTTCCCTAACATCTAATTTATTTAATCTAATGAGCCAAAAAGTTGATATACTAGTGTATTTTCATAGTCTGATCACAAAAAATTTATTTAAGAAATTTTTTTTTTATTTTAGAAAATTGAACTGCCGGCGATAAAAAGAGTATACGCGTGACTTTCATTCGTAATTAAATTTTTTTGAAAATAGTTGTATTTACAAAATTATTTCAATACATTAAAACAATTAAAAATCTTGTCAAAATTCAAATAAATGAATACATATTCTGACTAAATTGATTTTTTTACTTAAAAAAAATTATTTTTTTAATATAATCATATTTTGGAAGTACTATTCATAAAAATTTGTAAAATAAATTTTTGTTAATTAAATAATTAAATTTCTAAAGGTTTTACATTAATAGAATTTTGAAATTTCAATAGACGCAATTGTAAAAAAAAATGTTTTTCAAATTAATTTTTTATAATACACTTCGATTAATGAAGATTTAAATTAAAATATGACGACTGAATATGGGGGATTTCATGTCAAGTGATCATGGGGTCTTTTGGTGTAATGTTTATTTCAATAATTTTTTACTCTTAAACAATTAAACATACGAATTTGACAAAGTACATCTTGGAAAGGTTTTTTCATGCTCTTTCGATTGGAAATAAGCATTTTGAAAAAAAAATTTTTTTGACCAAAAAAAATCAAAATCAAAAATAAATTTCAGTTTTTGGTCAAAAATTTTTTTTTTCAAAATGCTTATTTCCAATCGAAAGAGCATGAAAAAACTTTTCCAAAATGTACTTTGTCAAATTTGTATGTTTAATTGTTTAAGAGTAAAAAATTATTGAAATAAGCATTGTACTGAAAAACACAAAAATTTAACCCCCTCCCCCTCGGAAAATATTGGACTAGGTAAAAAAATATTTTCACGAAAAATTACTATCTATTAGTACTACAAAAGCCCTAAGTTTTGCTACGATTGGAGAAAAATTTTTCTCCACCTTGATCACTTGACATGAAATGCCCCATATATAAAAGCTGGATCAGATAAATTGCCCAGAGTCACTGTTTTACTGATTTTATTATTGAGAGTGATTTTTTTAATGCAGCAGAAACTCGTGGAGTTAAAGCATGAAGTAGTGTATAAGGAGACCGAACGACCATGCAAATTTTGTATTAAAAGTGGACCAGATCTTGGTACCTGCTTAGAAGACGAAAAAATACCGAAAGGAACACTAGCGCTGCATGTGGCGAAATTATGAAAAGCAACAAACATAACCTATATTATTTGCTTATGATTATCCAATGTGTCAAATCTTTTTTAAATATTAGCAAAGTAAAATAAATATAGTTTTATTTTCTGTATTATAATTCTAGAAACTGTGAATGAACTGTATTTTACATTTTTCCTATGGGCAGCGCTAGTGTTCCTTTCGGTGTTTTTTATTGGCGATTCCAACAGTTCAACCAGCGATCCAGTGATAAATAATAATAAACACATGGCAAAGAGCTACCGAAATCGAGATTTCGTCAAATTTAATTAATTATTTTATTATAGATTTTTTAAAATGTCGTGTATATTAAACTTGAACATGAGTTTAATGTTCTTAAAGGTTTTTTCGCTTTTTTAATAGCTGCAAAAGAAGTTGTAAAACAAATTATTGTTCTCAAGTGTCAGAGAGAAGTCATTCTGAGATGAATGAGTTACTCTTTCATCTCGGAATGACTTGGATCAATATAAAATAACTATTTCATAAAAGATTTAAACATAACATAGTTTTTTCCAAAATTGTAAAACTAGAAATCTTAAAATAATTTAAAATTAATTTTAATTAAATTGTTATTTGCATTAAAATCCATTTATCATTTTTGAGGTTACGTTTGGATTTTCTTTTTTCTTTACAAAACGTTTACTTAGAAACATTTATTTAACAATAAAAATTATCAGTTTAAGTTTTACAGGATTTGGATTGGTCTTAATAATTCTGAGACATAAATTAAAGTCAATTTTAATAAAAGAGTAACTTTTCTCTCTGACACTTGAGAACAATAATGTGTTTGCAACTTCTTTTGATGCTATTAAAAAAGCGAAAAAACCTTTAAGAACATTAAGCACATGTTCAAGTTTAATATACATGACATTAAAAAAATCAATGGTTCGTTGGTTGGTTTTGATTTTGTCCTTAAATCCCCGAAGGTCCAATAGCTATGACTTTTATTTTTGAATTTCCCTTTGTTCTGAATTGCGATAATTTGATATATTAATTTTCCTTTATTTTGTATTATCCTTTCTTTCTTTCTCCTTTATATTCCTCTGTACATTTACTCGTAGATATAGTTGATATTTCTGGGATCTTGTTATGTAGATAGATCCTTTCTTGTGGTTATAGTTATTATATGAATTGGATTAAGGTGATTGTGGGTGAATGTGGTAGATATGGATAGTAGGATTAAGAAGAAACCCCAGTTTGCCAGTCTGGAGCTGCTCATAGCTACAACATTAAAAATATTACAATAAAAGATGACAAAAATTGTTTAAAAAATTTTGGGACTTCGACATGCATGCCCTTCCACATCAACAAAACTGCCCTTCTGATATTTATAACTGGATCAGTAGTGTCCGAAATACCACCCAATAAAAACTTAAGAAATCTACGTCTGCCCTTAGCCAAGAGTATGCAGTCACACAGTAGATGTCTAAGAGTGAGTTCCGAACATCCACACTTGCAAAACAGTTGTTTCTCTTATGAGATTCTAGCAAAGTGTTCACTTGTACGGGTATGACCAGTTCTCAAAGCTGTGATAAGATTAGTTGAATATCTGTTTAGGTTAAATTTCTTAAACCAAGGTTTAATAGTACATTATGCAACAAACGAGGTTACCTCCCTTGTTCCATACTTTGCTTTATACAACAAAGACGTATTATGGTTACTCTATACTACCTGTACCGGTGCATGCCAAGTTCTCCCATATAACCCAGCTGGTCAATAAAGTAACCATTATTGCCCTAGGGAGATAAAGGGTACTTTATTGACCTGTGAGCGGTCAATAATATACCCTTTAAATCCCTAGGGCTATAATGGTTTCTTTATTGACTGTTGGGTTATAAGGGGGAACTTAGTACGCGCCTGTACAGGTAGATAAAGTGACCATAATACGTCTGAGTTGTATAAAAGTTTTTACATTAATATATTGATAGTATATATTGTTATGTGGTTTTGAAAATTTAATTCTATAAATAAGTCCAGTTTTTAGCTAGGATCAGGATCGTCTTTTATTTCATTGCCTATGAGTATATCAGTGGAATTGGTTTGGGTAATTTGATCCCAAGATAGATTAAAGTAGGATAGTTTGACAGTAGTAATCATAAGACTTCGCATCCCCTCCGTAAATCTATATGAAGCCAGTATATCAATTTTGTCAATAGTATTTTTCTTTAATGCAATGATTGAAGTTTAGTATTAGTAACGCTGGTGTCATATTGAGAAGATCTAAGTGAAACCTGTTGAGCACTATGTGATCTTAATAAGGTAGGATGAGGAATTCCTGCCTCAGATAAAAGAATCGGACTAGGTACCGTACGAAATAAGCCCATAATAATCCTAACAGATGTGAATATTGCCCGATCTATGCCCATCAAATGTGTTTTGCTTATGGTCCATGCAAAATTTATACCCTAGTTAGAAAGAGCACACGTCAAACCCTTAAAAACTGTTAGCAGAACCTTGGGTGTAGGACCATCATTAGTTTTTGAAATAATACGAATGACATTATTAGCTCTCATGATTTTTTTAATGATGTGATCTACATGTGGATGCCAAGTAAGAGACTGATCAAGAACAATTCCGAGGTACATAAGCGTTTTGTTTGACTGTAATATTTGCAAATTATTCTGTTTTCCAAAAGCAATATACTGTCTATCCTTGAGTGTGTTACGATTTTTCGAAAAAACTATATACTGTGTTTTGGTATGGATATCTCCAGGCCCCTTTCCAATAACCACTCAGACAGCTGATTAAATGCAGTTCTAATCTGTGCGTTAGCCACTTCGATGCCTATGTAAGACGAATAGACCAAGATGTCGTCGGCGTACATTATTATTTTTACATCTTCACGCTGCAAAAAGGAATGATGTATATCGATAACCAGTGAGGAAACTGCATCCTTGACCGATTTACCCTTTCGATTTACCCCTTTAGAAAAATCAACTTCGGTGCAGAACTTCTCGAATGACTCGGTCTTAATTTTTCTTAATTCTCGTTTAACATTGTTCTTGATCTTCTTATATTTTATGATGTTATCTTCGATTTGTACATTTAAATAATTTTTAAGAGCCTCTCTTCTAAAATCCACCAACTCTTGGCATGCAGAGTACCACCAAAGTGGTCATTGACTGGAACCATTTCACAGTCCTCCTGGTTATCTTTCTTTACAAAAATTGGAGCTTGGAGAGTGATTAAGTTAATCTTTTTTTTTAAACTAGCTTTACAAAATTGAATATATTTTCATTTATAAGACATGTCTAAAATGAAATGCACTTTAACATGCCATTTAACATGTTTTTTTTACAAAAATTGATCTTGGAGAATAATTAAGTTAAACTTTTATCAAAAGTAACCTAACAAAATTAAATACGTTTTCATTTATAGAACATGTTAAAAAAAGAATTTTACATAAAGTATGCCTAAGTTCGTTGTTTAAAGTATTCTTAGTTAAAATTTTTTTCGTTGGTAAAGATATTTATTTAGGTTATTGTGTCTTTAGTTTAGTTATATCATTTTAAAAGCATTTTGTCTAGTTTGACTTTATTCGCTGATCTTTTTTATTTGTTTCATATGTGTTAACGTAACGATGACTTCATAAATTGTATTCAATGTGATTGTCATAATTAAAAAATTTTGTTATTTTCGAAAAGAGAAGAAAAAACTGTGACGACAATTCTGTTGTCATGCCCCCCCTTTTAATTAGGCTGACGTCCCTTGGCAGCCATTTCTAAATGCTTTTTTTCCTTTTTTTCCTTTCCAATTTTTGAGTTATAGTATAATTTTGAGTTTAGTTTACAGTAGGGCCAAAACTAGTTAGTTTTTCGTAGATTTCCACATTAATTTTGAATTTAATACGATTTCACAGTAAAAAGAAGGTATTTTATTTTAATATCGTTCGGCAGTCACTTTAAAGTTGTTTCTAAACGTTATCAAAGGCGTCTTAAACTGCATTATTTTTTTAAGTTGTAAGTTGGAAAAATGAGATTTTTAAATGTTTTAAAAGTATATTGACTGCAATATATTTTGGGATGCTTCTTTTTGCAGTGTTATTTTATTGTTTATGCAGAAATTATATTTTTAATTTTCTTATTGGTTTGCATATTATCTTTGTGTTTATTGTAATGTGTTTTTCAATAATTTGAAGATCTAGTGTGGTAAGAAAACAACTTTATCCTTATTTTCTTGAACTTGTGTTTTAACTATATTACTAAAAAAATAAACAGAATCTTAGCTGTTTGTATTTAATTGCATTTTTACCAACCTAGATATTCACTTGCTCTATGATATGTAATTTTTTTGAATTTTTTTGTTATACTATATTTTTTAAATTGCTGTGACAAAGTTTATAATTTAAAATTTTTTGTTTTGTCCTTCTTAACGTATTTTATAAATCATAAAGTCTATAAATATTTTTTTTAATATACAAATTTTTTTTAATTTTGATATTTATTTCTATCGAAGAATACATGTAATATTTTCTACTTTTAATAATTCGAAAATACATAATTCCATAGAATAGAAATTTGAATTCATGACAAATTATTTTTTGAAGAAATTTATAATTATAAATTTTTTCTTTTAACGACGATAACAAATTTATTTATAATTTTAATCATCATTTTTCATAATACCATTATGAAATAGTTTTACACAGATTGCAGAATATAACATAATACGCAGTAATAAGATAAAAATTTCGATTTATAAAAATACTATCATTTGTTTAAATGTTGTAAGTTTTTATACTTTTCTTGAAGAATTCTGTTTCAATTTTTTTAATAATAATCAGGAATTTTCCTGCATCTTTGTATCATTAAATTATTATAATGATACATGGTCGATAGAATAGATTTTGAATTTAAAAAAAAGTCTTTTAAACTATAAAATTTTTGTCATTAAAATACACAATCTTAGTCATTATTAAGAAAAAGATCAAAAAACATAAGCGGATTTTGTGAATGTTTTATAGTTTGTTTAAAAGACGTGTGAGATTTAAAGAAAAAATGTTTAATTATTATATAACACTGTTTCTTTATTCGACTTTTTTATAGATAATGTAAGATTCTGATTCTTTAAATTAATTATTTTAAAAAAATCTGGTCATATAAATTTAAGAATGAAAAATTTTCAAATTCTTTCTTATGCTTAACCGTTTAAAAATTTTATTTTAAGCATTTAAATTTAGTGCATCAGAGCATCAATAAAACATTTTTTAAAATCATTTTAACGAATAATATTCTTTATATCATTATAATATTTTTAATTATGAAATTCTTTTTGTTTTTTTCAGTATAGTTTATTTGGTTAATAATAATAAAATTATACACAAATGTAGTTTTATATATAAAAAAAGAAAAATGAGAGAACATTCAAAATTTCATTTTTGTAATTTGTTAAAAAAATTTATTTTTTTGATTTTTTAATGAGTTTTTATGATGATAATTTTATATTATTATTATAGAGTAACCCATTAGTTTAAGTTTATTATTTATTTTAAAAGAATTAACTAGGCTCATGTTTATATGTGTTACTTTTTGAATCTTTAATAAATGTATTATGAAAAACTTATTATTTTTTTTACTTAATTAGTAAACGAAATTATTTCCATATATTTTTTTACTGTTAAAAGTATTTTGACTTTTTTTTGCTCTTCGCAAGAATAAAATAGTATATATCCAAAAATACAATATAATAGAAAATAAATGTTCAACCCAATTAATTTATATTTATATTACAATTAGTGTATGTGATTTGAAAGGGATAAATAAGTTTAATATTTTACCCTAGAAAATTGTTAAATATGTTTCATGCTTAAACTACTATGACTCCTCCCCACTTGATTTTGACTATGTCTAACCTATTCCTAACCTCTCCGAGTTAACTTTTGTTACGAATTTCCTCCGCGTTTTATCCCGTAATTTTTCGATTTCTTCAAGGTGAGGCGTATTTAACTTGCGTTTCGAATTTCCTTTGAGGTTAAATCCTTGTTCTTTAACTAGATGAACCCCTTTTTCTTCAACTAATTTTCGTAAGTTTGTCCATTTTCTTCTACTGTTCCGTTTTCTTTTTGATTTCGGCTTCGATAAATTGTTCTCTCGTGCGAATGACATTATTCCAATTGTACTCAAATTGTGCTGAGTGTCGGTTTTTAATGTCGTCATCTTTCTATTACTATCCGTGTTCCGTGTATTCGTTTTTACTTTAATTGCAAATTCTTCTGCTACATTCTTGGTCTCCTTGTTTTTGTTTTTTTCGATTAGGCGTTTCTTCCCTGAATAATCTTGAATTTCTGTTGCTAATTTGTTAGATCTTTCGTCGAAATTTTCGGCCTCTTCTGATAGCTCTTGGTTCACAATTTCTTAAAAAATAGTCTTATTTTTTGTAAAATCTTCTTTCTCTTCAGTTACATCTATAGTGAAACTCATAATCACTGCTTCTCGTTTTTCTTCTACATTCTCTTCTATATTAGGAATGGCATTAACTTCGTTTGATCCTTTACTTTTCTTTACAACTTGTGCCTCATTGACGGGGGGTGAGACACTATAATTCAATTGTTTTTGGTCCCTTAAATAATTTTGGTTTGTGAGTGAACCCTGAAAACATATTGAATAATCAATGTTAAAAGGTGTTTCGTTAAAGCTCCTGTATGACCCTTCGTAGTCGTCATATCTGTGGTCTCTACGATCATCTCTACTGTAATCATCCTGGACGTCCTTGTATCTTCTGTATCCGTATCGATATCCAATTCTTTGTTTATCAGTACTATATCTCTGTTGTGAATTATTGGAGTTATAGTTATACTTGTCAAAATTATAATTATCCTTATAATAATATTCTCTTTCATAATCATGTGACTGCATGTTTCTGCTCTGTCTATTTTCCCTAAAATTCTTGTTTTTATTTCTGTAGTTAAATCCATTAGAATTATGGCTTCTTTAACTATATTGTTGTTTTTAAACCCGAAATTATATTTTAATTTTTAATTATTTTAGATTTCTAAATATAAACTGTCCTGACATTGTTCTACAATTTTATGGTTTCTTAGTATGTCCTAAAAAGTCATGTATTTGTTTCGTAAAATATATTTTGCCATTTGTCAGATATGAAATTAATTACGAAAGAAGTAATAAAAACTTTATTAATTTACTTTAATTACCTTAAAGTGTATGAGTCATTTTAATTGTTTATATAAGCATTTCTTTCAATATATACATCTTACTGACCTAGTCACCTGAGGTGTAATCTGACTCGGTGTCGCGTAACCACGTTCGTATACCCATCTAATCTTATACATTGTCTCTCTACATTTTATTTATATTATATATTTTATGACTCATAAATATAAATCAAATAATTTTGTATCAATTTTTCGTTAATTATTATTGAAACAAAATTTTAAACTCAAAACTCAACTTTTATGATTCTGTGACTTCATTTCTACGATATTTATCTAGTAATTTTTATTTTATCTTCACTGATGTTCTTAGAAGGAGGCCCTTTTTTATTTTCTTTGAGCTCCAAACCTGGCCTTGCTCCTCGGATTTATGTTCCTTTTTTTTATTCTGTTGCATTAGTTTTTCGTGTTTAGTTTATATTACTTATGTTAAAGTAGTAATTTTTCTTAATTTTTTTAAAAATAAAATTGACTCGCGATTTTCTTTTAATTAGTCCTTTATATTTTTTATTTTTTTTATTTAAGGTATAGACCAAAAAATTCCTCCAAGGAACTTTCTCTAAGCATATGTTTTTTTAATGTATTTCTTTTATCTGAAAAAGTTTAAAATGTATTAGTCACAATATACTTTTGGTTCATATAAATTGCATCAAAGCAAAATTTTTCAAGTAAAAAAAATGTTGTGTAAGTGTAACTTCTGTTTTTTTCGTGTACCTACAACTTTTAAAAATCTAAAATCCACTATTGCAAAAGTAAAGGAGAGTAATCTCACCGCTGCCACCAATTGTAATGTATTAAAATTATGGATAATAATTTAATTAACAATAAAATTAAAGGTAAAATATTACACAAGAAAACTTGTAACCTTTAAAGTTTGGTAGTGGATCCCCTCCTTCCTACTCATTGTTCAAGTAGTGAGGTGAGAATCTCTACTGTTTGGAAATAGTGGATTTTAAGGTTTTGGAAATGTTGTGTAGATGTTAATAAAGTTAAACAAATTTACATAATAATGAAAATATATTATAACTTCTAAATCCTAATACAATTATCTAAATTTTCCTTTTTTACATTATTTTAAAGATTACAATCTTTATCTTCTTTTAAGTATGTGATTCTACACAATATCTATTTTCTGATGCGTAATGTGTTTATGTGCATGTTTTGTATTTTAGTGTGTAAAACAACTTAGGTCAGCTTTGTCATATATGTATTTATATATTTTCTTTAAGTTTTATTTCCTTTAGTTTATTTTTATTGTGTTTTAACTCGCTTGCACTTTATTTAACCCTTTAACGACGAGATATCCTGCTTTTCAACATGAATTTCAAACGCCTACAATTAGTAGAAACAAGCCATAAAATTTTTCAAAAGGCCATATTCTACTATTTTTGGGGTCACTCTTTCGAATGGCGTGGTCAAAATTGTCAAAAAATGATATTAAACCCTTCTTTTTTCAAAAATACTTAAAAATGTCAAGTTTTTTTAATGCAATTTTTTTTAAAGAATTTTTTTCTCCACCATAACATTTTTTAAATAGAACAAAAAGTATCAGAAACGTGTTCCCTATAGTTGTACTTAAAAAATATCCATTTCTAATTTTTATTTTTTTCGATTTTGAATCTAAAATGGCGCTTGAAGGACAAAAAAATTTCCTAATTTTATGTAAGATTACAAACTTTTTCAAAATTGCTCAAATCTAATTGAAATTTGTTACTCGGGGGTTTTGGGGGTCGCTGATTACGAATCTGAAGTCAGATTCAAAAATTTAAAAATGGCGGATCCAATATGACGGTCGAATTTTGTGAAACTTATTGAATTCAGTTTAAACTCGTTACTCAGAGATTTGCATGAAATTTGTTACTCTGGGGTTTTCGGGGTCGCTGATTTTTAATATGAAGTCGCCTTAAGCCTTTAAATAATTAAAGTTACCCGATTCTCACCACGAGGAGGTAGGCGATATAGAGAATCACTTTTTATGACTTTTTCAGTGATTTTTAATTTTTTCATTTTATTTTTTTTTAATTTTATAATTTACTTCTTTCAAATTTTTATTAAAAACTATTCATTGGTATTATGCGCTTTTTTGAAGCATTTGTCACAGTAATATAATTTGCATGTTTTGCAGTATTTCCTTGTTTGGATTTTGCATTTTGAGGTGCAACTGTATCGAGGTAAATGCTGTTTTTCTGTCTCATATACTGACGACTTTCGTACTTTTGTACCTCCTCGTGGTGAGAATCGGGTAACTTTAATTATTTAAAGGCTAAAGGCGACTTCATATTCAAAATCAGCAACCCCGAAAATCCGAGAGTAACAAATTTCATGCAAATCTCAGTAATTTTGGAAAATTAAGCTGCCATTTTGGATCCACCATTTTAAATTTTTTGAATCTGACTTCAGATGCGTAATCAGCGACCCCGAAAACCCCGACTAACAAATTTCAATTAGATTTGAGCAATTTTGAAAAAGTTTGTAATCTTACGTAAAATTAGGAAATTTTTTTGTCCTTCAAGCGCCATTTTAGATTCAAAATCGAAAAAAATAAAAATTAGAAATGGATATTTTTCAAGTACAACTATCGGAAACACGTTTCTGATACTTTTTGTTCTATTTAAATAATGTTATGGCGGAGAAAAAAATTCTTTAAAAAAATTGCATTAAAAAAACTTGACATTTTTAAGTATTATTTTAAAAAAGAAGGGTTTAATATCAATTTTTGAAAATTTTCACCACGCCATTCGAAAGAGTGACCCTAAAAATAGTAGGATATGGCCTTTTGAAAAATTTTATGGCTTGTTTCTACTAATTGTAGGTGTTTGAAATTCATGTTGAAAAGCAGCACATCTCGTCGTTAAAGGGTTAATATTTCACTTTTCATTTCTTACTTTCGTCACTTTATTTTATAACCATTTATTTATTCACTTATTTTATTACTTCATCTTTATCTTGTGGTCTATTATTTAGACCTTCAATTTAATTAAACAAACAAGGGCTTCGTACAATAACTTTATCTGTCACTATAGCCCTAACTCTCTGTCTTGGTCACGCCGAGACACACGGGCAAATGCCCAGGTTTTCCTGTGTCAATAGATTTTATTAATAGGCATTACAGTGGTGAAATCATACTTTAGTTTATTGCACCTGCTCGTTGCCAGGCGCTTTTCTGCGAGCTTGCAGTTTTAGGCAGTGATGTGATCATGGTTCATTAACCTAGACACACACCACTCTTTAAGTTTTACAATACATTTGTATCTGAAACCTCATTCTTTTAATTAAAGTTACATTCTTAATCTTTTTCAATGTAAATTTATAAAAATGTGAAATATTATTAACTGCAATAATTGAGAGATATTATATTTTATTAATATTTAAATTCTTTTTAAACGAGATTATAATGAAAAGATGAACTAAGTCTGTTTCGTTATTGTGTTTAACATGGATATTTGTATTTGTATTAATATTTTCTTATAAACATTATATTTATATTTTGTTATCACGAAAGGATATTTAGTGACGAAGTCGGTTCGTCACAAATGCCCTCCTTTTAATAGGCTGATGTCCCTTGTCAGCTGCGGGAAAGCATTATCGAATATCCTCTTTTAAAATTTTTAGATATAACTCGTTTGAGTTTTACAAAAATCGTATCCTGCTTATCTTTCTTTACAAAAATTTTAGCTTGGAGAGTGATTAAGTTAATCTTTTTTTTAAATCGAGCCTTACAAAATTTAATATATTTTCATTTATAAGACATGTCTAAAATGAAATGCGATTTAACATACCATTTAACATGTTTTTTTACAAAAATTGATCTTGGAGAATAATAAGGTTAAACTTTTATCAAAAGTAACCTAACAAAATTAAATGCAATGGGATTCAGCTTACCGAGATGAAGCGATTTAACAACTCCCTCCATCAATACTATACAGGGAGAAGGATCATTGTGTTTAAAGGTCTCCAATGGAGGCTAAGAAGGATTATTCCAGATCAAGAAATCATCAGGGTATTCCTTAGATCCATTCTCAATTTCCGTCTCAACTTGATTAGACATAATTAGAGATAAATAAGGTGTTCGAGATATAAAATCAGTGGTAATTCTAATATCTGCTGAAATAAATGACAAAGAATCGGAATCTGATATTTCTGTTGGTACTGAATATGTTTTATTTAATAATCGCATAGGGGCATGAAAGTAAAATAAGTTTTAACTTATTGTTTATAATTATATTTTAAAATTCTGTTATCACTAATTGTTTGTATCTGATTTTATAAAATAACACAGAACATTATTAACTGGTAATACCGGTTTGCTCGTTTAAAATAATTTAATTAGATTAAATCACCATTGCACATATTTATTGCCCTTGATAAGGATGTCCCGACGATCACCAATGAAATATAATATAAAATTTAATGATATTTATATAAGAATTGCAAATATTTTATTGGATCTGAATAAAAGATAAAAAAGGTTAAACTTATTTCTCGGTCTCAAAAGAATAAACCACGATGCATGACTCACATATATAAAAGACTCTCGAACCTTGTGCATGAGTATCTTCCTGGAGCTTATTAATCTATACAAGATAAAAAAATAGATTAAAATTAAATTCGTAACACTATATTATATTAAATTAACAAACATTTGTTTGGTAAACCGGCAGGATAAATATTCCCTTTATGAAACGACAGTTGTTTTCATTTAATGTTAATTTTATACTACCAGTTAAAATCCTTGGTAGGTGCAATTCAGAACGACTTGTTCAAACTTTTATCCTTCCAACATTCATAGCGCCAATGGCCGGCACCTCATGTTCAAACTCTCATATACAACATTGTAATTATCCAGATTCACTATATATATTATGCCTCTATTTTATAATTGGTTTCATACACTAAAATGAATCCAATTATTTCTGACACTTTATGACCTTTATGTAAAATTTCTTTTTCTTTTTGTTTCTTTATTTGGACTGAACTTGTTAGCACAACTGGGAGACGTGATAACACGTCTAATAGGAACAACTGCTTAAACGGAACCAAAAAAATCTATAATAAATTAATTAATTAAATTTGACGAAGTCTTGATTTCGGTAGCTCTTTGCCATGTGTTTATTATGAAAGTGTCACGTACATATTTCTTCAACTTTTTACCACTGGAGCGCTAGTTGAACTGTTGGAATCGCCAATTGACTATGTGGATACTAAAATTTGGCCCATTTATAATGTATTTAGTTCGGTCTCCATGAGTTAAAGCAAAAAAGTAAGTAATCTGGTATAATAAAATAAAGTAACATAACCTCTAAACTAATTATAATCTATTTTTCTATCTGCTACTATTTAATTTATTTAAATGTTATTTATGTTTAATTAAAATAAAAACCATTTATTATTATTTAAATATTTAATGTGTATAAACTTCTGTTAATTTAGTTACTTTTTATAATAATATGAGACCAGGCAATAGGTTATAAAGAACTTAGCGGAAATAGATCCTCTTGCATTGTTCGAGGGAAAATTTGTCATGAACATAGGGTACGAAACAAACCGTATATGTGCCCTGACGCGGTGAAAGGGACCTTACGTCTAAAAAAATTAATTTTGAGTTATTGATACCATTCTATCCAGATTTTTTCAATCGATATAATAGCATTAATAACTAAAAATTAATTTTTTTGGGCGTAAGGTCCCTTTCACCGCGTCAGGGCACATATGGTATTCATAACAGTGGATGAAAAAATGTAAAAAGTCGAATGTCAAGATTATGCAGCATCAGCATAATAGGTAATAACTGTACCATTAGAAAAATTTATTTTTATAATTCGTTTTTGCACATTTGAAGTGAAAATTAATTGACATATAATATTTAGTTATTAATAATGAAAAAAGTAAGTTTTAAACTCATTTTATTCTGCAAATTATATTGAAGGTAGCTGCAAGCAAGGCATGGCTTTCCTCATGTAGCTGCATCTTCGCATCTTCTCCTACATCAACTATTTGTTATTGGAAAAAACCTAAGTCAATCCTCCATAGTGACGGTTCGGTTTATTTCCAATATCCCTCAGAATGGGGGATAGCGTCACTTTCAGTGTCATATTCTTTGGGAGGATAGAAATAAAAAATAAACAAAAATAAATAAATTTTTAAAATACACTGGAACCTCCAAAGAGCGGACGGCTATATTCTTGGACCACTCTACGGAGATCGTCCTTGACGTCGAAAAGTGTGAACACCCAGGACCATACAGTGAACTACACAAATGCGTCTTTTGATTTAAAATGAATACGCAGAACATGCGTCGCAATAGGAGCACTTAAAATAGACGCTACTGCAGTGACTTTCTATTTTCTGTCCCCGCCTATCTCTTCCCCCTTACTCTTTTCTTTCCCGCTCATACAGCTCGTCCGCTCTTGGGAGATTCCAGTGTATACATAAATTCAAAAATTTATTTGTTTTAATCGTCTTTATAATTTATAATTTTTTATAATTTAATGTTTATTCTTATACCTATTCAATAATTTTTAAATGATAATGCATATTATTTTAACTACATTATTCATTTAAATATGTAAATAAATAGAAAGTTTAATTATATATTAATATACAGTACCGTCCGAAATTGTCAGTCCACCCATTTTTAAAGGAATGAAAAAAAAATTTTTAATATAAAATTTATGAAAACTAAATTTTTTTTGGTTTATATTTTGAAAGATAATAAAATTTTGAAAATACTAAGACCCTACAGAAGTCATTTGGCCAAAATTTGTATGAGATATTCTTAAAAATCGGCATTTTCAATGTTTTACAAAAATTTGAATAACTTCTAAAATAATTAACGCTTTTTAATCATCTTAAGCTTATTTTTTGTACTAAAAACTATTCTAAAACATATATAAAACATGATATTGTTATGTCTTACCTTATTATTATATTCCCTATGTTTCTCGATTTAACTCTAATTGAGAATATTTAAAGTTGGGACGAGGTTTGATAAATGACAAGAATAAATTTATTTGAACACAGTATATTTGAAAAAGATCAAAATTATGCAAAGATGAAATGAGCACTAGCTTTCTAAAGTGAGTCTAAAGTGGTTTCTCTGTTTACCTTAAAACAGCGGGGTTTGGTCCTAGCTTGCGACTTTTGAGATACAATGGCAATTGTCCGTTAATGGGTTAGTAAGTGATGCAGGTTGATGATTTACGACGCTCGTAAATTAGGCAGTTGAATAGGTATTATGTTTTTTTCAGCTTTTGTCACAACTCGAACGATATTTCTAAACACCAAATTTGACTTCAAGATGCACTGAATTTAGAATTTCACGTATAGATCAGGACAACTACTATACTGGGAATTGAGAGCACTTTTAACGAAGAGAGCCACTTATAATGATTAAAATTTTTAGACTGAATTACAGGTGACTACTGCTGACGATTACATTTTTAAGACTGACTTATGTTTGATAGTCTGGCCCTTTTTATACCAAATTCTGTCCATGTATTTTAGAAAAAGTTCGCTAAGCCATGCATTTGGAAAAATCTATGTTTGCAGGACACTTGTGGTGACACATTATTAGATCACACGTGTTCACCATAAGTACAGTATACTATTACAATTCGTTTCTTATAAATGTTGTTACAATTTTATAATTTTGTTTGTAATCACATTTTGTTTATTAATTTTTGTTATAATTATATGTTTATTGTTATAGTTGTTTATAATTATAGTTGTTTCAATTATCTTCTTATTATTGTTACAACTTATTATTATTCATTGGTAATTGTTAATTAATTCCCATTTTACATTAATTATTGTTAGTTAATTTTTATTGTTATTCTATCATTCTTATTATTATTTTTACTAATTATACATATTTATTGTTTATTATTAATAATTGTTAATAATAATATAAGGTTAAAATAATAATATGTCAATATCAATTATTTGTTGTTAAAGTCTGTGTTATTATTATCAATTATTATTTAACATATTGCCATTCATTATTCAAATGTTATTGTTATTATTTAATTAATATTAATTATAATGTTAATAATTATTATTAGTTAAAATTTAATAAAATGTTAATAACAATCAGTTGTTAATTTATTATTATTGCTATTAATGCTATTGTTATTATCGCTATTATTGTTGTTTTTAAACATTATTTAAAATACGTTACAATGACGTAACAATATGATGTAGATTTTTTAAGAAAATTTAATAAAAAAATATGTTTATATTTTACAAATTATTTTTCTTTTAATAATATTATTTCAAATTTTTCCAATTTTTTTGTCCAAGTTTAACATCATGCTTATTTCAAGAAAATAATTACAGGTTAATGCCTATAAGTAATTCTTATTTAGTAGAAAATGACCTTTAAAATAAGCTTAAGATTATTAAAAAGCGTTAATTATTTTAGAAGTTATTCAAATTTTTGTAAAATATTGATAATGACGATTTTTAAGAATATTTTGTTCAAATTTTGACCAAATGACTTCTGTAAGATCTTATTCTTTTCAAAATTGTATTGCCTTTCAAAACATAAACAAAAAAAATTTTAGTTTTCATAAATTTTATGTTAATAAATTTTTTGTATTTCTTTAAAAATGGATGGACTGACAATTTTGGCCGTTACTGTAATAATCTATAATATTAATGTAATATAGAAAATCAATTGTTAAAATCATGAATATTATTTATAATATTTATAATATTATTTATAATAATATTAATGTAATATAGAAAATCAATTGTTAAAATCATGAATATTATTTATAATACAGAAAAAAACTGTTAACTGGAACAGCGATAACTTTCGCTAAAATAGCGAAAGTATTCGATGCAATAACTAAAAATTTCGCTAATATAGTGAAATTTGTAGTTGTCCCAGGTGAAGATTTTTTTTGTGTTTCCTACCAGACAATTAATTAATTTTATAATTAGTACGTTTAAATTAATAATATATACACATAACATTTTTCTAAGAAAATTGCCCCAGTGTGTCCCAAACAATATGTAAAGCCCTAAAAAAGTAGGTCGGGGTGTGGCGTAGGCAACCGTCAAAGTGAAGGTTAAGAAAGGGGAAATTTCGGGCTAATCCGTCATTGTGGAGGATTGACTGTACTTTGTCAAATGCAGTCACAAATCAATGCATTTTTACTTGTTATTATGTCAAATGGGATTTGTAGAATGCGTCCCAAACACTTAAAACTAAATTTGAATAATCTCGCACGCAGGAAGGCTCGAACCCTGCACGTTCGGGACGCAAGTCGAATACACATGTCACTTAGCCACGCTAGCTTGGAAGATATTTTTCAAAAACTACGTTTTAAATTTCGGGATTGTATTAATCCCTTTTTATCTCTTACTCTATCACTCTTTATATTTCAGTTCATCTCTTTTTTAAAGTTTTAATTTCTCTTTATTTATCATGAAATCGTCATGTAGCTAATTCAATGTATAGGAAGGAAATAGACTGCCATTATTGAGCTAAGGGAATAAAATTGGTAAGTATATGTACTGACCAAGAAGACTGGAGACAGGAGGGCTAACTGCAGTAGTGGGGGTAGGACAAATATAGGGGATTACAAAGGCGTGGTTTGATTGCGCCAAACATCGTGTTTTGATTCTGCACTTCCCCTCACACACGCGTGTCACGTATTTAAATATATAACGTTAGAGTGTGCGAGATGTGCAGAACTGAAACAAGATATTTGGCGCAATCTAACCACGCCTTCATAATCCCACTAATTCTGACCCATTGCTGTGAGTGAGAAAACAGCCGAGTTAGCCCTCCTGTCTCTAGACTTTTTGGTACTGACATATAATTGGGATTAGAAAACAAAAGAAGAGAATTGTATAAGGGTTAAAAGGAGCATAATAAATATAAAGAAATTATTGAGATAAAAAAATTATTGAGGGGATAAAAAGAGAAAAGTATGGCATTAGAATAAAAATAGGATAAAAAGAAACGAAAGTAAATAGTAAAAGAATTAATGGAGATAAAATAAAGGTATTGAAAGGGATTGAGCAAAAGTAGGCGATGGCAAGTGTTTTAATCGAATCGGTAGGTGATAGACTATAAGATTGAACCCGAAATGTAAACATGATAGTCACCGCTTGCAATGCGTTAATGCCACGAAAAGGCGCCATTCCCGTAAGAAATTCTTGCACTGGTGGTCAGAGGAGCTAGCCTCCTTGAGAAAGGAATGCCTCAAAGCAAGAAGGGTCTAAGGGAGATCCCTTGCTAAATATCTTGGCGTGGAGTTGGATCCACCAGCACATGGCGATCGAGTGTGCGGCTAGTCTTTCACGGTTAATGTCAAGTGTAGGCGGACTCCGTGAACAAAAAAGAAGACTGGTGGCGAGTGTCGTCCATGCTAAAATGCTTTATTCAGCACCAGCGTGGGCCCCATCCCTGAGGAGTAAAAGATGTGTGACCATCTGTGAAAATATACTATCGGCGCAGAGATCGATAACAACGCGTATCATCTCTGCATATAAGACGGTATCTACGAGTGCTGTGCAGGTCCTTGTAAGACTGCAAGTGTCCCGCCAGTAGATCTTTTGACGAGGGAAAGGGAAGAAATGTTTTTTTTTAAAGAAAGCTTGGATGAGGAAATAAGACCAAACAAGGGCCTGATCCGCAAAGAAGTGAGGCACAGGCTCATAGAAAGATGACAAGAAAGATGGGATGGTGAGGAAAAAGACCGATGGACTTAACGGCTTATTCCAACGCTCACAACCTGGATCTACCGAAAGCATGGAGAAGTCTCCTATTATTTGACGCAACCGTTTAGAGGGCACGGGTGTTTTAACGCTTACCTGTATCGCTTTAAATTACGCGAAAATGAGGTGTGTGCGTACTGTCAGTTCCCTGTGGACAACGCAGAGCACACCCTCTATTCATGCAAGAAGTGGGACTTGGAGAGGCGGGCCATGTTCGAAGGTGTAAACAGTCAAGTTACACTAGAGAACATGGTATCGCTGATGATCCAGTCAGAGGAGAATTGGCGGCAAGTCGAGAACTTCATAATCTCGGTCATATCGAGGAAGGATCTCGACGGCCGCCAAAAAGCGTAAATTAAACAGCTTTTAATTTGTTTGTTTAGTTTACCATAATTTATTATTGTTATTTATTTGTCCTTTTACAAATTTAATTTATTTAGTATTAGTTGTCCTTATACAATTTTAATTTATTCTGTGATTGATTTGTCCTTATACAACTTTTCTTTTTTTCTTATGTTATTTATTTTCACTTAATTATATTTATAAATTTTAAAAATAGAAATTTGTTCAAATATGGTTGTTGTTTACATCAATACACAATCTTAAAGGATAACATATTTTACAATTAGAAATCATTATAAACTTTCTAAATATATTAACTATTATTTTTTTTAAATAATATTAAATCTAAAAGTAATTAATGCAAAAATATATACTTACTGTGAAATTGTCTTCACAACAAAACATTACTGATGTTAGAGAACATTCGTTTGTATCTCGCCTCACTATTTGCATCCAGTTTTTTCCTTCGTTTTGTTTTGGAACACAAACAAATAATTTATTTGGTATTTTTAAATTTGTGTTTGTGCATCCAGGCACAAAACTCCAACGTTTAGATATATTTTGTCTAATTTTCATCTCTGAATTTGACATTTTGCTTGTTACATTAGTTTTACAGCAACTTGTGACGTCACACCCGTGACTTGATGGACAAACATAAATAACAATAAGTATTTTAATGAACATATTAATATTATTTTATGAAAATATTTTTTAAATATTTGGGAAAACTTAGGGATTTGTAGTACTCATAGATAGTAATTTTTCGTGAAAATATTTTTTTACCTAGTCCAATATTTTCCGAGGGGGGGGGTTAAATTTTTGTGTTTTTCAGTACAATGCTTATTTCAATAATTTTTTACTCTTAAACAATTAAACATACAAATTTGACAAAGTACATTTTGGAAAGGTTTTTTCATGTTCTTTCGATTGGAAATAAGCATTTTGAAAAAAAAAAATTTTTGACCCAAAAAAATGAAAATTAAAAATAAATTTCAATTTTTGGGGGAGAAAGACCCAATTTTTTTTTTAAACGAAAGCTGAGGTTTTTTCCTAAAAAGACATATAAATGGTAAAGTGGGACTAGAATGTTTAAACATTGAAAAAAAGAATTTTCTCCTAAACGGAGCTTAAAACCGTGTTTTGAGCGCTCCGGCGAGTAGAAAACTCTTTTTTAGAAATTTATGAAAAAGAATTAATTATTAATTATATTTACCTTTTCAATATTCATTTTATTGTTATAAATGTTATAAATAAAAATAAACAGAAATTATTTAGAATAATCTTAATTATAATTGATAATATATGTGTAGGGAGAGATTAAATAAATAAATGTTAAAATATTACTAAGTTACTAAAATGGCTTCCCCAGGGAGGGCCAAGTTAGGACCAAATTACGAAATGGTCACAAAAATTGCCAAGTTAGGACCAGCTCAGGGTCAATTATCAATTTTGGCATACCTTGGGGATTTCCACATGGGAAAAATCAAAGCCTATAGAATCTTCTATACATTAATAAAAGAATTAAAGGTATGTCCAAGTTGAGAAATGTAAACAAACCAAAATGTAAACAAACGAAGCATTAAAATCACATTATTCGAACAGCATTTTCTCCCACAAAAATTAACATCGGATCTTTTTTTTATAAAAATTATAATTTAGAGTGTCAAAGTTTCGAATGAAATTATATTTGACTATGAGCAATAAAAAGTAATTAGTAAAATAACTAATTATAATGACCTGTAAAATAGTGTATTTGATGTGTCGAGAAAAATAAACTGTTTGAGTATATCAACCGTACTGACGATAAAGAAGTCTCATATCAGCGATTGGACTTTCAACATGTAGAAGGAGAAATTTTTTCCTTTCCTTCTTGAAATTACAAAGAGAAAAGGTAAAAACTTCTGCAACGTCCGTGCGGTTGATATAGTCAAACACTTAAACTTTTCGCGACGTGAGACGATTGCTCTCTGCGCACGCGCAGACCGTACCTGCTGCTTTTTCGACCTTCTCATTTTCCTAAATGAATAGAAATTTACATTTTTTTTCATGAAAATGGTAAATTGAAATGTGGAATTTGGTATCT
Source organism: Leptopilina myrica (nomen nudum) (assembly GCA_032872475.1). NCBI lineage: Eukaryota > Metazoa > Arthropoda > Insecta > Hymenoptera > Figitidae > Leptopilina > Leptopilina myrica (nomen nudum). The sequence continues at coordinate 11,293,949 of CM065467.1, forward strand.
ATACCAAGTATACCTGAAAGCATGTGAAAATAACTGAGTTTCAGTCTAAAACAAATTGTGCATTTTCGCATGGTGTTAAAAAGTTTAAAGGAGAGTCCAAAATAGAGTTAGAAGCGCGTTGGTCACGTGATCTCCATATGGAATACATAGGACGACGCGTTAGTATCAACGCGTTACTGCCGACGTCGACTCTATTCTGGACTCTCCTTAAGTGTTTGACTATATCAACCGCACGGACGTTGCAGAAGTTTTTACCCTTTCTCCTTGTAATTTCAAGGAGGAATGGGAAAAATTTCCCCTTCCATATGTCGAAGCACCAATCACTGATATGAGACTTCTTCATCGTCAGTGCGATTGATATACTCAAATAGTTTGTTTTTTGTGACGCATCAAAAATACATTTTTACAGGTGATTATAATTAGTTATTTTACTAATTACTTTTTATTGTTCATAGTCAAATATGGTTTTATTGGAAACTTTGACACTCTAAATTATAATCCTTCTATAAAACGAGTAGATATGCAAATTAGGTGAAGAGAGACATTCTAATGGTATGTATCTTCGAAAGAGGAAGAAAGCAATAGCGTAAGATTTTCTGGGTTATAAACAAGGACCGATTTATGTTAGTTATTTAAAAAGAATTTGTTTCTCGGGGGTTTTTGGGGTCGCTGATTAAGAATCTCACGTTATATTTACTAAATTCAAAATGGCGGATTCAATATGGCGAAATAAAATTTAAAAATATCCTCCGTTATGCTTCAAATTTGCTTCTCGGGGGTTTTTAGGGTCGCTGAATAAGAATCTAACGTTAGATTTACAAAATTCAAAATGGCGGATCCAATATGTCGGAATAAGTTTTTTAAATATCCTTTGATTTGCTTTAAATTTCTTTCTCGAAACTTTTTAGGGTCTTATGGCAGCATCAATTTAAAAATATCCTTCGATTTACTTGAAAACGAGAATTTTTTTTACCAGGCAGTATTTTTAATAATTGTTAAAAAATAATTCAATGCATTTACATCAAACAACTAAACTTACTTTCTAAAAATAAATACGTTAAAGAAATAACAATAAATGCAGAAACTCAAAGCACTTTAAAGAATTATTAACAAAACAAAGTTATTTATTGTTCGTTTTCGTTTTCAGAGTTACTTCCTAGTGGGCAAAAAACCATCATTGTTTTAAAAACGTTCCAAAAACGTGTTTAGAACGTTTCATGTCTGCCAAATAATGTTCCAAAAACGTTCCATTGCTTTTAAAACGTTTTTGAAACATATAACGTCTTTGGGATGTTATTTGGCAGTCATGGAACGTTCTAAAAACGTTTTTGGAACGTTTTTAAAACAATGATGGTTTTTTGCCCACTGGGTTGATTGATATATGCCAGCACGTAATATAGGGGAGAGTAGGCTACATTGAACCAGCGTCAACAGTGAACCACTTTAATTTTCTAAGAAATGACTGAGTGGAATTTTTTCTTATTTAATATATAAATTAGTATTACCGAAAGCGACTACGTCCAAAAATTTCGAGCACGTAGGTTTATTATTTACAAAGAAAAACGAAAAAAACTGTTTTTCACGTACAAAACAAAAAATTTTGTAGAAATATAATGAATTTTTTTTATTCAAATAGGAAGTTTTAAAAATTAGTAAACTTGTGATTTATGTCGCTTAGGGTGTCAACTTCAATATTCCGATGTGATAAAGAATTTTAAGCCTTACATAAATTTATTATAAACAATTTTTGTTGTGAATGTCATGTGAATGCAGTGAGTGCGGCATCATTGAACCACCCGAAGAAGCAAAGAATTTTCAATTTTAAGAGTGGTAAAGTTGTCTGTTCTACTAATTAGTAAGAAAAATACTAGAAGACATGCTTTCATCACAATTGTGAACGAGATAAACTCAAACTGTCACTTTACCTACCTAACCTGACATCAAAATATATTAATCTCCTATATTAACAAATAATAACTCTTTAACAACAATTTTCTATTTTTTTGAGTGAAAAATAATATTTTTTACAATGTGTAAGTGGAAATATTATTTTTGAAGTAAATTGTAGTGTTATATTAAAGGTGGTTCAATGTAGACACAGATTCTTCAAAATAAGAAAAGTGTAACTTGTTAGAAAAAAATTAAATTTAATTATTTAATCATAATAATTTGTGTTTGTAACGTGTATATTAACTAAAGGAGTACTTCAGCTTAATGTTGATACAAAAACCTGATCAAAATTTGTAAAATTTAATTAGTTCTTGGACTTTAGAAAATACCCGGTTCAATGTAGCCTACCCTCCCCTAAATTAACCCCCTAATAACAAGATTCAAGTAAATCGAAGGATATTTTTAAATTGATGCTGCCATAAGACCCCAAAAAGTTTCGAGAAAGAAATTTAAAGCAAATCAAAGGATATTTAAAAAACTTATTCCGACATATTGGATCCGCCATTTTGAATTTTGTAAATCTAACTTTAGATTAGTATTCAGCGACCCCAAAAACCCCCGAGGAGCAAATTTAAAGCAAAACGGAGGATATTTTTAAATTTTATTCCGCCATATTGAATCCGCCATTTTGAATTTTGTAAATCTAACGTGAGATTCTTAATCAGCGACCCCAAAAACCACCGAGAAACAAATTTAAAGCAAATCGGAGATAATTTAACACTTTTGCCGCCATATTGGATCCGCCATTTTGAATTTTAGGAATCTAACTTATGATTCTTATTCTGCGACCTCGAAATGCCTCTTGCATGTTTATTTTGAATAGATAAGAGCAATTACTAACTATTTATGGGCCTTTAATGTTAGCAATTCTTGTATTTTCTCGACTGTAAGCTCTATATCTCAGCCGCCATCTCGGATTTTTAAAATCGCCCAACTGCATACAAAAGTAGACACTTTAAGCTAATTTTTCCAAAAGGTTTTATATTTTTTAAATGAAAACAAAAATGGAGAGATGGGGTGGTCCGCTTGGCAAAGAATGTCCCATATATATATAAAAGAGAAGCAAAAGGTCTGCTCGAGTACCTGACCTATTGTTCGAAGGGTTTCTTTTAACCAGTGGCCAATCACTTGTACATGCACGTTCAAAAATATATGTATTTTGGAAAGAGTGAGATTTTTGTTTTAAATTCGGTAGAGGATAAAAACAGAATTTTTTTACTCGTCTTATACTTTTTTCATCAGCTTAAAAGATAGTAAGTTTTCCGAAATGAAAGTAAATCAGTGAAAGTGAATTTTTTCAATTGTGGAAACTTCAATTTTGTTTGACTCGAAGTAAAAAAATTTATAATGTAAGTGATAATATAAGTGACTAAAAAATATAAAGATTATGAATTTTTATGAATGTAATAGATGTATCGAGCTTCTATGTAAGTAATGTTTTTATTATTAAAATGTTTTTTTTAATTTTTATTGAAATTTAAGTGGCTTTTGAATAAAGGAGTTTTTTCTGTTTATTCATTTTGTAAAATTATTATTAAAATAATGCTATTCGTCAGGAATAGATATTAAAATGCAATTTCTGTAAAATACTATATTTGTAATTTCTTTTAAATAGTAAAAAGTTAATTTTTTCAGTTGATTTTGTTATTTAAAAAGTTTTTGGTAAGGAATAGATGTTAATATGCAACTGTTATAAAAAAATTAATTTTTTGTTTTCGTTTAAAAATTAAAAAGTTATCTCCACATAGTTAATTAAATTTATTTTTACATTTATAGATAGTAAAATTTTATTTTCTTGAAGTTTTTATTTTTTCGGAGCTTAAAACCGGGTTTTGAGCGCTCCGGCGAGTAGAAAACTCATTTTTTCAATGTTTAAACATTTTAGTCCCACTTTATCATTTATATGTCCTTTTAGGAAAAAACCTCAGCTTTCGTTTAAAAAAAAAAAAATCGTATCCATCTCCCTCAAAAATTGAAATTTATTTTTAATTTTGATTTTTTTGGGTCAAAATTTTTTTTTCAAAATGCTTATTTCCAATCGAAAGAGCATGAAAAAACCTTTCCAAAATGTACTTTGTCAAATTTGTATGTTTAATTGTTTAAGAGTAAAGAATTATTGAAATAAACATTGTACTGAAAAACACAATAATTTAACCCCCTCCCCCACGGAAAATATTGGACTAGGTAAAAAAATATTTTCACGAAAAATTACTATCTATGAGTACTACAAAAGCCCCAAGTTTTGCTACGATTGGAGAAAAATTTTTCTCCACCTTGCTCACTTGACATGAAATGCCCCATATATGGGACGTTTCACGTTAAGCGGGCCACCCCGATGGCCAAAATTGAGAGCTTCCAAAAAAATTGCTTATACCCAAAAATTATTCATATATATATAAGTACTTTCGAAAAATATGTGGCCTATTCAAAAATCCAAAATGTCGGCCATAATATAACCTATAAATGTGTCTAAATTCAAAAACAGAGGCCTAAAAGTGCTAATAAAAAGGAATTAAATAAGGAAATCACCTATTAATTTGCGGTAAAATTAGCATTCGGATACATACTTTATATTCCATAAGCAATAACGGTAATTTAATATCGGTTTTCAGAAAATAAATATGGCGGATCCAATATGGTGGACAACAAATTTTTTAATGTATCGGATTTACTTGAAATATGTTACTCGGGGTTTTCGGGGTCGCTGATACCAAATCTGTTGTTAATTTTCAGAAATTCAAAATGGCGGATCCAATATGGTGGACAATTTTTTTTTAATTTATCAGATTTCGTTAAAAGTTGTTACTCGAGGGTATAAAAGTGTATAACATGTAAAAAATATTGAAATTGACTCAGGTTAAAACGCAGTCTAATGATATTCTTTAAAACAAATATAAGGCAAAATAAATAAATTGAATTAATCTATTAATATTAATTATAATAATAATTTATTAACAATAATTAAATTTAAAAAAATTATTTTTACACTTCTTATTGTTAATGTATCGTCGCTTGGGTGATAAACCATACTATTTCAGCTTTGCGCTGAAAACCATTCTATTTCAAATGCGCACTGAAAAACATACTATTTCGCTAGGGTGATACAAAACATTCATTTTCAAAAGACAGTTGAAAATCATAGGATTTCAACAAAGTTTTGAATTCAATAATTCCATTTCGGGACCATACAATTTTTTCAGTTTAAAAACTTTAACATGATATATATAAGGTTAAAAAATCTGAAAGAAACTTGTAAATCACTTGAAATGTATATAATTTATCACAATTTTTATCATTTTATATATAACCCACAATACTTTCTTTAATTTATTAAAAGAAAATACATTTCTAAAAGTGAAACTATTGTTTAAATTTTAAATATAATCAAAAATGAGAAAATTGATTATTTTGTAGAATCAAATTATCTCAAAATTGTTACTATTACTTTAATCCAGAACATAAAATCTTAAAAGAATTTGCTGATAAAATGATATTTTTTGCTAATAATTACGATTATAATAGAGCATTAGAAAATTTATAAAACTTAATAATTGCAAATTTATAATCGATTTTTCCGAAATTAAAATTTGTTTAATAATAGGAGTTGTTATTTTTAAAATATTAAATTTTTTTAAAAATAACAGTATATTCTGCCTTTTAAATTAAACATTTATATTTTTAATTTTTAACAATTAGTCACTAAAATTGATAATTTCATAAAATTTTATATTTCAGTCTGAAATTTGTTATTACGTAAAATCACAAAACATTATTGATTGATTGTTTTTTAATGGGAAATTTCAGACTAGTAAAATGTCATTAAAATGTTAATGTGAGTGACTTATGATTAATTGATTAAAGTAGAAAAATTGTATTACTAGAATCGGAATGAACTGTAAGTGCCGTTTTACAATATCTAAAATATATGATTTAGTAAATAAAAACTCTTTTTGTTTCCTTATGACTAAAAAATTTATTTCAGCAAATCATTTTAACATTCTGCGTCCTGAATGGAGGTTAGAACAACAATTTGGAGATAATTTGTTTTCAAAAAATGAATCTGCAACATATTTGGATATTTCTCGAAACACAGTTTCTATTCTTGCTCAAGATCCTGATAGAAATGTCGATATTGAAGCTGCTAATGGTAGGATTATACGAGTGATTATATTAATTTTGAGTCTGACATAATAAGTAATAAAATGTTCCTTGCTTCTAATTTTTCAATTGAAATCTTTTAAAAAATTCCTTTTTTAAACTTAATATATAAATAGACGTAAATTTTAAAAAGCATATCTTTGATTTCATAATGAAAATAGATAACGAAGAGCAATTTAGAATTAATCTTGTTCTACAAAATAAATCTCCGCCATATCCATCTTTATCTCAAATCGAAGTTCTTAGTTCTTCTCAAGAATCTAATAGAAATACAGAAAATGAAACAATTAATGGTAAAGCGATTAATCTTTAATTTAGGCATTATTATTATTCTTTAAATATAAATTCTAATATTTTTAATACAATTTTTATTTTTGTGATAAAAATAACTTTATTTTAATTAAGGATTAACTGATAAGTTAATTTTTAATAGACCAATCTGTGACATTACATCCTGTAGATGATGTGATTGAAGGAAGCAATAAGAAGAAAAAGGAAAAAACACGAACGCGAAAACGTAAAGCTAATTCCGAAAATTGGAAATCGAATGCTTCGAAAAAAGCACGAAATTTAGGCCAATGTTTAAAAGACGATGAAAATAGTAGTGCAAGTTTACCAAAAGCCATGGGTCCAATATGTACTTCATGTCGTTTTAATTGTTCAAGTAAAGTGACTTCTGAAGACCGTTTACTTTTGTTCAACGAATATTGGCAATTAGGCGATCACACACGCCAGTGGGATTATATCGATAAAATGATTGAGACTTCCGAACCTAAGAAAAATGCAGACAGTTCCAATAGCAATAAAATAACTAAGAACATATCACGTCAATATTTTTTGAATTTAACTTCAGGAAAAGTAAAAGTTTGCAGCACAATGTTCTTTAATACTTTCGGTAAAGCAATATTTATTCTTAAAATATTTGTTTTTTCAAAACAGTGAAGAATTTGTCAAAAATTATTTTTAATCTTAGTTTATTTTTAATAAAATTAGTAGTCTATTTTTAAAATCTTTCATTTATCTTTTTATATTGTATACAATAGATATTAAAATATTATTTTAATTATTAGGTATTTCTAAATTTGTATTAAACACGATCACAAGAAAAAAGCAACAATCTGCATCAGGACACTTAATTACTGCTGATATGCGTGGCAAACATCATAATAAACCGAAAAAGGTATCAGAAGATACTGAAAACACTGTTCGCGAGCATATTGGACTGTTCAAAAGAATAGAATCTCATTACTGCCGATCTAATTCAACACGAGAGTACTTGGATGAAAAATTAAATATTTCAAAAATGTATACGATGTATAAAGAATATATGGCTAAGAATAACAGACCGATTATTGCTTCGGAGTATCGATATCGTCATATTTTTAATCACGAATTCAATTTATCATTTCATCATCCCAAAAAAGATCAGTGTGATCAATGCGCCACATACAATTAATGAAGAAAGACAGAGAAGAAGCAATAGAAGATTCTTCTATTTTGTGTGCTTCATTCGACCTGCAAAAAGTTTTATCTACACCGCGTAATGAGATATCTGAAATGTATTATAAACGAAAACTTTCGATTTTTAACTTCACCATTTTCAACTTGGCTACAAAAGAGGGCGAGTGCAATGTATGGAATGAAACGATTGCAAAGAGAGGGGCTAACGAAATTAGCAGTTGTTTATTTTAATTTATTATTGCTAAATGCGAAACAGGCATAAAGGAATTTAGATTTTTTAGTGATAATTGCACAGGCCAAAATCGAAATCAAATTTTATATACTATGTACTTAAAAGCAGCTTCTGATTTGAATGTGACTATCACTTACAAGTAATTTGTTTGTTAATATTTATTAATCTCTAAAAAAATTTTAGCCAAAATCTTTAATTAAACTATTTATATGGTACTCAATTACAGTATTTTTTTAGTTTTTAAAACCCATACTCTGAAATAATAATTAATCGAAAAAGATATTCACCTAATAACTTGTATTTAATTAATTACATTATTTTCTAAAGGTACTTAGTGAAAGGTCATACGCAAACGAGTGGTGACTCAATGCACGCTATGATAGAGAACGGATCGACAAATCATACCGTTTACACTCAAAATGAATGGTGCGACATCATGAGAAATGCGAAAGTTACCGAGCCTAAATACATAGTACATAAAATTTCTCGAGAAAATGTTTTCGACTTTTCAAAATTGTCGGACAAAACGTTTTGGAGTAAAATTAAAATATCTCAGATTAGTGAAATAAGAGAATGCCCAAATAAAAATATTGCTTTTAAGTACAATTACTCGGACCATGCAACAGAGAAAGTCGCTACTATTAACGAAAAAAGAGTTTTGGAGCAATGTTATTCAACAAAATTGGCTCTTGATAGTGAGAAGAAAAAGGATTTGGTTTACCTAATGAAGAAGCAATTGATTCCTGAAAAATACCATTCCTATTACAATCGAATTTTAAACTGAACGTATATTTTATTATGTGTTATTTAATAACAATAATATTTAGTATATAATAGATATTTATTGTATATTTAGTCAGTAAATATAATAAAATAAACAACATTTTTGAGATTATATTTTAATTCATTTGTATGTTTAAATATTAACTTTATAAATTACGTTTATTATTTGTTTATTTAGACATTTGAAAAATTTCTTGATTTAAAAACATTTGTTTGAATTTCTTGTATTCTTATTCTTAACCAATCAATATTAAATGTAAAGTTTCACAAAAAACTTTTTTCCTGTGAAACAAATCGTTGTTTTAGTAAAGAAAAAATGCAATTGAATTTATATAAAATAATTTTATTTAATTTCTTTGGTAAGTGACTAATTTACTTTTTATGTAATGAAATCTATTTAGATAGGTAATAAAAACAAAATTCAAATATTATTAAATCACCCTTTAAAAAGTTTAAAGCGTTAAAAAGGTATTTTCTTTTAATCAATTAAAGAAAGTATTGTGGGTTATATATAAAATGATAAAAATTGTGATAAATTATATACATTTCAAGTGATTTACAAGTTTCTTTCAGATTTTTTAACCTTATATATATCATGTTAAAGTTTTTAAACTGAAAAAATTGTATGGTCCCGAAATGGAATTATTGAATTCAAAACTTTGTTGAAATCCTATGATTTTCAACTGTCTTTTGAAAATGAATGTTTTGTATCACCCTAGCGAAATAGAATGGTTTTCAGCGCAAAGCTGAAATAGTATGGTTTATCACCCAAGCGACGGTATATTGTCAATATATAATATAAATCAATATTAATAAAACAAATTAAATAACAAATAAAGTTAGATTGGTTACAACCATTCTTTAAAATTATTGTTAAAAACTAAATTAACACACGAATAATTAATGGGAAAGTAATATTTATTATAATGAAATGGAATACACGATGTGCACAATTCGTCATGACTCGCCATGACGCCGACTAAATCGGAACTGAAAACTATACGCTTACTTTCGGCTATGTAAGTTCCTAGTTACTACAAGGAATAAATGTCCCTAACATTCGACCATCCAAAATTTAAATCTTGACCTCGAGATCGTAGTTATAAATGAAAATGGTTAACGTAGAATTATAAACGAACATAATAAAATATAATTTTGATCTAAAGAAACATATGATATTATTTTTACTAACTGACATTTTTAAAATTCAAAAAATAAGAATTTTCTTTATTTCTCTTAATCGTTAATGCCTAAACGTTTTGGGGCTTTTCTCAATCTTTGTAGTCTTGAACGCGATTCATCATAGTCCGAGTTGGTCTTCGATGGTTCCGTTTCCGAATTGCTCTTGACGCATTTCGTATCGTCATTTTCGGAAGTTGATGAGTCTGAATTCGAGTCCATCTCGATCAAATCCACTAGGCTGTCGGGTTTACTCATTTTTAGTTGGCTAACGTGTAAGTTTATTTCGTATCTTCTGTCTAGGCCATCCTTTCGGAGTGTAGCGACTCCATAAGTGTCGCCTGGTTTAACTTTCGTTATGACCAATGGTTTGTATCTTGCTCGAACCTTTGATGATTCTCCCGATGCAGATTTTGCTGCTTGCATCATGACTATGACGCCTGTTTCGAATTTGACGTTTTTTACTCGGTTTTTGTCGAATCGTGTTATATATTCATTTTGTCTTTCTTCAATCTTGCTTCGAATTTCGTTTTGGATGATTTCGGAAAGTGTGTAACGGCTGTCGTCGTCTAACGTGAGCTTCCTTAGTTCACCTTCATCATGTGGATTTATAAATCCGTAGAGCGTTTCAAATGGACTTTTTCCTGTTGTTTTGTTCGGAAATTCGTTGAGATCTCTCTGCACTTGCTTTAATCTTAAATCCCAATCTCGTCCCCCGAGTAACATATTTCAAGTAAATCCGATACATTAAAAAATTTGTTGTCCACCATATTGGATCCGCGATATTTATTTTCTGAAAATCGATATCAAATTACCGTTATTGCTTATGGAATATAAAGTATGTATTCTAATGCTAATTTTACCGCCAATACATAGGTGATTTCCTTATTTAATTCCTCTTTATTAGCACTTTTAGGAATCTGTTTTTGAATTTAGACACATTCATAGGTTATATTTTGGCCGCCATTTTGGATTTTTGAAAAGGCCACATATTTTTCGAAAGTACTTATATATACGAATAATTTTTAGGTATTAGCAATTTTTTTGGAAGCTCTCAATTTTGGCCATCAAGGTGGCCCGCTTAACGTGAAACGTCCCGTATATATTTCATAAAAGTGATTTACATTTTGTAATTTAAAGTTGTATTAATTTGGAAATAATTGTTGAATGATGAAAACTGGAAATGGAAATTAGAAATGGAAATTAGAAATGGAAATTGGAAAAAGATGTTGAAATTGGATACAAAAGAGTTGAAAATAAAGAAAAAAGGCAGAATTGAAATTAATTTTTGTTGTAAATGGACATTTTAATTTAAATTGTAAGGGAAGTGCGCCGATTGTGGGCACCCTTTTGTTTTTGCCTCATAACATTTGTCCATATTATTGAAATATATGTGTACGAATTTCAAGCTAGAGGTGACTGTCAGTGAAGGAATTAAATTGATTCCTTAAAGTAAAAAAGTTTTTTCAGAAAGCAAAAAGAACAAAAATGATTACACGTTTTCACACTATGCTCATCGCTAACAGAAGCATAATGCTAGCATGTGAAGTAGCTGGCCCAGCTATCATAACGCACTTCTAATGCACTGAACGACTATATTCATCGCATTTAATGGAGATTGCGGCTGTCAATTTCCTTGACAGGAAGATTAGATAGATGAGGCAGTAGTCTACACCATTGTTAGATGGTAGAGCCTCCTTGACATAAAGGTGCCCACAACCGGGAATGGCAGTCATTTTTTAAAAAGACCAACACATTTTGTGATGCAGGATTTTGGTTAAACACTAAGGTAAATCACAAAATATAATGACAACACTGCAAAAGGAAAATTAAACCCTTTTTCAGAACAAATCTACACCCATATTAATATTATTAATCTTTCAGACGAAGTAGATGTTTCGCCTGTAAAAATGAAAAAAGTTAGGTAGAATACCAAAAAAAATATAGGGAAAAAATAAAATGAAATAAGCTCTTTGTTTGATGATTCGAAAAATGTTAATTCTAATGAATTAAAGAAAGAAAATAAAATAAGTTTTTTGTTTGATGACTCTAAAAATGTAAATTCTAATCAATCTATTGATTTAATAAATACATAAGGGCCGATTTCACCACCTGTAATTAGTGTAATAATTCGTGATTAAAGTATCTTAACCATCAGAATGCGTTCCACCATAATCGAAATGATGATTAATGGAAAGTAATCACCGATTAACCTAATTATCCAAATTTGACTCGTTTAAGAACTTAAACAGCGATTTAACAGAAAAAAATATTATTTTAACGCCATATGTGGTGTTAAAATTACACGCAATATTTTTAACTGACACCTATTGAAAATAAACACGAGTAATCATACATGTAGATTTGGACACATGTAAGTACACGAAGAAAAGTTTTTACACGTATAATAATTTTGGCACTTATTAGGACCCTAACCACTATCAAATTATAAAATATAAGTAAAATCAAAATTTTGTCAGTGCACGAGCCATGGAACGCCCCAAAAAGTAAAAGAAGGAGAGAGAGAGAGAAAAAAAATTCAAGAGTGTGTTGAATATCCAATCAGATTTTACAAACTCGGAAAAAGTTGTGGTTAAATAATTATGTTTATCTTTTAATCGACAATCAAAATAAAAGTAATTTCCATTCCGTTCCACGAAATTTGATAACAAATTTTTAATCACTGTTTACATAATCCCATGTACTTAATTATCAAGAACCCATATATTTCTACTGAGACCAATTGTGATTGGCTATTAAAAATATTCATGCTAGAAGAAGTTGTATCATTGGTGAAATCGCGTGGTTTTTGTAAAAATATAAAAATAAAAATCTATAGGGGCGCTGGATGTGCTCTAGGCTGAAATTCAAAATAATATTTTTTAAACATAACCTACAAATATATTAAAAAACTCACTGCTAGGACTCGAAAATTATATCGAAGTCAAGAATCGACTACCCCGAGTCTGCGCAATGAGTTCAGTAATGTATTTGGAGGTTATGTTAAAAACTCTATTATTGTAAAAAAGTGGAATTATACAATGCTTCTCATTAATATAATGGTTTCAAAAATTGCTACAAATTTTACAGCCTAACGTTATAAAATTCAAGTTCTAATTTATTACCAAATTAATAGTGCTTTATATTCTGATAAAGGTCTACAAAGGAATTAAAATCAGTAAGTAATTTAGATCCGAATGTTGAACCATGAATTTATCCCATATTTTATCCACTCAGAAATAATGGTTATAATATTAATATGATTCGTAGTAATAGTGCTTTTAGAAGTAGAAACCATACTATTTCTCGGTCTGCCTATTGTAAATACAAAATAGCTATTAGAGATAAGGAATTCAATCAATTTTTATATGGGGGAAGATTATTTCAACAATGGGTTGTTGACAATTATGTAAAAATCGAGGAAGATATATTACAATTTTGTGCAAACAATCAAGCTCAATTGAAAAGTGAAACATATCAAGGGCTAATCGATTATTTACAAAATCATGAGTTAGAAAATAATGTACATGTAGGAAAAATTCTTATATTTCCATCAACTTTTATAGGATCACCTCGTAATATGATGCAGCAATATCAGGATGCCATGGCTATTGTTGGTCGTCATGGTAGATCAGATTTATTTATTACAATTACGAGTAATCCAAATTGCTAAAAAATACAAGAAAATTTATTGCCTCATCAAACTGATTCTAATAAACCTGATACAGTAACTAGAGTTTTTGCCTTGAAGGTTAAACATCTTTTAACAGTTATTGTTGACAACAAGTTATTTGGAGAAGTGAAGTCTTATGTTTATTTTATTAAAATTCAAAAGCGAGGATTGCGACATATTCATTTGTTTGTTATATTGAAAGAAAATTCTAAATTATTAACAGTTGACAGTGTTGATCGTTATACTTCTGCAGAAATTCTCGATGAAAATAGCAATCCTTTTCTACATAAAATAATAATGCAAAATAACATTCATGGATCTTGTAGATATTGGTGTTTAATTGATGGTTCCATATTGTCCTATAGTTTCGAAATTATTTAATTGTTATATAAATGTGGAAATAGTTTCAAGTATCAAATCTGTTAAATATTTATTAAATGAAGGATATTGTCTAACTGATTTTCAGGGATTATTAGACATTATTAAAGATTTATCTGCGCAGGTTGATGATGTAAATATTTTTGAACATATCAAGATAGGAGAGTAAAATTATAATAAATTAAATGTTGAACAAAAAAATATAGTTGATTATATACTTGAAGTTATAAAAGATTCTTTTTTTAATAGTTCTAAATGCTTATATATTAATGGTTGTGGGAATCTGGAAGAACTAAATTTTTGCAACAAAGCTTTTACAGGTATAGCTGCCACTTTGCTTCCAAACGGAAATACTGTTCATAGTTTAAGGCTGTTCCACTGTACAGTGATTCATCTTTAAATATTAAATTTCAGTCAAAAAAGCACCTTTTTTAAATACTGATGTTTCTATTTGGGATGAAGCACCAATAGCTTTAAAATATGCCTTAGAAGTTATGAATAAGTTATTAAGAGACATAATAAAATCAAATGAAGTTTTTGGTGGAAAAATTGTTATCCTAGGAGGAGGTTTTCCACAAATTTTACCGATAAAAGAACGAGGAAATAATAAATTTATCAATAAAAAATAGTCATTTATGGCAACATTTCACAAAATACACATTAACAGAAAATATGAGAGCTTTACCAGAGGAAACAGAATTTGTAGAATTTCTACTTAAAGTTGGTACTGGCGAATTAAATGATATAGATGATAACATCCAAATACCAGAACATATTATTCAATAAGGCAATATAGATATGGCTGAAGAAATGAATCGTCATTTAATACAACAGAATAAATTTAAGGAGTTGTCGAGGTGTATAATATTAGCACCTAGAAACGTTGATGTTGATGACATTAATAAGAGAGTGGTGCGTCTCTTAGACAGTAAAGGTGAAAAAATATATAAAAGTATTTATTCTACTGAAAATTGTGATAATGGAAATTTTTCTGAAGCTTTATTATCAGAATATTTAAAAACTCTCTCTCCACCTTCGTTACTTCCACATGAATTACATTTAAGAATTTATTATGTCGTAATGCTTATTAGAAATCTTAGTATTAATGAAGGATTATGTAACGGAACAAGGTTTATTATTTTAGATTTGTCACATACTGTAATTAAATATCAAATATAAACGGGTGATAAAAGTAGAAATATTTATTGATTTAAGAAGAGATGTTTTTAATCATGGTCAGATGTATGTTGCATTATCAAGAGTACGATCATTTGATTCCGTAAAAATATATTTAGGAGATAATAGAAGGTATATGTATATAAAAAATTATGTTTATAATGAAATTTTGGACTCTACTTAATTCAGTTTGTTTTGCTAAAAAATTTAATATTTTAGGATTTTATCATTTTTTTGTAAAACAATTTATTACAGTTTCAAAACATTTTATGTATCTGTGAAGTAATTCTTTACACACTGTTATATGGCCAAATCTCTGGAAACTTTAACATTTGAATTTGAATTATTTAAAAAAATTTTGTGTGCACAATTTTTATATTTTTAGTATTACATCTTCGACCAAAATAAATTTCATTTTTATTATTGTATAACCATTATTTGTTTGCCTTCTATTTTAAAATATAAAGGGCTTAGGGGGTTAAGTATGCAAAAAATGCCCCCGCTTTTATTTTCCTCAAATTTGGCCCATATGTTACTATCCATATGACTATATCTTTCTGCAATTTTGAACTTAAAATTCGCTTTTTTGGGGGAGTTATGGAGGGGGAAAGCAAAATCAAAAAACTTATTTTTCTCGAAAACTACTGAACCGATTTTAATGAAATTTTAAGAGGTTGTAAATATAGATAAGACGATTTTAGAAAAAAAAATTTTGAAAAAAATTTTTTAGGGTTATTTTTTTAGGGTTATTTTTTTAAGTGACCACTTTCTCTTTTGTTGTAAAAAGTATCTTATAATGTCCCCTTTAACATATATTTTTTTCAAATTTTTTAAAAATATAGTTTTTGAGTAAAATGTCAAAAACCATGGTCATGCTATTTGTTACGTACGGTAATGCACATATGTGGACGTCCACATGAAAAGGTCCCATTTTGTCGGTTCTAGTTTTCGAGTTATTTGCAATTTAATACTTTTTTGAGAAAAACCTTTTTTTTTTTATTTTTTATTATCAATCTACATGTTTTGACAAGTCAAATCATGAGGTTTTCATTAATTTATCGTTAATTTAAGTGTTTAACTTTATTGGTTCTTTAGAAGAAAAAAAGGGCCCATTTTGTCGGTCCTTTGCAAAAATATTCCGTATTTTTGAAATGGAGGGTCAAAAAAATTAAAACCTCTTGATTTGTCATCTTTAAAGTACCCTAAACTCAAAACAATTATTATCTGAATAACTTCCGAGAAGAACCAGAGATATTAATGTTAGAGTCATTGATTACGTAGTCGTAGATGTAAAAAATGTCGATATTTCGTCAAAATTTCATAATAAAACCTGTTAAAAATTTTTTAATAAGTTTAATTTCTATTCTTTACCTTTAAATGACACAATAAAATTGTTCCCAATCATTAATCTTGTACAAAAATGGTTTATTAATAAGAAAATCGCCTTTTTTAGAAAAGGGCCCATTTTGTCGGTTTTTCGTATTTTGAAACAGAAAGGGGGGGGTAAGGTGATTTTAAAAATTTTAAACCTATTGGTTTTTCATCTTTATGGTGCCCTGGACAGAAAACAATTATTATCTGAATAACTTCCGAGAAGAACCAAAAATATTGATGTTAGAGTCTTTGATTACGTAGTCGTAGAAGTGAAATTTTCGATATTTCGGCAAATTATTCATAATAGAGACTTTTAAAAAATTTTAAATAAGTTTAATTTTTATTCTTTATCTTCAAATGACACAATAAAATCGTTTCCAATCATAAACCTTGTAAAAAAATGGTTTATTAATAAGAAAATTGTCTTTTTTAGAAAAGGGCCCATTTTGTCGGTTTTATGTATTTTCAAACAGAAAGGGGGGGGGTGGTTTTAAAAATTTAAAACCTATTGGTTTTTCATCTCTAAGGTGCCCTGGACTGAAAACAATTATTATCTGAATAACTTCCCAGAAGAACCGGAGATATCACAATTAATAGGTATCACAATCTTTAATTCCGTTTTTCTCAAAATGAGGTATTTGTCACTATAAACTTTGAAATTCTGTAACTCATCGAATTTTTGACCAAAAAAGTTGTATGACCACTCAAAATTTTCGTAATTTTGAAAGGAATTCGCCCATATAGATAAGTCCAATAGTGCCAAAATGGGCCCTTTTCATGTGGACGTCGACATATATACATATGGGCCATATTAACTTTTTCAAATTTTTAACTCAAAATTTTGAGTTTTTTGGAACTTATGGAGGGAAAAAAATCGAAAAACGCATTTTCCTCAAAAACTACTGTATGTATTTTAATCAGCTTTGGATATGTTGAAAAGACAATTAAAGAGATTCCAAAAAAAAAATTTCAAAAATATTTTTTTTCAAAAAATTTCAAAATTAAAGTTTTTCGAAATTTTTAAAAAAACTTTTTTTAGTTCCATTAAAGTGACATTTTTAAGTATTTTCTCATTTCATTCTCTTATGTGATCTACTAAATAAAAAATTTTGCCCGACATAATTTCAAGATGTGTCACGGTAAATAACTCAAAAACTCTACACGGAACATTTTTATGTTGTATGCAAATGTTTAATTTTAAAAAAACTGTCAAATATTTTTGCAACTTATTACTAGTGGCTTATTAAGGTTGATAAATACAAATCTGAAGTTGATTTAAAAAAATATTTTTAGACAAACAACAAAATTTCGAAAATTTTAAAATCAAATTTTAGGATTTTTGGAGTTTTTTTTACCGTGTCGAACTCTAAAATCATGTAGGCCATTATTTTTTAAAAAGTAAGACTGTTAAAGAAGTTAAATAGAAAAAATTGTGATGTACCGCTTCAACGATCAAAAAAAAAAAAATTTTTAATGTAACATTAAAAAATTTGGATTTTTCTTAGGAAATAATTTTTTTGACATCGATTTCAGGCTTGTATTCAGAAAACCCCTAATTATTATTTTGTAATTAAATAAATAATTAATTATTTGACCATTCGCATACAACATAAAAATGTTCCGGGTAGGGTTTTTGAGTTTTTTACCGTGACACATCTTGAAATCATGTCGGGCAAAATTTTTTATTTAGTAGATCACATAAGAGAATGAAATGAGAAAATACTTAAAAATGTCACTTTAATGGAACTAAAAAAAGTTTTTTTGAAAATTTCGAAAAACTTTCATTTTGAAATTTTTTGAAAAAAAAATTTGAATTTTTTTTTGGAATCTCTTTAATTGTCTTTTCAACATATCCAAAGTTGATTAAAATACATACAGTAGTTTTTGAGGAAAATGCGTTTTTCGATTTTTTCCCCTCCATAAGTTCAAAAAAACTCAAAATTTTGAGTTAAAAATTTGAAAAAGTTATTTTTAAGTGGGTAGGAATGAATGGGAAAAATATATTCGGGTAACTTTTTTCATACTTATTTAGCTATACCCTATCACATTAATATGGCCCATATGTATATATGTGCATTACCGTACGTGACAAATAGCATGACCATGGTTTTTGACATTTTACTCAAAAACTATATTTTTAAAAAATTTGAAAAAAATATATGTTAAAGGGGACATTATAAGATACTTTTTACAACAAAAGAGAAAGTGGTCACTTAAAAAAATAACCCTAAAAAATTTTTTTCAAAATTTTTTTTTTTCTAAAATCGTCTTATCTATATTTACAACCTCTTAAAATTTCATTAAAATCGGTTCAGTAGTTTTCGAGAAAAATAAGTTTTTTGATTTTGCTTTCCCCCTCCATAACTCCCCCAAAAAAGCGAATTTTAAGTTCAAAATTGCAGAAAGATATAGTCATATGGATAGTAACATATGGGCCAAATTTGAGGAAAATAAAAGCGGGGGCATTTTTTGCATACTTAACCCCCTAAGCCCTTTTAGGAAAGAAAATAATGTTAGGTTATATAAATCTGTAACAAGATATACATAAACATTTTATCTCCTACACTTAAGTAAGTTAGTTCTCAGTATCACAAAAACATAATTAAACATGAAAATAAATATAATAAACGTCTAATACAACTAATAAGAAAACAATTACAAGAAAAAAATTTTTTAAAAAATTTTACGTTTAATATGTAACATGAAACATATAATAGTAACATAAACTTTTATAATTATTTGAGTAGCTGAATTGTTTTGAAAAAATATCGAGGATCTTAATATAACCTTGAAGAAACACTAACCTTTTTTATAAATGTTTAATAAAAAATAAATAAATATTACTAAAGTTTCTTCCGTTGGTAAATTTTCTATTCAGCGTTTCCTTTTTCTCACTTTTGCTTCCTCGTGAGGAAGCTTTGTAGTCGTTTAATTTACAAAATTTTTAAAAATCCTTTTGACAAATTTTCTTCTATATGGGACTATGTTATATAAGACCCTGAACAATTGTCCGGATGTATGTATGTGTGTGTGTGGATCCCGTTTTTTGTGAACACGATAACTCGAAGAGGTTTTAACGAATTCGGCTGAAAATTGCTAGGAATATTTATCATAAAAATATCTCGAAATGGATTGATGGACATTAAAAAATCTATTAAAAAAAAATTTTTTTTTACTTTTTTCAAAAAATTTTTTTTAATTGAATATTGAAGTTAATATACAATAAAATCTTCTTCTTTGCATCAAGACGAATCGATTGGTATATATAAAGTATAAATTGTATGAGAGTTTATAGAGGTAATGACAATTAAAGCAAAAAAATTACCTTTTTTTATCAAAAATTTAGTTCTTTCATCAAAATTATATTTCAGTACAATAAGATTTTACTCATTTTTTTCAATAATCTTATCCGTTGCATTAAAACGGATCGATTGGTATATATAAAGTATATATTTTATTTGAATTTATAGAATTAAACATAATTAAAACCAAAAATTCGCACTTTTATTAGAAACACTGTAAAAAATTTGGGGAAATTTCCTTAAGGTTTCTTGTGGAATATTCCACAAATATATAAGGAAAAGTATTTTTACTACAATTTTGTGGAATTTTCCACAAATTAGTGAAATTTTTTACAAACTTAGGGAAAAGTGATAAAACCGTAGGGAATTTTCCACAAAGTGGCGGGGAAAAAAATTTTCACTACAATTTTGTGCAATTTTCCACAAAATTGTGAAAATTTCAACAATCTAATAAGGAATTTTTTATGAAATTTTAGGGAATTTTCCACATAATAGTAAGAAAATGTATTTTCATGAAATCTGTGTGGAATTTTCACAAAATTAATGAAAATTTCCACAAAGTAGATGAATTTTTTTTAAATTTTATGAAATTTTACACAATATAAAAAGGAAAATAAATTTTATTACTATTTTGTGAAATTATTCTATAATAAGTAAATTTTGACTAAATTGCATGTACAAAATTATTAACAGTTTTTCTAAATGTATGTTTTAAAGACTAAAAACCCAACTAATGTTAGTTTTATCTTGGGACGGATATTTTAATATTACTGTAATTTTGCTAACATTACATGTAACATTACTTAAACATTGTCTAATTTAGATTAAAAAAACAGTATAATAACTATAGAAAAAATACTTAGAAGAAATTAAATTAATTCAACTTTACAATTATTGTAAAAAATAAATTATTTAAATTTTTTGTTCTATTTATAATGGAAATTATTTCTTAAAAATATAATTAGTTCTTTGGTAAACAATTTCTTACTGAAACATGTTTACCAAACAATTATAAACTATTTTTTCACTTACAAAAAGCATTGCCATAATTAGTTAAGTTTAGTAAAAGATGTATACCATGGGCCATACAATTTTTTTTATTTTAGGCAAAAATATAACATTTTGTGAAGAATTTTCTCGTTTTGAAACGTTTGGCACATCTGGTTTGTCTTAGGATGACCAACATCAATGGTTTCTCGTTGCAAGAGGACGTATTTTATGAGTTTCTCAGGACCCTTTTTTTATAAATTTAGATGGGTAGAAAGATTGGGAATTTTTTTTTCTCTTGAAATATAAGAAAGAAATGTACGGAAATTTTAGTCATTTTCTACGAAATTTTCTTGGAAAAGTCTTTTAAAATGGTTTTACACGTCAGTAGCTCTTCAGCTTTCGTGAGAGTAAAACCACGAGTGAAAAAAATTAAAAGTTATTAAATATATAGTGATGGTTCTACATATAGTGAAGTGAACAATTCGCAAATATATAATATTCTGGAACGACATTGAAGAATTATAAAAAAGGTAAATAAAATTTTGATTTAATATAATAAATTAATTATTAATTGTGAAATTCCAAATTTGATAAAAATAATTTTTACTCTATCGAAATTTTTTATTTGTTATTAAAAAGAATTGTTTATTATAAAAAAAATAAAAAGTTAAACGTTATAATTTTTAACCTAAAAAAACATTCTATGATAAAATTTTAAAATAATTTTATGTTAATTGTTAAATATAAAATGTTTATTTTTGCAGTATGTTGTTGGACATCAATCCTCCTGAAAGAAATGAAAGGAAAAAGTTCATTGGCAATACTTTCAATTAATATAATTCTAAATTTTATTTGCATTTGATATAATTTAGAAAATATTTTTGTTCACTTACAATAAGATAATAAACAATATTTTAAAAATATGTTTGAGATTTTTTCAACCTTACTAACCTATCTTCCTAATTCTGGAAATTATATGAAACTTACTAAAAGAAAATTAACAGGTTTGAAAGAAAAAATTCCCTAATATATTGTAAGAAAAATTCTTTAAAATTTTACAGTAAAAATATCTCAGTGTTTTAAGGGGAAAATTCATCAAATTTTTTAAGGAAAACATCCTCAAGACTTTTAAAGGGGAAATTCCTAAGACTTACAAGGGAAAATTCTACAAGATTTTAAAAGGAAATTTCCTTGAGATTTAATGGAAAATTCCTAAAGATTTCAAAGGCAAATTTCCTCTATCTTTTAGGGAAAATTCCACAATTTTAAAGAAAAATTCCGTAAGGTTTCAAGGGGAAATTACACAAAATCTAAGGAAAAATTCCACAAAAATTAAGGGAAAATTACCCAAGGTTTCAAGGGAAAAATTCTACAAAATTGAAGGGAAAATTCACCAAGGTTTCAAGGGGAAAATTCCACAAAATTGAAGGGAAAATTCACCAAGGTTTCAAGGGGAAAATTCCACAAAATTTAAAGGGGAAATTCCCCAAGGTTTCAAGGGGAAAATTCCTCGAGATTTCTTGGGGAAAATTCCCCAAGTTTTCCTAGTAAATATTTACCTTTTTTGGTTAAAATTGCGTCACCAAGATTTTGGGGAATTTTCCCCAAAAATTTTTTACAGTGAATTTATTTCCTTCTTAAAAATTATGTTGCTTTATAATAAAATGTTAATCTAGACTTAAAAACAAACTAAAAATCTTCATTTCATCAAGACGAATCGATTGATGTATAAAAAGAATATATTTTATTAGCATTAATAGAATTAAATAAAATGAAAAAATTCACTTTAAAGCAAATTTTTTGCTTATCGTAAAGAGGAAGCAAAATGTTCATGTAATGAACATCTTAATTCACAACTTGTTTATTATATTTTTGATTACTTGGTGATAAATAACATGGAACAAATAAATGCGAAACTTCAGATTGATTAGAAAACGATTGATTTGACAAAGCGACATATTTGACGAGCGCCATTTTTAATATGTACGAAAAGAAATAATTAAATAAGAACTAGAATAAATAAAAACATATGCACACACGGAAAGAAAAATCTAGCTTTTAAAGCATGAGATTACTTTATACTATTTTTGCAGTTGCGTTTGCTTACCTATAAACGCAAAAATATATGCATTATAAGCATTAAGTATCGCTATGGAAAATACGTATGATGAACTTACTTTCATACTAAGAACTTAATACTCTAATCGCAAAGACGTTATGCGCCCGGAGTAAGAGACATCGTTTTGCTATTATTGCAAAGAGTTTCACCGTTTTCGGCGGTGATTCTGCTGCAACAAGCGATTTGGCTCCTCCCCAGTAGCACAAAATGTTCCTGTAACATTGACAACATTGAGGCAACGGTTTGTAATGTTGAGGCAATGTTCTCAATATTGCTGTAATATAATGTGCTACTGGGGCTCCTACTTGCCCTCTCCAACCGTCTGACGTCGCATGTGTAAGAAAAGCCGGCGTTGTTTTGGTGTTAGTTCGATCAGTGTACATGGTTTTTATATCTTTCTCGTTTTCAATCGATTTTCTTTGGTAAGTATGTCAAAAAAATACTAAAGCTAATCTTATTATACTTTTGAAACAAAATTATTACACGTTTCTTTTTCTTTAATGTCCATCACAGTTTTATCTGCAAAGTAAATAAAATTAAATTACCGTTTGAATAAAGTTTAGAATTTAAAAATTGGTATGTTAATAAGGTTATGTCTGCATCAGCTGTTCAATTCTCGGATATCTTTTATTTCCATTACATTAATTGTGCATTATTACAACGAATAATTATTGTTTTCCGTGTAATAATTTTGTTTCAAAAGTATAATAAGATTAGCTTTAGTATTTTTTTGACATACTTACCAAAGAAAATCGATTGAAAACGAGAAAGATATAAAAACCATGTACACTGATCGAACTAACACCAAAACAACGCCGGCTTTTCTTACACATGCGACGTCAGACGGTTGGAGAGGGCAAGTAGGAGGAGCCAAATCGCTTGTAGCAGCAGAATCACCGCCGAAAACGGTGAAACTCTTTGCAATAATAGCAAAACGATGTCTCTTACTCCGGGCGCATAACGTCTTTGCGATTAGAGTATTAAGTTCTTAGTATGAAAGTAAGTTCATCATACGTATTTTCCATAGCGATACTTAATGCTTATAATGCATATATTTTTGCGTTTATAGGTAAGCAAACGCAACTGCAAAAATAGTATAAAGTAATCTCATGCTTTAAAAGCTAGATTTTTCTTTCCGTGCAGTTTTAAATATATCTTAAGTAATATGTACCCTAATTTTGAAGCAAATTAAATAAGAAACTGGATAAATTATTGATTTGACCAGCGACATATTTTTCGTATTACACCAGTATTACAAGTTTCCAACAATTATTTTGAATAAAATATAGTTGAAAATAAAGATTACGCACATAAAATTTTAATTACAATTCAATTGTGCCTCTTATTTCAAATTTCTTTATTTAGTTTTTTAATGTTTATTTAATAAAACCATTTTAATTTGACCAGCGACACAAAAACTGAGGGACACTTTTTAGAAAATTATATCTTTTATAATTATAATAGATGGTAGAGACTATTTCATTCATAATAGTAGTTAAAGTTGAAAATCACAAAATAGGAGCGCGTGGCGCGCAAAAATAGGTTCTACTTTTTATAAAAAAAGCGTTCCAATGTTAATTTTTTGTAGGAGAAAAAGCTGTTCGAATAATGTGATTTTCGTGCTTTGTTTGTTTACATTTTAGTTTATTTACATTTCACAACTTGGACATACCCTTAAATGATTTATCTTTAATATTTTAAAAGTTCCGACCTTCTAAAATAATTTCTTTTTATGTAATATCTTATGTAAATAGTAAATAATTTTTCAGTTTTTTCGAAATAAATAGATTTCAATTTCCTGTTAAAAATTCCTGCGGAGGATCTTATATAGGATCCTGTTCCAGAAATATTCGTAAGATCCATTGCAAGTTCGTACGTAAGAACGCAGTAGCGTTCTTATGTACCTACGTTCTCTAGTGAAACTTAATAAGATCAAGCATGTTATCCTTTGTAACGAAACAAACAACAACATAGCATCCTGGACAGTTTCCTATGTAAAATCATTTGTAAGATCTTGCATTAACAATTTGTAAGTAAAAAACTCAGCTTAAAATCCCCGTACAGGATCCTTTCAGGATCCTGTGTAGGTTCCGATGCAGGAACTTTAGCTATTAAAGGTTTCTGTACTGGGACATTTGTAGGATCATGTATAGGAAACTTTGTAAAGGTTCTTGTACAGGAACCTTTGCAGTTTTGTAAACTGCAGGTACTTAAGTGTAAAGGATCCTGTAAGTGACCCGTAAAAGATCCTACACCGTTTCTTCAATTAATTTATTTATATTTTTAACTCTTGCGCGGTAGTTTTTTATGTGTTTTTTGAATGCGCAAACAATTTTTCTGTCTAACATTGTTATACGGGCCTAACATATCAAAATATGAAGTTTATGTCTGTCAAATGTTGCTTAACATAAAAAAAATTTTAAACTTAGCATTTAAAAAATTAAAAAATTTCCTGTACATGATCCTACGAGTGCAGGAACATTTAATAGCTAAAGTTCCTGCATCGGAACCTGCACAGGATCCCGAGAGGATCCTTTGAGGATCCTGAGTTTTTTACTTACAGATTGTTAATGATCCTGTTTCAGGATCTGACAAATGATTTTACAAAGGAATCTGTCCAGGATGCTATGTTGTTGTTTGTTTCGGTACAAAGGATAACACGTTTGATCTTATTAAGTTTCACTAGAGAACCTGGGTACATAAGAACGCTACTGCGTTCTTATGTACAAACTTGCAAAGGATCTTACGAATATTCCTGAAACAGGATCCTGCATGATATCCTTCGCAAGAATTTTTAACAGGGAATGCTTCTAAAGTTTCTATAATCAGAAGATAAAGTCAAATTTAAATAAAAAATGCGATATATTTATTAAAAGTATTAAAAATGGACATTTTAAAAAACACATGCGTTTAGTTCTAATAGAAATTGAGAGCTTTTCTTTTTTAATTTACTCGAAATTTAACTAACTTGACTTTATCTTTTGCTTATAACTTTATAAGCATTGAAATCTATTTATTTCACAAAAACTAAAAAATTATTTACTATTTAAGTAATTATATGAAAAAAAATTATTTTAGAAGGTCGAAAGTTTTAAAGTATTAAAGATAAAGAATTTAATTCTTTTTTTAATTTACAGAATATTTTACAGGCTTTGACTTTTGTGTAAAAAATTTGAGTTTACATGTATTAAAAAATAAAAATATACAAAGAGTAAATTATATTAAGGAACGTATATTAATAAATAAATAAATAAATATACAGTTTTTTCATGGTTTTTCCTTAATTTCTATGGTTTTTAGTTGTTGTATGAAATTGAGGACTAATATACTCTTTTCTACTGCTGATTTAAAGAACTCAAGCTAATAAAATACTTACATTGCTTTATTTTCTTAAAAATAAATTGACTAATATTTGAAAAAAAAGAAAAAATAAGTTTTTTCAAAAACGACTCAAGCGATTTTTTTCTTTTTGGGTTCAAAATTATCAGAAGGCATCCCAGAAACAAGTTCAAGAAAAAAACCGGAGGTGCGAGCAGTTTTTGGGTTGAACTTAATTTAAACCTACCGTGGCTTATTTTATAGTTTTCAACAACCTCTCACATGGATTTGCAAAAATATGCAATTAGTTAAAAGATAAATATTCTAACCTCTTTAAAAATTATAATTTCAAATTTTTGACCATCCTATATATTTTAGAGTTAAAAATGGTGCAGGAAAAAAATATTACCTACTTTAATAATTTAAATTTAAAGGGGTCAAAGTTAGGGGAGTTGCCTCCCCTTAAAATGTGCAATTTTAGCAGTAAATGTTTTGTAAGATCATATAATTTTAAAAATAATAAGACCTTTTACGAGTCATTTGGACAGTATAGTATATTTAAAATTTTTGAGAATTTTCATTTTCAATGTTTTACAAAAATTTGAATAATAACGTCAAACGTCAAAAACATTGAATTTAAA
Source organism: Leptopilina myrica (nomen nudum) (assembly GCA_032872475.1). Classification (NCBI taxonomy): domain Eukaryota; kingdom Metazoa; phylum Arthropoda; class Insecta; order Hymenoptera; family Figitidae; genus Leptopilina; species Leptopilina myrica (nomen nudum). Next base: position 11,320,683 of record CM065467.1, read on the forward strand.
TAAAATAAAGAAGGAGAGAAATACATTAATTAATGTTAGTAATTAACTATTTTTTGGGGTCGCTGAAACTGAATATGACCATAAAAATTTTTTTCATCGCCCATTTTCCCGCTACCACCCCCTTACACCTGCTCCCGGGGGTTGGAGTTTCAGTTTCAATAAAACTCGAGTAGGGTGTCTATTCCTATGTTTTTTGGGCCGTTGAAACCAAAAAAGACTACCAAAAACAAAATCGTCCCTCCCTTAACCCCCTACAACCCCTTTAACACCTCCAGGGTGGGGGTTGAAATTCGAATTTTCCCGAAAAGTCGAGTACGGTGTCGAAACCTAAGTTTTTTGGGTCGCTAAAACCAAAAAAGACTACTAAAAACAAATCCTATCCACCCTCAACCTCCTACAACCCCCCTAACACCCCCAGAGTTTTGATAATGCAATCGACTTTTCGTGAAAATTATAATTTCAATGCTTACCCTGGGGATGTTAAGGAGGTTGTAGGGGGTTAATGGCGACCCAAAAAACGTACACTGAAAAAAATTGTAATTGTACCAAGTAAATGCATTTACTTGGCAGAGTTTACTTGAATCAATCCCATATTTATTTGAGGAGAGAAATTAATTTTCTTGTTCCAAGTAATTATTAGCATTGGATAAAGTTCTTGAATAAATAATTCAGTATTTGGTGGAAGTAAATATGTTATTGATCAAATCAAATATTTTACTTATCCGAAGTACCAAAAAGGATTGAATCAAAAATATTATGTTCTTAAGCGAAATAGTAAAGTATTGTCTGGAGAAATCGTTTTTCTTAAATCAGTGTAGATTTAACCTCCACCCTGGGGATGTTCAAGGGGTAGTAGGGGATTAAGGGATGGACGATTCTGTTTTTGGTATAGTCTTTTTTGGTTTCAACGACCCAAGAAACATAGGAATAGATACTCTACTTGACTTTTATTTAAAATGAAACTCCAACCCCCGGAAGCAGGTATAAGGGAGTGGTAGCGGGAAAATGGGCGATGAAAAAAAATTTTTCATGGTCATATTCGGTTTTAGCGACCACAAAAACATAGGGATAGAGGGGTGTGACCTCTGGGTTTTGACTTTTATTTTTTTGTGTGTCTGTGTAATTTTATTCTTTCCAAATATCTTAATTATTGAAGAACTATCATAAAATAAATAAATTATTTAATGAAAAATTCTACTTAAACATTTTAAAATTAATTTAATTTCTTAACTTAGTCTACTGCTGGAGTAATGCTTTTATTATTTATCAAATAAGGGAATTTTTAAATGTTTTGTCGGAAAACACAGAAAAATAAATCAATTAATTAATTATATTGAGATGACCAAATACACTTTTTAAAAATGTAAATTTTAAGATTATTTAATTATTATAATATATGTTTATTAATTAATATAAATAATATAAATATAAATAGGGGCATTTGGGGTAAATGTAAACGGAATATCTATTTTTCACCAAAAACAGTAGTTTTTTTGTTAAGGTAAAACAGACAACAATTATTATTATTAAATTCTTATATTTCAAAGTATTTGTGTTGTCACTATCTAAAATCCTACAAAATTGGTGTCAGAAGTGGGATATAGTGATAATTATCCTTTGAAAAAAGAAAACGACGCGAAGACGGAACAAGCAGCTCAAAACGACGCTATCAGATTTTAACGTATTTGGAGAATAAGCTAAACAGTTACGTGATCAACGACGCCGAGATTGAAAAGACGATCATTCTCAAGATCTAAAGACGAAGGAAGTAGCAGGTAGCTGTTCTCTGATATAAAGACGATATAGTTTCAAAGACGGAAGATTTTTCGAAGACAAAGGCGACAAAATTCTAAGACGAAAGCGACGAGATTATCAACAATCATATTCCAAGACGAGATTCTCCACAAGCAGAAGCAGATATTTGCCAGAAACGAAGTAAATTCCAATTCCAACCGAGGACGACAACGGATGGTATGTTTATCTCAACATCGGAAAATTAAAGGAAATCAACGTTCAAGCAAGGTCATCGTGTAAACCCCGAAACATCAGATCGCAGTCTCATCACGTATTTGCTAAGTATAATTCTATTTATGACTTTGTATTTATTTTATTGAGATCAATCTTATTGTAAAATTAACAATGGAAAAATTAGTTCAAATTGAGAATATCGAAAAGCAATTAAAAGTGGCTTCTCGTAGCGCAATAGGTGCACTTTATAGGTTAGTTTTTCAAGAAGAAGGAGACCGCAAAAACAGAAGTAAATTACGCGAGTTTTCTGGGTTCACATTTTCCGACGATTCGCCTGAATTCCGTGATAAACTAGATTATGCTAGTACATTTTCCGTAGGAGATTTGACATCTATTTGCAACATTTTGGGGTTAGATTATTCTTCAAGCCAAGAGCAACTTGGGCAAAAGATTATTCGTGCACTAATGGATATTAATTCGTTGGCAGGGCACAATTCCGAAGACGATACAGATCTCGATGGAGATGACGAGGACGAGAACGGGCAATTTGCAGGCGGTGGCGGGCAAAATGACAGGCACGATAATAATTACGATTCAGACGAAGGGGGCCAAAGTTCTGAAAATGAAGTAGATCAGGAAACGGGCGTAAATAATGCGGGAACACAAAGAACGCTTACTGTAAGTAATACTCGACGGGCGCAACCTGTCAATTTTTCCCTGGGGTTTAAAGACGTCGAAGATTCGATTCGTGAGTTTGACGGTAGTGACAGTTTATCAGTGGAACGTTGGGTAGCTGAATTTGAGGACGCGGCATTATTATTCGAGTGGTCTGATTTACAAAAAGTTGTTTTTGCCAAAAGGTCAATTAAGGGGTTAGAGAAGCTTTTTATTCAGGGAGAATCAGGATTGGTCACATGGAAAAAGTTAAAGACGGCTTTACTAAAAGAATTCTCGACAAAATTATCCAGCACTAAATTACACTCTATGCTTGCTAAAAGAAAAATTAAAGATTCCGAATCAGTTCAAGAATATTTTTTGGTTATGCGCGAATTAGCTTCACGAGGTAAAATAGAGTGCGAGGCTCTAATCGAACATGTAATCGAAGGATTAGGAGATGATCCCAATAACAAAGCTATTTTATATGATGCCCAAAATTTAGACGAGTTTAAGATTAAATTAAAGACGTACGAAAAAATTAGAAACTCTAATATGAAATCAAACTCACAGTTAAGTAAAAAAAAAGACGTACCAACGGACGATAAAAAGACTGACAGTGCGAAAAATAGAACGACGCGATGTTTTAACTGTGGGAAATCGGGTCATATTTCTAGAGAGTGTAAAAGTCGAGAGAAGGGTACTAAATGTTTTAAATGCAATAAGTTCGGGCATATAGCGTCAAATTGCAAGGGTGCAAAAACATTTAGTACATCGAATACGGAAAACAGGATAGATTTTGTTTATTCTGAAAAAGAAAATTCGTGTTATAAAGAAGTAGTCGTAGAAGGTGAAACCCTGAAAGCTCTCATTGATACCGAAAGTGCTTTAAGCTTAATACGCGAAGACGTTTTCGAAAAATTTAAATTAACAAATTTAAGAGACTCGAAATGTAAAGCAGTAGGTTTCGGCGGCGGTAAAGTAGAGACTAAGGGATCTTTTCAAGCAGAGACTTTTATCGATAATGAAGCATATAATCTGGATTTTGATGTAGTGTCAGTAGATTCTATGCCTATGAAATGTATTATTGGCCGTAATATATTGCCGTTAGCAGAAGTTCGAGTCGATAAGAATGGCGTTAAAATTATAAAATGCGAACAAAATGTATTTATTGGAAATATAACTTTAACAGAAAAAATTGAAATCGACGTTGGTCCTCTCGATGATGATTCTATTTGTAAACAAGCGGAAATTCTTTTAATAAGTTATAAACCGAATAAAACTAAGACTACCGACATTTTATTAACTATAAATTTAATTGACGACAAGCCGATTTATTCTAGGCCAAGACGATTACCTATTGTTGAGCGTGACGTAGTAGATGATCAAGTTGAAGTGTGGGAAGAGGCTAAAATTATCAAAGCAATTAATTGTGGCTACGCAAGCCCTATAGTACTAACTAAAAAGAAAGACGGCACATATCGAGTTTGTGTCGATTATCGACGAATTAATAAAGTTATTATAAAAGATAAATATCCTATTCCGTTAATAGAGGATTTAATTGATGCCTTAAAAGAGTCGAAAATATTTAGTACGTTGGATTTAAAGAACGGGTTTTTTCATGTAAGCGTCAGCGAGGAAAGTCAGAAGTATACTTCGTTTGTAACACACAAAGGGCAGTACGCTTTCTTGAAGGCTCCTTTTGGCCTTTGCGTTTCACCAGCAGTTTTCCAGCGCTTCATCAACTGTATTTTTAGGCCTCTAATAAATAAGGGAATTGTATGCGTATACTTTGATGATATAATTTTATTGGCGAAAACCGATCAAGAAGCGATAGAAAATTTGAAAACTGTTTTAACAGTAGCTAGCGACTATGGACTCGAGATTAACAAAAAGAAATGTCACCTTTTGAAAAAGAGAATCGAGTATTTAGGACAGGTCATCGAAGACGGAAAAATTTATCCTTCGCCTGGAAAAATATTGGCTGTGACCAATTTTCCGAAGCCGAAATCGATTAAAGATGTACAAAGTTTCATTGGTCTCACGGGGTACTTCTGAAAATTTATAAATAAGTACTCTTTAATAGCGAAACCATTAAGCGATTTGATGAAAAAAGACATGGAATTTCAATTTGGTCCTTTAGAGCAAGAAGCCTTTACAAATTTAAAAAAGATACTCACGGAAAAACCTGTATTGAAATTTTTTGATAGAGAACACGAAACCGAATTACACACTGACGCGTGTAAAGACGGAACCGCGACAATTTTGTTACAACGTTCACCCGATGACGACAAGTTTCACCCAACACATTACTTAAGCCATAAGACAACACCCGCAGAACAGAAAATGACTAGTTATACGTTGGAAGCCTTAGCAATTGTTCGTGCTTTACAGAAATTCAGAGTCTATCTGCTTGGCATCGACTTCAAAGTGGTGACAGATTGTGCAGCCTTTAAGCAGACAATGGACAAAAAGGAAATTTCACCCAAAATTTGGAGATGGGCGCAGCTTATTGAGGAATATTCTTGCACCATAGAACACAGATCCGGCGAGAGAATGCGGCATGTGGACGCTTTAAGTCGCTACCCTGTTTTTACTATCGAAATCGACGATATAACCGCACGACTTAAAGAAGCAAAGCAGAATGATCCGAAAATTAAAAAAATCGTCGACTCCCTTGATGATGGCCTGAATGATAACTACGTGATGCGAAATGGTTTACTTCATAAGTTCGAAAATGGAGATGATTTACTGGTGATTCCTGCTTGTATGGAAGAAGAAATAATCCGTGTAGCACATCAGCGTGGCCATTTTGCTGCCAAACGTACGGAAGAAATTATTCGAAGAAATTATTTCATCTCCTCACTATCAGATAAGGTATCGAAATTTATAGGAAATTGTGTAAGCTGTTTGGTCATTAATCGAAAAGGAGGGCGTAAAGAGGGTTATTTGAATAACAGAGATAAAACTGACCTACCACTACACACCTATCACATTGACCACCTCGGACCTCTCGAGTCTACTAGTAAACAGTATAAGCATATACTGGTCGTGGTTGATGCTTTTTCAAAATTCGTTTGGCTTTACCCAACAAAATCAACTACCACAAAGGAAGTCATAGACCGATTGAACAGACAAAAATTCATATTTGGAAATCCTGTTCGTATCATTTCGGATAGGGGCACTGCCTTTACATCGCAAGAATTTCAAGAATATTGCAACGAAGAGAAGATTAAACACCATCAAATAACAACTGGTTTACCGAGGGCTAATGGACAAGTTGAACGCATTAACCGTGTCATTATACCAACTTTATCGAAAATGTGTATAGATATTCCAAGTAAATGGTACCAACACGTTAGTAAACTTCAACAGACCTTGAATTCGACGTTTCAACGGAGTATTGGAATGACTCCTTTCCGCTTACTTACTGGAGTGGAAATGCGACAAACAGATGATTTGGAATTGGCAGAAATCTTAGAATTAGAGTGGCAAAATCAACTTGATGAGTCAAGGAACGATCTTCGACAACAAGCTAAATTACAAATTTTAAAAGTTCAGCAAGAGAATAGGAAATCCTACAATTTACGTAGAAGAGAACCATCGACATACGCAGAAGGAGACCTCGTAGCCATTAAACGCACCCAAATGATTCCGGGTAGCAAGTTAAAACTTAAATACTTAGGTCCTTACAAAATCACCAAAGTGAAATTCAATAACACTTATGATGTAAAACGCGTTGGCAATGGTGAAGGCCCTATGACCACAAGCACTTGCGCAGAATACATGAAACCGTGGGTTTCCAAAAATTAGTCATTCGTGGCGTATGACAGTGTAGGATGGCCGAGATGTCGAAAATAATCATTTTGTAATTTGTATTTAAGTATTTGAAAATTGGCGGTAATCGTTCGTAGCGCCATAGACAATATGCGGATGCGTCACTGATTACCATAGTTTTAGGTTAGAATCTAGAAATTGAGAAGACGCGCTGCAACATTGTTTTTGTGAGACGCTTGTGAAAGAATTGTATTTTTGTAACATTCAACAATTATTATTATTAAATTCTTATATTTCAAAGTATTTGTGTTGTCACTATCTAAAATCCTACATATATATATATATATATATATATATATATATATATATATCATATAAAATAAACAATCAACCATTACAGAATTAGTCATGTAAAAACTTGAATAACTTGAACAAATTTTAATAGATTATATTATTTTAATAGATTATTTCAACTTGGTAAAAAGAAGTTTTTAAGGTTGCTGAATATGAATCTAAAATCGAATTTTTAAATTTCAAAATGGCGGATCCAATAATTTATTCAATTATTTTCTTTTAAAATGTAGTTAAAGTTCTGTTTACATTTACCCCGAGTGTTCGAATTCTCGGGTAAATGTAAATACTTAATTATTTATTTACTAAATTGACGAAAATCAAAGACAATTTTTGTTATGGCATTAATAAGGAAGAATTAAAAATTTTAGTTTAATTTTTTAATTTATTTTTATGCAAATGCGAGACAAAATAATGAAACAGAAAAACTTTGATTTTCAATCTTTTTTGCATTAAAAAATAACTTACACTCGAGGGGGTAATTACTTGTTAGAAAGGTGTACACTCTAATACACCAAATTTTCCAGCTATTACATGTATTATAAGCTATTACATAACTATTACATGGTATTACCAATTATTACATTATATTACTTCTATATTATGTGGTAATACACTGACGTAATAATGATCTATTACACTCTATTACGTGACTATTACATGACTATTACGTGAGAAACGTACACGCCAATACACAAGTAAATACCCCCTCTCTTACACTATAGCATTGACAATTGTAAAAATAAAATATTGACAATACTCAAAACATCTTGTAGGTGAGCTGAGGTAAAAATATTGACGTCATACTTATTTTTAAATTTGTAAATTTAGCTGAATCATCTACCATTTACATTTACTCCTTGTTTACATTTACCCCAAATGACCCTAGTCTTTTATTTAATAATTAATCATTTTCATTATTTATTTAAAATTATTAACTTAATATACTACTTATATTATATATTAACAATAAAGATGCTATTAAATAAATAATAAAAATTAAAATATTATAATAATAATGTGAAATAATAAATATTTATTATTAATAAAGTAAGTAGAAATAAGTAAACTGTCAACCGAGTAAGAGTAAGCGAGTGAGGAATATATCGCTAGTTAGAAATCTTAGAAATTAATTTATTAAATTAGAATTTTCACGATGAAAATATTTTTCTTTTCTATTTTGCTTGAAAATAGATTTAAAAAAATTATAATTTGTAACACTTTTAATTAAAACATGTTGCAAATTTTGAAATGTAATTAAAAAGTGACATGAGAAATATGAAGGTTTAATTTGAATAATTATTTTTTTGAAGAAAAATTTAAGCGTGGAGAGAAAAAAAGAAAAGGAAGAACAACAAATAAAAAAGAAGTTCAAGACCCTGTTAATCTTCTCTTTAAAGTCAGAAGAGCCTTTTTTCCTAATGCTCGAGGTACTCTTGATAAAATGAATGCGGCAACAAAAGAAAAGCAAGTAGAGACAAAGAGAAATTAAAAAAAAAAGGAGACAGAAATGGAAGGGGGTGAAATAAGTGCAGCATGTAAATATAATAAATGGGGTCGGAAGTAGTAAAACGAACCTTAGTTACTTCAAGAGTCTTAAAAAAAGGAGAATAAAGAATTCTAATATTTTTATATCTATTCATTCCATTTTTTTTCTTCTAAGGGTAAAAAAATGATAAGTTAATATTCTTCACACCAGGAAATTTAAAGGATAATTTAAAAAAGGCAAAATAAACACTAGACGATCTGAAAAATAATGTTCTTTAAAAAAGTTTTTTTTATATATTTTGGTTTTTTGTTTTCCTATTTTTACTTTTGTTCTTTTTATATTTTTTTGTATGTTTTTATTATTTGTTTTTATTTATTTTTTTGTTTTTATTTTTTACTTTTCTTTTTTATATTTGTTTTTATTTTTTTTGTTTTTTTTTGTTCTTTTTGCTTTTTTCGTTAATATCTGGAGACAAATATCCTCTTAAGCTTCCAACTTGACTTTATCTGAATTTTTAACAAGTTACCAAGACTCATCAAGCCTCGTGCCGAACGAAACAATGGAGAATGCTAATTTAAAAAAATTAAACATTAAAAAACGATGCGAAGTATAAAAATACAATGAAAACATTTTTCTTAAGACAGATTTTGTTTATTTTTCTTTCGGTATTTTTTTTGTTTTGAAAATTGGACTTGGCCTCGATTTTTCATAGTGAGGCTATTATTATTATTTTTTTGTTTTTCTAAATTCGAAAATAATTACGAGTTTTGAAGATCAAATATTTTAGAATGGAAACTTAAAAAATTTGCATTGCACAACGAACGTGAAAAAGATATTGGATTCGTTTTTCAAAATTCATTTTTTTCAATTTATTCCCCTCAGACACGAAGAAAATTTATTCCTTATATTTTACCGAATTCTTCACTAAAGTTGGGATATAGTGGCAAAACAATAATTTTTAATAATTTTTTAATTATTTTTTCAGGAAAAATATTCAAAATTTAATGTCATATCTTTATTCCTTACAAACTAGTACTGTAAAAGTTAAAACAAAATTGAAACTGAACGTTTAATAAATATTAAATACGATTTCAACGTTTCTTTTGAATACCTCCTTGATGGTCACCAACGTTTCAGGAACAGTTCGGTAAAACTTTCTTGACTTGACTCGAGTGTTTGTTTTCAGGAATAATTCGGTAAAACTTCCTTGACTTGCCTGAATTGTCAGTTTTCAGGATTGAAATACTTTTTTAAATGCCCCGTAGTAATAGTTACGAAATTTACTCTGATTGCGTAACTTACATTAATTACTTATGTTGCTCTAGTTACGTAAATCAGGGTAAACAATTTTTTGTGTTTGACACTAGATAGATTATTTTAATCTTTTTTGATAAAAATTTGGAAATAATAAGAATTTTAATAAACTATTGTTTTATTACATAAAATACAAATTTAATCATTTTTCTTTATAACAATAAAAACATAATTTGAAACTATTTCATAAATTGACCTTAAATATAGTTAGAAATTATTCAGTAACATGGATTTAATATGGATGATTCTTTTATTTTATACAACTTATCAAAAAAAGGATGGTAATATTACGAAGGGTAATGGGTAAAAATGACCTGGGTAAAGGGTAAAAATTACGAAGAGTAATATTACAGAGGGTAAAACACTTACCTGAATATGTCACTAAAACAAATTAAAAATTTTTTTCTTCTAATAATATTAGGAAGGTTAAATATTAAATTATTCTGATTATAACTAGTTTGAATTAATAAGAACTTAATAATTTTACTCCCTAAATTAATTAACAATTCCCCAGTAGCACGTAATATTACAGCAATATTGAGAGAACTTCCCTAACATTACCAATATTGCCTTAATATTACCAATGGTTCTAGAATCATGTTGTAATGTTAGTAATATTACGTGCTACTGGGGTTGTATTTTCCAATTTGACTTGTTAATTAAATCACTTTTAAACTCTCCATTTTATGGTTATGACTTTGTAAACAAACAAGAGTTGGGAAATAATATAACAAAAAGTCAAGAAAAACAGTACATTTTTAATATAAATTTTTATTTTAGTTAACGAGCTTTTTCCTTTATTTAAAAAATGTATAATTTTAATAAATAATACATAATTATGGTAAACAAATTTTACTTTTTTAAAATCATAACCCGTGTAGAAATTTCGCTGGGGCCCTGATCAGGGCCTGATAGGGCCGACCTATTAGGGAATGAAACGCCGCGCCCGATGTGGCCCTGATCAGGAAATCCACACTTTCTTGTCGCCCCGATCTGGCCCTGATCAGGCGCGGCGTTTCATCCCATACTACGGCCCTAGTAGGGTAATTTCTGCATGGGAATTTATAATTCTGATGAAGCAAATACTTATTGCGTGTTTTCATTTTTTCCACAGGAATTAAAAGGTTTAAAAATGTCAAATTCAAAAAATTATTTTTATTATTTCAATAAATATTTCCAATAATTTTTTAAAAAGTTCTTTTAAAATTTTCACATACATTTGTTTAAAATTTTCATTTTTCATAATTTCGATTATTCGAAAATTCTTTAATTAAATACACTGTAAGAAACGTTTTGTATTAGGCAGCAAATTCCACTAATTATTTAGAAAAATTTATTAACATAGATAAGAGGATTTTTTAAAAAAATTATCGAAAACTTCCTATGAATTACGAAACATTCTAATAAAATAACCAAGAAAAAATCCCAAAAATTTGAAAAAAATTTCTTATTCATGAAAATACAGGAAAAACATACAGGAAAAATACAATTTGAAAAAATTTCCACGTAAAGTTCAAATTTTTCTACAATATTTTTATTTGAAACCTTTTCAAAATTATTTTACTACAAAAGTAATTAATTTATTGAATAATGGAATGTTTTTTAAATTTAATTCTTATTAAGAAAAATATAAGCAGAATATTTGTATTTCAGTCATAATTAATTGTAAAAATTATGTATTTTTTAACCAATTCCTAAGATTTTTTTTAAGCAATGAAAAGATTGCTAAATATTTTATTTTTAATCATAAGCTTGTTAAAAAATTCTAATTTTTTTCCAAGTAAAGATTGAAAAAAATATAATATTTATGTTTTAGTCGCATTTTTTTGTAAAAATTATGTAATTTTTTCAAAAAAAGAATAAATTTGCTCATGGGAAATTTTCGAATTATATATTTCTAAAAATATTTAATTTCTAATCAAAGGAATGAAAACGGTGTAATAAATATTTGTTTCTAAAAACTATTTGGATTTAAATTATAATAAAAATATTTCTGCAATAATATGATATCAAATTATTTCCTTGAAATTTGTTTTTAATAAAGAAATCAATTTTGGTTAATGCGTAATTATTAATCACATATCTTTAAAACAATTCTTGTTTTCAATTTAGAAACATATTTTTTTGTAAATTACACCATTATAATATTTTTAATATATTTTATAAATTAAAGATGTTTCAGTTTTTGGTTTTTAATAAATTAGTTGACATTAGTTACTTCAACACTTGAACAAAATTTAAGTAATGTTTAATATTTTAAATCACATTTGAATTAAAATAAAGACAATAATTAAAACAATGAGATAAATATTTTCTTTTTCATTATAATTATAAATAAATTATGATTTTGAAAGACATAAAATTTATTTAATAAAATAAAAATTTGTATTGAAAATGTACTGTTTTTCTTGACTTTTTGTTATATTATTTCCCAACTCTTGTTTGTTTACAAAGTCATAACCATAAAATGGAGAGTTTAAAAGTGATTTAATTAATAAGTCAAATTGGAAAATACAATTGTTAATTAATTTAGGGAGTAAAATTATTAAGTTCTTATTAATTCAAACTAGTTATAATCAGAATAATTTAATATTTAACCTTCCTAATATTATTAGAAGGCTGAATCCATTTCAAATCAGGCAGGTCGACTAACTTCAAGTCATAGATTTAGCTGTCGCTAAAATATGTTATTGTACATGAAAAATAAAGAGACACGTATTTTTTTATTTTTCAAAAAAGTTAAATTTAAAGAAGTTATGCACATTTGAACTTTAAGTGGTAAAACTAGAATGAATAGTGAAAAAAAATTGTTTTGCTTAGCATTTTTTTTCTTTTGATTATAATTTAATTTTCTTTCTTGGGTCTTGTAGATGGTCTTGTCCTCTTCTAAATCCAGTTTGAAATTTGAAAAAATATTTAAAATTATAAAAATAGGGGATGATTTTCTGAAAATAAATAAGATCAATTTTCTCAAAAACACCACCTTTTTTTCTATCCAAATTTTTACTACAAGTTCTTAAAATAATTATGAACATATCCTCTATATATAATCATATCGCTATAACATTGTTGACGTGAACGTTAACAATTTGAAAATTTGCGAAAATAAATATTTCAAAAAAAATTCTCCTGATTGCCAGAATGGTTTAACCCGCTTAAAATTCATAGGAAATGTTCACAATTATTTTAAGAACTTGTAGTAAAAATTTGGATAGAAAAAAAGGTGGTGTTTTTGAGAAAATTGATCTTATTTATTTTCAGAAAATCATCCCCTATTTTTATAATTTTAAATATTTTTTCAAATTTCAAACTGGATTTCGAAGAGGACAAGACCATCTACAAGACCCAAGAAAGAAAATTAAATTACACTCAAAAGAAAAAAAATGCTAAGCAAAACAATTTTTTTTCACTATTCATTCGAGTTTTACCACTTAAAGTTCAAATGTGCATAACTTCTTTAAATTTAACTTTTTTGAAAAATAAAAAAATACGTGTCTCTTTATTTTTCATGTACAATAACATATTTTAGCGACAGCTGAATCTATAACTTGAACTTAGTCGACCTGTCTGATTTGAAATGGATTCAGCCAAAAAAAAAACTTTTAATTTGTTTTAGTGACATATTCAGGTAATTGTTTTACCCTCTGTAATATTACCCTTCGTAATTTTTACCCTTTAACCAGGTCATTTTTACCCATTACCCTTCGTAATATTACCACCCCTTTTTTCTGATTTTGTTTATTAATTTGAATCTTTCTCACAAGCGGTGAAATAAAATTGAGATACATATATAAGGACAGTTGAAACCTTCTGAAGCAATAATGTAAAGCGTGCGATGTATGTATTAATGTAAGCGTTTAGAATGTACTGTAGGCAGGTGTAATGAATAAGTATTTCTTCGTGAATAATTGTAGGGGGTTTAGGTAGTGATTAAAGTAGGTGAAATGAGATTTACGGCAGTATTACTATAGAACTACTGCAATGACATTATTTTTTATTTTTTATTCTTCAAGTTTTACCGAACTATTAAGTAATTCAATGAATATAAATTTTACCGAACATTGTACCTTACGTTTTACTGAACTTTAAATAAAAATAAGTATAGCGAACACTTACCCTACGTTTTACTGAACTATACAATAAATATAAGTTTTACCGAACACTGTGCCTTACGTTTTACCGAACTTTCAATAAAACTAAGTATAGTGTACATTTACCCTACGTTTTACCGAACTGTAAGTGAACGGCTAATACATGTACCATAAGATTTATTCTTTTTACATTATTTTTCAATGCAATTGCTTTTACAGTCCTGTTCCTTAAAACTTACAGTTTTGACACTTCATCTCAGTTTTACCGAACAAAGTTCGGTAAATTTTCAGGAATAAATTTTCTCCGTGGACGCATTTACAGTGGCTCAAAGAGTTTTTCTATCCTTTCTTAAAAATTTTTATGTAACTTTTAATAGAGGTAATTTTATAATAAAAAGAAAATTGTAAATTTAGAACGATATTTTTATTTTGTTGGTAAATGGGACAAGGACAATAATTTGAAATTAATTTTGATATTGTTTTTTGCATTTAATTTTATTTCAAACGAATTTTAATTCATTGCGACATTATTTCATGTGTATAATTTTTTAATATTGTTTCTGGAATATATTTTTGTTTCGAACGAATAATTCGTTGCGATATAATATAATTATTATTAACTATATTAATAAACGTTGTAATCCAGATTTAAAATAATTTTATTTCTGCGAAAATTTTTATTAAATTTTTTAAAAATAATTCAATTTTTTTGATGAATTTTGTAAAAATGGGTTCAAAACAGAAATTTTATAAAAAATAATTGAATTCCTGAGAATATTTTTAATATTTATGATAATAATAGAATTCTTTGAAAAAAATTTATTAGAATTCTATTAAAAATAATTTAATTCTTACGAAAAATTTTATTTATGAAAATAATTGAATATTTACGAAATTTTTTTTTTAAATTTGTGACAAAATTGAATTTCTTTTTAAAATTCTATTTAAATTATTGTAATAAATTAAATATCTCGTTTCGGTCGAAATATTCACTCCTTCTTTTATCTACTATTATTTTAAGAAAAAAACTAAATTGAGCTGTAAATGCGTCTCGATCATTATAAAACTGGAGTCAATTTTATTTAAAGATCAGGCGTTTTTCTCGTTTATTAAACAGAAAAACATTATTTTTTTTTGTCATTGGCGATTATTTTGAGAAGACATAGTTTCAGTGTGAAATATGCTTTGAGGAGAATAATAGGCATTTTTTCGTAATATTTTTTTTATGTTTTTTGTAACGCCTATCTTTATAATTTGAAATTCAGATAACGATCAATCGGTATAAAGGGTCAATTTTTTGCGCAAAGAAATAAGCAGACTGTAATCGGAGAAAGTGGGCCTCAAACTTTTTGGCTGACAGGTCAAAAGTTCGAAATGGACCGTAAACTTTGGAGCCCATCGATCTCGATATAAATTGCTCGTAAAACTGTCGATATTGTTGACCTAATTCATATTGTAAACGGAGAGAGAGAGAGAGAGAGAGAGAATGGCTCCATGAAACTCGGATCATAATCATTTTCTCTCATTAATTCTCCATTGCACTTGACCAATGCTGATTCAGAATTCATTACTTCGTCTTTTATTTATAGACAATTATCTCCAATTTATTAGAATTTTTTTGAAAGAATTTTAACTAATCTAATACTTTTTGCGGAATTTTTCAAAATTAGTGAATTTATCGAATTCTTATTTTCAATATTTTTACTCTTTAACTGAATGAATAAGGAAATAAATAATGGAGTAAATAATTTTAATCAATTCTGGAATGCGAATTATTTATTATTTCTGTTAATTGATTAAAAACTAGTGAATATAAAAAAAGGAAAAAGTAGCAATCGTCTCAAAATTAAAATGACACTTTAGTTTTATTCTGATGGACATGAAATTCGATATACGAAACTAATTAGTTTTGTATCGAGTTTCATGTCTGCGGGAATAAAAACTTAAGTGGAATTTACTTCTGACATAATTTTTCGATACAGCCCTTTTTTATTCTTGGTATACGTCAAGTTTTCATTTTTGGAATCGAGTCGTTAATATTTATGTAATATTTGAAAAATTTGTTGGCAGAAAATTAAACCAAAATGGCGTAAGCAAAGTTTTTTCTTGTTGAAAATTAAAAAAATATTGTGAACTTATTTCGAAATTATTCAAAAGGTATTTGAATGAAATTCGAGAGAAATTCATTTAATTTTAATTTAATTTATAAATTTAATAATTTAATTTAAATAAAATTTGAATGTAATTTAAGAATTTACTTTAATTCAATTTAATTCTTGATAAATTTTCTACAAATAAAAATTGGACTCTTTATAAGAACAATGTGTCTCCTGATTTTATAGACAGTCTGCTTTTTCTCTGGCTCTCGTTTTAATATGAATAATATATTTCGTAAAAACTTTTTTTTTCTTGTGTATAATATACGTATGTTTCTAACAATTAATGCCACTCAGCTCTAATCAATTCTCGCCGTGCTCCAGGGCTCAACAATATTACTTTGAGTGTGACCCGTTTTATATTTTTCGTTTTTTTATTCTCTTTTTGTCCTCCTCGCGACTTATAATATTTTTAAATATAAGCCTCTTTCGCCTCCATTCCAAATACGTTAATAACACGTCGTCCTTTCTAGACTACTTATCATTCTATACATTCATTGCTCAGTTTTTGTGTTTATCTTAATTACAAGTTTTTAAAATTTTTTTTCGTTAATATAAAACACGTATATAAACATAGACTGAGTACATCGGTGTTTACAATATTATAACTACCCTTTAAAAAAATCGCACGTTACATACGTTTTCATCGTATACGTGTGTGCGAATTTGTTCATGCTTTTAATTTATTTTTTTTTCTTTTATGTGTATACGGAAAGAAGAATGCCAAAATTATCGTTTCTTTGTTTTTTTTCTTTTCTCTATTCAAAAAATCGATTTCTGACGAATTTTATAATTTTAAAAATGTAGAAAATATTTATAAAAGAGAATATAAATTTATTAAATTTTTTGTAAATTATTTACAAAACCCAACTAAATTTTTTTTTTGAAAAATCTTTTTAAAAAAAGTCGTAACAAAAGTCCTGGAAAACTGTTTTAAAAACGTCTTTTTTACTCTGTAGACATTTTTTTATAAAAGGGATCAAATTTTCTTAAAAATTACAACAACAAAAATTTTTGTAACTCTTTTATTCGCTAAATCTCCAAATTTCTTGCTCCTGATTGTCATTGCGAATTGATCTATAAATGTTAGTCTATATTTCTATTGTAATGAGATTATTTTTTTAAACTTGAAAATGAATAATTAAGAAATAGTTTAAAAATGTAAAAATATAGTTTCTTTTCTAGATGGTGAAAATCGTTTAAGTAGTGGAAATAATTTGACAATTTAATTTTGTTCATATTTTAATTTAATTATTTAATTAATTAATTATTTAATTAGTTAGTTAATTAATTAACGTAAATTAAATGTAAATTTGCAATTCAGAAAAGTAAAATCATTCGTAATTTAATTTCAATTCAAGAAACTTAAATTAGTTCGAAACTTAATTTTAATTTAAAAAACTAAAATTAATTCAAAAAGTGCTTTTTAAACAGTTGAAAAAATAAAATTGAAACTTTAATGAAACTGGTGTCGAATATTTATTTTTTTGACAAAAAATTTATTTTCATTTAATTTAATTATTAACATTGAAATGAAACGAATATATTAATGATTATTTTTGTAAAAAAATAATATAACTTAATGATAAAATTGACTGAGGCGAAAGATTGCTTCAATTTTCATCAGATATCGATTTTCTAAACTGGTTCAACTGTCAATATATTTTCTCAGCATCATCCCTTATGTCTTCGTTTCCCATTGTGCGTGGAGAGACATGAGACCCGTGTCAGAAAAAACATTTTTAAAAAATAACAATTTTTAAAATAATAATAGTGTCTTGGCTCAATTCAATACACTATTTTTTATTTCTAAATCTTATTAAAGAAAAAAAAATTTTTCCCCACAAAAAAGAAAAAATCTTGGAATATTTAAATATTTGTGAAATATTTGAAATTTGTATTAATTTTTACCATTTTTGGAGCATTTAAAAAAAACTGTTCTTAGACTGAAAATTCAAAAAATTCCATTATTCAATATTTTTTATTTGAAAATCTACTTTGTTTATTTTTAATTTTCTAAAAAATTGTAATCTCAAAATAGCTAAAAAATTGACAAATGAATTCTCAATCCAAAAATTGAATAATGTATTTTTTTCAATTTGAAGCCTAAAAAACAGTTTTTTCCAAATAAAAGCTTAAAAATAGTAAAAATTAATTTTTTCGTTCAGCAATTTTTTTTGTGAATGACAATATAAAAATAATTTTATAAAATATTTAAATTATTTTAAGTAATATAAATATTTGCGGAGAAAAAATTTTTGGAAAGAACTTATATCGTATATTTTCAGAGAGAGTACTAAAACCGTGGTGTGGTATCAAACCGAGTGATATCAAATAACTATACAAAACATGGAATATTTTTTGATAATAAATTCTTGTTGCATGAGATTATAAATACAAACAGGAACCCACACAGCGCCAAACATTTCCTGAAACTCGACAGAACCTCATTCAGCGAGGTTAGAAACGTTGAGTGGCGATGTTCATGAGAGATTGCGTGGATGTTCAAATGTCCATATAAACAGAACATTAAACATCAACCTTTAGCAAAATTTAAACTCCAAATATTTACTTGCGATGTTCAGTCAATATTCAGACATTATTTTATTCAGTCAATTATCAAACGAAATTTTTATAACTATGCGAAAATCGCATTCAATATTGATACAATATTGACTGAACATTCGAAGTAAATATTTGGAGTTTAATTTTTTATGAAGGTTGATATTTAATATTCCGTTTATGTGGACATTTGAACATTCGCAAAATCACTCATGAACATCGATACTCAATGTTTCCAACCTCTCTGAACGAAGTCGACTTTCAGGAAATGTTTGGTGCTATGTTGGAAGTAGTATTCTTTATTATTATATGCTAAAACAAGTAATATTTATTAAAATTTTTGAAAAACATAGATAATGCAAAATATTGATAGTAAAACATCGATCACATAAATGACTGGAAATAGAAATATCGATTCCATTGTCCCAAAAAATTTTGTAAGCGCTTTAATTTCGATAACTATTTATATTTTTTTGCTTAAAACTTTAAAATTGTATAACTTTAAAAAAATGTTGCATAGTGCCTGCATATTGAATAACATTTTCTTATTAATATGAATGATGTATATCGAGTATAGAAAGTTTAAAAGTACCTATCATGGTACATTTCAGAAATGTTTAAACATTCCAAATATATGTACAGAAATTTTTCCCGATAATTAATCCAGAAACAATGTCTAAACATTTAGTTTTTTCCGACAAGGGGATAAAAGTGTTTTATTTCTTATTTTTGCTTGTGTAAAAAGTGCTTTCATCAAATTGCAATCGAAAATTGCAAAAAAACACTCTTAAAAATTTTCGCCTTTCGCGATTGGTATATATATATTTATATTTTTTTTAAATCAGGTAATCGCTAAATATTTATTTGCAAAAAATAGAATAAATTTACTTTTTTTATTTGAAAAAGAGAATACTGATTACTTTTTTCGACTTTGATAAATTGAGAAATAATTAAATTTCTTTTTTTCCAAATAAATATTTATCGCCAAATTTCACCTGGAAATTCGAGCATCATATGACAGTTTTGTTTCCACACAAAATCAGAAATTATTTTGCTTTTGCATCTCAAATTTTTTTAAAATATTTTTTTTAGTGCTCATTGAAATGAACTACCATGATTTTTTCAATTTTTTTTAAAAAGCGACTTAAACTCTTTTAAATACCACGTTTTCTACGTAAATTTTATTTTCAAATGCTTATAACTCGGCCTAAAATTGATCAAATTAGACGCTCTTATGCAATGAGAAAATTGGATATTAAAAATCTCAATATACTAGATATTAAGAAAAGGTGGTATTTCATAACATCTAGATGTTAGGGTTTAATCACGAAGTTGTATAATTGTGTTAAAACATATTGAAAAAGTAGTAAGTTGAAATTTATTTGTATGAATAAAATTATATATATTTGAATGAGTTGTTTTGTATTATTTGAAACTGTGTACTATAAATTAGTAAATTTTACAATAATAAATAGTTTTTTATTTACATAAGAAAATAAAAATACTTTATGTAAATAGAATTTTTACATCTCATTTATTTCTAAAACTTTTTTGGTAAT
This sequence comes from Leptopilina myrica (nomen nudum), assembly GCA_032872475.1. NCBI lineage: Eukaryota > Metazoa > Arthropoda > Insecta > Hymenoptera > Figitidae > Leptopilina > Leptopilina myrica (nomen nudum). The sequence continues at coordinate 11,340,604 of CM065467.1, forward strand.
TTTTAGGTTATATCACCAACTGCTCACAGTAAGAGTTTATTATAATTTTTTTACCACGGCCGGAAAAGCATGGCCACACAATAGGGCGAATGCACGAAGTAGTATAAGGAGACTTAACACCCATGTAAAGTTCAAAAAAACATGGCCCCAAAACAAGGCGAAGCCTATCTCAAGTTTTCCGGTGTTCGACTGTTCCGCGCGACCTCCTCGGGAAAATTTACAACTGAATAGTTACGTCTGCTTTTAAAGAATTGTGAAGTGTTTACATTTGAATGACATAAATAATAATTTAAATAATTACTTATTATTTAATTATGGGAGCAAAATAAGACTATTTGACAGTATTTACGTTTATTGTTTTAGGTTATATTTATGTAATTGATTTTCACAGACACGGAAATACATAAATAATTTTTGTTTTTAGATAATATTAATTATTTAAAAGAAAAACAAAGAATCATTGAATATTGGATGGAAAAACTTACATTTGAAGAGTGTAAGATCAAATTTAATAAATCACAATTACCTTCTGATAAGTGGTATCATATGACAAGAAACAAAGAATTTATTTCGTTTATAAAATTGGAAGAAGATTGTGTTACCAAAAATAGAGTTGTCATTCTTAAAGATTTAAGTATAAAAATTTTCATTAATGATAAACTTTTTCCTCTATCTCAATTTATAATAATGAAAAATATTCAAGAAGTTGAAAGACTATTAAACATTGTTGATAAAATGAAATGGAGAAACAACAAATTATTTTTATAATTGTTTTAAGGTTTTAATATTTCGACAATGCTAACTTTAAATTCATATTTAAAAGTTAATATTATTGTTGTACATATATTACAGGAATGTACATGAATTATATATAAAAGTGATTTTATATCTACTTATACAAATTTTGTTCATACATGTATAAATAATTATATACAGTGCAGGGTTGCCACAGTTTTTATATTTTGAAATTGCATTACTTTTTTCGGTTTTCCAGGTGTAGAAATTATTTTTTCCTTGGCGAAATATCGCACATTTATAGAAAAGAAATTTTAAAGTACCACACCCAGAGAAATGATATATTTGTCTCAGAACCAACTAGATTTTTTATTTGCTTCAAATAAATTTTATTTGGTTTTAATAACATTTTATTTTGCTCAAATATATGTTTTATTTATGTCGAATAAAATTTTTATTTAAAACAAATAATAAAGTCAATCTTTGACATTTCTAACGGGCGCTCTTTAATTTGAAATTGGTAGCAGGCGAACCACATATACCACTTAGTTGTAAATTTTCCCGAGGAGGTCGCGCTGAACAGTCGGACACCGGAAAACTTGAGATAGGCTTCGCCTTGTTTTGGGGCTATGTTTCTCAGCCCGTCAAGTCTCCTTATACTACTTCGTGGGCGAATGATATACAGAGTTTTCGATAACCCGCTGTTGAGCGCGACCTCGCCGTGAAAATATAGTTATATATTGTTTTATACGTTGTGTCGTCTGCTTATTGTTTTCATGTGAGATGTGTGTAACTATACGTGGAATAAATGTCGATTCAATGTTATTGTAAATATGTTAGAACTTTTTTTTGTAATTATCTTTTTTAGATTTTACTGCCTGAATCACAATTTTTTTATTAACAGTCGATAAAACAGTTTCACTAATTCATTTAGTGATAAAGTGACTTTCAATTAGTAGCTCCAATTCGCTTCTCCAGGCATTCTCCTACATTTTATGTTGAATTTCATAGAACAAACTATGGGAATAACAGTATCATAAATAGAATATGCAGAGAAGGTAACTTTTATAGCGATTGTCTGAACTTTTTTGATTCTAATTTAAATCGGTTTATTGCTACTTTGCGCAAATCAATACTGAGATGTTAAATTTATTAGGTTATAATTATATAAATGTTTAAAAACGACAAGTTCTTGTCTTTATCTTTATACTTTGTAAAGGGTTTATCTCCCGTTTATTTATCTAAATAAATAAATAAAACATTAGTAGACTTTTACTAAAAATTAGTAATATTCTACTAATTAAAAAGTGAAAAGTCGTTCATGAAAACTACTAAAAATTAGTAAAATTTTACTAATTCTTAGTAGAATTCTACTAATTCAGATTTAGAGAGTGCAGCACATTTTCGAGCATTGTTGCGCGATTCAGCCCTGAGTTCTGCTACAACTTTTGTGGGGCACGTAGCGCTACCCAGACGGTAAGTTGCCAAATGCGCCACGGGACAAATGCGCCATTTTTTTGTTAACTTCCCAACCTTGCTTATTGAAATTTCTGAAAATTTTATCGAGCAAAGTTGGGCAGCTACCAAAAAATTCAAAAATTTCTTTCCGCAGGGTTGAGCAGTTGACGATTTTTGAATTTTTTGGTAGCTGCCCAACTTTACTCGATAAAATTTTCAGAAATTTCAATAGGCAAGGTCGGGAAGTTAACAAAAAAATGGCGCATTTGGCAACTTACCGACGAGCGCGTTAAAGTAGAGTCTACAATGAGCACGATTATGCTGATTCTACACTTCCCAGTCGCTCCGCTTTCCGTGGCGCTTCGTGTAAGACAAAAAAAGAAAGATATAGTCACTGTCCTTTCTCTCTCACGCAAAGCGCCACGAAAAAACGGAGCGACTAGGAAGTGTGGAATCAGCATTAACGTGAATGTGGACGCGGCATCGATCGTCGAGGTCGACTCAGGGCTGAGTCGTGCAACAATACTAAAAAATGAGCTACAACGTTCCTTTTTTTTCTCAGTGTACACACTAAAAAAAGTTTTACTTTCAGCCTCATTTTGAGGCTGAATTTAAGGTGTAAACGGAGTCAGCCCCGTTAAACAAGGACATACTTATGTGAAAGTCATGGGCTGAATTTAAGGTGTAAATGGAATCAGACTTTTTTTTCTGTGTATGTATCGATCAATTTTTTTTCAAAATTTTTTGCAAGAAACTAGCACTAAATTAACAATTTTTAATCCTTGTCTGATTGTGGGCAAATAATGGGATCTACTTATTTTAAAATTTTATAAACTTGGGTGCAAATGTGTACATTGCGCCCTAATCACACAAATTTTTCACACCACAACTGTTTTCAAACTGAGTTTCTCCGAACCTTATCTTCTAATTGTCTAAAATTGTGATTTGGTCAAGTTGAAGTTAGGCATTTGGCTACCTACCGTTTTATAAAAATTATAAAATAAATAGATCCACCATTTGCCCACAATCAGATAAGGATTAAAAATTGTTAATTAAGTGCTAGTTTCTTGAAAAAAATTTTGAAAAAAATTGATCGATACATACATTGTAAAAAATAAGATTTTATTGTAAATTATTAAATTTTTTCCATATTTGTATTAAAAACTACGTGTGAAAACAAAAATTTTCGTTATAAGAGCGTCCAATTTAATCCATTTTTGGCCGAGTTATAAGCATTTGAAAATAAAATTTACGTAGAAAACGTGGTATTTAAAAGATCTATATCTCTTAAGTCGCTTTTTAAAAAAAATTGAAAAATCATGGTAGTTAATTTCAATAAGCACTAAAAAAATATTTAAAAAAAATTTGAGATGCAAAAACAAAATAATTTCTGATTTTGTGTGGATTGCCCCATATATATATATATATATATATATTTATTTATATAACGATTCACGAGATCGTTACAATGATACAATATATTACAATAAACAATGATTACAATATTGTTTCCGGGTGGAATTCAGCGTATTTTCTTTCTCTTTTACGTTTGTGTTCGAGAGTTCACCAATCGCTAATCTATGAAACAAGCACGTTGCTTGATCTATTCTTTTTTTTATTAATTATATTTCTTTGGTTTCGCTTTTTCTCGTTTTTTAAACTGGAAATCTCTACTTTTTTATTCGTCAATATCTTTTTAAAGCTTTGTTTGGCACGTATAATTAGAATGTCATTCAGTACGGAAGCATTCGATTCTCTGCGTCGTTTTGTTTTTAATTTAAAAAAATCCTTTTCCATTGTCTTTCCAACGATTTTTTTTCTTTCTTTTAGACTATTTACCTATAGAACATTCATTTTACGATATTTTTTTATCACTTGATGGCTACTTCTTAAAATTAGAAAAAAGTCTTTCCGAAATGCGATTCGAAGCTTCTTCTTCGTTATTTTTTTCTTTAACTATTTTTAAGGAATTTTTCCTAGTAAATATTTTTTTGTGCGGTTTTATTTAACGTGCCTCTTTTTCACATGCCATTTTATGAGAATTGGGAAGATCTGCGGATATTTTTTTGTTTTGTAAGAAGAAGAGAATTGAAGTAAAAATTTCAAGACTCCGTTTTGGAGAATATTTCCACTTTCCGAAATCACGCAGATTTCCTTTTATATTTGGAGGCACAATACAATGTCTTAGAAAATTTTCACTCTTTGTGAAATTGTTTCACTCTCAATTGTGAAGAACACGTTTTTGAAAGAGTTGAAAATGCGATAAGGCTTAAAAAATTTCGTACTGGCCTTCGAAAAGAAAGAATCGACATTCCGATTTTCTTTTCGAGAAAAAGAATTTTTTTGTCTCTCTTTTCTTCATCTCGTAAATTGGACTTATGATGTCGATTTTTGAGCTCTTATTGAACCCCGGATTTATTTATTTTTGTTTGTTTTAATTAATTCAATAACCACGATTCATTGCAGTTCTGTTTCTACTATGCCACTTGCACGTAAGAATCCTTACGTAGGTTCGACGAAAATTCGCGTTACACAAAGCATAACACACTGGATTCACTGTACTATTAATATAACAAAGATAATAGCATAAATCCCAAATTTCCTTCGGTATACAGTCCGTACAGGCGGCAAGGGGTTTTAATAGAACAAGAATATTGTACGGGGTCCAGGTGATAATAAAGGCAAGAAGAATGGCCGATAATGTTTTAGCGGCTTTTTTATCAGCCTTTTTCTCCTGGGTCTTCTTCTTTTTCTTCACTGGCGGTTTTGTAAGCATATTACCTTTACCTCCTCCTCCACCTCCTGTTGTCAATGTTTTCGGGACATTACGAGCGTTTAATGGTATCCTTATATCAGGAATGTGTGATGGTCGTCGAATTATTGACGATGGACTCGCCAATGATGTTTCTAAATTCAAAACTTTTCCCTTCTCCTGACGACCCTCAACTGCATTATGAACACTAAATGTCATCACCTCGTCGTGAAACATTTTTATACTTGGACCCTCATTTCCAAAACGTCCGCCGTCCTCTTTTGTCGGTAAACGAATTAGTATCGTGTAAACCTGAAATTGAAAACAAAGAAGCAAATTAAAGCAGAAATTTAAGGGAAAGGTTGACACAAAAATTTTATTTTGCTGAAAATGTACTTTAGTTTCATATGTTAAAAAAAACAAAAATGTGCTGATGTTGTCTTCCCTACACAATTCTGGTGATATCGATAAGGATAGTGGACAAAGAAAAAACCTTAAATAATGACCTTTTATAATTTAACGAAAGGAGCTGTAGACGTTGTCGATGAATTAAAAGGTACCTACAGTGTAAGTCGAGAAACTCGTCGCTGGCCTATGGTAATATTTTATGCCTTATTAAATATTAGTGGGATAAATTCACAAATAATTTATCGAGAAAACACTGAAAACAAAGTAACTCGTCGCTTTTTCTTGAGCCAGTTAGCAAAAGATCTTGTTATTCATTTTTTAAAAGTCCGAGTAATGGAGCCTTCATTAAATCTTGAATAGCGATCAGTAATTAAACGAATAGGAAACATTAGAATTGAAGAAGCAGTCAAGACATCCCAAGGATTTTGTGAATTTTGTCGTTGAAAACTGAACAAGAAAACAAACGAACGATGTGTTACTTGCTCTCAATTTATATGCCCATCACACACTTTGCTGTACTGTGATAATTGTTATAATGTTTGATTTATAGTAATACGAATAATAAGATTTTAAATCTATTCTTTTGCTTTAAAAATGTATATTTGTTTAAAATGTAAATGTTTACAATTTCATAAAAACGATGTAATATTAATAAATTCTGAATCTTCTTAAATTTGCATTAATTAATGTTTCATACAAATTCTTTAATATTTTTTAAAATAATACATAAACCATGTATAAATATAAATTAATAATTGTAAAATTATTCTAATTAAATTACAACTGTTTAATTTTATAAATAAAATGGTTAATAATAATGGCCATAGCGTTGTCAAGGAAAAACTAAAAAATTAAAATAAATTTTTTTTTTCTAATTTCCACATTATTTGATCTAATTAACTGAAAATGGGTTTATTAGTATATTTTTACAGTCTAATCACAAAAAATATATTTAAAAAATGTAAAAAAAATTGTAAAAATTTTTTTTTTCTAATTTTTACATTATTTGATCTAATTAACTAAAAATGGGTTTATTAGTATATTTTTACAATCTGATCCCAAAAAATATATTAAAAAATCTAAAAAAAAATTTAACAAAAATTAAAAAAAAATGGACAAGTGCATATTATGTTTCATATTTCACACTGAAAAACTTACTATGATATATGAGCGATTCCACGTCAAGTGATCAAGGGGTCTTTTTGTGTAATGTTTATTTCAATAATTTTTTACTCTTAAACAATTAAACATTATTTTTTTAATGGAAAATTATATCACATTAAATAAAATGACTTTAATCCTGATGCGAACATGAATCAGAATTCAGAAATTAAATGTTTTAATTTTAGCCAGATGCCTAGTACTAATTTTTTATGTTAATTTTTTTTAAAAACTTAGATAAAAAGGAAAGTTTAATACTGTTAATATTAATTTTCTTGCAAGTTGTTTATTAATGTCTAGAGAGCACAGAAAAACAATTAGAAAAAAATTTTAAAAGTTATAAACTGATGTTTAACAAACGTTTCGTCTCTAGGATCCTTACGTGATTGTACAACAGTTATAAACTGTTGAATTTTGTATATGAAAACTCAATCGACTTACTTCAAATTTTGCAGAATTCTTCTTTAATATCCAAGAATTTCTTTAGCTTTTTGTTTTAGAGCATTACAAAAGTCTCCATACTGTCAACCAGGTTGTATTTTCTTTTTTTTCAGCCCCCCACTTTACCAGTTTATAACTTTAAAAATTTTTTTACTTAACTTTTTTCTGTATTCTTTAAACATTAATAATAAATAACTTGCAAAAAACTAAATACTAAAAATGTTGAACTTTTTTTTATACTACTATTATAGTTATTTACAAATTTTCTGAATTGTAAAATTATTCAAAAATACAAAAAAACTATATTTTTAAATAAATATTTACTTATTATTTTTCAGTAGGAATTGAAATTTAAAGAAAAATTTAGAAACGAAAAAGCTTATATGAATATTATTATTTTTAAATTTTTGACTCAGAGTGATTTGGTACAGATACGTATTTTCACACGTAGATTACAAGAAAAAAATTCAGAACTTGTTATTTAATAAAGGCCATACTTATCGCTGTCAAGGAAAAAGTAAAAAATTTAAAAAAAAAAAATTTTCTTCTAATTTTTACATTTTCTGGCCTAATGAGCTGAAAATTTGTATACTAGTATATTGTAACAGTCTGACAACAAAAAATTTATTTAAAAAAGTTTTTGGAAAACAATTTTTAAAAATTTTAAAAAAATTTTTTCTTTTAGTTAAAACAAGTGGCATTAAATATTTTAAAGAAGTGTAAAATTAAAAAAAATGAGAGATCGTTTTCTTCCTTTAATTTTGTATTTAAAAATAAAAAAAAATTAGACAAGTACGAGTTGTACTCGCACTGCAATGTCGGGTTCCGTACACAAATATTAAAACAATAATTGCAAAGTTTATCGATAATAATTAGTAGATTAAAAAAAGGAATGTATTTAATTTTAATTTTTTTAAAGTTTTTTAAAAAATAATTTAATTCATTTTTTATTTAAATTTTAATTCTTTTTTAGTTAATTTGTTTAAATAATAAGTAAATAAATTTATATAATTTTAATTAATTTAATGTTACTAATCGCTCAAAAAATTCGAAAGTCTCATAAAAAATAAATAGCAAAAATTATTTAAATCAAATAAATATTATTACTTTTTTAGTATTTTTTTAATAATAATATTTTTAAATAATAATAATTTAATTTATTTAATTTTATTTCTTTTTTACTTTGTTTAAATACGTAGCAAATTATTTGAAGCAAACAAATAAATATTTTTTATAGGTATAATATTATTATTTATTCTATAATAAAAAAATAAATTTAGTTACAAAATTAAACAACAGAATCGACAAAAGTCTAACTTCAGGTGTGGACGGAGATCTGTAAATCCGGAATACGAAGATTATTGTAGTTAATTTTAAATAATACTAATTATGGGAGAATGGGGCTAAACTGACCCCCTAACGGGTTTTTGACTCTTGTGACTAAACGAATCAACCGATTTCATTTTTCGAAGGCTTGTTTGAAAGATCATTTGATTGAGCAACTTTTTCCCAGAGACATCTATACTTTATCTTTTATTGATTAGTTGCTATGTTAACTTTAAAAAATTTTTTAAATGGTCCGGTTTGCCCCACCCTCTGGGGTAAACCAGACCGTTTCGTTTTTTAAAAACATAAAGAATCATGTAAACAATGGTTGTAGTAATGAAAATAATAATTCGGGTTTGAATTTTAATTACCTAAATATTTTTTTAAATAAAAAAATAAAACTGTTTATCATTTTCAGAGAAACAATATTAAAGGGTCCAATTCACCTTGAAAGACAATTATTTTTCATTGTAAGTAAATATTTTAAAGAAAAAAACATTTTATTTAAAAATGATTTTTATGATACTTTAATTCAATGGAAATATCCTATGGCCGGTTTGCCCCACCAAAAACGGTCCGGTTTGCCCCACAGGCATTTAATATTTCGAAACATTATACGATTTTTTCAGAATTTCCTTAAGAAAAAATTCGTAAAAATGTATAAAAAAAACTAAAACAAAAACTTTTGCTCCCTTCGTCGCACAAACGCAAGCTAAAACTGTCAGATTGAAAAAGTAAGGTGTACTAAACATGGTTGTTTTAAAGTAAACAACACTTTTTCCAATTTCGACATTTCGGAAATATTGAGAGGGGTCCGGTTTACCCTACTCTCCCCTAAGTACATTAGATATTGTAACGAAGCATTTCGGTACATAAATCTTGTGTGGTTCCTGTTATTGGGAATATAGGATTTTTATTTGGTCAAGGGATTGATTCTCTTTGGAGATCTCTAGGAAAATGAATTGCGCATGCGAGGTTGCGAAAAGTCCCGAATCTCCGCCGTCCTTCCCGAGTTTTCTTTACAGGTTGTCGATGTCCATTGGAGTGAGCGAGAGGGTCATATGTGGGCCCTTATCAGGATTAGAAAGAGATGTCCAAAGAAGGAAGAAGCCGGTCAACGTGACAATCCTTATTAAGTAGCTCGTGGGCCATTTTCCGGACGGGACCAAGTTTTATTCGGGGTTTTCACCCTTTTGGGAAACCTCTGGGTTTTTAGTAGAGTCGTTTTTATGGTGTAATAATCGAGTTTTTATTTATTAATAAATGGGCCAATTTTTAGTGAATTCTTTGTGTTATTTATTTAATTGTTTGTGTCGTGTAATTAATTCGTGAAGAGTCGCCGTTGGTTAGTTGAGTGTCTAGTTTTCATCGTTTGTCTCGCCGTCGTTTGCATCAGTCGGTTTTGGGTCCAAGGCGGAATCTCCTCTAAGATTTCTTTGGTTTACGAATAATTGTGCAGTTGATGCAATTTTAATGTTGTTAAAATAATATCTGTTACAATATCAATTGATAAATAAAAAAAGTTGAACTATATTTCGTCGTCTCGTTCTTCTAGATCAATTTGTAGTAGTACTCTTTCTGATTATATATTCACAATTTTTAAAGCTTTTTTGAAAAAAGATATATTTCCCTTTCATTTATTTGCAACTCTCTGTAGGTGGCTCTACATATTTCCGGCATCGTCATTGTATTTTTCTGTGAAATCGAAAGCAGTTCACCCAATCAGCACATAAACTTGATACGAACTTGCCATAAGATTGCTATGCAAGATGAGCAAGCTTGCACGTCAATTTCGTGGCATGTGTGTGGCGAGTACTAAAATGTCCTAATTTTACAAGCATACGTTCAAAAGCAGATGTGATCAACTTAATGCGAAATGTAGTTCATTTTATAGCATCGCTATTGAATCAAAGAAGTGCTGGTAAAATAAGGACATTTTAGTACTCGCCACGCACTTGCCACGAGTTTGACGTGCAAGTTTGCTTATCTTGTATCCCTACTGGAAGTAAAATAATAGAAAGAGATAGAATTTTGGGAATAGAAAGAGATAAAGTTTTTTCTATCGCTTTAAAATAGCCATTTTGCATACCCAAAATATTATACCTTTTTATCTCCAAATTTATATCTCTTTTTATACCCTATTATCCCCTATTCATCTCTTTTTATACCTATGTACTTTTATCTCTTTTTATTTCTCTTTGCTACAAATTTTTATCCTTTTTATATATAAACTAGCTGTCGGACCCGTCTTCGACGGGTTTTAGTTTCTGCTAATATATTTGACAGACTGTCTACCCACTGGGAATTAAATTTTACTAGGAAAAACTAATAATTAGACTAGCCGCCCATTCCGCGGCTATTTATCGGTTTCCCCGCGTAATTGGTAGATACTTTGTTAAATGTCTTATAGTAGAAACTAAAACCAGTCAATGACTGGTACTGGTATATAAAATATTTTTTTATAACATATTTTCTTAAAAAACAGTATTTTCATAAAATAAATCAATTTTCATAGCCATCTGCAGATTCATTAATGGCAAAAACTAAAAATCAAGTATATTGCTGCTTAAGATTTGTCTTTACATATTGCTCAAAACATCTTTAGAAGTTTAATCAAAAAGTAAAATAGCGTAACTTTTTACCATGTAAGCTTTACTTAATGCCCAGTGGCATTTTGTCAAGTACAAAAGGGTCTAGAGCCCGTTTATGATGAAAATAAAATCATAAAACATCTCCATTTTTAAAGTTTCTGAAGTTATTTCAATTAAAAAATATTGAATGAATTGGATAAATAATTATAAATTGCATTATTTTGACGTCACAATCTTAAACAAAGACCCCAAAAATACTACTGAATTAAGCTTGATAGTAATTAACAACAATTATAATTTTTTCGATTTTTTGATATTAAAAATATTTTTTATACTTACATCTTAATCATACTATTTTTTGTGTAAAATTGTGCTAAAATGTGACTCAATAACATGTATTATTCAATTATACAGAGTTTAAAAGCAATTCATTAAAAAATGTAAACTTTGAAAATTTGAAATTTTTCGAAAACATTTTTATACTTGAATCTTAGTTATAGGACACTATTTTTGAAAAATTATGCTAAAATGTGACTAAATAACATTTAATACTTAATTATAGATAGTTTAAAAGCAGTTCATTAAAAAATATAAAATTTGAATTTTTGCGATTTTTTGAATTTTTTTAAAATCATGTTATACTTACATCTTAGTTACAGGACATTTTTTTGGCAAATATATTCTAGAATATGACTAAATAACATGTTATACTCCATTAAACAAAGTTTGAAAACACTTTTTAAAAAAAATGTAAAATTTGATAATTTTTGATTTTGAGATTTTTTGAAAAAATTGAATATCTCCCGTTCTAATTCATATTTTTCAAATCTGTAATTTTAAAAACCTTCCTTGGCCTAAGGTCAAACATTCTGCCAAATTTGGTTTCAAACGGTTTAGCCGTTTTTAAGTGATTCGCGAACAAAGATTCTGTGACATAAAAAAAGCACTGTAAAAAAAGAGCGTATTGGTTTAAGACGTTTACGTGGTCACTTCTAAGACGTTTATAAGCGTCTTATTTGCCTTCTAAAATGCATGTATTTGGAGGTTTTGTTATTCATTTAAGACGCTCAAATAAGACGCTTATTTAAATAAGACGTTTATAGACGTCTAAACGTCTCATTTTTAGACGCCATTTTTTGCAGTGCGGACATACATACATACATACATACACGAAATTTTTATTGGCATTTTTGGAATCCTGGATGCTTAAAAGGAATAATTATATGGGAAATTTAGATTTCTGAGCAATGTACAGACAAAAGTCTCATCTTATATATATAGATAATTAATTAACTAATATTATTAACAATATTAAAGACTTTATGAAGTATTACATTTTCAATTGAATTTAGTATTTAAAAAAATATTTTTAGAGTTTTCGTATTTCTTTTTATAACCTATTTTCAACAAATCAAGTTATTTATTTATTTGTTATGAACTTATTATTTATTGTTTATATCTATATTTAATTTCACATTATTAACCAACATTGTCCACATAACACTTAAAACCAAATTTGAAAAATCTCGCACGCAGGAGGGCTCGGACCCCTGAACCTTAGGGACGCAAGTCGAATATCCATGTCACTCAGCCACGCTAGCTTGGAAGATATTTTTCTTGAACTTCCTTTTCACTTTTGGGACTGTTTTGTTCTCTTTTTATCTCTTACTCTATCACTCTTTATCTCTCAGTTGATCTCCTTTTTAAAGTTTTAATTTCTCTTTATTTATCATAAAATCATCACGTAGCTAATTCAATGTATAGGAAGAAAATAAACTGTAGTCTATTGCAACCAATTGCAATTGAGTTAAAGGAATAAAAATGATAAGTATTGTATGCACTGATATGTAATTGGGAATATAAAATCGAAGGGATAAAAAGAAAAAAAGTATGGTATTAGAAAAAAGTTAAGATAAAAAGAAAAGAAAGTGAATAGTAAAAGAATTAATATAGAGATAAAGTAGAGGTAATAACCTTTACTTTATGTGATGGAAAGAGATTAAATCGAATCGAGAGGTGATAGACTAAGATGTACTATGATTAAAATGTGGATAAAATAGAGAAGTATAAGGATAAAAAGGATAGAACGTTATAAAACAAATGTTATTTATAAAGATATGGAAAACAGTAAATACTAAGATTCAAATGAGGATAGGAAGAGAATGAAGCAAATAGTAAAAGGTTGGAATAAGGGTTATTAGAAGAGATTGAGAAAAAATATAAGATAAAAAGAGATTGAAAGGATTCAAAAAGGAAAAGCCTGGAATAAAGGAAGGTCATAAGCAGGGATCAGTGTGTTCTTGGAATAAGTTTAAAGATTAAATAGATTAAAGCAGCGACAGAAATGGAAAAAAGAAGATAAAAAAAGTATTGAAGAAGATAATAAGAAAAATTTTATTCACAAAGATTGAGAAGAAGAGAAGATAAAAAGCGATAGTTGTGATAAAAATGAGGATAGAATTAAAGAGGTATGGAATGGGAAAGAAGTGAATAGTAAAAGGATAAAAGGCGAATAGGGATAGCCTGTGATAGAAACAAGATTGTTAAAAGAGATAAGTATATTCTTAGACGAAATTAGAGATAGAAAGAGATAGGTGGGGATATTGAAAGTATTAAAAAAGATTTATACAGAAGGAGATAAACTATTTGTTGCAAAAATCAGAAGTGCAAAATTCCCAGTGGTTCTCAACATGCGGACCCAACTGTTAACATTTGTTTTTGTGTTGTGTGTGTAGACTTAAATTGTTTCTCGTAAAGCGTGCTACCTTGTCAATAATTTATTTATAACAATCACAGTGGTTCTCAAATTGAGGAGCCTTTTTTCTGATAGTCGGTGTTTAAGGCTTTATTTGTGTTTAAAAGGGTGGAGATGTCACAAAAAACACAAAAAGAACAAAAAGGTGAAGGAAAGTGACGACGATAGTACGCCATCGAGTGGGGATGGCGCAGGTCAACAGCGCCGCGAGACTTCTCGCTCCCCACTGAGAAATGGAGACAGTGAGAGAAAAGACGAGGATAGGTGTCATGCTTCTGACACACCTCAGAAAAGTCGCGATGCTTACCTGAAGCGACAGATCAATGATGAGCAGCTCAATGGTGATGAGAAAAAGCCCAAGAAAAAGAGAAAAATGGAGAGGGAGCAAGCTCTAAGGGAGAAATCGTTGAACGGACAAGGTAGGGGAGAGGACGCCATGGACGTTGGAACAAGTGTAGATGTGTTGAGTGTAATTAAGAATGCAAGTGAGATTGTGAATGATGTGCGTGACCTTGTGTTGGGTGATAGTGGTTGTTCGGACGTGGCTGATGATGTTTTGAATGGAGTTAGTATGTTGGATGAATGTATTAAGAAATTGGCCTTGGAAAATGCAATGTTGCGTGGAAGACTTGATGAAAGAGACAGAATGAATGTGTGTTTGAAAATCTCGGAAAGTGTGAATGTGCTGTGCGACGAGAAAACAGAGTTTTGCTGCGGTTGTTAAAGGTATGAATGAAGATTTGAGTGCAAAAGTAATTAGAAAGCGAATAAATGAAGCAATTGTGAATGAGATTGACGTGTGTGTAAAGCAGATAAAGCCTGCGAGAGGTAGGATCGTCATTGAGACGGCAACGGACAGGGATAGAGGTATCCTTACCTCATGCTCCAATTTTAAGGAGGCTGGGCTGTCTGTTGCTAAACTGAGGACTATCGATCCTCGGGTGGTGATCTATGACGTCCCCAACAGTATGAATGAACGTGAGTTGATGACGAGTGTTTATAATTAAAGTTTGAATGGTTTGATTGGTTTTGAAGAGTTTGAGCGATGCAGTAAGATTGTATCTCGAATGAGTAAGAGTGATATTGGAAATGTCGTGGTGGAGCTGCCCTTGAGATGTAAGGAAAAGCTGGTAAATGATGGACGTGTGTATGTTAGTTGGATGTCATATAAAGTGAGAGTGTCGAAAAGAGTGCCTAGATGTTTTGGATGTTTTGGATTTGGAAATAGAGTGAGTGAATGTAAGGTTGAGCATAGGTGTAACAAATGAGAGTCAGAATTCCTGAAAGGAGCCACCCAAAACCTTTTAATTTTTTTTTCGTACTAATGCGGTTATTTTAATAGTATTTTATATAAGAAATCATACTACCAAAGGATTTTGCAAAAAAAAATTTTGTTAATGTTATTAACTATTGAAAATTTTGAACGTATTTAATTGAAAAATGAATTTCTCAAAAACTTATTGATCGATTTTAGTTTTTCAAGTTGCATTTTATTTGTCTTGAAATAAAGTATAACTGACAATATTTTCAGATAAAAATATTTAATTTTAGTGCAAAAGCAATTGTTTATTTATAAACAATTAAAAATAAATAGTGTTCTGGATGATATTTTAAGTTGAAAAAATTACTAAAATGTTCTTAATAAACCACTAAAAAATATCCTGTTGAAAAAAATGGCACGAAGTTTTAAATTGCTTAATTTTAAGCATTTGTGCCGTGGTGCTGTGCGCGACTCTGATCCTTATTGAGCGTTCGCGCGCGTGTTATTGTTTTTGATCGCTGAAACGACTGCGCTTCTCAAACACTACATCTATGTTGGAAATAAATTTATTTTAACGTAATTTTTACATTAAATTTTTTTTAATGGAACATTTAATTAATTTTTTTTGTTGAATGGTAATTACAGATGTGTTGCATAAATTGTTAAAATATAGAATTGTTGAATTTTCTTTGAAATTAAAAAAAAATAATGGGCGAACTAGAGTTAAAATTTCTAAAGAATAGAATAGTTTACATTTTTGCGCCTTAAAGTTGATCCGAGGCCTGTTTTTATGATTTTAATCGATTGATTAGAAGTCGTAATTTATCGGAGAGAATAAATGCTAAACTATTCATTTTATTATTTTATTTTAGAATTAGAACTGTGTCTAAAGAATACGTTACATTTTGAATTATTGTTAAAAATGTTTAAATCCTATCGAAATTTTAAATCTAGTTCGCTCATTATTTTTTTTAATTTTAAAGAAAATTCAACAATTGAGGGGCTGGATGCTATAACGTGTTACGCGCCATTTACTTAACATGGCGCGTAACACATTATAGCATCCAGCCCCTCAATTGTATATTTTAACAATTTATGCAACATATCTGTATTTACCATTTAACAAAAAGAATTAATTAAATGTTCCATTAAAAAAAATTAAATGTAAAAATTACGTTAAAATAAATTTATTTCCAACATAGATTTAGTGATTGTGAATCGCAGTCGTTTCAGCGATCAAAAACAATAACACGCGCGCGAACGCTCAATAAGGACCAGAGTCGCGCACTGCACCACGGCACAAATGCTTAAAATTAAGCAATTTAAATCTTCGTGCCATTTTTTTCAACGGGATATTTTGTAGTGGTTTATTAAGAACATTTTAGTAATTTTTTCAACTTAAAATATCATCCAGAACACTATTTATTTTTAATTGTTTATAAATAAACAATTGCTTTTGCACTAAAATTAAATATTTTTATCTGAAAATATTGTCAGTTATACTTTATTTCAAGACAAATAAAATGCAACTTGAAAAACTAAAATCGATCAATAAGTTTTTGAGAAATTCATTTTTCAATTAAATACGTTCAAAATTTTCAATAGTTAATAACATTAACAAAATTTTTTTTTGCAAAATCTTTTGGTAGTATGATTTCTTATATAAAATACTATTAAAATAACCACATTAGTACGGAAAAAAAATTAAAAGGTTTTGGGTGTGCTCCTTTCAGGAATTCTGACTCATGTGGTAAATCTGGACAGATTTGAGCGAGTTGCAAATCTCCAATGGATTGCTCAAATTGCAGAGCCAAAGGACTGCCATCGAGTGGACATAGACCCACTTCAGTCGAGTGTCCAGAGTATGTATGGAGACTAAATTTGATGCGTGCAAGGTTTAACAATGGCTGAGAATGTATTAGTAAATAATGTGTGTATGGAGATCCTGCAGTTGAATTGTAACGATTTCTGTGGGGTTATGGCCGATTTGAAGTAATGTATTGCGTATGGCAAATGGTAAGCATGTGTTGATTGGTATGGATGCGAACGCCTCCTCTGACCTTTGGTACAGTAAGGCCTAGGGTCGGACTTGGCGAACATTAAATAGGGGTGAGAGGTTGGCTGATTGGATCTTGTGGAGAGATGTATCTGTGTTCAATGTGCCATCGCCCGTCTATTCATTTATCGGGCCGAATGGCCAAAGTGACATAGATATCTCTCTACAAAGGAGATGAATGCTTGTTTAAATGGGATGTGTTGAATGATGTTGTTTTGAGTGATCACAATGTGATAAGAATGGAAATGAAAGTGAAAGATAATGAAGTTATGACTCAAATGATTGAATTGAAAAAATGGAATGATAAAAAGTGTGATTGGAATAAGTATGATATGTTACTTGAATCCAACGCCTCGGGCTTTGGATACAATAGATATTTGGAGCTTGGAGCGGAGGATAAAATGACAAAGATGTATGAATGGATTGAAAAAGCGAATATGAATGTATGAAAAAAGTATGAAAACGTAAGAATAATCGTGTGTTGTGGTGGAATGAAAGTTTATAGTGCAAGAGAAAGCAAGTGAATGGCAAGAGAAGAAAATATTAGAATGAAAGAAGAAAAACGGGTGATGTGAATAAAGTGAAATGGAATGAATTGGAAACTTGTGCAAGAGAATATAAACGAATGATGAAGGATGCAAAAGAGAGTAATTGGCGTGAATATGTGAGAAAGGAAGGTTCCCGAAATTTGTGGAACCATGTATATAAATTGTGTATGGGTAAGTTAGATAGATATGGTTTGGCTGGAATGATGAAAGATGGTACGCATGCGAGAACATGGATTGAAAGTGTGAATGTGTTAATGAATGATTTCTTTCCAACAGCGGAAAGAAATAATGAAATGAATGAAGATATCGTTGCGGAAAATGGTGTGTATGAATATTGTATGGATTAGCTTGAGAGTGCAGTGAAGAAGACGAAATTGGGAAAGTTTCCCGGCTACGATGGTCTAACCAATGTAATGTTGAGACATGTCTTCAATGCTGTGCCTGTATGTATGAAAGGTTCATATGACAGTTGTGTGAATGAGGGTGTGTTTCCAAAAGAGTGGAAAAAAAGATAGAGTGGTTGCATTGTTGAAAAATGGAAACAAGCCAAGATCTGACCCGGACTCGTACAGACCTATTAGTCTGTTGAGTGGGATTGGTAAGATCTTGGAGCAAATGATGGTTGCGAGATTGTTGAGATGTATGGATGGGAAATGGAATGAATGTCAATATGGATTTATGCAAGAAAAAAGTACTGAGGATGCCTGGTTAAAATTAAAAGAAATTGTGAGTGAAAGTGATCAAAAGCATGTAATTGGTGTGTTTGTGGATTTTAAAAGTGCGTTTAGTCATGTGTTGTGGAATGTTGTATTAGAGAAATTGAAGAATGAGGCTGGGTGTGAGAATGTGGATTTGAGAATGTGGAAGAGCTATTTTAGTGAACGATCGACAGGAATGACAAATGGTATGGATGAGGTTGTGAGAGTGGCATAAGACGTTGCCCACAGGGATCTGTTTCTGGACCCCCTGTGTGGAATCTAGGTATGAATGAATTGTTGAATGTATTAAATGCTATGGGTGTGAAAGTGATTACGTTTGCGGATGATTTAGTATTGATTGTTGAGCGTGCTACGAGGAATGCTGTGGAAGGAAGAATAAGTGTGATAATGGAACCAATGTATGAATGGGGAAAGAAAATTGTTGTGGATGTTAATGATAATAAAACAGTGTATGGTTCTCAAGGGCAGCTTACAAATGCTAAATAGAAGAGTGTATGTTGAAGTGAATGAGAATGAGATAAGAATGTTAAAATTTGTTGAGAGTTTTGAATATCTGGGTGTGTTGATGAGTGTGGATATGAAATATAGAGTGCATGTGGATCGTATGAAACAAAAAGTGAATAATGTGATTGGTATCTTACGTAGAGTGTTAAGAAAAGATTGGGGTTTTCAAAGGTGTGTGATGAAAACGGTTATGAATGCAATGATGGTACCTGCTGTTATGTATTGTGCGATTGTGTGGTATGAACTTGTAAAATTAAAGGGTGTATGTGATGAATTGAATAGATGTCAACGTGTGTGTTTGTATGCCTGTACTAGAGTGTGTTGAACGGTCTCAACGGTGGCGATGCAAGTCATCTATGGATCGCTTCCGTGTGACCTCGAGTGTAAGAGAAGAGCGAATTGGTTTAAGGTGCGAAAGAATATTGGAATGACTGTAATTGACTTTGTGGCTGATGATGAAATGAATGATGCAATGAATGTGATTGATAGAAAGAAATTAATAAGTGAAAAGGCGAATGATGTATGGCAAGAAAGATGGAATGCAACTGAGAAAGGTAGAGTGACGTATGAATGGATAAAGGATGTTAGGTTTGTGGGTAAATGTAAAAAGTTTGATCCGGGTATAAAGAGGTGCTACTTGCTGACGGGACATGGGAGCCTTAATGCCTTTCTTCATTAAAGGAATTTAGCGGCCTCCCCGTCCTGTCCGTGTGGCTATGCGAATGAGAATTGGGTGCATGTGCTGTGTGATTGTGATATTTATGAAAGATCTAGAGATTTGGAGGGAATGAATGTAACTGGAGGACCCGGTCAATGGAATGTGAGTGATGTATTAAATGAGTAAAAATATTATGATTGTTTGTGTGAATTTGCGGAGCGTGCGTTCAAAGAGAAAGCTTTGGTGGTAGCTAACAGCTAAGATGCAGGTTTACGGGTTGAGAAGCCCAGAACAATGGACCCGCGGGTGGTGATTTAAGATGTGCCGAATAAAATGACGGAAAATAAACTGTTGATGAATATGTACGAGAAAAATGTGAAAGATTTGATGAGCCTTGTGGAATTTAAGCCGCGAACTAAAATAGTGAGACGAATGAGTAAAGGAGGAGCGAAGATTGGTAATGTGGTCGTCCAGTTACCATTGATTTGTCGCGATAAACTGTTAAGAGATGGTAAAGTGTATGTTGGTTGGGCGTCATTTAGAGTGATAGAATATGAGAATGTGCCTCGGTGATTCGGTTACATGGGGTACGGACATAGAGTGAGGGAATGCAAGAATGAAAAATTGTGTTTTAAGTGCGGCATAGGCGGGCATGTGGCGATGGACTGCAAAGTATGTGTGGAGATTGAATGTCCTTCGTACTCGCTGTAATAATGGATATAGTCCCTATTACGAATCTAATTATGACGAGTGTGAGTGTTTTGTAGCTTAACTGCAATGGAGCGTCTAGTGTTATGAGTGATCTGTTGAGGTATGTTCTAGCGGAGGACATACAAGTATGCCTTCTTCAAGAACCATACTTTAACTTCGGTAGAGTCTGTGGTTTATCCTCGGGCCCAAGAGTGTTTGCAAGCGAGTCTGGTAAGGCATGCGTAGCCGTGTTTGACGTAGACTATGAATGCATGGTTTTGGAAGAATGGAAGTTTAGGGATGGTGTTTGTGTGTGAGAGCGACATAGATGTATCCCTTTACAAGGGTGAAAAATGTACTTTTGAGTGGGAAGTGTTGGACAAAGAGGGATTGAGTGATCATAATATGATTAAAATAAGTATGATTGTTAACGCGCCGGTGGTGGAATCGCAATCGGTCGAACTGAAAAGGTGGAATGACAAGAAGTGTGATTAAAAAAGGAATGAATTTTTGTTGGAGTCCTATGCCTCAACTTTTGGGTATGATACACGGAAAGAAGTTTAGGTGAGCGGTTCTCCCCGCGTAGGTAGAGCGGCGCTATTTGCTGTTGGGTCGAGCGGTTCTTCCTCCGCGGGGTGACTAAGTCGCCCTTTTTCGGGTGACAAATTCGCGCAATACATATATTGTTTTAGGTTATGTATGAACCGAACCGCGTGTTTATACACATTCTCGCCTTCAAAATTTTGTTATTGTTGTAAATAATAATTATGGACAATTTTTTTAAAAAATACAATTTTGAGGATTTTAAAAACTTGTTTATAGGTAAGTAATACATTTGAGCGATTCCATGTCAAGTGATCAAGGTGGAGAAAAATTTTTCTCCAATCGTAGCAAAACATAGGGCTTTTGTAGTACTCATAGATAGTAATTTTTCGTGAAAATATTTTTTTACCTAGTCCAATATTTTCCGAGGGGGAGGGGGTTAAATTTTTGTGTTTTTCAGTACAATGCTTCTTTCAATAATTTTTTACTCTTAAACAATTAAACATACAAATTTGACAAAGTACATTTTGGAAAGGTTTTTTCATCCTCTTTCGATTGAAAATAAGCATTTTGAAAAAAAAAATTTTTTGACTCAAAAAAATTAAAATTAAAAATAAATTTCAATTTTTGAGGGAGATGGATACGATTTTTTTTTTTTTTTTTTTTTTAAACGAAAGCTGAGGTTTTTTCCTAAAGGGACATATAAATGGTAAAGTGGGACTAGAACGTTTAAACATTGAAAAAAAGAGTTTTCTACTCGCCGGAGCGCTCAAAACCCGGTTTTTAGCTCCGTTTTGGAGAAAATTCTTTTTTTCAATGTTTAAACGTTCTAGTCCCACTTTACCATTTATATGTCCCTTTAGGAAAAAACCTCAGCTTTCGTTTAAAAAAAAAAAAAAAAAATCGTATCCATCTCCCTCAAAAATTGAAATTTATTTTTAATTTTGATTTTTTTTGGTCAAAATTTTTTTTTTTTCAAAATGCTTATTTTTAATCGAAAGAGGATGAAAAAACCTTTCCAAAATGTACTTTGTCAAATTTGTATGTTTAATTGTTTAAGAGTAAAAAATTATTGAAATAAGCATTGTACTGAAAAACACAAAAATTTAACCCCCTCCCCCTCGGAAAATATTGGACTAGGTAAAAAAATATTTTCACGAAAAATTACTATCTATGAGTACTACAAAAGCCCCAAGTTTTGCTACGATTGGAGAAAAATTTTTCTCCACCTTGATCACTTGAGATGGAATCGCTCATTTACATTTTTAACCTTTTAATTAATAAGATTTGTCAAACATAACTTTTTCGAATTTAGATAGCGGTGTGCATGATGAACAGTTCTATTAAATAGATGAGGCACGAATTTCCATAATTTTAAAAGATTGTAGAAATGTCACAGATTTTGTAGCGAAATTTAACTTTGAAAAACGACAGTTGTTTTCTCAAAACGAAAGCTTATCGAATGTAACAATAGAGCAAATGGATGTTGACAATGCGAACTTGTCTCAAGAATGTGTTAATTACGTAGAAAGTAATTTATTTATATATAGATTTATTTTTAATGCGAATTTTTGCAGAATAAAATCTAAAACTTTTGAGAAACTTGCACAATAAATTGAGGATTTGTTTCCGGCGGAAGATAAAACAACGTTTTTCATTCCTCGTTGCCAATCCGATGACAAACAAGAAGTATTAGGTGCGCGAAGTTGTCTAAACAATGCTTACAAATACATTCGAAGACTATTACGAGAAGCAAAATTACTGAATATAGAGGGAAAAAACTCGGATGTAAATATTAAAGGTAAAATATCTAAAGTAATTTTTTATGTATTTAAAAACTAAGTGTTTACTTCAACTTTTATGATGTTTCAAACATTATTTGTTATGAAAGCATCAATATAAATTATTTATCCTCTTTCAGAGAATCCATCAAAGTCGTTTTCCTTTAATTGTCTGGGTGATAAAAATCAAGACAATTATACATTTAGTGAAATTATAAATCATTGGGGAATTTGCTACGATGAAAGATCTGCTTGTATCGAATCTAAAAAACAAGTTGTGAATTAAGATGTTCATTACATGAACATTTTGCTTCCTCTTTACGATAAGCAAAAAATTTGCTTTAATGTGAATTTTTCCATTTTATTTAATTCTATTAATGCTAATAAAATATATTCTTTTTATACATCAATTTGTTTCGTCTTGATGAAATGAAGATTTTTAGTTTGTTTTTAAGTCTAGATTAACATTTTATTATAAAGCAACATAATTTTTAAGGAGGAAATAAATTTCTAATTAAAGTGCGAATTTTTGGTTTTAATTATGTTTAATTCTATAAATTCAAATAAAATATATACTTTATATATACCAATCGATCCGTTTTAATGCAACGGATAAGATTATTGAAAAAAATGAGTAAAATCTTATTGTACTGGAATATAATTTTGATGAAAGAACTAAATTTTTGATAAAAAAAGGTAATTTTTTTGCTTTAATTGTCATTACCTCTAGAAACTCTCATACAATTTATACTTTATATATACCAATCGATTCGTCTTGATGCAAAGAAGAAGATTTTATTGTATATTAACTTAAATATTCAATTAAAAAAAATTTTTTGAAAAAAATTTTTTTTTTTGAAAAAAGTAAAAAAAAATTTTTTTTTAATAGATTTTTTAATGTCTATCAATCCATTTCGAGATATTTTTATGATAAATATTCCTAGCAATTTTCAGCCGAATTCGTTAAAACCTCTTCGAGTTATCGTGTTCACAAAAATCCGGATCCACACACACACACACACACACACATACATACATCCGGACAATTGTTCAGGGTCTTATATAACATAGTCCCATATAGAAGAAAATTTGTCAAAAGGATTTTTAAAAATTTTGTAAATTAAACGACTACAAAGCTTCCTCACGAGGAAGCAAAAGAGGAAGGATCATTTGAATTTATACTTTAATAGTTTTCCATGTATTCGGTCACTAATAGGAATTACTTTAGTATGTATATATAATAATGAAATAATAATAATAATCGTTAATACTTTATCAGCAATTAAATTTTTAATTTTACCATTTGGATTTTCACTTTTCAGTTGGAGTTAGATTTTGAACGAAACACAACGAATTTATTGAATAATAAGATTATTACTTCCGACACTGCGAAATCTTACAATTCATTATTTTCTGTTAAGAGGCCTAATTTAGCAAATCAAATTGTTACACTGTGTCTAAGAAGTAGAATAAAGGAAGTAAAAGACTTCATCAAAGAAAATGAAGCGTTACTAGTTGAATCAGGTATATATACAGTGCCGGCCAAAATTGTCAGTCCACCCATTTTTAAAAGAATAATAAAATTTTTTAAAAATAAAATTTATGAAAATTGAAATTTTTTGGTTTATGTCTTGAAAGACGATAAAATTTAAAAAAAATAAGACCTCACAGAAGTCATTTGACAAATATTTTTTCAAGATATTCTTAAAAAATCGCCATTTTCAATATTTTACAAAAATTTGAATAACTTTTAAAATAATAAACGCTTTTTAATAATCTTAGGCTTATTTGAAAGGTCATTTTCTACGGAATAAGAATTACTGATAGTCATTAACCTGAAATTTTTTTCTTGGAATAAGCATGAAGTCAAAATTGGACAAAAAAATTGGAAAAATTTGAAATCATTTTTTGTACTAAAAACTATTCTAAAACATATATAAAACATGATATGATGTAGATTTTTCAAGAAAATTTAATAAAAAAATTTATTAAAATTTTACAAATTCTTTTTCTTTTAATAATATTATTTCAAATTTTTCAAATTTTTTTGTCCAACTTTGACGTCATGCTTATTCCAAGAAAAAAATTGCAGGTTACTGACTATAAGTAATTCTTATTCCATAGAAAATGACCTTTAAAATAAGCCTAAGATTATTAAAAAAAGTTTATTATTTTAGAAGTTATTCAAATTTTTGTAAAACATTGAAAATGGCGATTTTTTAAGAATATCTTGAAAAAATATTTGTCAAATGACTTCTGAAAGGTCTTATTCTTTTCAAAATGTTATCGTCTTTCAAAATATAAACCGAATGAAATATTAATTTTCATAAAATTAATGTTAAAAAATTTTTTTCATTCCTTTAAAAATGGGTGGACTTACAATTTCGGACGGTACTGTCTATATAATAAAATTTATTCTGAACGCAATATTTTATATTTACGATTGATTTCTTGCTGAAAAAAATACAATTGACTCAAAAAAGTTTTCGAAAAACACGTTTGAATTGTTGATTCAAAGAATGTACTTTTAAATTTGTAAAATATGAGAAATAAATTATAGCATATGCTCTTTTAAACTATTTATTTTCTATTCTTATATTAAAAATGTTAATTCAGTAGCAAGCTTCTCAGCATATTCTGCATTTTTTCAGTATAAAATAATACATTTAATTTATATAGAAAAATACATTTTTTTAGGTACCAATAATATTACGCTCGATTTGTTTTTGCTGCCTTTTTGCATGACAGTTTCAAAGACGTTCAACAGAAATAAAGAAATAACCAGGTTGACATAAAAACAAATTGCTAGTAGCTTCATTTTACATGTCAAAGTAAGAAAATAAATTTTTTTAAAGTGATAATTGATATTTAATTCTTTACGATATTTAATATTAAATGTATTTCAGGATGCAGATAATCTAAACTCAGAGAAGGAAAAACATGAAGAGTGGATGAAATCAATCGATCAGCAAAATCATCCATATATTATTGCCTGCGGGTGTCTCGACAATCTTTCGGCTGTTAATGTTGTCATTAATGGACAAATTTATGAATCGGAAAGTTTAATCAAAGCGGTGGAAAGTTGCTATAAATGTTTGGTAGCGTTACGAGTGCGGCCCTATACATGTGATTACGTATGGGAGTTTATCGAAAAAACGGTCTACGAAATAAGTCAAAACAAACCTTATCAAGTCGTCTTAAAAATTGCGTCAGAGATTAAAAGCCTATAGAATCTGTTCAGATATTTCAAAATTTTCGCAAAGTTTAAAAAGTATTTTTCAAAATGAATATGCGAACAATATTCACACATATTTTTAGTTTCATTATAACTTTGTATGCAAATTTTCAATATCCTCGAAAATTAGTACAGGATGTGGTAGAGTACATGATTGACTTTGTTAACAACCTTCTTTTACCGTCATTAGAATCCGACATAATCAACATTATAAACAAAGACTATGATAAAAAAATAATGATACGAGAAATAGAAGAATGTTTTCAAAGACATGGTAAAATTTTCGATACTTTGGATACAGACGCAAAAAGATTTCAGTTGTTAAAAAATAGGGGTTATGTAGAGTATGAAAAAATTTTATTGGGTGAAAGACTAGAAGAAACGTTGCTTGATAAGGTTTCAGTATTAAATCTTAAATCCTATTATAGTATTTTTGTACCGTTACGCGAAACTATTAAAATATTCTTAGAAGTACCCGGCGTGTTTAAAGAAGTAATGCAATATATGAAATCGTTGAATCAAGAAAAAAAATTATATATAATATTATACAGGCCAAACTATGGGCAACAAAGTATACCAAAGATTCTGTGAACAATATTGTATTGACATTATATTTATACTTCGACGATTTAGAGGTGGCGAATCCTTTAGGATCTCATGCCGGCATTCACAAACTTGGTGCAGTCTATGCATCATTGGCCTGTCTTCCTCCACATTTATCGTGTCGGCTTAAAAGCATATTTTTCACTTTGCTCTTTTATAGTGAAGACCGAAAAAAACTAGGCAATGAGGTTGTATTTCGCAGAGTTATTGATGAAATCAATTTTTTACAAAGAACTGGGATACGCATAAGTATTGATAATAATGTGAAATTTAAACTAATTTTAATTTTAGGTGACAATTTAGGATTAAATAGTTTGTTCGGGTATGTAGAATGCTTCAACGCCAATTCTTGGTGACGAATTTGTAAAATTTTATCTAAAGAACTTTCAAAAACAACTGTAGAAGATGCATCACTTTTGAGAACTCGACAAAATTACGATCAAGATTTAAAAAAATCTTACTGTGAGACTGGAATAAAGGAAAAATGTGTGTTCCACAAAATTGATGACTTTCATATAACTGAGAATGTTAGTATCGACGTTATGCATGATATATTGGAGGGGGTATGCAATTATGTATTAACCTATTTAATATATACATTTATTTACGTAAATGAATATTTCGATTTAGCACTTTTGAATCTCAGAATAGAAAATTTCGATTTTAACGAAAACGAACGTTCAAACAAACCTCCAAAAATTACGATCAATAACAGTAAATACAAAATTAATTTGAAAAGTAGCGCATCCGAAATGCTTTGCTTGTTTCGTTATTTCGGGTTAATCATTGGAGACCTCATTCCTGAAAATAATAAGCATTGGATTTTGTACAAATTACTTAGACAAATACTCGACATTGTAACCTCGCCAAGAATAACTAAAGATGACGCTAATATTTTTAAACATTTGATACAAAGATTCCTCGAATCATACATTGCTTTAGGTGAGAAATTAAAACCTAAATTTCACATTCTCATTCACTACCCGAGTTTATTGTTACAAAATGGTCCTTTAGTTAACTTCTGGTGCATGAGGTTCGAAGCTAAACATAGGGAGTTAAAACTCAGTTCACATTCTAGTAATTGGAATATAAATAGACTTGTTACTATTGCAAAAAAGCAATTACTAAAAATGTGTGAAATGATACATAATTATAATTGTGAAAATGGTTGTGGAAAGTCCTATACATTAAGTTCACCGGACAAAAGCAAAGAATTTTTCGAACAAGTCGAAATTCATAGCACTCTTTACAAAATCGGTACCTATATTGTGACAAATGTTGAAGAAACGGAAATAGAGTTTGGAAAAATTATCAAAATTCTGGAAATTGATAACAGCGTTTATTTCGAATTGCAATGTTATAAAGAAATAACTTTTGACGAACACTCTCATGCCTATATTGTCTTCCAAACTTCCGATAAAAAATTATTAAGATTTCGTGATCTGCCGAATAGGAAACCATATTTATTTGTAAACAATAAAGAAACTTTCTACATTGTCACTAGATATTATTTGTAAGTCGAATAAGGAATCATAGTTGTTTATAAAAAAGTGAAATTTTTTATATTGTCGCATAATATATTTTGTAACCCGAATGTTTTTTGTTACAGTGTTTGTATGTAAAATTTTTTTAACTTTTTATGCTGCCGGTCGATATTATTTGTAAGTCGAATAGAAAACCATTTTTATTTATGACAAAGTAAAATTTTTTATTTTGCCGCTAAATATTATTTGTAACCTTAATGTTTTTGTAACCATGTTTGTTTGTAAAAAAATTAAAATTTTTATATTGAAATCGATACGACTTGTAACCTTGTATAAAAAACGTAACTTTTTATAAAATAATTTTATAATTTATTTGTACCTTTCATATTATATAGTTACGCTGTACATGTTTTATATTATTAAATTTTACAAAAGTCAAAAATTTTGACAAAAAAACATTTTTAGATTTTTAAGATAATTTTGATGTTTTCTCAATAAAGTTTCTTCAAATTGATTTATTAAAATTATTAAAGTACACAAATTTATTAAACCAATTCAATTTTTTGTCAATGAATTTTTAAATTTGAAAGTAATAAAATTCAATTCAATATTAAATGAAATCGTCTTGCTTCAACATATACAGATTTAATAAATAAAGCAATAAGTGCTTTTACTTTATTTTAAACCAAAGTATCTTTAAAAAATAGCACTTATTGAAACAAATCAAAGAATTTTTAAGTTTTAATGAAAAGATAGTTTGACATATTGCGCGAGTCGAATTTGTCACCCGAAAAAGGACGACTTAGTCACCCCGCGGACTTAATCACCTACGCGGGGAGAACCGCTCACCTAAACTTCTTTCCGTGTAGATACCTAGAACTTGGGGCTGGTGACAGAGTTAAGAAAATGTATGAGTGGAATGAAAGTGCGAACGACGAGTGCATGAAAAGGTGTATTAGAAGGAATAAGTAGAGAGTACTATGGTGGAATGCGGAATTAGACGAGAAACGAAAAGAGGTTAGAAAGAAAAGAAAATCTTACCAGCATGAAAGGAGGAGAACGGGTGATGGTTACAGGCATAAGTGGAGAGAATGAAAAACTTGTATGAAAGAATACAAAAGAATGATGAGGGACGCGATAGAAACCGACTGGAGGGAATTCGTGAGCAAGGAAGGATCTCGTAATCCTTTGAATCGCATTTACAAGTTGTGCATGGGGAAATTAGATCGATATGGTTTGGCCGGATTAACAAAGAATGGACAGTACACGAGAACTTGGGAAGAGAGTGCTAATTTGTTAATGGATGATTTCTTTCCTCGCGCGGACGAGTTGAATGTCCGCGAGAGGGAAGAGACATAATTTTATATACTAAACATGCTCCCTGAAAATAACTAAAGCGTTTCTTTATATTTTTGGGATCGCTCTACAAGATTCCATGTTCAGATTTTTAATTTATAGCAAAGAAAATTAAATATGACAAATTTTGTGCATCAAATTGCGAAAAAAAATTTTTTTAATAATTTTTTTCTTACTGAAGAAATTTTTTTAAATGAATAAAAGTATCACAATTTAGCACAAACTTATAAAACTTTCAAAATATGAGAAAGCGGAAATAAAGAACGCACAATGGCGGCTTCAAAATGGCGCTAATTTGAGAAAAAATTAATCAATTCTTTTTATGTTGCACCGATTTAGACAATAGCTATGAAATATAATAGAACTTAGGGTTTATATGTTTTTGAGGTCGCTCATCACGAATATGTACTCAGATTTTCACAATTCAAAATGTGCATAAAAACTATACAGATAAACAAAGTAAGTTTGAAAATGATAATTAATATCACTGGATTATGGGTGAAAAAGATTATTCTAATGATATTGAAGCTAAAATTCCATAATATTGGTCAACTACTCCATATCTATCATCTCAAATTGTTTCATCAACAATGTGAGGATATAAGTTTTTAAATATTAATTTTAATGCTAAGATAATGTTGAAACAATTTATTAGAGCTAAGCCAATAAGATTTAGACCAAAAATTTTGTTGTTGTGTACTTCTGATTGATTTTATTTGTATTTTGCTTTATTCCGACGGCAAAGTCCTTATTTTTCATATTATATTACTTAAGAGATTATAACTCCAAAATTTGAATTTTTATGAAAAAATGTTGTAGGGTGAATGCACCAGTGAAAGAACACTTGGCGAAAAAGATAAATAACTAAGGTTAAAAACTATTGTCTAATATAAAAATTAGAAATTAATAATTCAAATAGTTCCTTTTATTAAGTTATGCAAAAATTATGAAAAGTTATATTACAATTTTTTTCTAATAAAATAAATTTTAAAGAACTTGCTGTTTTTGTGATCTAGGGAAGAATTTTAATTACATGATAGAGAGTGAATCTAAAATTGAAACGTATATTTTACATAAAATTATTTAATAATTAAACATGCAAAATATGACATCAATAAAAATAACTTACAAGAATTAATTAATTAAAACTTTAACATCTCCATTAATCTTTAATCAAAATAACGATCCTTAAATTATATTTTAATTAATATTAAGTTAAAATTTTATTTAAATTTTTTAAATGTATATTTTACATAAAATTATTTAATAATTAAACATGCAAAATATGACATCAATAAAAATAACTTACGAGAATTAATTAATTAAAACTTTAACATCTCCATTAATCTTTAATCAAAATAACGATCCTTAAATTATATTTCAATTAATATTAAATTAAAATTTTATTTAAATTTTTTAAAACCTTTTCGTAGTTCGAAGAGTTCTTAAATAGTTATTTGTCTTTGCAATAATCGCAAATAAGGAATGTATTAGCGCCAGCACATGATTCATAGGTACATAGATGACATAAAGTAGGTAAAGACACTCTGCCGATACACTAGATTTCTCTTAGTTGAGTGCATCCCCGCGTTGTAGCTGAGTCATTACGCCCCGGAGGTGTTTGTCGTATATCTTGTTAATTTTTATTAATGCCGTAAGTATTAGTAAAAAATTGACAATTGTTCTTTTAAAACAAATATTTCAAGCTCAAAACGAGATTTTAGTTTTTTACAATTATTTTTGAATAATGTATATAACAAAAAACAAAGTCTTAAAAAATTTAATTTCAAGCTTCAAAACCACTTTTTCTACCATATTTTTAACAATAATAAATGAATAACAATGAAACTTGGTACAAAATTTCAGTATATCAATTACATTATTTTGATCGAATACCGACATTACTATGATTTATCACTTTTATATAAATTAAAGTGATTCATATTACGGGGAGACTGGGGAGTAATGACTCCCCGGTCTCCCCTATTTATATATTATTAAAAAATTACTGAATAATGGATGAATTTTTGTCAAGAATTCTGGTAAATAATTGAATTTTTGAGAATTTACAATAGAAATTTTTATAAGTAATTGAATTTTCAGTTTCAATATAAATTTATTTTATGTAAATTTGAATCTTGAACAATTTTAATTACAAAATTCTGAAAAACTCATGTTCATGAAACTCGAATTTCGAATTGGCCGATTCGAATCGAACTAGCCAATTCGAAAAACGGAGTTTCGAATTGTACAACTTAACTCGGTTATTTAATTCGCACAATCATTTTGACAGAAATCCTAACCTAAAATTAGTAGGCTGGTATTCATAATACACACTAAAAAAATTTTTTTGTAGATTTAGTTTTATTTAGAATTTTATAGAAACTTATAAAATAACGTTTTTAAAAGTAGTGAATTTAAAATTCCGTCTGTAAAATTAATACTTTTAATGTGTCAATTTTACAATTTTCTGTAAATTTACTACTCTGAAAGTAGGTAATATTTTTGTCTTTTTATTACCTACTTTCAGAGTAGTAAATTTACAGAAAATTGTAAAATTGACACATTAAAAGTATTAATTTTACAGGCGGAATTTTAAATTCACTACTTTTAAAGACGTTATTTTATAAGTTTCTATAAAATTCTAAATAAAACTGTAAATCTACAAAAAAAAATTTTTACAGTGCATCTATCTAGTACTTAGAAACTTTTTCTTAATATTTCATTGTAATCTAAATTTTTAACTGAAATTCATTTTTAAATCAATTTTTATAAGATAATTCTAAAAAAATTTTAAGAATAATGACATTTTTCGAGAAATTCGATTAAAATTGTATTAAAAATAATTCAATTTTTGCAAAGAATTAATAAAAAAATTATTTAAAAGGACTTATTAAAATTTTAGAAGATAACTTCTTATTAGATAACTTCTTATTATATATACTCTATAACGAATTAAAAAATGAATTTTTTCGTGGAATTTTTTGAAAATAATTGAAATTTTTCAAAAATTTTACAATTTAAGAAAATAATTAAATTTTTTTGAAGTATTTATTAAAATTTTAGAAAATAATTGTATTTATTCGTAAAATGTTATTAAAATTTTGTTTAAAAATAATTTAATTTTACAAAGATTGATATTATTTAGGAAAATAATTGAATTCTTGCAAAGAATTTAAATATTTCCAATATGTTCGATATTTAATATTTTCAATATTTCCGAAAATTCAAATACATACACAAACAAGATTTAAAATTATAAATTCAAATTTCCCAAAAAAATGATTTTTTTAAATTATCAAAAAATTCTTCAATTGTTCTTGAAACATTAAATTTATTTATTTATTAAAAATTGTGCAAAAGATTTGCAAAATGAGTTTTTTTTCCTTATGTAATATAAACAATAAGCGAAATATTTCCTTCACTTTCAACAAGTTTCTAAGTACTAGATAGCTATATTATGAATACCAGCTTACTAATTTTAGGTTAGAATTTCTGTCAAAATAATTGTGCTAATTAAATAACCAAGTTAAGCTGTGCAATTCGAAACTCCGAATTCGAATTTCGAATTGGCCGACTCGACTCGATTTATTTTCGATTCGAATCAGCCAATTCGAAATTCGAACTCGGAGTTTCGAATTAGCTAGTTCGATTCGAATTTACTTTCGATTCGAATCGGCCAATTCGAAATTCGAAACTTCGAATTTCGAATTAGCTAGTTCGATTCGAATTTCTGTCGATTCGAATTTTGCACACCTCTAATAAATATTTAATTGGAAGACTCGAAATTTCGAAAAATTGAATTGACAACAATTCAAAACTTTGTTGTAGTAAAGATAGTTTTGGAATATTTGAATTATCAAAGAACTTTCTAAAAATTATTACAAATAATTGACTTAGGGAAAAATTAAGGTTCCGGATCTTAAAAAGGCACACGCTCGGCAAAAAAGTTGACCCCTGGAGATAAAATTTTGTAGTTGTTCAAAATAATTGTTTCTTGTACAGATTTTTAAATTGCAAAAACGTGAATTTCATAAAATTCAACTAAGGTACTTACCCTAGTTGAATACCTTACACATTTATTAGTATTAAATGATAGCACGGAATAACGTTCAAACACGGAAATATGTACATTTACCTTAATAAATTTTACTTTAAAGGAAAAAATCC
Organism: Leptopilina myrica (nomen nudum); assembly: GCA_032872475.1. Taxonomy (NCBI): domain Eukaryota; kingdom Metazoa; phylum Arthropoda; class Insecta; order Hymenoptera; family Figitidae; genus Leptopilina; species Leptopilina myrica (nomen nudum). The sequence continues at coordinate 11,373,839 of CM065467.1, forward strand.
ATTAAGTGGTTAAAAGGATAAAAAATGAATATTTATAAAAACCGTTTCATTTAATTTCTTCATTTACGTGAATTTCCGGCGGTTAACCGGAATAGAATAAAAAAAAAGAAACCAAGGCAAATGTTTTTTGGGGGTTTTCCGCATATTTACAGAATCAAAGTGGATGAAAGGTTTTGTGGAATTACTCGACGTATCTATCAATATAAAACGTTACAAAGAGAGAGAGAGAGGGGGGGGGGAATAGCATTCACATCATCAGAATACTTTATCCGTTTTTCCACTTCCATTTTTTCCCCTGTAATTTCACTGTTCTTCATGTTCCTCTTGACTTGATCCCAGTTTATTTTCTTCACTTTAATCGTGTACGTCCTACTTTTTTTTCTTTTTTTAACGTATATACTATTTCATCCTATTTAATTTATCTTCTATCGTACATTATCCTTCACAGAATTTATGTATAGCTGTTGGCGCTAACAATTTTCAAAGCAGAATACAAATTCAATTTAAAAACTTCCATTTCAAAAGACATAATAATACCTCTCAATAAAGATTATTACAAACTGAACGATTCAATTTTACAAACTGCCAGTGATTTAATTTATAATAGTCAACTTCATTCTTTGTGGTGGATATTTTAATATCAATTTACAAAAAAATAGAAAACACTTTAATTAGTATGTATCAAAATTTTCTAAATTGAACAAAGGTAAATTAAATTACAAATTTAGAAAATGAATTACGAAAAATTATTTATTAATTTTTTTATATATTAACTAAATAAAATTAATCGCTGAAAAAAGTTGTCAATTTTCGGAAGCCCCCTAGGAAATTGTAATTTATATTTATAACCGAATAAGTTGAGAAGGCTTAAAATACGGAATTTCGTGAACTTGTCATGAGGAAGGGCTTTCAATATATTTTTCTTATTATATCTTTAACACAATCCATCAAAATAAAGTAGACTCTGTCAGGGGTGAAATTTCAGTCAAAAAAAAGAAGGAACGAACGAACAAACGAAAAAAAGAAGAATCGCTCCGATGGTTAAACATATCTTCTGTTCTTTTTTCAAATCACACTATTTGATGCGGATAATAAAGAAGGGCACAAAGATCTAGATGAAATGTGTTTACAAATCAAACACAAACTGGGTTAATGGGTCACAATCCTCTCTTTTACTCTCACTCCCTTTTACTCTCTTATAAAGCAAAAAAGGGTGTCATTTTTTTTCTCTCTGTAAAATAATAAGTACGGGATAAATTTAATTGAGAGGGAAAAAAATTATAACTTTGGACTGTTTCCTTCTTTTTTTGTATTTTATTTTCTATAAAACTGGGGTGGTCAGGATTTTACACAACCAACGAAAAATTCTGAAGAACATTTGATACATCAGATTCTTCAGGAGAAAAATCTCTTTCATTTTATTTAGGCAGCTGATATTAATTCTATACAGAAATACATTCTTCGTAAGAAATCTATACATAGTAAAATTTTATATAATTAAATTTCATTAATTAGTATTCAATACTACGCAGTAAAATTCTAAAAACTAAAATTATATAGAAAAGAAAATTTAATTGTTTATGGTGTAATCAACGATGTAGATGAATAAATAAATGTCTTTTAAAATTCAATTATTTTTAAAAATTACCACTATAAAATTTTTAATTTAAGAAATTCAATTATTTGATAGAATTTGTAACAAAAGTTTTTTCTTATTTCAACTTATGTTCAGTTGTAAGAAGATCTTTTGAAAATTCAATTATTCAAAAAAAGTAAAATTCGTCACTTCGAGAATTTAATTGCGTTCAATTTAATTTTACAAATTTTGATTATTGGAAATTTTTTCTAATTAAATATATGTCGACGTCCACATGAAAAGGACCCATTTAAGCCCTATTGGACTTATCTGAATGGGCGTATTCCTTACAAAATTTAGAATATTTTGAGTGGTCTTACAACTTCTTTGGTTAAAAATTATCTGGGTTACACACGGAAAAAAAGAAATTAGCTCCAGCAGTAAACAGATGTTTGCTGTGAAATTTCTGAAAATTAGCTACCACAGCTAAGAAGTTTGCAGTGTCAGCGAACATGTTAGCTGAGACAACAAACATTAGTAACAATTTATGCGAGTTTGCTGTCATAGCGAACTTGTTTGATCTCACAGCGAACTTTTTCGCTGTCCCTATTTCAACGAACAAGGTTTGCTGTGGCAGCAAAATGTTCGCTGCCACAGCAAACCCTTTCTATGCGTGCAGAATTTCAAAGTTTAGAATGCAAAAACCCTCATTTCGAGAAAAATGGAATTGAAGATTGCAATACCAGTTAAAGGTCATATCTCTGGTTCTTCTGGAAAATTATTCAGATAAGAATTGTTTACAGTCCAGGGCAGCTTGAAGATGAATACACTGCAAAAATAGGTGTCTTTTTTGATATCTTAAAATAAGATGTAAGATGGAAAAATGATATCTTACATTTTAAAATAAGATGTTTTCTAAAGCATCTTACTGATATTTAAGATGCTTTATACGTTTTAACAGTGATGAAGATATTTCTTCCATCTTAGAAAAGTAAGATACTTTTGTAAGTTCTTTAAAGTATCTTAAATTAAGATGTTTCTGTTGCAATAAGATGTTTATGCGATAAGTTACATGAGAATCGTAAGATGCGCCATAAGTGTAAGTTACTAAAAACTAAGATACATAAAGTGTTTTCCATAATAGCCCATAGTTAACCTCAAAACTTTTTGCCCCAAAAATACCACAGAAAATATGTACGAAGATACTTTTAACATCTTAAATTAAGATGTTTCAAGTAACTAAAAAGTGTCTACCAAAACATCTTATAAATGACTACCAAAACATCTTAAATTAAGATACTTCTTTTTGCAGTGTAATCAACAGTTTATAAACTTTTAAAACCACCCCCCTCTCTTAATTTTCAAAATACGAAAAATCAACCAAATGGGCCTTTTTCTAAAAAGGGCGGTTTTTTAATTATTAAACCATTTTTTATAAGGTTAACCCCTTAGCAGTGTAGTCAAAATTAGCTTTTCGTGCCACAAATGTGCAAAAAAAATTTGTTTTTTAAATTACTTCATATGATTCTATTTTATGTTTTCGGGATCGCTGAATCCGAATATTTGATCAAAATTTAAAAATTCAAAATGGCGGCTCCAAAATGGCGACCAAAAAAAATTTAAAAGTTAACGAATCTTGCTAAAAATGCCTACTCGGGGGTTTTCGGGGTCGCTGAATCCAAATCCGTTATTGAAAATTCAAAATTCAAAATGGCGGTTCCAAAATGGCGACCAAAAAAAAATTTAAAAGTTACCGATTTGTCAGAAAAGGGGCAGTTTTTTCTAAAAATTACCAAATTGCGATTATCTCGAAAACAAGAACCGACAAAATGGGCCCTTTTTATGTGGATTAAACGAATTTCAAAAAATTTAATTGAACTATTCTCAAAAAATTAAATTCTATAGATATATTCTTCATTAAAAATATTCAAAATAAAATTTCAGATTCAAACTTTTTCAAAAATTCAAATATAAAGTAATTAACTAATTAATTATAATTATTCATTGCTTTAAAAAACTTTAATAAAATTCTCCTCAGAATTTTCAATTGTTTGCATGATTAATGACATTCTTTAAAAAAATTTAATTATTTATAAAAATTTTAATTATAAAATTCTTTTTAAGAATTGCAACTTCTTCAAAATTGAATTACATTCTAGAATTTTCAAATTCTACGAGAGATTTATTATTTAAAAAAATGAACTAGGGTTAGATGTGGTAAATAGAAACAAGGGGTAAATCCAAACAGTACACTGAGAGAAAAGAGGGAACACTGCAATACATTTAGAGGTTGTGTATGCCAATGTAAGGTTTGTTCAACTGCGTACTCTGAAGGAGAGTCCAGAATAGGGTTTGTGAACGTCGGTAGAAGCACGTTGGTATGTATTGTATAGGAGAGTCCAGTAGAAGCGCGTTGGTATAAGCGCGTTGGTCACGTGATCTCCATATACAATACATACCAACACGCTTCTAACCCTATTCTGGACTCTCGTTGAAAGGGGCTTGTAACGCGCCCCCGAGGGCGCGCTACTGACTCTTTTCTCGCGGTCCCACAAATAAAGTTAACAGCACGCTATCGAAAAAGTCAGCAGTGCGCTTTCGGAGGCGCGTCACACGCCCCTTAGACAACGCAGTAGAACCAAAATTATATTGCCATATACAACCTCCAAATGTACCGCAGTGTTCCCTCTTTTTTCTCAGTGTAGTTATTTCAGTTAACCCTCCTGCGCATACGTTTCCACCCATAAAGTCGCTTGCAAATGCATACATTTTTCAGAATATAGGATTTGTACGGCGATCGGTATCTAGGGGTTTTCGGTGTCGCTGATTACGAATCCGGGGTCAGAATTCCAAAATTCAAAATGGCGGACCCAATATGGCGGACAATTTTAACAATTAGAAAAAATTCTAATCGTTCCGTGTATCGCTATCTAGGGGTTTTTGTGGTCGCTGATTACAAATATAAAGTCTAAAATTTCAATATTCCAAAATGGCGGACCCAATATGGCGGACAACAATTTTGAAGAAGTTTTCAAATCGACCCATCTATCGATATCTAGGGGTTTTTGAGGTCACTGATTAGACATATAAAGTCAAAAATTATATCAAAATTCATACACAATTTTTAATTATTATTTTATATTCTTAATCAAAGACTACAATAGGAATAAATTTTTCAATAAGAAAATTTTATTAAAACTGTTTTATGACATATAGAATTGGCCATTTAGATTTTTTTAATATAGGCTTCATATTTGTAATCAGCGACCTTAAAAACCCTTAGATAGCGATAGACGGGACGATTAGAAAACTTTTCCATAATTTTCAGCCACCTCAAAAACCCCTAGATAGCGATAGACGGGACGATCAGAAAACTTTTTCAAAATTGTCATCCGCCATATTGGATCCGCCATTTTGAATTTTATCATTTTGACTCCATGTTTGTAAGCAGCGACCTCTAAACCCTTTGATAATAAGTTTTGGTAAAATTCTATGAATTTTTTTAAAAGTCCACTTTTAAAAAATATAATTGTCCGACATGTTAGATCCGCCATTTTGAATTTTTGAATTTTGACGTTAAATTTGTAATCAGCGCACCCAGAAACCCTTTGATAGACAATTTTTGGAAAATCCGATAAACAAACAATAATTTATAAAACAGAAATTTTTCACTTTTTTTAAACATTTTATATGTAATATTTATTGTTAAGTAAATAATATATAGTGTGCTAAATAATTCAATTAGCTTCGTTTGTTCATTAAAAGCAATTTGCAACTTGTCCGATGTCTTAAAATTTATTTTAACAAAAGTTATTAACGAAAATGTTTGGACGAGTATACTCGTCCTCATACATACGGTAACGGTTCAGTTTGGACGAGTATACTCGACTTTATGCGCAGGAGGGTTAAACAAAACATTTCAAAAATAATACGGCCTTAAAACTTGAACCTTCAATCACCCCCAACATTTGGAACAAACTAAACTAAAAATTCATAATAAAATTTATAATTATTATTATTAATACTACAACAAAAATCATCTTTGATTTCATCAATTTGCAAATTTTAATTTAAAATAGAAGACTATTTCTATTTACCACTAAAAACTTGAAATTTGGGGTAAATAGAAACAGCAGAAATTTCAATAATATTTCTTATAATATAAATAAAAAAATTATTTTTGTTAAACTACAACACACAGAAAAAAACCGGACTCAAAATGAGTCGCATATGAGACTCTTTTTGAACAGCAACAAAAATGATACCCCTTCGACTCATTCTGAGTTTCTAGGGAAAAGACTCAAAATGAGTCTTAAGGGGTATCATTTTTTCTTTACGATAAAATTACAATCACATTGGAAAAGCTAAGAATAATTTATAAAAATATGAATTGAAATAATTGTTTATAACTAATAAACACGTTGCACTTGTCAAAACATTAATACTTGCAGTCGATTAATTTTTTTATGAGAAATGGAAAAATTTTTTTAGGTTAGACATTTGTCAATTGACAGACAGGGATGGGCAACCATGGAACACGAAACATGCGAAACACAAAAGAAAGTAACTAGAATATTGTTATTTTACTCATTTTGAGTCACTTCAAGTTGCCGATTACTCATTTCGAGTCACTTGAAGTTGTCGATTACTCATTTCGAGACCGACTTCCAAATGAGTTGCAACAAAAATAAGTCGGGTTTTTTTCTGTGCACTATAATAAGAGAGAATAAGAGATAACGGGAGAGAATGAGAGAGAATAGGAGAAAATTATTATTTATTAGTTTGAATTCTTTTATGACATACCATACCATTTTTTATGTAATTCTTTGTATCTTTTAACATTTCCATAGATAAAATTGATGTTTTCTTAAATTTTGTAAGAAATAATCAACTGCTTCTATTAACCCTGAATATCCAGTTTTTTAGGGGTAAATAGAAACAGTCTCCTATTTTTAATTAAAGTTTGCAAAATTGAAAAATCAAAGTTGATTTTTCTTGCAGTTTTTATAAGAGATAATTATAAATTTTAGTATTCAAGAAACTAAATTCTTTAATATTTTTATTTAAATTATTATTTAAAATTTATTTGATTATTTATAAAAATTACAATTGTAATTTTTCTAAAATTTAATAATTTTTGTCTAGAATTTTTAACTAAAATTATTCAATCAATCTGTATATTAATAATCGTTGCATTTCGGTAATATGTTCAAAGTTTGAAGTTATTTTCTTGTCCTTTTTTGTTTTCTAATGAATAAAATTTTAATTTAATACGCTTTGAAGATTAAAAAATAGACAAAATTAATTTTAAACCAAATTGTTTTCAATTAAAAATATTCCTTCTCTAATTTTAAATCAGAAATAAATTGAATTCTTACAAAGAATGTTAAATAAAATTGTTCATAATAATTTCTAATAATAAAATAATATCTAAAATAATAAAATAAAATTTCTGTAAAGAATTTTTTTAAAAATCTTTAAAATAATTAAATTATTGCGAAAAATTCAAAACTTTTTAAATACACGGAGAGGAGAGCGTAGCAGATTAACTACTTGCGCAGTTAAATGTACTAAAATGAATAGTCGATTTTGGACTGACTAAACTGGTAGTAGGATTTACTAAACAGGCGTTTATGTTCGAAAAATATTTCACTGAAAAAAAAATATTCTGAATTTTAGAATACATACTAAAATAGGTGCCAAGGATATTCCCCACTTAAATTAAGTGGGAAATATTCTTACAATAAGAATATATTCTAATAGTAAAAATATATACCACTTAATTTAAGTGGGGAATATCCTTGGCACCTATTTTAGTATACATACTAAAATTAAGAATATTTTTTTTCAGTGTTATTATACATTCACATATTATATAAGTATTTATATACAATATTTATTACTTGTAAATTGTATATTTTCCGAATTTAAATAAATAAACTTTACTTTTATTTACCCCCCTATTTAATGATTTATATTTGCCCAATAAACAAAAAATGTCAATGAATTATAAATCATGGTTCCAAAACTTTTAATTTTAATAATTTTGCGAGGGATGAGACACTCAAAAATATAATTTTACAGAAAAGGGTACTTTAAATAATTCCGCTTTTTCTTAATATATTAAACATTGACAAATATCCTATAAATTTTCTAAATATTATATAATACTTTTATATTTTCGAACATATTCCCTTCTTTTCAATTATATTCGCATATTCCTTGGGATATTCCTTTATATTCAAACATATTCTTCACTGAGAAAATATTATATTTAAATGAAACACAAAAATAATGTTAGACGAATTTGTTTAATTAAAATTAGTTTGTAAGTTTAATCTCAATATGTAGATAATATCTACTGCATTGATTCAAAAGTATTATTTGTTTGAATAATTATATTTAATTCAAACATATTTTCTGTTACGGTTTAAATAAAAATTATGTTTAAAAATTTTATGTTTGAATCAAACATAAAAGTTAACTACAGATAATTTAAAATCAACCACAATTTATGTTTCATTTCAATATAGAATCTCTTAAACTGAACCAGAAAATATGTTTGAATTAAACTTAAATATGTTTGACTGTATGGCAAAGATATTTTAAGTTTGATTTAAACAAAATTTGTTTGAATCAAATAATTTTTTTTCTCAGTGTTCGATATTCTCCTTGACATTCCCATATATTCTTACATTTGTCTAACAATTCTGAGTATTCCATATTCCCTACAAAAAGTTTTTAACTAAAATTTTATTTAAGCGTTTATTGTATTTTACAGTTTTTATATCTTAATTTTAAATATAAATTAAATTAATCAATTTTTTTAATAGAAATTAAATGCCTAACTAGTAGAAGAAAAAAAATTATATTAAATTAGATATTCAGTGATCATACAAATTAAATTTTTCTTATATTTAAACACTTAATTAATTCATGAAATTAATTTTTTATTATAAAAATTATTTTCATTGTTAGATGTTAAAATTTATTTTAATTTTTAATATTATCTGCTTTTATTCTGATACATAAAAAGAATTACTGACAACAATGTTTTTATTTTGGAAAAACAAAACGTTAAATTCACAGGAATACTTTATTTCAAAGACATCAATTATATGTTCAAATTATTTATTTATTTTGTTGAGTATATACGTCAAGATTTCTAAACATCTTTCTGGAATAAAATATAAGTAACCTGAAAATAATATAAAATGTTATGAATTTAAATGTTAAAAAATTCATTTGTTTATCACTTGTTTCACAATGCTGAGGTTATACATGGTGCTAATAAAATTTGATTAATAACAAAATTTAATGCAAAAGAAAAAATAATTTTTAATTGCCTTATCGGAAATGCCTTTAAATTCTTCCTCAAGAAAATTGTTAGTTGTGATTTAAGCTTCAATTGATACCAGAAACAAAAATCTAGCATCTCCCCAGACAGCACGTAATCTTGCAGCAACCTTGCGGCAAGCTTGCTACGCAATATTGCTAATGTTGCACGGTAAGCTTGCCGTAAATTGTAAGATTGCTGTAAGCTTGCCTCAATGTTGCTAGGTAAGATAGCCGCAAGATTACCGTGTAACATTAGCAATATTGCGCATCAAGCTGGCTGCAAGGTTGCTACAAGCTTACGTGCTGTCTGGGTATTATTTTTCTTTTAATCATAATCAAATATAGGAAAAAACATGCTTTTTTCACTTTTTAACATTAATTTTCTCAAAAGCTCGACGTGCTAGAGCATTTTTCTTTTCAGATTATTAATCAGCGTGAAAAAAACTTTCGAAAATGAAGAGAATTATTGAAGAGGCAGAAAAAACATTCATTTTTGTCGGACAGTGTTATGAAAATAATTGAAATTTTGATAAGAAATTTACAAACATAATTCAAAATAATTAAATTTTTGTTAAAAATTTTAAGAATTTAATGAAACTATTCAAAAATCATGTAATTTTTTCGAGTAATTTAATTCAAATTTTATTGTGAATATTTCAATTCTCATAATGAACTTAATCAGAGTTTTTGAAAATAATTAAAGGACCCCGCACAAAATACATTGAAAAAAAGTTTCGGTCAAATTTGATTAAACTTGAAAGTTTTGTAGCTTATAATCTCCTGAACAAAAAATGTTAATGGCAAAAACCCCGAAAATCAATAGTTTTTGAGCTACATCAAGTTAAGCCTCCAAAAATGAGTGAAAAATAGCAAAGCTTGCTCATGGCTCAAGGCTTGAGACTTAATGCAAAGCGTGATAGCTTGTTGATGTCTGTAGGCTTGTTCAAAGTTTGATCTTGGCTCAAGACTTGATTATGGCTCAACGATTAATCATGGCTTGAAATTCCATTATGGATCAAGGCTTGATCATGGATTAAAGCTTGATTATGGATTAAGGCTTGATCATGGCTCGAAGCTCTAAGGTGAATCAAGACTTGATCATGGATTAAGACTTGATTATGGCTCGAAGCTCTAATATGGATCAAGGATTGATCATTGATTAAGGCTTGATTATGGCTCAACGATTAATCATGGCTTGAATCTCCATTATGGATCAAGGCTTGATCAAATATTTCAGTTTCGAAACATAATCAAGCTTTAATCCATGATCAAGCCTTGATCCATAATGGAGTTTCAAGCCATGATTAATCGTTGAGCCATAATCAAGCCTTAAGCCATAATCAAGTCTTGAGCCATAACCAAGCCTTAATCAATGATCAAGCTTTGATCCATATTAGAGCTTCCAGCCATAATCAAGTCTTAATCAATGATCAAGCCTTGATTCATCTTAGAGCTTCGAGCCATGATCAAGCCTTGATCCATAATGGAATTTCAAGCCATGATTAATCGTTGAGCCATAATCAAGTCTTGAGCCAAGATCAAACTTTGAACAAGCCTACAGACATCAACAAGCTATCACGCTTTGCATTAAGTAACAAGCCTTGAGCCATGAGCAAGATTTGCTATTTTTCACTCATTTTTGGAGGCTTAACATGATGTAGCTGAAAAACTATTGATTTTCGGGGTTTTTGCCATTAACATTTTTTGTTCAGGAGATTATAAGCTACAAAACCTTCAAGTTTGATCAAATTTGACCGAAACTTTTTTTCAATGTATTTTGTGCGGGGTCCTTTATGCGAATAATTAGAAAACATTTTTTTAATTAATTCAATTCTTTTGAACAATTTTATTGGAAATAATTGTATTGAAAATAATTAAACAATGAATAATTATAATTAATTAGTAAATTAGTTAATATTTGAATTTTTTAAAGTTTTGAATCTGAAATTTGTATTTTGAATAATTTTAATTAAAAATTCTGGGGTAAACCAGACAGTAGTCGGCGCATTATATGATGTCCCAGATCTGAACAAACTTCTTTTTATAGTGCCGCTTTTCAATTTTAAATAGTTGTAAAACCGTATGAGATAAAAATATTTTGTTTCTTGCTAATCACTTCTAAGGTTATCATTAACAAATCAAAGCTTTTGCAATTGAAAAATAAAATTTTTGTACGATGTTTCAAAAGTTCTTTAAGTGTCTGATTACTGTCGTATTCTTACTTGTTTATTTACTTTTTTTTAACGAATAACAATTTTTTTTCAGAAACATGACTGGTTTAATTGTTTTGTCTGATCGTAAGGAACAATACCACATGAAAGAAATTGAAAAAAAATATGAATTGCACTTTTTAAACAGTGTTAATTAACCCCTTGACTGTGAATGACGTGTATACGCGTCAGGAAAAAACTGGCCCAAACTGTGGATGACGGGTATATACGTCATGGCAAAAACAAGGAAACATCTTTATATTCGCAAAGCTTGTTACTCGGGGGTTTTTGGGGTCGCTGATCACGATTATGAAGTCAGATTTTCTAAATACCTTATTTTTGATCCAATATGGCCGCCAGAAATTTTGAAGAATGTCAAAAGTGGATGAATTTTCCTAGAAATTTTTACTCGAGGGTTTTTGGGCTCGCTGATCATGATTCTGAAGTCAGATTTTTAAAATACTTACTTTTTGAACCGACATGGCCGACAAAAATTGTTCTTAAAATTTAATACGTAATTATTTAAATATTTTTTAATAATCATCCGCCATATTGGATCCTCCATTTTTAATTTTTAAAAACTTACACCGGATTCGTAATCGGCGCCCTCAAAAACCCCTTAGTACCAAGTATCATGAAAATTTATTCACAAGAAGGTCTTACACATTTTGGGACTTTTTTTTATATTTTAGCTACACACTGAAGGGGTTAAGAAAGATTGCTTTAGGTGGCCGATTACTGTCGCATTCTTACTTGTTTATTTGCACATTTTTTAATGAATAAGACATTTTTTTGTAAACATGATTGGAATAATAGTTTTGTAGGACCATTACACTGAGAAAAAAAATTATTTGATTCAAACAAATTTTGTTTTAATCAAACTTAAAATACCTTTGCTATACAGTCAAACATATTTAAGTTTAGTTCAAACATATTTTCTGGTTCAGTTTAAGAGATTATATATTGAAATCAAACATAAATTATTAGTAATTTTAAATTATCTGTAGTTAACTTTTAAGTTTGATTGAAACATAACATTTTTAAACATAATTTTTGTTTAAACCGTGACAGAAAGTATGTTTGAACTAAATATAATTATTCAAACAAATAATACTTTTGAATCAATGCAGTATATATTTTCTATATATTAAGATTAAACTTACAAACATTACAGTCTAACATTATTTTTATGTTTAATTTAAGTATGTTTTCTCAGTGTAGGAACAATTACACGTAGAAGAAATTTTAATTCCAATTTTTAAACAGTATTCATTTAAAAGATTTTATTAACCCTTTAAGGAAGGGAAGGATATATTTTTTTATCGAAGATTCAAGGTCGTTGTTCTCTCTATTTACGTATGGCAAAATTTTGACAGGAACTATTCCTAAAGCCTTTTTTCGCCCTCTTTCAGAATCCGTCATTTAAATTGCAAACAAATGAAAGTAAAAGTTGTGGCCATTTTAAACTCAGGTTTATGGCAACCTTCATAAATGTGAAATCAAAGAAAAAAATTTACGTAATGTCAATATTTTAAGGGTAGGTTAAGACCGCGACATAAACTAATTTTTTTTTATCAAAAAAGACGTTTCTATATTAAAAACTACACCAACTCTTTCACTTTTTCAACATTCTGCGCTATATAGACGAAAAATCGCGTCCGCAATATTCAACCTTTACTAATATGAAACGCGTTTTAAAAAATATCAAGATGGCGGTTTTAAAATGGCCAGGCGGAAATTTACCACTGGCATCGTACCGCGCCTGTACAGACGTCGGTAAGACTGTACTGATATTCGTCCGCGAGACAACCGGATCGGTGCAGGCATTCTACTGGAACATGACAATGTGTTGTAGTGGCTGCGCGTCCGGCTCGGTACAGATTTGATGCCGCAGAACAACCGGCATTCGTCCGTCTAGGAACCGCCGCGGGCCAAATATTGCCAAATTTTTATTGAAAACAATAAGACTATAGCTAAATTTTTGCATTGTAAAAAATCTATTTCTGAAGATTCTAAATAATGTGTTAAATAAAAAAAATAATGATTTTAGAAAACATTAAATTGTTTTAAAAAAACAATGAAAATAACCATATTCTTAGCATATTATTATTAATTGAAATCTTAATAATAACAACATAAATGATATTAGTTCGCAGTCGGTAGAACGTCTATACCGCTCAGGTTGTCAGACGGACGAATGCCAGTACAACGCCGGTTGTTCGTCGGCATCAAATCTGTGCCGAGCCGGACGCATAGCCATTATAACACAGTATAAATTTTGATCCGGCGGTCGGATGCGTCTTTCTACCGCACCAGCAGACATTAACATCCGAATCGGTACAGACTGCCTGTACCAGCATTGACTCTCCTATTCAATCGGCGCGTATCCTTGACGGTTGGATGATCCGGGAATTCGTCCGACTTTTCCGCCTGGGTATCAGTAGAAGGAATTTTTTCAGATAATTGTATAATTTTATTTTTCAAACCAAAAAAAAATTTGTAATTTCTTTGTCACTTATTATCCGAATGTTTTTGGGATCGCTGATTACGAATGTGATGTGGGATTTTAAAAATCCAAAATAACGGATCCAACATGGCGGACAATTCTTCTAAAAATTTACCATATTGGCAAAAAATTCATCATTCGGGTGTTTTTTGGTTCGCTCATTACGAATGTGATGTCGGAATCCAATATGTCGACCAAAGATTTTAAAATTTGCCGTAGTAAAATCCGACATCAGATTCGTAATCGGCGATCTCAAAAACCCCCGAGTAATAAGTTTCAAATAATTACGAAGAATTACAAAAATTTTGTCTGCCATATTGGATCCGACATTTTGAGTTTAAAAAAAAATTCAATTTCTTTCTCTATATAATTTTATTTTGTGGAATAATTTTATTGTGTAGTATTTAATAGAAATGAATGAAATTAAATAAATTTAATTATATGAGATTTTATCTGTGTTAGTGTTCTTACGTTAAGAGTTTATTAGCGTAGAATTAATATCACCTGCCTAAATAAAATTAAACAGATTGGATGCATAGAAATGCTGCCACCCCTTTTTTGCAAATTTAAGTAAAATTCAAAAGAAGATCGAAATATTTCAAAAGTATAATTTTTTCCCCATCAATTAAATTTGTCCTGTATTCATTATTTTACAGAGAGAAAAAAAACAATTGAAGATTATAACTATTTAGCTGCATAGAATTGTTGCCACTCCGAAAAGATGATAAAGAGTTGAAAATAGAATGTAGTAAAAGAAAAAAGGGGCGGTTTTGAGGAAAATTATGGATAAAAGTTTGTTTGATGTGGTGTGTTGTCCCTCTTACCGAATCGTTGCCAGCGGTTCTTGTTGTTGTTTTGTATTCGGAATTAAGTTCAACGGCAGTGGCAGTGACTTTGTCGAGAGGCAAACTCGTTGCTTGAATGACACTGAGAGACGGGCAACGCGATTCCGTTGCTGTTATTGGTGTTTCGGCGGAAATTGGCGTAAGAGTTTCCTCACAGCCAGCTTTACTGCTCTCCGGTCCGCCAATATCATCTTCGTCATCCTCATCCTCTCTGCCACTGTGCCACCAGGCAATACACCACATTTTTAACCAAGTCCACGAAAAGGGCCGATGCTTCTGTAACAGAACATTCAAATTCCTCTCCTGATTTTTTTTCTACTTTTACTTCAGTGACTAAAATATTAAAATTCAATCCTGATAACTTTACAGCAGTTCTGCAATAAAATTAGGTTATTTAAAATAAATTATAAATAATTAATATAAATTATTATAAATAAGTATAAATACTTTTAATAAAAATCCCTGATTTTTTCCTGGTTCCCCGATCTTTGGCAACTTTGCTTTCTACAATTTTTTATTTTTTAAAAACAACATTTAGATTTTATAATTTTGCTTCTAGAAATAAAAAATTAAAATTTCTCTCCTAATTGATTCAATTTCCATATAACTTTATAATTTTTTAAACACTAAATTCTAATTTAATCAAAAAGAAAATTCTTTTTCAACATTTATATTTTTACAGAAATATTTGCAAATAGTTTAGTTTATGTATTATTAAATATTTATATTTTACAAAAATATTTATATATTATACTTATTTATACTGAGATGAATGTTTCATATTTTACGAAAATATTTAACTACAATAAACTTACAAAGGAAAGTAAAAAGAAAACAATTTTTCAAAGAATTAATAAATTGAAAAGAAAGAAAATAATAATCTTCACGATTTTAAAATCATTTAGTGTACGAATGAAATGAAAGTTTATTGCTTTTTCTCATCTCTAATCTCGACGCTATTTCGGTTTATGAGACGATTATATAGGATTAGAGTGCGATATGAAAATGGAAAAAAACACCGAAACATTTATAAGTTTTTATAATAAGATTAAAAAGAAAGTAGAGAAAGAGAGAGAGAGAGAGAGAGATTGCAGTAGATAAAGTATTTTAGTGAATTTAATTGAAAATAATAATCTGTGGAAAAAAGTGTTTTAATTTTTCGCTTTTTATATTAATTATGAAGAAAAATATATATACTCTCACCATTTTATGCTGAGGATAATGCCTATCCAGATAAGAAACAGCAAAGTGAGTATTGAGTTCATCTGCGCCTGTACTTGACTCGCTTCTCGGCCTCCTGCATTCATCCAGATCTAAGGCCTCATCGCTGTGGGGCATAAAATTGGATATTTTTAATGTAAAAGTTGATCTTTCATAATTGCCGGTCTTAATTTATTTATCATCTTTAAAAAGATGGTTAATTCCATTTATTTTTGTTTCGTTTCTCTTCTTTCTTTTCATGAATTTATATTCAAATTTTCAATCATTTTAAATTCAAAAACTCTAAAAAGAAAATTCTTATTAAATTTTTTTTAAATTTGTGGAAAAAATGAAATTTCTCTGAAGAATTTTATTTATATATGAAAAAAAATGAATTTCTGTGAAGAATTTTACTATTTATGAAAATAATTTAATTTCTGTGAAGGATTCCTCATTAATTTTTAAACATGATTTAATACTTTCATGAAATTTTATTAAAAAGAAATTTAATTATTTATTAATAGAATACAATTTTTCCCAAGAATTTTTTTAAAAATTATATTTAAAATTATTTAAATCATTAGAAGAATTTAATTAAAACTTTTTAAAATAATTCAATTGTTTTGAAAAATATTAAAATTCTATTAATAATAATTGACGGAGTGTCTAACGGTCAGGGAAGTCAGGGAATGTCGGAGAATTTCATTGAAAGTCAGGGAAATTTCTAAAATTTTATACAAAAATTAAAATTTCTTTTGAATAAAATTTTTTTTTATCCAACCAAGTTGGAAGATTTTTATTATTGATTGTTTCAATTATTAGACTTTAATTTATTGTTAAATAAGTCAGTTACCATATTTTTGGCCCAAAAAATCAGAAATAAAATTAGTAAAAAGTCAGGTAATTTTTTCTCAATCCTTGTTCGACACCCTCGATGGAATTCTTGCTAAGTATTATTTTATTAAGCAAAATAGAAAAAAAAAATTTTGTTATTTACAAGAATATTTGAATTGATTCAAGAATTTTCTTAAGTCTTTATTATTTTACTGTCTATATATAATATGAGCGATTCCACGTCAAGTGATCAAGGGGTCTTTTGCTGTAATTTTTATTTCAATAATTTTTTACTTTAATACAATTAAACATACAAATTTGACAAAGTACATTTTGGAAGGGTTTTTTCATGCTCTTTCGATTGGAAATAAGCATTTTGAAAAAAAAAATTTTTGACACAAAAAAATCAAAATTAAAAATAAATTTCAATTTTTTGGGGAGAGAGATACGATTTTTTTTTAAACGAAAGCTGAGGTTTTTTCCTAAAAGGACATATAAATGATAAAGTGGGACTAGAATGTTTAAACATTGAAAAAAGAATTTTCTCCAAAACGGAGCTAAAAACCGGGTTTAGAGCGCTCCGGCGAGTAAAAATATTTTTTTTCAATGTTTAAACATTCTAGTCCCACTTTATCATTTATATGTACTTTTAGGAAAAAACCTCAGCTTTCGTTTAAAAGAAAATCGTATCTCTCTCCCCAAAAAATTGAAATTTATTTTTAATTTTGATTTTTTTGTGTCAAAAATTTTTTTTTTCAAAATGCTTATTTCCAATCGAAAGAGCATGAAAAAACCCTTCCAAAATGTACTTTGTCAAATTTGTATGTTTAATTGTTTAAGAGTAAAAAATTATTGAAATAAGAATTGTACTGAAAAACACAAAAATTTAACCCCCTCCCCCTCGGAAAATATTGGACTAAGTAACAAAATATTTTGACGAAAAATTACTATCTATGAGTACTACAAAAGCCCCAAGTTTTGCTACAATTGGAGAAAAAATTTTTTCCACCTTGATCACTTGACATGGAATCGCTCATATATGAGCGATTCCACGTCAAGTGATCAAGGGGTCTTTTGGTGTAATGTTTATTTCAATAATTTTTTACTCTTAAACAAATAAACATACAAATTTGACAAAGTACATTTTGGAAAGGTTTTTTCATGCTCTTTCGATTGGAAATAAGCATTTTGAAAAAAAAAATTTTTTTGACCCAAAAAAATCAAAATTAAAAATAAATTTCAATTTTTGGGGGAGAAAGGTACGATTTTTTTTTTTTTTTTTTTTTTTAAACGAAAGCTGAGGTTTTTTCCTAAAAGGACATATAAAT
Source organism: Leptopilina myrica (nomen nudum) (assembly GCA_032872475.1). Lineage (NCBI taxonomy): Eukaryota > Metazoa > Arthropoda > Insecta > Hymenoptera > Figitidae > Leptopilina > Leptopilina myrica (nomen nudum). Next base: position 11,391,676 of record CM065467.1, read on the forward strand.
GGTAAAGTGGGACTAGAATGTTTAAACATTGAAAAAAAGAGTTTTCTACTCGCCGGAGCGCTCAAAACCCGGTTTTTAGCTCCGTTTTGGAGAAAATTCTTTTTTTCAATATTTAAACATTCTAGTCCCACTTTATCATTTATATGTCCTTTTAGGAAAAAACCTCAGCTTTCGTTTAAAAAAAAAAAAAAAAAAAAAAATCGTACCTTTCTCCCCCAAAAATTGAAATTTATTTTTAATTTTGATTTTTTTGGGTCAAAAATTTTTTTTTTTTCAAAATGCTTATTTCCAATCGAAAGAGCATGAAAAAACCTTTCCAAAATGTACTTTGTCAAATTTGTATGTTTATTTGTTTAAGAGTAAAAAATTATTGAAATAAGCATTGCACTGAAAAACACAAAAATTTAACCCCCTCCCCCTCGGAAAATAATGGACTGGGTAAAAAAATATTTTCACGAAAAATTACTATCTATGAGTACTACAAAAGCCCCAAGTTTTGCTACGATTGGAGAAAAATTTTTCTCCACCTTGATCACTTGACATGGAATCGCTCATATATTGTAATAATTTCAAAAGTGTTTTCGTGATTTTTAAAAATAATTCCTATATTTAATAATTAATAAGTACCTATTATTTAATTAAATTAATCAATTTTTAATTTTATAACAATCCAGTTATTTAATTTTTTTAATATTTTCATGTTTTTAATTTCAGGTTTAAAAAATAGTAATTTTTGTAACACTAACCTCTAAAGTTGAACTTTACACATCGAAAAGTATGTGTAAAGTGTCACTTTTCATAAGCGTGCGTTAAGTAAATTACTTTACGCACGCTGATTTACTTTACGCACGGCAGCTCATTTTGCACAATATAGTGACTGTTTTTAATATAAATATACAAAATTAAATCTTAATTTATGTATGAATGTATAATACACTGTTTTATTGACAATTTACTATCAAAACATTCTAATTGGTCGGTAATTTCATTCGATATTACCAAGAATATAAAATTTGAAAATAACTATAAAACTTTAGTGTGCAAAGCGTGACACCTAAGCTAAATTCATGTTATTTTAATATTTTTAAAAATTAATTAATACTATTATTGAAAACTTTAATTCATTTATAATTAACAATTATTTAACCAATTCCACAACTATGATCTAAATATAATATCTTTTATTGTTAATAAAAGAAATAAAATATATAATTTTCTTAAAATCATGATTTAAATTTTTATTTATTTTACTTTTCATATATTTTGTGTTTCCAACTTTAGAGGTGATTGTTACAAAAAGTTTTGTGCTGCAAACAACGCACTCATAAATATTGAATCAAACAAGAAAAATAATAAATTAAGTGTCAGAAATGAAACCAAACTCAAAAATAGCGAAATCATTAACAGGCAATTAAAGTAGAATTTACAATCTATACATTTGTAAGATAATGGAAAGGCCTATTTTACGGTTTATTTAGATGATATATTTATTATTTTGAAATCCCAACTAGTTTTGAACCATATATGGTTCCCATGAAGGAGGATAAAGAGATGAAACGTCTATAGTATATAGCGGAAAAGGTTGACACCAAAATGGGTTTTTTTTCTGTTTTTCCTTTAAATATACAAGAAATATTAAGTTGAAACTACGCGATTTCCGAATTTTTGCAAATTTTACAACTTTATATCTCCGTTAATGAAAAATTAAAAAATTTGGCACTTTCACAGTTATTAAAGCACACCAAAATCTACACCAAAAGTGCCAAATTTTTTAATTTTTCTTTAACGGAGATATTAAGTTGTAAAATTTGCAACAATTCGGAAAACGCGTATTTTCAACTTAATATTTCTTGTATATTTAAAGGAAAAACAGAAAAACTGATAAGAAAATCTGAAACTTCATCGAAAATACTCTATATTTGGTGAGTTTTTTTTAATTTAACAATTTCACTTTCTTGTAATTCATTGATAAAAGTTGCAAAAATTAGGTTATTTCGCAGACCAACTTTAAAACCATGTTTTATCTATTATCTTAATTTTTTACTAGTTTATTGAATACAGATTAATTAATCAAGTAATTTTAAACAAGAATGAATAACTTTTTTTTACATTTTGAAGCATTTTTCTATGTTTTTTAATACATTTTCTAACAGCTAAAATAGTGACATTTTTCCGCACCTTCTCTACTTTACACTCATATTTTGAGAAAAGTAATAAATATTTTAACATAATTCTTTTTATTTGTTTCCCTAGACTTTAAACTTTAAATATAACCAGATGCATTCAGCTGTATTCTTATTAATGTCATAAACAAACATGTTGCACATGTACTGCAGCGCATGCGTAGAACGGGTAAAACGTGCATAACATAACCTCAAATATTTGCAATTCAATCAGAAATATAATGCGATTTACGTATATATAATTGTATAAAACCAACATTTATATTAAAAAACGTGATTTAATTTTATCGCTTAATATGCATGTTTAATAAGTTTTTAAAGTTTATGTTATGAATAAACATCCTTGAAAAAAATTATTACGTTAATATTGAAATTTCGGAGTCTATGGTGTATTATATAATATTGTGAAAATATTGCTTATTTACATAATTGTGACCTTCAAGACGCTTTAAACTAGTATGTTTAACAACTCTCCCACACAGCACCAAACATTTCCTGAAACTCGACAGAACCTCATTCAGCGAGGTTAAACGTTGAGTGGCGATGTTCATGAGAGATTGCGTGGATGTTCAAATGTCCACATAAACAGAACATTAAACATCAACCTTTAGCAAAATTTAAACTCCAAATATTTACTTGCGATGTTCAGTCAATATTCAGACATTATTATATTCAGTCAATTATCAAACGAAATTTTTATAACTATGCAAAAATCGCATTCAATATTGATACAATATTGACTGAACATTCGAAGTAAATATTTAAAGTTTAATTTTTTATGAAGGTTGATATTTAATATTCTGTTTATGTGGACATTTGAACATTCATACAATCATTCATAAACATCGACACTCAATGTTTATAACCTCTCTAAACAAGGTCCTGTCAACTTTCAGTAATTGTTTGGTGCTGTGCGGGCTGTTTCAAATTAAACAATTTGCACCAGTTTGCTCTCCTCTTTAAAGTTCAAAACATAATTCATTCCAAGGAATTCTATTGTGTATTCTTGTTATTTTTACTTTGCCCGAAATTTTCCTGATTTTTAAGATTTTTCTCCGCCGTTCTGATTATAGTCATAAGCGTTATAAGTAAAACCTTTCAATTCAAATTTGAAATATATGATCGATTCCATGTCAAGTGATCAAGGTGCAGAAAAATTTTTCTCCAATCGTACCCAGTAAAAAAAAAGAATTGGAAGATAGCGAAATCGCATTGGCGGTGAGTTTCTGCCAATCCGTTTTCGAGAGAAAACCAAATTGGGACCCAGTAAAAAAAAAAGTATTCAGAATAGAAAAAAAGTATTGGTGGTGACGTTCGGTGAATGCGTTTTCGCGACAAAACCGTATTGGTGGGTTACGGTGAATACATTTTGCTTACCGTGAATACTTTTTGTTTTAAACTCTCGATTTAAAGATTCCTAAGCAAAGTTGAGAATATATATGAAGAGCGTGAGTAACGTGATGTATAAAAATGGCTATTGCGAGAAGGAAATAAGAAATTTTGAGTAAAAACGAAAATTAAATGTGAAAAAAAATGTCAAATGTTGATCAATTAAAGATTAAAGGGAGCATGACGTTACCGGCAGAAAGTTACTAGGAAAGGCGGAAAATTTTTGAAATTGAAAAGAAATCCAAGTGAACGCAAATAATATTTAGTTATTAATTAATTATAATTAATTATAATTATTAACCCATTAACGCCCAACAGGACGCAAAATGTACATTGATTTCACGACTCTCATTTTATATGAAATAATTAGTTAAAAAATTTAGGAAATACCATTTCAGACGTAAAATTTATTGCTCTTTCAGAATATGATGTTCAAATTTGTTTATAATTATCTCAAAAAAAGTTATAACAATTTTATTGCAAAAAAACACAGTTTTTTACAAAAAAAATTTTTTTTTTAAAATATTTTGACATGGAAATCTAAAGAATATGGTCTCAAAAGCCCAAAATATCGCGTCCTCGAACCCTCAGCTATAAAAATCAGTAATGAATTTTTTCAAATTCAAGATGGCGGATATGAAAATGGCCATTTTTGCAAAATGCAAAAGGCTGAAAAAAATTTTCGGGAAATTTTTTTAAAAAGTGATTAGATTTGCTTGAAAATGGTTACTCGGGGGTTTTTGAGGTCGCTGATTACGAATCTGATGTTACTTTTTCAAAATTCAAAATGGCGGCTCCAATATGGCGGACAATTTTTTTAAAAAGTGATTAGATTTGCTTAAAAATGGTTACTCGGAGGATTTTGGGGTCGCTGATTACGAATCTGATGTTACTTTTTCAAAATTCAAAATGGCAGCTCCAATATGGCGGACAATTTTTTTAAAAAGTGATTAGATTTGCTTGAAAATGGTTACTCGGATGTTTTTGGGGTTGCTGATTACGAATCTGCTGTTACTTTTTCAAAATTCAAAATGGCGGATCCAATATGGCGGAGAATTTTTTTAAAAAGTGATTAGATTTTCTTAAAAGTTGATACTCGGGATTTTTTGGGTCGCTGATTACGAATCTGAGTTCAGAATAAGATTCTGTTTATGCTGCACGTCCGTTAGCCGTCAACAAAATTTTATTGACGTTGCCCAGCTCTTACCACAAGGCGGTCAACGTGCAAAAGAGCCAATTTTTTTGTAATTTTTTTATAATTTTTTTTTTTGTTTTATTTTGTTTTTTTGGTTGTTTTAATATATTTTTTTCAATAAATAGTATGAATTACTAACCCCGAGTAACACTACATGTGGTTCGATTGAAAGCAAGTGAGGCACTGATATGTGCCACATTGAATGCACATTTTTTTGTGTCCTTTTATTCCACTTTATTGCTGCTGATTATTATTTGAAAAAGTCTGGTACTGCAAGTTTAAAATCTCATAAATTGCAAACCATTGCATCGAAAAAAAATTGCCACTATAATGCAAAGTGGAATAAAAGGACACAAAAAATGTGCATTCAATGTGGCACATATCAGTGCCTCACTTGCTTTCAATCGAACCACATGTAGTGTTACTCGGGGTTAGTAATTCATACTATTTATTGAAAAAAATATTATAAAATAAAAAAAAATATATTAAAACAACCAAAAAAACAAAATAAAACAAAAAAAATTATACCTAAAAAAATTACAAAAAAAATTGGCTCTTTTGCACGTTGACCTCCTTGTGCTAAGAGCTGGGCAACGTCAATAAAAATTTGATGACGGCTAACGGACGTGTAGCATAAACAGAATCTTATTCTGAACTCAGATTCGTAATCAGCGACCATATTCTGTAGATTTCCATGTCAAAATATTTTTTGAAAAATTTTTTTTTGTAAAAAACTGTTTTTTTGCAATAAAATTGTTATAACTTTTTTTGAGATAATTATAAACAAATTTGAACATCATATTCTGAAAGAACGATAAATTTTACGTCGGAAATGGTATTTCCTAAATTTTTTAACTAATTATTTCATATAAAATGAGAGTCGTGAAATCAATGTACATTTAGCGTCCTGTTGGGCGTTAATGGGTTAATTATAATTAATGAATAAAAATTCATTAAAAATTCAAAATTTTTCGTTTTGAAAATTTACATCATAGCGACCTGTCATTAAAACCTTTGTTGCCAAGTAGCGAGTATTTGCAGCCTTTTCAAGAAATTTTTAAATATTTTCTGACGTTAATATTTTCGATTTTTTTATTAAAGCCTTTAGATTTACTTTTTAAAAAAGCTGTTAATTTAGAATAGTTTTCAATGTTTACATCATTTTTTGCTTTTAATGTTGTTTTCAACATTGAATAATGTGATCACATAGTCGATAGCTTCATAGTTTTAGAGATTTGATTAAAATAAGCTACAAAAACGTTTTCCGACATCGATGAAATATTTTTCGTGTTTTTCCAGGTTAGAAACCGATTATACGTATATGACGTCTACGTATATTTTTCGGACCTTCTAAAATACATAAACAGTATTTTTGAGGAAGGATGCATCACCTTGAATTTATTATAATGCATCCTTCACTGAAAAAACCTAGTCTCAAAATGAGTATCACATGCTACTCATTTTGAGTTGCAACAAAAATGAGACTCTTAGGTGGCGCCACGTTCTATGGCGTTTAACATAGTCTCATTTTGAGATGCAACAAAGTGAGACTGGGTTTTTTGTGTGTTCCTCAATAATACTTTATTAAAAAATTTATTAATTTTTTTTGTTGGACGGGGGTCGGTTTTGGGTTCGATACCTTCAAGTAATAATACTGGAATAATACTGGATAATAATAATAATAATACGGGAAGGTATCGAACCCAAAACCGACCGAAAAATATACGTAGACGTCATTACCGGGTCATTTTCGACTTATCGTGTCCGACCCGATAGTGACACTATTAAATAAGTGTTTAGTGTGAACATTTTCAGAAAATGTTTAGGAAAGATTCGCGCTAAACATTTATTTTATCAGGACATTTAAATCTTTACACAATTTTCAATAAACATTGCAATTGAATATTCCGAATATAGCAAGTAAATATTTAATAAATTTTGCTTCCTCGTGAGGAAGCTTTGTAGTAGTTTAATTTATAAAATTTTTAAAAATCCTTCAAATAAATTTTCTTCTATATAGGACTATGTTATTTAAGACCCTGAACGATTGTCCTGATTTATGTATATGTGTGAGTATGTGTGAGTGTGTGTGTGTGTGTGGATCCCGTTTTTTGTGAACACGATAACCCGAAGAGGTTTTAACGAATTCGGCTGAAAATTGCTAGGTATATTTATCATAAAAATATCTCAAAATGGATTGATGGGCATTAAAAAATCTATTAAAAATAATATTTTTTTACTTAAAAAAAAATTTCAAATTTTTTTTTTAATTGAATATTGAAGTTAATATATAATAAAATCTTATTCTTTGCATCAAGACAAATCGATTGGTATATATAAAGTATAAATTGTATGAGAGTTTATAGAGTTAATGACAATTAAAGCAGAAAAATTACCTTTTTCTTAACAAAAATGTAGTTCTTTCATCAAAATTATATTCCAGTACAATAAAATTTTACTCATTTTTTCAATAATCTTATCCGTTGCATTAAAACGGATTGATTGGTATATATAAAGTATATATTGTATTTGAATTTATAGAGTTAAACATAATTAAAACCCAAAATACGCATTTTTTTAGAAATTTATTTCCTTCTTAAAAATCATGTTGGCTTATAATAAAATGTTACTCTTGACTTAAAAACAAAATAAAAATCTTCATTTCATCAAGACGAATCGATTGATGTATAAACAGAATATATTTTATTACCATTAATAGAATTAAATAAAATGAAAAAATTCACTTTAAAGCAAATTTTTTGCTTACCGTAAAGATGAAGCAAAATGTTCATGTAATGAACATCTTAATTCACAACTTGTGAATTAAACCATTCCATAAAGTCTCTAAAAATTACCTTAAAGATTTCAACCGAAATTTAAAATCGAAAATAAAAATAGCTTTCAAAAATTACCAACTTTATTTACAATCACTTTTCCACAATGACCAAACAAATTTTTGGAAGCATGTAAATACTTCTAACCCAAAGACAAGAATACCAAACCAAATGACCTTTAACTACGAAACTGTATTGGGCTTTGATAAAGTCGTAAATAAATTTGCAAATTTTTACTCTTCGGTACACAAGCCAACTACTGATTTTCCATCCCTATTATCCCCCGAGCAAACGTTTCATATTCCGTCATCATCTCTAAATCTGCAACTACAAAGTACTGATATTATTAAAGCAATTAAAACACTAAAACCTTTCTTTACCTCTGGAGTTGATGGTCTTCCTGCTTTCATGATGAGAGATGTTAGTTTAATTTAATTAATTAATTAATTATCGGTAAAAAAAATTGTTTAAAAATAAGTTTATAATTAATATTATTTTATAAGAATGTATTTTAATTTTTATTATTTTTTTCTTTTGTTAAATAAATTTTAGTTTCTGAAGAGGGCAGCCGCGCTCTCGAAACGTCAAACAACTATTGTTGTTTTATTTTTTATACCTGACTCGGAATGATCGTTGAATTCAATGTTTAATATTATTATTATTATTATTATCCAGTATGATTCCAGTATTATTACTGGAAGGTATCGAACCCAAAACCGACCCTTGTCCAACAAAAAAAATTAATAAAAAAATTAAAAAGAGTAGTAAGGATTTTCAAGTCGGTGAAATGTTTTGTGTTACAACTTACAAGTAATCATGCCCAAGGTTTGGGAGGCTGAGTTATAGACAGATTGATAGTAAGGACGAAAGTTTAAGTTCGGTGTGAAGATAACTCCCAAATCGCGGATTTCAAACTTTTGGGAATTATTTTGGTCAAGGATTATATAAGTATAAATGATAGGGGATTTGGATTTGGTATAAGATAATAACCCAGCCTCCCAAACCTTGGACATGATTACTTGTAAGTTGTAACACAAAACATTTCACCGACTTGAAAATCCTTACTACGCTTTTCAATTTTTTTATTAATTTTTTTTGTTGGACAAGGGTCGGTTTTGGGTTCGATACCTTCCAGTAATAATACTGGAATCATACTGGATAATAATAATAATAATAATAACAAGTTGTGAATTAAGATGTTCATTACATGAACATTTTGCTTCCTCTTTACGATAAGCAAAAAATTTGCTTTAAAGTGAATTTTTTCATTTTATTTAATTCTATTAATGCTAATAAAATATATTCTTTTTATACATCAATCGATTCGTCTTGATGAAATGAAGATTTTTAGTTTGTTTTTAAGTCTAGATTAACATTTTATTATAAAGCAACATAATTTTTAAGAAGGAAATAAATTTCTAATGAAAGTGCGAATTTTTGGTTTTAATTATGTTTAATTCTATAAATTCAAATAAAATATATACTTTATATATACCTATCGATTCGTTTTAATGCAACACATAAGATTATTGAAAAAAATGAGTAAAATCTTATTGTACCGGAATATAATTTTGATGAAAGAACTAAATTTTTGATAAAAAAAGGTAATTTTTTTGCTTTAATTGTCATTACCTCTATAAACTCTCATACAATTTATACTTTATATATACCAATCGATTCGTCTTAATGTAAAGAAGAAGATTTTATTGTATATTAACTCCAATATTCAATTTAAAAAAATTTTTTTGAAAAAAGTAAAAAAAAAATTTTTTTTATTAGATTTTTTAATGTCCATCAATCCATTTCGAGATATTTTTATGATAAATATTCCTAGCAATTTTCAGCCGAATTCGTTGAAACCTCTTCGAGTTATCGTGTTCACAAAAAACGGGATCCACACACACACACACACATACATACATCCGGACAATTGTTCAGGGTCTTATATAACATAGTCCCATATAGAAGAAAATTTGTCAAAAGGATTTTTAAAAATTATGTAAATTAAACGACTACAAAGCTTCCTCACGAGGAAGCAATAATAATATTAAACATTGAATTCAACGATCATTCCGAGTCAGGTACACTGAAAAAAAGTGCTGTTGAATCAAATAGCTCCATGCTATTGAATTTCCCGTTATTGATTCAATAACACATTATTATTAATCGAACAGCATATTGCTTAAAACGAAAAAATGAAACTGTTTAAATTAAAAGTACGGTACTGTAAAATTAATGATATTCTACAAATTGTTTCTATAGTTCATCTATATATAGCAACAGAATAATTTATTGCTTCTTTGACATTATTCATTTGAAGCATCTAATAGATAAATTTGAAGAAAATGCGTGTAAATTTGAATCAAATGAAAAGTTGTTTGCTCCAAAGAAGCGCGCTTTTGAAAATGAAAGTATATGCTTTCGTTTCAATGAGTGGTGCTATAGCGGACTGCCTATAGCATATGCTATAAAAATAAGGACACTATGTGTTTGAGACATTGACAGGTGCTAAATTTATTGAAATACTTATACACACATATTTATATGTCGTTTTTGAAATTCTTATATAAAAAACTATTATTTAAATTGTTTTAAAGAATTAAGGACTAGTTAAATATAAATTCCCTATATAAATTCCCTTATTCAAGAGAAAAATCTCGCGCACGGTATTTAACTACAAAGTAACTGCTCAATGTAAGAAGCGATTGTATTACATTGCAGCGCGGCAGCTTTGAATCATAAAAATGATGCTTTTAAATTGAAAAACTATAGTCATTGACTCAAAAGCATATACTGTTAAATTAAAAAATTTTGATCGTTGATTCAAAAGGAATACCTTCAAATTAACATAGTATGCTGTCAATTTAAGAAATATGCTTTTGTTTCAATGAAAGTGATACTATCGAATCATTAGAATCGGTGCTTTCACAACAACAGCATATACGTTTGGCAGCCCGTTATGACACTATTCAATGAATCAAACTCATATGTCATTGATTCAACAGCATTTTTTTCTCCGTGTATAAAAAATAAAACAACAATAGTTGTTTGACGTTTCGAGAGCGCGGCTGCCCTCTTCAGAAACTAAAATTTATTTAACAAAAGAAAAAAATAATAAAAATTAAAATACATTCTTATAAAATAATATTAATTATAAACTTATTTTTAAACAATTTAATTACCGATAATTAATTAATTAATTAAATTAAACTAACATCTCTCATCATGAAAGCAGGAAGACCATCAACTCCAGAGGTAAAGAAAGGTTTTAGTGTTTTAATTGCTTTAATAATATCAGTACTTTGTAGTTGCAGATTTAGAGATGATGACGGAATATTAAACGTTTGCTCGGGGGATAATAGGGATGGAAAATCAGTAGTTGGCTTGTGTACCGAAGAGTAAAAATTTGCAAATTTATTTACGACTTTATCAAAGCCCAATACAGTTTCGTAGTTAAAGGTCATTTGGTTTGGTATTCTTGTCTTTGGGTTAGAAGTATTTACATGCTTCCAAAAATTTGTTTGGTCATTGTGGAAAAGTGATTGTAAATAAAGTTGGTAATTTTTGAAAGCTATTTTTATTTTCGATTTTAAATTTCGGTTGAAATCTTTAAGGTAATTTTTAGAGACTTTATGGAATGTTTTAATTCACAAGTTGTGAATTAAGGAGGTTTTCCGGCAAATCAATTTTCTTCGAAATTTTACCAAATTTTGAAAGAATATTTATTTTTGTATACTTTATAAGTGGCAAAAACCTCAACTCCCCTTACCATGCTAAATACGTAAATATTCAGTTTTAAAGTTTTAACATTTGCATAGGATTCCACATAAAGCATTTGAAAATGTGACATTTTATTTAATTGCTGACAAACTTTTCTTACAATTTTTTTAAAAAACTAGTATATTGTAGAGTCAAATTAATAGAATAATATGAAACAGTTTCAAGAGGGTTAACCATGCTTAATTTTTTAATAGAGCACTTTTAAGTAGAAAAGTCAGGTTGATTTTCCATTGCGCGTCAAGCGGCAAGAGAGACAACTTCTGTCACGCGCTTGAGAAAGAGAGAGAAAGCACAAAATCGTTCTCAACTAATACTTAGGTGGCGGGAGTGGTCGATTCGTATAAAATGTGTCGCGCGCAACTGAGCACTACTGGAGCCGGAGAACCTCCTTAAGATGTTAATTACATGAACATTTTGCTTCATCTTTACGGTAAGTAAAAAATTTGCTTTAAAGTGAATTTTTTCATTTTATTTAATTCTATTAATGGTAATAAAATATATTCTGTTTATATATCAATCGATTCGTCTTGATGAAATGAAGATTTTTATTTTGTTTTTAAGTCAAGAGTAACATTTTATTATAAGCAAACATGATTTTTAAGAAGGAAATAAATTTCTAAAAAAATGCGAATTTTTGGTTTTAATTATGTTTAATTCTATAAATTCAAATACAATATATACTTTATATATTTTTGGGTTCGATACCTTCCAGTATTATTATTATTATTATTATCCAGTATTATTACTGGAAGGTATCGAACCCAAAACCAACCCCCGTCCAACAAAAAAAATTAATAAATAAATTATTTTTTTAATAAAGTATTATTGAGGAAGTATGCATTATAATACATTCAAGGTGATGCATCCTTCCTCAAAAATACACTACCGGTCAAAATTGAGAGACCACCCATTTTCAGGCGAATGAAAAACGTTTTAAAACATAAGATTTATTGAAACTAAAATTTTTCTCTGTTCATTTGTTGATAGATGATGAAATTTGGAAAGAACAAGATATTTCAGAAGTCGTTTGGCCAATAATTTATTTAGATATTTTTAAAAAATCGTCATTTTCAATGATTTATAAAAATTTGAATAACTTCTAAAATAATGAACGCTTTTTAATGATCTTAGGCTTATTTTAAAGGTCATTTGTTACACTATAAGAATTACTTATAGGCATTAACGTGTTATTTTTTTTCCTAGAAAATGTAGGCCGTCAAACTTGGACCAAAAAAATTCAAAAAATTTGGAACAATTTTTCTGTACTAAAAACTAGTCTAAAAAATATTTAAAACATCATATGGTGTAGATTTTTCAAGAAAATTTAATAAAAGAAATATGTTTGAATTTTAAAAATTATATTTCTGTTAATAAGATTGTTCCAAATTTTTGTAAAACATTGAAAATGACGATTTTTTAAAAATATGTAAATTAGGGTCATTTGTGGTAAATGTAAACGCGGGGTAAATGTAAACAGTAGATGTTTCAGCTAAATTTACAAATTAAAAAATAAGTACGACGGCAATATTTTTACCTTAGCTCACCTACAAGATGTTCTGACTATTGCCAATATTTTATTTTGACAATTGGCAATGCCCTAGTGTAAGTTATCTTTTAATGCAAAAAAGTTTAAAATTGAAAATTTTTCTGTTTCAGTATTTTGTCTCGCATTTGCATAAAAATATATTTAAAAATCAAACAAAAGTATGTAATTCTTCCTTATTCATGGCTTAACAAAAATTAACTTTGATTTTTGATTTTCGTCAATTTAGTTAATAAATAATTAAGTGTTTACATTTACCCCGAGAATTCGAAAACTCGGGGTAAATGTAAACAGTACTCCAACTACATTTTAAAAGAAAATAATTAAATACACTATTAGATCCGACATTTTGAAATTTAAAAATTCGATATTAGATTCTTATTCAGCAACCTTAAAAACTTCTTTTTACCAAGTTTAATGAAAATCTATTAAAATTTGTTCAAGTTATTCAAGTTTTTACATTACTAATTTTGTAATGGTTGATTATTTATTTTATATGATACATTATCATATTTTTTTCAGTTTTTCTATCCCTTAAGACAGTAGTATGCTTGAAATAACTTGTTTCTTAAACCTCGCTTAACTACAGAAGTGTTTACATTCACCCCGAATTTTAGGCAAATTTCAAAATCTCGGGGTAAATGTAAACAGTCAGTTGTAGACGATTCAGGTGCATCAATATTTTTTTGAACCTCATAAAATTTTTCTATGGAGCTCTACCTAGTAACAAGTTCATGCAAAAAAAATCCGTCCATTTTACCTTTTAACAAAAAAAAACTGACGTTTTTCGTAAAAAATAGATAAACCGTTTACATTTACCCCAAATGACTCTAAATATTGGCCAAATGACTTCTAAAACATCTTGTTCTCTTTAAAATTTTATCATCTTTCAAAAAATAAAAGTAAAAAAATTTTAGGCTCCATACAATTTTTGTTTTAAAATGTTTTTCAATCATCTGAAAATGGGTGGTCTCTCAATTTTGACCGGTAGTGTACTATGTCGTGCATATCATGCCTAATCCCCAATTAAATTTATTCTTGCACATGGATGTGGGTAATTCCATGCTCTCGACCTATGCGCGCTTTTACTTTGGGGTCCCTTTCTCCCCTCTTCTTCTTATTCCATTATATTTTCTTCTAATATATCTATTTGCCTATCTGTTTGCTTACTTATTTACCTATTACTTATTTCTCTAATAATTTATTGCCTATTTATTCCATTTTTCCCCTTTTATTTTAACTATTTACCTATTTATTTCTTTATTTTTGTTTTAATCTCCCCCAATTACTCTTTTAAACAATGCATGACAATATTATCGCTTCCTCCACATGCATAGAATCATGTTCATCTCTTTTATCCTTTCGGAAATGTAATGCACTCTTATGTTCTATTTGAACGAATTTATAATCATTGTTTCATGTTAATGTTTCCTTATCTTAATCTTTTTATTTTATTTCTCGAATTTTTAACAAATTAAAATCACTCTCCGGTATAGGCCAATCACTTACCTTACCTCAATCCCCTTTTACCTCCTCTTATATATTCTTTTATTTATTGTTTTCACAACTTATAAGGTTCACTCTCCTTGTCTCTTTGTCTGTGTTGCTTCACTTCGCTTTGTTTTCGTTTCTTCCTACAACAATATGCTCAACCAATCTCTACCTCTCTCCTTAACTTCTCGCTCATTAAAAATTTGCTCCTGGAATCCAAGAAGCATTTTGAACAAACAAACCTGAATATTCAATTTCTAACAGCACTAGATTGAATCTTTCCAAGATTAATTGGGAAGTTTTTTACTCCAAAATGAACAACATTGCAATCGACACTCTGCATGAAATCGAAAATAATTCCATCCTTCCAGACACCTAAACTTTATTCTAAATATATTAAGAACATCAAACTCAAGAATCCTTGACTCAATACCTTATTATTGACAATGAAACAAAGAATTTTCTCCGCAACCAAAAAAAGAACTCTTACAAACAATTCTGTTCCTCCATTAACCCTTCTATGGGTCTCAAAAAAACCTGGAATATAATTAAGGGATTTCAATCATCCAACACTGCCAAATCCACTAATATATATAACAACCCTAACCTTCCAGAAATCGTCTCTCTTCAACAAGAACTCTTGAATCTAAAACCCGAAGGTAAAGGTTTCAGACCAATCTCTCTTTCTTCCACGGTTTCCAAACTTTTTGAACGACTTATTCTATACCGTAGACTATAAAAGGTGCATATAACTGCGTTCATCAGGATCAACTCATACACCAATTACAAATCCTTAACACTCCTTCTCGTATATTAAATTTCATCAATTTCATGACTTCCGCTCGAAAACTATATTTTTCACCCAAAGATTCTTAACCATAAAAAAACACATGTAGGTGTTCCACAAGGTGCGGCTCTTTCTCCATTTCTATAAAATGTCTACTCAAACCAAATTTTGCAACATTTAAACCCTAGCACTAAAGCTACTATTTATGTAGATGATATCTTTCTCTATACTGCTAATAAAGATATTAATGTTAGCATCACAGAATTAAACGAATCACTTACTAAAATCACTACTTGGCTAAACAATCTAGGCCTCAATTTTTCTACTTCCAAATGTAACTTCTGCATACTCTTTAAATCCAAAATAGACACAACAGCCTATTCCATCTAAATTAACAACCAAATAATTCCTTGTGCCAACGAAATAAAATATTTGGGTATAATATTTGATTCTCAACTTACGTGGAAATCTCACATCCATTCCATTTTCATTAAAGCTATTAAAGCAATCAACACCTTCAAAGCTCTATCCAAAATCACATGGGGTGCTTCCACAGAAACTCTTCTTATGGCATTTAAAGGCTTAACTAGGGCAATTCTGAAGTGGGGTTCGGTTTTCTTCTCTGGGGCTGCCAAATACCTCCTAGAGAAATTAGACAAAATACAATACTCCGCTTTAAGAGTAGTTTTGGGGTGCATGTCATCCACTCCCATCTACTTTCTTCTTATAGAATCTGGCGAAATCCAGCTTAAGATCAGACGAATCTATCTATCATCCAGATTTTTCATCAGGAATTGTTCTTGGTCTCAAAACCCCCTCCTTACTAACCTTAAAACTCTCAAATCTCGTATCTCCAACAAACATAAACCTCTCAAACTCATCACAAAAACAGGCATTTATAAATAATACATTGTTCTTCAAGACAAGATCAATTCTTGCCTCATTACAAAGAAACCTCTCTGTTTTTACTCCCCTTGGGAATCAATTCAAGTGCGAATCTATCACAATACCTAAGTCTCAATTTCCCAAACCACGTATATGTATGTATTCACGGATGGATCTTACAGGCATCACAGGTAGTCACCTATTCACCTTTTTCCCCTTTTTTCAAATTTGTCACCTATTTCATCTATTTTGATGCTTTGTCACCTTTTTATGCTCCAAGATACAAAATTTTCTGCTAAATATTGTGAAATCTGTTTATAATAATCAAATTTAATATTTGAATACGGCGCGTTTTATTTGTGATTCAGACCTGTACTAATAGGAGTAAGACTAAAAAAACCATAAAAACTTTTACCTCTACTAAAACATAACTTCATAAATTCTATTAAAATTAAGCTAATTTCTGCCAAAGATTAAAAAAAGTAAGAAATTGGAGCCTTAATACATTGTTAATACAATTTTAAATACATTTCATTGTGTTATTTGTTATTTTTTGTCACCTATTTTGAACAAAAAAGGTACTGTGATGTCTGTAAGTAAGATTCTTACTTCCTCAACTCTAATTAAGCTGGTGCAGGATTTTATATCCCTCAAAACGAAATCAGATTTGGAGTTTCTCTCCCTGGATTCAAATCATCAACCTCTGCTGAACTATCCGCCATCCATGCATCTATTAAATTCGCAATTTCAAATGGTCTCCAGAACCTTGTGATTCTCTCTGACTCTATGTTCACAATCAAAGGAATCTTACAAAAAGCATTCTGCGACAGCTGACAGAATATTATCAAAAATTAACTATGACACTAAAAGACCATGGTTCCTTAGTATGGAAATCCCAAGAGTTAATTCAAACTTAATTTCGCGTCTCAGACTCAATCACATTTGCACTACTGATCACTTCAGACGCATGAAATGGAATCTCTCTAGTGTATGCAGCTATGGGGCGAATGAAGAAACTCTCGCTCACCTCTTAAACGAATGTCCAAGTCTTCTGCCAGGCAAATCATCTTTTTACAATTACCTCAATTCTTTAAATAATTTCTCTCCCCTTCTTAAAAATTTAAACAATTTCATTTTTAACCCAAGTAAAATTCAATCAAATTAAATATACAAGTATTTTTATCAAATCAAAGAAAATTATATTTAAACATTTCTCAGAATATCTCACCCTTTCTGTATTTGAACTTAAAGTTGCATCTTAATATTCATGAATTTGGGGTTGTTTTACCTCTACTACCATAACATATAAGTTTCCTTTAAATTCTGTTTTTTTTCCAAGTCTTTTGCCTGCTTGTAGTAAGACAAATATGTAACAACAAAAATTCGAACCAATTGCTATTATCAACCACGCAAGGGGAACACATTTACTCTTCAATTAATCCACCTCCAATCATATCGGAATCCTCATCTACAACAGCTTTCATCAGAGCACAGTTTCATTTTCATTAATAATATAACTAGTTTTCTTGTTGTCCTCTCCCATACCAAGATGCCCTCCTTGCAATCTAATGCAAGAATCAAGCATCTCTAAGGGACCATACGGAGACTGATATTGGGAAGGTGGAGATTTGTGCATTTGGAGACATTTCCTCCCCTCAAAGGAACAACTTCAGATACAGTCGACTTCTGATTTACTTAATTAAAATTTGAATTTCCCTTTGCAAAACTTACTACTCCGCTTATACTGTTTTATAATGAACTGCCCCTGTCGAATGGGGCTCCCTTAAGTCTACCCTAGTTATGGTAGACATAAAGGAAGCCATTTTTTATTTGTTGGTCAAGTTACACAAAATGAAAAAAAAAATTACATTTAAGAAATAAAACATATAATTCCAACCCCCCTCCCAAATGGATATTTTAGACCAATAAAAATAAATTTGAAACTACTCCTTCATAAAGAAAGCTATTTTTTATTTATTGATTAAGTTGCACAAAATGAAAAAGAAATTTATATTTATTTTTTCCATTTTGTGTAATAATAAGTTACACAAAAAAACCAACAAATAAAAAATAGCTTTCTTTATGAAGGAGGAGTTTCAAATTTATTTTGATTGGTCTAAAGACTAAAATATCCATTTTGGAAGAGGGGTTGGAATTAGGTTTTATTTTTTAAATAATTTTTTTCCATTTTGTGTAACATAACCAACAAATAAAAAAATGGCTTTCTCTATGCAGGAGGAGTTTCAACTTAATTTTTATTGGTCTAAAACATCCATTATTTCTTTTGAGGATTGGAATTATATGTTTTATTTTTCAAATATAACTTTTACCAACAAATAGAAAAATAGATTTTGAAAGTAGGAGGAGTTTGTTTCTTTTCTTATTGGTCTAAGTCATTCTTTTTTTCTTTTGGTTGTTGGATATATTTATAATATATTTATGGGTGATTCTCCACGTAGCGCACGATTTAGTTATTACTATTACTAATTTTTTTTTTCAAATTGAGTAAAAGTCGATATAGAATCTTCAAATATAGTGTTTATGAATGAAGTATCAGTGATGGGCCGGACAAAATATTTATAATTTTTCTATTTTTTAAACAAATAATTTTTATATATCTGCGTATATATTTTGCGGCTATACTATTCAGCCATAGTAAAATGAAAGCACCTGTTATATTTACAGGCAAATGGAATAATAATTATCTGTATATGTTATTTTGCAAATTTCAATTGTTTAACAATTATTGTTTAAACAAATTATGAAAACAGTAACATTTTTTGAAAAACTATGTATGCTAATCAATTCTACACGAAAAATTAGGAAGGTTGTTTAAGATTCTTTTTTTGTCAAAGTTAAAAAAAAAAAATTTTTCGGGAATTTATGGAAATTTATCCGGTAATTTATGGAAATTTATGCTGTAATTAAGAGTAGATTATAAAATGGAATTAAAATTAAAAAAATTTTTTTTGGGAAATTTATGGAAATTTATCCGGTAATTTATGGAAATTTATGCTGTAATTAAGAGTAGATTATAAAATGGAATTAAAATTTAAAAAATTTTTTTTGGGAAATTTATGGTAATTTATGCGGTAATTTATGAAAAATTATGCGGTAATTTATGGAAATTTATATAATTATTTATTACATTCCTAAACTTCAACGATTAAAACAATTTGCTTTACTTCACTCTGTTGGTGTTATTCAGTTCACTCTGTTGTTACACGCTGTTTAATACAGAAAAGCCGTACCATGACAAGAAGGCCAGACCATGACGCTCAAGAAAAAGTTATTTTTTAAACAATTTATTTGCGATTTTCATTCTGTTTCATATTTGAGCGATTCCACGTCAAGTGATCAAGGGGTCTTTTGGTGTAATGTTTATTTCAATAATTTTTTACTCTTAAACAAATAAACATACAAATTTGACAAAGTACATTTTGGAAAGGTTTTTTCATGCTCTTTCGATTGGAAATAAGCATTTTGAAAAAAAAAATTTTTTTGACCCAAAAAAATCAAAATTAAAAATAAATTTCAATTTTTGGGGGAGAAAGGTACGATTTTTTTTTTTTTTTTTTTTTTTAAACGAAAGCTGAGGTTTTTTCCTAAAAGGACATATAAATGGTAAAGTGGGACTAGAATGTTTAAACATTGAAAAAAAGAGTTTTCTACTCGCCGGAGCGCTCAAAACCCGGTTTTTAGCTCCGTTTTGGAGAAAATTCTTTTTTTCAATATTTAAACATTCTAGTCCCACTTTATCATTTATATGTCCTTTTAGGAAAAAACCTCAGCTTTCGTTTAAAAAAAAAAAAAAAAAAAAAATCGTACCTTTCTCCCCCAAAAATTGAAATTTATTTTTAATTTTGATTTTTTTGGGTCAAAAAATTTTTTTTTTCAAAATGCTTATTTCCAATCGAAAGAGCATGAAAAAACCTTTCCAAAATGTACTTTGTCAAATTTGTATGTTTATTTGTTTAAGAGTAAAAAATTATTGAAATAAGCATTGCACTGAAAAACACAAAAATTTAACCCCCTCCCCCTCGGAAAATAATGGACTGGGTAAAAAAATATTTTCACGAAAAATTACTATCTATGAGTACTACAAAAGCCCCAAGTTTTGCTACGATTGGAGAAAAATTTTTCTCCACCTTGATCACTTGACATGGAATCGCTCATTTACGTCATTTATATTCACTGATCTAATACTACTACACTTTAATTGACGTAAAATATTAATAATTATTAATTTTATTGAGAATTATGTGAAGCCAGACCATGACGATTATGTGATTCCCTATGCAAGTTTGGTGCTTTTAATGTGTAAAAAATTAAACAATTAATTCTCAAATTAGTTTCTCTCTTAGTAATTTACTTAGGAGAGTTTGTTGTTGTGTTTTTCTAATATTGAGTAAAGTTTCGATTTGATTTTTATGTAAATAATACAATTTTATAAAAAGGCCAGACCATGACGCAAAAACGAGGGACAAGAATTAACATAAAAAAAAATTGTTTTAAATAAATTTTTTTCGCAAGTTCTTTGTTTTTCACAATTCTATGAACATAAACAATACGAAACTATGAATAGTTTTTAGATTAATTACTGTATTTTATTAAAAATAACAATTTTTTTTATATACATCGTACTGGGGACAGGCCAGACCATGACGTTTTGGTACCTTAAAACAGCTTTTAAAGCAAAATTATACATTTTTAAATGTAAACGACTATTGGCTTTTGTTTGTAAACACAGAAATTAGATTTTCTCATTCAATTCATTGCAATATGTGCAACTAATTTCTTAAAAAATACGAGGGACATTGAATTTTGCACTACGCGGAGAATCACCCTTATATAAAATTAATTTTGAAAATGCTGTTTTCCTATTTCTTGTTTTGAATGTGGCAAAACAAATAGGAGTACAAATGTCAGTCCCGCCATCTGTCGTGACAAATGCGCGGCGATATATCAGTAGTATATTACACTATCGCTTTACACACACACATACACATAAGTCTCACGTTAAAACTGACATTTCCAATTTTAAATATTATTCATTTAATAACTAAATATCAACTTGCCCTAAATATGTAAGAAATAAATGCTTTAATTGTTACTTTTGTCAAATTAAATAAGTTTTCCTCATTTATTCTTTTCTTTATTCACTAAATATGCTTTTAAAAAAGCACTATATATTCACTGGATACTACATTTCAGCTTACACTTTACATATCAACAATTTATTTATAATTATTTAATTTACGTAAAATACGTCAAAAATTTAATCTACAACTGTTCCTTTATTATTTCCAATAGTTTATTTTATAGTATTTTATTAAATAAAAGCAATTTTTTGAGTCTACCCAAAACCGTCTACCATAACTAGGGTAGACTTACGGTAGCCCCATTCAACAGGGACTTTACACACAGTTAAGCGTGTGTAAAATTCAATTTTACAAGTGGGTATTGCAAAAATGTAAATAAAGTGAATAATATTCTTCACTAAAATTAAATTTAAAAATAAAGAAAATTCTTTTAGAGTTTTTTGTGGAAGGAAAAGGCGCGACGCATCGGAAATAAAAATGGAATAAATAGATACCTGGAATTGCTCCTCTTGCTCGCGTCCTGATTTCCTGCTTGCAGATTCGGTAAATCCTTTTGACGTTTTTCAGTTTCTCGCCATATACGCCAGTAAAGAAAAATCATGACACTGACGGGTATGTAGAAAGCTGCAATTGCCGTACCAAATGTAATGTAATGATTTGTCTCAAGAAATTGTATATAACAATCGTTTTCCTGAACTGTCCGTTGGCCCTCTATATAAGGCCACGCGTAAATCCACGGTGGCCACAGTAAAAGCGATATTCCCCAGGCACAAGCTTAAAAAAAATTGCAAAACAGAAAACATTAATAAATTGCTTTCAAAGATTTATCATTTTTTTTTCTATTTCAAAATTATTCAATTCGAAAAAACTGGAAATGAAAATTAAAAAAGAAGTGGACAGTTTTTCAAAAAAGAAAATTATTTAAACTTTTAGCCTACATCCCTGTAAAAAAAAGTATTGGGAGGTACGGGATTCCGCATTGAGAGTGCCTACCTGTCAATGCGGTATTTGCGAAATAGCGCATTGGGTTTCGTGGTGAATGCGGTAATCAAGGGGTCCCAATGCGGAGCAAGTTTTAAGCTTAAAAAAAAGAAAATACTTGACAGGAATAAATAATGAATAGCAGTGGAGAAAAATGCAAGATTAAAGGAATGAGAAAATACTAATAGTGAGTGTAAAATTTAAACTTTAAGAGAAAAAGGTAAGTTGAGCTATCATATATGAGTCCAATGCGGCATAGGCTGATTTCAATGCGCCACAGCAAAAGAAGTTTGACTGGTTTGTATGATGTGAAATAGGTTAACAAACATTTTCTAACACATTTGTTTCCGAACACAGGCACTTTTCACTAAATCTGTTAACGTACAATTGGTCAGCATCTTCCAAATTACAATAATCGAAAAAATTGTTTAGATTCATGCAGAAACGCGGTTATAAAATAAAAAAGTAATGTAATGCAAATCGTATGTCATCTGGGCCACTGTGTTCGCTCTGCTTGCTTCTGCCCTCTACTGGCGACTTGCACTATGTACCGATCGTGTAATGCATTGAAAGCAGCCTATGCCGCATTGGACTCATATTTGACAGTTCAACTTACCTTTTTCTCTTAAAGTTTAAATTTTACACTCACTATTAGTATTTTCTCATTCCTTTAACCTTGCATTTTTCTCTACTGCCATTAATTATTTATTCCTGTCAAGTATTTTATATTTTTTAAGCTTAAAACTTGCACCGCATTGGGACCCCTTGATTACCGCATTCACCACGACACCCAATGCGCTATTTCTCGAATACCGCATTGACAGGTTGGCACTGCAATGCGGAATCCTTTACCTCACAATACTTTTTTTACAGGGATACCATAGCATAGCATTTGATCTCATATCGCATTTGGTTTACCGTATATCTTGCCAATGTGGAGCTTGCTACATTGGTGAGACCAGTAGATACATTAAAAGTAGATTAAGCGAACATAAAAGAGATTGCAATAATGATAATAGAAGGGCAGCTCTGGTGACACATGCACATGAAAATGACCATGTTTTCAGTTTCAATTCGACAAACATCATTTGCAATGAACTAAATTACACACGTAAGAAGTTTAAAGAAATGTTTTACTTTCTCAAGGCCCAAAACTCTGTAAATAAACAAACTGATTTAAATAATTTAAATCAAGTTTATCATTCATTAATTCTGAATACTAATTAAAAACTCTTTTTCTTAACTTCGAGATAATTGAATTGTCTTTGTTTTCAATTTGAAATTATCGACAATACAGTTTTCTTTCTTATTACACTCCGAGTTCTTATTATACTCTGTTTCTACCTTATCTTCTCAAACCTCACCCTCTAATTCACGGCATTTAAAAATTTTTTGCGTTAAACAGCAAGTATGCTTACACGTGTGACAGTTTGCCATTTTTCTTCATTATTATTTAAATCAAGAACAAAATGTTCTTGATCCATTTTTATTCATATTTTTTAATAAACCTTTAAAAAATGGAGTTTATATATAATTATGTTTTATCTCATTTTCTGAAGGAACCTTCTTGGTAAATTTTTGGTTATGTTAATTTTTGCAAAATTAAAATTTGTTACAAAAAATGATTAGAAATGTTAAATATCTTCAAAAATTATATGTATTTACAGTTTTAATATCTGAGGATGCCTGTCGTCGACGGGCGAAAGCAAATAAGTAAAAATATTTTTTTAAATTATAAAAATTATGGATTTTTATTAAACACAATAAGATCATACTACAATTATAAATCCAAACAAAAAAGCATCACAATAATTTTTGGAAACTACTATATTTGTGGAGTGTCCAAAAATAAAATAGCAAATTTTATTATTCAAACTTAATATGACTTTATTTTCTCAAAATATAAGTTTTTCGAAATTCATACTTGTAGAAAAAACTGATTCTATGAATGAAAAAATAGAGAGAAAAATGCCTGAACTTCATATTACATAACTAAGAAATAATTACGATTAAAAAAGGAAGAAAAACTGTCATGTACTAAAATCGACTACTGTGACTGCAAAGACATAAACTGCAATAACTCAGGTAATTTTTAACAAAATCCATTTGTTTGGGGCTCGTTGAACGCAGAATTTAATACACTTAAACGTTACAGGAAAAGAAAATATATGTAAAATAAAATTCATGCCAAAAATGTCAGTTAAAGTTGAAAAATTGTTTAAAAATCAGGCAGAGAAGCAGGCGCAATGCGCCTACATCATAGGGTTTCGTAGCAAACATTAACATAGCAACTGTTGTTAAAACGTAAGACTTAGGACTTAAGACCTTCTTATACTAAAGACATAAAACGTAAGACTTAGGACTTAAGACCTTCTTATATTAAAGTTTCGCTATAAGACTTAATACATTATATTTAAGACTTAAAAACTACGGACGGACACCAAAGTCTCGCTATAAGGGTTTTGGCCCTTGGCCACGAAACCCTAAAAATGACATTTTCTTAACTTTGTAGGGATTTTTCTCTTGTAAATATTAGGGTAGAGTGAGTTAAAAAAGCCACTTTTTTATTTCTGGTACTATAAAATCTAAATTTGAATTTCTTTTTTCAAATTTAAAATTGATATTGAAAGTTTAGTTATTAAGCTTGAAAATTCTTGACGGAAATATTTTTTATCTCATGAAAGGATTAAGTTGTAAGAGTTTTACGAAAGCACTGTAAGTGGCTTTTTTGCACCACCTGGTGGGGTGAAAAATCCACCCTACGATTTTATCAAAACATGTTATCAATTTAGGAATTTTTTTAGTTTTCCTTTATTTATATGACAGTTAGTCTTATTTGAAAAATATTTTAATAATTATGAAAGAGTTTTAGCAAGAAAAATTGAAAATTATATTAAGTTTACCTGTTTTCGATTTGCATTGCCAATTTTTCGTACCTTTTTTAGAAGTTCTCTTTAAGTTTCACCACAGATAACATATTTCGTTGCAACCGTTTATTCATTGTTTATATTTTTAATGCACTTTTAACTACTTTTTCGTCGTGTTTAATTAATTTTATTAAATAAACACGACAAATTTTGTAAAATAAGAAGGTTAGTTTAAATAAAAAACAAGTGAATTTCACAAAATATTCAATGGATTTTTTAACTTGGCTTTTTTACACCCAAGACCAGTTATTAAAAAAGCAAAAATAAATTTTTAATTCAGTTCAATTTCCAAAAATTAACATTGTATGCGTTTTCGGTATACTTTTCTCCTTATGTACAAACATTTACTTCTATTATTCGTTCACTTAATCAGATTATAATATGTTTGAAAAGTTCACCAAAATGTTTTCAAAAAAGCAACAAAAAATTAAAATTACAATAAAAACAATATTAATCTAGGTACAGCATTCAAACTAGATTCAAAAGTTGCGTATTACCTAATAGTATTTATATTCTAAACAGCTGATAAATCGTCTTAATAGTTTTTAAATAAAACTCAAATGGCTTTTTTACCCCACTCTACCCTATTATAAACAAAAAAACTCTGGATGGGTTGGAAAGCTCTGTTAGCTTTAAAATGAAAAAAAACTTTAAAATCGGCCTAGAAATAAGGATATTATGAGCCTATTTGTACTTAAAAACTCGTAAAAACCGTTTTTTGACTCTATAATGAAAATTTAAGGGTGTTTGGGAAATATAAATCGTACTATTCTTCTTAGTTTGTCATAACTTACAACCTCCAGTACGTCAGATAAGAAGTTTTTTTCACTGTGACACAGTGTAATTATTACAATAAGTAATGAAAAAATTGAACTTTTATTATAAGGGATTAATTGTAAATAAATTTTTCTCAATTTGTGGCATATTTTAATATTGTGAATTTTTATTGTTATTTAAAATTTGCCACAAATTAGAAGAAATTTATTTACAATTAATTCCTTATAATAAACGTTCAATTTTTTTTCCTTTTTTATTGTAGGGGAGGGTGGCCCTAAACCGACTAAAGTTCAAAGGCTATAAATGTGCCAAAAATGTGTTTCTTTGCCTTAGTTAAAGATTTTTTTAATAAAGGAACTATTTTCTATGTTTTCAGACAATTGCCGAGGCTTTTGATTGTCATTAATAAGAGATCAAAGGAAAAAGCGAAAATTTACGTGTTTAACTTCCTCAAAATGGGTGGTACAAAACCGACCCCATACTTTTTTGAGGGAAATCTCAAGAATAAACAAGATATCTAATTGTGATAGTAATTGAGTCAGAATTCCTGAAAGGAGCCACCCAAAACCTTTTAATTTTTTTCTTACTAATGTGGTTCTTTTAATAGTATTTTATATAAGAAATCATACTACCAATCCAGGCGGAAAAGTCGGACGAATGCCGGATCAACCAACCGTCAAGAATCCGCGCCGATTGATTTGGAGAGTCAATGCCGGTACAGGCAGTCTGTACCGATTCGGGTGTTAATGTCTGCTGGCGCGGTACAAAAACGGATCCGACCACCGGATCAAAATTTATACTGTGGTATAATGGCTGTGCGTCCGGCTCGGTACAGAATTCATGCCGCCGAACAACCGGCGTTGTACTGGCATTCGTCCGCCTGGCAACCGGAGCGGTGCAGGTATTCTACTGGAACGTGACTATGTGTTGTAATGGCTGCGCGTCCAGCTCGATACAAATTTGATACCGCCGAACAACCGGCGTTGTACTGGCATTCGTCCGTCTGACAACCCGAGCGGTACAGACATTCTACCGACAGCGGACTAATATCATTTATGTTCTTATTATTAAGATTTCAATTAATAATAATATGCTAATAATATGGCTATCGTCATTTTTTTTCTAAAAAAATTTAATGTTTTCTAAAATAATTTTTTTTTAATTAACACATTATTCAGAATTTTCAGAAATAGATTTTTTTACAATGCAAAAATTTAGCTATAGTCTTATTGTTTCAATAAAAATTAATAAAATAATAATTATAGTAATAAAAATTTTTAATCTATTATGTTGTAAAAAATTTTTGTAGGAGAATTGTTTAAAGTTTAAATATTAAAAAAAGAATTAACAATACAATAGAATATAAAATTCAATTTTAAAAATTATTGAATTTGAAAAATAGGTTTTAATTATATTTTTATTTATTAATTAACAACTATATTAAAGAATTAAATTTTTTTGTTATAATCAAATTTTTTAAATATTTATAAATAAAGTATACAGATAATTATTTATAAATATAAAAAAATGAATAATAAAAATAATAAATAAATATAATAATAATAATAATAATAGAATAATTAAAAAAATAAAAATTTTAAAATATTGTTTTAAAACACTAGATTTATTTACATAATATTCATAAAATGCTAAAATATTCCCAAGTATTTGTAAAATTATTATTTATTGTTTGCTTCGTAGCGGTATTACATATCGACATTATTATGCTCAGATCCGCATGCGAGCGAATAGCGTAGTGGTTAGCGTGTTAGACTTCGGTGCTTCGATTAGGAATAGCTTGGGCTTCGTA
The DNA here is from genome assembly GCA_032872475.1 of Leptopilina myrica (nomen nudum). NCBI lineage: Eukaryota > Metazoa > Arthropoda > Insecta > Hymenoptera > Figitidae > Leptopilina > Leptopilina myrica (nomen nudum). The sequence continues at coordinate 11,419,360 of CM065467.1, forward strand.
TCCCACTTGCGAGCGTTTAGAATTTTAATGTGTAAAAAAAATGTAGAATGTGTTAAAAATGCTGGAAATGATCTATAAATAAATATTAATTAACATGCACCATGCATAGTTAATTAAATATTTTTTTATTTTATTTTTCAATAGAAAGTATAATTTATTCTGGCTAGACGGGCGAATGCCAGTAGAACGCCGGTCCGCTGAAGCGAGTCGTCTTTGAAAGAATATTTGGCCCGCCGCGGTTGCTAGAGCGGACGAATGCCGGTACAACGCCGGTTGTTCGGCGGCATCAAATTTGTACCGAGCCGGACGCGCAGCCACTACAACACATTGTCATGTTCCAGTAGAAAGCCTGCACCGATCCGGTTGTCTCGCGGACGAATGTCAGTACAGTCTTACCGACGTCTGTACAGGCGCGGTACGATGCCAGTGGTAAATTTCCGCCTGGGAAAGGATTTTGCAAAAAAAAAATTTTTTGTTAATGTTATTAACTATTGAAAATTTTGAACGTATTTAATTGAAAAATGAATTTCTCAAAAACTTATTGATCGATTTTAATTTTTCAAGTTGCATTTTATTTGTCTTGAAATGAAGTATAACTGACAATATTTTCAGATAAAAATATTTAATTTTAGTGCAAAATGCAATTGTTTATTTATGAACAATTAAAAATAAATACTGTTCTGGCCCAGGCGGAAATTGACCACTGGCATCGTACCGCGCCTGTACAGACGTCGGTAAGACTGTACTGACATTCGTCCGCGAGACAACCGGATCGGTGCAGGCTTTCTACTGGAACATGACAATGTGTTGTAGTGGCTGCGCGTCCGGCTCGGTACAAATTTGATGCCGCCGAACAACCGGCGTTGTACCGGCATTCGTCCGCTCTAGCAACCGCGGCGGGCCAAATATTCTTTCAAAGACGACTCGCTTCAGCGGACCGGCGTTCTACTGGCATTCGCCCGTCTAGCCAGACTAAATTATATTTTCTATTGAAAAATAAAATAAAAAAATATTTCATTAACTATGCATGGTGCATGTTAATTAATATTTATTTATAGATCATTTCCAGCATTTTTAACACATTCTACATTTTTTTTACACATTAAAATTCTAAACGCTCGCAAGTGGGATACGAAGCCCAAGCTATTCCTAATCGAAGCACCGAAGTCTAACACGCTAACCACTACGCTATTCGCTCGCATGCGGATCTGAGCATAATAATGTCGATATGTAATACCGCTACGAAGCAAACAATAAATAATAATTTTACAAATACTTGGGAATATTTTAGCATTTTATGAATATTATGTAAATAAATCTAGGGTTTTAAAAAATATTTTAAAATTTTTATTTTTTTAATTATTCTATTATTATTATTATATTTATTTATTATTTTTACTATTCATTTTTTTATATTTATAAATAATTATCTGTATACTTTATTTATAAATATTTAAAAAATTTGATTATAACAAAAAAATTTAATTCTTTAATATAGTTGTTAATTAATAAATAAAAATATAATTAAAACCTATTTTTCAAATTCAATAATTTTTAAAATTGAATTTTATATTCTATTGTATTGTTAATTCTTTTTTTAATATTTAAACTTTAAACAATTCTCCTACAAAAATTTTTTACAACATAATAGATTAAAAATTTTTATTACTATAATTATTATTTTATTAATTTTTATTGAAACAATAAGACTATAGCTAAATTTTTGCATTGTAAAAAAATCTATTTCTGAAAATTCTGAATAATGTGTTAATTAAAAAAAAATTATTTTAGAAAACATTAAATTGTTTTAGAAAATCAATGACGATAGCCATATTCTTAGCATATTATTATTAATTGAAATCTTAATAATAAGAACATAAATGATATTAGTCCGCAGTCGGTAGAATGTCTGTACCGCTCGGGTTGTCAGACGGACGAATGCCAGTACCACTGTGGGGGCACTTCCACTAAATAAAGGGAGACTATAACTACAGTTCTAGGTAAAAGGTGCAGATGTCGCTGTCATAGAAGCTAAACAAATTTGCGGTTAAGCGCATGCGTTTACTTTGAATTTTAAAACATGTTTTTTTATTCTCATGAATTAATAATAATTGATTCTGCTTCTTTTACCTTTATAAAGTATAACAATGTTTTTGTGTCCAAATAATCTTTTTATTTTTGCTTAATTCGAAAAAACAGAAAATTGCACAGTCATTTAAATTGTGTTAATATACAAATGAATAATGTAAGTTACCCATATTAAATTGATACAGTTTTTTAAACATAGTGGTGTCTGGATAACAAATGTATATTACATATATACAAAATATTTAAAAAAGAAAACATTAATGTACAATAATAGGTTTAAAATTATTTTAAAGATCAAAAATTGAATAATTTTACTTTTTTAATATCCACAAAGGCAATGTATATAATTTATAGAAATTGTTGTAAATATGTAGCTTTTTAATAAAAAGCTTGTATTTTTATAAAAATTACTAAGTTGTTAAAAATGTCTGATCCAAATCTTAAAATTGTTCTTAAATTAAATATGTAGCTTTTAATTAAAAAAGCTTGTACTTTTATAAAAAGCAATAAGTTATTAAAAATATCACAGGTAAATCTTTGGTATCGTTAATTAAATATGTAGCTTTTAATAAAATGCTTGTATTTTATAAAAATTAATATTTTGTGAAAAATATCACAGCCAAATCTTTAAATTTCTCTTAAATTAAATATGTAGCTTTAATTAAAAAAAGCTTGTACTTTATAAAAATATCACAGGCAAATCTTTGGTATTGTTAATATTTGCGATTAAACCTGATAGCCCCTTCTGAAAAGTTAAAAATTTATCATTATTATACCATCAGTAACATCTCACTGATTCAAATTTAGAGCCCTGGCGGATCAGATGGACCAAAAGTGGACTTAACTTTTTTTCATTATTTTGTGAGAAAAATTTGTTTTAAGACTTATTAATTATATATCATTAAATTCGTTTTTTTACAATTAATCATAAACAACTATTTCTATATTTTAGAATGTTAAATTAATATTAATAATATTAAATATTGATTGAATTTTAAAAACTTTCAAATTAAAGTTTTTAAAAAATTTGATTTGTAAAAAAACATATTAATAAAAAATTCTGAATAAGTTATTTTTTTTGAAAATTTTTGTTTACATTTTTTCAAATTAGTTATATTTCTAAATATATAATATTTAATTAAAAAACTTTCAAATTATTGAAAATTTAATTAAATTGTATTGTGAACAAATACAATAATTTATGACCTGAAATGGACCGGGAAATGACCGTGAATTTTTTTTTACAAAAAAAGTGGCCACCCTGAAAAAAGAACTTATGAAATTAACAGAATTTTATGAAAAAACTGTTGGGATAGAAAAATGAATATTTTATTCAATAAAATATTGAAAATGGTGAAAATATGATAATAATTATTAATAAATAATTATTGATAATGTTTTTCAATATTGCACAAATTGCTTGTTGAAATGTTTATTTATCCATCCCAAAAGTTTTTTTCATGAAATTCAGTCAATTTTATAAGTTCTTTTTACAGGAATCGAAAATATACACAGTTAAGTCAACTTTTAGTCGATCAAATTCGCAAAGGAGTGTAAATAATATACACTTACTGCTTATTTGTACCGGCAATTCTCGACGAATACTAATACTAATACTAATCACTGTAATGGTAAAGCACTTGCAAAACTTTAAGTTTCACAAAATAAATAAGCAATAACACAGAGACAAGTGTCTAATATTTATAATTGTGCAAGAAGGCACATTTACTTAAATTATAATGCTCTCCTCATATTAGGTTTATAAATTTTAATTAAATAGTTTTCTTAATTTTGATTTCAAGATAAATTTTTAAATATACTTCATGCTTTTTATTTTAAAAAAATTAAAAAATATAATATATTACTTCATAAATACCATTTTCATATTTAAATAAAAACATAAATTATCATTTTATTTTAGAAAATATATTTTAATATACAAAATAGGAATAATTTTATACATTGTATATAATAAATAATATAATATATATATATATATATATATATATATATATATATATATATATATAGATATATTATTAAAACACAATTCTACAAATAGTTTTATTAATTCATGAGAATAAAAAATCATGTTTTAAAATTCAAAGTAAACGCATGCGCTTAACCGCAAATTTGTTTAGCTTCTATGACGGCGACATCTGCACCTTTTACCTAGAACTATAGTTATAGTCTCCCTCTCATATAATTGTACATCCTCCACTGTGGCCAGTACAACGCCGGTTGTTCGGCGGCATCAAATTTGTATCGAGCTGGACGTACAGCCATTACAACACATAGTCACGTTCCAGTAGAATACCTGCACCGCTCCGGTTGCCAGGCGGACGAATGCCAGTACAACGCCGGTTGTTCGGCGGCATGAAATCTGTACCGAGCCGGACGCACAGCCATTATACCACAGTATAAATTTTGATCCGGCGGTCGGATCCGTCTTTGTACCGCGCCAGCAGACATTAACACCCAAATCGGTACAGACTGCCTGTACCGGCATTGACTCTCCAAATCAATCGGCGCGGATTCTTGACGGTTGGTTGATCCGGCATTCGTCCGACTTTTCCGCCTGGGGGATGATATTTTAAATTGAAAAAATTACTAAAATGTTCTTAATAAACCACTAAAAAATATCCCGTTGAAAAAAAATGGCACGAAGTTTTAAATTGCTTAATTTTTAGCATTTGTGCCGCGGTGCAGTGCGCGACTCTGGTCCTTATTGGGGTCGCTCCAGAATGAGCCAAAACGCAACGAAGACGCAACGCGTCCCAATGCTAATCAAATAGGGACGCGTCGCGTCTTCGTTGCGTTTTGGCTCATTCTGGAACAATTCTATATTTTAACAATTTATGCAACACATCTGTAATTACCATTCAACAAAAAGAATTAAATAAATGTTCCATTAAGAAAAATTAAATGTAAAAAATTACGTTAAAATAAATTTATTTCCAACATAGATGTAGTGTTTGAGAAGCGCAGTCGTTTCAGCGATCAGAAACAATAACACGCGCGCGAACGCTTAATAAGTACCAGAGTCGCGCACTGCACCGCGGCACAAATGCTTAAAATTAAGCAATTTAAAACTTCGTGCCATTTTTTTTCAAGGGGATATTTTTTAGTGGTTTATTAAGAACATTTTAGTAATTTTTCAACTTAAAATATCATCCAGAACGCACTATTTATTTTTAATTGTTTATAAATAAATAATTGCATTTTGCACTAGAATTAAATATTTTTATCTGAAAATATTGTCAGTTATACTTCATTTCAAGACAAATAAAATGCAACTTGAAAAATTAAAATCGATCAATAAGTTTTTAAGAAATTCATTTTTCAATTAAATACGTTCAAAATTTTCAATAGTTAATAACATTAACAAAAAATTTTTTTTTGCAAAATCCTTTGGTAGTATGATTTCTTATATAAAAAACTATTAAAATAACCACATCAGCACGAAAAAAACATTAAAAGGTTTCGGGTGGCTTCTTTTAGGAATTCTGACTCAATTAAATTAAAAATCAACAGTCTATAATAAACTGTTAAACTATTTTGACTTCATTTAAATACATTTTAGAGCCTTTTTTAACATAAAAATAAATAAATGAATCATTGGTATCTTTATTCTGAGATTACTTATGTCCATAAGTTTTGTTGATTTATTAAACTTGAATTAATGTTATTTCTTTATTTACATAAATTTTATTTTTAAAAAATAAAAGTCAATATGCAAAACTTATTCTTACTTTATGTGAACAATGAGGAAGAAGAGAATAAACAATAACAATGCAAAAATATGGGGGTCGGTTTCGGCCTACCCCCACTATTTTCACAAAATGTTTTGCCAATCACATATATCAATGGAATCAATTTAATTTGAATATTGTGTGTTAAAGTTATGGTCATAAATAATCAAAATAAATTACGCTTACATTTTTCTGTATTCAAAAAATACTGTTAGTTCGAATTCTGTATATGTAAAAAATCAATTTAATCAATGCCAAAATCTAATTTGGCTTGAATCCTAAAAATGAAATTAAAAAAATTGATAAAAACTTGTGGCCCAATTTTGGTGTTGTAGAAGTGTTCGAAAGACGGCACTCACCAATTTTTTAGTAGTGCCATCTTTAAGAAACACAAGGGGGTCGGTATGGGACCACCCTCCCCTAATAATTAGTAATACGTTATTTTAAAATTTTAATCAATTTTTAATATCCCGGCAGACAAATGATTTTTCGAAAGCGGAAAATGAGGTATGAACGGTCAAATGTTTCTGCATGCATGCATCATGCAGATGCATTAGATCGTGTGACTGTACCCTTAGTGGAAATTAATTAAAATATTTAATTATAATTTATAATTTACAATTTTGAATTGCAAAAATTTTTTTTTCTTCTGTATCTTTTCCTACTTTAAAATTTTTTAATTCGAAAAAATTGAAAATTAAATACATAAAGGAACAGTTTTTCCAAAGGAAATTATTTTTACAACTTTCAGTAAAAATTATTTAAAATAATTTAAATAAATGAATTTAAAAAATGTATTAAAATTCACTAATTTTATTTATAGAAAGATGTGTTCGAAATATGCTTTCAAATAATTACGATTAACGCGCGACTACAAAATTTGTTGACTTCCGCTGTGTCAATAAGCGCCCTCTTTAATACAACGATACTATTATTTTTACCCTTCCGGTTTCTTCTAGACTAACGCAGTACATTAAGAGTTTTACTTTTGTAATCACATTCGTTCTTTTTCTTGTTTTAATAAAATTTTTAATTTCATCACTTTGTCTTGGTTCCTTTATAATAGTATCTTATAGCCGCTTGATAGTCTTAAAACTAACAAGATGAATTGAATAATTTAGCAAAAGGGAAACGTCAAAAAAAGAAAATTATTTCACCAACTTTTATGTGGAAGTTAATTTCTTGACAATAATGAAGGAGATAAATTAATATTCAAAGTCTGCGAACGATTGAAAAGAGACTTTCCTAAAAGTGTTAAAAAGTGAGTTACTTGCTCAAATTAAAACATTCAATTTCAATTAAAATAGCCTATTTACTTATATTATGATATACGATAGTTTGCTGGTAAGGGGAAATATATGTATATGTAACTTCTACTGAAAGCGTTTAAAGTCCACTCACGTGAATATTGCTGAAATTGAATAGCACGAAAACTAACAATGAATATTATCAAACTTTGATACACAACTGTAAGGAAACTGAAAATGTTATATATCCAGGTTTAATGACGAGGATATCTGATTGAAATTATTTAAATTTAATAGCGTGGAATACAATAATAGTAAAATAATAATAATATATCAAAAATTATTATTGAATTTGAAACTAAATACCACTAAATAATAATAGCTAATATAAACTTAATAATATGATTAATAATGAAATAATATAATAAAAATACTTTATGCAATAATTACAATAATAATTGTTACCATAATAAAAGTAAAAAAATAAAATATTTGAATTACAATAATAATAATTATATTATATAATATATAATATAATAATAATTATTATTAATATTATTATTGTTTTTGTATTGATATTATTACTTGAGTTACAGTGTTTTATAATATTTGAAATTATTACTATTTGTATTATTTGAATCATTATTATTATTATCACAAAGATGTTAGAAGAATATTGTTTCTGTCCTCACAATTGCAAAAATTTACTTTTTCTCGTCTCCATAAATATATAGACGAGAGAACTAAATTTTATTTCAAAACAATGAAGTTTCATGTTAGTTTTGTGTTGACTATTCAGTAATAAATATTATTCTGCGCGAAGCGGAACTCGGTGAAATAAAAACTCAACAAATTTTTCTTTCTTTTTCCTTTTTCCAATCAATAATTTTCTTTTTCTTGTTTGAAAATTAATTTGCCATTCGAGTAGTTCTCTTTTTCTTTTTTTTTGGAGAGGAAAGGAGAAAGAATAAATATTGTTAAATAATTGTAGACTCAATATACTTGGTAATTGGAAGGCCAGCAAATCAAAAAGTAACGAAATTTTTTTCAAACTTAAAATGAAATCCAATAACGTCTGTAAATTAAAATTAATAATATGTAAATTAGATTGTAAGAAAATTATAGGAAAATTAATAGAAGGTAAATAGATGTAAATAGAACTAAATAAGTAAATTTGTAATAAAATTAAACTTGAGTAACTTAAACAATTTGAATAAAAATTGTATTTTTACCTAAAAAATCCTATACAGGGTTTCTACAAAATTTTTTTGCAAAATTTTGAATTTCTTTCATAATTTACAGACGATAATTTTTTTTAAATACAGACTAAATTTTTATTTCTTCTTCATTAGAATTTCAATTGAGCAAAACTTTACTGATCAGAACGTCAGAATTTTCATTCAATAGAATTAAAAAAATGATAAGTATTCGTTTCACAGAAATTTCATTTATCCAAATAGTAAAATTCGACAGAAAAATTTTGTTTTCAATTTAAAAAATTATTAATCATAATTTTCTTCTTATCCAATTTTTACTTAAAAGAATATTATGTTAAAATTGTGTTAAGGGCATTTGAACTTTTATGACGTTACAATTTTAGTACACATGCTTTGCACAAACTGTAACGTAATAATGTTTCAAATTCCCTTAAATAAAAATTTGATAAATTAGATAATTATCTTTTAAATTGTCGAATAAAACAAATAAAATTCTATTATAGATAAGAAATCAGGTAGGTACTTAAATTTAATTTTAAAAAATCTATTTACGCGAAATAAAAATTTGTATTTTTTGAAATGGAAATACAGTTAAAAAGTTTAATTGAACAAAAAATTTGTTAAATGAAAGTTTGGTTACTTTTTTATATAACCAAGTAGAAGCGTTTAATTAATTAGGAGCAATTCTATATTAAATTATTTTTCGCTCAAATGGAATTTTTGAAAATTATAAAATGAAAATTATGCTACAGAAAGATTTTACGGACTAAATAATCTAAACATTTTGGGTTTATCTTATTTCCATAATTTGATCAGAAATGTTTTCATGATTCTTATAAACCAAAATGGAATTCCGTGACAATTCCATGATTTTTAAGTTTTTTCATGACTCGTAGAAACCCTGATATATTATTCAGTAATCTCGATATATATATATTTATATATATCGAGACGATGAATATCAAACAATAAGAAAAAAACCTAAAAGACGAGGAAAAAAAATTATTGGATAATTCTCACCAATCATGATGCCAGCCTTGTAGGTGGTTCTCTTGGCTCGATAAGTGAGTGGCCTGGTGACTGAGAAATATCTATCGAAGCTGATGATAAGAAGATTGAGTACCGAGGCGTTACTCGCGAGATAATCAAGCGCAAGCCATGTATCGCATATGTGTGGTCCTAATGGCCAATAACCAAGTACATTATAAACTGTGAATAATGGCATTGAAAATAGTCCAATTGCAAAATCCGCCACTGCCAGGCTGAATAGAAAATAATTGGAGATCGTTTGTAATTGTTTATCAATTTTAAACGATATCATCACCATTATATTTCCAACAACAGTGACAAGACTGAGGCATGTGGCAACAATTACCAGCAATGTTTTACCCACTGGCGAATAATGCGAGTTACCTGCTGCTTCAGGATTTGCGCTGTTATTAAAACTCTCATTGCTCAGGGTCTGAGTCACTAACGTTACGTTCATGTTCTGTCGTGCCTTCTCCTTTTTCATACAATTTCTCTTCTGTTGGTTCCCTCTTTTTTTTCTTTCTTTTCTTCTTTTTTGCTTTTCCTCTCTCTCTCTCTCTCTCTCTCTCTCTCTCTCTCTCTCTCTCTCTCTCTCTCTCTCTCTCTCTCTCTCTCTCTCTCTCTCTCTCTCTCTCTCTCTCGCGCTTTCACTCTTTCACTCACTCACGTGTCTCTCCACTCTCACTCATACAAAGAGCACGTGCAAAGTCATACATAGATGGATCGCACACCATTTCATTTCCATCAAACCCGCCCCCCCATCCCCCACCCGCCCCAACCCCTTTTTCGCCTCGTCCTCGTCTTCCTCCTCCGCCTCAGCTTCAGCCTCAACAAACCCCTCCAGTTGCCTTACTGTCGTTCTCTCGCTCTTCAAAAAAAAGAGCAACGTCAACTACATCCCACGACGTTTGTTCTTATCGACAGGAGCATCGATTCTGAAAAAGAAAAGGAAAATAAATATATACTAGAAAAAAGGAACATTTAAATACTGTCAGATGTTGATCATTGATCTTATCAACTATATATGTACTTAACGAGAAAGAAAAGAGAGGAGGAGAGAGACCTTAAACTATTTTTGCACCATTGTTGCGAAAAATTTCATTATGACACACATTTTATATTCAGCACCCAGAAAAAAACCCGACTCATTTTTGTTGCAACTCATTTGGAAGTCGGTCTCGAAATGAGTAATCGACAACTTTAAGTGACTCGAAATGAGTAATCGGCAACTTCAAGTGACTCAAAATGAGTAAAATAACAATATTCTAGTTACTTTCTTTTATGTTTCGCATGTTTCGTGTTCCATGGTTGCCCATCCCTGTCTGTCAATTGACAAATGTCTGATCAAAAAAATTTTTTCCATTTCTCATAAAAACAATAAATCGACTGCAAGTATTAATGTTTTGACAAGTGCAACGTGTTTATTAGTTATAAACAATTATTTTAATTCATATTTTTATAAATTATTCTTAGCTTTTCCAATGTGATTGTAATTTTATCGTAAAGAAAAAATGATACCCTTTAAGACTCATTTTAAGTCTTTTCTATAGAAACTCAGAATGAGTCGAAGGGGTATCATTTTTGTTGCAGTTCAAAATGAGTCTCATATGCTACTCATTTTGAGTCCAGTTTTTTTCTGTGCAATAAATTGCAACACGGGGAAAAATTTTCCATTATTAGGTGACTTCTTTTTCTTTCTCGAAAAGAGAAATAAGAGAGAATTTCGAATAAAAAGTGATTCGCATGCGAATCTCAACAAATTACAGTGCACTGTAATTTGTTGAAATTTGTCTAGTTTTTCGAAATTCATGAGAAAAAAAATTGAGGCTCCGGATCTTAAACCCAGATAGCACGACTTCTTGCTGTAAGGCCACTGTAAGGATATCTGTAGGGGTTGTAAGGCTTACCGCGTAAGGCTGTTGTAGTCCTACATAAGTCTACAAATTTTCGCATTTCCGTAAGCTTATGAATAAAAACTGATGTGGGATTACACCTAATCCTATTGTAAGCTTACTCGAAAAACTCATAGTAGGCTTACATGTAAAAGTTGATGTAAGCTTACAAGTAAAGGTTGATGTAAGATACAAGTAAAGGTTGAGGTAAGCTTACAAGTAAAATTGATTTTTTCTATGTCAGTTCCCAACTTAGCTCAGTTAGTTAGGAAGTTAGGTTAATGGCTTAATGCGCGTCGTTCTCGGGTTCGAATCCTAGTCTCCCCAAATTTGTTTTTAAAATTTTCTACAGAATGTTTGGTTTCCAATAAAGAGAAGGGCAACAAACTTAATTTTTTTATTTAATATTTATTAATTAATTATGTTACAAATTATTTTGTTAATATTGACCATAATAGGTAAACTCACTACAACCTTACAAGAACCTTACACCATGATAATAAACTTCCAACAACCTTACCTCAACCTATACATGTAAGCTTACGTCAACCTTTACTTGTAAGCTTACCTCAACTTTTACATTTAAGCTTACATCAAACTTTACTTGTAAGCTTACCACAACTTTTACTTGTAAGTTTACCTCAACCTTTACTTGTAAGCTTACTTCAACCTTTACTTGTAAGCTTACATCAACTTTTACATGTAAGCCTACTATGAGTTTTTCGAGTAAGCTTACAATAGGATTAGGTGTAATCCCACATCAGCTTTTATTCATAAGCTTACGGAAGTGCGGAAATTTTTAGACTTATGTAGGACAACAACAGCCTTACGCGGTAAGCCTTACAACCCCTACAGATATCCTTACAGTAGCCTTACAGCAAGAAGTCGTGCTATCTGGGAAAGGGCACACGCGCGATCACACGGCTAATAAGTTGGCCACTGGAGATGAAATTTTGAAGTTGTTGAAAATTCATTCTAAATTATTGTTTCTTGTACAGAATTTCAAGGCGAAACTTTTTTTCTAATAAATTTTTTTATGTAATTTTTCATTTTCTCGTTAATTGCAAAAAACATGATTCTGTAGGGGAGAGTGGGGCAAACCAGACCGGTGGGTAAACCGGACCCCTCTCAATATTTCCGAAATGTCGAAATTGTAAAAAGTGTTGTTTACAAATTTAAAACAACCATGTTTAGTATACCTTATTTTTTTAATCTGACAGTTTTAGCTTGCGTTTGTGCGACGAAGGGAGCAAAAGTTTTTGTTTTAGTTTTTTTATACATTTTTACGAATTTTTTCTTAAGGATATTCTGAGGAAATCGTATAATGTTTCCAAATATTAGGTCTTAGGTTTTGAAGGTACACACCTCAGGAATATTTACCACCCAAAACTTTGATGAATTTGCAAAATGTTTCTTTATGACAAACATTTATTCTCAAAATTGGCCTGTGGGGCAAACCGGTCCGTTTTCGGTGGGGCAAACCGGCCATAAGATATTTTCATTGAATTAAAGTTTCATAAAAATTATATTTAAATAAAATGTTATTTTCATTAAACTATTTACTTGCAATGAAAAATAATTGTCTTCCAATGAGAATTAGACCCTTTAATATTGTTTCTCTAATAACTGCTGATAATGACAAACATTTTTATTTTTTTATTTTAAAAAATATTTAGGTATTTACTTAAAATTCAATCCCGAATTATTATTTTCATTAGTATACAACCATTGTTTACGTGATTCTTTATGTTTTTTATTATTGTAGATTATGTAAATGCAATATTATAAATAAAAAACCAACCCAAGTAGCACGTAACATTACTGGAATGTTACAGCAATGTTACATGTAATGTTGCTGTAACATTAAATGTAATATTGCCTTGGGGCAGACATTTTAATAATACTGGAATGTTACTGCAATGTTACTAAAATTACATGTAACATTGCTGCAACATTCCAGTAATGTTACGTGCTACTCGGAAAACGGTCCAGTTTGCCCCAAGGGGGTCCGGTTTACCCCAGGGGGTGGGGCAAACCGGAGCGTATGCAAATTTTTTTAAAGTTAACACAGCAACTAAACAATAAAAGATCAAGTATAGGTGTCTCTGGGAAAATGTTGCTCAATTAAATGATCTTTTAAACAAGCCATCGAAAAATGAAATCGGTTGATTCGTTTAGTCACAAGAGTCAAAAAACCGTTAGAGGGTCCGGTTTGCCCCACTCTCCCCTATGTAAAGAAATTTTTATGAATTTTTGACTTCAACTCGTGACTACTCCGTTAAATATTAAAATTTTTCACAAAACTTACACACAATATTCTTTAAACTATTCCAAAAGTGAAACAATATTTGGAAATTTTTTTGAAAAATTTATGTCTGAGTAAATAATAATAAATGATAAATATTTAAAAATATGAAATATTTATAATTATTTAAATAATTTCATAATCAGAATTAAAAATATCACGTATTAAGTACATAATTAATCATTGTCAAATCAATTTTACGAGGCCTTTAAACGGATTTACACAGGTGTTATTAACTTCATTTCCTTTTTTTTATAAGTTTTTTTTTATAAGTTTCGACAGAATACTGTCCCCTTCAGGTCCATTTGGCTTTGGCTTTTTTTAAATAAAAAATCTTTTGACAATAGCACAACAATAACGACAACATTTTCCTGCTATTAAGATCACATTTTAGAATCGGTAACTTGAATTTTTAATAATAGTATAAATATTATAATATAATAATAAAAATAATTTAAAAAAAAATAATAAAAACCTTACCTCAAAAAGAGGAAAAGTTGAATATGTTTAAAAGTTACATATTATTTATATTTTATTTTTTAAAAAAAGTTATGTTAATTGGCGGAAAGTTTTCATAAAATTTGAATGAAATTGAAAATGAGATTGAAACGAATTGAAAATAAAATTAAGCTTAATTTTTGGCGGAAAAATTGAATTAATAATTGGAAAAGAATAAAGAGTAAGAATTACTCAAATTATATTTATGTTAGTATTAAAATTTACAGTATTATTAATATTTCTTTGAATATAAATCATTTTAATATATCTTCTTTTAAATCCAACAATTTCATTACTTAAAATTGTTATATTATTAAAGTCGAAGATATGATGATTCTTTGTAGCATGAGAACTAAGAACAGTGTCAATCCTCTTATCTTTCATAGATTTTTCATGTTGACCAATTTTATTACAAAGAAGTTGCTTCGTTTGACCAATAAAAATATTTTTACAATTCTCACATGAAATAGAGTAAATACAATTCGATCTTTTCTGAAGAGGAAAATTTACATAATCTTTAATATTATGTAAAAAATATCTCTTTCCAAAGTTCTGTCAATTGAAAAAATTAAAGTTGAATTTGTTCCTTTAAGTATATGTTATCCTTATGAAATAAAGCACTGAAAAAAAATATTCTTAATTTAAGAATATATACTACAAAATTGGTGCTAAGGATTTTTCCCACTTTAATTAAGTAGAAATATTCTTACAATAAAAAATTTAGAGTTGTGCAAAAAGCTCGATCGAGTATTTCAAGCTTTTCGTTTTTCTAGCAGAGCTGAGCAGAATCAGTCCGAACTTGAACCAAATTCCATCCGACACGTGCAGTATTAAACCTAAAATAATTTTGAGCACTTGAATTTTTCGAGCACTTAAATATTTTTGGTAACTAAAACTCGAGCCTGGCTCGAGCTCGACCATGCTATTCGAGCTTTTTGCACACCTCTAACAAGAATATATTCTTAAAGTAAGAATATTTCCCGCTTAATGTAAGTGGGAAATATCCTTGGCACCTTTGAATATTTTTTTTTAGTGAGGAAATGAAATCCTTTTAAAGGCCTCGTAAAATTGATTTGACATAATATTTAATGGACGGACGTAAAATTATTTGAATAATTAATTATTATTATCCTTATTAATAAAATCAATCGTCTGTCTGTACACGGAGAGAAATATCATACTAATTGAGCATGGGCAGCCGAACCGAATAACGCACAGACACAACTACGCGTAATTTGCTTGGAATCCATGCCAAAATCGCATGGGTCCATGCGATTTTCACACCATCTATTGCAACTTTCGCATACTGAGTCTATGGAAAAATAGAGTGAGAAAGTCCATGCTATAATCGATTGGAATTTTTCTCCGTGTACATTGCTTAAAACTTCAAAATTTATCATAAATAGTTGTTACTGACATTATGGATTCCAGAAATAATCTTAAAATTTTTAATGTTTTTTTAATGCGGTTCCATGTCAAGTGATCAAGATGGAGAAAAATTCTTCTCCAATCGTAGCAAAACTTGGGGTTTTTTGTAATACTAATAGACAGTAATTTTTCGTGAAAATATTTTTTTACCTAGTCCAATATTTTCTGAGGGGGAAGGGGTTAATTTTTTTAGTTTTTCAGTACAATGCTTATTTCGATAATTTTTTACTCTTAAACTATTGAACATAAAAATTTGTACAAAGTACATTTGGAAAGGTATTTTCATGCTCTTTTGATTGGTAATAAGCATTTTGAAAAAAAAATTTTGACCCAAAAAAATCAAAATTAAAAATAAATTTTAAAATATTACATGAAGGGCATCCGGGGAAAAATAGTGTATTCGAGATCGACGTCTCATTTAAAAAGAAAAGAATATTTTGAGTCGGGAATTTTTGGTAAATTTAGATGAACGCTCTAGGACTAGCGGTCCTCTCGGAATTTTACAAAATTCTGATACATATTAATTGAAAAAATTGTTTAAACATACGGAAAAATGGGGTTTTTAACGGTTTGGTATAACCGTCTCATTTTGAGAGGATAAAATATTTCTTGTTTATATTTGCAGAGGTGATAGAAGAAGACTCACTGAGGAGATGTCCTCTCTGTTTTTGCAATAATTTTTCGAGGAAATTATTTTATTAACGATTGAAATTGAAGTAATTTGAGGTTGGTAGACATTTTCGTAGTTCAAGTCGCGGTCACTACCGAGAATTGGCGCCACCTGACAATTGACCACTGACACATAGTACCACTTGTCTGTGTGCTCGCCGCCATACTGGCCCCCACTTTCGCCAAAAATTAAACTTTTATAATTACGTTTTTCAATATTTATTTCAAAAATTACTTGCAAATTTCGAGAATATTCAAAATCAGCACAAATTCCTCTAATTATCCTGATAAATCCGAACGAGATATCTCTAACTACACTGGAGACTCCATACAGAGGGCAGTCAGAATCTTAGCCCTATCTATGGAGTTTGTTTTTGACGCCACCTCTGGCGACGGAAACTTTAAACACTCAGGATCGTACATTTAATGGTAAAAATGTGGCTTTTTGTATAATGCATATTTTCAATATAAATTGTAACATATTTTACTTTTCTATACTACTAGAAAATGTCTGATAATAATTAATAGCTTTTATTAAAAAAACCAACAATAACAAAACTATAACAATTAAATCTAACAAATATTTATCAAAGGAACCCTCAAAATGTTCGGTCCTGTTTCGACTTTTTCAATTTCGTTAACACCTATCTCTCCCCTCCTGTTCCCCTACCATGCCGCGACCGAATTTTTACTCTCTATAGAGTCACTTTCTATGGAGTCTCCAGTGTACTTAGAAGTGAGAGGACAGACGGGAAAACACTTTTGCCCACGAAAATTTCAATTTAAACGGACTCATAATATTAGTAGGAATTAAATTCAAAAGGTTTTATTGAAATTCCCTTTTCTCCACAGGAGATATACGTAAAAGAAAACCCAGTTGCGAATTTTCGGTTGGCCCATAGTTGGGCCAACTTTTACAAGGTCGGTCCAACTTCTCGTGCCAGAGGTTGGGCCAACCATACAGATGATAACGGTTGGCCGTCTAATGGCGACTGTGCGAGGCGTCCCGGGCACTAACACAGCGCCGGCACCGAAACGTGGTCGCGCTTCCACAAAAATTGCAATATCTTGAAAACTATTTGAGTCTCCATCGATTTCTTTTTTTTAAATGAAAGCGAAATTATAAGGAATATTTTATTAATTGACAAGAAAACTCAAAAATTGGTCCCGCTCGGGCAAAACAGTTTCAAAAAAATGTTTTTGACTTTTTTTGGGCAAAAAAAATTTTTTGCTTCCTCACAAAGGAAGCCTTATAGTGATGTCGATTTCCGAATTTTTTAGAATCAATTATTTTTACAAATTTTCAAGTGTAGTATATATAATTATCCGAGAGGAAAAAATGTCCGGATGTATGTGTGTGTGCGAGGGGGTATTTACTTGTGTATTGGAGTGTACGTTTCTCACGTAATAGTCATGTAATAGTCACGTAATTGAGTGTAATAGATCGTTATAACGTCAGTGTAATACCACATAATATACACGGACAAAAGTGTGCTAATATCATACAAGCATATGTCGTCCAAAAATTGCATCATGTGAAACGTGCTTTTATAGGACGCAAATTCATGCGTTTAGAGCATCACTTACTTTAATGTGAAAAAAGGTTAGAACATATACCACGATTTCCTTAAAATTACGCTATAAATGCTCCCCACCACTCAATATGAAATTTGCTCGAAATCCATGCGCTTTTCGGATGGATTTCTTACAATTTAGATATTAATAGAGTGCGCATGCGTCACCGTCCTAGTCCCATTTACAAGAAATACATCCGAAAAGCGCATAGATTTCAAGCAAATTTTACATATGAATGTAAAGAGCATTTCTTTCATGTGTTTTGAACGTTTTTAGTATAATGATATTGAATACATGTTTTTATGAAAGAATCTCCTGCTTCACGAACGATTTATACATCAAATAGTGTCTAGCGAAAAGTACATTAACGCTTTATGTAAATTGAGCACAATATTTTATTCCGTGTAGAAGTAATATCATGTAATAGTCGGTAATACCATGTAATAGTTATGTAATAGCCTATAATACATGTAATAGTTGGAAAATTTGGTGTATTAGAGTGTACACCTTTTTAACAAGTAATTATCCCCTCGTGTGTGTGCGTGTGTATGTCACCGATTCTTGTGGGCAAATTTTCTCTTACACATCTTGATGGATTTTGTTTCGTGAAAAATTCTGGGATAAAAGTTAAATAATTTGTAGCAGAGGAATGCGAACCATCTTGATTACTGGATCGATAAAGCTATGAAAATTTGTTGGATGTGGACCTCTGTAGCTCAGTGGAAGAGCGATTGCTCTTCAACCGGCAATTGATAGGTCCTGGGTTTCGAGCCCCAGCAGAGTTAGTCCCCCATTTTTTCATGGCTTTAAATTTGTTTTTCAATTTATATTGTTTGACGGTGACGTCTAGGTTTAAAAATCGTTACTTCTTCTAGAATTTGAAACTTGGTCGATATTGTACGTTTCCGCTTCACGTTTAGTGAAGGGTCTTACTAATGAGTTGACAATTGTTTCGTGAAAAATTTCAGCAAATTACAGCCTAATCAAAAGACCCCATGCAAATCTAATATTTTCTGACGGAGTCTTACCCATAAACAATTTAATTTTATTTAAAAGCCTCGCTCTCGCTCGGAACGTAACGATAACCTTCATTGAATGAATTGAATTATTTTTATATATAGTAACATGTTTTGCCAAAAGTCAATTTTTATAAACTTTTAATAAAATTTCACGAAAGAATTCAATTTATTATTTTCTGAAATTTTAATAAATCCTTAAAAACAATTTAATTATACCCAGGTGAGAACTGACGGCTAGTTCAGGCTTTACGAAGCTTGATTCAGGCCTGGTCAGGATTGATTGAGGCTGGGTAAGACGGCCGATGCAAGGCTGCTTGAGTCTATAAATGTAACACCGATTTCAGCCTGACGCGCAGTCCTTGTTGAAGATTGGCGTTCAATCTTCAATCAATGCTGCGGAAACCTAATTCAGGAATGAAACGAGACTGCTTCCACTGTTCCCAAATTTACGCGTTTCTCGCGCTCATTCAATATAATATGAAAATATCAATTGATCAATTGATTATAATAATAATAATAAATATTATTGTTATTATTTTTATTCATATTATACATGTGTATAAATTTAATGGCAATATACTATTAGAACAATTATATTATTTTCATGTAAATAATATATTACTAAAAATAAATGTCATTTGAAATAGTAACAT
Organism: Leptopilina myrica (nomen nudum); assembly: GCA_032872475.1. Classification (NCBI taxonomy): domain Eukaryota; kingdom Metazoa; phylum Arthropoda; class Insecta; order Hymenoptera; family Figitidae; genus Leptopilina; species Leptopilina myrica (nomen nudum). The sequence continues at coordinate 11,438,732 of CM065467.1, forward strand.
TAAAAAAATAATTTTAGTTAAAAAAGACAATTTTTCTGTTAATTAGTACATTTTTTTCTTGATTTTTTAACAGACTTTTAATATTATTTTTAAACATGTTCACATTTTGTATTCACAACACAACACACAATTTGATGATTTTATATATCGCTTAGAAACGAAAACGGAAAAATATTCGCTCGCATGTGGGCTCGAAACCCCGACGCATACCCGACACCCCTATAAACGCACCTATTTAAACTGTACGGCCAACGAAGGTTGGAAGGGATCTTGCTTAATCAAGTATATGAATGCCAGAGCATGGTAACTCAACATTGATTCAGCATGGGACACTAATGTTCGTCCCATGCTCGATTCAAGACTCGGTCAATCTTCGTGAGCGAAAATACAATATTCACTTTCTTTATTACCGTGTGCACTGAACAATATTAAATATAAATATTTATAAATTATTTAATATTACAATATTTTTTTCATAATATGTTTAATTTTATTATATATTATTTCTTTCTTACACAATGTCAAATTATTATTTTTATAGATCAAGAGTTTCGTTTGTCTGAAAAATATTCTGTGATCAAAAACTTACAGTGTAAAAAATGTTCATTAGGGTCAAATAAATATTTATGCCAGGTATTTTTACACTAGAATTAACCGTTTAGTAAATATTATCAAAATACTATTTTTTGTCAAACGCGTGTGACCTTGCGACTAAGCGTAGCCACCTCAAGAGTTTACGGTATTTGTTGAGGTGGCTACGCTGAGTCGCAAGGTCACACGCGTTTGACAAAAAATAGTATTTTGATAATATTTACTAAACGGTTAATTCTAGTGTAAAAATACCTGGCATAAATATTTATTTCACCCTAATGAACATTTTTTACACTGTAAATTTTTGATCACAGAATATTTTTCAGACAAACGAAACTCTTGATCTATAAAAATAATAATTTGACATTGTGCAAGAAAGAAATAATATATAATTTAACTTTATTTATATGAATCTTCTATAATTAACATAAATATTATACACTAAGACTAAATAAATATTTATATTTATTTATTCATTAATATCTTAATGTTAATTAAATTATTATGGTCTTAAATAATAATTAATAATAATTATTAAATAAATTAATATGAAAAATTACAAAAAAATGATCGTAGAATATATTATAGTAATAAATAATTTATAAACATTTATATTTAATATTAAGAGCACTTGGTAATAAATAATCTGAATATTTTCTCATGATTGATTCAAGCTTGAATTAAGATTAGATTTTCAAGCTTCACTCACGAAGGTTGACCGAGTCTTGAATCGAGCATGGGATGAACATTGGTGTCCCATGCTGAAACAATATTAATGTGACAATGGTATAAAGACTGCTTCAACTCTTGGTTACCCACGCTGTGCGTTCAGGGCTCGATCAAGCTTCAACTCATCGTCAACATTGGTCTTTCTCACCTGGGTATATTTTTAAATAGTAAAATCTTTGCTAAAATTAAACTATTTTCTAAAATTATAATGAATCCTTCGAAACCATCACAGTAAAAACAAAGTTTTAAATTTAATGGTGGCTAGTTTTAATGTTTAACTTATCTTAAGCAAACAACTTTATTTAATCATAAAAACTAACTGAAAATTAAAGTTAGTTGTACTCTTACTAAAATAAGACTCATTTTGTAACTTATTTGTAGTACACCGGACTTAATTTCAGATCCAATGGTATTAATAAAAAGTTAGATGAAATTAACTTCTAATAAGCTCCACCTACAGCTAACTATAAGTCTGCCGATACTGAAACAGATCAGGATTTCCTGATCTTCCGGTGTGAACCTTGTGAAACACAGAGACCTTTTTTTTTAATAATTCCAATTTTTTCAAATAGTCCACCATATTCATACCAATATTGAAAATTTTTGGAATTTGACTTCAGATCTATCATCAGTGACTTCAAAAACCCTCATATAACAAATTTTCATCCGAATTTTATTTCATTTTGTCAAATTCATAATTAGTGACCTCAAGAACTTTTGAGTAAGAAGTTTCAGTCAAATTAGATTGACTTTTTAGAAATTAACCCCCATATTTAACCCCCAATTTAAAATTTTGAAAAGTGCCAAGCGGCATTTGAAAGTACACTCTATAAGCTAACTTTTAAGCCTATGACCAGCAATTTGAATATATAGTATATTATTTGTCGACAAGTGGAAAATGTATTATAATGAATATATTTTAAATTTTGAAAATTTAAGTGGGACATAAATTTACTAAGTTTTATTTTAAATTAATTTTTGTTCATTTACAAAAATATTGTAGTGTCAATATTAAAATTGAAGTGATAAAGTTATTTATTTTTATATTTACAATTTGTAAAAAATTTTACTTTAAAAATGTTACTTATATTTATATTTTTGAAATTCTAAATTTAATTTATACTATATTAAAGTTAAGTTTCTTATTATTGATAGAAAATATTTTATACGTAAATTGACATTTCACACGTTTCCTAAGAAAATTTTACTTTATTCAAGAGCTTCCCACATATTTATACATTTTCAATTGTCATTTCATTATATTATATTAATTATATTAATTTTATATATTAAAATTGTTTATATTTCCTTACTTTAAATTTAATTACAATTTTAATCTGTCATCTACTTGTAAATTAAATGCATCAGTGTCCTTATTGTTCAGAAAAGGTAGAACACATTGATTTTCTAATAAGTAACATAAAAAAATTCCACTTAAGTGCTCCAAATTTAAAGTTACCTTGTGGACGTCCAGGTTGCCCTAAAGTCTTTAAATCGTTCGGATCTCGATTTACTCACATCTCACGTGATCATAAGAGATTTTACAGTTTTGAAAATGGAAATTTTGATATGGACACTGATGACACAAATGTTGAGTATCAGTCTGTTAGTGATTTTAGATCATCTCAGGATGAAATGGAAATAGAATGTGACGATTTTATAGATGAAATATTTATTCCTGATAATGAAATTGACGAGTCAAATTTAATTAAAAGAGAACTTGCCGAAGCTCAATTTATTCTAAATTTAAGATCGCAAGGTGTATCACAAGCACTTATAACAACAATTATTGATAAAACTGAAACTCTTGTTCGTTCATGTCTAGAAGAATATCATGGGCATATTAATAAAGCTCTTAGTGAAAATGGAATAGTTTTAGAAAATATTGTCGAAGTTCCTGAAATTCTTTAAAAATGTACTGTTTTCGATAAATTAAAGACAAAGTACAAACAAAATTTATTTTTAAAACAAAACGTGTCTCTTATTGAGCCCAAGAGACACATTCTTTTAAAGAGAGTTGTAAAAAGTAATCCTCAGACAACTGTAGATGCCAATAGAGACATAAAGCTTCAAGAAGACACTTTAATTTATGTATCTTTAATTGATATTATAAAAAATCTTCTTTTCAATGAGAATTACAAAAAATTATTAAAATCAGAAAAGTCAAATAGGGATGATATTTTATGTTCTTTCGAGGATGGTAGTTTAGTTAAAAATAATAATTTATTAAAAATTCATCATTCAAATTTCTTAAAATTTCTTTTATATTTCGATGAAATGAATGTCACAGACACTGCATCGTCAAGACCCGCAAAAATGGGTATGTTCTATCTCATAATTGGTGATATTCATCCTAGGCACAGATCTAATTTAATTTCTATAAATTTTCTCATGGAAATAGAATCAGACTTATTAAAACTTTTCGATTTTAATGACATTTTAGCACAAATTTTTGATGATCTAAAAATGTTTGAAAATGGCGTTAACACTGCAAAAAATGGCGTCTAAAAATAAGACGTTTGACGTTTATAAACGTCTTATGTAAATAAGCGTCTTATTTGAACGTCTTAAATGAAAAACATAGCCTCCAAATACATGCATTTTAGAAGGCAAATAAGACGCTTATAAACGTCTAAGAAGTGACCACGTAAACGTCTTAAATCAAGACGCTCTTTTTTTGCAGTGAAAATGCCTGATAAAAGTACTCTTTACAGTGTTTTAGCAGCCGTTCTGGGCGATAATCCAGCCTCTAACAAAATGGGTGGCTTTAAAAAAGGATTTTTAGCAAATCGTTGTTGTAGGTATTGCATGGCTGACCAAGAATTAGTTAAAACTATGACAAGAGAAGATATTTCCCTTTTAAGAACTGAGGCAGAATACAAAGAGCAAATTAAAAAATTAGAAGCTGCAAAAACTGAAAAAAGCGCAAAGAATTAAGTGTAGAGTTCGGATTACATCAAAATTCAGTGTTAAATTCATTAACTTATTTTCATGTACTTTCTGGTCTTTCACCTGATATTTTTCATAATATTTTCGAAGGTAGCCTTTTAAGAACTTTGCATCTCCTGTTAGGACATTTTTTATTAGGGAAAAACAAAATAATGACTCTCGATTAATTTAATGAAAAACTAATGGAATTCGATTACGGATATGCCGAAACTAAACCGTCCATCATTTTAAGACAACATTTGCAAGAGGGCAGTAATTTACACCAAACTGGGTTACAAATTTGGCATTTAGGAATTTTCGTTTTCAGACCAGAAGCGAAGCATCAATTTTTAAAAAATTTTCTTAGACTTCATAAATGCTTTAAAAATCCACCCAGGTGCGAATTTTCGGTTGGCCCATAGTTGGGCCAACTTTTACAAGGTCGGTCCAACTTCTCGTGCCAGAGGTTGGGCCAACCATACAGATGATAACGGTTGGCCGTCTAATGGCGACGATGGTTGGCCCGACAAGTCATAAGGAAGTTGGCCCAACTTAAAATGCATATGTTGTGCCAACTATACATTTCAATGGTTGGTCCAAAGACTGACGCCAAAGTTGGCACAACTTTAAATGCGTAAGTTTGGCCAACTTTAACAGCCAGAGGTAAAAAATTATTAAAAAACTAAATTATTTAAACAATTAACACGTTATTATTAGCGGGAACATCACATATAACCTTTCCCTATTATTATTAAACACAATCTCATACATACATTTTCGAAAATATCTAACGCTCGCTGGGATCGAACCCCTAACTTAACGCGCCGAAGACTTATACACTGACCACTACGCTACGCTCACATGGGAGTCCATACCGTTAAATGTATATTAAAGCTGCAACAGTCGGGCCAACCGTGGCCCAGAGTTAGGCCAACCGACAAAGTTTAAGTCATTTAAACTGTTTTTCACAAAGTTTTGCCAACCGTCGGGCCAACCGTGGCCCAGAGTTTGGCCAACCATAAAGTTTGAGTTATTTAAACTGCGTTTTACAGAGTTTTGCCAACCGTCGGGCCAACCGAGAAAGTTTAAGTCATTTAAACTGTTTTTCACAAAGTTTTGCCAACCGTCGGGCCAACCGTGGCCCAGAGTTTGGCCAACCGAGAAAGTTTAAGTCATTTAAACTGTTTTTCACAAAGTTTTGACAACCGTCGGGCCAACCGTGGCCCAGAGTTAGGCCAACCGAGAAAGTTTAAGTTATTTAAACTGTTTTTCACAAAGTTTTGCCAACCGTCGGGCCAACCGTGGCCCAGAGTTTGGCCAACCGAGAAAGTTTAAGTCATTTAAACTGTTTTTCACAAAGTTTTGACAACCGTCGGGCCAACCGTGGCCCAGAGTTAGGCCAACCGAGAAAGTTTAAGTCATTTAAACTGTTTTTCACAAAGTTTTGCCAACCGTCGGGCCAACCGTGGCCCAGAGTTTGGCCAACCGAGAAAGTTTAAGTCATTTAAACTGTTTTTCACAAAGTTTTGACAACCGTCGGGCCAACCGTGGCCCAGAGTTAGGCCAACCGAGAAAGTTTAAGTCATTTAAACTGTTTTTCACAAAGTTTTGCCAACCGTCGGGCCAACCGTGGCCCAGAGTTTGGCCAACCGAGAAAGTTTAAGTCATTTAAACTGTTTTTCACAAAGTTTTGACAACCGTCGGGCCAACCGTGGCCCAGAGTTAGGCCAACCGAGAAAGTTTAAGTCATTTAAACTGTTTTTCACAAAGTTTTGACAACCGTCGGGCCAACCGTGGCCCAGAGTTAGGCCAACCGAGAAAGTTTAAGTTATTTAAACTGTTTTTCACAAAGTTTTGACAACCGTCGGGCCAACCGTGGCCCAGAGTTTGGCCAACCGAGAAAGTTTAAGTCATTTAAACTGTTTTTCACAAAGTTTTGCCAACCGTCGGGCCAACCGTGGCCCAGAGTTTGGCCAACCATAAAGTTTGAGTTATTTAAACTGCGTTTTACAGAGTTTTGCCAACCGTCGGGCCAACTGTGGCCCAGAGTTTGGCCAACCTAAATTTGTAAGTCATATGAGATACGTTCCCCATAGTTGTGCCGACCTTTGTCGCCAAAGTTGGCCCGACGGTTGGTTATACTCTGCATGTAATGGTTGGCTTGCAAAGTCGGGCCAACTGTGGGCACTAGTACTTGCCAAAGTTGGGCAAACTCTGGCAACCAAAACTTCGCTTGCCAAAGTTAGGCCAACCGTGGGCCAACCTTCAAACTCTGGCGGCCAACCTAAATTCGCACCTGGGCAAGTTTATCCATAGCTAATCACCATCAACTTTACCAATCGTTTATGCTTGGTGGGCCCCTTGAGGGAGAAGAAGAACAAGGAGTTATTAAAAACGAAGCATACAGTTATTTACCTTTTAAGAATATTCTCCCAAATTGTAACTATATTACATCCGTCTCATGGGTCAAAATTGATGGAATTACAAACAAACCAGAAAAATGTTTCGTGATGACAAATTATATAAATGACGAGCCATGCTTTGCTTTAATTTATAAAATAATTTATTTAGAAAAAACTCCAGTGTTTATCTGTAAAACGGTTGAAACCATAGAACACAATTTGCATTTTAATTCATACGAAATTTTAGTCAAAGAAAATTTCAAGATTTATAGACTTGAAGAATTATTTGTTCACGGAGTTTACCACGCGCACTTAGTAAAAGGAAAATATTTTATAATTTGTTTATTTTAAAGCGAACAATAATTTAAAACAGTATTAATTTTAAAGAATTATATATTTCATATGGCTCATTAACGTATACATTATAATGTATACTATATAAAAATTGTTTACTTGTAACAAAAAATTATAAAATATGTTTCAGTTTTTTAACTTTATAGCATAATGGATAAGGACACTACGATGAACATTGATCCGTACAACATTAAACGTGGACCGTGCCTTAAACAAAATTGTGATTGCGCAGGGTACATAAGAACGGAGAACAAAATACCTTGTTCTTATTGTGACTGCCCTCCAGCGAAACACCAACGTTTAGGTAAGTTATTTTGTAAACTAATTTATCAAAATTGTTGGTAAATTGATATTTTTAAATGTACATTCATCATTATAATACAATATAGTAACATCGGTTGATTTTTCGCAGATGATCTATTTGTACACAACGGAGAATTAGGAGAAGAACCTAATCAACTTCAGCGAATGTTAACACTATCGGAAGGTGCAAGTGTGGAATTTGTGGATGCTCGAGACCTTGCTCAATTTAAACAATTAACAACAATGTCTTAGTTTCCTGTAACGGTATCAAACGCCACGAAATTACAAGATCCATTATCTGTATCATTCAATGATGAAGGGGTTTTATTATCGTCATTTATAAATCAAGAAAGTGCCATAACCAAAGAAAATAACTCTCGGAAACGAACAAAAGAAGAAGAAGGAGAAGAGCCAGAAGTGGAACCAAATGCTTCAGAAAATAACACTGTAAATTCTGAGAAAGATTTAAACTCAGAACAAAATAATTAAAATGAAATAAATACACAGAAGCGACCGAAATTAACCTCGTATCAGGTACGCCTAAGTAATTAAAGAATTTTTTTTACACTGTTTATTATAATATTTTTACTTTTTTATTAAAGATTCAGCAATATATATTTCAGAGCAAAAAAATCGAACTTGACTCGTTCTGAAATAATATAACTAAAAGACTTTTGTCTCAGAGACTAGAAAAAAAACTATTAATTTAATTTTGTTTTATTTTAGACAATCAAGGATTGTTTTCCTTTTACTTGGCCTGATTACATTCAGCAAGTAATAGATGGCAAGAAAAAAATCACTACTAATATTAGATGTGAAATAATACGCACTTTGGTTCAACAAATGATGCTGAGAAAACTAACAGATGATGCAGATTTTATTGATGTCGCCGAAGAACTTCTCTCAAGAATAAAAGCGTTGAAAACTCAATCTGCACAATCTTCTGTAAGCAAGCTACTTTAATTTACCTGATATATATATATTATTTAAGCTCTGTGTTATGTTCATGCTATACGTATTTTAAATATTCTGTATTATTTATTTTTTATTTTTTTTTTTAGGCCGTTCTTTTAAAAGGGGTTGAAAAAATGTTTCAAGAATAAGAAACAGTACGATAAAAACCGTTGTAATAAGAATTTAGAAGTGGAAAATATCGCCAGAACGAACGAGGAGATAAAAAAAAGTATGAAAGCCGAAATGTCAAATGAAAATCCCTCAATTTACTCCTTAAAAAAGGATCTAGAAGCGTGTCGATCAAAAAGGTTAGAAGATTCAAGAAAAGCTACATCAGCATTAGATCATTTACACGATTATCCTGCTCTTAAAATACCAGAACTCGTTATTTTTGAGTTTGAGTCTATAATCGGTTTGGCAAAAACGGAAATTAAAAATAATTGGAAAACTGCTTTACCATCTTTAAAACGTTTCTTCTTGCCTGATTCGAAAGATGAAGATACCATAACTGACGATCAATTGACGACAAAAATATTGCTCAAAGTAACGGAACATTTTAAAGCAAAGAAGAACTCTTCTGCTTGCAGCACAAATCATATTGATGAAATTTTCGATGTACGTATTAAATTTCCATTTTTATGGGTTTCAGTTTCATGTAATTAATTTAATAATTAATAATTTACAAATATAATTATAATAATTATTTTCACATTTTAGGCGGATACAACAGTATCATCTACAGAACCGAAGACCGACGAACCACCCAGAATGATTGGAATAGGCAGCAATGATTTGCATAATCTAAAATTTTCCATTTATGTTGACGCGAATCCAATGCTTAACGGCACAGCAATCGAAGCTATTATATAGCTACTCGCACTGTATTGGGTTTTCAATATTGAATTTTCTAGTAAAGCACGAATAGCTTTTACTTTCATCTCTGCAATATTATTTAGAAAAAAAGTTGCTAAATCATATCAAAAGTACAAAACTGTTTGGAATGTACTAGAACAACTCAACTTATTTTAAATAATTTTTTCGTTTTAAATACGTTTTTTTATTCCTTATACGATTCTATCTATTGATATTAACTGTAAAATTTTAATTTTACAGCATTTTTTATTTAAAGTTACATAGTATATTTAATCGTTCTTTAAATATAATAATGTTAAAATATTTTAGAAAAGTCACCTAAAATAGTATTATATTGATACCAGAAGAAAATTGTCTGTCTTATTTCTATAGGAAATATTATTAATAGATATAATAATATATATGTGCATCAACATTTAATTTTATATATCTTAAAGAGAGAAATTTCGACTGATAGTTCTATATCGCTGTTTGTAATAAGAAATTAAATGTGACATATATTTATCATAATAAAATTAAAAAATATGAACATAAATTTTAAAAAGTTCTTTATTATATATTATATTATCATACAATGTGTACATATATAATTCAGATTAAGTTTGTATATATACAAATACGCACTTATATAACACTCGTTTTCACCTACATTCGTAGCATTTAAATAAAAAGGATCCGAAATTTTTTATAGTTAAAAACATAGCTTAACAATTTTGGTCCTTTTTATTTAAATGGTACAAATGTATCTGAAAACGAGTATTATAAGTGCTTATTTGTATATATATATAAACTCAATTCGAATTTTACACCTTTCTTTACAGAAATTTTGGTCGTAATTTAGGATTGTTTTCATACAAAGTTTATACATGGAGATAGTCTATAGCGCAACTGAGTTTCAGCTAGCTTTTAATATTAGACTAAATAACAGCCCTTAATCTAGCCAAATTTCAACCTTTTTATTAGCTTACAGTTGAATTTCAGTTCATTTAACACCTTACTTGTATCAATAAAGGGGTATTCTTTTTAAACTTATAATCATTACTGAGATTCAGCCAATATGGTCTACTTCCGTTTACATCTTGAAAAAAGACAAATTTCTGGCTTAAAGGAAGACTTTGTTTTTACAGTGATTCAATTATTCTTATAAATAGTAAAATACTTTTGCAAAAATTCAATTATTTCTAATACAATTTTTACAATATTTAAAGAAAGAATTTGCAATTTTTTTAAAATTTGTAAGAGGGAAACCACATTAGAAGGCTCATTTTTATGGATTTTTAAAGATTTTTTTTAAGGGAAATGATTAATTAAAATTAAATGACTTTTAGGCACCTTTTTATTAGTGTTTTGAAAAATGTTTATAAAGTTTGTTAAACGATTTAAACGAGAAATAAGGCATTTATGCAGTTGCGACCGCTGGTGGTTCTGATATTTTTTTCTCGGATTACGTGACGTGTAGCAATTTTAATTTTTATCTGAAATCTAATTTCGTTTTTTTGTTACATTTTTAACTTATTTTCAAAGAATATGAACCTCAATCCAGGTAAAAATAATGAAAATTTAAAATTTTGAAGGTGTTTGAATTTTTTTTATTTTGTAAAATTTAATTCAAACACCTTCAAAATTTTAAATTTTCATTATTTTTACCTGGATTGAGGTTTATATTCTTTGAAAATAAGTTAAAAATGTAACAAAAAAACGAAATTTGATTTCAGATAAAAATTAAAATTGCTACACGTCACGTAATCCGAGAAAAAAATATCAGAACCACCAGCGGTCGCAACTGCATAAATGCCTTATTTCTCGTTTAAATCGTTTAACAAACTTTATAAACATTTTTCAAAACACTAATAAAAAGGTGCCTAAAAGTCATTTAATTTTAATTAATCATTTCCCTTAAAAAAAATCTTAAAAAATTCCTAAAAATGAGTCTTCTAATGTGGTTTTCCCCCTTAATTAAAAAAAAAGAAAATTATTCAAAAATAATTCTGAAAAATACGTTTACAATTCAATTTTTTGTAATTTTGATTATTCAAAAATTTTTCAATTAAAGTACACATTTAAAAACTCAACTAATTTCAAAAGCATTTTAAATTAAATCTTTTAAAAACTAACTTTTTAGAATTTTTAATTTAAATGATATAAAATTCAATTTTTCTAAAACTTCAATTTGAAACCTTTTAAAATTCAATAATTTACAAGAATTGCTACTGCAACTTCTCCAAAATTATTTTCACCATTTCAGTGCAATTATTTTCTAAATTTTTTAAACAAAATTCTCTTCTAAATCAATTATTTTTAATAATTTTTAATGAAAGTTCTTTAAGTATTCAATCATTTCAAAAATAATAAAGTTCTTTTAGGGTCATTTGGGGTAAATGTAAACGCGGGGTAAATGTAAACAGTAGATGTTTTAGCTAAATTTACAAATTAAAAAATAAGTACGACGGCAATATTTTTACCTCAGCTCACCTACAAGATGTTCTGACTATTGCCAATATTTTATTTTGACAATTGGCAATGCCCTAGTGTAAGTTATCTTTTAATGCAAAAAAGTTTGAAATTGAAAATTTTTCTGTTTCAGTATTTTGTCTCGCATTTGCATAAAAATATATTTAAAAATCAAACAAAAATATGTAATTCTTCCTTATTCATGGCTCAACAAAAATTAACTTTGATTTTTGATTTTCGTCAATTTAGTTAATAAATAATTAAGTGTTTACATTTACCCCGAGAATTCGAAAACTCGGGGTAAATGTAAACAGTACTCCAACTACATTTTAAAAGAAAATAATTGAATAAACTATTAGATCCGACATTTTGAAATTAAAAATTCGATTTTAGATTCTTATTCAGCAACCTTAAAAACTTCTTTTTACCAAGTTGAATGAAAATCTATTAAAATTTGTTCAAGTTATTCAAGTTTTTACATTACTAATTTTGTAATGGTTGATTGTTTATTTTATATGATACATTATCAGTCAACTGGTTGATTTACTATACGTCTACGAATAATTTTTTTTCAGTTTTTCCATCCCTTAAGACAGTAGTATGCTTGAAATAACTTGTTTCTTAAACCTCGCTTAACTACAGAGGTGTTTACATTTACCCCGAATTTTAGGCAAATTTCAAAATCTCGGGGTAAATGTAAACAGTCAGTTGTAGACGATTCAGGTGCATCAATATTTTTTTGAACCTCATAAAATTTTTCTAGGGAGCTCTAGTAACAAGTTCATGCAAAAAAAATCCGTCCATTTTACCTTTTAACAACAAAAAACTGATGTTTTTCGTAAAAAATAGATAAACCGTTTACATTTACCCCAAATGACCCTACCAAAAATAATTTAGAAAACCAATTGTTCATAATTTAATTCTAAGAAATTTTGATTATTGGAAAATTTTTCAATTAAATATATTGGAGGCATTCCATGTCAAGTGATCCATGTGGAGAAAAATTTTTCTCCAATCGTAGCAAAACTTGGGGCTTTTGTAGTACTAATAGATAGTAATTTTTCGTGAAAATATTTTTTTACCTAGTCCAATATTTTCCGAGGGGAGGGGGTTAAAATTTTTGGGTTTTTTAGTACAATGCTTATTTCGATAATTTTTTACTCTTAAACTATTAAACATAAAAATTTGGCAAAGTACAAACAGAGCTAAAAACCGGGTTTAGAGCGATCCGGTGAGTAGAAACCTCTTTTTTTAAATGTTTAAACATTCTAGTCCCACTTTTTCATATATATGTCCTTTTAGGATAATACCTCAGCTTTCGTTTAAAAAAATTCGTACATTTACCTCCCAAAAATTAAAATATATTTTTAATTTTGATTTTTTTGGGTCCAAACATTTTTTTTTAAATGCTTATTTTCAATCGAAAGAGCATGAAAAATCCTTTCCAAAATGTACCTATTGACAACTTTTTATGTTTAATAGTTTAAGAGTTAAAAATTATCGAAATATTTATTTAACAATTAAGTCAACGAATTTAAAAAAAATTTGTGAACAACTAACTTTTTAAAAATTTTCAATTAAATTTTTGTTACATTCAAATTTTCTAAAATTACAATGTGAAACCTTTTTAAATTCAATTATTTCTGCGATTTTTAAGTAAAATTATTTTTTACATTATCTAGAAGTAATAATTTTATTACTGTAAAATAATAATTCTATAAACTTTAAGAATTAAATTAGCATAAAATATAATTTCAAGAATACATTTTATTTAAAAAAAATTATCGCCAGAAAATGAAAAATTTTTTATTAAAATTCATATTAAATTTCATAAAAACTTTTCATAGTTATATATTTCCATACATTTTTTGAAATAAACAAATAAACAAAATAAAGTAACTCAATACAAAAAAGTCAATAAAGTAGACTTAGTACTTTAGTAAAATAAATAAATAAAATAACTCAATATAAAAAAAAGTAATAAAATAAATATATAAATGAAAAAATAAACAAATAATAATATATACTTGTGTTCAATGTGCACATGTGTTGACCGCACTTGTCTCTTTTGAAAGCATTGCCGCAACTTGGGTGTGGACTCTTCTGTTTGTTCAGGAAAACGTGACGAAAGTTTTCCTCTCCATTCTATTCTCTCAATTCTTTATATTTTTTACTCTTGCTCTCTCTTTCTCTTTACTATTCGTGAAATATTTTTCTCTCTCCACAAAATATATTTCCTTGCTTATATATATTTATCAAACTCCATATAGTGCAAATGTCCGGAAAATTAAGCAGCGTAAATATTGCTCGAAGCCATTCATTTATGCCAAACTAAACTGCAATTACTCTCTACTGTTAATTTAATTTTCCCTTGAGACTTAACTTGCGTAAAAATGCGAAATTCCAGTAAAAAGAGCTTCGAAATAGGCAAATAAGAAAGAAAACCTAAAAACATTAAAAATAAGTTAATTAAACTTTTTTCTCAAATTGTTTTTTTAATTTGAAATTTTGTTTTCGAAAAGGAGGCATAATATTTAAAAGTGAAATTTATTTATTTCCTATTTTACCATTTTATAATTTATTATTTTTTTTATTTGTTTTAATTATTTCTTTTCTTTTCAAGTTCTTTTTTGCGAGGACTGCGAGAAAATAACTTTGCAAAGAATCTTTTTCATCAGGAGTAAAGATTATCAAAAGTTAATTCCAGCAGAAAAAGTTGGTGTGTAATGTAAAAAAGTGTGATGCATATTTTATTTGAGTCCGCAATTTGTGAGAAGCTGTTTCTACTCATCAACATCGTTGTAAGGAAATGTTTATATTCTCCAGAGCAAACTCACCACGAATTTCGAGACTCATCTCCAAGAGAAGTATTTTTTTCTTCATTCTGGCTTGTATGTTTTGTCAACAACTTTCAAAACTTAAGAACTTATATTTTCCATTTCTTATCTAGGTAAGATTTTTTTTATTTATGGAAAATTTTAATTTGCACAAAAAAAGTTTTTTTAATAATTGTGACGTTATTTTCAATTTAGTGTACGGGGGAGAATTTTTTTTAACTTATTAACAAAATTTATTATGAATAGTGTGATATTCAAATGATATACTCAGTAATTTTGCAGCTCCATAATTCCACATTTTAAAGTCTGATACTCGTGTAGGTGCATTTGAGTTGTAACAGCTGCATACATTTTACGCCGAAAGGGCAACGTAGACATCCCTCTAGAAAAAGTGCATAGTCCTTTCAGCTTCTGAAATTAACGAAAAAAAGACATTTTGTCAGTTTATCAAATATATAACATATTAGTTGAGTTTCAAAACAAATAAACTTGACATATGTATTTTGAAATATCATATAATTAAATTTCGTGTTATTTATTCAACTTGTAATCAAAATAAATGTAAATATTAATATTATAAATTAATAAATTACTCTATTTAAAAAATAAATTATTCAAGTAGAATTAAGTGTATTTTATAATTGTGGTGCGTTTTAATAAGTTAAAATTTAATGCGAAATTTAAAACCATTTATTAATTAAAAATAAGTAAAAAGTATTAAAAAATTCTCGCATATTACATATTTAAATATTTACGAATAATTTTTTAAGAGTTACGTTTTTATTTATGTATAAATAATTTTTAATTTTTCCAAATTCTAGTTAACTAATTTATTTTTAATATAGAGAAATTTGTTAATTTATAATATTAATACCCAGGCAGAAATAGACGATAGGCGTATTACTGGTTCAGTACATAAAAATGACAACCAGTACTCTCTTCAATATTGGCACAAAACGTGCCCAACATCTTCAGGTGACGCCTCTGGCTTGTTCTTTATCTGAAGCATAAATTATAAAACCTAAAATGTCGATGATTACTAAATAAGAAGTCCTTATGTATGAGAGCAAATGGAACATTCGTTGTTCGCAAACGTTATTCACTGTAAAAAGAAACATTTTAATTTAAGATGTTTTGGTAGTCATTATTAAGATATTTTGGTAAACACTTTCAGTTATTGTAAATGTCTTAATTTAAGATGTTAAAAGTATCTCCGTGCACATTTTCCGAATATTTCTTGGGGAAAAAGTTTTTACGCTAACGATACTCTCTTATGATGTAAAACACTTTATATAAAGGTTAACTAAAGATGATAACACGTGCATTAGGGGAGACCGGAGCGTAATGGATCAGCAATGAAATCATCATTTTGACCATTAAATATAATTTAATATTGAGAATTTTGGTTTCTATTGTATATTTATAACAAAGAATATTGAAAATGGAACGTATTTAATTCAAACTTTAAACATTTTCATGCAATTTTCAAATTGTAAAAAGTTGTAGCGAAATGCAAAATCCATTTCCTTAAAAAAATCTATTCTCCAGTTATTTTTTTTATAAAAGGTTATCATTGGTACTTATTAATTTATAAATTAGAAGAAATTAAACTTGACAGGATTATTATCTACCATACTTTTAACAATAATAAATGAATAACAATGAAACTAGGTACAAACTTACAGTATGCCAAGTGCATTATTTTGATCAAAAACCGAAATTACTCTGATTTACCACTTTTGAATAAATTCAAGTGATCCATTACGCCCCGGTCTCCCTTATACATGATTTGCAGTTCAATTAACTAAAAATGTGTCCTTTGTGAAAGAAATTGCCATATGGTCAGACAAATTCTCAGTTTCCTGGCAGATTATGCCAGGATACACATGTGCTTATATTCAAAACATAGTAGAGTCAACAATTTTCAATCCTTTAAAAAAAATTTCTTTTTAAATAATTCTAATTAAATTTGTAAAAGGTTAGTGAAAACTAATATTTAATTTTTACTTTGCATAAATATTTATATTGTTATTAACAAATGAAAAAATTACTTTTTTCATGTAGAACGTTTATTTTAATGAAATTAAAAAGTTTTTTATTGTTAAGTACTTAAATTCACTTTTACAGATAATTTGAATTATGGAATTGTGCTACCCTATTGAAAATACCCACATGGATTCGTAATCAGTGACCTCGAAAACCCCCGCGTAACAAAAGTTATATAGAGATTCGTAAATGATAAAGTCTAAATTAATACATTGTTTATGAAATTTGTTTATAACAAATTGCTTAATACCCTATTGAAAATACCCACATGGATTCCCACATGGGATCTTACGTGGGTTCTTATACAAAAACCTGTATATAATCCCAGACCCCACATAAGAATCCACATGGGATCCCATGTTAAAGCACATGTGGGGCATTTCATGTCAAGTGATCAAGGTGGAGAAAAATTTTTCTCCAATCGTAGCAAAACTTGGGGCTTTTGTAGTACTCATAGATAGTAATTTTTCGTGAAAATATTTTTTTACCTAGTCCAATATTTTCCGAGGGGGAGGGGGTTAAATTTTTGTGTTTTCCAGTACAATGCTTATTTCAATAATTTTTTACTCTTAAACAATTAAACATTCAAATTTGACAAAGTACATTTTAGAAAGGTTTTTTCATGCTCTTTCGATTGGAAATAAGCATTTTGAAAAAAATTTTTTTTCAAAATGCTTATTTCCAATCGAAAGAGCATGAAAAAACCTTTCCAAAATGTACTTTGTCAAATTTGAATGTTTAATTGTTTAAGAGTAAAAAATTATTGAAATAAACATTGCACCAAAAGACCCCTTGATCACTTGACGCGAAATCCCCCATGTATATTTGGGACACGATTTGGAGTAGGAATTCATGTGGGAATTTGAGTTTTTGTATCTAAATAAAAATATACATGGATTCCTATGTGAGAATACATAAAGGATTCCATAAAGGATTTTATATGGGTTTTCATGTTGCTTATATAAGATTTCACATAGGATTTCACAAAAGATTTGACATGTGATTACATTAAGTATATCCATTGTGAGAATTTTCATAAGATTAAAAATTATTAAATTAAAAATTAAATAATAAATTGTATTATCATTTTAAAATAAGAAAAAAAATTCTACAATTTTAAACACTTCTTCTGAGATATAAACTCTCAGTTATATAGTGTTCAAAAATCATGTTAACTGGGGGAGAAGTCGCTCTGACCACCTGGCGGTGAAAGCGTATGAACTGTAGTATTCTGTATCATTAATAAAAAAGCCACGTGAGATCCTATGTAAGATCCCATGTGGAAAATTATATGGGAAATAATATACGATCTCACCTGGGATTTCATATAATTTTCATTTCTATGTAAAATCCTACATAAGATCCCATATGGTTTCATATGCGGGAAATAACAGATTTAAAAAATTCAAAATGGCGTATAATTTCAAGAATGATGCTATTTGATCGAAATTTATTTCTCGAAGGTTTTTGGGGCCGCTGAATCGATCGAATTTTTTTAAAATTGTCAGACTTATCCATAATTTATATTCGGACTCATTTAAAGTTACTAAATCCAAATTTGATATAAAAATTAAAACTGTTTTCGTTAATATGACGGCCGAAATTTGGAAAGTGAATTAAAATCAAGATTTCAATTTTAATGTTTAAAACCTAACGTTGGATTTATAATCAGCAACACCAAACACCCTGAAACAATTTGTTTTAAAGAAAATAATAAATTCCATATAAGTTGCATACAATTTTTGAAATTTTGTCAGCCATATTGGATACTCTATTTTGAATTTCGGAAATCTGATATCATATTTGTAATCACCCAATCAGCACATAAGTTTGCCACATACATGCATTAAACTTGCTGTGCAAGGTGTGCAAGCTTACAAAGCAAGCTCGTGACAAGTTTTTGCCAAGTAACAAAATTTCCTATTGCTGCAAGCTTGCACTGCAATCTTGCTACAAGATTATGATATAAGCTTGCCGGATAAACTTGACACGATGCGCATTTGAATTCTATGGCATTTACGGCTGCAGAGTAAGCTTTTTAGCACCTAGCTATATTACTGAGAGTATATTTTGAAATGTATAAGAAAAGCTCACAAAAAATTAAAATTAATTCAATTTAATTGTATATACTTGTGCAGCATGCTTGCAATAAGCTTACTGCAAACTTACACTACAAACTTGTAGCAAGTTTGCCAACTAAGCTTATCGTACACTTGCCTCAAAAGCTTGCAGCAAGCTTATATCATAGTCTTGTAGCAAGATTGCAGTGCAAGCTTGCAGCAATAGAACATATTGTTACTAGCCACAAACTTGTCACAAGCTTACTCTGTAAGCTTGCGCACCTTGCACAGCTAGCTTATGTGCTGATTAAGCAGCGACTTAAAAACCCCCGAGCAACAAGTTTCGTGTAAATTGCATACAGTTTTTGAAAATTCGTCAGCCATATTGGATCCACCATATAATGAAAACTATGAAGGCAGCGGTCAGGCCTGAAGAAACGCAAACGAAGATACTGTCTGTTCGGAGGATCAAGAGAAATTATCTCCTTTTGGTTCTCAAGAGGGGACAGGGTCTTTCGAGTTTCAGCAGTGCCCTGGCCACTGCGCTCATGGGAAAAGCCGAGGTGAGGACTGTTGTCTCGACGAGGTCGATAGAACACGGGTCGCCTGAACTCAGTTTAACCCTAAGCTTTTGCTACTTCTGATTTTTTTGTTCAAATGTATTCTTTAGGGTTCAAATAATAAGAAAACTTTTTTTAAAATCATTTAACGAGCTATTCTTTTTTGCGAGCCAAAAATTGAAAACATGACAGTTGATTTTGTAAATATAACATTTTTTATGTGAATTCAAAGAGCTGTTTGATGCAAAATTAATTTAAACGTAAAAGAAATATTTATTTGGATCTATTTAAACATAAAAGAAACAAAACGTTATTGATGAAAGAAATAATCAATTGAAAAATACATAATTACCTAGAAAATGTAACAAATTTATACATGATGACTGTTATACTCAATTACAGCTTTTAATAATCTTGTTTGGTACTCAGGGTGGTTTTCAGATACCCGATATTTTTTCCACACATTGTTTTAAAATCAGAATGAACTGATTCCATAGCTTGTTCTCTGTAAAATCCGAGCCATCTCTTAGAAGAGTATCCACTTTATTCAAGAATATTTTGCAGGAATTGCCTTTAAAACCGGTGCCTCCATGAGTTGCACATTGCACAAATTTGTCCATTTATTCGTTTCTTCTTTAAATTTATCCTGCATGTGGCTCACAATTTTATTTACAACTCCAAGCATTAAATAAAGTTCTGGAGGGGCAATGATCTTTAAAATTCTTGTATCAGCGTCGCCAGTAAAAACTGAAATGTTGATACAATTTTTGTAGTTTTTCGCATTTTTCATGACTGATCCCGCTTTTTTCCAAGCTTCAAAATTAGACAATGTGTTTCCTATAGTTCGGATTGGTCAACTGCAGAGTCCATGCCAGGGTGAAAGTAAAGAGGTGCTTTAGATGCCTCTGCTACGGCCATCTGTCTGGAGGATGCAGAGGACCGGACAGAAAAGCGGCTTCCTGGAGGTGTGGCAGTACTGACCACAAGAAGGATCAATGCACAGGCGAAGCTAGGTGCATTGATTGTTCTGATCGTGGGTTGGAGGACACAAAGCACTCTTCATGGAGCAGGGCCTGTCCGGTGTACTGAAAGATGCTGGTAGATCTGAAGTCCAGAGCTTAGATTTCTCCAGATAAATCTCAGGAAGGGACGTGTCGCGCAAGATCTCCTAATGCAGACTGCCAGAGAGTGGAGTGCTGATATACTACTTTTCAGTGAGCAGTATAAGAAGCCTGACTTCTCTGTCTGGTTTGAGGATGTATCAAGAAGATCAGGTATTCAAGTCTGTAACCCGGACATCGCCATTAGTGACTTTCTTGACACTGACATGGGGTTCGTTTGGGTGGATGTGGCGGGGGTACGCGTGTACAGCTGTTACTTTTCTCCAAACGATCCCATTAAAAAATTCGATGCCGAGATTCAGGCTCTTGAGAGCATCAAGGCTTTCGGCGGGGATGTCCTCATTGCGAGAGACTTCAATAGTAAGTCGCCGGAAGGGGGAGAGTCGTTCAGACAGGAGGGGAATTTTGGTATCGCATATGGTTGCAGCAAACGATCTAGTGGTGATGAACCGGGGTCGAGAGTTCAAGTTTAGACGCAAGGTAACAGGGTCTATCATTTATTTGACAATTGCGTCACCTCGCGTTGCCCTCAGAATAAGGGGGTGGGAGGTACTGGCGGAGACGACCATGAGCGACCACCAGTACATAGAGCTTATAGTCGCTGAGGAAACTCGAAGAGGGTACAAAAGCCCGCATGTTGGCCAAAAGAGACCCTCTTGGAACCTCAGACGGGTAAATAGGGAGAAGTTGGCAGAGTCTGTAGCTGATGCCCGAGCTATACGTGAGCTGGGCTGGATGACAAAGCCAACTTCTGTGGATGACAAAGTGCGTAAGGCGAGGCAAATAATTATTGCAGCGTGCAATTACTCAATGCCTCGCCGGCAACAACAAAAAAGAACTAGGAAGGGAGCTCTGTACTGGTAGAACGAGGAACTAGCCCGCCTTAGAAAAGAATGCAATGCAGCAAGAAGGAAATACACCAACTCTAAGGGAGACCTTCAGCTGCAAGAAGAGTGGCATAAAGCCAGGCATCTCTTTAAGCGGGCTGTGAAAGGTAGCAAAAAATCGTGTTGGAAGGCCCTGATCGGAGAAGCAAAAAATGAAGGATGTCTTCACTCTTGAAGAGCTTAAAAAGGTGGCGAAGACGTTAAGAGGTGGCAAAGCGCCAGGCAGGGACGGAATACCCAACGAGATTCTCAAGCAGGTTGTCGATGTTTATCCAGAACTACTTCTCGACGTCTTTAATACATGTCTTGAGAGTGGAGTGTTCTTCAATGACTGGAAAACACAGAAGGTGGTCCTCCTAAAAAAAGGGGATAAACCTTTGGATAAAGTCTCATCGTTTAGACCAATATGTTTATTTTATTTATTTTAATATCCTGATAGGCGAAAATAGCCTATCGGAGAATCAATTTGGTTTTAGGAAAGGCCGAACGACAGTAGACGCGATTTTAGAAAAAGCGAAAAAAGTTAAAGACAAAGTTTAAAAAAGGGCGAAAAAGGGCTTCTGCGCGCTAGTTACGATAGACATCCGGAACGCGTTTAATTCTGCGAGATGAGATAATTGTGTAGAGTCAATGAGACGTAAAGAGGTACAGACGTATCTGCTGCGAATGATAGAAAACTATCTTATCGACAGATGGGTTGTGTATGAGAGCGATGCATGTCATATCAAAGAGGAAATGACTTGCGGAGCTCCCCAAGGATCAAGGGCTTAAGTTTTGGCCAACATATTAACATCTCAACGCTCAAAGCCACTGAATGCATGGGAAACCTTTCGAGGATGATGCCCAATATCGGTGGCCCCAGGGAAAATAAACGAAGACTGGTGGCGACAGTGGTTCAATCAAAGCAGCTATATGCTTCCCCTGTATTGGCCTCAGCCCTTAAGATCCACAGCATCTCTGATAGACTTCTCTCGGCACAGAGCGAGCCAGTAAGGAGAATAACGTCAGCCTTCAGAACGGTGTCTGACTGCGCTCTCCGGGTGCTTGCTAGCTAGATTACCGCCAAGGGACTTGTTGGCAATGAAAAGGCAGGAAAATTTCCAGCTCTCCAAAAATCTGGTGGGCAACCCGGAGCGTAGACAAAGACTCAAGGTTTTAATCCGCACCGAGTCAAGAAAAAGACTCGTTCTGAGTTGGCAGGAGAGATGGGATGGGGTTTTACGCAGCAGCAGCGTGGGCTCCCTCACTTAAAATAAGAAATAAAACCATCTGCGATGATATGCTGTCTGCCCAGAGTCAGGAGGACTCAGGAAGGCCTGCATCCGCAAGAATGCGAGGAGCAGACTCGTTGCGACTTGGCAAGACACGGGTGTTTTAACGCGTACCTGTATCGCTTTAAATTACGCGAAAATAAGGTGTATGGACACATTTATGAGGTTGTTCCTGTGGACAACGCAGAGCACACCCTCTATTCATGCAAGAAGTGGGACTTGGAGAGGCGGGCCATGTTCGAAGGTGTAAATAGTCAAGTTAGACTGGAGAACATGGTATCGCTGATGATCCAGTCAGAGAAGAATTGGTGGCAAGTCGAGAACTTCATGATTTCGGTCATGTCGAGGAAGGATCTCGACAGCCGCCAAAAGCGTAATTTAAACAGCTTTTAATTTGTTTGTTTAGTTTACCTTAATTTATTATTGTTATTTATTTGTCCTTTTACAAATTTAATTTATTTTGAGATTTACTTGTCCTTATTGGCGATTCAAACAGTTCAAGCAGCGCCACTGTTGGAACTAATATAAGTAGGACAGCTGGTCTATGTTTCTGTTTGTTTACTTAAACTTTATAATTATTTTAATAAATAAACTGTATATTAAACAATTAAATAAATTATTTTATTAAAATCATTACAAAGATTAAGTAAATAAACAGAAACATAGACCAGCTGTCCTGCTTATATTAGTTCTAACAGTGGCGCTGCTTAAACTGTTTGAATCGCTAATACACTTTTAATTTATTTCGTGTTTTTATTTGATATTATTTATTTTAATTTATTCTGTGATTTACTTGTCCTTATACAACTTTTACTTTTTGACTTTATATGTTTCTGTTTTACATCCGTTAATATTTTATCTTTTGAAATTTTTAACACTTTTTTAACATTTGTTTTTTTTATTTCTATTATTGTTGTGCTGTTAATTCCGCTTTTACATTATATTCTTTTATTTTATCAACCCCACATAACCTTGGAGTGCGGAATCCAAGGTATCTGTAGGCAGATTTCTCAAAAGTCCCTAAGTAAACAAAAAAGAATTCAATTATTTTTAGAAATAATAAAATTCTTCGCCGAAATTCAATTATTTTAGAAAAATTTTAATAACATTTTTAGAAATATTTTAAAATTATTTTCATAAATAATAAAACTCATCGCAGGATTTTAATTAATTTTGGATACAATATTTTAATCAAATTCCTCGTAAAATGTAATTATTCTTAACAATTTTATTAAAATTTGTCAAAAGAATTTAATTATTTAAAAATTTGTTGATAAAATTCTTTATGAGAATTCAATTTTAACAAACATTAAATTATTCAGTAAATTATTTATTTTTCAATTTAAGTAATTAAATTTTTCTAGAATTTTCTAATAAAAATTGATTAAAAAATAAAATGACCGAATAATCGATTTATTGTTTATAAAAATAATTGAATTGAGCTCCCAGATCAAAAGACTCGACTTGCGCTCGAACGCACGTACTAATACCAGTCGGGTAGCAGTGAGCGCGCAAAAATTATGTGGAATATCCCCTCAATATCGCAGCAATATTCCCTCAATGTCACAGCAATATCCCCTCAATATCGCAGGAATGTCACAAGGATATTAAAAAAAAGCGGACATTATGATACTTCCTCAATCTCACAGGAATATTCCCGATAGATATCGCCATGACATTCAGGTGATACAGAGTGTTTCTTGGGTTGGATTTCTATTTTAATTATTAATTAATCATTTCATTTATGCATTTATATTTTTTATTTCTTTCTCTATTCACTTTGAAAATGGATCAAGTAATTTTTGTTTTTTCTATTTTAGTTAAAAGTTGGTGAAACTGCAATTTGATCTGCGTCGATGTATTTGAATTCTATCATGCAGTGCGAGAGAAAAGAAACAAAATGGCGTAATTTAACGGGTATTCGGGTGCTTGTGGAGCTTTTGTGTCTTTTTCTATTGTTTCTTTTGTAGTATTTACATGTGTAATTAATAATCAATTAAGCAATCCAGTTAGTTAATCGTATGAAATTGTATGGAACAAGTGTTCGTGTAGTGTAAATAATCGTCGTTTTTGATCAGCGAATTACAATGTAAGACCCGGATGACGGCATTGCTATGTGTATATACTGGTCATTGAGGACTTCTTTAAAAAAGAATCGCAGTCAATTAACAAGGGCATATAAAGGATAAAAAATAAAATAAAAAGTCGAACATCAAACAATCCAATGAACCCAGAATGAGTAATTGAGTATAATCAAACTTTTCTTCGATATCAAATTTTGTACTCAACTTGAATCACAGATATTTCTTGTCACGAAATTGGTGCATAAAGCATTTGGACGCGCCTCTATTTCTCCCTCAAAAGGGAGGTTGTCAAGGAGGAATGGGACACACATTAAAAAATGTCAGAAACTTTTAAAATTTTGGGGATGAGTTTCTGATAATATGTTACAGTCTACGAGAAAATGTGCCTTAGCTCCGGAATATGAATTCTACGGGAAACGTATTAGAAGCTGGACCCTCCTAATTGGTTCAAATTATGCACATGTTTGAACATTTATAACAAAAAAACTATAAGTATTGAATTTTGTACGTGAAAGAGGAACGCAAAATTTATAGAGTTCTATTAAAATTCGATATAAATTTTTTAGGAGCTAAGGCACGTTTTGTCGTGGACCGTCACATATTATAAAACAGCTCACAGAGTTTAAAAATGTTTGTCTGAATAGTTTAGAAGTTATAAATTTATTAATTTAATATTGTCTCTTATGGAAAATTTAAATACTCGGTTGTTATCAAATAAAAATGATATTTCCAGATGTCAACATTTTTTGTCTCAAATATATTTTGAAGTTCAATATGTCAGCTTCAATAAATAAAATATTTTTCAAGTGTATGTGCATCACATTTACTAATTGATTTGAACTTATTTTTCATATTTTTCATTTTCTTAGGTTACATCTTAGTACCATTACTTCTAAAAGTTTTGTTTCCTACTGATAAAAAATGTTAATATCTTTTAAAAAACAATATTATTTTAATGTAATTAACCCTCCATCCGTCGCATCTTTTTTTGTAACGCGATCCGTCGCAGGTGAGGAAACTTCTCACCCATCGTAAATTAATCGAAAATTGTTATAAAATGACAAATTTTTTTTGGAATCTTCATTATAAATTCCAAACAACCTATTGCAAGTAAAATTAACTTTTATTTTCTGTTAATTATTTTAATAAAAAATTAATAACAAATGAAATCGAGTATACGCGGTCAGTCGCACGGTGAGAAGTTTCCTCACTTTGCGTCAAAAATTCTTGACATTTGCTGCTTAAAAATTCAATTACAAAAAAAATAAAAAAATGAAAACACAAAAATTATTTTAAAATAAAGAAGAAGAGTGTTGTGAAAGGTACTGAGATTATGAAATTATAATTTTTTGTATTTTAAAAGTTATAAATAAAAAAAGAAACTGGGTGAGGAAACTTCTCACCATGCGACGGATGGAGGGTTAATGTTTTTTAGTCATAATTTAGTTACCATCTTTGTTTCTTAAAATTTAAACTTTACTACATAGCGTTAATTTCAAAATAGAGATTTTATCTAAACGTCATTAACTTTTTGTCATATTCTATGTCCCATTCCTCCTTAAAATAGGAATTCAGGGAATAAAATTATTAAACATTACAAATATTATATTTAAAAAATATGTTAATTAGAAAAGTTTTAATTAAATGTTACATATAAAAAAATATATATAAAGTTATATACATGTACATGTATAAAATGAAAACTAATGTTGCATGTGTGAGTTGTGAAAGCATTGAAAAGTTTTGTAACAGAGAAGCTTGCGAAATTCGTTTCCGCGGTATGTTATCGGTCGTTTTCCATTTCCAGGTGACATTTTCTCTCCTGGCATTGAATTGCCTGTTGAGGCTTCTTGTTATGTAGAAATGTAAAGCAGGAAACTTGCGTTTGCTGGATACTATTCTCAATCAATCGGTTTTCTAGTTGTAGTTGCTGATATCGAAATAATAGAGGGTGTGATTTAGCAGCATTGGCAAAGAGTGACAAAGAGAGGAGAAAACTGTATTCTCATGACAGGTTGAGTCACATTGAAAACCGTTTGAGCTTCAAATATAAGGTAATATATAACTATATAAGGTAAAGTTATTTTCGTATCAAGGGCGCAAAATAGGTGATTTCGCCAGAGTCGTAATCACCTTTGCGCCCATGATGCTAACATAATTTTTTGTCCTAACTGCATGGAAAGTATCACATTGAGGGCGCACGAACGATTACTCATATTAGTTAAAAATTAAACTCTATATAAATTTTAACTTTGGTAATTATGCAGAAGAAGGACTTTTCCCAATTTTAAAGATTTTCGGTTAACTTTTTTTTGAATGTCTTTTCTTTGGCTAGTAATTAAAGAATCCGCTGGGGGAGGATGAAAAAGTTAGTCACAGAACGCAAGGGATGGGAAACAAAATTTTTTTTTTGGTTTTTGACGTTTTACTCTTAAAATATTAAAAATTTTGAAAAATGTTCTACATAAAAGTTGTAGACCTTGTTAAGATACACATTTTATGTTACATGCAATTTTTTCATAAATTGAGTATTTTTCGAGAAAAACACAAAACACGGAAAATAACCATAGAAACGTTTTAATGCAGAAGGGAGTCAAATTAACATCCTAGATGGTACTAGAAGGTATCCAACTTAGACCAGACCACCCTCCAACGTTTAAAAAAAGGCGTCTTGAAGGTGCATCCACAGCACATCGCTCAAAGGCGGGCGAAGCCCGCCGCACCTGATTTCCTTTAACGTTTTAATGCAGAAGGGAGTCAAATTAACTTTCTAGTTGGTACTACAAGATGTCTAACTTAGTCCAGACCCCTCTCCATCGGATTTGACTCCCTTTCTGCATTAAAACGTCAAAGGAAATCAGGTGCGGCGGGCTTCGCCCGCCTTTGAGCGATGTGCTGTGGATGCACCTTCAAGACGCCTTTTTTTAAACGTTGGAGGGGGGTTTGGTCTAAATTGGATACCTTCTAGTACCATGTAAGAAGTTAATTTGACTCCCTTCTGCATTAAAACGTTTCTATGGTTATTTTTCGTTTTTTGTGTTTTTCTCGAAAAATACTCAATTTATGAAAAAAGTGCATGTAACATAAAATGTGTATCTTAACAAGATCTACAACTTTTAAGCAGAACATTTTTCAAAATTTTTAATATTTTAAGAGTAAAACGTCAAAAACCAAAAAAAAAATTGTTTCCCATCCCTGGCGTTCTGTGACTAACTTTTTCATCCTCCCCCACCGTATTCTTTAATTACTAGCCAAACAAAAGACATTAAAAAAAAAGTTAACCAAAAATCTTTAAAATTGGGAAAAGTCCTTCTTCTGCATAATTACCTTAACTTTTTTAAGTCAAATGATATAGAATGATGGATGTTTTTTATATAGAAATAAGAAAACAATGTATTCTGGAAATAAAGAATTTATTTATTTAGTACGTAGTAATTAATAATTAAACAAAACTGAAACAAAAACGTTCAAAATTGACAATTTTTACAACCGAAATGGGTTCTTTAATTAAGTAAAAACATATTTTTCGGCATCCCTTTGCCGAAAGTACTATCTTCCCGGTTTGATTTGGCTCTGGGAATACTGACTTTTGTAACCGGCTCGACTGACCCCACGAGCGCTCTGATTGGTTACAGGAATTTCAATACACGTACTCTCAGATGCATTAATGCTGTCCTTCCGGTTAGACGGTATTGTGGAAAGTCGTATGATTTCTGTCAAAATGTTTTTAGTTCATGACATATGAGAACATTCGTATGTCACGAACTAAGAATATTTGATAGAAATGACACAACTTTTCAAAATTCCTTTCAACCGGAAGTACAGCATTAATGCATCTGAGGGTACATGGTTATCATATTAAAAATTTTGAGTTTGAACGACATTTTATAGATGTCACTTGATCGGTAATGTAGGTTACTACTCTCAATATAGACATATTTCGAACCGATGATCGTAAAATATTTTTTAAATTTTACTTCCAATTAGTTTTTACTTATAATTTTTTTCATGCCCGCCCCGAGTAGCTAAGTCTCTGTTTTGCCATGACTTTGCAAAAGTCGGGCGGACAGGTTATTGAGCTATTTTATTATTTACATAATAATTATTTAACGTACTTTCGGCTGAGAACACAGAAAAATTGTATACGACACACGGAAAGAAATTTGGATACTCTGGGCGAGCGTGATATATAAAGTATCGGCCTTATATATCACGCCATCCAGGAAATCCAACTTTCTGACCTAGTATCGTAATATATAGGGAGTAACATCTTTATAGTACAGGGTAGCATAACTATATTTTTTTAACATCTGTGATGGTAACCAGTAGCATAATGATACTATCGTGTAACATCATGTTTTTAACATTAAAATCTTATTATACATTCTCTCAGTGTACGTACTTTACATATGTGTATACGAAACCAAGTATTTTATGTAAAAAAATAAAGTAACGCAACATTTTCTTACTTTATACAACTCAGGCGTATTATGGTCACTTTATCTATCTGTACAGGCGCGTACTAAGTTCCCCCTTGTAACCCAGAAGTCAATAAAGAAACCATTATAGCCCTAGGGAGATAAAGGCTACATTATTGACCGCTCACAGGTCAATAAAGTACCCTTTATCTCCCTAGGGCAATAATGGTTACTTTATTGACCAGCTGGGTTATATGGGAGAACTTAGCATGCACCGGTACAGGTAGCATAGAGTAACCATAATACACTTTTGTTGTATAAAGCAAAGTATGGAACAAGGGAGGTAACCTCGATTGTTGCATAATGTACTATTATACCCGGTAAAACGAAAGAAGCGGGCGTAAAATAGTTTGCGCCCGCTTCCCCTACCCCTGGGTGGGAAAGAGTTACTTTGCGCCCGCTCTAAGTGCCTGAAATGACATACTTTCCGTGCAGGTAGGAAAACAAATATACTATTTTTCACTTATTTGGAATACTCTAATTTTTTTAACTACACGGAAAAAATTAGTCGCTAAAGTTTTCAGCTACCACTCGAAGACTCTCGGATATGAAAAAATACTTTATAAACTTATAGAAATACTCTGATTTTAGCAGAAATTATTTTAAAAAAGTCGAGGACTTTTTATAAACCTAGTAGCGGAAAAAAGTCGTGGAATTATTGTAACACTTTGATAGAAAGTTTCGTCGGCGAGTAGAGGAAAACGGTGCGCAGAAAAGATGCGCATACTCTCAGGCGATAAACGCGATCTGCAGTCAATTTAATACCGTTCATTTACAAATTCTTGTGTACAGTGTTTGTGAATTATATTAAGGTACCGTCCCATGTCTGCGTGAAACGGGAAACGGAAAACGTTCAACCAATAAGAATTTTCTTTCAGAATGATTTCCATTGGATCGGAAGATGTTATTGGCTAAACGTTTTACGTTTCCCGTTTTCACGCAGGCATGGGACGGTACCTTTAGAGGATTAAAATCTTTTTGTAAATATAAAATATAATTATTAATTATTAAATACGTTTTTACAATAATGAACAGAAAATAATTTTATTGGCTTAATTATTATTTTAATTAAATATTATCATTTTTCTATTCATCTAATAAATTAAAAATAATTGTAAAATAGTCCTTAACGTATACTGAAATACTCTTTAAAATTCTAAAATATGTTGAAGAGAAATATTTGAGATTTTTAATTTTCAAAATATTGCACTTTTTCTCGCAAGCGGTAAAGAAAGGTTCCATTTAGTATATAAGGACGATGAAAAAGTAGATTCATATAGCGTGCGAAACAACGAAAGTGTAGGATAATATGCGTATTGGTGTTAGCTATTTAGTTTTAGGTAGGTGATTAGTGATTAAATAGTGTCAAATTACATGTGATGAGTGTCGTGATTATGTATAAATGTAGGATTGTAATTAAATATAAGGCATAAAAAGAATGAAATAAATAAGAACTGAAAGAATTTTTTTTACTGGTCCGCAGAATTTTTCATTTTGCGCGACTATCGTTGAAAGTTTAGAATACTGTAGAAGAAAATTCGGACACGTCTTTTTTCCTCGACTGTCGCTGAATCGTTCGCACTGGCTGTGTTTTCATTTTCCTCGACTGTCGCTGAATCGTTCGCGCTGGCTGTGTTTTCATTTTCCTTGACTGTCGCTGAATCGATCATGCTGGCTGTGTTTTCATTTTCCTTGACTATCGCTGAAAGTTTCAAATCCTTTTTCTAAATTCTCTTCGAATGTAGTACATTTTTTCTTCGATCTTTCAATATGATTTTTAAAACAGAGTGATTTAAATACTTTCGACTATATCCGAAAGTCTTCTACAAAGTCGAGGAAAATTTCAGCAACTAATTTTTTTCGTGTATTAATAACACAGGTCTACAAGGTTTTTTTTGAAGATACACGGAAAAAATTAGTCGCTGAAGTTTTCAGATACTACTTGAAGACTCTCGGATATGAAAAAATACTTTATAAACTTATAGAAATACTCTATGATTTTAGCAGAAATTCTCTAAAAAAGTCGAGGACTTTTTATAAACCTAGTAGCGGAAAAAAGTCGTGGAATTATTGTAACACTTTGATACAAAGTTTCGTCGACGAGTCGAGGAAAACGGTGCGCAGAAAAGATGCGCATACTCTCAGGCGATAAACGCGATCTGCAGTCAATTTAATACCGTTCATTTACAAATTCTTGTCTACAGTGTTTGTGAATTATATATTGGAGGATTAAAATCTTTTTATATGTATATATAAAATATAATTATTAATCGTTAAATAAGTTTTTAGAATAATGAACAGAAAATAATTTTATTGCCTTAGTTATTATTTTAATTAAATATTATCATTTTTCTATTCATTTAATAAATTAAAAATAATTGTAAAATAGTCCTTAACGTATACTGAAATACTCTTTAAAATTCTAAAATATGTTGAAGAGAAATATTTGAGATTTTTAATTTTCAAAATATTGCACTTTTTCTCACAAGCGGTAAAGAAAGGTTCCATTTAGTATATAAGGACGATGAAAAAGTAGATTCATATAGCGTGCGAAACAACGAAAGTGTAGGATAATATGCGTATTGGTGTTAGCTATTTAGTTTTAGGCAGGTTATTAGTGATTAAATAGTGTCAAATTACATGTGATGAGTGTCGTGATTATGTATAAATGTAGGATTGTAATTAAAAATAAGGCATAAAAGGAATGAAATAAATAAGAACTGAAAGAATTTTTTTACTGGTCCGCAGAATTTTTCATTTTCCGCGACTATCGTTGAAAGTTTAGAATACTGTAGAAGAAAATTTGGACACGTCTTTTTTCCTCGACTGTCGCCGAATCGTTCGCACTGGCTGTGATTTCATTTTCCTCGACTGTCGCTGAATCGTTCGCGCTGGCTGTGTTTTCATTTTCCTCGACTGTCGCTGAAAGTTTCAAATCCTTTTTCTAAATTCTCTTCGAATGTAGTACATTTTTTCTTCGATCTTTCAATATAATTTTTAAAACAGAGTGATTTAAAAATTTAAATACTTTCGACTACATCCGAAAGTCTTCTACAAAGTCGAGGAAAATTTCAGCAACTAATTTTTTCCGTGTATCGGAGTGGTTTCCCATGTATTTTTGTGCGCTAAATACGATCCCGATCTCCAAAATTACGTATCACGTCAGGATTTTGAGAAAAGTGAGGGTAAAGACCCACAAAAATGTACTTTTGAAGAATTTAAGTATTTTTTTCTCCTTCACCTAACGTGCTAGAAGCCTTATTGTAGTCTTAAATTAAAGTTTGAATATTTACATACTAGGCCATTTTAAAGTTCAAAATCGTGTACAGCGCATAAAAATACATTGATAACCACTCCAATAACCAAAAAAAGCAAAATAAATTTTTTAAGGCTTATTACCCCCACTTTTTTCAACATCCTTAATTTTTTTTATTTTGGCATTGTGGGTCTTAAAGTGTAAGATTTATTCTTTAATTTAAAACTACATAGAAGTTTCTAGCACGTCAGGTTAAGGAGAAAAAATATTTAAATTCATCAAAAGTACATTTTTGCACGGAGAAAAATGGTGTTGAGTTTCTAGTAAAAGTTCCTATAGAATAGTAATAATTCTACTTTCATATTAAAAATTACTATTCATTGTAAAATGTACTTTGCATGAAGTAAATATTACTTTTTCTGGTAGTAAAAATTACTAATAGTAATTATTACTAGGCGTTTAATAAAATTTAGATTCCTTGAAGTAAATTATACTTTTTCAAAAAAGTAAAAAGTCTTCGAAAAAGAAGCAAAAGTTACTATTTCTCGAGCAGTTTCAAAATTACTACTTTCAAGTAGTAATTTTTCATCGAAAATAGTATAATTATTACTATTTTTTACTCCGTGTGAGGGTCTTTACCACCCACTTTTCTCAAAATCTTTTACATTTTTTAGACCTCACAAATTTGGGTCTTAAAGTGCACAAATACAGCTTTAATTTTAGACTAAATAGAAGTCTTTGGCATATCAGGTTTATGAGAAAAAAAATACTGACAACATCAAAAACACGTTTTTTAAGTGTTTACCCCCACTTTTCTCAAAATCGTGACGTGATAAGCAATTTTGGAGACCGGGATCGTATTGAACGCACAAAAATACATGAAATGCCACTCCGATATCTTAAAAAAAGTCGAATTTTGTAGACCTGTGTAATTAATGTTACTCTTCTTTTAGGTTAAAAAAGTGATATAAAAGATATGCAAATCGAAACGATTTTAGATATAGGTTTTCAAAATTGGAAACCATTTTCAATCTTTAATTAAAAATTGCTTTTTGTTTTCATTAATAGGAGTTATTGAATATTCTCTATCTAGAGGACATAATTTTCCCCTTTAATTTTTTGTTTCAACTTATTTACAATATTAATTCGAAGTTTGTATTATCCCAGGGCCATCTTTAGAGATATGGTGCCCCGGGGCAAAATTTTCAAGGCGCCCCCTTCAAGGTATCACATTAGGGTGTCCGTTAAAATGCGACTTTCAAATTTGGTTTACTCCACCCCCTAGTTTGGTTCCAATAAAATAAAAAAAAATTTCCCAAAAATTTGAAGCCGATTGATTTAAATTCAATTTTCAAAAATTTTCAAAATGGCGGATTTTTAAAGTGGATCATAAAAATGCACAAAACAAATTTACATTATTTATTTACAATTTGTTTTACATTTATATTTTTATAACTTTCCTCTGCTTTTAAAATCGATTATTTACACGGAGAAAAATGTATTATATGTGATATAATCCAGATTATACTTCTTATGATATTTTTACATTGTATATGGGACAGTTAACCAGAATTATAAAATTGAGTATCTAAGTATTACCACTTTCAAATTATTGATCATATTAATTTGGATTATAAAACTTGCATCAATATAATTGGTCTTTACGTTATTTTAAATAAATAAAATTTTGACAAATCAGAACTAACCCATAAATTAAAAAAATTAATTAAATATTTAATTGCCTAATAATAAAATTTAAAAAAATTTAAATTTGTTGTTGCGCTAATAATTTATTAATTAAATTAATTGACCAATCACTAACTTTATTTTTTTTTAATATAAATTTATTTATTCGTAAATTTCTGGTAATTTCATTTTTATAAATCTACAAAACTATTTAAAAAATTATTATTGCTTTCTCATATAGAGGAAGTATGGTAATACAAAAATTTTTCGACTTCAATTTTTTGACATATCTTTATGTTATTTGATAAGAGTTAAAAAATGACATTTTTAAAAAATGTTATTCCGTATGTGTGTGTGTGTGGCTGTGTAAACATCACATTTTTATAAATATCTCCAAATTATAAAGAGCTTTTGGACTGAAGTTTTTTTTAAATTGTAGGTCTCATCTGCGGAGATAAAATAAGAGTACTTTGAGACAGATTAATAAAGTTTAACTATATATTTTTTTTATTTTTTATTTTTCAAAAAAACGTTTTTTGCCCACAGGGGCTTTAATTACCATTATAGTATTCATTTTTAGGGTTCCGTACACCTACGGTGTACCGACGGAACCCTATTGGTGAGACTTTTGTGTCCGTAGCCAAATCGTGCCCCCCCCCCCCCCCCTAGTAGCTAAACTATTTGACCTAGAGAGCTCTTTGGTACAGATGCGTATTTTCACATGTATATTACAGAAAAAATATAGAGAATGTGATTGGAGGTGACGGCCACAGCGTTGTCAAGGAAATAACAAGATTTTTCGCCAAAAATGCACAAAAAGTGTCCATTCCCCCCCCCCTTAACTTCTAAACTATTCAACTATTCAACAAAAATATAAAAATAATACTTGTAATATTGTAACAACAATTGGTAGGATTTTTTTCACTTTTGTATTATTTTTGAAAGTTGAATTTTCGACACTTGGTTAAAAATAAATAACAAAGAAAAATGGAAGTATTACATATTTTATATTATTATCAATAAGCGAACAGAAACTAATTTTTTAAATTTGTTCCCGAATTGGTTCCTGTTCGCTTATTGCTTGTAATATAAAATATGTAATACTTCCATTTTTTTGTTATTTATTTTTAACCTAGTGTAGAAAATTCAACTTACTAAAATAATACAAAAGTGAAAAAAATCCTACCAATTGTTGTTACAATATCACAAGTATTATTTTTATATTTTTGTACGGAACCCGTCAATTTTGTTAATAAAATAAAATTGCTAATGCATATGATGCCCAAATAATAAAAAGAAGTGTGATCCCTGTTTATAGTGTTCAATACTGCACACCCAGAGAAAAGGTATATTTTGCTCAGAACCAACTTGACTTTTTATTTGTTTCAAATAAATTTTGTTTGGTTTAAATAAAATTTTATTTAGTTCAAATATTGGGATCTCTTGTGGCTTAATAATTTGACCTACTCTTAGTAGTACCATTTTTCGACACCGCGTTATAAAGCTACTCTGTTTGGTGGAAGCTGGACAAGTTTAGACAAAACGACCTACTGTCAATGGTTTCAAAAATTTTCAACAGAGAGCGTCTCACAGTACAAGAGATCCCAATATGTTTTATCTATGTCGAATAAAATTTTTATTTAAAACAAATAAAAAATATAGTTGATTCTGAGACAAATATACATTTATTAAACTCAAATAAAATATATTTGGTTTAAATATAACATTTTTCTCTGGGCATTAACGAACACAAACTTATGACAATCCAAACGTGCGTATTTCTGATTCTCACTTTTCATTCTTCATAACAATAGTACAACACTAATAAAGAATCGCGTCAATGAGCTCGTTACGATTTCTCTACATTGATATCTCTATTATTAAACAGAGGTGTTATAAGTTAGTGGGGATCTCAAAGACGTCAACTTTGATAGTGTGATTTCTTGTAATTAAAACGCAGTAAGAGTAAACACTTCTTGCGATCGATCATGCGAATAAATTTCGTGTCGTTCATGTTATTAGTTTTATTTTATTATTTTTTAATGTGTTTAATTTCGTCTTTTTATGACTGTTTACATTTACGGAATTAATATAAATAATTGTAGTTATTTATACTCTCTACTTTACGAAGCTTATAAAAAAGCTTACGCCCAAAAATCAAAGTAGGTAATACAATCCGAAATAAATGCTTTCTGGGCTGTTTTAAAGAAAAGTGAAAATGTGAATAATGTCGTCAACGACGAAATAAAAAATTTAAATCTAACAGCTACAAACAACAAGGTAAAACTTTTGAATTATTTTTCGGCAAAGCCATCTGGAAATATTGCTCCTGAAAGAAATAAAGTTTCTATACTAAAACATCAAGAAGAGTCATTAGACTCGAGTATTTTTCATGTAAATGTAATATAAATTTATGAAATATAATATAAAATATTTAAATAATAATTTAAAATTCTGGGAATTTTAAATTACCGAAATGATAGACACACTGGTTTTAAAATACAAAGTTTTCACTTAAAATTATTTGTATGATAGGTTGATGTTGTAAATATTGACGACAAACCAAAGGAAAATCCATTGATTAAATCTCGTGAAAAACCGTCTCAAGGATTGTCACAAAAAAAGGTAAACGTGCTTGAAAGTCGTTTAAATAGTTTGATCATGGCGCTTTGAGATCAACATCCTGAATTAACAAATCAGCTCAAACCTCGAGAAAGAAAAGGAAGGCCAAGAATTGAAAATGATCAATCTGATCTCCTCAAGGTAGGTTTATCTAAGCATAAAATATTATTTCTTTATAAAAAAATCTGGAAGTTGTGAAATTAAAAATACATAAAAATAAACAATGTAAATAAATATTTTTTTTATTTACAAATTTACATTTTATATCAAAATAAAAATCCATTTTTATCAGGTAATATCGGAAATCACTCTATTTGGAGCAGCTGCACATGAGCGACGTCGATCAGAAATGATTCGCAGTTGTTGCACATTAGATGAACTTCACGCTGAAGTACTGAATCAAAGATTCCGTATTAGTCGCACTGGTCTATATTTAAGACTTCTGCTAAAATGTTCAACGTCAATTGAAGGAATACGCCACGTTGTCACTGTCCCGGTGAAGCTTTTAAGACCTGAGGCGAATCAACATGCAAACCATATTGATGGAAAGTTCTGCACGACAACCATTAGAAATTTAGAATCTCTGGCATCAGTACTCGGTCCAGATCAGGTCTTCTTTTTGTCTCAAGATGAAAAAGACAGGGTACCATTGGGAATCACTGCTGCTAATAAGCAGGCTCCCATTTTAATGAATCTTGATTACCAAGTTCGTTTACCAGACCACGATTTTATTGTTGCTGAGCGACATAAAATGATTCCCTCGGTGTACGCCGGCATTGAAATTGCAAGAAAAGGAAAAGGTCAATCGACAGATGTGTCTTACTCTGGACCCACCTATATTACAATTCGCAGTGCAAGCACTGTTCGTCTACAGCTGAATCGCATGCTGCCGACTTTGAAAGACTGATTGATAATCCAACATTTCATTCGTTCGTGAAAACCGAAGATAGCTTGGTGAAACCGATTTTCATTTCAACTTCTGACGGAGGCCCACATGAAATCCCGCGCTACGCTCGAGTAATTGCTGAAGCTGTTGAGCATTTTATGAAATATAATTTGGATGCTTATTATCTCGCAACTAATGCACCTGGACGTAGTGCGTACAATCGAGTAGAGCGACGTATGGCACCTCTGAGCAAGGAGCTCACTGGTCTGATTCTTGAACACGCACATTTTGGGTCGCACATCAACTCAAAAAATGAGACCATTGATGTCGAATTAGAAAAACGTAATTTCGAACATGCCGGTCGTGTTTTGGCTGACATCTGGAGTTCTATCAAGATTGATAATTTTTCTGTCGAGGCGGAATACATTAATCCGGAAGAATATCCAGTTGCAACTTTGCTAGTTGATGAAAAGTGGTATCCCTACTGAAAATCCCCGTACAATATCTTGTACAAGAAATTATACAAGATCTTGTATAATTTCTATACATTTCTGTCAATGAACCTGTACCATTTTCCGCATAAGAAATTGAAACAAGTTCTTGTACAAGATGTTGCACAAGATCTTGTACCCAGTAAAAAAAATTCTATACACGGACCGCGGAGTTCGTATACGAGCTCAGTAGCTCGTATGAGAAATGTGAGAAATCTCTCATACGAGCCTTTTCCGTAATGAGAAGTGTATAGATGCTTGTATACGAGGTGACTTTTAAATCATTTTTATTAATATAACACTGTTTTAAAGTAAATGTAGATAATAGAAATGAATTTTCAAAGTAAAACAAAGCTAAATTTATAAGGGAAATGAAGTTTTAAGAAAAAAAGGATAATTTTGTTCAAAAAATTTATTCACACTGAAAAAAGGTTAGAATTTGATAATTCCTTGTTACTCTAACATACCGACATTAGATATTTCTCGGATGCGGTAAGCACGATTTTGTATTAAATTTAATTATGTTATATAAGAACATTTATATAATAAATAAATAATAATATATTTATTAATTAGTAATGAAAAAACTTATTTATTCTACCGCCAATACAAAATCGTGCTTACCGCATCCGAGAAATATCTAATGTCGGTAAGAAAAAAGTCTAACCTTTTTTCAGTGTGAATAAATTTTTTGAACAAAATTATCTTTTTTTTCTTAAAACTTCATTTTCCTTATAAATTTAGCTTTGTTTTACTTTGAAAACTCATTTCTATTATCTACATTTACTTTAAAATAGTGTTATAGTAAGAAAAATGCTTTAAAAGTCACCTCGTATACAAGCATCTATACACTTCTGATTACGGAAAAGGCTCGTATGAGAGTTTTCTCATATTTCTCATACGAGCTACCGAGCTCGTATACGAACTTCGCGTTATGACAGTTTACAGTTGGCGTGCATAACATTCAGTTGATATTACACATGATCGAATTTTAACCAAATTTTGTAATTATATTATATAAATTAAATTAAAGTTAGAATACATAATTTTTTTAAAACTTCACAATCCAATTATGTTGTAAATTTCCTTGTTTTTAAATAGTGGAGGTAAGTATCGTATTGTAATTACAAAACATAACCTAAAAAAAATAATTGACAAAATGAAAAAGTAGAATTACTCATGTGGAAAAATAAAGAAGAAGAAACCTGAGTCAAATATGTCCGTCTAGTACGGTGTTATTAAGACCGTCTAGATTTGGTCTAGGATGTTATATGCGTATGCATCGATGTGTGCCCAGCTGTTAAGTAAGATGGCGCCTAATGGCGTCGTTAGATCAGTCAGCGTATGGTACATTTTCTTTGTGATTTTTAGTATTCGTTATGGTTTCTGTTTTATGTGAATCATAATGTGCTATGTTGTTGTTGTTTTCTGTTTAAATTCATTTTAAATATGCACTGAAAAAAATAGATTTTAATGTGTTTCTATGAGTTTTGATTACTCGGCTGAAGCTAGCAGTTGTACTCAGCATCAATGTTTAGGCGTCATCTATCAATATGCCTCTCCTTCAAATTTAGTAATACTTAATAATTTAAAAAACCATCGAGTACTGTTGTTTGAGAATAAATATCCACTAAATAGCAAATATAGTAAGTTTCTATTTATTAATTTCATTAATTAGTGGTTGAAACCTAAAGTTTAGTGCTGAATACAACTGCTAGTTTCATCCGGCTGTTTTGATTTGCAGTAAATTTTATTTTGCAAAAAGACTACTATCTCCAATGCCAAAGATTGGGAGGGGCACAAAGACTTACGCTTAAAGAAAGTTGAAGTGAAAAATACAGAAAGTTAAAATATTTTATTATATTTTTTATGTAAAAAAAGTTATTTAAAATTATTTCAAATACAATTAAGTCTTATCATTCTAAGAATAGTTGTCATAACATACCATGAGAAATTTTGAATAGACGTAGATTAGAATTTACTAGCACTGCTGATCAGACCAGAAACGCTGGTCTATTCTAGACGATAGCGTAGAAGTTTCGTTTCAATTCTGAACAGCCGCACGACAAGACCGTCTGCCCTTGGTCTAGAAAGACGTTAGGCGGTCTCTTAAGGTTATGTTATTCAGTGGTCACGTGCCCCATTTACTTTACAATGGAAAAACTTCCCACTGAATAACATGACCTTAAGCGCTTGGTCAGCGCCCTAAAATTTTTCCACACGGGGTATTGAATAAGGGTACAATCATAATTTTTTCCATTTTTATTCCGTCTTTATTAATAGGAAATTTTATTTAACCATTATTGTTCGTGGTATTTCGTCCGAGCAGTACCGTGGCAGTTCAGTAATGGCTACAGATAAAATTTTCTCCGTGTGGAGATTGGGAAGCCCAGTTAGGACCACATTGGAGCCCAACTGACTTTTCCACACGGAAATTACTATATTACAATCTTAGATGTATTTTTTTGTCATAGAATGTTCAGATTTGGCTAATAATTATGATTTTGAAGATTAAAGTCTTTAAAAAACAGTTTAAAACGAACAGTAAAAGTAAACAATTATGTTAATGGACATAATGAATAATAAAATATAAATATGATAATAATGGAAAGTAATTGATGTAAGTGTGAATGTGTTGATGAGTACTATATTTTATCATTTATTAATTATTATTTATGAATTTTTTTCTTATTGTTTTATTAATTACTACTAAATATTTAAATAATGGCAAACAATAATGTTATAGTAAATAATCAATAATAATAATGATAATAATGGAAAAATTAATAAATAATGTATACTTATTGTGATATGAAAAAAAATTATATTTTACTTTTTACTGATAGAAAAACGAATAAATTACTGATAATGTGACTGTCCCTTTTGTCGCGAACAGTCACATATATTAGAAGTGATAGAAAAAGTACATCTACAAATGTAAATAAATGTGTAAGCTATAATCAGTTTATAAAAAAGAGTGACAAATGGCATGCGCTGTTTTTGTTAGTAATTTTAAAAAATTGAAAATTATGAAATTTTCATAAATTTCATTAAAATAAATTTTATATTTCTCAAAATTTAATTTTATCATTTTAATAAATTATTTTGAAATATTATTGTATTTTTTGAAAAATTGTAACAACTTAAATGTTTCTTTTCAAAAATTACTAATATTATTTTTCTTTAAATATTATTAAAGTTTTGAAGCTTGTTATTTTATTAAAAAATTCTAAGAAACAATTGGATTTTGTAAAAGTTGCAGCTGTAATTTTTAGAAATAACTGAATTTCAAAAGGTTTTACATTGAAATTTTAATTAAAATGAATAACAATAAGTTTTTAAATATTTGCTCAACAAAAATTATTGAAATTTTTAATTAAATTAGAAAAATTTTTTTTAAAAAGTTTTAAAAAATCAGGTTTTTAAAAAATTCTAATTAAAATATTTTTTAAGACAATAATTGAATTTTGAAAAATTACTTTAAAATTAAAACTATCAAAAGTTTTGTCAAATCGCATAAAAATAAATTCTATATTTAAAATAATTTAATTTTATTACTTAAAATTTTTTTAAAAATATTTAATATTATTATTAAATTAAAGGAAGTGAATTTATCATCCCGCAATTTCAATATTAAATATGAAAGAAGCTATCAATTATCCGAATCAATCTCTCAAAATCAATCTCTTAAACTAGATCTAAATTCCATATGTATCGACAACACAGCTGTTCTAATTCAGAAATCAGCTTTTCTTAGAAAATCATTTTTTCATAATTAATTAATAACTTTTAAATTATCAATGAACTCCGAAAAAACGGTAGGACCGAGATTAGCACCTAGAATTTTGGTGTTTATGTAGCTCAGTGGTCAGAGAAGTCTATACCGGCAATAGAAAAGTCGTGGGCTCGTAACCCACCAGGCTACCGTTTTTTCGGAGTTATTTGATAATTTAGAAATTATTAATTAATTTTGAAGAAATGATTTTCTGGAAAAAGCAGATTTCTGTATTAGGACAGCTTATTTCATATGTAATATTTATTATTATTATTGTTAATACTATTTATTTATTTGGTTCACAGAGTCTCGCAAATTATTAAGAATGTTTTATAAAAATCGGAAATTAGAAAAAATGAAAAAAGTGAAACAACTTTTTAAAGTAGTAAAAGTAGTAAAAGTATTATATCTGTTACTTGCAAATAAAAAATTTGTATCTTAAAGCTATGATAAAAAGTATAAAGGAAATTCAATAAATTCAACACGACAATATTCATGATGTAATGTCCAAAGGAACGATTCGGCAAAAAAAATTTCTATTTTTTCGTATATAGTAGCTTCCCAATATGTTCTCAAATTTAAATTTCCTAACAAAAAAAACCGCACGTGTTTGGCAGGTATTCACAAAATTCTCGGCTCTTGTAGAATTTATATTGCACATGTATAAAGTTGCAGCTGCTACTCTTCTCTCTTTTTCTATCTATGTATATATATATATACATATCACTAAACCTTTTAAAACGAAAAAACTTCTCTTTTTCTCCCTCAAAATATCAACAAAACGCGAAAATGTAGAAACTATTTAATTGCACTTTCTCCCCACCCTCTCATTCCGTTTATAATGCAGTTTTCAAAACTTTTCTCCAAATGCAAATTGCTAGAAACCTACAAAAAAAGAAGAGAAAATAAGCAGTAAATTTTACTTTTGGAAAATTGTCGACAAAATTATATCCACGACCAGAAACTCGCCGACTAAGAAAATAAATTAAATTCTCGAAACAAATGGTTGCTGGTCTCGGCAGATAAATATTTAAATTCATAATTGGGTATTGTTATTTTGGAAAATAATTATTACTTGAGATAAGAATGATTATTATTCAAAATAAATATTATAAAATAATAAAACTAAAAGAATTATTATAATTGTAATTAATCAGACTGTCGGACCTTAATTTATAAAGAAAATAATAATACAAAAAACGTATTAAAAATATAATAAAGGTGATAATCCTAATTATTTATTCTCATTTTTACCTAATAATAATGATAATGATGGTAATAAAAAATAATAATTTTAATAAAAATAATAATAGTAAACATAACAATAAAAAATATAATGCAAAAAACAGTAAAAAAGTAGTAAAAATAAATAATAATAAATGGAGAATAGTTATAATAAAGAATCGTAGTAGAATTAATAATAAAATATTTCTAATTGTAACAATCATTCAAATAAATTAATAGATTAAATAGTTAAGAAGGCGCCTAATTAACAATAATAAATAAATATTCACTTAAAACGTAAATAGTTATTTTAATTTTAGGAAGTAGAATAAAAATTATTTAATTAATGATTGAGTAATAAATAAAAATATTAATTTGCACGAAAATATTGAAAAAAAATACAGTGGAATTTTTTTTTGTAAAACTTCTAAAAATACAAAAAAAGTAATAATGGAATATTTTGGTTTTTTTTCTCTTTTTCAGGCGGAGGAATAAAATTTCAATAAAATCTAGATACCTGAAAAATTTTGATAATGTGATATGGTAGTCTTAATCCTGACTAACTTATTTGGAACGTATATTCTCTGACCGAGCTGGGGAATTACTACTGAAAGGACTGACGTCTGACAAGGCTAGTCTCTTCACTACTGCCCGACTCAACGCGATGTGTTCCACTGTGAGGCGTGAGCAATATAGAGTTGTTCTCCTTCCGGTCTCGACATTATTACATATTTCAAAAAAAGTACACTGTTTCTTTTCTCAATCCTTTACACACAATTTTCTCATATATGGAGAAATCTTTTTTTAATATCCAATGTGTTTCTCGCCTTTGACAATTTTATTAGATTCAATTTCCTTTTTTTTATTTTATTTAAATTTTAAGTTTTCTTTTCACTTATACTAATTTAAAATTGATTTTTCCTGTTTTTTGTAATATTTTGCATAGTTTGGTTTATATTAGTTTTGAATTTTTTTAATGCGCCTCGATTTTGACCGTTAGTATCAGAGTAATTTCATTATATTTCGACTAAAGTCGTTGCCGACTAATTTAAAAAAATTATACTAATTTGCAGGAATAATTTTAAAGCTATTAGAATCACCGGAAAAAAAAAGAATTTTAAAAATATTTTTCATATTTATTGTAAAATAAGCATCTAAAGTTTATGAAATAGTCAAAGCGCTGTCACTTTTTCATCTATTAAAAAATATTTTAAAAAGACATAATTTACTA
The DNA here is from genome assembly GCA_032872475.1 of Leptopilina myrica (nomen nudum). Taxonomy (NCBI): domain Eukaryota; kingdom Metazoa; phylum Arthropoda; class Insecta; order Hymenoptera; family Figitidae; genus Leptopilina; species Leptopilina myrica (nomen nudum). The sequence continues at coordinate 11,482,832 of CM065467.1, forward strand.
TAAATCGATAGAAACAATTAATAATAAGAAATATTAAATAAAAATAATTTTAAAGTTCACCTGGCAAATAACCTAATTTTGCAAATTTCATTCACTAAATCTGAAAAAGAGAAATAATTATTTGAATAAAACCCTTTCAAATATATAGTGCCTGTGATTAACTTTTATTATTTTCCAGACGAACTTTAAAATTATTTTTCATTTAATATTTCATATTATTAATTGTTTTTATCAATTTATAGTAAATTATGTGTTTTTGAAAATATTTTCTAAAAGATGGAAAAGTGACAGCTTTGACTACTTCATATACTTTAGATGCTTATTTTATAATAAATATGAAAAATATTTCAAAAATTCTTTTTGTTCAGTGATTCTAATAGCTTTAAACTTATTCCTGCAAAATAGTTTAATTTTGAACTTTAGTAAAGTTATGTTAGAATTTAATATTAATATTCTGAATATTTGATATAATTGTACTAAATTTCATATAAGTTTTTTTTAATTTAGTATTTTTTATATCAAAATCGTGTTGTCACACTTTTTCCCTAGTTTGTAAAATACTTTTACAAAATTTAATCCCAACAAAAACATCTTTAATGCAAAAAATTCCGCCAACTAAAATTTTTATAATTCTCCAAACAATTAGTGAAATAAAAGTTTACCAAGTAAAATTTACAACTAAAGCTTTAATATAATAGATTTTATTAATATTATTAATTGAGCAGTAGTGCGCAATAACAGCAGCTATATACAGCCCAAATCGAAATAACTACTTCAAATTGCGAGGTGGGAGCCTAGATTAGTTCAATACGGAAAAAAGGTTCTTTACACTTCTACACAACTCGAAGTAGATATTGTGCCCTGGCGGAAAAGTTGGACGAATGTCGGAGTTTACAACTGGCTGGGCTCGGAGCCCGTACAGACCGCAAGTTAACAAGGCTGTACAGATTCGGATATGAAAATGCAACCGGCGCGGTACAGATTATGCTTCGACTGTCGGAACCGTCTTCCCACTATCGTCAGTACTGTTTCGGTACTAGATTGCTTCCACCCACGGATCTTATTCTTCTGCGGCGTCGGAAGAATGACGGATATCACTGCAAAAAGAAGTATCTTAATTTAAGATGTTTTGTAGTCATTTCTAAGATGTTTTGGTAGACACTTTTCAGTTACTTGAAACATCTTAATTTAAGATGTTAAAAGTATCTTCGTACACATTTTCTGTGATATTTTTGGGGCAAAAAGTTTTGAGGTTAACTATGGGCTCTTATGGAAAACACTTTATGTATCTTAGTTTTTAGTAACTTACACTTATGGCGCATCTTACGATTCTCAAGTAACTTATCGCTAAACATCTTATTGCAACAGAAACATCTTAATTTAAGATACTTTAAAGAACTTACAAAAGTATCTTACTTTTTTAAGATGGAAGAAATATCTTTATTACTACTAAAACGTATAAAGCATCTTAAATATCAGTAAGACGCTTTAGAAAACATTTTATTTTAAGATGTAAGACACCATTTTGCCATCTTACATCTTATTTTAAGATATCAAAAAAGACACCTATTTTTGTAGTGATGTTAAAGTCCGTACTGGCTCGGAGCTGGGCCGGATCCTACTGCGGATCTTGTCATTTATTACCACATAAATTTATTTTCAATAAATGTGACATAACTAAATAACTATTACAATAATTAATTGCATTATTTTTAGAAAATAAAGATTAATTAATAAATAAATTTAATCAATATAGGGTCATTTGGGGAACGGAATATCTATTTTTCAACAAAAACATTAGTTTTTTTGTAAAAAGGTAAAACGAACGGATTTCTTTTGCATGAACTTGTTAGTTTACTTCCCTAGAAAAATTTTATAACTGTTTACATTTACCCCGAGATTTTTAAATTTTCCTAAAATTCGGGGTAATTGTAAACACCACTGTAGTTAAGCGAGGTTTAAGAAAGAAGTTATTTCAAGTATACTACTGTTTTGAGGGATGGAAAAACTGAAAAAAGTTCTTCGTAGATGTATAGTAAATCAACCAGTTGACATATAAATTATATATCATATAAAATAAACAATCAACAATTCAAAATTTTAAGGTTGCTGAATAAGAATCTAAAATCGAATTTTTAAATTTCAAAATGTCGGATCCAACAATTTATTCAATTATTTTCTTTTAAATATAGTTGAAGTTCTGTTTACATTCACCCCGAGTTTTCGAATTCTCGGGGTAAATGTAAACACTTAATTATTTATTAATTAAATTGACGAAACTCAAAAATCAAAGTCAATATTTGTTAAGGCATTAATAAGGAAGAATTACAAATTTTAGTTAGATTTTTTAATTTATTTTTATGCAAATGCGAGACACAATACTAAAACAGTAAAACTTTGATTTTCAATCTTTTTTTGCATTAAAATGCAATGGCATTGCCAATTATTTATTTCAAATCATATTCTCTTAATATGAATGCATAGTAATAAGTTAGAGTAATTTATAACAGGCGGTATTAAAAAAGGCACTTTTAAAGAATTATACACCCCACAGCACCGAAACTTTCCTAAAGATTTCCTAAAGATTTATTTGAAATGTTCGATATATTTAATTGCAATATTTATTGAAGGTTGTGTAAAGATTTATATGTCTCGATTAAATAAATGTCTAGCACGAACCTTTCCTGAACATTTCCTGAAAATTTTCGCCTAATTATAATTATAATTATAATTATGCGAAGATGTAATTGAAATGTTCAGGAAAGGTTCGCGCTAAATATTTATTTAATCGGGACATTTAAATCTTTACACAACTTTCAATAAATATTGCAATTAAATATATCGAACATTTCAAATAAATCTTTAGGAAATCTTTAGGAAAGTTTCGGTGTTGTGGGGGACTTTACGGACATGATTAGGGTCTTATGGTGCCCTTATAGATGCAATGCATAATTATTTATCCAATTCATTCAATATTTTTTAATTGAAATAACTTTAGAAACTTTAAAAATGGAGATGTTTTATGATTTTATTTTCATCATAAACGGGCTCTAGACCCTTTTGTACTTGACAAAATGCCACTGGGCATTAAGTAAAGCTTACATGGTAAAAAGTTACGCTATTTTACTTTTTGATTAAACTTCTAAAGATGTTTTGAGCAATATGTAAAGACAAATCTTAAGCAGCAATATACTTGATTTTTAGTTTTTGCCATTAATGAATCTGCAGATGGCTATGAAAATTGATTTATTTTATGAAAATACTGTTTTTTAAGAAAATATGTTATAAAAAAATATTTTATATACCAGTACCAGTCATTGACTGGTTTTAGTTTCTACTATAAGACATTTAACAAAGTATCTACCAATTACGCGGGGAAACCGATAAATAGCCGCGGAAATTTAATTTGACCAGGAAAAATCGGTAATTTTCTTACCAAATTAAAAAAGTTTTATTATATTAATTTGCTTTTAAAAACTGCTTTATACTTTAATTTTTATTGATGTAACATTTATAACAACAGACCCGAGTCAAAATTTAAGCCCTACTAAATATATGTATTTTATTTAGGTTTTAACAATCGTAACGTAGGGTCTAATTGCGACACAATTATTTATAATTAGACTCTATTTTGACTCAAAATGCTGGTGTATATTTTGGATTAAATTTTATTACATTAATTGCATTACTACAAACACATAAAGTACTGAAAGTTGACAAATAATATTTCTGAACAACAAATTTGATAGAAAAAAATCTGTCACCGATTCCAATTCGTCGCTTGGGGGCAGCAACATGCCGACTCAGCTAAACGGTGAAAAAGATGCCGTTTCAAAAAGAAAAGTGAAAAACATGCTATTTCGCGAAAGCGCTGAGAAACATACCTTCTTCAAACGAACGGTGAAGAACATGCCTTTTCAACCGTTAATATCAAATATAATATTAAATAAATAGATAATTGATAGGGGAGACCGGGGCTAAACCGGACACGGGGCTAAACCGGACGAGTCAAATATTTCCGAAACCGTGAAGAATTTCAAATCGTGTAAATAACCTATGAACGCGCAATTTCGTGATGCATATGCTGCATGAGGTTTTAGGGACGTGTCAATTTTCTTGTAATAATAGTTGCCGTTAATATGTGAAAATGTCATTTCTTCGGGTAAAAGTAAAAAAAATTTTTCTTCATTTTTTTGGGTTTTTATCGTTAAAATTAAAGTGCAAATATCATACGGCCATTTTTCTTTTAGCTCAATGTGTACTGAGTTTAGTAGAAAAAAAGTTTAATGAAAAACATTAAGAAGAAAAAATATATTGCAGGTTAATTATTAGATGACGGTATGGGGCTGAATCGGACATCGTGATTAAAAACAACCAAATCTTTGAATTCTTTAATTTATTTTATATTAATTAACTATTTTATATTATATTCTTAGCTTAGAACCACTTTATAAATAACTAAATAAAGAATTTATTTTAAAACTCGAATTCGCATGCGAGTTGCTACAAACAGATAAGCCTGAAAACTGTAATTCATTTTATATTATAATTATTACCGATTTTACATATTATATTATATTCTTTGTATAGAACTATCTACAAATAAATAAAAGAAGAATTGATTTGACTTTTTTACCAAAAAAAAAGAAAATTTGTATCTCATTCTTTAATTAATTGGCCGTGTCCGATTTAGCCCCATGGGGTGTCCGGTTTAGCCCCACCAATTTTCAGATTTTCGTTTTTGAGGTAGTCACCTTCGAAACAACATATCTCTAAAGCTATTGTACTATTTTTAAATCGAACAAGTGCGATTTGTAGGTGAAAGTACAAGCTTCAAAACGGTATATTACACTTTAGCAAAAAGTATGTTTTTGTATGAGTTTTCTGGTCAAAGACCAAATCCGTCCGGTTTAGCCCCGGTCTCCCCTATAATAATATTAATAATTATAAATAAATCAATTAATTAAATTAATTAATTAATCATTAATTGTTTATAATAAATATAATATTATTAATTATTCATAATTAAGATAATATTATTAATATAATATGAATATTAAATATTAACGATTGAAAAGGCATGTTCTTCACCGTTCGTTTGAAGAAGGTACGTTTCTCAGCGCTTTCGCGAAATGGCATGTTTTTCACTTTTCTTTTTGAAACGGCATCTTTTTCACCGTTTAGCTGAGTCGGCATGTTGCTGCCCCCAAGCGACGAATTGTAATATTTTCCTAAAGAAATAGTTAATGGTTACTAATTATTAGTTTTTCCCAGTAAAATTTAATTCCTGGTGGGTAGAAAGTCAGTCAAATACATTAGTAGAAACTAAAACCCGTCGAAGACGGGTCCGACAGCTAGTATTATATAATAAAAAAAAATATAGCTGTAGCATTGACGCGTAGTAATTCTACAAGTTTTATTTCAGCTCGTGACACTTGAGAGCAATTAAGATTTGAGATTCCCATGTGAGCGTAGCATAGTGGTTAGCGTGCGAGATTTCGGTGCGTAAATATTCGATCAGGCGTAGTTTCGTACCCCCAAGCGTTAGGATTTTTAAAATGTCTATGTAATAAAAACTTGCGTTTAAGTGTATAAAAAAATAGAAAAATGTGTGAAGTGAACTGTCAATGAATTGTCATCAGTAAATACTGATGATAATTCATACTGATAAATCTTTTGCAATTAATTATTATTTTTTTAAATTTATATTTGTTGAAATTATCATTTGGATCCGACCCGCTTGTCAGGAGGTAGAATGCCAACGTTCAGCTAGCTATTAAATTGAAAATCCGCAGTCGGTAGAGTGCCAGGTCTCAGCCGGTTGAATTATACATGGAACGGCTTTTCCCGGCCGGTAGGAATGCCAATTCCGAGCCGGTTGCCAGCGCGCTCCTGGCCTAGTCACTATTCGGTATAATGATAGATGAAAATAAATATGCACCTTCACAACAAAAGAGAAACTAAAAACGACACAATTTCTGTGTTTCTCAGTGCTCTACATTCAAAAATAATAAAAACGAGACGCTTATTCCCGAAATCTTTTTTGACCAAATAGTTATTTGATATAAAACTACTTAACTTAAAATTCATATAATATGGACATTATTTGACATAAATTTCATTGCACACAGAAACCATTTAACATAAATATCATTTGTCATAGAATTTAACAGAAATATTATGTTACATAAAACTCAGATTACTTTTAATTCCCATTTGACATAAAAATTATGTAACCTAAATTTCTATTGACATAAAAATCATTTAACATAAATTTCTTTTGACATAAAATTCATTTAACGTAAATTTTATTTGTTATAAAATTCATTTGACATAAAATTAGTTTGACATCAATTTCATTTGGCATTAATGTCATTTTACGAAATTCTCATTTGACACAAAATCATTAGACATAAAATTAGCTTGGCATAAATTTCATTTGACGTGAATATCTTTTAATATAATTATTATTTAACGTAAAATTTAATGTATATAAATTTCATTTAGCGTAAATGGCATTTAACATAATTCTCATTTCACATAAAATTTACTTGATATAAATTTCACTTGGTATAAATCTCATTTAACATAATTCTCATTTGACATAAAGTTCACTTGATATAAATTTCATTTGACGCATAAGTCATTACACATAATTCTCATTTCACATAAAATTCAGTTGTCATACATTTCATTTTACTTAAAGATCATTTGACATGAGAATAAAGGCGCGAATTTCAAAATTGGCAAATCACAATGTTGTTGACAATATCTAATTGGTTACTTTTAAAATTCGCGCTGATATTTTTATGTAAAATGTAATTTGTGTAAAATAATTTTTATGTCAAATGAGAATTTTGTTGAATGGCTTTTATGTCCAATCTAATTTATGTCAAATGACTTTTATGACAAATGAGAATTATGTTCAATGTCTTTTATGTCAAATAAACTTTATGAAAATGAAATTTATGTTAAATGAGAATTACATTAAATGACATTTATATCAAATGAAATTTATGGCAAGTGAAATTTATAACAAATGAAGTTTATGACAAATGGATTTTAGGACAAAATAAAATTTACAAAATGTATATTTATGTCAAATGACGTATATGCTAAACAAATTCTACCTCAAATTAATTTTCTGTGAAATAAAACTTATGTCGATAGAAACATATGTCAAGAGATTTTTATATGAAATAAAATTCAAGTCAATTGTATTTTTACGTTAAATGGAAATTATGCTAAATGAATTTTATATCAAATAAAAATATATGTTGAATAAATTCTATGTCAAATGATACATATGTTATATAAATTTTATATGTCTAATGAAGTATAATCAAATGGATATCATATTAAATGCCATTTATGCAACATAAATTGTATGTTTAATGAAATGTATGTCAAATAAATTTCAAATAAAATGTTTTTTATACAAAATAAATTTTTTGTCAAATGAAATTTATGGTAAACGGTTTTATGTCAAATTACTATTATGTCAAATAAGATTTCGGGAATAGTCATGCGTTTCATAAAAACAATCTTCACAGAATACAACTTAATATTTGAAGACGCAAACAATTGAATTAAGCAATAAAAACAGGGCCAAGTGAATGATAATATTATTTTCACAGCAATTATTTCAAACCTTTATGATTATATCACAAGTCTTAAGTTTGTACTCAAAGTTTCAGGTTATGTCTCTTTACAAGATATATATATATATATATATATATATAGACTTTTATTTTTTTTAAATTCCATATTCGTACAGGTGTACAGGGTTTGAGGTCCAATTTAAAAAAAACTATTGTGTCATCTCGAAATTTGCCCACACGGTTGTGTGATAAAATAATTATAGCTTACCTAAAACTGTGCGAGTATAAACTTACGACTGAGAACAAATGCAGAAATTGTGTCGTTTTCAGTTACTCTTTTGTTGTGAACGGGCATATTTATTTTCATCTATAATTATAAATTTCAATTTTTATTCACACTTATAAAAAAATATTTTTTTAAATTTTTGTAAAAACAATTTATGCAAACTGTCAAAACGCATGGAGTTTACAGTATTGTAATACAAAGAGTCACACCCACGAAGTAGTATAAGGAGACCTCACGCCACATGAAAATCTGCACACATTGGGGGGGACAGAGATCTCACATCTCAGGAGATTGCACCACTAGCAGAGGTTGCGCCTCTGTGATTAAAGTATTGTACTAACATTTTTCGTCTGCTACTGTATATGAACATAACCTACAAATTAAAGAAATACGACGAAGTGTAATGGCGACCATGGTTTACATTTCAGCCGTAATGGCGCAACCTCTGCTAGTGGTGCAAATACTCATAACTCTAACCCCCCTAAAATGTGTTGATTTTTGCCGCTGCTAAGCATTGGCGTGAGGTCTCCTTATACTACTTCGTGGTCACACCAGCGGCAGTTCCAAGTCGGCCACCAAATGCGCTAGTTTAGCTGTTTAAATCGCCAATAAAGATTGACTGAGCATTGGTCAATATTCGTTGAGCCTTAGTGAGACAGCGAGAGCAGGACTGATCGAAGCTTTAATGTAACACCGATTCCAGACTGCAGCGCGAGCCTTGATTGAGCATTGGACACCAAGGCTCAATCAATGCTGAGGAAGCCTGATGCAGGACTGAACAAGACTGCTTTCACTGTTCCCAAATTTAAGATTCTCTCGCGTTCCTTCTATATAATATAAATATATTCATTCTTAATAATAATAATAAATATTATTGTTATTATTTTTATTCATATTATATGCGTTTATAAATTTAATGACAATAAGTTACTTCTATTATAATTATATATTACTTCCACATAAATAATATATTATTACTAACAATAAATGTCATTTAATATATCGCTTAGAAACGAAAACTGAAAAATATCCGCTCGCATGCGAGATCGAACACCCCTGTAAACGCACCTATTTAAACCGCACGGCCAACGAAGGTTGGAAGGGATCCTGCTTAATCAAGTATATGAATGGCAGAGCATGGTAACTCAACATTGATTCAGCATAGGACACCAATGTTCGTTCCATGCTCAATTCAAAACTCAATCACGTGAGTCTTCGTGAGCGAAAATACAATATTTACTTTCTTTATTACCGTGTGCACTTAACAATATTAAATATAAATATTTATAAATTATTTAATATTACAATATTTATTTTTGATAATATGTTTAATTTTATTATATTTTTTTTCTTGCACAGTATCTAATTATTATTTTTAAAGATTATTTTTTCGTTTCTCTAAAAAATGTTAAGTGATCAAAAACTTCCAGTGTAAAAATGGTTTATTAGGGTGTAATAAATATTTATGCCAATATAGAGCATTCTATAGAGTATTCTATAGCGAATTCTATAGAATATTCTATAGAAATTTTGTAGAATTTATGTAAAAATATATTTTTAAATTTCTACATGAATTTTATAAAATATTTCTAGTCAAAGTCTATAGAATTTGTGCAGATATTCACAAAAAATATTTCTTTTTACAAATTCTATAAAATATTCTATATGCTTCCGTAATTCAAGATATAGTGACAGTTTAAAAAATTTAAATTCCTGTTTATTTATTTTTTTATTAAATCGCAGTTCATTACAAAAGTTACTGTTTTTTTTACTTTAATTTTTATTGTAATTTATCTTTATCTATTATTTTATTTAGATTATTTTTTAAGTTCATGTTTTTACTTAATTAGTACCTAAATTATTAATTACTTTTATTTGGTTATTAACTTGATAATTACTTCTATTTGGTTATAATATATAGTTACAAGAATCACAGTTGGTCTCTTTTATTATTTTACCTAATTCTCTTTTGTCTGGTTTTCCTTTTCAATTACAGGGTGTCTAGCGAATTATGATTTTCAAATTCCTGGTAAAATCCCGGATTTCCCGGACCTTGAACAAAATTATTCCCAGATTTTTTTTAAAACATTAATGCCTATACAATATTAAAATTTCATGATAATTTAAATACAGTGGAACCTGGAATATCCGAACTGATTCAGACAGGAAGTGGTTCAGATAATCGAAAGTTCGGATGATAGAAATTGCAATTAATTTCGTTTATATTTGTGAATAAATGATTGTTTTGAAATTATTTTTCATTATTCAATGGCATTTATTTCTCCTTTTAGATATTTACTTTAAGGGCATCCGGGAAAAATTGTCTCCAAAAAGTGTTTTCCCGCCTGTCGTCGCTCACTTCTAAGTAGTTAGAGATATCTCGTTCGGATTTACAGTAGAGACTCCATTATCCGGACTAATGGATGCAGGTACTTATCCGGATAATCGAAAATACGGATAATCGAGTAAAGTACGAATTAAACAAATTTTTGATTCATAATTTTATGTATTTATTTGCATATATGTATTAAAATAAGACTAAAACAAACTAAAACTTTTAAAGTCAACATTAATAAATATTTAGTTAGAAATATTTCAAAATATTTACATAAAAATTTTCTTAAAATCATTAAAACACTTTAAAACGCAACATTTCGTGTAAAAATTCACGTTTTTTAATTGAGTTGGGATTTAAAATAGAAGTTTACGGCTTAAGACCTAATAAACTTTATATTAAAAAAATTTTTTAATTTCAAATTTGTCCGGATAATCGAATATCCGGATAATAGGGGTCCGGATAATGGAGTCTCTACTGTATCAGGATAATTAGAGGAATTCGTTTAGATAAAGAATATTCTCGAAATTTGCGAAAATGTCTCCAACCTCAAATTACTTCAATTTCAATCGTTAATAAAATAATTTCCTCGCAAAATTATTGCAAAATTATTGCAAAAACGGAGAGGACCGCTCCTCAGTGAGTCTTCTTCTATCACCTCTGCAAATATGAACCAGAAATATTTTATCCTCTATAGAATTGGTATTGAAAGTTTAGTTACTAAGCTTGAAAATTCTTGTCGGAAATATTTTTTATCCCATGAAACAAGAGTTTTACAAACGCACTACAAGTGGCTTTTTTGTATCACCTGGTGGGGGAAAAGCCACCTTGCGATTTTCGCAAAATATGTTATTAATTTTGGTATTTATATAGTTTTCCTTTACTTATATAGCAAATAATCTTTTTTTAAAAATATTTTAATTTTAAAGCGTTTTTAGAAAACGAAATGGAATATTATGTTAAGTTTACCTGCCCGTGTGGAAAAATTTTAAGGCGCTCACCAAGCGCTTAATAGACCGCCTAACGTCTTTCTAGACCAAGGACAGACGGTCTTGTCGAGCGGCTGTTCAGAATTGAAACGAAACTTCCACGCTATCGTCTAGAATAGACCAGCGTTTCTGGTCTGATCAGCAGTGCTAGTAAATTCTAATCTACGTCTATTCAAAATTTCTCATTGTATGTTATGACAACTATTCTTAGAATGGTAAGACTTAATTGTATTTGAAATAATTTTAATGACTTTTTTTACATAAAAAGTATAAAAAATATTTTAACTGCCGGATGAAACTAGCAGTTGTATTCAGTACCAATCTTTAGGCGTCAACCACTAATGAATGAAATTAATAAATAGAAACTTATTATATTTGCTATTTAGTGGATATTGATTCTCAAACAACAGTACTCGATGGTCTTTTAAATTATTAAGTATTACTAAATTTGAAGGAGAGGCATATTGATAGATGACGCCTAAATCGTGATTTGATGGACCGTTTAGAATAATACGGACTTGATGATTGTTAATCGGGAAATCATTGGACTGTAGACTGTTACAATATTTTTCCACACGAGTGTTTTCGAGACTGATTTTTAAAAGAACTATAATAAATTTTAAATTTAGTTCAATTTTCAAAAATTAACTTTGTATACGTTTTGAGTATAGTTATTTCCTTTTGTAAAAAAATTTCATTTTATTACCCGTTCACTTAAACAGGTTGTAATATGTTTAAAAAGTTCATCGAAATATTTTACGCAGAGTAAATCCAAAATTAAAATTGCAATAAAAACTATCTCTTCTCTATAATATTAAAATGTTTCCTAGTCATTTTGTCGTTTCGTCGTTCGGCAACATATATTTTTTTGTTTTTGAGAAATTAAATTTCAAAGAATAAATTGCTGCGCGCTGCGTCGCGGTGGCACTGAGCCGCGTGATGCTCATCGTGAGGCGAGGTGCCCGCGACGCAGCGCGCAGTAATTTATTCTTTGAAATTTAATAACTCAAAAACAAAAAAGGGCATTCTGAAAATTTACATGCGCATAGGAAAAAACCTCAGCTTTCGTTTGCAATAATGCATTTTCAAATAAAACGGATCCATTTTTGGGAAATTGAAATATTAATTATCAAAAATTGGGGTAAATTTTTAAAAAATTAAAAAATAAAATTCACCATTGGAAAGAGGACGAAAGAACCTTTCCGAAACATATTCTAAAAAATTTGTCCCATTAAAAGTATGTTCAAAAAAAATTCACAAAGTAGCCGATGTTAGCAAAATTGGTAAAATTGGCCCCCCTCCACCCCCTTCAAATTTTCGAAAAAGTTAAAAATTTTTTTTTGGGGCACATTTCTACTTGATAGAACAACAAATTCCCCGAGTTTCAATTTTTTTCAAGAAGTTGAAATTTCAACTTAGGACATTACACGTAAAATGCCTCATCTATAGATTTTGAAATATTTTTTTTCAAACGTGAATCATAGTTTTTTGTTTTTTTGCGTAGAAGGGAGAGTGAATAGAAAAAGTTATAGAATTACCTTATCATAAACATTGTACCAATTTCCGAAATGTTGCACATGAAAAAATTTGTTGCAAATATTTTTAAATGAAACTGTCGGTTATTATTCGTTTATTAACTTCAATTAATTGTTCACGACAGCATTCAATAGCGGACTTCAATTAAATTCGTTATAGAATTTCATAACATCAATAACCTTATGGAACATGAATTTGCTTTTACCAAGTTTCACAATCATTTTGTGTACATATATTTGTTTATCCTCCTCTTTCCCTACGTTTTTCTCAATTCTCACGTTTATAGTAGTAAAATAATAACAATAATAATAATAGTAATGAAAAATTTAATTTAATTCTTGCTTTTGTGAATTTATTCGAAAAAAAATTAGAAAGGAGATTATTATTTATTAATAAACTAAGAACCTAGTTCGATTTAAATTAGAGAAACTGTTTCAAAATTTAATTAATTTTTTTCTATCGAGAGTTTAGAATTTAACTCTATAGTATCGAAAAATTAAAAACTTTTTTAGTGAAGTTTATTATTTTTTTTGTATTTTAATTTTTGTTACAATTGGTCTTCCAATTAACCAACCTTTCTCCCTTTATTCACTGGTCCATTAAATTTCATAAAATAATTTCTCCAGTACTGGCATAAAATAATTACACATTGATTTATTGCTTTTACAATTTCATTCTTGTGGGAATATTTTTTTGAGAGAGAATAATGCTACTTTTTGATAGATATACAAATTCGGAACATATTTTTTAATTAATGTTGAAAATAAGAAAATTTCGAATATGACGTTGAACAATATTGAAGATGATTTAATAAAGTAGTTAAATAAACAAAAGGTGATTAAGTAAACTGAATAGATTTAAAAAAGGCGATTCAACAAAAAAAAGATAAAATCAAATAAATACATTTTAAAAATGGGATTAAATTTTAAAAAAGTGATTATTTGAAATAAATAAATATAAAAAAGGCGATTCGACAAAATCAATGAATTTAATATATATATATATATATATATATATATATAATAGTTTAGTTATTTCCTTGACAACGCTATGACCATTACCTCCAATCCAAAAAAAAAGAAATTAGCTCTAGCAGTAAACAGATGTTTGCTTTGAAATATCTGAAAATTAGCTACCACAGCTAAGAAGTTTGCAGTGGCAGCAAACATTAGTAAAAATTTATGCGAGTTTGCTGTCATAGCGAACTTGTTTGATCTCACAGCGAACTTTTTCGCTGTCCCTATTTCAACGAACAAGGTTTCATGTGTCAGCAAAATGTTCGCTGCCACAGCAAACCCTTTCTATGCGTGTTTAGCCGTTAGGGGGGGACAAGACTTGGCTAGGGATGCCCAAGTCTCGTCAACAGGGTTCTGTCGGTACCCGTGTAGAAATTTATCGTGGAAGAATATGAGAAACTGCCTCATTGCGCCAGATTCTGTCTATGAACTTGAAGAGAAATCTGGGCAGAAGCGAACTAGGAATGTGACGCTAGAAACATTTAGATTACATACAGGCCGGCTGTCTAGTCTCTTTCCAATAAGTTCCTCCACAAATCCACGATACTGAAATATATACTGTTCCCATAAACAGTATATATTACATTACAAATAAATTACAAAATTGTTTCTTATATACATATCACAATTTTTCATTCCAGTTAGATTATTATATTTCATGTCTTATTGTTGTCTAGTTGATAATCAAAATTTTAAGAGTTGATAACTTGAACTAATATATAATGTATCAAAAATAACTTTTTCCTCATCCTTCTATGACCCTTCCAATCTTTGAAAATCGTTAATACTATTCCTAGAGTTCAATAAGAAAATTCAGTGTCATTTTTCAAATGACACTGATTAACAAACTTTTCTTTAACATTTCCTGCACCACACACGTTGTCACGCACAGCTATCCCCAGGCGCGAAAGACCAATGCTGACGATGGATTGAAGCTTTATTGAGCCTTGAACGCCCAGCGTGGGTAATCCAGAGTTGAAGCAGTCTTTAAAACACTGTCACTCAATGTTGGTTCAACATTGGAGACCAATGTTCGTCCCATGCTCGATTCAAGACTCGATCAATCTTCGTGTGTGAAGCTTAAATATCCAATCTTTATTCAAGCTTGAATCAAGGCTTGAATCAACGATGATACAATATTTACTTTATTTATTACCGTATGCACTAAACAATAATCAATAATTTCATCAATCATTTTTAAAAAATATAAAAAATTATCTAAATTAATAAATAATTATTAAATATTATTAAATAATTAAATATTAAATAATTTATTAATATTTACATTTAATTTATTATATGTAAATAATAATAAATAATCAAATAATTTAGATAAAAAATTATCTAAATTAATAAATAATTATTAAATAATTAATAATTTATTAATATTTACATTTAATATATTAAATGTAAATATTTAGAAATTATTAAAAAATAAATATTAATAAATAATTATTTAATATTTAATAATTATTGATATTATTATTAAATACAATAATAATTATATAATAATATAATATAATAAGTATTATTATTAATTATTATTATTATTATTTAAAATAATAATACTATAATTATAATATTAAGATAACAGTGGTAAATAAATATTAATAATTATTTAGTGTATAATATTTACATTAATGATATTATATTATAAATAAAGTTAAATCTTATATTATTTTTTTCTTGCACAGTGTCAAATTATTATTTACAAATTTCAAAAGTTTCGCTTTCGTTTGTCTGAAAAAATTTCAGTGATCAAAATCTTACAGTGTAAAAAATGTTCATTAAGGTGCAATAAATATTTATGCTATATATTTTTACACTAGGATTAACCGTTTAGAAAATATTATCAAAATACTATTTTTTGTCAAACGCGAGTGACCTTGCGACTCAGCGTAGCCAACTCAACACATACGTTAAACTCTTGAGTTGGCAACGCTGAGTTGCAAGGTCACACGCGTTTGACAAAAAATAGTATTTTAATAATATTTATTAAACGGTTAATCCTAGTGTAAAAATATATAGCATAAATATTTATTGCACCTTAATGAACATTTTTTACACTGTAAGCTTTTGATCACTGAAATTTTTTCAGACAAACGAAACTCTTGATCTTTAAAAATAATAATTTGACACTGTGCAAGAAAAAAATAATATATAATAAAATTAAACATATTATCAAAAATAAATATTGTAATATTAAATAATTTATAAATATTTATATTCAATATTGTTCAGTGCACACGGTAATAAAGAAAGTGAATATTGTATTTTCGCTCACGAAGATTGACCGAGTCTTGAATCGAGCATGGAACGAACATTGGTGTCCAATGCTGAATCAATGTTGAGTTACCATGCTCTGTCAGTAATATACTTGATTAAGCTGGATCCCTTCCAACCTTCGTTGGCCGTGCGGTTTAAATAGGTGCGTTTATAGAGGTGTCGGGTATGCGTCGGGGGGTTCGATCCCACATGCGAGCGAATATTTTTCCGTTTTCGTTTCTAAGCGATATATAAAATAATAAAATTGTGTGTTGTGTTGTGTTGTGAATAAAAAATGTTGAATATGTTTGTAAATAATATTAAAAGTCTGTTAAAAAATCAAGAAAAAAATGTGCCGATTAACAAAAAAATTATCTTTTTTTACTAAAATTATTTTTTTAATGTTACTATTTCAAATGACATTTATTGTTAGTAATAATATATTATTTACATGAAAATAATATATATAATTGTTCTAATAGTATATTGGAATTAAATTTATACACATATATAATATGAATAAAAATAATGTCAATAATATTTATTATTATTATTATTATTATTATTATCAACTGATATTTTCATATTATATTGAATGGGCGCGAGAGTCGCGTAAATTGGGGAACAGTGGAAGCAGCCTTGTTTCAGTCTTGAATTAGGCTTCCGCAGCATTTATTGAAGATTGAACGTCAATCTTCAACAAGGACTGGAGCGCGAGACTTAAATAAATGTTACATTATGGCTAGAATCAACCTTGCTTCCGCCGTCCCGCCAAGGCTTGATCAATATTGACCAATCCTCATCCAAGCTTCAGTAAAGCCTGAATCCAGCGTCAGTTCGCGCCTGGGTCGCTATCAGCTGATTCATTCCTGCTAACTTTCGCATGCACAGTAACAGTATCGTCTGCTACTACCACTGTTACCAACTTATAATATTGTTCAAAAATATTCATGTTTGTAAGAAAATGTCAAAAATAATAAAATTACTAAAAGATTAGATTCTGTTTTGAATCTAAAAACAGGTAGTCCATATAAACAATTTAAATTTCTTTACTATTCTATTGAAACCTGTACATTAAATGCGACTATTATTATTTTAACAATTTAATTTTTTTATTTTAAATAAAATTCAAACAATGATAGTTTTAATTTATTACAATTTACAGAAATTTAGTTAGACCGAGAAACGACAAGAAAATGTGTTACAAGGATTTATATTTCTTAAAAGTTCGTTCCAAAATAAAAAGAATATGTATTAAATACGCAATAAAGGTAGAAGATTTGGTCTGCTAGCTAGTTAAACGAATTTAATGACACCTACTAGACGGACTTGTTCTATTTCTTATGTCGGTAACCTAGACAATATCATGATAAATACTAGACAGTCTCCATATCGATAGAAATAAAGGGAAAACGGTATAAAAACTGTACATTAACTTTACGGGACCAGGATAGTTAAACTGTCTAGCTGTAGGCTAACACTAGGAAGGCCACGACAAATTTCTACACGGGTACACCTTAAGTGTACGGAAACCTAAAAAGGATTAAATTAAATAAAATTGAAAAAGGTGATAAAAATAATTAAATAAATTGAAAAAATAATTAAATAAAATAAATAAAATAGAGTAATGGAAAAAGGTGAATAAATAAATAATTGAAAAAAGGTGGTTAAATTAATGTAGGAAGGGAGTTGGCAAACTATTTGCTTGAGTTAGAGGAAAATCTGTTTCATTTTTTATCGAATAAATAAACTGTGAGAGTGTAAAATGACCAGCTACCTGATTACTTAACTACCTATTTACAAGGCCTTGCACTTTATATGCATCACTTTTACAGTAAAAATAATTTTCCGATACATAGCTTTTGTTGTGAAAATAACATGCGAGCTTTGCATGTTATACTGTCCTATATAAGTTCTCCTACTTGCACCTACGCGATTGCGAATAAACATTCATAAGCGAAACATTTCGTATGTATATATATATATATATATATGTGTGTGTATAATCGCCACATTAAATACTCGTCAATATAATGGTTGTCATTATATTGTTAACGTTGTCGTACAAGCCCTTTTCATTTCAAAAGATTTGTTTCAATCAGTTCATACTTATTAAAACAATGACAAAAAGTTATTTGCCCTTTTGCTTCTGTTCTCAATTTAAAAATAGATTCTATTTAACATTCAACATTTTACAAATATGATAAATATTTATGTAAAAGAAAATTTATTTTTATGTATAAAAATAATTCTTTGCGAAAAATATGTATTTAGCAGTTCAAATACTTCCTTAATAAAGAAATTTTTCATTTCAATTATTTCTTTGCAAAAAATATTTACCAGTTTAATTTTTTTCTCTCGGCGAAATATTTAACATTTCAATTATTTCATTGCAAAAGATGTTTAGCCTTTCAATTTTTTTTCTACAAAAAAAATTTATCCTCTTTAGAGTATTCTATAGAGTATTCTAAAGCGAATTCTGTAGCGTATTTTATAAAATATTTTGTAGAATTCATCTAAACAAAGTTTTTTAATTTTTGCACGAATTCAATAGAATTTGACTAGAAATATTTTAAATAATTCGTGAAAAAATTTAAAAAATTATTTTCAGATAAATTTTACAAACTATTCTATAGAATACTCTATAGAATTACTTATCGAATTCGCTATAGAATACTCTATAGAATTCGCTATAGAATACTCTATAGAATTCTCTATAGACTCACTCTATAGAATCATTCTATAGAACTTTTTTGACTGGGTGGTTATTAGTGGTAAAGAAAAAGTCAGAAAAACCCGTGTAGAAATCACCATGCTATGCCTAAAATGAATATTGGCCCTATCTTGAACCTAACTTGGCAACCCCATTTTATATATCCTAGGCTGGTCCTAACTTGGTACTAACTAGGAGATCCAGTTGTGACTTAGAAAATTTTTTAGAAAAATAAAGTGTCAAAATTGATACAGGAAAAACATGTAAAAATTGATAAATATTATTCTCAATTAATATTTATAAAATTAATTGATAATCATATTTTTAAACAATTTATTGTTTGACATAAATCAGAAAATTATACAAATATTATAAAATAAAGTTAATTAATTAATTTATTAATTCAGCAATTGTTTAAAACTTGCAAAATTTTAAAAGACTACAAGTGTCTAGACGCTTTATTGTCTCAAAAGTTAATAAATAACAACAATTTTTTGTTTAAACAAATGTTGAATTGTTAAAATTATAAAATATCTCTATTTCATACTTTTTAAATTAGTTTACTGCAAAATTAGGAAAAACTGCAAGTTTCTAGGTACTTTGTATCAAGAAACGCATTTTCACATGAAGAAAATCGAAATAAAATTTGTTTTTTATGTTCGAAAAAGAATAAAGTAATGTTTAAAGTGGAAAGCACGTTAAAATCGAATTTAGAAAAAGTGCTGCAGTGTCAAATAGAAAATTTTTTAAGTGATCAAAGGTTACCCAATTTTCTGTGTGGTACTTGCAAAACAAATGTGTACCGCGCAATATCAAGTAATGGTTCAGGACAAGTAAAAATTAAAACTTTGAAATTACCAGATTTTACAAATTTTCAGAGTAGAGTTTTATCTACAAGATCTCAAACTAAAGATATTTGTCAGTGCTACTTGTGCGAGCTTGCAAGATCAAATGCTACCATGCCACGTTTGAATAAAAAGAAATCGAATACTATGAAAAATGAAAAACGTTGTTCAAATTGCTTTACGGAAATTAAACGAGGAACTATTCACAAATGTACTAAGACAGGTCAAGTAGGAAATATTTGCAGTTTTGTAGACACAACATTTAGTCAGAAAGCCAAAGAGCAGTTAGCCTCATCTTTAATTAGTCATATAGCTTCGAATAAGGTTGATAAAAAATCTAAGGATCAGGATTCACTCATCTTATTTACACGGCTGCGCGTAGGTAAACCTTTGCAATTAATTACAAATTCGGTTAATAATAAAAACACTTCTGTTGCTGCCGCTACTAGTTCGATAAGTACAAACGATATCGTGAAAATGAAAACGAAGTTTAACCTTAGTTCCAAGACTACTCTTGGTATAGCAACTGCTTTGAGGGTTGCAAGTAAAAACCGCACAATTATTCAGCCTGGATTGAGAGAAAACACTTAAACAAAAAAATCAGGAAGTAAAAGATTTTTTTTCTTCTAAAATTATGGATTTCGTTAAAACTAAGGCAAAAGTGAGTACAGTTATTAAATGCCCCATTGTGCATTGCAACGATCTTGAAAGCTTTATTGCATTCATCGAAAATAAGCGTGAGGTTAAGAATCAACATTTAAAATTTGGAATTGACGGTGGAGGGGGTTTTCTGAAAGTTTGTTTATCTGTGCAAGCTATTGAAGAATCCGATGATGGTCGAAGAGAAACAAAACGTCAGAAATATGAAGATGGTGTTTGTGCTAAATCTTTCAAAGATTCTGGCGTTAAGAAATTGTTCTTCCTCGCGATTGACAAATCTGCTCAAGAAAATTATGAAAATGTCGCAGAAATATGGAGAGTGCTGCAAATAAAAAATTTTCAAGCAACAATAGCGACCGATTTGAAATTGGCTAACATTTTGTTAGGGATTATGTCTCATTCATCGTCTTACCCTTGCACATGGTGTTTCTGTGAAAATAAAAATTTAGAAAGTGAGGGACCGTTCCGAACTATAGGAAACACATTTTCTAATTTTGAAGCTTGGAAAAAAGCTGGATCAGTCATGAAAAATGCGAAAAACTACAAAAATTGTGTCAACATTTCAGTTTTTACTGGCGACGCTGATACAAGAATTTTGAAGATCATTGCCCCTCCAGAACTTTATTTAATGCTTGGAGTTGTAAATAAAATTGTGAGCCACATGCAGGATGAATTTAAAGAAGAAACGAATAAATGGACAAATTTGTGCAATGTGCAACGAGAAGTTACTCATGGAGGCACCGGTTTTAAAGGCAATTCCTGCAAAATATTATTGAATAAAGTGGATACTCTTCGATCGATTTGCTCTTTAGGCTGTTTAAAACATGTAGAAACTTTCAGCACTTCCATAGCGTCGTTAATGAGTGTTTTGGAACAGAATTGAAATCACCTTACGTCGAATCCATTCAAAAATTCAAGGCGAGATACTTAGCTTTGGGAATATCAGTTACACCAAAGGTTCATGCCGTATTTTACCATATTAAAGAATTCTGTACAAGTTCTAAGAGATGGCTCGGATTTTACGGAGAATAAGCGATGGAATCAGTTCATTCTGATTTTAAAACAATGTGGAAAAAATATCGGGTATCTGAAAACCACCCTGAGTACGAAACAAGATTATTAAAAGCTGTAATTGAGTATAACAGTCATCATGTATAAATTTGTTACATTTTCTAGGTAATTATGTATTTTTCAATTGATTATTTCTTTCATCAATAACGTTTTGTTTCTTTTATGTTTAAATAGATCCAAATAAATAATTCTTTTACATTTAAATTAATTTTGCATCAAACAGCTCTTTGAATTCACCTAAAAAAAGTTATATTTAAAAAATCAACTGTCATGTTTTCAATTTTTGGCTCGCAAAAAAGAATAGCTCGTTAAATGATTTTTAAAAAAATGTTTTCTTATTATTTGAACCCTAAAGAATACATTTGAACAAAAAAATCAGAAGTAGCAAAAGCTTAGGGTTAAACTGAGTTCAGGCGACCCGTGGCCTAGATTCGAGACATCTCAAACGCGACAAGCAGAGTAGCTTATAGTGACGTCTAGCGGGAACTATTGAGTCCTGGACTTCTCTCAGTGTAGTAAACCTTATTTATTCAATTTGACATTTTTTACTTTTGTTTGTGCAACGCTGGGAGCAAAAGTTTTTTTTTAGTTTTTTTCTACACTTTTCCGAATTTTTTTTTTAGAAAATTCTGAGGAAATAGTGTAATATTTCCAAATATTGGGTCTTGTTTTGAAGGTACACACCTCAGGAATATTTACCACAAAAAACTTTGATGAATTTGCAAAGCGTTTCTTTTTGACAACCATTTATTCTCAAAATGGACCTGTGGGGCAAACCGGCCATAGGATATTTCCATAGAATTAAAGTTTCAAAAAATTATTTTTAAATAAAATATTTCTTTCATTAAAATATTTACTTGCAATGAAAAATAATTGTCTTCCAATGAGAATTAGACCCTTTAATATTGTTTCTCTGATAACTGCTGATAATGACAAAAAATTTTATTCTTTATTTTAAAAAATATTTATTTAATTAAAATTGAATCCCGAATTATTATTTTCATTACTATACAACCATTGTGTACATGATTCTTTATGTTTTTTATTATTGTAGATTATGTAAATGCAAAATTATAAATAAAAAACCAAACGGTCCGGTTTGCTCATGGGGGGTCCGGTTTACCCCAGGGGGTGGGGCAAACCGGACCGTTTACAAAATGTTTTAAAGTTAACACAGTAACTAAACAATAAAAGATGTAAGAGTAAAAAAACCGTTAGGAGATCCGTTTGCCCCACTCTCCGCTAATTAATAATACATTAATTAAATGTTTGATGTATTGTTTTAAATTAAAGGAAAATTAATTCTTAAGACATCCCTCGAAGCCAATTTTTGAGTTATTAATTGTTTACAATTTTTATTTTCAATCAAAGTTAACAAATTAACACAATTTTTTAAAAACGCACGTTTATTTTCTTATTCCGTTACTGCACATGATCTAAATCAGTTCAAATTAATCCAATATTACCAGCAGAGAATTAATAAACCATAAAGTAATTTATTTCAATTGTTAAAAACAACATTAACTAACAAATAGTTTACTTAGATTCCTCTTTCAAAAAAAAAATTTTTTCAACATTTTCTTTTTAATTTTAGTTCATTTGAAAAATATTTTTCCTTTATAATTAAAAAATAACTTATTTAAATTGTTATAAATAATGCTAGTTAACAAATAGTTAACTTATGATCCTGTCCACTAAAACATTTTATTAAAAGATTTTTTTTTACTTTGGTTCATTTAAATCAGGGACCGTCACGGAAATCAAATTTTGATTTGATTTTGATTCTGATTCTGTAACGAAACAAAATTTACTTCCTATTTTGATTCTGATACTGTAACGAAACAAAATTTACTTTCTATTTTGATTCTGATACTGTAATACTGCAATTCGGTTTTCTTATAGAAACAAAAATCGATTCGAATTCTATTTCAGATTTCGTAAGTAAAAACGAATAAAAATAAACGAATAAAGATAATAATCTTCTGATATATTTGACATTTGCAACAAAATTTAGGTTCAATCACACTTCTACATGCGCAGTATTATTTTATCAAAATTAAAACAAAAAAGAATTTTGATTATGATATTAGAACCAAAACGAAATAGAGTGGAATTTTGATATTGGAACCAAAACGAAACACAGTTGAATTTTGATTTTGATATTGGAACCAAAACGGAATAGAGTGGAATTTTGATTTTGATATTGGAATCAGAACTAAATAGAGTGGAATTTTGTTCTGATACCCATATCCGAATCAAAACAAAAGTATTTTTTAATTTTGTTTTGATTCCGTGACGGTCCCTGATTTAAATTATTATAAACAATATCAATTAAAGATTATGAAGTTAACTTTAATTCCTCTCTACTAAATTTTTTTTATGTTTACTTTAATTTAGGTTCATTTGAACTATATATGTTAAGACAAAATGAACAAATAAAATAATTTATTAAATTATTATAAACAAATTTTTTTTTATTTTTCAATGTGTAATTTTTTAGTCACTTTTCTCCGTAGACTTTTAATAGTATATCTAAATAAAAAAAGTAAAGGTGAAAAAAAATGTTTGGTGACAAGGAACAAACATTAACTATCTGTTAATTAATATATTATTTGTAACAATTTAAATAAGTTATTTTTTAATCAAAAAGGACAAATATTCTTTAAATGATTTTAAATTAAAAAGATAAGGTGAAAAAAACATTTTTTTAGTGGAGAGAAATCAAAGTTAACTATTTGTTAATTAATATTGTTTATAACAATTGATATAAATTTCTTTTTGGTTTATTAATTGTGTGGAGGTAATATTGAATTAATTAGAACTGATTTATAGCATATACACTGAAAAAAATGTATTTGATTCAAATAACCGATTATTTGTCTATAATCAAATAAATATTTACTTGAATCAAATAATTTTTATTTGAATCAATTAATTAGTATTTGCTTCAAATACTGAAATATTTGAAGCAAATACTAATTAATTGATTCAAATAAAAATTATTTGATTCAAGTAAATATTTATTTGATTATAGACAAATAATCGGTTATTTGAATCAAATACATTTTTTTCAGTGTATGCAGCAACGGAATAAGAAAATAAATGTTCTTTTTAAAAATTGTATTAATTTGTTAACTTTGATTAAAAATAAAAATTATAAACAATTAAAACTAAAAAATTGGCCTTGAGGGATGTCTTAAGAATTTATTCGCCTTTAATTTAAAATAAAGAACACTCAAACCGGTCAAGAGTTGTAGGTTGTAGACAGTTTTGAACAGTAAATTGTAAAAAAACCCCATTGTGCCCTATTTGTAGATCTTTGGACAAACCTGGCCTGGCCCTGGTCGGGGCCAAATCAAGCAAAATTTTGTTTTCAATTCGATAATAAAACAAGGTTTTTGGGAATTTTTTCTTGAAATTAAAATTTTTCCTTGTCTTGGATAAATTCCATTCGAGTCACAGAGAGAAAAAAGTTTTGAAAAAAGGAAATAGAGAAACGAGAAAACGGCGATTTATAATGGAAAAAAAGGAAAAGAATTGGTCTACTTTGAGGATTTTTTTCTGACGTTTTCACATTTTTCGAGAAAATTGTAAACGACAAGAGGTCTGAAAAAACTTATGAGAGTTACTCGCGAAATAGAAAAATACTATTTGTAGAAATTTTGATGATTTCCTTGTGTTTAGTGATTATAGAGAGACAACAGCAAATGAGGCGCGAATTCAGCCTTTTCGCGGGTGTTCAAATGGCAAATCGTATTGCTCACACTGGACATTCGATATCGATTGCTTTAATAATTCATTAAGTGTCATTGAATAAGTGGTGCTCTGGGTTTCAAAGATGAATAACACGCAACGAAACTGACACGATCAGAATGTTGACAAATTCAGACTTGCTCTCGATATTTGTCAAGAATGTCAAAATTCACTTATTCGTTTTCAGTTCTTTTTCTGTAATTGAAATTTGAACTAAATTGTAATTTATTTGCAGTTGAGAGTATCAAAATTGATTCCTTCGTTTCTTCAATAATTAAAATTAGCAGTATATTAGGGAACTTTAAATTTATGTTATTTTTAATTTTTTTATATAATTGCAATTTGCAGTGAATTATAAAAATTTAAATTTCTGTGAAAAATTTTATTTTTTTAAAAATGATTGAATTTCTTGAGAAATCTTATTACAACTGCACGGAGAGGAATGAATAGCTGTGACTACTATTTGGTTAGTAATAACTCCGCTGCTAATTTTAATTACTTACTGTTACTATTCAGTTAGTAATGCCAGCCATTTAGTTAGTAACGTAACTAATTAAATTTTGCAGCATTTTTTCCTCTTATATACGGGCACTAAAGTTTTCTTTTCTAATTGAGAGGATTTTCCTTTATTATATTTGTTATTAAATGTCACTTTTTAGACAGGTTAAAGTTGCATTCAGAAAAACAAAAAGCATCTTAAAAATCTTCTTTTTAGTATAAATTTGTTTCATTTTTAGAGGAATAATATCAATCAAAGAAGAAATATTAAAATTAATCTTTTAGTTAAAAAACTGTCAAATATAAACAAAAATTCCTCTTTTTTACAGATGAATATTCGTATATTGAAAATAAAATGTGAAAATAATTGTTGAGCGGAATTTTCTTCTCACTCTGAGATTTTATTTTTTTCGGTGTAGTAATCCGTACCACTACTATTACACACTTGTGTGTGTGTGTGTGTGTGTGTGTGTGTGTGATCACGTCACTACTATCATGCGCAGCAACTGTAGCCTGACGTCAGAGTGATCTAACATTTCTAGGTTACAAGAAGATTTAAGCCATCTGATTTTAAAGAAACTCATTTAAAAAATCGAACATTTTCAATATCAGCAAGTGAAATGATGTGTTTAATTCGAAATTTATCAATGAATTTATAATTGGTCATTTAGTACCGGAAAATTCGAAACATTGGCGACTTATAATTCTTTTGCAGCACATAACATTATGTGTGAGTTCAAAGTGTTGTCAATTCGGTTGCGTTGACCTCTTAGATTACACGATAAAAGAATATCTAACTCTATTGCAAGAATTATTTCCAAATTGCTTGAAACCAAAGCACCACTTCCTTATTCATTACCCGAGAGTAATGCGATTATTAGGCCCATTTTGGCATGTTGCTTGTATGAATTTGTATGAAATTCGCAAATAACTTTCGAATTGAAAATTTGTTAGTTACTTCTTGGATCTCTTTTAATGGAGAAGTAGTTAAGCCAGGAATGATTTTAGTTAATTTTAATGAAGATGAACCAGAGTTTTACTTTATTCATCACACATTAGTTAATTAATTTTTAATGAACTACAAATTAATTAATAAAAAATGCATAAATAAATAAAATCATTAACATTATAATCTAATAATTAAAATGGGTAATTTTAAATTAATAATACTATTTATTATTATTATATTATTATTATAAATGTTTATATTTTAATTCGGTAAGTTATCTAAATAAATATAATTTATGATTCACTTTTTCGAAAAAATATATATTCGAGTAACCGACAATTTTTTCCATAGCGATTGCGTAGCCAAGAGGCTTAGTATTAATGCGTGCGATTTTCTAGGTTTCGTTAGATATAAGTTAGGTAGGGTTCGAATCTGTATAGATGTTAAGATTTTCCGATATGTTATGTTGTTAATTGTAAGAATGAATGTGATAAAAGAGTGGAACTTATGAATAATGAATAATAATACACATGTAAAGTGTTAATTACTTGAAGAAATATTTTTTGGACGCACTGATTATTTTATTTTTATTTATAAAAAGAAAACGAGAAAATATATAGCTCTCTACACCAGAATTATTTTTTTATCATTTTCATACTTGAAACTGATTTTTTCTTAAATTTATTGGTAAGAAATAATCAACTGTTTCTAAAAATCCCGAATTTTTAGTTTTTAGGGGTAAATAGAAACAGTCTCCTATATTTTTAATTAAAGTTTGCAAAGCGAAAAATCAAAAAAGATTTTTGCTGTTGTATTTATAAGAGATAATTATAAATTTTAGTATTAATTTTTAGTTTAGAATTTCTAAATTCGAGTAAAAAAAGTGAAAGAGTGTCTTCTTTGATTTTCAATAGGAAAATGCAATAGGAAATATGGGAAAACACTTAGAACCTGTTAGGGGTGATATAAGGTTAAAGATTTAAGGTCGCATTTATTTTAGAAATTTTTTATTTAACTGAAGAAGAAACAGTTGATTATTGCGATTTAATGATAATACTAAATAATTGAACTGTTTTGAGAAATGGCATTAAAATATTGTATTCAAAACAATCTATAAATTTTATTAAAAATAATTGAATTTCCCCCAAGAATTTTATTATTTATGGAAATAATTGAATTTCTGTGAAAATTTTTTTGATAATAATTGAATTCTTTCGAAAAATATTATTAAGCTTATATTGAAACTAATTTTTTTTATAAAAATTGTAAATAATTCAAATAATAGTATGTAATAGGGAATAATAACTATTTAGTTAATTAGTTAATAAGTAATTATTGCAATTTGCAGAATAACAATAAATATACTTGTAAGAGAAATATATTAATTCGAATCTTTCATTTTTTAAAGCACCAGGAATGGAAGTACCATATTTTTCATAATGCAAGCAACCAACTTTAATTATTCGAAACGACAAATTTTTTGTGAAATATTCACAGAATTTCGTCCACAATGGAAAGGAACAACCATTTACATTTATCATTGAGAAAGTTTCACCAAAACTGCAAGTACTTATATTTATTTTAAAATGATAATCGAATATACCTGTGAGTTTCCAATTTTTTCAAATTATAATTTGATTACAGATAATTATCTGTAATTTAATTTAGCAATTCAAATTAGAATTTTAGTTTTTTTTACTATTTTTGAATTTGGAACAAATCGAATTTTTAATCAGAATATTTTTTGGTAATAAAAAAAAATTATTTGATCGAAATATTTTTTTCAATTTCACCTTTTTAGTTTATGCAAATTTTTATTTTGGTCTTTTTTCTTATTTTGGAATATTTTTTATCGTTAAAAAGTCAAATAAGAATAAAACAAAGATATAATTTAATTATAAAGTCTTATATTTAAGAAAGCGGAATAATAAATCAAACTTCCGGAAAACAAACCGGATCATGATATCAATAATTCGATTCTAAAGTTTTAGAAGTTCGCATCTCCGAGCATTTTAAAGTTTAAAGTCACGAGAGAATTCTATTTGAAAATTCGAGTGAGGCAGCTGGCCTAGTGCATGGTTTATAAATTCTTTTTTATCGTGTTTCTTATTCCATTAGAGTTGAAATTCTTATCTGCCTCTTTTATTTAAGAACTGTTTTTACTGAAAATCCACGCGAACTTTAAAAAAAATTCACTTAGGAATTTAAAACTGGATAAATGTTTATTTGTGTAAAGTGAAAAAATCGAATTAACTAAAAAGAAGAGAGAAGAAAACTGAATTGAGCCTTCCAATTCTATAACTCGCCCGACGCTCGGAGACACGCGCTAATACCAGTCGGGTAGCAGTGATAGGCCCAGAGGCGCTCACTGCTACCCGACTGGTATTAGCGCGTGCATCCGAGCGTCGGGCGAGTTATAGAATTGGAAGGCTCAATTTTTAAATTACAAAAAATGAAGAATGTTAAATTAAATAAAAAAGTGTTTTGTTAGAAAAAGTTTTTTTTTATTAAAGAGAGGTCGAATGGAATGTGTGTAGAACATGGAAAAAAGGGAAAAGAGTGAGAAAGAGGAATAGTTTGAAAATTAGCTCTCTTCATTAGTGGCTTGAAAAATGAGGAAATTTACATTAAAAGTGTCCAATTCTTTTCAGAATTCGGAGCACGAGGGAATAAACGACTTTCATTGTTTTTGGATATAATGCTCACTTTATACTTGAGATTCCACGTTCTTTGTAGTTTAAGCGAAACACCTGCCAATAACAATAGCCATTTTTTAGTTCAAGCTATTCAGGGGAAAAAGTTACACGACTTTTCGTGTCGATTAGGAATTTTTATAGAAATTTGAATAATTTTTTTCCATTTTTATATTTTTATTTACTTATTTTGATTTAATCAATTACTTTCAGTTTTAATTAATTATTTCAATCTATTTCTTTAAACTCATTATTTTCAAATTTTAATTTAATATTAATCTTTCAAATTTTAGTATATTTCTTAAAAAAAATATCATTAATTTTCATTCCCTTTGTAGAGAGAAAGAGAGAGAGAGAGAGAATTTAATTTAAAGTTTGCATATAAAATTCGCGAAACAATTTTAAAAAAATTTTATTTATCTCTACTTCAAATCATTAAATGTATTTAAAAAGAATTATTTGGAGGTAAAATAGTAAAGGAAAAAAAACGAGTGGGTTGTTCTTGCAACAAAATAAACAAGTGAAAAGAAAAATAGAGAAAGACGAAAAGTTAGAGGTGTCTATTTTGTAAAACTCAAAAAATAAAATACTCTAACTGTAATAAAAACTTTGAAAAGTTAATATAATAAATGCATTTATACTTATAAAGTAACTTAAAGTTAAATTAAATTCTGATTTGTTCATGTGAATAAAAAAACAGGGGCACCTTTAACTTTTCTACTTTTCCTCAATTCCTTTTAAATATTCGTACAAATAATTTTAAAATAAAAGAAAAAGAAACAAAAATAGAAAATAAAAAGAATAATAGAAAAATAGTCACTTGTTAAATAATTTTTCGAATACACAATAATTAAATTCCTCATATTTTCCTTCTTTAGTGAAAAATAATTTGTTTGTTTTTCATCCCATTTATAGTTTTAAAAAAATGTTATTCAGTCATTTTATTTTTTTTAATATTGCGACTAATTTATTTTTCAAAACTAGCGCTCAATATTTTGTTTTAATTTCAATTTTCGGTTATCAAAAATAACGCTGTATATTATATATATTTTTCTTTAAAAAAAAAAATAAATACATGAAAGTAAACAGACAATTGTTTATAGAAAATTAAAGGGAGAAATAAACAAATGGGGAATGGGTGGATAAATATAATCTAGGGCGAATAAATGAAGGAAAGAAATAAGGCAAATGAATATTCAAATGTAAACAAAAATAGCAAATATAGTCAGAGAAAATAATGTAATTTAATTTCAGGTTTTAATATTATATATTACAATTTTTCGAGAATATTTCTTAATTAAAATTTTTATATTTTTGAAATTTACGATTTTTATTCAACAATTTCTTTAAGTTTTTTTTATAATAACGATTTATTAAAAATTTTCAATTGAAAATTTGGAATGTAATTGAATTTTAGCTTATTTGTCATCAACATTTTTATGTCACTTTTATTAACTAGTCTTTTTTTAGACAACAAAATTTTTGGATTTCGAGTCAACAAAGTTTCAAAGAGTTAGGGCGATAACAATGGAGAGTTAAAAAAGGAAAGAGAGAGAGAGAGAGAGAGAGAGAGAGAGAGCTCATCATCCAATTTGTAAACATTGACCAGAGAGATGAACCGAAAAAGAGAGAATTTTCGTCCATTTCCTGGAGAAAAAGGATTTCGAAAACCCTTAAGACATAGGAGAAGGAAATCACGTTTTTTCTTCTTCACTTGGTGTGCATTAAGACTCGTTGAAGGCAGTTTCCGGAGGGTAAGTTACAATCTCGGAAGTGTCCATTAAACGGGCGCGGAAAATATAAAACATGAAAAGTTTTTTTTGCGAACCTTTTCAATGAAATGAAGGTTGGAAGAAATGAGAATTTTACGAAAGTGATTATTGAACTGATTATAGTTTATGAAAAGAAAAAAATGTAAATAAAAGTAAAAAACATAGACCTCTAATTGAATGGTATTTAGATTTGAAAAAAAGAATCACAAGTCAACACTCACGTGTTTTAGACGTTCATCTCTCTCTCTCGACGCAGAGGTTAATCTCAAGGGAGAATCGAACTGGCACAAAAAATGATTTCATCACGGTAAACAATTGTTTCTTCAGTAATAATATTTTTGTTTCTCTTTCTTTGCTCTCAAATACGCTCTCTTAAGGTTTTTTTTATATCAAATTTTTTTTGTTTATTTTTACTTATTGTTATTTGTTTTTTTGTATAAATAAAGTCCACTGGGTCACATTTTTTTTCCTTTTGTTCTTGTCACCGGTATAATTTTGCGAGCACAGGTGAAAAATAAAGACGAAAGCGGCCTATAATAATGAGGAAGATCGAGAGAGGGAAAGAGAAAAACAAGAACGAGGCAGTGACCGGACTGGAGGCGCAAATTTGTGCCGCTCGGGCTCGAAGGTATGAGCGTGGACTAGGGCGTGGGCAATCCGAGCAAACCGAGCGAGCGGACAGACTACATTGATTTTGATTTTCGAAGGCGCGCGCACTTGTCCCGAGACACGGCCCGGCTCTGCCCATTCATATCGTACTGCTTACCCGGAGAACATTGGTTTCTATTCGATAAAGGACACGCCGCGCCTGTCTTCGCGTAAAGGTTCGCAAAAAACTATTTTTTCTCTTTTCTCACTCTCGTTCTCTAGTTTCCTTCCACCGGAAACGAGAGTTGAATCGTTTTCGTTAACCTTTATTGGATAATTTAAGTATGATAGGAATTTGAAGAAAAAAAGGATCTTCAACGATAATTGAACGAAGAATAAGAGAGAGAACGATGGGAGGAGGGTGTATGGGTTAATAAAACTTGAATCAGAGCTTGAAATTAGTAGTGAATTCTATTTCAAGTTTTATTTCATTTTCTTTTTCGAGGCTAATCTTGATAATAGAATGTATTGCTTTCCTAGGAAAAAAGGAGAGGAATGATTTTCGTACTTTTTCATTGTTTCGTTATAAACTTAGATTGTGAAAAAATGCATTACCACGAGGGAGAAAATTTAGGAAAAGTTATCATTTTTGAATAGTTAGTACAAAAAATTGAGGACGTGAATACAATACAATACCAGTCAGGTAGCAGTGAACGACCCAGAGGCCCTCACTACTCCTACCTGACTGGTAGTATCCTTTGCAACCACGCGCAGTGGCACATATTGCATCCACGCCCTCAATGAAGGGAGAAATTTATTAAAAATAGAGAAATAAATTTTTTTTTAAAAAATACTTTTCGAATATTTTGAAAAAATGACTTTTAAATTTAAAAAAAATAGTGGTTTTCAGTTTATAATATTCTAAAATTATAAATTCTGTTTCAAAACAAAAAAAAAAATTTTTTTAATAAATTTAATTTTTTAAATATTTTAATAAAAAATTTACCTTTGAATTAAAAGATTAAAAGAAGTTTTCAATTTTTTAATTGGGAACTTTAAAATTTGTTTTCTAAAACAAAAAATCGTTTTTTTTCTAATTTTTCTGATAATAATTTTGAAAATTAATTTTTAATTTTGGGACAAAAAAATTGTTGTTTTGAAGAAAAAAAACTGGACAAGTGCGAGTTGTACTCGCACTAATTTGACGGGTTCCGTACAAAAATATAAAAATAATACTTGTGATATTGTAACAACAATTGGTAGAATTTTTTTTACTTTTGTATTATTTTGTTAAGTTGAATTTTCGACACTAGGTTAAAAATAAATAACAAAGAAAAATAGAAGTATTACATATTTTATAATATTAGCAATAAGCGAAGAGGACCCAATCTTTTAAATTTTATCCCAAATTGGTTCCTGTTCGCTTATTGCTAATAATATAAAATATGTAATACTTCTATTTTTCATTGTTATTTATTTTTAACATAGTGTCGAAAATTCAACTTACCAAAATAATACAAAAGTGAAAAAAATCCTACCAATTGTTGTTACAATATCACAAGTATTATTTTTATATTTTTGTACGGAACCCGTCAAATCAGTGCGAGTGCAACTCGCACTTGTCCAGTTTTTTTTTAATTTTATTAAAATAAAATTTTTTTTAGATTTTTTAATATATTTTTTGTGATCAGACTGTAAAAATATACTAATAAACCCATTTTTAGTTAATTAGATCAAATAATGTAGAAATTAGAAAAAAACCATTTTTAATTTAAAAAAACTATTTTTAATTTAAAAAAAATCTTTTTTAATTTCTTTTTAGATTTGTTAATATATTTTTTGTGATCAGACTGTAAAAATATACTAATAAACCAATTTTTAGCTCATTAGGTCAAAAAATGTAAAAATTAGAAAGAAAAATTTTTTTTTTCAAAAAAAAAAATATATTTTTTGTGATCAGACTGTAAAAATATATTAATAAACCAATTTTCAGCTCATTAGGTCAATAAATGTGGAAGTTAGAAGAAAAAAATTTTGTTTTTAATTTTTTAGTTTTTCGTTGACAACGTTATGGCCATTATGACATAGCAAGTTCTCTATATTTTTCCTGTAATACTCGCGGTAAAATACACCAGCATGCCAAATTTTAGCCCTCCACGTTGAATAGTTTAGAAGTTAAGGGAGGGGGGATGGTCACTTTTTGTGCATTTTTGGCCAAAAATCTTGTTATTTCCTTGACAACGCTATGGCCATCACCTCCAATCACATTCTCTATATTTTTCCTGTAATCTACATGTGAAAATACGTATCTGTACCAAATTTGAGCTATCTAGGTCAAATAGTTTAGCCGCTAGGAGGGGGGACACGATTTGGCTACGGACACAAGAGTCTCACCAATAGGGTTCCGTCGGTACACCGAAGGTGTACGGAACCCTAAAAATAGAAAATTTTTTTATACTTATTTTAAAAATCGGATTTTTATTTTTGAATATTTTAATAATATTCTCTCATTATAAGAGAATGGAATTTTTTTTTAATAATGAAGTAGAAATCTTGAATTTTTTTCCATTTAAAATCCAGAAACTTGGATTTTTAGCCAAAAAATGATTGTTTTTTGAATTAAAAGAAAATAAAATTCTTGACGATTCAAAATTTTTGTATTTGAAATTCCAAATTCTTGATAAAATAATATAAATATTTCTGATTGGGTTCGATGGGACAAATAAAAACAACGAGTAAATCGAAACAGTAGTTGTTCTTTCTTTCTTTCTTTTGTTTTAAAATATTCAAAAAAAAATTTAAATTTGAAAATCAATGTAAAAAAATTAAAATTTTCTTTTAATTGGAAACAACAATATTCTGTCTGAAAATCAAAATTTAATTTTCAAAATCAGCATATAAAAAATTTATATATTTATTTTAATCAAAAAGACCTTTTTTGATTAAAAATAGAGTTTTTTAAGTTTTGAATTATGCACCCAGAGAAAAATATTATTTAAACCAAACATATTTTATTTCACGTAAATAAACGTATATTTGCCTTATTATTTTATTAACGATTTAAATTGAAGTAATTTGAGGTTGGAGACATTGTCGTAGTTCAAGTCGCGGCCACTGCCGAGAACTGGCGCCATCTGAGAATTGACCACTGACACATGGCCCCCATACTGGCCTCCACTTTCGCAAAAAATGAAACTTTTATAATTACGTTTTTCAATATTTATTTCAAAAATTACTTGCAAATTTCGAGAATATGCAAAATCAGCACGAATTACTCTAATTATCCTGATAAATCCGAACGAGATATCTCTTACAACTCAGAAGTGAGACGACAAGCGGGAAAACACTTTTTGGGGACAATTTTTCCCGGATGCCCTTAAATAATATTCATTTAGTTAATTTTGACACAATTTAGCAATATAAAATATTATAGTCAATTTCTACATTAAATATTCATATATTGTTAAATTTAACACAATTAAATAATATAAAATATTAATTTTCAAATTAGAAGTTTACTCAAGTTTCACGTATAATAATGTTTTCATATAATATCTAGAAATTAGCTGTTTATTTAGTACATAATTTGAAATACAATATTGTGAAATTATACCTGATTAAATATTAATATAATGAGAATGAAAATAATAGTAGTAAAAATAAAGATATAGTATTAATAAAAAAAAATAACATTAATACTGATTTTAATAATAATAATAATAACACTGATAACAATAATAATGTTCGTTTTTATCCTATTTTTACAGACGAAAGTAACAAATATGAAGTCTGGCGTAAATTTCAGGATCAGCATTTTATACGATGCAGTGTATAATGTTCCTAATCGGTGAGTGCGTCTTTTATCGATCATAATAATTATATTTGCTTCGTAACACAATAATTTGATGGAGATAATAATTTCTCACGACATTGTGTTTGTGATTAATTAAAATAGAATTTTTTTACCCCAAGGCAAAATTTAATTTAATTAGAAAAAAGGAGAATTTAATTTCGAAAATTTTATTATTCTTTTTCTCTTGATTACATAACCATTTTCAGTTAAAATATCTTTTTTTTGTTTAAAAACTATAAAGAAAATAATCATTCTTATGTTTCCAGAAATTGATAATAATATTGGTTAAATTAAATTACATTTTTTCTTGGAACACATTTTCATAAATTTAATTTATTTCTACTGATTCTTCCAATTGAAAATTGAATTACACGTTCATTGATTAAAAGAACCTAGTGGTATCGACAATCATTGTTTTATAGAATGTGCATCGTTTCCCCTTTCTGTTTTTATTCAAAAAAACATGATGGAGATATTTTTAAAAAATCAATACTATCTTTTAACGATTTTTTTGTTTTTAAATATTTATTATTATTTATTATTCATGGTTCTAGTTTGTACGCTTTTATTTTTAAATATTTTCTATATATAAATTTCTGATTTTTTATGGAAACATGAGCCAGTAATAAATTTCTTTTTATCTCAAATTTACACTCAAATATTATATTTTTATTCAATTTTTTTAACAATTTTAATCACTAGTTACTTTTAAAATTTAATCAATAATTAATTTTTTAATCAAACATTTACAATTTTACACCACTTTTTTATGTAATTTAATTTTTTATGTAATTTAAACATATCTTTAACATTTCCATACTTGAAATTCATTTTTTTTAAATTTTGTAAGAAATAATATACTTTTATTGTGCTACCTTTTTTATTTTTAAATACAAATTTCAAATCTTTTATTAAAAAAAATATTATAATATCTTTAAACAATAAAAATTTTTTTTTTAAATAATAAGATTTTTTAAAGAAATTAAATTATTTTCCAATCTATTTTAATCTCGAAAGAATTTAATAATTAATTTCATACATAGGGTTAGATGGTGTAACCCGTGTTGAAATCTGCCCAAGTTAGCCCAGTTAAAAAGTGGAGGCAAGCTGGGCCCCACCTGGGCTTCCCATTTTTAAACAAGTTGTGAATTAAGATATTCATTACATGAACATTTTGCTTCCTCTTTACGATAAGCACAAAATTTGCTTCCTCGTGGAGAAAGCATTAATCATTAAAATTTTAATAATAAAGTGAATTTTTTTTATTTTATTGAATTCTAGTAATGCTAGTAAAATATATTCTTTTTATACATCAATCGATTCGTCTTGATGAAATGAAGATTTTTAGTTTGTTTTTAAGTCAAGAGTAACATTTTATTATAAGGCAATATGATTTTTAAGAAGAAAATAAATTTCTAATAAAAGTGCGAATTTTTGGTTTTAATTATGTTTAATTCTATAAAATCAAATACAATATATACTTTATATATACCAATCGATCCGTTTTAATGCAACGGATATAAGATTATTGAAAAAATGAGTAAAATTTTATTGTACTGGAAATAAATTTTTTTTCTTCACTGGGGAGAAGAGGAAATGCATTTACGAATGCCCAGAAAGATCCCACTTACCTGGGGTATGTCGGACTCGCACAAAATGCAAGGAAAAAAAGAAACCTCACATACCAGCTTTTTACGGCAGTCACAATACCGACTAAAACCTCTTCTGGTTTCCCCTGGGTTTCGAACCTTCTATCCACCTACGAAACTACCTTTCGGCTTCAGACTTCGCAGATGGATTGTCCCATTTAGTCGCTGGCGCGACTCTTCCGTGCCGCTCTTCTTCTGGCCATTATTTCCTCCTTGTTCTTGACAGGGTCTTCTTACCTTTCTCTAAGGCAGTCCTGAAGACCATGCACCGACCTGATCCGGCGACGTGTTGGATGTCCTCCTTCTCGCCGAAATTCGCCTGGCATAAGAAGCTGCATGCGCTCTTCTCACAACCTGCTGCTTTATGGCCAGCTTCGCCGCACTTGTAGCACGCAGCCGACCTGTCTACTGCTTGGCAATCTCTACCTATGTGGCCGTAGCCAAGGCACCTATGTCACCATGTGACCGTAGCTCTTCTTCTCACCTGGCAGGACACGAACCCAATTTTAATGTGTCCTATTTTCTCTATCATATCTGCATCCTCTTGGCTGGTGACAACGACAGCGAGCTTTACTCCTCGCTTGTTTGGTCGAATGACCGTCACCTTTCTGCTCCCTGCTTGCACCGTAGAGATTTGCTCCAGGACATTAAAAACGTCTTCCTTTTCAGTAAGGGCGTCCATATCGCGGATTTCTAGCGTAGTTTGCCGGACCGCTATCTGCACCTTACCCAAATCGCCGATTACCTTTGTCACCTCCTCGGTGAACAGCTTCTAGTTTGAAGACCCTCCAATTTTAATGAGAAGATCTCCCTTTTTAGTGGGTAAAGCTCCCTCAACCCTTGTCTCGTTGGCCTCCAAATCAGCCTGTTTCCGAACCTTCTCTTCTGAGCCTCTAAGACAACGTTTTTAAGCACCACTGCATTAAAACGATCACGTCTCAGTCTTTGGTCCTTTCGTGCTTCCTCTGACCAATTTAGTCCCTGCACTGAAAAAAAAGTTCTGGTTAGGGTATATTTAACACGATATTCTAGTTAAAACAACCAGAATTATGGTTATATTAACTAGAATTCTGGTTAACCTAACCAGAAATGTTCTTGTTAGGGTATATTTAACACGAAATTCTAGTTAAAACTAGGATTTCTGGTAATTCCAACCAGAACTTTTTTTTCAGTGTGGTAGAACTTCGCGCCTTTTTTGGCCGCCTCTGCGTGCTTCTCTTTATCTTCCTGTATGAGCGATGTTAAGCATCTGAGTCCATCCTTGATTGTCCTATTGACATTCTTCTGGACATCGCATGACTTCAGCATCTTGCTGACCTCTACCTCCATTTCTAGAAGTTTCTTGTTTGCTGGTTTTGGTCCGCGTCGAGTATTTGATTTTCTCGATACCACCTATTTCTAGGAAGCTAACCTATCCGCCACCTGGCACGCGTCCGATAGAGGAGCAGCAACCCCGAGCAAAAGAACAAGTTCTAATACGCCCCAGGTAGAACAAAAGTTCCAAGCGGGCAAGGATGGAATATAATGTTGATGAAAGATCTAAATTTTTGATAAAAAAGGTAATTTTTCTGCTTCAATTGCCATTAACTCTATAAGCTCTCATACAATTTATACTTTATACATACCAATCGATTCGTCTTGAGGCAAAGAATAAGATTTTATTATATATTAATTTCAATATTTAATTTTTAAAAAATTTTGAAAATTTTTTTTTTGAAAAAAGTAAAAAAAAAAATTTTTATAGTTTTTTTAATGTCCATCAATCCATTTTGAGATATTTTTATGATAAATATGCCTAGCAATTTTCAGCCGAATTCGTTGAAACCTCTTCGAGTTATCGTGTTCACAAAAAACGGGATCCATACACGCACACTCACACATACACATACATACATCCATCAATCCATTTCGAGATATTTCACAGTAGTCTTGAATCAACTTTGAATGAAATGTCTTAGCACATCATTTTTTTTGCTGATTTGGGTTATTTGCATTCTAAATAATGTGTAAAAAATTTATAGCCCATAACTTGTCGAGCCGTTTTTATATATATATTATATATAACCTTTTCGTTAATTTTTTTTCTGTACAGTAACTGGTATGATTTCCGTAAATTGGCAAAAATATGTGCCTTAACATGTATTGTAATATTTAAACAAAACTGACTTATTGTGTCAGAAATATTATTTAAATTAGTAGTTTTTGTTTGTTTGACCGTATTAAATATTCATTTGTAAGAAAAAACTAGAATAAAAGAACATAAACGATACGTCACTCACAACCAAAATATTAACGCTTTAACTAATCACACCTTTGACAATAATCACTCTTTTGATTTTGACAATATAAATATTTTACATGTTGAAACAAATAATTGGAAAAGAAAAAATCTAGAAATGTTTTTTATAAAAAATAATGCAAACAGTATTAATTATAGAATGGATATTGACAATTTAGATAAAGTATATTATAATTTAATTACTTCTTTTAAAACATAATTTGAAAAGTTTAATAATATAGATTTCTTCTTTACCAGCTATACCTGGACCCAAATATGTAACCCAACCTCTCTGTCAAATCTCTCTAATCATAGAAGCACATTTCTTTAAAAATGTGTTTCTACAAAATTTTTCAAATTAATTAAATATAAAAAAGAATAATATTTATAATAATAACAAGGAATTTTTTGAAAAATTTTTTGTTACATGCTTATATTTTTTTCTAAAGGGTAAGTTTTTTTCTGCTTTCTTTTTCACTAATTAAAATATAACCTTAAAATACATATTTCAATTTTTAAATCTAAAATAATTTTTTAATTTTTATTTCCGATAATTTAAAAATTTAATCCTTTTTGAAATCTTTTGTGTGCTGTTTTGTTTTTTTGGATTATGTATTTGTGAAATATTCATCGCCTGATGAGGAGCCATATATGGCTTGAAACTAGTTGGGATTAAAATAATAAATGTCATCTTTAAAAACCGTAAAATAGGCCTTTTTCATTATCTTACAAATGATTATTTAAATTGTTATATTATATTATTTAAAATTAAAAAAAAGTATTAGGGTTTTATTAAAATCCATTAAAATTTGTTAAAGCTATATATGTTTTTGATTATTACTTGTTGAATCGTTAATTTATTAACTTTTATGATACTACAACACTTAACTGATTCAACTTTTATACATCTAGTATGAATTTTTTTCAAGTTGTTCTATCCCTTAATAGAGTAGTATACTTAAGATAGATTTATTTTAAACCTTTCGTAGAAACTAAGCTGTCCGCATTTACCTCAAATTTAAAGAAATTTTCTAAATCTTGGGGTAAATCCGAACAATAAAATGTAAAAAATTAAATATAAAATTTTATAAAAAATAAAAAATTAATCTGGGGACAATTCAGAAATTGTTTCAACAAATAATTCTTGTTATTTATTAACTTTTGACACATAGCATCTAGAAAGATGCAGTTTTTTCTTATTTTGCAATTAGCTAATCAGAGTAGTAGTTTTAGTTGTAAAATTAGAAAAAACGTCAACTTTCTAGGATGTTCGTATCAAAAGTTAATAAACAATAATAATTATTTGTTTAAACAATTTCTGGACGGTTTAAATTAAAATATTTTTATTTCATACTTTTCAGATTAGTTAACCCTTTAACGCTGGGAAGGACACATATTTTACTCAACTTTTAGAGCCATCGTTCTTAACGATTTCGTAAGTTAAAAATTTGGTAGGTATCCATCCCTATAGAGTTTTTATCGCTCTTTCAGAATCTGAAGTTCAACGTTAAAAAAACTTTAATTTGAGCGATTCCACGTCAAGTGATCAAGGGGTCTTTTGGTGTAATGTTTATTTCAATAATTTTTTACTCTGAAACAATTAAACATTCAAATTTGACAAAGT
Organism: Leptopilina myrica (nomen nudum); assembly: GCA_032872475.1. NCBI lineage: Eukaryota > Metazoa > Arthropoda > Insecta > Hymenoptera > Figitidae > Leptopilina > Leptopilina myrica (nomen nudum). The sequence continues at coordinate 11,523,806 of CM065467.1, forward strand.
ACATTTTGAAAAGGTTTTTTCATGCTCTTTCGATTAGAAATAACCATTGTACTGAAAAAATCAGCAACCGCAAAAACCTATAAGTAACAAATTTCAACAAGATCTAATGATTTTTTAAATTCACTATTACCATAATGGATCCGCCATTATGAATTTTGGAAAAGTAATTTCAGATTCGTAATCAGCGACGCCGAAAACCCTAAATAGGAGGTTTCAAACATATTCTGTCAAATTTAAAAAATATTACTAAATTAAAGTTATTTTAAATTTGAACTTTAGATTCTGAAAGAGCGATAAAAACTCTATAGGGATGGATACCTATCAAATTTTTAACTTACGAAATCGTTAAGAACGATGGCTCTAAAAGTTGAGTAAAATATGTGTCCTTCCCGACGTTAAAGGGTTGAATGCAACATTGTAAAGAAACTGCATGTTTTTAGGTGCTTTGTGTAAGAAGTTAGTGAGAAACAACTATCATTTGTTTAAACAATTTTTGTATTGTTATAACTATAAATTATTCTTATTCCATGCGGTTCGTATTAAGTAATTGCAAAATTAGTAAAAAAAACTGCAAGTTTCTAATTAGGGGAGACCGAGAAGGAAAGTAACAAAAACAAGTTTTTTTATTTTAGCTTTCAAACTATTTAACGAATAATTTTTGTTAATATTTTAATTGAAAGCTTGAACTTTCACCTGTTAAATAAAATTTGAATTAGACATTTACATTAAATAACCAGTTTACAGCATGACTTTTTCACAACCTCTGCATTTGTTATTTTCCTCCTAACCACAGAAGAGGAATGTAACATCACTTTGGAGGAAAAGTAAGAATATGGTTTATATTATATAATTTTAAGACTATTGTTAATTTTAAATATTTTTATTATCAACTTAGAAAGATACAAAGATATTCAAAGTACAAATTATTCATATTTGATACTTTATTTAATACATATTCAACACATTTTGGTACATTAATGTCTCATCGATATTATCTTCTTATCTATATCACAGATCTAGGATTTAATTTAAAAACTTACAATTAGCGTATACCTATGTGTAATATTAAAATGTGAAACAAAAGTACTAATTCTATATTTTAAGTTAAATTAATCATTATTAATAACGTAATAGCTATCGCCACTTAAAAAAGTCAAATTTTTCATATGTTTTATATTTTTAGCATATAAGAAATTAAAAATAAAACATTAATCTTTTTAAACATAAAAATTTAAGAAATAATATTTTGAAAATTCAATCTTTGATTCACAATCAATTTTCTTCTCCACGATTTATAAATATTTTTAAATAGGCTTGGTGGAAAAGTGGCTATATTAATAACAATTTAGAAAAAAGTCGACTCCAGTCGAGTTCTGTTTTAAGAGCTGCAATACAAATTGCGATTTTTGCGATGATATCGCAATAATTAAATGTGGTTGGTGCACAAAATCTATGTGCATAAAACACTTTTTCCCAATTCTCCCCAACGATTCTCCTCATTATTGTAAGGAATATGTAATAGCATAGGTAAATAATTTCAAATTTTTTAAATTAAAAAATTATAATATATAATCAAAAAACAAAAAAACAAACAGAATGTGGTCTATAATAGTACTGCAACCTTCTCGTGGTGGACCTTGGAAACTACTATTCTAGTAGGCTAATTGCAGGAAAAGCAAATTTTTATTTAAAAAATCTGACTGCGGATTTATATGTAGCAACCTCAGAAATCCCCAGGTAAAGAGTTTCAAGCAAATTGAATCAAATTTTTAAAAATAATTCGCCATATTGGATCCGCCATTTTGAATTTTAAAAAAATAACCACGGATTCGTAATCAGTAACCTCAAAAAACCCCGAGTAATGAGTATCGAGCAAATTTAATGAAATTTAAAAAAAATCCGCCATTTTGGATCCGTCATTTTGAAAAAGTAAGCGCGGATTCGTAATCAGCGACCCCAAAAACCCCCGAGTAATAAGTTTCAGGTAATTTTAAATATATCTAAACTTTCATTTACATATTTAAATCGCCTGGTAAACATAATGCACATATTCAAGGGGTGGGGGGTAGTTTATACGAAAGGTAAAGGAGACAACACGATCATCATTGTCACCAACGCCGATGTGTTCCTAGTTATAGCAAACAATTTATCAGACGCTGACAGCTTCAAACACCATTTGCAGAAGGAGTTCACTGTGAGTGATCTTGGACAGCCAAAGCACTGCCTAGGGATGGACTTCACTTTCGAAAAAAACTGCATTCGATTAACACAAACTAATTACATCAATGAGATTCTTGATAAGTTTGGATGTCAGAATGTAATCCTGTATCAACACCCTTAGAAGCCGGAATGAAACTCACAAACACCGAACCATGGAACAACAGCGACGGAAAGAAGCCACCCTATCGCGAACTTGTAGGAGCGCTTATGTATCTGTCTGTTACGACACGTCCGGACTTAGCTCACTCCACAAGCGTCCTGAGTCAATTCAACAACAATTTTGGAACGACTCACTGGTCCGCCGCAAAGCGGATACTGCGATATTTGAAGGGAAGCTCAGAATTAGGAATCGTCCAGGGGTCGTCATTCAACCAACTGACTGGATTTGTAGACGCTGACTGGGGAGGAAACGTGGGTGATGGCCGATCATACACCGGCTTCGCATTTACCTGGCTCGTCGGAATCATCTCCTGGGAGTCAAAGAAGCAGAGTACGGTCGCGTTATCCTCGACCGAGTCAGAATATATGGCTCTGACCGAAGCCGCAAAAGAAACCGTCTATCTCCGACGTTTTCTGTCAGAACTCGGTGCCGACGTCCCATGTCCAACGAGAATCATCAACGACAATATCAGTGCTCAAAGACTGGCTGAAAACCCTATCTTCCAAGCTCGCACGAAGCATATACATATCCGCTATCACTTTGTATGAGATCTACTGAAGGCTGGAAAAATCGAAATTCAGCACATTTCAACGGAAAAAATGCCGGCGGACATCCTGACAAAATTCCTATCAAAACCAACACACTGGAAATGCACGAGTCTTTTGGGAGTTAACAAAAAGGACTAAATCTTTTGTGAACTGATTTAGACTAGGGATTGGAAAGGTCCCGCCCTCTACCGAAGGGCCGTAAACGTTCTTACTCAACTTTGCGGGATCGGTAGATGGTCACAAAGTTGAAAGCGTAATCTCTCTCCGTTACGCTCGTAGGCGAGCCGTGTGGGTATACCTGTATAGGTGGGCTCTGCACGTAAATAACGAAAAGGCCGCTGTGAACTGATTTATATGGGGGATTTCGCGTCAAGTGATCAAGGGGTCTTTTGGTGCAATGTTTATTTCAATAATTTTTTACTCTTAAACAATTAAACATACAAATTTGACAAAGTACATTTTGGAAAGGTTTTTTCATGCTCTTTCGATTGGAAATAAGCATTTTGAAAAAAAAATTTTTTGGCCAAAAAAAATCAAAATTAAAAATAAATTTCAATTTTTGGGGAAGAAAGACCTAATTTTTTTTTTTAAACGAAAGCTAAGGTTTTTTCCTAAAAGGAGATATAAATGGTAAAGTGGGACTAGAATGTTTGAACATTGAAAAAAAGAATTGTCTCCAAAACGGAGCTAAAAACCGGGTTTTCAGCGCTCCGGCGAGTAGAAAACTCATTTTTTCAATGTTTAAACATTCTAGTCCCACTTTACCATTTATATGTCCTTTTAGGAAAAAACCTTAGCTTTCGTTTAAAAAAAAAAAATTAGGTCTTTCTTCCCCAAAAATTGAAATTTATTTTTAATTTTGATTTTTTTTGGCCAAAAAATTTTTTTTTCAAAATGCTTATTTCCAATCGAAAGAGCATGAAAAAACCTTTCCAAAATGTACTTTGTCAAATTTGTATGTTTAATTGTTTAAGAGTAAAAAATTATTGAAATAAGCATTGTACTGAAAAACACAAAAATTTAACCCCCTCCCCCTCGGAAAATATTAGACTAGGTAAAAAAATATTTTCACGAAAAAGTACTATCTATGAGTACTACAAAAGCCCCAAGTTTTGCTACGATTGGAGAAAAATTTTTCTCCACCTTGATCACTTGACATGAAATGCCCCATATTCATTGTGTTCTAGAGTCATAGCCGTTTTCTTGAGGGGGCATGTTAAGTTCTTCTTATTATTCAATTCAAACGGTTATTCGCGGGCTTTATTATCATTGTACGCCAACGCCATCTTTAACACTGTTCCCATCGGTAATACGGAACTGACTTCACTTCGTTGTAAAAAGCCTTCTCGGCATGTTTACGATTAAACCCTTTCAATATAAATTTAGTTGTTCCGAACGTAAACATGTCTTTATTTATTCTACCGATCGTTTCGCTTATAAACCTCAACAGGTAGAATAGGGATTAATGTTAAATTTTTTGCACCAAACTCTCAAATTCAGAATTGTAAAATTCTTTGCCTATATCAGTATGCAAATTTTTTGGAATTCAGCCTTGTGTTAGAATAGTTTTCATGGCCAAAGAAATATCCTTTCTATTCTTACTCTTTACAGGTACAGCCCAGGTATTGAGTATAACAGTCATCATGTATAAATTTGTTACATTTTCTAGGTAATTATGTATTTTTCAATTGATTATTTCTTTCATCAATAACGTTTTGTTTCTTTTATGTTTAAATAGATCCAAATAAATAATTCTTTTACATTTAAATTAATTTTGCATCAAACAGCTCTGTGAATTCACCTAAAAAAAGTTATATTTAAAAAATCAACTGTCATGTTTTCAATTTTTGGCTCGCAAAAAAGAATAGCTCGTTAAATGATTTTTAAAAAAATGTTTTCTTATTATTTGAACCCTAAAGAATACATTTGAACAAAAAAATCAGAAGTAGCAAAAGCTTAGGGTTAAACTGAGTTCAGGCGACCCGTGAGAACGTGGCGCTACCTAAGAGTTTCATTTTTGTTAGACTTGGTTTTTCAGTGATAACAAAATTATTTTTTTAATTTCGATTTTATGTAGTGTTAAAGCTGAGAAAATTAGCTTTCAAATAATATTTTTTGAGCATTGTACCTTCAAGAGATAGGTCCGACTCTACACCAAAGCAAAAGTTACGAAACTGTTACTTCACAGACTGACTCGACAAAGGTCCGACTCTACACCAAACCAAAAGTTAAGAAACTGTTACTCTACAGTAGATATACAGTGCCGGTTCTGGATACAGATTCCTTTACCGACATTTACCGACATTTGGAATAAAAAAAATGGTTCTAATCCATTCTACTCGAGAAACTTCTAAATAAAAAAATGAGATGACCAATTTCTTCTAAAAATTTTCAAAAAAAAACTTGTTCAAAAATTTGTAAATTTATTTCAAAACTGAGAAACGAATAAGTATATTTGTGATGGATAGTTTAACATACAGAGTTTCATTATATCTCAATATTTTACGGTAAGTAGACAAATTTTTTCAAATAAATTTTGCGTTTATAATGTTTCACAAAATGTTTAACTATTTATTAGAAAATTAATTATCTACCTATTATAATAAGAATGAGGAAGCATCACCTGTTAATGTTATTAGTAATTATTGCATAGATGTTAAAAGTAGTCAAGTACATTCCAGAGAGGAGTCATCTGAAGTGTAACATGATACATGTCAGCACATTATATTATTCATAAGTGTACATATAAAGGAACATATGTTATTTAGTGTCTTCATCATTCCCCAAGGTAGACAAAGATAGGTGTATATATATTTATTAAGAAATCTAATTTTAATTTTGCAAACTTATCTATATAATTAAAGAAGGAAGAAATGTATTATTTTAAAAAGATAGGGAATGAAGCTTAAGAGTATAAAATGTGAGAGTTAACTACCAGTTTCCATAAAGTCTTCGGTAGTTGACTTGTAATGAGAAGTTGTAACTGAGTGTTTGTGTTAAAAAATCTATAAACTGTTGTCAGTGTAAGAAAAACAGCTTTAAAGAATACAGTGTGGTTGATAAGAAAATAAAGAAAATGGATGGAAAATTAAAGAAATTAAACAGAGCTTCTAGTTTTTTACCTATCAAAAGATTGAGTGAATTAAATCTTAATGAATATTATAATATTACAGATATTAAGAAAACGACAACAAAATTTGGCTTAAAAATTGTGGCTGAAATCAATAGCGAATACGTTGTATTTTTACCACAAAGAATGGTAAAGGTTCTGGAAAGTGATGATGAATCATTGACTCACTTACAACAAGCAGCAGAAAAAGGAGAATTACAATTAAAATTTTTGGGTGAAAAATATAATTACTTTGAATTTGTGTCTAAAACAGAATTAAAAAAATGACATATTTTCCTCGTAGTCAACTACTTCTATCAACCACATATAACTTAAATTCATCGTTTACAAAACAAATAATTATTGGAGCTGAATTAAAGATCAATTTATCGATAAAAATTAAGTTAATAAGCAGCCACCCACAAATATCAGTTTCATTCTCAGTACTAGAATAGAAAATTTTTCACCACTTTTTATTCAGAAATGGAGGTGTTTTTTAATAATAAATCTGAACCTCATGAAATCAACTGTGATACATTTCATCTGAATTTTGTCAGCTTTTTAAATCATCGCTTTGTGTTAATTAGAAATTTACAAAAAGCAGAATTAGATTTAATACATTTATTTTCTCTGAAATTTGAAACTTTTAAAGCTTTGAAACAACTAAATCGCTGTGTGAAAGAATGTGCAAGGGAAATAAAATTTTTACCTTTGCAATATATTAAATTAAGTGTTATTAAAACAATTGAGGAAATTGTGTATTAGCAATTTGAACTGCATCAATTAACGGCTTTGGAAAAATTTATTGAGAAAAATTATTTTAAAATCTTAAAAAAAGTATTATTAAATAATGAATGTCCAACTCCTGTAAATATAGAAAAGCTATTTTCTGAGATTATGACTTTTCATTCAAAGGAATTTGGTAATGATGTTTTAATTTACATTCAGAAATATGCAAACAAAATATCATGAAAATTAGAAAGTAAGTATTTCCTTAGTTTTCTTATTGTGTGTAAATTTTCTTAATATATAATATACTTAATTTACATCTGTTATATGTTTCAGAACAATTCTGTCCAGTAGATTTCACAAAGTTTATCCCAAAATTGAAGAAAATTCAAAATTTTTTGAAGAAAACCAATTATTGTTTTAAGGAAAAATAGATTATGATGATTGATGCAAAGAAGAATCAAATTAATTAATTGTGCACATCTATTGTATTTTAAAATATATTTTATAATTATAATTATACCAATGTATAATTCACAAGAAATGTATCATATGGCAAAATGATAATAATGAAATATAAATAGAAAAAAGATGATGTAATAACAGAATTATTATATGGAAGGAGAATAACATTGAACAATAAATATATTTTAATGAAAATTCTTGAATTTATTTATTTCAATAAAAAATCTGACCGCGCTCCGCGCGGTGGGCTCACATGTTTCGGCGCGCCGCGGGGCGCGCGAACATCGGTCGTTGCGCGCTTTGCGCGCAATTAGCTTGCGAAGTGTTCTTCGACTGTTGTTCATTATATGAATTCTTATTCCTGTTTCAAATTAAATGTTTCAAAAAACATTTCTTTTTCTTAAAGTTACTACGACTTTAAGGATTACATTCTCATCACATGTTTTTGGTTATGATTGCGAGATTAAGTAGACTTAAATGTATATTTTTAGAGTCTATGAGTAAAATTGTGAAATTTCTGCTAACTCTTTTAGCAGAAACATGATTTGCTGAGGAAGCTATAATATTCTAAAAGTATTAGAATTTAGAAGAGACTAATGAATACACTTCTTATGAATTAAATTGCCATATAAGGGGAGGGTGTGAACACAAATAAATCAAATTATTGTTTACAAAATTGTTATTAACAATGTGTAATTTTTAAATTAACAATTATACAAATATTTTTATTTAAAAGAATGAACAATTTCGTGTAATCAGTGTGTTTAATTAATTTACTGTGAAAGCATTTTGAGATAATAAAGAGGAAGCAAAATGTCTATGAAATAAATTTGTAGACTCAAATCTTGTTATACTCTAGAATACAGTAAACTGAAATTCAGGTGCTGTAGATATAAAACGTATTCATCAGTAACAGACTTGTCATTCGAATGATACTGCAAAGGCGAAAGAAACGAAACCAGAATATATATAAAATATTTTACATATACGTCTGCAATAAACATCGAACTTCTTTTACAGAAAAATTAGACGATATATGACGATAAATGTGACGATATATATATGCTAAAAAAAGTAAGTCTGGAAAAAAAACTATATAAACTAATAAAATAATGAATAATAACGGGGTCCGACCAGACCAAATGTATTAAAACATTTTATTGATTTTCTAAATATTTAAAACAAGTTGTTCATATCATGACCATTTAGCTTCCTCAATATATATTATTATATATAATTTTAAAAGTTAAATAATTATAATAGTTTATTAAATATAATTAGTAAAATACCCTGAATAAATATTAATTATTCAACTTTTTATTATAGAATAATTATTTTAAGGTGTTATGATAAAATGTCAAAAAATACAAAATTTTAATTTTTTGTGAAAAATTAAAATATTTATTAATTCTATAAATTTTGATAAAATATATACTTTATATACATGAATCGATTCGTTTTTATGTCAGGAATGCAATTTTGACAAGAATTATTGAAAATTTTAATATAGAAAAAAGTTATTTCAAAAAACCAAAAAATTAATTTTTTCAAAAATTAAAAAAATGTTGAAAACAAATTTTTTTTATATGTTTTTGAAAATCCTTTTGTCTGATTCTTGGTATTCATGACCGCAATACACCTACAAAATCTTATCAAAATCCATCAAGGTGTGCAAGAGAAAATTTGTCTACAAGAATCATGGACATACACACACATACACACACACATACATCCGGACATTTGTTCCTCTCGACGAATTATATATACTACACTTGAAAATTTGTAAAAATAATTGATTTTAAAAAATTCGGAAATTGACATCACTATAAAGCTTCCTTTATGAGGAAGCAATTATTAAAATCAGTAGTTTACAACAAAACCAATCAAAATTTTAAACGTTTCTAAAAATTTTAATTATTTTTTGCATTAACTAAAAATTACAACAAATATAAAAAAATTAATATTTAAAAATATTTCACCGTAGTTTGCGTAGTTTTCGACGAAAATGGCTGGCTAACGAACTCGATCTGTATTTTAACACTATTTTTGTGCATGCAAAGTTGCAAGTTGATGCAATAAGTTTTTCATGAATTATCGTGGCAACACCATTTTGTCTACAGACATACAGACAGACACTTTTTCTAGACCATGTTTTTCGGACTCAGGGGACCCCAAAACGTCGAGATTTCATGAAATTAGCGAAAGTCAATTTTCGACCAAAACTAATACTTTCTCATGTGATGAGAATGTAAAAAATTGTTACATATTTGTCTAACTATTATGAGAATTATTAAAACCTAACCATTTAACATACATTCGATCACTAACAAGTTTTTCCAAAGGATTAATAATGGGTTGGAAAGTATCACCTAACGTTTGTTCAAAGTTCTCTTTATCTAACTTCAACATCTTATGTTTTCGTCGAATTGCATCACTGGCTTTTGCCAAATTTAACGCAATATCTTTTTGTTTTTGAATTTGTTCAGTTCTTGAAGATGACATCTTAATTGAACCAAGTATAAACCATAACTAAGCTTACAAGCTTAGTGGAAATCATTTTAAACTTCAGCAACTTTTATAAAACAATCAAACCCTTTTCTGTATCTACCATGATTAAGGTCACTATCTTTGTCAAGAACAACGAAACCGTATTTGTCACTATTCCAACAGGAAGAACATAATTCTTTAAATTTTGAATATATCATATCTGTATTAACATGATCGTTATATATGTGTTTTAGGTTTAAGTCATCCTGTCTGAAAAGTATCAAAAAATTTACATTATCTCGAATTAAATGCTTTGGAATCCGTATATACGTTTGACATAAATAAAAACAATCAATAAGTCTATGACGACCCATTGAAAAAAATTCTCGAATCCTATTTTGCTTATCGCAGGATACATCATCAAAGCAAATGTAGAATTTGGTTTTGCTTTGTTTGGTTCAATAACCTCTTCATACTCTTGAAATGGAAAATATTCAATACCTTCCACTAAGTCAAGAGTCTTCTCCAAAAATTTATATTTTGGTTGACTTAATGATTTTAAGAATATGTAGACATTTTCAAAACGTAGTCCATTTGGATGTATTAGTAGAGCATGTAAGGCATTTGTTTTGCCACAGTTTGATGGACCACAAAAAATTGCTCTTACCGTATTAGATAACAGATTTCCAGGACGTTTTTTCTTAGATTTTTGTTGTGACTGTATCAAAATCTAACACATGTAATGCTGTTGATTGTTTATTGAACTCCATCTTTTGATTTACACTGAGGTTGAAATGTATAAATACAATACTTGTTTAGATTATTTTGTATGTCTGTTTATTTATAGAATTTTTTGCAATTCAGAAAGGTTAAATATTTAGAGCAAACTGGTCAAGAAAGTATAAATACACGGCTTTTATACATTTTTACATCAGTCTTAAAAAGATACTTTGTGTAGAAATATAAAAGTATGCTTGTCAATAAAAAATCAATCAGTTCTAAAAAATCTATCAACCGTGGTAGAGGTCTCTTAAATCAAATTATCAATAAGTTACCTGTTGAATTACACATTCCCGGTAGTAATGCTGTGGACCTGGAACAAACTTAGCAAAACGATTGGCACGTGGTGATCCTGGTATTAATCCTCTTGATCAAGCTTGTAGAGAACACGATATTGCGTATTCTCAAAATAAAGATAACCTTGAAAATAGACACGTTGCAGATAAGATACTCGCGGAAAAAGCTTGGAATCGTGTACGTGCTAGTGACACAAAACTTGGTGAAAAGGCTGCAGCTTGGGCAGTTACTAACGCAATGAAAATAAAAACGAAATTAGGAATGGGTCTTAAATCGAAAATGAAAAAGAAAAAAAAACAAAAAGGCTACATTTCCATTAAGAAATATTGTTTTAGCGGCAAAAAAATTTATCACACCTAGCAATGATACTTCTTCTGCTATAAAGTCAGCTCTAAAATGTGCACGTATAGCTGTGAAAGTAGCAGGTGGAAAATGCAAAGTGAAACAACCTCGAATTTTACCTAAACCAAAAAAAGTTAGTGGTTTTTTACTATTACTTATACCACTCTTTGCTAGCCTTAGTGCAATAGGTGCTCTATCTAGTGAAGCAGTTGGATTAGCAAAAGCAGTTAATGATGCAAGAGCAGCTAAAAATTAACTGGAAAAAAGTCAACGTCATAACAGAGCCATGGAATCTCTAGCTGTAGAAAAAGGTCTCTATCTTAAGCCATATAAACAAGGATTAAGATTAGCATGTGCTGTTGAAAAAAGGGGAAAAAAGCCTAAAAAATTGTAAAATTACCAAAACGAGCGTTAACTAATTACGATATACTGAAATACGCTAAAATCATAAAAATTCCACATTTTCGTGGTGTTTTTATGCGTGATGAATTACCAGTTTCAGGGCCTTATAAATTTTAGTCAGCTGTAGTAAATTTAGATAGTAAATATAATGCCGCTACACATTGGGTAGCTTATAGAAAAATGAACAATAATATTGTATATTTTGATAGTTTTGGTAATCTTCAACCACCTACGGATCTTGTGAATTATTTCGGTGTTAAAATGGTTAAATACAATCACAAAAGTTATCAAAATTTCAATACCTTTGTGTGTGGGCATTTATGTCTAAAATTTCTTTTAAATAAACTCAAGGATAAAAGTATGTTTACTCTTTAAAAGTAATAACATGGAAACATTGAGTTTAGTATAAATTAAACTAGCATTATGAACGATTCATTAACATTTACCTTGTCAGGTAAATCATCCATATTCGAGACACAATATTTTCCACCAATTGAATTGTTGTCTCAAAAAAATTATGTACTTGGTCTTGTTGAATTTCTTACATTTAATTCAATTCCAAATATAGATATTGGACACAATAAGTTTTATGTTGATCAAGAAGAAATAACTATACCAACTGGTAGCTGTGAAATTGGTGATATACAGCGCTATCTACAAAGTGTTTTAAAACCCAAAGGAATTGAAATTTATATTAAACCAAATAACAATACCTTACGCAGTGAGATTATGTGCAATCGTGAAATTAATTATCAAAAAAGTGATTCAATAGCCTACTTATTAGGATTTGAACCTCAAATTCTTGAAGCTGATAAATTTGTCCAATCTAATTTACTAGTGTCTATCATAAAAGTTAATGCATTACGTGTTGAATGTAATATTACAACCGGTACATATATAAATAATCAAAAGGTTCACACAATTCATGAATTTTTTCCAACTGTTCCACCAGAATATAAAATAGTGGAAGTACCTTCTCATGTCATTTACTTGCCTATCGCAGTCAAGAGCATTGATCAAATTCAATTAAGAATTGTTGATCAGAACGGAAATCTCGTTAATTTTCAAAGTGAAACAATTACTATTAGATTGCATATGAAATCTATATAAATGCCCAGTGGGCACACTTGTTCAAAAGACATCCTGAAGATGTCTTTTTCGGTACGTCTTTTGGACTTTGTCAAAAGACGTCCTTAAGCCGTCTGTAAGATGTCCATAACTTGTCTTCGAGTAGTGTATCCGAAGGACGTGCGTAAGACGTCTTAAAGTCGTTTTAAAATTGTCCAATGTCTGGACAATTATCGCCTTTGGGATGTAGAAATGATAATTTTTCACGCTATGTAATTTGACGTCTTTAAGTCATTTTTTGGACAAAAAACTATTTCTATAACTGAAACTTTCAAAACTGTGTAATATTAAATAATTTAAAAATTTTTGTATATTTAGGACAAATTTTTTACAAGGATTTTTGAAAAAACAAAATTTTTGAAAAATAAAGCATTAAAATTCTTTTATTAAATAATATTTTCGTCTTTTTGACATTCTAATTTTTAGATATAAAATAAAAATTTGTTGACATATCAAATTAGAAAAATTTGTTACAAATATCGATTGTAAAAATATTTCGAGGCTGAAAAAATATTAATTATATTAAATTGATTTCTTTGGGACGTTTTTAAAACGCCTTTATTATATAAATAGCTTTTCGAATTATGAGGGTGTGTAACAAGAATAATTGTGAAAAACTTCCCTATCTTTTTTATATTTTATCCTTAACATTTTACAAACAATCATTCTACGAAAAAAATTGATATGCATAATATCTAAATAACGTCCCCCGAACGTCTTTTGGACATAAAAATTAGAAAATTTTGTATATAAGATTGCAATATTTATCAGAATAACAATTTGGAGATAATTTCAGATTAAAAATATTTATAAAACAGCTTTTTGCATAATTACAAATTTTTAAGTTGAGAAATTTTTTATTTAGGATAAAGAAAATTACCCGAAAAATTGCTGTTTATAATGTCATAATGACGTGTTTAAAATGTCTTTTGGATATAAAATCCTGAAAATTTTCCTATATGAGAAATAAGGTTGCAATATTGAACAAAATAGCAATTTCGAATTTATTGTAGAGACTAAGAATGTTTACGAAAAAAATCTTTTCTATGCAAGCTGTTCATTTAAGAAACCTCTTTAATTTAGGATAAAAAAATCTACCTGAAAAACTGCTATATATAATGTCCCATTGACGTCTTGGGGACGTCTTTAAGATGTCTTTTGGCCAAAAAAGTTAAAAAAAATTTCTACGAGAAATAAGTTTGCAACATTAAGCAGACCAATAACTTTAAATATGTCAGTTTCATTGAGGATACAAATATTAAAAAAGGTAGTTCATTTCAAATAATTCTAAAATGCACTTGTTTGCAATTCAATTATAAAATTTCCTATTAGTGTCTTTAATACCAAAAGTTTTAAAAAAGTAGTTTTCGGCACAGAACTTTCTGCAAGTTAAGTAATTTCATTCCGAACCTCAAAAGATGTAAATATTTTATTTTTTTAAATTTACTTTCATAATTAATAAAATTTTTTAAAAATTTAATTGTTGCAAAAAAATATAATCAATATAAATTGCTCTTATCAGAAAAGTACAAAAAAATCAATAAAGGCGTTTAACAACTTTTCTTTATTTTTCCATTTTTTATTAGATTTAATTATCTACTTTTTTAATAATCAGTAAAACTGAAGCATGTATCACCTAAAAAATTATTGACATACACGGTTTGTTTTGACAGTTTAGACAGTGCCGTAATGTTCGTGTAGACATGAACTATAGACAAATAAGAATGGACTGCGCAACTGCGCAAGTAGCAGGATTTAGAGTACGTTCACACGACTTTTGGAAAAAAAAACATCTTGTCTTTCTCTCTCCTATGACAGAAGCATAAGTTTGTCTCACTCTGCATTTTCTGTTTTTGGAAAAATAAGAAAATGTAGAGTGAGACAAACTTATGCCTCTGCCATAGGAGAGAGAAAGACAAGATGTTTTTTCCAAAAGTCGTGTGAACGTACTCTTAGGCTGCGGTTACACCTCTGCAGGCAGGAGAAACGAGAGTAAGGGAGAAGTTTGATGTCACTGACTCTCTTACACTTGTACGTGTTACCATGACAACCTGCAGGCAGGCAGGCTGCCTGCAGAGGTGTAACCGCAACCTTAGTCGCAGGAGCAAGACAGCTTTGTATGCATAAAGGAGAGTCCAGAATAGGTTTGTGAACGTCGGTAGAAGCGCGTTGGTATGTATTGTATATGGAGATCACGTGACCAACGCCGACGTTCACAAACCTATTCTGGACTCTCCTTCAGGCTGCGGTTACACCTCTGCAGGCAGCCTGCCTGCCTGCCTGCAGGTTGTCATGGTAACGTACAAGAGTAAGAGAGTCAGTGACTTCAAACTTCTCCCTCACTCTTGTTACTCCTGCCTGCGCAGGCAGGCAGCCTGCAGAGGTGTACCCGCAGCTTAAAGGCTAACGCACAACTGCTTCGCTATCCTCGTTCATGACAAAACGCTGCCATGGTATGTATGTACACTCAGATGCATTAATAGGTACATTTTCGTTGCCTGCACTAATTGTAACTTTTACACCACCTCAAGAGGAGACGCATGATTTTCCCCTAATCACCAAGTGGTCGAATACCAAATCGTCGAATCGTCATTTGGTCGAATGCTTAAAACGTCGAATTGTCAACAGGTCGAATGTTCAAAACGTCGAATCGGCAAAAAGTCGAAAAATTTGCTTGGTTTAAGTTAATGTTAACTTAAATCAAAGTCGAAAAATTTGCTTGGTTTAAGTTAATGTTAACTTAAATCAAACAAATTTTTCGACTTTTTGCCGATTCGACGTTTTAAGCATTCGATCAAATGACGATTCGACGTTTTGAACATTCGATGAAATCACGATTCAACGTTTTGAGCATTTGACAAAATGACGATTTGACGTTTTGAACATTCGACCATTTGCCGATTCGATGTTTTTAGCATTCGTCCAGTTGACAATTCGATGTTTTTAGAATTCTATCAGTTGACGATTCGACGATTTGGTTTCGACCATTTAAACATTTGACCACTTGGCGATTAGGGGAAAATCATGCGTCTCCTTTTCAAAATTCCTTTAAACCGGAAGGACAGCATTAATGGATTTGAGTGTACCTCTACTGTCACGACCTTTCCTATTAAGGTACTGCCACAGCTCACTATCGACAGCTGCCTGCGCAGGCAGCCGTGCTCAATTAGGCAGTAGATTTAAATTAATATTTTCTTTTTAATTAAAATTATTATTAAAATTAAATAAAAAATAATTATTATTATAATTGAATGAATTAATTAAATTAATTACTTATTTTTTTATTTAATATTTTAATTTAATTTAATTATTACAATTAAATATAAAAAATTATTAATTTAATTTTAATATTAATTTAAATCTTCCGCCTAAATTAAGGAAAGCTGTCTGCGCAGGTAGCTATCAACAAGAGCTGTGGCAGTACCTTTACTAAATTTGCAATTGGCTGTGATAATTAATCCATTTTTACTAACTCTATAAGTTGGGTGGGGGAAAATTCAAGATGGCCGTTTAATGGTGCACAAACTTGTATACAAAGTGTATGGGACAGAGTCTAATTTTTTAAATATCTCGCTCAAACGAAATTTTTAACCATAAGTTTATTAGGATTTTATGTTTCATTTTTAATGAACTATTTTTTGCAATAATAAAATCAAAAAATTTAAAAAATCGATTTTTATTATTACAAAAAATAGTTCATTAAAAATGAAACATAAAATCCTAATAAACTTATGGTTAAAAATTTCGTTTAAGCGAGATATTTAAAAAATTAGACTCTGTCCCATACACTTTGTATACAAGTTTGTGCACCAGTAAACGGCCATCTTGAATTTTCCCCCACCCAACTTGAATAGCCTTATAGTGAAAATTAAATATTTCTTGCAGCCAATCAAATTTAGTGATACGACTATAAAAATTCGTCGAGATTCAAACAATTGAATACTTGACCTACGGGGACTAAAGACTAATAACCAAAACCAAACAAAATTGCTGGAACAAAATACCAGAGTTCAGCCCTAAGAACAACTGAGTTGGGTGCGGGAGACGATTTCTGGAAATGAGCTTCCTAACCTCAAAATGTATGTAAATCTTACATATCCCGAAACCAGTTGTTCTGACAGTCGGCTGAGCCAAAAGTCATTTAAGAAGAAGAAGAAGATATCCCGAAACCCAACCAGTTGTGCTTAGGTGCTTCTATATAACGATATAGAAGCACCTTAAAGAGGATTCCAGAATAAGACTTGTGAACATCGGTAGCGACGCGTCTTACTTCCCGGTTTGATGTACAGAGACTGCGCATTACACAAGATATTATTATTATTATTATATTATATACTATTATTGTTATTGCCCTATATATACTTTTAACCTTGTTTACACTCACTGATAAACGTAAAACACAGCGTTTGAAAGCAAACGTGTTAAAACGTCCTCACATTTACCACCATATTGTCCTTTCTTTTATTCTCACGATGCTCATATTGGGATCTGAAATATTACATTACGCCATCTAGTGAGAGCCTTGTTGTGGTAGCCATCTTTCGTTTCGTCTCTTTCTGATATACGTTCAAGAAAAAGATAAAATCCAAGATAGTTGCCACAAAAAGCTAAGGGGTGGGTCAGTTTCACGTGATTTCAGATCCCAATATTAGAGGGGGTCTGAAAAATTACCTATTAAAAACTTTCATGTTCTTTCATAGGTTGTATCTACATGACAACGAAAAAATAAAAAACACGCTGCGCAAACGCGAAACAAATCCCACACAGCATCGAAATTTTTCTAAAAGTTGAAATTACCTTGAGGTTGAATCCATAATAGCACCTTAAACAGAACGTAAACGTTATGTTTACACATTCCGTTCAAGGTGCTATTGTCGACTCAACCTGATTGCAATGTCCGTAATCTTTGACTGGTTGCTTCGCAAAATAAACATTGTAAACAAACTCATTCACCCAAGATTAACAACCCTCTCGATACGTTTCGTATCCTTTTTATTGGAGTGTTTTTAAGTCGATAGTGTTTGTTGTGTTTTAAAAAGATTTTAGAAAGAATTGAACGTGACATGTCTGCTGTCTTATGCGGTAAGTTTATTTCAATTCCTTTCTTATTAAAAACAGATATACGATTAAAACTAATAGAACTGTTTTCACATTGTCTAACGTATAGTAGGTTGCAAAAATGCCGGTAAGTTGCCAAATGCGCCACCGGTTAAATGCGCCATTTTTTTGTTATGTTCCCAACCTTGCTTATTGAAATTTCTGAAAATTTTATCGAGCAAAGTTGGGCAGCTACCAAAAAATTCAAAAATCGTCAACTGCTCAACCCTGCGGAAAGAAATTTTTGAATTTTTTGGTAGCTGCCCAACTTTGCTCGATAAAATTTTCAGAAATTTCAATAAGCAAGGCTGGGAAGTTAACAAAAAAATGGCGCATTTGTCCCGTGGCGCATTTGGCAACTTACCTATTTGAGAGAATTTTCTTGTAGAAGTATATTGTCGCAGTTTGGATTTTCACTCTATGTGAATAAACCTTAATGTTGAAGGATGAACTAGTAACAATACACCGGAAACGGCGGAAACCTGTCTTTTCTGTCTAGTCATCGATGGAAGCCACATGTCTCGCCGAATTATCGGGAATCAAAATTAAGGTAATCAAAACATTGTTTTTTTTATTTACTACAATGACAGAATATTTTTGATCTGTTGTTTCTTACACTGTAAAAAATCCTAAGGATATTACACAGACTTGGGGAAAAGTGACGCTTTAAATAAGGTTATGTTGCCACATTAAATGCGGCACTTTTCCCCTTGTCTGTAAAATAGCCACATTTAATGTGGGTAATATTCTTAGGATTTTTTACAGTGTACAAAAAATTAAAAAGAAAAATGTGTATAATCTCTTAAAGTATTATAATATATAGGGTAAATGTGTGTTTTTCGTCAAATATGTAAATGTGTGAAGTTCCTGTTTTATGTTTTTATGTTTTATATAGTGTCCGACTATATAGATATAAAAAGTTAAAGATTCTGAAAATTTGGAAAATTCGTCCGTCATTTTATTTTCTATTATTTTATTATAGAGAATTCAATTATTTTTATACAACTTGTGTGGAGTTCAGCAAAAAATTTAATTAATGTTTTTTAAAAAAAATTGTATTGTATGAATATATATATATATATAAATATATATATATTTTGTTATTTTGTTTTTGTTTTTTTTGGTTTTTTTATATTTAATTATTCAAAATCTCTCCTTCAGATGATGCTGATTTACGCGAGCGATTAAACTCAATTGAGCCTACGATCCAAAAAAGTTTTGCCAGCGATTTAGACAAAAACATCGTCTGAAGTGTCGTTTTTTAATACTGGAAAAATTCCGTTCGGATTTATAACTGATAAGGTAAACAAAAAATATTTATGTATTTGCAAGTTCGAAAAAATTTTTTTTTAAGTTAAGTTGTTTTTTAAATTACGATTATTTTTAATATCTACTAGTTTAATTAAAACTGCTAAAAGAATTCAATTCGTTAAAAAAAATTTAATAAAATTTTACGCAAACATTTAATTATTGTTATAAATTATAAATAATAAACATTTCCCAGGAATTAAATTATTTAGAAAGTATTTTCACATAATTATTATTCAATTATTTTCAAAAGTTTTAATAAAATTCTTTGCCTAACAATTGAATTTTTTCAAAATGATTGTAATAAAATTCTTCGCAGAAATGCAATTGTTTAAAAATTTACAAATTTCTTGTCAAAATTTCAATTATCTTTATAAATAATAAATTTTTTTTCCGAAATTCAATTATTTTTAAAAAAACTTTTAACAAAATTCTTGGCAGAATTTCATCTTTTTGATTAAGAATTCTATAGATTTTATTTTTCTCAATAAGTTTAATGTAATTTTTTTTCAATTATTTAAAGTTTTTAATTTCTAATATGCAGGGCTCGGATTGTGCAACTTTTTCGTCTTTTTTAAGGAAATGCGACTTTTTTCGACGTTTTTGTGGAAAGTTGCGACTAATCGACTTTTTCGATATTTTTTTAGTAAAATGCAACTAAAATTTTTTTTAAATTTTCAGAAAATTAAAGTTGAAGGAAAAAGTTTTAGTCAAAAAAATGTTCTGAAGTTTATTTACAGATTTCTTTCAAATTTTTCAAAAAAACATCAATAACTTCTTTATTAAATTAATATTTATTTACTATTTTTCCATAAGAATTAAAATTCTTCAAAGGATTCAAATTCAAACCTTTTTGAAATTAAACTACTTAGAAAAAATTGTTATAAAACATGAAGAAATCGATCACTCCGAGTCTTCGACTCGGAGCAATCGATGTCTTCATGTTTTATAATAATTAAAGATGACCGAGTGAGAAAATCACTATTTTATATTATAAGATTTTATAAAAAAAAGAATTTGAAAATAATTGAATTTCTAGGATGAATTTTTTCATTTATAAAGATAATTAAAATTTTGACAATAATTTTATTAAAATTCTTTCCAAATAATTGAATTTCAGAGAAGAATTTTATTATTTATAAAGATAATTGAAATTTTGAACAGATCTTTTTTAAAAATGTTTAAAAGTAATTGAATTTTGAAGAAGAATTTTGATATTTTTAAAAAAAGATGAAATTGTGGAGAGAATTTAAAAAAATTTGAAAATAATTGAATTTCTGCGATGAATTTTCTTATTTTTTAAGACAATTGAATTTTGCAAAGAATTTTATCAGAACTTTTGAAAATAATTAAATTTCCATTTATTTATAAAGATAATGATAATTTTGACGAGAAATTAGAAAAAAAATTTTGAAAATTATTGAATTTCTGCGAAGAATTTTATTACTTTTGAAAATAAATGAATTTCTAGGATGAATTTTATTATTTATAAAGACAATTACAAATGTAAAGAATTAAATAAATAAATAATTGAAATTCTGACAAGAATTTTATTAAAATTTTTTGTATATAATTGAATTACAGAGAATAATTTTATTATTTATAAAGATAATTGAATTTTTGAACAAATTTTTTTTCAAAATGTTTAAAAGTAATTGAATTTTGAAGAAGAATTTCAATATTTATAAAGATAATTGAAATTTTGAAGAGATTTTTTTTTAATATTTAAAAGTAATTGCATTTTAAAGAAGAATTTTGATATTTATAAAGATAATTGAAATTTTGAGAATTAAAAAAAAATTTTTGATAATAATTGAATTTCTGCGATGAATTTTCTTATTTTTTAAGATAATTGAATTTTGCAAAGAATTTTATCAGAACTGTTTGAAAATAATTAAATTTCCATGATGAATTTTTTTTATTCATGAAGATAATGATAATTTGACGAAAAATTTAAAAAAATTTGAAAATAATTGAAATTTTGCGGAGAATTTTATTAGTTTTGTAAATAATTGAATTTTCATGATAAATTTTATTATTTATAAAATTTTGACGAGATATTTTTAAAAAAAATTTTGAATGTAATTGAATTTTTGCAAAAAATTTCATTATTTTTGAAACTAAATGAATTTTAGAGAAGAATTTTATTATTTATAAAGATAATTGAAATTATGACAGGCATTTTATTAAATTTTTTTTAAATAATTGAATTTTGGAAAGGAATTTTGTTATTTGTAAAAATAATTCAAATTTTGAACAGATTTTTTAAAAAAATGTTTAAAATATCTAATTAAAATTTTGCTATGCATTTTATTAAATTTTATTAAATATTATTCCAGATTGTTTGATGTTAAAGTATGTGTTGGCGAGAAATGTGATTTTTTATACAATTTTGACAATTTCGTATTTCCTTTTCGGCGTTTTTTTCCCTAAAATTTCATTCGACTTTTTCGGAAATTTTATGCGACTTTTCGTGACTTTTGTTGTGAATTTATGCGACTAAAGCGACTTTTTTTGAGTCTTAAAGACGATCCGAGCCCTGAATATGTTTAATTGAAGAATTTCAGAGTAATCAAAATTTCTTAAAATTAAATTGTAAACAAAAGAATTTGAAAATTCACAAAGAACTTTTTCAAGAATTATTTTAAAAAATCATTGACTTAAAGAAGAATCGTAGTTAAAAATTCTAGAAATAAATAATCGTAATGATGAAAATTTTTAAAAAATCTACGGTAATAAAGTAGCAAGTTTTAATTATTATAAAGCATGAAGTGGGCGATCACCCCGAGACGAAGACTCAGAGTGATCGATATCTTTATGTTTTATAATAATATTTTTAAATGTTATTGAATTTAAAATATTTGACTATCCTAATTTCTATAGAAAGGAAAATAATGATTGAATATTTATTTAAAAATGAAGTTTTCGAATAATTTTCTTTTTAAAAACCTGAAAAAATTCCGTTTTCTAACCTGCAAAACCCGGAAAAGTCAGGGAATTTGAAAAGATTAAAAGCGTGGCAACCCTGTAATTTTTTATGTTATGCTATTTCGTATTTTTTTTAGAATTTCCACTACACTCAAATCTTGCTATAACGAGAAGTTCGGGAGTCAAATCTTCCTCTATTACGAGCGCAAAAGGAGGAATGAGAAATCCCCACTTTTACGATTCTTCATTCATTTTTTTAGTGTTTACAATTTACACAATGTCAAAATTACAAACGTAACCTAGTTTAATTTGAACTTTAATATACAAAAAATTTATATAAGCTAAAATTTCGAAGATGTTCGACTGATTGATATAATTTCAAATACGAAGTGACTTTTTTATTTTTATTTTATATAAATAAAATTGATTTTAACCGAATTTGCACCAACTGAATGTGCATTTGTTTATAAATAGTGGGGACAATCGGCAGGAAATTTTTCTCGCTATATCGAGAGACAGAGCCCTCGTTATAGAGAGCGCTCGTTATAGAGAAGGTCGTTATAGCGAGATTTGAGTGTACTTTCAATTCACTAATATTAGAAATCAAAAAACTATTCTCAAGAATTATGATTAAATTCTTTAAAACGATTCAAGTATTTTCAAAAAATATTTCAAATTCAATTATTTTCAATATCTAGTATTATCATAAAATTTTGCAAAAGAATTCATTTATTTAAAAAAATGGTAAAATGTATTCAAAATTCAATTATTTTCATAAATAATAAAATTTCCACAGGGATTCAATTAATTTAGAATAGCATTTTAAAAAAAAAATTTTGAAAAAATCAATTATTTATCAAAATTATTATACAATTTATAATTTAATTACTTTCACAAATAATAACATTTTTCATGAAATTTAAAACAAAGAAAGCACAAATTTTTTTGGAAATTCAATTTTTTAAAAAAGCTTTGATTAAATTCTAAGGAAGAATACTTTTATTTTCGGAAACTTTTCGCAATTCAATGTTTTTTAATATTTACTATTTTTATAAAATTTCTAAGCAGAATTTAATTATTAAAAAAATGTATTAAAAATCTTTGTAAATTACAATTCTTTTTATGAATAACAAAATTATTTTATGAATTAAATTGTTTAATTCAGAATTTAAAAACATTATTCGAAAGAAATCAATTATTAAAATTTTTTTTAATTCTTCGCACAAATTAAATTGTATTTATAAATATTTAAATTGTCTCATGAAAATTAAAATTCGTTGCAGGAATTCAATTTATTAGGAGCATAAAAAAAGTAAATATTTTAGATAAAATTAAGGATAATGTTAGGAAAATAAAATTTAGAATTATTACAAGGTTATGAGAAAAAAGTTGTAAATTTTTTACAATAATCAAGCAAAGGGAAGAGGGAAATAAATAATCAAATTTTTGTGATTCAAGTAAAATCTGGTTTTTTGTCAGCAAATTTAAATTTTCTAGTTATTAATTTTAAAGTTACTTTTTACTATTTTTTTAAAATTAAATTTTTAGACAAACGTCTACTGGTATACGTACGGGAAAATTGGGAATTAAAAAAAATATCCGTGAATTTTTGGAAAATTTCGCTAATTTATTAAATCTCTTTTAAAAAAATTTTCAATTTAATACTTACATATTTTTCAAAAATATAAAAAAGAATTATAGGTATTTAGGCGATGGCACCGAGAGGAAAAAAAAATCTAGTTATGTGACATTCTCTTAATTTTTGAGGTGTCCATATTTAAAGTTTGCCTGTAAATTACATTTCTTGAAACATTTTACATTTTAAATTAACATGATGAGAGTTCTTTTTGTATTTTTTTATGCTGAATCCGATTTTCATGGTGAAATAATTGTTCAAACAACCCTTACATTGTTATAAACAATTTATTTTGCAAAAGTCAAATTATGGAATTTTCAAAATTAACCCTTTAACGACGAGATGTGCTGCTTTTCAACATAAATTTAAAACGCCTACAATTAGTAGAAAGCAGCCAGAAAATTTTTCAAAAGTCCATATCCTACTATTTTTGGGGTCGCTCTTTCAAATGGCGTGGTCAAAATTTTCAAAAAATGATATTAAACCCTTCTTTTTTTCAAAAATACTTAAAAATGTCAAGTTTTTTGAATGCAATTTTTTTTAAATGAATTTTTTTCTCCGTTATAACATTTTTTAAATAAAACAAAAAGTATCATAAACGTGTTCCCGATAGTTAAAATGGCGCTTGAAGGACATAAATATTTTCTAATTTTACGCAAGATTACAAACTTTTTCAAAATTACTCAAATCTAAATAAAATTTGATACTCGGGGGTTTTGGGGGTCGCTGATTACGAATCTGAAGTCAGATTCAAAAAATTCAAAATGGCGGATCCAATATGGCTGTCGAACTTTGTGAAACTCATTGAATTCAGTTGAAACACTTAATTCGGTGGTTTTTGGGGTCGCTGATCACGAATCTAAAGTTAGATTCAAAAAATTTAAAATGACGGATCCAAAGTGGCGGCTTAATTTTTCAAATATACTCAGATTTGCTTGAAATTTGTTACTCGGTGTTTTTTAGGTCGCTGATTACAATTATAAAGTTAGGTTAAAAAAATTCAAAATGGCGGATCCAAATTGGCGGCTTAATTTTCCAAAATTACTGAGATTTGCATGAAATTTGTTACTCTGGGGTTTTCGGGGTCGCTGCTTTTGAATATGAAGTCACTTTTAGTCTTTCAATAATTAAAGTTGCCCGATTCTCACCACGAGGAGGTAGGCGATAAAGAGAATCTTTTTTTTTACTTTTTCATTGATTTTTAATTTTTTTTAATTTTTAATTTTTTTTAATTTTTAATTTTTACATGAGACAGAAAAACAGCATTTACTTCGATACTGTTGCATCTTAAAATGCAAAATCCGAACAAGGAAATACTGCAAACATGCAAGTTATATTACTGTGACAATTGCTTCAAAAAGCGCATTATACAAATTAATACTTTTTAATAAAAAGTTGAAAGAAGTAAATTATAAAATTGAAAAAACAAAGAAAAACCAAAAAACAAAAAAAAATCACTGAAAAAGTAAAAGAAAATTATACTCTATCGCCTACCTCCTCGTGGTGAGAATCGGGCAACTTTAATTATTGAAAGACTAAAAGTGACTTCATATTCAAAAGCAGCGACCCCGAAAACCCCAGAGTAACAAATTTCATGCAAATCTCAGTAATTTTGGAAAATTAAGCCGCCAATTTGGATCCGCCATTTTGAATTTTTTTAACCTGACTTTATAATTGTAATCAGCGACCTAAAAAAACACCGAGTAACAAATTTCAAGCAAATCTGAGTATATTTGAAAAATTAAGCCGCCACTTTGGATCCGTCATTTTAAATTTTTTGAATCTAACTTTAGATTCGTGATCAGCGACCCCAAAAACCACCGAATAAAGTGTTTTAACTGAATTCAATGAGTTTCACAAAGTTCGACAGCCATATTGGATCCGCCATTTTGAATTTTTTGAATCTGACTTCAGATTCGTAATCAGCGACCCCCAAAACCCCCGAGTAACAAATTTTATTTAGATTTGAGTAATTTTGAAAAAGTTTGTAATCTTGCGTAAAATTAGAAAATATTTATGTCCTTCAAGCGCCATTTTAACTATCAGGAACACGTTTATGATACTTTTTGTTTTATTTAAAAAATGTTATAACGGAGAAAAAAATTCATTTAAAAAAAATTGCATTCAAAAAACTTGACATTTTTAAGTATTTTTGAAAAAAAGAAGGGTTTAATATCATTTTTTGAAAATTTTGACCATGCCATTTGAAAGAGCGACCCCAAAAATAGTAGGATATGGACTTTTGAAAAATTTTCTGGCTGCTTTCTACTAATTGTAGACGTTTTAAATTTATGTTGAAAAGCAGCACATCTCGTCGTTAAAGGGTTAATTTAAAAGACCTCCGGACGTCCTAGAGGTCTGAAATTTTTTATGCAAGTTCAGAACTGATACAATAATGAATTATTCTGAACTCTACAGTAATCCATAGTTATTTTTTGACATGCACAACCAGGTTGCCGATGACGGGTATACTTGGGGATCATCTTCGAGGAATAAAAAATTTTTTTTTTAATTTTACAATTCCATTGTTTCAAGATAATTTAATTTTTCTAAACAAATAATTGAAAATGTTTGAAATAATTGAAATTTCTTTACATTTTTGAAAAATAATTGAATTCTTTTAAAGAATTTTATTTAAATTTTTCGAAAATAATCAAGGGAAGTTAGTGACTGTAATTATAATTTTATTTTTAAAACTTAAAGTCTCTCTTACATTTTTAAATCAATTTTTTGCTTCTAAAAATTATATTATTCTATTATTATTCAATAATTATTATAGGGTAAATGTGCCATCTACTGCGATGTTCAGATTTAGCAGTCGTTGAAATAATAAACTCGGGAATTATAATGCAAGAAGTAAAGTTAAAGCTAATTAAATTGAAAGCTCTTGTCATGTAGATAATAAAACATTAATAAAAACTTTATAGAAATTTATCATTTAAACAAATTAAATCAATAAACAAATTATGTCGAATGCGTGTATTACTAGGAGACTGACCCAACTACTGTGAGCGAATTACTGCGATAAAAATACGTGTATTTAGAGGTTATGTTGCTCCCAGTAATTGGAGCATATGCATTTCAATGGAAATGTCCCAATTACTACGATAAGCAATTGTCGTTCTTAAATAATTAAATTATTAATACTTTAAATATGTTTTTTTACGCACAATGGTATTGAGTAGGGTCGAAAATAATTTTTTCTAACATTTTCAAATATTATATTATTCTATAATAGTAAAATAATTGTATTATACAAAAATCCCAGTAATTGGAGCAATCCCAGTAATAGGTGCATTTACCCTAATCATTGCTCTTAAATTTTATAATTTCAAATTTCTGAATGTTCAAATAAATGATATTTATTTATTTCTTGAGCAGATTATATGTTTATTACTTAGTAAGTAAATAATAAATTATTACTACTTATTATTTTCAAAAATTTAAATAAAATTCTTCACAAGAATTAAATTATTTTCATAAATAATTTCACTCTTTGGAAAGATTTAATTATTTTTATAAATATTAAAATTCTTTGCAGAAATTAAATTATTATCAATATAATTTTAATAAAATTGAAATATCAAATTTTCAATTATAATTATAAAGAGACAAGATTATTTTTTAAAAATTAAAAAAATTCTTTGTTTAATTCAATTATTTTCCAAATTTTTAATTAAAATTATTGAAAAAAACATTATTTTCAAAAACTTTAAAGGTTTATTTCTGTTCGAAATCAAATTTAAATTTGATGAGAAAAAAACCGGGAAAAAATTAGGATATATCCGAGAAAAACCGGGAATTTTGTTGAACGAAAATAGTAGACACCCTGCTGACTTGGATTTTGTCAAATTGAGGCCTTGAATCGAATATCTCGACCAACGCTCGGAGGAACGCGCAACTGCCAGTAAGTGAGCTGTGAGTGCCTCTGGGCCACTCACTGTTACCGACTGGTATTAGCGCGTGCCTCCGCACGGAGAGAAGATTTAACAGCGAAATACTGTGTACAGTCTAGCAGACTGAAAGTGTGTTAAGGGCATTGAAATTCAGTGCGCTTTCTGTGAATTATTCTGTACAACCTCAAAAATATTGTGTCATTTACATATAATCTGTGTGCCGACACAAAGATTTCATGTGAATGACACAGTATTTTCCAGTGTATTTGTTCATGCGCAGTCTAGTGCTCCAATTGATCCAAGGCCTCAATTGAATACTTTTAATGATTTTTCAAAATTCCAAATTTAAGGTATAATATGATTTTTATTTATTTTTAGCCTCTTCATCTCCTGAAGGTCTGAAAATGGAGAATTCAGGAAATAAGGCAGCAGGAAACAATTTGAAAAGCTCCGAGAAACCTGTAAGTTATTTTTTAAATCTTTTTAAATGTTATATAAGTAAATTCAGACATCACAGTTGAACCACTTTTCCCGTTTTTTGGTGATTTGTCCCCTTTTAGTCAGGGTGGCCACCGACCGGGAAAACCGGGAATTAGCCTGGAATTTTTTGTACCGGGCATTCGTTTAGATCTTTTGAAGAATTTATAACTTTTTTTTACAGTTTATAAATCAAATATATTTGTAAATTTTTCAACAGCTAAAAACCAGGGCTGCAATGATTTAAATCAATTTGTTTTAAATCACGATTTGAATCTTGATTTAAATCTTGCCATTTAAATCATGATTTAAATCAAAAAATTTGTTTAACTAAAAATTATTAGATATTTTTTAGTAATTTTGTTTAAAGTTTTAAATCCAAAAAAGGAGAAAAGAATTTTGAATATCAGAATGTAATAATCATTAGTTTTTATTAATTTAATAGCAGTTATTTGAAGATTTAAAATCAGTATTTTATATTTGGGCCAAAGAATAGAATAAAATATCAATATTCTGTTAATATCTTAAAATTTTGAAAATTTTTATTATATCAAGAATTTATATACGTAGTATGCATAAGTGCAGTAAAAATTATATAAAATATAACATATGGTGAATATAACGTCAAAACTCCACCCAAAAAAAATATGTGTTCCAATTATTTACAAAATTTTTGTATAATATGCCCTATAGGTTAGTAATTTGTCAGACAAATAATTTTGAATTTTAATTCTTTGATGTTCAAAAATGATCTCCGATTTTTAAATATTTTAAACTACTGATTTTGTT
Organism: Leptopilina myrica (nomen nudum); assembly: GCA_032872475.1. Lineage (NCBI taxonomy): Eukaryota > Metazoa > Arthropoda > Insecta > Hymenoptera > Figitidae > Leptopilina > Leptopilina myrica (nomen nudum). The sequence continues at coordinate 11,552,604 of CM065467.1, forward strand.
ACATTTTTAAAACATGTATTTTATTTTTTCTTTTTAATGGGTTTTTTTATCTGTAAAACAAAAAGTACAGAGACAAAGTCGAAAACAAGTATTTCATCAGAAAAATGCTCAGCTGTCTTTTAAAAATATAAAAAAGGGAAAATGGACCCAAAAATGAGAAAAGTGAAATTTTATTTTTAGTTTTTAAAAGTTTGTGTCAAAATAAGAAAATTTTTGAAAATAAATTGTCCCATTCGAAAGCCTATAAAAAAATCTAAAAAAAACATATCCTACTTTTTTAAAAAATTTTTCTTTGTATTATAAGAAATAATCAAAATAAAGCGTGTCACTCAAAAGTTCGAAACTTTTACCCCCCCTCCCCGGCCAATTTTTTATAAAATTCAAAAATATTTGTCTGACTAATTACAAACCTATAGGGCATATTATAAAAAAATTTTGGAAATAATTGGACTATATATTTTTTTTGGGTGGAGTTACAAATCCACCATATTTGTAATTGATATTCACTCTCATTTTATAATGACTATACTTTATTTTAAGCGCGTTGACCTAAAATTTTATATTTTCTTAACAAAAAAGTAGTAGTTTTTGGCGAATTTATTATTAATTTTATAATTTTTAATGTTAAAAAAAACAAACAACGTAAAAATAAATATTTAAAAACCACTGTAAAAAAATTGATTTAAATAAAAAAATCTGATTTTTTTTAAATCATGATTTTTATCAGCCCTGCTAAAAACAATTCATATTATCAATAAAACCAATGGATTAATAACTTACAATTTCAATTTTAAGGTACTAAAGAACAACCGGGAAAAAAGTCATTTTCACCTGGAAAACCGGGAAATAGCCGGGAATTTTTTTTTAAGTTTGAGTGGCCACCCTGTTTAGTGCAATAAAAAAAATTTCTTAATTTTTTCGAAATATATTTCAATAAATGATTATAACATTTATAAACAAATAAATTTTTGTAGGTTTAAAATATTTTTATATTACCAAGTGAGTCAAATTATTAAATATTTGTCACTGTTTTGACTAACTGCGTCAAGCGATAGAATCTCCTTAAGAATTAAGGATTGTCACGGCGGTGGTGAGGGGTAAGGGGTTTGTCCCCATTACTCCAATGTGAAATCTTGCATGTTTGCAACCTCAAAAAAAAATTTCAGTTTCATAATTTCATAAATAGAAAAGGAATTCATTAAGATTGCGGACAAAAACGGAATTGGTTTGGAATTTAAGAGCATAAAAGTGCCAATCCACTTTAATTCACCCCTTATTACTGGGAAGAAATTGAAACAAGTTCTTGTACAAGATCTTGTACAAAAACTTGCCCAAGTAATTTTTTTCGATTTCGAACAATAAGGTTCATGTACAATTTCTTGTACTAGATTCTGGAAAAGAATGTGTACTTGCACATGTAAATTTTTTCTCTTCTGAATAAAGGTCCATGTGCAATTTCTTGTACGAGATCCTGTACAAGAATGTGTACTTGTATAAGATCTTGTGCAACATCTTGTACAAGAACCTGTATATGTAAATTTTTCGCTTTTGAATCAAGGTTCATGTACAATTTCTTGTACGAGATCCTGTACAAGAATGTGTACATGCACAAGATCCTGTACAAGTTCTTGTGTAGATAATATTTTTTCTTATTTTTTATTAATTTTTTTATTTATGCAAAATATAAGAAAATTTTTAACATTGTTGTTAGACTTTTTGCATTTAAGATTTAAAAACAACTGCGCAGCTGTAGAAGCTATAGAAAACTACTGCGCAGCCATTAAAGTTATTAATTAATTTAAACATGTACAGGATCTTGCACAAGAAATTGTACATGAACCTTATTGTTCGAAATCGAAAAAAATTACTTGTGCAAGTTTTTGTACAAGATCTTGTACAAGAACTTGTTTCAATTTCTTATGCTGAAATGGTACAGGTTCATTGACACAAATGGTATAGTTTCCTGTACAAGATCTTGTACAATTTCCTGTACAAGATATTGTACAGGGATTTTCAGTAGGGCAGTTCGGCTACTGTCGGCGCAATCAACTGTAATGCTACGTAAGGGAGAAAAAGCATTTAATTTTCAGAGCACACACCTCATTTTTAACAAGAAGCATATTCCAGGATTAATTTGACCCTGTTCACTTTTCAAAAATATATCATTTAAAAACTTATCATTAAAATTACATTTAAAAAATTGTTTAGTATTCTTTAAACATTGAAGAATTCAATCTATGATTGAAAAGTTTTATTATAAATATTTTACTATAGAAAAAAATGCTAAAAGTTGACAATTTTTCAGAAAAACGAAAAAGATGACTTTTTTTTAAAGAACTGTAGTTTTTTGACGAGATCTAGGCGACAACTGACTGGAGTATTATACTCGGGGAACATTGGAATGTGTTACTAGAACCTAAAATAATTCATTTTTTCGTCACAAGACATTAAATTTTCACGAACTGCTATTTTAACGAATTGCCATTTTCGCGAATTGTTATGTTTACGAATTGTCATTGTTGTGAATTGTTATTTTATCGAAACAATTTTTACGAATTTTCACTTTTGCAAATTGTCATTTTTTCGAATTAATATTTTACAGGGTAGCCGCAGAACAGGAAATTGTTATCGAAAAAATCACAAACTAAAAACCTTTGATACATAAATGTCAATGCAGTTTTTGTAATATATTTCATTATAATAAACAATTTTTAATTTTATCTTTTTCTTTGTAAATAAAATTGTTACTTGAAAAGCATTCTAAACATTTCAATCCACAATGTAGAATATTAAATAATTAAAAAATTTATAAGTCAGGGAAAATAGAAAATTAGTCACTTTTATGGAAATTCTTGTAGAAAATCTATATATCACGGTGGTCTTGAATCAACTTTGAATGAAAAGTCTTTGCACATCCCTTTTTTTTGCTGATTTGGGTTATTTGCATTCTAAATAATATGTAAAAAATTTATAGCCCATAACTTGTCGAGCCGTTTTTGAGAAAACTCATTTTGAAAAAAAATAATCAGTTTTTTATTTAAAATGTTACATATGTGTATCAAATTATGGATTTAAGCATAATATTAATTAAAATAGGGTCAGTTGTGGTAAATCCGGACAAAATACCTATTTTTCACAGATGACGTAAGTTTTTTTATAATAAAAGGCAATTCTTTCGTTTTATACTGCATTAATTTCTTTCTTGAGTTCCCTAGATTAATTTTTTATTTTTTTTTAAATTTTATATTTAATTTTTTACATTTTATTGTTCGGATTTACCCCAAGATTTAGAAAATTTCTTTAAAGGGGTAAATCCGGACAGCTTAGTTTCTAAGAAAGGTTTAAAATAAAGTTATCTTAAGTATATTACTCTATTAAGGGATAGAACAACTTGAAAAAATTCATACTAGATGTATAAAAGTTGAATCAGTTCAGTGTTGTAGTATCATAAAAGTTAATAAATTAACGATTCAAAAAGTAATAATCAAAAACATATATGAGGCATTCCATTTCAAAATGACCCCCTTTATAAACAATTGCTATTGTAAGGCAATTTTCAAATAATTATTTCTCCTATGTATTGGATTCAAAGTTTATTTATTACTAGTATTTTTAAAAAGAAAAATTTCTCAACCTTACGATAGTATAAAATTCTTCTTAAAAAATAATATTATTTATGAAAAAAATTAAGTTTGAAACATAACCTTTTAAATATCTCAAAACACGTTATATCCGATTTTCTTGAAAGTTATGTCAAAATAAAGCTTAAATATTCTAGTTTCATTTCCTGTAAACATTATAATGGACAATTTAGGGGATTTTATAAAATTAATTTATTTCTATAAGAATTTCAAAGGTTATAATGTATTTACTGAGCGGAATTTGTTTTTTTTAAGTTTTGCACAGTTTAACCTCTGATATCTTTGTACAATTTAATAATTAATTTCTTAAATTCCCCTAAATTTCCCATTACAATGTTGGCAGGAAATGAAACTAGAATATTTAAGCTTTATTTTGACATAACTTTTGTTATGTCCCGAGCAAAAGAAAGGCTTTTAAATAAATTTGATTATTTAGTTAAAAGAGGTTGTAAAACCAGTTAGCTGATTAATCAGGTTGGTAAGGCCTGATCTTTATTTTTATAGTAGGATCGTGATCACTTGTCAAAACTATGGGTTTTGCGTTAAAAACAAGAATAATATTCCTTTTATGAATTTATTGTTTACAACATTAATTAAAATTACAATTATTACAATTCATTACTTACGTTTATTACACAATATTCGTTGACAAAGTACCGCAAAGTCGTTGTATTTGGTTTCTTGATTTGTTTCGTTTCAAGTGAATGAAACTTAAAGTTTGTTATGTTACACTTATGTAACTTTCACAACTTTGTAAGAGTTTTGCTATAAGTTAACAGTTTCACGTTATCTAAGTGGTAAATTATTTATCTTGCACCTTTTACGGAAAGAAACTTGTTTCTAAGTGATAACAATTTAACTTGCACCTTTTACGGAAAGAATTAATGAAATTTACACTGTTAATTTTGTATAACAAATACGACAGTTAAAACAGCAAAATTGACAATTCTAAATGTTAAATTATTATCTTGCACCTTTTTACGGGAAAGAAACTTGTTTCTAAGTGATAAACAATTTAACTTGCACCTTTTACGGAAAGAATTCGATAACTCGCGTTTTAAACTGAAGGGTCGCTCTACAATGCTATTATTCGCTCTGAATTACACCGGAACTTTTGACAATCGTTCTGCCTTTTACAGCAGCTTATATAGTTTCTAATCTAATGCATTTTAGGGATGTTAAGTGGTGGAAACATTTTGTTTTGGGTGTTTTCACCACGCGCCGTTTTAGACACGTACACTATGCACCGTTTTAGTCACGTACGCCATGCACGATTTCAGGCACGTACGATATGTAATATGATCTTTTTATTCTATTATATCTTCATTTTATTGATTATTTAATTTTATAATTGCTAATAGATCCATTATTCGTCCAATTCAAACATCGATATGCACATTTAGTTCATTAATCGAATCAACAATCGATAATCGATTAATCGATTGTCGATAATCGATTTATCTTTGATTCGATCAATTTGAATGTGTTTATATTTATAATTTGGTGATAAGGTTACACATCGACAACTGAACAAACCAATAAACCAACCACCAATTATTTTTATTAATATTAAGTATATGCATTATGAACGCGTTTATTCTTTTTATATTTTCCTTTTATCATGCGTCATCTCTTTCATTCATGGCCTTACACTTGTCGTAAAAACATAGTTCGTAGATTCATCTTACTCTTTCATTCATATGAGTAGTAACAAGTGTTAATGAATCACATGAATGAAATATTAAAATATTTAGTTATGCTTTCTATTTTTATGCTTTTCTAATTTGAATTTTAAAATGACAGTGTAATATTTTTAAACTATGTTTTTAGGCATGGCTAAATGTTACATTTATAATATTATTTAATTGATTATTTAAAGAAATTATTAAATTTATGAAAATATATAAATTGTAAAATATGTCGGGATATAACAACTTTCAAGAAAATCGGATATAACGTGTTTTGAGATATTTAAAAGGTTATCTTTCAAACTTAATTTTTTTCATAAATAATATTATTTTTTAAGAAGAATTTAATACTATCGTAAGGTTGAGAAATTTTTCTTTTGAAAATACTAATAATAAATAAAGTTTGAATCCAATACATAGGAGAAATAATTATTTGAAAATTGCCTTACAATAGCAATTGTTTATAAAGGGGGTCGTTTTGAAATGGAATGCCTCATATAGCTTTAACAAATTTTAATGGATTTTAATAAAACTTGATAAAGAAAAGTTATTGGGATCATTGAATACGAATACAAAGTCAGATTTTGAAAATTCAAAATGCCGGATCCAATATGCCGAACTTTTTAAAAAATTAATCGAATTACACTACTTTCACCACTTTTTAAAATGTAATAGAAGCTCTGTCCAGATTTACACTAAGTTTTTAAATTATCCTGTTGACAATTGTCGAGATAAAATCATGGAAGTAGTCAGAATCTCTTTTAAAGGATCCGAGCTTAAAATATTGACGTCGAACTGAATTTTTAATTTGTAAATTAAGATCCAACACCTTTTGTCCGTATTTACCCTCTGTCCGGATTTACCCCAACTGACCCTAATACTTTTCTTTAATTTTAAATAATATAATATAACAATTTAAAAATATTTCTGACACAATAAGTCAGTTTTGTTTAAATATTACAATACATGTTAAGGCACATATTTTTGCCAATTTACGGAAATTATACCAGTTACTGTACAAAAAACAAATTAACGAAAAGGTTATATATAATATATATAAAAACGGCTCGACAAGTTATGGGCTATACATTTTTTACACATTATTTAGAATGCAAATAACCCAAATCAGCAAAAAAAAATGATGTGCTAAGACATTTCATTCAAAGTTGATTCAAGACCACCGTGATATGTATACAAGTTACTATAGCAATTTTCGCAAAAATGAAAATTTTTGAATTTTCCGAAAAAGTGTCAATTTATACAAATGACATTTTGAAATAATGGCAATTCGTATAAGTACACTGAAAAAAATATATTTATGGTACTGCCATAAATATAGCCAATTCTGACATATTATATTGGTAGATATGATACTGCCATACAGTATTGCTGTTTTAGCCATACGCAGTGTAGAACAGCAATATGTATTTGAGAGAAAATAATATGTATGCGGAGAACACGAATACTGTATTTTAAGAACAGCAATACGGTATTGCTGTTTCAGCTATACATTCTAACCATACTTGTATGTCAAAATTAACATTATCATTTTTTCAGTGTATCGTTTCGTACACATAACAGTTCGTACAATTCAATTTTCGCAAAAGTGACGAATCGTAATCATGTTACTTCGAATAAATAACGATTCGGAAAAAGGATAATTCGTGAAAATATCATATTGTTATAAATACTTTTCTATTAATTTACATTTCGTTAAAATAACAGTACGGCTAAATGCAGTTTGGGAAGATTGTAATTCGGTTAAATGTTATTTATAATGCTCCTTATTCTCGTTGAACCTCAACTGCCCGCGCAGGCAGTAGCCATAGCATGCAAATACCTTCAAGGTAGATAGAGATTTAAAAATCTATACTTATAAAATCCGCTTGGAGAATAAAGTGTTTTTCAACATAAATTTACTCTTTCAGTACGCATACCGTAAAAATTATAATGACTTGTCTCGTCGACAACAATTACGTCGTCTTGAAAATCAGCGTCAGCAGGATGTTAAACTTCTGTTATCTTCATTTCGTGAACAAGAAGAACCGAAAGATTCAAAAAATGAAACACATAATATAAACGAAAATCCTTACATTGATGAAGTTCAACCGGCTTTCAAAGAGAGTGGCATGGACGTCGCTTCTGCTGATACAGAAGATCTTTCAAATCCTGATATTGTAAAAATGAAGTGTGAGGAACAGGACGAAATTGAGTTTTGGGAAAAATTCGACTATTACTTATCTGACGAAGAAGAGAAAAGAGAAATTCAACCATTAACACTGTGGGAAAAGGTTGCCACTTGGGCACTGCGAAATTACACAAACAGGAAGTCAATAAATGAAATCCTTGTTATTTTTCAAAGTGAAGGCCATAATGATCTACCAAAAGACGCTAGAACTCTGTTAGGTGTACCAAGGAAATCGTCGAATATTGTTCCTTGTGGTTCAGGATCGTATCTACATTATGGCCTGGAGCGAGCAGTTACGGATGTATTACAGAAAATGCCAGATGAAAAAATGGGTGATCAAATTTTTGTAGACATAAACATTGATGGCTTACCGCTTTGCAAAAGTTCAAGAAGTCAACTCTGGCCAATCTTGGGAAAAATATCAGGGAGGTCTTATCCTGAAGTGTTTCTAATTGGAGCCTATCACGGATATGAAAAACCAAATTCAATAGAAGATTTTCTTAGCCAATTTATTGAAGAGTACAAGACTTTGAAAGAGGAAGGTTTCGTGTATAATGGAAAAAGAATAAAAATTTGCATTCATTTAGTAATATGCGATAGTCCAGCAAGAAGCATGATCACAGGGACAAAATCTCATAATTGACATTGCGGCTGTCCTAGATGCATTGATGAGGGAGATTATCTTAATCACAGAATGTGCTTTTTGAGCACAAATAGCTGTTTAAGAACGAACGAGTCTTTTGCTTTACGTTTGGATGAAGACCATCACATTAGAGATTCGCCATTTGAAAAAATTGGATTAAATATGATCGATCAATTCCCACTCGATGTCATGCATTTGCGCGATTTAGGTTTTATGAAAAAAATATTGAAGATACTAGTAAGTGGTAAAGTAAAAGACATAAAAATTAAGTTCTAAACAAATTAATGAAATGTCAGAACTTATAAAAAGCCTTCAATCGTGTATTCCTTGCGAATTTGTACGCAAACCTCGAGGACTTGATGAAGTCGACAGATTTAAAGCTGTTGAATGTCGCCTCTTTTTTTACTACTTGGCTCCTGCCGTTTTTAATGTTTTTTGGCCTGAAGATTATGTAATGCATTTTAATTCTTTACATGCTGCTTTAACAATTTTAAGCAATGAAAAACAACACAAGGAGAATAACTCATGTGCCAAGGATTTAATAAAATGGTACATAGACACATTCAAAATTCTCTACGGAGAAGACAATTTAGTTTTCACGTTTCATTGTCTTTTACATTTACCTGAGCAAGCATTACTGCACGGAATTCTCGATAACGTTACGGCTTATCCATTCGAGAACTATATGCGAACTTTACTAAAAATGATACGGAGGCCAAAAGATCCATTACCACAATTATTCCGCGGATTTGTTGTAAGATCTCAGTTTTTAAACTCTCTCTATCCAGAAACAAGTGCTATTCAAAAATTTCCTCAATTTGTTCATCCTTATGAAGTTGATTTACCCTTCAATTGTTCAACAGCATTCCGAGGAATCCACTTTCGAGATTTTAAACTTTTAGAAAAGTATCCCGACAATTGTTGCTACATGAACGATGGTAGTATAATATTTATTGAACACATAACAATTAAAGACGGTAAACCTGCAATTATTGGGAAAACATTTTCAGGATTAAAGTGTTTTCCAAATTATCCTGGAAATTCTCAGGAATTAGGCCTTTATGTTTCTGCAGGATTTTCTGACATTAATATTTTCCCAGTAAATGAAATAAGTAAAAAAGCTGTAGTTCTCACATTGAATGACCAATATTACATTATACCACTTCTTCACTCAACGACATGCGACAAATAAAGCATACCAACCTTTGGCAACAAATAATGGAATTGTCTCTCATTCATAACAGCAAAACGTAAGTTTAACAGTTATCTATTTTTCAAAATAGCATGTGAGCTTTTTTCTCAAGGGCGTTTAAAACATTAAATCTTCATCTTAACATTATAGCATCATCATCTAATAGCTTTCGAAATGTTTATAATTGTTAACTTTCTTCTCATCATTTATCTCCCTCTTATATCATTTAAATATTTTGAATATCTGTATTATGTTTTACAAAAATTTTGAAATTGAAGAAAAATAATCTATTTCTTTTATTTTTAATGAAACCTTTAGCAAAATTTATAAAACGTTCTCAAAATTTATCCAAATTCCTTTCGCTATGTAAACTAATCCTGTAAATTAATTACAAACCATGGGAACCAATGATTCTAAAAAGAGTTTGTAGAACACAGTAGCGTCTCGGTTATCCGAGCCTCGATTACCCGAGATTCCGAATTTTACGAAGCACTAAACATGCTCGGATAATGTGGAGTAACTCGGATAAAACGGATCGAGCGACTAAATTTGGAAAAAAAATTTTACAAAAACACTATTTGTGGTCATTGCATTTAAAATTTCGTCCATTTTTGTCGTTTAATATTATTCTAACACTTTAAACACATGAAAAATAATTTGAAATTTTCATTTGTTCCGTGTTATCCGAGTTTTCGATTATCCGAGGCACCTCTTCCCAAATTACCTCGGATAATCGAGACTCTACTGTACATATTAATTTTTATATTATTTACATTATGATTTAATCATTCTTATATATTATGTGATACATGATATATTTTTAATATAAAAATAAACCCTAAATTACCTGAAAAATCTTTTTATTTTCAAAAATAAAAGTGCTCTTTAACACCAAAATTCTTTTTCATTTTTCTCTAAATTTTTTAACTGTTTGTAGTGTAATTTAGTATATTTTGGTAATAATATTTTATCATCTTTATTTATCCTACAAAAAAGTCGCATTTTATCCTAAATGCACGAAAATGACGCTTTTAGACATCTGACGACAGGGAGTAAAGTCACTCATTTGTTCGACCATATCAGGGTGGCCGCAAGTCAGGGAAAAACTGAAAATCAGGGAAAAGTCAGGGAATTTCGATCGAAAAAAACCACAAATTAAAAAACTTTTTTACTTAAATGTCAATTCAGTTTTTTAATTACACGTTTTTGTAATATCTCATTATAATGGTGCTGTCACATTTTTTATACGTTTGGACCTTAAGGACATTTCAATGAACAATATTAAATAATTTAAAAATTTGTTAGTCAGGGAAAATCAAAAATTAGTGAGGGAAAAGTCCGGGAATTTTGAAAATAAAATTTTGCGGCCACCCTGCATATTAAAATGGCGTCCACTTTCTCCCATATGCAAAAGTAACAGCTGATCCCATGGAAGAAAACGACCACCATTTTCATATAAGTCGAACAAGTGACTGGCTTTTATTCCCTGTCGTCTACTATCTAAAATCGCTACTTTTGTGCGTTAGGAATAAAAACTATCGAAAGTAACATGGGTTGCTTAATGTACTACTTTAATTTACGCATAAAAATATATTAGACTTTAACTTGCAAAAAATGCTTTTTATTGTTTTAAAAAATGTTGCAAACTTCTGCTTTTTCTAAATTAATCTAAACTAATAATAACTCTAAAATAATGTTTCAAAAATTACTCATTCAATATCTCTTTAATTTTAATTTCTAGGCAATTTTATGGTATGCTGTCATATTTGATGATGATGGTTGTGCCACAGTACCAAGCACTTGGCTCTCTGATGATAAGTTGATAGTTGAATGGCCTCCGAAAGGTGTGAGACTGGGAAACTATTGTATATCGAAACTGAAACCATGTTCATCATGGAGGAGTTATAAAGTAAAATACCTGCACGGACCATTTGGTATGTTTCTTAAACTTTGTAATAAATACATAAATTCAATTTCATTTTTTCTTGGTTTATCTTGATATGGATTTCATATTAGAAAGATTAATTACTCGAGCTGTGCAAAATTCGAACCGAACCGAGTTTTGTTCAGTTTTGTGGCGCCGAAATGTGAAATGTCGAATATTCGACATTCGAACTAGGATTACTCGAATGTCGGTTTTTCGACATTCGAACTGGGCTAGTTCGAATGTCGAAAATTTGATATTCGAACTAGGCGACTGAAATGTGGAATTTTAGAATTCGGCATTTTAGCGTTCCAAAAACGTTTCGTTTCAAATGTCGAATTTTCGACATTCGAACATTTCGGTTCGAATTACTTTGCACAGCTCTATTAATTACACGTCAAATTACCAAATTGCTACAGGTCACGCAATTGAGGAAAAAGTCTGAGATTTTTATTAAAAGTACTGGAAAAAATTAAATGTTCAGAATTTTTAAGAAAATTCCGAATTTTTGAATATTTTTATTTGCCTCATGAACTATAAAATTACCACGAATTCTTAAAAAGAATTAATTTTTTCTATTTCTGCCAATGGTTAATTTTAAATTACTAATTCTATTGAAGAACTGACAAAGTTATTTGTCATAAATAATTTAATCAAGTATTTCTTAAAAAATTTTAACGCAATTTTTTAAAAGAATTCAACTATATTAGTAAATATTAAAATTCTTTACAAAAATTAAATTATTTTCAAAAAATTTTAAGAAAAATTAGCATTTCAACTATTTTTATAAATAACAAAATTCTTCGACGAAATTTAATTACATTCAGAAAGTTCTATAAAATTCATTGTAAAATTTAATTATTTTTAAAAAATAACAATATTCTACACGAATATTTAATAATTTTTTAAAGTAATGAAAATTTTACAGGAATTCTAAAAATAGAATTTCCATAAATTTTTTCCAAAGGAATCAATTCTTTGAATCTTTTTTATAAAATTCTTGTTAATAACTAAATTATTATCATAAATAATAAAACTAGTGGCAGAATTTAAATTATTTTCATTAAAATTTTAATCGAATTTTAATTAAAAAATGGAAATTTTTATAGGATTTTTTTATATTAAAAATTTTATTAAAATTCTACGAGAATTAAATTGTTTCAAAATTTTTTGATAAAATTTTATATATATATATATATATATATATATATATATATATATAAATTCAATTATTGAATAAATTATTTAAGTTTGTGTTTAAATAATTAAATTCTTGTAGAATTATCCGATTAAAATTGATTAAAAAATTTATTTTAGTTGAACTTTAAATGATAACAATTGAATTTTAGAGAATTTACTAATAATTTCAATTTTTAGAAGTAATTAAATTTCGCATTATTTTATATTATCCAATAATAATTTTTCAAGTTAAAATGTTTGAAAATCTAAATTTTCCATACTTTTAATTAACATTGAACTAATTTTCTTCTCTTTAAAAAGCTGAATCAAAATTTTTTGAATTTATTTCAACTTTTATATTTTCTAATTTGTATCTTTAATTGAAGAATTTCCGAATAATCGAAATTACAAAAAATTGAATATGATAAACTTTATTTAAACGAGAATTGTACTTAATAATTGGAGAAAATAATAATTGAATTAAAATGATGAATAATTTTTAAAGAAATTACAGTAACAATATTCTTACATTATAATTTAAAAAATAATGATTTTATTACACTGTCTTATTTGATTATTGAATTGCAAAATGTTTCAATTTAATATTTTTGAAAGTTATAATACCTATGGGAAAAAAATAATGATTAAATATTTAAATATAAAAATAAAAAAATTCCTAAATAATTAGAAAGAACATTTTTTGAGTATTTAATAATTTTTAGAGTGAACCAGAATATTCTTTTAGGGAACATTCATAAACTACGTAAAACACTTTTTTGGAAATAACCCCCCCCCCACGTATTAGAGCCATTTTTTTCTCTCATAGTATACAATAGCTTGACCCACCCCCTCCCCCTTGAAGTGCTACGTAGTTTATGAACGTTCCCTAAGGGTCAGGGAAGAATTGAAAATTTTATCTGGAAATCAGGGAAAAGTCGGGAAAAAATCAAATTAAATATTTGTGGCAAATTCTGAATTAGTAATCGTCTTGTTTACAGTCGTGTAAACTAGTAAACCATTGATAGTATTAAAATAAAGAGAACTTATGTAAATATAATGTAAACAATATTTGATGTTTTTAGAGTCGAAAGAGGACGCACTCGATGTAGAAAAACAAGCAACCAATTTGTCAAGTTCAGATGAAATGTTTAAAAGTCTATTACCCAACAAACAACTACCACCAAAACGTCAACCAAAGCCCAAAAATATTAGTTCTGATGAAGAATATGTACCGAGTAAGTATCACTAAAGCAATAAATTATCTTTATTTACAATAAACTATGTTTGTTTGAATAATTCTTGTATTTTTAGGTCCAAAGAAAAAAAAAATCAGCCAACCACCCTGGAATTTTAAAAATGATCAGAAACAATGTGTTCCAAGAATTGTCAAAAACGAACCTTATCGTGATAGAAACAATAGTAGGGTAATGGAAATATTAACAATTCAAAAAGAACAAAAAAAAAATCTTGACAGCATAAAAAGTAACAAAAATAACGATCAAAATGAAGTAAAAATCTCTTCAAACGAAAGAAAACTCAGTACACTGAGTGAAACAAAAAGTAGTCATAATTCCAGGAAGGACAATTCAACCAAAGAGAGAACACACACTTCAACCAAAGAGGAAGCACATATTTCAACAAACAAGAGGCTCAGCACATCCAAAGAGAGAACAAGCGTTTCAAAACATAAAAATAAGTCCAGTCCAGAAAGAAGAAAATCTAGGCCACCAAGAAAATCCAGTCCACAAAGAAGAAAATCCAGTCCAACGAGATTAAAATCCAGTCCAAAAAGAAGAAAATCCAGTTCAGAAAGAAGAAAATCCAGTCCACAAAGAAGAAAGTCCAGTCCAGAAAGAAGAAAATCCAGTCCACAAAGAAGAAAGTCCAGTCCAGAAAGAAGAAAATCCAGTCCAACGAGAATAAAATCCAGTCCAAGAAGAAGAAAATCCAGTCCACAAAGAAGAAAGTCCAGTCCAGAAAGAAGAAAATCCAGTCCACAAAGAAGAAAATCCAGTCCACAAAGAAGAAACTCTAGTCCAAAAAGAAGAAGGTCCAGTCCACTTCACAAAGGCAGGAGTCCGAGATCAAAAAATAGTTCAACTCATATCAGGGGAAGCAGTACAGCTGACGGAAGTAGGATGATCAATTCAGCGGGTAATAGCATAAAAAACAGTCCAGCCAAGAGAATAGAGAAGATCAGCCATGATAGTCTGCCTAGGGGGAACAACACAACTGACATCTTCGAGAATAGCAGTCCAGTCGACCTGAACCTAAATCCAAGTAGCAACTTCAGTGAGGGCAGCCATGCTATTGCAATTAGTAGAAACATCCCAAATGACAGTATGGGGAGGAGCAATACAGTCGACCTGATTGGGGAAACGACTCCAAATAGCATCCGGGAGGACAGCTTCAGTGACAGTTTCAGGGAGGGCAGTCCAATTGATAGTACCAGGAAGGGTCCAATTGCTGTCGGTAATCATCACGAGGAATTAATAGAGGCAAATTCGGAAAACACTATCGCAGGTAATTTTTCTGCTTTTATATCCCTATCATTTATACTTGTTTGTGCATGATTGATTGCATTCCAATTTTTATGTTTCTTAATTCTATACTTTAAAAAAAAATTATTCTTTTTATTGGTTTTATTCAATGTCGTTTAATTTAAGATCCAAATTTAATAACCAATAAATATTTTATTATTTATTATACTCGTTTTCAAATAGATGGTCCACTTTTTCGAAAAAAAATATTTATAATATAGGTACATGCTTTGCTCAGTACATATTTTTGTAGTTGGTAGTTTAAACATAAATTTTCTTTTTTTTTAATTATTTGTTGTACAGAAATTTTACTAATTTTGATAGTACCATTTTTTGTCAAAAAATTGTTTAAGTCATATTTTCAAAAACACATCCTTAAGATGCCCTTAGGACATTTTTCTGAAATGAGATACAGAAATCTTTTCGTGTTCATCCTTAGTATTCATCCTTAGTTGAATCTTAAATTTCTAAAACGGCTCAAGTTAAAAAAGCATGAGTCTCTTATTCGTACAACGGTTGGTAGTAAAAATAACTTTCACGGTTTTTAAAGTTTTTCAAAATTCACAATATTATACAGGGTGGCTGTAATTCAAGGAAAAACTGGAAATCAGGAAAAAGTCAGAGAATTTTTAAAAATTCTTTAAAAGTCAGGGAATTTCTCGGAGGAAAAATTTCTAAGTTCTATGTCCAAAAGACGTCCCCAGGACGTCCCGAGGACGTCAATTGGACAATCAGGGCTCGGATTGTGCGACTTTTTCGACTTTTTTCGACTTTTCTAAGGAAATGTGACTTTTTTCGACTTTTTACTAAAAATATGCGACTAATCGACTTTTTTGAGATTTTTTAAATTAAAATGCGACTGAAAATTTTTAAAATTTTCAAAAATTAAAGTTAAAGAAAAAAGTTTTAGTCAAAAAAATGTTCTGTTAAGTTTATTAACAGATTTCTTTCAAATTCAAAAAAAACATCAATAACTTATTTTTTAAATAAATATTTAATTATTATTTTTCCATAAGAATTAAAATTCTTCAAAAGATTCAAATTCAAACCTTTTTGAAATTAAACTACTTATAAAAAATTGTTATAAAACATGAAGAAGCCGATCACTCCGAGTCTTCGACTCGGAACCATCGATGTCTTCATGTTTTATAATAATTAAAGATGACCAAATGATAAAATCATTATTTTATAGGTGCCGTGAAGCTAGCGGCCCGCCAGACACCTGACAAATCCATAGGCGTCGCCACTGAATTATTCAAAATGTTCCATTTTCCCTTATTTCCTATTCGTGACCATTTCTTTCACTATAAAGTGAAATGTAAATATTCTACAAACCTTATTGAACATAAAAATCAATTCTTTATTAACAATTGATTTTTTTAAAGCAATTAAAGACGAAAAACTTGAAAATTCGATTGTCTGCTGACTGGCGGATGGATTTTGCGGACAAATAATTATTTCAAAATTATTTTTAAAAATTAGGTTATGAAAAATAAATATCCAACGAACATTTGTAAACATAAAGATCAATTGTGTATTAACAATTGATTTCTTTAAAGCAAATAAAGACGAAAAACTTGAAAATTCGATTGTCTGCTGACTGGCGTATGGAGTTTGCTGACAAATAATTATCCAAATATTATTTTTTAAAATTAGGTTTTTTTTAAAAATCAATTGTTTATTAACAATTGATTTTTATGTTATCAAATGTGCGTTGGATATTTATTTTCAAAAACGTAATTTTAAAAAATAATTTTGGGATAATTATTTGTCAGCAAACTCCATTCGCCAGTCAGCAGACAATCGAATTTTCAAGTTTTTCGTTGTTAATAGTTTAAAAAAAATCAATTGTTAATAAAGAATTGATTTTTATTAATAAACAATTGATTTTTATGTTCAATAAGGTTTGTAGAATATTTACATTTCACTTTATAGTGAAAGAAATGGTCACGAATAGGAAATAAGGGAAAATGGAACATTTTGTATAATTCAGTGGCGACGCCTATGGATTTGTCAGGTGTCTGGCGGATGGCGGGCCGCTAGCTTCACGGCACCATTTTATATTATAAGATTAAAAAAAAAGAATTTGAAAATAATTGAATTTCTTGGATGAATTTTTTTATTTCTAAAGATAATTAAAATTTTGACAATAATTTTATTAAAATTCTTTGCAAATAATTGAATTTCTGAGAAGAATTTTATTATTTATAAGGATAATTAAAATTTTCAACAAATTTTCTATAAAAATGTTTAAAAGTAATTGAATTCTGAAGAAGAATTTTGATATTTTTAAAAATAGTTAAAATTGTAGGAAGAATTTAAAAAAATTTGAAAATAATTAAAATTCTGCAGAGAATTTTATTACTTTTGAAAGTAATTGAATTTTCATGTTGAATTTTATTATATATAAAACTTTGACGAGAAATTTAAAAAAAAATTTAATTGTTATTGAAATTTTGCGAAAAATTTCATTATTTTTGAAAATAAATAAATTTTAGAGAAGAATTTTATTATTTATAAAGATAATTGTAATGCATGCATTTTATTGAATTTTATTAAATATTATTTTAGATTGTTTGATGTTAAAGTATATATTGGCGAGAAATGTGATTTTTATTACAATTTTGACAATTTCGTGTTTCCTTTTTGGCATTTTTTTCCTAAAATTTCATTCGACTTTTTTCCGACTTTTTCGGAAATTTTATGCGACTTTTCGTGACTTTTGTTGTGAATTTATGCGACTAAAGCAACTTTTTTTGAGCCTTTAAGGCGATCCGAACCCTGTACATCGAATTTTTCAGTTAAGCTTTTTCATCCTAAATAAAAGTTTTTCCAAATAAAATGTCGGTAATAAAGCAAAAAGCTTTTCTCGTAATCCCATTTATTTTTTGTAATAACATGGAGTTTATCATTTTCGTTAAAAGTACAAAGTGGAATCTCATTTCTCAGAGGAAAAATTTGTAAGTTCTATGTCCAAAAGACGTCCCCAGGACGTCCCGAGGACGTCAATTGGACATTGTACATTGCAATTTTTCAGTTAAGTTTTTTCATCCTAAATAAAAGTTTTTCCAAATAAAATGTCGGTAATAAAGCGAAAAGTTTTTCTCGTAACCCCTTTTAGTTTTTATAATAATATGGAGTTTATCATTTTTGTTAAAAGTACAAAGAGGAATTTCATTTCTTGGAGGAAAAATTTCTAAGTTCTATGTCCAAAAGACGTCCCCAGGACGTCCCGAGGACGTCAATTGGACATTGTACATTGCAATTTTTCAGTTAAGTTTTTTCATCCTAAATAAAAGTTTTTCCAAATAAAATGTCGGTAATAAAGCGAAAAGTTTTTCTCGTAACCCCTTTTAGTTTTTATAATAATATGGAGTTTATCATTTTTGTTAAAAGTACAAAGAGGAATTTCATTTCTTGGAGGAAAAATTTCTAAGTTCTATGTCCAAAAGACGTCCCCAGGACGTCCCGAGGACGTCAATTGGACATTGTACATTGCAATTTTTCAGTTAAGCTTTTTCATCCTAAATAAAAGTTTTTCCAAATAAAATGTCGGTAATAAAGCAAAAAGCTTTTCTCGTAATCCCTTTTAGTTTTTGTAATTACATGGAGTTTATCATTTTCGTTAAAAGAAGAAAGTGGAATCTCATTTCTCGGAGGAAAAATTTCTAAATTCTATGTCCAAAAGACGTCCCCAGGACGTCAATTGGACAATCAGGGCTCGGATTGTGCGACTTTTTCGACTTTTTTCGACTTTTTTCGACTTTTCTAAGGAAATGTGACTTTTTTCGACTTTTTACTAAAAATATGCGACTAATCGACTTTTTTGAGATTTTTTTTTATTAAAATGCGACTGAAAATTTTTAAAATTTTCAAAAATTAAAGTTAAAGAAAATAGTTTAATCCAAAAAATGTTCTGTTAAGTTTCTTAACAGATTTCTTTCAAATTTTAAAAAAACATCAATAACTTCTTTTTTAAATAAATATTTAATTATTATTTTTCCATAAGAATTAAAATTCTTCAAAAGATTGAAATTCAAACCTTGTTGAAATTAAATTACTTATAAAGAATTGTTATAAAACATGAAGAAGCCGATCACTCCAAGTCTTCGACTCGGAGCCATCGATGTCTTCATGTTTTATAATAATTAAAGATGACCAAATGATAAAATCATTATTTTATATTATAAGATTACAGTACGGTCCGAAATTGTCAGTCCACCCATTTTTGAAGGAATTAAAAAAATTGTTTAACATAAAATTTATGAAAACTAAAACTTTTTTTGGTTTATGTTTTGAAAGAAAATAAAATTTTGTAAAGAATAAGACCTTACAGAAGTCATTTGGCAAAAATTTGTACAAGATATTCTTAAAAATCGTAATTTTCAATGTTTTACAAAAATTTGAATAACATTTAAAATAATGAACGCTTTTTAAGAATCTTAGGCTTATTTTAAAGGTCATTTTCTACGGAATAAGAATTACTTATAGTCATTAACCTGCAATTTTTTTCTTGGAATAAGCATAAAGTCAAACTTGGACAAAAAAATTCGAAAAATTTGAAATCATTTTTTTGTTCTAAAAACTATTCTAGAACATATATAAAACATGATATGATGTAGATTTTTCAAACAAATTTAATAAAAAAATTTATTTAAATTTTACAAATTATTTTTCTTTTAATAATATTATTTTAAATATTTCTAATTTTTTTGTCCAAGTTTGACGTAATGCTTAATTCAAGCAAAAAATTACAGGTTAATGCCTATAAGTAATTCCTATTCCGTAGAAAATGACTTTTAAAATAAGCTGCAGATTATTAAAAAGCGTCAATTATTTTAGAAGTTATTCAAATTTTTGTAAAACATTGGAAATGACGATTTTTAAGAATATCTTGTACAAATTTTGGCCAAATGACTTCTGTAAGGTCTTATTATTTTTAAAATTTTATTGTCTTTAAAAATATAAATCGAACCCTGGACATCGAATTTTTCAGTTAAGCTTTTTCATCCTAAATAAAAGTTTTTCCAAATAAAATGTCGGTAATAAAGCAAAAAGCTTTTCTCGTAATCCCTTTTAGTTTTTGTAATAACATGGAGTTTATCATTTTCGTTAAAAGTACAAAGTGGAATCTCATTTCGCAGAGGAAAAATTTCTAAGTTCTATGTCCAAAAGACGACCCCAGGACGTCCCGAAGACGTCAATTGGACATTGTACATTGCAATTTTTCAGTTAAGTTTTTTCATCCTAAATAAAAGTTTTTCCAAATTTCTAAGTTCTATGTCCAAAAGACGTCCCCAGGACGTCCCGAGGACGTCAATTGGACATTGTACATTGCAATTTTTCAGTTAAGTTTTTTCATCCTAAATAAAAGTTTTTCCAAATAAAATGTCGGTAATAAAGCGAAAAGTTTTTCTCGTAACCCCTTTTAGTTTTTATAATAATATGGAGTTTATCATTTTTGTTAAAAGTACAAAGAGGAATTTCATTTCTTGGAGGAAAAATTTCTAAGTTCTATGTCCAAATGACGTCCCCAGGACGTCCCGAGGACGTCAATTGGACATTGTACATTGCAATTTTTCAGTTAAGCTTTTTCATGCTAAATAAAAGTTTTTCCAAATAAAAATGTCGGTAGGAAAGCAAAAAAACTTTTAGTTTTTGTTCCCACATAGCAAGGTTTTTCCCAGGAAGTTTCCAGGAAATTTCCCACGTTAAGTTCGGAAATTTGACTTGTTAAGTTCCTGCAAACTTGATGTCTCAAGATTAAAAGTTTTGATTGTTAACTTCCACAAAAATTTTTTCAAAAAAATTAATTCTTCAACTTGTCAGTTAAAAGTGTACAAAATTCAAATTTTCATATATTTTAATTTGAAACCTTTTTAAAATTATTCACATAGGGTAAACCAGACAGTAGTCGGGCACTTAAGAAAAACGTTTTAATGAATGTTGTTTAAAAATTACAATTAAAATTTCTTTCATGAGTAACTGTTTCTAATGTTCATACAAAACTAGTATACCAATCATGTTTACAAAAAAAATTTCTTATTCGTTAAAAAAATTCACAAAAAAAGTTAGAATCCGACAGTAGTCGGCCACACGGAGAAAAATAAATAGTAATAATTATACTATTTTCGATGAAAAATTACTACTTTCAAGTAGTAATTTTGAAACTGCTCGAGAAATAGTAACTTTTGCTTCTTTTTCAAAGACTTTTTACTTTTTTGAAAAAGTATAATTTACTGCAAGGAATCTAAATTTTATTAAAAGCCTAGTAATATTTAAAATGTTCAGAGCAATTAATACTTTGAGCGAAGCAACTTTTATTACGAATCAGAGCAATTATTACTATTTCGTAAAGATTTTTACTCTGAAAAGTAGCAATCTGTACCTACACAATGACGCGCCTCACACCGACGGGCGAAACATGCCAGCGCGTCTGCGCGTCTGTCCATGTCATAACAAAATAATGCTGGTGTAGAGAGCTACATATTTTCTCGTTTTATTTTTATAAATAAAAATAAAATAATCAGTGCGTCCAAAAAATATTTCTTTAAGTAATTAACACTATACATGTGTATTATTATTCATTATTCATCAGTCTCACTCTTTTATTACATTCATTCTTACAATTAACAACATAACATATCGGAAAATCTCAATATCTATACAGATTCGAACCCTACCTAACTTATATCTAACGAAACCTAGAAAATCGCACGCATTAATACTAAGCCTCTCGGCTACGCAGTCGCTATGGAAAAAATTTTCGGTTACTTGCATATATCTTTTTTCGATAAAGTGAATCATAAATTATATTTATTTAGTTAAGTTACTGAATTAAAATATAAACATATATGAAGGGTGGCATGACAAAAGGGGTCAAGCAACAATTTCATGATTTTACAGGAAGCGAAAAAAACATTTAAAAATTATATAGGTCATTAAAAAAACCAAAAAAACCGTTTCGAGATATTATAATGCTTTACCATAGGAAAACATTTTGATGAGATAAACCCAGAAATTAACGAGAAAAATGAATAAGTATGTGTTGTTTTAAGGTTACGTCAATTGCGCATATTTTCTTTTAAAATTAATTATCAAAAAAGTATAGCATTTATAGAAAAACTGAGAAATTAATTTCTCAATATTGAATTGATAAATCGAATGTAAAAAAGTTTTCTTTAAAAAAGTTGTTTGTTTTCTAGAAAATAATGAATTAAGTGATTACTTATAAGCAAGCAGTTCAAAATTTTTCAAATTCAAATTATTTTCAAAAAAATTTAAAAATAAACAAAAGAATGATATTCATATTGTTTACAATTACATTGAGAATAAAATTACCTAAATATAAAAACATGAAAATTGAACAGGTAAAACCTCTTCTCCATTACCTTTTGTAAATGCTTCTCCTGCACGTCGTTTTTTTATCTTCTTTTTTATTAATAATTTTTTTCCCGCATCTATGTGGCATTTTCAAATTTGGGAAATTAATTAATTAGTAGTTCATTAAAAAATAATTAACTAATTATTAAGCGATTATACATAAATTGCATTTTTTAAAAATTGATAAATAATTAAAATGAATATAGAAATTAAAATTAAATAACTTAACTATACATTTTTCTTTGTGTAAAAATTTATTGAGAATATTGCATAAAAAAGTACACTTAATGAATGTTATATCGAACATTTGCGACCTATTCAATATAAGATATGTATAAACTACAAAATACAAAATAGAAAATGTTAAATTAAAACCATTTTTTGGCAATGTACTCTTGACTATTTCCAAGACGTGTCATATACGTGATTTTTGCTTGAGATACATTTTCCCATTTAAATGAACTGAAGTTGGAGTCACATCGAGCAACTTTATACGCCTGAAAGTGATCATGAAAATAACATTCAATAATTGTGCTAACAATCACGTTTAAATCATCAACTTTATTTATGATTATGTGATGAATAAAGTAAAACTCTGGTTCATCTTCGTTAACATTAACTAAAATCATTCCTGGCTTAACTACTTCTCCACTAAAAGAGATCCAAGAAGTAACTAACAAATTTTCAATTCGCAAGTCATTTTGCAAAATTTCTACAAACGAGTCGTAATTTTTCAGGTTCGAAGAATAGACACTTTTCACGGGACCTAGAAATGTTGGATCACTTTGACGTCAGACTACGGTCACTGCGCATGACAGTAGTGACGTGATCACACACACACAGGTGTGTAATAGTAGTGGTACGGATTGCTACTTTTTCGAGTAAAAAGTTCTCTCTGCAATAGTAAAAGTTGCTTCTTGCAGAAGCAAACTTTACTTTCCGTAGTATTAATTATTAGAATTTCTACAAGTAATATTCACAACATATCGAATGTAAAAAGTAATACAAAATTTAATAAAATTTACAATGACGATGTAAAAATTAAAATTCTTAAAGCAATTTTTAAAAGTGACTACTGTAATAATTACTATTAGTAATTTTTACTACAAGAAATAGTAATATTCACTTCATGCAAAGTACATTTTACAATGAATAGTAATTTTTAATATAAAAGTAGAATTATTACTATTCCATAGGAACTTTTACTAGAAACTCAACACCATTTTTCTCCGTGCACCTAAATCAATCTTTTTAATTAACACTGTTTTAAAAGATCAATTCATATTTTTTTCGAATTCTTTTGATGTTGTTCCTTACGATCACACAAAACTATTAAACGAATCATGTTCATGAAAAAAATTTTTTATTCGTTAAAAAAAAATTAGTAAATAAATAAATAAAAATCCGACAGAAATCGGTCACCTACACTGAGAAAAATGGAGTTTGAAAAACTGGGAGTCAATATTGAAAAAAGAGGACTCAGTCCAGTAAAAGTACATTAATTTATTTCCATCAAGCATCTTAGGGTATTGCGTATAGTGTATAGAGGGCCTTAGTTCCAAATGTCACTGTAAAGAGCATTGAAACACAGGCGAAGATTATAAGGCGCGTTGCAGTGTGCATAGTAGAGAAACTGGACTCAGTCCCCTACTTCGAAATTTTCACAATAAAGGAACGCAGGCGCGGAACCTGTCAAAATAAATGGCCGACGCGACGCGAAACGAGTGTTTCCTTTTATTCACTTCGTCAATTTTATATAAAAAAAAAACAATAACCAATCATTAAAAAAAAGAAAAATATGTTAAATGCACTCTTTATATATTCATATTCATTAATTCACAAGTTTTATTCTTCGCACATCTTCATACTTACAATTAACAACTTAAACATATCGGAAAATCTTACAATCATACGGGATTGAAACACCTACCTAACCATACAAACTAAATATACGCATAATTATAAATCGCACGCTTTTACATTAAGCATTAAGCCTCTCGGCTACGCAATCGATAGGGGAAATTTCCTATTTAAGATACATCCCTTTCCATTGAAATAAATTACGTCATGAGTGTATTTTAATATGTAATTAATGTACGTATGAATGTCAACAATATTCATAATATTCAATAAATAATATTGTCAACTAGTTTAAAGTTAATACGGTTATTAGAATTTAATAATAAATAAATAAAAAACATTAATGTTTTCTTAACCTTTTTCAAGTTTGACACTCCTCATGGTAAATTTGATTATTCTTTTTTTCCGTGTACAAAATAGTGAATTGACCTTGAATGAAATGTATAATTAATTATTCTCAAAGCAATATTTAATACTTTAATTTACTTAACTGCGCTGCATAATAGTTGAGAGTATAGTAAGAGTAAGTGAAACGGTAAGATAAGTGAACGACCATTAGTGTGAGAGAGAGAAACAATAAATTGTGGTTTTTGAGTAGGTATCTACTTTATGTGCACGGCGTTCATTTTTCGAAAGAACTGAACTGATTACTATTTGTTCAATATTCGCTTCTATTATTGACTTGTGTTTTGTACACTGCCGCGTTCTTTTAACATTTACATGAGAAAAAAGTTTCTCTTTCCAATTTTTTATACTCTTATTCCCTCTTAGACTATATAAACAGTCTTGTTTAAGCTGATGAATGGGATAAATTGTGTTGAGTCCCAAACTGTTCAGCTATGAAACTTCTAATACTATAGTGTGTACCTGTCACATATTATTCTATAAAGGAGTACTACACTGACTGCATAAATCATTTTTCCATTTTTCTCCGTGTAAAACGACAGTAATTGGCCACTATTAAAAGCTTTCAAAAACCGTCCAAAAATTTTTTTTTCTATTACAAACGTTTATATTTGTTTACGATCACCTTAAAAATGATTAGCAACTTTGAAAATATTTTTATCTCGTACGGTTTTATAGTTATTCAAAATTGAAAAGTGTCCGACTTCTGTCTGGTTTACCCTATTTAAATACAGAAGTAAACAATTTTCTGAATAATAATTCTTATAAAGAATTTTATCAACAAATTTAATGTAAAATTAACGAATAAATTATACAAGAAACTTTCGTTTCTATTTTAGAGGAAATTTTCTAAAAACATTTACTTAACAATTGTGGAATTAACAGAAATAATTTTAGAGAAGGGTCAGACCATTATATTTCGAATAAAGTCGTTGCGGCCTAATTTTTAAAAAAATTGATACTTTTAGAATTGAATCTGTATGATCTCTGAATAACGAAATGAAAAGAATTATATTAAAATATTTATTACTTTTCTTTAAATATGAGTGTAAAGTGGAGAAGGTGCGAAAAATGGCAATTTTTTAGCAATTAGAAAATATTCAAAAAAGTATTGATAAACTCTTAAAAGTGCAAAAAAATTTATTGATTCATGTTTAAAATTAGTTGAATAATTATTCTTTAATAATAAAACTAGTAAAAATATAAAAAGAATAGATAAAAAAGGTTTTTAAATTCGATCTGCCAAATAACCTAATTTTGACGTTTTTATCAATTAATTACGAGAAGGTGGAATTATTGAATTAAATAAAAACTCACCGAATATAGAGTATTTTTGATGAACTTTCAGAATTTCTTATCACTTTTTTAATTTTTCCTTTAAATATACAAGAAATATTGAGTTGAAAGTACGCGATTTCTGAATTGTTGCGTACTTTACAACTTAATAACTCTGTTAAAAAAAAATAAAAAAAATTTGGCACTTTCACAACTTCTAAATAACAACGAAATCTATACACTAAAAAATTTTCGTTCTGGTCCCGGGACTACTTTAAAAAATATAAAGGTTTAAAAATTGCACACTTTTTCAGGTTAAAACTATTTATTTTCTTAAATTTGAAGTTGGATGTTAATTTAAACACTATGATCGGAACGTGATTAACAACAAGAAACCAACTTCAAATTTAAGAAAATAAATAGTTTTAACCTGAAAAAGTGTGCAATTTTTAAACCTTTATATTTTTTAAAGTAGTCCCGGGACCAGAACGAAAATTTTTTAGTGTAAAGATTTCGTTGTTATTTAGAAGTTGTGAAAGTGCCAAATTTTTTTTATTTTTTTTTAACAGAGTTATTAAGTTGTAAAGTACGCAACAATTCAGAAATCGCGTACTTTCAACTCAATATTTCTTGTATATTTAAAGGAAAAATTAAAAAAGTGATAAGAAATTCTGAAAGTTCATCAAAAATACTCTATATTCGGTGAGTTTTTATTTAATTCAATAATTCCACCTTCTCGTAATTAATTGATAAAAACGTCAAAATTAGGTTATTTGGCAGATCGACTTTAAAAACCTTTTTTATCTATTCTTTTTATATTTTTACTAGTTTTATTATTAAAGAATAATTATTCAACTAATTTTAAACATGAATCAATAAATTTTTTTGCACTTTTAAGAGTTTATCAATACTTTTTTAAATATTTTCTAATTGCTAAAAAAGTGCAAACTTCCCGGAAAAAACTGTGCTATGTGGGTAGTCTGTATCAAGGTAAACTATTTGTCGGAATGTATATTAAAAATTATCTAATGCCTTTTACAAGTCATTATTCACTTTTTAAAAAAATTTCAAAGTCAGATGTTCCAAAGATGTCCAAAAGACGTCTTTAAGGCGGTGTCAAAGTCGATTGGATTTTTGCATTGAGCTTCAATGGGAAAATCGCATCGACTTTGACATCCCCTTAAGACGTCTTTTGCACATTGCTTTTTTATGGAGTTGTGCAAAAAGCTTGAAGCTCAATCGAGCTTTTCATATTTCGAGCCAAGTCGAGCCGAGATGTGTAAAAAGCTCGAATAGTTTGGAGTACTCGACTTAATTCGAGTACTCGAATTTTTTCGAGCTCTTTGAGTAAAGTCGAGTTCTAGAGAAAATTCGTAGAACTTTCGCATTCATTATATTTAGCAAATAGAAATATTGATTCAGTAATTCAAATCAATTCGAAATTTTCTACTTATTAAAAGTTTTTTTGTAAGTCAAATGCTCAAATCCATTCGAGTACTCGAATTCACTCGAGTGCTCGAATTTAATCGAGTACTCGAAGTCACTCGAGTACACGAAAATTTCGAGTATTCGATACATCCAGCCGGCTTGGGCTTGACACGTCTTGGCTCGAAAAAATTTCGGCTTGGCTCGGCTCGACTTTTCGACATCTCTATTTTTTATTTAATATAACAGTGTCATTCGTCAGGGTGTCTGACGGTGAGAAAAGTCACGGAAATGTCAGGAAATTTTTTTGTGTCAGGGAATGTCAGATAAATTAATTAAAGGTCGGGAAAATTTGCAAAAATTAATTCAAAAATTACAATTTTTGTAATTAAAAAAATTTTTTAATCCAACAAAACTTAAAAGATTTTTATTATTGTTAGTTTATATCATTAGATATTAACTTATTGTTAAATATGTAAGTTTTCATGTTTTTGTTCCAAGAAAGCAGAAATAAAATGAGTAAAAAGTCATGGAAAAGTCAGGGAATTTTTTTTTCAATCCTTGTTAGGCACCTTGTTTGTTGAATATGAGTAATGTAGTCTAGATCAAGAAAAACTATTTCTCAAAATGGATATTAAAAATACCCTAATGTCTTGTACAAATCATTATTCAGTTTTTTGAAAATTTTTATAGGAATGTCCAGTATGTGGCAAAAGTAGCAATTAAAATGTAATCAAATAAATTTTAGAAGCAAATATGCCAGAATGTTTGTAAGTGGAATCACGTATTTAAACTCCTTTTTTAAATTTTAGATAATTTGAGACGGAAAAAGGTATGCCATCAAGGATGTATTTGCTGTAAGTGTAATTGAATTATAACTTTTAATTTTTTATAACTAGTCACTCACATTTTTATACAAAACTCATATGGCAAATTATTGAGTTGATTCATACTATTTTGTAATATTATATTTTCGAGGCGCATGCTTATTCCCGAATTTTTTTTTTTGACCAAATAGTTATTTAATATAAAACCACTCAAATTAAAATTCACATAATATGAATATTATTTGTCAAAAATTTCATTGTTTAAAAAATTTAATAGACATATTATGTTTCATAAAACTCATATAGCATGAATCCCATTTGACATAAAGATTATGTAACATACATTTCTTTTGACATAAAAATCATTTAACATAATTCTTATCAAATATAAAATTAAATTGATATATAAATTTAAAATGGCATAAATGCCATTTAACATAATTCTCATTTGACTAAGATTTAATTTCACATAAAGATCATTTAACATGAAAATATATGCACGAATTTTAAAATTGGTGAACCACAATGTTGTTGATAATATCTAATTGATTACTTTGAAAATTCGCGCCAATATTTTTATGTAAAATGTAATTTGTGTAAAATGAATTTTATATCAAATGATTTTTAGAGGAATATAAGATTTATTAAATGTATATTATGTCAAATGACGTATGTGTTAAAACAAATTTTCTGTCAAATAAAACTTATGTCAATTGAACTCGTCGCTTTCGTACTTTCCGTAGTAACATTGCAACATGTTCATTTATAGGAAGGTGTTCTTGCAATAATTTTTTATTTATCTTTTAATTGAGTTTTGTAGAAAATGTATGTAATGTATAAGCACAAATTAAAAAAAAAAATTTTCAGATGGTTGTGAATTATTGCAGGAGGTTAGAAGGTCAACACTAATTATACACAATGGTATAAACCATTTAAAAAATGTAATAGAATCAGGTCAGGATAACCGAACACAATCCGAGACAACGGCTTACGAAACGCTTCCCAAGAAGCCATTGTCCACTGTCCAGGAATTGGAGGAGTTTGACAATCTTATTAATGACAATCATGTCGCCTTGGAAAAATTTGTAATTAATTTTCTAAAATATTTTATGAGGCGCATGAGTAGACCCTAAAACTTATTTTAGAGAATTTTCAGTTGTTACAATTTTATTCGACATAATCACCTTTTAGCCGAATCTCAATTAAACAGAAGTTATGTTTAATAAAATTAAAATTTAATTTAATTTCTATTTAAAAGAACTTTTATTTACAAGAATTTTCACTTTTCAGAATTTTCAATTAAGATATTTTTAATTTAACCGACTTTTTATTTTAAAGAATTATTATTTCAATAAAGTTTTATTTACCAGAATTCTTATTTAACGAAATTCTAAATAATTTGAATTTTTAAATGTCGGAATTCCCATTTCAGCAAATATTCATTTTCACGAATGGTCATTTGTAAGATTTCTTAAAAAGCTAAATGCTCATTTGGAAGAAATTACAAATGGCTGTATTATTTCAGCGCGAGTTTTAAAATTGACCAATCGGAATGAATTAAAAACTTTTTGATTGGTTGATTTTAAACTTCGCGCTGAAATATTTCTTCCATTTGTAAGTTCTTTCAAATGAGCATTCAGCGTTTTAAGAAATCTTACAAATGACCATTCGTGAAAATGAAAATTTGTTGAAATGAGAATTCTGACATTTAAAAATTCAAATTATTTAGAATTTCGTTAAATAAGAATTCTGGTTAATAGAAATTTATTAAAATAATAATTCTTTAAAATAAAAAGTCGGTAAAATGAAAAATATATTAATTGAACATTCTAAAAAATGAAAATTCTTGTAAATAAAAATTCGGTTCAATAGAAATTAAATTAAATTTTAATTTTATTAAACATAACTTCTGTTTAATTGAGATTCGGCTAAAAGGTAATTATGTCTAATAAAATTGTAACAACTGAAAATTCTCTAAAATAAGTTTTAGGGCCTACTCATGCGCCTCTATTTTATCCAAATTTAATCGTGATTCCCAAAAATGACTTAACTCAGGGCTGTCTCTATTTCAATTCATGCAGGGCGAATAGGTTGAAAATTCTAAATCACGTTTAATGTGATTTTTCTTGTTTGTAAGACAAATAAAGAGTTACGTATTTTTTGGTTTGGCGAAAAAAAAATTTTCGCAGAGTTATGAGTATTTGAAAATTTTAAGGCACATAGTGATTTTAGAGCTATGCTGAAAAATTATTTTTAAATCTTTCTAGTTTTTACAAAAATTAATATTTTTCAATTCTGTTAATTGATTGTAGTAGTGTTTTTGATACTCTTTCTTTACAAAGTTGAAAATTTGAAAAATTTTGAAAATTAACAAAAAGGCGGCCATTTTTTGAAAAACAAAAAAGTCAATTTTCTCAAAAACAGCATTTTTTAATTTTCTGCAAATTTTTTTCTGGTTTCTAGATGAAAGAAGGAACTTTTTCTAAAAGGTTTCATATGTTCGCTAAAACTTTTTGGAAGTCGCTATAATTTTTTTCAGAAAATAAAAAAACTTATTCTTTTGAGTAATGTGTCGACATATGGGTGATTCTACCGAAATACTCCTTTTTGTGAGATACAAACAGAAAAGAAAAAAAATTATTATTTATGGATTAATGCAGTCAATTATATTGAGTTTACAATAATCTACCACCTCTATAGCATAATCATGCTAGCTTTTAGCTTTTAAAGTATATATTTTAAATTAAAATTTACAAAAAAATTAAGAGGTTAAAATTTGGCGCCGGTGTTTTTTATTATATATATTTTTCTATTTACAAAAAATTATTTAATAATTATAATTTATTAATATTATCTATAAATTTGATAGATTTTGAAATACTTACAGTTATCAAAAATCTCTTTTAACAATTGTCAAAAATTATTTTTCATACATTTTAGGATCACTTTTCACTGGCAGTTTGTAAACAATCGACAATCATATCAATTTTTAATTTTTATTCAAAAAAGTGAGAGGAATGACGGGTGAGAGGAATGACAATTTCAACATTTTTTAATTATATTTAATTGACAAATAATTTTCCTCCAGATGAGAATGCCCTATCATGTTTATAAAGAACAACTTTATGTGAAAAAAATTTGCGATCAATTTATATATATTAATATTGTTTTTATTAGGGGTGAGAGGAATGACGCTTTAGGTTGTGAATCTCTACTTATGTCTCAATTTTAATTTTTTTAACGCAAAATAATTACATTTCTTAAAAAGTAACTTAACAAAATTAATATTAGAGATGTTAATTAAGATATTGATCACAATAATTAATCAATATCTCTACCCACAGCAAAAATATTGGATAATATTCAACGAGTGAGAGGAATGACGCGGTACTACATGACAAATCTCAATTTTTATATTTAAAAAATCTAAGCGACATATTTTATTCATATCTTAGAAAATTATTCTTAAATATCATAACTTTTAGAAAAAATTGATAAAGTACCTAATTTCATGTTTTAAATAATTGTTTTACGTATTGAAAAAATGAAAAGCACTTAGATGACAGGTTAGAAAATCGATTTTGAGGTGGTAAAATATTTTAAAAATGTATTAAACAATAAAATTTTACAACTTTTTCTTGCAGAACATTTAGAAAAAGTGATAAAATAGGGAAATATGACTTGGTATTTTTCCAAATGATTATAATTATTTAGAAAATCTTGACTACATGCAAAATGAGGTTTTTTGGAGAATCACCCATATATATATATATTTTTTTTTTCATGTAAACAAGGGTGTTCATCTTTTACAATAGTCCTTTTGACACATTTTCTTTTCAAAATTGCAAATTTCAAAAATTTACAAAATGGCGACCATTAAAAATTTTTTTTTTAAATTACTATGTTTATTGTAATATCTATAAATAAATAAAATATTAAAGATTAACTTTACTAAGAAAAAGTAACCTTTTTTGAAAGGGTTATTTTTTAATCTAGAAACCACAAAAAATTTTCAGAAAAATAAAAAATAATATTTTAGAAAAAATTGAGATTTTATATTTTTTGAAAAACGTCCGCCATTTTGTAAATTTTTGAAATTTGCAATTTTGAAAAGAAAAAGTGTCAAAAGCACTATTAAAAAAGGTGAACACCCTTGTTTACATGAAAAATATATATGTCGACACATTACTCAAAATAATGAGTTTTTTTTATTTTCTGAAAAAATTATAGCGACTTCCAAAAAGTTTTAGCGAACATGAGACCTTTTGGAAAAGTTCCTTCTTTTATCTAGAAACCACAAAAAAATTTGCAGAAAATTAAAAAAACTGGACAAGTGCGACTTGCACTCGCACTGAATTGACGGGTTCCATACAAAAATATAAAAATAATACTTGTGATATTGTAACAACAATTGGTAGGATTTTTTTCACTTTTGTATTATTTTGGTAAGTTGAATTTTTGACACTAGGTTAAAAATAAATAACAAAGAAAAATAG
Organism: Leptopilina myrica (nomen nudum); assembly: GCA_032872475.1. Classification (NCBI taxonomy): domain Eukaryota; kingdom Metazoa; phylum Arthropoda; class Insecta; order Hymenoptera; family Figitidae; genus Leptopilina; species Leptopilina myrica (nomen nudum). The sequence continues at coordinate 11,585,270 of CM065467.1, forward strand.
AAGTATTACATATTTTATATTATTAGTAATAAGCGAACAGGAACCAATTTGGGAACAAATTTAAAAAATTGGTTCCTCTTCGCTTATTGCTAATAATATAAAATATGTAATACTTCTATTTTTCTTTGTTATTTATTTTTAACCTTGTGTCGGAAATTCAACTTACTAAAATAATACAAAAGTGTAAAAAATCCTACCAATTGTTGTTACAATATCACAAGTATTATTTTTATATTTTTGTACGGAACCCGTCAATTCAGTGCGAGTGCAACTCGCACTTGTCCAGTTTTTTTTAATTTTATTTTAAAATTTTTTTTAGATTTTTTAATATATTTTTTGTGATCAGACTGTAAAAATATACTAATAAATCATTTTTCAGCTCATTAGGTCAAAAAATGTGAAAATTAAAAAGAAAAATTTTTTTTTTAGATTTTTAATATATTTTTTGTGATCAGACTGTAAAAATATACTAATAAACCAATTTTCAGCTCATTAAGTCAAAAAATGTGGAAATTAGAAAGAAAAAATTTTTTTCAAAAAAAAATTTTTTTTTTAATTTTATTTTTTTACATTTTTTAATATATTTTTTGAGATCAGACTGTAAAAATATACTAATAAACAAAATTTCAGCTCATTAGGTCAGAAAATGTGGAAATTAGAAAAAAAAAATTTTTAAATTTTGTAGTTTTTCCTTGACAACGCTATGGCCATTATGACATAGCAAGTTTTCTATATTTTTCCTGTAATATTCGCGTTAAAATACACCAGTATGCCAAATTTTAGTCCTCCATGTTGAATAGTTTAGAAGTTAAGGGGGGGGGGGAATGGTCACTTTTTGTGCATTTTTGGCCAAAAATCTTGTTATTTCCTTGACAACGCTATGGCCATTACCTCCAATCACATTCTCTATATTTTGCCTGTGATCTACGAGTGAAAATACGTATCTGTACCAAATTTGAGCTCTCTAGGTCAAATAGTTTAGCCGCTAGGGGGGGCACGATTTGGCTACGGACACAAGAGCCTCACCAACAGGGTCCCGTCGGTACACCGCAGGTGTACGGAATCCTAAAAATGGCCGCCATTTTGTTAATTTTCAAAATTTTTCAAATTTTTAACTTTTTAAAGAAAGAGTATCAAAAACACTACTAAAATCAATTAACAGAATTAAAAAATATTGATTTTTGTAAAAACTAGAAAGATTTAAAAATAATTTGTCAGCTGTTTAACTCTAAAATCACTATGTGCCTTAAAATTTTCAAATACTTATAACTCTACGAAATTTTTTTTTCGCTAAACCAAAAAATACGTAACTGCTCTTTTTTATTTGAAGCTTTTAAAAAAAATGTTCTCCTGTAAACTGTTAAAATACGCAGTTGAGCCTTTTTAGCAATTCACGATTCAATTCTGAACATTAATTGAATAATATATTACTGTTCAACAATGCCTTTGCACTTGATATACATGCAGACTTCAAACTACACTTTTTTGACTTATTTTATAACAGATTTTTACACTCTCTTTTGTACAAAATAACATTTATTTCGACATTTCTAGTAAAAAAATATTACTTACTAATTAATTTTTAAATTCTATTAGTATATTTTTATTCAAAAAGTGTAAATAATCGTTTTATTTAAAGTATCTTATTTTCACTTATTTTATTTGCCAAGACAGTTTTAGAAAGCAATGTTGAATAGTATTGTACATTTTACAATTTTTACCACAGTAATGATAACTTTTAGAAAATGAAAATAAACAGACGAGGGGGCAAAGATTTTGCTGCAGCCTGCAGAGCGGTAATGCCATTAATCATGACCGACACATTGGCTAGGGAATATTCTTGGAAGGGTCTAAAAGGGAATAGAAAATTCCAAGATAAAAAAATAGCAGAAACAGTAACAGGTTCGTTAATTTTTTTTATATAATATGCAGTGCAAACTCGGTTATCCGGTTAAAATTTACAATATCTTTTATACGTGCAGGTAATTCTTCTGAAAGTGACATTTTTAATATCTCGATTAATTTCATAAAGTCTACTCCCTAATAATAATTAACAATTTCCTTATCATTAATGAACAACATTATAATGTACATAAACATTCTATTTCATTGTCGTAGCTCTGATTTTTTTAAACAGAAATTCTATAATTCATTAACATACACATTTTATGTATATTTAATTCTTTCTAAAATTAGTTTTTCTTCTAGAGAAATGAAGAAAACAAAAAATACGACAACTAAAAAAGATTTTTATAAGCATCAAATGTAATGAACACTACGGAAGCGACAGAAACCCTCCTACACTTATTTATTTAACAAATTCTTCTTTTTTTATGTCTTAAAAAAATTGACACTTTTTTTATAACTTAACCTGAGAACTGTCAAATTTTTCATGTTTTATAATCCTCAGTGTAACTTTCATTTTCGCAAGTTAAATTCTTTCTTTTCATTATAAAATAAAGTAGTTTCAATTATAAGAATAAGTATATAATTTCAAGAAAAAAATTTAAGAAATCGAAGTTCAAAAATATCACTTTCATAGAAATCCACACGTAGACAACTAGAAAATAACAGAAATATAACATTCAACAATTATGTTTTCATTGCAGAAGAAATTCTGAAATCATTTCCAACGTCCACAGAAAGTGGAATTGAAAAAATTATTGGGGATTGGTTCAGGAGAACTGGAGACAGAATCAAGAGAGATATCTCAAAAACTGCGCGTGAATCATGACTTGAAATTTGTGTCTATTATTTAAATATACTACCGTCCGTGAGTATCAGGACGCTTTTAGGAAAAAAATACGAAAAATTTTTGTCATTCTTATTTTCTACGTTTTAAGCATTTTTATACTCATGAAAAAGGGCGTCTTGATACTCACGGACGGCAGTGTATTTTTTAAAGTGCAACGTAAATTTTTATTTTTACTTTTAATTTTATTAATTAATATTAATAATAATTGTCTAATTGCGTTATTACATTTATAAAAAAACATATTTAATTCATTGTTTGTAGAAATGTAGCAAAAAATTACTTTATTTTAGTTTTCTGAAGTTGCCATCTATGCTCAACATCGAAAAATAGTTTTCTCACAAAAAAAAAATCAATAAATTTTTCTCAAGGTTTAATGTTAATAAGGTACTCTCTAAATGTTTTTTACTTTCTAGGTGAATGAAAGAAATGAAATTTTTAAAAATTTTATCACTAAAAACAAGAAATAATATTTTTCGATGATGAGCATCAATGCCAACTTCAGGAACATTTTATTTTCACTTTTAATTTTATTAACTAATATTAATAATCACGATGGGTTTTAAACCACTTTTATCTGAAGATGCTCCTACTATAAATGTATTTTCATGTATTGAATCTAAACACTTTTCTAAGTTTATAAAAAAATCGAGCCGTTTTTAAAAAAATCGATATTTTAGGTTAAATAATTTAAGTTTTGAATATTTATTTAAAGTATGTAAAGAATTATATGCAAATTGATTCTAAAATTAAGTTTTATAAATAAAAATATTTTGTAGAATTATTACAATTTGTTGTGTGCAGAAAATCACCAAAACAATTAAAATCATTAAAGTGCGACTTCTAAAGTACACAATTTTAAATTCTTAAATGTACTTTGACTTTAGATTCATAATCAATTGTCAAAAATCTTAAAGGAATCATTTAGTCTTTTTTTTAAAGTAATATTCGAGTATAAATGTGCAGTCGATAATTTTTTTTATTGGATAGAATCAACTTTGACCTTTATTTTTTTTATTTATTGATTTTAATTTTTTCGGTGATTTTCTGTACATAAAAAATTGTAATAATTTTACAAAATATTTATGTTGATTATAATTTATTTTAGTATCAATTTGCCTTGCGATTCTTAATTATTTAATTAATTATTTATGAAATTACTAAACCCAAAAAAACGAATTTTCTTAAAAACGGCTCGATAAAAGATTTTGGTTTTTTTTTGTAAAATACTTAGAAAAGTGTTCAAATTTAATATGTCTATGGAAAGATATTTACAGTGAGAGCACCTTTAGGTTAAAATGTTTTAAACCCATCGTGTAATTGTTTAATATGTTATTACATTTATAAAAAACAAATTTAATTCATTGTTTGTAAAAGTATGCTAAAAAAACTGCGTCCTATTACATTTTTGTAAATTTATATTTGAAGACCAAGTCTACAATAAAATTTTTAACAAAAAAGTGGTTTACAGTTTAATTTTTCGTTCATGCAAGAATTTTCAATCTTCATTCTTAGCGTCCTATGTAGAATTAATAATAATTAGTTAAAAATAACAATAAAAAAGAGAAAAATATATTTTTAAACAATTTACTTATAATAAAAAACTATTTCTTTGACTCAAATAAAAGATTTCTTAAAACCAAAAACATATTATTTTTGTCAACAAAAGGAGAGTAATGAAATAATTTATTTGACCTTATATAACAAATGTTTTTATGGGTGTATATTAAAATTGGGATGTATCTGTTTGTACCAAAATGGATTTCACGAATGACTATTACGTCGAATCCATAACCTCAGAATCTGTATTGTTAGAAATTTATTTTTATCGAATTTTAAATGAAAGGAAATTTTATTTTCTGGAATTAACATTTTACCGAAAATGAATATGAGAGATAATTTAGGATCGAATCGACATGTGCTGTAATTATAAATTATCATAATTTCTGTTTGTCTGAAATTTAACATAACCAAATTTTAAATGTTAAAATTCCTAAAGTTTGTAAAGAAGATGGAACCGAAATTTAATATAGAGTAAAGGCATTTTCATAGAATTAGTTTTGGTCGAATATTAAAACGTCGAATTCTCAAATGCTCGAATGCTCAAAACCTCGAATTATCAACTGGTCGAATGCTAAAAACATCGAATTCTCAAATCGTCGAATGTTCAAAACGTCGAATTCTCAAATGATTGAATGTTCAAAACGTCGAATTATCAACTGGTCGAATGCTTAAAACTTCGAATCGGCAAAAAGTCGAAAAATTTACTTGATTTAAGTAAAAATTTGCTTGGTTTAAGTTAATTTTTACTTAAATCAAGTAAATTTTTCGACTTTTTGCCGATTCGAAGTTTTAAGCATTCGACCAGTTGATAATTCGACGTTTTGAACATTCAATCATTTGAGAATTCGACGTTTTGAACATTCGACGATTTGAGAATTCGATGTTTTTAGCATTCGACCAGTTGATAATTCGAGGTTTTGAGCATTCGAGCATTTGAGAATTCGACGTTTTAATATTCGACCAAAACTAATTCTATGAAAATGCCTTTACTCTATATTAAATTTCGGTTCCATCTTCTTTACAAACTTTAGGAATTTTAACATTTAAAATTTGGTTATGTTAAAATTCAGACAAACAGAAATTATGATAATTTATAATTACAGCACATGTCGATTCGATCATAAATTATTCTCTCATATTCATTTTTGGTAAAATGTTAATTCCAGAAAATAAAATTTCCTTTCATTTAAAATTCGATAAAAATAAATTTCTAACAATACAGATTCTGAGGTTATGGATTCAACGTAATAGTCATTCGTGAAATCCATTTTGGTACAAACGGATACATCCCTTAAAATTTCTTCACAGTCAAATGTCCTAAAGACGTCTATTAAAGACGTTTTTTGATTTAAAAACAGAGTAATTCGTTGAACATGGTATATGTAATTTACATTAAGGTAAACTATTTGACGAAATGTAAATTAAAATTCCTTTAAGTCTTTCACAAATCTTTATTGAGTTTTTGGAAAAATTTCAAAGTCAAATGTCCCAAAGACGTCCAAAAGACGCCTTTACGTCGTCTTTTAGACATTGTTCTTTGATTTAATAAGTCTAATTCTTTCAACATGAATAATGTATAGTGTAGAGTAAGACAATAATGTCTTCAATAGGTATTTTAAACTTATCTAAAATCTTTCTAAAATCATATTATTCCATTTTTAGCAAACTTTCAAAGACAGTCCAGAAAATTATTTACAAATCATTATTCGATTTTAAGATGTTTTTAAAACGTAACAATGTCCTTAAAATTTAAAATATTTTTTGTTTAACATGAAACAATATTACTTATTGTGGGTAGAAAAATTTGCAATACGACAATATATTTTTTGATAATGATGTATTTTTTTTAAATTCTTCCTGAATTAGTATTCGCATCTATTTAAAATTTTCATCTTTGAGAGCTTTATGAAAGATTAAATTTGGACAAAGTTAAAGTTTATTTATATGGGCATTGACATTTTTTGACAATTATTATGCGGATAACAAATTAAATACTTTCTGTTCAGAGGATTTTTGTTAGATTTTTCTTTTATTAATTTTTAAGTTAAATGTCCAATAGATATCTTAAAGACTTCTTTACGATGTCTTTTAAACATTGAAGTTGTCGCTACATTGCTCTCACATTTTATGTTTATTTGTCACAAATTTTTTGTCTTCTATAGATTGAATTTAAAAATTTGAAAAAGTAATTTTATAAGTATTTTAAATCGTTTTCTATTCTTTTTGAGATCTTAATGACATAGAAAAGGCAGACATAGAATGTCCTAAAGAAGTCTTTTGGTAGTCTTTTGGATGACTCGAAGACCAAAACATCGTTGTCCCAGTATGTCCACTGACAAAAAAAGACGTCTTTAAGATGTCTTTTAAACGTCCCTGTGCCCACTGGGTGGGTATCGACTTTAATCAAAGAATAGGTTACGGTTATAAAAAGCCAGAATGTGTAAAAAGAGTCAGTTACGAAACTACAACGAAGAGGCTAACACCTCAAAACATTGAAGAATTTGGGCCTGAAACTAATCAAGAAGAAACAAAGAAGAAGATAACAAGAGTAAAAGTTGTATGCATCTGTTTTGTTGTTTTTCTCTTTAAAAAGTTTTCTATTTGCCAAAAAAAAATGGAAGATGAAGATGTGTTAAATATTGCAAAACCAATTGTCTACAATGAATTTATTGCTCACTATGAGATTCATGCTCATTTACCATATGCCTCAGCAACATTTAATAACAGTGATGAAATAAGAATAGCTGTACAAAACCAGGATCATTGTGTGCTGCCAAGCAAAAGTTTTTTGCATATTCAGGGAAAATTAATAAAAGAAAGCGGATACCTGTTATACATACTAGGTTTGTCAACAATGCCATCTGTCATCTGTTTGAAGAAGCTCGTTATGATCTTAACGCTATTGCAATTAATAAATCTAAAAATGTTGGTCTTACAAGTCTCATGAAAAATTACGTTTCAGTCTATGGAGTTCAAAGTAAATTTTTAGAAAACGCTGGTTGGTTTTCGACTTGTAACGCAAATATTGTTAATGCAATGCATGAATTAATTTTAACGAGAGCAAGAAGTGATGTGAATACGATTCTACAGACAGGTGAAGAACAAATTATAGTATCTATTAATAAGATTGAATGGTTATTACCTAATGTTCGCTTGTCTGATTCACGTAAATTCAAATTACTAAAATATATTGAGAAAGACCCACTTATTCCAATTAGCTTTCGAACGTGGGAACTCTATGAGTATCCTTTACTACCACAGACAGCCAATCATGTGTGGACAGTTAAAACATCAACACAGTTGGAAAAACCTCGTTTTATAATTTTAGGTTTTCAGACAAATCGAAAAAATGTTAATAAAAGAAATACTAGTCATTTTGACCATTGTCAAATTACAAATGTTAAATTATTTTTAAACAATCAAAGTTATCCATATAGAAATTTGAATTTCGATTTTGAAAAACGACACTATGCAAGTCCTCTATGATATGTATACCAATTTCCAAGCGAGCTATTACAATAAGGAACAACAGCCATATTTGTCAAAAAATGAATTTCTTGAATATGCTCCACTAATAGTAAATTGATTGTTCAAGACAAAATGAGTCAATCAAATACGTCCCTGTTGATATTCGTCTTGAATTTGAAGCAAAAGAAAATTTACCAGAACAAACAGCAGCTTATTGTCTCATCCCTGGCGGATGTGTTTCATACGAATATACGACGAATTCGTCGTCAGTTCGTAATACGTTAGAATATTTGGATAATTAGGCAAAAACAATTAAAGAAAACTATTGAAATGAATAAAGGAATATCTAAGGATAAAATTGACATATTTTTAAGGATAAATTAACGTTAAACGAAAGCTGAGGTTTTTTCCTAAAAGGACATATAAATGGTAAAGTGGGACTAGAATGATTAAACATTGAAAAAAAGAATTTTCTCCTAAACGGAACTTAAAACCGGGCTTTGAGCGCTCCGGCGAGTAGAAAACTCTTTTTTTCAATGTTTAAACATTCTAGTCCCACTTTACCATTTATATGTCCTTTTAGGAAAAAACCTCAGCTTTCTTTAAAAAAAAAATTGGGTCTTTCTCCCCCAAAAATTGAAATTTATTTTTAATTTTGATTTTTTTGGGTCAAAAATTTTTTTTTCAAAATTCTTATTTCCAATCGAAAGAGCATGAAAAACCCTTTCCAAAATGTACTTTGTCAAATTTGTATGTTTAATTGTTTAAGAGTAAAAAATTATTGAAATAAGCATTGAACTGAAAAACACAAAAATTTAACCCCTTCCCCCTCGGAAAATATTGGACTAGGTAAAAAAATATTTTCACGAAAAATTAATTAAATTATTATTATTTAAAAAATAAAACATATAATAATTCCAACCCTCAAAAGAAATAATGGATGTTTTAGACCAATAAAAAATAAACAAACTCCTCCTACTTTCAAATTCAATTTTTCTGTTTGTCCCTAGATTTAAACAAAATGTAAAAAAAATTATATTTAAAAAATAAAACATATCATAATTCCAACCCTCAAAAGAAATAATGGATGTTTAAGGCCGATAAAAAAATTAACAAACTCCTCCTACTTTCAAAATCAATTTTTCTATTTGTTGCTAGGTTTAAACAAAATGGTAAAAAATGATATTTAAAAAATAAAACATATAATTCCAACCCTCAAAAGAAATAATGGATGTTTAAGACCAATAAAAATAAAGTTGAAACTCCTCCTTAATTAAGAAACCTATTTTTTTATTTGTTGGTCAAGTTACACAAAATGGAAAAAGAATTATATTTAAAAAATAAAACATATCATAATTCCAACCCTCAAAAGAAATAATGGATGTTTTAGACCAATAAAAAAATAAACAAACTCCTCCTACTTTCAAAATCAATTTTTCTGTTTGTCCCTAGATTTAAACAAAATGGAAAAAAAATTATATTTAAAAAATAAAACATATCATAATTCCAACCCTCAAAAGAAATAATGGATGTTTTAAACCAATAAAAATAAAGTTGAAACTCCTCCTTCATAAAGAAAGCTTTTTTTAATTTGTTGGTTATGTTACACAAAATAGAAAAAAATTTATATTTGAAAAATAAAACATATAATTCCAACCCTAAAATGAAATAATGGATGTTTAAGACCAATAAAAATAAAGTTGAAAATCCTTCTTCATAAAGAAAGCTATTTTCTTCTTTGTTGGTTAAATTACACAAAATGGAAAAAAATTTATATTTAAAAAATAAAATGTATAATTTTGTTTAAACCTAGCAACAAATAGAAAAATTGATTTTAAAAGTAGGAGGAGTTTGTTTATATTTTTATTTGTCTTAAACATCCATTATTTCTTTTGAGGGTTGGAATTATATGTTTTATTTTTTAAATATAATTTATTTTCTCCATTTTGTTTAAACCTAGCAACTACTAGAAAAATTAATTTTGAAAGTAGGAGGAGTTTGTTTATTTTTTTATTGGTCTTAAACATCCATTATTTCTTTTGAGGGTTGGAATTATATGTTTTATTTTTTAAATATAATTTATTTTCTCCATTTTGTTTAAACCTTGGGACAAATAGAAAAATTGATTTTGAAAGTAGGAGGAGTTTGTTTATTTTTTTATTGGCCTTAAACATCCATTATTTCTTTTGAGGGTTGGAATTATGATATGTTTTATTTTTTAAATATAATTCTTTTTCCATTTTGTGTAACTTGACCAACAAATAAAAAAATAGGTTTCTTAATTAAGGAGGAGTTTCAACTTTATTTTTATTGGTCTTAAACATCCATTATTTCTTTTGAGGGTTGGAATTATTATATGTTTTATTTTTTGAATATAATTCTTTTTCCATTTTGTGTAACTTGACCAACAAATAAAAAAATAGGTTTTTTAATGAAGAAGGAGTTTCAACTTTATTTTTATTTGTCTAAAACATCCATTATTTCTTTTAAGGGTTGGAATTATATGTTTCATTTTTTAAATATAATTTTTTTCTCCATTTTGTTTAAACCTAGCAACAAATAAAAAATAGCTTTCTTTATGAAGGAGCATGTAATATAAAGCCATGGACAAATGTCACCCCTGCCATCTGTCGCGCAGAATGCGCGGCGACATATCAACAGTTTATTCCAATATCGATCTTACACACACATACATCCTACACTAAAACTGACATTTCCTACTTTAAACATTAATTTCTCATTAATTTAACGTTAATTTATCCTTAAAAATATGTCAATTTCATCCTTAGATATTCCTTTATTCATTTCAATAGTTTTCTTTAATTGTTTTTGCCTAATTATCCAAATATCCTAACGTAATACGAACTGACGACGAAGTGACAACGAATTTGTCGTATATTCGTATGAAACACATTCGCCAGGGATTTTACATGATGGAATTGTTGAGTACAGACCAATTAGTGGTGGGGTTAAAAAAATTGTTTGAAAAAATTATATAAATTAATTAATATTTTTAATAACACATTCAGTCTTTAGAACAATGGCATACACTGTAGATGTGCAATGTTTCAAATTACCTATTTACAAATTTATTATAAAAGAATTAGCAATTTTTCCGCTTGAAAAAAATTGTCCACAACCATACAAATTCATTTTTTGTCCTACCTGCACGGAAAGTATGTCATTTCGGGCACTTAGAGCGGGCGCAAAGTAACTCATTACCACCCAGGGGTAGGGGAAGCGGGCGCAAAATATTTTCCGCCCGCTTCTTTCGTTTTAACGGTCATAAAGTAAAGAAAATTTTGCGTTACTTTATTTTTTTCAAGTAAAATAGCTAGTTTCGTACACAATATATGTAAAGTACGTATTTTATCCCCCTCTACTCAAAGATACATTGTGTATTAAAGTTTTTAAGTAAAAAATGCGAGATATTTTATCGTTAAAGGCCACGTAAGAGTGGAGTCCCATGGTGATAGATTAGCAGAATAGTGGAACAGTTTTAACCAATCAGATAACTGAATGTTTTTAACAGTTATTTTGATTGGTCCAATCTGTTACACTACTCCACCATTCTGTAAGCATGGGACTGCACTCTAATTTAACTGAAGTATTTTATGCGCCTAACCCTGCTCAACAAACGATGATTCCGATTCCCTGTCTCATAAAGGTTTTCCTCCAATAGGATTCAAAGATCGGCGTTGCTTTGATTTGCAGACGCAGTAACGTCAGGTTGCTATGGTTACCCATGCTAAAACCATACGTCAGTTACACATCGCAACGTATGAGTTTAGGATTCTGTTGGAGAAAAACCTTAATATCTGGTTCTATTCCCTCCGAAAAACAACGCCGTAGCGTAGCAGACGACTTAGTGTTAACGATATCAACCACGTTTCTTTTTGTCTTCCCTGAAAATTGTCAAAATCCAAAAAAGATTATGAATAATTCAAATGATTTGGATGAAAATGAAAATACTAATTTCGACACACCACCGGAAATTCGCGAACTTGTAAAAGAGGCTCAAAAAAATTTTCTGCCGTCAATTTCAAAGAATAAATATAACAGTGTCTACACAACCTTCAAGACCTGGGCCAAATCAAAAAACGTGACGACTATTACAGAAAATGTTATGTTAGCATATTTGATAGAATTGTCTGAAAAGTATAAACCACCAACGGTATGGTCGACATATTCCATGTTAAAATCTACAGTAAAAAACAATGACAATGTTAACATTGCAAGCTTTATGAAAGTTACAAGTTTTCTAAAAAGAAACTCAGATGGTTACAAATCAAAAAAAATCGAAGACGTTATCTCCCGAAAATGTTAACAAGTTTCTGTCCGAAGCTCCGGATCACATATTTTTGGCTACAAAAGTAAGTAAAAATATATATCTATAAAAAAGAAAATAAAATAGAAACAAAATAAGACAAATATTTATATAATAAATAATTATATATAAAAAAAGTTTAATAAAAATATGTATAATAATTAATAATGCGTGCAAAAATAATTTCATAACTGCACAAAAAATTAACAAATTTATTAATTTAATAAATAAAGTTACACGTTAAATAAATAATTGTTAAATATAATAATATAAAAATAAATTCTTAAAAATAATCATTTCAAAAAAATCATGCATATCATTGTTAAAGTCTATCAAATAAAATGTAAATATTTATTTATAAATAAGTACAATATATATTAAAAAATATAACAATAACAAAAAAATTATAAATTAATTAATTAAATTTTATAAAGTTAAAATCAATAATACATTTAAAAAATATTAATTAAAAATAATGATTGCTAAAAATGCATGCATGAGATTGTAAAACATATAAAATAAAATAAATAACTTTCTATAAATAAATAAAATATATTAAGAAATGCTTCAATAATAAACAAATAAAACAAAAACTACCAATTATATAATAAAAGCTAATTAAAAGTTGAAATATTTCTAGGTTGCTTTAATTTTCGGCATAAGTGGTGCTTGCAGAAGGGAAGAATTATCAAAAATAAAAATGGAAGATGTTCTTCATGAAGGCAATCTGCTTTTAATTAAAATACCAAACACAAAAACCAAAACACCACGATCATTTACTGTGGAAGGTGAATTTCGAGAAATTGTGTCAAAGTACGAATTTCTAAGACCAAAAAATGCTAATCCGAATAAATTTTTCCTTAACTTTCAAAAAGGAAAGTGCACCACCCAAGTTATCGGAAAAAACAAATTCGGTAAAATGCCGAGTGAAATTGCCAAATATTTAGATCTCGAAAATCCTGAATTATATACCGGACATAGCTTTCGAAGGACATCTGCTACACTACTAGCCGATTCTGGTGCGGACTTAATCACTCTTAAACGTCACGCAGGTTGGAAATCTTCTGCCGTAGCGGAAGGTAAAATTCCATTTTTATTTACATTTAAAATTTGTTTTTCTGGTATTTGACATTTTATTAAAATCCTCCCTATAACTTTTAACGAAACTTTTATTTCCTATATGTAACAATTGTTTAAAAATAACTAATTTATATAATAATGAATAAATAAAAATAAACTTATATTCTAAAAAATTATATATTTCTAGGTTACATTGAAGAATCAACAAATTATAAGAGAAAAATTGGAAATCAAATTGAAGCAACAGTGAATTTAGCCTCATCAAGTGATTCAAAGCAGATCAATGAAATTTCATCGAATGATTCAAATAATCAAAAATCAAATAAACGAAAAATTATCCACGAAATTGCATCAGATATTGACTCTATTTCAACTGCAGCTAGCTCATCAGGGCAAAACACATCAAACAAAATTCGGAAAACCAATGAAATTCATTATTCATCACAAATTAATAATTCTCAAGAATCAAACAATCAATCAATTACATATAACATATCGCACTGCACATTCAACATCTACAAATAAATAATTTGACATTCACACATCTGTATCTTTTGCTCATTTTTCATAATTTTGATCTCGCCCCGTTAAGCTTCTGTTTCAAAAAACAACAAATATGTATAAAATTTAGTTTTCTTAATGAAAGTTTATAAATTTTGTTAAACTACAAGACATTTAAAATATTTTCAAAATAAAAACTTTGGTTCAATTTAAAATGTATTTAAAATATTCTTAAAAAACATTTAGCCCCATGCTTGTTTCCTTTACATCTCTTTAACTTTTTATATACAGTTTGTGTCAAAAATAAAAAATGCTTTTTGTCCAGGTAGGACAAGAAAGTTTGTTCACATCTCGGACGCAAAAAATAATTGTAGAGAGGGCAAGATTAGGTAAATCGAAAAAATCATTAAAAGGAATTCACTGATCGTGCCCTCAATGACATACTTTCCATGCAGTTTGGACAAAAAATTATGTTAGCATCATGGGCGCAAAGGTGATTACGACCCTGGCGAAATCACCTATTTTGCGCCCTTGATACGAAAATAACTATTTCAACCTCCATGTGATTGGAACTGTATTTCACCACATTACAAAAGAATGAATAGGTGGTTGGAAAATAATTTACATTGTATAAATTGGTCAACTGGTAATATTCCATATACATTACTTCCTATTACATTAGAGACTGTTCCTAAAAACGCAACTCTAATTTATGTAAAGGGTTCAGAAAAAAAGATGTGGTTAAAAAGCTTTTTAAGCCATCTACTGTAATTATAGATATGAAAGACATAAACTGTTCATCGCTTCAAACACTAAAACATGCTGCAAATAATATTAAACCATGTTACAATCATCGCAGAATAATTGAAATAGATTTAATACAATGTGCAGAGCGAAATGTGAAACTATTATCAGAGTAGTTGTCTACAAATTCTAGCAATAAGTTATGTTAAAAAGTAAAAATGTAAAAAAATTGTATTCTTATTTTTAATAAAATAAATTATAAAATTTAAAATAGTCTCATATAATTTATTTATAAAAACCCTATTATTTTTATTAAAATTTGAATTTATTATAAAAAGAAAAAAATTAATTGAAAGATATTACTTTTAAGTAATTTAAACTTATTTCATAGTTAATAAGTGTTTACTTTAATATTTGGAAACTGAAAACAGAAATCAAATATGTAAATGAATAAAGTTGCTATCACCAAGCGTTAGTAGAGTCATTACTTAGTTTGTAGGTGCGTAGAAGTGGTGATGGGCGGCCGGGGTCTGAGCACGTGTTGATGAAGCGGGGGATGAAAGTATGGTGAGTAACACAATCTTAAGATGTAAGTGCAGCGAAGGGGGTGACCAAAGTATATGAGGAAGCATGGGACTGACGAGGAGAGCTGAGAGTATCATATAGAAACATAGACTGCTATGAGACTTGTATATCATATGCGTTTGCTAGGATATATACTTTATATATAATTAAATTTTATAAATTTTAAAATTATTATCTTTTTAAATTTGAAATATGCATATTGAGAAATATTATTTAGAAAAATTCTAACTTATTAAAATGTCTTTAAAAAAATTGTTAACATGAAATTAAAAAAAAAATTTAAAGTTATACTATATTTCTTTGATAAAAGTTACATATAAAATAATTATATAGTTAAATAAATATAAAACAAATTAAATTATATTACTTCAAATTAATTTAAAAACATAAATGTCATTTATATGTTACAATTTTGTAACCTAATTATTAAAATTATAAGACCCAATTGTTACAATTATGTGACCCAATTGTTACAATTATGTGACCTAATTGTTACAGTTTTGTAATATAACAAAAGAATTAGGTCACATAAATGTAACAATTAGATCAAATAACTGTAACAATTAGGTCAAATAATTGTAACAATTTTAAAAACTAAGAATGAAAATTATAGAAAAATAATTTAATCATTTTTTATTTTTTTTTAAATTTTATATCTTTATTCTAATGAATAAGGTTGTTACAATAAAACACATTTTTACTATTATAAAAATTTATTTATACACAACTTTATTTCACACGATTACACATTAAACAATTTTATTTATTGGTTTTTTCTAAACTCTAAGATTCTATTTTTGTAAAAACATAATTATTATTTACTTCTGTTAAGGCACAAAATAAATTGTCAATTCTTAAAATAACTTTCGGCTGATGATTTAAATTCATATATTTTTCTATATACTGATCTACAGAAAAATTTAAAACCGACAGAAGAAAATTTAAATCCAAACTATTAAACCATTCAGCAGGTATTGAAATCGCACTTTGTACCTTACTGTATTGTGGAAATCCTGGTCGCATGAAGGAATATTTCCGTTGACTAAATTGATTCTCGCTGATACATCTCCAATTCTAAGAGAGATATCAGGCTCCACATTTGTTTCTAAATATTCCTCGACATAGCTATCGATTGTTGTGTTTACTATTTTTAACAATTTTTTGTGCTGTAAAAAACTCAACCACTCCTGAGGCACAGTAATTGACGGTTGCACTTGACAATACACCGGACTCGCCATTTTTTTCAAACTGCAAAAAATTAAATTATTAAACTTAAATATTTTTTCACAACACATTCTCTAATAATGAAATTTTTATTGCTATCAAGATTTGAAATTTGACTATAATAGTCATTTTCAAATCTTGGTAAAACAATAAACCTTTTCATTAGGCTATACTCTAATTAGAAAAAAAAATTTACTTGTCTTAATCAAGAGTGACACGAAACTGAAAGAAATCTCTTCTTTAACATTGTCTTGATGTGCAATGTTTTGTTTATTATCCTCCCTTTTCACCACTCTTCATCAAATGTGTGGAAAATTTTTTATACAAAACCTTTGACGTTGATCTGCAGGATTGTTGAAATCTATCCCATCTCTTAACAGTTAAGAAGCTAAAAGAGAAAACAAATTTTATTCTTAAATTGTCAGCAGTGTATCATATATTGAAATCAACACTTTTGTCTCAAATAACTTTTGTTGTAGGGTCAGTCCATTATATTTCACCTGAAGCCGTTGCGGCCTATTTTTAAAAAAATCTCATAATTTGTAAAAATGATGTTTAATATCCGTAGATTTCATTTTTGAGAATTATTTTATAAA
Source organism: Leptopilina myrica (nomen nudum) (assembly GCA_032872475.1). Lineage (NCBI taxonomy): Eukaryota > Metazoa > Arthropoda > Insecta > Hymenoptera > Figitidae > Leptopilina > Leptopilina myrica (nomen nudum). The sequence continues at coordinate 11,602,110 of CM065467.1, forward strand.
ATTTTTTGAATTAAACATAGAATTTGAATTTTTAAGTTGAGTTGCACAGAAAAAGGTTAGATTGACAGTTATGAAAATTTAATAAAGAAGCATGGAAATAATTTAGATAATACAAATTTCTTGATTGATATTTGTTAAAAATGAGCTAATTTACTTGTATAAATAGATTATTATGTAAACAAACCCAAATTAATAGATAAAAATTGATTTTAAAACTTAACTATAAAATGTCAAAAGTCACTACAATTTATTTACACTTTTCTAAAAAGTATATAAATATTTAAAAATTTATTACTATTTAATGTAAAGTATTTTTAATGTACTTTTATAATATGTGCTAACTTTTTAATTTTATAATATAGAAATTTAAAAAATTTTACCTTTAATATTGAGTGTTTCATGATTTTCAGTGATTTTAATCACTTATTTATTCTCAGGAGGTTGACCAAAAAATCCAATTTTTGTCTTAATATTTAAGTTTGACCTTCTTTTCCATTCTATTAAATTTTGGTGACGGAGAACGAACTACTTTTCAGTTTAAATTTAGTTTCAAAAATCTGCTAAAAAAACGCATTATTTTGATTAAATACAAGTAGATTTTTGCAAGACTATTAAGATAGCCAACTTCAGTGTTATAATCATGAAACACTCAATATTAAAGGTAAAATTTTTTAAATTTCTATATTATAAAATTAAAAAGTTAGCACATATTATAAAAGTACATTAAAAATACTTTACATTAAATAGAAATAAATTTTTAAATATTTATATACTTTTTAGAAAGGTGTAAATAAATTGTAGTGACTTTTGACATTTTATAGTTAAGTTTTAAAATCAATTTTTATCTATTAATTTGGGTTTGTTTACATAATAATCTATTTATACAAGTAAATTAGCTCATTTTTAACAAATATCAATCAAGAAATTTGTATTATCTAAATTATTTCCATGCTTCTTTATTAAATTTTCATAACTGTCAATCTAACCTTTTTTCTGTGCAACTCAACTTAAAAATTCAAATTCTATGTTTAATTCAAAAAATTTTATAAAATAATTCTCAAAAATGAAATCTACGGATATTAAACATCATTTTTACAAATTATGAGATTTTTTTTAAAATAGGCCGCAACGGCTTCAGGTGAAATATAATGGACTGACCCTGTATTAATATATATATGATAAATTAAAGAAGAAAATACTCACACTTCTTATTAATTGGACAATTTTCCATCATGGTGCATTGTAACCCCAAGGAAGGGTGTCTGTTTTTCCTGGTAACAAGACTCGTTTATCATCTTGCCAGTTAAGAACAACTGTACTTTGTTTAAACGTATAAACATCATGTTTTTTACTTTTAATAAAGTGTTGATTTTGAATCAAGTTTTTAGATTTTTCAAGAGTGTGCTTATAATCGTTAAACTTTATTCTTCTTAATGTTAAAGATTTTACACCTTTTGCTTTCTTTTGAACCTCTTCCTTATCACCCCATAATTTAAAAGTATGCAATTTTGATCTCAACCCTATAAATTCAGCTACAATTTTATCATTATTTTCATCTTTCATAAGACCTTCAACTTTCTTATTTACAAGAGGAATATCATAAATATTGTTCTCAGGATAATCAGATGTGTCAAATTTATGTAAATCTCGTCTTATATAATCATAGATATTTGGTACTGTGAAATAATAAATAAGACTATCAGTATCAGTATACAGTAATTTTGCATTATCACTAAAAGTCTTTTTAATATAATTATAATGAAAATCGTATATTATAATTTTTGAAATATCTAAAATTGTGAATCCTGTGTAAATTGGTTTATTAAACGTCACTTTTGTTTTACTCATTTCAATGATAACCATATCTTTATCGAATACAACACAGCTATGGAAATTTGGTTGAGCGATTAAATTTTTTGCACAATATCTTCCATCCCATTTTGTTACTAGTTTTACATCTCTATGTTTTCTAATGTTTTCCATAGTTTTCCCCAATATAGAATTGTTCATTAATTTATCAAAAATTTTTTCAAATTCATTCCATGACTTTTTTCTACATTCTGTGTTCAAATCAATATATGGGTTTTTTCAAAACTTTATGTATTTGAATTAATTTCATTCCCAATGATAAATATTGCTTTAAATTTCTATAATGAACTATGTATTTGTTTTTGGTAGCAAGTTTGGAATTAATTTTGATAAAGTACATTTTGGAAGTGGAGGTATATAATGTTCAGGACATAAAGGAAAATCTTTATGTATATCATGAAGTTCAACTGGATATTCCAGATATACCTCAAGAATATATCCTTCTGGAGGTTCATCTGGAATATTTGAGTAAAATTCGTTATTATATTCATGGAACCATTTAAAGTCTTTATATGGCAAATATTCGCTCATAGAAGCACCATATTGATTGTTTATATCAAAATACATGATATAAGAATCTGGTTCAAAGGGATTAAAGTCTTTTTCCATAAATCTGTTATTAGCTTTCGCATATCTATTCGCATATCATTTAATTTAGAATAAAACGATTCTTTCACCTGTAACTGATAATCTTCTAATTTTTGCCAACTATTAACATATTCATAAGGAAAGACCCCCTTTCTTGTCAATAAATTAAATTCATCGATATTACTGCAATATTTTTTTGTGATTTTTTTCTTATTATTTTCAAGGTTTGAAGATAATTTCTCTAAACTAGTAGGCATAAATCTAAATGAGTCAAGAAATCTAAATTTTATTTTAGTATTTTTTACATCCTTTGTGAAAGAAATGTATTTTTCTTTATTTATTGGTAACAATTTAATTCCACCCTCAAAACACATTGCAAGTTCTTTTATAATAAAATGTGAATCATATCCAGACACGTTATGAAAAATTACTAGAATAATTTGTGAATTTTTATAGTTTACATTACAACTCTGATGGGCAGGACCACGATATTTTCCAGTAAAATGACAATGATCGTGAAGCTTAATGTCATCTTTTTCAAAAGTTTTTTCACTTATATGACAAACTTTTGCTGTGTTAAAATGAATTTGTTGTGAAAAAGTTAAATTTTCCATAGGAATAATATTTGTAAAATAAGAATTTGCTTTTACAGAAAACTGCTTTAATTCATTCATAAACCATTGAATACAATCAGATCCTCGATATATTTTAAATTCAGAGAGTGATTCATCAAAGTTGCAATGTAAATAAAAAGCCACACTTGTCGGAATATGCTTTACATATGGAGCTGTATTTGTGTGTGTATTTGTTACTGGTTCTAAGAGACTTTCAGTGTCAGCATATATAACAAATGGAGCATGTTCTTTATGTTTGTAATTTTTAAATTTTAAAATATTATCATCCTCTTTTGGCATAATAACTCTACACTTATTTAATTTTTCACAACCAGGTGAATGCTTATTAAAAGAGTGCTCATATGTAAAATGACATAAACACCTATTACAAAACCATAACCTATGGCTATTTTTTGTTATCTGTGAACTAACTAAACGAGATAAATCCTTAATCAATGCAAAATGATAAATTCTCTTGTATTGAGAAATATTAATAGCATTATCATCATCATCATCATCATCTAATTCAATTTCATTATTTTCAATCATTAATAAATGATACGTTGATTCATTTGATATATTTTCACTTAAATAAAGTGGTACAATATCTTCATTTTTATTAATTTTATCAATTCCATAAACGTTAATCGTTAACTTGTTTAGTTTTTCAAATTTTGAAACATCATTTAGAGAAATAGGAAATCTTGTATTATCAATTTTTAAATCAGTATCTTTAAACTGTGGGTATGAACTAGTGTAACAAACATTACTTTTTGCTGGATAACGTTGGGCAATTATGGACCATAAAAAACAAAATTCATCGTTATTTTTAACATTAATAACAGCTTTTTTATTGGATATAAATTGTGGCATGTTTATAAACGTTGACAATCCTGTTGAAAGAGGGACGTATTTGTTAATATTTACATTCAAATTTATAATTTCTTTCAAAAACCACCCTGACTCTTTCTGTTGAAAAATCATCAATTTTCACCATAAGCTTTTCTCTAATTTCAATTTCAAACCATTTATTAAAATTAGTTCATTCAAGAATTTTTGAATTTTTTGTATTAAAAAATTTGGCATCATCGATTTCCCTACCACTTTCTAAAGCACTATAATTTGCTGCAAAAACAAAATTAACTTTCAAATTTCCCATTCTTTTAAAATTTTTTTTAAATACTATTTTTTGTATAACACACGTATACCGAAAGTACAAATATTTAATGAAACATTGAACACAATTATTAATTTTTTATTGAAACTTTAATAATAATACTTCATCGAAAGTACACAAAACTTAAACGTAAGTTACGTAACTGTTGAATGTAAACAAAAAGTAAGTTACGTAAGTAACTTAACTAACATCAGATACGTAAGATATGTCAGATGCTTAAGTTACGTAACTCACGTAACTGATTCACTAATGGTCATTCTTTGATTTATACTTCGCATCTAATAATAACATTACCGAGAAGGTAAGTTACTTTTCCTCCCGGCTAATGACGTCAGCGGGAGGAAAAGATACACTTTTTTCCCGCTTGACAAGTAGGAAATGGTTTACTTTCAGTACGTGCGTTAAAAATTATTATTTTACATTTACTGCACAGAAAAAATTGATACCAGAAATTTTAGCGAATTCAGTTCGGTAAAACTGGGATGAAGTGTAAAGACAGTAATTTTTTAAGAACTAGACTGTAAAAGCAATTGCATTGAATCCTACTGTAAAAAGCATAAACCTGCCTACAGTTCACATATGTATTTTACACAATAAAACAGTAATTAATTGAAATTATTATTATTCTTAAATTTTTATCACCGTAAATTGTGTGGTATGTTGCAGAAATAAGCAAGTAAGCAAATAGGAAATAAGCAACTAAAAAAGTAAGTAAATAATCAAGTAAGCAAAATGTTTCTTAAATTTTGGTTCGGTGTACACTGAATGAAAAAAAATAGAAGGTACAGGGATAATTTAGGTTATATTACCCATATAGTATTGCTGGAATAGATACAGCCCAACAGTTCGGGTATTTCAACCATACTCAGATAGCACGACTTCTTGCTGTAAGGCCACTGTGAGGGATTTATCTCTAGTATAAGAAATAGTTTTATTCGTTACCTTATTTTTAACAATTTAAATATTATTTTTCTGTTAATTTTTAAATATTGCTGTTTGTATTTTACGTTTTAAAATTTCAGTACTGTTTAATTTCAAACGCAAACATTTAATTAACAATTTTTTGGAAAACAAACAACTTTTTTCAAGCAAACTTTTTTGCATTTAATTCGTCATTTCAATATTAAAAAAATAATTTTTCAGTTTTACTTTAAACTGTATATTTTTTTAATAATTAATTTTATGAGATAATATGTGCATTTGACGTAACCCCAAAATGATTCACTTTTACTTATTTTTCTTACCAATTTTTTTTTTATCTTCATAAATTTTATTTCTACTGGCAAAGCAAAATAATATTTCTAAATAGTTTTTTTAGATTTTTTTTAAATGGTCAGAAAAATTTTTAAATGTCTTATTTTTGTTCCCTGTAAAATCATGAAATTATGGTTTGACACCTTTTGTCATGACACACTTTAAATTTATCTTAGAGTGCAGTCCCATGGTGGTAGATTAGTAGAATAGTGGAACAGTTTTGACCAATCAGATGACTGGATTTTGTAACACTTATTTTGATTGGTCAAATCTATTACACTACTCCACTATTCTATCAGCATGGGACTGCACTCTTATTCATTTGATTGCAGAATGATAGAATTTCATTAATTTAAAAATGAATAATATTTTGAAAAGAAAAATTAAAAACAAAAAAGCAAACATAAACACAATATTTTAATTCATAACTTTCCTTTAAAATTCTCTTTATCTTTATAGGAAAAAAAATTGTAAATAATATTTGTTTTTAATTTTTAACAGATTTTTGGATAGAATCTCTTATACAGTTTTTTCCGTGTTCAATCTTTACTTTTGCTTCCTCATAAAGGAAGCCTTATAGTGATGTCGATTTCCGAATTTTTTAGAATCAATTATTTTTACAAATTTTTTTAGATGTAGTATATATAATTCGTCGAGAGGAACAAATGTCTGGGTGTATGTGTGTATGTATGTGTGTGTGTGTATGTCACCGATTCTTGTGGACAAATTTTCTCTTACACATCTTGATGGATTTTGATAAGTTTTTGTAGGTGTATTACGGTCATGACTACCAAAAATCAGACAGAAGGATTTTCAAAAATATATTTAAAAAAAAAATTTTTCAACAATTTTTTAACTGTTGAAAAAATTAATTTTTGGATTTTTTGAAATAACTTTTTTCTATATTAAAATTTTTATTAATTATTGTCAAAATTAAATTCCTGACATAAAAACCAATTCGATTCATGTATATAAAGTATATATTTTATCAAAATTGATAGAATTAATAAATATTTTAATTTTTCACAAAAAATTAAAATTTTGTTTTTTTTGACATTTTATCATAACACTTTAAAAGAACAAATATAACATATGTTTTAATATAGATAAAATGTATCTGATTTTAAAATTAAAATAAATATAAGAATTTTAAAATTTTGTTATTTTAAATATTAAGATAATTTTGAAAATTAGTAAAATTAATGATAAACTCTATAACATTAATTTTTTATTGAATTATTAAAAAGAAGATTTATAATTATATTTAATAATCTATTATAATTATTAAACTTTTTAAATTATATATAATAGTGTATATTGAGGATGCTAAATGTTCATGAAATGAACAACTTGTTATTAATTATTACTATTTATACCGGTCACTATAAAGGGCAGAGACTGGATCTAAAGTAAACGTAACTCGACGATAGAATTTGCATTAAAGTTTTAAATCACAGGAAGCGCACGAGTTAGGCGAGAATAATAATAAAGAAAAAGGGGAGGAATTAGTCACACTTTAAGTAGGACCAGTGATGAGACGTAACATTTGAAATATAATAAGATTTATTTTATCATCCTTAAATTCTAATAATACAGTTGTGATTGCAATATGTTGTGTATCTTTGCAGTGATAGAGGTAGTGTGTGTGAGTGTGTGTGAGTGTGTGCGTGCGTCTGTGTGTTAAAACAAGGTTAACAAATCGCAAACAATTTTACGGCGTTTCGCTAGTGACAGTTTAGGAAAACTGGGCCGCAACTGTACGGCTTCAGGAGTTCCTTCGGGAGAGTCAGGTCCACCACTGATGGGGGACGCTTTGAGATTCAGGACGTCCTGGTCAACCACGAATTCGGCCCTAGGTGGGCTCGTCGTTCGCAGACAGACCTCCGGGGTTGGAGGTGACCGAGGTGGACTGGCTGCAACGGGGCTGAAGGTTCCTTCGGCCTTATAGACTTTAAGTTCCTCTGGTGCTTCAGAAGATCCTTCCTTCAGGATAGGTGACGACGACAAGGGTTGATGGGTGGTAGGTTTGATTATAGCCCGTGGTAAAGGCCGATTTGACGATACATAGTCAAACTTGTACCAACACTCATCCGCAGTTCGGTTGGCGGCCACGGATTTAGGGAGTAGAACGGGCCTCTTAGTCGGTTGATTTACGGCCACGGTTGGGGTTACCACCTCTTCAGGAATAGGGTCTCGGACCACAACGAAGAGGTCACTTCTACCGGCAACGTCAAGAAGTGCGGCTCCAAACCTCGGTAACGGCAACGTATAAGGTGGGGCGTCGGCAGGTTTAGTACTTTTCCGTCTGCGGCAGTATTCTTCGTAGACCGTTTCGTCGCTAATTTGAAGTCCCACCTCGGCAGCCGGGATGGCGCAGCTGTCCTGATAAACCCGTGTTAATCCCTCCTGGAACCGGGCTCAATAAAGGTGTAATGTTCCGAGAGGATAACCAGCTCGGTGTTTGTGAGTTAATAGCCTCGAGAGGATAACCAACTCGAGGATGAGTATTATTCCTATTGAGAGGATAACCAGCTCGATAAGGATGTATTGTGCCGAGAGGATAACCAACTCGGTTAATGACTGTTGATATTCGAGAGGGTATCCAGCTCGATATTAAGTTTCACTCTGGTTGAGAGGATAACCAACTCAACGTGAGTAAAGAGTGTCTGAGAGGATAACCAGCTCGGTTGTTGCGTATGGAGATCGAGAGAATATCCAACTCGATGTTAGATTTCACTCCGGTTGAGAGGATAACCAACTCAACGTGAGTCGAGAATGTCCGAAAGGATAACCAGCTCGGGGTGTGTAAGTGTGAGAAATAAGCTTGGCAAAAAAATAAGTGTACTTACCATTTGGAGGAGGTTCGTTGAGAGATAAGATCAAATGTTCACGAATATTATTTTATTCTCCACGAATAACTCAATACAAAATTTGATAAGTCCGAAGTTTGTCGCAAAATAGTTTAAGTTACACTTCACAAACATTATTCTAAGTCCATAAGTAACGAAATTCTTCTAAGTACAAAAACTGACGAAAAATATTCTAAGTCCAAAAGGGACGAAAATATTCTAAGTATAAAAACTGCGGAAAAATATTCTAAGTCCAAAAGACGAAAATTTCCTAAGTACAAAATTGACGAAAAATATTCTAAGTCCAAAAGGGACGAAATTCTTCTAAGTACAATTTCACAAGTATTTTTAAGTAGTGTTTAAGTAAAGCGGAGGAGGAAGACCAACCTCAAGTGAGCTCAGAAGAAAAACTAACGTTTTGGTCCAGTGCATCAGCTTTTATCATCCGCAACTTTTCCAAAACGTAAAGTGGGAGAATTTTTGCAAGAGAGAGGGTCAGTTAGCGCTTGCGCTTTTTATCTTTGACTCCGCGAAATGCGCGTACGGTTCACGCGTTTCGCTTGAGCCAGAGGCAAAGTCGCGCGTCTTCTCGCGAGTTTTCCTATATCTTAAAAAATTCTCACACATCCCTATTCTAATTAATTCTACAATTCGATTAACAATTAAAATAATAACATAACGTAATTCTTAATACTACAGTCTTAATTTAATTTATATATGAAGTAGGTCAATATTATCCTTATAGTTACGTAGTAATTATATGCCCTTGTAATAATATATAATACTACGTATGTTGAATAAATTAACCTATTAAATATATTATACTTATCTTATGTCCTTATAAAATAATTTATTTCTCACTAATTATGTTAGCACAAATTAATATAACTATGTTCCAAAACATATCACACTTATACACATATATAATACTTATGACCCTTAAGTGTAAGTACATATAGTCATATGTATGCATGTATACGAACATTTCTATATTCTTCGCGTTTTTATTCCTATATATGTGTTTGATTTAGTATATATGAAAATTACACATAGTGTGACCCGCGAACATCCAAAATTTATAAAAATAAGTTGAAAATAAGCGCGGAAAAACATAAGTGTACTAGGAACTGAGAGAAAGTGGCATGCGAAGCAAAGGGCCTGACGCGTCGGTGGTAGGAGAAAAGCAAGTGAGTGGTAGCCGGGAGAACGTAGGCGGTGCGGGGAAGACTGGAATTGGGCCGTACGCTCGGAAACTCGCCGGCGAATGAGGGAAAGCGGCGAGCGTAGTGAAAGGGACGAAAGTGAAAAGGAGGCGCGTGAGGAGAAAATGGAGGAAAATGCAGGGAAAGCGCGTGGCCAATGGCTCGGCCAAAGACAGGGTTGCATGTTGGAATAAGAAGCACTCTATTTTCTTTACGAAAATTTTGTGCTTCTTTATTCATATGCGCCCTTGATACCTCCACCAGTGACTGTTTCACTATATACTATTATAAATTAAACAAGTTGTTCATTTCATGACCATTTAGCTTCCTTAATATATATTATTATATATAATTTAAAAAGTTTAATAATTATAATAGTTTATTAAATATAATTAATAAATCTTCTTTTTAATAAATCAAAAAAAATTAATGTTATAGAGTTTATCATTAATTTTACTAATTTTCAAAACTATCTTAATATTTAAAATAACAAAATTTAAAACATAAAATTTTAAAATTCTTATATTTATTTTAATTTTAAAATCAGATACATTTTATCTATATTAAAACATATGTTATATTTGTTCTTTTAAAGTGTTATGATAAAATGTCAAAAAATACAAAATTTTAATTTTTTGTGAAAAATTAAAATATTTATTAATTCTATCAATTTTGATAAAATATATACTTTATATACATGAATCGAATTGGTTTTTATGTCAGGAATTTAATTTTGACAATAATGAATAAAAATTTTAATGTAGAAAAAAGTTATTTCAAAAAATCCAAAAATTAATTTTTTCAACAGTTAAAAAATTGTTGAAAAATTTTTTTTTTAAATATATTTTTGAAAATCCTTCTGTCTGATTTTTGGTAGTCATGACCGTAATACACCTACAAAAACTTATCAAAATCCATCAAGATGTGTAAGAGAAAATTTGTCCACAAGAATCGGTGACATACACACACACATACATACACACAACAGTAAAGCACCTGTTTAGGGGACCGATACTTATACTCTCCGTGAGACAAATCGTGCGCGAGAGAGATATTTTTCGCCATCTATCAGGGATTTGAAAAACTAATAGAAGTTTCTCTTATAATTCTCTATAATATTATTCATTAACGTCTGCCACGACATTTACAATTTTTTACTAGTATCCACTGATCACGGATAATAGTCAACTACAATTCTTTGGATTGGAGATATTCATAACATTTTTATTATAACGTTGTTATATTTAATTTAATATTATTTTAAATAAATATTAAATATATATTAAAATTAATTGGAAAAATTATCAGTTAAACCTCTCTTTAATTTGCATTTTAAAATTTCACAAAGTTTTTAACAAAATTTTTAGAAAACTTGCTGTGTAGGCTTATCCTAAGCTTGCTGTGCAATCTTGCAGCAAGTAGGACATTTTAGTACTTGCAGCAAACTTGCAGTAATCTTACGTGTAAGATTGCAAATCTTGTGGTGTAAGTTTGCTGCAAACTTACAGGTTACTTGGGTATAAGGCTTCCTTTATGAGGAAGCAAAAATATATTTTGTATTTACTTCTTATGTATATTTTATTTACATTGTGTATTTTGTAATATTCAAGTATAAAATAAATTTAGAATGTCAAAGTACTGTTTAAAACATATTTAAAGCATTTGGAATAAATTCACAGGTTGCAGTTTGGTCTGGAGATTATATTCCGCAAGTTTAGGCAAAATACTTCCTTCATTGATTCAGAACACGGTAATTGTTGAATTCGACTGCCAACTCAATACACTTGAGCTAAAATTCACAGTGAATGTTTACTTCCGTTTCTATGATAGCGTTTTCGAATATTCCAAGTTTACATTGCAGCATATGTTTTAAAACTCGCCTTTCCAGCCTTCTTCACACTCGATTAATACCTAATTCTAAAAAGTATTTTCCTAACTTTCATTTTCTTCTTTTTTCCTATCTTTTTATCGTTTCGTTTTCTAATTTTTCTTCGCTTTAAATAATTCATTCGAAAGTTTGAAATTTTGTTTGTTCAATTCCTAGCACCGAAACTATTTTGAACACAATGAAAATTTTAATCCTATTTTTGTCTCGATATTCAGCCTCAGTCTGAAAAGATACGAATTTAATTTTTAATTTAATTTTATCGAAAATCATTTCGTTTTTTTCCTTTGCGAAATTTTACTGCGATAAAATTCAATTGTTTTTTTGTTTTAGAGAAAAGCAAACAGTAAAATTCTATACGAAAATTGGCATTTATGGAATAGGAGAGAATATTTGCATATAATCATTTTAAAAAAGACCCCCCTTGGTTGCCAACTCGCATGTCAACATTAATGAATGAACTTTATCCGGAATACGTCACTCACAGGGAATCGAGGGGGATTAGAAGTTTTCGAGCGATAATGAATTCAATTCTGGTAATTTCATTCGATCAAAGCGGATTGACTTCCATAATGCACGTTTGATAAGCTCCATGCTCTCCTAATTCCTTTATGGCGCTGTATAATTCTCTTAAAATTATCCCTCAGTATTTTTGCCATTAAAAAAATGCATTTCTTCAATTCGAAAACAAAAGAAAAATTGTGTGAATAGAAAAAATTTATAATTGTTTTCAGAAAGGTGAGGAAAAAAACTGTTTTTGATATTTTGTTTAAAATAGCTTGGAGAAATTATCAAAAATATTTTCAGAATATTTATTTAGAAAATATAAAGTTACAAAATTTTTTTCGTTAATAGGTTTATTTAAAAAAAGGAATAAATAATTTTTTCAAATGAGTATTAATTTCATAATTTTTGATGTGTTCAAAGTTAAAAGTATGGATGGGGCTCCATACCTTTAAATAATTTTATTATATATGTCAAAAATAATTTAATTCTTACGAAGAATTTTATTATGCTTACTGAAAGTAAATAAATAAATTTTATTATTAATGAAAATAAGACTGGTCGACAAAAAGTTACTTTTTCTCTGATTCAAAAATCGGACAATGATATTCTTATAAGATTTTCATCGCTGAACACGAATATGACCTCCAAAAGTGCCCATCACGGCGAGCTTTTGAGAAAAATGGACTTAAAGTTTCAAAAACCCCGTTTATAGCCTTTTTTCATCACGTGTAGAGAATTATGCCGACGTGCACTGAGAAAATTTTAGGGAAAATGCTGCTCCGGTAGGTGTCATTGCTGCGTTAAATCAAGAGGCTAAACGTGAAAAAGATGCCGTTTCAAAAAGAAAAGTGAAAAACATGCCATTTCGCGAAAGCGCTGAGAAACATACCTTCTTCAAACGAACGGTGAAGAACATGCCTTTTCAACCGTTAATATTAAATATAATATTAAATAAATAAATAATTAATATAATAATATTAATAATTATAAATAAATCAATTAATTAAATTAATTAATTAATCATTAATTGTTTATAATAAATATAATATTATTAATTATTTATAATTAAGATAATATTATTAATATAATATGAATATTAAATATTAACGGTTGAAAAGGCATGTTCTTCACCGTTCGTTTGAAGAAGGTATGTTTCTCAGCGCTTTCGCGAAATGGCATGTTTTTCACTTTTCTTTCTGAAACGGCATCTTTTTCACCGTTTAGCTAAGTCATGATGTTGCTGCCCCCAAGCGACGATTTATGCTATTTTGAGAAATTTTAATTTTTTATGACAATTGAATGAATAAATTTTTTCGCGGGATTATTATTATAACATAAGAAATAATTTAAACTTAGTAAAATTCTTGAAAACAATTGAATTCTTTCGAAAAATTTCATTAATTTCGAAAGTAATTGAATTTCTGTAAAAAATTATATTACGTCCGAAAATTAATGAATTTTTTAAGAGAATTTAAAAAAAATTTTGTAAATAATTGTATTGATATAGAAACAATGTTATTATTTACGAAAGTAATTGATTTCTCGCACAGATTCGAGATTCGCCGCAAAGTAAAAATTGAAAAACGCGTTTATATTCCCTAAATATCGGCTGTTTATCGATAAAATCGAATAACTCGATTAAATCTTAGCACTTTTGCTCAATTTGTTTTTGTTGGATAAAGAATGATAAAAGAAAGAATTCTGACATGTTTATTCAATATTTTAGATATTTTTTTTAATAAAAAGTTTATATAAATAGGAATTTTCCATTTTCTCGTGCCAGACGATGGGCCAACCATACAGATGATAACGGTTCACCGTCCATTGGCGGTGATGGTTGGCCTGACAACTCATAACAAAATTGGTCCAACCTAAAGTACATATGATGGGCCAGCCATACTTTTGAATGGTTGGTAGAAAGAATGACGCCAATGTTCGCCGAACTTAAACAACACAATCTCATACATATCTTGTATCACAATCTTAAACACAATCTCATACATACATACTAGGGTGGTCGTTAAAAACGACATTTTAGAATTTTGTCCATTTCCGGGTCTCATTTTGTCACAAATTGAAAAAAATTAGATACGTATTGTTTTATTTTTTTTAAATTAATATTTAGTAGTGCCTGTATTCTGGTGAAATTTTGCATGGGAAAGAAACTTTTTTTCTTACATTTCCTGTAAAATCTTTGAAAATTAATATATTTTGACCGGACTACTCTGTTTCTCTTCATAAATGTTTAAAGAATAATATAAAATTTTTATCAAATGAAATTTGTTAAGTTAACTATTTTTTACAGGATCCAAAAGTTGACGAATAAAAACTAAAATAGGTTATTATTAGCAATAAAAATATTAATACTATAAAAACGAGAAATTTAAACTGCTAATCATGGTTTCTATTGTTTTTGAGGTCGCTGATTATAAAACTGAAGTCATATTTCAAAAATTCAAAATGGCGGATCCAATATAGCGGCCATGAAAATTTTAAAATTTATCAATTTCTAGGAAACTTTGTATCAAGGAGTTTTGGGGGTCTATGATTACAAATCTGAAGTCAGATTTCATGCAAATTTTAAAATTAATTAATTTTTATGAAACTTCGTATCAAGGTTTTTTTTGTGGTTCCTAGTTACAAATCTGAATTGTAAAATTTAAACAGGACCTCGCTGCTAATCAGAAAATAGAAGGTTAGTATTTTTTAGCTAGATAAGGTTCATTGACCAATTAGGTGATACGATTTTATATATATTATATATATTAATTTAAAATTTTTCGTGTCCGACATATTGGATTCGGCATTTTGTATTTTTGAAATCTGACTTCAGTTTTGTAATCAGCGACCTCAAAAACAATATAAACCATCATAAGCAGTTTAAATTTCTCGTTTTTTAGTATTAATATTTTTTGCTAATAATAATCTATTTTGGTTTTTATTGGTCAACTTTTGGATCCTGTAAAAAATAGTTAACTTAAGAAATTTCATTTGTTAAAAATTTTATAATATTCTTTGAACATTTATAAAGAGAAACAGAGTAGTCCGGTCAAAAAATATTAATTTTCAACGATTTTACAGGAAATGTACGAAATAAAGTTTTTTTCCCATGCAAAATACATGCAAAATTTTACCAGCATACAGACACTACTAAATATTAATTTAAAAAAAAATACGTATCTAATTTTTTTCAATTTGTGACAAAATGAGACCCTGAAATGGACAAAATTCTAAAATAGTAGTTTTTGTTTTAAAAATTAAACACGATAAAATTAAAATAAAATTCTAAAATGTCGTTTTTAACGGCCACCCTAATACATACATACATACAACCTGTAATTAATAAAAAAATTATTTAAACTTGGCATTATTTTTAACGTCAGAATTTCAAAGTTTCTGAAAGAGTAAAATTCATTCATTTTTGTACGCGTAATATGTCTATATATATTACTGAGCTCTCTGCTCGGCGGACAGGTAGAGAGTACCGATAGCGCACCCATTGCCGCGCATCACGTGGGTTCTCTCACCTCACGCTACACCTCTTGTGGGCCCAGCGATCTATAATACTTGGTTGCTCGTACAATTTCCTCAGTTCGCCGTCGACCAGACTCGGGGCTTGCTCCGAGGCAGATCGACAGCAGCTCTCTCTCTTCTCTTTTCACCCTTTTACCTTTCGATCTAACGCCGAGGTTGAGGTACGACTCTCCCAAGGAATGAGATCTTTCTTTCTTACCTGGTGCAAGCCGGCGGTAACTCAGGTACAGCTGGTGCTGCTTTTTAGTACTTCCTAGAAGGAGTTGTACTCAAGACTTAGGTACAACTGGGCAGTAGTAACACCCTTCGCCTCTCCGTTTCTTTCTCTCTCTCTTTTCACCTGTCATTGCTCTTGGTCTAAGCAGGGGTACAGCCGTGTAAGACCAAGGCAATGAATTTCCTACATAAGAATGTGAACCAACCCTGTGAAGAAGAGGTACATCTCGACCTTCACAGAGTTGATGCACCAGGTAGATTCTTCGACCCAAGGTACAACTTGGGGGAAAATGAAGCTTGTATATCTACCCTCATCTCTCTCTCTCTCTTATACGCAACTATTTATCGTGTCGGGCATGAATACCGTGAGAATCGCGGTATCTAGTCTTTTCGATTTTGCTAAATCGACCTAGCGTGCACGACCCGCTACCTATCGATATCACTAAATTGACTAACTAGCTTGCTTAAATTTTGTAATGACGCTTTGCGCCATTTTATTAATTTATTTGATAAAAGATGATTTATATTTTAACCCGGACTCTTTCCGGCGAGTAAATCCTTTGGCTTTAAAAATTAAGATCATTACAAACCTAACGTACCGAAGTCTTATACACTGACCACTACTCTATGCTTACATGGAAGTAATTTAAACTGCGATTTATAAACTTTTGCCCACCGTGGCACAGAGTTAGGCCGATCAAGAAAGTTCAATTGACAAAAAATCTATTTAGTATGTAACGTCTTGATACGATGACGTCATATTTAACATTTCCAAAAATTCTGTATTTAAAAAAAACATATTTCAAGAAAATATCTAAACTGAAAGAAGATAGTTGTACGCCTAAAAGTCAATACTCTAAAATTTTGATTTTAATCTTAGAGTGTACTATCTTCGTCTCCACACACAAATAGAGATTTCTTGAAACTATGTAAAATTGACTTAAATTAATTAATTAATTTTGATGTTATGAATATTGTAAACAAATAATTAACAATAAACAATTAACAACAATTAAAATTAATTGTTGAACAATTAAAATATAAAAAACCGAAATTATTAAATAAAAATTTTGATTATTTGTTTTATTAATTAATAGAATGTTTAAACAAATCATCTATAGTTTATTGTTGAATGAAATGTTAATTAACAAATTATTCTAATAACTATTAAATAATAAGATAATAATCAGAATTTTTATTGAATTATAATAAATAGAAAATTATTGAAATAATTAATTTTATTGTTGTTAACTTTAATAATTGAAGGGTGGCATGACAAAATAGGTCAAGCAACAATTTCATGATTTTCAGGAAGCGAAAAAAACATATTTAAAAATCCTATAAGTCATTAAAAAAACCCCAAAAAACTGTTTCGAGTTATTATAATGCTTTACCATAGGAAAAACATTTTGATGAGATAAACCCAGAAATTAACGAGAAAAATGAATAAGTGTGTGTTGTTTTATGGTTACATTAATTGCGCATATGCATTTCTTTTGTTTTTCAGTTAAGTTGCATTACAATTAAAATTTTAGGCTATTTTAGGATTACAATTTTTATTAAAACTCATTTAAAAACGCAATTAAACAGAATATCCTTTTATGGAAATGTGTTAATGAATTAATTTGATTTTTTCATAAAAAAATCTCGATTTTGATAAAATTGTTGCTTGACCCCTTTTTTCATGCCACCCTTCAATTATGAATGTTTAAACAAAGTATTAACAATTAATATTTGAATATTGTATTGATTAACAAATTGATTATATAATTATTTAATAATGTAAATTTTATCGAATTGTTTGTATAAACTAAATAATTAATAATTAATTAATTGTTATAAACAACTTGTACATTATTATGTTGAATTTATAAAATATGTTAAAATTAAAGAAAAGTGCTATTTTTGTAAATTCCAGAAATTGGAGTTGGAAAGGGAGATTAAGTTGAGGAAGGTCAAGACCCAGCCCCTTTTTCAAAGATCCTCCTACGCTAAAAACTGATAAATATAAGACGGACCCAAAATAGTGTTGTGTTCTTTAAGAAAAAGTCCGTCACAAGCATCCTTCAAAATTCTAAAAATTTAATCCTTCAAACTTCTCAGTTCCATAAGTCAAAAACATTCATCCATCAATCAACGAATTTGTAAACAAGTGTCCAGTTCCTACATCTTAAAAATTATTTTTCTAATTTTCAAGTTTTAAAAAGTCTTTAAAAATTTTATCCAAGTTTTAAAAAGTTTTTCTTTCAAGTTTTAAAAGCTTATTTAATCAAATTTCACCAATTTTAACTTCGTCTTCGATCCAGATCCAGTTTCGACATTACAACTTTAAATTTTATTAAAAATTGAGTACAAATTAAATCTTGCTTAAAATATTCCCAATTCCGGAAATGTTTCATACGTCTTATGTGAATGTATGGAATCATTTCTGCTAATATTCTTTGTCATTTTCTTATTAATTGAATTAAATAATAGAATTAATTAAAAGTATTCCTATGCTATTAGACAGAAAAGTTCAGGTTTAAAATAAATTTGATTTAATTGAATTTTAATATTTAAATAAATCTAAAACGAGTATTGTTATTTTCCATATTTTTGGGAAACATTTAATTTAAAACATATTTGACGTACATGTTCTTAAACATACAATTTATTTGGCATACATGGCATTTAATATTGATATCCGTTTGATATATATTTCATTAGACATAAAATTTATATGAATTTTATAGAATAAATACAACATATATTTTATATTATTTAAAAATCATTTAGCATAATTTCCATTTGACGTAAAAATACAGTTGACTTCAATTTTATTTCACATCCAAGTCACTTGACATATATTTCAATTGACATAAGTTTTATTTGGCGGAAAATAAATTTTATGTAAAATTTGTTTAACATATACGTTATTTGACATACTATACATTTAATAAATTTTATTTTGTCCTAAAGTTAATTTGTCATAAATTTAAATTTACATACATTTTTCTTGATATAAATTTTACTTGACGTAAATTTCATTTAATATAAATTTTACTTAATATAGTTCTGATTTAACAAAAATTTCATTTTAAATAATGTTCATTTGACATAATTCTCATATGTCATAAGAGTCATTTGACATAAAAGTCATTCAACAAAATTCTCATTTGACATAAATATCAATTAACACAAATTACATTTTACATAAAAATGTCGGCGCGAATTTAAAAAAACCAATTAGATATTATCCACAACATTGTGCATCAAGGCGATGCGTCGTAAAGGGGTACTAACATCTGTTGTGAATGATAGACAACTATCTGACATGCGGAGCTCCCCAAGGATCAAAGGTAGCTCCATTCATATGTGAAGTCATGTACGATAACTTCCTTAGAATGGAGTTACCTGATGATACAATAATAGTTGGCTTTGCGGATGACGTTATTATAGTGTGTGACGCGGAGAGTCAGGAGATTCTGGAAATAAGGATCAACGATAGTCTGAGACGAGCGAAGTTCTGGTTAGATCTCAACGGCCTGCAAATGCATTTTGCAGAAATTTCCGTGTAGAAATTGCAATGTGGCCCTCTTAGGGACCGTAGAAGTTTACCCTTTTAACATTAGGGGCCAAATAGGTCAAATTGCTAGGGACCCCACCAGTTTCGTTACGCCAAATGTTATGGGGGCCGTTAGTGGAAAATTAATGTGGCCCCAAACAAGTACCCCTATTAAAACCCTACTAATTATAATAACCGATTAGAACTGTGGATCTTTTTGACCCAATTCTTTCCAATTGAGGAATCTTTGGATCTGGTACTTCCGTTTCCAATGGAGGAGCTTCCTCCTTCTTCCTCTTATCGGTTTTGGTTCGAGTCTCTTCTGGACTGTCACCCTCTCTCTTCCGTTTCTGAGCATCTCTTAAGACGCTTTTGAGATTACGCCTATAGAAACGCTCTGTCTCTTTCTTACGGTCCTTGCGGTTGCATTCCGCACCACTCAGAACGCATGCCAAATCGAAGTCCGACTCATCGGCCGCGGCATGCTTTGCCCTTGCCTCCTTTAGCAGGACGTCGATGACCTTGAGTCCATCCTTTACCGTCCTATTGACGGTCTTCTGAATGTCGCAAGATTTTATCATCTTTGCGACCTCCAACTCCATTTTTTCGAGACAAGTCGCCTCCTCCTTTCTGAGCCGCAAGCATATCTCGCGAGTCTCTTCTATCGCCTCGTCGTCTACTTCTGAGTGGATAGCGCTATGAACGGTTTTTTCGCTACTGCAGCTTGACACACTCAGAAGGCTCGACGTGCTTCCTTTCCTCGTTTTTTTATTTTCCACGATGTTCTGTGGATCTACCCTTTCCACGATCACTCGTGGCACTGCAAGAAATTGTGCGCCCCCACAATCCGCGCGCACTTGAGCATCGGTCCTGGGACCGATGGTGAGATTTCCCGTTTCCGGCCTGCTCACATGGGGTACCTTCTTAGAATTTTTTGAATTCATTTTTTCTTGATGTTTAGTTGTCCTTTAGTTGAAAGCCCCGCCACCACGACAAGGTCTACCAAACATATCCATGATGTCAATCATGTCTGGCAGTGGATATGCATCCACTTCTCCCAGCACATCGAAGACATCGATGATGTTCGGCAGTGGACAACCATCGGCGGGGAATAAATTAATAATTATATAATAATATAATGTAATGATAGTATAATAGTCTAATATAATGGTCCAGGCAAAGCAGCTTTACGCTGCCCCTGCATGGGCAGAGTCCCTAAAGAACAGTGGCATCTCTGATGAGCTACTCTCTGCGGAAGTAGAGAAAAACATAACTACCCTGCGAGCCAGGGTAATTGCGCGCGGAGAGTAGTTTCAGCCTGCATAACAGTTTCAACGAGCGCTGCTTTGGTTCTTGCGAGCCTTACGTCAGTAGATTTACTGGCGAGGAAAAGACAGGAGATCTTTCAGTTCAATAAACTCCTCGGAAGAACAACAGAGTAGAAATCTCCTCAAAGCGGTTATCCGGAAATAGGCAAGATGTTGACTCGTTAAAAGATGTCAAGAGAGATGGGATAGGGATGCTAAAGGAAGGTGGACATACCGCCTGATCCCCAACCTCACCACTTGGCTCCACAGAAAGCACGGAGAAATATTATATTATATTATCAACATTTTTGCCTAAATTTTTCATTTTTTATGAAATAATTTTTAATTATTTAAATTAATTATTATTTGTTACGGAATTTCTTTAATTAAAAGAATAAATTAAAAAAGAAACTTTAAAAGAAGCATGTAAAAATGAATTTAAAAGAAGATAATTAAATACAAAACAAAATGCATAAAAATAAAGAAAAAAATTATATATGAACGAAATATTTTTAACATTAATGTCCAATTTTTCGTAATTTGCTTCAATATAATTTTTAGGAGTCAATCCATCCGATATAAATTAGCAGTAATTTTCTTTGCGAAAAAATTTTTGCATTTAATTTAAGAATTCATGTGCTAATTAAATAATTTTAGTTTTCATTTTGATGTCTGGTGATTAATCTAAAGGGACAAAAAGATATCTATCTTTGCTAAAAACTTCCACGAGGCGGTTGTTTCGTCGATGCCAACATTTCCTTAGTGGACAATTTTATATTTGCAGCAATGCATATACCATTAACACTAGATCCAAAGTTTTTTCTGCACGTTATATAATTCCTTCAACAATCGCAAAAAAATTATTTAATTTAACCTATACAAGTAAGTTCATAATCCTAATCAAATTATATTTTAAAAAATAAATATTGAATGAAATGTTTATAATTTTATAACAAACGATAACCTACACAATTTAAATTATTTCTTTTAAATTACTCACTAATAATCAAATTACTCACTAGTAATTAAAATTACTCACTGTTGGCAAAACTTTCGTAAAAAACAGTTTAATTGATTTAAACATTTTAGGTTGGGCAAACTCTGGCCACCGACATTGGATATCATCCTAGATAAGTTTCCTATACTGTCGGCGGCATTCAGTGACGTGATCTGAACATGTTGGTCAAACTTTAATTTTCGATCCAACGTCACTCCCAGGTACTTCACACTGTTCCCCCAGGAGACTTCAGTTTGTCCTATACGAATTTTTGGGACTCTAAGGATCTCTTACCCGTCACGAGCAAAGCTTCTGTCTTTTCTATAGGTATTTGCAAGCCGTTGAGATCGAACCAGAACTTCGCTCGTCTCAGACTATCGTTGATCCTTATTTCCAGAATCTCCTGACTCTCCGCGTCACACACTATAATAACGTCATCCGCAAAGCCAACTATTATTGTATCATCAGGTAACTCCATTCTAAGGAAGTTATCGTACATGACTTCACATATGAATGGAGCTACCTTTGATCCTTGGGGAGCTCCGCATGTCATTTCATATTTGAGGTGACATGCATCGCTCTTGTATTCAACCCATCTGTCGCTAAGATAGTTGTCTATCATTCGCAACAGAGGATGGTACCCCTTTACGACGCATCGCCTCGATGCAATTGTCCCACCTTGCGGAATTAAACGCATTACAATTAATTAAAATTAATTAAAAAAAAAATGCGGAATTAAACGCATTAAACGCATTGTATGTCGATGAAGACAAGTGCGCAGAATCCTTTCTTCTTGTCCTCTTTGACTTTCTTTGCCTGGTTACAACAGTTAGTATTGCATCGACTGTTAAGCGGCCATTCTGAAAGCCAAATTGATTCTCCGATAGGCTTTTTGCACCTATTAGGATTTATTGAAGTCTCTGTAGAACCATTCCCTCTAGAAATTTGCCCATCGTATCCAATAAACACAGCGGTCTGATCGATGTGACCTTATCCAGAGGTTTATCGCTTTTTCTGAGAAGGACCAACTTCTGCGTTTTCCTGTGGTTCCACTGCGACAACCTCTTTTAAGATTTCGCTCGGTATGCCATTATTGCCTGGCGCTTTGCCGTTTCTTAACGTCTTTGCAACTTTTTTAAATTCTTCAATCGTGAAGAGCTCCTTGTCTCGTATTACGCAGTGAGTATAGTCCTCTCTGGGGCTAGGTTCCACATAGGGAAACAGTGGCTTTATGATTTCTAGGACCCAAATCGGATCTGTATTGCCTTTACTGTTTTTTCTAAAGCCGCTTGACATATTCTTAGATGTTTATAGGCAAAGTACTTTTCCAAGAATATTTTTTACTGAAAATACTTAACCGATTCTTTGAAAAGCTATTTTTAAATTTATTAAATTCCTATAGGCTGAGTACTTTTCCAAAAAGATTTTTCTACTGAAAATACTTTACGGCTTTCCGAAGCAGAAAATTCAGAAGTTCCTTGCTGTTCAAGTTGACTATACTCGTAAAAAAGGAAAACTAATTCTTTGAAAAGCTATTTTTAAATTTATTACTTTTTACAATTCATAATTATTTATTATGTTTGTCCCCGACAAGTCACAAGAACAATAATTAAAATACATTATTCAGCAAAAAATTCAAGATGTACATTATATACAGAAAAGAAAAACACACATAAAATAATATTCATAAAATATTTTCAACAATGATAAATAATCCTCAATAATACACTCATTAATAATTTATCAACGGCAAGAGTTATTATAAGAGATTCTGCTTATCCAATAAAAATAATATTTATAATTATAATCTAAGTTTAAAAATTTTCGGACTTTAAATAGTAGTAATAGAGCCCGGAAGAGAATGCCACAAATTTATTGCAGTTATCATAAAAAAAATTATTATATCGTTCAGTTCTATGTGATGGTAACCTAAACAAATTAGGACACCTCACCTCTCTTGAAGTAAAATCATTTCTAAAAATAAATTTCTCTTACAAATATAAAGGTTTTTTAGTATTCAAGATAATTTGAATATGAATATTATATATATGTTAAGAAGCTTCTTAAGTTTTTGATTAAATTCATCAGTTAAATCATTATAAACAACATAACAGTAATCAAAATGAGGAAAAATCAACGAGGTAACAAGTTTTATCCGAATGTCAACAGTAGGAGCTTCTTTATCCCCCTTAAATTGTGACAAGGTTGCCTAAACACTTTTACAAATTTTACCAACTTGCTTGTCCCAACAGAAAGTCGGTCTAAATATAACACCTAAATTCTTAACTGAATCAACAAAAGGTATAGTAATATCTTTATTTGTAATTAATAAGTTACCATTTCATTCATTAAAGCAAGATTTTCTTTTAAATTACCTAGACTACAATCAATATAAATTTGTAAATCGTCCACAAAGTACATATGTTTAGAGTTTTTTTGAAACATCTCTTAGGTCATTCGTAAAAAGGTTAAATAATAAAGGACCAAGCACTATTCCCTGAGGGACACCCTTTCGTATTTTTTTTACCAATAGGGAAATTCTCCATTCTATCCCACAACAAACATTTATTCTCAAAATGCGCCTGTGGGGCAAACCGGACATAGGATATTTCCCTTAAATTTAATTTTCATAAAAATTATTTTTAAATTAAATGTTTATTTCATTAAAATATTTACTTGCAATGAAAAATAATTGTCTTCCAATGTGAATTGGACCCTTTAATATTGTTTCTCTGATAATAACAAACATTTTTATTTTTTTATTTAAAAAAATTTATTTAATTAAAATTCAATCCTGGATTATTATTTTCGTTACTACAACCATTGTTTCCATGATTCTTTATGTTTTTTATTATTGTAGATTATGTAAATGCAATATTATAAATAAAAAACTAAACGGTCCGGTTTACCCCAGGGGGTGGGGAAAACCGGACCGTTTGCAAAATTTTTTAAGATAACACAGCAACTAAACAATAAAAGATGAATTATAGGTGTCTCTGGGAAAAAGTTGCGCACTTAAATGATCTTTCAAACAATCCCTTTAAAAAATGAAATCGGTTGATTCGTTTAGTCACAATGGAAAAAAACCGTTAGGGGGTCCGGTTTGCCCCACACTCCCCTATAATTATAACTATTTGGAAGGGTATCAGAAACTAAGTCAGAAAAAGTTAGAAATGTTCCAAATGCTGTTTAGGAAAATTGTGAAAAGGAGCATTAAATCATTGATTCGTTAGTTTTCAAGACATTAACGGTTGATTCTTAAGTGAAATTGAAATTTGTTCCAATTATAATTACAACTATTTAAAAGGGCGTCATAAACTGAGTCACAAAATGTTATTACCTTGAAAATCATCAAATTAAATATTTATGTCTTTTTCACCAGTTTCCGAAAAAGATTTTAGAACATTTCAAATTTTTTTTGTCTGAGTTTTTGATGACCTTTCAAAGCGTTATAATTATAATTGGAAGAAATTTAAATTTTACTCAAAAAACGATTGTTAATATTTAAAGAAATGCAAATCAAAGATTTAATGCTCCTTTTCACCATTTCCTAAAACCGTTTTTGTATCACTTCGAACTTTTTCTAAATCAGTTTTTGAAGACCTTCCAACTGGTTATAATTATAATTTTAACAAATTTGAATTTTATTTAAAAAACCATCGTTAATGTTTTAAAAACTAGCAAATCGAAGGTTTAAAGCTCCTTTTTACTATTTTCCGAAACAACTTTTTGAAAAAAAAACATTTTGAACTTTTTCTGACTCCGTTTTTGAAGCTTTTTCAACTGGTTATAATAGAATTATTGTATATTATAATATATATAATAATAATTAATATATATGGGACGTTTCACGTTAAGCGGGCCACCCCGATGGCCAAAATTGAGAGCTTCCAAAAAATTGCTAATACCTAAAAATTATTCGTATATATAAGTACACTACCGGCAGAAATTGTCGGTACGAACGACGGGCGAGCTACGAAAAGTTGCTGCCGAAATTAAATTAACATATTTTATTATTGAAAAATGATAGAAACTTGGTTCTTGGATCGTTTGAAAGCCAATTAAATTTTGCGTCGTTTGATATATAAATGAAAATTATTTGATATTTTTAAGAGATTTTATCACCTAAAAGATTTTGGAAAAAAATTGATTAATTTTTCTGTTTTTGTGCACCATGTTTATGTGGCTGCATAATCTAGAAAAATTTAGAGAAAATTTTTAAACTCTAGCAACATAATCTCTAAAGTCTCAGCTTTTATTTGAGCCTTGAAAATTGAAAATCCGTTCAGTAGTTTTTGAAATATCTAAAAAAATGTCCAAGCATGTTGTTTTATAATTTAGGCGGTGATACACACTTATTGCACTCTCGCTGATCACCTGGTTCGTTGCGGCAGGGCCGAATAAGCGGAATATAGAGTGGGGGTCATATTTGGCGCCCTTTTTAAGTTTTTTGTCATTTTAGATTTAATATTCATTAAAAATTTAATAATTTTTAAAGTTAATTATTATATATATATAAATAAGTTATCATTTTACAAACTTTCATGATCAAATAGTCGTTTATTTCTATGTACAAATTTTCACTTTTCAAGTGTATCACCGCCTAAATTATAAAACAACATGCTTGGACATTTTTTTAGATATTTCAAAAACTACTGAACGGATTTTCAATTTTCAAGGCTCAAATAAAAGCTGAGACTTTAGAGATTATGTTGCTAGAGTTTAAAAATTTTCTTTAAATTTTTCTAGATTATGCAGCCACACAAACATGGTGCACAAAAACAGAAAAATTAATCAATTTTTTTCCAAAATCTTTTAGGTGATAAAATCTCTTAAAAATATCAAATAATTTTCATTTATATATCAAACGACGCAAAATTTAATTGGCTTTCAAACGATCCAAGAACCAAGTTTCTATCATTTTTCAATAATAAAATATGTTAATTTAATTTCGGCAGCAACTTTTCGTAGCTCGCCCGTCGTTCGTACCGACAATTTCTGCCGGTAGTGTACTTTCGAAAAATATGTGGCATTTCAAAAATCCAAAATGGCGGCCAAAATATAACCTATAAATGTGTCTAAATTCAAAAACAGATTCCTAAAAGTGCTAATAAAGAGGAATTAAATAAGGAAATCACCTACGTATTGTCGGTAAAATTAGCATTAGGATACATACTTTATATTCCATAAGCAATAACGGTAATTTGATATCGGTTTTCAGAAAATAAATATCGCGGATCCAATATGGTGGACAACAAATTTTTTAATGCATCGGATTGACTTGAAATATGTTACTCGGGGGTTTTCAGGGTCGCTGATGACGAATCTGATGTTAATTTTCAAAAATTCAAAATGGCGGTCAAATATCGCGGACAAAAAATTTTTTAATTCATCAGATTACGTTGAAAGTTGTTACTCGGGGGTTTATGGGGTCGCTGATACCGAATCTGTTGTTAATTTTCAGAGATTCAAAATGGCGGATCAAATATCGCGGACCAAAAATTTTTTAATTCATCAGATTACGTTGAAAGTTGTTACTCGGGGGTTTCCGGGAATTTCCGAACAAAACAACAGGAAAAAGTCCATTTGAAACGCTCTACGGATTTGTAAATCCACATGATGAAGGTGAACTAAGGAAGCTCACGTTAGACGACGACAGCCGTTACACACTTTCTGAAATCATCCAAAACGAAATTCGAAGCAAGATTGAAGAAAGACAAAATGAATATATAACACGATTCGACAAAAACCGAGTAAAAAACGTCAAATTCGAAACAGGCGTCATAGTCATGATGCAAGCAGATTGAGAAAACCCCCAAAACGTTTAGGCATTAACGATTAAGAGAAATAAAGAAAATTCTTATTTTTTGAATTTTAAAAATGTCAGTTAGTAAAAATAATATCAAATGATTCTTTAGATCAAAATTATATTTTATTATGTTCGTTTATAATTCTACGTTAACCATTTTTATTTATAACTACGATCTCGAGGTCAAGATTTAAATTTTGGATGGTCGAATGTTAGGGACATTTATTCCTTGTAGTAACTAGGTACTTACATAGCCGAAAGTAAGCGTATAATTTTCAGTTCCGATTTAGTCGGCGTCATGGCGAGTCATGACGAATTGTGCACATCGTGTATTCCATTTCATTATAATAAATATTACTTTCCCATTAATTAATCGTGTGTTTATTTAGTTTTTAACAATAATTTTAAAGAATGGTTGTAACCAATCTAACTTTATGTGTTATTTAATTTGTTTTATTAATATTGATTTATATTATATATTGACAATATACATGAACAATAAGAAGTGTAAAAATAATTTTTTTTAATTTAATTATTGTTAATAAATTATTATTATAATTAATATTAATAGATTAATTCAATTTATTTATTTATTTTGCCTAATATTTGGTTTAAAGAATATCATTAGACTGTATTTTAACCTGAGTCAATTTCAATATTTTTTACATGTTATACATTTTTATTCCCTCGAGTAACAACTTTTAACGAAATCTGATAAATTAAAAAAAATTGTCCACCATATTGGATCCGCCATTTTAAATTTCTAAAAATTAACAACAGATTTGGTATCAGCGACCCCGAAAACCCCCGAGTAACATATTTCAAGTAAATCCGATGCATTAAAAAATTTGTTGTCCACCATATTGGATCCGCCATATTTATTTTCTGAAAACCGATATCAAATTACCGTTATTGCTTATGGAATATAAAGTATGTATCCTAATGCTAATTTTACCGCCAATTCATAGGAGATTTCCTTATTTAATTCCTCTTTATTAGCACTTTTAGGCCTCTGTTTTTGAATTTAGACACATTTATAGGTTATATTATGGCCGCCATTTTAGATTTTTGAATAGGCCACATATATTTCAAAAGTACTTATATATATGAAAAATTTTTGGGTATAAGCAATTTTTTTGGAAGCTCTCAATTTTGGCCATCGGGTGGCCCGCTTAACGTGAAACGTCCCATATATAAATTATACGATATATTATAATTTCAAATTATTATTATAATTATTATAATGTTTTATTATTATAATTTTTCAACTGGTTATAATATGATTATTATATATTATAATATATATATTTTATATATATATATATGAGCGATTTCACGTCAAGTGATCAAAAAGTCTTTTGGTGTCATGTTTATGTTACGTCCCAAAAAATAATAATATTAAGGTTAGCATCAATACTTTGTTTAACAAGTTGTGAATTAAGATGTTCATTCCATGAACATTTTGCTTCCTCTTTACGATAAGCAAAAAATTTGCTTGATGAAATGAAGATTTTTAGTTTGTTTTTAAGTCTAGATTAACATTTTATTATAAAGCAACATAATTTTTAAGAAGGAAATAAATTTCTAATAAAATTGCGAATTTTTGGTTTTAATTATGTTTTATTCTATAAATTCAAATAAAATATATACTTTATATATACCAATCGATCCGTTTTAATGCAACGGATAAGATTATTGAAAAAAATGAGTAAAATCTTATTGTACTGGAATATAATTTTGATGAAAGAACTAAATTTTTGATAAAAAAAGGTAATTTTTTTGCTTTAATTGGCATTACCTCTATAAACTCTCATACAATTTATACTTTATATATACCAATCGATTCGTTTTGATGCAAAGAAGAAGATTTTATTGTATATTAACTTCAATATTCAATTTAAAAAAAATTTTTTTGAAAAAATTTTTTTTTTTGAAAAAAGTAAAAAAAAAATTTTTTTTAAATAAATGTTTTAATGTCCATCAATCCATTTCGAGATATTTTTATGATAAATATTCCTAGCAATTTTCAGCCGAATTCGTTGAAACCTCTTCGAGTTATCGTGTTCACAAAAAACGGGATCCACACACACACACACATACATACACATACATACATCCGGACAATTGTTCAGGGTCTTATATAACATAGTCCCATATAGAAGAAAATTTGTAAAAAGGATTTTTAAAAATTTTGTAAATTAAACGACTACAAAGCTTCCTCACGAGGAAGCAAAATTAATTAAATATTAAATTTAATTAATTTAATTTTGTTTTTAGCCTGGATCTGTACATCCAATAGCTAAGGAACACTTTCTTTTATTTCTCCTTTTATTACACAGGTTTACAAATTAAAAACTTTTTTTTGCCAATCCAACAAAACATTTTTTTCTCGAATAGTAGGTGTTTTTTGAGTAAGAAAATCATAGTTTTAATTTTTTTCCCTCGTGCAGTTTTTCTGTAGCTTCAAATTTTGAAATTTCGAGGTGCGACGCCACTTAAATTTAGCTGTTGGAAAATAAGCTCGTCAAAATATAATGAATGAGGTATCATTGGAAAGGTTATTAAATTACCTTTCGATCCATAGGTCACAGAATAAAATTCAACAAAAATTGAGAGAGTTATAGTCGATTAAAGATAAAATTTCAAGACAATTTTGATGATTTTTAGACATTTGAGTAAGTTCTACAATTTTTTTCTACATCAAACAGAAAATAATATTTCGGTTTTTATTTTTTTAATAGACTATATCATTACATAAATTTTGAGCCCTTGTGGACCTCGATTGGATTAAAAATGACAATTCTACACTAAATTTAGTGAACGAAACTACATTTTTTATTTATAGAATCTTCTAAACATTTGCAGCAAAAATTGAAGTAATAGAATTTAGTTAAGCTCTGAAGTTACTAAAATCACTAATCAAGGATTTCGGAAATCGTAGATTTCGAATCCAATGTTAGTTTTCTAAATTTCAAAATGGCGGATCCAATATGGTGGACCAATTTTTTTAAATCATTTAAATTCGTTTTAAATTCGTTACTCGGCGGTTTTCGGGATCGCTGATTACGAATCCGATGTTAGATATTAAACATTAAAAATGGCGGGTGCAATAGGTACGAATTTGATGGATTTTAAAAAATTCATTCATTATTACACGGAGAGAAATCTGCTGCTAATATTACTCGAAAGAGCATATTACTTAATTTGCTTATCGTTTCCCTTATATTTTTAGCATAAATTCATATACTTATTGTAAAAATACTTTCGATACAATAAGCATAAGAGACAGTAGCTAATTTTGCAAGAAATCTTTATTATAAATACAAAGAGAACGTGCTATTAAAGTATTAAGTTCTTCTTATAAGAATCGCTCGAACTCCGACTGATTTTCAGGCGGACCTTATACAACACAATCTTACCGGCGTATACGCTCATATAACTCACACACACACACACACATATATATATATATATATATATAATTCTTTGGACAGTTTTGTCGTCCTGTAAAACATTATATTTGTTAGGTTATGTTATTGTAAACGTCACCGCGTTGTACGCGTTCCGTTCCAGGTTCCTCCATCCAGAGAAATATATGTGTGTGAGTTATATGTGCGTATACGCAGGTAAGATTGTGTTGTATAAAGTCCGCCTGAAAATCAGTCGGAGTTCGAGCGATTCTTATAAGAAGAATCTAATACTTTTATAGCACGTTCTCTTTGTATTTATAATAAAAATTTCATGCAAAATTAGCTACTATCTCTTATGCTTATTGTATCGAACTCTCCATTACATTAAATAGATGATTTCGTATAAAAATTATTATAACCTTAAGCTAAAATTCTATTCAGCAGTGACTAATAAAATTTATAAAGATTCTGCAAGCAATAATAGCACCAGATTTTTCTCCGTGTATGAATCCATCATTTTCAATTTTTAAAATCTGACATCGGTTTCGTAATCAGCGATCCCGAAAACCGCCGAGTAACGAATTTAAAACGAATTTAAATGATTTAAAAAAATTGGTCCACCATATTGGATCCGCCATTTTGAAATTTAGAAAACTAACATTGGATTCGAAATCTACGATTTCCGAAATCCTTGATTAGTGATTTTAGTAACTTCAGAGCTTAACTAAATTCTATTACTTCAATTTTTGCTGCAGATGTTTAGAAGATACCATAAATGAAGAATGTAGTTTCGTTCAATAAATTTAGTGTAGAATTGTCATTTTTAATCTAATCGAGGTCCACAAGGGCTCAAAATTTATGTAATGATATACAGTACCGTCCGAAATTGTCATTCCACCCATTTTTAAGGGAATGAAAAAAAAATTTTATCATTAATTTTATGAAAACTAAAATTTCATTCGGTTTATATTTTGAAAGACGATAAAATTTTGAAAAGAATAAGACCTTACAGAAGTCATTTGACAAATATTTTTTCAAGATATTCCTAAAAATCGTCATTTTCAATGTTTTACAAAAATTTGAATAACTTCTAAAATAATGAACTCTTTTTAATAATCTTAGGCTTATTTTAAAGGTCATTTTTTATGGAATAAGAATTACTTATAGTCATTAACCTGCAATTTTTTTCTTGAAATAAGCATGACGTCAAAATTGGACAAAAAAATTTGCAAAATTTGAAATCATTTTTTGTACTAAAAACTATTCTAAAACATATATAAAACATGATATGATGTAGATTTTTCAAGAAAATTTAATAAAAAAATTTATTTAAATTTTACAAATTCTTTTTCTTTTATTAATATTATTTCAAATTTTTCAAATTTTTTTGTCCAACTTTGACGTCATGCTTATTCCAAGAAAAAAATTGCAGGTTAATCACTATAAGTAATTCTTATTCCGTAGAAAATGACCTTTAAAATAAGCCTAAGATTATTTAAAAGCGTTTATTATTTTAAAAGTTATTCAAATTTTTGTAAAACATTGAAAATGGCGATTTTTAAAGAATATCTTGAAAAAATATTTGTCAAATGACTTCTGTGAGGTCTTATTCTTTTCAAAATTTTATCGTCTTTCAAAACATAAACCAAAAAAAATTTCAATTTTCATAAATTTTATTTAAAAAAAATTTGATTATTCTTTTAAAAATGGGTGGACTGACAATTTTGGCCGGCACTGTACATAACATTTTTTTAAAGATTCTATAAGTTATGGAATTTTCTTACAATATATTATGTTTAAACTAAAACTAATATTAAGAAAAACAACCCCTATTTAAAAAATTGTTTAAAAAAATAAATACCATTTATGAGGCTCGTGATTTAGTCAGAATATATTTTTAATCAAATTTACCCCCATAAAAATAATTACCAATGAACAAAAATCATCCCCTGTACATTAGTTGCCCAATTTGGTAATTATTCTCGTGAACATCGACATAACATTTTTTTGTTAATTCTTTATACCATAGGAATTTTCCGACTTATATACGCGAATGAAATTTAAAGCTAAACGTAACCTTAAAAATCATCCCCTAAACATTATTTCCCCCACAGCACCGAAACTTTACTAAAAATTTATTAAATATTTACTTGCAATATTCGGAATATCTAATTGCAATGTTTAGTGAAAATTGTGTAAAGATTGATATGTCCTGATTAAATAAGTGTTTAGTGTGAACATTTCCTGGACATTTCCTGAAGATTTTTGCCTAATTATAATTAAATATGCCAAATATTGCCAGTAAATATTTAATAAATATTTAGGAAAATTTCGGTGCTGTGGGGGTTTAACAACTTTGACATTGCATTATGTTTCAAATAGTGATGTTCAAATATGTTGTATCACATAGTAACAAAAAAAGTTTAAAAAATTAATTTTTTTATTGAAAAATTTGTATTCTTTACTGATTTAAACTAAATTAAGAAATTTTTGCAAATATTTAAATAGTCGAATTGTTTTTTAATATAATTTTTAATATTTCGAAAAATTCTTTGACATAAATTTTGGTTTTTTCGAATGACTATTTTGACATAATTTTTTAAACCTTCGAAATATTATGTTACATATATTTCATTTATCGAAATTTTATTTGTCATAATGTTCATTTACTCGACTTATCAAGTGACATAAAACGCATTTACTCAAATTCTCATGTGACATAACCTTCAAATCTTAGAAACGTCATATTTAAGAAATTTCATTTATCGAAATTTTATTCGTCATAATTTTCATTTATTCGAATAACCATTCAACATAAAATCTGTTTGTCCGAAATTCCATTTCACATAATTTTCAAACATTAGAATTACTTTTTAACCTATAATGCATGTCACAGAAATTTCATTTATCCTAAAATAACATTGCAATTTTCAAATAGTTTTCTCATCTGTATTGGTATTTTAGGATAAATAAAATTTCTGTGACTTGCATTATAGGTTGAAAAGTAATTCTAATGTTTGAAAATTATGTGAAATGGAATTTCGGACAAACAGATTTTATGTTGAATGGTTATTCGAATAAATGAAAATTATGACGAATAAAATTTCGATAAATGAAATTTCTTAAATATGACGTTTCAAAGATTTGAAGATTATGTCACATGAGAATTTGAGTAAATGCGTTTTATGTCACTTGATGGGTCGAGTAAATGAACATTATGACAAATAAAATTTCGATAAATGAAATATATGTAACATAATATTTCGAAGGTTTAAAAAATTATGTCAAAATAGTCATTCGAAAAAACCAAAATTTATGTCAAAGAATTTTTCGAAATATTAAAAATTATATTAAAAAACAATTCGACTATTTAAGTATTAGGATAAAAAATAATTCGATAATTTAAAAATTATGTTAAATGAAATTTGAAAATCTGAAAATTATGCGAAATGAAGTTTCGATGATAAAAATTTCCATGTTTTGTATATTAGGAAATTGAAATTTGGGGAATAATCATGCGCCCCTATTAGAAGTATATGCATGATTGATACTATCCTGCAGTTTAAATAATAACCTTCTTATGATAATTTTTTGATGATAATTTTTCGCGGGTAAAACTAGCGACATCTGTTGGTGTTACATAGAATATCGTTGTGAGTGAACTAATATTGTAGTTCACATTTTATTACTAGGTGGCTGCCTTTCTCGCAAGAGACATTAATATCTAAATGTATATAAGTGAAGAGTGAATTCATTTATTTTTATTTGAAAAATTTATCGCAGGTTTGTACTTTTTATAGTATTACATTGCTTTTTCAATTCTCTAACATCTATCGTTCATATTGATTGATATTATTCAGCTATTATTTTTTCTTTCGTTCTTTCTGTTTTTTATTAAGGTGCAGTTTATAAATAATTTTTATTCACTAAAATTTTTAACTTTTATAAAAAATTGGTATATTGGTTTTAAACGATTTTTAAAAATGGCCGCTAGTGGGCATAAGGACAGATGCGTAAATCTTTTTAGAAAACTTGTTGAAAAAGGTCATGTTGGTAAATATCTAAGAAAAATTCCTTCCCGAACTTTAAAGCATTTTCCTCACTTGCCTCTAAATTCAATGATTTGCAACAGTTGTTACAAAAGATTTCAAGCAGAGGTGGTGGACGATGATCAAGATACAGATGAGATGGACGTTGATTTCTCGTTCACTTTTAATAATGATAATGATGTTCCCATATTAAGTAGAGAACAAGAGCTAGAAGAAATCCTAAATGGTCTCAAAGAAAAATTCAGTACTTTGATTGCAATGATCCCCTTCGATTGCGCATTCTAATTATTCTTCCATCATCCCGGAGTACCAGGAAGATAGAGAGAGATTTTAATACGAATCGACATTTGGCAGCAAAATCGAAACAATTGAAAGAAATGCGCGGCGTATTGGGTGAGACAATAAAAAAATGCGGAAAAAGGTTACCTCAAACTACTGTTGATAAGGTAAATGAATTTTATACCAGTGATCTTAATAGTAGGTTGATGCCCGGGATGAAGGATGTCGTTTCTGTGAAGAAAGATGGAAAGCGCACGCAAGTTCAAAAACGACTTCTTTTATTAGGTTTGAAAGAGCTGTACGTATTGTTTGAAGAATCTTACCCAGAATATAAGATTAGTTTCAGTGCATTTGCTAAGCTAAGGCCGAAAAATTGTATTCTTGCTGGTGCTGCCTGTACACATTCAGTATGTGTCTGTGTAATTCACCAAAATGTAAAACTGATGCTAGGTGCAATTGATATCGATGTGCTCACAAAGGACACACGATTGCCGATAAAAAACTATAAAGATTGTTTAAGTAAGATTGTTTGTCAACAGCCTTCTCCAGATTGCTGGCTTGATATTTGTGCGAACTGTCCGGGCATTGACGAATTTTCCACCAATTTAAGAGTAATCCTACAAACTTCGCATGTTTCAGAGGTGAAATGTCCTTTATGGACTGGAACTGATTGATCAACAATTTTAACGAAAACATTAAAAACTGAAGATTTTGTGGATTTGCTAAGCAACAAATTAAAAATTCTTAAGAGTCATACATTTATTGCTAAAGAGCAATCAAATTTCCTTGCACAAGAAAAGCTCAATCTATCTGAAGGAGCAGTAATCGTGATGTTTGACTTTGCAGAAAATTACTCTTATGTTTGCCAAGACGCTTCTCAGGCATTCCATTTCAATAATAATCAGTGCACAATTTTTAATGTCATCTATTATTGGAAGGAAAATGGCGAATTGATACATAAAAGTAATGTGTTTTTGTCAACAAGTTTGAAACATGACACCGCAGCTGTGTACACTGTCTAAACCTTATTAATTCCAGAAATTAAGGTTGCAAATTTAATACACCATAAAGAAGATTTTGGCATTGAAGCTGAATGGCATTACAGTACAACTGTTCATGGCAAAAGTGCTTATGATGGCATTGGTGCAATCTTCAAAAGGGAAGCTTACAGATCTAGCTTACTTGCAAAACATGGAAACGAAATGTTAACATCAAAAGCTCTTTTCGCTTGGGCCAAGAACCATTTTCAAACCATAGACATTTTTTATTTCAGCCAAACAGACTATGAAAAAATGAGAAGGAAATTAAATAAAAAGTTTGAAAAAGCACCATCAGTTCCAGAAATAAATTAGAACCATGGTCTTATTGTAAACTCAGACAAAAAGAACACAGTAGTCACCATCAAGAGATATTCGAATGCTCATCAAGGAGTGGAATGGTATCCACATAAAAAAAGATAAAGAAGACATGCAATACTGATACTCAAGCGATCGTAAAACTCAATAAAAACTGACAAAATCCAGTAGGCCCTTTTCAGGGCCACATTATGCCATACTAAAACCCAAGCGATCTAAAAACTCAATAAAAACTGACAAAATCCAATCGGCCCTTTTCAGGGCCACATTATGCCATACTAAAACCCAAGCGATCTAAAAACTCAATAAAAACTGACAAAATCCAATCGGCCCTTTTCAGGGCCACATTATGCCATACTAATACACAAGCGATATAAAAATTTACAAAATTCAGTAGGCCCTTTTCATATAACGGTCTTACTCCCGAATATCGTCGCATGTTGGTAAATTCGAAGTCGAATTCACTCCCTCAAATGGAGCAAGTGTTGAGAGAATTTGAAAAAGCGAAGGTGGCGGACCTCCGATACACACCTCCACTGCCCAAAGAGAATATGAAATTTCCAACTGCAGCGGCTATTATTCCTGGAAAAAGCGCCAAGATGGAGGCGTTACGAGAAGAACAAGCGGAAAGTGAATCTGAGTCCAGCGTAAAATCAACAAAGAGCACGAAAAGTGAGAATAAGAAGAAAAAGAAGGGTAAAAAGAAAAGTAAAAAGGTGGATGCGATTAAAGCACAAGCACCAACGACGACAAGTGTTTTAAATCCTCCGCAGCCTTTAATACCAACGTTTGCTTTCGTTTTGATGGGAGCAAATTAGACCGTACATCAACAGCAAAATTCAACCAGCGTTAAGAAACGGTCCGACAAATGGAGCAAATCCAAAGGGTTTTGTGGAAGCTTGCTTCCATTGTCAAGGTGACGGACACAAGGCTTCCGAGTGTCAATTTCATGTGTGTCATTTTTGTAAAGGACCAGGACACTATGCAAATCAGTGTCCTCTGAGACAAAAATGTCAAGTGTGTGGTACAACGGTAGTTGTGTTCGCGAATTGTCCTAATTGCGTACAATTACGACAATATCAAATCGCTTTGGGAAACGAACGTGCGGGGGACAGATAGTCCTGCTCCCCCCACTACCACTACACCGGGGCAACCAGTGTGGGCACAACGAACAGCGTAAGAAGTGTAAAACTCGTGAGTGCATATGTACCAACGTGTAGAAGTCAGAGTGAAGGGGATTCAGTCTCAGTGCAAGTAGAAGAGAAAGAAGTCATGACAACCAGTGAACAGAGTGAGGGGATGCACTCTCAGTCTCAAGCGAAGCAATTTCAAATCGAGGCACACGTATGAGTAAGGCGAGCTTACTCCCAGAGAAAGAGAAAGGAGTAGTGGAGAGGGAAAAATCGGGTGGAGGACTTACTCCCACCTAGGAGTAGAAGTGGGGAAGTGTTAGCCAACGTACCGAATGGATCCATTCAACCCAATTCTAGCGAAAGAAAATAAGGGGGCAATTAGAAAAATTAAATTTAGTGACATTTTTTGTGAAAGTGACAAAAAAGTATGCAATTTTTAGAGAATAAATTGAGTTTAGAGAAAAAAGTGGATTGTGTCGAAAGTCGTTAGGGACAAAAATGTCCTTTACCTGAGTTTATTGTGACTGATTTACCGAATTCAGGGCAGATCGACTAGCCAAAGTACAACAACAGAGAAGAGGAAGTGCATCATCAGTGAATGAGTTAACCAGAGTAGTTCATTTGAATGTTGACCAAATCAAGGAGAAAGCAGAAGGACGAAAGCGCCCATACTATATCCAGCGTTAAAACAAATTCAAAATGAAGAAAAGCTCAGAATAAATCACCAGCGGAACTTCTCCAGGAAAAGCTAAGGAAGATAGAAAGTGAGGATAAGGTCGGAGTTCAAGCAAAAACTATGGATGAGTCTGGTCTCAATGAGCGACAGAAGGTCTTCCTTCTGGCAATCCGAGTACAACAGTAGAATCCAACGTCGACGAAATATGGGATCAAGTGCTTCAACTTACCGGTTTGTGGAACTAACCGCAGCATTGGCCCAAGCGTTGAGAGGATTGCCGGAAGAAGCAATAATGCTATCAATGCTGTAAGTTTTCTAGGACAGACGCCACATAACCCAATAATAATTATGGACGTTTAAGGTGTAAATTGGTTAAAGTTTCAGTGTTTTATTATATATTTTTTATAATTTTTTTGGCGGTACTACGAGCTAGCACGTATAATTATAATTAAAACAAATTTGAATAGTCCCTAATAATCAGGTTTTTATTTTTGTCAATGTTATAACGTTACGTTCTACAGCTCAATCCTCTTCCTTTTTTCACTTAATTATTTTCTGGAGTATCACTCTAAGAGAATATATGAAAAATATAGACTATTTAGTATTTTGAGGTTTTAAGGACCGAAACCCAATAATATAGTCCGACTTGGTGTCATTTATATCATCCTTTCTTCTCGATTTCTTGCTTTTCTTGTCCACTGTGCCAATAAAAAGTAAAACTTATAGAAAAACTTATTTCCAGCTAAAATTTAGTTAGTAAACTGTTAATTTATTTTATACAACTCAGGCGTATTATGGTCACTTTATCTACCTGTACAGGCGCGTACTAAGTTCCCCCTTATAACCCAGCGAAGACAAGTTTTTCAATATTGTGCTCGGTACATAAACTCGGACGTACCTCCCATGTTGCATAATGTACTATTAATTTATATCTTGTCTAAATATAACTTATAATTATACTACAATATATACAGAGAGAAACTGAGAGTAAGCACGTAATGCAAAGTCTATACAAATTCTGATACAACAAAATTTCAGATGTATGTAGAATATTATTTACTGAAAACAGTGGCAAATTTAGATCAAGTCTCCCCGGGACATCTCACCCCAGTTAAATATTTTTTATTTAATGAATGGCAAATTCAGGACAAGTCTCCCCGAAACATCTCTCCCCAATTATATATTTTTTATTTAATGAATGGCAAATTCAGGACAAGTCTCCTCGGGACATCTCTCCCCAGTTAAATATTTCTTTTAACGAGTGGCAAATTCAGGACAAGTCTCCCCGGACATCTCTCTCCAGAAATAATTATTCACTGTTAAAAATATTTAACTGGAGAGAGATGTCCCGGGGAGACTTGTCCTGAATTTGACACTCATTCATTAAAAAATATTTAACTGGGGAGAGATGTCCCGGGGAAACTTGTCCTGAATTTGCCACTGTTTTCAGTGAATAATTATTTCTGGGG
Source organism: Leptopilina myrica (nomen nudum) (assembly GCA_032872475.1). Taxonomy (NCBI): domain Eukaryota; kingdom Metazoa; phylum Arthropoda; class Insecta; order Hymenoptera; family Figitidae; genus Leptopilina; species Leptopilina myrica (nomen nudum). The sequence continues at coordinate 11,641,833 of CM065467.1, forward strand.
AGAGATGTCCTGGGGAGACTTGTCCTGAATTTGCCACACATTAAATAAAAAAAATTAACTAAAGAGAGATGTCCCGGGGAGACTTGTCCTGAATTTGCCACTGTTTTCAGTGAATAATTATTTCTGGGGAGAGATGTCCTGGGGAGACTTGTCCTGAATTTGCCACTCATTAATTAAAAAACATTTAACTGGGGAGAGATGTTCCGGGGAGACTTGTCCTGAATTTGCCACTGTTTTCAGTGAATAATTATTTTTCGGGAGAGATGTTCTGGGGAGACTTGTCCTGAATTTACCGCTCATTAAATAAAAAAAAATTTAACTGGGGAGAGATGGCCCGGGGAGACTTATCCTGAATTTGACACTGTTTTCAGTGAATAATTATTTCTGGGTAGAGATGTCCTGGGGAGACTTGTCCTGAATTTGCCACACATTAAATAAAAAAAAATTAACTTGGGAGAGATGTTCCTGGGAGACTTGTCCTGAATTTGCAACTCATTAAAAAATATATTTAACTGGGGAAAGATGTCCCGGGGAAGCATGTCCTGAATTTGCCACTCTTTAAAAAAAATATTTAACTGGGGAAAGATGTCCTGGGGAAGCATGTCCTGAATTTGCCACTCATTAAGTAAATAATATTCTACTGGGGAGAGATGTCCCGGGGAACTTGTCCTGAATTTGCCACTCATTAAATAAAAAAAATTTAACTGGGGAGAGATGTCCCGGGGAGACTTGTCCTAAATTTGCTACTTATTAAATAAAAAATATATAACTGGGGAGAGATGTCCCGTGTGTTATTGCGTACTTTGCGTGCAATTAGCTCGCTTCGCTCGCGATGTGTTCTTCGACTGTTGTTCATTATATGAATTCTTATTCCTGTTTCAAATTAAATGTTTCAAAAAACATTTCTTTTTCTTAAAGTTACTACGACTTTAAGGATTACATTCTCATCACATGTTTTTGGTTATGATTGCGAGATTAAGTAGACTTAAATGTTTATTTTTGGTGTCATTAATTAAAAAACATTTAAATGAGGAGAGTTGACCCGGGGAGACTTGTCCTGAATTTGCCACTCATTAAGTAAATAATATTCTACTGGGGAGAGATGTCCCGGGGAAACTTGTCCTGAATTTGCCACTCATTAAATAAAAAAAATTTAACTGGGGAGAGATGTCCCGGGGAGACTTGTCCTGAATTTGCTACTCATTAAATAAAAAATATATAACTGGGGAGAGATGTCCCGTGTGTTATTGCGTACTTTGCGTGCAATTAGCTCGCTTCGCTCGCGATGTGTTCTTCGACTGTTGTTCATTATATGAATTCTTATTCCTGTTTCAAATTAAATGTTTCAAAAAACATTTCTTTTTCTTAAAGTTACTACGACTTTAAGGATTACATTCTCATCACATGTTTTTGGTTATGATTGCGAGATTAAGTAGACTTAAATGTATATTTTTTGTGTCATTAATTAAAAAACATTTAAATGAGGAGAGATGACCCGGGGAGACTTGTCCTGAATTTGCCACTCATTAAGTAAATAATATTCTACTGGGGAGAGATGTCCCGGGGAAACTTGTCCTGAATTTGCCACTCATTAAATAAAAAAAATTTAACTGGGGAGAGATGTCCCGGGGAGACTTGTCCTGAATTTGCTACTCATTAAATAAAAAATATATAACTTGGGAGAGATGTCCCGTGTGTTATTGCGTACTTTGCGTGCAATTAGCTCGCTTCGCTCGCGATGTGTTCTTCGACTGTTGTTCATTATATGAATTCTTATTCCTGTTTCAAATTAAATGTTTCAAAAAACATTTCTTTTTCTTAAAGTTACAATGACTTTAAGGATTACATTCTCATCACATGTTTTTGGTTATGATTGCGAGATTAAGTAGACTTAAATGTTTATTTTTGGTGTCTATGAGTAAAATTGTGAAATTTCTGCTAACCCTTTAAGCAGAAACATGATTTGCTGAAGAAGCTATAATATTCTAAAAGTATTAGAATTTAGAAGAGACTAATGAATGCACTTCTTATGAATTAAATTGCAATATGGGGGGAGGGTGTGAACGCAAATAAATCAAATTATTGTTTACAAAATTGTTATTAACAATGTGTAATTTTTTAATTAACAATTATACAAATATTTTTATTTAAAAGAATGAACAATTTCGTGTAATCAGTGTGTTTAATTAATTTACTGTGAAAGCATTTTGAGATATTCATTATTTTTATGATATAAAACAAATATGAAACAATTAATAACTAATATGCCGTATACAATAAAATAATAAAACATACAATGATTACAAAAAAGTGTTCTCACTTCTAAATAAAAACAATTGCAGAATTGTAAATTAAAAAAACTTCGCAGGAGGAAGCAAATTTTTTAGATGAACATAAAGAGGAATTGATTTTTTCGTTTAACAAAAATTATGAAAACACCAGAAGGAAGCAAATTTTTTTTGACGATTCTAATAAAGAGGAAGCAAAATGTCTATGAAATAAACATGTAGACTCAAATCTTGTTATACTCTAGAATACAGTAAACTGAAATTCAGGTGCTGTAGATATAAAACGTATTCATCAGTAACAGTCTTGTCATTCGAATGATACTGCAAAGGCGAAAGAAACGAAAGCAGAATATATATAAAATATTTTACATATACGTCTGCAATAAACATCGAACTTCTTTTACAGAAAAATTTGACGATATTACAATATGCTAAAAAAAGTAAGTCTGCGGAACAAAAAACTATATAAACTAATAAAATAATGAATAATAATGGGGTCTGACCAGACCAAATGTATTAAAAAATTTCATTGATTTTCTAAATATTTAAAAATTTATTAAAGTCAGTAGTTTACAACAAAACCAATCAAAATTTTAAACGTTTTTAAAAATTTTAATTATTTTTGCATTAACTAAAAATTACAACAAATAAAAAAAAACTTTTTCTAGACCATGTTTTTCGGACTCAGGGGACCCCAAAACGTCGAGATTTCATGAAATTAGCGAAAGTCAATTTTCGACCAAAACTAATACTTTCTCATGTGATGAGAATGTAATAAAAAATTAGTTTTTTGCAAATAAATCGAAAAGTTTTAGGTTAAGTGAAAAGTTGTCAACAGCAAAGTTGTAGCTGACGGTAAGACGCGAAAAAAAGTCTCTGGTAGCAAGCTCCCATAGGCGAGATAATTGCGTCGGAATATGGATTTTTTGTTTAAAAAATGATAAAACATATATATACGGTCGTTTTTCCGGAAAATACTATTTTTTTCCTAATGTGAGCGTTTTTTGAGTACAATGGGGTCAGCATATGTGGGAATTAATGTAATAATTTTTTTCTCTTTGTGAAATTTTGATTTTTACTCTTATTTTAGGATTTTTAAGTATTTTTATACTGTTTAAGAGCCTATAACTTCGAAATTTGACTTTCTAAGAAAAAATGTTCTAGAAGAAAGTTGTTTGTATTAACCTAATCTAAAGTAATATATAAATAAAAATTCTAAAATTTGAAAAAATTGAATTTTCAAAATTTTGAAACTACCGTAGTTTGCGTAGTTTTCGACGAAAATGGCTGACTAACGAACTCGATCTGTATTTTAACACTATTTTTGTGCATGCAAAGTTGCAAGTTGATGCTATAAGTTTTTCAAGAGTTATCGTGGCAAAACCATTGTGTCTACAGACAGACACGAAGACAGACATACAGACAGACACTTTTTTAGACCATGTTTTTCGGGCTCAGGGGACCCCAAAACGTCGAGATTTCATGAAATTAGCGAAAGTCAATTTTCGACCAAAACTAATACTTTCTCATGTGATGAGAATGTAAAAAATTAACTGGGGAGAGATGTTCCGGGAGACTTGTCCTGAATTTACCACTCATTAAATAAAAAAAAGTTTAACTGGGGAGATATGTCCCGGGGAGAATTGTCCTGAATTTGCCACTGTTTTCAGTGAATAATTATTTCTGGGGAGAGATGTCTCGGGGATACTTGTCCTGAATTTGCCACTCATTAAGTAAATAATATTATACTGGGGAGAGATGTTCCGGGGTGACTTGTCCTGAATTTGCCACTGTTTTCAGTGAATAATTATTTCTGGGGAGAGATGTCTCGGGGATACTTGTCCTGAATTTGCCACTCATTAAGTAAATAATATTCTACTGGGGAGACTTGTCCAGACAGAACATTATTTACATTTATTATTTACATTTGGGGAGAGATGTCCCTAGGAAGCCTTGTCATCTGGGAGGAGCTGACCACGGGAGACTTGTCCGTTGGGAAGAGATGTCCTATAGAGACTTGTCCTGGGAGGACTTGTCCGTATTTGTTAATACTCTTATATTTCTGTAAATAAATAAGGAATCTCTTTGAAAATTTAAAGAAAACTTTGTTACATGATAATCAACAAATGTCTCATTTTTTGACATTTTTATTATGTCATCGTCTTCTATAGACCCAAACGAATGTACAGAATTTTTTTGAATTAAATTCATCAATATTTGCCCAAGATATGATGATTTATGTTTTAAAATTGAATGATTTTTTATTAACAAAATTGTTCAGTTTTTAAAGTTTATTATAGAAAATATTTGTTTTAGAAAAAAATTGTTAAGGAAAAAAAGATGCGCCTTCTTATTTCCTATAAGGTAGAACTTTTTAAAACTTAAAAATTTGAATTTAATTTTTTTCAATTTAAAATCAACGGTTTAGCCAAATCTGGACCAGAAACTTAAAAAAGAACAAAAATAAACCTGGCCCAAAAACTTATTTTAAAAAATGGCTTTTTTTATATTGTACAAAAAAGTGACTAAAGGAAAAAATGTTTGTTTTTGTTCCAAATTTTATTTAAAAAATTAAAAAATTTTTTTTTGAAAATTGTAAAAAAACGAAATTTTGAAAATTTTAAAATTTTCTATTTTTGTTGTTTTTTGACGAAATGGGCTGCCCAACGAACTCGAGCTTCATTTTTATGGACTAAAAAAATGCCCCAAATTGCAAGTGGATTCATAAAAATTTACTCAAGTTATCGTCGAGACAAAAATTTTTACAGCCAGACAGACACTTCTCTAAAAACCATTTTTTTGAAATCAAGTTGTAATGAAACGTAAAGATTTAACAAAATTAGACATTGCTTAAAATCGCACAAATCCAAGACTTTCTTTTTTTTGATGAGAATGTAAAAAAGTGAATATTTTTTTACATGAGTTTCGGATTTTCATTAAATGTTAATGGAAAAAAATTAATAATGTTTTGAATAAGTTTAGAATTTAAAATATTCTTAAAAAGAAAAAATTCTATATCTGGAAATCAGGAAAAAGCAAGAATTAATTAAATACAAATTAATAATACGGTTTACTATAATTTGAATCGGTGACTAACTTTTTAATAATAAATAATTAATAAATTGATACATTTTACTAATAAGTTAGTAAAAATTACTATTTATTGGTAAAATTAATATTTTATTAATTAACTTGCAAGGGTTTCTAGAGTTATAGTCGAAGTAGAGTATTTAAAATCAATTTTAATGTAATTAATTTTTTCTATTTGGAATGTTCATAATAATAATTATTTTTAAAAAATTAATTTGTTTTAATTTAACTTTTGCAGGGTGGCCACTATTTTTAAATTTTTCGTCTCCCGGTTTTCTCCCGGTCCTCCCGGTGAAAATGAGCTGTTTCTCCCGGTTTTTAATTATAATTTTACTGTGAGCAGAACATTACCTTTATGTAATATGTAGTTGTAAATGATATAAATTCGGCCAAAAACACTAAAAACAGGGCTCAGATCGTCTTTAAGACTAAAAAAAGTATCTTTAGTCGAATAAATTCACAACAAAAGTCACGAAAAGTTGCATAAAATTTTCGAAAAAGTCGGAAAAAAGTCGAATGAAATTTTAGGAAAAAAACGCCGAAAAGGAAACAGAAAATTGTAAAAAAATCACATTTCTCGCCAAAACATATACTTTAACATCAAACAATCTGGAATAATATTTAATAAAATTTAATAAAATTAATGCATGGCAAAATTTTAATTAGGTATTTTTAACATTTTTTTAAAAATCTGTTCAAAATTTCAATTATTTTTATAAATAATAAAATTCTTTTCCAAAATTCGATTATTTAAAAAAATTCAATAAAATGCCTCTCATAATTTGAATTATCTTTATAAATAATAAAATTATAAATAATAAAATTCTTTTCTGAAATTAATTTATTTTCAAAAATAATAAAATTCTTCGCAAAAATTTAATTACATTTAAAAATTTTATTTTTGAATGTTATATCAAAATGCTATAAATAATAAAATTCATCATGGAAATTCAATTATTTTCAAAAGTAATAAAATACTCCGCAGAATTTCAATTATTTTCAAATTTTTTTTAATTTCTTGTCAAATTATCATTATCTTCAAAAAATAAGAAATTTCATCATGGAAATTTAATTATTTTCAAAAGTTCAGATAACATACTTCGCAGAAATTCAATTATTTTCAAAACTTTTTTTAAATTTTCAAAATTTCAATTATCTTTGTAAATATCAAAATTCATTTACTTTTATCAGAAAATTTTATTGAGTAAAACTTTTTCCTTTAACTTTAATTGTCTGAAATCTTTAAATGTAAAATTTTAGTCCCGGTTTTTTCTCGATTAAAATTTCTGTCCCGGCTTTTTCCCGGTTTTCTCCCGATTGATTTTTCTCCCGGGTTTTTCCCGGTTCTCCCGGTTCTCCCGGTTGGGTGGCCACCCTGCTTTTGTTTTTAGTTCAATTAATTAAAAATTTTTTCATTATTTTAATTTTAATTATTATTATGGTTCTACTTATTGAATATATTAATTATTGTTATCATTTTTATATCGAAATAGTATAAGAATGAATAGAAGAAGGAAACCCAAATTTCGCTGTCCTTCTCTTTTTCAATCTCAACTTTACGATAGATTTACTTTTGGAACTCAAAATCATTTTTCGGCCTATTATCAGATTAGTTGAGTTCGTTCAGTTCTATTCCTCGCGTTCCTTGCATTTTACAAGTGATCACGAGCGATTCCGATTATAATTCGGCTTAGCCATTACATTTTACACATGTTGCAACCTCACCACCTAAGCTTTAAATCGATTATCAGAAGAGTGATAAATGAAACAATGTTACATTAGTTTTGCAACTTTTCGGTGTCTTGGTTTGACATCATCATCAGGCCACTATATTAAACAATGAAAATTATTTTTTAATATAAAATTTTTTTCAAAAAAGTAAAATAAGTTTAATTAACACAAAATTAATATCTACCTAGTCGTATCACAAAATATTAAAATAATTTGTTACATTAGTTACATTTGTAACACGTCTTAAAAACATAAAATACGTTCGAAAATTAAAAACGAAAAAGTTAAGACAGAACACGGACATCTCGTACTAGTGACAAAACAAGACTAAAATCTGAAGGAGACAATTTTGCACGTCATATAAACAGCACGTGTAGAGTCAATGAACTCAAAACAAAATAATTGAGATAAGTTCACTCTTTTAGTTTTCTTAATAGAGGAAAATAAGTATTGCTTAGAAGTTGTATATCTTCTTGCTTATTGATCGTATTATCGTTAAACTTAATATATAACATTTCAGAAATTAATCGTTTTTTATAATTTGATTCCAAATCTACAATTTTTACTTCATCAAAATTGAATGAATTATTAAGTGTAGTTAGATGTACATTAACTACAGATTCAATTTTTTTGTTTTTATGTTCTTTGATTCTTTTTTCCAAACTGCGTTTAGATTCACCGATATAAGTAGCGGAACAATTATTACAGTTAAATTTGTAAACAATACCAGTTTAGTTCCATTTGTTAGTTGAATCTTTACCTAATTTAACAACTGAAGTCAAAGACTTATTAACCATTGGAATTGACAATAAATTAGAATCTTTAAAAATCTTTGACTATAAATAATGTTTCTTTTTTGTTGGATTGGATGGCCTGAAAAGTAATTGATAACTCTATTAGAAGATGATGATTTTTAAAACCAATTAGTAATAAGTTTTTTATTGTCTTTAATCAATGTCATATCGAGAAAACTAATTTGATTATTAACCTCTAATTCATAAGTAAGTTTTAAATTTTTATTATAAGAGTTAAAAACATCTAATACTAAGTCGACATGATTTGAGTGGACACTTAATAGTATGTCGTCCACATATCTAAAATAAAAAACAGGAATACAGTTAAATTTATTTTTTAATAATTTAAACAATCACTTTCAAGGTCATCCATGACAATATCTGCAAATAGTGGTGATATTGGAGAACCCATAGGGGTACAGTAAATTTGTTGGAACATTTTTTCATTAAAAAGAAAGATAGTATTATCGAAAAGAAACTTAACACAATTAGTTAGATCAACAAATGGACTGTTTACAAGAGAAACAATCGGTCGTAGAGGTACATTTTCTGTGTGAATTTTTTGTAAACCATAAAATTTCGCTATCGTAGTGTTTGTCATAGTTAGTTGATTTTTATGATATTTATATTTAAGATAACCATTAGAATTGAGATGTTGCAGAATTTTGTAAGTGTCCGATTGAAAATGGCTATTGCGAGAAGGAAATAAGAAATTTTGAGTAAAAACGAAAAATTAAATGTGAAAAAAATGTCAAATTAGTTTTCTCGATATGACATTGATTAAAGACAATAGAAAACTTATTACTAATTGGTTCCAAAAACCAGCATCTTCTAATAGACTTATCAATTACTTTTCAGGCCATCCAATCCAACAAAAAAGAAACATTATTTATAATTTGTTGGATAGAGCTATCTTATTATCACATGAATCTTTTCACAAATGTAATATAGAAAAGGTGATCCAAATTAGATTGTTTAAACAAAAGTCTACATTAAACAATAATCAAAATTATGATAAATCATTAATCTATGGTCGCATTTCAAAAATTTGCATTCCATTTAATGATAATTACTGACAATTGTCAAAGATTTTAAAAGATTCTAATTTATTGTCAATTCCAATGGTTAATAAGTCTTTGACTTCAGTTGTTAAATTAGGTAAAGATTCAACTAACAAATGGAACCAAACTGGTATTGTTTACAAATTTAACTGTAATAATTGTTCCGCTACTTATATCGGTGAATCTAAACGCAGTTTGGAAAAAAGAATTAAAGAACATAAAAACAAAAAAATTGAATCTGTAGTTAATGTACATCAAACTACACTTAATAATTCATTCAATTTTGATGAAGTAAAAATTGTAGATTTGGAATCAAATTATAAAAAACGATTAATTTCTGAAATGTTATATATTAAGTTTAACGATAACACAGGCCGACAAGATTTACTTTCCAAGAATCAGACAATACTTTTCCGAAGGATTTGGACGTGCTGAATCCGATTCCGACCTCAAAATGGATCCATCACGTCAGGTTTTCGAGATATTTTAACCTAAAAGTGCAAAAAACCTATTTTTAGTTATATTTGATGTCATGTAACATCAAGAGATAATTTTTTTTTCTTAAAGGTCAATCTTGCTACTAAAAGTGCTACTCTTCCCCTTTAATATCCATTTTGAAATTTTAAAAAATCTTCATTTTTCTCTGAGTAATCGTTCATTGAATTTTCTAAGTTTGGCGAATTCTTCGAAATCCAAGTAGAAATAGACAAAACTTCTAGAATAAAGCATAATTTAACTACAAACATCTAAATTTTAAATAGTTTTAAGTTTGTTCAATATAACTGAATAAGAATTCGACATCAGATTGACAGGTTCAAAAATGACATATTGTAGGGAAATACAATCAATTTTAAATAAATCGTCTGTCATATTGTATACGCCATTTTGAATTTTGTGAATCTGATATTGAATTCGTATTCAGTTATATCGAAAATCCTCAGAACTATTAAAAATTTAGATATTTGTAGTTAAATTCAGCTTTATTATTAAAGTGTCTTTGTTTCTACACAGTTTTCGAAAATTTCGACAAACTCAGAAAATTCAATAAACGATTACACAGAGACAATAGAAGATTTTCTAAATTTTCAAAATGGATATTAAAGGGGAAGAGTAGCACTTTAGGCTCAATATTGACCTTTTAGAGAAAAAAATTATTTCTTGATGTTTCATGATATCAAATATAACTAAAAACAGGTTTTTTGCATTTTTAGGTTAAAATATCTGAAAAACCTGACGTGATGGGTCCCTTTTGAGGTCAGATTCGGATTCAGCATGTCGAAATCCTTCGGAAAAGTATTGTCTGATTCTTGGAAAGTAAATTGAATCAAATTTTGTTGGCCTGTGTAATACGATCAATAAGCAAGAAGATATACAACTTCTAAGCAATACTTATTTTCCTCTATTAAGAAAACTAAAAGAGTGAACTTATCTCAATTATTTTGTTTTGAGTTCATTGACTCTACACGTGCTGTTTATATGACGTGCAAAATTGTCTCCTTCAGATTTTAGTCTTGTTTTGTCACTAGTACGAGATGTCCGTGTTCTGTCTTAACTTTTTCGTTTTTAATTTTCGAACGTATTTTATGTTTTTAAGACGTGTTACAAATGTAACTAATGTAACAAATTATTTATTTAAATTTCAAAGAGCTGTTTGATGCAAAATTAATTTAAATGTAAAAGAATTATTTATTTGGATCTATTTAAACACAAAAGAAACAAAACGTTATTGATGAAAGAAATAATCAAATGAAAAATACATAATCACCTAGAAAATGTAACAAATTTATACATTATGACTGTTATACTCAATTACAGCTTTTAATAATCTTGTTTGGTACTCAGGGTGGTTTTCAGATACCCGATATTTTTCCCACATTGTTTTAAAATCAGCATGAACTGATTCCATCGCTTGTTCTCCGTAAAATCCGAGCCATCTCTTAGTACATTTGTGAATAGTTCCTCGTTTAATTTCCGTAAAGCAATTTGAACAACGTTTTTCATTTTTCATAGTATTCGATTTCTTTTTATTCAAACGTGGCATGGTAGCATTTGATCTTGCAAGCTCGCACAAGTAGCACTGACAAATATCTTTAGTTTGAGATCTTGTAGATAAAACTCTACTCTGAAAATTTGTAAAATCTGGTAATTTCAAAGTTTTAAGTTTTACTTGTCCTGAACCATTACTTGATATCCCGCGGTACACATTTGTTTTGCAAGTACCACACAGAACATTGGGTAACCTTTGATCACTTAAAAAATTTTCTATTTCACACTGCAGCACTTTTTCTAAATTCGATTTTAACGTGCTTTCCACTTTAAACATTACTTTATTCTTTTTCGAACATAAAAAACAAATTTTATTTCGATTTTCTTCATGTGAAAATGCGTGATTCGCATGAGATGTTTTTTCGATTTTTGACATTTTGTGACACGAAATTTTTCCAAGTACATATTAAATAATCACGAAATAGAATGACGAATTATTTTTCAAATTTTGTCTCGCAAAAAAGAATAGCTCGTTAAATGATTTAAAAAAAATGTTTTCTTATTATTTGAACCCTAAAGAATACATTTGAACAAAAAAATCAGAAGTAGCAAAAGCTTAGGGTTAAACTGAGTTCAGGCGACCCGTGGTGTGTGAGAGTGTGACAAGGGCGAAATATTTCATTTTTATCACAATATTCTCGAGACTTATTAATTTTTTTTTGATTGATATTGAAAATTTACCTGAAAATATATAATATACTATTTTAAATTTGTTTCTTTATTGTTTTTATAATTTGTGATCCTTTTTATATTTTTGGAGATTATAACTTATTTTTATTAAATTCTGACTGATTTAAAAATATTACAAGGTTTTAAGTCCAAGCTTTCGATTAACATATAAACAAAAATTATTCGTTAAATAGTTTGAACGCTAAAATAAAAAAACTGATTTTTGACTCTTTCCTCCTCGGTCTGCCGCATGCCAACCGTATGTCAACCTTCAACGTCTGGCGGCCAACCTAAATTGACACTTTGACAGTTGACAGCTGTTAAACTGTCTGTCAACTTTTGCAAAAGTGATGAATTTTTATAAAAATGTTCGTAAAAAGATTATTAGGATCGCTGATTTTGAATTTGAAAATGCGCAGGTGGCATAATAAGCATAAGCCTACCCCTTACTAACCAAGCGAGCCTGTAGATAATTGTGAAATTTGTTTTTATAAGAGTTGACAGTTTGATTGGCAGCTATCAACTTTCAAATTGTTATTTTTAAACTAAATTCGTATTTAGCGACCCCAAAATCCTTTTTTCGGTAATTTGAATTAAAAAATCACTTTTATCAATGTTGACAGTTGCTTTGACATTCGTCTTTAATACAAAAATTTCTATTTAAATCAATTTTAAAATCTTGGCGTCAATATCCATCAATTATAAATTAGAAAAATTATTATTGACGCCAAGATTTAAAAATTGCCTTAATTAGAAATTTTTGTATTAAATATGAATAATTAAATTTCATTTTTTGCGTATGTTAATCATAAAAATTAATTTCATATTTGTCATAATTCAAAATATAATGTGAAACATTATTTAAAAATTGAAATTTTTTTCTATTTTAAAACTTGGATGAATAAAATTATTATTTTTCTATTTAATAATTAAAAATGACATGAGATTCTCAAGCTAATTACTAATCAATCTTGGTTGTATAACGAGAGAGCATAAGTGGCAAGTACTTTGAAATTTCGTTTAAGATTACCTTCAAAGAAACGAGAAATGCTCTCAGTGTAACCACTAAGGACCATCACTCGAAGGTAGTTCTCAGCGAAAAGGGTTCTTAGTGAAGGGGGGGGGAGTGTTTTAGGGGATGAAAAGAGGGACAAGAGGTGAGGGGGGATTAGATATTAGTGACGATAGTAACTCGACGCTTCAGGCTATTTCACAGACGATAAAAGTGAAACTTAGCTTCAAGATGAGTAGTGTTTTAATTATTTTCCTACTTTTCTTTCTCTCCCTCCTAAAACACTTTGTATTATTTATTATTGTAGAGAGAAAAAAATAATAATGAAATCAACTAGAATCACATTTATTTTTTTAAATCAAATTATTACAAAATTCTAAAATATTTTTTAAAAATCTTTATTTTCTCTTTTTCTATCCGAATTTTAGAAAGAAAGATTTTATTTTAAAAAACAAAAATTCACTGGTTAAAAGTAATAGTATACACAAATTTCTGAAAATCATAACAAACGGAAATATTTATTATTGTGAAAATAATTTTAAACGTAAAATAATTGCATAATTATTAAACTGATTTTTTGGAGGATTTAAAAATATTTTTTCGAAAATCATCACGTTTGGCCGATTTTTTATTTTTTGTCACTGAATCATAAGGTTTGATTATATAATACAGTTTTTAAATAAGCGGGTTAGGAAATTGAAATTGTTTTAGGCAGAATTTGTAGCTTCTTTTTCCCCCTCTTGGCATATTGCTTGTTTTACGACTATTTTTCTTATCAATAGGAAATAAATACAAAACAGAGAGAGATGATATTTCACATGAAATATCCAAAGCCAAAGACTTGTTTAATTGAACTCCAGTAGTATCGTTCCCAATTTTCTTTCGTTGAGTCTTCTTCACTGGAAATTTAGAAAAAAAACAGTTTTAGTATTTAAAATTTCTGTATCGAAATTTGAATTTCAAGATCAGAGTTTCCACAAAAAATTAATTTTTTTTCCCTGCCTTCCAGACAAAATTTTGACTTTTCACATGACCCTAAAGAATATTTTGACTCGCTATCAAAATGATTGATACTCAACAAAGTTTTCTATTTCATTTATTTACAAACTTAACATAAATATTAATTAATAATTATTATTTTTTCCATAAGAATCAAGATTTAAAAAAATTCAAATTCACACCTTTTGAAATCCAAAAACATTTAAGAACATTATTATAAAACATGAAGATATCGAGCATTCTGAGTTTTCGACTCGGAGTGATCGCTATTTTCATCTTATATAATTTAGTTTAAATTTCTATAAAATTAAAAAAAAAACAATGAAATTATTTACAAAAATTTCAATAAAATCCTTCGCAAGAATTCAATTATTTAAAAAAATGTAATAAAATTCGTCGTAAGAATTTAGGGTAATTTGGGGTAAATAGAAACAGATTTGCTAAGTTTCACCAATATCATAAGTTTTTTTTTAATCGGATTACTTCCGGTTTTCTTGTAAAAAATATGCATATCATTAAATCGTAATAGGTAAATTAAACAGTAAATAAAAACAGTAGTTATATTAATTAAATAAAAAAATTGATTAAATTAAAAAAAATTTGAACCTTAGATAATCCCCAACAGGTTCTAAGTATTTTCCCATTTTCCATTTATCAATTAACAGCAGTATATACAAATAAATTTAGTATGAATTTTTAGTTTAGTTTGTTCCTCTTTATCAAAAAAACATTGTTCTTTCATAATCATACTTTTACCTATAGGTAAAAAACATAAGTCAAAAATTATGTCAAAATTGACCTTTTTTTTGACGTATAAGTCAAAAAGAGGATAAATAATAAATAAATCGTTATTCTTACCACAATATTTAATGAGAAGCAAAAAATATATTCTCTATTTATTTAACTACACGATTTCATTAATTTAGACTCAAAATTCAATAATACTTAAACATATTTTCATTACAATTACATTGATGCCAAAATGTAACATAGGTACATCGTTGTTCTGTGGAGGTCTTTATAATTATGAAAGCATATGCTTTCGTTTCAATGAGTGGTGCTATAGCGGACTGTCTATAGCATATGCTATAAAAATAAGGACACTATGTATTTGAGACATTGACAGGTGCTAAATTTATTGAAATACTTAACCACACATATTTATATGTTTATTAAACCTGTCGTTTTTGAAATTCTTATATAAAAAAGTATTATTTAAATTGTTTTAAAGAATTAATGACTAGTTAAATATAAATTCCCTTATACACGAGAAAAATCTCGCGCACGGTATTTAACCACAAAGTAACTGCTCAATGTAAGAAGCGAATGTATTAGGGGCTTTCTACAACAGCTTTTTTGATCGAAGTCAGTGTGAAAACGATGCGCGTGCAACTATTTTGCATGGTGCATTTTGGTCTTGTCGATGAAAAAAAGCTGTTGTAGAAAGCCCCTTACATTGCAGTGCGGCGGTTCTCGTCTATCACGAAAGTTAAGCAGCTTAGGTCACGGTTACTACATGTATGGGTGACCGATTGGGAACAACGTATTTTTCAGTCTTTAGTGACAAAGCTCTGTTTACAATTAAAAATGTTTAAACAAATTTTCGTTTTTTGAAATTTTTATTATGCCATCGTCTTCTATGGACCCAAACGAGTGTACAGAATTTGTTTTGAATTAAATTCATCAACATTTGTCCAAGATATGATGATTTATGTTTTAAAATTGAATGATTTTTTATTAGCAAAATTTTTCAGTTTTTCAAGTTTATTATGGAAAATATTTGTTTTAGACAATATTATATTAATATATTATATATTATATAATATTGAAGTAGTCAACAATACTTGAAGTAGTCGATTACTCATTTCGAGTCCGACTTCCAAATGAGTTGCAACAAAAATGAGTCGGGTTTATTTCTGTGAAAAGATGTGTACACAGAAAAAAACTGGACTCAAAAGGAGTCGCATATGAGACTCATTTCGAACTGCAACAAAAATGATACCCCTTCGACTCATTCTGAGTTTCTAGGGAAAAGACTCAAAATGAGTCTTAAAGGGTATCATTTTTTTCTTTACGATAAAATTACAATCACATTGGAAAAGCTAAGAATAATTTATAAAAATATGAATTGAAATAATTGTTTATAACTAATAAACACGTTGCACTTGTCAAAACATTAATACTTGCAGTCGATTAATTTTTTTATGAGAAATGGAAAAATTTTTTTAGGTTAGACATTTGTCAATTGACAGACAGGGATGGGCAACCATGGAAAACGAAACATGCGAAACACAAAAGAAAGTAACTAGAATATTGTTATTTTACTCATTTTGAGTCACTTGTAGTTGCCGATTACTCATTTCGAGTCACTTGAAGTTGTCGATTACTCATTTCGAGTCACTTGTAGTTGCCGATTACTCATTTCGAGTCACTTGAAGTTGTCGATTACTCATTTCGAGACCGACTTCCAAATGAGTTGCAACAAAAATGAGTCGGGTTTTTTTCTGTGTATATGTTAGTGTGTAAAGTTGAAAAAAAGATGTATATAAGAAGTGTTGTGTTAAAGGTGTGAGAATTAATTATAGTATATAAAAAATATGTGAACAAAAATTTCCTTTTTTCAATTTATCGTTGGTATATCTTTAACCACATTAAAGAATTAACTTAACAGTATGGTGTTATTCAATCGATAGCAACAACTAAAAAAATTAAAAGTACAAATTTTTGAATTATAAATATGATGCTTTCAAATTTAAAAACTATTGTCATTGACTAAAAAGCATCCCAGTAAAAAAAAAGTATTCAGAATAGAAAAAAAGTATTGGTGGTGACGTTCGGTGAATGCGTTTTCGCGACAAAACCGTATTGGTGGGTTACGGTGAATACATTTTGCTCACCGTGAATACTTTTTGTTTTAAACTCTCGATATAAAGATTCCCGTTATTATTTATTTATTTATTTACATTTAAAAATAAGAAATACTGTACTTACCATATACATACACACAAATAATAAATATAGCATATGAAATAAGAAAAATTATAATCTTCTTTTTCTTTATTAATAATGCATAAATAAAGCACTTTAAATAATTCACAAATACAATATTCGTTAAAGCACTTTAATTAATATACAAATACACTATTCGTAACTTAATGCAACGTAAACACATTTTGTCATATGTGTTAAAATCATCTTCTGTCAATTATTATTAATTAAAAACATTATAGAAAAAAACTATAATGCTGCTAATTGACGAACGGAAAATAGGAAAATGCTTAGAACCTGTTGGGGGTGGTCTAAAGTGCAAGGTTGAAGGCCGTATTTATTTAAAACACATTTTATTTAACTGAAATAACTGCTGTTTCTATTTACCCCATCTGACCCTAATTATTTTCATAAATATTCTTTACAAAATTTCAATTATTTAAAAAAAATTGTAATAAAAATTTTGGTGCAAGATTTAGTATTCAATTATTATCTAAAAATTTAACTGCGAATTCATTTTCAAATCCATTTTTATTAAAAAATTCTACGAGAATTCAATTATGTAAATAAAAAAATAAATAATTTATTGAATAAATGAATGTTTCTCAAAAAAAATTAAATAATTGAATTCCTGTAAAATGTTTATTATTTATGAAAATAATTGAATTTTTTACTGGAACTTTAAAAAATTTTTTTAGCGAAATTGAATTTTTGCAAACATTTGTAACATGACTAAAAGAAATATTTACCTGGTTGGAACCCCTCGTTGAACAAGATTTACTTCAGTATGATCGTTCTTTTCTGAAATATTAAGAGTAACTTCACTATAATGATCCGTTGGCCATTGTTTACAACGCCATTTTTGAACGATTTTCGTTGGTGAAAGTTCAATAAATTCCCCATGAATATTCCCACCGAATATTTCGAATTTCCCTTCTTTTTTTGCCTCTAATTTCACTGAACCTTTGGTGAAAGCTTGCACCATCTGAGAATATTTTTTGTAATTTTTATTAATTATTAAAAAAATTCAGATATTCAATAGAAATGATATGAAAATTTGAAGAAAGGAGAAAGAAAATCTGTTTTATAAATAAAATAAATTTTTGTAAATACCTCGGGTACTGTAAATACGTTATAAAACTCCTGTGCCCTACATTGAAATTTTTGCTGTTGCTTAATAGTCGTGGTATTAATTGTACAGCCATTTCCTTTATTATTAGATACGACAGTCGAGTTCATTTGCATCTGAAATAAGAATACATTTTGTTATTCAAATTTACTTTTCTTTTCTTGGAGGGCAACTAATTTATTACCGATTTATTTGAATTTATGTTAACTTCTAATCAATATAATTTAAGGAACAGTCAAAACAAATTTTAGTCCAATGTGATAATTTCATAATTATTATTTCTTACAATAGTAATCGAGATACTTTGCCCTCACGATAAGTTATGGTTTTTTGATTTCAAATTGTTTTAAGAAGAACTTCATGAGACGAAAAAATTGTGGCGACAAGGATAAACATAACTTATAAGTGACGGTTGCCTATGAAGTTACATTTATTCAGCTTTTAAGCGACAATATTTTGTAATGTTTTTTCGCAATTTTTCTACAAGTGGAATTTGAGATTTGATTTTATAAAACAAATTTCAATTCGTCGCTGGCGTTTCGTGTAGCCAATCGAACAGCATATTCAATGAGTAGTGCTATAGCGGACTGCCTATAGCATATGCTATAAAAATAAGGACACTATGTATTTGAGACATTAACAGGTGCTAAATTTATTGAAATACTTAACCACACATATTTATATGTTTATTAAACCTATCGTTTTTGAAATTCTTATATAAAAAAGTATTATTTAAATTGTTTTAAAGAATTAATGACTAGTTAAATATAAATTCCCTATAGAAATTCCATTATACACGAGAAAAATCTCGCGCACGGTATTTAACCACAAAGATACTGTTCAATGTAAGAAGCGAATGTGTTACATAGCAGCGCGGCGGTTCTCGTCTATCACGAAAGATAAGCAGCTTTGGTCGCGGTTACTACATGGATGGGTGACCGATTGGGAACAGCGTATTTTTCAGACTCAAAAAAATAAAAAGTGTGTTTGAATGTGTATGTCTGTGTGTTTGTCGTGAAATTAAAAAAATTTGATCGTTGATTCACAAAGAATACCTTCAAATTAACATAGTATGCTGTCAATTTAAGAAATATGCTTTTGTTTCATTGAAAGTGATACTATCGAATTATTAGAATCGGTGCTTTCAAAACAACAGCATATACGTTTGACAGCCCGTTATGACACTATTCAATGATTCAAACTCATATGTCATTGATTCAACAGCATTTTTTTCTCCGTGTAGAAATAATAAATTATTTATCTTTGTACATAAATAATTTAATACTTGTACAACTTTTAGGTAAGAATAATTTAGGGGCTGAATGCTATTACGTGTTACACGCCATGTTAAGTAAATGGCGTGTAACACGTTTTAGCATCCAGCCCCTAAATTGATTTGAAAAAGAATTTCAGTTCAAATTTAAAAAAAATTATAAGAATTGGAATAAGGATTGTGAAGTTTGAATTTTGAGAAATAATTAAATTTCCAAAGGTTTTGCATTGAAAGTATTTTTAATTTTTGATTCCTGGTAAACAAATAAATAACAATTTGTATTCAAATAGGTATTTATTAAACAAAAATATTTAAAATTTGAACATTTTTTTTGTAAATTCGGGGCCGTTCAAAAAATACGTAACGCGTTTTTCGATTATTTTTTGTAAAATTACAGAAAAAATCCTTAATTATTTATTGACTTTTTTGAATTTGGATTATTGCTTATTATAATGTCATCGCAAATTTGTCGAAAAAGGTCTCGAAGTCAAGTTAAGCAGAAAAGCATTATAAGAAAGAAATCCAGAAACAAGGTAATGTTAATAATGCAATGTTTATAATAAAATTTCCATGAGACTCAAAATTTATTCCAAACAAATAAGAAAAAATCAGAGGAAATAATTTTTTTAAGTAAATTACGATTAATTTTAAATAAATTGATTTAAATTGATAAATTGATTTGCTATATTTATCAATTAAGCGGCGTTTGTTTTAAAAACAAAAATAATTATTTGCTGTAATACAGTAAATTTGTTTTCATTGGAAGTTTATTTCGTTAGGATAAATTTTATATACTAATCAAATTATTTTAAATTATATACTTTAATTAATTTATTTAATATTAAAAAAATGTTGTTATAAAATATATTTGCTTATTTTTATAATTTTTTTAATTGATCATAATAAATTTTAAATAAAAATTATTTGATCCTCCCTTTTTTATCTATTTTATGCATCTCTTTGGCAACATAAAAAAGGAAAAATATATTCTTAGGGACAGGATTATGTTTCTCAGGCAGGGACAATAATTCATAAGAAGGTGTTCGCTGCTGTGCAGTCTCGTTGCAAAAAGCAATGCTTTACAAAATTAAAAATTTGTGAACAAGAAGAAATTCACAATAAGTTTTGGAATTTGAGTAACTACGTCGTTCAAAATGTTTTACTTACTTCTATGATTACTATGAAAGATTCAACGGGAAACAGTAAACTTACGAAATGGTTGTATCATTCAAATTGTAAAAATAAGAAGTTTTTTGTTTGTAAAGCTTTACTTTGTAACATTTTGAATTTAGGAAAAAAGCGAAATGAAACTGGGCAGAAAAAATTAATAGAAAATTCAAATTTAAATGATAATAGAGGAAAGCATGGTAATCACGCACTAAAATTAACTGACGAATTAAAAGTTCTTATTTAGACTCATTGTGAAAGTTTACCTCAATCAGAATCGCATTATACTCGTCGATATACAAAGTTAAATTATTTTGACATGTCAGATTTAACATTGCGTGATTTGTATAATTCATTTCTTGAGTATTATACATCTGTTACTGGCAAAATGGAAGTTCTGTTAGAGGAGAGTACGTATCGAAATATTTTAATAATTATGTCAACTTTTCTTTTAAATTACCAAGAAAAGATGTGTGCAATGTGTGCTCTGAATTTCAAATAAACAAGACCGATGAAAATCTATATAATATGCATTAAAAAAATGTTGAAAATTATAACGAAGTGAAAAAGCGAATGTTAAGCACCACGAATGTTTTACACTTGGAGTTCAATTTTGCACAAAATCTTCCTCTCCCTAAACTCTCTGTGAACGTTCAATTTTTTTGCAGGCTATTGTGGTTACATATATTTAACGTACATGTACATAATAATAATAATAATGTACGTTTTTCTTTTCTGCTAAAGTGGATAAGAATAACAAATGAGGAATGTCAATAAAATAATTTTTTCACAAACTATTATAAACAAATATGTTTTGAGATACTAAAAACTTTAAACAATTATGTCCCTAAAGTTTCGAATATTCAAATGAACGACAATATTTTTTTTACTTCTTCTAATTTGTATTTTATTTGCAAAACAATTGAAAAAACTTTAGCTCCATAAAAATTAATTTCCTGTGAAATAAAGCATTGAACAAATATCACTTGAGACTGCACATAGACGAAGGTTCATTGCGCGCCGCCCTGTCTCTTAGAAATTCAAATATTATATTATGTTAGTCTTACCATTTTGTTGATTAAGAGTTACTTTTTACTTTTTGCAGACTAAAATCAGTATTTATTAAATATTTCAGTTATAATGAAAGCTTAATGATCAACATTTACGAATCTAATGTCAGATTTTCAAAATGGCGGATCCAATATGGCGGTCGAGAAAATAAAAAATCCAACGGATTTGTTTAAAACTTGTTACTCGGGGGTTTTCGGGGCCGCTGATAACGAATCCGATGTCAGATTTTGAAATCCAAAATGGCGGACCTAAAATTCGATCAAATTGCATAAATCTTGAAATTATCCGCCATATTGGATTCACCATTTTAATTTTGTAAATCTGACATCATATTCGTAATCAGCGACCCCGAAAACCCCCAAGTAATGAGTTTCAAGCGTATTTGATAAATTTTTAAATCTTCATAGTCGCCATTTTAGGTCCACTATTTTGAATTTTGAAAATCTGATTTGAAATTCGGATTCAGCGACCCCAAAAACCTTAGTATGCACTTGGTCATTCAAATCGAATTATGTTTAGTATTTTATTTTTGAGATGGACATATATGGCCACAGACGTAAAGGTGGCACGTTTTTTTTGTGGCCATATATGGGCCATGGACTGTCAAGGGGTTAAAAATTGATTCAATTTTGAGAATTTAAATTTTTCAGTTTCTGGTCATTATTTTCTGAAATATTCATTTTAGAAAAAAAAGTCAAAGAAAAAAAAGATGCGCCTTTCAATTTTCTAGAAGATACTGTTTTTAAACATTCAAAATTTCCATTTTTTCCACAATTTCTACTAGGTTAAGAATTGTGAGAACCAGCAAGGGTTAAAGAATTTTCGACTTTGCAAAAAGAGATTTTAGTTTTTCGATGAAAACACCATGAAGATCAATTCTAATCACTTCCGCTACATTTTTCCTGTAATCTACGCGAAAAATTGAATAAGTATGCTAATTTTCAGCTCTCTAGGAAAAAAAACTGTGCGTCCCCCGTTACACCTCTGCAAACTGCCTGCCTGCGCAGGCTGGAGCAACGAGAGTAAGGGAGAAGTTTGAAGTCACTGACTCTCTTACTCTTGTACGTTACCATGACAACATGCAGGCAGGCAGGTTGCCTGCAGAGGTGTAACCGCAGCCTTAAGGAGACCAATGTAGTGTGTATGAAATCAACCATTTTCACGTCGGAAGTTCATAGTTATAAATCTTCTCGTATAGCGCGTAATGATCGCATATATAGCTGAAGTTTTTAAATGAATATGGATTTCTATAAGTATACTAATTCATGTATATACTATATACATTTAAAATATAAATATAATAATAATAAAACAATACAAAGTCCATATTACAGGGCTGGAATGGTACGACTTTTTTGTGAAAAAATGCGGCTAATCGACTTTTTCCAGATTTTTTTTATTCTAGAGTGTCGATCGCTTGACATAATCTCAAACTAAAAAGTGATTTGTAAAAGCAAATGAAACCATAATTAAAATGATTTTATCAAATTCAGAAAGATACAGTTGTACAATTATCAGAAAAAATTAGGTTGGACCAAAATTTGTTGTAAAGTAATAATTCAATTATAATAAGGATATACATATATTATTATTATAATTATTAAACATTTTGTTATTTTTCTTTAAGGGTCATTAACCAATTTTGATCAATAATAGCTCATTCTGCTCATTAAAACATTTTATACATTTACACTAGTTGAATTTTGTTTAAAAGTTATTAAAATATTTTTTTTAATTTTACTTGTTTATTTACTCTTGAACAAAATATTTTAAACAAAATTTAACAAATTTTATTGTAAGGAATGTTTCAAAGGACTGAATTATAGCTTTTATAAATAATTAAATTCTTTTGAAGAATTTCTTTGTATTTTTTAAAAATTGAATCCTTTGGTGAAGTTTTATAAAAATTCTATTGAAAATAATTGAATTCTTCCAAAGAATGTTATTATTTATGCAAATAGAATTTTTGCGAACAATAGAATGGATTTTTTAAACATAATTGAATTGTTTTGAAGAATATCTTTAATTTTTCCAAAAATAATAGAGTTTCTTTAATAATTTTAATTAAAAATTTTAACTTTTAATAATAAATAGATCATTATATTTCATTTTCATAATTTTATTATATTATTATTACTTTATTATATTACTTATTATTTGAAATTATTTTTAATTTAAAAATACAGCAAAAATAAGATTAAGAGGGTTAGGATCTAATCAAGCGACTACGTATGCGATCGTTTACCATCTACAGAATGTACACGTACTACTGATGTACTTCCGACAAAATGCTGCGCCTTTCAGTGAAGTACATGCATATAAAGCTGAGTCTCCAATAGGTGCCAATATGCATGTGCAAGTGCCAGTGCCAAACCCATTTAAAATATATTGTGCATTGGCACTGGCATTTGCACCTACATTGGTACCTATTAGAGCAGCTTAAGATTGGTCTCCTTAAGGTTATGTTATTCAGTGGTCACGTGCCCCATTTACTTTATTATGGAAAAACTTCCCACTGATTAACATGACCTTAAGTCTAAACTCCATGCAGGATTCGCGACTTGGTCGTGTCAAGTCGGTCTCAAATTTCTGTGAATGTGAATGTGCCTTTTTTCTACATTTATTTAATTAATTTGTTTACGTGAAGAATTTGAATCCCCTTTATTGCAGGGGATACATTATTTTTAATTAATTTATTTAAATTTGTTTTCTCTTTTTTATGTCTTAAATGAAATTAATTGTCCGTTTAATTTGAATAAACTATCTTAATAAATTGATTTATGTACAATAACTTGAAACATAATTATTTGGAACGAGAAAATGTCTGGGTCAGACTCAAATAAATATGGTGGATCTCCAAGGATTGGTACGGGTACACTCTGTAAACTACAATTCTCGAGGTAGAGGTTATAATAGGAATCGAAATTCAGATAATCCTAGAAGCATGATCACTAAAAGAGTCGATTATATGAAACAAAAAACCAGAATTCAAAATCAGCACCTTTAAAAAGATCTCACTTTACGGCTGCAGTTGATACTCCCCATGTTTCTCCTGCTTCAGGCGGGACTTAATTTAATAAAAAAAAGTATAGCGGTAGAACGAGATCCTAACCTCAATCTGTCCGACTCTTTTAATGATCTTATGATTAACCCTGAAATACAAAAAGTCCCTACAACACCAGATTCTATTATTCCTTCGAAACTAATGCCACCAAATCAATCTACAACCGATAAAGACGATACACAACCACATGCCGCAACAAACAGTAATAAAGAAAATGTTGAGAGATATGTAAAAGACCCTCTTTTCTTTTGGTCTTCTATTGAAGACTATTCTAAATTTTCAAGGTACTCTGATTCATCTTCTCCCCCATTTACCGTTCTCCTTGAAACCACTATCCTAGGCAACGATTTAGGAAAAATGGACCAGTTCGCAGTTGCTGACCTTGTACGCCAGTATCCTATCGTTTTTTGTGGAGACTTTAATGCTCAATCAATGACATGGGGTTGAACTTTTGATTCTCCAAGAGTATCAAAGTTGTCCAAAATCTTTGAGCATTATGATTATAATGCTCAAAGATTTTTTTTCTTTCTCTCATTGATCACCTTCCAACTAGATATGATCAACGAGGTCGTACTAATAATAATCTTGACCTTATAGTGGTGTCTGAAAGCTTAATTCCACAAGCATCGATTGAGGTAATCGAGGATTCTTATGGCTCAGATCACCTGTTGGTTATTGCAACTTTCGACACTAGTCCAAAATATATCACTTTTAACTCGAATAGAATAAATTTCAAAAATGTTAATTGGCTAGAAGCAGAAAAATATCTTTTATCTTTAGTTGAAACTCTGGAAAAATTGTTGGATGACAATGTGGAACCTAAATTTATTTAAGATAAATTTATTCTTGAACTTACGGAAATACTTGAACTAAGAGGCGCTTTCCGTCCGGTAAATCATCCTGGTAAAAGGAAAGTTGAACCTTTATGGTGGGATGAGGAATGTGAGGAGGCTATCGCTCGTAGAAGAGAAGCTAGAAAAAACTGGATCAAAAACCAAACCGCTGAACTTAAAATACAATTTGAAGAGATTGACAATGATTCCGTGATATTCCAATCTTTACGTAAAAAATTAATAAATTCTAAAATACCTGTCGTTGACTCCTTTTGAAATTGGAAACGAAAATGAACCATTCGATCAATTTAACTCTCCCTTTGCGGATATTGAATTCAACACCGCGCTTCTGGGTTCTAAATGTGGTACTGCTCCTGGGTTAGATGGGATCACTTACGAATTAATCCGTAAACTCCCCTCCTTTGTTTTGAAATTTGTTCTAAGACTTTTTAATAGTATGTTTTATCACTCCAATTTTCCCGAAAGTTGGAGAAACACTATAGTTATATTTATACCGAAGCCAGAAGGAAAAGTATTTCGGCCTATTTCTCTAACATCTTCATTTTGTAAATTGTTCAAAAGGCACGTGCATAAAAGACTTGAGTATCTGACGGAGTCTGAGGATTGGATTCCCCCCTCACAATATGGATTTCGAAAGGGTCGCTCAGTACTAGACTGTGTGGCAGCAGTCACTACCGATATCACACAGGGGTTTTTTTAAGAAAACAAGGTACTTTGGCTTTGGCAATTGATATAGAGGGTGCTTTTAATAATGTACTGCCTAATATAATGATAAACGATTAAACAAACCTGAATGTTCCGCATAAAATAATTAACTGTGTAAACTTTCTAATGTCTAAAAGAAACCTCTTCTTCCACCCACTGTGTGACAAACCGGAAGTCTGTGGAGTAGGAGTTCCCCAAGGTGGGGTTCTCTCTCCCTTATTATTTGGTATATACCTGAGATCTCTGTTTCGACTTTTACCACTTGAGGTAAAATCAATAATGTATGCCGATGATCTCATGATCTACACTAGATACACTTCTATTACTGATGCTTTAAAAAATTTGAAGGAGTCCGCTGAGATTCTATCTGATTGGTTGAAATCTTTGAATCTCTCCATTTCTATAGGGAAATGTCAACTCACATTGTTTACCCGTGATAAACTTGTAACCAATGCTGTTAAGTTGAAAACAATCATACAATTAGTGCTAAGAACTCTATTCTTTATTTGGGTATTGTTTTAGTATTGTTTTTCTTGTTGGGCTGCTACGCTTGGAGGAACAACCCTGTTATCCAGAGACTACAACTGCTTTACGAGATGTCCAAACAGAAAAAATATAAAATGGTTAACTTTTGTAAGATCCCACTACTTGAATCGTATTGCAGAATTAAGGCCAGGTTCCTCCAAACAATTTTCAAAAATTCGAAATTTTTTTTTTTGACGTAAATTGCTAGCAAATACTCTTAGAAATAATATAGAATTAGTCCCAGAGGTCCGCAGGGCCCAGAAGTAGGTAAACAAGAGGGGAGAGCGGAGCGCCCTAAGCAGCAAATCCGGCCGCTCGAGCACACGAACAAAAACTTTAAACGCGTTTTTCTCGAAACCACCTTTTTTCAACTGGGTGTCACTCTCATTTCAGAACCATTGAACTTATCAACATGATCCAAACGGCATTTTACTCTTCAAATGTCCCTCTATGGTGTGAACTAGAACTAAAAATATTCATTGTTATTTAAAAAAAGTTATAAACAATTAAAGGTGAAAAAAACAGGGTAAAAAATTAAAAAGTCCGTCATTTTGTTTTTTTCTTATGAAAATGTTTCATTCTAGTTCACACCATAACCAATGTAATACAAAATAAAAAACCGTTTTAATTTTTGATTTCAGTTGATTCGTTCCTAAGAAATCGTGACACCCATCAACAAAAATGACTTCGTTCAACAGCCATTTCCGGAGCCTCCATTTTGAAAAAAATGTTTTTCTAATAGTCCTTTAATGTATCTTATTTTATAAAAAAATTTAAATAGAAACAATTTTTTTTAATGTAAATAAGAAAAGTTTGAAAAAACACGTTTTTTTGGAGGAACCTGGCCTTAAGAACATTGTCGGTAATCCCAATAGAACTAAGAAAGTATCGTATTTCGATTATTATACTTCAGAGGAACTTACAACCGAAATTGATGTAGATCTACATGCATGTTTTTTATTTAAGGAACACCCTATACTAGACTCGGCCCTGAAAAAAATCTTAAATGAGAACTACTAAAATCATGTACAATATTACACTGACAGTGCTCATGATTTGTCTAACCAATCTTCTAGTGCTGCTTTTTATACACCAGAATTCAATCTAAGATCTGGACTAAAATTAAATGGCATAACTACCCCTCCTTCTGGTGAACTCACAGCTATAGTAAATGCCCTTAAAAGCATAAAATTCTCCCAAATTAAAAAGTCTATTATAATCTCTGTCTGTCCTGTGGCTCTACAACAAATTCAATATTCAATTTTTCAAAAAAAACAATACATCCTTTGATATTAAAAATAAAGCAAATAATACTCTTTTAAAAAGTATTGATTGTCAAGTGTTATTCTTTTGGGTACTGAGCCATTTAGGAATAAAACAGAATGAAGAGGCGGATAAAATTGCTAGGTTATCCCCCTTATTAAATTGGGGACGATCAGTGGGTGTCCCTGTCTGGGCCGCCGAGTTTGATACGTATGCCCTTCTACGATCCGGAGGTTCAATTGTCCACGTGGATATTGCACATTTAAAATAAGATGTTAATTCCATTAAAATTTAGCTTCCTCAATATAATATAGTAGGGGAGACCGGGGCTAAACCGGACGGATTTGGTCTTTGACCAGAAAACTCATACAAAAACATACTTTTTGCTAAAGTGTAATATACCGTTTTGAAGCTTGTACTTTCACCTACAAATCGCACTTGTTCGATTTAAAAAAAGTACAATAGCTTTAGAGATATATTGCTTCGAAGGCGACTACCTCAAAAGCGAAAATCCGAAAATTGGTGGGGCTAAACCGGACACCCCATGGGGCTAAATCCGACACGGCCAATTAATTATAGAATGAGATACAAATTTTCTTTTTTTTTGGTAAAAAAGTCAAATCAATTCTTCTTTTATTTATTTGTAGATAGTTCTATACAAAGAATATAATATAATACGTAAAATCGGTAATAATTATAATATAAAATGAATTACAGTTTTCAGGCTTGTCTGTTTGTAGCAACTCGCTTGCGAATTCGAGTTTTAAAATAAATTCTTTATTTATTTATTTATAAAGTGGTTCTAAGCAAAGAATATAATATAAAATGGTTAATTAATATAAAATAAATTAAAGAATTCAAAGATTTGGTTGTTTTTAATAACGATGTCCGATTCAGCCCCGCACACCGTCATCTAATAATTAACCTGCAATATATTTTTTCTTCTTAATGTTTTCCATTAAACTTTTTTCTACTAAACTCAGTACACCTTGAGCTAAAAAAAATGGCCGTATGATATTTGCACTTTAATTTTAACGATAAAAACCCAAAAAAATGAAGAAATTTTTTTTTTAATTTTACCTCAAGAAATGACATTTTCACATATTAACGGCAACTATTATTATAAGAAAATTGACACGTCCCTAAAACCTCATGCAGCATTATATGTTTTAGGGACGTGTCAATTTTCTTGTAATAATAGTTGCCGTTAATATGTGAAAATGTCATTTCTTGAGGTAAAATTAAAAAAAAAATTTCTTCATTTTTTTGGGTTTTTATCGTTAAAATTAAAGTGCAAATATCATACGGCCATTTTTTTTAGCTCAAGGTGTACTGAGTTTAGTAGAAAAAAGTTTAATGGAAAACATTAAGAAGAAACAATATATTGCAGGTTAATTATTAGATGACGGTGTGGGGCTGAATCGGACATCGTGATTAAAAACAACCAAATCTTTGAATTCTTTAATTTATTTTATATTAATTAACCATTTTATATTATATTCTTTGCTTAGAACCACTTTATAAATAAATAAATAAAGAATTTATTTTAAAACTCGAATTCGCAAGCGAGTTGCTACAAACAGACAAGCCTGAAAACTGTAATTCATTTTTTTTAATGGATTGTCCTTACATTTTGCAAGTTTATTGCAGTCATTAATACCTAAAATCTGACACAAAAATTTCCAAATATATTTACGTAATTTTTTTATACAATTTTTTTTAAATTAAAAAAAAAATTTTTGTATTTTTTGAAATAACTTTTTTATTTATCAACATTTTTCTGGTCAAAATTACATTCCTGACAAAAAAAAGAATCGATTGATGTATATAAAGTATACATTTTATCAAAATTTATAAAATTCATTAATATTTATATTTTTCACAAAAAATTCAAATTTCGTATTTTCTGGAATTTTGAAAATTTTACTTTAAAATAATTACTTTATATTTAAAGAATAAGCAACTGGTACATATTATATTGAGGAAGCTAAATGTTTATGGAATGAACAACTTGTTAACATAATTTTAATACAATTTCTGGAAAGAATTCAATTTTTAAAATTTTTTATAAAATTCAATTTCTCATATTATAATGTTAATTAAATTACTGAAAAGTAATTAAATTATGAAAAGTTTCAACTTTCAAAAATGTTATCTTTGGGTCAGAATTTCCTAAACGTATCACCTAAAACTAAAAAATTTTCTTTTTAAACCAAAATATTCTTTTGGACTCCTAATATGGTTAAAAAGAATTCCTGAATAGATTAAGCAAAAAAAATGTTTTGTAAAAGTTATTGACAATTGAAATTCTTAGTACTGCTTAACTAAGAAATTTTTTTCTCGAGTTTTAGATGATGGATTTAAAAATCAAAATATCCGTTTTTTTGTCTTGAATTGCACTATTTGAATATAGTTTTTGTTCAAAAATTTGTTTATTTTAAAAAATTTTTTTATATAATTTGTTTATAAAATGATAATAAACAAACATGTTCTTCACATTCTAACGAAAAAATTAAAATTGTATTATATTCCTTGAACGTCTCCGATTCTAAAACCGTTTTAAAAAAATGAGCCTCAATTAGGAAAAAGTTATTAATTAAAAACTGCAGCTCCGTGTAGAGCTCTCAATGACGTTAAACTCGCGCTACACACATTGACATTTTTACTGCTCTAATAATACAATTTCAATGTTTTCGTTAGGACGTGAAGAACATTGGCATTTTTTACAATTTACTGCTCAAAATTGTCTAGAACCTACAAATTTTATCGGATTATGATGGTCTTGGTCTTAAATAAACAAATGTTTATTATTAACATTTTATAAACAAATTATATAAAAAATTTTAAAACAAAAAATATATTCAAATAGTGCAATTTAAGACGAAAAACCCATATTTTAATTTTTAAATCCGTCAACTGGAACTCGAGAAAATTTTCTTTTAATAAGCAGTACTAAAAATTTCAATTGTTAGTAACTTTTACAAAATAATTTTTTTTGCTTAATATATTCAGGTATTTTTTTACCGCATATTAGGAGTTAAAAAAATATTTTGGTTCACAAAGAAAATTTTTTAGTTTTAGGTGATCCGTTTAAGAAATTCTGACCCCTTTTAAAATAGAAAAATTTTACATATTAACGCAAGTTAATAATAATTGTAGTTAATTGCTAACTTTGCATAAAATCCTACTAATGAATATAAATTTCAATTTTTTACACCTGCACTCAGAAAAAGAGTTGGCTGCCATAAACAATTAAATAGTTGCTATAGCGCGATCCAATTAATTGGTTAGCACATCCAACTATTGGATACTGTATCCATGCGAAAAGGTACCCCAGCTATGTATGTAATGCAGTAATATGTTATGCAGGTAATGCAGCTAAAAAGTTGGATGTATCAACCAAGAAATAGTTGCCCCATCCAATTAATTGGATCGCTCTATAGCAACTATTTAATTGGCTATGGCAGCCAACTCTTTTTCTGAGTGTGGTTAATGAAACTTTCAAAGAGTAGCGTTCACAATTTTCATCAATAGATAAATATTGAAATTTTATAAAATTTGTTAATTTTTTAAATATACCTTTAATTCATTATTAAAAATAATTCAATTAATTCATTATTAAAAATAATTCAATTAATTCATTATTAAAAATAATTAAATTAATTCATTATTAAAAATAATTGAATTAAATCATTAAAAATTCAATTATGTTCAAAATTTTTTAATTTTTCTTGTCGAATCGGTGGTGGACACAATCTACACGGACTTCGTAAGGCTTTTGATAAGGTTGACCACAGAACTCTCCTGCCAAAGCTTACGACTATGGGTTTTCTGAGGGATTAATATCGTGGATTAAAAGTTATCTCACTGAAAGTACTCTTTCAGTGCGAATTAATTCCTATTTTTCTTATGTCTTTTTAGCTACCTCGAGTGTTCCCAAACATTTTAAAAACCTGGAAAATTTCCATTTCTTAAACTGGAAAATCTGTAAATATCAGGAACTTTTAAATTAACAAATGCGTGACAACCCTGATCAAGTGTTACAGTAAATTTCTAAAGCAAAACATATAATAAATTTAAAATATTTCTGACCAAAAGTCAGAATAAGAATAATCGTGATATATTTAAATTATTTGAAAAATTAAGTAGACTTAAATGTATATTTTTGGTGTCGATGAGTAAAATTGTGAAATTATATTTGATTACTAACACGTTTAGCTGAAACATGATTTGCTGAAGAAGCTATAATATTCTAAAACTATTAGAACCCAGAAGAGACTAATAAATACACTTCCTATAAATTAAATTGCAATATGGGGGGAGGGTTAAACATAAATAATTAAAATTATTGTTTATAAAATTGATATTAAAAATGTGTAATTTTTAAATTTGCAATTATACAAATATTTTCATTTAAAAGAATGAGCAATTTCGTGAAATCAGTGTGAGTTTAATTAATATATTGTTAACGCATTTGAAGTTATTAATTATTTTTAAAAACGTTTATAGAAAGTGAATTTATCATTCGGTAGTCAAATATTAAATAAGAAAGAAGCTATCAATTTTCTTAGAAAAAATTATTTTTATTTATTACTTCTTACTTTCTTATAGCTTATAGACATTTATTTAAAATATTAAATTATTTGTAACTTGATTCGAAAATTGATAGCTTCTTTCTCATTTAATATTTTAAAGGATGTTGTATTGTTCCGTTATAATGCAAAAAAATAACAAAAATCTTAAAAAACAGTTAAAAGTGTTCTTTTGTTTTATTATAAACTACAGATTTTTAAAACAGTTTGAAAATTTTCGAAAATCAATGAAATTTTTTTCAACACAGAACAGTTGGTCGGGCCCAAAAAAACATCAAAAAATTTTTAAGGAAAAATGTTGTGAGGGAATAGTTGTTTGTCTTATTCTAATCTAAAATAGTATAAAATTAAACATTCAATAACGGTGGTGGAAATTTTTTCTATTTTTTCCATTAACAAAATATTACAACAAAAATAAAACAATTAATAACTAATATGCCGATTACAATAAAGTAATAAAACATACAATGATTACACAAAATTGTTCTCTCTTTTAAAAAAAATTGCATGATTGTAAATTTAAAAATTTAATATTTTCAACAACAAAAAAATTCAAAAAAATTATCAAAAGTGTTTTTTTTATTGTAAACTACAAGCTTTTATTAAAAGTTATAACATTTAAAAAAATGAATACAATATTTTTACGTTTAGCTGGCCCGGCCAAAATACTTAAAAAAAACTTTCTATTTTAACACTATTTTTGTGCATGCAAAGTTGCAAGTTGATGCAATAAGTATTTCAAGAGTTAGCGTGTGAACACCATTGTGTCTACAGACAGACACGAAGACAGACATACAGACAGCCATTTTTTCTAGACCATATTTTTCGGACTCAGGGGACCCCAAAACGTCGAGATTTCATGAAATTATCGAAAGTCAATTTTCGACCAAAACTAATACTTTCTCATGTGATGGGGTTTGTAAAAAATTGGGGTATCCAAAAATTATTTTATAAAATGAAAATTGTTTTATTTATTTTTTATTAGGGTCAGTCCATTATATTTCACCTAAAGCCGTTGCGGCCTATTTTTAAAAAAATCTCATAATTTGTAAAAATGATGTTTAATATCCGTAGATTTTATTTTTGAGAATTATTTTATAAAATTTTTTGATTTAAACATAGAATTTGAATTTTTAAGTTGAGTTGCACAGAAAAAAGGTTAGATTGACAGTTATGAAAATTTAATAAAGAAGCATGGAAATAATTTAGATCATACAAATTTCTTGATTGATATTTGTTAAAAATGAGCTAATTTACTTGTATAAATAGATTATTATGTAAACAAACCCAAATTAGTAGATAAAAATTGATTTTAATACTTAACTATAAAATGTCAAAATAAATAAATATTTAAAAATTTATTACTATTTAATGTAAAGTATTTTTAATCTACTTTTATAATATTTATAATATTTTATAATATATCCAAAAAAATGCGTTTTTTCAGCAGATTTTTTAAACTAAATTTAAACTGAAAAATAGTTCGTTCTCCATCACGAAAATTTAATAGAATGAAAAAGAAGGTCAAACTTAAATATCAAGACAAAAATTGGATTTTTTGATTAACCGCCTGAGAAGAAATAAGTGATTAAAATCACTGAAAATCATGAAACACTCAATATTAAAGGTAAAATTTTTTATATTTCTATATTATAAAATTAAAAAGTTAGCACATATTATAAAAGTACATTAAAAATACTTTACATTAAATAGTAATAAATTTTTAAATATTTATATACTTTTTAGAAAAGTGTAAATAAAATGTAGTGACTTTTGACATTTTATAGTTAAGTATTAAAATCAATTTTTATCTACTAATTTGGGTTTGTTTACATAATAATCTATTTATACAAGTAAATTAGCTCATTTTTAACAAATATCAATCAAGAAATTTGTATGATCTAAATTATTTCCATGCTTCTTTATTAAATTTTCATTAACTGTCAATCTAACCTTTTTTCTGTGCAACTCAACTTAAAAATTCAAATTCTATGTTTAAATCAAAAAATTTTATAAAATAATTCTCAAAAATAAAATCTACGGATATTAAACATCATTTTTACAAATTATGAGATTTTTTTAAAAATAGGCCGCAACGGCTTCAGGTGAAATATAATGGACTGTCCCATTATTATTTCGATAATATATTCTTGAAGAAACATAAATTTTTATTTTCAAACTATTTTTAAATTTTCTTTTTAAAAAAATCAAAAGATTAATTACCTAGTCCTAAAATGTTTATTACAAAGTGCTAATTTTTTGGAAACAAGAGAAATAATGAAAAATAACATTAATAATTTTTTTAGATTAATAAAAATAGTTTTGAATTATTTGAAAAATAAAAATAATATCTCGAAATAAAAAAAAATAAATACCTATTATTAAATTTAAAAAAATAAGAGTGAAAAAATAAAGAAAAATAATATCACTGAAAAAGAGGCTAATTTCACTCAATTGTTCAATTCTTTTTTAAATAACTTCGGAAAACGATAAAAATAAATATTGGCACTGAAAATATATAATCTTTAATTCTTTCTCTTTCCTATTACTGCATAAAGAAATTAAAATATGTATCAGAAAATTATTTATAAGCCGTTTTGTTGTGAGCGACTTTACCTTTAAATCAGGGTAAATTCGCTCACCATTATTATTCTGGCAAAATGAATTATAATCTGCAAAAATAAAACTACATATTCTTTAGAATCAATAAAGGAAAAAATTAAGAACAATTTTTCAAAGTTATTGGAATAAATATTTAATATTGTTTTACCAATAAGTAATTATATTCAATCATTCAATTAAACGTACTCATAACCATAAAAAATAAGGTTAAGTTTGACAGTTTAGTGCTTAAACCGTTTTAAATCGTTTAAATCCCAGTTTTAAGAGTACTATTATTAAAAAAAATCGAATTATAAATTAAAATAATTAACATACTTAAAATATCAAAGCCCAAACATCTTTTTTGTAGACTTATTTCCTGAGTGAATTTACACTACAAATTTGAATTTTTTTTAAATTGACGTTTTGCAGAATCTACTTACTGCTTTCAGTTTTGTGCTTTATGAAAATCATGTTAGCTATACAGGAAATGTAATGATCAGAATGATTCAACTTTAAAATTTTCAAGTAAAGCTTTATTTCCTACGTTTTCATACTAATTGTTCAATATGAAAATTACTAACTTGTGGTTTAAAAATAATTTTTATTAAACTTTATCAATGAATCTGCTGCAAATAAGTTTTTAATTAAAGTTTACTATTTATATTAACCAAAACAATTGTCAATCCTAAATATTTTTGTCTAAAAAGTATGTTAATCGAATTTAAAAAAATAGATATCTGTTGAGCGAATTACCCTACATGAGCGAAATAGCCTTTCTTACGGTATTTATCTAAACATATTAAAAAAACAAAAGCATAATCATTACTAACTTCAGGTGTGGACAGCCTGGACAGAATTAATACAACGATTATTATAGTTAAATAAATAAATTAATTAAATGAAATAATAATTCTAATAAGAATTTATTTAAAAAATAACAAAGTTTTGAAAAATAATTGAATATTAAAAGCGTTATAAAAAGAATTTTAAGAAATATATCAACTTTAAAAGGTTTTTAAATTGAAGTATTTTAAACATTTTAATCGCCGGAAAATTTAAATAATATTTAAATTTTTATTAAAAAAATATTAATATATTATTTTAAATTTAACATTTTATTTTTAAAGAATTTTATTCAACAATTATATAGAATAATTGATTTTGGAAAACATTGCAGTTGTAATTTTTAGAATTAATTAAATTTCAAAAGGTTTTAGATTTAAATTATTTTAAAGATTTGTTCAAAAAATTATTGAAAATTTAAATAATGTAATGTAAAAACTCTAAAAAAAATTTCAGTTTCTGAAAAATTGTAATTAAAATTTTTTAAAAATATGTTTTAAAATTTCAATTTTCTTCACATTTTTCTGAATTTAAATAGAAAACTATTCTTTTATTCTTACCTTAACATTAAACCCTGATGTAATATTGGAAATACTTTCTTTAAGTTCCGTTTTCTTGGGAAGAATCATTCCTTTCGTAAATTCTGTAAAAAGAAAATAGAAAATTGTGCAAATTTTTTTCTAAATTACGTATTCGTCGGGATTTTTTTTAAATTAAATTATTTTTTTACCTTCCTTCAATGAAGAGACGTATTTACTTAAATTTTCTCTAATAATTTCCTTCCCTTTTGTGTGCAAAAAATGCTTGACTTTTTCACCTTCATTGGTACTATCTTTCAAAGTTATTTCGATCTGTGAAAAAATATTTCATTATCAAACTCTCGCGATCTTCAGTATTATTTTTTTTT
The DNA here is from genome assembly GCA_032872475.1 of Leptopilina myrica (nomen nudum). Lineage (NCBI taxonomy): Eukaryota > Metazoa > Arthropoda > Insecta > Hymenoptera > Figitidae > Leptopilina > Leptopilina myrica (nomen nudum). The sequence continues at coordinate 11,678,508 of CM065467.1, forward strand.
TAAATTAAAATTATTAGTTTAAGAAACTAATTTAGACAAGCAAATACAGATTTTTGTTTTTTATTTTCACAAACTTACATTTACTTCGGAAATATCATTCTCCTCGGAAAGATTAGGAATGTTAATTTTTCCTTCGATTTTTTTTTCTTCTCCGGGCGATATCCATTTGAGAACAATATTCCATTCGTAGAAGAAAATTAATTTTCCTTTTCTATTATTGGCTACAGCTTCACCTTCGCATTTGTCGATAGTAGTTACAAAACACTTTACTGCAAAAATAAATTTATAAAATACAAAAATTAAAAAAAATCGAAAACTTTATTTTACATTATTTCAGATAATTGTAGAGTATACATATGTTTTAGTGGTCAAAATAAATAGTCAAAAACTCACTGTCATCTTCTTCAATTTCTAAATTTGTAAATAATTCCTTTATTTTATCTTGTGACCAAGCACAAGCATTCTTCTCCGTCCTAAAATGAATGAACATGTTTTTAAATATTTTTCCTGTTGATAATTTACATAAAATACGAACAAGTTGTCGCATGAAATTAAGAGAGATAAAAATAAAAAAAAAGTTTAAAAAATAAAAAACAGTAACAAAGGAAATCGATAGTAGAAATTTTTACCAATGCCAGTTATTGACATTTGTAGCGTCAGGCCTTTCCTCGACAATCCAACGTGGATCTCCTTCACCCCATTTGGCCATTTTTCCCCCTTAAAATAGAACTGTTTTTCAACGTAAAAGTTTGCAAACTTATTCTAAAAAAGAAAGGAAATAATTTCGATTACATATTGTTCTTTTTAATTGGTAACAGCAAAACGCACGTGATCAAATATTTTAAGAATGGAACATAACCTAAAATTTCAAATGTTCTTTCTTTTAACAAAAACATCGTCATTGTACTTGATTTGTACAAAGAAAATTTTTTAAATAATAGCAAATTTTTCAATTTACTTACGATAAGATTGACAAGTTGAGTGTTAAAGTAACAATAAAATACGCGATGATGTTCGTCTCTCTGAAATTTTTAAGTTAAAAAAATGTGTCTTTTATATTTAATAAATTAAACAAAATTGTTTTTACAAAATTAATCAGAAATTTAAATTATTTTAATCATCAGAAATTAACTAATTGTTATTCTGAACACTATTTCGACTTTTTCTTAACCCTGTATTTAGCAATTTTTCTAAAAGTTTTTTCTCTTTATGTAAATTGGCAACACTGTAAAATTTCGATTTTCTTCAGGAAAGTTCTAGAACTGGAAGTTGTTCCTTTTAAGCGGGAAAAATTCAAACATTGCACTTTTTTTAAATAAAAACATTTTAAAAAAAAATAATTTAATGTTTTGAAAAAAGCAAATATCGAGAATCATGCATTTTTTAATTTTATTTGGGTTATTGCTTGTTTATATTGTGTACTGTTTTGTAATTTTTTTTATTTAAAATTTGATTTTATACTTAAAGGTGCTTGCACACTTCCAAATTTTTCAGCGAGCAGCGAATTTTCACGGTTGTGAAACCTGTAGGCAGGCAGGCTGCCTGCAGAAAGGAATATATTAATTTGAAACAAAAATGCTTATAAAAAAAGATTATAAATTATGTATTCTTACCTATGTCATAACAGACGTTTGTATCCAATATTTTTCAAAATATTGTTACAGTGCAAACATTTGATTTATTTTGATTTGATTCATCTACTATTGTCAAACGTTCAAATTGCAATTTATCATAAGGGATATATGGATGAGTTTTGGACTTCAATTTTGTTGTCATTTTTTGCAAATAGTTTTTAATCTGAACTTTTAATTTCAACTCACAAATCAATAAATATGAATGAATGAATCAATCAATACCAATTAATTAAATATAAGTTTTGAGTTTTTGACCGTTGTTACAATCGTAATTTGAAAAAGTGAGGTTATGTATGTCGAAAACTGCCAGTGACGCGTCACTGCACAACCCTGCTGAGAGTCGTTGTGACCATATTTTTAAAAAATCTAATTTTCATATATGTGAAACCACACGGAGAGAAAAATCTAGCTTTAATAGTATAACACTACCTATAGTAATTTTGCATGGACTATAGTCACGCTTCAAATGCATGAAATTCATACCCAAAAACCATGAGTCCACGCTTTTTGGGTATGAATTCATGCATTTGAAGCGTGACTATAGTCCATGCAAAATTACTATAGGTAGTGTTATACTATTAAAGCTAGATTTTTCTCTCCGTGCAGGGTGGCCACATGTCAGTAAAGTCAGGGAAATGTCAGTGAAACAAAATTTTTGTCAGTAAAGTCAGGGAAATGTCAGGAAAAAAATTTTTTGTCAGTAAAGTAAGGGAAATGTCAGGAAAAAAATTGTTGTCAGGGAAATTAAGAAAATTGAGATTTTTTTCGACTTATTTTCAAAAATTGCGACTTTTTCGACTTTCCTTCCAAACATTTCAAGTATTTATTTACAAAACGTTTTTCGTTTCCCGTTTCACGCTGACATGGGACGGCACCTTAAATATTTGTTGTTTATGGACTTTCAATATTTTTTTGACAAAGTTTGATATTTAAAATTAAAAATTGCTTCGAAAAATTAAAAAAAAAATTAATTAGTTAATAATTTTTTAATTAAATATCAAAAATTTTCAAAAAATAAAAATTTGAACTACTGTCGTAATTTTCAATATTTTGCATTGTCAATTTTTTTACATAGGGTAAGTCCGGGGTAGATGGCCATAGTTTTTTTAAAGTACTGTAAAAATTATGAAAAAGCGTTTTTTGTCTAAACTTTTATTGGTAATTGAATATTAAATACTTCACTTTAAAATAACGAAACATAAAATAAAATATTTTCATAGCTAGAATCTTAAAATTTACATTTTTGAAAAAGTGCATTTGGCCATCTCTCCCGGAATGTCCGGGTGAGATGGCCACATGTGTGCGGGAGAGATGGCCACTATCTATAATTTTTTAATTTTAACTTAAATTTAATTTCTAATCGTCCACATTACTTTCCTCATTTTCTGGTCGTATTTTGAACATTTTTCATGACATTCAGTACAGTTCCTATGTACCCAAAAATTTCAAATATTGCACTTAATCCAATCTTCAATTAACGTTGTTTGATTGTAACTTTTGCGTCAACCTACAAATAAATCTCAATCTCTGGTGTCAATTGGATCAATTATTTTATTCTCAGACATTTTTAATTTGTTTTTCATTAATATTTCTTAAGTATATAACATTAACATCAAAAAATTTTAATAAAAGTCATCAGTGGCCATCTTACCCAATAATTAATGATAAAAGTAAACATAAAAATATTAAATAAATAAAATAATTTTCCCATTCATTTTTTGTTTACATCGAAGCGTGGGTTATGCACTACGCATTAAAATTAAAAATTATATTAAAAAATAAAAATATGGTGACAAGAAATCTGAAATTTTCAACTTATTTTAGACCCATGCAAAAAAAATAAACAAGGATTACACTTACAGTTTAATTATTTTTTATTAATTTATTGTTTAGATTTAATATGAATCACAGAAGGTTGAAGAATACCCCATAATAAGTGATATTTCTTTAGAAATTCTGTAAAATATTTGAACTGGCCATCTCTCCCGTATGGCCATCTCCCCCGGACTTACCCTACTTATTTCATGATTCTAAACAATTAATCGTATAGATTTTCAAAAATTTTAATTTTTTGAAAAATAAAAAAAATGTTAAATCAGTTAAAAATTACTTTTATTAATTTTATATAGTGTAATATGCTTTCAGGTATTGAAAAAGTGTGAAAAAATGTTTGATACCGCTGAAAATGTCCAATTTTGATTGGTTTAAATTTTACTACTGGTACTGAAAATATTCAACTACTTCTACATTTTTTGATATGTTTTGTTACTAATTTTTTTATAGGCTCTTTTTACGATTCTGAATAATCAATCGTATGAATTTAAAAAAATTTTAATTTTTTCAAAAAAAAAATTTTCAAAATGGTCAAAAAAATTTTTTTTTTAATTTGAACATTATATAATAAATTTAGATCCTTAATAATGCCAGAAAATAAATTGGCACCTCTCAACAGCGTAAATATCGTAGGGTTGAAATTTCACCGGTCCCTCCCCTTAAGGATATGCATTCAAAATATTTAACGGTGTTGCAGGTCGAGAACTGGGTAGTGTTGCCAACCCACTTCCCCTACTTTCCTGTATTTTTTCACTTTGATCACTTTTTAAAAAAAAACTAAGCACTTAATCGAAAAAGTGGGCCTTTACTGGGGAGCGAAATTAAATAAAGAATTAGTGGAAAGAACCCCGCACCGCATAGATGGAAATTTGGGGTCCGGTGAAATTTCTTGTAACTTTGTAGTTTAGTAGTTTTTGACCTCCTGAACAAAAAATGTTAATGACAAAACTGAAAAAAATGGACAGATTTTTTGTTATTTAAGGTTACAGTTTAAGCAAATACATTGTAAGATATTGAAAAGTTGAAGCATATTTTAGACCAATAAAAAAATAAACAAACTCCTCCTACTTTTAAATTAAATTTTTTTATTTGTTGGTAGATTTAAACAAAATAAGGAAAAAAATTATATTTGAAAAATAAAAATAAAAAATTATAAACCCCCAAAAGAAAAAATGGATATTTTAGACCAATAAAAAAATAAACAAACTCCTCCTTCTTTTAAAATCAATTTTTCTATTTGTTGGTTGATTTAAAAAAAAGGGGGAGGAAAGTTATATTTAAAAAATAAAACATATAATTCAAACCCTCAAAAGAAATAATGCATGGGCAAAAAAACAGCTATGGTCCCATGCGTTATTTTGCTCATGGGAAAAAAAGGCCGCTATTTTCATGCAAGTCGAACAAGTGAATGACTTTTACTCCCTGTCGTCTGCTATCTGAAATCGCCACTTTTGGGCCTTTGGAATAAAAATTATCGTAAGTAACACGGGACTTAAAGGTAGCCATTTATTTACGATGATTTTTGTGACACGAGTGGAGGTCTCAGGGCGCCTACGGCGCCCTCGACCTCCACTCGTGTCACAAAAATCACCGTAAATAAATGGCTACCTTTACGTACCTTGTTGCTTAATATACTATTTATTTCATTTTATGCTAAGCCAAAAGTTTTTTATTAAAAGATTTTATTTAACAAATACCAAAAAGCGAGATTTTCTTATTTGTGTAAAAAAAATTGGAAAATTATTAAACAAAATTTTACGTATATTATTTTGTTAAAGAGTTTGTAATTATTTTCAAAAAATCTAAAAAAAATTATGGTCTACATTTCCAATAACCTTTATAAATAAATAACAATAATCTTGGACAAAGTTTAATTATTTTGAGGAATTTAAATAAAATTCATTACAAAATTCAATTACCATTTTATAAATAATAGTATTCATCACAAGAATTCAAATATTTTCAAAAATTTTAATAAACAAGTTGTATATCCAGATGTTCATTACATAAACATTTTGCTTCCTCCCCAGGTGGTACACGATAACTAAAAGGCATCAAAATGTTAACATCTACTCAAATCGATAACTAGAAGTTATCAAAAAGGAAAGTGTGCCCGCTGGGTCTTTACGATAAGAAGAAAATAAATTTCTAATAAAAGTGTGAATTTTTCGCCTTTAATTGTGATTAATTTCGTAAATTCAAATACAATATATACTTTATATATATATATATATATATATATATATCAATCGATCCGTTTTAATGCAAAGAATAAGATTTTTGAAAAAAATAGTAAAAATTTATTGTACAACAATATAATGTTGATGAAAGAACTAATTTTTTGAAAAAAATGGGAATTTTTCAACTTTTATTGTCATTAACTCTATAAAATCTCATAAAATTTATACCTTATATTGACCAATCGATTCATCTTGGTGCAAATTTGAAAATTTTGTAAATTTAACGACTGCAAAGCTTCCTCACGAGGAAGCAAAATCATGTCAAAATTTCAATTATTTTCAAAAAAATTCTTATTTCGATGATTTTTAATATTCGACTAAGTTTATAAAATTTCCCAAAAAAATTTAATTATTAAACAAATGTTTTTTAAAAATTCTACGAAAACTTTCAATTTTTTTTAAACAAATTTTTTTTACGTTAACGAGGGAACCAGCAGGGGCTTCGCTCATAGCCCTTACGGATACCCATCTCAAAAATTTATCCAAGTTCTAAAAAAATTTAGTTCAGAATGCATTAAATTACATTTCAAAGCACCCGAAATTGGATCCACCATTTTGATTTTTCTAAAACAAACCTCAGATTTGTAATCAGGGACCCGTAAAACCCCCCTCTACCGAGTTTGGTCAATTTAAATGAATAAATAAATGTATTCATCTAAGGGTTAATATATAGGGAAGAGTGAGGCAAGACGGGGTACTTAAGGTTTAAAACGCAAAAAAATGAAAATTATCGAATTCATTTTTCATTATTATTTTTAAATATCATCTTTAAGAATCATAGGCCAGTCGTTGGGTCGAAAAAGTGCACAAAAATGCAACCTAAAAAGTCTCCGTGGTTTATTGTAGTTTGGGGGCTCCACATAAGAGCCCCAGAGTTTGCTGTCGATTATCAGTTGCAAAAAATAGTGTAAACAATCGTCAAAGTTTGGAAAACGTGGTTTTTCGATGACCGACGCTACGGGTTACATTTTAGAGGAAAAAATTGTTATTGAAAGTTGTAGAGCTTGGAAATAGCTTTCAAATGACTGGTCGTACGTTAAAAAATATTAATTAGTTTAATTGCAAATGAATTTAAACCATTAAAAATAGCACTTTTTTAATTGTTTAATAACATTGTTAATAATTCATCAGGAATATTCTTCTTGCGAAACTGAATAAATCCCAAAAAAATTTAACTCGATCAGATAAATAGTTTATGCATAATTCCATTTGTTAACTAAAAACATGTAATTTTTCTTTTTTTTAAGTACACTAGAAGAGTCACCCTTGAAGCTAGGTAGGATTTTTTTTTGAAAAGATTTGTGAAAACACATGAAATTTAATGCCGTTTATACCAAATTGATAAAGTGAAAATTGTCAAAAAAACGTACCCTTTTTTAAACTCCATTATTATACATTTATATAAAAAATATCGGATTTCCATTTAAGTGGGATGAAAGTTTGACTCCTCACTGATTTCATGAGAATTGAGTCACTGATTCACAGTGAAATTTCACTGATTCAGCTTTAGTGAAGGCGTTTTGCTTCCTGTTTCGAATTACATGTTTTATAAAACTATTTTTTTTAAAGTTACTACGACTTTAAAGATTACTTTCTCTCTACATGCTTTTGATAAAGATTGCGAAATTAAGAAGACTTACAGTAGAACCTCGATTATCCGAGGTAATGTGGGGAAGAGGTACCTCGGATAATCGAAAACTCGGATAACACGGAACCAATGAAAATTTCAAAATTTTAAATTATTTTTCAAGTGTTTAAAGTGTTAGAATAATATTAGATGACAAAAATGGACGAAATTTTAAATGGAATGATCACAAACAGTGGTTTTGTAAAATTTACTTTCCAAATTTAGTCGCTCGATCCGTTTTATCCGAGTTATTCCGCATTATCTGAGCATGTTTAGTGCCTCGGATAATCCGGAATCTCGGATAATCGAGGCTCGGATAACCGAGGTTCTACTGTAAATGTATGTTTTTCGTGTTGTTGAGTAAAATTGTGAAATTATACTTAAGGGGTTACATATCTTTTTGGGACTCAAAAAATTGAAAAAAATTTTATTGTTTATTTTAAAAGTATATATTACCGAGAATGTTTTCCATATTTTCATTAAATTCTGTGCATTAAAACTAAAGTTATTAATATTTTGATCGCGGTACTCCTCAAATGGTCAGAACTGAACATGAAATTATTACCGATATTAATTTCATTCATTCTGTCCGCAAGAATTCCGTCTGCACTCCTGCTGTGTTTTTGATGCACTGTAAAAAATCCTAAGGATATTACCCAGACAAGGGGAAAAGTGACGCTTTAAATAAGGTTATGTTGCCACATTGAATGCGGCACTTTTCCCCTTGTCTGTAAAATTGCCACATTTAATGTGGGTAATATTCTTAGGATTTTTTACAGTGTGACAGAGAAGAGTTGGAGAGAGAGAAGTTAGAAAGTAACGCCTTTTTCCAGTGGTTAAAAACAAAGTTTCCTGTTTTCTCATTGGCTTTTTATCTATTCAACAATTCAAAGTTGAAAAATGCATTTTATTCATTTAAAATGTAATATTTTTCTTATTTGATTTATTTTTTATATTCTTAACTGAATACAATTAATTTTCTTTTTGTTTTCTTTACTTAATTATTGATAATAATAATCTTGGTATTTTTTCGAAATGCAGGTCTCCTTCCCAGATTGAAAAGAGCATAACGACTATTAAGTCTAATTCACAACTAAAGAATTGCAAGTTTCACTAATTTGTTTAAAACGAATTGTAAATTGAACGAAATTCGATGTTTCAGAAATGACATTTAACCTAATGCGAATGTAAACAAATAATATTTATAAAGAATTAAAATAGTAAATACTGTTAAATTACTAAGATTTGTGTCAGTTTGATTATTTATGTGACAAAATTTTTAAATCTTATAAATTTCTAGTTTTATAAAGTAGATTAAATATAAGTGTAGTTTTAAATAAATTAGTTTCTTTAGAATAAATATCTAAAATAATAATTTTGTAAACGAATCAATAATAAATATAATTTTTGATTATTTAAACGTTTATTATTGCGAATTTTCGTTATGGAGTAATATTTATTAATATAATTTCAATTTTTGTTAAGTAATAATGAAAGTAATTTTTAAATTCTGAATTAATTAAAGATTTCAAATTTAATTTTAAAGAAATTTGAATTAACTTAATTATAGTTGACACTGTTTTCCTTGTAACATAATATTATTTTTGACAAAATATAATGATTTGTAATTTACAATAAATCGAATTCTCTCTAAACCTAAAAAGCAATGTTTTATTTACAAAATTAGTTATAACTTAATTTTTGAGAATACATTTTTACAGTAATAATTATATTAATGAATTAATATAATATTTGATTTATGATTTATGAGATTTTTAATCTTGATATTATTTAATTTAACTTAATGTTTAATTTATTTTATCATATTTTAACCAAATGTTAATATACATAAAATATAATTTTACATATTTAGTAATTAATTCATATGTTAAATAATCAAAAAATAATGTTCCAGAATTTCTATATACGATAAATTGGATAGTACTAAACTAATATACACGAGTATTTTATTAAACCAAAATAAATTTTACACTAAAGTTTAATATAACAAATTAGAAATTTATTTATATTACTATTTACTGAAATTTAATAAAAAATAATTTCCCATACACCGAATTGTAATTTTGCATTATTTTTAAATGTCTTATTTTAAATTTTCTATAATTTGTTTTATAACAAAATTTTATTTATTTAAATTCTCCAGCGTTAGACATCTCATTTCATCTAAATTGAAAATATAAGAATTGTTTTTTAGTGGAAAATCAATAATTTTTTGAAATTGCTCATCCCTGGTATTTGCATAGAATGTTAAATAAGAATAGCAACATCTGCATCTACTTTACCGATTATACGAAAACATTCTATGTAAATACCAGGGATGAGCAATTTCAAAAAATTATTGATTTTCCACTAAAAAACAATTCTTATATTTTCAATTTAGATGAAATGAGATGTCTAACGCGGGAGAATTCAAATAAATAAAATTTTGATATAAAACAAATTATAGAAAATTTAAAATAAGACATTTAAAAATAACGCAAAATTACATTTTGGTATATGGGAAATTATTTTTTATTAAATTTCAGTAAATAGTAATATAAATAAATTTCTAATTTGTTATATTAAACTTTAGTGTAAAATTTATTTTGGTTTAATAAAATACTCGTGTATATTAGTTTAGTACTATCCAATTTATCGTATATAGAAATTTTGGAACATTATTTTTTGATTATTTAACATATGAATTAATTACTAAATATGAAAAATTAGATTTTATGTATATTAACATTTAGTTAAAATATGATAAAATAAATTAAATATTAAGTTAAATTAAATAATATCAAGATTAAAAATCTCATAAATCAAATATTTTAAGGTTATGCTATTTTTAATTTACATTAAACAAGAAATTTGTTAAACTACAATTTTAAAGTAAAAGAATTGGTTTTAGATATCATTAATACATTTTAAAAATAGGTTAGTTTTCATTTCATCAATATTGAAATTACTCTAAACAATAATATATTAATGAATTAGAAATGAGCTTAATTTTTAAATGCACAAATGACACTCGGTATGAATCTTTTTAGATCATATAGAAAAGTTGGAATAATATCAGTTTGCAACAATTAATTATTGAGATAATTTATAAATGTCCAATTTGTTACGAATTCCATTTAAAACTTGTTTGAATATTGATTAAATCTTTTTTTTCATTTTGTAAAATTATTTTTAATACAATGTGAACTTTTACGAAATTGAATATTGCATATTTCTTTAGGATTCGAAAGTTTTTATAACCTAAAAAAATAATATATGAATCTGTATTTTTAATAAATTTAATATTTTTTAATTACTTTATTACAAAATTATTATATTAAAAATTAAATTTTAATGTAATGTTTAAATATACATTATGTAAATTAATATAAACTTATTATTATTACTAATGAATGTAATTCAAAGTATAATAAACTGAATCGCTGTATAGTGTAATTTTTATTTGTTTTATTTTATATTTTCTATATATCTAAATATATCAAATAGTATTTTATTCAAACACTACCTATCAGAATGTATTTCTGACATAACTTTAGTATCAAAAAATTTTCTTTTGAAATATTTTTTTTGTTAGAATTTGAATGTTTTACAATATTAATTCATCTAAAGTACACTTTGAAATAAAATCAGTTTGTTAGAATTATTGTTTAGAGTAATTTCAATATTGATGAAATGAAAACTAACCTATTTTTAAAATGTATTAATGATATCTAAAACCAATTCTTTTACTTTAAAATTGTAGTTTAACAAATTTCTTGTTTAATGTAAATTAAAAATAGCATAACCTTAAAATATTTGATTTATGAGATTTTTAATCTTGATATTATTTAATTTAACTTAATATTTAATTTATTTTATCATATTTTAACCAAATGTTAATATACATAAAATATAATTTTACATATTTAGTAATTAATTCATATGTTAAATAATCAAAAAATAATGTTCCAGAATTTCTATATACGATAAATTGGATAGTACTAAACTAATATACACGAGTATTTTATTAAACCAAAATAAATTTTACACTAAAGTTTAATATAACAAATTAGAAATTTATTTATATTACTATTTACTGAAATTTAATAAAAAATAATTTCCCATATACCGAATTGTAATTTTGCATTATTTTTAAATGTCTTATTTTAAATTTTCTATAATTTGTTTTATAACAAAATTTTATTTATTTAAATTCTCCAGCGTTAGACATCTCATTTCATCTAAATTGAAAATATAAGAATTGTTTTTTAGTGGAAAATCAATAATTTTTTGAAATTGCTCATCCCTGGTATTTACATAGAATGTTTTCGTATAATCGGTAAAGTAGATGCAGATGTCGCTATTCTTATTTAACATTCTATGCAAATACCAGGGATGAGCAATTTCAAAAAATTATTGATTTTCCACTAAAAAACAATTCTTATATTTTCAATTTAGATGAAATGAGATGTCTAACGCGGGAGAATTCAAATAAATAAAATTTTGTTATAAAACAAATTATAGAAAATTTAAAATAAGACATTTAAAAATAATGCAAAATTACAATTCGGTGTATGGGAAATTATTTTTTATTAAATTTCAGTAAATAGTAATATAAATAAATTTCTAATTTGTTATATTAAACTTTAGTGTAAAATTTATTTTGGTTTAATAAAATACTCGTGTATATTAGTTTAGTACTATCCAATTTATCGTATATAGAAATTCTGGAACATTATTTTTTGATTATTTAACATATGAATTAATTACTAAATATGTAAAATTATATTTTATGTATATTAACATTTGGTTAAAATATGATAAAATAAATTAAACATTAAGTTAAATTAAATAATATCAAGATTAAAAATCTCATAAATCATAAATCAAATATTATATTAATTCATTAATATAATTATTACTGTAAAAATGTATTCTCAAAAATTAAGTTATAACTAATTTTGTAAATAAAACATTGCTTTTTAGGTTTAGAGAGAATTCGATTTATTGTAAATTACAAATCATTATATTTTGTCAAAAATAATATTATGTTACAAGGAAAACAGTGTCAACTATAATTAAGTTAATTCAAATTTCTTTAAAATTAAATTTGAAATCTTTAATTAATTCAGAATTTAAAAATTACTTTCATTATTACTTAACAAAAATTGAAATTATATTAATAAATATTACTCCATAACGAAAATTCGCAATAATAAACGTTTAAATAATCAAAAATTATATTTATTATTGATTCGTTTACAAAATTATTATTTTAGATATTTATTCTAAAGAAACTAATTTATTTAAAACTACACTTATATTTAATCTACTTTATAAAACTAGAAATTTATAAGATTTAAAAATTTTGTCACATAAATAATCAAACTGACACAAATCTTAGTAATTTAACAGTATTTACTATTTTAATTCTTTATAAATATTATTTGTTTACATTCGCATTAGGTTAAATGTCATTTCTGAAACATCGAATTTCGTTCAATTTACAATTCGTTTTAAACAAATTAGTGAAACTTGCAATTCTTTAGTTGTGAATTAGACTTAATAGTCGTTATGCTCTTTTCAATCTGGGAAGGAGACCTGCATCCCATTTTTTCATTAATTCTGTCCGCAGTTTGAAGTTAGTTTTTGTAAATGCTTTTGTTTTTTTTCGTTTTCAAAACACTTTGTTTGGCACATCAAAATTATACAGTTTTTTGATTTGTCAATATCAAAATTTTTATTGTTTAAAAAGAAAGAAGGTTAAAAGATATTGTTTTAATAAAAAAGGTAAGAAATTTTCATAATATTGATTTATAAATTTTATATAATTTTTTTAATTATTAGTTTCTTTTGAAATAAACAATTGTGAAATTTTTGTTTTTTAATTACAATTTTTAACAAATTTTTTTTCCATTTTAAATTATTAAAAAAATGTGTAGGAAGGATTTGTGTATTTCATAATTACAATTTTTATTTTTTTATGTATATAAAGATATTTTATGTTTTACTAGCTAAAAAACGCTCAAGTATTTTTTCATTCTAATGATAATAGATATTTAATAATATAATAATCTAATAATAATGTCTATTGACAATTCACATTTTTTTTTATTAAAAAACAAAATATTTCATTTCATTTAAAGAATTTCTTTAATAAGATTTAATTTTTTAACCTTCTAAAAATTAATTTATTATAAGATTCATCTAAAAATTAATAAATAAATTTGCATAATTTCTTTTTCTTTATTTAAAATCGAATAAAAAATAAAGTAACTTGAACTATTTATATATCTCCATCAATATTTTTTTAAAAAACTTTCATTTTGTAATTAATTTTGACAATCATATTGTTTTTACAAAATTTGTAGTATTTTTTGCATAATTTTCTATATATTTATCACAATTTTTTAAATAAATATTGATTAATAAATAATACTAATTAATTTCATCTAAAAATTAATAAAAAAATTTGCATAATTTCTATTTCTTTATTTAAAATCGAATAAAAAATAAAGTAATTTGAACTATTTATATTTCTCCATCAACATTTCGTCGCTTGGGGGCAGCAACATGCCGACTCAGCTAAACGGTGAAAAGGATGCCGTTTCAAAAAGAAAAGTGAAAAACATGCCATTTCGCGAAAGCGCTGAGAAACATCTCTTCTTCAAACGAACGGTGAAGAACATGCCTTTTCAACCGTTAATATCAAATATAATATTAAATAAATATATAATTAATATAATAATATTAATAATTATAAATTAATCAATTAATTAAATTAATTAATTAATCATTAATTGTTTATAATTAATATAATATTATTAATATAATATGAATATAAAATATTAACTGTTGAAAAGGCATGTTTTTCACCGTTCGTTTGAAGAAGGTATGTTTCTCAGCGCTTTCGCGAAATGGCATGTTTTTCACTTTTCTTTTTGAAACGGCATCCTTTTCACCGTTTAGCTGAGTCGGCATGTTGCTACCCCCAAGCGACGATTTATTAAAAAAACTTTCATTTTGTAATTAATTTTGACAATCATATTGTTTTTACAAAATTTGTAGTATTTTTTGCACAATTTTCTATTTATTTATCACAATTTTTTAAATAAATATTGATTAATAAATAATAAGAACTAATTATTTAGTATTTTTTAATAATATGAATTGAATTGAAGTCTTATTTATTTTTTAATAATTCTAAAAAATAATTATTAAATTAAATATCTATTGATTTTATTAAGTTTTTTGCTTTGCTGTACCAAGTTTTGAATTGGATTTAAAACAAAAAATATTTAACATTTAAATTTAATTTTCAAAATGAAGCAGGTGCTGGTGACAAATAAAAATCATGAAATTTCTTTTATTCTTTTCTATTAAAAAATAAGTGTTGTCAAATATTTTTTGTTGGAAAAATCGAATTTCTATATTTTCTTTTATTTATTTCTAACAAAATATGAAAATTATTTAACAAAATGTTAATTGTTATTAAAAAAAGATTAAAAAGTGGAATAATTTCTTTATTTTTTAAACATATAATCTTTAACAAAATTTTGATTTTTTAGAGATAGATGATAATATAAATGTTTTGGCTTAATTAACTATTTTTTAATAATTTCTTTTTAAAATTTAATACTGAAAATAAATAATAATAAAAATTGTATAGCTTTAATTAACTATCAATTGTATTCTGGGTCATTCCAGCGAAAATCGACTAGAGCTGGTTGCTCGAAGATTTTAAAAAATTCTGTAATTAATACGAGCGATTCCACGTCAAGTGATCAAGGGGTCTTTTTGTGTAATGTTTATTTCAATAATTTTTTACTCTTAAACAATTAAACATACAAATTTGACAAAGTACATTTTGGAAAGGTTTTTTCATGCTCTTTCGATTGGAAATAAGCATTTTGAAAAAAAAAATTTGACCCAAAAAAATCAAAATTAAAAATAAATTTTGATTTTTCAGGGAGATGAATACGATTTTTTTTTTTTTTTTTTAAACGAAAGCTGAGGTTTTTTCCTAAAAGGACATATAAATGATAAAGTGGGACTAGAATGTTTAAACATTGAAAAAAAGAGTTTTCTACTCGCTGGAGCGCTCA
The DNA here is from genome assembly GCA_032872475.1 of Leptopilina myrica (nomen nudum). Classification (NCBI taxonomy): domain Eukaryota; kingdom Metazoa; phylum Arthropoda; class Insecta; order Hymenoptera; family Figitidae; genus Leptopilina; species Leptopilina myrica (nomen nudum). The sequence goes on from CM065467.1 coordinate 11,693,947, forward strand.
AAACCCGGTTTTTAGCTCCGTTTTGGAGAAAATTCTTTTTTTCAATGTTTAAACATTCTAGTCCCACTTTATCATTTATATGTCCTTTTAGGAAAAAACCTCAGCTTTCGTTTTAAAAAAAAAAAAAAAAAATCGTATCCATCTCCCTCAAAAATTGAAATTTATTTTTAATTTTGATTTTTTTGGGTCAAAATTTTTTTTTTTTCAAAATGCTTATTTCCAATCGAAAGAGCATGAAAAAACCTTTCCAAAATGTACTTTGTCAAATTTGTATGTTTAATTGTTTAAGAGTAAAAAATTATTGAAATAAGCATTGTACTGAAAAACACAAAAATTTAACCCCCCTCCCCCTCGGAAAATATTGGACTAGGTAAAAAAATATTTTCACGAAAAATTACTATCTATGAGTACTACCCAGTAAAAAAAAATGTATTCAGAATAGAAAAAAAGTATTGGTGGTGACGTTCGGTGAATGCGTTTTCGCGACAAAACCGTATTGGTGGGTCACGGTGAATACATTTTGCTCACCGTGAATACTTTTTGTTTTAAACTCTTGATTTAAACACTCCTAAGCAAAGTTGAGAATATATATGAAGTGCGTGAGTAACGTGATGTATAAAAATGGCTATTGCGAGAAGGAAATAAGAAATTTTTAGAAAAAACGAAAAATTAAACGTTAAAAAAATAAATGTCAAATGTTGATCGATTACCATATGCTTTACTATGCCTACAATGCATGACAGATTAAAGGGAGCCTGACGTTACCGGCAGAAAGTTATTAGGAAAGTGGAAAATTTTGAAATTGAAAAGAATTCACTTGGATTTCTTTTCAATTTCAAATTTTTCCGAAACAGTCACATTCAGTACAATAAATAATTTTGAAATTGAAAAGAACTCACTTGGATTTCTTTTCAATTTCAAAATTTTCCGCCTTTCCTAGTAACTTTCTGCCGGTAACGTCAGGCTCCCTTCACTCAGAAAAAAATTCGTTCGAAACAACCAAATTTTGGTTGAATCAACCAAATAAATGCATTGCTATACAGTCAACCAAACGTTTGTTTGATTCAACCAAAAAATTTCTTCCTATACGTTTATTTGTATTAACCAAATGGTTATTACATTTAACCAAACATTTTTATTTTATAAAACCAAAAAATTTGTTTATTTTAAAAGAAAAGATTTGTTTGATTCAAATAAATAGTTTTAGTTAACGTATTTGGTTCATTTAAATAAATATTTTTGTTTACTTAATTTTGTTATTTATTTTCCTGTAATAATGTTTGAATTTCCTAGTTTAATATTTTCTAGTACATATTATTCGTTAATTTATAATTTATTATACAGTTATTTATATTTTAAAATTATATATATTCAATAAATCATAAATTAACCAATAATATGTATGCTAGAAAATATTAAATTAGGAAATTCAAACATTATTATTAGAGGAAAATAAATAACAATTAAATAAAATATTATATAATTATTTCTTCATGTACACAAAATTACTTAATAATAAAAAACATTAAAAATATTACATTAAATATATTATATATGATTTTTATACATGCACTCTGAAAAAAGTTTACTCGAAACAACCAACTGAAAACTTGACAAAAACTTATTGGATATTTCCTTCTCACTAGTACAAATTAAATATGCCATAATTCTTACAATAGCCATTATTTAACCGACACTTATAATTTTGTTTCTTCGATTTACCGATTTAACTAAAGAATTTGACGCGAACGCGGACTGTAGACAAGTGAGATCGCCATTTTTAAATTCACACATGTACTTTTTTAGACAAGCAAATATTTTTGTTTGACTCAAATAAAATGATTTGGTTGAATCAAACAAATTTGTGTGTTGTGTCAAACAAATTGTATTCAACTAAATAATATTCTCTATTCAAAACACTAATTTTTTAAAATGAAACAAACACCTTCAAATAAAAAATTTCTTTTGGATAACCAAACAAACTTTACGTATTTATTAGAATGAACCAAATTTTTATTTAAATCAACGAAATTGTTTTATCGTAACAAATAAAATAGGTTAACTAAACAGTTTGGTTAAGTGAAATAAACTTTTTCTCTGAGTGTATTTAATCTGTCATGCATTGTAGGCATAGTAAAGCATATGGTAATCGATGAACATTTGACATTTATTTTTTTAACGTTTAATTTTTCGTTTTTACTAAAAATTTCTTATTTCCTTCTCGCAATAGCCATTTTTATACATAACGTTACTCACGCTCTTCATATATATTCTCAACTTTGCTTAGGAGTGTTTAAATCAAGAGTTTAAAACAAAAAGTATTCACGGTGAGCAAAATGTATTCACCGTAACCCACCAATACGGTTTTGTCGCGAAAACGCATTCACCGAACGTCACCACCAATACTTTTTTTCTATTCTGAATACTTTTTTTTTTACTGGGTACAAAAGCCCCAAGTTTTGCTACGATTGGAGAAAAATTTTTCTCCACCTTGATCACTTGACATGAAATCAATCGCTCATATATAATATTCTTTAGTAAAAGTAGATTATCTTTTAGTGGTTTATTTCACTAAATACATTTTACATTCTTTTAAATAATTTTTTTCAATTTTTAACTGGTTATGCAGTCTAACGTAGCCCATTTTTTGAAAACTCAGTATAAATCATTAAAAATAGAAATATAAATACTGATTTTTATTTTAATATACGTATGTTTTCTAAATTCATCTAAGTAATAAAAAATTATTTGAAAATATCTCACCAGAACAGTAAAATTAGTATTTTTTTTTAATTTGCACAGTATGAAAAACATAATTTTCTTTTACTTATATCTTTTGTGGAGAAAAAGGAATTTTAACGAATCCTTTTAAGGAGGCAATCACAGTTGTAACGTCAAATAATATACATTTTTCAAGAATTTTTTTCTTGTAAGCCATTAAACTTTTTTAAAAATCGATTTTTTTCCTAAAAGTACATCATTTAGATTTGAGTTAACAAATGAAAAAGTTAAAAATATTAAGAAGTTTCAAAGTTATATACCGTTAAAGTAACGTCCTTCGAAAAAAACAGAGTTTTGCGGTGACCAACACTATGAAAATCTGATTAGTCCGAAATTAAAAATCGAAACGGATTTACTTTTATTTAAAGATTATCTAGTACTTAATGGAAGGATTTAAAAGGTAAAAAAAATATTTGAAAAAATGGTGACCTGCCAAAGTTGAACGTTCGATTTTTTTCTTTTTTCGTCAACTTTGGCAGGTCGCCATTTTTTAAAAATATTTTTTTCCTTTTAAATCCTTCGATTAAGTACTACAACTGCGATTGACCCCTTAAAGTTGATTTCTTTTAAAATTATAAATTTATTTTAATTGGAATTTCCTTGGGCACTCTACTAATTAATTATTTAATAAATATGAAAAATTATAAGAAATTTAACATGATTTTCATTGAATTTTTATTTTCAAGACTGGATTGAAGTTTGTTTTCTTTGAACGAACGATAATGTGTTGTGTCAATGTTTAAAATTAGGTGAAAATGATGAAAATTTATAAAATAGAAAATCTGCAAAAATTTTTTCTCTATTTTTAATGAAAAATTTGAATATTTTCAAAATAATTGTCATTGAGAAAGAGAAATTATGCATATTTATTATAAAATTTTTTTTAAATTATATTACAGAATGTTAAATTGTATTGAGAAAAAGGTAAAAAAATTTGAATAATTTCTTTTCTTAATTTTTCAATTAGGACTTTCAATAAAATTCTGATTTTTTGGAAATAAATAATATAAATCATTATGATTTTCATTTAATGATCATTGTTGTTAAGCTATGTTTGTACTGCGTAGTGATATAAGTTTGATTTTATTTGTAAAAATTAGAAACACTGTGATAATAATTGTTTTGGTACAATTAACTACTTTTTTAAATTTAATAATAAAAATGAATGAGAATATAAATTGTAATTTTAATTCGTGATCATAATTGTTTTAACAATTGAAATAGAATGTGAACGCGCGCGTATCCTATATGCTAGTATTCTGTTATAATGCAAAAAATAACAAAAATTTAAAATAAATAGTTAAAATTGTTCTTAGCTATTACTATAAAATACAGATTTTATTAAAAGTTTTAAGAATGGTCGGGTCCAAAAACTTAAAAAAAAAAATTACGACAAATAACTTGAAAAGTTTAAAAAAACCAAATTTTTGTTGTCAATAGCAAAGTTGTAGCTGATGCAAAGCGGCAAAAAAAGTCTCTGGTGACAAAATTGCATATGCAAAAATGTCGGAGATAATGGAGTCGGAATATTGATTTTTTGTTAAAAAGCGCACAAAAAATATATATAGAGAGCGATTTTTCTGGAAATTACGACTTTTTTGTGTATAGGGGAGATTCGGGTAACGCCGGACAGTGGATAGCCCCGGACACTCTTAATTTTTTAGAGAATAATGTGTTTTGCTATTGAAATAAATTACAAATGATATATAATACAGTTTAACTTTTATTTTTGAAATATTGACTGAGGTTTTTTATTTTCTTTTATTAAAAAACATAAATTTTCAAAAAATCTGAAAATGTCCGGACACTCTAGAACATTTATGAACGTCACATTGAACGTCTTAAAAAACTTTTTTTATGTTGACTTTCTGTGAATTTTAAATAAATTTTTCAATTTATTTTCTATTACGTGGTTTATTTTCATTGCTATATAATTTGATGTTAGTTTATCAAGTCCATTAATTAAAATATAAAATGTTTTCGTGTATGTCCGGGGCTACCCGACAAATTTTTGAAGGTTAGGATTTTAATACTCATATTTTTCCTCATTTTTTTCCTAAAAGGTTTGATTATTTTGCAAATGAATTTATGCTAAAGGTTGAAAGAAGCATTCTGTTTTACATAAAAAAATTTAATTAATATTTCAAAAATATAAACACAAATTATCCACCAAAAAGCTTAAGTGTCCGGGGCTACCCGAATCTCCCCTAAGATTGTTTTTTAAGTATATATTAGAGTGCAAATAGGTTAAAATCAATTGATTAACTTTTATTCCTTTAAAAAATTCGATTTTCAGTATTATTTTAGGATTTTTTTTTTAGTTTTTTTTACCATTTAAGGAACACGGAAAAAAAGAAATTAGCTCCAGCAGTAAACAGATGTTTGCTGTGAAATTTCTGAAAATTAGCTACCACAACTGTTTGCAGAGGCAGCGAACATGTTAGTTGTGGCAGCAAACATTAGTAAAAATTTATGCGAGTTTGTTTGATCTCACAGCGAACTTTTTCGCTGTCCCTATTTCAAAGAATTTTGTCAGGGAAAGTAATTTTAATGTCAGTAAATTGTCAGGGAAATGTCAGGGAAATTGATAAACTGAAACTTGTGGCCACTCTGGAAACTCGATGATTTCCTAAGTTCATTAATCATAATATTATGTTACAAATTTTATTTCGTTAAATAATATTAATTATCAAAAGTAGGTGATTCACGATGTGATTTCGTATCCTTAAATTTTTCAACTTTTTAAAAGACGTCATTATTTAAAAACTATTAAATATTAGGTGTTGGTACTTACCACAAATATAAATATTTCCATTCTGCACGTTCTAACGATCGAAATAAACTAAAAATTTTATTATTTGTGGACGAAAATTGATTTAAAAAATTTTTTTCTTCAAAAAAATTACACTTTTTGTTTCACTTACAACTTTTTTCTCGGACCTCTAAAAAATTTGGGGTTTTGCAACTATTTTTTTAAGAACATAATTTATCTTCTATTGAAATTTGATGAAGGTGTTTTTCCTCGTTCTCGAAATAATAATTTTTAAAAATGTTGCATGTAAAAAGGTTAATTCTAAGACTTGAAGTTGATTTTGACACTCAATTCCAATGCTTGTTTATTTCAAGCATTATAATTAACCATTCTGAACAACATTTTTTAAAATTATTATTTCGAGAACGAAGAAAAACACCTTCGTTAAATTTCAATAGAACATAAATTATGTTCTTAAAAAAGTATTTGCAAAACCCCAAATTTTTTAGAGGTCCGAGAAAAAAGTTGTAAGTGAAACAAAAAGTGTAATTTTTTTGGAGAAAAAATTTTTTAAATCAATTTTCGTCCACAAATAATAAAATTTTTAGTTTATTTCGATCGTTAGAACGTGCAGAATGGAAATATTTATATTTGTGGTAAGTACCAACACACTGAAAAAAAAAATCTGAATTTTAGAATACATACTAAAATAGGTGCCAAGGATATTCCCCACTTAAATTAAGTGGTATATATTCTTACTATTAGAATATATTCTTATTGTAAGAATATTTCCCACTTAATTTAAGTGGTATATATTCTTACTATTAGAATATATTCTTATTGTAAGAATATTTCCCACTTAATTTAAGTGGGGAATATCCTTGGCACCTATTTTAGTATAAATTCTAAAATTCAGAATATTTTTTTTTCAGTGCACCTAATATTTAATAGTTTTTGAATAATGACGTCTTTTAAAAAGTTGAAAAATTTAAGGTTACGTAATCACATCGTGAACCACCTACTTTTGATAATTAATATTATTTAACGAAATAAAATTTGTAACATAATATTATGATTAATGAACTCAGCAAGTTATCTAGTTTTACATATATAAAAATTAGATTTTTTAAAAACATGGTCGCAACGACTCTCAGACGAAAGTCAGTGGACTGACCCTAATTAATCCTTCTTATTCACAAGGTTTTTCCCTCCGTTTTAACGGAAATTTACTTGTTTTATTTTAAATCCTTCCGCCTTCCTTTTCAAAGGATTAAACCAAGATAGTAAGGGTGTTTTCGACGTTGACACTTTGAGCGCTCTAAAAGTACGAAACGTGGTTGGTTGAGCTAGGGAAATTCTGAATGTTGATTGGCTAAACTTCAAAATTGATAGTTTCGTGCTCTGGTTCCATGGTCCGAGCTTTAGCCAATCATTATTAAGAATTCCCCTAGACCATCCAACCACGTTTCGTACTTTCAGAGCGCTCAGGCTGGAGTCCCATGGTAGCGTTTTGCGTTACGTTTTCTAACTAGGCCATGAGTGTGAGAGAGATACAGATATATGTTTGCTTTATTTGCCCTCATTGCCTAGTTACAAAACGCAACGCAAAACGCTGCCATGGGACTCCACCCTAAGAGTGTCAACGTCGAAAGCACCCTAAGTTGCCAAATGCGCCATTTTTTTGTTAACTTCTCAATCTTGCTTATTGAAATTTCTGAAAATTTTATCGAGCAAAGTTGGGCAGCTACCAAAAAATTCAAAAATCGTTAACTTCTCAACCCTGCGGAAAGAAATTTTTGAATTTTTTAGTAGCTGCCCAACTTTGCTCGATAAAATTTTCAGAAATTTCAATAAGCAAGGTTGGGAAGTTAACAAAAAAATGGCGCATTTGGCAACTTAGGGTGGAGTCCCATGGCAGCGTTTTGCGTTGCGTTTTGTAACTAGGCTATGAGTGCAAACAGAGCAAACATATATATGTATCTCTCTCACACTCATGGTCTAGTTACAAAACGCAACGCAAAACGCTGCCATGGGACTCCACCCTTAGAGTGCAGTCCCATGGTGGTAGATTAGTAGAATAGTGGAACAGTTTTGACCAATCAGATGAATGGATTTTTTAAACACTTGATTTGATTAGTCAAATCTATTACACTACTCCACTATTCTACCAGCATGGGACTGCACTCTTACTGATTGAACATCCAATCAAATCGCGGATCTTACGCTTGCGCGTAAATAACGTAACTCCGCTCGTAACACAGGTTAAGGCGGTTCCAGAATAGGTGCAAAAGGCAAGATGAAAGTACAAGTGCAAGTGCGAACCAATGCCTGCCTGCAGGTTGTCATGCTAACGTACAAGAGTAAGAGAGTCAGTGACTTCAAACTTCTCCCTTTGTCTGCAGAGGTGTAATTGCAGCCTAAGGCCCTTCTAAGAGAAAGTGGGGATAAAACAACGTGAATCATTTGTATATCTCAAGTTTATGTTTACTTCCAAATTCAACAGTTGTTCGAAAACATATAATATTATATAATGTTTAAAAGATAATTTCATTTATAATAGAAGTTTAGTTTAAATAATGAATTTAAATAGTAGAAATAGTAAAAATTCAAGAATATAATAATTTCTAATTTCTTGTAAAAATTAAAAGGTTAAAAGGTTTACTCATAGACATATAAGAATAGACTGCGCAAGAGGATTATAATTCAGCTTGTGACATAGAAAGAGACATCAATGCGTTTGACAGAGACGTATAGAGCAGAAGAACCGATTGTCAGACTCTTTCTACCGCACGGCATGCTTTGGAGTGAGGGAGAAAAAAGAAAGTTCTTACGCTCTATCCGTCTCTTTTTATACCAGTAGCATTCTCCTCTCATGGGAATCATGAAACTCGCGCAGTCTATTCTTATATGTCTGTAGGTTTACTGCGCATCAAAATCGAGACGATTTATCTTATTGTGGACCAAACCTTAAAGGCGCTCTCACAGTTCTGCATGAATGCCAATGCATGTATAGTTTCGTCATGGTAACACATGAGAGTAAATAAGTCAGAAAATTCAAATTAAATGTTTTTTCTCTCTTACTTTCATGCAGGCAGTAAAGCTGTGCGAGCGCCTTAAATGTCAATATTATTGATGATGTTGATTTTGGATGTTCTTGACATGAAGAAGGATAAAGGTACCGTCCCATGACGGCGTAAAGCAGAAACCATGCGATAGAAAGAGATGATCAGATATCACGTTCTCACTCACTCACATAGTTTCTGCTTTACGCCGACGCTTTTAGGCCGTCATGGGACGGTACCTTAAGGGTGCAGTCCCATGCTGAGCAGAAAACAGAATGCAAAACAGAATTTCATGAGAGTGGAAAGGATAGTGATATCTGACTATCTCTCTTGCACTCACGAAATTCTGCTTTGCATTCTGTTTTCTGCTCAGCATGAGGGTGGAGTCCCATGGCAGCGTTTTGCGTTGCGTTTTGTAACTAGGCCATGAGTGCAAATAGAGCAAACATATATATTCATCTCTCTCACACTCATGGCCTAGTTACAAAACGCAACGCAAAACGCTACCATGGGACTCCAGCCTGAGACTGCACCCTAAGGCTGGGGTTCCATGACAGCATTTTTCGTTGCGTTTTGTAACTAGGCCATGAGTGTGAGAGAGATACAGATATATGTTTGCTCTATTTGCACTCATGTTCTAGTTACAAAACGCTACCATAGGACTCCAGCCTAAAGGTGCCGTCCTATGTCAGCGTGAAACGGGAAACGGAAAACGTTCAACCAATAAGAATTTTCTTTTAGAATGATTTCCATTGAATCGGAAGTTGTTATTGGCTAAACGTTTTCCGTTTCCCGTTTTCACGCTCACATGGGACTGGCCCTTAAAGGTACCGTCCCATGACGGCGTGAAAGCGACAGCGTAAAACAGAAACCATGTGAGTGAGTGAGAACGTGATATCTGATCGTCTCTTTCTATCGCATGGTTTCTGCTTTACGCCGACGCTTTCACGCCGTCATGGGACGGTACCTTTAGAGTGCAGTCCCATGCTGGTAGAATAGTGGAGTAGTGTCATGGCACGGTCACACCTCAGCTGCCTGCCTGCCTGCGCAGGCAGCCGCCACGAGAGTTAGAGTGCAGTCCCATGGTGGTAGATTAGTAGAATAGTGGAACAGTTTTGACCAATCAGATGACTGGATTTTGTAACACTTATTTTGATTGGTCAAATCTATTACACTACTCCACTATTCTATCAGCATGGGACTGCACTCTAAGAGAGAGGAGACGAATAATTTAAATTGTCTGACTCTCTTACTCTTATGTATTGTCATGACGACCTGCAGGCAGACAGGCAGGCAGCTGAGCTGTGACCGTACCATAATAGATTTGACTAATCAAATCAAGTGTTTATAAAATCCATTCATCTGATTGGTCAAAACTGTTCCACTATTCTACTAATCTACCACCATGGGACTGCACTAAGGAGATGAAACGGGACGCATGAATAATCTCTAGAAATCATTAGTAAGAAGTTTTAAATTATTCAATTTCGTTTATTAGAATTTTATTCTAGCAGAATTTCATTTTTTTGAATTTTTGTTTAATCGATTTTAACATGACCCGAATATTTACATTAACAGAATTATAAATACTCGATTTTTTATTTATGAGAATTATCATTTAACACAATTTCCATTAATGGTACTTTCAATTAAAATGAATTCTTATTTATACGAATTTTTATTTACAAGAACTCTTTTTTACATTATTTCTACTTAGTCTAATTTTGAAAAGACAGAAAGCATTATTTTTAAAAATTGCCATTCATAACCTTTAATAATATGTATATATTTCTATTCGTAATAGAACTTACCTTCAAATTCAATTAATTTTTAAAATATCTTTCTATTTAAAATAAAACTTACTTTCAGATTCAATTTTTTTTTTTAACTACTATATATTTTAATTAAAATATAACAACCACATCAACTTTCGAACACAGGAACTGTGGTGTGCGTTCTTTTTATTCTGTTATATTTACCATAGAACACTTATGTTTCTATGCTCCAATATCGGCCGAGAACACTTGATAACCAACTTCTTCCTTCGTTTTACTAGGTGGCGCTTAGAAGCTTCCGTTGTAACGCGCGACTCAATTCATTGGCGCGAAACTTCGGTATATTTAAAAGTTCCTATAAAAGTTGGATTCGTTCACAATTAAGGGTATAGAAACCCAACCCATCGATGAGATCCTCTTCGAATAGAAATTCGGTGCCAACGTCGAATCAATTAATTTATAAATTTTTATAGCGAAACTCCAAGAAAAATACAGGAATGAAAAGCAAAAAGGCAAAAGAACAAAAGTCGAACAGTTTGGATTTTACAAAAAAGGATTTATTTACTCTACTTTAAACTGAATTAGCATATAAGTACAAAATTCGGGCAACCGTTCGCGACAAGTCCCAAATTCGTTCTGTTCAAACTGGCCGCCTAAGCGGGCCCCGGTACTTCTGCTTTTTGTGCCCTAGGTATGCGCGCGCCATTTAGGTATTATATATTATATCCAAAACATTCAATAAAAATTGGTTTCAAATTCAAATAATTAAAAATAAACTTTTAATCAAGAGAAATCTAACACAACCTTAACCTATAATTCGTTTGCTTCTTAGGTACATTTCTTTGGAGCGCGTCACAATTATTACTAGAAATATTGAAAAAGAAATTAATCTTAAACATGTTACAATAATTAAAATTAGATCACTATTAAATTTATAAGGATATTAGTTTTCGTTTCTTCATCTCTATTTTTGTCCCTATCGCTATCTCTATCTCTCGTTGAATTAAAATGTAAAAGGACCTTTTTGTATTTCCTTTAAGAAATCTCTCGCTATCAACACTCATACATCGTACTTACATAACAATCGTTTAATTCAATTATCATTCTTAACCTAAAATTTCTAAAAGTTTATTATATTTAATTATAAAGTTGATTAATCTATACATTTACATGAAAATAGTCGTCGTTGCAAAAATGTTTATGATTTATAAAGGATTACATTTGTCAAGTTTGTTTTACTAATGTTGAGTTATATATTGAAAAAGCAATGATCAATTATTAGATTTAAATTAATTAAGGATGTTACATGTTAATTCAAAAGTTCAATTTTAAAATTGATGTAGTACTCATCAAGTTTCAATTTAATAATCGCTTGGATAGGTTGCAATTCTCTTCCTTGACATTTTATAGTTTTTTTTACGTGACTCTTTTTCGCAAAAAAAAAGGTTAAGTTCAATTTTATGAGATCCAGATGTTTACGCTTTTGTTTGTAAAAAGGACGATACGAGATTGACCATTGCTATGTTATTTTTAGTTTTATTACTTTTACTGGAGGGTTTGGGTTTTTACTCTATTTATTGCCTTCTAGTCTGATTTAAATCTCTATAAAGTCATAAAGGGATTTGCAACTCACCGATTTCATACCATTCCTTCTAACTTGCCTAAAATAACAAATTCGAGAGATGAGATAGAAAAAATTGGTTTTCCCACATTTTCTCTGACTTAGTTTTTGTAAGAAAAAACGAAGAGAGAAAAGTCATATTGTAATATATATATATAATATATATATTCATTTGCTTCTTCTAGTCAAATTGTCCAACGCGCAACTGTTTGCCAATCATATTATTTAATTAGTTTAATTTATCAATATCATATACATATATTTTATTATTCAAAAGTTTCCGCGCTTTCATTTCCCTCGATAGTGCTGTTTTAACGACGAACTCGTGAAACTTGCGCGCTCGTTAAGGCCTAAGCACAACTGCTTCGCGAACGACGTTCGCGAAGCAGTTGTGCTTAGGCCTTTACACCGTATTCATGTGTCACGTCCCAGGTTAAGGCCAACGCAGAATAGATTCGCGAAGATCGTTCGCGAACGAGACGCATGAGATAGAAAAGGACACAAATATATTGCTGTCCTTTTCTAACCCATGCTTTGCGTTCGCGAACGACGTTCGCGAAGCAGTTGTGCTTAGGCCTTTAGGTTCGTTTGATTTTTAAGCATTTTAGAGAGGGCGATATTGTTCTTGCTTTGACTACTGAAGTAGTCACCTGGCAGGTAGGAAATTAGGCGGTTGAATTCAAAATAAGAAAATGTAATTGTCACTGAGGTTTATTTATAAGAAAGCAATTTGTTTAATTTATCTCGATGAAATCTTTTATTCTTAAACAATATTTAACTTATTATTTCCTTTCGCAAAAAAAATACGTCTAATCAGAAGAAAAGAAAGAATTGATCTGCCTTGGCCTTCAAAAGCCACTTGAACCTCTGCTGAACTCCCCCTCTAAGGCCCTTCTAAGAGAAAGTGGGGATAAAACAAAGTGCGCATTTTCTAGTCTACTCTCAAAAGACTTTCTTAGAAAATATAGAAACTGAATTTCTGTTACATTATATTTTTAGAATCTTTGGTCAGGCGACTTGAAATGAATCATTTGTATATCTCGAGTTTATGTTTACTTCCAAATTTTAGAGTTGTTTAATAAAAGGGGTTTCAAGAGTTCTTCGAAAACATATAATATTATATTATGTTTAAAAGATAATTTCATTTATAATAAAAGTTTAGTTTAAATAATGAATTTAAATAATAGAAATAGTAAAAATTTAAGAATATAATAATTTCTAATTTCTTGTAAAAATTAAAAGGAATCAACATTTCTATATACAAGATTAGCAGCTTCGCAAATGTAAATATTAATTAATTATTTATATTTCATTTTGAATCTTCCCGCGTTTTACCATTAGGGTAGAGTTTTCAGCAAAGTTTCGCATTTCTGTTGTTAAAATATAAAGGTGGCTTTATTTACATTGTTAAGGTGCCGTCCCATGTCAGCGTGAAACGGGAAACGGAAAACGTTCAACCAATAAGAATTTTCTTTTAGAATGATTTCCATTGAATCGGAAGTTGTTATTGGCTAAACGTTTTCCGTTTCCCGTTTTCACGCTCACATGGGACTGGCCCTTTAAATTCGACGATAACGTCACACATGGTTCTTGAGAAGTAGATGTAAAGAAAAGCATTTTCTTGTATTTTTGTGATATTGTTTAAATATTAAGAAACAAGGCTTTTTAAAGAAAGTTTCCTTTTATCGACATAATATAACAGTTTATGTCCACAAGTGTTTTTTGGAACAGAGAAAAGGAAAATTTACTTACTAACCTATTTTTCCGAAAGGTGAAAGAATTTTCCTTACAAGATAAAAATATTTATTTTGTCAGAAAAAGTGAATTCTTCTTGAAATTTGTTAACTAATTTCCGAAAATAACGGTAAGTTTTAATTTTTCAAGGCTATAAACAAGTTTCTTTTATAAATTTGTATAAATGTCAGTCATTTCTAGTCTCCATTTGTGAAATAAGTGAAATACAATTACTGGAAATCACATTTTTTTTATCTGTAAGAATAATGAATAGCGAATAATTTATTAGATTATTTCGTTTCTAAATATAACGTTTAAGATTTCAATTTAAAAAAATATGAAAAATTTGATTCGTTTAATGTATCAAAAATTTTTACGACTATACCAATCGAACTGTTAAGTTTTTAAATAAAAGTTATTGAAAGTGTTAATAATTTTTTTAATTTATTAGATTTTTGAAAAGAAAGTTTCAATAAAAGTAGAATATAAATTTCATCAGTTATTAAGAAAGTTTATTTTAACGGCGCCGTGGCTTAGTTGGTTAAAGCGCCTGTCTAGTAAACAGGAGATCGAGGGTTCGAATCCCTCCGGGGCCTTTGAAGTAACTTTGTTTACTTCTTTACTTTTTTTTCTTATTTTCATTTTTTTGTAATTGAAATTAAATCATTTTCATAAGGATAATTCTCCTGAAAGGCACCTGTTTTTTCCAAAAACTAAAAAAAATTAATTTTTACATTTTCTGAATTTTGTTGTCATGGGTAGGTTTTAAATACTTTTAAGATAAAAATCTGAGTTGCGCAAAATTAATTTCCAGCATCATTTTAATATTAAGTGTTCTGAAGATTAAATATAGGGAAGACCGAGGTGAGTTGTAACAAAGCCGATTTCTCGAAAACTATGACCTTTTAAAAATTTTGAAAAGCGTAAATTTATTACATTTTTGATTCACTATTTGATGCAAATTTACTTGACCACCTGGGAAAAGTTTTGGAGATGTATTTAATATGTGTGCAAAAAAATTGCTAAAAGTAAGTTTTTGGTCGAAATTTTGATACTTTATTATTCGACACATATTATATTTTTGTTATTCTAATATTTACCACAATAACTGTTGGATATCCTAGTTTTATGAAATGGTTTTGTTTTTTTGTGTCAGTCTCGAAATTTAAAATAAAAAATAATTATTCGAAGCGATGCACAGTTTTTCGCACCTAGGCGAGTTGTAACAGGCTGTTTCAACTCACCTAGGTTTACGCAAATTTGAGCTTGATCGAATAGAGACTGTTTTGACTTTTGCTAAAGTATATTGTTTTATATTATGGTTTTAAAAGTATTTAGAATTTTACAAATTTTCGTGTAAATCACTTTCATATTTTCCAAAGGAAAAAAAATATTATTAAAAACATTTTTCGAGTTGCTCTTTCACATACAAAAGTCAAAATAATTTCTACTTATAGGTATTTTTTGTTATTATTGAGCTTGTTGCTCATTTTTAATTTAGTTTTTGGTTTAATTTGATTTATATTGATCTCATAAATTTCCTTATTCTAATTTACTCCTTAATTATTTAAAAATTCGCAGAAAAAATTTTATTATTCTTAAATTTCTATAAAATATGTTATATAATATTATTTTTAGCTATTATACAGCTCAAATTGTTATTATAGATCGTAATTAAATACCAAAGATTGATTTAAAATATCTAATTAGTGTTAAAGAAAGCGAAATATGTGATAACCTAATTCTAAAAATAATTAAGGTATTAAAACGATTATTTTATTCTTTTCTATTAATAAGATGGCTTTACTAAATAATTAAATTTACTTTACTAACTAAACTAAGCATTAAAAATTAATTTTTTTCATTAAAATCACAAAATTTGAAACTGTTACAACTAACGTCGACATTATTCATTTATAATTAAATTAATTGTGTATTTAATAATTTATTTAATAACTATTTTATCTTTTCAAAAATAACTAATATATATTTTTTTATATTGAACGGAAAAAAAATTGTAATGAATTTTTATTTTTAATTATAATTTTGTTACTTATCTAACTTTCTACTTTAAATATATTATATTTTAAAAAATTAAAAATATTGTATTTTAAATAAAACCGAAATTTTTTTTATAATTCAAGGGTTAGGTATTTGAAAATAATTATTAAAAAATTTAACAATTTCAAATATTTATATATAGATTACGTATAATTTAAAAACAGTTTAAAAATATGATGTTATTAACTGAAAAACGAGGCTTCGGAGATGAATTTCAATTTTTACTCCCATTTCTAGTAATTTTTAATTAATTATTTTAAAAGTTTCTTTTGTTTTTCTTAAACTAAATATAAGTGAAAAATTATCGGTACATTCTAAGCTTCAATTTGCTATATATTAAGACTATATTACAAAATTTGTAATTATATTAAAAAATAATTAAAAATAAGTACCATATTTATTCAAAACCAAAAAACAAAATTAAAAAAATTTTTTTATTAAGTTGAATGAAAATCTATTAAAATTTGTTGAAGTTATTCAAATTTTACATTACTAATTTTGTAATGGTTGATTGATTATTTTATATGATATATATTTTATATGTCAACTGGTTGATTTACTAAACATCTACGAAGAATTTTTTTCAGTTTTTACATCCCTCAAAACAGTAGTATACTTAAAATAACTTGTTTCTTAAACCTCGCTTAACTACAGTAGAGTCAGAATTCCTGAAAGGAGCCACCTAAAACCTTTTAATTTTTATTTCGTACTAATGTGGTTATTTTAATAGTATTTTATATAAGAAATCATACTACCAAAGGATTTTGCAAAAAAAAATTGTTGTTAATGTTATTAACTATTGAAAATTTTGAACGTATTTAATTGAAAAATGAATTTCTCAAAAACTTATTGATCGATTTTAATTTTTCAATTTGCATTTTATTTGTCTTGAAATGAAGTATAACTGACAATATTTTCAGATAAAAATATTTAATTTTAGTGCAAAATGCAATTGTTTATTTATAAACAATTAAAAATAAATAATGCGTTCTGGATGATATTTTAAGTTGAAAAAATTACTAAAATGTTCTTAATAAACCACTAAAAAATATCTCCTTGAAAAAAAAATGGCACGAAGTTTCAAATTGCTTAATTTTAAGCATTTGTGCCGCGGTGCAGTGCGCGACTCTGGTCCTTATTGAGCGTTCGCGCGCGTGTTATTGTTTCTGATCGCTGAAACAACTGTGCTTCTCAAACACTACATCTATGTTGGAAATAAATTTATTTTAACGTAATTTTTACATTTAATTTTTTTTAATGGAACATTTAATTAATTCTTTTTGTTAAATGGTAATTACAGATATGTTGCATAAATTGTTAAAATATATAATTGTTGAATTTTCTTTGAAATTAAAAAAAAATAATGAGCGAACTAGAGTTAAAATTTGGATAGGATTTAAACATTTTTAACAATAATTCAAAATGTAAAGTATTCTTTAGAAACAGTTCTGATTCTAAAATAAAATAATAAAATGAATAGTTTAGCATTTATTCTCTCCGATAAATTACGAATTCTAATCAATCGATTATAATCATAAAAACAGGCCTCGGATCGACTTTAAGGCGCAAAAATAATAGTCGCTTATTTAGTAACAAAAAAAAGTTGTTTACTTTATTCAGTAGTATCACAAAAATTTTTTAAACTTTCTCAATTTTAATTAGTAAAAATGTTTGATGATTTGACTTTTTGCTTTGGAATTAATAAACAAAATGAAATTTCACATAGAATTTAACATATAAAAAATTTTTTGGAGTGAATCAGAATATTCATCACGGTAAAAATGTTTACTAATTCCACTTTTTAATAAGTAAATTTTACTAATAAATTAGTAGAAATAATAGAACATTATTGTTATAATTTAATTCCAAATGTAAACTATTCTATTCTTTAGAAATTTTAACTCTAGTTCGCTCATTATTTTTTTTTAATTTCAAAGAAAATTCAACAATTATATATTTTAACAATTTATGCAACATATCTGTAATTACCATTTAACAAAAAGAATTAATTAAATGTTCCATTAAAAAAAATTAAATGTAAAAATTACGTTAAAATAAATTTATTTCCAACATAGATGTAGTGTTTGAGAAGCACAGTTGTTTCAGCGATCAGAAACAATAACACGCGCGCGAACGCTCAATAAGGACCAGAGTCGCGCACTGCACCGCGGCACAAATGCTTAAAATTAAGCAATTTGAAACTTCGTGCCATTTTTTTTTCAAGGAGATATTTTTTAGTGGTTTATTAAGAACATTTTAGTAATTTTTTCAACTTAAAATATCATCCAGAACGCATTATTTATTTTTAATTGTTTATAAATAAACAATTGCATTTTGCACTAAAATTAAATATTTTTATCTGAAAATATTGTCAGTTATACTTCATTTCAAGACAAATAAAATGCAAATTGAAAAATTAAAATCGATCAATAAGTTTTTGAGAAATTCATTTTTCAATTAAATACGTTCAAAATTTTCAATAGTTAATAACATTAACAACAATTTTTTTTTGCAAAATCCTTTGGTAGTATGATTTCTTATATAAAATACTATTAAAATAACCACATTAGTACGAAATAAAAATTAAAAGGTTTTGGGTGGCTCCTTTGAGGAATTCTGACTCAGTGGTGTTTACATTTACACCGAATTTTAGGAAAATTTCAAAATCTCGTGATAAATGTAAACCGTCAGTTTTAGGCAATTCAGGTGCATCAATATTTTTTTGTACTTCATAAAATTTTTCTAGGGAAGGAAAGTAACAAGTTCATGCAAAAAAAATCTGTCCATTTTTACGTTTTAACAAAAAAAAAATGTTTTTGGTGAAACATAGATATTCCGTTTACATTTACCCCAAATGACCCTATTGGTTTTTAATTATTTTTTATTTATTATTGTTAATTTACTTTTTTTATATTTATTTATTTTATTTATTGATTAATTTATTTATTAGAATAAATTATTAAAAATAATTTTTTTTCGCAGATGAATATTTCGCCAATTCAGCAAGTCGGTGGAATGGGAATGAACCAAATGGCACCAACCGGAAATCCTCAACTTGCACAACCGCAACAACAGGCTCAACAACAGGGACAACAACAACCACAGGAAAAGTTGGATAATATTTCAAAAGTAAAATCACTCGTTGGACCATTGAGAGAAGCATTGTCGTTGACATTAAAAACTGCAACGCAAACATTACAGCAAAATAGTTTAGTTGACGTTGGCTCGACGAAAGGAATTGATCCACCAGATCATCGATTCAATAAGAATATGGAAGACTTCTATTCAATTTGCGATCAAATTGAATTACATTTGAAAACGTCTATCGAGTGTATGTCGCAGCATTCGAGTTCAATTCGTTATTTGCCAATTCCAGTGATGCCAACGAGAACCGAAGCCGTCACACCACAGGAAGGCACTGCATTAACTTATCCACAATTTTTAATGACAGTGCAAAATCAGGTTCAATTTAGTCGAGATGTTCATAATACAATGATGAAAGTAGGTAATGCACTTGCCAATACGGACACATAAATATATTTCGATTTTCAGAATTTTATTCATTTCGCGAGAATACGAATTTAGGATTTTACTTTATTTCTGGAGACAGGAATTTAGAAATTATCTTAGTTTAAAAAAGAGTAATTTAGAATTTTTCTTCGATCAAAAAATAAGAATTTAGAATTTCACGTATTTCGAAAAATGAGAATTTAGTATTTTACTTATTTAATATTTCTTTCTAGATTAAAATTGTTTTAGTTAAGGAAATTTTTTCCTATATTTGAAATTAAAATACATTTTTCTTGTCGTATTTCTTTTCTTCATTCACTAAATTATGTATATTTCTTTCTAATTTTTGTTTGAAAAAAAAATTCTCATCAATATTTTTATTTTACTTTTTAAAAATTGGAAAAACAGTTTTAAAAAAATTTTGATTAACATTTTATTCAAAAAATATATATTCAAGTGGAATCTATATGCAAAATGTTAAATAAAATTTCCATTTAAGGAATATTTATCAATGATTGTAATTCATACTGAATATTACATAAAAATTTTGTTTAAATTTAATTTTTAATTGGTATTATAATTTTTGAGAACTCAATCATATATTTTCATAATTGTTATTAAAACTCTTCAAATGATTAATTTAAAAAAAATTTCACAAAAATTCTTTTAAACATTCCCTTATTTTACAAAAATTTTAATTATTTCAAAATTTCTTAATTCTATACAATTACCAACTTTATTTTGTCTCAAAAATTATTTAGAAATGTTCTTCTAAAACTAATTTTTTTAATTTGTTCATTATAAACAATGAATTCTTTGTATTTAAATCATTAAATTCAAAAGGAACATTCCGAAAATCATTAAAAATATTTGGGGCGCATGAAAAGACCCTAAACCAGACTTGTTTGAAATGTTATTTAATAGAATTTTATTTATTAGAATATTTATTTGTCCGAATTATAATCTGTCTGAAAGTCAATTTGATCTAATTTCAATTTTCCAGAAATCTAATTTAACCGAATATCAATTTATGGGAATCGTTTTTTCGTAGAATCGTTATTTTAATTATTTTTTTATAGAAATCTACTTCGTCAGAATGTAAAAGTGTTCGAATATTAATTTACTAAAAATTCAACTTATCCGAATATCAATTTGATAGAATTATTTCGGCGCTAATTTTATAATTGACCAATCAAAAATTATCAAGAAAATTCTGATTCTATCAAATTGATATTCAGATAAGTTGAATTTCTAGTAAATTAATATTCGAACACTTGTACATTCTAATGAAGTAGATTTCTATCAAAAAATAATTAAAATAACGATTCTACGAAAAAACGATTCCCATAAATTGATATTCGGTTAAATTAGATTTCTGGAAAATTGAAATTCGATCAAATTGACTTTCTGACAGATTATAATTCAGAAGAATAAATATTCTACTAAATTAACGTTCCTCCTACTTTTCTTTCAGCTAAGCTATTATTCTAACAATTATACATTCTACTAAAATGATATTCTAGGTAATCAAATTCTATTAAATAACATTTCTAACAAGTCTGGTTTATGGTCTTTTCATGCGCTCCAAATATTTCATTCTGAAAAAATATTTCGTTAAAAACTCCAGAGAATAATTTAATTATTTTTAAATAGGGTCAGATGGGGTAAATAGAAACAGGGGGTAAATCGAAACAGTAGTTATTTCAATAAAATAAAAAATTTTTTTTAAATAAATACGACCTTAAGCCTTGCACCTTAGATTATCCCCAACAGGTTCAAAGTATTTTCCCATTTTCCGTTTGTCAATTAGCAGCAGTATATACAAAAATATGTCCTATTACATAAGTAATTCAAAATTAAAGAAGACACCCTTTGACTTTTCCTACTTGCATTTGAACAAAATTAAATTAAAAATTCATACAAACATTTTTAATTATCGCTTATTAATTCTACAACAAAAATTAACTTTGATTTTATCAATTTGCAAACTTTAATTAAAAATAGGAGACTGTTTCTATTTACCCCTAAAAACTGAAAATTTGGGGTTAATAGAAACAGCAGAAATTTCAATAATATTTCTGATAATATAAATGAAGAAATTGTTTCTATCAAACAACAATACTATAATGAGAGTGAATAAGAGAGAACGGGAGAGAATGAGATAGAATAGGACAAAACAAATCTTTACTTGTGTAATGTGTTTCAAATTTTGACATAGTTTATTTTTAAACTTATATAATACATTATTATTTATTAGTTTGAATTATTTTATAACATACCATTTTTTATGTAATTCTATGTATCTTTTAAAATTTCCATACTTGACATTGATTTTTTCTTAAATTTTTTAATAAATTATCAGCTGTTTTAATTAATCTCGAAATTCTAGTTTTTATGGATAAGTAGAAACAATCTCCTATTTTTAATAAATTAAAAGTTTGTAAAATCGAAAAATCAAAGTTGATTTTTGTTGGAGCATTAATTAGATATAATTATAAACTTTAGTATGAATTTTGATTTTTTTGATTTTTTTGATTTTCAATTATTTATGCAATAGGGATCTGAAATCATGACGTCACAAACAAACATGGCGGTCGACAACGGGGTCAAATTTTAACAAACACACATGTTTCAGACTTCTTTTGAATTATTTTTTATATAAAAAGTTGAATAGAATTAATTGAGGGGCTAAAAATTGTTTCAGTTTGTTTATTCGCATGTTTTAAAAAGTTATAAAATGCAATACGCTCCAAATATTTAATATATTCAGTAAAATAAATCGCATAAGTAAATGCACCTGTCAATAAAAGAATTGTTTTCATATCGAAAAACATTATTTACTTGAATAAAAAGTTAAAAAATATCTACTCTAAATATTTAATTAAAATTTAAAGTGGAAATACAGTGTCCTTTTCAAGAAAAGTAAGGATTAATCGAGTTAAAGAATAGTTTTAAGGTTATGTTTTAGGTTATGTTGTGTCTCTTGTTTATACCAATCTGAAAACATTAAATAAATATGTTGTTGGAGACACATTGTAACAAAAAAATAATAATTATAAACTACTTTTAATTAAAAATCTTGATTAACTGAGAATACAATTAATTAAACATATTTTAATAAAGTATTTATTGTGACAAAATGAAATGAGATTATTGCTTTCACACTTTGCTTATGAATATCTCAAAATATTAAGCAATATTATCTTTTTTACTGAATGTGACTGCTTCGTAGTATTTTCTTTTTTACAAATTAATTTAATTATTAAATATCATGCTATATTTTAGGATTTTTAAATATAAAACTTGCGAATTTAGAAATTATTCCATGTAAAATGTCAAAATCGACCCCGTTGTGTTAGTTAAATTTTCTGGCACCAGAATGCGTATCGCAGTATTTCAGATCCCTATTTATTTTTAAAAAATTTTATTTAACTTAAATAACTACTGTTTCTATTTACCCCTAAATTTGAGCAAAGTTTAAAAGTTTCTCTTCCGTGAAATAATAACTCAATATAAAAAAAACCGGAAGTAATCAGATTTAAAAGAAAAAATTTTTTATTGGTGAAACCTAGCAAATCTGTTCCTCTTTACCCCAACTGACCCTAATAAAATTTAAGAAGATATTTATTGAAAAAAATTATTGAAATTTAGAACAATTGAATTAATAGTTGAGTTTTAGAAGATTTCGAATTGAAATTTACTAAAGGGTAGCTCCATGCCTCAAAAATCAAAGTTGTCCCCTAGTTCTTCGATTTTGTTGAAACTTCGAAATTTTAACCGAATTCAATTTTTCTTTTTGGAGAATTAAGGCTATGAATTTGTAAGAATACTGTGCATTTTTTAAATTTATATTTGTTTAAACAAATTGTTATTATTATTGTTAATTACTAACATAAATACCGATGCAAATTTAAAACATAATTATTATTGTTTTTTCTAATCATGGAAATTTACCAAACTTCTTTGATATGCCGATTTACATTAAAAATAAAATTATAATTTGAACAAAAATGAGAATAATATTTTTTAAAATTATTAATTAACTTTTAAGTAGGGTTGGGTTATTTTCTTAAATTGTTTGTAAACAATAAGCATTCCCTGAAAATTTCATTAAATTTTATTCATTTTCCTTAGAGATATAGGGGAGAGTCACCACGGTCGGGTCACTTTTTGACTTGTGCCCATAACTTCCGTTCTAGGCCGAATTTCACGTTTTCTGACATATGGTTGAAAAGATCTTCTAAAGTGGAATGTTTCTTCTGTACATCAGAAAATGTCTGGACAAAAATTTTAAAAGTTATAAACATTTAATAAAAGAAAAAAATGTCGTTACGGTCGGGCCACCGTAGAAAATCAATGTGATATGAAGGTATATTTCTAAAAATGGCCCGTAAATTACATAAGAATGCTGAAATGCACTTGAAAATGGAAAAGGAAATATAAAATTCATATAAAAATTAATCTAAAAACGTTCTCATTACACGAAATGTTTACAATACGTTATCGAAGGAGATGTGAAATGAGACTTTTTAAAATGTTTAACGAACGTTTTTCGAACATGAATATATTTTTTTCACTGTAAAATGACGTTCTTCACACATCTCTACCTTAAACAAATGAATTTCTGATGTCAGAACGCACCATAATTGTAAAATTATGTGTCCCAACCTGCACGATATAAAGTGACCCGACCGTAAGTTTCGCGTCGTTTTGATTTTTTTTAGCACTCAGACATAAACGCACGATATAAAAACCAAATAACATACCAAAGTATTAAAGCACTCTCTAATGAATAAATTTCATAATCTTACTTAATTGTTTGCATCTTCCCTTTTGTTAATGAAGTTTTCTACCATCACTAACAAGTATTTACATGCAATGGAAAATGGCACCAGTTTGTTACAACTAAGAAACCCCAGGTGGCCCGACCGTAACTTACATGTATTCATTCCACTTCAAAATTTCGAAGTTTCAACAAAATCGAAGAACTAGGGGACAACTTTAATTTTTTAGTCATGGAGCTACCCTAAATTTTAATTTCTGTTAAAAATTAAATAAATATTTGATAATTTATAGACAAAATTTATCGAAAATATAAATTATTGAATTTAGAAATTAGTGAAAGGTCAGAGAAATACAAAATGAGATTTTTGTCAGAACAATGACTAAAATAAACTATTTTTTGTATGTAAGTATGTTTAATCGAATAAGACGACTTCTTTTTCGCATGAAACTGAAAGTCGATTCGAGGGCTGTAAATTAATATTTTGGTGCATAGAAAAATAATTCAACTAGGAGATTGTGTTAAATAAACATGTTAATTAATATTTCATTCAAATTTTTTTTTCTATAAATTTAATTCTTATTAAATTGAAATTTGATCAATAAAAATTGATCAAAGTTTTTTAAATTGAAATGTTCCTGAAATTAATATTAAATTCGTCTAGAAATTCACTATGAAAACTAATGGGAAATTTGATAATAAATTTGTTAGTTTAAAAAGGAAAATTAGTTTTCAATAATCAGTTTTTGTCGTTAATAAAAAAATTTACTATTCAACTTGTATAGTTTCTGGAAAATTCTGAAATAGAAAATATTGTAAGTACTTAATTTATGCAAATAATTAATCAAAAAATAAAATATAATCAACCTTTATACATTTTATTTGAAAACGAGTTTACAAATTACTTACAAACATCCTTCCTCTCATATTTTCCAAGAAAATGCTTTTCTCAAATACTGAAAAAGAATCCTCCAATCTTTTTTTTTATTATTTATATATAATTGTGATGTAGAATATAATTTTTCTTGATCTATTATTGAGCATCTTGACTTAATAAAGAAAGTTGCTCAAGAAATTGTTTCGCGTTAATAAGAGTTGTCGAACCGTAAATAATTTTTTTATTCATTCCCCCACTTGTTTTTTGCTTCACGTAATCCATGAGATTTTGATATTCAATGTAATTACCACCGCCAACGACAAAAACAATAGCCTCGTGAAATTCTGTTTTTGTCTTTGGCGCTTGTTCGACAATTTTCACTTGTTTTGGATCAAGATAACAATAATCATTTGTTTGCGTTGTTTGTCTCATTTCAATTAATTCATCTACAATTCTTGTAAATGGTAAATTATGTTTTTTCACCACCAGATTCTTGACGCCCTCCATGACGAACGACGAACCCTGGTTCATCAATTTTGAAAACATACTCACTGTCTTTGTACCGCCACCCTCGTAATTATTCTGATAACCGGATATCTTCATGAAATTCCTCCATCTGCGAATGTAAATCAATGGATTCAAATCACAACCGGCATTGGTCAGTGCAGCTTCAAATTTATTGTAGTCCAAGTCGGAAATATTGGTGAGCAGGTAATAAATAATAAATAATCTTAATTTATCTTCGGGTAAACCACACTCGGTATCGTTGATAATATCGAGAATTCCCGAGTCAAGTGTTTGTTTGCTCATTATTTTTTCCTCGATTTCAAAATAAGTGTCCAGTCTTCGAGATTTAATGGAGTTTAAAATGCCAGTTGCTATTGATGTATGCATGTCGATTAATCGTTTTAATTCCATAAGTTGGGGAAGTGAATTCACTGCATTCGTGAGGCGAGCCGTGTTGTTCGATATGAAAAGACCCTCGGCTTCTGCTTCATCATCGGCACCCATTGAACTCTTGAGATCCTTGACCTCGTGTTCAAAAACACGATACTGCTCTAATTCCTCTTGAATTGCTTCCGCGACTCTTGGAAAAGGACTTCCTTTATGTTGCGACCAAAAACGATCTGAATTGTTTAATTCACAAATTCTTGGCTTTGAACGAACACTACCAGCTGGCGATCTTCCCGTATTTTCCTCGATGACAAGCCGATTCAAAGACAATTCGAGAACATCGTGAGCCAAAGCTTGATACGTCCAAGTGTGATGGAATGGTGTCGCAATATCACTATTTCTATCCAAAACAATCAATAAAGGTCTCTGAAAACTCATCGGCTCGGATTTAAAGCCCTCCGATTGAAATAAACTATTTCTCGAATTCCAAACATTCTCCCGTAGCTTTTTATCCAATTTTTTCGACACCATCTCGGCCGCATTTCCCTTCGGACAACGAATTATCGGAACAGTACCCAATGTCACAAAAACCGAAAATAAACCATCGACAATTGTATCAATGATGAATTCCATTTCCGTATCCTTAATTTCACCACGGTTTAACGCATGATACGAAATATTATCACTATTCTGATGTCGTAGGACAAAGAAATCTTCCTCGAGTGTTATAAAATTTAAATATTGATCAAATACCTTTTGTATATTGGCGACAGCACCACTTTGCACTGCGGCCAGTGCTAAATCTTCCATTTTTTGCCGCGATATTGGCGATATAAAATTTAAATGATAAATATCGTAGAGATTATTTTGTAAATCTTGACCAATTCGACCTAAATTTTCATCAGACGGTGCACAGAAATAAATTGCAGGAACTTCGGGAATGGATTCACGATCCGAGTGTAATTGCATGTGTAATGTTATACCAAGTTCTCGAAGTTCCTTCACTGATAATAATGGTGAAATAATATCCTGACCGACACGATCATATATTAAAACCTTCCAAATTGGCACATCATTTTTATTGTCCTGTCCATTTAAATTCAACATTTGCTTTAAGGCATTTATTTGCTTCTCCCGTATTGTTGACATTTTGAAAAACGGGTAGATCGGTTAATTGTTTCCTAAATATATCACTTTGTTTTTATATTTCACTTCTTCTTTTGTTGTTTTTTTTCAACGAAACATGACAGATGTTTTGAGGTTAAAAGTGTATCGTTTTGACATTTCCACGTCTTCAATTATGTAAAGGGTATTTCACAGTTTGAGAACGAAAATGAGATGTATCCATATATGTACCAAAATGAATTACATGAATGACTATTACGTCGAATCCACAACCTCAGAATCTGTATTGTTAGAAATTTATTTTTATCGAATTTTAAATGTAAGGAAATTTTATTTTCTGGAATTAACATTTTACCGAAAATGAATATGAGAGAATAATTTATGATCGAATCGACATGTGCTGTAATTATAAATTGGGTTTTAATATTAACATAAAACAATAAAATTTTTCGAATTATTGACCTTTCGGTTATTTGAGCATTCTATGAATGAACAATTCGACTATTTTACCATTCGACTACTTAACTATTCGTCTCCTTCATAATTCGAACAGATGGCGTTTCGACAAATTGAACATTCTATGAATTGACAATTCGATACTTTTATCATTCTATTTTTGTAAATTAGACGTTTTTTCCATTCGGCTACTTAACTATTCGTCTACAGGGGCCGTATTCTCGAAAGCCTTCGACAATTCTCGTATGCGTAAAATGTCGAATGATTAATGTCGCATGCGACTTCAAAAGTATATTCTCAACGACCATTCGAGATAGGTTGTTCGGAAATTTCCGTGTGCGACATTTATACAGCGTTGCCGTCGTTTCCAAATACTTATATACCAATAAGAATTAAGGTAGAAGAGAATTTGACATATAGAAAAAACACAAAGAAGAATAAAATATGAATATTAATTTTTCTATTTTAAAAAAGTTGCATTTTTACAATTTCATAACATTTCAATGTTTAAGGAATTTAATTAACAATTTTAATACTCAGATTTTTAAAGAACTTTAAAAATTAAAATTCTTCTAAAATTAGTTAAATTTGTCAATACCTACAAATGATTGCAGAATATATTAAATTAATTATTTAACAATTTTTTTAGTGTCAGTTAATAAATTCATTGGGAAGATGCGTACTTAAATTTTTTATGTTAGTAGTGTGCAACAATGCGGTCAATTAATTATGTGAAATTGTTTTAATAGAACTTATTTGTACTATTGAGCGATGATCATGCCCGTTTACATTAAAATAATTAAATAAAGAGTAATAAAATTCTTCTTACAAAATTCAATTAATTTCAAATTTTTTTTTAAATAACTTAAAATCTTATGAGAAAAAATAATTATTATTTAAAAAATAAGTTACTGATGTTTTCGAATAACTTTAAAATTAAATTAATTAATAAATAAATGTAACTGAACATTTTTTTAAGTAATATTTTTTCTTTATTTTCTAAAAATTTCAGTTTTAATTAAAATTTGTACCTAATAGACAAATGGACTTTATATAAACCTTTTTCCCTGGATCTATGAAAATTTTTTAATTTTATTAAAGCAGTTGCAATATTAAGAAATAGAAATAATGCAAATTATTTCCTTATGAAAATTAAGAATTTTCTACAAAAATGAAACAGGAATATAGAATCAGAATCAAGAAAATACCTGCATATTTTCAATTTGTCAAACAATATAAAAACAAAAACCAAAGCATATACATAAAAACTAACTTAAAAGTGTTAACAGATAGCTGCTAAGAATAATTATAAATAATTAATAATAATTGAAAATTTATATTATATATTTTATTTACAAAAATAACAAAAACATTTTAATTTTTTATTATAAATGATACTTATTAAAATCGCCTTAAAAGATAATTTGAAAAATTGTTACATAAGGCCTAAGCACAACTGCTTCGCGAACGTCGTTCGCGAACGCAAAGCATGGGTTAGAAAAGGACAGCAATATATTTGTGTCCTTTTCTATCTCATGCGTCTCGTTCGCGAACGATCTTCGCAAATCTATTCTGCGTTGGCCTTTAAACTTTTATTTCATTATAAGATTACGTTAAATTTTTAAATTATACATTTTGGTTATATTGTATAGTTTTTCTAACTTTAGCATACGGTTTATGCACACTAATACTACTTTGTATTATATACGTTTATTATAAATATGACACACAACCAGAGATGGGTACGTAACATACTTCATGTATGTTACCTGGGTTTGTTACTGTATGTTACCTAGTATGTTACGTCCTTACATTGATACATGCATGTATTTTTCGAGAGTGGGGGGTAACATACGTATGTTACTTCATGTAACATACATGTAACATACGTAGAAAACCTCGAGTTACGCGTAACTGCGCAACCCTGCACATAACCTTATTTCTCACTAGCATTTCGTATGCGACTTTGCATCTCGAGTGGTCATTACCCACTCGAGATGAACCAATCGAAAATTGTCACACACGACATGAAATCTCGCATGCGTCCAGATCACTGCTGTCAAACCATGTCAAACATAACCTCTCTGATGTGTCAGAATTGTTGAAGTTTTTATCGTTTTTATCAGTTTTTATTTTGTGATTATCGTTCGTTTTGAAAGAAAAACGAAGCAATGGATTTTATAAGTGTGCATACTTGTAAAGTACGTGGCTGTGAAAGCCGGAAAAGTGGAAAAAACAAAGTATCAGTTCACTTTTTTCCAAAAAAGGAAAGTGTTGGCCTAAAATGGGTAGAGGTTTGTGATAATAACATTTTGAATTCTTTGGACTATAAAGACATTATAGCAAAGAATTTATTTGTGTGTCACAAACATTTCGCAGAGAAATGTTATTATAAAATTTCGAAAGGTTTTCGATTAATTAATGACTCTTATCCAACCTTACATCTGCCTGTGGATAATGTTTCGAAAGAAGTGGTGGACAATAATTTGGAAAAACAAAGTAATTTGGAAGTAAATCCAGTTTTGCAAGAAGTCTTGAGCGAACAAATTCACCCTGTGAATCTGGAAGATGAGCGACTGTCACCTCCAAATTTTTTGCCTTCCGATCCAATGGTAAGTTCATTATATTAATATTGAAAATTATGTTTATTAAATATTGAATATTTACAGGATATTGAAAATTAATCGAAATGTATTATCTGAAAATAGTTTATTTTTAAAATTTTTATTGTTAATTGTTCTTTAAAATGTTTATTTTAAAAATATTTTTAAATAATTTTATTGACCCATTAAAAATTTTATAGTGTTTTAAATTTTAGGTTATATTTTCTATTTTTAAATGTAAAAATATTTAAATGGATTGACTCTTAGGAAAAAGTAATGGTATTTAAATTTTCATTACGTCTAAAATAATCAATTATAATTATTTTTGATTTTATAAAATTAATTTGTTAATGTGAAACAAATTTTTAAAAACATTTTTTTTTTCATTGATATGATAAATAATTAAAATTTATTTTTCTCAGATTGATACTGTAATGAAGGAAGATATTTTTCAATCTCCAACTTGTTTGAATACTCCAAACATCAACCACTATGACAGGAAGAGAAAAATAAGTATGGTTTCTAGACTTTCTTCTGATGCTGAATATTCACCAAGAAAAAGAAAACTGGTCGACATAATAAACTCTTCAAGAAAAGAGAATTATAATATGAAGAAGAAAATTGGAAGGTAAAATAAATGTTAATATTTCCTCTAAGAGGAATTAATATTTTTAATACATCCAAATTGTCAACATTTTATTCGCGTAGAATACTTTGTTGTCAATAAATTTTTTTTTAATAATTGCCGAATAAAATGCATTATAATTTCGAAACGGCACTTATTTTTAGGTATAAATATTGGAATATTGTTACCCTATAAATTGTATATGAAGATGTAAATAAAATATAAATGTATTTATTTATAAACATAGAAACAGATGAATTAAATTCATTTGAAAAGATTAATTAAATTCATATGAAACCTGTTCCTCTTTCCACAATGTGCTGGATATAATAATCTTTTATCAGTAATGTAACAAAATTTTTGTTTTATTTTTTTCAATCGTATTTCTGAAATTAGTTTAATTTGACGAATGTAAAAAAATTTTTGTTTTATTTTTTTATAGTATGTCTGAAATTACTGTAATTTGACAGATGTAGGCGGAGATTAAACATTATTGAGAATCTTTCGGAGTCCAACAAATTTTTGAACTTGACAAGAAAATTGAGCAAAGTTCAAAAACTCTTCGTTGAAATGGTTCTCAAGAATAATGATAAGAAAGGTGTAGGCCGACGATACACTACGGAAGAAAAAATCCTTGCTCTTTCCATTTACAAGACGTCTGCAAAAGCATATCGGTACCTTCGGACAATTCTGGTCAGCCTGCCATCCCCAAGCACTCTGAAATTAATTGTGAAAAATATTCCGGTGACTGCAGGAATTTCTGAGACGACTAGAAAACGTCTGGAAGAAATGTCAGCTATTTTAAAAACAGAAAAAGAAAGAACTATGATTCTTATGTGGGACGAAATCATGTTGTCTTTAGGGTTACAATATGATAATCAGACTGATAAAATTGTTGGTTTCGAGGATTGGGGGCATAAGAGAACTGGCGATTTTGCAAACCATGCTTTGGTTTTTATGTTAAGGAGTGTGGAAACAGGTAATAACCTTCCTATTTCCTTTAATTTTTGTACCGGGTCGACGGTCTCAACGCAACTTCAAAGGTGTATTAAAGAAGCCATTGAAGTTGTAAAAAATGCAGGACTGAACATTGTTGCATCCGTATGTGACGGTGCATCAACAAATGTAAGTGCCGTAGGAGCATTGGTGGAAGACACCAAGAAAATACGTGGAGCAGAATACGTCCTTAAAAGTAAGTCAATTTTTCCTTGTTCATTATAATTTATATTATAAAACAGGGACCGCTTCGAAAGTTTAGTTTCGTTTTTGTTTTTGAATTGACACAAAACTAAATTGAACGTCAATTTTTAATTTAGTTTCGTTTTAGAATCGGCCCCTGTTATAAAAATTATGGATAAAAATAGAATTGAAATATTTTATTTTTTAGAGATTATTAAATTTGATGTTTATTTTCAGATGGTACTTTTATTGTACATGATACTGAAGTCGTGCCACTTTTTGATCCTCCTCATCTGCTGAAGTGTCTAAGAAACAATCTCTTAGATAAAGATTTGGAGATCAATTTCAAGGACGGGAAGTTAGAGCAGCATCGAACATTTGTAGAGTGGAATCATTTAGTGACTGCATTTGAGATTGACCTCTACGGAAATAACCGAATAAGGTCAATGCGGAAACTAACAGCTCAACATGTTTACCCTGAACTGATAAATAAAATGTCAGTAAAGCTGTGCAATCAGGTGTTCAGTGAGACTGTATCTTCAACGATACAAGCACTAGCTGGAGGATCTACGTGGAGGACATCAGTGGGTGATAGAAAACTACCTATCGAGGCACGAAATACCGCGTATTTGTTTAATTACTTAAACAAACTTTCCGATTCAACTAATGGCAACCTTCAATCGGATAACAGCGAGTTTAGGAAACCCTTAAGTGATGAAAGTTATCATTTAAATTTTTATAAAGAAGCATGTGCAGAACTTCTTAAAATGCGATTTGTAAATAGAACGACGAAACAGCCTGTAAAAAAACAACCGTCTAGCTTAGTTAATTGTATAAAAACATTAAGAGGTTTTTCCTTGATATGGAAGAAATTAAGAGAAATAGGATTTAAAGAGATAAGCACTAGGCATTTTAATCAGGATCCGCTTGAAAATTTTTTTGGTCTAATTCGAGCTCAAGGTGGGCAAAATACTAAACCGACATGTTATCAATTTATTGGAAATTATAAAACGTTAATAATTAATAATTTAACTAGGTATCATGCAGTCGGAACAAATTGTGAACTAGACGACGGAAAGTTTCTCCTCACGTGGGAAAAGTACTTTGGTTTTGCGGAAAATGAAGATCCAGATGAAAGTAAATCACCTACTATTAGGGATAATTTATTTAAAGAAAGAAAAACAATTTTTGCAACTTCTCATCCTTTACCAGAGAAGTCAAAAATTGTTAACTCTGCAACCAATGTACTTCAAGAATTAAAAGAAAAAACTAATTGTTTAACGTCATGTTCCGAATGCATGAAACTTGTCAATTCAAATTTTAAAAGTTCATCAACTATTTTTGAAATTCATACAGATGTGACAAATCTTCTTCAAAGAATCATGGTTTCCATTTATTCGGAAAATAATATTTGTGATTTAGCAATGAATTATCTTAAAAAAGAAATCCGGTTAGAAGTTTTTACTTGTACACTTCATAGAAAAATTATTATTGATAACTTTCTTCAGCTAAGCATTGTGCAATATATACGCAGTACAATAGCATATTTAAATTGTATTTTGAGAGGAACCTATAGATTTTCAAGCGAAATTATTAAAGAAAAAGAGAAAAAGAAAAATATTTTTGTATGTAAGGCAATAGAAAGAAGAGATAAAACTTTAAAAACGAAACATACTTTCTCCACATTATCTAGACAACAAAAGTTTTTAGCCTATGAATTAAAAGCGTAAAAAATTGAAATGTATATTTCAACTATAAGTAGCTATTATCTAGTCGAATTTAATAGCTTTAATCATTATCACATAATGTATTAAATACAAAGCAATGTAAAATCTAGTCAAAAATGTACTATATGTGACGCTCCACGAAAGAAGGGACCTATCCCCGAAATAACATTAGGCTCAGTTTTGATGCATTGTGTACGGAAAATTGAGCCTAATGTTCTTTCGGGGATAGGTCCCTTCTTTCGTGGAGCGTCACATATGTACAAAATGTAAAATTTAAACGAATGTATTATTTGTTTCACATGGAAATAATGACTTAGGGCATTTAAGTGCTAAATTTATGATTTTAAATTATTCAAATCTGTTACTATTAAATTTGTTAATTAATGTTACAGTTAATTCTGGTCAAGATACATGTTAAAAATAATTTTTGAATTATATAATGTTTTTAAACATTATTTTTAAAATAAATATTTATGACGATTTTAGATGCATCTTCTTTATTTCTATTACAATTTCCTTTAATTGCTTTCAAAAATAAAATTATTATGATGTAATTTTCAAGTAAACATTAATTTATTATTTATTGCAATGTATATGTATTTAAATAATTAGTATAACTTTATTTACTTTTAAAATTATAATTTTTGAAACAGAAATCTCACACAAATAAGTTTCTGTATGTAATACATAGACGGAATTTTTGTATATATATAGACGTTAGTTCACCCTGTTTTCCCGATAGAGGCGCTGAAGTACAGAAATCTTTTGCCACAAAATTTACATTGAGTCGACCCAGCCTGGATGAAACGGCCTATATTTATTAGCCCTCAAATGGGGAGTCAGAGTAGTGGAGTTTTTTTCTCCTTACTGTCTTCAGCGCCACATTAGGTAAAATGTAGAATTATAATTTATCGTCTGCAATATGTTTGTTTATGACATTTTTGAGATGACAGCTGAATGAATCGGGTAATATTTAAGGTTTGAACTAGTTTTATGACTGAAATTAGAAACAAAAGTAAAAAGTTAGTATAAAATAATAAATTCATGAGTAAATAATATTATGTTAATATAAAAATTCTTTCTTGCTGTCATTTTACTACAAAAACATTGAGGTTATATTTATGTTTTTCTCCTTAGATCACGTGAACAAATAGTTAAAAAATTTACCACTGTGAGCGCTGTAACCAGTAGGGAGAGAAAAACCGCACCACTCTGACCCCCCATTTTGGTGTCAACTTTTTCTGCTATATACTGCAGGCGTTTCATCTCCTTATCCTCCTTCAAGGCCTAAGCACAACTGGTTCGGTTTCGGGAGACGGTTTCGGGATATGTAAGATTTATATACATTTTGAGGTTAGAAAGACAATATACCGAAACCGTCTCCCGAAACCGAACCAGTTTTGCTTAGGCCTTCATGAGGAGCACTCACTGAAGCTCAGCACATGGCTACAGCTTTTAGGAATCAAATAGAAAATTATCATCTAACGATTGCAACGCCACCAGCGGAAAAGCTGTGTACTACACAGTGTTTAAAATGCCTGCGTCTAGTGACGTCTCACATAAAGGCCAACGCAGAATAGTATATTTAACCGGATCCCCAATCGTACGCGTAACCGTAAGAATGAGTTAAAGAAGGATAGGTATATTGTTTATCCTTCTTTAACTCATTCTTACGGTTACGCTAACGATTACGGTTCTGGTTAAAGATTCTATTCTGCGTTGGCCTTAAACATTAACACAATAATAAATAGAATTTTTACATCTCATTTATTTCTACATTTTTGGTAATTTTTAAGTTATATCACCAACTGCTCACAATAAGAGTTTATTATAATTTTTTACATATTTCACCCACGAAAAATTAACCGGCTTATAAAAACGTTATAATGACAAACGTATATTTCAAAACAACAGAAACTATACACACAGAAAAAAACCCGACTCATTTTTGTTGCAACTCATTTGGAAGTCGGTCTCGAAATGAGTAATCGACAACTTCAAGTGACTCAAAATGAGTAAAATAACAATATTCTAGTTACTTTCTTTTGTGTTTCGCATGTTTCGTGTTCCATGGTTGCCCATCCCTGTCTGTCAATTGACAAATGTCTAACCTAAAAAAATTTTTCCATTTCTCATAAAAAAAATTAATCGATTGCAAGTATTAATGTTTTGACAAGTGCAACGTGTTTATTAGTTATAAACAATTATTTTAATTCATATTTTTATAAATTATTCTTAGCTTTTCCAATGTGATTGTAATTTTATCGTAAAGAAAAACTGATACCCTTTAAGACTCATTTTGAGTCTTTTCCCTAGAAACTCAGAATGAGTCGAAGGGGTATCATTTTTGTTGCAGTTCAAAATGAGTCTCATATGCGACTCATTTTGAGTCCAGTTTTTTTCTGTGCACCATGTGATCTGTAGTATATCGCTTTCCCGCTAGGATCGCTAGTATCTTTAGATTATAATTTTCTAATTGAGTCAGAAAAGTTGGGGCAGAATTTTCTGAAACGGCCTGTAAAGTGAGTGCTCCTTATACTACTTCGTGTAATCTGAAAAAAATTGTCTTTTTATTTTAAATTATGACATTGGAATAACTTTTGTTTGACTCAAGAAGACTAGAGACAGGAGGGCTAACTGCAGTAGTGTGGGTAGGACAAATATAGAGGGATTATGAAGGCATGGTTAAATTGCGCCAAATATCGTGTTTTGATTCTGCACTTCCACTCACACACGCGTGTCACGTATTTAAATATATAACGTTAGAGTGTGCGAGATGTGCAGAACCGAAACAAGATATTTGGCGCAATCTTACCACAGCTTCATAATCCCATTAATACTGACTCTCTGCTGAGAGTGAGAAAACAGCCGAGTTAGAGACACATGATTTTCCCCTAATCGCCAAGTGGTCGAATGTTCAAATGGTCGAATACCAAATCGTCGAATCGTCATTTTGTCGAATGCTTAAAACGTCGAATTGTCAAATGGTCGAATGCTCAAAACGTCGAATAGTCAAATGGTCGAATGCTTAAAACATCGAATCGTCAATTGATCGAATGTTCAAAACGTCGAAATCTGAAATGATCAAATTCTAAAAACATCGAATCGTCAAATGATCGAATTCTAAAAACATCGAATTGTCAACTGGTCGAATGCTAAAAACATCGAATCGGCAAATGGTCGAATACTCAAAACGTCGAATTGGCAAAAAGTCGAAAAATTTGCTTGGTTTAAGTTAATGTTAACTTAAATCAAACAAATTTTTCGACGTTTTGAGTATTCGACCACAAGCGGATTCGACGTTTTGAGCATTCGACCATTTGACGATTCGACGTTATGAGCATTCGACGAAATGACGATTCGACGTTTTGAACATTCGTCCATTTGTCGATTCGATATTTTTAGCATTCGACCAGTTGACAATTCGACGTTTTGAGTATTCGACGTCTTGAACATTCGACCATTTGCCGATTCGATGTTTTTAGCATTTGACCAGTTGACAATTCGATGATTTTAGAATTCGATCATTTGACGATTCGATGTTTTTAGAATTTGATCATTTCAGAATTCGACGTTTTGAGTATTCGACCACAAGCGGATTCGACGTTTTGAGCATTCGACCATTTGACGATTCGACGTTATGAGCATTCGACGAAATGACGATTCGACGTTTTGAACATTCGTCCATTTGTCGATTCGATATTTTTAGCATTCGACCAGTTGACAATTCGACGTTTTGAGTATTCGACGTCTTGAACATTCGACCATTTGCCGATTCGATGTTTTTAGCATTTGACCAGTTGACAAATCGATGTTTTTAGCATTCGACTTGTTGTCAATTTAACGTTTTAAGCATTCGATCAATAGACGATTCGACGATTTGGTATTCGACCATTTGAACATTCGACCACTTGGCGATTAGGGGAAAAAAATCATCATCCCGAGTTAGCCCTCCTGTCTCTAGTCTTCTTGGTTTGACTGTACCTCAGATTTTTCCTTAGGCTGCACCTCTGCAGGCAGCCTGCCTGCCTGCAGGTTGTCATGGTAATGTACAAGAGTAAGGGCCAGTTTCACAACTTTATTTAACCAGATTTTAAGATGGTAAACTCGGTTTAGTAAAAATTATGAGTTCCACAATTTTTGAAACTCGGGCTAAAATGGCTAAACCCTGGCTAAAATTAACTCTTAAAGGCCAACGCAGAATAGAATCTTTAACCGGAACCGCAATCGGTAGCGTAACCGTAAGAATGAGTTAAAGAAGGATAAACAATATACCTATCCTTCTTTTGCAAAAATGACAATTCGTAAAAATTGCGATTCGTAAAAATGGCGATTTGCAAAAAGTGACAAATCGCAAAAATGCCATTTCCCAAAAATGTATTTTCGTAAAAATGACAATTCGCAAAAATGTCGATTCGCAAAAATGACTTTTCAGAAAGTTGACAATTCGTAAAAATTTCCATTCGCAAAAATGACAATTCCCAAAAGTGACATTTCGCAAAATTGATTTTTCGCAAAAATGACTATTCGCAAAAGTGCAGTTCGGTAAAATAACATTTCGGAAAAATTACACTTGGGGAATAATCATGCGTCCCGAGTTGATTGGTGTATATAAAGAATTATATTTACTGAGAAAACTGGATAGTCAAACTTAGAGGGATAGGTTTTGCGTGTTAAGCTTGATTCTCTGGATAGTTAACTTTTCCCTCCGAGTAAGTCAAATTAATCATTGGAGTGTCTATTTATCCCTCCGAGATTTGTTAAGAAAAACTTAACCTCAAATATAGTCT
Source organism: Leptopilina myrica (nomen nudum) (assembly GCA_032872475.1). Classification (NCBI taxonomy): domain Eukaryota; kingdom Metazoa; phylum Arthropoda; class Insecta; order Hymenoptera; family Figitidae; genus Leptopilina; species Leptopilina myrica (nomen nudum). The sequence continues at coordinate 11,732,302 of CM065467.1, forward strand.
GTTTGTCCCTCCAGATAGTTAGTTGAATACTCCAGTTTTCTCCGTGTTGTATTAGAATTTATATAAAATTTTAACCACAATTAAAGCCAAAAAATCTCAATTTTTGTCAAAATTTTATTTACATAATTTAAATGCAGAAGAATAACAAAATCTTATACCTCGCATCAAGACTAATCCATTGGTGTAATTATATGAAATATATGTTATATTTAAAATTAATATAATTAACCATAACCGAAGGTAAAATATTGACAGTTTTGATAAAAAATTGTTATAGAAGTTTTTTTTATGATCGTAAAGAGAAATCAAAATGTTCATGTAATGAAAATCTGAATTTACAACTTGTATATAGAGCTCTGGTTAAAAATTAACTCAGTTTAACTAAACTAAACTCTCGTTGCTCCTAACCGTAGCTTTAATGTAAGGTAATTCGTGATTTTGTTTAATTTTATGTTTCTCCATAACATTGTAGACAACAAAATGTGAGGTTATAAACGGTTTCATTTGAACCAGGTAATTTACTAAGTATTTTACTAGTTTTTGACGTAAATTACCCGACTTAGGTATTTTACGTCAAAAACCTCACTCAGAAAAAAATTCGTTCGAAACGACCAAATTTTGGTTGAATCAACAAAATAAATGCAGTACTATACAGTCAACCAAACGTTTGTTTGATTCAACCAAAAAATGTCTTCCAATACGTTTATTTGTATCAACCAAATGGTTATTACACTTAACCAAACATTTTTATTTTATATAACCAAAAAATTTGTTTATTTTAAAAGAAAAGATTTGTTTGATTCAAATAAATAGTTTTTATTTGTTTTCTTGTTCTTGTTTCCTATTATATATTTCATAAAATATATTTTTTTTCTTAAAGTTACTACGACTTTAAGGAGTACATTCTCATCATTTGTTTTTGTTTGCTGATAATTGCGATATTAAGTGGATTTAAATGTATATTTTTGATGTTGATGATTAAAATGTTGAAGTTATTTTTAATTATACTAACTCTCTTAGCAAAAACGTGATTAGCAGAAGCAGCTAAAATATTCTTAAACTTAAAGTATTAGTATCAAGTTTTTTTGTGTAGTGCAGACCGGAGCGTAATGGCTAACTTTTCACTCTTTGTTAATTTACTCGGACATTTTTGTTTTAATTAAGTGTTTATCTCCTAGAAAAGTTACTCTGGTATCTCAGCTATCTATTAGATATAATTTATAAAAAAGTTAAAATTCAATTTCCTGACTCCTCCACAAAAGATATTTCGCTGTATTTCGAATTTAATCAACTGCGACTTTGTATTAGACACGCCGTACTTTTTTTGAGAGGCTACAATATTTATTTGTCTTAAAGTTACTACGACTTTAAGGTTTACATTCTCATCAAACATGTGTTGATTTGAAGATTATCACAGAAGGAACAACACTTGTAATTGAGATAATTCATTTTTGGCACTGTTTAAAAAAAAAATTTAATTTGTATAATTTATGTTTTATTAATTGACTTCAGGAATGTCCACTTTTATTTTAAACAAAAAACACTCTAATCGGTTTAAAATTTTTGGCTATAGTCATTCATAAACAGTAAAATCATGCATCAGTACCCAGTGAGAAATTGCCAATAGACTTTAAACGGTCCAATATCGGTCCAATATTGGTTGCCGTGCTGGGTGCCGATTGACTCCCAATATTGGACCAATATGAACTTTAGAATTTACCACGCGAAAAATCCAATCTCTGCCGCAAGAGGGACGCTGTAACCGTTCTCGCAACTGACACGGCGACTCCAGTGTATATAAGTATCGAGAGATTCATCGCGAGACCAGAGTATATCTGCGAATCTATTTAATGACGCGGATATCTCTCGCTCTCGCCTATTATTGATTTTTCAATGATAGGATTTTTTTTGCAGAATGCTGTTTCCTAATAGCTGCTGCATTTTTAAATAATTATAATTTATAAATAATATATTATTTATATAAATTATTAAAAATAAATAATTAAATAATTAATTAAATAAATATAATAAACAAAAATTATAAACATTAATTTATTATTATTATTATTTAATTAAAAAAATTTATTTAAAAATTTTTTTTTCTCTTGGTTGCCAATATTCGGCCAATATTGGACCAATATTAACAACCGATGATTGGCGATGCCGTTACATCCCAAGCATCAGCCCATATTGGTCCAATATTGGGAGCCTTTATTAGACCGATGATCGGTCTCTTGGCTCCCAATATTGGACCGATATTGGACCGGTGAGAAATTTCTCACTGGGTATTTATGTTAGCTCTGGTAAATTGCAAAATTAAAAGAAAATACACCTCTCTAGGTATAATATGTAAAAAGTTAGTAATTAACAATAATATTAATAATTTGTTTAAACAAAAATAAATTTAAAAATTGCACAGAATTCTTACGAATTTATAGCCTGACATTCTCCAAAAAAAAAATTTGAGGTTATGCGCGCTTTATTTAAAATTTTTCCATTAAAGAAAAACTTATTATTCTTTTCTCATGTAAAACTGTCAATTTTCCCCATTTTTCATATACATTACGCGACAATACAATTTACTTTACTATGGAAAAACCACGAAGTAGTATAAGGAGACCTCACGCGACAAAAAAATCTGCACATATTTGGGGGGACAGAGATCTCAGAGATTGCACCACTAACAGAGTTTGCGCCTCTATGGTTAAAGTATTGTACTAACATTTTTCGTCTGCTACTGTATATGAACATAACCTACAAATTAAAGAAATACGACGAAGTGTAATGGCGACCATGGTTTACATTTCAGCCGTAATGGCGCAACCTCTGCTAGTGGTGCAAATACTCATAACTCTAACCCCCCTAAAATGTGTTGATTTTTGCCGCTGCTAAGCATTGGCGTGAGGTCTCCTTATACTACTTCGTGGGAAAAACTTCCCACTAAATAACATGACCTTAACATCAACAAGGATACATTTAAAACAAGTCTGGCCCAAAAACTTATAAAAAAAGTCTGACCCAAAAACTTAAAAAAAAAAAAAAAAATACAAAAAAGTGTTGCAAGGAAAAGTTGTTTGTTTTTGCTCATATTTTGAGGAAAAAAATAGAAAAAAATAATTTTTTGAAAATTGTCAAAAAAAACAAAATTTTGAAAATTTCGAAATTTCAAAAAAATTTATAACTTTTTTGTTTTTTGTTGTACAAAAAAGTGTTGAAAGAAAAAGTTGTTTGTTTTTGCTCATATTTTGAGGAAAAAATAAAAAAATTTTTTTTTTTGAAAATTGCAAAAAATACAAAATTTTGAAAATTTCAAAATGTTGTATTTTTGTTGTTTTTTGACGAAATTGACAATGCTCAAAATCGCACAAATCCAAGACTTGCTCATTTTTGATGAGAATGTAAAAAGCAAATTTTACGGAAAAATTTAAAAAGAGCAAAATTTTTGCATATTTGAAGTTCTTTTTTGTTCCTAGTTTCGTATATTTACCTAACTTTGTCATCTAAAAGAAAAAACGGAAGGTTTTTATATGTTTCTAACGTTTCTTCATGTTTCGGCTAATGCTTCACTCATAAATCTCAATTTTTTGCACTTTTTTGAAAATAACTTTTTTGTTTTTTGTTGTACAAAAAAGTGTTGCAAGGAAAAGTTGTTTGTTTTTGCTCATATTTTGAGGAAAAAAATAGAAAAAAATAATTTTTAGAAAATTGTCAAAAAAAACAAAATTTTGAAAATTTCGAAATTTCAAAAAAATTTATAACTTTTTTGTTTTTTGTTGTACAAAAAAGTGTTGAAAGAAAAAGTTGTTTGTTTTTGCTCATATTTTGAGGAAAAAAATAAAAATTTTTTTTGAAAATTGCAAAAAATACAAAATTTTGAAAATTTCAAAATGTTGTATTTTTGTTGTTTTTTGACGAAATTGGCTGCCCAACGAACTTAGGCTTTATTTTTACGGACTAAGAAAGAGTGCCAAATTTCAAGTCGATTCATTAAAATTCATTCGAGTTATCGTCGAGACAAATTTTTCTACAAACAGACGACAGACAGACAGACAGACACTTTTCTAAAAACCATTTTTTTGGAATCAGGGGGTCATGAAACGTAAAGATTTAGCAAAATTAGACAATGCTCAAAATCGCACAAATCCAAGACTTTCTCATTTTTGATGAGAATGTAATAAATAACAATAAAATAAAATATTATATAATTATTTCTTCATGTACACAAAATTACTTAATAATAAAAAACATTTAAAATATTACATTAAACATATTATACATGATTTTTATACATGCACTCTGAAAAAAGTTTATTCGAAACAACCAACTGAAAACTTCACAAAAACTTATTGGATATTTTCTTCTTACTAGTACAATATAAATATGCCATAAGTCTTTCAATGAACACATTGCAATTATTTAACCGACACTTATAATTTCGTTTTTTTGATTTACCGATTTAAACTAATGAATTTGACGCGAACGCGGACTGTAGACAAGTGAGACCGCCATTTTTAATTTCACACATGTACTTTTTGAGACAAGCAAATATTGTTGTTTCACTCAAATAAAATGATTTGGTTGAATCAAACAAATTTGTGTGTTGTGTCAAACAAAATTTATTTAACTAAATAATATTCTCTATTCAAAACACTAATTTTTTAAAATGAAACAAATACACTGTAAAAAATCCTAAGAATATTACCCGCATTAAATGTGGGTATTTTACAGACAAGGGGAAAAGTGACGCATTCAATGTGGCAACATAACCTTATTTAAAGCGTCACTTTTCCCCTTGTCTGCACTGTAAAAAATCCTAAGGATATTACACAGACTAGGGGAAAAGTGACGCTTTAAATAAGGTTATGTTGCCACATTGAATGCGGCACTTTTCCCCTTGTCTGTAAAATAGCCACATTTAATGTGGGTAATATTCTTAGGATTTTTTACAGTGTGTGTAATATCCTTAGGATTTTTTACAGATACCTTGAAATAAAAAATTTATTTCGGTTAACCAAACAAATTTTACGTATTTATTAAAATGAACCAAATTTTTATTTAAATCAACGGAATTGTTTTATCGTAACAAATAAAATAGATTACCAAAAACATAAGTCCGGAATGCTCATTATGCCGAATAAATAATTTAGAAATGATTAAATGCGCGAATCTTCAACAGACTAAATTGTATATTGAATGAAATTCAAAAGTCAGGAATAATCATCTCATATATTCTGCATAATGAAGAATATTAGTTTAAACTAATTATTCTTATTTACACAATTTAATATTATTGTAATTTTTATTTTTGGAATTTCCACTTTACCTATATTTTATAATATCTCGAAAGGTAAAATATCAGAATTGAGATTTAATTAAAACATAATGGAGAATATATATATATATATATATATATATATATATATATATATATATAAATATATATTTTTAATCTTTTAATTCAGTGAATATATATATATATATATATATATATATATATATATATATAAATATATATATATATATATATATATATATATATATATATATATATATATATATTCACTGAATTAAAAGATTAAAAATGATTAAATGTTTGAATTTAATAAAAACGTATTATTTAAAAGTTGCAGTGCGAATTGAACAGAATTTTTATTGATAAGAAAGATAATTGGGCAGAAATTCAATTTGACTAAATGTCAATTTAGAAGAAACACTATTTGATACAATTTTAATTTATTGGAATTGCAATTTTCGAGAATATTAATATTGCCAATTCTAATTTTGGTAGAAATCTGCTTTATCAGATTAATCATATGCTCGAATCCTCAAAAGTCCGAATTTCATTTTGCCGAAAATTGCTGCAATGTAAATATTCGGCGCAAATTTTAAAATTAAGGAATCAGAAATCAGCATTCCAAAAAAAAATTACAATAATATCAAATTGTGTAAATAAGAATTAGTTTAAACTAATATTCTTCATTATGCAGAATATATCAGATGATTATTCCTGACTTTTGAATTTCATTCAATACACGATTTAGTCTGTTGAAGATTCGCGCATTTAGTCATTTCTAAATTATATTTATTCGCGGCATAATGAGCATTCCGCACTTATGTTTTTGGTACAGAGTGTCGCACCCGAGTGTGCAAGTATCTTTATGTTTTTAAAAGTTATCGTCGGTATTGTAGAGTGGACAATTTAACATCCACGTGACACTTGGCGGTTTATTTAAAAAATCCTTGAAATTGATAAACTATTCGAAATCGATACCATTTTTTTTTAATTTTGTTGATTTTGCCGATTATTAATAAAGCAATAATAAACAAATAGATACTTCTAATTAAATTTTGGGGTAAATTCAAAATGAATTTGAATAATTTTAATTTAATCGAATTGAATGTCTAATTAATAATTATTGTAAATATAACTGTAATGATAAATAATTGAGTTGTTATTGAATTAATTGAACAACTACGAAAATAATTGAACTATTATGAGAATTATTGTAATTGGGAATTGTTTATTTAGAGCTAATTATCGATTGCGTGGTTGTGGAAAACAATTGGCTCGAGTTGGATAGAATTTATTTGTATAAAAATAGTTTTTTTAGAAAAATTGTAACCTACAATTAAAAAAAAAAATATTTCAGTTGTAATAATTTGATTTCTTGAGATTCCCACCTGACCTGTCAGGTGACCATTTCCAGTTTATATCCCTTAACGTGCAGGACCACCTCTGTTTACCAAATATGGTAAACAGAGGTATATGGCAGCCCTCTCTCTACTAAGTGTAAACCTCCGCGTCTTTATTTACCTTCGTGATTCAAACAATATACTGACAAATTGAAAAAAAATTTCCACCCCACAATAAAAGAGGGGTAAATTTGTTAATTTTTCCGAGAAATAAAAGGCGGATTCATTTGATGAATATGGTCAAATCGGAAATGATGGACTGCATTTTTCTAGCGGATGGCAATTGGTGGGAGGAAAAGTGGTAGTACGGTGGAGCGAGCACGTAGGTCAAGTTACTCAGTTCACTCAGTTGACGGGGAGCGCTCTCGCGCGCATTATTGTCCCGTTTTACTCTAATTAGATGATCGATCACGTGGTGAATATACCTGTGCAAGGTTCTCGTTATATTTTGATAATATATAGGAGAGCCGACAAATTTTTGGAATAAATGTGCGCGCGTCCGTAATGGACAACCCTAGCGGCGGAAGTTACAGTATGGGAATGATGGATACGGAGATGTACGGAAGACCGTCAACTTCACAGTTAGCAACATCACAAATGATGTCTGACGCCGCGACGCCCGGCGTCGGTGTTCAACGTGGTGTTAAACGTTGCTACGATGAGGGTAATGTACGACATTCACAAATGATGCAGGTGCCTGAGAATTTAGATGAATCTTTCACTAATTTGGGACAACCAAAAAAATCGCCACCCTCCAATGGTAAAAAGACGAAAGGAAGGGTCAAAATCAAGATGGAATACATTGACAACAAATTGAGGAGGTACACCACCTTCTCCAAGAGGAAAACCGGCATTATGAAGAAGGTTTGTAACTATATTGGTTTTTAAAAAAAAGAAAAATTTTTATCCGTGATTTTGCGAAAGTAAATGTGGAAATGAAAACATAACCTCAAAATATGAAAGAATGTTTTAGAATTTTGTGTTTTTGGCGGCTTTAATTTAGGTTTTGTAAAACTTGATTTGTGTTTCATTGACCGGTTTTTAAGCACCTGTGTGATTCAGAAGTCACCCTGAGAGAACAACGTGGGTGGTGAAAGTGAAACAGTGAAATTGCCGTGCGTTCGTTCACTTGAGAGGAGCGCTAAGTTCCACTGTCGTATTAAACTGGCATTAACAAACTGCATGTTGAAATCTGATTTGTGTATGTGTCATGGCACTTGGTGAATGTGATACTCGGTTTTGAATTTTTGAGGTTGGGCTGCTATAGGCTTTTCATGCGTGGGAGGTTCCGTGATTACAGTTTGACCTTCGAGAGGAACTTAACCTAACTTTCTCGCCATTCTTGTTGCTGTCACTTCATTCTTCCCCAATTTCTGTTCATTTTTTCCGTTTTATATTACTTTTTCCCCCTTTTTCCATGTTTTGACACGTGCAAATCAATTACTTTTTGTAAATCTTAAAATTTCAATTATTTTTAAAATTTTCCTCAATTCAATGATTTTCAACGTCTACTATTTTTTAATAAAATCTTTCATAAAAATTCAATAATTTAAAAGAAAGTGTTGATAAAATCCTAAACAAATATTAAATTATTTTCATATGTAAGAAAAGTTTCACAGGAATAAAAATTCAATTATTTGCATAAGTACTTAATACAATCTTTTTCAGAGATTCAATTATTTTAATGAATAATAAAAATTCATAGAATTTCAATAACTTTTAATACAATTTTAATCAAAAATCTTGAAAAATGTAATTATTTTTGAAAATTTTATTAATAAATTAATAAAATTTACTTAAAATTTTATTTAAAATAATTGAAATTGTGCAATGAGTTATATTATTTAGGAGAAAAATTGAATTCTTGCAAAAAATTAATTAATTAATTATTTGTTAAATGTAATTGAATTCTTACAAAAAGGTTTTGAAAATAATTACATTTTTCAAGGAATTCATTGAAAATTGAATTCTTGAGAAGGATTTTATTAAAATTTTTGTAAATAATTTAATTCTTTTTAAAAATTTTATGGAAATTTAAATTATTATAAAATATGAAGATATCAATTACTCCAAGTTGAAGACTGGAAATGATTGATTTCGTCATGCTTCATAATAATAATTATTTCTATTAGATGTTGAATTTTAAAAAGGTTTGAATATGAAATTTTTGAAAATCTTAATTCATGTGGAAAAATAATGATTAAATATTTACCTATTTAAAAAAGAAGTTCTTGATGTTTTCGAATAATTTAATAGTTAAAGAAATTCAAAAATGAATCCAATAGAACATTAATTAATGTTTTGTGGCAAGCCTGGTTCCTAAAAGCTGAGATATATAAAATATTTCGATATTCCTTGTTTAAATTTAAATAAGGCAAAAAAGACAAGTTGTCAACAAAATTGAATATCTGCCAGCTGACAATTCGGCAATGTTTCCAAGGAAATGCGAAATTCTAAACGCAGCTTAAATACCCAATTACAAATTTGGCGAGTGTACACTCTGAATATTTATGTCTATTTCTCGACTTTGAATTTTGTAAGCAGCTTCATTTGTATTTACCCCCGAAAGAAAATATTAATTGACGGTCTTATATACTTCACTCACTTGATTCAACGAACAATTCTCCAATTCATTTTTTCGGGTTTGATTTTTACTTTAAATTACAGTCGTAAGAAATGTTTTTCTTCTTCTTTCAATTGTCGACTCCAGTATAGGAGAATCACTTGTCAGATAAATTTAAAGGCGGGTTCGCTGGCCCTAAAAATAAAATCTACAGCTGTCTCTAGTCTAATAACGTTTAAACGGTGCTCATCCACTTTAAACAGTCTCATTTTGTGATTTTCATTACTGAAAATTCGTTCAACGAATTAAAAATAAAAATAAAAGGACGAAAGAAAATTTTTTTGAACAGCTCCAAAAACCTGTTTATATATATATATATATATATATATATATACGCTCTTTGCATATCTGTGGACATGATCTAACCTAAATCTCAATTCCAGAACTGACTTCATGTCGAACCGCGACTCTACTTTTTTAATTCTTTATAATTAAAGGTCAATTCAAGGCGAAAAAATAACTTTTAGCTTTCACTTTATACTTATCGAATTCCCAACAAAAAAAATTTTTTCTCACATTTTTTTTCTTACACCCGCCTTTACTTCTTAATGGGCGATCATATTTTTTTCTTCTGAAAGCGTATTTAATGATTATAAGGACTTTTTTAAACTAATATTTAAGTAACTGCAAAAATTAAATACGGAATTTTTTCTATTTAGTTAATTTAATTTTTTTTAATATAAATTTTGGTTAAGCTTTTAAATTTTAATCAATTCTTTGAAATCTAAACTTCAATATTATTTTTTTTACACGCATAGAAAGGGTTTGCTGTGGCAGCGAACATTTTGCTGCAACAGCAAACCTTGTTCGTTGAAATAGGGACAGCGAAAAAGGTCGCTGTGAGATCAAACAAGTTCGCTATGACAGCAAACTCGCATAAATTTTACTAATGTTTGCTGCTACAGCTAACATGTTCGCTGCTACTGCAAACTTCTTAGCTGTGGTAGCTAATTTTCAGATATTTCAAAGCAAACATCTGTTTACTGCTAGAGCTAATTTCTTTTTTAATCTAAATTTCCGTTAATTCTTTGAATTCTAAAGGACTCCACACCGAAAATGGCTTTGGGTTTTTTGTTTCCTGACCTTCGCTCAATTCTTTTTTTAAACAGAAAAACTTTTACAAAAAATCCTGAAAATCTTAAGAATTTTAACCGAAAGCCATTTTTAGTGTATTTAGTCCTTTTAATTAATTATTGTAATTTTAATTTTAACTACATCTTTGAATTCTAAATTTTTGTTAATTTTTTCAATTGAAATTTTGTGTTAATTTTTGTAATTTTAAATTTTAGTACTATTAATTTTTATCATTCAAAGTTTTAGTTAAGGGCATTTGTCAATTGACAGACAGGGATGGGCAACCATGGAACACGAAACATGCGAAACACAAAAAAAGTAACTAGAATATTGTTATTTTACTCATTTTGAGTCACTTGAAGTTGCCGATTACTCATTTCGAGTCACTTGAAGTTGTCAATTACTCATTTCGAGACCGACTTCCAAATGAGTTGCAACAAAAATGAGTCGGGTTTTTTTCTGTGAATTGTAGATAATGTTTCAAATTCGAAATTTATTTTCCCTTTTTTTATCCAATTATATTATACACAAAATATTAGGGTATGTGAGTTTCAAAATTTTAATTTGTAATTTTGAAATAAGAAAGAACCTGGAAAATCGTGTTTTCTGAAGAGATTTAATTAAATAAAAAAATTTTGTGTATTGTTTTTTTTTGTTTTAATGAAAAAATATTTTTTTAAGAGCAATTAAATTTTGTAAAATTGCGTTTACGCATGTGAGATTATTATGGTTTATTACCTCATTACTTATGCACGTATGTCCCGCATTCTTGGTTAACTATTATATTCTGCATCTAATTGCGAGTAATGAAACAAAAAATTAAGCACATGTAAAGTTGTTGGTAAATAGAGCACACTCTGTGTCTCGGTTTAAATCACATTAAAAATTAAAGGTTACTGTCTTTTTCCTCTTTTTATTTATTCTTCCAATTTTTTTCTTCTTTTTTGACTGCAGCGACGAAAAAAAATTAATGTCCTTTTGCATATATGATTATCCGCAAAATTGAAAAACACGAATTATTTTTATTCTAACAAATTATTTTAAAAATATAAAAAATACAAAAATATAATGAGTATAAAAATAATAATAATAATAATAATAATAATAATAATAAACAATAAAAACAAATAAATAAGTTTCGTCCAACCATTTTTTTAATAACTTCTGTTTAAATTAACATTAAGTTATCTATCATGTTGCAAATTACTTCTTAGAGATAAACGAATGTTATTAATTTATTTAGGACACTTCATATTATTTATTTAAAAATAAATATTACTTTTAAAATATGTTTTTATTAAAATGTATGCGCAGAAAGATTAAATTCTTTTTTACATTTGCTTTTATCTTTTATTTTGATTTTTATTTTTTATTTTGATTAAAGTCAGTATTTATTAAATATTTTAGTTGTAATGAATACCTGAACATGAATAATTTATATTGTCAGTTGATTCTCTTTTTGTGTTTTCATTTCAAAAATTGCAAACATAACATATAATTTTTTGCTTCTAAGGTCCCTTTCTTCAGATCGTGTTACATATTCTTATTTATCTTTGTTTTTTTTTATAATTTATTTCTTCATATTGTTTTCTATTACTCCTTATTTTATTGGAAATTTATCTAAATATGTCAAAGGAAATGTGACGTATAAATTTTCGAAAATATATACATTTTTTACAATTTATTTTTAAATAAATATCTGGGACAAAAATGGAATTTCATTGCTCTTCTTTTAATATATTTACAAGAGAAAGAAAAATAATAAGTTGTAACTCATTTTGTATTTTATTATTTTGATATCTGTATTTCTAAAATTTAAATCTCTTTCGTGTTTTCAAGACAAGAAACTTGCTTTATTAGAAAATTTTCCATAGGCACGACTTTTTTATCGTTTCTATCTGCCCACATATAGAATTAAATTAGATATTATGCAATGTTAGTACTTCCCCTTAACTGTCCATGACTGATGTTTTTTTTTTCTTTTCGAAAAAAATTATTATGATTCACGGTGACGAATGTCTTCAAAACCCCCACGCAGTGAAATTTTCTAACCGATTTTTCTTTTCAAGAAAAATAATAATCTTCTTCTCATTTAGAAATAACTTCTTCTTAGAAAGACAAATTTTCTTTAATTTTATTGTATTAACTTTTGTCATACTCATTTATTAGTATTACATTCTTAGAGTTACTTAAATATCGAAGGAATCGAGTTTTAAATTTTAATTTATTTTTGCAAATGAAAATCATATATCAAAAGATTTGATTTAAATCATCACGCGAATAGAACATTAATTATATCGATAAATGATTATATACATTTAATAAGAGTTGGTTGCGAAAGTTAAAGAGTTAATTGTAAAATTACATTTTTAATGATGTAAATATATGCAGTAAATAATGTTTATATATATATATGTAAGTAATATTATTATACAGTAAGAAAAGCTATCGGTCAGTATATATATATATACAATTATAGTAGGGGGCTTCGCCCCCCTGCGCGCTTCGCGCGCCAACGGGTTCTTATATTTATTTTAATTTTAATTTTCAAATTATATTCTCTCTCAAAACTGCCCTTAAAATTGACTTAAATTTTGAGGGTACTTACACTGCAAAAAGAGGTGTCTTGGGTCCTCTTTTTGACCTATAGGTAAAAAAATATGTCAAATTAGACATTAAGTTTTGACGGCTCTTAGAAATCTTGACTCTATTTCTGGATAATATAAAGATTGTAGGTAAAACACAGATCAAATTTTGACGTAATTTGATGGCCCACATTAAGACCCCTTTTAAAACCCGTAGTTCAAAAAATAGGCAAAATTAAACTTGTATTTTGACATAATGTAAGGACCTACACGGGGACCACTTTTTGACATATTGGTTAAAAAATAGGTCAAATTAAACATGGATTTTGATGTAATGTTATTTATTCTCTTTTTGACCTATAGGTCAAAAATAGGTCAATTTTGACATAAGTTTTGACGGATCCTTTGGGATAGGGCGCCCTTACAGAATCTTGAAACAGCGGCGTTGGCGGCGATAGCTTTTTATAAGATAGACATATATATATATGGGCGAATCTCTAGAACTTTTAACCTTTATGTCCCTCACATTATTTTTACTTAAATAGCCTAAATATGAAAACTAATGATTTTTAAATATTTACATGTTTTTAAAAAGAAAATAAGGATTACGATTTAACCATTGATATAAATTATTTTGTTTATTTTTTTAAATATTTTTCTTTATTAAAGTTCACAATACCATGATTTTGCAAGTGTCACTTTCATTTTTTCTAAAAGTATATTTTAACTGTTTTAATAAGATTTTTTTTGGAAAACACGTTTTTTTACTGTTATAAACAATTTAAGAATATCTTAAGAATTCCATAAACAAACTTAAGAAAAATAAAAAGTAAAAATTATAAAAGATATAATCTTCTATAAAGTGTCCCTCAGTTTTTGTGTCGCTGGTCAAATCAAAATGGTTTTTTAAAATAAACATTAAAAAACTTAGTGAAAAAATTTGAAATAAGAGGCACAATTGAATTGTAATTCAAATTTTATGTGCGTGTTTTTTATTTTTATTTTCAACTATATTTTAAGAAAAATAATTGTTGGTTACTTGTGATACTGGTGTAGTACGAAAAATATGTCGCTGGTCAAATCATTAATTTCTCCAAAGTTTCTTATTTAATTTCCTCCAAAATTGGGGTACATATCACTTCAGATGTACTTAAAACTGTGCATGTGTTTTTATTTATTATAATTCTTATTTAATTATTTTTTTACGTGGATATTCAAATTGTCGCTCGTCAAATATGTCGCTTGGTCAAATCAATCGTTTTCCAATCAATCTGAAGTTTCGCATTTATTTGTTCCATGTTATTTATCACGAAGTAACCAAAAATGTAATAAAAAGTGAAAAAATGATTGAAAATCAAAGAAAAGAAAATAAAAAACGAGAAGAAGGAAACGCGGAATGAAAAATTTATCAACGGAAGGCACTTAAGTAATATTTATTTATTTTTTAATAAACGTTCATGAAACTGTTAGTGTTTTTTCAAGGTTATATTAAGATCCTCGATATTTTTTCAAAACAATTCAGCCAATCAAATAATTAGAAAAGTTCATGTTACTAATTCAAATAATTATACGTAAAAAATTTTAATTAATTTTATTTATTGTAATGTTGTCCTTATTAGTATTATTAGACGTTTATTATATTTATTTTCATGTTTAATTATATTTTTGTGATACTGAAAAATAACTTACTTAAGTGTAGGAGATAAAATGTTTATGTATATCTTGTTACAGATTTAGATAACCTAACATTATTTTCTTTCCAAAAATTTATATTTTAAAATAGAAGGCAACCAAATAATGATTGTACAGTAATAAAAATGATGTAATACTAAAAATATCAAAATTGTGCACACAAAAATTAAAAAAAAAATTTAAATTCAAATGTTAAAGTTTCCAGAGATTTGCCCATATATATATAATCATGAAAAAAATTTTCACCTGGAACAATTATAAAATTTACTATATTAGCGAAATTTTTAGTTATTTAAGCGAAAGTAATCGCTGTTCCAGTACGCTGGAACCGACAGATTAGCTCGGTCGGATAAATGCCTGGCTCGGCGGACGCTTAGGATCAAGGGTGTACTTGGTTCGCTCCCATTAGCCTGGGATTTTTCCGACACGTGGGATAATCTCAGCGGGAGGTTTGACGACGAAGTATACTGATGTGCACCGTCGATTATTGTCCGGTACACACCATTAGAATTCGACTGTCGATAAACCGGTTGTACTCGGAGAGGTTTTTTACAGTTTCCCTCTCCGCTGGCGAGAAAACCCATTAGACGGGTGGTCCAGGCAAATGCGAGTACTCCTAATTTCAAGCCGTTCTGTAGACGCAAATATTTAGTATAAGTATAGTATGTAAGAAAAATTTCACGGGGACACTTGTAACTCTATTATTAAGGCAAAATACGAGTGTATAAATAATAATTAAGTAAATTAATTGGTTAACTAGTACATTAATGTAAACTAGTAAATTAATGTCTTAATTAGAAAATCAATTTGTTAATAAGTAAGGAATTTGTTAAATAGTAGGTATATTTTTGTTTTAAATAGTAAATTAATTTGATAATTAAGGAGCTGGATTCTAAAACCGGCTCTTCGCTCGGAGCGCAAGCGCTAATGCTAGTCAGTGAACAGTGAGCGCCTCTGGGCCACTCACTGCCACCCGACTGATATTAGCACTTCCCAGGTGCGAATTTAGGTTGGCCGCCAGAGTTTGAAGGTTGGCCCACGGTTGGCCTAACTTTGGCAAGCGAAGTTTCGGTTGCCAGAGTTTGCCCAACTTTGGCAAGTACTAGTGCCCACAGTTGGCCTGACTTTGCAAGCCAACTATACATGCAGAGTATAACCAACCGTCGGGCCAACTTTGGCGACAAAGGTCGGCACAACTATGGGGAACGTATCTCATATGACTTACAAATTTAGGTTGGCCAAACTCTGGGCCACAGTTGGCCCTACGGTTGGCAAAACTCTATAAAACGCAGTTTAAATAACTCAAACTTTATGGTTGCCAAACTCTGGCCACGGTTGTCCCGACGGTTGGCAAAACTTTGTGATTAACAGTTTAAATGGCTTAAACTTTCTCGGTCGGCATAACTCTGGGCCACGGTTGGCCCGTCGGTTGGCAAAACTTTGTGAAGAACAGTTTAAATAACTTGAAATTTCTCGGTTGGCCAAACTCTGGGCCACGGTTGGCCCGACTGTTGCAGCTTTAATATACATTTAACGGTATGGACTCCCATGTGAGCGTAGCGTAGTGGTCAGTGTATAAGTCTTCGGCGCGTTAGGTTAGGGGTTCGATCCCAGCGAGCGGTAGATATTTTCGAAAATGTATGTATGAAATTGTGTTTAATAATAATAGGTAAAGGTTATATCTGATGTTCCCGCTAATAATAACGTGTTAATTGTTTAAATAATTAAGTTTTTTAATAATTTTTTACCTTTGGCTGTTAAAGTTGGCCAAACTTACGCATTTAAAGTCGTGCCAACTTTGGCGTCAGTCTTTGGACCAACCATTGAAATGTATAGTTGGCACAACATATGCATTTTAAGTTGGGCCAACTTCCTTATGACTTGTCGGGCCAACCATCGTCGCCATTAGACGGCGAACCGTTATCATCTGTATGGTTGGCCCAACCTCTGGCACGAGAAGTTGGACCGACCTTGTAAAAGTTGGCCCAACTATGGGCCAACCGAAAATTCGCACCTGGGTTGCGGTCCGAGCGAATAGCCGGTTCTAGAATCCAGATCCTCAATTAGGAAATTGATTTTTAAATTAATAATTATATATTTAAATTACTACATTAATTTGGTAATTGGTAAAGCAATGTGCCAAATACATTTCATAAAGAATATCACAGCCTAACAAAATTTGATTTAATTTACTTTTCAAGAATCACACAATATTTTTCCGTAGGTTTTCGACGTGCTGAATCCGAATCCGACCTCATAAAACACCCTGCACGTCAACACAGAAAAACTTGGTCTAATTTTTGTTGCATCTGTCGATAAATATTTTGAGAATGTTGGGTTGGTAACATTTTCAGTTTTGTCATATTGTGTTATTTCATATATTTACTCTGAAAAATCAGTATTTCATTTATATGTATTTCATAACATAACTTTTCATTAATATGTAAATATTTAATGTCCTTTTACTTAAAAATAAATTTATTAATTATAAAGTAACATAATTAAAGTAAGTTAAACATAACAGGGTGAATAAATTTTGAATTTTAGTGCAATATTGACAGTGGCGCTATTAATTGCAATTAGTTGTGTGAAATCTGTTTGGCACTGTACTGCTGTGTCAACAAACATTTATAACCTAAAAATTTAATTGCCTTTATTGAAGAATTGTAGGCAAAATATATATTACGTGAAATGAATATTACATAATATCTGATATGTCATTTACGCACAGGTAATTAATATATTTTAGGTTTTTATTGGGTTATTCATTATTTGATGAAAATTCACTTGTATCTTTTATACCCATAATAAATATGATTGGTCTCATTATGAGTAATTTTTATGCAAGCTCAAAATGAGACAAAGAGTCTTATTTTTGTTGCAACTTATTTTATTCTGTAAAGTTTTCGAGATATTTAAAGCTGAAAGTGCAAGAAACTTATTTGTAGTTATATTTGATGTCATGTAACATCGCAAGAGATAATTTTTTCTCTAAAAGGTCAATATTGCATCTAAAAGCACTACTCTTCCTCTTTAATATCCATTTTGAAAATTTAAAAAATCTTCATTTGTCTCTGAGTAATCGTTAATTGAATTTTCTGAGTTTGGCGAATTCTTCGAAAACTAAGTAGAAACAGAGAAAACTCCCTATATTAATAATTGGGATTCAGGACAACCAATTACAATTTTTTAAAAATCGACTGCCATATTGATCCACCATGTTGAATTTTGTAAATCTGACATCGAATTCGTATTTAGAAATATTTAAAATTTATATGTTTGTAGTTATATTCTTCTTTATTATCCAAGTTTTGTCTGTTTTTAAAAGTTTTCGAAGAATACACCAAACTCAGAAAGTTCAATGACCGACACTGAGACAAATGAATTTTCAAAATAAATATTAAAGGGAAAAGTATTAGCGCTTTTAGATGCAATATTGACCTTTCAAAGAATAAATTATCTCTTGATGTTACATGACGTCAAATATAACTAAAAACAGGTTTTTTGCACTTTTAGGTTAAAATATTTCGAAAACCTGACGTGCAGGGTTCTGTTTTGAGGCCGGATTCGGATTCAGCACGTTGAAAACCTTCGGAAAAGTATTGTCTGTTTCTTGAAAAGTAAATCTTGTCGGCCTGTGTAATATTTAAGATTGCTAGTAAATTTATTTGTTAACATTAATCTATTAATAATTTGTAAATTAATTACTATTTAATTATATTAAGTTGGTAAATTGTCTAATTGAGTAATTAATCTCATCATCGTTTTGCTATATTTAGCAAGTAATTAAATACATTTTGTAATGAATAGATTAATTAGCAAATAATTAAATGTCTTTTAAATAAGGAGTATAGAGAATTTTTTTTGACAAAAAGAATTGAATACCTCCGAAAGCTTTTCTAAACTATTTTTTTAATAATATAGGGGAAGTGTGCCCGTTGTGGGCACCCCTACGTAAACTTCGACGGCAAGCAGACTTTACTAATCTAAGTATTGCAAGTCGTGTCCGTTAACAATACGGACTTTTCGTATTGATAACAAAACAAATATTTGCATTTGTATAATAGCTGTGAGCATAATAAAGAAAATTTGCATTAAATAAATAAAAACGTAATTTTGTATTGTTTTCGAAGAGCAACATATGGGTGTAGATTCGTTCAGAAAAAAGGGTTTAATTTTTCTTTTGCAGTGTTGTCATTATATTTTGTGATTTACCTTAGTGTTTAACCAAAATCCTGCATCACAAAATGTTTAATGTCTTTTTAAAAAATGACTGCCATTCCCGGTTGTGGGCACCTTTATGTCAAGGATACTCTACACGGAAAAAATTAGTCGCTGAAGTTTTCAGCTACTACTCGAAGACTCTCGGATATGAAAAAATACTTTATAAACTTATAGAAATACTCTATGATTTTAGCAGAAATTCTCTAAAAAAGTCGAGGACTTTTTATAAACCTAGTAGCGGAAAAAAGTCGTGGAATTATTGTAACACTTTGATACAAAGTTTCGTCGACGAGTCGAGGAAAACGGTGCGCAGAAAAGATGCGCATACTCTCAGGCGATAAACGCGATCTGCAGTCAATTTAATACCGTTCATTTACAAATTCTTGTCTACAGTGTTTGTGAATTATATATTGGAGGATTAAAATCTTTTTATATGTATATATAAAATATAATTATTAATCGTTAAATAAGTTTTTAGAATAATGAACAGAAAATAATTTTATTGCCTTAGTTATTATTTTAATTAAATATTATCATTTTTCTATTCATTTAATAAATTAAAAATAATTGTAAAATAGTCCTTAACGTATACTGAAATACTCTTTAAAATTCTAAAATATGTTGAAGAGAAATATTTGAGATTTTTAATTTTCAAAATATTGCACTTTTTCTCACAAGCGGTAAAGAAAGGTTCCATTTAGTATATAAGGACGATGAAAAAGTAGATTCATATAGCGTGCGAAACAACGAAAGTGTAGGATAATATGCGTATTGGTGTTAGCTATTTAGTTTTAGGCAGGTTATTAGTGATTAAATAGTGTCAAATTACATGTGATGAGTGTCGTGATTATGTATAAATGTAGGATTGTAATTAAATATAAGGCATAAAAGGAATGAAATAAATAAGAACTGAAAGAATTTTTTTTACTGGTCCGCAGAATTTTTCATTTTCCGCGACTATCGTTGAAAGTTTAGAATACTGTAGAAGAAAATTTGGACACGTCTTTTTTCCTCGACTGTCGCCGAATCGTTCGCACTGGCTGTGTTTTCATTTTCCTCGACTGTCGCTGAATCGTTCGCGCTGGCTGTGATTTCATTTTCCTCGACTGTCGCTGAATCGTTCGCGCTGGCTGTGTTTTCATTTTCCTCGACTGTCGCTGAAAGTTTCAAATCCTTTTTCTAAATTCTCTTCGAATGTAGTACATTTTTTCTTCGATCTTTCAATATAATTTTTAAAACAGAGTGATTTAAAAATTTAAATACTTTCGACTACATCCGAAAGTCTTCTACAAAGTCGAGGAAAATTTCAGCAACTAATTTTTTCCGTGTACCATCTGATAATGATGTGGACTACTGTCTCATCTATCTAATCTTTCTGCCAAGGAAATTGACAGCCGCAAACTCCATTAAATGCGATGAATATAGTCGTTCAGTGCATTAGAAGTGCGATATGATATGCGGGCCAGCTACTTCACATGCTAGCATTATGCTTCTGTTAGCGATGAGCATAGTGTAAAAACGTGTAATCATTTTTGTTCTTTATGCCGGCGAAGTCTCTTAAAATAAAAAACTTCCATTTCCTCTTTATTTGAGTTGGTTTCCTTTAATATTTTTACATTTTTAGCGGATTTTTCAAGGGTGCCCACAACCGAGTACAAAAATTTTTTTGTCAAAAAATTTTCATTTCACTAAATTTCTAATAAAACTTTTTTATTTAAAGGAATCAATTTAATTCCTTCACTGACAGTCACCTCAGACCTCTAGCTTGAAATTCGTACACATATATTTCAATAATATGCACATGGACAAATATTATGAGGCAAAAACAAAAGGGTGCCCAGAACCGGCGCACTTCCCTTACTAGAATAATTTCTGTACATTTTTTAAAATTTGTAAATTGGTTAAGAAAGTTTTCTTTTGACTTTAAATAATATTATTAGTATTTTCACACTTTAATTATATATTTTTAAAGATCAGTATCAAGTCTGGTATTATAGTTTGCATTACTTAATACGAAAGTAGTTTGTTTAGTAAGAATTGAAAAATATTTGCAACTAGTTTATTATAAACTATAGCAAATTTTACGCGTGCCAGCGCGCGAAACATGACATTCTGTCTATTATAATGCAAATTATAACATTTTTTATTTTCAAATTTTTATTTTTAGATTAATTCATAATCAAAACCTGAAAAATTCACTTATTAAGTAAATATTTAATAAAATAAAATTGAATATAATGAATAATAATTCCACGAAAGCATTCAATTATTCTCTGAAATTTGCATAAATCCATTGAAACAATTCAAATATTTAGTAAAGTCTTTGCAAACATTCAATTCTCTTGAATTGAACCCCAAAGTATAGTCTGCCACTTTATCTTATTTTTCGTGAAATTAAAAGAAATCATTAATGTCGAAAGGTGAAACAAAAATTTTAATTATCCTGATAACCTAAAATTTCACGATAAACAAAAATATTGCATAGTAAAAACTTTGAAGTGCTTTTAAATAATTGGAGAAAGTAAAAGTTTACGTTATGTTGCATTTGACAGGTGCTTGGTAAGCGACGAGATTTTACTGTACACAACTGTCATAACCCATAATGCGTGAGTTTAAACACGTGAGATTAACGTATGTGTTCAGTTGGCAATGCTTAGTCGCAAGGTCGCACACGTTTGACAAAAAATAGTATTTTGATAATATTTGCTAAACGGTTAATCCGAGTGTAAAAATACTTGGCATAAATATTTATTACACCCTAATGAATATGTTTTTACACACTGAAAAAAAAGTTCTGGTTGGAATTACCAGAAATCCTAGTTTTAACTAGAATTTCGTGTTAAATATACCCAAACCAGAACATTTATGGTTAGCTTAACCAGAATTCTAGTTAATATAACCAGAATTCTGGTTGTTTTAACTAGAATATCGTGTTATATATACCCTAACCAGAACTTTTTTTTCAGTGCACTGTAAGTTTTTGATTAATGAAAGATTTTCACGCATAAATGAAAGCGAACCTCTTGAAATTTGTAAGTTATCATTTGACACTATACAAGAAAAAATAATATATAATCAATGGCTCATCTGGCATTGCCCAGGCGGAAATGTACCACTGTCATTGTACCGCGCCTGTACAGACATCGGTAAGACTGCACTGACATTCGTCCGCGAGACAACCGGATCGGTGCAGGCTTTCTACTGGAACATGACAATGTGTTGTAGTGGCTGCGCGTCCGGCTGGGTACAAATTTGATGCCGCCGAACAACCGGCGTTGTACACGTTGGTGAAGTTCACAACGTTTATAATCAACGATTTCTAAAGGAAAATATTTTTTTAAGCAAATTTTTATTAATTTTTGTACAGAAAATAGTGCGTTTAATATTTTTAATAATGATTTACAAAAAAAAATATTTGTGAACAAAATTTTTTATTCTTTTTGGTAGAAAATAATTTTTTTTTCTTTCAATCGTTGATCATAAACGTTGCAAACTTCACCAACGTCGTTGTACCGGCATTCGTCCGCTCTAGCAACCGCGGCGGGCCAAATATTCTTTCAAAAGACGACTCGCTTCAGCGGACCGGCGTTCTACTGGCATTCGTCCGTCTAGCCAGACTTTTTTCTATATTAAAATTTTTATTAATTCTTGTCAAAATTGCATTCCTGACATAAAAACGAATCGTTTCATGTATATAAAGTATGTATTTTATCAAAATTTATAGAATTAATAAATATTTTAATTTTTCACAAAAATTAAAATTTTGTATTTTTTGACATTTTATCATAACACTTTAAAATAATTATTCTATAATAAAAAAAATTGAATAATTAATATTTATTCGGGGTACTTTACCCGGTTTATTAATTATATTTAATAAACTATTATAATTATTTAACTTTTAAAATTATATATAATAATATATATTGAGGAAGCTAAATGGTCATGAAATGAATTTATAGATCATTTGAAGCATTTTTAATTTTAACACATTCTACATTTTTTTTACACATTGAAATTCTAAACGCTCGCAAGTAGGATACGGAGCCCAAGCTATTCCTAATCTAAGCACCGAAGTCTAACACGCTAACCACTACGCTATTCGCTCGCATGCGGATCTGAGCATAATAATGTCGATATGCAATACCGCTACGAAGCAAACAATAAATAATAATTTTACAAATACTTTGGAATATTTTAACATTTTATGAATATTATGTAAATAAATCTAGTGTTTTAAAATAATATTTTAAAATTTTAATTTTTTCAATTATTCTAGTATTATTATTATATTTATTTACTATTTTTATTATTAATTTTATTATATTTATAAATAATTAGCTGTATACTTTATTTATAAATATTAAATAAATTTGAATATAACAAAAAAATTTAATTCTTTAATTTATTTGTTAATTAATAAATAAAAAATATAATTAAAACCTATTTTTCAAATTCATTAATTTTTACAATTAAATTTTATATTCTTGTATTGTTAATTCTTTTTTTAATATTTAAACTTTAAACAATTCTCCTACAAAAATTTTTTACAACATAATAGATTTAAAATTTTTATTACTATAATTATTATTTTTACCATCGAAATAAAATAAAAATTTTTAAAGTATTAATTAATTTTATTATCTAATAAATTATTTCCATGCTTTTTTATTCATCTTCACAGTTGTCAAATTAATCTTTTAAAAAAATTTTACCCAAAAACAATTTTATCAAATATTATCAAGAATTTTGTTAAAAAACAATATAAGATCCAGTTTTGAATTGAAAGTCAGGATAAATTCTTGTGCTTGACGTTTTCTAGCTTGATCTCGCTTAAATGCATCTTTTTACATTTTTTAGTAAAAAAACAGAATTTTCAAAAAAGGACAATGTATTTTACGCAAAAATATTAGAAATTTTTTTTATTGACAGTTATTGAGGACAAGTTACTCTACAATACTGATCTATACATATTTGCATCTAAGCGGATTTATTGCCTGCACGGAAAAAAAAGTTCGCCGATTATTCGGGAACTTCGTTCGTAGCTCTTGGATACGACGGGTAGTTCCCAGAGAACTAAACGTTGCCTTGTTTAAATATGTCATTTACTATTTCACCACTTCTCGGCAACAAACTTTCAGAAACACACTGAGAAAATTGGATGTTAAAAATCTTAATATACTACACTGAGAGAAGTCCGGGAACTAATACGTCCCGTGCAAGGCTTGAGTGATCATTTTGAATGTTCTTATGTGAACCTTCGATCGGGACGTCTCAAGCCCCGATAAAAAACGTGGAACGTCCCGAAGCGGGATTACTTACAACTTTTAGTATCGGCCATGAGTTGTCTCTCACATGCGGGAACAATGTTTGACCGATTCGGGGTGTCTGAGCCCTAGATTCGAGACATCTCAAACGCGACAAGCAGAGTAACTTATAGCGACGTCTAGCGGGAACTATTAAGCCCTGGACTTTTCTCAGTGTAGATATTAAGAAAAGATGGTATTTCATAACATCTAGATGTTATGGTTTAATATCTCAGATGCTAACTGGTATAATCTACAAATTTGAGGTTATGTGTGAACATGTCTTTTCCAATATCTGTGGATATTAAATTTAAACATCTAAGATGTTTATGTATTTGACTGTCACAGATATTGACCGTTAATATCTAGATATTAAAGCTCAACATCCATTTTTCTCAGTGCAGTTGCGGCCAGTGCCATAAACTTTACATGAGAAAGTAATGAAAAAAAGACTATTGGACTATTTATAGCTTTTTCTAATACAGTTTATATGTTCTGTAAAGAAAAATCCTTTATTATCAGCTGTTATGCTGAGTATCTACGCATAGTGGCTATAGCTGACGGCGCCACCGTATTTGTTAATACTCTTATATTTCTGTAAATAAATAAGGAATCTCTTTGAAAATTTACAGAATACTTTGTTATATGATAATCAACAAATTTCTCACTGGAAGTTTGTTCAAACTTAAATTTTCTCGCAGACTTTTTGTCGTCAAAGTTAAGGATTGTCCAAGGAGTGGTGAGGGGCAAGGGGATGGTTCCCATTACTCCAATCATGGAGTATAGACTACAGGAGACCAAACTATTGTGTGTGTACTTCTCGTAACTAAACATTTCTGCGTCTAAAGTTCGAAGTGCAAAAACTTTCCACCTGAAGCGTACGCATCGGTCGTGTAAGTTTTTTGAAAATATCTGTCTGCTAGGCTCGTGACATTTATAGGTTATGTTTTGTTCAAGGATTTATGTCAAGATATGTCGCTTTTAAGTCGAACAATCTAGAAAATATTATTTTACGCACTGTGGCTTGCGGAGAATTGAACTAAGATACTTTTCTCCATATTATTGACAATTTAAGATGCATATCAATTTCTAACGTTGGTTGTAATATGCATCAATTAGAATTTACGAGAAGAATTGTCAATTTTTATTTAATAACCCGTTCACATTTCATAGTAAAAAAGTATAATGCCATCCATGATGATAATAAGCAAAAAACTAAAAGATTAAGAAAAAATGCGAAATTATAGAAATTTTACGAATTTAAAATAAAAGATTATATATATATATATATATATATATATATAAATTGAACAAATAAAATAAATATTCCTTAAAGGTTAAGTACACATTTAATGATTTGCTTGATCCGTTACTCAAAAAAACACGACCGATACACGGAAAAACTTTTTTCAAGAGTCATTACTAAATTTATTCAAGAACTCAGGATATGGGAAAAATTTAGAACTTCTTTTAGAAAAGTTAAATATTCATTAAAGAATTTTCAGGAGTTTTTCTAATGGCTTGGAAATAATTGTTCTTGACGCTGCGACTGAGTTCTTCAATCACTGCGCCCTGAAAAAGTCTCGAACTATTTAAGAAAGAAGACGAAGCGTAACCAATAGGTATACAGCGCCACTTGGCTTTAAACGCTTTAAAACGATCTAAAACTAAAGTATCGTTACGCGTCCCTGTAGCCGAGTGGCATAAGGCGGAACGATCTTGAGTCTCGAGGTCTCAAGTTCGACTACTCAGGCGGGCAAATTTTTTTCGCTAATTTAAAATTTTTCTATTCTTAAACCAGTTCAGGACTTTTTCAAAAAAATTCAATAAGTAGTCCAGAAATGTACTACAGTTATCCCCGAACAGCTTAAAATAATGTTTCAATCTATGGTTTTGTAGCATTTCTTGTTTTATTTCCATATCCTGAGTTCTTGAATAAGTTTAGTAATGACTCTTGAAAAAAGTTTTTCCGTGTACAGACGCGCTCTATCGAGAAGTTTTCGAACCTTGAACTTCAGAAGCAAAAGTGCTTGCTTTGAAATACATTAGATTGGTCTCCTGTAGTCTATTCTCCATGACTCCAATGTAAAATCTTGCATGTTTGCAACCTCAAAAAAAAATTTCAATTTCATAATTTTAATCAAAAAACTATATATTTATTTTATTGAAAGAAAAAAACATTCAAAAAAGATGTGAAAATTAATGCTCAAATTTGTTTAATACTTATATAAGGTCATTTGGGGTAAATGTATCGCGGGGTAAATGTAAACAGTAGATGTTTCAGCTAAATTTACAAATTAAAAAATTAGTACGACGGCAATATTTTTACCTCAGCTCACCTACAAGATGTTCTGACTATTGCCAATATTTTATTTTGACAATTGGCAATGCCCTAGTGTAAGTTATCTTTTAATGCAAAAAAGTTTAAAATTGAAAATTTTTCTGTTTCAATATTTTGTCTCGCATTTGCATAAAAATAAATTTAAAAATCAAACAAAAATATGTAATTCTTCCTTATTCATGCCCCAACAAAAATTGACTTTGATTTTTGATTTTCGTCAATTTAGTTAATAAATAATTAAGTGTTTACATTTACCGCGAGAATTCGAAAACTCGGGGTAAATGTAAACAGTACTCCAACTACATTTTAAAAGAAAATAATTGAATAAATTATTAGATCCGACATTTTGAAATTTAAAAATTCGATTTTAGATTCTTATTCAGCAACCTTAAAACTCCTTTTTACCAAGTTGAATGAAAATCTATTAAAATTTGTTCAAGTTATTCAAGTTTTTACATTACTAATTTTGTAATGGTTGATTGTTTATTTTATATGATACATTATCAGTCAACTGGTTGATTTACTATACGTCTACGAATAATTTTTTTCAGTTTTTCCATCCCTTAAGGCAGTAGTATGCTTGAAATAACTTGTTTCTTAAACCTCGCTTAACTACAGAGGTGTTTACATTTACCCCGAATTTTAGGCAAATTTCAAAATCTCGGGGTAAATGTAAACAGTCAGTTGTAGACGATTCAGGCGTATCAATATTGTTTTGAACCTCATAAAATTTTTCTAGGGAGCTCTAGTAACAAGTTCATGCAAAAAAAATCCGTCCATTTTACCTTTTAACAAAAAAAACTGATGTTTTTCGTAAAAAATAGATAAACCGTTTACATTTACCCCAAATGACCCTATTAAAAAATATATTTAATTAATTTTCTGAAATTGTGTTAAAAATCATGACAATACATACTCGACTTATGGTTGGTACGACTGGTATATTAGTATATTGTCAGACGTTAACCTCAAATTTTTTAGTGTTGGGAACACGAAAATTATGATAAACAAATGTAAAATATTATTATGATACAAAAGAAACATGAACATTATTAACTTATTAATAAGGAATATTGTTAATTTCCAGGACGCAGATCAAATTTGTATTTTTTTGAGGTTATGTGTTGTTGCGATGTTGCCACATTTTCATGTGTTTTTATTATTGCTTTGAAAACTAAAATTAAAATAATTATTTATTCATCTAATCTGTGGTAAACTTTCTCTAAACTTTCCTAGTTTTAACTTTTTCACATTGTTTATCTGTACACAAAGTCACAGATTTTTCTCTCATTTCTTTCATACTTTTTTTCTAAGATTTATCTAAGCTTCCATAATAGCCCATGTTAAATTGCAAATTTATTTTATTTTTTTTTAAGAAAAAAATATGTGGTAGAAAATTTTGAAAAAAATCATATGTTCCTAAAATAATCTAAAGAACAAACTGTCAAATTTTTATAAGTTTCTCTCATTTCCTTAATTTACAAGTGACAATCCTTAAGAAAACGTCTTTGGTGACAAAGCTCTGTTTACAATTAAAAATGTTTAAACAAATTTTCATTTTGTGAAATTTTTATTATGTCATCGTCTTCTATGGACCCAAGCGAGTGTACACAATTTTTTTTTAATTAAATTAATTAACATTTGCCCAAGATATGATGATTTATGTTTTAAAATTGAATGAATTTTGTTGGAAGGGGGTTGGTTTTGGGTTCGATACCTTCCAGTATTTTTCTTTTGTTGGAAGGGGGTTGGTTTTGGGTTCGATACGTTTCAGTATTTTCCTTTTGTTTATAATTTTAATTTGTTTAAATAATATATTATTTATTCAAATTAAACAATTATGTTAAATTATTATTAAATTTAATAAAAATAAAAAATGAATAACTGAAAAGTAAAATATTAATTTTTTACAATTAATTTATATTTATAAACATTCATAAACTTATTTTATAATTTTTTTCAAGATTATGTCAAAAAAGCAATGTTGGCAACGAGCGTTGTGAACAATTTTTCTATACTCAGCCAGCATTTGCCGCCGTGGCTTGTCCAAGCTTTGGCGAAACAAAAATTCTGTACTGCGACAGCATTAATTGTCACTGTCTTAGTGCCAGTGGTAAACATCGGTACTACACTGGCATTTCCCATTGGGTACTTACAATTAACAACTTAAACAAATCGGAAAATCTTACAATCATACGGGATTGAAACACCTACCTAACCATACAAACTAAATATACGCATAATTATAAATCGCACGCTTTTACATTAAGCATTAAGCCTCTCGGCTACGCAATCGATAGGGGAAATTTCCAATTTAAGATACATCCCTTTCCATTGAAATAAATTACGTCATGAGTGTATTTTAATATGTAATTAATGTAAGTATAAATTTCAACAATATTCATAATATTGAATAAATAATATTGTCAACTAATTTAAAGTTGATACGGTTATTAGAATTTAATAGTAAATAAATAAAAAACATTAATTTTTTCTTATTAACCTTGAAACCTTTTTTAGGTTTGACACTCCTCATGGTAAATTTGATTATTTTTTTTTCGTGCACAAAATAGTGAATTGACCTTGAATGAAATGTATAATTAACTATTCTCAAAGCAATATTTAATACTTTAATTTACTTAACTGCACTGCATAATAGTTGAGAGTAGTAAGAGTATAAGTGAAACGGTAAGATAAGTGAACGACCATTAGTGTGAGAGAGAGAATAACTTGTGGTTTTCGAGTAGGTATCTACTTTATGTGCACGGCGTTCATTTTTCGAAAGAACTGGACTGAGTACTATTTGTTCAATAATCGCTTCTATTATTGACTTGTGTTTTGTACACTGCTACGTTCTTTTAACAATTACATAAGAAAGTAATTTTTCTTTCCAATTTTTTATACTCTTAGACTATATAAAGTCTTGTTTAAGCTGATGAATGGGATAAATTGTGTTGAGTCCCAAACTGTTCAGCTATGAAACTTCTAATGCTATAGTGTGTGCCTGTCACATATTATTCTATAAAGGAGTACTACACTGACTGCATAAATCATTTTTCTCCGTGTTTTTCTATACTAACTTATTTCTCGTATATCATAAGCGAATTTTTCTCAACTTGACTACTAAATTTCTATTAAATTATAAATCTCGTCTAGTGACCACTTTTTCCCCACTTTAGTAGTCAGTTTACTAAATATATATTATATATATATATATATATATATATATATTTATATTATATATATATATATATATTTATATATATGTGCATCTACACTTATCGGGTCATAATGCATTCTTCCTCTTTAGTACTTTATTAATAAAGTATTTTGGAGGAAGGATGCAGTATAATGAATTCATGGCCCTTAACGTTTCAGACCCGATAAGTGGTGTTACACATATATAGACTTATTAGGTCAGACCCGATAAGTGCAAAATGACCCATTAATGACAGATACAAATACAATTTTGTCCCGATAAGTGTAGATATAAGTGTAAACATATTTTTCAATATGTTTTAACACAATTATTTTCAAAAAATTTAAATTTTTTGCATTTAAACTTATATTTTTACAATATTATTTAAATTTATCATCACTTCACAAAAATATTGCTTATTGTATTAATGTTTATGTGAGACGCCATTAGACGCAGGCATTTCAAAAACTGAAGTACACGGCTTTTCCGCTAGTGACGTTGCAATCGTTAGATGATAATTTTTTATTTGATTCCTAAAAGCTGTAGCCATATGCTGAGCTACAGTGAGTGCTCCTTATACTACTTCATGGTGCGAATGAAAAAAATAATTTTGTATTAAATATAGAATGAAATAATTTTCATATTTGATTCAAGTAATTATTTATTAGCTTGAAATATTACATTTATTTGATTTGATAATTTCAATAATTGATTCAAATAATTATTTATTAGTTTGAAATGTTCCATTTATTTGAATTGAATAATTTGTATTTGATTCAAATAAATAGTTATTTGATGTGATAAAATCAAATATTTAAGTCAATTAAATATGTACTTATGGTTCAAATACACATTTATTGGATTATAACCAAATAAATGATTTATTTGGATAAAATAATTTTTACTTGATTCAAATAAATTTTTTTAGTGTATTGTTAAAGTAGAAGTTGTAAGCTTTAAAATGAAACCTTGAATACCTCCATATCTTTACTAGATATCAAAATAAAAAACTTTTTGTAACACCTTTAACTGTGACAGGGTGAACTGAAAGAAAAAAATAGAAAGTACAGGCATAATTTAGGTTATATGATATTCCCGCTGGGGTCGCTAGTATCTTTAGATTATAATTTTCTAATTGAGTCAGAAAAGTTAGGGGCAGAATTTTCAATTTAATAATTATTTGAAACGAAAATAATGAATTACTTGAAACTGTTCATTTATTTATTTCACTTAAATATTTCATTTATTTAATTCAAATAAAAAATATTTCGACAAATAAATGTATTATTTGGTTACTGACTATAAGGCACTGGCATTGGTATAGTAGATTAACCCGAACTCTCACCAAGTATCAGTGGCCGTGCCGCTTAAATAGGTGCGTTTATAGGCTTGCGGTATGCGTTTGGGGTGCGGGGGGACGTGAGTTCGATCCCACATGCGAGCGAATATTTTTCATTCTTTGTTTTAAGCGCTATATAAAATTGTATGTTGTGTTGTGAAAAAAACTGTGTGAACATGTTTGTAAATAATATTAAAAATCTGTTAAAAAATCAGTTAATATATATAATATAGGGGAGGATGGGGCAAGGATAGTTAGTTGCTGTGTTATGCTTAAACTGCTTGATTAAAAATCGCGTAATTCATGGTATATTCTTGTTTTAACACCAAAAGATGATTGTAATAATTGCAAGTCAATCTGTCACCATTTGCGAAGTTGGGAGATTATTTTTGAAAAAAGTCTGTTTTGCTAAAATGTCAACGTAATGTTTATCATATTGTTTTCTACATTAGAATTTCAGAATATTTATTTACGTATGTGTTTTCCGGAGTGAAATTTCCTGCTGAACACGAATATCGTATTTATTTTTAAATTAATTCACGTCGTTCCTTAAAATTTAGAAAAAACTGAAATATGGGCTCAGGGGGCATAGATTCTATAGGTAATAAAATTCTATTAAATAACATTTCTAACAAATCTGGTTTAGGGTCTTTTCATGCGCCCCGTCTAAATCAAGTAAAATAAAAAAAACAAAAATTTACTGATTTTCTATAACATTTTTAGCGTTCGAATTCTTCTTTATCCTTGCCCCTGGGGCCAGGATAGTTAAAAATTTTTGTTTACTTTTTCATTTATATCTCGTAGGGATTTGAGTCTACAGTAAAATAATGTACAGCAAAATTGTAGCCAAATAACCACACTGCAAAAAGAAGTATCTTAATTTAAGTCTAAGATGTTTTGGTAGTCATTTCTAAGATGTTTTGGTAGACACTTTCCAGTTACTTAAAACATCTTAATTTAAGATGTTAAAAGTATCTTCGTACACATTTTCTGTGGTATTTTTGGGGCAAAAAGTTTTGAGGTTAACTATGGGCTCTTATGGAAAACACTTTATGTATCTTAATTTTTAGTAACTTACACTTATGGCGCATCTTACGATTCTCAAGTAACTTATCGCTAAACATCTTATTGCAACAGAAACATCTTAATTTAAGATACTTTAAAGAACTTACAAAAGTATCTTACTTTTTTAAGATGGAAGAAATATCTTTATTACTACTAAAACGTATAAAGCATCTTAAATATCAGTAAGACGCTTTAGAAAACATCTTATTTTAAGATGTAAGACACCATTTTGCCATCTTACATCTTATTTTAAGATATCAAAAAAGACACCTATTTTTGCAGTGCAGGCTTTCCAAAAATACTTATCATTTGCAGATACATATTCAAGATTGGCCGCTGGATCCCAAAAGGTTTTACCTAACTATCCTTGCCCCATCCTCCCCTAATATATAAATATAGTATAATAATATATTAATAAATTTAAAAAACTCTATATTTTAAAAAAAATTTTGTATTAAATATAGAATGAAATAATTTTCATATTTGATTCAAATAAATTTTTTTTTCAGTGTAGGGGAGAGTGGGGCAAAATGGGGTACCTTTTTGTAATTGGCTGTTTACAGAGAACCAAACGAATAAATCGATTCAACTAATCATCAGAATTCTTCTTTGTACTCTTAGGTTTGAGGAAATTATGATAATAGCGGAGAAAAAAATTTTTCATATTGCCCTCATAATTTTTCTTATCAAAATGAATGATATATATCGAGGATACAAAAATTAAATGTACCCATCATGGAGAAACAGAGGTACCCCATTTGACCCGCCTACCCCATTTTGCCCCACTCTCCCCTACTCGAAACACATAACGTGTTTCAAAATGCAGTGCTAAATTTGTGCGACATTTGTAACATCTTAAAATGAGATAGGACTGTAAAAGCAATTGCATTGAAAAATAATGTAAAAAGAAAAAATCTTACGGTACATGTATTAGCCGTTCACCTATACAGTTCGGTAAAACGTAGGGTAAATGTACACTATACTTATTTTTATTGAAAGTTCGGTAAAACGTAAGGCACAGTGTTCGGTAAAACTTATATTTATTGTATAGTTCAGTAAAACGTAGGGTAAGTGTTCGCTATACTTATTTTTATTGAAAGTTCAGTAAAACGTAGGGTACAATGTTCGGTAAAATTTATATTCATTAAATTACTGAATAGTTCGGTAAAACTTGAAGAATAAATAATAAAAAATAATGTCATTGCAGTAGTTCTATAGTAATACTGTCGTAAATCTCATTTTACCTAATACTTTAATCACTACCTAAACCCCCTACAATTATTCACGAACAAATACTTATTCATTACACCTGCCTTACAGTACATTATAAACGCATACATTAATACATACATCGCACGCTTTACATTAATTACATTTTTATTGCTTCAGAAAGTTTCAACTGTCCTTATATATGAATCTGAATTTTATTTCACCGCTTGTGAGAAAGATCCAAATTAATAAACAATAGTTGTATATAAAGTAAAAGAATCATCCATATTAAATTCATGTTACTGAATAATTTCTAACTATATTTAAGGTCAATTTATGAAATAGTTTCAAATTATGTTTTTATTGTTATAAAGAAACATGTTTAAATTTGTATTTTATGTAATAAAACAAAAGTTAATTAAAATTCTTATTATTTCCAAATTGTTATCAAAAACGATTAAAATAATCAATTTTACTGTTATTGTTACTATAAATCAGGGACCGTCTCAAAAGTTTAGTTTCGTTTTAGTTTTTGAGATGGCACGAAACGAAATTAACAAAGTGACTTTAGTTTAAAGTCGACACGAAACTAAACTAATAAAGTGTCAACTCGAAACAAAAGATTAAAGAACATAATTATTTAGTGTCAAACACAAAAAATTGTTTTCCCTGACTTACGTAACTAGAGCAACTTAAGTAATTAATGTAAGTTACGCAAACAGAATAAATTTCGTAACTATAGTAACTTACATAATTAAAGGAAAATACTATAATTACATAACCAGACTAAATAATGTAACTACAGTAAATTATGTAAATGGTCAAACTTACGTAAGTTTTTGGAATTGCATGAGGTGTTATAGTTACGTAAGTTATGCAACTTTAATCATTTGAATAAGTTACATAAGTTTCATCATTTACGTAACTTGCGTAAGTTATTCTAGTTACGTGACTTATGTAAGTTTGATCTTTTACGTAAATTACATACGTAAGTTATGTAAAATTGATAAATTACGTAAGTTATTATAGTTACGTAACTTACGTAAGTTGGATCCTTGACGTAAGTTACTGTAGTTACGTTATTTACTCTGGTTACGAAACATACTTAACTTACTGTTATGATGTAAATTACTATAGCTACGTAATTTACTCTGGTTACGTAAGTTACATTAATTAGGGGAGACTAAGCGCGGTTGTTACAATTTTGATAAAAACAGTTACTGTGATTAGAGTTTAACTCCAATTTTTTTGGTCAAACTATTAAATCAAAGGTATATTATCCAGCTTTAAAAGGCAATAATTGATTTAGCTTTATATCTATTATTTAAATAACTAGAAGAATTTTAGTGACAGCGTGTAAATTGTAACAACCGCCAAAAGTGAATGTCGGTTGTTACAATACCAAGAATCCTCTGCAACGTTTCTAAATTGAAGACAAATAATTTTTTATAACTATTTTTATTAATTATTCGTAATTTTTGGTACAAAGATGATAATATTGAAATGATATAGTTTAATTTAAGTACATAATTATTAGTTATATAGTTCCCAATAATGTATATTAAATAATTTGAGTTTTATTTGGTAATTGAGGTAAGTTAGATGAGAAATAATTTTCCTCTTTGAAGAAATAGACTTAAAAACTATTTAGAACGAAAGTAACAATTGTTTAAACAATTAAAATAAAACATATCAGACTTCAACTGACGTTTAAACAATTTAAATAAAACAAATCAACTATTATTTATACTTTAAAATAAAAATAGTTTTTAACAAACCTTATCGAAATAAAAAAAGAAAATCGAAAAAGAAAAAATTAGTTGAGTTTGCAATTTTGACATACAAAATTATCGTCGCCACCTGTACAGGCCTCATGTGCCCAAAGCAAACACCCTGTACATTGCAGCACTAATACTATTTCGATATAAAAGTAACTTTAAAAGTTTTTTTCATTAATTTTGAATGATTTTGAAGTCGAATTTAGAAAAAACGAATCTGCTGAATTATGGGAAAAATATGCTTTCTCATTATCACTTGTAACAACCACGCTTCTCAAAATCGTAACAACTGACCAACAGGTACATTTTTTACAAAAACTTACTTTATTTAAAAAGTATACACTAAATGTGGACAACGAAGGCAGTTTTTTAAAGCTTAATTCTCACAGAATTGATATTAAAAAAATTACTTTGTTAAGTATAAAGGTCTATTAGTTATTTAAAGAATATCAAGCAGAGAAATATTTACTTTTGGCCTCTAAAAACCAATGTGCCTATTTTTCTACTTGTAAAGCTTGCATATAATTTTTAAACATATTGCAGTAAGTTCGTACATAAAAACTAAACATTTTTCCCTTTGGAACCCTATCTCTATAATTCACTGTTTTAGAGATATTCCATTTGTAACAACTGCGCACTGTAACAACCGCGCTTAGTCTCCCCTACTTACGTTGTTCTTGTTAGATAAGTATGCGGAAATAATTTTTCTGTGATTGTCACTAAATTATTATGTTTTTCAATATTTTGTTTCCAGTTATCACGAAACTTAATAGTTTCAAATACTTTTGCTTTTGGATTATTTAAGAACTAAAACGAAATTAATTTTCTATTTAGTTTCGATTCAGAAGCGGCTTCTGCTATAAATGAAATTATTAATTATTAGTTAATGATTACAAATAGGTATTTCAATCCTAAAAACTAACAATTCAGGCAAGTCAATAAAGTTTTACCGAACTACTCCTGAAAACTAACACTCGAGTCAAGTCAAGAAAGTTTTACCGAACTGTTCCTGAAACGTAAGTGACCATCAAGGATCGAGGTATTCAAAAAAAACGTTAAAATTTTATTTTATTTTTATTAAACGTTCAGTTTTAATTTTGTTTTAACTTTTACAGTACTAGTTTGTAAGGAATAAAGATATGACATTAAATTTTGAATATTATTCCTGAAAAAATAATTTAAAAATTATTAAAAATTACTGTTATACCTTTATATCCCAACTTTACTGAAGAATTCAGTAAAATATAAGGAACAAATTTTCTCTGTGTAGTACATTTTAAACCTTATTTTATCACCTTTAAAATCCTTTTTCAAAAATTGTCGTACGATATTTTTTCAGAAAATTATTATCATTTGTTTAAAAAAACAGACCTTTTTTTAATATATATTATATTTATTAATTTATTCACTTTTATTATTACTAATTTTTTTTTAAATATTATTATATAAAATATTATTAAAGGTGATAAAATAAGATTTAAAATGTGTTATATAAAATTAATTTGCGATGACTTGTAAAAAACTACAATTTATTGTTTAAAATCGGCAAAAAAATTAAAAATTTTGTATTTTCTAAACAGTAATTAAACATTAAAAAAATTTTTTTTAGACTTATTATTTCAATATTGTTAAAGTAGAAGATGTATGCTTTAAAATGAGACCTTGGAAACTTCGATATCTTTACTAGATATCAGACCAAGCTATTCAATAAGTATAAATTTTACCGAACACTGTACCTTACGTTTTACCGAACTTTCAATAAAAATAAGTAAGTCTAGTGAACACTTATCTTACGTTTTACCGAACTGTACCCAGGTAGAAATTGACGACCGGCGTGATACGGGCCCGGTACCATCGGCGGATTTTGAGTTCCGGGGCGGTACCGGCATAAGACCGTCGTTTTTACCGGCTTGGTACCGGTAAATTGCCGGATGATAACTACGGCAAGTATCCGGCACACGTACCGGGCCGGTACCGTATAATTCACCGGGGCGATACTGGCCTGGTTAATATTTGTAGGCATTTAGTTCCGGTTTACTACCAGCTAGGTACTGGCTCGGTACTGAAAAAAATTGTTTTTTTTAGCTAAAAAGGAATTTTGTAAATAGAACATTTTTTTGGAACTAGGAAACATTTAGGTTAATTGTTTAATATTTAAACAAATTTAAATTGTCTCTAACATGTTTGATATTGTATACTTTGGAACAGGCACGTCCAACTTAGCGAAAATGTGCAAATCGGTGCAAATCGAGTTCCATTAATTTTTACCCCCGCAACGAGAGTGCACCGCACAACACAGATTCTACTTTTCCTCTTTATTTTATCAACAATTGTCCCAGTATGTAATGTGTAAGAAGTGCTAGAGTTGAAAAATTATCCGAACAAAGAGAGCGGGAAAATAGGTCGGACGTGTCTGCTTTTGAAATATATTGTATAATATTTATTAATTGCTTTAATGTTTTAATCTCAAAATACAAGTTTCATTTTACTTGTTATATACTAAATTTAAAATCGTGCAAGTTTTATCGACGATTAATCAGTATTTTCTAAACTCACATTCAGGTTTTATCAGATTGTTTCAAGTGATTAAGATTTTAGTGACTTTAACGCTTGGCAGCTGATGTAATGTTAGCCAGTTCTACTTAGTACTTAGGAGAAAGAGAATTGCAATAATTGCAATGTAAACACAGCATTCAGTCTTCGAAATGTTTATTATTATTTTTCTTGTCAATCTTGTTTTAACAATCTCGTTTATTGTTCACTAAAAATAAATTAAAGAAATAATTATTAGCTATGTTATTTATTCTCTAAATCTGAATTAGTAGAATGTTACTAATAAAATGGTGAAAAGTCATCTACTAAATGATTTTTTACTAAATAGTAAAATTTTACTAATTATTAGTAGAGCTTTACTAATTGTTTAGTAGAATTCTGTACTAACAATTAGTAGAACTGTTTTATTAATAGTCAATAAAACAGTTTCACTAATTCATTTAGTAAAAAAGTGACTTTCAATTAGTAGAATTCTACTAAAACGTTAGTAGAATTTTACAAAAAATAAGTAATATTCTACTAATTAAAAAGATGAAAAGTCGTTCATGAAAACTACTAAAAATTAGTAAAATTTTACTATTTCTTAGTAGAATTCTAGTAATTCAGATTTATAGAGTAATTTTAGAATTTTTTTAAATTTTTCATTGTATTTTATTCTTTTAAATTTCTTATTTTATTCTTTTATTTTTCAAAAAATTTGTATTAGTTCTTGTGGAGAAAATACTAAGGACGATTATTTTCGAAAAGGGTGATGAAAAAACTTTTATAGAAAATTTGTATTTTTAGAATAAAAATTTATGGCGTAATAGAAATCTAGTAGGAAAATGAAAGGAAACTGTAAAATAAAGTACCATTATAGGATGGATATTTTTAACTTTAGAGAGACAGCTGTTCAGTAACAAAATCCATTGGTGGACGGTTTCTCTAATACCAACGGACTTTGTCTAAATTAGGCACCCCATGTTTACAATTCAGTGTTTTTAGACCCCACGAAAGCTAACTAATTGAATCAGCTGATATTCGTTTCAAACTTTCTGCCTTGATTTTTGAAGGCTAAAAATAATTAGTCAAGAATAAAGAAATGATTTTTAAAAATTTAGAAAATATAAATTTAATTTGTAATTTATTTGGATTCAAAATTACAGGATTAATATAATTTAATTTTTTATGCAATAAAAATTAATAGACATTTAATTATTAAACTTATAAGTAGCAGTAATTATTAATTTGATAATTAGTAAATTCATTTTTTGAATAGTTAATTCAATTGTCTTTTTTTTACAAAAACTTGAATATTAAATTAAAGGTGAATTGATAAGGAATCTAAGTATGCGGCCTATTTTTAAAAAAATTTCATAATTTGTAAAAATGATGTTTAATATCCATAGAATTCATTTTATGAGCATTATTTCATACAATTCTTTGAATTAAACTTAGAATTTTAATTTTTAAGTTGAGTTTCACAGAAAAAAGGTTAGATTGACAGTTATGAAAAAGTAATAAAGAAGCATGAAAATAATTTAGATAATACAAATTTCTTGATTGATATTTGTTAAAAATGGGTTTATTTACTTGAATAAATAGATTTTTATGCAAACATACCTAAAATAATAGATAAAAATTGATTTTAAAATTTACCTATGAAATGTCAAAAGTCACTGCATTTTAATTACATTTTTCTAAAAAGTTTATAAATATTAACAAAATTTAATACTACATAATGTAAAGTACTTTCAATGTACTTTCATATTATGTGCTAACTTTTTAATTTTATAATAAAGAAGTATGAAAAATTTTACCTTTAATATTGAGTGTTTCATGATTTTAAGAGATTTTAATCACTTATTTCTTCTCAGGTGCAAGACAAAATTTTTGATAAAAAAAGGTAATTTTTTTGCTTTAATTATCATTACCTCTATAAACTCTCATACAATTTATACTTTATATATACCAATCGATTCGTCTTGATGCAAAGAAGAAGATTTTATTGTATATTAACTTCAATATTCAATTAAAAAAAAATTTTTTTTTAATAGATTTTTTAATGTCCATCAATCCATTTCGAGATATTTTTATGATAAATATTTCTAGCAATTTTCAGCCGAATTCGTTGAAACCTCTTCGAGTTATCGTGTTCACAAAAAACGGGATACACACACACACACACATCCGGACAATTGTTCAGGGGCTTAAATAACATAGTCTTATATAGACGAAAATTTATTTGAAGGATTTTAAAAAATTTTATAAATTAAACGACTACAAAGCTTCCTCACGAGGAAGCAAAAATCCATTTTTTGTCTTAATATTTAAGTTTGACCTTCTTTTCCATTCTATTAAATTTTGGTGATGGATAATGAGCTACTTTTTAGTTTAAATTTAGTTTAAAAAATCTGCTGAAAAAACGCATTTTTTTGGTTAAATACAAGTAGATTTTTGCAAGACATTGTGATAGCCAACTTCAATTTTATAAAATTACCTGCTATTTAACCAACAAACTCGCTTTTGGAAGCAGATTTTTTAAACTAAATTTAAACTAAAAAATAGCTCATTATCCATCACCAAAATTTAATAGAATGGAGAAGAAGGACAAACTTAAATATTAAGACAAAAAATGGATTTTTTCGTCTTGCACCTGAGAAGAAATAAGTGATTAAAATCTCTGAAAATCATGAAACACTCAATATTAAAGGTAAAATTTTTCATATTTCTTTATTATAAAATTAAAAAGTTAGCACATAATATGAAAGTACATTGAAAGTACTTTACATTATGTAGTATTAAATTTTTTTAATGTGCCATTCCAGGAGTAATTTTCTACTTTTCGGAGTACCCTCACCGATTTCTTTCAAACTTGGTAGTATTACATTTGTTGGTCTAAAGTTTCAGAAAATCAATTTTTTAAGAAAAATCAATTTTTTATTTAAAAGTTACAACAATTGCTCAAAATTGTTTATATGCCCATATCTTTTAAACGGTACAAGATAATTGAGTTTTCTTTTTTGCTAAACATTCATAAAGACGAGACGCTTCAAAAATGTTACTAACATTTTTTTCTTATTTTGTTAATTAAAAAAGTTATTTAAATAAATAATATTAACTTTTGATCAGGAATTCAAAATTCAATGACTTAAGAACCAAAAAATTCCTTTTTTTTCACACTTTTATATTCCGAAGAAAAAAAGTTGCTATAGTTTTTCAATAACTTATAATTTAAACAATTATTCGCTTGTTTACAATTATTTTCCATCTAAATGATCAGCTGGTGTCTCTTGCGCTTGACTACTGCTACGTCACGTCCGTCTACAAATATTTGACAACCGTCGAAAAATTGAGGTTATGTTTAATCGAAAAGAAGCATTTCAATCTTTTTTAAGTTTTTAGCACTAAATCAATTAATTTTTGATTAATCAAAACAAAGCATTTTAATCTTTTTAATGTTTTTAGCACTAAAAACTTAAAAAAGATTGAAATGCTTTGTTTTGATTAAACATAACCTCAATTTTTCGACGGTTGTCAAATATTTGTAGACGGACGTGACGTAGCAGTAGTCAAGCGCAAGAGACACCAGCTGATCATTTAGATGGAAAATAATTGTAAACAAGCGAATAATTGTTTAAATTATAAGTTATTGAAAAACTATAGCAACTTTTTTTCTTCGGAATATAAAAGTGTGAAAAAAAAGGAATTTTTTGGTTCGTAAGTCATTGAATTTTGAATTCCTGATCAAAAGTTAATATTATTTATTTAAATAACTTTTTTAATTAACAAAATAAGAAAAAAATGTTAGTAACATTTTTGAAGCGTCTCGTCTTTATGAATGTTTAGCAAAAAAGAAAACTCAATTATCTTGTACCGTTTAAAAGATATGGGCATTTAAACAATTTTGAGCAATTGTTGTAACTTTTAAATAAAAAATTGATTTTTCTTAAAAAATTGATTTTCTGAAACTTTAGACCAACAAATGTAATACTACCAAGTTTGAAAGAAATTGGTGAGGGTACTCCGAAAAGTAGAAAATTACTCCTGGAATGCCACTAATATTTATAAACTTTTTAGAAAAATGTAATTAAAATGCAGTGACTTTTGACATTTCATAGGTAAATTTTAAAATCAATTTTTATCTATTATTTTAGGTATGTTTGCATAATAATCTATTTATTCAAGTAAATAAACCCATTTTTAACAACACTGAAAAAAAAATAGTATTGAACCAAGAAAATTTTTCTTGGTTGAAGCAAATGGTGGGATTGAATACGGCCAAGAGTATTATAGTATTGATTCAAGAAAACGATTTTCTTGACATAGTATACTTGGTAGGAGAGTTTATGTTCTTGATCCAAGAAAATATGGAATCCAGTCAAGAAATTAAGTTACACGAAAGAAATGCAGATTATATTAATTCAAGAACATTTGTGTATCAAATGAAGAAAATATTTTCTTAATTTGAGAAAATTATAAATTTCAATAAAAAAAATAATTTTCTCAATTCAAGTAAATTATTTACTTGAACTCTCCCCCCCCCTTACCCTCATCCCATCATTTCTAATACTTAGGTCAAACATTTTTATTATTTAATTATAATTAACATTTAAATTTTTTATTGAAATAATTAAATAATTGTTATTTTACATATATATATTTACATTTAATTAATACTTAACACAAATACAACAAATATACCTTGAAATAAAATTTTCTACTGTCGGAGGAATTGAACCCGGGTTGCACGCATCAGAAGCTGTACCGTTACCACTATGCCATCCAAGCCTCAATGGACAGTTTTCAAAAACTGCTATTTAAGTTGCACATCCATTTGAAGCGAAATATTTTCTTGGATCAAGAACACCGGCATTGTATTAAGTAAAAAAAGTTTCAAATCAAATGAATGAAATGATTTGATTTAAGAAAAACGATTTCTCCAGATAATACTTTACTATTTCGCTTAAGAACATAATATTCTTGATACAATCCTTTTTGCTACTTCGGAGAAGTAAAATATTTGATTTGATCAATAACATATTTACTTCCACCAAATACTGAATTATTAATTCAAGAACTCTATCCAATGCTAATAATTACTTGGCACAAGAAAATTAATATCTCTCGTCAAATAAATATGGGATTGATTCAAGTAAACTCTGCCAAGTAAATGCATTTACTTGGTTCAATTACAATTTTTTTTCAGTGAAATATCAATCAAGAAATTTGTATTATCTAAATTATTTTCATGCTTCTTTATTAATTTTTCATAACTGTCAATCTAACCTTTTTTCTGTGAAACTCAACTTAAAAATTAAAATTCTAAGTTTAATTCAAAAAATTGTATGAAATAATGCTCATAAAATGAATTCTATGGATATTAAACATCATTTTTACAAATTATGAGATTTTTTAAAAAATAGGCCGCAACGGCTTCAGGTGAAAAATAATGGACTGAACCTTGTTTATTTACTCTTTTTTGAGAAAAACGTTATTAACATACTTAGATTCCTTATCAATTCACCTTTAATTTAATATTCAAGTTTTTGTAAAAAAAAGCACAGATCGCATGGAAATAATCCATAAAGCATGTAATACTTTACTCTCTAAATCTGAATGAGTAGAATTCTACTAAGAAATAGTAAAATTTTACTAATTTTTAGAAGTTTTCATCAACGACTTTTCACCTTTTTAATTAGTAGAATATTACTAATTTTTAGTAAAAAAGTCACTTCTTCACTAAATGAATTAGTGAAACTGTTTTATCGACTATTAATAAAACAGTTCTACTAATTGTTAGTAGAATTCTACTAATCAATTAGTAACGCTCTACTAACAATTAGTAAAATTTTACTAATTGTTAGTAGAATTATTACTAAATTATTTAGTGAACGACTTTTCACCATTTCATTAGTAACTTTCTACTAATTTAGATTTAGAGAGTAGGGGGTGGGGGTTCTAGATTATCGAAAATATGTATCACATGCTTTATGGACGACCCCATATAGTATGTTTCCGGAGTCGTCCATTGGGGCTGCAAATAGTTCTTTACAATTCCCCTATTTTCCCCCTTTTCCCCTATTTTTTACTTCTTACTCCTATTTTGAGTTGTACACCAAAGGAAACATTTTTTTTCTAGGAAATATTTTTTATTTGAGTTTAATAAACTTTGTCTCATAGCCAACTAGGTTATTTATTTGTTTTAAAGAAAAATTGTATTCAATATTGATAAAACTTTTATTTTAAACAAAAGAAAGGTTATTCAAAACAAAAAAAAAGTCTAATTGGCTCTGAGTCAAATATATCTTTTCTCTGGTTAGTTGTATACGGTACACACATTATTAAAATAAAAGTGTCGCACAATTTAGAAATAATTTAA
The DNA here is from genome assembly GCA_032872475.1 of Leptopilina myrica (nomen nudum). Classification (NCBI taxonomy): domain Eukaryota; kingdom Metazoa; phylum Arthropoda; class Insecta; order Hymenoptera; family Figitidae; genus Leptopilina; species Leptopilina myrica (nomen nudum). The sequence goes on from CM065467.1 coordinate 11,776,344, forward strand.
CATGTTAAACTTTATAAATTCGTGTTTAATAAATGTTTTAAACTAAATCAACTTTAAATTATTGGAATTTTTAAAGCAGTTTCATAAAATAAGTGTCCAAATTTAACTAAAAAAATATGTATAGATTTGCCTTTTTTCCCCCTATTTTCATTTTTTGTCAATCGAATTAATTTTTTTATTTTGTCGTCCGCCATATTGGATCCGCACTAAGTGCCTGAAATGACATACTTTCTGTGCAGCCAGGACAAAAAATTAATACTTAAAAATATTAAAGTTTTTTTCCTTTAAAGAAGATTATTGTTGCTCCATTAGCTTAATTTTATTTAAATTCGCTAGTTTTTCTATTAAAAATCCCCACTAATATCGTTCACGAAATCCAAAATAAAATTACATTGCTTAAAAATTAATAATTTGCATATTTTAATGCCAAATATAATATTCGATTAAAATATAAATTTATTTAAAGTATTTGATTTAATGGTAATTTGTGTTAGTCTTTTCAAAGCAATGCAAGTACACTCAAATCTCGCTATAACGAGAAGTTCGGGAGTCAAGTCTCCCTCTATTACGAGCGCAAGAGGAGAAATGAGAAATCCCCACTTTTACGTTTCTTCATTCATTTTTTTAGTGTTTATAATTGAGCGTTTCGGTGCAATAATCGGTCTTACGCGTGAACGCAAGCTCTAATGCCAGTCGGGTGGCAGTGATAGGCCCAGAGGCGCTCACTGCTACCCGACTGGTATTAGCGCTTGCGTTCACGCGTAAGACCGATTATTGCACAGAAACGCTCAATTTACATAATGTCAAAATTACAAATGTAACCTAGTTTAATTTGAACTTTAATATATACAAAAAATTTATATAAGCTTTAATTTTGAAGATGTTTGACTGATTTATATAATTTCAAATACGAAGTGACATTTTTATTTTTTTTTTGTATAAATAAAATTGATTTTAACAAAATTTGAACCAACTGAATGTGCATTTGTTTATAAATAGTGGGGACAATCGGCAGGAAATTTTTCTCGCTATACCGAGAGACAGAGCCCTCGTTATAGAGAAGGTCGTTATAGCGAGATTTGAGTGTAAATACTAAAAACAAAAGAAAAACTCGCATAATTCAAGGAAAAGGCTTCGGAGATTAAAAATAAATTTTTTTACACATTTACATTAGGGCACAATTAAAATATGTTTTTTTAGTAAAATATATAAATCGTTAACTAGTATATTGATTTGTAATTGAGTGATTTTATTGTTATATCCTAAATAAATAGCTAATGAAATAATTTCTCATGTAGTAAATAAATTTGCGAATTAGTAGATTCTATTTTTAATCCATAAATTAATGTATTTGTTTGTCATTAGTAATTTTGTGTCTTAGTTAGTAAATGAATTCCTTAGTTACTAATTTAATTTATTGTATTGTAAATAAATTGATGAATTAGTAAATTAGTTAGTTGAATAGAAAATTAATTCTTAAGAATGGAAAATTAATTTGTGATTTAATAAAAAAGATACCCATTAATCATGTAATTATTCAATAGATTTCCATATTAGCAAATAAATGAATGATTATTATTGATGATAATTTTTGCGAAATTAATTTCAGGCGTACGAGCTTTCAACGCTGACGGGAACCCAGGTGATGCTGTTGGTCGCAAGTGAAACGGGTCACGTTTACACGTTCGCAACGAGGAAACTGCAGCCGATGATAACGAGTGAAGCTGGAAAGGCATTGATACAAACGTGTCTCAATAGTCCAGATCCACCGCCATCGGGCTCGTCGGGCGATCAACGAATGTCGGCGACTGGATTCGAGGAAACCGAATTGACGTACAACATCGCCGACGAGGAGCAGAAAGTAAGACAACTGGTGTATGGCTCACCACACGGGGGCGGTTTGCACGCCGGTTACGCGACGGCCGGCGGACCGCCAGGTTCGCAGCACGCGCCACCCCCGCACGCGCAACATGCCCAGCACGCGCATCTCATTGCGCATGCGCATGCTGGTTCACCAAGCTCGCACTTGGTACCTTGCTCGAGTCCTGGTCCCATGCTCGCCGGTGGACCCTATCAACAATCATGTCCCTCTCCCCTGCCACCGCCGCACGCGAGTTACCATCCGCATATGTCGCATTCACACCCCCAGCGGTAGTAAAGGTTTCTCATTCAATCACCTTCTTCATCATGCTTTCAATTAACTGCTCACGGTTGGTTCCTTTTTTTATTTATTTAATTATTTATTTTTCCTTATTCTGATTATTGAACAAAATTTTTCATTGGCCTCGGACTCGCTATTACTATTACACTGATCTAGTCGAAGAAATTATTCGTTAAAAGGAGAGTAAGCCAATATTTTTAATATCAAAATGTTTCTATATCAAGAAAATATTCTATAAAATTGTTTTAAAAGTAATAATTATAATGATGACAAGTATTTTTACAAAATACTACATTTTTTGAATGAAAATGCAACTTTTTTCCTTTTTTTTATAGTGTAAAAAACAACTATAAAAAGAATTCTTTCAAAAAATATTTGTGAATCATTTTTTAAGATAATTACATTTTTCAAATATATCTCTTAATCTTTTTAAATAATTGAAATTTTGTAAAATTTTATTGGAAATAATAAATTTTTTTTTAAATAGTTTGTAACGATTTTGGAAAATCAACTTTTGAAGAATTTTAATTCTAAACTTTGAAAATAATCGAATTATTAAAAATTTTTTAAAGGTAAATTTAAAAATGAAAATCAGCTTCTAATTTTTTAAATTTAAATATTTTTTAGTATTTTCAATTACATATTTTAGAAAATTCAAATACATACAAAAAATAATAACATTTTGGAGCTATTTTTAACATTTTAGACAAAAAATAATATTTTAAAATTCAATTATGTTCGAACAAAGTAAATAAATATTTATAAAAATATCCTTTTTTATACAATATGCTAAGTGTAATTTAATTTCAGAAATTTTCAATTCTTTTTTTAAACAAAAAACTTTTAACTAAAAATTTTGAAAATCTTAAGAATTTGTATTAGTGACATTCCAGGAGTAATTTACTACTTTTCGGAGTACCCTCACCGATTTCTTTCAAACTTGGTAGTATTACATTTGTTGGTCTAAAGTTTCAGAAAATCAATTTTTTCAGAAAAATCAATTGTTTATTTAAAAGTTACAACAATTGCTCAAAATTGTTAAAAAGATTGAAATGCTTTGTTTTGATTAAACATAACCTCAATTTTTCCACGGTTGTCAAATATTTATAAACGGACGTGACGTAGCAGTAGTCGCGCGCAAGAGACAGCAGCTGATCATTTAGCTGGAAAATAATTGTAAACAAGCGAATCATTGTTTAAATTATAAGTTATTGAAAAACTATAGCAACTTTTTTTCTTCGGAATATAAAAGTGTGAAAAAAGGAATTTTTTGGTTCGTAAGTCATTGAATTTTGAATTCCTGATCAAAAGTTAATATTATTTATTTAAATAACTTTTTTAATTAACAAAATAAGAAAAAAATGTTAGTAACATTTTTGAAGCGTCTCGTCTTTATGAATGTATAGCAAAAAAGAAAACTCAATTATCTTGTACCGTTTAAAAGATATGGGCATTTAAACAATTTTGAGCAATTGTTGTAACTTTTAAATAAACAATTGATTTTTCTGAAAAAATTGATTTTCTGAAACTTTAGACCAACAAATGTAATACTACCAAGTTTGAAAGAAATCGGTGAAGGTACTCCGAAAAGTAGTAAATTACTCCTGGAATGCCACATTATTTTCTAAAAAAAAAGAATAAAAATCAAGGGAGTAAATTTTTGAACTTTAATATTTTTAAATAAATTGAAATTAATTCCATTGACAAACTTTAGTCAATGCGATTTTTACATAGAACTTCAACGGAAAAATCCAATCGACTTTACCACCTCTTTAAAATCTTAAGTTGTTATTGAAAATAAACAAGAGGAATTAAATTTTAAATTCATTTTTGTGGAAAGGTAGAGAATTTATTTATGACAAAAAGTTTAAATAGATGTTACAATTATTTTCTGTCACAAAAACGATTCAGTTAATGTAAGCTAAACATCTTGTTTATTCCATGAACATTTAGCTTCCTCAATATAATATATACCAATTACTTGATCTTTTATTTTAGAGAAATTATTTTAAAGTAAAATTTTAAAAACTTCAAAAAATACAAAATTTTAATTTTTTGCGAAAAATATAAATATCGATTAATTTAATAAATTTTGATATAATGTATACATTTTATACATCAATCGATTCCTTTTCATGTCAGGAATATAATTTTGACAAGAATTAATTAAAATTTAGTAAAAGAAAGAAGTTATTTCAAAAAATACAAAAAAAATGTTTCTTCAAATTTTGTTTTGCAATAACATTATTTACTCATTAACAAAATTATTTTTTCAATTTCGCTTTTATGTAGTGTTAAAGCTCAGGAAATGAGTGTTTAAATAACATTTTTTTGAGCTTTGTAACTTCAATAGTAAACAAAATACAAAACTTTTTGTAAAGCCTTCAATCACTGTAGGGTGGGCAAAAGTTATTGAGCAACACTGTATATTTGGATATATTTATTGTCAGATTTTAGGTATTAAAGACTGCAATGTCTACAAATTTTTGAGGAAAATCCATTAAAAAGTGTCTAAGATAATAATTTTGTACACAATATTTTGTGACACACACACATCTGGACATTTGCTCAGAACATCATATACATGTATTCTAGACAAAAATGAGTCCATAAGACCTTCTTTTGGAAATTAAAAATCGTCACATGACGAGTGAACATTTGTTTAAGTCGTTCAAAAATGAATTAATTTACTTCCACCAAAACGAACACAGTTTAATTTTTTCTTTTTGAAATACAAACTTATGACAGTTATAAAAAATTATTTGAAACTAAAACAATTTATTTATTAAATTTTAAAAAGAATTGAATAAATAATTTCTTTTTCTCTTTTGAGAAAAAGATTTCTTGTCATTGAGAAGAATAAAATTGATTGAAAACGATTCGTTGAGAGTATGTAATATGATGATAATTTAAGTAATCGAGAGCAGTTTGTTGAGATCTTGGACGAAGGAACTTGAAACTTATTTTACCCAGTAGAAGCTTGGGCTTTTCAGCCTCCCATCCGCTGGGTGTACTCTCTCGTCGTTAGTATTTCTGGGCAATTAAGGGGGAGTCCGACGACCAAGCCTTAATTAGTTCTCTCTCCGCCTTTCGTACCGCTTTGACAAACTCGCAATAAGTCGATATATATATATATATATATACACCCGGTTTATTCGTCGGTGTGCTCGGGCTAATTATTTATTTAACCAATATAAAAGAATGTCACGTGTGGTGCGTTTTATATACGAGAAATCAGGTGCGTAGGATCTTCCACGATTTAAGTGGATCACACAGTGATTTTTTTTCTAGAGAAAGTATAATATTGACAGCAGTCATACAAAGTTTTCCCTCATTCCACTTTTTTTAATCTTCATATTTTCTGGTCAATGAATTTTTATTTATTTTCTTTTTTTTATTCTTTTTCCTTTTCCTTTTTTTCTTCTTGTTCGAAAAAAACTATTGTTAAATTCATCTAGTTTCTTTTTACTCCCTTTTCTCTAAAGTCTCAAAATATTTATTGTTCTGTAAATTTATAGTTTATTTAGAAAAGTAAGAATTTACTGTTCTTTTGATATTTTATTTGGAATTGATTATAAAATTCAAAGAGCGCATGAGTATTGTATAAAAATCATGAGTACCAATTTCGAGGGCGAAATATATTCGTATTGATATTAATTCCACGGGAAAAATGTAATTTTTTGCGTTATTTTTCACTTACCGAAAATATTTTCTCTTAAATCAAAGTTTCATTAATTTTTTTACTAATCTACCTTCGAAATAATTTTAGTCAGTTTATAATATCGCTATAGTTAAAATCCGTTCGCTTTTGAAATTAGAAAAAAATCTATGAGTTTTACAGAATATTCATGCGTCTTGTTTTACATAAAAATTTATAACAAGTTTTCTTTTAAAGCTCCCACAATTTAAACGTTCTGTCCAAAAAGTCGTTTATATCCACACGTGTTTATGAAAGTATGATAAATTTTCCAACAATTTTTTATTTTGTTTTTGAACATTTAAATTTAGTATTTAAAAAAAATTGATAAATTAATACTTTATTTAATTTTCTAAAATTAAAATGTTATTAAAAAACAAAAGATAATTTTTCCTTTAAAATTTTAAAGTTTTGAAAAAAGTAATTAAGTATAGATAACGCGAATAAATATTTCAAATTAAATTTTTTAAAATGGTGCGATAAATTAGTTTTAGTAACTCATGTGATGATTTACTTGTACAGTTGAGTATTTTATTTTTATTATTATTTTTTTAATTATTACTTAATTTAATTCTCGTATTTATTAAAATCGTTATTTTTCGTGCGTATACTACTGTCATGACACGAACAATTCAAGACATTTTTTCTCTTAAATAATCACTCGTTGAAGTACAAAACGCCGATTACGAGGCATATGAAAAAAGAAATTATTATTGTAGAAAGTGACGTGTGTAGTTTGAGATTTTTTCTCAAAATCGTTACAATCTAGATTAGATAATTGATCCCCGTCCCTATTTTCTCGAGAGCCGTGATCGTTGCAAAAAAATATCTTTTTCTTAAGAGAAAAAAAGTATTTTAAAATGTATTTTTTTTTAAAAGTAATTTCTATAAAAAATAATCATTTTTTTTAATATATATTTTTTGAGAAGTAATTTATTTAAAAAAGTCATTTTTTTATTGTACTCGCTAATTTATTTGTCTCAAATACACCTTCTAATCAAAATACAATCAGAATCAAATAAGTGAATTAAGTTTATCTAATTTAAGTAATTTATTTGAGATAAATAAATTTTGTACTTACGAGTTTTATCGTTTTCGATTTTTGTGAAAAGTTTTTTTTTCGGATTGAAAGTGGCGGTGGTCGCTCCCCCTACACCCATTGGAAAAAAATAATGGTGCGAGTTTAGGACCATGGTGCACGCTTGGCATTGTTACATGCAGAGTTGTGAAATTTCCCTCGTTTTACACACTGAACAAATTTTTAATTAATAAATTTAAATAAAAATAAAAAAGTAGACAAAATAAAAAATAAGTGCACAAAAAGTGCAGCACTTTAAATAAAAAGACTAAAAGTGAAAATATTTCTACAATAGAAAAGTATTTTTACAACTTTTGAAAGGAAATTTCGCAACGCTAGTCATGCAATATTTTGTTGTGCATCGTCTTTTTTTATTTATTTTTTCTTGTCTTTGTTATAATTTTTGCATTGTACCGTGTCGTGATATTGTGGCATGTGTAGTGTTTTGTTCACAAGACAGATCGACCCTCGATTAAAACAAAATAAAATTATAATTATTCATTAATTCCTGATATAACAACGATTAACTTTTTTCAAATCTTTATTAATAATTTCCGCAATATAAACGAAGTTCGAACTGTCTTTAGCTTAAGTAGATAGTACTTAAAAATTCCCTTTAATTTAATACCCGACCCTTTAAAAGTAACAATTTTTTTTGTTTTATCGTGTGATACGTGCAATCCTTTAATAATAATTATTGTGCATGTGATGTGTTTGTCTTTTTTTGATTTTGGATTTTTTGTACGATTTTGTAGTATGGATTATTATTATTATTATTTTACGAAAATGCTTTATAATACTCGACGAAGATAGTTGTAAATTTTTTTGAGAAAAAAAGGTGTGTTTATGTTAAGAGATTTTTGAAATAGGAGAAAATAAGTTTTTTTTTTTGAAGAAAATTAAAAAAACAAAGAATTCAGACACACTGACACGTTACATACTTACAAAACAGGTGATACACAAAAAAGATCTTCGTTTTCCCTGTTAACATGCAGAGTACAAAATGATATAACGATATTATAGTAATGATTATGATAATTATACGATCCACGCCCAGTATGTATCACAATTGTACATATGTACTGTAAAATACTGTGATAATATTTATATTACTTTTATATACTTTTCTTTAACAATAATACAATCGTACGATCGTTAATTTTGATGAACTTTCATTTTATCTCTTTTGTTCTCGATTTAATTTCATTCAACGAGATTAATTTAATATTATTATTATTATTATAAATTATTTATTTTCAGTTGGTTATTTTTAATAATTTAATCTTTAAAAGAAACGACGAATCTCTATTGAAGTGTCAGTGTATCTCTCTGTGTTCGGTGAAAAAAAGGCAAAATTTGTTTCTTTCCGGAAAGGGAGATTTCGCTTTTTTGTTAAAAATTTTTTTTAGGCCAGAGAAAAGTTCATAACTGAGAAAGTGTTAAATTGATTATTTCTTTTATAGTTGTAATTGGTAAATAGTAGAATTTTTCAGAATTTATTTTTAATTTTTGGATCTAAACATTCTAAACTAATTATGTTTAGATTTAAAAAATTGAATTTAAATATATTATTTTATGTATTTAATATATTATTTATTAAATATACTTTTGAAGTATATTATTTTTTAATATATTATTTATTTAGTGTACTATTTCGTTCACTCCAAGTGGAATGTACGTATGTTTAAAAAACATTTTAGAAGTTACCTATCTCCCACGTTCGTTTTGAAAGCAAGTATATCTTTCTTTCCTTGCAAAAACTACGTATCTTTCTGTTCTGTGTAGAAACTACGTATCTCTGCTGGAAAGTTCTATGTACTCATTAATAATTTAAAGAAAAAATTAAATTATTATTAAAAATATACATTTTAAATATTTTTAATGCATTAACAACAAAAATTAACTTCAAAAAATAATAATAATAATAAAATGTAGAGCTTCTAATGTGACTGTCAGAGATACGTAGCTTTTGCACGGAAAGAAAGATACGTGGTTTCTAAGCAAACGTGGAAGATAGGTAACTCCAAAAATGTTTTATAAACATACTTATTCTTTTTATCTAATGTATTACATTAATATATTATTCGTTTAATATACAGGCCTCCAATAGTTCGACTTTTTGGACTTTTTCCAAATATTTTCAAAAAAGGTTAAATATTGCAACAAACTACCAATTTTTTTTTGTATAAAATGTCACTTTTTTTGGTTATTATAGTGTGAAAAATACACGCATAGAAAGGATTTGCTGTGGCAGCGAACATTTTGCTGCCACAGCAAACCTTGTTCGTTGAAATAGGGACAGCGAAAAAGTTCGCTGTGAGATCAAACAAGTTCGCTATGACAGCAAACTCGCATAAATTTTTACTAATGTTTGCTATCACAGCTAACATGTTCGCTGCCACTGCAAACTTCTTAGCTGTGGAAGCTAATTTTCAGAGATTTTACAGCAAACATCTGTTTACTGCTGCAGCTAATTTATTTTTTTCCGTCTAACTGTAGTTACATTTTTTAAAAATTATTTTTTAATAATTTTTAAGACATTCTTCGGAGCCATTTTTCAAAAAATATAATTAACAAGTTTTTAAATAATTAAAATTTTGTAAAATTCATGTATGTGAAGTTGGGCCCCCAATTTTTAAAAAATTGAATTTTTTTAGAGTTCTGACTTCCTCTACAATAGTTCTAGAGTTCCTGATAGTTTTTAGAAATATTTCTGGCGATTAAATAGTAAAAAATAGGTTTTTTTATAATGGGGGGGGGGCAACTTCACACAGCTCCCCTCTATTGGAAAAATGGAAAAAATTGAAAATCAAAATTCGTTGATAAAATTTATGAGCGACAATTATTTAAAAAGTCACAATGAAAATTATATTTCTTGCGGTGCAGTGCAACAACGCTACACTTACTGTTTGATCAATTTCATGGTTATATAAATGTTAATTCGACAGTGTTTTGTTCATTTCGTAGATGAAAATAATTTTTTAATTTTTTTTGTTTCAAATTTTTAAAAGGCGCAGAACATTAAAAAAATAATTTATTTATAAAAAATTTATGACATTTTTTTTTATAAATAAATATTTTTATTTCTGTTATTTGGTAATCACATTCCTAAAGCCAAATAGAAATGTTTTTTTCAACATTTCGATTTAAAAAAAATACTTTTTATTTTTGGTGAAAATTTCACGAATTCTGACCCTATTTCAAAAATTATTTTTTTGTAATTTGAGAGTTCTGTAAACCCCCATCGAAAGCGATAAAAAACCTTTACGACAATGTTTTTAAAACCATAAAACTATTGAACTACAATACTTTGAAGTTTCAAAAAAAAATTTATCATAAATAAAGAGTTCCGTGAGTTCACGGATAAAATTGAGTTTGCTATTATATAAATAATAGTTAATTTTTTAGGTAGGGTCATTTGTGGTAAATGTAAACAGTAGATGTTTCAGCTAAATTTACAATTAAGTGTTTACATTTACCCCGAGAATTCGAAAAATCGGGGTAAATATAAACAGAACTTTCAACTACATTAAAAAAAAATTAATAAATTATTGGATCTGCCATTTTCAAATTTAAAAATTCGATTTTAGATTCTTATTCAGCAACCTTAAAAACTTTTTTTTACCAAGTTGAATGAAAATCTATTAAAATTTGTTCAAGTTATTCAAGATTTACATTACTAATTTTGTAATGGTTGATTGTTTATTTTATATGATATATATTTTATATGTCAACTGGTTGATTTACTATACATCTACCAAGAATTTTTTTTTAGTTTTTCCATCCCTTAAAACAGTAGTATACTTGAAATAACATGTAGTGGTTACCCTGAATTTCAGGAAAATTTCAAAATCTCGGGGTAAATGTAAACAGTCAGTTTTAGGCGATTCAGGTGCATCAATATTTTTTTGTACCTCATAAAATTTTTCTAGGGAAGTAAAGTAACAAGATCATGCAAAAAAATCCGTCCATTTTACCTTTCAACAAAAAACTAATGTTTTTGGTGAAAAATAGATATTCCGTTTACATTTACCCCAAATGACCCTATAGAGGCTAATAAAGAGAATAAAGAGTTCTAGAGTTCTGTACTAAAAAAACAAGAGTTCTGAAAAATTTCAAAAGTTATTAACAAATTTTAAAAAATTATAAGAATACCGTTTTACAAGTTCTGATTCGAATTCTGGCATCGTTTCAAAGAGTTCTAAAAGTAAATCTAACAAAATTATGCTCTTGACCCAAAATCCAAAAAGTTACAGGACTTTGAAATTTTCAAAAATGTCAAAACTTAAAAACGTACAGTTCTGATTTAAGTTCTGTCATCATTACAAAGAGTTCTACAAGTAATTCTAATTACATTTTGTTCATTAGATAATATATTTAACAAACCATAACCAAATTATACTATTAACTAATTAATATAAGGAAGTAAAATTTTAATGAGAAACAAATCTTGTCGATAAATATATAAATGAGATAAAGAATATTAAAAACCAGACAGCAACAACGACCAAAAAGATCGACTTAATACTACACGGAGAAAAAAATGCTATTGAATCAATGACATATGAGTTTGATTCATTGAATAGTGTCATAACGGGCTGCCAAACGTATATGCTGTTGTTGTGAAAGCACCGATTCTAATGATTCGATAGTATCACTTTCATTGAAACAAAAGCATATTTCTTAAATTGACAGCATACTATGTTAATTTGAAGGTATTCCTTTTGAATCAACGATCAAAATTTTTTAATTTAACAGTATATGCTTTTGAGTCAATGACTATAGTTTTTCAATTTAAAAGCATAATTTTTATGATTCAAAAATTTGTACTTTTAATTTTTTTAGTTGTTGCTATCGATTGAATAACACCATACTGTTAAGTCAATTCTTTTATGTAGTTAAAGACATACGAACGATAAATTGAAAAAATGAAATTTTTGTTCACATATTTTTTATATACTATAATAAATTCTCACACCTTTAACACAACACTTCTTATATACATCTTTTTTTCAATTTTACACACTAACATACATATCTTTATTATTTTTTTCATTTTTTCCAACGACAAACACACATACATACACATTCAAACACACTTTATATTTTTTTGAGTCTGAAAAATACCCTGTTCCCAATCGGTCACCCATCCATGTAGTAACCGCGACCAAACGTGCTTAACTTTCGTGATGGACGAGAACTGCCGCGCTGCAATGTAATACATTCGCTTCTTACATTGAGCAGTTACTTTGTAGTTAAATACCGTGCGCGAGATTTTTCTCGTAAATAAGGGAATTTATATAGGGAATTTATATTTAACTAGTCCTTAATTCTTTAAAACAATTTAAATAATAGTTTTTTATATAAGAATCTCAAAAATGACAGGTTTAATAAACATATAAATAAGTGTGGATAAGTATTTCAATAAATTTAGCACCTGTCAATGTATCAAATATACATAGTGTCCTTATTTTTATACCATATGCTATAGGCAGTCCGCTATAGCACCATTCATTGAAACGAAAGCATATGCTTTCATTTTCAAAACCGCGCTTCTTTGGAGCAAACAACTTTTCATTTGATTCAAATTTACACGCATTTTCTTCAAATTTATCTATTAGATGCTTCAAATGAATAATGTCAAAGAAGCAATAAATTATTCTGTTGCTATATATAGATGAACTATAGAAACAATTTGTAGAATATAATTAATTTAACAGTACCGTACTTTTAATTTAAACAGTTTCATTTTTTCGTTTTAAGCAATATGCTGTTCGATTAATAAATGTGTTATTGAATCAATAACGGGAAATTCAATAGCATGGAGCTATTTGATTCAACAGTACTTTTTTTCAGTGTATAAATTTTTAATTTTTGAACATTTTAAACTCCTGTAACTTTATGGATTTTGAGTTTAGAACAAAATGTAATTAGAATTACTCGCAAAACTCTTTGAAACGATGCCAGAATTCGAATCAGAACTTGTAAAATGTTATTTTTATAATTTTTTTTAATTTGTTAATAACTTTTGAAATTTTGTAGAACTCTTTTTTTAGTACAGAAATCTAGAGTTTTTAAACATTTTTATAAGGGTTTTTTATCGAACACTATTAGGGGATCTCAGAACTCCGATCAGAACTTTGAGAATTTTCAATTTATCAAGTTTTGTATAGTTTTTGAGTTTTTAAAAAATGGTTATAAGTGTTTTTTTATCGGACAGTATTGGGGGCGCACAGAACTCTGATCAGTACTCATTGAACTCTTAATTTATGATAAACAATTTTTTTTGAAACTTCATTCTTATAGTGTAGTGGTTTTTAGGTTTGGAAAATATTGTTATAAGAGTTTTTTATCGATCTTGATGGGGGGCTACTAGCAGTACTCTGATTAGAACTCTTGTATCGTAATATATTAGTTTTTTGAGATATTTTCGTGCTGTCAATTATTTTTTTATGTCTTCGAATTATGAGAACTATTTAAATAAACTGTAGGGAACTCTAAAACTCTTTTAAAATACTCAGAACACTAATAATAAATCCATTTTTTCAATAATGGGGGGCTGCGTGAAGTTAGCCCCACCTTATGTTAGCCCCCCCTCTAAAAAAATTCAATTTTTTAAAAATTGGGGGGACAACTTCATGTATACGTAAAATTCTGTTGAAAATAATTGACTTATTGGAAAATATTATATATAATTGTATATTATATTTCAATACATTCAAATATTTACAAAAAATAATTACATTTCCTAAAAAATATCTAATTTTTTTAGAATTATTATTTTTGGAGAAATCAATAACTTTCAAATTTTTTAATTAAAATAATTCTTCGAAAAATTAATAAATTTATTTAAATTGTTTATAAATTCTTTTGAGAAATTTAATTATTTTCGACAAAATATATTTTATTTTTAAAAAGCTACTTTTTAGAATTGTTTAACATATTTTCTTAAAATTCAATTATTTTTAAGAAATGTGAATTATACTGTTTAAATTATTTACTTCTGTAGACTTTTCCATAAAAATTCTGTTAGTATTTTATTAAAATCACTTTTGAAAAATATTGTCAAATTTTTTGCAATTGAAATTATTCAAAAACTAATATGTTTTTTAGCATTTTCCAAAAAATTCTTTTAAAAAATTGAGTGATTGGTAGAACTTTTTTACTAAATTCTAATTATCTGATAATTTATCAATTCTATATAATTAAAAATTATTATTTTTTAAAAATTATAAAAAATTATTATTAAAAACTAATTATATGAATTTCTTTGTTAATTAAGAGAAGAAGTTTCGTTAAAGACTTTAGAAAATAATTCAATGTTGATGTTTGATGTTACTTCTAAAAAGAATTGTATTTGGAATTGAAATTTTTTAAATTTCCGTAAAAAATATTTAAATATTTATTTGATAAAATTATTGAATTTAGATAATTAAGTTTAGAAATCAGATATCAGGAGCCGTTTTGCGTCTTACAGTCGATCCGAGGCCTGAATATATTAATTTATTATTAAAAAATTAATTATTTAGTAAATAATAATTCAAAGATTTTTATTTAAAAAAATTGTTTTCTTTACTGTAATATAATTCTGCATTTCTTGCTAATTTAATAATTCCTTAATGGAAAGAAATTATTCTGTTGTTAATTCTCTTTTTCTTCGTAATTAATTTAAACACTTTCTTGGCGTTGAGTGTTATTTAACGATAGATTACCAGATATCAATCAGGATTCATTTATAGTCGAGATCTGGTATTTATACACAACATTGCTGAAGGATTTTCTGTGACTCAACAAATTTCTTCTCTCGTCTAAGTGAATAAATTGATAAGTTGAGTGCAATAAGAATGTCGCTTTTGATTTTCATTTACACGTTCTTGTTATATTCAATGTTTCTATTTTTTTTACATTTTTTCTCTCTATTTTCAACATTCACCAAATTAAAATACAGCAGAGACGATATTTTTTTTCTCTCTCTCTCTCCCTCTCTCGCGCGAGGGTTGAACTCATAGTTGTTTGCCTATAAAGAGAAATAAGACAAGAATGTAATATTAAATCGCATTCTTGACCTGATTGTCAAACCATTTCGGTGACAGAATTTTCTTGGTAAACTCGACCGCGAGTTCGACCATGGAAATCAATTGAAAAATATATAAATTGCATCATATACAGTAAATGTAGTTGAAAATATTTTGTTAAGAGCTTGTTTTTTTTGTTATCGTAAGCATGTGTAGTTTATCTTATCTTTTCTTTCTGTTTTTTTAAATACTATCCTACTTTCCTTGCGTTTATCCTCGGAGGAACAAATTGTTTTGTGAGTTTGGGGAAAAATGCAAAAGGTAGGTTGGTTACATGCTTTGTACATGTGTTTAAGAATGATTTATCATTACTCTTTTTGTGTAGGCGGATATATTTATCCAAAGTCTCAGCTTTCACTATGTGAAAAGAAGAAGTACATAGAAAAATGCCACTTTGCATTAATTTCGAATTATTTCACTCGCTTTTTAATTTTCCAAAAAAAATTCCTTTATCTCAAAAGAAATTATCTTGAGAAACTAATCTAAACAAATGGACAACTGTCTAATAAAATTAGACATAAACCTGACTCGGAGTGATCGATAATTTCTACCTTATTGTTTAAAATTAATTTTTTTTAGAAATTAATTTCCATATTTTTGTTAATAATTTTCTAGTTTCTAAAATTGAAAACATATTAAGTAAATATTATAATTTATAATTATTAAATATTATAGTGCAGGAGAAAATTGCGTAGACGAAAAAAATGTTTAGATAAACAAAAACAAAACATTTTTTTGTATCTAAATTTATTTTTCGTCAAGGTAATTTTTCTCCCTTGATAATATTTAATTCGTATTTGTATAATTTTGAAAATTTATTTTCGAATTACAAAATCTTATTTATATAAAAATGAACCAAGGTTTTTACTTTATATTAAGGAAATAGTTTGATTAATAAATAAATAAATAAATAGATAGTTTTATAAATATAAAACAGTTTAGTAAATAGGTAATTAAATAAACAGATAATTATATTCTTTGAAAAAATAATTTGCGAGCAATTAAAATAATTTTTCTACGTATTTCAAAGCACAACTGGTACATGATTCTCTTTCTGTGTGTGTATTTTTTTATTTTATTTTATTTATATAATGCACTGAGTTTAAATTAGCAGACATTGGACAAGAAAGGTTAGAAAAAAATGTCTGTGAAAATGCTTTGAAAGAGAATTATTGCAAAATGTTGTGGTTGCTGAGAAAATAAGAATTTACAATGATACTCCTCATAATGATCGCACGTGTGCGGGTATAAAGGAATGAAAAAAATAGGCAGCGCTCATTTCTCTAAACGATGAGCAAACTTTTACGAAATCAAATTCTACTATTTACACAATGTCTTTTGTTGATATATATTTATTTTATTTAGTAATATCTCACTATTAATGATTTGTAGGGCTCGAATTACATTAAAGGACCGAATACGTAAAATACTTCTATTGTAAGAAGCGCTGAAAAAGGAGAGAAAAGGAGAGTGAGGAAAAAAAATAGTTTTCTAATACCAGAAAATGTCGTTCAATCTAGGAAACTTGTGCGTTAAGTGAGAAAAAAAGAAGCAACGAAATATTCGTCGAGAATATAAACAAAAACATAATGTTCCACATCTATATCTGACTGAAAACTATTGGAAGTGAGAGAAAAAAAACTTGTTTCGCTACATATTTTCTCGTGTTGTGTATTGCAGTGGGAATTGTCAGTCTAGCAATTTTCATCGCAGGTTTTAATGAAATAAGAGGCTAACAGGTTTTTGTTGGATTTAGCAACGATTTTTCCGACGAGGAGAAAGACATTTTGTTTGGAAGGTAGAATTTTCGTACTCTTTATTTATTTCAACTTTTGTTTGTAAATTTTTGGAGTACTATATTTCTTTCTCTTTCATTGAATTGAAATTCATTGCAATTTATTAAAATTGGTTGAATTGAAATTTATTGAAATTAATACATTACAGGATATTTTTTTTTTGAAATATTTTTTTACTAAAATAGGTTTTACTAATATAGGTTTCTGTTGATGTCGATTTCGAAGAATCCAAATTGTAAAATTTGAAGGTGACATTTGATTGACATTACATTTTTGAAAATTGATAAATTTTAATTGAAAAATTTATTTATTAAAAATTGTTCATAGAACAAATATGAAATATTAATTATTATTCCCTTACAAGTATCTATGGAATATTTTTAATTTACAATTTTGTTTTAGATTTTTTAAGAATTTTAGATCATTCATAAATTGGAAACATCAAAAATCACGTTTTTTGCAATTTACGTGAAAACGAAAAATTATATAAAAAAAAATTTATTAGAAAAAAGTTTCGCCTTAAAATTCTGTACAAGATAAACAATAATTTAGAATTAATTTTGAACAACTTCAAAACTTTATCTCCAGTGGTCAAATTATTTGCCAAGTGATTTAATTTATTTAATATATTTTTTTAAATTTTCAACAATTTTCTTTTAATTTTATTTAAGTGCCTAAAAAGAAAATTTATTTGTTTTAAAATTGAATTAACTTTTTTATGTGCTTAGGTAAATGAGAATAGTTTTATTGAATTAATATATAAAATTTTATTTAACTAACAGTAGATTATTACAAATTGTGTTCGTGTAAATTTTCTTGAAGTTTAATATTTTTTTAATTGATAGAATATTTAAAATAAATTTTTTATTTACCAAAGTTATGTGTGAATTGCTAAAAATGTTATTCAATCCATAATAACTGTTTTATCGACAAAAATGAAAATTAATTTTCTACTCTACGCACATTTCTACATTTTAAAATAAAAAAATAATTCAACTCTTCTTTATAGATATTGTAAAATTACTGGTAAACAAAGCCGTTTACTAATTGAAATTAGCAAAAATCATTACTAATTATTGAAAAATATATAATTATTGAGTTAAAAAGAAAACGTAAAGGAATAATTCAAAAAATATTAATTATTTACTAAATTTCTTTTCTAAATATATTTAAACAGAATTAAAATAAAATTCACTAATTCAAAATTTAGAGCATTTAATTAATAATAATTTTCCGTAAATTTCACTTTAATTAAAGAAATCGAAGCATAAAAGAATTTCTGAGATTTTCAAAACTAATTATCGAATTAGAAATAAAACAACAAGGAACATTCAATAAATAGTTACTGGTAGGTAGAGGGCTCCAAATACTGAATGCTTCAGGTTATTTTAATTGTTTATAAAGACGAAGTTTTTTTGTAATGTTTAGATGTGTATAACTAAACGCATTTCTTTCTAACAGAGTCGTTAAACTTGGGTAAAAAAATTTTAAAAGCAATTGTTTTGAAAGTGCAGTTAATAGTTTAAAAGTTCTAAACTTTGTAGTAATTTTGTTTACATATAATACAATAATATTATAAATAAATATCGATAAAATTATGTTATACCATTTTTTTAAAAACTTCTAAAAAATGTCTGCTGGCCCTAAGGTGGTGGCCACCTTAGGGCCTTTTTTTATGTAAAATCACTTTTGAATTTTTTTATGATGTAATATTTATCAAAATATATTATAGAAAATATAAACTTTATCGATTTTGAAAATTTTATGATGAATATTAAAATAATTTAGTTTTCAATGTACGAGAAAGGGATAAATATAATAATTAACAACCATAAAAAATGTCTTCTTTTAAGCAAAAAACAGAGTTTGGAACTATTGATTCTGTGATTATAAGCTAAAAATAATACATTTCAAATAAAATTACTCTACATTCATTTTTGCAAATATTTTTTAATTGTTCAGTGAATTTTTGAATGGTTGACACCTTGGGGACACTTTTTTTAATGCAAAAATTCAGCTGTTTTTTCAAAGTAGCCGGATTTTTATTTTTATTAGTAAAATAAAAAACTTTTTTGATAAAAAGTTAGCTAAGGAGATACAGTTTCAAGGCATATACTATTATTAATTATGTTATACTACACTGAACCCTTTAGAAATAACAGTCGTTCAAAAGATAGGTTGGGCTATCCTTCGGGCTCCTTACCCTATTAATTGATATTTATTACATTTTTTGTTATAAATACATTTTGAAAATATTTAAATTTATTAATTCAACATTTTAGAAAATTAATCTAATCAATTTCTCGCATATTTTTTACTTTATTCGGAAAAATCGAACTACAAAAAAGTATAGATTTTGAAAAATAATATTTATATCAAATTAGAAAAAATAGAACAAGAAAAATTAAAAAAGACAAATTAAAGTTCACTAATTCCACATTTAGAGAATTTGATCAAAACCAAAATTGAGCGTTTCGGTGCAATAATCGGTCTTACGCGTGAACGCAAGCGCTAATACCAGTCGGGTAGCAGTGAGCGCCTCTGGGCCTATCACTGCCACCCGACTGGTATTAGAGCTTGCGTTCACGCGTAAGACCGATTATTGCACCGAAACGCTCAATTATAATTTCCCGTCAATTTTAGAAAATTGAGAAAAATCGTACTACGAAAATACAATTTTGAAAAATATTTAAAGATTAAAAAAAATTAAACATCAATTAGTACCTATTTATTATTTTTTTTTATTTAGAGAATTTGATTGAAAGTAAATTAAAATTTTTTCGTAAATTTTACTTAATTCCGAAAAAATTGTACTTCAAAAATAATATTTTGAAAATTAATTGTCGAATTAGAAAGAAATAGGAAAAAAAATTAAATTATGATATTTTTTTGTGAACAAAATTTGAAAAGAATTAAATTAAAAACAAATTATTCAACAGTCTGCAAAATGAGAATTCGTCAAGAATTTCCCCATAAAACAGGAAACGATTTGTTTGCCTTTAAAAAAAGTTCCGCGCGAGATCAGACTCTTCAATCTAAATTTTAATATTCTCAAACCATATATGTAACATATTATGTAGACAAAAGTTTCCTCATTATGTTAAGAAGCTTCTTGAAAGCTTACATTCACACAACTCTCTTTTCTCTCTCTTTCTTTTTTTTGAACTAATTAAAAACTCACAGGAATAAATTTAAAATGTAAAATAATTGTTTCTCTCCATAAGCGCGCGCGAGTCGAGTGGGGCAAAAAAATTGAAATGAAATTCTTGTTTCAGGTTAAAGCAACAGGTGGAATATTTATTTTAACATTCGTCGAGCATGTCGATTATCGGGAATTAACACATGCTTATGTAGTGGTTTATCATCGTTGTTATCGGAATCGATAAGCGGAGAAGGAAAAAAAGTAGCAGTCGGAAGGAGAAGTATCGGTTGGAATAAGAGGAGAAGAAGAAGAAGAAGAAGAAGGTTGGAGAAGTTAAAGGAGAGAAGGATCAGAATGAAAAGAAAAGAAGTCGGTCAGATGATGAGAGATCCAAAAATCGAAAATGCTTGCTTCCTGGTCAGTTGGTTTTTGTCTTTTATCCTCTTACCCCATTACATTGCAGCAAGCAGGCAGGCAAGCAAGCAAGCAAGCAGGCGCGATAAAAAGCGGCATTCCTGACTCTTAAGTTGGACTCTATATAAGTGTCTGCCATCGCGAACATTGCCTGTATATGGCGACAACCAGCCTTTGACAAAGGTGACCGTATATGGAGTTGTGCTTCCACCTTCCATACACGCGTGCGTACACCTGGGTGCGTCGTCGCCGTTGCATTACCTCGTTAAGTCGTAAATCGTGCTTCGAAGCCGCGCGCACAACAGAAACTGTCATTTTTTTCTACCTCCTTCTCTTCCCGCCGTCGTTGCTCCTGCCCCCCTTCTATTTTCTTTCTTTTTTTTACATTTTTTAAAAGTGCGTTCTCGCTCGCGCGCTCAATTCCTTTTTCCCTCTTTTCGATGGGCGAGAAACTCTTGGACAGAGAGAAAAACTCTCAGTGTTAGAGAGAGAGAGAGAGAGAGAGAGAGAGAGAGAGAGAGAGAGAGAGAGAGAGAGCTTTAATGATGCACCCAGAAGCTACCCAGTGGTCATCATTCTCAAAAGCTCCGACCAGATATCGCAAAAGAGCGCGCCGGGCGAGGGCAGAGAGCGCAATGGCGCGCGGCACACAACGAATGAGGAATAAAATGCCTCTTCGGTGAAATTTACGATTCAGGCCTTACTCTCTCGCCAATTTTAATGACTAAAGAATTTAAACAGGCCTGTAATTTATGTTGCCGATATCATAAATAACGATCGGTTATGCAAAAAAAGAGGAACTCAAAAATTATTCATTCTTTTAAGTTAAAATTTGATGAGGGGGAGAGCAAAAGAAGAAGTCTTCTTACGAGAAGTTTTGTGAAAAGAGACTTGCGATTTTTTTATAGCTTTTGCACTTTCACGTTACAACGCTTATACAATATATTTTTTAAGAGTTCGGAATTTTTTATGCTTTTATTTTGCTTTTTCGATTTTATTTCTATTTTCATATAACGATAGGAGATATCTTTTTTTTAATTATCGGTAAAATTTTCTTTTTGTTTGATGTTGTTTCTCCAAAAAACTAATTTTCAAAAGTTTTGGAAAGGGAAGACTTTCAAAACAAAGTGTTCTTCATGTAATTTCAATGACAATTTTTTAATATGTTCAATATGTTTGAATTATTTTTGTCTGAAACTTAGATTTTTTTAAAATTTGTGATGTTTAGTTTTTTCGTAAATTTAACTTTAGGTAAATTTTTATTCTTTATATAAACAAGAAGTTTTTTTTCTAACTTCATTCTATCTACTTTCGTTTTATTTTCGAATTTTGGAAAATTATCTTTTTTTTGAAAATTGGATTTAATTTAATTTCCCTTTGTGAAGCACAGAAAATATTTCACTTATGTAATTTTTTGCTATTTGAATTTGTTTTGATCATATTTTCTTTTTGCATTAGGTTCACATTAGGTGAATTTTGATTCGCTTTATTTTCAAATTTCAAAATTTATGCACTGAAAAAAGAGGTCCGTTGCAGCATATTTTCGAGTGCCCTCAAGACGCTCTCACAGCAACTATGCATGCTTAGTTGACATGGTAACACATGAGAGCAAATAAGTCAGAAAATTCAAATTAAATCACAGAAAAAACCCGACTCATTTTTGTTACAACTCATTTGGAAGTCGGTCTCGAAATGAGTAATCGACAACTTCAAGTTATTCGAAATGAGTAATCGGCAACTTCAAGTGACTCAAAATGAGTAAAATGACAATGTTCTAGCTTAGATAAATATACCAGATGCGGCGAGGCGTTAGTTTAGGCACATTGATCCAGGGCGGCGTTAGTGTGCATCATGTGCCTTTCTTGTGCCTCTTATAAATGGTGGAAATATATATATATATATATATATATATATATATATATATATATATATATATATATATATATATGGGAAATTCCACGTGAGATTTTAGTCGACCTCTTAAAATCGGCCAAAAATATTTTTTTTCTATTCTTTATAAAAAAAACAGATACGTATTTTTTATTTTTGTTTAATTGTCAAAATTTTCGAGTTATGAATTTTCGAAATTTTGCACTTTTAATCGTAGACCTATATTCAGTAGCTTATAAGTCCGAAAATATTGAGTTTATAAAAAAGCTGTCAAACAACGAAAGTTATAGTTTTCTTTCGACTTTTAGGAAATGTAAACAAAAAAATTTTTTTTTCATTTTTATTAAAAAAATTTTATAAAAAAATTAATTGTTTTTAACTTTGGGTATGATAAATTTTTAATTTTCTTTTTTTTTCTTCTTATTTTGCAAAATGTTTCAGAGTGGGCCTGACAAGTACCCAAAGTTAAAAAAAATTAATTTGTTTATAAAATTTTTTTATTTTGTTAATAAAAAATAAAAAAAAATTTTGTTTTAATTTCCTAAAAGTCGAAAGAAAACTATAACTTCCGTTGTTTGACAGCTTTTTTATTATTAGCTATTACACTGAGCTCTGTAGCTCAGTGGAAGAGCAATCAACCGGCAATTGATATAGGTCCTGGGTTTCGAGCCCCAGCAGAGTGTTAGTCCCCCATATTTTCATAGCTTTAAATTTGTTTTTCAATTAAATAATTGTTTAGACGGTGACGTCTGGGTTTAGATATCGTTACTTCTTCTAGAATTTTGAAAGTTGGTCGATATTGTAGGTTTCTGCTTCACGTTTAGTGAAGAGTCTTACTAATGAGTGGACAATTGTTTTGTGAAAAATTCTGGGAAAATTTAAATATTAATAATAATTATTGCTTTCTCTTAAAGAAAGCCACATTGTGATTTTGATTTCCGCACTTTGCAGATTCAATTATTTTGACTTCTTTATTTTTTAATTATTTTGGGGCCATCCATAAAGCATGTTAACTGTCTATGGAAAAAGCATCATGAGGGGGGGAGGGGGTCTAGATTACCGAAAATATGTATCTCATGCTTTATGGACGACCCCTTTTGATTCTTGTGGACGAATTTTCTCTTACACGTTTTAAAGGATTTCGCAAAATTTGGATAGGTGACACTGAAAACAAAATTTATTTGATTCAAATAACCAATTAATTGACTATTATCAATTAAATATTTAATTAAACCAAATAATAATTATTAGTGTTAATTAAATTGTATTTGCTTCAAATACAGAAATTATTGGTTCAAATACCATTCAACCCATTAACGCTTGAATGCACTGAATTTTTAGTCTGACTTCAAACTTAAATATTTTCTAATAAACTAATTATTTTCTCTTTGACAAATAATTTTTTTTGCATTAAAGTGTCATCTATCCGAATATGATATTAGAAAATTAATAAAAAATTGCACGATTTTTTTAAGGTATACTGAGAAAAATGGATATTGAGCTTTAATATCTAGATATTAACTATTTTATTACAAATTCTTAAATTTTAAAGTCAAAAATTTTTTTTCACAGCTAACATTACCATAAATTATGCACTCGATTGTTATACTTTAAAAAATATGTTGACTTTTTGAATTTAAACATTTGATTTTTCAAAATGGCGCCTAAAAACTCCAAAATTTCTGAAAATTTGATGCTCTATATACATTTTTTTAAACTTTGGCTTGAAAATGTTTACTCGGGGGTTTTCGGGGTCGCTGATTACGAATCTGATATTAATTTTCCAAAATTCAAAATGGCGGATCCAATATGTGGGACAAAAATTTTAAAAATTGGTTGGATTCTCTTATAAATCCGTACTCGGGAGTTTTTGGGGTCGCTGATCACCATTCTGATATTAGTTTTCCTAAATTCAAAATAGCAAATGTAATATGGCAGACAAAATTTTCAAAATTCAGTCGGATTTTTTTTAAGAATCCTTACTGCAGGATTTTTCAGGGTCACTGGTTATGAATAGGATTTTAGTTTTTTAAAAATCAAAATGGCGGATCTAATATTATGCAATTATTATGCTAATAATAATTATTACATTTTATTATATTAATTTAATAAAATATATATTAAAAAATTTTATTAAATTTTATTTTATATTAAATAATGAAAAAATTATAGAAGTGAATATAATAATAATAAAAATTAATAATTATTTATTAATAACAAGAATTTATTACACATACTCTTTTAAATTTAAAGTTTTTATCATTTTGAAAACTTCGCGCGTTTTTTGTTATAACCCTCTTTTTGTCCGCCAGGTGGTAGAGTTGTATTTCTCCCGCTATGTAAATGCGTTATGAAATATATAAGAGTAGGAATCTTTTGTTCGTCAAATAATACGAATTTTTCGTTTTTTTAAAGGTAAGTGGAATTTTTCTCTTATTTCTTCAGTTTTTCTTTCGTTGTTTTTTTAAATATTTTTTTAAGAAAAAGTTTTGGGTTAAAGTTTTTTTCTACCATTTTAACATATTTATATAACCGTGTATTTTGCACGTCATATAATGTCGACAAAAAGAAAAAGAGGTATATCCTCGAAAAATTTAACATTACCGTTGAAAAAACCAAGACGCTCGATGCGAAATATATCCTTATCAATTGAGTTTGAAGAAGCTGAGGATCATTTTGACGCAATTTTTATTCCAGACTCAGATCATTTCAATGAATCTGAAAATGAATTCAGTGAAGAAGACGGCTTAAGTGATACTGACTGTTGTGAAGAAAGTATAACAATCGAGTGCACGATTTATGGTAATGTTAGCTGTCAAAAAAAAATTTTTGACTTTAAAATTTAAGAATTTGTAATAAAATACCTTAAAAAATCGTGCAATTTTTTAATTATAGGAGTCATTTTTTTCTGTTCAAAATGAGTCTCATATGCAACTCATTTTGAGTTCAGTTTTTTTCTGTGATGTCTTTTCACTCTTTCTCTCATGCAGGTATTAGAGCTGTGCGAGCGCCTTCACACGACTCGACCCTTTAAGACTAAAATAAGCCTAAAAAATGTTTCCCCTCGTCTGGGGAGCGCTACGTGCCCCACAAAAGTTGTAGCAGAACTTAGGGCTGAATCGCGCAACATTACTCGAAAATGTACTGCAACGCGCCCTCTTGTTTCTCAGTCTAAGAGAAGTAAAGATTAATTTTGAATGTTTACTTTAAAAAATTTTTGACATTTTCGAAAGCCCTACATCTATAATTTTTTTGAAAATTTGTGTGTGCTTAAAAAAGTTCATGCGCTGACTGCAAAAGCATAGTTATATTTTTCGATTTATAAAAAACTTATTAAAAAAACAAAAAAAGCTGATTTTAGGAGTATGTTAAATTAAATTTCGATTATATTGTGATTTATTTTATTTTATTCATTCAATTTGACTTCAGTTTATTGAATTTAATAAAAATAATTGGAAAATCGATTTTACAAATGCGATTCAAATTTTCCGGCGCATAATTAAATTCTTACACAAGAAAGTAAATTTTCTAAAGTGCATTTATTACTCAAATTTTCATTTCTATGCAATATTCATTTATTCGCAATTTTTAAAAGTAAATCGCTTTGAAAATGGTAGAAAATGAAATGAAAATTGAAGGGAGAGATAAATGCGGGAAAATATCATTACACATTTGAAGAAAATACAAGTTGTCATTTTGCGGTCAAGTAATACGTCACTGTCGGACGTGGATAGTGATTATAAATCCAATTTTCAATCAAAAAGAAAACAAATTAAACATTGCAATACAGAGTCAAGGCAAAAAAATTTAATCATTTAAACAATTTTTCATAGTGTCGAAATGGACTTTATGAAAAAAATTCTATATTAATAATCATATTCTGGATGTCAACTGACATCTTAAAGTTAGTTGATTTGTTTGTTTTTGAGTTTTCTAATTTTTTTGTAATTATCTTTTCTTTTAAATATTTTGAATTTTCGAAAATTAATGAAAGTCTAATTTAAATTTTCTTATGAAGATTGAATGATAACAAAAATTAATTAAACAAAATTGTTTCCAAGTTAATAGTCATAATTTAATTTGAAAATTTCATTTTCTGCAAAGAATTTTATTATTTTTGAAAAAACCGCTGCCAAGTTACATATTTTTGTTATAATTTTGGTGCTCACTTCATTCGTTTTCGTAAATCTCGTTGTGTTCATTTCATGAGCATTTTTCTTCCTTATAGAAATGTTAATAATAATAAAGTATAAATTTTTAACAATTATTCTCAATTGTTGTAATATTTTTTCTCTTTACTTGATATTACTTCCACATCAATTTTTTTTTAATTTCCTTCACAATTTCTGTTTTTTAAAATATCAATAACTTTTTTTTTCTAATCGAATTAGCTTGAAAAATAGGTCAATCGAAGCGTTTTTTAATGATTTACAAGCTGGTAACGATATTTACATTTATTGTCCGCAGATGAGACCTACAATTTAAAACAAAAATCAGCCCAAAAGATTTTTATAATTTGGAGATATTTATGAAAATATGATGTTTACACACACACACACGGGGAATGACATTTTTAAAAAATGTCATTTATGAATTCCTGAGGTCAAATAACTTAAAAATATGACAAAAATCGAACTAGGAAAATTTTGGTATTACAATACTTCCTCTATATGAGGAAGCAATAATAAAAAATTACTACTGAATAATTAGTTAATTAGCTGATAAGAGAATCAGAGCTCGGATTGTGCGACTTTTTTGTGAAAAGATGCGACTAATCGACTTTTTCGAGATTTTTTTTAGTGAAATGCGACTGAAATTTTTAAAATTTTAAGAAAATTTAAGTTAAAGGAAAAAGTTTTAGTCAAAAAAATGTTCTGTTAAGTTTATTTACAGATTTCTTTCAAATTTTTCAAAAAAACATCAATAACTTCTTTTTTAAATAAATATTTAATTATTATTTTTCCATAAGAACTAAAATTCTTTAAAAGATTCAAATTCAAACCTTTTTGAAATTAAACTACTTAAAACAAATTGTTGTAAAACATGATCGAGTGAGAAAATCACTATATTATGTTATAAGATTTTATAAAAAAATTAATTTGAAAATAATTGAATTTCTGCGATGAATTTTCTTATTTTTTAAGATAATTGAATTTTGCAAAGAATTTTATCAGAACTTTTGAAAATAATTAAATTTCTATGATGAATTTTATTATTTATGAAGATAATGATAACTTTGACGAGAAATTAAAAAAAAAATTTTGAAAATAATTGAATTTCCATGATGAATTTTATTATTTATAAAATTTTGACGAGAAATTAAAAAAAAAATTGGAATGTAATTGAATATTTGCAAAGAATTTCATTATTTTTGAAAATAAATTAAATGTAGAGAAGAATTTTATTATTTATAAAGATAATTGAAATTATGACAGGCATTTTATTAAATTTTTTTGAAATAATTGAATTTTGGAAAAGAATTTTATTATTTATTAAAATAATTGAAATTTTAAACAGATTTTTTTTTAAAACGTTAAAAATATCTAATTAAAATTTTGCAAGCAATTTTATTAAATTTTATTAAAGATTATTCCAGATTGTTTGATGTTAAAGTATTTGTTGGCGAGAAATGTGATTTTTTTTACAATTTTGACAATATCGTGTTTCCTTTTTGGCGTTATTTTCCTAAACTTTCATTCGACTTTTTTCCGACTTTTTCGGAAATTTTATGCCACTTTTCGTGACTTTTGTTGTGAATTTATGCGACTAATGCGACTTTTTTGAGTCTTAAAGACGATTCGAGCCCTGGAAAATTTAAAAAAAATTCAATTTCTTTAATTAAACTTCCTGTATTTAAATCAGGGACCGTCACGGAATCAAAACAAAATTAAAAAATACTTTTGTTTTGATTCGGATATGGGTATCAGAATCAAAATTCCACTCTATTTAGTTCTGATTCCAATATCAAAATCAAAATTCCACTCTATTCCGTTTTGGTTCCAATATCAAAATCAAAATTCAACTGTGTTTCGTTTTGGTTCCAATATCAAAATCAAAATTCCACTCTATTTCGTTTTGGTTCTAATATCATAATCAAAATTCTTTTTTGTTTTAATTTTGATAAAATAATACTGCGCATGTAGGAGTGTGATTGAACCTAAATTTTGTTGCAAATGTCAAATATATCAGAAGATTATTATCTTTATTCGTTTATTTTTATTCGTTTTTACTTACGAAATCTGAAATAGAATTCGAATCGATTTCTGTTTCTATAAGAAAACCGAATTGCAGTATTACAGTATCAGAATCAAAATAGGAAGTAAATTTTGTTTCGTTATAGTATCGGAATCAAAATAGAAAGTAGATTTTGTTTCGTTACTGTATCAGAATCAAAATAGGAAGTAAATTTTGTTTCGTTACAGAATCAAAATCAAAATACATTTATAATTTCGTTTTGTTTTGGAATATCGTAACGAAATCAAAATTTGATTTCCGTGACGGTCCCTGATTTAAATTCAAGTAAATTTTCGAAAATTTGATTTATTCTGAATTTCTTTTTGTCGCAGATCAAGCTCAAATCATAAACTCGTATTTTCTCCTTAAAACTGGAAATTTTTCTATTTTTATCAAGAATTTAGATCTCTAAATATTTTTTCTTCAATTTTTCGATTTTATTTTTATGTTTCGCTATTCCGGGGAATAATTTTTCAATTTTTCCGTAAAATTGAAATATTTTCAGGTGATTTTTACGTTAATATTGTTTTTCTAAAATTTGATTTTTAAAAATTGTAGAAAGCCAAGACTTTAATTTTTGTATTTTATTTTAATTGAATTTCCCTATTGTGGACGAAAATTCAAATCAATTTAAATATCCTTCTTTTTCTTTAGCTTTTTGATTTTATTGAAATTTTTTAAAATAATTTAATCGTTTAGTGGAATTTAATTTAAACTGTATTGTCAATAATAAATTGAATTCTTATTAACTAGTCTTTTAAACATTTTTGAAAATCACTGAATTTTTAAGCAATCTAAAATAATTGAATCTCTGTAAAGAAATTTGAAACTTTTTGATATTAATTGAATTGTTTCCAAGAATTTAATTAAAATTAAAAATAATTGAGTTCCTGCAATTATTAACAAATATTTATTATCTAAAAAAATATTTAATATTTAAATAAAATCTATATTAATAAAATCAGACTTTTGTCTGCACATTGCACAAAATTAATTTTTTCTAGCATACTTTATTCGTTTGAACAACAATGAATCCAAAAATGGCCATGGAAAATTTACTATATATATGTATGTATGCACAATTTTGTTCGCATATCACTGAAAAACGCCTAGACCGATTAAAGTGAAATTTTTTGATTTTTGGAAGATGGAAAAATTAAAAAAAACGATTACCTTTTTTAATAAGATGACGTTTCGGAAGCTTGCGCCTTACTTTCATCGGGTCAAAAAAAAACAATTGCATTAATAATTCGTCAATATTAAAAAAAAATAAATATAATTTGTCGAACATTGTTCTAAATCATATTTTTTTCAACAAAATTTTTAATTAATTTTTTTGTTGAATGTTGTTAATTTTTGATGAAGTTGGTATTAATATTGGTTGATTTAAAAAAAATTTAATTATATATATATATATATATATATATATATATGAGCGATTCCACGTCAAGTGATCAAGGGGTCTTTTTGTGTAATGTTTATTTCAATAATTTTTTACTCTTAAACAATTAAACATATAAATTTGACAAAGTACATTTTGGAAAGGTTTTTTCATCCTCTTTCGATTGGAAATAAGCATTTTGAAAAAAAAAATTTTTGACCCAAAAAAAATCAAAATTAAAAATAAATTTCAATTTTTGAGGGAGATGGATACGATTTTTTTTTTTTTTTTTTAAACGAAAGCTGAGGTTTTTTCCTAAAAGGACATATAAATGATAAAGTGGGACTAGAATGTTCAAACATTGAAAAAAAGAATTTTCTCCAAAACGGAGCTAAAAACCGGGTTTAGAGCGCTCCGGCGAGTAGAAAACTCTTTTTTTCAATGTTTAAACATTCTAGTCCCACTTTATCATTTATATGTCCTTTTAGGAAAAAACCTCAGCTTTCGTTTAAAAAAAAAAAAATCGTATCCATCTCCCTCAAAAATTGAAATTTATTTTTAATTTTGATTTTTTTTGGTCAAAAAATTTTTTTTTTCAAAATGCTTATTTCCAAAATGTACTTTGTCAAATTTGTATGTTTAATTGTTTAAGAGTAAAAAATTATTGAAATAAGCATTGTACTGAAAAACACAAAAATTTAACCCCCTCCCCCTCGGAAAATATTGGACTAGGTAAAAAAATATTTTCACAAAAAATTACTATCTATGAGTACTACAAAAGCCCCAAGTTTTGCTACGATTGGAGAAAAATTTTTCTCCACCTTGATCACTTGACATGGAATCGCTCATATATATATATATATGGTCAATTCCACGTGAGATTATAGTCGACCTCTTAAAATCGGCCAAAAATATTTTTTTGTCCTACCTGTACGGAAAGTATGTCATTTCGGGCACTTAGAGCGGGCGCAAAGTAACTCATTACCACCCAGGGGTAGTAACCTCCGAGCAGGCGCAAAATATTTTGCGCCCGCTTCCCCTACCTTCGAGCAGGCAGAAGAGTAGTTTGCGCCCACACATGTTAATTATTCGATTTTCTTCATTAAAATGTGATATTTTCGAGTTTTTTTTATATTGACTATAAAAATGCAAACATTTTCAACTTGTTTTATTTTGTCTAGAAAAATGTGCAATTTTTTTCGATTTTCTTTAAAAAAAATTATAACACTTTTGGTTTTGTTCACATTTCGGTTAAAAAAATTGGCAATTACTATTTTTTCATAATACATTGTTGTCTTATTTCTATATTAAAACTTGTATCATTATAGACTTCAAAGAGTTAACATTTATATAGAGTTTAATTTTTAACTAATATGAGCGTTTAATCGTTCGTGCCCTCAATGACATACTTTCCATGCAGTTTGGACAAAAAATTATGTTAGCATCATGGGCGCAAAATAGGTGATTGCGACGATGGCGAAATAACCTATTTTGCGCCCTTGATACGAAAATAACTATTTTTCTATTCTGTATCAAAAAAATACAGATACGTATTTTTTTATTTTTGTTTAATTGTCAAAATTTTCGAGTTATGTTGCCCTATGATATAGGGGAGAGTTGGCCAAAATAGGGTACATTTTTGTAATTGGCTGTTTACAGAGAACCAAACGAATAAATCGATTCAACTTATAAAAATATTACTTGTTTTGTCATAATAATAAAGAATACTATTTCTTGTTTGTATTTACAATCTCATATAAGAATTTAATACATTTTGAAAAAATATTCCATGTTTTGTATAGTTATTTCACGGAAGAAAATTTCTTATGGAAAAAACAAAGTTTTTTGTAAAATATACAACTAGGTTAAGTTGTGCTTTGTGCAGGCGAGTTTTGTGTTTCCAACAAGCTCTCTATCTCCCTATATTTGTCCTACCCCCACTACTGCAGTTAGCTCTCCTGTCTCTAGTCTACTTGGGCGTACGACAAACCAATGTGTAATAATACCGAGATATTCACGCATGCGCAAGAAAAATCAAGTGAACGTCTGTTTGTCGTCTGCTGCTTGACGTTTTAGCTGTTGAATCATAACCTGAAGTTTGTGACATGACACAGTCTGGTTTGAGTATTTGCCAAACTCAGCCGTTTGTGGATACTGCAACCGCCGTTCATAGATGGCACAGAAAATCTTGTAACTTTCACAAGAAATTTTTTCCGTGTGATACCACCCCATTTTGCCCCACGGTTAGGGACTATAAGGTATTATAGTCATTTTGACTAATTTAAAAGTAAAAATGATAAAAATAATATAATTTCAAGAATAGAAAAACTTAAAATTTTTGAAAAATATAATTTTTGGTTTTATGATTAATTCATTTTTCTTGTGGAGGTTGTCGCTCCTTTCTGCTTCCTTAATTTTATACTATTAATGAAGGTCATAATTTTTGTTTCTAAATGTATAAGTAATAATTAATATTTATTTAATAAATATTTTATTAAAATTTATTAATTATGTTTAAAAAATAGTTATTAAATATTGAATGTGTAAGTTTAACAATCTCTTCGAATCATTTTCTTACTTTAAGCTAATATAATATAAAATAATTATATATATTAAAATAATATAATATATATATACAAAGCAAATGATAAATTCATCCTATAAATTAATAATTATTAAAATTCATTAAGTATAATTTATATATAAATTAATATAATATATAATTAATATAATATATATATATAAATTTATATATATATATAATAATTAATTATTTAATAACTATTATTATTCGTTATTTATAATTTAGCTGTTATTATAAATAAATAAACTTTATTATAATATTGTACTTAAAGAAAAATAATTATATGTATTTTCGTTTTTTAAATATATTACGATAATTATTTTATAAAGTGTTTTAAAAGAAAACGCTTTTTTAACATTAATAACTGTTTTAAAAAAGTTAATTTAAAAAAATTAAATTTATTTACATGCCTTTAAAACGAGGAAAACTGTCGAGGCCCTGATCAGAGCCCTATTTCATATCTAGTGAACACCCCACTTAGGGTTTTGGCCAGAATTTCTGGTCAAACCCATAAGATAAAAAAATTCTTAAAAATGTAGTATAATTACTCCGTTTAATTAATTTTTTCAATTGTTTATAATTTTATTATGGGAACTAATTTAAAAAACTTAATTCATTTACATTTTATTCAAACGAGGAAAACTGTCGAGGCCCTATCTAAAACCTAATGAACACCCTACCTGGGGTTCTGGCTAGGAATTCTAGTCAAATCCCTAAAATAAAAAAATGTTTAAATAACTAAAATAATGATTGCCTTTCATTGTTAATAGCTTCTACAACAAAAAGGAATTCTAAAAACTTTATTAAAAAAAAATTTTATAGGGAAAACTGACAAGGCCCCGACCAGAACCCTGTTTTAAATAGGGCAAAGTGGGGCATTTTCTGCACGGGTACAAAGATGTACCCTATTTTGGCCAACTCTCCCCTATATCATAGGGCAACAGGGTTGTTACGCAACCTGGAAACCTGTAAATGTCAGGAAATTTTATAAAAATTGAAAAAACGTGGAAAAGTCAAGGAATTTTGATCGAAATCATGAAATATTTATTTTTGAAATCTATTTTTACTTAAATATTTCAAAATTAATTCAAATTTAATAGAGTTGCATTTACAATTTTTATAAGTCGATGAACTTGAAAATATTTTCATTTAAAATTTTGTAAGGGGCCGTCCATTAATTACGTAAGGATGATTTTGTCCAATTTTGACCCCCCCTACCCCCATGTAAGGATACGTAAGATTTCTTAAACCCCCCCTCCCCCTTCTTACGTAAGATTTTACCTAGAGTTTTTCTAAAAAGCGTTCAAGAGTTAAAAGGCGTTAAAAAAGGTTTATTTACACTAGAACACGTTATTTGACATAAACAAAATATCTTTATTATTTATTTCTTGACAATTAACTATTTAGTCTTTGGAAGATAAGTATTTTAATTAAAAATAAGATTTTAAACAATATAATCTAAGGAATCAAATCAGTCAAAAACTACAACTAGTAATACTTTGTTTTTCACATAAATGAATGACTAGATTTGAATAAATCTTGAAGAAAATTAGTCAAGGAGTAAAAAGATAGCAGATACAGTTAAGATTGTCAATCATCGTCTGGGCTAAACGGGTTCGTAAACCATGTTGCCCAGTCAGTGACAACCGGATACTCTTCCGATGCATCAGGACATGGCATTTCGTCTGGAACGTCCGTTGGTACCTCGATTTCCTCTATCCATTCGACGTCTTCTCCGCCGGTTGGAGGATGGATCGTACGGCACAGCACTTCCTTGTCGCGCTTTGCGATTTTGGCTGCAATGCGCCGAGAGCGTCTACGTCCGGGACCATCATTTGCAGAATCTTCGTTAGCACAAGTCTGTGTTTTGTGGGAATGAATTGCACGGTAATGGTTTCTTGCAGCCACCATTGATGCAAAATACAGGCCACAATTCTGTGATAAAATAAAATACAAGGAAAGCAAATATTAGATCACATAGTGGTATTTAAATTGTTAACAAATTTGTTATGCCAATTAAGCACACCTTGCATATTCTGCGTCCAGGCTCGACGTCACCCTGCACTGTAGGGCAGGCAAAATCATAGGGCATAATTTTAAAGGTAGTTTTGATTGGCACGTGAACAACTTTAGCCTGGAAAAGTGACAAGAAGTGGGCGCCCTGCACATTTTCCAACGCTTCTAACGCGCGTAGTCGTCCTGTATCTGGATCTTGAACGCACGACAGAGGAGGTGGAAGGAATCCATTCTCAAGGATCATTTTTAAATCACTGCGTAGTTCTCCGCAGCAATCAACATCGCTGCATTTCACAACCTGTAAATAATTTAAAATTTAATAACATTTACAAAATAATTTTGGTTAAAATAGTACATTTAAAATTTTGTTTTTTAACCTGCAAACAATATTGCGACTCTCTGACGTGTCTGGAGTACCACACTGCATCGACGGGCTCAGGTACTGCTGCTACAGCGTCCGGGCTCTCGTACCGCGCGGTTACTGGAAAAGAGTCTATCACAAGCTCACTCCAAAGATCTGCCAACGCCTTACCAGCAGCCTGAAAATTCTTAAGCTCAAGCTCAAGGTCAGAGGTTTTTCCTCGTGCATCCAGATGTGTCCCGTAGGTATCGTGCGGTAGAATGACTCCTGTTAGCTGCTTACTTAATGGTGCCATCCTACGCTCAACACGATTGAAAGCACTGCGTCCTGGTGCATTCGTCGCTACAAACAAAGCATCTAAATTGAAGGTTCGGAAATGATGGATGGCAAATGCGATGTTTTTAGGAAACCTGTAAAAAATTGATAAAAGAGGTTTTGTTTGTTAAAACCACTCTTTTATGGAAAGGAAACTTCTATGCTGAAACTTCATACCTTGGATTTTCATCTGGACCCCCGTCTACAGTAATAATCATGATTGGCTTTACATCGCCCTTGTCAGTTTTTAGTATTTCTGAAAAACTAGGTTCCTTCATCAAAGTGTTTATATCATAGGCATGAGTCGCTGCAGTAGACTGAGCGTGTTTTCCACTTCGAATTGTAATGAATGTCGGACCACTATAACCAACATTATTAGGATCGCCCTTGCCGTTCGGCTTGATACTAATTCCAGCGTAGACTGAGGGTGTAAGCTTATGCCTTTCACCAATCATAAAGTCATGGTCTGGAAGCTTGAGTCTGTAGTCAACGTGCATGACAAGGGACTGCTGCTCCTTGGCAGCGGTGATCCCGATTGGTACGCGTGCTTTATCGTCTTGAGACAAAAAGGTGCATTGCTTCGGTCCCAACATTGATGCCAGCGATTCTAAATTTTTTAAGGTGGCAGTGCAGAATTTTCCATCGGGATGCTGCTTGTGCAAATCATTGCTAGGTTTGGAAAGGCGAACAGGCACTGTCACTACATGACGTGACCCTTCTCCAGTTCGAGAATTTTTTGGAATGAGCCTAGTATAAAGGGCACTTCTTGAGATAGTTAGACCTACTTCCTGCACTTTAGACTGCAACTCATTTAATGTTTTGCAACATTTAATTTCATCCGTTTGACGGCGTTCGTGAGCTGCGCTCCCATAGATGGCTGCCGCTTTGATGGCTTCAAGCAAACCTTCCTGGTTTTCCTCCAAGCGGGGACGTCCAACTTTTGACCGCACGCCAATATCAGAACTTGAAGTAGCAGCAATCTTCAGTTTTTCTTTTAATTTTCTTCGATATTTAGCCTGATATTTAGCATTTTTCTGTTTGTTTTTGAGAACCTGCTGTTGGTTAGAAAGCTCTTTACGAGTTTTCTTTACGTCAATTTTAATATTTGAATCTAACTGTACATCTCTTGCTAATAGATCAGATGACAGTCGTCCTTGTAACGCTATAATCTTTTGTCGAGTAATATCCTGTGCCGGAGTTGAGTACTTGCGTTTCAATACGATGTCTGGCTGAGGATCGTCCGAATCTTCTCTCACTTCCTCCAGAATTCTATCAAAATCATCAGCAGGTGCATTGCTACTGCATTCGATTCCAGAAGATTCAGTGGTAGTGCATGGAACATCATTTCTTACTTGCTTTGCGGATGTAGACGCCTATAAAAAGAGAATGAAATAGAGCCTACACAACTACAAAAAAAATCGTACCTACAATACAAAGATAACGTCCTACTAAAATTTTAAATTAGAATTTCAAGCTTTTTCCAAGCTTCCCGGATGAAATTTCCGAAAATAAGAAATATTTTATTTGCAATATCAAGTTTTACAAATCATTGTCTTAAAATTTTCATTAATGCAATTAATTGTTTATTTGTAAAAAATTCTGTAATTTCTTGAGTTAAAAAAAATAAAAACAAACAAATATTCTATAATTTCTTGATGGCCGATAAAATTCCTGGACAAATAAAATCTAAACAATAAGGTTAGGATAATTATTTTATATGTAAGTATTTAAGAAAAATATTGTCTAAACTTAAAAAATTTCGAAGCTTATTTTAAATATTCTAGGCCTTTCACATAATCTTTAGGTTTTATAGGAACCTTGAGATTTTTGAACAATTTTGCGCGTGTGTAAATAATGCAAAGACGCGCAGAAAATTGCGGAAAAATCCCAAGTTTTACTTAAATTTATATTATATATACAGCTCCCTTATGTTGTAAGATTCAAAAAGAAAAAAAATTCTTTCTTACCTGAGCAAAGAAGGAAAGCAGACTTGACTGCGTTGACTTCGTCTCGGCCTTTAGTTGCAAAATTTTTTTATCAACAGCACCGTCCAGGTCCACACCACTAAATTGCTTTTTAAGATCATTCCAGCATGCATTGCAATTATCCTGAATACGCTGTTTTGATAACTCACTCACGTAGCGTTTTGAAAACGCCGCGTACAAATCTTTGTATGAAGCCATTGTCCGTGCCGATAAATAGACATTCGAAACGTTCAGAAAAACAAGCAATAGTTACACATGTGCCCGGCCTGTCAAAACGTGTCGGCGTAGAGTGTCTACATAAGGTAAAACAGATTGTGGCAGAAACCGCCATCTCTGGGAAAGCCTGGTAACTAAGCGGGATTTTCAAAATCGTGAAACGGTAGTCCAAGTAAAAATTTTGTCCTATTGTAAAATATTACGTAAGAATGGCTTTGACCCCCCCTCCCCCCAAGTAAGGCCATGTAGAGATTTTTGAAACCCCCCCTCCCCCTTGAGACCCTTACGTAATTAATGGACGGCCCCTAAAACTTAAATTTTAAATGAATTTCAGTAAAAATTTAAAAACTTTAATTACTAAAATTATTAAAATTTTTAAATATACAAGGAAAAAAGTAGTCGCTGAAGTTTTCAGCTACTACTCGAAGACTCTCGGATATGAAAAAATACTTTATAAACTTATAGAAATACTCTGATTTTAGCAGAAATTCTTTAAAAAAAGTCGAGGACTTTTTATAAACCTAGTAGCGGAAAAAAGTCGTGGAATTATTGTAACACTTTAATAGAAAGTTTCGTCGACGAGTCGAGGAAAACGGTGCACAGAAAAGATGCGCATACTTTCAGGCGATAAACGCGATCTGTAGTCATTTTAACACCGTTCATTTACAAATTCTTGTGTACAGTGTTTGTGAATTATATTAGAGGATTAAAATCTTTTTGTAAATATAAAATATAATTATTAATCGTTAAATAAGTTCTTTCAATAATGAACAGAAAATAATTTTATTTTCCTCGACTGTCGCTGAATCGATCGCGCTGGCTGTGTTTTCATTTTCCTCGACTGACGCTGAAAGTTTCAAATCCTTTTTCTAAATTCTCTTCGAATGTAGTACATTTTTTCTTCGATTTCAATATGATTTTTAAAACAGAGTGATTTTAAAAATTTAAATACTTTCGACTATATCCGAGAGTCTTCTACAAAGTCGAGGAAAATTTCAGCAACTATTTTTTTCCGTGTATATTTAATTGATTATTTAAAAATAACGTATTTAAAGAAGAATTTTAGTTAAAATACTAAAATAAAGTTGAATTTTGAAGCGAATACATATTATTTGAGAAATTCAATTATTTTTATAAAAAGTAATATTCTTCTCAGATATTCAATTTAAATATTTAAAAAGAAATTTTAATAAAATTAGTCTCAAGAATTCAATTATTTTCAAACGTAATATAATTTTTCGCAAAAATCCAATTCCTATGTTTGAAAATTTACAAAAATTCTTATTAAACTTTCCCAATGGGAAACTGACAAAAGTCACCATTGGTGCATTAATGTCCCAATATTGGGAGCCATCCCAGATAGCACGACTTCTTGCTGTAAGGCCACTGTAAGGATGTCTGTAGGGGTTGTAAGGCAGGGTGTCTACTAACCGGGAAATAACCGGGAATTAACCGGGATTTTTATACAAAACCGGGAATTTTTTCACCAGAATTAAAAAATGTTTTATTGTTTTAATTTGTTTTGAAAAAATTACTTTTTATTTTAATTTTTATAGATAGTTATATTCTTCTCTAACTTTGAATTAGTTAAAAAAAATAATTTGATAATAAAAGTCAAGCACTAATTCAAACAGAGTATGTAAATAAATTTCAAAAAATTATGGAGTTAATATAAAATTTTTCTAAAATTTGACTAAAAATATGTAATTGAATTTGTTAAAGAATTTCTTTAGAAACTTTTAAACAAATAAAATTTTAAAAGTATTTTAATTTAATAATGAATTAATAATTGGGTTTTATTTATGTTTCTTAATGCCAAGATTAATAATTAAAATTTTTATTAGTTAATTTAAAAAAAACGATATGCACTTCAAATTTTTTATAAAAATTGAATTCTCGCAAATTTATTTTTAAAATTCTGAAAAATAAAATTGTTGAAATTTTTCAATTCCATTGTTTCAAGATAATTTAATTTTTCTAAACAAATAACAAGATTATTTTTAAAAAATTAAAAAAATTATTTTCTAAATTTTCAATTAAAATTATTATTTATTTATGTTCCAAATCAAATTTAAATTTTATGAGAAAAGAAAACCGGGAAAAAATTAGGCAATAACCGGGAATTTTGTTGAATGAAAATAGTAGACACCCTGGTAAGGCTTACCGCGTAAACCTGTAGTCCTAAATGAGTCTA
This sequence comes from Leptopilina myrica (nomen nudum), assembly GCA_032872475.1. Classification (NCBI taxonomy): domain Eukaryota; kingdom Metazoa; phylum Arthropoda; class Insecta; order Hymenoptera; family Figitidae; genus Leptopilina; species Leptopilina myrica (nomen nudum). Next base: position 11,815,883 of record CM065467.1, read on the forward strand.
AAAATGTCTGCATTTCCGTAAGCTTATGAATAAAAACTGATGTGGGATTACACCTAATCCTATTGTAAGCTTACTCGAAAAACTCATAGTAGGCTTACATGTAAAAGTTGATGTTAGCTTACAAGTAAAGGTTGAGGTCAGTTTACAAGTAAATGTTAATGTAAGCTTACATGTAAAGGTTATGGTAAGCTTATAAGTAAAGGTTGAGGTAAGCTTACATGTAAAAGTTGAGGTAAGCTTACATGTAATGGTTGAGGTAAGCTTACGTCAACCTTTACTTGTAAGCTTACCACAACTGTTACTTGTAAGCAGACCTCAACCTTTACTTGTAAGCTTACGTCAACTTTTACATGTAAGCCTACTATATCATCACAGTGGTTATCAACCAGAGGTTATAAACCAAGAAAGAAGTTGGATACCCAGAGTAGTTGTAAGGCTATAAGGGTGTTGACGCATACAGCGAAGCACGGAGATGAAGAGATTTAAGTAGAGAGAGAAATAAGAAGGCAAGGCCTTCTATAGCGATCGGTATTTCTGCTCTTGTACTGAGCGAGCGAGTTGATAGTCGGGTTTGGGTGGTTTTCTATGGAGAGACGAAGGTTTTTGCTACGGATGATAGCGTTAAAAGCACGAACTTTGGTAGATAGGGAGATATGGGGGTTGCTAAAGAAAGGTTTAAGAGAAATGAAGGCTCCATTGGCTTTTCCACGAACTGAGGTTACGTGTTTAGACCAGGTGAGTTTTTTGTCAAAAATGACACCAAGGTATTTGGCGGAGGTAGTCCAATAATTAATATGACGAGAGTTTACTATGGGTCTAGAAGAGGTGCGCATGCGACGCGAAAAGAACACTACCTCGGACTTGGTTTTGTTAATGTCGAAACGCCATTTCCAATGCCAATTCAAAACAGTTGGGATAAATTGAAGGGCTACATAAAATAAGGGGACGAACGCGAGTCTTGGAAGGGATACTACCAGCCAGGTAGCAGTGACAAGCCTTGAGCCGCTCACTGCTACCTGACTGATATTATCCCTTCCAAGTCTCGCGTTCGTCGCCTTATTTTATGTAGCTCCTCAATTTGTTTAGGTGCGAGGTACATTGATGTTTTTGGAAGATTCTAGGAATCCAATATCATCTGCATATTGGACTGTAAGGATTTTTTCGTTTGTTGGAATGTCGAAACAGTATAGGTTGAAGAGGGTAGGAGAGAGTTTGGAGCCTTGAGGAACTCCAGAGGTGATGGAATGAGGAGCTGAGAGAGATTTGGTTCTGCAGGAGCTTCGATATTGAATTTATAGCGGATTGAGGGTCTAAAAAAATGTTTCCCTTTTTGTTGTTTCGGAGAAAACCCCAAGCTGTATTTGTAGCATTAAGGTCACCGGCAACAATTGTAGGAGAATCGGAGACAAAAAGTATTAGAGGTTGGAAATATCTTTTAAGCTGGTCGAGGAGTAAAGTGCGAAGATGCGAAGGGGGCCGGAATCGAGAAAGATAGTGGCTCCGACTGTTTCGCTGGATAGGTTACTGGTGTTGATAGGTTTGTGTTGTATCGAGTTTTTGATGCAGAGTGCTACGCCGCCCCCCTTCTGAGTTCTATACGTTTAGCAGGTGAGAGACCGTTTGCAGGCAGTAGTTTGCTGTGTGAGAGAATTTCAAACAGCGGAGACATTGGAAAATGATAGGAATGTCTGCTTTGAGTAAAGCAGAGTGAATTTTGGGCCAGAGTTCCTTTCGGAGAATGCGGATGGCAGGAGGGTTGTGTTCCTTTGGTTCGTTCTCGTCGGAGGAGCGTGAAAGGGAGAGTTCGTCATCAGTTAAGTCAGTAGGTGTTTCAGTACGTCTACGTTTAATTTTGGATTTAGGTTTGGTAGATTTCGGTTGCTCGATGATGAGGTCCTGGCTTTCAGTGTCCATGAAGATGGTGCTAAGGGCGGCTTCATATACATGAAGAATCTTTTTAAGGTCAGCGATTAACGTTGAGTTTTCGGCTTTGGAGAGAAGAGTAGGGTCTGAGGGAATGCTGAGTGGCGGTGGGATTTGTGTGTTGTTGACAGGAGTAGTGGTAGGTGGAGTTAACATGGTGAAGGATTTTTTTGTGAGCAGAATTTTGCCACACTGTGTGAACAGGACGCCGTTCGACGAACGCAAAGTGGACTTATACTTACTGTCACAATTATTTGGATTTGAAGGATGAGTCCTGAGAAGGACGGATTTGAGAGCGAAATATTAAAAATATTCAGAAGTCGATACGATGTGCACAGTGTAACTGTCAGGCCTGAATCACGAATGGCCCTAAGAAGTTCAGCCTTTATATGTACGCGCTGGAGTAACTTCTATGCGAGTAGAAGTGATGTTTGCTCGCCCTATGCGGCACGGTTGAAACTAACTTCCAAGCACAACGCGTACACGGGTTCACGTATGCGGGAAGATTTCAATAATTTTCAATTATTTGCCACTTAATTCCTATTCTATTCTAATAAAATAAATAATAATAAATAAATAATTAATAAATTAAAAAATTAATAATAATAAATTAATAATTAATAACGAAAAACAAAAAAATACTCAGTATTCTTTGAAAATAATATTCAATCTTGTATTTATAAAAATCTATTATTATTCATAAATTGTGATTAATAAATAGAATACCATAATGTCTACTTTTTAGTTATTAAATGTAACAGATATAATTTTGTTAAAAATCGAAATTAAAAATAGTTTTACAATATATTTTTTAACTCACATTCTAAAAAATAATTGGGATATTCTTAATAGACGAATTTGATAACTTTTTCAAATTTAAAATTAATTTTGAATTTAATATTTTCAAATTTGAAATTTAATGAATTTGTCAATTTCTTCAATTAATAGGTAAAAATAATAAACTTTTTACACGAATACATTCGGACAATGGTTATTTATTATAAAATTCACTCCAACGTTTCGAAATCAATACGATTTCCTCTTCAGGGAGTCTATAAAATAATACAGAAAAACAAAAAAATAATTACAAAACAAAAACACGAAGACATTAAATAATAATATTTTTGGAAAAAAAATTAATTAAATGATAAAAATTAATAAAAACACAAAGACATTAAATAAATAATTAAATGATAAATAAAATTAATACAAAAACACGAAGACATTAAATACTAAATAAATTAATATAAAATAAATAATAGTTAAAACAAAATCAAATACAAAATTAGAATAAATAAATTGAACGGAGCAATAAAGAAAATAAAAAGAACTCACCAATAAATAAAATAAAATGTTTTACATTACACGTCGAAGAAATTAAAAATTTTTAGACCAAAATTGGAATGTGTCATTTGGAGTTAGTAACTGAAAATTATTAAATAATAAAATCTCTTATTATAAAGACTTTAGATTAAAAACAGTTAATTTTGTAAACATAGAGAATTAAGTTAATTAATAAATAAATTCAAAAATAAATATAAATAAAAATAAAATAAAATTATAAATAAAATTAAAAACCAGGGAATAATTGAATTATAAAATAATTATAAATAGTAATAGAAATAAAAACAGAAATAAAAATAAATTATATTATAGTAAAATAAAAATAAATTATGAAAAACATACCAATCCGGAAACGTAATCCATGGTCAAGAAACAAATTATAAATAATAAAAACAACACAAAAATAACTAAATAAATAATATCAAAAACAATAAAAAATAAAACTTATTTCAACAATTCACAGAGACCACAAGTGTAAATTGTGAAGTCAAGATTAAAACTAAACTCCAAACGTCAACGATTCCTTACAGAGATTATAATAAAGTAAAGAATGACAGAAACAAAACAAAAATAAATACAAGAATAAGAAATACAGAAAGGCAAAATGAGAAAATTTCTTATGTTAAATTATTTGTTGAGAGGTTTAAAATCATTTCATACGATTTATCAAAATTGTCCAAATCACTAATTTTATTTAAACTATTTTCTCCCTCTTTCTTTATAAAGAACATTTCTGCAAAAAGTAGGGTGATTGTGTGTATTACCACGTGTTTTAAAATCAGCCACGTTTAAAGAATCATTTGAAGCTTTTAACCTCAATTTTTTTAATGAGTAGTTAATCTTTCTTAGAACTAAAAAAAAGTCTTTGGGTTATAAAAATAATTTAATTTGTATTACAAAAAGGAATATTTAAAAAAAGTGCCCAAGTGTGAATTACTACGAATGTGCTTTTAATTCTACGCGTGCATTACTACGCCGTAACTGTTAATACGCGTGAATTATTACAAACGTTCCAAATTGTAAGTTATATTATTATAATTGAAAATATTATTTAATAACTTAAATTTTAGCTTTTAATTTATTTCAAAAGGACAAAATAATGTATTTAATTATTTTATTATTAGGGGAGACTAAGCGCGGTTGTTACAATTTTGATAAAAACAGTTACTGTGATTAGAGTTTAACTCCAATTTTTTTGGTCAAACTATTAAATCAAAGGTATATTATCCAGCTTTAAAAGGCAATAATTGATTTAGCTTTATATCTATTATTTAAATAACTAGAAGAATTTTAGTGACAGCGTGTAAATTGTAACAACCGCCAAAAGTGAATGTCGGTTGTTACAATACCAAGAATCCTCTGCAACGTTTCTAAATTGAAGACAAATAATTTTTTATAACTATTTTTATTAATTATTCGTAATTTTTGGTACAAAGATGATAATATTGAAATGATATAGTTTAATTTAAGTACATAATTATTAGTTATATAGTTCCCAATAATGTATATTAAATAATTTGAGTTTTATTTGGTAATTGAGGTAAGTTAGATGAGAAATAATTTTCCTCTTTGAAGAAATAGACTTAAAAACTATTTAGAACGAAAGTAACAATTGTTTAAACAATTAAAATAAAACATATCAGACTTCAACTGACGTTTAAACAATTTAAATAAAACAAATCAACTATTATTTATACTTTAAAATAAAAATAGTTTTTAACAAACCTTATCGAAATAAAAAAAGAAAATCGAAAAAGAAAAAATTAGTTGAGTTTGCAATTTTGACATACAAAATTATCGTCGCCACCTGTACAGGCCTCATGTGCCCAAAGCAAACACCCTGTACATTGCAGCACTAATACTATTTCGATATAAAAGTAACTTTAAAAGTTTTTTTCATTAATTTTGAATGATTTTGAAGTCGAATTTAGAAAAAACGAATCTGCTGAATTATGGGAAAAATATGCTTTCTCATTATCACTTGTAACAACCACGCTTCTCAAAATCGTAACAACTGACCAACAGGTACATTTTTTACAAAAACTTACTTTATTTAAAAAGTATACACTAAATGTGGACAACGAAGGCAGTTTTTTAAAGCTTAATTCTCACAGAATTGATATTAAAAAAATTACTTTGTTAAGTATAAAGGTCTATTAGTTATTTAAAGAATATCAAGCAGAGAAATATTTACTTTTGGCCTCTAAAAACCAATGTGCCTATTTTTCTACTTGTAAAGCTTGCATATAATTTTTAAACATATTGCAGTAAGTTCGTACATAAAAACTAAACATTTTTCCCTTTGGAACCCTATCTCTATAATTCACTGTTTTAGAGATATTCCATTTGTAACAACTGCGCACTGTAACAACCGCGCTTAGTCTCCCCTAAATAAAACTTTATTTATAATATGAAAATAAATATTTATTTTATTTAGATAACAAAATTAAATTAAATAATTATTTGAGGTTATATCTGCAAATCATATTTTTTATTTATTTAACAAAAACTTTAATTATTATGCATTGCCATTTAGTTCCTTTTGTCTGTTTTGGAGGTTTTGAATGTCTTGGAGAATACTTTTTTATTTTAGCTAAAAATTATAATTTTCATTGCGTTCGCTACAAGTATTATATAGATAAACAAGCACGAACCACGAACTGCCACAAACTATCACAACTATATTTTAGGTTGTGTTACACGGCGTAGAAATACACGCATGAACGAAAAATCTTGTGTCCAATTCTACGTTTAAAATTAAATAATAAAAACGTTCAAAACATTACATTTTCTTTAAATTTATAAAAACTAATGTTATTGCTTTATTTAGAAATAACTTAACATTAAATATTTGTTCATAAAACGCTTAAATATATTTATCTTTCTAAATGCACTCTCAACTCACTAATGCAACTTTTTGTGCTCTCATCTGAACTAGTGATTTTCAAAGTTAAATAAAATGTATTAAAATACATTTTTTTACAATTTTTCATAAAAAAAAAATTAATATAAATCAAACTTTTATTATAGATATTTTATAGTTTATTATCTGTCAAATAAAGTTTTATTTTAATATTTTTAATTAAATTCGTAGTAAATGGGGCACACGTAGTAATACCCACAATCACCCTAGACAATTTTAAAAATTTTGAAATTCATTTAATTTTTTTACTCAAAACTAAAATTCAACAAATATCGTATAATTTAATACTAATAAAAACATTTTGACAAATAAAGCATAAAAGTTGTTGACAAATTTCGAAAAATAACGATATTTTATAAATTTTATGCAAAATTTGTTGAATTTTTATTTTGAATAAAAAAAATTTAATGAATTTCAAAATTTACTAATTTAATAAATATCATAATCACATTTTCAAACAAAATCGTCAAAAAAGGATTATTTCCTTAAAGTTTACAATTTAAAAAGTTTAATTTCTCCTGTTAATATTAACCTAATTTCTATTTAATAATCATAATTTATTAATAATAATAATTTTTTTTAAGTTAAAATTTGAATATATTAAAAGAATACTCAGCATTTTTCTTTACTTCCTGATTTTAGTAAAAGAAATATTTGAAAGGAAAATAAATTTTATTTTATAAGGTAATTGAAAACAATTGATATTAGTCGATTTTGAAAATCATTAAATTGTTTTTACTCAAAACGAAAATTCCATAAATTTTGCATAAAATTGATAAAATATCGCTGTTTTTCGAAATTTTTAACATTCCAGTACTATTACTCGAGCATCTAAAGTGAATAAAAATAACTTAAAAGTGTAAGCACGTAAGCTTACAGTGACATCACTGTAATATTACACTGGACATTGGTAATCTCCACTGCAATATTACAGTGATCTTACTGGGATATAAAAATGTCCGCCTGGAGGCAGTTTTACGTTTTTCTATTAAGGTAATATATTACAGAGTAATGTTAAGATAAAATTATTCAAATTTTATCTATATATTATATTAACATTACGTTAATATTACAGTGTAATATTACCTTAACATTGTGAGGTAATATTACTTTAATATTCCCATTAATTTACCATAATAGTACAACATAATATTACCCCAAATACTTCTTTTTTAATTCTCAGAGGGAAAATACACAAGCGAGGTAATAAATTTGCGAGGGAATAAAATATAAAAATAGAATAAAAACAATATATATGGGTAATATCGAAAAATGAAGAAAAAGAAACATAAGAAGAAGATGATGAAAAAAGCGGGAATGAAATTCTGAGTTCTGATTGCGTGAGAATCGTTATTTATCATATCGATAGTTTCCTTCTGTGGAAATTTATACCAATAAAGTATCCCTTGAGGACAGAGAGGTTGTTGGTTTTGTTCTCTCTTTCTGTCTCTTTTTTCTCTTTAGTTCGATTCAATTATAAAAAGTGCCATTATTTCATCGAAGCTTTGTGGCGTACATCTCGTTGTCGATATTCTTTCGATGATTCGTCTATACCACTATAAACCGATGATGGTAGTTCAGGAACTTCCGATGGAATTCTGGTACCATTACGGTCAACGACTCCATTTGCGAGACAGCCACTGTGTTTTTGCTAACATCCACCACCACTTCGGTAAGAATCCACTTTTTGGAATCAAACTTGGTTCGAGTTCTGCTTCTCGAATTTTTTACATCCCCAGGCAATAAAATAATTGCCCTCTATCATGTGAGCAAGATGGAAAGCCGACGTACGTTTCATTTAAAAAAGGAATTCATCTGCTTGACAATTTCTTTTGAGAGAGAGAGAGAGAGAGAGAGAGAGAGAAAAATATTTTTTTTCATTTTCAAATAGATATGCCAATTTAATTTGACAGGAAAAATAATTTGCTGATGATTAAATTTCAAACTCATTAGGAGGTATTTATTGATTATTAGTTTTTTACACTCTTAAGGATCTTATGGATTGGGTTGAAAATCCCCTCCGAGAAAAGGGAAAATTTCAATTTGTTCTCTCTGTTTTTCTCTCATAGTTTTTTTTAAGGATAATGTTGTTTTGCAACAGTTTTGATTCGTTTTTTGTCTCAATTTTATATCCTTAGAAAACTGTGTTTAAAATTATTTCTAAGAAATCGATGGCTCCTAAATGAAAACACATTATTCGCGAGAGAAATTATAAAACACGTAACTCACGAAAAAAAATAGAAAAAGCGTTATTCATCTAAAATGGTTTTTAGGATAATTTTTAAAAATTTTGTCATTTATTTTCAGCCAATATAAATTTTCCTCTTCGTTTTCTTTCGAATTTAAAAGTTATTCTTTTTTTCGAAAATTCTGTTTAATTTAATTTTGATTCGTTTAGTTTCATTGCCAGACTTTCGGTGAATTTCAATTTTCCCGCGATGTGAATTTTTTGAAATTTTAGTTCCTTTAAGCTGCGGTTACACCTCTGCAGGCAGCCCTGCCTGCCTGAAGGTTGTCATGGAAATATACAAGAGTAATAGAGTCAGTGAATTAAAAATTCTTTATTACACCTGTTGCTTCTGCCTGCGCAGGCAGGCAGCTTGCAGAGGTGTAACCGCAGCTTTAATTTTAAATTCCTTCAATTAAAATTATTCTGAATTTTAATTTATGAAAATTTTTCGTTTCTCAAAAGTTGGTGCTATTCGAAATTTCGTTTCTTTCTCAAATTAAAATCACAGAAAATTAAATTTTTTAAACCAAATTTTTTTATTTTCGTCACATTTTGCTTCCTCATGAGGAAGCTTTGCATTCGTGACGATTTTCAATTTTTCAAAAGAAGGTTATATGGGCTCATTTTTGTCTAGAACATATGTAGGGTAAATGCGCATATTACTGGGATTTTCGTATAATACAATTATTTACTATTATATAGAATAATATAATATTTGAAAATGTTAGAAAAAATTATTTTCGACCTTACTCAATACCATTGTGCGTAAAGAAACACATTAAAAGTAGGGGAGGGTGGTCCCATACCGACCCCTAAAGTGCAAAGGCTAAAAATGTGCCAAAAATGTGTTTCTTTATTTTCCTTAAAATTTTTTTGAGTAAAGGAACTATTTTTAATGTTTTCTGACGATTGCCGAGGTTTCTAATTGTCATTAATGAAAGATCTAAAGAAAAAGCGAAAATTTACGTTTTTAACTTTCTCAAAATGGGTGGTTCGAAATCGACCCCCATTTTTTTGGTGGGAAATCTCAAGAAAAATTAAGATATAATATTCTGATAGTAATTAAAATAAAATTCAACAGTATGTACAAAAAGGTAAAGAAATGAATCATTAGTAACTTTACTCTGAAATTATTTATGTCTATAAGTTATGTTGACATAGTTAAACTTGAATTGATATTATTACTATATTTAAATAAATTTTAAGGCCTTATTTTGAAATGATAATAAATATAAATTGTTAAGCAGTGTCTAAATTTCCAATATAATAGCAGCAATGGTTTTGTCTGTTTTAATTTTCGCTCTATTTTTAGTAAAATATATACGAAATTTGTTATTAATCTTTATTCGTTTCTGTAATTAACTGCTTCCAAAGATGTCGAAAATTACAACGTTTCTTAAGGGGTTACATCCGTTTTTGGGACTCAAAAAATTGAAAAAAAAATTTATTGCTTATTTTAAAAGTATATATTTTCGAGAATGTTTTCTCAAATTTTCATTGAAATCGGTGCATAAGAACCAAAGTTATTGATATTTTTAGCGCGGTACTCCTCAGAGGTCAGAACTGAACTTGAAACTTTAGACGCTAATTATCTCTGAAACCAAACAGCTAAAGCGATCGGCTTGAAATTCACAGGGTTTCTTTATAGATATAATAGCTAATTCGTGAACGAAGAAATTTTAATTTGTACTAAAATTTATATTTTTTTCGGTCAAAAAACCAGTTTTTAAAAACCTAAAAATTCGAATTTAGGTGAATAACATTTGCCACTTCTAGAAAAAAAATTTTTTCTCAAAACTCTTCGTTCACGAACTAGATAACATAGTAAACTAACAAATTATCATTTGTTTTTAATTTGAGTTGTTCCCGTTTTATCGTGAACACTGCAAGTGATCTTAAAAAAAGTGCTTTGGTAAAACAGCTAGTTTCCATAAATGTTGATATTTTTTCAGTTTTAAAGTTGCTAAGATTTCATGACAACATGTAACTATCGTGTACAATGTGCATTATTTTAATAAAGTTTTAATAAGAACTCTAAAAATAACTATGAAAATCACTCTTTTTTGTGGTCGAAAATGTATGTAACCCCTTGATTCATATCGCCTTGTCAAGAACATTTTACAACTGACAATGAATAAAATATTTAACCAAAAGAGAATTAAGGTTAAGAAATAAGTGCTGTGATTGCTAGTAAAATATTTTATAAATTCCTAAAAATAAAAGTAAATATGCAAAACTTATCCCTACTTCATGTGAACAATAAGAAAAAAGAGAATAAACAATTACAATGTAAAAATATGGGAGTCGGGTTGGGACCATCCCTTGAGGGTCGGTTTCGGACCACCCCCACTATTTTCACAAAATGTTTTGCCAATCACTTATATCAATGGAATCAATTTGATTTGAATGTTGTGACTTGAAGTTAAGGTAATACACAATCAAAATTAATTTCGTAAAAATTTTCCTGTATTCAAAAAACATTGTTAGCTCGAATTCCGTATAGGTCAAAAATGAATTTAACCAATGCTAAAATCTAATATTGCTTGAATCTCCAAAATGAAATCAAACGCATTGATTAAACCTGTGGCCCAGTTGTTGGTGTTGTAAAAGTGTTCGATTGATGGTACTGACGAATTTTTTAGTGGTACTATCTTTAAGAAACATAAGGGGGTCGATATGGTACGAGGGGTCGGGGTAGGAACACCCTCCTCTATTAATAATTTAATTATTTAAGAACGACAATTGCTTATCGTAGTAATTGGGACATTTCCATTGAATATGCATATGCTCCAATTACTGGGAGCAACATAACCTCTAAATACACGTATTTTTATCGCAGTAATTCGCTTACAGTAGTTGGGTCAATCTCCTAGTAATACAAGCATTTGATATAATTTGTTTATTGATTTAATTTGTTTACATGATCAATTTATATAAAGTTTGTATTAATGTTTCAGTATCTACATGACAAGGGCTTTCAATTTAATTAGCTTTAACTTTACTTCTTGTATTATAATTCCCGAGTTTATTATTTCAAACACTGCTAAATCTGAAAATCGCCGTGTAGAAATTGCCATTATAGCCCCTGACAATAATAGGGCGCTTATGTGGCCCGTAACAGTTTTCCTCAACAAACAATTATATCGTGTTCCCTATCAGGTCCTAATACGGCCCGATTAATGAGGTCGTATTATAGATTTTCGTATATAATATGGCACGCGAAATAAATCCCTTATAAGGGACCCAGACAGAGCAAATATGGCCCTTATATTAAATGTTTAATTAATTAATTATTATTTTTTCTATTATTATACAGTTAATTTATTAGTTTCATTTTATTATTATTATTTTATTAGACTATTATTACATTATATTATTATATAATTATTAATTTATTAATTAAAACATTAAAAAAAACATCCGGTTGTAAAAATTTAGTTTATTTAAAAAATTTATTAAGAATGTGGCACGCGAAGAAAATCTCTTATAACGGTCTTATTCTAAGCAATAATAGGGTTCCTAATATTACATTTTTAAATTAATTAATTAACTTATTATTATTATTATATAATTATTTTATTTTATTAAACTATTATATTATTATATCATACACTGAAAAAAATGATAATGTTAATTTTGACATACAAATATGGTTAGGATGTATAGCTGAAACAGCAATACCGTATTGCTGTCCATAAAATACAGTATTCGTGTTCTCCGCATACATATTATTGTCTCTCAAATACATATTGCTGTTCTACACTGCGTATGGCTAAAACAGCAATACTGTATGACAGTATCATATCTACCAATATAATATGTCAGAATTGGCTATATTTATGGCAGTACCATAAATATATTTTTTTCAGTGTATAATTATTAATTAATTTATTATTATTATTAATAAATTAAATAATTAAAAAAATAACTGCTAAAAAATGAGTTATTGTAAATTAATAGTTAATGTGAACATGAATGTCCTCAAGTATTAAGAAAGTCATCGTAGCGTGCGAGCGTGATTTTTTTTGTCAGAAATAGTTTCAAAAAATCGACTTCCCAGGCGCGAAGTGACGCCGATTTCAGGCTTTATAAAGATTTGCCGAGCATTGGTCAATATTCGTTGAGTTATGCTCAACGAATATTGACCAATGCTCGGCAAATCTTTGTAAAGCCTGAAATCGGCGTCTCACTTATGTGAGACAGCGAGAGCAGGACTGATCGAAGCTTTAATGTAACACCGATTCCAGACTGCAGCGCGAGCCTTGATTGAGCATTGGACACCAAGGCTCAATCAATGCTGCGGAAGCCTGATGCAGGACTGAACAAGACTGCTTTCACTGTTCCCAAATTTAAAATTCTCTCGCGTTCCTTCTATATAATATGAATATTATTTTTATTTATTTTTTTATTTATTGGTTTATACAACTGTCTTCAGCCTTACATACTTGGCTATACAAGTGTTTCTTACAATTTCTTGCTTTACAAATTTTTCTTATATACAATTCTTAATACTAAGTTTTGCGCCTACAGAACGGCTTGAAATTAGAAGTACTCGCATTTGCCTGGACTACCCGTCTAATGGGTTTTCTCGCCACTGGAGAGGGAAACTGTAGAAAACCTCTCCGAGTACAACCGGTTTATCGACAGTCGAATTCTAATGGTGTGTACCGGACAATAATTGACGGTGCACATGAAGTCGAAGTATAATGATACTTCGACGTCAAACCTCCCGCTCAGATTATCTCACGTGCCGGAAAAATCCCAGACTAATGGGCGCGAACCAAGTACTCCTTCGGTCCTAAGCGTCCGCCGAGCCAGGCATTTATCCGACCGAGCTAATCTGTCGGTCCTTCTATATAATATGATTATATTCATTCTTAATAATAATAAATATTATTGTTATTATTTTTATCCATATTATATGCGTGTACAAATTTAATGACAATAAGTTACTGCTATTAAAATTAGATATTACTTGCACATAAATAATATATTATTACTAACAATAAATGTCAATTGAAATAGTAATAATTAATAATAATAAATATTATTGTTATTATTTTTATCCATATTATATGCGTGTACAATTTAATGACAATAAGTTACTGCTATTAAAATTAGATATTACTTGCACATAAATAATATATTATTACTAACAATAAATGTCAATTGAAATAGTAACATTAAAAAAATAATTTTAGTAAAAAAAGACAATTTTTCTGTTAATTGAGTAGCTGCATGCAACAACCCGCCGAGCGCTCGGCTGAATTCTCTCAAGCCAGTCAAACATACGAAAAAATGAAAGTTGTAAATTTTAATTTCGAAACACTACTTCCTTATAGAAAACAAAAAGGCGCATCTTTTTTTCTTATTACTTTTTTAATCGAACGAATATTTTAAATATTAATAGCCAAAAACTGAAAAATTTTAATTTTCAAATTTCATTGAATTTTAAAACATAAATCGTCATAACTTCAATAAATGTTAATAAAATTTAATAAAATTTAGTATGGATACGTATTTGGGTCTAGAGAAGGCAAAAAAATAGTATCGAAGTTAAAAAAACGTTAATTGTTTAATAATTTGTTATTGTAAATAGAGACCTGTCAGAAAACATGCTTTATTAGTTTCGCCGATAAAAAGTCTGCGGGGAATTTCAAAATTGAAAGGACTTCCAGTGAGAGATTTGTTTATTACTATATGAGGAAGTTTTTTTGAAAAATTCGAAGTTGATTTGATCAAAAGTGTGGAAAATGTCAATGTTTTAAGAAAGCACGGGTGGCGCGCCAGCTATTCTCCGCGTGGGAGAATTTCTTGCATTAGCTTCAAAAGACGTCAAATATTGAACAACGTGGACAATTTTTCACCAATTTTTTGCACTCCTGTAGGGGAGACTGGGGTATTAATAATCACTAATAATGACAAAAAATAATGAAAGTTCGGCGCCATCTATTAAAAAATCGCCACAAATCGCGAAATGCGGGACATTAAAAATTTTAAATACTCAACTAATTACCCAATAATTCAATAACATTGTTAGGAAATGAATATTATTTTTCTTTTAATAAATATTTTTAATATTAAAAATTTTAAGGTCGCAAAAAACGCAAATACTGATTCGGCTTCCTACACAAATTTAATAAGTGAGCGGCTTTACCCCGACTTCATGTGAGCGACTTTACCCCGAATGTATTTCTCACATTTCAAAATAAATTTAAATAAATCTTTTTGAAATAAAACAAAACTACATATACATATATTTAGAAAAAGGACATCCAATAGCATCAAACAAAATTTGTCGAACAAATTAAGTCTCAAAACATTTTATAATAAGGCAAAATGTTTTTTAAGAAGGAAATAAATTTCTAATAAAAATGCGAATTTTTGGTTTTAATTATGTTTAATTCTATAAATTCAAATACAATATATACTTTATATATACCAATAGATCCGCTTTAATGTAACGGATAAGATTCTTGAAAAAAATGAGTACAATTTTATTGTACTGGAATATAATTTTGATGAAAGAACTGAATTTTTTATAAAAAAAGGTAATTTTTCTGCTTTAATTGTCATTAACTCTATAAACTCTCATACAATTTATACTTTATATATACCAATCGATTCGTCTTAATGCAAAGAATTAAATTTTATTATATATTAACTTTAATATTCAATTTTTTTTGTCGTTTATACTCCTGCCCTATTGGCCTTACGCACTCGACAAGAGTCCCTGCTGATACTTTTTATGGATTAAGCATAACCATTCTACAAATATTAGCAAATTTATTTTAACCTAATGCGCCTACAGTGCGGCTTTTCGAAGATAGGAGTACTCGCATTTGCCTGAACCACCCGTAATTGGGTTTTCTCGCCAGAGAAGAGGCAAAAACTGTAGAAAAACCTCTTCTGAGTACAACCGGTTTATCGACAGTCTAGTTTCGGCGGTAGGCATCGGACAATAATCGACAATGCATACCGTCGCACCTAGACGTTAAACCTCCCGCTCGGAATATCTCACCTGTCGGAAAAAATCCTCGGCTGACGGAGGGCGCGAACCTCGCTTGCACCACCCGCAAAGCCGGAGGTCCAACCAACTGAGCTATTCCGTCGGTACTTTAATATTCAATTTAAAAAAATTATAAAAAAATTTTTTTTTTGAAAAAAAGTACAAAAAAAATTTTAATATATTTTTTAATGTCCATCAATCCATTTCGAGATATTTTTTATAATAAATATGCCTAACAATTTTTAGCTAAATTCGTTGAAACCTCTTCGAGTTATCGTGTTCACAAAAAACAGGATCCAGACACACTCATACATACATCGGGACAATTGTTCAGGGTCTTAAATAACATAGTCCTATAAAGAAGAAAATTTATTTGAAGGATTTTTAAAAATTTTATAAATTAAACGACTACAAAGCTTCCTCACGAGGAAGCAAAAGGGATTGTTACATGTACTAGCGGATTGTTAATATAGAACTAGCAAATCTGATTTGTTGTTGCAACAATTCTTTTTGTTCTCCTAACAAATCTTCTACTTTTTTGCCAAAAAAGTATACAGATCAACTCTAATATTTTTCGCTGTATTTTTTCTGTAATAAAACGTTAAATTTGGTTTATTTTTGCTTCCCTAAATACTTTACATATGTTACGTCTCAAGAAATGAAACTAAACATAATCATAATTTACATATTTAATTTGGTCGGCATCGGTGATTCAACCTGATTTATTCACAGAGCAGTAAACTCTGATATTAAGGGACAGGTTTAAAGAAAGAGTAACTGCTTAATTGAAGTTAAATTATTAAAGTTATTTATTTGAATCCTTTACAATTAGAATCAAGAGAAAGAGTAGATCCAGATGTCTTCAGGGATACTATAACAAATTATTACTTTGTGGGATCAATCGAGAATTTGAAAGGGACAAGATTTTGAAGTATTAGTAACTTACCTTTTAAAATTATTATTAGAGTCGTAGACCCAACAGGTGATACCTCCTTCAGTGTAAAGTTGAAGAAATGACGTTGTCTAGCGAAAACTGAATATGCAGTAGATTTCCTTTGAATCGTTTTCGGGCCAGTCAAAGTGAAAGGTCTGGAGTCCAGGTGTCAAATTATTGATTTGACGTTGAAGTCGAAATAATGCAGTCTTTAGTAATGTGCCTTCAATAGAAATTATCTCCTTGATAAAATTCTTCATGAATAACTTGAGTAAGACTTGAAGAATGTATTTGGTACTTGAAGAGATTTTGGATTGACACGAAGAATACGCTTAGGGGTAGTATATGACTTGTTAACTTGGTCGCGGAATCGCGACAGACACGAAGAACGCGACTTGCTGATTTGAGGATGACTTCTGGACTAGTTAAGTTGACGGCGTTTCCTGGACTGACGAATTCGTCAAGGGTTGCACCTTATATACTATTCCTTTGACGTCATACCACCCACATTTATTACCTTTGGGTCAAGGTAATAAAATTTTTATTACATTTAAGTGGGGAACCAATAGAAAGATTAACAATGTGCAGATGACCAATTTTCGGCATCTGCTACTTAGACAAAAACATAATTCTGATCAATAATACTGCGTTGATTCGTGACTGTTTTAGACAGTTCAGTAACCTTATAAAAGGGTGATAATCGTGGATGACCATATAAAGAAAAGTCTGTCCAAGACGACACACATTTAAATTGATTTGTTTGGTTTACAAGAAAAAGTGAGGATTCAGATTATAACTTTACAAATATCAAAACAATACGTCGCGATGACGTGACACATAATTTATGAATGGCCTTTTTAAATATACATTAAAGAAATTAAAATAAATAATTTTTTTTAAATATGATTAAACGATTATTAAAAAAATATTGAACTAAGCAATTTTTTTATTTATAAAATATGAAACATTAAAGATTTTTTATTGTAATCTACACGTGAAAATACAAAAGTGTACCAATTTTCATCTCTTGAGATAAAAAACTGTTGATGCTAGGGTAAAAAACACGCTTTTTGACGAAATTTTTAAAAACTGAGTTTTTTGCTGAAAAAAATATGAAGATCAAATCCATTCATGTTCGGTGTATTTTTCTTGAAATCTACACATGAAAATACATAAAATAAGCAAAATTGTATAGTCCAATAGGCCAAAACTTGTGAAAACCGAGGGGAGGATATACACTTTTTTCAAAATCAAAAAAAATGTTCGTACAAGTTATTTTGACTTTTAAAATGTGAAAAATAACTATAAACAAATCTTTTTGAATAGTTGAAATTGATTAAAATTTAATTGAAAATAATTAATTTATTTGAAGTATTTTGTTGCAATTTTTGAAGAAATATAAAAAAATCTTTAATGGTAAATTTAAAAATGAAAATTAATGAAAATTAGCTTCTAATTTTTTAAAATTCAATATTTTCAATTACATGTTTCCAAAAATTCAAATATATACAAAAAAATAACATTTTAAAATTATTTTTAACAATTTAGAGGAAACAATCATGTTCAAAATTTTTAATTAAAATTTATCAATCAAATTCAAAAATAATTTTAAAATACACTGTAAAAATTTAGGAAGTTAACGGACTCGGGAGTTGGGAGTAAAATTTTTCGAGTTAAAAATCAACGTCAGCACGTCGCGTCCACGTTCACGTTGATCGTGCTCATTGTAGACTCTACTTTAACACCCCTTCGAGGACAAACGTGGCCTTCCCCCCTCCCCCAAATATGTCCACGTGGCTTATGTAGGGTCCCTTATTAAAATAACAAATAATGTTTTTTCTCATTAAATACAAACAACGAAGAAATATAATTTTACAAGTTCATACACAGTAAAAAGACAGTCTTATTTTCAGCTATGAAAGGTACCTTAATTTAAGATGCAGCAAAAAATGTGCTGAATTTAAGGCAATCATGTTGAAAATCAGCAGTTCTATACTTCATTTAAAAAGTAGAACTGTTAATCCAGATTTCTTATCCTTATTTTCACGCAAGTCGAGCTTAAATTAAGACTGGCATTACTTGCAAGACTTGTTCAATTTCAGACAGTATTTAAAATAAGATTTACTTTTTACTGTGATAGTCGAGTTTTTATCACAGTAGCGAATGTAACTACTTTTTTGACTTTCTCGATTCAGTTATTGTTTTTGATTTATCAATGACATTGTTGTGACAATGACAAAAGTGGAAAAAATCCTACCAATTGTTGTTATAATATCACAAGTATTATTCTTATATTTGTGTACGGAACCCGCAAATTTAGTTATCTACGTGTGAAAATAAATATCTGTACCAAATTTGAGCTCTCTACGTCAAACAGTTTAGCCGCTAGGGGGGGGGGGCACGATTTGAGGCTACGGACGCCAGAGTCTCACCAATAGTTGGTACACCGTAGGTCAGGCACGTCCAACCTAGCGAAAATGTGCAAATCGAGTTCCATTAATTTTTACCCCCGCAACGACAGTATACCGTCCAATACAGATTCAACTTTTCCTCTTTATTTATTTATCAACAACTGTCCCAGTATGAGATGTGCGAGAAGTGCTAGAGTTGGAAAATTGTCCGAACAAAGAGAGCGGGAAAATAGGTAAGACGTGCGTGCCGTAGATGTACGGAACCCTATAAAAACAAAAGCTTCATACATATGTGAGTATATAGGGTTGATGTACCTATAACGCGCAGCGCATTTTATTAAATTATCCATATTTTTCTTAGTTTTTAACGAATATTTTTTACATTTTACAAAAAACTTCCTTAAATGCTAATAAACAAATATCTGACTAGAAGTTTTTTCAATTAAAAAGTTCACCGCAGACTTTTTATCGGCAAAGTTGGGAAAGTAGAATTTCTAACCTCTCTCAATTAACAAAACAAAATTGTTAAACAGTTGTCGATTTTTTCATTTTTTATTCTGTCGTTGCCTTCTCTTGTAAAAATGAAAGTGTATGTCAAATTTCATTTAAATCGAATAATAATTACCAAAGATATGATGATTTATGTTTTAAAATTTAATTAATTTTATAAGTTAAAAGTTTTCAGTTTTTGGTCATTATCTTCCTAAATAATTGTTCTACAAAAAAATGTTAATGGAAAAAAAGATGCGCCATTCAATTTCCTACAAGAGTGTATGTTAAAAAAATTAAAATTTTTAATTTCAGTTTTTAGACCATTTTGGTATGTTTGGCTGGCTATAAAGCATTAAGTCGAGCGGAGAGCGGATTATTGGTTCCAGGTGCTCAACTGGTTCCTTTTTAGATATTTGGATTTATTTTTAATTTCCTTTTATCAAATTTTACTATTCTGAATTGATAGCAGAACATTTTATTTCTTTATTGAAAATGAAATTTTTCTATTTAGGAATAAAATGTAAATTTCTCTATAAATTCTTTTAAATTTTACTTCCTGAATTTCAATGAACGCAAATTTTCAAAAATTTGATATATTCCGAATTTATTTTCATCAAATTTCGATTTTTTAAAAATTAAAATAATTAGGTTACTTTCTTATTGAAAACAATTTTTTATTTCAATCTGGAATTTATATTTTTCTGGAAATTTTTTCTAAATTCGTTTAATATTTTTTATCTGAAATATAAATTTCATAAAAAGTTTTTTACATTTGATTTGATTTAATTTAATTTTAGTTAATTTAAAAAAATTTTCTCAAGGAATTTTTTTTAATTCGGTTCGGTGTGTAAGGATTTTGTAAATTTCGATGATATGGAAGACTTAAAAAAAGGGGTAAAGTCAATTGTTCCTTTTTTTGAATCTTTAATTAAGGTTCGGAGTTGAATAAAATTTTCTGTACCACATTTTTAGGACTTCGTTTTTCTTTGGAGGCAAAGATATAAAACATTGGGGCGGTATTCATTGAACTTAAGAATAGTGACTTTGGTCCTCTTTTTTTCTCTTTTGTTTTCTTTATTGTCTCCCTTTCTCGAAGGACAATCAGCAAGGGAGCCGCGAGAGAGCTCAGACAACTATACAGGGTGTTTGTTTTTACTTCCCTTTTTCTTCTAAATACACCGTTCAACAATTTTCTAGTATTTGGCAAAACTGTATTTGCCAGAAATTTTAAAAACAAATTTTTTAATCCATTTTGAAAGAGAAAGAAATTTTTTTCATGACTTTTGAATTATTCTTTTGAAATCGTAGATCTATATTTTGACTCATTTGTATCTTTTAATTTTTATTAAGAATTTATTTTAAATTTTCTAAATTCGGAGAAATTGGAGAATTTTGATTTTTTATGAATAGAAGAAGTTTTTTTAAACTTTATTATATCTGCTTTCGTTTTTTTTAAATTTATAATTATTTTGCTCTTGTTTTTCATTTAGTTTCGTTTCTATTGATTTTGATTCTTTTACTTTTCAGATTTGCTGTGAATTTCGATTTTTCTGTGGAGTGAATTCAAATTTCGCACTTCTTTACATTTTAAATTTCTTCAAGGGAAATAACTAAAAATTTTGTACTGATACGTATTTTCACACGCACAGAGTAAACCCACTCACTAGCGATTTGACGCTATAAACTCAACTTAAGATGGAGATATTTGTACTGTGAATAGTACTTAACATACAACTAATGTTAACGAACTTTTCGTTTAGTTTCATGAATTCGTCATAGAATCAGAGACGGTCAATTGTTTTTAGAAGTGCAAAAAAGAAAAAATGATCTTCGGATTTTTAAGTTTTTCGATTATTATTTTTGAGACTTAATTTATTCGACAAATTTTTTTTGATGCTATTGGATGTCCTTTTTCGAAATATATATGTAGTTTTGTTTGATTTCAAAAAGATTTATTTAAATTTATTCTGAAATGTGAGAAACACATTCGGGGTAAAGCCGCTCACTTATTAAATTTGTGTAGGAAGCCCAATCAGTATTAACAGTATTTGCGTTTTTTTGGCGATCTTAAAATTTTTAATATTTAAAATATTTATTAAAAGAGAAATAATATTCATTTCCTAACAATGTTATTCAATTATTGAGTAATAATAAATAATTAAAAAAAAATTTTTTTTAACTACTGAAATTACCTTAAACCAAAAATTGGGTGTCAGACAAGCAGAAATTTTTCACTGTCAACTTCTTAAAATTATTAAATACACAAAGACTAATATCACTGACGAAACATAATGTCAAGTACAAAATGTACTGTCTAATATCTATACATATTCCATTTTTATGAATTTAACCGAAACATTAGAATAAAAAGCTAGAATGTGGGTGTCGCACACCCAGGGTGCGGTTTAAAATTTGACATTAAGCGAATTTTAATTTCTTCGTAAGTGCAAAGAGTTTATTTTGAAAACTTGTAGTCAATTTCGATTTTTCCACGAAGTGAAGTTCTTCGGAAGTTTTAATTTTTTCAATTAAAATTCATCTTAATGTAAATTTCTCAAAATTTTTCTTTTTTCGAAAATTAGACAATCTTCAGATTTTCGTTTCGGAATTAAAATTAATGAAAATTTCTGTTTGAAACTGAATTTTTATAGTCCGTTCAAAAATTTTAGATCTCTCTGAATTTTTTTTTCTAAATTCGATAGATTTCGTTTCTTTCAAGTTTGGTTTTCAAAATTTTTCAAAAACCAAAACTCTAAAAGCTAAGTTTTTTTTACATATATTTTACTTGTAATTTTTTTTTCTCGAATAAATTCATTCAATCAATTAAAATTCCTCTAAATTTAAATTCATTTAATAAAATTTTTTCTAAATTTGAATTATTTCAAAATTAAAATTACTCTAAATTATAATTTATCAAAAGTTGTTGCTTCTCGAAAATTGGTATTTTCTTTATTACATTTTGTCAGTTTTGTTTTCTAAAATCTCAAAAAATGTTTTTTTTATTGAAATCAAAAGTAAAATTTTGCTTCCTTGTGAGGAAACTTTGTAGCCGTTTAATTTATAAAATTTTTTAAAATTCTTTAAATAAATTTTCTTCTATATGGGACTATGTTATTTGAGACCCTGAACAATTGTCCGGATGTATGTATGTATGTGTGTATGTGTGAATGTGTGTGTGTGGATCCCGTTTATTGTGAACACGATAACTCGAAGAGGTTTCAACGAATTCGGCTAAAAATTGTTAGGCATATTTATTATAAAAATATCTCGAAATGGATTGATAGACATTAAAAAATATATTTAAACAAAATTTTTTTTTTATTTTTGTCTAAAAAAAAATTTTTTAATTGAATATTGAAGTTAATGTATAATAAAATCTTATTCTTTGCATCAAGACGAATCGATTGGTATATATAAAGTATAAATTGTATGAGAGTTTATAGAGGTAATGACAATTAAAGCAAAAAATTATCTTTTTTTATCAAAAATTTAGTTCTTTCATCAAAATTATATTTGAGTACAATAAGATTTTACTCATTTTTTTCAATAATCTTATTCGTTGCATTAAAACGGATCGATTGGTATATATATATATAAGTTTATTTGTCTTGAACTTCAAGTTCATACAAGAGAGTTACAATGAGTGTTATATTTTCTATACTTTTGACAATTTTTGTTTCAGGCTAAAATAATTACAAATTAAAATTCCTCTTTAAGGCATTAATTGCAAAATATGTTATTGCTTTAACGTTTTCTACATTCGGGTTATTTAATATATTAATCCAATCATTCTTCCTAATCTCAATTTCATCATTTGGGAAAAGATACCTAGTTCTTATATCATTATATTTTTCACACTCTATTACAATATGATAAAATTCTTTCCCCTTCAGGCCACACTCTCCACAGAGACATCCACATCCCAACTTGAAAACATTGTTTTTGTATATAAGCCTAGTACAGTAATTATTCATTAATCGAATCTGTGCTATGACTTTCTTGAATATAATAGGTACTTTTAACTTTAAATATAATTGTGTTCCTACTCTCAAATCAAGGTGCGGGAGAATCTGGAGAGACTGCGACCTTCCGAGAGAGTTTACATCTTTGTCTTGAAGCGAGTTATTATACTTTTCTATTAATCTACATTTATTCTCCTTTATGTATTGGTGATCCCAGAGTAGAGTTTCTTCTATCGTCTCAAATATGTTTTCTACATGTTTACACCAATTATATTTATATGTGTTTTTCTTAGTTTTCGCTAAAGATATAAGTTTTAGTAAACAAATTTTTGGAAGTCTATTGCTTTCCATATTCAAAATTTTTTCAATTAAATTAAGGGTGAGTTTAAATACTTTGGTAGACAAACTAGTTACTCCAGTTTCAAGCCTAATTGCATAGCCTGGAGTATTTGGTGGAATCAAAAGAAGTTTTTTATAAAAAGTTGTTTGTATTTTTTCTATTTCCTGGAGAAAGCGTAACCCCCAAATTTGAATTGCATAAAATAGAGTGCTAGAAACTAGACTATCAAATAATTTAGGTATCGTTTCCCAAATGTCTACCTTCATTTTATTTATGAGAGACAACGTCGAACTCGCAGCTAATTTCGCAGATGTGATTGCGTTTTTTAATGCTCCTTTAGAAGAAGCATTTTGCATTTGTTGAATGCCTAAATATATATAATTTTTTACGATATCAATTTTAACATCTCCATATTTAAAATTATAATTTCTACTTTTCGCATGTCCACCCTTTCCATAAATAATAATTTTTGTTTTTGATTCGTTAACTTCTAGTTCATTGCACAAACAATACTTTCGTAGTGATTTTAGTATTTTTTGTAGCTTTACATAAGATTCCGCAAATAGAACAATGTCATCTGCGTATGCCAGATGAATGATTTCAGTTTGATGATCAATTGAAACCCCATTTATCCCTTCTAATTTTAAAAATTCTTCTAAGTCTGACATAAACAGAGAAAACAGCAGCGGGCTACTTACTTCCCCTTGTAGTACACCTTTCGTTACATTTACCGCTTTTGATGTTTTTCCGTTGTACTTTACCGAAACATTTGCTTTTGCATAAAAGTCCATAAATATTTTAATTATTTTGTATCCCAATCCTACTTTATATAATTTTTCCCATAGTATTTTATGAGAGATCGAAGGAAAGGCGTTTTTAAAATCTACGAACAATGCAAATAACTTTCCTCCCTTTAGATTAAGTCGTTTTTGAACCAAAGCATTTAAAACAAAAATATTGTCTATACAACTTCTGTCTCTTCTAAAGCCTGATTGAAATTCCGGTATTAAGTTTTCCCCTTCGACCCATTGAATTATTCTATTCGTTAATACATTTGTGAAAAGTTTTGTTATACAGTTGGTCAAGGCTATTGGGCGATAATTTTCTGGTTTGCTGGCATCACCTTTTTTATGTATCATTGTTAAATATATTTTCGACCATGTTTTCGGAACCTTCTCTTCAGTTAAAATTTGATTAAAAATGAGACTCATAAAATCAATCCATTTATCTGGTAAGTTTTTAAAAAACTCAAAGGAAATTTCATCCGAGCCAGGTGATTTATTATTTTTACATTTCAATAAGACTGTTATTATTTCTTCTTTGTTAATAGGCTTTTCCAATTTCTCATTTGTGTTTTTATTTATTATTCTACTCATAAAACTTTCTGGATGCAAGTCGGCATTTTGGAAAAAATCAGTAAAATATTTTTGCCAAGTTTCAAAATCTACGTTATTTTTAGGATAATTTTTAAATCTAAATCTATTGATTATTTTCCAAAAAGTTTCAGAATTTCTACAATATGTCAACTGATCGATAATCGATTTCGTGTGAGACTCCTTTTTCATCTTTTTAATGTTATTATAATTTTTTTTCTCATTATTATATAATATAACTGTTTCGCTGTTTTCAAATTTTTCTTTTTTACATTTTTTTATTAATTTTTTAAGCTTTGATTTTTGCATTACACAATCCGCGTCGAACCATAGCCTCGAACATCCAGTTTTATTGTTTACTTTAGAAATCATACCTATTTGATTCGCTATATTTTTTACAGATTTTATAAATTCATCAGTTGATTCATCAATATCTAATAGATTAGTCAACACAATGCAAGATAGCGAATTCATTTCTTTAAAAAAATCTTTAGCTAGTTCATTTCTCCACTTAATTTTGTTTTTGTTTGGTACAATATTTTCTTTTTTTTTCTAAAATGATAAAAAGTGGAAAGTGATCTGAGCCTGTAACCATGTGAGAAACTTCAAAATCTTTCAATTCCACAAGCGCTATAAGATTCACCCATACTAAATCGTTCGTTGATTTATTATTATTTACTACATAGGTAAAATGACCATAGTGGTCCGTGGGCGATCTACCATTTAACACAACACATCCATTCTCTTCCATGCATCTTACGAATTCTCTACCTCTTTTATTTACCACTTTATCTAAACTTCTTCTATGGGAAGAAAATTGAACATTTTTTGGAATTATTTCATTACTTATTTGGTTCAGATCACCTATTCTAACGTTAAAATCTCCTCCCATAATTAATGGAGAAGTTGGAAAGCAATTGTTAATTACATTAATTATTTCATTTAGTTCCAAACAAAATAGTTCTATACTAGAGTCAGGCTTTAAATATATCGATCCCAGGATAAAGCTAACTTTACTATTTTTGACTTCTATAAATATATATTGTTCTGTGATTTTAATAATTTTATATTCATATTTACTTGAGTTTAGCAAAATTATTAATCCCCCACTTGCTCTTCCTCGTTCAGCTGTGATTGGTATATATAAAGTATATATTTTATTTGAATTTATAGAATTAAACATAATTAAAACCAAAAATTTACACTTTTATTAGAAAATTTATTTCCTTCTTAAAAATCATGTTGCCTTATTATAAAATGTTACTCTTGACTTAAAAACAAACTAAAAATCTTTATTTCATCAAGACGAATCGTTTGATGTCTAAAAAGAATATATTTTATTAGCATTAATAGAATTAAATCAAATGAAAAAATTCACTTTAAAGCAAATTTTTGCTTATCGTAAAGAGGAAGCAAAATATTCATGTAATGAACATCTTAATTCACAACTTGTTTTAAATTAATTTCATTTCGTTTGGTTTTCAGATTAGCTGTGAACTTCAATTTTTCTGTCACTTAGATTTCCTTCAATTGAAATTCAATCCTTAAGCTGAAATTCTTCAAAAAGTTTGAATTAATCGATATTTTTTGTTAATTGAGATTTTCCAACATTCTTTTAAATGGTGTTTTTCCTACTATTCTTGAGAAATGTAGAAAATTTTTTTATTTTCTTTTTTTAGGGTTCCGTACACCTTCGGTGTACCGACGGGACCCTATTTGACCTAGAGAGCTCAAATTTGGTACAGATACGTATTTTCACATGTAGATTACAGGAAAAATATAGAGAATGTGATTGGAGGTGATGGTCATAGCGTTGTCAAGGAAATAACAAGATTTTTGTCCAAAAAATGCACAAAAAGTGACCCCCCCCTTAACTTCTAAACTATTCAACATGGAGGGCTAAAATTTGGCATACTGGTGTATTTTAACGCGAATATTACAGGAAAAATATAGAGATATAGCGTTGTCAAGGAAAAACTAAAAAATTTTTGAAAAAAAAATTGTTTTATTCTAATTTCCACATTATTTGATCTAATTAACTGAAAATGGGTTTATTAGTATATTTTTACAGTCTGATCACGAAAAATATATAAAAAAATCTGAAAAAAATAAAATTAAAAAAAAAATTTTTTTAAGTAAACAAATTTTTTTTTCTAATTTCTACATTATTTGATCTAATTAACTAAAAATGGGTTTATTAGTATAGTTTTACAGTCTGATCGCAAAAAAATATTAAAAAATCTAAAAAAGAAATTAAAAAATTTTTTTTTCTAATTTCCACACATTATTTGATTTAATTAACTAAAAATGTGTTTATTAGTATATTTTTACAATCTGATCACAAAAAATATATTAAAAAATCTAAAAAAAAATTTTTAAATAAAATGAAAAAAAAATTTGACAAGTGCGAGTTGAACTCGCACTGCAATGGCGGGTTCCGTACACAAATATTAAAACAATACTTGCAACATTTATCGATAAATGGTAGAATGGAAATAAACAATTAAAAAAATATATTATAATCATTTGATAAAAAAAATAATTAAAAAAAATTAAAGTATTGTATATCTAATATTGTAAACAATAATAAGTTGAGGAACTAATTGTGCGAATTTTGTTCATCTACTTATTATTGTTTACAGTATTAGATATACAATTCTTTAATTTTTTTTAATTATTTTTTTTATCAAATGATTTTAATATATTTTTTTAATTGTTTATTTTAATTCTACCATTCACCAATGCATGTTGCAAGTATTGTTTTAATATTTGTGTACGGAACCCGCCATTGCAGTGCTAGTTCAACTCGCACTTGTCTAATTTTTTTTTTAAATTCTTTAAACTGTTTTTTGGAAAATGTTATTTTAAAAACAGTAAGAAAAAATTTATTATACAAAATACACAATAGAATAAAAAATATTTTTATTCAGTAAATTTTTTTATAAAAAACAAGTTTCCATTTTTCTATTTTTCCTTTCAAAAATTTTCTCCGGTTTCTCGAATTTTTTTCTGTTCTACTCACGCTTCTTAGGAAAATTTTTTCACAAAATAAGAATGGCAAAATAAAATTATTACCGTTAATAAAGGGGCGCATGAAAAGAGCCTAAACCAGATTTGTATTAAAAAGAAATAACAATACGAAAGTGAAGTGATAAGAAGATGAAAAAGAAAGAAACGAAACGAAAGCAATTGTATATCACAATGATAAAAATCAGAATGTTATTTAATTTTTGGGGACGAAATCATTTTGGAAGTAATTTTTCAATATCCAAAGATGTAAAGCAAGTTTTCTTCACATGCTATAAACATTTGTATGTATATAGACGGTTTATATGAATGCCTTCTTTGAAGCAAGTGGAATTAAAAGAGACTTCTTCCTTGGTAACGAGTTTTCTTTTTTAAAGTCGACTACCCACGTTGGGTGAAAAATATATGACCAATTTGGATGTCTCATGCTGAGAATAAACACCCTGTATATGTCCTAGTGTCGAGGAACTCGAACATGTACATAAAGAGAGGCGGAAGGTAGTGAATTGTATATATATATATATATATATATATATATATGTATATATATCTGAAGCGAACCCTGTTTCTCCCACTGGTTTTATATCGAGAAAGTAGCTTCAAAAAGAAAAAAAAAATGAAGTCGAAGAATAAGAAAAAAAACCTATAAGACTACGATTTCCGGTATCTGCGCCGTCGCCCGCCGAAAATATTTCGGTCGATTGCTTTGATGCATTTTAATTTCGATTAATCGCGAAATTGACAAATATTCAATGTTGAAATAAATTTTTATTTTTGACAGTTAAATTGGGAGAAATTGTCGAGAAAAATTTTGTAATGTTTAGTAAATGAATGATAGCATGATGATAGCATAAGTTACAAATGGCATAAATTAATATTTTAATATTAAAACAGATGGCAATTCGTTTTTTTATTATTTATTATTATTAATATATATTTATTTATCTTCACTCACTCAAATATTTCAAAACTCATTCCTCCGAAATTAGATCTATTTTGAATTTCTAATTTTAAGTTTTTCTAATCTTGTAAATTTGATTATTTGGCTAATTTCGATTCTTCTTATAAGTACAACAATTTTATTTTTAGTTTTATTTGACCTGATTCCGCTATTTTTTCGAATTGGAAATTTCTTTTGAAAATTGCAGTTTATTAAAATTTTTCGAAAATTTTAATTTTTTTCGATGTTTTTTTCATGTTTTACTTTCACCAGTAAAATAGAAATATTTTTCTTTGTATTTGTTCGAAAATGTGAATTCAGTTTCTTTCTGAAATGCTAATTTACAGTAAGTCTCTCCTTTTCAGTAGAAGTAATAAGGAAGCAAATATTTGAAAGCCAAGTAAATACGTAAGAAGAATTCTTTTATCGAAAAGCAATTAAATTGCGAAGACAACGAAAAAGAAGGAACATTTGCGGAATGTTTTTCAATTTTCGATGATGAAAAGAAAAAAAGGGAAGTTTCCCGGAGACAAGTTGATGAACGCCTTCCTGCATGAAGTTTATATTGGCTTAACATGCGTTATGACATGGTCTTGGTCTGCACGTGTTGTCTTGGTTGGTACTGTTTTTTTCAGTTGGTTTACTCTGTCAATCGAAAAAAACTCGCGATGAGGAGGATGAGTGACTCTCGATAGGGATCATAAACGCATAGGGACGCGTTCGACAAGATCGCAAAGCCGAACCACGTGTGAATTCGTGAGAATCTTTTGTGGCCGTCGAGCTCAGGTCGAGCGGATGACCTTATAAGGAGCGAGCTAACATGCATCTCCTCCACTATGTTACACGTACAGGTATTATATATCTACGTACGCAACTTGGTCTCATTTGAACGATCGCTTCGTCGAATTAAGTTAATTTGTCCATCCAACTCTCATTATCCATTATACATATTACATCGCTCTTTTATATCTCCTGAATACATCACTACTTCGTAAACTCGATAATGATGTGCAAAATAATTATGACAAGAAAATTTAATTATCGTATTATTCTCGTTCATAAGGACGATCCCCCTTTTTCATTTTAAATAAACAAGATCTTTTGTAAATATAGCGTTTTATGGACTTGGAGAAAAAAACGATACAATAGTTGATAAACGAAAGATTAAGAGGAATTTTAATTTACAAACGAGGAGCAGAATTGATGTTTCTTTAATTATATTTATTTCCTCTTTCTTCTTCTTCAAAAAATTTTTTTTATGGACTTTCTTAAAATATTTTCATTTTTTTTCTTTTCTGTAGAAATTCAAGTAGAAATTTATTTTTCCGGAATATTCGAGATTTTCTTATCAACCTCTAGAACTTTTGCATTTTTGAATTTATTTATTTATTTATTTATATATGTTTACTGGCACAAATCCCTCTTGAACAAAGTAGGGGAGACCGGGGCGTAATGGATCACTTAAATTTATTCAAAGGTGGTAAATCAGAGTAATTTCGGTTTTTGATCAAAATAATGTACTTGGCATACTGTAAGTTTGTACCAAGTTTCATTGTTATTCATTTATTATTGTTAAAAATATGGTATATCTTTTTCACAATTACTTGTAAAAAGTTTTTGTATATCAGGTTTTGAGCTTTAAACATTTGTTCTTAAAGAACAATTTCCAATTTTTGTTTAATACTTACGATATTGATAAAAAATAACAAAATTTTCAACAAACACCTCCGGGGCGTATCGGCTCGCTTATTCTATATTAAGAAAAACCTATTATTTTTAAAATATTAGTAAAATAATCCTGTCAAGTTAAATTTCTTATAATTTATATATTAATAAGTACCCTTTATTAAAAAAATAATAAGCTGAAATTAAATATGTTCCATTTTCAATATTCTTTGTTATAAATGTACAATAGAAACCAAAATTGTCAACATTAAATAATATTTCATGATAAAAATTATGATTTCATTGCTGATTCAATACGCCCCGACCCGAGGCGAAATGGCTCACCTTGCATTTCTTCAAAAACATTGTTCTAGAAATAAAGAATAAGTGATATTAGGGCGTATTTTTTTTAAATTAAAAGCTGAAATGTTAGGCTAAGTTTTCCATATGATGAAATGTTTATTAAAGCAATAACGACAAAGTTAGGCAACAAAAAGTGAAAAGTGATCCATTACGCTCCGGTCTGCCCTACTTAACAATATTAAAACTAAACAACAACGAGTTAGCAAAGAAATGTTCAAACATTATTAATATTAAGGTTTGCTAACTTCCGATTCCTCACAAATTTGCACAGTGGCATTGTAAAAAAATGTATTTATCTTTTGAGATATGAATTATTGTGTCTACCATTTCTTTTAACTTGATTAACTAAATTGAAAAATAAACGATGGAAAATAGAAATGGATTTAATAAATTTAATTTCGATCCGTTTGGTTTTTGGATTTGTTGAAATTTTCGACTTTCTTGTAGAGTCTTCAAAATTCAATTATCCCTTCAATTAAAATTACTCTAAATGTTAGTTTATCAACATATCTGTGATTTTCGAGATTTTTAATTATATTCTGTTTGAAATAGCAGAATAAAAATTTTTGCAATTTTATTGTTTTTTTGCATTGAACATTTTAATGAAATGACATGTATAGAAAAATTAATTATTGCATAAATAAATAAAAATTTGGAAAAACCGAAAATTTATGGAATTAAAATTTTAGATAATAGCTTTTATAAAATTCAAGATTGCAAAAAATTAAAGAATGTGGAAAGCAGAAAATTGATGCAAATAAAATTTTTAATATAATTATAATAAGTTTGGAATTGACATTTTAATTAAATTTCAAATTTCAAAATCTACAGTTAGCAAAAAGAAACTAAAACTTCGAGTTTTGGTAAACAGAAAATTTTGATAAATTCCGAATTTAAGATTTGGAAAGAATTTTTTTTTTATTATTTCCAAATGTGTATTCAAGAGTATGAATTCTGTCTTTTTGGCAAAAACAAAGCAATAAGTACCAAAGAAACCGTAAGAAAAAAAGTGTTAGTTTTCTTTTGTTTTCTTTGAATTTTATTTTTTGTATATAAATGAGATGATATTGTTTTGTACTTTTCTTTGCACTTCGCAGTGATTGTTGATTATTTGTGTCTCGTCTCGCACCAAACATCAAGTTTGAATATGGTTTTGTTGCTTCTGGACATTTTGAAATCATTGAATACATATTGTGTATATTAATACCTATTTATTTTCGACATGATAGTTTTCAACAAAAAATGATTTATCACGTTCATATTGAATTACACCTTTACTTGTCACTTACATATTCCCCTCAACACTTCTCTGTCTCTCCGTTTAAGGTGTAGGGTATTTAAAGTGATTTACAGTTAGGTGCTTATCCTGTTGCAGTGTACAACTTCCAAACAAAATGGTTACAAATGCTTTTACGAGCTGATCAACATTTTTACAACTGCATCTCGCGCAATTGAAATTTACACCAAATTTTACAAGTGTCTTCCGATTGACGACACCTTCTTCTCTCGATCCTTTTCTTTTCTTCGCACTTCAAACTTATTTGAATATCAGTTTTCCGCAAGATGAAACTTTTTTTATGGAAACAATTTGAAAATTATTTTCTTTTATGTAAATTGAAGACTCGATTCGTTTTTTTCCTTATTTAAATCGTGAAAAATAATTTCAAAGTAATTTTGTTCAATTAAAGATTTTTGAAATTGGAGACATGATAAAGAAAGAAAGAAAAACTTTACCCTCGAAATTACGAAAACAATTTGCAAATAATTTTTTCCAAATTGTAACAATTTTTAAAGTAAAGATTTTAAAAGTGCCATTTACAATTTTCATAAATAAATTAACTTCAAAACATTTTAATTTAAAATTTTATAAAACTTCAATTTTGAATAAATGAATTTAATTATTTTCATAAATAATCAAATTTTTCCAGAGATTCAATTAAATTTTCAAAAATAGTAATATTTGTTTCACAAATTTTAACAAATTTCTATTGAAATTCTTTGAAAATATAACTGTAGAATTATTTTTTTTAACAGTTTAATGAATTTTTCCGAAATTATTTCAAGTTTTTCTTTTCTCAATATTAACCACTTCACTGACAGGGCGGCCTTCCAAAAGGCGTTCCACGCGCCCAACTCCAGACTGGCAAAAACACCGAAATGGCGTTCCTAATAAAACTTTATTTTTAAAGTGTGTATACTACTTTTAACTATACTACAAAGCAATACTTCTATAATTTAGACATCAGGGAACAATTTGACCAAATTTTCGACCTACAGGTTAAAAGATAAGTCAAATTTGACTTATATATTGCTTCCTCATATATAGAGGAAGTATTGTTATACCAAAATTTTTCGACTTCGATTTTTTTACATATCTTTGTTATTTAACCCCAGGAGTCCAAAAATGACATTTTTAAAAAATGTCATTCCGTATGTGTGTGTGTGTGTGTAAACATCACATTTTCATAAATATCTCCAAATTATGAGAAGCTTTTGGACTGAATTTTTTTTTAAATTGCAGGTCTCATCTGCGGACATAAAATAAGAGTACTTTGAGATAAATTAATAAAGTTTAACTATTTATTTTTTTGAATTTTAATTTTTCAAAAAAACGTTTTTTGCCCATAACTTTAAAAAAAGGTTAGGACACCTATAAATGTTTTTCTCTAATTTTGTAGAGTTTTTTTAGACGCATCTTTTCAGCTCTCAATGAACATTTTACGTCCATATTCAACGGAGATATTAAACTTTTAATAATCAAAAATTTTGGAAAATAAGACTTGTTTGAAAATTTTGTTGAAAAATGTAGAAATAACTTTAAAACTGTCATTATCATCTTGTAGAGCATCAAAAAACGCTTCGATTGACCTTTTTTTGTAAGCTAATTCGATTAGAATTAAAAAACTTATTTATATTTTAAAAAACAGAAATTGTGATGGAAATTTAAAAAAAAATTTGTTAATGTGGAAGTAACTTTGAAAACTTGAAAAATATCATTTTCCAAATCATTTCTAAAATTTTATAAAAGAAAATAATTAGTCATAAAATACCATAAAAATCAAAATCGCTTATTTGTCGAAACTGAATTTTTAATCAAATAAAGAGAAAATAATATTACAGCAATTGATAATAATTGTTCAAAATTTATACTTTATTATTATCAACATCTCTATGAGGAAGCAAAGTGTTCATGAAATGAACACAACGAGATTTACGAAAACGAATGAAATGAACACCAAAATTATAACGAAAATGTATAACTTGGCAGCGGTTTCTTAATATTAAGTTTCCATCAATAAAAGTTGTTATTAACTGAGATCTTTTTTTAAAACAATTTATTAAAATTAATCATTTAAATAAATTGAAAATAAATTTTAATTTACATAACAATAAATGTAAAATAGGGGATAAAAATAGGTTAATATTACCTATATGTATATGTACAGTATTTATAATAATAATAAATGGCTATCCAACCACTTTCTTAAGCAAATATGTAAATAGGAGAATCGAGAGCTATGAAAGAGAAAATAGACCAAAAGTCGAATTAGATTTTTCAAGAGTCATTTCTGTTCCCTATATACACGTATCATGAAAACTTTTAACGTCATTGTCATCTTTAAATCCGTGAATAAAACGGAAGATAGCCTTATCAAACTTCCCAAAACCCGTTTTTTGAAATTCGAGAAAACAAACTTAATATATAAAATTAATTGTAAAAATTGTAACTCTCGTTATATTGGACAAACTTTCAGATACTTAAAAAATAGAATTTACGAACACAAGTAAATGCCTTAAATAAACGGAAAATTTTGGAAATGTTTCATAAGGTAAACGTACCAATTGTCGAGGGTGGTTCCTATTGTCGAGTAAACAATCTTCGAAATTTATTTAAACATTGTAGTACATTGTAAATGGAAAAAAGTGATGAATATTAATTTTCTTATGCATTATAAATGTAAAAAAAATTTATTAATATTATATTCACAAACAAATGAGACATTTTAGACAATATTTTTTGGTTATTACCATGGTAACATCGACAAATGGGACACCCTCGGCAAATGGTACACTTACCCTATTTTAAAAGAAAAAAATTCTATAAATTTTAGAAGTGATGTTGAAAATTTGAGTATTTTATATTTAAATTTAATAGATTAATTCCCTTTCTTAAAGGACGTTTCGTTTCTTTTCACAAACTATGTTATCTATATGGACTTTGTCTACACCCACTATCACTAGTGTTGCATTCGAGCGAGAAATCGCTCGAAAAGAACGAGAAATCTCGTAAAGAATACAATGAAAACAATTGAATGTGATTTAATATTCAATTGTTTTCATTGTCTTCTTCACGAGATTTCTCGTTCTTTTCGAGCGATTTCTCGCTCGAATGCAACACTAACTATCACCTTTACGTTTACATTGACTTTTATAATCTATGGAAAACATGTGTTACATGTTAAATATGTGGCAAAAACACTTTGTTTTTCTAATTTTAAAAGTTTTCTTTAAAAAATAATTTATTTATTATTAAAAAAAAAAGTTTTAGATAAGAAAGCTTTAAATTATGTGATACATTATTATTTTTAAACGTGTTTCTTGAGTTTTTATATGGTTTCTTTTGAGAAAGTACGACATATTTTTAAAGGTTATGTTAAAAAAAAAAATATTTTTATGTATTTATTTATTTCTGACTTATTGTCTGGTACGTATGGTTTTCTGAGAAAAAAAACCGATAATCATTTAAACCAGAATTGTTACGTATGTTTATCCCGTCGTTTTTTTACAGACTTTATGTTTTTCTGGCGAGGATGCGGAATACTGCATCGAAACGCGTCAAAAATCTTTGATGAAATTTAGACAAATATAAGCTACTAGGCCACAAAAAAGCAGGATAACATCTTTAAATCTATTATACATGGCTTAAAACACAACACATTATATTATTATTATATTATACTATAATATTATATTACAATATTGTATATAAATATCTTATTTTAATAAAAAATACGATTTTTATTGCGTAAAATTGGAAAAAAGTGGAACGCCAGTTGTTGAAGTAGTCGATTTCAACTTTCGAAAAAACATTGAAAATCTAAAAAACTGAAGTTTTTATTGTGATAATCTTGTCCACTGATGTCTAAACTATAGTTACAGTGAAGTGGTTATTTGAAGAATTTTTGAATAAGCGAAATTTTGTAAAATTGAATTGTAAACAAATGGATTTGAAAATCCTGAAGGAACTTTGCACAAAGTATTAAAAATAATTGATAATTATTGAAATCTTTCAAATAATTTTAGTATAATATTTTTGAAAAAAATTATGTTTTCCGAAAAATTTAATTAATATTTTATTTTAAAAAATTGAAACCTTGTGAGGAATTTAAGAAAATAATTTTATTAATTTTTTTAAATAGTTGAATTCATGTGAACAGTTTTTTAGAATATGTAATAATTTTTAGAGTGATTCGGAATATTCTTTAAGATGAGGGAAAAAGTCAAAATTTTGTCCGGAAATCATAGAACTATCTGAGGAAAACTAATTAAATTTTGTATGGCGAACCCGATGATAATAATTTTTTCCAAAATGCAACAATTTTTTTCATTGGAGACACGATCCTTTTTTTATCCACACTTCAATTTTAGGAAATAAAAATTTGTTTTCCAAAGTTGAATATTTTGCTTACAATTTTTTTTATAGTGAAAATAATGAAGAAGTAATTTTTTTGTCTCTAGTGAGATTTTTATTTACTTTCGTCGCATGCTTCAGATAGAAATTGGCTTTTTTGCTTTATACGGTTTTGATTGATGTTTCTTTTTCTCTGCACTATATAATAAGTCATTCTTTTTATTCAATATATATAAAAATGTGTCGTAAACTATAGATAGTTAATATAAAAGACTGTCTTGGGAAACGTAATGGAGATAATTATAAAAAAGCAGTACATTTTTCAAACAGCATTTAGTCATTTTCTTTTCCCAGACCATCTAAAGAAGGCTTTTTTATTTGTTCTAGGAGGACACAGCTTCCCCGAGGTCGGACATCTGTGGCAACGATAGCGAAGGGGAAAACGATAGTGACGTGGAATCGCCTGTGTCGAAAGACTCAAAGAACCACACAGGCGAGTTTCTCATTTATTTTATAATTTCTTAACAAGAGAGAGAAAGAGCATTGCAAAACCTTAAATTGTATCTACAAGTATTGTATTTACAAAGTGTCATCAAATCTTGATTTTTTTTGCTTTCGATTTTAGAAAGTTTTTTATTTTATTTCTCTTTTGCTTTTGAAGCTTTTGTTTCATCCCTCGATTATTATAAATCACTTCCAACTTTCTTATTCAGTCGTTTCGCTCAGCCTATGTAGTTCGAATTAATTGTTTATTATTAATTAAAAAATTATTATTAAAAAAACATTTAATAGAATGAAGTAAAAATTTTGCTAAATTTATATTTCTGTAGGTTTAAATTCAGTTTAAGAGAAATAGTTTTAAATATAATTTTTGCTGAACGAAAATTCGGTAACTAGGATCAAAAATTTGGTCAATTCTAATTTTTTATATTTTTATTTTCAATACTTTTAATACATCAGGGAAATTCTCTTATTTATTCCGTGAAATTAATGGAAAAATCACAAAATTTCAAGAGGAAAATTTTTTAGAAACCCTGGTATTAGGAAATCCTAATTTAGAAACGAGTATATATGCAAATTAGGTAAAATGAGACATTCTTATGCATTTTGTTTTGGAAAGAAAAATAAATTCATGGTTAAATTTGAAGAGAGATAGTCTTAGGTTAGTTTTATTGAAAGACTAAGTAAGGAACAATAAGATTGTCAGACGAAGATATTCTTATTTTAGTTGTAATTGTGTAGAAGGAGATAAATCATGGTACTTTAGGTAGTCCTTATGAGGCTTCTATTTGACCTATGGGTAATGTGTTATTACACGTTTTTTGACCTATACATAAAAAATAGGTTAAATTAGAAATAGATTTTGTCGGTATGTAATGCCGTTATTGGACCTATTTTTTTACCTGTAGGTCAACAAATAGGTCAAATTTGACGTAAGTTTTGACGGTTCCTTGGGAAAGGGCCAGAAAGGTGATTTTTGAAGCATTTTTGTTAATATAATACTATTTTAAAGTAAATGCAGATAATAGAAATGAATTTTCAAAGTAAAACAAGGCTAAATTTATAAGGGAAATGAAGTTTTAAGAAAAAAAGGATAATTTTGTTCAAAAAATTTATTCACACTGAAAAAAGGTTAGAATTTGATAATTCCTTGTTACTCTAACTTACCGACATTAGATATTTCTCGGATGCGGTAAGCACGATTTTGTATTAAATTTAATTATTTTATAACTAATGTTTTTTAATTTATTTATTTTTACAAAAAAACAATTAAATACACTTATGTTAAAAATATTTAAAATAAAAAACTACTTACGGTGTTCGGTGCAATGTAATACATTCGCTTCTTACATTGAGCAGTTACTTTGTGGTTAAATACCGTGCGCGAGATTTTTCTCGTGTATAAGGGAATTTATATTTAACTAGTCATTAATTCTTTAAAACAATTTAAATAATACTTTTTTATATAAGAATTTCAAAAACGACAGGTTTAATAAACATATAAATATGTGTGGTTAAGTATTTCAATAAATTTAGCACCTGTCAATGTCTCAAATACATAGTGACGATATTTTTATAGCATATGCTATAGGCAATCCGCAATAGAACCACTCATTGAAACGAAAGCATATGCTTTCATTTTCAAGAGCGCGCTTCTTTAGAGCAAACAACTTTTCATTTGATTTAAATTTACACGCATTTTCTTCAAATTTATCTATTAGATGCTTCCAAGAAGACTAGAGACAGGAGAAGTAACTCAAATGGTGGGGAAAAAGTTGAAATTGAGAGCAATGAAGGAATGAATATGCGCAGAAACCCAATTTTCGTCTACTGCACCATCTACTTGCCAAGTACGACACCTACATTGCCCTCATATTGTCACTCACCGTTCTCTGCAGGAATAAGGCTAACTTACTCCTCCTGTCTCTAGTCTTCTTGGATGCTTCAAATGAATAATGTCAAAGAAGCAATAAACTATTCTGTTGCTATATATAGATGAGCTATAGAAACAATTTGTAGAATATCATTAATTTAACAGTACCGTACTTTTAATTTAAACTGTTTCATTTTTTCGTTTTAAGCAATATGCTGTTCGATTAATAAATGTGTCATTGATTCAATAACAAGAAATTCAATAGCATGGAGCTATTTGATTCAACAGCACTTTTTTCAGTGTAGTGTAAAAATACTTGGCATAAATATTTATTACACACTAATGAACATTGTTTACACTGTAAGTTTTTGATCACTAAAAATTTTTTAGACAAACGACACTCTTGAACTTTAAAAATAATATATGTGACGCGACACGAGAAAAGGGACCTATTGTTAAAAAATTCCATTTTGAGATTACGATGCTATTCGATAGATTTTTATTGGCTCTTTCACGTAAAAAAATGAGAAGTTAAAAATCTGAAATAGTTTAAATAATATAAAGCCCGAAATTTGAACGTGTCCGCGTAAATACACGGGGTTTCTGCTCATGGCGTCACTTTAAACGCTCCCCCTGTAAAATTCTCTTTCGAGGCGATAGGTCCCTTTTCTCGTGTCGCGTCACATATAGAAAGTGAATTTATCATTCGGTTTTCAAATATTAAATGAGAAAGAAGTTTTAAATTTTCCGAATCAATTTAACTAATAATTAAATATCTCAAATAAATCTCTATAAGCTCATGGGATTCATATGTATCGACAGCACAGATGCCCCAATACAGAAATCTGCTTAATCTAAATTCTTAATCTGAACTTCCTACGTTATCATCAAAATAATGTAGGAAGTGATAGTATATATCAAGGAACTTGGAGAATCTCGGGGTGCATGTAGCTCAGTAGTCAGAGCAGTCTACCGGCAATAGAAATATCGTGGGCTCGTATCCCACCATGCTACCTCTTATTTCTGAGTTCTTTGATAATTTTGAAATTATTAAATGATTTCGAAAATATTTTTCAGATTAAGCAGGTTTCTGTATTAGGGCAGCTGTGCTGTAGATACATATGAAGCCCATGAGCTTATAGAGATTTATTTAAGATATTTAATTATTTGTTACCTTGATTCGGAAAATTGATAGCTTCTTTTTCATTTAATATTTAAAAATAATAATTTGACACTGAGTAAGAAAAAAAGAATATGTGGGTCAGAATTTCTCAAATGGATCACTTCAAAAAAAATATTTTTTATTTCCATCCAAAATAATTTTTTTTTACTCCTGGTAGAATAAAAGAAAGACCCTGAAAATTGTAGGCCAAAAAAAATGTTTTTGTTAATGTTATTAATAATTTAGTTTTTATGTAGTCTTAAATTAAAAATTTTTTTTCTCGAAATTTTTTTTTGGCCCATAAATAATAGAATTTTATAAATATTTTATTAAAATTTTTTAAAAATAATTTTAATTAAAAAATTGATCTTGTAAATCAATTTATTAAATTTTTTACAATAGTACCTAATTAAATTTTTTAGAAAAATTTTATTACAATAAAATAAATGAATCATTTCGAGAAATTTTAATAAAATGTATTAAAAATAATTGAATTCCTATCAAAAAATTAAATTCTTACGAATATTTTTACTATTTAGAAAAATAATTTAATCATTTCAAAGAATTTTATTAAAATTATATTGAAAATAGTTAGATTTCTTATGTGAATTTTACACCCAAAAAAATATTTTTAATTTTATACGATTCCTCTTCTTTTGCAGCATTGTTTCCTCTTATATGTGGGCATTAAATTTTTCTTTTCAAATTGAGAGGATTTTTCTTTTTTATTATTTGTTATTATATATCATTTTTTAACCAATTTGAAGCTGTGTTCAGAAATACAAAAGAAACTTAAAAATCTTCTTTTTAATGTAAATTTGTTTTAATTTCAGAGGAATAATTCCAATCAATAAAGAAAAATTAAAATTCATCTTTTAGTTAAAAAACTTTCAAATCTAAAAAAAATTCCTTTTTTTTGTTGATAAACCTTCGTATATTAAAAATAAAATGTAAAAATAACTGTTAAGCGAAATTTTCTTCTCACTTTGAGATTTTATTTTTTTCGGTGTATTGTTTATTAAAGTACTTGAAGTATTCCGAACAATTTTATTATTTATAAAAACAATTGAATTTTTGCTAAGAATTTTAAAAAACTTTTCGAAAATAATAATAAATGAAAACTCATTAGTAAAATAGTTAATCATTTTTCTCGTTAAGTACAAAAAAAGACCCCAAAAATTCTAGAACAACTAAATTTTTGTTAATATTCTTGGCAATTTAGTCTTTTGTTGACTTAAATATAAAAAAATTTCTAGAAATAAAGTTGACCGATTTAAAAATATTAAATCGGATTTTCTTCTTTATAATACAAAGTATTTAAAAATAATTTTAGGGTCTAAACAAATTTATTTTTAATAGTTTTTTAAATAATTTGTTTATAAAATGTTAATAACAAATTGTGATCTGCCCACGTTAATTATGAAAAAAGTTAGTAAATAATAACCGCGGGCGTACAAAGCGATACAAGACGTTAAACTATATATATAATTATATTGTTATTTTATTAGGTATATTGTAATATTAGTATTTTTTAATCAAAATGTTATATAAATATACGAATAATTAAACTGTATTACTTTTTCCTTAAAAATGGAGACTGTTAGGATTTGTTCAAACTTATAGTGTAGCGCCAGTGCACACAGGTGCCATGAGAGCCGTGCTTGCGAGTCATATATCGCTCTGCACCGCGACACTAATTATTTAATAACTTTTTTTGTAATTGATGTACATTTTTTTTCTAAACGTTTTTTTTCTCAGGGGGATATTGGCAATACAATACAATTTTTATTTTTTTTCTAAAAGGCGCAGAACACAATTTGTTATTAACAATTTATAAACAAATTATATAAAAAACTATAAAAAATTAATTTTTTCAAAAACAAAAATTATTTTTAAATACTTTGTTTCAAGAAGAAGAAAACCCTTTTTGAATTTTTAAAATCGGTCAACTGGATTTTGAGAAAAAAAATTTTTAATTTAAGACTACATAAAAACTAAATTGTTAATAACATTAACAAAAAATTTTTTTTGGTCTACAATTTTCAGGGTCTTTCTTTTACTCTACCAGGAGTAAAA
Source organism: Leptopilina myrica (nomen nudum) (assembly GCA_032872475.1). Classification (NCBI taxonomy): domain Eukaryota; kingdom Metazoa; phylum Arthropoda; class Insecta; order Hymenoptera; family Figitidae; genus Leptopilina; species Leptopilina myrica (nomen nudum). The sequence continues at coordinate 11,858,063 of CM065467.1, forward strand.
AAAATTATTTTGGATGGAAATACAAAATATTTTTTTTAAAGTGATCCGTTTGAGAAATTCTGACCCATATAATTTAACTTTATTTATACGAATCGAATATACTTCCGAATAAGGGGGACCTCCGATCTCAATGAAAATTGGTATACCAACGTATTTTGATGCGCTGATTACGAAAATGATAATGAAATTTGGCGCAAATTTCATCTTTATGGTGAAAACCATAAAATTGTGGTTTTTTGCGTATAATTAGTAAAAAACGAAAAATTTTGAAAAACTTCTTAAACAAAAGTTATAGATCTCACCAAAATACACATTTTATGTTCTTATTAATATTTGCTAAAATCCATTATTTTCCGAGAAAAATGTAAAAAACCGTGTAAGGAAATTAGGTGCGGCGGGCTTCGCCCGCCTCTGAGTGGTATTTTTTAGTGGCACATAAAAAAGGTCTCTTTTTTAAAAAAGTTGGAGGGGGATTTGGTTCTGGGTTGGGTACCTTTTAGTACCAACTAGAAAGTCACTTTGACTCCCTTTCTATTTTAAAACGTGTAAGGAAATTAGTTGCGGCGGGCTTCGCCCGCCTCTGGGTGGTATGCTGTTTTATGGTTTTTTACATTTTTCTCGAAAACTAACAGTTTGAGAAAAAAATTGTAAAGACATAAAATTTGTATTTGTGTGAGATCTTTATCTTTTGTTTAAAACATTTTTTTTAATTTTGCGTTTTTCATGAGTTAAATGCAAAAAACCACAATTTTTTATGGTTTTCACCATAAAGATGGAATTTGCTCCAAATTCCATTATCATTTTCATAATCAGCGCATCGAAATACGTAAAAAAACTATATTTTGTTAAAATTGGTTGTTCTTTTTAGCAAAAGTATATTTTAACTCGTTTTTACGGTGTTTTATGGTTTTATACATTTTTCTCAGAAAATAATGGATTTTAGCAAATATTGATAACAACATAAAATATGTATTTTGGTGAGATCTATAACTTTTGTTAAAGAAGTTTTTCAAAATTTTTCGTTTTTTACAAATTATAGGCCAAAAACCACAATTGTAATGTTTTTTATGGTTTTCACCATAAATATGAAATTTGCGCCAAATTTCATTATCATTTTCGTAATCAGCGCATCAAAATACGTTGGTATACCAATTTTTATTGAAATCGGAGGTCCCCCTTATTCGGAAGTACACCCTATGAATCTTATATAATTAACATAAATATCATACACCAAAACTAAATAAATATTTATATTTACTAGCGACAAATACCTCGCTCGCTAACGCTCGCTCGGTTAAAATTTAACTTATTTGTTTTTAATTATTTATTTGCATTTTATTATTTTATCTATATTAACATATTATTATTTTTTCTGTATTTGTATTTTGTTATTATTTTTATTATTATTATGTATTATTATTATTATTATAAATAAAAATATGAATATTATAAGATATATTCTTCTATTATTTAAATTAGTTTTTGAAATTGATTATAGCAATACAGGTTACTTAAAATATGTAAAAAAATTTTGTTAGTGTTATAGATTAAAATTTTTTTTTAATTTAGGTCCCTAAGCAATTGTCCGGATGTATGTAATTTTGTATGTGTATTAGTGGATCTCGTTTTTGTGAACGCGATAACTTAAGACGTTTCAACGACTTTATTTAAATATTGCTAGATATATTTATCATAATAATATCTCAAAATGAATTGATAAAATTTAAAAAATCCTTAAAAGAAAAATTGGTATATATTAACTTTACATTGCAATTGAATTTATAGAATTAATAACAATAAAAAAAATTTAAACTTCTATTAAAAATCATTTTCTATTCATCATTAACATATGTAAGGACCAAATACCTAGAATAAATAATAAATGAATCAGAACGAAAATACGAAAGGTCTGCATTTGGCCATATGGGAGATTCCACGTCAAGTGATCAAGGGGTCTTACGGTGTAATGTTTACTTTAATAATTTTGCTTCCTCATACTGAGGAAGTATTGTAATACCAAAATTTTTCAGGTTCGATTTTTTAACATATCTTTATGTTATTTGACCTCAGGAGTTCAAAAATGAGATTTTTACAAAATGTCATTCCGTATGTGTGTGTGTGTGTGTGTGTGTAAACATTACATTTTCATAAATATCTCCAAATTATAAAGAGCTATTGGGATGAATTTTTTTTTAAATTGTAGGTCTCATCTGCGGACATAAAAGTGAGAGTACTTTGAGATAAATTAATAAAGTTTAACTATTTATTTTTTTGAATTTTAATTTTTCAAAAAAACGTTTTTTGCCCATAACTTTAAAAAAAGGTTAGGACACCTATAAATGTTTTTCTCTAATTTTGTAGAGTTTTTTTAGACGCATCTTTTCAGCTCTCAATGAACATTTTACGTCCATATTCAACGGAGATATTAAACTTTTAATAATCAAAAATTGGATGACCTATTTTTCAAGCTATTTCGATTAGAAATAAAGAAGTTATTGATATTTTAAAAAACAGAAATTGTGAAAAAAAATTTCATGTGAAAGTATTAAATAAAGAGAAAAAAATATTACAGCACTTAAGAATAATTGTTCAAAATTTAAACTTTATTGTTATTAACATCTCTATGAGGAAGCAAAGTTTTCATGAAATGAACACAACAAGATTTACGAAAACGAATGAAATGAGTACCAAAATTATATAACAAAAATTTATAACTTGTTTTACTATTGAACTATTAAACATACAAATTTGACAAAGTACATTTTGGAAAGGTTTTTTCATGCTCTTTCGATTGGAAATAAGCATTTTGAGAAAAAAAAATTTTTGACCCAAAAAAATGTTGATTTTTGTAATTAGAAATTTTGTCTAGTGCACTCAGAAAAAGAGTTGGCTGCCATAACCAATTAACCCATTAAGTCCCATGAAGAAACCAGCCATTGTATTAAAAATCTAACAATCGGAATCATAGGCAAATGGAAAAAAAGATATACCTGTTTTTTTGTTTTTAATTTCCAATTGTTTAACAACAATTGTTTAAACAAATTACCAAAAAATTAAAATTTTTTGAAATCTGTTAAAGCCAATCGATTCTACGTGAAAAATAAGAATATTTTGTATAGGTCATTTTTCTCTCCAAGTCGTATTTTGTTTATAAAATTGTTATAAACAAATTAAGCTGCGTAAAGGGTGTTTCATCCCAAGTATAAACAAATGAATTTTAAGTTAAACTAACAATTGGATTCATACGCAAATGGAAAAAAAAGATATACCTGTTTTTTTGTTTTTAATTTCCAATTGTTTAACAACAATTGTTTAAACAAATTAACAAAAATTAATTTTTTTGAAATCTGTTAAAGCCAATCGATTCTACGTGAAAAAATAAGAATATTTTGTATAGGTCATTTTTCTGTCCAAGTCGTATTTTGTTTATAAAATTGTTATAAACAAATTAAGCTGGGTAAGCAATTGTTGTTAAACAATTGGAAATTAATAACAAAAAAACATGTATATATTTTTTGTCTATTTGCCTATGAATCCAATTGTTAGTTTTACTTAAAATGCATTTGTTTATACTTGGGATGAAACACTCTTTACCCAGCATAATTTGTTTATAACAATTTTATAAACAAAATACGACTTGGACAGAAAAATGACCTATACAAAATATTCTTATTTTTTCACGTAGAATCGATTGGCTTTAACAGATTTCAAAAAAATTTTAATTTTTGTTAATTTGTTTAAACAATTGTTGTTAAACAATTGAAAATTAAAAACAAAAAAACAGGTATATCTTTTTTTTCCATTTGCCTATGAATCCAATTGTTAGTTTAACTTAAAATTCATTTGTTTATACTTGGGATGAAACACCCTTTACGCAGCTTAATTTGTTTATAACAATTTTATAAACAAAATACGACTTGGAGAGAAAAATGACCTATACAAAATATTCTTATTTTTTCACGTAGAATCGATTGGCTTTAACAGATTTCAAAATTTTTTAATTTTTTGGTAATTTGTTTAAACAATTGTTGTTAAACAATTGGAAATTAAAAACAAAAAAACAGGTATATCTTATTTTTCTATTTGCCTATGATTCCAATTGTTAGATTTTTAATACAATGGCTGGTTTCTTCATGGGACTTAATGGGTTAAATAGTTGCTATAGCGCGATCCAATTAATTGGTTAGCACATCCAACTATTGGATACTGTATCCATGCGAAAAGGTACCCCAGCTATGTATGTAATGCAGCTAAGGTAATGCAGCTAAAAAGTTGGATGTATTAACCAAGAAATAGTTGCCCCATCCAATTAATTGGATCGCGCTATAGCAACTATTTAATTGGCTATGGCAGCCAACTCTTTTTCTGAGTGTGGTTTGAAAATTTTTGAACATTTTCAGCAATCTGAAATTTTCACATTATTATAATTAATAACCCCGAGGTGCCAGCGGGCTGGCACTTTGCAGAAAAATTGTTATGACCAATAGGTATAAAAGGACCAATAATACATGAAAAAAATCCTACCCATTTTTTTTCAATATCACAAGTATTATTCTTATATTTGTGTACGGAACCCGTCAATTCAGTGCGAGTGCAACTCGCACTTGTCTAGTTTTTTTAAATGTTCTGCGCGTCTTTTAAAAATTTGAAAAAAATTTCAACGTAGAATTAAAACTATAAGAAATCAAAATTCGTTGAGAACATTTATGAGCAAGAATTATTTAAAAAAGTGATTGGATTTGCTTGAAAATGGTTACTAACGCTCGCTCGGTTGTCATTTCATTTATTTCTCCTTACATATATATTTATTATTTCACATTATTATTATAATATATGAAAATTTATTATTTATTAATTAATAATAATAACAATAATAAATAAATCAATTAAAAATAATTGAAATTCTGCAATGAGTTTTATTATTTATAAAAATAATTGAATTATTGCTAGGATTTTATAAAAAAAGTTTTAAATAATAGATTTTTTAATAACAATTTAGATCATTCTCTACACGTGATAAAAAAGGTTAAAAAATTTTTTTTTAGAATTTGAGTCCATTTTTCTCCAAATCTTGACGTGATGGGCACTTTTGGAGGTCAGATTCGTGTTCAGCGATGAAAATCCTATAAGAGGTGAACTCCACGTCAACTCATCACAGATATTTTCGAGACTATTTGGGATTTGGTTAATACTTTGTATATACTCCTTAGGCGATGGGAAAAAAGTCCCCAAATATTTTTTGAAAAAAATAAAAAAATGTCGGAGATATGAAACTTTGAATTTTTTAGTACTTTTTTTTAAAAATTCATAACTTCTACTCTAATCATCCGATTTTAATTTTCAATATCAGAAATTGTTCGTAAAATACCATATTTTAAAATAAAAAATATTATAATTAACAAAAAATATTTTTGCACTACTTTTGACAAATTTGAAAAATAAAAATCGCTATTTACAAAATATGGGGTTTTAAATTTCTTTTTTATTTATACCAAAAGATGCCAAAATTTGTCTGTTAAATGATACGGTAAGTTTCATTGTGGGACCGTCATGGGTTTTCAAAAAAAAATTAAATTTAATGTGATGCATGATGAAAAAACTTTAGAAAAGACAGGGACAATAATGCAAATAATAAATAGACAAAATAAAATAATTACGGATTGGTACAAAAAACCTACTTTTTCTGAACGTACTTTAAATTATGATTCACAAAACCCTATAGCTCAAAAAATTGCAATTATTTATAATTTAACAGACAGGGCAATAAAATTATCAGATAAAAAATTCCATATTAAAAATATTAAATATGTAAAAACAGTTCTTCTTAGAAATAATTATCCTATTGATTTCATAGACAAATACATTAAAAAGCGCATTTGTTCTATTGAATCTAATATTCAAAAAAACAATGTCAATTCATTTTTATATAGAAAATCACCAAAAGTATTTTTACCATATGTACCAAAGTTATATGAAAAATCTTCATCAATTCTTAAACAATATAATATTTTAACTGTACCAACTAATAATAAAGTTTTGAATCATAATTTAATCAAAAAGGGTAAAGATATAAATAAAAAATCCGAGATTACTAATGTTGTTTATAAAATTAACTGTAAGGATTGTTCAGCTTCTTATGTTGGTGAAACAAAAAGAATGGTGGGGGTTCGTATTAACGAACACAAAAAGCTAAAATTGGTGTCACTGCTACTCATAAAAACTTACAAAAACATGACTTTGATTGGGATAATTTTTACATACTTGACAAAGAATCTAATGAGAGCAAACGTTTAATATCCGAAATGATTCATATTAATTTGCAAAAGAATGCAATAAATAAAAAAGACGATACTCAAAATCTTAGTAATTGTTATCTCCATTTCCTTAATGAGAGAAAATATTGTAGTGTTTTCTCTGTTTGGTGACACCTTGACATTTTGTCTATTTATTATTTGCATTATTGTAATAAGTTCATTGAACTTACTTTTACTATTTTCATACTTATTCTAATGACTTTATAATTGATCAGTGTATATTAGCAATCGTGTCAAGCGAGACGTTTTAGCAATCGACAAATTGTTTAATAATGTCCAAATTTTCATTTTGTTTATATTTTTTCAATGGTAAAAAAAATTTTTTTGTTTAATAGTTTTATTTTGTAAAATAATTTTTTATTTGTAAAAAGTTTTGTATGTACGTGTATTTATAAATTATAATAAAATTTCAGTTTCTGAAGAAGACGGCTGTGCCGTTGAAACGTTAAGAAAAAATTTTTTTTTTCATTATTTTAAATGACTCGGAGTGATCGATAAAGTCATCAATATTATTAAATAATACCGAGTGATAAATTCAAATTAATATTATTATTTACGTAATAGTTTTTTAATGTTGACCTGATCAAATATTAATGAATGTTGTAAATTATATGTTCCATTAAATTTTGGTAATTTAAGTTAAGATTAATACTTTACTAATTATATTATTTAATTTTTGTATTAGTAGATATATTTTATTTTGAAAGAAAACAAATCATTTATAGTTCATTAGTCAGTAGCAATTTTGTAGCTGACATTGAATATGGGCAATTTCACGTCAGATTTCATTTCACAATTTAAATTTGGCCAAAATAATCTTTTTTTTCATTCTTTAGTGAAAAAAATAGATATTTATTTATTTTTTTTGTGGACAAATTTCCGAGTTACGAATTTTTGAAAATTTGATTTTTGAAAAGTAGACATTTTTCAAATGGCTTACAACATAAAAATTATTAAAGTTACGAAAATTTCGTTAAGACAAAAAAAGCCCAGTTTTTGTGCAACTTTAACCTTTGGAGAATACACCTCTTTTTTAAATCATTTTTGAATGCTCATTGTAATTAAATATATGTGTATACAAGTGTATGTGTTTAGTGTATATGTGTGAGTATACATGTGTATGTGTTTAGTGTATATGTGTGAGTATACATGTGTATGTATTGAGTGTATATGTGTGAGTATACATGTGTATGTATTGAGTGTATATGTGTGAGTATATGGAAAATATTTTATGTATATGACATGTGTGAGTGTATATGTGTAACACATAATGAGTGTGTGATTATTATTTAAGGATAATTGTGCATGTAAAAAGTATGCATGTTTATAAGAAAAAAGTAATAGTTGGTGAGGACGCTACTGCGCATGGTCAGACGAAGAACGAAACCAACAAGGAATTAATATAATAAGGATTTATCCATTGATATCTAAATGTTAATTAAATTATTATGGTTTTAAATAATAAATAATAATAATTTTAATTAATTAATATAAAAAATTATCATAGAATATATTATAGTATCAAATAAGTTATAAACATTTATATTTAATATTAAGCGCACTCGGTAATAAATAACACAGGCCTGCAAATTTTGGCTTAGTTCTGTTACAGAAAAAGTGAAAAGTTATTCTTATAGCTTTTTTGACGTAGAATACGAATCCGATTTCAAAAATGGCCCATCACGTCGGGATTTCTTGTAATATTGCCTTAAATAGCCAAAAAAGGTCTATTTTGGCCATTTTTCGAAATTTTTTTTGGTTAACCAAAATTTTTTCTTTCAATTTGCAAAATTGCATCGTATAGTACTATATCTAAGCTTTAAAAACCATTTTTCAAAATTGCTTTACGATCTTTTAAAAAAAAGTTATGTAGTTTTGAAATTAAATGCCATTTTGCACTTGTTTATACATACTTACATTTGCATAAAAAAATTTCAAATCTATATAACTTTTTTTTAAAAAATCGTAAAGCAATTTTTAAAAATGGGTTTTAAAGCTGAGATATAGTACTATACGATGCGATTTCGCAAATTCAAAGAAAAAATTTTGGTTAACCAAAAAAAATTCCGAAAAATGGCCAAAATAGACCTTTTTTGGCTATTTAAGACAATATTACAAGAAATCCTGACGTGATAGGCCATTTTGGAAATCGGATTCGTATTCTACGTCAAAAAAGCTATAAGAATAACCTTTTACTTTTTCTGTAACAGATCTAATCCTAAATTTGCAGGCCTGTGTAATCTGAATATTTTCTCATGATTTATTTAAGCTTGAATTAAGATTAGATGCTCAAGCTTCACTCACGAAGGTTGACCGAGTCTTGAATCGAGCATGGGACGAACATTGGTGTTCCATGCTGGACCAATATTAAGTGACAATGGTACACTGAGAGAAGTCCAGGACTTAATAGTTCCCGCTAGACGTCGCTATAAGCTACTCTGCTTGTCGCGTTTGAGATGTCTCGAATCTAGGGCTCAGACACCCCGAATCGGTCAAACATTGTTCCCGCATGTGAGAGACAACTCATGGCCGACAATAAAAGTTGTAAGTAATCCTGCTTCGGGACGTTCCACGTTTTTTATCGGGGCTTGAGACGTCCCGATCGAAGGTTCACATAAGAACATTCAAAATTATCACTCAAGCCTTGCACGGGACGTATTAGTTCCCGGATTTCTCTCAGTGTATAAAGACTGCTTCAACTCTTGGTTACCCACGCTGTGTGTTCAGGGCTTAATCAAGCTTCAACTCATCGTCAGCATTGGTCTTTCTCGCCTGGGAATTATTAAACAAATATTGAATTATGAAATTTTGTTCTTTATAAAATATGAAACATTAAAGATTTTTTATTGTAATCTACAAGTAAAATACTAAAGTGTACCAATTTTCATTTCTTGAGATAAAAAACTGCGGGCGCCAGGGTAAAAAACACGCTTTTTTGACGAAATTTTTAAAAACTTTGAGTTTTTCGCTGAAAAAAATATGAAGATCAAATCTAGACTGAAAAAAGTGCTGTTGAATCAAATAGCTCCATGCTATTGAATTTCCCCTTATTGATTCAATGACACATTTATTAATCGAACAGCATATTGCTTAAAACGAAAAAATGAAACTGTTTAAATTAAAAGTACGGTACTGTTAAATTAATGATATTCTACAAATTGTTTCTATAGTTCATCTATATATAGCAACAGAATAATTTATTGTTTCTTTGACATTATTCATTTGAAGCATCTAATAGATAAATTTGAAGAAAATGCGTGTAAATTTAAATCAAATGAAAAGTTGTTTGCTCTAAAGAAGCGCGCTCTTGAAAATGAAAGCATATGCTTTCGTTTCAATGAGTGGTGCTATAGCGGACTGTCTATAGCATATGCTATAAAAATAAGGACACTATGTATTTGAGACATTAACAGGTGCTAAATTTATTGAAATACTAACCACACATATTTATATGTTTATTAAACCTGTCGTTTTTGAAATTCTTATATATAAAAGTATTATTTTAATTGTTTTAAAGAATTAATGACTACACGGAGAGAAAAATCAAGCGTTTGTAGTATGGGCAAGTTAACCTTATTTCGTAAAGAAGCACATGCGCAATAGGCGTTAAATGTGTGCTGTATTTGTATAAATTTCTACGTTATCAGCATAGAAGTTCTTCCTTTAACGCATGGGACGTCAGTATACTACGATTGCAAGAGATCCATACTATTTTAGTATATGTTTCATGCAACTGAGGTATAAAAACACGTCTTTTAAGCAGGGCGTTCATACAAAATTACCATAGGAAGTCTCCATACTACAAACGCTTGATTTTTCTCTCCGTGTAGTTAAATATAAATTCCCTTATAGACGAGAAAAATTTCGCGCACGGTATTTAACCACAAAGTAACTTGCTCAATGTAAGAAGCGAATGTATTACATTGCAGCGCGGCAGTTCTCGTCTATCATGAAAGTTAAGCAGGTTTGGTCGCGGTTACCACATGGATGGGTGACTGATTGGGAACAGCGTATTTTTCAGACTCAAAAAAATATAAAGTGTGTATGTGTGTGTGTCTGTCGTTGGAAAAAATGAAAAAAATAATAATGATGTGTATGTTAATGTGTAAAATTGAAAAAAAGATGTATATATGAAGTGTTGTGTTAAAGGTGTGAGAATTAATTATAGTATATAAAAAATATGTAAATAAAAATTTCCTTTTTTCAATTTATCGTTGGTATATCTTTAACTACATAAAAGAATTGACTTAACAGTATGGTGTTATTCAATCGATAGCAACAACTAAAAAAATTAAAAGTACAAATTTTTGAATCATAAAAATGATGCTTTTAAATTGAAAAACTATAGCACTAGTTTACAAAATTAAAAAAAATTTCTGACCTGCAGCATTTTACTATCATTTCTTATGTAGAATTCGCTCCTGAATCCGAATATGAAGTCAGATATTAAGAAAGTAGAACAGTTTTCGAGATATAGCAAAATTTCAATTTTTTGAGTTTCTACAAAAAGTGGATTCACTAATTTTCTATTATCTCCGAATGTAATCGATCGATTTTTGTTTTCATGGAAGCAAATTAAAGGTGATTAAATTTCCTATAAAAATGTATGTACAACATTTTTAATTGGACTGACGGTTTAGGAGCTCTTTATGAATTTGATTGAAATTTCTCATTATTTTTAACAAAATTTCAGAAATTGATTGACTTTTCGGTTAATTATGTCATTAAAAACGTATTTACTTCAGATTTTCTTTTTTGGACGTTAAAGTACAATTTCTTAGGAAGAAAATAAGCCATTGCCGAACAAAATTAAACTAAAAATATAGAAGATATAAGCCCTTGAATAAAAATATAGAAAATTAGTTTTTGCTCAATTTAACGATTTATTAACAAAATATCGTATTTTATCAAATTTTAAACATTAGAAGTGGCTTAAATTAGATTTGCACTGTTTGTTATGAATATTATCTGTTTCTCGAATTAAAAACCAACAAAAATCACCCATCATCGCTTCGTCCCAAAAACCTTGGTAGCGACGTTCCATGTCCTTTATTTGCTGGTGAAAACGTTCACCATGTTCATCGCTTTCATTGCCTAAATTTTCTGGGAAAAAATTCAGATGGGACGCAAGGAAATGAATTTTCAAAGACATATTTACACCTATTTCAATAAAAAGGAATTAATAAGTGAAGTTAGAAAGTTAAGGATGTATTTGCGCGACTTTTTTTAGTAAAAAGAAGACACACATACATCTTTAAAAAATGTAAGTAAATTATACCGATTTTTTTATAGTTCGTAAGTAAGTCATCGATAATGTTCTTATAATCTGGACTTTTAAAATTTCCAAAAAAGCCAGATGCGGCTAAGCAAAATGAATCCCATGCTTTTGCCTCATCTTCTGACAAAATTGAACGGAATTTGACGTCTTTCATCAGTTTTTTAATTTGTGGCCCCACAAATACGCCTTCTTTTATCTTAGCATCAGATAAAGTCGGAAACACAGTTTTCAAGTAATCGAATGCACCGCGATTAGTTTTTTGGAAACATTTTACCAAATTTTTAAAGACGCCAAGTTTTACATGTAAAGGTGGAACAATGAGCTTGTTTTGTTCGACAAGAGGATTAAATTTGACATTTTCTCGACCAATAGTAAACTTATTTCTCTCCGGCCAATCCTTCCGAACATAATGATCGTGATGTGCTCGACTGTCCCATTTGCACAGAAAACACATATACTTCGTATACCCTTGTTGCAAACCAGTCAACATAGCAACTACTTTAAGGTCTGCGCATATTTTCCAGTTATGTTGATTGTAATTTATTAAATCCAGCAATAAGGACATAGATTCATATGATTCTTTTGTATTTACAGCGTGAGCAAGTGGAATCGATGGCTTGTTGTTACCTTGGTGCAACAAAACAGCTTTTAAACTTGGTTTGTTGCCATCGATGAATAAACGCCATTCAGTTGGATCATATAACTCTCCAAATTCTTTAAACAAACCGTTTATGTCATGGCAGTAACAAACATAATTTTTTTTGAGTAGTAATTAGCAAAACGCTCGTGACGAGTTCTTTGATGAGTTACTTTAACATCAGAAGCGACAAAATTTCGTTCTTTTAGGCGTGATGTCAACAGCTCCGATTTTTCCTTTGTTAGATCTAAATCTCGTATTAAATCATTAAGTTCACTTTGTGTGTAAGATATTCTGCTTTTTTCTGGTTCAAAATCACAGTCGCTTGAATCACTGGGTTCAGATGATGTATCGATAAGTTCATACTTCCGTTTAGGGCAAATAGGATATGAAATTGAAGGTGAGTGGGGAATAGGTTTTGAAAAAGAATGCACGTCTGCATATTCAATTTTTCGATGTCGTCCACGCTGCTTTATTTTGGTTAAACAGAAATAGCAGTCAATCTCATGACACATCGGCTGTCGCCAAATTTCAGGAACATCAAATGACAAGTAACGGCTAAAACAAAATCCAGCTACTAAAGACTGTATTTATCAAAATTATAAAATTATTTAAGATTAATTGATAAATGATAAAAATATTTACGTACTTTTTGCCAGCCACCCACATATTTAAGCTAGTTCTGCAAGTATTGCACAAAACATTTGGTGTCCATGATTCATTAAGATTTTCTGGAGTAACTTTGAAATACAAACAATATGCATCTTGCAATGTAGCAGTAAACTTTGGTGGTGTCACAAAAATATATTGCCCACAGGCATAACAGAATTTGTTCGGATCATTTTTGAAAATGTATATGCGTTTTACCGTATTCATTTTTACATAAAGAAACTCAATATGTCATTAACCGGATAACAACCATAAAAAAATATAAAGTAATGACACTAGTTTTAATAACAAAGTGAAGTCAACTGACATTTTATATCATTTTCATTTCTTTTATTTTTCTTAACACTATAAATAAAATATCGAAAAATTCATAAAATTAGGTAAAAGTAATTTTCTATATTTTTATTCAAGGGCTTATATCTTCTATATTTTTAGTTCAATTTTGTTCGGCAAAGGCTTATTTTCTTCCTAAGAAATCGTACTTTAACGTCCAAAATAGAAAATCTGAAGTAAATACATTTCTAATGACGTAATTAACCGAAAATGTCATTCAATTTCTGAAATTTTATTAAGAATAATGAGAAATTTCTAACAAATTCATAAATAGCTCCTAAACCGTCAGTCCAATTAAAAATGTTGTATATACTTTTTTATAGGAAATTTATTCACCTTTAATTTGCTTCCATGGAAATAAAAATCGATCGATTACATTCGGAGATAATAGAAAATTAGTGAATCAATTTTTTGTAGAAACTCAAAAAATTGAAATTTTGCAATATCTCGAAAACTGTTCTACTTTCTTAATATCTGACTTCATATTCGGATTCAGGAGCGAATTCTACATGAGAAATGATAGTGAAATGCTGCAGGTCAAAATCTTCGTAAACTAGTGTAGTCATTGACTCAAAAGCATATACTGTTAAATTAAAAAATTTTGATCGTTAATTCAAAAGGAATACCTTCAAATTAACATAGTATGCTGTCAATTTAAGAAATATGCTTTTGTTTCAATGAAAGTGATACTATCGAATCATTAGAATCGGTGCTTTCAAAACAACAGGATATACGTTTGGCAGCCCGTTATGACACTGTTCAATGAATCAAACTTATATGTCATTGATTCAACAGCATTTTTTTCTCCGTGTAATCATGTTCGTTATATTTTTCTAAAAATCGACACATATAAATACCTAAAATAAGCAAAACTGTAGTCTAATAGGCCAAGAATAGTGAAAACCAAGGGGCCACTCACTGCCACCCGACTGTTATTAGAGCTTGCTCTCCGAGCGAAGGGCCGGTTCTAGAATCCAGCTCCTCAATTGTGAGAACCAGCAAGGCTTAAAGAATTTTCGACCTTGCAAAAAGAGATTTTAGTTTTTCGATGAAAACACCATGAAGATCAATTCTAATCACTTCCGCTATATTTTTCCTGTAATCTACACGAAAAAATGAATAAGTATGCCAATTTTCAGCTCTCTAGGAAAAAAACTGTGGGTGCCAGTAGGGGAGACTGGGGTAAACCCGCGCACAGGGTAAACCCACTCACTAGCGATTTGACGCTATAAACTCAACTTAAGATGGAGATATTTGTACTGTGAATAGTACTTAACATACAACTAATGTTAACGAACTTTCGTTTAGTTTCATGAATTCGTCATAGAATCAGAGACGGTCAATTGTTTTTAGAAGTGCAAAAAAGAAAAAATGATCTTCGGATTTTTAAGTTTTTTGATTATTATTTTTGAGACTTAATTTATTCGACAAATTTTTTTTGATGCTATTGGATGTCCTTTTTCGAAATATATATGTAGTTTTGTTTGATTTCAAAAAGATTTATTTAAATTTATTCTGAAATGTGAGAAACACATTCTGGGTAAAGCCGCTCACTTATTAAATTTGTGTAGGAAGCCGAATCAGTATTAACAGTATTTGCGTTTTTTTGGCGACCTTAAAATTTTTAATATTAAAAATATTTATTAAAAGATAAATAATATTCAATTCCTAACAATGTTATTGAATTATTGTGTAAATAGTTGAATATTTAACATTTTGAATGTCCCGCATTTCGCGATTTGTGTCTTCGTTCAGTTCACGTTTTATCATTGTTTATTTAAAAATTAAAAATTTTGAATTTCATTTGTTAATTTTTATCAATAATATAATCTATAACTTGTTACATCCAAAATTGTACCTACATTTTAATTTTCTCTTAATAAAATATTATTTAAATTCACAGTTGCAAATCATGAAACCTATACTTATTATTTAATAAAACAATATTTATTGTTTATAGAACTCATTACACTGGGTAACCAACAAATGGTCATGTTGTGTTTATTTCAAAATTTTTGTGTTTATTGAAAGTTCGGGTGTCAGTAAACAAGAAAATAGCAAAAAAAAAAATTTTAATTTATTCAAACCCTTAAAATAAAGGGTTAAATTATTAAAAAACAGTGTTTTTTGCACTTTTTGAAGTCCTGTAAAAAGAAAATGGGAAGTCATAAAAAGCTCTAATATGTCTTAAAAGAAAGCTCAAACCTTTATCTTTAAGAACCAAAACTGAAAAGTAATGTAAAAATTGCAGGGGACGTGTATTTACCGAGTACCCCCCCTAATGATTCATACGCCCTGGTAAAAATGACTGGGAATCTAAGCATTGGTGCACATCAATTTTTCATCATCGGATTGACTTCAAATTTGTTACTCGGGGGTTTTTGCGGTCGCTGATTACGAATCCGAAGTCAGCTTTCAAAAATTCAAAATGGCGGCTTCAACATGGCGGATAAAATGTTAAAAATCGTTCGGATTCGCTCGAGACTTGGTACTTGAGGTTTTTGTTGAAGCCGCCATTTTGAACTTTTGAAAGCTGACCTTGGATTTCTATTTTATTTTTCTCTAAATTTTAATTTCTTCTATTTTGAATTTTCTTCAATTTCAATAAAAAAAATGCTTTTCAATCTTCTAATATTAGAAGATTTCGAATTATAGAAATAAAAATTTACTTTTTAAAAAATAGAAAATATAAATAATGACAGTAAATTTCAGAAAAATTGACGAAAACTGATGAAAATATTTGAGAAACATTGAAATTTGAAAACAATTTGTCTATATTCAATTCAATTCCTTTTTCGGGGTAGAAAGAGAAATTTTCGCACACATATACACGATGAATGGTAAAAATTGGAGCAAAAAGCGTGCGATATGAAATGAAATATATAACCGAAACAGGAAACGGTGTACTAGACATTTTTCCAAGTAAAAATTTTCATACTTGAGTCGAATCGGATGAGATCCGCTCTTGTACATTAGCATCGATATTTATGTGTGCACCTGCATCGAGCACGGCTTTCGACCGGATCCTACTTCCCAGTTAGGCAACGAGTTGTCGTCTAAGTTTGGTCATCGCGAACTGTACGACTCCTTACCGACTCCCCTTACACGGGCAACCCCGTCATCGCTCGCACGCTTTTCGCATTCTAAGTACTCCTGACACTCTAATGATTTTCCACGCCGACTTTAACGACTCCAAGTCTCATATAAACTCTGAGACTCCTCTATAGAAAGAGAGAGATACGCCCTTCCTCCAATCACACTTTTTACCCAAAATAGAAACCATTCACTCGAGGAATTTATAATTATGCAACCCTCCTCGCTCTTTTTTCCATTTATCTTTCAGGAGGGGGATGATTAATATTACTTTATGAACTCTCCTGAATTTCCATTTCGAGCTAAAAGTATCGTCTCCAACTAAAACGAGAGCGTTAATGACTGTAAAGCACAGGACCAATATTGAAGTCTAAAAATAGTGCATTGCGGTTATCTCTGTTTAAAACTTGTATTATTCGATTCACACTTATTACTTCCTATTGTTTTGAAATGAAATGAAGTTAATTATTGGACACATTTTTCGTGCATGAATTCTCTCATTAAAAAAAATTACTTTAAATCTATTAATAACTACAACAATCGTCGTATTCATTCTTTAATTATGTCCAGTCTGTTCACACATGAAGTTAATCATGATTCTGCTTTTGTTTTTTTATATATTTTAATTGGTACTAGATCTAATTTTTGCGCGCCACGCGCGCCTATTTTGTGATTTTCAACTTTAACTACTATTATGAATGAAATAGTCTATACCATCTATTATAATTATAAAAGATATAATCTTCTCTAAAGTGACCCTCAGTTTTTGTGTCGCTGGTCAAATTAAAATGGTTTTATAAAAAAAACATTAAAAAACTAAGTGAAAAAATTTGAAATAAGAGGCACAAGTGAATTGTAATTAAAATTTTATGTGCGTGATTTATATTTTCAACTATATTTTAAGCAAAATAATTTTTGGATACTTGTGATACTGGTGTAGTACGAAAAATATGTCGCTGGTCAAATCCGTAATTTATCCAGTTTCTTATTTAATTTGCTTCAAAATTAGGGCACATATTACTTTAGATATATTTAAAACTGTGCACATGTTTTTACTTATTCTAATTCTTATTTAATTATTTTTTACGTAAATATTCAAAATGTCGCTTGGTCAAATCAATCGTATTCTAATCAATCTGAAGTTTTGCATTTATTTGTTCTGTCCTTATTAGTTGTATTAGACGTTTATTATATTTATTTTCATGTTTAATTATATTTTTGTGATACTGAAAAATAACTTACTTAAGTGTAGGAGATAAAATGTTTATGTATATCTTGTTACAGATTTATATAACCTAACATTATTTTCTTTCCAAAAATTTATATTTTAAAATAGGAGGCAACCAAATAATGATTGTACAATAATAAAAATGAAATTTATTTTGGTCGAAGATGTAATACTAAAAATATAAAAATTGTGCACACAAAATTTTTTTAAATAATTCAAATTCAAATGTTAAAGTTTCCAGAGATTTGGCCATATAACAGTGTGTAAAGAATTACTTCACAGATACATAAAATGTTTTGAAACTGTAATAAACTGTTTTACAAAAAAATTATAACATCTTAAAATATTAACTTTTTTAGCAAAACAAACTGAATTAAGTAGAGTTCAAAATTTCACTATAAACATAATTTTTTATATCCATATAACTTCTATTATCTCCTAAATATATTTTTACGGAATCAAATGATCGCACTCTTGATAATGCAACATACATCTGACCATGATTTAAAACATCTCTTTTTAAATCAATAAAAATTTTGTTAAATGTTTGTGCTTGAGATTTGTTAACGGTCATTGCAAAGTCCAATTTTATAAGAAATTGTATTCTTTTAAAAGTAAACGGATATAAATTTTCACAATATAAAGTTACTAGATGTAAAAAACAATATTTCCACTTTTATCACTCGATAATATTTGACATTTAATTACAGTATGTGACAAATCTAAAATAATTAATCTTGTTCCGTTACATAATCCTTCATTAATACTAAGATTTCTAATAAGCTTTACGACAGAATTAATTCTTAAACGTAATTCATGTGGTGGTAAAGAAGGTGGAGAGAGTATTTAAATATTCTGGTAATAAAGCTTCAGAAAATTTTCCATTATCACAATTTTCAGTATAATAAATACTTTTATATATTTTTTCACCTTTACTGTCTAAGAGACGCACCACTCTCTTATTAATATCATCAACATCAACGTTTCTAGGTGCTAAAATTGCACTCCTCGACAACTCCTTAAATTTATTCTGTTGTTCTTTATTCTTAAATTTATTCAGCAATATCTATATTAGAGTCAGAATTCCTAAAAGGAGCCAACCAAAACCTTTAAATTTTTTTTTCGTACTAATGTGGTTATTTTAATAGTATTTTATATAAAAAATCATACTACCAAAGGATTTTGCAAAAAAAATTTTTTGTTCATGTTATCAACTATTGAAAATTTTGAATGTATTCAATTGAAAAATGAATTTCTCAAAAACTTATTGATCGATTTTAATTTTTCAAGTTGCATTTTATTTGTCTTGAAATGAAGTATAACTGACAATATTTTCAGATAAAAATATTAAATTTTAGTGCAAAATGCAATTATTTATTTATAAACAATGAAAAATAAATAGTGTTCTGGATGATATTTTAAGTTGAAAAAATTACTAAAATGTTCTTAATAAACCACTAAAAAATATCCCCTTGAAAAAAATGACACGAAGTTTCAAATTGCTTAATTTTAAGCATTTGTGTCGCGGTGCAGTGCGCGACTCTGGTCCTTATTGAGCGTTCGTGCGCGTGTTATTGTTTCTGATCGCTGAAACGACTGTGCTTCTCAAACACTACATCTATGTTGGAAATAAATTTATTTTAACGTAATTTTTACATTTAATTTTTTTTAATGGAACATTTAATTAATTCTTTTTGTTAAATGGTAATTACAGATGTGTTGCATAAATTGTTAAAATATAGAATTGTTGAATTTTCTTTGAAATTAAAAAAAATAATGAGCGAACTAGAGTTAAAATTTCTCAAGAATACAATAGTTTACATTTGGAATTAAATTATAACAATAATGTTCTAGTTATTTCTACTAATTTATTAGTAAAATTTACTTATTAAAAAGTGGAATTAGTAAACATTTTTACCGTGATGAATATTCTGATTCACTCCAAAAAATTTTTTATATGTTAAATTCTATGTGAAATTTTATTTTGTTTATTAATTCCAAAGCAAAAAGTCAAATCATCAAACATTTTTACTAATTAAAATTGAGAAAGTTTAAAGAATTTTTGTGATAATACTGAATAAAGTAAACAACTTTTTTTTTGTTACTAAATAAGCGACTATTATTTTTGCGCCTTAAAGTCGATCCGAGGCCTGTTTTTATTATTTTAATCGATTGATTAGAATTCGTAATTTATCGGAGAGAATAAATGCTAATCTATTCATTTTATTATTTTATTTTAGAATCAGAACTGTTTCTAAAGAATACTTTACATTTTGAATTATTGTTAAAAATGTTTAAATCCTATCCAAATTTTAAATCTAGTTCGCTCATTATTTTTTTTTAATTTCAAAGAAAATTCAACAATTGTATATTTTAACAATTTATGCAACACATCTGTAATTACCATTCAACAAAAAGAAATAATTAAATGTTCCATTAAAAAAAATTAAATGTTAAAATTACGTTAAAATAAATTTATTTCCAACATAGATGTAGTGTTTGAGAAGCGCAGTCGTTTCAGCGATCAGAAACAATAACAACGCGCGCGAACGCTCAATAAGGACCAGAGTCGCGCAATGCCCCGCGGCACAAATGCTTAAAATTAAGCAATTTAAAACTTCGTGCCATTTTTTTCAACGGGATATTTTTTAGTGGTTTATTAACCCTTTAACGCCCAGATGGACAAAATTTTGGCATAAAGTTTAAGGACTTATTTCGGTACTTAAAAATCAATAGAAAAATTCAAGAATTATCATTTCTTATGTTTTTATATGCGCTCTATCGAATGGCGTTAAAAAACCATTAAAAATTTAAAAAATTTAAATTTGCTTGAAACTTGTTACTCGGAGGTTTTTGGGGTCGCTGATCACGAATCTGAAGTCCAATTTTCAAAATTCAAAGTGGCGGATCCAATATGGCGGACAAAATTTTTTTAAAACTCATTAAAATTGCTTAAAACTTGTTACTCGGGGGTTTTTGGGGTCGCGGGTCACAAATTTGGAGTCCAATTTTTAAAATTAAACATGGCGGATCCAACAAGGCCTATAATTTTTTTTTAAACTCATTAAATTTGCTTAAAACTTGTTACTCGGGGGTTTTTGGTGTCGCGGGTCACAAATTTGGAGTCCAATTGTTAAAATTAAACATGGGGGTTCAATATGACAGACGAATTTTCAGTTAAAAGTCGATAATCACGTTAAATTTTATTATTTCATAATTTATTTAATTATTTCTGAATAGCAGATAAAATAAATAAAAACGTTTTAGTAGAAAATTTATTATTCTTTTTTTTTTGAAAAAAATAACAAAAACGAAATTTTCTACGAAAAATTACAAATTTTGGGTGTTGAAAAAAAGAAAAATATTTCTTTTCTGTTAGTTTTTGAATGAATTTTTTTTTCTAATTTTAACGTAATTTTGACATATAAACTTATATATAAAAATATATAAGGAAATTGCAATCATTATCCAATATAAAGATTTCTAAAGAAGCACTTATTTACATCTGTAATTAGTACCTTTAATTCATTTACTAGGATGCTGATTGTATTTGTCCAAAGTTAACACATACTACATATTATTGTATTAAAATTTCCATTATTATTGAAATTTAAAATGCTACTGAAAAACAGTTAAGTTTAAAAAAAATTTGCTGACAGTTTAAGTAATATCTGCCAAAATGCATTATTTATTATAAATATACATACATTTAAAAAAACGCATCTTGTTAATTACCACAAATTTGTCCGACAAATTTTCAACAACTCATTAGATTAGCTTGAAATTTGTTACTCGGGGGTTAAGAAATTTTCTACTAAAACGTTTTTATTTATTTTATCTGCTATTCAGAAATAATTAAATAAATTATGAAATAATAAAATTTAACGAGATTAACGACTTTTAACTGAAAATTCGTCTGTCATATTGGATCCGCCATTTTAAATTTTGAAAATTGGACTTTAGGTTAACGACCCCTAAAGATCAGCGACCCCAAAAACCCCCGAGTAACAAGTTTCAAGCAAATTTAATGAGTTTAAAAAAAAATTGTCCGCCATATTGAATCCGCCATTTTGAATTTTGAAAATTGGACTTGAGATTCGTGATCAGTGGCCCCTAAAACCCCCGAGTAACAAGTTTCAAGCCGATTTAAACGCTTTTAATAATTTCGTACTTTCGAATCAAAATTTTGAAATAAACTTGAACTTCAAACTCTATTTGTGAGCCGACATTTTAATTTTCTCTATAGTCCTATCTTCTAGATTATATATCTATGTCACGTTATTTGTAATATTTGAAATTATTTTGACGCGATTTCATAGTAGAAAAAATTGAAAATTAAACAAAAATTGGAAAAAAATCGGACTTTTTTTTAAAAAAACTTTAATAACTTTTTTGTTTATACATTTTTAAAGGTTTTTCTAACGCCATTCGATAGAGCGCATATGAAAACATAAAAAAATGATAATTCGTGAATTCTTCTATTGATTTTTAAGTACTGAAATAAGTCCTCAAACTTCATGCCAAAATTTTGTCCATCTGGGCGTTAAAGGGTTAAGAACATTTTAGTAATTTTTTCAACTGAAATCATCATCCAGAACACTATTTATTTTTAATTGTTTATAAATAAACAATTGCATTTTGCACTAAAATTAAATATTTTTATCTGAAAATATTGTCAGTTATACTTCATTTCAAGACAAATAAAATGCAACTGGAAAAATTAAAATCGATCAATAACTTTTTGAGAAATTCATTTTTCAATTAAATACGTTTAAAATTTTCAATAGTTAATAACATTAACAAAATTTTTTTTTTGCAAAATCCTTTGGTAGTATGATTTCTTATATAAAATACTATTAAAATAACCACATTAGTAAGAAAAAAAATTAAAAGGTTTTGGGTGGCTCCTTTCAGGAATTCTGACTCATTGCTTTGTTGATTAATATGTTCTGGTATTTGGATGTTATCATCTATAGGGGAGACTGGGGCGAAAAGTTAAATTTTGCATAAATGATTTTTTTTGGCAATATAATCCGCTTAGATGCAAATATTTGTATATCAATATTGTAGAGCAACTTGTCCTCTACAACTTCCAATAAAAAAGTTCCTGATAATTTCGCATAAAATACATGTTTTGTCCTTTTTTGAAAATTTTGTTTTTTTTAACTTTTCGCCCCATGCTGGGGCGAAAAGTTGAATTCTATTTTTAGCCTACTAAAACTATTTTCTGATAGGTGATAAGTATTAGATAAGTTAAAGTATACGTAAACAAGTAATTTAGTAAATAAAAGATCTTTGTTTATTTAACAAAAGCTTTAGAATAGTTGTAAAGTTAAAAAATTAAAATTTCAAAAAAAAATTTTTTTTTGTTTATTTCATGTGAACGGTCTTGTTTTTTGACAGAGTACTTGCTCAATGTTAAATAAATAATTTTTTAAACAAATAAACCTAAAAAAAAATTTTAAATACATGTAAAAATACATTTAACTTTTCGCCCCAGGGTGCGTTTTTGGCTTTAACAACAAATATAAAAAATCTGACTAAAGATATTTAGCAAATACCTTTAGGTATCTCTTCAGGGGAAACAAATAATGAAGTAGACTTATAAACCTTTACATAAGATTCTGGTATTTCTCCTTCAGAATTTGTATTAAAAATAGCAGCAATTTCATTAAAACTTTGAAAATTGTATCTATTTTTGTCAAAACCTTTTTTTAACGTAAACATCAATTGTAACTCAGGAATTTCTTCTTTTTTTGTCTTGATAATTCAGTTTCTATTTTAGTTATTTTTGACATCATCATAAAAGATTTTTTGAATGCAATAAGTTCTCATAATATTTTCTATAGTTTGTAAAACTTCTTTATCCAAATTTTCGTTAGTTTTTAATCTATAACAAATTGCCACAACAATCATTAACAGTGTCTTTTTTGCCACAGACTCTTTGATCTGTAAAATGCTTTGCTAGATAATTATTACAATAATAATTCATTATTCCCTGACAATTTTCATTAGAATTTGATTTATAATAATTTTGTCATTTGATATGCTTGGCAGAGGAACAATTTATTTTTGTATACTAAATGTATTTATTAAATCAATAGATTGATTAGAATTAACATTTTTACAGTCATCTAACAAAGAGCTTATTTTATTTTTTTAATTCATTAGGATTAACATTTTTTGAATCATCATACAAAGAGCTTATTTCAATTTCCTTTTTTTAATTTCTTTTTTTTTGGTATTCTACCTGGCTCTTTTTTATTTTTACAGACGAAACATCTACTTCGTTTGGATGATTTATAATATTAATTTTTCTTTTCAATTTTTGTTTGGCACGAAATTTCTTTGATTTTCCACTGCACTTTTTCGGACAGTTTTAAATAAAGAATTTGTTTCATTTACAGTGTCATGTGCATTCGTTATTGGAGGAATAGAAGCAAAGATATTTTCTAAATTAACAGATTCATTTATGTTATCATTATTTGAATTATTAACTTGACTGTCAAATTTTTATCATCAAACAAAGATTTTATTTCATTTCCTTTTTGCAATTCATTAGAAATTACATTTGTTGAATCATTATAATAAAGAGCTTATTTCTTTTTGTTTTTAGGGTTTCGTGGCCAATGAACAAAACCCTTATAGCGAGACTATGGTGTGCGTCCGTAGTTTTTGGCAACGTTGCCATATCAATTGTTGCCATGGCAACCATTGCTGTGTTAATGTTTGTCATAATAGCCGTTGCTATGGCAACCGTTGCTATGTTAATGTTTGCCATATCAACCGTTACTATGGTAATAGTTGTTTTTTATTCATTCATTATCATTATCATCATTTTTGTCATTTTAGGCCACGAAACCCTATGATGTAGGCGCATTGCGCCTGCTTCTCTGTCTGATTTTTTACAGATGAAACATCTACTTCGTCTGAATAATTAATAATAATTTTTATTTTTGTTCGGCACGATAATTTTTTCTTTTCGATATTCTTTTTAACATTGTACACTACTTTCTTTTTAATAGGAGTCTACTTTGTTATTTATAATTTCATTCTTTCTTTTATCCGAATGTTGTTGTTGGAACTCAAACTGACTTGTTTGAATTTTTTGAGAGGAAACGTCTACCTTATGTGAAAGAAATATATTTTTAATTTTACTATTGGATTTGAGTATAGCACTATATTGTTGCGTCTTTAAAGGATTATTAATTACCTTTGCATTATTTAACATTCTTCCACAAGGAATTTCTTGATCAATAATTTGATTTGGGTTTATTTTTTCTACATAGAAACTCTTTAAGCGAATCACTCAAAAGACCGTCTTAATCATACTTAACAATGAAACGTGGATTAACACAGTTTTTATAGTCGGAAAACGACTTAAATTATTATTGTTTTTAAAAATTAAATCCAAATGATATCTCATTTAACAATAATTACAATAAAGAGTATTCGGAATTTAATTAAAAAATAAAGATGTTGCAAATGATATATCAAATACTCCACAATCAACACTGCCTAACGGTTGTTGATGAACTTTTGAAAATACTACTGGTGGTTTCAATGGATATAATCTAACTAAATAGTTCATTTGATCCTTATTTAAAGAGCCTTTGTTTAGACTGTCAAAAATATAAAGTCTTGTTCTATCATAATAGATGGAAATCCAGTGACCAGATTTGAAAGAACCACTAAAAAGTATTTGAATGTGCCTCTTATTTTTTCCGATTGGATATATCAGATCAAGCGCTTGTAAACATAAAGTGCTTTCCAACTTCCATTTCTAATTTCCATTTCCAATTTTCATCACTCAACAATCATTTCGAAATTAATACAACTTGAAATTACAAAATGTAAATCACTTTTATGCTATATATATATATATATATATATATATATATAGAAATTGAATTCCATCTATAAATGGAAAAAAAATTCAATTTACTATGTGGAGATAACTTTTAAATTTTTAAACGAAAAAAAAAATTAATTTTTTTATACCAGTTGCATTTTAACACCTATTCCTAACGAATAACTTTTGTAAATAATAATTTAATAACAAAATCAAAAAAATTTGAAAAAAACATTTTAATAATAAAAACATTACTTACATAGAAGCTCGATACATCTTTTACTTGCATAAAAAAAAATTTATATTTTTTATTCACTTATATAATCACTTACATAAAAAAATATTACTTTGAATCAAATGAAAATTAATTTTCTATAATTGAAAAAAATTCACTTTCACTGATTTACTTTCACTTCGAAAAACTCACTATCTTTTGAGCTGACGAAAAAAGTATAAGATGAGTAGAAAATTTCTGTTTCTATCCTCTGCCGAATTGGAAACAAAAATCTCACTCTTTCCGGAATATATATATATATATATATATATATATATATATATTATTGTACGTGCATGTACAATAGACTGCCCACGCAGAAAATCTAACGCTATTGCTTTCTTCCTCTTTCCAAATAGAAATACCATAAATCAATCTCTGTTTATAACGCAGACAATCTAACGCTATTCCTTTCTTCCTCTTTCGAAGATTCTTATTTTTTAAATTTAATAATAGGTATTTATTTATTCTATATAAAAAAATTATTTTTATTAATCTAAAAAAATTATTATTAATGTTATTTTTCATTATTTCTCTTGTTTCCAAAAAATTAGCACTTTGTAACAAACATTTAAGGTAATTAATCCTTTAATTTTTTCTAAAAATAATAATTGAAATATTAAAATTAGAAAATAGACGACTTTTTGAAAGAAACGTCTGGTTAAAGACAGGCTCGTGATTTATCCAACTTAATGTTAATTTCAATAATTAAAAAAAAGTTTTTTAAAACTACTGAAATTACCTTGAACCAAAAACTGGGTGTCAGACAAGCAGAAATTTTTCGCCGTCAGCTTCATAAAATTATTAAATACACAAAGACACTCGGCAAACTAATGTCACTGACGAAACATAATGTCAAGTACAAAATGTACTGTCTAATATCAACACATGTTCCATTTTTACGAATTTAACCGAAATATTAGAATAAAAAGCTAAAATATGGGTGTCGCACACCCAGGGTGCGGTTTAAGGGTTAAATAAACAAAAAATAATATGACATCAAATTTATTTTATTTATGTTATTTTTATCTTCCATGGATCAAATTCTTGTAATTCATTAAAAATGTATAACGACAGTCCACTAGGTTAAAAATTGAGAGAACTAACATATGTAAAATATTTTTTAGCATTAATTTTATGAAAACTAAAATTTCTTTCGGTTTACATTTTGAAAGACGATAAAATTTTGAAAATAATAAGACCTTACAGAAGTCATTTGGCCAAAATATGTACAAGATATTCTTAAAAATCGTCATTTTCAATGTTTTTCAAAAATTTGAATAACTTCTAAAATAATGAACGCTTTTTAATAATGAAAAATTGTGAGTATTTACTTTTGTAAAGGGAAATAAATTTATAAAAATAGAAAACAATAATTCAAATGTTATTGCTTACGGACTGTTTTACAATTTTTTTAGAACAAATTCGCCTTTTCAAAATTTTCTCTCTTCAAAATTTAGTAAAATAGAAATGTGAAAAATTAAAAATTTCGGAAATTTAAATTTTTAATAATTCAACGTTTAAAAATTTAGAAATATGAAGTTCAAAAAAATTTACAATTGAAAATTTAGACATAAAATTTTAAAAAATATAATTTAACTTGATGATATTACACTTAGAAAGTTTAGAGATTACAGAAAATAAAGAAAATTAGAAAAACAAAATATAAAATTTAAAAAGAAAATAATTATTGAAAAGAATAAAAATTTTTAGAAAACAAGTTCCAAAGAATTGAAATTTTAGACATGAAATTCAGAAAAAAATTAATTAATTTTGACAAAAAATTGAGAGTTTGGCATTCAACAAATTTGAGATGTGTAATTGTGAAAAAAGAGAGAATGAAAAGAATGTCACTTATTTTTCTGAACATAAATAAATAAATTTTTAAAAATGTGAATCAATAAATCGAATCTTAGTGCGTAATGTTAAGCATTATTTGATTAAATTAAAAACAAGAAAAAAAGAAGTTAAAATTGTATCTATTTTCGCCTTTTCGAGAGTAATTTGATTCCAAGTGATTACATTAACAAAGGTCGATGTACTTGCATCACTGTCTTATAATCGAGCGCAATAGTCACTTATAATCATCAATCCTGAACTTTTTCAGTGATGAAATAATTATATATACAATATATATACATGATCATGTCCTTTCGATATCATCAATTTAATAGAATCGACAGTTCGTATCCATCGATCTTATCTCGCTCAAAAAGACGAAAACTTATCTTTCCTCTCAAAAATGATAGATTGAAATATTAATTTCGTCATCATTTTTGATAGGTCCAGAACTTGTGTAAGATTAATTTTGATCTTCTCATTGCACTTTTCATTCGCGAGAAAAAAATCACATTTTCAATATCGCAGGTTTCGAAATTAATAATTAATTTTAAAAAAGTTTCTTTAAGACCAGCACTGAGAAAAATGGATATTGAGCTTTAATATCTAGATATTAACGGTCAATATCTGTGACAGTCAAATACATAAAACTCTTAGATGTTTAAATTTAATATCCACAGATACTGGAAAAGACATGTTCACACATAACCTCAAATTTGTAGATTATACCAGTTAGCATCTGAGATATTAAACCATAACATCTAGATGTTATGAAATACCATCTTATCTTAATATATAGTATATTAAGATTTTTAACATCCAGTTTTCTCAGTGAGGGTGTCTACTATTTTCATTCAACAAAATCCCCGGTTATTTCCCGCTTATTGCCTAATTTTTTCCCGGGTTTCTTTTCTCATAAAATTTAAATATAAATTTGATTTCGAACATAAATAAATAATAATTTTAATTGAAAATTTGGAAAATAATTTTTTTAATTTTTTAAAAATAATCTTGTTATTTGTTTAGAAAAATTAAATTATCTTGAAACAATGGAATTGAAAAATTTCAACAATTTAATTTTTAAACATTTATTTACATAATCTGTTTGAATTAGTGCTTGACTTTTATTATCAAATTATTTTGTTTAACTAATTCAAAGTTAGAGAAGAGTATAAATATCTATAAAAAATTGAAATAAAAAGTAATTTTTTTTCAAAACAAATTAAAATAATAAAACTTTTTTTTTTTGGTGAAAAAATTACCCGTTTTGTATAAAAATCCCGGTTATTTCCCGGTTAGTAGACACCCTGTTAAGACTGAAAAGAAATTAAAGTTAACGATTAGAAAGCACGCGTTGTAGTCGATTTACAAAAATTTAATTTTGTATTTTTCATAAAAACTATTCACTTTTTCTTATCCTGGTAATAGATAAAATTCTAAATTTCTCTGAAATCCAAATTTGTAATCGATATTCTCCAAAAATATGATTACATTTAAAATTTAAAAAAAAAATTTTATTTATTTCAATTAAATTTGAAAGAATTTTAGTAAATTAGACATTTAAATAATTTTAAACACGCATAGAAAGGGTTTGCTGTGGCAGCGAACATTTTGCTGCCACAGCAAACTTCTTAGCTGTGGTAGCTAATTTTTAGAAATTTCACAGCAAACATCTGTTTACTGCTGGAGCTAATTTCTTTTTTTCCCTGAAGTTTTAACGAGACTTTAACGTTCAAAATATTTTAACTACAAGTATTTAAAAATATTTTTTTTTCAAAAGTTCTAAATTAAATTATTCATACTTAAAGCACTTTGAAATTGAACTATTTTTATAAAAATCATAACTTTAATTAAGCAAATCTTAAATAATTTTTTAAAAAAATAATAAATTAATAATTTTTAAAAATAAGTATTTCAGCAATTTCATGGTAAATAACCATAGAAATTTCCTTCCAGTATGGGATTAGGATGAAATTATGCTCACTATTTTAAAAAAATGGAGACATAGGGGAGACTAGGGTAAACCCGCTCACTTTTTTCAGAACGGTAAAAACCTAGAAAATTATTCTCTAAATCCATGTTAATTTATATAATTTGAAAGCTTATCATTTCTACTAACAAAATAAAAAAGAATTTATGATTTATCTGTTTTAGTTTTACTTAGAGAAAATTTTTAATACACATATGGGTGATTCTCCCGAAATACTCCTTTTTGCGAGTTACAAACAGAAAAGAAAAAAATTATTATTTATGGATTAATTCAGTCAATTATATTGAGTTTACAAAAATCTACCACCTCTATAGCATGATCATGCTAACATTTTGCTTTTAAAGTATATATTTTAAATTAAAATTTACAAAAAAATTAAGAGGTTAAAATTTGGCGCCGGCGTTTTTTATTATATATATTTTTCCATTTATAAAAAATTATTTAATAATTATAATTTATTAATATTATCTATAAATTTGATAGATTTTGAAATACTTACAGTTATCAAAAATCTCTTTTAACAATGGTCAAAAATTATTTTTCATACATTTTAGGTTCACTTTTTACTGGCAGTTTGTAAACAATCGACAATCATATCAATTTTTAATTTTTCTTCAAAAAAGTGAGAGGAATGACGGG
Organism: Leptopilina myrica (nomen nudum); assembly: GCA_032872475.1. NCBI lineage: Eukaryota > Metazoa > Arthropoda > Insecta > Hymenoptera > Figitidae > Leptopilina > Leptopilina myrica (nomen nudum). The sequence continues at coordinate 11,888,209 of CM065467.1, forward strand.
TGAGAGGAATGACAATTTCAACATTTTTTAATTTTATTTAATTGACAAATAATTTTCCTCCAGCTGAGAATGCCCTATCATGTTTATAAAGGACAACTTTATGTGAAAAAAATTTGCGATCAATTTATATATATTAATATTGTTTTTCTTAGGGGTGAGAGGAATGACGCTTTAGGTTGTGAATCTCTGCTTATGTTTCAATTTTAATTTTTTTAACGCAAAATAATTACATTTTTTAAAAAGTAACTTAAGAAATTAATATTAGAGATGTTAATTTAAATATTGATCACGATAATTAATCAATATCTCTACCCACAGCAAAAATATTGGATAATATTCAACGAGTGAGAGGAATGACGCGGTAGTACATGACAAATTTCATTTTCTATATTTAAAAAAACTACACGACATATTTTATTCATATCTTAGAAAATTATTCTTAAATATCATAACTTTTAGAAAAAATTGATAAAGTACCTATTTTCATGTTTTAAATAATTGTTTTACGTATTGAAAAAATGAAAAGCACTTAGATGACAGGTTAGAAAATCGATTTTGAGGTGGTAAAATATTTTAAAAATGTATTAAACAATAAAATTTTACAACTTTTTCTTGCAGAACATTTAGAAAAAGTGATAAAATAGAGAAATATGACTTGGTATTTTCCCAAATGATTATAATTATTTAGAAAATCTTTACTACATGCAAAATGAGGTTTTTTGGAGAATCACCCATATACCAAATTTCAAAATCACAATTTTCCAGGGTAAATCCGCTCACCCCTCGGGGTAAACCCGATCACTTGATTTTTTAAAGAATTTAAGGTAATCCCGACAGTTTTATTTTGTATATATTAAATTTCTCCTTATTTTTGTCTTCAGTATGATTTATTAATGATAAATTATGAGTTCTATAAACAATAAATATTGGTTTATTAAATAATAAGTATATGTTTCATGATTTGCAACTGTGAATTTAAATAATATTTTATTAAGAGAAAATTAAAATGTAGATACAATTTTGGATGTAACAAGTTATAGATTATATTATTGATAAAAAATAACAAATGAAATTCAAAATTTAAAATTTTAAAATAACACGGAGTAAAATAAATAGTAATAATTATACAATTTTTGATGATTTTTTTTACTACTTGAAAGTAGTAATTTTGAAACTGCTCGAGAAATAGTAACTTTTGCTTCTTTTTCAAAGACTTTTTACTTTTTTGAAAAAGTATAATTTACTTCAAGGAATCTGAATTTTATTAAACGCCTAGTAATATTAAATATGTCCAGAGCAATTAATACTCTGAGCGAAGCAATTATTATTACGAATCAGAGCAATTATTATTTTTTTTTTTTTGCATTCTGGCGGGTAGCTAACATAAACTTTACAACCGAATAAATCCAATTGGAAAGGTTATGAAAACAGTAAAATGTTTCATAGAGAAACAATTTGTTTTAAATTGAATCATACAGGACTCAATCGATTGCCTTTTGTTTTAGACATCAGGACTCACATCGACCATACCATGTTAAAAACCCATTTATATTAGACCTATTATTCACCTACGGAACTACCTAGGGGCTTCTGACTTCGTAGATGAATGGTCCCGTTTAGTCGCTGTCGCGACTCTTCCGTGCCGCTCTTGTTCTGGCCTTATTTTCTTCTTGTCCTTGACAAAGTCTTCTTGGCTTCCTCTAGGGCAGATCTGAAGACCTTGCATCCTCCTGATCCGGCGACATGTTGGATACTCTCCTTCTCGCCGAACTTCGCCTTGCATAAGAAGCAGCATGGGCGCTTCTTACAATCTGCTGCCTTATGGCCAGCTTCTCCGCACTTGAAGCACGCAGCTGACCTATCTACTGCTTGGCAGTCTCTGCCTACATGGCCATAGTCAAGGCACCTGTGACACCTTGTGACCATAACTCTCCTACTCACTCTGCAGGACACAAAACCGACCTTAATGTGCCCCATCTTCTCCAACCTGGCAGCGTCCTCCTGGGTGGTGACCACGACCGCGAGCTTCATACCTCGCTTATTTGGTCCGAGGACCGTCACCTTCCTGCTTCCTGCTGGTACCGTAGAAACTTGATCCAAGGCACCCAAGACGTCTTCTTTCTCAGTAAGGCTGTCCATATCGCGGATTTCCAGCGTAGTTTGCCGGTCCGCCATCTGCACCTTACCCAGGTCACCGATCACCTTAGTCACCTCCTCGGTGAACAACTTCTTGTTTGAAGACCCACCAATCTTAATAAGTAGGTCTCCCGTTTTAGTGGGTAAAGCTCCCACAACCCTTGTCTGACTGGCCTCCAGGTCAGCCTCTTTTCGAACTTTCGCCAGTACTTCGGCGAAAGTTTTTCCTTCAGCCACTTTAACGATCACTGTGGCTTTCTCCTTCTTGACCTGATGTGGCTTTGGAACCGTTTTGATCCCCTTGCTTCTAGTCTTTTTAGGTCTCTCCTCCCTTTTCCTTTTTGGATCCTTCGCAGGCTCAGTATCACTTCTCTTCCGCTTCTGAGCATCCAAGACGACGTTTCTCAACACGATTGCGTTACAACGATCTCTTCTAACTCTGCGATCTTGTCTAGCTTCTTCCGACCAGGTCAATCCTTGGTAGAAGCTCTCGTCCTTTTCTGTAGCTGCTGCGTGCTTCAATTTGGTCTCCTGTATGAGCGATGTTATGCTTTTAAGTCCATCCTTGATTGTCATATTGACATTTCTTTGGACTTCGCAGGACTTTATCATCTTACAGACCTCTTCTTCTATTGCTAGAATGCATACCGCCTCTTCTTCCCGCAGTTTTATGCATTCATCTCGGTCCTTGTTGCAGCTAGCAATGTCCTTTGCTGAAGCATTACTGAAGACAGAAATGCAGCTAGCCTGACTCGTCACGCTGCTCGTACTCCCTCGTCTCTCCGCCTTGTCCACGATGATCTGTGGCACTACCAACGCGTTGTTGCCCTCCTGCATCCTTGGGCCACTGGCCACCGCCCGCACGCTCGAAAGCGCTTGACGATCGGAACCAGTGAGAGATTCAGCCGAAGCATTACTCCGCAGGTACTCTTCCTTGTTTTTACAATCGCTCATACTTGGTCTTTTGTCTCGTATCGCCTGCGCGTCGATCCACGTCTTGACAAAATAATGCTGGTGTAGAGAGCTATATATTTTCTCATTTTTTTTATAAATAAAAATAAAATAATCAGTGCGTCCAAAAAATATTTCTTCAAGTAATTAACACTTTACATGTGTATTATTATTCATTATTCATAAGTTTCACTCTTTTATCACATTCATTCTTACAATTAACAACATAACATATCGGAAAATCTTAACATCTATACAGAGTCGGACCCTACCTAACTTATATCTAACGAAACCTAGAAAATCGCACGCATTAATACTAAGCCTCTCGGCTACGCAATCGCTATGGGAAAAATTTTCGGTTACTCGAATATATCTTTTTTCGAAAAAGTGAATCATAAATTATATTTATTTAGATAAGTTACTGAATTAAAATATAAACATTTATAATAATAATAATAATAATAATAATAATAAATAGTATTATTAATTTAAAATTACTCATTTTAATTATTAGATTATAATGTTAATGATTCTATTTATTTATGCATTTTTTATTAATTAATTTATAATAATAATAATAGTAATAATAATAAATAGTATTATTAATTTAAAATTACTCATTTTAATTATTAGATTATAATGTTAATGATTTTATTTATTTATGCATTTTTTATTAATTAATTTGTAGTTCATTAAAACTTAATTAACTAATGTGTGATGAATAAAGTAAAACTCTGGTTCATCTTTGTTAAAATTAACTAAAATCATTCCTGGCTTAACTACTTCTCCATTAAAAGAGATCAAGAAGTAACTAACAGATTTTTGCAATTCGCAAGTTATTTGCGAAGTTCATACAAATTCATACAAGCAACATGCCAAAATGGGCCTAATAATCGCATTACTCTCGGGTAATGGATAAGGAAGTGGTGCTTTGGTTTCAATCAATTTGGAAATAATTCTTGCAATAGAGTTAGATATTCTTTTATCGTGTAATCTAAGAGGTCAACGCAACCGAATTGACAACACTTTGAACTCACACATAATGTTATGTACTGTAAAAGAATTATAAGTCGCCAATGTTTCGAATCTTCCGGTACCAAATGACCAATCATGATTGATAAATTTCGAATAAAACACATCATTTCACTTTCTGACATTGAAAATGTTCGATTTTTTAAATGAGTTTCTTTAAAATCAGATGGCTTATTTCTTCTTATAACCTGGAAATGTTGGATCACCCTGAAGTCAGGCTACAGTTTCTGCGCATGACAGTAGTGACGTAATCACACACACACAGGTGTGTAATAGTAGTGGTACGGATTACTACTTTTCCGAGCAAAAAGTTCGCTCTGCAATAGTAAAAGTTGCTTCTTGCAGAAGCAATCTTTATTTTCCGTAGTATTAATTATTAGAATTGCTACGAGTAATATTCACAACATATCGAATGTAAAAAGTAATACAAAATTTATTAAAATTTACAATGACGATGTAAAAATTAAAATCCTTAAAGCAATTTTTGAAAGTGACTACTGTAATAATTACTATTAGTAATCATTATTTATTTACTATTAGTAATGTTTACTACCAGAAATAGTAATATTCACTTCATGCAAAGTACATTTTACAATGAATAGTAATTTTTAATATGAAAGTTGAATTATTACTATTCCATAGGAACTTTTACTAGAAACTCAACACCATTTTTCTCCGTGAAACAGTGATAAAACGTGAACTGAACGAAGACAACAAACTAGATTTATGTCTTTTTTTTAGCCGAAAAATACAGGGACAAATTTTGATTATTTGTTTGCGTTGTTTGTTATAACTGTTTTAACCTAATAATCACTGATATAGACATGATTCCGCTCAATGTTGCCAACAAATATTGATAGTTCGGCGCCATTTATTCAAAAAAATCGCCACAAATCGCGAAATGCGGGACATTCAAAATGTTAAATATTCAACTAATTACCCAATAATTCAATAACATTGTTAGGAAATGAATATTATTTATCTTTTAATAAATATTTTTAATATTAAAAATTTTAAGATTGCCAAAAAAACGCAAATACTGTTAATACTGATTCGGCTTCCTACACAAATTTAATAAGTGAGCGGCTTTACCCAGAATGTGTTTCTCACATTTCAGAATAAATTTAAATAAATCTTTTTGAAATCAAACAAAACTACATATATATTTCGAAAAAGAACATCCAATAGCATCAAAAAAATTTGTCGAACAAATTAAGTCTCAAAAATAATAATCGAAAAACTTAAAAATCCGAAGATCATTTTTTCTTTTTATATAAAAAGAAAAAATGATCTTCGGATTTTTAAGTTTTTCGATTATTATTTTTGAGACTTAATTTGTTCGACAAATTTTTTTGAAAAAAAGGGTGGTAATATTACGAAGGGTAATGGGTAAAAATGACTTGGGTAAAGGGTAAAAATTACGAAGGGTAATATTACAGAGGGTAAAACACTTACCTGAATATGTCACTAAAACAAATTAATAGTTTTTTTCTTCTAATAATATTAGGAAGGTTAAATATTAAATTATTCTGATTAGAACTAGTTCGAATTAATAATAACTTAATAATTTTACTACCCAAATTAATAAACAATTGTATTTTCCAATTTGACTTGTTAATTAAATCACTTTTAAACTCTCCATTTTATGGTTAGGACTTTGTAAACAAACAAGAGTTGGAAAATAATATAACAAAAAGTCAGGAAAAACAGTACATTTTTAATATAAATTTTTATTTTAGTTAACGAGTTTTTTCCTTTTTTTAAAAAATGTATAATTTTAATATATAATACATAATTATGGTAAACAAATTTTACTTTTTTTAAATTATAATTTATAATTCTGATGAAGCGCAAATACTTATTGCGTTTTTTCATTTTTTCCACAGGAATTAAAAGGTTTAAAAATGTCAAATTCAAACAATTATTTTTATTTTTTCAATAAATGTGTCCAATAATTTTTTAAAAAGTTCTTTAAATATTTTCACATGCATTTGTTTAAAATTTTAATTTTACATAATTTCGATTACTCGAAAATTCTTTAATTAAATACACTGTAAGAAACGTTATAAATTATGATTTTGAAAGACATAAAATTTATTTAATAAAATAAAAATTTATATTAATACTGTATTGCTTTTCGTGACCATTTATTATATTATTTCCCAACTCTTGTTTGTTTACAAAGTCATAACCATAAAATGGAGAGTTTAAAAGTGATTTAATTAACAAGTCAAATTGGAAAATACAATGTAGTTTCTTAAAAAATTGACTAATTTAAAAACTATTTTGGGTTTTTAAACTTAAATATTCGTAAAAATGGAACATGTGTTAATATTAGACAGTACATTTTGTACTTGACATTATGTTTCGTCAGTGACATTAGTCTGCCGAGTGTCTTTGTGTATTTAATAATTTTATGAAGTTGACGGCGAAAAATTTCTGCTTGCCTGACACCCAATTTTTGGTATAAGGTAATTTCAGTAGTTTTAAAAAACTTTTTTTTAATTATTTAAATTAACATTATGAAACCTATTCTCCTCCAAAAAAGATGTATTGAGCTATATAAGGTAATTTTTCCAAAAGATAATATCCTATTCCAACTTGGAGAACACACTTAAAAGTCCCCGGGTGTCGCACACCCAGGGCTTAAGGATGGATTCGACAGTGTGCGGTTTAAGGGTTAAAGCAGAAAAATTACCTTTTTTTATCGAAAATTCAATTCTTTCATCAAAATTATATTCCAGTACAATATAATTTTACTCATTTTTTTCAATAATCTTATCCGTTGCATTAAAACGGATCGATAGCAAAAATTTTTTTTAAATTTATTCAAACCCTTAAAATAGGGGGTTGAATTATTAAAAAACAGTGTTTTTTGCACTTTTTGAAGTCCTGTAAAAAGAAAATGAGAAGACATAAAAAGCTCTAATATAGCTTAAAAGAAAGCTCAAACCTTTATCTGTAAGAACCGAAACTGAAAAGTAATGTAAAAATCGCAGGGGACGTGTATATACCAAGTACCCCACCCCCTAATGATTCATAAGCCCTGGTAAAAATGACTGGGAATCTAACCATTGGTGCATATCAATTTTTCATCATCGGATTGGCTTCAAATTTGTTACTCGGGGGTTTTTGGGGTCGCTGATTACGAATCCGAAGTCAGCTTTCAAAAATTCAAAATGACGGCTTCAAACAAAAACCTGAAGTACCAAGTCTCGAGCGAATCCGAACGATTTTTAACATTTTATCCGCCATGTTGAAGCCGCCATTTTGAATTTTTGAAAGCTGACTTCGGATTCTTTATCAGCGACCACAAAAACCCCCGAGTAACAAATTTGAAGCCAATCCGATGATGAAAAATTGATGTGCACCAATGCTTAGATTCCCAGTCATTTTTGCTTCCTCATAAAGGAAGCCTTATAGTGATGTCGATTTCCGAATTTTTTAAAATCAATTATTTTTACAAATTTTCAAGTGTAGTATATATATAATTCGTCGAGAGGAACAAATGTCCGGATGTATGTGTGTGTGTGTGTGTGTGGGTGTATGTGTGTGTGTGTGTGTGTGTATATGTCACCGATTCTTGTGGACAAATTTTCTCTAGCACATCTTGATGGATTTTGATAAGATTTTGTAGGTGTATTACGGTCATGAATACCAAGAATCAGACAGAAGGATTTTCAAAAATATATTAAAAAAAAATTTTTTTCAAAATTTTTTTAATTTTTGAAAAAATTAATTTTTTGGTTTTTTGAAATAACTTTTTTCTATATTAAAATTTTTAATAATTCTTGTCAAAATTGCATTCCAGACATAAAAACGAATCGATTCATGTATATAAAGTATATATTTCATCAAAATTTATAGAATTAATAAATATTTTAATTTTTCACAAAAAAATAAAATTTTGTATTTTTTGACATTTTATCATAACACTTTAAAATAATTATTCTATAATAAAAAATTGAATAATTAATATTTATTCAGGGTACTTTACCCGGTTTATTAATTATATTTAATAAACTATTATAATTATTTAACTTTTAAAATTATATATAATAATATATATTGAGGAAGCTAAATGGTCATGAAATGAACAACTTGTTACCAGGGCGTATGAATCATTAGGGGGGGTACTCGGTAAATACACATCCCCTGCAATTTTTACATTACTTTTCAGTTTTGGTTCTTAAAGACAAAGGTTTGAGCTTTCTTTTAAGACATATTAGAGCTTTTTATGACTTCCCATTTTCTTTTTACAGATCTTCATAAAGTGCAAAAAACACCATTTTTAATAAATCAACCTCCTATTTTAAGGGTTTGAATAAATTAAAAATTTTTTTTTGTTATTTTCTTGTTTACTAACACCCAAACATTCAATAAACACTAAAATTTTTAAATAAACACAACATTGACCATTTTTTTTACCCAGTGATAATTAAAACCAAAAATTCAAGCTTTTATTAGAAATTTATTTCCTTTTTAAAAATCATGTTGCCTTTTAATAAAATATTACTCTTGACTTAAAAACAAACTAAAAATCTTCATTTTATCAAGACGAATCGATTGATGTATAAAAAGAATATATTTTATTAGCATTAATAGAAATTAATAAAATGAAAAAGTTTACTTTATTATTAAAATTTTTTTTTTTTTTTAATTGTATTATTGTAAAATAAAATTTTTTTTTATAAGTTTGTTTTATTTAGGCCATTCTCGACTTTGTCCCTGTACTTATCAAAAGATTTCAAAAATAAAGGTGCTAAAACTACCAACAAAAATAAAAAATAAATTACCTGATTTAAAGAAATCAGTTGTTTAAAATATTTAAAAATCGGACAAAATTTTTCTTATCAAAAAGTTAAAATGAATAAGAACAAAAATAAAATTGAATAAAAATTAAATAAAAAATTTTTTTAAAAACTATAATGCAGTCTCAACCCTGTAAAATGCAGAGAGTAGTTAAATGTGCCGATTTCTGAATTAAATATTTAAACACGTAACGACACACTGCGTATGATTGCGCAGCAAATTGCGGCTTGGCAGCGCGACGACGTGATGCGGAATATTCAAAAATTCATTTCTCGAAAACAAAAAAAAACGGTTTTCTGAAAAGTAAGTATTTCATAGGAAAAAATCTTAGCTTTCAATTAAAAATAGAATAAAAAAAGAGTATCCAAAGACGAGAAAAGTGAAAAAACATTTTTATTTTTTCAAAATTCGTGTCAAAAAATTTTATTTTTTGAAGATAAACTATGCCATTTGAAAGCTTATGAAAAAACTTAAAAAAAACCATGTCCAATTTTTTTCAAACTTTTCCCTTTAATTATACTAAATTATCAAAGTTAAGCGTGACACGCAAAAGTTCAAAACTTTAACCCCCTCCCCCTCAGACAAATTTTTATAAAATTCAAAAATATTTGTCTAACAAAGTACTAACCTATAGGACATATTATAAAAAAAAATTTGAAATAATTGAACCAAAAATTTTTTAAGTGGATTTTTGATGCACTGAAAAAAAATTCTGGTTAGGGTATATTTAACACGATATTCTAGTTAAAACAACCAGAATTCTGGTTATATTAACTAGAATTCTTGTTACCCTAACCAGAAAAGTTCTGGTTAGGGTATATTTAACACGAAATTCTAGTTAAAACTGGGATTTCTGGTAAATCCAACCAGAACTTTTTTTTCAGTGTGTGATTTCCACCGCATACACACAAAAAACCCAGTCTCATTTTTGTTGCATCTCAAAATGAGACTATGTTAAACGCCATAGAACGTGGCGCCACCTAAGAGTCTCATTTTGAGACTAGGTTTTTTCAGTGTATGTATATTCAATTCTGGGCAAATGTCCAAATGTATGTGTGTGCGTATATCACAAAATATTGTGTACAAAATATATCTCGGACAAATTTTAACGGATTGTCCTGAAATTTTGCAGGTTTATTGCAGCCATTAATACCTAAAATTTGACACAAGGATTTCTAAATATATCTACAACTTTTTTTTACAATTTTTTCAAAAATTGAAAAAGAATTGTCTGTATTTTTTGAAATAACTTTTTTATTTATAAATATTTTCATTAATTCTAATCAAAATTACGTTCCTGATATTAAAACAAATCGATTGATGCATATAAAGTATATATTTTTTCAAAATGTATTGGCGATTCAAACAGTTCAAGCAGCGCCACTGTTAGAACTAATATAAGCAGGACAGCTGGTCTGTGTTTCTGTTTATTTACTTAATCTTTGTAATGATTTTAATAAAATAATTTATTTAATTGTTTAATATACAGTTTATTTATTAAAATAATTATAAAGTTTAAGTAAACAAACAGAAACATAAACCAGCTGTTCTGCTTATATTAGTTCCAACAGTGGTGCTGCTTGAACTTTTTGAATCGCCAATAAAAGTAATCGCTATTTATATTTTTTATTATTATTACAAATCGTCAAAATTTTACAATTCAGATTTTTTTGGTCTATTTTTTACTAACGCATAAGCGCATGTTTCGAGGCTCCTACACTTCCTCGTACTTGCGTTGATACACCCTTAGTCGTGTCAATATTTCGTCCCATAACATAATCACCCTCACAATATTCATGGGCCTCACGTCTATTTTTATTCTAATTTTCTTTATACACACGCTGTGCCTTCTGTAATTTTTCATCTGTTTTGGCTCGCAATGATTGCAGATTTTGTCCACTTGAATTTATTTCGGACTCAAGGAACTCATCAATGTTATCGGTATAGTTTATGCGCGCTGATTCACTCCAAATAACAACATACTTGGCTTTCCATTTGTAGACACATGAATTGGATTATTTATCGCAAATTCTACCTCGCTAATTACTTTCGTCCACACTTTTCCAATTTCATCGTCACTCAGTTTTCCAAGCATAGGGAAACTTTATTTACCCGCTTAACTTTCCCGTTTGATTGAGGAGAAGCGATTGCGATTCTGTGAAAATCTGTTTCATATTCTTCCATGAAATCCCTAAATTCTTGAGACGTGAATACCGTCCTTCGATCCGATGACAACGATTTAGGTTTACTATAATCAGTAAAATATTTTTTTAAACATGCTATCGCTTCACTCGATGTTATTCCTGTTTTCTATTTTACGATAAACGCAATACCGTTTCTTAATTCGAAAAATTTATTTTCTGGTTTTTCAAGCGTTTTTCTGAGTTCAACGAGTTCACTATATCTCTACTTTGAGCAACAATCAAAATGGTTTCGAAAGAATTGTCAACGATCACTCCCGCCAAACCGCTTTTACTTAACCCATCAACGTGAGTCATCTTTTGTAGATTATCGCTAACATTTCTAATTCAAAGCTATGGTAGTGATTCTCTACCTCCGAGGTTCGTTTAGAAAAATACATGACGGGATGAGCTTCAGATCTTTTTGCCACTGCATTAATACAGCACCGAAACCGCGAGAACTATAGCTTTGCAATGTAACTCGGTTTCTAGGTTAGGATCATTTAACGCCAAAATTGGAGCCTCAGTCAATTTTTCTTTAATAATTGAAATCACATTTCTTTATCACCAAATACAAACTTCGAATCTTTTCAAAGCTTAGTTAGGACCGAAAACCTTTCAATGTATTTTCGAAAATACTTGCCAGAAACGACTGTATGCCCTTAACGTCCTTAGGGATTGGAAAATTCATCACGGCCATAGTCCATCTCTCTGAAAGTCCAATGCCTCCCTACTGGAAGTAAAATAATAGAAAGAGATAGAATTTTGGGGGTAGAAGGAGATAGAGTTTTTTCTATCCTTTTGAAATAGCCACTTTACATACCCGAAATATTATACCTTTTCATCTCCAAATTTCTATCTCTTTTTATACCCTATTATCCCCTATCTATCTGTTTTTATACCTTATGTACTTTTATCTTAATTGACTAATATTATTAACAATATTAAAGACTTTATCAAGTATTGCAATTTCAATTGAATTTAATATTAAAAAAAATATTTTGAGAGTTTTCGTACCTCTATTTATAACCTTTTTTTAACAAATCAAGTTATTTATTTATTTGTTATGAAATTATTATTTATTGTTTATATCTATATCTTATTTTACATTATTAACCAACATTGTACACATAACACTTAAAACCAAATTTGAAAAATCTCGTACGTAGGAGGGCTCGAACCCTGAACCTTATAGGGAAGCAAGTCGAATACACATGTCACACAGCCACACTAGCTTGGAAGATATTATTCTTGAACTACCTTTTCTCTTTTTATCTCTTACTCTATCACTCTTTATCTCTCAGTTTATCTTCTTTTTAAAGTTTTAATTTCTCTTTATTTATCATGAAATCGTTACGTAGCTAATTCAATGTATAGGAAGGAAATAGACTGCAGTCTCCCACACAGCACCAAACATTTCCTGAAAGTCGACAGGACCTCGTTCAGAGAGGTTAGAAACATTGAGTGTCGATGTTCATGAGTGATTGTGTGAATGTTCAAATGTCCACATAAACAGAATATTAAATATCAACCTTCATCAAAAATTAAATTCCAAATATTTACTTCGGATGTTCAGTCAATATTGTATCAATATTGAATGCGATTTTCGCATAGTTATAAAAATTTCGTTTGATAATTGACTGAATATAATAATGTCTGAATATTGACTGAACATCGCAAGTAAATATTTGGAGTTTAATTTTTGCTAAAGGTTGATGTTTAATGTTCTGTTTATGTGGACATTTAAACATCCACGCAATCTCTCATGAACATCGCCACTCAACGTTTCTAACCTCGCTGAATGAGGTTCTGTCGAGTTTCAAGAAATCTTTGGTGCTGTGTGTGTTGTATGTACTGATATGTTATTGGGATTAGAAAACAAAAGAAGAGAATAGTTTAAGGGCTAAAAGGAGCATAATAAATAACAAAATTATTGAGATAAAAAAAGAAAAGGCCTTTTTCAATCGAATTGGAAAGAAATAGACTGATGTAGAATAGAGGGAATAAAAAGAAAAAAATATGGCATTAGAATAAAGTAAGGATAAAAAGAAAAGAAAGTGAATAGTAAAAGAATTAATATAGAGATAAAGTAAAGGTTATTATTAAAAGAGATTGAACAAAAGTACAACTTTTTTGGTCTAAAATTCGATGAGTTACAGAATTTCAAAGTTTATAGTGACAAATTCCTCATTTCGAGAAAAACGAAATTAAATATTGTGATACCTATTAATTGTGATATCTCTGGTTCTTCTGGGAAGTTATTCAGATAATAATTGTTTTCAGTCCAGGGCATATTAAAGATGAAAAACCAATAGGTTTCAAATTTTTAACCCCCCCCCCCTCCTTAATTTTTAAAATACATAAAACCGACAAAATGGGCCCTTTTCTAAAAAAGACGATTTTCTTATTAATAAACCATTTTTTTACAAGGTTTATGATTGGAAACGATTTTATTGTGTCATTTAAAGGTAAAGAATAGAAATTAAACTTATTAAAAATTTATTAACAGGTTTTATTATGAAATTTTGACGAAATATCGACATTTTTTACATCTACGACTACGTAATCAATGACTCTAACATTAATATCTCTGGTTCTTCTCGGAAGTTATTCAGATAATAATTGTTTTGAGTTCAGGGTACTTTAAAGATGACAAATCAAGAGGTTTTAATTTTTTTGACCCTCTATTTCAAAAATACAGAATATTTTTGCAAAGGACCAACAAAATGGGCCCTTTTCTTTTTCTAAAGAACCAATAAAGTTAAACACTTAAAATTAACGATAAATTAATGAAAACCTCATGATTTGACTTGTCAAAACATGTAGATTGATAATAAAAAATAAAAAAAAATTAAGGTTTTTCTCAAAAAAGTAGGGGAGTGCTGTCAGGGTTGGACATAGTTTTGAATTTTCTTCATAACTTCCTCTGCAGTGCGAATTTCACGTTTTCGCGCATATTGTTGGAAAGATCAACTCAAGTGCAATGTTTTTGCTGTATATTGCAAAAAAATTCGACCAAAAGTTTCAAAGTTATAAGCAATTTAAAAAAAAATAATGTTGTAAGGGTTGAACATGGGTGTAAGGGTTGAGCCACTGTAGAAAATCAATGAAATATTTAGGTAAATGGTTAAAAATGTCCTTCAAATAATAGAATGACACTTGAAAATGAAGACAGGAACCATGAAATTAAAATAAAATCCCATATTGTGCATTTTTACATAAGATTAGATATTTTATTTCTTAAGAATAAAATCAAAAAATTTTAAATTAAAACAATAAAAAAAGATTATCGAAAAAATGTTTTTCCTCTTTTTTCGTTAGAAATAAAGTTTTTGACACCTCCTTAAGTCAAAAAATGAATTTGTGTTGCAAGTACGCTTCGTAATTGCAATATTTTGGGCGGCTCAACCCTTACGACACTGCCTGGCTCAACGCTAACTCACGCGTCGTTTTGCGACATGCCACACAGAACACAAACGCGTCACACAAAACCCCAAATTTCTTTTCACATTTTCGTATAACATCTTAATAAACAATTTCAATAAATTTACTTTGTCTTTGGCATATTTCTTTTACATTTACTTCTCTTTTTTTGATACCACAAAAAAGTTTCTGTTGAGCGTATAACAATGACTCACAAAAAACAAAAGTATACGTTCGTATACTTGACTGACACTCATGTGAAAAGTTGACTGGCATTAGTAGCAAGAATTTAAGTACAAAAACAAATGGCGCTAGTGTGATAAGACAAAATAAACGCGATGGCTCAACCTTAACACCTGTCCAATCCTAACAGCACTCTCCTATTAAATTGCAAATAACTCGAAATCTAGAACCGACAAAATGGGCCCTTTTCATGTGGACGTCCACATATTATAAATGGAAACGAAATAGATGGAGCTGTCTTAGGTTTATATCAAGAAAAAATTATAAACTTGTGTTTCAATGAATTAGGTGAATTTTAATTTAAAACATATAAAAATATAAATAAACAATTAATTAATTTCATTGAAACTCAAAAACCTTTTGTTTCTTTTTATGGTCTTTTTTCGACATTGTACGATTAACTTTTTGGTTAGGGCACTACGGAACACAACTGCAGCGGTCTATGCCTTTTCCCTCTCGCCGCTTCACCACCTCCTCACCAAACTTTGTAAACACAGTCACAGCAGCGGGATTGACACGAGCGGGGCTTCAGTGTAGACAGAAAAAGCATTGAAGAAGATAATAAGAAAAATGTTATTGAAAAAGATTGAGAAGAAGAGAAGATAAAAAGCGAAAGTTGTAATAAAAATGGGGATAGAATTAAATAGAGATAGAAAGGGAAAGAAGTGAAGGATAAAAGGCGATAAAGTAAGGGTAAAAAAGATAAAAAATTAATAATAATATTATTAATAATAATAATAATAATATAGTAAGGGTTAAAAAGATAAAAAATAAATAATAATAATATTAATAATAATAATAAGGGTAAAAGAGATTGAACTAAACATTTAGAAAAATTGCAAAACTAATAAAAATTTTTTGCTCTACAAATAATAAGACATTTTTTTACTTCATTTGGTATTGTTGTGCACTAATATTAACTGCAGTTACTTAATTAATGCTGTTTCAATAAAGATATAAAATTTATAAATGGGTGATAAATATAAATAAAACGATTTATAAAAATATTTCTGAATTTTTGATGGTTTGATAATAATTTATTTAAATTTTCCCATAATTTTTTTCGAAACAATAATTGTCAACTCATTAGTAAGACCCTTCACTAAACGTGAAGCAGAAACCTACAATTTTCTGGGAAAATTTAAATAATTAGTAGCAGAAGAATGCGAACCATCTTGACTATTGTGTCGATAAGGCTATGAAAATTTGTTGGATGTGGAACTCTGTAGCTCAGTGGAAGACCAATCAACCGGCAATTGATAGGTCCTGGGTTTCGAGACCCAGCAGAGTTAGTCCCACATTTTTTCATAGCTTTAAATTTGTTTTTCAATTTATAATAATTTATGATGTAAATGATTTGTTATTAATAAAAAAATAGTTTGTTTAACAAAAACTTAATAACATGGGAGGACTATGTATATAATCTATTATAATATACATTTTTTATATGTTTAAATTCAAATATCTTCTTAATTGTAGTGTCATTAATATATCATTTTTTACTATATGGAAAAATATAGAATTTGTTATTAATAAATGTAAGCATACGATATTTGAAGTTCTACATTTTTAAGAAAAATTTATTAATATTATTAGATGTTTGTCGAACTTGGATAGAAAAAGATCTTAAAGTTTTCTAAAGATTGTAATTTGTAACAAAATTAGAAAATTTTCTAAAACGTTTTGCAGTATTTCATAACTAGTAAAGAAAAAATTCGAAATCAGTGAGAAAAATTTCGAACTTTTTACGAAATTTACTTAATGTTACTCACTTTTCGAAAAAATTCGAAAAAGTTTCGAATTTATTCTATACTTTTTGAAAAATTTCGAACTTTGTATAGCAAAATCATTTTTTCAACGTTTTTCGAAATATTTCTAACTGTTTGGTAAGAAAAATTTCAAAAAATTTTACATTGTAGGTGTGGATATTGAAAGTATTAAAAGAGGGGAAATAAAGGTTATTGAAAATGATTTATACAGAAGGAGAGATAAAAAGTGAATGAAGTGATAAAGTGGGGATAGACTCAGATAGATAAACTTTTCTCTTTCTATATCAGAGATAAAAAAAATATTAAAAGAGATAGGATTTCTATCCCTTTACTTCCAGCAGGGCTTCCTCACTTATTACATAATCGAGAAAATCAATTTCTGTTGATGGAACTTTATGTTAGATAAATGCATGTTCTTACATGCATTTATATAACATAAAGTTCCGTCTTGTTGTTTACGAACAATTTAAAAATCCTTTTCAATATAGTAACGAATTTCATTATAATTTTTAATATAGTGCAAATTCAGAAAAAAACGAAAAAAATCGCTTTTAGTGTCGTAAATCTAAAAAATGTATCCAAATAGTAGACAATCGTACAAAAAGCATATTAAACAGTAGGTTATAGTAGATGAGGGCGAAGCATGTTGTTCGAACGTAGGTTTAACTATTAAACAAGTTTACCGTGACCCTGCTCTACACACGTATTTATTCCCAACTCTGTTAAAAAATATTTTCACGCACTCAAATATGTGCGTGAAAATGCTTTATAAAAAAGCAGAGAGTCGCCGACTTGAACCAGAATTGTAAAAAAAGGTAACGCAAAAAAAATATCGGCTGTTTCGAATATCGTTTGGTTGTCATTACTTGGCAAAATTACAGCAGTTAATCTCCCCAACGATGAATCGATGACCGCGTGTAGAAGTCGCTGCAATTTCTGCAAGGTTTTTTTATGGCTCATAAAAATTAATTACGTCTCTCGCGCGTTGCAATCTTTTTAATTTGTAAGAAATAAAATTCACTCTAAATATAGACAAATTTACTGTGAGGATATTTTTTTTTAAATTTCTTCTTAATGTACCTGAGGAATTAGAGTTGCGGGGATTCAAAAAATTTCCTTATTAAATAATCACAGGTATTGATAAGGTATAATCATTGACGAGTAATTTCTCAAAGAGAGTGTTATTATTTATTACTAGTTTTGTGAATGCTGTGGGAATTATTATTTTTCTTCTCCTTTACATTTTATTATATAGACACCATTTTGCTCTTGAATTTCTCAGTTCCAGGGGCGACTATTATCGTTTTTAACGATTCTTGTTATTTCTTAAGTCTTTTATTATTATTCAAATTATTTTCCCTCCCTTTCTTTGTCTCCCTCCTCTCTCTGTTTCTCTTTCTATTGCTTTCAAAATTTACTACCCTTGACAATGGAAAGAATAATTTAAATTTATTGATTAAAATATTCATTAATTAATTGAAATTTAGACAGTATTCCAACGTGCTTTACTATTTAGTAATTTTTCCATGTAAAAATAATACACTTTTTAAATATTTACTTTTTTGTAAATATTTTATTTTTCATGTCATTTTGTTTAACTAAATTAACTCTATATTCCAAAAAACATGTTACATTTTACAAGAAAAGCCAATTTGTTTTTTTATTAATGTATTGCTTCAATTAAGCTTTACTTATCTTTAGCAATTTAGTCCTTTTTTATTCCACCAACAGAAATTCGTTTACACACAAAATACACAATCAACAACCAGAAGACACTTGTAAGCCGACGCCATAAAAGCTAATAATAAGAAAAGAGCGTTACCTGATCACAGGCATGCGCGTTTACCATTTCAGAAAACAAGACGCTACCCAGGCAGAAAAGTCGGTGGTGTGCCGATGCCTACGACCGGCTCGACACCGGCCCGGTGGTAAAGTCGGACAATACCCGGTACCGGCACTGTGGTACCGGGCCGGTTCCTAAAAGACAACCGGCCCGGTACTACTTTTTATACCGTTTTTACACCGGCGATGGACTTTTTCCGGCATCAAAATTAGTACCGGCCCGGCACCGGCATTCGATGCAAAGTGGCTCAAAATTTTGAGTTCAATTTGTTTTTCTTAGTAGATTTTTTTGAATATCTCGAATTTTGAGCCATTTTGAAATTTCTGATTTTAAATTCGAATTCAGCGGAAAAAATACATAGAAATATACTACTGTAGTATTATAGGGGAGACCAGGGCGTAATGGATCACTTTTTATTTTTTGTTGCTCAACTTCGTCATTCTTGCTTTAATAAACATTTCATCATGTAGAAAACTTAGCCTAACATCTCAGCTTTCGATTAAAAAAAGTACGCTCTAATATGACTTATACTTTTTTTCTAGAATAATGTTTTTGGAGAAATGCAAGGTGAGCAATTTCGCCTCAGGCCAGGGGGCGTAATGGATCACTACCCGGGGCGTAATGAATCAGCAATGAAATTATAGTTTAGATCATCAAATATAATTACGATATTGACAATTTTGGTTTCTATTGTCTATTTATAACAAAGAATATTGAAAATGGGAAATATTTAATTTAAACTTAAACATTTTCATGCAATTTTCAAATTTTAAAAAGTTGTAGCGAAATGCAAAATCCATATCCTTAAAAAATCTATTTTCCAGTTATTTTTTTTTATAAAAGGTTATCATTGGTACTTATTAATATATAAATTACAAGAAATTAAACTTGACAGAATTAATTTATTAATAATTTTAAATATAATAGGTTTTTCTTAATAAAATAAACAAAGTGGTCCATTACGCCCCAGAGATGTTTGTACTAATTAAACTTGGTACAAACTTACAGTATGCCAAGTACATTATTTTGATCAAAAACAGAAATTACTCTGATTTACCACTTTTGAATAAATTGAAGTCATCCATTACACCCCTGATCCATTACGATCCGGTCTCCCCTAATCATATTTTTTGTATTTTTTAATTTTAATTCGGTTTTTTGAGTGGTTCTTAGGGTCCCCCCCCCTTAATTACTACAAATCTCAATCTGGTGAGCTGAAATTCGGTAGGGATCTTCAGTTTTAAGTGCATATTACAGGAAAATTATAGCGAACACGATTGGCCTACATATTCACGAAATGGAAGGGAAAGAAATTGAATTTTTTTGAATAAATACCGAATTTCAGCTGAATAGGTTTATATATGTTAATTTTAATAAATCATATTTCTTTTATATATATTTATATAACATGAGTTTTGTTTTGGTGTACGGAACTTTTCTGTGTGCTCGCCGCCATATTGTCACTTGATGTAATATGTAGTCTATTGTATAGCACTGCTTTTAAATCAAAAAATGACTTCTCTGATTCAAAGCGATGCTATAATATTAACTACATATCGCATCAAGTTAATGACATCTGCTTTTGAACGTATGTGAATATGCGTGCTATAGATTCAATAGCCTTTTTTTCTCAGTGTTTATATCATTAATCATTTATTCTTTATATTTAAATAAACATTATTATTTGTTCACTAAAATGGAAGTTGTCCATTTATTTACACCAAAAATTAAAAATTATAACCTATTTATATAAAATTAAAAATTTTTGAAAAATGTGCGTAGGAAAAATATTGATAAAGAAATTGTATTGAAATTTTAATTAAATTTTTTATGTTTTGAAGTATATTAACAATTGTTTAAATTTCAGGTGGTATGCCGTCGTTTTCCGCTGGTATAATGTATCAAATGCCACAGAACGTCGTTTATTCGCCGAGTCCTGGAGTTTTGCTCAGTATCGGACAAAACGGTCAACCCGTTCAAATCTCACAAGACGGGGGTGAGTATAAACAACTTTTTTCCTTTTGTATAGAATAAAAGAAATTAAAATTAAAGCAACAAAATAGAAATTAGGGTAAAAAAATAAATTAGAACAAAAGAAATAGAGTTTAATGAAATTTATTTTAAAGTAGCATTTTTCTATTTTTTAAAATTGTATATGAATTTTACATTTAAAAAATATTGAAATGTCTGATTTTTTATTTTATAGAAAATTAATATTTTCCCTCCCATTCGTTAAATTATTATAATTATTATTTTCGAATTTTCGTTGCAATTTTTTATTAGATAATAAGCGAAATTGACTAACGAAATGAAAATTATGATAATTGAAATTTCTATGTTTTATGAAAATATAAAATTCCAAATAAGATTTTCCGAAAATATTGCTTCTGCGAATTTGACTTTTGCGAAAATTATTCAGAATTTTGAAATTGTTATTTCTTCTATTACAGGCTGAGTGAGACGTTCTTTAGTAAAAGACTGAAACCAAAAATAGAGTGATAATATTAGAATTAGTAGTAGTGGGTTGAAAAATGATGAGGTGGTGTATTTTCTTACTTCAGAGAACAAATATACTTGGTATTTAACTCTTGTGCATATTTTATATCAAATGTTAATAATTTTGCACTTTTTTCAATATTTTTTATTCCTGGTTACAAAATCCTCTTTTTAAAAAAATAGATAAATAAAAGCAAAAAATTCAGTGACTGTAAAATTTTTTTTACAATTTTTTCCTTTTTTCTAAAAGTATTTCCTTAATATTTATGTTTTTCCGATGATTTATTATTTTCAAAATATTTTTTTTATTAGAATTTGTCATTTTGTTTACGATTTATTTTTATTTTATCAAAATAATGGACTTGACAGGAACTTAATTTATTTTCTTATCGAAATTTAAAATTAAACAAGTTGTTTAGAATAATTAAAAATTTTAGAGAATAAAAAAATCTTGATAACCGTAAATTGAGGAAAGAATTAATAATTTCAGAGAATGAAAATAAGTGGAAAACCGAAAATTGGTGAAAATAAAATATTAGGCATGAATAAATTTGATTCCTGGTCATTTTCCCGAATGCTCAAATTCTCACAAACCTTTTTCCCGAAGCGAAAAATCACAAAGACTTTTTTCCCGAAAAGAAAATTTTGAAGTTTATTTATTAATTTAAAAAAAAATTATCTTATTATACTTTTTATATACTATTTTTACTTTGTTTTATCTTTATACATTTTGATACTACCGTATTAAATTATTAATTTATTAAATTCCTTGTTTTACTTTCGGGAAAAAGAAAATTGAAAATACTATAATTTTTTTATATGAAATATGGAAAAATTAACGATTGCAAAGAATAAAAAAAAACATTACAGGAAAATTGAGCCTTCCAATTCTATAACTCGCCCGACGCTCGGAGACACGCGCTAATGTCAGTCGGGTAGCAGTGAGCGCCTCTGGGCCTGTCACTGCTGCCCGACTGGAATTAGCGCGCGTCTCCGAGTGTCGGGCGAGTTATAGAATTGGAAGACTCAATTTATGAAATGCAAATAATAAAAGAAACATTAAAGGAAAATTTATGAAATTAAAAATTTACATGATAGGAAATTTTTAATAAATAATGTTTCCAGAAATTGAAAAAACCTGGAAACCGCGAATTTAAAGATTTTGCAGAGAATAGAGAAAATTAAAAATTGAATTTAAAATTCAAAAAATTATAATAAATAGATACAAAGCATGAAAAAATTTGAAAAACAAGATTTTGGAAATTTACGATATGAATATACAAATATCTAATATATGAGACATTCTATTTCAAAAACGACCCCCTTGTAATAAATTGACAATTTCAGAGAATGTTTAAATAAACATTTCTCCTATGTAAATAAACGAATTAAATTTTTTTACTTCTAGTTTTGAAAGATAAATTCTTGAACGTTATGATAGTGAAATGCTTTTTTTTAAATAACGTAATTCTGTAGAAAATTTGATTTGAAAACAGTTATAACGTTATATCCGATTTTAAAAAAATTGATAACAAAATAAAGCATAAATATTCTATTGTTACGTTAAAATTAATCAAGATTTTAATGTAAATAAATTTTAATGAATCTCGTCATCCTGACATTTAAGAGAAAATGAATAATATTTAATTTATTTTTGCAATTAATATCCTGAAATGAAACGGCAAATTAGTGTCAAATGAAAATTTCTCTCTTCACGAATCGTTTAATTTATTAAAGTAATTTTCTTGCAGGGACATCATCTGTAAATTCTGCACAAGCCAATCACCCATTCATCACGATTCCTCTAAATGTAGCAATGACTGCCGCCGGACTCTCATTGCCAGTGACATCGAAAGCAATGTCTCCGCCACATTCTTTCACGTGTACTTCGAATTCAGATTTACCTTCGGACCTTAGCAAGGATCGAAAGTGAAGTGATACATAAGATAAATTTATGTTACATATTTAAAACTAGAATTTTTTTGTGAAAATTCACAAAGAAAACAAAAAACCAAAAGGTAAATGACAAATTACATCTTCAAAATCTACAGGAAGCATCAGGGAAAAAGAGAAGGAAAATTCTTCAGGGAATTTGAAAAAATTTTCCCTGTAAAAAAAGTTACCAAAACTATTAGAAGTTTCCATTTTTTAAAATCAACAAATTTTCGTTTATATAAAACTGTCTTCCTGAATGTCGTAGAAAAATTTCTTCATATTGTAAAGAAGAAATGTGTAATATCATAAAGAATTTCTTTCTTATTTTACTTAATGATATTAAAATTAAAATTTTCTTTAATAGTTAAAACATTATAAACGTAAATTATTTTTTAATGGTACGAAATTTAAAAAGTCGTCTTGTTCAGTTTTTTGGAAATTTTACAGGTTTTTTTGTTTGTAAAATTTAAAATTCAATGATAAAATGAGGCCTAGTACTAAATTTCGGGCTTCGCTAGTATTTAATACTTTTTTAGGATTTCCTACTATTAGAAAATTTATAGGAAATTAATCTTAAATTTTTTTATAAAATTGTTAGAATCAATTCGAAAGATTTTCATAAAAATCTTTTAAACAATTTAATTATTTTGCAAAATTAAGCGTCTGGATCGAATATATAATGCTCTCCGCTCGACTTGAACACTTACCAGCCAGTCAAACATACCAAAATGGTCCAAAAGTTGAAATTGGAATTTTTAATTTTTGAAACATACATTCTTGTAGGAAATTGAATGGTACATCTTTTTTTCCTTCAAAATTTTTTTTGTAGAACAAATATTTTAGTAGATAATGACCAAAAACTAAAAATTTTAAACTTATGAAATTAATTAAATTTTAAAACATAAATCATCATATCTTTGGTAATTATTATTTGATTTAAATGAAATTTAGCATACACCTTCTTTTGGGTTAAGAGAAGACAACGAAAAAATAAAAAAATCATCAATTGTTTAACAATTTTGCTTTGAATTCTAAGCATAAAACATTTTTTTCAAAATATTATAATTTTCTACATTTTTTTTTATTTTCCAGTACAGGATTATTTTTAGTATTTAATCTGTTTACAAAGCAAACATTACAAACATCAGCCCTAGGTTTTTTAAACAAATAATTTAAATTGTGATTAAAGTACTTAATATAAAGTGGACATTCTATGCCATATGATGACAGCATGATCACATTTTCACATTTTATTTTTATTTAATGTATAATTTATATAATGTGTTGTTTGTGTGGTTATTATTTAATGTTGAATTTTTATTATTTAATGTTGAATTGTATTATTTAATGTTGAGTGTTCTTTATGTTTTTTTACACACTCAGCGACATGCATATATGCATAATTGAAAAAACAACATCTCTAACCTCAAAAATTTTTTTGTTAAAATTCTTGTCATCTTTTTTATACTGTGTTCTTACTTTATTTATGTTTTTTTGTAAATAATGGTTTGATCGATAATTTAAATTCTTATTTCGTAATTCTCCTGCTGGTATGTTGTTTTTTTCTATTCTTTGATTTTTTGTTTTTTTTCTCAACGAAATTTTTTCTCAACTGTCATTTGTATTCTTTACAGTCCTGAAGAGTCGTAATATCACGACGAAATGCATAGATGAATTCGAATTTTTTAAATATATAAAAATTATTTTGTGAACAAAAAGACCGTTCCTTTTATTTAATAGACCAAAGGCCACAAAAATATTACCTGTACTTAATATAAGTTGACTCTGAAATCAGAGGGTTTGGGCAAATCGTTTTTTCTGTATAATAATTTTTTAATAACCCCACATAGCACAAAAACTTCCAGGAAGTTTCCCGTGGGAACCTTCGGAAGTTTCCCTTGGTAATTTCCTGGAAATTTCTAGGAAATACAATAATGCCGGCAGATTAGAAGCTTCCCATGGAAACTTTCTGGAAATTGTCAGGAAGTTTCCAAAAATTATTAAAATTTTATTTAGTGAAATTATTATTTAAAAAAGGAACTCGGACCATCATAGGCTTCAAAAGTGTGCTGCTGGGATAGCGCTTTATGCGCTTAACCAAATCATCACTTGACTTCACAGGGCTAATTTATATATTATATATTTCATTATATTGAGGATTTTTAGAAACTTCCTGGTAACTTGCAGGAAGTTTCTATGGAAAGCTTCCAGGAAGTTTCCATGGGAAGCTTCTAACCTGCGGACATTATTGTATTTCCTGGAAATTTCCAGGAAGTTACCAAGGGTAACTTCCGAAGGTTCCCGTGGGAAGTTCCGAAGTTTCCTAGAAGTTTTTGTGGTATGTAGGACGCATACAATTTACTTGCACATAGGATCCGGATGATCAAAATACAATAAATTTGTATTATTTTCCCGGTAATGAGATTTAGAATGAAGAATCGTTGAACAGTGTTCTGCAATCATGTTTTTTATTTCATTAGATAATCGAAGAAAACGATTTCCATGTTTACCGCGACTATCTTGAAGTGATTCGTTTTTTACCAGCTTTTGTTGAATTAAAGAAATTCTGCCCTTTTTAATGTCTAATAAATTGCATAATAATGGTCGACAAGCTGATGAATTTACTGACAAAAAGTGAAAACTATAATTCCACTTAATCATTTTGTTTGGCCGATTTTTACCAACCGACATTGCCATTAAACCACTTAATAAAATATTTTGTGACATGTAATCTCCAGCCAATTTCTAAAATGAATTAAAAAATTGTTGTTGACAAAAAATATCAATTTTCTCAAAACACTTCTTTAAACAACATGTGGTAACGGATCTAAAGATTTTTTCAAGAACAACTTTATTGGCCTTTGAACTGTATTCTCTCCCCTATAATAAAAAATTATATTGGCAAATCTTATAAAAAGTTTGAAAATTAATAAATTATTTTGACGTAACGCTTTATATATATATATATATATATACACTACCAGCAGAAATTGTCGGTACGAACGACGGGCGAGCTAAGAAAAGTTGCTGCGGAAATTAAATTAACATATTTAATTATAGAAAAATGGGAGTTTCGCTTGAGCTATCGTCGAAGGCGGTCACGTTTTTTTACGTTCCCGAGAGTTGAAATTCGTTTTCATTCCAATCTCTCGGTGCTTATGCATTTTTCCTGTTATTTTGCTTCAAAACCAGAATCAATAAAGAGTTTGTGGTGTCTTTACAAACAATATGTTTGTTGCACATGTGCTTGTGTCTGAAGTAGTTTGATAAAACAATATTTCTTTTGTCTATTGACGGTGATGTCAAATTGTGTCTAAGTGCAAGTGAACCCTGATTTTTTCTCTGTGCAATTGTTGGTGCAATCACCTATCTGTGTTTGACTGTACTAGTGATTGTTGTTCTTTTTACAAGACAGTTTTTTTATTATGGTATGTCTCTTTTTTCTTTGGTCTAAAAGTTTGGTTTTATAATTTTCCGTTATGACCTCTCCTAACTCTAAGGATAACGAGAGGTGGGATCTTTTGTTTTCTCATTTTAATGAACTATCTTCGTCGCACACTGTTTTGAGAGAGAAGGTGCAAACAACTAATGATATGCTGAAAGCTATTATCGATAAACAGACTGACCATGAAAAGAGATTATTTGCTATAGAGAATAAAATTTCTCGCCTATTTAATTATCAACGATCTAAAAACATTGTTCTCTTCAAATTAGAGGACTGTGATTCAATAAATACTAACCTTTTTCAAATAATTTCCCAATTATTTAAAGACATTGGTATCAACATCCCCGAAGTGGCTATTGTTGACGCGTTTCGCCTCGGCAAAAAGAAAGGAAATCGACCTGTTTTAATTAAATTAATTGCGGAAAGATGAGTAAAAGAGATTCGCCAGCTAACTTTACTTTTATGGGTCCAACTGGTTCAAGTGTGATTAATTTGGTTTAGTGTTCTCAAGCGACCCTCCCCCTTGTTAGAGATTTGAAGGTCCTTCACCTCCCCACCTCATCCGACCATTTCCCGGTAATTTTATATCTTTCATTAAAGTCTCAAATAAGTGTTAATTTGAACTCTACCAGATTACGTTTTAATGTTGAAAATACAGGTTTATATTTTTCCGCAATGAATTGGAGGAAAGAGGTGGCGGATATTATTCTTGATATCAATGGATTGAATTCGACTGTTATCTCTACCATAAGGGAGGTGGCATCTGAGTTGGGTATGTCGAGAAGATCTGTTCGTAGTAGTGGCATTAAACGCAAACCGTGGTACGATGCAGAATGTAAACGATCAAAAAAGCGCGTTTCCGAGGCGTTGAAGTTTTGTAGAATGGATGGTTTTACTAATTTTTCAAGAAATAATTATTATACACAAAAAAACGCATTAGGTAAAATTTTAAAGTCAAAGAAAAAGAATTATGATCTTTCTCGTATCGAGGCAGTAAGTCTCTGTAGAAATCCGTCGCAGTATTGGAAAATTATTAACGCTTCAAGGACACATGGTTCTTCAATGTAGCGTTGATATTGATTTTTGGCAATGTTTTTTACAAAAGACTTACCCTCAGCCTAAACATGTTTTAGCTTCATACATTTTAAAACGATCTATTCCCATGCTTGTCGACGCGATAACTTTAGATGAAATTACAAAATGTTTGTCTAATTGTAAGAATGGAAAAGCCCCCGTAACCGATGGAGTAGATTATAGTTTTTTTAAGAATTTGCCCCAGAACTGGTTAATGTACATAAACCACCTTTTCAATAAAATTTTGACTCAGGAGAAAGTACCTAATGAATGGGGAAATTTATCTACTTTCATGCTTTTTAAAAAAGGGGACTCAACCGATCCAGACAATTATAGACCGATCACATTAGTGAACTGTTTGGCTAAAATTTTTACCCAAATATTAAGTGAACTGCTTATTTCATGGGCCGAAGGTTTGAATCTGATTCCGGAATCTCAGGTGGGTTTCAGAAAGGGCAGAAGTTGTGTGGACAATTTGTTTAACCTCATGTCTATTTTACAAATACATTTAAATAATCCAGGCGCAGTGGTTTATGCTGCGTTTATCGATTTTAAGGGGGCTTTTCCATCCATCTCCCACCAGCTTTTATAGAATAAATTATACTCCTTAGGTTTAAGTTCTAAAATGATTAGAAGAATATTTTCTTAGAGATTTTTACTCAAAAGCCTACACATGTATCACAACAAATGAAGGATCGACTCAAAATGTAAAAGTTACGCAGGGTGTACTTCAGGGCGAAATTTTGAGCCCATTAGAATTTTTATTATTTATCTCGGATATGGAGAACTATTTTATTGATCACGGTTGTAGGGGTATCTCTATTGATAAATCATCAGAGATCCTTATGCTTTTACTTAGACTGATGATATATATGCTGATGATTATGTTTTATTAGCTGACTCTCCTTGGGAATTGAGTAAGAAGTTGAATGTGTTGTTGGATTATTGTACTCAGAATGAGATGATTGTAAATACCGAAAAAACTAAAATAGTGATCTTTACCAAATCGGGTAATTCAAGGGCGAAGAAATTTAAGTCGTTTAAGTTTGGTGAGAGTTGTATTGGGGTGGTGAAGGAATATATCTACCTTGGTATAACCTTTCACAATTCTTGTTCGTTTTTACCTGCTGCAAAAAAAGCTGTAAGTACTGCTAACACCGCAGTTGGTTCAATCCTGAGAACAATTTACTCTATTAAAATCGACTCTTGGTCAACATATATTAAGTTATTTCAAA
This sequence comes from Leptopilina myrica (nomen nudum), assembly GCA_032872475.1. Taxonomy (NCBI): domain Eukaryota; kingdom Metazoa; phylum Arthropoda; class Insecta; order Hymenoptera; family Figitidae; genus Leptopilina; species Leptopilina myrica (nomen nudum). The sequence continues at coordinate 11,916,783 of CM065467.1, forward strand.
GTCTTTCTATAAGTATTCTTATGTATTGTTGTCAGATATGGGGTTTGAACTTCTTTGACTTGATTGAGAGCGTTCAGCTTTCTTTCTTTAAAAGGCTGTTGAGTCTCCCTATCTGTACTCCTAATTATGCCGCCAGATTGGAGACGAGATCTGTCCACCTTGCTCATCTGGTTCTAAGAAACATTCTTTCTTGGTTGAATAAAATTATTTCAATGCAGAATTCTCGGTACCCAAGAGGTGTTTATTGAGCCTAATGTGCTTAGCAAAAAGTAATCCGGAAAACAGATTTAAGTGGATGAATCAGATCACGTCCACCTTTTTCGACCCTTGTGACATTACAGAACTTTGGAATTAAATAGGTTTAAATTCCTTGGATAGTGAGATAGTTCTCGGGAAATATCTTCTTTTCATTAAGGACCGAGACATGGAATGTCTGAGACTTTCTAAAAGTCTTGTGATTTTTCCATCTCTTTCTTTGCAGTTTGGTACTTCAAATTATTTATTGTTACGTATACCAATTTTTTACAAAAAAATGTTTGCTCAAGTCAGACTGTTCAATCGACATGTTTCGAGGATTCTCTTCGACCGGAAGAAGTTCACTTTCCACCCGAATGCAACTTGCACTTTTTGTTATTTGGAAGAGGACTCATTGTTTCACATATCAGTTTCATGTCCGGCCTGTGATCATTTATTTGCTCCCATCATAAAGAATGAGTGTAATAACCTCTCTTCACTGGACAAATGGTTAAATGTTTTGTCATCGAATAACTCACTTGTAATTAAGAAATTTGTTAATTGTTTTGTTAAAGTCTTAGATTCTCGTATACCTTATAATAATGCTTGATTGTACTCTTGACGCGTCTTCTTTTTTCATATTTTTTATACTGCGCAAGTCCCTTGTAATCACATTTATATGTGTTGTAAACAAGTGAAATAAATAAAATAAATATAGAAAAATGATAGAAATTTGGTTCTTGCATTGTTCAAAAGCCAATTAAATTCTGCGTCGTTTGATATATAAATGGAAATTGTTTTATATTTTTGAGAGATTTTATCACCTAAGAGAATTTGAAAAAAATTGATTAATTTTTCTATTTTTGTGCACCATGATTGGTGTGGATGCACATTCTAGAAAAATTTTAAACTCTTGCAACATAATCTTTAGTCTCAGCTTTTATTGGAAACTTGGAAACTGAAAATCCGTTCAAACAGTTTTTGAAATATCTAAAAAAATGTCCAAGCATGTTTTTCTATAATTTAGGCGGTGATACACACTTATTGCACTCTCGCTGGTCACCTGGTTCGTTGCGGCAGGGCCGAATAAGCGGCATATAGAGTGGGTCACATTTGGAGCCCTTTTTAAGTTTTTTTATCTTTAGATAATATTGATTAAAAATTTGATAATTGTTAAAGTTAATTATTTCCTTTTTTTCTACGCACAAATTTTCACTTCTCTATTAACATTAATGTTCAGAAAAGAAGACATTAATAAAATATATTAATTTATAAACTCTAAAACTTATTTCTAATATTAAAATCATAAATAAAACATTAAATATCACAGTGTTTTTTCATAACTTTTTTCTACATTATAAATATCTTTATTTAATTGCAATAATCAATTATTTTATTACTGTAAATTACACTGTAAAAAATTTAGGGAGTTAACGGACTCGGAAGTTAAATTTTTCGAGTTAAAAATCAATTCCAAAAGAGAGTTAATTTCTAACTCCTTTCATTCAACACCCGCGCGAGTTATTTTTTCCATGGGGAGTTAGCATTTGGGTGTTAAATTTTAATTCTCTTTATTTAACTCCCTAATGGGTGCGACTTTTATAGAATCCCCTGGAGAGTTAAAATTTAACTCCCTTTTTTTACAGTGTAGATATTTATTAAAAACAACAATTTCTTTAACAGTTGATCGATTATTCAAATAAAATAAATTATTTTTAAGTACAAAGTTAAGAAAAAACTTAAAAAGGGCTCCAAATATGGCCCAATCTATATGCCGCTTATTCGGCCCTGCCGCAACGAACCAGGTGACCAGCGAGAGTGCAATAAGTGTGTATCACCGCCTAAATTATAGAAAAACATGCTTGGACATTTTTTTAGATATTTCAAAAACTGTTTGAACGGATTTTCAGTTTCCAAGTTTCCAATAAAAGCTGAGACTAAAGATTATGTTGCAAGAGTTTAAAATTTTTCTAGAATGTGCATCCACACCAATCATGGTGCACAAAAATAGAAAAATTAATCAATTTTTTTCAAATTCTCTTAGGTGATAAAATCTCTCTAAAATATAAAACAATTTCCATTTATATATCAAACGACGCAGAATTTAATTGGCTTTTAAACAATGCAAGAACCAAATTTCTATCATTTTTCTATAATAAAATATATATGAATCATATATATGGGGGATTCCGCGTCAAGTGATCAAGGGGTCTTTTGGTGTAATGTTTATTTCAATAATTTTTTACTCTTAAACAATTAAACATACAAATTTGACAAAGTACATTTTGGAAAGGTTTTTTTATGCTCTTTCGATTCGAAATAAGCATTTTGAAAAAAAAAATTTTTGACCCAAAAAAATCAAAATTAAAAATAAATTTCTATTTTTGGGGGAGAAAGACCCAATTTTTTTTATTTATTTTTTTTTTAAACGAAAGCTGAGGTTTTTTCCTAAAAGGACATATAAATGCTAAAGTGGGACTAGAATGTTTAAACATTAAAAAAAAGAGTTTTCTACTCGCCGGAGCGCTCAAAACCCGGTTTTTAGCTCCGTTTAGGAGAAAATTCTTTTTTTCAATGTTTAAACATTCTAGTCCCACTTTACCATTTATATGTCCTTTTAGAAAAAAACCTCAGCTTTCGTTTCAAAAAAAATAAATAAAAAAATTGGGTCTTTCTCCCCCAAAAATAGAAATTTATTTTTAATTTTGATTTTTTTGGGTCAAAAAATTTTTTTTTTCAAAATGCTTATTTCCAATCGAAAGAGCATGAAAAAACCTTTCCAAAATGTACTTTGTCAAATTTGTATGTTTAATTGTTTAAGAGTAAAAAATTATTGATATAAACATTATACTGAAAAACACAAAAATTTAACCCCTTCCCCCTCGGAAAATATTGGACTTGGTAAAAAAATATTTTTACGAAAAATTACTATCTATGAGTACTACAAAAGCCCCAAGTTTTGCTACGATTAGTGAAAAATTTTTCTCCACCTTGATCACTTGACATGAAATGCCCCATATAGGGGATTTCGCGTCAAGTGATCAAGGGGTCTTTTGGTGCAATGTTTATTTAAATCATTTTTTACTCTTAAACAATTAAACATACAAATTTGACAAAGTACATTTTGGAAAGGTTTTTTCATGCTATTTCGATTGGAAATAAGCATTTTGAAAAAAAAAATTTTGACCCAAAAAAATTCAAAATTAAAAATAAATTTTAATTTTTGGGGGAGAAAGACCCAATTTTTTTGTTTTTTTTTTAAACGAAAACTGAGGTTTTTTCCAAAAAGGACATATAAATGGTAAAGTGGGACTAGAATGTTTTAACATTGAAAAAAAGAATTTTCTCCTAAACGGAGTTTAAAACCGGGTTTTGATTTTTTTGGGTCAAAATTTTTTTTTTTCAAAATGCTTATTTCCAATCGAAAGAGCATGAAAAAACCTTTCCAAAATGTACTTTGTCAAATTTGTATGTTTAATTGTTTAAGAGTAAAAAATTATTGAAATAAACATTGCACCAAAAGACCCCTTGATCACTTGACGCGAAATCCCCCATATATATATATATATATGTATCTGTTTTGATACATGCACGTTGTGTCTCAATTGCACATCAAAGTTAACCTCAAATTAAAAGCATATATCCATGTATGAATCACACGGTATAGAAAAATTTGAATGTGTGATTGATGTGCAGAAGTATCGCGTCGACGACTTTTCGAAACGAAACGCTTGGTTAATAGTAGGCTCCTGACTCATCCCCACTACCGAAGTTTTACCTCCTGTATCTAGCCTTCTTGGTATATATATATATATATATATATATATATATATATGGTGTAATCGAATTAATTATTTGTCTCTAATTAAAATGCGCAAAAACTATTGAATTTAATTATAATAAAAATGCTTATAATTAAAAATGAATGTTTAGAACTACAAAGTAAACAAGTAATATTTACATACTCATATTTGAAATAATCATAAGAAGTTTTTAAATATAAACTTTAAAAAAAATATTTTTTATTTCCATCCAAAATAATTTTTTTTACTCCTGGTAGAATAAAAGAAAGACCCTGAAAATTGAAGACCAAAAAAAAATTTTTTGTTAATGTTATTAACATTTTAGTTTTTATGTAGTCTTAAATTAAAAATTTTTTTTCTCGAAAACCAGTTGACCGATTTTAAAAAGTCAAAAGGGGTTTTCTTCTTTTTGAAACAAAGTATTTAAAAATAATTTTTGTTTTTAAAAAAATTAATTTTTAATAGTTTTTTATATAATTTGTTTATAAATTGTTAATAACAAATTGTGTTTTGCGCGTCCTAGAAAAAAAATAAAAATTGTATTGTATTGCCAATATCCCCCTGAGAAAAAAAACGTTTAGAAAATAAATGTACATCAATTACAAAAAAAGTTATTAAATAATTAGTGTCGCGGTGCAGAGCGATATATGACTCGCAGTGCACCTGTGTGCACTGGCGCTACACTATAAGTTTGTACAAATCCTAACAGTCTCCATATTTAAGGAAAAAGTAATACAGTTTAATTATTCGTATATTTATATAACATTTTGTTTAAAAAATACTAATATTACAATATACCTAATAAAATAACAATATAATTATATATAGAGTTTAACGTCTTGTATCACTTTGTACGGCCGCGGTTATTATTTACTAACTTTTTTCATAATTAACGTGGGCAGATCACAATTTGTTATTAACATTTTATAAACAAATTATTTAAAAAACTATTAAAAATAAATTTGTTTAGACACTAAAATTATTTTTAAATACTTTGTATTATAAAGAAGAAAATGCGATTTATTATTTTTAAATAAATTTATAAATAATTTTAACTGAAATTTTTGAAAATATATTTGAATTTAAAAAAAAAGTTTTTTTGATATTCAAAGTAATCGTGTTTATTTGTAGTAATGTATATTACAGTTTTTTAAAATAAATTTAATTCAAAATTTTATAAGGGCCAAAATAAGTGAAACCGGCTACTTGGAAAATTTTTGTCTCCAATTTTTAAGATATCTATGATTTTTGGTAGATATATGAGTACACTTTTTGCCCAGCCTAAAATATTTTTCAAAAAAAAAATTATTTTTGAAGTAATCAGGTGTTAAAGTTTTGGGTCATTTTATTTTCATTTTTTTATTACTTTGAAACAAATAAAGATAATTAAGTGGATTTTTTTAAAATTAAAGCTTAAAGTCTATACTTCAAGGATTAAATAAAGCGATTGCTAAAAAATGAAAATTTATAATTGAGGGGCTGGATGCTATAATGTGTTACGCGCCATGTTAAGTAAATGGCGCGTAACACGTTATAGCATCCAGCCCCTCAATTGTTTTTAAAAAATTATTTTAAACAATTGCAAATTGAAGAATGTTCTCAATGTTTTTGAAAAATTAAGTCTAATGTATAGACTTTAAGCTTTAATTTAAAAAAATCCACTTAATTATCTTTATTTGTTTCAAAGTAATAATAAAATGAAAATAAAATTACCCAAAACTTTAATACCTGATTACTACAAAAATAAATTTTTTTTTGAAAAATATTTTAGGGGCAAAAAGTGTACTCATATATCTACTAAAAATCATAGATAACTTGAAAATTGGAGACAAAAATTTTTCAAGTGGCCGGTTTCACTTATTTTGGCCCATAAATAATAGAATTTTATAAATATTTTATTAAAATTTTTTTAAAATAATTTTAATTAAAAAATTGATCTTGTAAATCAATTTATTAAATTTTTTACAATAGTACCTAATTAAATTTTTTGGAAAAATTTTATTACAATAAAATAAATGAATCATTTCGAGAAATTTTAATAAAATGTATTAAAAATAATTGAATTCCTATCAAAAAATTAAATTCTTACGAATATTTTTACTATTTAGAAAAATAATTTAATCATTTCAAAGAATTTTATTAAAATTATATTGAAAATATTAAAGGTGGAAGAATTTATCAATTATCCGAATCAAAATCTCTCGAAAATAAATTTCTTGAGTAAGCACTAGATTTCGTTATGAAAATACAATACTTTTCATATGTATCGACAGCACAGCCGTCCTAATACAGAAACCTGCTTTTTCTGAAAATTATTTTTTCGAAATTATTTAATAATTTCGAAAAGGTCGTCAATAGAAAGGTCGTGGGCTCGTATCCCACCATGCTAACCAATTTTTTCTGAGTTCTTTTGATAATTTTGAAATTATTAAATAATTTCGAAAAAATAATTTTCAGAAAAAGCAGGTTTCTGTATTAGGACGGCTGTGCTGTCGATACATATGAAAAGTATTGTATTTTCATAACGAAATCTAGTGCTTACTCAAGAAATTTATTTTCGAGAGATTTTGATTCGGATAATTGACAAATTCTTCCACCTTTAATATTAATATTACCGAATGATAAATTCACTTTCTTCAATTATATTGAAAATAGTTAGATTTCTTATGTGAATTTTACACCCAAAAAAATATTTTTAATTTTATACGATTCCTCTTCTTTTGCAGCATTTTTTCCTCTTATATGTGGGCATTAAATTTTTTTTTCAAATTGAGAGGATTTTTCTTTTTTATTATTTGTTATTAAATATCATTTTTTAACCAATTTGAAGCTGTGTTCAGAAATACAAAAGAAACATAAAAATCTTCTTTTTAATGTAAATTTGTTTTAATTTCAGAGGAATAATTCCAATCAATAAAGAAAAATTAAAAATCATCTTTTAGTTAAAAAAACTTTCAAATCTAAAAAAAATTCCTTTTTTTGTTGATAAATCTTCGTATATTAAAAATAAAATGTAAAAATAACTGTTAAGCGAAATTTTCTTCTCACTTTGAGATTTTATTTTTTTCGGTGTATCGTTTATTAAAGTACTTGAAGTATTCCGAACAATTTTATTATTTATAAAAACAATTGAATTTTTGCTAAGAATTTTAAAAAAACTTTTCGAAAATAATAATAAATGAAAACTCATTAGTAAAATAGTTAATCATTGAAGTTTTTCAAATTTCGAATCTGAAATTATTTCGTTCACCGTCGTTGTTATAAAAAGTCCGAAAATAATTTTTTTTACTCCTCGTTAAGTACAAAAAAAAGACCCCAAAAATTCTAGAACAACTAAATTTTTGTTAATATTCTTGGCAATTTAGTCTTTTGTTGACTTAAATAAAAAAAAATTTCTAGAAATAAAGTTGACCGATTTAAAAATATTAAATCGGATTTTCTTCTTTATAATACAAAGTATTTAAAAATAATTTTAGTGTCTAAACAAATTTATTTTTAATAGTTTTTTAAATAATTTGTTTATAAAATGTTAATAACAAATTGTGATCTGCCCACGTTAATTATGAAAAAAGTTAGTAAATAATAACCGCGGCCGTACAAAGCGATACAAGACGTTAAACTATATATATAATTATATTGTTATTTTATTAGGTATATTGTAATATTAGTATTTTTTAATCAAAATGTTATATAAATATACGAATAATTAAACTGTATTACTTTTTCCTTAAAAATGGAGACTGTTAGGATTTGTTCAAACTTATAGTGTAGCGCCAGTGCACACAGGTGCCATGAGAGCCGTGCTTGCGAGTCATATATCGCTCTGCACCGCGACACTAATTATTTAATAACTTTTTTTGTAATTGATGTACATTTTTTTTCTAAACGTTTTTTTTCTCAGGGGGATATTGGCAATACAATACAATTTTTATTTTTTTTCTAGAAGGCGCAGAACACAATTTGTTATTAACAATTTATAAATAAATTATATAAAAAACTATAAAAAATTAATTTTTTCAAAAACAAAAATTATTTTTAAATACTTTGTTTCAAGAAGAAGAAAACCCTTTTTGAATTTTTAAAATCGGTCAACTGGATTTTGAGAAAAAAAATTTTTAATTTAAGACTACATAAAAACTAAATTGTTAATAACATTAACAAAAAAATTTTTTTTGGTCTACAATTTTTAGGGTCTTTCTTTAACTCTACCAGGAGAAAAAAAAATTATTTTGGATGGAAATACAAAATATTTTTTTTAAAGTGATCCGTTTGAGAAATTCTTACCCAATTATTATACTTTATAAAAGATAAATATTACCGTTAAATAAAAAATATATTTCTTACAGTGTAAAAGATTTTGAACTTGAAAAATATGCATATATTTATTTATTTTTATTTAATTTTCAACATCTCATATTGTTGCATTTTACTTCATTTCGGACTTTTTTCTTTACATTTTTTCTCCAGTCCAGTCCAGTTTTTCTCGTTTCTATTTATTTTTCTAGTACCACAAAAATTGTCTTTGTCTGCCATATTCTATTAGAAAATTATTTGATTTTAGAAAATGTGATAATATAGATGTTCAATTCCTTAAAATGATCTTAGAGAAAAACTTTTAAATTAAATATTATAAATTTTAATTATTTTCAAATCATTTTAAAAATAATACGTTCATTTTAAAGAGTTAAATGTTAATAAGATTGGTAGTTAATAATGTTTAATAATTTAATGAGTTTTATTATTGTAATATTTAATAAAAAAACTATTATTAATAATAAAAATAATTTTTAAATAAATAAATGATTAAATTGATATTGTATTCATTGCAATTTTGTACTTAATATGAAAAAACAGACGCTGTATACATCTGTGAGTATATAGGGCAAAATTGTTAAACAATTGATGATTTTTTTATTTTTTCGTTGCCTTCTCTTAACCCAAAAGATGGTGTATGCTAAATTTCATTTCAATCAAATAATAATTACCAAAGATATGATGATTTATGTTTTAAAATTTAATTAATTTCATAAGTTTAAAATTTTTAGTTTTTGGTCATTATCTTCCAAAATATTTGTTCTACAAAAAAATTTTAAAGGAAAAAAGGATGTACAATTCAATTTCCTACAAGAATATATGTTTCAAAAATTAAAAATTCCAATTTCAACTTTTGGACCATTTTGGTATGTTTGACTGGCTGGTAAGTGTTCAAGTCGAGCGGAGAGCATTATATTCGATCCAGACGCTTAAATTGTAAGGAATTTTTTTTGCAAGAATTCAATTATTTTCAATATCTTTTGTTTTAATAAAATTTTTTAAAATAAGTAAAGTATTTTAAACAAATTTTAATAAATTCAAATTCAAACAACCGAGTGATAATATCATAAATAATAATTTTAATTTTAATAAAATTTTGAGCAAACATTCAATATTATTGAATTGTTGCAGGTCTCGGATCGACTTTAAAACTGAAAAAAGTTGCTTTAGTCTCATAATTGCACAATAAAAGTTGCGACAAAGTCGCATGAAATTTTAGAAAAAATGTCAAAAAAGAATCATTAAATTGTAAAAAAATGTTATTAGGGTATTACTAAAATTGAATTTAGAGTGTAAAAAAATATTTTTATTTGTAATTGGGATTCGTGAAATTCGTGAAATTTTCACAAAAAATGCAAAGTTGTTTTAAAATATAGAGTCAGTGTACAGATGTATGCTTGTATTTCATGCAAAATAGGTCTATTATTAAATAATCGATTGATACTTACCAAAAACCAAATAATCAGTCTGATTAGTAGTCTGATTAATATTTTTATTGGTTAAGAGCGTTCAATGGTCGTTTTCGAACGAGTGTTTTTCTGCACACAAACACATTATACAAAATCTGACAACGTACCCGGTAATATATAAGAATACTAGAACAGAAACTATTTTTGATTTTTGCCTTCTGTTAACTTTTATTAATAATATCAGACCGTTCGTATTTACCCCGGAAAATTGGAAAACCGGGGTAAATCCGAACGGTATTTTCAATAATTTTTTCTTATATCAGAGCCACACAAAATTGTTTTTATTTGATTACACTATTATTTTAACATTATAAAAGTACATAGAAAAAAGTTTTTCTATCTATATGTATCCTCGTTAGTAATTAATAAGCAGAAACTTAATCTCCGTTCTCTCGAAGGAGTGTTCCACTTTTTTTGCCAAATGGTTTGTTGAAAAAAGTTTTTCAGGATCTTAATAAAATTTAGTATTCTGGGGTTTTTGGGGTCACTGATTACCAATTTGAAGTCAGTTTTTCAAAATTCAGAATGGCGGATCCAATATGGCGGACGAAAATTAAAAAATTCATTGGATTCGCTCGAAAATTGTTACTCGGGGGATTTCAGGGTCGCTGATTACGAATTTAGAGTTAGTTTCTCAAAATTTTTAAAATCACTTAAAAATTAAAAGAAGCGGATTAAAATTTCTAAAACTGGAGGAATTTTTATGAAATTTGTGTATCATATTGTACCCGCCATTCTGAACGATGAAGCTTTGATGCCCAATTCGTTATCAGCGACCCCGAAAACCCCCAAGTAACGATTTTCGAGCGAATCCAATGAATTTTTTAATTTTCTTCCACCATATTGGATCCGCCATTTTGAATTTTAAAAATCTGACTTCATATTCGTATTCAGCGACCCCGAAAACCCCCAAGTGGCAAAATTCAAACAAATTTTATCATTTTTAAAAATAAGTTTTAGGAAAGTCTGCCATATTGAATCCGCCATTTTAAATTTAAAAAATTTGACTTTTATTTTTGTATTTACATCCAATCACTCCAAAATACTTTCTGTACCAAGTTTTGCAAAAATCCGTTATGATTTGATAAAGTTATTGAAGGTTTTAATTGTGTAATGCATTTTAATTTTTAACCTGTTTGATTTTTGTATTGATATATGATGCATTATTAAGTAATAGGTTTATTATCGTATTTTTTTGAGTTTTTATATAAGTTTAACAATTGCAATACTTTAAATTTATTTTCCCTAAGATTTTTCTGAAATACAGTGGCGTTCGTATTTACCCCGGTATTTTATGAAAGTTGCAAAGTATCGGGGTAAATACGAACGCTAAGTTTCCTGCGATTGTAATTTATCAAAAATTTTTGCTACTCCATAAAATTGTTCTATGGAAGTAAAGCAACAACTTCATGCACCAGAATACCGGAAGTATTGTCTTTTAAAAGAAAAAACTTATGTTACTGTTGAAACTTACTAAAAGCGTTCGGATTTACCCCGGTTGACCCTACTCTATTTAATATCTTTCAATTCCTTATAAATCAAATGCTTGTTGGTGGGCACTTGGATACGACAGGTAGTTCACAGAGAACGTTGCCTTGTTTAAATATGTTATTTTCTATTTCACCACTTCTCGGCAAACTGTTCTTGAAAAAGTCGGGAACTGTTCAAGAAAATCGAAAAGTTAGACGAATGCAAGAAAAAATCTATTCTGCTTCCCTTCCTTAACACACTTTTATCCTTGAAAGTCACATACGATTTTTATTAAATTTCTGAATTAGAAAAAACCATATCTCACTGGCTGTGAGACTTGTTGAGACTGGTGCGCACTGGGTTTCTCCGTACCAAGATTCCTAGACGAGTTCCCGAAACTTTCAGAAACAGTTGCGACCAGTCCCATGAACTTTACATGAGAAAGTAATGAAAAGAAGACTCTTGGACTATTTATAGCTTTTCCTAATACAGTCATACACCGTATCGAAGAGTTAGGAAATAATTCCTGAAATATCTGGGAACTCTTTTTTCCGTGTGTGCTTTCGAAACCACAAAAACAAAAGAAGACGTTGCAATGTGTTTGACTTAGTCACTGGCGTCAACCACGACTGTCCACGTGCATGTAACTGTATGAAAATTATCAAAGTGCAAATAAAATCCCACACAGAACCAAAAATTTCTCGAAAATTGACAGTACTTCGCCCAACGAGATTAGATATATTGCGTGGTAAAACTCATGGAGAATTTGAGGTAATTTAAATGTCCGCATATAAGAAAATATTGAACATTAAACTTGAACAAAAATTTTATTACAATAATATTGTACATGTTCAGGCATATAATGTAAAATTTGTCTTAAAACTTTATTCAGAAACACGGTTGCAGGATTGGAGATATAAAAGTAATGTAATGACAGGCGATAAGACGTATGTTACAGCCATTTTGACATTAGACGACAGAAGCATGCAGCGAGCGTAAACGCTGAGCTGTCAAAATGATTCGAATTACATTGCTATCGTAATTCCAACTCTGCAACCGCATTTCTTCATGGATTAAGAAAATATTTTCAATTCAGGTAATTAAAAACATTTGTGACGACTGTTCGTTGGCAGATTTTGTGAGAAGTGCATGTGAACAGAGAAAAATTTGTTAGAAAATGAATGTTTACCAATTTCACGTCGTCACGTCATTTAAACCGGTCAGTACCGTTTTTGTTGCAGGTAATAACTGTCAGTCGCACATAACCTACAAATTTCAGACACCATCGAACACCGTTGATTTAAAAAAATATAATTGAAAATTTTTGAAATAATAAAAATTTCTTTACAGTTTGTTAAAAATAATTGAATTCTTTTGAAGAATTTTATTTAAACTTTTCGAAAATAATCAAGGGAAGTTAGAGACCTTAATTATAATTGAGGTGCTGGGTGCTACAAAGTGTTACGTAACACATTATAGCATCCAGTCCCTCAATTTTATTTTTAAAATAAAAAGTCACTCTTGAAGTATAAAATCAATATTTTCCTTCTAAAAATTATATTATTATTTAATAATTATAAGTATTAGACTTTTCTTCAATTTTTATAATTTTAAATTTATGAATGTTCAAAAAAATGATATTTAATTATTTCTTAAGCAAATTAAATTTTGATTATATATTAAGTAAATAATTAATCTTAATTAATAAAATTTTAAGCAAAAAATGATTTTTTTTATAAATAATGGCCTATTTCTTTAGAAGGATTCAATTATTTTAATAAATAGTAAAATTATTTGTAGAAATTCAATTATTATCAATAAAATTTTAATAAAATTGAAAAATCAAATCAAATAGACAAGATTATTTTTAAAATAGTGAAAAAAAATCTTTGTTTAATTCAATTATTTTTCAAATTTTCAATTAAAATTATTGAAAAAACGTTATTAAAAATAATTTAAGGAACATCGTCAACAGAACTTAATTATTCATAAAAACTGTAATACAAATTGTTGTTTTGTAGATTTACTTATGTTCGATATCAAATAAATTTGAAGTTGATGAGAAAAAACCGGGAAAAATTATGACAATATCGGGAAATAACCAGGAATTATGTTAAATGAATATAGCAGATAACCTGTAGAAATAAATTTCAATTACAATTTTAGATAATAATTAAATATTTAAAAAAATATTTAATTTTTAGAAATAATTAAATTTCAAAAGATTTTTTAATTGAAGTCTTAGAAAATTTTAATCTCTTGAGTCCGAGGCCTGTGAATTTATTATGCAAAATTTCAATAAAATGAATAAATTTTGAATTCATCGAATTCTATAAAATACTATTTATAATAAACCGTATTTTCCACGTCAAGAATTTTTATTTCAATAAATTTCTATATGGTCGTAACAAATGATATATTTATTAATAAAATATTATTATTAATATCAATTAAATAAAATTTATAGAAAACAATATTAAATAGTAAAATTTCCATTCAATTAAATTTTCGACTAAATAGAATTTTAATAAAAATTCTATTCTATAGAACTGAATTTTTACTTCCTAGAAATTTCTCTAAATACATGAAAATATCATTGCTAAGATTTTAGCAGTTCTCAAGAATTAGTTGAACTAATTTATAAGTACATTTTGTACCTATATTTAAATAATTCTTTTTTGTGAATTGTTATTTTTTTCTTTTATATCTTACATTTTTGGCTTTTATTTTCTAAGAGACGATTTTTTTAATTAAAATAATATTTGATTCTCGGTTTTTCGGGTTGGGCCATTTTTTTCTCAAATTTCATTTTTTTAATGCGAATCATTAAAATAAAGAGTATTATTATCACAAAAAGTAGAGGAGAGGGAATAATAAAAGAGGGCTACCTCTCACTGCAGATCTCATTTATAATGTTAAATACGAAACAGTTTTCCCCGAATAAAAACCAGAGAGTCCAAATATTCCTATACTTTTTGTTTCCTTTTTTATTTCTCATTCTGTTGAAAAAATTTACCCTGTGATTTTAGCGTCGCTAAATATTACTTTGATAATCAAAAGAAAAGATAAAAAATTCGAAGATAGTATTTATAAAAGAATAAAAATATTGTTCTTATTTGTTACTGAGTGAGTACATACAAAATTTCTTTTCATTACGAAAAATTCATTTCTATTGAAAATAGGAAATAGAAATAAAATTCGAAATTTTGAATTAGAATTTAAAATATAAATTTTTATTAATCAAAATTCGAGTCAAGCATATTTCCTGATAATAGCGCAGCAAACTTAATTCAAAGGAGAAAACTAAGAAAATTTGTAATAATCAATTATAGACATTATTTTTTGTAGCTTCTAGTTTTGTTTCCTTTTTCTAAACATTATAAAAATCGACAGAATTCTTTAAAAATATTAATCATAATTTTCAAAGTTTTAGAATTTAATTATTATTTATTTTAATTTTTATCTTTTATTGGTTTCTTTAAAATTTTTGTGATTTTCGATTGAAAGGAAAATTTTTTTCTATTAAAATATATATATATATACATATATATATATATATATCAATATATATATATATATATATATATATATATATATATATATATATATATAATTGTATATGTATCGAGAATCTAAGATAAGAAAAAAGTACGTAATTCGTTAGAAAGGAGTGTTAATCATGACAGTTCCTTTTCTCCTTTTTGGAAAGCAGGAACTAGTCTTGCTTTTTTTGTAATGTAATCGAAAAGAAAAAAATTGCTTAAGGGAATAATCCCGTATGGCGAAACTGCATTGACTTAAAAATAACTCCCGCTGCGCTAATTTCGGATCCAATGCAAGATAACTTCTCTTCAGTCTCTCCAAAAGAGTTTTAGTAGTTATCCCGGAGAAGACTTTCTGCGAGAAATATGTTTTTGCTTTTCTATACTCTACTCCAAATTAGAAACTGAAATTTCCTTTTTTTATTTCACAAATTTCAAATTTTTTCTTAAAGAAGTCCAAAACTTTTCTTTATTTTATATTAATTTAATTGATATTCTTTATTTTTCAAAATTCCACCAATTAACTTTTGTTTATTGGGAAAAACTAATTTTGGAGAAGAGTCTAAATAAGCCCAGAATCTGATTGTTTATTTTTCCCGTTTAATATTGTCATATTTCTAGATTCGATTTTTATTCTGTAGCAAATAAGATTTCTAGTCGTCGAAAGAACTGTTAACGTGCAATCGCTTAGGGCGAAAAAAGTATATTTTTAGATAAGTGCACAAGATAATAATTATTATATTTTATATATAAATATATATTATATTTTGCATCTTGTGGCATACACTGCGGCCTTTCGCGTAAAAATTAAGGGGTCACAAGAGAATATTATAGAAGAATATTTTTTAAACACTAAAAATGTCCTTATAGTCAACCGACTAGTTTATCATCATATCAGCCCTTCACAGAAAAAAACTGAACTCAAAATGAGTCAGAAAAGTGACTCATTATGAGCTGCAACAAAAATGAACCTTGTAGATGGCGCCACGTTCTATGTCATTTAACACAGACTCATTATGAGTTGCAACAAAAATGAGTCCAATTTTGTTCTGTGTTTCACAAATTTGTCTTATTATTTATTAGTCTATTTCTCATTCGTCCTTTTTAGTATTTTTTATTTATAAATATTTGATTTTTCTTCATTGCATTAAAAATTACTATAACATTTTTTTGGAGTTGAAACATAAATCAATATTAACTTATAATATTAATTGATTGTAATATTTTATTAATTATAATACTAATTTTTTTAGTAGAAAAATCAAGTGTTGTTGGTCGGACTCGAACTCTTATTATCGTACTTCAAGTCGAGGGAGTTAACCAAGTGACTAAGCCATTCTCAATTATAATATTAGTTAATAATAATAATATTAGTTACATTAATAATAATATAATCTATCTTATTATTTTATTATTTATTGTTATTAATATTTTTATTAATACTATTATTATTATTATTATTATTATTATTATTATTATGAGTAAATTAATAGTTCAACACCAAAAAAGTTTTTCTTTGTATAACTTTTATTTAAGTGTATAGGAAACGTTTTTAGAAAGATTTGATATTACGAGTGAAATGAGAAATTTTTGAAGTGGAACCCTGGCGAGAGGCTGTTTTGTAAATACTAACTTTGTAATAATTTTTTTTATAAAAATAAGGGGCGTGTTATATAGTTGCGAATATGCAAAGCCAATGAATCGCTGTTATATTTGTTCTTTCTCGTTAATTAATTATAATAATTAAATAAAATACTATTTCAAGTTTTGTAAATTTGAAATCAGAAAAAAATATTCTGAAAGTTTGAAAATAAAAAAAATTAACATAACAGGGTTTGCACTTATTAAGTAATTGGCTACAATTATTATAATAGCCATAAATATTACTTTTTATGCGAACGTATAGTCGTAAATAATATTACCATGGCTTTTTACGTTCAAACTTATTAAATTAAAAGCTATAATAATATCTGGTTAGATTCTTCTTTAACACTTTACCATCGGTATACATTAATATTCATCCCTTATTTTCAAATTACATATTTTAGAATATGTGTTTAATTTTTTTATACATTTCTGTTCGACTTGAAATTTTTATTTTAAAAAAATTTGAGAAACATTGTTTTTGAATGTATTTTCTAAGGGGGGAAAATCATTTTTAATAGTATTATAAACTTGAGGTACTTCAAAAGTACCGAAAAAGAAATGCTATTGTTGATCTCATCTTTCTGGTATCAAACCAAGATTTTTAATATTTTTGAAATTTTTTGATAATTTTAGAAATTAAAATTTTCAAAATTAGGAACTGATGGTAAAAGTTTTTATAGTGATTGTATTTTTTTCAAATTGAAAAAAGAAATTTAAGACTGAAATACTGAAAGTACACTGTAGACAAAAATTGATTCTATTGACAGATTACTTGTATCAAATAAATATTTAGTTGAATTAAATAATTTTTATTTAAATCAAATAAATTGTTATTAAAAAAATAATTCCAGCATTTGCGGCAAATACACCTTAATTGACGTAACTCTGTGAAGATTCGAACGCATGACACATGACCACGATTGACCTGATTTACATTTTTTAATACCTTAACGACCGTTACCAAATATAATACTTAGATTTAATTAATTATATTAATAATTATACATATCTTACTCGTAAATAATTAATTCTTTCTAATAAAAATAAGTATAATAAATAATGAAACAGTAATAGCATAAGAAAAGGCTTTTTTAAATAAATAAACATAAATTGATTACTTGCCATTTTCCAAAATGGTCGGATACCAGATAAATTATTTATTTGATACAAATATTAAATAAATCAATTGTTTATTTGAATGAAGTCAATTTTTTCAGAACAAAATTAAAAAGAAAAAATATTAAAAACGTTAAAAAATAAATAAAATATTTTAAAAAGAAAAATGTAATTTATACTTTTTTCTAATGGAAAAAAGAGAAAATTAAAATAACAAAAAATCTGGGTTGGATATCGAGAGATTTTCACATATTGCTAGAATTGCTGTTATAAATATTTGCAATTGTTCATTGCTGTACATCGTCAAAAGGAAAAAGTGCGTCAACTTATTTTTTTAAATAAAAAAATGCGAATTGATAATCTTCAATATAAAAAAAGAGGAAAAACATTGCCTCAATTTATATTGTATATATACTCCTAGAATGACGCAATATATAAACTCTTACTTAGAAAAAATTTAATAAACGATTGTCATCGCAAACTTTCATAGTGTACAGTATTGTAACAAAAAATACGTTATATATATTTTATATATGTATATATAACTTTTTATTACTCGCTTTTACGATAAATATTTGCGCAAAAAAATGGTTTGTAACATGTCAATTACAAAAATGAATTAAAAATATACAAATGCACGTACCGCAAAATAATTCATCTTCTTTCATTTATTATACCCTAACCTTTATTATTAAGTTTTTTATTACTGTTTGAACTATTTTACTATTTAAACATTAACTAATTAACATCAAACTGTGTTCTTTATATGTAATCAAAAAGCAATGAAAAAATAAAGTAAAAATAAAATAAAACTCAAGTTCCTCAAAAATCCGCTACTATAAGAAATGTACATGGAAAAAAAGGTTTGGTTAAAACAAACGAAAATTCGTTTAGGCCAACCGAACTGGATGGTTGACTATGGACTGACCAAACTCAGCGTTTACTGTGACTAAACTAGTTTGGTTCCACGCAGTTAGGTTCACACAACCAAACTGTTTGTTTGAAAATACCATTTGAAGTTAGGTTATATGAAACAAATAATTTGGTTAAAACAACTCTAATTATAAATTTTTTTTTGCTTGAAAAATTAAAAAAAATGTAAAATTTAATTGTTTTTAGTAAAGAGTAAAAATTCTGCTATTAGAAGAAAAGAAATTTTATTTACTTTCTTTAAAAAATAATCTCAGGCTAACCTATTTCTTTCCATTCATAGAAATATTTTTTAAACATCCAACAGGACTTAATAGATTATTTATCAAAATATATTGATAAATACTGCTAATTTCAATTTCGTATGTCCTTAGATCGTCATCGAAACCATAAATTATTCAATTTAAGCAAACCAGACACATTTCCTGTCCATTTTTATATATTTTTTTTCAAATCTACATTTTTTAAGAAGCTTTTTATAATCCATTTCACGTAATCATTTTTGAGATAATAATTATTTAATAATTTTTATTTATTTAATTTTGGGTTTGTTAAAAATAAATTAATTCCCACTTAATGCATGAAACCCACTATTTTAAAAACTAACATTTATTTTTTAGAAACAATTATCACTGCACTGAGAAATTATATTTTTCTACGACACTTTGCTTTAGAATCAAAGACTTCAAACGAAAACGAGATACTGCGAAATAACAGAAAATTTGAAAGATTCACTCTAGTTGAAATGCCTTCTATATTTTCCGATATTTTACGAAAAGGGCCGATGTTAAAAACTATTTTAAAAAAAGGAACCTAAGTTATTTGAAAATTGGTAAGGGGACTTGAATTTTCCTCCTCAGAGAGGATCATATTCATGGTCCAACATGTGGTTTCCAAATGACGAAACGACAATAAATTCCTTTCCAATATTTTTTTCTGCATTCTTTATAGGATGAAAAAATTTCGTATCTGACAAAAGATTTTTAGAAACTTGTCTTAAATGAAATTTTAAAAATTTCATAATATTAAAAACTTACTGCAATTATTATTAACAATCTAAATTTTTTTGTTTTAATGAAGTAAACTTTCAATTTAATTTATAGTAAAAAAATAACTAAAGTACTAAATTTTTTATTTTTATTAATTGAAGCATTGGCTGCAATAAGGGGACGGACGCTCTCTCCACGTAATTCAAGCCAGTCAAGCTTCCAAAATTTCGAAAAAAATGAAATTCAAATTTTTAAATTTTAAAAAGTTCTACCTTATAGGAAATAAGAAGGCGCATCTTTTTTCCTTACAAATTTTTTTCTAAAACAAATATTTTCCATAATATACTTGAAAAACTGAAAAATTTTGCTAATAAAAAATCATTCAATTTTACAACATAAATCATCATATCTTGGGCAAATATTGATGAATTTAATTCAAAAAAAATTCTGTACACTCGTTTGGGTCCATAGAAGACGATGGCATAATAAAAATTTCAAAAAATGAAAATTTGTTTAAACATTTTTAATTGTAAACAGAGCTTTGTCACCAAAGACGTTTTCTTAACTTTGACAACAAAAAGTCTGCAAGGAATTTTAAGTTTGAACAAACTTCCAGTGAGACATTTGTTGATTATCATGTAACAAAGTTAAACAATACAACAATACAGTAAACTATCTACACTATCTAAATAATAATAGTATTACCTTGTTTCTAGAACACTTCCTAACATTTATTTTCCAATTAGTTGGATCTGCAACCCTTTTTTGGCCTTTTTGTGGCAACCATGAAAAAAAACACTGACAATATTCTCGGAAAAAAAAGAAAAAAAATCGAAAGATATTGAGAAATATTCTATGAAACAGAAATATTTTAACTGCTTACAACTTAATCACAAATAAAAATATGTAAAAATTTGTAAACGTTTCATACACAGACATTTATACACTTAATTTACATATAAAGGAACAATAACAAAACTTATTTGTGAAAATAAAATTTTGAATGACTCAACAAATGCCGAATTATAATTTCAATGTTCCTATATTTAAAACATTTTCTTATAAGTAAATATATAATTTATATAAAATAAATTTATTTATTATTTATGTATATAAATAAATATTATAAATATAAGTTTATATATTCTGTAAAGAAAAATCCTTTATTATCAGCTGTTATGTTGAGTATCTACGCATAGTGGCTGTAGCTGGCGGCGCCACCGTATTTGTTAATACTCTTATATTTCTGTAAATAAATAAGGAATCTGTTTGAAAATTCACAAAAAACTTTGTTACATGATAATCAACAAATGTCTCACTGGAAGTTTGTTCAAACTTAAAATTCCTCGCAGACTTTTTGTTGTCAAAGTTAAGAAAACGTCTTTGGTGACAAAGCTCTGTTTACAATTAAAAATGTTTAAACAAATTTTCATTTTTTGACATTTTTATTATGTCATCGTCTTCTATGGACCCAAACGAGTGTACAGAATTTTTTTTGAATTAAATTCATCAATATTTGCCCAAGATATGATGATTTATGTTTTAAAATTGTATGATTTTTTATTAGCAAAATTTTTCAGTTTTTCAAGTTTATTATAGAAAATATTGGTTTTAGAAAAAAATTTTTAAGGAAAAAAAGATGCGCCTTCTTATTTCCTATAAGGTAGAACTTTTTAAAACTTAAAAATTTGAATTTCATTTTTTTCGAAATTTTGGAAGCTTGACTGACTTGAATATACGTGGAGAGAGCGTCCGTCCCCTTATTGCTGCCAATGCTTCAATTGTTAATAGATTTTCCTTTTAATAGAATACTTGATTTTTATTAATATTGCTTTTTCATGAAAAACGAACCTGTTAGGTAACAATCCATTATTATTCTATGAAAAGTTATAGATATTTTACAATTGTTACATTTGAAAAAACATCAGTTTATTTGTATTTTAAAAGAAAGCTTATGTAGCATTACAATAATGCATCATTATTGTTAATGTAATTATTAAAAACTTTAATTTTAATTGAAACAAAATGTTTTAGTGTTTTAATTTTTTTCTTTTTTTAAAAAAAATTTTAAGTGTTGCAACAACAATAACTGTCACAATAACTGTCTTGGTCACTATAACCCGAGAGTTTGGTTCAAACAACCAATTCTGCCTTAACCAAACGGTTCAGTCTGATACAACCAAACTGCGTAAGTTGAAATAACCATACCCTTTGTTTCTAATAACCTATCTAGCATCAACCATACTCAGTTTGGTTATTGGAAACTAACCATTTTTTTCCGTGTAGACACTTTTTGGAGCCACTTGACTCATATTAATGCGAATTTTCTTGAACTAAAATTTTTTTAGTAAATAATATATTTATGCTTTTTGTCTTTTTTCATTCAAATATACGTTTATTTATTAATATTATTAGTTAAAATAAATAAGAAACAAATTAATAAAAAAAAGAAATTTTAATTTGCATTTTTAGATTTTTTGAATTTTGTTAAAAAAGATCTAACTTTTGTTCCTCTTTATACTTTTCAATCGGATATGGCTAAGATTTTAAGTTAGACTAATACCTAAGAGACTGACAAGTTTTGTTCTAATCGGTCAAGCCGTCTTTGATCAGGGGCGGATCCAGACATGGTTCTTGGGGGAGGGCATCTGTTGGACGCTAACTTGATGACCTTTTTTATGAAATAAAAAATGTTAATTTTTTATAAGTTATTTATTTGCTTTAATGGAACATTCTCATAAAAGATATTTATAACTTTAACACTTATTTTCATATTTTAATACTGCAATAGAATATCTTAAGGGGCTTTTAAAGTTATTGAGAATTATACCTGGAACTGCAATGGAAACGCTGACATGACTTTGACATGCCCTAATGCTAAAATAAACTTGTGACATAAAACATAATACTTTAGTATTATTTTAAAAATAAAATGTTTTTTTCTTTTTCCACTCTTTACAAAGCGTTGATTCACTAACGTCCAGTAATGAATGAAATCGATTTATTATTTTTTAAATGCTTTCAGCCACATCTTCTGTTACAGAATTAAGTTCCAAAACACATGTAGGCAATATAGAAGTGGTAAATAAAAAATATCAAAGGATTTTGAATCAAATCTTGAACTTAAATCTTTGAGAATATTGTAAATTTTTGTAAATGGTTAAAATTAAAGTATCGTTTAACTGTTTTTTCTTTTTATGATGTTATGGAAATTAAAAATTGTTCGGCGGCGTCAAAGGATTTTCCAACAATTGATACTTTATGAAATCATCAATATTTTCACCAATATAGTTTCCAATGTCGTTGGTGACAATTTTGTCAGACTCAGAATCTGTGTATTCCGACTGCAGCACGAATTTGTTCACTTCGTGAATTTGCCCACTAATTTTTAAATTCGAGATGTCGAATTCTCGACTGCTCGGATAGTTATAGTTATAAATAGTTATAGTTATAGATAGTTATAGTTTCTGCTACTAAATCCACTGAAATATCGATAGAAGCAGAGCCCTCGTATCCGTCATTCCGTCTTTTACAAAAAAAATTATCAAGTGTTTGATCTCTCTGACGTTTCCTCTTATCAAAAGTCAACTAAAAAATAACAAAAAATATAAGTATAAACAACTGTATCGAATTTGATAATTTGCCTTTTACTTGTATTAGAAGCATTTCATTTCAAATCGTCTCACAGACAAATAACAACTGCAAAGAGTTGTTTGATTTGAAGAATTTAAAAAAAACATATTTTAAACAATTTTTTTATTAATCCCATTAAATGTCTATAATATACTTTCCGGGAGTGAAAATTAGAAAAGTTAAGCTTTATTTTCATATAATTTTTGTTACCGGTCATCGTGGAGGGAGGTAACGGAACAAGGAGGGTTAAGAAAAACAGAAAAAAATCGAATTGGAGAAAATGAGGTGAGAGATATTCACAAAATAAACAGATGATTACAGAGGATAGGAGGGTAAGAGGCAAGTGATAAATAAAGTTTAACAGCTGCAATATACAACAAATATATATTCTATCAACCTCCTTTAATCCCCTTTTTATACTGTTGAGTGTAGTGTTATAGATGTGTTTGTGTGCTGTAATCATAAATAAGGAATTTATTTATTATTAGTGTTGATTTTTAAACCTACGAGCGACACTTCTCAATCGTTGTTCATTAGACCTCCTCTTAGATCGAGATTTGATCACTTTCGGCGAACGCTCCGTCGTTCGAATATAGGACCGATGTTCGCACGATCGACGCATAGAGTTAGGATGATTAGGTTTGGTCAAATTCTCAGGAATGAGGATGGGTAGATCCAATAGTAATGGTAAATTCCCGGAGACGTTGTTCAAAAGTTGTCGGCAATGAGAGGGCCTAGTGTCTACACCGTCATAGGGAGGTGTGGGTGATTTCGTGATAGGTGAACCCAGGCTTAGCTCCAGTACGTCATCATCTTCCGAGAGAGACAAATTGAGCCTCTAATTCGCACAAAGTATCTGGGGAGAGGACAGGCAAATCAGGGCCCTGGAGACTCTCAATAGGGCTACTTAACAAGGTTGGTATGGAGATCCTCGGAGGGGTCACAAGGTCCACTGTCGGTGGTGTATTGGTCGGAGTCAACACCAATCTTGGGGACAGTGCTTCATATGATGCGGCTTCGAGTATTCGGGAAAGTTCTGCAATCTTTTCTTCCACTGTCAAGGTATTGTCAGTGGGAAACAGAAACTGCCTAGGAGTAGACGTGTAAGCGAAATCCCCTCCTGACTGGTGCGGTCCGGAAGGTGAGTACGGTTCAAGAGAATGTAGTCCTCGAATCCTAGCCCGGGCGAAACCTCCTCTAGGTGAAGTCGAGTCGTCTGGGGCACTTGCTTCTGCAAGTCCGTAAAACGTAGCGATCCTTTACAGTGAGTGTCTTTATCGAGCTGATGGTGGGTCCAGTTTTAACCGCAGTGACCTGGTGCAAATTGTTGTTTTCATCCGCTGGTAAAGGGGACTGCGGCTTGTCCCTCAGTAGAGTCGGTGAAGGTGCATCGGCGGAACCAGGGACGAGAGAGTGAAAGAGAAAGATTATGTAGAAATTACGACACGGAAAAAAAGGTTTGGTTGAAACAAACGAAAACTCGTTTTGGCCAACCAGACTGCAAAATAACAGAAAATTAAAAAACTATTAAAAAAAGGTACCGAAGTTATTTGAAAATTGGTAAGGGGACTTGAATTTTCCTCCTCAGAGAGGATCATATTCATGGTTTCCAAATTACGAAACGACAATAAATTGAGGAGCCGGGAAGAAGAACTCGCCGAGCGCGGGAACGTATTCTCTAATATCAGTCGGGGAGCAGTGAGCGCCTCTAAGCCTGTCACTGCTAGCCGACTGGTATTAACGCATGCGTTGGAGCGCTCGGCAAGTTCTTCTTCCCGACTCCTCAATTCCTTTCCAATATTTTTTTCTGTATTCTTTATAGGATGAAAAAATTTTGTATGTAACAAAAGATTTTTAGAAACTTGTCTTAAATGAAATTTTAAAAATTTCATAATATTAAGAACTTACTGCAATTATTATTAACAATATAAAATTTGTTGTTTTAATAAAGTTAACTTTCAACTTAATTTATAGTAAAAAAATAACTAAAGTACTAAATTTTTTATTTTTATTAATTGTTAATAGATTTTCCTTTTAATTTTTAATAGAATACTTGATTTTTATTAATATTGCTTTTTCATGAAAAACGAACCTGTTAGGTAACAATCCATTATTATTCTATGAAAAGTTATAGATATTTTACAACTGTTACATTTTAAAAAACATCAGTTTATTTGTATCTTAACAAAAAGTTTATGTATCATTACAATAATGCATCATTATTGTTAATGTAATTATTAAAAACTTTAATTTTAATAGAAACAAAATGTTTTAGTGTTTTAATTTTTTTAAATTAAGAAATAACTATATATATATATATATATATATATATATATAAAGTAATTTCTTTATTAAAAAACTGTTAAGTGGTGCAGTAACAAACAATCGAATTTCTGAATTCTGTATAACAAATAAGAAGTCTGGCAATGTTCTAAGTTCGCATTTGAAAAAATTGGGATTGTCACAATTGGGTTACTGTAACTCGAGAGTTTGGTTCCAACAACCAATTCTGCCTTAACCAAACAGTTCAGGTTGATACAACCAAAATATGTAATACTTCCATTTTTCTTTGTTATTTATTTTTAACCTAGTGTCGAAAATTCGACTTTCCAAAATGATACAAAAGTGAAAAAAATGGATGCTATAATGTGTTACGCGCCATGTTAAGTAAATGGCGCGTAACACGTTATAGTATCCAGCCCCTCAATTGTTGTTACAATATCACAAGTATAATATTTATATTTTTGTACGGAACCCGCCAATTCAGTGCGAGTGCAACTCGCACTTTTCCAATTTTTTTATTTTTATTTACAAAATTAAAGAGAGAAAACAATCTCTCTTTTATTCTTCTCTAAAATATTTAATGCCACTTTTTTTAACTAAAAAAAAATTCAAAAAAATTTTTTTTTCAATTTTTTTCCAAAAGTTTCTTAAATAAATTTTTTGTCGTCAGACTGTTATAATACACTAGTATACCAATTTTCAGCTCATTAGATCAAATAATGTAAAAATAAAAAAAAAATTTTTTTTAATTTTTAATTTTTCCCTTGACAACGCTATGGCCTTTATTATATAGCAAGTTCTCTATATTTTTCCTGTAATATTCGCATTAAGATCTTTTAAGTATGCCAAATTTTAGTCCTTCATGTTAAATGGTGGAGATTCTCGTGAGTCAACTGTAAGGGAGTCACAGAAGGTGTGTGTATATCTCGGCATAAGAGCAAAGCAGAATACGTGCTACTTACGGTAGAGTTGAATAAAAAAAACAATGACACTTTACAAAATGTTTGGCTTTTCAAGAAAATCATACACTTTATTTTAAGGTATGTCGTAGTCACATTAAACGTAGGCGGAAAAGAACTAAATTTTACAACCTTTTCGACCCTTTTTATACCTGACATAGTGCCATAAAAAATCCGTCCCTTGGAAGGGTTAGATTTTTTTTGCAACAACCAAGTAGAAGGGGAACTGTTCGTTCCTAAGGGGCCATTCATAAATTACGTAACAGATTATAGGGGGGAGGGGTTTTGAATGTATATTACGCTTTGTTACATGGGAAGGGGGGTGCTTTGTGGTTGTACGTACTTTAAAAAATTTTAAAAACGAAACACAAAATACCAGTCATTAATACTGATATGTTTTTGAAATTAAACACCAAGTATATTTTTGGCGCTTTTCGAAAGCTGCTTATTTAAAGAAATATTATAATAAATATTTATGTTTAAAATGTAAAAACTATTTATTACGTACAATGACAGGGGGGAGGGGTTTCGATGATGTGTTACGCTTTGTTACATAGGGGGGAGAGGGTCCGGAACTGGCTCTTAAAAGCGTTACGTAATTTTTGAATGGCCCTAAGATGCATAACATAAAATAAAAAAATTAGTAAATTAATACATTAACAATTTTAAAAATTAGTTTAACTTTATAATTACTTGACGAATACTATAAAATAATGTAATAGAATAATAATATAGAACATAAACAAATATGTATGTATATATAAACAAATACACATGTATACATAAACAAATATATATATATATATATGAGACATTCCACGCCAAACCAACATACCGTAAAAATTCCCATTTTTGATTTGACTCTAATATTTTTTATCTGTTAGTACAAGTTGAAAAACAGTCTTACGATTTTTTTTAATTTTTGTACCCAGCAGTTTACAAGATATGAATTTTTCAAAACTTTACGTTTTGCAAAAAAAAATTTTTTGAATGATCATAACTTCTACAAATGTGATGATTTTTACTATTTTTTCAGAATTTTTTTAAATTATCGAAATTTAGTATTTACTCATTCAGCCGCTGCATGGCGCTGCCCTGCGCAGCGCAGCGATTTTTCAGCATAAGGTTTTGTCTAATATCATATTATATTAATGAAACTACGATTCTTTAAAATATACAGTAACACGAAATAGTATATTACATTATAAGGGCAGAAAGATCGAAATTCCTGCACTGCGCGAAATGATGCCCGATTCGAAGCCGAGGGCATCATCGCGTAATTTAGGGCTTTCGAATTTCTGCCCGTGTAATGTATACTATTTCTCTTTTTATACGGTCAAAAGTACGCTCGTTAATATATTTTTTAAGAAAATTGCAATCGTGTTTCATTTGACAGCCGGCCATCATTATTTACTTTTGCTCCTTGCTTCAACGCCTCTAGCTGACACTCATAAAGCTCTGGATTTTTCTCTCTTGCAAATAACATCCGCCTGCCCCGACATTTGATGTACAAGCGAAGCGAGTGCTTCTGGTCGTGGCAGGTACGAAGAAAAAAGTGAAAGATAAATTAATATTATATTTTTAAAAGAACATTTCTGTTGATACAAAATTAATTTTATGTTTCTGAAATTCTAAACGTTCTAATGAACCAAATTTCATTATTTCTTCAAATTATTATTTATTCTTTGAAATTTAATAACTCAAAAACAAAAAAAGGGCATTCTGAAAATTTACATGCGCATAGGAAAAAACCTCAGCTTTCGTTTGCAATAATTTATTTTCAAATAAAACGGATCGATTTCTGGGAAATTAAAATTTAAATAATAATTTTAAAAAATTGGGGTAAATTTTTAAAATATTACAAAATAAAATTCACCATTGGAAAGAGGACGAAAAAACCTTTCCGAAACATATTCTCAAAAATTTTTCCCATTAAAAGTACGTTCTGTTACGTCATCGTAACATATTTTTTAATATTAATAATAATATAAATAATAATAATAATAATAATAATAATGGGAATAACAATAAATAATTGTTATTAACATATTATTAACAATTATAAACAATTATTAATTAATGGAAAAAGTAATAATAAGAATAATAAAATAATAATTAAATTTAAACAAATAATAATGTTTAAAAACGAATAATTAACAACAAGTTAATAACAAAATATTAATAACAAATTGTAATAACGATAAATAATTAACAACAACATAAAAACTATAATATTAAATTGTAAAAACATATGACTAAGAGGATGTGAACACGTGCGATCTAAAAGCTGAGTCAACGCAAGTGTTTCTCAAACAATGGTTTCTCAAATGCATGGCAAAAGGTATCGATGCTCCATATGCATGACAAAAGGTATCAATGCTTAAAATACACAGGGAAATTTGGATATAAAAAGAGCCAGACTATCAAACAATCATCAGTCTTAATTTTTTAATCATAACAAGTGGTTCTCTTCGTGATAGTGCTCGCAACCACAGTAGAGTGGTTGTCCTGATCTTTACGTGAATTTCTAAATTCAGTGAATCTTGAAGTCGGTGTTTTGAAATATCGTTTCAATTTTTTCAAGAAGTTGAAATTTCAACTGAGGACATTACACGTAAAATGCCTCATATATATATGCCTCTAAATAAAGAAAAACCAAAAAAAGGAAAAAAGAAAAGAAAATTCAAAATGGCGGATCCAATATGTCGGACGAAATTAAAATTTTTTTAAATTCATCGAAATCGCTTGAAAATCATTACTCGTGGATTTTCGAGATCGCTGATTACGAATCCGGTGTCAGTTTTCAAAATTCAAAATGGCGGATCTAATATGGCGGATGAAATTTTTAAAAATTCATCGAAATCGCTTGAAAATCGTTACTCGGGGGTTTTTGAGGTCGCTGATTACGAATCCGGTGTCGGTGCGACCCCAAAAACCCCCGAGTAACGATTTTCAAGCGATTTCGATGAATTTTTAAAAATTCGTCCGCCATATTGGATCCGCCATTTTACCCCCTTAGAAGCTATTTGTGCTATTTTTTTTACTTTAAATAAACATTTAAGTTTGGAAGTTGTGTTTTTCATTCACATAATGCGCCATTTTGAAAGCGCCATGTTGAATTTTAAAAAGTACCACATTGTATTTGATAGAGGGCATAAAGACGAAGATTTTAAGCCCTTAACCATTAAAATCAGTGCAATAGATTTTTGGACAGAGTTTTGTCCCGGTTGACGTGGAATGTCCCATATATATATATATAAGTAGATATATATGAAAATAAAAGCATATATATATATACAAACATAAGCACACGTTTATCTATAATTAAACGATATTACCTCGAAGATCTGGATAGACATAATAAAAAAATAAATAAATTTAGTTTAAAAAAAGAAAACTATAATTGAAATCAAGATCAAATATATGCAGCAACCACCCATATGACACGCACAGCAAATAGGCAATCTAAAAGTTGACCGTGCGACTCAGATGGCGCTGGATGTCTAGTAGGCTTATTGCTAGTTGTTTACCTTGTTTACAAAGTGTTTTCAAATGAATTCTGTTAATTTTAATTTGAAATATTACCTTAACATATTAAAATTAAATTAAGCAATTGGTTTATAATATTTTGAGGAAGCGAAATGGTCATGAAATGAACAACTTGTTAGTTTTATTGACAAAACAGACATCTGGCATCATAAAAAGTGTAATATGTTATTACTACTCGAAAATAAAGGATCGAAAGCTTGTAAGTGTTGCATATCAATTAACAACTTATTAAATAAAAAAAATTATTCGTCGCCAACATAATTTGAGTCCGACAAAAAAAACAAGAATTTTGTTATCAAAAAGAAAACGACTGTATGAAAAAAGAGCGAAAAAAAGATGCTCAAATGCAAAATCGATTATTAAAAATAATTATTCGGAAATCTCGAAACGACATGTTAACTATGCAAGAAAATTCTTTAAACAAAATAATCGATAACGAAGAAAATATTAACAAAAACGAGAAATTAGCAATTCTGAAAATTCTTAAGGCTGCACAAACAAAAAATCCGAAAAACCGAAAATATACTGATAAATGGCTCATTTTGTGTGTACTATTACACATAAGATCTCATGTCACTTATCGGATGAAAAGAGACCTAAAAATGTTGCCTATTCCATGTGAGCGAACTATTCGAAGGTAATTATTGAGAAGTTTATAATTAATATTTGAACTCGATTTAATGAATTTTAAATAAATAAAAATAATTGAAAAATATTTACATTGTATAATTAATTTCTTTAAGTTTTTAATAATGAGTCTTTTTTGTAGATACTTAGCACAAATGGAATGCCCTTGTGATTTCGACCCAAAGTTTTTTGAAATTTTAAAAGAGCATTTTGCGAATATGTCGGGAAAACAATTCCACGGTGTCCCACTTTTAGACGAAATGTCTACGAAAAAAAATTTGCTATTGGATAAAAAACAATAACATTTAAAAGAGTGGCTGATTTTCGTGACAATATTCCAAACAATATTGAAACAGAAATGGCTGATGACGCCCTTGTCCTTGTCTTTCAACCATTGTACGATGATTATTCCCAGCCTATATCAGTGTTCGCATCGCATGGACCTACTCACGGTGACAAATTAGCTACTCTAGTTGTAGAATTTTTTTGCTAGAAGATCTGGAAATTGATGTTTTTTATACAGGAAGAGTTAATCAAGATCTCCTTGAAGTATAAATTATTAATTATAAAATGCAAAGTTATGATAATTAAATTTTTTTACATTATGACGCCATTCTACCATTTTCAAATTTTACTTTTTATAACAAAAGTTTTAAAATAAAACAAGTTTATCATATAAATGTTGTTGTTCTTAATTTTCTTGTAGAGATTCTTCGGAACGGTAAGATTTGCTTGTGGGACGAATGATCATCCAGCCACGCCAACTTTCCTACAAATTTACAAGATCCTGACATTTTTCAATGTCCTAAAGCCTCCTCGTACTGGAAATTGTTCAATTCCTGAAGAAAGTCAGTCTGATCCTTGTAAGCCTTTAATTTCTATGTCCCGATTAAAGGAAATTTTTTAATAAAAAAAGCAATCTACGCATATTAAAGATATAAAAGAAAAATTAAATATTGTTATTAATAATGAATCAGGAAATTTTCGAAAAATTTAACTTATTTAGTTAAATTAATTAATAAATTAATTAAATAAATTACTAAAATTACTAAAATATTACTAAAATTACTAACATTAATTACTAAAATTAATTTACTAATTACTAAAATTACTAAATTTCGAAAAATTTAACTAAATTCACTAGTTGTGAAGTTTGCAAAAATAGATTTCTTTATTTGACTGAAAATGCTATACAAATGGAAAAATATCCACTTGCAAAAATAACTACTCTAAAGCAAGCTAATGAGGAGCTAATTCGACATCTTAATATGCGACTATTTAATTTCATTAAAAAAATTGAAAAATTTATTTATATTGTATTTAACAACTAAATGTTAAAAACATTGTAAATATTCTTAATTACCATTTCACACAAAAAAATTTATTTGATATTTTAAACTTGTCTTTGTTTAATTAAAATTTTTGAAATCCGATTTAAAAAACTAATTTATTTATTAACAATTATTATTAATTAAAATTTCACATAAACAAAATTTAATTGATATTTAAAACTTGTCTTTTTCGAATTTAAATTTTTGAAATCCACTTTGAAAACTCACTTTATTTTATGAATAACTAAACTCACTTAACTTTAATATACAAAAATACTGTTTCAAATAATATTTAAGAACATATAAATTAAATATATGTCACTAAAATTGTTGTAAAACATTGTTTTACATAAAGAATTATTATAATTTGATTTTCATTTCCATGCATTTCTGACATTTCTGATAAAGCTTCAGCCTACTAGACATACAGTGCCGCCATCGGCGTTCGTCGACATGCATGTCACTGGTACTAATGAAAAAGTATACTCGTGTCACGGGGGTGGCAGCAACTTAATAATTAATTTTCCTGTATAGAAAGTAAAAAGAATGAAAGTAAAAATGGTTTTTCTTCATACCTCTGTCGAAAGTACGTACTTTCCGCTGCGATTTTGCAGCAGAAAGTCAAACATTGACTTTCTGGTCGATTTTTAAACTCAACCTCTATTACAGCGGGAGTAAAAGAATTCTCTGTCGGTAAAAATACCACTGTCGGTAAATATGAAAATTTCAACTTCCATGGCAATTTAACGAGTAATTGTTATTGCCTCGGGCATTATTTCGCGCAGTGCAGAAATTTCGAACTTTCTGCCCTTATAATGTCATATACTATTTTTGGGTAAGAATATTTTTATGCGAATAATCCAAAAAGGCGGTGTCACCGAGGAAATTACGGGAAAAACCCCGACGGTTCTCAACTTCAACCGAGTCTTTATCTTTGGTTTTTGGAAGTCAAAATTGACACGTAAAATTTTGGTCAAAATCGACGGAGGGGTGTGTTTTGAGATATTAAGAGTTTACCTTTTCAAACAGGAATTTCTTCACGAAATTAAGAGAAATTTAAAAAATAGCAATAGGAAGATAATGAAATTCTCTTTCGAATCAGAATATAATATATTATAAATAATTAAATTTTTATAATTATAATTAAATTTATTAGAAAATCGCTCTTCTTGTGATTGTTTTTGTCGGTGAGACGGTTTGAAATGAAATGCCTCATTAGTTTTAATTTTAATGGAACAAATATACAGGTTAAGTTAGTATTATTAAAAAATATTGTGTACATTCTGCTTTTAAAAAAGTTTTATTAAAAAAAATAGAAGATATGTGGTCAGATTATGATTAAGCTCAATTAAGATTAGAAGTAGAAACTCCGGGACCGAGCCGCGAACATGAAAGAATAGAATTTAAAAATACTTTTTACAAATATACTGCTATTGCCACTCGACTTATAAACGAACATTCTGTCACCATAGCTCGTAGTTAGAGGCGGACTTTAGAAATCAGAGAGAATTAGAGGTTATACGATTGAGAGAAATGTCAACGTCTAGAAACACAAATATTGATAGCGAGCAAAGTAGTTTTAGAAGACATTTTCCACTGCCTAAACTGAACCTTCCAACTTTTTTAAGGGGTTATGAAGAGTGACTGGGTTTTAAAGACACATTCTCTGCCATTATTCAAAACAAACCAAATATTCCAAACTTTCAAAAATTTCAATATTTGAAATAGTATTTAAAAGATAATGCAGCGCGAGTGGTTGAAAATATTGAGATTTCTGAAGTGGGATATGGTGCAGCGTGGAAATTGTTAGAAGAACAATTCAATAACAATAGTACATTTCGTAACAAGTGTGAACTGATATTGTTTTTGAAACGAGCTGTAGGCGAGGTGCCGAAGGCGCCGAGCCGGAAGCGAGTTTCAAAAATCAGTTCAAAAGAGTTAAGAACAATACTTTTCATAATGAAGTCATAAAAGGGAAATGTTACAAAACATTGCCAACAATATACTATCAATGCCTCACAAACCCCGACGGGGTCCAGGGGCGGAGCCCCGGTCGGGGTGTTTGGTGGGCGAAGCCCCCCAACTGCAAAAAAACCAACTAAAAGAATAATATGAATTTTAGATATTTTAAAGAACGGCATTTCATAATACGTAAAAGCGCCGGACGCGTCGGGGGGCGATGCCCCTCAAAACCTAGTCATCTATTTGGTCGTATTAATAAAAAATAATATAAATGTTATGAAAAAATAAATGTTATGTATTTGTACTATAATTATCAAAGTTTCTTTATTATTGAAATTAAATATAATTTGTTACAAGAATTTTTAATGTTTAATTAAAGCTGTAACGTTTGGTAACATTAATTGGCAAATCAGTCTTTATTAAGATAAAATTTAAAATTAACTTTAATACTATAAACAAAAAATGTTACTTATTATAAGTAATAGTAACATTGGTACAATTTTCAATCACAATTTTTCCTGGCGAAGGATTGTTTACACTCAGATTAAAGTTTTCCGAATTAGAAATGTGATGTCTTTTCGAGGGAGCAGCATTCTCAGAATTATTATCAGTTTGATCATCACTTATGGCATTAGAAATTCTCTTAGCAGTCTTTTTTTTATATTCCGTGGAATCTTCTACATATCCTTGAGCCACACCTGCAGATTTCCACCCTCCATGGCGCTGCAAATCCATTGTAGAAACTCCCGTATCTGCATAAATTGTAGCAGATGTTCTTCTAAATGAATGCCCTGTATATTCTCCTGCATTCTCTAACTTTAAAAATTGTGCAATTAATTTAGGCATTTTGCCTATAGTATTAATGCCAAACACTTGTACACTGCATTTTCCATTGTGGTACTGCAGGAAAAAGTTTTCTCTCTGCACGTTTAAAGGACGAAGGGCTATATATTTTTCAATGACTGGTACAAATTTAGGATCAACAACAAAGCGCCTGGGAACATTGTTCTTTGTATCAGGGATGATCACTTCGAGAAGCTCTCCTTGTTTTTTTATGTCATCTGTTTTAATTGAAAATATTTCATGTTTCCGGCAACATCCACTGAGACCAAAAATTAGAACAACCTGTAAATCATATTACAGTATTTTTAATATTTATTTTTATATTATTTAATCAACTACATATTATTATTTTTATTTCTTTTATATATAAATTGGTATTTATTATTATATTATAAATTATTTCATATTTATTACTGACTTTTTACAATTTATAAACTATATTTATTTTATTTTATTTAATTTATTTATTATTTACTATTTACAATTTATAAATTATATTCATGTTATTCTTTTTTACTTTTATCTTTTATATTTATTAATTATTTTAATTTTATTTTTTTTCTCAGAATTTATTATATTTATTTGTTAAAGTAATTAGTGTATTTCTTTACCTTTGCTGATAGATACACTTCATCTGGCGCCGTTTTCAAAAATAAGTTGATTTCATCAGTAGAGAAAACTTTTGCTTTTTTCGATTTGTAGCCTCGAGAGTTTGGACTGAGTAGTGCGGATAATTCCTTATAATTATGAATCGAAATTTTTTCCTTAATTTTAATCGTACTTTTTAATTTGGAATAAATTGACCAAATGGTGGATGGTTTGTAATTTTTAATTAGATCCTTGAAATAAACCTTTAAACTGTCGCTACTTTCCATTTTCTAATATGATAAAAATTTTAAATTTAGTTTAATTGTGACAGAATAGAGGTTATGTTTTTTATTTCAAGTTTAAATTATCATCATCTTGGTACTTTTTTCGTATGAAACTTAATTTAAGCAAAAAACTTTATTTACAATGCATAATGACCACAATATAAGATTGTTAAAATCAAAGATATAAATTTTATACTTACTATTGTTAATATAAACTGGCGTATATCAAACACGATTCTTTCGATTGAGTTTCGCGTTAATGGTAATCGAGAAGGTTATGTATTCAAGCATCGTTTAGCTACAGTACATTTCAAAAACATCGACTATGTTCTGTTGGTAAAACAGAGATGCTAAAAAGTAGACGAGAGTGTGGAACATGCACAAACAAGGCTCTTTTTTAAACTCTGACGTCACACAGTGCTACTAGAGTCACTTATTTAGAACCATTCTAA
Organism: Leptopilina myrica (nomen nudum); assembly: GCA_032872475.1. Classification (NCBI taxonomy): domain Eukaryota; kingdom Metazoa; phylum Arthropoda; class Insecta; order Hymenoptera; family Figitidae; genus Leptopilina; species Leptopilina myrica (nomen nudum). Next base: position 11,952,808 of record CM065467.1, read on the forward strand.
AAACAACAACTTTTTGCTTATCGACGAAGGGACGAATCACGCGTTTTTTATGACTGAGTTATGAAAAAGAATAATAATTCAGACTCACATGACAGCTCTGTTTGAATTGCCGGTTCCAAGCAGAGAGTCATCGTCATGTTTACGAAATTTTCTTGACGCAATATTGAGACACACTCGCGCTTTAAATGTTTTCGGTGAAAATCGTGGAAATTAACATAAATTAGTTTCTCTTTTCAGATAGAATTTTGAAGGTTGAATATTTTTTATTAGAAATCATATAGTAACTGGAAATTTATAAATATTAAAGCTCTTGCGAGTTGACTCCAATCACTTTGAATAGCATATGTATTTTCTGGGAACATTCGGCATCTACAAATTGGAGTGTATTCTGCACCACTTGGTGTTCCACAACCCCCAAGTTGTAAACTCGGTTCCATCAACACTCAAGAGGCAGCAAATTAAAAACAGCTTGCTATCTCGGTGCAACTAACGTGCACCATCTTAGGGCCTCTAATGCCCCAACAATGCAGAAGATACCTCTTTTGATGCGTTTGCTGTTCAAAAACCGGTGTGTTTGCTGTTTCAAGTTATAGGGACAACTGGTAGAAACGTCTGATAAACTAAATTTTTTTCCGCGAAGACAGTTCCAGCGCTGAATATTGATTGATCATATAACTTTTTAAAATCTCATACGTTGCAGGAGTCAATGGTCTTCTCATTTCTTCTCCTTCAACTCTATTCATATTGGCTCTATTAGCACTTAAGCAGCGTTGTCTCAGTTCAGTTCTTCTCTACTCCATAATACTTCCGCTACATATCGCACAAACTTTGAATCTGAGCGGGTCCTATACATCGAGATGTACTTCTCTGTCTTCTGGAAGATATACCTGAAGCGAAAAAATATGAATAGGTTAACTCTATTAAACTATCGGAAAAGTCCAAAAATTTAAATTGCCACAGGAGCAGGACCAAATTTATTAAAAATTCGTGCACTAAATCCAGATATAAAAATTGATGAAAATAAATGTCTTAAATTAACAGGAATAAATGATCACGCAGTTTATACTTTAGGACAAGTAGAAATTAATATTTTCGGAATTCCATCACCTTTCAACCTGTTATCGAACGATGTTCCAATTGAACATGACGAAATATTAGGAACAGAATTTTTTATCAAAAATAAAGTAAAAATTAATTATAAAGAAAGACATTTAGAAATCAATAAAAAAAATTAATTTTGATTCAAAAAATTATTTTACAATTACAGCCAGATCAATTTACAATGTTCATGTAAAAATTTTGAATAAAAATATAAAAGAAGGTTACATTCCAAGATTAGAAATAAAAGATGGTGTTTACATAGGTGATGCAGTAGCTACAAACGTAGAAGGCTTAGCTTATTTAAAAGCAATCAATACACTAAATGAATCAATAGATATCCCAAGTTTCGAAGTAAATTTAGAAGATTTTGATGAAATAAAACAAGAAAACAAATCTGATATTAAAAATGAAGACTCATCAATTAAACAAATTATTAAAGTATTTTCAAAAAATATAAAATCAGAAAATATTTTCAACATTACAGGCAACGATAGAGTTAAAGAAATTAAAAAATTACTTCGCCTTGAACATTTAAATAAAGAAGAATTAGAACACATCATGAATTTAGTAAAGAACTATTCAGATCGATTTCATATACCTGGAGAATATTTAGAAGGAACAGATCTTATAAAACATAGAATAATAACTACAGATGACACACCGATTATCACTAAACAATACAGATTTCCTCCTGTTCACAAAGAAGAAATGACTCGTCAAATAAATGAATTATTAAAACAAAATTTTTTTAAACATTCTGATTCACCGTACAATACACTAATATGGATTGTACCAAAGAAATACTCATTAGGAAATAAAAAATGGCGATTAGTTTTGGACTTCAGAAAACTCAATGAACGTACGGTAGGTCAATTTTACCCCCTCCCTAATATTACGGACCTACTAGATCAGCTCGGAAATGCTCAATATTTTTCAGTCTTTGACTTGGCGTCAGGTTTTCATCAAATCAAAATGGATCCTATAGATTCTTATAAAACAGCATTTTCAACGCCATTTGGACACTATGAATTTGACAGAATGCCTTTCGGATTAAAAAATTCACCAAGCACATTTCAAAAACTTATTGATCAGGTATTATTAGGTTTACAAGGATGAGAATTATTTGTTTATTTAGACGACATTGTTACTTATGCAGATACCCTAGAAGAACATGCAAAAAAATTATCGAAACTTATGGAACTATTACGTTCTGCTAATTTAAAACTGCAACCGGATAAATGTGAATTTTTGAAGTTAGAAGTAGGATACTTAAGTCATATAATTGATAAAAATGGTGTACGACCCGATCCAAAGAAAGTAGAAGAAAAAAATTGAAAAATATTGTGTAGTAAATGGAAATAAATATTATATGAATTCGGAGATAATAAGAAATCTCCATAATATTAAAAAAATGTTTAAGGACAATGAATCCTATGAAAATTCGAGGATAATAAGAAGTCTTCGATCTATTAAAAAATTATTTGAGGACTATGAATCCTACATAAATTTGGAGATAAGGAAAAGTCTCCAATCTATTGAAAAAATAAAAAAATAAATAAATAAAATAAAAAATAAAATAAATAAAAAAAATAAAAATAAAAAAAAATTAATGTTATAGAGTTTATCATCAATTTTACTAATTTTCAAAATTATCTTAATATTTAAAATAACAAACTTTAAAACACAAAATTTTAAAATTCTTATATTAATTTTAATTTTAAAATCGGATACATTTTGTCTATATTAAAACATATGTTATATTTGTTTTGCTTCCTCATAAAGGAAGCCTTATAGTGATGTCGATTTCCGAATTTTTTTAAATCAATTATTTTTACAAATTTTCAAGTGTAGTATAAATAATTCGTCGAGAGAAACAAATGTCCGGATGTATGTGTGTATGTGTGAATACCAAGAATCAGACAGAAGGATTTTCAAAAATATTTAAAAAAAAATTTTTTCAACATTTTTTTAATTTTTGAAAAAATAAATTTTTGGATTTTTTAAAATAACTTTTTTCTATATTAAAATTTTTATTAATTCTTCTCCAAATTGCATTCCTGACATAAAAACGAATCGATTCATGTATATAAAGTATATATTTTATCAAAATTTATAGAATTAATAAATATTTTAATTTTTAACAAACAATTAAAATTTTGTATTTTTTGACATTTTATCATAACACTTTAAAAGAACAAATATAACATATGTTTTAATATAGATAAAATGTATCTGATTTTAAAATTAAAGTAAATATAAGAATTTTAAAATTTTGTGTTTTAAATTTTGTTATTTTAAATATTAAGATAATTTTGAAAATTAGTAAAATTAATGATAAACTCTATAACATTATTTTTTTTGATTTATTAAAAAGAAGATTTATTAATTATATTTATAAACTATTTTACACATTATGTTTAGTTGAGAAACATTATACTCGGTTCTTCCATCGGGACCCTTAATTCTTCCAGAATTGTCATAAAATTATTGCTCATAAATTATTTAATGAATAATTTCACTTCAATATTTTAAAATTACTTCAATTTTAAAATAGTTTCGTTGTTAATTTTCATAAACAAATTAACATTAACAGATTTTGATTTTAAATTTTAGAAAATTTTAATTTTGTATGATTTTAATTATAGAAATTTTAAAGAACTTAGATTTTCGAAAAGTTTTAATAATTCAAATTCTTCTAAAATTGGTTAAATTCATTTTATGTATATTTAATTAGTTATTCTAAATATTGGATTTCAAAAAGAATTTTAATTAAAAGCACTAAAAAATAGAATTTTTGAGAAGTCACAAATAATTATGGAAATTCTATCAAAAATATTAAAATTCATTACAGACATTCAATTATTCTATTTCAAGTATCCATAAAAATCATTAAAATTCATCTTCGAAATGTAATTATTTTCAAAAATAATAAAATATTTTACAGAGGTTTAATTATTTTCACAAACAATAATAAAATTTCATTCTATTATTTGACAAAAAATGTTTAAATGTTTTCTTCGACAAATTTTTTAAAATTTTATTAAAATTCGTCGAAAAAATTCAAATATCTGGCCAAATATTTAAATTTTTTCTAGAAATTCAATAGTTTTTACGACGTCTTTAAAAATTCCTTATCAAAATTCAATTACTTTTATAAACCAATATTCAGCAAAAACATTTAATTATTTTCGAATGTATTAAAATTATTCGGAGTAATTCAATTATATTAAAAAATTGTTGAAAAAATTGTTTAAGAAAAATTCTCTAATTGAATAAATAAAAATCTTTTAAAATAAATACGACCTTAAACCTTGAACCTTATATCACCCCTAACAGGTTCTAAGTATTTTCCCATTTTCCGTTAGTCAATTAGCAGTTCAATTTTTGATCAAAATAATATACTTAGCATACTGTAAGTTTGTAACAAGTTTTATTGTTATTCATTTATTATTGTTAAAAATATATGGAAGAAAAAGTGATTTAGACGCTCGAAAGTAAATTTTTGAAATATTTGTTTTTTTGTTATATCTTTTTCAAAATAACTTGTAAAAATTTTTGTATATCAGGTTTTGAGCTTTAAACATTTGTTTTTAAAGAACAATTGACAATTTTTGTTTAATACTTTCGGTATTGAAAAAAAATTTTTTTCAACAAACACCTCCGGGGCGTAATGGATCACATTGCTTATTTGGTTAAGAAAAACCTGTTATATTAAAAATATTAATGAAATAATTCTGTCAAGTTTAATTTCATGTAGTTTATATATTAATAAGTACCAATGATAACCTTTTATAAAAAAATAACTGGAGAATAGATTTTTTAAGGAAATGGATTTTGCATTTCACTACAACTTTTTAAAATTTGGAAATTTGCATGAAAATGTTTAAAGTTTAAATTAAATATGTTCCATTTTCAATATTCTTTGTTATAAATGTACAATAGAAAGGAACAATATTAAATAATATTTTATGATCAAAATTATAATTTCATTGCTGATTCAATACGCCCCGGGTAGTGATCCATTACACCCCGGCCTGAGGCCTTTCAGAAGAATCACCCATATAAGTTTAAAAATAAACCATGCCAAAATTTGAAACACATTACACAAATAAAGGTTTCTCCTCTCCCGTTCTCCCTTATTCTCTCTTATTTAATGTAGTTTATGTAGTTATTTAATGTAGTTTAATAGAAACAATTTTTTCATTTATATTATCAGAAATATTATTGAAATTTCTGATGTTTCTATTCACCACGAATTTCCAGTTTTTAGAGGTAAATAGAAACAGTCTCCTATTTTTAATTAAAGTTTGCAAAATTGAAAAATCAAAGTTGATTTTGCTTCCTCATAAGGAAGCTTTGCATTCGTGACGATTTTCAATTTTTCAAAACATGGTTATATGGACTCATTTTCATCTAGGATATATGTATATTAAATTCTCAGCAAATGTCCAGATGTATGTGTGTATTGTGTGTGTGTATGTCACACAAAATTGTGTACAAATTATCTCAAACAAATTTTAATGGATTGCCCTGAAATTTTGCAGGTTTATTGCAGTCATTAATGCCTAAAATCTGACACAAGGATTTTTAAATTTATCCCCAAAATTTTTTTTTATACAATTTTTTCGAAATTAAAAAAAAAAATTTTTTTATTTTTTTGAATAACTTTTTTATTTCTTAATATTTTTATAAATTATTCTTAAAATTACATTCCTTACAAGAAAACGAATCAATTGATATATACAAAGTGCACATTTCATCAAAATTTATAAAATTGATCAATATTTTTCTTTTTCGCAAAAAATTCAAATTTTGCGTTTTTTGAAATATTACCTTAACATATTAAAATTAAATTAAGCAATTGGTTTATTATATTTTCAGGAAGCGAAATGGTCATGAAATGAACAACTTGTTTTAAAGTGTTATGATAAAATGTCAAAAAATACAAAATTCCTCTTCAGTAGGATGCTCTGAGGAAGAATTAAGAAGAAATTACTATGCATCCAGAAACATTAACTTAGCAAAAACTAATACAATTCCGTACATTGGAATTGATACTAAAGAATTAAAAATTCCAATAACAATGATGATTGACACAGGAGCAGGACCAAATTTATTAAAAATTCTATAAACAGATTAAAACTATCTCGAATTAAACAAGAATAATAAAATACTCTTAATAATGCATACTTTTATGTTTTGGGAAGGACCTAAATAAAAAAGAAATTAAATTGTTTTTAATCATTTACACTTTTATAAATATTAAACAAATAATGTATTCAATATTTAAATCTACAACTAATTTTAATTATATACAAGTTTCGAATTTTAGCGCAAAAATTGTTATGTAAGTTAAAAACAGCACAAGACTCAAGCCTATCATACAACTTGTAAAAGTATTTCTCTCAATGTAATTTCAAATCAAACAAAAAAAATTAATTTTTTTAAAATACATATTGTATTAACATCGATACAAAATTCTATGCAAAGTAAATCATTTGAACAAATAATTTTTTCTAATTAAAAACAAATTGTATTTAACAAAGCAAAAAAATCTAAACATGTCATTCTTATGAAATTTTGAATGTGGTAAATTTAAATAATTAATTGAAAACCTTGTATAAAAAATGATAATGTAACATCCCAAGTGGAAAGCGAGGTTATTTAGAATTTTAATTAATATTTAATTTATTTCGGAGGAATGGTAGACTGATTAAGTCAAGTTGTTAAAGCTTGACCATTTATTTTTATGTGGGTACGTTCTCTTCTATCGATCCTACGGGGGTCGTCTTGCAATTATTAAAATATAATTGTTATATAATTACCTTTTCTTAATAATTTAGTAATTTTAATGAATTTGAACTCAGTAAATGAATGATTTTTTAATTTTTAATGGTAAAATATTTATTATCTTTGATTACAAGAAAATGAAATGTATAAATTTAGATTGTGTTTATGCTGTGAATTACAATTTGTTTAAAAATGGTACTTACAATTACCTCTGTTTCGAGGGCAGATACAATGATGAATTTTTGACTAGGAATATATTTCCTGTAGTCGTTGACACTGCGAGGTTTTACAACTCTTAAAAAAGAACGGTTGGGATTTTGTCACAGTTTTTAGTTCTTATTCTCCGAAAGAACACACGTCACGTTTGCAAATCGTATCTCGAGAATAGACTAGGCTACGACGGATAATCTATTAATTTTTTTTAATATACCGACTCACAAGTCTGGCGATAATGAATACTTGCTCAATAATTAGAACAACGAGAAAACTTTATACTGTTTGAAAATGCAAGATTTACGGCCAAAATTATGATTACCGAAGGGTCAAGCTTAAAGATGAAGCTGTCACGACGCGAACGTAACGATGACTTTGTATCGTAATAAACTGACGGATGACAATGGATTTGCATGGGTTTTTATAGTAGCAAATCTTCCCGAGTGGGAGACAAAAGATCAAAGATCACCCCCAACTCCAAGCTTGACTCCTAGATCATCCCAAGAATTGAATCATTTCTTGGAGCTTTGTGAACACCTGCATCACATATAGTATATCGCGAGTATCACTATTCCGTGGGATAGTAAACACTCCCAGGAAGAAAACTAAGCTTGCATCTAGCCACATACTATTGTGAGTCAAGTCCACTCGCAATGCGTATATAACATTATTTATAATTCTTTATTAGTGTGCATCCTTATATCGAATGTCATAGCTTTAGTTCTATGAAGAGTAGATGGTCGCATTCTATTTGCCAACTATGAGGATCGATAAACAGATGAACTATTTAGAAAAACATTCTACACTCTATGCAGCTGCAAAATTATTCTTAGAAAACAATGCATAGAGAGTAGAAGGATACATTTCCTTCTTAAATTCCAAAATTTATAGTATTAAATTTTGAGAACATGAAAAAGCTGCGTGAGAAATGACTATCAAATTTGTTATATAATACCTCTTACTAATTTTAGTTAATATTGTATATAATTAAGGTTTAATTAAATCTATGAAATGACTGAAAGTAATAACATTCTTTCTTTAAAGATTCTCTTATTACTTTCTATCTATTGCTATTCTTTTGTTAGTTGTATATATCAAACGCAACTCTTCTAATCTCAAACTTCTTTACACGCGTTGATCTACAGTGATTCATAGCTAATGTCTTAAATTTCAAGGAGAAAATTTTGTTACTGGGATGTAACAATAATTTCAATAAAAATATCTAGTAAAAGAAGATACATTAAAATTAAAATTATTTTTTTAAATATTGTTTGTGAAGTATAACTGAAATAACATGAATGAATTCTACATTGTATATGACTATATAAAAATATGTAAAGTATGAGTAAAAAATAATATAATTTATGCATAGAATGAAAGTAACATTTCCTATATAATTCATTAGTTTGAGCATGTTTCATTTCACTCCCATGCTCAATCTAAGGGGGGAGGTGTTACGTCCGTAACTTCTTATTAATATACCTAATTTAACTATATGTTTTCACGTAAATGTTTATTTTCATATATTATATTTAATCGATAATGCATATATCTTCTATTAAAATAATGTATTTCATCATGATATGATATGCAGAACTTTTAATTATTATTTTATGTGTGTTTTAAATTTGCATTATATTCAGTATATTTTCTAACGAATATTATAAAATTCTTTTATTTTCTAACGAATATTGTAATTATATTATATGTTCGTAATTACAAATCTAGGAAAGACTAGTATTTTAAAAGAATGTCGAAACAATAACGATTACGAGAAATTTAAGATCGAAGATACAGATTATTAATATGTATACACGCCACGCCTGATGATCAAATATAAAGTTGTGACCTCAACTCCAATGCAAGGTCGAAGCGATGTCTTGCGCACTGAAATCTATTAAGGTCAAGACGAATTTTTTAGCTACAAGCATTCGTCTAATGAGGAAATTTTTATATAAAAAGGGTGAACATTTCTGATTAGAACAGAGAGTAATAATTTGAAAATCAGCATTATAACATCTTTAAGAAAGAGAATAATTTTTTGGAAATCAATCAGTATACAATCTACCATCGTCGAGTGAACTCCAAGTATAATATTAAAAGTGAACAAAGCTTTATCCCCAAGTATTATTTTGAAAGTGTTTCTTTTAAAAGTGAACTTTAAAATTATTTTCAAAGTATTGCTTTGAAAACGTACTACGGTTAAAAGAGAGTTATTTCCCCTCAGCAATTTTTACTATTATCAAAAATATCAATTTGAAAATAATTATACACTATAAGTGTATTTGTAACAATGTGCTGAAAATCACAGATAAGTGGAGTGAAAAGTTTAATAATTTTATTGGAAAATACATATGTAAATCCTTAAAGCTGCAATTTACAAGAAATCGACAAAGGATTTAGAAACAATTGTTTTCGATAAAATTGACAGACCGAATGCTGATAAAAAACGGATAATGACGACACTGATTCATCTACTTCTAAAGATTCTGAAAAATTAGATCCTGCTTATAAGTGTAAAGTTGTAGACAATGCAGTAAAAATTCAAAGAATTAATAAATTACTTGATACTTGAAGATTTTGGAGAACCTCCAGTTAAAGTTCGATGCCCATCCAAAATATTGACTGAAGAAAAGTTTAATTTGAACAAATCCATGTACGAGTTGACGAGTTCTCTATCACAAAAGAATATATCGTTTAATAATGGTATACGCGAGCTAAAATATATATTTTTTTTTTAAAAAGAATTTACCCAAGTCAAAATTTTAACATTCTTTTACTTTTTTAAAAAACTTTTTTCACTCTCTTTTAAGTCTCTTTAACACTTCTAAATCCTCTTTCATATCTTAAAACTAAAGAAATGTATTTTTTAAAAAGAATTTACCCGAGTCAAAATTTTATCTTTCTTTTACTTTTTTAAAAACCTTTTTTTACCCTCTTTTAAGTCTCTTTAACACTTATTATTATTTTTCTTTATTTTATTATATTTTATATATTTTATTTGTTTCTTATTCGTTATTTTAACATTTGTTAAAAAATGTTAAGAAAAAATCCCTCAAAATGAAATTTTATTATTATTATTATTACGTGCGGACTTCTATTCGTATATCCATGCAGAATATTTAAAAAAAATTGAATAAAAATTTGTTAGTAATGTACAGGAATTAGTTGCGGAATTGAAACCGAAAAGTGGACGGAACTTGTTTAAAAAAAAATTTCAGCTAATATTGCGTACGGATTTCCATTAGAAATTCCAAGAGGAATTTTTAAAATAATTTTTTATCCGAATTTACAGTCAATCTTCGCACGAACTTCGTGCGAATTCTGTTTCAAAACGCCACACGAATTTCTGTCGTAATTAGTTTCGAATTCTGAACGAAATTCGTTAAGAATTTGTACGAATCATTTTAACCTGAATAAGAATTCTAATTTATCAGAATATTCATTTATTCGAATTGTAATTTGACAAACAGTTAATTTGATCGAATTTCAATTTGTCAAAAAGTAATTTCTTTTCTTCTTACACAAGTTACGATTAATTGACTTATTTTTACAATAGAAATTTGAGTATAAATTGTCTAGAAAATAAATTAGTATTTATATTAGAATTTTGATACTTTATTAGTAAGAATTATAAAAATGATTATTTTCAGACAAGTCTTGGACTATATGGAAATGCTGTTAGCTTGCAAGAAAATTATTTGTTTGTTTATTTGAAAAGATATACGGACAGTGCATATTGAGTACTAATGTACCTAAATATTAGTTAACAATCCACAGAATGAAATTGTAAATTATTACATGTATACATTACATTACTGTGCCGCATCATTATCATTTAAGCTCTGATATACGTAATTACGCAATAATTTAATAAATTTAGTAATTGAAGGCTACAAAATCAACATTTATATAAAGTACATTTGCTTTTCTATATATTCTTCTCATAACAGAATTCTCACCATAGATTGTTCTACTAAAGGATATACGAAATTTGATACAGATCTCAGAGGTCTACTTGGAACAGAAAAACATACCTTTGCAAGAATCTCTGGTCAATTTATGACACAATTGATAACTTTATACAAAAAAGTAAATCAGCAAAGAGAAATCTTTCCTTAATAGTAGATATGGCAAAAGAAACTCTAATATTACTGTATTCATAATCAAAAAAGTCAAAAGGAATAACCACACGACGAGCAGCATACTGCAAAAAACGATTTTGTATACGTTCCAATCGAATAATAAACTAGTTCTGATACGGAACCTAAATAATTGACAATGATTCAACGATTAATCCGAGGGACAAACAACTAATGAATTATGGTTACACACGTGTTGAATTATCCTGAAATATACCGAATTATCATGAATTAACTTGAATTATTCTGAATTTCTCGGAATTACTCTGAATTACCATGAATTACCTAGAATTACTTTGACTTATCGTGAATTACCTGAATTATTCTGAATTATACCTAAGACAAATTGTTTTTGTCAACAATTTAAAATATGTGAGAGAATAGGTTATTATAAAAAATATTTCATATTATCGCGCGCATTTGGATGTCTGACATCACGAGCAGAAAGCATGCGCATTTACGTTTGAGAAAAAAACCATATCAACTTTACAAAGTTGGATAGCCTCAATATAATGTCAACAGTTTTTTACGTACATATGCAATTTTAATATTTATTAAATTATAATTATGAAATATTATAGAAAGAAATCATTAATACAACAGGATTCATCGAGGCGAATATGGAGGTAAATTTTACGTTTCACATGTACTTTATTTTTTATCATTATACGCCGTCAAATATATTTTTAGGTTAGAAATACTTTTGTGTCTTTCTTTAATTATTTATACTTTTGACTTTTTTTAATTAAGTAAAACTTTTTAATCTTACTGAGAATATTTTTATATATTATAGCCAAAATTTTATGTAAGAATTATTGTAATTTTAAACGTTTTATACGAACCGTTAAAAAGTTTTTTTGCACGTGCACGTAACAAAGAGAAGTTCGTTTTTTGTCATAGAAATGCTACTATTTTAAAAAAGATAAAAAATTCTAACATAAATTAAAATAATTACAATTATGATACAATTTTTAACCATTATATATATATATACACACACTTTTAAAAACACCTGAATTATATTTACTTAATTGAACTAAATTAATCCTAGGTTTTTGCAAAAAAAATTATTTGTCTTAAAAAAAACCTACTTTTTTGTTTATAATTGTTTTCCCTGTGTAAAATATTTAATTTACAGTTTAGATTTAAAAAATTATTGATATTTTAAGAAAATTACAAATAATTTCATTTCATTTTCCAACTATTATAATAAATTGATAAGTATATATTTTCAGGCTGTGACAAGTAGGACGGAGAAGAGACAACTATCTTCAAAGAAAGTCTCCAAGGATTCAAATTTGGATAATCAACGCAGATTAGTGATTCTTTAGATTCTTCTGATATTAAAAGCGAAACGCCAATGAATGCTGAAATAGAGTGCATTTTTTGTAATCAGGGGTAATTGTAATTCATTAAAACTCAACGCGAAAAATAGAAATAAGGAACGTAGTATTAAAGAAATGCTAATGAAAACTCATTCTGATAAACAAAGAAAAACGTTTGAAATGGAAAATCATGTTGAAAGACTGTCTGAGGAAGAAACATTTGATTTGGAAGAATATGAACTCGATCGCAAACAATTAGACAGAGATTTGGAAACAAATTTTGCGGTAATTATTTTGGAAATTAATTGATATATATATATATATATTTATTAATTATTATTTATGTATATATATTATCAATGTATATATTAAATACACTAGAAAAACTCTGCGCGCTACGCGCGCCCATTCAAATTTTTTTAACCATTAACTTCTATGCTACAAATTAAATTTTATACCAATACCACAACATAATTTTAAATTTTAAACATTTTTTCAGGTATTTGATTATTTTTATAAAATATAATAAACTCATTCAGAGTAATTCAACTATTTTCAAGAATATCAATATTCGTCACAAGAATTCTTTTTTTTCAAAAGTAATAAAATCTTTTAAAGAAATTCAATTATTCTTAAAAAATTTTATTCTTAAAAAAATTTACTAATATCTCGTCAAGAATTCAGTTATCAATTATATTTAAAATGTTTTAACAATTAAAAATTTTTCAATAATTACTATTTTTATAAATCTATCAAATAATTTTACAAAAACATTTTATTATTTTCATAAATAATAAAATAAAATTTCATTTATGAATACAATTATTGTCATCGCAAAATTAAAAATTTTTTTAATACAATTTTAAATAAATTCTTCGAAAATTGTAATAACTATTCTTTATAATTTTATTGATACTTGCCGAAAGAAGTTAATTTTAAGAAACATTCAATTTATATTTAATTAAATAATAAAATTCCTTACAATAATCTATTATTTATTTACTTATTTAGTATTTATTATATTTATTATTTATTTTAAAAAATAACTTTTAATTCGTCGCAGATATTCAATTATGTATTTTGATAAATAACAAAATTTGTAACAAGAATTCAATTGTTTGAATAGTAATAAAATGCTTAAAAGGAATTATTTTCAACAGTTTTTAAAAATTCTCGTCAAGAATTAAATTATGTTTATAAATAGGTCGTGTAACTTTTTCCAGTATTCAATTATTGTAAAAAATTTAAATAAAAATCTTGGAAAAATTTTAATTATTTTAAAAAAATGTAATAACATTCTTCGCAGGAATTTAATTATTTTCATAAATTAAATTATTTAAATTCTTCTCGTAAATTCAATTATTTTTAAAAATTTTAATAAAATTCTTCAAAACTTGAAATTATCCTTTTACAATAAATTTATTACTCCTAATGGTTAAAAGACATAATTTAAAAGAAAATTAGTTTTAAAGTTAATAGATTATTTCTGTGAGTGATAATATATGGCGTTAATTTCATAAATATTTAACATTTTTATTTTATGTGTCTCTCATATTTAATTATGGAAAACTAAAATCGAATTCACAATTAATAACCATAAAAACATACAGAGCTGCCCTGTATAAGATGAAAATGTAAATTTAGAATTATTTCAAAAAATTTATTAGAAAAAATAAAATATTAAAATAAAATAAAATATTTTTAAGAATGTCTCTTATAAACTGTTATACAAAAAAATGATAAAATCCTAAAATATTAAATTTTTTAAAAATTAATTACGTAAATTGTGAAGATCACGATTATGTCATTTTAAGCGAAATTGATAATTTAAAATCAATATACTTTTGAAAAAACTTAAAAGATTAAAAATTTCCTACAATAAATTTAAAAACATTTCGTTTTTGATATAAACACGAGTAAAAATTGAATTTATAGATATTTTTACAAACCTTATCTTCTCATTCATATTTTAGAACTTAACATACTGTGATAAAAGGACCTATTGAAGAGAAAATTCAAAAAAAATTTAATACTTACATAGGATTTACGTTACCTCATTGTAAAGGAGCATCAATCCTTGCACTTCGTTCTTTATTGCTTATGTCTCCTCAATTATTAATCATAATAATTATTATTAAGAGTCTAGTCTCTTTCAGTATAATCAAGTTATATGTTTTGGTGTTGTTAGCAGAGAGAAATATTTGTATTTTTTAAAATTTACACTGATCTTTCCCTTCAATGTAATGTTTCACATTTGAAATCCCAAAGGAATTGAACATAACAAAATAAACTAAATTAAAAAGAGTCCAAAATTTCCCTAAAAACATAATTTTATATATATATATATTACTTCTATTTTCTCCTAAAAATATTTTTACGAAATCAAATGATTTTACTCTTGATAATGCAACATACATCTGACCATGATTAAAAACATCTCGTCTTAAATCAATGAATATTTTATTAAATGTTTGACCTTGAGATTTATTAATGGTCATTGCGAAAGCCAATTTTATAGGAAATTGTCGTCTTTTTAAGTGAATGGATATAAATTTTCACAATATAAAGTTACTCGATGTAAAAAAACATAATTTCCACTCTTATCTCCGGTTAATATTTTACATTTAATAACATTATGTGATAAATCTAAAACAATTAACCTTGTTCCGTTACATAATCCTTCATTAATACTAAGATTTCTAATAAGCATTACAACAGAATTAATTCTTAAATGTAATTCATGTGGTGGTAAAGAAGGTGGACAGAGAGTATTTAAATATTCTGGTAATATAACTTCAGAAAATTTTCCATTATCACAACTTTCAGTAGAATCAATACTTTTATATATTTTTTCACCTTTACTGTCTAAGAGATTTACCACTCTCTTATTAATATAATCAACGTCAACATTTCTTGGTGCTAAAATTGCACACATTGACAAATCTTTAAATTTTTTCTGTTGTATCAAATGACTATACATTTCTTCAGCAATATCTATATTTCCTTGTTGAATAATATGTTCTGGTAATTCGATGTTATCATCTATATCATTTAATTCGCCAGTACCAACTTTAAGTAGAAATTCTACAAATTCTGTTTCCTCTGGTAAAGCTCTCATATTTTCTGTTAATGTGTATTTTGTGAAATGTTGCCATAAATGACTATTTTTTATTGATAAATTTATTATTTCTGATCTAGTACCTCGTTCTTTTATCGGTAAAATTTGTCGAAAATCTCCTCCTAGAATTACAATTTTTCCACCAAAAACTTCATTTGATTTCATTATATCTCTTAATAACTTATCCATAATTTCTAAGGCATATTTTGGAGCCATTGGTGCTTCATCCCAAATAAAAACATCAATATTTTTTAAAAATTGTCCTTTTTTTGACTGAACTTTAATATTTGAAGATGAATCATTGTACAATGGAACAGGTATGTATGTACAGTTTTCCCATTAGGAAGCAGTGTGGCAGGTATGCCTGTAAATGCCATGTTGCAAACATTTATTCCTTTACTTTTTTATAAATGCCATAAGGTAGTATATAAAAAAGTTTTTCCAGATCCTCCACAACCATTAATATATAAGCATTTAGAACTATTAGAAGAATAATCTTTTATTACTTCAAGTATATAATCAATTATATTTTTTTGTTTAACATTTAATTTAGTATAATTCTTCTCTCCTATTTTTATATGTTCAAAAATATTTATATCATCAAGGTGCGCAGAAAAATTTTCATCTATATCTAATAAACCCTGAAAATCAGTTAAACAATATCCTTCATTCAATAACATTGATTTTATATTTCTATAAGCTATTTTTTCAGCTTCAATATTGTCAATTTTTGAACAATCTTCTGACATTTAACCTTTAAATTTCTCCCAAAGTTTTTCCGGATGTACAGGATGACAATGAATTAGAATTCTTACAAATAATTGTCGAAGTGAATGAGGCATCATCCATAAAGTAGCTTCTTCCATTGTCCTAATCCACTCACTATCATCTTCTAGAAGTCCTAATGCCAAACAGGCAGATGTAAAAGATTCATGAATAACTCCATTAACTGTTCTTAAACTTTGGAAAGAAGTTACTCCTTTTACTGTAAGTAACAATAATCTAAGGTGAAATAATTCCAATTGGCGTGGATTAACTGAATACATTCTTCCCAATACTTTTTCTTTACGACTCCTTTTTTGCCATTCAAGAGTTTTCTTTATCCACGTATAATGTTCTGGTATTTGTGTATAATAATACTGACGAGCAGTACTATCACGCTCATTAAGTTTAAAAAAATCGAGCAATTTTGTATTTTTCTGTAAATCAAAAGAAACATTGTTATTATCTTTCCTTTCGCGAATAATAACATTCTGTTCATTTGGTAAATGTATGGGTAAACGATTTATACTATGGCTCTTTTTCCCTAAAGGTTTACTTAAAATTCCCCAAACAGCTTCAACAGGACCTACATACCTATTTTCTTCATAATGATTAATTTCATTGTGATTAACAGTAACCTCACCATTTGCATTTGTAATAATAATGGATGCAGCATCCTGACCCTTGAAAATATATTTATATAAATATTTAACAGATTTAATACTTGAAACTATTTCCACATTTATATGACAATTAAATATTTCCGAAAGTGAAGAGCAATATGGAACCACATTAGAATTGTCAACAACAAATCCATTTGGTCGCTCATACGTTCTATTATTATTTCTTATACGACAACGAACATAAGTTTTCTTCAATTGTAGTTTCTTCTTGGTAACTTTTTGGAAAATTTTTTGAACATTTACCATCAATTAAACACCAATCTCCACAAGGTCCGTGAATATTATTTTGCATTATTATGTTATGCAAGGAAGGATTAATATTTTCATCAGGAATTTCTGCAGAAATATAACGATCAACACTTTCAACTGTTAATATTATAGAATTTTCTTTTAATATAACTAACAAATGAATATGTGGTAATCCTCGCTTTTGAAATTCAATAACATAAACATAATACTTAACCTCTCCAAATAATTTGTTGTCAACAATAATATTTAAAAGTTGTTTCACCTTCAATGCAAAAACTCTAGTTACTATATCAGGTCTATCAGAAGCAGTTTGATGAGGTAATAAATTTTCTTGTATCTCTTTCCAATTTGGATTACACGTCTCACAGTGGGTGATTTTGCTCATTTTTGTGTCAAAATCGTAAAACTCTGAGCAGAAACAACATAAAAGGATAAATCTTTTTCGAGAGTATAGATTAGTGCCTACAGATTACGGGAAAAATAAACAGAAGCGTTAAAAAAAATTTTATAACATTAAAATTTTACGTGGAAGTCAGAAGTTTCAGTAAACAATCAATATTATTCAATACTGCGCAAGTTTGTAAGTCGTTTTTCATCCAAAAAGTATTTTTCTTAGTAGATTTTGAGTCAACAAATTCGTACCTACGGTTCAAAATAATTAAAAATTATTTGGTTTTGAATAAATGAGGTTATAAATGTCATACTTTTTCTCACCTCGTTTAAAATAAATTAAAAATGATTTTTTTGATAACTGAAGGTATTTTAGGGGTTTTTAGGGTCGCTGATTACAAATCTGAGGTCAGATTTTTAAAATTCAATATGGCGGATTCAATATGGCGGATGACATATATAAAATTTTATCGAATTGGCTTAAAAGTTTTTACCTAGGGGTTTTTTCGGTCGCTGATTACGAATATGATGTTAGTTTTTTATAATTCAAAATGGCGGATCCAATATGGCGGATAATATATATAAAAATTGATCAAATTGGCTTAGAAGTCATTATTCGGGGGTTTTTATGGTTGTTAATTACGAATCTGAGGTCAGATTTTCAAATTTCAAAATGACGGATTTAATATGGCGGATGACATATATAAAATTTTATCGAATTGGCTTAAAAGTTTTTACCTTGGGGTTTTTTCGGTCGCTGATTACGAATCTGATGTCAGTTTTTTGAAATTCCAATTTGCGGATTCAAAATTGCGGATGATATATTTCAAAATTGAACGGATTTATTTCAAACTCGTTATTTGTGAGCATTTGGGATCGCTGATTACAAAATTCCAGGCATTAAATAGTTTAATTTTGTTTTATTTTAAACGTTAATTTGTTAATTTATATTTTAATTTCAAAATGTAACAAGAATTATATAAATAACATTGTTTCTGATAAATGAATAATTTACATTCATAATAAAAACATAAATAATTAATATAACCAATTGGCAACACATTTATTAAATTTACTCGCTATCATCACTTTCAGCACTCTCTACTTCTTCGTTTATAAACATCTCGTTCTGATCAATTTGTCTGAAAAATATTATTTTTTTTAAATGCAAGTTTTAAACGTTGGCTATTTTAAAACTGTACTTTGTAAACTAATCACAAGCATAAAGTACTAAAGAATTGGCCATGAAGTAAATTAATCTTAATTTTATACAATATTTATTTATAATTGCATATGATTAGGAAAAAAGATAGAGTGCTTGCTTTTTATTTACCGTTTTACAATAAATTGTTTAATCTTTGCTGGAAGTTTTTTGCTTTTGAGTGCTTTTAACCTGTCTTCAATGCAAAATAGTGAAATTTTTGGATCTGTTGTGTATACTGCTCTAAAGAAAACATCTAAAATTCGATTTTCTCTTGCCTTTTTGTCGCGCATGTGAAATAAAATTTTTTCTGTACAGTTTGTGCCATGCTTCACTTGCATCTTCGGCAAAATATGCCATAGACAGTGGGAATTTCTTGCAAATTTGACATCCATGTTTAAGCAATTTATGAAGGGAAGGGTTCATTCTAGCCCATGGGTAAAGCTGATAATAGCAGCAGTACGTTTGCCAAGAAAAATTCTCTAATTCATCTAATATCAACTGCTGCTTGCACTTAAACGCTAATAATATTGTCGATATATTAGAAACTAATTGGGAGTCAATTTCAAGGGCAGATGCAAACTTTTCTGGATTTTCAAAACATCTTCGTGCAAGATTTCCTGTATTAGTAGTCCCGTGTCCTTGTAATACTTGGTCAACTTTTACACCAAGTTCTTCAAATATCTTTTTCTGTATTAAACGTTTTCTAGTCTCGAATATATCTTTGTAAGTAAAATATATTATGACTTAATAAAAACAATAAGACAAAAGACTTAACAAAAACAAATATAAACTATAAGAATAAAAATTTGTCAAATATAATTGAATTATTTTATTTTTTAATTGAACATAATTTTCTTTACTATGAGAAAATGTTATTATTACTGTCACTTTAAACAAAATTTTTTTCTTATTTGGTATTATATTCTAAAGAATAATGTAAGTGATCCAAGTTAAATTAAGTTCAATTAAATGTAAGTAAATATGACTAATAAAATAAACTTGTTTAAGTCAATGATTTTAATTTTAATCATAAAAATTCGTTTTTGGTTTAATAAATCAACTGTATTGTTTTTAAAAATGTATTTGAAAAATTACCTTTCAAATGTTTTCTTACATCCCATGTTTCGAGAGTCAGTCTGTAAGATAGCTGCAGCAAATGTTCAAAAGAATTTATTTTACAATGAAGTAAACCCAACCCGCATTTAAGTGATGATTGCTCAGGTTCAAAGTTATCCTTCAAATTCCCAAATTGATGATTACTTCTCAAGCACATTGGACACCTGCATGACGCATTATTTCCGACAATGCTGTTAACACACTTGCCATCAAACAACGTCTGCCAAACGTTAAACTTTACTGTTACTATTTTATTATTGGACATAGTAAAAGTATAAGTCTTTAAATTTTGAATCTCTTTGTTCAATCGATTAAATTCTCGGGTTGTTGACATATCATCCTCTTTTTCTAACGCGATTCTAAGCGGCCGACAGAATCTTACACTTTGTGGAGTAGGATTAATCCAAGAAATATTATTTGCTCCAGAAGATTGCAATTTGATAATTATCATGCTTGTAACAAACAAAGATTGAGAGGAATTTAAATTCTCGTTATTTGGATCATCATAATGTTGATGAGGATTTAAATGTCCTGATGAACTATCAAACCCTAAAGTCGTAATTAATTCGAGATGACGTAAATTTCTATTGTCCCAGCTTAAAGCAACAGAATCACACAAACGCTCACTTGTCTTGTTAAGCATGTCTTGTAAAGGTACTAGAACTTCCGTTTCAGACGACTTGTAATGCAATGGTTTACAGATATTCATTGCATTTTGAAGCATATTATAACAAGGATAAATATCTGCACCTCGTGCCTTAGCATCTTGTGCCAGAGCTGTATAACTTTTTTTATTAAAATTATGTTCAACATAAAATGCTAATGCTGTTTCACTGGTATGTTTATTTTCAACTGTTCCATGAAAATTATTTAAATCATCGTTTACATCTATATTTTCACCACTCAATATCTTTTGGCCAATTTGTGCAGCTAATTGAACAACAGCAATGTTATTTTCTGCAAAATTTAATATTTCGCGAGCTCTTCTGTACGTAGTCGCTTTACTAGCATTTTCAACTTTTACTTTTTTTCTACCCGTATTAACGCTAATTTTACTTTCTTTAGATGGACGACCACGCTTTTTTGGTTCATTAACCTCCTTAACCTCCATCCTAATAAATAGAATTTTTTATTTGCAAAACTTGATATTTTCTTACAAAAAATATGTTAGCAAAAAATGATTCTAAATTCAAAAAAAAATTTATATTTAAGAATAATGAATTTAAATATAAGAAGTAAATTTCAACATCAAAAATTTCAACCACTGAACATAAAATGAAAATGTTACACTTTTGTAAACAAAAATGTATACAAATAAATAAAAGATAGTATTAATTACTTACTTAACAGCTGCTATATACTTTCTTAAGAATAAACACATACACTTTCAAATAAAAATGTTCAAACTATAATTTTTTAAATAGACATATTCTCTCATCCGTATTAGAAATGTCAAAGCATATCAGAAAGTATCCACTCATTTGTTTTTTTGAATATACTTTTCGTTGATAAATTCTCCTTTTCTTAAATAACAGCATAGAACTTTAATACGTATTTTTTAAATAACTCCGGTTACAAAAAAGATATTAACATGTATTCAAATAAAATTAAAGCAACACTAATAACGCTGCAGACGACCACATTAAACATACAAATTTCAAATCCGTCATTTTGAATTTTGAAAATCTGACCTCAGATTCGTAATTAGCAACCATAAAAACCCCCGAATAATGACTTCTAAGCCAACTTGATCAATTTTTATATATATTATCCGCCATATTGGATCCGCCATTTTGAATTATAAAAAACTAACATCATATTCGTAATCAGCGACCGAAAAAACCCCTAGGTAAAAACTTTTAAGCCAATTCGATAAAATTTTATATATGTCATCCGCCATATTGAATCCGCCATATTGAATTTTAAAAATCTGACCTCAGATTTGTAATCAGCGACCCTAAAAACCCCTAAAATACCTTCAGTTATCAAAAAAATCATTTTTAATTTATTTTAAACGAGGTGAGAAAAAGTATGACATTTATAACCTCATTTATTCAAAACCAAATAATTTTTAATTATTTTGAACCGTAGGTACGAATTTGTTGACTCAAAATCTACTAAGAAAAATACTTTTTGGATGAAAAACGACTTACAAACTTGCGCAGTATTGAATAATATTGATTGTTTACTGAAACTTCTGACTTCCACGTAAAATTTTAAGGTTATAAAATTTTTTTTAACGCTTCTGTTTATTTTTCCCGTAATCTGTAGGCACTAATCTATACTCTCGAAAAAGATTTATCCTTTTATGTTGTTTCTGCTCAGAGTTTTACGATTTTGACACAAAAATGAGCAAAATCACCCACTGTGCGTCATTGTAATAAATAAATCTGGTCTACCATGACGACCAACAATAGCCATGGCATTCTGATATTGTTGCATCATATTACGAGGTGATCCTATAAAAGTGGAAGGCAATATAAGCATTTTTCTAACATGTACATCATTTTCTAACTCATTATTTTGTAAATAATCGATTAATCCTTGATATGTTTCACTTCTCAATTGAGCTTGATTGTTTGCACAAAAATGCAATCTATCTTTCTCTATTTTTACATAATTGTCAACTACCCATTGTTGAAACAATGTTCCCCCATATAAAAATTGATTAAATTCCTTATCTCTTATAGCAATTTTGTATTTACAATAGGCAGACCTAGAAATATTATGTTTTTACTTCTAAAATTACTATCACTACGAAGCATATTAATATTATAACCTTTATTTCCAAGTGGATAAAATATGGGATAGATCCATGGTTCAACATTCAGATCTAAATTACTAACTGATTTCAGTTCCTTTGTAGACTTATTATAAATTGTTACATAAGATTCTGGTATTTCTCCTTCTGAGTTTGTATTGAAAATAGCAGCAACTTCATTGTAACTTTGATAATTATATCTTTTTTTATCAAAACCTTTTTTCAACGTGAACAATAGTTGTAACTCTGGAACATCTTCATTATTTTGTCTTGCTAATTCAGTTTCTATTTTAATTACTTCTGACATCATCATAAAAGATTTTGTGTATGCGTTTGAAGTTCTCATAATATTTTCTATATTTTGTAAAAGTTCTTCGTCCAAATTTTCGTTACTTTTTAATCTGTATCTGATTGATTAGGGTCATAAATAAATAAGTGACCAAAACATGGATCCTCACCTTTATCCGGATATAAAGCACTATTAATTTGATAGTAAATTTGACCTTGAATTTTATAACAAAATGGTTCTCTTCTTCTGCCATTAAAATTAATTACATTAGCATTTAAAGATGCAAAAGAAAAAGAATTATTATATAGTCTTATATTCTTTTTAAAGTGACCTGATTTTTGATGAAACCCTTCTAACAAAAGCCTTAATTCATCTGGATATTGTATTGAAGTTAATACATTTAACTCATTTAACTCATTTTTAATTTGATGCTTTAATCGAGTATTCTTTGTTTTTAACAAAGAACTTGTATCACTATTTTCATTTTTTAATTTAAGGTTCTCAGTATATTCAATTTTGGATTCGACTTGAAGTTTTTTCTTAGTTGAATTGTGCTTTCCACCTAAATAATTTACGTTATCAATTGTACGTTTTAATTTTTGCCTATCACGATAATTTTTTTGTATTTCAGCCTTACTTTCTTTAAGTGTTTTTGATGCTATATTTCCTTCATTTCTTTCATTTATTATTCTCGGGAAAGAAAGAAATGTGTATGCTTCCTCTGAATATTTTTCATTGTCAATTTTACCTTTTAATTTTTGCCTCTCACGATAATTTTTTTGAATTTCAGCTCTACTTTGTTTAAGTGTTGTTGATGCAATATTTCCTTCATTTATTTAATTTATTTCTCTCGGAAAAGAAAAGGAAGTGTGTGCCTTCTCTGAATAGTTTGCATTATCAATTTTACGTTTTAATGTTTGCCTCTCACGATAACTTTTTTGAATTTCAGCCCTACTTTGTTTAAGTGTTGTTGATGCAATATTTCCTTCATTTATTTCATTTATTATGCTCGGGAAAGAAATTTCTTTCTTCATAGAGTTTTTAGAAAAGTTTGATTCTCCATACAGAAGTTGAATATCATTTTTATTTAAAAGGCAATTCCAGTCATAAGCAACTATGCAAGATCTACTATTAGAAAGTTGTACAGTGGGAAATTTACATAAACTATTGTTTTCGAACATTAGCATTAAATGTGATTGTCTTCCCAATAGCTTTTGAAATTCATACATATGATCATTATTTAGCATTGCTCCTTCAGTGACAATAATACTTAAATCATGAGTAGTCAAATTAACAGTTTCTCCTTTGTTAGACATTGTTCTATTATTTTATAAAATTTACTTATATCAAGGAATTATATAAAAATTTAAAAATAGTAATATTACATTAGAATTTTAAGATCAAGTTTTATACATTTAATTATAAAATTTAATAATTTCCTTTTATTCAATGTGATTACCAAATTTTGCCTCTTATAGAAAAATGAAAACAAATTTACAATTCTCTCCTTATTCAAAACTTTAAAATTTTTCCTTGTATCTAATATAATCAATGTCCAATTTCGTCTTTCATCCAAAAGTAATTTCCAATTTTGTCTCTTATCCAATATATAACCAATTTACTATTTTTCCTTTAATCCAATTTAACTAATTTCCAGCTTTCTTTTTATCCAATAATTTTCCATTTTGCTTTTTATCCAATATAACCAATTTCCAATTTTGCCTTTTATCCAATATAACCAATTTCCAGCTTTTTTATCCAATATAACCAATTTCAAATTTTGCAATTTAACCAATATAACCAATTTCCAGCTTTTGTATCCAATATAACCAATTTTCAATTTTGCCTTTAATCCAATATAACCAATTTCCAATTTTGACTTTTATCCAATTATAGATAATTTATTGTAAATTATAACAAATTTTTATAAACTTATTAATAAACATAAAAAATTAATTTTATTAAAACTAAACACAACTTAATTTAATTGGCTTCCGTTTCCGGTACCGTTTCGGTGTACACGCGTTTGGAAATAGTTTAGATTTTTTTGGGAAATTTAAAGGTTTGAAAAAAGGGTGGGTAGTATAGAGTGTTGATTGTGTAGTATAATTTGCGGTAGTGTAAAGAAAAGGTATGTTTGTGTAGAGTGGTGAATGTATGAGTGATAAAAAAGGTAAAAAAGTGAAGTGTCTTTAGTGAGGTTAGGTTGCTTGAAGTGAGAGAGAGAGAGAGAGAGTAGGTAGAGAGAGCGGAAAATTTTTGAGCATTTGAGTGATAAAGTAGATTTCTGGAATGTCTGAATTTGATTCAAGTAGTGATAGAGAGAATGAGAAAAAGGCGCGAGTATTTGAAAGGGGGATAGGAAAGAATGGAAAAAAGATGACGTGTGAGGAGTGTATGGATTTGTTGGAGTTAGTATGGATGTTGAAGGATGAGATGGATGAAGGAGCTAAGAGAGTGAAGGGAAATGTGATAGATATCTGTGAGGATGGGGAAGCAAG
The DNA here is from genome assembly GCA_032872475.1 of Leptopilina myrica (nomen nudum). Lineage (NCBI taxonomy): Eukaryota > Metazoa > Arthropoda > Insecta > Hymenoptera > Figitidae > Leptopilina > Leptopilina myrica (nomen nudum). The sequence continues at coordinate 11,978,452 of CM065467.1, forward strand.
GGACAAAGAGATAGGGGAAATTGAAGAGGGGTTAGAGAAATTGCAGAAAATGTGGAATGAATGGGATAGTAAGTGGAAAAAGGAAAAGGAAAGCATGTGGAGAAGAATGAAGGGATTAGAAAAATTTATAAAGGAAGTGAATGAGGGAACTGAGAAAATTGAGGAAAGTGAATATGAGAGTGTAAAGTGGAAAGTGAGAGATTTGTCAAGACGAGTAGATGTAGTGGAAAATGAAAAAAGGAAAAGGAATGTAGTGATTAGAGGTATGAATGTAGGTGTGATGGAGGGTAAAAGAGCAGTGGAAAAAGTGTTGGCGTGGGTGGGGGTTAATGTCTCAGTTGGAATGGTAAAAGCGTTAGGAAGGGGAGAATATGGGGTACCAAAGTTATGGTTGGTGGAGTTGGGTAGTGAGGAAGAGAAAATTGATGTGATGAGGGTGAAAGGAAGACTGAAAGGAAGTGTAATAAGAATAGATGAGGATAGAAGTTGGAGGGAGAGAAGAATGGTATGGTTATTGAGAGAAAGAGCGTGGACGGAGAGAGCGAGTGGGAAACAGGTAAGAATGGGTAAAGATTGTATTTGGGTGGATGGGCTAAAGTATGTTGTGAGAGAGGATACGGGAGGTGTGATGGAAGCGTGTAAAGTGTGATAGACAGGGTTAGGCTGGGAATGAGGAGAGAAGATTTTGCTTAGATGGATGGATGGATGGATGGGTAAAAGTGGATGTCTGGAGGGTGTAAGAGAGGTGAAAAAGGAGTAGAAGGTTTTTTGAAAAAGGGTGGGCGAATTGGGTCGAAGCCAGCATGGGCATAAAAGGAACTGGAAACGGAAGCCCGGCATTGGCGATTTGTAAGGTTGAGAGCGTGGAGAGAGTTGTATGTAGGTTGAGTTGCGTTTAGGTTAAGTTGGATGAAGAGAATGTTTAGTTGTAAGGATTGTTGTAAATATAGGTTAAGATTATAATGTATGTATTTGGGAGTCTCGAACCCTACCTATTGTAGGGAGAGTAAATAAATAATAATAACTTAATTTAATTATTTAAATAAATAATGATTGAAAAAAATTTACAAACAGTATGTTAATGTAATTCTATTATTAATTTACTATTCACTTATTATCATTAATTATATTCACTAATACTTACTATTCACTAATTCACGAAGTATTCACACTTATAATTCACTTATTTATTTAACTTTATATTCACTCACATATAGTGAGTGAATTCACCAGGAATTATAAATTTTTTTTAAACTTAATTTTTTCGTTGAAGACACGTAGAACGTGCCCCAAGGAAAATAATCGACGATATGATTTTGAAATTAAATTTTCGTTCTTTATATTTAAGAACGTGGTGGTAAACCCTAAGCGTGAGTGTCCTAAAAGTTTCACGCATGGCATCCTATTCGAATCACACCTATTGTAAAAGTAATATCTTTGAATATAAAGATAACTTTAATTCAAAATTTATATCAAAAGAAATAATAATAGGTGAGTATTTTAAAAATTATTTCAGTGAGTTGTATTTTTTATTTTTATATATATATATATATAAACTAGAGGGGGTGCTCCCCCTGCGCGCTTCGCGCGCCAACCCCCCTTTATTAAATTTACAATTGGTTTTTAGCCAAATTCTTTAAAATTAAAATTAAAATTTTTTATTTATTAACTTAATTAATGTTTGTTGAATAATTAAATTTAATTAAAATTTTTAGTAACAAAATATTAAAACATATTTTATTTTTTTAGCTTTTAAAGAATTTGTTTCCAAGATGCACCGCGAGGAGGTATAATAAACTTTAATTTTTAATTAAGTTTATTACAAACCAATTTAGCATCTCACCTAAACTAAAAAATATTAAATAAAGTATAAAAATTATATTGTAAATATAGTAAAATTAATGAAAAATTTCAAGTTGTAATTATTCAGTTAGACGCATTTTCATTATTTAATAGTGAGAGTCATTGATTTTATTTTTTAATTTTTTCAAATCTAAAATTGGAAGATATTAAAAAAGTTTTTCTCATAAGTTTTAAAATATAATTAATTAAAAGTGTTTACATATCATTGTATATGTTAAAAAGTACTAAAAAAAGTAATTTCAAATTTAAAAAAGTGTACGTAGCCTTGCCTACAGGTAAAAATTACTGATTCTCATTGTAGATTTTAGCAGAATCAGCAGGAAGGTACCTAAATTTTTCCCAATCTGAAATTCTTTTTTAATACTTCTTCATATACACAACGACATAAAAAAACTTTTTAAAAAAAATTAAAGTTACAAAACTCATTAATAAATGATGTATGTCACGATATGCACCTAAGGAGTGCATCGGCTACTAGTGATTCATATCCATAGTGTGTATTGTTCAGTAATTAATAAATTAATTTAATTATGGTAAGTAATAATATATTTATTTTGAACTTAAATTCATAACAATATTTGAAATTAAAGTAATTTAGAGTCGAATAATAATAGCACAAATCTGCAATTAATATATTGATAGGAAATAATTTCCCTCATCATAATTTCCATATATAACGTTTATCAATTACTTTAACTTTTAAAAGTTTTGCATTAGATTCACATTTTTTTTAATAATTAAATTATTGTTTTTGAATATACAAATAATTATTACTTTTATCCAAAATTGTTCATTACTATTGTTATTATTAATAGCATATTTTGTAAATAATTGTTTCTTATAAATTGTGCAGATTACCTATTATTTTGCTATGTTTATAAACAAAAGTTGGTTTAAGAAGAGTTTAACATACGAACGTCAAATTCACGTGAAACAATTATCCTTTTGAGATGAAAGAATTTCATTTAAGGTCACATGCAGTTGCAGTTAATATTCAAACGTTTATTTTTTATTTATTTTTTTTAAAACAAATTTCTAAACTTTTATATTTAAAAGATCCTTTAATAACAAAACTAATTCTGCTAACGATTAGAGGACGTGATTTAAGGGGAAATTAGTTTTACGTTTAATAGACTATTTCTGTGAGTGTTCATTGAACTATTATATTTCCATTTAGGAATTTCGATGGCGACAGTCATTATTTATACATTAAGCATTATGAGAGTTTTAGGTTCATTTTGTAATGGCTACAAAAGGAGATTAGCTGGCGCCGTAAGTGAACCTGACACCGACCTCACGTACGCAACCACATCATTCTAAGGCTTAGTGACGAAACGTTGTCCACGCTAGACGCATGTTACTAAATATTAGTTTAAATCGGACCTTCAAGTGCGTATTGTTTTAGTGTGGAAATTTTTCTTTTTATATATTTTGTTTTGTTTGTGCTTTTATTGTTTTTTTTTTGAAGTTTGTTAGTGTTAAGGATTTGACAATTTGTGTAGGGTGTGGTGCACCGTGTAGTGAAAGGACTCGCACGACTTACAGCGCATAAAAAAGGTACAAATTAAATTTATTTCTTTTTTTCTTTTTAAGAAATCAAAAAAAATATCACAGGGTTGCCACAAATATTTAATTAAATTTTTTTTTTGATTTCCAAACAAAATTCCCACTTTTTCTGACAATAAAAATATGTTGATTCACTCTAAAATTATAAGATACAAAAATGTTCTATTAAATTTATTTACAAATTTCATTAATTGTAAAATTATTCAAAAACATCAATAACTACATCTTTAAATAAGTATTCCATTATTACTTTTCCACGGAAATTAAAATTCTTTAGAACATTCAAATTCAAACTCCTTTTTTTATTACTTAGATGAATTCAGCAAATATACGTATATTAAAATAAAATCAGTATTTATATTTCTATTTGTAATGATTTATAAAAATGGGCTACGTTAGACTGCATAACCCGTTAAAAATTAAAAAAAAATTATTTAAAAGAATACAAAATGTATTTAGTGAAATAAACCACTAAAAGATCATCTACTTTTACTAGACAATATTATATATTAATTACAGAAATTTTAAAAATCTTTGAGCAACCAGCTCTAGGCTACAACTCTCTCCGTATGGTCAATTTTTACAGAAATAGTTGGAAATGCTTCAAAATTGGCTTTGAAGTTGATCATTCCGAAAATTAAAATTTTTTTTTTATTATAATAAATAATGCATTTAAACTATTTTCACATATATATAGTAGAAATTTTCTTAGTTAAGTAGTAATGGAACTAAAACAAACTCTTTATATTATTAGAATGAGAAAAGCTTTTAATATTGAATTTATATTAGACATAATAAAATTGTTGGAATATAGAATTCGAATTAGAAAACTTTTTTTTTTTATATATATATGTGAAAAAAAACTCTCTTTATATATATATATATATATAGTTTCCTTTCATGACATACCTACGAAATCAGGTTATTTCGGGTGACGATTTTGAACGTCTATTAGGGTCGTCGTGAGCACTAACCTCTTCAAGTCGAAGATCTTCCTTGTTGTCTTGCGGAGTTGTGTTTGATGGGAACTACTGGCGAGACGGTAATTGGTGATTTCTTCCCGATGTAGTCTCTTCTAACTGGATCCCACGCAGCTTGGAACTTAACCCTTCGGTTAGTCATCTGATCTTCACTGATGGTCTATCTTCGGTCGTTGCAGACTTTATCGCCATCCTTGAGACGGCATTAGGTTCGAATGTAACTGTTTTTGATTTCACAGTTACCTCCTTCTTGTTGGTCGCGGTTTTACTTGCAGAAGGGACCTCCTCGTATATCTCAGCAACATCCCTTGGTGTTCGAGTCTCAATTAACGGTTCCCTTCGTTGTAGCGGTTGGATGTTTTCGTTTTTCTGCTTCGAGAAAATGGATTGAGACAGCTAGTAGGTTCCTATTTTAAGTGGTGCTCGACATAGGTATACAATGAGCAGTAGGATCACCAGAAGAAGGCCCCCATAGGAGCCGTAGATCAGCGTAGAGTGTCTTCCCCTATGGTGCTGTTGGAGGGCAAGTTCATGTAGCTGTTGTTCGAGTTCATCTAATGTTTTGGAGTTAAATTCGAAGGCGGTCGACTTTGAGTTACCGTTAGGTGCGATTTTCGTCAAGGCTCGCGTGTCCGCTAACAGGTTATTATATTTTAGTAATGTTGGATAAAGTTTTGTTAAATTTAAATGTAGATCTGATTCAAAAATAAATTCTGATTGACCAACTTGTGATGTGGTGGATGGAATTATGGCGTCATTGGTTTTGAGGGAACACTCTGGACCCAATTTGAGGATCCCAACTTCGCTCAGCACGATCTTGATTGGACTCATGGAATGGCATGCAATTGTCGCTTTTTCTGGTGCAGCAAAGGAATAGATCCATCCGCCTATGGTGGTCAAAGGCTTCCAATAAGACTTGGATTCGCTGGTTACTCTGACATCGCAAGACCTTAGAGCTTCCACGTTGGGTTTAATTAATAATAAGGCTTCACAGGACGTTCGTTCACGGAGGTCGTAGATTGGGGCGCCTTGAAGGCAAGCGTGAAAAGACGTTGTTATTTTACACAAATTCCATTCTTGCTCCTTCAACAAGAGGTATGTTCGCTGATCCTCGTCAATAATAAGGTAATCATATTTAGTTTTTATGTATGCTCTTCCGGTACCATTCTCGAGCATTTCTTGAGTGGTCGGGAGTGAGTGTAATTTGAAAGCTTGATAATTATATTTTTCTAGGAGTGGTATGTCGATGAGGACCTTAAGTTGATGGATTTCGCACAAGATGGTGATGGTGGAGATACGCATCAATTCGTTGATGCTGATTCTAGGTCCGCTCAATGGAAACTGAACATCTTTAAGGTTATCCTGTACTTCACGCAGGATCGGTTCCAGTTGCTCAGAGGTTATGAGGCCGGGATGCAGATGTCCTTTCCTGGCTTCGTGAACTGCTTCCAACATGGTGTTGGTGGCCTGTATGCTGTGATCAAGTCCCAGTCTTAATGCTTTGAAGATGGCATATGTTAGATTTCTCCTCTCCATTTCTGCCTTCGACTTGGTACTCCCTACAGCGATCAAGACTTGAAGTTGTTCCTGCAGTTCTTGTAGCAAGGATCCATGTTGTTACACCTGAGAGTGCAGCGAGTCCAGTTGTGATCTCACTACGTGGGTCTGTTTTCCGACAAGGTGTGACAAATTGGCCTGCGCTTCATTGAGATCTTGAATGGCAGCATTAAACTTTTCGCCGTCGTCGTAGGTTAATACTCCAACGATTGGTCCTGCAATCTTTCCCAAGAAACCCAGTAGTGGAACCGAACGCCTTGCTCGTATTTGCGTAGTCATCGTAGCTGGTAAGGTCTTTTTTGTATTTTCCAATTCTTCGATCTGGACTCGAAACTGTTTTTGGAGTTCCGAAGCCATTTCCCATCTGTCTTCCCAATCATAATACTCTACTAACTCTTTGCACCATTCTTCGTCAGGCTTGCACAGGTGTTTTATCCACTCCAGTCGGTTCCTCAGATCGTCGAAGAGTCGAGTCTGCTTGTCCACATCCAGGAATACGGCAATCCTCCAGTTGCTGACGGACCTCCTGACTTCTCCGATATATTCAAAATGGTCGTCATTATGGCATTATGGCAATGGTCGTCATCTTTCCTTGGGTTAGTCTAAAATGAGAAAATAAGTTAATAACGGTTCTAGAACTAAGGTATAGGTCTTATAATCTGGTGGCTCTGATCTTGTCCCTATGCTTCGCGAATCTTTCACCGTGTTTAGTTTCGAGGATCACATTGTTATTTTCTGTGAATCCTACGAGGGTGTATGGTCCTTCTGCTCGCTTGTCGAACTTATTAGACCGGACTTCCTTAAAGACATACACCTGGTCGCCTACTTTGGCATTCAAAGGTCGTGCCTTACGATCGTAGATTTCTTTTGATCGACGTTTTGATTGAACTAAATATTTAGCAGCTAATTTCTGTAGTTCGTTCATCCGTGTAATTAAGTCCTTGAGATAGGATCCATATGTTTCGACTTCGGGCCCTTGAGGTAACGAACTGGGCGCTTTGGCCAAGTATCCAAACACGAGTTCGTATAAAGTAAAATTGGTTGCCTCATGAACGGAAGTATTATAATTAAACATCGCGAACGGAAGCAAGCGATCCCAATCGTCGAAATCCTTTCGCGTAGTGTTTAATATAATCTGTAAGTTCGATGTGACTCCTCTCAAGTGCCCCGTTAGTTTGTGGGCGTTAACCAGATGTAGTAAGTTGTTTGACGCCAAAGATGTTTTCCAACTTACGCATCAGGGTACTAATAAAACTTGCTCCCCCGTCTGTTAGAATGCAACGGGGTGCTCCAAACACAGAGAACAAGTTAGTGGCTACCGCATGGGCAATTGTTTTTGTTTCGATATTCGGAATTGGGACCGCGATGCAGTACTTGGAGAAATTATCCTGCATTGTAAGGATGTGCCGATTTCCGTTTGGAGTGGTTCGCAATTTTCCGACCGTGTCGAGGGACACCTTGTCAAAAGGCATTGCCGGAGTATCGGTAATTATCATCGGTTCTCTTGTACGGGCCCTACCATCACTTTCACTAGACGTCTCAGGAGGTGATGGACGATCGACATAAGAATCCTTGAACTTCAGGAACGACGAGCTAAGAGGCGCGCACTTCTTTACTACGTCATTGTCTGTATCCTGTATTCGTCTAGGTTTCATGCCTTGGTTTCTTGCGATGATCTCCTGGTTAGAGTTGACACTTTCGTCCTTGAATCCCGTGAACGGGGTGAATTGTGCACGTGGAATAGTTGATGGCCCTGGAGTAGATAGTTTCGTTTCCATCTGGAGCGTTAGATCATCCATAGAATGTTCAAAGACTTCTGGGATATCCTTGAATCTTACCGTGCTTTGTCTCCTTGGTTTGGTGGATTTACTAGTTAGTGGAGTTTCCTTTTGTGATCCTTCCACCGTGGTGGGCAACTCAGGTTGCTCACTTGAAAGCTCTTCCGATTCAGTTAATTTTTTCGCTCTACTCCGGTTGAAGTCGTCCAAAAATTTCTTTACTCTTTTGGAGAGTTCGTCATCAGTTTCTCCGGCAGGATCAAGAGTTTCTAAATAGTCCAGATGTTCTTGATCTTCTTCACCGTCAGAAACATACTTTCTTCGTGGACTATGGTCTAGGCCTTCATAGTCCCAAAATAGAGTATTGTTTGTTGGATTGGAGAGATTTAATCCGACGTTTGCAATTGATTGGTTGAATTTATTGACAGACTCCGACACTTCCTGAATCAGCTGCTTAGCGTTGAGTGGTGATCGTTGTTCCACGTTCTGATTATTCAATTCGCTAGATTCATCATCACTGTTGTCAATTCTGCGTTGACCTGTGATGATCACTTCTTCTAGAGGTAGCTCTTCTGGTTCCGATTCTGTAGATGGTGACGAATCCGGTTCGGGGTTCTTCAGAGCGCCTTCTCTAGCTAAACGATCCGCGTTCTCGTTGCCAACGATGCCTTCATGTCCAGGAATATGTTCCCAAACAACGTCAAGAGGTTCAATTGCCTTAATTAGTCGTTCATAAGACTTCCTATTCTTGACCGGTTTGTTTTCGGTTGTCCTCCAATCATTCTGTCGCCATTTTGATAACCATTCCTCAACACTTTGCACTAAGTATCGGGAATCGGTTTTAATTCTGAGTTTCTTAATGCCGGCCTTCCTGGCCTGTCGAGCTGCCATTGTGGCTGCTTCGATTTCTGAGGCATTATTTGTTTGTCGTCCATTGTAGCGTCTGGAGATGTTCAGGCGATTGTTTGGACCAAACCAGACGCCAATTCCTGCTTTTGGACTGGATCCTCCATTCTCGCAGCAAGCACCATCAACATAAACATCCGTATACAAATTGGGAGCTTGGCTCTGAGGAGGATTAACTGGTAGTGTAGACTTCTTCGGTGGGGAAATATGGGGAGGAAGATGAGGGAAAGCACTGTAGTCTTCTCGGAACACCGGGGCATCCGAGTCTTCGTCTATCTCTCTTTCCGATTCCACCTTCGCACTTTCGTCACTGGAAGATGAATAGGATGGTTCCTTGGTTGTATCCTCCCTTGGAGCAGTGGTTTCTCAGGGTCGTAGTCTGTTAGCAATGCAGTCTTCGTCCGCTTCATGGACAGGGATATTCTGCGGGGGTCGATAGGTTTCGTCACTGTCATCCATTGCAGATTTGGTACTCCCAACAGGTCGTCCTCGACGAGAATGTTCCTTGGCAGCCGTCTTAGCAGGTTTTAAATTGGGTTTAGTAGAAGGACCCTTTGAGCTGCTTGGTTGTCCCGAGCTGGTACTTGGTTCCGGATCCTTTGGACGCTTCAGGATGGGTTTTCTTGGTTCTGTTACCCCTTTTGCCCTTGAGGTAACATAAAATCTGCTGGGCACGGTTGACTTTTCTGTATTCCTAGGATTGGAAATCTTTGGGACAGTTCTAGCTCTGGAGGAAGGTCCAGATTGTGATCTTAATTGTTTCGGTTTTAAACCTTCCTGTAGACTGCCGATTTGTTGTCGAGTTGTCAACGCACTAGGGTTTTCTTCTCTTTCCTTAGGGTTTACTCGCGCACCTTTTTCCGTTTCGCTAGTCGAGGAACGCGTGATAGGTAGTGCACGACACGTTTTTACTTTTTCATTCGGTTTGGGATCACTCGGTTCCGTTTTACCGGTAATTACCTTCTTCCGAGGTGTAGGCTTTTCGAGATCCGATGAGAATGACTCGGACCAACTGGAATCTGAGTTCGACCCGTTTTCTTCATCAACAGGATTTCTGGACAGTGCTTCTACAATCCTATTGATTTTTCCGGGCTTGTACTCGAACTTATACTGATAATTCTGGAGACGAATTCTCCATCTTTGGATTCGCGGTCCCGGATTATCGATGTAAGTCATCCAGTGTACAGGTTCAAAATCGCAGGCTAAAATAAACTCTCGACCGTATAAATAGGGTTTAAAATGTTCAGTCGCATAAAGTATGGCTAGACATTCTTTTTCAGCCTTAGGGTAACTTTGTTCTGCACTGTTCAACACTTTTGAATAATATGCTACGGGCAGGTCCGTACCGTCCTTTTCTTCCGTTAGAATTGCCCCTATAGCATGTTCTGCAGCGTCGCACGTTAGTTTAAAGGTTTCACTAAAGTCCGGATACTGCAAAATGGGTTTACTACACAAATATCGTCTAAGATAATGAAAACTTTTCTTTTGAGCTTTCTCCCATTTCCACTCAGTGTCCTTTTTTAAGAGTTCGGTTAAGGGTTTGGCCCACTTAGCGTAGTCTTCGATGAACCGCCTATAGTATCCAGAGAGACCGAGAAAACTTTTAATGTCCCTAGGAGTTTTTGAGAGAGGGAACTTTCTAATGGCCGTGATCTTATTCGAATTTGGCTTTATTCCGTCCTCACTAATTATATAGCCCAGATACGCAACGTCTGTTTTTAGAAGTTCGCACTTATCTGGCTGTAGTTTTAGGTTAGCGTCTCTAAGTCGGTTAAAGAATCTTCGCGCTCGCCGATCGTGTTCTTCGAGGGTGTCAGAATAAATTATAATGTCATCTAAGTACACAAATGCTTCTGCATCGAGCATGGCACTTAAAGCATTGTTTAATAATCGTTGGAATGTCGGAGGGGCGTTTTTTATGCCCATAGGCATCCGCTTGTACTCATAGTGACCGTTACGGGACGAAAAGGCAGTTTTGTGCCTATCGTCGGGGTGGGTTTCCACTTGGTGGAAGCAACTGGCAAGGTCAAATACCGTGAAGTAACGCGCGGTATTCGTCTATCGAATATTGAGGTTATGTTCGGTAGTGGAAAAGCGTCGCCTATGATGTTTTCGTTTAGGGCTCTACAGTCTACCACAATGCGCCACTTTTTCTCACCTGACGCGTCGAGTTTCTTAGGAACAATTAGCAACGGCGAATTGAATGGGGAATTAGAATGTCCTATGATTCCGCTATCAAATTGTTTCTGCAGTTGAGTATCTATTTGATCTAGAGCCTCGACAGGGGACCTATATTGTTTCTTGTGAATAATCTTCGTAGTTTCAATTTTTGAGATTATCGGTTTGATCTTAGGAATTACCGAAACAAGATGGGCAGAAGAAATGAGTGCAAGTGGAAGGCCTTTCAGTTCGTTTAGTGTAAGCAACTCTGGTCCTGATATTGGAAATTTATTGCTATAAGTCGCAAAATAGTATACGTCAGTCATCTAGTTTGATGTTAGGTTACCGTAAGGTTGAATTTGTCTTCTATTTTGAATTCTATTCCGATGTCTTCGTCTTAAGGCGTCAGTGTTCTGAACTACTCCAGGGGGGGGAGGAATGAATTCTGGTTGAATAGGAAGTTGAAATATTGAAAGGGGAACGATGTCCGGTATCGGGTGTTGATAGCACATTTAACTAATTTTAGTCAATAATCATAACGTCACTGTCATACTCAAGGGTACTGTCCGAGTCACTACTAGACTGATTGGCGTTTTCTTGCCGTATCGGAACTAGTCGGGCCTGTTTTTCTTGAGCTCGAACAATCTGACGCTGTGCTAAAGCTTCTTCAATGTCAAGATCAATTTCGATAATTGGAAGCTGCGGTTGTACTGGAATTAATGGGACAGGTTCCGGTTGTCTGAGAGTAGGTGCGACCTTGCAAGTGGGTCTAATCTTTATTAAGGGCTTTATAAGACTGTAATAAATTTCGGATTCGGGCGCCCTAACTGGTCCCTGTTCGACAAAGATGCGTCTCTTACCGGAGCGTTTTCCTCTTTTTGATTTCTTTGGGTCAGATGACATAGTAAGGGGACATGTTATTTGGTTTTGGTTTATTTACTTGCAGTATTTTATAAAAGTGCGATAAATACAATTTCAGCACGGGAGCTCTCCTAGGCGGGACGATCAGTACTTACAACGGCGCTTCCTAGTGTATGGGAATGAGGGAATTAAATTTCCTTCCTTTCGAATTCCTACTGGAATTCACCAGGATTCGACCAGAAGTTTTTCCAATCCTGCGGCATTGTACCCACAAACGGCGAGGTTGTATTGCTAGTCGTTAAGATTAGTCGAGACTAGTCCCAACGATTACGCTCTTAAGGCACTATTAATTTTTTTTTACTTTGATAGATATCTTAGGAATTAGGAAGTAGTAAAAAAAATGTTTTAAAGAGTAATTAAAGAGAACCCAAATCAACGCAACTCGCTCGCCCAAAGATAGCAGGGGCTACCAACCAGGACTGAGAGTAGATAGAATCTACCATCTGGAAGCACACCGCCTGATTCTCTATCTGGAGATATACTACTCCCAGAATATCTACGTAAATATATAATACTTTATATATTTTTTATATATTTATATATTTATTTATATATTATTTTTACGCGTTTTTCGATTTCGCGGCGTTTGTTAGCCCTATTAATTTCGCGCTCTGCCTTATTGAGCAGAAGTTCAAAATAATCTGAAAATTCCTTCCAATCGTTTAAGGGATGTTTTTGTTCCTTCTTGGGAGGAGGTGTTAATGGTCTTTTGAAAACTACCGGCGAGGAAATTTCTTTTGTTGGTTCCGAAATTTCTTTAGATTGATTTTGATTGCGAACTCGTCTTTTTGAACGTTTTCCGCGCAATCTCGGTTTATTAGGCATAGTTTGAATTCATCCCGATAAATAGGCAGAATCTATTTAGGGTCGAAAACGAATCTTATTTATGATCCACTTGAAATCAATTTCTCTCAGTCGATCGAGTCGTCATCAACGACCGTAGTCGGAGAGCCAAGATCAAGACTAGGAATGAGTCATCATCAACGACCGCAGTCGGAGAGCCAGATTCCCAATCAACTGGAGTCCTAGATTTCAAATCTTTCTTTTATAAGATTCTTAAAACCCAGTAAATTCTAGAAGGCAAGTGTTCTGATAGATTGAGTCGTCATCAACGACCGAAGTCGGAGAGCCAAAATCTACTAAGAATAAGTTGTAATCTACAACCGGAGTTATAGAGCCAGATTCTTAGTTTTTCAAAACAAAATTCTTCTATGAATTTAGAATTCTTCTGTTATTATATCGCTGGATCTTAGGAACAAGAAAAATGCCTTCTCTCTTACTTGTTCCTCTTAATTTACACTAAAGAAATTAGGTTGAATAAGTGGTGGAAAGTTGAGATCACATTCACCAGAGAGGATAATAGAAAAGTCAGGATTAATGGTCCGAAAGATATTGTTAGAATAATTTCGAAAAACATACTTGAACTAAATTCTGAAATTTTGAAACACCATCAGCTTGTTACAAACCAGAAATAAATTTATTGATTAGGCTTTTGAGATGGCCCTTTATTTTGATTTGGGGAGGCACCAAGCTGCCAGAACTTATTAAGATTCTGTTTAATTTTGTGGGGATCGTTATTCCTACAGTTTTAAAAGTTGCTACCCTGCTTCGTTAAATGCACAATTGTTGAAAGATTTGAAAATTAAGTTCAGTTAGGTAAGTTAAGCAAAATAGTTCTTGAATACAAATGGTTATAATGTGTTACAATTAGGACATGTGTGTTAGAATATGTGTATGGAAACGATACTTTTCTACTTACAAAACTACTGGCGGAGCTGCTCCTCTTTCAAATCACAAAACCTCCGTCGGGCGAAATTTATTCTTTTCTTTTTAGAAAATTACGACGTCGAGTTCGCTCAATTTTCTTATAGTTGTGAGATTGCACCTGTAGGCGAGTGGACGCGGGCAATATCTATGCAACCGTCCGTCTCACGCAATAGTGTAAAACTCACTGCGGATCTACTTTTACTGAATTAGTCCGGGCAATATCTATGCAACCGATAATTCAATGAAAGTTTCGATCGCGCTTGTGGGCCACTGAAGTTTGAACGGACGCGGGCAATATCTATGCAACCGGCCGGTTATGTTAATAACAAGATTTTGGAGCTACTAATCGGATTAGTAATTCCAGAATCTTTCCAAAATCAGCCCGCACTGGACTCCACCGGCTCAGAGAATTTGTGAATTTATAACGTCTGCCCTAAATTTCAACGAGAAATTTGGGTTCCGGGTCGCGGACGGACAATCGCGAATTTTCTCTGTCCCAAAACACTTACTGAGTTAGACCCAGGAGAGGTGTTTTCGAGAAGAAACGAGAAATCGTACTGCGATGATTGATATTCCGCGACAAGCCTCCAACCCTTACCTTTAGTGCAAAAAGTGGGGAAAACGGAAAAATTTAGGTAGTAGGAGTAAGGAGTAGGAGAAAATCGTGAGCCCATTGGTCTATGCATTTTTGCTGACGTTTTGGATCTCACGGTAGGTCCGTGAGAACGGAAACGATCGTTAACATGACACTTTTCGAGACATTACTTTTTTAAAAATGACTAAGAAATAAATAATAATTATATAATATTTAATTAATAAAATTATTATTTGTCCTAGTTATAATGGTAAATATAATTTATTTATTGTCATTATATTATTCCTACATTTTATAAGTTGCTTGTATATGCATTTTACATATCGAGTAATACATATACACATATACATGCAACCTAATGTCCTCCGGCATCTTGTTGTAACAACAATGTTTACAACAAAATGTTTAACTATTGTTAAGTTGTTTCTATGTGCATCTGACTCGATTCATAAGTTCAATGGTCATAAGGCATACACAAGCCTTGTAGTTTGCGCCAGCTGTAACGCACGTGCGTTTGTTTTGAAGCTGTAGTCTACAGCTTATGGGCCCTGAGGGGAGAGGAAAGTTCTACACACAAGGTAGCAATTGGAGGCAAGCATAGCGCGCTTGTGTTGGTACCCGTAGCATGGAGGCCGTTATGGTATTAGTGCTGTAGCCGGGGAAGCCAGTGAGTGTGCTGGTGCCTATAACCAGCGGTTGTACAGTTGTGTGTGTTGCCGCCGACCATCCCAACACACGTACATCCTCACAACGCATTTCTTAGTCGATGCTTTAGTATTTGAAACCACGCTAGCACTTTAAATTGTTAACAAGAATTTTTTTAATTTAACAATTGAATTTATGTACGTATGATGGCTGCAAAATTGCGCCACTTGTTATCAGCAATGTTGCTGCAGTGTTAGTTGTCACCCCTTTTTGGTTTCGTAACACTGCTGCATCATTTTCTTATAAATTTAGTAAATAGAAAGTATATATAATTTTATGATTAATGTTAATTAGCAATAATATTCCGAGCTAAGAGCATTAGTTGGACCTTGACACCTTATACCTTACAGGCCGCTTAGACGGCATGGTTGCCATTTTATAATTTCGCATATAACACTCAACCCATTTATTGATCAACAAGGTATTCTCCTAGTCGGAGGTCGACTTTAAAATTTAAGTTTGGATTTTGATAACAAGCATCTTGCTATTTTACCCCAGGATACTCTATTAACTCGGCTTATTATCAACGACGCTCACTCAAGGACGTTTCACGGTGGAACACAACTCACCTTGACTCAAAGCAGAGAATCTTATTGGATCATCGGATAAGTTGATAAAATTAGTTTTATTTTTATACTGACTTGCTGCACTATCCAAAAAATAATAAATTTTTTTAAATCTTATTTAATCTGAAAAGTGATATGAGTTTATTAATTAACTTCTTTATAAAAAGATGAACAGAAAGTGCGTTGTGATCATTACACTCAGAAATCATAACAAATGAATCATATTTTGGTTGATCGTTTTCATCAAACTCAGATCAATAAATTACGAAGGGGTGAACAGTGATTTGATGATAATTCCAGTATTGTTTTTGTATCGAATCTTGTACAATTGGATTTTTAAAAAAATTTCTATTTTGGATGACGACCATGAACGCGGAACAAATGTTAAATAATGAATTTTTTCGTAGTAAGTTTTAACTTTTGAAATCTGCTCTTTTAAATTTAATAATAATTCGTTTTTATCATTTGGCACTACAAATTCAAAATCACTGCCTGGAAGAGTATCTGAAGAATTTAGCACTTCTTTATCACTTTCAGATGAATTACATTTACTATCACCGATATTATTATTATTACTTTCATTATTTTCGACACTATTATTTTTATCAACTTAACTAATTTCTGGCACATCACAAATTTTCATATTTAACATTATTTGCATCCTACAATTTGAACACAAATATAAATCCTCCTTCAGAAATGGAAATTTATCGCACATTGTTGAACTTATTAACCGCACATTTTTCATAACTTTCTTATGCTTTTCTAAATTCACTTTATAGAATATGTTGGGTTTTCCGCAATATGAACAAAACTTTTTAGCGGGGTTTTTACATAATAAACGTCGGTGACCACGTTATCCGCATCGCAATTGAGGCATTGAAGGTACTCGATTTAATACGGGTGGTTCGATTACTGCGCCGCGGGCTACAAATTTATTACGAAATCTTTGAATTTCTTCGTTTCGTTCTCGATCGCGTCGAATTCTAGGATCTCTTATACTTTGATTTCCACCACGGTCTCTTTCAAAATTTTCGTTTCTCAGCGTGCTATTCTCGCGACTGGGTTGACGACTACCTGTACGTCTGGATTGTCAGCTAAAAGCGCGGCTTTAACGTGCACTATGATTCGCGATAAGTAACACGCCAAGTAAAGCGTAGCGCTAGCGCATTTAACCCCACTAGGAATAGTCGAACGGGTGGGAACGCGGGTATATAAACAGGCTCCCGGGACGAGACCATCACTTCTTTCCAAGCTGTGTTACAGCAACGGAAACTAAAGCCTTGTTAAGGCCAAACGAAAGCCGTGTGACGGCAAAGCCTTGTGAAGGCGGTCGAACGAAAGACGAAAAGCTTTGTTAAAGCAGACGTGACAAAAGCCGTGTTACGGTATAGTTGAGTCCGCATTATCACTCCGAACAAAACGTAAACGTAACGAAACAATGCTAAGTATATTGTTTCGTTACGTTTACGTTTTGTTAAGAGTGCTAATGTGGATTCAACCTAAAGCCTGGTGCAGGCGGACGTACGAAAACCGTATTACGGTAAAAGCCTTGTTAAGGCGCACGAACGCAAGCTGTATTACGGCAAGACGGAAAAACACGTTACGGTGTGACGACGCATAGTATCCCATAACGACGAACCACTCCCCCACGTAAACACACGTAGTACTTCGAAGAAGCTTTTCTTTTTTTATGTTCGTAGGATTGTTAATTATCGCCGTAATTAGTCTTATTTCGATTATCCTTAATATTTTTGTATAGACCCCTTTTTTATAGGTTACTTGTTACTAGTCTTAATTTCCTCTTCACTTGTAAATCGATTTAAATTTATTAAATATACCTCATGAATATATGTACTGTTCAAATTATTAATTTAGTTAATAGAACCTTGGTTCGGCGAGCTTATCATCCCAATTAACAGAGATTACAGTTTTTGGCTCCCGAACAGAGACGATTTTTGATTTTGCGACGACTAATGTTTCTTTAGTTTTCTCAATAGTAATAAAATCAATATCGGTACGATGCCTGACAAAGGTGGAAATCTCACTAAAACGAAAATATGGTCAATGACGATCCCCGCCTTAGAAAACGCGTTACGTGACAGGAACGTGCCATCACCGGAAAAACTCACACGTGATTCTTTACGGCATTTGTTACGACTAGCAATTAGAAACGAAGCAACAGATACCGGAGGCAACCTTGACCAAAACGATAACGACAACGAGTCTCAACACGGTGAAAGATCCGACAACGAAGACAACGGACGAACGAGTCGCGAAAGTAATCATATAGGGCGGAATTTACGCGGTAATATTCCAAGTCAAAACCCTAGTCGATTAACGAGTCGTCAGAACAGCCGGTAAAACACCCGTCAAAACAGCCTACCACGTGATAATGAACAAATCGTTGACCCACGATTACGGAATCATATTAATAGAAACCGCGACAATAATATAACGGAACCACTCGTACACACGAACCCCGGAAACGATCTAAGTTCCGGTAACCGTAATCGAAATCGTCTTGCGGAAATAGCGAGATTACGTAACGAACTAATCAATCACTCAGTCGATCAACATAACGGGTTAAATCCGTATCGGCCTCCTCAAAGACACGAACGCGATGACGAATACTGGTATCCTCCGACTAACGAAAATAATTTTATTTATCAGCGACCTAGAAAAAACGATCACGATAACGAGTACTCGCGAGTACACACGTCGGACATTACCACGATACGAACACGGAAATTACGATAGAGTAGGTGAATACGATGACGACGGACAAAGAGGCGTACGTGATAATCTCGCTAAATCCAGGTCATGGGGATAAGCGTTTCTTTGAACAGATTAAATTCTTAGACAAAACTTATTTTGCGTTACTTGATACGGGTGCTAGCAAGTCCTATATGTCAGATAAAGTATTTCACGACATTAACATTAACTGGCACGTAGAATTAAAACCCGCAAATTTCATCGCGAGATTCGCTGATAGTCGTTGTGCCACAATTTTAGGAACAATCGACGTGACAATGACGTTTAACGGAAAAACAATAAAAGTCAATTTTAGAATTTTACCCAACCTCGACGTGGATATACTATTCGGTCTAGACGTTTTAACCGCGGTTAATTATCAATTCACATACCTTTAAGAAATAATCAATACAATTGTAATCAACGTTACCCTCCATGGTTCACGAAACAAATCATCAACGATATTCGTGCTAAAAATAATCTTTTGAAAAGAAATAATCGTTCTTCTGAGTACAATAAGTTGCAAATTAAACTTTTGTCAAAATTCATTCACACGAATATTAGAAAGCACTATCGACAATATGTATCTAAGGATGAAAGGAATGATTCTTCTAATCCTAAGTCATTTTGGTCTTTTATCAATGAAACGCGCAAGGCGCCTTATTTACCGAATGTTATGAATTTTAATAATACTCAAATTGAAAACCCTTAAATTATAGTTGATACTTTTGCTAAAATTTTTTCATCTGTCAATGCTAGTTTTCAACCATTATCTTCCAACAATACTCTAAGTAAAGACCAACCTTACCTTGAAAGTAATTACATGCAATTAACAGTTAAACAAGTTCTTAAAGCCATGACATCATTGAAGCCAACTACTACAGCCGGTCCTGATGAGATCCCAAGTTTTCTACCAAAGGACTGCACCTCTATCCTTGCATATCCTTTAACACTTATTTTCAATTTATGTCTGTTGCAATGTGTGTTCCCGGAGTCTTGGAAAATGGCGAAAGTTCTACCAGTCTTTAAATCTGGGGATAAATCGAATTGCACGAACTACAGGCCTATTGCAATTATTAACAATTTTGCCAAAATATTTGAATTTAGTATCATACCAACTCTTAATTACGCAATTAAGCCTGTCGTTTCGGATTGTCAACACGGCTGCATGCCAAAAAGATCTACTTTAACAAATCTAGCCCAGCTTACTCATTACATTAGAGAATCCTTCAAACTTAATTTCCAGGTTGATGTAATTTATCTCGATTTCGATAAAGCTTTTGACACCATTGACCATGACATCCTGGACTACTAATCTTAAATTACTTAAAAAAGCGGTCTCTTACCGACGGAATAGCTCAGTTGGTTGAAGCTCCGGCTTTGCGGGTGGTGCGAGCGAGGTTCGCGCTCTCCGTCAGCCGGGGTTTTTTCCGACAGGTGAGATATTCCGAGCGGGAGGTTTGACGTCTAGGTGCGACGGTATGCAATGTCGATTATTGTCCGATGCCTACCGCCGAAACTAGACTGTCGATAAACCGGTTGTACTCAGAAGAGGTTTTTCTACAGTTTTTCCCTCTTCTCTGGCGAGAAAACCCAATTACGGGTGGTCCAGGCAAATGCGAGTACTCCTATCTTCGAAAGCCGCACTGTAGGCGCATTAGGTTAAAATAAATTTGCTAATATTTGTAGAATGGTTATGCTTAATCCATAAAAGTATCAGCAGGGACTCTTGTCGAGTGCGTAAGGCCAATAGGGCAGGAGTATAAATGACAAAAAAAAGCGGTCTCATTTCGTTAAAGTTGGCGATTTTCAATCTAAATCTTTTATCCCTTTTCGTGGTGTTCCTCAGGGTTCAGCCCTAGGCTCCCCCCTTTTTACTATCTACATTGATGACGTAGTAAACGATATAAAATCTATGGTTTTACTTTTTGCTGATGATTTGAAAATTTTTAGAAGAGTTAACTCTATCTTTGACGCTACCAGCCTCTAATCTGACCTTCAAACTATCCATTCTTGGTGTACTAAAATCAAATTACCCCTAAATATTTATAAATGTCATGTTTTAACTTTTCACAAATCAAACTTTCCTTTCCTTTTTCCTTACCAAATTAATAACACCTTCCTCTCTCGAGTAACATCCACACGCGACCTTGGGGTAACTTTTTGCTATGACCTACCTTTTAAAGATCATATAACATCCTTAGTCTCAACCGCCTCTCGAATGCTGGGTTTTCTCATCAGGTTCAGTAGAAACTTTACAAACGTGTCTACTTTTACATTATTGTTTAATGCCCTAGTTCGTTCTCCGGCGGAATATGCTGCCATAATATGGAATCCTCACACTGAAAAGAGTGCCAAGCCTATCAGTAAAATGCAAAAACGTTTCTTAAAGTTCCTAGCTTTTAAGAAGGATGGTCTTTACCCCCCACGAAATTGTGATTATTTTGCACTATGTGAACGTTTTGACTATTTGACTTTGAAAGAACGACGTATAATCAATGCAGCGATTTTCGTATTTAAAATCATTAACTATAGCATTGACTGTAGATTTCTACTAAATTTAATTAATTTTAGGATCCCTCGTATATCTTCTAGAGATGTTTCTCCATTTTATATTGACCACAATGACTTAACTCGAATGGAAAATACTCCTATATTTTTTGCGTGCTATCATATAAACCGATTGTACAATTCATATCGCCCGAATATGGATTTACTAGTAGCGTCACAATCCAAGTTTGTGGAATGCGTAAAAAAGTATGTTATCAGTCTACGTGTGCACAACTAATCACGTCACTATCAGCTATGCTATTATTTTTTCTCTTTCTTCCCTTTTTTTATCTTTTATTTTAAAACTTTTTTTTGTACACATAGTTTATTGTTCAATTCTATTTTTTTGTAACCCATTTATGGTTCTTTGTAGGACCGCGGGGATGTATATTGATAAATAAATAAATAAATAAATTCAATTATTCCACCATTTGCAAAATTGGAGAAAACCCAATACGCAACGACGAAGAAATTAAGGCCGCGATGAGCGTAATTGAACAAGAAATCAAACTTTTCAAGAAAATCAATAAACCTACGACTCACGGCGAACACATTATAAAATTAAAACCCGACGCTCAACCCGTAAATGTCCATTGCGTTCCACGTAATCCATTGATGTTAAAGGCCATGTACGACGAAACGGACGCCATGTTGGAAGCCGACGTGATAGAACCCGTCGACGGGGAATGGTGTTCACCAATAGTATTAACGAAACGTAAAAATAAAACATATAGAGTCTGTAACGATTATCGTAAGGTCAATAGAGTGTCAATACGGAACGTTTACCCTATCCCCCATATCAACGCGACACTCGACCGATTACGCGATTCGAAATATTTCACGATTATAGACTTACGTAATGGCTATTGGAATATTCCTTTGGCTAAAGAAAGTCGACCAATAACGGCATTCTTTATTCCAGGGAAAGGATTATTCCAATACAAAGTAATGCCTTTCGGCTTACATTCAGCCTCAGCGACATTTCAAAGAACCGTCGAAAAAGTACTCATTCCCGAGTTGGGCGTTTCAGCTTTCGTATATCTCGATGACGTCATTGTCTTGGGAAATTCGGTATCGGAACATTTACGTAACGTAAGGCGAGTCCTTATACGACTGCGGGAAGTCAATCTAAAAGTAAATCCCGAAAAATCAGAATTTTTCAAGACTCGCGTGACATATCTGGGACACGTAATCAACGACCGTGGAATTCACACCGATCCAGACAAAATAAAAGCAATCGTTGAATACAAAACACCGGAAAATGTCACGGAACTCCGACGATTTATCGGTATAATTTCATGGTACCAGCGTTTTATTCCCAATTGCTCGACTCTCGCGAAACCATTATCGAGCCTCCTTAAAAAGAAACAAAAATGGGTTTGGGGTATCTCCAAAATGAGATACTACCTGGAAGGTTACGCGTTTACGGTGGTAACCGACCACATTTCGTTGAAATGGCTCCAGTCGATAAAAAGCCCTAACGGTAGAGTTGCGCGTTGGAGTCTATATCTGCAACAATTTTATTTTAACATAAAATACCGCAATGGTAAATTAAACAAAGTCGCTGACGCTCTTTCACGAGATCCTATGCCAACCGAAAACGATACGGATAAAGATATGGATGAAACGGTTTTAAGCATTTCCCAAAAAGAAACAATGCTCGTGGTATAAAAGTTTACTGCGTGCAACGAAAGAAAATCCGGAACGTTACCCCGAGTTTACCGTAAGAGACGGATCGTTGTTTCGTCACATGCACCATTCGTTGAATTTTACGGAACGCAGTAAATCTTGGAAATTATGTGTCCCCAAACGTTACGCGAAAAGATAATTTTTGAAAACCACGACGCTCCCACGGCCGGACACCTCGGTATAGCGAAAACTATAGCCCGTATTTCGGAAAATTATTACTGGCCACGAATGAACGTCGATATCGCTAAATACGTAAAACAATGCGACTCGTGTCAACGATATAAAAATCCTCAAACTGCCGTAGCAGGTAAAATGGGCACCTGTAACACAACTCACCCTTGGGAAATTGTCTCAATGGACATCGTGGGACCTTTAGTTCGCTCTTCTAAAGGAAACAAATACTTACTGGTCATGCAAGACAAGTTTTCCAAGTGGGTCGAGTTGTGTCCTTTTCGAGAGCAGAAAGCAGTCCCCATAATACGAGCCTTGAAAGAAAAGATAATCTTACGGTACGGAACCCCACGTACGATAATCACGGATAACGGCACGAAATTTACGGCTAAAGAATTTCATAATCTTATAAAAAATTACGGAATCACGCATCAACGAATCCCACCGTACGCCCCTTAATGCAACACCGTAGAACGAACAAACAAAACGATACAAACGATGATCGCACAGTACGTCGGGAAAAACCAAAGAAATTGGGACAACCTTCTTCCCGAATTTCAATTCGCAATAAATACGGCAAAACACGAGTCGACGAAATTCACGCCTGCCTATTTAAACTACCAACGAGAAATTTCCCCACCAAAAACCTTACACGCGAAATTAACGAAAAACGTCCACCGCGAAATGTCATACGCCGAGAATTTACGTGATACAATGGAATTAGTACGCGTAAATCTTGCTCGAGCTTTCACAGCACAAAGTCGTAATTATGATAAAAGAAGACGTGATTGGTTACCAGAGTTAGGAGAAAAAGTAGGAAAAAGAGAGCACCATCTGTCTTCAGCCATCGACAACTTTTCCGCCAAACTCGCACCACGATTTTCAAAAAAATACGACGTTGTAAAAATTTTAAGTAGAACTATATTAGAATTAGTCGACGAACAAGGAAATTTATGTCGCGTGCATGTTAAAGACGTTAAACCATATAACGAATCTGCAAACGACACCACCGGGGCCTTTACTGCAGACGACGCACATACCCAACGCTGAGTCAGCAGTTTTGTTACCCATACCTGGGACACGCCTCTACGTTGGAATTCGCTATCTATCTCGCCACAATAACTTCGCTCATTAACCAAAGTGACTTCGTTGAGTAAAGACGCGTCAAGATGTCCGATGAAATAAACGTGACCTCTGAGATGTCCGACGACGCGGAAGCGGTAATTCGTCAGATCGACGATCTCCTGAATCCAGAAGTGCCCCGCGGACCTGCTGTTATTAGGCATATACCACGGCATCGCGGGCTATGGCAAGCCTTACCAAACACAGCTCCTGTGTCACGAAGAACCGGAAATGCCGGCGGAACACCGAGTGCTATCCATCTCCCTGAAACGCTTTCGTCCATCACAACGTCCATCACAACGTCCATTTTATCTCAACAAGTCGAAGGAGAAATAATGGAAACAGACAAGGCAACGCAAAAGTTAGAAAACATCCTAGCCATCATGCCGACACAGAATCCGGCCCTCGAGACGTGCGTCTCCCCAAACCACGACATCCCAGATACTATCGACGCTATGGAGAATCCTGCAAAACCGACGCCTATCGAAATCAACGACCGAGAATCAGACGACAAGTGGGAGGAATTATACGAAGAACTCGACCGTCAATTAGTCGATCACGTACGCTGTTTCGTTCCCGAATACCATCCCGCCAAAATATTACCGGAAGTTGTGCCACAATGAAAACTCGTTCCCATTCACATACCCGAGCGTCCAATCTCGCCTCATCTTCTACAGAAGCGACAAGCTGCAATGGAGGTGCTATTAAAGTTGAAAGAAGAAGACGAGAAGAAGAAAAAGTTAGAGGAGCAGGCTTAAAGACAGTTGATGGTTGCCTTATGAAGGTTACCATAAACGCCTACGGTAAGGAGACCATGAAACCTGCCAAGTTAAAGTGATTCTATCGGCGTTTTTCTTTATATATAAGTACTTGATCTGTGATAGTGATAGGTATTTGTTTATTTTTGACGATAGTCTATTTTTATACTTAACATATATTTTTTTGAATGTTTGTACTTACTTTTTTTTAACAATTTTATATTATTTTTTTATGGTAGAAAACAATAAAGTTTTCTCCTCTTTTTCGAAGAGGGGGTGTAAATACTGACAACGAAATTCCCGCTTTAATTATTACCGACTTGTGGTGCAAGTCAATCAAATCCCCAATTTACCGACCCAGTGCACGATTAAGTTCCCAAGTTACGCGTAGCGCTAGCGCATTTAACCCCACTAGGAATAGTCGAACAGGTGGGAACGCGGGTATATAAACAGGCTCCCGGGACGAGACTGACACTTCTTTCCAAGCTGTGTTACAGCAACGGAAACTAAAGCTTTGTTAAGGCAAACGAAAGCCGTGTGACGGCAAAGCCTTGTTAAGGCGCACGAACGCAAGCTGTATTACGGCAAGACAGAAAAACACGGTACAATGTGACGACAGATAGTATCCCATAACGACGAACCACTCCCCCACGTAAACACACGTAGTACTTCGAAGAAGCTTTTCTTTTTTTATGTTCGTAGGATTGTTAATTATCGCCGTAATTAGTCTTATTTCGATTATCCTTAATATTTTTGTATAGACCCCTTTTTATAGTTTACTTATTACTAGTCTTAATTCCTTCTTCACTTGTAAATCGATTTAAGTTTATTAAATATACCTCATGAATATATGTACTGTTAAAATTATCAATTTAGTTAATAGAACCTTGGTCCGGCGAGCTAATCCTCCCAATTAACAGACATTACAATTCTCTTAAAAACTTATGATTCAAGTATAATTCTACTAGAAAATAAAAAAATATTATGATTCACAGCGATAATACCAATTTTCAAATTTTCTGTAGAAAAAAATGAAAAAATCGACAAATTTTTGAAATAGTTTAAAAACTGATTTTTCGTGTATAATTCTGTTGGAAACTGAAAACAAATAACAAATTCAGTGAAATTTACGATTGCGAAACTTTCAAAAAATAAAAATCGTGTATAATTCTGTTGGAAAATGAAAACAAATAACGAATTTAGTCGAAATTTACGATTGCGAAACTTTCAAAATGCACAATTCAAATATTGTAACAAAATATCACAAGTTTTATTAAAAAATGAAAGACTTTTATAATAAGAAAAATAACTAAACAAATATTTTAACAACTATTTTTGAAGATAATAAAAATTTTTGATATATATCTATAATAAAAATCGTTTTTGAATAATTGAAAATTGTAATATGTAATTGAAAATAATTAATTTTTTTTGTACTTTGTTACAATTATTTAAATTCAATTGTTGATAAATTCAAATTGCAATTTTTGTAAATATTTTTATTTTCTAGAATGTTATTGAAAAATCTTGAAATGTAAATTTAAAAACGAAAATGAATGAAAATTATTAGCATCTAATAATAATTTTTTAAATTTCTTTATTTTCAGCATTATTATAATTATTATATATTTTTTATTTTGGAAGAAAAAAATCATGTCCAAAATTAATTTTTAATTAAAATTCATAAAAAATAAGTAATTTTTTTCAATTGTGCGAAAATTATTTTTGAAAATTCAATTTGTATTTTTGAAAAATTGCATTAAAATATTTATAAAACTAATTTTCAAAATTCTTTTGCTATTAATGTTAATATAAAAATTTGCTTTTCCAGGCATATTTAATTTCAAATAAATCATGATTATATCATATATTTATAATAAAAATTCTTCCAAAATTTATTTTAAAAATGTTTTAAAAAGATTAATTGTAAAAGTTTTTTATTATAATTTTTTGAAAATATTAACCTTCATAACTTAATAAGAAACATGGACATTTACAATTATTAAAAGAAAAAATTCAGGTTTTCTAATTATTTTTAGATATGTAAACTAAATTACTTTGATTTCTAATTACTTACTAATTTTTTTTTATTCGACTGCTCCTAAATTTCTTAATTCAAAGTCTTCAATCGTTTCCGTTATGATGAGATTTAATGTTTCCATAACTTTGACCCTTGAATTGGATTGAATGCTGATTTCGAAGTGAACGTTACCTCCATCTCTTTTATTGTCGTAAGAGTTCAATCTTCATATAGAAACAGCATCCAAATGAAGAATCTGTTGGTAATAAAAAAAATCTGCCCGCGCCTCGCGCGGTGGGCTCGCAAGTTTTAGCGCGCCTCGGGGCGGGCGAATATTGGTCGTCGCGCTTCGCGCTCCGTGTGTTGTTGCGCGCAATTAGCTCGCTTCACTCGCGATGTGTTCTTCGACTGTTGTTCATTAGATGAATTCTTATTCCTGTTTCAAATTAAATGTTTCAAAAAACATTTCTTTTTCTTAAAGTTACTACGACTTTAAGGATTACATTCTCATCACATGTTTTTGGTTATGATTGCGAGATTAAGAAGACTTAAATGTATATTTTTGGTGTCTATGAGTAAAATTGTGAAATTTCTGCTAACTCTTTTAGCAGAAACATGATTTGCTAAAAAAGCTATAATATTCTAAAAGTATTAGAATTTAGAAGAGACTAATGAATACACTTCTTATGAATTAAATTGCAATATGGGGGGAGGGTGTTAACACAAATAAATCAAATTATTGTTTACAAAATTGTTATTAACAATGTGTAATTTTTAAATTAACAATTATACAAATATTTTTATTTAAAAGAATGAACAATTTCGTGTAATCAGTGTGTTTAATAAATTTATTACTGTGAAAGCATTTTGAGATATTCATTATTTTTATGATATAAAACAAATATGAAACAATTAATAACTAATATGCCGTATACAATAAAATAATAAAATATACAATGATTACAAAAAAATGTTCTCACTTCTAAATAAAAACAATTGCAGGATTGTAAATTAAAAAACTTTGCAGGAGGAAGCAAATTTTTTAGATGAACATAAAGAGGAATTGATTTTTACGTTTAACAAAAATTATGATAACACCAGAAGGAAGCAATTTTTTTGACGATCCTAATAAAGAGGAAGCAATATGTCTATGAAATAAACATCTAGACTCAAATCTTGTTATACTCTAGAACACAGTAAACTGAAATGCAGGTGCTATAGATATAAAACGTGTTCATCAGTAACAGACTTGTCATTCCAATGATACTGCAAAGGCGAAAGAAACGAAACCAGAATATATATAAAATATTTTACATATACGTCTGCAATAAACATCGAACTTCTTTTACAGAAAAATATGACGATATTACAATATGCTAAAAAAAGTAAGTCTGTGGAACAAAAAACTTATAAACTAATAAAATAATGAATAATAACGGAGTCCGACCAGACCAAATGTATTAAAAAATTTCATTGATTTTCTAAATATTTAAAAATTTATTAAAATCAGTAGTTTACAACAAAACCAATCAAAATTTTAAATGTTTTTAAAAATTTTCATTATTTTTTGCATTAACTAAAAATTACAACAAATATAAAAAAATTAATAGTTAAAAAAAATTTCACCGTAGTTTGCGTAGTTTTCGACGAAAATGGCTGGCTAACGAACTCGATCTGTATTTTAACACTACGCAAAAGTTGCAAAGTTGCAAGTTGATGCAATAAGTTTTTCAAGAGTGTTCTGCAATTGTTATGCATTATTTGTTTTCTTGTTCTTGTTTCCTATTATATATTTCATAAAATATATTTTTTTTCTTAAAGTTACTACGACTTCAAGGAGTACATACTCATCACTTGTTTTTGTTTGCTGATAATTGCGATATTAAGTGGATTTAAATGTATATTTTTGATGTTGATGATTAAAATGTTAAAGTTATTTTTAATTATACTAACTCTCTTAGCAAAAACGTGATTAGCAGAAGCAGCTAAAATATTCTTAAACTTAAAGTATTAGTATCAAGTTTTTTTGTGTAGTGTAGACCGGAGCGTAATGGCTAACTTTTCACTCTTTGTTGATTTACTCGGACATTTTTGTTTTAATTAAGTGTTTATCTCCTAGAAAAGTTACTCTGGTATCTCAGCTATCTATTAGATATATTTTATAAAAAAGTTAAAATTCAATTTCCTGACTCCTCCACAAAAGATATTTCGCTGTATTTCGAATTTAATCAACTGCGACTTTGTATTAGACACGCCGTACTTTTTTTGAGAGGCTACAATATTTATTTGTCTTAAAGTTACTACGACTTTAAGGTTTACATTCTCATCAAACATGTGTTGATTTGAAGATTATCACAGAAGGAACAACACTTGTAATTGAGATAATTCATTTTTGGCACTGTTTAAAAAAAAATTTAATTTGTATAATTTATGTTTTATTAATTGACTTCAGGAATGTCCACTTTTATTTTAAACAAAAAACACTCTAATCGGTTTAAAATTTTTGGCTATAGTCATTCATAAACAGTAAAATCATGCATCAGTATTTATGTTAGCTCTGGTAAATTGCAAAATTAAAAGAAAATACACCTCTCTAGGTATAATATGTAAAAAGTTAGTAATTAACAATAATATTAATAATTTGTTTAAACAAAAATAAATTTAAAAATTGCACAGAATTCTTACGAATTTATAGCCTGACATTCTCCAAAAAAAAAATTTGAGGTTATGCGCGCTTTATTTAAAATTTTTCCATTAAAGAAAAACTTATTATTCTTTTCTCATGTAAAACTGTCAATTTTCCCCATTTTTCATATACATTACGCGACAATACAATTTACTTTACTATGGAAAAACCACGAAGTAGTATAAGGAGACCTCACGCGACAAAAAAATCTGCACATATTTGGGGGGACAGAGATCTCAGAGATTGCACCACTAACAGAGTTTGCGCCTCTATGGTTAAAGTATTGTACTAACATTTTTCGTCTGCTACTGTATATGAACATAACCTACAAATTAAAGAAATACGACGAAGTGTAATGGCGACCATGGTTTACATTTCAGCCGTAATGGCGCAACCTCTGCTAGTGGTGCAAATACTCATAACTCTAACCCCCCTAAAATGTGTTGATTTTTGCCGCTGCTAAGCATTGGCGTGAGGTCTCCTTATACTACTTCGTGGGAAAAACTTCCCACTAAATAACATGACCTTAATTTTGAAAATTTCAAAATGTTGTATTTTTGTTGTTTTTTGACGAAATTGGCTGCCCAACGAACTTAGACTTTATTTTTACGGACTAAGAAAGAGTGCCAAATTTCAAGTCGATTCATTAAAATTCATTCGAGTTATCGTCGAGACAAATTTTTCTACAGACAGACGACAGACAGACAGACAGACACTTTTCTAAAAATCATTTTTTTGGAATCAGGGGGTCATGAAACGTAAAGATTTAGCAAAATTAGACAATGCTCAAAATCGCACAAATCCAAGACTTTCTCATATTTGATGAGAATGTAAAAAGCAAATTTTACGGAAAAATTTAAAAAGAGCAAAATTTTTGCATATTTGAAGTTCTTTTTTGTTCCTAGTTTCGTATATAGTAGTATAGCTAGGCGGGTTCTGGGCCACTTACCTACAGTCGGTAAGGTAGATTTCTTAATAGCTTACTTTCAGGTGGGTTAGGAGGGTGCTCTACCTTACCGACCGAGTTCCGGCTGCCACCGTGAGATGGCGCCACCGCTCAATTCAACCCCCCTTGGCGGGAAATTTAAATTTTTAATTTTTCAAGTGGCTTGGTGCTCTACCTTACCGACATCTGAGTACCGGCTGCCACCGTGAGATGGCGCCACCGCTCAATTCAACCCCCCCATTGGCGGGAAATTAAAATTTTTATTTTTAAATTTAAAGTCTATTGATGTGGGATAATTTTAAATTTCGCGCTTAAATTGCTAGAAAATTCAGTTTGGACTGTTGCCAATAGATGGCGTTATTAATTTGCCTTTTCAAATTGAAATATATATTTTATAATTTCATGTTGATATAATATTCACGGTATTTTTTTATCATATCAGATTTTTATTTAATAAATAAATAAATGGTAAACAATATTATTTATGTGCTTCTGTTTTAATTATTATTTAAATTTCATTTAACTTAATTATAATTTTAGTTTATTTATTTTTGTAAAGAATTTATGGTATTTTTTAATAGTCAATAATGATATTCGTTTGAAATTTAAAACTAATTCTATTGGTAGGAAAATTAGAATAAAAGCCAACTTTATAAAAATTAATTAAGTTGGCAGCAGTGCTACCTTGTGATCTCTCTACTTCGTGTCATTAGCTGTCGAATGTTTGAACCAAACACGTGTGCTTTTAAAACGTATCTTTGAAAAACAATCAAAATGGTATGTATAAATAAAATTTTTTTAAAAATAATTAATAAAAGTAAAAAAATAATAATTAATACAAAATATTAATTAAATAAATCATTCATATTGTTTTCTTATTTCAGAACTTTAATCCGGCACTCTTTTGCCGTTGTTGTTTTTGCCGCTATATGGCCACAATAACATTGGTAAATATTTAAATTAATCATGTGTTTTATTTAAAAGAATTATGTGTTTTATTTAAAATAAATTGATGTAAGTATTAAATTATATTTAATTTTTTCAGGTAAATCCTGGAACGTGTCAATGGAATTCAAATGTTGTACCCCAGATAAATTATCAACCACCACCAAGGGCATACTCAAGGCCAATACTGAGTCCTCGACACATTCAAAATAATAACAGTGTCATTCAAACAATGAATGTATCAAGAAATTTGGAATCAAGGAAATCAAATGATAACGATGTAAGTTAAAATCAATTTCTTTTAAATTAAATATAAAGTTTAGTCTTTCAAATTTTTTTTTATTTTACATTATTTTTGTCAATTTTTATTATATTAATTTTTAATTTCTATTTTATACTTTTTCTTAACCATAATATAATTTCATAATTAAATATAAAGTTTACTTTTTCAAATATTTTTCTATTTTACAATATTTTAGTCAATTTTTATTATATTAATTTTTAATTTCTATTTTATACTTTTTCTTAACCATAATATAATTTCATAATTAAATTTAAAGTTTAGTCTTTCAAATTTTTTTCTATTTTACATTATTTTGGTCAATTTTTATTATATTAATTTTTAATTTCTATTTTATATTTTTTCTTAACCATAATATAATTTCATAATTAAATATAAAGTTTACTTTTTCAAGTATTTTTCTATTTTACATTATTTTAGTCAATTTTTATTATATTAATTTTTAATTTCTATTTTATACTTTTTCTTAACCATAATATAATTTCATAATTAAATTTAAAGTTTAGTCTTTCAAATTTTTTTCTATTTTACATTATTTTGGTCAATTTTTATTATATTAATATATAATTTCTATTTTATAATTTTTCTTAATCTGAATATAACTTCATAATTTTTTTTATATTTTTAATTTTATTTTTTTGTTAACTTTATTTTGATCAATTTATTGTTGTATTTACTTTTATATATTTTTTTTGTTAATTTTATTTTTTTATTATTATTTATTTATTATTATATTTTATTATATTATATTATATTATATATTTATTTATATATATTATATTATATATTTATTATTATTTATTTATTTTTTTTATTTTTTATATTTTTGTTAATATTGTATTGGTCAATTTTTATTATTTTCTTTAATTTTTAATTTTTTAATTTCATCAAATTTTTATTATATTTATTTTGAAAGTAAACTCTACACTTTCTTTATTTTATTCTGACATACTATTATTTATACTTAAATCTTTTCACTAATTAAAAAAAAAATTAATATTTATAGGAGAAAGAAAATGTACAATGCCGAAGGTCAAGATGGGGGCCAGTTGATGACTGTGTTTTAATATTGGAAACAAATCCACCTGCAAATAGAAAAATGGAACAGTCAGCTCCATCAACTTCAGCAGTGCGATCACCGTCTTCTTCAAGTTCCTCAATTTTGGCAAAAAATATACTTGCAAAAATAAAAATCGAACAGTCAGCTCAATTAACTTCAGCTCCATCGACTTCAGCTCCATCAACTTCAGCAGTGGGATCACCGTCTACTTCAAGTTCCCTAATTTCGGAAAAAAAGTTGGAACAGTCAGCTGTATCAATTTCCATAGTGAGATCACCGTCTTCTTTAAGCTCCTTGTCTTCTTCGAGCTCCTCGTCTTCTTCAAGTTCCTCGTCTTCCTCAAGTTCTTCGTCGTCTTCATCATCGTCAAAAAATTCAACACCAAATAAACCAACGACGTCATTAACCAATTCAACGCTAAATAAGCCAACGACGTCATTAACCAATTGAACGCTAAATAAGCCAACGACGTCATTAACCAATTCAACGCTAAATAAGCCAACGACGTCATTAACCAATTCAACGCTAAATAAGCCAACGACATCATTAACAAATTCAACGCTAAATAAGCCAACGACGTCATTAACAAATTCAACGCTAAATCAGCCGACGATGACATCAGCAAATTCAACGCTAAATCAGCCGACGATGACATCAGCAAATTCATCGTCAAATTCAACGCTAAATCAGCCGACGATGACATCAGCAAATTCAGCGTCAAATTCAACGCTAAATCAGCCGACGATGACATCAGCAAATTCAGCGTCAAATTCAACGCTAAATCAGCCGACGATGACATTATCAAATTCAGCGTCAAATTCAACGCTAAATCAGCCGACCATGACATCAGCAAATTCAGCGTCATATTCAACGCTAAATCAGCCGACTTCAAGGCATACGACTTCGAGAACAATTTTGATTGAAGACGAGTACTTGTGTAAAAAAAAAATGACTCATCCAAAAAAAGTTGCCACTGGTAAGAGACGAAATCCAAGCCATGAAAAAGATGTACCAAAGAAAAAAAAAATAATTTCCCATTCTTTCTTTTCAAAAATATTTAAAAGCTACATTTTTGGATGAGTCAAACCTAATTTTTTAAATTCCATTTTTTAATTCATTTAAAAAAAATTTTTTTTTAAATAAACTAGTTTTCAAACTGTCCGAAAATGTCAGTTAAACATAAAATATGTATAAGATTAAACATTTTATTTATTTGTTTTTGTTTCAACGTTTTGTAAGGTTTTAAAAAATTTTTCCTGTTAAAAAATAGAAAAAAATTTGTTTTTTTAAAAACAAATAGAAACAACGTGACACTAAGTTAACAATGTATATATGTATGTATATTATTATCAAATAATAAAGAAACATTTCGACTGTGTAATTATTTATTTATTCACATTTAAGTAAATTAAAAAAAAGTCAAATCATATATTTAAAATTTGCTTTTATAATTCTCATTTTTAAAATTATTCTGAATTTTACAACTTTAAATTTTTTAAAATAGTATAATTTGTTACTTCTTCATATTAAATTAATTGAAAAAATTATGTTTAAAATGATGCATTTTGAATAATGTAATTGATACATTAATTATCATTATTTTATTAATAAAAATTATTATTATTATCTACAATGAATATATGGATATAATTTTCAAAACACGCCGCGTGTTGAAACTTGTTACGGAGAATCGCCGCATGGAGATGCTGCTTTCACTCCACTAGCGGTGCATAGTAAGGAGCGTCGTAGTGGGGATCACTCCTATAGACTGCGGTGCACCCGCCATCAAACTCATTCTTCTTTCAGCTTCCATCGTCTCAGGTACATCTTCCTTACAGGTCTCTTCCCTCCAGGTCTTTCTCTTATAGGATTTTTTCTCTCGCTTTCTCTTATAGATCTTTTTTCCCTTAATCTCTTACAGTTCTTTTTTCTCTTTCTCTCTTACAGGACTTTATTCTCTCCCTTTCTCTTACAGTTATTTTTTCTCTTTCTCTCTTACAGTTATTTTTTCTCTTTCTCTCTTACAGTTATTTTTTGTCTTTCTCTCTTACAGTAATTTTTTCTCTTTCTCTCTTACAGTTCTTTTTTCTCTTTCTCTCTTACAGTTCTTTTTTCTCTTTCTCTCTCTTGCAGGGCTTTTTTCTCTTTTTCTCTTACAGTTCTTTTTTCTGTCTTTCTCTCTTACAGTTCTTTTTTCTCTCTCTTTCTTTTATAGATCTTTTTTCTCTTTCTCTCTTGCAGGGCTTTTTTCTCTTTCTCTCTTACAGTTCTTTTTTCTGTCTTTCTCTCTTACAGTTCTTTTTTCTCTTTCTCTCTTACAGGACTTTATTCTCTCCCTTTCTTTTATAGATCTTTTTTCTCTTTCTCTCTTACAGTTCTTTTTTCTCTTTCTCTCTTACAGTTCTTTTTTCTGTCTTTCTCTCTTACAGTTCTTTTTTCTCTTTCTCTCTTACAGGACTTTATTCTCTTTCTCTCTTACAGTTCTTTTTTCTCTTTCTCTCCTACAGGACTTATTCTCTCTCTTTCTTTTATAGATCTTTTTTCTCTTTCTCTCTCTCTTGCAGATCTTCTTTTTCTCTTTTTCTTTCTCTTACAGTTCTTTATTTTCTCTTATAGTTTTTTCTCACTCTTTCCCTTATAGATCTATTTTCTCTTTCTCTTACAATTCTTTATTTTCTATTATAGTTCTTTATTCTCTATTACAGTTCTTTATTCTCTTTTATAGTTCTTTATTCTCTTATAGATCTTTTTTCTTATACAATTCTTTATTCTCTCTTACAGTTTTTTATTCTCTCTTACTCTCTTATAGGTCTTTATTCTCTCTTTCTTGTATAGATCTTTTTTCTCTTTCACTCTTACAGATCTTTCTTCTGTTCATTTTCATTTTTTTTTTCTAAAATTAATTTTATTTATTATTAAAAAAAAATTTCTTTTTTTTAGAAATAAAAAATTAAAATGAAACCATATAATCCTCCATCCAATTGTCAAAATCAGCTAGAGGAAGAAAATGAAGAAAATCAAATTAATATTTTTGACGATAGTAGTCATGATGATGATGATGATGATGATAATGGTGATGACGACGCTTCAATGATCGTCATTTATGACCAATACGCCCATAATAATTATGAGGACGACGATGACGATGACGATGACGATTACGGCAACGACGATGGATATGATAGTGTGGGGGAGACAGTCATCATTAGCGATGATGATGATGATGATGATGATGATGATGATGATGATGATGATGATGATGATGATGATGATGATGATGATGATGATGTCCACCACAACGTTTTCATAATAGACATCGATCCAGTAGAAGTTAGTTGATACTTTTTATTCATTTTAAATTAACTTTTAAAAAATATTACTTTAATTTTAATTAACTTTAACCATATTTTTAATTTTTTAGATGTCGGAGTATATTGAAGATTACCCTTAAAATTGTTAAATTTTATTTTAAATAAAAAGAAATATTTTTTAAATTAAAGCATTAATTTTATTTCCTTAAATATTAGTGCGCATGATTTAAGCGAACAAGGGGCAGATCTGTGTGCGCAGTGTATAGTGGGGGGGTAATTTGCGTGCGCATTTGAAAATATGGTGGGGTTAAAGAAAGAGTGGGGATTGCAGTAATATAAGTCGAGTTTCTAGCCATTAGGTCATTCTTATTTCAGGTTCTTGAATTAGTAGTAAGTATAATAGGTTGTCTACTTTAACATTTCTTTTTCAGCTTCTTTCTAAGTTCTTTTTCAGCTATATTTTCTAAGTCTCTTTTTTCAGATATATTTTCTAAGTTTTTTAGCTATATTTTCTAAGTTTTTTCAGCTATATTATCAAAGTTTCTTTTTCAGCTATATTTTCAAAGTTTCTTTTTCAGCTATATTTTCAAAGTTTCTTTTTCAGCTATATTTTCAAAGTTTCTTTTTCAGCTATATTTTCTAAGTCTCTTTTTTCAGATATATTTTCTAAGTTCTTTTTCAGCTATATTTTCTAAGTTCTTTTTCAGCTATATTTTCTAAGTTTTTTCAGCTATATTTTTAAAGTTTTTTCAGCTATATTTTTAAAGTATCTTTTTCAGCTATATTTTCTAAGTTCTTTTCAGCTATATTTTCAAAGTTCTTTTTCAGCTTTATTTTTTAAGTTCTTTTTCAGCTATTTTTGTTGTTACTTTAAAAAACTAATAATTTTTTTTTATTACAGTTCTTTGTTTTCTCTTCTTTTGTTCAAGGTTTTCTTCCAGTTTAAAAATGGATCTAGAAAAAGTCAACTCTGTTGGGCGTTTTGAAGGATACCTGCCGACGAAGCCGCTCGCGGAATTGATGAAAGATGGGCTGTATTATGTCACAAAAATGAAGAAGGTCCAGACGAAATACGGACCTAGGATCATAGTTGAGATTGATGCTGATTTCGTCACATACCTACCTTCGAGATTCATCAAGCTCTTCGAGGATGAACCAATCACCTTGGAAATGATGAAAGAAGCTGCGATCTTGAAGAAACTTCAAATGAAGTATATTGGAGGACCGTATAATATTGTCGAGTTTAAATTATTATAATAAATTGTAAAGAAATGTATATATTTGAAAAATTTAAAAAAAAAATAAACACAACAAGTTTTACCTATAAATTGGTTTTAAATTTACTTTCCTTCTCTTCTTAATCTATAAGTTATTTTTCAGAATTAGAAGTTTTATTTTCAGAAATTATAAAAATATTTAAAGGATAGGTTATATTTTTAATAAGAAACATTGTTTTAAATTAATAATATTTATTTTGAAAACTTAAACTATATTTACAAAAAAGATTCACAATTTTCATAGAATGATTTTAAAGGAGTATTAATCATAGAATCAGTTTCATCAACACCCATAGTAATAGCACTTATATATCGATTTGAAGGTTCTAAAAACCATTCTTGAAGAAGTTTAACATTTTTTGCGGCACAATTTTCACTATGAAGAGTATGATGTTTACACGTCGTTAACAATTTGTTCTCAAGTTTTTTTAATGATGGACAGTTAAACTCTTCTAAATTTTGTACATTTAGTAAGTATTTCTCCAGCCAAGTCTTCTTTTCTAATCCTTTAACATAGATTGCACTAGCACCTCGCAGGATTCCTTGTAAAATAGATTGAAGTTCATCGTATGGAACATCTCCAGCAGCCCAATCAATTCCATGAAAATTATGAGTTAGCCATAGATTTTCACTTTTGTAGCGTCCTTGAAGTGAATTCCAAGGACAAGCAGGTTCAAACAGGAAAACAAGTGGTAGAGCATCCGATTGCAGAGGAAGTATTGCCAATTCTTTAAAGACAAACTCGTTGTTGGCTCTTTTAAAACCCTGAACGTCTACAATAAACTCCATGTTGAAATGAATTTCTGGCCGAGAGCAGCTGCTTTTATGTTATTTACCCCCACCACCACATTATCTCCACTCCTTTACAATAATTTCTTTACAACGCCGCTGATTGGCTTATATTGTATGACGCGGTCATGGATGATTAGGCAATAGGCGGTGGTCTCGGCTGGCATGTTGATTCCTGCTTCAAATTCTAACCTCACATCAACTGATGCTTGTTTTAAAAACTCGTTTTGCTTAGAACAATCAATAACAATTAGAGGGAATAGACTTTTAAAAATATCCTTTGTTAAAATAGGTTTTGAATCTTTACCATAATAGGATGATTGAAAATTAGCGTACATTTCATAAAGTAGAGAGTACTGATTTTGATTAAAGTTTAAATTTAAATTTCCATAAGGATAATATTGTGAATTTAAAAAGAGTTTAACATTTGTAATATTGCAATGGTCAAAATGACAGGCATATATTTTACGTTTATCTTTTCTTGCTGTTTGAAATCCAACAATGACATAGCGTGGTTTCTCTAATTGCGTTGATGTTTTAATTTGCCACAAAACTTTTGAACTTGTAAAATTAAAGGATACTCATACATTTCCCATGACCTAAAACTTATTGAAATTAATGGATCTTTTTCAATAAATTTTAATAGTTTTATTTTATTATTATCAGCAGGTAAAACGTATGGAACCATCCATTCAAGTTTATTGATGAAAATTTTGAATTCCTCATCCCCTCCCTGTCCTGTTTGAATTATAGCATTCATGTCAGAACGTGCTCTTGTTAAAATAAGTTCATGTTTAGCGTTCATAATGATTTTTTTATAATCTTCAGCAAAACCAAAAATCATGCTGAGTGGTATTGTGACGTCAAAATATCCATTTTCCAATACAAGTCTTGCATCAGCTGCAATTTTTGAATACCCAGCATTTTCAATAAAATTTAGCTGAGTTGGAGTTTGTGAGACATAATTTTTCATTATTGTAGTATGTCCAACGTATTTGCAGCGATCAATTTCAATACCATTTAGTTCATAGCGAATTTCATCAAACAAAAAACATACAGCATTATTACTTAAATGCACGTTTTCTGTAAGAGTAATTCCATCATTTTTAGCTAATCTACCAAAAATGTGTAATGAACTTTTACTAGGTAAAATGCACAAGTCTTGATGTTGTAGTGCAATTCGAATTTCATCGCTATTAT
Organism: Leptopilina myrica (nomen nudum); assembly: GCA_032872475.1. Taxonomy (NCBI): domain Eukaryota; kingdom Metazoa; phylum Arthropoda; class Insecta; order Hymenoptera; family Figitidae; genus Leptopilina; species Leptopilina myrica (nomen nudum). Next base: position 12,017,395 of record CM065467.1, read on the forward strand.
TAAAAGATGAAGATGCGTATGGTTGATGAGCATGAATTTCATAATGAGCTATGGACTCATCGAAATTCACTGCTGCTGGAATATTGAGAAGTTCGTCCATTTTTATTGCAACAACAACCAAAAAATATGTAAATTAATTGTCTTGTTGTCTTATTTTCTTTCCTCGAAGTTTTAGACCTAGTTCTTGTAGAAAGCGGCGATTCTGAGGTGTTAACACTTTGTGAGACAAATTTAGACTGATTGAACTCTTGCATATTGGTTGACTTTTATAGTTTCCACCAACAACAGCTTTTTGATTATAAACAATTCCCATTACAAAGACTTTATATGCAATCGAATTGTTATAGTTTCTCCACGAAAATTTATTCAATCACCGTCCTGATCGACAATTCGCAGCTGTATATTATGTATTGTCTTTGTGACAATCGGAAGGTAAATGACGTGAGCAGGCACTTCCACAATCTTATATCCTGGTGGAACACTGGGAAAGAATTCGTGAATGGTGTGGACTTTTTGATTATTTATATACGCTCCAGATGTTATATTGCACTCAATTCTAACTGAATTAACCTTTAAAATGGCTACAGGTAAATCAGAAGTATGTGCTGTATGAGGTGTTAGACGCTGTGATGTAAATCCTAACAACTTACCAATTGAGTCTTTAGGGTTAAAATCAATTGGTAAATTGGATTTAACTACACTGCGCAAAGTATTATTATTTGGTTTTATACTAATAACAGTACCGATTTCTACAGAATTTTGTAAATATAACTCAATATCTTTAATTTCATAACTTCCAGTTGAAATATCAATTACTTGATTTCCAACGTAAAACTTGTTATTTCCTATATCTATATTGGGAATTGAATTAAAAGTCAACAGTTCAACAAGACCAAGTACATAACTTTTATTTGAATTTAGTTCTATTGGTGGAAAGTATTCAGCTTCAAGAACTGAAGAATTTCCTGTTAACGTTAAAGTAAACGAATCACTCATGTTGCTTTCAGATTTTATACTGAAAGCTTACATCAGTTACAGTCTTTTATAAAGGTTAAAGCAACTCTTGATATTTAGTTGATTACATAGAAATTTAAGGCACAAGTGTCCACATACAAATGAATCGTAATTTTGATATCTTTTATGATTATATTTTATTAAGCTACCAACACCCAAGTAAATGACAAGATCTGTTGGAGGTGCAAGTTTGCCAAAACTATCAAGATACATTGTTTCGTTTTTGAATTTTTTATATGCTACCCAATGTGTTCCTGGACCTTCTTTATTATCAAGATTAATTATTCCTGATTCACACTTGTGAGGACCACTCACAGGTAGTTCATTCCGCATAAAAATACCACGAAAATGAGGTATTTTGGAAGCTTTGGCATACTTTAACAGATCAAAGTCAGTTAATGGTCGGTGAGGTAGCTTCACAGCAAGTTTTTTTTCCTTCTTGTTGTTCTCTTTTTTCTTGATTCTCGGTTCTTCTTTCTTGATGCTCGTTTTTTAATTCCTTTTCCTTGAATGTACGGTTTCAAGTGTAGACCAAGTCCTTGTCGATAAGGTTTTAGATGTAATCCTTTTCCAAGCGATATAGCTTCCATACTTTTATTGTGACGATGAGCTTCTGCAAGTTGTTCAGTAGCTGTTTTAGCCTTATTTACAGCCCTTGCTATTCCTGAAGCACCTCCAGCAAGAGCTCCTAAAGCACTAAGTCCAGCAAAAATTGGAACTAGCGGTAAAATTCCACCTACTTTAGTAGGTACAGGAAGAATTCTAGGGGATAAAATTTTGGATTTACCACCAACATTTTTTATTGCCTTTCGTGCACCAATCATAGCTGCTCTAATTAATTCTTCAGCATTATTACTGGGAACCATACTTTTTCATGCAGCGTCAACAATTTTTCTTAGCGCTATCTGTTTCTTTTTACACATTTTTTTACTCTTTTTTATAGATGACTTTCTTCTTCTCATTCCCATGCCTAATTTAGATTTAGTTTTCATGGTTCCAGAAATAGCTAATGCAGCTGCTCTTTCACTCACACTAGAATCTTTAGCTGTAACACGTTCCCACGCTTTTTTAGCTAATACTATATCTGCTTCGTTTCTTGCTTCAATATTTTCACGATTTTGTGAATATGCAATATCGTGTTGTTTACATGCAGCGTCTAATGGATTAATTCCTTGATCACCGCGAGCTAAACGTTTTGCTAAATTTGTACCAGGGCCACAGAATTGGTAACCTGGTAAATGTAACTCAAACGGTAAACTATTGATAATACGATTGATTAAACCTTTTCCTCGATAGCGACCTTTTTTCACCTCTTGATGTAGAATCATTCTTCACTCTACAAAGGTTGACGTGAAACTGACAAAATTGACTATAAAAGCTAGGTATTTATAGATTTTCGAGCAGTTACTGTCAAGATGCAGTTCACGAAACAACTCGTCGCACTGCCAATATCTACTATAGATGTTGAGACTAATGAAAAAAAGATTAAACGCCATGGCAGTCTGTTTTCAGACAGCATTCGAGCAGTTTTCTGTGGCCCATCAAATTGTGGAAAAACAAATGCTCTTCTTTCCCTAATAATACATCCAAATGGTCTAAGTTTTGAAAATATTTACCTCTACTCTAAATCTCTGCAACAACCTAAATACAAATTTCTGGAAAATGTAATCAGTGGGGTAGATGGTGTTGAATATTTTCCATTTAGTAAACATGAAGAAGTAGTATCTCCAAAAGATGCTAAACCAAATTCAATATTCGTTTTTGATGACATTGCTTGTGAAAAGCAGGATAATGTTAGAGCTTTATTTTGTATGGGTAGACATGTAAATGTGGACAGTTTTTATTTATGTCAAACGTATGCTCGTATTCCTAAACATCTAGTTCGAGATAATGTTAATTTATTGGTTCTATTTAGACAAGATGAAAAGAATCTGAAACATGTATACGAAGATCATGTTAATACAGATATGAGTTATACTCAATTTCGTGATTTATGTTCAGAATGTTGGAAATCTGACAAATATGGTTTTGTTGTTATTGATAAGGACCGTAATTTTAATGAGGGAAGATATAGAAGAGAATTTGATTGCTTCATTTCACTATAAATACAAGATCTTTATTGAATTTTTCATTAGTATAGTTTATCTTGTCTCGAAGAAAACATGTATAGAAAAGAGCAAGAAACGCTTCGCCAAATAGCAAAAGCAAGTGATGCTATTAGGCGGAAACATCGTTTACTCAAAATGGGTAAAGAGGCTGCAGAAACAGTATTGAAAGAAACTCTTCAACCAATAGTAACACCTCTTGAAAAATTGGTTAAAGTAACTGACATACCTTTCCAAAATATTAAAAAAGAAAAAGTTAAAAAGGAGGAAAATGATTTTTCTTTCTCAACTGCTGTTGATGAGGAAGAAGAATTTGATAAAACACTACAAAATGACACTGTACTTGATAAGAGTACTAACTTTGAAGAAGAAGAACTTAATTATGAAAAATTGACAAATAAATTTATTCTATTATTGAATAAAAACAGGAAACTGTATTTGGATATGGTTTATGGAGTACGTAAGCTTCCTAATGGTATTCTTATGATTGGAGATACAGCAGTTGATTTAGAAGGTCCTCATATCCGACTTGTTGGAAAGAAAAAATATTTAAAAACTGCTGGGTTGCTAGAACTTCTATTTACATAAAAACCTAATCAAGCATTAATAAGTTCAGATGATTTAGAAAATTATAAAGAAATTCTTGAAGCCACAAATGCACATCGAAAGAATTATAGTTCCAGTGAACCTTTGAATATAAACAGGAGTTCTAAATGTGTTGATGTAATTGCAAAACTTTTTAAAAGTACACCAAAAAAGGGTAAAGGTATTTTAAAAGGGAAGAAAAAGAAGTTTGGAAAAAAATTACCTCAATTTATGATTACAAAGAAAAAATTTCAACCAGACTACATCTATTGGGATGATCCAAATGAGCTAGTTGACCGATTACGTCTGCTAGTAGCATCGCAGCAAGCTGGTAATCCGAGCCATAATAATGAAATTATGTCAATCATCGAAGAACTACGCGAAGCTCACATTATATATTAGAAGAGTACAAGCAATTTAGAGCTCAGTATTAAAATGAGCATTGATGTGTTTGGACATCCCTTGTCACGGCCTCTTGCAAGTCGTGGACTTCCTGGCCCTTCTGGAATTGGATTTAAAGTTACTTCAAGTGGACAATACGATATTGATAACAAAAGACTTTGCAACGTTCAAGACGCTGAAGAGCAACACGATGCTGTAAATTTAAGACAAGTAACAAAAATTGTTAAAAACGAAATAAAAAATCGTCATAGCAGTTACATCATCTTCAAGATCAGCTATTGATGACTTGACTATTCTTATTCAGTCTATTGAAGAAAGAATTGACGAAAAACTTAAGCAGATTGAAACTGATTTACAACTTGAATTACCTCTTCAAAACGCTAAATATATTGATAAATTGGATTCACGTTTAACCGATCTAGAAAATGGACGGTGAAAAGTTAACTGTTGTTAAAGAATTGCATAGACAAGCTAGAAAAAATTATCCTCGTCGAAAAGTTCAAATGCGTGGTATAGATGAAACCTGGCAAGCAGATTTAGTTGAAATGATACCATATTCTTATTCTAATAAAGGTTTCAAATACATGCTCACAGTTATAGACATATTTTCCAAATATGCCTGGGCTGTAGCTGTAAAAAGTAAGAATGGAAAGGATATTTCTTTGGCCATGAAAACTATTCTAAAACAAGGTCGAATTCAAAAAAATTTGCATACTGATAGAGGTAAAGAATTTTACAATTCTGAATTTAAGAGTTTAATGCAAGAATTCAACATTAATCTCTATTCTACCTATAGTAATTTGAAAGCCTCAATTGTTGAAAGATTTAACCGCACTCTGAAAAATATGATGTGGCCTGAATTCAGCTTGCAAGGCAATTATAAATGGATTAATCTTTTACCAACTCTCATGTCAAAGTACAATAATAAAAAGCATCGTACTATTGGTATGAAACCCAAAGATGTCACCGTTGAAGATACAAGAGAACTGCTGAGACGCATTCGTAAACTACGTAGAATTCCGCTGAAAAGATCAAAATTCAAAGTTGGAGACAGAGTTCGAGTTAGTAAATATAAAAACATCTTTGAGAAAGGATATACTCCCAACTGGACAACGGAAATATTCACTGTGGATAAAATTAAATCAACAAAGCCAATTACATACAAGCTGAAAGATTATCAAAATCAACCCATCGAAGGTGGTTTCTACGAAGAAGAGTTGCTGAAAGTCCAATATCCAGATGTTTACCTTGTAGAAAAAGTTCTCAAGACTCGCGGTAATGATGTATACGTAAAATGGCTTGGATTCGATAGCTCACATAATAGATGGATAAAAAAATCTGATATGTAATATAGTTAAAGTAACGTTAAAGTAAAGTTAAAGTAACGTTAAAATAAAGTTAAAGTAACGTTAAAATGTAGTTAAAAAAAGTTAAAATAAGTTAAAATATAGTTAAAAAAGTTAAAATATAGTTTAAAAAAGTTAAAATAAGTTAAAGTAAAGTTAAAATAAATTAGAATAAGTTAAAATGAATGAATGTAACTAGATTAAGGTTTTTGTAAAATTAAATAAACATAGAATGAAATGTACAACATCTTTTATTAAAACAACTATTTCCTCCTCCTCTCTCTGTAACCATTTTTTACAGTAGTTTATCATTCTATTCGTCAATTTCTAAAATTCTACAATGACCCCATGCGAGGGTGTCAGTGCTGTTTGCTATTAAGTATCTTTTGTCGTCATATGGACTGAGTGCAATTTTTGTTTGCTTTAATGTTTGTACATTGTGCAGTTTTGACCGAATACAATATTGTGTTCTTGATTGGATTTTAACATTTTGTAGACAATAAACATAATCATCAAAATCGATATTTTTCTTGACAACTCCTGCTTTGACACCTTTAGCCTTTTTTATGAAATCTTTATCTTCTACACGGACGCTGTACATTTTGCTCCGCAAGCCAACAAATTCTGTTACAATTTTTCCGCTGCACTCATCTTTCATGAGTCCTAAAATCTTTTTGTTGGCTTGCGGAATATTATACACGTTATTAGCGGGGTAATCAGAAGTATCAAACTTGTGAATATCTTTCTTCATATCGGTGTAAATGTCTGAGCACTTGATTTCATAAATAAGACTATCAGTGTCAGTGTACAATAGTTTTAAATTTTTTTCATCGTATTTTTTCTGCATATAATCGTAATGAAAGTCATAGATTAGCGTTTTTGAAACATCTAGCACGGTTAAACCAATATAAACTGGTTTGTTCATTAGAACTTCAATTTTTCTAAGTTCCACAGCAACCAAGTTTTCATTGAAAATGGCTCTGCTGTGGAAATTTGGTTTGGAAATTAAAGCTTCAGCTCCATACCTACCCTCCCACTTTGTCACAAGTTTAATGTCAACATGTTTTCGCACGTTCTCCATTGTTTTGCCAAATACCGCGTTGTTCATCAACTTAAACAAATTTTTTTCAAACTCGTTACTCGCGTTTGTTCTTTGTATAGTATTAAAGTCAATGTAACTTTTCAACCATGTGCACTGTTTGAATTTCAAGACGCGATGAATTTTAACTAACACGAGACCGTTGGCAATAGCTTGTTTTAAGGCACGATAATGGAAAACGTGCTTTCGTTTCATTTCATTGTAATTCTCCATATAAGGATTATTAGCTTTTGCGTAACGATTCATACACTGACTTACTCCACCTCTAATTCCACGTTCAATAAACATCACCATGTCAATGTCAGTTAAAAGTTCAAGTCTTACATTTGTATACTTTAACATAGCATCCCATGATAGTCCAGGTGTTGTGTAATAATGCGCTGCGTCAAGACCGTACGCGATTAAACATTGATTTCTAAAATTTTCAAAAATGTCCGCGAGTAACAGTATATCGGTTTGCATATATAAATACACGTAATCGCCGAGATTTTGACAATTGAATTCAGTCCAAACTTTCTGCGCGTGGGTGTAATCTTCATCAGAGACATTCGAATCGTTTAGAGTGCTATAAAATTTTTCTTTTGGTGGCAATTCGGTTTCGTCAAGTTTTTCTCTCGAGTCAATGTACTCGTAAGGAAAAACTCCTTTACGCGTTAACAATTGAATTTTGTCATCACTATAGTTGGAAAAAACAGAATAAACAATTTTGTACTCATTAAGATAAGATGCTAACTTGTACAAAGATGATGCCATGAATTTAAAAGAATCGATAAAACGAAATTTAATAAAACTACCTTTTACACTTTTTGTAAAGCTGATATACTTCTCTTTGTTTATTGGAAGTAGTTCGACTTCACCTTCAAATTCAGTAGCAATAGATTCAATGATAAAGTGTGCATCATAGCCACTTAAGTTATGGAAGACAACAGGTATGGTCTGTGATTCATGATAATTAATGTTGCATTCTTGATGCGCGGGTCCACGAAACTTCCCTGTTAGATGGCAGTGGTCTCTTACTTTTACTTGTCCAGGCTCGATTGTCTTTTTACAAATATGACATGTGCTATCATTTCGAAAAGCTACCCATTGCTGAGAACTTAGAGTTTCCATGGGCACAGGATTTTTAAATAAAGAATCTAAATTGTCAGCCAAGTCTTTTAATTCCTTTGAAAACCACTTTGCTGGATACTCTTCATCTCTTGGTGACGCTTTGTATACAGACAAAGAATCATCAAAAGCGCACTTTAAGTAATATCCAATACTGAGAGTTTTGTGATTTTGAACAACTTCTGTATTGGATATTTCTTTTGGTGCTTCTGTAGGAATTAAAAGACTTTCACAATCCGCATAGATAATAAAAGGCACACGTTCCTTGTTTTGGAAATGTTGAAATTCAAGGATATTTTTTCCAAGTTGATTTTCCACTCTACAATTTTCTCCATGTTCGTTAAGCTTTGATTCTTCTCCAAAATAGTGCAAACAGCGATCACAGATGTATTTTTTGTTCTTCTTCTTTGACAGTTCTGAACTAACGAGTCTCGACAAATCCTTGATCCAGACATAATGGTAGTTGAATGACATGATGGCAACTTGATCCTCCTCCTCCTCTTCCCTTTCGTGATTTTCGTCAATGTAGTGGTCTTCAACTCGTAAAAGGTTAACATGATGAATTTTCTTTTGTGATGATAGATGTAGAGGTGAAACACTAAATTTTTCATCTCTTTTCACAAGACCGTAAACGTTGACTGAAATGTTGTTTAAAGCCTCAAATTTTGAAATATCTTTAAGTGCAACTGGAAATTCAATTCCAGTGAAATCGAGTGACTCTTCGTATTGTCTGTATTTTGCAACTCTGTGTGCATGCTTATTATCTGAGGGATATAACGCTGACAATATTGCCCATTTAAAACACTGGTTATCAGCGTTTTGAACATTTATGCAGGCATGTTTTCTATTGATGGCAGATGGCAAATTGATATACGAGCTTGCACGCATTGGGTTGTATTTGTTAATGTTGACTTCCAATCTTTCAATAGAATGAAGTCTCCAATTTGAATCTTTTTGTTGGAACTCTTCAATTCTTTTCAAAGTTGGTTGTTTTACATTCTCGTTGTACCATTGATCTAACGGGGTTGTACTTAATATTTCAACTGTTTTTGCAATAAATGTCTTCAAGTCAGATATTTCCTCTTTACCATTATTTAAATCTTTTACAAATTGAGCCTTCCAATTCTATAACTCGCCCGACGCTCGGATGCACGCGCTAATACCAGTCGGGTAGCAGTGAGCGCCTCTGGGCCTATCACTGCTACCCGACTGGTATTAGCGCGTGTCTCCGAGCGTCGGGCGAGTTATAGAATTGGAAGGCTCAATTTCGCGCCCAACACGGTATAAACTTTTAGTAGACCAAACATGTTTAAAGCTTTTTGAATATTAATTTCGAATAAAGCATAGGCATCATCTAAGAACAAGTTAATATCTTTATAAGACAAATTCATAATAGCACTAGTTTGTAAACGATCATCGAATGCCTTATCAAAGTTCACCCATTTAATTCTTTCATTCTCTACTTGCACACCTGCACCGCGTTTCATTAACACATCGAAATGGCAACACAAATACTCTAACTTTTGGTTTAAATTTAAACACTTTGATTTTTGATACGGTAAAAATTCATATTTATGCAAAAATTTACGCATTACGTTTCTGTAACGTTGACACTTGTTTTGCCATTCAAACGCTTTAATAAATCTATCATCACCTGACATTGACATTGTTGTGACGAGTTCACGTTCTGCAATTTTGATAAAGTTGTCAGCCTCCTCACACACCTCATTGTACTCGTCGAGGCTGATTCGACGTCGTGATTTCTTCGAATCCTTACACTTGGGCATCTTGATACCTGAATCTGAAAATAAACTTAAAAAAGTCTAAATCTAAAAAAATTCTGAAAAAACTCAAAACTAAAAAAAATCCTGAAAATAAACTAAAACTAAAAAAAATCCTGAAATAGAAAAAAACACCACCACCTTAAACCTAAAAACACAATAGAATTAAAAAATAAACAAAACCTGAAAAAGTAAACTTAAAACTAGAAAATAAACCTAAAAAATAAGAAAACCCTAAAATAGAAAAAAAAACCACCACCAACTCAAAACTAATGCAAACTAGAACACAAAATTAAAAAAAAACCCTATAATAAAAAATCAATAACTCCTAAATTCAAAACGAAAAAAAAACTCTGAAAAATGTCTCTGAAAATTAACTCTGAAAACTCTGGAACCATGAAAACCTGGAAGTAGACTGCTGCACCATTCAAGATGCAACTGATGCTTGTGGCCTGCGCGCCGTCACTTATACCCCAGTCCCCACTATACTTACCTCCCACTACGCTGAGCCCCACTATTCCAGAGCCGCGCGCAACTCTCCTACCACAAAAGCGAACTACCGGGATAACTTGAAGTTAATATAACCCAAGTGGGCCATCAGTCGGTAATGCAGAACTAACATATCGACCTGACCAAAAATGGTGGAAGAAATCTGTATTACCGACTGATGGCCCACTTATCCGCGGTCGATAACTTACCTACATTTGGTAATTTACTGGAATTTTTATAGGAGCATTATCATCGAGGTCGGCCCGCCAAGGGGTTCGTCGTTGGCGCCATCTAACGGTAGCAGCCGGAACTCAGATGTCGGTAAAGTAGAGCACCAAGCCACTTGAAAAATCAATAATTTAAATTTCCCGCCAATGGGGGGTTGAATTGAGCGGTGGAACCATCTCACGGTGGCAGCCGGTACTCGGTCGGTAAGGTAGAGCACCCTCCTAACCCACCTGAAAGTGAGCTATTAAGAAATCTACCTTACCGACTGTAGGTAAGTGGCCCAGAACCCGCCTAGCTATACTACTGTATATTTACCTAACTTTGGCATCTAAAAGAAAAAACGGAAGGTTTTTATATGTTTCTAACGTTTCTTCATGTTTCGGCTAATGCTTCACTGACTATAAATCTCAATTTTTAGCACTTTTTTGAAAATAACTTTTTGTTTTTTGTTGTACAAAAAAGTGTTGCAAGGAAAAGTTGTTTGTTTTTGCTCATATTTTGAGGAAAAAAATAGAAAAAAAATAATTTTTTGAAAATTGTCAAAAAAACAAAATTTTGAAAATTTCGAAATTACAAAAAAATTTATAACTTTTTTGTTTTTTGTTGTTCAAAAAAGTGTTGAAAGAAAAAGTTGTTGGTTTTTGCTCATATTTTAAGGAAAAAAATAGAAAAAATTTTTTTTTTGAAAATTGCAAAAAATACAAAATTTTGAAAATTTCAAAATGTTGAATTTTTGTTGTTTTTTGACGAAATTGGCTGCCCAACGAACTTAGGCTTTAGTTTTACGGACTAAGAAAGAGTGCCAAATTTCAAGTCGATTCATTAAAATTCATTCGAGTTATCGTCGAGACAAATTTTTCTACAGACAGACGACAGACAGACAGACAGACTCTTTTCTAAAAATCATTTTTTTGGAATCAGGGGGTCATGAAACGTAAAGATTTAGCAAAATTAGACAATGCTCAAAATCGCACAAATCCAAGACTTTCTCATATTTGATGAGAATGTAAAAAGCAAATTTTACGGAAAAATTTAAAAAGAGCAAAATTTTTGCATATTTGAAGTTCTTTTTTGTTCCTAGTTTCGTATATTTACCTAACTTTGGCATCTAAAAGAAAAAACGGAAGGTTTTTATATGTTTCTAACGTTTCTTCATGTTTCGGCTAATGCTTCACTGACTATAAATCTCAATTTTTAGCACTTTTTTGAAAATAACTTTTTGTTTTTTGTTGTACAAAAAAGTGTTGCAAGGAAAAGTTGTTTGTTTTTGCTCATATTTTGAGGAAAAAAATAGAAAAAAATAATTTTTTGAAAATTGTCAAAAAAACAAAATTTTGAAAATTTCGAAATTACAAAAAAATTTAAAACTTTTTTGTTTTTTGTTGTACAAAAAAGTGTTGAAAGAAAAAGTTGTTGGTTTTTGCTCATATTTTAAGGAAAAAAATAGAAAAAATTTTTTTTTTGAAAATTGCAAAAAATACAAAATTTTGAAAATTTTAAAATGTTGAATTTTTGTTGTTTTTTGACGAAATTGGCTGCCCAACGAACTTAGGCTTTAGTTTTACGGACTAAGAAAGAGTGCCAAATTTCAAGTCGATTCATTAAAATTCATTCGAGTTATCGTCGAGACAAATTTTTCTACAGACAGACGACAGACAGACAGACAGACAGACACTTTTCTAAAAACCATATTTTTGGAATCAGGGGGTCATGAAACGTAAAGATTTAGCAAAATTAGACAATGCTCAAAATCGCACAAATCCAAGACTTTCTCATTTTTGATGAGAATGTAATAGTGAAATTAGTCGAAATATACGATTGCGAAAATTTTTAAAAAATAAAAATGTATAAAAATTGACGAATTTCACGATTTTGAATTTTCCCACAGAAAAAATACAGCAAAAAAAGGACGACTTTTAAATTTCAAAAAATTTTCAAATTCGTTTCAAAACTTATGTTTCGTGTATAATTCTGCTAGAAATTAAAAAAATTTTATGAATCACAGCGATAATAACAATTTTGAAAATTTCTGTAGAAAAAGAAATCAAGAAAATCGACAAATTTTTATTTTCAGAAATTTGTGAAATCGTTTAAAGACTGATTTTTCGTGTATAATTCAGTTAAAAAAATGAAAACAAATAACAAATTTAGTCGAAATTTACGATTGCGAAAATTTTTAAAAAATAAAAATGCATAAAAATTGACGAATTTCACGATTTTGAATTTTCCCACAGAAAAAATACATAAAAAAAGGACAACTTTTAATTTTCAAAAATTTTTCAAATTTCTTTTAAAACTTATGTGATTTATGAATCACAGCGATAATAACAATTTTGAAATTTTCTGTAGAAAAAGAAATGAAAAAAATCGACAAATTTTTATTTTCAGAAATTTGTGAAATCGTTTAAAAACTGATTTTTCGTGTATAATTCTTTTAGAAAATGAAAACAATTAACGAATTTAGTCGAAATTTACGATTGCGAAAATTTTCAAAAAATAAAAATGCATAAAAATTGACGAATTTCACGATTTTGAATTTTCCCACAGAAAAAATACAGCAAAAAAGGACGACTTTTAAATTTCAAAAATTTTTCAAATTCGTTTTAAAACTTATGTTTCGTGTATAATTCTGCTAGAAATTAAAAAAATTTTATGAATCACAGCGATAATAACAATTTTGAAAATTTCTGTAGAAAAAGAAATCAAGAAAATCGACAAATTTTTATTTTCAGAAATTTGTGAAATCGTTTATCGTGTATAATTCTGTTAAGAAAATGAAAACAAATAACGAATTTAGTCGAACTTTACGATTGCGAAAATTTTCAAAAAATAAAAATGCATAAAAATTGACGAATTTCACGATTTTGAATTTTCCCATAGAAAAAATACAGCAAAAAAGGACGACTATTCATTTTCAAAAATTTTTCAAATTTCTTTTAAAACTTATGTTTTGTGTATAATTCTGCAAGAAAAAAAGAAAATTTTATGAATCACAGCGATAATAACAATTTTGAAAATTTCTGTAGAAAAAGAAATCAAGAAAATCGACAAATTTTTATTTTCAGAAATTAGTGAAATCGTTTAAAAACTGATTTTTCGTGTATAATTCTGCTGGAAAATGAAAACAAATAACGAATTTAGTCGAAATTTACGATTGCGAAAATTTTCAAAAAATAAAAATGCATAAAAATTGACGAATTTCACGATTTTGAATTTTCCCACAGAAAAAATACAGCAAAAAAGGACGACTTTTAAATTTCAAAAAATTTTCAAATTCGTTTCAAAACTTATGTTTCGTGTATAATTCTGCTAGAAATTAAGAAAATTTTATGAATCACAGCGATAATAACAATTTTGAAAATTTCTGTAGAAAAAGAAATCAAGAAAATCGACAAATTTTTATTTTCAGAAATTTGTGAAATCGTTTAAAAACTGATTTTTCGTGTATAATTCTGCTGGAAAATGAAAACAAATAGCGAAATTAGTCGAAATATACGATTGCGAAAATTTTCAAAACATAAAAATGCATAAAAATTGACGAATTTCACGATTTTGATTTTTCCCACAGAAAAAATTCAGCAAAAAAGGACGACTTTTAAATTTCAAAAATTTTTTAAATTCGTTTCAAAACTTATGTTTCGTGTATAATTCTGCTAGAAATTAAGAAAATTTTATGAATCACAGCGATAATAACAATTTTGAAAATTTCTGTAGAAAAAGAAATCAAGAAAATCGACAAATTTTTATTTTCAGAAATTTGTGAAATCGTTTCAAAACTTATGTTTCGTGTATAATTCTGTTAGAAAATGAAAACAATTAACGAATTTAATCGAAATTTACGATTGCGAAAATTTTCAAAACATAAAAATGCATAAAAATTGACGAATTTCACGATTTTGAATTTTCCCACAGAAAAAATACAGCAAAAAAGGACGACTTTTAAATTTCAAAAATTTTTCAAATTCGTTTCAAAACTTATGTTTCGTGTATAATTCTGCTAGAAATTAAGAAAATTTTATGAATCACAGCGATAATAACAATTTTGAAAATTTCTGTAGAAAAAGAAATCAAGAAAATCGACAAATTTTTATTTTCAGAAATTTGTGAAATCGTTTATCGTGTATAATTCTGTTAAGAAAATGAAAACAAATAACGAATTTAGTCGAACTTTACGATTGCGAAAATTTTCAAAAAATAAAAATGCATAAAAATTGACGAATTTCACGATTTTGAATTTTCCCACAGAAAAAATACAGCAAAAAAGGACGAGTTTTAAATTTCAAAAATTTTTTAAATTCGTTTCAAAACTTATGTTTCGTGTATAATTCTGCTAGAAATTAAGAAAATTTTATGAATCACAGCGATAATAACAATTTTGAAAATTTCTGTAGAAAAAGAAATCAAGAAAATCGACAAATTTTTATTTTCAGAAATTAGTGAAATCGTTTAAAAACTGATTTTTCGTGTATAATTCTGTTGAAAAAATGAAAACAATTAACGAATTTAGTCGAAATTTACGATTGCGAAAATTTTCAAAAAATAAAAATGCATAAAAATTGACGAATTTCACGATTTTGAATTTTCCCACAGAAAAAATACAGCAAAAAAGGACGACTTTTAAATTTCAAAAAATTTTCAAATTCGTTTCAAAACTTATGTTTCGTGTATAATTCTGCTAGAAATTAAGAAAATTTTATGAATCACAGCGATAATAACAATTTTGAAATATTCTGTAGAAAAAAAAATCAAGAAAATCGACAAATTTTTGTTTTCAGAAATTTGTGAAATCGTTTAAAAACTGACTTTTCGTGTATAATTCTGCTGGAAAATCAAAACAAATAGCGAAATTAGTCGAAATATACGATTGCGAAAATTTTCAAAACATAAAAATGCATAAAAATTGACGAATTTCACGATTTTGAATTTTCCCACAGAAAAAATACAGCAAAAAAGGTCGACTTTTAAATTTCAAAAAATTTTCAAATTCCTTTCAAAACTTATGTTTCGTGTATAATTCTGCTAGAAATTAAGAAAATTTTATGAATCACAGCGATAATAACAATTTTGAAATTTTTTGTAGAAAAAGAAATCAAGAAAATCGACAAATTTTTATTTTCAGAAATTTGTGAAATCGTTTAAAAACTGATTTTTCGTGTATAATTCTGTTAGAAAATGAAAACAATTAACGAATTTAGTCGAAATTTACGATTGCAAAAATTTTCAAAACATAAAAATGCATAAAAATTGACGAATTTCACGATTTTGAATTTTCCTACAGAAAAAATACAGGAAAAAAGGACGAGTTTAAAATTTCAAAAATTTTTCAAATTCGTTTCAAAACTTATGTTTCGTGTATAATTCTGCTAGAAATTAAGAAAATTTTATGAATCACAGCGATAATAACAATTTTGAAAATTTCTGTAGAAAAAGAAATCAAGAAAATCGACAAATTTTTATTTTCAGAAATTTGTGAAATCGTTTAAAAACTGATTTTTTGTGTATAATTCTGTTAGAAAATGAAAACAATTAACGAATTTAGTCGAAATTTACGATTGCGAAAATTTTCAAAAAATAAAAATGCATAAAAATTGACGAATTTCACGATTTTGAATTTTCCCACAGAAAAAATACAGCAAAAAAGGACGACTTTTAAATTTCAAAAATTTTTCAAATTCGTTTCAAAACTTATGTTTCGTGTATAATTCTGCTAGAAATTAAGAAAATTTTATGAATCACAGCGATAATAACAATTTTGAAAATTTCTGTAGAAAAAGAAATCAAGAAAATCGACAAATTTTTATTTTCAGAAATTTGTGAAATCGTTTAAAAACTGATTTTTCGTGTATAATTCTGTTAAAAAAATGAAAACAAATAACGAATTTAGTCGAAATTTACGATTGCGAAAATTTTCAAAAAATAAAAATGCATAAAAATTGACGAATTTCACGATTTTGAATTTTCCCACAGAAAAAATACAGCAAAAAAGGACGAGTTTAAAATTTCAAAAAATTTTCAAATTCCTTTCAAAACTTATGTTTCGTGTATAATTCTGCTAGAAATTAAGAAAATTTTATGAATCACAGCGACGGATTTTGAAATTTTCTGTAGAAAAAGAAATCAAGAAAATCGACAAATTTTTATTTTCAGAAATTTGTGAAATCGTTTAAAGACTGATTTTTTGTGTATAATTCTGTTAAAAAAATGAAAACAAATAACGAATTTAGTCGAAATTTACGATTGCGAAAATTTTCAAAAAATATAAGTGCATAAAAATTGACGAATTTCACGATTTTGAATTTTCCCACAGAAAAAATACAGCAAAAAAGGACGACTTTTAAATTTCAAAAATTTTTCAAATTCGTTTCAAAACTTATGTTTCGTGTATAATTCTGCTAGAAATTAAGAAAATTTTATGAATCACAGCGATAATAACAATTTTGAAAATTTCTGTAGAAAAAGAAATCAAGAAAATCGACAAATTTTTATTTTCAGAAATTTGTGAAATCGTTTAAAAACTGATTTTTCGTGTATAATTCTGTTGAAAAAATGAAAACAATTAACGAATTTAGTCGAAATTTACGATTGCGAAAATTTTCAAAAAATAAAAATGCATAAAAATTGACGAATTTCACGATTTTGAATTTTCCCACAGAAAAAATACAGCAAAAAAGGACGACTTTTAAATTTCAAAAATTTTTCAAATTCGTTTCAAAACTTATGTTTCGTGTATAATTCTGCTAGAAATTAAGAAAATTTTATGAATCACAGCGATAATAACAATTTTGAAAATTTCTGTAGAAAAAGAAATCAAGAAAATCGACAAATTTTTATTTTCAGAAATTTGTGAAATCGTTTAAAAACTGATTTTTCGTGTATAATTCTGTTAAAAAAATGAAAACAAATAACGAATTTAGTCGAAATTTACGATTGCGAAAATTTTCAAAAAATAAAAATGCATAAAAATTGACGAATTTCACGATTTTGAATTTTCCCACAGAAAAAATACAGCAAAAAAGGACGCGTTTTAAATTTCATAAATTTTTCAAATTCCTTTCAAAACTTATGTTTCGTGTATAATTCTGCTAGAAATTAAGAAAATTTTATGAATCACAGCGATAATAACAATTTTGAAAATTTCTGTAGAAAAAGAAATCAAGAAAATCGACAAATTTTTATTTTCAGAAATTTGTGAAATCGTTTAAAAACTGATTTTTTGTGTAGAATTCTGTTAAAAAAATGAAAACAAATAACGAATTTAGTCGAAATTTACGATTGCGAAAATTTTTAAAAAATAAAAATGCATAAAAATTGACGAATTTCACGATTTTGAATTTTCCCACAGAAAAAATACAGCAAAAAAGGACGACTTTTAAATTTCAAAAATTTTTCAAATTCGTTTCAAAACTTATGTTTCGTGTATAATTCTGCTAGAAATTAAGAAAATTTTATGAATCACAGCGATAATAACAATTTTGAAAATTTCTGTAGAAAAAGAAATCAAGAAAATCGACAAATTTTTATTTTCAGAAATTTGTGAAATCGTTTAAAAACTGATTTTTTGTGTATAATTCTGTTAAAAAAATGAAAACAAATAACGAATTTAGTCGAAATTTACGATTGCGAAAATTTTTAAAAAATAAAAATGCATAAAAATTGACGAATTTCACGATTTTGAATTTTCCCACAGAAAAAATACAGCAAAAAAGGACGAGTTTAAAATTTCAAAAAATTTTCAAATTCCTTTCAAAACTTATGTTTCGTGTATAATTCTGCTAGAAATTAAGAAAATTTTATGAATCACAGCGATAATAACAATTTTGAAAATTTCTGTAGAAAAAGAAATCAAGAAAATCGACAAATTTTTATTTTCAGAAATTTGTGAAATTGTTTAAAAACTGATTTTTCGTGTATAATTCTGCTTTAAAATTAAAAAAAATACCGAATTAAGTCGAAATTTACGATTGCGAAAATTTTCAAAAAATATAAGTGCATAAAAATTGACGAATTTCACGATTTTGAATTTTCCCACAGAAAAAATACAGCAAAAAAGGACGAGTTTTAAATTTCAAAAATTTTTCAAATTCGTTTCAAAACTTATGTTTCGTGTATAATTCTGCTAGAAATTAAGAAAATTTTATGAATCACAGCGATAATAACAATTTTGAAAATTTCTGTAGAAAAAGAAATCAAGAAAATCGACAAATTTTTATTTTTAGTAATTTGTGAAATTGTTTAAAAACTGATTTTTCGTGTATAATTCTGTTAAAAAAATGAAAACAAATAACGAATTTAGTCGAAATTTACGATTGCGAAAATTTTTAAAAAATAAAAATGCATAAAAATTGACGAATTTCACGATTTTGAATTTTCCCACAGAAAAAATACAGCAAAAAAGGACGAGTTTAAAATTTCAAAAAATTTTCAAATTCCTTTCAAAACTTATGTTTCGTGTATAATTCTGCTAGAAATTAAGAAAATTTTATGAATCACAGCGATAATAACAATTTTGAAAATTTCTGTAGAAAAAGAAATCAAGAAAATCGACAAATTTTTATTTTTAGTAATTTGTGAAATTGTTTAAAAACTGATTTTTCGTGTATAATTCTGTTAAAAAAATGAAAACAAATAACGAATTTAGTCGAAATTTACGATTGCGAAAATTTTCAAAAAATAAAAATGCATAAAAATTGATGAATTTCACGATTATGAATTTTCCCACAGAAAAAATACAGCAAAAAAGGACGAGTTTAAAATTTCAAAAAATTTTCAAATTCGTTTCAAAACTTATGTTTCGTGTATAATTCTGCTAGAAATTAAGAAAATTTTATGAATCACAGCGATAATAACAATTTTGAAAATTTCTGTAGAAAAAGAAATCAAGAAAATCGACAAATTTTTATTTTCAGAAATTAGTGAAATCGTTTAAAAACTGATTTTTCGTGTATAATTCTGTTGAAAAAATGAAAACAATTAACGAATTTAGTCGAAATTTACGATTGCGAAAATTTTCAAAAAATAAAAATGCATAAAAATTGACGAATTTCACGATTTTGAATTTTCCCACAGAAAAAATACAGCAAAAAAGGACGAGTTTAAAATTTCAAAAAATTTTCAAATTCCTTTCAAAACTTATGTTTCGTGTATAATTCTGCTAGAAATTAAGAAAATTTTATGAATCACAGCGATAATAACAATTTTGAAAATTTCTGTAGAAAAAGAAATCAAGAAAATCGACAAATTTTTATTTTCAGAAATTTTTGAAATTGTTTAAAAACTGATTTTTCGTGTATAATTCTGCTGGAAAATGAAAACAATTAACGAATTTAGTCGAAATTTACGATTGCGAAAATTTTCAAAAAATAAAAATGCATAAAAATTGACGAATTTCACGATTTTGAATTTTCCCACAGAAAAAATACAGCAAAAAAGGACGAGTTTAAAATTTCAAAAAATTTTCAAATTCCTTTCAAAACTTATGTTTCGTGTATAATTCTGCTAGAAATTAAGAAAATTTTATGAATCACAGCGATAATAACAATTTTGAAAATTTCTGTAGAAAAAGAAATCAAGAAAATCGACAAATTTTTATTTTCAGAAATTTGTGAAATCGTTTAAAAACTGATTTTTCGTGTATAATTCTGTTAAAAAAATGAAAACAAATAACGAATTTAGTCGAAATTTACGATTGCGAAAATTTTCAAAAAATAAAAATGCATAAAAATTGACGAATTTCACGATTTTGAATTTTCCCACAGAAAAAATACAGCAAAAAAGGACGAGTTTAAAATTTCAAAAAATTTTCAAATTCCTTTCAAAACTTATGTTTCGTGTATAATTCTGCTAGAAATTAAGAAAATTTTATGAATCACAGCGATAATAACAATTTTGAAAATTTCTGTAGAAAAAGAAATCAAGAAAATCGACAAATTTTTATTTTTAGTAATTTGTGAAATTGTTTAAAAACTGATTTTTCGTGTATAATTCTGCTGGAAAATGAAAACAAATAACGAATTTAGTCGAAATTTACGATTGCGAAAATTTTCAAAAAATATAAGTGCATAAAAATTGACGAATTTCACGATTTTGAATTTTCCCACAGAAAAAATACAGCAAAAAAGGACGAGTTTAAAATTTCAAAAAATTTTCAAATTCCTTTCAAAACTTATGTTTCGTGTATAATTCTGCTAGAAATTAAGAAAATTTTATGAATCACAGCGATAATAACAATTTTGAAAATTTCTGTAGAAAAAGAAATCAAGAAAATCGACAAATTTTTATTTTCAGAAATTTGTGAAATCGTTTAAAAACTGATTTTTCGTGTATAATTCTGTTAAAAAAATGAAAACAAATAACGAATTTAGTCGAAATTTACGATTGCGAAAATTTTCAAAAAATATAAGTGCATAAAAATTGACGAATTTCACGATTTTGAATTTTCCCAAAGAAAAAATACAGCAAAAAAGGTCGACTTTTAAATTTCAAAAAATTTTCAAATTCCTTTCAAAACTTATGTTTCGTGTATAATTCTGCTAGAAATTAAGAAAATTTTATGAATCACAGCGATAATAACAATTTTGAAAATTTCTGTAGAAAAAGAAATCAAGAAAATCGACAAATTTTTATTTTCAGAAATTTGTGAAATCGTTTAAAAACTGATTTTTTGTGTATAATTCTGTTAAAAAAATGAAAACAAATAACGAATTTAGTCGAAATTTACGATTGCGAAAATTTTCAAAAAATAAAAATGCATAAAAATTGACGAATTTCACGATTTTGAATTTTCCCACAGAAAAAATACAGCAAAAAAGGACGAGTTTAAAATTTCAAAAAATTTTCAAATTCCTTTCAAAACTTATGTTTCGTGTATAATTCTGCTAGAAATTAAGAAAATTTTATGAATCACAGCGATAATAACAATTTTGAAATTTTTTGTAGAAAAAGAAATCAAGAAAATCGACAAATTTTTGTTTTCAGAAATTTGTGAAATCGTTTAAAAACTGATTTTTCGTGTATAATTCTGCTGGAAAATGAAAACAATTAACGAATTTAGTCGAAATTTACGATTGCGAAAATTTTCAAAAAATAAAAATGCATAAAAATTGACGAATTTCACGATTTTGAATTTTCCCACAGAAAAAATACAGCAAAAAAGGACGACTTTTAAATTTCAAAAATTTTTCAAATTCGTTTCAAAACTTATGTTTCGTGTATAATTCTGCTAGAAATTAAGAAAATTTTATGAATCACAGCGATAATAACAATTTTGAAAATTTCTGTAGAAAAAGAAATCAAGAAAATCGACAAATTTTTATTTTCAGAAATTTGTGAAATCGTTTAAAAACTGATTTTTTGTGTATAATTCTGTTAAAAAAATGAAAACAAATAACGAATTTAGTCGAAATTTACGATTGCGAAAATTTTTAAAAAATAAAAATGCATAAAAATTGACGAATTTCACGATTTTGAATTTTCCCACAGAAAAAATACAGCAAAAAAGGACGACTTTTAAATTTCAAAAATTTTTCAAATTCGTTTCAAAACTTATGTTTCGTGTATAATTCTGCTAGAAATTAAGAAAATTTTATGAATCACAGCGATAATAACAATTTTGAAAATTTCTGTAGAAAAAGAAATCAAGAAAATCGACAAATTTTTATTTTTAGTAATTTGTGAAATTGTTTAAAAACTGATTTTTCGTGTATAATTCTGCTGGAAAATGAAAACAAATAACGAATTTAGTCGAAATTTACGATTGCGAAAATTTTCAAAAAATATAAGTGCATAAAAATTGACGAATTTCACGATTTTGAATTTTCCCACAGAAAAAATACAGCAAAAAAGGACGAGTTTAAAATTTCAAAAAATTTTCAAATTCCTTTCAAAACTTATGTTTCGTGTATAATTCTGCTAGAAATTAAGAAAATTTTATGAATCACAGCGATAATAACAATTTTGAAAATTTCTGTAGAAAAAGAAATCAAGAAAATCGACAAATTTTTATTTTTAGTAATTTGTGAAATTGTTTAAAAACTGACTTTTCGTGTATAATTCTGCTGGAAAATGAAAACAAATAGCGAAATTAGTCGAAATATACGATTGCGAAAATTTTCAAAACATAAAAATGCATAAAAATTGACGAATTTCACGATTTTGATTTTTCCCACAGAAAAAATTCAGCAAAAAAGGACGACTTTTAAATTTCAAAAATTTTTTAAATTCGTTTCAAAACTTATGTTTCGTGTATAATTCTGCTAGAAATTAAGAAAATTTTATGAATCACAGCGATAATAACAATTTTGAAAATTTCTGTAGAAAAAGAAATCAAGAAAATAGACAAATTTTTATTTTCAGAAATTTGTGAAATCTTTTAAAGACTGATTTTTCGTGTATAATTCTGTTAAAAAAATGAAAACAATTAACGAATTTATTCGAAATTTACGATTGCGAGAATTTTCGAAAAATAAAAATGCATAAAAATTGATGAATTTCACGATTATGAATTTTCCCACAGAAAAAATACAGCAAAAAAGGACGAGTTTAAAATTTCAAAAAATTTTCAAATTCCTTTCAAAACTTATGTTTCGTGTATAATTCTGCTAGAAATTAAGAAAATTTTATGAATCACAGCGATAATAACAATTTTGAAAATTTCTGTAGAAAAAGAAATCAAGAAAATCGACAAATTTTTATTTTTAGTAATTTGTGAAATTGTTTAAAAACTGATTTTTCGTGTATAATTCTGCTGGAAAATGAAAACAAATAACGAATTTAGTCGAAATTTACGATTGCGAAAATTTTTAAAAAACAAAAATGCATAAAAATTGACGAATTTAAAGATTTTGAATTTTCCCACAGAAAAAATACATTAAAAAAGGACAACTTTTAATTTTCAAAAATTTTTCAAATTCGTTTCAAAACTTATGTTTCGTGTATAATTCTGCTAGAAATTAAGAAAATTTTAAAAATCACAGCGATAATAACAATTTTGAAAATTTCTGTAGAAAAAGCAATCAAGAAAATCGACAAATTTTTATTTTCAGAAATTTGTGAAATCGTTTAAAAACTGATTTTTCGTGTATAATTCTGTTAAAAAAATGAAAACAAATAACGAATTTAGTCGAAATTTACGATTGCGAAAATTTTCAAAAAATATAAGTGCATAAAAATTGACGAATTTCACGATTTTGAATTTTCCCACAGAAAAAATACAGCAAAAAAGGACGAGTTTAAAATTTCAAAAAATTTTCAAATTCCTTTCAAAACTTATGTTTCGTGTATAATTCTGCTAGAAATTAAGAAAATTTTATGAATCACAGCGATAATAACAATTTTGAAATTTTTTGTAGAAAAAGAAATCAAGAAAATCGACAAATTTTTATTTTTAGTAATTTGTGAAATTGTTTAAAAACTGATTTTTCGTGTATAATTCTGCTGGAAAATGAAAACAAATAACGAATTTAGTCGAAATTTACGATTGCGAAAATTTTCAAAAAATAAAAATGCATAAAAATTGACGAATTTCACGATTTTGAATTTTCCCACAGAAAAAATACAGCAAAAAAGGACGAGTTTAAAATTTCAAAAAATTTTCAAATTCCTTTCAAAACTTATGTTTCGTGTATAATTCTGCTAGAAATTAAGAAAATTTTATGAATCACAGCGATAATAACAATTTTGAAAATTTCTGTAGAAAAAGAAATCAAGAAAATCGACAAATTTTTATTTTCAGAAATTTGTGAAATCGTTTAAAAACTGATTTTTCGTGTATAATTCTGTTAAAAAAATGAAAACAAATAACGAATTTAGTCGAAATTTACGATTGCGAAAATTTTCAAAAAATATAAGTGCATAAAAATTGACGAATTTCACGATTTTGAATTTTCCCACAGAAAAAATACAGCAAAAAAGGACGAGTTTAAAATTTCAAAAAATTTTCAAATTCCTTTCAAAACTTATGTTTCGTGTATAATTCTGCTAGAAATTAAGAAAATTTTATGAATCACAGCGACGGATTTTGAAATTTTCTGTAGAAAAAGAAATCAAGAAAATCGACAAATTTTTATTTTCAGAAATTTGTGAAATCGTTTAAAGACTGATTTTTTGTGTATAATTTTGTTAAAAAAATGAAAACAAATAACGAATTTAGTCGAAATTTACGATTGCGAAAATTTTCAAAAAATATAAGTGCATAAAAATTGACGAATTTCACGATTTTGAATTTTCCCACAGAAAAAATACAGCAAAAAAGGACGAGTTTAAAATTTCAAAAAATTTTCAAATTCCTTTCAAAACTTATGTTTCGTGTATAATTCTGCTAGAAATTAAGAAAATTTTATGAATCACAGCGATAATAACAATTTTGAAATTTTTTGTAGAAAAAGAAATCAAGAAAATAGACAAATTTTTATTTTCAGAAATTTGTGAAATCTTTTAAAGACTGATTTTTCGTGTATAATTCTGTTAAAAAAATGAAAACAATTAACGAATTTATTCGAAATTTACGATTGCGAGAATTTTCGAAAAATAAAAATGCATAAAAATTGATGAATTTCACGATTATGAATTTTCCCACAGAAAAAATACAGCAAAAAAGGACGAGTTTAAAATTTCAAAAAATTTTCAAATTCCTTTCAAAACTTATGTTTCGTGTATAATTCTGCTAGAAATTAAGAAAATTTTATGAATCACAGCGATAATAACAATTTTGAAATTTTTTGTAGAAAAAGAAATCAAGAAAATAGACAAATTTTTATTTTCAGAAATTTGTGAAATCTTTTAAAGACTGATTTTTCGTGTATAATTCTGTTAAAAAAATGAAAACAATTAACGAATTTATTCGAAATTTACGATTGCGAGAATTTTCGAAAAATAAAAATGCATAAAAATTGATGAATTTCACGATTATGAATTTTCCCACAGAAAAAATACAGCAAAAAAGGACGAGTTTAAAATTTCAAAAAATTTTCAAATTCCTTTCAAAACTTATGTTTCGTGTATAATTCTGCTAGAAATTAAGAAAATTTTATGAATCACAGCGATAATAACAATTTTGAAAATTTCTGTAGAAAAAGAAATCAAGAAAATCGACAAATTTTTATTTTTAGTAATTTGTGAAATTGTTTAAAAACTGATTTTTCGTGTATAATTCTGCTGGAAAATGAAAACAAATAACGAATTTAGTCGAAATTTACGATTGCGAAAATTTTCAAAAAATATAAGTGCATAAAAATTGACGAATTTCACGATTTTGAATTTTCCCACAGAAAAAATACAGCAAAAAAGGACGAGTTTAAAATTTCAAAAAATTTTCAAATTCCTTTCAAAACTTATGTTTCGTGTATAATTCTGCTAGAAATTAAGAAAATTTTATGAATCACAGCGATAATAACAATTTTGAAAATTTCTGTAGAAAAAGAAATCAAGAAAATAGACAAATTTTTATTTTCAGAAATTTGTGAAATCTTTTAAAGACTGATTTTTCGTGTATAATTCTGTTAAAAAAATGAAAACAAATAACGAATTTAGTCGAAATTTACGATTGCGAAAATTTTTAAAAAATAAAAATGCATAAAAATTGACGAATTTCACGATTTTGATTTTTCCCACAGAAAAAATTCAGCAAAAAAGGACGACTTTTAAATTTCAAAAATTTTTTAAATTCGTTTCAAAACTTATGTTTCGTGTATAATTCTGCTAGAAATTAAGAAAATTTTATGAATCACAGCGATAATAACAATTTTGAAAATTTCTGTAGAAAAAGAAATCAAGAAAATCGACAAATTTTTATTTTTAGTAATTTGTGAAATTGTTTAAAAACTGATTTTTCGTGTATAATTCTGCTGGAAAATGAAAACAAATAACGAATTTAGTCGAAATTTACGATTGCGAAAATTTTTAAAAAATAAAAATGCATAAAAATTGACGAATTTCACGATTTTGAATTTTCCCACAGAAAAAATACAGCAAAAAAGGACGAGTTTAAAATTTCAAAAAATTTTCAAATTCCTTTCAAAACTTATGTTTCGTGTATAATTCTGCTAGAAATTAAGAAAATTTTATGAATCACAGCGATAATAACAATTTTGAAAATTTCTGTAGAAAAAGAAATCAAGAAAATCGACAAATTTTTATTTTCAGAAATTTGTGAAATCGTTTAAAAACTGATTTTTCGTGTATAATTCTGTTAGAAAATGAAAACAATTAACGAATTTAGTCGAAATTTACGATTGCAAAAATTTTCAAAACATAAAAATGCATAAAAATTGACGAATTTCACGATTTTGAATTTTCCCACAGAAAAAATACAGCAAAAAAGGTCGACTTTTAAATTTCAAAAAATTTTCAAATTCCTTTCAAAACTTATGTTTCGTGTATAATTCTGCTAGAAATTAAGAAAATTTTATGAATCACAGCGATAATAACAATTTTGAAAATTTCTGTAGAAAAAGAAATCAAGAAAATCGACAAATTTTTATTTTCAGAAATTTGTGAAATCGTTTAAAAACTGATTTTTTGTGTAGAATTCTGTTAAAAAAATGAAAACAAATAACGAATTTAGTCGAAATTTACGATTGCGAAAATTTTTAAAAAATAAAAATGCATAAAAATTGACGAATTTCACGATTTTGAATTTTCCCACAGAAAAAATACAGCAAAAAAGGACGAGTTTAAAATTTCAAAAAATTTTCAAATTCCTTTCAAAACTTATGTTTCGTGTATAATTCTGCTAGAAATTAAGAAAATTTTATGAATCACAGCGATAATAACAATTTTGAAATTTTTTGTAGAAAAAGAAATCAAGAAAATCGACAAATTTTTGTTTTCAGAAATTTGTGAAATCGTTTAAAAACTGATTTTTCGTGTATAATTCTGCTGGAAAATGAAAACAAATAGCGAAATTAGTCGAAATATACGATTGCGAAAATTTTCAAAACATAAAAATGCATAAAAATTGACGAATTTCACGATTTTGAATTTTCCCACAGAAAAAATACAGCAAAAAAGGACGACTTTTAAATTTCAAAAATTTTTCAAATTCGTTTCAAAACTTATGTTTTGTGTATAATTCTGCTAGAAATGAAGAAAATTTTATGAATCACAGCGATAATAACAATTTTGAAAATTTCTGTAGAAAAAGAAATCAAGAAAATCGACAAATTTTTATTTTCAGAAATTTGTGAAATCGTTTAAAAACTGATTTTTCGTGTATAATTCTTTTAGAAACTGAAAACAAATAGCGAAATTAGTCGAAATATACGATTGCGAAAATTTTCAAAACATAAAAATGCATAAAAATTGACGAATTTCACGATTTTGAATTTTTCCACAGAAAAAATACAGCAAAAAAGGACGACTTTTAAATTTCAAAAATTTTTCAAATTCGTTTCAAAACTTATGTTTCGTGTATAATTCTGCTAGAAATTAAGAAAATTTTATGAATCACAGCGATAATAACAATTTTGAAAATTTCTGTAGAAAAAGAAATCAAGAAAATCGACAAATTTTTATTTTTAGTAATTTGTGAAATTGTTTAAAAACTGATTTTTCGTGTATAATTCTGCTGGAAAATGAAAACAAATAACGAATTTAGTCGAAATTTACGATTGCGAAAATTTTCAAAAAATATAAGTGCATAAAAATTGACGAATTTCACGATTTTGAATTTTCCCACAGAAAAAATACAGCAAAAAAGGACGAGTTTAAAATTTCAAAAAATTTTCAAATTCCTTTCAAAACTTATGTTTCGTGTATAATTCTGCTAGAAATTAAGAAAATTTTATGAATCACAGCGATAATAACAATTTTGAAAATTTCTGTAGAAAAAGAAATCAAGAAAATCGACAAATTTTTATTTTCAGAAATTTGTGAAATCGTTTAAAAACTGACTTTTCGTGTATAATTCTGCTGGAAAATCAAAACAAATAGCGAAATTAGTCGAAATATACGATTGCGAAAATTTTCAAAACATAAAAATGCATAAAAATTGACGAATTTCACGATTTTGAATTTTCCCACAGAAAAAATACAGCAAAAAAGATCGACTTTTAAATTTCAAAAAATTTTCAAATTCCTTTCAAAACTTATGTTTCGTGTATAATTCTGCTAGAAATGAAGAAAATTTTATGAATCACAGCGATAATAACAATTTTGAAAATTTCTGTAGAAAAAGAAATCAAGAAAATCGACAAATTTTTATTTTCAGAAATTTGTGAAATCGTTTAAAAACTGATTTTTCGTGTATAATTCTTTTAGAAACTGAAAACAAATAGCGAAATTAGTCGAAATATACGATTGCGAAAATTTTCAAAACATAAAAATGCATAAAAATTGACGAATTTCACGATTTTGAATTTTTCCACAGAAAAAATACAGCAAAAAAGGACGACTTTTAAATTTCAAAAATTTTTCAAATTCGTTTCAAAACTTATGTTTCGTGTATAATTCTGCTAGAAATTAAGAAAATTTTATGAATCACAGCGATAATAACAATTTTGAAAATTTCTGTAGAAAAAGAAATCAAGAAAATCGACAAATTTTTATTTTCAGAAATTTGTGAAATCGTTTAAAAACTGATTTTTTGTGTAGAATTCTGTTAAAAAAATGAAAACAAATAACGAATTTAGTCGAAATTTACGATTGCGAAAATTTTTAAAAAATAAAAATGCATAAAAATTGACGAATTTCACGATTTTGAATTTTCCCACAGAAAAAATACAGCAAAAAAGGACGACTTTTAAATTTCAAAAAATTTTCAAATTCGTTTCAAAACTTATGTTTCGTGTATAATTCTGCTAGAAATTAAGAAAATTTTATGAATCACAGCGATAATAACAATTTTGAAAATTTCTGTAGAAAAAGAAATCAAGAAAATCGACAAATTTTTATTTTTAGTAATTTGTGAAATTGTTTAAAAACTGATTTTTCGTGTATAATTCTGCTGGAAAATGAAAACAAATAACGAATTTAGTCGAAATTTACGATTGCGAAAATTTTCAAAAAATATAAGTGCATAAAAATTGACGAATTTCACGATTTTGAATTTTCCCACAGAAAAAATACAGCAAAAAAGGACGAGTTTAAAATTTCAAAAAATTTTCAAATTCCTTTCAAAACTTATGTTTCGTGTATAATTCTGCTAGAAATTAAGAAAATTTTATGAATCACAGCGATAATAACAATTTTGAAAATTTCTGTAGAAAAAGAAATCAAGAAAATCGACAAATTTTTATTTTTAGTAATTTGTGAAATTGTTTAAAAACTGATTTTTCGTGTATAATTCTGCTGGAAAATGAAAACAAATAACGTATTTAGTCGAAATTTACGATTGCGAAAATTTTCAAAACATAAAAATGCATAAAAATTGACGAATTTCACGATTTTGAATTTTTCCACAGAAAAAATACAGCAAAAAAGGACGACTTTTAAATTTCAAAAATTTTTCAAATTCGTTTCAAAACTTATGTTTCGTGTATAATTCTGCTAGAAATTAAGAAAATTTTATGAATCACAGCGATAATAACAATTTTGTAAATTTCTGTAGAAAAAGAAATCAAGAAAATCGACAAATTTTTATTTTCAGAAATTTGTGAAATCGTTTAAAAACTGATTTTTTGTGTATAATTCTGTTAAAAAAATGAAAACAAATAACGAATTTAGTCGAAATTTACGATTGCGAAAATTTTTAAAAAATAAAAATGCATAAAAATTGACGAATTTCACGATTTTGAATTTTCCCACAGAAAAAATACAGCAAAAAAGGACGACTTTTAAATTTCAAAAAATTTTCAAATTCGTTTCAAAACTTATGTTTCGTGTATAATTCTGCTAGAAATTAAGAAAATTTTATGAATCACAGCGATAATAACAATTTTGAAAATTTCTGTAGAAAAAGAAATCAAGAAAATCGACAAATTTTTATTTTTAGTAATTTGTGAAATTGTTTAAAAACTGATTTTTCGTGTATAATTCTGTTGGAAAATGAAAACAAATAACGAATTTAGTCGAAATTTACGATTGCGAAAATTTTCAAAAAATAAAAGTGCATAAAAATTGACGAATTTCACGATTTTGAATTCTCTTACAGAAAAAATACAGCAAAAAAGGACGACTTTAAAATTTCAAAAAATCTTCAAATTCCTTTCAAAACTTATGTTTCGTGTATAATTCTGCTAGAAATTAAGAAAATTTTATGAATCACAGCGATAATAACAATTTTGAAAATTTCTGTAGAAAAAGAAATCAAAAAAATCGACAAATTTTTATTTTCAGAAAGGACCCCGCACAAAATGCATTGGAATTGGCTTACCGTTAATTTTGTTCAAATTTTCAGAATTAGTAGTTCTAAGTGTCCTAATTAAAGATATAATTTTGTTAAACTCAAAACTTCACTTGTTTGGCTGAAAACAGGGGGTGAAAGTACCCCCTGTCTAAGGCATGAAATGAACATTTCAGTGCTTTTAGCCAAATAAACCATTATTTTTGGTAAGTTTAATGTCAGAAGTCACCAATATACATAAAAAGAGAACTCTTAATGTTAAACAAATAAAAATGTAAAACATCAACCCTCAAAAACTACCCCTTGTACAGTTAAAACCATATAGAAAAGGAAAAAACTATTTTAATCACAGAAAATATTTTTATAAATAAAATATTGACTTTTCATTTACTAATACATATGAGATATCATTTTTACCCTTACAAACAACCCCAACAACAACAACAACAACAAAAAACAACCCCTTTTATATTTTAAATAAATCCAGTAAACCAGATAAATGAACAGTTTAAACAGAGAAAGACTTTTGAAAATCGACTGGAAGTAATTATTTAATCTTCCGTGATTTTCAGTGCAATGTTCAAAATAAAAAAGTACCCTTATGAAAAAAACAACCCCTTAAGATTTAAAGTGAAAAAAGTAAAAAATCCATTTCAACCAAAGAAAACTATTTAAAATAGTAAACAGTTTATTATGTTTAAAAATCTTATAGTATGTAATTCTTGCCTTTAAACTGTATTGACTATATATGTGTTTTCGTGTGAATGACGCCAAATGGTGAAAGGGTAGGAACACCAGTGCGAATATCGATATGTACAATAGTATAAAGTAAGTATAGCATAAGCAGTACATACAATCTTCCTAATATCATATGGCTCCGTCTTTGTGTTGTGTTCTGCGCACGGAAGACTGCGCCTGATATTATTTTGAAGATGGTCCCTTTTGCTTTGGAGCGTCACATATATGATTTCTTTCATCATACCCAAAATGCCACCGTTGTTGGGTCGTAATGAACGACAATTCTCTACTGAGGATGCGAACGAAGCTCGGTTAATCACAAAAATAAGATGGTTAGTAGAATCGCGAAACGGGCACTTGCAATCTATTTTTAAAATATTTGGTAAACGCATATCAATGACACATGTTCCTCATCTTGGTGATTTTTATCGCATTGCTGGCGCGATAATAAATAAATATCGTGGTTTAATAGAAATGGAAGTAGCTACAGTTGAATTAGCAACAGAAATGTTATTAAAAGCTGAAACAGCAAATGAATTAAAAACAAGGGTTGAAGAAGAGGAACTTTTCCGAAGAAACGCACAGTGGGTGCATTTAAACGAAAACTATCTTCCATATTTTCTTCATCTTTCTATGGAGTATTTGCGTCACTTGACATTCGGGGTATACCAAGTAAACTTGGCACCATCTTATATTCAGGATAAAGTCCATAGAGATGGTAATGAAGAATTACAACTAGATGCTTTGATGAATGAACCTGGTTTAATAAGAATGCGCATTTATTCCAGATTTCGAAATGCTACGCGACATCAGCTATGGATACTTTATGATCTTGAAGAAAATAGAGGTGAACAGCAGCAACCTATCCGTGGTTACTATTGCACTTGTAAGTCGGGTGCAAGAACTTTAGGTACTTGTGCTCACGTTGCAAGTGTTTTATGGTACTTCGGATATGCTCGTCACGAAGAACACGTGAAATACCCTTGGACGGATCTTTTGGACAGCGTGTTAGATGCAGGAAACAGAAACAACCCTGTCAATGAATAGTTTTTTTGGATGCATTGCAGCAAAGTCCTTAAAATAAGATTTGCTACTAAGTGCAACTTGTATATATGTAAATAGGTGAGATATGTAAATAGGTGAGATTTTTTTTTAACAAGAAAAGGAGTACAAAATCTTGTACCTGCAGCCTCCACGTGGCGTACTCTGGGTAGAAAATGTTTTTCTAGCGAATGCAGCCATGTTTTTGAACAATATAATAAGATTGAAACAAAACATTTGAGAGTTTTCACAAGCCTAAAGACATGCAATATCTTCAATGAGTTATTTTCTTTCTATGAGCCTAATACTTAGAGGGATGTTTATTATAAATAGCGTCGAATATTTAAAATAATATTTTATTTTTGTTACATGTAGGAGGTAGTTTCTTTAACAACTACAAACATAATAAACTGTTTACTATTTTTAATAGTTTTCTTTGGTTGAAATGGATTTTTTACTTTTTTCACTTTAAATCTTAAGGGGTTGTTTTTTTCATAAGGGTACTTTTTTATTTTGAACATTGCACTGAAAATCACGGAAGATTAAATAATTACTTCCAGTCGATTTTCAAAAGTCTTTCTCTGTTTAAACTGTTCATTTATCTGGTTTACTGGATTTATTTAAAATATAAAAGGGGTTGCTTTTTGTTGTTGTTGTTGTTGTTGGGGTTGTTTGTAAGGGTAAAAATGATATCTCATATGTATTAGTAAATGAAAAGTCAATATTTTATTTATAAAAATATTTTCTGTGATTAAAATAGTTTTTTCCTTTTCTATATGGTTTTAACTGTATAAGGGGTAGTTTTTGAGGGTTGATGTTTTACATTTTTATTTGTTTAACATTAAGAGTTCTCTTTTTATGTATATTGGTGACTTCTGACATTAAACTTACCAAAAATAATGGTTTATTTGGCTAAAAGCACTGAAATGTTCATTTCATGCCTTAGACAGGGGGTACTTTCACCCCCTGTTTTCAGCCAAACAAGTGAAGTTTTGAGTTTAACAAAATTATATCTTTAATTAGGACACTTAGAACTACTAATTCAGAAAATTTGAACAAAATTAACGGTAAGCCAATTCCAATGCATTTTGTGCGGGGTCCTTTAAATATGTATATAATTTTATTTAAAGTTGAAATACAATATAAAAATTTTATGAGGGACGTTACACCCCCATTGATTAGAGCAAAACTGGCTTCACGAGTGAACGAAGGTTTTGCGCAAAGGAAAAGAAACTTTGATGGTTTCTTAAGTGTTAAAATTCTACGAAAATTAGTCATTTTCATTTTACATAAAAACTCTGGTTTTTCTTAATTTACGTGTATTATTCAATATTGCAGATCTATTACTGTAGATCTTTCATATTAACAGAAATTATATGTAAAAGTTTTATAGTAATGTTTTTTTATTTCTAATAACAATTAAGTGTACATTTTTTTTGTTAGACTTATTATTTTGTTTAGATATACCAGATTAACATAATTTTTACTAATTTTAATAAGATTTGTCGTTTAATTATTATACTTGTAGATTTAAGCCAAGTAGTACGAGCATTTTCTCAGACAAAATTTAAAAAATATCTAATTAAAAATCAATAATTACTGTTTTCTGGCGATTTCTTTAAAATTTTTATGCCAAAATAAGACATATTTTTAAAAATGTCACGACGAGAAATTAAAACAGATAAATAAATATCTTGTTCTTTCCAAATTTCATCATCTAAGAACAAATAAACAGAGAAAAATTTTAATTTCAATAAATCTTATGTTTTTAAACGTTTTTCATTCGCCTGAAAATGGGTGGTCTCTCAATTTTGACCGGTAGTGTATGTGATTGTATTCTAAATTTAAATTTTCGCTGGCGAAAAGTTTGTTTGACGGGTCTTGTTCTCGTTCAGGTTCCCGTCGGTTCTGCTCTGAACGTTTTGGGAGTTTCCCGAATTCTCGAATTTTTCGCGATTTAATCTTGTAAAACATTTGTCAATAGTGTGTCCATATTTTTTGCAATAATCGCATTGTATTTGTTTCCAGTCATTTTCGTCTCTATTGCCTCTGTTGTTAAGAGGGTTTCGATTATTTTGGTCATGGGAATAATTTCCATCTCTCGAATAACCTGGATCGAATGGGCGGTTGAATTTAACATTTGTCAAATTAAATCCTGAATCATAAGGTTCGTTATTTCTAAAATTGTCGTTGGATAAGGGTTGTTTTGTCGGTAGTCTGAATTTTTTTTTATTTTCAGGTTTTTGTTGAGTTCTCGATTCTCGGTTATTATAACGGGGAAATTTTTCGCGGTCAATTTCAATTCGTTTTTCAGCTTTAATTGCCTCATCGTATGCATCGTTAATAGTGTTTGCTGTCTTGGTAATATATTGTCGGAAAAACGGAGGTAAAGCGAAATATAATTCTTGGGCAAATTCCTTTTCCAATTTTATTGTTTCTTTTGGTGGTAAAGTGTCTATTCCTGCTTCGAGACAAAGGGAATCTATTATCGCGGTCACTATGGAATCAAATCTTTCAATATATTCTAAAATCGATTCTTCATTTCTCTTTGCTAAAATCGATAGTCGTCCCCTGTAATAATTCGAAGAACGGTGTGTGGCAAAAACTACCTTTAAACGGGTTAAAAATTCTTCGATGGAGTAAAATTCTTGGTCGCCAACTGCGAGACAAGCTCTATCAGAAAGTTTAAATTTTAATAGCCTAACAATTTCGTGTTGAAATTTGAAAGGAAATTGATTTTTTATCCTTCTAACCGCTCTTACAAATTTGAAAACATTTGATCCGTCAAATTGGGGTATTACTGCAAGACTTTCTCGAATAACACTTCAGTTTGGGACCCAGTGTTCGTTTTCATAAAGAAATAGGTTTGTAGACTGGTAAAACTTTGTATCTTGGGTTTTGCTAAGTCTTTTATTTTGTGAATCGTAAGAGTTATCGTTATGAAAATTTTCGTATCTTTGATTTCTACTTTCATATGATTTATCACGTGGTTCGTTAGGTTTTTCGTTTCTACTATTTTCAGGTTTATTGATTCGTTCGCGTTGAGTTTCTTTAAGTTTCTTCGATTGAACTTTATCGGTTTCGTTAAGTTCTTCGTGGTGCGTATCACTAAATCTATCATTTCGTGCTTCATCAAATTGTTCGTGTTCGCATTGTTTTCGATTTTGAGAATTTCGATTCTAATAACCTGTGGTTGAATTTTCATCGGAATCTAATTCTAATTGTAATTTTGTAAATTTTTCTTGTAAAATTTTTAATTCTATTTCTAGAAGACTATTTTCTTCTTGTGTTAATTTTAACTCGTTTGAAATTTTTTCCAATTCTGTTGCTTTTTCACTTAATTCTTTCTCGTTCATTTTGTTTAAGCTTTTATCATCCATTTTGAATTTAATTTCTTTAATTAATAAAAGAAAGGATAACCGTTATCGCGGAATTTATTGCGTATCGAAAATTGTTTTTTTATTTAATTTTTTGATATTAATAATAAATCGCTGTTTTTTATTTTTTTGACTATCGATTTTCTTTTGAACAACGACTAAAGGATTATTGTAAGGAGAATTTGACGATTCTATAATTCCGTTTTTTATTATTTCATTCACTTGTGATTCAATTTCTTTTTTGAACATCTGGGGATAACGAATTGTGGCGTGTATATAAATTTCTTACCGGACATTTGTATAGAATTTACATATCAAGTGAAAGATAAACTTTATTTGAAATTCGTCAAGATTATTTAAAGTTCTAGAAAAATTTTTTTTTTTGAATTTATCAAATTTATATAATAAATAAAAGTTGTTTGCATTAAGTCTGACATAAAGGATAAAATTTTATCGGTATATCCTCACCAGCTGTCACCAAAATTTTTTTGTAACGTCTGAAGAAAAATAGGTTTAGTTTTAGAAAGTCTCGAAAGGGAGGTTTTTGTTCGTAACTTCAAAATTTTATGTAATGACTTCAATAAATTGCAGGGCAGTGCGTGTCACCACTTCGCGAGTTGTTATAGTCGGCCGCGAAGTCCCGACTTTTCTAAATTAATTTTATACTGATGCCAAAAATTAGAAAGGATAAATCCTTTCTTTTGTGGATTTTTGAGGAGAGGAAAAATGAAATTTTACTTACTGTTTTAGTGCTCCTTGCAAATGATAGAAGATCGACGTTTAGTCCAAATGGTTTTAGCCGTTGACCGAACTAAAGATTCTCAAAACACCTTTTCTTGTTTCATCTCTTTTTTTTATCTTTAAGATTTATTACCAAAGTTTGATTTTATAAGTAAACAGAAATGTTCAAATTTAGTGTCACAAATTTTAATAATTCACAATTTGCAAAAATATTCAATAAAAATATCCTTGTTTGTTTTTGAGGTTAGGTTCACTTCAATAACGACAAATAATACGTTAAATCAAGTTAGTGTCACAAATTTTAATAAATCACAATTTACAAAAATATTCAATAAAAATATCCTTGTTTATTTTTCAGGTTAGGTTCACTTCAATAACGATATACACAATTAGTACATTAAATCAATTCAGTTTATTCGAAACTTTGAAATTTTACACCTTTTTTAGAATTTCTTACGAGTACAATTGGTATATGCGACCGACTCGCGAATCAAGAAGGAACTGAGCTTTTGCTTTTTCGTCGGCTGAAAGCATTACCCGCCAAAGTTGGAGAACTTCTCCCGCTTTGTTACAATTCTCTCACGATTTTGTTGCTGATGCATACATTCTTCTTTCAGCATCAAACTATACATTTTATTTTGTCTTTTATAATGTTATTGAAATTAATTTTCCATTAATATTCACACACCCTTCGTCGTAAATTTATAACAATAAACTTTTTAGTTTGACATACGTTTATTATTTCCCGACAAAACAATTTATTTTTGAAAATATAATTCCATTTGTTTTTATTTCTATTTTAGAATTTATTATAATTATAGTATAATTATTATATTTAATTATTTTATAATTCAATTAAAATTTTAATTTTTGCTTCCTCGTGAGGAAGCTTTGTAGTCGTTTAATTTACAAAATTTTTAAAAATCCTTTTGACAAATTTTCTTCTATATGGAACTATGTTATATAAGACTCTGAACAATTGTCCGAATGTATGTGTGTGTGTATGTGTGTCTGGATCCCGTTTTTTGTGAACACGATAACTCGAAGAGGTTTCAACGAATTCGGCTGAAAATTGCTAGGAATATTTATCATCAAAATATCTCGAAATGGATTGATGGGCATTAAAAATTTATTTAAAAAAATTTTTTCCTTACTTTTTTCAAAAAAAATTTTTTTTTTTTAATTTTTTTAAATTGAATATTGAATTTAATATACAATAAAATCTTCTTCTTTACATCAAGACGAATCGATTGGTATATATAAAGTATAAATTGTATGAGAGTATATAGAGGTAATGACAATTAAAGCAAAAAAATTACCTTTTTTTATCAAAAATTTAGTTCTTTTATCAAAATTATATTTCAGTACAATAGGATTTTATCCATTTTTTCAATAATCTTATCCGTTACATTAAAACGGATCGATTGGTATATATAAAGTATATATATTTTATTTGAATTTATAGAATTAAACATAATTAAAACCGAAAATTCGCACTTTTATTAGAAATTTATTTCCTTCTTAAAAATTATGTTGCTTTATAATAAAATGTTAATCTAGACTTAAAAACAAACTAAAAATCTTCATTTCATCAAGACGAATCGATTGATGTATGAAAAGTATATATTTTAGTAGCATTAATAGAATTAAATAAAATGAAAAAATTCACTTTAAAGCAAATTTTTTGCTTATCGTAAAGAGGAAGCAAAATGTTCATGTAATGAACATCTTAATTCACAACTTGTTTATTATATTTTCGTTGCTTAATAGTTTGACTGTTTAAAAAATATAAGTTTATTATTGGACAATTTTAAATTTGTAAATTTCGTAAAATTTTAATTATTACATTTATAATCTGAGACTATTGTTAATATTTTAATTATAATATAATTAAATTTTGACCTCACATTTTGTATGAATTTAAAGTGTTCTTTGTGTTCGAATTCATGCAGATTCGCGATCATCCTACTGGATTCTTTCCCTTATCTCATGGGGTTGTATTACATTCTGTAGTCGACGTTTGCGTTTGTATTTTCTAAGAGTTTTTAAAGTTTTTATTCAGTTTTAATTCTAGATTTGGATTTGAAATATTAAATTTTATTAACAATACTCTTTTGTTTATTAATAGTAATAAATAATTTTCTTCTCTTTTAATGAGTTTGTTTAAATTTGAAATTTATTATAATTTGTTTATAAATTAATAAAATAATTTTGTTAATAAGTTTATTTTGTTATTGTTATTAGTTATAAGAAACCAATAATTTTATTTGAATAAAGGTATTGTCTAATATAATAATTTTGTTTTATAATTAATTTATTATTTTGCTTCCTCATAAAGGAAGCCTTATAGTGATGTCGATTTCCGAATTTTTTAAAATCATTTATTTTTACAAATTTTCAAGTGTAGTATATATAATTCGTCGAGAGGAACAAATGTCCGGATGTATGTGTGTATGTATGTGTGTGTGTATGTGTGTGTGTGTATGTGTGTGTGTGTATGTCACCGATTCTTGTGGACAAATTTTCTCTTACGCATCTTGATGGATTTTGATAAAATTTTGTAGGTGTATTACGGTCACGAATATCTTGAACCAGACAGAAGGATTTTCAAAAATATCTAAAAATAAAAATTTTTTAGCAATTTTTTAATTTTCGAAAAAAATGAATTTTTTTATTTTTTGAAATAACTTCTTTATTTATTAAAATTTTTATTAATTTTTCTCAGCATTATATTCCTGGCATGAAAACGAATCGATTCATGTATATAAAGTATATATTTCATGAAAATTTATGGAATTAATAAATATTATAATTTTTCACAAAAAATTAAAATTTTGTATTTTTTGACATTTTATCATAACACTTTAAAATAATTATTCTATAATAAAAAATTAAACTATTAATATTTATTCAGGGTAGTTTACCCGGTTTATTAATTATATTTAATAAACTATTATAATTATTTAACTTTTAAAATTATATATAATAATATATATTGAGGAAGCTAAATGGTCATGAAATGAACAACTTGTTTTTTTTATTTTACATGTAGCGAATTTTATTCTGAAATATATAAATTTATAATTTGAAGATCTTTCCGACTTGGGATTTTGCTTCTCTTGAATCAGCGTTTTCTCATTATTATTTCAAAGATCGGATTTCGTTCCATAAATTAACAGTCTGGGAAAGTTTAATTTTCCAGTTCACAAATGTATCTTTTTTAATTACTTATCATTCAAATTCCACATTTATATTTGTAATAACAATTGAACAAATTTATTTTATCAATGTTGGAATGTTCATCATCGTAATCTACAATTTATTATATTGCTCTATTGAAGAATTTGTTATTTATTAGTATTATATTTTATTTTAAATAAATAATTTTTATTTTACGTTATAATAATCAGTTTTTAAACGATTTCAAAAATTTCTGAAAATAAAAATTTGTCGATTTATTTGATCTTTTTTCTACAGAAACTTTCAAAATTATTATTATCGCTGTGATTCATAAAATTTTTTTATTTTCTAGCAGAATTATACACGAAACATAAGTGTTTAAGAGAATTTAAAAAAATTTTGAAATTTAAAAGTCATCCTATTTTGCTGTATTTTCTCTGTAGAAAAATTCAAAATCGTGAAATTCGACAATTTTAATGCATTTTTATTTTTTTTAAATTTTTGTAATCGTAAATTTCGACTAAATTCGTTATTTGTTTTCATTTTTTGT
Source organism: Leptopilina myrica (nomen nudum) (assembly GCA_032872475.1). NCBI lineage: Eukaryota > Metazoa > Arthropoda > Insecta > Hymenoptera > Figitidae > Leptopilina > Leptopilina myrica (nomen nudum). Next base: position 12,057,453 of record CM065467.1, read on the forward strand.
AAACAATGCTGCGCAAACAATACAGTAATTTGTACAAATGGGCATCACTTGAATGTTGCCCGTGTATCTTAAATAAATAAAATAAATAGAATTATACTCAAAAAATTAGTTTTTAAACGATTTCAAAAATTTCTGAAAATAAAAATTTGTCGATTTATTTAATCTTTTTTCTACAAAAAATTTCAAAATTGTTATTATCACTGTTATTCATAAATTTTTTTTATTTTCTAGCAGTATTATACACAAAGCATACGTTTTTAAGAGATTTTGAAAATTTTTTGAAATTTAAAAATCGTCCTTTATTGCTGTATGTTTTTTATGGGAAAATTTAAAATCGTAAAATTCGTCAATTTTTATGCATTTTTATTTTTTTGAAAATTTTCGCAATCGTAAATTTGGACTAAATTCGTTATTTGTTTTCATTTTCTAACAGAATTATACACGAAAAATAAGTTTTTTAACGATTTCACAAATTTCTGAAAATAAAAATTTGTCGATTTTTTTTTATTTCTTTTTCTACAGAAAATTTCAAAATTGTAATTATCATTGTGATTCATAAAATTTTTCTAATTTCTAGCAGTATTATACACAAAACATAAGTTTTAAAAATAAATGAAAAATTTTTGAAATATAAAAGTCGTCCTTTTTTGCTGTATTTTTGCTGTGGGAAAATTCAAAATCGTAAAATTCGACAATTTTTATACATTTTTATTTTTTAAAAATTTTCGCAATCGTAAATTTGGACTTAATTCGTTATTTGTTTTCATTTTCCAACAGAATTATACACGAAAAATCAGTTTTTAAACGATTTCACAAATTTCTGAAAATAAAAATTTGTCGATTTTTTTATTTCTTTTTCAACAGAAAATTTCAAAATTGTTATTATCGCTGCGATTCATAAAATTTTCTTTTTTTCTAGCAGATTTATACACAAATCATAAGTTTTAAAAGAAATTTGAAAAATTTTTGAAATTTAATAGCCGTCCTTTTTTGCTGTATTTTTTCTGTGGGAAAATTCAAAATCGTAAAATTCGTCAATTTTAATGCATTTTTATTTTTTAAAAATTTTCTCAATCGTAAATTTCGACTAAATTCGTTATTTGTTTTCATTTTCCAACAGAATTATACTCAAAAAATCAGTTTTTAAACGATAAACTTACATACGTCATCAATTTTTTATGGAGAAAGTCCTCAAATACGTCCTCATTCTATTAATGAGTAAATCCTCATTTTTTTGCCGAGCAATAACTTACATACGTCATCATTTTTTATCTAGAAAGTCCTCAAATACGTCCTCATTCTAATAATGAGTAAATCCTAAACTACGTACTCATTTTTTTGCCGAGCTATAACTTACATACGTCATCATTTTTTAATCTAGAAAGTCCTCAAATACGTCCTCATTCTATTATTGAGTAAATCCTCAATTACGTCCTCACTTTTTGGCAGAACTATAACTTACATACGTCATCATTTTTTATCGAGAAAGTCCTCAAATACGTCCTCATTCTATTATTGAGTAAATCCTCAACTACGTCCTCATTTTTTTGCCGAGCTATAACTTACATACGTCATCATTTTTTATCGAGAAAGTCCTCAAATACGTCCTCATTCTATTAATGAGTAAATCCTCATTTTTTTGCCGAGCTATAAGTTACATACGTCATCATTTTTTTAACCAGAATGTTCTCAAATACGTCCTCATTCTATTATTGAGTAAATCCTCAATTACGTCCTCACTTTTTGGCAGAACTATAACGTACACACGTCATCATTTGTTATCGAGAAAGTCCTCAAATACGTCCTCATTCTATTAATGAGTAAATCCTCATTTTTTTGCCGAGCTATAACTTACATACGTCATCATTTTTTAATCTAGAAAGTCCTCAAATACGTCCTCATTCTATTATTGAGTAAATCCTCAATTACGTCCTCACTTTTTGGCAGAACTATAACGTACATACGTCATCATTTGTTATCGAGAAAGTCCTCAAATATGTCCTCATTCTATTAATGAGTATATCCTTAACTACGTCCTCATTTTTTGCAGAGCTATAACTTACATACGTCATCATTTTTTATATCGAGAAAGTCCTCAAATACGTCCTCATTCTATTATTGAGTAAATCCTCAATTACGTCCTCACTTTTTGGCAGAACTATAACTTACATACGTCATCATTTTTTATCGAGTGTTACGTCCCAAAAATGGTTTGCAACAATACTATTGTTTTAAAATTGATTTATTTTTAAGCCTAGACTTGCGTCCAATAGCTTGGGAATACTTTCAATATTATTTCTTTAATTTGATTCAATTGATATGGAAATGACACAAAAAAATATTAGCAGAAATAATTCCATACATTCGCATAAGACGTATGAAACATTTCCGGAACTAGGAATGTTTAAATTGACAAGAGAAAGAAAGAAAGAACACAGCAAATTTAAATTGGTACTCACTTTTAATACACTTTAAAGATGATAGAAGTTGAAATTGAATCTGTATGCAGAGATGAAGTCGTTTTGATTTATTATAAACTTGAAACTTGAAATAGAATTAGAACTTGGAACTTGAAATAGAATTTTGAATTTGAACTTGAATAAGAACTTGAATTAGAACTTGAATTAGAACTTGAATAAGAATTTGAATTAGAACTTGAATTAGAACTTGAATTAGAACTTGAATAAGAACTTGAATTAGAACTTGAATTAAGATTTTGAACTTGAACTAGAACTTGGAGAGAACTCTGAGTTATAGTTGACAATTGTTCGAGAACTGACTTTTCCTTAAGGAACACGTATATTTATATAACTATTCCCACTTTCGATTTTCTTAAGGGAGGAAAATTTGGGGAGGAAAATGTTAAAGAAAGGGAAAGAGAGGTTGGGTGTTTTAGGATTGGTTTAAGAAAAAGAAAATGGAGAGAAAATGCATTAAGAAATGAGCCTTATTGGTGAAATTTGGGTCCGTCCCTTTTTCAGGGGTTTAACGCGTAGGAGGATCTTGAAAAAGGGGCTGTGTCTTGACCTTTCTCAACTTCATCTCTCCTTCCAACTCCAATATCTAAAATTTACAAGAATATAGTTATTTTCTTAATTTGTACAATTTTTACTTATTTTATATAACAAAAGTTGAATATTTTGTTTAAACATTATTTGAAATTGATGATTACTAATGTTTATAACAATAAAATAGTTAATTAAAGAATTTTACAATTAATTCCATGTAAATTACATTATTCAATAATTATTTAGTCAATTTGTTAATTAACAAGATATTTTGAAATTAATTGTTAATAAATTGTTTAAAAGTTTATTATTATTAATATTAATAACAATAAATTTGGTATCTTTAATAATTAAACTTATAAATTGATAATTGTTGTATTACTTAAAGAAATATTATAATAATTTTAATAAATTTGTTAATTAACTTATTGTTTAAATATTTATTGTTTAAAAATTATTATTACTAAAATTATTACTAATAAAATTAATAGTTTTGATTAATTTGTAACTGAGTCAGTGAATATTCTGTTTATTAGTTTTATTATTTAATATTTAGTTAATAATTATTTTAAATTGTTAATTAACAATTATTTAATTTTTAATTTATGAACAATTTGTTAAAAATACTCTATTAATTAATAAAACCAATAGCTAAGTTATTGTTTAAATTTTTCTGGTAAGGTATTAATTATTTATTGTTTAAATAATTATTGTTTATTAACAATTTATTTTTAATAATTGATTTTTATTATTATTTTATTTTTATAAAGAAATCTAGTTAAAAATATTAATTTTTGTTAATTATAGTAATATTTATTACTATAATTATTTATAGTAATAATTTATTAAACAATCAATAATTATTAATATTAATTTTGAAATATTAAAGTAAAATATTTAAAAATTATAATTCCGCAATTTCGTGTACATCCATATATACAGTATATTCCTAGAGACTTGCTTTCACTTTGCTGTAGGTATATAGCTATATATATACATGGGTATAGACCTTAATGGGTCTACTCAGATGGGGTCCTTGAGAGTTTCCGTTCAGCTGGGACTAGGGTTTCGAGTTTTTAGGAAAATTTATAACTCATAAATTCACCTTACTTTTCGAGAATTTTGGTTTCTTTAAAATCTGTTTCGCATTTCTACAAGTGTTCTGTTTCCTTTTCCTTTAAAATTAGTTTCGCTATTTCTAAAATCTGTTTAGTTTCTTATTTCATTTTACTTAAAAAGATAAAAAAAAAAGAAAATTCAAAAGAGAAAAGTAAGAGATAAAATTTATGGTACACATGTTTAATTTCACTAAAAGAACGTAGGTTGGTCTACAGGACGTTACACCCCCATCGTAAAATGGTTAGTTGAGGATGCAAGACGAAAAATAACCATAACCTGAGCAAGAATACAATGCTAATTTCTTCTAAAATTTTATAATAGAACAACTTAGGGTTAGGCTTGTTGATTGTGAGATAGTTCTTTGTAATCAAGTGTTTATTTCAAAGCAAAGAATCCTTGTTGTTGTTGTTGAATACTGTTCACTGGATATAAATGTGTTGTCGAATTTCCGGGGTCACACGGTGGGCTGGTAGGTGTGATTGGTTTATTTAGAGATGAACTTCCTTCAGAATCGTTGGATGTGGTGGGAACTGTAACAGTTTCCAAGGGTGTTTCAGGTGCTTTTTGTCTGGTACCCAGATGTACCAAAAGGTGAGAAATAGAACTAACTATCGCTCCTAACAGGTGTATTGACCAACCATAAACAGAGAATAGCGTATACCCCTGTATAAGTGTGTTGAGGATATACTTGATGATTTGGATTAAAGTCACGATGGCAAAAATTCCAGCACTTGCAGTTCCGAAGGTGATGAATCTTTGCCAAATTTTGTTCCAAGTACTGTCAACGAATTTTTCCACGACATCTTCGTTAAAAAGGTTTAATATTCCTTGGTTGTTGGTCACCGTCCGTTGTCCTCCCATACCCATGGCTAGGTCGTTTAGGACTGAAGGTTTTTCTACTGGAAACATAATCTTTTCCTTGAGCTTCCGGATATCATCTTCGGAGTAAATTCCGCTGATGGCTAACTCTCCTGGATTGAGATAATTCCATTCGTTGGTTTTGGATGGTTGTAGGATGACTGGTGCTCGTGCTTCCACTGGCAATGGCAGGATTTTGTACCAATTTTCATTAACTTGGTATAAAGAAGGTAATAAACTGTTACATATTGTTTGTGTTCCTGTTGACTTTAGAATGTGTGTTCTGGGGGTTAAGAAGAAAGTTTTGTTATTCCTTGACACTTGTAATTCCATAAAACAATTTTCTCCATGTTGAACTTTTACTTCTACTGGTGTACACTTGACTATATGAACCACTTCACCCGCAACGAGAGCCATATAACCCGGGTTATTCATTATATCGTAGGCAAATTGATCAGGAGCTACAATTGCTAATGACAAAGAATTTTTTATCGTTTGCTGCTCTATTTTACATTTTTGTTTTATAATATCGGTGTACAAGTTTTTCATCTGTGTTCTAATGTGCTTTTCTACGTATACAAATTTTGAATTAACATAAGTAAATATATCTAAATTTGAGGTTGAAATTCGTTTCTTTTTCGCAAAACTTTCTCTTCCTTTCTTTTCAAAAATAACTAACTTTGGGTGTTCGGTTTTTATAAGACTATATCCGCATAAAAATTCTTCTGATTTTGAAGTTAATGCAAAGGTAATTTCTCCTTTGGTTACGGCGTACACAGTTTGAGGATTGTGAATGTCTAAGTCGACCATTTTGTTAGCTGTACCTTCATACAAAACATTATATTTATCGAATTTACAATAATCAGAGGGCAAGGATTTCCAATACGTGTACCCTGCGTCGTGGTCTATACATCTTTCTTCAGAAAAGGTACATATTGTTCCTGTTTTTAAAATGATTTTATTAGAATCTAATTTTACTGTTGCTAAATGTTCAGACAAAGTTATTTTAACGGAAGCTTGTACAACGACGTCTTTCCAGGACCCATAAGGATCAGAGTACCCTTCGCCTTTGCACCCGCCATCGTTGTCAATTGTGCCTTTAAGTGTAATTGGGTGTGTAGTTGTTTGATTTATTTTTAATCCCGAGATTGAATGTGTATCTGTGATTTTAAAAATACCGGTGGCGTGTGCAATGTCACATACATCTTTGCTAGTCTCCATTATATACTCATTCATACCATTGTGGACTACAGACACGTGTGAGTGCATTCCACAATAATAAATTACTCTATGTATTTCTACCTTACACTGTTTTACCATAGTTTCAGAATATTCACTGACTTGTAATAATTGGATTTGTGTTTCTGTTGTCTGTATGTCGTTTTTAGGTGTTTCGCATTCTCCCACTTGTAGGAGTGATATGGTGGTAATATTTAATTCCCCCACACCGCAGTCGTACCCTATTATTCCCCATACTGAAGAGAATTGGATTAATAAGAGAAAATAAAACATGGACATCATCTGTAACAGAACTTTATAACTATGTTATTTTTCAGTTTTATACATACAAAAAAATTTTTTTTTTTTATTATTAATTAAAATTTTTTTATTTTGGATTAATGTGGGAAATTCTGAGTCTGTTAGCGTGAACTATTTTAAGTTCTTTATTAATTTGAATTTTAATGTTTTGTTTGTTCAGGATTTCAATGATTTTATAAGGACCATTATAATGATTCCCAAATTTACCAGGTGTAGGTCCTGATAAAAGGAAAACATAATCTCCAATTTTAAAATTGATTGGGTTAATGTTTTTATCATAATGTGATTTCGATTTTTCTTTGGATAAAACTTGGTTGTCATAAACAAGTTTTTGAATGCCATTAAGGCGGGATACTAATTCGGTAACATAACCTTTAAAGGTGGGATTCAGGTCACCTTCACGTAAAGGTTCGCTAGAGGGAAGACGAGCTAAACGACCGAAGACTACTTCATACGGCGTGTGTTTCGTACTTTCATGAGTACTAGTATTATAGCTTAGCATAGCTATATCTAACCATTCGTCCCATTCGTTATCAATATCAGTATATTGTTTTAGAAATTCACCGAGTGAATGATGGGAGCGTTCCAAAGAGCCATTAGATTGAGGGTGAAAAGCTGTGGTTCGAAGCTTTTTGATCCTGAATCGTTTGGATACTCTTGTCATTAGTTCACTTAGGAAATTACGTCCTTGGTCCGTTAAGACGATTTTCGGGGAACCGAATATGCAAATAAATCTTTTAATGAACGCATCAGCAATAGTGCTGGATAAAGTATTAGAGAGGGGAATTGCTAAACAAAATTTGGAAAATAGATCTTGGATAGTGAGGATGTACTCATTTCCTTTAGAGGTGGGTTTAAGAGGACCAACAATGTCCATTGCGATTTTATCTAAAGCAACTCCAGGTGTATCAGTTATCACCATTGGTTGTTTAGTTTTTAGCCTAACTAATTTTTTTAATTGGCAATCGAGACATTGTTGAATTCTGCGCGCGACATCATCTTTTAATTTTTCCCAATAATAATTTTGTTTGATTCTGTTATAGGTTTTACTAACACCTTTATGTCCTCCTATTGGACATTTATGACATTCATAGAATATTGCGTCACGTTTATCGATAGGGACATATGTAGTTGTCCCATAGCAAATTAAAATCGTGATTTTAGTTCCTCTAAATACGATATCAATAAGATTTAAAATTTCTGCCCAGTCTAATCCTTCGATTGTTGGACTTTTGGCAATAGAAAATTCATTTTGACTCAAATCTTGTAAGCGTTGTTTTAATTTTTTAAATAAACTAAAGATATTTTCGCGTACTTGAGTCAAGGATAATTTTTCATCATTTTTCAGACAGAGAGAAAATAGAAATCTGTTAGTTTTTCTTTTAATTTGATTGATTTCGCCAAAATTTAATTTTTGTTCGGGACTAATTTTATTATGTTCGACTAATTTCTTGGCACCTTCATCACAAGGAGTACCATTGATATCTACAAAGTAAGCAATATTGTCCGGACGAAATTGAATGGTTTCCCTTGTTTTAATTATTCTTAATCTTTCAATACCGTTAGAGTCTTTGTTTGGGAGCGTTTCTATTATATCCGAATCATCAGAATCGATATCTGAATCAGAGCTTGAAGGGTCTTGATTTAATCTAATTTTATCCCGAGTTTTTGGGATTGGAGGAGGTTCCACGATTTCACCATCGAGTGGATCATCCGAGGCAGGGCGTACGTCTCTTCTTTTCCTCGAAGTTGGGAGGGGTTTAGCTTGCGCTATTTCTTCTCCATCAGAATCTTCTTCACTTTCTTCATAAATGGGTTTAGGTTTCTCTAGATTTCGTTTGGGGTATCTGGGTTTAGGAGGATTTTTTTTTAGAGATTCTAAAATGGAGTGTGTTTTCTCTAATCCCTGTTTTTCAGGTTGGGGTTGTTCTTTAGGTGGACTTGGATTTTGGGGAATTGAATCAGCAGGGGTAGGATTAGTTTCGACAGTTTTATCCTGTTTCTTTTTCTGGGCCCTAGTTACAACATTGACGGATGTACTTTCTACGGGGTTTCGTGAGAGGGCGTCGGCGTTGTTATTCATTTTTCCAGGTTTATGAAAGATTGAATAGTCATACTCGGACAGTTTAAAACGCCATTTCTGAACCCGAGTGTTTAAATCAGCGGATTTAAACCAAACTAGAGGTTGGTGATCTGTGTATATGTTAATTTTTCTTCCATATACGTAAGATCGAAACGCTTGGACAGAGTCTATTACAGCTTTAGCTTCCTTCTCGTAGACTTCATAATTTAATTCAGGACCTCTAAGGACTCGTGAAAAATAAGCGATAGGCTTGTCTTTACCTATCTCTCCTTGGGACAAAACACCTCCAACTGCATAACCTGATGCATCGGTAGTGATATTGTAAGGTTTGTCTAACTCAGGGAATTGTAATAGGGGAGCGTTACATAGCAAATCTTTTAATTCTTCAAAAGCATCATGGGCTTTTTCATTCCATTGGAATTCTACATCCTTTTCTAACAATTTACTTAGAGGTTTAGCAATTTTAGAAAAATTCTTAATAAATCTTCTATAGTAGCCGGCTAAACCTAAAAATTCTCGAATTTTCCTAATATTTGTGGGGGCAGGAAAGTTTCTTACTGCTTCAATTTTCTTTGGGTCAGGACTGAGACCATCTTTACTTAGTTTATGACCAAGGTAACTAACTTCTGTTCTTAAAAATTCGCATTTGTCGGTTTGTAATTTTAAATTGGCCTGAACTAATCTTTCCATTAATTGATGGAATTTCCTATCATGTTCTTCGATACTGTTGGCATATATGACAATATCGTCTAAATAAACAAACAACGTCTCACCTTGGAGTCCCTGAAGAACGGTATCCATTAGTCTTTGAAACGTTGATGGAGCAGTTTTTAAACCAAAGGGCATCCTAACGAACTCGTAATGTCCGAAGGGTGTGCTAAAAGCGGTTTTATGAGAATCTTTGGGATCTAGTTTGATTTGAAGGAAACCTTTTGCTAAATCTATAATTGAATAATATTTAGCTCCTCCAACTTGATCAAAAATTTCCGTAATATTTGGCAATGGATAACTATCACTAATGGTCTTTTCATTTAGCCATCGGAAATCTAAAACGACTCTCCATTTTACGATGCCTTGGGAATCTGGTTTTTTTGGTACTATCCATAAGGGAATGTTGTAAGAAGAATTAGAAGGTTTTATGATTTTCATTTTCAAAAGTTCTTTCATTTGTTTAATAATCTCTTCTTTTAAAGCGTGTGGAAATTTGTACTGTTTAGTATTTACAGGAATATCATCAATAGTAGGAATTCTATGCATGATGGCATTTGTACCAGGTAAATCATCTCCCGGTAAATAAAAGCTAGACCTATATTGGTTTACTAAATTCAATATATGTTGCTTTTCTTTTTCTTGCAAATGGTCTAAACGAAGGAAATCAGCGATGTTATTTTTTTTAAAACGTTCTAATTCTTCTTCTTCCTCTTGATAGTAGGGGTTAGAAGGATCTAAATAGAAATCTTCATTTACATCTAGATTTTTCCCTAACTCATGGGTGTTAACCTGAAAAATATATTTCTCTTTTACATTTTTCAAAGAGGTTGAGTAGTTGAATTCAAATTCAATGTCAGTGGGTTTGACTACGTCAATAGAATAAACGGGAACGTCTTCATTTTCTTGACAATAATACAAACAATTTTGTTTTCTTTTCGTGTTAGGGGAGGGTGTTTTAAATTTGAAGTTGTAAGCTGATTCTCCAATTACTACTACTGAATTTTCAAAATCAATAATAATTTGTCCATCTTGACAGAATCTGGCTCCTAAAATAGCTTGAGCGGGTAGATCGATATCATCAGAAACAACTTGGAAAGGAGAACGAACTCCATATACAAAAAGATCAGTACTACCCATGGTTTGAATTACATTACCACCGACTCCTTTTAAAAATTGTTTTTCGTTTGTTATGATAGGGTCGCCTGGCAACATTAATTCGTCCTTGAGAATGTTACATTCAGAACCTGTGTCAATTAGAAAGTCTGAGGTATTTTTTGTAAAACCATTTTTAATAAACATGTATGGAAGTTGTCCTAATACGTTAGTGTCTTCTATACTGTACACGTCATTTGTATTATTTTGTGTAATTGTCTGTCGTCTCATTCTAATTTCAACGTTATCAATTTCTAAATTTTGGGTTAAAAAGTTCAATTTACTTTGGGTTTTTACAAAAAATTGTATTCCGAGTATTCCGTCATAAGGTATGGACGTGTCGTCTGGTACTATTAAAAAGTCAATTTCGTAACCGATCATTTTTAATGTAATTTGTCCTAAGGTTTCTGATGATTCTCCACCTATTCCAAAGATTTTATAGATTTTTGTTTTATCTATAACGCGATCTTTAGGTACGCATTTTAATTTTAAAAGATTCGCTTCTGCTCCTGTATCTAACAAAACTTCAATATTATCAGTTTCTCGGGAAATTTTTAAATTAATATAAGGACTGTTTTTGCGATCGATTTTATTAAGAGAGTTTATTCGCAAGGTACACCCTCGAACTTCACCGGCTTCATTGAGCGCTCGGAATGATTTGGAGTCTTCATGTTCGCGCTCACCATGTGAAGACCACTTGCGTTTCCCGAATTTCTAGCGTTGTTAATTGTCCTTTTTATACAATGTTGTATAACGTGACCGGGTTTTTTGCAATACGCACATGTTTCTTCTAAATTATCATTAACATTGGAATTTCTACATCTCGCCGCAATATGACCTATGCCATTGCATAATTGGCATTGAAATTGCGCCCTAGAATTACCCGTTCGATTTTGAGTTCTACAATCGTCTGTAGAATGAGAATTTGTTTTGCAAAATTTGCAAAATTTGTTAGATTTTAATTGGTAACACGTTTTAGCATTGTGTCCAGGTTTTTCGCAAATTTGACACAAGATGGGAGTTTGTTTTTGTCGGCAGAATTTTTCTGAGTGTCCAGTTTGTTTACAAATTGGACAAATTTGAATTTTATAACACGTACGAGCTTCATGACCCATACGATCGCAAATTTGACATTTCATTTGTGTATCTCTATCTTTAAGGTAACATTGATCGCGATTATGATTTGTATTTTTGCAAATTTCGCAGTATTTAGAGGTTTGTTTTTCGCAATGGGTGGCTTCATGGCCTTCTTCCTTACACAATTGGCAAGTATAAATTTCACGTTTCCTAATAGCTTTTGTTTCTAAATTATTACTAGTTCTACCTTTTTGTAAAGTCAATTTTCTTTCGACCTTGATTGCATTTTTAATTAGTTCATTAATATCGGCATGAACTCCTATTTTATTTTCAATTTCAGGAAGTAATCCTTCTCTGAAAGTGTCTATTACATCTGTCTGAGTTTCTGCGATAAAGGCAGCGTCTGCGTTGCCGGCCGCAGCGCGTTGGGCTTCTATTATCCTATTCCCTATGTCCTTAATTCTGTTCGCGAAAGTGATGACTTTTTCATCTTCTCGTTGGTACTCATTACCTAGATCGCCTAATAATTGTTTGACGGATCTACTTACGATATAAATATCTTTAAGGAAGTTGGATAGAGCGTCTATCGTTTCAAAATTTTGCCCTGAAATCGTTTCTTGGGCTTCGCCGCAAATTTTGGTTCTAATTAATTTAGTTAAATTGCCTTCGGCGGCTGGACCTATCATGTCCCTAGCTTCGATACATCCTCTTAAGAAAAGCGTTACTGGAATATTCGAACCATCAAATTCTGGTACTATTTTGATTGCGTCAGTTAGACTAACTGTCTGATTTAAGGGAACAGGGATAGCCATGTTTAATGGTAAAATTTCCACTGGCTCCAAAGTTAAATTTACTAACGAATTTGAAGTTAAAACTGTGGTTTGATCATCCAAATCACCTGAATCGGAAAAGCTCAATTCCTTTCTATAAGGAGTTGAATGAAAAATATTTTGATTGGTTGATGTTGAAGGAATATTAAAATTTGGTTGTGTAGTATTATTGTAGAAATTGAAACTATTTTCCAAAAATTGTGATGATTCTAAATTAGAATCAGAAAAAGATTTTTGTAATTTATTAGATTCTTTGAACAAGGGATCTTTTATTTTAGCTTTTTGATGAGGCGATCGAACAATTTTTTTAGATGTAACAAAAGGGTTAAAAGCTTCTATTTCATTTAGTAATTCTAAATCGTCTTTTGCTTGTAATCTAGTGATTGGACTCATAGAGGAAGGAGAACGATAATAATAGAAAAGATTTTATTTTACTAGTTTTATTTTAATTAAGATCTTATAGTTGTACAATTTCTATATATAAAAAAAAATAAAAAAAAATATATATATTCTTAGTGTAATTAAAATTATTTATTACATTCTTTACATATTAAAGGATTATTTAAATGAATACATAAATTTTTCCTGAATAAAAGTATTTTTGTATCCAAATTTAATTTTTGGAAAACAGAAGGATGTATTAATCCTTTTTTTCTAGTTTATCCACCTTAGAAAATTCCTCTTTAGGTAAAGGTGGTTGAAAGGGAGGATCCTTTGGTAAGGGTGGACTAACTTCCGGTTCTTTAGTTTTATTTTCTAATTTTAACCGCCTGAATTCCTCTAAGGGTAGCCACTTTTCTCCACCCAAAATCTTTTCCTGCATACGCTTATTCTTTAAACTTTTCCTCTGTTGTTTAGACAGTCGTCGGGGTTTAGTAAAGTATCCAGGCACTAAAAAAAAGTAAAGAAAATTTTATGCAAAAAAAAAATTTGTATACACACAAAGAAAGAAAAAGGAATTAATCAATTTCTATCAACTCAATGTCATCAGAAGAATCCATTGTTCCATTTCTAGCTTGGTTTTCCTCAAGAATTGCCCTATTTCTCTGTATCAAGGCTTCTTCAATTGTGAGGTCAATTTCAACAAAATTATTATCCTGATCAATATTATTTAATTGGACTAAATTTTCGGTTGGAATTCTAATATTTGGTTTGACAATAGCCGTAGGCTTAATAATTACAATTTGTTTAGTTAAATTATTAAAAATTAATGAGGTTGTTGGAATAGAATTAAATTTTTTTGTACCTCTTTTTCTACGATTAGATGGTTTAGGATTAAGGTTATCCATTATAAAGATAATTTATTCATACTCTACTAAAATGAACATAATTCACTCGAGAGACAGAATTTAACACAAAATTAATTAATATTACAAAGAATAAAAATTAATCTTTTTAATTATTTATTTTATAGAATGGATGGATAATTTTGGATAATTGGAACAAGAAAAATAATTCTTACTCTTCTAAAATGGAGGTACCACTCGAGAGACCGAATTTTAGAGAATTAATTATTATTAAAAATAAAATTAATTTCTATTTCCTTTAAATAAGAAAAATCAAGATGTTAAAGGCTGCAGAAGCACAAATAAATATTAAACTTATAATACTTCCGCGCGTATTAACTGTAAGAATTTATTAAAACTTTTTTAAAAAAAATTTTAACAAATTTCACAACTCTTGAATATTTCAAAGGTTTTGGTTGAAAGGAAATTTGATAAGGAATCGAGGTTTTTCTGTACCTTTTTCTTTTACTATTAATAAAATAGATTCTTTATAAAAAGATTTAGTATTATTAATATTAGTGAAATTTTCAATATTAATTTTCTTCATAATTATTCAGAATAACAATAATAATTTTGTTGAAATTTGAACTATTTTTAGAATTCTAAAGAAAAATCAATTATTTGATAGATTTAGAAAAAAAAAATTAAAATTTATTCAATAATTAGAAAAAAAACCTTGACAAAGAATATTTCAATTATTCTCGAATGTTTAATTTAGCGAAAGCAACATCAAGTTGATCGATTAGGTCTGCTTTATTTTCAACAGTTGTACTTGGAATAACTTCCCTAATAATATCAATTAATTGTCGATTAACATTTGTTAAAATAAGAACAGCCTTTTTTAATTTTTCACTTTGATCTAACAAAAATTCTGTAGTTTTCCAATGTTCTTTCTCTAAATCTGAATTGATGTCAATTGTTTTATTAATTTGATAAATTGCATTATAAAGTTTTACAGTTTTATCATTATTAGAGATTAACATTTTAATTATTTGAAAACATAGGGAACAAAATAGTCTCTTTGACACTTAGTTAAATGATATTCCAATTCTAATTCCCTAACTTCATGTGTGTTGTCTCTAGGGCATAAAATCTTTTTTTCTGATGCAGGGTAATTATTCTCACGACATTTATAAAGGTGTCTTGTCATACGTTCTTTTAAAATTCTGTGTGAAGGGTCGTATGGACAAGTATCACAATCTTTTCTAACAGGAACGTAACTCATTTCAAAAATTTCAAAAATTTATTTTCATATATCAATATTTATATATATATATATGTATAAAAAAAAAATTTAAAAATTTAAAAATATTATTAAAAACCGCGAGGGCTTCGTGTTCGCGAAATAATGCTCAAGATTCGCGACTAGTATGCAACTGTCACGCGAGGACTCTATACCTACTGTAAGTACGAGGAAGAAAGACAGAATTTATTAAACAATTTTTTTAAATAAAATATTTACTGTAAAATTTTGAAAATATAATTTTCTTAATTCGCGATATCCAGAAAAATGAAAAATCGTATTTAGAATCGCGAGGGACTTCGCGTTCGCGAGATAACGCTCGGGAGTCGCGGGTACTAGGCCGCGAGTAAGCAGGGACTCTACCTGCTACGTCACACGTGAGGCTCTATGCCCACTGTAGGTGCGAGAGAGAAAGACATAATTTCCATTAGAGTAAGAGAGAGAGACAATTTTACTATGTTGAACAATATTTTTAAATAAAATATTTAATACAAAATTTTGAAAATATAATTTTCTTAATTCACGAGATTCAGAAAAATCAAAAATCGTATCTAGAACCGCGAGGGACTTCGCGTTCGCGAGTTAACGCTCGGGAGTCGCGGGTACTAGGCCGCGAGTGCGCGGGGACTCTACCTGCTACGTCACTTGTGAGGCGGCGCGCTGGTAATGGGAGTGAGAGAGAAAGGACTACAATCCCATTAGTGCGAGAGAGAAAACAAATGTTCCCATTGGTATGAGAGAGAAACTCAAAAATTTTAATAAAAATCTTAAAAATGATCGTAGAACTTCCATTCAAATTTTAAAAATGATATTAAAGGGGGGTGTATCTATAGGGGGGGTGCCAAAATCGTTTAAGCTTGTCAGAATTAGCGAGGGACCAACGGTTCGCGAGATAACGCTCGAGATTCGCGGGTCATGCGCAGTACTATTCAATGGGCCCAACGTGTACAAGGGGAGATACTACCATGGGAGTGAGAGAGAAAGCACTACTTGATTAAAAGAAAGGGAAATGTTCACGCTTACCGTGCGTTACACATTAAAATTCAAATTTGAAAATTAAATTGTTTATGATATTTAATAATTATTTAATTTAATTTAAAAAAAAATTTTTTATTTATAAAATAGACTCAAAATTTCTCACGAATTAAAAATTGAAAATTAATTGGATTTATAATAGAGAAAATAGAAAGAAAATCAATTGAATAATAAAAAGAAATTTTGAAAGTTATCCCCCCGGGGCCTCCAAAAATTATAGTATGTTACGTCCCAAAAATGGTTTGCAACAATACTATTGTTTTAAAATTGATTTATTTTTAAGCCTAGACTTGCGTCCAATAGCTTGGGAATACTTTCAATATTATTTCTTTAATTTGATTCAATTGATATGGAAATGACACAAAAAAATATTAGCAGAAATAATTCCATACATTCGCATAAGACGTATGAAACATTTCCGGAACTAGGAATGTTTAAATTGACAAGAGAAAGAAAGAAAGAACACAGCAAATTTAAATTGGTACTCACTTTTAATACACTTTAAAGATGATAGAAGTTGAAATTGAATCTGGATGCAGAGATGAAGTCGTTTTGATTTATTATAAACTTGAAACTTGAAATAGAATTAGAACTTGGAACTTGAAATAGAATTTTGAATTTGAACTTGAATAAGAACTTGAATTAGAACTTGAATAAGGATTTTGAATTAGAACTTGAATTAGAACTTGAATAAGAACTTGAATTAGAACTTGAATTAAGATTTTGAACTTGAACTAGAACTTGGAGAGAACTCTGAGTTATAGTTGACAATTGTTCGAGAACTGACTTTTCCTTAAGGAACACGTATATTTATATAACTATTCCCACTTTCGATTTTCTTAAGGGAGGAAAATTTGGGGAGGAAAATGTTAAAGAAAGGGAAAGAGAGGTTGGGTGTTTTAGGATTGGTTTAAGAAAAAGAAAATGGAGAGAAAATGCATTAAGAAATGAGCCTTATTGGTGAAATTTGGGTCCGTCCCTTTTTCAGGGGTTTAACGCGTAGGAGGATCTTGAAAAAGGGGCTGTGTCTTGACCTTTCTCAACTTCATCTCTCCTTCCAACTCCAATTTCTAAAATTTACAAGAATATAGTTATTTTCTTAATTTGTACAATTTTTACTTATTTTATATAACAAAAGTTGAATATTTTGTTTAAACATTATTTGAAATTGATGATTACTAATGTTTATAACAATAAAATAGTTAATTAAAGAATTTTACAATTAATTCGATGTAAATTACACTATTCAATAATTATTTAGTCAATTTGTTAATTAACAAGATATTTTGAAATTAATTGTTAATAAATTGTTTAAAAGTTTATTATTGTTAATATTAATAACAATAAATTTGGTATCTTTAATAATTAAACTTATAAATTGATAATTGTTGTATTACTTAAAGAAATATTATTAATATTAATTTTGAAATATTAAAGTAAAATATTTAAAAATCATAATTCCGCAATTTCGTGTACATCTATATATACAGTATATTCCTAGAGACTTGCTTTCACTTTGCTGTAGGTATATAGCTATATATATACATGGGTATAGACCTTAATGGGTCTACTCAGATGGGGTCCTTGAGAGTTTCCGTTCAGCTGAGACTAGGGTTTCGAGTTTTCAGGAAAATTTATAACTCATAAATTCACCTTACTTTCGAGAATTTTGGTTTCTTTAAAATCTGTTTCGCATTTCTACAAGTGTTCTGTTTCCTTTTCATTTAAAATTAGTTTCGCTATTTCTAAAATCTGTTTAGTTTCTTATTTCATTTTATTTAAAAAGATAAAAAAAAGAAAATTCAAAAGAGAAAAGTAAGAGATAAAATTTATGGTACACATGTTTAATTTCACTAAAAGAACGTTGGTTGGTCTACAGGACGTTACACGAGAAAGTCCTCAACTACGTCCTCATTTTTTGCAGAGCTATAACTTACATACGTCATCATTTTTTATATCGAGAAAGTCCTCAAATACGTCCACATTCTAATAATGAGTAAATCCTCAACTACGTCCTCATTTTTTTGCCGAGCTATAACTTACATAAGTCAGTATTTTTTATATCGAGAAAGTCCTCAAATACGTCCTCATTCTATTATTGAGTAAATCCTCAATTACGTCCTCACTTTTTGGCAGAACTATAACTTACATACGTCATCATTTTTTATCGAGAAAGTCCTCAAATACGTCCACATTCTAATAATGAGTAAATCCTCAACTACGTCCTCATTTTTTTGCCGAGCTATAACTTACATACGTCATAATTTTTTTTATCTAGAAAGTCCTCAAATACGTTCTTATTCTATTAATGAGTAAATCCTCAACTACGTCCTCATTTTTTTGCCGAGCTATAACTTACATACGTCATCATTTTTTATATCGAGAAAGTCCTCAAATACGTCCTCATTCTATTATTGAGTAAATCCTCAATTACGTTTTCATTTTTTTGCCGAGCTATAACTTACATACGTCATTATTTTTTATATCGAGAAAGTCCTCAAATACGTTCTTATTCTATTAATGAGTAAATCCTCAACTACGTCCTCATTTTTTTGCCGAGCTATAACTTACATACGTCATCATTTTTTATATCGAGAAAGTCCTCAAATACGTCCTTATTCTATTATTGAGTAAATCCTCAACTACGTCCTCATTTTTTTGCCGAGCTATAACTTACATACGTCATCATTTTTTATATCGAGAAAGTCCTCAAATACGTCCACATTCTAATAATGAGTAAATCCTCAACTACGTCCTCATTTTTTTGCCGAGCTATAACTTACATACGTCATCATTTTTTTATCTAGAAAGTCCTCAAATACGTCCTCATTCTATTAATGAGTAAATCCTCAACTACGTCCTCATTTTTTTGCCGAGCTATAACTTACATACGTCATCATTTTTTATATCGAGAAAGTCCTCAAATACGTCCTCATTCTATTAATGAGTAAATCCTCAACTACGTCCTCATTTTTTTGCCGAGCTATAACTTACATACGTCATCATTTTTTATATCGAGAAAGTCCTCAAATACGTCCACATTCTAATAATGAGTAAATCCTCAACTACGTCCTCATTTTTTTGCCGAGCTATAACTTACATACGTCATCATTTTTTATATCGAGAAAGTCCTCAAATACGTCCTCATTCTATTATTAAGTAAATCCTCAACTACGTTCTCATTTTTTTGCCGAGCTATAACTTACATACGTCATCATTTTTTATATCGAGAAAGTCCTCAAATACGTCCTCATTCTATTATTGAGTAAATCCTCAACTACGTCCTCATTTTTTTGCCGAGCTATAACTTACATACGTCATCATTTTTTATATCGAGAAAGTCCTCAAATACGTCCACATTCTAATAATGAGTAAATCCTCAACTACGTCCTCATTTTTTTGCCGAGCTATAACTTACATACGTCATCATTTTTTATATCGAGAAAGTCCTCAAATACGTCCTCATTCTATTATTGAGTAAATCCTCAACTACGTCCTCATTTTTTTGCCGAGCTATAACTTACATACGTCATCATTTTTTATATCGAGAAAGTCCTCAAATACGTCCTCATTCTATTATTGAGTAAATCCTCAACTACGTCCTCATTTTTTTGCCGAGCTATAACTTACATACGTCATCATTTTTTATATCGAGAAAGTCCTCAAATACGTCCTCATTCTATTATTGAGTAAATCCTCAACTACGTCCTCATTTTTTTGCCGAGCTATAACTTACATACGTCATCATTTTTTATATCGAGAAAGTCCTCAAATACGTTCTTATTCTATTAATGAGTAAATCCTCAACTACGTCCTCATTTTTTTGCCGAGCTATAACTTACATACGTCATCATTTTTTATATCGAGAAAGTCCTCAAATACGTCCTCATTCTATTATTGAGTAAATCCTCAACTACGTCCTCATTTTTTTGCCGAGCTATAACTTACATACGTCATTATTTTTTATATCGAGAAAGTCCTCAAATACGTTCTTATTCTATTAATGAGTAAATCCTCAACTACGTCCTCATTTTTTTGCCGAGCTATAACTTACATACGTCATCATTTTTTATATCGAGAAAGTCCTCAAATACGTCCTCATTCTATTATTGAGTAAATCCTCAACTACGTCCTCATTTTTTTGCCGAGCTATAACTTACATACGTCATCATTTTTTATATCGAGAAAGTCCTCAAATACGTCCTCATTCTATTATTGAGTAAATCCTCAACTACGTCCTCATTTTTTTGCCGAGCTATAACTTACATACGTCATCATTTTTTATATCGAGAAAGTCCTCAAATACGTCCTCATTCTATTAATGAGTAAATCCTCAACTACGTCCTCATTTTTTTGCCGAGCTATAACTTACATACGTCATCATTTTTTATATCGAGAAAGTCCTCAAATACGTCCTCATTCTATTATTGAGTAAATCCTCAATTACGTTTTCATTTTTTTGCCGAGCTATAACTTACATACGTCATCATTTTTTATATCGAGAAAGTCCTCAAATACGTCCACATTCTATTAATGAGTAAATCCTCAACTACGTCCTCATTTTTTTGCCGAGCTATAACTTACATACGTCATCATTTTTTATATCGAGAAAGTCCTCAAATACGTCCACATTCTATTAATGAGTAAATCCTCAACTACGTCCTCATTTTTTTGCCGAGCTATAACTTACATACGTCATCATTTTTTATATCGAGAAAGTCCTCAAATACGTCCTCATTCTATTATTGAGTAAATCCTCAACTACGTCCTCATTTTTTTGCCGAGCTATAACTTACATACGTCATCATTTTTTATATCGAGAAAGTCCTCAAATACGTCCACATTCTATTAATGAGTAAATCCTCAACTACGTCCTCATTTTTTTGCCGAGCTATAACTTACATACGTCATCATTTTTTATATCGAGAAAGTCCTCAAATACGTCCTCATTCTATTATTGAGTAAATCCTCAACTACGTCCTCATTTTTTTGCCGAGCTATAACTTACATACGTCATCATTTTTTATATCGAGAAAGTCCTCAAATACGTCCACATTCTATTAATGAGTAAATCCTCAACTACGTCCTCATTTTTTTGCCGAGCTATAACTTACATACGTCATCATTTTTTATATCGAGAAAGTCCTCAAATACGTCCACATTCTATTAATGAGTAAATCCTCAACTACGTCCTCATTTTTTTGCCGAGCTATAACTTACATACGTCATCATTTTTTATATCGAGAAAGTCCTCAAATACGTCCACATTCTAATAATGAGTAAATCCTCAACTACGTCCTCATTTTTTTGCCGAGCTATAACTTACATACGTCATCATTTTTTATATCGAGAAAGTCCTCAAATACGTCCTCATTCTATTATTGAGTAAATCCTCAATTACGTCCTCATTTTTTTGCCGAGCTATAACTTACATACGTCATCATTTTTTATCGAGAAAGTCCTCAAATACGTCCTCATTCTATTAATGAGTAAATCCTCAACTACGTCCTCATTTTTTTGCCGAGCTATAACTTACATACGTCATCATTTTTTATATCGAGAAAGTCCTCAAATACGTCCACATTCTAATAATGAGTAAATCCTCAACTACGTCCTCATTTTTTTGCCGAGCTATAACTTACATACGTCATCATTTTTTATATCGAGAAAGTCCTCAAATACGTCCTTATTCTATTATTGAGTAAATCCTCAACTACGTCCTCATTTTTTTGCCGAGCATTAACTTTTATACGTCATCATTTTTTTATCTAGAAAGTCCTCAAATACGTCCTCATTCTATTAATGAGTAAATCCTCAACTACGTCCTCATTTTTTTGCCGAGCTATAACTTACATACGTCATCATTTTTTATATCGAGAAAGTCCTCAAATACGTCCTCATTCTATTATTGAGTAAATCCTCAATTACGTTTTCATTTTTTTGCCGAGCTATAACTTACATACGTCATTATTTTTATATCGAGAAAGTCCTCAAATACGTCCTCATTCTATTATTGAGTAAATCCTCAATTACGTCCTCACTTTTTGGCAGAACTATAACTTACATACGTCATCATTTTTATCGAGAAAGTCCTCAAATACGTCCTTATTCTATTATTGAGTAAATCCTCATCTACGTCCTAATTTTTTTGCTGAGCTATAACTTACATACGTCATCATTTTTTATATCGAGAAAGTCCTCAAATACGTCCTCATTCTATTAATGAGTAAATCCTCAACTACGTCCTCATTTTTTTGCCGAGCTATAACTTACATACGTCATCATTTTTTATATCGAGAAAGTCCTCAAATACGTCCTCATTCTATTAATGAGTAAATCCTCAACTACGTCCTCATTTTTTTGCCGAGCTATAACTTACATACGTCATCATTTTTTATATCGAGAAAGTCCTCAAATTCGTCCTCATTCTATTATTGAGTAAATCCTCAATTACGTCCTCATTTTTTTGCCGAGCTATAACTTACATAAGTCATAATTTTTTTATCTAGAAAGTCCTCAAATACGTTCTTATTCTATTAATGAGTAAATCCTCAACTACGTCCTCATTTTTTTGCCGAGCTATAACTTACATACGTCATCATTTTTTATATCGAGAAAGTCCTCAAATACGTCCTCATTCTATTATTGAGTAAATCCTCAATTACGTCCTCATTTTTTTGCCGAGCTATAACTTACATACGTCATCATTTTTTATATCGAGAAAGTCCTTAAATACGTCCTTATTCTATTATTGAGTAAATCCTCAACTACGTCCTCATTTTTTTGCCGAGCTATAACTTACATACGTCATCATTTTTTATATCGAGAAAGTCCTCAAATACGTCCTCATTCTATTATTGAGTAAATCCTCAATTACGTTTTCATTTTTTTGCCGAGCATTAACTTTTATACGTCATCATTTTTTTATCTAGAAAGTCCTCAAATACGTCCTCATTCTATTAATGAGTAAATCCTCAACTACGTCCTCATTTTTTTGCCGAGCTATAACTTACATACGTCATCATTTTTTATATCGAGAAAGTCCTCAAATACGTCCACATTCTAATAATGAGTAAATCCTCAACTACGTCCTCATTTTTTTGCCGAGCTATAACTTACATACGTCATTATTTTTTATATCGAGAAAGTCCTCAAATACGTCCTCATTCTATTATTGAGTAAATCCTCAATTACGTCCTCATTTTTTGCCGAGCATTAACTTTTATACGTCATCATTTTTTATATCGAGAAAGTCCTCAAATACGTCCTCATTCTATTATTGAGTAAATCCTCAACTACGTCCTAATTTTTTTGCCGAGCTATAACTTACATACGTCATCATTTTTTATATCGAGAAAGTCCTCAAATACGTCCTTATTCTATTATTGAGTAAATCCTCAACTACGTCCTCATTTTTTTGCCGAGCTATAACTTACATACGTCATCATTTTTTATATCGAGAAAGTCCTCAAATACGTTCTTATTCTATTAATGAGTAAATCCTTAACTACGTCCTCATTTTTTGCAGAGCTATAACTTACATACGTCATCATTTTTTATATCGAGAAAGTCCTCAAATACGTCCACATTCTAATAATGAGTAAATCCTCAACTACGTCCTCATTTTTTTGCCGAGCTATAACTTACATACGTCATCATTTTTTATATCGAGAAAGTCCTCAAATACGTCCTCATTCTATTAATGAGTAAATCCTCAACTACGTCCTCATTTTTTTGCAGAGCTATAACTTACATACGTCATCATTTTTTATATCGAGAAAGTCCTCAAATACGTCCACATTCTATTAATGAGTAAATCCTCAACTACGTCCTCATTTTTTTGCCGAGCTATAACTTACATACGTCATCATTTTTTATATCGAGAAAGTCCTCAAATACGTCCTCATTCTATTATTGAGTAAATCCTCAACTACGTCCTAATTTTTTTGCCGAGCTATAACTTACATACGTCATCATTTTTTATATCGAGAAAGTCCTCAAATACGTCCTCATTCTATTATTGAGTAAATCCTCAACTACGTCCTCATTTTTTTGCCGAGCTATAACTTACATACGTCATCATTTTTTATATCGAGAAAGTCCTTAAATACGTCCTTATTCTATTATTGAGTAAATCCTCAACTACGTCCTCATTTTTTTGCCGAGCTATAACTTACATACGTCATTATTTTTTATATCGAGAAAGTCCTCAAATACGTCCTCATTCTATTATTGAGTAAATCCTCAACTACGTCCTCATTTTTTTGCCGAGCTATAACTTACATACGTCATTATTTTTTATATCGAGAAAGTCCTCAAATACGTCCTCATTCTATTAATGAGTAAATCCTCAACTACGTCCTCATTTTTTTGCCGAGCTATAACTTACATACGTCATCATTTTTTATCGAGAAAGTCCTCAAATACGTCCTCATTCTATTAATGAGTAAATCCTCAACTACGTCCTCATTTTTTTGCCGAGCTATAACTTACATACGTCATCATTTTTTATATCGAGAAAGTCCTCAAATACGTCCTCATTCTATTATTGAGTAAATCCTCAACTACGTCCTCATTTTTTTGCCGAGCTATAACTTACATACGTCATCATTTTTTATATCGAGAAAGTCCTCAAATACGTCCACATTCTATTAATGAGTAAATCCTCAACTACGTCCTCATTTTTTTGCCGAGCTATAACTTACATACGTCATCATTTTTTATATCGAGAAAGTCCTCAAATTCGTCCTCATTCTATTATTGAGTAAATCCTCAATTACGTCCTCATTTTTTTGCCGAGCTATAACTTACATACGTCATCATTTTTTATATCGAGAAAGTCCTCAAATACGTCCTCATTCTATTATTGAGTAAATCCTCAACTACGTCCTCATTTTTTTGCCGAGCTATAACTTACATACGTCATCATTTTTTATATCGAGAAAGTCCTCAAATACGTCCTCATTCTATTATTGAGTAAATCCTCAACTACGTCCTCATTTTTTTGCCGAGCTATAACTTACATACGTCATCATTTTTTATATCGAGAAAGTCCTCAAATACGTCCTCATTCTATTATTGAGTAAATCCTCAACTACGTCCTCATTTTTTTGCCGAGCTATAACTTACATACGTCATCATTTTTTATATCGAGAAAGTCCTCAAATACGTCCTCATTCTATTATTGAGTAAATCCTCAACTACGTCCTCATTTTTTTGCCGAGCTATAACTTACATACGTCATCATTTTTTATATCGAGAAAGTCCTCAAATACGTCCTCATTCTATTATTGAGTAAATCCTCAACTACGTCCTCATTTTTTTGCCGAGCTATAACTTACATACGTCATCATTTTTTATATCGAGAAAGTCCTCAAATACGTCCTCATTCTATTATTGAGTAAATCCTCAACTACGTCCTCATTTTTTTGCCGAGCTATAACTTACATACGTCATCATTTTTTATATCGAGAAAGTCCTCAAATACGTCCTCATTCTATTAATGAGTAAATCCTCAACTACGTCCTCATTTTTTTGCCGAGCTATAACTTACATACGTCATCATTTTTTATATCGAGAAAGTCCTCAAATACGTCCTCATTCTATTATTGAGTAAATCCTCAACTACGTCCTCATTTTTTTGCCGAGCTATAACTTACATACGTCATCATTTTTTATATCGAGAAAGTCCTCAAATACGTCCTTATTCTATTATTGAGTAAATCCTCAACTACGTCCTCATTTTTTTGCCGAGCTATAACTTACATACGTCATCATTTTTTATATCGAGAAAGTCCTCAAATACGTCCTCATTCTATTAATGAGTAAATCCTCAACTACGTCCTCATTTTTTTGCCGAGCTATAACTTACATACGTCATCATTTTTTATATCGAGAAAGTCCTCAAATACGTCCTCATTCTATTATTGAGTAAATCCTCAACTACGTCCTCATTTTTTTGCCGAGCTATAACTTACATACGTCATCATTTTTTATATCGAGAAAGTCCTCAAATACGTCCTCATTCTATTATTGAGTAAATCCTCAATTACGTCCTCACTTTTTTGCAGAACTATAACTTACATACGTCATCATTTTTTATCGAGAAAGTCCTCAAATACGTCCTCATTCTATTAATGAGTAAATCCTCAACTACGTCCTCATTTTTTTGCCGAGCTATAACTTACATACGTCATCATTTTTTATATCGAGAAAGTCCTCAAATACGTCCTTATTCTATTATTGAGTAAATCCTCAACTACGTCCTCATTTTTTTGCCGAGCTATAACTTACATACGTCATCATTTTTTATATCGAGAAAGTCCTCAAATACGTTCTTATTCTATTAATGAGTAAATCCTCAACTACGTCCTCATTTTTTTGCCGAGCTATAACTTACATACGTCATCATTTTTTATATCGAGAAAGTCCTCAAATACGTCCTCATTCTATTATTGAGTAAATCCTCAATTACGTCCTCATTTTTTTGCCGAGCTATAACTTACATACGTCATCATTTTTTATATCGAGAAAGTCCTCAAATACGTCCTCATTCTATTATTGAGTAAATCCTCAACTACGTCCTCATTTTTTTGCCGAGCTATAACTTACATACGTCATCATTTTTTATATCGAGAAAGTCCTCAAATACGTCCTCATTCTATTATTGAGTAAATCCTCAACTACGTCCTCATTTTTTTGCCGAGCTATAACTTACATACGTCATCATTTTTTATATCGAGAAAGTCCTCAAATACGTCCTCATTCTATTATTGAGTAAATCCTCAACTACGTCCTCATTTTTTTGCCGAGCTATAACTTACATACGTCATCATTTTTTATATCGAGAAAGTCCTCAAATACGTCCTCATTCTATTATTGAGTAAATCCTCAACTACGTCCTCATTTTTTTGCCGAGCTATAACTTACATACGTCATCATTTTTTATATCGAGAAAGTCCTCAAATACGTCCTCATTCTATTATTGAGTAAATCCTCAACTACGTCCTCATTTTTTTGCCGAGCTATAACTTACATACGTCATCATTTTTTATATCGAGAAAGTCCTCAAATACGTCCTCATTCTATTATTGAGTAAATCCTCAACTACGTCCTAATTTTTTTGCCGAGCTATAACTTACATACGTCATCATTTTTTATATCGAGAAAGTCCTCAAATACGTCCTCATTCTATTATTGAGTAAATCCTCAACTACGTCCTCATTTTTTTGCCGAGCTATAACTTACATACGTCATCATTTTTTATATCGAGAAAGTCCTCAAATACGTCCTCATTCTATTATTGAGTAAATCCTCAACTACGTCCTCATTTTTTTGCCGAGCTATAACTTACATACGTCATCATTTTTTATATCGAGAAAGTCCTTAAATACGTCCTTATTCTATTATTGAGTAAATCCTCAACTACGTCCTCATTTTTTTGCCGAGCTATAACTTACATACGTCATCATTTTTTATATCGAGAAAGTCCTCAAATACGTCCTTATTCTATTATTGAGTAAATCCTCATCTACGTCCTAATTTTTTTGCCGAGCTATAACTTACATACGTCATCATTTTTTATATCGAGAAAGTCCTCAAATACGTCCACATTCTAATAATGAGTAAATCCTCAACTACGTCCTCATTTTTTTGCCGAGCTATAACTTACATACGTCATCATTTTTTATATCGAGAAAGTCCTCAAATACGTCCTCATTCTATTATTGAGTAAATCCTCAACTACGTCCTCATTTTTTTGCCGAGCTATAACTTACATACGTCATCATTTTTTATATCGAGAAAGTCCTCAAATACGTCCTCATTCTATTAATGAGTAAATCCTCAACTACGTCCTCATTTTTTTGCCGAGCTATAACTTACATACGTCATCATTTTTTATCGAGAAAGTCCTCAAATACGTCCTCATTCTATTAATGAGTAAATCCTCAACTACGTCCTCATTTTTTTGCCGAGCTATAACTTACATACGTCATCATTTTTTATATCGAGAAAGTCCTCAAATACGTCCTCATTCTATTATTGAGTAAATCCTCAACTACGTCCTCATTTTTTTGCCGAGCTATAACTTACATACGTCATCATTTTTTATATCGAGAAAGTCCTCAAATACGTCCACATTCTAATAATGAGTAAATCCTCAACTACGTCCTCATTTTTTTGCCGAGCTATAACTTACATACGTCATCATTTTTTATATCGAGAAAGTCCTCAAATACGTCCTCATTCTATTATTGAGTAAATCCTCAATTACGTCCTCATTTTTTTGCCGAGCTATAACTTACATACGTCATCATTTTTTATATCGAGAAAGTCCTCAAATACGTCCTCATTCTATTATTGAGTAAATCCTCAACTACGTCCTCATTTTTTTGCCGAGCTATAACTTACATACGTCATCATTTTTTATATCGAGAAAGTCCTCAAATACGTCCTCATTCTATTATTGAGTAAATCCTCAACTACGTCCTCATTTTTTTGCCGAGCTATAACTTACATACGTCATCATTTTTTATATCGAGAAAGTCCTCAAATACGTCCTCATTCTATTATTGAGTAAATCCTCAACTACGTCCTCATTTTTTTGCCGAGCTATAACTTACATACGTCATCATTTTTTATATCGAGAAAGTCCTCAAATACGTCCACATTCTAATAATGAGTAAATCCTCAACTACGTCCTCATTTTTTTGCCGAGCTATAACTTACATACGTCATCATTTTTTATATCGAGAAAGTCCTCAAATACGTTCTTATTCTATTAATGAGTAAATCCTCAACTACGTCCTCATTTTTTTGCCGAGCTATAACTTACATACGTCATCATTTTTTTATCTAGAAAGTCCTCAAATACGTCCTCATTCTATTAATGAGTAAATCCTCAACTACGTCCTCATTTTTTTGCCGAGCTATAACTTACATACGTCATCATTTTTTATATCGAGAAAGTCCTCAAATACGTCCTCATTCTATTATTGAGTAAATCCTCAATTACGTCCTCACTTTTTGGCAGAACTATAACTTACATACGTCATCATTTTTTATCGAGAACGTCCTCAAATACGTCCTCATTCTATTATTGAGTAAATCCTCAACTACGTCCTAATTTTTTTGCCGAGCTATAACTTACATACGTCATTATTTTTTATATCGAGAAAGTCCTCAAATACGTCCTCATTCTATTATTGAGTAAATCCTCAACTACGTCCTCATTTTTTTGCCGAGCTATAACTTACATACGTCATCATTTTTTATATCGAGAAAGTCCTCAAATACGTCCACATTCTAATAATGAGTAAATCCTCAACTACGTCCTCATTTTTTTGCCGAGCTATAACTTACATACGTCATCATTTTTTATATCGAGAAAGTCCTCAAATACGTCCTCATTCTATTATTGAGTAAATCCTCAATTACGTCCTCATTTTTTTGCCGAGCTATAACTTACATACGTCATCATTTTTTATATCGAGAAAGTCCTCAAATACGTCCTCATTCTATTATTGAGTAAATCCTCAACTACGTCCTAATTTTTTTGCCGAGCTATAACTTACATACGTCATTATTTTTTATATCGAGAAAGTCCTCAAATACGTCCTCATTCTATTATTGAGTAAATCCTCAATTACGTCCTCATTTTTTGCCGAGCATTAACTTTTATACGTCATCATTTTTTATATCGAGAAAGTCCTTAAATACGTCCTTATTCTATTATTGAGTAAATCCTCAACTACGTCCTCATTTTTTTGCCGAGCTATAACTTACATACGTCATCATTTTTTATATCGAGAAAGTCCTCAAATACGTCCTCATTCTATTATTGAGTAAATCCTCAACTACGTCCTCATTT
The DNA here is from genome assembly GCA_032872475.1 of Leptopilina myrica (nomen nudum). Lineage (NCBI taxonomy): Eukaryota > Metazoa > Arthropoda > Insecta > Hymenoptera > Figitidae > Leptopilina > Leptopilina myrica (nomen nudum). Next base: position 12,087,264 of record CM065467.1, read on the forward strand.
TTTTGCCGAGCTATAACTTACATACGTCATCATTTTTTATATCGAGAAAGTCCTCAAATACGTCCTCATTCTATTATTGAGTAAATCCTCAACTACGTCCTCATTTTTTTGCCGAGCTATAACTTACATACGTCATCATTTTTTATATCGAGAAAGTCCTCAAATACGTCCTCATTCTATTATTGAGTAAATCCTCAACTACGTCCTCATTTTTTTGCCGAGCTATAACTTACATACGTCATAATTTTTTATATCTAGAAAGTCCTCAAATACGTCCTCATTCTATTAATGAGTAAATCCTCAACTACGTCCTCATTTTTTTGCCGAGCTATAACTTACATACGTCATCATTTTTTATATCGAGAAAGTCCTCAAATACGTCCTCATTCTATTATTGAGTAAATCCTCAACTACGTCCTCATTTTTTTGCCGAGCTATAACTTACATACGTCATCATTTTTTATATCGAGAAAGTCCTCAAATACGTCCTCATTCTATTATTGAGTAAATCCTCAACTACGTCCTCATTTTTTTGCCGAGCTATAACTTACATACGTCATCATTTTTTATATCGAGAAAGTCCTCAAATACGTCCTCATTCTATTATTGAGTAAATCCTCAACTACGTCCTCATTTTTTTGCCGAGCTATAACTTACATACGTCATCATTTTTTATATCGAGAAAGTCCTCAAATACGTCCTCATTCTATTATTGAGTAAATCCTCAACTACGTCCTAATTTTTTTGCCGAGCTATAACTTACATACGTCATCATTTTTTATATCGAGAAAGTCCTCAAATACGTCCTCATTCTATTATTGAGTAAATCCTCAACTACGTCCTCATTTTTTTGCCGAGCTATAACTTACATACGTCATCATTTTTTATATCGAGAAAGTCCTCAAATACGTCCTCATTCTATTATTGAGTAAATCCTCAACTACGTCCTCATTTTTTTGCCGAGCTATAACTTACATACGTCATCATTTTTTATATCGAGAAAGTCCTCAAATACGTCCTCATTCTATTATTGAGTAAATCCTCAACTACGTCCTCATTTTTTTGCCGAGCTATAACTTACATACGTCATCATTTTTTATATCGAGAAAGTCCTCAAATACGTCCTCATTCTATTATTGAGTAAATCCTCAACTACGTCCTCATTTTTTTGCCGAGCTATAACTTACATACGTCATCATTTTTTATATCGAGAAAGTCCTCAAATACGTCCTCATTCTATTAATGAGTATATCCTCAACTACGTCCTCATTTTTTGCAGAGCTATAACTTACATACGTCATCATTTTTTATATCGAGAAAGTCCTCAAATACGTCCACATTCTAATAATGAGTAAATCCTCAACTACGTCCTCATTTTTTTGCCGAGCTATAACTTACATACGTCATCATTTTTTATATCGAGAAAGTCCTCAAATACGTCCTCATTCTATTATTGAGTAAATCCTCAATTACGTTTTCATTTTTTTGCCGAGCATTAACTTTTATACGTCATCATTTTTTTATCTAGAAAGTCCTCAAATACGTCCTCATTCTATTAATGAGTAAATCCTCAACTACGTCCTCATTTTTTTGCCGAGCTATAACTTACATACGTCATCATTTTTTATATCGAGAAAGTCCTCAAATACGTCCTCATTCTATTATTGAGTAAATCCTCAACTACGTCCTCATTTTTTTGCCGAGCTATAACTTACATACGTCATTATTTTTTATATCGAGAAAGTCCTCAAATACGTTCTTATTCTATTAATGAGTAAATCCTCAACTACGTCCTCATTTTTTTGCCGAGCTATAACTTACATACGTCATCATTTTTTATATCGAGAAAGTCCTCAAATACGTCCTCATTCTATTATTGAGTAAATCCTCAACTACGTCCTCATTTTTTTGCCGAGCTATAACTTACATACGTCATTATTTTTATATCGAGAAAGTCCTCAAATACGTCCTCATTCTATTATTGAGTAAATCCTCAATTACGTCCTCACTTTTTGGCAGAACTATAACTTACATACGTCATCATTTTTATCGAGAAAGTCCTCAAATACGTCCTTATTCTATTATTGAGTAAATCCTCATCTACGTCCTAATTTTTTTGCTGAGCTATAACTTACATACGTCATCATTTTTTATATCGAGAAAGTCCTCAAATACGTCCACATTCTAATAATGAGTAAATCCTCAACTACGTTCTTATTTTTTTGCCGAGCATTAACTTTTATACGTCATCATTTTTTTATCTAGAAAGTCCTCAAATACGTCCTCATTCTATTAATGAGTAAATCCTCAACTACGTCCTCATTTTTTTGCCGAGCTATAACTTACATACGTCATCATTTTTTATATCGAGAAAGTCCTCAAATACGTCCTCATTCTATTATTGAGTAAATCCTCAATTACGTTTTCATTTTTTTGCCGAGCTATAACTTACATACGTCATCATTTTTTTATCTAGAAAGTCCTCAAATACGTCCTCATTCTATTAATGAGTAAATCCTCAACTACGTCCTCATTTTTTTGCCGAGCTATAACTTACATACGTCATCATTTTTTATATCGAGAAAGTCCTCAAATACGTCCTCATTCTATTATTGAGTAAATCCTCAACTACGTCCTCATTTTTTTGCCGAGCTATAACTTACATACGTCATCATTTTTTATATCGAGAAAGTCCTCAAATACGTCCACATTCTAATAATGAGTAAATCCTCAACTACGTCCTCATTTTTTTGCCGAGCTATAACTTACATACGTCATCATTTTTTATATCGAGAAAGTCCTCAAATACGTCCTCATTCTATTATTAAGTAAATCCTCAACTACGTTCTCATTTTTTTGCCGAGCTATAACTTACATACGTCATCATTTTTTTTATCGAGAAAGTCCTCAAATACGTCCTCATTCTATTATTGAGTAAATCCTCAACTACGTCCTCATTTTTTTGCCGAGCTATAACTTACATACGTCATCATTTTTTTATCGAGAAAGTCCTCAAATACGTCCTCATTCTATTATTGAGTAAATCCTCAACTACGTCCTCATTTTTTTGCCGAGCTATAACTTACATACGTCATCATTTTTTATATCGAGAAAGTCCTCAAATACGTCCTCATTCTATTAATGAGTAAATCCTCAACTACGTCCTCATTTTTTTGCCGAGCTATAACTTACATACGTCATCATTTTTTATATCGAGAAAGTCCTCAAATACGTCCTCATTCTATTAATGAGTAAATCCTCAACTACGTCCTCATTTTTTTGCCGAGCTATAACTTACATACGTCATCATTTTTTATATCGAGAAAGTCCTCAAATACGTCCTCATTCTATTATTGAGTAAATCCTCAACTACGTCCTCATTTTTTTGCCGAGCTATAACTTACATAAGTCATTATTTTTTATATCGAGAAAGTCCTCAAATACGTCCTCATTCTATTATTGAGTAAATCCTCAATTACGTCCTCATTTTTTTGCCGAGCTATAACTTACATACGTCATCATTTTTTATCGAGAAAGTCCTTAAATACGTCCTCATTCTATTATTGAGTAAATCCTCAACTACGTCCTAATTTTTTTGCCGAGCTATAACTTACATACGTCATTATTTTTATATCGAGAAAGTCCTCAAATACGTCCTCATTCTATTATTGAGTAAATCCTCAACTACGTCCTCATTTTTTTGCCGAGCTATAACTTACATACGTCATCATTTTTTATATCGAGAAAGTCCTCAAATACGTCCTCATTCTATTATTGAGTAAATCCTCAATTACGTTTTCATTTTTTTGCCGAGCTATAACTTACATACGTCATCATTTTTTATCGAGAAAGTCCTCAAATACGTCCTCATTCTATTATTGAGTAAATCCTCAACTACGTCCTAATTTTTTTGCCGAGCTATAACTTACATACGTCATCATTTTTTATATCGAGAAAGTCCTCAAATACGTCCTCATTCTATTAATGAGTAAATCCTCAACTACGTCCTCATTTTTTTGCCGAGCTATAACTTACATACGTCATCATTTTTTATATCGAGAAAGTCCTCAAATACGTCCACATTCTAATAATGAGTAAATCCTCAACTACGTCCTCATTTTTTTGCCGAGCATTAACTTACATACGTCATCATTTTTTTATCTAGAAAGTCCTCAAATACGTCCTCATTCTATTAATGAGTAAATCCTCAACTACGTCCTCATTTTTTTGCCGAGCTATAACTTACATACGTCATCATTTTTTATATCGAGAAAGTCCTCAAATACGTCCACATTCTATTAATGAGTAAATCCTCAACTACGTCCTCATTTTTTTGCCGAGCTATAACTTACATACGTCATCATTTTTTATATCGAGAAAGTCCTCAAATACGTCCTCATTCTATTATTGAGTAAATCCTCAACTACGTCCTCATTTTTTTGCCGAGCTATAACTTACATACGTCATCATTTTTTATATCGAGAAAGTCCTCAAATACGTCCTCATTCTATTATTGAGTAAATCCTCAATTACGTTTTCATTTTTTTGCCGAGCATTAACTTTTATACGTCATCATTTTTTTATCTAGAAAGTCCTCAAATACGTCCTCATTCTATTAATGAGTAAATCCTCAACTACGTCCTCATTTTTTTGCCGAGCTATAACTTACATACGTCATCATTTTTTATATCGAGAAAGTCCTCAAATACGTCCACATTCTAATAATGAGTAAATCCTCAACTACGTTCTTATTTTTTTGCCGAGCATTAACTTTTATACGTCATCATTTTTTTATCTAGAAAGTCCTCAAATACGTCCTCATTCTATTAATGAGTAAATCCTCAACTACGTCCTCATTTTTTTGCCGAGCTATAACTTACATACGTCATCATTTTTTATATCGAGAAAGTCCTCAAATACGTCCTCATTCTATTATTGAGTAAATCCTCAATTACGTTTTCATTTTTTTGCCGAGCTATAACTTACATACGTCATCATTTTTTATCGAGAAAGTCCTCAAATACGTCCTCATTCTATTAATGAGTAAATCCTCAACTACGTCCTCATTTTTTTGCCGAGCTATAACTTACATACGTCATCATTTTTTATATCGAGAAAGTCCTCAAATACGTCCTCATTCTATTATTGAGTAAATCCTCAACTACGTCCTCATTTTTTTGCCGAGCTATAACTTACATACGTCATCATTTTTTATATCGAGAAAGTCCTCAAATACGTCCTCATTCTATTATTGAGTAAATCCTCAACTACGTCCTCATTTTTTTGCCGAGCTATAACTTACATACGTCATCATTTTTTTATCTAGAAAGTCCTCAAATACGTCCTCATTCTATTAATGAGTAAATCCTCAACTACGTCCTCATTTTTTTGCCGAGCTATAACTTACATACGTCATCATTTTTTATCGAGAAACTCCTCAAATACGTCCTCATTCTATTAATGAGTAAATCCTCAACTACGTCCTCATTTTTTTGCCGAGCTATAACTTACATACGTCATTATTTTTATATCGAGAAAGTCCTCAAATACGTCCTCATTCTATTATTGAGTAAATCCTCAATTACGTCCTCATTTTTTTGCCGAGCTATAACTTACATACGTCATCATTTTTTTATCGAGAAAGTCCTCAAATACGTCCTCATTCTATTATTGAGTAAATCCTCAACTACGTCCTCATTTTTTTGCCGAGCTATAACTTACATACGTCATCATTTTTTATATCGAGAAAGTCCTCAAATACGTCCTCATTCTATTAATGAGTAAATCCTCAACTACGTCCTCATTTTTTTGCCGAGCTATAACTTACATACGTCATCATTTTTTATCGAGAAAGTCCTCAAATACGTCCTCATTCTATTATTGAGTAAATCCTCAACTACGTCCTCATTTTTTTGCCGAGCTATAACTTACATACGTCATCATTTTTTATCGAGAAAGTCCTCAAATACGTCCTCATTCTATTATTGAGTAAATCCTCAATTACGTCCTCATTTTTTTGCCGAGCTATAACTTACATACGTCATCATTTTTTATATCGAGAAAGTCCTCAAATACGTCCACATTCTAATAATGAGTAAATCCTCAACTACGTCCTCATTTTTTTGCCGAGCTATAACTTACATACGTCATCATTTTTTATATCGAGAAAGTCCTCAAATACGTCCACATTCTAATAATGAGTAAATCCTCAACTACGTCCTCATTTTTTTGCCGAGCTATAACTTACATACGTCATCATTTTTTATATCGAGAAAGTCCTCAAATACGTCCACATTCTAATAATGAGTAAATCCTCAACTACGTCCTCATTTTTTTGACCAGCTATAACTTACATACGTCATCATTTTTATATCGAGAAAGTCCTCAAATACGTTCTCATTCTATTATTAACTAAATAAATCCTCAACTAGTTCCTCATTTTTTGCAGAGCTATTACTTACACACGTCATCATTTTTTTATCCAGAAAGTCCTTAAATACGTACTCATTTTATTATTGAGTAAATCCTCAACTACGTCCTCATTTTTTTGCCGAGCTATAACTTACATACGTCATCATTTTTTATATCGAGAAAGTCCTCAAATACGTCCTCATTCTATTAATGAGTAAATCCTCAACTACGTCCTCATTTTTTTGCCGCGCTATAACTTACATACGTCATCATTTTTTTATCTAGAAAGTCCTCAAATACGTCCTCATTCTATTATTGAGTAAATCCTCAATTACGTCCTCACTTTTTGGCAGAACTATAACTTACATACGTCATCATTTTACATCGAGAAAGTCCTCAAATACGTCCACATTCTAATAATGAGTAAATCCTCAACTACGTCCTCCTTTTTTTGCCGAGCATTAACTCACATACGTCATAATTTTTTTTATCGAGAAAGTCCTTAAATACGTCCTTATTCTATTATTGAGTAAATCCTCAACTACGTCCTCATTTTTTTGCCGAGCTATAACTTACATACGTCATCATTTTTTATCGAGAAAGTCCTCAAATACGTCCTCATTCTATTATTGAGTAAATCCTCAACTACGTCCTCATTTTTTTGCCGAGCTATAACTTACATACGTCATCATTTTTTATCGAGAAAGTCCTCAAATACGTCCTCATTCTATTATTGAGTAAATCCTCAATTACGTGCTCATTTTTTTGCCGAGCTATAACTTACATACGTTATTATTTTTTTATATAGAAAGTCCTCAAATACGTCCTCATTCTATTATTAAGGATTATTCGAGTAATTCCTGTAAAATTATATTAGAAATAATAGAAGCCCTGCGATGGTTTTCTTTATGTATGAAGATTGTTAATTAGTTGCTGTGGATTTGATAATTTTAAGAAATAATTTTATTATGTACGATATTCTTTTAAATAATTAATTGTTTTTGAAATATACTACATATAAAATTGGTTTGATAAAGAATTTATTTCTTGTGAAAAATTTTATTTGTTGGAATAATTGAATATTTCGATACAACAATTCATGTTTTAAAATTTTATTTAATACAAAATCGGAAATTTTTCAGTTTTTGTTTATTAATAAATATAATATTCGTGATACAAAAAAAGTCAATAAGAAAAAAAGTTGCATTTTTCCATGCTTTACAAGATGGCGGTTTAAAAAATTAAAAATGGTTTTACTTTCTAGTGCCATTTGACGGCTTTGAAAACGACCAGCCGAGCCATGCAGGCAATTATCCATTTCTGACCCTCAATTGTATAACAAATTTGTTAAAAAATTAATTTTTTTCGAAACGTTTTTAAAATGTTATTTTTTCTTAGTTGAATTACTAATTGAATTCCTGCGAAACTTTTATTATTTTTATTATTCATAAAGATAAGTGTATTCTAATAATTATCAGTTTATTCTTTTGTGAAATTTTATGAAAATAGTAGATACTAAATGTTATTAAATTGGGGATATTTATTGAAAATAATTAAAGTGTTAAAGGATTTGATTATAATTTATGAGAATAGTTTTTTGAATTCTATTATTAGTAAACTTAGTGAAGTAGGAATTTAAAAAAAACAGAAATAATAGCTTATAGTGTCTGAAATCTAAAAAAGTACCCAAATAGTAGCATAACGTAAGAAAGTAGGTTTTAGTATATGTGTGCGTAAAGAATCCAAATAATTAAAAAAAATGTTAAGGACTTTTCCCTTTTTTTCATGAGGAAGAAACTCGCCGTGCAGGATTCGTGATAATATCATCAACGACAGTTCCGATAGTTGACAGAAAAAGCGTGTGTAGATTTTCTTTTTGACAATCAATTTGGGCCCGCCCTTGAATAACGCTGTCGACATTCTACGGAATATTTCATACGTGCCTTTAAAAAGTGCCATGGCACGGCACAAACTATTAAGTGAACTTCGTTTTTCTGTTTTTTCATGTCCGTGTCGGTACCTGGTGACAATAACAGAGGCACACAAAAAAGTTTCTTGGCCGAGATACCACATTACTATATTCCCATGTATTTTTGGCCGCTGAAATAAGAAGAAAAAACGTCAACAAAGAAGAAAAAAATAAAAATTTGTCCATATTTAAATAAAATTATTAAAGAAAATTCAAGTAATCAGAATTTTTTTTGAAAAATTATTTATTTAATTATTCTACTTGCCTGCCGTTTCTTCTCTGCTCTTACATATTGCAAATATAAAAACAAATAATTAAACTTAAAAACCGGCACTGTAGACACAATAAAGCACAAAACATAACCTCATTTATTCAAACAGTTTTACCAACCCACAAAGTACATTAGTCGAGGTATCACGGAAAAAATGTTAGTAAAAAAAAGCGCCACGTGATAGCATCAGCTGATGGATTTTTTTTCTTTAATAAAAATATAACCCCAAATTACAATAATAAAATTTATTGTCAGTGAAAAATTAATTCCTTTTAAAAAAATATTACATCACTTTACAAAAAAATTGAAAAATATATTCTTTTTGTTGATACTTTAAAAAAGCATTGAAAATACGAAGAATAGAAAGTAAGCAAAAAAACGTCGAGAGGGCAGCACCTGTCAAGACCATTTTGAAATAATGACTTTTAGAAATTGATAAATTAAATTGTTATTTTTCAATAATAAAAGCTGTAAGACATTAAAAATTCGTAAAAATTAATTATCAATTTCCAAGAAATGTTATAAAAAAATTAGTTGGTAATTAGTACGAATATCATGTAAAGTAATTAAAATATAAAAATTTACTTACCTTTGAAGGTTGTTGAAATACAAAAATTTTGTATTCAATTTCTTTGATTACAAATAAATAAAGTAAATTTATTATTAATTACATTAATGTAATTAATTAATAATTAATTAATTACATTAATTAAACGATTTAATAATTGAGCAAAATTTCTTCAATTACAAATCAAATTCTATCAAAACTGAGTTTCTTTTCTTTTTAAATATTAAAAAAAAATTATAATCATTATAACCATTTTAACATATTCTAATTGTTTCATTAACTTTTTTTTTGTTAAAAATAGTAACAAATTGATTGTAATAAACTTTTACTATTATTTAAAAAATATAAACAAATTAACCTGCAAATGATTACACTTTATTGTAATTATTTTACTCTTACCTTGTAAATAATTTTGCACTACCATTCTGCCAAGTTCTACTCTTGCTTAATTTAAAATCACTTTATTTTTTACTACACAATTATTATGTGACAAAAATTATTAATATCCTCTTTTATATTTTTAACTTTTTGTAAACAAAACTTTCTTTAAATTACTTTCCGTTGGATCTAACCAATAGCACATTTCTATTTCAAGATTGACTTTTGTTTATTCTACTCCACTTTTTTTACAACCAGAGAAGTTGGTCGCACAACTACAATGGACTCCCAACAATTACCACCCATTGTCACTTATCGCACTTTTAAATTTCTAATTAATCTAAAATTTGACAAACCAAATAAATAGTCGTCTTCTGCACACCACCCTGAAACCTGGGATACAATATTGTACACGGTTTAACACTCACCCTGTATAGTAGATGCGACTGTTATTTTTGTCCGTCGAAAATTAACTAAACTGTTTAGTTATCAGAACTGAACCGACAGTCGCTTTCACTATTCTTTTCTCTTTGTGCAAAAAAATTTTTGAATAAAAGTTTAGTAATTTTTACGTGCGGAATTCCATTCAAAATTCCGAGAGAAATTTTTTTAATAAATTTTTTATCCAAATTTACAATCACAACTCGCACGAACTTCAAACGAATTCTGTTTCAAAACGTAACACGAATTGCTGTCGAACTTTTTTACGAATTCTGAGCGAATTCGGAGCAAAAATCATACGAAATTCGTTCGGAATTGGTACTAATCATTTTTACCTGGGTTACCTTATTCGATACAATATAACGTAAAGAAACATACTTCAATAATAATTAATTTAATCATTTAAAATTGAACGTTTTGCTTACATTTTTGCAGGAAATATTAAGATATGAAAAATCTAAAATTTTGAAAAACAAGACTTTTTAAAGTTTTTGTTAAAAATAGGGGAGACCGGGGTTACTTGGCGCACTTTTCACTTTTTGTTGTTTAACTAAAACATTGTTGATTTTTTAAAATTCCTATTGCACGGAAAACTTACTGTAACATCTCAGCTTCAATTTAAAACAAAAAAAATTGAAATCCATTTAATAGTTTTTTTATACCACTTTATTCAAAGCTGTGTAAAGTGCGCCAAGCAACCCCGGGCCGGGGTTGCTTGGCGCACCACCCGGGGTTGCCTGGCACTTGAGTAAAATTAATTAAATTATACGATTTAAAGTTGAAACATTATATGATATAGTAATATAAGTTTTTTACTGTCATTTTACAATAAAAAAGGATCATATTTCATTACAATTAAGAACATTTTTTGTGTAATCGTAAAACTATATAAAACTTTTATAAAATATACTCTGTGAATTTATAAAAAACGCAACCTTCACTAAAATTTTTTAAACAAGCTTATGTTTTGGTACTTAGGAATATATAAATTACATAATATTAAACTTTATCAAATAATTTTATCAATATTTATTACACATTTAATTAAATTTCTTATTTAATAGTATTTTTTCGAATTTTTAGAGTCAAAATTAATATTTCTGGCCTATGCCAAAATCTTTCGCAGTTCCACGTAGACTTTTTTAATTAATTTTAATTTCCTTCACTGCTCTTATTAATACATCCTGTTGTATTGGTTCGTCAACAGATTTTCTCTTGTAATTACTCATTATTGAAGCAGTAGGGGAACGGTGTTCTGATTGTTACTTTGGACTACCAAAGTTTGTAGGTTAAGGTATGAACAAATTAAAAATTAGTGTCATTTGGGGTAAGATGATCCCTTAATGTGTGTACAAGATAATCCCCCCTGATTCCCATGTATTTTATCTCACCTCAAACTGAATTTTTTAGTATTAATAAAAAATTCAATTTTTCTCGCTTCTTATATGTTTTTGTTATGAAAACTAACTTAGTTAATACAAAAAGTTAAAATCTACATCTATTAAATTAATTTTCTTGATGTAGAAAATGACACTTAATTATAAAATAGGAAAACGAATCGTGGTGAGTGTTCAAAAGCATTTATGGCTTAAAAAATACATATTCAATATTGATACATGTTATTCCTTCAATTTAGTCTCTTTTTCCAATAATTGGGCTAAGATAAACCTACGGATCATCTTGCACATACCAGGGGGATCATCTTGGATACCCCGTTATCCAAGATGATCCTTTTGTAAAGTTTTAGAAAAATTAAATTTACTTCTAAAATATTAATTAGCTGCGTATATTTCTAATCAGTAAAGTTAGATAGATTTATTATCTACTAGTTCGTATAAAAAAAACTCGAAAATGTTGATTTTTCTTTAAATAATGATCATCTCGTACACCTTTCCCCTATTAACAACATTTAACCCGAAACTTTTAACTTTTATCATAGAAATATAAATGTTGTGACTGAACTCGTGAGTAGGGGAGAGTGGGGCAAAATAGGGTACCTTTTTGTAATTGGCTGTTTACAGAGAACCAAACGAATAAATCGATTCAACTAATCATCAGAATTCTTCTTTGTACTCTTAGGTTTGAGGAAATTATGATAATAGCGGAGAAAAAAATTTTTGAAATAACTTATATCCTATTTTCTGAGAAGGTGCAAAAACCCCATTTTGCCCCGTGGGTAGGGCAAAATGGGGTGGTATCAAATTACCATACAAAACATGGAATATTTTTTCAAAATTTGTTAAATTCTTGTTGTAAGAGATTATAAATACAATCTAAAAGTAAGATTCTTTATTATTATGAAAAAAACAAGCAATATTTACTATAAATTAACAAAAAAACTTCGATAATGAAAAATGTCGATATATCGATAGTGAATCATCGATAGCATAGTGCCCCGAAACAAAAATATTTAGTTTTCTGCGGAAAGTTGTTAAATATGCATAATATAACGTTTTTAAGTAGTTCAATGAATATTAAATACCACCCTGCATGGCCCAACACATAGGTAACCCATTTTGTCCCGCACTACATATTACAACAAAATGTAATGTTTACAAATTGTTATAAACAATTTAACAATCTATCCTATTGGAAATTACTCTAGAATAAGTGCTGAAAACGATTCCACACTTGCCAAATTTAATAAATTATCCCAAAAAGTTTTATAAGCACTTTAATTTCGAAAAAAATCGATATTTTTTTCGCTCAAAACTTTAATGTTGCATAACTTTAAAAAAAAATTTCATAGTGCTCTCATAATTAATTACATTTTCTTATCAAAATGAATAATATATATCGAGGATAAAAAAATTAAATGTACCCATCATGGAGAAACAGAGGTACCCCATTTGACCCGCCTACCCCATTTTGCCCCACTCTCCCCTAATGCTGTTTATTATACACTGCCGATGTAGCAGATTTCTCTCAGTTCGAGCGCGCCAGGTAACCCTAGCCAAACCGCGTCAAGTAACCCCGGAGGTACTTTTTATATATTTATAAAGTTTTTGTTAATAACTAACATTAATAAAAATCAAAAATTCTTTACTGTCTCTTGAAAACAAATAGTTAAAGCTCAAAACTCTTAAAAAGATATAACAAAAAATGAGGACGTCAAAAATTTACTTTCGAGTACCAAAATCAATTATTTTAATTTATACGCCACAATAATTAATGAATAAAAATGAAACTTTGTACAAACTTAGAGTTTATTAAGTACTTCAACTCGAGTGGAGAGAAAAAATTATTCAACTCAAAAATTTCGAAAAAACTCGACTGCGCCAAGTAACCCCGGTCTCCCCTATAAGAGAAACATTAAAATTTTCATAACCAAATTGTAGAGCATTAAATAAGTATCGATTGACCTACTCTTAAACTTAATACTATTAAAAATAGCAAAATTATTGGAATCGTAAAATTGAAAAATTGTAAAAAATATATTTTTTTAAACTTTTTTGTTAAACAATTTGTTTTCGTTAAATGAACACAAATGTAAAAATGCTACTTTAATATAATTTGGCAGTTGTTTTTTAATTTGATTAAAAAATACAATTTAATAAATTTTTTACTTTTTTAATTTTTTTAATTTATTTTTTTTATTAATAATTTTACTTCATAGACTGCCCTTCTATCTTCATCCTTTTTAAAATTGTAGTCGGCATCAGTATAATGCATATCTTGTTTATGTTCGCCCTAAGTAAGTTTAAAATTTAATAATAAAGGTGGATGGAAGTTGTCAACAGGAAGTATAATGTCTTTAGCAAGTTGTAGGGAAAAGTTAATATTTAGAGCATTGGTTAAGATTAAATCTAATAAAGAACCATGTGAATTAAAAAAATAATTAATTTGAGAAAAATCCAGTAACCCGAGCGTATCAGAAACAACATTTGAAATTTGACGTTGTGTTTGTGTTGATCCATGCTTAACGTTGCAACATGAATCAGAATACAAATTTAAACTCCAATCGACGAAAGGCATGTTAAAATCTCCAAAAATGGTTATTATTCTTCACTTGTCTTCCTCAATAATTACACTCGGTAGTATTCCCTTATCCATACCCAATAGTACAAGTTTACAGCTTTAGAGGTAGCAAATTTGGAAAAATCCCCCTCTCTAATTCTTGTCGGTCGGTGTCCTGTGAGCTACCTCACTTCGTTATTTGTACCCGTCGAGACAAGATCATACAGCAATGAAACGAACAAAAAGTTCTAAACGTGCCAACAAAAAAAGAAGATTAAAGGAAATTTTAGAACAGATACAACAAAACATTTCCAGTAGTTCCGACAGTGAAAGTGGAAGCGATTCTTTGTCAACGGACAGTAAGTAAAAATTTCGTTTTCAATATAAAACTAAACAAAAAATAACTTCGCTAAAAGTTACTAAATTACTGAAATATTTGAGAAAATAAATAAATAATAAGGCCGCTACGCCACATTTAAACTTTAATTGATTTTCGCTATAAAATCAAAAAAAAAAGAGAGAGAGACTTCGCTATAAGTCTATCAATAATGCAATATAAATATTCAAATTTTTTGCAAAAGCTTCGCAAAAAGCAAAAACAAAAATTATAAGGACTCGCTAAAGTCCTGCAAAATAAAAAAAAAAATTTTGTACATATATTTTTTACATATCTAAGAAAATTAATTTATTATAGGCGACACTGAAAGAAATGCGAGACTCTTCAAGTCCACACACAGACGACAACAATAATGAAAAGGATAAGAACAATGAGAAAGATAAGACTACAGATACAATGACAAAAGACAACACAGGTAGTCTCATCGCCTTGCTTGGGTCAAATCCTGACGACAAAAACAAACAAATAGAACCTTTGCATGAGGAAATATGCCTTCGTTGGAACATCTATTTAAAACAGGGTCTTATTAATGAACAAAAGGAGGAAATAACAAAAAAATATCCAATTTTCAATAATTGTCCGCTTTTGTTACCACCAAAATTAAACCCAGAAATCCAACAATGTATGGATAATAAAGGACTAAGACATGACCAGTTTTTAGAAAAATTACAACTCCAAATAGCCCATGCTTTATCAGCAACTGGCGCTGAATTAAATGCATTTCTAAAATCAGACGAGGAAAATACAAAAAATACATGTTCCACATTAGCAGATATAGGGCAAATACTATGTAATATTCATCATGCCATATTGTCAAGTCGAAATTTCAAATCTTACCATGTTTAAACTACAACTCGAGAAAACTGGTAGAAAATAGCAGTAGGGATGAATTTCTCTTGGGGTCAAAGTTTGCCGAGGACGTAAAAACAAAGGAAGCTGTTCAAAAAGTTGCCAAAGAGTTAAAAATTGCCAAAAAAACTTACGACAACCCACTTTCTACGTCCAAACAACACACACAATTCTCCGGAAAAAATTCAAAAAGCGTCAAAAAACATCGAGAACAGTTAAACTACCAGCGCCATCATCCGACTCCGAGGAAGAAACATCCATCCTCCCACAGAGATCAGGAACACCGAAGGAATCATACCAGGAAATAATTGAGGTGAGTTTTTACGCTGGTCGTTTAAAATATTTTCACAATAAATGGTTACTGATCACCCGTAGTGAATCTATCCTGCAGTGGATACAGGGGATAAAAATTCCTTTTATTGACTCACCACGACAAAACACAGAACCAAATATTATTATTAACCCTAATGATAAATTAACGTACAATTCTGCAATAAAAGAGCTTAAAAATACAGGAGCAATTGTTGAGAAAAAGTCAAAACAAAATGAATTTTTTTCTTTATATTTCTTAACTTTAAGACCTAATGGCAATTACAGGTTCATCTTAAACTTAAAGAAACTTAATGTTTTCATCCAAACAAAGCACTTCAAATTAGAAGACTATAGAACTGCCTGTAAATTAATAACAAAAAATTGTTTCTTAGCCACCATTGACATGAAAGATGCCTATTACCTCCTACCAATCCATGAATCTCATAAGAAATACTTAAGATTTCGCTACAAAAATAAAATTTTTGAATTTCAATGCTTGCCATTCGGTCTTAATATTGCACCCTACATTTTTACGAAACTCCTAAAACCTGTAATTCAATATTTGCAAGAAAAATTAAATATTCTTTGTGTCATTTATCTTGACGATTTACTAATAATAGGCAAAACAGAAATAGAATGCTCAGCAGCAATAAAACTTACACTCGACTTTGCAAGATTAATCGGAAAACTAGTTGCCGCATGCCCAGCTGTTAAATATGGCTGGGTACATATAAAGAATCTTGAAAGAGCCAAATTCCAGGCATTAAAAAATGAGCCTAATAATTATAATAAAAAAATTGAAATTCCCTCTTATACACGCCAGGAATTACAATGGTGGTTAAACAAATTAAACTCTTCATATCAAAACATAAAATCCCCGACAGAATTCGACATTGAAATATACACTGACGCATCGCAAACAGGGTGGGGAGCGCATGCAAACGGAATCGAGACAAAAGGTTTCTGGTCAATTAATGAGAAGGAATTACATATTAACCAATTAGAATTACGAGCCGCTTTGTATGAGTTGAAATCTTTTTCGAAAAACTATAAAAATTGTATAATCTTATTACGTATAGATAATAAAACAGCAATTGCATGCATTAATAAAAAAGGTAGTATTCAATATCCAAATTTAAACAAAATTGTAAATAAAATACGGCATTGGTGTGAATCAAGAAACATAGAAATCATTGCGTCCTATATTCCAACAAGGGAAAATTACCTTGCTGATCGTCAATCTAGATCTCAGTCAATTGAGACTGAATACTCTTTAAATAATAAAATATTTAATATTATTTGCTCAAAATTAAATTATCCCTCAATAGATTTATTCGCATCAATGCTCAATAGAAAATGTGATAGGTATATATCGTGGGGTCCAGATCCTAATTCCGAAAACATAGATGCATTTACTGTAAGTTGGAACAATGAATATTTCTACGCTTTCCCTCCTTTCCCCCTAATAGCAAGAGTATTAGACAAAATAATTCAGGAAAAAGCAGAAGGAATACTAATAGTACCCAATTGGCCCACTCAACCGTGGTACCCACTTTTTCATAAACTGCTAATCAGTAAAGCACTATATTTTGCACCTCAAATAGACTTAATTCTTTCTCCTTTCAGACAACCACACCCGCTACAACAAACGCTTACCCTGGTTGCAGGGAGTTTGTCAGGAGGAATTGGTTGAAAAATAACACGCCAGAAAAAGCAATCCCTATTATGCTTCTTTCAATTTCGGAAAACACACTAAAACAATACGATAGTGTTTTTAAAAAATGGTGGGAATTCTCAAAAAAACATGAACAAAACCCTTTCGATTATAACCTTGAAAATATTTCAAATTACTTAATTGAGATAACGGAAAAAGATTTGTCATTTTCATGCGTTAATACACATAAATCTGCACTTGCTTTTGTTTTCTCTATAAATTTAAAGGACGAAAAAATTCTAAAAAGAATGCTTAAAGGAGTTTACAATAAAAAACCACCCACTCCAAAATATGACTCAACCTGGGACCCCACCCCAGTACTGACTCTTATAAGAAAATTATATCCACTCACAGTTTTAAATCTTTCACAAATCACTCAAAAATTATCCATGTTGCTCGCGCTCACAACAGGACATAGAGTCCAAACGTTATCTGCAATTCAGTTAAATAATATATTAATATCACAAGATAAAATAGAAATTAGAATTTCAGAAAAAATTAAAACTTCGGGAAAAAATAAATATCAGCCTTTAATCAGCTTACCATTCTTCACGGAATGTCCTGAACTTTGTGTAGCATCAACTCTCCAATTTTACATCGAGAAAACAAAAGCATTGCGTCCGGAAAATGAGCAACACTTATTTTTGACATACAAAAAACCTTACCACAAAGCGACAAGCCAATCAATTAGCAGATGGTTAAAAAGAACTTTGCAAGAAAGTGGTATAAATACCCACGTTTTTTCAGGGCATAGTACGAGACATGCGTCCACATCTGCGGCCTTCAGAAAAGGTATCAACATTGAAACAATACGTAAGACTGCGGGGTGGACACATGCTTCGGAAACATTTAATAATTTTTATAACAGACCCTTAACTCTTAGTTCAGATACATTTGCCAGAGCCGTATTAAACTTAAATTAAAAATAATAATTTACTTATTTATTCTATATTAATTATACAACGAAAAGATTGTTAATTCGTTTATTTATACGTGCAACGTTAACAGAATATTACCTATGTTATAAAAAAAAAGTGTTAAAATTAAGTTCTATGTTTAAAATGTTCTGCGTTCAAAGTTGTAATATTACAAATTATTCGAAATAAATAATTATTTCAGATCACTAAGTTATTGTCTTTGAACATCTACCGAGTGTAATTATTGAGGAAGACAAGTGAAGAATAATTATTAAGATTGATCGACTTACCTGATAAGGAAGATCAATCGAAATTATTCGAACTTGTCTTCCGAAAATAATTACAACACCAACCCTCCCATCATTATACCCCTAGTGATCTGAAAAACAAAACCAAACAACGAAGTGAGGTAGCTCACAGGACACCGACCGACAAGAATTAGAGAGGGGGATTTTTCCAAATTTGCTACCTCTAAAGCTGTAAACTTGTACTATTGGGTATGGATAAGGGAATACTACCGAGTGTAATTATTTTCGGAAGACAAGTTCGAATAATTTCGATTGATCTTCCTTATCAGGTAAGTTGATTAATCTTAATAATTATTGCTGACTGAAAAAGAGTAGAAATTTCATCCAATATTTGACACATTTCAACAAAATGTGAAACACTACTATTTAATGGAATATAAAAAACTCCAATTATAATTAATTTTGAAGCTAATTTAAATTTAACAAAAGTGTGCTCAAGATTCTTAAAGCTAGTAGTAATTTGAACTCCACAAAAAGAACTTTTTAATGCAATTAAAACACCACCACCTTTACATCCTTCAATTCGTCTAATTGTTCTTTTGTCATGTCGAACGTGAACCAGATCGTTTTGAAAATTTCGTGTTTTGCTTTCCTTTTCTCTGAAAGAAGGACACGAAATACCGCATGCGCATTCTCCGATGTTTCGAAAGAAACTCGCAGTGGACGTGGTTTTAGACGAGCCTGTGAAACATTGACAAGTCTAGTTAAACGTGTGTTAGTGAAAAATGCACGTGGGACCACACTGGCAAGAAGTGAGGTTAGGGATTCAATCGTATTACCAGAGGCAGTAATGTCAGATGTAATGTTTTCAGGAACACCAAAAAAATAAGATTATTCTTCTTTCTTTATCGGTTAGAAAATTCTAATAAACATTGACGTTATATGATTTGAATGAAATTTTTATTTGTAGGAATAACATCATTTTTAGAAAGAATACCTTCAATAGTAGAAACGCGTTCAGAAATATCATCGATTCTATTCTCAGTGACAGAAATTCTTGCGATGGCATTATCCATTTTCGCATCTATGGAATTAACTTTTTCGGTAACGTTGCTCATCGAAGCTGACAGGTCATCAAGATGAGGTTTAATAGTTCCAAAAGCGTTAGCAATAGCTTTTTTTATAGCTTCGTCTATAATTCCATCATTATTGCTAGGACCCTGCGATGTAGCAGGCAAATGTAACAATGTGGGCGACAGCGTACGCCGTTTACAACACTTAATAAATAAACCGTTATCCAATTCACCAGCTGCAGCGGCACACGCAGGGTGATATGGAGCTTGACATCCCGGACAGAATTTACATGTCTTAACAACTGACTTTTGACACCATGTACAAATTCGTTCAGGTTTATCACACACGATTTTAGGTGGAGATGACATATTAATAAAAAAATAATCAAAATAATATTTTATGAGTCACGAGATAGATATCGAGTATACACAAAATTTGAGGTTATAATTGAGCAGCAAAAGTGAAAAGCACTCAGAACGTCAGAAACAAGGACAATTTCAAAGATAATTTATTTAATCCGTAGATCACTCAAGCACAAACAGTTTATAATCCACGACAGCCAAAACACAACTAATACATTAAAAAAAGAACCGAAAACGTTTAGATCGAGCAAAACACGTGCTTATCAAGATGCGGCCATCTTTTTTTTATCTTTTTTTTTAAATAAAAATTTGTCGATTTTTTTATTTCTTTTTCAACAGAAAATTTTAAAATTGTTATTATCGCTGTAATTCATAAAATTTTCTTAATTTCTAGCAGAATTATACACGAAACATAAGTTTTGAAACGAATTTGAAATTTTTTTGAAATTTAAAAGTCGTCCTTTTTTGCTGTATTTTTTCTGTGGGAAAATTCAAAATTGTGAAATTCGTCAATTTTTATGCATTTTTATTTTTTGAAAATTTTCGCAATCGTAAATTTAGACCAAATTCGTCATTTGTTTTCATATTCCAACAGAATTATACACGAAAAATCAGTTTTTAAACGATTTCACAAATTTCTGAAAATAAAAATTTGTCGATTTTTTTTATTTCTTTTTGCTGTATTTTTTCTGTGGGAAAATTCAAAATCGTAAAATTCGACAATTTTTATGCATTTTTATTTTTTGAAAATTTTCGCAATCGTAAATTTAGACTAAATTCGTTATTTGTTATCATATTCCAACAGAATTATACACGAAAAATCAGTTTTTAAACGATTTCACAAATTTCTGAAAATAAAAATTTGTCGATTTTTTTTATTTCTTTTTGCTGTATTTTTTCTGTGGGAAAATTCAAAATCGTAAAATTCGTCAATTTTTATGCATTTTTATTTTTTGAAAATTTTCGCAATCGTAAATTTAGACTAAATTCGATATTTGTTTTCATATTCCAACAGAATTATACACGAAAAATCAGTTTTTAAACGATTTCACAAATTTCTGAAAATAAATATTTGTAGATTTTTTTTATTTCTTTTTCAACAGAAAATTTCAAAATTGTTATAATCGCTGTGATTCATAAAATTTTCTTAATTTCTAGCAGAATTATACACGAAACATAAGTTTTTAAGAGAATTTAAAAAATTTTTGAAATTTAAATGTCGTCCTTTTTTGCTGTATTTTTTCTGTGGGAAAATTCAAAATCGGGAAATTCGTCAATTTTTATGCATTTTTATTTTTTGAAAATTTTCGCAATCGTAAATTTCGACTAAATTCGTTAATTGTTTTCATTTTCTAACAAAATTATACACGAAAAATCAGTTTTTAAACGATTTCACAAATTTCTGAAAATACAAATTTGTCGATTTTTTTATTTCTTTTTCAACAGAAAATTTTAAAATTGTTATTATCGCTGTGATTCATAAAATTTTCTTTTTTTCTAGCAGAATTATACACAAAACAAGTTTTAAAAGAAATTTGAAAATTTTTTGAAATTTAAAAGTCGTCCTTTTTTGCTGTATTTTTTCTGTGGGAAAATTCAAAATCGTGAAATTCGTCAATTTTTATGCATTTTTATTTTTTGAAAATTTTCGCAATCGTAAATTTAGACTAAATTCGTTATTTGTTATCATATTCCAACAGAATTATACACGAAAAATCAGTTTTTAAACGATTTCACAAATTTCTGAAAATAAAAATTTGTCGATTTTTTTTATTTCTTTTTGCTGTATTTTTTCTGTGGGAAAATTCAAAATCGTAAAATTCGTCAATTTTTATGCATTTTTATTTTTTGAAAATTTTCGCAATCGTAAATTTAGACTAAATTCGATATTTGTTTTCATATTCCAACAGAATTATACACGAAAAATCAGTTTTTAAACGATTTCACAAATTTCTGAAAATAAATATTTGTAGATTTTTTTTATTTCTTTTTCAACAGAAAATTTCAAAATTGTTATAATCGCTGTGATTCATAAAATTTTCTTAATTTCTAGCAGAATTATACACGAAACATAAGTTTTTAAGAGAATTTAAAAAATTTTTGAAATTTAAATGTCGTCCTTTTTTGCTGTATTTTTTCTGTGGGAAAATTCAAAATCGGGAAATTCGTCAATTTTTATGCATTTTTATTTTTTGAAAATTTTCGCAATCGTAAATTTCGACTAAATTCGTTAATTGTTTTCATTTTCTAACAAAATTATACACGAAAAATCAGTTTTTAAACGATTTCACAAATTTCTGAAAATACAAATTTGTCGATTTTTTTTATTTCTTTTTCAACAGAAAATTTTAAAATTGTTATTATCGCTGTGATTCATAAAATTTTCTTTTTTTCTAGCAGAATTATACACAAAACAAGTTTTAAAAGAAATTTGAAAATTTTTTGAAATTTAAAAGTCGTCCTTTTTTGCTGTATTTTTTCTGTGGGAAAATTCAAAATCGTGAAATTCGTCAATTTTTATGCATTTTTATTTTTTGATAATTTTCGCAATCGTAAATTTCGACTAAATTCGTTAATTGTTTTCATTTTCTAACAGAATTATACACGAAAAATCAGTTTTTAAACGATTTCACAAATTTCTGAAAATAAAAATTTGTCGATTTTTTTATTTCTTTTTGCTGTATTTTTTCTGTGGGAAAATTCAAAATCGGGAAATTCGTCAATTTTTATGCATTATTTTTTGAAAATTTTCGCAATCGTAAATTTCGACTAAATTCGTTAATTGTTTTCATTTTCTAACAGAATTATACACGAAAAATCAGTTTTTAAACGATTTTACAAATTTCTGAAAATAAAAATTTGTCGATTTTTTTTATTTCTTTTTCAACAGAAAATTTTAAAATTGTTATTATCGCTGTGATTCATAAAATTTTCTTTTTTTCTAGCAGAATTATGCTACGTGATCTCGTCCTCTAGATCAATTGTAGTAACGCTAGTTGCTTGATCCATATCACAATCATTTTAAAGCTCGCGCCATTTCTCATCTCTAGAGGGCGTCCCGTCGAGTGCTTCGCTTTATCGCCATTACGCTTTTTTGTGCGATCCTTCACACACGTTCGCGAGTGAAAATCTAACAAATTCAAGAGTTTAAACAATGAGCCGTGATAAAAAGAAATCAAAAAGATCAAAAAAGTCTCGGAAGAGTAAAAAGGAATCAAAAATAGATAAGTATTACAAGAAAATTGACCGTCTACAGCGCAAAGAGAAAAAGGAAAAATCACATTCAGAACACAAAGCTTCTAAGCATTCTTACGGCAAGAATGACGACGAGCGTGACCCGCGAGGCGCGTCACGTCATAGTCGTGATCGTTCACAGTCTATATCAATTAGTAATAGAACGAATGAAAATTCAAATAAACGAACAAGAGACGACAACGTTGGCGGCGAGCGTAACCTGCGAGGCGCGTCACGCCATAGTCGTGACAGTTCACGGTCCTCATCGATTGATAAAAGAACGAAACAAAGTTCAAGAAGCGACTATAGTGGCGACGAGCGTGACCTGCGAGGCACGTCACGCCATAGTCGGTCCACATCAAATAATAGAAACGGAAAAAATTCAAACAAACGATCAAGAGATGACAATAATGGCGGTGAGCGTGACCTGCGAGGCGCGTCACGCCATAGTCGTCGTCGATATCGTTCCTCTTCCTCCTCGTCTTCGCCATCATCCTCCTCGTCCTCATCATCGTCCTCGTCATCAGAATCATCGTACAGTAGCTCAAGCTCAAGTCAAGCGTCACAAAAACGACGCAGATCCCGTTCACATGAACGTAGAAACTCTTCCGAACACACACGAAAACGACTCAGATCTCGATCACCTGAAAACACGAACACTTCCGAAAAGAAACGAAAAGAGTCGGGAATAGAAAATCCGCCTTTAGACATTGACACCTTAAATCTTCTGGGAGATATAAACGAAAATAATCAACCTGGCCCAGATCTCAATCTCAATTTAAATGAAGTTTGGCAAAAAATCTTAGCTAAAGGTCTTCCCAAGGAGACAAAAAAGGAACTTATTACGAAATACCCGACTCCCAATAACCTCAAAACGTTGAAGGCTGTGACAGTCAATGCCGAAATAAAATCTGCAATGAAAGATATACCTCTAAAGAAGGATAATTACCAAGTGCTTTCTCAAAATCAATTAAGCGCTGCCACAACAGCACTTGGAATGGCTTTAACTTTAGTACTGGAAAAACCACTGACCCAAATTGATGCATCTCTCCTGATTAGTCTCATGGCAGATGCAGGCAGATTATTTACCGACTTACACCACGGGCAGTCAATGACTCGCCGATCATTCATCACTCCTGGAATGAGCTTGCTTGTGAGAAAAGTCGCAGAAGATTGCGAAGTAGATACTCTGCTTTACGGTGAAAAATTTACAGAAAAACTTATGGCGGCTAAATCTGCAGAAAAGTCCAGCAGGGAACTTGTAAAGCAGCCAACGAAAACTACTAGTGACAATTACAAGAAAAGGACATTTCCAAAAGGGCCAAATACAAGGCCTTTAAACTTGTAGGGTCCCCCCAAAAGGAGCACCAAGGAGACTCGCCAGGGAGGACAACAGAGATATCAACGGAACCGCCCATACGAGAAATCTCGTCAATAAGTCAAGTAAGTATTATCGCAGGGAGACTAAGACTGTTCGTCTCGAATTGGGCAAAACTGACATCTGACCCCCTAATTTTGCAATATGTCACAGGTTATGAAATTCCTTTCATATCTAAACCTCAACAAGTCGACGCTCCCAAGGAGCAATCGTATTCGGCACAAGAGGAAATAGAGTACAATAAAGCAATTGAAAAATTAATTAAAAAAGGGGCGGTGTCAATATGTTTACCTGTCAAAAATCAATTTTTATCCAGATATTTTTTTAGCTGAAAAGTCTAGCGGAGAAAAAAGATTTATTCTCAATTTAAAAAATTTAAACAAATTTCTCGATCCTCTTCACTTTAAGCTAGAGGATAGAAAAACTGTTGCGAGAATCTTATTTGAAGGAGCTTTCTTGGCAACTCTAGATCTGACAGATGCCTTTTTATTAATTCCGGTAGCCACCCCGTATAAAAAATATTTAAGATTTATGTTTAAAGGCAACTATTATGAATTTAATTGCGTTCCTTTCGGTCTATGCACGGCCCCTTTCGTATTCACAAAACTTATGAAACCGGTGGTAGAAAATTTAAGATCGCGTTCACTCTTATCAGTCGTATATTTAGACGACTTTTTGCTAATAGGTAAAACAAAAGAGGAATGCCTCAAAAATATTAAAGTGACTCGAGAATTATTACAAAACTTAGGATTTATTGTAAACTTAGAGAAATCTAATATAATTCCAACGAAAAAGGTCAAATACTTAGGATTTAATTGGAACACGCGAAAAATGATAATTGAATTAAGCACGGAAAAGAAAGAAACTATTTATAAAAAAGCAAAAGAATTTTATCATAAGAAAAATTGTAAAATTCGGGAATTAGCACAATTTTTGGGCTCATTAATAGCATCATGTCCTGCTGTAAAGTACGGTAACCTATACACAAAAAGTTTAGAGAGAGAAAAGTATTTATCGCTGATTAAAGAAAACGGAAATTTCGAAAGTAAAATGAATCTCCCAGATACTTTGTTGCCTGACTTAGAATGGTGGATTGACAATATATTCGTAGCTAATTACCCTATTAAAACTTCCGAATTCTCACTCGAAATTTTTTCTGACGCATCCTTAACCGGATGGGGTGCAGTCGCAAAGGACGATCGAACACACGGTTAGTGGACTGCTGATCAATGCAAACACCATATCAATTATCTAGAACTTTTGGCTGCATTTTATGGATTTAAATGTTTTGCTAAGGATCTACGTTCTCAAAATATCCTACTGCGAATCGATAACACCACTGCAATCTCATACATAAACAAAATGGTTAGCGTTCAATACCCAAAACTCAGTAGTTTATGTAAGCAGATTTAGCAGTGGTGTGAGAAACGCAAACTATGGATTTTCGCATCTTATATTGCATCACGCGAAAATTCAATAGCCGACAAAGAATCGCGAATTTTACCAAAGGAAACCGAATGGGAGCTAGCTCCATACGCGTTCAAAAACTCGAAAGTACCTTTGGTAAATTTAATATAGATTTATTCGCTTCTAGTTCTAACAATAAATGTGAGAAATTTATTTCCTGGAAACAGGACCCGAACTCCTGTGCAGTCGATGCTTTTACGGTAAAATGGAACGAATATAAATTTTACGCATTTCCGCCGTTCTCAGTTATACTTCGTAGTTTACAAAAAATAATAATCGACAAGTCAGAGGGAGTACTAGTTGTACCTTATTGGCCGACACAGTCTTGGTTTCCGCTGTTTAACTCAATGTTAATAAGTGAACCCATTTATTTTGAACCAGATGCTAATCTACTCGTTTCTTCTTTTAGAGAGACACACCCGTTAGCGGAAAAGCTTACCCTGGTAGCAGGGCTTTTATCAGGCAAGCATTTCATCAACACGGATACCCGGAGGAATCAATATCAGTAGCTTTACTTTCCCTATCAGATGGAACAATAAGGCAGTATAATAAACCACTCAGACTCTGGTGGGAACACTGCAACAAAGAGAACGTATCAATGTTAGACGCTTCCGTTCAAGAAGTTCTCGGTTTCCTATCAAAAATATCAAAATCTGTTAACACCTATGGGACACTAAACACATACCGATCTGCAATTTCATTAAGCTCGAATCACGAACTAGGCGATAATCCAGCTATAAAACGTTTCTTCAAGGGTTTTTCTGTGATGAAACCACCAAGTGCAAAATACCAGGACACTTGGGATCCGGATATAGTTCTTCGATATCTCATAGAACTTGGACCAAACACAGAGTTAAAATTAAAAGATCTCTCAATGAAATTGGTAACTCTCATCGCCTTAGCTACGGCCCAACGTCTTCAAACAATATGCAAAATAAAACTGGAAAATATTAAAACATACGAAAAGGAAATAAAGATATACATCCCAGACAGAATTAAAACTTCTAAATTGGGGAAAACTCAGCCAGTGTTACTTTTCCCTTTTCTCAATGATCAACCGGAACTCTGCGTTGCGTCTCTGTTACAAATCTATATAGAGAAAACCAAGGACATCAGGCCGAAAGAAGCGAACTCACTGATTTTAACTTATAAAAAACCTTACCATCCAGCGGAAACGCAAACGATAAGTCGCTGGGTAAAGGATATTATGGAAAAAAGTGGCATCGACACATTATCTTACTCTGGATACAGCGTAAAACACGCTTCTGTTTCGTCTGCAAAAAGAAAGGGAGTAAACGTTGAAGTAATTAGACAGACTGCAGGCTGGTCTGAAAAATCCAATACCTTCGGAAAATTTTACAACCGCCCATTGCGCGATACTGAAAATAATTTTTTAAGTTCTGTTCTTAACATTTCAAAATGAATCTTTGTCATACTTTCGATGTAACTTTTATTGTTAAATTTGCAACATAAACAATTGCACTCTAATTCAAATCGCCTTCTATCTTTAAACAACTACAATTGATCTAGAGGACGAGATCACGTAGCATAATTGAACGATTAAACAAACTTACCTGTAAGTGATGTTCAATCGAAATTATGCAAGTAGATCTCGTCCGAATAGATCACTCCCACCCTCCCTAAGATACCCTTAGCGATTTGAAAAATTAAGCGTAATGGCGATAAAGCGACGCACTCGACGGGACGCCCTCTAGAGATGAGAAATGGCGCGAGCTTTAAAATGATTGTGATATGGATCAAGCAACTAGCGTTACTACAATTGATCTATTCGGACGAGATCTACTTGCATAATTTCGATTGAACATCACTTACAGGTAAGTTTGTTTAATCGTTCAATTATACACAAAACATAAGTTTTAAAAGAAATTTGAAAAATTTTTGAAATTTTAAAGTCGTCCTTTTTTGCTGTATTTTTTCTGTGGGAAAATTCAAAATCGGGAAATTCGTCAATTTTTATGCATTTTTATTTTTTGAAAATTTTCGCAATCGTAAATTTCGACTAAATTCGTTAATTGTTTTCATTTTCTAACAGAATTATACACGAAAAATCAGTTTTTAAACGATTTCACAAATTTCTGAAAATAAAAATTTGTCGATTTTTTTTATTTCTTTTTCAACAGAAAATTTTAAAATTGTTATTATCGCTGTGATTCATAAAATTTTCTTTTTTTCTAGCAGAATTATACACAAAACATAAGTTTTAAAAGAAATTTGAAAATTTTTTGAAATTTAAAAGTCGTCCTTTTTTGCTGTATTTTTTCTGTGGGAAAATTCAAAATCGTGAAATTCGTCAATTTTTATGCATTTTTATTTTTTGATAATTTTCGCAATCGTAAATTTCGACTAAATTCGTTAATTGTTTTCATTTTCTAACAGAATTATACACGAAAAATCAGTTTTTAAACGATTTCACAAATTTCTGAAAATAAAAATTTGTCGATTTTTTTTATTTCTTTTTCAACAGAAAATTTTAAAATTGTTATTATCGCTGTGATTCATAAAATTTTCTTTTTTTCTAGCAGAATTATGCTACGTGATCTCGTCCTCTAGATCAATTGTAGTAACGCTAATTGCTTGATCCATATCACAATCATTTTAAAGCTCGCGCCATTTCTCATCTCTAGAGGGCGTCCCGTCGAGTGCTTCGCTTTATCGCCATTACGCTTTTTTGTGCGATCCTTCACACACGTTCGCGAGTGAAAATCTAACAAATTCAAGAGTTTAAACAATGAGCCGTGATAAAAAGAAATCAAAAAGATCAAAAAAGTCTCGGAAGAGTAAAAAGGAATCAAAAATAGATAAGTATTACAAGAAAATTGACCGTCTACAGCGCAAAGAGAAAAAGGAAAAATCACATTCAGAACACAAAGCTTCTAAGCATTCTTACGGCAAGAATGACGACGAGCGTGACCCGCGAGGCGCGTCACGTCATAGTCGTGATCGTTCACAGTCTATATCAATTAGTAATAGAACGAATAAAAATTCAAATAAACGAACAAGAGACGACAACGTTGGCGGCGAGCGTAACCTGCGAGGCGCGTCACGCCATAGTCGTGACAGATCACGGTCCTCATCGATTGATAAAAGAACGAAACAAAGTTCAAGAAGCGACTATAGTGGCGACGAGCGTGACCTGCGAGGCACGTCACGCCATAGTCGGTCCACATCAAATAATAGAAACGGAAAAAATTCAAACAAACGATCAAGAGATGACAATAATGGCGGTGAGCGTGACCTGCGAGGCGCGTCACGCCACAGTCGTCGTGGATATCGTTCCTCTTCCTCCTCGTCTTCGCCATCATCCTCCTCGTCCTCACCATCGTCCTCGTCCTCATCATCGTCCTCGTCATCAGAATCATCGTACAGTAGCTCAAGCTCAAGTCAAGCGTCACAAAAACGACGCAGATCCCGTTCACATGAACGTAGAAACTCTTCCGAACACACACGAAAACGACTCAGATCTCGATCACCTGAAAACACGAACACTTCCGAAAAGAAACGAAAAGAGTCGGGAATAGAAAATCCGCCTTTAGACATTGACACCTTAAATCTTCTGGGAGATATAAACGAAAATAATCAACCTGGCCCAGATCTCAATCTCAATTTAAATGAAGTTTGGCAAAAAATCTTAGCTAAAGGTCTTCCCAAGGAGACAAAAAAGGAACTTATTACGAAATACCCGACTCCCAATAACCTCAAAACGTTGAAGGCTGTGACAGTCAATGCCGAAATAAAATCTGCAATGAAAGATATACCTCTAAAGAAGGATAATTACCAAGTGCTTTCTCAAAATCAATTAAGCGCTGCCACAACAGCACTTGGAATGGCTTTAACTTTAGTACTGGAAAAACCACTGACCCAAATTGATGCATCTCTCCTGATTAGTCTCATGGCAGATGCAGGCAGATTATTTACCGACTTACACCACGGGCAGTCAATGACTCGCCGATCATTCATCACTCCTGGAATGAGCTTGCTTGTGAGAAAAGTCGCAGAAGATTGCGAAGTAGATACTCTGCTTTACGGTGAAAAATTTACAGAAAAACTTATGGCGGCTAAATCTGCAGAAAAGTCCAGCAGGGAACTTGTAAAGCAGCCAACGAAAACTACTAGTGACAATTACAAGAAAAGGACATTTCCAAAAGGGCCAAATACAAGGCCTTTAAACTTGTAGGGTCCCCCCAAAAGGAGCACCAAGGAGACTCGCCAGGGAGGACAACAGAGATATCAACGGAACCGCCCATACGAGAAATCTCGTCAATAAGTCAAGTAAGTATTATCGCAGGGAGACTAAGACTGTTCGTCTCGAATTGGGCAAAACTGACATCTGACCCCCTAATTTTGCAATATGTCACAGGTTATGAAATTCCTTTCATATCTAAACCTCAACAAGTCGACGCTCCCAAGGAGCAATCGTATTCGGCACAAGAGGAAATAGAGTACAATAAAGCAATTGAAAAATTAATTAAAAAAGGGGCGGTGTCAATATGTTTACCTGTCAAAAATCAATTTTTATCCAGATATTTTTTTAGCTGAAAAGTCTAGCGGAGAAAAAAGATTTATTCTCAATTTAAAAAATTTAAACAAATTTCTCGATCCTCTTCACTTTAAGCTAGAGGATAGAAAAACTGTTGCGAGAATCTTATTTGAAGGAGCTTTCTTGGCAACTCTAGATCTGACAGATGCCTTTTTATTAATTCCGGTAGCCACCCCGTATAAAAAATATTTAAGATTTATGTTTAAAGGCAACTATTATGAATTTAATTGCGTTCCTTTCGGTCTATGCACGGCCCCTTTCGTATTCACAAAACTTATGAAACCGGTGGTAGAAAATTTAAGATCGCGTTCACTCTTATCAGTCGTATATTTAGACGACTTTTTGCTAATAGGTAAAACAAAAGAGGAATGCCTCAAAAATATTAAAGTGACTCGAGAATTATTACAAAACTTAGGATTTATTGTAAACTTAGAGAAATCTAATATAATTCCAACGAAAAAGGTCAAATACTTAGGATTTAATTGGAACACGCGAAAAATGATAATTGAATTAACCACGGAAAAGAAAGAAACTATTTATAAAAAAGCAAAAGAATTTTATCATAAGAAAAATTGTAAAATTCGGGAATTAGCACAATTTTTGGGCTCATTAATAGCATCATGTCCTGCTGTAAAGTACGGTAACCTATACACAAAAAGTTTAGAGAGAGAAAAGTATTTATCGCTGATTAAAGAAAACGGAAATTTCGAAAGTAAAATGAATCTCCCAGATACTTTGTTGCCTGACTTAGAATGGTGGATTGACAATATATTCGTAGCTAATTACCCTATTAAAACTTCCGAATTCTCACTCGAAATTTTTTCTGACGCATCCTTAACCGGATGGGGTGCAGTCGCAAAGGACGATCGAACACACGGTTAGTGGACTGCTGATCAATGCAAACACCATATCAATTATCTAGAACTTTTGGCTGCATTTTATGGATTTAAATGTTTTGCTAAGGATCTACGTTCTCAAAATATCCTACTGCGAATCGATAACACCACTGCAATCTCATACATAAACAAAATGGGTAGCGTTCAATACCCAAAACTCAGTAGTTTATGTAAGCAGATTTGGCAGTGGTGTGAGAAACGCAAACTATGGATTTTCGCATCTTATATTGCATCACGCGAAAATTCAATAGCCGACAAAGAATCGCGAATTTTACCAAAGGAAACCGAATGGGAGCTAGCTCCATACGCGTTCAAAAAACTCGAAAGTACCTTTGGTAAATTTAATATAGATTTATTCGCTTCTAGTTCTAACAATAAATGTGAGAAATTTATTTCCTGGAAACAGGACCCGAACTCCTGTGCAGTCGATGCTTTTACGGTAAAATGGAACGAATATAAATTTTACGCATTTCCGCCGTTCTCAGTTATACTTCGTAGTTTACAAAAAATAATAATCGACAAGTCAGAGGGAGTACTAGTTGTACCTTATTGGCCGACACAGTCTTGGTTTCCGCTGTTTAACTCAATGTTAATAAGTGAACCCATCTATTTTGAACCAGATGCTAATCTACTCGTTTCTTCTTTTAGAGAGACACACCCGTTAGCGGAAAAGCTTACCCTGGTAGCAGGGCTTTTATCAGGCAAGCATTTCATCAACACGGATACCCGGAGGAATCAATATCAGTAGCTTTACTTTCCCTATCAGATGGAACAATAAGGCAGTATAATAAACCACTCAGACTCTGGTGGGAACACTGCAACAAAGAGAACGTATCAATGTTTGACGCTTCCGTTCAAGAAGTTCTCGGTTTCCTATCAAAAATATCAAAATCTGTTAACACCTATGGGACACTAAACACATACCGATCTGCAATTTCATTAATCTCGAATCACGAACTAGGCGATAATCCAGCTATAAAACGTTTCTTCAAGGGTTTTTCTGTGATGAAACCACCAAGTGCAAAATACCAGGACACTTGGGATCCGGATATAGTTCTTCGATATCTCATAGAACTTGGACCAAACACAGAGTTAAAATTAAAAGATCTCTCAATGAAATTGGTAACTCTCATCGCCTTAGCTACGGCCCAACGTCTTCAAACAATATGCAAAATAAAACTGAAAAATATTAAAACATACGAAAAGGAAATAAAGATA
The DNA here is from genome assembly GCA_032872475.1 of Leptopilina myrica (nomen nudum). Classification (NCBI taxonomy): domain Eukaryota; kingdom Metazoa; phylum Arthropoda; class Insecta; order Hymenoptera; family Figitidae; genus Leptopilina; species Leptopilina myrica (nomen nudum). The sequence goes on from CM065467.1 coordinate 12,119,883, forward strand.
TACATCCCAGACAGAATTAAAACTTCTAAATTGGGGAAAACTCAGCCAGTGTTACTTTTCCCTTTTCTCAATGATCAACCGGAACTCTGCGTTGCGTCTCTGTTACAAATCTATATAGAGAAAACCAAGGACATCAGGCCGAAAGAAGCGAACTCACTGATTTTAACTTATAAAAAACCTTACCATCCAGCGGGAACGCAAACGATAAGTCGCTGGGTAAAGGATATTATGGAAAAAAGTGGCATCGACACATTATCTTACTCTGGATACAGCGTAAAACACGCTTCTGTTTCGTCTGCAAAAAGAAAGGGAGTAAACGTTGAAGTAATTAGACAGACTGCAGGCTGGTCTGAAAAATCCAATACCTTCGGAAAATTTTACAACCGCCCATTGCGCGATACTGAAAATAATTTTTTAAGTTCTGTTCTTAACATTTCAAAATGAATCTTTGTCATACTTTCGATGTAACTTTTATTGTTAAATTTGCAATATAAACAATTGCACTCTAATTCAAATCGCCTTCTATCTTTAAACAACTACAATTGATCTAGAGGACGAGATCACGTAGCATAATTGAACGATTAAACAAACTTACCTGTAAGTGATGTTCAATCGAAATTATGCAAGTAGATCTCGTCCGAATAGATCACTCCCACCCTCCCTAAGATACCCTTAGCGATTTGAAAAATTAAGCGTAATGGCGATAAAGCGACGCACTCGACGGGACGCCCTCTAGAGATGAGAAATGGCGCCAGCTTTAAAATGATTGTGATATGGATCAAGCAACTAGCGTTACTACAATTGATCTATTCGGACGAGATCTACTTGCATAATTTCGATTGAACATCACTTACAGGTAAGTTTGTTTAATCGTTCAATTATACACAAAACATAAGTTTTAAAAGAAATTTAAAAAATTTTTGAAATTTTAAAGTCGTCCTTTTTGCTGTATTTTTTCTGTGGGAAAATTCAAAATCGTGAAATTCGTCAATTTTTATGCATTTTTATTTTTTGAAAATTTTCGCAATCGTAAATTTCGACTAAATTCGTTACTTGTTTTCATTTTCTAACAGAATTATACACAAAAAATAAGTTTTTAAACGATTTCACAAATTTCTGAAAATAAAAATTTGTCGATTTTTTTTATTTCTTTTTCAACAGAAAATTTAAAAATTGTTATTATCGCTTTGATTCATAAAATTTTCTTAATTTCTAGCAGAATTATACACGAAACATAAGTATTGAAACGAATTTAAAAAATTTTTGAAATTTAAAAGTCGTCCTTTTTTGCTGTATTTTTTCTGTGGGAAAATTCAAAATCGTGAAATTCGTCAATTTTTATGCATTTTTATTTTTTGAAAATTTTCGCAATCTTAAATTTCGACTAAATTCGTTAATTGTTTTCCTTTTCCAACAGAATTATACACGAAAAATCAGTTTTTAAACGATTTCACGAATTTCTGAAAATAAAAATTTGTCTATTTATTTTATCTTTTTTCAACAGAAAATTTTAAAATTGTTATTATCGCTTTGATTCATAAAATTTTCTTAATTTCTAGCAGAATCATACACGAAACATAAGTTTTTAAGAGAATTTAAAAAATTTTTGAAATTTAAAAGTCGTCCTTTTTTGCTGTATTTTTTCTGTGGGAAAATTCAAAATCGGGAAATTCGTCAATTTTTATGCATTTTTATTTTTTGAAAATTTTCGCAATCTTAAATTTCGACTAAATTCGTTAATTGTTTTCCTTTTCCAACAGAATTATACACGAAAAATCAGTTTTTAAACGATTTCACGAATTTCTGAAAATAAAAATTTGTCTATTTATTTTATCTTTTTTCAACAGAAAATTTTAAAATTGTTATTATCGCTTTGATTCATAAAATTTTCTTAATTTCTAGCAGAATCATACACGAAACATAAGTTTTTAAGAGAATTTAAAAATTTTTTGAAATTTAAAAGTCGTCCTTTTTTGCTGTATTTTTTCTGTGGGAAAATTTAAAATCGGGAAATTCGTCAATTTTTATGCATTTTTATTTTTTGAAAATTTTCGCAATCGTAAATTTCGACTAAATTCGTTAATTGTTTTCATTTTCTAACAGAATTATACACGAAAAATCAGTTTTTAAACGATTTCACAAATTTCTGAAAATAAAAATTTGTCGATTTTTTTTATTTCTTTTTCAACAGAAAATTTTAAAATTGTTATTATCGCTGTGATTCATAAAATTTTCTTTTTTTCTAGCAGAATTATACACAAAACATAAGTTTTAAAAGAAATTTGAAAATTTTTTGAAATTTTAAAATCGTCGTTTTATGCGATTTTTTCTGTGGGAAAAATCAAAATCGTGAAACTCGTCAATTTTTAGGCGTTTTTATTTTTTGATAATTTTCGCAATCGTAAATTTCGCCTGAATTCGTTATTTGTTTTCATTTTCCAACACATTTATACACGAAAAATCAGTTTTTAAACGATTTCACAAATTTCTGAAAATAAAAATTTGTCGATTTTTTTTATTTCTTTTTGCTGTATTTTTTCTGTGGGAAAATTCAAAATCGTAAAATTCGTCAATTTTTATGCATTTTTATTTTTTGAAAATTTTCGCAATCGTAAATTTAGACTAAATTCGATATTTGTTTTCATATTCCAACAGAATTATACACGAAAAATCAGTTTTTAAACGATTTCACAAATTTCTGAAAATAAAAATTTGTAGATTTTTTTTATTTCTTTTTCAACAGAAAATTTCAAAATTGTTATAATCGCTGTGATTCATAAAATTTTCTTAATTTCTAGCAGAATTATACACGAAAAATCAGTTTTTAAACGATTTCACAAATTTCTGAAAATAAAAATTTGTCGATTTTTTTTATTTCTTTTTCAACAGAAAATTTTAAAATTGTTATTATCGCTGTGATTCATAAAATTTTCTTTTTTTCTAGCAGAATTATGCTACGTGATCTCGTCCTCTAGATCAATTGTAGTAACGCTAGTTGCTTGATCCATATCACAATCATTTTAAAGCTCGCGCCATTTCTCATCTCTAGAGGGCGTCCCGTCGAGTGCTTCGCTTTATCGCCATTACGTTTTTTTGTGCGATCCTTCACACACGTTCGCGAGTGAAAATCTAACAAATTCAAGAGTTTAAACAATGAGCCGTGATAAAAAGAAATCAAAAAGATCAAAAAAGTCTCGGAAGAGTAAAAAGGAATCAAAAATAGATAAGTATTACAAGAAAATTGACCGTCTACAGCGCAAAGAGAAAAAGGAAAAATCACATTCAGAACACAAAGCTTCTAAGCATTCTTACGGCAAGAATGACGACGAGCGTGACCCGCGAGGCGCGTCACGTCATAGTCGTGATCGTTCACAGTCTATATCAATTAGTAATAGAACGAATAAAAATTCAAATAAACGAACAAGAGACGACAACGTTGGCGGCGAGCGTAACCTGCGAGGCGCGTCACGCCATAGTCGTGACAGATCACGGTCCTCATCGATTGATAAAAGAACGAAACAAAGTTCAAGAAGCGACTATAGTGGCGACGAGCGTGACCTGCGAGGCACGTCACGCCATAGTCGGTCCACATCAAATAATAGAAACGGATAAAATTCAAACAAACGATCAAGAGATGACAATAATGGCGGTGAGCGTGACCTGCGAGGCGCGTCACGCCATAGTCGTCGTCGATATCGTTCCTCTTCCTCCTCGTCTTCGCCATCATCCTCCTCGTCCTCATCATCGTCCTCGTCCTCATCATCGTCCTCGTCATCAGAATCATCGTACAGTAGCTCAAGCTCAAGTCAAGCGTCACAAAAACGACGCAGATCCCGTTCACATGAACGTAGAAACTCTTCCGAACACACACGAAAACGACTCAGATCTCGATCACCTGAAAACACGAACACTTCCGAAAAGAAACGAAAAGAGTCGGGAATAGAAAATCCGCCTTTAGACATTGACACCTTAAATCTTCTGGGAGATATAAACGAAAATAATCAACCTGGCCCAGATCTCAATCTCAATTTAAATGAAGTTTGGCAAAAAATCTTAGCTAAAGGTCTTCCCAAGGAGACAAAAAAGGAACTTATTACGAAATACCCGACTCCCAATAACCTCAAAACGTTGAAGGCTGTGACAGTCAATGCCGAAATAAAATCTGCAATGAAAGATATACCTCTAAAGAAGGATAATTACCAAGTGCTTTCTCAAAATCAATTAAGCGCTGCCACAACAGCACTTGGAATGGCTTTAACTTTAGTACTGGAAAAACCACTGACCCAAATTGATGCATCTCTCCTGATTAGTCTCATGGCAGATGCAGGCAGATTATTTACCGACTTACACCACGGGCAGTCAATGACTCGCCGATCATTCATCACTCCTGGAATGAGCTTGCTTGTGAGAAAAGTCGCAGAAGATTGCGAAGTAGATACTCTGCTTTACGGTGAAAAATTTACAGAAAAACTTATGGCGGCTAAATCTGCAGAAAAGTCCAGCAGGGAACTTGTAAAGCAGCCAACGAAAACTACTAGTGACAATTACAAGAAAAGGACATTTCCAAAAGGGCCAAATACAAGGCCTTTAAACTTGTAGGGTCCCCCCAAAAGGAGCACCAAGGAGACTCGCCAGGGAGGACAACAGAGATATCAACGGAACCGCCCATACGAGAAATCTCGTCAATAAGTCAAGTAAGTATTATCGCAGGGAGACTAAGACTGTTCGTCTCGAATTGGGCAAAACTGACATCTGACCCCCTAATTTTGCAATATGTCACAGGTTATGAAATTCCTTTCATATCTAAACCTCAACAAGTCGACGCTCCCAAGGAGCAATCGTATTCGGCACAAGAGGAAATAGAGTACAATAAAGCAATTGAAAAATTAATTAAAAAAGGGGCGGTGTCAATATGTTTACCTGTCAAAAATCAATTTTTATCCAGATATTTTTTTAGCTGAAAAGTCTAGCGGAGAAAAAAGATTTATTCTAAATTTAAAAAATTTAAACAAATTTCTCGATCCTCTTCACTTTAAGCTAGAGGATAGAAAAACTGTTGCGAGAATCTTATTTGAAGGAGCTTTCTTGGCAACTCTAGATCTGACAGATGCCTTTTTATTAATTCCGGTAGCCACCCCGTATAAAAAATATTTAAGATTTATGTTTAAAGGCAACTATTATGAATTTAATTGCGTTCCTTTCGGTCTATGCACGGCCCCTTTCGTATTCACAAAACTTATGAAACCGGTGGTAGAAAATTTAAGATCGCGTTCACTCTTATCAGTCGTATATTTAGACGACTTTTTGCTAATAGGTAAAACAAAAGAGGAATGCCTCAAAAATATTAAAGTGACTCGAGAATTATTACAAAACTTAGGATTTATTGTAAACTTAGAGAAATCTAATATAATTCCAACGAAAAAGGTCAAATACTTAGGATTTAATTGGAACACGCGAAAAATGATAATTGAATTAACCACGGAAAAGAAAGAAACTATTTATAAAAAAGCAAAAGAATTTTATCATAAGAAAAATTGTAAAATTCGGGAATTAGCACAATTTTTGGGCTCATTAATAGCATCATGTCCTGCTGTAAAGTACGGTAACCTATACACAAAAAGTTTAGAGAGAGAAAAGTATTTATCGCTGATTAAAGAAAACGGAAATTTCGAAAGTAAAATGAATCTCCCAGATACTTTGTTGCCTGACTTAGAATGGTGGATTGACAATATATTCGTAGCTAATTACCCTATTAAAACTTCCGAATTCTCACTCGAAATTTTTTCTGACGCATCCTTAACCGGATGGGGTGCAGTCGCAAAGGACGATCGAACACACGGTTAGTGGACTGCTGATCAATGCAAACACCATATCAATTATCTAGAACTTTTGGCTGCATTTTATGGATTTAAATGTTTTGCTAAGGATCTACGTTCTCAAAATATCCTACTGCGAATCGATAACACCACTGCAATCTCATACATAAACAAAATGGGTAGCGTTCAATACCCAAAACTCAGTAGTTTATGTAAGCAGATTTGGCAGTGGTGTGAGAAACGCAAACTATGGATTTTCGCATCTTATATTGCATCACGCGAAAATTCAATAGCCGACAAAGAATCGCGAATTTTACCAAAGGAAACCGAATGGGAGCTAGCTCCATACGCGTTCAAAAAACTCGAAAGTACCTTTGGTAAATTTAATATAGATTTATTCGCTTCTAGTTCTAACAATAAATGTGAGAAATTTATTTCCTGGAAACAGGACCCGAACTCCTGTGCAGTCGATGCTTTTACGGTAAAATGGAACGAATATAAATTTTACGCATTTCCGCCGTTCTCAGTTATACTTCGTAGTTTACAAAAAATAATAATCGACAAGTCAGAGGGAGTACTAGTTGTACCTTATTGGCCGACACAGTCTTGGTTTCCGCTGTTTAACTCAATGTTAATAAGTGAACCCATCTATTTTGAACCAGATGCTAATCTACTCGTTTCTTCTTTTAGAGAGACACACCCGTTAGCGGAAAAGCTTACCCTGGTAGCAGGGCTTTTATCAGGCAAGCATTTCATCAACACGGATACCCGGAGGAATCAATATCAGTAGCTTTACTTTCCCTATCAGATGGAACAATAAGGCAGTATAATAAACCACTCAGACTCTGGTGGGAACACTGCAACAAAGAGAACGTATCAATGTTTGACGCTTCCGTTCAAGAAGTTCTCGGTTTCCTATCAAAAATATCAAAATCTGTTAACACCTATGGGACACTAAACACATACCGATCTGCAATTTCATTAATCTCGAATCACGAACTAGGCGATAATCCAGCTATAAAACGTTTCTTCAAGGGTTTTTCTGTGATGAAACCACCAAGTGCAAAATACCAGGACACTTGGGATCCGGATATAGTTCTTCGATATCTCATAGAACTTGGACCAAACACAGAGTTAAAATTAAAAGATCTCTCAATGAAATTGGTAACTCTCATCGCCTTAGCTACGGCCCAACGTCTTCAAACAATATGCAAAATAAAACTGGAAAATATTAAAACATACGAAAAGGAAATAAAGATATACATCCCAGACAGAATTAAAACTTCTAAATTGGGGAAAACTCAGCCAGTGTTACTTTTCCCTTTTCTCAATGATCAACCGGAACTCTGCGTTGCGTCTCTGTTACAAATCTATATAGAGAAAACCAAGGACATCAGGCCGAAAGAAGCGAACTCACTGATTTTAACTTATAAAAAACCTTACCATCCAGCGGGAACGCAAACGATCAGTCGCTGGGTAAAGGATATTATGAAAAAAAGTGGCATCGACACATTATCTTACTCTGGATACAGCGTAAAACACGCTTCTGTTTCGTCTGCAAAAAGAAAGGGAGTAAACGTTGAAGTAATTAGACAGACTGCAGGCTGGTCTGAAAAATCCAATACCTTCGGAAAATTTTACAACCGCCCATTGCGCGATACTGAAAATAATTTTTTAAGTTCTGTTCTTAACATTTCAAAATGAATCTTTGTCATACTTTCGATGTAACTTTTATTGTTAAATTTGCAATATAAACAATTTCACTCTAATTCAAATCGCCTTCTATCTTTAAACAACTACAATTGATCTAGAGGACGAGATCACGTAGCATAATTGAACGATTAAACAAACTTACCTGTAAGTGATGTTCAATCGAAATTATGCAAGTAGATCTCGTCCGAATAGATCACTCCCACCCTCCCTAAGATACCCTTAGCGATTTGAAAAATTAAGCGTAATGGCGATAAAGCGACGCACTCGACGGGACGCCCTCTAGAGATGAGAAATGGCGCGAGCTTTAAAATGATTGTGATATGGATCAAGCAACTAGCGTTACTACAATTGATCTATTCGGACGAGATCTACTTGCATAATTTCGATTGAACATCACTTACAGGTAAGTTTGTTTAATCGTTCAATTATACACAAAACATAAGTTTTAAAAGAAATTTGAAAAATTTTTGAAATTTTAAAGTCGTCCTTTTTTGCTGTATTTTTTCTGTGGGAAAATTCAAAATCGTGAAATTCGTCAATTTTTATGCATTTTTATTTTTTGAAAATTTTCGCAATCGTAAATTTCGACTAAATTCGTTACTTGTTTTCATTTTCTAACAGAATTATACACAAAAAATAAGTTTTTAAACGATTTCACAAATTTCTGAAAATAAAAATTTGTCGATTTTTTTTATTTCTTTTTCAACAGAAAATTTAAAAATTGTTATTATCGCTTTGATTCATAAAATTTTCTTAATTTCTAGCAGAATTATACACGAAACATAAGTATTGAAACGAATTTAAAAAATTTTTGAAATTTAAAAGTCGTCCTTTTTTGCTGTATTTTTTCTGTGGGAAAATTCAAAATCGTGAAATTCGTCAATTTTTATGCATTTTTATTTTTTGAAAATTTTCGCAATCTTAAATTTCGACTAAATTCGTTAATTGTTTTCCTTTTCCAACAGAATTATACACGAAAAATCAGTTTTTAAACAATTTCACGAATTTCTGAAAATAAAAATTTGTCTATTTATTTGATCTTTTTTCAACAGAAAATTTTAAAATTGTTATTATAGCTGTGATTCATAAAATTTTCATTTTTTCCAGCAGAATTATACACGAAACATAAGTTTTAAAAGAAATTTGAAAAATTTTTGAAATTTAAAAGTCGTCCTTTTTTGCTGTATTTTTTCTGTGGGAAAATTCAAAATCGTGAAATTCGTCAATTTTTATGTATTTTTATTTTTTGAAAATTTTCGCAATCGTAAATTTCGACTAAATTCGTTAATTGTTTTCATTTTCTAAAAGAATTATACACGAAAAATCAGTTTTTAAACGATTTCACAAATTTCTGAAAATAAAAATTTGTCGATTTTTTTTATTTATTTTTCAACAGAAAATTTTAAAATTGTTATTATCGCTGTAATTCATAAAATTTTCTTTTTTTCTAGCAGAATTATACACAAAACATAAGTTTTAAAAGAAGTTTGAAAAATTTTTGAAATTTAAAAGTCGTCCTTTTTTGCTGTATTTTTTCTGTGGGAAAATTTAAAATCGTAAAATTCGTCAATTTTTATGCATTTTTATTTTTGGAAAATTTTTGCAATCGTAAAATTAGACTAAATTCGTTACTTGTTTACATTTTCCAACAGAATTATACACAAAAAATAAGTTTTTAAACGATTTCACAAATTTCTGAAAATAAAAATTTGTCGATTTTTTTCATTTCTTTTTCAACAGAAAATTCAAAAATTGTTATTATCGCTGTGATTCATAAAATTTTCTTTTTTTCCAGCAGAATTATACAAAAAACATAAGTTTTAAAAGAAATTTGAAAAATTTTAAAAATTTAAAAGTCGTCCCTTTTTGCTGTATTTTTTCTGTGGGAAAATTCAAAATCGTGAAATTCGTCAATTTTTATGCATTTTTATTTTTTGAAAATTTTCGCAATCGTAAATTTAGACTAAATTCGTTACTTGTTTTCATTTTCCAACAGAATTATACACAAAAAATAAGTTTTTAAACGATTTCACAAATTTCTGATAATAAAAATTTGTCGATTTTTTTTATTTCTTTTTCAACAGAAAATTTAAAAATTGTTATTATCGCTTTGATTAATAAAATTTTCTTAATTTCTAGCAGAATTATACACGAAACATAAGTATTGAAATGAATTTAAAAAATTTTTAAAAATTTAAAAGTCGTCCTTTTTTGCTGTATTTTTTCTGTGGGAAAATTCAAAATCGTGAAATTCGTCAATTTTATGCATTTTTATTTTTTGAAAATTTTCGCAATCGTAAATTTCGACTAAATTCGTTAATTGTTTTCCTTTTCCAACAGAATTATACACGAAAAATCAGTTTTTAAACGATTTCACGAATTTCTGAAAATAAAAATTTGTCTATTTATTTTAAAAATTTGTCTATTTATTTGATCTTTTTTCAACAGAAAATTTTAAAATTGTTATTATCGCTTTGATTCATAAAATTTTCTTAATTTCTAGCAGAATCATACACGAAACATAAGTTTTTAAGAGAATTTAAAAAATTTTTGAAATTTAAAAGTCGTCCTTTTTTGCTGTATTTTTTCTGTGGGAAAATTCAAAATCGTAAAATTCGTCAATTTTTATGAATTTTTATTTTTTGAAAATTTTCGCAATCGTAAATTTAGACTAAATTCGATATTTGTTTTCATATTCCAACAGAATTATACACGAAAAATCAGTTTTTAAACGATTTCACAAATTTCTAAAAATAAAAATTTGTCGATTTTTTTTATTTCTTTTTGCTGTATTTTTTCTGTGGGAAAATTCAAAATCGTAAAATTCGACAATTTTTATGCATTTTTATTTTTTGAAAATTTTCGCAATCGTAAATTTCGACTAAATTCGTTAATTGTTTTCATTTTCTAACAGAATTATACACGAAAAATCAGTTTTTAAACGATTTCACAAATTTCTGAAAATAAAAATTTGTCGATTTTTTTTATTTCTTTTTCAACAGAAAAATTTAAAATTGTTATTATCGCTGTGATTCATAAAATTTTCTTTTTTTCTAGCAGAATTATACACAAAACATAAGTTTTAAAAGAAATTTGAAAAATTTTTGAAATTTAAAAGTCGTCCTTTTTTGCTGTATTTTTTCTGTGGGACAATTCAAAATCGTAAAATTCGTCAATTTTTATGCATTTTTATTTTTTGAAAATTTTCGCAATCGTAAATTTCGACTAAATTCGTTAATTGTTTTCATTTTCTAACAGAATTATACACGAAAAATCAGTTTTTAAACGATTTCACAAATTTCTGAAAATAAAAATTTGTCGATTTTTTTTTCTTTTTCAACAGAAAATTTCAAAATTGTTATAATCGCTGTGATTCATAAAATTTTCTTTTTTTCTAGCAGAATTATACACAAAACATAAGTTTTAAAAGGAATTTGAAAATTTTTTGAAATTTTAAAGTCGTCCTTTTTTGCTGTATTTTTTCTGTGGGAAAACTCAAAATCGTAAAATTCGTCAATTTTTATGCATTTTTATTTTTTGAAAATTTTCGCAATCGTAAATTTCGACTAAATTCGTTAATTGTTTTCATTTTCTAACAGAATTATACACGAAAAATCAGTTTTTAAACGATTTCACAAATTTCTGAAAATAAAAATTTGTCGATTTTTTTTATTTCTTTTTCAACAGAAAATTTCAAAATTGTTATAATCGCTGTGATTCATAAAATTTTCTTTTTTTCTAGCAGAATTATACACAAAACATAAGTTTTAAAAGGAATTTGAAAATTTTTTGAAATTTTAAAGTCGTCCTTTTTTGCTGTATTTTTTCTGTGGAAAAATTCAAAATCGTAAAATTCGTCAATTTTTATGAATTTTTATTTTTTGAAAATTTTCGCAATCGTAAATTTAGACTAAATTCGATATTTGTTTTTATATTCCAACAGAATTATACACGAAAAATCAGTTTTTAAACGATTTCACAAATTTCTGAAAATAAAAATTTGTAGAATTTTTTTATTTCTTTTTCAACAGAAAATTTCAAAATTGTTATAATCGATGTGTTCATAAAATTTTCTTAATTTCTAGCAGAATCATACACGAAACATAAGTTTTTAAGAGAATTTAAAAAATTTTTGAAATTTAAAAGTCGTCCTTTTTTGCTGTATTTTTTCTGTGGGAAAATTCAAAATCGTGAAATTCGTCAATTTTTATGCATTTTTATTTTTTGAAAATTTTCGCAATCGTAAATTTCGACTAAATTCGTTAATTGTTTTCATTTTCTAACAGAATTATACACGAAAAATCAGTTTTTAAACGATTTCACAAATTTCTGAAAATAAAAATTTGTCGATTTTTTTTATTTCTTTTTCAACAGAAAATTTTAAAATTGTTATTATCGCTGTGATTCATAAATTTTCTTTTTTTCTAGCAGAATTATACACAAAACATAAGTTTTAAAAGAAATTTGAAAAATTTTTGAAATTTAAAAGTCGTCCTTTTTTACTGTATTTTTTCTGTGGGAAAATTCAAAATCGTAAAATTCGTCAATTTTTATGCATTTTTATTTTTGGAAAATTTTTGCAATCGTAATATTAGACTAAATTCGTTACTTGTTTTCATTTTCCAACAGAATTATACACAAAAAATAAGTTTTTAAACAATTTCACAAATTTCTGAAAATAAAAATTTGTCGATTTTTTTTATTTCTTTTTCAACAGAAAATTTCAAAATTGTTATAATCGCTGTGATTCATAAAATTTTCTTTTTTTCTAGCAGAATTATACACAAAACATAAGTTTTAAAAGGAATTTGAAAATTTTTTGAAATTTTAAAGTCGTCCTTTTTTGCTGTATTTTTTCTGTGGGAAAACTCAAAATCGTAAAATTCGTCAATTTTTATGAATTTTTATTTTTTGAAAATTTTCGCAATCGTAAATTTAGACTAAATTCGATATTTGTTTTTATATTCCAACAGAATTATACACGAAAAATCAGTTTTTAAACGATTTCACAAATTTCTGAAAATAAAAATTTGTAGAATTTTTTTATTTCTTTTTCAACAGAAAATTTCAAAATTGTTATAATCGATGTGTTCATAAAATTTTCTTAATTTCTAGCAGAATCATACACGAAACATAAGTTTTTAAGAGAATTTAAAAAATTTTTGAAATTTAAAAGTCGTCCTTTTTTGCTGTATTTTTTCTGTGGGAAAATTCAAAATCGTGAAATTCGTCAATTTTTATGCATTTTTATTTTTTGAAAATTTTCGCAATCGTAAATTTCGACTAAATTCGTTAATTGTTTTCATTTTCTAACAGAATTATACACGAAAAATCAGTTTTTAAACGATTTCACAAATTTCTGAAAATAAAAATTTGTCGATTTTTTTTATTTCTTTTTCAACAGAAAATTTTAAAATTGTTATTATCGCTGTGATTCATAAAATTTTCTTTTTTTCTAGCAGAATTATACACAAAACATAAGTTTTAAAAGAAATTTGAAAAATTTTTGAGATTTAAAAGTCGTCCTTTTTTACTGTATTTTTTCTGTGGGAAAATTCAAAATCGTAAAATTCGTCAATTTTTATGCATTTTTATTTTTGGAAAATTTTTGCAATCGTAATATTAGACTAAATTCGTTACTTGTTTTCATTTTCCAACAGAATTATACACAAAAAATAAGTTTTTAAACAATTTCACAAATTTCTGAAAATAAAAATTTGTCGATTTTTTTTATTTCTTTTTCAACAGAAAATTTCAAAATTGTTATAATCGCTGTGATTCATAAAATTTTCTTTTTTTCTAGCAGAATTATACACAAAACATAAGTTTTAAAAGGAATTTGAAAATTTTTTGAAATTTTAAAGTCGTCCTTTTTTGCTGTATTTTTTCTGTGGGAAAACTCAAAATCGTAAAATTCGTCAATTTTTATGCATTTTTAGACACCGGAGCGAGTCGCTCTTTCATCAGTGAAAAAGTTTTAAACGAAATCTATAAACACGACATTGCAGAAATGAAACCCTCCGAGTTAATGGTTAGATTCGCGGATGGACGACGATCGAATATTTTAGGGACAATTGATTTAAAAATTGTGTTTTACGGTAAAACAATCGATGTAAATTTTCGTGTATTACCGAATTTAGATTCAGATCTTTTATTTGGAATTGATATCTTAAGCGCCGTCGGATATCGTTTCGATTATGATAACGTAGCATCTTTCTCAAACGAAAAAATAGAAGAAAATCAAATTAACGAGGCTTTACAACTTATAAACGAAGATTTAAAAACGTTCGACGAAATTAACTGCCCTACTACTGCCGGAAAACACGTAATAAAATTAAAAGAAAATACCGAACCGATTAATTTCAATTACGCGCCGCGTAATCCGAAAATGTTAAAAATAATGAACGACGAAATGATTAAAAAGGATATAATAGAACCTTCGAGCGGTCCTTGGTGTTCCCCTATAGTACTCGTAAAACGTAAAGATGGAACATATCGGTTTTGTGTTGATTTTCGTAAAATTAACGCTGTGTCCGAAAAAGATGTTTATCCTATTCCGCATATTAATGCGACGCTGGATAGACTTCGAGACTCGAAATATTTCTCTACCATTGACTTACGTAATGGATACTGGAACGTTCCGTTAGCTGAGGAGAGTCGACCAATTACCAAACTACGACGTTTCGTAGGAGTTATTTCGTGGTATCGCAGATTCATTCCTAACTGTTCAACCCTCGCTCGACCTTTGACGTGCCTTTTACAAAAGAAACGGCGTTGGGAATGGGGACCCGAGCAAACACAAGCTTTTGAGACAATAAAAGGACTCTTGTCGTCGGCTCCAGTTTTGGCCGTACCAGATTTTAATATCCCTTTTTGCCTCCAGACAGACGCGAGTCAATACGGACTTGGGGCTGTCTTGTCCCAAGAACAAAATGGTAGAGAAGTCGTCATCGTATACGCGAGTCGTACATTGAATAAAGCCGAAGCAAATTATTCCGTAACCGAAAAAGAATGTTTGGCCGTCGTGTGGGGAATCGCAAAGATGAGATATTACTTAGAAGGGTATACGTTTACCGTAATAACAGACCACGCTTCCCTCCGTTGGTTACAAACAATATCAAGCCCGACAGGAAGAATAGCGCGTTGGAGCGTATATCTTCAACAATTTGATTTCACAATAAAATATCGAAAAGGAAGTTTAAACAAAGTCGCTGACGCATTATCGCGTAATCCGATAACCGAGGAAAGTGAACACGACGATTTCACCGACGAAACGGCGTTTGTAATTCAATGCAACGAACAATGCGAGTGGTATCGTAATTTAGTAAAGGCGATAACGATAAATCCCGATCGATATCCCGATTATTCGATGAAAGACGGGTTGCTATATCGTCATTTGCACCATAGTCTCAACTTCACGGAAAGGGGTAAAGTCTGGAAACTTTGTGTACCAGAACCCTTGCGTAGAAAAGTGCTTGTTGAGAATCATGACGTCCCGACAGCCGGTCACCTTGGAATCGCCAAGACAATCTCACGTATCGCCGAGAATTATTTTTGGCCGGGCATGAATGGTGACATTTCCCGATACGTGCGAAGCTGTGTGTCGTGCCAAGAACATAAATATTCCCAAAACGCGGCATACGGAAAAATGGGGACATGTAATGCTTCCCAACCATGGGAATACGTATCGATGGACATAGTCGGTCCCTTAGTTCGTTCTTCGCGCGGCAATAAGTATTTATTAGTTCTCTAAGATAAATTTACAAAGTGGGTTGAACTACAACCATTAAGAGAACAGAAGACAAAACCAATAATTCAAGCACTAAAAGATAAAATAATATTACGTTTCGGTTGCCCGCGAGTTTTAATCACCGACAACGGTACACAATTCCGCGCAAAAGATTTCGAAAAATTGGTCGAAGAATTCGGAATTAATCATCAGAGAACACCACCGTATTCACCACAATGTAACCCGGTGGAAAGAACCAACAAGACAATCAAAACAATGATCGCCCAATTCGTTAAAACAAATCAAAAATTATGGGATAATTTAATCTCGGAATTTCAATTTGCTTTAAATACCGCGAAGCACGATTCTACCCAGTTTTCTCCCGCATATTTAAATTATCAGCGCACAGTAGAAGCACCAAATACCCTTAAAGGAAAATTAGAAAAAGATAGACCGCGACAAAATCATAATTTAGAAAAATTAAAAGAAACCGAAGAACTCGTTCGTGTTAATTTAGCTCGTGCTTTTACGCGACAAAGTTTTCATTATGATAAAAAACGGAAAAACTGGATACCGAAAGTTGGAGAAAAAGTAGCTAAACGCGAGAGACCTCTATCATCTGCTATAGATAATTTCGCGGCGAAATTAGCTCCTCGTTTCACAGGAAACTACATTATAGATAAAGTCGTAAGTCCCACCGTCGTCGAATTAAAAGATGTAAATAGAAAAATTATAATTTGTCATGTAAAAGATCTAAAACCGTTTCATTGTGAAGAATCTTCGTAAAATTCGTCGTACGAGAGAAGCAGCAGGATGATTCGACGAGAGTAACTTCTATCCCCACCACTAGTGAAACTACCAATCAAGAACACCCAAAGTTCGCATAAATAAGCTGGTTAAGCGTCAATCCGGAATAGTCATCAGCCAACCTTTTTGACGTTACTACAAAAAAAAAATGTCATCATTATACGATATTTTTGGTTCAGACAGTGACGACGACCTCAGGGAGGAAAACATGCCAACACACCCGGTAGTGAATAACTCTTCATTGATGGAGAAAATCCAGCCAGATTCAACAACCGTCAACGAAGAATCGCCAATGGAAGTGGAATTGTCAGCAAATACAGTTGTCAAACAGATAGACGAATTTCTTCAATGTATACCTATTCCTAACGATAAAAATGATCTTTTTTCGAAATATCCTCTTAATCCTAAAGAATTACTTCCTCTCGCAAATCTTCGAGAAATAAAAACGCAACACGATCACCACAAACAAATAAAAGAATTTGAAGAGTTTTACGCCGAAGTTACCGAGTCTATGGAGGAAAGTAATCTATTCGCACCGATTCGCTGTCACCAAGAGTCTGTAAATGTTCCGCAACGTCAAGAATACTCGCCCGATTTCGTCTCCAGAGAAGTTCCAGTCGCGAACTACGAAGATAGTCTACCCATCCGTTGGAAGTTGATCCCCGCCTCGATACCTTACATTCCGACACCAAAAGAAAACTTGAAAATGCGAAAAGAACTTATTAAAATAGTAAGAAATTCCCAGCCAAGCAGTGATTACTATGTGGAAAAGACACAAGAGATTCCTCGCAGCATCAACAACAAAAGTGGACCAAAGTATAAGCCGCCAACTGAAAACCGACAAAAACTTTCCAAGGAAGACGAAAAGCCAAGGACTCTATGCCATCCGCTTTCCAGGAAGAGATTTTTAAAAGAAATAAACGGAAAATTCTACCAGGTTCAAACTTATTCAGATGGAACTTATAGATGCACTCAGAAGGAAAAAATATCAAAGAAAAATTAGAATTAAGAATCTATTTTGTTAAATTATATAATTTATGTTTTGTTCAGCGTTGTATTTATGTAAATAAATCGAAAGAAAATTTCGAATAAAATTTTCTTCCTAAACGAAAGGGGAGTGTGACGAATAAAAAGAAAAAGTATGTAAAATAAACAAAACAAAAAGAAACCGAACATAAAATTGAAAAATGACAGGAGCTCGCGAGCATGCACAAGCTAGCGACGGTGCGCGTCAACTGACGGATTTTGAGTAGGCGCTGCGCAACTCCTGAGATTTTCCCCCACTACGTTCGAAGACAGAGACTCCGTTTACCACCACCACGCACGCAACGACGGAGCAACTATAAATATACGCGCTCAACGGACGAGAGCACATTACTCGCTGGTTCAGCGTACGAAGAGGGTCTTACCTTCGATTCTGAGTTTTACTCAGAGAAGACGCCGCCATCCCTCTACGACGAAGACGCTACGGTGTGCCAAGGTCGGCACATTGGGAAATACGATTCACGCCTACTAGCAGATTCGAGGAAAGAAGAATAAATCCACTACGACGAGGAATAGCAAACGTTCAACGACGACCAGAAGAAGAAACATTCGACAATATTGAATGGAACAGCGACGAAACAACGAAAGAATAATTAATAATAATAGGAGTATTATTCCTATTACGGTGAATGAATGCTGATTCAGTATTTAATATTCCCTTTTATCTCTCGAGTATTACTCGAGAGATATACGTAAGAATACTCGAGTATTACTCGAAAAATATACGTATGAATATTCGAGTGTTACTCGAACAATCATAAACTACGAATATTATTCGTAGTTGAAGGAATAATTTTTTGTTCATAACATACCGCGCATTAATTCCCACCCGTCCGTGTCGCGTACCCCTAGATTCCATAGCGTTGCGTTAAAAGAAAATAATTCGTTCGTGTCACAAATTTCTTTTATCTCGCGGTCTCGATACACATAAACATTTTTTTATTAGTATTATTCGTTTAATTCATATTATTAATCTTAGTTTCTTTGTTTGAGTTTCTTTTAATCAATTGTAAATAATAAATTGCGTTCAATGATAAATAAATATGTAAATGACTGTTAAACTCTTATTTTGCTGAAAGAACCTTGATCCGACGAGCTAATCCAACCACATTTTTCTTAACAATCGTTACAAATTTCGAACAAAATTCGTTAATTGTTTTCAGTTTCCAACAGAATTATACACGAAAAATCAGTCTTTAAACGATTTCCCAAATTTCTGAAAATAAAAATTTGTCGATTTCTTGATTTCTTTTTCTACAGAAAATTTCAAAATTGTTATTATCGCTGTGATTCATAAAATTTTCTTAATTTCTAGCAGAATTATACACAAAACATAAATTTTGAAACGAATTTGAAAATTTTTTGAAATTTAAAAGTCGTCCTTTTTTGCTTTATTTTTTCTGTAGGAAAATTCAAAATCGTGAAATTCGTCAATTTTTATGCATTTTTATTTTTTGAAAATTTTCGCAATCGTAAATTTCGACTAAATTCGTTAATTGTTTTCATTTTCCAACAAGATTATACACGAAAAATCAGTTTTTAAACGATTCCACAAATTTCTGAAAATAAAAATTTGTCGATTTATTTGATCTTTTTTCTACAGAAAATTTCAAAATTGTTATTATCGCTGTGATTCATAAAATTTTCTTCATTTCTAGCAGAATTATACACAAAACATAAGTTTTGAAACGAATTTGAAAATTTTTTGAAATTTAAAAGTCGTCCTTTTTTGCTGTATTTTTTCTGTGGGAAAATTCAAAATCGTGAAATTCGTCAATTTTTATGCATTTCTATTTTTTGAAAATTTTCGCAATCTTATATTTCGACTAATTTCGCTATTTGTTTTCATATTCTAACAGAATTATACACGAAAAATCAGTCTTTAAACGATTTCACAAATTTCTGAAAATAAAAATTTGTCAATTTTTTTTATTTCTTTTTCAACAGAAAATTTTAAAATTGTTATTATCGCTGTGATTCATAAAATTTTCTTCATTTCTAGCAGAATTATACACGAAACATAAGTTTTGAAACGAATTTGAAAATTTTTTGAAATTTAAAAGTCGTCCTTTTTTGCTGTATTTTTCTGTGGGAAAATTCAAAATCTTAAAATTCGTCAATTTTTATGCATTTTTATTTTTTGAAAATTTTTGCAATCGTAAATTTCGAACAAAATTCGTTAATTGTTTTCAGTTTCCAACAGAATTATACACAAAAAATCAGTCTTTAAACGATTTCACAAATATTTCCGTATCGACGTAGGGTAAGGGAAAATATCTTTTCGACGTTAAGATATCTTCTTCGTATTTCGGTTTCGTTTTGGTAATGTTAGATCGCGCACCTTTCTATCGGTTTGACGATACTATCGACGTATTCGTGGACTTCGGTGCGTTGAAATATTCTGCGACGTTGAATATTTCCGTAAAGCGACGTGGTTAAATGGAAAGTCCTTTTCGTAAAAATATAAATCATAATCGTATAAGTGATAGGAGTCGTATGAATAATCGCGTAAGAATCCGGTGCGGACAAATCGAGGACCGACGTTTTTGTTATTATTCGATCGTACACTATAACGAAAATAATTCTTAATCCGGATTTATCGGAACGTACAGTAATCGTGCGGATAGAATAAACGACAGTCTGTGTATGCGAAAATCTTCTCGAAAATTAATCGCGACGGTTCGCTTTTCTCGGATCGTAACGTGGACTGCGTGATGCGGGTTTCGACGGGTTATAAAGAATTTTCAGAAAACGTGATAGAACAACTATTCTGAGAATCTCTATCGTAGGGCATTCGTATCGACGGATTGAATTTAAATAAAGTAACATTCGATAGTGAAAGTCTGAACTGGACGACATAACGCTGCACTTTATTAACTCTCGACGCGACGGTTTAAATCAACGTATTTTCTTTGTCTGGAAAGAAAATTAAACTATATACAAAACGTAACGACTCATTTTTAGTACGTGAACTAAAAATGTACGACGGAAAATAAAATAAAAACTTCGTACGGGTTTCTCGCGAAAAAGGACGCGTAACCTCTTCTCGACTAATTTTAACGTGGACGACGACATATTAAACGATTGACGGGGTTAGCGAAAATTATAAATTTAAGAAGCTATCAATCGACAATAAACGAATTTAAAACGAACGGAACGCGTGAGGGGGAAACATATTAGTACCGGTTTTACTAATCGTTTCCGGATTATTCGCGTGACGTACGGTGTAATGAAACTGATAGGCGTAATATCTAAACGCCTAAAATCTGTAATGTCGTGCGTGAATATAATAATCGCGGACGACGACGATTAACTATATTGAACGATTCGACGAGACGCGGCGATTTCTCGAATAAATGCGAAACTGACACAATGAACAATTTCGAACCGTTTTCGTACGCGATCGTTTCCGTTTTAAACTAATCGTCCCTGTTCGGGCGCCAAATCTGTAATGAATGTTAATTGAGAGGGATTAGCTCGTCGGTCAGGGTTCGTTAAAATATTGGTAATTAACAAGCTCAATTACAGAAACACGAAAAACATATATTTACAGTATTTACAAATATCGAAAAGAACACAAAAAAAACGTATCGACGACAGCAAACTAAATAAACGCTAAAACGTCGGTAACGTCGGAAACATTATCGTCGGTAAAAATGCGGATTAGTTGTCTCGCGCCCGTGTGACAAAACGCCACTTTTTCGTCGGCGGTAGAACCGCTTCGAGACCATCGCCTCCTAGTGCCAACGGTAGAACCGCTTCGAGGTATAACCTCTTCAGCCGTGGTAACAACACTTAGAGTAAAACCCTTTTGTTGGCGGTGGAACCGCTTGGGGTAGAACCTCTTCGTCGTGGTAAGACCACTTCTGCGGTAGGACCGCTTTCTGGGGTAGTACCCCTTCGTCTCCTTTGTTTCGCGTCGTGCTCTGGCTTTTATAGGCCGTCGGGAGCGTAGAACCATCGTCTCCTGCTGGAGAGGCGACGCGCGCGCAAGATACAGTACCGTAACTATTATTTCGCGTGCCTACAATTTTTCGAATTTACAAAATAACAAGTTTACAATTGACTATCGTTACAAATTATACACGAAAAATCAGTTTTTAAACGATTTCACAAATTTCTGAAAATAAAAATTTGTCGATTTTCTTGATTTCTTTTTCTACAGAAAATTTCAAAATTGTTATTATCACTGTGATTCATAAAATTTTCTTAATTTCTAGCAGAATTATACACGAAACATAAGTTTTGAAACGAATTTGAAAATTTTTTGAAATTTTAAAGATGTCCTTTTTTGCTGTATTTTTTCTGTGGGAAAATTCAAAATCGTGAAATTCGTCAATTTTTATGCATTTTTATTTTTTAAAAATTTTCGCAATCGTAAATTTCGACTAAATTCGTTAATTGTTTTCATTTTCTAACAGAATTATACACGAAAAATCAGTTTTTAAACGATTTTACAAATTTCTGAAAATAAAAATTTGTCGATTTTCTTGATTTCTTTTTCTACAGAAAATTTCAAAATTGTTATTATCGCTGTGATTCATAAAATTTTCTTAATTTCTAGCAGAATTATACACGAAACATAAGTTTTGAAACGAATTTGAAAATTTTTTGAAATTTTAAAGACGTCCTTTTTTGCTGTATTTTTTCTGTGGTAAAATTCAAAATCGTGAAATTCGTCAATTTTTATGCATTTTTATTTTTTGAAAATTTTCGCAATCGTAAATTTCGACTAAATTCGTTAATTGTTTTCATTTTCTAACAGAATTATACACGAAAAATCAGTTTTTAAACGATTTCACAAATTTCTGAAAATAAAAATTTGTCGATTTTTTTGATTTCTTTTTCTACAGAAAATTTCAAAATTGTTATTATCGCTGTGATTCATAAAATTTTCTTAATTTCCAGCAGAATTATACACGAAACATAAGTTTTGAAACGAATTTGAAAATTTTTTGAAATTTTAAAGACGTCCTTTTTTGCTGTATTTTTTCTGTGGTAAAATTCAAAATCGTGAAATTCGTCAATTTTTATGCATTTTTATTTTTTGAAAATTTTCGCAATCGTAAATTTCGACTAAATTCGTTAATTGTTTTCATTTTTTAACAGAATTATACACGACAAATCAGTCTTTAAACGATTTCACAAATTTCTGAAAATAAAAATTTGGCGATTTTTTGTATTTCTTTTTCTACAGAAAATTTCAAAATTGTTATTATCGCTGTGATTCATAAAATTTTCTTAATTTCTAGCAGAATTATACACGAAACATAAGTTTTGAAACGAATTTAAAAAATTTTTAAAATTTAAAAGTCGTCCTTTTTTGCTGTATTTTTTCTGTGGGAAAATTCAAAATCTTAAAATTCATCAATTTTTATGCATTTTTATTTTTTGAAAATTTTCGCAATCGTAAATTTCGACTAATTTCGCTATTTGTTTTCATTTTCCAACAGAATTATACACGAAAAATCAGTTTTTAAACGATTTCACAAATTTCTGAAAATAAAAATTTGTCGATTTTTTTGATTTCTTTTTCTACAGAAATTTTCAAAATTGTTATTATCGCTGTGATTCATAAAATGTTCTGAATTTCTAGCAGAATTATACACGAAACATAAGTTTTGAAACGAATTTAAAAAATTTTTGAAATTTAAAAGTCGTCCTTTTTTGCTGTATTTTTTCTGTGGGAAAATTCAAAATCTTAAAATTCATCAATTTTTATGCATTTTTATTTTTTGAAAATTTTCGCAATCGTAAATTTCGACTAATTTCGCTATTTGTTTTCATTTTCCAACAGAATTATACACGAAAAATCAGTTTTTAAACGATTTCACAAATTTCTGAAAATAAAAATTTGTCGATTTTTTTTATTTCTTTTTCTACAGAAATTTTCAAAATTGTTATTATCGCTGTGATTCATAAAATGTTCTGAATTTCTAGCAGAATTATACACGAAACATAAGTTTTGAAACGAATTTAAAAAATTTTTGAAATTTAAAAGTCGTCCTTTTTTGCTGTATTTTTTCTGTGGGAAATTTCAAAATCTTTAAATTCGTCAATTTTTATGCATTTTTATTTTTTGAAAATTTTCGCAATCGTAAATTTCGACTAATTTCGCTATTTGTTTTCATTTTCCAACAGAATTATACACGAAAAATCAGTTTTTAAACGATTTCACAAATTTCTGAAAATAAAAATTTGTCGATTTTTTTGATTTCTTTTTCTACAGAAAATTTCAAAATTGTTATTATCGATGTGATTCATAAAATTTTCTTAATTTCTAGCAGAATTATACACGAAACATAAGTTTTTGAAACGAATTTGAAAAATTTTTAAAATTTAAAAGTCGTCCTTTTTTGCTGTATTTTTTCTGTGGGAAAATTCAAAATCTTAAAATTCGTCAATTTTTATGCATTTTTATTTTTTGAAAATTTTCGCAATCGTAAATTTCGACTAAATTCGTTAATTGTTTTCATTTTTTAACAGAATTATACACGAAAAATCAGTTTTTAAACGATTTCACAAATTTCTGAAAATAAAAATTTGTCGATTTTTTTGATTTCTTTTTCTACAGAAAATTTCAAAATTGTTATTATCGCTGTGATTCATAAAATTTTCTTAATTTCCAGCAGAATTATACACGAAACATAAGTATTGAAACGAATTTGAAAATTTTTTGAAATTTAAAAGTCGTCCTTTTTTGCTGTATTTTTTCTGTGGGAAAATTCAAAATCTTTAAATTCGTCAATTTTTATGCATTTTTATTTTTTAAAAATTTTCGCAATCGTATATTTCGACTAATTTCGCTATTTGTTTTTATTTTCCAACAGAATTATACACGAAAAATCAGTTTTTAAACGATTTCACAAATTTCTGAATATAAAAATTTGGCGATTTTTTTTATTTCTTTTTCTACAGAAATTTTCAAAATTGTTATTATCGCTGTGATTCATAAAATTTTCTGAATTTCTAGCAGAATTATACACGAAACATAAGTTTTGAAACGAATTTGAAAAATTTTTGAAATTTAAAAGTCGTCCTTTTTTGCTGTATTTTTTCTGTGGGAAAATTCAAAATCGTGAAATTCGTCAATTTTTATGCATTTTTATGTTTTAAAAATTTTCGCAATCGTATATTTCAAATAATTTCGCTATTTGTTTTCATTTTCCAACAGAATTATACACGAAAAATCAGTTTTCAAACGATTTCACAAATTTCTGAAAATAAAAATTTGTCAATTTTCTTGATTTCTTTTTCTACAGAAAATTTCAAAATTGTTATTATCGCTGTGATTCATAAAATTTTCTTAATTTCTAGCAGAATTATACACGAAACATAAGTTTTTGAAACGAATTTGAAAAATTTTTAAAATTTAAAAGTCGTCCTTTTTTGCTGTATTTTTTCTGTGGGAAAATTCAAAATCTTAAAATTCGTCAATTTTTATGCATTTTTATTTTTTGAAAATTTTCGCAATCGTAAATTTCGACTAAATTCGTTAATTGTTTTCATTTTTTAACAGAATTATACACGAAAAATCAGTTTTTAAACGATTTCACAAATTTCTGAAAATAAAAATTTGTCGATTTTTTTGATTTCTTTTTCTACAGAAAATTTCAAAATTGTTATTATCGCTGTGATTCATAAAATTTTCTTAATTTCCAGCAGAATTATACACGAAACATAAGTATTGAAACGAATTTGAAAATTTTTTGAAATTTAAAAGTCGTCCTTTTTTGCTGTATTTTTTCTGTGGGAAAATTCAAAATCTTTAAATTCGTCAATTTTTATGCATTTTTATTTTTTAAAAATTTTCGCAATCGTATATTTCGACTAATTTCGCTATTTGTTTTTATTTTCCAACAGAATTATACACGAAAAATCAGTTTTTAAACGATTTCACAAATTTCTGAATATAAAAATTTGGCGATTTTTTTTATTTCTTTTTCTACAGAAATTTTCAAAATTGTTATTATCGCTGTGATTCATAAAATTTTCTGAATTTCTAGCAGAATTATACACGAAACATAAGTTGACCTGTCAACTTCCATGAGCAACGTTACCGAAAAAGTTAATTCCATAGATGCGAAAATGGATAATGCCATCGCAAGAATTTCTGTCACTGAGAATAGAATCGATGATATTTCTGAACGCGTTTCTACTATTGAAGGTATTCTTTCTAAAAATGATGATATTCCTACAAATAAAAATTTCATTCAAATCATAAAACGTCAGTGTTTACTAGAATTTTCTAACCGAGAAAGAAGGAAGAATAATCTTATTTTTTTTGGTGTTCCTGAAAACATTACATCTGATATTACTGCCTCTGGTGATACGATTGAATCCCTAACCTCACTTCTTGCCAGTGTGGTCCCACGTGCATTTTTCACTAACACACGTTTAACTAGACTTGGCAATGTTTCACAGGCTCGTCTAAAACCACGTCCACTGCGAGTTTCTTTCGAAACATCGGAGAATGCGCATGCGGTATTTCGTGTCCTTCTTTCAGAGAAAAGGAAAGCAAATCACGAAATTTTCAAAACGATCTGGTTCACGTTCGACATGACAAAAGAACAATTAGACGAATTGAAGGATGTAAAAGCGGAGTTAATGGAGCGACGTCACAATGGAGAGAAGAATCTAACCATTCTTTATCGCAACAATCTTCCAACTATAATAGAGAAGAGAGCACCTCGGGAACACTCGGCAGACCGGTAGTCCGGCAAGACCCCC
Source organism: Leptopilina myrica (nomen nudum) (assembly GCA_032872475.1). Taxonomy (NCBI): domain Eukaryota; kingdom Metazoa; phylum Arthropoda; class Insecta; order Hymenoptera; family Figitidae; genus Leptopilina; species Leptopilina myrica (nomen nudum). The sequence continues at coordinate 12,145,722 of CM065467.1, forward strand.
ACTCACTCTACAGCACCTCTAATTCACATGCCCCACCAACTACTTCACACACTCGTCGCTCATTAAACGAATTATACGTTTACTATCAAAACGTCAGAGGCTTGCGTACCAAGTTAGATTATCTTCGTGTCTCAGTTTCCAGTGTGATTTACAATGTCTTCGTATTTACTGAAACATGGCTATGTGATAATATTTTATCTGGGGAATTGGGATTCTCAAATCTAGACGTTTTTAGATGTGACAGAAATGTTAGTACAAGCCAATATGCTCGAGGTGGTGGTGTTTTAATTGCATTAAAAAGTTCTTTTTGTGGAGTTCAAATTACTACTAGCTTTAAGAATCTTGAGCACACTTTTGTTAAATTTAAATTAGCTTCAAAATTAATTATAATTGGAGTTTTTTATATTCCACCAAATAGTAGTGTTTCACTTTATGTTGAAATGTGTCAAATATTGGATGAAATTTCTACTCTTTTTCAGTCAGCAATAATAATCATTTTTGGAGATTTTAACATGCCTTTCGTCGATTGGAGTTTAAATTTGTATTCTGATTCATGTTGCAACGTTAAGCATGGATCAACACAAACACAACGTCAAATTTCAAATGTTGTTTCTGATACGCTCGGGTTACTGGATTTTTCTCAAATTAATTATTTTTTCAATTCACATGGTTCTTTATTAGATTTAATCTTAACCAATGATCTAAATATTAACTTCTCCCTACAACTTGCTAAAGACATTATAATTCCTGTTGACAACTTCCATCCACCTTTATTATTAAATTTTAAACTTACTCAGGGCGAACATAAACAAGATATGCATTATTCTCAAAATTCTGTTATTTGTAAATATAATTTCCGTGACGCAAACATTGCTGCCATAAATACTTATATGTTAAATATTGATTGGAAGGGTTTACTGTCTAATTGTAATGTGGACGAGGCAACTGAAATTTTTTATACTTATCTTTACTCAGCCATAGAACTTTTCGTCCCAATCAGACTTGTATCTGCATCAACTTATCCTATTTGGTTCACTAAGAATCTTATAAGCGCCATTCATAACAAAAAAATTGCTCATTTAAATTTTAAACGCACAAACTCAACTTTAGATTACAATATTTTCTCTAATTTACGCTCACAATGTAAATCCTTAGCTAAAAAATGTTATAACGAATATATAAAAAAAACTGAATCTTCGGTGGCAGCTAACCCAAAACATTTTTGGAATTTTATAAATAGTTTGCATAAAGATAGCAGAATACCTAATAGTGTGTTTTTAAATGAACGCAATGCAAGTAACGATGAACAGATTTGTGAACTCTTCGCAGAATACTTTAGTTCTGTTTATGAATTGCCTAAAACTAATAATAATGTTATTCTGCCTAATTCAATGCTCAATAGTGTAGATTTCCATGCAATTGTCATTACAAGAAACATAATAATGAAAAAGCTATCTAAGCTTGATGGTAATAAAGGTGCGGGCTTTGACGGAATTTCTCCCTCGCTAATTAAGTCGTGTTGTTGCTCATTAATTGAGCCTTTATTTTTTATTTATAAAAAATCTATTGACGAGGGTGTTTTTCCGCAAATTTGGAAGAGAGGCATAGTTGTGCCCATTCATAAGTCAGGCGACAAAAATAATATTAAAAACTATAGACCTATAACTATACTACCCGTCTTTTCAAAAATTTTCGAGAGCATAGTTTATGATAGTTTTTATCGTGCTGTAGCTAACATTATAGTTGAAGAACAACATGGTTTTGTTAAGGGTAGATCAGTCAATACTAATTTGTGCATGTTCGTTGAAGGATTGGTCTCACATTTACAAACAAATAATCAAGTAGACACTGTCTACACTGATTTTGCTAAAGCGTTTGATAAAGTTGATTATCTTATACTATTGAGTAAACTACGACAATTGGGCATATGTGATGATTTTTTACCATGGTTTAAAAGCTACTTAAATGGTAGATACTTCACAGTTCGTGTGGGAAGTAACTATTCAAACGAATTCTTAGTAACCTCCGGGGTTCCCCAAGGCTCTCATCTTGGTCCCCTTTTATACTTGCTTTATATAAATGACATTAAATCAATTTTCCAGTATTGTGATTTCTCTTTGTATGCTGACGATCTTAAAATTTATTTAAGCGTTAATTCACTCTTAGATTGTAAAAACCTTCAGGACGATATTGACAGTCTCTGTCGCTGGTGTGATCAGAATGCAATTCCTATTAATACTAAAAAATGTACCACTATTTCTTTCTCTAGAAAGGTTGATTATATTATGCATGAATACACCATTGACGGAGAAATTGTTAGTCGTGTTTTTATTATGGACGATCTTGGTGTAACTTTGTGTTATAACCTGTCCTTCGACGAACATATAGCGCGAGTCATACATAAGGCTCTGAAAGCACTTGGATTTGTTATTCGAAATGCTTCTAAATTTAAAAATTCAAATTCTTTAAAGATGCTGTACTTCTCATTTGTTAGATCAATACTAGAATTTGCCTCTCTGATCTGGTCACCTCACTATGATATATATATTGATGCTATTGAAAGAGTTCAGAATAGATTTTTGCGCTTTGCTGCCAGGCAGCTAGGTTTTCACTATGATTACTTTTCCCACGATTATACAAATTTGAGATCTGAATTAAATATACCTTTAATCAAAACGAGGTTTCTGTATAATGACATTCTTTTTTTGTACAAAGTCTTGAATAATTTTATAAACTGTCCATCAATACTTTCGTGTGTTAATTTTTATATTCCAGCAAAGATTTTTCGTAACTTTTCACTTTTTGCTACAAGTAAGAATACGACGTACTATAGTCGAATAACAATATTAAATCGTATCAGCAATGAGGCAAATAAGTATTCAAACAACATAGACTTTTTTAATACCAACCTCAACTCCTTTGTATCCCAATTACGTTCTTTATTATTTGACTTCAACAATAATGTGACATGATTGTATTTCTTCTTTTTTTTTCTTTTTATTGCGGCCGAAGTTTCTATTTTTACGTTATTATAATAATACATTTTAGATTTAGGAGTACTTATGTATGAAAGGGATCTGCTCAATCCCGTGAATTACTAAATAAATTAAAAAATTTTTTGAAATTTAAAAGTCGTCCTTTTTTGCTGTATTTTTTCTGTGGGAAAATTCAAAATCTTTAAATTCGTCAATTTTTATGCATTTTTATTTTTTGAAAATTTTCGCAATCGTAAATTTCGACTAAATTCGTTAATTGTTTTCATTTTCCAACAGAATTATACACGAAACATAAGTTTTGAAACGAATTTGAAAAATTTTTGAAATTTAAAAGTCGTCCTTTTTTGCTGTATTTTTTCTGTGGGAAAATTCAAAATCGTGAAATTCGTCAATTTTTATGCATTTTTATGTTTTAAAAATTTTCGCAATCGTATATTTCAAATAATTTCGCTATTTGTTTTCATTTTCCAACAGAATTATACACGAAAAATCAGTTTTCAAACGATTTCACAAATTTCTGAAAATAAAAATTTGTCAATTTTCTTGATTTCTTTTTCTACAGAAAATTTCAAAATTGTTATTATCGCTGTGATTCATAAAATTTTCTTAATTTCTAGCAGAATTATACACGAAACATAAGTTTTTGAAACGAATTTGAAAAATTTTTAAAATTTAAAAGTCGTCCTTTTTTGCTGTATTTTTTCTGTGGGAAAATTCAAAATCTTAAAATTCGTCAATTTTTATGCATTTTTATTTTTTGAAAATTTTCGCAATCGTAAATTTCGACTAAATTCGTTAATTGTTTTCATTTTTTAACAGAATTATACACGAAAAATCAGTCTTTAAACGATTTCACAAATTTCTGAAAATAAAAATTTGTCGATTTTTTTGATTTCTTTTTCTACAGAAAATTTCAAAATTGTTATTATCGCTGTGATTCATAAAATTTTCTTAATTTTTAGCAGAATTATACACGAAACATAAGTTTCGAAAGGAATTTGAAAATTTTTTGGAATTTTAAAGTCGTCCTTTTTTGCTGTATTTTTTCTGTGGGAAAATTCAAAATCGTGAAAATCATCAATTTTTATGCATTTTTATTTTTTGAAAATTTTCGCAATCGTAAATTTCGACTAAATTCGTTAATTGTTTTCATTTTCCAACAGAATTATACACGAAAAATCAGTCTTTAAACGATTTCACAAATTTCTGAAAATAAAATTTTGTCGATTTTTTTCATTTCTTTTTCTACAGAAAATTTCAAAATTGTTATTATCGCTGTGATTCATAAAATTTTCTTAATTTTTAGCAGAATTATACACGAAACATAAGTTTCGAAAGGAATTTGAAAATTTTTTGGAATTTTAAAGTCGTCCTTTTTTGCTGTATTTTTTCTGTGGGAAAATTCAAAATCGTGAAAATCATCAATTTTTATGCATTTTTATTTTTTGAAAATTTTCGCAATCGTAAATTTGGACTAAATTCGTTATTAGTTTTCATTTTCCAACAGAATTATACACGAAAAATCAGTTTTTAAACGATTTCAAAAATTTCTGAAAATAAAAATTTGTCGATTTATTTAATCTTTTTTCTACAGAAAATTTCTAAATTGGTATTATCGCTGTGATTCAAAAAAATTTTCTTATTTTCTAGCAGAATTGTACTTGAAACATAAGTTTTTAAGAGAATTGGAAACATTTTTGAAATTTTAAAGTCGTCCTTTTTTGCTGTATTTTTTCTGTGGGAAAATTCAAAATCGTGAAAATCATCAATTTTTATGCATTTTTATTTTTTGAAAATTTTCGCAATCGTAAATTTCGACTAAATTCGTTAATTGTTTTTATTTTCTAACAGAATTATACACGAAAAATCAGTTTTTAAACGATTTTACAAATTTCTGAAAATAAAAATTTGTCGATTTTTTTGATTTCTTTTTCTACAGAAAATTTCAAAATTGTTATTATCGCTGTGATTCATAAAATTTTCTTAATTTCCAGCAGAATTATACACGAAACATAAGTTTTGAAACGAATTTGAAAATTTTTTGAAATTTAAAAGTCGTCCTTTTTTGCTGTATTTTTTCTGTGGGAAAATTCAAAATCGTGAAAATCATCAATTTTTATGCATTTTCATTTTTTGAAAATTTTCGCAATCGTAAATTTCGACTAAATTCGTTAATTGTTTTCATTTTCTAACAGAATTATACACGAAAGTTTCGAAAGGAATTTGAAAGTTTTTTGGAATTTTAAAGTCGTCCTTTTATGCTGTATTTTTTCTGTGGGACAATTCTAAATCGTGAAATTCATCAATTTTTATGCATTTTTATTTTTTGAAAATTTTCGCAGTCGTAAATTTCGACTAAATTCGTTAATTGTTTTCATTTTCCAACAGAATTATACACGAAAAATCAGTCTTTAAACGATTTCACAAATTTCTGAAAATAAAATTTTGTCGATTTTTTTTATTTCTTTTTCTACAGAAATTTTCAAAATTGTTATTATCGCTGTGATTCATAAAATTTTCTTAATTTCTAGCAGAATTATCCACAAAACATAGGTTTTGAAAGGAATTTGAAAATTTTTTGAAATTTTAAAGTTGTGAGAATAGACAACAAATTTCGAATTTTTGTTTTTTTTTACTACCGACGCGTGGTGCAAGCGAACCTAGTTACCGACGCAGTATTCAACTAAGTTCCCGTATTAAGCATGGCGCGAGTAGCACTAGGACCGGCGTGCGCAAGCCAACCCCACCCGGTGAACTCGATCTAACGGGGGCACGGGTATATATGAAGGCTCCCGCGGTAGAAGCTTCACTTTTTCCAAAGCTGTGTTACAGCAGGGAAACCTGAAGCCTTGTGAAGGCTGACGGAGACCGTGTTACGGTAAACCCTTGTTAAGGGATGAGAAGCCGTGTTACGGCAGCGTAAAGACGTATTACGTCAAAACGGAAGCTGTGTTACAGCAACGTAAATCGATATTACGGAAACGATTCGCGACGATCAACCGCATATTCGTTTAATAATAAATCGCAATAACGTCCGACGTTTCGAGAGCTCCATGTGTACGCGTTGCGTAATTATTGTATTTCTGATCGTCACGATTAAATTTGTCCACGATTCCGCTTAGCACGATTCACGCTAGTAACTTCGTTTACAATTTATTTATAGTTATTTTTACTACTTTTTGTTTTCTTAATTATTCCGAGATCATTAAATATACGATTGTTGTTAAAATGTACTGTTAAAATATTTTCTTATTTACGAACCCCGGTCCTACGAGCTAATCCTCATTAACAGTCATTACAAAGTCGTCCTTTTTTGCTGTATTTTTTCTGTGGGAAAATTCAAAATCGTGAAATTCGTCAATTTTTATGCATTTTTATTTTTTGAAAATTTTCGCAATCGTAAATTTCGACTAAATTCGTTATTTCTTTTCATTTTTTAACAGAATTATACACGAAAAATCATTCTTTAAACGATTTCACAAATTTCTGAAAATAAAAATTTGTCGATTTTTTTTATTTCTTTTTCTACAGAAAATTTCAAAATTGTTATTATCGCTGTGATTCATAAAATTTTCTTAATTTCTAGCAGAATTATACACGAAACATAGGTTTTGAAAGGAATTTGAAAATTTTTTGAAATTTTAAAGTCGTCCTTTTTGCTGTATTTTTTTCTGTGGGAAAATTCAAAATCGTGAATTTCGTCAATTTTTATGCATTTTTATTTTTTGAAAATTTTCGCAATCGTATCTTTCGACTAAATTCGTTATTTGTTTTCATTTTCCAATAGAATTATACACGAAAAATCAGTTTTTAAACGATATCACAAATTTCTGAAAATAAAAATTTGTCGATTTTTTTGATTTCTTTTTCTACAGAAAATTTCAAAATTGTTATTATCGATGTGATTCATAAAATTTTCTTAATTTCTAGCAGAATTATACACGAAACATAAGTTTTGAAACGAATTTGAAAAATTTTTGAAATTTAAAAGTCGTCCTTTTTTGCTGTATTTTTTCTGTGGGAAAATTCAAAATCGTGAAATTCGTCAATTTTTATGCATTTTTATGTTTTAAAAATTTTCGCAATCGTATATTTCAAATAATTTCGCTATTTGTTTTCATTTTCCAACAGAATTATACACGAAAAATCAGTTTTCAAACGATTTCACAAATTTCTGAAAATAAAAATTTGTCAATTTTCTTGATTTCTTTTTCTACAGAAAATTTCAAAATTGTTATTATCGCTGTGATTCATAAAATTTTCTTAATTTCTAGCAGAATTATACACGAAACATAAGTTTTGAAAGGAATTTAAAATTTTTTTGAAATTTTAAAGTCGTCCTTTTTTGCTGTATTTTTTCTGTGGGAAAATTGAAAATCGTAAAATTCGTCAATTTTTATGCATTTTTATTTTTTGAAAATTTTCGCAATCGTAAATTTCGACTAAATTCGTTAATTGTTTTCATTTTCTAACAGAATTATACACGAAAAATCAGTTTTTAAACGATTTCACAAATTTCTGAAAATAAAAATTTGTCGATTTTTTTGATTTCTTTTTCTACAGAAATTTTCAAAATTGTTATTATCGCTGTGATTCATAAAATTTTCTTAATTTCTAGCAGAATTATACACGAAACATAGGTTTTGAAAGGAATTTGAAAATTTTTTGAAATTTTAAAGTTGTGAGAATAGACAACAAATTTCGAATTTTTGTTTTTTTTACTACCGACGCGTGGTGCAAGCGAACCTAGTTACCGACGCAGTATTCAACTAAGTTTCCGTATTAAGCATGGCGCGAGTAGCACTAGGACCGGCGTGCGCAAGCCAACCCCACCCGGTGAACTCGATCTAACGGGGGCACGGGTATATAAGTAGGCTCCCGCGGTAGAAGCTTCACTTCTTCCAAAGCTGTGTTACAGCAGGGAAACCTGAAGCCTTGTGAAGGCTGACGAAGACCGTGTTACGGTAAACCCTTGTTAAGGGATGAGAAGCCGTGTTACGGCAGCGTAAAGACGTATTACGTCAAAACGGAAGCTGTGTTACAGCAACGTAAATCGATATTACGGAAACGATTCGCGACGATCAACCGCATATTCGTTTAATAATAAATCGCAATAACGTCCGACGTTTCGAGAGCTCCATGTGTACGCGTTGCGTAATTATTGTATTTCTGATCGTCACGATTAAATTTGTCCACGATTCCGCTTAGCACGATTCACGCTAGTAACTTCGTTTACAATTTATTTATAGTTATTTTTACTACTTTTTGTTTTCTTAATTATTCCGAGATCATTAAATATACGATTGTTGTTAAAATGTACTGTTAAAATATTTTTTTATTTACGAACCCCGGTCCTACGAGCTAATCCTCGTTAACAGTCATTACAAAGTCGTCCTTTTTTGCTGTATTTTTTCTGTGGGAAAATTCAAAATCGTGAAATTCGTCAATTTTTATGCATTTTTATTTTTTGAAAATTTTCGCAATCGTAAATTTCGACTAAATTCGTTAATTGTTTTCATTTTTTAACAGAATTATACACGAAAAATCAGTTTTTAAACGATTTCACAAATTTCTGAAAATAAAAATTTGTCGATTTTTTTTATTTCTTTTTCTACAGAAATTTTCAAAATTGTTATTATCGCTGTGATTCATAAAATTTTCTTAATTTCTAGCAGAATTATACACGAAACATAGGTTTTGAAAGGAATTTGAAAATTTTTTGAAATTTTAAAGTTGTGAGAATAGACAACAAATTTCGAATTTTTGTTTTTTTTACTACCGACGCGTGGTGCAAGAGAACCTAGTTACCGACGCAGTATTCAACTAAGTTCCCGTATTAAGCATGGCGCGAGTAGCACTAGGACCGGCGTGCGCAAGCCAACCCCACCCGGTGAACTCGATCTAACGGGGGCACGGGTATATAAGTAGGCTCCCGCGGTAGAAACTTCACTTCTTCCAAAGCTGTGTTACAGCAGGGAAACCTGAAGCCTTGTGAAGGCTGACGAAGACCGTGTAACGGTAAACCCTTGTTAAGGGATGAGAAGCCGTGTTACGGCAGCGTAAAGACGTATTACGTCAAAACGGAAGCTGTGTTACAGCAACGTAAATCGATATTACGGAAACGTTTCGCGACGATCAACCGCATATTCGTTTAATAATAAAGCGCAATAACGTCCGACGTTTCGAGAGCTCCATGTGTACGCGTTGCGTAATTATTGTATTTCTGATCGTCACGATTAATTTGTCCACGATTCCGCTTAGCACGCTTCACACTAGTAACTTCGTTTACAATTTATTTATAGTTATTATTACTACTTTTTGTTTTCTTAATTATTCCGAGATCATTAAATATACGATTGTTGTTAAAATGTACTGTTAAAATATCTTCTTATTTACGAACCCCGGTCCGACGAGCTAATCCTCATTAACAGTCATTACAAAGTCGTCCTTTTTTGCTGTATTTTTTCTGTGGGAAAATTCAAAATCGTGAAATTCGTCAATTTTTATGCATTTTTATTTTTTGAAAATTTTCGCAATCGTAAATTTCGACTAAATTCGTTAATTGTTTTCATTTTCCAACAGAATTATACACGAAAAAACAGTCTTTAAACGATTTCACAAATTTCTGAAAATAAAAATTTGTCGATTTTTTTTATTTCTTTTTCTACAGAAAATTTCGAAATTGTTATTATCGCTGTGATTCATAAAATTTTCTTAATTTCTAGCAGAATTATACACGAAACATAAGTTTTGAAAGGAATTTAAATTTTTTTGAAATTTTAAAGTCGTCCTTTTTTGCTGTATTTTTTCTGTGGGAAAATTCAAAATCGTAAAATTCGTCAATTTTTATGCATTTTTATTTTTTGAAAATTTTCGCCATCGTAAATTTCGACTAAATTCTTTAATTGTTTTCATTTTCCAACAGAATTATACACGAAAAATCAGTTTTCTTCTTCTTGATATTCATGACCGTAATACACCTACAAAATCTTATCAAAATCCATCAATATATGCAAGAGAAAATTTGTCCATAAGAATCGGTGACACACACACACACATACACATACATACACACACGTACATACACACATACAACCGGACATTTGTTCCTCTCGACGAATTATATATACTACACTTAAAAATTTGTAAAAATAATTGATTTAAAAAATTTCGGAAATCGACATCACTATAAGGCTTCCTTTATGAGGAAGCAAAAGATACATTTGTGAACTGGGAATTTAAACTTTCCCAGGCTGTTAATTTATGGAACGAAATCCGATCTTTGAAATAATAATGAGAAAACGCTGATTCAAGAGAAGCAAAATCCCAAGTCGGAAAGATCTTCAAATTATACATTTATATATTTCAGAATAAAATTCGCTACATGTAAAATAAAAAAAATACTAAAATAATAATAAATTAATTATAAAACAAAATTATTATATTAGACAATACCTTTATTCAAATAAAATTATTGGTTTCTTATAACTAATAACAATAACAAAATAAACTTATTAACAAAATTATTTTATTAATTTATAAACAAATTATAATAAATTTCAAATTTAAACAAACTCATTAAAAGAGAAGAAAATTATTTATTACTATTAATAAACAAAAGAGTATTGTTAATAAAATTTAATATTTCAAATCCAAATCTAGAATTAAAACTGAATAAAAACTTTAAAAACTCTTAGAAAATACAAACGCAAACGTCGACTACAGAATGTAATACAACCCCATGAGATAAGGGAAAGAATCCAGTAGGATGATCGCGAATCTGCATGAATTCGAACACAAAGAACACTTTAAATTCATACAAAATGTAAGGTCAAAATTTAATTATATTATAATTAAAATATTAACAATAGTTTCAGATTATAAATGTAATAATTAAAATTTTACGAAATTTACAAATTTAAAATTGTCCAATAATAAACTTATATTTTTTAAACAGTCGAACTATTAAGCAACGAAAATAAAATAAAAAATTAAAATTTTAATTGAATTATAAAATAATTAAATATAATAATTATACAATAATTATAATTAATTCTAAAATAGAAATAAAAACAAATGAAATTATATTTTTTTTTAAATAAATTGTTTTGTCGGGAAATAATAAACGAATGTCAAACTAAAAAGTTTATTGTTATAAATTTACGACGAATGGTGTGTGAATATTAATGGAAAATTAATTTCAATAACATTATAAAAGACAAAATAAAATGAATAGTTTGATGCTGAAAGAAGAATGTATGCATCAGCAACAAAATCGTAAGAGAATTGTAACAAAGCGGGGGAAGTTCTCCATTTATGGCGGGTAATGCTTTCAGCCGACGAAAAAGCAAAAGCTCAGTTCCTTCTTGATTCGTGAGTCGGTCGCATATACCAATTGTACTTGTAAGAAATTCTAAAAAAGGTGTAAAATTTTAAAGTTTCGAATAAACTGAATTGATATAATGTACTAATTGTGTGTATCGTTATTAAAGTGAAGCTAACCTCAAAAATAAACAAAGATATTTTTATTGAATATTTTTGTAAATTGTGATTTATTAAAATTTGTGACACTAACTTGATTTAACGTATTATTTGTCGTTATTAAAGTGAACCTAAACTAAAAAAAACAAGGATATTTTTATTGAAAATTTTTGCAAATTGTGAATTATTAAAATTTGTGACACTAAATTTGAACATTTCTGTTTACTTATAAAATCAAACTTTGGTAATAAATCTTAAAGATAAAAAAAAAGAGATGAAACAAGAAAAGGTGTTTTGAGAATCTTTAGTTCGGTCAACGGCTAAAACCATTTGGATTAAACGTCGATCTTCTATCATTTGCAAGGAGCACTAAAACAGTAAGTAAAATTTCATTTTTCCTCTCCTCAAAAATCCACAAAATAAAGGATTTATCCTTTCTAATTTTTGGCATCAGTATAAAATTAATTTAGAAAAGTCGGGACTTCGCTACCGACTATAATAACTCGCGAAGTGGTGACACGCGCTGCCCTGCAATTTATTGAAGTCATTACATAAAATTTTGAAGATACGAACAAAAACCTCCCTTTCGAGACTTTCTAAAACTAAACCTATTTTTCTTCAGACGTTACATCCCACAGAAAAAATACAGCAAAAAAGGACGACTTTTAAATTTCAAAAATGTTTCCAATTCTCTTAAAAACTTATGTTTCAAGTACAATTCTGCTAGAAAATAAGAAAATTTTTTTGAATCACAGCGATAATACCAATTTAGAAATTTTCTGTAGAAAAAAGATTAAATAAATCGACAAATTTTTATTTTCAGAAATTTTTGAAATCGTTTAAAAACTGATTTTTCGTGTATAATTCTGTTGGAAAATGAAAACTAATAACGAATTTAGTCCAAATTTACGATTGCGAAAATTTTCAAAAAATAAAAATGCATAAAAATTGACGAATTTTACGATTTTGAATTTTCCCACAGAAAAAATACAGCAAAAAAGGACGACTTTTAAGTTTGAAACATATACGTGTAGATTGACAGACCGAGAGAGAATATATATATATATATATATATATATATATATATATATATATATATATATTTCCTTTATTTTGATTTAAAAGCCCACTGTACGGTAAACTTCTGAAAACCCACGTGTTTCTAATGTGAGAAATATCTTATACAAGTGTAATCAATATTTCTCATTCTTATATAATATATATAGAAAGAATGCTTTTGTATAAATTTAAAGGGACATTATTTCCAAAATTTAAAGATCCTCTTACAATGAGGCACGCGTCAAAGTATATCAACTGGTAAGATCTGTTTTGACAACATATAGTAATAGATTTTATGAATGAAATTATGTAATCTAAATTTCTCTTTAATTAAACATTATATTTTATTTTTGAGAAAATATGTCGCTTTGTAACCAAATTAAAGGAATCTGCTCCAATAATTATTCGGTAATTCAGCTTTTATTCTTTCTAAATTATCCACTACTAAAAAAGATAATTTTGTTATCTTTCTTTCGTTGAATAAAAATTATAAAATATGAATTAATAAATTAAAAATTAAATTACAATTTTTTAACTATAAAGAAATCTTTTCTTATGATATAGTTCATTTAAATAAATAATTTTGTAAGTTCGGTTGCTATGGTCTATGTGAATTGACTCAACAAAAAAATAAAACAAAAATAAATAAAATGTTCATTCACCTTCGTAAGTATTCTTCCTTCACTCAAAAATATCAATAATTACAATAAGTAAATTTTGTGTGATTTAGGTCATTCTTCGTTTGTTCGACCGCAACAATTTGATCCAAGGAAGTTGGCTAGGATCTTTTTTCTCATAACCGAGTTATCACGTTTATCCAGGGATATTGCCACAACTAAAAATTTTACGGGTTTCATTCCGCACTATGAAATTATCTCGAACAGAAACAATACTGATGGCCATTTCATTTTTCGTAGAACGCTGCAATTTTGGGCTGGTCATAATTCTTCGAAAAGGAAAATTTTGAAACGTAGAAGATCCCAAATTGAGAAGGAATTAAATAAATTGGTAGCCCTGTTTTAAAAGGATTCGGCAGCCTTTCGAGAATGTATCCACGTGACTAATGAAAACATTTGCTTGGGGTAAGTAATTTCCATAACGTATTTCGTGAAAATACACAGAGTCTTTCTTTTGTTTAGATTTTACCATTCATTTACATATTTTTGTTGCAGAATGCAAGGAGTTAGTGGTAGATTTTGCCCTTGTGGGAAATTTGTTTCCATGATAATAAGAGAAGTAAAATGTGATTGTGGTACCACATTAGAGGATCCTGAACTACTAAAAATTAAGCCCATGGAGATTCCTGATAATGGTACTATTGATGTAAATTTATGTGAAAGAGAATGTGTTTGTGGTCGATTTGTTATTCAAGACAGATTGCTTTTGAAATGTCAATGTGGTGCATCGTTGCCTGAGCAAGGTGTTGAAGTGTCCGGGCAAGTAGATTCGCTTAATTTGGATATTGAAAGTGACATAGTGGACATTATTAATTAGTTATATTATACAAAATTCAAATATACATACACAATTACGCATACACAAACGTACACACACATAACTTGACAATAACTGTACTTTTACTCTTACTTAAAATAAATTTATTTTAAATAATGTAATCATCGATGTTTACTTTATTCCTTGTGTTTATTACTTTTATTGATTTTGAATTAAAATTTTTTTTTTAATTTTATTTTGAATTTTATAATTGTAATATATTAATTCCTTTCAAGGTACTGATTATTATTTGTCGATGCATATTGATTAATTTCATATTTCGAATAGTTTTATTTTTCTCGAACAATCTATTAATTTTTTAATTAATTTTAACTTGTCTTGTATAAAATTTTATCGTAATCGATTTATTTATTGATAAATTCGATTATTTTGGTCGGATCTGCTGAGAGTAACATCAGTGGAGCATGAATACGCAGGGAGTACCTTTGCAAGTTCGAGCGGAGATCGGGAGACTTCAACGCCTGGGTAAAATGGTAAAGTCGGCACAGTCACAATTCGGCCTGAGAGTCCCATGTCTCTTAATTTCATTAATTATTAACAGAATTGCTATTTAGCTTCTTTGTTTAAATTTAATAACAATAATTTAATACTATAATCATAAAGGCAACATTTAATTAAATTTATTCTTCAAACTATGTCCTTTAAGGTATATGTATATAAAATTATTCTTATTATTTCAAGAATTTTCTCTTTTTGTGACATATTTATTTCTGCCTTTAATTTTGTTATAATTATTATTGTTAATATTTTCCTTATTATTATTGTTAATTTCTCAATAACAAGATTATATTAATATTTATTTATAGAGTTTTATTCATTCTTTAATTAACTGAGGATTAATTGAACCCTTCCACGAATTTAATCTTTCATTTATTGTTCAATAATTATTTTTATTAATTTATCAACAATTAAAATTATAATTCATGATAATTTTTTATTTATTTATATATGCATATACATACATATATATTCATGTTTAATTGGTCAAATTAATTCTATATGGTTATATAATTTACTTTTGCTTTAATAATTTTATCGATAATTATTAATAATCTACTTATATTAGGGTTTCAAAGCAAGAAGCGTAACAAGCGAGCATGCATGGTAAGAATGTAAGCGACATCGACCCCTGTATGAGTTGAAGACTTTAATGCCTCTCGATCTCGCTCACCGTATAAGAGAGGCGTGGGCCTACTCGTGCTACTATTAGGTAGGAGGCGTGGGACTAGCGGTTAGCCACACGGCTTATACTACTGCCTCGCAACAAACCTCTGTTGCTTTCCTGCTTCTCTGATACTCTCAGTTTCTCGCGGAGACTTTTACCGATGTTTATTATTAACAATATTTGTTAATAATGTCATAATTATGAATTTTCTTATTGTTTAATTGATTTTTTATTAATATTCCTAAAATTAATCTAATCTAGTATTTGTTAATTATTTGTTTAGGAATTACTAAATTGTTAATAGAATATTCATATATTTTAGTCAATAATCATTGATTATTTATTAGTGATAAAGCTTGGTTATTATTATTTTTAATTGTTAAATATATATCACGGTGGTCTTGAATCAACTTTGAATATAAAGTCTTTGCACATCCATTTTTTTTGCTGATTTGGGTTATTTGCATTCTAAATAATGTGTAAAAAATTTATTGCCCATAACTTGTCGAGCCGTTTTTGAGAAAACTCATTTTGAAAAAAAATCATCAGTTTTTATTTAAAATATTTCATATTTGTATCAAATTATGGATTTAAGCATAATATTAATTAAAATAGGGTCAGTTGGGGTAAATCCGGACAAAATACCTATTTTTCTCAAATGACGTAAGTTTTTTTATAATAAAAGGCAATTCTTTCGTTTTATACTGCATTATTTTTTTTTAGGTCTCTAGATTAATTTTTTATTTTTTATAAATTTTATATTTAATTTTTTACATTTTATTGTTCGGATTTACCCCAAGATTCAGAAAATTTCTTTAAATTTGGGGTAAATCCTGACAGCTTAGTTTCTAAGAAAGGTTTAAAATAAAGTTATCTTAAGTCTACTACTCTATTAAGGGATAGAACAACTTGAAAAAAATTCATACTAGATGTACAAAAATTGAATCAGTTAAGTGTTGTAGTATCATAAAAGTTAATCAATTAACGATTCAAAAAGTAATAATCAAAACATATATAGCTTTAACAAATTTTAATGGATTTTAATAAAACTTGATAAAGAAAAGTTTTTGGGATCATTGAATACGAATACAAAGTCAGATTTTGAAAATTCAAAATGCCGGATCCAATATGCCGGACTTTTTTAAAGATTAATCGAATTACACTACTTACACCACTTTTTAAAATGTAATAGAAGCTCTGTCCAGATTTACCCTAAGTTTTCAAATTATCCTGTTCACAATTGTCGAGATAAAATCATGGAAGTAGTCAGAATCTCTTTTAAAGGATCTGAGCTTAAAATATTGACGTCGAACTGAATTTTTAATTTGTAAATTAAGATCCAACACCTTTTGTCCGTATTTGCCCTCTGTCCGGATTTACCCCAACTGACCCTAATACTTTTCTTTAATTTTAAATAATATAATATAACAATTTAAATAATATTTCTGACACAATAAGTCAGTTTTGTTTAAATATTACAATACATGTTAAGGCACATATTTTTGCCATTTTACGGAAATTATACCAGTTACTGTACAGAACAAAAATTAACGAAAAGGTTATATATAATAAATATAAAAACGGCTCGGCAAGTTATGGGCTATAAATTTTTTACACATTATTTAGAATGCAAATAACCCAAATCAGCAAAAAAAATGATGTGCTAAGACATTTCATTCAAAGTTGATTCAAGACCACCGTGATATGTATACATTTTTTTTGTTAATGTTGGTTAATTAGGATTTATATAAGCATATTTAGTGTTTATAAGCATTAATGTTGATTTTTATTGTAGTTTTTATTCGATTTCCATCGTGAATAGTGAATTTTAAAATTTGAATTTGAATTATTTGCCGCTTTTTCATGATAGTTGCCCAACAAGACGTGCGCGCTATATACATAGCTTCAGGGTCGATTCATGCGATCGATGTTTCTGAGCTTAAGGGGATCCCACATACCGACAATACAGATCTAAAATGGTGAAAAATCTGCAACGACCGTTTCTTGGAAAATATTAGATATTATAAACTATAAATTTGACAAACTCACTTTTTAACATAAATACACAGGATGAGTATTTTATTTGTTGTAATTATTGAAACAAAATTATTCATAAAAAATTAAATATGAGCAGTTTCCAACAGCCTAAACTGCAACGACCTTTTCCTTAAAACAACAAAATCAAAATAACTTTCCCATTTGACAAACTTAATTTCAATAAAAAATACACATAATAAGATTCATTCTATATGAAAATAAGAATATAAAACTTTAATTTATGTAAACTATTTTGTATAGCAATTTGCAACAAGAAGAACACATCTGACAGATGTTTAGTGATACATAGAACCAAGAGATGGCGCCAAAGGTACCAAAACTAACAAATTTTCATTATTTTTAACTTTAAATTAACAACAATGAGACATAATGTCTTAATTTCGAGTGAAAATCCATTAGTGATAAAAGATACACAATGGGAGAAATATATTTTGTTAAAATTGTTAAAGAAAAACTAATGTTAGTAAATTAAATATCATTACAACAAATAAAATACTCATCCTGTGTATTTATGTTAAAAAGTGAGTTTGTCAAATTTATAGGTCATAATATCTTATATTTTCCAAGAAACGGTCGTTGCAGATTTTTAGCCATTTTAGATCTGCATTGTCGGTATGTGGGATCCCTTAAGGTTTTCAGCGCGCTGATTTGAATTGTGTCGCCTCTTGGCGGTTTATAGTAGCCTGGTTATTTTCACTCTGTTAGTGGCTCTATTTCTTTAAATTTTTCGGGATTTTTGGTCCTGGTCCTCCCTCCATAGAGTTTACATTGTCCGCAATGTATGTGAGCTCCAATTGGACCAATAATCCTTATATATTTGATCGATTATTATTCGATCTTTGTCTTCTCTTTGTTACGACTTTATAAAGTACATATAGGTTTTTAACTACAATCAATGATATCAATAATAATAATATTTTGAAAGCTATTGATATATAATTAACAGCGTCAGATATGTGTCCCAAAAAGGGAATTTCCATCTGTAACATCAAATTTATTTTAGTTTTTATTATGTTGGTTTTTATTAAAATGAGGAGGAAAGAAGAAAGCGACCGCCAAATCCCCTTCCTTCATTTTCTTTCGTCCTTCTTTTAATTTTTATTTATTTATTAATTAGTAATACATATGGTTTTATAATATTTTTATCGATATAATATTGATTAAGGGTATAATATATGTATTATTCGTATTTTATTGGTATATAATAGATATACATTTTTTTTAATAATATTGATTATATTTATTGATTATATTTCTTAATTAAAGTTTAAAGTAGTGTTTTTATCTGATCCAAGTGTTTTTTCTACTTCATGGTTTTTATTAATAAGTTAGAATATTGATTATAATATAAGTTATAAAGGTAGGTTATAATTATTTAATAATATTATTGATTAATTATATTTTAGAGAAGTAATAAGGGTTATATTATTTGATTATTATCTAATATTTTATAATATCAATATGTAATTCTTGGTGTAATGTATTAATTCTTGTAATTATTGATTAAGCATGGTATTAATTATAATTGATTATAATTTATATTTTAAGTAAATATTTGAATATAAGTATAATATTTTGTGATTATATGTTTTGTAATAATGTGATTTTCATAATTATCTACAACTTGATAAACATTTTGTTTATTATTCCATAATCACATTATTTATAAAATTATTTAAATATATCCTAATTGTAAGGGCGAAATTTGAATTTTCGTTTCTCATTAACAGTCGGTACACTAGATAATTAGCGGTTATATTATCTATATTTTGACAGTTGGTAATTTAATTCATTATTTCATTGTTTATTATTTGAATTTTTAGTGTTTTTATTGTTATTAATTAATGGCATTTATTTTTAAAATATTACATGTCTTATTATTATTTTGTAGTTTATTTATTGGTTGTTAATTTGATTTGGATGCTGTGTTTTTATTATCTCATCTAAGGGCTTTTATCGCGTTAGAATTCGCAAGGATCAGCAGTTTTTGAAAATGACTCATTTGAAAACAAAACATCGACATGAACGGAGGTGAGTGACATTTGGTTTAATTATTCTTTTTACATTTAATTTTTACTAATTTTCTTAATGATTAATTAAAATATTTTTTTTTGTTTAGAAAATAATAATGCTGCAGAGGGTGATCGTCGGGAAGGACATGCCCGGCCCATTGAAGGAGGTAATTAATTTTAACTTTATTATTTTCACTAATTTATATGTTTATTTTTGTTGTTTTTATTATGTATTTTATTTTAAAAAAAATTTTTGTTTTAGATTATGGTTACGAGAATTTGCTGGTGACCAGGTTTATGGGAGGGGGGCGGTTGTTTATTCGCCCCCCGTACATAAATTTGAAAGTTATTGTTGCCGGGGACGGGACCCGGTATGTTCTTCTGCCTGGGCAGGGGAGATTTGGGCCCAGTTGTTAATCTTAAGGTTTTTATTTATATTTGAGTATTAAGTTTTTATAATAAATAATTTTTAGTATTTTAATCATTGTTTATTTATTAGTTCCCTCTTTTTATTATTATTTTTTTTTAAATGGCCCGTATTTATGAGCTCCACAAGTTGAGCACATAAATATGGGCGTATGTATGCATGGCCCGTATTTATGGGCTTTATAAGCTGGGCCCATATTTATGAGCTTTGCATACTTAAAGAAGCCCATAATTACGGGTTTCATCATTTACATATGTCTACTTGCACTTTTGTGCATAATTTAAATTTGAGTGGGGAATTTTAAAATTTTTGCATTATCTAAGGAATTTTGTTTTCAGTAGTTTCTGAAGTTACTAGCTTTGAATTGTGTTTTGGTCATCGACTATATGCATATAGATCGCATATTGAATCGTACTCTAGGTTTTAATCCTTGAGAGAGTGAATTTGAAGACAAGGATAGGTATACGTTGTTTTCTCTTTCTTTATTTGATTGAGCATTGTTATTAGTTAGTATTTATTATTTTAGGAATCTGTTTGTTTTTCAATGGTCTGACCTTAATTTGTGTTGTAAATTATGGTCGGTTTACAATGAATTTTAAACTAATTTTGTGAATTTAAAGATTATTGTTAACAATATTTTTATTTATTTAACTAAGTTATCTTTAGTATTATGTTGAATTGTTTTTAATTGTTATAATCAATTATTTATTTAAATAATTATTAGATTTCTAGTTGAATAAAACAAAATTTTAAGTTGTTTTATAGACTGTTAAAAAGAAACTTTGTAATTTTGGATATTTAATCCCATGAACATGTGGGACCGGGTAGCTCCTAAAATTCGTCTGAATCATCATTTTTATCATTGAATGGGCTTTGTTTTTGTAAGATTTTCTTTTTTCTAACCACACTAAAGCAATGTTCTTTGGTATGTCCTCTTTTATAACAATATTCGCAGCAATTTTCCCATTTATACAATTTCAATTTTATTATTGATGGTTCTTCATGTGTCATAACATGAATTTTGTGTTTTAATGATCGGGGTTTCTCTTCTTCACTAAAATAATACGTTTTATCTAATTCTTTTAATATTATTTTTGCGGCTGAATGTTAAGATTCTCGAATAGTTCTACAACTATCTCCAGTTGCGATGAATGCATTACTGTTTTTATTATCTGTGACGATACATTTTACTCTCCAAAGTTTACCGAATTCAGGACCAGAGGTCTTATCCACGGTATAAGATGGTTTATCCAAATTATATTCTGCAGTCAGTTCTTCCAATATTCCTTTTGGGTAATTAATATTGTCAATGTTTCCTTTGGGGAACATGTAATTTCTTACCAATTCTCCTTGGATTGGTGGAGTGAAAATGATTGAATCTGACATCTAAAAATTAAAATCATATTATTATTTCATTCATATGCTATTTTCAACTTATCTATATGTTTTTGGAACCTGTTTCCATTGTTATTTACTAAGATTACATTGTTTTTATCAAGGATATCCACAATTGTGTATGGGCCATGATAATGGGGCTCAAATTTTCTTTTCATGCCTTCTATTACGACATAGGCTTTATCGCCTATTTTTCCTAAGAAAGGTTTGATCGATTTATCATACCTTTCTTTGGATTTTGTTTTGGAGTCTATTAAATTTTGGGCTGCTAAAATTCTTATTTCAGTTAGTCTGTTTATGAGCTCTGTTAAGTAGGAACCATAGGTTTCTAATTTTTCCTCTTGGGGAAAAGAACTAGGAGTGCGGGCAGTTTTACCAAAAACTAATTCGTAAGGAGTGAAATTAGTTGCTTCATGTACAGAGGTATTGTAAGCGAACATTGCAAAAGGCAATAATCTGTCCCAATCGTCACAGTCTGTGGCGTATTGTTTTATATAATCTGCTAATACTGCATGACTGCGTTCTAACGCTCTATTAGTTTGAGGTCTATAACCTAAAGTTGTTACTTGTTGGACTTTGAATATTTTTGACAGTTTTGACATCAATTTGCCAATAAATGAAGTGCCTTTATCGGTTAAAATAGCTTTTAGTGCTCCGTAAACTGAAAATAATTCTTTAGAAACTGCGTGAGCAATAGTAGTTGCTGAAATATCGGGTATTGCTACGGCTATGCAATATTTGGATAAGTGGTCTTGCATAGTTAAAATATGACAATTTCCGTCTGGGGTCGTAGGAAGTTTTCCTACAGTGTCCAATGAAACTTTGTCAAAAACGTCAAAAGGTGTGTCGGTTATAATCATTGGTTCCCTGGTTTTTGCTCTAACTAATTTTTGAGTTTGACATGTGGGACATCTTCTCACAAATTCTGTTACTTGTTCTTTAATTCTAGGCCAGTAGAATTTTTCGCGAATTCTTCTATAAGTTTTTACTATTCCTTTGTGGCCTGCTATTTTACTTTTATGAAATTCACTGATAATATCTTCTTTATTTTCTTCTTTTAGGACAGATACTTGTCCATAACAGATAGTTATATTAATATCACTTCTGTAGAAAATTGATTCGATTATTTGTGTTAATTCTCCTTTTCGTAATTCATCCGTAAAATCACCGTCTCGGGAAATTCTTACTTCTTTTGCCTTTTCTTTGTGTAAAAGAATTTTTAATTCCTGTATTCCTGAAATTAGATCTTCTTTAATTAATGGATCGTAATATTTATCTTTTACTATTATAGAATATACATTATGTTTTCCTCTTGGGGTTACAAGAATTTGTCCTTTAATGGGCTTTTTATTTTTAATTTCTTCAGGATCTATTACTGCAATATCTATAAGCAATCTGCTTATTGGAGTGGTAAATTCACAATCAGCAGATAGAAAATGCATCTGCTCCTGTATCTATTAGCAAGGTTGCTGAGGATGTTTGAAAGCTTGGAGAATTTATAATTATTAGTGGAGATTCTCTTGAATTTCTTGCGTGAAAGATGTGTTTTGTAACGATAGAATCCTCGCGTTGGCTGGACGCTCTTTGTGGTCTCCACTTGTCGTCGCGTCTGTCCGTCGAGTCGTGTTTAAGTTTAAATTATTCTTTTCAAATGAATGTGGGGATTGAGAACGGGGTGGTGTTCTACTTCCATCTTGATTTTTATTAAAGTATCCTTCTTGCGGGGGAGGATATGGATAGAAAGGATATGCTGTGTAAGGCATATAAGCGTTAGGAAGATGAAAATTAGGTTGATTAGGATATGGTTGTGGGTAATTATTATTCGGCTTATAAGGAGGATACGGGTTTCTTAAAATTCCAGTGGGGGTGGGTGATTGAGAACGATATCTCGTTTGTTCATAAGGGTATGAGAATTGTACTCTATTACTAGGGCTTCCTTCTCGATTTCTGTAATCTTGTGATTGATGTCGTGAATAGTAATATGCATTATAATCAGGTTTAAAAGTTTCATGACGTTATTCACATTTTAAGGCAATGTCGAAAGCATCTTTAAGATTTTCAGGATTTCGTGCCTCTATTACAGTTGACATTGAATCGGGAAGTCCTTTAATAAAGGATTCCAATGCACAGAGATTTAGAGGTTGCATTTGAATTTTAGCATTAGGAGCTCCATAAGAACGATCGAGTGCCGCATTTGCCCCTGCTAATAATTGAGACAATCTGTCATAAAATTCACTAACATTTTCGTTTCGGTTCATACGAATTGTGGATATTTCTTGCAAATACCATGCATATGATTTATGAGTGGAATATCTTTGTTTTAAATGGTCTATTAATTCGATAATGGTTCCAAAAGACTTACCTTGAGTACTGCTTCTAGCAGCACCCTTTAACTTAGCAAGAATATATTTCAAATACTGATCTTCACAGTTTTTAGGAATGGATGATACAGCATTTAAAATATCATCAATAAAATCTTTCACCGGCATGTTATGCCTGTCGTAAAAAGGAATATTCATTATACCTTGTTGTAACGCAAAACATTCGGCCATAGAATTTACCATAGTGTCATGAAGGGTTTTATTCATAGAAGTTGCAAAGGTTGCATCGTTGGCTGGAGCAGTGGTTTCATCATCACCATTATTATAATCTCTTAGATGTTTATTTTTACGAGTCATTTTGTTGTTTATTAGAATTATTCGTTAATAATATCAAATGAAAATGGAAGTCCTAAAACTCCGATAATATCAGATCTGTCGTCAAAAATTATGGTTTGAAATTCTATTACTGTATGATTAATGCAAATTTTCGCTTCCCCGTGTGTTCGTATAGTGCCGTCTCTTAAAAAGTATTTTAGTATACGATTTATTCCTAAGAAAGGGTTAACTTCGTCTTCTTTAATTAAGTTTATTGGTAAAGAAGGATCTAGTATAAATCGGCCTTCGTTACCGATAAAGAATGATGAGTTTAGTAACAATTGAGGATATAATTCGTTATTCCTTATTAAAAAGTGAAAATATGAATTCATAAGGAAGTTCAATATGGTGGTTCACTAGAGAAGTCGCAACCGCCTTAAGGTACGTGTGAGAGTTGCCTTTAAGGTGTACGTCTGACTTGCCTCGCGGCGTACTACTTGTAGCTTTCGCGCGCGAAGTCAATGAGTAGTTTAAGTAAATGAGGAGATGATTAACGATATTAACCGCGCGATTTAAATATGGCCTTTTATATTAATATGTTTTCCTAATACTTTTCTTGCTTAAAAAATTGTTTAAATCAATATATCTGTTAACTTATTGATTTTAAAATTTTTGAAAATATGCCAAAATTTTAGGCACCAAATTAACGAAAAGATTGTTATAACAAAAATTGTTGTTATTAGTGAAAAGTATCGCATGTGTTAATATCGATGATGATCATAATACAAACTCACTAGGATCTGTGTTTAGGAAAGATAATCCCAATATACCTGTCAATTCGTTTTGTCTACTATTAATATAAGTTCGAAACTTGATTGGTTTACTTGCAATTATTATTTCTGTTGTTCCAGAAGTAACAAAAGAACCTGAATTTAGAGTGATTGATTCTGATCGGTCGATTACAATACTCTTCTATCGTATTCTATATCAATTCGACTAAAATGATTGGATCTAGAAATGGTGCGCCTAAAACACCAATAATTTCGGAGTTACTTTCGTAATCAATAGTTTCAAATTTTCAAGAAAAATCACAAAATTGAGGATATAACTTGTTATTCCTTATTAAAAAGTGAAAATATGAATTTTTTTTTTCAAAAAATCAGGATATTGAAGAATAGGTTCTTTACAAAGATAATTTCTAAGTTTACAAAAACTTTTTTCTTGATCGTCGGTCCAATTCCATACAGATTCTTTTCTCAAAAGATTTGTTAGTGAATTAGCTATTTTTGCATAATCTTTTATGAATCGTCTATAATAACCTGTTAATCCTAAAAATCCTCTTAGTTCTTTAAGGTTAGTAGGGTGAGGAATGTCCTCACTGTAATTTTTGCAGGGTTTGGTTTAACACCTTCTGGTCCAATTATGTGACCTAGATAAGCTACTTCTGTTTTTAAAAATTCGCACTTATCAGGTTGCAATTTTAAGTTCGCTTCCCGTAAACGGTTGAAAAGTCTTCTAGCGCGCCTATCATGTTCTTCTAGAGTATTATAGTGAATAATAATATCATCCAGATAGACAAGTGCTTCTGTATCAAGCATTGAATTTAACACATTATTTAATAATCGTTGAAATGTAGGCGGGGCATTCTTTATACCCATAGGCATACGATTATATTCGTAATGGTTATTTCCAGTGGAAAATGCGGTTTTATGTCTATCATCAGGATGAGTTTCGACTTGATGGAATCCCATGGCAAGGTCAAATACTGTAAAATATCGTACAGTTCCAAGCCTTTCCAGCAGGGAGTTAACATGGGGTAATGGGAAAGAATCACCTATTACCTGCTCGTTAATTTTTCTATAATTAACCACAACCCTCCATTTCTTTTGCCCGGATGCGTCTAATTTTTTTGATATAATTAAAACAGGGGAATTGTATAGGGAATTTGATGGACCTATGATACCGCTGTTTAATTGTTTAAGAAGTGCAGTATCCATTTGTTCTCGAGCTTCATGGGGGCATCTATACTGTTTCTTATGAATAATTTTGTTGTCAATAGTTGGAATTCTATGCTGAATTAAATGTATACTCGATAGAGTTTCTCCATTTAAATAAAAAATTTTGGCATAGTCATTCACCCATTCGAATACTATCTTTCATTTTTCTGGAGTTAAATGTGAAACATAGAGGGCATTTTTACTTTTACGACTCGTTCTGAATAACTGTTACTATTTTTATTTTGGAAAACTTCTAATTCTGAGTCTGTAAACTCTTCTTCAGGGAACTTGCAAAAGTCAAATGGGACTAATTCTTTAGCTGTAAGTTTAAGGTTAATATCTTCTTCAGTAGTATTAATAGCTACAGCATGCCATACTCCATCCCTTGAAGAAACAACTGCGTCGCCAATGTAAAGACCCTCAGGTGTGGTTACTCTAGGTAAATAACCTTCCTTGAGATTCCCGTTGGAGACGTCTATTGCTATTGGTTGTCTAGTTCTGGCCTTAATTCGTAGAATTCGAGCGAAGGGTTTAATGTCAGGTTTTAACACTTTTTTACTTTCTTGTGATTCTTTGTCTATAAAAGGTATGGAGGTTATAGGGTCTAAAAGTGTTACTAGGGCGTTATGTCTAAATGAAATTTGAGCCTGTTCCTGCCGAAGATAAGGTCTTCCTAATGTACCAGAGTTTGAAATTGGAAAGTTGCTTTTAACTACGTGAAATTGAACAGGGTTCTTTTGAATCGTAACTTTTATTGTTCCTTATGTTTAACTGAATGATTTGTTATTCCTGTTATTAAGCGTAGTTTTCAACAGAAAGAATTAGTTCAGGATTCAAGGCATTTAATTTAATCAGATTAGTATCGGAACCAGGATCTACCAAAAATTAAACCTTGTAACATCTAAATTCGGGAGCAGTCAATTCGACTACTAGGGAATCTTCATTCCTGCTTCCGACTCGAAGGATTTTACCGAATTGTCTGAAAAATGTACTGTCCTGGAACGCTGAGGAGTTGGACTCGTCATCGCGTTTAAGTGACGAGTCTGCTAAAAGTTTAAATTTCCCTGAGGTCCTGGTAAATTTGATCTGGGAGAAATATTACCATCTCTAAGCATCGGTTGACTTTGACTGGGAGATTTGAATTGTACATGTTGAGGATATTGTATAGCTTGATGATATTGATAAGAAACAGATTGTGGAGCTTAAACACATATTGATCTATAAAATTGAGCTAATTGTTCTGGTGTAAACTGAAATAAATTAGAAGTGTTTGAATCAGTATTGGATTTTGAAAATTGAATTGTTTGGTCTGACTCGCGATTTTTCTTTTCAAAATCGTTTGTTTTTACTATTTGTCGAGAATATGAGCTGGGTGAGCGATGTTTTTCAAGATTTCCGGTACGGGATATGTGATAAGACGAAGACCTAGATCTATCGGCATATGCCTGTCTTTCTTCTGTACGTAAGGCATGTTCAAAAGCTTCTGCAGGGTCCTTTGGATTTTTAGTTTTCCTTGTAAACGATCATAATAGTCGCTTACGGTTTCGCTTTGTTACATTCTTAAATTAATTATACTTTTAAAATACCATTGGTACTTTTTCTTTTTTTTTATGAAACTCGGTTCGCCCGGCTCACTCACAAATACTGCACCATTCACTACATCTTGAAGAAAATCTTTTAATCGGGGAAATTTTTCTTCAAAATGTGGAATATGATAAGTACTTTGTTGCACAGTCATATTTTCCATGACAGATGCCATTGCTGAACTAGCATCCGCAGCAACAGGACGAAGAGTGACATTCGGTCCACCTGTACCACTTGTCAAATTATCCTCTCCAGTCATGTTGGAGTGAATAACAATGGTAGAATTGCTGCCAACTATTTTCCTCGGAATTAAGGATTTGCTTAATAGATTAGCCACGATTGTCAGGTCAATTATTACAATTTTTTAAAATTATAAATTGTAAAAATAAACATTAAGACAAACTATAAACAATTAAATTTTTGAAAAAGAGCAAATATAATTTAACAATAAGAATATCAGTATGTATACCTATCTTATTAGATGTTATTTTTACCACTTACGGTATATAATCAACTAAACAACTATATAATTGTAAGAAAGCATTATTTTGTACAATACAAAAGTGTATTCAACCGTTATATTGAATATTGGCAATATCGTTGTGTACTATCGCCACCACGGATATTCTCTGTCAAGGTTCTTGTTACTTATAGTTGTAGTTTTATTCCCATGAAAATTTTTCTCTTCCTTTTTTAACTTGAAAATCTTTTATTGTCCGACAAAATTAAATTTGAACTAAAGGATTAAAATTTTAGAACTCTAACGTGACAAATTTGCCGGACGGCATAAGATGTCAATGACAAAACTGGAATTTGCCGAACGGCATAAGAACAGTTTCAATAGGGTATCCAAAATTTTAAAGTTTGAAGATTGAATTAATTGTCGAATAAAAACACCGACCTGACAAATTTTTCTGACGGCATAAGATGTCATATGTAGTACTATAGTTTGCCGAACGGCATAAGAACAGCAACAGTCGATACTTTTTAATCAATCAATAATTGTATGAAAATTATTAACATTCAAGAGGATGAGTTAAGGCGTCAGTGGTTAACTTGAATCCTTGTTGGAAATCTGAATATTGCAGAATAGGTTTGCGACACAAGTATTTTCTTAGTCTTAAAAAGCTTTTACACTGTGATTCACCCCATTCCCATTTTACGTCCTTCTTTAACAACTCCGATAGGGGTTTAGCTAATTTAGCGTAGTCCTTGATAAAACGGCGATAATATCCGGATAGCCCTAAGAAACTTCTAATGTCTTTTTGCGTCTTAGGTTTAGGGAAATTTTTAATGGCTTCGTTTTTATTGGCGTTCGGCTTAACGCCATTCCCGCTAATGATGTGCCCAAGGTACTCACACTTGTCAGGTTGAAGTTTTAGATTTGTTTCCTGAAGCTTAGTGAAAAGCCGCCGGGCTCTTACATCATGCTCTTCAAGTGTGCCCGAATATATAATAATGTCGTCTAAATATACTTTTGTCTATTTAGACAAATGCCTCTGTATCGAGCATGATACTTAGTACAGTATTAAGTAATCGTTGGAAAGTAGAAGGAGCGTTCTTTATGCTTATGGGCACCCTGTGACACGGCGTTCTCAAAGAGAACGCCGTTTTGTGTCGGTCATCGGGATTGGTCTCAACTTGGTGAAACCCGCTTGCTAAATCAAATACAGTAAAGAATCTGGCTTTCCCCAAGCGATCGAAAATTCCACTAATATTTGGCAATGGAAATGCGTCTACAATTACCTTCTCATTAAGGGCCTTATAATCAATTACGACCCTCCACTTCTTTTCTCTTGAAGCGTCGAGTTTTTTCGGCACAATTAGTAGTGGAGAGCTATAATCGAAATTAGAATGACATATTATCCCGCTATTGAATTGCTTTAGGAGCTGCGC
The DNA here is from genome assembly GCA_032872475.1 of Leptopilina myrica (nomen nudum). Taxonomy (NCBI): domain Eukaryota; kingdom Metazoa; phylum Arthropoda; class Insecta; order Hymenoptera; family Figitidae; genus Leptopilina; species Leptopilina myrica (nomen nudum). The sequence continues at coordinate 12,174,943 of CM065467.1, forward strand.
ATCTATTTGCTCCGAAGTCTCATTAGGAGACCTATATTGTTTTTTTCTGATCACTTGGTCATTGATGGTCGGAATTCTATGCTGTACCAAGTGCGTACAAATGAGCATTTATCCATTAAGATGGAATATGTCAGAAAAGTCTTCCGCCCATCGATTTACCATTTCTTTACACTCCAGAGTCAAATGAGAGGTATGTAGGGACTCCTTGACTTTACGGACTCTATCAGAAATTCCCATGTCCGTGATCGTCTGCAATTTCTCGGAGTAGGAATCAGAAAATTCCTCTCCGGGGAACTTACAAAAGTCAAATGGAATGAGCTTCTGTGGTTCTAATTGTAAGTCAATGTCATCCTCAGTAGTGTTGATAGCTATCGCATGGCATATACCATCTTTACTCGAAACTAGGGCTTCTCCCAGGTAAACACCTCCTGGGGCCTACATGCACGGGAGATAGTCTTCTTTCAACTCCGGGTTAAGCAGCACATCGATCGCTATTGGTTTTCTCGTTCGAGCTTTAATTCTAAGTATTCTCGCGAATGGTTTAATTTGAGGTCTCAACTTTTCTCTAGCTTCCAGTGATTCGCGGTCCACAAACGGAATAGAAGTCACCGGATTTGTAATGGTTACAAAGAGCATTATGTCTAAAAGAAAGTTGAGCCTGTTCCTGATGCAAGAACGGCCTTCCTAGAATTCCAGATGTAGAGATCGGAAACCTACTTTTTACAACTTGAAATTCTATCGGAACATTGAGGAGCGTCGAGTCTGTTGGAAGTTTAAATCCGGTTTTTGGAAACTGGAATTTACTTGTGGGCCTGGCGAGGCTGAGCGAGGTGGGGTAGTACTCGGCCTATAGCCTTGTGTCGGTGCCCTGTATTGTTGGTACGGTTGTTGGGGCTGTACCGGCGCATAAGGTGCAGCATACGTCGGGGGCTGCTGATACGGCATGGGTTGGATAGGTGGCGCATAAGCCATTGGTTGAGCAAACAGCGGGATCATCGATTTGTAGAATGCCGTCAATTGCTCCGGAGTGAATTGCATTACCCCGCTAGATTGGCTTTGGCTGGGTCTGGGGCCATTATTCTCCCTGTCACTATCACTTTTTCTTTTTTCTATTGACACTTACCCTTCTACCTGACGACTATACGGGCTACGGGATCGATCTCTATCGTCTGTTCGAGTGATGTGGTAGGAGGACGACATAACTCTTTCATTATGGTTACGGCGTTCTTCCGCGTAAAGGGCATGTTCGAAAGCCTCATCGAGATTTCTGGGATTGCGCGTGTCAACAAACGTGGACATTTCATCGGACAGACCTCTAACGAAAGCGCGGAATGCGTTCTCCACTACAGGCTGCATTATTATATCGCTTTCGGATACTTCATGTCCGCGTTCGTTAGCACCGACCTCATTTCGAACAACTTCGAAATAAGTTTTGTTACATTTACACTACCGGCAGAAATTGTCGGTACGAACGACGGGCGAGCTACGAAAAGTTGCTGCCGAAATTAAATTAACATATTTTATTATTGAAAAATGATAGAAACTTGGTTCTTGGATCGTTTGAAAGCCTATTAAATTCTGCGTCGTTTGATATATAAATGAAAATTATTTGATATTTTTAAGAGATTTTATCACCTAAAAGATTTTGGAAAAAAATTGATTAATTTTTCTATTTTTGTGCACCATGTTTGTGTGGCTGCATAATCTAGAAAAATTTAGAGAAAAATTTTAAACTCTAGCAACATAATCTTTAAAGTCTCAGCTTTTATCTGAGCCTTGAAAATTGAAAATCCGTTCAGTAGTTTTTGAAATATCTAAAAAAATGTCCAAGCATGTTGTTTTATAATTTAGGCGGTGATACACACTTATTGCACTCTCGCTGATCACCTGGTTCGTTGCGGCAGGGCCGAATAAGCGGAATATAGAGTGGGGGTCATATTTGGTGCCCTTTTTAAGTTTTTTGTCATTTTAGATTTAATATTCATTAAAAATTTAATAATTTTTAAAGTTAATTATTATATATATAAATAAGTTATCATTTTACAAACTTTCATGATCAAATAGTCGTTTATTTTGGGGAAAAAAGTTTGAAAAGTGAAAATTTGTACATAGAAATAAACGACTATTTGATCATGAAAGTACTACTGAACGGATTTTCAATTTTCAAGGCTCAGATAAAAGCTGAGACTTTAAAGATTATGTTGCTAGAGTTTAAAATTTTTCTCTAAATTTTTCTAGATTATGCAGCCACGCAAACATGGTGCACAAAAATAGAAAAATTAATCAATTTTTTTCCAAAATCTTTTAGGTGATAAAATCTCTTAAAAATATCAAATAATTTTTATTTATATATCAAACGACGCAGAATTTAATTGGCTTTCAAACGATCCAAGAACCAAGTTTCTATCATTTTTCAATAATAAAATATGTTAATTTAATTTCGGCAGCAACTTTTCGTAGCTGGCCTGTTGTTCGTACCGACAATTTCTGCCGGTTGTGTAAGTTCTAGCGTGTGTCTTGCACCGCTTATGAGACCTCTTAATCTGTCATGGTAGTCGCTTACCGTTTCAGTTTGTTTTAGTCTAATCGTCATTATATTGTCTAAGTACCATTGGTACTTTTTCGAGGATGCAAACCGTTTTCTTAAGTGGTCCGTAAGTTCATTTATTCCGTCAAAACGGATTTCACGAACACTATCTCGCGCTGAGCCTCTTAGTCTACTCAAAACGGCTTTGAGAAAACCCGGCTCCGATACTTTGGCTATAAACGCGGCACTGTTTTCTATTTCTTGTAGAAAATCTTTGAGAGGGGGCTGGCGGCCGTCAAAAATAGGTATGTTTTGCGAGTTAGTTTGTACGGACATCTACTCGAGTACGGAGACAACATTGTTAAAGTAATTTAATTGTGGAGGGGGAGGTCCTACGTTTGGCACTTTTCCTTGCACATGTATGGTCCCGTTAGGGTTTTGGGTCCCGTTACCACCACCGGTAGACATGTTTGTTTTGTATAATTAGTCTTAACGCAATATCTATATATATAATAGTATATACAATAGTCTTAATCAAGGTGTAGAGAAGATGTTGCTTGGCAATTTTCAAAATTCGTGAGCTGTGTCGCCACCGCGAATTATTCCTGCTAATTGTTATCGCGGGCTATCCTGGAGCAAAAGTTTATAATTCTAGTTCGCAAATTCTGACTGTCGGCGCATAATCTGTTTAGTTTTGAGTAATTAACGGTAACTCGATTATTGGATTTTTTTGAAACTTTAATCGGGGTCGTGGTATATGGTGATGACTCACTGGGCTTCATTTCTTTAGCGAAACTAAGACCCTTTATTGATGTTTTAATTCTAGATGGTTTAAGTTGAAGATTCTTTAATAATGAGTCTAATTCCGCGGCGTTATTTGTGATCGCAATAGATTGGAGTTTTTCCCGTTTTACTAGCGATTGCAAAAGTTTAACTCTATCTTCTAAAGATCTAATTTTTTAAATAAAGAAGTGAATTGGCATCTAACAGGTTTTATATTTCGAGAATTTTTTTTTTTAAATTTATTATAACTTTAGAGAGAAGAGATTACAGAAAAATACAAGAGCAAAATGTGATACGGAACGATACGTTTACTCACTCGATCTCCTTAAACTTAAATTTCCTTATCACTACCGCCTGAGTTTTGAGATGCTCAACGGGCGAAAATTTCCTTTCTGCTAGGCCTCTCAAATTTGGATAGTCTAAGCACCACACACGAACAAATGAATCCACGATTTAAGGGAAGAGAATCTTAAAACTGGGCACGCACTTATGCACTGAGTTTAACCATTCCTCAAATTTTAGTCTGTGAATTAAATGTTTTACTTTACGTGAATTTTAATTATTAGCGCAATTCGAAAATCTTTTTTTTTTAATTTCAAGATGACGAAAATAATTAATTTGGTCGGACTTCACTAAGTGAAGTTTTTTCCTTTTTATTTATTTTTGTCTGTCCTGAATTTGGACACTATCTCGTAGTGGTCCGTAAATTAGGGATTATTATAATTATATATAATTATATTATAATTGTTCAATAACTCAGAAACACCATGTTATTTTGAAGTATGTGAGGGATTTCAAATAAGTAATTTCCCTTTAATTTAATTGAGCTTGAAAAGAAATAGTATTCAATTCAAGTCATCGCACGTGCGTTTGTTTAGTAGGTAGAAAAAGTGAAATTTGATACTTTTCTAGAATTATTATTTTCAATAATTCCGATTAAAAAAAATTTCAATAATAAAAATCAATAAATAATAAAATTAGAAAGAGTAAAAAAATTGTTTATTGTTATTATTAATAAATAATCAAATTATTTATAATTCAAATTACACTAATAATTAGTGCTAGTGCTCTGGTTATAATTGTTCAATAACCTTAGAAACACCACATGAATTTAAAGGGTGCAACAATTTTGAATTAAATAATTTCCTCATTATTCCTTTATTATTTCTTTGAGCTTTAAAAGAAATAATATTAGCCTGAATCATACATGTGCGTTTGCTGGTCAAGCACATGGGGCCTGGGGGAAGAGGAAAAGATGGAACGAAGGAGAAGAAGCAACGAAAAGAGTCCAACTGTGTGTGAGTGGCCTGTGCTATACATAGTATGCCTGTGTGCGTGCTGCCATGCTAGCCTTGTTTCAAAAGTAATATGTATGCGTGTGTGTTGCTACAGGCATCCAAAGGTGTATGGGTTCGAAAGCAATATACGTATAAGCTACTATTCCTTTTCGTTGAGGTTACAATTCTTTTTCTTTTTGGTAATTAATTCGTGATTTATAGTAGAGTTTTCTTCCGATTTATAATAATTATATAGGTGCGTACGTATAAAAACATGCATGCATACATATCCATAACCCATGCAAAATATTTCGAATATCTGAACTCTTAAAATAAAGGGAATATCCAAGGATATCCCCATGTAATTCGATAATTATCTCGAACAAAATATGTAGGATATTTCAAGACAGTCGTAGATAATTTCTTATAGTGATCAAACCAAAATTCCATGGGATATTCAAGGATATCCGTGTATAAATGCCTATAATATTAAAACTCAAAACAATTGGGACATCCAAGGTTATTCCTACATAATGCCATTATTATTTAAATAAAATAAATGGGATATCCAAAGATAGAATTGTAAATGTACATAATACTCAAACCAAAGACAATTGGGATATCCAAGGATATCCACGTATAATTTTCGCAATATTAAATACTAAAATATATAAGATATTCAAATATATTCGTAGATAATTTCTTATAATAATTAAACCAATACACCACGGGATATCCAAGAATATCCACATATAAATGCCAGATAATATTTAAATAAAATAAATGGGATATCCAAAGATATGCATATGTAAATACATATAGTACTCAAACCAAAAACAATTGAGATATCTAAGGATATCCACATATAATTCCCGCAATATTAAACAAAATCCATGGGATATCCTAATAATATCCCTATATGAATGTATATAATATTCTAATTAATAATATGCGAGATATTCCAGGATATCCGCATGTGATTCCTGTAATACTTAAACTAAAAATATAAGGGATACCCCAGGACATCCACATATAATCCCCGTAATATCAAGCACTAAAATACACAGGATATTCAGATATATTCATAATAATTTCTTATAATGATCAAATCAAAATACCATAGGATATCCCAAGATATCCACATTTAATGCATATAATATTAAAGCTCAAAACAATTGGGATATCCAAGGATATTCATACATAATGCCAATAATAGAATTGTAAATGTATATTATACTCGAACCAAAGACAATTGGGATATCCAAGGATATCCACGTATAATTTTCGCAATATGAAATACTAAAATATATAAGATATTCAAATATATTCGTAGATAATTTCTTATAATAATCAAACCAATACACCACGGGATATCCAAGAATATCCATATATAAATACCAGATAATATTTAAATAAAATAAATGGGATATCCAAAGATATCCATATGTGAATACATATAATACTCAAACCAAAAACAATTGGGATATCCAAGGATATCCACATATAATTCCCGCAACATTAAACAAAAATACATGGGATATCCAATGATATCCTTATATGAATGTGTATAATATCCTAATCAAAATAAGTGGGATATTCGAGGATATCCAAAGTTGCCTGCAAAAAAAATTAGTAATATATAAATAATTCCTGAAAATCATATTTTTCTTTTCAATGAACTAGCCCTTTTGTTCCTGTTATAATTAAGTGCTCAAATAGCCTAGCTTCGTTTCCGGTGCGGTGCTGACACCAGCTTATATTTTGCGATAAGGTGCCACTTTTCAGTCGCGCATGGATTTAAGACGAAAGAAGTCTTAGTATCAATTTGAGAAGACCAATAAAATATTAAGAATCAAATTTAGAATTTAATCATTATTGAGTTATACCGTGACAACCCACCGTGAATATTCCGTTTTCGTCCCCGAAAACTAGCCGCTATGGAGACGAAGCTAGGGTGCGTGTTATTTTATGAGTTTCAGGAAAACAGGCCTTTTTCTCTCCTTTTTTTGACTTTAACATATTTATTAAGAAGAGAATTTTCTAACACACTATAAGAAGTTACAATGCATTTCTTATAGTGTGTTCTTAGTCACGGTGATTCTATGTTTTGGTATAGAATTACCGTGATAAGGGCTCGACGTCGCCGAGGTCCAGACGCAGGTCCCCGCAAATCAGTTCGGTGGCGATCGGGAAACTAATTACTTCGCGTAAAAATATTTCTTTCGTTCTAACCCTTTTTTTTCTATCCTCGACATGGAAAAGAAAGATAAAAAGTTAGAGAACAGGAGTGAAAGTGAAAAGAAAAGTGTGGTGAACAGGAGTGAAATAGAGAAGAACAGTGAAAAGGGTCTTAGGGAGTTAATAATGTTGCTGGAGAGGATGGAGGTAAGGGAGATGAAGTGGGCGATACTGAAGGGGGGCAGGGCAGCGGGTGGGGTGGAAAAATTAAATGTGTCTGGAAGGGATGTTTTTTCTGGGGCTTGTGAGGTTTACGAAACCTATCCTGGGGAGGAGTACAGTGACCTCAGGAGAGCAACTTTCACCCAGTGCCTTGTTTCAAGGGGCGAGAAGTACTCCATCAAGTCATCGATGCACCCCAAAAAGGATTTGATCGTGAAAATGGGTGCTTGCATCGAATTGCAAAGACAGCTGGAAGGACAGAGGAACCCCTCAAGGTAAGATGCTTTTATAGTTGTTATATCGCTTATCGAGGTGGCTATGTCCGACTCCGCCTTCTTCCACCCAAAACTTTTGGCAATTCTATCAAAATTGCGAAATATTGCCCAAATAAATTGGAAGATTTTGTGGGTAAAGCTACTTTACTCAAGATTAATATTTTTAGGTTCCGCAAAATTAATTCTTAAGAATATTAAAGTTTTTCCAAAAAAAAATATTATTATTGCTTCGTTAGATTAATTGTATTTAATTCGCGAGTTTTTCTATTAAGGCGGTGTCAAAGTCGATGCGATTTTCCCATTGAAGCTCAATGCAAAAATCCAATCGACTTTGACACCGCCTTAAGAGTCCACGCTAATATCATTCACGAGACCGAAAATAAAATTACACTGCTTAAAAATTAATAATTTGCATGTTTTAATACCAAATATATTCAATTGGATTAAAATATAAATTCATTTAAATTATTTAATGTAATGGTAAATTGGGTTAAAAAAAAATTTTTTAGCAATGCAAGTAAATGCTAAAAACAAAGGAACACGGAGAAAAATAGATCATACAATTAGGAATATAAGGCAAATGTACACAATTGCGTTCTAGTACATAATTCCGTGCTATTTCCTTAAATTAAGTAGAATAAGAAATTGACAAAATATTTCAACAAATGAAAAATTTCAGCATAAACTCTGCTATTTATTAAATCAATATTCTGTGTTTTAATTGCATCTGTTTAGTTTATGTACTCAAAATAAAATATTTTGTCAGTCAATCGACGACTAAGCGTCGTGCAATAAGTTAGGTTAAAGTGACAACTACGACTAGAGGTGATAGGTTAAAGATGCATTCAGAAAAACAAAAAGCAACTTAAAAATCTTCTTTCTAGTATAAATTTGTTTCATTTTTAGAGGAATAATTTCAATCAAAGAAGAAATATTAAAATTAATCTTTTAATTAAAACATTTTTAAATATGAACAAAAATTCCTCTTTCTTTTAGTTGAATATTCGTAAATTGAAAAAAAATGTAAAAATAATTGTTGAGTGGAATTGAATGATTTTGAATATTATCAATTAGATTGAAAATTATTATAGAAACTCCATTTAAAAAAATTAAAACAAATTCTTCAAAGAATCTAATTGTAGGATTATCAATAATTTTAATAAAATTCTATGCAAGAATTACATTATTTGTATAAATATTAAAATTCTTGGAAGAAATTGAATTATTCCGAAAAACTTTTTTTTCTTTTTTGATAAAATAGTTTGCAAAAATTGAATTATGTTCAATACAGTAATTTTAAAATTGAAAATATTAAAAAAAAAAGAAAAATATGAAAATGTTAGAAAACAAAACGCAAACAACAAGTAATTAAAATGGTCAGGGAATTTTGAAATACTGAAACCGTAGCAACCCTGTAATTAGCTTATTATTGGTTATAACCATTTTTAGTTTAAATATTTCTAGAGAATATTATTTTTAACCTTTTCTTAAAACTATTTGTATTTACTTACAAAGTATAAATTTTGTGTTTAGCAAGAATTTATCTTTTTTTTGTAAATTTATTTACGATTAATTCATCAATTATTATTGAATTGATAACAATTTTAATAATAAAAATTTTTTTTTTTAATAGTTTTATAGTTTTGTACATTTACGAAATAAAATTACTAGAGATTTACGAATAAATTAATTTATGTTAAAGAATAAATTTAGTGATTGATCAGTTAATTTAATTAATATATTATTAGCAACAACAATTCAAATTTTTAATTTTTTTTTAATTTTATGGGTTAGTTCTAATTTATTGAAATTTTATTTATTTACAATAACGTAAAGACCAATTATATTGATGCAAGTTTTATAATCTAAATTAATATGATCAATAACTTGAAAGTAGTAATATTTAGATATTTAGTTTTATGATTCTGGTTAGCTGTCCTATACACAAGGTAACAGTATCATAAGCAGCACAATCTAGATCATATCACTTATAATCCATTTTTCTCCGTGAAAACTTTCGTAATTAAAAGGCTTCGGGGATGAAAAGTTTCGAAGATGAAAATACATTTTCTTTTACATTTATACATTTAGGGTGCAACTAAAATATTTTCTTTTACTAAAATATACAAAGCTCACACCCTCATTTTATATTGCCATTGAAATGTTCTGTTAAATTTACTTCTACATTCAGTTATTTATAAATATGGTTGTTTTAGCCAAACTATTTGTTTCATATAACCTAACCTCAAATGGTATTTCCAAACAAACAGTTTGGTTGTGTGAACCTAACTGCGAGGAACCAAACTAGTTTGGTCACAGTAAACGCTGAGTTTGGTCAGTCCATAGTCAACCATCCAGTTCGGTTGGCCAAAACAATTTTTCGTTTGTTTCAACCAAACCCTTCTTTTCGTGCTTTTTTTTAACTACTTAATTAAACTTTTTAGTTTGGTAAGAAAGTTACCGATTTTCTCGGTCAATTAAATTTCCTCGGCTATTTATCGGTTTCCCGCGTAATTGGTAGACACTTCGTTAAATGCATTATAGCAGAAATCAAAACCCGTCAATGACTGGTACTGGTATAAAATATATAACATATATATTTATAACCTACTATTTATAATATATATTTATAACATATTTTCAAAAAAAAGGTTTCTTCATAAAATAATTCAAAAAAAATTTTTTTTTGTGGCCATCTGCAGATTTATTTATGGCAAAAACTAGAAATCGAGTATATTACTGCCTAAGATTTGTCCTTGCATTGCTTAAAACATCTTTAAAAGTTCAATCAAGAGGAAAAACAGCGTAACTTTTACCGTGTAAGCCCCACCCAGCGGCACAATGATAGCATCGTATCACAGGTGACTTATAATTCCAGACATCTTGCAATATCATTTTTCCTTCTAATAAAATGTTTATCATAATCAAATCAATTTATGAATTTAATGCGATTTTGAAAAGGCACATTTTTGACGTTAGTAATGATGAAAACAACAATGAAAATAAACATTTAAAGTCTGCAGCCATTGATTTGTTCTCTACTATTAATTTAGTTTTAATTAATATTATGGTTTTTGTTAAGTACAAGTTGTACAAACGTTATAGAGCGCGTTTATGATGAGGATAAAATAATTCATAAAGCATCTCAAACTTTAATGTTTCTGAGGTTATTTCAACTAAAATATTGAATCAATTGGACGAACAATTTATGAATTGCACCATTTTGACATTTAGTGTAGACCCCATTGCTAGGTATGGGGCCTCTTTTAAGACACGCCCCCGTCCAATCGGACGGCTTCCGTATTTTTATTGGGCCTGCCTGCACCATCGAGGAAAACTGTATTACTTAGAAAATAATTGAGATGGTGGAACACTTTCACAATGTTGTCCCTACTATGCAACGAAAATAAAATAAATAAAATTACGATTGGTGATGCGAATAAAAGAATTTTTTTTGTTTTTGAAAAAGATTATATCTTTATTAATCTTATTTATTGTTTTAAAATTATTTGAAATTTTTATTTTTTTTTATTATTTTTTTTTAATATCAATTGATGGAAAAATTTCAGAATAAAAAAAATTTAGAATTAAATGGTTAATTTCAGTTATTGAGGAAGAGGAAAAAGAAGAGAAAAAAAACTTGAAAGGATTATATAAAAAAAACTTTCATGTAAAGTTTAAATACTTTGATAACTTGTAACTAAAATTTTATTAGGAAACAGAAAGTTCCAAAATCATCTTTTTTAGAAAAGTTTCTAGGAATTTACCTTTAATTAATGAAATTTAGAAGATGACAATTAAAGTATTTGTATAAATTATAATTTAAATCTTTTGAGTTTAAATTTTATCACATTTACATGAGCTTAAAATGCTTGAGGAATTTCATGAGAAAATTACATACTTCTGAAAATTCCCACCAAAATTTAGAAAATAATCGAATAATAATAAGAAATTCTTTTCTTAGAATTGCCGTAGAATACGGTCCTTGGATTCCGGCACCCTTGCGGACAAATCCAACTTTGGGGTGGGATTTTGACAAAGAGCTCTGGAAAAATAGCCCTTCGAAGAAATATTCCAGAATGATTTGGCGTCAAGAATATTTCTGGCGAAAAACAACCGCAGAATACCTGTGCAGGGGATTCTGGGCGACGGTAAGGATGTTGGTTTATAAAAGTCCCCTTTTCCTTCTTTTTTTAATTAATTAATTCCTCTTCATTTTTTTAGAGCTCCTTCCGGGATCCCGCTATGCTAAAAAGAGCGGATGGCCAAACAGGGATTATGATAGGAGGAGAATTTAATTGCACCGAGGAAGAAGAAATGTGAGTGCTTTTTAGAAAATAGATTGTCGGGATCAGGGCAAGGTTTGGTTCTACTACAGAGGCCCCTTTTTTTTAGTCCCTTGAAGGATCTCCTTTCCCGTGCGCCATCGCGTTATGGGGCTTATGCTGTGCGGGAGGAGTTCTTTCTCTCTTTCATCGAGGAATTTGTTCCCATAAATGGAGAGATGCTGTGCTTTAGATTCCGCTGGCAATTGGTAAATAAAATAAGTTTTATCATTATATTTTTCTATCAATTTTGCCAAAATCGCAAAAAAAAATTTCCTTTTATTAATTGAAAATTTTTTTTTTAGTGTTATGACGTTCCGGTAGATGAGGCCTGGGAGACCATAGGCCATCGCTCTCTGGCGGAGGGGCGGAAGGCTTGTCGAGAGCCTTTCTCCCTTAATTTCTCTTTTCCCTTTTTTTTGGTTGGTATCATTTTAAAGTCTGTAAAAGAATTTTTACTTGTGTGGTATTTTTTTTTAATATTAGGCAAAATAAGATTCTTGTTGAATTCACCCATTAGAGAGGTTAATTAAGAAAAGTAAATACCGTAAGAAAAATTTTTAATCATACCGTGATCCTTTTAATTAAGTTATTACTTAAAAAGAATATATATATAATTTTTTTTTGAAGTTACTGAAGTCAGGTAGCTTTAGAAGAATTATATGGTTCATTGTTTAAATTTTGTCCAGTCTCTTCTTCATTGTTGATGTATATTGGCAGGGTTATGATTGTAAGTCGTTACAAGGTGATCGCAAGGGGGCATGGTGAAAGTAGGAGGGATGAAAATTCTGTTCGCCTTAAAACGTGAGTAATTAAAATTAGATATATATATTTTTCCCTCCTTTTTTTTTGCTCCATCCTATTTTCACCAGAACAATATCAATTCATTGTCATAGCTTAGGAAGGTTTATTTAGGTGGTGAGTAAGACCATTTTCAGAAAAGGGCGGAGAAAACAGGTCTTTTTTTTAATAGGTTTGCACCAAAAGACAAAAAAAATTCCTTTTTTTCTTTTATTCTCCCTCCTTTTGAGAAGGCACAATCCTACAGTCAAGATAAACGAAAAGACAAGAGATTCCTCTCTCTCCCCTCGTCCATCTGAACTTAATCAGTTAAAGACTTGGGGCATTTTCTAATGCCAAAGCGGAGAGCAAGTCAATTAATATATTTACTTGATTGGCTTAGATTTTATAATCAAATTGTAAAAACAAGTTGGGCGGACGTAAAATCAATTTGAATCTTCAACACGAGTGTTGAAGTAAAAACTTCAAATTGACGAAATGTAAGGGAATGAAAATCATTAGCTTAAACGAGTTCAAAAAAAAATTTCCTTTCTCCTTTTTTTTTAGCTTTTCACTTTTAATTTTCTTGCTCTCCCCTTTTTAATTTTGAATCAAATAAAAATAAAAATTTAATTATACTTGCGTATAATAACAATTTTACGCTGGTTGGAGCTTCTGTGTTGGAAGTTGAATCCGCATCTTCACACTGGTCTTCGGTAATGCGAGGAATAATACTCGTGTTGATCGAAGAGCATCTTTCAGTTCTGCCTTCTCGACCTGCTGCAGCTTTTCGAGATGTTGTTTTGGCCTGGGCGTTGTCAGTCATCTGATCTTCGGTGATGATAAATCTTCGGACGTAGCAGACTTATCTCCTTTCTCGATGGTGGAATATAACTCTTTTGATTCTAGAGTTAATCCTGAAGTTGTTGGTTCCTGTGTATCGACCATTTTTTCCTCGGGCAAGCTGATTTTTCTTCTCCTTCTTCTTGAAACTTCAATATGGCCTCTTTTGGACCTTTTGGGCAAGAAGCCGACCACTTTGTAGATTATTGTTCTCGTGCGTAATTGACAAAGACAAAATATGAGGAGAATGCATATTAACAACAGTCCTATATAAGACGAGTAGACAAGGACTGTTTGATTTTTTCCAATGTGCCTTTTAATGGCAAGATCCTCCAGTTGTTGTTCCAGCTCATCCAATGTTTGGGAATTCGCTCTGAAGGTGGAGAATTTCAGATCGGCCACTTCTTCCTTTGGATTGTTGTTAGTCACGGTTAACAGATGACCATAGTTGAGAAATATGGGGGATAGTTTCGTTAGATTTAAATGTAAGTCGGGCTCATAAATAATCTCCGTTTGCCCAACCTGGGAAATAGTTGCTGGAATTATTGTATCCTTTGTTCTTGCCATGCAACCGGGTGCCAATTTGAAAATACCGGTTCCATTAAAATAAATCTTGATAGGAGTCATTGAGTTACAAATAATCGTTAAATCCTCTGTTCTGGAAGAGGAATATAGCCAACTGGAAAGAGTGGTTAGCAGACTCCAAAAGGACTCAAGGTTATTGGTGATTCGGATCTCACAGGTCCTGAATCCGTCGATGGTTGGGTTGATTAGAAGCGAGGACTCGCAGACTGGTCTTTCCTTTAGATTATAGATTGGAATTCCACTCAAACAAGCATGGTATGATGTCGTCGATTTACAGGATTTCCAATCCTGTTCCGTCAGTAGGAGATAAGTGTGCTGCTCTTCATCAATAACAAGGTAGTTGTATTTTGTCCCGATATAAGCCCTTATTGTTTTATTTTCCATCCCCTCCTGAATAGTTGGGAGGGGGTGCATTTTTAATGCCTGATAATTGTATTTTTCCAATAGAGGGATGTCAACAAGGATTTTTAGTTGTCGATCTACACATAAGATGGTGACGGTGGAGATTGGTATTAGTTCGTCAAGGCTGACTGCGGGTCCAGATAAGGGGAACTGTACTTCGGTGTGGTGATCTTGGATGTCGCGTAGGATAGGCTCCAACTGTTTAAAGGAGATTAGCCCAGGATGCAGCTTTCCCTGCCTTGCCGTATGGACTGCCTCCAGCATGGTTTGTGTAACTCGGATGTTGTGGTCCAATCCTGTCTTCAATGCTCCTAGTAGGTTGAATATTGTGTCCCTTTCTTCTAACTCGAGCTTAATCGTTGATTGAATTTCTTGATTTTTAATTAACAGGTCCAATTTTTAATTAATAATATTTATTAGGGAGCTGTGTCTTTTGACTTGGGCATAGAGTGTGTCGAGCTGAGATCTTACAACGTGGGTCTGACGCCCAACCAGATGAGACAGATTGGCTTGTGCAGAATTCAGCTCCTGAATGATGGCATCGTACCTCTCTCCATCTTCGTAATTCAAAACACCGGCGATGGGACCAGCGATTCTTCCTAGGAATCCGAGTAGGGGCACACTTCGTCTCATTCGTAGTTGAGCTGTCATCTTCTTCAGTATTGGTTTGCGGTTGTTTTCTAGTTCGACGATTTGGGTTTGGAACTGCTCCTGCAGTTCGGAAGCCATTTCCCACTTATCTTCCCAAGGGTGATGGGTTACGAATTCATGGCACCAATTCTTTTCAGATGCACAATGGTTCTTCAGTTTCTCAAATCGGGCCTTCAAGTCATTGATGTATCCGTGTTGACGGCCTATGTCCAGGAAGATGGCCACTCTCCAGTTGGTCACAGATCTTCTTACGGTGCCAAGATGTTCGTAATATATCCCACTGCTAACAGACAGCGGGGTAATTTGGAACTGCTCTACGTCGGAAGTCCTTGGAGGTGGGTTGGATCCATGAGTTGTTGTTTGCTTCCAAGGAAGATCTAGACCTTGTAGATCTAGAAGGGCTGTCGCTCTTCGCGTAGGAATTCTAGGTTGGAGACTCGCTGCTGGTTGTCCTGGTTTTGTTGTGGGAACCTTTGACGGAGCTTCAGGTAATTTGAAGGTTGATTTAGGTTTTAAAATTGTTCTTTTGTCTGATTGAGAAGTTGATCTGGTATGAGGCCTTGTGGAAGAAGAACTGGGTCGGGAGGGGTTAACACTCTTAGGATCCTTTCCCGCACTATCCTTTTTATTGTCCTTTTTACTATCCTTAATAGGCAGTGCACGGAGTGGCGGAGGTTTATGAGTAGAGTTACCTTTAGGGACATTGATTTCGGTATCTGCAGCATTGTCTAGTGACGAATCGGTCCAGTCCGACTCGGAACTCGTGTCAGAACACTGATCATCTTTGGTCGCCCTCTCTTCCACGGGATTGTTTGATAGGGCCTGTACAATTCGATTTATTTTACCCGGTTTATACTCAAACTTATATTGATAATCCTGAAGCCTTAGCCTCCATCTTGAGAGCCTTGCTCCTGGATTATCAATATAAGACATCCAATGAATGGGTTCAAAATCGCATGCTAGTGTGAATTCTCGACCATACAGATAGGGTCGAAAATGTTCTACAGCGTGTAATACCGCTAAGCATTCTCTTTCGGCTTTGGGATAGTTTAGTTCGTTTTTATTAAGGACCTTTGAGAAGTAACTCACAGGTAAATCTATGCCGTCTACTTCTTGAGTTAGCATTGCCCCTACAGCATGTTCTGAGGCGTCAGTGGTTAACTTGAATCTTTGTTGGAAATCTGGGTATTGCAGAATAGGTTTGCGACACAAGTATTTTCTTAGTCTTAAAAAACTTTTACACTGTGATTCACCCCATTCCCACTTTACGTCCTTCTTTAACAACTCCGATAGAGGCTTAGCTAATTTGGCGTAGTCCTTGATAAAACGGCGATAATATCCGGATAGCCCTAAGAAACGTCTAATGTCTTTTTGCGTCTTAGGTTTAGGGAAATTTTTAATGGCTTCAATTTTGTTTGGGTTAGGTTTGACACCATTTCCGCTAATAATGTGCCCAAGGTACGCCACTTCCGTTTTCAAAAACTCACACTTGTCAGGTTGAAGTTTTAGATTTGCTTCCCGCAGCTTAGCAAAAAGCCTCCGGGTTCTAACATCATGCTCTTCAAGTGTGTCCGAATAGATAATAATGTCATCTAAATAGACAAATGTCTCAGTGTCGAGCATGCTACTTAGTACACTATTAAGTAATCGTTGAAAAGTGGAAGGAGCGTTCTTTATTCCCATGGGCATCCTGTGATACTCATAGTGACCGTTTCTCGAAGAGAATACCGTTTTGTGTCGGTCATCGGGGTGTGTCTCAACTTGGTGAAACCCACTTGCTAAATCAAATACGGTAAAGAACCTAGCTTTTCCCAAGCGATCAAAAATTCCACTAATATTTGGCAATGGAAATGCGTCTCCAATTACCTTCTCATTTAGGGCTCTATAATCGATTACGACCCTCCACTTCTTTTCTCCTGAGGCGTCGAGTTTTTTCGGCACGATTAGTAGTGGAGAATTATAATCGGAATTAGAATGACCTATTATCCCGCTATTGAATTGCTTTAGGAGCTGCGCATCTATTTGCTCCAAAGCCTCATTAGGGGACCTATATTGTTTCTTTCGGATCACTTGGTCATCGACGGTCGGAATTCTGTGCTGCACTAAATGTGTACAAGTGAGCATTTCTCCATTAAGATGGAATATGTCAGAAAAGTCTTCCGCCCATCGATTTACCATCTCTTTACACTCCGGTGTCAAATGAGAGGTGTGTAAGGACTCCTTGACCTTACGGACCCTATCAGAAGTTCCCATGTCCGTGATGTTCTGCAATTTCTCGGAGTCGGAATCAGAGAGTTCTTCTCCGGGGAATTTACAAAAGTCAAATGGAATGAGCTTCTGTGGCTCTAATCGTAAGTCAATGTCATCTTCAGTGATTAAGCTTTTAAGCGGTCTCCACAAGCGAACCCCTCATGAGTTCATATTTTTATATCAAAGAAAGTTACAATAATTTATACCCACTTATTTTATTAAAATCAACATTCTTTAAGGATTTTGAAGCAAAATTTATTATCGATCATTCGTTACCTATAAATTTAATAAAAAACAAAGAATTAAACTCTTTCTTTGGAATTGACTTCACTAAAACTCTCTCTCTCTCAGAGAAGGTACGATAGAAACCTTAGGGCAAGCTCAGGTTTGTGTTAATCACACGGTATTAGAATTTCACTCTATTAATTATACTGGTTTCACTGACATAACCGGCGTTTTAGGGTTACCCTTTAATTTTGACATTATTAACGAAATTTAAAAGGACAAATTAGTCAAATTCATATGAAAATAGGCAATCAAATCAGCAAAATGCCTGACGATAACGAGTCCACCACTAATGACCCCATGATTACTACCATGGCAGAATGTTTCGCGACCACGAACCACTAAAATGGATTGACTCAATAAAAGACCCCGGACAAAGACAAGTTTGTTGGAGATTAAAAATAAGAGATTACGAATACGAATTTAAGTGCAAACCAGGAAAATTAAATCATAATGCGGACGCCTTATCAAGAAATCCCATCGAAACCGCAATAGAAGAACCGAATATAAAGAAACAAGCAAGAATCCTTGTGCAGCCGGACAATCTAAAGATCCTAAACCTACAGCTCCATCCACAAGTTCAGGAATTGCTAGCACGCCAACTCAAAAACAAGGAATTCTTAAACAACCAACAAAAATTAAAGGCATCATAAAACCTACAAAGAAATCTACCACAAATACAAAAGTATTAGAAACCAGCTCAATTGGACAACGCGTCTCTTAACGAAATAAAGACCAACCACGACCCATAAAAACCAAAATTATCGAAGATACATCTTCAAGCTCCGACTCAGAGGAAAGTAAAAAACCACCTATACGCAAGAAAAGCACTAGCGTTCTACCTAGTTTAGTCATACCTACTCTCTTGTATGATCCATATGCTTCAAAAAGTGCACCCCCCGTCATACCTTTTGAACCATACGAGATCACCGCCAAACCAACTACAGAAAATAAAGGAGTAGTAAAAATAGTCAGCCCACCGATAAGTGGAAGCGAAGATAGTTCATCTGAAGAAGAATAAGATGTTCCAAAAACTAGAAAAGAAATAGCAAAGGAATTAAAAAAATCAATTGCCCTTTTTCATGAATCAATGGCTCAACATGAAGATTGGTTGACAGAAGAAGAATTACCAGCAAGAGATTGGCTTAATGCATCGGTTGGAGATGATGATTCTGACGTTCACAAAGCCGCAAACGAATATATACCTGGGAGCCATTCGGATTTTGCAGAAAAGCTAAACGAAATTCTAAAGATTACACACAAGGAGATACAAGAATTAACTGACATGATTCAAAACATAGAAAGCGATAACGTAAGTAAAAAGAAGCAAACGACAGAAGAATTATAAAAGGAAAGAATGTAACTTTTGCACACCAAACAAGAAAGTCATTAACACCTTAAAGCTTTAATCAACCTCTTGCAATATCAACACCTTATAAACATTCTGTAATAAGAGAAGAAACTTCTGAATCCGAAGAAGAAGATAGAGAAAATCAATGATCACCTAAAGAATCACTAAAAAACCAAACGGTTAGGCTAAAATTAGAAACATCTATTGCTAGTATTCCACCAGAAATTCAAAAATTAAAAGACGATGTAAAAAAGTTCTTAACAAAAAACATAAACAGTTGTAGGGAAAACATAACTTACTATCGAAACAACTACGTGAGAAATTCTTTTGGACTGGTCTCAAGGATCAAGTAACTGAATTGATAAGAAAATGTCCTACTTGTCAAGAACAAAAACTGGTTCGAGTAAAAACCAGAGAACCAATTCTAATTACGGACACTCCATTAGATGCTTTTGATAAAGTATCCTTGGACACAGTAGGAAAACTTCCTACGACTCCTGATGGTAATTGCCACATACTTACCATGCAAGACCATTTATCAAAATATTGTATTGCAGTAGCGATCCCTGATGTTTCAACCACAACAATAGCACATGCTGTAGCTGCAGAATTATACTCCAAATATGGAGCTCCTAAGTCAATTTTAACTGACAAAGGTGGAGGCTTCCTAAGTAAACTCATGAGAAAATTGTCAAAAATCTTTGAAGTTCAACAAGTTACAACTTCAGGATATAGACCTCAAACAAATGGCAGTTTAGAAAGAAGCCATATAGTTCTCGTAGATTTGCTAAAACAATATTCGGAAAATTACTATGATTGGGAGAAATTACTACTATTTTGTATGTTTGCTTATAACACATCAGTTCATGAAGCTACAAATTTCACTCTTTTCGAATTAGTATTCGGAAAAATAGCCAGAACTCCTACTTCCTTTCCTTCAGAAGAAAAACTCAAAACTTACGCTTCCTATTTAGTTGAATTAATATCAAGGTTAACAGAGATATGAAACATGGCGGCGAAAAACCTCATACAATCTAAGCATATATCTAAACAAAACTATGATAAAAAGTAAAGCCCTTTTTATGAAAAGTAAGAGATGAGGCTTATGTCCTACGAGAAATTAAGAAAAGCAAATTCGAGCCTTATTATCACGGACCATACAAAATCGTGGATCTCTTAAACAAGCATACAGCAATTTTAATCACAAATGAAGGTCAAAGGTTTCAAAAGCATGTTGATAAGCTAAAACTTGCTTACGAATAAAATAATAACACAATTTTATGTTTATAGATGGCAGAAATGGTCCTCATAACCATAACCATATTTCCTAAAGGAAATATTGATCAATTAGAATTCCCAAAAGGAATTCTTGAAGAATTCACTGCGGTATACAATTTAACCAAGCCACTTTACTCCATTAAATCTGTATCAGGCCCCCAATAATCGCAGATATGATGTTAAATGTATTGTAAAAGATTTAATTCATGACAATATTTTTGTCACAAGATCCCGTAATGCAAGAAAAATTAAAGATGGCGTACATGATACCGCTAGACAAATTCTAAAACTATTAAGCAAAACATACTATTTCAGCGAGCAAGAAAGAGAGTTAAACGTAAAAGGATTAACCTATGTGATGTCTAAGGAAGAACCAACAATATTAAAAATAAAATTGTTTAAATGGACGAATTGTTGCGAATTTTGCTTCCTAAGGGGTCACACAAAACTTCATTGCAAAGGGCCTATTAGAAATAAAAAATTAATACCAATGTCACAACAAACAATCAATGACGACACCGACAGTTTCCGGTAAATTCCATGAGTCCCAATTGAAAATCAAAATAACTCTCAAGTTAATAAAGAAAACTGGAATATGCCAAAACCCGCAGAAACTAAACAAACGATAAACGACTCTTGGGATTCCCCAGAAGCCTTTTTCGATTAATAACATAACAAAGAATGGCAAAAAATCCTAACATTATAAAACAAATAATCTATATTATATACACATATACATATATAAATAAAGAAAACTAAATAAATAATAATATGGAAAATAAATAATAATTAAGCTAGTATACAAATTAAATAATAATACTATATTCATATTATTATAAACAAATAAGAAGTATAACTATAATACATAATAAAAATACATTATTCATATTATATATGTATATGTTAAATAAGCCTAAACATGCAATAACAAAACAAAATAAAAGAAACGAAAAAAAGACGAAAGAAAATGAAGGAAGAGGATTTGGAGGTTGCCTTCTTCTTTCCTCTTTACTTTACAATTTTTACTATAAGAATACCATAATAAATGGTTGTTAATAAAAAATTAACAAATAAAACATAATATAAACAAAATTGCTAACAATTAGCATTAATGTCGAACAATATATCGATCTCAGTAATTATCAATGTATCATTCGATAATATCGATCGATATATCCATATTACTATAAGTTAACTTTTATTTCACAACATTATAAAAATAATATATAAAACATATAATTATCAAATAATTATTGTACTGTATTGGTCAATTCATTGTAAATAAAAGGAAACAAAAAGAAAGATGAGAGAAAAAGAAGGAAGGGGATATGGTGGTCACCTTCTTATTTCCTCTTTATTTTCAAAATTTTCCAATAATTATCAATAAAATAAGGTTAAAAGTAATTAAACAAGTTCATAATTGAGGATTAATACAGTTTATTAATAAAAACATTAATTTTATTAAAAACTCGAAAGATAGTAATGATCGATATATCGTTGTTCGAAATCGATACTGATAATACCCACTAATGATATACATATCATAAATTATATCGTAATAACAAATAAATAATTAAAATAACAATAAATAAAATTAAATCTAATACAAATAACAAATAAATACTCTTAACGTAATATATAACCATAACAATTAAAAGTCACTAGTAAAATTGAATTCAAATTCCCTATACATATTCCTTAAATTCGGAAATAAAATGTTAATTGAAATTTATTTTAAAGATGAATATCCCAATCCTTGGATCAATTTCCGAAGCAATTGACTACATTTTAATTCCCTTTAAGCTACTCTTACTACTATTAGCGATAATAGTATTTAAAAATTTATACGTATGTTATACAGTAATTTCCATGAGACGAAGACGGACAAATCAACCAACTAGCCTTTAAAAGGACCATTGAGGGCAATGGAAATTCTTCTCTGAGTTGAGAACGTTCGATTGTTTCTTTGGCAAAAGAGTTGATGGTTTCTGCACGATCTTTTAAAGCTTCTCTCACTTTCTTATTAGCAAGTTTAATTTTAAATTCAAAGTGATTTAATTTTGGCCACGACTCTTTAAACCTTTCAAATAAAGGCACTGTTGAACCACTTGTTGGGGGCATTTTACATTCAAAAACGCATCTTAAAATTAATTCGAAAATATGATGGCGACAAGGAAGCCATAAAAGTTCTCTTTTTAAATTTTTTTCCAAAAAAACACATGCACGATTCCAACAGACAAGATTTGATCCTGTAGTGTCACAGCAAAGCGCTTTTATAGAGTCCCAAACGCCCCAGTCCATAAAAACTTCGTAAATTGCATTTGCTTGGTCAACTCCACATCCCGACTCTAATTCTGGTATCCCTAACATTTTTTCTTCGTCACCATCAGTGATAACCACTGGTAACCTGTCTAGTATTTCTCGCTTTGCTAAATTAAGGAGTAACTTCCCATCCCAATGCAAAACCGTAGCATTCAACTGGGTATTTTTGAAAACTTTTTTAATGTTCTCTGTTTTAAGTCCACGTAGCTGTTCTCTGTAATTATTAATAGATGTTCTATTAACTATTAAAGAATTGACATCATGCCCCAAAGATTGAGCAATAGCAATAATTAAATGTACAGCTTTTCTATCACTTAATTGACTGCTACTACTTTTTCATTTATTATATTTATAATGCCACGTGCTTTTTTGAAACAGATGGACAAGCTTCGTTTGGATCAATGTTAGGAACAGCATATTGAGGATCTTCCACTGAAATATTGGAATACATACCAATACTTTTCTGACCCAAATTCTGAGGTGTTGATTTTTCACTAGACTGCAGCTCTACGAGTGTACCTTTAAAGAATTCAGTACCATTAGTAATTTCACATTCCTTGAATCTGAATCAGAAGTTTTATACTAAAGAAATATTTCGAATTCGTTTACCAAGTTAGTACTCTCTAAATCTGAATTAGTGCGGATTCGTTTATCAATTTGAATTAGTAACATTTTTTACTAATTTTTAGTAGTTTTTTACTAATTGCTAGTGAAAAATTACTATTTTAAATTAGTGAATTTTCTACTAATAATTATCAAAAAACTACTAAAAATTAGTAAAAACAGTTACTAATTTAATTGGTAAACGAATCCGCATTATTTCATTAGCAGAAAACTACTAATTCAGATTTAAAAAATAGGTTTCTACTGAAAACTCAAAAAATCCCTACGTAATTAGAAAACGAATTCAAACTACAAATTCAGATTTAAAAAAAATTAAATTTTTAATAGATTTAAATGATATTTGAAAGAGTAGTTTGTCAAAATACTTACTTAATAAATCTTTTTCCATTTTACTTTTTTGTAATCTTCTCACAAAAATCTCTTCCCTCTCTGCTTCTTTTCTTTCTTGAATATCGTTAATGGATTCCAAATTTGCAATATAACCAACGCGACCAGGTTTCCTTTGATTAAACATAAATTCCCTTTGTTTTTCATCAATTTGGTTTAATATATCTCCAGAAGAAATGTCGAATAAGTTTTTCATTTCAGATGTGAATTTGTCTTCCTTTGCAACTTTCTCCACTTTTCGTATAAAGCTTCAATCATATATGCACTCTTATAGATGGTTTTAGTTTTCAAACGGAGCTCTCCCAAAAAATAATAACTTCGTTGGCAACCAAAATAGCAGCATCCTGTAGACTCAATTTAATTTCACGAAGATTAAAAAATAGAACCTTCAGAACTTGCAATTTAGATGAAAGTTTATTCCCGTTTATTTTGAGTTTCAAAATCACCAATTAAAAAAATGTTGTGTTGTAACTTAGGTAAACTCGATTGTTCATCCATAATAATTAATTTGTTAGAAAGTTATTAGATAATAACAAAACACTATCAAGTGAAATAGAGCACTGAATTTTTGAAATCTGACTTCAGATTTCAAAACCCCTTGGTACAAAGTTTTCTAGAAATTGATTAATTTTTAAATTTTCATCGCCGCCATATTGGATCCGCCATTTTGAATTTTTAAAATATAACGTCAGATTTGTAATCAGCGACCTTAAAAACAATAGAAACCATGATTAGCAGTTTAAATTTCTTGTTTTTTTAGAATTAATATTTTTTGCTAATAATAACCTATTTTGGTTTTTATTGGTCAACTTTTGGGTCCTAGAAAAAATAGTTAACTGAACAAATTTCATTTGTTAACAATTTTATATTATTCTTTAAACATTTATGAAGAGAAACAGAGTAGTCCGGTCAAAAAATATTAATTTTCAACGATTTTACAGGAAATCTTCGAAAAAAGGTTTTTTTCCCATGCAAAATACATGCAAAATTTCACCAGCCTACAGGCACCATTAAATATTAATTTAAAAAAAATAAAAAATGCGTATCTAATATTTTTCAATTTGTGACAAAATTAGACCCGGAAATGGACAAAATTCCAAAATGTCGTTTTTAACGGCCACCCTAATGTATATATATATATATATATATATATATATATATATATATATATATGTAAAACGATACTAAATGGGACCTCTTATATATGGAGTAAAGTAAAGAAAGAAAAGTTATAAAAAGGACTTAGGACTTAACGGGACTTGAATAGATAATTATATTTCAAGGTTATTATTGGTACATGTTGTTTATTAATAGGGCATTATCGGAACCTGACTAGCAGTTAGATGTAGCATATCGGTACTGTACCATTAAGTGTCTTTTTTATAAATGCAATTAAAAGATAAAAAGTTATATAAATGACTTAGGACTTATCGGGCCTCGAATACATAATTATGTTCTAAGGTTATTATTGGGACATGTTGTTTATTAATAGGGCAATATCGGAACCTGACTATGAGTTGGATGTTGCATATCGGTATTGTATTTCTTTGCCCAGCGTACATTCGCGGTACCAATTTAGATGATTAATTATCGAATCATTTTGTAGGCATTTGATATATTGTCACTTTAGAATTTTAAGTAGAATTTTAGTAGAAAATAAAAAAATTTAAACATTTTAGTGTATCATGTGATACAACGGCACTGACATTTGACACATTTTTAAATTTTTTCGATTTCCTTTTAGAGATAATTTTTCCCACATATCGTCTTCAAAAACTTATGACAACTAAAGAAAAAAGTGTCTATTTAAATAGATTAGTAGCGACACGGTAATGACTGGTTTTTTTGTACAATTCGTTTTTCTATAAAAAACGTGTTTTAAATATTGAAATCGTTTAATTTTATAACGTTCTTTAATTGTTATTCATTGCTAATAGATAAAGTTTTATGTTACAACTGTTAAATAGCATTAAAATTCAGCTATAATTTTTTTACTATAACTAAATAAATTTTAATGTAAAATTGACAAAACTTGGCAACAGAAGAATGTCACTGTTAATTAATATAAAAGACATATTATAAAGTGTATTATGCACACAAATTATTCGCATATTATATGTAATTCAGGTTACAAAAATTCTGATTTACAATTTGAAGATTTTTAATAAAAATTGAGCCGCAGCGTGCAATAATAACAGCTACGCTCGAACCGTCTTTCTTAATCGGAATACCTACTTTGAATTGCGCAGTGGGGACTAAATTTGGCCAATAAGACAACTGGATTCGAAGTAGATATTGCGGTTTAGAAAGGCAGCCCGAGCGTAGCTGTTGTTATAAAAGCGACAAACCACGGTTCCACATGTTGTGCATTGTGAATATAACAAAATATTTTTTGTCGTTATTTACAACGGAACAATGTGACTTATCAGTACCGTACAATTAAATGCCCGTATTTCAGTTATACACTATGAGAGAAAAAGATGTTACGGGGTAGTGTAAAAATATTTTCCGATCACTCGGAGATAAAAATACAAAAAAATTAAAAATACTTTCTTTGATATTTTTCTAGGAAAAATTTTTTTTATACTTTTTTTTACTTAAAATTACTTTCCCGGTCACTTTCGTGACACACTTTCCGATCAGATAAGACAAAATTTATTCGTTATTGGTACAATGGGACTTATTAGTACCGTACCATTAAATGCCTTTATAACAATTATAAAACTGATAAAATATACTACAGAGTTAGGTTCTAAAGTTATTACAAAAATATATGCATATGTTTATAAGAAAAAGCACTATATTAACAAATTTTAAATGGTTTTAATAAATCCTTCTTCCTCTCAAAGTAAGCCTTATAGTGACGTTTATTTTTAAATTCCTTAGAATCAATTATTTTTAAAAATTTTCAAGTAGTGTATATATCAGGGTGGTTAATATTTCGTAAAAGTTGAAATTTTTAGGTCTGATGAAAGCTATTAAATGAGTTTTCAACTTTTATAAAATCGAATTTTCCAAATGCATTTAATTCTCCGTGTAATTTTCACTCACAAATTTTGGTTGGGGTTTTTCCACAAGGGAATTAATTTTCTTTTTTTTCTAAATGTTTCTTCACTCAGAGGAATGTTGTCAATACAAGACAATTTTTCTTTTCTCTCCATTAGGTGCATAACATAATTTGTTATTAACAATTTATAAACAAATTATATAAAAAACTATTAAAAATTAATAACTTTCAAATTAAAAAGAAAAATGTTTTAAAAAAATTTTAATTTTTGATAAAATAATTTATTATAAAGATAAAAAAATAAAATTGTTAAGTGATACCTTTAAAGTTACAATTTATTAAATTGTTTGTTTGTTTATTGTTTATACTCCTGCCCTATTGGCCTTACGCACTCGACAAGAGTCTTCGAGAAATACTTTTGTGGATTGAGCATAACCATTCTAAAATTCTTCAAATTAACTAACCTAATTTGCATCTTCAGCCGACTTTATTAGGAATACTCGTATTCGCCTGGACCACCTGTTAGTTAGGTTTTCTCGCCAGAAGAGAGGGAAACTGTAGGAAACCTCTCTTGAGTACAACCGGTTTATTGTTAATATCTTTTCCATTTTGAACCAATATTTACTAATTATTCAACACTTTCAACTGATTTTTACGAAACTTTTTACTTTGATAATTTCGCCAAAAATAATTTGACACTTTCTTAAAAAAGGGCTTTTTACTGCGGGAAGCAAAAATAAATAAAGAATTTAGTAAAATTTATTTTGTCTTTATACGATGTTTCTATGAGCCACAATCTTATTTCCGATATAAAATTTGAGAGCTGCATGTCACTTGTGGAAAAAAGTGTCCGCTAAGAAATGTTGAGCAGGTTGCCTACATAAAGGAATAACAGTATAATAATTAATTAAATTATTAACACATTAGATTATCTCTGTTCAATTATTGAAGCACAGATAACAAGATTAGTTTAAAAAAAATTTAATCTTAAAATATCGCGAATTTTCAAATTGTTAAAATGTATATGACTTAATATTATCCATTTTTAAAGACAAAATATGGTAAAAAGTATTAAGTGGAATTTAAATTCCAGTTTGTATTTATTTAAATCCCTGTCTTTTCCAGGTTTTACAGGTTCTGTAGCAACCTTGTAGTTGAAAATGTTGAATAATTTAGAAAGAAAGAAAAAACACAAAAATTTATTGAAAAAGGGCTCTTCACTGGAAATCTATATGACCTAAGGATGATTTAAACAAAAATGTCAAAAAAATAATGATCTTTGTTACCTATAGAAAGGGGTTTTTACAATTCCAAAATAAGCAATTATTAGTTTAACATAGAAAAGTTATTAGCGTCTCATTTTTAAATATCATATACAATTGAGGGGCTGGATGCTATAATGTGTTACGCGCCATTCACTTAACATGGCGCGTAACACATTATAGCATCCAGGCCCTTAATTGTAAAATAAATAAGCACAATTAAATTAAGTATTTTCATAGAAATATATGAAACAAATAAATTTTAATTGATTAGAAAACCCGATGAAGAAAATCTTGAAAGCAACAATTTATTCTACATGTAATGGGATATAGTATCGATAATGTTTTAGTTATTGAAATTTTTTGTTTTGACTTACTTATTTCAATGATTGTGAATCACTGTGAATCGAAAGGAGGTAAACTTAACAAAAAATAAAATTTTGCATACCAGAAACTTTTTAAAACTATACTTATTTGATATAAAAGCATATACAGTGTACTATGGGTACCATTAAGCTAACGATACTTATCGGGACTTTCGAAGACTTATTGGTACGTATACCGTGCCTATAAGTACTCTTCTGTCAGTTACCAAATTAACGAATAGCGTTCTAAAGAGTACTATGGGTGCCACTTTAAAGGGGTTACATCACTTTGAACTTTTCAAAAAATTGAAATATGGAAAACTATAAAGGTACTAAGAAACACGTCGAAGACGGGTATCGCAGCTAGTAAATAATATTATTATTACTTTATTTAAATTTTCCGCCATGTATAATAAGAAGACAATTCCTATTTTAAATAAAATACTTCTCACTTTTCTGCAGTCAATTTTATTACAAAATATGTCTAAAAGTTATTGGATCAATATAATATAGAAAAAAATATGATAAAATTCAATATAATACATGAAAAACAAATATTTTCGTACTTTCCCATTCATTTTGAAAAAAGTCGGACCGAGAGTACAGCCACAGAAAGGGTTGAGCGGGTTGCCTACGTGTCACAATGGCATAAACGTGTCACAATGGCACAATTGCTTAAAAATTCGGCAAAACTCAAAAAAATGAACTTTTAAGTTTTTTATTTTTATCTATGGAATATTATAAAGTATGCATTACTCCACTGATTTCTGCACAAATTGGTTTATATAATTTGCTGTATTTAACAAACGACGCGTCTGAACTTTACCTGTTTTGAATGACAAGTGTAACGATTTTTCACAACGAAATATTGAATTGGTTTCGATTAAATATTTTTTACCAGAATTCAAAAAAATAAAAACTGTTTAATGGAAAATAATCTGTAAGGTATGTAGATTATTTTTGTATAGAATATCAATTAAAAATTGTTTCTATTGTATATTAATAAGAAAGTTAAAAATATGTGTCTGAAGTAAACATGGGAAGTTCACAATCTACAAAAAGTATAAAAATAGTTGTTATCGCGGGAGATCCCAGACTTTTATTGATTGTATAATATTATGAATATTATATCAAAAATTGCATACAAAAATTGAGGAGTAAGCGGCTAAAAGTGTATAAGTCCAATTTTTACTATTTCAAAAAATTTAAATAAATGCAATTTGACACATAACCAAAGTTAATTTCAAAATAGAAAAAATATGTTTTGAATTATTTGTATCAGAATATTTTCTTGGACTTAGAAGTCTCATTATTAATTAAAGTAATTTATAAATAATGTATTTTATAATTTTGGGCATTTCTTTAGTTAAAAAAACTAAAATTTTAAATCTTGTTTGTTAAGTATAAATATTTTAAAATTAATATAATTCTTTGTTAACCATTTTTTTCTTAATGTATCAGTGATTATTTTGAAATTTAATGAATTATCTTTCTCGGAAAATAGAAAGTAATCAACTTTTGGCCTCTTGCTTCTCATTTACATTTCGCTCAATTGCTGACTTGTTTTAGGTTAATAAAATTTAAATTTTGTTAAAAATTATTTTTTTATTATATGAATAATGTTTAGTGAAAATATTCGACATAAATGATTTAAAATTGAATAAATTAACTATAAAACTACTTTCATATGTTTACTTACACACAATATTTGTTTTAACTTAATAAATAATTTATTATTTATTAAAATTGAAGTTACCTTCAATTTTATCCTTATTTCCAGTTAAAAACTTTAATGACAACCATATTTTTCAAATATATAATGAATTTTATTTAAAATGCATTTGTTTCTAAAATTTTACATTTTAAAAATAGCACAATTATTTAAAATTTTAAAAAACTGAAATCAAATTTGTATTGAACGTAAAAAAGTTAGATAAGGGGATGTTTTCATACACCCCACTGGATCTGTCATACTGGATTTTAAAGATATGGCTTTAGATTCATCATCAGCGACCCCAAAACCACTACGTACCAAGTTACATTAAAATTCTATAATTTATCAAAATTTATTTGACATAATTCGTCCGCCATTTTTAATTTTGCAATTTTGACTTCGAATTCGTAATCAGCGATTCTAAAAACCCTTAAATAACAAGTTATATGAAAATCCTATAATTTAAACAAAATTTATCCGCCATTTTGAATTTTGAAATTTAAATTTCAGATTCGTAATCAGCGATCCCAAAAACCCTCTAATACCAAATTATATGAAAATCCTATTATTTGATCAAAATTTATCCACCATATTGGATCCGCCATTTTGAATTTTGACATTTGGATTTCAGATTTGTAATCAGCGACCACAAAAACCTCCGAGTAAGGGTTTTCAGTTAGATATAATTAAGTTTGTAGTTTTGCCGTTTTTAATAGGCATCTAGCCCACTGTGTGTGTAGGCTTATCAGTATGATAAAACAGGTCAATAACTTGGTTTTTTGAAAATGACAAACACAATATTTTATATTAATAAAAATTGAATATAAGAAACATAAATATAGGGATTTTTGTTCATAAAATTGAACATAATATG
Source organism: Leptopilina myrica (nomen nudum) (assembly GCA_032872475.1). Lineage (NCBI taxonomy): Eukaryota > Metazoa > Arthropoda > Insecta > Hymenoptera > Figitidae > Leptopilina > Leptopilina myrica (nomen nudum). The sequence goes on from CM065467.1 coordinate 12,205,510, forward strand.
AAATATGTCAAATTAAAAAGAAAAATGTTTAAAAATTTTTTTAATTTTTGAAAAAATAATTTATTATAAAGATAGAAAAATAAAATTGTTTGGTGATACCTTTAAAATTACAATTTATTAACCCGTGTAGATGCCCATGCTATGCCTAAAATGATTATTGGCCCTACCTTGGACCTAACTTGGCAACCCCTTTTTATATATCCTAGGCTGGTCCTAACTTGATACTAGCTAGGAGATCCAGTTATGACTTATACAATTTTTTAGGAAAATAAAGTGATTATATGTAGAATTTTTTTAATATTCTCAATTAATATTTATAAAATTGATTGACAATAATCATATTTGTTTAAACATTTTATTATTGTTAATTACTAATTTTTATTTGAAGTGGACCAACAAAGATGCAATTTTTCGAAATTTTACAACTTATTCAGATGAATTTATTTATTCATTTGTTATCTCAAGTCATAACGGTTTTGTTTACATTTACCATTTTGGAAATTGTTTAAACAAATATTTGTTATAAATTACTAACTATTGACATAAACTATCTAAAAACTTGCAGTTTGTTTCTAATTTTGCAATCAGAAAATATCAGTATGAAATAAAGTTAATTTATCAATTTATTAATTCAGCAATTGTTTAAACAACAATTAATTATTATTTCCTAACTTTTCACACAAACCATCTAGAAAATTGCAGTTTCTTCTTCTAATTTTGCAATCAACTAATAAGAACAGTACGAAATTCATTAATCTTTAAAAAGTATAAATTGAAGATAATTTTAATTCTAATTTTAATAAATCAGAAATGGTTTGAACATTGTTGTTATTTATTTACTCTTGACTCAAATTACCTAGAAACTAGCAGTTTTTTCTAATTTTGCAATAACTAACTACTCAGATTAGTTCAGTGCAAAATTTTTGAAAACATGGTCTGTGTCAAGAGTAAGTATATAAAAATGATTTGTCTAAACAATTGATAAATCGTTATAAACAAAAAATATCCTAAACTTTTACTAATTAAATTAGTTGTTATGCAAAATTAAAAAAAACGGCACGTTTCTAGGTTGTTTGTGTGAAAAGATAGTAAGTAACAATTGTTTGTTTAATCAATTGAGGGGCTGGACTGATAAAATCATAAAATATCTTTATTTCGTAATATTCAGATTAGTTAAGTGCAAAATTTAAAAAAATGCAAGTGTCTGGATGGTTTATTGAGTCAAAAGTTAATAAATAACAACAATTTTTTGTTTAAACAAATGCTGAATTGTTGAAATTATAAAATATCTCCATTTCAAACTTTTTAAATTAGTTTATAGCAAAATTAGGAAAAAATGCAAGTTAATAGATACTTTGTATCAGAAGTTAATAAATAACAACATTTATTTCTTTAAACAAAAAGCTAAATTGCAAGTCAAGAAGTCACTGACAATAAAACGTCGGTTTTTAGATAGACTCCGAAGTATAGTGGTTAGGGTGTTAGTCCCGTAGTGCGTAGGTCGTAGGTTCAATCCCCGCGTGAGTTAGATTTTATTTGTTTCTCAGGTTTGCGTTTATTCCGATTTTTCTGCATTATATTCTTATAAGTATGCAATTTAGTGATATTATATGTACCGTTAAATAATTAAATTAACAAATTTCTAATTTGTTTATAATTTTTAATGTATATATAAAGGGGTATATATTAATCCCTATCTGTATTTTAAAATATTTGTGAGTTCGCTTATGGTAATCATTTGATTGAAAAAAAATTTATTAAAGCTGTTACTTATTATTAATAATTTAAGATATTTATTTAACAAACATTATAAACTAAACCGACAGATTAGCTCGGACGGATAAATGCCTCGCTTGGCGGTCGTTGTAGGACCAAGGATTCTTGGTTCGCGCCCACTTGGCTTGTATTTTTCCGGCACGTGATAATTTGAGCGGGAGGTTTAACGTCGAGGTATAATGATGTGCACTGTCGATTATTGTCCGGTACACACCATTAAAACTCGACTGTCGATAAACCGGTTGTACTCAAGAGAGGTTTCCTACAGTTTCCCTCTCTTCTGGCGAGAAAACCTAACTAAAAGGTGGTCCAGGCGAATGCGAGTATTCCTAATAAAGTCGGCTGTAGACGCAAATGAGGTTAATTAATTTGAAGAATTTAGAATGGTTCTGCTTAATCCACAAAAAGTATTTCTCGGGGACTCTTGTCGAGTGCGTAAGGCCAATAGGGCAGGAGTATAAACAATAATAATAATATTATAAACTAATTAAAATTATAATGAAATAGAAAATTCTGTCGCGAATTTTTAAATTGTTAAAATGTATATGACTTAATATTATCCATTTTTAAAGACAAAATATGGTAAAAAGTATTAAGTGGAATAAAATTCTAGTTTGTATTTATTTAAATCCTTGTCTTTTCCAGGTTTTACAGGTTCTGTAGCAACCCTGTAGTTAAAATGTTGAATAATTTAGAAAGAAAGAAAAAACACAAAAATTTATTGAAAAAGGGCTCTTCACTGGAAATCTATATGACCTAAGGATGATTTAAACAAAAATGTCAAAAAAATAATGATCTTTGTTACCTATAGAAAGGGGTTTTTACAATTCCAAAATTAGCAATTATTAGTTTAACATAGAAAAGTTATTAGCGTCTCATTTTTAAATATCGTATACAATTGTAAAATAAATAAGCACAATTAAATTAAGTATTTTCATAGAAATATATGAAACAAATAAATTTTAATTGATTAGAAAACCCGATGAAGAAAATCTTGAAAGCAACATTTTATTCTACATGTAATGGGATATAGTATCGATAATGTTTTAGTTATTGAAATTTTTTGTTTTGACTTACTTATTTCAATGATTGTGAATCACTGTGAATCGAAAGGAGGTAAACTTAACAAAAAATAAAATTTAGCATACCAGAAACTTTTTAAAACTATACTTATTTGATATAAAAGCATATACAGTGTACTATGGGTACCATTAAGCTAACGATACTTATCGGGACTTTCGAAGACTTATTGGTACGTATACCGTGCCGATAAGTACTCTTCTGTCAGTTACCAAATTAATGAATAGCGTTCTAAAGAGTATTATGGGTACCACTTTAAAGGGGTTACATCACTTTGAACTTTTCAAAAAATTGAAATTTTTTTTAAATACTCTTTATGAACACCAAAATGATACGTCATTAGTAAAATATCGATATATCAAGTTAAAGCCCAATTTTTGAACTGTTCAAGCAGAGTCGCGCGCCTTCGTTTATATTGTAATGGAAACTTTAAACGCGTTTTTATCATAACTGTATTTTAAAAATCGGTGGACACTCTTGCTGACACAAATTTCAATCGATCCTCTTATTTTTTTTATTTTATTTGTGATATAATTATCTAACGAAATAAATAAAAAAATTAATTTTTTTAAATATGGATACGTATTTCGCTAGATTTTAAGCTACAGAAACTAAAGCTTTTTTACTTTTTGGTCTAGCTCAAATCTGGACCGAGTTATAGTGTCCACCGTACGGCGATACATTTTTAAAGCATATTGACATATCATCTATCGAATCGACAATTTAAAAAAAAGAAATTTATATATATATTTTTTTGTAGTTCAAGACCCAGATAAAAATGATTCGTTCAGAATTCGGGTTGAATTCTGATAAAAATTCGTGTGGCGTTTTGGAAAGTAATTCGGACGAATTCCAGGCAGATAAAAGAATACAAAATTGATAAAAATAAAATGCCACACAGAAATCAGAACGGAATTCTGGCCGTAAAATCTATAGGAAATCTTTAGTAAAAATCCTGCTCGGAATCCGGTCGTAATTCTGAACGAAATAATTGATAAAATTTTTTAAAATAATATACGGCCACTCTTTCAAACGAATTCGCCCGAATTTTGTGCAGAATTCGTTTGGAAGAGTGGCCGTATATTATTTTAAAAAAATTTATCAATTATTTCGTTCAGAATTGCGACCAGATTATGAGCAGAATGTTTACAAAAAATTAAGGAAAAAACGTCCTGCATTAGCTCGATTCTCGTGCAAGATTCGTTCGGTAGAGTGACCGGATATTATTTTTTTTAATTTTTTGCAATTAATTCGTCCGGAATTCCAACCGGATTTCGAGCAGAATTTTTACAAAAAATTTAAAAAAAAAACGTTCAGAATTCGCCTGAATTTCGTGCAGAATTTGTTCGGAAGAGTGGACAGATATTATTTTTAAAAAAATTTTAGAATTATTTCGTGCGGAATTGCGACCAGATTTCGAGCGGAATTTTTACCAAAGATTTCCTATAGATTTTACGGACAGAATTCCGTTCGGCTTTCTGGGTGGAATTTTATTTTTCCAAACAAATTCCATACATAATTCGAACGAATTTCGTACAAATCATTTTCACCTGGGCAGTAGTACAATACCCTACTGTGATTTAATTTTTCTAAAAAAATTCTATTCTTTAATACAAATTGTTAAAAATAGCTTATGTTTTGGACTGGTCAAAGTATAACCCCTTAATACATAACGAGAATTATCGGGACTCAGTGTCGCAGTGAAAAAGGATAGGCGACCGAAGCGGTCGCCTTGGACGTAAACGCTACGGGGCGCAAAAAATTAACGCGAAAAGACATTTTATAAGAATAAATTAGTTTAAAGATAATATTATTACGTCCATAGAGGCCGTCCATAAATCACGTGATGATACTTTTGACCATTTTTGATCCCCCACCCCCATGTGATACACTGTTGCATGTATTAGCGCCATTTTATTTGCAAGTCGTGATTAATTTGTTGACCCCCCCCCGAAGTGTAACGTGATTTACGGACGGCATAATACACCCTAAAAAAGTAGTCTCATAGATAGAGGAAAAATCCTCTCCTAATATCCTCTTAACCCTACCAAAAAGTTATGACAAAACATTAGAAAAATAATCAGAATTTTCCGTGTTTTTGGCAGTATTTCTTACAATCGTAGCGAAAAACATGAAAAAGAAATAGAACCCTTTAAAATACTATCAAGAATCATCAAAAATTTTATGACTATTCTTGTTGCTTTATGTAAAAAGTCTTGGTCTTGGCTTAAAATTAAAAAATTATATCAGTTTTTACATATTAGTTCTAGTTTACGAGATAGCTTATAATTTCTTGAAAATAAAGTTTCTTAGAATAAATTTTAGATATTTGGAGTCATGAAATGTCATAGATTCTAAATTGTTAGATTATAAACTTCAATTAGTTAAATTAAACGATTTGCAGGTACATATGTAATAAAAATTTTGTTTAAACAATCAATAATGGGATATTGTATCGATAACATTACAGTTTTTATTAGAATTTTTAGTTTTGACTTTCTCATTTCAATGACTGATAATCACTGCGAATCGAAAGCAGGTAAATTTAACGTCAAACACAATTTTGCATGCTAGAAACTTTTTGAAACTATACTTATATGATATTAAAGCATATACAGTGTACTATGGGTACCATTAAGCTAACGATACTTATAGGGACTTTTGAAGACTTATTGGTACGTACCGAAAATGTAACTCATCTATATCTGTTTAAATGGTCTTAAAGTTACCATGCCGATAAGTACTTTCTATCAGTTACCAAATTAATAAAGGGCTCCAAAGAGTATTATCGGTACCACTTTAATACTTAACGTGACATCAAAGATTGGATGAAATTCAAATTACCAACGTCATTTTAACGAAAATGTTTTCTGTTTCTAATTACATATTTTGATGTCAAAAAAATTTTTTAAAAAAATTTAGAATAATCCAAGTCGGGAAAAGCAGTGATATAGATGATTTATCACATATTTTCCAAAATTCCTTGAAACTAAACTAAATGATTGTTTCCTAGTCTCAGAAGCTGTTTTTATTCACTTAATAATTATTTATTTCAATAAAAGAAACCATTAAAAAATCACAAAAGGATTCATGGCAGAGAAAGCAGTATTTTTTTTCACGGTTAAAAATATTCTCAGGCCATTCTAGAGATATTTTTAATATGTTCTTAGGATATCCTGAAAATGCCCTATACATACCCCGAAAATATCATAAGAATAAACTTAACATATATCCTTGAAATATAAGGATATATATCTTCAGGATATCCTGAGGATATACTCAGGAAAATTTTTCGAAAGATGTTTCGGAAAGGTGTAAAAAGGAACATTCATTCTTTGAATTACTGTCCTTAAACATTAAGAATTTAAGTAATTATTTTTAAGTAATTTTTTGTAATTATTAATATTTAGGTAATTTTGCAGAATTATATCTTTCCCAATTTATTGACTCATTTTTTGTCGCTCTATCGATTGATAATTAGCTTAATGGGAACCAATTGGAATAATCATGGAAGTTTGATCTATAAAACTGTAGTTTAAAGATTGATTGCTCCAGTTATTGAACAGAAGTCAACATAATTTTTTTATAAAAATCATACTTATGCTTCTTAAAATGTAATTTTTAAAAGCACCTTTATAAAATACACAATTTGAAATAATTTCAGAAAAGAATTTTTATTACCATAATAACATTTTTATTTCGAACTGTCATAATGTTTAAAACTAAAATTCTTAATTCTAGCTAAAGTTATTAGCTCTTTGGCATTATAAAATTTTTAAAGTAACTTGCTTTGAGGCTTATAAAGAAGGAAAATTTTAATACATTTGTGAAATAAACATTAAAGGGTTTAAGAAAAAAAAAGTTTACAAAATTTACGCTTGATAGTACATCGATTTGTGAAAATTGTCTATCTTTGGTTTTTTGTTAGATTTAGTGTATTATAATTACATTGTATTGGCATAATGTTTAAAACTAAAATTCTTAATTCTAGTTAAAGTAATTAGCTTTTTGGCATTATAAAATTTTTAAAGTAATTTGTTTCAAGGCTTATGAAGAAGTAAAATTTTAATACATTTCTGAAATAAACTTTAAATTGTTTTGGTATGAGTAAAAAGTTTACAAAATTTACTCTTGATCGTACATCGACATGTGAAATTTGATGTATATCTTTGGTTTTAGTTTCGATTTAATATATTATATTTAGATTAAATTTTAAATCTAATTAAACTTTTGTGATTTATAATAATAATGATAATAATGAAAACCCTTAATGTAATTAACCCCTGCGAGTATAAAGTGTAAAATGTGCGTAAAAGAAAAAAAATTTCATTTAAGAGAAATTCCTTTTTTTAAGAGGAAGTTAAGAAAGACTACGCATTTGAGAATTTTTTTTGTTGGTTATTAATCCACAATTTAATGTGAAGGGGCTTACGCATCTTTAATAATTCATTATTTTCGATATCTAATCTGATTTGTTTCTCACTAGGTAGAGATCCTTGAATTTCTCGCACTTTTATACATGGAAAAAATCGATTTTAATAAAAAATATTTAAGAAGGCTTGCATAAACAAATATTTACTTAAAATTTAAATAATAATTCAAATTTTGAGTAAATGTTTGATTATGTAAGCCTTATGTTTAATAAAAATTTTAAAACCTTTTACTGTACTAAAACTGAGTTTTTTTATTAAAATTTTCAACTTTAAACAAAATCACGTTTATAGTTCACAATTAAAACTCAAATATCTCAATTTCGGTACTGTAAAAACTTTTACCTGGCAGAAGGTCAAAAATAAAATAAAAAATTTTAAAAATGTTTAATCCAAATCGATTTTTAAAAGTATAAAAGTAAGAGAAATACTATAAAGAATTCTGACATTTTGTTTTCTCTGACTTTTTCCTTATTTTCAGACAAAATTTCGACTTTTACCCTGACACTAAAGAATAATCTGATTAACTCTTTAAAAAGATTAGAAACTGTGAAAAAAGTTCAATTACATTTATTTACGAACTTCTTTAACTGTAAAATTATTCGAAAATTTATTACTTTTGAAAAAATTCTTTAGGAATGTTCAAATCCATTTAACTGCATTTCAATTTTACGATATTTTGATTATTCGAAAATTCTTTAAATAAACACCTATATATTAAAAAATATAAACTTCAAATAAATTTTAAAAAATCAATTAAAACTTTCTAAAGAAAAAATTAATTTTACCAAATTGTTAGTTAAGTTTGAAAATTTTTAATTTTCAAAAATTTTGATTCGAAACATTTTTAAAATTAAATTATTTCTAAAAAGTTCATGCTATAATGTTTTTAACATTAAATTATCTAAGATATGAGCTCAAATTCATTATAAATCAATTTTTGAATTTTTTAAATACAAAAATGAATAACTTATTGAATAATTGGGTATTTCTTCAAATTAAATTGAATGATAATTGAATGATAATAATTTAATAATTGATAAATAATTTATAAAGAAAAGCGAAGACAAATAATTGCATTTCGGAAAAGAATTCGTTAGCCCCAAGTCGAATGTACGCATAACTGTCAGAGACATTTTGGAAAGTACATATGTCTGTTTCGACTTGTAGCTAACGATTTCTATTATTTAGCAAATAATTGAAATTTTTACGAGAATTTAAAAAACTTTTGAATTAATTTTTGCAAAGAATTGTATTACTTTTAAAAATTATTCTATTTTTGCAATCATTTGTTACTATTCCAAAATTCAATTTTTTAGTGATTTTAATAGCGTAGAGGCATTTTAAAGGCCTGTGAAAGATACGATGGTACGATTTATGTACTTTTCTTAATTTAAAAAAAACTACGGCCAAAAATCAAAATTTTGTCAATACTACTATTTATTAAAGAACCTTGTCAGATTAAAAAAAGTAACAAGGTACTTAGACAGTCATTTGTGGACGTCCACATGAAAAGGTCCCATTTTGTCACTGTTTGACTTATCTATATGGGCGAATTTCTTGTAAAATTTGGAAAATTAGGAGCGGTCACACAACTTTTTTGGTGGAAAATTCAATGAGTTACAGAATTTCAAAGTTGAGAATGCCAGAAACTTCATTTTGAGAAAAACGGAATTAAAGATTTTGATACCAATAACTTGTCACATCTCTGGTTATTCTGGGACATTATTCAGACAATAATTGTTCTCAGTCAAGGGCACCTTAAAGATGGAAAAGGAACCGACAAAATGGTTCCTTTTCATGTGGACGTCCACATTTATTTATGGTGATTTTTATGATTCGAGTGGAGGTCGAGTACGCCCCGAGATGGTAAAGAGTGACACAAAAATCATGGTAAATAAATTGCCTGCTTTTAAGTACCTTATTACTTACGATATTTTTTATTCCTAATGCACAAAAATGTCGAATTCAAATAGCAGACGACAGGAAGTAATAGTTATTTCTCTTTTCGACATGAATGAAAATGGCATCCATTTCTATTCATGTGAACAAATAAATGGCTTTTACTCCCTGTCAGTTGCTATCTAAAACGCCTATTTGGTGCTTGAGGTATAAAAAAGGTTTTTAATTAATGTAATCATTGCATATCTCAAAAAGTATATCTTATAAAATAATTTCAATAAACTTTATAACTTTTAAGAACAAACCTAGAGGTCTTTTCTGTCCACACGTAGCAGATTTAGTATCAGGAAGTTTGGATTTTCGAGTTTTCAAGGCTGATTTTGATGTTGATGGTTTTGAAAAAGTATTGTTTTTTGTGGAAACTGACACTTCTTGACCAGCCTGATCATTTTCCTGAATATTTTCCTGACCGTTAACGCAACTATTGATCGGAATGTCTTCTTGCTCGTTTGCTTGATTAACAACAATATTTCCTTGTACAACTTGACCATCGTCTGGTACAGCCTCTTGTGAAACCTTGCTGTTTCCCTGCTCGTTAACCTGACGACCTAACGGAATTCCATCTGTGTCTAGAACTTCTTCACTGTCGCTATCATGTTCACTATCACCCCCCTCTGGATTTTGGGCTGACTCTAACAAACGGACTACTTTAACTATCTCTAGTTCTGGAATAGGAATGCGGTATATATTTTCATGAATTTTCGGATCATGCCCTAAATGATTGGCCAAATCTTGCTTTTGATGTTCAGTTATGTTTTGTTTAAGACACTGGGTAGCAATATGCTTTCTCAATTTTGTACTACGTAAAGTCTCAGGAATTTCAGCACCACACTCTTCGCTAAACTTCTTCATCAAAACATACGCTTTGCAATATTTCAGCTTTCCTAACTTATTCAATACTTCTTGTTTTCCTTCTTTACATGGTAGTCCAAAAACATATGGATTTCGCTCTGGAACGCCAGCTTCTAAGCGATGCTTCAATAATAGTCTAATACATTCTACTAAATGCAGTGATAGAATAACGGGAACTGTGCGACTTAATTTTCCACGAATTGCAAACCGAGAATAATTTTGAACAGCATTTTGTCCATCTTTAGATAATGTATTAAAAATATCTTTATTAGAGTTTTTATCGAGATTTGATCGAGCTTCGAAATCTGATATCAGAACACGTTCCATTTCTCCAGGTCTTCGTCTGTTGAAGAGTTGCAATTGTATTAAGGAAACCTCAGCCAAAATGATCCAATCTTTCATAGAAAAGCTCTCTAATAAATTATTATATGCGGTAATCCCTTTCTGATCTAAATATCCATTTAATTTCTTAATATCATTTGAACTTGGAAGCTGAATAACCTTTTGTCTGCTTAACTTTTTCTTTGTTTCAATGGCAACTGTAGAAACGTTTGTTCTAAATTCTTTCTTGTGTAGAAGCATGAATCGGTTTATACCATCAATGGTATTGTTGTCTTCTTTCCTAATGCAATAGTTCACAAAAACTTCAGCCAGGTCTTTTGTGAATGTTCCCAAATTTGAGGCCACTGTTGGCGATTTGTAGTGTCCCGTGTTCTGATCTAATTGAGCAACATTGTGTACTCCTGCAATATATTTATCAAAATTTTGTGAATGGATAAGTATCCTCATACTTTCAATTTCTTCATTAGTTTCTTTCACAGACAGTAAAAGACGACCTAATAGTCTTAGCCTATTTCTAATCAATTCGTCTAAATTTTGTGCTCTATACAAATTACACAAATAGTTGCCATATACAATTAGTATTTCGTCAAATCTAATTATCCGACCTACTGTGTCATCTCGCAAAGAAGGTAAAATGCGTTTTCGCATTGCAGCAGACGTTAATGGGTGACAGCTGTTAAAAATCATTCTCCCCAAACGTGTTCCTATTCTATCCCGTGTGTTATCGAGCCCAGTACAAGAGTTGAAATGACGCCGGTATGTAGATTTTCCCAAAAATGCCAAACACTTTGGACAAGGTAAATAATCCTCACCAGTTTTTTTCTTTTTTGTTCTTCTGCTTACAATTAATTCCGTATCCTTTTTCTCGTTATCAGTGCTATATTTATAATTTCCTGTTTTTCTTAACTTCATTAAAATTTTCTGTCGGTCGGGATGTTTTTTTGGAAGAAGAAGTGCGTTGCGTACTTCTTCTTCTGATTTATGGACTGTCTCGAGGTGTCTAGCAATTTTTCGTAGTTTTTTGTTACAATAAATACAAACATTGTACCTTTTAGTGTCTTTACAACCTTTTACAGTCAATAAGGCGTCATTTGGTGCAGCTTCTCCGACCGGTTTAATGAGTTTGGACATATTTAGGAGAAATGTATAATTAGATATAGCAGGTTTGACCACGGTGGTTTTATCCAAACAAATGGGTTTAATATTCGATGATTCATCATCACTTGCAGGTATCCTTACATTGTTTGTTGCTGATTCGACTTCTGCGATAGAGGATGCATCAATGACTGGTTCGATTTCGTTCATAGAAGTATCTGTCGTGATTGCAAGCGGTCCTTTTGAAGGTTTGATATAAGTCAAATTGTCACATGGTTTTTTATTTGTAACAAAATTGTTATTTGAAATTAAGACCGACGTTGTTTCTACCAGCTCAACTTCGTCTGATGAAGCGTAATCAGAAGCTTCTGAATCTGTTGAATTCGGAACATCTGAAATAAATTGAAAATTTGTCAATAAAGTATAATTTTGTGGTGTCATATTTTGTTATATTATTCTTATTATTATTATCATCGAATTGGTATCAATACCAATTAAAGTGTGCAATAAACAACCTAGTTTTTGGAATGACAAATTTTTTGTTAAATTTCAAAGTTCACAGAAAAAAAAATTAAGTTACGATCTGTTAAAAACGATAAAAGTTTATGATTGTATAGTCATAGTTTAATTCATATCTTTATTTATTAATTTTCTTATTGATTTCTTATTTATTACCTATTTTTCAATTTTCATTTTATTATTATATTAATTATTTTATATTACAACATATTTATGTCCATAACAGAGGACGGGGCAAGAATATTTAGTTGCTATAATACATAATCGGCTTCTTCATAAAGCATGTCATTCATTATATATTCGCGTCGTAACACTAATATATAATAGTAAAATTTGGAAGTTAATCTGCCACCATTTATAAAGTTACAAGTTACAAGACACAAATTTTTATTAGTTGAAAATATTTTCTACTTACAATCAGGGTCTTCGTCTACCATAGATATAGGAATTTTCATAAATTCCTCAGTATAACGATCATCAATTATGCCATCGGATGTTGCGATAATCTTGTAACCAGTTTCAGTGCCATTTCCTTAAAAATTAATGAAATTATTATATGGGTAAATCTAAAAAACATTCAACTTTTATGTGACTTTGCTTTTTTATGTTCATATGGCCTACAACAAACCTAATTCCTTCTTGATAAAATAGATGTTATACTACTTAATGCCTCATAAAAAGTTTGGAGTGGTTAATTGAATAATTTATGTGTTATGCGACTTAAAAGTCAGAAATAATAGAAAAACTCAAAAATTTGGCGGTGATTTTCAGGAGATGGAAGATTGAACTGAAAATAACTTTTGAAGCAGTTTATGTATTAATCGGAAATTTTGTGTATTATTAGTTCTTATTTATTTATATCAAATATACTGGGTGAGAAAAGTGTGCAATAAAAAATATCGAAATGGTGAGTATTTCATGAGGGATGACTCTAATTTCAACCACAATAAAATTTTTAGGTTTTTTGCATGTAGTTTTTGAAGCATTTAATTTTTAAAAATTTCTAAGTACACATTGTATTTGACAAACGATTGTGAACAATTTGGTATGTTAACAAAACGTGTGCCTTTAATATAAATTGCCTTTTAATGGTAAAATATTCAGAAAGGTAGAGCGTAATCTTTATTTAAATGACACTTTAATTGAAGGCACACTTACAAAATAATTCAAAACCATCCAATTTCTTTTGTAATTGATAGATTTGTCATTTTTACATATACCTGTAAAATGCTTCAGAAAATTTTTATTAGAAATGGATAAAAATCGTGATTTACTGCATCGTGTGGTTTTCACGTATGTATTTTGAAGTTGGCGCAAAGTTATTATTTTAAAATGAGACAACTTTTATGTTTTTTTGTAAATAACGAAGTTCATACTAATTGTCAATTGTAACCTATTCATTAACGTCAAAAATACAGAAACCGCAATGTCTTCAGGTAATTTAATAATATTCTTTACATTTTTATTAAATTTAAAAATACTCTTTTTTTATTAATACTTACTAATGCCATGTACTTATTAATAATTTCGCTAGATTTAAAAATCCTCAAACGGGATAGAACGAGAGAAAAAAGAAAAAAACAATCTTTAAAAAAGGAAGAAGAACGTTTGAGAAAGTTAGAATATAATTCTAAGAATAATCCATTGCGTTCATCTACGAAATCATCAAATTTAAATGCCGTTAGCTCTGAGGAAACTTCTTGCAGAACTCGATCGCAAAAAAAATTATCAAACATCACTGTGCATTCAATTACTTTGAATACTTCTGAAGAACAGTGTGAGATTGGAAATAGCTTCTGCGCTCATAATTCTTACAATGAAAATATATTAAACGAGGTGACAAATCAACCAACAGAAACGATTTTTTCGGGTATTTTAAATCAATCTGAGAACTGCGAGAACACTGATACATGCTATGTTCCTTCGATATCAAATCAACCAGTAGCTATTAGTGACCCAGAATGGAAAAAATCAAGTAAGTGTATTTCTTGAAAACTATACGAAATACTTTAGATTTTCTCACTCTGTAATTCACGACGTATTTGATACTTGTTACAATCACTTATTCTCGTAACGTTTTGATTTTATTTTCATCTTTTCATATCTTCAACATTAGATAGATTTGTTTATAATTTTATCAAAAGTACAGGAAAAATATCAATTTTTTAGAAGTATAAGAAAATTCCAATTTTTGGTAACCTTAATTCAATTCTTTGTTTCTAAAATAATTGCCTAATTTTTTAATAATAAAAACTTCTTAACATATTTCATTACAACCGGAAAAGAAATTAAAATTTTTAAAATTCATAGAAAAGCAAAAACAAATTTTTATGTCAACTCTGTATTTCTTAGCAAATATTAATTTTTTATTAATTTAAACTTACGATAGTTATACTATTGTAGGTGAATTAAGTCTTCCAAATACTTTCATACATCGATCTGCGAACTCTAAAGAATCGAATAGTAAAGACAAACGTCAAATACGCACCTTGTTAGCACGTCAACAAAAATTGTACAGACGTATTCGACAATTAGAAGCGACAGTGAGTGAAAAAAATAAGATTATTCATAAGTGGACTTCTCGATGTTCGAGAATGCAAAAAAAAATTTTGGATCAAGCTGGTGCTGAAAATAACGTATTAAAGGCAGTTAAAACGATTGAAAATCAAGGTCCTGCAGCTGTTAGAGATCGTCTTTTGTATTGCGAGGTACTTGATAAACAATTGCAAAGCCAAAAAAAAAAATATAACTGAAGAAAAAAATCGAATTACTTTTAAAAAAATGCTTTCCGGACCTATTGTGCAAGAAAATAAATGTATGAAAAAATTATCTCATTTAGTAAGTCTAGATTCGCAGAGAAAATATATGAATTCCAAATCACTCAATGGTGATAGATTATGTATGAAGGCGAGTCAAAAAAGATCAGAAATGTCGAATATTATTACAACGTTTTTTGAACTAGATGAAAATTCATCGATCGCTCCTGGTGTCAAAGATACGATAACTCGTCGTAATATTAAAAAAAGAAAACGTTATTTATGTGATACTGTTGACAATTTATTTAAAAAATTTAAAAAACAACATCCGTCAATAAAGATTTCTCGTGCTGCATTTTATAAGTACAAACCATTTTGGTTAGTACATCGACCGATCAATGGACGAGATACCTGCCTTTGTAAAACACATGCTAACATGAATTTCGTACTTTTAAGATTGTCAAATCATAAATTGTTAGATTGTCCTTCTTCGCAATTATTTGCAGAATCGCGGGTTTGTAATGATTTTAGTAAAGAATGTTGGTATAGTGAGTGTGAAGTTTGTAAAAACAAGAAGCTTGATATTAGAAATTGTAATGATCCTACTTGGTATTTTAAATGGGTAACTCGCGATGTTAGTAGAGTAGGCGCTAAGGACAAAATGTACAATGTTAAAATTACATCTAAAATAAGAATTGATTCTACAGTAAATGGTTTAATAACTGAAGCCAACAATCTCGTTGCAGATTATTTAAAGCATGAGTATCTTAGGATTCATCAACAGCGAGCAATTTCAACTATTAGAGATAATTTGAAACCGAACGAAGCATTTTACTGTGGAGATTTTTCTCAAAACTGGATTTGCAAATACGCCGAAGAAATACAAAGTGCACATTTCGGAGCATCGAAAAAGCAGCTGTCATTACACACGGGTGCATTTTATTACAGAAACTCAGAAGGGGGTTTAGAATGTATTTCCTGTTGTACAGTATCGGAATGTCTACGTCATGATGCTGCTGCAGTGTGGACTCATTTACAACCAATCTTGAAACTAATTAAAGGAACTTTACCAAAATTATCAGCAATCCACATACAGACCGATGGCCCTAGTTCACAGTACAGGAACAAAACTTGTTTCCATCTTTTTCAACAGTTTTGTGTAAAAATAGGATTAAATTACGCTACTTGGAACTTCACAGCACCCGGACATGGCAAAAGTGTGGCAGACGGAACCGGTGGAACAATTAAAGGTCTATGTGATCGAGCAGTTGCGCTCGGTAAGGATATTCTAACAGCAAAGGAAATGATAAACGAAATTCACACTTCAACAAAGGTTAAGGCATTCATAATTTTAGAGAATGATTTTAAAATTATTGATAAAATGACAAATTCTGAAATATCAGCAGCCCCTGGAACAACGAAAATTTACCAATTAATTTGGCTCCAAAAAAATCAGAATGCTCTATTGCTTAATGAGTTGTCCTGCTCCTACTGTTACGCTATGGGGTTGTACGAATCGCCCTGTCGACATTTTGCTTTGTTACCACATACATGGGTACCTGCCGAAAAAATTACCACTAATAAGAAACGAGCTGCTCAAAAGTCTAGTGGAAAAGTAAAAAACAAAACATCGACCACTGCAATACTTGTAGAAAATCAAATTACATCTACAGTAGATGGAAAGAAAAATAAGGATAAGAGTGCAATAACTAAACTCGTGTATAACACAAGGCAAAGGAAACATTGAAATTAATTTTTTTAAAATAATTATTAACAAAATTTGTTAATAAGTAGTAATAAAAATCAAATTTCGATTATTTTTTGTTACTTATACTTTAATAACTAAACAAGAAGCAAAAAATGTTAAAGTTAATTTTTATAAATGATTATTAATAAAATCTATAATATTAATAATAGTATAATTTGAATTTTGTTTATTTCTTGTTTAATATTTCACATTTCAGGTCGTTTGTAATTGTGATATTGCATATCCAAAGTTTAATTCAGTCTAACTTTTGAAGCAATTTATGAATATTAATTACATTGATATTTTCTGATTTGTTAAATAATTATGAGTAAAATGATATAAATAATGCGTGAGTGCTCAGAAATTTAAAAATTTTTCCATTTTTTGTCGAAGTGAGCATGTTTTTTAGATTTGCCCATATAACTGACAGAAAAATTAAAGTTCCATTATTTAAAAAAATGTTAGTAACACCTAAAGGTTACTTAATAAATTTTTACTTGGAATATGAGATCAATTTAAAGATAACACTATATTAATATTTAAAAAACATTGAAAATAATTGATTAATTTTAACTTCAGGGACTTTCACATAAAGTATTTTTTAATTTTTGTAAATAAAAGATTTTGAAATTTACCAATACTGTTTCCTTGATCCAAAGAGACGTTAAAATCAACAGGGCACTCAAGTAACGAATTTTTCTTGTCTGTCTGTATAACCTGTGCAATAGACGACTTTTCATCAGAAAGACTTTCCATTTCATCGAAAGTTTCTTTTAAAGCAGCAATAGAAATAGTACAATCAGCATCTACACGAAAGAAAATAATACATAAATACATATATAAACGAAAATAATTTTAAAAAAGATTTCTTCTTTTAAGATTAACCATAACACATGGGTAGGAGTGAGAAAGAATTATGCAGAACGCATGTTTTCCTGTGACTGACTGATAGCTTTTCTTACTGTAAATGCGTAAAACTAAGACTGGCCCAAAGTGTTCTTGACACATATATGTTTTCTGACGCGGTATAATCCTATTGTCATCTACCCATAGAATCATAATATTTACCATCAGTTTCTATTTCATCAAAAGTTTTGTTGACATCATCAGTAACAATAGAGCAATCAGCATCTTCATCAATAAAATCTTCCGGGAACATTGAAGACTTCGCATTGGGGTGAAAATCATCGTACTCTAAAATAGTAAAAATGATTACATTTGTTACTTAAAACTTACAATA
This sequence comes from Leptopilina myrica (nomen nudum), assembly GCA_032872475.1. Lineage (NCBI taxonomy): Eukaryota > Metazoa > Arthropoda > Insecta > Hymenoptera > Figitidae > Leptopilina > Leptopilina myrica (nomen nudum). The sequence continues at coordinate 12,223,309 of CM065467.1, forward strand.
ATTAATAATTAAAAGTCTTTTTTAAATAATAATAGACAATATTTTTAGGCTATAAACAATTATTTAATAAACAGTAGAAAAAGTAGGGTTCTTACCAATGCTTTCCTCACAATCAAAATTATCGATAATTTCTATAATGGGCTCATTAATATGTAAATTCTCCTTTCTCAACTGGTCAAAAGCTTCAACAGGATTTTCCTTATCTACTTTTGAACCAATGCATTCTAAAACAATAATTCATTTAAGGGTAATATAATATGTTTAATTTTTGAAAAATAATATAACTTATACAGTAAGAAAAGCTATCAGTACGTCATTGAAAAGTATGGGAATCGCATAAGTCTGTCTCCCTCACACTCATGTGCGGTGACTGACGTGGTAGCTTTTCTTACTGTATAGTTATGAGTCAAAATATAATGCAGTAAATTAAAAAATTTACTGTTTTTATAGGGTAATGTAACCTTGACTAGATCGCCTAAACTTTTAAATTATCTAATAGCGGAAACGTAAAATAAGGGAAGCGAATAGCAGCAGTGCACCCGAAAACCATAAAAAATTAAGTTCCGCGACAAACATATACTTATCGTTTGATGTATAGCATTTTTAAGAACACAAACCAAAAAAGTTGCTTTTACAATAAATAAAGTGATTCAGAAAAATAAAAGTAGTGTAAAATTTAAATTTTAAAATGTAACTATGAAGAAAGTTTTAAAAAATAATGTCTTTTTCGGGTATAGTACATAAAGCTACACGTCAAGGTTTACAAAACCATATGTTTTTAAAAAAGTTTTACAGCTCTTAATTTTTTATTACGGTATTAAATTAGCACTAAATAAGTTGTAAATTCCTATGGAGAAAATTTTTAAAAAATTTGACGTTTGATTTTCAAAAAGTAGTTATAAAGGTTGAGGGTATTTTTAAAAAAGTTATAATAAAATGTTATAGCACTAAATAAGCTTTAAATTCTTAAAAAAAAATTTTTAAACTATGTTCTAAATTTCTATATGTAGTTTTTTAGGTAAAAAGTAGTCTCTGGAAAAATCGATTCTCTATTTTGATTCAGCACTAAATCATTTTTTGTAAAATAAAATTTTTAGAAAATATCTTTCAGTTCTATATATTAAAGCACTAAATTAGCACTTAAATACTATCAAAAAGAGATATTAGACTTTTTTAATTTTGTTATGTAGTTTTTGAGGTTTAGGGTAGTTTTTAAGAATTCTTTTCTAATCCTTTTCTAGAGCACTAAATAAGTTCTAAATTTATTTTATCCTAACAAATATAAGTGTTATTATCTACAATCTCAGTACAGAAATTTCGACTTTAGTGAAGTTTCTTATGGAACTAATCAAATATATGTAAAATGTATTAAAATTGTTTCAAATTAATATTTGTTAAATTAACGCTTAATCGGAAACACTACGTAATTATCGAACAAAAACTAGACCAGAGTTTCCCCACTTAAAAATTAAATTTATTTGTCTTTCCACCGTCAAAAGTACAATTTGCACTTGTTCAATTTTGAAAAACTACAGTAGCTTTGGTGATATATTGTTTTGAAGGCGACTACTACCTCTAAACAAAAATCTCAAAATTGGTTGTTGTTTAGCATGATGTCCGTTAAGGCCCCACACCATCAACTAATAATAATTAACTTGCTATATACTATAATACGCTTAGAGTTCGACTTTTAAAAATTCAAGACAAAGCTTTCGCCCATAATATTTTCATTTCAAAACCATTGACATTAACCAGATAAATACTTTAAATAGTAAAAACTCTAAACATTATGCAAATGTAGACAATAGTTTTAGGCTATAAACAATTATTTAATAAACAGCAGAAAAAGTAGAGTTCTTACCAATCTTTTCCTGAGAATCAAAATTATCAATAATTTTGATAATGGGCTCATCCTTTTTCATCTGGTCAAAAGCTTCAACAGAATTTTTCTCATCTATTTTGGAATCACTGCATTCTACAAAAATAATTTATTTTAGGGTAATATACATGAAGAGAAAATTTATTATATATAATATAAAATATCATTATTTTACAATAAGTAAAGTGATTTGGAAAAATGAAAATATTGTAAAATTTAAGTTTTAAAAGGTAACTAATTTCAAAGTAAACTACTAATATTTAAATCTTTAAAACATCAAATATATTCAGTGAGAATTACTTTTTATGATGGAAAGATTTTAGAAAAATTGATGAAAAAATTTTTAAAAATTCTTTAATTGATAAATTATCAAAAATGCGTAAAGAGAGGATATTTCGGTATATAATGTATTTCTCAAAACATACTCGATCTGGTAGAGCAATTGGAAAGCTCTCTTATCTCACTGAACGCGAGACGGTCATATTAATAGTTAACGCAATAAAGTCATCCTGTATGAACCCAGAATAGCCAATTAGACTTAATAACAAAAACTAACTTTGATTTCGATTTTAAGAAACCATAAAACTTTCAACTAGTTTTTTCCGAAACAACGTTTTTTGAAGCGCGAACATCCCCTTAATATACATCAATTATAAACATAACATTTACCAATATTATCTTCGGAATCGGGCACACTTTTCTGCACCATAACTGATTCGGTAGCTTCCGATTTCTCTTCTGCACTCTCCTTAGTATTGCTCGCAAATACATTTTCAATAATTTTTGTGTCGACTATTGCTGAAAATAAAGTAAAAATATTTTTAAAAAGTATTTACCTATAGAGAAATTATTTAAAATCCCCATACAGATAAAAAATGCATTCTCTGGATTAATTAATGAATGTATTTCTCAAAACATACTCGATCATATTAATAGTTAACGCAATAAAGTCATCCTGTATGAACCCAGAATAGCCAATTAGACTTAATAACAAAAACTAATTTTGAATTCGATTTTATAAAACCATAAAACTTTAAACTAGTTTTTTCCGAAACAACGTTTTTTGAAGCGTTTTTTAGACCTGGTCTAAAAAAGGGACCTTACGTGCGAAAACAATTTTTTGAGAAAGCAGCAGTTGAAGTTTAATTCAGAAAAACCTTTGTTAATTTCTTAAAGATTAATATTATTTAATAAAAAAATAAGTTATTTCGTAATTTTACTACTGTTTCTCTTGACTTTAAACGAACTTTAAAAAAACTTGTACCTAATTAAATTATGACTTTTTGGTTTTCACAACTGTAAAGAGCGTTTCAAATTCTATCCGAATCAACAAAAAAGTGAAAAATGATTTTTTGACGCATAAAGTCCCTTTTCACACACCAGGTTACACATATTCAGGATATACTGTGAATTATTAGGGATGACTATCTATTGGCACTGTGAAATTAGGATATTCTTAGAATATCCAAAGGGTCTCAATGGCAGTCCATAGGACATCCTAGGACATATTAATTTCCCTAAACCAATGGTTCTCTTTAAACATTTATAGAATATCCGAATTTATTTAATTAACTAATGGCAGACTTTGCACTTAATAATTATTTTTAAACAAGTAGCAAAAAGTAGTTTTCTAACCAAAAAAGTAGTAAAAAAGTAGCAATCGATATTTAATAAATAATAATAATAATAATAATAATAAATAAGAAAAAATTGAACATTCCAAATTTTTTATTTTCCTGACTTTTTTCTAATTTTCATTAATAATTCTTACTTCTTTCTTATCCTTGTACTAAACAATTAAATTCCTTTAACGAATTTTATTATTTTAAAATCTTGCGAAATTTCTATTAATCATGAAAAGAATTAAATAGTTGCTAAGAATTTTATTAGTTATGAAAATAATTGAATTATTGGGATAATTTTTTTTTAATGTTTAAACAGAATTGAATTTTCGTGAAAAATGTTTTTATTTTTGAAAATAATTGAATTCCTTATAAGAATTTTATAAACATTGCTTTAAATAATTAATTTTTTTAATATAATAAATATTATGATAATTTATAATTTTTAAAAATAGATTTTTAATTTATAGTTTTAGCGAATTTAAAGTAGTGGAAATTCTTTTAAAAAAACAACAGAAATAGTAGCTTTTAGTTGCTGAAATCTAAAAAAAGTACCCAAATAGTAGTATAACTTAAAAAAATGAGTAAATAGTAGGTTTTAGTAAATGAGTGTGAAGCCTTTAAAGACTTTTTAACAACTGTAAAGTGTTCGACAAATTTGTGTTACATTGTAAGTAATAAAATACAGTTCATAGTTCTTTCGTTGAATATAACAATTATATTTGACGGTAAGATATTCAATAAAAAGTAAAAAATAATAATTATCATTTGTATGTTAGTACCACTTTAAAATTATATTGGTTTTGATAAATAATTATTTATATTTACATTCAAAATTATTTTTCAAATCTAAACTTATAGTTATTGTTATGGTATATATAAATATTTTAAGAGATTAGGAATAATTACAATATATGTTTTCATGTATTAGTTGTCATTATAAACAATTAATTATATTATAGACAAGTATTTTTTATATTAAATTTCCAAAAGACAAATAACATTCATATCTATGATGAAAGTAATATGAATGTACTTTAACTTTTTGTGTAAATTCAATAAAAAAAACAAAACTGAAAATTTAAAAATAATTGTAACTTACTGGCATTTCCTGAGAAACTTTCTTCAACATCAGATTGGTCGAGACTGAGAAACGGTGCATTTGCATTTAATGTGTTGCACACTGATTCCAGATCTGAAGATTTAGCTAAAAAGAAAATAAATGTAAAGTTAGAAAATGCTAATAGTTTTAGTAAAATATATAAAATATCTTTATTTAAAAAAACTTTTTTTAAATTAAATTTTTAAAAATATTAAATAAAAGGCATTTCACGTCAGCTATATCACGATTTACAAGGGGTATGCCGATTTTTTCGAAACTTCGTGGGCTTATATTCGTATATAAGAGACTTCTTTCCTCAATTTTTTTTTAATTCAAAATTGTTGAAAATACGTCATTTTGAATTTTAATATTAATTTTATAAAATTTTAAATATCTCAGAATATTGTTTATGGATTTTTATCAAATTTACACATTTTTCAAGTAAAATTTCGTAGTTTAAAATAAAAATAAAGTAAATAAAAGAAGTCATATAAAAAAAAATTTATAAACAATTTTTTGTTTATTTACTTTTGAGAAAAATGGTATTAACATATTCGGATTCCTTATAAATTTACCTTTAATTTGATTAAAGAAAATTGATGGAGACTCAACTATTTCCGAAGATATTACATTTTTTGTAAAAATATGCGACTAGTGCAATAAGTATAGATAACCCACACAGCACCGAAGCTTTTCTAAAAATTTATTAAACATTTACTTGCAAACTTCAAAAAATTTACTTGCATAATTTAGTAAAAATTGTGTAAAGATTTAAATGTCCTACTTCAATGAATGTTTATCATCAAATTTTTTATATATTTAACTTAAAACTTTCCTGAACATTTAAATTAAATTTTTAACTTCTCTCTTATAAGAAAATGTAAAATTAAAACTTTCCTGGAAATTTAAATTAAATTTTTGCCTTTATACAGTAGTCGAAAATTTAATTTAAATTTTCAATAAAGTTTTACGCTAAACATTTGTTGAGGTGGGACATTTAAATTCTGACTGATGACAATATTGTCAAAAAACTGCCAACTTTTCTAAATTATAATAAATTATCGTCTCTGTCTTTTAACTTAAATTTTTTTAAACTTCTAATCAAATTTTGACATTTTGGTTTTCACTATCTCAAAAAGTGTTTCGAACTCTATTCAAACATTTTTTAAAAATCCCTGTCTTTTCCAGGTTCTGTAGCAACCCTGTAAATATGAAGAGATTTGTGACCTGGAGAATTTTTTGCATAAAAATTAAACAAATTAATTTTTATTGAAAAGGTACATTTTTCCCATGTATTTTCAAGGGGAAATTTTATTCGATTACTGTCACGTGTTAATATTAATCAATCGGTTTCAGAATTTGAAAAAAAATTATTTTATTGGTTAATTAATTTCGTTAATTAAGATTAAGAGAGTAGTAAAATCAGAATAGTAATAAATAAAATATACATTATCAATTAGGCTATTCCTAAGTTATGCACTTTATTTTGCAACTCTCTAAATCTGAATAAGACTTATTAGGGTGTCTACTGAAAATGAGATTTAAACTTCTAGGACAATAAAATGAATAATATTTTATATTACGATTAACATATGATTATCATATAAAGAGTTAAAAATCTCTATTGTAGATACCTGTTTCTTTAATCAAACTTTAAATTTAAATTATTTTTTCATAGATCACACAAATTATTAATTTTAGTTAGAGTAAAAATGTTTAATTATTGAATATTTTAAAGCAAAATATGGAAAATTGAAGAATAAAAGTTGAAAATCCAAGACATTTAAGGACACTTCAGAACATTTTTTCAAATTCCAGGACATCCAGGACAAGTAGACACCTTGTAAATGTATATTATTCAGATTTAGAGAGAACCTAATACTCAAAAATTTTGGGACCACGCTTATTACCATTAAAGCTTTAAAGAAGAAGTGCAGCACACAGAAAGACAAATATATGTGACCGTCCACGAGCTAACGTGCGCCTTAGCTCCCGAACGTAAATTTTATAGGAGAAGGAATAAAAGAAGTGGGAATGCTTGGCTGTATGTATATACTGCTGACCATCCATCGTTAATAACATAAAAAGAAATTGATATAAATCCCAAGTAGCACGCTATATCACCTGAATGTCATGGCGATATCTATTGGGGATATTCCTGTGATATTGGAGAAATGTCAAAATGTCCGCTTTTTCGAATATCCCTGTGACATTTCTGCGATAATAACGGGATATTGCTATGACATCAAGGATATAGTGCTGTGATATTGCTGGGATATTCAGGGAATATTGCTGGAATATCCCCTAAATATCACAACAGTATCTCCTAGATGTCATAGCAATATCCCAGCAATGTCACAAAGATATTCGAAAAAAGCGGACATTTTGACATTTCTCTAATATCACAGGAATATCCTCAATAGATATTGCCATTACATTCAGGTGATATAGTGTGCTACTTGGAAATAGATAACATGAAAACAAAAGTTACCTTTCTTTTGTTTGCGAAGCCAAGTATTTGACTTAAGTACTGGTTGACGTCGATCACCATAATCCCAGACAAGCTCGGTATTAGGAACAATATCTTCCTTAGCGAGAAAAAAAAAGCGGGGCTTATTGTCATCAATGACTTGTATAAACTGTTTTAAATTTGGTTCGGTAGAATGATTAAGAAGTCTACCCTTATAATCAGTCTCCTCTGTGGCATCAATAAACATTTTCTTCTCCTTATACTGAAATTGAACAATATAGCAGCCACGATGGTGTTTACTATAATCAGCTTCGCGTTTTTTCATTTCGCCATAAGTAGTTAGAAATTCACCAATGTACTCCAAAACTACATCTCCTTTTGCAATAAACTCTGTGTTGAATACTGCTCTATTTTTTTCTGGTATATATCGGACTTCAAATTTACTTTCATCAATATTTTCAGTTTTGAAGTTATTAGTGATCTTTTGTTTTCTTGTGCGAGAGGTCATTTTGTAATTCAATAATCTAATTTTTCTACAAAGAAAAAAAATTCTTAATATACTTATTCATTATCAATTTTTTTTGTCCTACCTTCACGAAAAGTATGTCATTTCGGGCACTTAAGGCGGGCGCAAAGTAACTGATTCTCGCCGGGGGTTAGGGGCGTAAACGGGTGCAAAAATACTTTTGCACCTGCTTGCTGTACTTTTACGCCCGCTTCGCTCGTGCCCTCAATGTCATACTTTTCATGCAGTTAGGACAAAAAATTACGTTCGCAACATGGGCGCAAAGGTGATCTCGCCATCGACGCAATCACCTATTTTGCGCCCTTGCTACGAAAATAACTAATATGAAAACATATTCAAATATTAAAGAAACCGCTGCCAAGTTAAACATTTTTGTTATAATTTTGGTGTTCATTTGTTGAACACTTTGCTTCCTCATAGAGATAATAATGACACACTGAAAAAAAACTTCTGATTGAATTTACCAGAAAACCTGTTTTTAACTAGAATTTCGTGTTAAATATACCCTAACCAGATTTTTTCTGGTTAGCTGAACCAGAATTCTAGTTAATTTAACCAGAATTCTGAGGTTGTTTTAATTAGAATTTCGTGTTAAATATACTTTAACCACTCTCTAAATTTGAATCAGTGAAATTGCACTGATTCTCAGTGAAATCTCACTGATTCAAATAGCTGGAATTTAGCGACTGTGAATCAGTGAAATGTTACTAATTCAATCAGTGATATAAGCAATACTGATTGAAATAGTGAGAAGAAATTACTGAATCAATTAGTTAAAATCAATAACCTTCTATTTAAGTCAGTAAAGTATTTTTTTTAATAAGATTCAAAAAAGTGTTTATTTTATATTAAAATACTGAATATTTTTCGTAAATTAACATCATAGAAGAAAAAATTGCCTAAAGCGAACATTTTTTAAAAATTCAAATAATGAAATTATATTTGGTTATATTCTATAAAATTATTCAATTTCTTTCAAGTTTCTAAAATAATTCAAGTTTTTCTAAAATAATAAAATCCATTCAAGGAATTTTATTAAAATATAGTTAACTTTGTTAATAATTATCATAAATAATATTACTATTAAACTTTTATTAAAATTTTTGATTGTAATTTAATGCTTTTAAATAATTTTATTAGAATTTTTGTAAATAATTAAATTGTTTTAAAAAATTTCTTTAAGTTTTTTTTAGAATAATATAATTTTTAAAAATTCCTAATTTTAAACAAACATTTTTTTTAAATAATTGAATTAAACGATTAATTTTACAATAACATCTAAAAAAAACCGCTGCCAAGTTATAAATTTTTGTTACACTTTTGGTACTCATTTCATAAATCTTTTCATTTTCGTAAATCTTGTTGTATTTATTTCATGAACACTTTGCTTCCTCATAGAGATGTTAATAACAATAAAGTTTAAATTTAGAACAATTATTCTTAAGTGCTGTAATATTTTTTTCTCTTTATTTAATACTTTCACATGAAAATTTTTTTTTTCACAATTTCTGTTTTTTAAAATATCAATAACTTCTTTATTTCTAATCAAAATAGCTTAAAAAATATATCAATCAAAGCGTTTTTTAATGCTCTACAACTTTGTAACGATATTTTCAAAGTTATTTCTACATTTTTCAACTAAATTTTCAAAAAAGTATTATTTTCTAAGATTTTAGATTTTTAAAAGTTTAATATCTATAGTGAATATGGACGAAAAATGTTCATTAAGGGCTCAAAAGATGCGTCTGAAAAAACTCTACAAAATTAAAGACAAACATTTATAAGTGTCGTAACATTTTTTTAAAGTTATGGACAAAAAACGTTTTTATGCAAAATTAAAAATAAAAAAAATATAGTTAAACTTTATTAATCTATCTCAAAGTACTCTCACTTTATGTCCGCAGGTGAGACCTACAATTTAAAAAAAAATTCAGCTCAAAAGCTCTTTATAATTTGGAGATATTTATGAAAATGTGATGTTTACACACACACAAACACACACGGAATGACATTTTTTAAAAATGTCATTTTTAAACTCCTGAGGTCAAATAACATAAAGATATGTTAAAAAATCCAACTTGAAAAATTTTGGTATTACAATACTTCCGCAGTATGAGGAAGCAATAATTGAATTATTTTGAAGGATTTATTAAAATTTAAAAAAATAATTGGATTCTATTGCAAAGTTTTATTACAAAATTAAAAAAAAATTGAATTCTTTCGTGAAATTATATTAAAAATTTTATTGAAAAGTATTGCGAATTTTTGCAAAAAATTTCATTATTTATAAAAATTATTGAATTTTTTCGAAAAATGTTATTATTTATGAAAATAATTAAATTTTACTATTTATAAATATAATTTAATTGTTTAGAAGGATTTATTAAAATTTTAGCAAGTAATTGAAGTTTGAATCTAAAATTATCCAAAAATTTATATTTAAAAACAAAAAGTTTTGTAATTTGCATAATAATAAATTCGAGCTTAAGTTTAAAATCTTAGAATGAGTGTAAAGATTATTGAATTTTTTGGTTAACTAAAACTGATTTTTTTGTCAATTGCTTCTGCGACTGTGTTGAATTCACTGATTTAATTCAGTAATACTAAGATGGAAAAAAACTACTGAACTGATTAGTGAAATGCTCTAAATTTACTGATTCATCAGTCAAATATCTCAGTACTCTTTCATTCAGTGGTATTTTCACTGATTCAAATTTAGAGAGCAGAACTTTTTTTTTAGTGTAATAACAATAGAAATATATGAATAACTTTTTATAAATATAGTAAAAGTGATTAAATCTCTAGGTTCAATCAATGAATTTTTAAATACCCTACAAGATATAATAGTTTAATAATTCAAGGAAAGTTTGCAAACAAAAATTTGAGAAAATGTCATTTTCCATAATTTTGGGTTCTTAAAATACCAATAATTTCAAAATTTATGATCGAATTAGCTTAAAAAATATATCAATCAAAGCGTTTTTTAATGCTCTACAACTTTGTAACGATATTTTCAAAGTTATTTCTACATTTTTCAACTAAATTTTCAAAAAAGTATTATTTTCTAAGATTTTAGATTTTTAAAAGTTTAATATCTATAGTGAATATGGACGAAAAATGTTTATTAAGGGCTCAAAAGATGCGTCTGAAAAAACTCTACAAAATTAAAGACAAACATTTATAAGTGTCGTAACATTTTTTTAAAGTTATGGACAAAAAACGTTTTTTTGCAAAATTAAAAATAAAAAAAAATATAGTTAAACTTTATTAATCTATCTCAAAGTACTCTCACTTTATGTCCGCAGGTGAGACCTACAATTTAAAAAAAAATTCAGCTCAAAAGCTCTTTATAATTTGGAGATATTTATGAAAATGTGATGTTTACACACACACAAACACACACGGAATGACATTTTTAAAAAATGTCATTTTTAAACTCCTGAGGTCAAATAACATAAAGATATGTTAAAAAATCCAACTTGAAATATTTTGGTATTACAATACTTCCTCTATATGAGGAAGCAATATTGAAATTTTTCGTAATTATTCCCAAAAAATTGTCAATCATCAACAGCAAATAATTTCACTAAATGTGAAGTTAGAACCTACTAAGTATATCGATTTTAATTAGATAATAATAATTATTATAAAGGAGAAAGAAAAAAAATTTAGGAAGGAAAGCCAAATTTTGCCTTGAGAAGACTGATTTGTGAAGTTTTCTCGTAGTACAAGAAGAATGATAAATTTTATAAATGAAAATAAAATTTTTTACGATATACAGGTCAATTGATTTAATTTTACATATTAAATACACTGAAAGAAATTAATAAAAGCATTTTGACGTTTAAAAAATGGTATCGAATATAATTGAACAAATATTAAATACAATTTTTATAAAAGATTTTTAAATAAAATTTTAATTTAGAAAAGCGGACAAATGCGAGTTGCACTCGTACTGAATTAGCGGGTTCCGTACTCAAATGCAAGAATAATACTAGTGATATTGTAACAGCAATTGGTAGATCTTTTTAACTTCTGTACTATATTGGTAAGTTTGATTTTTGACACTAGTTAAACATAAATAAAAAAAGAAAAATTTAAGTATTGTATATTTTATATTATAAGAATAAAGCAGAGGAACTAATTTTAGTACAAATTTTCAAAATATTGGTTCCTCTGCTTACACCGGCACACAAAAAATTTATTTTTTGATTGTCAGGACTGACATGTGGTAGGTTTTCTTCCTTAAGATGTATCTAAAGAGAAAAACATTGTCCGACCTAAAAGTTAGTTCGTGTTTTATGGGAATTTATTTAATTTTTATAAATAAAGCTGAATTTTTGCTTCTTCTGAATGTTTTTTTAAATTCAGTGACTCTAATAACATAAGAATTCAATATATAAAAAAAATAAAAATGGCGGATTCAAATTGGCGGATCTAAAATGGTGGATTTAAAAAAAATTGTTCAGATTTCTTTGAAACTTGTTAGTAGGGGGTTTTTGGGGTCGTTGATTACGAATCTGACATCAGATTTTCAAAATTTCTTTGAAGTTTTAGTCTCTGGTATATCTGTTGTTAGCGTCCAACAATATTTTATAATTATAAAATTTACTTTTTGGATGTGATTTTTATATTTATATATTTTTATTTTATAACAAAAGTGAATTTCATAATTATAAAATTCACTTTTTGGATTCACATTTAGATGAATTTCCTGAAAATCATAGCGATTTCAGCGAGAAACAAGGCGAGAGATTTCACCAAGATTTAAAGAATATGGAGAAACGCTATGAAGGAAAATGAAGTAAGAATATGTTAGGGGGCTTTTGTTGGACGCTTTGAGTGATGTGTTGTGGATGCACCTTCAAAACGCCTTTTTTTAAACGTTGGAGGGGGCTCTGTTTTAAGTTGGATACCTTCTAGTACCATCTAGGAAGTTAATTTGACTCCCTTCTGCATTAAAACGTTGAAGGAAATCAGGAAATTTTCAAATGCATGAAAAGCCCTTCTACTATATTACGTTTCTATGGTTATTTTTCGTTTTTTGTGTTTTTCTCAAAAAATACTCAATTTATGAAAAAATTTCATGTAACATAAAATGTGTACCTTTACAAGATCTACAACTTTTATGTAGAACAATTTTCAAAAATTTTAATATTTACCGAGTAAAACGTCAAAAACCAAAAAAAAATTGTTGTTTCCCAGCCCTGGCGTTATGTAAGTAACTTTTTCATCCTCCCCCACCGAATTCTTCAATAACTAGTTACATTAAAGCTTTTCCAAAAGAAATTAATCATTTATCTTCAAAATTGGCAGAAGTCACGATTCTGCATAATTACCTTTTTATTTAAACAACATTGTTATATTCAAATAAAACATGAAAGTTAGAAAAAAATAATGTTAAAATTTTTTTCCAAATATGCATATTTTGGAGGCCATTTTGAAATTTGGAAAGAAAAATTTTCGGCATTATGCCTTTTTGATAGTCCTAACATTTTGGACGCGATATTTTCATGTCCCGGATTTTTTTCACCCAAATTCGAGTAAATAATACAATTTTAGTGAAAAAAACACTCAAAAAATCGTCTTTTTTTGTTTAAATAATTACAACCTTTTATTATTAAATTGAAATTTTCTTTCAGATTCTAAAAGAGGATACTTAAATCTAAAGGAAAACCTATGTCCCGATTTTTTCCAAATTGGTAACTCATAGAACGGAATGCTCAAACTTGTACAAAGAAATACGGACATTTGGGACTAAATGGGTTAAGGGGGGGGTGGTCACTTTTTATGCATTTTTTTGACCAAAAATCTTGTTATTTCCTTGACAACGCTATGACCATCACCTCCAATCACATTCTCTACATTTTTCCTGTAATTTCTCAAACCCTAAAAATTAACCAGACCTATTAAAAAAAAATTCTTTATTGGATTTTGGATTCACATGGCTATTAAAAATGTAGAAAAAGATTTGGGGAAAATGAGAATATAATTTAATTCTAAATTTTTTCACCCACAGGAACATAATATTCAATGACAATTGAGTATTAAAAATTTTTAAATTCTTAAGCGGTTAAAAAATAGAAATTTTGCTTATAAAAGTGAACTCAAATTATATACCTGAACCTGTATTACGTGAAATAGTACATATTAAAATATGCTTGATAAAATTTTCTTTTGACTAGTCAATAGACAGAGGAATGAAGGTGAACATAGTTAACATAATTTAATAATGCAGAATGAATATAGAAAACTAAATATACTTCATAAAAAATGTATATATGTGACCTGGTCTATGAAGCAGGATCTACAATAAGAGAAGGTGCGCATCGATGTTCATAGCAGGGTGGCGAGTGAAAACTGTTTTTAAAATTCCCTGTCTTTTCCCTGACTTTTCCCTGACCAAAAACATAACAAATTTTGTTTATAAAAACCCATATATGTCCATTAGTCATAAAAGCAAAGTGACTTTTGTATAAAAAAAATTTGAAATTAATTCTTTTCAAGCATTATATCAAACTTTGGTATCATTTTTCAAACTTAACAATCCATTAAATATTTAAAATTATATTAAATTATTTATTAATATATTATTTTCAGAATTTATGTTAAATTAACTGTGTAATTAACTTACAAAATTTAATTTAAATTTTTTTAATTTACTTAGTAAAATAATAAAATTTAAATTATAAAATATTATTTATATTTAATTATATTAAACATTATTAACATTTTTTCACAATAAACTCAGAAAACTTTACAAATATATTAAATTAAGCTGCACGTAATTGTTGAATTTCATTATTCAACATATCAATTTCTTTTTGAGAATGTTCTAATATTTTGGCTTTTTTATGTTCCTAAAGTTTCGAACGTTCAAATGAACGACAATATTTTTTTCACTTCTTCTAAATTGTATTTCTTTACAAAAAAAAGTTATTTTTAGATTGAAACAAATTAATTCTAGACTAAGTATTGTTTAATTTCAATTATTTTTCTTTTTTAGATAGTAATTTTCAAAAATAATTAAGGTGAAAAAAAATTTCGTTTGAATTTGAACGTTCGAAACTTTAGCCACATGCTTTTTTTGCTTCCAGTTCTCTAACTTGAAGATGCTTAGTAACGACATTATAGTCAACCTTGTGAAAATTCCCTGACCTCAGTCAAAATTCCCTGTCTTTTCCCTGATTTTTCCCTGATGACTGGGATTCCCTGTCTATTCCCGGTTTTCCCGGTCACTCGCCACCCTGTCATAGCTATAGGTATACTAAAGCATGCTGTGGTATATATATATATATGGGTAGTTCTACAAACGAAGGAAGAAAATGAAGAAAATTTTGGAACAACAATTTTTTTAACGTTCAGGTCTTAAAAAGTAATTTAAATTCAAGTTAATAGTATTATCAAAGATACCTAAAAGTGGCCAGTCAAAAAATGACAAATTGCAAATTTTACTATTTTAATACCAAAATGAATTAGAATAAGATGCATCGCTTTAATCCATCTAGGATTTATATAACTGATCAAAGGATTATTTTTTAAAAATAACAATCAGACTTACAAATATTGTTTACTATGAATAACATTTAGACCACATTTAAGGCCCTTGATTAACACTAAGGCACACCTTAATATCTAAGTGTCAGTTGAAATAAAAGTTTCAAAAAATTTGGATTTAGTTACCCTAAAAGTGTCTGAATATACATTTTAGATAAATCCGACAAATTAATAAAAATTTGGTTACCATATTGGATCCGCCATTTTGAATTTTGGAAATCTGAAATCAGATTCGTAATCAGCGATCTCAAAAAACCCCTGGTAACAAGTTTTGTGTAAATTGCATGCAATTTTTGAAAATTCGTCAGCCATATTGGAACCGCCATTTTGAATTTTGGAAATCTGACACCAGATTCGTAATCAGCGACCTCGAAAACCCCCGAGTAACAAAAGTTATAGAGATTCATGAATGAGAAAGTCTAAATTAATAAATTGTTTATGACATTTTTTATAACCAATTGCGTTTGCTTAATAGCACAATTCCAAAATTTAAATTACCTATAAAAGTGAATTTAAGTACTTAACAAAAAAAAATTGTTACATTCATTAAAATAAACGTTTTACATGAAAAAAGTATTTTTTTCATTTGTTAATAACAATATAAATATTTATGCAAAGTAAAAATTAAATATTAGTTTTTACAACCTTTTACAAATTTAATTAGAATTATTTAAAAAATAAATTTTTTTGAAAGGATTGAAAATTGTTGGCTATACGCTATTTTAAACATAAGCACGTTTGTATTCTGGCAGAATCTGCCAGGATACTGAGAACCAGGATACTGAGAATTTTGGTCATTTTTTGTCTAAAAAATTGAAAAAAACGTTTAATAAGGAATTTCAGCTTACTGGTCAAAAGGGAATAAGGTTCTACGACACCTAGAGAAACAAAATTTTAAAAATATAAAATATATTTTTTTTAAATGCGTGCCAGGATACTGAGAATTTGTCTGACCATATGTCAATTTTGACCACAAAAGACACAATTTTAGTTAATTGAACTGCAAATTAGGTATTATTTATGTGCTATCATCTTTAGTTAACCTTTACTAATCACTGTGAAAAATTGTAAATTAATCGGAATAAAAATTCTTAATAATTTTAACGTTTTTTGTTGTGCCAGGAAACTGAGAATGAATTAGAGATAAAATTTTTTAAATAAAATTTAAACTAATGTAACAATGATTTAAATGTTTGTAAAGTACAACTATTTGAAATTATTATCCAAGTGTTCATTTGTATTTAAATGATTAAAAATAATATTTATCCATTTTTTAACTTTCATTTTCGCATTGGGACATGCCAGGAAACTGAGAAGTTAGCAGAATTTAGCACTTGAATGCTCATTTTTGTCAAAAAAAACTTTTCGAAATCGGGTTACGTTTTGTGACATAATAGAAACCATTAAGTTTTACAATTCCCATTAAAAATAGTTTTATTTTTTCAAATTTAATGTAAGAAACAACCTTGAACATCAAAAATTCCTTCGTTTGTAGAACTACCCATATATATATATATATAGCTTTGAACATCGATGCGCACCTTGTCTCATTGTAGACTCTACTTGAAAAGGGACCTTACGTGTCAAAAAATCGTTTTTCACTTTTTTTAAATTCGGATAAAGTTAAAAATGCTCTTTAAGACAATGAAAACCAAAATGTCATAATTTGATTAGAAGTTTTAAAAAAATTATAAGTCAAAAGAAACAAGAGTAAAACGCAAAAATTGATTTTTTTGTTATCATGCAAATTAAAATAATGAAGAACTAATCAAACTAATCAATGGATTGATAAATTGTTCGCCACTCCTATCTCTACTAAATTTCACAGTCAACTTTAGGCCTACCAGAAATCCGACTCTCCTCAGACAGTCATTACTTAGAACAAATTTTATGTTAAATTCGACAATTCCCAGATTGACAAGAGAAGCCAATGAGCTTCATTGTATCATTGACTTCTATGGAATACCTTTAAGCGTTTTTATTTCAAGGTTGAGAAACATAATCTTTGCGAGTGATTATTGATGTTTTGTGTCGCCACTTTAATTATAAAAATTGTATTATTTTTTTCCCATATTATAAGTACTTCTGTACGAAAAGGCACTGCCCGTATAAATAAATAAATAAAAAGATAATTTATTATTATTTAGAAAAGTTGGCAGTTTTTTGACAATATTGTGAACAGTCAAAATTTAAATTTGATAACGTATTCGTAATCAGCTACCTCGAAAGTCTAATTAATTTCTTTTTTATAAAAAACTATCACTTTTTAGAAAATTTGACAGCTATCAACTGTCAAATTGTCAATTTAACATCATATTCGTAATCAGCGACCGCGAAAACCCTTATAAACATGTATAATTTATTCATAATTATTGTATAAAATTATAAATATAATATTAATTATTATACTCATTGTATAAAACTTAAAATTTTTTTTCTGTGTTTGAGGAGTTTGTTATCTATAAAATCAGACTTTTGTTTGTGGGTGATTTGCACGTAACTGTGGAATTTAGCGGCCCTGCAGAAAATATATTTAAAATGACAAAATATTGATTTGAGTATACATGAGTTTTAAAAGTGTGTATGATAGCAATTTAAAACCAAATATATATGAATGTATAGGTACTATAATATATATATTATATAGCATTATAACCTCTAGAATGTCACTACCGTGGCATGTCGGTTTTCAAAAATATGATGTTTCAATCAATAATATTTATTAAAAAAGTTCAAACAATAACTTACCAATTTTGTGACTTAAATTATACATATTTATGGATAATTTGAGTGTATAATAAACTTCGTAATACGTCTTTAATATTAATAAACAGAAAATTTGATCTGTCGCCAAATTTTTCCAAATTTACAATAAGATTCATTTTCTTCCAATTAAAGAATTTCAGCTTAATTATAACGCAATACAAAAGTTATAAATTTTAATTTAATACATTAGCAATAAATAACTGTTGTAAAAAGTTATAAAATTGTCTGACTTTAATTACAAAAAATGTTACTTATAGAAAAACAAGATGTATAAAAAAACCGGTCAATACCATGGCAAAACTAATCTATTAAAATAGACACTTTTTATTTTAATTTTCACGATTTTTTTAAAGATTTTATGTGGAAAAAGTGATCTCCAAAAGGAAATTAATTATTGTGCACTATTGTGCAAGTAAGGTTAGAATAAGTGTCGAATGTCAATACCAAGGTATCCCATAAAATGTCACTACCGTGGCAGAGAATGTTCAAAAATTTGTTCTATTTTTTTCAGTTATAGCTGTAAAGAAACAGTTCAATATACACTTTTAGCATGTCCTAATAAGGGAAGAAACTGAGGATTAACATTAAAAGAAGAAATTTTTTTTAAAAAACATATCTCGAAATTCGGGTAGTAAGAAGTTCAAAAATGATCATAAAAAACTCATATATGTATGTCTATCCGCAATATTTTGTCCGGTAATAATTCAAAAATGGTTTCACCGATTAAAACAAAACATGGCAATCTTTTAGGACTTTAGGTATTTGTCTAACTTAAAATCTTAGCCATATCCGAAAAAAATATTAAGAGGAACAAAAGTTATAATTTTTTTCATAAAATTCGAAAAAATAAAAAAAATAAAACTTTTAAATTTTTTGTCATATTTATGTGACATTTTCTGTAGCAAGTTTTTAATATACATGCAACCAATTTTCACTATAAAATTGACACGTTCAACTTTGATAATTTATTATACTTTAAAAGAAAAGTTTTTAAAAAATAGAACATGATTTTTCTAGGTTTTTTTATAAGCTTTCAAATGACATAATTTATTTTCAAAAAAAAAATTTTTTTTACACGAATTTTGAAAAATTAAAAATATTTTTTTACTTTTTACATCTTTGGGCACTTTCTTTAAATTTTATTTTGAAATGAAAGCTGAAATTTTTTCCAATGACATACATTCCAGAAAACCTTTTTTTTATTTTCGAGATAATCGTATTTTATAGTAGTATTAAGATTTCATAAAAGATTTTATTTACATATAGTTCTTTAGAATATGCAAATAATTAAAATTGCCTAAAAATTGAGAAAATTATAATTACTATTGAGATGCTAAAAAGTAATTAGAAACATCCGTTATTTAAAAAAAATGTTTAAACTTTTAGTAAATTTTTCGACAAGGCATATATTTAATTTTTAAAAATTATTTTTTATCTGTAAAAGTACCTTAAAAATTTATCCAATTTTTTTAGGCAATTTTAATCACTTGCATATTCTAAAGAACTGTATGTAAATAAAATTATTTAAGAAAGTTTAATACTACAATAAAATACGATTATAATGAAACTTTGAACGTTAAAAGACGTTAATTTCTTTGAAAGATATAAAAAAATTTAGAAAAAAAGTGTTCATAGTCAGATTTGAATTTTTTGTGACATTTAATCAAAACAAACTTTGGTAACTTCAGTTTCTTATATCTAAATTCTATAAACAGCTATTTTAAATGATTCTTCTTTCTCAAAATAAAATAGCTTTACTTTATCTGCAAGAATTTAAATAATTTTTTTCTTGTAAACCTCTACACACTCTGAATTATTTTAATTTACGGAAAGCATTTGTACAGCAAAAAAATATAAATAATTCTGTAATTAAAATAATAGAAATATTTCTAAAGAAATGATTGTTTTACACATTATAAAAATAACTAATACTAGGCTCATAAAACAAATGTTTGGATATTGTTTATATCACATTTTTTCAATTGCGACGTTAACTTTTAAAGATTTCTGAGAAAGTAATATTTTGATCAAAGTAAAACAATACAGTACCTAGTGTGACAGCGGGACCAAAAGATTTAAATCGAAGAAAAAATATATTAACATTTAATTTCCGAAACCGTGAAGAATTTCAAATCGTGTAAATAATCTATGAACGCGCAATTTCGTGATGCATATGCTGCATGAGGTTTTAGGCACGTGTCATTTTTCTTGTAATTGTAGTTGTCGTTAATATGTGAAAATGTCATTTTTTCAGGTAAAAGTAAAAAAAAAATTTTCTCATTTTTTTGGGGTTTTATCGTTCAAATTAAAGTGCAAATGTCATACGGCAATTTTTCTATTAGCTCAAGGTGTACTGAGTTTAGTAGAAAAAAGTTGAATGGAAAACGTTAAGAAGAAAAAATATATTGCAGGTTAATTATTAGATGACGGTGTGGGGCTGAATCGGACATCGTGCTAAAAAACAACCAAATCTTTGAATACTTTAATTTATATTATTTTACATTCATTAACTATTTTATATTATATTCTTTGCATAGAATCACTTCATAAATAAATAAATAAAGAATTTATTTTAAAACTCGAATTCGCAAACGAGTTGCTACAAAGAGACAAGTCTGAAAACTGTAATTCATTTTATATTATATTAATTACCGATTTTACATTTTATATTATATTCTTTGTTTAGAACTATCTACATTTAAATAAAAGAATAATTGATTTGACTTTTCTAAAAAAAAAAAATTGGTGTCTCTTTCTTTAATTAGTTGTCCCTGTCCGATTTAGCCCCATGGGGTGTCCGGTTTAGCCCCACCAATTTTCGGATTTTCGTTTTTGAGGTAGTCACCTTCGAAGCAATATATCTCCAAAGCTACTGTATTTTTTTAAAATCAAACAAGTGCGATTTGTAGGTGAAGGTACAAGCTTCAAAACGGTATATTACTCTTTAGCAAAAAATATTTTTTTGTATGAGTTTTCTGGTCAAAGACCAAATCCGTCCGGTTTAGCCTCGGTATCCCCTACATTTGTTTGAAAAAATATTTTTATACGATTAAATTATTATTTTTCACCTTTTATAAAATAGTATTGTCTTTTTAGATTAGTTAAAACATAAGAAATAACGTAAATTTTTGTTTAAAACTTTGTGTAAATAGCAATTAACGATGAGTCATTACTTAATACATTTCTCATTTAGGCAAATTCTAGGTTAATTTAATCTTTAAAATGTACGAGACTTCGTTGAAATCCGAGACAAGACATACATATAATTAATAATTACTTAATTTTTGTTAAAAACACGTTAAATTGTGCAAATATCTATGAAACGCGTTTTTAACCAAAATTAGTTAATTATTTTGATAAAATCAATTTTTATTTATTTCAATAATTTATGTATTGGGGTAAGGCTGTCGGAAGTGTGCTCATGATTTTTGAAAGATATTTTAATTTCATTCAAACACTATATTTTAAAAGTAAATAATGATAAAAACAAAACCTGAAAATAGGTTTTAAAAAAAATTTATTTTTAAAAAATTATTAACAATTTAATTTTTTAACACCTTAGAATTACTCGAAAACTAATCAACAGAATTTCATATAATTTTAACCACTTATTTAAAATATATTTCTATATTTTTGTTAAGCGCCATATTGGATCTGCCATTTTGAATTCAATTTTAATTAAAATTCTCGAAATGATGTATTAATGTGCTTCATGAATAAATAACAAAACCTTAATATTTAATTAATTACAGATATTGAAATATTTATTTGAAAAAAGCATAAAATTTTGCTATTCTCTTTTTACATAACTTCCTTAAAGTTAGTAATCACTGACTGAACAATATATGATCATTATCGAGCAATAGTTTCTTTTTGATACTCTATTCCCTGACAATAGAGAAAATAAAATTGGAATATATCATTAAACTACATTGTATTAAAAAAACATAAATTCTTCAGTTTTAAGAATTGAGCCCGCGCGTGCAATAACAGCAAGTGCGCGCGGTCAAAAGAGATAATACCAGTCAGGTAGCAGTGAGCACCTCTGGGCTTCTCACTGCTACCTGACTGATATTATCCCTTTCGACCGCGCGCACTTGCTGTTATTGTACGCGCGGGCTCAATTATACTCTACTAGGTGTGAAACAAAAACTTAACCTAATTATTATATCCGTCAAAAATTAATAATCCGTTAAAAATCAAAGCATAACAGCAGTATAAAAAAGACGTTAAAAATTGGAAAATTAAAGATTAGAAGTGTGCAAAAAGCCCGAATAGCCAGGTCGGGTCGAATTTTTTTCGAGTCGGGTCGGGTCGGGCTCGAGGTTCCTCGATGTATCGGGTACCCGAATTCATTCGGGTTCTCGAAATTTTCGGGTACCGAAAATTCTGAGAACCCCAACAAATTTGAGTACACAAATCTTCGAAAATTTGTTGAATATTTGTAGTTATGCATTTTCTCAAACGGTTTATTACTAAATTAAGAACTTGAATACTTTACAGTTATATAAATTCGAGAATTCGAACTTTTTAAGGTTTAGAGTATACCCGAAAATTTCGAGAACCCAAATATAGTCGAATATAATCATCATTTGAATATATTAATTAAAAAATCAAAAATCTTGAAATTACCTACATTATAAAGCAAAAACTACAAATTAATTAATCATTAGAATATTTAAAACTAAGTAACAAAATTTAGCTCGTTTTGTAAAATTAAACTCCAGGATCAAAAAACTTGTTTTCGCAATACTGAGCGCTATTGGGACTAACAGCACACGAAGTTAACCCCCACCACAAAGCGAAACTATAGCAGCTCAAGAGAACGAGGAAGAAGAAGCGCCCCCACCATAGCACTTTAACATCTGTATTTCGTGTAATAGCGGAACTAATATTTAAATGACGTATTACTCTGCTTTAATGTATGTAGGCTTTGATTAGAGTATTTAAATTAATTCGATTTTGCAAAAATCAAACGACAGTTTACTTTAACAATTTTAAATTTACTAATTATTAAATGATCAACATATATAAATTTTTAGGCGAAAAATACTTATTGGTACTTTGATATAGTGAGACTAACTTTTAAAAGTCGTATTAAACTACACTGTAGAAGAAATGTTTAACTGTACCACGAGAAAAATTCATATCAACACTATTGGGACCAGTAACACACGAAGTCTACCCCCACTCTAAAGCGAATCTCTCTCTTTCTATAAAGGGCGTTCGATACCTCCGTGCGCTGAGAAAATTTTTATTTTATTTATATTTTGTATTTCGATTGTGTTTAGGGTCCTAAATAATCAGGGTTGCTACAATTTTTCTCATATTATATTACCTGACTTTTCCACGTTTTCCAGGTACCAAATAATATTTTTCCATACACATTATAAGTGTGATTTATATAAAAAAAATTAATTAAAAACTAAAATTTAAATAATAGTTTATGGAAAAATAACTCAGTTTCAAACATTTTTCATTGGCGAAACTACAATATTTAAAAACTTATGTTTTTCAGGGAGTCTATTTTTTGAGAATAATGTTTTTTTAAATAATTTTAATTGAAAATTTGGAAAATAATTTATATTTTCCTTTTTATATTTTAAAAATAAAATTGTAATTATTGTCACTAACTTCCCTTGATTATTATTATTTGTTTTTAAAAATTCAATTATCTTGAAACAATAGAATTGAAAAATTTCAAAAATCTTATTTTTTAAAATTTTCAAAAAAGCTTTGCAAAAATTCAATTGTATTAAAAAATATTAAGTGTCTGTGTTTTTTTAAATTAACTAATAAAAATGTTAATTATTAAAATGTCTATTAGTTTGATAATTTTTTACATACTTTATTTGAATAATAATTTTTTTTTTAATTTGTGATGAAAGAATTTATGATTATACATAAAGTTCCTGACTCTTTTCGGTACCTTTTTATGATAACATTTGGTAAAATTCGCCAAAAATTAACATAATTTTAACAGAAAATTATTTTCCAGGTATTTTCTCATTTTTCCCTGATTTTTGTATACAAAATAAAATTCCCTGACATTTTCCAGGTTTCCAGACATTGTAGCAACCCTGAATAAGTGTGCCGAAAGTTTTGCCAAATTTTTAATAATTCTGAAGATAGTTGCAATAAAATAATTTCGAATATTTTTTTAGGAATTTATATCTCGTAAACTATGGATATAGAAAAAATTTTGTTATTTTAATTTACAAGTATGAAAATAGTAATGGATTTTTATTATTTTTTAAAAATAAACTCTAGTAGGTATTGTAGCGACATTGAAAATATAAAAATCTTATTTTTTAATTTTTTTATAAATATTTTTTTAATATGCTTAATGCACTATCACTACACGCGTCAACGCCAAGACAATATTGTTACAATGTTGTAACAATATTATTACAATAATTTTGTCTAGATTTTGTATATTCGCAAGTCTAAACTTAATAAAGTTGTAGAATAATATACATTTGTATTTTTAAACCAGAATTTGTAAAAAATATTTCTCAAAAAATCCATCACCATTTTTATATAAAAAATTAACATTCAATAATTATTGTTTAAACAAATTGTTAAAAAATTAATTTTTTTATCATTTAAAAAAAATTATTAAAGTTTTAAGTTTTGTCTTTAATTTAATTGAAAATGTCTTGCAAAATATTGAAAATTTTGCAAAACATTTGACACAATTATTTAGAACCCTAAACACTAACAAATTAAAGAATATACAAAAAATCAAAAGTTTTAAGTGCACGGAGCCAAGGAACGCTCCTATAGTGTAATAACGGGGCCAAATGTCTTGTGATGCCGAAAGCCCTTGAGTAACTAGTTTCATGTGAATCAACATTGAAAATGTTGTCCGCTATATTGAGTTCGACATTTTCAATTTTTAAAATCAGAAAGCGGATTAATACACGAAAAAACTTTCTTCGAGAGATATAACAAAACTTATTCAAAAACTCAGGATATAGAAAAAATTTGTAACTTTTTTTTAGAAAAGTTGAATATTCATTAAAGAATTTTTAGGTGTTTTTCTAATATGGTTTGCAAATAATTTTTTTTGACGTTGCGACTAGATTCGCTGAAGAATTTCCAAACACTAAGTGAGTAGAAAATTCATCAAATGATCTACCTATAAATAGAATTAGCATGCACTTTGCAAATTTATTTAAAAAAATTTTTTTAATTGTCAATAGAGAATATAATTTTTTTAATATTTCTGAATTCGAAATTATAAATTTGGAGAAACATTTTAGAAACCTTAACCTTTATGGGACTGACGAGGTACCCAGGTAACTTTTGCATTTTAAAATTAATTTTTTTCATATTTTTTAAAATCGTATCGACCTAGGGTTTTTTGACATCTCAAATTTATCTATACAGAGTGTTTTTACATTATTTATAATGTACTTTGTTGATTTGTTTATTCGGAAATAGTAAACAAAGTTTTTTCACCCATAAAAGGCGGACGAGGTACCCTGGTACTTTTTGCATTTTAATATTGATTTTTTCATAATTTTGAAAATCGTATCGATCTAAGGTTTTTTGGTATCTAAAATCTATCCATACAAAGTGTTTTATATTATTTCTAATGTAACATTTTTATTTATGTATTCGGAAATAATAAACAAAATTTCTTCCCCCATAAGAGCCGGACAAGGTACCCGGGTACCTCTATACATTTCAGGCAAATAGATTTTGAAATTTCTATTAAAAAATTATGAAAAATTCCATTCAACAATTTTTATAGTACTGCACATAATATGTTCATAAAATATGTAATTCAATTACTATAATTAATAATAATATCCATAAGAAATCGTCAAATTAAACATAGTACCCGGGTACCTCGTCCGTCCATAGAAGGTGTTTTTTTCCTCAGTCCCATAAAGGTTAAAGAAATATAGAATATGTGATTTCACTAACAAACAAAATGAATTAGTTTATGACTTTATAGTGTTTTCAACATAAACGTTAAAATATGTATGTATTTGATTGATTTTGTATTATTCTGAAAAATTTAAAAAAACACAGAATAAGTTCACGATTTTACTGTGTTTTCAACATAAACGTTAGAATATGTATGTTTGATTGATTTTGTATTATTCTGAAAAATCTAAAGGTCCCGGTATTGCACTATATGTATCAAAGAATGTACCACTAATAACCATCAGCCAGTATGTGTATATATTTTGTATTAAGATCAATTTTGTAATTAGGAATAATATTTTAGTTTTTTTCAAATAAAAGCATAAAAATAGTTTTGTGATACATAAATAAAAATAAAAATATTTATTTGTAGAATTGAATTGGGAATTATTAAACTACGTTTTCTTTTAACAGTTAACCTATGATTTTTGATTTCCTAACCTCTTGCTGAATTGTTTTTGAGCTCAAAAAAATGTTTTTTTAATTTGTAAAGAATTAATAAAAATTATAAAATTAATTATTGATAGGATAATTTTCAATTAATATATTTTTATGACTATAACAATTACATTTTTTATGTATTTTTAAAAGAGTTTAACTGTGACAAATTTAATATCAATTTTTGTCAGCTCACTTTAATTTGACAGAATTATTTTATTTTTTTCTTATACACATAAATATATTATTACTATAAAAAATGGACTTTTTTAATTAAATCTGTTTAGACAAATTTTTTGGTCACTACTAAAAATTTTAAAAACCCAATTGAGCCCTTTTCGAAATTAGCAATTCAATGATTTAATTACAAATGTGTAGGGGAAACAATATTAATTTTATGATTCACAAACAAACACAATAAATTAATTTATGACTTTAAAGGGTTTAAATGTTGTTTATCTATGTTTTATTGATTGTGTACAGTTCTGAAAATTCTTTTTTTCCCGATATTGCAGTATATGTACAAAAAGAATGTACCAGTAAGACCATCAGTCTAGATGTGTATATACTGTGCATTCAATATAAGTTTATTAGTATTTATTGAAAACATAAAATTTGTTTTACCAAACTTCAATGAAAGTAAAAATGTTCTTACGATTAGAAATGCGACTTGAATTAAAATCGTTTGTAGAATTGAATTGGGAATTTAGTTAGAAACCGAAAAGGGCTCGACTCAAAATATTTACAACTTTTCCACTCTTTTTTGTATGCATTATTATATATTTATTAAGGTTTTATTTAGGGAAAAACTCCATCTGAGGTATTTTTATGTGAGAAGAATCTAATAAACTGAGTTATGCTTTGACTTTTAAACTAAGATTGATTGTCTTCTAACCTATTTCTATAACATTTTTAAATTATAGTTAAAATCATCAATTGTAAATGGAAAGGCGTAAAAAAATGAAATTTTGTATTCCACTAACTAAAACACAGAATAAGTTCACGATTTTACTGTGTTTTCAACATAAACGTTAGAATATGTATGTTTGATTGATTTTGTATTATTCTGAAAAATCTAAAGGTCCCGGTATTGCACTATATGTATCAAAGAATGTACCACTAATAACCATCAGCCAGTATGTGTATATATTTTGTATTAAGATCAATTTTGTAATTAGGAATAATATTTTAGTTTTTTTCAAATAAAAACATAAAAATAGTTTTGTGATACATAAATAAAAATAAAAATATTTATTTGTAGAATTGAATTGGGAATTATTAAACTACGTTTTCTTTTAACAGTTAACCTATGATTTTTGATTTCCTAACCTCTTGCTGAATTGTTTTTGAGCTCAAAAAAATGTTTTTTTAATTTGGAAAGAATTAATAAAAATAATAGAATTAATTATTGATAGGATAATTTTCAATTAATATATTTTTATAACTATAACAATTACATTTTTTATGTATTTTTAAAAGAGTTTAACTGTGACAAATTTAATATCAATTTTTGTCAGCTCACTTTAATTTGACAGAATTATTTTATTTTTTTCTTATACACATAAATATCTTATTACTATAAAAAATGGACTTTTTTAATTAAATATGTTTAGAAAAATTTTTTGGTCACTACTAAAAATTTCAAAAACCCAATCGAGCCCTTTTCGAAATTAGCAATTCAATGATTTAATTACAAATGTGTAGGGCAAACAATATTAGTTTTATGATTCACAAACAAACACAATAAATTAATTTATGACTTTAAAGGGTTTTTTTCCCGATATTACAGTATATGTACAAAAAGAATGTACCAGTAAGACCATCAGTCTAGATGTGTATATACTGTGCATTCAATATTAGTTTATTAGTATTTATTGAAAACATAAAATTTGTTTTACCAAACTTCAATGAAAGTAAAAATGTTTTTACGATTAGAAATGCGACTTGAATTAAAATCGTTTGTAGAAATTTTTATGCCAAATCGTGAATTTTTTCACCAAATTAAAAAATGTTTTATTATTTTAATTTGTTTTTAAAAAATCGCTTCTTAATTTAACTTTTATAAATATTTGTACTGTTCTTTAAGTTTGAATTACATTTGAGTTAAAAATAATTAATTTGTTAGTAAAAAATCAGTCACTGATTTAAATATAGTATGTACATAAGTTTTAAACAATAATATCGAAATCATAGAAATTTTATATAATTCAACTAAAAATAATTAAATTTGTTAAATTCCAACAATTTTTAAAAATCCATGTTACAGTGAATCAATTGTGAATTTTCAAAATCTGATTCAGATTCGTAAATCAGCGACCCCAAAAACCCCTATAAATACAAAGTATTATGAAAATCCAACAATTTTTGAAAAAAGTCATCCGCCATATTGGATCCGCCATATTGCATCCGCCATTTTGAATTTTCAAAAACTGACTTCGGATTCGTAATCAGCGACTCCAAATACTTTTACTTATCAATTTGTAAGAATATTGAATAATTTTAAAAGAATTTATGTGCCTAAAAGTTAACGATTTATATAACGCATTTTTCCTTATTGTATAATAGTTTAAGAACGCTATTTATTATTAAATAAAAAATTCTAAAGTTTTAAATAATTGTTTTATAATCTTGGACCGACAGCTACAATTCGCAATTTGACCCATGTGTTTACGTTGATATGAACAAAAGTTATTAACAAAAATGTTTGAACGAATATATTCGTCCACGTACATACGATAACACTCTAGTTTGGACGAATATATTTGTCTCTATGCGCAGGAGTGTTATTAGAGACATGGATTTGTTTTAAATTTTAGATTTCGGTATTTTTTGAATTATTATATAATTATTGACATTTTCTTAAAATGATACTTGCATTCAAAGATCTTTTAAGAGATAAAAAAGTATTAAACTGTGTTTTCTTTTAACATATAACCTATGATTGTTTGTTTCTTAACGTCTTTCTAAATTCTTTTTGAGCTCAAAAAAAGTTTATTAATTTAAAAAGAAATAATAAAAATAATAGAATTAATTATTGATAGGAAAATTTTAATGTCATTACAATTAGATTTTTTCATGAATTTTTAAAAGGGCTTAACTGTGACAAATTTGATATTAATTTTCTTTAGTCTACTTTAATTTGACAGAATTATTTTATTTTTTTCTTATATAAAATAGCATCTTATTACTATAAAAAAATTACTTTTTTAATTAAAGCTGTTTGAAAAAAAGTATCTTGTCACTACTAAAAATTTTAAAAACCCAATTGAGCCCTTTTCGAAATTAGCAATTTAATGATTTAATTACAAATGTATAGGGGAAACAATATTAATTTTATAATTTACAAACTAACACAATAAATTATTTTTTGACTTTATAAGGTTTAAACTTGAATATTATATACCTATGCTTGATTGATTGTGTACAGGTCTGAAAATTCTTTTGGTCCCGATATTGCACTATGCGTACAAAAAGAATGTACCAGTAATAACCATCAGTCTGGATGTGCATTCAGCAATATTTAATAATTAACAATATTACTTTTTTTTATTAAAAACATGAAATTTGATCCACATGCTTTAATAAAAGTAAAAATGTTTTTATAATTAGAAATGCGACTTGAATTCAAAACGTTTGTCGAATTGAATTGGGAATTTAATTAGAAACCGAAAAGGGCTCGACTCGAAATATTTAAAACTTTTCCACTCTCTTTTTGTATGCATTATTATATATTTATTCAGGTTTTATTTAGCGGAAAACTCCATCTGAGGTATTTTTAAGTGAGAAAAATCTAATAAACTGAGTTATGCTTTGACTTTTAAACTAAGATTGATTGTCTTCTAACCTATTTCTATAACATTTTTAAATTATAGTTAAAATCATCAATTGTAAATGGAAAGGCGTAAAAAAATGAAATTTTGTATTCCACTAACTAAAACACAGAATAAGTTCACGATTTTACTGTGTTTTCAACATAAACGTTAGAATATGTATGTTTGATTGATTTTGTATTATTCTGAAAAATCTAAAGGTCCCGGTATTGCACTATATGTATCAAAGAATGTACCACTAATAACCATCAGCCAGTATGTGTATATATTTTGTATTAAGATCAATTTTGTAATTAGGAATAATATTTTAGTTTTTTTCAAATAAAAACATAAAAATAGTTTTGTGATACATAAATAAAAATAAAAATGTTGAGAAAATATTTAGGATTGGTAATGCTGCCTGAATTTTAATTATTTGTAGAATTAAAGTGGGAATTATTAAACTGTGTTTTCTTTTAACAGTTAACTTATGATTTTTTGTTTCCTTACCTCTTGCGGAATTGTTTTTGAGCGCAAAAAAAGTTTTTCAATTTGGAAAGAGATAATAAAAATAATAGAATTAATTATTGATAGGTTAATTTTCAATTATTATATTTTTAATATTATAACAATTAAATTTTTTTATGTATTTTTAAAATGGCTTAACTGTGACAAATTTAATATCAATTTTCTTCATCTCACTTTAATTTGACAGAATTATTTTATTATTTTCTTATACAGATACATATCTTATTACAATAAAAAAATGGACATTGTTAACTAAAGCTGTTTAAAAAAAATGTTCTTTATCACTCCTATAAATTAAAAAAAAATTAATTGAGCCCTTTTCGAAATTAGCAATTTAATGATTTAATTACAAATGTATAGGGGAAACAATATTAATTTTATGATTCACAAAAAAACACAATAAATTAATTTATAACTTTAAAGGGTTTTTTCCCGATATTGCAGTATATGTACAAAAAGAATGTACCAGTAAGACCATCAGTCTAGATGTGTATATACTGTGCATTCAATATTAGTTTATTAGTATTTATTGAAAACATAAAATTTGTTTTACCAAACTTCAATGAAAGTAAAAATGTTTTTACGATTAGAAATGCGACTTGAATTAAAATCGTTTGTAGAATTGAATTGGGAGTTCAATTTGAAACCGAAAAGGGCTCGACTCGAAATATTTACTACTTTTCCACTCTTTTTTTTGTATGCATTATTATATATTTATTCAGGTTTTATTTAACGGAAAACTCCATCTGAGGTATTTTTAAATGAGAAAAATCTAATAAACTGTGTTATCCTTTGACTTTTAATCTAAGATTCAATATTAGTTTATTAGTATTTATTGAAAACATAAAATTTGTTTTACCAAACTTCAATGAAAGTAAAAATGTTTTTACGATTAGAAATGCGACTTGAATTAAAATCTTCTAACCTGTTGCTATAACATTTTGAAAGTATAGTTAAGTTTTATAATTAAAAATAGATAGGCGTAACAATAATAATTTTATTTTTCACAAACTAAAACACAGAAGAAGTTTACGACTTTGTTGTGTTTTTAACATGAATTTTGATTATTTTTTAAATTAAATCGGTAATTTCGATAATGTGCTTAACTTCGATTTTATTAAATTTGTGTCTTTAATATTTTTTGCTTTACTACATACTCATCGACGTTTTCTAAAAACGATAATTTTATCCGAGGTACTTTTAACGGATAAAAATGTAATTAACTGTATTTTCCTTTAACTGTTAACCTATGATTGTTTGTTTTTTAACTTCTTGATGCATAGTTTTTAAGCTGAAAAAAAGTTTTTACATTTTGAAAAGAAATAATTAAAATAATTAAATTCATTTTTGATAGGAAATTTTTTAATTAATATATTTTTATTATTATAAGAATTAAATTTTTTCATGAATTCGGAGAAGGGCTTAATTTTGACAAATATAGAATCAATTTTCTTCACCCCACAATCTTATTTCCTTTATGAGAACTTATTGTTTTAAGTGACTTGATGAAAAAAATATCCGCACAGAGAAAGGTTGAGAGTGTTGTTTACGTAAATGTTGTATGTTAAAACGTGAAAGTACACTGAAAAGTTTTTGGTCGCGCTGCGTTTACCACGCGTAGAAATAGTCTTTTAAATTAGAGAAGGCAAATTATTGTAAGTCAGTTAGCTTTTTCCTCTACGGGAAACGTTACTAACCCAGTGCTGGACGAGCTGCGCTGAAAGTCAGTGGTAGATGAGGAGTTTCATATGAGATTGAGGGGTCAACTCTCGGATTTTTTTCAAATTTCATTTTTCAATAGAGTTTGTTTGCCTATGTAATTATCCCAAATATTAATTAAAAATATTTAATATTTTGTTAGATATTTGCATAAACAAATTAATGCAA
This sequence comes from Leptopilina myrica (nomen nudum), assembly GCA_032872475.1. Lineage (NCBI taxonomy): Eukaryota > Metazoa > Arthropoda > Insecta > Hymenoptera > Figitidae > Leptopilina > Leptopilina myrica (nomen nudum). The sequence continues at coordinate 12,255,831 of CM065467.1, forward strand.
TATTTTTTTTAAACTTGAATAACTTTTTTATTTTTGCTTATAAAAAAAAGTTGTCTGAATGTTTTTTGTTTAGAATGAATCAAATTTTTTGAAAAAAAATTAATTAAATAAAAATTAACTTCTTTAATAAATTTATTTAAAAAATAAATTTGTTTTTTAATATTTTTAAACCTGTTATCGGCCTTCAATCAAGCTGAAAAAAAAGATAAATATTGCTTACTATACTATAAAATAACATGCCAAATTTGGCGAACACGTTATTTTTTGTTTTTGAGAAAAAAAATTTCAAAACTTAAAGTGCAGGTAGCGAACCGACTTAGCTGACGCGACAATGGGAAATTTTCGTCTCAGGAGTTATAGTATAGTATATAGTTATAGTAAGCAATATTTATCTTTTTTTCAGCTTGATTGAAGGCCGATAACAGGTTTAAATATTAAAAAACAAATTTATTTTTTAAATAAATTTATTAAAAAAGTTAATTTTTATTTAATTAATTTTTTTTCAAAAAATTTGATTCATTCTAAACAAAAAACATTCAGACAACTTTTTTCTATAAGCAAAAATAAAAAAGTTTATAACGCGACAATGACTCCTGAGACGAAAATTTCCGATTGTCGTGTCAGCTAAGTCGGCTCGCTACCTGCACTTCAATTTTTGAAAATTTTTTTCTCAAAAACAAAAAATAACGTGTTCGCCAAATTTGGCATGTTATTTTGTGGTATAGTAAGCAATATTTATCTTTTTTTTCAGCTTGATTGAAGGCCGATAACAGGTTTAAATATTAAAAAACAAATTTATTTTTTAAATAAATTTATTAAAAAAGTTAATTTTTATTTAATTAATTTTTTTTCAAAAAATTTGATTCATTCTAAACAAAAAACATTCAGACAACTTTTTTCTATAAGCAAAAATAAAAAAGTTATTCAAGTTTAAAAAAAATATTGCATTAATTTGTTTATGCAAATATCTAACAAAATATTAAATTTTTTTAATTAATATTTGGGATAATTACATAGGCAAACAAACTCTATTGAAAAATGAAATTTGAAAAAAATAATAATAATGCTGGCCCTGCTGCGTTATTTACAACAGTAGAATAAGTAATTTAATTCGTTTTTAAGCTTTTAAATTAAAAAAATAAGTTTTAATTTTATCTAATTCTTCAACTGGTAATCAATTAATTTTTCAAAAAAAATTTAATATATATTAGATAGAATTTAATTTTCCAAAATTTTTTCAACTAAGTCATTTTTTATTTATTACAAATCAACAAATTTAGTACTAAACAGATTATACCTCAAATGATACTGATTAGCAATTTTAGTTTTTAATCTTTTTAAAATATTATATTAGTAAATATTTTTAAATTGGAAAAAATAATAAAATTTTTAAATTACTTCTCTTTATTTGACGTATTCTCATTATATGTACATTTTTTATAAACAAGTATCCGTTTATTTATGTTTTTTATATTAAATTTCATTATTTGAGAGATGACCAAATATACTTTTTCGAAAATGTAAATTTGAAGATTGTTTCTATGAAAATATTTTTTTTGTGTTTCATTATTTTAAAGTAAAGTGTTTATTGTTTAATTTTCAATAAAAGTTAAGACAAAAAACGCTTTTTATAATTTTCACAATCTATTAAAAAAACTATGGTCATATCCCTCAGACTTACCCTAAGATGTTTTGTTGATCATTTCTAAGATGTTTTCGTAGACACTTTTGAGTGATTTATTGAAATGTCTGAATTTAAGATGTGAAAAGTTTCATCCTACACATTTTCAGTAGGGGAGAGGGCCCTAAGGTGGTCACCCATCTTTTGAACGATTGTAGATTTCAAATGAAATTATACATAAAGGTCAATAATACGGCCTTTGAAACTTTGTCTTATTACCTAACTTCTTATCATAAAGTTTTTTTCATTTCATTAATAAAAAAAAAGTTATGGCACTTTTTAAAAAAAGTTGAAAATTCGACTTTTAAAAAAGTGGCCCTAAGGTGGTCACCATACAAAAATTCACTGAAAAAGTTTTTAAAAAATGTAAAAAACGTATTATTAAGTTGTTTATTTAATATTAATTGTTTTCCAGGATCATATTACATATTACATTTCTTTGCACTTTGCCCTTTCTTCAAAAATGATACTTTTTGTGTATGTATTAGACAGGTAAAATTTTGAAAATAATTCTATTTCATTATTATTCATTATAAAACTTAAAAATTGATAAAATTCACATTCACAGTGATAAATGTTGATAAATATAGCGTATAAACACATTTTCATAAAAAATCAAAAGTGACCACCTTGTGGCCAAAAAAGTGTCCACCTTAGGGCCAAGACACAAGTTTTTAAATGTTAATGAAAAAAATTTTCAAAGCATAATATTAATTATATTCTTTTGGAATATTATTGTACGATATATATATAGATAATTATAACGATTTTTACTAATTTAAAATAGCCAATTTCGATGCTTTTAACACCCTGAGAAAAAAATTTCTCGATCATTTAAAAACAGAAATTTTACGACGTTCACGTTACAAAGAGAGTCATACGACTATTTACCTGAAAACTTTACTAAAATCTTTGTCTTCTTAAATAATAACAATAACAAAAAACATTTGAAGAAACTAACTAATGTACAAAAATTTTTTTAGAGTGACCACCTTAGGGCCCTGACCACCTTGGGGCCCTCTCCCCTATATTTTTTGTGAAAAAAATTTGGTGTTAACTATTGGCTTTTATAGATAAACACTTCAGGCATCTTATTTTAAAATATAAGATACTATTTTTTATCTTACGTCTCATTTTAAGATATTTATTTATTTATTGTAATACATCCCCGCGGTCCATGTGGACCATAAATGGGTAACTAAATACGTATCTTGTAAAATATATATCGATGATAATATCGTTGATTACAAAACAAACAAAACTGTGACCCAATTAAACAAGAAAGTGACAAACATTCTCAACATTCACGCAATTATGTTATAGGTTATGTTCTTCCAGAATTTTTTTCGATATATTTCTTTCACTAATAATTGTATGTAATTTCAATTTAAAAATTATCTGATGATGCCGGTCGTCGACGGGCGAAAGCTAATAAATAATTATCAAATTATATGAATGGATTTTTTAAAACAAAATAAGATCTCACTAAAATTAATAATCCAAACAAAATAACATCGTAATATAAAATATATTCATTCACACAACGAAGGAAACAGACTTGAGACGCATTAAACAAATCAATATCAGGTCTCATCGTTATAAACATTTCATTTATATGGATGCATGCAAAGAATATAAGAGTACAGAAGTCACTTGTATTAAGAATTTGTAGTCGAAAGGGTCTAACATCTCTTGATGACAAACGCTGTACTCTGATCGCTACATGGCTCAATAAGAAAGGCGAACTAATCTGATCACGAATTAATTTAAAAAGGAAATTCACAGCCATATCAAAAATAAAATCGCCAAAAACAAGCAACAAAATAATACTTTTTCAAAAAACGTGACCCACAATTCCCCAAATGCTTTATTTTACGAAAAGCTTTGTATTTTTTACACATTTTAGTTTAATGCAGAATTTCTTTTTAAGGTCAAAGTACTAATGCCACACAATAATTAAAAGAATATTTTCCATAATTTATTCTTGAAAATACTTGTAAAAACTTTAAAAACATAAACGCTCAAAATAAGTATTTGAATGTAATTTTTCAGATTATTGATGTTTACGGTTTATAGTAAATTGTAAAGCGTTGTAAAATCATGAAATACGATTAAAATTTTTTCTTTAGACAACCAAAAAAAATTGTTCATAAGTGGGTGATCAAACTTAAAAATGTTAAATAATGTAGGTGGACTACAATTCCGCAATTTCCCCTACCATTAAAAAGTCCTTTTTTAATTAAGTATTAAATAATTTTTTATAAAATTTTTTTATCAAATAATAAATTTATAATTTCCAATAAACTTAAAGTTGATCATCATACTCTTAATCATTTACGTAGGCAAGCTACTCAAACTGTCTCTGCGGCTATTTTCTTCCTAAAGTCACATGCAGTTGTAAATTTTTATCGCGGAAATAAGATTGGTTCATTAAAACAGTAAATATTACTTAATTTTGCTTCTCAGTACAGGCCCACTTTTCCGATTACCGTCAACTTGGGCTATCTTTTTTTGTTATTTAAAGCGCTTTTAAAACTCACTTAGTATACCACCTTCTACATTGAAAAAAATATTCTTGTTTTTAGAGGATTCCTCTTATTTTAATGCGAATTCCCCTCTTGTATATGGCTGAAAAATAATCCTCTTATTTTAAGAGGATTATTCTCTCTTTAAGAATATTCATTTTAAAATAAGAGAAAAATACTCTTCGATTAAGAGGATTTTTGCAAGAGAATATTTTTTTTAGTGTATACATTTCTCATTACGGGAAAGACTCATTAAAAAATTTCTCCTCGTACAAGTTTCAGACCATGAAGAAGTACAAGAACACTAATCTCCAATGGAAAAATTATTTTGCATTGACTATATATTTTTGCTGATGTAAAATCGACAGGCACACAAAATCAGAATAATTATGCACTTTGAGAAGTAAGTACATAATTATGAGGGATTCTCTAAAAAAGCCACTCTAAAGCAAAGTTATAACTTAATAATTGATTCAACCTTTTCAAGCAAAACCTATCAATTTATACTTTATCAGATAATTTTAACTGATTAAAAAAGGTTGTTGAAAAAAAATTAAATTTACCTATTTTCATAATTTTTGTTAGGTTAGGGAGTAACTGGTGTGTCCAGACGCCCCACACGTATTTTAACAGAACATAGAGCTTTTCCTGAAGCAAAACTTTAGGCTGCACTACAGGTGTCAACAGTTATACATTCAAACTGAATTATCAATTGGGTTCGAGCGTGAAAAAATTATTGGTTAAGTTAAGGGCGTACCTTGAATATTGCTTGGGGTGTCTGGACAACCCAATCACTCCTTGTAGGGTTATAAGCACTTACTTTATTGTAATGAACTTACCTTATGTAATTTGAAAACTACCTTTTTTAATAAGTTGAAGTTGCATTTTAATCACCATTAAATTTGAAATTCTGTAAAACAGAAAATATCTTCACTGAGAAAAATAATATTGTAATGTTCACAAAATCTTTTTGTTCACCACTTTTTTTGAGATTACTAAAATTTGGTTGTCAGTTCTCTCTAAATCAGAATCAGCGAAAACTCACTGATTCTCAGCGGATAGTCTCTAATTCAAATAGCTATAAGTATGCCACTGAGAATCAGGGAATAGTCGCAGGTTCAATCAGCGGTTACGTATTATCGAATATGGCAGCTATATTTATTTTATTTTCAATCAATTTATAACCAACAATTAAAAAATTTTGCAATAATATGTGTCTAATAATAATACCGTCAACAGGGGCTATTTTGTGCACGCGAGATTTTTAATGAATAAAATTATTAAAATGCATTATTTTAATCTGCTATTTTGTGAAATGAAAGTTTGATTTCATGAGAATACAGGGAAATAAATTTTATTATTTAAATCGTTGTCAATTAACAGACAAAAATTCCTAAAAACGGAAAATTTGTGTGAAAAATTTTGAAAGTTCTCAAAAATTATACTAGATCTTCTAGAGTTTTCATGTGTCTCAAAAACTGTGATAGATATTTATTGTCCATTGTTATTTTAATTTGTGAAATAACAAAAAAATCAGTTTTTTGTACTTTTACTCTTGTTTCTTTTGACTTAAATTTTTTTTTAAAAACTTCTAATCAAATTATGACTTTTTGGTTTTCACCATCTTAAACAGCGTTTCAAACTCTATCCGAATCAATAAAAATGTGAAAAATCATTTTTTGACACGTAAGGTCTCTTTTCATAGACCAGATCACATATACCAAAAAAGAAAGAAATGTTTCTTAATGCCAGAGTAATATATAATTCAAAGAAAGGTTGTTAATTTTTAGTAAATCTAGATTTTAGGAAAATCGTAGTGTTTTATTTGACATTTTGTTGTATAATATTTTCAAAAAAAGTGTTTTTTAACTCATTCTTTTTTTAATTTACTCTGAAGTATCTGGACAAAAGATTTAATGAAGCAGAAACGATCAAAAAAATGTTTAGGCAACATTATAGAAAGGCAAAGTTCGATGCATAAAATAGCCCCATCCAGGGGACTATTTTGTGCACGACTTTTAATGACTACAACTCAGACAAAAAATGTTTTTTTCATTGCTCAACTCATAGGAAATCTTCAGAAGGATGTCCACAACACACACCAAAAGTTGGTTTTCTTTTTTCTTTTAATTTTGAATTTTAATAAATCATTGGATCAAAAAAATGCTATTTGGTGCACAAAATAGCCCCGGTTGACGGTATGTGTCTAAAATGTTCTCGGGTATATTATTATTTAGTATTTTTTATTATACTTAAAACACTAATATTCTTGTGAATTTAGGGTTAGATTTTCATTATAATTTTATTTTTCGGGGTGCGACACTCTGTACCAAAAACATAAGTTCGGAATGCTCATTATGCCGAATTTACAATTTAGAAATGACTAGATACGCTAATCCTCAATAACCTAAATTGTATATTGAATGAAATTTAAAAGTCGGGAATAATCATCTAATATATTTTGCATAATGAAGAATATTAGTTTAAACTAATTCTATTTTTCCACAATTTGATATTACTGTAATTTTTATTTTTGGAATTTCCACTTTACCTATATTTTAATAGCTCGAAAGGTAAAATATCAGAATTGAAATTTAATTGAAATACAATGGAGAATAAATATATATTCACTGAATTAAAAGATTAAATAGTGATTAAATGTTTGAATTTAATAAAAACGTATTATTCAAAAGTTGCAGTGCGAATTGTACAGAATTTTTATTGATAAGAAAGATGATTGGACAGAAATTCAATTTAATCAAATGTCAATTTAGAAGAAACACTTTTTCGTACAATTTTAATTTATTGGAATTGTAATTTTCGAGAATATTAATATTGCCAAATCTAATTTTGGTAGAAATCTGCTTTATCAGAATAATCATGTGCTCGATTCCTCAAAAGTCCGAATTTCATTTTGCCGAAAATTGCTGCAACGTCAATATTTGGCGCAAATTTTAAAATTGACCAATCAGAAATCAGCATTTTAAAATTTGCGCCAAATATTTACGTTTTCAGCCATTTTCGACAAAATGAAATTCGGCTTTTTGAGGATTCGAGCACATGATTATTCTGATAAAGCAGATTTCTACCAAAATTAGATTTGGCAATATTAATATTCTCGAAAATTACAATTCCAATAAATTAAAATTGTACGAAAAAGTGTTTCTTCTAAATTGACATTTGATTAAATTGAATTTCTGTCCAATCATCTTTCTTATCAATAAAAATTCTGTACAATTCGCACTGCAACTTTTGAATAATACGTTTTTATTAAATTCAAACATTTAATCACTATTTAATCTTTTAATTCAGTGAATATATATTTATTCTCCATTGTATTTCAATTAAATTTCAATTCTGATATTTTACCTTTCGAGCTATTAAAATATAGGTAAAGTGGAAATTCCAAAAATAAAAATTACAGTAATATCAAATTGTGGAAAAATAGAATTAGTTTAAACTAATATTCTTCATTATGAAAATATATTAGATGATTATTCCCGACTTTTAAATTTCATTCAATATACAATTTAGGTTATTGAGGATTAGCGTATCTAGTCATTTCTAAATTGTAAATTCGGCATAATGAGCATTCCGAACTTATGTTTTTGGTACAGAGTGTCGCACCCCTATTTTTCCATTTCAAGGAAAACCACTTTAAAATTTATTAAAGCCACCACAGAAACCACAGAAAATATGTTCACTTTAATATTTACTTTAATCACTACTCACCCTGAACGCCAACCGGAACGCATTTAAATTGGATGCCTTTATTAAAATTTTTTTGACGAAAATATTTAAGATAAGAAATGTTTACTTTTATGGTTTCTTAATACATATTGTAAGCTATAAAAATACGAAATAGTTATTTAAAAAAATTTTTAAATGCTTGATTGACATTTCAATTTTGATCTGAATCAAGTAAAAAACATTTTTTCTAAAAAGGGCTAAATTTTGAACAGAGTGACGTAGCGGTTTTGAAAAAAAAATTCTTAAGGCGCTCGCACAGCTCTACTGCCTGCCTGCCTGCAGGTCGTCATGGTAACACCTAAGAGTAAGAGAGTCAGAAAATTCAAATTAAATGTTTTTTCTCCCTTACTCTCATTGCGCCTGCCTGCGCAGGCAGGCATGCAATAGAGGTGAGAGAGTACCTTTACGTAAATGGGAGCACTTCAAAGTTAGATTTTACTTTTTCAAAAAATTTAATCTAACTGTAAAGTGCTTCCATTTACGTAAGAATTTTTTTTTAAATCGCTACGTCACTTTGTTTAAAATTTATCTCTTTTTAGAAATAATGTTTTTTACTTGAATCAGATTAAAATTGAAATGCCAATCATGCATTTTTAATTTTTTTAAAAACTATTTCGTATTTTCATAGTTTACAACATGTATTTAGAAAAAATTAAAATGTCTTATCTTAAATATTTTCGTAAAAAAAGAATCTTAAAAGCCGTCCAATTTAAATGCGTTCATCCTGACCTAACGTACTCCTTAAAGAATTTGTGGGCCTAAATGTAATAAAACATTAGCCGTGTTCTGTCTCTGTTTTTCGTAAAAAATGTGCAAGTGAGATGCAACGTTTACAATTTCTTAAATGAGTTTAGGGCTTTCTTTACTATTTCCAAATTTTATCATTCCTATATAAAATGTATGTATGTGGACCTCCACATGAAATAAATGATAATAATTGTTTCCAGTCCATGACACCTTAAAGATGGCATATACTGGCCTTAAATAAATATCCTAAATAAATAAATACCCAAAAATTCTAAATAAAACTACTCTATGGAAAGTTGGTACATAAATCGTACACTTACCTGATTGCAATATACTTACCTTATTTAATTTTAAAACTGCCTTTTCTAATGGATTAAACTTGCATTTCAATCACCGCTAAATTTTGAAACTTGAAATATCAGTAAATGAGTAATTCATTCATGGAACAGATTTGTCACATATTTTTAGATAAATCTCATAATTTAGAGAAAAAATGCTTAATATCTACAAAACTCACGTTTGCCAATTATTGTCGAAATTTTTTTAAAATTATAGTTATAATTTTAATTTGATTTGCCCATAAAATAGAGCTATGAAAATTTTTAAAAATTATGAAAATAATTTAGGGAATACAAATTTTGGTTAGATAATTTAGATAATTAAACTGTTTATAGCTTTTATAAATATTAATACAAAATGGCGGACGAATTTTTGAATAATAAAAATATATGGGTCATTCCACTTCAACCGGATCCTCACAGACCCAAAATTCAGCGCAACAGAATTATATATTGTTGGTATAAAATTATCTAAAAGGATTGTCAATAAAAGTCTTATAAACCCCTAAATTACTTCCAAATTTAATTTTTTTTGTATTCGACATCGTAGTTTATAAATCTGTTAAATCTTACACCGGAATTAAAAAATTTAAGAGTGCAGATCCAATATGGCGCTAAAAAAATCTAAGAATCAAATAGATTTGCTTGAAACATTTTGCTACCTTCACAGATTTACTCGGTACATGTTGGTCGGAGGTTTTTGGGGTCGTTGATTACGAATCTGACATTAGATTTTCAAAATTCCTCACATACTGATTTTATGATAATCTATTTGATTTTTACATCTTGTTCGCCATATTGGATCCGATAACTTGAATTTTAAAAATCTAATTCCAGATTTGTAATCAGCGACGCCAAAACCCCATATATACTAAGTTTCACAAAAAATAAACAACCTTTAAATTTTCATGTCCGCCATATTTCATCCGCTATTTTGAATCTAAATTCGTAATCAGCGACCCCAACAACCCCTGAGTAACAAGTTTCAAGCGAATATAGTGGTTTTTAAATTGTTTTCCGTCGCCATTTTGAGTCTGACATTTTAAATTTCGAAAATCTGAGTTCAGATTAGTGGTTAGCGACCCCAAAAACCCTTAAACACTAAGCTTTATAAAATTCAAAAAATCACAAGGCTGTACCCCAGTAGCACATTATATTACAGCAATATTGAGAACATTGCCTCAACATTACCAAATATTGCCTCAATGTTGTCAATATTACTAGAACATTTTTTGCTACTGGGGTATGATTAGTATGTTTAGCTTAGGGGGTGGTTTTGTGATAAGGGTTGGGGTGAAAAACTAAGCATGGTAAGCTGTAAAATAATATTACAATTATTCAAAGATTAATTTAAAAAAAGTCCAAAATTTTTTAGTTAATAGGGGTAGTTTTGGGGTTGAAAGTTGGACCAGAAATATTAGTAAAGGTATGTTTAATAGTCCCAATAACGTTTAAACATTTTTTAAATAAAAAATTCAAATTTTTCTAGATTTTTTACAACACAATTGGTTACCTTCTGTTTAAGGGTTGTTGTAAAAATTGATATTTTTATATAAATTATTTTTATTTTTATATATTTTTTAATTTATATATTTAATATATAATATAATATATTTAATAATATATTTAATTTATATATTTAAGTTCGTAACTCTTCGGAAAATTCCGAATCCCTCAAATTAGCGAAGGCAGTATCACTATATACAGTGGTTTCTGCAGTATGCTATACACATTGCTATTACCATCTTAGTTGATACTAGAAGGTACTTTAAACACAGAACCAATATCCCTTATAACAAAAAAAGAAACTACATTTAATTTACTTTTTTATATTAAACAATAGGTTGTTCAAAGTACATTCAAGTACCAACTAGATAATTATCAATTTGACTTCATTCTACATTAAAAAATGGTTATTTTTAGTTTTCCTAAAAAGAATAAACCATGTATCTTCAAATTGTCAAAGGTTACGATTCTGCGTAAATTACCTATGAATAAATAAAATGTTTTTAACCTGTATTTTATTGTAAAAAAATTTTATGCAACAAATATTTTTTTACTATATTGCTTACTATTCTTTAAAATCGTACTCATGACAACTATATTAGATTATGTTTACTTTTAAAAATGATTTAAGGGTATTTACTGGTTTGGTACTAATAAGTTACTTTGGACCAGTGTACGGGTGTGTACAAAGATAAATTGTCTAAAGTTTCGATATTGCTCGATAGCTATGTAAAATAAGTTGTATCTAAAATAAACATTGTATTACCGGTACTCTGATTAATAAGTTCATCTTAAGTCCTATGTAAATTCTCGTTCAGTATTAAACCGACAGACAACCGATAGAAGGGTACTTATCGGCACCTTTAAACAGATGTCAATGGATTGCATAATCGGTACGCTCCAATATGTCTTTAAAAGTCCCGATAAATATTGTTAACTTAACAAAATAGTACTTATAGGCACCGTACCATTAAGACCCTTTAAACAGATGTCAATAGGTTCAATTTTCAGTATGTCCCAATAAGGCACCGTACCATTAAGACCTTTAAACAGGTGTGAATGGGTTGAATTATCGGGACGTCCCAATAAGTGCGCAAAAGTCCCGATAAGTGACATTAGCTCTGAAAAATGGTACCCATAATACACTCCAGCTATACATATATATATATGTACATATATATCTATACACACATATAGATATAATTAATAATTATGAAAATCCTTGCAAATAAAAATATAAAACCACAAATGAAAATAACCATATTTATTGAATGAACATTATAACATTGATAATTTCGGATACTTATAAAAATGAATAAAGAAAATTAGTTGTGATTCCATTAATTATAAAAGAGAAACAATTTAAACGACGTAAGAAACAATGCAATAATACACACATGTGAAACTAAATTTTATTATTTTAAGTCGATGAAATTATTGAATCACGGAAGAAAAGTCCAATCAATCGTCTTCGGAATAATCTGTAAGCTGTTCACCGCAGAAACAATTCAGATGCAAGTATGCTGGAGGATAAATCCGACCACAGGAGCATAATTTAGAACGTGAAGATCCTTCTCTGAAAAAAGGGAAATAATTCTTCCAATTTGAATTTAAATAAAATAAATTATACATTCTATACAACTCAAAAAAAATATATATATTTACCCTGTAATAATTGAAGCCGAAGTTAAGGAATTAATGAAGTTTGGAAAATTCCACATGAAACTTGTAATAATCCGGTTCAATTCAAAGGCTTCCTCCTTGCCTTGTTTTTTGCCTGATCTAATTGTGATTGGCGAATCATTTCCAACCTTTGGAATCGAATTCGAGAAGCCTCACTTGGACGACCCCTCTTGCGTTTCTCATCCACCAGTCCGAGTTCCTCAATGTTCTCCACAACTTGTAAATTGTGCAATAGAGAAACCGAAAGAGCATTGATATTGTACAACAAATTATTCAGTTCATAAGGAGATTCCGATACAGCATAATATATAACAAAACAAAAGAATAATAATCATTTTATTCCATAGCAACATTAAATCCTTCGCGCAAAAAGTCATGAGAATGAGATAAAATTATGTCTCTAAGAGAACTTGACGAAACTTGTAAAAGTACACCAGCGCGTCTCGAGTCTAAAGCATGAACCACTTGGAAATCGTTCGCCGAAACATCCAAATTAAGTTTCTCACGACAAATTCTAACAATTAAATTTCACTTTCTATAAAGCCAAATAAAAATATCCCAATCTTGCTTCCACACGACGCAATCTATATAAAACTCCTTCAGATCTCGTAAGAGAAACCCCGCAGACTACATTAGTTACACAAGGCAAAATTTCAGAATGAACTAGTGAATTTTCAAACAAAGTTAAATCAAAATCCTCAATACTTTGGTCAACCGATGCATTTATTAGAGAAATTGCATTTTCATTGTTACTAATCGAATCAAAAATACTAATTTCTGGTTCGTCAGACATTTCACTGATTATAAGTCACAATCACACCAAACACTACTTACTTAATGAAGAAGATCCTCCTGATGTAGTAGTAGATATGGTTTTGTCTTCCTCTTGTGTAAAAATAATGGTGGATGCCGATGAAGAACAGCGATCTTCCATTGTTGAATCCGTAACAGAGACTAATTAAGAACACTCCCTAAGTCGACACCTCATGAAGTCACATGGTCGTAAAACCTGATGACGATATAAAGAAGACAAAGTTCATAAAGGATCAAAAACTACTTACCTCAGAAAAACGGAAAAGGTTACATATTACGTCTCCAGACAAAACAATAAATGAGCACAATTCAGTAATTTCAAAACATAAACATATCACATTACACTATACAATTCTTATATCACCAAAATTAAAAATTGTTTCGATGCCTTGTAAAATTCTTCGAATCTCAAAATTCATCGGGACGATGAATACTCTAAGGAGGGAGGACTGTTACATCCCAAGATATAACTTTTTAATTTTAATTATAAAAATTTCAAATAAAGTAATCAATTTTAATATAATTAATGTTTTAGATATTAATTGATTCATTATTATTACTATTATTGATAGGTAAGGTTTAATAAATTAGTAAGTTGCGCATATAAGTTACCACCTAAGACAATTGAAGTAATAATCTACCATGATCTAGAGAGGTGCGATGAGTGGTCGGCGGTCGGTTCATTATCTACACTAATGGTAATTAATCTGTCGCCGTGCACTTATCATAAGCAGCTCAAAGTGATACAAGCGTAAGCAGGTTCTTGAATTAGACACTAGAGTCCTGAATTTAAAAACTGTAATCAAGAATGCATGTAAAATGACTAGGTATATAAAAGATGTAACAAATCATTGTAAAAGGGGGTATCATATTACTCATCTTTGATTGAACGATTAGTGTTTAAGAAAAATGATCCATCTCGTACGTGCTTTCTACATTTTAGCAAGCATACGTGACTTCTATATTTTAACACGAATACGTGCCTTTTGACCGTCTCATCCCCAATCCAGTAGACGTTTAGCTACTATATAAACCCCTAACTATCTTAGAGCAATTGTCAAATACTCCGGTGAGCTTCTACCCGAACAGTGTCGTGAGTCGGCCCTTCGATCGTTTAATTAAGTTGTAATTTCGGTGTTTAATGAATAAGAAGACTTTTTTTCTTCATAAAAGAAGTAATTAATACTAATTATTGGCAATTCCAATTATTTCAATCGTCGTATCATTAAAACAGTCTTTTTCATTATTTTCTTTTTAATTTTGATTAAATTAGTGCAAGTTATTTCGAGACATTAAGAAAACAAGTTTTCTTTTGTATCAAGGTACGGTGTTCGAAACAACACTTAGAATCTGTGAATTAACTGTTTAAAAATAGTCGTTTAGTGCTTTAAGTGCTAAAATAACGAACTAAAAACAAAACATCATAAATCATCCTTGTAAGCAGCGAAGCATAGCTGGTTGCAGCGCAATAATTGTATCATTATTTTACGTACGCAACAAATTGTAAGTAAGAAACAATTGTTAATATAAAATTGTTTAATGAATAAATAATATATATAAGGAATATGCATATGTTTAATTAACGAGAACCCGTAGTTCTTTCAAAATCAAACGAATCCACACTTAAAAATAAATGTCAAGTCTTACCAACTTGACTAATCAGCTAATTTCCTCCATTTTACTAAACAATTAGTAAAATTAACTAAACCTTAGCTCGAGTCGTAACAAAAACTATGTAAACTAAATTATCAAAATATAAAATGTAACCAAAAATAAAATTGTTAGTTAAAATTATAAAAACATCTAAAATAATTTTTAATATAAAATTGTAAATGAAAATTAACATTTATAAGAAAGTAAAAATTTTATAGTTTTTGGTCGCACATTTCAGAAATTTTGCCTTAATTACTAATATAATACATTTTTACAATAGATATAGTTGAAATAGAAGCTGTTAAAACAATAAAGAAGAGAAAAACATCAGTAGAATTAATTTCGGATCAGAGAGACTGATACAATAAATGGAAAAAAATTTAAGTAAATATTTATTTATTTTATTATTAGTTTTTTTAGTTTTGTTTGTTAATTTAATTGAAATCATTATTATTCTAATTCTTATTATTCTTGTTCTTTGTATATAAATAATAATTGTATGAGTTAATAAAAAGTTTCATTTTATTTTAGAAATATTTTCTGAATTTTCCAGTAGAAGGTTCGTCTAATATTTCTATAATAGTACCATTCGTTTTAAAAAAGGCACTATCCTTATTTTACCTTCCACGGAAAAAACTGCATGGTTGGGTCAACTATATATTTATTTATTTTATCATTCTGTAAAAACTTTCTGTTTCAACTGATACATCTAGTAGTTAATATTAACTAATTCGCTTCGAAAATTATATTACTAAAGATCAGTCTGACCCTACTAAAAATCATTAAATTTTTCTAACAATTAGCATGGGTATATATTGTAACGTGACACGTTACACCTGAGTAAAATTATTTGAGTGTATATTTTAGAGGAAACATAGTTTTCTCCTTTTGGACACTTTTCTGCGAAAATCTCTGCTCTGCGACTCGACCTCGATAAAATGTAATTTATTTTATTTTTCGTTTACTGCTTTGCTTATTTTTTATGTTTGATACGAGCGATTCTCTCTTGGATTTGTATTCCACAACTACGAGGAGGAATGATATTGGCTTTGGAGATGTTAACCGTCCTACTATTTCACCACACTGGCTGTTCGATGCTTCGCTTGGCTGTTTGATGCCGACCATTTTGGCTGTTTGATGCCGACTATTTTGGCTGCTTGACGCCGCACTTTTGGGCTGACCGTGCTCATTTTAACCCTGGCTGTTTGGATGCCTCACCTTTGAGCTGTTCATGCTCATTTAAACCTCTGGCTACGCCAGAACTAATTTTATTGTTGGCTGTTTGGATGCCGCCCTTGCGTTTGGTTTTGGACCAAACTCATTCTGTTTGGTTATTATGACACCCACACACACATTCACATGGAAGGATGTTTTCTCTGGTCGCTGTTATCAATAGTTGTTGGATGTTCCAACAGATTCGTCGACTTTTCCCAGATCGAAAGCCTCGATTAAATTGGTACCTGTCCTTTGGAAGACAACTTCTCCGGTCCACCTATCGTTTCACAGACAAAAAGAGCTCCAGTTCATCGCATTTGTTAAATTTTATAAACAAATTAATTTAAAAATCTATGGAACGAAGACTATGAGTTGGCCCATCTCGATTCTTTTGGGGAAATCTTCTGTATATTGTCGGGTATAAATAAATAAGAAAGAAATAAAAATTAATCACGCCCAAATTTGAAAAAATTAATTTGTGTGTAAAATTTTTTTTTTTTGAAATTACTTAAAAGTTAAAGAAAAACTATGATTTTCTTTCTTTGACAAGTTTTTTCTAAACTCAAAACTTTCAAAGTTATAAGCTATTAGGATTATAATTCATAGTTTTCGTTCTATAAATTTTTTATAGAACGAAAACTATGAGTCGGCCCATCTCGGATCTTTTTGGAAAATTTTCTGTATATTGGTAGGTATAAATAAATAAAAAAAAATCAAAATCGCTTCCAAATTTAAACAAAATTAATTTGTTTATAAAAATATAGTTTTTGTTATTAATGTTTATTTACTCTCCCTGCCTCACGCAGGGTTCGAGACTCCCTAATACATTATCATCTGCTTAACCTAATTAATACAAAATTCCTTAAAACTACATCGCAACGCTTAATCTAACTTATTCTAATTATCGCAATAACAAAATAAGCAATCCGCCAAGAGCACCGGGTTTCCGTTTCCAGTTCCATAAGCCCTTTTTTGGCTTCGTCAAAAAATATAAAAATATAAAATAAACGTAAATCCGAATTTAATAACCCTATAATAATCCCTTTTTTCCCGCCCCTTTAATTCTCTTAACATATAATCCCATTCCTCATTCTCTCCAATTCATACATCCATCTTTCGCTCTTCCCACTCTCATTCAATATCCACATCATTCTATCCCCTAATCCTCCTTGCACTCCCCCCACATCCATTTCCCCTACACATCTCGCTAACACATGCTCCCAATCCTCCACCTCATAACCACATATTCTACACATTTTCTCCTGCTCATCCATCCAATACTTACACGCTCTCACTCCCTCACCCATTCTAAATCTGCATACCCTATTCCATCTATCAAACTTTCTCATTCTCACTAAGTACCCAGGCACCCCCACCCCCCTTACCATTCTGTACCAACTATTATATTTAGACCCCGTTATCCTATTCCACCTCTCCTGCTCATCTTTTTTCTTCCATCCTCTCATTACCTCACTGACATTCCCACCCCACCTTTTCCCCTCCTCCATCGCGTCTCTCCTTTCCTTTTCCCATTTCGATAGCCCGCCTCTTCCCTTCCCTTCCCTCTGCTTCACTAATCTCAAGCACTCCCTCGCTATATCGCTCCCTCTTCCCTGCTCAAGCTTAGCTTCCAACCCCATTGCTCTCTTTCTCTGCCTCAGCACAATCTTCTCTCTTCCCACCTCTTCCCTTAACATATACCCCGGACAATTGCGTTCTACCCCCATAGTCCATCTCAAAAACCTTTCATGCAAACTTTCAATCTTTCCGATCTCACTCCAACCCCATACTTCCACCCCATAACTTAACACGGCCCACACCAATGCATCGAACAACCACACACGCTTCTTCCAATCATTCTTAAATCTCCTCTCCCCAATCCCCCAAACCTTCCCCATCATCTTTCCCCCTTTTTCCATATGTCTCTCAACATTCAATTCCTGCCCCCCATCCCAATTAAACCAATATCCCAGATAACAAAACTTATTCACTTCTTCCACTCTTCTCTCATTTAACTTCCATACCATTTATTCCATCGCCCCTCTTCTTCCAAATCTTAATACCTTTGTTTTGTCCACATTCACACTTAAATCTTTTTCCCTTACATACCTCTCAAATTCCCCCAATAATAATTTCATTCCACATTCATCCTCTGCCAATAAAACCACATCATCCGCATATGCCAACGAATATACCCTACCCTTACCCAGAATCACCCCCCCCCTTTTCCTTTCTTTCTCATTATCTCTTCCAAATCAGCCATTAACACATTAAACAATATTGGACTAAGAGGGCAACCCTGCCTCAGCCCCCTACCCAGCCAAAACTCTTCCCCAAATTCCCTCCCAATTTTTACCCTTTCTCTTGTATCCGTATATAATTCCTTTACCCTCTCGATTAAACCCTGATTTATTCCCATATTCCTCATCGTCTTCCATAATATACCCCTATTTACCGATGGGAACGCCGCTTTAAAGTCCACAAATACCGCTATTAATTTCCCTTTTTCCCTCTTTAAATTACTATTAACTAAAAAATTTAAAACAAAAATGTTATCCATCGTACCCATCCCCACCCTAAAACCTGTTTGATTATGTGGTATCATTCCCCCCCTTTCCACTTCTTCCTCCAGTCTTTTTCTTAATACCTCCGCATATATTTTGTACCCCACTGGCATGAGCGTGACTCCCCTATAATCTTCAACTTTTCCCCCTTCCCCCTTTTTTATTATTGGTACTATTAACCCCGTCTTCCATTCCTTCGGCCAACCCTCCCCCCTCCAAACCATATTCACAATTCCCAGCATCTCTTCTCTCACCGCTTCCCTCCCAAACTTTAGACATTTCCCTTCTATCCCATCCCCTCCCGCCGCTTTATTTCTCTTTATCCTTTCTATGGCCCCATCTATCTCCTCCCTAGTAATCTGCCTATCCTCACTTCCTATTTCTATTCTCCTACCCTCCCCCCTAATTCTCGACCCAACCCCCCCACTTAAACCCTTAAAATACTCCGTCCACTCCCATCTCAATCTCCCTGCTCACTCCTTTCCGCCTTTTTCTTTCCCTGTTTACCACTTCCCATTCCCTACCCTCGTTTATTGCTGCCTCCACTTCCTGCATAAACTTTAAATTACCCTCCTCCCTTTTCTTCCTCACTAATTTCCCATGCGCTCTATGTGCCTTGTTATACTGCCCCCTTTCTATTCTACCCATTCTCCAGCCTTTTACCCAATTCCTTAGCCCTGCCCTACTTCTGTCACACTCTTCATCCCACCATCCCTTTCTTTCCTTCTCACTTCCCCTCTCTCTTTCCTCCAACTCCTTTCTTACTTCCTCCATTGTCTTCCTTAACCTTTCCACCCTCACATAAACCCCTCCTCCTTCTTTAAAGATCTCCGCCTTCTCCTGTACCCTTTTCCCAAATTCCAACAAGCTATCTCTCTTCCAATTCCCCATTTTTATTCTGACCTTCTTCTCTTCATACTTATATCCCCTCCTCTTCCCTCCCCTTTCATTTTTCCCTTCCATTTCCACTATCAGTGGAAAATGCCCCGAATCACTCTCATCTCCCACCCTCATCCAGTTTATTGACTTCTTAGTCCCCTCATCTGTTATGACATAGTCAATAACCGTCTCCCCCCTCCCTATAAACGTGTATTCCCCTTCTTTATCTCCCTTTATGTTCCCATTGCAAATTCCCCACCCCATTTCCTCCAAAATGCTCAACAATTTCTTGCCATCCTTATCCACTCCTTTGTGTTTAGACGCCCTTTTATACTTTTCCTCTTCCTCACACCATTCTCCTCCTCCCAATTCAACTGTCCACGCATTAAAATCCGCCCTATTATAATCTTTCCCCCTTTCTCCCTCTCTATCCACTCTTCCATTTGTCTCCACCCCCTTCTTTCTCCCCTTCTTCTATAAATACCCACCACTGTTAATTTTTCATCTCCCAATTTCACACCCCTCACCATACAACCCTCCTCCTTTCTGCACTCCACGCCCACCTCTTTTATATTTAGCCCCATTTTAACCCCTGAAATCATTCCCCCCGCACTTCTACCCTTAATTTTTTCCTTTTTAGCCCCTTGACACTCCCAAATAAAACCTTTCGGTAGTCTACTTTTTACCCCTTCCCAATCTTTTGTTTCCACCCTCGTTTCACTTAACATTACCACTTCCCACTTATTCATATCCCTATAAAAACCCTCTTCCTTATTCTTCGTTCCCGACACATTCCAAAACGCTATTTTTATTCCCCCCCCTTCCCTTTCTACTTCTAAACCCTTCCCTCCTTTGTCCCCAAACCCCTCTTCTCTTTCCTCCTTTCTTAACTCCCCTGTCTCCCAATTCACCCCCCACCTCTCCCCGTTGACCCACACACAATCTCTACCCCTTCTTACCATGCTACCCTTATTTCTCTTTTCCCACATTTTCCTATTAATCCTCCAATTCACCCTTCTTTCCTCCCACGTTCTGTCTTCCTCTATCCACACTTGCTTTCCTTTTAATCTACCTTTAACTCTTAACACCTCTCTCTTCTGCTCCTCGTTCTCCAATTCAACCACCCATAGCCCCATTCTACCCTCTTCTACCCCACCCACACCTCTTACTCCTTTTACCCCGACCCTTACCCCCAAATCCCGCAACAACTCTTCCACTTTCCCTTTCCCCTCGTCCTTCATCACTTTCAATCCTCTAATCAAAACATTATTTTTCCTCTTTTCCCTCTCCATTTGTCCCAACTTCCACGTCAGCTGCTCCACCTTTCTTTCTATGTCCCTTTCTACTCCCGTTTCTTTTTCCACTTCCAATTTTTCCTTTCCCATCTCCTTTTCCAATTTCAAAACCCTTAATTTACACTCCTCTAATTCCTTTATTATTTCCGAATTAAGTTCGTGTTGTCCCTTATCCATATCTTCTAACCTTCCCCAAATTATTTCCTTTTCCCTTTCCCACTTTTTCTCCCATTCACTCCACACTTTTTTCATTCCCCCCAATTCCCCTTCTACCCTTTCCAACCCAATGTCTACCTTTCTACTCAACTTCGCTATATTTTTATTTGTCTGCTCTCCCAGTTTTAACAATTTCTCCATCCACATTTCCTCCCTTTCCTCTATCTCCCCCACTTCCTCTTCGCGGCTCATACCCTCGCTAACTGCCTTGTTAGTCTGTACCCCCGATTCAAGCCAGGCATGCATAAAGACTGGAGATTTCCCTGGATCCACCTGACCCAATCTCTCCAAGCCCGTTTTTCTGCCCCGCTGTTTCGATATTTCCTTATCGAATTTCAGAACGCTGTCAGACACTTGTGCAACCAACTAGAGCCTCTTGCCTTTTGCGTCTCCCGTCTCTCCCTTTTCAGGCCCGCTCGCGCCTAGTGGCTTCACCTCACTCCCGCCTTCCTTTTCTCCTGCCGCCGTCTCCCCTTGCGCCCCGTTCACGTCTACCAATATCGCCTCACTTACTTCGCTCGTTTCTCTCGTTTCTCCCTGCCCACTACGTTCTTTAATAGGCGATCTTTCTAAGAAAGCCATTCCTTCTTTACCCACCCACCACACTAGTCAAATTTATACACTAACTTTCTCAAAACACCCTCCCTTATACACCTTACACCCCTTACAACACTCTCTCCCCCTGCTCCTGTATTACCCAACCCTTATTTTAGCACACCCCTACACCCCAAACCCCTCACACACTCCTTCCCCGTATTAATTTCCTTTCACTCTCTCACTCACCGGCTTTACCTAACCTTCACTCACACACACAATTTTACAGATTTTCTCACCAAAAACACCCTTTTACCTCACTTTTATCACCACCAAATATCCAACACTACCCAATACACCCAAACACTTCACTCAACACCCTCCCTTTACAAAAAACTAACAAAAATTTTCAAATTTCTCCAAGATCGCTACACCGCACGTGCTAATTGTACCGGTACCGGAAACGGAAACTATAGTTTTTGTTATTAAAAATTGAAAAAAAATTTTTTTAATCTTTTAAAAGTTGAAGAAGAACCAAAACTTTCTTTCTTTGACAACTCTTTTCCAAACTCAATACTTTTAAAGTTATAAGCTATTGAAAATAGGTCTATTTTTAAAAATCCAAAATTTCGAAAATTCATAACCCAAATATGAAGATTTCGACTATATCAGCAGAGAGTGACATCTATTAGATGTCAATTGAACTCTTTGGTTTAGAGTTAGGTGTTACATATGATAATTATTTCGATATGGTTGTCGATAAGTAATTATCAATTTTTTTTTTGAAATTTAATATTTAATTTAATATTTTTCTATTAAGAACGAAAAAAAAATATCTTTAACCGATTCTAAAATGTAGAAAAAGTTCCCGTGGAATTGCCCATATATATTTTACTTATTTTTGTAATTTTCTTTTGTTACGTAACAGAAATTCATAATGGACTGTTCATCAAATGAGGCAATCGATTCAATCGGGTTTTGGGATAAAACAGTGTAAGTAATCTTTGTGAAATAGACTATGTGTATTTTAACATTTACAATATAAATGAGGAGCTGGATGCTATAACGTGTTTCGCGACATAATTGTCGCTTAACACATTATAGCATCCTGTCCTTCAAATGTTATGAGTTAAAAATGCTTAAACATTTTAATTTGTATAAAATATTAAATAATTAAATTTTTTTGCAGTGAGATAGTTACATTTGTGGACAGAGTGATTCCTAGGAAAATGTCTGTCAAAACGGAATTGCTGAGATTCTACTTGGACAATAATGAGGGTAGAATCATACAATGTGTTGTATGGGGCACTGATGAAATTAATAGCTTGGAAGAACATATCTGTGTATCTAATGTAAGTACTTTTAATTGATTTATATTTGTTCTTCTTATTATTAATATAATATATATTTTTACATAATTATTGTTATATATAATATATTATTTTTTATACTATGTATTGTTTAATTTTATATGGTTCTTTTATTTTTATAAATTTTTTTTATTTATGGTTTAACTATTTATAGTTATTACATAATTTTATTATTCTTATTTATTAATTTCAAAATTTTCATTAAAATTCTTATTAAGAATTCAATTATTATTATAAATAACGACATTATATGTAAGAATTGAATTATTTTTATAAATAGTAACAAAATGTAATAACAAAATTTTAATAACATTTCATGAACGAATACAATTATTTTCAAAAATTTTAATAAATCTTTAGAAAAAATTTAATTATATTCTTAAATATTTAGTAAAATCTTTTCAAGTATTTTTAATAAAATTTTTTTAAAAATTCAATTTTTTTCATAATTTGTTATAAATTCTTTATAAAAATTACACGAAATTAATTCAACTTTTTTATTTATTTTTATTTTCTACTAAAACTATTTTTAAAAATAAATTTCATTTAAAAAATCAGTAAATTAAAATTTTAAAAATTTTAGAAGCTACACATTGACGGAGCATTCAACAAGGGAAATGTAAATTTTGAATTACAGTTGTTTTCCACAACTGTAACTACTCTTCTCGGGAGACGCGAAGTTGAACACAATAAGTAAGTATATTATTTTAAATATATTTTTTTGAAATACTTAATAATTATACAAAAATTTGGGAGTCTTATATATAAGGATAAAGTTTATATAGAAAAATTTATTTATTTAAAGTTTGGAGTGAATTTTTTTAGAAAATGCTTCAAATAATACTCTGTAATAAAAATTCTATCAATATTATTAAATCAAAATAATTTTTCAGCACTTTTTGCTTATATAAAAAGCAAATTCGTGGTCCAATCCTTTGGCATCAAACGTCATTTTTGCACTTACGGATGCGGTTCCGTTACCGATGGGAATTATAAACTGGAAGTCCGGATTGCTTCCTTTCAGAACAGTTTGACCTGCCAAAAAGGTCAATCAGTGTATCTGACTGGAAAAGTGAGATATCAAGGTAAATCAAGTTTTGGAGAATTTTAATTGCAAATTTTAGAAAGTTGATTTATGAATTCATTACTCTGTAAATTTGAGTTAGTAAAAATGCTTACTAATTTGAATTAGTGACTGACTTTTTGCTTTTAAATAAGTGAAATTTTCTATTAAAGTAGTAGAAATTTACAAATTTTAAAGCAAAAAGTCAGTCACTTATTCAAATTAGTAATAAATTTTACTAATTCAAATGTAATAAATAAGTTAAATTTTGTAAATCATTTTAATTTTAATTGCAAATTATTTATAATTCTAGAAAATATAAATACTAATGTTTATTTTATATTTCACAGGCGAAAGAATGTTTCTGCAATTGAACTCCGAAGCCGGCATTAGAGGTATTAGAAGCTCCCCCTCTCGCACTCGTCGATGTTCTGAAGGCATTTCGAGAATTTAAACGAGTAAACAATGGCTAAATGAGGAGAGAAGATGTGGCATAGAGAAATTAAAATAAGAACATTTATTATTCTTTGACATTAACGTTATTGTGATATTATTGTTATCTCAAATGAAAAGTCGATTTAAAGAATTTTTTAGAATTAAATGAAAAGTCGATTTACAGAATTTTTTGCAGTTAATTTTATTTTCATTTAATTTAATTTTATGAAAATCAAGTTTATTTCCATATACAGAAGTTGTAATTTTTTTGAAAAAAAATATTTATTATTCTCTGAGAATAATGTAAATTGTGATATTATTGTTATCTCAATTGTAAAAAATTATTTAAATCGACTTTTCATTTAATTTTATTTTACAAAGATCAAGTTTATTTCCTTATATATAAGTTGTACTTTTTTTGAAAAAAATTTTAAAAAATAAGATTTATTATTTTCTGAGAATAATGTAATTGTGATATTATTGTAATTTCAATTGTAAAAAATTCTTCAAATCGACTTTTCATTTAATTTCATTTTCATTGTATAAAAATCAAGTTTATTTCCTTATACTTAAGTTGAATCTTGTTTAAATTTAAAAAATAAGTTTATTATTTTCTGAGAATAATGTTATTGTGATATTATTGTTATCAACTGTAAAAAATTCTTCAAATTGACTTTTTATTTAATTTAATTTTATAAAAATTAAGTTCATTTCTCTATAGAGAAGTTGCATTTTTTTAAAAACGTTTTGGTTTCAAATTATTAGAAATTATTATTATGTTATTTTCCAAAAATTTAAAGAATTTTGACAAGGTCTAATTTAAATACGAATTTAACATTTATAAATTGACTAAAAACATTAATTTTTGTAGAATGTAATAAAAAACTTTAAAATACATGTTATACTTTTTTTCAATTTAATTTGTATTAATCTTGATTATTTCTCAAATTTGAATTCTTCAACAAACAACAATTTGGTCTCGGCTAACATGTTAGTCACTTCTAAAATTAATATTAGCAATTTTAAAAATAACAGAATTTAAAATTTTTAATTCAAATCTTTTTTCATGAAAATAATATATGAATAATCGAAATTTCATGAAATTAAATTGTAAATAAATTATGGATTAGAAAATTCTTAAAAAAATTTTCAAAAATAATCAGTAAAAATAGTATCTTCGAAAAAAATTTTAGTTACAAATTCTAGAAAATAATAACTGAATTAAAATGATGGAACTCAAAGTAATCTATCTGTTTATGTCTTATAAGAATACATTTAAGTTTTTTAATTTCAGAAATGTTTTAATTTGAAATTTTAGAAAATCTTAATTTGTATAGAAAAATGATAATAATTAAATATTTTTTAAAAAGGAAGTTATTGATGTATTCGCATAATTTAACAATTAAAGAAGTTCGTAAATAAATGTAACAGAACTTTTTTTTAGT
Source organism: Leptopilina myrica (nomen nudum) (assembly GCA_032872475.1). Classification (NCBI taxonomy): domain Eukaryota; kingdom Metazoa; phylum Arthropoda; class Insecta; order Hymenoptera; family Figitidae; genus Leptopilina; species Leptopilina myrica (nomen nudum). The sequence continues at coordinate 12,281,543 of CM065467.1, forward strand.
GAAATTTTTTCCATTATTTTATATAAATTTATAAATATTATTTCATTAATTTTTTAAAAGCTTTGAATTTTATTAAAACAATGGCAATTAAGAAATACAAATAATAGTTCAAATGCTCTTAAAGTTCTGCGATTATAGGTCTTGGGTTAGCTATATGTGCGTCTGGGTTTCGATCCCCGTAGGTCCTAGGTTTCAGATTTTAATACAATTGTAAAAATTTAGTGCGTAATACTTTCTACCTTGAGTCTCTCAGAAGGTAAAGTCGATGGTGCAAAATTTGAATTTTTTTTATTTTTATAATTATAAAAATTATAAAAATTTTCATTTATTTAATACAAATTAAGATTTAGTTGATCCAGAACTGTTTTAAGTTTGAGCAAACAATTTTGTATTTCGATTAAATAATTAATTATTTGATTCAATTAATGAAATATTAATCTTAATTAAAAGAACTAATTGTGATAAATAATTGAATATTTGATGCAAATAAAGATTTAGTTGTTAAAAAAAATTATTTTATTGATGCAAATGAGTGAATGAGTGAATTTTTATAGGATCATTATGATTAAAATATAGATTATTTCGCGTAATAAAATCAGTCGAGTAGAAGAGATTTCTGGTTTTATGATGAGAACTTCGTCGATTTTGTTTGAAAGTTTTGCGTAACCCTTTTTGGTAAAAGTTGTTGTTGAGGAATTAACCCGGCGGTCTCGTTTCCTCAAGATAATTATTTTGTTAGTTTTATTGTTGTTGACGTTTGCTCATCGGTGAGCCTGGCGCCCAACAATTTTGAAATTTTGTAGTATTTTGCCCCTTTCTCTTAAGTATGGTTCCGAAGATGGTTGCTACATATCTCTGAACGGCATAGAAATAGCAATTTTGAAAATTTTTACTAGTTTTGAATTTGCCTTGATTATTTTTATTTTGAAAATATTTAAGCCATTGTAGAATTTTTTAATCTCACAATGGCGCCCAACGTGGGGCCGGCTGCCGTAAAATTTCGCTGAGAGAGTGTTACTTATAGGCATTAACGTGTAATTTTTTCTCTAGAAAATGCAGCCCGTCAAACTTGGACCCAAAAAATTCAAAAAATTTGGAACATTCTTATTAACAGAAATTTAATTTTTAAAATTCAAACGTATTTTTTTATTAAATTTTCTTGAAAAATCTACACCATATGATGTTTTAAATATTTTTTAAAATAGTTTTTAGTACAGAAAAATTGTTCAAAATTTTTTGAATTTTTTTGGTCCAAGTTTGACCGCCTGCATTTTTTAAGAAAAAAATTACACGTTAATGCCTATAAGTAAGTCTTATAGTGTAACAAATGACCTTTAAAATAAGCCAAAGATCATTAAAAAGCGTATATTATTTTAGAAGTTATTCAAATTTTTGTAAAACATTGAAAATTACGATTTTTTAAAAATATCTAAATTAAATATTGGCCAAATGACTTCTAAAACATCTTGTTCTCTTTAAAATTTTATCATCTTTCAAAAAATAAAAATAAAAAATTTTTAGGATCCATACAATTTTGGTTTTAAAATGTTTTTCAATCATCTGAAAATGGGTGGTCTCTCAATTTTGACCGGTAGTGTACACTTTAGCAAAAAGTATGTTTTTGTATGAGTTTTCTGGTCAAAGACCAAATCCGTCCGGTTTAGCCCCGGTCTCCCCTACTTAATTTAATTCTTAACGTACGATGGAAAATTTTACTAAAATTTGAGTTTAGTTATTTCGAAATATTTGTGATGGTTTTTATTACAATAGCTCGTGTTTACATCCTTGCGTACGAAAGTGAGTCATAGGCACGAAACTTACGAATTTAACAAACCTGAAACCTCTTGATTGAAATATTATTTGATATTGTGCGCTGAAAAATTTTATGTGATTTCGATTTAAAAAATATATATTTGAATTTGCTATTGTATTTTGATGATTTGATTTTTAAGTGCTGTATTTTATATGCCTTATTTGTGTGTACCCAAAATTTATTTAGTTAACAAACTGTTGACTCCATAAATTTAAACAATCCTGCCAACAAAATTGTTTATTCTTAGAATAAATATTTTATCCCTCCACACCAATTATAATAGGGTTTCGCGTACATAGTTTCAAAAAAAAGTATATGTAATTCGATTAATAGTTTTGAAACAGTTCTACATCTAAATCTATATCTATAAGAGGTAGAATATATTTTGCGTAGTTTAGTTTCGATTATGATTATATTTCTTACGCATTTACTAATATTAATGCTCTTCACGTACTTAATTTCGGTAGTAAGCCAGTAGAAATATATTGTGTAATTATTTTCGAAACGTTTTTTTCGGCAATTCATATTTAAAATAAAATCGTTAAAATTGTTTTCGAGTAATTAATATTAATGCTCTTCACGTACTTAATTTCGGTAGTAAGCCAGTAGAAATATATTGTGTAATTATTTTCGAAACGTTTTTTTCGGCAATTCATATTTAAAATAAAATCGTTAAAATTGTTTTCGAGTAATTAATCCTAAAGATAAACTTTATAAAATAATTCTCGCCTATTTTTTTTCAACAAGATAGTTAAGAATAACTTCTTGTAGTCAATTTTAGAGATAAAATTTATAGATTGTTAAAACAATAGAATAAAATGGATTAGATCTAGAGTAGATAAAATTATCAGAATTTTATTAGGAAAAATTAATTGTTCGTTCGAAATTTAAGCATAACTTTCAGTTGAAGCGTTCTTTTTTTTGCTTCAATATGAATTTGTCCCCAAAGAGACTTCGCGAGTAGGCTTACTTCTTGCGAAAAGCGGATTTGATATTTAAATTAGAGTCTCGCCAACAGCCGATTAGCGGAATAGTTCCTGTGCTTTGCGAAAGACTTTATCGCTACGAGAAAGATCGCATAGTTTCGCCAGCTGATTCCAGCATGGGTTCTGCTGCACGCCATGACCTGCGAACTATCGCAGAAAATAATTCGTCCGATTCTTCTCGCCACGAAAGAGATCGTCGCGGTAATGTTGCGGAAAGTTACAGAAATACCGCAGGCGAAGATAACCAGGAGTTAGTTTCATTTGACTCGCTGGCAGTAGGAGCCATCCCCCCTCCGCTCCTCCCACCACTTTAGAGACCTTGATTCCTACCACTACTGCCTCACTCTCCTACGCCGCTGTCTCCCCATACCCTTGCCTCGTGACTAGCGCTCTCCCCACCTACACAGGTACGATCCGCAGGACCAGAGTAGAGGAAATACACCGTATAGAAAATTATGCTAATAGAAATAGAGAGCGCAGTGATAGAGACTTCTTCGATCAAGACGATACTTATGAAAGAAATCGCGAAACTCAACAAGCACGAAGTAGGCGTAGCGAAACGCCCATGTTGAACGAATTTGACAGGTTGAGCATAGGTGTTAATAACGTAAACAGAAACATTTTGATAACGACGACTACTCCAACACTAAGACTCGCGCGTATGAGAACTTCGGTCCCGTTTCGCAAAACAATGCTCGTGAACTTAATAGAGAATGTTACCGTAATAATTCCCGCCATAGGCCAGAAATCAAAAACGTCCGGTTTCAAGGAAATCGTCCACGCTCACCCGACGCATATGGAGAATCTCGTTATGACAATCGTCGCCAATATCGTCGCGGTAGAAATCATGCCCAAAAACTGATTACTACCCCTCTGACGGTAGCGAAGCTTCTCTCGATCGCGAGAATCACTTTCGACAAAGGACTCGACCTTATGGTACGTCTGCAGCCTCCGCTTACGGAACCATGCGCAAGTCGAATCTAAAATTCTCAGGTACCAGTCAAGAGGACTCTGAGTCGTTTTTGCGCCGCCTCGAGGAAGGTAGGACCTTCTTTCCCATTCGAGACGAAGATCTATTGAAAATTCTTCCGTTTTTTTGTCTGGTGTTGCGCTAAACGGGTTTCGCGGATCTAGGCACCAGTGGCGTACTTTCGATCAATTTACGTATGCATTTAGGACTCGTTTCGCGGACGCTGATTTCCAGTTCGAGCTCAGACAGGAAATCTACCGTAGAACTCAAGGTGAGAACGAAAGAGTCGCGGATTACTTAACATGTATGTGGTCTTTGTTCGAGCGCGTATCCCCACCACTTACGGAAGCGGAAGAAATAAGCTACGCTCACCGTAACTTACTTCCAAGACTCCAAGTAGCCGTGCGAAGGTACGAAGCTATCTCTCGCGAACATTTAGAAAATCTCGCTACAGCCGCCGAGAAAACATATCGCGTCGCCAAATCCTACAGACCACCCCTCACTCCTGAGCGTTCACTACTACCAGATCTTGCGTATCGAGAACCTCGCGGTCGCACTCTTCACAAACGGTGAAAAAACTTAAATCTTGTCGCGAATTCTTCTGAAGAAGAAGACGTAGATCATTTCTTCTTAACTAACGAAAAGAAAAATGTTAAACCAGTCGAGAAAAACAATAATAGTAGGAAAAATTCAAGCCCTATTAATGACAATAATAACGCAAAATCGAAATCACAGATCAAAAAAAGGTCTCTTCTAATTAAAGCCCGCCCGATACTTCGAAAAATTCTGCCCTTATCTGTTGGAATTGTGATGCCGAGGGTCACAGGAATTACGATTGTAAAGATGAACCGGTAAACTGGGCCAACGCGGTTCCTACGTATGAAATAGAGCCCGTTTGCAATTTACTCGATTTTTACGATTCTGATAATGTTTTTAGCGATTCTTCTTTACCCTTCGACTCGGATGGTAAAAATTGCAATTTCATAGCTAGTAGCCCGGATATAGAAAAACTCAATATAGACGTAGATAACATAAATATAAAATTTTCTTTCAAAAGTTTGAAAACTGCTGAACTCTCGTATAATGCTATTTTGTTAAACCGTACTGAATCTTTGCTCTTCGTTAACCTAGAAATACAAGGTATCTCTTTTACTGCCCTTGTAGATAGTGGCGCTTCACGCACCTTCATAGGATCGAAAGACATCAAATTAATCGAAAAACTTAATCTTAAAATTACTGAGAGTTCTAGAAAAGTTCAGTTTGCCAATGGCGATATTGAAGCCGTCTCTAATGAAGTTTTGTTACCGATTCATCTTAAGGGTGAAAATAGACCAATCAATGCTCGCGTATTGAATAGTCTACCCTAGTATTTAATCGTAGGATTAGATTTTTTACGTAGCTTCCAGATTGTGACAAATTTTGATAATAGATCTTGGTTCTTCCAAAATAAACCCAATGTTGCGTATAAGTTTGAAAACGAGGACGATATCAACAACATCTGTTTCGGAATTCGCGAATTTACGAAAGAACAGGCTGACGAATTAGCTGATTTTCTCAAGCGTGAACTCCCCCCTCCGTCCGATAAATTAGGTTTGACTAATAAAGTCCAACATGTGATCAATACTGGAGATGTTTTGTCGATTAAACAAAGGTACTTTTTAGTTTTGCCAAAAGTTCTCGCGGAAATGCATAAAGAAATCGACGAAATGATCAAAGATGACGTCATCGAGCCGTCAGATTCAGATTGGTCTTCGACTATTATTATGACTACAAAACCCGATGGCACATATCGCGTATGCCTTGATTTTTGGAAAGTTAACGGTGTCACTAAGAAAGACGCTTACCCTATACCGTATATTAGCGCCATTTTGGATAGGTTACGTCACGCTAAGTTCATCACTAAATTGGATATGCAAAAAGGTTTTTTGCAAGTCCCCCTCCACCCCGATAGCCGACCTAAAACCGCTTTTACTGTCTCGGGACGCGGACTCTTCCAATTTAAAAGGATGCCGTTCGGATTAACGAACGCGCCTGCAACCTTTCAGAGATTACTAGATGATGTTGTCAAAAATATGGACCCTTTCGTTTTCGTTTATGTAGACGATATTATTATCGTCACGGATACATTTTCCGAACATTTGGATTGGTTAAAGAAGGTTCTAGATGCTGTTAAGAAAGCAGGTTTGAAACTTAGCCTTGAAAAATGCGAATTTTGTTGTACGCAAGTTCGTTACCTCGGATATTTGGTTAACGAAAATGGTCTACAGCCCGACCCCGAAAATATCGAGCCCGTAGTCAATTATCCAGGACCGCGTACGATCAAACAATTGCGCAGATTTTTAGACATGGCCTCATGGTACCGCCGCTTCATTCCCGACTTCGCGACTATAGCATCACCTTTACATTCTTTGTTGAAAATGCCAGCGATTGTGGTATTGGTGCCGTTTTGACAGAAAATATAGATGTCGCTGAGCGTGCAATCGCGTACGCAAGTAGATCTCTTACCGACGCTGAGCGAAATTATTCTGTCACGGAGAAAGAGTGTTTAGCCGTGAAATTGGCTATAGAGAAATTCGAGTATTATTTAGCTCCCTCACATTTTACCGTTATAACCGATCATGCTAGCTTGAAGTGGCTCGACAACTTAAAGAAACCTTCTGGTCGATTAGGTCGATGGGTCTTAGCATTAATGGGTTATAATTATGAAATCGTTTATCGAAAAGGTTCTCTCAACCTCGTTCCCGACGCGCTTCCTCGTATTAGCGAAGATCAAAATATCGACACTTTGAACGCGATTAAGAATCCCTAAGAATCGTGGTATCTTAGACGATATATGACAGTAGCAGAATTTCCCGAAAAATTTCCTCAATGGCGTATTATAGACAAGCGTTTATATTATTATCGTCCCGAATTGTATCTCGAATCCTTAGATAAAGATCTAGACGCTTGGAAATATGTTCCTGGCGAATTCGAGCTGAAGACTATTATTTCTGAAGCTCACAGTGACCCTCAATCCGGTCATCTCGGAACACAAAAAACTTACATGCGAATTATAAAGAACTATTATTGGCCACATTGTTTTCGACATGTAGTAGCGCATATTAGGAATTGTAGTGTCTGCAGTTCGTGTAAAGTAGATCAATCCGTTCCCTCAGGCTTAATGGGCCGTCGAGTAGCTGAGGAACCGTGGATTGTTGTGGCGATGGACATTATTAGGCCACTCCCACGCAGTAAAGCACGATTTCAGTATATATTAGTAATTCAAGATTTGTTTACTAAATGGATTAAGTGCGCACCGCTGAGAGCCGCTAACGGTAAAAAAATTAGCGAACTATTTCGTGAACTCGTGATTAATAGATGGGGCGCTCCCCAAGTAATTATGACCAATAATGGCACCGAATTCGCGAATAATATAATTCGATCCATGGCGAAGGAATTAAATATTTTCCACTCAACTACTCCCACATACCATCCACAGGTTAACCCTGTTGAAACAGTGAATAGAGTGTTGAAAACTATGATTATATCTTATATCAAGAAAGATCACCGAGAATGGGATCAAAATCTTGCGGAATTTAGATTCGCGTACAACACTGCTCATCACAGTAGTTTAAAAGCCACTCCAGCCTTCCTGAACTTAGGTCGCGAGCCTAAGCCCGTCAACAGTTTGCGTAGAAGAGTCGAAAATACTACCGAGATAGAAACTCAATCTCCTTCTCAATGGAACGACAGAATGAAAAAGATGACTATAGTTCGAGATTGGATAGTTAAAAATTTGGATGATGCTTTTGAGAAACAATCTCGACTTGCTTTCCTTTTTTGGGCACATAGCGTAGCAACGTTTCGTGGATTTGCCCTTTTAAAATCGCTACTGATATTGTGAAAAAGGTGTCTAGGACGAGAAGACGACCCGGTCACGAGAAGCTTCCGTCCTGTCTTGCGGTTAAACTTGGTGAGTTGACAGTAATTTTGTTGAAGAATGCATATTCTAGATTTTTCGTTTGTTTTCATTGTTTGAACTTAGAGTATTTCGCGTAGAGAATATGAATTCTTCCTTTCTTTCTTTTCGAAATGACGCCACTTTCCGACCTCGTGGTCTTTTCTTTGCGACAATTTTCGGTTTTGTCTATTAAATTGTAATAATGAACTTAAGTTAAAAGGCTTCATGACGAATCATTGTTTCAATTATGTGACTTGTTTTATATTATTCTGAGTTTGTTAAATTTCGTAGTGCCTCGTGTTTTTTTTCAACCAAACCCTATTGATGTAGATAAATTCAAAATGCCGCGTATTAATTAGTTAGAATTAATTCAGGAAATCCAGTGTGAGTAAAATGAGTGAATTTTAATAGGATCATTAGGATTAAAATATATATTATTTCGCGTATAAAATCAGTCGAGTAGCAGAGATTTCTGGTTTTATGATGAGAACTTCGTCGATTTTGTTTGAAAGTTTTGCGTAACCCTTTTTAGAATTAATTATTACGAATTTTAGATTCGAGAATTGCATCGTGAAAAATAGATATTGTTTCAATTTGCTATATTGTATAGATTTGAAGTCGTGAACCTAATTTTTCTTGTAAGACTAAAATGACCATTAATTGAATATATCTTTTGTTAAATTTGAATTATGTTTTGTTTTTTGTCTCTCAAACACTCTCTCTAGACCCTAGCCTAATGCTTCTCCCCTTTTGAGTTAACCCGAGCTGTGATATGCTGTGAAATCCGGTAAATCGTACTTAAGTGCCCCTTTGTAATATTTTGACTAAATTCCGTTTTGATGCATTGATTTGATATTCGCTTCTGTTAGATGATTCGCGAACCTCAGATATTTTGTGTCGCACCCTGGGGCGAAAAGTTAAATGTATTTTTACATGTATTTAATTTTTTTATTTTTCGTTTTTTTGGGTTGGTTTGTTTAAAAATTATTTCTTTAACATTGGACAAGTACTCTGTCAAAAAACAAAACCGTTTACATGAAATAAACCAAAAAAAATTTTTTTTGTTGAAATTTTAATTTTTTAACTTTACAACTATTCTAAAGCTTTTTTTAAATAAACAAAGATCTTTTATTTACTAATTTACTTGTTTACGTATACTTTAACTTATCTAATACTTATCACCTATCAGAAAATAGTTTTAGTAGGCTAAAAATAGAAACAAAATTTTCAAAAAAGGACAAAACATGTATTTTCTGCGAAAATATCAGGAATTTTTTTATTGAAAGATGTAGAGGACAAGTTGCCCTACAATATTGATATACAAATATTTGCATCTAAGCGGATTATATTGCAAAAAAAATCATTTATGCAAAATTTAACTTTTCGCCCCAGTCTCCCCTATAATGAGTTAATTAATTAATTAAATAATTAATTACTAGAAAACCAATAAAGCGTCATTTTTTCCTAAACCGGTATTGAATTTAGACATTTATTGAGCTTTATCTTAAAGCAAAAAAGAAGAAAGAAATGTTTATTTTTTTCAAAAAATTAATAAATAAATTTTTGATTATTTATTTATTTTACAATTATTTATAAAAATAGATGTTCCGTTGGATGCGGAATTTAATCAGCTTTACGATGATAAGCTCATAATTGAAAAAAGTTTATTTGCTTGAAAAGTATTTCATTTTTTAGTAATTTCTTACTACTATTAATTAGTTAATTAATAAAATAAATAATTAATTATTTGAAAACCAATCAAGCGGTATTTTTCTTTTAACCGGCATTGAATGTACACATATAGAGCTTTATTTTAAAGCAAAAAAGAAGAAAGAAATGTAATTTTTTTCAAAAAATTAATAAATAAATATTTGATTATTTATTTATTTAACAATTTATAAAAATAGATGTATTTATACTCGTTAGATGCGGAATTTAATCAGCTTTACGATAATCAGCTCATAATTAAGAAAAGTTTATTTGCTTGAAAAGTATTTTATTTTTTAGTAATTTTTTACTGATTTTAATTAATTAATTAATAATTCGAAAACAAAAAAAACGGCATTTTTTACTAAAGGGTTATGGAAAGTACATATAATAAGCTTTATTTTAAAGCAAAAGAAAGAGAAAAAAATGCCGATTTTCAAAAAAAAGTCAAAAATATTTTTAATTTTAAAAAAATTAACTTAAATTGTTTATTAAAAAAAAAAATTTTACACCATTCGAAAGAGGAGGAAAAAACCTTTCGAAAACATATAGGGCAAAATTTTGTCCACTCTACTGTATTTTAGCTACATTAGCTAAAAAAATCCACTGTTCACACGTTACCAAAAACTTTAACCCCCTCCCTCCTCTACAATTTTTAATAAAATATTTTAATATTTTGTGGATAAAGTACTCTCCTATAGTATATAGAAACCCTGCATGATAAATTAGTAAGTTGCTCATATCAGTTATCATCTAAGACAATGGAAATTATAATCGACCGTGATCTAGAGACGCGAGATAAGTGATCGGCGGTCGGTTTATTGCCTACGCGCATGGTAATTAATCGGCTGTCGCCTGCTTATGATAAGCAGCGTAAGAAGATAAGAGCGTATGAAGGTTCGTAAATCGTATACTAGAGATTCATATTTAAAATAAATATGAATGTATGCATAGATGACTAACTGCACAAATGTTATAATAAATTACTGTAAAAGCGAGTGTCACATTACTTAAGATCGAATAATTGACATATAAGAAAAATGATCCCACAAGTACGTGCTTTATAAATTTTAGCACAAGTACGTGCTTTATACATTTTAGCACAAATACATGCTTTATACATTTTAGCACGGGTACGTGCCTCTGACCATCTCATCCACATTCAAATAGTCTATTAACTAGAATATAAACCCCTAATTTCTACAATCAAATGTCAAATACTCCGGTGAGCTTCTGCCTGAACAGTGTCGTGAGTCGGCCCTTCGATTGTTTAATTTGAGTTGTTAACTTCGGTGTTTAAAAACGAGAAGACTTGTTTTTTTCATAAAAAAAGTAAATTGCACTAAATAGTAATAATCTTAATTAATACAATCGTCGTATCATTAAAACAGTCTTTTTCATTTTTTTCTTTCTAATTTTTAACCAAATTAGTGCAAGTTATTTCGAAACATTAAGAAAACAAGTTTTCTTTTGTATTAAGGTACAGTGTTTGAAATAACACTTAGAAATTGTGAACAAACTGATAAAATAGTTGTTTTAGTGCTTGTAAGTACTAAATTACGAACTGATAATAAAATATCATAAAATCATCCCTGTAAGCAGCGAAGTATAGCTGGTTGCAGCTCATAATCTGTAAAATTCTACTTCTCTTCAAGAATTGTAAGTAAATGTAATATTTTAATCCAATTGCTATTAATAAATAAGTACATAAAAAGAAATGAGTTAAATAATTATATAATTATCGAACGGAAACCCGTAGTTTCTTCAAAGTCAAACAAATCCACACTTAAAAATAAATGTCAAGTCTTACTAACTTGACTAATCAGCAACTTGTCTCCAATTTGCTAATAAATTAGTAAACTAACCTAACCTTAGCTCAGGTCGTAACAGCTGATTTGGTGGCAGCAGATGTGACAGTCATTTACATAGAATCTGTATCGTATCATATTAATGACTTAAAGCCTTTTAATTAAAGAAATTGCATTAGCTGCAATTTAAATTTCCCGCGTAATTCTCTTGGACAAGAATTGCATTTACTCAAACTATTGTATCTCGCCTTTAGGCAATTGTCTCACAGTAGTACGAACTAATTAAAGTCGGACTGGCGATCCACAATTAATACAAATATACATAAATATAATACAAAAAGAAACTATTATTTTAACAACATTAATTCAGAATCTTATACATACACTAAAAATTGAAAAATAATTTTGAATAAATAGTACAAATCACTAATTTAAATGTGTTTCGTTTATTTTAGTTCGTTTTAAGGTATACTAGCCAAATTAATTTAAAAAAATTATTTTATTATTATATAATTATTACATATTATTATTATCAATTTGTACTTAATATTAATAAACAATAATTAAATTATAATTTAATTATTGATTTTTTAAAAAAAATTCAATTTTAACTAAAAAAAATTAATTTTTTTGTTTTTTTTCAACAACATTTTCTTGAATTTCAGTAGTTTTATTAATTTTGCTTCCTCATAAAGGAAGCCTTATAGTGATGCCGATTTCCGAATTTTTCAAAATCAATTATTTTTACAAATTTTCAAGTGTAGTATATATAATTCGACAAGAGGAACAAATGTCCGGATGTATGTGTGTATGTATGTGTGTGTGTATGTGTGTGTGTGTGTGTGTGTATGTCACCGATTCTTATGGACAAATTTTCTCTTGCAAATCTTGATGGATTTTGATAAGATTTTGTAGGTGCATTACGGTCATGAATACCAAGAATCAGACAGAAGGATTTTCAAAAATATATTTAAAAAAATTTTTTTCAACATTTTTTTAATTTTTGAAAAAATTAATTTTTTGATTTTTTGAAATAACTTTTTTCTATATTAAAATTTTTAATAATTCTTGTCAAAATTGCATTCCTGACATAAAAACGAATCGATTCATGTATATAAAGTATATATTTTATCAAAATTTATAGAATTATTAAATATTTTAATTTTTCACAAAAAATTAAAATTTTGTATTTTTTGACATTTTATCATAACACTTTAAAATAATTATTCTATAATAAAAAATTGAATAATTAATATTTATTCAGGGTACTTTACCTGGTTTATTAATTATATTTAATAAACTATTATAATTATTTAACTTTTAAAATTATATATAATATATATTGAGAAAGCTAAATGGTCATGAAATGAACAACTTGTTTTTAATTCTCATCATTCCTTTGTTGAGGTATGCGGGTGACACTTTTTCAGCGTTTATTATTTTCAGCTTCGATAAGTTTGTCACCTCTAAGATAGGAGGATCTATAATAAATAAAATTTTATCATATTATTAATATTATTATTATTTATTTATACAATATTATATATTATTATTATTTACTTATATAAATAATATTTTAATAATATTTTCATTATATTATACATATATTTTTTATAATTTTACAATTACTAAGGTTACGTACTTCCAAAGTTAATTTTTCCTCTAACTTTAATTTTGAAACCTTTCTCGAATTGATTTAAGCTTTCCAATTCAAAATTATTAATTTTCATCTCTAATTTTTTATTGCCCTCCATTATTGAACACGAAGCATATTGGTATTGGTATATCCAATTATTTCTGTAAAAAATAAGTAAATATAATATTACAATTTTAGATAACAAATATTAATAATAATAATAAATTATAAAAATAGAAGATACTAAGACAACTATTATTTGTTTCAAGATATTACATAATATTATCATAAATATTTAAATAAGTTGAAATAAATTCTGTAAGTGATAAATTTAAAATTAATTAAGAATAAATAAATAATTAAAAAATAAGTAAATGAACAACTCACCAATTTCACTTCCATTTGGAGCATGTTGAATCGTTTCGAATGTGCACTCCAAAATTGAATCTTTTTTATCCGTATTTTGCACCCCCAAAACAGTGATTTTTGTGTTAGACTGAATTAATAAGTCAAAATGCAAATGACCTCCAATATCTTTATTTGAAAAATATTTATTTTTTGAAGAAACAGCATCAAAATATAAAATCTAGAAAAATTATTAATGATTAATTAACTAAAATTAATTTATTGAAACAATATAATATATATATTATATATATATATTATTGGTCTAATTATTAATTATTTAAACTCAATAAAAAAATTAATTAAATAATGAATTTATTTAATTAATTATTTAATTTAAATTTGACAATTTTATTTGAATTTGAAGTTTAGACTTATAAAAAAAATTAAAAAGTATTAATATATTAAATATTAATCAAAATAATAAAAAATTGAAAATTATGAAATTTTTAATAAGTTATCTATTAGTAGTAAGAATTACATAAAAATTAATCAAACTAATTAGTTATTTCCAATAAATCCAAATTTAGTAGTGGCATTCATATTTTAAATAAAATTAAGAAAGAAAATAACTTACGAAATTTTGACGAATGAGTCCATTCGTTCTTATTATCTGCTCATTCCAAATTTTCAAAACAACTTTCGACCCATTAGCATTACTTAAAACAGCACTTTGAAATAAATGCTTTCCATCTTTCCCAGTTACAGTTGGAGCTATCACACTCTCTACAAACAGAACAAGTTCACTAAAAAACGTAAAAACGATTTTATGTAATAATAATGTTAATTTTTTTTAATATTTTTAATTATATTAATTTGAACATATATTAAAAGTACATAATCTCTTTATTATTATTAATTAAAAATTTTAGAAATCAAATAAATTAAATTAAACTAATGTTACAGAAATTGTAATAGTTATGAGTTATTGTTTAAATATTAAAAATAAAATTTTGTATTTCAAAGAATTTAAGACAGAAATAGTTATATAGTAGAAAAAATAAATTACAATTAAAAATAATTTTTATTTTTTATTGAATTGAGAAACAATTGTTAAATGACATTAAATGGAATTGAATAGGGGAGTGCTGTTAGGGTTGGACATAGATTTAAATTTTCTTCATAACTTCCTCTGCAGTGCGAATTTCACGTTTTTGCGCATATTGTTAGAAAGATCAACTCAAATGCAATGTTTTTGCTGTACATTGCAAAAAATTCGGCCAAAAGTTTCAAAGTTAGAAGCAATTTAAAAAAAAAATAATGTTGTAAGGGTTGAACATGGGTGTAAGGGTTGAGCCACTGTAGAAAATCAATGAAATATTTAGGTAAATGGTTAAAAATGTCCTTCAAATAATAGAATGACACTTGAAAATGAAGAAAGGAACCATGAAATTAATATAAAATCCCATATTGTGCATTTTTGCATAACATTAGATATTTTGTTTCTCAAGAATGAAATAAAAAATTTTTAAATTAAAACAATAAAAAAAGATTATCGAAAAAATTTGTTTCCTCTTTTTTTCGTTAGAAATAAAGTTTTTGACACCTCCTTAAGTCAAAAAATGAATTTCTGTTGCAAGTATGTTTCGTAATTGCAAAATTTTGGGCGGTTCAACCCTTACGACACGGCCTGGCTCAACTCTAACTCACGCGTCGTTTTGCGATATACCACACAGAACAAAAAACGCGTCACACAAAACCCCAAATTTCTTTTCACATTTTCGTATAACATCTTAATAAACAATTTCAATAAATTTACTTTGTCTTTGGCATATTTCTTCTACATTTACTTCTCTTTTTTGACACCACAAAAAAGTTTATGTTGAGCGCATAACAATGACTCGCAAAAAACAAAAGTATACGTTCGTATACTTGACTGAAACTCATGTGAAAAGTTGACTGGCATTAGAAGCAAGAATTTAAATACAAAAACAGATGGCGCTAGTGTGATAAAACAAAATAAACGCGATGGCTCAACCCTAACACCTGCCCAACCCTAACAGCACTCCCCTATTACATTATTTTAATAACAGAATTGTTGCATTTTATAATCTCAGAATATTTCATTTTTTTCATCAATTATTTTGATACAGCTGGTGTTGTCAATTGATAGATAAACCAATTTCTCGTATTCTAAAAAAGATAACAAAATTAATATATTCACATTATAATTTTATAGAATAAAAATATTAATAGAAACCGCATAAGTCAATTTTTTCGAAAATTACTTTATTATTGAAAATTTATATTTAAATGAATATAATGCAAAAAGCCGAATTAAAAAAAATCTTAATATTTACGAGAAAAATAGTTTCTATTGATTCCTGAACAAGTTCAAATTATAGATTTATGTTATTTCTGCACAAAATACAACAATTAATTTATTTAAAAGTATAATTATGTAAAATACTATATAACAATTATTGAAACAATATTTACTTAGTAAAAATTTATAATTTAATTAAAACAATTTTTTCTACAATAAGTATAAATTGAAATTCAATTATTTTAGTTTAAATAATAAAATATATTATTTAATTAATATTAAATAAATTTTTATTAAAAAAAATATTTAAGTAAAAAATAATTTTAAAAAAATAGAAATTTTTTTATATATTTTGTTACATTTACTTGTGAATTTTAAAATCATAATAATATATAATAGCAATTATTGAAACAATATTTACTTAGTAAAAATATATAATTTAATTAAAAAACCATTTTATACAACAAATATTAATTGAAATTTAATTAATTCATTTAAAATAATAAAATATATATATGGGACGTTTCACGTCAAGTGGACAATTGCTCTGCCCAAAAACCTAAGCAATAGAAATCGACTTATTATGGCTTAAAAAATGCATAGGCTCATATTCTTTCGAATAAAAAGTGGCGAATTCAAAAATTCAATATGGCGTACCCTCCACGCCAGTTTTTGCATAAATTTTCCCCTACTCAAAAAACAATTGTGTTAAATAATATTTGAAAATAATTGCAATTTACCAAAACATGACTGGATATTATGTTTAGGGGTCGCTGATTACGAATATGAAGTTAAATTTTCAAAATTCAAAATGGCGGATCCAATATGGCGGACAAAAAAATTTAATATTTGATAAATTCGCTTGAAACTCGTTACTCGGGGGTTTTTGGGGTCGCTGATTACGAAAATGATATTAAAATTTCAAAATTCAAAATGGCGGATCCAATATGGCGGACAAAAATTTAATAATTGATAAATTCACTTGAAACTCGTTACTCGGGGGTTTTTGGGGTCGCTGATTACGAATATGATATTAAATTTTCAAAATTTAAAATGGCGGATCCAATATGGCGGACAAAAAAAATTTTAAATGTCTAAATTCGCTTGAAACTCGTTACTCGGGGGTTTTTGAGGTCGCTGATTACGAATATGATGTTACATTTTCAAATTTCAAAATGGCGGATCCAATATGGCGGACAAAAAAATTTTAAATGTCTAAATTCACTTGAAACTCGTTACTCGGGGGTTTTTGGGGTCGCAGATTACGAATATGATGTTAAACTTTCAAATTTCAAAATGGTGGATCCAATATGGCGGACAAAAAAAATTTTAAATGTCTAAATTCGCTTGAAACTCGTTACTCGGGGGTTTTTGGGGTCGCTGATTACGAATATGATATTTTTTAATAATTCAAAATAGCGCATCTAATATGACGGCCAAAAATATTTAAAGCTACACACGCTAGCTTGCAATAGAAGATTTTCTTTAGCACCTACATTCACAAAAATTCAAAGTTCACACTCTTTTAAAGTGACAAAAGAGAGAAAATTGGAAATATACAGGTACTCAAGTGCACCTGAACCACTTTCAATTTTGCAATATTCGTAAACTTGCGAAGGTTAAATGTTATTTAATCCTTTTTTGTTATTTTGATTGTCATATTCAACTTTTTGTACCAAAAACCCCCGAATAACACAAATCAAGCGAATTTAGCTATTTTTAAATATTTTTGTCCGTCATATTTAATGCGCCATTTTGAATTCTTAAAATTTAACATCATATTCGTAATCAGCGACCCCAAAAACCCCCGAGTAACGAGTTTCAAGCGAATTTAGACATTTAAAATTTTTTTGTCCGCCATATTGTATCCGCCATTTTGAATTTTGAAAATTTAATATCATTTTTGTAATCAGCGACCCCAAAAACCCCCGAGTAACGAGTTTCAAGCGAATTTATCAAATATTAAATTTTTGTCCGCCATATTGGATCCGCCATTTTGAATTTTAAAAATTTAACTTCATATTTGTAATCAGCGACCCCAAAAACCCCCGAGTAACGAGTTTCAAGCGAATTTAGACATTTAAAATTTTTTTGTCCGCCATATTGGATCCGCTATTTTGAATTTTGAAAATTTAACTTCATATTCGTAATCAGCGACCCGTAAACATAATATCCAGTCATGTATTGGTAAATTGCAATTATTTTCAAATATTATTTAACACAATTGTTTTTTGAGTATGGGAAAATTTATGCAAAAAATGACGTGGAGGGTACGCCATATTGAATTTTTGAATTCGCCACTTTTTATTCGAAAGAATATGAGCCTATGAATTTTTTAAGCCATAATAAGTCGATTTCTATTGCTTAGATTTTTGGGCAGAGCAATTGTCCACTTGACGTGAAACGTCCCATATATAAATATATATTATTAAATTCTTTTTAAATAAAAAATATTTAAGTTAAAATAATAAAAAAGAAAATAGAAAAATTTTCATATATTTTATTTTATTTACTTGTAAATTTTAAAATTCTTTCTACTTCCACATGGTCTCCTTTCTCTAGATATTCTGTATCCGCTGCAAAGTCCTTTATTCTCATCTTCATTTTAGAATTTCCATTTGTTAATGTTCCAACTCCATACCAAATTTGTTCTTCGTTTATAGTGTATGTGAGAGGACGAAAAACCGACTTAATAAAACCTTTAATTTTGACAAATCCGCTTTCAGAAGAAGCATCCTCGAACTCAATAGTTTTAGGTTTTCTGATGTTTTCCACTTGTTTGCAATTTTCAGATTTTAAAACAGTACATTTCGTGTGTTCCTTAACATTTAATTGGTAACTTGTTGTCTCTTCATTAAATTTGGGATCTTTGAAATTTAAAGCTTCAGCTCCTTCGATGAGTAAAACCAATAGGTTTTTTCATAATAAAATATTATTATGAAAAAAATTATTATTTACAATTAAAACTTTTAAATTAATAATAATTATTATCATTAAAATGAATAAATTATTATTATTATTAGAGCTGTGTTCTAATTATTATATTTATTATTAATTGTTTATAACCATGTTAACTTGCAAGTCAGGTTCAATTCTGTCAATCTCCTTTCCCCACACTGACACCATACATCTTGTTCCAGAACCATTGTTTAAAATGAACGACATGACTCTGTACTTCGTGTTCTTTCCGACAATTTTAGAGGCTGTAACTTTGTCAACATAACCCGTAACCTCGCTGTATAGTAATAAATAAATTAATTTAAATAACAAATAATAAAAATAAAACTACATGTAATATTATTAATAAATAATATAATTAAAATAATGAGCAAATAAATAATAATAATTTATAATATTTAGATTTAAAATTAATATTAAAATAATTATCAATATAAGTAAATAAAATTTTTTTTTATATTTTTCATAATAAATAATTTTGAAATAATACAAACAGACTCGTATAATTTGGTTCAATAGCGTCAAATTCTTCATTCGATGTGAAGATTATCTCGTTATCTTTCGGTTCCGGTTCCGGGTCTCTCATTTCTTTATCGTCTCCTTCGTTCTAATGAGGTTCGCTACTTTTTTCAAGATCAATAATCCTTAAAAATTAGAAAAGGAAGTAAAAACTATTATAAAAATTATATGTTAACAGAAATCATTTGAAATTAATTTTAATTTAAAAAATTATTTTAAAATCTGTTAAGATATAATTATATTTTATTTTTTATTTAATTCAAAAATATTAATCATGTAATTATAATTAATAATAGAAATTATAATAAATAAAAGAAGTTATTCTATTGAAATAAAATGCAGTAGACAAAAATTATATTTTCAATAATTATAATTTAACTTACTTGTTTAACGAATCCATAAGTTTTGTTGAGTGAGCCTCAAATTCATCAATAGTCGTTGATAAAATAATATTTGTGTTTTCTGGAATCAATGAACTTATTTTGATTTTTGTAAGAAATTGAATGTTTTTTGACACAATTCAAAATGTCTACCTTTTCGTTTTTTTTGTTTATATATATATATATATATATATATATATATTATTAGTTTATTTGTTTTAAGGCTAATTAGCCCATACAAAGGGTAGTCGCAGGACTTGCTCTAAAATTTTTACAATTACAAGTAATTTATTCTTTTTTTACAAAAATGTTTTTTAAAAATAAATAAAAGTTAGATATTAAAATAGGTTGCGAAGATTCAATTATATTAATAAAAGCACTTTTTATGTCACCTTCCTCCGGTGATAAACAAATATATTTTTTCCTTTCTTCTAAATGAGCTGGACAATTTGTTATTATGTGGTAAAAAATATCGCCGGTCTCCAATCCACAATCGGTGCAGAATCCCGAAGCATCCAACTTATAGCTTTTCTTATTAAAAGATACTTTTGAACGATAAGTGTTAAGTAGACGGATTTGACACATTACACGGATATGCTCAATTGGAATGTTTGACCGTAGATACTCTTGTGGCCCTTGAGATAGATTTACGTGCGGAAGGATTCGCAACGATTCCAAATTGGAGAGTCTATGCATATCACTCTCAAGCAAATATTGCTTGTATTCTTCCACCCATTCATTTTTCTTTAGTTTCAAGCTTTCCACAGTAATATTATCCCATTCACACTCTTTCCCTATGAGCTCAAACCATTTCCTGACCTGTACACACCAGTTGAACTTATTAGAATTATTCTTACATTGAGCAAGACTTTTCAAGCGGAAGAAACAAAGTTTAGGGTAGCGGTCATCGCTCATAGAGAGGATTTTTTCAAATAAGTTCAAGGTTAATCTAAAGGCCGAACAAGATAGACCTGACAAACCAAGTTCCAGTCTTATCGCATAACACGCAGTATTATTTGGTAATAATAAAAGTTTTTTATAAAAAGAAGTTTGTATTTTTTCAATTTCGTCTAAGTATCTTAGACCCCATACAGGCAAAGCATAAAACAAGACGTTCGTAACCAAGCTTACAAAGAGTTTATTGACCGGATCCCAAGTTTTTAAATTTAATCTATTGATTAGCGTCGTCGTTGCACTCACTGCTAGATTGGCTTTACTGGTAGCGGAATTGGCAGCATTAAAGAAAGTTGCCGAGATTGAAAACGTAACACCTAAGTATTCATAGCCTGAGACTATTTCCACCCTCTGGTCATCCCCCAGTAGGAAATGTCCAAATTTATTAGTAGTTTTTGTTTGTTTGACCGTATTAAATATTCATTTGTAAGATAATGAAAAAGGCCTATTTTACGGTTTTTAAAGATGACATTTATTATTTTAATCCCAACTAGTTTCAAGCCATATATGGCTCCTCTTCAGGGGATGAATATTTCACAAATACATAATCCAAAAAAACAAAACAGCACACAAAAGATTTCAAAAAGGATTAAATTTTTAAATTATCTGAAATAAAAATTAAAAAATTAAAATTATTTTAGAATTAAAAATTGAAATATGTATTTTAAGGATGAATATTTCACAAATACATAATCCAAAAAAACAAAACAGCACACAAAAGATTTCAAAAAGGATTAAATTTTTAAATTATCTGAAATAAAAATTAAAAAATTAAAATTATTTTAGAATTAAAAATTGAAATATGTATTTTAAGGTTAAAAAGAAAGCAGAAAGAAACTTCTTACCCTTTAGAAAAAATATAAGCATGTAACAAAAAATTTTTCAAAAAATTCTTTGTTATTATTATCCATATTATTATTTTTTTAATTAATTTATTTGAAAAATTTTGTAGAAACACATTTTTTTTATAAAATGTGCTTTTATGATTAGAGAGATTTGACAGAGAGGTTGGGTTACATATTTGGGTCTAGGTATAGTTGGTAAAGAAGAAATCTATATTATTAAACTTTTCAAATTATGTTTTAAAAGAAGTAATTAAATTATAATATACTTTATCCAAATTGTCAATATCCGTTCTATAATTAATACTATTTGCATTATTTTTTATAAAAAACATTTCTAGATTTTTTCTTTTCCAATTATTTGTTTCAATATGCAAAATATTTATATTATCAAAATCAAAAGAGTGATTATTATCAAAGGTGTGATTGGTTAAAGCGTTAATATTTTGGTTGTGAGTGACGTATCGTTTATGTTCTTTTATTCTAGTTTTAAGATGTCTTAGAGTTTCTCCTATATAACAACTATTACAATTTTTGCATTGAATTTTATATACACATCCAACCTTCTGAAATTTCTCTGTTGGATCTTTAAAATTTGGAAAAACAGAATTTTTTAAATTATTAGAACTAGTAAAAACTAAATTAAAATTATATTGTTTAAAAATATTAAAAAGAATTTTATCAAAATTTTGAATATATGGAATGCTTATAATCTTTTCAATTGGAAGATTGTTGTTATTTATTTTTCTTTTATGTGAGTTATTGGTAAGAGCATTATACCTCTGTGAAATCTTTCTATTTAACATATCAATTGGATATCCGTTAAGAATTAAAGTTTTTTTAACAATATCAAGATTTTCAAGATGGAATTGTTGATCTGACAATTTTATAGCCCTATCAACAAGAGTGTATATAATGCCAATCTTATAACTAAGAGGGTGATGTGAATAGAAATTCATATATCTGCCAGTCCAAATAGATTTACGAAACCAATTTGTTATAATAAAGTTATTACTGTCAATTGAGAGGGAAAGATCTAAAAAATTAATTTTATTATTACTAGATAACTCTAAAGTAAATTTTAAATATTTATCGATGGAGTTAAATTTACATAATATATCATCTACCTTATTTAAAGGTGCACAAATTAATATATCATCTATATATCGAAAGTAAAAAATAATTTTATATGTAATTTTGCTTAAAATTTCTTCCTCAATACCGTCCATGACAATATTAGCTGCACTTGAGGATATTGGGGAGCCCATTGGTAAGCCAAATATTTGTTTATAAAATTTTCCTTGAAATTGACAGTATGCAGAATTTAAGCATAAATTTAAAGCTTGAAGAAAATCATCCTGTGAGAAGTTTGTATGTTTTTTAATTTCTGACCATTTGCTTTTGATAGTGTTATTGATAAGTGTCCAAGATATGTTTGTATACATGGAAACAACATCGAGTGAAAAGATAGTAAAATTTGGTGGAATAAAAATATTATTAATTTTATTTTTAAAATCCCAGCTATCTTTAATATAGTGGTTATTATCAGTATTTAAAGATTTTTTTAAAATGTTTGATAAAAGTTTTGATAAATTATATATTGGATTGCCTACAAAAGATGTAATTGGTCTCATAGGAATGTTATTTTTATGTAACTTTGGTAGTCCATAAAATTTTGGAGCAACACCAATCGTGCAATTAAGAAAATTATATGTATTTTTTCAAAGTATTTTTTATTTAAAAAGGATTTTAGAAGATTTCGCAAACAATTTTGAATTGAGATTGTAGGATCAGAATTCAATTTTTTGTAAGTATTAGTATCAGTTAAAAGATTAAGTGTTTTTGAGATATAATCATTTTTTGTTATAATGACAGTTTTATTACATTTATCGGCAGTAGTTATAATAATATCTTTATTAGACTTTAAAAATTTTTTTGTTTCATTAATATTTTTAATTAGATTTTTTTGTGTACAATTAAGATATGATTTATTAAAAATTAAATTTTGTAACCAATAAGACACATTCCCTCTAATTGTATTTTTAGTATCAGAGGGAATATCTTTTATGCCGTATTCTATATTTGAAATTATATTAGGAATTGGTATTTGCTTTGAGAAATATGGAAATCCAAAGTTACCTCCTAGTGCTAAAATATTAGAGACATTTTTAGGTATATTTAAAGAAGTTAAATTTTCAATCCAATTTTCGTTAGTTTTAATTTTAATAATCTGTTGACTTTTTAATTTTTCTATTTTAAATTTTGAAAAATTTTTTAGTTTTGATTGATATTTGTTAAGATTTAAATAAACTTGTTTTTTTAATTCCATGAACATTTCGTTATTAGTTAATTGTAAAATTTTTATGTTAAAAAAATGTAAATTTTTATATAAGTATTTAATTTCACTTGATATGTCAGATATTTCTAATTTTAAGACTTTTCTTCCAAAGAAGAAAGTACTTTTTTCCAAATCGTCACAGCATGATTTTGAGAAAAAACGAAAATGTAGAGAGGTGTTATTAATAATATGACTTGGCAAGATACGTCTACTTTTCCAGATCTTCCACGAGAATTTTTAACTGATACGTTAGCTTTAGAATATAAGTCCCTCAAAATGTTAATTAACTTACTACCCACTCCGATTTTAGATATTTTTTCCCAAAGTATCTCATGGCTGACTGAGGGGAAGGCTCCGCGAAAATCTATAAAAAGAACAAAAAGTTTTCATCTGTGGAGAGACAGGCGAGATTGTATTATTGCATTTAAAGAGAATATATTATCCATACAAGATCTTTTCCTCCTAAATCCCGACTGCCACTCCGGTAAAAGATTACAATGTTCTAACCATTTCCCTAAACGTTCACTAATTATTTGCATAAATATCTTCGAAATACAATTCATCAGTGCTATGGGTTTTTAAAAAACTCGTAGGGGCTTCCATCTGGACCCGCCGACTTACCCAACCCACACTTCTTTAGACTCTAATTGATTTCCCTATAAGATATCTCTGCGTCAATAATCGGGTTGCTATGCGTTAGCGTTTGCTTTCGGATATTCGCCCGTTTTGAGACCATTGATAATAGAAAAGTATGCCACTTATCCAAGTCGATTTCGTCCCCTGAGCAATTTCGGTATCTAAATTTATTAACTGTTTTCCAGAAGGTGGAGGAGTCCCTGGCTAATGTGAGCTCGTCAAGTAATAAATTTTTATAATTTTCTTTTTTAAGCCTTTGTAAATTTTTATACTCTTTTTTTTATTATAGTATGACTGTACCAATTCCGCTAACTGAAAATTATCGTCTGTACAAATTTTCAATAGATTTTTAACCTCTCTTTTACAGTTCGAACATTCTTTATCATACCACATTTTTGAGTTTCCTTTCTTGTATTTCTCTTTCAATCTCATTCCCAAATCAATTGAGGTATCGTAAATATGTGTTAATAAATTACGTTCCATCACATTCACATCTGCTGATTCTACAAAGTTTCTCGGGGGTTGACTCATGGCTAATCTGTATTCAATAACATGATCTTTGTTCCACCTTAAACGTAACATTTCAGTAGTATTCTTATTATTTTCAATTTTCCCATTTAACCTTAATACAATTTGAAAGTGATCTGAACTCGAGAACATACTACAAACTTCAAAGTCGTTTATCCAGTCTAAGCCCGTGAAATTTGTCCACACTAAATCTATTGTGGATTTACCTATAGTGTTTACAAATGTGTATTTCGAAGGACAGTCACTCAATGATCTTCCATTCACTACTATAAACCCATTGCTTTCCATTGACGCGACTAATTTTTTCCCTCTACTGTCTAGCTTTTTATCTAGGTGTAATCGTTTACTATTTAATGTTACAATGTTCGGTATTATTTCCTTGCTTAATTGATTTAGAATGGCGATTCTCGAGTTGAAATCTCCCCCCACAAAAAAGGTAAACTAGGAAATTTATTAAATAAATTAACCAGCAGTTCATCTATATCTTCCAAAAAAGAAACAATATCATAACTTAGAGAGAGGTAAACAGATCCCAAAATAAATTCCGAGGTATTACTCACCAATCTAACAAAGATACATTCCTTAGATATATACAGTAATTCGTATTTGTATTTACTTTTATTGAAAGTGATGAGAAGACCTCCTCTCGCTCTTCCCCTTACCGCAGTTTTAGTTGCCTCGCTGAAAATGACTGTGACATCTCCAAGCTGACTCACCAATGTTGACGTAGGATCATTCACAAACCAAGTTTCACACAGACACAAAATATCCACGTTTTCAATTATCGGAATCAAGTCAGGAAGATTGCAGAGGCCTTTCACATTCCAAAAAAAATGTTCGGAGGCCGGGTCTCACTATGGCGCTATTTCATGTTGGTTGGATCTTTATTTTGTGATAATGCATTGTCCTTGTAGTAATCTTTGATTTATTTTTCCGCATGCAGCTTTTTGGATTTTTTTAGTATATTTTTTCCTATCGAAGTTTTAGAGCCAGTAGGTCTTTCTCTTTTGCGGGTGGTTGGGGTGAGAGTTGAAGATGAATCATCACACTCCTCATCGCAAATTGGATCTTCATTCTTCGTAGTACTCTGGTGGGAAGACAGGTAGTCTTGAATGGCAGGCAGATTATATTTGGTATTTTCCATTATAATTTTATATCCTTTAATTTCAACCCTTTTATCTAGTTGTTCCAATGCCTTTTTAGCTTCGCAAAGACTTCTATATTCATCTCTTCTTTTTTCTCTAAGTTGCTTGGTCATATCATTAGCGAAGCCAATGTCTATGTCCTGAGAGTTCTTTGCCTTCTGAAAGATGAGAGTTTTAGGGTTTTTATTGTTAAAGGATACTAGGATTGGTCTCGATTACTTCTTGAGTCCCAATCTTCTCACGCTTTTGATTTCACCATCCTAAATGTCTACATGGGCTTTGGTAAAAATTGATTTCACTGTTTCCTGAAGATTAATATTCTCTTTAGGACTATCTTTCACTTTAAAGAGGATGAGATTATTTTCTCTCTCTTTATTTAAAAGGTAGTCGAGTTTTGATTCACAAGTGTTTATTTTCTCCAAGAGAAAATTATTTTCCACTTTCAAGTCACTGTATTTTGATTTGCACTCCATAACTTCATTGGAGAGTTTCTCATTTTCCGCTCTTAAAACTTTAATATCACTTTCAATATTGTCCACTTTTTTGTTAAGGGAAGATGTATCACTTTGAATTAAAAGTAACAGTTTTTTTAAATCGTCATTTGATGTCATTTTAATTTAAAATATAAAGTTTTAGTCATGAAAGTTAAAAGTTTTGTATTTTGACGCGTGAGTCACCAACTACGGAGCGATTTCAAAACACGTCTGTATTCTATCATTGCTTGCGAGCAACTCCTATATGGGTAAATCTAAAAAACATTCAACTTTTATGTGACTTTGCTTTTTTATGTTCATATGGCCTACAACAAACCTAATTCCTTCTTGATAAAATAGATGTTATACTACTTAATGCCTCATAAAAAGTTTGGAGTGGTTAATTGAATAATTTATGTGTTATGCGACTTAAAAGTCAGAAATAATAGAAAAACTCAAAAATTTGGCGGTGATTTTCAGGAGATGGAAGATTGAACTGAAAATAACTTTTGAAGCAGTTTATGTATTAATCGGAAATTTTGTGTATTATTAGTTCTTATTTATTTATATCAAATATACTGGGTGAGAAAAGTGTGCAATAAAAAATATCGAAATGGTGAGTATTTCATGAGGGATGACTCTAATTTCAACCACAATAAAATTTTTAGGTTTTTTGCATGTAGTTTTTGAAGCATTTAATTTTTAAAAATTTCTAAGTACACATTGTATTTGACAAACGATTGTGAACAATTTGGTATGTTAACAAAACGTGTGCCTTTAATATAAATTGCCTTTTAATGGTAAAATATTCAGAAAGGTAGAGCGTAATCTTTATTTAAATGACACTTTAATTGAAGGCACACTTACAAAATAATTCAAAACCATCCAATTTCTTTTGTAATTGATAGATTTGTCATTTTTACATATACCTGTAAAATGCTTCAGAAAATTTTTATTAGAAATGGATAAAAATCGTGATTTACTGCATCGTGTGGTTTTCACGTATGTATTTTGAAGTTGGCGCAAAGTTATTATTTTAAAATGAGACAACTTTTATGTTTTTTTTGTAAATAACGAAGTTCATACTAATTGTCAATTGTAACCTATTCATTAACGTCAAAAATACAGAAACCGCAATGTCTTCAGGTAATTTAATAATATTCTTTACATTTTTATTAAATTTAAAAATACTCTTTTTTTATTAATACTTACTAATGCCATGTACTTATTAATAATTTCGCTAGATTTAAAAATCCTCAAACGGGATAGAACGAGAGAAAAAAGAAAAAAACAATCTTTAAAAAAGGAAGAAGAACGTTTGAGAAAGTTAGAATATAATTCTAAGAATAATCCATTGCGTTCATCTACGAAATCATCAAATTTAAATGCCGTTAGCTCTGAGGAAACTTCTTGCAGAACTCGATCGCAAAAAAAATTATCAAACATCACTGTGCATTCAATTACTTTGAATACTTCTGAAGAACAGTGTGAGATTGGAAATAGCTTCTGCGCTCATAATTCTTACAATGAAAATATATTAAACGAGGTGACAAATCAACCAACAGAAACGATTTTTTCGGGTATTTTAAATCAATCTGAGAACTGCGAGAACACTGATACATGCTATGTTCCTTCGATATCAAATCAACCAGTAGCTATTAGTGACCCAGAATGGAAAAAATCAAGTAAGTGTATTTCTTGAAAACTAAACGAAATACTTTAGATTTTCTCACTCTGTAATTCACGACGTATTTGATACTTGTTACAATCACTTATTCTCGTAACGTTTTGATTTTATTTTCATCGTTTCATATCTTCAACATTAGATAGATTTGTTTATAATTTTATCAAAAGTACAGGAAAAATATCAATTTTTTAGAAGTATAAGAAAATTCCAATTTTTGGTAACCTTAATTCAATTCTTTGTTTCTAAAATAATTGCCTAATTTTTTAATAATAAAAACTTCTTAACATATTTCATTACAACCGGAAAAGAAATTAAAATTTTTAAAATTCATAGAAAAGCAAAAACAAATTTTTATGTCAACTCTGTATTTCTTAGCAAATATTAATTTTTTATTAATTTAAACTTACGATAGTTATACTTATTGTAGGTGAATTAAGTCTTCCAAATACTTTCATACATCGATCTGCGAACTCTAAAGAATCGAATAGTAAAGACAAACGTCAAATACGCACCTTGTTAGCACGTCAACAAAAATTGTACAGACGTATTCGACAATTAGAAGCGACAGTGAGTGAAAAAAATAAGATTATTCATAAGTGGACTTCTCGATGTTCGAGAATGCAAAAAAAAATTTTGGATCAAGCTGGTGCTGAAAATAACGTATTAAAGGCAGTTAAAACGATTGAAAATCAAGGTCCTGCAGCTGTTAGAGATCGTCTTTTGTATTGCGAGGTACTTGATAAACAATTGCAAAGCCAAAAAAAAAATATAACTGAAGAAAAAAATCGAATTACTTTTAAAAAAATGCTTTCCGGACCTATTGTGCAAGAAAATAAATGTATGAAAAAATTATCTCATTTAGTAAGTCTAGATTCGCAGAGAAAATATATGAATTCCAAATCACTCAATGGTGATAGATTATGTATGAAGGCGAGTCAAAAAAGATCAGAAATGTCGAATATTATTACAACGTTTTTTGAACTAGATGAAAATTCATCGATCGCTCCTGGTGTCAAAGATACGATAACTCGTCGTAATATTAAAAAAAGAAAACGTTATTTATGTGATACTGTTGACAATTTATTTAAAAAATTTAAAAAACAACATCCGTCAATAAAGATTTCTCGTGCTGCATTTTATAAGTACAAACCATTTTGGTTAGTACATCGACCGATCAATGGACGAGATACCTGCCTTTGTAAAACACATGCTAACATGAATTTCGTACTTTTAAGATTGTCAAATCATAAATTGTTAGATTGTCCTTCTTCGCAATTATTTGCAGAATCGCGGGTTTGTAATGATTTTAGTAAAGAATGTTGGTATAGTAAGTGTGAAGTTTGTAAAAACAAGAAGCTTGATATTAGAAATTGTAATGATCCTACTTGGTATTTTAAATGGGTAACTCGCGATGTTAGTAGAGTAGGCGCTAAGGACAAAATGTACAATGTTAAAATTACATCTAAAATAAGAATTGATTCTACAGTAAATGGTTTAATAACTGAAGCCAACAATCTCGTTGCAGATTATTTAAAGCATGAGTATCTTAGGATTCATCAACAGCGAGCAATTTCAACTATTAGAGATAATTTGAAACCGAACGAAGCATTTTACTGTGGAGATTTTTCTCAAAACTGGATTTGCAAATACGCCGAAGAAATACAAAGTGCACATTTCGGAGCATCGAAAAAGCAGCTGTCATTACACACGGGTGCATTTTATTACAGAAACTCAGAAGGGGGTTTAGAATGTATTTCCTGTTGTACAGTATCGGAATGTCTACGTCATGATGCTGCTGCAGTGTGGACTCATTTACAACCAATCTTGAAACTAATTAAAGGAACTTTACCAAAATTATCAGCAATCCACATACAGACCGATGGCCCTAGTTCACAGTACAGGAACAAAACTTGTTTCCATCTTTTTCAACAGTTTTGTGTAAAAATAGGATTAAATTACGCTACTTGGAACTTCACAGCACCCGGACATGGCAAAAGTGTGGCAGACGGAACCGGTGGAACAATTAAAGGTCTATGTGATCGAGCAGTTGCGCTCGGTAAGGATATTCTAACAGCAAAGGAAATGATAAACGAAATTCACACTTCAACAAAGGTTAAGGCATTCATAATTTTAGAGAATGATTTTAAAATTATTGATAAAATGACAAATTCTGAAATATCAGCAGCCCCTGGAACAACGAAAATTTACCAATTAATTTGGCTCCAAAAAAATCAGAATGCTCTATTGCTTAATGAGTTGTCCTGCTCCTACTGTTACGCTATGGGGTTGTACGAATCGCCCTGTCGACATTTTGCTTTGTTACCACATACATGGGTACCTGCCGAAAAAATTACCACTAATAAGAAACGAGCTGCTCAAAAGTCTAGTGGAAAAGTAAAAAACAAAACATCGACCACTGCAATACTTGTAGAAAATCAAATTACATCTACAGTAGATGGAAAGAAAAATAAGGATAAGAGTGCAATAACTAAACTCGTGTATAACACAAGGCAAAGGAAACATTGAAATTAATTTTTTTAAAATAATTATTAACAAAATTTGTTAATAAGTAGTAATAAAAATCAAATTTCGATTATTTTTTGTTACTTATACTTTAATAACTAAACAAGAAGCAAAAAATGTTAAAGTTAATTTTTATAAATGATTATTAATAAAATCTATAATATTAATAATAGTATAATTTGAATTTTGTTTATTTCTTGTTTAATATTTCACATTTCAGGTCGTTTGTAATTGTGATATTGCATATCCAAAGTTTAATTCAGTCTAACTTTTGAAGCAATTTATGAATATTAATTACATTGATATTTTCTGATTTGTTAAATAATTATGATTAAAATGATATAAATAATGCGTGAGTGCTCAGAAATTTAAAAATTTTTCCATTTTTTGTCGAAGTGAGCATGTTTTTTAGATTTGCCCATATATATTCCTCATAAAGGAAGCCTTATAGTGATGTCGATTTCCGAATTTTTTTAAATCAATTATTTTTACAAATTTTCAAGTGTAGTATATATAATTCGTCGAGAGGAACAAATGTCCGGATGATGTGTGTATGTATGTGTATGTCACCGATTCTATGTGGACAAATTTTCTCTTGCACATCTTGATGGATTTTGATAAGATTTTGTAGGTGTATTACGGTCATGAATACCAAAAATTAGACAGAAGGATTTTCAAAAATATATAAAAAAAATTTTTTTCATCATTTTTTTAATTTTTGAAAAAATTAATTTTTTGATTTTTTGAAATAACTTTTTTCTATATAAAATTGTTTATTAATTTTTGTCAAAATTGCATTCCTGACATAAAAACGAATCGATTCATGTATTTAAAGTATATATTTTATCAAAATTTATAGAATTATTAAATATTTTAATTTTTCACAAAAAAATTAAAATTTTGTATTTTTTGACATTTTATCATAACACTTTAAAATAATTATTCCTATAATAAAAAATTGAATAATTAATATTTATTCAGGGTACTTTACCTGGTTTATTAATTATATTTAATAAACTATTATAATTATTTAACTTTTAAAATTATATATAATAATATATATTGAGGAAGCTAAATGGTCATGAAATGAACAACTTGTATATATATATATATATACATATATATACATACATATACTCAATTCAACTGTTTATATATTTATTTATTTACTCTCCCTGCAATAGGTAGGGTTCGAGACTCCCAAATACATACATTATAATCTTAACCTATATTTACAACAATCCTTACAACTAAACATTCTCTTCATACAACTTAACCTAAACGCAACTCAACCTACATACAACTCTCCCCACGCTCTCAACCTTACAAATCGCCAATGCCGGGCTTCCGTTTCCAGTTCCTTTTATGCCCATGCTGGCTTCGACCCAATTCGCCCACCCTTTTTCAAAAAACCAGAAGGAGAACTACTCCTTTTTCACCTCTCTTACACCCTCCAGACATCCACTTTTACCCATCCATCCATCCATCTAAGCAAAATCTTCTCACCTCATTCCCAGCCTAACCCTGTCTATCACACTTTACACGCTTCCATCACACCTCCCGTATCCTCTCTCACAACATACTTTAGCCCATCAACCCAAATACAATCTTTACCCATTCTTACCTGTTTCCCACTCGCTCTCTCCGTCCACGCTCTTTCTCTCAATAACCATACCATTCTTCTCTCCCTCCAACTTCTATCCTCATCTATTCTTATTACACTTCCTTTCAGTCTTCCTTTCACCCTCATCACATCCATTTTCTCTTCCTCACTACCCAACTCCACCAACCATAACTTTGGTACCCCATATTCTCCCCTTCCTAACGCTTTTACCATTCCAACTGAGACATTAACCCCCACCCACGCCAACACTTTTTCCACTGCTCTTTTACCCTCCATCAAACCTACATTCATACCTCTAATCACTACATTCCTTTTCCTTTTTTCATTTTCCACTACATCTACTTGTCTTGACAAATCTCTCACTTTCCACTTTACACTCTCATATTCACTTTCCTCAATTTTCTCAGTTCCCTCATTCACTTCCTTTATAAATTTTTCCAATCCATTCATTCTTCTCCACATGCTTTCCTTTTCCTTTTTCCACTTACTATCCCATTCATTCCACATTTCCTGCAATTTCTCTAACCCCTCTTCAATTTTCCACTTTCTCTTTGTCCCTTGCTTCTCCATCCTCACAGATATCTATCACATTTCCCTTCACTCTCTTAGCTCCTTCATCCATCTCATCCTTCAACATCCATACTAACTCCAACAAATCCATACAATCCTCACACGTCATCTTTTTTCCATTCTTTCCTATCCCCCTTTCAAATACTCGCGCCTTTTTCTCATTCTCGCTATCACTACTTGAATCAAACTCAGACATTCCAGAAATCTACCTTATTACTTAAATGCTCAAAATTTTTTCACTCTCTCTACCTACTCTCTCTCTCACTTCAAGCAACCTAACCTCACTAAAGACACTTCACTTTTTACCTTTTTTATCACTTATACATTCACCACTCTACACAAACATACCTTTTCTTTACACTACCGCAAATTATACTACACAATCAACACTCTATACTACCCACCCTTTTTTCAAACCTTTAAATTTCTCAAAAAAATCTTAACTATTTCCAAACGCGTGTACACCGAAACGGTACCAGAAACGGAAGCCATTCAACTGTTTATATAACAAATTATATATAATATATTAATAAAAAAATTAATTTTTATTTTTAATAAATTAATAAAATAGAGAAAAATACATAGATTAAATGTATTATTTATATTTTTTAGCTTCAATTCGATAAATAATATTATTATATATATTTTTATAATTATAATATTCATTAATTTAAATTAATTTCTTACTTTTATTAATTTTATACCTATATATTTTTAAAAATTCGAATTTTAAATAGTAATTATAAATAATAATTATTTATAAAAATTAATTTTGTTGTTTTAAATATTAATTTTTTTTAATTTCTCAAAAATTATTAATTTTTTATAATAGAAACTTTTTTATAATAAATAATTATTTCTTAGTTTTGATACTTTAACAAAGTTAGTCTTCTACTTTTTCATAATTTTAATTAATTAATTATGTACTAAGGTACAAAAATTATTTTACTGTATTTGAATTGATGATGACACTGTTTGAGACTGACTTTTCATAAACTGTGAAATATAAAATTATTAAGTATTATAATTAACAAAAATTAAATTAGCAATAATTAAATATCTAATATTAATTTTAAAAATTGTGTTTTTTTCAAATGTATAATAATATATTTATTAGTAAATTACATGATCATTTATTTTTAAACATTATTAACCTTAATACTTTAAATTGGAAAAAAATTGTAAACCTCATCAAATGTGGGGAACCATTACACCAAGTTTTGTTCCTTTGGTACTCTTGTGAATAAAAAATTCGTATTTTTCGCCATTAATGCAGAATTTTTTATTTTCTTTACTCTAGCACCTTCAATGTAAAGAACCTATTTAAAATTTTTAATTTATATTAATTATATATTATTATTAAATAATATAATAAATATTCGCTATGTTGTACATATTAAATAAAACCTAAATAATTACATTAGGGGAGTGCTGTCAGGGTTGAACATAGTTTTGAATTTTCTTCATAACTTCCTCTGCAGTGCGAATTTCACATGGGTGTAAGGGTTGAGCCACTGTAGAAAATCAATAAATATTTAGGTAAATGGTTAAAAATGTCCTTCAAATAATAGAATGACACTTGAAAATGAGGAAAGGAACCATGAAATTAAAATAAAATCCCATATTGTGCATTTTGATAGAACATTAGATATTTTATTCCTTAAGAATGAAATCAAAAATTTTTAAATTAAAACAATAAAAAAAGATTACCGAAGAAATTTTTTTCCTCTTTTTTCGTTAGAAATAAAGTTTTTGACACCTCCTTAAGTCAAAAAATGAATTTCTGTTGCAAGTATGCTTCGTAATTGCAAAATTTTGGGTGGTTCAACCCTTACGACACGGCCTGGCTCAACGCTAACTCACGCGTCGTTTTGCGCATAAACGCGTCACACAAAACCCCAAATTTCTTTTCACATTTTCGTATAACATCTTAATAAACAATTTCAATAAATTTACTTTTTCTTTGGCACATTTCTTCTACATTTACTTTTCTTTTTTTGACACCACAAAAAAGTTTCTGTCGAGCGTATAACAATGACTCGCAAAAAACAAAAGTATACGTTCGTATACTTGACTAAAACTCATGTGAAAAGTTACTGGCATTAGTAGCAAGAATTTAAGTACAAAAACAGATGGCGCTAGTGTAATAAAACAAAATAAACGCGATGGCTCAACCCTAACACCTGTTCAACCCTGACAGCACTCCCCTATATAATTCTAAAAACGTTTGTATTCTTTGAATTTTATTTTTTCAAACAACTACTTTGAACTTTTTGCCATTGATATTTAATACAAAATTCATCATTAAAAAAATTCATTATGCTTAGGTGTACTTATATACTGAACATAACCTATAATATTACTGTAAAAATAATAATTATATATTATTAATATTATCACTATAATATAATTGATAATTTTTGTATTTTTTATAACGATAATTAAAATAATGTTTTAAAATGTAATTCAAAATTTTTTAATTTAAGATTTCGCATTCAATAATTTATTTTTAAAAAGTAGCAAAAAGTTTCTTCAAGATTGAAAAAAGTATTAAAAAAGTATCTATCGAAAAGTCGAATTTTAAAAATAATTTAATAAATTCTCGCAGAATGAATTTTGAAAATAATTTCTCTTCCACGATTGAATTATCATTTGAATCTTCAGTATTTGATAATTGATTATTGAACATCAATAATTGCTCTCCTAGAGAAGGTTCATTTTTGCTGTTTTTGCTTACATTATTTCCTTATTTCATTATTTCCTGTGCTCGTTTGTTCATTTTCTGATCCTAATTCATTTTCAATACATTTTTCTAATTTTTCAAACATTTCTTTAATATTCATTTTTCACTTTTAATTAAATTCTCTTCCTAGTTAATTTTCTTTGATTTTTATTTAAATAATATGTATTCTATCATATACGAAACAAAAACTTTGTGGCTAAAATAGATTTTCGCTGATTCACTTGTGTGAATGTGTCCCCTATCGACAAAGTCAGTTAAGTGAAGGAGAAATTTCACGGGGTAAACAAATCGTGGCGACTAGGATAAAGGCCTAAGCACAAGAGTTAAACAAGTTAAATATCTGAAATAGTTTTAATAATATAAAGCCCGAAATTTGAACGTGTTCGTGTAAATACACAGGTTTTCTGCTCATGGTGTCACTTTAAACGCTCCCCCAGAAAAATTCTCTTTTTAGGCGATAGATCCCTTTTCCCGTGTCGCGTCACATATGGAATTAAAACGAATTCTATAAAATAATTGTAATGGAATTTATAGTTTATACTTCACAGGAACTTGAAAATATGCTAAAATATATGTTTTTGAGGTTAAGAACGTTTGTTTACAACTATATATATGGGACATTTCATGTCAAGTGATCAAGGGGTCTTTTGGTGTAATGTTTATTTCAATAATTTTTTACTCTCAAACAATTAAACATACGAATTTGACAAAGTACATTTTGGAAAGGTTTTTTCATGCTCTTTCGATTGGAAATAAGCATTTTGAAAAAAAAAATTTTTGACCAAAAAAAATAAAAATAAAAAATAAATTTCAATTTTTGGGGGAGAAAGACCTGATTTTGTTTTTTTTTAAATTTATTTTTAATTTTGATTTTTTTGGGCCAACATTTTTTTTTAAAAATGCTTATTTCCAATCGAAAGAGCATGAAAAAACTTTTCCAAAATGTACTTTGTCAAATTTGTATGTTTAATTGTTTAAGAGTAAAAAAATATTGAAATAAGCATTGTACTGAAAAACACAAAAATTTAACCCCCCGCCCTCGGAAAATATTGGACTAGGTAAACAAATATTTTCACGAAAAATTACTATTTATTAGTACTACAAAAGCCCTAAGTTTTGCTTCGATTGGAGAAAAATTTTTCTCCACCTTGATCACTTGACATGAAATGCCCCATATATATATATATATATATATATATATTATATATAATAGTTGTAAACAAACGTTCTTAACCTCAAAAACATACATTTTAGCATATTTTTAAGTTCCTGTGAAGTATAAACTGTAAATTCCATTACAATTATTTTATAGAATTCGTTTCAATTCCATATATATGTACATATATTGAGTTTAGAATCCATTAAATCTGCAAAACATGAAAAAAAAGTTGCAAAATTTTATTTTTCCTATAAGAAAAGCATTGTGCAGTGTTATAAATTAAAACTAACATTTGTTAGTAATTTTTACTATATATTATTGTAATCTATAAACTACTATTGCTTTATTTTAGCGTTAGTGTAGTAATTATTATTATTAAATTACAGTTTTGTTAACTTGTTATTTTGTCTATCGTATTGTCAACTTTCAGTTGTTATTGTTATTATATTACTTTTATTGTTATAGTAGTCATTCTGTCATTGTTATTGCCAATTTTTTATTTCTATTGTTTTTTTGGAATCAATAATGTCATCTATATTTTTATAGTTATTTTTCAATTTTATTGTTATTGTCATTTTTTCAGTTTTATTGTTAGTTTGCCATCATTAATGCCATCTTTATTTTTGTTATTTTTATTGCCGTTTTTTCATTTTTTTTATTTCCAATTTTATTTTTATATTGCCATTTTGCCATTGTTATTTTTTTTATTTTTGTTGCCATTTTTACATTTTTATTGTTATATTTTATAAAAATAGATTATTCTATTTAAATAATTGACCTGTGTAAAAAATAAATTAACATGTAATTAATTAATATTTGAACATTATAATTACGTATTAATTATTAATTAAACCTTCATTTAATTTTTGCATACATCACACGGTGGTCTTGAAGCAAAATAAAGTTTTTCTACGTCGCCAAAATAAATTATTTGTACAAACTTTTAAAGCGTCATCTGAAGATTCAAAACCAATAAATATTGAAATTCTAGCTGCTCGTCCTAGCGTTTTTTCAACCAATACTATTTTGATTTGAGGTGTACTTGCGTTTGCGAAGGTAAAAAATTGGCCCCTCATTTATGTATATTATATTATATATATTTGGGCATTCTTTGTCAAATTTTACCCCCCATCTGTCCATTTTTTATTTTAACGAAATAAGTCGTCATACGGATCAAATTAAAGCTTGGAACCTCTATTTTTATTTGCATCGTGGCCTTTTTGAAAAATCCAAGATGGCGGACGTGTACGTTAATTTAAAGTAGCCGTGGGGCAAAAAAAAATTCTACTTTTTGCTAAAAAAACATGAATTTAATAGTAAAAGTAGTTTATTATTTGCACAAAACTTACTCTTTATGTGTACTTTATTTATTCTTATTGACATAAGAAAAAATTCAAAATGGCCGATCCAATATGGCCGACAAAATAAAAATTTTTGTCAATCTTTGCAAAACTTGCTACTATAGGGTTATTTCGGTCACTGATTACGAATCTGAAGTCAATTTTGCAAAATACAAAATGGCGGATCCAATATGGCGGACAAAAATTTTAAAAATCCCTTTAATTCGCTTAAAACTTGTTATTCGGGGGGTTTTAGGGTCGCTGTTTACGAATCTGAAGTCAGTTTTGCCTTATTACCCCGTTTTTTTTTGAAATCGAAAAAACAACCCTTAAATCTAAAATTCAAAAACTAAAGAAAAAAAATGAAATAACAGATTTTTCTTTAAGTAGAAGAATATACTTATGCGCATTTCTTCTTTAGCAACATTGAATTGATGTCAGAATTGCTCCGTCACTCCCTGCTTTTGTTAAATCGAAAAAACTACCTTTAATCTAAAATTCAAAAATTAAAGTAAAGAAATTAAATAACAGTTTTTTAAGTACAAGAATATATTTGTGTACTTTTAAAAAAACATTTAAATTGCCTTAAAAGCTACTATTAAGCAATACAGATGCTTTTTTAAAAACTACATAAATATATTATTCCCACTTTTGAAAAAACTTGTTATTTAATTTTTTACTTTAAATCTTTAATTTTACATTTAAGGGTAGTTTTTCCAAATCTATAAAAAATGAGGAGTGATGGTAATTCTGACATTAATTCTGAGTTGTTGAAACGGAAATACGCATAAATATATTTTTCTACTTTAAGGAAAACCTGTTATTTCATTTTGTTACTTTGATTTTTTAATTATACATTTAAGGGTAACTATTTGGAATGTTCTTCTGATTTAAAACAACCCTAATAAAAAGAGTTCTATATAATGATTTAATAGAAAGACTATAGAATATTTTAAATAAAATTTTGTAGAATTAATCTACAGAAATTATTTTTATAAATTTTTGCACTAATTCCATTGAATCTAACAAAAAATATTTTTTAAGAATTCGTGCAAAAATTAAAAACCTATTTTTAGATAAATTCTTCATGAAATTTTATGAAATATTCTATAAAATGCTCTATAGTTTGTATAATGTTTGTATAACGTTTGACGTTAATACAAACTGCATGATATTTAAAAGATCGCGCGCCTATCGTTATGGTTCTATTTTCATCCGCAAGATGGTGATATTATTTTTTCTCACAGACAACATACGGTGCGAACTATATAAGTACCCAGAACTGTTTTCACAAAAATATTACGACTTTTACGTATACTTTCGCAGTTAAGTGGGATTTTTAAATCTAGAAAATACAAATCAGTTCTTTTCAGAGCTATTCTTTTATTTTTTCAGCTTTTTTATCTACATTTTGTTTTTATTTTGGTTATTTTCTCTAAAATTCATACTTTTTCAGTTTTTTTTATTTTCTGTCACTTTTTTTGTCATTTTTCTTTTTCAGGTCTTTTTTGTTTTTGAAAGCCTCTCTTCTTTCTCTTTTTTCACTTTTATTTTAGACTTAAACGGAAGGTTTTCAAAATTATTATTTCGCTATGTCCATGAAAGTAAGGTTTGACAGATGTATAAATCCTTTTAAAGAGGATGGAGTTCCAAGTCATGTTGGTTGTAATTTAAGAAGAATTTCGAAATCTCTACTGAAATTAAAACCTGATCTTCCTGTCAATGCAATGATATGTAATAACTGTAGATTACAACGTGCACTTAAAACTAATGAAAGCCCACATGTGTTGGATTCAAACAAAATTCAAACTGGAATTGGAAGTGAAATGGAATGCGATATTGATCCAGTTTTAAATAATGTTAGTGACGCTGATCGTTCTCTAAAAGACAAAAATTCCATAAAAAGACTACAAGATTTGGAAGAACTTTTAGAAGGTTTAAAAGAAAAATTTTCATCGTTAAAAGGAAATGATCCTATGAAATTAAGAATCCTTACGATTCTTCCAATGTCTTGGAGTAGCAAAAAAATTTCTGTAGAATTTAATACTACTGTTTATTTAGCAAAGAAGTCTAAAGTATTAAGAGAGAATGGTGGCATTTTGGCTGAAGTAAGTAAAGCAGTTGGGAAAACATTACCAAATAGTACATTAACAAAAGTTGATGGATTTTTCAATGATGATATTATTAGTGTAAAAGACGCTGTTTCAGTCAAAGTAGAGAATAAACGTTTAAAAGTACAAAAGCGTCTTCTACTTTTAAATCTTACAGAACTGCATGCATTGTTTAAAGAGTCTAATCCAGATGTGATTATTAGCTTCAGCGCTTTTGCAAAACTTCGCCCAAAACATTGCAATCTTCCTGGAGCTTCTGGAACCCATTCAGTGTGTGTCTGCACTATCCATCAAAACTGCAAGCTTATGCTAGCTGCAATAAATGTAGAAATCTTAACAAAAGATTCTATTATTCCAATCTGCAATTATAAAGATTGTTTAAATTTGATGGTGTGCAGATCTTCTTCATCTGATTGTCATTTAAATGAATGTAAACTCTGTCCAAGAACGAATAAGGTTTCAGAAATACTGACAGAAGCTTTCAGATCTAAATCAATTGATCAAATAGAATATACAACGTGGACGGAAACAGACAGATCGACAATGGTAACTGTTACAACAAATGCCGAAGACTTTATTAACGATTTGTGTAACAAATTACTGATTCTAAAACCTCATTCATTCATCGCCAAACAACAATCTCAGTTCATATCTCAAAAAAGATTGATTTACGTAAAGATGAGGTAATTGTGATGTTCGACTTTTCCGAAAACTATAAGTACACTGCGCAAGATGCTTCCCAAGCATTTCATTTTAACAATGATCAGTGTACTATTATTCCAGTTATCTATTATTTTAAAAATGAGTCAGAATTAATGCATAACAGCTGCGTGTTTCTTTCAGACAGTGTCAAACATGACGCAGCCAGTGTCTTTACAATGCAAAAGCAATTAATTCCAGAAATAAAAAAAATATAAAGGCAGTAAAAAAATTAATTTATGTAACTGATGTAACTTGTTGTTGCACCAAAACATTTGCTAATAAAAAGATTTTCAAATGCAGTCAAAAGTACAGAATTTTTTATAACAAATTAAATTGATTTGCACAGTGCAAAATTATAACAATCGGCCTTTTTCAAGGCCACTTAAGCATGGATCATTGCAAAATTAAATTATATGACCTTTTTTTAGGGCAACTAATTTTTCTGTACAGTGAAAAATTATAACAATCGGCCTTTTTCAAGGCCACTTAAGCATGGATCATTGCAAAATTAAATTATATGACCTTTTTTAAGGTAACTAATTTTTTGCACAGTGCAAAATTATAACAATCGGCCTTTTTCAAGGCCACTTAAGCATGGATCAATGCAAAATTAAATTATTTGACCTTTTTTTAAGGCAACTAATTTTTTTGCACAGTGCAAAATTATAACAATCGGCCTTTTTCAAGGCCACTTAGGCATGGATCAATGCAAAATTAAATTATATGACCTTTTTTAAGGCAACTAATTTTTTGCACAGTGCAAAATTATAACAATCGGCCTTTTTCAAGGCCACCAAATCATTGCGCATTGCAAAATTAAATTAATGACCTTTTTCAAAGTCACCAAATCATTGCGCATTGCAAAATTAAATTAATGACCTTTTTCAAAGTCACCAAATCATTGCGCATTTCAAAATTAAATTAATCGGCCTTTTTCAAAGCTACCAAATCATTGCGCATTTCAAAATTAAATTAATCGGCCTTTTTTAAGTCTTTATTTGATCCGCCATTTTATATTTTGCAAAACTGACCTCAGATTCGTAAAGAGCGACCCTAAAACCCCCCCGAATAACAAGTTTTAAGCGCATTATAGGAATTTTTTAAATTTTTGTCCGCCATATTGGAACCGCCATTTTGTATTTTGCAAAATTGACTTCAGATTCGTAAACAGCGACCCTAAAACCCCCCGGAGTAACAAGTTTTAAGCGAATTGAAGGGATTTTTAAAATTTTTGTCCGCCATATTGGATCCGCCATTTTGTATTTTGCAAAATTGACTTCAGATTCGTAATCAGTGACCGAAATAACCCTATAGTAGCAAGTTTTGCAAAGATTGACAAAAATTTTTATTTTGTCGGCCATATTGGATCGGCCATTTTGAATTTTTTCTTATGTCAATAAGAATAAATAAAGTACACATAAAGAGTAAGTTTTGTGCAAATAATAAACTACTTTTACTATTAAATTCATGTTTTTTTAGCTAAAAGTAGAATTTTTTTTTGCCCCACGGCTACTTTAAATTAACGTACACGTCCGCCATCTTGGATTTTTCAAAAAGGCCACGATGCAAATAAAAATAGAGGTTCCAAGCTTTAATTTGATCCGTATGACGACTTATTTCGTTAAAATAAAAAATGGACAGATGGGGGGTAAAATTTGACAAAGAATGCCCGATATGTATTTTTTTTCAATTGTCGGTTTGATAGATATGTCAAAGTTCTTTAAAAATGTATCGCCATACGGTGGACACCATAACTCGGTCCAGAATTGAGCTAGACCAAAAAGTAAAAAAGCTTTAGTTCCTGCAAAATGGTATCGATTTGAAGGAAAAAGTCCGTTTTTTGTCTAAATTTCGTTACTTAAAGTTGTCTAGAAAATTGAAATATTAATATTTCAATAAATCCGTACGTATTTCGCTAGATAATTATATCACAAACAAAATAAAAAAAGAAGTAAGAGGATCATTGAAATTTGTGGCAGCTAGAGTGTCCACCGATTTTTAAAATACAGTTTTGAGAAAAACGCATTTAAAGTTTTCATTACAATGTAAATAAACGTTAGCGTGTAACCCTGCTTGAACAGTTGAAAATTGTCTTTTTATTTGAGATATCGATATATAACTAATGACATATCATTTTGGTGTCCATAAAGAGTATTTAAAAAAAATTGTCTTTCAATTTTTTGAAAATTTCAAAGAGGTGTAACCTCTTAATTAAAAAGTAGTCTTTAATTTATCTGAAACAATCATAATCCGAGAATCTATTTTTTGTTTTTTAGATTATTCTCTTCGCGACGCGTCACATTTGTCGGATCGTTTCTGCGTTTTTAAATGTATTTCGTAGATATTCCAGATTAAATTAAAAACAAAGTTGATGAATCTTTTTTTGGTAGAAAATGTTTAACAAATTCTAAAATAAAACACCAATTAAGATTTTACTAAAATCTGAATTTACTAAATATTATTTTTTTTTAAATTAAATGTATATAAGAGAAGAGTGATTCTAAGTCAAAAAGTGAATTTTCCTCACTTGGAGCTCACAATTCTTAACCAAGCGACCTGCAGTTGGGCTATGATGAATATATCTTCCGTCTTTCTTTATTTCATGGTTGCGTGTTGCGTCCTGTTCACGTTTGTTTAATTTCCAATAAATTAATATTATTTAAACATCATCTTAAATTCTGAGAGAAAGGTTTGACCTCGAGGTATAATGATGTGCACTGTCGATAATTATCCGGTACACACCATTAGAACTCAGCTGGCTATAAACCGGTTGTGTTCAGGAGAGGTTTTCTACATTTCCCTTTCCTCTGGGCAGAAAACCCATTAAATATTCGCGAAAGAAATTAGAAAACACGTAACTCCCAAAAAAATAGAAAAAGCGTTATTCATCTAAAATGGTTTTTAGGCTAATTTTAAAAAAATCTTGTCTTTTATTTTCTGTCAATATAAAATGCCAAATAAATAATTTTTATTATTCAAAGTTAATTTATCTGTAATAAAACAGTTTTATTAACTAATTTTTTGCCATTTGTTTACACTTTAAAAATAATAAATATTAAAAATTGGTACATAGCCTTCAAAAAACTGTCATTTTAAATAATCATATTTTCTATTTGTTTTCGTGAGTTACGTGTTTTATAAACCCTCTCACGAATAATATGTTTTCATTTAGGAACCATCGATTTGTAGACTCAAGACGGGTGTATAAAAAATTAATAAAAAATACAATTCACAACGTAATTAAATCTGATTTTCTTAATATTTTCGACTGCACTTTGTATACCGACATAGGAACACCCCCAGTAGCACGTAATGTTGGGAACATTCCAGTAATATTCCTGTAACATCGAGAACATTGAGGCAATATTAGGAATTTTAAGGCAGTGTTCTCAATATTGCTGTAATATTTCGTGCTACTGGGGACTCTATTCAACCACTGTATTGTATCAATTTTTTCAGTTCATATTTAATTCTGATATTAATTAACTTTAACAAATTATAATTTCTAATTAAAGTTAATTTTTTTAGGAAATTTTACGCGCGGGTAAAATTTTACTAGTTTTAATTTACTTATATATAGTTGTTTGACTAAAAATGTATAAAAATGATGCATTAGAATCTTATTTACTTCTTGCGAGACACTATTTTTGAAAAAAATTAATTTTTTGAATGCACAAAAAAGCCTTAAATTCTTTATTTTTAGACTTCTCTTAAAATTAATAAATAGAAAGTTAGCGTTCTGTTAATAACTTGCAAATAATTTACAAATAACAATTTGAGCTTTCCATTGTCCTGTAATCGAACAATGTTTGCAAAAAATATTAATCTCGCATTCATAAAATAGTTCTAGTTGACGGTAACAACTTCTTAAAAAAATATTATTTCAATAAATTTGCTTCATGTATTAAAAAAGGTAGGTTATCGCAAAATTATTATTTTTCTATTATATTATTTAAGGTTATCATAAAAAATTAAGTATTTTCCTGACTTCCAGAAAGAATATTAACTTCTTTCCTTATCATGATAATAATTTTAATTATTAAT
This sequence comes from Leptopilina myrica (nomen nudum), assembly GCA_032872475.1. Classification (NCBI taxonomy): domain Eukaryota; kingdom Metazoa; phylum Arthropoda; class Insecta; order Hymenoptera; family Figitidae; genus Leptopilina; species Leptopilina myrica (nomen nudum). Next base: position 12,326,350 of record CM065467.1, read on the forward strand.
CTTGATAATATCCTATTATTTTCCAAATTTTCAGTTATTTTCAGTTTAGTTCTTCAAGAACTATTACTTTTCTAAATTTTTAATCAAAATTATATAAAACATTTATAATTATTTAAATAAACAATAAATCCACTAATATTTTCAAACAAATATTTAAATATATTTGCGCTTTTCATTACTTTTAAAAATCCATACTATAAGTCTTCTAATAATTCATTTTTTTTATTATTTAATAATATTATTTATTATTTATTATTTATAATTTTTAAATATTATATAGTAAAAAATTCGATTTAAACCAATTCTTATCAGATAGTTGTAGTATGGTAATTTAGGTAGAATTTCCTTATTTTTCTGTTCTGTGAGAAACTTGTTATTTTCAAAATGAGGAGAATGTAAGCAAAAGTCTAAATTAATTAATAATAATAATCTTGGTATTCTTTCATTCATTCTGTCCGCAGTTTGAAGTTAGTTTTTGTAAATGCTTTTGTTTTTTTTCAAAACACTTTGCTTGACAGATCGAAATTATAGTTTTTCGATTTGTCAATATCAAAATTTTTTATTGTTTAAGAAGAAAGAAGGTTAAAAGATATTGTTTTTATAAAAAAAGGTAAGAAATTTTCATAATATTGATTTATAAATTTTATAATCATTTTCTTTATTTAAAATCGAATAAAAAATAAAGTAATTTGAACTATTTATATTTCTCCATCAACATTTTTTTTTAACTTTCATTTTGTAATTAATTTTGACAATCATATTGTTTTTATAAAATTTGTAGTATTTTTTGCATAATTTTCTATTTATTTATCACAATTTTTTAAATGAGTATTGATTAGTAAATAATAAGAATTAACTATTTAGTATTTTTTTAATAATATGAATTGAAGTCTTATTTATTTTTTAATAATTCTAAAAAATAATTATTAGGTAAATTAAAAATCTATTGATTTTATTTAGTTTTTGGCTTTGCTGTACCAAGTTTTAAATTGGATTTAATTAGAAACACTGTGATCATAACTGTGATCATAATTGTATTTTTCTTTTAACAATCGAAATAGAATGTGAACGCGCGCTTTAGCGCGCGTATCCTATGGTAGTTAAATATAATTTTACAGAAATCAAAGGAAATTTAAATCGACTTAAATTTGATTAGAGTAGATTATTTTGGATTAATAAAGTTAAATTTAGTACAATATTTTTCTGTAATAATGAAACAAGATGAATGTGTTATTTCTGAATTCATAATTATTATGAATAAAATAAGTATGAATTTTTTTTGTTTTAACTGTCAACGAGTTTAAATTGTACAACTTCTCCGAAATGCGATAAAATTAGTTTTTAGTATCTCAAATGTAGAAAAAAGTATGGAAGTAGCAGCAAATCATGAAAAAGTAATAAAGAGAAGGTTTTAGTGAATGAAGAATGAGTGAGAAGCCTGATGTTTAATAAAATAAATAATAATGAATTTCAAAAAATTGAGACAAAAAAATGTATAACAGGAAGTGCTCATTACAAAAGAACAATATGAATTGTGAACTTTGACTACCAACATATTTTATTCCATAAATTTGAAGAATATTCATTCAATAAACATGAAATTAAAAAAACTCTTTTCCTTAATTCCAGGTTAAAATTTAATTTATATTATATAAATTCAATATTAAATAACAAAAAAAAAGAAAAATTCTCTGTATAAGGCTGGTTGAATGATACAAGGATACATCAATAAGAAAAATTAGAAATTACTTATTTATTTGAAGATATATATATACAAAAAAAATTTAAACACGAAAATGAAAAATTGCAATTTAACAACAGCTGATATAACAAAGAACTCATTACCTTTGATACTTCTGCATTATGCTCCATACTGACACATAATTCGTTAAGTTTATTCAGGAAAAACGGCATAGAGAAATTGGACATGGGCTTCCTCCGCTCATTACCATCTATAAATAACAATAAGAAATTCAAAAAAAATAAAAGGGAGGAAAATTGCATACAGGTCTGCGTTATTCTCGTGCAACATTAAAATTTTCTAAAACAAATAAACGACTATTAGAAATAATGGTCTCCCGAAGAATTAAGGACGACACTTGAAAAAGAACACCAGGACGACGAGCATCTAATCTTTGCACAATTTTAAAATCCTCTTCAGAAACCAATAAATGAAGCTTTTCCCGACATATTGACAACATACAAGTCACGGCAGTTTCAACTTCCGACCTCCAAAAAGCAATATAAAAAATTCCCAACCGTTCTTCCACACGAGAAAGCCGAAGAGATAGTGCTCGAATTTTAGGCACGAAACTGTCATTAACATTAGAACCTTCGGAAACTGGAATACTAGTACTCGCATCTAAATGCGAAATGTTAAAGTCAAGAACACTCTCAATTAGTTCAATTTCTGATAAAGAAGAAGTATTCACAAAGTCAACAGTCGAAATCAATTCCAAAGAGGACAAACTATTCTCACCCCCATTGGTTTCAACGACGCGATTGTCCATTATTTAAAAATTCAAAAAAAAATCTATATATATATATATAAATAACGGAACACAAAAATATAATACACTAACAAGTGAAGACCACTCACCAATAGATACAATACTACGAGTGGACAAATCCAAAGGATATTCCCTCTCTTCGATATTTTCCCACAACATAGTAGTAGCCGTTGAAGAACAATCTGCCGACATGATTAACACGATGTATAAAGAACACTAAGGACTCCACCTCAATTGACTACGTGATGAACCAAAAGAAAGAAAGAATATGATGACCCAGTGCATTAAAAGTGCTATATCAAGGGATAAATTGAGACAAAAATTACGCATAAGAATTTACTTACCTAAGTAATAAGAAATTCCTTATCTCTTCCAACAGTATCACAACATCGCTCTCATGTTTCCTAAACAATACACGAAAAATTATCGTCAATTTGAACCGTCTTTGTGTTATTCAATAGTTTTAACAGCATGAACATATATGTAAAAAAACATTGGGGACAATGTTTAAATTAAGGAGGGAGGACTGTTACATCCCTAGATATAACTTTTTCCTAATTAAATATGTATATATATATAGATAAAGAAATTTAATTAATAACATAGTAAAAAATTACAAAATATAACATTAATAATTACACATATATCCGTGGTATGTATGTACACGAATTTAAATAATCAATGAAAATACACTAATAAAAGACATTTGAAATGAGTAAGAAGTTAGGTATATATATATGAGATATAAACCCTGGATGATAAATTAGTAAGTTACGCACAGGAGTTACCATCTAAGATATTGAATTCATAATCGACCGCGATCTAGAGAGGTGTGATAAGTGGTTGGCGGTCGGTTCATTGCCTACGCGTATGGTAATTAATCGGCTGCCACTCGCTTATCATAAGCATCGCAAAAGTTAAGAGCGTCTGAGGGTTCATAAGTTGTACACTAGAGACTCAGATTTAAATAATAAACATTAGGTATGCATAGATGACTAACTGCATAAATGTTATAATAAATTATTGTAAAAGCGAGTGTCATATTACTACTTTAAGATTGAATGATGTATGCATAAAAAAATCGACACCACAAGTACGTGCTTATTACATTTTAGCACAAGTACGTGCTTTTTGACCATCACATCCCCAATCAAGTAGACGTTTAGCTACTATATAAACCCCTAGCTTTCTTAGAAAAAATGTCAAATACTCCGGTGAGTTTCTGCCCGAACGGTATCGTTGAGTCGGCCCTTCGATCGTGAAATTGAGTTAGTAAATTCAGTGTCAAAGAAGACTTGTTCTTTTAGTCAGGGAATAAATCGCACTAATTAAAATAACAATAACACTTTCGTCGTATAACAATTTAATTTAATATTCTCTTTCTAATTTAATAAAATTAGTGCAAGTTATTTCCAAAACACTAAGAAAACAAGTTTTCTTTTGTATTAAGGTACAGTGTGCGAGAGAACACTTAGAGTTGTTAAATAATTGTTTAAAATAGTCGTTTTTTGTGCTCTAAAGTGACAAAAGAAACGAACCGAAAAGCTCATATTATCTTGTAACCTGTAACGCAACAAAGCAAAACTGGTTGCCGCATCGTCATTGTAACTTCCATATCCACTACAAAAATTGTAAGTAACTATCATTGTTTAAAATAATTGTTAGTAATAAATAATTGCATAAAATGAATAAGCATATAATTTATTTAACGGAAACCCGTAGTTTCTTTAAAGTCAAACAAATCAACACTTAAAAATAAATGTCAAGTCTTACCAACTTGACTAATCAGCAACTTGTCTCCAATTTAACTAAAAATTTAGTAAACTAACCTAACCTTAGCTCGGGTCGTAACATATAATGTACAAATTTCACTCTTTAATTCGAGACCAAAATCTTTTATAAGTATTCAGTATTTGCCTTAAATTCTGTAAAAATAATTACTCTTGCTTTCTAAAGTTTTTAAGGAATATAAATTGCAAATTCGTCATTTCTGTTCACTTGTTTTATCAATTAAACAAATTTTTTAAAAATGTGCATCTCTTTTTTATTGTAAAATTTCAAAAATTGCACCTTGAAATAATATAAGTAATAATGCGAGTTAAAATTTGTAACATTATAAGAAGAGGGATAAATTTCATCTAAATAATTTAAATTTACTACAGTCAAGAGGTTCAATATTTTTCAAAAGTGTGGTTAATTGATAATACCAATGAATAGAAACGACGAATTTGCAATTTATATTCTTCGAAAAATTTAGAGCAAGAGCAATTATTTTTATACAATTTGAAAAAAATACTTCATATTTGTAAATGATTTTTGACTAGATTTAAAGAATGGAATTTGTACTTGTTATTGTACAACTGTCAAGTCTTAAAATTTTTTTTTCTTCAATTGGCGTTCGCTTGAACTCCAGATTCCGAAATCGCAATTAACTATAATAATCTTCGTATTCTTTCATTCATTCATTCATTCAGTCTGTCCGCAGTAAGAGAGAAAGATTTATAGAGAAAAGTTTTGATAATTAAAAAATTAATTATTATCAAATTAATTATTATTATTAATAATTAATAATAATTGTGAAAATTTTTGTATTCAATAATTTTGTTATTGAGTAAATAAATTTATTTATTTTTGTTAATTTTTTGGGATAAATTTTGATTAAAGGATTTTTAATTATATTCGGTAAGACATTATTGCAATTTTTTATATATTTATTTGTACTTATGTGCCTATGATTTATATGAGTTAATGAGTTATATATGCCTATGATTTATATGAGCTTTATTGAGTTATATGTGCTTATGATTTATATGAGATTCATGAGTTATATGTATTGATGTGATTTATTATAAAAATTATATGATTTATAAATGACGAAAATGAGACTTATGTTATTTATGTGATTTGTGAGATAAATCAGAGATTTGATGACTATTTATTATTAAATATATAATAAATAGAAAATATAAAAAAATTTAAATTAAAAAAATTATTTATTTAAAAAATAAAATAAATTATAAAAAATTATTTGCATTTAGTTATTATTTTTATTTCTTTATTTATGAGTTAGAAGATTTGAGTTTAAGTGTTTTCAAAAAATAAATTTTTGAAAAATATTCTCTTATTAGTTCATTTTATTAAAAAATCATGTCTTACAAAGAAGGAAATGTTTATTTAAGTGACAAAGATAATAGAATTTTACATACTGAAGGAAAATTGTTAAATGACAATCATATTTCTGAATTTGAGAAGTTGTTGAGAAGAGAATAAAATTTAGCATTTAACATGCAAAGTACTTTATATTTATTTACGCTTGATATCATTATTCCGATTGATAAAAATCAGAAGCACATTCAAATACTTTTTAGTGGTGCTTGCAAATCTGGTCACTGAATTTGTACTTATTATGATGGATTAAGGCTATATATTATTTAGGTTTAATGAATGTCAAATGTATGTTTTGTGACGCGTAACATTTTTTGTGGGAAAGGCCACAGAATAAAAAATTTAGTAGTTGTTGTCATAAAGGAAAAGTAAAATTGTTTGATTTAAATCCTTATTCCTTGTATTTGGAAAATTTATTATTTGGTAATAACTTTAAAAGCAAGATATGGTCCTTATGTTTTTCGTATACATGGACAAGTGTATCATGATACATACTCTCTTCATCCTGATGATGTAGATAACCGAAAATATGGTAAATTGTATATTCTTGATACTGATGAAGCGGTGATGGAACGAATGAATAATGAATGTAATAAAAAATGCTTGCAATTAATAATGACTGAAATAGATATTTTACTAAGAGATATTAATATTTATGCAAAGATATTTAAAATGATGAAAGAATTAGAATTGGAAGAAGAAGCAAGGGCAAAATTAGTGAATGAATGTCCGAGATACATACAAATGTGGTTTAAACGTGATAGAAAATTTTCCAAGATGGACTGTAAATATGAAACATACTGATGGTGTTCGTAATATTACACCTTTACAATTTTATATGTATCGCTTGTCTTATAGAAGCACATTTAATCCATGTTTACAAATGGGTAAATTAACTCAACAATTCATTGTTGATAGTTGGTCAAAAGTAGAAGGTGAGCGTTTAAAATATATTCGTTTTGAACAGAAAAAACTTCGAGCAGAAATGTGCTGTGGATTAATGGATTATATAAATAATAAGGCAATAGAAGAAAATATTTGACCAGGAAAAATGATAATTTTACCATCTACATTTACCGGAGGACCACGTGCTTATCAACAACAGGGTTGTGCAATGACGCGTCACTGGCGGTTTTCGACGTATAATACATTTTCGACGTAATATACTGTATAAAACGTAGAAAACTATGTATATTACATACAGACATCTTACATCTATACATAACCTCACTTTTTCAAATTACGATTGTAACAACGGTCAAAAACTCAAAATTGATATTTAATTCATTGATATTAATTTATTGATTGATTCCTATTTATTGATTTGTGAGTTAAAATTGAAAGTTCATATTAAAAACTATTTGCAAAATATGACAACAAAATTGAAGTCCACAACTCATCCATATATCGCTTATGATAAATTGCAATTTGAACGTTTGACAATAGTAGATGAATCAAATCAAAATAAATCAAATGTTACTGTTTATTTGTTAAAGAAATATTTTCAACAACGAACAAAATAAAAGTGTTTTTCAAAGTTTTGTTGCAAAGCAAGCATAAAGGCGCTTGCACACTTCCAAATTTTTCGGCGAGCAGCGAATTTTCACGGTTGTGAAAACTCACGTCACTAAATATGATTGGCTCTGACAAAGGTTCATTTTCAAATAGCTTTTTGCAGAACCAATCATATTTAGTGACGTGAGTTTTCACAACCGTGAAAATTCGCTGCTCGCTGAAAAATGTGGAAGTGTGCAAGCGCCTTTAGGCCACATTTTTTCTGTTTTCCAATTTTTGTAATTCGAAACAATTCTTTCCACGAATTATGTTTCGGTCGACCACCACAATTCATAGTGTCAAAAATGTACACATTTATTTACAAAACAATTCAAAAAGATTTCCTATAACAACAAAACTGACCTAAGGATAAGAATACGTGACTATTTAAGGTTATGTAGCTTAATCTCACACCCGTGCTATATGTATAATACATTTTGTAGAAAACCAAAGAGGTATATTACGTAAGTAACATACGTAGAAAACCTATGTAACTTACCTTAGGTATATTACGTGCACAACCCTGATCAACAATGTTTTATGGATGCTATGCGATTAGTTCAAGAATTTGGAAAACTAGATTTATTTATTACAATGACATGTAATCCAAAATGGCCTGAGATTATAGAAATAATGACAAAAAAATTATTTTGTATAATACAGATGGGTCAATTAAATGCACTGCTGATAATTCGATGATTGTATCATATAATCCGTATTTAAGTAAAAAATTTGCATGTCATATTAACTTAGTAGCTTGTGGTAGTACAGGTGGTATTAAATATTTATTTAAATATTGTTATAAGGGACATGATTATGCAATAGTTGGTTATAAAGATGATAATCAAGTAATGCATTATGATGAAATTCAAAATTATTTAAATACGCGGTATGTGTGTCCACCAGAAGCAATGCATAAACTTTACGAATTTAATATGCACGAGCAATCACATGCAACATATAGATTAGTTGTACATTTGCCTAATCAACAATCAATATGTATTCAAGAAGGAATGGAACAAACTGCAATTGAGAAATTTAAAAATACAATATTTACAGGATGGTTTCAATTAAATAGACAAGATCCTGAGGCACGCAAATATTTGTACTCTGAAATACCACATAAGTATGTTTTTGTTGAGTCATCTAAAACTTGGAAAAAACGAGAACGCATTACAAAACCTATAATTTGTCGAATGTATTTTGTAAGTCCAAAAGAAATTGAAAGATATTCTTTGAGAATTTTACTACTTTATGTACGTGGTGCTAAATCATTTGAAGATGTGAGAACATATGAAGGTATTACATATAATACTTATACAGAAGCAGCGCGTGCAAGAAATTTGATGGTAGACGATAACGAGTGGGATAATTGTGTGTCTGAAGCCGTGAGTATGAAATTTCCTAAAGAACTTTGTCGTTTATTTGCATAAATATGTGTGTTTGGTTTGCCTGTAAATACTGTTGATTTATGGAATAAGTTTAAAGAACACATGATTTTTGATAATAATTTACCTGTGGAAGTATCGCTTCAAAAATCATTAGTTTTAATTAACGAAGTATTTAATTTTCATGGATTTACGTTACATCAATTTAGTTTACCGAATATCGATCTAAAAATTCTTGAAGATTATAATTCTGTTGATAAGGAAGATAATGTGTTAACATTACAATTGCTCAAAGAAGAATCTAATACTCTTATTGAAAGTTTGAATGATGAACAACGGCAAGTTTTTAATGATGTTATGATGGCCGTACATAATGATGAATATGGTAGTAGATATTTCTTTCTTGATGGGCCTGGGAGAAGTGGTAAAAGCTATTTACATAATACTATTATTACTACAGTCGAAAGTGAGGAAATAGTACTTTTATCAGTTGCTTGGACTGGTATAGCGACTAATCTTCTAAAAGAAGGACGATCATCACATTCTATGTTTAAATTTCCTATACCAATCAATGAAGATTCAACATGTAATATAAGTGGAATGTCGAAACATGCTAAACTTTTAAGGAGTGCAAAAATTATTATTTAGGATGAAATTACAATGGCCCAAAAATATGCTTTACAAGCAATGGAATCTATGTTAAGAAATATTACAAAATATAATAAAGCGTTTGGAGGTAAAGTTATTTTGCTTTCAGGGGATTTTAGGCAAACTTTGCCAATTGTGCCGCATGGTAGTCGCACTCATATTGTTGAGGTTTGTGTAAAACATAGTAAATTGTGGCAATACTTTGAATCTAGGTCTTTAAATGTTAACGTTAGATTACATGATAATCAGGTAGAGTTTTCAAATTGGTTATTGAATGTTGGTGATGGCAAACCTAAAAGTAAGTTTGAAAAAGAAAATGATGTATTAGAAATTCTACAAGATTTGATATCGAAAGGGAATTTAATTGATGAAATATATGGGTTATCGATATATCCAAATGATGTGAATGTTTATTCTTCGTTTATTCTTTCATTGACTAATTCAGAAGTATTAGACATGAATGATCGTTATTTGTCAAAATTAGAAGGAGAAGATGTAATTTATTACAGTATTGATTCACATGTAACTGATGATGATGCAAAAGATGTAAATAATATTGTTCCAGTAGAATTTTTAAATAGTTTAACACCATCTAAAAATTAACACTTTTTTAAAAGAAGACTATTTCCAGTCTGTTAGAGTAGGTAGATTGTGAGCATTAATTGAGCCCTTTTTGTTAAAAGGTTGGATTGTATTTTTTCATGTAAATTTATGGAGTCTAAAAATTAACACTTTTTTAAAAGAAGACTATTTCCAGTGTGTTAAAGTTTGTAGATTGTGAGAATTAATTCAGCTCTTTTTGTAAAAAGGTTGGATTTTGTTTTTTTATGTGAATTTGTGGAGCCTCAAATGGGCCTAAAATATCTGTAAAGTTTAAATTTTAGAAAAAGGTTTAAGAGCTATACTGCACTGGTATTGTCAGAAATAAGTAAATTTAGTAAGCCCATTAACCCTTTTTAAAAAAAGGACTATTTCCAGTGTGTTAAGCATTAGTAAAGCCCTTTTTGTGAAAAGGTTGAATTTTATTTTTTCATAAAAATTTGTGGATCCTAAAATAGGCGTAAAATATATGTAAAGTTTAAATTTAAAAAAAGGTTTACGAGCTATATTGAACTGGCATTGTCAGAATTTAGTAAATTTAGCAAGCCCATTAACACTTTTTTAAAAGAAGACTATTTCCAGTGTGTTAAAGATTGTAGATTGTGAGAATTAATTAAGCTCTTTTTGTAAAAAGGTTGGATTTTGTTTTTTTATATAAATTTGTGGAAACTAAAATAGGCCTAAAATATCTGTGAAGTGTAAATTAAAAAAAGGTTTAAGAGCTATACTGTACTGGTATTGTCAGAATTTAATAAATTTCGCAAACTCACTAACCCTTTTTAAAAAGAGGACTATTTCAAGAGTGTTAAAGTGGGTAGATTGTAAGCATTAATTGATCCCTTTTTGTAAAAAGGTTGGATTTTATTTTTTCATGTGAATTTGTGGAGCCTAAATAGGCCTAAAATATCTGTATAGTTTAAATTTTAAAAAAAGGTTTAAGAGATACTGCACTTGTATTGTCAGAAATGAGTAAATTTAACAAGCCCATTAACACTGTTTAAAAAGAAGACTATTCCCAGTGTGTTAGAGTGGGTAGATTGTAAGCATTAATAGAGCCCTTTTTGTAAAAAGGTTGGATTTTTTTTTTCATGTTAATTTGTGGAGCCTAAAATGGGCCTAAAATATCTGTGAAGTTTAAATTTAAAAAAAAGGTTAAAGAGCTATACTGCACTGGTATTGTCAGAAATAAGTAAATTTAGCAAGCCAATTAACCCTTTTTAAAAAGAGGACTATACCCAGTGTGTTAGAGTGGGTAGATTTTAAGCATTAATATACCCCATTTTGTAAAAAGGTTTGATTTTTTTTTCATGTAAATTTGTAGAGCCTAAATAAACCTAAAATATTTGTAAAGTTTAAATAAAAAAAGGTTTAAGATCTATACTGCACTGGAATTGTCAGAAATAAGTAAATTTAGCAAGCCCATTAACACTGTTTAAAAAGAGGACTATTCCCAGTGTGTTAGAGTGGGTAGATTGTAAGCATTAATAGAGCCCTTTTTGTAAAAAGGTTGGATTTTGTTTTTTTCATGTAAATTTGTAGAGCCTAAATAAACCTAAAATATTTGTAAAGTTTAAATTAAAAAAAGGTTTAAGATCTATACTGCACTGGTATTGTCAGAATTTAATAAATTTCGCAAGCTCACTAACCCTTTTTAAAAAGAGGACTATTTCAAGTGTTAGAGTGGGTAGATTGTAAGCATTAATTGATCCCTTTTTGTAAAAAGGTTGGATTTTATTTTTTCATGTAAATTTGTAGAGCCTAAATAAACCTAAAATATTTGTAAAGTTTAAATAAAAAAAGGTTTAAGATCTATACTGCACTGGAATTGTCAGAAATAAGTAAATTTAGCAAGCCCATTAACACTTTTGATAAAGAGGACTATTCCGCGTGTGTTAGAGTGGGTAGATTGAAAGCATTAATTGATCCCTTTTTGTAAAAAGGTTTGATCTTATTTTTTCATGTGTATTTGTGGAGCCTAAATAGGCATAAAATATCTGTATAGTTTAAATTTTAAAAAAAGGTTTATGAGATACTGCACTTGTATTGTCAGAAATAAGTAAATTTAGCAAGCCCATTAACACTGCTTAAAAAGAGGACTATTCCCAGTGTGTTAGAGTGGGTAGATTGTAAGCATTAATAGAGCCCTTTTTGTAAAAAGGTTGGATTTTGTTTTTTTCATGTAAATTTGTAGAGCCTAAATAAACCTAAAATATTTGTAAAGTTTAAATTAAAAAAAGGTTTAAGATCTATACTGCACTGGTATTGTCAGAATTTAATAAATTTCGCAAGCTCACTAACCCTTTTTAAAAAGAGGACTATTTCAAGTGTTAGAGTGGGTAGATTGTAAGCATTAATTGATCCCTTTTTGTAAAAAGGTTGGATTTTATTTTTTCATGTAAATTTGTAGAGCCTAAATAAACCTAAAAGTAAAGTTTAAATAAAAAAAAGGTTTAAGATCTATACTGCACTGGAATTGTCAGAAATAAGTAAATTTAGCAAGCCCATTAACATTTTTTAAAAAGAGGACTATTCCTAGTGTGTTAAAGTGGGTAGATTGTAAGCATTAATAGAGCCCTTTTTGCAAAAAGGTTGGATTTTATTTTTTCATGTGAATTTGTGAAGCTTAAATATGCCTCAAATATCTGTATAGTTTAAATTTTAAAAAAGGTTTTCGAGCTATACTGCACTAGTATTGACAGAAATAAGTAAATTTATCAAGCCCATTAACACTTTTGATAAAGAGGACTATTCCCAGTGTGTTAGAGTGGGTAGATTGTAAGCATTAATTGATCCCTGTTACGACCCGAGCTAAGGTTAGGTTAGTTTACTAAATTTTTAGTAAAATTGGAGACAAGTTGCTGATTAGTCAAGTTGGTAAGACTTGACATTTATTTTTAAGTGTGGATTTGTTTGACTTTAAAGAAACTACGGGTTTCCGTTAAATAAATTATATGCTTATTCCTTTTTATGCAATTATTTATTACTAACAATTATTTTAAACAATGATAGTTACTTACAATTTTTGTAGTAGATATGGAAGTTACAATGACGATGCGGCAACCAGTTTTGCTTTGTTGCGTTACAGGTTACAAGATAATATGAGCTTTTCAGTTCGTTTCTTTTGTCACTTTAGAGCACAAAACGACTATTTCAAACAATTATTTAACAACTCTAAGTGTTCTCTCGCACACTGTACCTTAATACAAAAGAAAACTTGTTTTCTTAGTGTTTTGGAAAGAACTTGCACTAATTTTATTGAATTAGAAAGAGAATATTAAATTAAATTGTTATACGACGAAAGTGTTATTGTTATTTTAATTAGTGCGATTTATTCCCTTACTAAAAGAACAAGTCTTCTTTAACACTGAATTTACTAACTCAATTTCACGATCGAAGGGCCGACTCAACGATACCGTTCGGGCAGAAACTCACCGGAGTATTTGACGACTGTTTCAAGAAAACAGGGGTTTTTATGGTGATCTTTCATTGATTCATTAACCTTCAATTCAGTAAATTTGTAATAAACACGTTTGAATTGAAAATTTGTAAAAGTCACGTTCGGTTTGAAAATTTGTAAAAGTCACGTTGAGTTATAATATTGGCAATAATTACATTCGAATTGAAAGATTTGTAGTGCTCGAAGTTCATACTTGATAGTTCCTATAAGGGCATACTTGTTTATTTTTCTACATGTATATATATATATTAACCTTACACAAGAACTTTTCTAGTTTATTTTAATCGTGAAATTGTACGTATTTTACCTATTTATTGATTATAATATTGATTACTGATTTGATTTATCTTATGATCTATTTCTCTAATTATCGACTGAAAATAACTTATCACGCAGCAACAATCGGCACATTATCCTTTTGTAACAGTAGATAATTAACCGACTGTCGCTTCGCGATGTTTAATTAGTTTGTGCGGATAATCGTTCTTATTCTAATTTCCTTCCTTATCATTAATATTTTAAAATTCGTACTTACACAATACTAATTTGAATTACTGATGATAGTATTAATTTTCGTTTGATAGTTACATGAATATTAATTAAAAATTATATATGGGATGTAACAGTCCTCCCTCCTTAAAAGTATTATCGTCCCGATAATTTGCTCTCTTTTACAATTTTATTACTATCCGATTATAACAATTTATTAAATGAAACAGAATATGTAGATAAGAATTTGCAGATCTTTTAATAGTGAAGAAGTGTTTTGAAATTGTATACTGTGTGTGTACATAGTGCTATTTTCAAGTAAGTGGAATTGTATCTTCTCTTCTCCTTTTTTTCCTTTTTATGTTTTTACGTCGTTTGCCTTTTTGAAAAGTTTTTTCAATTTGTTGATCCAGCCGTTTTCACTTGTCTTGTCACGTAGTCATAGGACGTGTAACTTTTAGTTTTGTTTCTGCTTATGATTGAGCATCATGTCTGAATCTTGTTCTTCAACAGCTTCAACGATTTTGTGGGATGGGGTTGAAGGAGGGGATGTTCCATTGGATTTATCCATTGTGTCATTAGTTCCAAATGGTTAGTATTAATTTAACTCTTGATTTACATGTGTCTAATGTGAAGGTCTTTATTATTTTTAACACAATGGCTAATCAATTTAACGCATGGACTGAAGAGGATAGTGCGTCTCTTTTTGACATCGCTTCATCGGTTACGAATTTTAATCCTAGTAATACGAGTGAATTAGTTGACCCAGTTGTAATTGATTCTATTGGCGAATATGATTTAACTGTTCTTGAAGCAAATAATAGTTCTTCCACTGATCCTGAATTATCTTCCCTTGCTGTACCACGATGGCGCTCTATTTCTCTTCGATTATCCAGAATTGAAGAACGATTGGGAATTTTTTATTTGGCTTTCTGGAAGGCCAAAGTGGATACTGCAATAGAGTTTTTAACTTATTTTTGTAATTCAAAACTTAACATTACAGTTTCAATTACAGACTTTAAGGTGGTTCAGAATTTGGATCATCGCCGTAGGGGTGTTTTAATGCAAGTTTCGTCTTTGAGCTTCGAGAATTTATTATTAGTAAAAGAACCTTGTTTGAAAATGCAGACCTTCATGTGGCACGGGATTAATATATATATATTAATTTTTGTTTATTTTATCCCTTTTTTATTTTTATTATAGATGTAAGTGCGGAAAATGCTAGGTTGCCAAGAATTTCATTTGTTGAATTTAAAGATCGCATCATGTCCTTGAGTCAAAAGGTGCACCAAACCACGCTGACCGCTGAAAATTTGGGACTTTTTGTGACATCTCCTAATGTCTCTTTTAAAAGAAAACGAGGTCGTCCTCGAAAAGGATCAACAGTGGTTTCTTATGAAAATTTGCTCAAAACACAACTGCAACAGGCTCACACTCAATTGAAGGAGTATGCACAAAAACTTCAAGATCTTGTGAATGAGTTTCATATTTCTCCGCTTCCTTTGTCCTGCAATCACTTGGTTGAAAATGCTTCGATTTGTTTGGGGTATGTTCATTATTTTCATTATTTTCATTTAAAAAAAATTTTTTTAAAAAAATTTTTTTTTTCTTATTTTTTTTTTATTTTAATTTTTTTTTTAATTTTTTTTATTTTTGATTTCAGGGTAAACAATGATGATTTTTGTCGTTGTGGTCGATATAGAAACTCAAGGAGATGTTCTTGTCGAAGAGAGGTTTCTACGGAGGTAGTAGAGGTGTTGGAACCGTGTTGTTGTCATCAGGATAATGAAAATATTAAATCTGAGATCAATTCCGACAGTAGTGATGTGGACATCGAGGGTGATTTTGAAAATGGCGATTTGGATTATGTGTGAATTATATGTGTGTTGAAATTCTTATTGACCTGCAATTTTCTATTATAATTCATTCCTATAACCATTGCTGATAATCAGATTGTAATTTGTTTTTCTTGAATTATGGTTAAATAAACTGATTTATCTAAACTTTGCTTAATATAATTATTATTTAATAAATTTGTTTAACTCCTTATGACATATATAACATTTGAATTTTATTTTCTTAAAACATTTAAATTTTGTTTTTGAACATGCGCATTTGATATAATTTTCGTCTTGCAGTAGTTTTATTATCTTAATTAAAATTGAGATTATTAGTTTATGTAAGGTTTGCTAGATAGATTTTTAAAATCTTTAAACTTACATATATATTAATGCATTTATATTTTAGCTAATTTTTATATTAATTTAATAATTTCAACCTTTGTTGCGTTAGCTAGATAAGGATCTTTGTTTTGACATTATGATTATTTTGGGTCAGTTATATTAGTTACGTTTTTTTTTGGATATACAGTTGTGCGCTGTGATCGATATTTGTGTGCATTAGACGTGTGAGCGGCGTACAAGGTCTGTCGTAGTGATACAGTTAGAGAGAGATAAAGAGAGTATGCGCGTCGCATCGTGTCTCGCGCTGTAGAATCGATGCGGCGGTCGATGTACGTGTGACGTCACAGACGGCGCGATACATCGGTGCGAGTCGTTGCTATGCAGGCGGAGAGAGAGACAGAGCATGTGCGTCGCGTCGTTTCTTGCGCTGTAGGATCGATGTTGCGGTCGATTCACAGTACGAACGGCACACAAACAGTGGAGCGAGTAGTATATAGGGACGGCGCGCTAGTAGAATAGGTGTTGCTGCGCAAGACAGGGCGTGAGACAGAGCATGTGCGTCGCGTCGTGTCTTGCAGTGTACATGGGGTCGATGTTACGGTCGATTCACAGCTTGACGATGCGCACATACTGTTTTAGTGTTGTTGCGCAAGTTGTGTTTTAGTTGATATGTTTTATAATTTTTTGAATTTTTATGAGCTGTCATCCCTCCTTAGAATTTCCATTGCCCTCAATGGTCCTTTTAGAGACTAGTTGGTTGATTTGTTCGTCTTCGTCTCATGGAAATTACTTTGTAGCATACATATAAATTTTTAATTACTATTATTGCTAATAGTAGTAAAAGTAGTTTGAAAGCAATCGATATGTAGTCAATTGCTTCGGAGATGGATCCAATGAGTGGAATATTCATCTGTAAAATAATTTTTAATTAATATTGTGTAGTTTCGAATTTTAGTATGTATAGGGAATTTTGAATTTGATAATCTAGGGGTTTTTGGTTGTTATTGTTTTGAGATTTTTGTGACTTTTGTGTTAGTAATTTAATTAGCTGATCTATAATACTGAATATTTAGTATTGAACGCACCTACAACTGAACAATATCTCGAATGATATATCGATTGGTATTTGTTTTTATGTTATTAATATCTTTGTAGATTTAAGTTGATTAATTGTATTATTTATTGATAATTGGTTTGTTTGTTCATGACAAACTGTATTTTTCATAAAATTGTATTAAATTAATAAAATTTATCATTTAGTGATGCTTGTATCGATATAGTTATCGATCGATATCTCGATATGCGATATATCGCGAGTTTGTTATTACTCTGATCATTTTTCATTTTTAAACTAATTTTTATTATTCTTAAAGATTATATGATAGCTTATTATTGCTAATTTATTTTTTTTTATTAGTACTTTTATCATTTTTATTTATAGGAAACACTGTAAAATAAAGAGGAAAGAAGAAGGCGACCACCAAATCCCCTTCCTTCCTTTTCTCTCGTCTTTCTTTTTGTTTCTGTTTTTGTTTTTTTTTATTTAGTTAATCTCAATATTATTTTATTCGTTCATAAATTAATTAAATTAACCCTTTTAATTGCAACTTTATAATATAATTGAAAATACAGTTAACACCTAATAGTATATATTTGTCCCGATATTCTCGAACGAAATATCGATAGATATATCGATCGATAGATCGCTCGATAATAATGCTACATGTAGCATTTTTGATTTTATTATGTCTTTCTACACTAAAATTTTTAGAATAAAGAGGAAAAAAGAAGGCAACCTCCAAATCCTCTTCCTTCATTTTCTTTCGTCTTTCTTTTGTTTCTTTTGTTTTATTTTGTTATTACATGTTTAGGTTTATTTATTATATACATATATAATATGAATGATATATATTTTTTTATTAGGTATTATAGTTATAGTTTATATTTATTTATAATATGTCTATGTGTATACAAAATAGGTTATTGTTTTATAGTATTAAATTTAATTGCCATTCTTTGTTATAATCTTTGCTCTAATTGAAAAAGGCTTCTGGAGAATCCCAGGAGTCCTCTTTTTCTTTTTTAGGTTCCGCGATTTCTGGCATATCCCAGTTTTCGGTATTATTTTGGATATTGTTTGGCGTTTCAATTGGAGTTCCTGGGATTTCCCAGAAGCTTAAATTGGTAGTTTCTCTTTGAGATTGAGAAATTAGTCTTTTGTTTCTTAAAGGGCGAAAACAACCAATTTTTGTGTGTCCTCTCATATAACAAATTTCGCAACAATTTTCCCACTTAAATAATTTAATTTTTAGCTTCGATTGTTCTTCTTGCGACATTACATAAATTGTTCCTTTATGATTATTTTCTTTTTCTTTCTCGCTAAAATAATAGACGTCATTTAGTAGTTTAAGTATCTTTCTAGCTGTGGTGTGTTCACCATCTTTAATTTTTCTTTCTTCTTGAGTCCTAGCTACAAATGTGTTATCATTAATTAAGTCTTTTACTGTGCAAACCACGTCATAACGTCTGTTATTCGGAGGTCCTGTAACTTTTTCTACTTTATAAATAGGTTTAGTCAAATTATATTCTGCTGTAAGTTCTTCTAATATTCCTTTGGGAAATTCTATATTGTTTATGTCTCCTTTGGGAAACAGATTGATAGTGATGAATTCTCCTTGAAGAGGAGGTGTATGAAGTACCAACTCAGCCATCTATAATACATAAAATAATGTTATTATTTTTATTCATAAGCTAATTTTAGTTTATCTATGTGTTTTTGAAACCTTTGACTTCATTAGTGATTAAAATTGCGGTATGTTTATCTAAGAGATCCACAATTTCGTATGGTCCGTGATAATATGGCTCGAATTTGTTTTTCTTTACTTCTCTTAGTACATAAGCTTTATCTCCTATTTTTCCTAAAAAGGGTTTTATCTTTTTATCATAGTTTTGTTTTGACTTAAGCTTGGATTGTATGAGGTTTTTCGCGGCCATATTTTTTATTTCTGTTAGTCTCGATATTAATTCTATTAAATATGAACCGTAGGTTTCTAATTTTTCTTCTGAAGGAAAGGAAGTGGGAGTTCGGGCTGTTTTTCCGAAAATTAATTCGAAAGGAGTGAAATTCGTAGCTTCATGAACTGATGTGTTATAAGCGAACATGCAAAAGGGTA
Organism: Leptopilina myrica (nomen nudum); assembly: GCA_032872475.1. Classification (NCBI taxonomy): domain Eukaryota; kingdom Metazoa; phylum Arthropoda; class Insecta; order Hymenoptera; family Figitidae; genus Leptopilina; species Leptopilina myrica (nomen nudum). Next base: position 12,345,517 of record CM065467.1, read on the forward strand.
GCAATTTGTCCCAGTCGTCGTAGTTTTCAGAATATTGTTTTAAGAAATCCACAAGGACAATATGGCTTCTTTCTAAACTGCCATTTGTTTGAGGTCTGTATCCTGAAGTTGTGACTTGTTGAACTCCAAAGATTTTAGATAGTTTTCTCATGAGTTTACTTATAAACCCTCCTCCTTTGTCAGTTAAAATTGCTTTAGGAGCTCCATATTTGGAATATAATTCTGCAGCTACAGCGTGTGCTATTGTTGTAGTTGAAACATCAGGGATTGCTACTGCAATACAATATTTTGATAAGTGGTCTTGCATAGTAAGTATGTGGCAATTACCATCAGGAGTCGTAGGAAGTTTTCCTACTGTGTCCAAAGATACTTTATCGAAAGCGTCTAGTGGAGTGTCCGTAATTATCATTGGCTCTCTTGTTTTTACTCGAACAAGTTTTTGTTCTTGACAGGTTGGACATTTTCTTATAAATTCGGTTACTTGGTCCTTGAGACCAGTCCAGAAGAACTTTTCACGTATTCTTCGATAGGTTTTTGTGACTCCTTTGTGTCCTCCAATTTTACTGTTATGATATTCTTTGATTATTTTCTCTCGAATTTCTTCTTTTGGAATTGTAACCTGACCATAACATATAGTGACTTTTATGGCGCTATTTTGGAAAATTGTATCTAATATTTGTAAAAATTCTCCTTTCATTAATTCGTCAGTTAGATCGTTACTTCTAGAAATTCTAATTTCTTTTGAATTTTCTTTTTGAATGAGAATTTTTAATTTTTGTAAGGTATTGAAAACATCCTGTCTTAATAATGAATCGAAGTGATTGTTTTTTACTATTAAAGTATAAATGTTATATTGTCCTCGAGGGGTGATTAGTATTTGGCCTTTTTGAGGGTTTTGTGATTTTATTTCTTGAGGATCAATTGCACCTATGTCGATAAGTAATCTTCCGACTGGTTTTACAAATTCGCAGTCGGCGGAGAGAAAATGAACGTAATTATTTCGATAGTAGGTTAAGCTTTCCCTACAACTGTTTATGTTTTTTGTTAGGAAATCTTTTGCATTGTCTTTTAATTTTTGAATTTCTGGTGGAATACTAGCAATAGATGTTTCTAATTTTGGCCTGACCGTTTGGGTTTTTAGCGATTCGTTAGGTGATGGTTGATTTTCTCTATCTTCTTCTTCGGACTCCGAAGTTTCTTCTCTTATTATAGGATGTTTGTAAGGTGTTGATATTGCTAGAGGTTGATTAAAACTTAAAGGTGTTATTGATTTTCTTGCTTGGTCTGCAAAAGTTACATTCTTTCCTTTATATAATTCTTCTGTCGTTTGCTTCTTTTTACTTACGTTATCGCTTTCTATGTTTTGTATCATGTCAGTTAATTCTTGTATCTCTTTGTGTGTACCTTTTAGAATTTCGTTTAACTTTTCTGCAAAATCCGAATGGCTCCCAGGTATATATTCGTTTGCGGCTTTGTGGACGTCCGAATCATCATCTCCAACCGATGCATTAAGCCAATCTCTTGCTGGTAATTCTTCTTCTGTCAACCAATCTTCATGTTGGGCCATTGATTCATCGAATAGGGCAATTGATTTTTTTAATTCCTTTGCTATTTCTTTCCTAGTTTTGGGAACATTTTGTTCTTCTTCAGATGAACTATCTTCGCTTCCACTTATCGGTGGGCTTACTATTTTTACTACTTCTTTATTTTCTGTGGTTGGTTTGGCGATGGTCTTGTACGGTTCAAAAGGTATGACGGGGGGTGCACTTTTTGGAGCATATGGATCATACAAGGGAGTAGGTATGACTAAACTAGGTAGAACACTAGTGCTTTTCTTGCGTATAGGTGGTTTCTCACTTTCCTCTGAATCGGAACTGGAAGATGTATCTTCGATAATTTTGGTTTTTATAGGTCGTGGTTGGTTTTTATTTCGCTGAGAACCACGTTGTCCAATTGAGCTAATGTCTAATAATTTTGTATTTGTGGTAGATTTCTTTACAGGTTTTATGATGCCTTTAATTTTTGTTGGTTGTTTAAGAATTCCTTGTTTTTGAGTTGACGTGCTAGCAATTCCTGAACTTGTGGATGGAGCTGTAGTTTTAGGATCTTTAGATTGTCTGGTCTGCACAAGAATTCTTGCTTGTTTCTTTATTTTCGGTTCTTCTATTACGGTTTCGATAGGATTTCTTGATAAGGCGTCCGCATTATGATTTAGTTTTCCAGGCTTGTACTTAAATTCATATTCGTAATCTCTTAGTTTTAATCTCCAACGAACTAGTCTTTGTCCAGGGTCTTTAATAGAGTCAATCCATTTTAGAGGTTCGTGGTCGCTAACTAATGTAAACTTTTTACCGTAAATATATGGTCTAAAATGATTAACCGCGTAAAGAACGGCTAAACATTCTTTTTCAGTAGTAGAATAGTTTTGTTCGGGAGCATTTAAAACTCTTGAAAGGTATGCTATTGGTAGATCGATGCCATCCTTGTCTTGACTTAAAACGGCGCCTACTGCAAAGTCTGAAGCATCCGTTGTTATGGTGAACATTTTAGTATAATCGGGATATTGTAGTATGGGGCTATTGCATAACATAGATCTGAGTTCCTTAAAACTCTTATCTTGTTCTAGTCCCCACTCGAATTTGACGTTCTTTTTCAATAAGTTTGACAGTGGTTTTGCTTTTGCGGAGAAGTCTTTTATGAATCTTCGATAATAACCAGCGAGGCCTAGAAATTGCTTTACATTCCTGGGGGTTTTTGGTGTTGGAAATTGTTCTACTGCTTCTATCTTTTTTGGATTCGGTTTAACTCCATCACTACTGATTATGTGTCCCAGATAAGCTACTTCTCTACAAAGAAATTCGCATTTTTCGGGCTGTAATGTCAAATTTGCTTCCTTTAATCTTTGCAGTAAACGTTTCACTTTTGTACCATGTTCTCCTAAATCTTCAGCATATATTACTATATCGTCTAGGTAAACAAATAATTCTACACCTTGTAATCCAAGTAATACTTGGTCCATTAGTCTTTGAAATGTGGCTGGTGAATTTTTTAGTCCCATTGGCATTCTAACGTACTCGTAATGTCCATGTACTGTTGAAAATGCTGTTTTCTGTCTATCCTTCGGATCTAATTCTATTTGATGAAATCCACTTGCTAAATCAAAAACTGAAAAATACTGTGCTTGGCCCAGGGAATCAATTACGCTAGTAATATGAGGCAGTGGGTAAAAATCACCTACTGTTTTGTCATTAAGAGCTCTGAAATCTATAACTATTCTCCATTTTTTCTTTCCCGTAGCATCAATTTTCTTGGGTACGATAAGTAATGGTGAATTGTAAGGTGAAGCAGAAGGTTTTATTGCTCCTTCTGAATTCATTCGGTCGATGACCTTGTCTATTTCTTCTTTTTGGGCAGGAGAGAATCTATAAGGTCTGGTATGAATTGGAATCTCGTCTATGGTTATAATTTTGTGTTGTACCTTATTGGTTGGTTTCAAAGGTTCTCCTGTTAAGTGAAAACTTTCAGGAAACTCTCTTACTATATCTTTGACATGTTCTTGTTCTTCGGCGTTTAAGTGATCTAATCTTAGATTGTCAATAATAGCTGAAATGCGATCTATTGGTTCTTCATACTCTTCGTCTGAGGAATCCTCATCTATTTCTTCACCTGGTAATGGATAATATTCAAAAGGAATGAGTTCCTGGGGTGGAACTTCTATTTCCACATCATTTACTGTGGTATTTATCGCAAAGATGTGGCACAATCCATCATTATTGCTATTATTAGCCCTTCTTCTGTTTTTATTAATAGTAAATATCCTTCTTTTACATCTTTATTTGATACTTCTATTGGTATTACTTGTCGGCCTCTGGCTTTGATGGTTAATCCTCTTCTTTTGTTTTCTTTATTTTCCACTAGATTTTCTCTGCACGTGATTGACTCTGCGTCTTGAAAGAATATGGGGTTTACCGGATTTGCGTGAGTAACAATAGAATTATGCCAAAAGGAAATTTCGGCCTTTTCTTGTCGAAGATATTCCCTTCCCAATATGCCATCGGACTGCAAGGGAAACTCTGAAGATACTACTTGAAAGGTAATAGGTTTTTTATTTACATTGACTTGGACTGTTCCAAGTGTGGATATTTTTACAGGGGCTATTCCTTTAAGTTGTATGGCTTCGTTTATTGTTACGTTTAATTCTGGTTGTAAAATGTCCAACTTTATTAAATTTACGTCGGCACCAGTGTCAACTAGTAGTGATGCCTCTGAATTTAGGAAATCTGGAGATTTTAGAATTATTACTGGAGATTCTTTGCTGTGTTGAGCTTGCAGGATTGTTCTTGTTTTTGTAGTATCCTCACAGTTGCTTGACGCTCTTGTTCTTCCTGGCTCGTCGTCGCGTCTGTCCGTCGAGCTGGATAGGAGTTTAAATGTTTTTCGTTATTTGGAGCTGGAGATTGAGCGCGTGGGGGCGTTTTAGACCCTCCATATGAATTATTATGTCCATCCATTCTTTGTGGTTGTGGATAGAACGGGTAAGGATGATAGGGCATGAAAGGTGGTTGATTAAATTGATTAGGATAATAAGGGTAAGGTGGATAAAATCCAGCAACTGGTTGTTGCGATTGGGGTAAATTAGATTGCCTTAAAATTCCTATGGGAGTAGGAGAGTGAGAACGCGGTATATTTGATTGAGTTTCTGGATTAAATCGTACACGAGGGCTAGGGCTCCTATTTCTAGTTTCAAAATTAGTATTATAAGTTCTATTTTCGCTCGGCTGCTGATACCTCGATACATGATAAGTGTAGTTATTTTTCTCAGCTTGATGTTGGTGTCTAATTTCGAATTGTAGTGCGACTTCCACTGCATCTTTTATGTTTTTTACATTGCGTGCTTCTATTAAGCTTGCAATAGAATCGGGTAGGCCATTAATGAATGCTTCTAATGCACAATCAATTAAAGGTTCTGACATGTTATTCATTTTATCTGCTCCATATGAACTTATAAGAGCAGACATTGCTCCGGATACTAAAAGAGTTAGTCTGTCATAAAACTCGCTTACACTTTCACCTCGGGCCATACGAATTGTGGATATCTCATGAAGATACCAAACATAAGACTTTTTCGGGGCATATCTTTGTTTTAAATGTTGTATAAGGTCGTCAAGAGTGTTAAAGGTTTTACCATAAGTACTATCTCGTGCAACACCTTTTAACTTAGACAAAACAAGTTTAATATATTGTCTTTCACAATTAATGGTAATAGAAGATTCCCCGTTAGATACATCTTCAAGAAATTCTCTTAAAGGCATATTTTTACCATCATAAAAAGGAATATGCATAGTTCCTTGTTGAAGTGCGAAACATTCCGCCATGGTAGTAATCATGGGTTCATTAGTGGTGGATTCGTTATCGTCAGGCATTTTACTACTTTGATTGCCTATTTTCATGTGAATTTGACTAATTTGTCCTTTTAAATTTCGTTAACAATGTCAAAATTAAAGGGTAACCCTAAAACACCGGTTATGTCCGTAAACCCAGTATAATTAATAGAGTGAAATTCTAATACTGTGTGATTAACGCAAACTTGAGCTTGTCCTAAGGTTTCTATCGTACCTTCTCTGAGAGAGAGAGTTTTAGTGGAGTCAATTCCAAGGAAAGAGTTTAATTCTTTGCTTTTTATTAAATTTATAGGTAATGAATGATCGATAATAAATTTTGCTTCAAATTCCTTAAAGAATGTTGATTTTAATAAAATAAGTGGGTATAAATTATTGTATCTTTCTATGAAATAAAAATATGAACTCATGAGGGGTTCGCTTGTGGAGACCGCTTAAAAGCTTAAGCCTATTAAGTGCAATTGTTTCCGCGGTATGGGCGTCCGACTTGACTCGACTTGAACTACTGCGAGTGAACCGCGCGCGAAGTAAGTGAGTAGTTACAGTCAATCGTATGATTTTCGCGCTTTATTTGAATTTGGTTTTATTAAATTCTTTCTCGATTTTTGTTTAATATGATTTATTTTGAATTTTTATTAATTATACTCAGAGCTGTTGGACTGTTAGCTATTGCTTCAATACTTTTTAAGATTATTTTTCTTTTTGTATCTATAGTCCAGTTCTCGCCTCGAGAATTTATTTCGTTTTGAAAATAATTAAAGTGGCAAACTTGATCAAGACTAGCAGCTCCTAAAACTGCAATAATGTTAGAATCGCTTTGGTAATCTACCACTTCGAATTTAGTTAAGATTTCGCCAATTATTTCCCTTTCACTAGTAAATGAGTTTATTATATTTATAGGTATATTTACCTCACCAATAGTTTGAATTTCGTTGTTACAAAGTGAATAAGTTATTTCCTTATTAATATTAACAGAAGTGTCTAGCTCTGATCTTTTGAGTAAATTTTTAGATATTGTAGGGTCGAGAACGTAATATTTATTTTGGGAAATAATATACCTAGAATTAAATTCACCATTCGGGTAAATACAAGGTGTTTTAGTGTACTTATGCATGAAATTTTCTGAAATTAATTTTCTTTCAATGGTTTTATTATTTGTCGTATTAGACTTTTCTATTAAATATACTTAATGCTGTTGGATTTTGAATTATTGCTTCAAGACCGCCCTTAAATCTATCTACTATTATATCTTTATCCCAAATTCCGTCTTGAGCGACTATTTTGTTAGTAAAATAGTTAAAATGACAAAATTGATCGAGAGCATTGGCTCCTAAAATTGCAGTTATATTAGAATGGGTTTGATAATTAACTACACCAAATTTTAACGATACTTTTTCACTTAATTCGCCTTTTGTGTAGTATTCGTTTGTTGTGTAAACCGGTATATTTACTTGGCCAATAGTTTGAATTTCCCCGTTGAAAAGTGAGTGTGTGTTATTTTTGTCGATATTAACAAAAGGTTGTAATTCTGATTGTTTTACTAAATTAATTGATATAGTAGGATCAATAAGAAATCTTTTCTTTTGAGATAAACAGTGATGAGATATAAAGTGTCCACTAGGATAATTAAAAGAGGAATTAATGTAATTATTCATGAATTTATCCTGATTATTATAATTATTTAACCTCTTTAGTTATCATTTACGCGTGTGTTCACCAAATAAGAACAAGGGAAATATACATTAAGATGAAAATGAATGAAACAAATAGAAATTAATGATTTCTATTATTTTCTTGAATTTGATTTTTAACGTGTTTCTATATCTATATCTATACGTTGGCTGTGGGCCGCCAGTCCGACTTCAGCTAGTTTGTACTACTGTAAGATCGCTACCTAAAGGCTAGATACAGTAGTTTAAGTAAATGCAATTTCTTGTCCAAGGGGAACTCGGCGCTTAATTCAAATTTTAATTTGAACACTGTCTTATGAGAACCACAAGAAAACGAATAAAACTATCAATGTTGCAATAGAAACACTTACGTAAACAAAACACATGATTGAATAATTATTGTCTTATAATTTTCAGCCTTGTTTATATTAAGTTAAGTCTCTATTATATGTTCTAAATTAACTTCTTCAAGATAAAATGACAGTTTTTTTTTACAAATTTATTTCCTACAATTCCCGAAATTGGCAATTTTAATCCCGTATTTACGATACGAAATTTAATCTCTTCGCATATAATAGGAATGATGATACTTTTGGAGTTATAATTTTTTTTTTTGGATTGAATAAAAGAAACTAGTTTAGTTTTTTCTATTAAATTATAGTCTACTGTATGATCTAAATAAAATCTGCTGGCTTGTTTCGTAAATAATCTGAATAAATTGTTACTATATTAGTTTTTGGATAAAAGATAGCATAAGTAATAAATTCTGACAAAGAAAGTTATAATTATTTTATTTTTATACTTATGTATATTTTATAGTTATTGTTTTTACAATTTAATTATTGTTGTTAATTAATGTTTCAGTATTTTGTAATAATTTTTCGAAGAAGTCGGAGAATTCTTGTTGAGTTTGTAAGGTTTTAACCTCCAATAATTTTTCAACTGTTTCCAAGGACTTTTCCTGACGTCTCTTTTGAACTTTCTTTCCACCTCTATTTCTAGGCTTTTTGAAGACTTGGTCCTCGTTTTGCATGTTAGTTAAACTGTAAGAAAAGACATTTTGTCTTTTAATTTGTCTAACTGGTTGGTTTTATGATTGATTAAAGAAAAGAAAATCAATTATTAAAGTGAAACAAAGAGATCCCCGCCGAACGGCGTAGAATTTCAGCTTATTAAGGTCGAAATTCGCCAAAAAGGCGTAAAATAACCTCAATTATGTTTCAACTTAATTAATTTTCAATCGTTATCTTTAAACTAACAAATTCGCCGAAAAGGCGTAAAATGTTACTTTCAAAGATTAATTGTTAAAGTGTAATGAAATCGTTTTGTTAACAATTCTGCAAAAGCAAAATTGCAAGGTCGAAATTCGCCGAAAAGGCGTAAAATCAACCTTTTAAAACGATAAATGTGTAGTAAAGTACTGTAATTGTGTAATTGTATGAATTTTGTCAAGCTAATATTTTATCCTAAGTGTAATTTTAATTTTAACTTGCACCACGTGAATGGAAAGAAAAGGCTTCGTATAACTCCTAACCGCGAGCAGAAACAACGATTCTAAGTGTTAATATTAAATTACTTGCACAATAACCGAGTACAATTCTATCCGCAATTGCCGATTAAAGAAAGGAGTAATCTATTAGTTGAACGATGTTAAAATGAATTTTAAAGAATGAATTTAATGAAGTTCGTATATTTTTGGAATACTTATTATTTATTAACAAAAGTAGCAAATCCCACCGCTGCCACCAAATCAGCTGTTACGACCCGAGCTAAGGTTAGGTTAGTTTACTAAATTTTTAGTAAAATTGGAGACAAGTTGCTGATTAGTCAAGTTGGTAAGACTTGACATTTATTTTTAAGTGTGGATTTGTTTGACTTTAAAGAAACTACGGGTTTCCGTTAAATAAATTATATGCTTATTCCTTTTTATGCAATTATTTATTACTAACAATTATTTTAAACAATGATAGTTACTTACAATTTTTGTAGTAGATATGGAAGTTACAATGACGATGCGGCAACCAGTTTTGCTTTGTTGCGTTACAGGTTACAAGATAATATGAGCTTTTCAGTTCGTTTCTTTTGTCACTTTAGAGCACAAAACGACTATTTCAAACAATTATTTAACAACTCTAAGTGTTCTCTCGCACACTGTACCTTAATACAAAAGAAAACTTGTTTTCTTAGTGTTTTGGAAAGAACTTGCACTAATTTTATTGAATTAGAAAGAGAATATTAAATTAAATTGTTATACGACGAAAGTGTTATTGTTATTTTAATTAGTGCGATTTATTCCCTTACTAAAAGAACAAGTCTTCTTTAACACTGAATTTACTAACTCAATTTCACGATCGAAGGGCCGACTCAACGATACCGTTCGGGCAGAAACTCACCGGAGTATTTGACGACTGTTTCAAGAAAACAGGGGTTTTTATGGTGATCTTTCATTGATTCATTAACCTTCAATTCAGTAAATTTGTAATAAACACGTTTGAATTGAAAATTTGTAAAAGTCACGTTCGGTTTGAAAATTTGTAAAAGTCACGTTCAGTTATAATATTGGCAATAATTACATTCGAATTGAAAGATTTGTAGTGCTCGAAGTTCATACTTGATAGTTCCTATAAGGGCATACTTGTTTATTTTTCTACATGTATATATATATATTAACCTTACACAAGAACTTTTCTAGTTTATTTTAATCGTGAAATTGTACGTATTTTACCTATTTATTGATTATAATATTGATTACTGATTTGATTTATCTTATGATCTATTTCTCTAATTATCGACTGAAAATAACTTATCACGCAGCAACAATCGGCACATTATCCTTTTGTAACAGTAGATAATTAACCGACTGTCGCTTCGCGATGTTTAATTAGTTTGTGCGGATAATCGTTCTTATTCTAATTTCCTTCCTTATCATTAATAGTTTAAAATTCGTACTTACACAATACTAATTTGAATTACTGATGATAGTATTAATTTTCGTTTGATAGTTACATGAATATTAATTAAAAATTATATATGGGATGTAACAATCCCTTTTTGTAAAAAGGTTGGATTTTATTTTTTTATGTGAATTTGTGGAGCCTGAAATGGGCCTAAAATATCTGTGAAGTTTAAATTTAAAAAAAAGGTTAAAGAGCTATACTGCACTGGTATTGTCAGAAATTAGTAAATTTCTGACAAATTAACGAAAATAAGTCAATAGTAGCAAAGAATTTTATTAAATTTTTCAAAAATAATTGTATTCCTGAAAAGAATTTTATTACTTATGAATATATGTAATTTATTGATTTCTTGCAAACGATTTTATTACAATTTTTTTAAATAATTAAATTTACAAGAAAAAATGTATTACATTTAAAAATAATTAAATTCTTGTGATGAATATTGTTATTATATCCTTATTAATAAAATCAGACGTCTGTCTGTACATTGCTTAAAACTTAAAACTTTTAGCATAAACAGTTGTTATTGACATAAAGGATTCCAGAAATAGTCGTAAAAATTTTAATGTATGTACGTATGTATGTAATAACAAAAAAACGCTTCTACCGATTTGAACTAAATTTGGCAGAATGTTAGACCTTAGGCCAAGGAAGGTTTATAAATTTACAGATTTGAAAAATATTAATTAGAACTGGAGATGTTCAATTTTTTACAAAAATTAAAAAATTTTAAAAAACGAAAAAATTATAATTAGTAGCTCCAATTAATATTCAATTAATATTTTTATTTAATACTTATCAATAAAATCAGACGCCTGTCTGCACATTGCTTCAAACTTCAAAATTTTAGCATAAATAGTTGTTATTCACATAAAGGATTCCAGAAATATTCTTAGAAATGTTAATGTATGTATCATGGATTGTTTTTAAACTTTCTATACTTGAGTATTACATGGTATTTTGGCACACTTTAGTATAATTTTGCAAGAAATACTATCCTGTAACTAAGATATAAATATAAAAATATTTTTAAAAAATTGAAAATTACACATTTTTTAATGGAAAGCTTTTAAAATATCTGTTTAAAAATGGTTTTAATGTCAAAAATTGAGAAAAATATAACTGATACTAATTACTATTAAACTTAAGTCATTAGTACGTTTGGGATCTTTGATTAAGATTTTAACGTCAAAATAATACAATTTAGAATTATTTATTCGTCCAATTTTCTGGAATCATTGATGTCAATAACAACTATTTATGCTAAAATTTTGAAGTTTGAAGCAATGTACAGAGAGACATCTGATTTTATTAATAAGGATGGTAAATGATATTAAAAAATATTAACTCATAGCATTAAAATTATTTTTCAATTATTAAAAATGAAGATTTTTTATGATAAAATAGATACTGTAGAAATTCAAGAATACCTGTGATACGATACTTGGATTATGCTACTGGGAAAAAACTTCGATAATAAAATGTTTTGTTATTTTAATCCTAGATTTAACTTTTAGAGATTTTTTAAGCATTGTAAAGGCAAAAGTTAAACAGGGTGTCTATTATTATTTCTGTTTTACAAACTATCAGGTTTTTTCCAGCTTTGTCAAAATTATTTTAGGTGTATTTTTTTTTATCAAATGTAAATTTTCTTGATAAGTATTAACGATAAATAAAACTTCAAATGGCTACAAAAATTCACATATTTTATAAAAACACTCTTTGGTGGGTTTTTGTTTGTACTAATACTTTTAACAGGGGTTCTACCAACTAGAAAAAACGGGAAATATGCAGGAATTTAATTTAATCAGGTAAAACTGTGAATTCAGCTTATGCAATATAGGTCTTATTTTAGATTTTAGCAATTATGATACAATTAGTTCGAATTCGACTTTTTAGTCGAATTAGGTAGTCGAAAATTAGTAGAAATTTTGGATTAACTTAAAATACTATAATTAAATTTCTACAAATAATTGACAAACATTGTTTTCTGTATTTTAATTAATTAAAAATTAATTATTTGATGATAAAAAGTCAATCACTGATTTAAAATAGTAATATTTTTCTAATGAAATAGTTGATGGTAGCTAATTATTATTTTTTCCGGTCGAATTAAATTCCCTACTATTTCCCATTTTGGAGACTGGTAGACACACTATTGAATGTATTTGAAAAAAATAAAACCCGTCGAAGATGGGTACGACAGCTAGTTTATGTATATAATTGAATTCTTGGAAACAATATTATTCAAATCTAAAAGAATAATTCTATTATTTTAAAAAAAATTAAATAAAATTGTTTTTAAAATAATTGTTTTTATTCAAAAAATTTTATTAAAATATTTGAAAATAATTAAATTCCTGTGAAAGATTCTAAAAAGTTCTTAAATAATTTATTTCTTCCGAAGAATTTAAAAAAACCTTTTTTTTAATAATTAAATTTTTCGAAGAATCTAAATTTAATTTCTAAGAATAATTACATTTTTTGGTTAATTACTGTCAAATTATTGTATTAAAAATAATTGAAATCCTGCTATGAATTTTATTATTTATGAAAATAATTGAATTATTTTGAACAATTTTATTAAAATTTCTAAAAAGAATTAATTTCTGTGAAATATTTCGATATTTTTGAAAATAATTAATTGCTATTATATGGATAGCAATTATTGTTAGCAAATGTAGCTAATATTTAGCTAAAATAGCTCATTTGTTTTGCTAAACAGCTAATTATTAGCTGTAATAGCTAAAAATTCTCTATCCATATAACAGCAAACTCATTTTTTTCCGTGTATTTATAAAATATTAAATATTATTATATATGTATATATATGTATGAAAATGTTGTTAAATAATTAATTTTTCCGAAATTTGTTTGAAATTGCTATTCTACATTAATTGAATTTCTCTGGAAATTTGATTATTTATGAAAATAATTGAATTTTTGATGAATTTTATCAATTTTTTTACATTGAATTCTTTTGCGAAATTTTATGAAAATACTAAATATTAAAAATAATTGAATTGTTTTAAGGAGGTTCTCCGGCAAATCAATTTTCTTCGAAATTTTACCAAATTTTGAGAGAATATTTATTTTTGTATACTTTATAAGTGGCAAAAATCTCAACTCCCCTTACCATGCTAAAAACGTAAATATTCAGTTTTGAAGTTTTAACATTTGCATAGGATTCCACATAAAGCATTTGAAAATGTGACATTTTATTTAATTGCTGACAAACTTTTCTTACAATTTTTTTAAAAAACTAGTATATTGTAGAGTCAAATTAATAGAATAATATGAAACAGTTTCAAGAGGGTTAATCATGCTTAATTTTTTAATAGAGCACTTTTAAGTAGAAAAGTCAGGTTGATTTTCCATTGCGCGTCAAGCGGCAAGAGAGACAACTTCTGTCACGCGCTTGAGAAAGAGAGAGAAAGCACAAAATCGTTCTCAACTAATACTTAGGTGGCGGGAGTGGTCGATTCGTATAAAATGTGTCGCGCGCAATTGAGCACCACTGGAGCCGGAGAACCTCCTTAAAGAAAGTAGCTGTAATCTAATGAAAAATACCCAAATAGTAGTAAAACGTAAAAAAGTAGTTTTTAGTAAATGAGTGGAAAGCCTGTTATTATCAAAAAATATCCAACAAATATTAAAAAATTTTATTACTTACTGCTCATGTGCTCGGATTGTAATGGCGGTACTTTGCACAGATGTATTTTCAAATAAAATATTATTGCCATTATCATTTTTCTATTATTTTTCACCTTCTTTGACAAATTTTCTAAGTGCCTTCCAAGCCCTCGACTGGCCGCAATTTCTCGCAATTTTACCATTTCTGACATAAATGTTTGATAAGACTTGATCCTCTTGCTTGAAGTTGCTTCTTCCTCGGATGTTAACATTTTTGCAGGGGTTTTCAAATTTCTTTCGAAGGTCGATGTTCTTATTTTTCTCTTAGCGAGTGATTTATCCTTTCCATTCAATAGTACGAGATGAGCCATTATCCTAAAAGGGATTTAAAAGAAATGATATAAGAATTGTACACAAAAACATTTACTTTACTTGCAGGCAAAGATAAAGTCCCTTTATTGAAAATAAAAAAACAGATGAATAATTTTTTGAAAATTGATGACGAAAGAGTAGTGATTAAATTAGTTTTTTCTATAAATTTCTATTATAAATTTAGATTTGAATAAATTAGTTAAATATCTTTGTTCATTAGAACGATTGAAACTTTCAACTTTGTAAAATGAAACATTTAATTAAATAGCACCATATCCACTCTCTAAATCGGAATCAGTGAAATTCCACTGAAAATCAGTCAAATTTCACTGATTCAGTTTTAGAGAGAATTATAATATTATTAGACATACATACCTACTAAATTAAGAACCAGGTTTTCTTGGTTAGAAAACGGAATTTTCCACGCTTTTAAAACTACATTTATATTTTACAAAATTAAATAATTAGTCATCATAATTTTTTCATAAGAATTAAGATTTTTAAAAAATTCAAATTAAAACCTTTTTGAAATCAAACAACTTACAAAAAATTGTTATTACAAATAATTGAATTCGGTGATAAGTTTTATTATTTGTGGAAATAATTGAAAACGTATAGTCTTGAATTATTTATGAAAATAATTGAATGATTGCCTAATTTGAAAATAATAGAATTCCTGGAAAATGTTTATTATTTATAAAAATAATTGAACGTTTGCGTACAATTATATTCAAATTTTTTTAATAATAATGGAATTCTTTTGGAAAATTGAATTATTGCAAAGAAAAATTGTAAACGCAACTCTTTTAAAATTTAATTAATTTTGCGATATTTAAGGAAAATTAGATTTCAAGAATAAGCACAATAATTTTCCAGGATTCCGATAAAAATTCCGTGACCTTTCCAGGTTTTTTCAAGGTTTATAAATTTCCCTGACATTTCCAGGTTTCGTGGCAATCCTGATATTTTTATAGAAGCAAGATGTGTTAAGTTAAATTATTCTATTCACTTACGGAAACAACAATAATTTAATTTTCAGGATGAATTATTTGCGAGATTAATTTCACGCAAATCCACTGATTTTCTACAACCTGTTCTTCCTTCCCTTCACTGCTACTCCACTGTGGCATTCTATAAACTTTATTTTTTATTTGCCTTAAATTTACTGCTTCAAGCCTTTGAGATAAATTTGTACAGTGGTATACACCCGCCATATTATCAGAAGTTAACCCTACATCGTAAACTGGCTGAATCCTTCGAAATTTTCGAATAAGAAGAATCAATTCCTCTTCAATTCGTAAAATGTTTTCAATAAGGCAAATTGTTGAATCGATAAGGGCGCAACAGTTATCACGGAGAAACACAGATAAAGTAAATTCACCTATCTCTAATTTTTTGAATTGGAAGACTAGTCCAGCTGGCATATTTTCCAGTAAAGGTCCATCTGCATGAACTAATGAAGGGCGAATTTCAATGGTGTTAAGATGTTCATGAGATTGATCATTTAATTCACATAACCGCTTATAAATTTGTTGGAGATGAGGTTTTCTGACAAATTTTCGCAGAGTTGGCATATTATTTTCATAGGAAAATGCGCTATAGTTCTCAGCAGGACCTAATTCTTCGACATCATCTACTATATGCAGTAAACCGTGCAAATTATACGAAAAAAACTTTTCACTATATAGCGGAAGACATAACGTCACGAAACTCTTTAAAACTTGTCGGCATAATCCATACATTTCTCTCTGTGTGTCTTCAGAATTAAGAAGCCGCATAGAAAAGTGAAGCATCATAAAATGTAAGTAATCATCTTCATCGAACACATTCTTTAAAACGTTTGGCGCAATGTAAAGCAAAAGTTGCCTGAATTCAGTGGCTTTGTAATGTTTGAATAAGCTTATATGCCTAGGCCTGCGATTGAAATCTGTTGGACAGTAATTTGAGAGCTCTTCCATTCGTGAATTAATTATATTAATTTTCCTCACGCTTAACTTCTGATGTGGGAAATTCCCCTCCAATTTTGCTGATAATATTTTTTTAGCCACGCCCAAGTAAACTAAGTGCATTACTTCAAAAGGAACTTCTGAAACAAATCCTATAATATCAGCTAAAGGACTTCTACCTTTATGATGGTCTTCGTCAGTAGCATTGCGGTAATTCTCATCTGTTCTTGCGACGTTATTGATGCTTGTAAAAACCAATAATCCATCAAAACGATACCCCTCCACATTACATTTTGAACAAGGGTTTTGGGCATTGTGTCCGACATGGTTTAAGGCAAACCCTCTGGCTGGAGTATCTGCAATAAACCGTCGAACAATTACAGGGAGCAGTCGATCCCTTATGCGAATACCTCCTTCTTCTTCAATTTCAAGAAACTCTGTCCATAATTTTTCATACAAGTCGAATGGATTAGATGGTTTATGTTTTCCTTTATATATGCCTGCAATAATCGGTCTATTGTCGCCAATATTTAAAATCCTATACTGGTGTGGCCAAAATTGATGCAAACCTTTATCCACTTTCGCTCCATCAGTAGAAAAATCTAACTCAACAGTCGCTGGCAATTTATCAGCAGGCAATTTTTCCAATTTATTTTTCATGGTTAATTTCAGTCCAATGTGCAGATATTCACCATCTGCAATTTGATCAATGTGCCTGCTGGCAACGTCTGTAGGAGTTTTGAGTAAAGTCCTTGAATCATTCGGTAAATAAATTAAGCTGAACGGAAACTCTCTCAACGTTTTTAATATTATATTACCTTGTGTATGTTTTAGTCCTGCGGCAAGGAATGTATTTTTTAATATCCTCTTTCTCAAAGTCGCAGGATCTTGAGGTTCTTCAGAATCTTCAAGTTCTTCTGACAATTCAAACACATCAGATAATTCAGATTCTTCAAGATCTTCCTGTTCTAAAAAATCTTCGACATTTTCTTGCTGTACAATATATTCTGATTCATCATTTCTAAGCTCTTCACCTTCTTCGCCCTCATCATTCAATATATTTCCTATTTCTACATCATTTGCAACAAGATCAACAATGTTATTCACGACTCTACCAGGAAATCCACACAATCTCCTTCTTTTTTGCCTCCAACTTAGATTTTCAAAGCTTTTAAATTTTCCAGCCATTCTCGTAACGTACCTACAAATTATATAAAGATTACAAAAACTACCCATTCACTAATAACATTTTAAACTAACGAAAGGAATAAACAACCAATTTAAAGTTGGTTCAATTTCATATTTTCGTATAAAATTTTTATAATCTCAAAATATGTTAAAATTACAAATTTTTTTTTAAAAGTCGATTTTTCTATAAAATATATAGACAATTGCATTTTCAAGGGCATTAAAATGTTTGTCTGTCGTTTCGAATTATATGACAAACGCAGGTATCTGGAGAGTTGTTTCTATGAGGAAGCTATAAGTGTTCATGAAATTAACATACATCTTTCTAGCAATTTTTTAAATTATTGCCATTTAGTAAACTTTTTTAAATATCATCTAATTTATGACTCCATAAATTATATATACACTGAAAAAAAAATTCGACAGAATGGCCTTTTTACTTAGTCAATATTTGCCTAAGAACAAAAGCAATACAAGTAAAGCAATTGTTTTTTTTAGAAAAAGCAATTTTTGCCTTTAAAAAAGCAGAGTTGCCACAAATATTTAATTTTATTTCTCCCTGACTTTTCCCTGATTTCCAGCCAAAATTTTGACTTTTTCCCTGACCCTAAAAAACATTCTGATTCACTCTAAAAATTATTAGATACTCACAAAATGTTCTATTACATTTATTTACAAATTTCATTAATTGTCAAATTATTCAAAAACATCAATAATTTCTTTTTTTTTAATATTTAATCATTATTATTTTTCCGTAGGAATTAAAATTCTTCAATACATTCAAACTCAAACCTTTTTTAAATTCAACAATTTATAAGAACATTATTACAAAACATAAAGAAGAAAATTCTAGAAGAATTAAATTATTTAAATTAAAAAATAAATAATTTATAAAACAATCGGATATTTGTTAAAATTGAATTTTTATAAAGAATTTTATCAACAAAGGCAGTCTGCGAAGAATTTTATTATTCATAAAAATAATTAAATTCTTCCAACGAATTTTATTCAAGTTTATAAAAATAATTAAATTTTTGTGAAGAATTTTACTATTTCTAAAAATAATTGAATTCTTGAAAAGAACTTTGTTAAATTTTTTCTTAAAATAATTAAATGCATGCGACAAATTTTATAAAACTCTTTTTAAATACAGTGGAACTTCGATATACACTACCGGTCAAAATTTAGAGACCACCCATTTTCAGATGATTAAAAAACATTTTAAAACAAAAATTGTATGGAACCTAAAATTTTTTTATTTTTATTTTCTGAAAGATGTTAAAATTTTGAAGAGAACAAGATGTTTTAGAAGTCATTTGGCCAATATTTAATTTAGATATTTTTGACGGCCTGCATTTTCTAGAAAAAAAATTACACGTTAATGCCTATAAGTAATTCTTATAGTGTAACAAATGACCTTTAAAATAAACCTAAGATCATTAAAAAGCGTTCATTATTTTAGAAGTTATTCAAATTTTCGTAAAACATTGAAAATGACGATTTTTAAAAAATATCTAAATGAATTATTGGCCAAACGACTTTTGAAATATCTTGTTCTTTCCAAATTTCATCATCTATGAACAAATAAACAGAGAAAAATTTTACTTTCAATAAATCTAATGTTTTAAAACGTTTTTCATTCGCCTGAAAATGGGTGGTCTCTCAATTTTGACCGGTGGTGTAATTGTCTTTATTTTGGATTTCAACATGCAAACAAACAATTTTACAAAACATTTACACAATTAGTTTAAAATTTGTATTAAAAAACGTAACATCTTATTTTTTAATTAAAAATTATTTTTAACAAAAAATCTGTGATTTTTGTTTGCATCGCTTTCTTTTGGAATTTATTCGACGCATAAGTGCGCAAACGACAAAGAATCATTGTCATAAAGAAAATATCTAAACTGCAGGAAATAGAGGTTATGGCTACTTAGATATTTCTCTTCAGAGAAATATATTGGAATGAACTTGCAAAGTCAATTTTTTAAATAAAAAAAAAGATCTTGGACAGTGATGGATAACCGCGGTGACGATAGACGGAAAATCGAAGTTCCACTGTAATTGTTATTTTTCGACCAAGTTGAAGTCCACAACATTTATCAACGAAAAAAATGTATTTCATACATTCAAATATTATTTTTGCTTCCTCGTGAGGAAGCTTTGTAGTCGTTTAATTTACAAAACTTTTAAAAATCCTTTTAACAAATTTTCTTCTATATAGGACTATGTTATATAAGACCCTAAACAATTGTCCGGATGTATGTATGTGTGTGTGGATCTCGATTTTTGTGAACACGATGACTCGAAGAGGTTTTATCGAATTTGGCTAAAATTTACCAGGTATATTTATCATAAAAATATCTCGAAATAGATTGATAGACATTAGAAAATTCTAAAAAAAAATTTTTTTTTGACTTTTTTTCTAAAAAAATTTTTTTTTAAGTTGGTTATTGAAGTTTATATATGTAATAAAATCTTATTCTTTGCATCAAGACGAATCGATTGATGTATATAAAGTATATATTCTATGAAAAATTAAGGTCCTTGAAGTTGCCACCGATGCTCAGCATCGAAAAATATTTTTTGCACTGAACCGAAAAATATAACGTGGTTTTTCCCAAGGTTAGAAGTTAAAAAAGTACTTTTAAAATTGTTTTTCTTCCTAGGTGAATGAAAATAGTAAAATTAGTTAAAATTTTATCAATAAAAATAAGAAAAAATATATTTCGATGCTGAGCATCCATGCCAACTTCAGGAACCTGAAAATTATAGAATTAATTACAATTAAAGTTGAAAAATTCACTTTTTTACTAAATTTTTTTTGCTTATTTAGATTCATATTACTGTATTAAAAAACTTTATTCTTTCTATTAAGAGGAATGAAATTTATTTTATAAATGTTAAATTGTATTAAAAATGATTTAAAATAAAATTATTATTTATTTCGAAGAAATTTTTTAAAAATCTTGTAAATTATTCAATTCCTGCGAAATTTTGCCAAAGAATTTTATTGAAGTTTTCAAAAAATAATTTAATTTCGAAATGAATTGTATTATTTATAAAGATTATTGAATTTTTGACAAAAATTTTTTAATATAATTGAATTTTGGAGAAGAATTTTATTATTTTTAAAGATATAACTGAAATGATTAGAATTTTTTTTTAATTTTTGAATATAATTGAATTTCTGCAAAAAATTTGATTAATTTTAAAAATAATTGAATTTCTGGAATTACTTGTAACTTTTCCAAAATTCAATTTTTTTTAGTATTTTTAAGTAAATTTCTTTTATCAATTTATGAAAATTGTTAAAATTGATTCATTAAATAATTTATAAATCATAATTTTATGATAGTTCTTGTAAAATTGAATTATTTAAAAAGAAATTATTGTCTGAAATAGAAAAAATTCAAGGTTTTGTATTAAAATTCGTGGTAGTTTCATAGTTTACGAGGCAAACCAATTTTACTTTTCCTGACTTTTTCCTGACCTGTGGCAACCCTGAAAAGATAAAAATTGCCTTAGTAAAAATTATTGCCTTTAAAAAAGTTAAAAATTGCTTTTTTTTAAAGAAACAGTTGCTTTGCATGTATTGCTTTTGTTCTTAGACAAAAGTTGCCTGAGTAAAAAGCACTTTCTGTCAAATTTTTTCCCAGTACCAAGGGCGTTAGATTTCAGATTACATTTAAAACTTTTTAAAGATTGTTTGTCTTCCATATTTAAATTGAAACAACTTATTGATTAAACAAGTTTAATTTTTTTTAATTTCATTAGTTCCACTCCAAATATATTCGCTAACTACTTTTATTACTTACAAGAAAAAAATAGAAAAAAATTTGAAGAAAGAACGTTTAACTAAAAAAATTGGTTAAGCGCTAGTTGTATTCTTTCACCTATAGTTCCTTTTACGGTTATTTAAATTCAACAATTTTTTTCCTATAAGTTAGGGTAAAATTAAATTTTAGCTCCCAAACTCTACAACCATACATTAACAGTAAAGAAGAAGGCACACTTTTTTAAACAAAATTTTTAAGAAATTTCGTATGACACTCATGAGTAAAATCGTTGATTATTATATGAGTTTTAGTTGCATCACTCGTCTTTGCCTCTGGCTGCAAACGTCACACTCATATATAATCCATGATTTTACGCACTTGTATCATAAATAACTCTGACACGTTTTTTTGGTTCTCTTGAAGGTCCGCGAAGTAAAAATAAAAAACACAGAAAAAATATTAAAAATAATTATTGTCACCTTTAGTTTTCTTGGAAAATATTAGAAATTTGAATTTAAATGTTACAAAATAAAAGTATCGATATAAATAGAGAATTCCTATCTGCCTTTCGTTTCAAACGCCTATTTCCGAAACCGAAAACAATAAAAAAAATAATTTTTTCTCTGATATGTTTTTTGTACACTTTTGTGTTATGTATTTCGAAAATGTCACATGGTTAATATTTTTCTAGTATATTGACTTTTTGTTTTATTATACTTAACTAATCGCAAATATTTCTCGTTTGTTATAAAGTTTATTTATCACTAATTTCGATCTAAATTCACCCAGAATTGCTTGTTACATTCTAAATTAATATAATTATTAGCTTTAAATTAAAAATTATATAGCATTGATGTATAGTTGGAACAAACCCAATAATTCATTGCATTTGATTAAATTTTATAATTAACAGAAACTTACTTTTTAAATTTTATTTAAATGCAGTTATTTGGGATCATTTATCTGAATGTTTTGGTTGACTATTCATTATTTTAAAATTACATATTTCATTTTGTAACAAAAATTTAATTTGAAAAATAATTTCTTTTAAATGTTCGCGAGTTTGAATTATATTTTTTTTATATTTTGTCAATTTTTGATTTTGTAATGATTTCATCTTAAATCTTAAATATATGTACTATATACTTCTATATACTTGTTAAAAACTAAAAGAAATTGAACTTAATTTTTATTGAAGAAGACTCTAAAATGGCATTATTAAAATTTCTAATAACAAACATGTCTACTTACAAATTGTACCTTATTATTGACTAAATTGTATAATTATAAAATTACTTCAAAAGATTCATGTATAAATATTAGTTGAGAATGAAAGAAATTTGTATGAATAAAATAACTAAAAATGGAATATAAGTAATAAAAATAGGTTTAAAAATTTATATGCGTCATAAAGAAAGAAATATTTTCTCTCTGTAAAATTTAAAGTAGTATATTTTCGAATTCTCAAATTCATAAAACTATTTGTAGCTATATATATTTTTCTATTTTCAAGCAAAAAAAATTATAAATCAGAAACTTCGATACAAAAATTCTACGGAAACTTAATCCTTTGTACAAAACAATTTTTTTCTGTAAAAAATTATAAGCATCAAATTGTAACACAAATGATTACTAAAAATGTGACACATATATTCTTTGTATGGATGATTCAAAATCATAAATTAATAACTGAAATAATTATTAGAATTTGGAATACAAAGAGTGGACAGAATGTATGTAATAATAAACAGTAATAACATCTCCTCTATAAAAATAAGTGTTTGAAAAGTTTGAGCATGTTTCGTTTCTCTCTAATGCTCAATCTAAGGGGGCAGGTGTTACGTCCGTAACTTCTTATTAACGTACCTAAATTAAGTACAATACTTATGTATGTATTTTGTGTTCGATATTGTATTTTACGTATATATTTTACGATTATATTTTATGTATTTCATATTATTGTATTATAATTATAATATTTTTGAATATATAGCAATTGATATCATATGTCTTATATGTATCTAAATAAATTACAAATCATAATAATTCTAAGAAAAGAGAATAATATTTTAAATCATGTAAAAAGATTAACGATAGTGCATCAGTTGAACAACCTTCAAACAACTTCGCCACAGAAAGGAAGAAAAACCATCTATACACAAAGAGAGGGCTTGAAGAGACACAAAAATTAGAAAGAGAGAAAAGATTAGTCCAGAGCAGCATCGAGCATAAAAAAGTAAACAGGCTATGATCATCCCCACCACTATTTTGAAGAGACACAAAAATTAGAAAGAGAGAAAAGATTAGTCCACAGCCGCAAGTAGAAATATGCATCGAATCAGATAAAGAGCAACTATTAGTCCAACTAATTTAACATTAAAAGTGCACAGGTGTTCATAGTTACCTTGCTCTCCCACTCTCAATCTATGTAATAACGACACGTGTATGATTCTAAACAATGGAACAGTTTCGTATAAAAAGAGAGACAAATTAAGCAGAGACCAGAGAGTAATTTTTTGGAAATCAGCAGTATTCATCTAATCGTCAACAAGTGGTTTTTAAATAAATTATTCTCTCATAACATTTAGTAGGCTCATTGACTTATCCTCATCCCAAATTAGATTCATTTATGAAACTAATTTAAAACGAGGAACGTTAGGTATATTTAAAAAGGTTTCTTGTTTTGACCTAACAATAATATATTCTAATATTCAATAGAACAAACAATTTCTACCTAAAATTAAAAATGACAAAAGTTCGTAAAAAAAATTTATAAATTTATTCCCTATTAAAAATAATCACTTGTAATTTTTAAGGTTAGATTTTGTTTTTCACCAGAAAAGTAGTTAATTGAAATATTATTCACTGTACAGGTCTCGGTAAAAGTATTCATTAAAAACGTTTGAAAATTGTAGTTTAAAGAATTTTAATTGTCAATTCTAAAAATAATTAAATTCTAAAAAATTTTAATGAAAAAACTTCAAATAAAAATTTGAAAATGAAAATTTTATTGAAAATTATTTTCGAAAAATTAATTAATTATTAAAAAAATAAGATCGTCAAAATAACGCTAAATTGATGTCAAATTGGAGTCAATTTTATGTAAAAAAATGTTAAAAAGGATGAAAATATTTTCCTTAATGCAGGTAAATAATTAGAAAATCAATTTGACATCAAATTGATGAACCATTTCTCTTTGGGTGTCAATTTAACGCCTTTGAAAATAAGCATATTAAATGACAGGAAATAATCTCTTATGAAATGTATTTTAAGGCCAAAAACCAATTGTAGAAATTAATTTTGCTTAATAAGAAATGATAATAATCGCTCTTGTTTATGTCCATGCTTTTAATAAGTAAATATTTTTAAGTAGGGCACAAAAAAAATTTTTCTGTTATATAATTTTCTTACTGTAATTGCGAAGAAAAATCCATCTGTTTGATATAATTGTAAATGTTTAAAAATTAGCAGGAAATTTTGAAGATGATAAGAGTATGATACATATGTATTTATCTTCAATAGTCATTTCTTCCTGTCCCTCCACATTTCTCCATTGAGGCATCATGTACATTTATTTTTCACATATCTTACTGGAATTCTTTGTAGCTGTTGCTGTAAATTTTCACAACTGAAAGCACTAAATGTATAGACAGCACCTAAAGTGATAACATCATCAACAATATGCAATAAACCATTAACGTTATAGGACATAAATTGTTCTCTATACAATTGTTAACATAATGTAATGTACAGTTTTAAAGCGTCTTAACAAAATGGATACAAATCTGGTAGATTGTCTTCAGATGTCAGTAGTCGCATAGCAAAATGAAGAATCATGAGATGTCGATATTTATCTTCCTTGAATACATTTTTTAATACTGCAGTTGCAGTATAAAGTAAAAATTGCCGGTACTCAGTTGCTTTGAATCCATGGTATTTTGTAAACTCTTGAGGACGACGGTTAAACTCTGACGGACAGTATATTTGAAGCTGTACCATCCTGGAATTCAAAATATTCAATTTCCGCCTACTTAATTTTCGACATCCAAAATTTCTATCAACATTTGCTTTAAAAATTTTCTTAACATTTCCCAAGTAAACTAAATGCATTGGATCGAATGGAACTCTTTGAACTAATGGTAGCAAATCTGATAAAGGACTAGGTGCTTTATGATAATCATCATCATCAAGATTTTTGTATTCCACGTCGGTGCGAAGAACGTGATCATCGCCTAGAAAAATCTCCAAATTGTAAAGAGTTTTTGGGCTGAATTATTTTTAAATTGTAGTTCTCAGCTGCGGACAGAAAATGAGAGTACTTTGAGATAGATTAATAAAGTTTAACTATATATTTTTTTGATTTTTGATTTTTCAAAAAAAACGTTTTTTGCCCATAACTTTAAAAAAATATTAAGACACCTATAAATGTATTTCTCTAATTTTGTAGAGTTTTTCAGACTTATCTTTTGAGCCCTTAATAAACATTTTTCGTCCATATTCACCGGATGTATTAAACTTTTTAGAATCAAAATTTTTTTTAAATAAAACTTCAGAAAATTTTGTTGAAAAATGTAGAAAGAACTTTGAAACTATAGTTACCAACTTGTAAACCATTAAAAACGCTTCGATTGACCTATTTTTTCAGCAAATTTGATCAGAAATAAAGAAGTTATTGATATTTTAAAAAACAGAAATAGTGGAAAAAAATTTTTTTTTGATGTGAAAGTATTAAATATAGAGAAAAAAATATTACATCAATTAAGAATAATTGTTCAAAATTTATACTTTATTGTTATTAACATCTCTATGAGAAAGCAAAGTGTTCATGAAATGAACACAACGAGATTTACGAAAACGAATGAAATGAGCACCAAAATTATAACAAAAATGTATAACTTGACAGCGGTTTTTAGTTATATTTTTTATAATTCTAAAAATTACATTAACTTGTAAAATTCTTTGAAAAATATTATTTATAAAAAGCGCGTAATATATTTATTTGAGATAAAATCATGAAATAAATGAGAATTTTTCATCTAAAGTAATAATTGAAAAAAAATCTTTTAAAATTACTTCCTCTTAATTAAAATGATAATTAAAATGATATTTAATATATAAATTTCAATCAAATTTTTAAATAAAAATTGACAAAACTAAATGTGATTTTTAAATTATATTAATATATATTAGAATATTTTCGTTTTTCTTTTATTAAGAAATTCGTAAAATTGACATAGGAATCGCGAGTTGAAGTGAAAAAAACAATAAAAACTTCGCTCTTTAAAAAAACAGTTTTTCCTTTATATTTCGAAAACGGTAATAGATACAATAAAAATTTATAAGAAACAAAGATGCGCAATGAAATTTCCTAAAAGAATATATATTTTAAACATTTAAATTAAGAAGTTGAATTTTGAGTGTCCAGGGGACTTCGATTTCGGCCGAGAAACATTTACGTGCCCTTATGGAATCCATCCGCTCAATTACATGATTCTTTAAAAAATATTTTACAATATTGATGTGATCTTACTGCACTTAGTCTGGCAATAATAATAGTTTTCAGGTTAGGAATACAAGATTCACCGACGGAATAGCTCAGTTGGTTGGAGCTGCGGATTTGCGGGTGGTGCGAGCGAGGTTCGCGCCCTCCGTCAGCCGGGGATTTTTCCCGACAGGTGAGATATTCCGAGCGGGAGGTTTGACGTCTAGATGCGACGGTATGCATTGTCGATTATTGTCCTATGCCTACCGCCGAAACTAGACTGTCGATAAACCGGTTGTACTCAGAAGAGGATTTTCTAGTTTCCCTCTTCTCTGGCGAGAAAACCCAATTATGAGTGGTCCAGGCAAATGCGAGTACTCCTATCTTCGAAAGTCGCACTGTAGGCGCATAAGGTTAAATAAAGTTGCTAATATTTGTGGAATGGTTATGCTTAATCCACAAAAAGTATCATCAGGGACTCTTGTCGAGAGCGTAAGGCTAATATGGCAGGAGTATAAACGACACAAAAAAATACAAGATTCAATAAATGTACAGTAGTACGAAGAGCGATATTTAAATTTCACAGTGCATTGCTTTTTTCTAGGTTATATGATTATTGCAAAAACTTATATGTTACCATCGAATTTTGAGACGAGGAATCATTAAAAATTTGATATTATTGTGTATAATTACTTACCTAATTTTTCTGACACGATGCGATATCATTCCTATAGCAATAAATTTATAACTATAGACAAATATTTTAATAGTATAGACACCGGAGACACGATACACACGAGACTTGTTAGGTTAATGGCTTCCCCACATGAAAATATATCTCGCCACTCGTCCCGCTCGTCACCACGCGCAATTGTCAGCCATTAGCTAAATAGTTTGCGAGCTAGTTTTAAATCAGTTAAAAAGTAAGTCCTGACATTTGCAGTTATAAATATTACCAAATGAAAGCAATTTGTAATCATTAGCTTAATTGCATGTAAAATTACAATAACCTAAAATATATCGACAATAATAATTATTATAATAAATAATATTAGTATAAAATTATATTAGAATAACATTTATATTATTACTATCAATATAGATATATCAATATAATTATAACGTTAGTAAATAAATAATTAGCTTTGTCTTTAAAAATTTCTTGTAACCCTTGAAAATATAATATGAAAATTTATTTTTGGTTGATTACATTACAGATTTATGAATTTTTTTTGAAAAACTTCATTAAATTTTTTTTTAAATTACAACTTTTAGACTTTAAAAGAAATTTTGAAATAAAATAAATAAATATTATTATTAATTATTATAAGTATAACATATAATTACATCTGTTTAAATTTTTTTGTGTCGTAACATTAGGGCCAATTTTACCAATTCTGATTAAAAATTAATCAAAGGTTAAAGCCGCTATACCGCGAAATTTTTTTTATCTAATTTAAATAACCAATTAATTAACTATTATCAATTAAATATTTAATTGAATAAAATAATATTTATTGGAGTCAATTTAATGGTATTTGAACCAATAATCTCAGTATTTGAAGCGAATACCATTTATTTGACTCCAATAAATATTATTTGATTTAAGTAAATATTTAATTGATAATAGGCAATTAATCGGTTAATTAAATCAATTAATTTTTTTCCAGTGTATAATAACTGTTCGCTATTGATAAGTGAAGGATTTAATCATTGATTAACTGTTAATCAGAGTTGGTGAAATTAACCCGTGTAATATCCTTTAAAACGGTTTAATAATAATAATAATGTAATTACAATAAACTATGTTACACTATATAATAAATATAAATTATTTTAAGTTATTAAAAAAAATTTTATGAAAATTTGCTAAATTTAGACTTTTTGGTTTTAAAATAAATTTTTTATTCTTTGTACATTAAAAAATTTAGAAAACTATTTTCCGAAATTTTTAATTCTGAAAAATTTCAATTTTTATATACGAACTTTAAAATCAACATTTTAACTAATATAAGAGAGTTAAAGCGATTTTTTAAATAAGACTTAAAAATATATTTTGTCATAATCTGCATATATGCTACTCATATGACTCGCAATTAAATACCTATCACCGATGACTGCGACAATCATACGGTGATACTTGTTTGAGACTCATATTACTCGCACCAGTGACTGCGTCATAGGTGACTGCTAAATTGCACGCAAAATGTTATCACTAGTGCGACTCGCATGTGGTGCGAGAAACGTGCGACGCACGATTGTTATCTGGGTAAGAGGGTGTTTTAGTTGATTTTTAATTTTTTATGCAGTAGGAAATATTTTTTAAAATATTTTTTTGATAAATGATAATCAGAAATTGGGAAAATGATTAGAACCTGTTGGGGGTGATTTAAAGTTCAAGTTTTAAGGCCGTATTTATTTTTTAAGATTTTTATTTAACTGAAATAACTACTAATTAAAGAAGTTTTCGACTATATCAGCAATTAGTGACATGTATTAGACATCAATTGAACTCTTTGGTTTAGAGTCAGGTGTTATTCTTCAGATAAATATTCCGATATGGTTGTCGGTGTAATTATATTTTTTAAATTTAATTTTTGATCTGAAAAAAAATCTGCGTGAACGACTGCACTGTGCATCTGTGAACACTCGAACCCCAGTTAATAGCTGCCTTTTGCGGGACTAACGGCTACCAATGCACCATGAAATAATTACTGTTTTGTGTGAAAATTGAATCTGGGAGCCAGCTGTACTATGGTTAGGGAGCTTTACGAAAAGCTAGATCCTGACCAGAAACCTAACTCTGTCATGGCTATACATACTGTAGAACACAAGAAAGGACGTGTGGGCACGGGATTTTTTGGTGCACGCACCGAAAATTTCGATCCTTTCATAGAAATATGAAAAATATTTTGCAATCTTAGTGCTCTATTTCTCTGTGTCATACAACGTGTTTATAGGTGAAACCTTCTTTCCTTGTAACTGGAGCTTTTTCACATGGGTTGTTCAAAATTATTTTAAAAATAAATTTTTGTCACAAATTGGAAAAATTGATGATTCTCTATTAGAATTCACTGAAATTTTATAGCTTACGAGTCAAACGAAAAAAACGAAAAAATTAAGAATTTTCTTATGAATTTTAAAAATGTAATTTTGTCAGTAGTATTAAAGTTACAAAGATCACATAAATATATTATTTTAAACTTATTTTCTGAGCTTTAACACTATATAAAATCAAAATTAAGAAAACAATGTTGTTAAATAGTAAATAATGTTATTGCAAAACGAAGTTTTTCGTTTTTTTTTGTTTTTGAGTGACACAGTTTTATTGGATGTCGTTAAATTTTAACGCTAGATATATCATTTAAAACGCAATTTTTAACACTTTTATATGGTAATTTAAGAAAAATATGATCTTTTGTTTAAAACGTTAGTCATTTTTTTAATTGTTGATAACTTAAAACGCAATTTTTAACACTTTTATATGGTAATTTAAGAAAAATATGATCTTTTGTTTAAAACGTTAGTCATTTTTTTAATTGTTGATAACTTAAACAGGGTTCCTTAGGAAAACAATTTTCAAGAACATGGATTGTTCTTATTTGTGTATAGAATTAAAAAAATATATTAAAAATTTTTAAGTTTAATTACAGAAACTCGCTTTTTATTCAATTTTTCCCAATAATTTTAAGTCACCAGTTTTTTAAATAAGTTCTGATATAAAATTGATTTATTTTGGCGCATGATAAAACAAAAAAGAAACGAAAAATATTGTTTTTCAATAACATTATTTACTATTTAACAAACATGTAAGTAAAATACACATATCTAAATTGTAAAATATTTCTATAAAATTTAATATGAATTCTTGGCCCGTCTAATAATTCACAATAATGGTGCACAATAATGGTGATATTTGTGGATGTTTACATAAAAAGGCTCATTTTAGCGGTTCTACTTTTCAAGATAATTGAAATTTAATCATTTTTGAGAAAAATCTAAATTTAAAAAAATTGGTATTGCTATTCTATTTATATGTTTTGAAAAGTCTAATCTTTCGATTTTCATCAATTCATTAATTTGTCGTTAATTTCAATATTTCATTTCATTGGCTCTTTAGAAAAACATGGTTGCCACACAACCTGGAAAACCTGTAATTAGCATGGAATTTGAAAAAGAGTATAGAAAACCTGGAATTAGCATGGAATTTGAAAAAGAGTATAGAAAACCTGGAAATAGCATGGAATTTGAAAAAGTTACTGGAATTTTTTTCGTTCTATTGGACTTTAATTAAAAGAAGGAAGCAGTTCGGTTAAAAATAAAGTAAAATAAAATATAATATTATAGCCAAAATGTATTTAAGAAGAAATACGTCTTTACAAATCGAGAGTCGGCAAGCGACTAAAAAAGATAGTGTCAAAATCACTATGGTCCACACGACTACTTGAGCTGGGTCGTTTCGATATCATATAAAAAAGTTAAGAAGGTGCACGTGGCACATATATGAACATCTACATTACTACATATATAGTTAAATAATATTAAATTCTTTTGTATATTTCAATACTCCCACTCAAAATAATTGTAAAATATTTGCGATGTTTTATATTTTGACACTGAGGTACATCAATTATCAAAATAATTAAATTAATTAATTAAATTAAATAAATCAAATGATAATGAAATGAAAAATAATAATTAAATAATAAATAAAATAAAATATTTACAATAATTATTTATTTAATATTCTTTTAAGATTTTTTTTAAATCACTCTCATACCTTAAAGAAAATTTAATATTCTCCAAGCAAAACATTTTTCTCTTATTGTAATTTAGTTATTAGTTCAAATCGACGCCTCCCGTTCATATAATGTTTATTGAAAAACGAATGCAAGATGATTCTTATTCACATTTTGGTGCAAGACAATGCTTATTCGATTTTCCGTGCAATAAAATGCTTATTCAAAATTGTGTGCAAAACAATTGCCACTGACAGAACAATAAATGTAACCCTAAATCTTCCTATTAATATTAAATTGCAAATCAATATCTGAGAATTTCAGTACGTGTCTATTGTTATAAGAAACTTTAAACACGGATCCTATCACACATATTAAAAAATATTTTTTAAGCAATTGCAATTATAAATTATACTAAATTGAAAATTTTATAAAATTCATAGAATAAGCTAATTTCAGAATGTACATTTTCGCATAGAATTGTGAATAAGCATTTTATTGCACGGAAAATCGAATAAGCATTGTCTTGCACCAAAAAGTGAATAAGAATCATCTTGCATTCGTTTTTAAATAAGCATTATATGAACGGGAGGCGTCGAAATAAGTGTGATTCAAATAGTTCAAGTTATTTGAATGAAATGCATATTTTTTTGAACCAACTAAAAAGTATTTGAATGAAATGCATATTGTTTTGAACCAACTAAAAAGTATTTGAATCAATTAAATATTTTTCAAATAATTTGAATTATTTGAATCAAATAAATATTTCTTTCAGTGTAGAAGTGAAAATTTCGATATTTCGGCAAATTATTTATAATAGAGACTTTTAAAAAAATTTAATTAAGTTTAATTTTTAATCTTTATCTTCAAATGACACAATAAAATCGTTTCTATAACACCTTACGCCGAAAACTCGACTAAAGTTCCGTTTTAGACACGGAGAGAAAAGTTGTAGTTAATTCTACTTAACACGTATAGTAAGTCAGTATGTAGTAGTAATAACTGAATACTTAGTTACATTTAAAAAACATTGTTTAGTTTCGTTTTGTCGATTTTACTAAACAGTATTGTCGAAGACACTGAATGTTTAGTTAAAGTCACTGAACACTGCGCACTACACTGTTTTTTCAAAATAGCGGAATTGTGAAAAGTGATAATTGGTTAGGAAATGAACGTCAAGGAATTATTGTGTAATTGGGGATTTTCGCAGTACGCTAATGCATTTGCAGGTAAGTTTCGATATTCACGAAGTGCTTATTTTGAGGTCAGAAATTGAACGAAACGCTTTTAAAGGGAATAACGACAAGAAGCAAACGTTTTTGAAAAATTTGGTTGCTGTTTTGTTATTTTCTTCTAACTCATTCGCAATTTTACGAATTTAATGTTTGCTCACAATCAAGAAGAAATTTGTGTAGACGTTCCCATGATATTGGACTATTTTGTAAGTTCTTTGTGAAAGTTGTAAATTTCTGTTATTTCTAAACGTTTCTTCCTACTTGAAATAATTCCATATTAAAATATATACTTCTCAAAATTTTCCAAATATTACAAGTAATTCACCCCTATAAATAAGTCCAATGTATTGGACAAAAGCAAACTAGGTTTCAAATTACTTTCCTCTTAATCTAGTCACATTTTGAACATTCATCATGGGATTTAGTGCATTTTTCATGGAGCCAAAAATTTCAAATACTGCACTGAATCAAATCTTCAATCAATGTCATTTGATTGTAACTTTCGACTCAACCTACAAATAGATCTCTGTCTCTAATGTCAATTAGATTAATTATTGCTGTCTTCTCAGACATTTTTAATTTGTTTTTTTTAATATTTCCTAAGTTTTTAACATTAAAATGAAAATTTTAAATAAAATTAATTAATAACTATCTAAAATCACGGCAAGAGACCCAAGTTTGTATGAGGGTATCTTGCCGCTGATAAAAGCGAAGGTAAACCCAGAAGATACGGGTACCGTGATCTGAAAAATCAGGAGAACTTTAAAAAACTTTTTAAAAAAAACTATCTCTTTTTTAAAACTATCTCGTGATAGTGAAAAAGGGTGGAGAGATCTTAAAATTTGCAGATGCACTGTCTTCGGCCCTGCATGGCAAGGCTGAGGTCACACCTCTAATAAATAAAAGGTCTCTAGAGATTAAGGACTTGGATGAAGCCACCACAGAGGATGAGGTGACTTCAGCACTGAGAAAAAAACTGGGTAAACCCAACCTGACAATGGAGTGTCGACTTTTGCCGCGGTACAGAGGAACTAAGGTTGCTCTGGTACGTCTGACAGAGGCAGAAAGTAACACTCTGTTAAAGTTTGGTAAAATAAAAGTCGGCTGGATAAATGCTCCAATTCGCGAGCATGTTGAAGTAGCTAGGTGCCAAAAGTGCCTAGGTTACGGACACAGAACTCTATCCTGCAAAGGCCCCGACAGAAGTAAAAACTGTCGGAGATGCGGCGGAGAAAGACACCTCGCGAAGAGCTGTTACGATAAGCCGAAGTGCCTTACTTGCTTGGACCTGGGGAAGCCGGAAACGGATCACGAGTCCGGTAAGAGAGCCTGCCCGGTTTACAGGGAAGAACTGCAAAAGATTAAAAGGGCAAATCCTTAAAATTTTTGCAGGTCAACCTGCATACAAGTAAGGATGCACAGTTGCTCCTAATGCAAACAGCAAGGGAAAATGAGGTCGATATCCTGTTCTGCAGTGAGCAGTATCAAGGAAGCGACCTCGCCCCTTGGTATCAGGATAAGGCGAAGAGAGCCGCCATAAAGCTGTTGATGTTAATTCTGACCAGGCTCGAGAAATTTGAATACAACAATGCAAAATATTCCTTTCCTTAAGAAATTTAAGAACGCATAGTTCGTCTTCTACTAGGAGCATTTCTCTTAAAAGGCTTTTTTTATAAAGCTGCTTCATTTTTTGCATAACTCCCTGGTCCATTGGTTGAATTAATGATGTAACATTTGGTGGAAGATTTTGTACCTTTAAAAAAGTTTTTTAATAAATATTCAAACGAAATATTTAGTATAATAATATATTTACATATTTAAAAATAATATAAAAGGATAATATACTTACGATAATCATGTCATCGATTAATTCAGTTTCTTCTTTCGATAAATGACATCTAGCATTATCCACAATTAGCAACACCTTTTCTTTAACTCCTCTTTCATTCTGAAACTTTCGTACCGATGGTAAAAATACTGTAGTAATCCACTGTTTATATAGTTCGCGAGTCATCCAACTATTCTTTTGATTAGCATATGTTAACGGTAGCTGATTGACCTCGCGAAAGCAGCGTGGATTTTTGGACTTTCCAATTAAAAAAAGAGGCATTTTATGAGACCCGTCGGCGTTTGCACAAACCATAAGGGTTACGCGGTCTTTTGAAACTTTAAAGCCATCTGCAGTTTTTTCGAATTCTGATATGAAAGTAACGTCAGGTAGCATTCGCCAATATAAACCAGTTTCGTCTGCATTGTAGACTTGATGAAGTTGTAAATTAAAATCTCTCATTATTTTTGCTAAATCGTCAACAAATTCTAAAGAACTTTCTAAGTTTGCAGACATTTTCTCACCTTGGACACTGCTTGATCGAATTTTTAGTCTTTCTTTAAATCTACAAAACCATCCGTTACTAGCTTTAAATGTAGGATCTCCGTTAATGTCTCTGTTGATAATTAAAGCCTTTTCTTTTAAAATTGCTGTCGTTACTGGCTGTCCTGCAATTCTTTTTTCTTTAAACCATTCGTACAGAATGTTCTCTAAAAGTGGATTTTTTAAAGGAGTCAATCTCTTACGTTTATTGAGATAAGATTCTTCATCTATGTTCATAATTTTACTTTCAATTTTTCGACTCTTACTTCTTAAACGTTGAATTGTCGATACGGAAACTTTATAATTTAGAGCAATTTCAGAAACATTAACATTAATTCCAGCAGCTTCATTGGATTTAAAAAGTTGAATTATTTCTTGTCTCTCACCAAAAGTAAGGAATTTTAATTTCATTTCTTTTCCATTCATTTTATAATTGAGTAATTCTGAATTCCAATCTAAAATAAAAAAAAATAAATTGAAAATTAAAAATAAAAAAAAATTAAATTAAAATTAAAAATTACTTAATAATTCGAAAAAAACAATTTGGAATAAAAAATATTTCGATTATTATATAATTTTTAATCACTATTATTTATTATTATGAATAGGTAAATAAATTATTTATTATATTTTTAAAAAATTAAAATGGAATTAATTAATAAATTAAAATTTATTTTTAAAAATAAAATTAAAATTTTACTTATTATAATTAATTTACCATTAAAAACGAAATTACTGTTTATTTTAATTATTTGAAATTCAAGAATTAAACCTGTTTGATTTATCAATGAAACACAAACAAAATAAGCACAAAGTTGACATTTGTAAATACAAATGTAATGAATTTAATTCAAAAATATAAATTTATTAAAATTATACTAAATATTATATTTAAAATTATTTTTTATGTTCTAGTTTGTATTGTTTAATAATAAATCTAAATTATTAATATAATTTAATTTAAAAAATCTATATTATTAATATAATTTAATTCAAATATAAGGAATTCATTTTCAAATACTTTTTATTTAAATTAAATTTATTATACTACAAAGTTAATCAAAAATAGATTTATAAAAAAGGTAGTCCTAGTATGTAAAAAATACGTAAAAATTATTTTATAATAATTAAAAAGATATACTTACTTTAATTAAGAAAAAATAATTCCGTAAATATAAGATAAATAAGACAATATGTTATTCCGGAAAAATTTGGCACAGTACACTATGTACATCACTGTTTCGCGCAGAGAGGGAAGTCAAGTAGCGAGGCACGTTGACGCCCCACTACTGGTCAGGTTACGAGGATATGCAAGTTGCGAATTATGCAGGTTGCGGGGGATGACTGTATTGACATACGCAACGCGTTTAATTCCGCAAGATGGAAGGATCTCATCGAGTCGATGAAAAAGAAGAACATGCCGCCCTACTTGTTGCGGATAATGGATAATTATCTAAGCGACAGGTGGCTCATATATGAGGGAGACACCTGCACTCTTAAGGAGGAGATGCAACGTGGGGCTCCTCAAGGCTCGAGGGTGGGTCCATTTATATGGAATGTATCTTACGATGACTTCCTGCGGATGGATCTGCCTGAAGGTGCGGTGATCATCGGCTTTGCGGATGAACAACGGTTCGTGTGCACTGCCGAAAGCGAGAAGGCTCTTGGGACATTGGTGAACGAATGTCTGCGACGAGCAAAAAGCTGGCTGGATACCAGAGGTCTAGAAATGGCCCTGGAAAAGACCGAGGCACTGCTTGTCACAGACAGACGTGGTTATGAGCTCCCACGAATCGTGATAGACGGATTCGAGGTCAAGTGGAGTAAGCAAATTAAATATCTTGGTGTGGAGTTGGATGGAAAGTTAAACTTCCACCACCACATGGCTACGGCGTCAAATAAGGCGATCGAGTGTGCGGCTAATCTTTCACGGTTAATGCCAAATGTAGGCGGACCCCGTGAACAAAAAAGAAGACTGTTGGCGAGTGTCGCCCACGCTAAAATGCTCTATGCAGCACCAGCGTGGGCCCCATCCCTGAGGAGTAAAAGATGTTTGACCATCTGTGAAAAGTTACTGTCAGCGCAGAGATCGATAACTACGCGTATCATCTCTGCATATAAGACGGTATCTACGAGTGCTGTGCAGGTCCTTGCAAGTGTCCCGCCAGCAGATCTTTTGGCGAGGGAAAGGGAAGAAATGTTTCTCTTTTCTAAAGAAAGAATTTTCCAGGATGAGGAAATAAGACCAAGCAAGGGCCTGATACGCAAAGAAGCGAGGCACAGGCTTATAGAAAGATGGCAAGAAAGATGGGATGGTGAGGAAAAAGGTCGATGGACCTATCGCCTTATCCCGGCACTCGCCACCTGGATAAATAGGAAACACGGTCAGGTTTCCTATTATACGACGCAGGCGCTCACTGGTCACGGGTGTTTTAACTCGTACCTGTGTCGCTTTAAATTACGCGAGGATGAGGTGTGTGCGTACTGCCAGTTCCCCGTTGACAACGCAGAGCACACCCTCTTCTCATGCAGGAAATGGGACTTGGAGAGGCAGACCATGTTCGAAGGTGTAAGCAGTCAAGTTACACCAGAGAACATGGTATCGCTGATGACCCAGTCAGAAGAAAATTGGCGGCATGTCGAGAACTTTATAATCTCGGTTATGTCGAGAAAGGATCTCGACGGCCGCCAAAAAGCGTAATTTAAACAGCTTTTAATTTGTTTGTTTGTTTTTTATTAATTTATTTTGTGATTTATTTGTTCTTTTACAATTTTAATTTATTTTGTTATTTTTATTTTTCCTTATACACTTTTAATTTATTTTGTGTTTTATTTGTCCTTATACACTTCTAATTGATTTTGTGTTTTATTTGTCCTTATACAATTTTTACTTTTTGACATTATATATCTGTTAATTTTATATGTTTCTGTTTTAGACCCGTTTAATATTTTATCTATTGACCTTCTAAATTATTTTAACATTTGTTTTTTTTACTTCTGTTGTGCTGTTAATTCCGCTTTTATATTGAAATAGTTTTGAATTTTTTAACTATTGACGCAGGAGAACCGCAGGTAAAGAACAAAGTCGCAGCAGCGACAGAGTTGGAGCGCCACCCTCGAAGGTTTGGAGTGCGGAATCCAAGGTATCTGTAGGCAGATTTCCCAAAATTCCCTAAGCAAAAAAAAAAAAAACAAAAAACCTACAAATAGAACTCTGTCTCTAATGTCAATTAGATTAATTATTACTGTCTTCTCAGACATTTTTAATTTGTTTTTTTTAATATTTCCTAAGTTAATTAATAACTATCTCACTAAACAATACATCACAAAAGTAAACATAAAAATATTAAATAAATAAAATAATGTTTTCTTTTAATCTTTGTTTATATCGAAGCGTCGGTTATGCACTGCTTAATAAAATTTAAAAATACGTTCAAAAATAATAATCTGAAATTTTCAAATTATTTTAGTCCCATGCAAAAAAATGTAAATGGATTACACATACATTTTAATTACTTTTCAACAATTTGTTGTTTCCATTTATTAGCAGTCACAAAAGGTTGAAGCTTCAGACTTCAAAACTTCTTTGCAAAGTTTAGTCAAAATTGTGTAAAGATATAAATGTTTGTTATGTCCCGAGCAAAAGAAAGGCTTTTAAATAAATTTGATTATTTAGTTAAAAGAGGTTTTAAAACCAGTTAGCTGATTAATCAGGTTGGTAAGGCCTGATCTTTATTTTTATAGTAGGTTCGTGATCACTTGTAAAAACTATGGGTTTTGCGTTAAAAACAAGAATAATATTCCTTTTATAAATTTATTGTTTATAATATTAATTAAAGTTACAATTATTACAGTAGTTACTTACGTTTATTACACAATTTTCGTTGATAAAGTACAGCAAAGTCGTTATATTTAGGTTCTTGATTGGTTTCGTTTCAAGTGAATGAAACTTAAAGTCCGTTATGTTACACTTATGTAACTTTCACAACTTTGTAAGAGTTTTGCTACAAATTAACAGTTTCACGTTATCTAAGTGTTAAATTATTTGTCTTGCACTTTTTACGGAAAGAAACTTGTTTCTTAGTAATAATAATATAACTTGCACCTTTTACGGAAAGAATTAATTAAATTTACACTGTTAATTGTGTATAACAAATACGACAGTTAAAACAACAAAATTAATGATTCTAAGTGTTAAATTATTATCTTGCACCTTTTTACGGGAAAGAAACTTGTTTCTAAGTGATAAATAATCTAACTTGCACCTTTATACTGAAAGAATACAATAACTCGCGTTTTAACCGAAGGGTCGCTCTACAATGATATTATTCGCTCTGAAATTCACCGGAACTTTTGACAATCGCTCTTGATTTTGCATCGGCTTATATAGGACTTTTGGTCCATGTATCGTGTGGGGAAATTAGTAAAAAACACGTTTTTGGCCAAAAGAGCATTTGTCACGTTTTTATCTAAAAGAGCATAGAGCACATACGGATGTAATATGATCTTTTATTTTTCCTTCTAGTTTCTATCTATTATTGAGACTTATAATCAATGCTTGAATTGATATCTATTGAATTCAAACATTGATACGAGTTTTTGGTTTACTAATTTAATCGACAATCGATTATCGATTAATCGATTGTCGACTATCGATCAATTTTCGATTCGACCAATTTAAAGGAATTTTAAATTAATTGTTGATAGCACACAACGAATAACAATATTTGAATGTTATTTAGTTTTATTAAATGATTATTCTTGATAATATTAATTAATTTTATAATTTGCATTTATTCTTTCTATCATTCTTTTAATCATGCGTCATCTCTTTCATTCATGGCTTTGACACTTGTCGCAAAGGTATAGTACGTTGATGCAGTTTTACTATTTCATTCATATAAGTAGCAACACGTGCTAGTGACTCATGTTAATGAAGAATTATAATATTTAATTATGATTTCTATTTTATATTTCTAATTATAGGATTCGTGTATAGTAATGTATTAATTTGAACCATGCCTTTTGGACATTGTTCAATTGTTGTATTTATAATTCTCATTTAGTTAATTAGTTAACTAAATTAACAATTATTATTAAATTTACAAAAAGTTTAAAATATGTCAGGATGTAACAATGTTTCACTCCAATAAAAAATTTTTATCGTAAAATTTCAGAGATGCTATAATTTTTCTCGAATAAAATTCCCTGACTTTTATAGGTCTCAAATAATATAAAATGTAAATGAATTTTAATTTATTCAAAAATTATCAAGGATTTTTTAAAATTCAATTATCTTGAAACTATTGTTTTATTAGACATTAAAACATTTCAAAAACCTTATTTTTCAAAATAAAAAAAAAACTTTGCAAAAATTCAATTTTATTAAAAAAGTTTTAAGCGTATGTTTATTTTAAATTAACTAATAAGAATTTTAATTATTAATTATTAATTTCGGTTATTGCGAAAGTTGACAATTTTATCACTTAGAATTGACAGTTTCTGCTCGCGGTTAAGAGTTTCGTATAACTATACGAAACTCTTTTCTTTCCAATTATTGGTGCAAGTTAAAAATTTCAACACTTAGAATACAGGCTTAGATTAAATGTTTTAATAATTGAGGGGCTGGATGCTATAATGTGTTACGCGCCATTTACTTAACATGGCGCGTAACACATTATAGCATCCAGCCCCTCAATTATACTCATAAAATTACACAATTAATTAAATTCATTATACACAAAACAACCAACACATTATTTATCAATCATTAATTGTTTTAAAAGGTTGATTTTACGCCTTTTCAGCGAATTTTAATCTTGCAATTTTGCTTTTGAAAAATTGTCAATAAAACGATTTCATTACACGTTAACAGTTAATATTTAAGAGGTTATTTTACGCCTTTTCGGCGAATTTCGACCTCAATACGCTGAAATTCTACGCCGTTCGGCGGGAATCTCTTTTGTTTCGCTTTAAAAATTGATTTTCTTTTTAATTGATCATAAATACAAACAGTTAAAAGATTAAAGATAAAATGTCTTTTCTTTCAGTTCAACTATCATACAAAACAACGAACAAGTCTTCAAAAAGCATAGAAACAGGGGAAGAAGAAAAGTTCAAAAGAAACATCAGGAAACGTCGTTAGAAACGGTCGAAAAACTATTAGAAGTAAAAACATTAGAATCTCAACAAGAATTTTCAGACTTCTTTGAAGCGCTTTTAAATAATACTGAGTCTATATTAAACAATAAAAATTTAGATAATAGCAAAAATTAACTTATAATACCAAAATTTGTAGAAAAGATCAGAAATAAAAAAAAAGTTATTAATAAATTTTGTTGTTGTGAAATAAATTATTTATGCTATATTTAAAAAAAAATAACATAGTAACCATTTATTCAGATTATTTACTAAATAGAGCAGCAGATTTTATTTTAGATCAAACAGTTGACTATAATTTAATTGACAAAAGTATATTAGTTTCTTTCATTCAATCAAAGAATTATAACTCGAAAAGTATCATTATTCCTATTATATGCGAAGAGATTAAATTTTATATCGTAAATACCGGACTGAAATTGCCAATTTCGGGAAATGTAGGTAATAAATTTATGGCAAAACTGTCATTTTATCTTGACGAAATTGAATTAGAACTTGCAATAGATGAACAAAAATTGATAGTAACAAGCTTATTTTTTAGAAGGTATAAAAATGTATGCCAAATTTAACAATTAATCGTCAAAATAATACTATTATCATTTAATCTAACATTTTTAAGATCAAATCAGCACTATTTTTATGTGATTCTTCATCAAATCTTAATTTTATAAAAAAAACATAATAAAACATCCCAACCTTATTGAATATTCAAAAATCAGCAATAAAAGTAAGAAAACATCCTTATACGCAAATCCAGGAAACTGTTGACGAAATTTCAATTCATACCAGACCTTATAGATTTTCTCCTGCCCAAAAAGAAGAAATAGATAAGGTCAACGATCGAATGAATTCAGAAGGAGCAATAAAACCTTCTGCTTGACCTTACAAGTCACCACTACTTATCATACCCAAGAAAATTGATGCTACGGGAAAGAAAAAATGGAGAATAGTTATAGATTTCAGAACCCTTAATGCCAAAAATAAGATGACTTTTACCCACTGCCTCATATTACTAGCGTAATTGATTCCCTAGGCCAAGCACAGTATTTTTCAGTTTTTGATCTAGCAAGTGCATTTTCAACAGTACATGGATATTATGAATACGTTCGAATTCCAATGGGACTAAAAAATTTACCAGCAACATTTCAAAGACTTATGGACCAAGTAATATATTGGATGATATAGTAATATACGCTGAAGTTTTAGGAGAACACGGTACAAAAGTGAAACGTTTACTACAAAGATTAAAGGATGCAAATTTGACACTGCAACTCAAAAAATGCGAATTTCTCTGTAAAGAGGTAGCATATTTGGGACACATAATCAGTAGTGATGGAGTTAAACGGAATCTAAAAAAGATAGAAGCAGTAGAATAATTTCCAACACCAAAAACCCCCAGAAAAGTAAAACAATTTCTACGCCTCGCTGGTTATTATCGAAGATTCATAAAAGACTTCTCCGCAAAAGCAAAAACCACTTTCAAACTTATTGGAAAAGAACGTCAAATTCGAGTGGGGACCAGAACAGGATAAGAGTTTTAAGAAACTTAGATCTATGTTATGTAATAGCCCTATATTACAATATCCCGATTATACTAAAATGTTCACTATAACAATGGACGGTTCAGATTTTGCAGTATGCGCCGTTTAAAGTTAAGACAAAGATGGCATCGATCTACCAATGGCATACCTTTCAAGAGTTTTAAATGCTCCCGAACAAAATTATTCCACTACTGAAAAAGAATGTTTAGCCGTTCTTTACGCGTTTAACCATTTTAGTCCCCGGACAAAGACTAGTTTGTTGGAGATTAAAACTAAGAGATTACGAATACGAATTTAAGTACTAACCAGAAAAATTAAATCATAATGCGGACTCCGAGAAAAGAGAGAAACCACCTTTACTCAAGAAAAGCATTAGTGTTCTACCTAATTTAGTTATACCTACGCCCCTGTATGATCCATATGCTCCAAAAAGTGCACCCCCCATTATACCTTTTTAGCCGTACGAGATCATCGCCAAACCAACTTCAGAAAATAAAGGAGTAGTAAAATTAGTAAGCCCACCTATAAGTGGAAGCAAAGATAGTTCATCTGAGGAAGACCAAGATATTCCAAAAACTAGAAAAGAAATAGCAAAGGAACTAGAAAGATCAATTACCCTATTTGACGAAACAATGGCTCAACACGAAGATTGATTGACAGAAGAAGAATTACCAGCAAGAAATTGGCTCAATACATCGGTTGGAGATGATTATCCCGAAGTTCATAAAGCTGCAAACGAATACATACCTGAAAGTCATTTGGATTTTGCAGAAAAGCTAAATGAAATTTTAAAAGATTCACATAGAGAATAATACACATAGACATAGTAGAAGATAGAGAAAATCAATCATTATTTAACGAATTACTAAAAAACCAAACGGTTAGACCAAAATTAAAAACATCTATTGCTAGTATTCCACTAGAAATTCAAAAAATAAAAGACGATATAAAAGAATTCATAACAAAAAACATAAGCAGTTGTAGGGAAAACTTAACTCATTATCGAAATAACTACGCTCATTTCCTGTCCGCAGATTGCGAATTTGTAACCCCCACTGGAAGATTACTCATTGACATTGGAGTAATTGACCCACAAGAGATAAAACTAAGAAATCCTCAAAAGCGACAAATATTAATTACCCCTCGAGGACAATATACAATTTATACTTTAATAGTAAAACATAATCACTTTGATCCACTATTGAAACAAGATGTTCTAGATGTAATACAAAAACTAAAATTCATTCTTCAAAACGAAAATTTAAGGAAATTAGAATTTCCAGAAAGAATGACCTAACTGACGAATTAATGAAAGGAGAGTTTTCACACATGATAGAAACAATTTTCCAAAATAGCGACATAAAAGTCACTATATGTTACGGTCAAGTTACAATTGCAAAAGAAGAAATTCGAGAGGATATAATCAAAGAATACCATAACAGTAAGATTGGAGGACATAAAGGAGTCACAAAAACTTATCGAAGAATACGAGAGAAATTCTTTTTGACTGGTCTCAAGGACCAAGTAACTAAATTAATATGAAAATGTCCTACTTGTCAAGAACAAAAACTTGTTTCAGTAAAAACAAGATAACCAATGCTAATTACGGACACTCCATTAGATCCTTTTGATAATATTGTATTGCAGTAGCAATCCCTGACGTTTTAACCACAACAATACCACATGCTGTAGCTGCAGAATTATATTCCAAATATGGAGCTCCTAAGTCAATTTTAACTGACAAAGGAGGAGACTTCATAAGTAAACTCATAAGAAAACTGTCGAAAATCTTTGGTGATCAACAAGTGACAACTTCAGGATACAGGCCTCAAGCCAATGGCAGTTTAGAAAGAAGCCACATAGTTCTTGTAGATTTTCTAAAACAATATTCTGAAAACTACGACGATTGGGACAAATTACTACCCCTTTGTATATTTGCTAATAACTAGAGGTGTGCAAAAAGCCCGAAACCCGACCGGGTAATTTCGGGCTTTTTACTTTTCGGGTCGGGTCGGGTCAGGCTTAGACAGTTCGGGTTCGTGCCGGGTCAAGCTTGTTTAAATACCCGAAATCTTTCGGGTTCCCGACTGCATTCGGGTTCTCGAAATTTTCGGGCACCCGACTATATTCGGGTTCTCGAAATTTTTGGGTATGCTCTAAATCTTAAAAAGTTCGAATTCTCGAATTTATATAACTTGGAAGTATTCAAGTTCTTAATTTAGTAATAAAACATTTGAGAAAATGCATAACTACAAATATTCGACAAAGGTCGAATATTTTCAAAAACCTATAGATAAA
Source organism: Leptopilina myrica (nomen nudum) (assembly GCA_032872475.1). Lineage (NCBI taxonomy): Eukaryota > Metazoa > Arthropoda > Insecta > Hymenoptera > Figitidae > Leptopilina > Leptopilina myrica (nomen nudum). The sequence continues at coordinate 12,390,286 of CM065467.1, forward strand.
CTAAAACTCGCTTATGAATAAATATAATAACACAATTTTATGTTTCTAGATGGCTGAAATTGTCCTCAAAACACCTCCATTGAATGGAGAACTCATCGCCATAACCATATTTCCAAAAGGAAATATAGATCAATTAGAATTCCCGAAAGGAATAGTTGTAGAATTCACTGCGGAACATAATTTTAATTTAAATTAAAATAGAAAATTTTAATTGTTTTTTTATCACAACTAAAAAAAATTTTTATAGTTTTTAATAACATATATTACTTTTATCCAAGTCGATTCAGTCGTTTTCGAGAAAAAAGTTTGCAGGTTTTTCTTTCCTCTGCATAATTCCTTCAAAATGGAGATTTTGAATAAAATTTGGGGAAATGTTAAATCATACACGGAAAGAAGGTTAGGTGAGCGGTTCTCCCCGCGTAGGTAGAGCGGCGCTACTTGCTGTCGGGTCGAGCGGTTCTTCCTCCGCGGGGTGACTGAGTCGCCCTTTTTCGGGTGACAAATTCGACTCGCGCAATACATATATTGTTTTAGGTTATGTATGAACCGGACCGCGTGTTTACACACTTTCTCGCCTTTAAAGTTTTGTTATTGTTGTAATAATAAGATAAGATTTGTCAAACATATTTTTTTTCGAATTTAGATAGCTGTGTGCATGATGAACGGTTCTATTTAATAGATGAGGCACGAATTTCCATAATTTAAAAAGATTGTAGAAATGTCACAGATTTTGTAGCGAAATATAACTTTGAAAAACGACAGTTGGTTTCTCAAAACGAAATCTTATCGAATTTAGATTATAATATATTAAATGCGCCAGATAATTTAAGGGGAAAAATTGAGGGGCTGGATGCTATAATGTGTTACGCGCCATTTACTTAACATGGCGCGTAACACATTATAGCATCCAGCCCCTCAATTATACTAGCTAAATACGCGTTGAAAAAAGGTTTGGATCGTGCAACATTATCGGAGATAATTATTTGTCACAAAATTCAAGAAGAGCCAATAAAATATCAGTAAGTTTTATAACAGTTACGAAAGAAGTGGAAAAAATAATTAGTGAATTTACAATGAGAATATAGAAAATAATTTTTGAAGATTCTTTTATTAACTATTTATTTAAATAACGTTTTTCGTAAAATGTTTAAAATGAAAATAATATATAGTGTTGAATGATTGAACATTTAAATAAGATTTGTAGAAAATAAAAATTTATTTATATATGTAGATTTATTTTTAATGCGAATTTTTGCAGAATAAAATCTAAAACTTTTGAGAAACTTGCACAAGAAATTGAGGATTTGTTTCCGGCGGAAGATAAAAGAACGTTTTTTATTCCTCGTTGCCAATCCGATGACAAACAAGAAGTATTAGGTGCGCGAGGTTGTCTATAAAATGCTTACAAATACATTCGAAGACTATTACGAGAAGCAAAATTACTGAATATAGAGGGAAAAAACTGGGATGTAAATATTGAAGGTAAAATATCGAAAGTAATTTTTTATGTATTCAAAAACTAATTGTTTACTTCAATTTTTTTGAGGTTTCAAACATTATTTGTTATGAAAGCATCAATATAAATTATTCATCCTCTTTCAGAGAATCCATCAAAGTCGTTTTCCTTAAATTTTCTGGGTGATAAAAATCAAGACAATTATACATTTAGTGAAATTGTAAATCATTGGGGAATTTGCTACGATGAAAGATCTGCTTGTATCGAATCTCAAAAAAAGAGGAAGGATCATTTGAATTTATACTTCAATAGTTTTCCATGTATTCGGTCACTAATAGAAATTACTTTAGTATGTATATATAATAATGAAATAATAATAATAATCGTTAATACTTAAACAGCAAATAAATTTTGAATTTTACTATTTGGATTTTCACTTTTCAGTTGGAGTTAGATTTTGAACGAAACACAACGAATTTATTGAATGATAAGATTATTACATCCGACACTGCGAAATCTTACAATTCATTATTTTCTGTTAAGTGGCCTAATTTAGCAAACCAAATTGTTACACTGTGTCTAAGAAGTAGAATAAAGGAAGTAAAAGACTTCATCAAAGAAAATGAAGCGTTACTAGTTGAATCAGGTATGTATATATATATATATATATATATATAATAAAATTTATTCTGAACGCCTTATTTTATATTTACGATTGATTTCTTGCTGAAAAAAATACAATTGACTCAAAAAAGTTTTCGAAAAACACGTTTGAATTGTTGATTCAAAGAATGTACTTTTGAATTTGAAAAATATGAGAAAGAAATTATAGCCTATGCTCTTTTAAACTATTTATTTTCTATTCTTATATTAAAAATGTTAATTCAGTAGCAAGTTTCTCAGCATATTCTGCATTTTTTTCAGTATAAAATAATACATTTAATATATATAGAAAAATACATTTTTTTAGGTACCAATAATATTACGCTCGCTTTGTTTCTGCTGCCTTTTTGCATGACAGTTTCAAAGACGTTCAACAGAAATAAAGAAATAACCAGGTTGACAAAAAAACAAATTGCTAGTAGCTTCATTTTACATGTCAAAGTAAGAAAATAAATTTTTGTAAAGTGATAATTGATATTTAATTCTTTACGATATTTAATATTAAATGTATTTCAGGATGCAGATAATCTAAACTAAGAGAAGGAAAAACATGAAGAGTGGATGAAATCAATCGATCAGCAAAATCATCGATATATTATTGCCTGCGGGTGTCTCGACAATCTTTCGGCTGTTAATGTTGTCATTAATGGACAAATTTATGAATCGGAAAGTTTAATCAAAGCGGTGGAAAGTTGCTATAAATGTTTGTTAGCGTTACGAATGCGGCCCTATACATGTGATTACGTATGGGAGTTTATCGAAAAAACGGTCTACAAAATAAGTCAAAACAAACCTTATCAAGTCGTCTTAAAAATTGCGTCAGAGATTAAAAGCCTATAGAATCTGTTCAGATATTTGAAAATTTTCGCAAAGTTTAAAAAGTATTATTCAAAATGAATATGCGAACAATATTCACACACATTTTTAGTTTCATTATAACTTTGTATGCAAATTTTCAATATCCTCGAAAATTAGTACAGGATGTGGTAGAGTACGTGATTGACTTTGTTAACAACCGTCTTTTACCGTCATTAGAATCCGACATAATCAACATTATAAACAAAGACTATGATTAAAAAATAATGATACGAGAAATAGAAGAATGTTTTCAAAGACATGGTAAAATTTTCGATACTTTGGATACTGACGCAAAAAGATTTCAGTTGTTAAAAAATAGGGGTTATGTAGAGTGTGAAAAAATTTTATTGGGTGAAAGACTAGAAGAAACGTTGCTTGATAATGTTTCAGTATTAAATCTTAAATTCTATTATAGTATTTTTGTACCGTTACGCGAAACTATTAAAATATTCCTAGAAGTACCCGGCGTGTTTAAAGAAGTAATGCAATATATGAATACATTGCTTTAGGTGAGAAATTAAAACCAAAATTCCACATTCTCATTCACTACCCGAATTTATTGTTACAAAATGGTCCTTTAGTTAACTTCTGGTGCATGAGGTTCGAAGCTAAACATGAGGAGTTAAAACTCAGTGCACATTCTTGTGATTGCACTATAAATAGACTTGTTACTATTGCAAAAAAGCAATTACTAAAAATGTGTGAAATGATACATAATTATAATTGTGAAAATGGTTGTGGAAAGTCCTATACGTTAAGTTCACCGGACAAAAGCAAAGAATTTTTCGAACCAGTCGAAATTCATAGCACTCTTTACAAAATCGGTACCTATATTGTGACAAATGTTGAAGAAACGGAAATAGAGTTTGGAAAAATTATCAAAATTCTGGAAATTGATAACAGCGTTTATTTCGAATTGCAATGTTATAAAGAAATAACTTTTGAAGAACACTCGCATGCCTATATTGTCTTCCAAACTTCCGATAAAAAAATTATTAACATTTCGTGATCTGCCGAATAGGGAACCATGTTTATTTGTAAACAATAAAGAAACTTTCTACATTGCCACTAGATATTATTTGTAAGTCGAATAAGGAATCAAAGATGTTTATAAAAAAGTGAAATTTTTTATATTGTCGCATAATATATTTTGTAACCCGAATGTTTTTTGTTACAGTGTTTGTATGTAAAATTTTTTTAACTTTTTATGCTGCCGGTCGATATTATTTGTAAGTCGAATAGAAAACCATTTTTATTTATGACAAAGTAAAATTTTTTATTTTGCCGCTAAATATTATTTGTATCCTTAATGTTTTTGTAACCATGTTTGTTTGTGAAAAAATTAAAAATTTTATATTAAAATCGATATGACTTGTAACCTTGTATAAAAAACGTAATTTCTTATAAAATAATTTTATAATTTATTTGTACCTTTAATATTATATAGTTACGCTGTACATGTTTTATATTATTAAATTTTACAAAAGTCAAAAATTTTGACAAAAAACAATTTTAGATTTTTAAGATAATTTTGATGTTTTCTCAATAAAGTTTCTTCAAATTGATTTATTAAAATTATTAAAGTACACAAATTTATTAAACCAATTAAATTTTTTGTCAATGAATTTTTGAATTTGAAAGTAATAAAATTCAATTCAATATTAAATGAAATCGTCTTGCTTCAACATATGTGACGTGCCGCAACAAAAGGGACCTAAGCTCCAAATAGTGAATTTTGCAGGAAAGGCGATTGAAGTAGAGCGTCTCTGATTGGTGGAGACGTTCCACTAGAATTCAGCCCCACAACTCACTACACATTGATATTTGTCCGCGTTACACGAAGCGCTGGAATTGTATGTATATGACCAGTGTAGTTGTATTGGAAAGTAGAATGGGTGCTTTTCTGAACTACCACGCGTAAACACTCAACAAGCTCATTTTTAAACATTAATAACAAAGAAATCTATAAGTAAAAAGTATTTTTGACGCTTGTATGTGAAAGAGCAACTCAATAAATATTGAAAGATATACATAACTCGAAATTAATTTTTTCGGACCTAAGGTCCCTTTTGTCGCGGCACGTCACATATACAGATTTAATAAATAAAGCAATAAGTGCTTTTACTTTATTTTAAACCAAAGTATCTTTAAAAAATAGCACTTATTGAAACCAATCAAAGAATTTTTAAGTTTTAATGGAAAGATAGTTTGACATATTGCACGAGTCGAATTTGTCACCCGAAAAAGGGCGACTTAGTCACCCCGCGGAGGAAGAACCGCTCGACCCGACAGCAAGTAGCGCCTCTTTACCTACGCGGGGAGAACCGCTCACCTAAACTTCTTTCCGTGTAATAATGCCAACAAGTGACATGAATTTTAATTTTATACTTGCGGGCATTTTTGCATGCTTATTCGGTTTTGCCCTTTGATAGTCGGATAAAAGTCATTTAAATGTCAGGGATTTTCTTTTACATCTATAAAAGTCAGCATCATTTTTCTCAAAAAACGACAAACAAATATATTTAAATAATCCTTTGAATAATCTCGTTGTATTTAATTATGTAATAGGTAAATAATTAGGGTAATTATTGATAGAATTATTATTTATTCTTTTCAGGTGCAAAAATGTAAAATATAATGTAAAAAAAAACTTTAAAATTGTTTAAATAATGTTCAACTAGCATGAGGTTTTGAGTAATTAGTTTTGAAAGGATAAAAATATTATTTAAAACCCATCTTCAATTTTTAACTTTTTTATATAAATATTTATTTTTTGTATTTTACAATTAACAAAAATAATCAATACTCCATACCTAATTCTTCTGATTCTATAAAATAAGAAATATATATTTTTTAATTCTCTACAATTACTTTTTATATGTTCATTTATTTTAGATATTCTCATACAATTTATAATGTTCCCATCTAATGTAGCATATATTCAATATTCTCGATTATCACTGATATTCCTACTTATTTTGAAATATTCTTTAGTATCCCTAAATAATCTTCAAACTTCTGATAACTTTTAAGTTTTTCCTGTTTTTTTTAAATACTAACAATGCAGGCAGTACAAAAAAATATTTTTACATAATTATTAGGGTCGTCCATAAAGACGAAACTCTGAAATATTTTGCTCCTACCCCTAACAAGTTTCTAAATGAAAAAAATACCTCTATTTTTTGAGTCAGACAATATTTAGGGATGGCTTCAGGATGGCAAACCCTTGTAATTTCCCATTGATTTTAAATGAGAAAAACGCACTTTTTCGTAAATTCACTTCAAAATCCTCAAAAATCACACAAAACATTAATATAGTGAAATACATCTTAGATCTTATAGTCCTCAAAGAACAATATTCCATAATTTATTTAATAATTTATAATATGTGACATGGACAGTTAAAAGGGATCTACGACCCTAAAAAAACGAGATAAAAAAATGAAAATCGATTTTTTCGGATCGTAGGTCCCTTTTAACTGTTCGTGTCAAATATATCAACTACTTTCATAGGGTCAAACCAACCTCCCTAAATGTAAAAATGATAATTTTTTAAAATTACAAATAAATAGTTTCTTTTGTATTTTTCAACAAAATTGTTGCATATTGCTAATTTACACACATCTGGGCATTTGCTTAAGAATGAAAATTTACGCTTTTTGGATGAAAATGAGTCGATTTAGACTATTTTTGAAAAATCGAAAATGTTAACGATTACAAAGCTTCTTCTATGAGGAAGAAAAAATAGTTACAAAGTCAGAAAAGAACTACAACTCGCTCTGATTATTTAAATAATAGCTGTAAATTAACAATAATAGATTGTATAAGTAATTAATATATAATACCTTACAGTAGATAATTTTTATTTATCTAACCAGAGCCCATTAATTTTGTAAAATTACAAAAAAGTCGTGTCTTTCTAAGTGCATTTTTGAAGAATTAATAATTATAACCAATAATTTGTTTAAACAATTGCAAATGGTTGTTATGGTTAATTTTACTGAATACTTTTTTAATTTTAAATACAAAAAATAGTTAAGTCAGAAAAAACTGCAACTCGCTTGTTTTAGTTGAATTATAGCTGTAAATTAACAATAACAAATTGTTTAAACAAATTAAAAATTCATAAAAACATTTATAAAAATTACTGAATTGACGATGTTTAACTATTTTGTTCAAAAACCTTAAAAAGACGAGTTTTTACTTATTCAGATTTAGAGAGTGCTATTTAGGTTTTATAATATATACGGAAAAAATTAATTCTTTAATGATTCTTGAACTTATACATAAACGGAAGATACAAGAATTTTTGGGGACGTGTTCAAACGATTTAATAATCTATCTAGTATTTTTCAGGTATTTCTACAATACTTTTAAATAATTCTTAAAGTACCAACTACTTGTGAATGAAATGTTTTTGTTGAATTTTAACAATTTTTTGTTTCTAAAGGAGTTCAGGGATTATATTTACAAGTTTTAGAAGCCTTCTTGACATTCATTCTAAGCTAGAAACATTTTACAATATTTCAAAAATTCAATAAAAACTCTTGAAAAATTCGAGAGTCTAAAAACTCTTGCATCCATTGTTCCTGTACAAGTTCTAGAACTATTTAAGAATTAATTTTTTCCTGTACTTCTTTTGTTGTACTTACTACTCAGAAAAGACTGCCATTAAATTTCGAATGTCGTCTTTCGTTAAGTATTGAATAAGAAAACGGAGACAATCGTAATTATGGATTCCCAGAGTTTAAATATTTAAAAACGCTGTTTTTAGCTCAAGTACTTCCTGACTAGCCTTATCAAAGACTTTTCTAACTAGAGATCCAAAAATCTCCAAATTCGAAAGTTTTTCATTCATTGAATTTGTAAATTCATTGTTAAAAAGAATTTTTATAAAATCGTCGTTCTTCAGTTTCCAAAGAGTGCGAAGTCTATATTTATTTTCCAGAAGAATACTCTCATCTCCAACACGTAACAGCTTACGCATACACTACCGGTCAAAATTGAGAGACCACCCATTTTCAGATGATTGAAAAACATTTCAAAACCAAAATTGTATGGAACCTAAAATTTTTTTATTTTTATTTTTTGAAAGATGATAAAATTATAAGAGAACAAGATGTTTCAGAAGTCATTTGGCCAATATTTAATTTAGATATTTTTAAAAAATCGTCAAAAAAATTCAAAAAATTTGGAACAATTTTTCTGTACTAAAAACTATTTTAAAAAATATTTAAAACATCATATGGTGTAGATTTTTCAAGAAAATTTAATAAAAAAATACGTTTGAATTTTAAAAATTATATTTCTGTTAATAAGAATGTTCCAAATTTTTTCCTGGATGCCCTTAAATTAAAATTTGAAAAAAACAATTCGATTAAAAATTACAAAATGACGAAAATAATTGACAATTAAAAGCAAAGTTTAACTATATTTATACCCTGCGCCGAGGAAAATGTTAGCTTTAAAAAGTTTACTGAAACTATGGTTTTTTGTATATATTTCTATTTTAAAAATTGACCACGGTGGTCTTGAATCAACTTTGAATATAAAGTCTTTGCACATCCATTTTTTTTGCTGATTTGGGTTATTTGCATTCTAAATAATGTGTAAAAAATTTATTGCCCATAACTTGTCGAGCCGTTTTTGAGAAAACTCATTTTGAAAAAAAATCATCAGTTTTTTATTTAAAATGTTTCATATTTGTATCAAATTATGGATTTAAGCATAATATTAATTAAAATAGGGTCAGTTGGGGTAAATCCGGACAAAATACCTATTTTTCACAAATGACGTAAGTTTTTTTATAATAAAAGGCAATTCTTTCGTTTTATACTGCATTATTTTTTTTTAGGTCTCTAGATTAATTTTTTATTTTTTATAAAATTTTATATTTAATTTTTTACATTTTATTGTTCGGATTTACCCCAAGATTCAGAAAATTTCTTTAAATTTGGGGTAAATCCTGACAGCTTAGTTTCTAAGAAAGGTTTAAAATAAAGTTATCTTAAGTCTACTACTCTATTAAGGGATAGAACAACTTGAAAAAAATTCATACTAGATGTACAAAAATTGAATCAGTTAAGTGTTGTAGTATCATAAAAGTTAATCAATTAACGATTCAAAAAGTAATAATCAAAACATATATAGCTTTAACAAATTTTAATGGATTTTAATAAAACTTGATAAAGAAAAGTTTTTGGGATCATTGAATACGAATACAAAGTCAGATTTTGAAAATTCAAAATGCCGGATCCAATATGCCGGACTTTTTTAAAGATTAATCGAATTACACTACTTACACCACTTTTTAAAATGTAATAGAAGCTCTGTCCAGATTTACCCTAAGTTTTCAAATTATCCTGTTCACAATTGTCGAGATAAAATCATGGAAGTAGTCAGAATCTCTTTTAAAGGATCTGAGCTTAAAATATTGACGTCGAACTGAATTTTTAATTTGTAAATTAAGATCCAACACCTTTTGTCCGTATTTGCCCTCTGTCCGGATTTACCCCAACTGACCCTAATACTTTTCTTTAATTTTAAATAATATAATATAACAATTTAAATAATATTTCTGACACAATAAGTCAGTTTTGTTTAAATATTACAATACATGTTAAGGCACATATTTTTGCCATTTTACGGAAATTATACCAGTTACTGTACAGAAAAAAAATTAACGAAAAGGTTATATATAATAAATATAAAAACGGCTCGGCAAGTTATGGGCTATAAATTTTTTACACATTATTTAGAATGCAAATAACCCAAATCAGCAAAAAAAAATGATGTGTTTAGAATATTTTTGAATTAACCCTCCTGCGCATACGCTTCCACCCACAAAGTCGCTTGCAAATGCATACATTTTTCAGAACGTAGGATTTGCACGGCGATCGGTATCTAGGGGTTTTCGGGGTCACTGATTACGAATCCGGGGTCAGAATTCCAAAATTCAAAATGGCGGACCCAAATATAGCGGACATTTTTAACAATTAAAAAAAATTCTAATCGTTCCGTCTATCGCTATCTAGGGGTTCTTGTGGTCGCTGATTACAAATATAAAGTCTAAAATTTCAAAATTCCAAAATGGCGAACCCAATATGGCGGACGACAATTTTGAAGAAGTTATCAAATCGACCGATCTATCGATATCTAGTGGTTTTTGAGGTCACTGATTAGAAATATAAAGTCACAAATTATATCAAAATTCATACACAATTTTTAATTATTGTTTTATATTGTTAATCAAACACTACAATAGGAATAAATTTTTCAATAAGAAAATTTTATTAAAACTGTTTTTTGACATAAAGAATTGGCCATTTAGATTTTTTAAATTTAGCCTCCATATTTGTAATCAGCGACCTTAAAACCCTTAGATAGCGATAGATGGGACGATTAGAAAACTTTTCCATAATTGTCGGCCGCCATATTGGGTTTGCTATTTTGAATTATGAAATTCTGACCTCGGATTCGTAATGAGCGACCTCAAAAACCCCTAGATAACGATAGACGGGATGATCAGAAAACTTTTTCAAAATTGTCATTCGCCATATTGGATCCGCTATTTTGAATTTTGTCATTTTGACTCCATGTTTGTAAGCAGCGATCTCTAAACCCTTTGATAATGAGTTTTGGTAAAATTCTATAAATTTTTTTAAAAGTCCACTTTTAAAAAATATAATTGTCCGACATGTTAGATTCGCCATTTTGAATTTTTAAATTTTAACGTTAAATTCGTAATCAGCGCACCCAGAAACCCTTTGATAGACAATTTTTGGAAAATCCGATAAACAAACAATAATTTATAAAACAGAAATTTTTCACTTTTTTTAAAACATTTTATATGCAATATTTATTGTTAAGTAAATAATATATAGTGTGCTAAATAATTCAATTAGCTTCGTTTGTTCATTGAAAGCAATTTGCAACTTGTCCGATGTCTTAATATTTATTATAACAAAAGTTTTTAACAAAAATGTTTGGACGAGTATACTCGTCCTCATGCATACGGTAACGGTTCAGTTTGGACGAGTATACTCGGCTTTATGCGCAGGAGGGTTAATTATAAATAATATATTCTTTTTAACCTAATTAACGTAATTTTTAGTTGTTCTAAATTTTAATTGTAAATTAATTTTAAAAAATTATTTTATATTTAAGTGTTGTAAAAATATTAAAACATGGAGTAATTAAAATAAAAATCACCATCAATGTTAAATGATTGAAGTTTATTGTTCCAAAAAATTGAAATAATTTGTAATTTATAAAATATTAAAACATTTAAATAATACATAAAAATAATTATAACTCGAGCTCTTATATTTTCGAAGTATGAATCGTTTCCGGAAACGGAAGGTTTCCGCCTGGAAGTGTAAAATACATTTTTAAACAAATTAATAGAATTTCATTATTATAAAATTATAATAATTAATAATTTTAATACATATATTAATACTCATATATTTAAATTACAGGTAAAAATCTTTTCCACATTAATATTATTAATTTATCACTAGTACAAATTCTGCGCGCTTATTTTATGTTCTTCACACTATAAAATCACTTGTTGGGTGTTAAAATATGATACCTAGAATTTGACTTGAAAAACATGACATATCGTCGCTTGAGTTGAAAAACATGACACGTCGAAAAAGAAAATTTTCTTTTCAATTTTCAGTTGATACCACTGACCGCTAATTTTAAAATGTGGCAAATCTTTGAAACTTTTATGAAACAAATGTTTTCGCTTTATAATATGTCAATTCAAAGAAGAAATAGGTTAAATAATTTTGTATACAGTTTATGTTGATTTGAGACATTTTAAGATTCGCGGTCAGTGGTACCAACCGAAAATTGAAAAGAAAATTTTCTTTTTCGACGTGTCATGTTGTTTAACTCAAACGACGATATGTCATGTTTTTCAAGTCAAATCCGAGGTATCATGTTTTTCAACGCCAATCCGATGTATCATGTTTTTACACACAGCAAGCGAAATATACTATGCTATGAATAATATTTTACACCAATACTATGATATAGTGAAATATCACTTAAAATAACTACTTTTCTAATGTCCATTTCTATTAAAACACATATAAACTTCTATATAATGAAATAGAAATAGTCTTAACAATCCTAACTGTATAGAGAAAAAAAATCAAGTGTTTGTAGTATGAACAGTTAACCTTATTTAGCAAGAGAATGCACATGCGCAGTAAGCGTAAGATTTCTGCTGTATTGTTATGAATTTGTACGATATGAGTATAAAAGATCTACCTTTAGACGCATCGGACGTCGTATACTGCGATTGCAAGAGAACCATGCTTTTTCGGTATAGTTTCATGCAACTGTAGCAGGAACGTCCATACAAACTTAGCATAAAAGGGCTCCATACTACAACGCTTGATTTTTTTCTTCGTGTCCTTTTTAAAAAGGAAGGTGTCTTGCATAGAAATCCACTTAAATTTTTACATGGTTAAAAAATAAAATTTGTGTTAGGTAATAATGGAAGTAATTTTTAAATGTTGAATTCGTTAAGAACTTAAAATAAATTTTAGAGAAATTTGACTTTACTCAATTATAGTTGACCTTATTTTCCTTATAATATAATATTATTTTCGACAAAATCTACTGAATTGTAATTCACAATCAGTTGTATTTTGTTTTAACCTAAAAAGCAATATTTTATATACTCAATTCGTAATGTATTATTATTTTCGAAATACAAAATAAACTTTACATTATATTTTAATTTTATGAATTATAAATTCATCTATATTATTTTTTATTAAAATTTAATAAAAAATAATTTCCAATACATCAATTTCATATTTGGCATTATTTTTTTAAACTTGTTAGTCGGGGGTTTTCGGGATCGCTGATCACGAATCTGAAGTCCAATTTTCAAAATTCAAAATGGCGGATCCATTATAGCGGACAATTTTTTTAAAACTCATTAAATTTGCTTAAAACTTGATACTCGGGAGTTTTAGGGGTCGCTGATAACAAATCTGAAGTCCAATTTTCAAAATTCAAAATGGTGTATCCAATATGACAGACGAATTTTCAGTTAAAAGTTGGTAATCACGTTAAATTTTATTATTTCATAATTTATTTAATTATTTCTGAATAGCAGATAAAATAAAAAAAACGTTTTAGTATAAAATTTCTTAACCCCCAAATAACAAATTTCAAGCTAATCTAATTAGTTTTTGAAAATTTGTCGGACATATTTGTGATAATTAACAAAATGCGTTTTTTTGAAAATGTATGTGGGACATTCCACGTCAACCGGATCAGGAGGCTGTCCAAAATTCTATGGGACCGATCTTAAGGAGTAAGGTCTCAAAATAATCGTGTGAATGTCCTCTATCAAAAGCAATCTAGTCTTTTGCACAAAACAATATGACGGAACAAATATGGCGCCTAAAGTGATTTCAAAAAAAAATTTTGTTTCGAAAATGTTCTGATTTCAAGAAACAAACCAATGGAAAAAGGTAAGTACTACTGCTTGCCTAGGTTTTTGAGGTTGCTGATTACGAATCTGAAGTCAGATTTCAACAATTCAAAATAGCGGATCCAATATGGCGGTCGAATTTTAAAAAATTCATTCAATTTACCTGAAACTTCCTACTCGGGGATTTTCAGGGTCGCTGATTTCGAATCTGAAGTCAGATTTTTAAAATTCAAAATGGCGGATTCAATATGGCGGTCGAATTTAAAAAAATTTATTCGATTTACCTGAAACTTCTTACTTGGGGGTTTTCAGGGTCGCTGATTACGAATCTGAAGTCAGATTTTAAAAATTCAAAATGGCGGATCTAATATGACAGTCGAATTTTAAAAAATTCATTCGATTTACCTGAAACTTCTTACTCGGGTGTTTTCAGGGTCGCTGATTACGATTCATTGATTAGCCCAAAAAAAGGGCTGATTGAAATCGGGTTTCCTTTTTATTGTTGGAATCCATTGATTAGCCCTAAAAAGGGCTGATTGTATGTTGATTGCTTTTTTAGAGTTGGAAGCCATGTATTAGCCCTGAAAAGAGCTGGTTGAAAATCTTTCTATTTAAAAATCCAATATTGAATTATAGAAAGATTGTCTTATGCTCCAGAGTACCCTTTTACTACCAACTGATTATTACCAACTGGAATAAATGAATGCCCACTTTGGATTTTAGTTACTTTTGGAGCCTTTGAAAATCATTTTCCAAGTTTCTCTTGAATCTTGCAATGCATTTGTTTGCTGTAATACAAAATTTTCATGTTAACAAATTTATTTTGTGTCCATTTGTATAAGTCTTGCGAATTTAAAATTGCTTTTGATGATTCAGCTTGTAGGCTGGCACGTGTAGCTTCTCTTTTCAAAATAGAACCAACGCCATCACAAGCACCTTTGCCATGTGCAGTTGCATGACTGATTGGTTCTTAGCAATAAAATGATGAGTTAGTAATTTTTGCAACTGATTAGATAATTCATCAACGAAATCTTCAGCAGAAAGACATTCTTTATTAAGCGTGCACCAGTCAGTAGACTGCCACTTGCTATAATTGATTTGAGATATTTGGTTTTCGTTTAGAACTTTCATTACGTAATCAGAAAAAATTTCAATTTTTGGACAGTTCTCGCATTCATTTAAGTAACAAAGCGGTGATGCGTTTTGACAAGTAATAAAGTTTAAGCAATCAGTGTAATTTAGTAGGGGGCTCTCTAAATTGTTTGTTACACATACACATACGCTATGTGTCCCACTTGCACCAGCAAGTACATACCATTTTGGTCTTAAATACGCGAATTTACTTAATCCAATATGGATTTCGGGATTCTCTTCTCTGAATTGACTATGGAGTACTTTTATATCAGAAAGTAACAATCGTTTCTGTACACTCTGTTTTTGACCATCAATTCTTACGCTTACGACATCTTTTTTATTTGCCATAATCCTACTATTTACTTCACTCTCATAGAAATCTTTAACTGCTACTACAGTACTTTCAGGTAAACTTTTACCCATTTTTGGAGGTGGTGTACCTAAAACTCCTGCAGTCTTTTTTAATTCCTTGGATTGTTGGGCCATTCATGATAAAGGGTCATTTTCAGGTAAACTAGAAAATTTTTCTTTGAGTCCCTTTAAGAGTTCTTCTAACTCATTTTCTCTAGACAAACATATTTTTTTCTTCGGGCTTGCTTCTTCCTCTGTGTCTGAATTTTTCGAGTTTTCAGATAAAGTTACGTCTTTCGCACTAGAGTAGAATTTTTCAGCGCACATAGTTCCACAAGTCTTGCATACTTTTTGCATTATCTGGTAAGTCGGGAAAATTTTTCTTAAAGATTTACCAACATGACCATCAACATTTAATGGATTCACGCATCTGTTACGTCTCAAAAATTGAAACTAAACATAATCATAATTTACATATTTAATTCGGCCGTACCTGATTTATTCACAAAGCATAAAGCTCTGATTTTAAGGGACAGGTTTTAAGAATGAGTAACTGGTTAATTGAAGTTAAATTACTAGAGTATTTATTTGAATCCTTTACAATTAGAATCAGAGAGAAAGAGTAGATCCAGATGTCTTCAAGGACACTGAAAAAAAATTATCACTTGTAGAAGAAATCGAGAATTTAAATGGGGACAAGATTTTAGAATATTAGTTACTTACCTTTTAAATTTATTCTTAGAGTCGTAGACTTAACATGTGAAAACCACCCTCACAATGAAGTCGAAGAATTGACGTTGTCTAGCGGAAACAGAGAATGCAATATATTCCCTTTGATTGTTTTCGGGCCAGCAAAACGTACGGTCCGGAGTCCAGGTGTCGAATGTAAATTAGGTGTGCACCCCTCAGCTTAGGAGTGACCGAAATATTTATATTAACTCGATGTCGATATAATGCAGTCTTCAGAAATTTAGAAATGTGCCTCGTAATAGAAATATTCTTCTTGAATGAGTTTGACTTAGTTAACTTGGTCGCAGTTGCTTGACTTATACGAAGAAGAAACACGGGGATAGAACACGACTTGTTAGCTTGGTGGCGATTTTTATGACCATATATGGTAATGCCTGTCCAGGTGAGACACGCCTTGGATCAATCTTTTTTGGGTTAAAAGAAAAGGAAGGATTCAGATTTTGCGTTTACAAATTTCGAACAAATGCGTCGCGATGACGTGACACATCTATCGGTACAAACGTTGTTTTTATAAAGGCCACTTTTCAGTTGAGAATTAGACATAATTAAATTATCAGTGAGTTCCTAAAAATTCCTCTTGCAAGGAAAAGGTAATGTTTGGTTAAAATATAGGAAGCGGATTGGATTAACTATTGGGCGCTTGCCGGTAGCTCGAGCTCAAATAAGTCGAGACGAGCTTTATGTTCACGTTCTGCGTTAAGGTATGGTGGGAGAAAGGCGCGCGCAGATTGGCTCACGCTTAGTCGCCGATCGTCATTTGTTTTAAATCTTATGAAAGTGACGATAGTCACTTGTTTTAATAACCTAGAAAATTTTTCTTTGAGTTTTATTTAATTATTACTTGTTTCGATCGTCACTTGTTTTAATAAAATAAAATATAACGGTACTCTGGTGCAGAAGACAATCTTTCAATAATTCAATATTGAATTTTTAAATAGAAAGATTTTCAATCAGTCCTTTTCAGGGCTAATCAATGGATTCCAACATTAAAAAGGAAATTCGATTTCAATCAGCCCTTTTCAGGGTTAATCAATGAATCGTAATCAGCGACCCTGAAAACCCCCGAATAAGAAGTTTCAGATAAATAGAATGAATTTTTTAAATTTGACCGCCATATTGGATCCGCCACTTTGCATTTTTTAAATCTGACTTCAGATTCGTAATCAGCGACCATGAAAACCTCCGAGTAAGAAAATTCAGGTAAATCGAATAAATTTTTTAAAATTTGACCGCCATATTGAAACCGCCATTTTGAATTTTTAAAATCTATCTTTAGATCCGTTATCAGCGACCCTGAAAATTCCCGAGTAAGAAGTTTCAGGTAAATCGAATAAATTTTTTAAAATTCGACCGCCATATTGAATCCGCCATTTTGAATTTATTAAATCTGACTTCAGATTCGTAATAAGCAACCTCAAAAACCTAGGCAAGCAGTATTACTTACTTTTTTCCATTGGTTTGTTTCTTGAAATCAGAAGATTTTCGAAACAAAATTCTATTTTTAATTATTTTAGGCGCCATATTTGATCCATATTGTTTTGTGCAAAAGACCAGATTGCTTTTGATAGAGGACATTCACACGATTATTTTGAGACCTTTCTCTTTAAGATCGGTCCCATAGAATTTTGGACAGCCTCCTGATCCGTTTGACGTGGAATGTCCCATGTATATTTATAATAAATAACGCATTTTGGCGGATATAACTTCAACTGTGAGCACATTTTTTTTAAACTTAACTGTTTTTAAATAGCATTTTAAATTTCAATAATAATGGAAATTTTAATTCAATAATATGCAGTATGTGTTAACTTTGGACAAACACAATCAGCATCTCAGTAAATGAATTAAAGGTACTAATTACAGATGTAAATAAGTAATTCTTTAGAAATCTTTATATTGGATAATGATTGCAATTTCCTTATATATTTTTATATATATAAGTTTATATGTTAAAATTGCGTTAAAATTAGAAAAAAATTTTATTCATTTAAAAACTAACAGAAAAGAAATATTTTTCTTTTTTTCAACTCCCAAAATTTGTAATTTTAAGTAGAAAATTTCTTTTTTGTTATTTTTTTCAAAAAAAAGGAATAAGAAATTTTCTACTAAAACGTTTTTATTTATTTTATCTGCTATTCAGAAATAATTACATAAATTATGAAATAATAAAATTTAACGTTATTATCGACTTTTAACTGAAAATTCGTCTGTCATATTGGATCTGCCATGTTTAATTTTAAATATTGGACTTCAGATTTGTGACCCGCGACCCCAAAAACCCCCGAGTAACTAGTTTTTAACAAATTTAATGAGTTTAAAAAAAATTGTCCGCCATATTGGATTTGCCATTTTGAATTTTGAAAATTGGACTCCAAGTTTTAGATCTGCGACCCCAAAAACCCCCGAGTATCAAGTTTTAAGCAAATTTAATGAGTTTTAAAAAAATTGTCCGCCATAATGGATCCGCCATTTTGAATTTTGAAAATTGGACTTCAGATTCGTGATCAGCGACCCCGAAAACCCCCGACTAACAAGTTTCAAGCCGATTTAAACGCTTGTAATAATTTCGTACTTTCGAATCAAAATTTTGAAAAAAATTTGAACTTCAAACTGTATTTTTGAGCCGCTATTTTCATTTTTAATTTTCTCTATAGTCCTATCTTCTATGTTATATATCTATGTCACGTTATTTGTAATATTTAAAATTATTTTTACGCCATTTCATAGTAGAAAAAAATGAAAATTAAACAACAATTGGAAAAAATCGAATTTTTTTTATAAAAAACGTTAATAACTTATTTGTTTATAAATTTTTGATGATTTTTTTTAACGCTATTCGATAGAGCGCATATGAAAACATAAGAAATGATAATTCTTGAATTTTTCTATTGATTTTTAAGTACCGAAATAAGTCCTCAAACTTCATGCCAAAATTTTGTCCATCTGAGCGTTAAAGGGTTAATTCGCTTTTTCGACGTAATGCATAAATTCCACGTCGGCTGATTATACGATTTTATAATTATTTCAGCGAAATTAATTAAACTTGCTGATTATATTCTTTTATATACATAGAATTAAAGCCCTTAAATTATTTTTCAAGAAATTCAATATTTTAATAAAAAAATCAAATTTAAAAAAAATTCAATTTGTAGAAATATTTTTCCCTTTTATTTTTTAATATGTGTGTTTAGAGAAGATTCTTTCGATTTCGGGAAGGAACAGGTGTCAAAAAATTAAAATACATTATTTATTCCATTGCAACGTTTCGTTGACAAAATTTGTCAAACTCATCAGGTACTCTTTATTGAAAAACCACAAAAAAGAATTATTTCATAATTTAAAATAAACAAACACATTAAAACAATAACTTAAAAATATGCTTAAAATTACCTATATAGCTTGTCAACAATATTTAATCACATTTTAGTTTTTAACAAAACACGTCGATTTTTTATTAAAAAATTACACATTATTAATGGAAAAATTGTTTCGATTTTGTAAAATCTTAAGCAGAGATGTGCACCGTTCTCTAACAGTTTCGAGACTACTGAGGAATTATTTGACATTTAGAATAAAGTACAAAACAAAAGCAAATTCTTATCGAGGGCAAAAAACTCAAATGTAAATACAAAAAGACGAGAAGTATAATAAATCTATTACGAATTAAATCGATGATAAATTAAATTTTTTTAATAGTGGAAAATAAATTTTGTTTAAAAAACAAATATTCTCTGTTTTGTTAATAGCATTTTTGTTAGATTTTATAAAAAGGATTTCCGACATTCTTCTTTTTTCCAATTAAATTCGAAATCCACTATTTTTGATAGACAAATTCAGTCAACGAAACGTTGCAATGGAATAAATAATGAGAAGTGTTCTAATTTTTTCGACACCTGTTCCTTCCCGAAATCGAAAAAAATTTTATTATTTTTTTGTTATTTTTAAAAGTTATATCTTTGAATTTAACTAAAATACCTTTAAAAATCCCTTATAACATATCTTTTTGCATATTTTTACAAAATATCCTTTTTTTAAAAATGATTTTGTAATTTAATTCTTGCTGTCTAATGGAGATCAAATTTTGAAAATTGAAAAGGGTAAATTTAAAAAAACTTAAGGCAAGTGTTGTATGCCAATGTCGGAATTTTTCGATAGGAGAGTTAAGATCATTTTTTTACTTGCAATAAGATTAAAAAATATATCTTACGTGTCAGGTGAAAATATTTGTTCTCTTCTTCCATGATTGATACAGCTATCATTGTGTACGCATCGATATAGTGCTGTTTTCCTTTAGCACTTTTATAGTCTATACTTTTTGAATTGTAAAGAAATTTCGATTTCTCTACTTCCTTTGATAATAATTTTAAGAGTTTAAAGTCCATTTTATAAGCTGACAGTTTTTCGATTACGAAGAAATTTAAACAAAATGTCGTATATTTAACTGTCAGTAATATTTGAATCAGATATTGTCAATAGATTTTTTAAAACATTTCTGTTCAGCAAACAAACGTTTGTAACAGTTGAATGTCTGATACGTGACTCTTTTATTTTTTTCATAAATTTTCTAATTTAGGTTACATTCTGAGAATAAAGCAAAGATGGAATAAGCAGATATTGTTTTCTAATTAATAATTAGATTAAACCTATTTAAAAAATGGCAGAACGGCATCGATTTGCCAATTTATGCGGTAAATATAAATTTTATTTTTTTCTATTAGCAAATTCCGAAGTGTTTATAAAATTTAAATTCAATGTTTAAATTTTTTCTTTAATTCTGAATTAATTTCTTCAAATTTCAATTCCTTCAATTTTTAAAAATTTTTAATTCCATTTTTCAGTGTATACTTATTTCTTAATGTATTCAAGAATTCTCTGATTCTTTAAATTATTTTTTACAATTTTTAATTATATTCTTTAAGTTTCAATTCCATTCTTTAATTTGTAATGATTTTCTGAAATTTTCATTTTTTTATTTAATGTTAATTATTTATTTGTATTTTCAATTCAGTTGTTAACCTATAGACTGACGGCGTTTGGCAAAATCCAGGAATAAAGTCTATATTTACACTTTCCGGCAACCTACATGTCAAATGTGCAATTATTTCCAACAATGAATAATAATAATCCGCAAGATTCATTCATACATTCTTTTATTCTGTCCGCACATGAAATTTTACATTTATATTTTTTGTTTTTAATCAGTTACGTTTGAAAAAATGCATTTAAATTGATTACGATTAAAATTTATATCAGTTCAAATAATTTTAATTTCATTAATAAATAAATCTATAATTTTTTCTACAATTTCAACAGTTTTTTTAATATGCAACTATTCTCTTTAAATTTTATAATTTTTCTTTAATTTTAAAAAATTATTTTGTTATGTTGTCGATTATTCTCGACAGTTTTCGAATTTTTCTTTCCATTCTTACTTATTTTCCTCATTTCTCACTTAGTTTCTTTAATATTTAATTATTTTAGTAATTTTGTTACTTTTCTTTAACTTATCAACCATTATTGTTATTGCCTTGACAAAATTATGGCCAACAACTTTAATCTTGTTTTCTATAATTTTCTTATTATCTACACGTGAAAATAAATATATGTAGATACCAAATTGGAGTTCCCAGTTTGTTAATATTCAAATATCTTTCTTTTGCATATGCCGAATGCCGATTATTTTCACCTTTTTTTAATTTTTTAAATGGTTAATTTTTTTAATAGTTAATTATCTACATCAATATTTAATTATTTTTGCCATATTGCAATTTATGTTTTAATTACTAATTATTCTCATAAAAATTCCATTTAACTCTTTAATTTTAAATTATTTTCTTCAATTCTGAAATATTTTCATTAATTTTCAATTATTTTTATCGATTTTCAATTAATGTCTCAAGATTCAATAAGTATCGGATTTTTAAATATTTTTTCATTCTTAACAATGCTTTTAAAATTTCCATTTAAATATTCAATTCCAAAACTATTCTGTTTATTCTCAGTCACTTTCTTCAAATTGAAATTCCACTTTTCAATTACCATTTTAAATTTTTATTCCATTATTCAATTTTTATTTCCATTCTACAGTTTTCTTTTATATTCATAGATTATCTGATTTTTTAAATTATTTTTTCCAATATTTTTTTTATCTCCAAAAATTTTCCCTGTAATTTTCTTAATTTATCAATTTGAAATGATTTTCTTTATATTCAATATTTCTTGTTTAATTTTTTCAATTATTTTTTTTCAGATGTCTATTAAACTAGTCATTTTTCAAATGTTGTTTTCAATCGAGAATTATTTTCGGCATTTTTAACATATTTTCTTCAATTTTTTAATTTCAATTTTTAATCCAGTAGTTAAATAAGCAATTTTTTGTAACAATTATTAAATTTCTATAAGTTTCTTCATTTTTCGATTTGCAATTATTTTCTTTAAATATAATATTTCTTGTTTAATTTTTTCAATTATTTTTTTCAGATGTCTATAAATGTAGTCATTTTTAGATTTTTATTTTTAATTGACAATTATTTACTTCATTTTTCGCATATTATATATCTTCAAATTTTCAATTACTTTTGTCATTTTTCGATTATTTCCTTCATTTATTCATTATTTTCCGCAATTTTCAATTATTTCTTCAATTTTTGAATTTTCAATTAATATTTTTAAATTTTACAATTATTTTTTGAATTTTGTTTTTAATTGTCAGTTAAACAAAATAGTCCTTTTGTGATTTTTTTTAATTATCAATTTTTTTTTTTAAATTTAATATAATTCTTAAATTTTCAATTTTCTTCTTGAATTAACAATTTAATTCTTAGGTTTGGAATATATTTCTTAAATTATCTATGTATTTCCTCAATTGTTTATTATTGTCTTTAGTTTCAATTATTTTTTCGATTTTTAATTCAGATGTTCAATTTGCAATTACTTTCAAAAGTTATTATTCCTATAGTTTTTAAACTAAATTCTTTAAATGAGGCGCATGAATATTACCTAAATTCTTTTTAACCTTAATCCCATTTAATCTATATTCCACTTAACCTGACATGCATTTAACCGAAATTCTCAAACAAATTTTTTCCTTAAATTTAATATCTTAATAATATCTTTTCTCTTTTTTCAGTCGCAGAACAAAGTAAAATCGTCACACTGCATGAAAGAGGACTTTTATTTCCTGCGATAGCAACCGAAGTTAACTGTTAAGTAAAAACAGCGAGACACTGGGTAAGAACGTTTCAACAGGGAGGAATACCGTCCTTAGATTACCATCAATCGGGGAATCGTAGACCAAGAGCTACAACGGCTGAACAGGACGAAATGATCAGGGACTATGTCCTAAATATTAATCCGTTCACTTTTTCACAAGAAATTAGAAACGAGACGTTACAAAATGATGTATCACCGCTAACAGTCAGAAGACGTTTACTAGAAATGGGAATTAAAACCTGTATACCCGAAAAGAAAATTCCACTAAATTCTCTGCATCGGGAGGATAGGGTAGGATATGCATTGTAGTTTTTGCAAGAGCCGGAAGAGTTTTGGGCCAATGCAGTATCTATGGACGAGAAATGTTTTTCTTCGGCCGAAAATGGTCGCTTGCGAGTCAAAAGATCAAGAGGGCAACAATTGAACCCCACTTTTGTGGCTTCTAAATACTATAGCTGACGCATAACTTGCATGTTTTGGGGGTTCATTACAACTGTTAATGTTGGCTAGATTATACCGGTAAATGGACGCATGAACGCACATGATTATGTATATATATTTCAGAATAACTTCCTACCGAACGTTCGCCGAATACTTCTAGCAGCAGATTTTGAAAGGGTTAAGGTTATCCAAGACCACAGTTCCGTTTATGACGCGCATGTAACGAGGGAGTGGTATGAGCGTCATGAGGACATCATTTTGATGTCTCAACCTCCGAAATCCCCAGATCTGAATCCAATCGGAAATGTATGGGGTTCTATGGTGCGAACATAGCGATCGGGTGAAAATAGAACAAGAGCTGCCTTAGTGAACCATGTCAATCAGTGTTGGCATGATCTAAGGAAGAGGCCAGAGCTCGTGGCTAATTGCATATATTGTATGCCAAGACGCCTACGTGGCGTATTAGATAACCAGGGTTATTAATCCACTTATTAATTTAGAGTTTAAAATTTATATTATTATTTATATATTTATATATATTTCTACAAAGCACAGTGCAGCTAATTTTAACTTGCATGAGTCTTTAATTTCCACACAATTTTTTATACAAAAATTCCTTCAAATTGTTAAATGAAATGTAAAAAAGAAAAAAAAACACACGAATTTAGATATTTTAGCACATAGGAAGAAAATATTTTCAAAGGAAGAATTAAGATTACTTGGAAATAGGGAATATTTGGTATAAAATTTAGAATATATTCCAATATTTGAGAATATTGGTTAATATTTAAAAGAATATAATAATCCGCTATTTCTTTTATTTCTTCATTCATTTTTGTGTTTCCACATCTAAAGTTTGACACTTTTGTATTTCAATACTTTTCAATTTTGCTTCTTCATAGAGGAAGCTTTGTAATAATTAAGATTAACGATTTTCCAAAAATAGTCTAAATCGACTCATTTTTATCTAAAAAACGTAAATTTTCATTCTTAAGAAATTGTCCAGATGTATGTGTGTGTATGTATGGATGTATAGGATTTTTTGTCTCCAGGATATCTGGAGAACGCTTAAACGGTTTTCAAGAAAATTTGGATCATTTATTGAGCTCATGAATATCTAAATTTGTCATAAATTTTTCTCATACTAAAAATACAACTTAATCAATACAAAAATCATATTCCTTATCTTAAAACGAATCGATTGACCTATATAACTTTTATAATGGATCAAAAATTCGTAAAATCATTGATGTTTTGCTTCCTCATAAGGAAGCTTTGCATTCGTGACGATTTTCAATTTTTCAAAACATGGTTATATGGACTCATTTTCATCTAGGATATATGTATATTAAATTCTGAGCAAATGTCCAGATGTATGTGTGTGTGTGTATGTATGTGTGTGTGTATGTCACAAAAAATTGTGTACAAATTATCTCTAACAAATTTTAATGGATTGCCCTGAAATTTTGCAGGTTTATTGCACTCATTAATACCTAAAATCTGACACAAGGATTTTCAAATTTATCCACAAAAATTTTTTTTATACAATTTTTTCAAAATTAAAAAAAAAAAATTTTTTGTATTTTTTTAAATAACTTTTTTATTTCTTAATATTTTCATAAATTATTCTCAAAATTACATTCCTTACAAAAAAACGAATCGATTGATATATACAAAGTGCACATTTCATTAAAATTTATAAAATTAATCAATATTTTTCTTTTTCACAAAAAATTCAAATTTCGCGTTTTTTGAAATATTACCTTAACATATTAAAATTAAATTAAGCAATTGGTTTATGATATTTTGAGGAAGCGAAATGGTCATGAAATGAACAACTTGTTTTCATTTTTTTGCACTTAAAATTTCTTTTTTTAAGAACTTCTCCAATTAAATTTTATATTAATAATTTTCTTGAAAACGAAATGTTCATTAAATGGACAAAATTCACACATAGTTGGTTTAATTATTGATTATTTTGTTAAATTTCAATGTATTTTTTAAATTTTTAACGTATTTTTTTGAATTTTTTACTAATTTCTATCATTTATAGGGGAGATTCGGGTAACCCCGGACAGTGGGTAGTCTCGGACACTTTTAATTTCTAATAGAATAATGTGTTATTACTATTGAAATAAATTACAACTGATTTACAATACAGTTTAACTTTTATTTTTGAAATATTTACTCAGTTTTTTCATTTTCTTTTATTGAAAAAATTGAATTTTCTAAAAAATCTGAAAGTATCCGAACACTTTAGAAAATGTATATACGTCACATTGAACGTCTTATAAAATCTTTTTTATGTTGACTTTCTGTGAATATTAAATAGATTATTCAATTTATTTCTATTACATGGTCTATTTTCATCGTTGTAAATATAATTTGACGTTAGTTTATCACGTTTAATAATTAAAATATACAATATTTTCGCGCATGTCCGGGGCTACCCGACAAATTGTTGAAGGTTGGAATTTTAATACTCATATTTTCCCTTATTTTTTTCCTAAAAGGTTTGATTATTTTACAAATGAATTTATGCTAAAGGTTAAAAAAAGTATTGTGTTTGATATAAAAAAATGTAATTAACATTTTAAAATATAAACACAAATTATTTATCAAAATGCTTAAGCATCTGGGGCTACCCGAATCTCCCCTAATTATTTTTTTCTATTTTTCTGTATATTTTTTCTACTATTTTTTGTTACATTTTCCAGGAACAAAATTCAACTTTTCACTTTTTCTGAAGATGAAAGGTAGATGCTTGTAAAATTATATTAACTTTAAAAAATTGTTAAATAAATAATTTTTTGGTGTTTTTCACATAGCATGAAAATTTTCAAAATGTATTGAGTAAAACTGTTTTACTATCCCCCCGCAACAACAAGACCTATTGTAAATTATGGACGGTTCTTTAAGCTCTTAAATATCTATATTTAAAAAGAGGGGTTTTCGAAAATACCCCATTCAATTTTTTAAGCACTTTCCTTATCTAAAATTATAGCTTTTTGACAAAAAATTTTATTCATGGTAAAAATGTAATCAAACGATTTAAAAAATGATATTCCTTGTCTCAAAAAGAATTGAATAACCAAATTAAATTTATTAATTAATAATTAATTTAATTAATTAATATGTTAATATTATAGTCTTCAAACCTGGTGATTTGGCAACCATGTAAAATAATTTCAATTTTAAATCAGCCCAAGTATATAAAGGGTATATTAGAGGGACAAAAGAAATTATTGTGTCCCTTTTCCCTCTATAAAACAATAAACACTATAAATAATTATTAATAATTGTAACGGCGCAATCAATTCTGCCGCATCAAACCTTGCGGCAATATACAAATAACAAATGAGGCATTTCACGACAGAAATATCAGGATTTGCAAAGGGTATGCCGATTATTGCGAAACTTCGTGGGATTATAGTTCTATATAAAAAACTTCTTTCCCCCAAATTTGAAAAAAAAATTTTAAATTGAATTTTAATAATAATTTTATGAAATTTCGAATATCTCGGAATTTTGTGTATGGATTTTTATGAAATTTTCACAGTTTTCAGATAAAAATACGTACTTTAAAATAAAAATAAAATTAAACAAAAAAAATTAATTAAAAAAAAATAAACAAAAATTTTTAAACAATTTTTTTGTTTATTTACTCCTCTCTAAGAAAATTGTTATTAACATATTTGGATTCCTTATGAATTCACCTTTAATTTCGTTAAAAAAATTGATAGATACTCAATTAGGTCCGGAGATATTCGAGTTTTTGTAAAAAAAACCTGAGGCGTGGCAACACTGCATGACTACCCTGTTGCGTCACCACATAGCCGGCCACTGCGCATCATAACCTATTGGACAGCACCTCACCGCACAACGGCCTGTCTATTAGTTTGCATCAATTGATGTCTAAATTTTAATTTCCTCACTAGAGAAACGTGTTCTAATATTTATAAACATTGATAATTTTTGAAGATATAGCATTTTTTATATTAACTTTAGTATAAATATCTTTTATTTCAGATTCGTAAAAGTAAATAGTAAGAAACATCAATCTCAAAATAATGATAAATTGGATGAGGCGAATAATGAGGGTCAATTTCAGGATTTACCTCAATTTTTTAATAACTTTTCAGAGGAATCGAATTTTGAATTCGAAATTGAAGAAATTGATGTATCAAAACTAAATGCTATTTTAGAAATATTAAATGTTGCACCGATTAAAATTAATATACATTTTCGAACTCAAGCTTCCAAAAAAAATAAAGTAGCAGAGATTAAGGCAGCTTTTGACATGGAATTAGATAAAGTTTTTAAGTGTTCTAAAAACGAGGAAGCTGTAATAGAGGTTGTTAATGAAATAAAAGAAAATATTAATGAAGAACCAAATAAATCTTCTGTTGTTAAACTTCTAACAATGTTACCAAAAAGTTAGAGTATTCGTAAGATTGAGACAGAATTTGGAGTACCCTACAGCTTACCACGTAAAGCAGTGCAATTACACAGTAAAATTGGTATTAGAGCATCACCAAATCCCAGGCCAGGTAAAAAAATTCCTGAAGAAGATGTTAAGATTGTAAAAGAATGTTACTATGAATGTGATGTTAGCAGGCAATTGCCAGGAAAAAGAGATTTTGTTTCGATAAAAGAGAATGGCTTGAAAAAACAAGTTCAGAAACGTTTGATACTGGGAAATTTGAATGAAATTTATGTAGGGTTTGAACAAAAAAATCCAGATTTAAAAATTGGATTTACGAAGTTTACCCAATTGCGACCATTGGAATGTGTTTTCGCCGGAGCTAGTGGTTCACATTCAATTTGTGTATGAAAAATCCACGAAAATGCTAAATTATTAATTGATGGTGCAAATTTTAATTCCTTCGTTTCTGAAGACTTGCTTCTCATCTAAATATTCTTCTTAAACATGATTTTATTGCGAAAAAGCAAAGTCAATTTCTAAAAGATTGCAAACAAGAATTGAAAAAAGGTGAATTTCTAATTTTATTTGATTTTGCACAGAATTATGAAACTGTAATACAAAACGTACTCTATATCATTTTTCGTTAATTATAGTTATTGGTATCATATTTCATATGCTTTGTTAACATTGTCGTAGACAAGTAATATGACACTCGGTTTTTTTAATTAATTAGTCATGCATTTTATTTAAGTTCTATGTTTTATATGAGTTAAGAACAATATTTGAATCTCGAGTCTAGTGTTTAAATTCAGAACCTTCGTGTAGTCATATCACTTGTCTCGACTTATGATAAGCGAGCGACAGCAGATTAATTACCATGAGTGTAGATAATTAACCGACCGCCACTTACTTATCATATATAGTTCTAAATCACGGTCGATTCTCAATTCAATCAACTTAAATTGTAACTCATTTACGCATAGCTTATCACTTTACCATACATGCTTTCGTTTGTGCACTATATATCTACTAGTCAATTGTACTTGCGCGCTACGCGCGCCCCCTTTCTTTGGGGGGCTCAATTTTTTAATTGTTAAAAAATTATGATTAACAAATAGGAAATATGCATAATTTTTATTTCTCAATAACAATATTGTTCACCAACTCATTCTTTTCTTTCAAGAAATAATTTGCATAATTTCTACACTAAAAATAATTTAATTGAATCAAATAAAAATTAAATAGTTTAATTGTCGATTTTTCAATAAATATTTATTTGAACCAAGTAAATATTTATTAGATCTGTATATTTTATTCGACGGTATGAAATAAATATTTATTTGCATCAATAAAATAATTTTTTTAAGTAACTAAATCTTCATTTGTATCAAATATTTAATTATTTATCACAATTAATTTTTTTAATTAAGACTAATATTTCTTTAATTAAATAAAATAATTAATTTTTTTTGCTTACGGAATTTGGGAAATCTGCATACAGATACTTTGGATTGGAGTAAAAAAATTTGCATTTTTGAAGTATGGCCAAAACATGGGAAAAATATGGGAGCAAAAAATTTGATTTTTTTATCTTTTAGGGTAAAAAAATTTTCAAATTTGAATTATGGCCAAAATATGAGGAACATATGAGAGAAAAAAATTTAAATTTTTTTTATTTTTTAGATCGAAAAGATTTGCAATTTTTGAACTTTGGCGAAAGCATGGAGAAAATATGGGAGCAAAAGATTTGAATTTTCCTTTCTTGACAGTGCAAAACTTTGCATTTTTAAAGTATGGCGAAAACAAGAAGAAAATATAGGAGCAAAAATTTGATTTTTTTATCTTTTAGAGTAAAAAAATATCCAAATTTGAAGTATAGCCAAAATATTGGTAAAATATGGAAAGTATGGGAGCAAGAAATTTAAATTTTTCTTTTTTTTTGGCAAAAGTATGGGGAT
This sequence comes from Leptopilina myrica (nomen nudum), assembly GCA_032872475.1. Lineage (NCBI taxonomy): Eukaryota > Metazoa > Arthropoda > Insecta > Hymenoptera > Figitidae > Leptopilina > Leptopilina myrica (nomen nudum). Next base: position 12,419,997 of record CM065467.1, read on the forward strand.
TTCGAAAAATTGTTGCTTGACCTGGCTTGACCCTGATTGTCATACCACCCTTTGAATATAAATTAGGCAGTATTTGTGTTGTGAATTCTAAAATTCAAAATGGAGGATCCAAAATTATTACCTAATTTTTAAAATTCAATAATTTTATCTAAATCAGTCTGAATTTTACTTCATGTAGGTTTTTAGGGTCGCTAGATACGAATCCAAGGCAAACTTTAAAAATTCAAAATGTCGGATCCAATATGGTTGGAGATTTTTTGGAAAATGTTCTAAAATGAGAATGATGAATATTGTCACTCGAGGATTTCTGAGGTCGCTAAATATAAATACAAGATGAGAATTTACGAATTCATAATGGCGGATGTAATGGAGCTGAAGATTTTTTTGAAAATTGCTGAAATCTGCTAAATATTGTTAGTTGGGCGTTTTTGGTATTGCATAATACAAAACAAATACCAAAATTTAAAGTCGTGTATTATTACATTAACACTACTGCAAATTAAACTACGTTTTAAAAAGGTTGAAAAACGAATTGCTTGTAACAAAAATGTTCAATTGATTTGAACCATCATTAAAAATTTTTTCACTATTTTAGATTCTCTGTTTTAAATGTATAAATAAAAATTTTAGAAACTTTATTCAATAACATATTCATTACATCCTTTTTCTCAACAAAAATGAGAAAAATATTATGAAAATGAAATTAAAAAATTTTTAATTTGAGATAATAAATGTTAAATGCAATTTTTCATGATTTAAGATAACTTAAATTTTCTACTACCTCATAAATATGTTTTAGGAAATTATAGTAACAAGTTAATGATAGTACTATAAAAGTTATCTGAAACAAATCTGTCAAAAAATTACAAATTTGAAATTCCAAAAGACTTTATAATATAACAAAATAAACTGACTTAGGAAGAGTCAAAAATTTCCCTATAAACATAATTTTTTATATACATATTACTTGTATTATTCCCTAAAAATACTTTTACGAAATCAACTGATTTTACTCTTGATAATGCAACATACATCTGACCATGATTAAAAACATCTCTCCATAAATCAATGAATATTTTATAAAATGTTTGCCCTTGAGATTTATTAATGGTCATTGCGAAAGCCAATTTTATAGGAAATTGCCGTCTTTTGAAAGTAAATGGATATAAGTTTTCACAGTATAAAGTTACTCGATGTAAAAAAACAATATTTCCTTTCTTATCTCCCGTTAATATTCGACATTTAATAACATTATATGATAAATCTAAAACAATTATCCTTGTTCCGTTACATAATCCTTCATTATTACTAAGATTTCTAATAAGCATTACAACGGAATTAATTCTTAAATGTAATTCATGTGGTGGTACACGGAAAACCCTTTGAGAAGTCTGTCTCCCCACTGTCACAGTATTTCGCTTCTCACTGCATGGAAAGTCTGATCGCCCGCCACTGGGTGCGTAGCGTTACAGTTTTCGATAGACAAACTTCCCAAAAAGTTTAGAAAATAATAACTAGGTACGTGGGTCACCCAGTTTGGGAGTGCAGATGAACAAGTTTAGTGGTGGCGCTGATGCATAAGTTTCGGGTGAGCAGGCTGCTTAAAGGTTTTGCCGTGTAAAGAAGGCGGACAGAGAGTATTCAAATATTTGGTAATAAAGTTTCAGTAAATTTTCCATTATCACAATTTTCAGTAGAATCAATACTTTTATATACTTTTTCACCTTTACTATCTAAGAGATTTACCACCCTTTTATTAATATTATCAACGTCAACATTTCTTGGTGCTAAAATTGCACACGTTGACAAATCTTTAAATTTTATCTGTTGTATTAAATGACCATACATTTTTTCAGCAATATCTATATTTCCTTGTTGAATAATATGTTCTGGTAATTCGACGTTATCATCTTTATCATTTAATTCGCCGTTGCCAACTTTAAGTAGGAAATCTACAAATTCTGTTTCCTCTGGTAAAGCTCTCATATTTTCTGTTAATGTATATGTTTTGAAATGTTTTCATAAGTGACTATTTTTTATTGATAAATTTATTATTTCTGATCTAGTACCTCGTTCTTTTATCGGTAAAATTTGTCTAAAATCTTCTCCTAGGATTACAAGTTTTTCACCAAACACTTCATTTGATTTCATTATATCTCTTAATAACTTATCCATAACTTCTAAGGCATATTTTGGAGCCATTGGTGCTTCATACCAAATAAAAACATCAATATTTTTTAAAAAGAGTGCTTCTTTTGATTGAACTTTAATATTTGAAGATGAATCACTGTACAGTGGAACAGGTAATCCTAAGACTTTATGTACAGTTTTCCCGATAGAAAGCAGTGTGGCAGCTATGCCTGTAAATGCCATGTTGCAAACATTTATTCCTTTACTCTTTAGTAAATGCCATAAGGTAGTATAGAAAAAAGTCTTTCCAGATCCTCCACAACCATTAATATATAAGCATTTAGAACTATTACAAGAAAAATCTTTTATTACTTCAAATATTTAATCAACAATATTTTTTTGTTTAATATTAAATTTAGTATAATTCTCCTCTCCTATCTTGATATGTTCCATTATACTTATATCATCAACTTGCTCAGGAAAAGTTTTTCCGGATGTACAGGATGACAATGAATGAGAATTCTTACAAATAATTGTCAAAGTGAATAAGGCATCATCCATAAAGTAGCTTCTTCCATTGTCCTAATCCACTGACTATTATCTTCTATAAGTTCTAATGCTAAACAGGCAGATGTAAAAGATTCATGAATAACTCCATTACCTGTTCTTAAACTTTAGAAAAAAGTAACTCCTTTTACTGTAAGCAACAATAATCTAAAGTGAAATAATTCCAATTGACGTGGATAAATTGAATACATTCTTCCCAATACTTTTTCTTTACGAATTCTTTTTCTCCATTCAAGAGATTTCGTTATCCATGTATAATGTTTTGGTATTTCTGTATAATAATACTGACGAGCAGTACTATCACGCTCATTAAGTTTAAAAAAATCGATCAATTTTGTATTTTTCTGTAAATTAAAAAAAACATTTTTATTATTTTTCCCTTCGCGAATAATAACATTCTGTTCATTTGATAAATGTATGGGTAAACGATTAATACTGTGGCTTTTTTTCCCTAAAGGTTTACTTAAAATTCTCCATACAGCTTCAACTGGACCTACATATCTATTTTCTTCATAATGATTAATTTCATTATGATTGACAGTTACTTCGCCATTTGCATTTGTAATAATAATGGATGCAGTATCGTGACCCTTGAAAATATATTTATATAAATATTTAACGGATTTTATACTTGAAACTATTTCCAAATTTATATGACAATTAAATATTTCTGAAAGTATTGGACAATATGGAACCACGTTAGAATTGTCAACAACAAATCCATTTGGTCGCTCATACGTTTTATTTTTATTTCTTCGACGACAGCGAACATAACAATTGACTTCAATGTTATGCAAGAAAGGATTGCTACTTTCATCAGGAATTTCTGCAGTAATATAACGATCAACACTTTCAACTGTTAATATTTTGGGATTTTCTTTCAATATAACTAATAAATGAATATGTGGCAATCCTTTTTTTTGAAATTCAATAACATAAACGTAAGACTTAACTTCTCAAAATAACTTTTTTTCTACAATAACATTTAAAAGATGTTTCACTTTCAATGCAAATACTCCAGTTACTATATCAGGTCTGTCAGCAGCAGTTTGATGAGGTAACAAATTTTCTTGTATCTCTTTGCAATTTGGATTACAGGTCATTGTAATAAATAAATCTGGTTTACCATGGCGACCAACCATAGCCATAGCATCCTGATATTGTTGCATCATATTACTAGGTGATCCTATAAAAGTGGAAGGCGATATAAGCATTTTTCCAACATGTACATCATTTTCTAACTCATGATTTTGTAAATAATCGATTAGTCCTTGATATGTTTCACTTCTCAATTGAGCTTGATTATTTGCACAAAATTGCAATATATCTTTCTCTATTTTTACATAATTATCAACTACCCCTTGTTGAAACAATCTTCCTCCATATAAAAATTGATTGAATTCCTTATCTCTAATAGCAATTTTGTACTTACAATAGACAGACCTAGAAATAGTATGGTTTTTACTTCTAAAATCACTATCACTACGAATCATATTAATATTATAACCTTTATTTCCAAGAGGATAAAATATGGGATAGATCCATAGTTTAACATTTTGTTCTAAATTACTAACTGATTTCAGTTCCTTTGTAGACTTATTATAAACCGTTACATAAGATTCTGGTATTTCTCCTTCTGAGTTTGTATTAAAAATTGCAGCAACTTCATTGTAACTTTGAAAATTATAACTTTTCTTATTAAAACCTTTTTTCAACGTAAACAATAGTTGTAACTCAGGGATTTCTTCATTATTTTGTTTTGCTAAATCAGTTTCTAATTTAATTACACCTGACATCATCATAAAAGACTTTGTGTATGTATAAGAAGTTCTCATAATATTTTCAATAGTTTGCAAAAGATCTTTATCTAAATTTTTGTTACTTTTTAATCTATAATGAATTGCTTCTTTAAGATCATAAATAAATAATTGACCAAAACATAGGTCTTCACCTTTATCTGGATATAAGGTAGTGTTAATTTGGTAATAAATTTGACCTTGAATTTTGTAACAAAATGGTCCTCTTCTTCTGTAATTAAAATTAATTACGTTTGCATTCAAAGATGCAAAAGAAAAAGAATTATTATACTGTCTTATATTCTTTTTAAAATGACCTGATTTTGTATGAAGTCCTTCTAGCAATATTCCTAAATTTTCTGGATATTGCACTGATTGTAATATAACACCACCATGACCACAACAATCATTGAAACTGTTTTGTTTGCCACTAACTCTTTCATCTTTCAAATGCTTAGCTTGACAATGATTGCAATAATAATTCATATTTCCTAGATAATTTTTATTAGAATTTGATTCATGAATAATCTTGTCTTTTGCTATACTTCGCAGAGAAACAATTGATTTTTGTGTATTAAGTTTTAATTTTTTACTTTCCCGATAGTTTTTCTGAATTGCATTCCTACTTTTTCGAATTTTTTAAATTGAAGAGCTTTTCCTTTTCTCCTAACTATCTTGTAATTGCAAAGTTGTTATTGCTGCAACAGGAGATATTGCATTTGATCAGATTGATTCGAATTTACATTTTTTAAATCAAAAAAAGAGTTTATTTTATTTTCCCGTTTTTTCAATTTCATTTTTTCCCTATATATTTATTGATATTTTGACCGACTCTTTTTTGTTTTCATAGACAAGTGATCTACTTTATCTGAAAGATTTATATTTTCAATATTTCTTTTTAGTTTTTGTCGGGCACGATAATTTCTTTGATTTTCCGCTACACTTTTTCGGACAGTTTTAGATAAAGAATTTGTTTCCTTTACAGTATCATATTCATTTTTAAATGTAGGAATGGAAGCAACGATATTTTCTAAATTAACTAATTCATTCATGTTATCATCACTTGAATCATTAACTTGACTCAACAAATTTTCTTTATTCTCAGTTTTCAATTCCAATATCAATTTTCAATTCCAATATCATTTTTCAATTCCAACATCAATTTTCAATTCCAATATCAAGTTTCAATTGCAACATCAATTTTCGATTCCAATATCAATTTTCAATTCCAATATCAATTTTCAATGCCAATATTAATTTTCAATATCAATTTCCAATTTCCTTTTATTTAATACTAATTACAATTTCCCTTTTATTCAATATTAATTCAAATTGCAAAATGTTAATAAATTTTTTATTATAAATTTCTATAAACAATTTTTTATCGTAAAAAATATTAACCCATTTAGTCCCAAATGTCCGTATTTCTTTGTACAAGTTTGAGCTTTCCGTTCTACGAGTTACGAATTTGGAAAAAATCGGGACATAGGTTTTCTTTTAGATTTAAGTGTCCTCTTTTAGAATCTGAAAGAAAATTTTAATTTCAATTTAATCATAAAAAGTTGTAATTGTTTAAACAAAAAAAAGCAGTTTTTTAAAGTGTTTTTTGTCATTAAAATTAGATTATTTACTCGAATTCGGTTGGAAAAAATCCGGGACAAGAAAATATCGCGTCCAAAATGTTGGGACTATCAAATAGGCATAATGCCGAAATTTTTTTTTCTAATTTTAAAATGGCGCCTCAAAAATGGCCGCCAAAATATTGAAATTTGGAACAATAATGTTAAAAAATATTAACATTTTTTTTCAACTTTTATGCTTTATTTTAATAAAAAAATGTTGTTTAAACAAAAAATATTGTTATCTGATATTATTTAACAATAATTTAAACATTTTTTATAAACAATTTAAAATCTGTGGCCCAAAATGGTAAACAAATTTCTAGTTTTTTCAATTCTCATTTATTTTTGCAATAAAAATGAATAATAAAAGTTAATAACTGAATTTAAACTTTTTTACAATGTGTAAAAATGTTATAAACAATTTTTATTAACAATTTGCAAAACATGAAATAGAATCCTAGAAAAAAATTATTTTTTGATTATATTACCTTCTAAAGTAATTAAAATGTTGCTATAAGTTAAAACTTTCATTTAACATTATTTAACAATATTTAAAAATGTTATAAACCATTTTTATAAACAATTGTTATAAAAAAATATTTTCAGAGTGTAATATAACTTCTTTTCTATCCCACTAGCTTTCTTTTGCTATTAAACAGGAAACTAAAATATCTAATGCATATAAAAAAATTATGAACAATGTATATAAATGTTATAAACAATTCTTATAAATAATTAGTTAAATATGAATTACCATAATAGAAAAAACGCATTTTTTTATTATATATTGCACTCTTCTTATCCAAATCTTTGTTAAAGAGATAAACTTTCATTTAATATTATTTAAAAATATTTAAAAATGTTATAAACAATTTTCATAGAAAATACAGTTTAGGGATGAAAGAATAAATGTTTTTTCACTTTTTGCTTGGTTTTTCATCAGAATAGATATTTAAAATAAAAATCTTCGTCTAAAATAATTTACCATTTTTTACATTTTTATAAACAATTTTGATAAAAAAAAGGATTTTCTGAAATTATTTTAAAAATTTTGTCAATAATCAAAAAATAATTTTCTTATAGGATTCTATTTCATGTTTTGCAAATTGTTTATAAAAATTGTTTATAATATTCTTAAACCTTGTAAAAAATTTTGAATTAAGTGATTAACTTTTATTATTCATTTTTACTGCAAAAAGAAATGAGCATTGATAAAAAAAAAAGTTTTATACCACTTTGGCCGACGAATTTCAAATTGTTTATAAAAATTGTTAATAACATTTTTAAATATTTTTAAATAATATTAAATGAAAGTTTATCTCTTTAACAAAGATTTGGATAAGAAGAGTGCAATATATAATAAAAAAATGCGTTTTTTCTATTATGGTAATTCATATTTAACTAATTATTTATAAGAATTGTTTATAACATTTATATACATTGTTCATAATTTTTTTATATGCATTAGATACTTTAGTTTCCTGTTTAATAGCAAAAGAAAGCTAGTGGGATAGAAAAGAAGTTATTTTCCACTCTGAAAATATTTTTTTATAACAATTGTTTATAAAAATGGTTTATAACATTTTTAAATATTGTTAAATAATGTTAAATGAAAGTTTTAACTTATAGCAACATTTTAATTACTTTAGAAGGTAATATAATCAAAAAATAATTTTTTTCTAGGATTCTATTTCATGTTTTGCAAATTGTTAATAAAAATTGTTTATAACATTTTTACACATTTTAAAAAAGTTTAAATTCAGTTATTAACTTTTATTATTCATTTTTATTGCAAAAATAAATGAGAATTGAAAAAACTAAAAATTTGTTTACCATTTTGGGCCACAGATTTTAAATTGTTTATAAAAAATGTTTAAATTATTGTTAAAGAATATCAGATAACAATATTTTTTGTTTAAACAACATTTTTTTATTAAAATAAAGCATAAAAGTTGAAAAAAAATGTTAATATTTTTTAACATTATTGTTCCAAATTTCAATATTTTGGCGGCCATTTTTGAGGCGCCATTTTGAAATTAGAAAAAAAAAATTTCGGCATTATGCCTATTTGATAGTCCCAACATTTTGGACGCGATATTTTCTTGTCCCGGATTTTTTCCAACCGAATTCGAGTAAATAATCTAATTTTAATGACAAAAAACACTTTAAAAAACTGCTTTTTTTTTGTTTAAACAATTACAACTTTTTATGATTAAATTGAAATTAAAATTTTCTTTCAGATTCTAAAAGAGGACACTTAAATCTAAAAGAAAACCTATGTCCTGATTTTTTTTTCTTTCTAGTAAATAGACATAAATCCCTCTCTGTTTATAACGCAGAAAAGTTAACGCATACCCATCTCTCTTTATTTCAATGAACATAGTATAAAGCTATCTCTCTTCAGGTAACGGTATTGCTTTCTTCCTTCTTCGAAGGTAAATACCATTAGAATGTCTCTCTTTACCTAATTTGCATATCTACTCGTTTTAAGATTATTTATTATAATTTTTAATAATTAAAATGAATGTAATTATATATAATGTCTATTTTCGACTTATTCGTATTTTGTCTTATTGAATTGAATAATTTCTTGAAAAATGTTAAGAAAGTTATATCTAGGGATGTAACAAAAATAAAGAATTATTTTAAAAAATATTTTAGCATTTTCTAATTTTTCTTTTATAACATTTTCTACATACTTAGGGTTTTGTCTGTTAAACTATTATTTTTTCTACTTAATTTGAATTTTGTCTGTTCAAAATTAACTTTTTCTACTTAATTTGAAATTTGTGTGCACAAAAATCAACTTTTCTACTTAATTTTAATTTCCAATACTCAAAAATTACTTTCTATCCTTAATTTGTGCGCTTTCTGTTTTAAACTTATTTTTCTTACTAAATTACGTCGGTTGAAAAATTTTTTTCTCACTAAATTTAAATGCACTCTATCTAAATGGAATGTTTTAAAAGATGCTAGGCAATTTTTTGCTGTACATTTAATTTTTTTACTGTTTTAAAAACTCTTACGACTTTGTTAAACGTTATTGTACATTTTCATTTTTCATGTGAATTTTCAACGTAGTCGAATAATATGTAGCATAAGACGTTGTACAGTACGTCAAATACGATGTAATACTCTATGTCGTTTACTATTCTAATTTCCAACGTAATTTGATGTTTGTTTGTGTAATTTAATTGTGTTAGTTGTGTTATTGTCATTATTTTCATGAGGTGAGTATGGATTTCTTCGTTCACAGGGTAGTTTTGACCTTTTATTTCCCAGGCTTGAGGACCAAAGTTGACAACAGCACTTTGCATCTTTATAAATAATGGAGGCATCAGAATCATCTCTAGTTTATAATCTTTTGAGACGGAGAGTGGACGTGTTCAATTGTTACGAGTAAGAATTTAATTAGAAGTTTTTAAAGTGTTTTTGATTCGATTAATCATATCGTTTTCTGTTTAGTGTCTGGTGAACAAGTTTGCAGCATGGATTTAAATAAGTTTCTGATGACACTTTAATCTAAAGCGGCATCCGTGTACTATTCTTCACTGGAGATTGAAGCTCATGAGGCGAGACGAACTATTGGTCGTCCTAGAAAGGGAGCGATTCTCGAATCGAAGACTGATATTAAAGTTCGCAATCTAGCAATAAACGACTGAAGCTAGCAGTGTTGAACGAATCGGAGGACATGACAGCGATGTTGAATTTATTATTGTAAGTATTGTAATCTATTTTCTTCTTTTTGTTTGTTTTGTTCTTATTTTGTATTTCAGTCGCTCTAATCGTCCTGACAATTGTTATTGCACGAAATGCCAGAGTGTGTCTGGATCAATTGAAATTTTTTTTGTTTGTTTGTGCCTGTAGATTCTCCTAACGTTTCAAAAAGAAGAAAACCAAATACTATGGTATGGATGGACAATGTTCCTGAGTTTATTTCATTGCCGGAAAATATAGCTTCAGGATGTCAATCGGAGCCATTGGATTTAACGAAATCAGCTGTTGAGGCTATTCCCATTTTTCAACCCAAGGTGTGGTTAAAAGATATTAACTCCATGTTGGAAATTCCTGCACAAGTGGACCTAAGGGTTGGTACTTCTTTGGAAACTCAACCAATTCCGTTTGAACCAAGAGCCAGCACTTCCTTCGAAAGTCAACCTGCACCTTCCTGGTATGTGAGGCCAGAGGACGTAGATGTTCTCATAAAGGAGGATCCTTTAATAATATGTGCGTGCGGAAATTGTTTTTGGTTAGATTTTTAAATATTTTCTTTCTTTTTACTTTTCTTCGTGTGAAAGTGTGAGTGTTATTTGAATAGTTCTTTTTTTTGTTTAGAGTGAATGTGTGTGTGATATTTTCAATAAATAATTTTTTACATTTTAAAAATGTTGTATAGGGGAGGGTAGGCTACATTGAACCGGGTATTTTCTAAAGTCCAAGAGCTAATTAAATTTTACAAATTTTGATCAGGTTTTTGTATCAACATTAAGCTGAAGTACTCCTTTAGTTAATATACACGTTACAAACACAAATTATTATGATTAAATAATTTAATTTAATTTTTTTCTAACAAGTTACACTTTTCTTATTTTGAAGAATCTGTGTCTACATTGAACCACCTTTAATAAAACACTACAATTTACTTCAAAACTAATATTTCCACTTACACATTGTAAAAAATATTATTTTTCACTTGAAAAAATAGAAAATTGTTGTTAAAGAGTTATTATTTGTTAATATAGGAGATTAATATATTTTGATGTCAGGTTAGGTAGGTAAAGTGACAGTTTGAGTTTATCTCGTTCACAATTGTGATGAAAGCTTGTCTTCTAGTATTTTTCTTACTAATTAGTAGAGCAGACAACTTTACCACTCTTAAAATTGAAAATTCTTTGCTTTTTCGGGTGGTTCAATGATGCCGCACTCACTGCATTCACATGACATTCACAACAAAAATTGTTTATAATAAATTTATGTAAGGCTTAAAATTCTTTATCACATCGGAATATTGAAGTTGACACCCTAAGCGACATAAATCACAAGTTTACTAATTTTTAAAACTTCTTATTTGAATAAAAAAAATTCATTATATTTCTACAAAATTTTTTGTTTTGTACGTGAAAAACAGTTTTTTTCGTTTTTCTTTGTAAATAATAAACCTACGTGCTCGAAATTTTTGGACGTAGTCGCTTTCGGTAATACTAATTTATATATTAAATAAGAAAAAATTCCACTCAGTCATTTCTTAGAAAATTAAAGTGGTTCACTGTTGACGCTGGTTCAATATAGCCTACTCTCCCCTACAACATTTCATTAAATCCCTTTCATCATTCCTAAATTATCTAAAGTCTCAAAATTATTCAGAATTAAATTTAACAGAATTATTACTATATTTTTATTATCTGGAAAATACATCTTTATTATTCTTCATACTCTTCATTAATGGAAAAAAATTATTTTTTGTTTAATTTCCAAGATTCCATCAATTAAAAATTAAAACAAGAATTTATTAAATAATGTATTTTTAAAGAACAATTTGAAACTATTTGTTTAAAAGAAAGCATAGAAACTTAAAAATTTTTTTTATTATTAAAATTTTTTTTAATGCGCGTTGGTCTTTTCTTAAAAGACAGTTCTAGATACACTTGGAATATTCGAATCGAATAACTCGAAAGATGGAACCACATGGGCATACACTACATATACAACACAATGTTAAACTCACGATGAAACATACACTTTCTGAATTATATATATATATATATATATATACATATATATTGCCTACACTACCGACAGAAATCGTCGGTACGAACGACGGGCGAGCTACGAAAAGTTGCTGCCGAAATTAAATTAACATATTTTATTATTGAAAATTGATAGAAACTTGGTTCTTGGATCGTTTAAAAGCCAATTAAATTCTGCGTCGTTTTATATATAAATGAAAATTATTTGATATTTTTAAGAGATTTTATCACCTAAAAGATTATGGAAAAAAATTGATTAATTTTTCTATTTTTGTGCACCATGTTTGTGTGGCTGCATAATCTAGAAAAATTTAGAGAAAAATTTTTAACTCTAGCAACATAATCTTTAAAGTTTCAGCTTTTATTTGCGCCTTGAAAATTGAAAATCCGTTCAGTAGTTTTTGAAATATCTAAAAAAATGTCCAAGCATGTTGTTTTATAATTAAGGCGGTGATACACACTTATTGCACTCTCGCTGATCACCTGGTTCGTTGCGGCAGGGCCGAATAAGAAGAATATAGAGTAGGGCTCATGTTTGGTGCACTTTTTAAGTTTTTTGTCATTTTAGATTTAATATTCATTAAAAATTTAATAATTTTTAAAGTTAATTATTATATATATAAATAAGTTATCATTTTACAAACTAGGCATTTATTTTGAGAAAAAAAGTTTCAAAAGTGAAAATTTGTACATAGAAATAAACGACTATTTGATCATGAAAGTTTGCAAAATGATAACTTATTTATATATATATGAGCGATTCCATCTCAAGTGATCAAGGCGGAGGAAAATTTTTCTCCAATCGTAGCAAAACTTGGCGCTTTTGTAGTACTCATAGATAGTAATTTTTCGTGAAAATATTTTTTTACCTAGTCCAATATTTTCCGAGGGGGAGGGGGTTAAATTTTTGTGTTTTTCAGTACAATGGTTATTTCAATAATTTTTTACTCTTAAACAATTAAACATACAAATTTGACAAAGTACATTTTGGAAAAGTTTTTTCATCCTCTTTCGATTGGAATTAAGCATTTAAAAAAAAAATTTTTGACCAAAAAAAATCAAAATTAAAAATAAATTTCAATTTTTGAGGGAGATGGATACAATATTTTTTTTTTTAACGAAAGCTGAGGTTTTTTCCTAAAAATTTTTTTTTTCAAAATGCTTATTTTCAATCGAAAGAGGATGAAAAAACCTTTCCAAAATGTACTTTGTCAAATTTGTATGTTTAATTGTTTAAGAGTAAAAAATTATTGAAATAACCATTGTACTGAAAAACACAAAAATTTAACCCCCTCCCCCTCTGAAAATATTGGACTAGGTAAAAAAATATTTTTGCGAAAAATTACTATCTATGAGTACTACAAAAGCCCCAAGTTTTGCTACGATTGGAGAAAAATTTTTCTCCACCTTGATCACTTGAGATGGAATCGCTCATATATATATATATATATATATATATATATATATATATATATATATATATATAATAATTAACATTAAAAATTATTAAATTTTTAATGAATATTAAATCTAAAATGACAAAAAACTTAAAAAGTGCACCAAATATGAGCCCTACTCTATATTCCTCTTATTCGGCCCTGCCGCAACGAACCAGGTGATCAGCGAGAGTGCAATAAGTGTGTATCACCGCCTAAATTATAAAACAACATGCTTGGACATTTTTTTAGATATTTCAAAAACTACTGAACGGATTTTCAATTTTCAAGGCTCAAATAAAAGCTGAGACTTTAAAGATTATGTTGCTATAGTTAAAAATTTTTCTCTAAATTTTTCTAGATTATGCAGCTACACAAACATGGTGCACAAAAATAGAAAAATTAATCAATTTTTTTCCAAAATCTTTTAGGTGATAAAATCTCTTAAAAATATCAAATAATTTTCATTTATATATAAAACGACGCAGAATTTAATTGGCTTTTAAACGATCCAAGAACCAAGTTTCTATCAATTTTCAATAATAAAATATGTTAATTTAATTTCGGCAGCAACTTTTCGTAGCTCGCCCGTCGTTCGTACCGACAATTTCTGCCGGTAGTGTATATTTTGTAAGTCTGAAAATATTGAGTTCATGAAAAAGTTGGCAATGAATGATAGTTTTAGTTTTATTTCGACTTTTAAGAAATATAAAAAAAATTTAATAAACATATTAACTTTTTTTAACTGTAGGTTATATTATATTACTATAAACTTATTTAGAACATGTGCAGTACCGGAATCTAAAAATAAACGTTTATTTTAAAAGGAAAGCTTAATTTTTTTATAAAAAAAATTTTGTTTACATTTCTTAAAAGTCGAAATAAATCTAAAACTTCCATTATTTGACCACTTTTTCCTAAACTCAATATTTTCGTACTTAAAAGCTACTCAATATAGGTCTACAATTGAGGCTTTCAATTTATGAACCGGTCGGACACTCTGACGACACGCGCTAGTGCAAGTCGGGTAGCAGTGAGTGGCCCAGAGGAGCTCACTGCTCACTGACTGGCAGTTACGCGTGTCGTCCGAGCATCCGACCGGTTCTTGAATTTATGTTATTAAATATAATAAATGTTAAAATTAAATTAAAGGTTTTAATTAAGTTAAATGTTAAATTAAAATGTTATTAATAAAATTAATAAATGTTAGTAAAAGCCGAGTAATATTTATAATGTCTCGAGCAATTAATATTTTGAGCGAAGCAACTTTTATTATATAGGGGAGACTGGGGTAAACCCGCTCACTTTTTTTCAGAACGGTAAAAACCTAGGAAATTATTCTCTAAATCCAAGTTAATTTATATAATTTGAAAGCTTAGGATTTCTACTAACAAAATAAAAAAAATTGTTGATTTATCTGTTTTAGTTTTACTTAGGGAAAATTTTTAATACACATTTACAAAATTACAATTTTCCAGGGTAAATACGCTCACCCCTCGGGGTAAACCCGATCACTTGATTTTTTTTTAAATTTAAGGTAATCTCGACAGTTTCATTTTGTATATATTAAATTTCTCCTTATTTCCGTCTTCAGTATGATTTATTAATGATAAATTATGAGTTCTATAAACAATAAATATTGGTTTACTAAATAATAAGTATATGTTTTATGATTTGCAACTGTGAATTTAAATAATATTTTATTGATAAAAAATAACAAATGAAATTCAAAATTTTAAATTTAAAAATAAACAATGATACAACTTGAACTAAACGAAGACAACAAACTTAGAATTATGTCTTTTTTAGCCGAAAAAGAGAGCGACAAATTTTGATTATTTGTTTCGTTGTTTGTTATAACCGTTTTGACCTAATAATCTCTAATAATGACTGATATAGACATGATTCCGCTCAATGTGGCCAACAAATATTGATAGTTCGGCGCCATCTACTGAAAAAAAATCGCCACAAATCGCGAAATGCGGGACATTCAAAATGTTAAATATTCAACTAATTACCCAATAATGCAATAACATTGTTAGGAAATGAATATTATTTCTCTTTTAATAAATATTTTTAATATTAAAAATTTTAAGATCGCCAAAAAAACGCAAATACTGTTAATACTGACTCGGCTTCCTACACAAATTTTATAAGTGAGCGGCTTTACCCCGAATCTGTTTCTCACATTTTAGAAATAAATTTAAATAAATCTTTTTGAAATCAAACAAAACTACATATATATTTCGAAAAAAGACATCCAATAGCATCGAAAAAAATTTGGCGAATAAATTAAGTCTCAAAAATAATAATCGAAAAACTTAAAAATCCGAAGATCATTTTTTTCTTTTTTGCACTTCTAAAAACAATTGACCGTCCCTGATTCTATGACGAATTCATGAAACTAAACGAAAGTTCGTTAACATTAGTTGTATATTAAGTACTATTCACAGTACAAATATCTCCATTTTAAGTTGAGTTTATAGCGTCAAATCGCTAGTGAGCAGAGTTGGAAACGTAAACTACCTAAGGTAATCTACGTAGTTGTTTACATGTAGATTACTTGGTAATTTACGTCAAGAGTTTTCTACGTAATTTACTTTAATGTATTTTGTCACGTGGTATAACCTGAAAAGCAAACTTTTCAAGAGATTATGTTATGTTTTTTTAGTCTTTTAATGGCCGCAATCTTGAAAATGAAAATTACATGGGTTTTCTACGTTTTCTACGTAAATTACTTATTCTACGTAATCTACATCAGAAACCAAAAATGACGCGTCATTTTCCAACCCTGCTAGTGAGTGGGTTTACCCTTTGCGCGGGTTTACCCCAGTCTCCCCTATCAGAGCAATTATTACTACTTTGTACAGATTTTTAATTTTTACTCGAAAAAGCAAACGCTATGAAACAAAATTTCAGTTACACGCAAATATTCTTTTCCCATATATAAACGTAACATTACAGTAATATTATAGTCATATTAAATATCTGTCTAAGGGTAATATTATCTATCTATATTAATAAAATCAAACTTTTGTCTGTACATTGCACGAAATTAGTTTTTTCTAGCATAATTTATTTATTTGAGCAACGGAGATTCCAAAAATGGTAATAGAAATTTTTTTGTCTGTATTGAAAACGTCTTGACCGATTAAAATAAAATTTGTCAATCTTTTAGGTATTGGTCTATCTTAAAATATTAGCTATATTTGATGAAAAAATATTAAGCTGAACAAAAGGTATGATTTTTTCAATAAATTAAAAAAAAATTTTTAATTTTTTTAGATTGACATAAATTTTTAAATTTAGTAATAATATAAATGATTTTAAAGATACATAATAATAAATTGAATTAAAAAATAATAGGTACTAATATGAAAAAAATGATGTATTTTCCAAAAAAAAGAATTTTTTTTAAATTTTGACAGATTGCAGTAAATTAATCAGTTAAGACTTTTGTAACATAAAGATTTAAACAATAAATTTACAGTTTTTTAACATATTAATTAGAACGGGAGATATTAAATTTTTTCAAAAAATGTTTAAAATGGAAAATTTCCAAATTTTATATTCTTGAATGTATAACTTTTAAACTTTCTGTAATTAAATATTACATGTTATTTAGTCATATTTTAGCATAATTTTGAAATAAATACTGTCCTATACACGGTGGTCTTGAATCAACTTTGAATATAAAGTCTTTGCACATCCATTTTTTTTGCTGATTTGGGTTATTTGCATTCTAAATAATGTGTAAAAAATTTATTGCCCATAACTTGTCGAGCCGTTTTTGAGAAAACTCATTTTGAAAAAAAATCATCAGTTTTTTATTTAAAATGTTTCATATTTATATCAAATTATGGATTTAAGCATAATATTAATTAAAATAGGGTCAGTTGGGGTAAATCCGGACAAAATACCTATTTTTCACAAATGACGTAAGTTTTTTTATAATAAAAGGCAATTCTTTCGTTTTATACTGCATTATTTTTTTTTTAGGTCTCTAGATTAATTTTTTATTTTTTATAAAATTTTATATTTAATTTTTTACATTTTATTGTTCGGATTTACCCCAAGATTCAGAAAATTTCTTTAAATTAGGGGTAAATCCTGACAGCTTAGTTTCTAAGAAAGGTTTAAAATAAAGTTATCTTAAGTCTACTACTCTATTGAGGGATAGAACAACTTGAAAAAAATTCATACTAGATGTACAAAAATTGAATCAGTTAAGTGTTGTAGTATCATAAAAGTTAATTAATTAACGATTCAAAAAGTAATAATCAAAACATATATAGCTTTAACAAATTTTAATGGATTTTAATAAAACTTGATAAAGAAAAGTTTTTGGGATCATTGAATACGAATACAAAGTCAGATTTTGAAAATTCAAAATGCCGGATCCAATATGCCGGACTTTTTTAAAGATTAATCGAATTACACTACTTACACCACTTTTTAAAATGTAATAGAAGCTCTGTCCAGATTTACCCTAAGTTTTCAAATTATCCTGTTCACAATTGTCGAGATAAAATCATGGAAGTAGTCAGAATCTATTTTAAAGGATCTGAGCTTAAAATATTGACGTCGAACTGAATTTTTAATTTGTAAATTAAGATCCAACACCTTTTGTCCGTATTTGCCCTCTGTCCGGATTTACCCCAACTGACCCTAATACTTTTCTTTAATTTTAAATAATATAATATAACAATTTAAATAATATTTCTGACACAATAAGTCAGTTTTGTTTAAATATTACAATACATGTTAAGGCACATATTTTTGCCATTTTACGGAAATTATACCAGTTACTGTACAGAAAAAAAATTAACGAAAAGGTTATATATAATAAATATAAAAACGGCTCGGCAAGTTATGGGCTATACATTTTTTACACATTATTTAGAATGCAAATAACCCAAATCAGCAAAAAAAAATGATGTGCTAAGACATTTCATTCAAAGTTGATTCAAGACCACCGTGTATAACTATACCTATAAGATGGCAGTAAGTATAAAAATGTTTTTAATATCAAAAAATTGAAAAATTATAATTGACAGACCAATTACTATCAAGCTTAATTCAGTAGTATTTTTGGGGTCTCTGATAAACTTTTGACGTCAAAATAATGGAATCTAGAATTATTTGTTTATCTAATTAATCAAACATTTTTTAATTGCAAAACTTCGAAATATTAAAAATGGTAAATTATATTGAAAAATATTAATTCATAGCCTTAAAATTATGTTTCAATTATTAAAAATGGAGACCTGTATGATACGATACTTGCATTATGCTACTGGGAAAAAACTTTGGTAGTAAAATGTTTTGTTATTTTAATTTTAGATTTAACTTTTAGGGATGTTTTGAGCATTGTAAAGGGAAAAGTTAAACAGAGTGTCTATTATTATTTTTGTTTAACAAACTATCCGGTTATTCCCAGCTTTGTCAAAATTTTGCAAGGTGTATCTTTTCTTATCAAATATAATTTTTTTTATAAGTAATAACGATAAATAAAACTACAAATGGCTACAAAAATTCACTTATTTTATAAAAACACTCTTCGACAGGTTTTTGTTTTTACTAATACTTTTAACAGGGGTTCTACCAACTGGTAAATAACGGGAAATATTCAGGAATTTAATTTAATCGGGAAAAACTGTGAATTCAGCTTATGCAATATAGGTCTTATTTTAGATTTTAGCAATTATGATACAATTAGTTCGAATTCGACTTTAGTATAACTCCAAAAATTAGTGGAAACTTTGGATTAACTTATAATACTATAATTAAATTTCTATAAATAGTTTACAAACCTTGTTTTATGCATTTTAATTAATTAAAAATAAATTATTTGATTATTAAAAGTCAATCACTGATTTAAAAAAGTAATATTTTTCTAATGAAATAGTTAATGTTAGCTAATTATTATTTTTTCCGGTCAAATTAATTTCCTTACTATTTCCACATTTTTGGAGACTGGTATAGACACTCTATTTAATGTATTTGAAGAAACTAAAACCCGTGGAAGACGGGTATGACAGCTAGTCCATTAATATTACTGTCACATGACAGTAACATTACTTTAATATTACACGCTTATGGAAAAATTGCAAAACAGTTCCCAAGCAGTACGTAAGGTTATAGTGACATCACTGTTATACTACACTTGAGATTCGTTATCTCCACTGTAATATTACAGTGATCTTACTGAGATATCAAAATGTCCGCCTGGATGTACTATTATGTTGTGCTATTACGGTAAAGTAATGGGAATATTAAGGTAATATTACCTCACAATGTTAAGGTAATATTACTATGTAATATTGACGTAATGGTAATATAATATACAGATAAAATTGGAATAATTTTATATTTTAGAAAAAAAACATTTCACCAAGTCTGGACTCGAACCCTGAACCTTGTGTTCAGTAAGTTCAAGTAAGATTGGCTCACTGGTAAAACTCTTGCTTACTGTACACAAGGTTCAGTGTTCGAGTCCAGCTTGGTGAAATGTTATTTTCTAAATTATAAAATTATTCTAATTTTATCTTAACATTACTCTGTAATATTACCTTAATAGAAAAACGTAAAACTACCTCCAGACGGACATTTTGATATCCCAGTAAGATATCTGTAATAATTATTACAGTGATCTGTAAGATCACTGTAATATTGCAGTGGAAATTACGAATCTCCAGTGTAATATTACAGTGATGTTACTATAAGCTTACGTTCTGCTTGGAAATTTTGTTTCTAATGATAAAATATTAATAAAATTCTTGTTTATTCATTAAGTTATTTTTATTTACTTTACATGTTCGAGTAATAGTACTGGAATATTAAATTAATTTTGCTTTGAAAAATTTACTGTAAGATTACTGTAATTTTATACTAAAATATTACAACAATATTACTGTAATAATAATAATAATAACAATAACCCCGCCGATGGTTGTCCACTACCGAACATCATCGATGTCTTTGATGTGCTGGGAGAAGCGGATGATTATCCTCTCCCTGTCGTGGCTGCCGTCTTTGATGGCATGGGTGTGCTGGGCCTGGATGCATATCCTTAGCCAGACATTACTGCCATTCTTGACGGCATTGGTGCACCGGGGTGGGATGCCTATCCGCTGCCGGACATTTTTGGCATCATGGATATGTTCGGTAGACCTTGCCGTGGTGGCGGGGCTTTTTTTACTAAAGGGCAACCAACAGGGTGGTTCCCTGATTAGAAAAAAAAAATGATAATGAAAAATAAAAATAATTTAGTACTCCAAGTGGGTACCTCAGTAGAGGATAATCCCACCACCAATTCTGACCAGGTGCAAGCCCTGGTAGTTGGTGCAGGCTCCTCGGTTTTTGGAGGGAGCCAAACGAATCAGGAGATGGGGCAAACAGTACCGTCTACCCCCATGTTTAAAGCAATGCAGTACCTTCCTGAAAGGATAGTTACAGAGGTACTGCCGACAGAGGAACAGGGTGAGAACATATTCTCTGTTCCTTCATGGACCGAAGCATGGAAACTTATGCTGGGGATCATGAAGGAGTAGAGATGTCAAATTAAGGCTCTCGGAAAAGCTCTTCTAGCCACAGAGGGGGCTTTTATAAAAAACACATCCAATACAGTGAAAGAGGCTATGAACGAAGCCAAGGAGATCTTTGGTTGCGTAAGGAGTGCAGGATTTGCTCTTCGCTCGTCGGCGGATAGGCTCCAGAAGACTCTGGAAATTTCACCCGCGCAGCGAACTGCTAGCCCCAAAACGCGCCTAAGGGTCTCCAAAAAGGTTAACGAGACCAAGGGTTTAGGGGAGGCAGCAACCCCCAAAAATTCCTCAAAAAGGAGCGCTTCTTCTTCGCCCGAAGAAAGACCGGCGAAGCGAACAATCTAAGCGCCTCAGCCTGGATCCGGAGAAGAAGCTGCATGGACGAAGGTGACGAAAAAAAAGAAGAAAAAGACACCAAAGAAGAACGACCAGGGAAGTCATCAAAAAGTGACAAAAAAGAAAAGAAGGTCAACCGATGCCATCAGAGTGTCGGCAAAGGAAGGACAATCTTACGCCGACATTCTTAATCAACTGAAGACATCGGTTAACCCAACAGACACGGAGACGGAGGTCCTGGCCGTTCGCAGAACGAGAAAGCAAGAATTGCTTCTTGTTTTGCGAAGAGGACAGGGTGTTACCGATTTCAGTAACAAGTTGACCGACGTCCTCAAAGAAAAGGCGAGCGTCACCCCCGTGGTTTCGAGAAGGTCTCTTGAAATTAGAGACCTTGACGAGACCACGGAGGTCGTAGATGTTATCGGTGCGATCCAAAAATTATTGGACAGGGCCGACCTGGAGGTCTCCTGCCGACTCCTCACCTTGAGAAGCGGAGTTAAACTAGCAATAGTTCAACTCCAGGAAGCAGAGGCCGACGCTCTGCTCAAGGCGGGCAAGGTGAGGATCGGCTGGATAAATTGCAGAATCCGGAGCAGATTGGAGGTGACAAGATGTCATAGGTCTCTGGGATACGGACATCTGTCCCGGGACTGTAAAGGGACTGACAGGAGTAAAGCTTGCTGGAGATGTGGATCTCTTGACCACAAGCACAAGGACTGCAAGGAGACAAGGTTTGTCTGCGCATCCTGTGTGGATTGCGGAGGAAAAGAGACAAATCACCCTTCGAGGAGTGGTTCCTGTCCAATTTATAGAAAAGCCCTGGAGAAGTTAAAACAGAGGAGTTAAGATTCCTTCAGGTTAACCTCCGAAAAGGAAGGGTAGCACAGGATCTCCTGATGCAGACTGCCAGAGAGAGAGGTGCTGATATACTGCTTGTCAGTGAGCAGTATAAGAAGCAAGAATACTTAAACTGGTATCAGGATGCATCAAGGAGATCTGGCATTATAATAAAAAACCCGACACTTACCATCGACAAATTCGTGGAGACTGACAGGGGCTTCGTCTGGGTAGAGGTGGCACGTATTCGTATATACAGCTGCTACTTCTCCCCGGGCGATTCTTATGCTAAGTTCGATGCCGAAGTCCTCGCTCTCGAAGAGAGCATTAGAGCTTTCGACGGGGACCTCCTCATTGCGGGAGACTTTAATAGTAAGTCGCCGGAATGGGGAGAGACTCGCCGTGACAGGAGGGGACTTTTGGTCTCCGAGATGGTTTCTGCAAATGGATTGGTGGTACTAAACCGCGGCCGGAAGTTCACATTCAGGCGGGGAACGTCGGGATCTATTCTCGATTTAACCATCGCTTCTCCTCGTCTTGCCCGCAGGATTGAAAGTTGGATGGTGGAGGGAAGTGGAAAATCTGCTAACCCTTAGAGGCCTACTTCCAAGGCAGATACCTGGAGCTCGCACTCCTAGGTTATGTGGGGGTAACCGCTCTTGTTCTGGTCGACCCACTAAAAACCACACCCTTTTTTTGAGACATATCTCTCCTGGCGGAACTGCCGTCAAGCTTGCATCGCCAGTAGAGGTCTCCTTACCTACTTCCAGATCTGAAATCCTTAGATAAGCGCTATCGGAAGAGGGAGGAGATCCATTTAAGGTCTCATCCGTCTTTCGTGAGCGCCCAGCCGAGCCGCAGTAATTCTCCGTTGTTGTTGTAACGTCCTTCTGTCGTTCTCCTTCACCTGCATCACTTTGATGATGAAGGACTCTATTTCGCGCCATGAGTGTACTCTGTAACATAATTGGTACCATGTTCTCGACCGTGACTTCAGTGCCCACGGCCGAAAACATGGCTTCCCTGAGTTCACGCCAGTGCCCACAAGAGAAAAGCGTGTGCTCCGCGTCGTCAATGTGCTCTGCTTCGTCGTCACCCGAACCGTTACAGTACACACATTTCGCATCAGCTTCTATTTTAAACCGATAGAAGTACTGCCCAAAACAACCATGACCCGACATCGCTTGTGTAAAGTAGTAGCTTACTTCACCGTGTTGTCTTTCCAACCATGTGGCGAGGTAGGGAATCAGGCGATGAGTCCATCTGCCTTTTAATTCCCCATCCCATCTCTCCTGCCACCTCAGAACGAGTCTTTTCCTTGACTCAGTGCGCATTTGGGCTTTGAGTCTTTCTCTTTGCTCCGGGTTGCCCACCAGATTTTTGGAGAGCTGGAAATTTTCCTGCCTTTCCATTGCCAACAAGTCCATTGGCGGCAATCTGGCAAGCACAATTCTATGTTGAAATTTTTATCAAATTTTTTAAAGGCGCAGAAAATTAAAAAAAATTTGTTTATAACTTTGTTAAATAATTATTCAAAAATAAACTCTTAAAAAAGTCTATAATTCTAAACGAAAGTATATCTTATCCCCTTAATATTCAAGCTTAATTTATTTCAAGCGGTTTATTCATTTAGAAGAAATAAAATTTTCTTTAAAAACTTGCAAAAAAATTCAATTAGCAACAACTATTATAAAAAAAAAAAAAATAACATTTTTACTGAGAAAACAATACATTTAAATCAAACATAATTATCTTAGTCATACGCAGTCAATTAAAAATTATGTTAGATTTAAACATAATAATTTTGATTCAATGCATAGTAATTTCGTTCGATAAAAATTAAAATAAATTCAATAACAAAATATGTTTAAATTAAACATATATTTTTAGTTCAAAAAGTCTTTTGATTCTTTTTCAGTATTTAAACGGAGTCAGATACATAAATTTATTTATTTGGTTAAATAATTAAAAAAAATATATATATATATATATATATATATATATATATATATATACATCAAGAAGGCTAGAGACAGGAGGTAAAACTTCGGTAGTGGGGGTACGGCAATGCTGACACGCTCAGCTGCTATATGGTCAGGCGTCTTCTTTAAAAAAAGTCTCCGGAGCAATAGACTTCTGCACACCTAACCTACAAATGCAATAAATGATTTAATAACACTAAATTAATGCACTTAATTCACTAATCACTTGAATCATATGTAATATATGTATCCGTTTTGATGGTTTTGATACACGTTGTGTCTCAATTGCACATCAAAGTTAACCTCAAATTAAAAGCATATATCATGTGTGAATCACACGGTATAGAAAAATTTGAATGTGTGAGTGATGTGCAGAAGCATCGCGTCGCCGACTTTTCGAAACGAAACGCCTGGTTAATAGCAGGCTCCTGACTCATCCCCA
This sequence comes from Leptopilina myrica (nomen nudum), assembly GCA_032872475.1. Lineage (NCBI taxonomy): Eukaryota > Metazoa > Arthropoda > Insecta > Hymenoptera > Figitidae > Leptopilina > Leptopilina myrica (nomen nudum). The sequence goes on from CM065467.1 coordinate 12,444,439, forward strand.
CTACCGAAGTTTTACCTCCTGTCTCTAGCCTTCTTGATATACATATATAACTGTATATATAAGAATTTTGTATATAATATATATTGTGTGAGTATACATGTGTATGTGTTGTGTGTATATGTGTGAGTATACATGTGTATGTGTTGAGTGTACATGTGTATGTGTTTAGTGTATATGTATGAGTATACATGTGTATGTGTTTAGTGTATTTGTATGAATATACATGTGGATGTGTTTAGCGTATATGTGTGAGTATACATGTGTATGAGTTGTGTGTATATGTGGGGGCGCATGATTATTCCCCAAATTTCAATTTCCTATTATACAAAACATGGAAATTTTTATCATCGAAACTTCATTTCGCATAATTTTCAGATTTCGAAATTTCATTTAACATAATTTTTAATTTATCGAATTATTCTTTATTCTAATATTTAAATAGTCGAATTGTTTTTTAATATAATTTTTAATATGTCGAAAAATTCTTTGACATAAATTTTGTTTTTTCGAATGACTATTTTTCATAATTATTAATCCTCCGAATTGCCATTTGACATAATTTTTAAACCTTCTAAATATTATGTTACATAAATTTCATTTATCGAAATTTTATTTGTCACAATGTTCATTTACTCGACTTATCTAGTGACGTAAAACGCATTTCTCTCGTTTAATAAAAATCACTTAACAATTTAGTCCCATGGTATTGTGGGTGCTGGTTAATTTCAGAATCGTCGGATGTACTTGTTATTTAAAAAGTTTTAGTTTTAATGAAGATGGCTCTTCTTCGGATATTACATAAATTTTGTGTTTTAGATTTTTTGGTCTTTCTTCTTCACTCAAGAAATATGTGTCATTTAATTCTTTTAGAATTATCTTGGCTGCAGAATGTTCTGATTCTCTTATTGTTCTGCACCTGTTTCCAGTTGATATGAATACATTATTGTTCTTATTGTCTGTTACTGAACACTTCACTTGCCACAACCTATTTAAATCGGGGCCTGTGGTTTTGTCGATCACGTAAAGGGGTTTGTCTAGGTTATATTCTGCTGTTAGTTCTTCGAGTATTCCTTTTGGGTATGAAATTTCGTCTATGTTTCCTTTTGGAAACGTAAAAGCTGGTACTAATTCTCTTTGTAGTGGTGGGAAGAAAATTATGGATTCTGAAATCTAAAAATTAAAATTATGTTATTATTGTTATTCATGTGCAATTTTTAACTTATCTACATGTTTTTGGAACCTGTGTCCATCTTCATTTATTAGAATGACATTATTCTTGTTTAGGATATCCACAATGTCGTATGAACCGTGGTAATGAGGATCAAACTTTCTTTTTACTCCTTCTCTCAAGACATATGCTTTGTCACCTACTTTTCCTGGAAATGGTTTGATAGATTTATCATACCATTCTTTAGATTTTAGTTTAGCGTTTATTAGATTTTTAGCTGCCAAGGTTCTAATTTCAATTAGTTTGGTTACAAGTTCAGTTAAATAAGAACTATAAGTTTCTAGCTTAACTTCTTGAAGAAATGAACTAGGAGAGCGAGCAGTTTTTCTAAAAACTAACTCGTATGGGGTGAAATTCGTAGCTTCATGCACAGATGTGTTATAAGCAAACATTGCAAAGGGTAATAATCTGTCCCAGTCGTCATATTCTTTAGAATATTGTTTTATATAATCTGCTAAAACGGCATGGCTACGTTCTAAAGCGCCATTTGTTTGAGGCCTATAACCAGAGGTTGTGACTTGCTGAACTTTGAAAAGTTTGGATAGTTTTGACATCAATTTGCCAATGAAAGAAGTACCTTTATCGGTTAATATTACTTTTGGGGCTCCATATACTGAAAACAATTCTTTTGCAACAGCATGAGCAATGGTAGTTGCTGAAATATCTGGAATTGCAACGGCTATACAATATTTGGATAAATAGTCCTGCATAGTGAGGATATGACAATTTCCGTCTGGGGTTGTAGGAAGCTTTCCTACTGTATCTAATAAAATTTTGTCAAAAACGTCTAGGGGTGTGTCAGTTATAATCATAGGTTCTCTAGTTTTTGCTCTAAACTAATGTCTTCTTTCAATAATGGATCATAGTAATTGTCTTTTACTATTAAAGAATATACGTTATATCGTCCTCTAGGGGTTACCAGAATTTGTTCTTTTGTAGGATTTTTTATTTTTATTTCTTCGGGATCTATTACTGCGATGTCAATGAGTAATCGGCTTATTGGAGTCGTGAACTCGCAATCGGCTGATAGAAAATGAACATAGTTATTTCAATGATAAGTAAGATTTTCTCTGTCACTCGTGATGTTTGAAGATTTCTCTGATATTCTTGAATAATTCGGATTTCGATTTCGGAAGATCTTTAAATGTTTAATTCAGATAAACCATCTGAATCTTCTGCCATTTGATTTAATGTTGAGGAGGACGAAATATTTGTATAATGTAGTACTGAAGCCTGATTAATTCAAAAAAATTTATACATTTATATAGTTTAAAATAGATCCGGGATCAAAACGAAAATTTCGGTAGTGTGTAGAATTTAGTGTTATTTAGAAGTTGTAAAATTGACAAATTTTACAATTCATAAATTCATCAACCGCCTAATTTAAATTCATTATTTCTTGTATTCATTTAAAGAAGAAATGAAGAAAGTGACAAGAAAATTTAAAATTTTATCGAAAATATTCTATAATTGGTGAGTTTTACTTTAATTTAATAATTCCACCTTCTCGAAATTAATTGATAAAAACGTCAAAAATTAGGTTATTTGTCAGACCGATTTAAAAAAGCATATATTATCTATAATTTTAATTTTTTCACTAATTTAATTATTAATAAATAATTATTCAACTAATTTTAAACAGAAAACGATCATTTTTTGCATTTTTAAGAATTTTTCATTTCTATTCATATTCTCTAATTGCAAATGAAGTGACATTTTTTCTTACCTTTTCCATTTCACACTTAAATTTTTAAAAAAAGTAATAAATATTTTAACATTATTTTTTTTATTTCCATACCCAAAGATTACACAGCCACACAAAAAAATAAAAGTGCCTTGATCTGGGGTCGAGACATATATATTCCGATATATTTCGATGCGCTGAATCCGAATCCGCCATCAGAATTTGGCCAATGGGTCCTGGTTTCGCCCTAACCTCAAAAAATACCTTAAAATCGCTAAAATGGTCACTTTTGAATGATCAAACTTGAATCTAAGCGCATATTAGTAAGTTTCTAAGGTCCTTTTTTTAAATAAACTATTCTATAAGCTTTTCAATTTAAAATTCATATGAAACATTAAATCTATTGAACATAACCTCAAAAATACATCTAAGCTTCCAAATAAACAAATTATATCATATACAGCGCAATTAAAATTTTGTAAGCTCATGAAATTTAATATTCAGGTCTTTCTGTGATTACTCATTACGGACCCTATGTCAAGTTTCCAAAATCCAAAATGGCGGATCCAATATAGCGGACACTATTATAAAAATTTGTTCGGATTTGCTTTAAAATCGTTACTCAGTGGGTTTCTGGAGTCGCTGATGACGAATTTCATGTCCGTTTTTAAAAATTCAAAATGGCGGATTCAATATGGCAGTCTTTATTATTTTAACGATTTTTTTTAGATTTATTACTTGCGGTTTTTTAGGAACATCTCTTTAGTCCATTGTCTTGCTACTATACCGTGTTCTTTTTTCTTCAAATGACCGATGTAAGGGGTTTCGCTTACGTTTTTTTCTTTTCTACTCGTTTTTCTCTTCAACATCCAACAAAAGTCAGCCATCATTACCTCATCCCACCTTCCCTGATATCGTTCTTCCATCAATTTGATATCTTGATGAAATCGCTCTCCTTGTTCTTCGCTGTAATGTCTGCAATTTTCGGGAAACTTATTCAGATGCGAATCGAGGATGTGTAGTTTTAAACTCATTAAGCATCCTTATTTTTGAAAGTTTTTAAGCATTTGGGCAACAATTTGTTTAGATTCGGGACTCTTATTGTTGCCTAGAACATTTGTTGAAACTTCTTTGCAACTTTGATGAATGACGTTGTGAGAACCTGGTTTAAACGAATCTCTTGAAGGCCAATTTTTTTTCTTGTAATGATTAGCACGATCTCTGCTATTCCATAGACACAAGAAACATGGCTCTCTCGTGAAACCCGATTGTTACCCCAGTAAAATTGTTATAATTTTAAAAGCACCACAAATTAACCATTTTTGTTTTTGGTAATTCACTTTCTCTAGAAGCATTTTTATATTATTATATTCTTCTTTGATTTGTGTAGAATGAGCTATTGTAAAAGGAGCGTAGACATTTGTATTGTGGAGTAAAACGGCTTTTATACTACGTTTGGAGGAAACGATAAAAAGTCTCCAGTCTTCATCTCTATACACATTTTCCTTTAAATTGTCCATCAAACATATTATGTCAGTACAATACACCAAAGATGTCTCTTCATCTTTCGTAAAATATTTTCGGAATTCTTCATCTCTATCTCTATAAAATGACACTTTCGTTTTCGGATGCAAAAAGTTTCTTTTCTTCATAAATGAAGCAGCAAATTCTGCACCATCTTTTGGTAAACCAAGATCTCTAATAAAATCATTTAGTTCCGGTTGCGATACTAATATTGGCTTTTTTTCTTTATTGTAATACGCGGTGAACTCATTTTCCTCATCATCATTGTCATTTTCATCACTGTCACTACTAAATTCTTCTGTTTTATTGTCGACTTCTACTTTTTCGACATATTTTTTAAAAGTAACATAAAGTTTTCCCGCTTTTCGATCAATTTTATTAGGTCTGATTACTGTTGACACATTTATATATGTAATGGAACTCTTATTTTTGAGGTAATTCCTTTGATGTCATTCATACACAAATAGCAATCTTTTAAATTTCGTAGTTTCTTCCATATCGTGGGTGTAGAGAACTTTAGATATTTTTCATCTTTCGAATTTTTTGAGCGATACAACATAAGTCTACAGGAGTTACAAACAATATGAGGAACCCAATTTGTTTCTTGGTGTAATAATTTACGACCGAAACAATTTTCGTACAGATCTTCTACTTCTTTATCTATTTTTTCCCGCAGGGAGCTGACTTCATATTTTCTACAAATGTAACAAAAGGAATCGGGACTTTTGTTACAATTATGTAGTCGAGAAGTCACTTTTCTTGTAGCATCAGACTCTTTATCAACCAAGTTACCCATCAATGGAGAGCTACGGTTGCCGGATGACGACGTCGGAGGGCCCGCTTTCCCACCCTGACCAGACGCCGATACTGGGGTTCCTAATCCCTGCATCGTAAAACATTTTCTTCCAGTATCTGCTATGACGGCATGAACGCCATTAACCCAGGGACTCTGCCAATATGGATCCATTGCCCACTGTCACGACGTGGAGGTGCCCTGGTTACAGATACAGGCGAAAAATGCTAACAAGGAGAGATTCTGAACCATGAAGTAGCAATAGAATACATTTAAAGATTGAATACATACAATAAATATATCGACTTGAAATTAATTACTAGAAATATTTAAGGGTGAACAATTAAAAATTTAATGTCAGATTCGTCATCAGCGACCCCGAAAACCCTTTGAGTAACGATTTTCCATTAAATCCGAACAAATTTTTATAATTGTGTCCGCCATATTGGATCCGCCATTTTGGATTTTGGAAACTTGACATAGGGTCCGTAATGAGTAATCACAGAAAGACCTAAATAGTAAATTTCATGAGATTACAAAATTTTTATTGCGCAGTGTATGATATAATTTGTTTGTTTGGAAGCTTAGTTATATTTTTGAGGTTATGTTCAATAGATTTAATGTTTCATATGAATTTTAAATTGAAAAGCTTATAGAATAGTTTATTAAAAATAAAAGACCTTAGAAACTTACTAATATGCGCTTAGATTCAAGTTTGATCATTCAAAAGCGACCATTTTAGCGATTTTAAGGTATTTTTTGAGGTTAGGGCAAAACCAGGACCCATTGGCCCTATTAAAAAAATTTTTTGATAAATTTTTTCAAATAATTTGAATTATTTAAGAATTTTTTTGATCAAATTCTTCTAATGATTTTAATTATTTTCTTTAAATAAAGTTTGTAAAATGAAAAAATAAAAATTGATTTTTGTTATAGTATTAATAACAGATAGTTATAAATTTAGGATGAAGTTTCAGTTTAGTTTGTTCCACATGCAAGTAAAAAAAAACTTTGATTTTTAATTATTTATGCAGTAGAAAATATTTTTGTATATACTGCTGCTAATTGATAAAACGGAAAATGGGAAAATGCTTTGAACCTGTTGGGAGTGATCTAAGATTCGAGGCTTAAGGTATTTTTGTCGCGTCGATTCATTTTCGTCAGATTTTTGTTAAATTTCACTTAATTATTCTTTGGATATTTATCTACAAAATAAGGCCTAATAAAATAAAATTGATCGTCTGTAAGTGTCAAAAAGTGAAATAAAAGTTTTGATTATTAACATGTACGGTATAGGGAAAGCATGAGCTTATTACAGATTTTTAATTTTTGCACTTATACCTACTAATCGTCAGATTTTGAAAAAAAACTAAAGTGTTATTTATTGATCTAAAAGGAACTTTTATAAATAATATTAATATTTTTGACAGTTCCATTTAAAATATATTTAATGTCAAACTTAAAAAATTATTAAAACTTTTGTTTTAAAGGAGAGGTAAATAAGTAAACGTGACAGCAACACTGGTTAAATACTACGGCTCGTCTGCTAATTTTGGCGCGAAATTTTAAAGATGAACGTGTTCCAAACTTGCGACTTTGCCACGATCGTTTTCCATGATTGAGGATATGATTATACATTTCGTGTGTGAAACTCGTGAAACTGTACGTGCGCAAAAGTTATTCAGAAACTCGCATTCAAAATCGTTCCATAAGTACAGTCGTCTGATACAAACTTTTGAGACTGACCACTTACGTGAAAAATACCTTAATACATGAATAGAAAAATTATGTGATAGAACATAAAATTAAAATTATTGTGAAATAGTTTTTTGTATTATTTTTTTAGCTTTAACTAAGAACACATCTTAAAGGCAGGTGGGTTAAAAAAAGGTTTCTTTATCGCGGTCTCATTTAAAAAGAAAAAAATAATTTAAGTCGTGATTTTTTGGTAAATATAGAAAAATGCTATAGAAACCGCGTTGCTTTCGGAATTTTGTTAAATGTTTAGAAATAATTATTAAAAAGATTGTTTAAACATTCGAAAAAGGGGGTTTAAATGGTTTAGTATTATTATATTATTAATAATACAAAATCTATATATTGATATCTCGAGACGCCTGTTTATTTCCGTTTATGCCAAAGCTCCAATAGTCATTTAAAATGATCTAAAGAACATTGAATATAATGTGATTTTATATAAAAGTCTAATTAATAAAATGAGTTTATTCTATACTTTATATTTAAGCCAATAATCAAAATATCGAATTCGTATTTACTATAATCATAATCAACTATAAAATTTTTTTACGCAAACTTTCAACTGATAAAATAGTTATATAAGCCAAAGTTTCTTTTCTATAATTTAATAATAACCGAATTTTAAAGTGTTATAATTTTTAATTTGTATAAATTGTAATTTAACAAATGTCTGTCAAATCTAAATATAAAAAAATATAATTTATTTAAATAAAATATCTTTTTTAAAGAATGTTAAAAACATCGAATCGGCAAATGGTCGAATTGTCAAAATGTCATTTCGTCCAATGCTAAAAACGTCGAATCGTCAAATGGTCGAATGCTAAAAACATCGAATCGTCAATTGATCCAATATTCAAAACGTCGAATCGTCATTTTGTCCAATGCTCAAAACGTTAAATCGACAAAAAGTTGAAAAATTTGATTTATGTAAGTCAAAATTAATTGAAACCAATCAAATTTTTCGAATTTTTTTCGATTCGACGTTTCGAGCATTGGACGATATGACGATTCGACGTTTTGAATATTGCATCAATTGACGATTCGATGTTTTTAGCATTCGACCATTTGACAATTCGACGTTTTTAGCATTGGACGAAATGACATTTTGACAATTCGACCATTTGCCGATTCGATGTTTTTAGCATTCTTTAAAAAAGATATTTTATTTAAATAAATGATATTTTTTTATATTTAGATTTGACAGACATTTGTTAAATTACAATTTATACAAATTAAAAATTATAACACTTTAAAATTAGGTTATTATTAAATTATAGAAAAGAAACTTTAGCTTATATAACTATTTTATCAGTTGAAAGTTTGCGTAAAAAAATTTTATAGTTGCTTATGATTATAGTAAATACGAATTCGAAATTTTGATTATTGGCATAAATATAAAGTATAGAATAAACTCATTTTATTAATTAAAATATTATATAAAATCACATTATATTCAATGTTCTTTAGATCATTTTAACATTTATAACCTTTAAATTAGATCAAATGACTATTAGAGGATTTGCACAAACGGGAATAAACAGGCGCACAGTGGTCGGATGTACACTATTTTATGCGAAAAATGGTAATTTTTAAATTGCGTTAAATTAAATTAGATAAAGCGATTATTACTCATAAGTGTCCCTAGGTTTCAAAACTGATCGGTATTTACAATGAAATTGATTGGGAAAGGCGATATATATATATTTAAAAAGCGGGTTTTATAAGTGGAATTTTTTACCCTTTATAATATGAGTTTTCTTAACAAGTTTTCGTATTCCAGGAGTCAATATTAAAAATGTTTAACGATTTTATGTCATTTCTCAAGCTAAAAAAAAGATGTCTTCTCGAATAATTAATTATAACTAAAAAAATTTGTTAATAAAATATCAATTGCTTTATAATATAGCTTTATATTTAAATAATTTTTTTAAAAAGGTATACAAAAAAAGTACGACCGAGTACGATTCTAATTCTTTTTTACAAAAGTAGTCTAAAGTATCTTTTAATGATCTAAAAAAAACAGTTGCGCAAACTTGTGCCAAAAATTTTTTTTGACATTTTTGTTTCGTGAGTCCGATTACAACAGTGGTTCAAAATGAGAAAAAGTGGATTATAACATTAAATATTCAATTAATTCATGGTAGGCATTTTTTACGAGTGTTTTATTGTGTGTCTTAATAAATGTGAAATTAATATTCAAAAATTTTAAATGGTGGTTCCAATATGGCGTCAAATTTTTTTTAAAATTGTTTAGTTTCTACGAAATTTGGTATTCAAAGGTTTTTCATATATCTGTTGATGAATTTAGATTCATAGAATGTAATATGAAAATAATTTCTTACATTTTAGTCCTAAAAAAATATGTTATTATTATATTACTTTCTTCCATTTTAATTGTTAATTTATTTTTAAAAAGAAATTCTCTTTAAATAATTAATTCTAATAAATAAAGATATTTTTATATTATGACATAATTATACAGTGATAGAAGGTAACTGTCAAAGATTAAGTTCGATATCAATATTGTGACTACTCAGTCTGCAAATGTAATAGTTATATTTATAAACATTTTGTCATTTTTTATAAAGCTGACAGTCACTTTGACAGCTGTCAACTATCAAATTATAAATTTTACGTGAAATTCGAGATTAGTAAGCCTAAAAATCTTATAGGTAAAATTTGTATGTAGATTTACTCATTTTTTTAAAAATTGACAGTCACTTTGATAGCTGTCAACTATCAAATTTAAATTAGACATAAAATTTGGATTCAGAAAGTCTCAAAACCTGTTAGAAGTTATATTTGTGCAGATTTACTCATTTTTGATAAAATTGATAGTTACTTTGACAGCTGTCAACTATCAAATTTTTAATTTTATAATATATTCTTATTAAGTATGACGAAATTAAAAATATCTTAAAGTTTTGTTGCAATCGGTGCAGTTTTTCTAATTTTTCGCATTAAATAGGGTCTCTCCGACCACTGGAGGCAAAAAGGAAACAAAATGAAAGTATTATGGCTAAGTATACTAATCATATGGAAAGCAGAGAAGTCATCGACGAATCTGAAGACGACAGTTTAGAAAGAAGCGATACTGTTCTACTGTCATCAAATTCTAGAAATTTTTTTGTAGATAATTCTTAGCTTGAACGTAAGTCAAATTGTTTTAGTTGTTTCAATAATCAAAAATGATTATTTTTTGATATGTGTATATAGCATTCTGCTTACTTCTCTTTTCATTATTTCAAAATAATCTGATATAATTTTATTAATTACATTGAACAACTGCAATTAAATAAAATAAATTTATTTAATTTTTAAAAACTGGAAAGATTGACGAAAACTGAAATTAGAAAAATAGTTATTCCAATTTTTGAAATATATTTTATATCCAAAAAATATAAAAATATAAAAAAAGAAAAATTAAATAGAAATATTTACAAAAAATTTAGATGGCAATTCGGGATCTTCGCAAATTGGAGATTTAGAAGAAGATAGTAGCAATGATTCTGATGACTCTGCACCTTCTAGGAATTCTTGGTCTTCTACAAACACTGGAGTTTATAAAAATCCTAGGCGTTCGGAAAATAATAATGGTATGTTAAAATTTGTAATCAATGCTGTAAGGATTGTAAATATTCATATATAAATACATATTCAGACAATTCAGCTGTCAGTTTAAACAAAAAAGTTTGTCAACTGTCAATAAATAATAAAAAATAATAAAATAATAAATAAATAATAAAATACTAAATAAATAATAAAATTTCCGCATTTTCAGGAAGAGATGAATCTTCAGAGAGCAGAGCTGTTGAGCAACCTAGAGCTGTTGACCACCATAGAGCTGAAACTATACAAGTTGCAGTAAACCATCCTAGATCTGTAGATCAGCATAGAGCTGAACGTAATCCACTATTTGAAAATATTAAACTAAACGGACAAGTTGCAGGAGATCAACAAAGGGCTCTAGATCATCGTCGATCTGAATAGTATGATCCAGCTGGAAATCCTCGACCTTTTTAAAATCATGGAACTAATAGAAATTTTGCAGGGAATCACAACGTTAATGAAAATGATTGGGTATGTTTAGATAAATCATGAAAAAAGTATGAAAATCATTATTAATATTAGCAGACACTAAAAAATTAATATAAAAATAATAATAAATATTTTTTGTGCTTTAGAATTATAAAAAACAAACCTTTAACTTTATATTTTACTTGATGTGTTCAAAATAATGAATTTCATAGAGCTGTAACTACCATTATTCAAATATTCTACATTTCAATTACTTCATTATTCACTTACTACAAATTTCAAAATTTTCAATAATTGACGTTTTCTTATTTAAATTTAGAATAAAGAAATTTATTTTTGAATACAATATAAAAAAATTATATTTGTATATTAGTAAAATTTTTAATTATAAGAAATTTACATTGATTTAATTCGTAATTGGTTTGAATTCAATATAATTCAATTTAACTCAACGGAATGTAGAACAATGAAATTTATACTTGACAGAAATATTTAAATAGTTTAATATACAACGGATTAGAATATAGAATTATTCTATAAATTCGGAATTGATCGTTGAATTTAATGTTGCATAGATAAATAGATAAGTTTAGAAGAATTAAATTTCAAATACACTAAAGTTTATATTAATTTTTAGTTAATTAGAATGTGAAATAATCGAATTATAATTTATTAAAATCTGGAAATATTTTACTTTTATATAACACGTTTCTCCATATTGAATCTTTACTTCAAAAATATACACAATTGACTACATGAGTCACCTCTGTTACAACTACTGCTCTGTAACTTGGACCTTACAAATATATATAAAGAACATATTTATCTTCCAGTAACAATTTCTTTGAAGTCGCAATTAAATGAGCATTATTGTTAACAAACAGATTTAATATTTGAAAAAATTGGACGTATACAGTGAATTATATGTTTTAAATTTGTACATCCTTATTAATAAAATTAGACGTCTGTCTGTACATTGCTTAAAACTTAAAACTTTTAGCATAAACAGTTGTTATTGACATAAAGGATTCCAGAAATAGTCGTAAAAATTTTAATGTATGTATGTGTGTATGTATGTATGTATGTATGTCTGTCACAGAATCATTGATGTCAATAACAACTATTTATGCTAAAATTTTGAAGTTTGAAGCAATGTACAGGGAAACATCTGATTTTATTAATAAGGATGGTAAATGATATTAAAAAATATTAACTCATAGCATTAAAATTATTTTTCAATTATTAAAAATGAAGATTTTTTATGATAAAATAGATACTGCAGAAATTCAAGAATACATGTGATACGATACTTGGATTATGCTACTGGGAAAAAACTTCGATAATAAATTGTTTTGTTATTTTAATTCTAGATTTAACTTTTAGAGATTTTTTGAGCATTGTAAAGGCAAAAGTTAAACAGGGTGTCTATTATTATTTCTGTTTTACCCTGCTGAAAATATCCTCAAGGATTCCACATAGAAATCAGGATGGATTTTCGCATGGAAATCATTGTTTAATTATGAAACAGGATTTCCTCGTTGATTCTATCGAGGAAAATTATAAAAATAATATTCAGACTTCATTAGAGAGATGTACAACTTCAAATAAGAAATCGGAATTTAAAATTTAAAGATTATATCGAGTTAGCTACTAATTCCTTATCGTTTCAAACCAAAAGCTGAAAAAATATTTATGCGAGGCAAATACGCTTTAGGATTTCTAGAGGGGAAATATAACGAATATTTCCTATTTATAACTCGACGGTTTTTACAAAATACAAATTTTATAGTTTAAATTAAAAAAAAATAAGACAAGTATGTGTTACATAGAGCAGGTAGTTTTCATAATTTTACTTACATTAAATTACACAAAGGAATACATTTTTTAGAAATATAAAAATGTATTTGAAAATATAAATTTTCCAACTCACGTGGAAATGCACGAGGATTTTTTAAAAACCCTTACGAATGTTTAAATAGAATGTATGTGCAATAATGTAGGAAATTTAAATATATTTAATTACAGTAAAATGAACAGGATTGCACGTTAAATTATCTACAATTTTTTTAAATAACATAAATTTATTCCCAGTTCACGTGAAAATGAATGAGGATTTTAATAAACAATATTTACAAATGTTTAAATAGGGTATGCAATGTCAAAGGGTTTTATTATAATTTATTTTTGAATTATTAAAACTTTTGCACATCACTGCCATTCTTTATTATATTTTAGACTTTCTTACAAAATTTGAGCTCAATTTATTAAATATTTGAAGAGAAAAGAAGTCGAGAAAAATAACATTGAATTTTTAACAGTCACGTGCTGTTAAGTTTGCAATTTTCTTAAACTTATATACATTAAAAACTCATATGCTTATACCTGTAACAATTGATAGATTCTTTTTAGATATAAATATTCCAATAAATTTACAAAAACGCGAGATTTTTGTGAAAAATCATTAAAAAGTTTTATATATTTTATATATAGTACACATATTAAAAGAGTTTGTAAACACATGTATTGATTGTAATTGCGGTAATTGGAAAATCTTCAAGGTATGCTAAGAGATAAATAAAACGTTCTCAAGCTGTAAAATATTTATCAATGATTTTTATGAGGAAACTACAAATTTTTTAGCAGGAAAATATAATACAAATCCTGGAAGACAAACGGGACAAAATATATGAGGCCTCGGATCGAAGAACTCGACCGCCGTGCGGTTACAAGGGATAAAGTATTATGCTGACTAGTGTCAGGTAGCAGTAGGAGGCCCAGAAGTGCTCACTGCTACCTGCCTGGTATGATCCTTTTCCCCGGTCGAGTTCTTCGATCCGAGGCCTCATATGTTATGTGCGTTTAAGTTAAGAATGTCATTTTTGAGTATCTGATAATAATGAACTTTAAAATGTTGCCTTAAAAATTGAGGTTTGTATTTTCAATAAGTATACCTTATTGATCAAAGGTATATTTTACCTTTGATGGTTAAAACACATCTGTTAAAAATAATCCTTCAAAAGATTGTTTTAACCAATCTAAAATGTGCATAATGGAAACAAACTTTCGTGGTTGTTGTTACCTATCTGTTTTTTGAATACAAACAATTACTATGCGATTAATATTAACCGAGTTTCATTTAATTGCGTTGAGTTGTAAGATTTTAACCGAATAAACATATAAAGGCGACATATCGCCAGTCACTTCGTTTCGTCTTTTCCGGAGAGTCGTGTAGTTACAATTCTGGTTTCTACAGACGAGATACAAATTTTTATTGATTATGTTACAGCAGCCATCAAATATATAGAATTCATCTACAATAGATACATTGAAATAAAAATAAAATGGACAATATTAAACACCTTACATCCGTGATGACATATTACACGATGCACGTTAAAGAGGTTAAAAGTATTTTATTCTATTTGAAAGAGACTTGTTTGATTATCTGTGTTATATTAACTGTGAAGTGTTGTTTCATTTGGATTATCAAGGGATTAATATTGTTCATTGAGATTTATCGATGAAGCCGTTTCAGCGTTGGAAAGTCCATATTAGTCGCATGTCTTAGCAAGTGCCTCCCGATGGGATTAGTGTTAATATTTAAATAATTAGAATGTGAAGTTTAAACCAATAGGTGCAAATTATTAAATTAATTAAAAATCGGGTTACTCAGTAAAAGCAAAATGTTAAAGTGACAGGCTCTTAAATATTCTCTTATAGTAATGATTACGCAGAAGCACAGGAAGGAAGTTACATACGATTATGAATGAAGTAAACTTTTAGGAAGTTAAATGCATTTAAGAAACTAGCATGCAATATAATTTTCCTGCTTTCTTACATGTTACATGGGTTTCTCATATTTTAAATCAATTTCTTGAGAATTGAAAAAGTACAACATACTCTTGGAAATCTTTGACATAAACTTGGGTGTCAAAGTTGTTGTGAAATTGCCATAGAAACTCTTAAGATTATGGTTCACAAGTTTTAGCCATTAACTATATAGCTGTGCCATATTTCTATTTTATGCATCCATTAAAGAATAGGGGTCATCCATAAAGCATGTGATACTTTAATGGGTGGGGGGAGATCAGCAAAATATCACACTCCATGTTAACTGTCTATGGAAAAAGCATCATGAGGGGGGAGGGGGTCTAGATTACCAAAAATATGTATCACATGCTTTATGGACGACCCCATATTACAATGTTGACACGTGCTTGTAATAATTGGTGCAAAAGCAATTTATAATTTTCTTCCTGTGTAACCGCAAATTCAATATAAATATATATATATATATATATATGGGACGTTCCACGTCAAACGGACCAAAGCTCTGCCCAAAATGTTATCCAATGAAAATTAACTTATTATAGATCAAAATACTCGTAATCTAATACTGCTTCGATTGAAAAGTGGTAAAATCGAAAATTCAAAATGGCGTCCTTACTGCGTCACCTGAAAGACACCAAAATCCAAAAAAAGAAACTATATTTATCAATTACTTTTTAAAAACGGTACAAAAACGATAAGTCATGGCATATTTTAGTGTTTTCGGGGTCTCTGATGACGAATCAGGGTGGCGAGCGACCTGGAAAACCGGGAAAACCGGGAATAGACAGGGAATTTGAAAAATCTGGAAAAGTCAGGGAAAAGACAGGGAATTCAACCTGAAGTCAGGGAAAAGCTGTAGGAAGTGTAAATATTCTTAGTTATACACTTAAAAATGTCAATAAAGTCTAATGCACAATAGGACACAAATAATCTGCTTAAAAAAATTGTTTTTAAACTTTATTTTCTACGAAAACAATAATTGCTTTTATGACTAATGGATATGTATGGGGCATTCTCCGTGACATTTTCACTGAAAAAATATTTTTAATTAAAACAATTTTTATCGAATTCTATATGAAAAATAAATAAATACCTAAATTTAAAGCTATGAAAAAATGTGAGTTGTGATTTTTTTGTCTTCAAAAGCAGATGAATTTTGAAACAATCTTTTCTCTGTTATATAAAAAAAAGATAAAAAATAACATAATATATGTAAAAAATTTGTATTTTCTTGAATATTTCAAAGATGTAATAAAAATATAACGTTTACAAAGCGAAAATATGAAATAAATTAAAATTACGTCCAAGAAATGACTTTTCTCAAAACCGAAGTAATCGATTTTCGTTATTTTTCTTTCATTACAATCACTGATAAATAAAGAAATTTTTCCCTCTTATGTCAAAGTGGTGTTCTTAAGGGATAAAATTATATTTAAAATTATATCAGTCGTTGCACAGAGTTTAGTGAAAGAAATTGAGAAATTAAACCACTTCATAACTTCATTCCATTAGTAAGGCATTTGTTTCGTTTTGTTATTAAAGGTTAATTTTTTAACAAGTGTAAAAGTAGAATAAAACTCTGTGCAACGAATGACATAATTTTAAATATCATTTTATCCCTTAAGAACATCATTTTGACATAAGAGGGAAAAATTTCTTTTTTTTATCAGTGATTGTAATGAAAGAAATAACGAAAATCGATTACTTTGGTTTTGAGAAAAGTCATTTCTTAAACGTAATTTTAATTTATTTAATATTTTCGCTTTGTAAACGTTATTTTTTTATTACATATTTGAAATATTCAAGAAAAAACAAATTTTTTACATATATTGTGTTATTTTTTTTCTTTTTTTATATAACAGAGAAAAGAGTGTTTCAAAATTCATCTACTTCTGAAGACGTTAAATTTTAAAAAATCACAACTTCTGTAATTTTGATCAAATAAAAAAATTAAAATACAGGTATTGACTTATTTTTCATATAGAATTCGAAAAAAATTGTTTTAATTAAAAAAAAATTTTGAGTGAAAATTTCACGGACATTGCCCCGTATAGGTGTATAAGACAGGGAATTTTGTTTTTGGACAGGGAAAAGTCAGGGAAAAGACAGGGAATTTCAAAAACCGTTTTCACTCGCCACCCTGCGAATACGGTGTCTGTTTTTCAAAATTCAAAATGACGCGTCCAATATGACGGAAATTTTTTCAAAATTTATTGAATTCGTTTAAAACTTGTCACTCGGGAGTTTTTGGGGTAGCTGATTATGAATCCGATGTCAGTTTTTCAAAATTCAAAATGG
Organism: Leptopilina myrica (nomen nudum); assembly: GCA_032872475.1. Taxonomy (NCBI): domain Eukaryota; kingdom Metazoa; phylum Arthropoda; class Insecta; order Hymenoptera; family Figitidae; genus Leptopilina; species Leptopilina myrica (nomen nudum). The sequence goes on from CM065467.1 coordinate 12,461,593, forward strand.
CTGATCCAATATGGCGGATAATTTTTGAAAATCTTTTTTATTCGCTTGAAACTTGTCACTTTTTGTAAATCTTAATGATGATGTCTGAATCAAGTGTCAATGTTTTTAAATTTATTGCATCAATCATCATTTTATAATTCTTATGGAAAACGCAAATGCAAACACTATGACACTATGTGTTCCTGATGCACCAGCGCAAACACAGTTTTTTGGTCGAAGCTCGGCAAACTTTGTTAACCCAATAGGAAATGATGTATTTTCTTCTTTAAGATGCGAGTGTAAGACTTTAATATCTGCAAGTAAAAGTCATTTTTGTAATTTTTTATTTTCTTTATTTGTTTGAATACTAACTGTGTCTTTTTTATTGGGCATTGTGCAACTATTTTGGTCAAACTCGTAGAATTGTTGCACCTTCTGAATTGTAACATCTGATAAAACTTTACCTGTTTTCGAATTCGGTGTTGGTAAAACTCCCTCTGCTTTTCTCAAAAGTTTAGCTTTTTCGCCTGTCTTTAAGAACAGATAAATTCTGAAACAATCTGACGAATACTCCAACATTCAGGAGCTGCTGTAAGAATTCTTAAGCGCAGAGGATCTTTTTGAGGAAGAGAAATAAATTTTTGCTTAACAATTCGTCTAATTGATCTTCCCTTGATATATATTTCTTTTTATTTGGTGGTTCAAGCGATTCAGGTAAATTCTCGACTGAATTGCTTTGGTACCATTTTTTTCTAAATTCGCCGCAAATCCTAGCGTTTTGAGGTATCTGAGGAAATACCTTCAATAACCACTTCGATATTTTTATTAAATCTAATCCTATATGCTTCTTTTGATTAAGGGGATTAAAGCACCTATCTATGTGTAATGAATTACCAGAGGACTGTCCATTACTTTCTGCCATGATTTAGTTAGAAATTAGGTACAAATACAGTACAAAATCTGTTAAAACAAACAAAACGAATAATCTAATAATTATACACAATGTAAAGACAACCCAAAGAAAAGAAACTAAATCAATTAATGTGGCTACAATTCAGTACAAAACTGTAAATTATAAAATTTACATTAATAGGAAGGAACCAACAAACAAAAAACCAGAAACGAGTAATAAAAAACATCCGAAACAAAGTGCTACTGTAATTAAAACAATTCACCTTGTTTAAAAGCGTGAATGAAACAATACACCTTCTCAGGAATCAAAACATGAATTTTCTACAAATGCATCTATTACTATAATTTGTTTTATTAATCTCATCCAAAAATGTTCAGGTTCATTTAATACATTAATAGATCAATAAAAATATTTGAACATTATAAAAACATGACGATCGTTAAGAAGAACGAAAATCGCTAACACCATAGTCAGAACCCTTCAGGTACTATTTTTTAAAAATGATTTCACTCTGCAATTTAACACAGTAAGGAAACAGTTAAAAAATTTGAACATCGTGAAATCGGAAGGATAACCAAATAAAAGAAATTTATTTTAGTGTGCCTAAGGAAAAAATTTGTGACTTTCTCTTAAAACAAATTTTAGAGCTGCTATTTTAAATTTTTCACATTTTAAGCGAATTCCAAAATTTTTTCAATTTCGAAAAACTAACATTACATTCGTCGTCAGCGACCCTGAAAACCCCCGACTGACAAGTTTTAAGCAAAAAAAAATATTTTTTTTAAAATTCTCCACCATATTGGATCCGCCATTTTGAATTTTGAAAAACTAACATCGGATTTATCATCAGCTACCCCGAAAACTCCCGAGTGACAAGTTTTAAGCGAATTCAATAAATTTTGAAAAAATTTCCGCCATATTGGACGCGTCATTTTGAATTTTGAAAAACAGACACCGTATTCGTCATCAGAGACCCCGAAAACATTAAAATATGCCATGACTTATCATTTTTGTACCGTTTTTTAAAAGTAATTGATAAATATAGTTTCTTTTTTTGGATTTTGGTGTCTTTCAGGTGACGCAGTAAGGACGCCATTTTGAATTATCGATTTTACCACTTTTCAATCGAAGCAGTATTAGATTACGAGTATTTTGATCTATAATAAGTTAATTTTCATTGGATAACATTTTGGGCAGAGCTTTGGTCCGTTTGACGTGGAACGTCCCATATATATATATATATATATATATTATTAAATTTTATCAATATATAAAAAGACTTACCATTAGCAAGTTTTGTCTCCAATTGCCTCAGGCTGCCAATATGTTGGCTTATGTAGTAGCACATTTTTTTCAATTCATCTTTTCTTTTTGATGATTTTTCCTCCTGTTTTTTAAGTCTATCCTTAAAACATTCTACAAATTAAAAAGAACATATATGATAAATCAAAGATTTGTAAATGAAAACCAGTTCAAATGTAGGAATGTTATACATTTTGACAGTTAGTCAACCATAGAAAATATTAACTTCTATAAAATTAAATTCTTTAAGAAGTTTCAAATTAATTATCATAAAAATAACGGGTTCATGGAGAAGTTATTATTTCATATTTTTACTTGTAAAAAATTTTAGTTTGTTGATAAAGTGTTAATAAATATATGTTGAAAATTTTGAAGTTCTTTCTCGGTTCTTAAAAAAAATTTAAAAAATCTTTAAAAACGGTCGTTACAGGTCGTCCGAATTGTTACTTCTTTGAAAAGGTACCTTTTTAAAGACGCCACCTATAGCTGCGATACGTTACTAAATTTACTTTAAAAAGTTTTTAAAATTCTTACCATGAATTCCATGAATTTCCATGTATAACAATGTCCAAAAAGAATTTTGGAAAGAATGTTATGGGTGATTCTCCACGTAGCGCACAATTTAGTTATTACTATCACTAATTTTTTTTTCTCAAATTGAGTAAAAGTCGATATAGAATCTTCAAATATAGTGTTTATGAATAAAATATCAGTGGTGGGCCGGACAAATTATTTATAATTTTTCTATTTTTTAAACAAATAATTTTTATATATCTGTATATACTTTGCGGCTATACTCTCCAGTCATGGTAAGATGAAAGCACCTGTTATATTTATAGGCAAATGGAATAATAATTATCTGTATATGTTATTTTGCAAATTACAATTGTTTAACAATTATTGTTTAAACAAATTATGAAAAACAGTAACATTTTTTGAAAAACTGTGTATTCTAATCAATTCTACACGAAAAATTAGAAAGGTTGTCTAAGATACTTTTTCTGGCAAAGTTTTACTTTGTAAACCTTCATGGAAATTTATACTTTAATTAATAAAATTGTAAAATATAATTTTAAATTTAAAAAAACTTTTTGGGAAATTTATGGTAATTTATGGAAATTTATAGTAATTTATGGAAATTTATGTTTTAATGAACAGTAAATTATCATATACTATTTTACAGGAAAAAAACATTTTCGGGAATTTATGGAAATTTATCCGGTAATTTATGGAAATTTATAAAATGATTTATGGAAATTTATGCTGTAATTAACAGTAAATTATAAAATGGAATTAAAATTTAAAAAAAACTTTTTGGGGAATTTATGGTAATTTATGCGGTAATTTATGAAAAATTATGCGGTAATTTATGGAAATTAATATAATTATTTATTACTTCCATAAACTTCAACGATTAAGACAATTTGCTTTACTTTACTTTGTTTGTATTATTCAATTCACTCTGTTGTTACACGCTGTTTAATACAGAAAAGCCGTACCATGAAAAGAAGGCCAGACCATGACGCTCAAGAAAAACTTATTTTTTAAACAATTTATTTGTGATTTTTATTCTGTTTCATATTTATGTTATTTGTATTCACTGATCTAATACTACTACACTTTAATTGACGTAAAATATAAATAATTATTAATTTTATTGAGAATTATGTGAAGGCTAGACCATGACGATTCTGTGATTCCCTATGCAAGTTTGGTGCTTTTAATGTATAAAAAACTAAACAATTAATTCTCAAATTAGTTTATCTCTTAGTAATTTACTTAGGAGTGTTTGTTGTTGCGTTTTTATAATATTAAGTAAAGTTTCGATTTGATTTTTATGTAAATAATACAATTTTATAAAAATGCCAGACCATGACGCAAAAACGAGGGACAAGAATTAACATAAAAAAACAATTTTTTAAATAAATTTTTTTTGCAAGTTCTTTGTTTTTCACAATTTTATGAACATAAACAATACAAAACTATTAATAGTTCTTAGATTAATTACTGTATTTTATTAAAAATAACAATTTTTTTATATACATCGTACTGGGGACAGGCCTTACCATGACATTTTGGCACCTTAAAACAGCTTTTAAAGCCAAATTATAAATTTTTAAATCTAAACGACTATTGGCTTTTGTTTGTAAACACAGAAATTAGATTTTCTCTTTGAATTCATGGCAATATGTGCAACTAATTTCTTAAAAAATACGAGGGACATTGAATTGTGCACTACGCGGAGAATCACCCATATGTATTTAATCATTATAGGATGAATTCTAATAGGATTAAAATAATTTTTGAGGTTATGCTTTAAATGATTAAAAAAGTGGCAGTCACGTCTCATAGTACAAACCTTCCTGAAGCTTTTTAAAGCAAAATTTTAATCCGTTAAGATTTGACTTGTCAGAAAATCTTTGTCCAGAAGCGTACTCATTTTTTCACTGTATGTCGGCTGTGACTGCTACGACTTAAAAGGTCACTGATGATAATTTTTATTATGCTTAGGCATTATAAAAAAGCTAAAGTAGCTCCCTATATACATTTGTAGATGAAGTCAATTATTGTAAAATGAATTTGAATATGATTTAAATGATTTTTTGAGGTATGCATCAAATGATCAAAAAAGTGGCAGTTACGTCTTATATCCAAAACCTTTCTGAGTCTTTTAAAAGATAAAACGTTAAAATCCGTTAAGATTTGACTTGTCAGCAGAATTTTGTCCAGAAGCGTGCATTTTTTCCCTCTGTGTGTCGGTGTTGCTAAACACCCAAGATTTGAGACTGCAATAGCCGCATCTTGGGCGCTTAGCACGCCTGAGTTGGAAATGCGGCTTTTCCAAACTAGGGTCGTAAATTAATTCATAAATTTTCGATCTACTTGGAACGGCTCGTCACCCAAAATTTTTCCTGTGTATGACAACTGAATTTTATGTCAAATGAGAATTATGTGTAATGACTTATCCGTCAAATGAAATTTATATCAAGTGAACTTTATTATGTCAAATGAGAATTAAGTTAATTGGGATTTAAAACAAAATGAAATTTATGTCAAATGAGAATCATGTTAAATTATGTTAAATGATATTCACGTTAAATGAAATTTATGTCAAGCTAAATTTATGTCAAATGGATTTTGTGTTAAATGACAATTACGTTAAATGACATTTATGCCAAATGAAATTGATGTCAAATTAATTTTATATCAAATTTTATAATAAATAAAATTTACGTTAAATTAATTTTATGTCACAAGAAATTTATGTTAAATTATTTTTATGCCAATAGAAATTTATGATACATAATTTTTATGTCAAATGGGAATTAAGGTATCTAAGTTTTGTGTACCATAATATTTCTGTTAATTGAATTCTATGACAAATGATATTTATGTTAAATAGTTTTTGTGTGCAATGAAATATATGTCAAATAATGTTCATATTATGTGAATTTAAAATTAAGTTAATTTTATATCAAATAACTATTTGGTCAAAAAAGATTTCGGGAATAAGCATGCGTCTTTTATGTTACATGCTGAGTTCCACGCGTATGCCCTTTACGATCCGCCAGTTTAATTGCAGGGTGGTCGCAAGTCAGGGAATTTTGTTAGTCAGGACATTTTTAAAAATTCTTTTAAAATGCCTTGACTTTCGTCAGGGATATATAAATGTCAATTCAGTTTTTTATTTAGACGTTTTTGTAATATAGCGTATTATAATGGTGCCGTCATATTTTTCCCAAGTTTGGACGTTTTTATGGACATAGTAAGATTTTGTTATCAAACAATTTCTAATTACATTATTATTCCTTTTATAAATAAAATTGTTATTTAAAAAGCATTATAAACATTTTAATCAGGAGTGTAGAATATTACACTGAAAGAAGACCGGGAACTAATACGTTCCATGCGAGGTTTTAGTGGTACTTTAGAATGTTTTTATGTAAACCATCGAATCGGAACGTCTTAAGGTCATGTTATTCAGTGAAAAGTTTTTCCATAGTAAAGTAAATGGGGCACGTGACCACTGAATAACATAACCTTAAGCCCCGATGCGAAATGTGAATTCGTCTCAGCACCAGATTCGAAACAACTCAAATGCGACAAGCAGAGTAGTGCATAGTGACGTCTAGCGGGAAAACTATTATGCCTCGGACTTGTTTCAGTGTATATAATTTAAAAATTTGTTAGCCAGGGAAAACAAAAAAAACTTAGTCAGAGAAAAGTCAGGGAATTTTGAAAATAAAATTTTGCGGACATTTTGTAATCGTTTTGTCTACTTGAGATTATTAAATTAAAAATTACCTTTAATCAAGTTTTTTTTCAGGTGTTAACACCTTTCTCGGCGATCTGCCTGGTATTTGTTTTAAATTATCAGTAAATTTAACACATCTATTTGCTAGAGTACTTCTGCCCCATATTGATTGGGAAAGAGATTTTACAAATCTAGAATGACTCGTTTGTTTCCGTACCATGTCCCATGTTTCTTCCTTCAAACTGTATCCATGTCCCAAGTGGATTTTTTGTATCTAATTTCAAATAAAAAGGAATAATTATCAATAACAGTTAAATCGACTAATCGAACCGTTCCTTAATATTGAAAAAATCTATTTAGAAGCATGACTTGTGCCTTTGAATCTTTTTAGAAAAAATATATTTAATATATTTTTTATCCCACATGCACAAAAATGGCGCTTTCAGATAACTGACGACAGGGAGTAAAGTCACTGATTTGTTTGACCATATGAAAATAGCGTCCATTTTCATATAAGTTGGGGATAAATTTTATGAAATTTTTTACAAAAACTTTATAATTTTATTTTTTTCTACCGTTTTAAAGGTTGAAGCTGTAAATACATATATATATATATATATATATATATATTGGGAGAAACTAAGATATTTCACTTAAGGGGGTCACCCCGTGTGATGGGTTCGAAAAAGCGAAAAAAAAAATTTTCATAAATCAGATCTACAATATGTGTAGAATATGTGGGTAAAGAAAATTTTTAGTATTTGACATCCTAAGAAAGTTACAGCACTGAGAAGACAAGTAGTTGCCATGCGAGCAATGTATTACTTAAGCATTGATAGGCGTTCTTCTCAAAACTTTGTTTTTTAAACTGGCGTCCATGATATCTCAAAAACGGCTTGACCAATATCACAAAAATTTATACGGCGTGTTTAGCACATTTATCGCTACCGCCCGAACTAGGATAATTGAGAAAGGTCAAGTTGTTTCTATTTTATTCAAGAACAAAGACCAAAAAATTACAAATATTGTGCTGTCAATTTGTTTGGATTTACGAATTTTAGTGTGATATTGTATTGTTTTCATAAAAATCCATCATTTTAGTAATTACAAAATTTTTTTTATTTATAAGTTTTCGGCCGTCGACGACAGGCATCCTCAGATATTTAAACTGAAATTTCAGTTTATTCTAAATTTCAGTTTAAATATCTGAAGATGCCTGTCGTCTACGGGCTCATAAATAAAAATGTTTTTAAATTTCTAAAATAATGAATTTTTATAAAGACAATATAATATCACACTAAAATTCGTAAATTCAAACAAAATAACAGCACAATATATATTATATCGAATTGAAAATTATCCAATACATATGCAAGGAATTTTCTTTGTTTTGGAATATATGAAAAAAATCGAACCACATGTTGGTGTTAAATGATCGACTATTTAATTAAAAATAACATGTATTTCAGTTTAAATATCTAAAGATGCCTGTCGCCTACGAGCGAAAGTTCATAAATAAAAAAACTTTTTAAATTAGGGTAGAGCGGGTCAAACCGGACCCTCTAACGAATAAACCGTTTTCATTTTTCGAGGGCTTATTTAAAAGATCATTTAATTGTTTAACTTTTTCCCAAAGACAGCTATACTTCATCTTCTGATATTTAGTTGCTGTGTTAATTTTAAAAAATTTTGCAAACGTTTTGCCCCACCCGCTGGGGTAAACCGGACCCCCATGGGGCAAACTGAATCGTTTTGTTTTTTATTTATAATATTGCATTTACATAATCTACAATAAAAAAAAACATAAAGAATAATAAATGTTTGTCAAAAATAAACGCTTTGCAACTTCATCAAAGTTTTTGGTCGTAAATATTCCTGAGGTGTGTACCTTCAAAATCCAAAACCTAATATTTGGTAATATTACACGATTTCCTCAGAATTTCCTTAAGAAAAAATTCGTAAAAGTGTAGAAAAATCTTTTTAAAAAATTAGCTCTCAGCGTTGCACAAACAAAAGTAAAAAATGTCAAATTGAAAAAATAAGGTATACTACACATGGTTATGTCAAATTTCTAAATAGCACTATTAACAATTTCACAATTTCGGAAATATTGAGAGGGGTTCGGTTTACCCACCGTTCCGGTTTGTCTCACTCTCCCCTACTAAAATTATGTTTTTTTATAAAGACAATATAATATCACACTAAAAATTTTCAAAGTCCCGTAAAAAATTCAATTTTTAATATTTTCAAATAATTCTACTTCCGGCGATAGCTTCATTCTCACAGATTAAAATGCCTTTTCATTTTTTGATTTTAGTTCAGTCAAATAGTCAGTATCGTGGATGCCAATTGACGGCGTTTTTGTGATCATCATCACTTTCCAGTTTTATAATTGGGAATCATTAAAATATTTTTACTTGTATAAATTTTAACTTCTTGCTAAAATGGAACTGAATATATTGTACAAATTTTGAAGTCCTAAGTTTTCATGGTTCTTAAAAAGAAAATTCTTAAAACTCTTGAAAAACGTCTGCCACACAGGGTGACCCCCTTAAATTTAAAATTTGCATTGTAGTGTTATCAATGTTACTATGCAAAATTTAGCCCCACCCTCCCTTGAAATAATTTTTTTTTAATTTGATCGTGGGTAAAATATTTATAAGCCTTTTTAAAACACTGACAAAAAATTTGAATCGAATATATAGTAACGTTTCAAAAAAAATTTTGTGTTTTATAAATTTACCCAAACTATCTAGAAGGAGGTCAAAGACATTAATGGTAAGTCCAAGGTGTGAAATGCAAAAAAACCAAGCACTAAAATCGCAATTTTGCGACAGCCGATTCACCCGCAAAAATTAAAATTTTTACACTTTCTTTATAAAAATGAAAAAGCGAAAATTTTGTTTTTGACTGAAACTTAATTGTTTTCTCATGTTTTCAGCTATGCAAGGAATAGTTACCAAATTCAACACGTCAGTTCGCCATTTTCATAAAGAAAATGTGAGTTTATATATCAACCGCACGGGCGATGAAGAAGTTTTTACCCTTTCCCTTTGTAATTTCAAGGAGGAAAGGAAAAAATTTCCCCTTCCACATATTGAAGGTCCAATCGCTGACTTGGGACTTCTTCATCGTCAGTGCGGTTGATATACTCAAACAGTATATTTTTCGCGACGCGTCAAAAATACTAATTTACAGGTCATTTTAATTAGTTATTTTACTAATTGCTTTTTATTGCTGATATTAGAAAATTATTTAATTGGAAACTTTGACACTGTAATTTTCCATTTTTATAAAAAAAATTGTTGCGGGTGAATCGGCTGTCGCAAAATTGCGATTTTAGTGCTTGGTTTTTTTACCTTTTGGTTCGTTTACATTTCACAACTTGGACATGCCTTTAAGACAGGTGTATAAACAAAAAGATAATTTTTTTTAACAAAGTTAAAAGTCAATTTTGAAATATAAGTGTCTTCAGTACCTTATTGCCCTTTGGCGTCGTGTGATTGAATTTTTCGTATCGTTTCATTGCGTTGACATTCCCTAAACCATCGGCATCTGCATAATAATTTTAAACAATATAAAACGTTAAACTTTTCAGATTTAAAGATATTTTGCAATGAAGTATAATTATACATCATTGCTTAGTTGTAGGTTAGTAATTAATTGTCATATCAAGATACTGTTTGTAAAGATTTATAACAATAATAAACTGAGAAGCACATGATTTTTCTCTAAAGATATTTATAAATCCATTTAATCCACGTTCAATACGGTACAGAAAACCTAACATTTTCTGAAGTGATAAATTATTAAAATATTATATAAATTTATATTAATCTAATAATATTTATCTGAATTCAGATAAATGTTTATTTATTCAATAAGAAAGAAGGCTTTCGATATAAATTTAAAATTTTTTTTACGTTTCTGCTTCAATTATTTAGTAAAACAAGAATTTTACACTTATTTATAAAAATAAAATGGAAATATAAACATTAAACTATAAAATGTATTAGAAAATTGATAAGAATACTTAAATTAAACTATATATTTTAAAGCAATATTAACATTCATTTGAGAGCAATTTAGAGTGTTGTGGGATGATGTGCGACGTTTTTTTTCGTTGGACGAAAAACAGGTCAAAAAATTACATTTTTAAATATTTCAAAATTAAATGACTTAGAGGCTTTATAATAGAATATTTCTGTATTATTAGATTTTCAGAATTTTAAATTTTTCCCACAAATTTTTAGCTGTTTCAAAAACGTCTGCTTTTGCATTTTTCAAAAATGTTGAAGTGATGTGCAACACAAGTAAAATTCAGGTATGTAATGCATAAATATCGATGAAAATCTCTTTAATTATTAATTTTAGGCTTTTTCAATGCAAACTAATCGAAATCTGCCAAGAAAAAATTTACTAAGGTATAGTTGACCTCTAAACAGTGGAGATTTCACCTAAGAAAAAAAGAATTTTTTTTGTTTAATTTCTTTTTTATTCATAACTGAATAAGGAATATAATTAAAGAAAAATAACTAACAATTTTTTATTCATCATGTGAATCGCAGTTATGGCACGTAATAAGTAGTTAAGTCCACCCCAAAAAAAGTGTTATACATCATCCTAAATATGATATTTTGGGAAAAATGATTTGTACGCAATACAATGCAATGAAAACACAAAATATAAACAGATATTTAAAAACGTTTAAAAAACCAACAATAAACACATGGCTTTGTTCAATATCGAACTGTAGATTAGAAACCGGCGGTGTTGCACATTCCCCCTGTTTCACATCACCCTTTACCCCAGTAGCACAAAATATTCCAGCAACATTGACAACATTGAGGCAAACATTGGTAATGTTAAAACAATGTTCTCAATATTGCTGTAATATAACGTGCTACTGGGGTATGTTCCAATTTTTGAAATTGATAATAATTGTTATTATATTCTTTTTTTCTTTTGGCCATTTAAACAAAAGAAAGAAAGAATATATAGCGAAAAAAGCTTCATGACAGTCGCAGTCATAGGAAAGTATGGGAATATAGTCTGCTTGTCTTGCACTCATAAAGTATGACTGACATGAAGCATTTCCTACTGTATACAAGTATAATTTAAACTTTAATAAGTGGTTTTTTTAACTTTAAATAAATTTATTTTTCGGATATTTAATCATGTGTACTTTGGAGATAAGTCATATACTTTAATAAAGAAGAAATAAAATTAAATGGAATTATACCTAGCTCAGCTGAATTATCGTCATCTACAGTTCGTCGCTTTATAGACTTGCGCCGCTTTTGTGATTTTAAGTCTTCACCTGATAAGCCTAAAAATTTTAATAACATATAAACCACTGTGAAGAACTTTACACTCGCACTAAAATTGAGAGTTCCGTACACTAAAATTAAACTCCTTTTTTATAAAAAATATATGGGGGAGAAATATGATTAATTAAAAGAAGTTAATACAACTTAGGAAAGAAAGAGATCGATTAAATAACAATACCCCTCCCCCTTTTAAATACTACATACATAAACCTATTGATATGAAATTCATATACATATTATCACATCAAGATTACAAGAAAAGTATATTATTATTCTATAATAATAGTTTAACAGCATGACCTCTAATCAGAACCGCTATATTCAATGTTCCCCAAAAAACCCCAGAGGTTAGCATTTTTAAATAAGCATTTCCAATAATTTTATAGCAAATCTATGAAAAACTTTCTTTTTCACATGCATGGGAGACTTCAGGGCTTGGGTGGCACCATCCAAAATATTAATTGATATTAAAATAAAGAACAATGTACCTCTTTTTTTCCTTTTTTGCAATTCTAGGGAGCGGCATCATCATGATTCTCAAAAATTATTTTTTGGTGTATTTTTGACTCAAACTACTTATTTCAATCAAACAGTGAAGAATAATGAATAAATTCAAAATCTAAAGTATCCTTACACAACACAAGTATTATAAAAATCGGACCAAAATTAAACTCCTTTTTATAAAAATATATATAGGAATAAATATAATTAATTAAAAGTAATAAATACGAATTAGAAGAGAATGAAATCAATTTTTATAATAAAATTTTTTTAAAAATAACAATAACCCCCTATTTTAGTTATTACATTTAATTATTATAATTTGTACTAAATTTTAGCTCACTAGATCTGGATTTGTAGAAGTTAAGGGGGGAGGCAGGGCCAGTTTCTGCAATTTTTGCTAAAAAATTAAACTTCTTTCCTTTCTAGTACGCAAAAACGATCTCCAATCAGATTCGCAATATTTTTCCTGTAATCTACATTTAAAAATGAGTAGGGGAATGTAAGGTTTCGTGGCGGACTTGTCAAATCTGGCATGTAACGTCACATCTGAAACACCTCATCACTGTGGTCGATGTCTTTTATCGTGTTGACATTTTATATGCAGTAATATTAATGAGCGGACATATGCTTTGTACTCTAAGTGATTTTTAATAAAAAAAGTAGTGAAAAAAGTAAAAAGTGTTATTGGATATGTGTGATACTGTCATATTTCCAACAATAGCTTGTAAAGTATGATGGCGTAATTTTTGTAACGTACAGTGGCGGATAATTTTTTTGCACGAGTTTCAATTATCCGTGCAGTTCACAAACATACACCATCTACATCACATGTTCAAATTGTAACCACAACTTAAGTGAAATTTTTTTCTATAATTTAAAATCATCACTTTTTTCTTTTTGTTATTTTTCATAATTTTTAGTAGTTTTAATAAATGATTTTAACATCTATACTATATTTAAGTTGAATATGTCAATCCGCAACAATACGTTAAAACTTTCGAAAATAATATAAATAAATGTTTTGCGCCAAGAGTTGTAAAATTTCACTGCATTTAAATTTTAACAACCGCTTCTGACAGAAACATGTGTAAAAGATGTCAGCAACTGCTTGCTTTTGAAAGGACCCCGCACAAAATGCATTGGAATTGGCTTACCGTTAATTTTGTTCAAATTTTCAGAATTAGTAGTTCTAAGTGTCCTAATTAAAGATATAATTTTGTTAAACTCAAAACTTCACTTGTTTGGCTGAAAACAGGGGGTGAAAGTACCCCCTGTCTAAGGCATGAAATGAACATTTCAGTGCTTTTAGCCAAATAAACCATTATTTTTGGTAAGTTTAATGTCAGAAGTCACCAATATACATAAAGAGAGAACTCTTAATGTTAAACAAATAAAAATGTAAAATATCAACCCTCAAAAACTACCCCTTGTACAGTTAAAACCATATAGAAAAGGAAAAAACTATTTAATCACAGAAAATATTTTTATAAATAAAATATTGACTTTTCATTTACTAATACATATGAGATGTCATATTTACCCTTACAAACAACCCCAACAACAACAACAACAAAAAGCAACCCCTTTTATATTTTAAATAAATCCAGTAAACCAGATAAATGAACAGTTTAAACAGAGAAAGACTTTTGAAAATCGACTGGAAGTAATTATTTAATCTTCCGTGATTTTCAGTGCAATGTTCAAAATAAAAAAGTACCCTTATGAAAAAAACAACCCCTTAAGATTTAAAGTGAAAAAAGTAAAAAATCCATTTCAACCAAAGAAAACTATTAAAAATAGTAAACAGTTTATTATGTTTGTAGTTGTTAAAGAAACTACCTCCTACATGTAACAAAAATAAAATATTATTTTAAATATTCGACGCTATTTATAATAAACATCCCTCTAAGTATTAGGCTCATAGAAAGAAAATAACTCACTGAAGATATTGCATGTCTTTAGGCTTGTGAAAACTCTCAAATGTTTTGTTTCAATCTTATTATATTGTTCAAAAACATGCCTGCATTCGCTAGAAAAACATTTTCTACCCAGAGTACGCCACGTGGAGGCTGCAGGTACAAGATTTTGTACTCCTTTTCTTGTTAAAAAAAAATCTCACCTATTTACATATCTCACCTATTTACATATATACAAGTTGCACTTAGTAGCAAATCTTATTTTAAGGACTTTGCTGCAATGCATCCAAAAAAAATATTCATTGACAGGGTTGCTTCTGTTTCCTGCATCTAACACGCTGTCCAAAAGATCCGTCCAAGGGTATTTTACGTGTTCTTCGTGACGAGCATATCCGAAGTACCATAAAACACTTGCAACGTGAGCACAAGTACCTAAAGTTCTTGCACCCGACTTACAAGTGCAATAGTAACCACGGATAGGTTGCTGCTGTTCACCTCTATTTTCTTCAAGATCATAAAGTATCCATAGCTGCTGTCGCGTAGCATTTCGAAATCTGGAATAAATGCGCATTCTTATTAAACCAGGTTCATTCATCAAAGCATCTAGTTGTAATTCTTCATTACCATCTCTATGGACTTTATCCTGAATATAAGATGGTGCCAAGTTTATTTGGTATACCCCGAATGTCAAGTGACGCAAACACTCCATAGAAAGATGAGGAAAATATGGAAGATCGTTTTCGTTTAAATGCACCCACTGTGCGTTTCTTCGGAAAAGTTCCTCTTCTTCAACCCTTGTTTTTAATTCATTTGCTGTTTCAGCTTTTAATAACATTTCTGTTGCTAATTCAACTGTAGCTACTTCCATTTCTATTAAACCACGATATTTATTTATTATCGCGCCAGCAATGCGATAAAAATCACCAAGATGAGGAACATGTGTCATTGATATGGGTTTACCAAATATTTTAAAAATAGATTGCAAGTGCCCGTTTCGCGATTCTACTAACCATCTTATTTTTGTGATTAACCGAGCTTCGTTCGCATCCTCAGTAGAGAATTGTCGTTCATTACGACCCAACAACGGTGGCATTTTGGGTATTAAACCCATCCGTTCAAGAAAAGGAATCGCATCGCGATACCCTCTATCAACAATAATTATATCGCCTTCGTCTAACCATTCTCTGATTTGAGCACCATCTCTTTCACATTCTTGTATTAAAATGTTGGCGTCGTTATTTCGTGCGTCTGAAAAGTATGGTCCGTGAATGTCAAGAATGTATCCATTCGTTGACACCAAAAGAATGGGCTTAACAAGATGACAACTCTCGTGAAGATTAAACGATTGTCGTAAAGCTTGAAAATTGCTAGATTTCCCAATTTTTGCGTAAGTACCGTCGATGATGACAATTGCTTTACGATTTTCTGGTGTCGGATTGTATAATGTATTTGCAAAATCAGGTACATATCTCTCTATGAATTCTTGTCTCGTTATTGCGTTAAGTCCAATGTTTTGAGGAACAAATGATTCCATTAAAAATATTCTTACTTTACTAACAGCCATACTAACACTTTGTCTGCTGGGATAATTAAAAACAACTGAAAGAAATTAATTCATCTGGTAGACCTTGCCGCATTTTGCATAAAAATACTAAAAGGACTTTCTTTGAAATATATCTCTGACCTGGTACCAGTTGCGCTGGATCGAATAGAGAATATAAATCTCGAAATTGTTCCTTAGTTATTGGAGAAAATGATTTGAACTGATCGTCCGAAAAATCGCTTTCATATACGAATTTTTTTTTCGAATTTTTTTTCACAGAACCGCTGAGACCATTTAAAAACTTTAATAACTGAGGACCTTTAATACAATAAAATCTATTCATAAAACGAAGATGTTGCATGAGATCTGCAGGGATGAAACCGTGTTCATCTAAATGCTCTGGACAACACCTAACATTTTCTTGAACGTAAATGTCTTTCAGGACAAAAATGTTATCACGACATTCGTCTGAAAGTCGTACTACATTATCTATCCGATTGCAAATAAGGCACGTATGGCTCGATGTTTGCGTTAAGACATTAAGTCTTAAACAAGATGGATTATTTTCATTTTCATTAACTTCAATATTAATAAGTCGCTTGCATGTTATGCATACACGTGTATTAATACCAATTGCAAGCGGTGGAAAGCCTCTTTCTTCTCGCCAACGAATTGCAATTTCGCTCTTATCAACATTTTCTTCTCCTTCAAAAGATGACATTTGTCTAGGTTGAAAAACTGCATTACAAACATAGCAACGCATTTTGTTTATATTATTATTTACTTCAAGGTAGGAACACCAGTGCAATTATCGAAATGTACAATAGTATAAAGTAAGTATTGCAAAATACCCGCAATCTGAAACAACGATGCTATGCTAATATCTTTGAAAAATCAATCAAACTCTAAGGGCCGATTTCACCACCTGTGATTAGTGTAATAATTCGTGATTAAAGTATCTTAACCATCAGAATACGTTTCACCATAATCGAAATGATGATTAATGGAAAGTAATCACCGATTAACCTAATTATCAAAAATTGACTCGTTTAAGAACTTAAACAGCGATTTAACAGAAAAAATATTATTTTCATACCATATGTGGTGTTAAAATTACAAGCAATATTTTTAACTGACACCTATTGAAAATAAATACGAGTAATTATACATGTAGATTTGGACACATGTAAATACACGAAGAAAAGTTTTTACACGTATAATAATGTTGGCACTTATTAGGACCCTTACCACTATCAAATTATAAAATATAAGTAAAATCAAAATTTTGTCAGTGCACGAGCCATGGAACGCCCCAAAAAATAAAAGTAGGAGAGAGAGAGAGAGAAAAAAATTCAAGAGTGTTGAATATCCAATCAGATTTTACGAACTCGGAAAAAGTTGTGGTTAAATAATTATGTTTATCTTTTAATCGACAATCAAAATAAAAGTAATTTCCATTCCGTTCCACGAAATTTGATAATAAATTTTTAATCACTGTTTACATAATCCCATGTACTTAATTCTCAAGAACCCATATATTTCTACTGAGACCAATTGTGATTGGCTATTAAAAATATTCATGCTAGAAGAAGTTGTATCATTGGTGAAATCGCGAGGTTTTTGTAAAAATATAAAAATAAAAATCTGTAGGGGCGCTGGATGTGCTCTAGGCTGAAATTCAAAATAATATTTTTTAAACATAACCTACAAATATATTAAAAAACTCACTGCCAAGACTCGAGAATTATATCGAAGTCAAGAATCGACTACCCCGAGTCTGCGCAATAAGTTCTGTAATGTATTTGGAGGTTATGTTAAAAACTTTATTATTGTAAAAAAGTGGAATTATACAATGTTTCTTATTAATATAATGGTTTCAAAAATTGCTACAAATTTTACAGTCTAACGTAAAATCAGAATATATGTAGACAAGTAGTCCTTCAATCCAGGAGAATATGTTTTGAAAAATTTCTTATGCATTATTTTTTTAATTTTGGCCTAGATGACATCCAGCGCCCCTTCAGTTTTCAGTCAACATTCAACTCAAGAGAACCTATGGGCTGTGTTAAACGGAAGCGCACAACAAAATCTATATCGAAAATGATGACAAAATTTAATCGTAAAACTCGGCCATTTCTAATGATTACAAACCATTTCGATTTGAAGGTTATAATTTCCATGTCAATATCTTTGTATTAATCGCTCATTAACTTATTAAACGGTCAAATTTGGGCAATTAAGTTAATCGGTGATTACTTTCCTTTAATCACCACTAGAATTATGGTGGAACGCATTCTTATAATTTAGATTGTTTAATCATGAAATATTACATTAATTAAAGGTGGTGGAATAGTAGTAACTGTTAATCGTCGTTTAAAATATAATCCTAATTATTTAATCACGATATTAATTCTCCATGGTGAAATCGGCCCTAAAAATGTGTTTAAATAATGTACTCTACAATATTTTAAACAATGATTAACATATTCTTAATCCAGATATTGTAGGATATACAGTAAGCTGGTAACAAATGTTGCCTTTCAAGCGATGTCATGAGCTGATGAAAGAAATCATATATGTGACGCTCCAAAGCGAAAGGGACCATCTTCAAAATAATATCAGGCGCAGTCTTCCGTGCGCAGAACACAACACAAAGAGGGAGCCATATGATATTAGGAAGATTGTATGTACTGCTTATGCTATACTTACTTTATACTATTGTACATATCGATATTCGCACTGGTGTTCCTACCCTTTCACCATTTGGCGTCATTCACACGAAAACACATATAAAGTCAATACAGTTTAAAGGCAAGAATTACATACTATAAGATTTTTAAACATAATAAACTGTTTACTATTTTTAATAGTTTTCTTTGGTTGAAATGGATTTTTTACTTTTTTCACTTTAAATCTTAAGGGGTTGTTTTTTTCATAAGGGTACTTTTTTATTTTGAACATTGCACTGAAAATCACGGAAGATTAAATAATTACTTCCAGTCGATTTTCAAAAGTCTTTCTCTGTTTAAACTGTTCATTTATCTGGTTTACTGGATTTATTTAAAATATAAGAGGGGTTGCTTTTTGTTGTTGTTGTTGGGGTTGTTTGTAAGGGTAAATATGACATCTCATATGTATTAGTAAATGAAAAGTCAATATTTTATTTATAAAAATATTTTCTGTGATTAAAATAGTTTTTTCCTTTTCTATATGGTTTTAACTGTACAAGGGGTAGTTTTTGAGGGTTGATATTTTACATTTTTATTTGTTTAACATTAAGAGTTCTCTCTTTATGTATATTGGTGACTTCTGACATTAAACTTACCAAAAATAATGGTTTATTTGGCTAAAAGCACTGAACTGTTCATTTCATGCCTTAGACAGGGGGTACTTTCACCCCCTGTTTTCAGCCAAACAAGTGAAGTTTTGAGTTTAACAAAATTATATCTTTAATTAGGACACTTAGAACTACTAATTCTGAAAATTTGAACAAAATTAACGGTAAGCCAATTCCAATGCATTTTGTGCGGTGTCCTTTCAAAAGCTATTGATTTTTGAGAGAGAGATATGCAAAAAAACAGTGTTCGCCACTATACCTTACACTCACCTACCGAATTTCAACCCTAAAAATAATAATGTTAACAATAAAATTAAAACCTTTGTCAATATCAGATTCATCAGTATAGGTTGCTTTTCTCCTCGTTCCTGAAGAATGAGATTTTTTCTGTAGTTTATTAAAATTGTTGAGAGATTTTTTGCTTCGGTTTAATTCAGGTGACATAGAATGAAGATCATCTAATAAAAAGAGTGATTTGTAAAATAAAATATTTCATTCTCAACAATGAGAAAAACAATTTTTTCCTCATAGACATGAAAAAGTGTCTTCTTGGCACAACACATCCAGTTAAAAAGTTAATATATTGTTGAGAAAATTTAAAGTCTCATAAAAATTTTCATTTAAAAAAGAAACCGGAATTTAGGCATAAATTTTAAAAATAATAAAATTATAACCTTCGTCAATATCAGATTCATTAGTATAGGTTGATTTTCTCTTCGCTCCCGGAGAATGAGATTTTTTCTGTAGTTTATTAAAATTCTTAACAGATTTTTTGTTTCGGTTTAATTCAGGTGATATAGAATGAAGATGATCTAATAAAAAAAGTGATTTGTAAAATAAAATATTTTATTTTCAACAATGAGAAAAATAAACTCTATAATCTTAATTAAAATAATATCTGAAGTTATGTTAATTAGTCTAGAGATGAGTCTTAATTAGAAAATTCTACAAAATTAAAAAGTTAATATATTTTTAAGAAAATTCTATGTAATTTAACGTCTCATAAAGATTTATAATTAAAGCCAGGTTTTAGAAGAAATTTTTTGGAAGAAATTTTAATAATAATAATAAATCATTACCTTCTTCATTACTAGATTCAGGTTCACTAGTTGATTTTTGGTTCGATCTTGAAGAATGTGATGTTTTAGGATCTTCAACAAATTGATCAGCAGGAGGTAATTTGCCCATAATTGAGTGATAAGTATTATTCACATATTATTTATTTCGCCTTAATTCAGGAGATATAAGAAGATCATCTAATAAAAAAAGTTATTTGTAAATCAAAATATTTGATTTTTAAGTATATTCAAACAAATTTAAAGTCTTTTAAAAAACTAAATTTAAAACAAGGTATCGATTTTTTGGATAAAATTTTTAAAAAAATAACGAAGAATGGATTGCAATTTTAATTATAGAAGAGTGTTATCACTTTAAATAAATGTCCGGAGTTATGTGACATTCTGTTCATTTTTGTGGTGTACATATTTAAAGTTTGTTTTCACCCTACTTTTCAAAATTTATTCGTAAAAGAAGATATCATCTTTTAAGTATATTTTTTAAATTTCTTTTCATCACGATTATTTAGGTCCTTATTTAGTTTCCCTGAAGAGAAGCTTAAATGTATTTGCTAAATATCTTGAACCAGATTTTTTATGTTTGTTGTTAAAGCCAAAAATGCACCCTGGAACGAAGTGTTAAATAATGGGTGGGGTGATATGTTAAATGTATTTTTACACGTAGTTAAAAATATTAAATATTCTAAAGATTAATTTTAATTATTTTAACTACTATTAAAATATTCAATTTTACACACAGAAAAGTGTGTGTAAAGGACTTTATTTTATGACGGTGTGTAAAGTGTTACTTTACATACCGCTAACAGTGCGTAAAGTGAATTGCAGTGTGTAAAGTGATTTTCAGTGTGTAAAATTATTACTTTACGCATTCTTGTGACTGTTTGATGAGAAACCATGAATTAAAACATTTTAACAATAATTTACAATCACATTTTTTACTTTAACTTCTAGAAAACTTCATTTAACAGTTTCCCCACTACGCCAGAACTTTCATTAATATTGTCAATATTGATGCAAGTTTATAGACATGAAAAGTGTCTTTTTGGGTCCTGTTTTGGGCAAATAAAGTAGCACTTTTTCAAGCAGTTGTGGACAATTGCCGTAAAAATACTTTTTATAGCAGCTAACTTCCTTATGACAGTTTAATGAGATTGAAATTTATAATCAGATTAGTATAGAAATTAATATTGAGATTGAAAGATTGTATGGTTGAGAGATTTGGATTGAGAGATTGAGATTGAAAAACTGAATGATTGAGAGATTAAGGGACTGAATGATTACAAGATTGAGATTGAACGATTGAATGATGATGTGATTGAAGGATTGAGATTTAGAGGTTTACTTTTTCATATTAATGGCAAAAAAATAGCGTATGCGACTAGCACGTAGCAGTTTTTAGGTTCGGATACTTTTAATACACAGCTGTCTGTGCGACTTGGGCTCAACTTCGTCACACTAACGAAAGCTCGTATTGAAAACGACGTCCTAACCTAAAAACTATTGCTTTACGTTCTAACCACATAATATACTATTCTAGAACCCGAAGTAAAATATTTGTATTTATGTTAATTAGTCCAAAGATGTGTCAGTTAAAAAACTCCACAAAATTAAAATGTAAATATATCTTTAAGAAAATTCAAACTAATGTAAGGTCTCATAAAAATTTTAATTTAAAACAAGTATTTTAAATGATCATTTATTTTTTTGGCAGAAATTTTAATAATAAAAACAAATCATTACCTTCTTCATTACTAGATTCAGGTTCACTAGTTACATTTGGTTTCAATCTTGAAGAATGTAATGCTATTGCATTGCGTTTAGGATCTTTTACAAATTTTTTAACTTGAAGTGATTCTAGTGCTGTTAAATCAGTATTATCTGAAAAAATAACGATTGTTTATGTATTATAAGATGTATAAACAAGCATAAATAAAGTCGCTCTTGCAATGAAATTTTTTGAAAATATAGTCAGAAATTACGTTGATCGTCTAAACTGAGGAATAAAGAAGAATGCAGTAGCTCTAAGTTTATAAAGCGACTACGTCTGCGTTCTTCGTTTTTCTTTTGTTCATTTCCCTAGATAAAATTTCGGACAAATTCCGAATTAAATACGGACATATTAGTCCGAAAAATATCCGAAAATGATCCGCGTTAGTCTGATTTTAATCCGAAAGAAAACCATAGTCCGAAAACACTTTGGAGTAATCCTGAATATTTACGAATACAGTTTCTAATTAGTCCACAACAATCTGAATTGATGACCGGTACAAGATTCTTCTAAAATAAGTATGGAATTATCTGAAATCAATATGTAAAGAATACGGAATCAGTCCGCAACAATCCGAATTGAATTTAGTTAAAAAAAACTTAATCCGCAAAATGTCCTGAACAATCCGAACTCTGTAAGCAAGAAATCTGCTATTAGTCCGACACAATTTGAAATTAAGTGTGGCAAAATCCTATTTCGAAACAAGTACGAAACAATCCGATAGCTGTATGTGTATGATTAAATTTAAAATGTCATTTTCATGTCCTGCCCAAAAATCTGGAATACTAGTTCATATATAAAAGTTCTTAAAGTCAATTAATTTTCTTAATCACTCCTTTTACTTAAATTAACAATTCTTAGTCGCTAGAAATTCTTTGAAAAAATTTGGCAGAAGAATTAGAAGCAAAATGTCAGTGGTGTTCCCTGTCCGCACTTAAAGAATCAGAACTTTAACTATTAATAAAAATTGTTGTTTCTCACATTTTTAGTACAAGAAAAATCATTATGCACAACTGACAGTCTATATTTTAATATTTTAATTGAACTAACAGAATAATTTTGATACAGTGCTAGAAAAAAAATCAAAACCGCCTGTCCGTAAGTTTTATATTTTAAAGTAATTATCGCAAATTAATCAATGAAATGAATGAATAAAAGTTAATGAAAATCTGATATTGATTTGTAATTTATAAGCTGATTTTATTCTCATCATTCAAAAAAGATTATCAGTGAAATCTTTTTAAAAATGTCAGTGGTGTCCCTCAAATTTCATATGCTTGTTTGGTCTTCAAATGTATGTAATTTATAGCAAAACTTACTACAAATATTTTTCAAGTCATGTTGAAACATTCATTATTTTTATAACAAATATTTCAACTCTTTAAAGTTGTAAGAAATTATTTCACGAAATAATAAATGAAATCAGAAAATTTCTTATATTTTCTGCCTATCGTTTTTCACCTGATGAAAATTAAAATTTGCTTCCACCTGCTCAAACACTATTATTTTTGTCCAATATATATTTTAGTCAACCAAAATAGAGTATCATTAAGTTCAAAATCCAACATCGGAAAATGAAAGTTAGTAGCATCAAAAATGACATTTTAAATTTAATCACCCATATACTGAATCCGACAATTGTCTGCAACAATTGGGATTTATTCCAATTAGAAGGCATAATCTGAAACAATACGAAATCTGTTCGTAAAGAATCCGCCATTAGTCCGCTTCAATTTGAAATTAATGTGGTAAAATCATTTTCCCAAAACAAATACTGAACAATCCGAAATATGTTTGCTAAGAATTTGGAAATAGTCAGTCACCCAAATCATATTATATCACTGCTAAAAATTTCGGAATAAATTCGGTTACATTAGTGTGAATTAGTCCGATAATTATACGAAAAATGTCAGAAATCGATCCGTGCTAGTCTAACATTAAAAAATGTATCTAAAATAAATAAAGAATAATCCAAAATCAATATGTAAAGAATAAGAAATCAATCCGAAACAATCCGAATTATGATCGATCAAACACCCTATTTCGCTATGAGTCCGATACAATCTGGAATTTGTTTTCTAAACACAATGTATAATTAGTCCGCAACAATCCGGATTTAATCCAGTTAAAAGAATTAGGGCCGGTTTCACCAAAACTCATTAGAAGTTAATCAATGATTAAAGTTTTAACTGACCAATCATGAGCGGTTAAACTGACATTAATCATTGCATAACTTTTCATTAAAAATAGTAAAAATAAGTTTGGTATAATATGGGATTTGTAAATATATACAATCCAGAGACAGTCAAAAACAATCCATATTCGATGTCTTTTATCGTGTTGACATTTTATATGCAGTACTATTAATGAGCGGACGTATGCTTTGTACTCTAAGTGATTTTTAATAAAAAAAAGTAGTGAAAAAAGTAAAAAGTGTTATTGGATATGTGTGTTAACAGTATCAGAATGGCGTAATTTTTGTAAGGTATAGTGAAGGTTCATTTTTTTGCACGAGTTTCAATTATTCGTGCAGTTCACAAACATTCACCAGCTACATCACATGTTCAAATTGTAACAACGAATTAAGTGAAATTTTTTTCTATAATTTAAAATCATCACTTTTTTTCTTTTTGTTATTTTTCATAATTTTTAGTAGTTTTAATAAATGATTTTAACATTTATACTATATTTAAGTTGAATATATCAATCCGCAACAATACGTTAAAACTTTCGAAAATAATGTAATAGTACATTATGCAACAAGGGAGGAACGTCCGAGTTTATTACCTCGCACAATATTGGAAAACGAGTCATAGCACTCGCTTCGCTCGTGCTACGACTCGTTTTTCGATATTGTGCGAGGTCCTAAACGAGGTTACCTCCCTTGTTCCATACTTTGCTTTATACAACAAAGACGTATTATAGTTACACTATGCTACCTGTACCGGTGCATGCTAAGTTCTCCTATATAACCCAGCTAGTCAATAAAGTAACCATTATTGCCCTAGGGAGATAAAGGGTACTATATTGACCTGTGAGCGGTCAATAATGTACACTTTATCTTCCTAGGGCTATAATGGTTTCTTTATTGACTGCTGGGTTATAAGGAGGAACTTAGTACGCGCCTGTACAGGTAGATAAAGTGACCATAATGATCTAATAAAACAAGTGATTTGTAAAATAAAATATTTTATTTTCAACAATGAGAAAAATAAATTCTATAATCTTAATTAAAATAATATCTGAAGTTATGTTAATTAGTCTAGAGATGAGTCTTAATTAGAAAGCTCTACAAAATTAAAAAGGTAATATATTTTTAAGAAAATTCTATGTAATTTAACGTCTCATAAATATTTATAAATAAAACAAGGAACCAGTTTTTTGGAACAAATTTTAATAATAATAATAAATCATTACCTTCTTCATTACTAGATTCAGGTTCACTAGTTGATTTTTGGTTCGATCTTGAAGAATGTGATGTTTTAGGATCTTTAACAAATTGATCAGCTGGAGGTAATTTGCCCATAATGGAATGATGAGTATTATTCACGTATTGTTTATTTCGCCTTAATCCAGGAGATATAAGAAGAAGATCATCTAATAAAAAAAGTTATTTGTAAATCAAAATATTTGATTTTTAAGAATATTCAAAAAAAATTAAAGTCTTTTAAAAAAATAAATTTAAAACAAGGTATCGATTTTTTGGATAAAATTTTAAAAAATAAGAAAGAATTTATTGGGCAAATAAAGTAGCACTTTTTCAAACAGTTGTGGACAACTGTCGTAAAAAGACTTTTTGTGGCAGCTAACTACCGTAAAAAGATTTTTTATGACAGTTTGCTGCCATAAAAAACTCAAAATGAGTCAAAAGCGATATCATTTTGTGTTTATCATAAAATTACAATCACATTGGAAAAACTAAGAATTATTTATAAAAATACGAATTAAAATAATTGTTTATAATGAGTAAACATATGTTGCACTTGTCAAAACATTAATACTTGCAGTCAATTTATTGTTTTTATGAGAAATGAAGAAAAATTTTATGTTAGACACTTGTGAATTGACTGACAGGGATGGGCAACCATGTAACACGAAACATGCGAAGCACAAAAAAAATTACTAGAACATTGTCATTTTACTCATTTTGAGTCATTTGAAATTGCCGATTACTCATTTCTATTCCCAATATTTTTCTGTTTACTCTAACCGTTTTTTGGTTTCTGTAAAAATAACTTGGGAATGAACCTAATTTTATGAAAAATAAATTCCTTTTGATAAATAAGTGTACATTCCAAGATGCAACGTTTATGTAATATTTAGTGTAAAGCAATGCTTATTGATTACATTACACCGGCACACAAAAAAAAAATTTCGAGTGCGAAGACTGACACATGGTAGGTTTTCTTCCTTGGGGTGTATCTAAAGAGAAAAAAGTAGTCGGACCAAAAGTTTAGTGCTGGTTTTTTTATACGCCTAGTAAGATGGTGAAGTCTGAGAATATGATTTGCATGGGGATTTACTTAATTTTGATGTTTTAAACAGACTTTTCGCATATTTTTACTATTGATTTGAATTCAGTGACTTTAATTACATAAAAATTGAATACATACAAGATGTTAAAAATGGCGGATTCAAAATGTCGGACCTAAAATGGCGGGTTTTTAAAAAAATTCCTCTGATTTCCTTGAAAATCGTTTCTTGGGGGTTTTCGGGGTCGCTAATTATGAATTTGAAGTCGGTTTTTCAAAATTCAAAATGGCGGATCCAATATGGCGGACAAAAAAAGTAAAAATTAATCAGATCAACTTGAAAATCCTTTTTCTGGGGTTTTCGGGGTAGCTGAAAATGAATATGATGTTGGTTTTTAAAAATTCTAAACGTCATTTAATATGACTTACGATTTAAATTTTTGCATATGCTCTTCTGATTCTTGTTGCTTAGGTGTTTCCTAAAACCGCTAATTGTAAATTAGAATTTTTTCTATTTCTGAAATGTACCAAAAAAAGAATTTAAAATGAATCATGATAAAAACTCATTATGTACTGCAACAAAAATGAGTCCAAATTTTTTGCTATATAGTTATTTGTGAAAATAGAATTTTAAGTAATGTTTGATTTGTAAAATATTAGTTTCCGCGTTTTTTCTTTTTCTTCTATTTTTTCGACTAGGACATCATATTCATTTTCAGCTACCCCGAAAACCCCAGAAAAACGATTTTCAAGTGGATCTGATTAATTTTTAATTTTTTTTGTCCGCCATATTGGATCCGCCATTTTGAATTTTGAAAAACCGACTTCAAATTAATAATTAGCGACCCCGAAAACCCCCAAGAAAATCGTTTCTTGGGGGTTTTCCTCTGATTTCCTTGAAAATCGTTTCAAGGAAATCAGAGGAATTTTTTTAAAAACCCGCCATTTTAGGTCCGCCATTTTGGATCGGCCATTTTTAACATCTTGTATGTATTAAATTTTTATGTAATTAAAGTCACTGAATTCAAATCAATAGTAAAAATATGCGAAAAGTCTGTTTAAAACATCAAAATTAAGTAAATCCCCATGCAAATCATATTCTCAGACTTCACCGCCTTACTAGGCGTATAAAAAAAATACCAGCACTAAACTTTTGGTCCGACTACTTTTTTCTCTTTAGATACACCCCAAGGAAGAGAACCTACCATGTGTCAGTCTTCGCACTCGAAATTTTTTTTTTGTTGCCGGTGTTATTAACATTTAGGGTGAGAATGATAAGAATTACATAAATAAGCATTGATTTATACTAAATATTGCATAAATTGCATCTCGAAATGTGCATTTATTATAAAAGCTTTTCCATAAGATGCATTTTACTTCCTAAATTATTTCTAACAAATTAAGGAAGATCAATTCCATGAATTTTCCATGACATCCTTAACAAGTTTTTTATTTTTCAAAAGCTGCAAATAAACTCATTTGTTTTAAAGTTCCAGAAAATAAAAGAGATTGCATGCTTTTCCATACAAAAAACTAATTCGACGACTTTTACCTCACCTGTAGAAAATCCCTGACTGTTAAACACTCTGTAAGAGGAACCTAAAGTGAATTACACCAAATCTCTTTTAGATCATAAAATCGCCAGGGAACACATATAAAATATACAGAAAAAGACCAAACCATAATACATTTACATTAAACTACAAGAATAAAAAACGTGTAATGATCTTAATTTTTATAGCCAAAGGAATTGCTCGCCGAATAGAGTCCGGGTTAGAATATTAACTAAAATAGAATTAAAAGAAATAGAAAAATAGAATAAATAAAGCAAAATTATAAGTATAAAAGAAGTAAAAGAATAAAAGATTAAAAGATAAGAACAGAAAGATGTAGCATGCGAGAAAGAGAGAGGAAAGATAAGCAAGCGTTAGAGAGTGAGTGAGAGAGAGAGTAAGCGCAAGAGAGTTAACGCGAGTCTGCACCGCTGTCCTGGCGATTAAAAAGCTCGACACACTCCCCTGTGGCTACGCTGTAAAATTAAGAAAGGTTATTTCCCCATAAACGATGATAATTATCTACCCGAGACCGACGCTCATTATACGCGAGGGTAGGCTCTAGAAACTACCCCTAAATATCGGTACGGACGATAACTAGGGGTCGTGCACGCTAGGTCGATTTAGCAAAATCGAAAGAAACTAGATACCTCGATTCTAACGGTATTCATGCCCGACACGATATAGAGTTGCATATAAGAGAGAGGGAAAGTTTAAGGGCAGAAATACAAGCTTAATCTTCCCCCAAGTTGTACCTTGGGTCGAAGAATTTACCTGGTGTATCAACTCTGTGAAGGTCGAGATGTACCTCTTCTTCACAGGGTTAGTACACATTCTTATGTAGGAAATTCATTGCCTTGGTCTTACACGGCTGTACCCCTGCTTAGACCAGAGCAATGACAGGTGAAAAGAGAGAGAGAGAGAGAGAGAGAGAGAGAGAGAGAGAGAGAGAGAGAGAGAGAGAGAGAGAGAGAGAGAAACGCAGAGGCGAAGGGTGTTACTACTGCCCAGTTGTACCTGAGTCTTGAATACAACTCCTTCTAGGATGTACAAGCAAGCAGCCCCAGCCGTACCTGAGTTACCGCTGGCTTGCACCAGGTAAGAAAGGAAGATCTCATTCCTTGGGAGAGTCGTACCTCAACCTCGGCGTTAGATCGAAAGGTAAAATGGAGGTGAGAGAGAACCCACGTGATGCGCGGAAATGAGTGCGCCATCGGTACTCTCTACCTGTCCGCCGAGCAGTGAGCTCAGTAATATATATGAGCGATTCCACGTCAAGTGATCAAGGGGTCTTTTGGTGTAATGTTTATTTCAATAATTTTTTACTCTTAAACAAATAAACATACAAATTTGACAAAGTACATTTTGGAAAGGTTTTTTCATGCTCTTTCGATTGGAAATAAGCATTTTGAAAAAAAAAATTTTTTTGACCCAAAAAAATCAAAATTAAAAATAAATTTCAATTTTTGGGGGAGAAAGGTACGATTTTTTTTTTTTTTAAACGAAAGCTGAGGTTTTTTCCTAAAAGGACATATAAATGGTAAAGTGGGACTAGAATGTTTAAACATTGAAAAAAAGAGTTTTCTACTCGCCGGAGCGCTCAAAACCCGGTTTTTAGCTCCGTTTTGGAGAAAATTCTTTTTTTCAATATTTAAACATTCTAGTCCCACTTTATCATTTATATGTCCTTTTAGGAAAAAACCTCAGCTTTCGTTTAAAAAAAAAAAAAAAAAAAAAAATCGTACCTTTCTCCCCCAAAAATTGAAATTTATTTTTAATTTTGATTTTTTTGGGTCAAAAAAATTTTTTTTTTCAAAATGCTTATTTCCAATTGAAAGAGCATGAAAAAACCTTTCCAAAATGTACTTTGTCAAATTTGTATGTTTATTTGTTTAAGAATAAAAAATTATTGAAATAAGCATTGCACTGAAAAACACAAAAATTTAACCCCCTCCCCCTCGGAAAATAATGGACTGGGTAAAAAAATATTTTCACGAAAAATTACTATCTATGAGTACTACAAAAGCCCCAAGTTTTGCTACGATTGGAGAAAAATTTTTCTCCACCTTGATCACTTGACATGGAATCGCTCATATATATAAATATATATTACGCGTACAAAAATAAATGAATTTTACTCTTTCAAAAACCTTGAATTTTAAACGTCAAAATGATACAATATCATTACAAACGTGAACTTCAATAAAAACTTAAAACCATCCAAACCACAACCAACGCTGCTTGATTTAATGACACTACGCCATATCACTTAACAGCTGGGTAGATCAATTCATGCGCATATTGTGATTTTAGGTGCCATGGCGTTGCGTTATTAAATCAAGCAGCTTTGGTTGTGGTTTGGATTGAAGTTTAAGTTTTACATTCTTGTAGTTTAATGTAAATGTATTATGGTTTGATGGAATGAGATTGAGAGGTTCACTTTTTCATATCAGTGGCGAAAAAAATAGCGTATGCGGCTCTCATACGTAGCAATTTTTAGGTTCGGATACTTTCAATACTCGCTGTCTGTACGACTTCGGCTCGACTTGGACTTGACTCCGACTCGCTTGCGACTCATCTTCGCCTTACCTGCGTCGCACTAACGACAGCTCGTATGATCTCTGAATAACGAAATGAAAATAATTATATTAAAATATTTATTACTTTTCTTTAAATATGAGTGTAAAGTGGAGAAGGTACGAAAAAATGGCACTTTTTTTAGCAATTAGAAAATATTTAAAAAAGTATTGATAAATTCTTAAAAGTGCAAAAAGATTTATTGATTCATGTTTAAAATTAGTTGAATAATTATTCTTTAATAATAAAACTAGTAAAAATATATAAATAATAGATAAAAAAGGTTTTTAAAGTCGATCTACCAAATATCCTAATTTTGACGTTTTTATTAATTAATTACGAGAAGGTGGAATATACAAGAAAAATTGAGTTGAAAGTACGCGATTTCTGAATTGTTGCGTACTTTACAACTTAATAACTCTGTTTAAGAAAAATAAAAAAATTTGGCACTTTCACAACTTCTAAATAACAACGAAATCTGTACACTCAAAAATTTCCGTTTTAGTCCCGAGACTACTTTAAAAAATTTAAAGGTTTAAAAATTGCACACTTTTTCAGGTTAAAAATATTTATTTTCTTAAAATTGAAGTTGGTTTCTTGTTGATAATCACGTTTCGATCATAGTGTTTAAATTAACATCCAACTTCTATTTTAAGAAAATAAATATTTTTAACCTGAAAAAGTGTGCAATTTTTAAACCTTTATATTTTTTAAAGTAGTCCCAGGACCAAAACGAAAATTTTTAAGTGTATAGATTTCGTTGTTATTTAGAAGTTGTGAAAGTGCCAAATTTTTTTATTTTTCTTTAACAGAGTTATTAAGTTGTAAAGTACGCAAGAATTCAGAAATCGCGTACTTTCAAAGTTTCAACTCAATATTTATTGTATATAAGCGATTCCACGTCAAATGATCAAGGGGTCTTTTGGTGTAATGTTTATTTCAATAATTTTTTACTCTTAAACAATTAAACATACAAATTTGACAAAGTACATTTTGGTAAGGTTTTTTCATCCTCTTTCGATTGGAAATAAGCATTTTGAGGAAAAAATTTTGACCCAAAAAAATCAAAATTAAAAATAAATTTTAATTTTTGGGGGAGAGAGATACGATTTTTTTTTAACGAAAGCTGAGGTTTTTTTCTAAAAGGACATATAAATGATAAAGAGGGACTAGAATGTTTAAACATTGAAAAAAGAGGTTTCTACTCGCCGGAGCGTTTAAAAAAAATCGTATCTCTCTCCCCCCAAAAATTGAAATGTATTTTTAATTTTGGTTTTTTTGGGTCAAAAATTTTTTTTTCAAAATGCTTATTTCCAATCGAAAGAGGATGAAAAAACCTTTCCAAAATGTACTTTGTCAAATTTGTATCTTTAATTGTTTAAGAGTAAACAATTATTGAAATAAGCATTGTACTGGAAAACATAAAAATTTAACCCCCTCCCCCTCGGAAAATATTGGACTAGGTAAAAAAATATTTTTACGAAAAATTACCATCTATGAGTACTACAAAAGCCCCAAGTTTTGCTACGATTGGAGAAAAAATTTTCTCCACCTTGATCACTTGACATGAAATCGCTCATATTTAAAGGGAAAATTAAAAAAGTGATAAGAAATTCTGAAAGTTCATCAAAAATACTCTACATTCGGTGAGTTCTTATTTAATTCAATAATTCCACCTTTTCGTAATTAATTGATAAAAACGTCAAAATTAGGTTATTTGGTAGATCGACTTTAAAAACCTTTTTTATCTATTATTTTTATATTTTTACTAGTTTTATTATTAAAGAATAATTATTCAACTAATTTTAAACATGAATCAATAAATCTTTTTGCACTTTTAAGAATTTATTAATACTTTTTTAAATATTTTCTAATTGCTAAAAAAGTACCATTTTTCGCACCTTCTCCACTTTACACTCATATTTAAAGAAAAGTAATAAATATTTTAATATAATTATTTTCATTTCGTTATTCAGAGATCATACAGATTCAATTCTAAAAGTATCAATTTTTTTTAATTAGGCCGCAACGACTTTATTCGAAATATAATGGTTTGACCTCTTAGGCAAGTATTTTGACAAAAAACAAGACCGCTTACGTGAAATAAGGGGAATTTTTTTTTTTCAAATTTTAATTTATTAACTTCATAACTGTTCTTAAGCATTTGTTAAATAAAAACAAATCTTTAATTAACTAAATTACTCGTTTACGTGTACTTTAATTGATCTAATATTTAACACTTATCAGAAAATAGTTTTAGTAGACCGGAAATAGAATTTAACATTTAGCTCGTCATTTAACATTCCGTCTCAGCATGGGGCAAAATGAAAAAAAACAAAATTTTCAAAAAGAACAAACCATTTATTTTATGCAAAAATATCAGAAACTTTTTTATTGAAAGTTGTAAAGGACAAGTTGCCCTACAATATATTTGATTTTCCACAATCCGAAAAACACCTTCTGTAACCTCAAATAAAATAATAGGAGATTGTATGTTAACTAGTTTAGAGATGTGCCTTAGTTATAAAACTCCACAAAATTAAGAAGTTAATATATTTTTTAAAATTGTAATGATACGGCATTATTTTTATAATTTTATATATATATATATATATTACTGAGCTCACTGCTTAGCGGACAGGTATAGAGTACCGATAGCGCACCCGTTGCTGCACATCACGTGGGTTCTCTCACCTCACGCTACACCTTTCGTGGACCCAGCGATCCATAATACTTGGTTACTCGTACAATTTCCGCAGTTCGCCGTCGACCGGACAACCGTGTAAGACCAAGGCAATTAATTTCCTATATGAGAATGTGAACCAACCCTGTGAAGAAGGGGTACATCTCGACCTTCACAGAGTTGATGCACCAGGTCGATTCTTCGACCCAAGGTACATCTTGGGGAAGATGAAGCTTGTATTTCTACCCTTATCTCTCTTACTCTTTTATACGTAACTAAACTTCGTGTCGGCATGAATACCGTACTGTTGTTTAGGGGTAATTTCTAAAGTTTACCCTGGCGTGTAATAAGCGTCGGTCTCGGGTAGAAAATTATCATTTTGAGAAGTTAACTTTATTTCTTTTAATTCTAATTTAGTTAGTTTAGTTTTATTTGAATTGCTAGGTTGGGTTTTGATTGATTTTTGTAATATTATTTTTTGCATTATATCGAGTCTTTTATTTTCTTACTTATTGTTAATCTTCTTTTGATTTATTTCAAATTCATCTTCGTTAATTATTATTTTTGTATAATTTCTTTATTTGTTATGAATATATTTTCTTCCGAAGGTTTAAAACTCTGCTTTGTTACTGACTTCGCCCTTCCTATAGATATCACTAAATTGACTAACTAGCTTGCTTAAATTTTGTAATGACGCTTACGCCATTTTATTAATTTATTTGATAAAAGATAACGTAAATTCAAACCCGGACTCCTTCCGGCGAGCAAATACTTTGGCCTTAAAAACTAAGATCATTACAAAATATTCAAAAAAATTTAAAGTCTTTTAAAAAACCAAATTCAAAACGAGGTACCGCTTTTTTTGGAAGAAATGTAGTAGTCGTAGAAGTGAAAATTTTAATATTTCGTTAAATGATTCATAATAATAGAGACTGTTAAAAAATTAAAATAAGTTTAATTTCCATTCTTTTTTGTCAAATGACATAATAAAATTTCACCAAATCATTAACCTGGTAAAAAATGGTTTTAAAAAAACCTCCTTCTCAGAAAAGGGCCCATTTTGTCGAATTTTCGTATTTTTCAAAACGGAGGGGAGGTTAGTTTAAAAAATTTTAACCCTATTGGTTTTTCATCTTTAAGGTGCCCCAAACTCAAAACAATTCTTATCTCAATAATTTCCCAGAAAAACCAGAGATATCACCAGGAACTGGTATTACAATCTTTAATTTCGTTTTTCTCGAACTGAGGTTTTGGCCTTCTAAACTTTGAAATTCTGTAACTCATCGAGTTTTCAACCAAATGAGTTTTATGACCACTCAAAAATTTTCCAAATTTTGCAAGGAATTCGCCCATGTGGATAAGTCCAACAGTGACAAAATATGCCCTTTTCATGTAGACATCCACATATTTTTGAGAATATTCAAAAAATTTAAATTATTATAAAACTAAATTTAAAACAAGATACCAACTTTTTGGGATGAAATTTCAATAATAATAATAAAATTAATACCTCTATCAGTGTCTGATTCATCAGAATATAATACTAATCCACTCGTTCCCGAAGAATGAAATTTTTTCTGTGGTTGATTATAATTTTTAACAGATTCTTTATTTCGAGATAATTCAGGAGACATAGGATGAAAAAGTGATTTGTAAAATAATTTTTTTTATTTTCAACAATGAGAAAAATAAATTCTATAATCTTAATTAAAATAATATCAGAATTTATGTTAATTAGTCCAGAGATGTATCTTACTTAAAAACCCCACAAAATAAAAAATTTAGTATATATTCGAGCGATTCCATGTCAAGTGATCAAGGTGGACAAACATTTTTCTCCAATCGCGTCTATACTTGGGGCTTTTGTAGTACCTACTATTGGATAAAGATTTTTGGTGAAAATATTTTTGAACTTAGTACAATATTTTCCGAGGGGAAGGGGGTAAAAGTTTTGGGGTTTTCGGTACAATGCTTATTTTGATAATTTTTTACTCTTAAACAATTAAACATAAAAATTTGGCCAAGTACAGTTTTGAAAGGTTTTTTCATGCTCTTTCGATTGGAAATAAGCATTTTGAAAAACATAAATTTTTTGTTCTACAAAAATTAAAAATAAAATTTAATTTTTTGGGAACAAAAAAAATTTATAATTTTTTTTAACGATCGCTGAGGTTTTTTTTACTAAAAAGACATATATATATATACAAAAGTGGGCCTAGAATGTTTGAACATTGAAAAGAGAGATTTCGACTGACTGGAGAGCTAAGAATCTCTTTTTTCAATGTTTAAACATCCCTGCCCACTTTTGCATATATATGTACTTTTAGTAAAAAATTTCAGCTTTCGTTTAAAAAAAATCGCATCCTTCCCCCCAAAAAATTAAAATTGATTTTTAATTTTGATTTTTTACGTCAAAATTTTTTTTAAATGATTATTTCCAATCGAAAGTGCATGATAAAACCTTTCGAAACTGTACTTGGCCAAATTTTTATGTTTAATTGTCTTAAGAGTAAAAAAATATGAAAATAAACATTGCACCCCTTAATTACTTGACTTGGAATCGCTCATTTAAGAAAATTCAAAGTAAAAAAGATTTCATAAAAATTTAAGGGGGAAGTCTGTTGTGACGAAGGAAAAACAGGCTGATTTTTTCGGATTTTTTTCGAACAAAATATGACTGGTAAATTAAATTAAATCATCTTATAAATTGCAAGGTTTAAATTAATAATAATATTAATAATAATACCTTCATCAGTGTCTGATTCATCAGAATATGATACTAATCTACTCGTTCCCGAAGTATGAGATTTGTTCTGTAGTTGATTATAATCCTTAAAAGATTCTTTATTTCGAAAAACTTTAGCTGACATAGGATGAACATCATCTAATAAAAAAAGAAATTTGTAATCAAGTAAAATAATATCAGAATTTATGTCAAAATAATAATTTAAGGTCTCATAAAAAATTTTCTTTATAGGTACATCGGTTGAAAGTACGTACTTCCCGCTTCTTTTTTGCAGCAGGGTCAGACCAACTCAACTGTGTAAAAAAAATTCCATTGTTTTCTAGAATGTGAAAACTTTTTTAAAAATCTGTAGTTTACAACATTTTTCAAAAAAATTTATAAGTCAAAAGCCATTGACATTGAATAAATGAAACTTACACTGATTACACAAAAATTGTCCACTCTTTTAAAAAAAAATGTTTGCATGATTGTAAATTTAAAAATTTCATATTTTTAATACCAATTTTATAAACAATTTGAATTATTAATGTGTTCTACCCCTCCAATTACAATGAAACTTATACGAAGTGTCTCTCGAAGCCCCTAAAAAAATTTTGGTATTTACAATTTGGAATGTACAAAACGAATATTTTATTAAAAACTAGCGCCAACTCCATCATGAGAAATATTTAATTGTAGTGGAAAATTCAGTCTAGAGGTTACGAATATTATTTGTTTTCGAGTTAATAATTTTTTTCAAATTTTGTAATATTTTTGTTAATGCAAAAAATAACAAAAATTTCAAAAAACAGTAATAGTGTTTTTTTGTTTTGTTGTGAACTACAGATTTTTATAAAAGCTTTAACATTCTAGAAAATCAATGAAATTTTTTTTAAATTTAAATAAATTTCTGTTTAAATGAAAGTTTATAAAATTGCGCATCGATCAGATCAAATCTAATATCTATGAGTTTCATTGCAATTAGAGGGGTAGGACACATAAATAATTCAAACTGTTTATAAAATTATTATTAAAAATATGGAATTTTTAAATTTACAATCTTGCAAATATTTTCTTTTAAAAGAGTGGACAATTTTGTGTAATCAGTATAATTTTATTAATTTATTGTCAATGGAGCAAAAGAATTCTTTGTTGGTAAATTACTATTGTTGGTACCCTGGTAAAAATTTCGGACAGATTAGCACGAATTCGTCCGAAAATTGTACGAAAATGAGACGCGTTCGTCTAATATCAAACCGAACGAAAACCTGAATCCGAAAACACTCCGGAGCAACCCTGAATGTCTATGAATTCAGTGCGTAATTAGTCCGCAACAATCCGAGATTAATCTAGTTAAAAAACTTAATCCGTAAAATGTCCGGAGCAATCTGTAAGCAATAATTTATAAATTTATAATATAATATAATTATAAATTTATAAATAAATTTATTATAATATTTTAATGCATTGTTTAATTTATACACGGAAAAAAAGTACGTGAAATTTTCATTGACTCGGTGCTTGACTTTTGGATACGACACAAAATACTAAAAACAGTCTAGTATTTTTGCATAAGAGTTTCAAAAGCAGTAAATCAAAATTTCTAGTACCTTGCTTGAGAATTTCATTGACTTTAAAACATTTGAATATTTCTGTAAAATAAAAAAAATAATTTCCACTAATTCACATAGTTTTTCTGAAATCCACTCATTCATTCACATATTTGAATAATTAATCACACAAACAGACAACAATTATTGTATCACTTTTCGACGTTTATCAACGCTTATAAACTAACCTATAACGCACATATATTCGCGTATTACTTAAATATAAACACACACTTAACACTTAAAAGTACGTATCGAATTGTCTTTATATACTACATGATGAAATCTTTCACGACTTGTGAAACATGCTATTTCACTGAAAACTGAGACTTACATAACATTCTGTTTTGTGAGAAACATAAAATAAAAAAATATTTTTTCGAAAGTCAATTCTTGAAGACAAATATATATTAACACTATTTGTTTTTCATAAAATAATAGTATATTCACATCTAAAATTAATACAAATGTAAACAGACGATCAGCTGTCATTTACTTTGGATAGAGTAGTAGTAAGTTTTTATTGGCTCTTATACTGGCTTTTCGCCGTGTATATCTGGCCATACTTTGGATAGAAAAGCGCAACGCACACTGCGCATGCTCTACAGAATTTTCAAGCGCAGTCAACTAAACTTTCCCGTACTTTATAAAACTGAGCAAATGACTTTTTGTTAAAATTTAAAAAAACACTGTTGCCCATACTAGTACTAGAATAATTCTAGGACTTTCTTATATTTTCTAATAAAAAGTATATGAAACAGCCTTGTATTTTGTGTCCTATCCAAAAGTCAAGCACTTTCAAGAAGGATTCACGTACTTTTATTTCCGTGCATATGGGGTATTCTAGGCCAAATCGTAAATTATTTTGCTTTTGCATCTTAAATTTTTTTAAACATTTTTTTTCTTTTAGTACTTTTTGAAATGAGCTACCTTGATTTTTTTTTAAATTTTTTCATAAAGCGGTTCAGGAGATACGGATTTTTGAAAAATTACATTTTTACGTAAATTTTTGATTTAAATGCTTATAACTCGGTCAAAAATTGATCAAATTGAACCTTATTATAATGAAAAGTTTTGTTTTCACGGGTAGTTTTTAATATAAATATTTTTAAAAAAATTAAAAACAATTTACAATAAGATTTACAAATTTTTAAATTAAAATTTCATTCTTAACTATGTATGTATCGATCAATTTTTTTAGAAATTTTTTGTGAGAAACTAGCACTAAATTAATGATTTTTAAGCCTTGTCCGATCGTAGGCAAACGATGGGATCTATTTATTTAAAAAATTTTAATCATGATATACGCAGTGGTGGCCAATGACGAACTTGCCATTTGACGAAATCACTCAAATTTTTCACAGAAAATGTGTTTTTAGACTGAGTCTCTCCAAATTTAACATCCTTTCTGTGTAAAATTGTGATTTGGTCAAATGACAAGTTAGTCATTGGCCACCACCGCGTATATAAAAATTAAATTTTTTTAAATAAATAGATCCCATCGTTTACCCCCGATCGGACAAGGCTTAAAAATCGTTAATTTAGTGCTAGTTTCTCACAAAAATTTTTGAAAAAAATTGATCAATACATACATAGTTAAAAATGAAATTTTAATTTAAAAATTTGTAAATCTTATTGTAAATTGTTTTTAATTTTTTTAAAAAATATATTAAAATTAAAAATTTATAAAGATAATTGAAATTTTTACAAGAATTAAAAAAAAATTTTAAACATAATTGAATTTCTGCGAAGAATTTAATTACTTTTAAAAATCATTAAAATTCTACAATCAGTTGTAACTTCTCAAAAATTCTTCAAATTATATCTTACAATTTACCGTTTTTTCATATTTTTTCAAACAAATTACGGACATTATTAAAAAAATCTGACTTTTACGTACTTTAAACAAATTTGTGGTCCTAGTTCGATCCCTATGCTTAAAATCCCGTATATTCCCATATAATTCCCGCTTTTTACGCATTTCCTGGACGCTGGACACCCTGTATATGTTCAATAATTGTTGTTAAGATTCGTAATTAGCAACCTCGAAAACCCTCAAAAACCAAGTTTTAGTCAAATCCATCCCCACGTGAAAATATTCTCGGGAGACTCCTGGGAAATTCTCGGGAGTTGATTCTTGGGAATTTCCCGGGAGTCAATTCCCGGGAATTTCTCGGGAATTTCCCAGAAAAATTCTCGCAAACATGTTAAAAACTATCGGGAAACGTTGCAGGAGCTCCTGAAGCAAAACTCTTGTTCAGGGGGTTAGAAATTGTTTGTAAATATTGTAAAAGTTTCAATTAACACCAGGAAGTGGTCAAGAGCATATTTAATGTTTAAGTTAATCATTTGCAGGTTAATTATTTATTTTAATGTATTCAAGTGTCAGTTTAAGGGACAGGTATTTTACCCACAACTTTTCCTTACTGAAAAATCTGCGAAGAAGCAAAAGTCGACCTCTATGCTCTCTCCGGGTACTTTTACCTGGATCTACGGCAAATCTCAATAACTTCTTGGAGAGAGTTATTGATATAGAACGTCTAAACGCCCGCCCTGCTGGAAGGATGTTCCGAAAATAAGGCTTTTAAAAAAAGGGAATTCAATTTTTCTTTTCCGGAACTTCTTGGGATTAAAGTAGACGAAAAGACGAAAATATCCATATATTTGACTTTTTAAAATAATAATATTAAACCATTTTGCAAAGCCCTCAAACTTGCTGTTTCTAAAAAGTAAAAAAAACATTTTTTCGTAAATTTAATGTAAAATTCACAAAAATCAATATATTTTGGCCGGTCTAGTCTTTTTTTCTTCAGAAACGTTCAAAGAATGAAACCTATTTGTTTAATTTAAAAAAATTTCATTTTTAATGTTAATCAGCAAAATTGCGGCCAATTGAATAAAAACTCTCTTCCAATTTTCTTTATAAAATGAATATGGAAGCAGATAAAAACAAATATATCGTTGGAAAGGTAATGAAACAAGCTTTCGAATGATGTAAATATCAAGTTTCTAAATTTATATACCTAGGCTTGGTAGCCTTTTAAACAAAGCGAAAAGCGTCCTGCCGGCAGGACCGGGTTTCATTATTTTGTGACTAAAAATTATATGAATTTTTGTAAAATTCAACTTCTTTAAGCTACCCTGCTCTTCGGTTTGAACTTACAAGCTCGACATTTACATGCGCTGAAAGCTTGTTTCATCACCTTTCCAACGATATATATTACTTTTTCATTATGTCAATCCATGTTAGTTTTATTTAGCGATTTCGGACGGACTAACATGAGTCTTTTTAGTCCTGCCGGAAGGACGTTGGACGTTCTACCATTAACCCAGAAATGTGAAAAACGACCACAGCAGAAGGTTTCCACGAATCTATACTTTGTACAGATAATTTCTCGTTAACCTTATAATGTAATAATAAATAAATTAACGTAATAAACCCCAGGAAGTTTCAAAATATCTACAGAGTTTTCAGGTCGTTTCTAGTCAATTTTATCAAAGAACATTACGTTAGATAGTTAAAATCGTTTATGAGAAACAATTATTTTATTTTCTACGATCAGTCAAAATCAAGTATCTACAAATTAATGATCCAATGTGTATCTTTAATAAAAAATTATAGATGTAATTTTGTTTTATTATAATTAAGCGCTGTTTGAATTTTTTTAATTCAATTTATCTAAATTATTTATTTACTTTATGCCTATTTATTTTTTATATACTTATTTGTTATTCATTATAGAAGAATGATTCAGATATTTTGAACAATAGTTTCATCTTTGAAATTAAACTTTTATTAAATTAAACTTGGTAATGATAAAAACTTTTTAAAGTGTTAAACAGATATTCAAAATTAGAATCATAAGAAAATTATTTCATGTTATGTTTATCTTGTAAAAATTTTAGGTTTTGATTTTTATTTTTCTTTCTTCGAGCATTTCTTTTTAATTTCTTTTATTTTTGACCGCAAACTGTCTTTTACTGCGCCATCGTCGCATAGCGTCCATTTAGATGTTCTAGCATTTGAACGAGCACATTCTGAAATATAATATAATAAATAATATACAATAAACAACGCTCATTAGTTTTATCTGAAAACAAATTAAATATATATAAAATAGAAAGTTATGGCTTTTTCAAACACATTCATTCAATTAATTTGCATTTTTACTTTTACATAAATCCAATTAAATTACTAATAACTGAAGTTACCAACGTTTTCGTGGACACAAAAAGAGAAAAAAAATAAAAACTAAGAAGCAAATAATTTTTTATGAATAGAAATCATTGTACTCATTACATCTTTAACATATTTTTAATCCAATCGGGGCGAAGAAGACAATAGTTGTAATAAAATTGAAGCTGTTTTAATTTCATTTGGTTCACGTCAATGTTAGTAACTCAGTTTCATTAAGATAATAATAAAACAATTCTTATGAGAATTCAAGACCAAACAGAAAATGCTTAAAAGTTGAATATTTTTCTTATATACTCTTACTTAAAATTGATGTTAGTACAAAACTTGGAATTCCGGTCTGTTCTTTTCCTTTTCCAATCAAGCTGCATTTTACCAAAAATTCTTCTTTAATTATCGAGCACATTAAAGATCGTGCTAAACTAGTTTGCGTCTTCGAATTTTTTATAACGGATTTAAGAACCTTCTTTTCTATATAGACGCCACTGTTCGGCTCTAACTCGCATACCTGAAATAAAAAGTCTTTATTTAAAAATGAAATATATATTAGTTGGCAATTTTTGGGTCTATTATGTTAACAATAATTTTTTAAATTTGATTTTAGATATCCAATTGAAGATGAATTTTATTTAGATTTATTTAATTTAGAACAACAATCTTTTACTTTACCCTCTAATTTTTAACACAAATAAAGT
Source organism: Leptopilina myrica (nomen nudum) (assembly GCA_032872475.1). Lineage (NCBI taxonomy): Eukaryota > Metazoa > Arthropoda > Insecta > Hymenoptera > Figitidae > Leptopilina > Leptopilina myrica (nomen nudum). The sequence goes on from CM065467.1 coordinate 12,504,026, forward strand.
AACAATAAATTTGGTATTTTTAATTTCTATTGGAATCTGAAAATTTCTTATCAAAAATTATAAAAAAAACTATAAATAAATATAAAGATCTATATTCAAGATTATTAAATTTATCATAAAACTAAAGTAACCTACTACTTTTACAATTTTTGCTTCCTCGTGAGGAAGCTTTGTAGTCGTTTAATTTATAAAATTTTTAAAAATCCTTCAAATAAATTTTCTTCTATATAGGACTATGTTATTTATGTATGAAAGTTTATAGAGGTAATGACAATTAAAGCAAAAAAATTACCTTTTTTTATCAAAAATTTAGTTCTTTCATCGAAATTATATTCCAGTACAATAAGATTTTACTCATTTTTTAATAATCTTATCCGTTGCATTAAAACGGATCGATTAGTATATATAAAGTATATATTGTATTTGAATTTATAGAATTAAACATAATTAAAACCAAAAATTCGCATTTTTATTAGAAATTTATTTCCCTCTTAAAAATCATGTTGCCTTATAATAAATTATTACTCTTGACTTAAAAACAAACTAAAAATCTTCATATCATCAAGACGAATCGATTGATGTATAAAAAGAATATATTTTATTAGCATTAATAGAATTAAATAAAATGAAAAAATTCACTTTATAGCAAATTTTTTGCTTATCGTAAAGAGGAAGCAAAATGTTCATGTAATGAACATCTTAATTCACAACTTGTTTTAAAAGAGTCAGCATTAAGAGACTGATGTATATTCTAAACAAATACACAGTAAAATTGATTTTTTTCTTATTACAAAATTTTAGTTAGATTTAACTGTCCTATTGACCCTGTTTTATAAAAAATCATTGAGTAGGGGAGACTGAGGCGAAAAGTTAAATTTTGCATAAATGATTTTTTTTGGCAATATAATCCACTTAGATGCAAATATTTGTATATCAATATTGTAGGGCAACTTGTCCTCTACAACTGTCAATAAAAAAGTTCCTGATATTTTCGCATAAAATACAGGTTTTGTCCTTTTTTGAAAATTTTGTTTTTTTCAACTTTTCGCCCCATGCTGGGGCGAAAAGTTAAGTTCTATTTTTAGCCTACTAAAACTATTTTCTGATAGGTGATCAGTATTAGATAAGTTAAAGTATACGTAAACAAGTAATTTAGTAAATAAAAGATCTTTGTTTATTTATTTTCGCCCCATGCTGGGGCGAAAAGTTAAGTTCTATTTTTAGCCTACTAAAACTATTTTCTGATAGGTGATAAGTATTAGATAAGTTAAAGTATACGTAAACAAGTAATTTAGTAAATAAAAGATCTTTGTTTATTTAACAAAAGCTTTAGAATAGTTGTAAAGTTAAAAAATTGAAATTTCAAAAAAAAATGTTTTGGTTTATTTCATGTGAACGGTCTTGTTTTTTGACAGAGTACTTGCCCAATGTTAAATAAATAATTTTTAAACAAATAAACCCAAAAAAACAAAAAATAAAAAAAAAATTTTTAATACATGTAAAAATACATTTAACTTTTCGCCCCAGGGTGCGTTTTTGGCTTTAACAACAAATATAAAAAATCTGACTAAAGATATTTAGCAAATACCTTTAGGTATCTCTTCAGGGGACCCAAATAATGAAGTAAAAAAATCGCGGTGAGAATAAATGCAAAAAATATACTTAAAAGTTGATATTTTCTTTTTCGAAAAAATTTTCAAAAGTAGGTTGAAAAAAAACTTTCAATATAGACACCACAAAAATTAACAGAATTGCACACAACTCCGGACATTTATTTAGGGTGATAATACCCTTTTGTAATTAAAATTACAATGCTGTAACTATTCCCGTTCGAAAGATAATGAATTTTAACGGTTTTGGCAGTTTAACTTTTCGCCCCAGTCTCCCCTAATATAAAAACATGTAATTTATTTTACCCCAGTACTAGTTTTCTTGAAAACGAAGATTTCCTCCATTTCTTTCTCATCATATTCACTGGGATCTGCAATTTGGTTAGTGTTTGTACTTCCAGGTCTGTGTACTTCGTCGTCCTCATCGTCAATAATGTCATTAATTTTTGAGGTGTTAATTGATGGCAGTGATGAAGTTACAGGATTTGCAGACTTTTGACTTTGATCTTTCGAACTGAAATCTATAACTGGAACTGCATTTGAATTTGTAGATATCGATAGTACATTTTCAAAATGAAGGCCAAATGCATGCTCATCGTCTCCATTTCCAACAGTGTTGTTAGTTTTTGGAGAAGGTAATGGAGATGAAGAAATGGTTGAAAGCTTTGCAACCTTCTGGCTCGTGGGCGCAAAAGGATCTAGCAAAGATGAAGTTGTTGCTATATCTGAGTGTAACGCTGACATTTCCGGGAATTCATCTTGTTCACCATTTTCCACTTGCTGAAAAAGTTTTTTAAATGATGAAATTGTTCTTAAAGTTGTAAATATATTTTTTTGAATAACATTATTAACAAAAGGAAGAAAGTTTGAAAGTAATAAGAATATTGACCGACTCGAAAATGATTTATTTTTTTAAAATTATGATCTACTTCAGATATTTTATGAACAATTGAAAAAATCACAATAGAATGTAGAAATTAATAAATTTAATTCAATTATTGTTTTTTCAAAATCATAAAAGAAATATTTACTATTCTTTAAGTTATATTTTTTTTATTTTTTATATAAATCAATTTTGTTTTATTTAAATAAATAATAATAATTATGTTTTGAATAAGTTACACATACCAGTTTAATATCTAGCAACACAGCGGATAATTTTTTCGTCAATTGCATTGCTGCAATTATTTTGCTTAAAAGCATGTTATCGTGACTAGACAGCTTCTATAAAAATTGAGTTCTTGTATTTCATATTTTATTATTAATTTATTTTATATTTTAGGGCAATTTTTATGCGTAACTAGATCACAAACGAATTTATGACTATATAATCTCGTTTTCATACAACTTTCAATTTAGTCTTTATAAAATGCATACATTAAAAAATTACATTTAGAAATAATTGATATTTATATTTTCTTATTTGCTATGTACCTTTTTTGATTTCCCATGATTAGTTTGATCATTGTTTGACCCAATAGAAAGTTTACGTTTTCTTGAATCTTTCCTTGCTTTCGCAGACAATTCCCGATGAAGTTTCTCTAAATAATCTTCGTCAGCTAAATAAATATTTTAGTGATTTGTAGAGGTTTCTTTATCTTTAATAAATATTCTCTAAACTTTAATTAATTCAAAATAAGAGAAAATACAATATTTAATTTATTAATATAAAATTTTTTATACATATTATACATATAAAATAAAATATTTAATAAAGTTGACAATTCTAATGCAAAATTAATTTTCTATTTTAATTAATTATAATGTATTAAAAAGAGAAAATAATTGTCCTTAATAACAGTGAGTTGGACAAAACTGATATTATATTTTTAAATTTTAAACTCAATTTTATTTCAATATTTTAAATTTTCTTTAAAAAAGCATTAATAGACAGTAAAAAGTTGTAACAAATTGAGAAGCTGACAGATTTTTTATTTTTTTTTAATTCGTATTTTCAAGACTCAGTTTTCTTTTAAAAATCAATTACTTTTATTATAAAAATTTATTTTGTAATTAAAATTGAACAATTTAAAAATTTAAACAATTTACAGACATTAAAAATAAAAACTTATATTTTCTTAATTTCAACATTTTTAACATACTTGAAATTCCAATCACTTTTCCAACATAAGTCTTCTTAACTGCTGCATGCTCGGGCCACAAATATTGGACACTTGATCCAATATTTATTTCGGGAAATTTTGAATCAAAAATAATCGAGTCCATGTAAATGATGGTATAATAACCGTCACCTTCCACAAGAACTAGTTCATCCATTTTTAAAAATAAATTAATCAAAATTAATTCGAGTGTAAATTACTAATCAACTTCTAACAAGAGGTTAGATGAAAATTGTTGTCTTTTGTTTCATGAACTATTTTCTATTACAAAACAAACTTCATAATATAAATTTTATAACTAACTTCAAGTGTATATAAACATTTGAATATCCATAAGTTAACAACAAAAATTCAAATAATTTTGTTTCGAAAAAAATTGAAACTTAAAAATTTGAATAAAGAATTTTTTTTAAATAATATAACAGTAAAAACAGGGTTGCTACGAATTCAGCATTTCAAAATTCCCTGACTTTTCCAGGTTTTCCAGATCATTTTTTTTAATTTCGCTGACCAAATTAGTTATTTGTTGTTTGCTTTTTTGTTTTAATAATTTCAATTTTAAAATGAATGTACTGAACATCATTAAATTCTTGCAAAGAATTTTATCAAAGAATTTGAGAATAATTCGATTCCTTCGAAGAATTTTATTATTTGTAAAAACAATTTAATTCTTGCGAAGAATTTTATTAAAATGATTGATAATCTTAATTAAATTCTTTGAAGAATTTGATTTAATTTTTTTCCAAATGAAGTTTCTTTAATAATTTTAATTGGTAATTTTCAAAATAATTAAATTTCATCAACAATTTATTTTAAATTTCTAAAATAATCGTGTTTCGTAATAATTGAAATTAAACATTTAATAATTGAATTTCATTAAAATTTCTAAAAAATTATTGATTAAGTCGATTTTTTTTAATAATTATAATTAATAATCATACCGTAAACATTTATTAAAATTTTTGCTGGAAAATTAAACTTTTTTAAACACTTTTATTTGAGTTTTTGTAAAGTATTAAATTCTTTTCAAGTATTTCTTGAAGTGTTTTTGAAAATATAGTTTTTTAAATTAATTTTAAGTAAAAATTTATAAAATAATTGAGGGGCTGGATGCTATAATGTGTTACGCGCTATTCATTTAACATGGCGCGTAACACATTATAGCATCCAGCCCCTCAATTAATTTAAACAAAGAATTTTTTCAACTTTTTAAAATAATCGTTACTATTCATAAAAAATAATTTAATTCTTGCGATAAATTTTACTATATACTTATAAAAATAATTGAAATGTTTCGAAGAATTTATTAAAATATTAGAAAATAATTGATTTTTTTTTTAAATTGTATAACTAATTAAGAAAATTTTAATTTTCGCGATTTCAGATACGTCAAATTAATTTTTGAAAAAAATATTTTATAAAATTCCCTGACATTTCCAGGTTCTCTAGGTTTTCTCTGACCGAGAACAAATTCCCTGACTATTCCAGGTTTTCAAGGTTTTTCCTGACCGTAGCAACCCTAAAAAAATTGTTGAATTGTCATGAAATTAAGAAACAGTATTTGTTGCAGATTGTTAAAATTTTCTAAATTAACCAATGATTAACTTTAATGAAAGAAAACTTACTGTAAAATAGACACAATTCTGAGGGAATAGTGTCTTATTTTTGAGCTAATATTTATTAAAAGTAAAAAACTAGATCAAAATACACGCGAACAACTTTTAAATATTTATTTAGTTTTTATACAAAATGCGGTGAAATCTATATAACAATTTATACGAAGTATAAATGTGCATAGACCCTTCATACAGTCCCGTCATTTTCCAAGTGTGATATTTTCCAAAACTTTATCGCTGCAGTTCCTTGAGTGAAAAAGATACATATATTTAAAACTAAAAAAACAATCAGTATAAAAATGATTTGCGTAATACCTCTTCTATATCAAAAACTCCTTTAGTTACTATTTCTGATAGATTGATTGCAGTAGTTATTTTATTAATTAAAACATCTTTTCCTTTTTTTAGGAGATCTATATCTTTTAGAAGTGCTTTGGCCATAATCACATTATCCTCTCTGGCTTTTGGAATAAATTTTGCTCTTAGCGTTTCAAGTTCTAACTTCTCCTCCTCTTTTATTTCTTCCTTAGTAGCGTTTTTCGATTTATATATCGCCATTCTCTTAGCCTTTTCTCTTTCTAAATTTTCTATCGATTCTGAAAAGAATTTTCATTTGAAATGTTGATATTTAAACAAGTATTGGACAATGGATCCAATATTTATTTACATTATTTTGATTTAAAAAGGTACATAAAATTATATTTATTTATTGTGTCTCAGAAAGTATACACATAATATGTTTAAAAATATATTAAATTTAACACCTACTCGATTGCATTACAAGCTTTCCCATTTTTATGTCGGAATCTTCAGAATCATTCGGAAACACAAACTGAAATTTCTCGCCGATTTTTACTTCAGAATCATCAGTAACTAGGATGGATGTTTTACTGATTATATAAAACTTTTCATCATTAGGAAAAGTGTCGAATAAAAAAAAACAACCGTTTGTTTGATTTGTCATCATTTTTAATTATTTTAAATAGATGCACTTGTTTATATTTTTATAACTGTTCCATGGGAATAGCTTACTAGAGTTGACACTAGACAACGGTTAAATGTCGTAAAGGCAGTTACACATTGTATGTATGTGAACCATGGAATGTGTAGTCACCTTAAAACTGAGTCTGTATAGATATTAGTCGCGTACACTAAACATGTGTCAAGCTGGGTCTAAATGTAAAGTCGAAATCATATATATGGCTTACTTTTTTATCCTTTTCTAACACACGTGTTATCAGGACAACATATGTAACAGTAAAGGACAAAACATATAGGCCATATATTATTTCGACTGTACATACTGTAATGGAGCGTTCAGACCTCTGCAGCCTGTCTGTCTGCAGGTTGCCATGGTAACGTACAAGAGTAAAAGAGTAAGGAAATTCAAATTTATTACACCTTCTCCCTTACTCTTATTGCTTCTGGCTTCGCAGACAGACAGCCTGCAGAGGTCTGAATGCTCCTTTTGACCAACGTATAACAGCTTCGCGAACGCAAAGCATGAGTTGGAAAAGGACACAGATACATATTTGTGTCCTTTTCTATCTCATACATCTTATTCACTATTGTGAATTAAAGTATTGTGATCTCTCATCAACTTCGCGAATGAGGCTGAGGCTGGAGTCCCATGGTAGCGTTTTGCTATGCGTTTGTAACTAGACCATTAGTGCAAATATAGCGAACCTATCAGGGTTGGAAAATGACGCGTCATTTTTTGTTTCTGACGTAGATTACAGGTAATTTATATTTAAGTAAATTACGTATATTACCCCCCACCATGAAAAAATGCATTGTTTTTCAGTTTTTGAGAAGTAATATACATATGTAATATACATAAACAACTCACGTAATTTACCTAAGGAATATTACGTTCCCAACCCTGGAACATACATCTCCATCACTCTCACTCTTATGGCCTAGCTACAAAACACAACGCAAAACGCTGCCATGGGACTGCACCCTGAGCTTTCGTTTATTATTGTGTAGTGGCCTTTATATTTTGTTTGTCACTGTGTTAAGTCTTAAGCCCTAAGCATATTTGAGTCGATTGCGGGAGACGGTTACGGGATATGTAACATTTGCATACATTTCACACGTGAGTCTTGTATTAATAAATAAATCATGCAACAAAAGAAAAGCAACTTTTTCGTTGTCAGTTGCAATCGCAAAATAAATGATAATCAACTGACGCTGGCTATTTATAAACATTGTGAAAATTTCATCCTGTTATGAAGACGATTTCAAGGTAGGAGAATAACATTTAATTTTCTAATTTGTAAATTATAATCGATTAATTAATGTAACGTATTTGATTCAATTTCTTAATTTAATGGCTTTAATAATTTATCGCGCTTAATTTGTTAGACGTTTTAAATGTAAGATTGAGTTGATTAAATTTAATGTAAGATTAAATATAATTAGAATCTAAACTTGTTATTAATTAAGAACAAATTTAAAAAAAAATTCTGCTTACAATTGGCATTTATTGCATTCTTATATATTAATGTTTTAGAGGAAAGAGAAAAAACAAACATGTTAGACAGGAAAAAATTTTGTTTTGCAGGCTAGTTTTCATTGCTCTTTCTTTGTGTCTTTCTTCGTCTCAATGTGCACTTGTTTTTTCGTCATCTCTCTTATCTAGCCAAAAAGAATAACATTTTTTTCCTATACACTTTGTTTACAATTCTTTCTCGAATTCAAAATTTATAGCAATGAAAGTCGACTTAGTTGAACGTGTTAATATTTTAAAATCTTTCTTATTTAAAGGTAAATATTTTTCCGGTAAAGTCATTAATCGAACATCATACAAGAGTCTGACAATTTAATGTGAAGAATAAATTGGTAAGTTAATATTTTTAATCTATTTAATGTTTTTGGAAAAAGAATTTTTAAGTAATAAAATATTATCAATTAATACAAAGTATTTGCAATTTATACATATAAAAGCTTTCATGTTAAATAGGCTAATTATATAAACTTAAAAAATGAAATAGTTTCTGTAATTTTGTAAATGTTACATAATTGAAACTAATTATTTCATTAACTCAATTGCGAATATATTATACCTAAGCTTTAAAATTTTTAATGTGATCAAAATTACCTAATCCTGATTTATTTTAATGTTCAGCTTAACAATTTTTCATTTTATTTTTTATTTTGTTATTACAAGTATCATACACGTTAGAATAACCTTTAAAAATCATTTAGATAAATTGCAGTGTAAAAACTTTCATTTTTGTCTTTTTTGTAATTTTCATATTAATTTTGCATTAATTTTAATAAGCAAAAATCAATTATTAAAGTTTCATCAATTGTTCCTTAAAAAATAAACATTTAATAATTTATACTTAAATGGAAATTAATCTATCAAAAAATATTAACTTGTTATAAATTGAATAAGCTGTAAACTCTATCCATTCATAATAACTAGATTTAAACTTTACAAAATAATAAATTTTTATTCTTAATTTCAGTACCTCCAATACTGCTTCTCTGACTCAGCCGAAATCAGCGCAGTCAGAGTTGATTGAGTGGAAAGTGTCGAAACCGTAAACGAATAGCAGTTCAAACGTCGTGGGATATTACATACATCTAGCCAAAGAATCAACTTTTGTCTTAGAATATTTATTCCACGTGAGTTATTTTGTTAGCATTATTATTACTACAGAAATTACAAATAGACAAAGGGGGTTGGTCCTTTTTCCCTCTTTCTCCCTAAAAATAGAAAAAAAACCCTTGGGCCATCCATAAACCACGTGGACAAAGTTGGAGACGGGGTTTTTCCAAAATGTTAAAAATAATTCAAAAATGTTATTACTTTTGAGTAAAACTCTGTCAGAAAATATGCGATTTGCATGGGGTCTTTGGATTAGGCTGTAATTTGGTAAAATTGTAGTATTGAATACTAGAAACTAGTGTGCCAAAATTTTTTTGAAAATTTTGAAATTTGTTGAAGTCACGCCATTTTGAATTTTTTCGTTATAATTTTTTTAAATCTTAATATTTCCGAAAGTTTTTGATGAAATTTAATAAAATTTGGAAGGCTTATACTTGAAATCATGTTTCTTCTGACTATCACAGAACAAACAGTAAAAAAAATTTTTTGTGCACAAAAAAAGTCAAAAAAATTTTTTGAAACTGTTTTGCCTGAGCGGGACCGTTTTTTGAGTTTTCTTGTCAATTAATAAAATATTTCTTATAATTTCACCTTTCATTTAAAAAAAAGAAATCGATGAAGACTCAAATAGTTTTCGAGATATTGCAATTTTTTGTGGAAGCGCGACCAAGTTTCGGTGCCAGCGCTGTGTTAGTGCCCGGGACGCGTAGCACAGTAGGATTCTTACACTTTACTGTTCAAAATTGTCTAGAGCCTACAAATTTTATCCGATTTTGATGTTCTTGGTCTTGAATGAAAAGAGATAAATTTTCTAAGAGTTTCCCCGTAACCCGTTGTTTCAATTTTTAATTGTTTATATATTTTTTTGTTACTCAAAGTTAACAATTTACAAGAATTTTTAAAAAAATCGTGTTTATTTTTAATTTTTCCATTTTTCATGATCGAAAGCAATTTAAATTAGTCTAGTATGACCAGCCGATAAATAATAATGCATAATTCAGTTTATTTAAATAATTCCGTTAATTAACAAATAGTTAAATCTGGTCCTTTAAAAAAAATTAAATTTTTTGCAGACAAATTTATGTTTATTTAAGTAATTTATGTCTATTTTGTTAAAAAATATTTTTAAAGTTAATAATTATCATTGTTATTAACAAATATTTTTATATAAAATATAAATAAAAAATTAATTAATCAATTTTTTATTACCTATTTATATCTTTATTTACATAAGCATAAATTTGTCTCTAAAAACTACAATTTTTTAAATAATTGTTAATAACAATGATAATTATAAACTTTAAAAATATTTTTTAACAAAATAGACATAAATTACTTAAATAAACATAAATTTGTCTCCAAGAATTTATTTTTTTTTAAAAGGACCAGATTGATCTATTTGTTAATTAACGGAATTATTTAAATAAACTGAATTATGCATTAGTAATTATCGAGTGGTCATACTAGACTAATTTAAATTGCTTTCGATCATGAAAAATGGAAAAATTAAAAATAAACACGATTTTTTTAAAAATTCTTGTAAATTGTTAACTTTGAGTAACAAAAAAATATATAAACAATTAAAAATTGAAACAACGGGTTACGGGGAAACTCTTAGAAAATTTATCTCCTTTCATTTAAGACCAAGAACATCAAAATCGGATAAAATTTGTAGGCTCTAGACAATTTTGAACAGTAAAGTGTATGAATCCTACTGTGGGACGCGTCCCGGGCACTAAACAGCGCTGGCACCGATTAAAAAAAAATTATAACAAGAAAATTCAAAATGGCGTAATTTCAGAAAATTTTAAAATTTTCAAAAAATTTTTGGTACACTAGTTTCTAGTATTCAATACTACAATTTCACCAAATTACAGCCTAATCCAAAGACCCCATGAAAATGGCATATTTTCTGACGGAGTCTTACCCTTTTGTCTTTAAATTTTAGGAAATACGTAATTGACAATATTGAATTTTAAAAAATTAGAAGTTAATTTTCATTTTTAAATTTACCTTTAAAGATTTTTCATTCTTTAATAATTGATTTTCAAAGATTGTAAAAAACCACATAAAATAAATTAATTATTTTCAATTAAATTTTACAGAATTTTAACTATTGAAACAGATTTTTATTATGGATAAATTTGAAAAATTTAATTATATTACATAATGATTCAAAACAATTTTTGAAAGATTTGTTTCTAGTTAATTTGCGCATTCTAAAAATCAAAATAAGTTGCACTTTTTAACTAAAAATTGTGGTCTTTTCTTACGACATTTGGAAGACAATTAAAAAAAGGCACAATTTTTTAAAATAATTCGAAAAAAGTGATAGTTTTCTTAATTTCTTTGACAAACAATTTTTTTCTGTCATTTTCCTGACTTCACTGACATGTGGCCACCCTGTTAATATAATATTATAATTATAGAAAAATAATGTGTTTAATTAATTTGTAGTGTTTATAAATTATTATTTTAATCATTAACATTTTTGTAATTTCTTGCTTTGAAATATGTTCAAAAATAATGTTTTCTATTTTTTAACATGCAGAAGTAAAGTACAAAAAAAGACTTATTTTTAAATGTGCAATTTCCACGTGGGCTAGTGTAAATGGGGAGGAGGTTTGACAAATGTCCACGATTGTCCACAACGGAGTGCGGGGGGTCAAAAATTGTTTACGTGATTTATGGACGGCCACATACAATTTTAGTTAAGAGAATGAATTTTATGATTAAAAATAACTTTTATGTAAAAATAATTAATTCATTGATTAATTTAATTGATAATTTTGTAGACACTACGATTTTTTCAGATTGGGCAATTATATTAGTTCAATCTGCTCAAAAATGTTTGAATTATATTATCTGTATTTTAATTTTACATTTTTAAATCTCAAGGAAGTTACTGCAAGCCCTTATGTAAAATCTTCTATGAATTAAGCTTTTTTTATTGACAACTATGGCGGTCAAACAAAATTTGAACTCGGGTAGTACTCAGAATAGCAAAAACTTTTGTTTGGCAAACTTAATTAAATAATATTATTTTTTTCCATAAAAATATTTAACATTCACATTAAATTTTCAAAATTAAGTGAATGCTGATAACTGAATATTAATTCCAGCATCATAATAAATACAAACTTGAAATAAACGAAAAAAATGTTTCTAAACAGGAATATTCTCAGCCTTTTATATCGTTCATGATGTCGTGTCTGCCGTACATTTCTAGATTTTCAAGAATCTATATCAGATTAACGATTCGAAAGTAAACCCATCTAACAGAAATATGGTAATGATCTATATTATAATTTTTAATTAATAGTAATTCTTTCGCAATACTGTTAAAGGTTCATATCACCACAAGCATTAAAACTTTTTATAGAAGACTAATTGGAAATGTAAATATGAATAAAGATTCGGGTTTGCATGAATCTACCCATACTTAAAATTATTAATTTTTAAACAAAAATGAAAAAATTTGTGGCATTTGAACCATTATGACGTCATAATTTGTGCAAAAAATGTATTCTAAAATTGCGATGTCATAATGGCTCAAATGTCCTTAAAAAGTGACATACATTGGATAGTTTTTGGTAATGGTAAAATAATAAAAATTAATAGTTTTACATCATTTTAAATGTGAAACTACCCACATATGGAAAACAAGTGGTTAAAAAAACATTTACAAGCTTCGTATCCATGTACTAAGTTTGCTACTCTTTTACGATTGCTACTATTTGTCACACGAAAGCTACCTTTTTCTATGTTTAAGAATTTACAATACTTTAAATTTGTTGATACTTGTGATAAAAATAATTTCACAAATTTTCATGAAATACTTGGAAACAATTAATTTAACACATTTTATTAAAATTCTCCCAAACCATTCAGTTATTTTTTAAAAAGTTTCGAAATTGAAAGATTTTCAATACCGTCAACTGTGGCTATTTTGTGTACGCGAGGTTTTTAATGAATAAAATTATTAAAATGAATTATTTTAATCTGATATTTTGTGAAATTAAAGTTTGAATACATGACAATAGAGGTCAATAAATGTTATTATTTAATTCTTTGTCAGTTAACAGAAAAAATTCCTAAACACGAAAAATTTGTGTCAAAATTTTTGAAAGAAAAGTGGAAAAAGTGAAAAACCAGGATTCTATAGGGCTATTTTGTGCACTTAAAAAGATCAAATATTTTTTCAAAAATGTCTCATTTAATAAGTAAAGAAGATTTTGTGCATTATTTTTATACATTTATGTCTTACTTTTTTGTAAAAAAAACTACAAATAATTTAACTAAAATCATTCAAACGATTAATACTTCAACTGATGCACAGCATAACCTCAAAAAATTAATTTTTATTAATATTTATAAGTTTTTGAAATTAGTTTTAAAGCTATTTTTCTCGTTTTCCTTAAAATAGCTTGAAAAGTATATTAAATATTAAACTATCATTTAATTAACCTTAAAATTATTAATTTCAAGATTTTGAAAAATATCATTCAAACGTTTAAAAATGCTCCTATTGAAATGATGTTTTTAAAGTTATTTACAAATGTTTAAATGATAATTTTATCATTATAATAATATATTATTATAAAATATACATTAAAAAAGAAAAAAGTGTTATTTAATATTTTAGTTACATATAATTTAAAGAAAGGTTGGTAGTTTTTAGTAAAACCAGATTTTAGCAAAATCTTAGTGTTTTATTTTACATTTTGTTGAATAATATTTATAGAAAAAATGTTTACTAGCACATTATTTTTTTAATTTACTCTGAATCAACTAGACAAAAGATTTAATGAAGCAGAAACAATAAAAAAATATTTAGGCAACATTATAAAAAGACAAAGTTCAATGTACAAAATAGCCCCATCCTGAGAGCTATTTTGTGCACGACTTTTAATGACTACAACTCAAACAAAATTTTTTTTTTCATTTTCCAACTCATAGGAAATCTTTAGAAGGATGTCTTCAATACATATAAAAAGTTGGTTTTCTTTATTCTTTTAATAAAAAATTTCTCAAAAGAATTCAAATACTTGAAAAAATGTATCATAAAATTTTATTCAAAGTATCCAATCATTATTTTCACAAAATTTTTGGCACTAAATTATTCTCAATATTTGTTATTTTAATGAAAATTTTTTAAATCAATTTAAATCTTTGGAAAATGTTTGAAAAAAGTTAATTATTTTCGACATATCTTCGATATCAAATTGTTTTTAATATCTAGTATTTTAATAAAATTTTGAAAAAGAATTCATTTATTTAAAAAAAATTTAATATAAATTCTCAAAAAATTAAATTATTTTTAGTACAATTTTAATTAAATTTCTTTTATTTTTTATCTATTATTTTCATAAATAATACAATTTTGATAGAAATTTAATAACTTAATTATTTATTTGAATTTAATTTTACTTATGTTTAATGGATTAAATTCCATTTATTTATTTATTTATATTTGTGCATGCATTTTATAATTATTACAAGAAAGCTCCGCTCGCAATTAAAAAAAAGTTTATACAAAAAACATTGAAACATTTTTCTCTCATAACGATCTAAAAGGAGTTTCCTAATTGAAATAACAAAAATTTTAACATTAATAAAATTATTTCCAACTATTTCTTAAAAATTTTATTAATAAAAAGATTCCATAGTCTTTTTTAAAGTTTCTATTTTAAGAAATATTCAATTAAAATTTTTATTTCAAAATCAATTGATTGGAATAATTTTATTGAAAAATTAATAAAAGTGATTAAATTTTTTAAGAATTACAGTTGTAATTTTTAGAAATTGGTAAAATTCAAAATGACTTTATTTGAAGTTATTTAAAGTATTTTAATTCCTCTGAAGAAATAAATCGATATTTATTTATCGATTTAAAAAAATTCTATTTTTGAATATAGTTTAATTTTCAAATTATGAAAAAATTTGGTCTTCAAATTCAATTTTTCGATAGTTACTTTCTTTTAGTCTCAATAATATTTTTTGATACTTTTTAAAAATTAATTATCGAGTATGAAGACTATAATTTTTTTTGACAAAAAATGTTTTCAAGAAATGGGCATTTAAATTTGTAGTTTCGAAATGTTACATTTATAAATCATAATAGACGTTAGCGGTTTTTAGTTTTTATTTGGATTGAGTTCCTCATTGGTATACTTCAATACTGTGGGAAAAATATACTTAGAATGCTCGGATCATTATAGACTTTCATATATATATATATATATATATAAAATGATAAATTATAGAAATCTATTAATAATAATTTTAAAAAATTGAATTTTTAAAATCTATTAAAAGTAGAAAATTTAAAAATTGCAGTAGTGGTATGACCCCTTAAATGTGTGATTTATAAACCATTTATTTATATTAAAACATTCTTTTTAGAGTTCAAATAGTGATAGTGACGATAATCAAGATTCATCGTTTCAATCTTCTGATTTTCAAAGTAGAAATGACGATGCAACTGAATCGACATCTTCAGAAACAACTTCTACACGAAACAGTCTGTTACGATCTTCTTCATTTGAAGTACATTTATCATCATCTGAATCATCGACAGTAATGATAGATAATAACTCTAATGATGGTGATGAAAACAGTAGTGGTAATAACGACAATGGTAGTGTAGGTAATGCCCCTAGCGACAATGATAAAAATACGAATGATAGTAGCGATAACGATAGAGACTATAATATTAGTGTATGTAATGAAAGTGACGATGACAGTAGCGATAACAGTAGAAATGATCATGACAGTAGCGATAACGATGGAGTTGATAATGATAGTGTAAGTAATGGTAGTGGCGATAATGGCGAAGATGATAATGATTCAAGCGATAACTATATATACAATAATAGTATCGACAGTGAGGTTGATAACGAAAATGATAATAAAAACCGTTGGCTCGATAACCCTATTTATCAAAACGCCAATATCTGTGGTGGTGAAGCTTTAAATCAAATTTTAAAAGTATATGTTTCAAATCGTTTAACTAAAAAAGCTTTGGGAGATATGTTAAACTTAATAAACTCGTTGTTACCCGATGATCACTCACTTCCAAAAACAAAATTTAAATTATTACAATTAATCGATAATATCTTACCCAAAGAAGCAGATTACACAACAAAACATAGGATTTGTTCTGACTGTCTCAATCTAATAGGAGAATGGTCTGATTCAGTAGATGTACAAGTTTGTCAACGTTGTCATGGTAGAAAGTTAAATAGTTTTTTCTTACAATTTAATGTTGAAACTGAATTACGAAACGCTTTTGAAGTGAGAGATCTTCATATTTTAATTGATTCGTTTCAGAATAAGTGTTTAAGCAGAAATCTGGATATTTTATATGATTTAACGTCTGGTTCAGAATATCGTCAGCTTAAAAGAATAGCTATACCTGGCCAATATGACTTGTTCTTAATCTGGTTCACTGATGGAGTTCAAAAATCCAAAAGTGGACGAAGTCAGATGTGGCCAGTATATGCTCAAATCGCGAATATATCACCGGAATTCCGAAGATCTTTTCAATTTGTGTGTGGCATTTTTTACGCGAACAAAGGTATTAAAAAACCCGAAATGAACTCATTTCTTACACCTTTTTCATTAATTCTAAATCATTTATTTCATTCTGGATTTGATTGGCTTCATCCAAACTTAAATCGAATAATTAGAAGTAAAGTAATTGCTCCGATTGCGAGTTTGGATGCCCCTGCGCGCTCATCTGTACAAAACATTTCGAATTACAATGGTGAATACGGTTGTGCAAGTTGTGAGGCTAAAGGAGAAAGTTGTCAAACGGGCGCTGGTTCAAATTGGATATATCCAGTATATCCTAAAGAGCCTCCTTTAAGAACATCTGTGCGCATGGCAATCCAAACCGCAATCGCTGAAAAATATGACAGTCTCAAACACTTCAGAGGCGTGAAAGGTGATTCAGTTGTAAACAATATACCTTACTTCGATAGATCAAAGGGAATTCCTCATGATTATATGCATGCTGTGCTTTTAGGTGAAATGTTAAAGCTTTTATCTCTTTGGACTGATTCTAGCAACCACGAGAAAGATTATTTTTTAAATAAAGAACAAAGAGATAAAATAGATAAAGTTTTAGAAACAATAACCCCGCCGGATGATGTGACTCGGACTCCTCGAAAACTATCGCAGTTAAAAGATTGGAAAGCCTCTGAACTCAGAGCATTCTTGTTCTATTATGGGCCAATCATTTTAAAAGATCGATTTAAAAAGTCGGAATATTATAATCATTTCTAAATGTTCGTTAAATCAATTCATTTATTGTCGAAAGAGGAAATTTTACCTGCAGAAATTGATCTCGCAAAATCTTTATTAAATATTTTCGTTATCGATGTTGCCCGATTGTATGGTCAAAATAAATGCTCGTATAATTTGCATCAATTAAAACATCTTGCAGATGATGTCCAAAAATGGGGACCGCTATGGGTTTGGTCGGCTTTTCATTCTGAAGATCATAACGGTGAGCTTGTCAGAATGTTACACGGGTCTAATAAAGTTGATATTGAGTTAGCCAACACGATTAAAATTTTTCAAGCTCAGCGTTGTATTAATCATCTTATGAATCCTGAAAAAACAATAAATGTTTTGCAGTATTGCACACATGGTCCACCCGTTGCTAATGTTATCACAGTATTCGAATTACGAGCTTTAAGTTCTGTAACACATCTCACACAAGATCAAATAATGGAAACACATACTCCGATTTTTAGTAGGTGTAAAATAAATAAAGATATTTTTACGTCGAAATTGTATACTCGTCAGAAGAAACGCACAAATTATTATGTGCAGTGTAAAGTAGAGGAATCAATTTATTTTTGTGCAATCAATTATTACATTACAATTCAAGGAATTTCATACGCAGTTATGAATAAACTTATTATTACAAACGATAGACGACAAGAAATTAAAAACGGAGAAATAGGTTTTAACCTAAATGAAAATATAATTCATGTTCGTGATTCTTATAGTATACTAATCGTTCCATTGAACAAAATAGTTTCAAAAGTTTTACGTGTAGAGAATTACATATGTACTTTTATAAATAACATGGAACGAAAGTGATATGTTTCTTTAGAAGACAATGTAAAAGTAACAATATCTTTATTTAAAAGATTGAGAATTTTATATAAAAAACCGAAGCCGGCATCGTTTACGATTGTTAATATTTATTTACTTAGATTTCAAAAACTGTTATTGTCCTCGAATTCGAAAAAGAGAATTTTTATGCTACTACTTAAACGTTATCAAAATAAAATTACTGCCATCGAAATTGGAGATTCGAAAAAATTCTGTGTAACATTTATATAAAAAACCGAAGCCGGCATCGTTTACGATCGTTAATATTTATTTACTTAGATTTCAAAAACTGCTATTGTCCTCGAATTCGAAAAAAGAGAATTTTTATGCTACTACTTAAACGTTATCAAAATAAAATTACTGCTATTGAAATTGGAGATTCAAAAAAAAAATCCGTGTCCTTTTTGTTCCACTTTTGCGTTTTATACTTCGAAAATGTGATGAAAAACAGACGAAAAAATTGTTATATTACTGAAATCGAAAATCGAAGTTGCGAATTTTATATAAAAAAATTAAACCGCCATCGCTTTAGCTGTGATTTGTATACTATATTCTATTGATTCGGTTCGCCTGTTAATTGTACTTCGTTCCAAAAAGATACTGCGCTTATTTTTATGAATTTAAAATAAAATAGCAAATAATTTTTGCTTATAAATATCAAACTTTTTATAAAATTTAAATATTTAAGTCAAAAAATTCATTATACTTCAAAGTCATAATTACGTAAATGATTACCATTGTTAAAAGTCTAATAAAACTTAAAAATAAAATGTGAAGTTTATTACGTTTATTTATTTATTTATTTATTTATTATTACGTTATAAGGTTAAACTGTTTCCGACGTTGACGATAAATTATTTGTAAAAAGTATAGATTCGTGGAAACCTTCTGCAGTGATCGTTTTTCACATTTCGGGGTTAACTCTCTCCAAGAAGTTATTGAGATTTGCCGTAGATCCAGGTAAAAGTACCCGGAGAGAGCATAGGGGTCGACTTTTGCTTTTTCACAGATTTTTCACTTAGGAAAAGTTGTGGGTAAAATACCTGTCCCTTAAACTGACACTGGAATACATTAAAATAAGTAATTAACCTGCAAATGATTAACTTAAACATTAAATATGCTCTTGACCACTTCCTGGTGTTAATTGAAACTTTTACAATATTTACAAACAATTTCTAACCCCCTGAACAAGAGTTTTGCTTCAGGAACTCCTGCAACGTTTCCCGATAGTTTTTAACATGTTTGCGAGAATTTTTCTGGGAAATTCCCGAGAAATTCCCGGGAATTGACTCCCGGGAAATTCCCAAGAATCAACTCCCGAGAATTTCCCAGGAGTCTCCCGAGAATATTTTCACGTGGGTCAATTTTCAAAATTTATATGTCCGTCATTTTGAAACCGCCATTTTGAATTTTGTAATAACGACCTTACATTCAATAAGCAACATTTAGCGAGCTCAAAAATGATAAATAACAATTAATAGAGAAGATAAAATTAATAAATAAGAGTGCCATAGTGTAACATTTTATGAGTATAAGTAGAGTGCGTGCACACATAAAAAAGTTGAGCTAAATACAATTTTTTGACTGATTCAGAACTTTTTCGTTTTTATGCTTTTAGTTGGCAGTTCTAGCTTTAATTTAAGCCTAATTAGAGACTTCTAGCACGTTGGCATCATTCTCTACACGTGATCAAAAAAGACCAAAAACAAGGTTTTTCGAGACTTTGAGTCCATTTTTCTCAAAATCTCGACGTCATGAGCACTTTTGTATGTCATATTTGTGTTTAGCGATGAAAATCCTATAAGAATATCATTGTCTGATCTTTGAATCATTTTTCATGACGACCAGTGTAATCAACCGTGCACATCATTATACCTCGACGTCAAACCTCCCGCTTAGATTATCTCACGTGCCAGAAAAATTCCAGGCTAAAAGGTCGCGAACCAAGTACCCTTGGTCCTACAACGCCCGCCAAGCGAGGCATTTACCTGACCGAGCTAATCTGTTGGTCCAGTTAAAATATTTAATCCCAAACAAGCATGGAACAATCCAAAATCTGTATGCAAAAAATCCATATAATAGTCAGCGGCAAACCAAATAATATCCGATCAAAACACTTCAGTCCGAAAAGAAGTCATATAATAATATAGAATTTGAAAATATATACAATCCATAGTCACTCCAAAACAATCCAAATTTAATTTAAAAACTTAATCCGGGATGATTTTGGTATAATATTGAATTTGTCCATTAAAAACAATTTGTATTAAATTCAGATAAATTCAAACTATAATTATCATTATTATGACAAAAATCTGACCATAACCAGATTAATTCCGAACTTAATCGGAATAATTGCACATTTGCAAGTTGCGCAGTTGTCAGACTAACATCGAACTAGATCGGACTGATTCCAGATTCACTGTTTATACAAAAACCGTATTGAGTTTGGAATTATCCTGACTAATTCCGAATAACAAAAATCTTATCATAAACAGATTGTTTCGGATTAGCTGCGAATTCACTGGATAAACCAACCGGATTACTTTTGCATTTAGTAATTGCATATGATCTGACTAACTTCGGACTAATTACGGATTTAATACATATTAAAAAAACTGTATTAATTTCAATCTTAATTCTGGGTGAAAAAACTGCACAATAAACCGCAGTGTTGCGAACAAATTCCGGATTAGTCTGCAATTGGTTCGACTTTTTATTTAAGGCATTTACTTATGGTAAACAAAACATTTACTTCTGCAGTCAATTTTTTTACAAAACTACTATTATTAGTTATCTTGTTTCAGTATTATTAACACGGATGTATTATTTTTGTGTCATTTCTTTTAGTGGCACTTCATAAATACTATTATAAATGTAAACTTCTATGCGAGCGTGGTATAGTATGGTTAGTGTATTCGTTTTTGGTGCGTTATAATGTTAGATAGGTGTAGGTTTGAATCCCAAGCGTTAGAAATTTTAAGTTAATGTAGATAAAATTGTGATAGGTATATTGAAAAATATGTTGAATGTACCATAAAATAATAATAATAATTAATCTTCATAATGGAATCATAAAAATGGGGTTGTTTGTCTCTCCGTAGGCCAACGTAAAGTGATTCTTTTTAGTAAGTAGTTAAGAAAATACTGCGAATGTCAGTTCAGTTCAAAAAAGAACTTTGTTTGTGCTTGTTCGAGTATTTTTGTAACGCCCGAGTAGTTGCAAATCCGTCCAGTAGAGGCGAGATTTTGTTTTCGTTCAGTTACCTACTTTTACCGTATCTTACAGCTAGAACACAGCATCTGTCAAATACTGAGAGTTTCTACCTTCTTTTCGCTATCGCTCGTGTGCAAAATTCTGTTTTTTATTTTTTAATGTTATTATTTTTAATAATACCCAAGATAGCACATAAGCTTGCAGAAAGCTTGCCGTGCAAGATTTGCAATATTTACATGCAAGTTTGCAGCAAGCTTGTGACAATATTGCACTACAAGCTTTCAGTAAGCTTGATAAACATATTTCATTCTAAATAATTAAAATGCACAAAACCGAAACCTTTAACCCAAAAAACCGACATTTTTAAGAAACCGAAAACAAATGACTGTAATATTTACATTAAAAACCGTTACAGAAGTACCGAAAACGAATTTTTTTTACAAGAATACAGAAAAGTATAAACAACTAATGTCGACATGTGTTACAAGTCACCTTCGTACTAGCTGAGTTGTAGCACTATGAACTGTTTTAGATTTTGCAATTTTTTCGTAAGCCCTTACAACTTTTTACATTTTTCATTTTTGATTCTCATACTACACAAAATTACCTAACCAAAAATACAAAGCTCATAAAAATAGGGGAAATTTTGGCTGAGTTATACTGGAGAATGTAAAAATCGTTTTAATTCACCTCGGTTTCCCCTACTGATTTTTTTGTCAGTAGTACTGTATGCTATACTTCAAATTAGAGGCGATAGGTGCGTAAAGATTATAAAAGTTATAACTGATAATTTTACGTGAAAACCGCCATATGTATAACTCACGAGACAGCTCGCAGCTAGATTTACTGTACGTAAGTTGATTTAGATTTCTCTAGCAGGAAATATTTCTCGGTCTTTACATTTCTAATCGTTTCGTAAAGGTTTTTAATTTATTTTATAGATAAGAATGTGTTCATTGCTAGTTTTTTAAGTGTTTTTAAATATCTGTTTATATTTTGTGTTTCCATTGCATAACTACGATTCAGATGATGAATAAAAAATTTAAATACTGATAATATTAGAGGAATGTAAGGTATCGTGGCGTGTAAGGAATGGTAGTGGACCTGTCAAATCTGGCATTTAACGTCACATCTGAAACGCCTTATCACTATGGTCGATGTCTTTTATCATGATGACATTTTATAAGCAGTAGTATTAATGAGCAAACGCGTGCTTTGTACTCTAAGTGATTTTGAATAAAAAAGTAGTGAAAAAAGTAAAAAGTGTTATTGGATATGTGTGTTAACAGTGCCAGAATGACAATTTTTTGAAAATTGAGTCAAATAAATGTATGTAACGTATTATTTAGACCTTGGACATCAGTTATTGGTACTTTAAATTTTTCTTAATTTGCGCTGTATAAAAGTAACACCATCTTATTTCCATCAATAGCTTGTAAGGTATGATGGCGTAATTTTTGTAACGTACAGTTGCGGATAATTTTTTTGCACGACTTTCAATTGTCTTTGCATTTTTGGTGTACTAATGCCTCTTGCTCCAATGCAACAATTCTCGAATATGCTACACTTGCGTTCTTCTCTTATTCTAGTTGCGTTCAAACAGTCACCAGCTACTTCACATGTCCAAATTGTAACCATAACTAAAGTGAATCATTTTATTCTATAATGTAAAATCATCAGTTTTTTCTCTTTTTGTTATTTTTCATCATTTTCTAGTAGTTTCAAAAAATGATTATAATATTACCAAAAAAAAGAAAAATTCAATAAACGAAGACTTAAAATTTTAAACCCTGACGATGGAGTAGAGTCTGGAGTCAGAAAATAATAAAAATTGAATTAGAAAAAATCAAAAATAAAAATAGAAATAAATACAAATTGGAAAAATTAGAAATAAAGTAAGTAAATGTTACATCCCGAGCGGAAGGCGAGGTTAAAAGGTTAGGTTAATAACTTTTTGGAGGAATGGTAGGCTGATTATGGTCAAGTTAGTAAAGCTTGACCTTTATTTTTAAGTAGGATCGTTTGTACTTGTCAAAACTACGGGTTTTGCGTTAAAACAAAAGAATATTCCCTTTTAATACATTTATTTAATGATTTAATAATTATATTACAAATAGTTACATAAATGTTACTTACTTTTAGTTACAGATTAGTCGTAGATTTAAGGTTATAGCGCTGGTCGGTATAAGTTTGGTTTTCAAGGTGTTGTTTCAATTTAATGAAACTTGGAAAGCTTGTTTTGTTACACTTATGTAACGTTCACAACTTTGAGACTTTTGCGTTTGTTTCAAGAGTTAATACCGCTTCTAAGTGTTACTTTTCGTCACTTGCACCTATTACGGAAAGAAACTTGTTTAGTGAAAAATTACAATTAATGAGACTTAACACGCAAAATACGACAGTTAATATATTGAAATTATAAATTCTAAGTGTCAAATTGCCTTTCTTGAACCCCTTAGGGAAAGAAACTTGTTTCTAAGTGAAAAACAAAGTTGACATGCACCTTAATCGAGTACAATTCTAAACCGCAATTGCCGATTAAAGAAAGAACTTAATAAAATCAAACAAAAACTGAAGGGTCGCTCTACAATGACTATTGGTCTATAAAACCGCACCGGAACATTTGACAAGTTTTGTTGAAAAGGATTTGGCTTATATACTAATGAATTATTAAAAAGTGGGAGAGTTTGTAGACAATTATGGGGGTAAAAGGTGTCAATTCCTAAGAATAATGCTTATTCCTTATAATTCTATTTATAATCAAGCTTCGAAGAAAAAATTACATCCATCGACAATGGGTCAGTACTTTTACCCCATATATGGAAAAGTGAAGCTCGAGTTACAGGCAGTGATTCCTAGAACTTGGGTTGCGCAAGTAGGTCACAGCATGCGAGTTCGAGCTTACATGACGCAATGTCGATGAAACGCATTCCTCTCTATTTTTATCAATTTTTCTACCTCTTGCTTTGTTTTTCTCTATTTTAAAATTGAGACAATACAGTAAGTATAATGTTTCAATTTTACTTATATCTCAATTTCGGATTTTCAAGTCTTTTTAACACGCGTATTATATGTCAAAATAAGATAATTGCATTCCTTTAGCTTTTTGTTACATTGCAGATACACAAACATATTCCTTACAATCTTATCAAAAACAAAAATGTATCTGGGATGTAACAGTAAAGAATAAATAAACTCAAAGAAGAAACAATAATAAATAAATAAATAAATTTTTGAAAAATCAATGAAAAATTTTATATAAAGAATAAGTGAAAAGAAATAAAAAATAAAATTAACACACCATAAATAAATAATCCGTCTTAGAAACGCATAAATAATAATAAATAAATAATAATAAATCACAATACAAAAAAATCACAAAATAATAAAATAAAATGTATTGCAAACTGCAAAGTCAAATTTAAAACTGAGCTCCAAACTCTAACGACACTTTACAGTGAACATTAATTGAAGAGAGACAAACAAAAACAAATAAAAACAATAAGATGAATAAGAACAGAGAATGAAACACAATGAGTATTATCACGTTAATTACTTGAAATAAAATTTAGAATCATTTCGTAAGATTTATCAAAATTATCTAAATCGGTCATTTTATTTAAACTATTTTCACCCTCTTTTTTTATGAAAAAAACATTTCTGACAGTAATCGTTTGTTAAGACTTGGTTCAATATCCAAAATATCCTCCTAATAATTATTAAGTTTTAAGACCACTTTTACTAAATTAATGTTTTTATTATGAAATTTCTTATCGGAAAGCATCAAAGCAGTATCAACTAGATTCTTAACAATTGCAATTTTATGTTGTATTGGATGATTCGAGTAATAGTTTAATAGTCTTCCTGAATAAGTATCCTTTCTGTTTTTTATGTAACAAGAACTAAGAGTTAAAACCTTATGTCTAATCTCCTCTCTATTTTCTTTTGGGATACTCATTAAGCCATTCTCCAGATCTTTATCTTTTTTACTGCTGTGATGCTTTCCGATAAGAAATTTCATAATAAAAACATTAATTTAGTAAAAGTGGACTTAAAACTTAATATTTATCCAGATCAATTTATTAACAAACATGTGAATAAAAGAATTATTGAAATTAATAATAGAAAATTTTCAAACAACATTAGTAATAACAACAATAATAATACACTGGTTAAGAAAATAGTTTTTCCTTATTATGGATCAATATCGTAAAATATCAAAAGATTACTTAAAACTTTTAATATTCAAACTGTTTTTAGCGTTCATTCAAAATTCAATAAATTCATTAAACTTGGTAAGGATAGGCTCGAGCGACAGAATCAATGTAATTGTGTCTATAGATTTAAATGTAACTGTGGTAAATCATATATAGGGCAGACAAAAAGACCGCTACATATTCGTAAAAACGAACATATGAGTAATTCTAATTTAAATGACAAATATCATAATGCCATTACGAACCATTTGA
The DNA here is from genome assembly GCA_032872475.1 of Leptopilina myrica (nomen nudum). Lineage (NCBI taxonomy): Eukaryota > Metazoa > Arthropoda > Insecta > Hymenoptera > Figitidae > Leptopilina > Leptopilina myrica (nomen nudum). Next base: position 12,529,806 of record CM065467.1, read on the forward strand.
CAAATTCTAATAGTGACACTTCTCCACATTTTATAAAATAGGATGATTTTGATATTTTGGATATTGAACCAAGTCTTAACAAACGATTACTGTCAGAAATGTTTTTTTTATAAAAAAAGAGGGTGAAAATAGTTTAAATAAAATGACCGATTTAGATAATTTTGATAAATCTTACGAAATGATTCTAAATTTTATTTCAAGTAATTAACGTGATAATACTCATTGTGTTTTATTCTCTGTTCTTATTCATCTTATTGTTTTTGTTTGTTTTTGTTAGTCTCTCTTCAATTAATGTTCACTGTAAAGTGTCGTTAGAGTTTGGAGCTCAGTTTTAAATTTGACTTTGCAGTTTGCAATACATTTTATTTTATTATTTTGTGATTTTTTTGTATTGTGATTTACTATTATTTATTTATTTATTATTATTTATGTGTTTCTAAGACGGATTATTTATTTTTTTATGGTATGTTAATTTTATTTTTTATTTCTTTTCACTTATTCTTTATATACAATTTTTCATTGATTTTTCAAAAATTTATTTATTTATTTATTATTGTTTCTTCTTTGAGTTTATTTATTATTTACTTATTTTATTTCTAATTTTTCCAATTTGTATTTTTATTTTTGATTTTTTCTAATTCAATTTTTATTATTTTCTGACTCCAGACTCTACTCCATCGTCAGGGTTTAAATTTTAAGTCTTCGTTTATTGAATTTTTTTTTTGGTAAGATAATTTTTTGAATGTGTATTTTATTTATTCTTATGTATTGTTAAAATTAAAATAGTTTTTATTATTTTTTAATTTTGTATATATTTTTTGAATAGACTCCCTGAAGAGGAAATCGATTTGATTTCGAAACGTTGGAGTAAATAAAATTTGTTAGTTTGTCCAAATGTTTTCGTTTCATTAATTTGACTTATTTAAAAACTATTAAGTTATGTTATGCCTCTCAATATAAACGATTCATGTTTAAGTCTTCATTACATCTAAAATAAATTAATAAAAATTCATGTTAGATTTACAACATTAAATAGAAACTTGTAATTGAGATAAAAGTGACACAAATGTCACCTTAAAAGGATTTGCTTCTTAGGTGCTGTTTTTTAGAGTGCGTCATATATTAGGTTTCAATTTTAAAAACCTCACAAATCTATCTGTTACTTTCATTCTCATATAATGTGACAAATTTAATATAATTATTAAATAGTTGCATAATAATGTGATTACGTTTTCAAGGATCTGTTAATAATAAAACATTCTAAAAAATAATTGTTTTTAATTTTACAATTAAATAAAAGACTCTCAACTTTAAATAAATAACAGATTGAAGATACGACATTCTAGTAAGATAAAATATACTTGATACACTTGGCTTTAAAAAATTGTTGATAGTATTGTTTTCTTCTAGAGAGTCGTTCTGTTAACTATTCGAGAATAAATGGATACAATGTTTAAATATTAGTTTCAAAATACAATTTGATTAATAATAAAGAAGGTGAAGCATATATTTTCAGAGTGCAATTTTTGAAAATGCGCAAGCGTCTTTAACAGAAATATAAATGAGGGTATTATTTAAAATGTAGTCATTAAAATTATAATAATAAATTAGTACTAAGGATGAAGAAGCTTACCAAAAAAAGTAATAATAATAATTACTAATATATTAGTACCTTCATCAACATCAGAATCCTTTGTTTGGGATAACTGTTTACTGAATCCAGGAACATTTGATCCTTTACGTGGTTCTTTACTTGACTGGTTAATTTCAGGTGGTGAGAATAAATGAGAATACTCTAGTGGAAAAATAGTTTCGTTTAAAACAATGAGTTTATCGATATTAACTACAACAGTAATTTGTAGAAGTATGTAAATGCTCTAAACTCGATCGAATTATTTATAGATTTTTTGTGTTTTTTTTGCCTACTCAAGTTTAATTATTTTAAGTTCAAATGATTTTAACGACAAAAAATATTTCGTTTATACTCAAATATTTTTAGTAAAGAAGTATACTCCAGTAGTAGAAAAAATTGAAGGACTGGAATATTTTGATTATTTTACTAATTTAAAACCCTTAGATAATTTTAATATTACAGCATAATTTTAAGTGCACGAATAGTTTGAAGTTTTTCAATGACAGAGTCACTGACGCCAATAGGTGCCATCCAAATACTGACCACGAGTGTCAGTGACGCCATTGACCAAAATATTTTTTCTGTTCTATAGATTCGCATGAAATTGGTTACTCGGGGGTTTTAGAGATTATTCGATGATGGTTTTCTTCAAAATTTAAAATGTTTAAAATGCATTCGAATCAAATTGGTACCGTTAATATAAATGAAATATAAATTCATAAGGGGGGTTTACAGAGTTGAGACTGTAATAAAAATAATTCCTGTAGGGGAGGATAGGGCAAGGATAGTTAGGTAAGACCTTTTCGGATCTAACGGCCAAACTTGAATATTTATCTGCAAATAAAAAGTATTTTTGGAAGGCCTGGTTATTTGGCTATAATTTTGCTGTACATTATTTTACTGTAGACTCAAATCCCTACGAGATATTGTTATATTCACTTCTTATAGTTGGAGATGTTTGCAAACAAGTACCTGAAAAGGTAACGAAAACAAGCAAAAACATCCCAAATAGAAGAATGAAAAAGAGAAAACATTTAGAGGGGCACAAGCTCTATTGTCCCGAGTGGCGACAGCGTTTTGGGGAAAACCCAAAAAGCGTCTGGCCGTGACGTCAGTCACTACAAAACTTCGTTCCTTCGCTTAATCATATTTTCAGTTTATTATTTAATACAATTATTTCTTTCTTGTTTTTATTATTCCTTTTTATAAAATTACTATTATCAATAATTTTAAGTATAGCATACTCATATGGTTTATAATAATATAACATAGAGTCGTAATACGGTACTAGTGATAATGTTGGTAATAACAGCGGTATTAATAATTATCGTTGTTATCAACAATTGTTACTAGTAAGAATATTATGACTCTGATATATTTATGGTAAGTTATTTTTTTTGTGTGGATTATTGTTAACGTGTCAACATTGGCTATTGACTTATTAGATATTAATGTAATAATAATTATATACTTATTTTTGTATTTCTCTTTGTTTCATTTAATTTTAAGGTATTCTTTAGTTTAATAATTAGTAGTTAACATTATTACTGCGTTTGTTATGACTTTAATATTAATATTATAGTAAATAAGTACAAATTGTATGTCAATGGTGAATCGACGCCAAGCAAAAAAAGGAGGGAGGTAGCAAATTTTCCCCTCTCTTGGGAGGGTAAAATTTTCGGGCCTCCGTCTATAAAAGGCGACGCATTTTCACCATCGACCTCATTCTCGTTTTTCTCGATCTCAAGTTTCCGCGAGCAATCTTGTAGTGAAAAGTGCAAAATAAAAGAAATTTCTACAACTGAATCGCTGAACTCTCTTCACTGTAAGTAGCCGCCAAACCATCCTTTCACACACACACACTTAACCGCGTGTAGTTACCACACTGGCCTACGGTACGTGTAGTAACAACACTGGGTTAAAACGCACGATTACCCGAGCAGGACCAGGACCATTGCCCCCCCCCCGAAGACTCGACACTGGCCAGTTGTTACGGGAGCAATCCCTAGTTCACTAGGTACGTGAAGACGATTCTGGGGAGAGACGATGGTCAGGATCCGGACCCAACTACGATCACCCCCCCCCGACCATTTCACTGACCAGTCGGTACGGGAGCTCGCTCCCCGGCCACTTGGTGCGTAAGAAACGGATTGGGAGGCCTGGAGCCCTACGAGCCGACTGGGGAACCCAGCGACGCCTCCAACTATACGCCGACGCCTCGTGCCCAACTCTGGGGGCCCGTTCCAGAAGACGCTATTTTCCTGGAAGAAGTGGACGCCCTACTTCAGGAGCTCGACCGAGCGCCCTACGTGGCCCCTTCACCTCCTCTCCAGCTGACACCCGAGAAGCGGCCTCCTACCACGCAGCTCCTGGACCGGCGTCCCAAAGCGCCTCTACCGGAGGTTCGGTCCCACGGAACCGCTCTAGCCTCTGTGAGTTTTGTGACCCCACATCTCGGGGTTTCCGCTCCACTGCACGCTGTCCGGTCCTCCAGGACCACCACCAGCACTAAGGACCACCGGGCCCCGTACGCAGAACCTTCGGCCCCGCCAGCCGACCTTCCCACCAGGGGCCTTCCACGCATTCGGAGCATCGAGATTTTGCCTCCCAAGGCCAAACTCCCGTTCACGAAGGAGGTCCTAGAACCTTCGCGGCCCGGACCTGCCCTTACGCCCATCGAACAATTGGCGTTGGACCTGACCCTCTCGGACAGTGAGGACGACGTTTTGGATCTGTTCCCGAGATCGCCGATAACAAGGTCCCCTTCGCCAAGCGGTGCAAGGACCTCCACGGACGGTGCCAGGGACGTGCGAAGACCGGCCCAGCGTCGGACGCTCGACCTCCCGATCCTTACCGAGGAACTCGGGGACAAGGAGAACAGCCGACCTCGTCCCCTTCTTGGGTACACCATCCCGAAGAAGACCGTCGGCCCCGTACCCGGCCCCGTCTAAACGTCCCCTAGTCGCAGCGAACGGCTGTCCACCGCCGAGACCACGCTCTTATCTCAGGAATGCGGAGTTTGAGCGACTGCTGAAACTAACGGGGCGCGCTCCCACCACCAGGCCAAGACCGGCCCAGTACCGACGTCGTTAGAAATTGCCGAAATATTGCATTATCATTACTATGTATGGGCATTAATTACCGGGGGCTGACAGAATATATATTATTGTTTTTTTTTAATCCCGCTTGATTTTCTTTTCCCTCTATACTTTTTCTTAGCTGCCGCCCCTTTGAGCTCGTCGCCACCTCTCACACACGGTGACCGGTATCAAATTGGCGCCCAACGTGGGGCCACCAGAGTATTTTTCGAGTCTCGATGGATTTCGAGACGGACCTCCCCACTATGAGATGTCTCCTACTCCACGCCGTGCAAATCTAAACACCCCTGTAAAGTCCAGACGAAGCCCGCACAACTTACGTGACTTACCAGGTCGTCGCCCACAAGGAGGCCTTTTTCGAACTCCTCCATCCGCGCAACGATTCACCACGCATGCTGCACCCTTGTCCGAATTTTCCAACTTATTCCTAACTAATTCCGGAACCGTAAGTTCTGTTCCGGTGGCGCCTAACTCCTTACTTATAACTCGCATGTCGAGTACTTCCGACGATTCTTCCGATTTTCTTCCGCAAGCATTTACCGCATCGGACATGGAGGAAGCAACCAACCAAACAACTTTCGTCTTGGGCCAACCAACACTTGCCTTAAATGCCCTTTCGGCTGAAACAACGACTAACACTCTAGGGCCATCCATAGCCATGCCCTCCAACTTGACTTTTGAAAATTGGCTAAGCCTTATCAGGGCTTTCCAAGCTCCAGCCCCGCCGTTCCCCGAATTCAGCGGTTTGGACCATGAAGACCCCCAGAAGTTCATAGAGAATTGCGAGCGGTATTTTTCACAAGCCCAAACTGAAATGAATCAAAGGACGCAACTCCTTACCAAAGGATTCCGGGGACTGCCCCGTGCTGGCTTCAAAACGCGCCGAACAACCGTCGGAAAACTGGCGAGCTCCGGCGGCCAGAGGTCCCCCAACGGCCGTCGCGAGTACCTCCAACCAGCAGTAAATTCGATTTACTCCAATGCACAGGATCTGCCTCGTACCTGTGTACGCATCGGAGACCGGGAAATTGTTGCAGAGATTGACTCCTGTGCGTCCCACAACTTCGTCAGGCTCCCCCTCCTTACGGAAACAGAACGAGAGCAGCTCCGCTCCGACCCTCAACGAGCAGACCTTGCTGCCAATGGGATGTCAATGAAATTGTATGGAAGCTTAGAATTGAGTCCCTACCTAGGAGATCGGGCATACCCTGGCACCTTTCATGCATGCGCAGACTTACGTGCCGACCTTATTCTTGGTCGGGCCTGGCTTAAGGACCATCGTGTTCACCATGAACACCACACCGACTGCCTGTACCTGGGTACGACCGACCGTCGACGAATCTTTCTTGGCTCCATACCTTCAACGAGAAAACCATCGAAATGTTGGCCGATGAGGTTATTGAACCTGCCACGGAAAAGTTTAGTTCCGCGTTGGTCGTTACTGAAAACCCGGTGGCGAGCTTCGTCTCTGCGTCGATTACCGACGAATCAATATGCAAACCGTGGATGCCCCACAATGTTTGCCCAGAATCCACGAGATTTTAAAGGATCTCGGAAAGAATACTATCTTCAGTACCTTGGATCTAAAAAGTGGATATTGGCAAATTCCCTTGACCCCTGAATCACGGAAATATACGGCCTTTTCTACCCCCGATGGGGGCCAGTATCGTTTCCGTGTCATGCCTTTTGGTTTGAAGAACGCACCGGGTACTTTCCAGAATCTTATGAGAGATGTTCTATGCTCTTATTGGGGAAAATTTTGTATCGCCTATCTCGACGATATTATCGTTTTTTCGTCCACCTGGGAAGATCACCTTCTTCAGCTGTCCCTCGTGTTAGAACGACTCCAAATTTACGGACTCACCTGCTCACCATCCAAATGTGAATTTGGCCAAAAGAAATTGTCTTACCTCGGTCACACAGTGACGTCGGAAGGCAACCAGGCCAAACCATGTCACATAGAGGCAATACAGGTTGCTCAACCGCCGCGAAACCGCAAACAATTGATGTCGTTCATCGGCACGTGCAACTGGTTAATGGAATATATTCCAAATTATTCCATTCTCACCAGTCCGCTCACTAACTTGTTGTCGCCTAAAAAGCCCTATAAATGGACAGCCACACATCAAGAGGCCTTCGAGACGATTAAAAGGGCCTTCAAGGACCCCGCACCACTTAGCAGACCGGATTTTGCTCTCCCTTTCATTTTGCAGACCGATGCAAGTTCCCTAGGTATGGGAGCGGTACTATACCAGGAAGATCCCAGTGGTAAACGTCACATCATCTCGTATGCAAGCTCCAAGTTTAGCCCTACTGAATCACGATACCACTGCAACGAGCAGGAATGTCTAGCCATTATATGGGCTATTAAAAAGTACCGCCCCTTCCTTGTGAGAACGGACAGTAAAACGTTAATATGGCTAGATAATATGAAAGATTCTAAGGCAAAGTTAACCCGTTGGCATATTTTCCTAAGTGAATTCAATTTTAAAATTGAACACGTCCCAGGGAAAGAAAATGAGCTACCAGATGCTCTATCCCGCCAACCTGATCCTCACGAACCATCACCAGGAGACCCTGACTTAGAACGCATGTCGGTACCTACAAAACCGAACGTTTTTGGTCCACCGATCCTAAACGCCGTCTATACCCCTTCCTTGCTCGACGAAATCTCCGACGAACAGCAAGTCGATTCCTTAATCTCACGCCAGATGGAACAATGGTTAGAGCTTCAGTCCTCCGGGACCAACAATCCGACAGAAGAGGACTTCGTTCACAACAACGCTCTCGATGAAAAGGGTTTCTGGAAGTTCTGCGCACATAATCAAAAATGGGTGCTCCGAGTGCCATCATCAATGAAACAACGGGTCATCTGGGAATACAACGATGCCTCGTTAGCCGGACATCCTGGAGCAGAGGAAACAACTCGGAGTATCCGCGAACACTTCTTCTGGCCGGGGATGAATAGAGAAGTTAAGAGATACGTAACGCAATGTGAACTGTGTCTCTGTACTAAGCCCCTCCACGGACAGCCAACGGTTAGCCTAAGGCCCCGCTCGCCTCGGACAGCATGGGTTAAGAAACCAACAAATTTGGGATAATCAGCTACCACAATTACTGTTCACTCTTCGCAGACGCAAGAACGCCGCTACAGGTTCCACCCCAGGATACCTACTATTCGGCAGAGAAATCAGACGCCCTGGTGAGCTCAACATTCGCCCCACCCACGAACCGGACCTGGGCCAGGACCCTGTCCAACAGCGAGAAGAACGAGCTCGTCTCAACCAACAGAAGTACCAACAACGTTATGCCGGTCCAATTTCGGAACCCCTTTTCCAAATTGGGGATCAAGTTTTCGCCTCAAATCATCGGCTATCTAACGCCGCTGAACATTTTAACGCCAACTTAGGTATGGCTCGAACAGGGCCATACACAGTGATAGACATAATATCGCCAGAGGTATTCTGTATCCAGAAAGAAGACGGGAAGCACAAAGTTCATCACAGTCAGCTAGTGCGAGCGCCTTTAGCTCGGCCGCAAGGAAACTTAGGATATCCGGATGGAGTTCCAGAACAGGTTATCCCGGCGACCGATGTCCCGCTGCAGCTCGAGCCCATTCGCGAGACAGAGGAGGACATTCCTGATCACCTTACACTGTCCGGTCCGGGTGAACAGGAAGCCGACAACATCGCTAAAACCGACAGACGTACAGATCAACAACTGACTGATACCCCAGTAGCGGTATCTGCAGTAGAACGCTACGCAGCTGAACAAGCTCCGCTCGGTTCTACACAACAAGATGAAGGTGTTCCGGAGGGAGTACCAATTTTGGAGCAGCATGAGGCTGAACGAGCCCCAGCTACAACAGCTGCAGCTGATCAAGCTGCAACGGACCGCGAAGAAAACATCGAGTCAACATCAGATGTCCCACAACAGCGATACACTTCTCGACGTCACAACGATGTTTTATACCGGGATGCCCGTTGGTATACACCGCGAATTAGAAAAAATTAAGGAAACGTTTTGTTTGTGATAGTTTGTAACTACGGAACCATAGCGTTTGACCCCTCTAAATGGGGCCAATTGTTATATTCACTTCTTCTAGTTGGAGATGTTTGCAAACAAGTACCTGAAAAGGTAACGAAAACAAGCAAAAACATCCCAAATAGAAGAATGAAAAAGAGAAAACATTTAGAGGGGCACAAGCTCTATTGTCCCGAGTGGCGACAGCGTTTTGGGGAAAACCCAAAAAGCGTCTGGCCGTGACGTCAGTCACTACAAAACTTCGTTCCTTCGCTTAATCATATTTTCAGTTTATTATTTAATACAATTATTTCTTTCTTGTTTTTATTATTCCTTTTTATAAAATTACTATTATCAATAATTTTAAGTATAGCATACTCATATGGTTTATAATAATATAACATAGAGTCGTAATACGGTACTAGTGATAATGTTGGTAATAACAGCGGTATTAATAATTATCGTTGTTATCAACAATTGTTACTAGTAAGAATATTATGACTCTGATATATTTATGGTAAGTTATTTTTTTTGTGTGGATTATTGTTAACGTGTCAACATTGGCTATTGACTTATTAGATATTAATGTAATAATAATTATATACTTATTTTTGTATTTCTCTTTGTTTCATTTAATTTTAAGGTATTCTTTAGTTTAATAATTAGTAGTTAACATTATTACTGCGTTTGTTATGACTTTAATATTAATATTATAGTAAATAAGTACAAATTGTATGTCAATGGTGAATCGACGCCAAGCAAAAAAAGGAGGGAGGTAGCAAATTTTCCCCTCTCTTGGGAGGGTAAAATTTTCGGGCCTCCGTCTATAAAAGGCGACGCATTTTCACCATCGACCTCATTCTCGTTTTTCTCGATCTCAAGTTTCCGCGAGTAATCTTGTAGTGAAAAGTGCAAAATAAAAGAAATTTCTACAACTGAATCGCTGAACTCTCTTCACTGTAAGTAGCCGCCAAACCATCCTTTCACACACACACACTTAACCGCGTGTAGTTACCACACTGGCCTACGGTACGTGTAGTAACAACACTGGGTTAAAACGCACGATTACCCGAGCAGGACCAGGACCATTGCCCCCCCCCCCCCCCGAAGACTCGACACTGGCCAGTTGTTACGGGAGCAATCCCTAGTTCACTAGGTACGTGAAGACGATTCTGGGGAGAGACGATGGTCAGGATCCGGAACCAACTACGATCACCCCCCCCCCCCGACCATTTCACTGACCAGTCGGTACGGGAGCTCGCTCCCCGGCCACTTGGTGCGTAAGAAACGGATTGGGAGGACGGTGTCGAAGTTCTCAGGCACTCTCACAAGGTCACCCCCCCCCCGCTCGATCAGTGACTCGTTGATACAGGAGCTCGCTCCTTGCTTCACGTAGTGCGTGGTCAAACGAGGAATGACCTGTATATACGACAATTTAACCCCCAATCATGGCTCAACAATCACGATCCTCCTGTAGATGACCAATTCTGAAGACCGGAAGAGGAACGAAAGCGCCAACCAACGTGAAAAGCGGAGGCCCCGTGGCCTAAAATTGAAAGCGGACCGTAAAGCGAAGCGACACCAAAATTGGCTTGCGAAGCAGCGCCTGGAGCCCTACGAGCCGACTGGGGAACCCAGCGACGCCTCCAACTATACGCCGACGCCTCGTGCCCAACTCTGGGGGCCCGTTCCAGAAGACGCTATTTTCCTGGAAGAAGTGGACGCCCTACTTCAGGAGCTCGACCGAGCGCCCTACGTGGCCCCTTCACCTCCTCTCCAGCTGACACTCGAGAAGCGGCCTCCTACCACGCAGCTCCTGGACCGGCGTCCCAAAGCGCCTCTACCGGAGTTTCGGTCTCACGGAACCGCCCTAGCCTCTGTGAGTTTTGTGACCCTACATCTCGGGGTTTCCGCTCCACTGCACGCTGTCCGGTCCTCCAGGACCACCACCAGCACTAAGGACCACCGGGCCCCGTACGCAGAACCTTCGGCCCCGCCAGCCGACCTTCCCACCAGGGGCCTTCCACGCATTCGGAGCATCGAGATTTTGCCTCCCAAGGCCAAACTCCCGTTCACGAAGGAGGTCCTAGAACCTTCGCGGCCCGGACCTGCCCTTACGCCCATCGAACAATTGGCGTTGGACCTGACCCTCTCGGACAGTGAGGACGACGTTTTGGATCTGTTCCCGAGATCGCCGATAACAAGGTCCCCTTCGCCAAGCGGTGCAAGGACCTCCACGGACGGTGCCAGGGACGTGCGACGACCGGCCCAGCGTCGGACGCTCGACCTCCCGATCCTTACCGAGGAACTCGGGGACAAGGAGAACAGCCGACCTCGTCCCCTTCTTGGGTACACCATCCCGAAGAAGACCGTCGGCCCCGTACCCGGCCCCGTCTAAACGTCCCCTAGTCGCAGCGAACGGCTGTCCACCGCCGAGACCACGCTCTTATCCCAGGAATGCGGAGTTTGAGCGACTGCTGAAACTAACGGGGCGCGCTCCCACCACCAGGCCAAGACCGGCCCAGTACCGACGTCGTTAGAAATTGCCGAAATATTGCATTATCATTACTATGTATGGGCATCAATTACCGGGGGCTGACAGAATATATATTATTGTTTTTTTTAATCCCGCTTGATTTTCTTTTCCCTCTATACTTTTTCTTAGCTGCCGCCCCTTTGAGCTCGTCGCCACCTCTCACACACGGTGACCGGTATCAATATGAATGAAAAAGTAAACAAAAATTTTTAACTATCTTTGCTCCAGTACCGGGGCAAGGATATTTAAAAGAATTCGAATGCTGAAAATGATATAGAAAATCAGTAAATTTTTGTTTTCTTTATTTTACTGGATTTAGACTATTCAATACTGATATCTCAAGTATTAAAAATATATATGGGACATTTTCTGAATTGCAATTATTGTATTAAAATTCATCTGAACTAGAATCAGAGGTTTAACCAATTTTTTTCAGACGACCACCAATTTCTTGGTCATAAGCTTCGTTTTCCTATATAATTACGCACCATTATGTATATCAACCTAAAAGAACAATTAAACACTTTTTAAAATTTGCAATGGCATTAACAAGATTTTACAGTACCGTAATATCTCTAACTCTCCTTGCCCCGTAAGCCAATATTTCAGTTTTTTCTAAATTTTAAGAAACGATGTGAATTAATTTGAAAATAAATACGATATTCGTGTTCAGCAGGAAATTCCACTCCGGAAAACACTTATGTTAAAAAATATTCTGAAATTCTAATGTAGAAACGTTAAAACGCGAATATACCCTGAATTACGCGATTTTTGAGCAAGCCGTCTAAGCATAACAGCAACTAACTATCCTTGCCCCATCCTCCCCTATTACTGTTACTGCTGTTACTGACAAATTTTTTCAATCGTTTTTAAAAAAAAGGTTAAAACTTAATTTTTTTTACATAATTAACTTTGAAAAAGAAAACTTAATGCTTAGAAATAAAATATTTTTCTAATACAATCGAAATAAAAATTTATCTGCGTAATTTTATAAATTTCTAAACAATTTTGAAAAACCTACGATACTATTATTATTAACCTAAGTTTGAATTTATAAGAGTCGTGTTAAATTTAATTCCCGAGTTATTAAATTATTTTTTCATATTTTATTCTTTATTTGTTAAGAAACTCGTGTACTAATTTTTTCACTTATTATCACCATCCTAGAGAGAATTTTTTAATTTTCGCAAAATCAGATTTGATAATGCTCAAACTAAACAAAGAACAATATTCAATAACATAATTTTATTTATACCCTAAACAATACGCTTTAATAAAAAAAAATTTGCTTTAAAATGTGATAATTTTCCTATATTTAAAAAATAGTTTATAAGTTTCTGAATAAAAAAGGGAGTAAAAATTTGAAAAAATGATTTCATTTCTTGACAACTAAATTAAAACCACCCTTCTAAATTACATGATTACATGATTTTTTGGAAAAAATGACAGATTTTCAATGAAAATAAAAATTTTTTCTTAAATACTCATTAGGGTCAAAATTAAAAAAATTAACCTTATTTAAAAAAAAAGGAGGTAAGTATTTTTTTAAAAAATTGTTTTGTAAGTTTATATAAAATACATGAAAAGTGCTTTAAGTTCATTACAAATACATTAAAATCGATAAAATTTTATGAAAGCTATATGGCTTTGAAAATAGCAGTGTTACTTAAAATATAAAATTATAACCCCTACGACAACAATTTCCCCAAATAGAGGAGAACGGGGTGAGGCAGCCAATTGCTTCTTATTTCTGCAAATTTTTTTCAAATCGTGCGCTATTGATAATGTAGACTGCTTATAGTAGTTTACTTTAGTTGCTAACAGATAAGCATTATTTCTGCAACAATTTAGAAATGACAGTATCATATATGTAAACAGACTTTTTCGATGTAACTTTTCTAAGAGTTATTTTGTTGATTTTAATTAATAGAGTTACACGAATAAAATTCTTCTAAGTGATTTTTAATGCAGAATTTAGTTCTGAAGACGATGGTGTTAATGGAATTACGATATTTTTAATATTACGGGTTTTGTGGATATTTTCTTAAAAAAGTACTCGTGGGGTTAGGCATCCAACACTAAATTTTTCGTCTTTTTGTGTTGATTTTATAGGTTCTTCTAAATGTTTTCTCTTTTTTTCTACTCCAATACATTTTAAACTTAACATTGAATTTTATAAACCATTTTTTAAGAATAACAAATGTATATTTCCTTAAAATGTTAAATTGAATTTAATTAATGTTATTATTATAATATTATTCAAATGTAAATTTTTGAAGTTTACTAACAAAATAAAAGTAAGTTAAGGACAACTACCTTGCTATGTTTCATTAATTTTAACTTTAAGTTATGTTTTTCTAGCTCTTATAGTTGGCCGCCTCACCCCACGTTTTATCAAATATGACAAAATGTGGTCCTTGGGAAAAGGGTTGTAGAAATTTTTAAGTGCAACCTACGTCAAAATGTTCTATGGCGATTTTTTAGCCAATAAGACAAGCTTTCTAATGCGATATTAAAATTGAAAAAACCTATTTAAATAACTGCCTCACAAACCAAAATGTGCCGTCTTGGCTGCCTCGCCCCTTTTTCCTCGATCAAGCCAATCCTAAGACTTTTCATTTTTGGTTGTGACGTTTGAGGAAATAACGCCCCATATTTGTTTTATTTTTATAAGTATTGATGTTAATCTGTTTACAAATTAAAATTAAAGCACATATTTTAAAAACAAAAAATTATATTAATAATGTTTGAAGTTTATCTAAATTATTATAGAAAACATGTGTCATAATTAAATGTAGTAAAGTTGACTTTAAAAAAAGCGTTTTGCGGTAGAAACAATTTTTCCATTTAGATTTACCGGAATCATAAAAATCTTTACTGATGCGGTTGGTCCTATAGTTCAGGGACTGAAGACAAATGTGCCTAACAAATTGCAAAAGGATTAGTGTCAATTACTTTCTTCAATTTCTCTTAAGCTTTTCTTCCAAAAAACATGATTTTGAGAAAAACGCATTTAAAGTTTTAGATAATCGTTTTTTAGTAAAAATAGGAGTAAAGCGAAAAACCTATAACTGAAGACAAACTTCAAACATTTTTTATATTTTAGTATATAAAAATGAGATTCAAATTTTTTCAAAAACCTATAATAATAGAAAAAACTTTGTACACATTTAACGGAATGGCATTATTTGAAAATGTGATTTTTGAGTTCCCAAGGTCAAAAAAGGTAATCAAAAGTGAAAAGGTCGCGTATAAAAATTGTTAGTAAAATAATTATTCTATAAGGAAGCAATATATTAGATTTGCTGTCAAGGATCTCTAAAACCCCCGAGAAAAGATTTTTAGAAATATATAATCACATTCTTGACTTTTTATCACATTTTGGCATTTAAATTTACAGTAAAAAGTAAAAACTAAATGAATTAAAACATAATTATAACAAATTAAAAATTTATAATAATAAATTTAGTTAAAACCTGTTTCATTGTCCGATTCATTTTCAAATGATTTTCCTTTATCCACTACCAGAGAGCTTGATACTTCGCGTAATTTGTTATGATCCATAACAGTCTGTTTAGCTGAAGACGTTTCCACCATTATTAAACGAGAATCGTCTAAAAAAATAATATTCAAAAATAAAATATTTTTAATTTACAGTTGGAAAAAAGTGTTTAATAAAGTTAGGCTCCATGAACTGGCCTCCTGTTTCACCAACATTTTTAAAAATAAAAACCAATTATATTTTTTTGAAGCTATTATGGTACACTATGATATCCTAAAAAGATTTAAATAAATTATTTTTATTAAAAAAGTTATAAATAATTAAAATTTTATGCACCATTTTTCAAAAAAATTCGCAGATTTTAGAGATTATTTTTAAAAATTATTTCTCGACCAGGTTTTAATTGACAAATATTTGTACTTTTAAGAAATTTTTGTTAAATTGGAAAAAAATAATTTTTCATACCTCAGGCACAAAATAGGCGCTTTTAGATAGCAGCCGACAGGAACTAAATGCCATTCATTTGTCCACTTGAATAAAAATGGTGACCTTTTTTTCCCATGGGCAAAAAAACAGCTAGTCACATGCGTTATTTGTGCTCATGGGAAAAAAAGGCCGCCATTTTCATACAAGTCGAACAAGTGAATGACTTTTACTCCCTGTCGTCTGCTATCTGAAATCGCCACTTTTGTGCCTTTGGAATAAAAAATATTGTAAGTAACACGGGACTTAAAGGCTGCCAATTTATTTACGATGATTTTTGTGACACGAGTGGAGGTCGAGGGCGCCCCGGACCTCCACTTGTGTCACAAAAATCACCGTAAATAAATGGCTACCTTTACGTACCTTGTTGCTTAATATACTATTTAATGCAAAATTCGGTAATTTTTTATAAACAAATGCAGTTATTTTAGTGTTCCAAATCGAAAAATGAAATTTTTTTACATTATTAATCCTCAAACTCTCAAGAAGAAGTACGTTAAAAAAAATTTTGGACCTTTCCGGTCTCTGCGCAAACCCTGCCGCGTCGCACTGCATGCAGTGGAAGTTTTTTACAATTCATTGTTTAAAAATGTCTACAGCCCACAATTTTTAACCGATTTGAGTTCAGGCATTATAAAGATTTGCCGAGCATTGGTCAATATTCGTTGAGCCTTAGTGAGACAGCGAGAGCAGGTCTGATCGAAGCTTTAATGTAACACCGATTCCAGACTGCAGCGCGAGCCTTGATTGAGCATTGGACACCAAGGCTCAATCAATGCTGCGGAAGCCTGATGCAGGACTGAACAACCCAGTAAAAAAAATTCTATACACGGACCGCGGAGTTCGTATACGTGCTCGGTAGCTCGTATGAGAAATACGAGAAAACTCTCATACGAGCCTTTTCCGTAATGAGAAGTGTATAGATGCTTGTATACGAGGTGACTTTTAAAATAGTGTTATATTAAGAAAAATGCTTTAAAAGTCACCTCGTATACAAGCATTTATACACTTCTCATTTAAACTGTTATAAACAATGTTAATTAACAAATAGTTGATTTTCTTCCTTTTCATCAAAAAAAATTTTTTGTCGCGCTTACTTATCAATTTAAGTTTATGTAAAGAAATTCTTTACATATATATTACATTATTATTTATATTATATTATTATTATTACATATATATTCTGAATATATGGGGCATTCCATTTCAAATCGTTTCACTGACAAAAAACAATCACAAGGAGGGCGATTTTCTAATAATTTGTATTATATAAAAAATTAATTCTTTATAATATATTATGTACTGATTCGAAAGAGAATTTCATTAACTTTCTATTTTTAATTTTCAAAATTGAGCTCATTTTCGTAGAGAAATTCCTGTTTGAAATATTAAACTTTAAATATCTCACCTTTAATTTGACAAATGGTACGAAGTTGAATCCTAAACAACGTTTTTTAAATATGTTAGGATTCAACTTCGTACCATTTGTCAAATTTCTCAAAAACACACATTTTAAATAATTTTATTTCGCTTAATCCCATTAAATGTCCATAATATATTTTACGGAAATGGAAACTAGAAAAGGTAAGCTTTAATTTCATATAATTTTAATAAAAATCGACGGGGGGGGGGTGTTTTGAGATATTTAAAGTTTAATATTTCAAATAGGAATTTCTCTACGAAAATGAGCTCAATTTTGAAAAATAAAAATAGAAAGTTAATAAAATTCTCTTTCGAATCAGTACATAATATATTGTAAATAATTAAATTTTTATATAATAAAAATTATTAGAAAATCGCTCTCCTTGCGATTGTTTTTTGTCAGTGAAACGATTTGAAATGGAATGCCCTATATGTTCTTTTTGCTTAAAAATAACATTTAAATTGTTATATACAATGTTAGTTGAGAATTATGCAGTTTCACATAGCCCACATAGCACAAAAAGTTCCAGGAAGTTCCCCGTGGGAACCTTCGGAAGTTACCCTTGGTAACTTCCGGGAAATTTTCTGGAAATACAATAATGTCCGCAGGTTAGAAGCTTCCCATGGCAACCTCCTGGTAACTTCCTGGAAGCTTCCCATAGAAACTTCCTGGTAACTTCCTGGAAGCTTCTCATAGAAACTTCCTGAATGTTACAAGGAAGTTTTTGAACTATGTGGGCTTTGGTTACGCTCTACAAAGAAATTTTTTTGTTACGATTACTTTAATTTTGGTTCATTTCAAGAATGTATGTTAAGATAAAAATGAACATATAAAATGAATTTGTTTAATCATTATACGCAATTATATTTGTTATTTTTCAAAGTGTAATTTTTTATTCACTTGTCTCCGTGAACTTTTAACATTATCTAAATAAAAAAGTAAACGTAAAAAAATTTTTTTTATGAAAAGAAAGAAAACTTAACTATTTGTTAATTAACATTGTTTATAACAATTTAAATAAGTTATGTTTTGATCAAAAAGGATATATATTCTTCAAATGAACTTAAAATAAAAAGAAAATGTGAAAAAAACATTTCTTAGTGTAAAGCAATCAAAGTTAACTATTTGTTAATCAGTAATGTTTATAACAATTGTAATAAATTATCTTCTAATTCATTCATTATTTGCTGCTCATATTGCGTTACTTCGAATTGGTTTTGATCATGTCCAGCAACGAAATAAGAAAATAAACGTGCTCTTTTAAAAAATTCTATTAATTCATTAACTTTGATTAAAAACAAAAATTATAAGCAATTAAAAATTTAAAAATCGACATCAAGGGATGTCTTAATAATATATTCTCCTTTAATTTAAAACAAAGAACACTCAAATCGGTTAAAAATTGTGGGCTGTAGACATTTTTAAACAATGAATTGTAAAAAACTTCCACTGCATGCAGTGCGACGCGGCAGGGTTCACGCAGAGACCGGAAAGGCGCAGCACGCAACAAAAACTTTTGCCATTTGCTCAAAATTAGAGAATACCAAAATTTATTTTAACGTACTTCTTCTTGCGAGTTTGAGGATTAATAAAGTAAAAAAAATTTCATTTTTCGATTTGGAACACAAAAAACTGCATTTGTTTATAAAAAATTACCGAATTTTGCATTAAAAATTATTTTTTTCCAATTTAACAAAAATTTGTTAAAAGTACATATATTTGTCAATTAAAACCTGGTCTTGAAATAATTTTTAAAAATAATCTTTAAAATCTGCGAATTTTTTTGAAAAATGGTGCATAAAACTTTAATTGTTTATAACTTTTCCAATTAAAAAAATGTCTTTAAATCCTCTTAGGATATCATTATGTACCATAATAGCTGCAAAAAAATATAATTGGTTTTCACTTTTAAGAATGTTGGTGAAACAGGAAGCAGTTCATGGAGCCTGACCAAAAAATAATTACGTGTATGATTCATACACGTAATTATTTTTTAAGGAAATATTTTTTGGTTCAAAATTGATTTTAAAATTTTGTAGAATAGGTTTAGAGTTTGTTCAGTGGAAGACAGACAAAAATTTTTGAATATTATATTTATTTTTAAGTTTCTAAAAGGCCTGATTAACCCGTTTATATTACAATTACTTCCATTTAATGTTCCGCATAGAGCTGTGCAAAATAATTCGAACCGAACTGTTCGAATTTTTTCGTCCAGTTCGAATATTCGACATTCAAGTTACTACAAAATTCGACCCGAATCGAGATGTGTTCGGTTTTGGAACGCTAAAATGTCGAACAAATAAATTGTCATATGTTGATCAATTACCATATGTGACACGGGCAGTTAAAAGGAACCTACGACCCGAAAAAAAGATTTCGAGAAAAACGACTTCGAAGTTTACCAAATTAGTTTTTTTGCACTGTTTTTTGTTAAAGTACCTAACTTTGAAAAGAAATTGTAAGAAAACTAATACAGCTACAAATCTGCGGTTTATTGAGTTGGAAAGAACGGCATATTTACTATAAGAACAGATAAAAAAGTGACAATCGATTTTTTCGGATCGTAGCGTAGGTCCCTTTTAACTGTCCGTGTCACATATGCTTTTTTCTGACTACACAGAAAAAACCGGACTCAAAATGAGTCGCATATTCAATAATCCAATTATTTTGTAAAATTGAATTGAGAAATTTTTTTTAAATAATTCAAATTTTGCAAAGTACAATATTAAAGATTTTTAAAAATAATTATATTTCTGGGAAGAGTTGTACTGCTTTGAAAATAATTAAATTTCTGCAATCGTTTATAACTGCTCTAAATCCAATTTCTTTAAGTGTTGCTAACTAAAATTCTTCTATAAATCCATTATTTTTTAAATAATTGATTAAATGTATATTCAAAAATTTAGACCAAATCTAATACCTTATCATGTGATGAGAATGTAAAAATTTAATTAATTTTAGAATAATTTTAATTATTAAAATTTTTCTAATTAAATTTATTAAAAAATTTCAATTTTATGAAAATTTAAATTAAAAACTTCTGAAGTTCATTTATTTATAATAATTGTAAACGCAACTCTTTCAAAATTGAATTAGTTTTGGACTATCTAATGAAAAGAAATGTTAACAAACGATGTCACTTTCTTGGGGGAAGGGGAGGCCCCACTAAACGTGAAACAATGTATTTTTCACATGTAAAATTGTGTAATAGGGGAATTGAAAATTTCAAAAAAGTGCGTGACAAAATTTGCGAACACTCACAAATAATATTTTAAGAATAAGTACAATAACTTTAGAAAACAATAATTTTCCAGGATTCCGATAAAAATTTCCAGACTTTTTGGGACGCATGAATAATCTCTAGAAATCATTAGTTAGAATTTTAAAAATGATTGAATTTCATTTATTGGAATTTTCTTCTAGCAGAATTTCATTTTTTCGAATTTTTCTTTAATCGATTTTTAGGTAACCTGAATATTCACATTAACATAATTATAAATACTCGAATTTTTCATTATGAGAATTATCAGTAGAGAAAGATAGATTATGCATTTTGAGTCCCTCTAATTATGCGCTAGAATTGTGCACAATTATGCGCTTAAATTGTGTACACTTATGTGGAATTATGCGACTAAAAAGATGAATTCTGCGTTAATTATGCGCTAAAATGAGCATGTTTATGCAGAATTATGCAATTAAAAAGAATTCTGCTTCAATTATACCATAAAAAATGTTCATTTTACAAAATTATGTTGCATTATTTTGAAATGGTTACTGGTTATTTTTCGAAACCAACTTCCCGAAAGGCCCTATCCCGAATGTCTAAAATCACAAATACCTTTTTCCCGAATATTTATGTACCCAAAATTTTTTTTGTTTTTTATTATGAAATGGATATATGTGCGACTCCAAGTAAGAATTTAGTTTTTTCGGAGTAAGTAAACCAATTGCAATAACATTCAGGAATTTTAATCTACACATAAAAAGAAATGTTTCCACCACACTTAATTCAGCAAAAAAAGCGAAACAATTGTTTATATTATGTTTATACAAATAAATAACTTTTGAACGATCAAACGAAATTGAATGAGGCAAACACTAAACAAATCTTTGCTGTGGTTTCTTTAAGATTTCGAAAAAATTTTAACAAAAGAAACATCTTCATACAAAATTTTTTATAAAAGTATTCGAGATTTTAGACATTCGGAACACGGCCTTTCGGGAAAATGACCGGAAACGATTTTACTCATCATATATAGCACTTACTGCTTTTTAAAATTAAGGATTTATTCAATTTTTCAATAACATTTAACAAGTTAGTTAACAGTTTAAAAACTTATTTATTATTTAATTTAAAAAAATATTTTAAAAATAAAGAAACTGAAAAAATTTTCATGGTTTTTAGTTTAAAAAAAGCACTATTTTGAAAATTTTAAGCCTATTATGCGATCATTATGCAAAAAGAGTACAATTATGCAGTGAGTAAAAAATTATGCAATATTATGCGCTCTAGAAACATGTTGTAAAAGGTTTAAAACATGAATTAACATAATATTATAATGTTTCTACTTGATTTTACAAAATTATGCAATTATGCAATCGCATAATCTACCTTTCTCTAATTATCAGTTATTTACAAGAACTTTTCGTTTACATTATTTCTACTTAGTCTAATTTTAAAAAGACAGAATTTCCATTTCGGGAAATCTTCATTTATCCAAATATTTATTTTCATGAACTCTGTTAATATGAATATTCGGGTTAAGTTAAAATCGATTAAACAAAAATTCGAAAAAATGAAATTCTGCTAGAAGAAAATTCTATTAATAAAAATTTCATAAAAGAAGATAATTAGTGGTTGTTTTGACTTAGTGAGAAGTGTGAATATAGAATTAATAAATAAATTTCTTTTAACGAAATATAAAATGTTTAAAAAGTTATCACTAAACGGAGAGAAATCTGTTAAAATTAAAGCTGGAAACTTTTCATGTACATTTTCTATAATACTAAAATCCTAACAGAGGGATAAGAATTAGTCTAATATTCATTCCATCTGCTCTATGGGTTATTCGTAACAGACTTTTCTCAATGTGTAAGTAGACAAATCAAAACGTACCATTATTAAGTGATAATTTTCTTTTAACAGCTTGTCCTTTTTCTTCTTCTGCTGAATTAATTAAGTTAATATTAGATAATAAAGAATCCTGCATGGACAACGCCAACCTTTTTTCATAATTATTATCATCAGCATATTTTTTCGCTTTGCTTACTGCAACTTTTTGTGCCTTGAAAAATAAGATTACAATTTGAATATCAGATTAAAATTTATTAATAGTGTAGAATTATTAATGTCACTTTTCAGCAACACTAGATCATAATGATTTATCAAAATTTTACTATTGATGCCTTGAAAAATTATAGTGGTTTTATAATAATGTACTTTTCAAGCAAAAAACCCTTTGGAACAGTCATTTTATGATATTAATAGAGATAGAACTTTATGCTTGAGCATAAAAGTATAAATTTAAAAAATGTTATATATTGTTAAGATTCGCAATTTGCAAAAGCATTGAAAAGCATAATTTAGTCTTCAAAGCAACATAATCCATTCAGAGCATTTATGCGGCATAATTTGGAAAATTCCGTCATAATTCAAAAAAAAATTTATAAAAATTTTTTTTTTTACTAATTTAATTAATTTTTATTTCATAATTTTGAAATATTTGTGTAATATTGTATTTTAAAATATTTTATTTAGGGGAGAGTGGGGCAAACTGGACCCCCTAACGGTTTTTTGACTCTTGTGACTAAACGAATCAACTGATTTCATTTTGCGATGGCTTGTTTGAAAGATCATTTAATTGCGCAACTTTTTCCCAGAGACACCTATACTTCATCTTTTATTGTTTAGTTGCTGTGTTAACTTTAAAAAAATTTGCAAACGGTCCGGTTTGCCCCACCCCCTAGGATAAACCGGACCCCCCATGAGGCAAACCGGACCGTTTGGTTTTTTATTTATAATTTTGCATTTACATAATCTACGCGTAGATAGCACGTTACGTTACAGTAACCTTATGGTAAGGTTACCGTGTAAGGTTAGCAACATTACAGTGTAAGGTTACAATAAGGTTACCGTAACGTTAAAATGTCCCACCTTTCCTAATGTTACATTGTAGGGTTACCATAACATTGCACCGTAATATAATATATTTAAATACATATTTATTTGATAAATTAATTATTTAATATTTAATTATTATTTAGTATAAAACAACATAATATTGTTAATATTATATGTTACATTATATAATACAATTATTAATTTCTTCAAAGAATTGGAGTTTTGAATTATTATCCGTGATGAATGGATAATAATAAAAATTGTTAACGTCGTAATTGACGTCAACTATTAAAATTATCAGTCAAGATAATATTGTTAATGATCTGTTCAGAAGACGGATACTTATACCCTGCGTGATACTAGTCGTGCACGAGAAATAAAATCGAGCCATCTGTCAGAGAGTCTCAGAACTAATGGAAGATTCTCTTATACTTCCCAATCTTTCTGACAGATGGCTCGAACTACATTTCTCATGTGTGACTAGTATCACGCAGGGTATAAGTATCCGTCTCCTGAACAGATCATTCACAATATTATCTTGACTGATAATGTTAAAAGTTGACGTCTATTACGACGTTAACAATTTTTATTATTATCCATTCATCACGGATAATAATTCAAAACTCCAGCTCTTTGAAGAAATTAATAATTATATTATATAATGTAACATATAATAATTACAATTTTATGTTGGTTTATACTAAATAATAATTAAATATTAAATAATTAATTTATCAAATAAATATATATTTGAATATATTATATTATATTACGGTGCAATGTTATGGTAACCTTACACTGTAATGTTGCTAACCTTACACGGTAACCTTACCATAAGGTTACTGTAATGTAACGTGCTATCTGGGACAATAATAAAAAACATAAAGAATCATGTAAACAATGGTTGTAGTAATGAAAATAATAATTCGGGATTGAATTTTAATGAAATAAATATTTTTTAAAATAAAAAACAAAAATGTTTGTCATTATCAGAGAAACAATATTAAAGGGTCCAATTCTCATTGGAAGACAATTATTTTTCATTGTAAGTAAATATTTTAATGAAAGGAACATTTTATTTAAAAATAATTTTTATGAAACTTTAATTCAATGGAAAAATCCTATGGCCAGTTTGCCCCACCGAAAACGGTCCGGTTTGCCCCACAGGCCCATTTTGAGAATAAATATTATCAAAAAGAAACGCTTTGCAAATTCATCAAAGTTTTTGGTGGTAAATATTCCTGAGGTGTGTACCTTCAAAACCCAAGACCTAATATTTGGAAATATTACACAATTTCCTCAGAATTCCCTTAAAAAAATCGGAAAAGTGTAGAAAAAAACTAAAAAAAAAACTTTTGCTCCTAGCGTTGCACAAACAAAAGTCCACGTCTGGCATTCCTGTGCTGGGACAGGGGGCAAATAGGTGAAAAATAATGTAAAAATTTCTCATTTCATACCGATTAAAACCTTTAGAAATTGAAAGTTGACATCTACACGAGTGTAAAAATGTGCGTCTGACAGTTCTCGGATGGGGCAAAGTACGTCTGGCAAAGGGTTAAACATGTAAAAAAATCGAAAATTTTTTTCTCGTTTCATACCGATTAAAACCTTTAGAAATCGAAAGTTGACATCTACACGAGTGTAAAAATGTGCGTCTGGCAGTTCTGGGGTGGCAAAGTATGTCTGGCAGCCATTCGAAGATGCGGTAAATGAGTCAATACTTAAAAGTAACCTACATTTTTCTTATAAGTTATTAAAAAATTGTTAAAACAAATTTAAACTAATGGGTAAGACATACATAACAAAAAAAAAATTTTTTTGCCCAAAAAGTCAAAAATTTTTTTTTGAAACTGTTTTGCCCGAGCGGGACCGATTTTTGAGTTTTCTTGTCAATTAATAAAATATTCCTTATAATTTCACCTTTCAGTTAAAAAAAAGAAATCGATGGAGACTCAAATAGTTTTTGAGATATTGCAATTTTTGTGGAAGTGCGACCACGTTTCGGTGCCAGCGCTGTGTTAATGCCCGGGACGCCTTGCACAGTAGGATTCTTACATTTTACTGTTCAAAATTGTCTAGAGCCTACAAATTCTATCCGATTTTGATTTTCTTGTTCTTCAATGAAAGGAGATACATTTTCTTAGAGTTTCCCAGAAACCCGTTGTTTCAATTTTTAATTGTTTATATATTTTTTTGTTACTCAAAGTAAACAATTTACAAGAATTTTGAAAAAAATCGAATTTATTTTTTATTTTTCCATTCCTCATGATCAAAATCAATTTAAATTAGTCTAGTATGACCACCCGATTCATAATAATGAATAATTCAATTTATTTAAATAATTTCGTTAATTAACAAATAGATAAGTCTGGTCCTTCTTAAAAAAATTGTTTTTGCAGACAAATTTATGTTTTTTTAAAGTAATTTATGTCTATTTTGTTAAAAAATAATTTTACCGTTAATAATTATCATTGTTATTAACAATTGTATTTATAAAAAATATAAATTGAAAATTAATTAATCAATTAATATCAATCAATATCTTTTTTAAAGAATGCTAAAAACATCGAATCGTCAAAACGTCTAATTGTCAGTTCGTCCTATGCTAATAACATCGAATCGTCAAATAGTCGAATGCTTAAAACATCGAATCGTCAATTGATCGAATATTCAAATCGTCATTTCGTCCAATGCTCAAAACGTCAAATCGCCAAAAAGTTGAAAAATTTGCTTGGTTTAAATTAATGTTAACTTACATCAAGCAAATTTTTCAACTTTTTTGTCGATTCGACGTTTTGAGCATTGGACGAAATGACGATTTGACGCTTTGAATATTTGATCAATTGACGATCCGATGTTTTAAGCATTCGACCATTTGACGATTCGGTGTTTTAGCATAGGACGAAATTACGATTAGACGTTTTGACGATTCGACCATTTGTCGATTCGATGTTTTTAGCATTCTTTAAAAAATAAATTTTATTTAAGTAAATTATGTTTTACTTCATTTAGATTTGACAGACATTTGTTAAATTACAATTTATACAAATTAAAAATTATAATACTTTAAAAATATGTTATTATAAAATTATTTTTAAAAAACTTTGGCTAATACAACAATTTTATCAGTTGAAAGTTTACGTGAAAAAATTTTATAATTGTTTATAATTATAGTAAATGCGAATTGAATATTCTTAATATTGGCTTAAATAGTATATTGTGCAACGAGTGGAGAAAAAGGGTGATTTCTCGCGAGCTGATGTTTGCTGCTCGAGCGTAGCGAGTGCAGCAATCAAGCGAGCGAAAATCGTTTTTCTCCACGAATTGTACACGATACTTTGCCCAAGAACTGCAAAACTTATTTTATTTATCTCAATTTTTATTTATGAGTTTTTTGTGGTTCTTCTTCTTCTTCTTCTTCTTAATTGGCCTGTTGATAAATCAAATGGCCATAGATTAAACACGTAAAATTTCACTGTAGAAAGTTGCAAGCAGAATCAGGGTGTAAAGATGAGCCGGTTCATATAGGCATAGGACAAGCAGCAAAGCAAAAGCACAAAAGAGCATGCGCGGTAGAGCAAAGCAAGTGACTGGGTTAGACTGCGGGAAATTCAAACAGTTGTTTGCAAATGCTGGAATGAAACCACCGCACGTATATCAGACCCCAGATGTCTTCTGAGATTGCTTATTTCTTGCAATATATTACAAGAAAGGCATCTTATTGAAGAATACAACAAATTGAACACCATGGGCCATTAGAATTTAAATTGGAATGGCGCGGTATTCGAATGAAATCTGCTGTAGATGGTTTTTCTGATATAGTTGATGGCGGTGGGATTGCTGTAGAGGTTCATTCACCGTTGTCGCCGGACTTAAAGCCAAAAATTCCCAGTTGTTGTTGATATTTAGAATTGAATGTAATGATGTTGATATTACTTGCTGTTTTGCAGTGGAAGGGGTTCAGATTTGCATTAGCAAGGAAGGAAAAGAAAAAAAAAAAAAGAAAAAGAAAGCTAAGACAAAATCCAACGACAGAGCAAATATATTAACTGTTGTCCCATTTCCTTGTTCGATACTGCCCTAAATTTAATATAAATTAATAATGTGTCAAATGTCTAGATATAATTTTCCTTGATTTGATAAAAAAAACTTATGTAGTTCCATTGACAATTTTTTATTTGGGTTAAAAATAAATTTATCGAGGTTTTCGAGAGGGGAAGAGAAGTCATTAATCGATCTAAGATAGAAAAACAAAGATTGTCTGCCCGGAGCAAGGTTTGGACATTCATTTAGTAAGTGAAGTAGGGACTTAACACCCTGACCGCAACTACACTCGCCAGGAAAGTTCCAATTCATGCGTCTGAAATGTTCAAAAGTACATATATGATTAACTCTAAGGCGAGAAATCAAACTAGAACTTGCTCTTGGTATCTCCATTCCAAGATACCACGGTCTTTTAGTATCGAAATTGATCTTTGCCAGAATTCTGTCCGCTGCTGCAGAATGATTCTTGTAGGGCCATAGCTCCCTTGACTGAGAGGACATAAATCTTTTGCCCCACGAGAAAACATCCCCAACAGAGGCTATTTTTTTTGGAGGAATGTTCAAAGATGCAGCGAGCTTTGCGACACGATCGGCAACTGAGTTCTCATTGATATTGCAATGTGAAGGGATCCATATAAGACGCACGGAAAGGGGAAAAGGAGAGTTGATGATTAGGTCGGCTATTTTGAATGGGAGCTTGGAATCCTTGTGTGTTAAGGAGGATCTATCTGATATCTGTTTGATCGCTGTCATGGAGTCCGATAGAATAATGATGTTCTGGAAGTTTGCGGAGATTGCGTATTTAATGGACATGTGAATAGCGGATAACTCTGCAGAGGTTGAGGATATACATCCGGGGAGAGGAACACCATATCGGGTATTGTCTCGGGGAATATAAAATCCTGCACCTGCCTTATCGGAATCTGGAAAACAAAATCCATCAGTATATATATATGTATGATTAGGATAATTATCACTCAGGAATTGTGCCAATTTTTCGTTCGGAGTGTTAGAGTTTTTCAATTCATGTCCAAATTCATCGTTAATAGGGATGGGGATGTGTATTGTTTCCCATGGTAGATCAAAGAAGAGAGGACTTTTTGTGATGAAGCAGGAGTTGATCTTGTCCTGCAGAAGAATAAAGGATTTATAAATACCTGTTTTTGTTATTAATTTAAGTGGTTTACGTTGGTTAGTGATGCGGGTTTTTAATGTTTTGAGATTTGAGTTTAGAGGATTATTTGTCCATGAACAATTTCTGACTATAAATCTGGTTGTTAAATAATTTCGTCTAATTTTAAGAGGTATTTCGCCAGATTCGATAAGTAGGAAGTAAATAGGCGTAGATGACATACAGCCCGTGATTACCCTTAAGGCAGAATATTGTAATCTGTCCAGTTTGTCTAAGAGATATTTAGCAGCCCCAGAAAAAAATACGCCACCCCATTCTAGAATTGCCCTTACTAGTCCTTTATATGCCATAAGGAGGGTTTCCGAGGAAGCGCCCCAGGTGATTTTAGAGAGGGCTTTAAGGGTGTTAATAGCTTTGGTTGCCCTTGTCGTGATGTATTGGATGTGGGGTTTCCATGTTAATTGTGAATCAAAGATTATCCCCAAATATTTCATCTCATTCTCGCATGTTATAATTTGATTATTAATCTGAACAGTATAGTTTGAAGTGTCTATTTTAGATCTTGAAAATACACAAAAGCAACATTTTGGAGTGGAAATATTAAGGCTCAGGTCGGTCAGCCAAGCTGTGATTTGGTTAATAGATGTGTTTATTTCTGCAATTCCCTCCTCAATATTCTTGTTAGTGGTATATAAAAAAATATCATCCACGTAGATCGTGGCTTTAGTGTTTGGATTTAAGTGTTGCATAATTTGTTTTGTATAGACGTTATAGAGAAAGGGTGATAGAACCGCACCCTGTGGAACGCCGACGTGTGTTTTCTTCGGATCGTTATCGTTTACAGAAAAGTATAGGTTACGCGAAGAAGTCATAAAATTTATAAAATTAAGGATACATGTAGGAGTGTTGAGGTCCTTTAATTGATGGACAAGTTGGTCATGGCGAACGCAGTTATAAGCGCCTTTTATATCAAGGGATACCGCTAGGACGTATTCGTTTCTTTCAAAACCCATGAGAATGTCAGTGTAAGCAACTGCTGCACAATCAGAAGATGATCTGGCTTTACGAGATCCAAATTGCTGTGGGGGGAACCAGTCTGATCTTTCAGCAATATATTCAAGTCTACGATGGATGAGACGTTCGAATAATTTGGAGATATTTGAGGATAAGGATATTGGTCTGAATCCTTTGCCTTCTGGTTTCGGAATAAAAAGGATCAGATTATCCCTCCAAGACTCTGGAAACAGACTGAACTTATAGAAATGGTTGAAAATTAATAGTAGTAGTTTATGACCAGAAGTTGGTAATTTTTTAAGTATAGAATATCCTATAGAGTCTATACCCGGGGCAGTATCCTTCTTACAGCGCGAAATAGCATAATAATATTCGTCAATCGAGAAAGGGCCATTTAGTGGGTCGAACTCAATAGGATCATTATCAAAAGGGATTTCAGTTATAGGGATGTTAGGGTTCAAGAGTTCCTGTTGTAAGGCGGTGATTTCAGGAAGGTTAGGATCATTGAAAATATTAGTGGATTTGGCAGTATTGGATGCTTGAAAGCCTTTAATTATGCTCCAAATCTTCTTGAGACCCATGGAAGGGTTGATTGTGGAACAAAATTGTTTATATGAGTTTTGCTTTTGTTTGCGTAAAAAAATTTTGATCTCATTATCTACTTTGAGGTATTGTGATAATGCCTCTTGAGTTTGGTTTTGGAAGTAAGTCCTTCTTGCGTTGGATCTCTTTTCTATTGCTGTGGAACAGTCATCGTTCCACCACGCTGGCTTGGATTTACCCTTCTTACGGCCCCTATTCGATGGTTTAAAACCTCCAGAATCCAAAATGAATTCTTTGATACCCTCTATGAAGTCAGTATAAGTCTGGATGTCGGGTGATACAGTTCCAGACTCAATCCTAGCCAAGATGTCATTTAAGTAATCGTTTGTTTTGGAATGGAATAATTCCCAGTTCATCCTGGATAAATTGAATCTGGTACTATTGGACATTGAGTTGGTTGGTTTAAAATTCAGTATAGATAACAGTGGATAGTGGTCTGAAGAATAGGTATCATCCAGAACGTCAATGTTTAATTTATTAGCGAGGGAGGTAGATACAATGATCAAATCCAAGACGCTTGAGTATCCTGTATGAATGTTATTATATGTAGGGGTGTCATCGTTCATGACGACAAATTCAAAATCAGTCAAGGATTCAGTGAGGCTGGAGCCGTTATGATTATAATTAGGGTGACCCCAAAGAGGTGAGTGTGAATTAAAATCACCTGTAATGATGACGTGTGGATACTGGGATAGTTGTATGAACAGTCTATTCCAGTTGTCCAGATCGATACGTTTATTGGGGGGGATGTAGATAGACACAACAATGATACATCCTATAGTGGTTTCTATGCCGACGGTCGACAGCTCAAAACTGTCCCTCCACCAATCTCCCAGATTAACCCTCGAGGTAACCAACTCTCTTCTGCATAGAATCGTTGATCCGCCGCCGCGACCAAGTTGTCTATCGTAACGAAAGGTGATGAAACCTTTGATCTCCCAAGAGGGAATTTCGGGAGTCAACCATGTTTCGGATAAGCAAATTATATCGGGATTTTGTTTGAAGATGAGAGTCTCGAGCTCTATACGCTTGTTAAGAATGCTTCTAGGGTTCCAGGAGCATATTTTTAAAGGGTGTGATGTTAGTGACAGTGGAAGAGACTGATTAAGCATGTTGTCAAATCGCAAAACAAACAGCCAAAACGAAAAGGGAGAAAGGAAGAAGCAAACAAGAAGAGAAAAAAGAAAGAAAACGAACAAAGCAAAAACAAAAATACAGAAAAACAAGAACAGAAAACCAAAAGGGTACAGGCAAATAAATAAAATTGGGACAATTATACCGGAGAGGAAATTGGAATTTAGATTAGGATGTATAGTTTAAAATTTATTTAAAGGGTTATGAGAAAGTTTTGTGTTAATTATAAAATCACCAGAGCGAAAGGATTGGTTATAAATTAAAAGGGAAATTGGGTTAAAATTAAAATGAGTTTTACGTTTCCAAAGTCCGTTGTATTATATTGTCTGAACAAAACAACAATACGTAACAATAAGTGGAAAATCATTCGCATTGGGCATAAGGACAGTCTAGATCTGCGGGGGATTAGCACAGATGCAGATGACCTATGCATACGAAAGAGATAGCGGTACAGTCACGCACTGTTTATGTTATAATAAATTGAAAATTATATTGATTTTAAATTGTTACATTCTGCTAATTAAATTAAATTATACTAAAGAAACAATGACACGGAACGATGATTGCAGAATCGCCCACATGGAGCATAAGGTCCAACTAGATCTACGAGGGATTAGCATAGATGAAGATAGACAGATGAATGCGAGAGAGACAACAATATCGCCGCATATTGCTCAAAAGGTAAAATCAATTTTAGAAGGGGAGGCTCACATAGGTCGACTATGTTTCAATGCCTTGACTATAGGATTGAACATACTATGTGTGACATCCTGAATTTTGCGAATCAAATGGTGTTATAAAAAGGTTGGTAGTATTTGGTTAAAGTTTTAATATTTGATTCAGTGCTCATTAAAATTATTAAACGTTATCACTCAGGTAATATTTAAAATATGTGTTTTGTAGATTATAGAAAGGTTTGAAAAAGTTATGGGTTCTTTCGAATGGAGCTTATTTAGTTTTTTTATCGTTGTCTACTTGAATCATAGACACGTCGTTTGTGTTCTCTGACTCATCAAGTGATTTCTCCATGAATGCGAGTTTAGTAGAGATGTTATCTATAATTGAGTTGAGAGTCTTATTTTGATTTTTATTGAAATGTTTATTGATATGAGAATTGGAGGATTCATCTGTCGTTTGATTAGGGGTTGAAGTTGGGAGGGGTTTATTTGTAGGAGGGGGGGAGGTTGAGAAAAGGAAGAAGACGAAGCAGGAAAAATAGTGTTAGTAGGAGGGGGAAGCATAGGGTGAAGGATAGGGAGAGGATCTGGGGATGATGCATTTTTTGATGATGAGGAATTATGTGAAGAATTTGGGGAAATGATTCCTCTTGAATTTAATATGTTAATGCCTTCCTGATGACCAAGGTTTTGAATGTAACATATTTTTGATAACTCAAACTCAAATTTAAAGCGTGGACATTCATGTGAAGATGCCATATGTGATTCTCGACAGTTGTTGCATTTGGGTCTTAAAAGACGATTGGGACATTTATTTGTTATGTGATGTTGGGAGCAAAATTCACAGACTGGGTGAGCAGAACGACATTGGTCTGCTGTATGGCGAAAACGCTGGCAATAATGACATCTTCTAGGGGGTGGAATCATCGGAGTGACAGAAAAGAGATAGTTGAAAGTATTAATCAGTTTGGGAATGGTAGGAGAGTTAAAAGAGATTTCAACGACGTCAGTAGGGACATTGTCTTGACTGACTCTTCTTTTAAGGGAGAGGATTAGCGGTTTGGAAAGAGAGTCCATATTTTCGTATATTTCGGAGAGTTTAATATTGGTGTCAATGTTTTTTATAAAACCCTTTTTATAGAATAAAGATATTGGAGGAAAAGCAGAATATGGTAGATTTCCAAGATTGTAGTGGTCCAAAATTTTATTCGCATCAGTAAAGACAGCACAAGTTATTTTGGTGCTGTTCTGACCGTTTGCAGAAATCGTTAAAGGCCCGGGAGTGATTGCTCTTATTTTTTTCTTCGCAAGAGCAATTGGGTTGTAACGACCGATGTTGACTGATGGATCTTGGTTGGAATCAAATTGGAGTATCACGATAAATGGTTGTGTCATGGATTGATTGTATCTTAAACTTGACAAAGCAAGGGTTGGGGAAGGTTGCCATATATGATCATTGTGAACTAGTTTGTTTGCTAAGGTTGGATCGTGAGAGAAGGTTTTGTTGAGATGTGAATCCTTTGTTTTTTGATCGTTGGAAATTGACTCACCCTGAGAACCCAGTTGAGGCTTCGATTCGCGTACCCGTTTTAAGGAATTTTGCATTGAAGAGACATTTTTCGATTTATCGGACCAACTGGTTTGATGAACATCCCTCTTTTTAACTGTGGATTGCAAATGTTTTCCTGGGGTGGAGGCACCAAGGTTCTGGATGGTTGTAAGGTTTGAGCTTGAATGTTCCGAAGTAGATGTCGAAGACGTTGCATGTGGAACACTCCCAGCGATCACTGCGGAATGAATCGGAGAAAGGTTAGGACTGCTTGACATGTTATAATTGAATTGAATTATTTAGTGTTATAAATATAATCAGTTATGATTATTTATCACTTTGAATTTAAATTAAAATTTATTGTTATATTATTTATTAATTTATTTGGTATATATTTCCTCTATTCCCTGACCTCTCATCAAGTCAGTTCATAATTTAAACTCTCATACATGAGTATAAGGGGAAAAAAAAGAATTCGTTTCTCTCTCTTCCCTCCTCTCAACCATTTATTATTGTTATTATTCTTTTTCCTTTCCTACTTTACTTTTAGGTTAGGTTGTATTGACTTTATTTAATCTCTATTATTTGATTTTGATTTTTCAGGATTTCCAAAGAATTTTTCCTTTTTATATTTTATTTATTTTATTATATTATTCCCTCTCCGGTAAATCTTACAGGAAATCTATTTATTCATAAGGAAGAAAAATAGATAGGCAAATGATATATATAATTAGAACAAACAAATGATAAATACGATTAAACACGGCTCGATAAGACTTGGGGCATTTATTAGAAAACAATTAATACATACCACAATCTAGATTTTGTAATTGAATTTGAAATAAACAGTCAGATTTTGTTTTACCTTACTTGAATTCTGAAAGGAAACGAATGGTCAAAAGGATGCAAGCACATGCAAGAAATTTGTGAAGATCAATGGTGTAATTATTGTTGCTTGTAGATATACTTTTGGAGAAACAGGTGAACTTCCAAAGAAATAAATAGACCGGTATTTGTTTGGTTTCTGATTATAGCACGTGGAGATGATATTCCTTATCTTGGTTATGTTTTGCTTCTATAGTTGGAATCCATTAATGGCGTCACAATGGATGGCGTGGTTGACTCAGAATTCGAATTTAATTCAAAAGACTGCTTCTCTCGGGTAGTAATATTAAAACTTTTACAGAATAAATGTTAAAAAGGCGGTCAGAAATAAAATGCAGTGAAGTTTTGATTAATTTTAACACAGATTAAGAATATAGCGAGAGATTTTCTCGCCGCAAAATTTAGACATGAGTATTACACGAAGGTTAACACCGTTTCTTTTTTTTTTTTTGTGGTTATAACAATGGTTATAATTAAACATAACTTACGTAATTTACGTAAGAACATAACTCACGTAATTTACGTAAGTCATACCCTTAGTTTAGTTACATAAGTTATATTAATATTAAGAATTTAAAAGGAAAACACAAGTAATTCTATTTTTCTTTGTCATGGAACTCATTTCTCCACTGGCCAAATCCACCAGTGGAGTAAAGTAGCACTTTCCTCCACTGGTGCCTAGCGTACAATAGTTCAATTCCACTGCAGGCGTTGGACAAAATAAATTATAGAATAAACTCATTTGATTAAAATGGATTACTTGGGGTTTTTTGGGGTCGCTGATTACGAATCCTAACTCAGATTTCGAAAATTCAAAATGGATGACTAATTTTTAATATTACTCCATGGAATAGTGTAAGGAGACTTAACGGTCAAGCCAGTATGATGTGAAAAGTGTGCCACCTTTTCGTACTACAAGTCCTCTCGTTATACTTTCGCGGACGCCACGCCGTTCGCGGATAAAAAGTGTACTTCGGTTGTAAGCAATCCCTACTGAAAATCCCTGTGCAATATCTTGTACAGGAAATTGTACAAGATCTTGTACAGGAAACTATACCATTTGTGTCAATGAACCTGTACCATTTCAGCATAAGAAATTGAAACAATCGTAAATGCAAAGAGTCTCTAACAACAATGTTAAAAATTTTCTTATATTTTGCATAAATAAAAAAATTAAGAAAAAATATTATCTACACAAGAACTTGTACAGGATCTTGTGCATGTACACATTCTTGTACAGGATCTCGTACAAGAAATTGTACATGAACCTTATTGTCCGAAATCGAAAAAAATTACTTGTGCAAGTTTTTGTACAAGAACTTGTTTCAATTTCTTATGCTAAAATGGTACAGGTTCATTGACACAAATGGTATAGTTTCCTGTACAAGATCTTGTACATTTTTCTATACAAGATATTGCACGGGGATTTTCAGTAGGGAAGAACACATGACATAACCTACAGCAGTAAATTTTTGTAAATTGTAAATCCTTACTTAAAGAAGGACATAAATTGTCTTTCTTTACACCAAGGAATTGTTCTTTTAAATATTTGACTAGGGTCAGTTGGGGTAAATAGGAACAGATGTGCTATGTTTCACCAAAAACATAAGTTTTTTCTTTTAAATCGGAATACTTTCGGTTTTTTATGTTTTGAGTTATTTCACTTCCGTCGAACAATTTTATGGAGTAGTAAAAAATATGGATATAAAGAATTAGATAAAAATGGTGTTAGTCATAAAATAATTCAAAATAAGAAATAATAATGGATTATATAAGTTTAAAAGAATTCCATACCAAAATTTCTAACACATTACACAATTATAAAGGTTTCAACAACTTAAAAAAATTTTAACAGATTTATGTAAAACTTGTCAAAAGAAGGTTTTCAAGGATTACTAAATTTCAGGGTGGCCACTATTTTTTAATTTTTCGTCTCCCAGTTTTCTCCCGGTCCTCCCGGTGAAAATGAGCTGCTTCTCCCGGTTTTTAATTATAATTTTACTGTGAGCAGAACATTACCTTTATGTAATATGTAGTTGTAAATGATATAAATTCGGCCAAAAACACTAAAAACAGGGCTCGGATCGTCTTTAAAACTAAAAAAAGTATCTTTAGTCGCATAAATTCACAACAAAAATCACGAAAAGTCGCATAAAATTTCCGAAAAAGTCGGAAAAAAGTCGAATGAAATTTTAGGGAAAAAAAACGTCGAAAAGGAAACACGAAATTGTAAAAAAATCACATTTCTCGCTATCACATAATTATACTTTAACATCAAATAATCTGGAATAATATTTAATAAAATGCATGGCAAAATTTTAATTAGGTATTTCTAACATTTTTTTTTAAATCTGTTCAAAATTTCAATTATTTTTATAAATAATAAAATTCTTTTCCAAAATTCAATTATTGAAAAAAATTCAATAAAATGCCTGTCATAATTTAAATTATCTTTATAAATAATAACATTCTTCTCTGAAATTAATTTACTTTCAAAAGTAATAAAATTCTTCGCAAAAATTCAATTACATTCAAAAATTTTATTTAAATTTCTCGTCAAAATGTTATAAATAATAAAATTCATCATGGAAATTCAATTATTTTCAAAAGTGATAAAATACTCCGCAGAATTTCAATTATTTTCAAATTTTTTTTAATTTCTCGTCAAATTATCATTATCTTCAAAAAATAAGAAATCTTATCATGGAAATTTAATTATTTTCAAAAGTTCAGATAACATACTTCGCAGAAATTCAATTATTTTCAAAACTTTTTTAAATTTTCAAAATTTCAATTATCTTTGCAAATATCAAAATTCTTCTTCGCAAAATTCAATTACTTTTAAACATTTTGAAAAAAATCTGCTGGAAAATTCAATTACCTTTATAAATAATAAAATTCTTCTCTGTAATTCAATTATTTTCAAAGAATTTTAATAAAATTATTGTCAGAATTTCAATTATTTATTTATTTATTTCTGTACATTAGTAATTATTTTTGTAAATAATAAAATTCATCCTAGAAATTCATTTATTTTCAAAAGTAAATATTCAATAACTTTTAAACATTTTTAAAACAAATCTGTTCAAAATTTCAATTATCATGATAAATAATAAAATTCTTCTCTGAAATTTAATTATTTGCAAAGAATTTTAATAATCTTTATAAATAAAAAAAATTATCCTAGAAATTCAATTATTTTCTAATATTTTTTTATAAAATCGTATAATATAAAATAATGATTTTATAACTCGGTCATCTTTAATTTTTATAAAACATGAAGACATCGATTGCTCCGAGTCGAAGACTCGGAGTGATCGATTTCTTCATGTTTTATAACTATTTTTTATAAGTAGTTAAATTTCAAAATGTTTGAATTTGAATCTTTTGATGAATTTTAATTCTTATGGAAAAATAATAATTAAATATTTATTTAAAAAAGAAGTTATTGATGTTTTATGAAAAATTTGAATGAAATCTGTAAATAAACTTATCAGAAAATTTTATTGAGTAAAACTTTTTCCTTTAACTTTAATTTTCTGAAATCTTTAAATGTAAAATTTTAGTAACGGTTTTTCCCGATTAAAATTTCTGTCCCGGCTTTTTCCCGGTTTTCTCCCGGTTGGGTGGACACCCTGTAAATACAAATTTTAAGTCAGTTTTTTAAAATTCAAAATGGCGGATCCAATATGGCGGACTGTTTAAAAACTTTTTTCAAAAATTGATCAAATTTTCTGAAATCTTACATTCTGGGGATTTTCGGGGTCGCTGATTACGAATCTGAATTCAAATTTTCAAATTTAAAAATGGCTGATCCAATATGACGGACTGTTTAAAAACTTTTTTCAAAAATCGATCAAATTTTCTGCAATCTTACCTTCTGGGGGTTTTCGGGGTCGCTGATTACGAATCTGAATTCAAATTTTCAAAATTAAAAATGGCGTTTTTGATTGTTTTTGTTACATTCATAAAGCGTCATGACGGATAAAAAAGCTTTTGGAAAAAATAGCCTTAAAAAAGTGACTTTTTTGACTTTTTTTGAAAAAATTTACTTACAGACTGTTGATTTTTATTTTCAATTACTATCAGAATTTGACATCTTGATTATTTTTGAGATTATAAATTCAATGTTTTACCATTATAAGCTCTTTGTCGCTTGAGTTTTAAATGCTATACTTTCTATGCAGTTAAAGCGCAATGGTGATTGCGGTGAAGATAGTACGAAAATAAGTAATAAATTTTTTATATTTATCATTTTACCATGTTATAAGAAAATCATGAACAAAAAAAATAGTAACAAAAATTTTATGACTTTTAATTACACGTAAGGAAAAAGCGGTTTTTTGAATGTAAAGTTTTAAAACTGCAACCCAGTTATTAGCACCTACTTAATTTTGAGAATTTTTTAAAGTTAAATATTTTTTAAGAAGAAATATTATTAAACTAGCACTCAGTTATCAGCCCACTGAGTTTTTCAAAATATTATGAATTTGATATTATATAAAAAAATATGTAACTTCAGAATTTAATTTCTAATTTTAAGATATTAATAACTGGGTGATAGTTTTAGCTTAATTTCTTGAAACTGTTAAAGATTACAATCTAAAACATGCAAAATGGATTTTTATAATGTCCGCGACTGATGTTATATATAGATTTTACTTTTATTTTTTTATACATTTTCATGTTACTTTCCTTTTTCAAATCAATGTCTTCTAGCCACGCTAGCGATTAGTATAAGCGAATAATCGATTATCCTAACAAATCTGAGCTCGATATCTCAGTTTATTTAAAAGTGTGACGACACACTAAAAAGCATTTTTAAGACTATTTCCCTTGATTGAGAAATTTCATAACATGATATTAGTGTATAAATTGTTTCTTGGTGTGAATAAATAAAAGTACTTATCTATATTATGTAACTATTTTTGGTAAAAGGGTACATCTTTCGCGTTTGCGAACGAAGGAATTAACTTTGGTGGATTAGCCACAAAATAAAAAATTTTCATAAGTTTCAAATTGAACAAGGTTGCCACGCTTTTGTTTTTTTCAACTTCCCTAACTTTTCCAGGTTTTCGAGGTTAAAAAACGGAATTTTTCCAGGTTTTCAAAAATAGAAATTTTTGAAAACATTATTAACTTCATTTTTAAATAAATATTTACTTATTATTTTTGATACAAATTAAGATATTTAAAAATTTGAAATTCAATAACATATAAGAATATTATAAAACATGTTACATTTGTTACTGTAATTTCTTCAAAAATTATTTTTTGAAAAAGTTCTTTGTGAATTTTCAAATTCTCTTATTTACAATTTAATTTTACGAAATTTCGATTATTCTGAAATTCTTCAATTAAATATATTATAAATTAAAAACTTCAAATAATGAAAAAAAATTCCATTAAACTTATTAAGAAAAATTTATTCTTTAGATTCTTAATTAAAAATATAAAAAGTTCAAATTTTCAAAGATTTTAATTTGAAATTTATATTTAAATCAATTTTTATTAGAAAATTGAACGAGAATTCAATTATTTAAATGCAAAAATAATTTATTGAATAATTGAATGTTTTTTAAAATTTAACTCTGATAAAGAATTTTGGCAACAAATTTTTAAATAATTGAATTCTCTTGATAAATTTTAATAAAATTTTTAAAAATAATTGCAGTTTTCGAGAAAGTTGATGAAAATGATATTAAAAATAATTTAAATTCTGACAAGAATTTTATTTAAAATTTTGAAAATAATTGAATTTCAGATGAAAATTTTATTATTTATAAAAATAAACGAAATTTTGACGATAATTTTTGTAAATTTTTAAACATAATTATATTTCTTAAAAGGACTTGATTAAAATAATTTCGAAAAAATTGAATAGTTACGCAAAAAATGTCTTTGAAATTTTTGAAAGTAATTTTATTCTTTAAAAGTAATTTATTAAAAAATTTATTAATAATAATACCTAAACTTTAATAA
The DNA here is from genome assembly GCA_032872475.1 of Leptopilina myrica (nomen nudum). Lineage (NCBI taxonomy): Eukaryota > Metazoa > Arthropoda > Insecta > Hymenoptera > Figitidae > Leptopilina > Leptopilina myrica (nomen nudum). The sequence goes on from CM065467.1 coordinate 12,569,645, forward strand.
ATAAATTGTATCAAAAGTAATTAATTAAAATAATTAAATATCTTTGTTAAATTTTAATAAAATTTTTAAGAACAATAACTTTTTTCGAGGAATCCCATTTAGATTGTATTAAAAATAATTAAAATTCAGCATTAAGTTTTATTATTTATAATAGTAATTTAACTCCTGTAAAATATTATTATTTATGAAAATAATTAAATGTATGCGTGGGATTTTAATAAAAATTTTTTCACTAATTGAATTTTTTTAGGAATTTTTATTAAAGTAGAAGATATTAAAAATCATTGAATTGATGAAAGTTATTGAAAATAATTACAAATTTGAAATGAATTTTATTGAAATTTTTGGAAATAATTGAATTTCTGCAAATATTTGTTATTGCTTCAAAATTCAATTTGCTTGAGTGTTTTTAACTAAAATTCTTCTTTAAATCGATTATTTTTTATAATTAATTAAACATATATTAAAAAATTTAACTGTTTTCAGAAGAATTATAGTTTAAAAAAAATTTTTGTATCGTTTTTTCTATACTTCTAATTAAATCCATTTAAAGTTAAACATTTTCAACTGAAATCTTTGGAAGTTCATCTACTTTTTAAAGTTGTAAATGCAATTCTTTTAAAGTTGAATTAATTTTGAAATATTCAAGTGAAATTAGATTTGAAGTGTAAACAAAATAAATAAATACAAATAATTGTAAAGTGGTGACTTATTTTTTTCTATAAATTTTTTACAAATGTCAGTAAAAACAGATACCAAACACACGGGGACACAATACTTTTAACACGGAAACAAACACAGAGAAGAGAAAATACAGGGTTGAGCACATTGTAAAAAACTAGCAAAAGTGTGCTTGAAAAACATAAAGGCATTTCTCCAATAGGATCACTCAAAACTACACTGTAAAAAATCCTAAGGATATTACACAGACAAGGGGAAAAGTGACGTTTTAAATAAGGTTATGTTGCCACATTGAATGCGGCACTTTTCCCCTTGTCTGTAAAGGCCAATGCAGAATAGAATCTTTAACCAGAACCGCAATCGTAAGCGTAATCGTTAGGCTGCGGTTAAACCTCTGCAGGCAGCCTGCCTGCCTGCAGGTTGTCATGGTAACGTACAAGTGTAAGAGAGTCAGTGGCTTCAAACTTTTCCCTTACGCTCGTTGCTCCTGCCTGCGCAGGCAGCCAGCCTGCAGAGGTGTAACCGCAGCTTAAGAATGAGTTAAAGAAGTATAGGTATATTGTTTATCCTTCTTTAACTCATTCTTACGGTTACGCTTACGATTGCGATTCCGGTTAAAGATTCTATTCTGTGTTGGCCTTAAAATAGCCACATTTAATGTGTGTAATATCCTTAGGATTTTTTACAGTGTATATAGGCCTAAGGGTGCGATCCCATTACAGCAGAATACGTCGACTGAAAACAGAAAATCATGAGGGCGAAAGAAATAGGTAGATATTGTTGTCCTTTTTACTCTCATGATTTTCCGCTTTCGGTCGACGTATTCTGCTCACATGGGATCGCACCCTAAAGGGCCAGTCCCATGTGAGCGTGAAAACGGAAAACGGAAAACGTTTAGCCAATAGCAACTTCCGATTCAATGGAAATCATTCTAAAAGAAAATTCTTATTGGTTGAACGTTTTCCGTTTCCCGTTTCACGCTGACATGGGACGGTACCTTAATGGAGCGTTTACACCTTCTGTAAAAATTGTCCAGAAAGGAAAATTTGCATTGGTGTAAGAGAGTCAGATACACAGTCTATCTCTCTTCCTCCAATGAAAAATTTTCCGTTCTGAAAATTTTTACCGAAGGTGTAAATGCTCCATAAGGGCACGCTTACATGTGAGAAGAATACGTCGACCGAAAGCAGAAAATCATGAGAGTGAATAGAACAACAATATCCACCTATCTCTTTTGCACTCATGGCTTTCTGCTTTCGGTCGAGTCTGCATTTCTGCCGTGCAAATCGAAATAAGCGTATCTGCAATTTTTATCGAAATTGAGGTAAATGCAGTATTAGCTTTGTTATTACCCTTATTAACTATAAACATGCGTAAAAAATTGAAATTCAAATTAAAAACTACTTAATTTTTTAAAAACAATTTACCGTATCTGACAGAAACAGTTACTTTACAATCTAAGGGTGGAGTCCCATGGCAGCGTTTTGCGTTGCGTTTTGTAACTAGGCTATGAGTGCAAACAGAGCAAACATATATCTGTATCACACTCATGGCCTAGTTACAAAACGCAACGCAAAACGCTGCCAAGGGACTCTACCCTAAAAAAGCGTAACTGGATTTTCTCTACTGCACATGCGCATTTTTACTATTCACATCGTGCTGTTTGTCATTAGTTGATGGTGAGTTGCTAAATGCACCACGGGACAATTGCGCCATTTTTTTGTTAACTTCCCAACCTTGCTTATTGAAATTTCTGAAAATTTTATCGAGCAAAGTTGGGCAGCTACCAAAAAATTCAAAAATTTCTTTCCGCAGGGTAAAAGTGTTAAAGAAAAAATGTCAAATGTTGTAGGCATAGTAAAGCATATGGTAATCGATCAACATTTGACATTTTTTCTTTCACATTTAATTTTTCGTTTTTACTCAAAATTTCTTATTTCCTTCTCGCAATAGCCATTTTTATACATCACGTTACTCACGCTCTTCATATATATTCTCAACTTTGCTTAGGAATCTTTAAATCGAGAGTTTAAAACAAAAAGTATTCACGGTGAGCAAAATGTATTCACCGCAACCCACCAATACGGTTTTGTCGCGAAAACGCATTCACCGAACGTCACCACAAATACTTTTTTTCTATTCTGAATACTTTTTTTTTACTGGGGCCTTAAATGCTTTAGTACTAAAATAATTTTATTAATAACGATATGTTATTAAAGATGAGATAATAAATATAATTATTATTAATCGAAATGTTTTCTAAGTAAAAAATTCAAACCAAATGTGATTATAAACTCATCGTAAATTGTTATTATAAAAAATAAGTATAGACATAAACGCAGTATTATTAAAAACTGGTCTTAATTATAAAAATGTGGTATCGCTTATAACCATGTTTGTGCATGCAAAGATACAAGTTAAATGTATAATAAAATTATAAATATTATTATTGTTGTAAACATTAAGAATTAAAAATTTGTAACGAATAAAAAACTTTCGCATTTTTAATTTCATAAAATGTAAGTACATTACGTTCGCGTCTAAATGTAAAATTATTATCTACGCAAGATACATTCGATTCGATTTGCAAATGTGCTATACACTCAGATGCATTAATGCTGTCCTTCCGGTTTGACCGTATTTTGCAAAGTCGTATGATTTCTGTTAAAATGTTTTCAGTTCATGACATATGAGAACATTCGTATGTCACGAAGTAAGAATATTTTATAGAAATGACACGATTTTTCAAAATTCCTTTAAACCGGAAGGACAGCATTAATGCATCTGAGTGTAAATGAAATTGTAAAAAAGCGTATCTGCTAATTCAATATGTTAACAATAAAAACATGTTTTTTAGTTGAAAAATTAAAAAGTTGAGGTCTATTTATGCCAAATGCAGTATTATATTCTCTATATTCAGTAAAAATAAGAATGCGATACGATAAAATGGATTTCTGTTGCTAGCGTAAAGTTGGTAATCAAGCAGATACACTTATTTCGATTTACACGGCAGATTTGCGTCGAGTCCATTTTGAATCAGGGTCACAGCTCGGCTGCCTGCCTGCCTGCAGGTCGTTATGACAATACATAAGAGTAAGAGAGTTAGACAATTTAAATTATTCGTCTCCTCTCTCTTACTCTCGTGGCGGCTGCCTGCGCAGGCAGCCGAGGTGTGACCGTGCCATAATGTCCCATGGCAGCAGGGTTGTGCACGTAATATACCTGAGGTAAGTTACATAGGTTTTCTACGTATGTTACATACGTAATATACCCCTTTGGTTTTTTACAAAATGTATAATACATATAGCACGGGTGTGAGATTAAGCTACATAACCTTAAATAGTCACGTGTTCGTATCCTTAGGTCAGTTTTGTTGTTATACACTGTAAAAAATGATTTTTTTGAGAATTTACTAATGAATTGTAAGGTTACACGGATTTCTGTAAATTGACCATGTTGGACGTAGTATTAAAGCAAACAATTTGAGATAAAGTGACGTCTAACGTTGTAAATTTACAAAAATTTGTAAGGCTACAACGTTGGACGTGACTCGAAATATGTCCTACGTCCAACGTTGTAGCCTTACAAATTTTTGTAAATTTACAACGTTAGACGTCACTTTATCTCAAATTATTTGCTTTAATACTACGTCCAACATGGTCAATTTACAAAGACCCCTGGAATTTACAAACGAAATTTTTTACAGTGTAGGAAATCTTTTGAATTGTTTTGTAAATAAATGTGTACATTTTTGTCACTATGAATCGTGGTGGTCAACCGAAACATAATTCGTGGAAAGAATTATGTTTCGAATTACAAAAATTGGAAAACGGAAAAAATGTGGCCTTACCCGTGTAGAAAAATTTCTTGTTGAACTATGTGCAAGATAAAAACTATATCGTAAATAACTCGTGAAACTATTCACGTAAATCTATATCGAAACGGTCTAGCTACTGTACAGTTTCACTTCATTAAGTGATTTATATTGTTAAACGTTCTTGGATCTGTGTAGTTTCACTACATTAACTACTTTACGTTGTTCAACTATATAAATTCTGCCATATAAAATAAAATATTTAAATAATAAAAATCAGTAATTGTTTTGCATAAAAGCAATATACACTTTTCGGCGAGTATTTCTACCAAATAGGAAATTGTTCGCCTTTGAAAAAGTCCCGCGCTGCTTATGTTTAAAATTACTTAGGATAATTTGTCACCAGGGCGCGCAAGTTTCTTTTCTCGTTAACAAGTTGTTTTACCAATTATATATAAGAAGAGACGATTTCATTCTTAAAGTTAAAGACAAATATTATTTTTGTCTGATTTTTATCACACTCAGTTTTTAATAGAGTGTTTCAATTAAATTAATTCCTTTTCCTGTATTAGACTAGTACTTTATTTTTTCATTTATTGTTTTAAACCACTTTGGCTATGTGTTGTATTAATAAAATATTAATTTCAGACATTGGTTCAATATTGGTAACCAAGAAATAACCATTCATAAATTTAATTTTAAAACGCTGGTAAATAATTAATATTGGTTATTAATATTGGTTCAATATTTGTTGTAAATAAACAACCAAGGCTTGGAAATTCCGGCATTTGCCTTAGATGTACATAAATTGTTCTAGATCGACAATATAGTTTTAATACAGATTCACAGGATTGTTCTGATATAGTAAAACTATCTAGAAACTTGATGTTCGTAACGTTACATTTCTAGACAGTTTCTATAACATTTCACAATACTGGAACTATACAGTAAATAGTAAAACTATATCGTTACGCTACAGATACGTGACAAATTTCCACACGGGTATGCTTGCTTTGCAACAAAACTTTGAAAAACACTTTTATTTTGTTCGTTATTGCAAATATTCCTTTAACAAATAAGCAGTAATTATTCTTTATTTAACACAAAGGTAAATTCAGGATGAATATATTAATTTGAAACAAAAATGTTTATAAAAAAAGATTATAAATTATTTATTCTTACCTATGTCCTAACAGACGTTTGTATCCAATATTTTTCAAAATATTGTTATAGTGCAAACATTTGATTTATTTTGATTTGATTCATCTACTATTGTCAAACGTTCAAATTGCAATTTATCATAAGGGATATATGGATGAGTTGTGGACTTCAATTTTGTTGTCATTTTTTGCAAATAGTTTTTAATCTGAACTTTTAATTTCAACTCACAAATCAATAAATATGAATGAATGAATGAATCAATCAATACCAATTAATTAAATATAAGTTTTGAGTTTTTGACCGTTGTTACAATCGTAATTTGAAAAAGTGAGGTTATGTATGGATGTAAGATGTCGGTATGTAATATACATAGTTTTCTACGTTTTATACAGTATATTACGTCGAAAATGTATTATACGTCGAAAACTGCCAGTGACGCGTCACTGCACAACCCTGCATGGCAGCGTTTTGCGTTGCGTTTTGGAACTAGGACATGAGTGCAAATAGAGCAAACTTATATTTCCATCTCTCTCACACTCATGCCCTAGCTACAAAATGCAACGCAAAACGGTGCCATAGATTGCGTTTTGCGTTGCGTTTTGTAACTAGGCCATAAGTGTAAGAGAGATGGAGATATATGTTGGCTATGTTTGCACTCATGTCTTAGTTACAAAACACAACGAAAAACGGTGACAAGGAACTACACCTTTAAGGTACCGTCCCATGTGAATAGAATACGTGAGATGCATGATTTTCCCCAAATCGTCAAATAGTCGAATGTTGAAATGGTCGAATACCAAATCACCGAATGCTTAAAACGTCGAATTGTCAACAAGTCGAATGGCAAAAACATCGAATCGTCAAATGGTCGAATGTTCAAAACGTGACGATTTGACCATTTGGCAACTAGGGGAAAATCATGCGTCTCGAATACGGCTGCGGTTATATCTCTGCAGGCAGCCTGCCTGCCTGCAGGTTGTCATGGTAACGTACAAGAGTAAGAGAGTCAGTGACTTAAAAACTTCTCCCTTACTATCGTTGCTCCTGCCTGCGCAGGCAGGCAGCCTGCAGAGGTGTATCCGCACCTTAAGTCGACAGAAAACATAAAATCAGAGTGCAAAAGATGAACGGACCTTGCATTGATTGCTATGGTAACTAGTGCCACGCACACTTTTATTATCCTAAGTATTGGAGATAGCCATAATGAAGTATAAAGTTTAAAATGATGCTATGAAAAATTGGTTTTTCATAATAGTAATATTTAATAAAAAAAGATTCATAAGCAATCCTATTTCCGTACTTTAAGAATTTTGATCTGCAAAAGTGAAAAGTTGAAGATACTGTGTAAAATCACTCAGATTTCTAATCAATACTGAAAGTGATTTAATACTGCAGTAAGATTGAATATTTTAGTAATGAATTATTTAATTATTATAGATACCTATTTAATATTAAACGTCTACTTTTTTATTTTCAGGATGGCGCAAAGTTATAACTTGAACCGATTCACCGTAAATTTACGAATATAATCTTTGTGAATTTTGCATCTGATATGCAATCATAAGTAAGTTTATATGATCTATTTGAATAATAATTTATAAAAATTAAAATATAATGCGTTTTAATTAATCGTACTTGTATTATTTAACAATATTTTAAAAAATCATTGAAATTTGACTTTGTTAATTTAATACATTGAAATGAACCAATTTAATTTTATAATTATAAGACTTATTTTTTATTTATTTTTTTATTTTAAAAATTATGTATCTTTAATATTTATTTTTTTATTATTTCGAATGTAGCAAAATTTACTCCAAAAGTAGTAAACATTGTCAGAAATGCTTTACAGGAAATTTTTTACTATAAAAGTAGTAAAAGTTATTTTATATACTTTTCTTCGTGTAAGACTAAACATGGCAAATTGTTCTAAAGTATGAAGCAAGTCATCGTAGCAAGCGAGCGTGGTTAGATGGCAACGAACATAGCACCGAAACTTTCCTAAAAATTTATTAAGGGGGATCCCTCATGAGAGATGTGCAAAATATGTAGAAATTCAAAATTTTATAAAAATTATATTTTTTATATTATGTTCCGCGGTTGCCACTGAAAACATATTTTTTAACAATATGCAAAAAGTATTAAACAGAAACATCCTTCCGTTTACTCAGAATCCGTGCAACCGATTTAAAAAACAGCGTTCTGAGAAAAACACAGTTAAAGTTTAAGTACGATTTTTTATATTGATTGTTAAATGGTTATTATAGGAGCTTACAAAATTTTAATTTGCATTTCATGTTCGACACGAGCCTTTTTGTTGTTAAAACAATACAAAATTGAGTAATTCAATGCATTTGTCTAAAAACATGAACTGATACTTATAATGCTAACACGCAAACAGAATAAGATATTTTAACGTTTTTGGTCTTAAATTAAAGATGAGACTTGAAGAATAACATCTACATAAGTTTTAAATTTTGTCTGCAATTTTTAAAAATATGCCAGAGATTAAAAAATTGACAAAAAAATTTAATCTTTTAATTTTCTTTTTAAAATTTGTCGATTGGTAAAATCTTTGTGTAATTTCTTCAAATTTCGAATTGTATATACACTCAAATCTCGCTATAACGAGAAGTTTGGGAGTCAAGTCTCCCTCTATTACGAGCGCAAAAGGAGAAATCCCCACTTTTACGATTCTTCATTCATTTTTTTAGTGTTTACAATTTACATAATGTGAAAATTACAAACGTAACCTAGTTTAATTTGAACTTTAATATACAAAAAATTTATATAAGCTAAAATTTTGAAGATGTTCGACTAATTGAGATAATTTCAAATACGAAGTGACTTTTTTATTTTATATAAATAAAATTGATTTTAACCAAATTTGAACCAACTGAATGTGCATTTGTTTATAAATAGTGGGGACAATCGGCAGGAAATTTTTCTTGCTATACCGAGAGACAGAGCCCTCGTTATAGAGAGCGCTCGTTATAGAGAAGGTCGTTATAGCGAGATTTAAGTGTAATTTGACATAAAATATTATGAGCTTTTAAAATGTTGATTTGATAAGTTTCTGACATTAGTTTTTACGGAAATATCATGATTTAAAGATTGGTATGTTTTTGGACTATGCACGTGGAGCCACTCTGATGGCACTATGATGTACTATGACTTTTGATAGGAGCTGCATTTCGTCATAAAATTTTAAACCTTTATTCCAGAGGTATTAAGGATTGTAAAAAAGCAACAACAAAAATTTGAAGAAAAATTTCTTCTCATGAGTAATCCCCCTTAAAGATTTACTTGCAAACTTCGAAAAATTTACTTACAATGTATAGTGAAAATTGTGTATAGATTTAAATGTCCCACTTCAAAAAATGTTTACTAAAAGTTATTAATGATTTACTTGCAAACTTCGAAGTATTTAGTTACAAAATTTAGTGAAATTTGTGTAAAGATTTAAACGTCCCACTTCAATAAATGTTTAGCGTGGAACATTTCTGAAAATTTAATTTAAATTTCCAGGAAAGTTTTACGCTTTATTTTTGCTTACAATAGAGTAGTCAAATAACAAATTATCCGATTAAAAAATTGTCGAAAGAGTCGTGAAAGAACGTAATAATAAACAATCAGAGGGCTCGGTTTGTCAATAACGCGAATGACGATGGTGAAAGCACTACATTTTTTTAGCGAGAAGACGTTGCATCATATAAATTTTAAAGTGCAATTACTACTATAGTTTCGTATTAACGTCTTTATTTCAACTTCCATTAAAAAGAGGGTTTAACTATAATTCCAAAACTGTAAAAGTTTTCTTTAATTTCTTAACGGTGTTAGTATAAAATACGAAAATTTGAGAATTGCTTGTCCCCTAGTACCGGACAGTTAAAGAATTGGGTTTTCTAGGTAAACTCCGCTAATTAGTGAATAGTAAGTCTTATTTGTTTTATTTCGATATATTGGAAAGGAATATTCGTTGAACCAATCATACACTTAATGAGAATGTGTATTTTGTAGAATGCACTGTAATATTTAAAAAAAAAGAAAAAGAAATATTTCTAAACTTTTTGATTTTATTTTACAACATCTTTGGCAATAACACTTTATTTAATGCGGCAAAAATATAGTCTGTGATCGCTGCATTGTTTTTCAATAATATCTTGCGCGTAAAATTAAAAGTTTTAAACTGTTAGGTACTGGGGTATAACTTTAAAATTATAGTATTTCGATACCAAAACTAAGTTGAAGTTAAAATTGTACATTATGCAACAAGGGAGGCACGTCCGAGTTCATGTGCCGAGCACAATATTGAAAATATTCTATAGATATCCATGACAATCAATATGTATCCTTTTTTTCATCCACATAAATTTGTATACAAATAAATCTCAAGGATGTTATCCGAACCAATCATAACACTACCTACTTAATCCTTATTAATACATTCTTAATTCAAAATTTAATCAATCACTATTTATCTTAACATTTCTATCCAAATCTATTCTGGTTTTTTCTTTGTTAATCTCTTGTAATCCCTGCATTTATTCATTATATTACACATCCATACGAATCACTTAAATTTTATCTTAATCTATAATTTCTTTACCTGTTGCAATCGAAGAGAAAACAATTTGACAACTCAATTCACCTAAATAATTACAACAAATATTTAAGAAATAATTTGTTATAGTCCTTTAAAAAAATATATATTATATGCATATATTTCATTTCCCCATAATACTATTTATATTTATTTTATTACATATCTGAATAAAATATCTTACAAATTTGAAATAATATATTGATCATAGCGTCCGACATTCTAAGATTCATTCGTTCAGTTACGTTCGTTGAGTGAAGTTGAAGGCTTTGCGCCAGATCATGTGGAGCAATAATGTACACTCAGATGCATTAATGCTGTCCTTCCGGTTTAAAGGAATTTTGAAAAGTCGTGTCATTTCTATCAAATATTCTTAGTTCGTGACATACGAATGTTCTCATATGTCATGAACTAAAAACATTTTGATAGAAATCATACGACTTTGAAAAAAAAACCGTCAAACCGGAAGGACAGCATTAATGCATCTGAGTGTACATATAACACTTGATTTAGAAAATTATGTTAAAGGGGCGCATGATTATTCCCCAAATGTCATTTTTGCGAATCAAAATTTTAACGAATTGTCAATTTTCCGAAAAATTATTTTTGCGAATTGTCATTTCTACGAAAAGACATTATTGAGAAATGACATTTTTGCGAAAAGTCATTTTTCTGAAATGTCATTTTTACGATTAGTCATTTTTGTGAAAAGTCGTTTTTGCTAATTGACATTTTTACGAATTGTCATTTTTGAGAAATGTCATTTTTGCGAATTGTCACTTTTGTGAATCGCCATTTTTACGAATTGCCATTTTTACGAATTGTAATCTATATATGCATACAAGTTTACAATAAGAATTTTCGCAAAAGTGACTTTTCGGAAAATTGACAATTTGTACAAATGGCGATTCGCAAAAATAGATTTTCGCAAAAATGACAATTCGTAAAAATGGCGATTCGCAAAAATAACAATTCGCAAAAATGACATTTCTCAAAAATAACAATTCGCAAAAATGGCTTTTCGCAAAAATGACAATTCGTAAAAATGGCTATTCGCAAAAGTGCATTTCGGTAAAATGACATTTCGGAAAAATGACACTTGGGGAATAATCATGCGTCCCCAAATGTCCCAGATCTGCTTATTCTAGTAATTAATCTAGTAATTTAATCCTTTTACTTTGATAAAATAAGAAAACTTTTTTTGCGTAGAAATGGATAAGAAAGAATTCAAACATAGATCTATATAGATAGAAATTAACAGATATAAAATGATAAAAACATGTTTCTTTGGGATGGATTTAAATAGATAGGAAATTCTGGATAGAAAAAGATAATTTTTAAGGGATGCAAAGTTTATACTTAGTAAGGATAGAAAACGTTTATCCATCAGTTTTTATCTACTTCTATCATTCTACTTTCAACAGGGCGGTACATTAACTCGGACGTACCTCCCTTGTTTCATACTTTGCTTTATACATCAATGGCGTATTATGGTTACATTATGCTACTTGTACCGGTGCATTCTAAATTCTCCCATATAACCCAGCTGGTCAATAAAGTAACCATTATTGCCCTAGGGAGATAAAGGGTACTTTATTGACCTGTGAGCGGTCAATAATGTACCCTTTATCTCTCTAGGGCTAAAATTGTTTCTTTATTGACTGCTGGGTTATAAGGTGGAACTTAGTACGCGCCTGTACAGGTAGATAAAATGACAATCATACGCCTGAGTTGTATAAAAAAGTTTATTAAAATTGTAGAGTTAACTAATTCATAAATAATGGATGGCATGAAAAAACCCGGCAATAAGCGAGGTATTGAAAATAATTAAGAACTTCATTTCTTTTAAATGGGTGAATTTCCAAAATAATCCAATTCCTCGATGGAGCAAGGAAAAGTAGCAAAATCTATTATTCTTAATTAACTTCACCAAAATATAAAACACGCATTTAAAAGAGTAAAGGTGCCGTCCCATGTCAGCGTGAAACGGGAAACCGAAAACGTTCAACCAATAAGAATTTTCTTTTAGAATGGTTTCCACTGAATCCGAAGTTGTTATTGGCTAAACGTTTTCCGTTTCCCTTAAGATTTAAAGTGAAAAAAGTAAAAAATCCATTTCAACCAAAGAAAACTATTAAAAATAGTAAACAGTTTATTATGTTTGTAGTTGTTAAAGAAACTACCTCCTACATGTAACAAAAATAAAATATTATTTTAAATATTCGACGCTATTTATAATAAACATCCCTCTAAGTATTAGGCTCATAGAAAGAAAATAACTCATTGAAGATATTGCATGTCTTTAGGCTTGTGAAAACTCTCAAATGTTTTGTTTCAATCTTATTATATTGTTCAAAAACATGCCTGCATTCGCTAGAAAAACATTTTCTACCCAGAGTACGCCACGTGGAGGCTGCAGGTACAAGATTTTGTACTCCTTTTCTTGTTAAAAAAAAAATCTCACCTATTTACATATCTCACCTATTTACATATATACAAGTTGCATTTAGTAGCAAATCTTATTTTAAGGACTTTGCTGCAATGCATCCAAAAAAACTATTCATTGACAGGGTTGTTTCTGTTTCCTGCATCTAACACGCTGTCCAAAAGATCCGTCCAAGGGTATTTCACGTGTTCTTCGTGACGAGCATATCCGAAGTACCATAAAACACTTGCAACGTGAGCACAAGTACCTAAAGTTCTTGCACCCGACTTACAAGTGCAATAGTAACCACGGATAGGTTGCTGCTGTTCACCTCTATTTTCTTCAAGATCATAAAGTATCCATAGCTGATGTCGCGTAGCATTTCGAAATCTGGAATAAATGCGCATTCTTATTAAACCAGGTTCATTCATCAAAGCATCTAGTTGTAATTCTTCATTACCATCTCTATGGACTTTATCCTGAATATAAGATGGTGCCAAGTTTACTTGGTATACCCCGAATGTCAAGTGACGCAAATACTCCATAGAAAGATGAGGAAAATATGGAAGATAGTTTTCGTTTAAATGCACCCACTGTGCGTTTCTTCGGAAAAGTTCCTCTTCTTCAACCCTTGTTTTTAATTCATTTGCTGTTTCAGCTTTTAATAACATTTCTGTTGCTAATTCAACTGTAGCTACTTCCATTTCTATTAAACCACGATATTTATTTATTATCGCGCCAGCAATGCGATAAAAATCACCAAGATGAGGAACATGTGTCATTGATATGGGTTTACCAAATATTTTAAAAATAGATTGCAAGTGCCCGTTTCGCGATTCTACTAACCATCTTATTTTTGTGACTAACCGAGCTTCGTTCGCATCCTCAGTAGAGAATTGTCGTTCATTACGACCCAACAACGGTGGCATTTTGGGTATTAAACCCATCCGTTCAAGAAAAGGAATCGCTTCGCGATACCCTCTATCAACAATAATTATATTGCCTTCGTCTAACCATTCTCTGATTTGAGCACCATCTCTTTCACATTCTTGTATTAAAATGTTGGCGTCGTTATTTCGTGCGTCTGAAAAGTATGGTCCGTGAATGTCAAGAATGTATCCATTCGTTGACACCAAAAGAATGGGCTTAACAAGATGACAACTCTTGTGAAGATTAAACGATTGTCGTAAAGCTTGAAAATTGCTAGATTTCCCAATTTTTGCGTAAGTACCGTCGATGATGACAATTGCTTTACGATTTTCTGGTGTCGGATTGTATAATGTATTTGCAAAATCAGGTACATATCTCTCTATGAATTCTTGTCTCGTTATTGCGTTAAGTCCAATGTTTTGAGGAACAAATGATTCCATTAAAAATATTCTTACTTTACTAACAGCCATACTAACACTTTGTCTGCTGGGATAATTAAAAACAACTGAAAGAAATTAATTCATCTGGTAGACCTTGCCGCATTTTGCATAAAAATACTAAAAGATCTTTAATTAATTAATCTTTTATAATTAAAAGGCAAAATTGTAAAAATTTATAAAAAAAAATTATGTACTAAAAGTACAAGTCCATCGAGGACGATGAACAATTTAAGGAGGGAGGACTGTTATATCCCGACATATTTCAAAATTTATATATTTTTCATAAATTTAATAATTTCTTTAAATAATCAATTAAATAATATTATAAATGTAACATTTAGCCATGCCTAAAAACATAGTTTAAAAATATTACATTGTCATTTTAAATTTCAAATTAGAAAAGCATAAAAATAGAAAGCATAATTAAATATTTGAATATTTCATTCATGTGAGTCATTAACACTTGTTACTACTCATATGAATGAAAGAGTAAGATGAATCTACGAACTATGTTTTACGACAAGTGTAAGGCCATGAATGAAAGAGATGACGCATGATAAAAAGAAAATATAAAAAGAATAAACGCGTTCATAATGCATATACTTAATATTAATAAAAGTAATAAACCAACTGGTTTATTGGTTTGTTCAGTTGTCGATGTGTAACATTATCACCAAATTATAAATATAAATACATTCAAATTGATCGAATTAGAAATAAATCGATTATCGACAATCGATTAATCGATTATCGATTGTTGATTCGATTAATGAACTAAAGGTGCATATCGATGTTTGAATTGGACGAATAGTGGATCTATTAGCAATTATAAAATTAAATAATCAATAAAATGAAGATATAATAGAATAAAAAGATCATATTACATATCGTACGTGCCTGAAATCGTGCATGGCGTACGTGACTAAAACGGTGCATGGTGTACGTGTCTAAAACGACGCGTGGTGAAAACACCCAAAACAAAATGTTTCCACCACTTAACATCCCCAAAATGCATTAGATTAGAAACTATATAAGCTGCTGTAAAAAGCAGAACGATTGTCAAAACTTCCGGTGTAATTCAGAGCGAATAGTATCATTGTAGAGCGACCCTTCAGTTTAAAACGCGAGTTATCGAATTCTTTCCGTAAAAGGTGCAAGTTAGATTATTTATCACTTAGAAACAAGTTTCTTTCCCGTAAAAAGATGCAAGATAAAAATTTAACACTTAGAATCATTAATTTTGTTGTTTTAACTGTCGTATGTGTTATACAAAATTAACAGTGTAAATTTCATTACTTCTTTCCGTAAAAGGTGCAAGTTAAATTGTTATCACTTAGAAACAAGTTTCTTTCCGTAAAAGGTGCAAGATAAATAATTTAACATTTAGATAACGTGAAACTGTTAATTTATAGCAAAACTCTTACAAAGTTGTGAAAGTTACATAAGTGTAACATAACAAACTTTAAGTTTCATTCACTTGAAACGAAACAAATCAAGAAACCAAATATAACGACTTTGCGGTACTTTGTCAACGAATATTGTGTAATAAACGTAAGTAACCAATTGTAATAACTGTAATTTTAATTAATGTTGTAAACAATAAATTTATAAAAGGAATATTATTCTTGTTTTTAACGCAAAACCCATAGTTTTGACAAGTGATCACGATCCTACTATAAAAATAAAGATCAGACCTTACCAACCTGATTAATCAGCTAACTGGTTTTAAAACCTCTTTTAACTAAATAATCAAATTTATTTAAAAGCCTTTCTTTTGCTCGGGACATAACAAAATTAAATATGGACTTATTATGTTTTGGTAAATTATTCTGGACTTATCAACTTTTGGTAAATTTTGAAAATATGATTTTTTAATGGTTTATAATTTTCTATTTAAACACTTTTAAGAAATACAAACGTATCATAAAAATAACTTTCAATTGATATTGAAATACGTAATCAAAGTAATAAAATTTTAATTTTTATAATAAAATAATAATTCAGATGTGAATAGCACAATCTTCATTTAAAGTTTAAACAGTTACATATCTTATCAGATTAATTAGCATTATTTTGAGTACGTCAAGTTGAAGTCGAAGCATTATTTTTGTGTACGAGTTACACATGCCAATCCATTTCGGGTAATTCATACCACTGGTTTCCAAATTGCTTTGCAAGTAAATTTTGCACATCTTTAAGTTTTTTAGCAGAGATTGGATGATCTAAGCATAAAACATCTAACTCAACATCAGAGTCAGATTTTCCTCGTTTCAGTAACATTTTCGGAATCTCGTGATCATGAATGAACTTGTAATTTTCAAAACACGTAACTTTACATCGTATTTTACTGTCTTTCGTTGTATACTTCTTAATTAAAATCCTCTTAAATCCTGAGATACCAACAACTTGTTTATAAATTTGTGTCAATGACTTGATATCGAAAATTTTCCATGTTTCGTCCCTCAAACACTTGACAGATCCAAAAGTGGAGTAGATTTTTTCATAGTCCTCCGGATGCGTTATGGTCTCATGTTTTCGAAACTCTTGTTCGACACGTCCAAACACTCGATCAGCAGGTAAGAAGCTATGACCTCTCACAGGAAACGTTAAAAGAATATCTTCGATATTTTCGGTAAACAATTCTGAAGCCAAAGGAGTAACAAATGGACAATGTGTGAATTTTTGTTTTGCCCTCCACATCCATCACAAAATAAACGCAAATGCTCAATCGATTCCAAATCAAGTGAATTTAAATAATTTAAAAGAGCATATCCTACTTCTACAGAACCACGACCTGCTTGACCTTCAGTCCAGGTATAAAATGTTAGATTTTTGAAATCCATTGTTACGCAACAAAAACTGTAAAAACTGATTTGTCATTAATAAAATGCTTATTGAATAGGTGTTTTCGGTAAAAATTGAACTTGCTGTAGGTCAAAACAAAAAGAAAAAGAATTCGAAGGTTTTTGTTTTGCAGATTCGTAGAATGCATTTGCTCTTTTCTTATGAATTCTTAATTTAACCATCAATTCATTTTTTTAACGGCATCATTTTTAACCCTTCTAAGATTTCTTAACCGTGTGCAAGAGGTGCAAATGTCACTTGCTGGTGACGAAAATTTAATATTAAAATCATTGTTAAAGATTTTTCTAAACGCATCATATGAAAGCGGAAAATCTGGAGTCGATTTAATATACTCGATGTGTAGTTTCTTTATATTTAAATTAGATGATTAATAAATACGTTTCGATTTCGTCCGGTTGTAGTGACTCTCAGTAGCATTTAAATTTCCAATAAAATTTTTAACTTTTCCTCGAGCTTCTGAAAAATCATTTGATCGTGTATCGCCTCCCCTAGTTTCTTTTGGAATTTTTCCTAGTTGTAATGTCTTGGTAATATTACGGACATGGGGAATTTTTAAATCGAAAACATGAGTAAAAAATTTTTGACTGACATGCACTACTTCGCCATTTGTTCGTTTGACGTAATAATTCAACGACATTGAACGTTTTTTTTCCGAATCAGGATCTCGTTTTCTTTCTCTTTTTGGAGTTTCAACTCCAATCATGTGACATAGTTTAATATCTTGAATTGTCTTATTCGGTTTTTCGTAGAATTTCAATCGGTGATTTTTGACATTAGAAAATTTCACTTTATTGCACTTAAAACTCTTAGTGTCATGACAACATGGTCTTTTCCACTTTTTCAGATTAGGATCAGGGTCAGAATGTCTAATGAAAAGTTATACTTTTTAAATATTTACACTTAAAACTTCTTAAGAAATTTTTCATAAAAGAAAAACATTAATCGACAAATAGAACAAAAATTACCTTTTTTCTCTTTCCACATCTCTTTTTATGACATTGCACAATCGAACTTTTGTTCCTTTATTTATTTCTTTTACTTTTTCTCTCATTTTTGGATTTGAACTAAATTTCCTTTTAATATACTTTTTAAGTCGAGTAAATAAAGTAGGTTAAACAGGTTAAAACAATTGAAATATTACTTATAATATTTTGACAAATTACAATGTTTTCATGAGCAAAATTCTTTGCGAAAAATTTTTTTTCTATAATTTTAAAAGTGACAGGGTGATTTATAAGGTCCTAAATTATATACAAACTATGTTTATTTCAAAAAATTTAAAAAATGGACTTATCCACTTTTGGCCGCTTACTCGTCAAATAACATAACATTTTTCAGCATCAGTATAAAAGTTTCATGAAGCGGCCGAATTAATTGATCATATGAAAATAGGAAAATTGTATAAAGAAAACAACGTGGGGACAATTTTGATCATTGCATCAACAATTTTCCAAAAATGAAGCACTACATATTCATGGCCCGCAAGGTTGTCAAATGCAAAAATGCGTTGTCCTTGGTTTTCAATCCTGGGCGACGCACGTACCCTAGAACAATTGGAACGAGATAATGGCGAATTGTCTCTTCTGCAAAGTAAGCTTTTCATAATTTTTTCTCAAGTGTTTAAATTTTTAATTTTTCTCATCGGATCTTACCTTCATCCTGTCAGATTTTCAAATTTCCTAAGCATTTCTTCTAATTGATTGCATTTTATAAACACTAGACTCAGAGTGTAGCGGAAGTTGAGTGGATCTGGCGATGGTTCGAGTCCTTCATTGGCGAACGGAATTTCAGAGAAGAATCAAAATGGAATCGAAATTTAAATTAACATGCAGCAAAAGTGAAAAAAACAATAAATCCGCCATTAGTGACTCTGACGTAGGTAAAAAATAAAACAAAATTTTTATTTAATACTATTTTTTAATTAATTTGATTTAATGATTTTCCTAATATCTGATTTTCCCGGTTAACGACGTTTTGCTTCGATTGTCACCAAGCGTCTCGAGAAGAAAATATTTTCATTTTTTGTTATTTTCTTAAAGGTATGAACAGCCATTGGTTCTACAACCGCAAGATTATCGAGAAGATTTCTTCATGGATGTTGCTGTCGCTCTTGTAGGAGTGGGATTAATTTGCAAAAGAAATAGTACGACCGGTGTTGTCGCCCGATAAGGATTTTACTGGAGCTGTGCAAAATTCGATTAAAATCGAGTTTTATTCGGCTTTGGGGCACGGACATGTCAGTATTTCGATATTCTAACTAATTCAACTCGTATTTTAAATTTTCGACATTCGAATAGTTCGTTTCGAATCATTTTGCACAGCTCTAGATTTTACAAATATGTAACAACTTTTTTTAATAATGGAAAATGCAAAAAGTCCGGTTTATTGAAGTTCACATTTCTTGAAAAAAATCAACACAATTATTAAAACAGTTCTTACCCATGTGGAATTGTTTCTAGAAGTTTTTCATACATTTTCCGGAAATTGGTTTTTCTTAAAGTGAACCATAGAACTTAGAGAGTTTTACATTTTTATAAGACAACATTAAAACAACATTAAAAATCATAAAATTATATGTATCATCATGGCGCCAAAATATGCAGCCCGGAAAGAGAAAGAGGAATTTATTTTATAAGAAACAGAATTAATCTAGACCTATAATCAAAATAATATACGCTGTGTAAAATACATGCACATGTGGTCGAGTAACTACGATGACGCACACATACGTGGACTTCTCGGCATATCACGTACACTGATGCTCTCGCGGACTCCGTTCGTTATAGGACTCACACCGACATGCTCTATGCATTTTAGAATCAGCAAAATTGCAAGGACTAGAGGCTAGTCGAAAAATTAAATACAACGCAGTACAACTTCTCGATTCTTACGAACAACATCTCTCTTGGCTCTGGCCTGGCAAGTGTTGTGAGAAATCGAGAACGCCGCGACTAAGCCCGTCTGCGCGTCAGACACCTGCGTAAAACACATTAAGTACAACGCGAAGGGCGGACGAAAAAAATTAAATACAATCTTCTAACCGACGGAGTCTTTCGAGAATTGTGTCGGAAGAAAATCGACTATAATTAATTGATTAATTATAGCAGATTTTGTTTGTGTAAAACCGGCCAGTCCGTGTGTGTAGCGCCTGCGCCGTCCCGGTACAACGGTCTTGATATTCAAAATTTGTGTTAAATAAAATTCAAATTCACTGTAAGGTAAAGAAAACATTAAAAGTCAAGGTTCTTAACTTGAACTGAAAACTAAACCTAAGTTGTGTGCCAACAATAGCAAAAGTTTGTTTCGCCCGACGGCAGCTGATTGTGACACCACTGTCGCCGGTAGAGTGAGTAAAAGTATCGTTCTTAAAATTGCACCATTCAAATAAACCTCTTTTTCTTAACTAAATTCTTTCTTTGCTTACCTTTTATTCCTAATAAAAGCATTCCTTAGTAAGCAGTGCGTCAACTTTTAAAAGTGGAAAACGACCCCACAATTTAAACAAATTCCAAAAGAATTTGGCAGCTTGGTGCCTCCGCAAACCATTTAAACTAAAGAGTTATCTCAAAAGCTCAATAAATAAAATAATTTATTTCCGGTTTGTAACAAGCTGATGGTGGCAGCGGTGGGATCTATCCACGCGTTACCGCCCTGCTTCGTTACCTGGTAACAAGAAGACTAGAGACAGGAGGGCTAACTTGGCTGTTTCCTCACTCACAGCAGTGAGTCAGAATTAGTGGGATTATGAAGGCGTGGTTAGATTGCGCCAAATAACTTGTTTCGGTTCTGCACATCTCGCACACTCTTACGTTATATATTTAAATACGTAACACGCGTTTGTGAGGGGAAGTGCAGAATCAAAACACGATGTTTGGCGCAAACTAACCACGCCTTCGTAATCCCCCTATATTTGTCCTACCCCCACTACTGCAGTTAGCCCTCCTGTCTCTAGTCTTCTTGCCTGGTAACAATTGTTACCAGTGGCACCATTTTTTTTAGAAATTAACATTTTAATCAATGTAGATTCTCTATTTTCCTTTTCTCTCACCTTCACACTTTTCGCTTTTTAACCATATTAATTTCGAGATTTATACTGATTGTAGTAATACAACTCCGTATTTTACTAAATAATTTCACACAAGGAAATCTTAACTAAAATTACCTAAGAATCTTTGTCTTATAAAAACTAAGAATTTGGCTCTCCGACTTCTGTTGTTGATGACGACTTATTCAATTAAGACACTGGATTTTAGAAATTTAGCTGTTCGCTTATTCTCCTATCCCTCATCAAAGATAAGAATTCTGTTTTTTTAATAAATTAAAAGTTTGGCTCTCCGACTTGTCGTTGATGACGAATTACTTCTAATTTTACCTTGGCTCTCCGACCGATAGGTTGTCGATGACGACTAGGACAATAGAAACGTTGAATTCCGAAACAGTTTCATCCGAACGCCTCACTGCGCGAACTAACACCTCCCGTCGGAACATTTTAAGTCCTAAAAAGGAAGTTTCAGAAAAATTACACTACTTCATAGTATTCAATCCGAAATTCCCATTTTACAAGAGTACATTTGTGAACAATCACGACATAAAAAACTCTCTTTAACATTAGTGCAATCTGCTGACATTCTTACGGACACCCTCACCTAAAAACTAAGAGTCAGACGTATTGAAAATTTTAACAGCCAGATAGTAAAACTAAAGAAATTCTAATAATTGAAACCAGATATTAGAAAACGCCGTGAGATTGTAAGGCGCGTAAATCTAGTTTAGAACGAAGAGAATCCAAGGAATAACAATTCTATTTCTATTTTTTTATGACTATCCCCGGAATACGCGGAAATTCTAATACAAACACCATCACCTCAGAATTTTTAAAAAATGAAGTAATTAATATTGCTTTGAACAGTTATCATAAACATAATTACATCTGCCAAACTGTTTTAAAACCAGATTGTCCTATTCTAGGATTCCCGACCGGTGACTGCGTTAATAGCACTTACGTAGAAACCCTGATCGTGGTATGTTTGCCAGTTAACAGTCAGAAAGTTTGTTTCTATGTAGTGGATTCACTCTATTCAGATATTTGGTAAATTGCCCCGGGCATCCTTGGGCGAAGTAGCTGTTTTGATTTGGGAATTGTCGAACTCCTTGATTGAGCAAAAAGAAAAAAAAATTTTTTATAAAAGATTTTTATTTAAAACAAAATTTTCTATAAATGTGTTACCAGAAACCGATACCAGACATCGTCCCCCCTCCTTTTTACCAACTTCCAGTTCATCCCGAAATTATTCCCCCACCACCGGGCGTAGTCCCTATCACTGAAATTATTAGAAAAAGGACGCTAAATAGGATTCGAAACCGCAGACAATCCCAACTGTACGAAACTCAACGTCACGATCAAATTTAGGTAAATGGCTGATCTTTACTATTTTGTCGAATATAATCCTAAGTTTCCTATATCTGGCCCGGAGTTGTTAACTCAAAACGAACTAAAGGGAATCCCTCTTTCCTTGGTTGTTTCAGCTCACATTATCTCAACTGTGATGAAAAACAAGCTAAGGGTTACAAAAATTAAAACTGTCAAAATCATTACCCCTTCCACTACAGTCTCGTGTTTCCCCACAGGAGCACAATAGTAACCGGGTTTTCCCAAGACCAGTGCTCTGAACTAGCGGAAGGATTAAAAATGGTTGGCGAAAGATACGAAGCCTTATAAAAAAAATTCGGATTTAGCAAACATACAGCTGATTTAGAAAAACAAGTAGAGTTCCTTAACACTTCCTTAGGTACACTCTTTCAGGTTACCTTTGTAAAATTCGTAATGGTATTTCTAATAAAAAAACTAGACGAACTAAAAATTGAATAGAAATTTGAAATGACATAATTCCGGAGAAAATATTCGAAAATTAACAGCATTATTAGTATTTTATTCTCGGGAAAGTATAAATTAGCCATAACTAATTCTCAATTGTTATCAAAAGTAGAATCTTTAAAAGCTAGAATCGAACTCTTGCAGTCCCTAATTTCTCAAGAGGAAAACAAACTGTTTTTCTTACTAAACCATTGAACGAAGCCGAGCAATTGTTACAGAATTTATACCGTAATTCCAGACGTTTTAAAATGAACTCATCTACATATTCAGTTCTAATCGAAAAACAGCACGAAACAAAAGTGGTAGATTTTGTATAGACTTTCAAACTATTAATGAAAAACACTCAAAAATACAGAAGGGATTTTGGTCAAAATTAAAGGCCCTAATAACATGTCAAATTTGTCAGAACTAAAATAATTTTTGGCCTCTAATCATCTAATATTATTATCTTTTCTCTCTCATTCTTCTTTCTTATAAATCTAACTAAACACATCATGTCAGATCGCGGGGAATCTGACACCGAAATCCATGAAGGCGAGCGACATAGAGGGAATAACATTCCCCCTCAAAATAGAATCCCACACCCAGCTGTGGGTTTAAACGCAACCATATTCGATGAAAAGCACCCCCCTCTATGTAATTTCATGCAAGCAGTAAAGCGGGCAGGAATTTTTATTACTAACGTAGCGGAACCCGATTATGTCAGGGCAGTTCTCATTAGACTAGATGGCCAGGCTCACGCTAGCTGTAAACACAAGGGATTTATTTCACTAAACGAGTTGTTAGAACATTTAAAAAAAAGATTTGCGCAAACAAAGAAATATCAATGGTATTACGAACATATCGTAACTATAAGGCAAAAACAAACTGAAACCGCACATGACTACCACGATAGGCTTCAAGATCTGCTAGGCGAAGCTCAACAAGCCTTGGAACCAAAGTATTATAGATTGTACCAAGAGGTAACAAATGAGAACAGGGAAATTAGGCGGCGAGAATGCGATATCATTCTCCAGCCGATTAGAGAGTGCGCTTTAGACGCTTTTATTAAGGGATTACCCACTGAAATATTTCGATATTTCAGTGGGTGGACGCCCGTAACCCCAGTAACATGGACGAGGCGCTAGAGTATGCACTCCACGCTGAAGAGAGTGATAACTACTCCGAGAAACCGCGCTCCACCTCGTACCATATCAGTAGAGTAGATGAGAAACCGCGCTCCCCAAGCCCTTATTCAAAGCAGATGGATCAACATAGTTCGACGGATAAAAAAAGAACAGATTCTGATCGAGGATCTACGTCTCATAATTCTCTTTCCTCATCTACGAACTATCGCCCCTCGAATGTCCTTCAGCTCACCCCTGAGCAACTAGGACAATTCTATAGGTCTATGATGCCTCAATAGCCGCCACCATTCTCATACCCTAACCAACACCCAATGAGTGCTCCACCTCATAATCCTCCTTACTATCCTAATCCTTCATTCCAACAGCCAATCCAACAGACCAATCAAACTCCCGGCCAGTACCCCAGACAAAATCAGGGCTATCGTGCTAGTGCAACTCCGCCAAGAGCTAGTTCCCCTGCGCCCCAAGGAAATTTAAACTACTAATCGGCTCGTCGTCAAGACGCGACAGCGAGCCCGATCCTCCAGCGTCTGAGGAATGTGCAATTCGCCGAGAATACTGTCGGTTCTCTACAACAGGAGCAGCGACCCAGGACTCCCCAGTAGTCCAATTAAAGGCCCCAGAATTTAGATACGGCAAGATTCAGTTCCTCGTGGACCCAGGGTCCGATTCAAATCTTGTAAAGTTAGGTGTTTTGAATCCGGAACTCACGCTTGCCAGGGACAAGTGTATTAAGATTTCCGGAATAACAAATCACGCTGTGAAAACACTGGGAACAGTCAACTTGACCATCACCAGTGAGTCAGTGGAGTTCCATGTGGTTCGAGATAATTTCCTTATTTCCGCACATGGAATTCTCGGTAGACCCTACTTACGAAAAGAACAGGCGCAAATTTCCTTTAGGCACAACACTCTGGTGATTGTGTCTAATCCAGTGACCCCTATCCTCTTCGTTGATAAGGAATCACTGGAAGCCAGGAAAGCCTTGAGGTCTGAAATCAAGCCCTTCGCGCGAGTCCTGCGAATTAAATCTCGAACAAGAACCCCTATAGCTATTGACACTATAAATTCCGATCTCAAGCAAGGTTATCTTCCTCGAATAGACACCCTAAAGGGACTCTATCTGGGCGAAACCATCGTCACAAACAAAGATGGCGATTGTCACGCAATGGCAATCAATACTACCGAGGAAGATATCGATATAAAAATTAAACCTCAAGAATTAATTCCCTTCGACTTTTGTAAACATCCGGGTGAAGAATTCACTGATTGCGAAATCGAAAATTCGACCCAAGAATACAGTCAAACTTATGCAGATAGGGTAATAAAGGTAAAAAATGCGCTATTCTTGTCTCATCTAGCCCCCAACGAACGAAAACTCGTTTCAAAATGGGTAGAAGATTATGCGGATATATTTCATCTGAACCGTGAAATGCTAACATGCACCAATCTTGTTCAACATAGGATTCGCACTGTGGATGAGAAGGTCATTCATAAAAAACAATATCGGTCTCCGTTTGAGGCTCAGGAACAAATAGACACACAGCTAAAGAAACAGTTTGATAGCGGCATTATCGGACATTCGAACTCCCCTTACAACGCACCCTTATTAATAGTACCGAAAAAAATTGACGCATCGGGTGAAAAGAAATGGCGCGTAGTAGTCGATTATAGGGCCCTAAATGTGAGCATCATAGGCGACGCTTTTTTCCTTCTGAGCATAAATTATGTGTTTGACAAGCTCGGAAGTGCACGGTACTTCACCGTTTTCGATTTAGCGAGCGGATTTCACCAGGTAGAAACTCACCCTGATGACAGACACAAAGCTGCCTTTTCCTCGCGAAACGGACATTTTGAATACAAACGAACGTCCATGGGAATGAAAAATGCCCCCCCCCACCTTTCAGAGATTACTCGATAGTGTGTTAAATACAATGTTAGACACAGAAGCGTTTGTATATCTGGATGACATCATTGTTTATTCAGACACCCTCGAAGAACACGATAAAAGAGCCCGTCGACTATTCAATAAACTAAAAAAAGCGAATTTAAAACTCCAACCCGACAAATGCGAATTTTTGAAACCCGAGGTAGCATACTTGGGACATATTATCAGCGAAGACGGGGTAAAACCGAACCTTAATAAAATATTCGCGATTAAGAATTTTCCTCTACCGAAAACACCAAGAGACATTATAAGTTTCCTTGGCCTCTCGGGATATTACAGGCGCTTTATAAAGGACTATGCAAAACATGCAAAGCCTCTTACAGAATTGTTAAAAGAGGACACCGCGTGGAAATGGGAAAACCCCAAAAGGAAAGTTTCACTCGACTAAGACGATACTTGTGTAGTGAACCTGTTCTCCAATATCCGGGCGCGACCTTTAAATTAACCTGCGACGCCTCTAAATATGCGGTAGGTGCAATCTTAACCCAAGAACAGAATAATATCGATTTACCTGTCGCATACTATTCAAAAATCTTAAATTCAAACGAACAAAAATATCCGAAGGCAGAAAAGGAGTGCCTTGGGATATTGTATGCAATGGAACATTTCAGACCCTATCTTTATGGACGAGATTTTATCCTGGCTTGCGATTTTGAACCAGTTCATTGGATGACTTACATTGATAATCCTTGAGCTCGGATTCAAAGATGAAGAATTCGATTGCAGAATTATCAGTATAAGTTTGAATGCAAACCAGGAAAAATCAACAGAATCGTTGAAGCACTATCTAACAATCCTGTTGATCATTCCAGTGGTCCAAAAACTGATTCCGAGTCCAACTGGTCAGAGTTATCTATATCTGACCAAGACACCCTAGCTCTCAATTCAACCCCGTCAAAGCAATCGAGTGATCTGAACCCCAGTGTCGAAACTCTAAATAAACAGCCAAAAATCTACCGAGCATTACCTATCAACCGATCCTCCACTAATAAAGAACAAGAAAGTGCTCAAGCAAACCACATAGGCATAAGACCAAAAAAGAACTTTTTCCAAGAACTACATTACCCACACGGTTATCCGAAGGAACAGGAAGTCTCCAAGAGGGACTAAAATCTAAACAATCAAACCCTGAATTGTCATCAAAAACCGGAACGAAACCTAAGGTATTTAATCCCACTGCATCAAGAAAATCAACGCTAACAGAACGCCACTTAAGACAGCCATCTACAAGTCATGGACTACAGCCAAAAATTACAATCTTAAAGAGACCTCAAGGATTGGAAAAGGGAATTAATCAGCTTAAAACAAATAATCTAGATCTGCAGCAGCGTAAAATCCATGCCAATCCCAAGAGTGAACCTCGACGACCCGGAATACCACTAGGTAGCACTGAATCAACTAGACTTTCGAACGATGAAACCTTTCACCCTAAGCAGAAACTTTCGATAGATCTAGCGAACAAAAGTTGTATCGCCAAACGTCTACGACCACGTAAAGGTGCAGTATCTGAAAATCTCAAAACAACAGACTCTTCCTCATCATCAATAACCAAAAATTCAGAAGAAGAATCGGAAAAAGAAATCGAGGAACAAGTAGCAGAAGAATCTGACCCCCCTGTTTTTCGAAAAGCTTATAGTGCTTTCCCACACTTGGCACCTCACATCTCACCAATTCAACCTTCCGTTTCCCAGGACAAGGCCCTGGACGCATACACTGACGTCTACGTTGATGGAGCATGTTGTGAAAATGGTGGATCCAGTCCAAAAGCCGGAGTCGGTGTTTGGTCAAAATCACCCCCTCAACGTTTCGCAACAGTATAAAGGCAAACAAACTAACAACGCTTCGGAAATTGAAGCAGCAACTATCGCTGCTAAACAAGCAATAAAGGCAGGAATCCGAAAATTAAGGATCAACACTGATTCCAAATACCTGGTGCAGAGCGTCCAAGAATGGGTACCCAGATGGCAGCAGAACGATTGGAAAACCACTGAATACAAACCTGTGAAGAACCGAAGAGTTTACGAGAAGTTGATCAAGACTTTGAAACATTTGGATGTAGTCTGGAAACATGTGCCTGGGGTGCTATTCTGTAACTTCACTTCACTTTCACTTCACTTTCACTTCACTTTCACTTCACTTTCACTTCACTTTCACTTCACTTTCACTTCACTTTCACTTCACTTTCACTTCACTTTCACTTCACTTTCACTTCACTTTCACTTCACTTTCACTTCACTTTCACTTCACTTCACTTTCACTTCACTTTCACTTCACTTCACTTTCACTACAAGTAAAGTAAATGTGGAGTTAATGTGAAGTGAAAGTGGAGTGAATGTAAAATAACAAAGAAGTGAAAATTGTGTGAAACTGAAGCGCACATGAAGTGAAAGTGAAGTAAAAGTGAAAGTGAAGTGAAAGTAAAGTGAAAGTAAAGTGAAAGTGAAGTGAAAGTGAAGTGAAAGTGAAGTGAAAGTGAAGTGAAAGTAAAGTGAAAGTGAAGTGAAAGTGAAGTGAAAGTAAAGTGAAAGTGAAGTGAAAGTGATGTGGAAGTGAAGTGAAGTTACAGAATAGCACCCCTGGCCACGAAGGAATCCCTGGAAACGAAAAAGCTGATCAACTGGCAAGAGAAGGAACCCTAAAAGATCCTTAACCTGATTCATCATCATCCTCGGAGTTAGAATCAGAAGAAGTGCCCTAAAACGAAGTAATCATCGCAGGTCAACGAAGAATTAGCCTCAGCAGCAGTGAATCCAGTGATCAAGAGAATGAACAAAAAAGGAAACCTAAGAACACAACACAGCAACTGATACAAGGAGTAAACGAAACCATCAACAGATTCAACTCTTTCGCAGTTTCGGAATTAAATGTTACCAACCCCACTAATAATACCCTATTCTGGGATTATGAAGGATTAGATCATACTTCAAGAAGACAATGTGTTTCTGACGGAGAAGACAATTAAGAATATTTGGTTTTTCGCAGAGAGTCAAAGATTTTCTGGATAAGTTCAACCAGAGCCGTGCAAAGAATCTCCCTCGAATATTTCATTCTTGAATATTATAGAACCTTATGTTGACTCTTTTCGTTCCGAATCAGCCAGCGATAGTGATGTCAAAAGTGAAAGTGATAGTGACTGTGTTTCCCAAATTTCCCCACCACTTGCAAAGAAAACCATTGAGTGCATCCAGAATCAGTGGACCGAACATTTGACTTACAGACGTGACAATTACGCACATTTTATTTCCGAAGACTGCGAACCAACTAATCCAATTTCCAAACTTCTAACTGCCACCGAACACATTGACCTCCGAGATATTAGGGACAGTAAACCCGTGAAGGGACAAATTTATATCACTCGCAGTGGAAAAAATAGAGTGTACTCTATTATCGTAAAAAGGTATCATTTTGATGAGATTCGTTGGGACGATGTGACTAAGGGACTAACAATTTAAGAAAAGCTCTAGAATCGAAGCATCAAAAGTCATGCAGAATAGCAAGTGCGGGAGATTTGTTAGGTGCGATACCCCAAGGAAAGATGGCTGAACTTGTCGCAGGAATTTTCCGCGGTGGCGATATTACTATCGCCCATTGCCACGGAAAAATAGAGGTACGCCCTATTGATTTACGCAGCAAAATCATTTCCAAATTTCATTCTAGCCTAATTGGTGGACATAAAGGGATATCGAAAACATATCGTAGAATTCGGGAACGATATTATTGGCCGCTAATGCGAGATGATGTAACACAATTCATTCGTGGATGTAAAAGTTGTTTTGAAAACAAACTTGTTAGGGCGCGAACTAGGGAGCCTATGCTAATCACCGACACTCCAGCGATGCCCTTTCACAAGGTTTCATTGTACACTGTTGGAAAGTTGCAAACAACCCCAAACGGAAATAGGCATATCCTTACAATGCAGGACAATTTTTCCAAGTATTGCATTGTGGTTCCAATCCCAAATATCGAGACCAAAACAATAGCGCATGCAGTGGCGACGAATCTTTTTTCCGTTTTTGGTGCGTCTCGATGCGTACTAACAGACAGGGGAGCGAGTTTCGTGAGTTCGTTGATGCGTAAATTAGAAAAAATATTTGGCGTCAAGGAACTTACCACTTCCGGATATCGACCACAAACAAATGGTGCACTTGAAAGAAGCCACATTGAACTGACGGATTATATTAAACATTATGCAAAGGATTTTGACGATTGGGATCGTCTGCTTCCATTTGCCATGTTTAATTATAATACATCGGTTCATGAAGCTACGAATTTTACACCATATGAGCTTGTGTTCGGTCACTTGGCAAGAGCACCAAGTTCACTGCCTCAAGGTCCGGAGGTCGAAACTTATGGCTCTTATCTAAAAGATCTTATTACCCGAATGAATGAGCTAGAGAATCTTGCAGCTAAATATTTGATTCATGCAAAGGAGAGATCGAAAGTTTATGTATATAAAGAAGTTCGAACAAACAAATTCGACAAGCGAGCCGATGGCCCTTTCACTGTTGTAGGATTCACTGAAAATAACAATGTGATTTTGGAAAGTGAAAACGGCGCAAGATTCGCGAAGCATAGGGATAAAGTCATGATTGCCCATATATAATTCCCAACACTAATCTCAATTTTTTTATATAGAAGGACGAGCAAAGCCGCGATGACCTCAACCGCCGCTTTAACCTTGCTATGTTTACTTTCAACGACACTAGCAGGAGTTCGACAAGACGCCCTAAGCCAACCAGACGTGCCCACAGGAAGCGACCAGTACCAGATCACCCCTTTCCAATCCAGCAGCGGGATGTACTTCGAGTACATCGGGGAAGTCAGAAGATCAGTTAGCAATTGGAGAATTGCTGTTTTTTGGACGTTGGAAAACAGTGCCGATTCTTCGACGAGTTGAAGCGGCGTCAAAGGAAGCTGAGAGAGCAGTGTGGACTTGAAAAAGAATGGTGTTTAGAATTAACAGAATTATACGAATGGGAAGACAGATGGGAAATGGCCTCCGAACTTCAGGAACAGTTCCGAGTCCAAATCAAGGAACTAGAAAATACTAAAATGACCTCACCTAGAAAGATGACCTCTCAAATACGAACCAGACGAGCAGTTCCATTGCTTGCGTTCCTTGGTAAAATTGCAGGTTTGATAGTCGGAGTAATGACCTACGACGACGGAGAGAAAATAGATTCTGCAATCCATAACTTGAATGAAGCCCAGTCTAACTTGTCACATCTTGTTGGAAGACAGACACACGTGGTTCGATTACAGCTTGACTCGCTACATTCTCAGGTGCAACGACATGGCTATTTATTGCATGAATTGCACGAACAACTCCAAACATTACTTGCCAATCAACACTCCAAGTCAAGGACCGAAATAGAGAGAAGAAACCTAACCTACGCAGAAGCCAGAGCTCTAAGGTTGGGATCGGATCACAGCATACAGGCAACTTCGACAATGCTGGATGCAGTTCATGAAGCCAGAAAAGGAAATCTGCACCCTGGCCTCATCACCTCTGCCCAACAAGAACCAATCCTTCGTGAAATCCAAAACAACCTCAAGGACGTCAAGTTTCCTCTGACCGGACCAAGAATTAGTGTCGATGAGCTGATGCGCATCTCCACGGTCACTATTCTCTGTAAGGATCACCAACTTAGTGTTCTCATTGACATCCCTCTCCTGGAAAAATACAATTATCAGTCTTTTAAGCTCCATTCGCTCCCCATCATTCAAGAAAAGCTCGAGAATGGGACGGAAAGAGCATATATAAGTTCAGAATACGATTACCTAATCATAGATGAAGATCAAAAAACATACCTTC
This sequence comes from Leptopilina myrica (nomen nudum), assembly GCA_032872475.1. NCBI lineage: Eukaryota > Metazoa > Arthropoda > Insecta > Hymenoptera > Figitidae > Leptopilina > Leptopilina myrica (nomen nudum). Next base: position 12,601,329 of record CM065467.1, read on the forward strand.
TGCTAAAGGAACGAGAATGGAACCGATGCAAAACGACGACATCATTCCACGCATGACTGCAAGGCGCCCCGATCTATGACATTAATTTTAAATTTCTTAATGTTTATATAAATTATGTTTATTTATTTCTTAAACAAATTAAATGTTTATTACTTATCAAATAAATAATTAATTATTACTGTTTCATTATTTTCAAAAATTTAATAGAATTCATCACAAGAATTAAATTATTTTAATAAATAATAGCATTGTTTAGAAGAATTGAATTACTTTTATAAGTGGTAGGGTTCTTTGCAGAAATTCAATAATCAATATAATTTTAATAAAATTAAAGAAATCAAATTTTCAATTATAATTATAAAGAGACAAGTTTATTTCAAAAAAAAAATTTTAAGATTTATTTATGTTCAAAAACAAATATAAATTTAAATTTGATGAGAAAAAACCGGAAAAATTTAAGACATAACCGAAAAAAGCGGGAATTTTGTTGAACAAAAATAGTATACACCCTGAAAATGCAACTTACTTCCGTTCTTATAGTGCGAAAAATAACTATAAGCTAATCTTTGAAAAATTATGTTTGAATAATTTTTTTAAATAATTAAATTTTTGTAATTTTTTAAAATATATAAATTTTTTAATTTTTAAAAATTTAATATTTATTTTCAATATTTGCAATTACATATTTACGAAATTTCAAATACGTACATGAAATAATAACATTTTAGAATTATTAGAAATGTTAGAAATATTAGAAATGTTTTTCAACTAAATATGTAAATATTTTTGTATAAAATGCAATTAATTTCTAATTTTATTGTGTAAAATGCTACAAAAATTTTGAATTTTTGTGTTTTTTTTAAAATACGGAAAACCTTAAATTGTCCTTGAATTTTCTTTTTTACCCTTAATTTTTCAACATAAAATTTTTGGAAATTTGAATTGATAATATTTAAGAATAAAATTTAAATAAAGGACCTTAGAGATGGTCAACCGAAGGCAAAACAGATGTGACAAACCTTTGGAAACTATAAAATACTTAAAATTTTTACAATTCTGCTTGCAAGAAGATATTTTTCTTTTTATAACATAATAAATAAAACTTGTTTATTTCAATTATTTGTAAATTAATAATTATCTATAAATAGTTTTAAATTATGGTAAAATGTTGAATTATATTTATAAAAATATTTCTGAATTTTGATGGTTAATTAATGATAATAATTTATGATGAAAATGATTTGTTATTAAAAAAATAGTTTGTTTAACAAAAACTTAATAACAAGGAAGGACTATGTACTTAATCTATTAATATAAATTTTTTATGTTTAAATTCAAATATATTCTTAAAAATAGTGTCATTAATTAATCATTTTTACTATTTTAAAAATATAGAATCTGTTATCAACAAACAATAAGCATTCGATATTTGAAGCTCTACGGGTTTAAGAAAAATTTATGAATATTATTAGAAATTTGTCGAACTTGGATGGAAAATATTTTTAAAAAAAATTTTTTGAAGATTGTAATTTGTGTTAAAATTAGAAAATTTTCTTAAACGTTTTGCAATATTTCATAACTAGTAATAAAAAAATTCGAAATCATTAAGAAAAATTTCGAACTTTTTTTTTGAAATTTACTTAATTTTATTCACTTTTCGAAAATTTTGAACAACTTTCGAATTTATTCTATATTTTTCGACAAATTTCGAACTTTGTATAGCAAGATCATTTTCTCAACGTTCTTTGAAATGTTTCTAACTGTTTGGCAGGAAAAACTTCTAAAAATTCTACAGTGTAGTGAAAGTAATTAGATTATTGTAAAATTCGAATCAATGGTTGACTTTGCTTTTGAAATAATTTAATTCTATTCGTTATAAAGTGTTCCAAAAGAACTTAATCGAATTTTGAAATCAATTTCTTTAATTTTATTTTATACTATTTGAAGTTTCATTTTTAAGAAATTTACAAATGGTTAAAATTTTCGTAGAATTGAATCTTAAACAAGTAAAAAAAACTGGTAAAGAACTTTTGGCTAAAGGTTTTTGAAAATAGTGATTTGATTTGAATGATGAAAATAATTTCGAAGAAGTACAATATTTTTGGACATCTTTAATTATTATAAAACATAAAGATACCTTATCTATAGCTTTAAGCATAATATTCTCATATTTGACACGGATTGATCATATTTTGTTCGTAAATGGTCCACAAAAATTTTTTGTTTGGTTCATAAAATACGTATTTTGAATACTGTCATTGATTCGAGCCCAAATAATTATGAAATAATAATAATTTTAAAATTAAGAACTAGAATTGTAACAGGAATTCAATTATTTAAAAAAAATTTTTAATATCAATCACTTTACTCACACGCGAGATGATTTCATCTCTGCTAGAAGTCGGAAAGACTGAAGCGCGGCATTATATTTTAATAATTGGACAACCGCTTCCAGTGAAGGGCCTCGTTGGGCTATTTCCTGTTGTCGATGGAGCTTTTCTGTGGAAACAAGGGCAGGATAATTACACAGGCCGACAAATTTTAATCAACTGCATGTTGCCTAAAATATTACTGCCGATTCTTACAGGATTTTGTCCGTAGAATACGAATCTGACCTTGAAAATATTGGATTGGCTCTAGTTTTTAATCAATTTACGTTTCAATATACAAAATATGCATTTTTAGCATTTTTTGAATGAATGTACAACAATACACCGAATCAGTAAATCTGTCCGCATAGCACAAAATGAAAGTTTAAACACTGCTCTTCAATATCCAAAAACAAAAAATGTAATTTATGTACACTTTAACCTGTAATGTCAAAAGAGACAATTCGCTGTTCCACAAGCATATTGAAAACAACAGTACTTTTGACCATGTAAGGTAATTTAAATAACAATTAGTCTCTCTAGGGGTTTTTATGGTCGCTGCTTACTGATCTGTATTTAGATTTTAATATTCAAAATGGCGAATCCAATATGGCAGATTTTTTTTAAATTTTAAATTTTTATCATAAAAGGCGTAAATTATCTTTAAAAATTTGGTCCGCCACTTGTAATTTTTATATTTCATAGCAGATTTGTAACTAGCGATTATAAAAACGCCAGAGACACTAATTTTTACTTGAATTACCTTACATGGTCAAAAGTAATATTAATTTTAATACGTTTATGGAACAGCGTATGTTTTTTTGGTCATTATAGGTTAAAGTGTACATAAATTACATTTTTTGTTTTTGGATATTCAAGAGCAGTGTTTAAGCTTTCAATTGGTGTTATGCGGACAAATTTACTGTTTCTGTGTATTGTTGTACAATCATTCAAAAAATGCCAAAAATGCATATTTTGTATAATGAAACGTAAATTGATTAAAAACTGGAGCCAATCCAATATTTTCAAGGTCAAATTCGTATTCTATGGACAAAATCCTATAAAAATCAGCTTCTATTGGTTAGGCCACAAAATTTTGTTGGCCTGTGTTATCCTTGTCATTTTCCCCCTCATCGGCACCCTCCTTATGGTTCCACCCAAAAATTGTTTTAAAAAAGGCACCTTTCCTAGCTCTGTGTCGTTCCTCCGGGTTGAGTCGGAAAATTTCCCCCATCCTCCAAAGGGAATCCTGGAAGTCTTCCCAATTTACAGGCTCAGTCTCAGAATCGGAAAGGGCCGTGTAATGATATAACACTTATCCGTCACATACACTCACGTCCGGTAAGGACATTATAAAAACAAATATATTAAAATGAGAAAACAAGAAAAATCCGGGACCACACTATTACACTTTCTCCACTGCAGGGTACTGTACCACCGTCAATCACTGGGCGCGCTCGCGTGTAAAAAGAAGGAGGAATTTTCAATGACGCGACGGAAACAACGTCTGGGCTTAACGGCACCGGCAATGAGACTAAAGCTCGACACTCTGCGACACCAAGGTGCTAATCATGTAATGAATCACTATGCATTATGCTGGATTGCCGTATCAAACAAAGGCCTATAGCAATTAATTATGAAGCATGCAATTCGCATTTGGATTAAGCTTTGTTTAATTTTCATCACATCTTTTTACGGATTTTCGCGCTCAAATCTTACACTTACACACTCAACGACTCATCACCCATTTGTCAACGACGCCAAACACATGTACAGTTCTCACACACCCTTTGTTGCGCGCGTCGTACACGTTTAGTTTCTCATTAGCATTCTCACCGAAAACATCTCGTTACGCGTGACAGCTCAATCTACTCTTGTACTCAATTCCTTTTGTTCATTCTCAGTTTCTTTTATGTTTCAATTTAAGTATACATTTTTTGTTTAATTCATTATATTGAGAAAGGATCAAAACGAACAATTTTAGAGTGATAATTTTGTACTTAAAGCTGACCACCACGTGGTCACGCCATTTTTCTACCAAACAAGTGTGTTCATAAATGTTGAATATTGAATAAAGTTTAGTTTAATTTCCTCATAAATTTTTGTGCCTTCCAATTATTTTTAATTCAGTCCCACTAACTCAATTTCGGTAATTCTCGAACATTTGGTCCTTCGAGCCGGATAGTGATCTGTGAAAAATTTGGAAGGTGCGAGTTTTCAAAGGCGTCAGGCACCAAGTGAAAATCAGTGATGCGCAGTAGTGGGAACTCACAAGTCCAGTACATTGCAACTCAACCTCAACGTGCTCTCCAAAATTCAGTATCGGCTATCTTTCTCAACCGTGCTCCTTCTCAATTCCCGAACGGACTCGAACGCTCCCGAAAGTAACTGAATCAACTCTACTGTTTTCTCACTCACTCTTCAACTCCCGTGATGAGCACTCACTCATCGAAAATTCAATTCTTGCGCAAGGAATTTTATTACAAAAATTTTAATTGATAAACAAAAATAACAAATTAGTAAATAATTGAATTTTTTAAAAGTTTGAAGTTGAAATTATTTATAAGTTCATATTTTAAATTAAAAAATTTTGTGATTTGCATAATAATTATAAACAGAAAAGCATATTTTGCGCGTAACATTTGCTACTATTTCAATAGACGATTGAAAGAATTTTTTAAATCGAACACATGCATAAGTTTCAAATCTGAATTAGTAAAAATGTTGACTTATTTTAATTAGTGCACAACTTTTTACTGCAGATCAGTTAAATTTACTGCGCCAGTAACATCAAACCAGTACGGAAAAGCGTTATCATTTCGGTCCAATGCCAGTACTGGTTCAACCATGGTAGCCAGCACTGCACCAGTTGTCAATTTTTGCCTGGGTCTTTAATATCTTTTTTATCAGATTTTTTAAACAAAGATGAGATTATTTATTGTATTTTAACTAATCTAAAAAGACCAAATTTTTCTTAGTATGATTTTGAGCTTCCCGAAGTTGGCATCGATGTTCAGCATAGAAAACTTTTTTTTAATTTTAGGGTTTCGTGGCTAAGGGCCAAAACCCTAACAATCAACCGTTTCCATAGCAACCGTTGCTATGTTAATGGCTAGGGTAATGGTTGTTAAGTGAAAAAATTTCTAAATAAACTATTATTTTTTTGTCATTTCAGGCCACGAAACCCTATGATGTAGGCGCATTGGGCCTGCTTCTCCGACTGATTTTAGTGATAATAGAGATAAAATTTTTTTAAAATTCGCTTTTTCTACACAGAAAATAGTTATTTATGATACACGTGCGTATAATCATTTCATGGTAATATTATTGTAACGTTACTATAATGGATCAGTGATATTACTGCAATATTAAAATGAAAAATTACAAAATTTCATAAAAAAATATTTTTATAAACTTTTTCTATAACATTCCTGTGATAATTTATTACTACTATGTAATCACTCTCCCCGGAATTGCAAAGTCGTTCATTCTCGTGAAGGTCATGACATACGATCCTTCCTATCTCTACATCTTTTAATCCGGACCGTCCCCGCTCATTAATCTCGGTTTCTTTGTCTTGCGTTAATTCTTGTGAAGTCTCGATAGGAGGCACAGGTGGTTCGTTCAGAGATCGTGCCACCTCGTGCGGAAAAAGGAAATTTGAATCTAAAGGATCTGTCTCATCGTCAAGTCTTACGTCGTCGATGGTACTATACCTAGATGAATGGCGTAGGTCGCAAGGATTTCTCGAGAGTGCATCCGCGTTTGTATTAGCGACACCCTTTTTATAAACAATTTCGTGATCATATTCGTTTAATCTTATCCGCTAACGGAGTAGTCTTGAGCTCGGATTCTTCATATTATGAAGCCAGTTCAGGGGTTTATGATCTGTTTTCAATCGGAACCTTGTGCCATAAACATAGTGCCTGAAAGTTCCAACAGCAAACAGAATTTCTAACAGTTCCTTTTCGATAGTGGAATAATTAAGTTCGGCTTCGTTTAAGGTTCTAGACGAATAGGCAATAGGTAGTATTTCCGTCGAAATTATCTTACTGCTTTTAATTTCTTAGGGTCTGGTTTAACTCCGCCTTGAGTTATCACATGTCCAAGGTATGTCACTTCTTTCAGTAAAAAGAGACATTTTGAGGGTTCCAAGGTGAGGTTATACTTGTTTACACGTTTTAGAAAGGAGTTCAACTTTTGATTATGTTCCTCAATTGTTTTCGCGTAAATAACGACATCACCCATGTAGACGAATAATTCCAAACCTTGCAACCCTAGTAGTACATGATCCATAAGGCATTCGTAAGACCAAAAGGCATACGGGTATATTGATAATGACCGTATGGGGTGAAAAACGCAGTTAGAGCTTTTGAATTCGGATTCATAGGAATTTGATGAAATCCCATTCGCATATCCAAAATTGAAAAATATTTAGCCCCACCTAATTGATCTAATATCGAATTTATATTAGGGAGGGGATAAGCGTCTTTAATTGTTTTTTCATTTAATTTGCGATAGTCGATGACCATTCGCCATCTTCGTTGTCCGTCGGGGCCGGGCTTTTTGGGTACCAGCCATACCGGTGAATAACATGGGGAGTCAGAATCTTCTATGAATCCCATCTTATATAATTCACGACTTTGTTTTAAAATTTCTTTGTTCAAAGATTCGGCAGGAAGGTATTGTTTCTGAAAAATGGGAATATCATCCGTTGTTCGAATTTCATGTGCCACTACGTCAGTAGCTTTTAAATAATTGCCTTCTAAGAAAAAACAATGAGAATACTATTCAAGGGGTCAAGGAGGCTCTCTCTTTCCTTTTGGTTCAATGGGGAGAGGTCGATGACCTCAAGAAGGCGGTTCAGTCGTATTCTAGAGGGGGTTGAATCAACCTGGATAGCGTCGACATTGCCGATTTCCATTGTTTCGAATTCTTGTAATTTAACGGGAGGGATGGTAACTTTAATCTCATGATCGGTATTATTAATAGCTATTACCTTGACCTTTCCGTTAATACAGGAAACAATGCCATCTGGTATTATTACACCTTCATCGGTTTCAATACGTTCTAAATATCCCTCTTTAAATTTATCATTTTCAACTTGAAGAGTTATTATTGAACTTATTCACAGGGAATTCAGAAGATGAACCTAATTCTTGGTTACCAAAACGTTGAGGATTTGTTTTATTAATTGTATAAACTTTACTAGGTTGAAACGCAGGCCTTGACCCATTAGATTTGTCACAATGATTTTCTGACCCTTTTTGAACTTGATTCTCATCTTCTTCTATATCATGAAAATCTAGTCCTTCTTCCAAATATTCAGTATGCATACTATTATCACTGTCATTATCCGACATTCTTTCTTGAAATTCGCTCATTTTGAATAAACGTTAACAATTGCAATGAATATAAAATTCGATATTAATAATCGAAGTTTTAGTTATGATTAAAATTAAAATAACGAATTTTAAGAAAATTTTATCACACATACATTTGACAAGACATATTACAAAGAATTTTAAATAAAATAAAATGCTCATTTCCTTTTTCCCTTTTTTATTCTTAATTCGATTTAGCTGAAATATTAGGATATTTAAACAATATGTTTATCAGAACACAAATGAAAAGAGGAAACAATTTCCATTAACTCAGTTGAAAAGAAAATTGTTTGTTATAATTATTTATAACTAATTATTCTAATCCAACCTTTTACAAGTTGCCCGATTCTCTAGATTATCACCTTTTACAAAATTTTACATCGATGCACATCAATTGGAAATGACTATAAATTTTATCCCTTGAGGGAATCACTCCCGAACTAACACAACACTGTTTTTGAAGATCTGGAACTTCGAGCAGCAGCAGGAACGTTCATCAGCAATCAGGAACACAGAAGCTCTATCAGGAACTTAAAGTCTGGAACTCAGGATATTCGTCCACAGGAGTCTAATGGCACATTATATTTTTTTCTCACACAATATTATTTACTCGTATTGGGGTATTCACTTTAATAGTTTATAATCATAATAAAATTATGTATCTGAGTCTATTTATTTTTATAACTCATTTATAGTTAATAAATAAATTTGAATTTTCGCTCAATTGGATAATAGTCATAAAAATGTTTTTTTTTCTTCACTTCATATAATTCAATTCACTGAATGGTAAAGTTTATTTTTGCACCGAGTTTACAAAATTTTGCAAAAATTTAAAAAGTTCCCGAACGAGCCCCCAATTTTGTTACGTGCGGATTTGCGTAATTTACGCGCAAGCGTAAAATCCGAAATTTGATTCGATGTTGATCTCGGTTAAATTCCTTGAAAGGAAAGCGGGAATATTTGAAATAAAACAATTAAAATTCCGTTAAACGGAGGGGAAAATCCTCTCGAAGAGAAGGGATCGATTAATAATTAATATTATCAATTAATTATCAATCAAATTCCTTCGAGATTAAAACCCAATATTTATTAAAATAAGACAAAATATTACAAGGATCGAATACTGGAAACGACTTTCCAGTTCGAGATCAGTATAAGAACTAAACTAGAATGGAATCATAGAGAGGAGGCTGACTCCGCTCTAAGTCCATGGAAAACGTCTTTGCGCATGCTCTATAGTCTATGCACAGCCTCCGCGAGATGCATCCAGCATCCACACTCTACTATGCACTCAAGCTACACTGTACATACTACACATACTATACACATTAATATCATACATTCAGAACATTCTGTATTAACAACTTGTAACATAATAATTTAATCTATTTATATTATAATTATTAGTAACAAACTTGATACTATTCTAATTTATTTAAACATACAAGGCAACAATTATAATCATATATTATAATACAACTATTACTATTTTACTATAAATAATAGAGTACTTTAATTATCATAAGCGTTATTTAACATTTACAAGAATCAAATATTTTTTATTTAAATAAAAGTATTTCCTTTGCAACGTCATTTATTTGTACGTGACTTTTCTCTATTTTGTGAGTCCACTTAAAGTGTGGTCAACATGTGTTTTTGTCCACTGAAAGGTTCTAGACACTTGAGTTTATATTTTATTGTCCTTTCTTTTGGTCTAAGAGTTTTTTATATAAGTTTAACAAACATAGGGTGGTTTGTATTCTAATATATTTCAACTAGATTTACGACCTTTAATTTTTTGCTTTATAACTTTTGGGGCATCGGAATGTTTTGAATAGTTTCTTTAAATATGTGAATATTTATATTTATTTAGAAAATATATTTTTGCTTCGAGCGTGACAAATTATAACTATAGTTGTCAAAGTTATTTGTTATTCTATTTGTATTTCAAATTTGAAGAGTCTAAGATTTCCTGTTTTTATGTTTTCTCAGAACTAAAAATAATTATAAAGAATAATTTCAAATTCAACCGCGGTTTTATTCATAAATCGAGATATCGATTAATAAACGAGCGAGATGATAGTCGCTCGTAACACTTTTCAATGTCATTATCACCTTTAAATGTAAAGGTTCTGTGTGAGCGCCTTAAATCTCAAAATTTGGCGTAGCTTCTCAACCCTGGCTCTGTGCCCAAACCGAAATTTTTTCTGTGTTCTTGTATGTTTATGGCTGTCATTTTAAGCTGTTTTACTATAGATTTCTCTAAAATATAAATTGTAATGAAAAATAATAAGTAACAATGTAATTATTTATTTTTAACCAATTAAAGTATAAGTATTTGTCATTAAAAATTCATTTACATAATTAAATATACTTGTTCGATATTTTCATTTATTCATTATAATTTTGACAACTATTCCGTAAAAGTTTAGAATGTTTTTCTTTGTAGTGACTTATTTAAACATTACATATTTTTATTTAATTGATTTTTATCTTTTTTACAGCAATTTATGGTACAAAGGAAAATAGTAACGAATTTCTATTAATAAGAAAGGCTATTCTAAATTCGATATGGATGATTCCGTTAACAATAACACTGAATTGACAACGCAGAAAGATGATGAAATGGAAGTAGAAGAAAGCGAAAGTATATAAATTTAGAATTTTGAATACTAAATTACTTTTTCGACTTTATTTTTATATATTGCAACAAAATTTCATTTTTTCGAATAAAATGCAAATCATTTTTTTTTGTATTATGAAAAGTAGTCTACACACAAAAATTTTCCTCTAAAAGTGTCTTACTTATTTTTGTAAGTCTTTTGGAGCAAAAAATAGAATTTTCACGTAAAAAGTTCATCGTCATTTATTAAAATAAACTGTTTATATTTAGTACAAAATATTTTTTAAAACTTATATTTGAGTTAGACTTTCTTACAAATATTGCTTCCTCATAAAGGAAGCCTTATAGTAGTATATATAATTCGTCGAGAGGAACAAATGTCCGGATGTATGTGTGTGTATGTGTGTGTGTGTGTGTGTGTGTGCGTGTGTGTGTGTATGTCACCGATTCTTGTGGACAAATTTTCTCTTGCACATCTTGATGGATTTTGATAAGATTTTGTAGGTGTATTACGGTTATGAATACCAAGAATCAGACAAAAGGATTTTCAAAAATATATAAAAAAAAAAATTTTTCAACATTTTTTTAATTTTTGAAAAAATTAATTTTTTGATTTTTTGAAATAACTTTTTTCTATATTAAAATTTTTAATAATTCTTGTCAAAATTTCATTCCTGATATAAAAACGAATCGATTCATGTATATAAAGTATATATTTTATCAAAATTTGTAGAATTATTAAATATTTTAATTTTTTACAAAAAATTAAAATTTTGTATTTTTTGACATTTTATCATAACACTTTAAAATAATTATTCTATAATAAAAAATTGAATAATTAATATTTATTCAGGGTACTTTACCTGGTTTATTAATTATATTTAATATACTATTATAATTATTTAACTTTTAAAATTATATATAATAATATATATTGAGGAAGCTAAATGGTCATGAAATGAACAACTTGTTTTTATTTATTTCAATAACAATAAAGTTATCAAAAGTCGAGAAAATGGGAAAATTTTATCAAAAAGTGTGAAAAATATATCTAGAAATGCTACACAAATTATACTTTTGAATGTCTTTTGATAATATTGAAAATATTAAATTGGCACTGAATTTTCTTTTTATTATAAAAATTCTACAAAAAAACAAGAGAAGTTACAGTTGCAACTTTTATAAAAAATTGAATTTTGTTATTATCCAATTGAATTATAGAATAACTTTCTAAAAATTATTAAAAATAATTAATGTATAGAGGAATTATAGTAAACATTCTAGAAAGTAATTGAGAATTGAAAGAGTCAAAATTGAATTTATAAATATAATTAAATTTTTAAAATTTTCAAAATGAAATTTTTTGAAAAAATGAATTTTGAATAATTTTTATTGGAAATTTAGTTTTTTGAACGTTTTTATTTTATCAATTTTTTTTCTAAATTAGTTATGTTGAGTTTTTAAATATACATTTAACTAAAAAAATTTCCAAAAATTGTAGAATTCAGTAAAATTTATTTATCAAAATCATTTATATTTTGAACAATTAAATTCAGAAATTCAGAAAAAATTAGCATATAAAAAATTTTTAATTACAATTTGTAAGCGAGTAAATTTTCCGAAAACTTAGAACTTATATTATTATGGGCCAAAGGAAAAAAGTTAAAATACTTTCTGGAAATCAGGGAAAAGTTAGTTTTCTTTTAATTTAAAAATTAAAAAATATAATACTTCAAAAATACACAAATATTTATGAAATAAAAATAAAATTTAAAAAAATAAAATGAAATACACAAATACAATTTAAAAAAACTTTTTTCTTGAATTTCTGTCTTACAGACACTTAAAATAATGTAATTAAAAGATTTAAAAAATTTTCTAAGTTTATTTGTGCGTGACAAAGGCCAACTAAAATGTCCATCAAAATTTTATGCGTAGTTATACTATCCGGCGGCTTAAATATATATTAAATTATTAATATATAAAATTTTTAAAAAATTCTTTTCCAGAGGATTCAAGCTTCTCAAATACATTAAGAAGCTATGTGTGGAATCACTGCACAAAGCGTACCCCAACATTGCTATATGTAATCTCTGTAAAGGTGAATTCAATACTTCAGGCGGAAGCACATCTACCCTGCTACGACACTTAAAGTCAAAACACAAATCTGCTGTTGATAATTACAAGATTGATGTTGAGTCGAAAAACAAAAGCTTTACGAAGGATTCATTAAAAGCTAAAGAGATGACCAAAGCTCTATGTTTACTTTTAACAGTTGTACTTCTACCATCCTCAATTTTAAATGAGCAGACTTTTATAAATTTTACTAAAGTCGCTGAACCACGGTTTAGCATCTCTACTGTAGAAGAATTCTCGTGTAAAATAATTTCAGATTTGTTTAATGAAGAAAAGGAACCATTAAAAGATATAGTTGGAAAAGATTTTAAAGAAGGTCAGTTTAAAAAACTTAATTTAAGGACATTTATCTAAAGAAATACAAACTTTACAAAAAAAATATTTAACGTTAAAAAAATTGTAATATTATTAATAGAATTTTCTCTTAAAAATTAAAAACCTACAAAATTTATTTCATTATACAATTTGAATATGATCCAAATATTATTATATTGCTTCTATAAACAAGCACCTTAATTGTTTAAAAGAAAGCTTTTGCTTTTTTGATATTTTTAATACGGTGTGGTTATTTGAAAATTTTAAAGATGTCGTTGTAGAGAATCACTTTTTGAAGAAAATAAGCAAAATTACATTAAAATCTAATTATAGGGGAGTGCTGTTAGGGTTGGACAGGTGTTAGGGTTGAGCCATCGCGTTTATTTTGTTTTATCACACTAGCGCCATCTGTTTTTGCGAGTGAGTTAGCGTTGAGCTAGGCGGCATCGTAAGGGTTGAGCCGCCCAAAATATTGCAATTACGAAACGTACTTGCAATAGAAATTCATTTTTTGACTTAAGGAGGTGTCAAAAACTGTATTTCTAACGAAAAAAGTGGAAAACAATTTTTTCGATAATCTTTTTTTATTGTTTTAATTTAAAAATGTTTGATTTCATTTTTAAAAAATAAAATATCTAATGTTATGCAAAAATGCACAATATGGAATTTTATTTTAATTTCATGGTTCCTTTCCTCATTTTTAAGTGTCATTCTATTATTTGAAGGATATTTTTAACCATTTACCTAAATATTTCATTGATTTTCTACAGTGGCTCAACCCTTACACCCATGTTCAACCCTTACAACATTTTTTTTAATTGCTTATAACTTTGAAACTTTTGGCCGAATTTTTTTGCAATGTACAGCAAAAACATTGCATTTGAGTTGATCTTTCCAACAATATGCGCGAAAACGCAAAATTCGCACTGCAGTGGAAGTTATGAAGAAAATTCAAAACTATGTCCAACCCTGACAGCACTCCCCTATTTAAAAAAAATTCTAAGTAGCAATGTGACAAAAAATTTTATATGTAAATTGTGTAAATAAATATTTTTTTAGAAAATTGATATTTTTGTTTTTCTAGAAAGTATTATTAATAATGTATAATAATAATAATATTTTAATTATTTAAACGTTAATTAGTTTTATTTGATAGTTCTATTTTTTCTAATTTTTTTTTACTAATAAGTTTTAATTTTATTGTGTTTTATTTTTTTTATTGTAGAGTGTAAGACAATAGCAATTTCAATAAATGCATATACAAAGTGTAATATTGGGTCCTACATCGCTCCTACTCTTCATTACATCAATTCAGATTTTAAGCGTCAAAATATTACCCTTGATATAAAAGAATTGACTACTTCAGTTTCTGCTGAAACTATAGTTAATTACATAGATGATTTAATGACTGAATGGAAAATTCTACCTAGAGAGAATTGTCGAATTTATTTTACAGTGGAAAACACTGAAGTCATGAAAGAAGTAATTTCTTCTGATAAAACATGGCAGAAAATTCCATGCCTGTTTAATATAATCGAAGAATCAGTTATGAAGGCCATTGAAGCTTCTGAATCATTCATTGATCTTTCCTTGCAATGTATAAAGATAGTGAAACACTTCAAAGAGAATTCTTTCGACAATGAAAGATTAAAGAAGTTAATTATCACAGAAGAGAGCATTAATAGAATAGAATTACCTTCAGATAATTGGTACTCCCACTTGCAATTTTTTAAAAAATTACTGCAAATAAAATTTCTTTGAGAAAAATCGTGAAGGAAAACAGTGAGTTCTAAACATTAATTTTTTGAAAGTATAGATTAAATAACCGTCCTGACAATTGGTCGCAAAGTATAATATCAGGGTGCCTATTATTTTCGTTCAACAAAATTCCTGGCTTTGTCCTAATTTTTCTCTTGTTTCTCATCAAATTTAAATTTATTTTATTTGGAACAATCTACAATAATCTACAAATTGCTTCAAAAAAATCTACAAATTGCTTCAAAAATGTTTATTAGAGTTTTTATGAATAATTAAATTCTTTTGGCGAGTTTCTTTAAATTTTTAAAAAATAATATTTTTTTAAATAATTTTAATTGAAAATTTGGAAAATAGCTGAATTAAAATTTATAAAATAATATTATAATTACGGTGATTAATTTCTCTTAATTATTTTCGAAAAATTAAAAAAAAATTCTTTAAAAGAATTCAATTATTCTTAATAAAATGTGAAGAAATTTCAATTATTTCAAAAATGTCCAATTATTTGTTTATAAAAATTTAATTATCTTGACATAGTAAAATTGAAAAATATCAAAAATATTATTTTTCAGAATTTTCAAAACAACTTTGTGAAAATTCAATTTGTTAAAAATTTTTTAGTGAAATTCTTTAATAAATTTAATTATTTTTAGTTCAATTTCACAAAATTTCTATAAATTCGATAATAATTTACAAATAAGGAAATGTGTGTATTATTTTTTATTATGCGTTTTAGAAACTTCAATTAATTTATTAGCATACGAATGGGAGATAATAAAAGAGTATGTGGAAGTCCTCGAAACAGTAAGTAATACTGTTGACACACTGTTACAAATATGTTAATGAAAATAAGTATTAATTATAATCAAGAATTACTGTCCTCGGAGTTGTAACAAAGAAAGAATTGGAACACAAAATAATTTATATATTTTAATTCTTTGATAAATTATGGGGTCGTTATCTCTCTTTTCAGTACATCTCGCCTTTCGATGGTTTCATTAAGAGAATCTTTCAGCTTATTTATTCTTTAAATAAGAAGTCGCAATAATTTATCTCAAATAAAATATATTTAAAACAACCAAATTTGTTACATTTTAATTTCTAAAAAAAACAGATTTCGAAAATATGAACAAAAGTTAGATGAATTTATGATTCAATATTCTTTATAAAGATTTACATAATTTTGGAAACGATACAATTTGGTTACTTACGAAGTAATGGCCTTAATTCCTACCGCACTTATAAGAAGAGGAAAAAGGTTATTTAGAGCTGGTCCTTCTTCTTATGAGAACGGGCAAATTTTAAAGATTGATTATTTAGTTAATGTGTTGTTCACTTGTTAATTCTCAGTCTTATCTATTTTGAACTTTTCATGATTAACAATTTATTTAAATGGGATAATTTAAAGAATTCATTTTACCCTTATGTTGTTTTCGTCTCTACTCGACTCAATTTCTCAATCTTTACGCGGCTATTTAATTCGACTATCTATTAATCTGAATTTGTTATATGTACACCTACATACATTCAGAGTAATTCAAAGTGTGACGAAAGGGCTGCCAAAATTGTAGAATATGCGAGAGAGAGTAATTAACAATTGTAGGTTATTTTAATGAATTAGTTTAAACTATTCCACTTATTTATTTCGTGTTCACTGTAAATTCTCAGTCTTATCTATTCCGAACACTTCACGATTTTTGAGTTTCACGTCTACCCGAATTCCGTTGCCCGTGGCGAACTTTTGAACGGGTCGAGTTTCGCAGACGGTCAACCTCGCGATAACCTGTCTACAGGAGTTAACTGTCGCGAAGAAGCGAATTACATTGGAGTATACTAGTTTTAATACCTGAAATTGAGGTTTGGTTGTGACAGAATTTAGTGGAGAGGGTTAAAAGATTGTGAAATATTCATGTATTGGCCAAGAATTATTAGAACTTGGAATAAGTTTAATGCCATTGCACCCTCTTACTGTGCAAAAATGTTTAGCTTGTATAGTCGTTGCAACATGTGAATTTGCAACAGTCTTGATGGCAAAGACTTTTAGAAACGCTTGCGTTTCCGTTTTATCAACAGACTACATTTTGGCCATTAACCCAAAGAAGCCTCTGATACTTTTAACTTATTAAGCTAACACAAGACAATTGTGAAATTATTCCTTTATTTCTTACTTGGCAATTATTTTGTCCCATTGAGATTATATTTCAAAGAAGGATATGGAATTTGGATTCTTAAAGTTGTAAAAAAATGATGCACGCGCATAGCAAATTCCTTATAATTTGTTGACACGGTTGCGAAACTCTACCTTTTTACAATATATTCGGTTCTAATTAACACAATTATTTATGATGTGAATTTATGATAAAATAGTTATAAATTGTCTTGGAGGAAGTGTTATAGGATAGAATTTCACTAAGAATCAAAAATTACTTATAGTGTCTTTCTAAGTAATAGAAAGAGAGTTCAATTTTTATGGCTCGTATGACCCTTTCATTATTCTTTATTTTCGCTTATGTATATTTTCACCATTATAATTAATTATAATAGAAAATATACCCTTTAAATTATTGTAAAGTGGATATCAATTATTAAAACTCGATTTAATAATAAAAAAACGATACGGCTTGTAACGTTACACACACTGAAAAGTTTCACTAAAGAACAATTCCCTAGTTTATCGTGTTTCTTTCCTATCTTGAAAGGTTTGATAGAAAGTGTGAATGGAGAATGTGACTTAGCAACGAGAATTGTGAATGAAGTGACTAGTAATTTTTTGAAAATAAGTAAAATCGATGTTATTAAAGTATCAATGATACTAGACCCGCGATTTAAAGATCGATTTATGGAGAATAAAAATGCGTCTACAATATTAAAATTGTTTATGAATGAATTGAACTTTTCACAGACAATGTATGGAAATACTAAAATTTCAAACGTGCCAACAGATGAAGGTGTTTTTCTATGCCGTTTTTTATTATATTTTATTAAACTTTCGATGATTAGGTTTCTTTTCAAAATAAAATTTTTTTGTCAATTTATTTATATTTAATTATAATTTTATTCTGATTACTTATATTTTATTGATCTTACCAAATATTAGGTGAACCGAAAAGTAAAGTGCAAAATTTTTTAATGCAACAATACATTGCGGAAAATTTGTGTACCGAACGCAGATCACAATTTAATCTCAGTAAGGAAATTAATGGATATTTGGAAACGATAACTACTCCTATTACCTCTAATCCAATTACTTGGTGGTCTGAGAATGGTGACAAATACCCCAGTTTAAAAAAAGTTGCGAAAGAAGTGTTGATTATTCCCTCAACAATGGTACCGAAATATTTTAATCACAAACTTCAAATCTTGCGTTCCAAAGTCGACCCAGAAGACGTACCTACAATTGGATTTTTACATTCTAATTTAAAAAGTAGTTGTTAATTAAAATTTAATAACATAATCAAAAATATCAGTAACAAAATAATTATTCATTATTGTTAATATTTTTTAAATTAAAAAATATAAGTAAGTGTTAATTTGTTTTCATTAATATACATTTTATTTTTAATAAAAATTACGTCAGGTCAACAACAAGCTACAGCACGGAAAACGCGAAGTCAGTTATGGTTCCCATCTAATTATAGCTCTTAATTAACATCACGGTATACACCAATGTCCAGGAGTCCAAGGTGCACATTAGGGTTACTTTATAGCTATGATTATTCTATAGAAACAAAAATTGTCTAAAGATGACGTTCACCTAACTCCTGGACATACGGATGTTCTTTAGTGTTATTTTGGAAGCATGATTACTCAAGAAAAAACAAAATTACCTGAAGACGATGTACAACTGACTCTTAGTCATCCAGTTGCATTTAAATGTTAGTCTATAGCTATGATTATTCGATAGAAACAAAAATTCCCTGAAGAAGATGTTCACCCGACTCCTAGACACCCAGGTGCACTTTAGAGTTGGTCTATAGCTATGATTATTTGATAGAAACAAAAATTCCCTGAAGAAGATGTTCACCCGACTCCTGGACACCGGGTGCACTTTAGAGTTGGTCTATAGCTATGATTATTCGATAGAAACAAAAAATTTTCTGGAGAAGATGTTCACCCGACTCCTAGACACCCGGGTGCACTTTAGAGTTGGTCTATAGCTATGATTATTCGATAGAAACAAAAATTCCCTGTAGAAGATGTTCACCCGACTCCTGGACACCGGGTGCACTTTAGAGTTGGTCTATAGCTATGATTATTCGATAGAAACAAAAAATTCCCTGGAGAAGATGTTCACCCGACTCCTAGACACCCGGGTGCACTTTAGAGTTTGTCTATAGCTATGATTATTCGATAGAAACAAAAATTCCCTGAAGAAGATGTTCACCCGACTCCTGGACACCGGGTGCACTTTAGAGTTGGTCTATAGCTATGATTATTCGATAGAAACAAAAATTCCCTGAAGAAGATGTTCACCCGACTCCTGGACACCGGGTGCACTTTAGAGTTGGTCAATAGCTATGATTATTCGATAGAAACAAAAAATTCCCTGAAGAAGATGTTCACCCGACTCCTGGACACCGGGTGCACTTTAGAGTTGGTCTATAGCTATGATTATTCGATAGAAACAAAAAATTCCCTGGAGAAGATGTTCACCCGACTCCTAGACACCCGGGTGCACTTTAGAGTTGGTCTATAGCTATGATTATTCGATAGAAACAAAAATTCCCTGAAGAAGATGTTCACCCGACTCCTGGACACCTGGGTGCACTTTAGAGTTGGTCTGTAGCTATGATTATTCGATAGAAACAAAAATTCTCTTATCGATTGACTCCGGGGCATCCGTATGTACCTTGGTATCAACGAGAAGAGTATCTATTAATTAAATATTCAAGTTTTATTGTCACAAGTAACCCGCGCTACGTGAATCACTGCTTGTAACTCTAGCCTCACTTTTTCCACATTTAAAGTAAGAATTCAATCCCCATGATTGCTTATTAATTCTCCCACTTTTTAATAAATCATTAGTATATAAACGAAAGCTTCTTCACCGATAATTGTCAAATGTTCCGGTGCGGTTTTATAGACCAATAGTCATTGTAGAGCGATCCTTCAGTTTTATACGAATTTGTAATATTCTTTCTTTAATCGGCAATTGCGGTTTAGAATTGTACTCGATTATCGTGCAAGTCTATTTTGTTTTTCACTTAGAAACAAGTTTCTTTCCCTAAGGGGTGCAAGAAAGGCAATTTGACACTTAGAATTTATAATTTCAATATATTAACTGTTGTATTTTGCGTGTTAAGTCTCATTAATTGTAGTTTTTTTACTAATTCTTTCTTTAATCGGCAATTGCGGATAGAATTGTACTCGATTATTGTGCAAGTTGCTTTTCTCACACTTAGAAACAATTTTCTTTCCGTAATAGGTGCAAGTGACGAAAAGTAACATTTAGAAGCGGTATTAACTTTTGAAACAAACGCAAAAGTCTTAAAGTTGTGAACGTTACATAAGTGTAACAAAACAAACTTTCCAAGTTTCATTCAATTGAAACAACACCTTGAAAACCAAACTTATACCGACCAGCGCTATAACCTTAAATCTACGACTAATCTGTAACTAAAAGTAAGTAACATTTATGTAACTATTTGTAATATAATTATTGAATCATTAAATAAATGTATTAAAAGGAAATATTCTTTTGTTTTAACGCAAAACCCGTAGTTTTGACAAGTACAAGCGATCCTACTTAAAAATAAAGATCAAGCTTTACCAACATGACCATAATCAGCCTACCATTCCTCCAAAAAGTTATTAACCTAACCTTTTAACCTCGCCTTCCGCTCGGGATGTAACAGCTGATTTGGTGGCAGCGGTGGGATTCGTTACTTTTGTTTAACAATTGCAATATTTCTTAAATTAAAAATAAATATTCAAAAATTTTTATAAATCTTCATTTTTCATACATAACGAAGGTTTATTTATATTAGATCCTTCCTTACCTATTAATATTATTAAAGAAGACAGAATTGACCCCTTTTTAGGTGTAAATCGTATAATAAGAAACTTTTTAAGAGACGGTACTTTAAGAACGCACGGAGAGACAAAAGTTTGCATTAATTATACGGTAGTAGAATTTCAAACAATAAATTATAACGACAATTCAGATATTATTGGAGTTTTAGGACTCCCCTTTTCATTCGATATTATTAACGAACCATTTTAAATTAACATCATAATGACTCGTAAAAATAAACACCAAAAGGGCAATGATGACGATAATACGGAAGAAGCGAGTGGCGCGATCTTCACAACCACAATGAATAGATCCCTTCATGATACTATGGTAAATTCAATGGCTGAATGTTTTGCGTTACAACAAGGTATAATGAATATTCCTTTTTACGACGGTCATAATATGCCCGTAAAAGATTTTATAGAAGATATTTTAAATGCTGAATCCACTATTCCTAAATACTGCGAAGATTAGTATTTGAAATCTGTTCTTGCTAAATTAAAGGGTGCTGCTAGAAAAAGCACTCATGGTAAGTTTTTTGGAACCATTCAATAATTAATAGATCATTTAAAACAAAGATTTTCTACGCATAAATCATATGCATGGTATTTACAGGAAATATTCACAATTCGTATGAACAGAAATGAAAATGTTAGTGAGTTTTATGACAGACTGTCCCAATTATTAGCAGGAGCGTATGCAACACTAGCTAGTTCATACGAAGCAATTAATGCTAATACCCAAATGCAACCCCTAAATTATTGTGCTTTAGAAGCTTTCATAAAAGGACTTCCTGATGCTATGGCCACAATAATAGAAGCCCGAAATCCTGAAAAGCTTGACGATGCTTTTGAGATTGCGTTGAAATTCGAACAACGTCACGATAGTCATAAACCTGATTATAATGCTTATCATTATTCACGACATCAACCCCAAGATTATAGATATCGAGAAAGAAGTCCCAGTAATAGAGTACAATTTTCATATCCTAATGAACAAACGAGATATCGTTCTCAATCGCCTACTCCCACGGGTAGGTATATTGAGAAACCCGTATCCACCATATGGTCCAAATAACAGTTTTCCTCCACAGTATCCTAATCACCCAAACTCGTTTTTCCCTAATGCTTATATGCCATATACCTCTTATCCTTTTTACCCATATCCTCCTCCACAAGAAGCATATTTTAACAAGCCTCAAGAATTAAATAGAACACCACCCCGTGCTCAGTCCCCACACTCTTTTGAAAAGAGTAATTTAAACTTAAACACGACTCGACGGACAGACGCGACGACGAGCGAAGATTACAAAGAGCGTCCAGTCAACGCGAGAATTCTTTCATTACAAAACACATCTTCCACGCCAGAAACTCCAGAGAATCTCCATTAATAGTAATTAATTCTCCAAGTTTTCAAAAATTATAAGCAACCTTATTAATAGATACAGGTGCTGATGTGAATATAATTAAAGAGAATATAATATCTCCGGAATTGAGAATAATTCAAGAAGAAGCTATACACATAGCCGGAATTGTTCCTACCAAACTATTAACATTGGGAACCGTTCAAATAGAAATAAAGAAGAAGCAAATAACTTTCCAAGTAGTATCTGTTAATTTCCCTATAGAATCCGACGGTATTCTAGGTCGAGAGTACCTACGTGAAGAAAAAGTTGAAATTTCATTTTGGCATAACACCATTGTCACACACTCTGACCCTATAAAACCTATATTCTTCGCAGATAAAGAATCAACACAAAATTCTTACAAAAGACGAAATACCAATCCACACTAAACAATACAGATTTTCACCCTCCCAAAAAGAAGAAATTGATAAGGTCATCGATAGAATGAAATCAGAAGGAGCCATAGGACCTTCCTGTTCTCCATATAACTCGCCATTACGTATAATTCCAAAAAAGATCGATGGAACTGGTAAGAAGAAGTGGAAAATAGTGATCGATTTTAGGGCGCTAAATGAGAAGACAATTGGTGATTTTTACCCTCTGCCGAATATAATTAGCATACTAGACACCATTGAAAGCGCTCAATACTTCTCTGTATTTGACTTAGCCAGTGGATTTCATCAAATTGAATTAGATCCCACTGATAGACCAAAAACAGCATTTTCCACTACTCACGGACATTACGAATACATAAGAATGCCCATGGGATTAAAAAATTCACCATCAACGTTTCAAAGACTAATGGATCAAGTTTTATCAGGACTTCAAGGTGTTGAATTATTCGTATATTTAGATGACATCGTGGTTTATGCGAATGATTTAGAAGAACACGGCAAAAAGGTAAGACGATTACTACAACGATTAAAAGGCGCCAATCTTTCACTACAGCCGGAAAAATTCGAATTTCTCTTTAAAGAAGTAGCCTATTTAGGGCATATAATAAGTAGTGATGAAGTAAAACCTAATCCTAAAACAATAGAAGCTATCAAAAATTTTCCTAGACCTAAAACGCCGCGTAATGTAAAGCAATTTCAAGGATTAGCGGGATATTATCGAAGATTCATTAAAGACTTTTCGGCAAAGGCTAAACCATTATCTAATTTACTAAAAAAGGAAGTAAAATTCGCGTGGAAACAGCAGCAAGAAGACAGTTTTAGAGAGCTAAGAGAAGCTTTGTGTACTAGTTCAATTTTACAATACCCCGACTATGAGAAACCGTTCACACTAACAACAGACGCATCAGATTTTGCTATAGGCGCAGTGCTGAGTCAAGAAAAGGACGGATTCGATCTTCCTATTGCGTATCTTTCTAGAGTATTGAATGCACCAGAAATCAATTATTCAACAACTGAAAAAGAATGTCTAGCTGTATTATACGCTGTACATCATTTTAGACCATACATCTATGGAAAGAAATTTACTCTAGTAAGCGACCATGAACCATTAAGATTGATCGACACAATAAAAGATCCAGGACAGCGATTAATCAGATGGAGATTAAAGTTAAGAGAGTACGAGAATGAATTCCAACACAAATCAGGAAAGCTTAACACAAACGCAGATGCTCTTTCCAGAAATGTTAATGAAGAAATTTCTGAAAATTCCCAAACCGAAATCGAGCAAAAACAAGTAAAAATTTTAATCAATAAAAAGGGTGACAAAGACCCAAAGAAGCCAATTAAACCACCGACAAAAACATATGCAAATCCTCAGAAACCAAAATTACAACCTACAAAATCAATTTTAAAGCCATCTACATCGAAAATAAGTTCAAATCAATGTACAATCGGATCAAGAGTATCACAAAGGAGAGCAACGCAACCTAGAGTAATAACTATAGACAAAGACTCAGACGAGGACATTACTGACGAGGATATAGAGATACCTAATCCTCCTATTCAAAAACCTAATAGAAGTATGCTTCCTAGTTTGAAACTTCCACCAGCAGCTATAAAAAATATGCCTGGACCTAAAAGTGCACCTCCCGAACTGTTAGCCAAAATTGTATATTTTCCAAGCCCAGAAAAAACAGTACTAACGGTAGAACCACCAGCCAGTGAAAGTGAAGAATGTTCTGACGAAGAAGAAAACAAAACTATGAATTTAAGCAGAAAGGAAATAGCTCAAGATTTAGGAAATTCTATATCACGTTTTGATCAATCCTTAAAACAACATGCAGACTGGCTTATAGAATCACCACAATCTCCTAGAGATTGGATTATACACTCAGATGGAAACAATGACGAATCAGTTCATAAAGCAGCTAATGAGTTAATTACCGGAGACCACTCAGAATTTTCACAAAAACTAGATTACACCTTATCACACTTCAATATATGAAACAGATATCGACACAGATGATGAAGAAGAGGAAACCACAGATAATGAAGCAGAGGAAAGCAAAGAAGAAAATAAAGATGACGAAGAAGAGGAAGATGAAGAAGAATCCAAGAACAACAAAACACAAGGGAATAATTTTGATACTATAAACAGCATTCCTCCAAATTTTCCTCCGAATTATTCAAGAATATCAGAAAAATCTTCAAATATCACGAGTGACAGAGAAAATCTTACTTATCATCGAAATAACTATGTTCATTTTCTATCAGCCGATTGCGAGTTCACGACTCCAATAAGCCGATTACTCATTGACATCGCAGTAATAGATCCCGAAGAAATAAAAAATTAAAACCCTATGAAAGGACAAATTCTTGTAACCCCTAGAGGACGATATAACGTATATTCTTTAATAGTGAAAGACAATTACTATGATCCATTATCGAAAGAAGACATTAGTTTAGGAATGCAGAATTTGAAAATACTTCTTTCTAAGGAAAAAGTAAAAGAAATAAGAATTTCTCGACACGGAGACTTTACAGATGAAATGCTAAGAGGAGAACTAAGACAAATTATTAAATCAGTTTTCTATAATAGTAACATTAATATAACTGTGTTATGGACAAGTATCTGTTCCCAAAGAAGAAAACAGAGAAGACATTATAAGTGAATTTCATAAAAGTAAAATAGCAGGACACAAAGGAATAGTGAAAACATATAGAAGAATTCGTGAGAAGTTTTGTTGGCCACTATTAAAAGAACAAGTGACAGAATTTGTAAGAAAATGTCCCACATGCCAAACACAAAAATTAGTTAGAGCAAAAACTAGAGAACCTATGATTATAACTGACACACCCCTAGACGTTTTTGACAAAATTTCATTAGATACAGTAGGAAAGCTTCCTACAACCCCAGACGGAAATTGCCATATCCTCACTATGCAGGACCATTTGTCCAAATATTGTAAAGCCGTTGCAATCCCAGATATTTCGGCAACTACCATTGCTCATGCTGTTGCCAAAGAATTGTTTTCAGTATATGGAGCCCCTAAAGTAATATTAACCGATTAAGGTACTTCGTTCATTGGCAAGTTGATGTCAAAACTATCCAAACTTTTCAAAGTTCAACAAGTCACAACCTCTGGTTATAGGCCTCAAACAAATGGCGCTTTAGAACGTAGCCATGCCGTTTTAGCAGATTATATAAAACAATATTCTAAAGACTATGGCGACTGGGACAAATTATTACCCTTTGCAATGTTTGCCTACAATACATCCGTGCATGAAGCCACCAATTTCACACCTTATGAGTTAGTTTTTGGAAAAACTGCTCGTTCTCCTAGTTCTTTTCCTCAAGAAGTTAAATTCGAAACATATGGTTCCTATTTAACTGAACTAATTACCAAATTAATTGAAATAAGGGCACTAGCAGCTAAAAATCTAATAAATGCCAAATTAAAATCCAAAGAAAGGTATGATAAATCCATCAAACCATTTCAAGGAAAAAAAGGTGATAAAGCTTATGTCATGAAAGAAGGTCTAAAAAGAAAATTTGACCCTCATTATCACAGTCCATATAGAATTGTGGATATTCTAAATAAAAATAATGTTATTTTATTAAATAATGAAGGACACAGGTTCCAAAAACATGTTGATAAACTAAAAATTGCTTATGAATAACAATAATAACATAATTTTAATTTTTAGATGTCTGAATCTATCATTTTCTTCCCACCACTACAAGGAGAATTAGTACCAGCTTTTACATTCCCAAAAGGAAACATTGATGATATATCATATCCTAAAGGAATACTTGAGGAACTATCAGCAGAATACAACCTAGATAAGCCCATTTATTTAATTGATAAAACCACTGGTCCAGACTTAAATAGACTATGGCAAGTGAAGTGCACAGTGACAGATAACAAAAACAATAATGTGTTTATTGCAACTGGGAATGGATGCAGAACGATCAGATAATCAGAACATTCAGCAGCTAAGATAATTCTAAAGGAATTAAATAACACTTATTTCTTTAGTGAAGAAGAAAGACCCAAAAACCTAAAACGAAAAATTTATGTAATGTCCCACGACGAACCGTCAGTATTAAAATTAAAACTTTTCAAATGGGAAAACTGTTGTGAATATTGCTATAGAAAGGGGCACACTAAAGAACAATGCTTTAGCGTAATCAGAAATAAGAAATATGCAAAAAGAAAAATATATATAATTATAAATAAATAAACAAATAAAAATAATATAAATATATACATAAGTAAATAATACATATATATATATATATATATATTCAGTTAGTTGAAAAATATTATAAACACCTACTATAGGGGAGACCGGGACTAAACCAGACACGGGGCCAAACCGAACAAGACAAATATTTCCGAAACCGTGAAGAATTTCAAATCGTGTAAATAACCTATGAACGCGCAATTTCGTGATGCATATGCTGCATGAGGTTTTAGGGACGTGTCAATTTTCTTGTAATAATAGTTGCCGTTAATATGTGAAAATGTCATTTCTTGAGGTAAAAGTAAAAATTTTTTTTCTTCATTTTTTTGAGTTTTTATCGTTAAAATTAAAGTGCAAATATCATACGGCCATTTTTCTTTTAGCTCAAGGTGTACTAAGTTTAGTAGAAAAAAAGTTTAATGGAAAACATTAAGAAGAAGAAATATATTGCAGGTTAATTATTAGATGACGGTGTGGGGCTGAATCGGACATCGTGATTAAAAACAACCAAATCTTTGAATTCTTTAATTTATTTTATATTAATTAACTATTTTATATTATATTCTTTGCTTAGAACCACTTTATAAATAAATAAATAAAGAATTTATTTTAAAACTCGAATTCGCAAGCGAGTTGCTACAAACAGACAAGCCTGAAAACTGTAATTCATTTTATATTATATTAATTACCGATTTTACATATTATATTATATTCTTGGTATAGAACTATCTACAAATAAAAGAATAACTATCTAAATAAAAGAAGAATTGATTTGACTTTTTTACAAAAAAAAAGAAAATTTGTATCTCATTCTTTAATTAATTGGCCGTGTCCGATTTAGCCCCATGGGGTGTCCGGTTTAGCCCCACCAATTTTCGGATTATCGTTTTTGAGGTAGTCACCTTCAAAGCAATATATCTCTAAAGCTATTGTACTTTTTTTAAATCGAACAAGTGCGATTTGTAGGTGAAAGTACAAGCTTCAAAACGGTATATTACACTTTAACAAAAAGTAGGTTTTTGTATGAGTTTTCTGGTCAAAGACCAAATCCGTCCGGTTTAGCCCCGGTCTCCCCTACACATATAATTATCCATAATTTTAAAAATATTATATCAATAAAATATATGTAAAAAAAGTATACTTATAACTTAACCAATAAACTAAACAAAACATTAAAATAAGGACGAAAGAAAAGAAGGAAGAGGAATGGTGGTTGCCTTCTTCTTTCCTCTTTATTTTAAACAAAAAAAATAAATATAATTACATATAAAAGACGAAAGAAAAGAAGGAAGAGGAATGGTGGTTGCCTTCTTCTTTCCTCTTTTATTTAATAAAAACCATAAGTTAATCAAATAAAAATTAAATAAATATAATAATAATAATTAATTTTAACTTCATAAATAAATTATAATTTATAACAAAATACATAAATAAAATAACCCAAAATAACAACGGCTAAATATAAATCTGATTGCAGATGGAAATACCTGTTATAAGTTGGATTTTAAATGCCAAAGACTACATCACAACAATTAAAGATGGTTTCATACTCTTCTTTCAGCTACTCTTATTGATAATAATCATTATCGTGGCAAGAAAACTATACTTCTGCTACTCAATGATGATTACAAGATGGAAAAGGCGAAGAAACCAAATACAAACACCATAAAAATTAACAAAACAAAACAAAAACAACCATCCTACCATTTCCTTACATTGAGGACAATGTAAAGTCTAAGGAGGGAGGAAAGGTCTTAAAAGTCTTCAAAATTTTTAACAATTTTAAGCCCAAAAACAACAAAAATAGAGAAAGAATAAAAATGAATAGAGCATAAGACAGCATCATTCAATTGAGCGCGCCAGCTTTAAGCACGCATCGACCTTGCTCGAACCTCTTTTACTATGCGTGGCACACCGCGATGGCCGACCAGTGGTTCAACTCAACCGATGCACCAACTCTGCCTAAGGGTAAGACGCGCATGCCTCGCCGACTTCCATCATGAAAGAGCGGCAAATAATTCATATTCAAATTAATTTTGCTCTTAAATGATAAAAAATCGAAGGTTAAACTAGATAATTTTAACATTATTAGCAATAGATTACTAATCAATGCCCAATAAGCTATAAAAACTAATTCACTTTAAAATACTAATAAATTAATTATATTGCTACTAATTTTAATCTAATAAATAAATTAAAATTTTATAATAATATTAGTAATAGTAATGATGATATAATAATATTATTAATAAAAGATAAATTATATTCATATCAAATAAGTAAACATTACAATTATTAATTATTGATAAATAATTATTAACCATAGCTTAATATATTAACACTTAACCAATATTAATAAATTAATAATTTACTTAATAACCTATAATCATATAATAATAATAATAATTAAGGTAATACTAATTACTAACATACTACATAATTCATTGCTTTAATTAATAATTAACAACTCAAATAGTTATAAATTATTATTGAAATTAACAATTTTGATCAATTTTATTAAAATTGTTATTATTATTATTATTAAAAATGAATTACGTAGTGATATTAAAGATTTGTTGTTATGAATAAATAAATTTTGGTATACTATAAACATATACCAAAATTTATATAAACTTAAAGAAAGTATCTTAACATTTAAGGATATAATTTATTTTTAATTTTAAATAATTATTATTAACAAATAATGCCATTTGAAAGACTCGAATCGAGCCTTTAGTGTCAGGCGAGTATAAGGGAGGAGGAGTCGACCGGCTATGCGGAGAAGTGAAAGGCCTCACGCCCACTAACCAATACTCGCTCGCTGGGACCAAGGCCTCTCCCCTCATGCCAACCGAAGCGAGAACCGCTCGATCAGACATGTTGTCGGTCTCATGCCTCTCCCCTTATACAGAGCGAAGCTAGAACCGCTCGACCCGCCATATTGTCGGACCAGACATATACTCTTGTATAGCCTTATCCACGCGCATTTTACACAAATTTTCAAGTTTTTATGCTTTCTTTTAAACAAATAACTATAAATTGTTATTTAATAAATTCATTATTTAATAAATTATTGTTTTAATAAAATTTTATTTGGTTGAAATTTGAAAATTTAACAGAAAATATATCTCATTAATGAAGAATATGAAGAATAAAAAAAGGAGATAATTTCTAAATAATAAATATAAAATAATAATTCTGTTAAATTAAATTGCAAATATTTTAAATTCATCTAAGAATAAAGATGTCAAATACAAAAATTTAATTGAAAAATAAATATCTTGGAAATTTTAAAACAATAACATTTTGGAAATTTGATTAAAATTATATTAAGAATAATTGGAATCCTAATTTTTATTATAACAATTTTGTTAGAAAAATTTAATTTTGAAGAAAAATTCTAAATATAATAAATTAGAATATAATAAATAATTTATAAAATAATTAACATTTTCAATTATGTCCATATAATAAAGACTTTGTTAAATAGTTAAAAGTTTTGCAAAATCTTATTCAAAATAATTAATTTATTTGAAGTATTTTATCACTATTTTGAAGAATTTTAATTCCAAAATTTGGAAAACAATTAAATTATCAAAGTTTAAAAAAAATAAAAAATAAGGGAAAAATTTTAAAGAATAGTAATATCTATGATTATGTTAACATTTTGGTGGAACCAAAAATCTTGTTCGAATGAAACACTAATTTAATTAAGAAACCTGTTTCCTTTAGGAATGTAATAACATTCAAATTGTAATAATTATACTACAACGAAAATTGTAAATTTATAAATTAATTATTAAAATTGAAAACACTTTTAATAATAAAATGAAACTTTAAAAGGAAAAGAAAGATGCCATTCAACGAATTCTAATATAACTTTGCAAAAATTGAAACTTAAAATGATTTTAAGAATGATGAAAGGGTTGAATAAAATTTTCATACACAAAAATTATTAAAAAGTAAAAAATTATTATTCAAAAATTCACACTCACATTCATTCTACAAGAAAAAAACTCTCTTACAAACACACATATAAACACACATTACACTTGAACAAGAATATGTAAAATATATATATATATATATATATATATAGCCTTATAAATTAGACAAACCGCACGTACACAGTTCATATTTTTTTGGAACCAATTTCGGCAATGGATTTGTCTCCAGAACCACTTTCACGTCATCAGGCTCCATATACCAGAATGGCCCTGGCCGTGATTCGAAGGAAGGCGCTTGTTGAGTTTCAAAAAAAGGCCCTGGCCGTGATTCGAAGGATGACCCTGGTTGAGTTTCAAAAAAAGGCCCTGGCCGTGATTCAAAGGATGGCCCTGGTTGAGTTTCAAAAAAAGGCCCGGGCCGTGATTCGAAGGATGGCCCTGGTTGAGTTTCAAAAAAAGGCCCTGGCCGTGATTCAAAGGATGGCCCTGGTTGAGTTTCAAAAAAAGGCCCTGGCCGTGATTCAAAGGAAGGTACTGCCTGTGGTTGAAGAGCAGTGTTGAGTATGGGATCCAGCCACAATGGATCATTCATAAGCAATTTCATATCCTTCAAAAGAATATTTTCGGCTGAAAAATTTTATTTACAATGGAAGCCTTCAATGAGAGGTCTAAAGGCTTATTCTCAAGTTCGCATGATGACACAAACTGCGTTACATCTTCGATCCAAACCATCGTATCCACAAATTTTCTTGGCTCTAATGACTCTAAAACAAACAATACAAACAACAAAATTATTATAACTACAAAAGAAAAATCTTGTATAAAATTATCAAAAAGAGAAAGAATCAATAAAGTTATACTAAGCACATAACAAAAATAATCACCTGTCAATTCTAACGCCTTTGGTAAAATCGAACAACCTCCGCAATAACAGTGGCTCGGACGATCTGGCCGACTATATAAAATAGAAAGAAAAGGAAAATGTAAAAACAAAAAAAAGAGAGATATAAAATACACAAAGAAATTAAATACTTACAGACTAAGATTCAGCATCGACGTCATCTGTGCTGAATCCTCTTGAACCTCCTTCTTCAGGCGACGTAATTCCGCATTTCGTGCCTTAATGTCAACTTTTTCACGATACCCTCCTCGCTTTGGACGGCCCGGTCGCCCCATTGCTTCGAGACAATCCATCTCCAACATAGAAGAATGAATTGAAGCTGCCATAACTTGCAAAGATTGCAAGAATGATTCTAAAGTTATCGTGCAACTTCTTTCAGACACTAAAAAAAATTATACATATATATATATATAT
Source organism: Leptopilina myrica (nomen nudum) (assembly GCA_032872475.1). NCBI lineage: Eukaryota > Metazoa > Arthropoda > Insecta > Hymenoptera > Figitidae > Leptopilina > Leptopilina myrica (nomen nudum). Next base: position 12,633,237 of record CM065467.1, read on the forward strand.
ATATATATATATGAAGGGTGGCATGACAAAAGGGGTCAAGCCACAATTTTTCGAAATTGAGATTTTTTTATAAACAAATCAAGTAAATTCTTTTACACATTTCTATAAAAGGATTTTCTTGTAAGTTGTATTTTTAAACTCGTTTTTAATGAAAATAAGACTAAAAAAATAGCCTAAATTTCTACTTACAATGCAATTCAGTTAAAAAACAAAATAATAATATTATTCTTCAGTTAATTTTTAAATATTCCTGATTGTAGATTGCATTTGAAAATTTCGTTACTGTTTACTTTTAAAAATAAGTTCACTTTCACTTATTTTTCTCACTAATCTGTAGGTTTATCTCCATAAATTGTATTTTCACTGGTAAAGCGAAATAATATCTCGAAACAGTTTTTTTAGATTTTTCTTAAATGACCAGGAAAATTTTTAAATGTTTTATTTTTGTTTCCTGTAAAATCATGAAATTGTTGCTTGACCCCTTTTGTCATACCACCCTTCATATATATATATATATATATATATATATATATCAATCGATCCGTTGTAATGCAAAGGATAAGATTTTTGAAAAAATTAGTAAAATTTTATTGTATAACAATATAATTTTGAAAAAAGAACTGATTTTTTTTTAAAATGGGAATTTTTCAACTTTTATTGTCATTAACTCTAAAAAATCTCATAAAATTTATACCTTATATTGACCAATCGATTGGTCTTGGTGCAAATTTGAAAATTTTGTAAATTAAACGACTACAAAGCTTTCTCATAAGGAAGCAAAATCATGTCAAAATTTCAATTATTTTCAAAAAAATTCTTATTTCGATGATTTTTAATATTCGACTAAGTGTATAAAATTCCCTAAAATAATTTAATTATTAAACAAATTTAATTTCCAAAATTTTCAAATTTGCACCAACACCAATCGATTGGTCAATATAAGGTATAAATTTTATGAGATTTTATAGAGTTAATAACAATAAAAGTTGAAAAATTCGCATTTTTTCAAAAAATCAGTTCTTTTATCAAAATTATATTGTTGTACAATAAAATTTTACTAATTTTTAAAAAAATCTTATTCTTTGCATTACAACGGATCGATTGATATATATGAGCGATTCCATGTCAAGTGATCAAGGTGGAGAAAAATTTTTCTTTAATCGTAGAAAAAACTTGGGGCTTTTGTAGTACTCATAGATACTAATTTTTCGTCAAAATATTTTTTTACCTAGTCCAATATTTTCCGAGGGGGAGGGGGTTAAATTTTTGTGTTTTTCAGTACAATGCTTATTTCAATAATTTTTTACACTTAAACAATTAAACATACAAATTTGACAAAGTACATTTTGAAAAGGTTTTTTCATCCTCTTTCGATCGGAAATAAGCATTTAAAAAAAAAATTTTTGACCCAAAAAAATCAAATCCCAATGCGGTGCAAGTTTTAAGCTTAAAAAAAGAAAATACTTAACAGGAATACTAAATGAATGGCAGTAGAGAAAAATGCTAGGTTAAAGGAATGAGAAATACTAATAGTGAGTGTAAAATTTAAACTTTAAGAGAAAAAGGTAAGTTGAACTGTCAAATATGAGTCCAATGCGGCCTAGGCTGCTTTCAATGCATTACACAATCGGTACATAGTGCAAGTCGCCAGTAGAGGGCAGAAGCATGCAGAGCGAATCGAGCGAACACAGTGGCCCAGCTGACATACGATTTGCATTACATTACTTTCCAATTTTTTATTTTATAACCGCGTTTCTGCATGAATCTAAACAATATTTTCGATTATTGTAATTTAGAAGATGCTGACCAATTGTACGTTGACAGATTTAGTGAAAAGTGCCTGTGTTCGGAGACAAATGTGCTAGGAAATGTTTGTTTACCTATTTCACATCATACAAACCAGTCAAAGTTCTTTTAAATTAAATTTTACACTCACTATTAGTATTTTCTCATTCCTTTAACCTAGCATTTTTCTCTACTGCCATTCATTATTTATTTCTGTCAAGTATTTTCTTTTTTTAAGCTTAAAACTTGCACCGCATTGGGACCCCTTGATTACCGCATTCACCACGACACCCAATGCGCTGTTTCGCGAATACCGCATTGACAGGTAGGCTCTCGCAATGCGGAATCCCGTACCTCCCAATACTTTTTTTACAGGATCTTTTCATAAAGATGAATCGATTGATGTATAAAAAGAATATATTATTAACATTTATAAAATTAATTAAAATTAAAATTGAAAAATTCACTTTATTATTACAAATTTTTTTAAATTTTTTAAATTTAATATAAATGCTTCCTCCACGAGAAAGCAAATTGTTTGCTTATCGTAAAGACCCAGCGGGCACACTTTCCTTTTTGATAACTTCTAGTTATCGATTTAAGTAGATGTTAAGTTAGATGTTAGTTATCGTGTACTGCCTGGGGAGGAAGCAAAATGTTTATGTAATGAACATCTGGATATACAACTTGTTTATTAAAATTTTTGAAAATATTTGAATTCTTGTGATAAATACTATTATTTATGAAAATAGTAATTGAATTTTGTAATGAATTTTATTTAAATTCCTCAAAATAATTAAACTTTGTCCAAGATTATTGTTATTTATTAATAAAGGTTATTGGAAATGTAGACCATAATTTTTTTTTAGATTTTTTGAAAATAATTGAATTTCTGACAAGAGTTTAAGTAATTTAAAAATTTTTAAATAATTGCATTCTTGTGATAAATATTATTATTTTTGAAAATAATTTTTTTACACAAATAAGACAATCTCGCATTTTGGCATTTGTTAAATAAAAACTTTTAATGAAAAACTTTTGGCTTATCATAGAATGAAATGAAAAAATATTACATGATTTTGATTTGTTTATATCTATAATTTTTTATACTATTTACTAGAATATTATTTTTTTTCAAATGAGGACAGCAATTTGCATAGTTATTTATCTGTTTTATTCCAAAACCTTAAAATTAATTAATATGCTGTTGAATGAATGCAAAAGACCAATGTTGTAAAAGTCAATTACTTTTGACAGTTAACGTTTTAAAAACATTATTTTGTATGCATTTTTTCGTTCTGTTTCTACTTCAATCACTCGCCCTGTGAAATTCACGCTTGGGAGCTAAGCCGCGATTTCTCGTGGACGAAAAATTTTGCATATTTGTCATTTTCCATATTTTTATTAATTACAATTTAATGAATTGTACGTCTAGAGGTATTAATTAACAATTTAATTTATAATCTTTTTAAAACATTATTTTAATTAATAACAAAATTTAAAAAAAAATGTTTTTCATGTTTTTATTTTCGTTTTAATTTAACATATTTTATATTATGTACATTTTTATAAACAAAAACCCCTTTATTTATGTCTTTTGTATGAATTTTTATTATTGCCAAATATTATTTTTTTTATTTCAACAAACGAAAAGTTACTGCCCTTTTTATCATACTGTTATGCCTTTACGTAGGCAACCCGCTTTACTCCACCGTTCTGTTGTGCGGCCATTTTATCCCCAAATCGAGTCACCTACATCTGTCAATTGCAATCGTAGAAACAAGATTGTGGCTCGTAGAAACATCGTATCGATACAAAATAAATTTTCACTAATTCTTTAATTAATATATTTTGTGGCTAAAGGCCCACTTTTTCGATTAAGTGCTTAGTTTTTTTTTAAAAGTGATTAAAGTGGAAAAATACAGGAAAGTGGAGGAGAGTGGGTTGGCAACACTAACCAGTTAAGTTTTAAGCAAAATTTGTAAGACACTAGAAAATGTAAGTATATTTTAATTTTAATTATTTTTTGAGAAATAAATGAAAATTTGTGTTTTTGTTTGTTTAGTTTAAAGTGGTGGGCAAAAAGTGTGCAGGGATTTCTTGCAAGTCCTCGAATGGTCCTTTTTATTCTTTCCCTAGAGATAAGGAACGTTGTACGAAATGGATATCAGCTTCGGGAAATGTTTTTTTATTAAATGTTCCAATTCAAAAATTAAATAATCGTTTTGTTTGTAAAAGACATTTTGGAGAAGACAATTTTTTTTTAAATTAACAACAGTGGCAATACCAACTTTACTACTTCAAGATCCAATTAGTACTACGTCAATTTAATGTTTTAAAAGTTGTGAAATTTTATTACAAAGACATATTTAATAATTATTTTTTAATTTTGGCTTTACGCTTTCTACTCATTTGGGACTAAAGTTTATTATTGTTTATTTACAGATTGAAGTATAGTGCGCGATACATATGAAAGCAATGAACGAAGCATTAATTCCAATAAAAATATTCTAGAAGCCACATCAACTCCAATCAAACTGCAGGACAAATCATGTAATGAAGATTTCGAAAAGGATAAAACACCTTTTAATGAATTTGACCAGAATTTGGGAACACTCGCTTCTAAACCAACACATTATCTTCGATTGAGGTGCAAGACAAATCATGTGATAAAGGTTTTGAGCATATTAAAACACCTTTTTCTGAGGATGTTACGAATTCGGAAACGCACACCTCTAAACCAACGCAAATTCTAGTCAAAGAGAAAATCTCTTTTAACTTTATTCAAAGTAAATAAAAAAAGTCGACTTTCCGCACGTGATGAATGCATCTATAATACACTTTTACTGTTGAAAATAAGCTTTTTGCTTTTGCGCTTTATAAAAGAAGTCCCTTAGCATATCGATACTTGTCAAATATATTTTGTTTGCCAAGTGTACAAACAGTGCGTAAGGTCTCTACGGAAATTCATTTAGAACCAGGTATTAACTTTCAGTGTTAAAATCAAAACCTTTCTTGCGTTCTCCTCGAAAATTCTGACGGCATATTCAAAATGTTGCACGGCATGGCCTTTCCAAAAGGACAAACGCACACCTTCTCTCGTGCTTCACACGCATAAAATGATAATTTTCTTACATTATTAAATTTTACATTTTTCAATGAAAATTTTTTCTTACATTTTGCGCTTACGATTGCACACAAATCTTAACAAAATTTCCACAGTTTGCCTGCGAAAATTCCGAATAGACACACACACGCTTTGCTTGCTTACTCTCAATATATAAATATACATGCATGTTAAACGCACATGCCGCACTCACACGCTTGAAATTGCTTCGCCTGCCAAACGCATCACTGTGATTGCCATGCTTATAACTTTGCTTAAATCATTATTATTTTTGCGTTAATAAATAATTAATTTTCTTCGCTTGAAATAGATTAACAAAATTATAAACGTTTATTATTAATAAAAATTGAAATGCATTTATTAATAATATCATGTATAAATATATGAAAACTTTTTTTTATTAATTTTGCATCCTATTGTGAGAAAAATACTTCTGCTTGAATTTTATAATTCTACGCTTCACATAATGACTGCCACGGGGAAAAATTCCATTAAAAAAATTTTTTTTTATAACATCACATGTTACCAAAACCAAAGTTCAGGTCTCTTGTTCAGGTCGCGCGATGTAAACAAACTACGTTTACAAAAACAAACTTTTGATTTATCGTTCCCAATAGAAATTAAATTAAATTCTACGAAATTACGAAAATAAAATAATCGAATATAATCTTCAAAAAATTCAAATTCAAATTTTTTTTCTTTTCCTCAATTATTAAAATCTAATTTATTTTTCTTTTCGCTTAAAGAACCTACCTCAACAATCAAAAAACGATGGGAACGCTAGGAGAGAATAAATCTCCCTGGCGAACCCCCAAATCTAAATAATAGAAATTTAAATAACGATAATCCCGAAAATCCTTATAAAATCGAAGATAACGCAACTCCTAGCTGCAGCCACACCAGAAACGAACCAAGGCGCATTCTTGAAAATGCAACAACACTTTATCAAGCGTTGGCTACCAAGGATGACGCTAATGATTCTGACTGTGAGTAGGGCGAATGTTATTTCACAGAATCGGAAACAGAGTACGAAGACTCTGACGAGGAATTCCCCTCCACCAACTATATAAACTCGCTTGAGGCGCCCATCTCCTCCCTTTCTTCTAGACCTTCGTTACCTCCAAACAATTTTTTACTCGCGATACAAAAAAATATCGAGAACAAAATAACAAAAGGACGCGCGCTTCCACTACCATCGCAGAAGCGATGCACAATAACTACTTCGATTAAAATCAGTAATAAAAATTACACAAGACTCCTCGACACAGGTAGCGATCGCACCTTTATGTCTAAAAGAATTATTTGATGAAATTAAAGACCTCGCCAACGGTGAACCGATCCTCGACGCAATAACTCGCGCCGGAGTACCACTTTTGCAACGCGATCATGTCGCCGCGCCTCGTTACTCCGCCAAGTTTGACGTCGCGATTTCCGATTGTACCGGCGAAATGTGGTTCGCAGTCCTCGACGAACTCATCACGCCAATTATCTTGGGAATGAACTTCATAACCTTATGGAAAGTCATTATTGACGCCGCCCAAGGTTACTGGTCCATAAAGGGTTCAACAAAACGACACCCTCTACTCTCCCCTGATTATATCAGAAGCATCTTAAGTACGGCGCAAATAATTAAATTAACGCCCGAACAAGCTTCAAAATTTTCTGGACGAAGAATTGTCCCAATTCGCTGATTACACGGGAATCGTTAGCGACATGACCATGCATACCATCGAACTAACGGACGACACCCCATTTAAGATTAAGCCATATCGCCGCAGTCTAGAAGCCGACAAAATCATCAACACGCAAATCGACAAATACCTCGAGCGAAATTTCATTGTTCCCAGTAATGGACCAAAAAGCGCGCGAGTACACCGCTTTTACGGTCCCCGGTCGTGGACAATTTGAATGGGTTCGGATGCCCTTCGTTCTCACGAATGCGCCAGCCACGTTTTAGGCCTTTACCGACAGACTGAAACAAAAATTTGTAGAGTACATACGCAAACATAATCTCTTAGAGAAGTTTGCTGACCAAGTACACGCCTACTTGGAGGATTGGATCGTCAATTCTAAGACCTTCGATGAACACATCCAAATTTTAAAAATCGTGTTCACCATTCTCAGGGAGGCAGGAATGACGATCAATCGTGAAAAATCCTTTTTCGCCAAGTCCTCGGTCGAATATCTTGGATACATCCTGGATAAGAATGGTCTCAAGCCCAATCCTAAACGCATTGAGCCCATCCTTGATCGACCGAGACCCAAAAATCGGAAAGAACTGCGCCAGTTCAACGGATCAGTCAATTGGTACCATCGCCATCTGCGCAACATCGCACGAGTGCAGGGACCGCTCAATAAATTAGCGAGTCTCAAAGTACCATGTCACTGGACCCATGAACATGAAGCTGTGTTTATAGCAGTCAAGAACGAGCTGAAAAATGCCTTGACTCTAAACGCACCTCGACCAGGTCTTCCCTTCTTCCTTTACACTAATGCAAGTGATACTGGAATCGCCGCAATCCTAAATCAACAGGATACCGACCGAGAATATTTGATCACGTGCGTAAGCAGACCATTAAGAGGTGCCGAGATAAATTACACGACCACCGAAAAGGAATGCTTAGCGCTGGTCGAATCGATCAAGAAACTTCGTTGCTACCTTGAATTCATCGAATTCACGGCAATAACGGTCCATTCTAGCTTGACCTGGCTCCAAGGCATAAAAGATCCTAAGGGCAGGCTCGCTACATGGCCCGAGTTGTCCGCGAAGAGAGTAAAAATCGAGCATCGAAAAGGAACGTTGAACGAAGCACCCGATACCCTCTCTCGACTTTACGAGGATCCACAGGAAGACACGCCTCCAGCGCAACTCAACCTGCTTGTGAATCAATCATGGGACGATACCATGAAGCACAAGATTCGCGAAAATCCTGAGCGCTATGAGCGATATAAAGTAAGTTCAAACAGTGAACTATTCTATTATAAGCACAATCAATTGAAAGAAACAATTGTCGATAATAACGCTTGGAAAAAGGTCCTAAAAGAACCCGAGATTCTCACAACTCTTGCGGAGTATCACGACTCCCCACAATCTGCGCACCAGGGCATTAACAAGACTTATTACGCAATTTTAAATTCTTATTACTGGCCAGGCATGCGCGAAGGCGTAAAGCGATACGTCAAAGAATGTGAAATTTGCCTCCGATGTAAACCGGATAACTCCTCTCCACAAGGTTTGATGTATCCGCGCAAATTCACAGAACCCTGGGAAGTGGTATCGTTAGACATTATAGGGCCCCTACCACGATCAAAGTCAGGGAAATATTATGTGCTTGTCTGCGAAGACACATACACACGCTACATAGAGTGCTTTCCCCTATCAAAAGCGGGCGGTCCTAAAATAGTCAATTATTTAAACGTTCTGATAAACAAATGGGGAACCCCACGCACTTTCCTAACGGACAACGGAACGGAGTTCGTTAATCGCACTGTCATGAAATTTATGCAAGAAATCGGGACAGAGCAGCGAACAACAACAGTCTACCATCCACAATCTAATCCCGTCGAGCGCGTCAATCGTAATCTTAAGACTATGATCGCCAGTCTTCTCGGCGAAGACCATCGCGATTGGGATAAATTGTTGGGGGAGATCCAATTCGCTTACAACACCACCGTTCACTCTTCACTCGGAGTTTCCCCCGCATTTCTTAACTTTGCCCGTGAGCCTAGACGTACCGGCAAGCAACCGTGCGACCTCAACGACGACCCGACCAACGCCACAGTACATGACTGGCTTAAGCGCGTTACTCGAATTGACGATTTGCGTGCCAAAATCGAGTTGTCAATGAAAAAAGCTAGCGAGAAGCAAAGTAAACGATACAATAAAAATCGAAAAGAACAAATTACACTTGAAATTGGAGACCTGGTATTTTGTCCGAATAATCTTCTCTCTAACGCCGCGAAGAACTTTAGTTCGAAATTAGCACCTCGTTACAGGGGTCCGCGACAGTTAAAGAAATACTTTTACCCATAGTAGTCATTATCTCCGATATGCATGGCAAAAAACTGGGCAAATACCATGCTGATGATTTAAAGCGTACTAGAAAAGGATTGCGATCTCGAAATACGTTGTAATTTCCTTTTTCACAGTACCGCGCAACATCATGGCCTCCAACGCACCGAGCGACACCAGCAACCTTCTATCAACATCAGGCTTACCAATTCTGCGCCTCCACTTCCCACCAGGAAGTCTGGAGACTAATGAGTCCAACCTGGACTTTGCTGAGGAACCCTCAGGGCTCGTTTTGATGAGAGAAGAAGAGTTAGAATCACTTCTTTCTACCCGCCGCGCGATAGCAACGCGCCTGAACTCCGCCAATCGCCAAATAATGGACCTTGATCAACAACTCCTGAGCAAAGGAAAAATTCCCTTCACGATCTCAAGTGCTTACGAGAACCAGATGCAGGCTTTTGTCACGCTCACGATGAGAAATTGTGAAAGAGAAGAAGAGCTCAAGACCACTCTCGAGCAACTACGCGCCTCCCAGCAGGAAGTAAAAGATCTCAAGGACGAGTTGGAAGCCTTCAACTACGATTGAGACGACCTTCTCGCCAGTCACGAAGACTACAAAGCGCAGGCAAAGCTGGCTACCTCTTACAAACGTCTCTTCAAGGAAAAGATCTCCGAGGTCTACCTTGCGCAAACCATTCCTCCACCCCAAGATGCCCAAGGGATGAATCAATTGCGGCCACCAAGGAAACAGCCAATACACCTGTAAGGAAAAATACTCCGGCGAGTTCTGCAAGGAATGTTCTGCGCAAGGGTTGAACACCAAGGACTGCCCCTGGCCCCATTTTCCAAAGGGAGTCCCAAAGATCTCCGACAGCCAAAAGTGCCGCCGTTGCCGCCAGCCTAAAAACAAACTAGATCCCAACTGCCCGATCTGCAGAGAGAAGATCATCGCTGAAAACAGAACAAAACGCTACGACCTTTTCGTCAAACTGAAGCAAGAATCGCTAGAGCAACTCAGCAACTACTCAACTCCCGAGCTGCACGACGCTCCACGCCCTCAGCAGGACAATGTCCCAGTCGCCCGACCAACAGAGCAACCAGACACTAGTCCACCAGGTCTGTCCAACGCCGATCTCGCCTCTTTGACGCTCAAAGCGCAACCAACTCCCAGAGATAAAACCCCTCCCCCATCATCCGATGACGACACAGAATCTTCGGACACTTCCTCCACAGAACAAGCCACCCGAAGAGGCTAATCGCGCTAGAGACTTTTGTGTTTCCAAAGACTATACTAAAGTGCCTTTAGTGAAAGCAACTACCTCACTACACGCTGTAGTGTATATATTTTCTATTTGTCAAAATTAGGTTAACGCGTCGTTGCGCACTTCGTTAATTCCTTAAGACTGCAGCGTCGTAACGCTTACCTCTCATTGTTAGATTAATGCGCCGTTGCGCACTCCGTTATTGTTTAAGACTGAAGCATCGTTGCGCACAATGTTAAGCAAGCAATGAGTGATGCCTCAATAACAATTCAATTCAAAATTACTTTTTTTTTCTTCCAATCAAGATACTATTTTCTTTAAGCTCCTCTAGTAAAATAATATTTTTGCTTCAAAACTTTTTATTTTTGCAGAGATGCTCAATAGAGCGAGATCGCCAAAGAGGACGATCATTCGGACTGAGGAGCTACCGACAACCTCATCTTAGAAAGGAGGAATTGTGACGATCCTTGTCGACCCCTCATTTTTTTATAACAATGACGTTGTCGTTGGCTTCTCATTTATTCAAAACCCGCGCGCTATTTGATCAGATGTCGAATAGCTGCGCATTTTGTCGCCCCAGAGCAGACGACAAAACCACGTTTTTGCCCCTGCCGACTTTTTCCGGCAGAGCTAAGCAAGCTATCCGCGCGTCAACTCGTGCTGCGTCACGATTTTCACTCGCGGCTTTACTTGTAACTCGATTACACATTTTCTTTTATTAAAGTATTATTGTCTTACTAATTGTTGTTTTTTATTTTCGCGCGTGTCGTGCTGTGTCTAGTTTATTTTCGACAGGATTAATCCACCACAGCTCAACAATCTACGCAGATTCGATTCACAAGGGTACCGACCTTGGTAAGTCTGACTGATTCTTCTCTTCACTCGCTCACCTGAATCTCTGCGAGGCATCGCTCGTCGCAGATCCTGTCTTTTTGATATTTTGTCAGTACAGACTGTGGAAATCTCGACTTTGTGCTCCCGATACGAGTCGGACTCACGCCGCGTATTTAAATAATATTAAATCTCGTGTCCGGGTTGTCACAAAATAAAGAGACTGATTTTCGTACTCTAAATAATGTTACATCACACAATAATATTAATAAAATATTCGAGAAAAATGATGTATTAAATAATCATCGAAATGTGATACTAGGTAATAACAATGTCAATGTTAATGGAGTTAAGAGGAAAATTTCTATGCACGATATTAGCTACAAGTTTTTAAAGACTGAACCACAATTTCACCAAACTGTAAAAGTATTAGACTATAAGATTACAGTACAACAATCTCCTGGAAAAATATAAAACCATACGACAGGTATTCAGAAATAAAATGTTATTGTAATTTTAAAATTATTTGTTTATTTTTAATAACCCTGTATTTAATATTGCCCGATTTAAATACAAAATAATAAAATAAACTAGAGGAATAACTGTCATAAACAGTATAATGTTAAGAATTGCATTTAAACTAAAAATTTCACGTTTTTTAATATTTTAACCTACAAAACAAAAATTACTAATTCCCCTAGTAAAAAAAATTATATACACGGACCGCGGAGTTCGTATACGAGCTCGGTAGCTCGTATGAGAAATATGAGAAATCTCTCATACGAGCCTTTTCCGTAATGAGAAGTGTATAAATGCTTGTATACGAGGTGACTTTTAAAGCATTTTTATTAATATAACACTATTTTAAAGTAAATGTAGATAATAGAAATGAATTTCCAAAGTAAAACAAAGCTAAATTTATAAGGGAAATGAAGTTTTAAGAAAAAAAGGATAATTTTGTTCAAAAAATTTATTCACGCTGAAAAAAGGTTAGAATTTGATAATTCCTTGTTACTCTAACTTACCGACATTAGATATTTCTCGGATGCGGTAAGCACGATTTTGTATTAAATTTAATTATTTTATATAAGAACATTTATATAATAAATAAATAATAATATATTTATTAATTAGTAATGAAAAAAAATTATTTATTCTACCGCCAATACAAAATCGTGCTTACCGCATCCGAGAAATATCTAATGTCGGTAAGTTAGAGTAACAAGGAATTATCAAATTCTAACCTTTTTTCAGCGTGAATAAATTTTTTGAACAAAATTATCCTTTTTTTCTTAAAACTTCATTTCCCTTATAAATTTAGCTTTGTTTTACTTTGAAAATTCATTTTTATTATCTACATTTACTTTAAAATAGTGTTATATTAATAAAAATGCTTTAAAAGTCACCTCGTATACAAGCATTTATACACTTCTCATTACGGAAAAGGCTCGTATGAGAGATTTCTCATATTTCTCATACGAGCTACCGAGCTCGTATACGAACTCCGCGGTCCGTTTATTAACTTTTTTTTACTAGGGGAATTAGTAATTTTTGTTTTGTAGGTTAAAATATTAAAAAACGTGAAATTTTTAGTTTAAATGCAATTCTTAACATTATACTGTTTATGACAGTTATTCCTCTAGTTTATTTTATTATTTTGTATTTAAATCGGGCAATATTAAATACAGGGTTATTAAAAATAAACAAATAATTTTAAAATTACAATAACATTTTATTTCTGAATACCTGTCGTATGGTTTTATATTTTTCCAGGAGATTGTTGTACTGTAATCTTATAGTCTAATACTTTTACAGTTTGGTGAAATTGTGGTTCAGTCTTTAAAAACTTGTAGCTAATATCGTGCATAGAAATTTTCCTCTTAACTCCATTAACATTGACATTGTTATTACCTAGTATCACATTTCGATGATTATTTAATACATCATTTTTCTCGAATATTTTATTAATATTATTGTGTGATGTAACATTATTTAGAGTACGAAAATCAGTCTCTTTATTTTGTGACAACCCGGACACGAGATTTAATATTATTTAAATACGCGGCGTGAGTCCGACTCGTATCGGGAGCACAAAGTCGAGATTTCCACAGTCTGTACTGACAAAATATCAAAAAGACAGGATCTGCGACGAGCGATGCCTCGCAGAGATTCAGGTGAGCGAGTGAAGAGAAGAATCAGTCAGACTTACCAAGGTCGGTACCCTTGTGAATCGAATCTGCGTAGATTGTTGAGCTGTGGTGGATTAATCCTGTCGAAAATAAACTAGACACAGCACGACACGCGCGAAAATAAAAAACAACAATTAGTAAGACAATAATACTTTAATAAAAGAAAATGTGTAATCGAGTTACAAGTAAAGCCGCGAGTGAAAATCGTGACGCAGCACGAGTTGACGCGCGGATAGCTTGCTTAGCTCTGCCGGAAAAAGTCGGCAGGGGCAAAAACGTGGTTTTGTCGTCTGCTCTGGGGCGACAAAATGCGCAGCTATTCGACATCTGATCAAATAGCGCGCGGGTTTTGAATAAATGAGAAGCCAACGACAACGTCATTGTTATAAAAAAATGAGGGGTCGACAAGGATCGTCACAATTCCTCCTTTCTAAGATGAGGTTGTCGGTAGCTCCTCAGTCCGAATGATCGTCCTCTTTGGCGATCTCGCTCTATTGAGCATCTCTGCAAAAATAAAAAGTTTTGAAGCAAAAATATTATTTTACTAGAGGAGCTTAAAGAAAATAGTATCTTGATTGGAAGAAAAAAAAAGTAATTTTGAATTGAATTGTTATTGAGGCATCACTCATTGCTTGCTTAACATTGTGCGCAACGATGCTTCAGTCTTAAACAATAACGGAGTGCGCAACGGCGCATTAATCTAACAATGAGAGGTAAGCGTTACGACGCTGCAGTCTTAAGGAATTAACGAAGTGCGCAACGACGCGTTAACCTAATTTTGACAAATAGAAAATATATACACTACAGCGTGTAGTGAGGTAGTTGCTTTCACTAAAGGCACTTTAGTATAGTCTTTGGAAACACAAAAGTCTCTAGCGCGATTAGCCTCTTCGGGTGGCTTGTTCTGTGGAGGAAGTGTCCGAAGATTCTGTGTCGTCATCGGATGATGGGGGAGGATCAAATACCCGCGCGCTATTTGATCAGATGTCGAATAGCTGCGCATTTTGTCGCCCCAGAGCAGACGACAAAACCACGTTTTTGCCCCTGCCGACTTTTTCCGGCAGAGCTAAGCAAGCTATCCGCGCGTCAACTCGTGCTGCGTCACGATTTTCACTCGCGGCTTTACTTGTAACTCGATTACACATTTTCTTTTATTAAAGTATTATTGTCTTACTAATTGTTGTTTTTTATTTTCGCGCGTGTCGTGCTGTGTCTAGTTTATTTTCGACAGGATTAATCCACCACAGCTCAACAATCTACGCAGATTCGATTCACAAGGGTACCGACCTTGGTAAGTCTGACTGATTCTTCTCTTCACTCGCTCACCTGAATCTCTGCGAGGCATCGCTCGTCGCAGATCCTGTCTTTTTGATATTTTGTCAGTACAGACTGTGGAAATCTCGACTTTGTGCTCCCGATACGAGTCGGACTCACGCCGCGTATTTAAATAATATTAAATCTCGTGTCCGGGTTGTCACAAAATAAAGAGACTGATTTTCGTACTCTAAATAATGTTACATCACACAATAATATTAATAAAATATTCGAGAAAAATGATGTATTAAATAATCATCGAAATGTGATACTAGGTAATAACAATGTCAATGTTAATGGAGTTAAGAGGAAAATTTCTATGCACGATATTAGCTACAAGTTTTTAAAGACTGAACCACAATTTCACCAAACTGTAAAAGTATTAGACTATAAGATTACAGTACAACAATCTCCTGGAAAAATATAAAACCATACGACAGGTATTCAGAAATAAAATGTTATTGTAATTTTAAAATTATTTGTTTATTTTTAATAACCCTGTATTTAATATTGCCCGATTTAAATACAAAATAATAAAATAAACTAGAGGAATAACTGTCATAAACAGTATAATGTTAAGAATTGCATTTAAACTAAAAATTTCACGTTTTTTAATATTTTAACCTACAAAACAAAAATTACTAATTCCCCTAGTAAAAAAAATTATATACACGGACCGCGGAGTTCGTATACGAGCTCGGTAGCTCGTATGAGAAATATGAGAAATCTCTCATACGAGCCTTTTCCGTAATGAGAAGTGTATAAATGCTTGTATACGAGGTGACTTTTAAAGCATTTTTATTAATATAACACTATTTTAAAGTAAATGTAGATAATAAAAATGAATTTTCAAAGTAAAACAAAGCTAAATTTATAAGGGAAATGAAGTTTTAAGAAAAAAAGGATAATTTTGTTCAAAAAATTTATTCACGCTGAAAAAAGGTTAGAATTTGATAATTCCTTGTTACTCTAACTTACCGACATTAGATATTTCTCGGATGCGGTAAGCACGATTTTGTATTGGCGGTAGAATAAATAATTTTTTTTCATTACTAATTAATAAATATATTATTATTTATTTATTATATAAATGTTCTTATATAAAATAATTAAATTTAATACAAAATCGTGCTTACCGCATCCGAGAAATATCTAATGTCGGTAAGTTAGAGTAACAAGGAATTATCAAATTCTAACCTTTTTTCAGCGTGAATAAATTTTTTGAACAAAATTATCCTTTTTTTCTTAAAACTTCATTTCCCTTATAAATTTAGCTTTGTTTTACTTTGGAAATTCATTTCTATTATCTACATTTACTTTAAAATAGTGTTATATTCAGAAAAATGCTTTAAAAGTCACCTCGTATACAAGCATCTATAACACTTCTCATTACGGAAAAGGCTCGTATGAGAGTTTTCTCATATTTCTCATACGAACTCCGCGGTCCGTGTGTAGAATTTTTTTTACTGGGCCATTCGTACTCAATAGTAGTTCTAACAATAATATAAAATTTTCTGATCAAATGCGTTTACTTATTCTGTAAAAAAGTGAGGTTAGATGTACACTAAAAGCAATATTTTGCACTGTTTAACGATATTTACAGACAAAATATTTAAATAATAACTGCTTTGACACTTCCACCTTTAGTTCTTTATTTTTCGCAATCGAATTTGCGAATCTTTCCCATCTAATTATTATAATTAATATTTCAATTTCAAAATAATAATTTGTTTACAATCAAAACATTTGAATTCGTCTCTATAGTGTGTCGCGATACAGGCGGTGCCTGAATTAGTGCGCCGGTAGCGCCGCCAAAAGTCAAGGATGAAACTATTCCGAAGATTCAATTCAATTAATTCCATATTCCTTTGAATATTATTTTTAACAAATATTTTTCACACAAATTCAATTATTTTTATAAATTTTCATAAAATTCTAAAAAACCATTTAATTATTTACAAAGGTAATAATATTATTCGCTAAAATTCTATTATGGTTTAATTTTTTTTAAATTCTTCTCCAAATTTCAATTATCTTTATAAATAATTAAATTGTTCTCCACAATTTAATTATTAAAAAAGCATTAATTTCAAAGAATTGAAAGAAACTCGTCAAAGGAATTTAATTATTCATAAAAACTCTAATACAAATTTTTGAAGCCATTTGTTGATTCAATCATCAACAATCAACAACAAGCCATTTGTTCGAAATCAAATTTACTAGGGATTCAAAATGTACAGATTTAAGCTGCTTGTAGTTTTAAATCACTTTTTAATAATGAAATCTCAAATTTTAATTAGTTATAAAATTAATTATTAATAACCTATTATATTAACAATTTACTTAAAGTAATCCCTGCAAAATTTCAAGATGAGCATGTGCCCCCTTTCCGAAATACAGGGGGTCAAAGGGGGCCATGTCCAAAAATAGAATATGCAATATAATCGAATAATAATAATGTTTAAAAAATCAGACCAAATGGTTCCCTAAAGATTTTCGTCTGCTGATTACGAATCTAAAGTCCGTTTTTAAAAATTCAAAATGGCGGATCTAATTTTGCGGACAACATATTTAAAAATCGATCCAATTTACTTAAAAATCGTTACTCGGTGGTTTTTGGGGTCGCTGATCACGAATATAACGTCTCTTTTCAAAAATTCAAAATGGCGGATCCAATATGGCGAACGACATTTTTTAAAATCGATCCAATTAACTTAAAACTTGTTACTCGGTGGTTTTTGGGGTCTCTGATTACTAATATGATATCCGATTTAAAAATTCAAAATAGCGGATCTAATATATCGAATAAAGGCAATATTTATGGCTAAATTCAGCTTGCAAAGGCCAATTGTAATAATTATAAAAACCATCTAAAGTAAAATGTAATATTCCAATCAACAAAGATAAGGGATTAGAATCCAACCAATGAGGGCAAGATGTAATCGACAACCCGATCAACAAAGATAAGGGATTAGTATCCAACCAACAAAGGTAAGATGAAGTTATCCAAATAATGAAGGCAAGATGTAATCTTTTAATAATTTCAAATTTTTTAAACTACAATTAATTTTACTAAATCACATTTGCAAAACACAACACACATTAAATGTAGATTAGAATAGGAATATTTCAGATCGTCTTTTGTTTCCAGAGTGTTTGAATGTAAGATAAAATCTTTCAATAATTTGATACTTTTCAACTAAAATTAGAACTCTATTATCACATTCTCAAGCTCACATTCAAAAAAGATGTTTTTAAATGATGCGCTAAAGATATAAATGTTTCTAGATTACTTTTTGTTTTTTGTGTAAGTTCAAAAAAATATATTTCCTAATAAAAAATAGTTAGTGCTTTTTCAGTGTTAGTCCACCTTTAGATTGGTAATCAGCGATCCCAAAAACCTCCGAGTAACAAGTTTTAAGTCAATTGGATCGATTTTAAAAAATGTCGTTCGCCATATTGGATCCGCCATTTTGAATTTTTGAAAACGGACGTCATATTCGTGATCAGCGACCCCAAAAACCCCCGAGTAACGATTTTTAAGTAAATTGGATCGATTTTTAAATATGTTGTCCGCCATATTGGATCCGCCATTTTAAATATTTAAAAACGGACTTTAGATTCGTAATCAGCAGACGAAAATCTTAAGGGAACCATTTAGTCTGATTTTTTTTAACATTATTATTATTCGATTATATTGCATATTCTATTTTTGGACATGGCCCCTTTGACTCCCTGTATTTCGGAAAGGGGGCACATGCTTATCTTGAAATTTTGCAGGGTTATTGGGTCATCATATGTAACTATTTGGCATAAAAATGTTTCAAAATTCGAGGTACGGAAACGGGCATTTTTTGCATGGGGCTTGCCGAGGCTCTTTAATAACGCAATTAAATAAAAAAAATTAATAATAATTAAATAAGCTGTCTTGGTCATTTATAAATATAATAAATATTTTTAATATATATTCATAAATTATAAAATTTTTGATTAGCATATGATTATCGTATGAAGAGTTAAAAGTCTATATAGTAGATACCTATTTCATTAATCAAACTTCAAGTTATGATTTTACGGCATATATTAATGATGTGTAAACCCTAATTCCGCGGAAATTACTGAATTCTTAACGAATAAAAAAGAATAAAAATAATAGTAATTTAGAGTAAGCAAATCGCGTAATGAAAATGTTTTGCTTTAATGAAAAAATGTTATTAACCACAAAAAAATTGATTGATATATTTTCATCTACTGTTTTATATTTTATTTATAGTTTAAACTATTTATATTATTGATGGGAAAAACTTGATAAACTAATTATTTAACCTCTAAATGATAATTTTTTAAATTGTTTATATAAGATTAAAAGATAAATTTAAGCTCAAATATCTACAAAATAACAATTTTCAAGCTTTATTATAAAAATCTACATACAACATTTTCAAAGAAATTAATATTTTTAGAAAAACATTACCGTAGTCAAAAGTTACCATTTAGTGGAGAATAACCCATATATTACATCGTTATTTTTTAATGTAAATACATTTATTCTTGTATTGTACTTTATTATTTGTTAAAGAATGAAAATATATATTATATTTGAATTAAATTTAAAATATCGACTATTTTACTTGAAATTTGTCATTTGCACTTTACAATGTAAGAAAATAATTTTTATTACCTAAATCATTGCATTTTTCTTGTCACTACGTTTTTGACCATCCAAAAATTTTCTGTAGAATTCAAATATATTCAAAAATTCTTTATCAGTCTTATTTATCATCTCTCCTTTTTTCAAAATAAAAAAATACTTCTTTCTAGCTGTTTCCCACAACTTTTTCATTTCTAGTGCTGAAAAATAAATTACAATATAAAAGTTTATAGTGTCTCATAGTTACATAGTAAAAAACATGTCCTGAAAGACAAAGATTAATGTTTTTTCACATTCTTACCTGTGATAAAAAAATACTTAGGCTCCTTGGTCATTATTTCTGCCGCAATCAAAGTAAAAGCGTCGATGTAATATTAAGAGCTTTTAACATTTTTAAAATTAATTGTTTCTTTATTAAAAATAAATGGATAGTTTTTTAATTCATTTAATAAAAGTTTTAAAATATTCATATCCATTTTGCAACGATCGTAGTTTGGTTATATTCTATTCAGGCTTTTCAGAAACAATTAAAAGTCATCGGTTTTCAATTTTAACTAATATTGTGAAAGCAATTTTAAGGCAATATTGAACTACAATTGTTCATTATTAACATGAAGATATCAATGACCGAACGATAAATTTAATATATAATGTATGATAATTTATATTATAAGAATATTGTTAATATAAATTCTTCATAATTATACGGGCTTTGTCCCAGTAAACATATATGAATAAATATTTATTTTCATCATTTCAATTTAATTATTATTTTCAAGAATTCTGAATTTTTTAACTTTAAAAATCAATTATTTTTAATAATTTTTAAAAAACTCTTTTGAGAATTTCCAAATCCATTCATCAAATAAAAGATATATCGTTTTTCGGTGTTTATTTCTAATTCAATTTTACGGAATTTCGGAAAATCTTCAATTATATATATATATATATATATATAGAAAATAGAAATTAGAATATAGAAACTTAAAGTAATTTAAAAACTAAATTCAATTGTGCTTTAGCAAACAAATAAATTTGTTTGCAAAATTGTCTGTTAAAAGTATGGAAAATTCAAATTTTTAAAGATATTAATTTGAAACCTTTCTAAAAATCAATTTTTCTAAAAAAAATCACACTATAATACCATTAATATTTCATTATTATCTAAAATTTTATCTAAAATTTATTTTTAAATCAATTTTTATTACATAATTCTACTAGAATTCAATTACTTAAATATACAAAAATATATACATATTTTATTAAATAATTGAATGTTTCTAAAAACTAAATTTTTCTCCAAAGTTCAATTATTTTCATAAACGTCAAAAAAAATATTGTCCAAATTTTAAAATTTTCAAAAAAAAGAATTTTTCTAATTTCAAAGGATTTCCAATATCTACTATTTTAATAAAATTTCCAAAAAATAATTTAAATTTTAATTACTATTTTACTAAAATTTCACAAAACAATATTCTATTATTCGAAAACAAAAACAATGTTCAAAAATTCTTCTCAAACAATTAATTAATATAAAAAATATTAAAAATTTTCCTAAGAATTCAATTATTTTCAAAAATAATAAAATTCTTTACAAAATTTCAATTCTTTCAAAGATTTTAATCAAAATTCTTGTAAAAAATTCAATTTTTTTTATAAATAATTAAATTTTTCTAGGAAATTCAATTATTCTTTAATATTATAACATAATTCTTCACAAAAATTCAATTGTTTTTATAAATAATAACATTCTTCTGACAAATTCAAGTATTTCAAAAAATAATAAAATTCTTGTAAAGAATGCAATTATTTTTATAAATAAGTAAATTTTTTTTATGAGATTTCAATTTTTTTATAAATAATTAATAGAGGTGTGCAAAAAGCCCGAAACCCGAAACCCGACCGGGTAATTTCGGGCTTTTCACTTTTCGGGTCGGGTCAGGCTTAGACAGTTCGGGTTCGGGCCGGGTCATGCTTGTTTAAATACCCGAAATCTTTCGGGTACCCGACTGAATTCGGGTTCTCGAAATCTTTCGGGTACCCGACTGCATTCGGGTTCTCGAAATTTTCGGGCACCCGACTATATTCGGGTTCTCGAAATTTTCGGGTATGCTCTAAACCTTAAAAAGTTCGAATTCTCGAATTTATATAACTTGGAAGTATTCAAGTTCTTAATTTAGTAATAAAACATTTAAGAAAATGCATAACTACAAATATTCGACAAATTTTCGAAGTTTTGTGTACTCAAATTCGTTACCCGATACATCGAGAAAACCCGAGCCCGACCCGACCCGAAAAAAATTCGACCCGACCCGGCATTTCGGGCTTTTTGCACACCTCTAATAATTAAATTTTTTAGAGGAATTCAATTATTTTTTAAATTTTAAAAAAATTCTTTATAAAAATTCAATTAATTTCATAAAAGTAATAAAATTCTTCTGAGAAATTAAATTATTTTTAAAAATAATAAAATTGTTTGCAAAATTTGAATGATTTAAAAGATTTTAATCAAATTTTTGGGCAAGAATTCAATTAATTTTCTAAATAATAACATGTTTCTTAAGAATTTAATTTTTTTTTCAATTAAAATCGATGTGAAAATTCAATTATTTCTATAAATAATAAAACACATTGTAGAATTTCAATTATTTTTTCATACAATTTTAAATGAATTTCGCGAAAAGTGCAATTATTTTTAAAAAATTGTATTAAAATATATTAATAAAATAAAAAATATGTTTTAAAAAAAAATCATTTTTTCGAAAAAAATTTTAAATAAAAATAATAGAATTTTCAAATAATTGAAGAAATTCAATTATTTGAAGAGAAAATAAAATTCTTTTCATAAAATTCAACTATGTTCAAAATTTGAAAAAAATTCCATTTATCTTTATAAATAACAAAATTCTTCTGCAAATTTCAATTATTTTCATAAATAATTTATTATTACAATTTTGAATGAATTATTATAAAAGAAAAATAATTATAACATAATAATAAAATATACAATCTATCTAAAGTTAACAAAAAACAAAAGTATAAATAAAAAACAACTTTAGAGTGTGAGGGACAGAAAAAGTGAATAAAAGAATGAAAGAACATTCAAATTAATATAGTTAATTCTGCAATAAAAAAATCATAAGTAATTGAATTTTTTGTGACATTTTTGTTATTTAGAAAATAATTAAATGTTTGCGTAGAATTTTATTAAATTTTCTTTAAATAATTGGATTCTTTTAGAAAATTTTATTAAAATTAAAAATAGTAGATTTCGAAAAACATTTAATTCAGAAAAATTTTTTAAAATAATTCAAATTTTTACACAACAGTTTTATTAAAATTTTTGAAAAAAATTGCATTTCTGAGAAGAATTTTATAATTTATAAAGAAAATGGAGATTTTGATAAATTTAACCAAATTTAGAAGAATTTGAATTTCAGAATTATTAAAAAATCTCTGTTTTTTGAAATTTTTAATTTTATTCATGAAAAATTAATATTTTATGAAATTTCAAATTGAAACCTTTAGAGGTTAATTTACATATTAAAATTGTTAACACAATTCTTTTAAAAATTAATTAATTAAGTAAAATTATTCATTATATGATTTCTAAGTATTATTTTTATGATAGTTCTTCAAGAATTATATGTTATTTAGAAACAAATTGTTATCAGAAATAGAAGAGACTATTTAGTTTTACACTGGAACACAATACCCGAAAAATTACATTTTCAAAATTGTCTGACATTTCCCTAAAGGGCTTAGGGGGTTAAGTATGCAAAAAATGCCCCCGCTTCTATTTTTCTCAAATTTGGCCCATATGTTACTATCCATATGACTATAACTTTCTGCAATTTTGAACTCAAAATTCGCTTTTTTGGGGGAGTTATGGAGGGGGAAAGCAAAATCAAAAAACTTATTTTTCTCGAAAACTACTAAACCGATTTTAATGAAATTTTAAGAGGTTGTAAATATAGATACGGGGATTTTAGAAAAAAAATTCAAATTTTTTTTTCAAAAAAAATTTTTTTAATTTTCAAAAATTTTTTTTAGGGTTATTTTTTTAAGTGACCACTTTCTCTTTTGTTGTAAAAAGTATCTCATAATGTCCCCTTTAACATATATTTTTTTCAAATTTTTTAAAAATATAGTTTTTGAGTAAAATTTCAAAAACCATGGTCATGCTATTTGTCACGTACGGTAATGCATATATATACATATGAGCGATTCCATCTCAAGTGATCAAGGTGGAGAAAAATTTTTCTCCAATCGTAGCAAAACTTGGGGCTTTTGTAGTACTCATAGATACTAACAGGGTTGCCACGCAACCTGGAAACCTGGAAAACCTGGAAATGTCAGGGAATTTTTCTAAAAATTGAAAAAACCTGGAAAAGTCAGGGAATTTTCATCGAAATCCTGGAAAATTTATATTTGAAATCTAATTTTAATTAAATATTTCAAAATTAATTTAATTTTAAAAGAATTGCAATTATAATTTTCATAAGTAGATGAACTTGAAAACATTTTCATTTATAATTTTGTAAGACTTCAATTTTAAATTAATTTCATTAAAAAAAATTTTAAAACCTAGATTTAAAAAAAAAAAACTTAATAACTAAAATTCTTCTAAAATTATTAAATTTTTTAATATATATTTAATTGATTATTTAAAAATAACGGATTTATAGAAGAATTTTAATTAAAACACTAAAACAAAATTGAATTTTGAAGCAAATACATATATTATTGGAGAAATTCAATTATTTTTAGAAAAAATAAAATTCTTCTCAAAAATTCAATTATTTTTTTTCATCTTTTATTTATTCTTCAAAGAATTAAATTATTTTCAAAAATTTCAATGAAATTCTTTTGTGACAATTTAATTTTTTTCAAAATAATTTTAATAAAACTCTTTGTAAAAATTTAATTGATTTAGAAATTTTTTTAAAATTCAATTTTTTTTTTCAACGTTTGCTATATTTGTATAAAATTTCACGAAACAATTCAATTATTTAAACCGAATGTTTAATAGAATTAGTCGGAAAAATTTAATTATTTTCAAACGTAATATAATTCTTCACAAAAATCCAATTATGTTTGAAAATTTATAAAAAATCTTGTCAAACTTTAAATTGTCTTTATAAATAATATTTTTCTCCGAAATTCAATTATTTTTTTTCAAATATTATTAATATTGTTGGCAGAATTTCAATTATTTTTAATATTCAAGATTTTCATCGTATTTCTCGAAAAATGAAATTATTGTTGATTTTTTTTTAATTTTTCTCTTGACAATAAATAATAATAATAAACATAATAAATAAAATTCAGACAAAATTTGTTATAAAAATTTCAATGTTCAATTCAATTATTTAATAAATTATTTATTTTTATAGTTAAATAATTGTAGAATTTTCTAATAAATATTGATTTAAAAATAAATTTCAGTAAAAATTTTCGATTCTAATTGAATATCATATTAAAAAATATTTATTTATTTGAAAATTCTACGAGAATTCATTTATTTCACTCTAAAAATAAACATTTTATTAAATAATTGAACTTTTTGAAAAATTGAATTTTCATGAAGAATCAACAAATTTTTTAAATAATAATTGAATTCTTCTGAAACATTTTAATAAATTTTTTTTTAATAATTGCATTTTTCGAGAAATTTGATAAAAAATTTTGTATATTAAAAACTATTGAAATTGTGATAAGAATTTTATTAAAATTTTTCAGAAAATAATTGAATTTCGGAGGAAATTTTTATTATACATTTAATTTATAAAGATTATTTAAATTTTGACCGGAATTTTTAACAATTTTGAAACAGAATTGGATTTTTATTATGTTATTTTTGAAAATAATCGAATTTTTCTTGGTTTCGAATAATTTTCTTATTAATAATAAACGTTGTTTTAAAAATCTGGAAAAATTTCTTTTTCCAACCTGGAAAACCTGGAAAAGTCAGGGAATTTGAAAAAGGTAGAAGCGTGGCAACCCTGTACTAATTTTTCGTGAAAATATTTTTTTACCTAGTCCAATATTTTCCGAGGGGGAGGGGGTTAAATTTTTGTGTTTTTCAGTACAATGGTTATTTCAATAATTTTTTACTCTTAAACAATTAAACATACAAATTTGACAAAGTACATTTTGGAAAGGTTTTTTCATCCTCTTTCGATTGGAAATAAGCATTTTGAAAAAAAAAATTTTTGACCAAAAAAAAATCAAAATTAAAAATAAATTTCAATTTTTGAGGGAGATGGATACGATTTTTTTTTTTTTTTTTAAACGAAAGCTGAGGTTTTTTCCTAAAAGGACATATAAATGATAAAGTGGGCCTAGAATGTTTAAACATTGAAAAAAAGAATTTTCTCCAAAACGGAGCTAAAAATCGGATTTAGAGCGCTCCGGCGAGTAGAAAACTCTTTTTTTCAATGTTTAAACGTTTATTTTATTTTATTTTATTTTTAATTTTGATTTTTTTTTGGTCAAAAATTTTTTTTTTCAAAATGCTTATTTCCAATCGAAAGAGGATGAAAAAACCTTTCTAAAATGTACTTTGTCAAATTTGTATGTTTAATTGTTTAAGAGTAAAAAATTATTGAAATAACCATTGTACTGAAAAACACAAAAATTTAACCCCCTCCCCCTCGGAAAATATTGGACTAGGTAAAAAAATATTTTCACGAAAAATTAGTATCTATGAGTACTACAAAAGCCCCAAGTTTTGCTACGATTGGAGAAAAATTTTTCTCCACCTTGATCACTTGAGATGGAATCGCTCATATGTATATATGTGCATTACCGTACGTGACAAATAGCATGACCATGGTTTTTGACATTTTACTCAAAAACTATATTTTTAAAAAATTTGAAAAAAATATATGTTAAAGGGGACATTATGAGATACTTTTTACAACAAAAGAGAAAGTGGTCACTTAAAAAAATAACCCTAAAAAAATTTTTGAAAATTTCAAAAATTTATTTTGAAAAAAAAAATTTGGATTTTTTTTTCTAAAATCCCCTTATCTATATTTACAACCTCTTAAAATTTCATTAAAATCGGTTTAGTAGTTTTCGAGAAAAATAAGTTTTTTGATTTTGCTTTCCCCCTCCATAACATTGGTACTAAAAATATATAATCTCTGTAAGAAGAAGAGAAGATATGAATATTACCTGAAGTCATAATAGAATAAATATTTACTAATATTTTGTATTTTATAATTTGATAATTTATTAAAATCTAATCATAAAAAAATTACATGATTAATAATGTAAAAACTATTTCTGTCGAATAATTAAAATATTCCCCTACTGCAAAATCTTACATAGATTCCTACAAGGATGTCACATAACTCCAGACATTTATTTAGAGTGATAACACCCTTCTATAATTAAAATTGCATTGCTCTTACTATTGCCGTTCAAAAGATAATATATTTTAACTGTTTTGAATGTAGGGGAGGATGAAGCAAGGATAGTTGGGTAAGACCTTTTCTGATCTAGCCGCCTAACTTGAATATAAAGTCTTATTTTCAAAAAAATTCAAAGAAATTCTTTAAAACAGTTTGATTATTTTTATATATAAATAATAGAATTCTTTTAGAGTATTCAGTTTTTTAATATACAGTTTTAATAAAATTTAATGATGGAATTCTATTATGTAAAAATTATATAAAAATTAATTCTTGAATAATTATAAAAATTATAAAAACAATCTGACAAAATTTTTTTTCAAATTATTTTTTTAATTAATAGTTAATTACACAACAATATGGCAACAATATTATCCATGTGAAAAAGTTTCCGGGAATCATACCGAGAAATTCTGAGGAATAAAAAAAGATTTTT
Source organism: Leptopilina myrica (nomen nudum) (assembly GCA_032872475.1). Classification (NCBI taxonomy): domain Eukaryota; kingdom Metazoa; phylum Arthropoda; class Insecta; order Hymenoptera; family Figitidae; genus Leptopilina; species Leptopilina myrica (nomen nudum). The sequence continues at coordinate 12,660,265 of CM065467.1, forward strand.
TAAAATACTGAAAACTGGCACTTATTTGTCTATTATTTTTGTCTATCTTATTTAGTCTGTTATTCAAAATTAATTAAATTATCATTTCGAAAAAATAATTTAGTTAAAATGTGTTTTGAAATTTTGTTTACCAAATAACCTAATTTTATTATGATTATCAATTTATTAGGATAAAGTGAAAATAATAAATTAAATAAAGACTCACCGAATATAAAGTATTTGCGATAAACGGTAAACCTCTAAATCTTAACACTTTTTTGTATTGTTTTATGTTAAAATATGTGAAAATGTTGTCTCATAATTAAATATTTATTAATTACATTTATATATTTAGTAATAACTTAAAGATTGGAATTTTTCCATTGTGCATCATTAAAGTGACAATTTTTATTATAAAAATACCATTGTATACAATACAATGCTGACACATTTTTTTCACTTCGCATTTAAAAAAAACACGTGTATTTAATATGTAAACGCTCTCCTGCGTTTTCCCCTGAATTTATTTTGTCGATATCAACATAACCTATAGGAGCAGTGGAAGATTTAAATTATTATAGCTATTACAACTATTATAACTACTATAACTATAAACTATATAATTGTTAATTATTATAAATACTATATATTAAATACAGTTGCATAAAAATTGTTTCATTTATACATTTCCATAAAAAATATGTATAATATTAAGCATAAAATTGTAAGAGAATTTAATTTTGATTGGAATTTGTTTTTGAAAGGACCGTCCGAAAAAAAAGATTATTACATGCAATTATAATATAAAAAATTGAATATTTACCGGATAGATTTGCAAAACGATGACGTTCAGCCATTTTTGTAGATATTTCGGTTAAAAAACTAAAAGTATTCTCCCAGCTGATTATAAACAAATGCAAGTCAATTATGAGATTTTCATTTTTTATCAATCTTTCTAAATGCAATGCAGTTTTTGTAATTGGAAGGAACTGTGAAATAAAATAAAATATTTTGTGTTGTCCACAGAGAAGCCTGGAAAAAATTAGCAGTTGTTTTCTTCAATTTCCCATTATAAGTAAATATACAATTTCCATTTATTTTCCTAGTTGCTTGAAATTTTAAAGTATAAAATATAGAGGCATTTCACGTCAGACATATCACGATTTGCAAAGGGTATGCCGATTTTCGCGAAACTTCGTGGAATTATAGTTCTATATAAGAAACTTCTTTCCCCCAAATTAGAAAAAAAATTCAAAATTGTTGAAGATACGCCATTTTGAATTTTAATAATAATTTTATGAAATTTTGAATATCTCGGAATATTTTGTATGGATTTTTAAAGAATTTTGCAGTTTTCAGATAAAAATACGTACTTTAAAATAAAAATAAAATTAATTAAACAAAATTAATATACTATCGAATCATGGTTGTTAAAGAATAAGTCAATTATTATAAACGTACTGTTTTTTATTTTTAACTTTTGCGCTTGGATGAATTTTCAATTTCGAATTCAAGACATTCGGTAGATGATGAGTACTGCCTACATTGGATTTTGTTATTACCAATTGGTCTAAAAGAATGGAAATTTCTCGTACCAGTGATGGTTTGAGCTTTGTCAAAACGACTTTTTATACTCCGTGTTTTTCTTGAGTGCTCTTTTTCACAACAAAATATCAACTTAATATTAGGCAAAGCCTCCAGCGAAAACACATTCCATTGGACGCAATTGGGTAAACTTCGTAAATCCAATTTTTAAATCTGGATTTTTTTGTTTAAACCCTACATAAATTTCTTTCAAATTTCCCAGTATCAAACGTTTCTGAACTTGTTTTTTCAAGCCATTCTCTTTTATCGAAACAAAATCTCTTTTTCCTGGCAATTGCCTGCTAACATCACATTCATAGTAATATTCTTTTACAATTTTAACATCTTCTTCAGGAATTTTTTTACCTGGCCTGGGATTTGGTGATGCTCCAATACCAATTTTACTGTGTAATTGCACTGCTTTACGTGCTAAGCTGTAGGGTACTCCAAATTCTGTCTCAATCTTACGAATGCTCTAACTTTTTGGTAACATTGTTAGAAGTTTAACAACAGAAGCTTTATTTGCTTCTTCATTAATCTTTTCTTTTGTTTCATTAACAACATGTATTATAGCTTCCTCGTTTTTAGAACACTTAAAAACTTTATCTAATTCCATGTCAAAAGCTGCCTTAATCTCTGCTACTTTATTTTTTTGGGAAGCTTGAGTTCGAAAATGTATATTAATTTCAATCGGTGCAATATTCAATATTTCTAAAATAGTATTTAGTTTTGATACATCAATTTCTTCAATTTCGAATTTAGAATTCGATTCCTCTGAAAAGTTATTAAAAAATTGAGGTAAATCCTGAAATTGACCCTCATTATTCACCTCATCCAATTTATCATTATTTTGAGATTGATGTTTCTTACTATTTACTTCTAAACGACAGGTGTTACAAATTAAACTATCTAAGCTTACTGAATATTTTCTGCTGATTTCTTTTGAAACGCGACGTGTTTGCTTTATATCTGTTTTAGAGTGTGGGATTTTACCCAAAGGGTTGCAGCAATACGATCGCGGCATGATTGTCTACAAACAATACAAGAAAAACTAAAATCGAAAAAAGCCCTGAAAAGGGCTGATTGAAACTACAAATTTTTTATAACAATTTTTTAATGTGTTAATTAAAAATCTAGATAAAAAAAACGATACAAGAAAACCTGGAACACAAAAAGCCCTGAAAAGGGCTGATTAAAAACTGCAGAAGATAAATCTGAAATAAAAAATATTTATTCTAAAGTTAATATAAAAAATGCTATATCTTCAAAAATTATCAATGTTTATAAATATTAGAACACGTTTCTCTAGTGAGGAAATTAAAATTTAGACATCAATTGATGCAAACTAATAGACAGGCCGTTGTGTGGTGAGGTGCTGTCCAATAGGTTATGATGCGCAGTGGGTAGTCATGCAGTGTTGCCACGCCTCAGGTTTTTTTTTAAACTCGAATATCTCCGGACCTAATTGAGTCTTCATCAATTTTTTTTAACGAAATTAAAGGTGAATTCATAAGGAATCCAAATATGTTAATAACAATTTTCTTAGAGAGGAGTAAATAAACAAAAAGTTGTTTTAAAAAATTTAAAAAAAAATTTTTTTAATTAATTTTTTTTAATTAATTTTTATTTTATTTTAAAGTACGTATTTTTATCTGAAAACTGTAAAATTCTATAAAAATCCATACACAATATTCCGAGATATTCAAAATTTCATAAAATTATTATTAAAATTCAAAATGACGTATCTTCAACAATTTTGAATTTTTTTCAAATTTGGGGGAAAAAAGTTTCTTATATAGAACTATAATCCCACGAAGTTTCGCGAAAATCGGCATACCCTTTGCAAATCGTGATATTTCTGACGTGAAATGCCTCTATAAATAATTCAAATTTTATGATTTTACTTTGAAACATTTAAGAAATTCTATTTCTAAAAATTCAGACTATATAATGCTTTTAATATTTAATTATTATCTAAAATTTTAACTATAATAATTAATTCTGATATAAAATTTTGTAAAGCTAAATTTAAAAATGAAAATTAGTTACTAATTTTTTAAAATTCAATATTTTTAATTACATACAGTAGAACTTCTATTATCCGAGGTAATGTGGGAAAGAAATTATACAAAAATTCTTTTAAGAAATACAATTATAAAAATTTTACTAAATTTTATCTGTTTAGAAATTTTTCAAAATTGAAAAACTATTATCGTTCAAAAGTAATTTTAAAATATTGTTTAAAAATTAATTGTAAGAATTTTTTTCGAATCTTTCAAACAATTGGTTTTGAATAGTCAAAATTTTGTAAAATGTTAATAAAAAAATTAATTTATTTCAAGTGTTTTGTTACAATTTTTAAAAATCAACTTTTAATGAATTTTAATTGCAATTAAATTACAAATTTTTTAAAAATAATCTGTAATTTCAAAAATTTTTAACTGATCTTCAATGAAATTTCAGTGATTCTAATCGTAAAAATAGAGTAACTGAAAATAAGTCATATTTTACTGATTCAGAGTTAGAGAGCTGTAAAAATAATTTTGTCAGGAAAAGTAATATCAGTAAATTGTCAGGGAAATTGATAAACTGAAACTTGTAACCATCCTAAGTAATAAAGGAGCACGAATTTCAGTCAAATCAAAATCCCATGACATTTCCTAAAAAAGTAGATTGTAAAGTAAAACATTTTTAAATTTGTATTTTAGAATTTAAAAGTATGAATATTACTTGCTCCAACGACTTGGTTCATCCAGTGGTTGCAAAAGTGCTGGAATTAGCTCAACGAGGAGATACAGATGCTATAAATGATGTTCTGCAGGATATAGACGGCGAATTTTTCGATGACTACAGTATAATTGCGGCTGCATTATATTACGTGATAAAATGGGATTATCTAGTTGACTTGATTGGAGTGCTACTACAATCCTATAGTGAGGACTTGGAAAGCATAAAGTGCATGTACTATTTAGCATTTTGCTTTTTCAAATATAAAGAAATCATTTCGAAACATAATTTAAAAACAAAACTCGACATATTAAAAGACAAATTCGTATTCTTTCAACACAAGTCTAAAGAATTAGAATATTTTAGAAACAAAATTATACTTTCAGGAAAAAAATATAGTACAAGATCACTTTTAAAATTTGACGTGTCACAAGTTGCACATCTTAAAAAAATAATGAGTTTAAAGAATCTTTAAATTTTGTACTAGAGAAACTTGAATTCTTTAAATCTCTCATAATGGATCATTTTAAAAATTCTTCAATGTTGCACAGTTTTACACATCTATTGTGCTGAGGAGATTGTAAACTATTTGTCGATCCAGGATTTAGAAAATTTAGTTTCTGCTCTGGCATAAATTAAATGTTTTAAAGTAAGTAAATTATGATATATAATGTGGATTTTACACAAGACATAAAGAAATACATATGTTTCTTCTTTTACAGAATTGAAGCGTCATAATATTTAGTGAAAGATGTTTTTCTATAATTTTCAAATTTGGACTCCTTGTTAAACAAACCTACCAGGAATCAATAATCTCAATATCCGTCACGACCGCAGGACTCGCCATATTCTAAGGACAACAATTTTTTTTTGTATAATCAGGAAATTTAAGTAGCGACCCCAAAAAACAATAAAAAATGAATTTTAGGCAAATTTAAATAACACTGTGCGACAGTGAAAATATACTTTTTTGCGGACCTAATACAACTTGTAGGACTAGTAAAACTAAGAAAAATAGTATAGGAGAAATTTCCAATACACCTCCAAAATCTCATTTTATGGCCAAAAAACCGTTTTTCTGTAGGTTGATGTATAATTTCGCTAATTTCCATCCAATTTCCAACTTTTTTTTTAGTTGGAAAGGGGAAAAACAAAGCTTTCCTGCAGTGTGTTGAAAATTTTGCTGAGATAAGTACTGATGAAACTGTAGATGAAAATATTTGGAATTTTTTGATTTTTTCTCCATTTTTTCAACTTTGAAGACATTTTTACAAAATTATCCGATATTAGGGATTTTTTTCAGTACAATATTTTTATAGTAAATTTGATTCCGAGTCGAATGAGCTATATTTAAATGTAATTAAATAAAATTCAAAATTCCAAATTATTTGTTCAATCTCATTTGTTTGTGTTATTCATTAGTACTATAAAGTCGTTGATTATTATTTGCTATTCATATGTAGCGTAGTTTATGAAACGAAATACTTTTTTCAAATTTTTGTATGCTCCTATTGTCTCCTGCAGCGTTGTAAATTTCTCTGAAAGAATTTTGATCATCAACTTTTACGGACTAGCGAGATCCTGAAATCTTCTTCCAAGATATTCCTTTGTTTAAATTGAAACGTGAGCATTTTGGATTGTTTGATGATATAATACGACCGGAGAAGATAAGCAAATTCTAAATTTTTATCAATTTTTCGATTCCCATTTCTTGAATTTTGAAGAACACTTAGCCTACGTGAATTCCGGTTTATGCCAACGATCAGACGTGATATACGCTAGGTTGCAAAGAAATGATTGAGGCTATCAATCACAGTTTCAAGCAATGCTGCTTATCCACAAATATACCGTAGATAAAAGAAAATTTATTGCGATTATCACGCATTTGTTTTTTAATAGAAATATAAAAAAGTTTCTCGAATGTACCTAAGTTCACACTATATCTTGTTTATCTTGAATAAAAAAAGAAAGTGTTATTGTAATTTAACCTTATTGAGAAGTCAAAGTTTTATTGCTTTGCTTCAATTTTTGAAGAAAAAATGTGTGATAATCGCAATAAGTTTTGTTTCATATGTGGTTTATTGGAGGATTAGAGACATCGTGTTAAGTTAAAGAATAATAAAACTCTGGTTGATGGCTACAATGATTTCTTTAAGCTTAAATATACTACTTCTGATCGATGTTCTGTTGTGTACTGTACCGTACCATACCGTAATATACCGTACCGTACTGCACTGTACTCTATGGTATATTCTAATAAAACTTATATATTTGTAATGACACTTGTTATAATTTGCATGCTTCGCAACGCGTCCTGATGCTGTTTCTAAGTCCTATACGTATATACGTAATGAGTAAAAAATTTAATAGTCTTAAAACTCACATAACTCTATCAATTTTTATCAGATTACATTCAAATATAGCTCATTCGACGCGGAATCAAATTTACTATAACAGTAATGCACTAAAAAAATCCCCTAATATCGGATAATACACAGAAAGAAAATTATATTAAATTTTGTAAAAGTGCTTCTCAATTTAGGGAAAAATGCGACAAGCCGAAATTTTGGTATCAAAAAATACTAAACAGTGAAAGGAATAATATGAAATTTAGTATAATAATATCAAATATCAAGAATTTTAATCTAACTTTACTTATTTTCAAAACTGCCATTTTAAAAAGATTGACAGCTTTTTTAACAGCTGGAAGCTGTCAAACCATATTTTTGACATCAGATTCATGTTTAGCACATCAAAAACCATAAATATGACTGTCGCTAAGGCAAAAGATTAATTTTAAAAAAAGTTCTCATGCAAAATGTATAAAAGTACACTAATCCTATGTTAAACCCCATTTAAACTTTAATCCTTCGGTGGCACGGGTTAATATTGATCGATTAGGCTTTTCTTGTGCATAGCTCATTTTTTCACATTTTAAAGCAAATTCTGCCCGGCGACCTAAGAAATTCCAACTTTTGCAAAATAACGGTCACTCTTACATATATGATATGTGTTGATATATGTAATAAATTTTCTCTCCGTGTATTGTAAAAATGTCTTCAAAGTTGAAAAAATGGAGAAAAAATCAAAAAAATCCAAATATTTTCATCTACACTGAGAGAAGTGCAGGACTTAATAGTTCCCGCTAGACGTCGCTATAAGCTACTCTGCTTGTCGCGTTTGAGATGTCTCGAATCTAGGGCTCAGACACCCCGAATCGGTCAAACATTGTTCCCGCATGTGAGAGACAACTCATGGCCGACACTAAAAGTTGTAAGTAATCCCGCTTCGGGACGTTCCACGTTTTTTATCGGGGCTTGAGACGTCCCGATCGAAAGTTCACGTAAGAACATTCAAAATGATCACTCAAGCCTTGCACGGGACGTATTAGTTCCCGGACTTCTCTCAGTGTAATTGACGCAGGTTTTTATTTACCAGGAGATGATTTACCTGGTACAAATGCCATCATGCATAGAATTCGTACTATTGATGACATTCCAGTAAATACTAAACAGTACAAATTTCCACATGCATTGAAAGAAGAAATTATCAAACAAATGAAAGAACTTTTAAGAATGAAAATCATAAAACCTTCCAATTCTTCTTACAACATTCCTTTATAGACAGTACCCAAAAAGCCAGATTCCCAAGGTATCATAAAATGGAGAGTCGTTTTAGATTTCAGATGGCTCAATGAAAAGACCGTCAGTGATAGTTATCGATTGCCAAATATCACGGATATTTTTGATCAAGTTGGAGGAGCTAAATATTATTCAATCATAGATTTAGCAAAAGCTTTTGCTAAATCTATGATTTAGGAAACCTAGGTTTCTTTCACATCAAACTAGATCCTAAAGATTCTCACAAAACCGCATTTAGTACACCCTTCGGACATTATGAGTTCGTTAGGATGCCCTTTGGACCAAAAAACAGCTCCATCCACGTTTCAAAGATTAATGGATACCGTTCTTCAGGGACTCCAAGGTGAAACGTTGTTTGTTTACTTGGACGATATTGTCATATATGCCAACAGTATCGAAGAGCATGATAGGAAATTCCATCAATTAATGGTAAGATTAGTTCAAGCAAATTTAAAATTACAAACCGATAAATGTGAATTTTTAAGAACAGAGGTCAGTTATCTTGGTCATAAATTAAGTAAAGATGGTCTTAGCCCTGATCTTAAAAAGATTAAAGAAGTAAAAAAATTTCTAGTACCCACAAATCTTAGGAAAATCCGCGAATTTCTTGGATTAGCTCGATATTATAGGAGATTTATCAAAAACTTCTCTCAAATTTCCAAACCCTTATCCAAATTATTGCAAAAAGAAGTAGAATTTCAGTGGAAGAATAAAGCTAATAATACTTTTGAAGAATTAAAGGAATTACTGTGTAATGCTCCCCTTTTACAGTTCCCTGAATTAGACAAACCTTATAACATCACTACCGATGCATCTGGTTATTCAATCGAAGGTGTTTTGTCCCAAGGAGAGATAGGTTAAGACAAACCTATCGCCTACTTCTAAGGCGTCCTTAGAGGCCCTGAATTAAATTATGAAGTCTACGAGAAAGAAGCTAAAGCTGTAGTAGATTCTGTCCAAGCGTTTCGATCCTATGTATATGGTAGAAAAATTAAGGTATACACTGATCATCAACCTCTAGTTTGGTTTAAATCCGCTGATTTAAACACTCGCGTCCAAAAATGGCGTTTCAAATTATCTGAGTACGATTATAGCATCTTTCATAAACCAGGTAAAATGAATAATAACGCTGACGCCCTCTCAAGAAACCCTGTAGAAAGTCCATCTTTCAATATTGTAACCAGAGCCCAGAAAAAGAAACAGGACGAAACTAACGAGGTACAACCTGTCCCTACTGCTTTAATTCCACAAACTCTTGATCCAGTAGAAAAACACTCTCCAATCATAGAGAAACCTAATTTAGAAAAGACGAATTCCATTTTAGAAACACTAAAAACAAACCCCCCAAAACCCAGATATCCTTAAAGAAATCTTGACAAACCCAAACCCTCTTATGAAGAAAGTGAAGACGATTCCGATGGAGAAGAAAAAGCGCAAGCTAAACCTCTCCCAACTTCTAGGAAAAGAAGAGACGTACGCCCTGCCTCGGATGACCAACTCTTTGTAGAAATCCTTGAATCTCCTCCAGTCCCCAAAACTAGGGATAAATAAATAATTGATGAAGACATCTCAAATTCCAATTCAGATTTTGATTCTGAAGACTCAGACTCAGTAGAAACTCTTCCAAATAAAGATTCTAACGGTATTGAAAGATTAAGGATAATTAAAGCAAGAGAAACTATTCAATTTCGTTCGGATAACATTGCTTATTTTGTAGACGTTAATGGTACCCCTTGCGATGAAGGTGCCAATAAATTAGTCGAACACAATAAAATTAGTCCCCAACAAAAATTAATTTTCGGCGAAATCGATGAAATAAAAAGAAAAAGCAACAGATTCTTATTTTCTCTATGTTTAAAAGATGATAAAAATTTGTCTTTAACTCAAATACGTGAAAATATCTTTGATTTGTTAAACAAAACTTAAACAGCGCTTAAAAGATTTAAATCAAAATGAATTTTCTATTGCCAAAAGTCCAACAATCGAAGAATTAGACTAGGCAAAGATTTTAAATCTTATTGATTTAGTATTTAGAGGAACTAAGATCACAATTCTAATTTGCTATGGGACAATAAACAATACACAGGCATCGATAATGAATAGGACGAGTGGCTAGATATAGCTATGTTAAGCTATAACACAAGTACTCACGAAAGTACAAAACATACGCCTTATGAAGTGATTTTCGGTCGCTTAGCTCGTCTCCCTTCTAACGAACCTTTACGTAAAGGTGACTTAAACCCTACTTTTAAAGGTTACGTTACCGAATTAGTATCCCGCCTTAATGGCATCCAAAAACTTGTATATGACAATCAAGTTTTGTCCAAAGAAAAATCCAAAACACACTATGATAAAGGCATTAATCCAATAAATTTTAAACTTGGTGACTGTTTTCCTTTTATCAGGACCTACACCTACACCACATAAAATCATAGACATTTTAAACAAACAAAACATTAAAATTCAAATTAACAAAGAATTTAAAATTGTTCATGCGCTACGAATATCGTATTTATTTTCAAATTAATTCACGTCGTTCCTTAAAATTTTAAAAACTGAAATATGGGCTCACGGGGCAAGTATAATTAGAGATAATACGGCACGGTAAAATCGTGTTAATGTTATTGCAAATTTTAAAAAGTGTTTAATTGTTCTTTTTAGGTTGATATACATAACGGTGCGTAATTATATACGGAAAACGAAGCTTATGACCAAGAAATTAATGATCGTCTGAAAAAATTGGTTAAATCTCTGATTCTAGTTCAGATGAATTTTAATACAATAATTGCAATTCAGAAAATGTTTCATACATATTTTTAGTACTTGAGATATCAATATTGAATAGTCTAAATCAAGTTAAATAAAGAAAACAAAAATTTACTGATTTTCTATAACATTTTTAGCATTTGAATTCTTTTAATTATGCTTGCCCCGGTACCAGGGCCAGGATAGTTAAAAAATTTTGTTTACTTTTTCATTTATATCTCGTAGGGATTTGAGTCTACAGTAAAATAATGTACAGCAAAATTGTAGCCAAATAACTTCGTAAAAATAGCGATTCGCAAAAATGACAATTCGCAAAAATAGCTTTTAGAAAAATTGACAAATCGTAAAAATTGCGAATCGCAAAAATGACATTTCGGAAAGTTGACAATTCGTAAAAATGTCCATTCGAAAAAATGACAATTCGCGAAAATATCTTGGGTAATAATCATGCGTCCCGGCCTAAAGTGAAAGTGTAAGTGAAACAACGTCTGCACTCGTAAGTTCATATGGAGTAGATAAAATGAAAAATATGCTAGAACCTTTAAATGATTGTACCTTAGAAGCATTCTTTAATGGCCTACCTGATTCTATTGCGAGCTTAATAGAAGCACGCAACATAAAAAACATGAAAGATGCAGTAGAAGCTGGACTACAATTTGAAATTAGGCATGAACATCAAGCAGAGAAACATAACTATACTTATCATTTATCGAGGTATCAGCAGCCGAGCGAAAATTAAGACCGATTAAAATATACCGGTTCTCATTCTGCTACTCCCATAAGAATCTTAAGGCAACCTATTTTACCCCAATCGCAAAAACCAGTTGGTACCACCTTATTCTTATTACCCTAACCGATTTAATCAACCACCTTTCATGCCCTATCAGCCTTACCCGTTCTATCCACAACCACAAAGAATGGATAGTCATAACAATACTTCATATGGAGGATCTAAAACGCCCCCACGCGCTCAATCTCCAGCCTCATTTAATGAAAAACATTTAAACTCCTATTCAGCTCGACGGACAGACGCGACGACGAGTCAGGAAAAACAAGAGCGTCAAGCAACTGTGAGGTTACTACAAAAACAAGAACAATCCTGCAAGCCCAACACAGCAAAGAATCTCCAGTAATAATTTAAAAATCCCCAGATTTCTTAAATTCAAAGGCATCACTATTAGACACTGGTGCCGACGTAAACTTAATAAAGTTGGATATTTTAAAACCAGAATTAAACTTAACAATAAACGAAGCCATACAACTTACCTATTACCTTTCAAGTAGTGTCTTCAGAATTTCCCTTGTGAAAACCAGACAATCCAAAAATCCTAAACTTACAGCTCCATCCACAAGTTCAGGAGTAGCCAGCACTTCAACTCAAAACAAGGAATTCTTAAACAACCAACAAAAATTAAAGGAACTACAAAACCCACAAAGAAATCTGCTACAAATACAAAATAGTAAAAATAGTAAGCCCACCGATAAGTGAAAGCGAAGATAGTTCATCTGAGGAAGACCAAAATGTTCCAAAAACTAGAAAATAAATAGCAAAGGAATTAGAAAAATCAATTGCCCTATTTGATAAATCAATGGCGCAACACAAAAATTTGTTGACAGAAGAGGAATTAGCAGCAAGAGATTGGCTTAATGCATCGGTTGGAGATGATGATCCTGAAGTCCTAAAGCTGCAAACGAATACATACCTGGAAACCATTCGGATTTTATAGAAAAGCTAAATGAAATTTTAAAAGATACACACAGGGAGATAAAAGAATTAACTGACATGATTCAAAACATAGAAAGCGATAAAGTAAGTAAAAAGAAGCAAATGACAGAAAAGTTATACAAAGGAAAAAATGTAACTTTTGCAGACCAAACAAGAAGATCAATAACACCTTTAAACTTTAATCAACCTCTTGCAATATCAACACCTTTTAAACATCCCGCAATAAGAGAAGAAACATCTGAACCTAAAGAAATTCCAAAAATAAAGGACGATATAGATGTCTTAACAAAAAACATAAACAGTTGTAGGGAAAATTTAACCTATTATCGAAATAATTACGCTCATTTTCTATCTGCCGATTGCGAATTCATAACTCCCGTAGGAAGATTACTCATCGACATCGGAGCAATTGACCCTCAAGAAATGAAATTAAAAAATTCTCAAAAAGGTAATTAGTAATTACCCCTCGAGAACGATATAATATTTATACCTTAATAATTAGAAATAATCATTATGACCCATTAATAAAGGAAGATGTCCTGAACGTAATACAAAAACTAAAATTCATTCTTCAAAACGAAAAATTAAAGGATATTATAATTTCCAGAAAGAATGACCTAACCTAAATTCGAGAGGATATAATCAAAGAATACCATAACAGTAAGAATGGAGGACATAAAGGAGTCACAAAAACTTTTCGAAGAATACGTGAGAAATTCTTTTGGACTGGTCTCAAAGACCAAGTAAGTGAATTCATAAGAAAATGTCCAACTTGTCAAAAACAAAAACTTGTTCGAGTAAAAACAAGAGAACCAATGCTAATTACGGACACTCCACTAGACGCTTTTGATAAAGTATCCTTAGACACAGTAGCAATAACTTCCTACGACTCCTGGTGGTAATTACAGAATTATATTCCAAATATGGAGCCCCTAAAACAATTCTAATTGATAAAGGAGGAGGATTTATAAGTAAATTAATGAGAAAACTATCTAAAATCTTTGGAGTTCAACAAGTTACAACTTCAGGATACAGACCTCAAACAAAAATTAAATCCAAACAAAACTACGACAAAAAGGTAAAACCCTTTTAGGAAAAGTAGGAGATAAGGCTTACGTTCTAAGAGAAGTTAAAAAGAGCAAATTTGAGCCATAGTGTCAAGAAAAAATATGAAATTGTGGATCTCTTAGCCAAACATACTTCCATTTTAATCACAAATGAGGGTCAAAGGTTTCAAAAACATAGAGAAACTTAAACTTGCTTATGAATAAGTATAATATCACAATTTATGTTTTTAGATGGCAGAAATGAACACAACACCGCCCCTCCAAGGAGAATTAATCATCGTAGATATATTCCCAAAAGGGAATATTGACGAAATAGAATTCTCAAAAGGAATCCTAGAAGAACTTACTGCTGAATATAATCTTAATAAACCCACATACTTAACAGAAAGAGTATCAGGCCCCCCTCCCAACAACAGAAAATACGATATAAAATGCAACGTGACCGACTTAACCATTACAAGAACAAGAGTTCTGTAATGAACTCTTGTATAGAACAATATTATCACATTATTCAAATGTATATACATATATAATTAACTAAAACTAATTAAGTAATAATATGAAAATAATTAGAGTAATTGCAATAAGTTACTAAAAATCATATTATTATAAGTAATTAACTCAAAAATTGACAAATCACAATAAGTGAACACAAATAATTATATATATTTTTTTATATATATATAATCATATTTATGCATATTTCGTACTTTTCTACTTAAATTAACATGTATTTTATGAAAGAACCAAAAGTGCACCCAGCTGGGTTTACTTTCAGTTAATCAAATTCGCCAGGGAGCTGTCAGGAGAAATAAAAATGATCTTCAAAGAGATACCTCAAATTATTTAAATGAATAATCAAACATTTCAAAAAAGTTAATAAAATTGACAGTTGTTCTAAAAGTATCACAAAAGATAATCTAATAGTGTTTGCAATAAAATATAAATTTTTGAAAATAATTCACGAAGTTAATGAAATTGCTAGTTGTTCTAAAAGTATCACAAATGATATTCCAATAGTGTTTGCAATTAAATATAAATTTTTGAAAAAAGTTCATCAACTTGAAATATACGAAAAATACACTTTTTCAGTTTTGCAAGAAACTATTAAAAATCATTCAATTAAATTTCTAAAATGTGTCACTTAAAAATAACAATTACTACTAGATTGTAAGTTCCAAATATCTGAAAAATGTATAGAATTTTGGGCAGAGGGTTACACAAATTTTTGAGGTGTTTGACACTCCAGATGATCACCTAGGGATAACATTTTTATATTGGAAAAAATGTTGTAAGTCACGTTGAACGTTCTAATTTTCATACTACGTCCAATATTGTCAATAAATTTACAAACATTCTTGTAATTATGAAACAAAAAATTTTACAGTGGGGTATAAAGCACTCGATTATTTCGAGTCTTTTAAAAATGTCAAACAAGAATTATTTTCACATAGTTCCAGAACATTGTAAAAATTTTTATGTAAAATTGTTTAATTTAAAAAAATAATTCAAAATTAAATTATAAAACAATTTTTTATGACTTGTTTTTACTGTAAATAATATTTAGAAAATCGAGTTGCATTTCGACAGATTTCTCTCTATCCAAATAGGAGAAAATAGTTTTAAAAAATAGTAAATTGTTAAAATGGACCGAAAACTCGTTCGGCAATAATTTAAGTTTTGTAGCAAGTAATAAAAAAGTATTTTTAAAAAAATAATATGCATTTTACGTAAACGTATTGATGATTTTTGTCTCTACAATAGAAAATATAACATCAACATTTTAACGCAACATACTTTATTTATAATTATACAATACATGTATATAGTACATGCATAAGTATTTATTGTAAACAAAAAGAGTCACGTTATAACGATATCTACAACTTACAACAGTTCATTTATTTAACGTGTTTTTTCATTCATTCATTCATTCAATTAATTTTACAAATAAAAACAACATTCACAATTATAATCATAACAAGATAATAATATACAAATAACGCACACTGTATTGTCATTAATTATTGAAACAAAATTGTAATATTAAAAATTAACTAAAAGCGTTGATTTCTAATTCCTTGAATTTCAAAAAAAACCAAACATTGCAGTCGACAAAATCACATTAAATAATCCAATAATAATTTCATCTGTTACGATAGAAAAATAATTACAATATTAATTTGTTATGCATTAGTGCGTATTCGAGTTAAAATTATATTTTTTTATTAAAAAAATGTACGTCATTATCATTTTCAAGTTCGTGCTAATGCAACAACTGCCCTTAACGCCTGTTATATTTTTTTATTTTTTAAATGTTTTAGGTCTTTGTGTAAAAGCAAATATGATTATAAAACTTGGAATGGCATCTAAACTAATAAAAATACTATATTCTTGAAAAGAAAATTATTATACTATGAACGAATTATGAAATATATATATATATATATATATATATATATATATATATATGGGCCAAAATAAGTGAAACCAGCCACTTGAAAAATTTTTGTCTCCAATTTTCAAGTTATCTATGATTTTTGGTAGATATATGAGTACACTTTTTGCCCCTAAGATATTTTTCCAAAAAAAAATTTATTTTTGAAGTAATCAGGTGTTAAAGTTTTGGGTCATTTTATTTTCATTTTATTATTACTTTGAAACAAATAAAGATAATTAGGTGAATTTTTTTTTAAATTAAAGCTTAAAGTCTATATTTTAAGGAATAAATAAAGCGATTGCTAAAAAATTAAAATTTATAATTGTTATTAACAATTCTTTTAAACAATTGCAAATTTAAGAATGTTCTCAATGTTTTTGAAACATTACATTTCGATGTTGTATTGCGCAAAACTCCAAGGATTAATTTAAAAAAAAGAAAAATGAGTAACCTTCAATATTATAGAAATTCTGTAGTTTTTTCTGAAAAAATGCAGGCGAAAATCGACTTTTAATCTTAAAAATCCGCTTGAAAACGTGAAGTTTCTAAAAAAACAAAACACGATCTTATTTATTCGTTTGCAATTTTATCTTTTTCCAGTAACTCGAGTCGATTTTCGCCTGCATTTTTTCAGAAAAAACTACAGAATTTCTATAATATTGAAGGTTACTCATTTTTCTTTTTTTTAAATTAATCCTTGGAGTTTTGCGCAATACAACATCGAAATGTAATGTTTCAAAAACATTGAGAACATTCTTAAATTTGCAATTGTTTAAAAGAATTGTTAATAACAATTATAAATTTTAATTTTTTAGCAATCGCTTTATTTATTCCTTAAAATATAGACTTTAAGCTTTAATTTAAAAAAAAATTCACCTAATTATCTTTATTTGTTTCAAAGTAAAAATAAAATGAAAATAAAATGACCCAAAACTTTAACACCTGATTACTTCAAAAATAAATTTTTTTTTTGGAAAAATATCTTAGGGGCAAAAAGTGTACTCATATATCTACCAAAAATCATAGATAACTTGAAAATTGGAGACAAAAATTTTTCAAGTGGCCGGTTTCACTTATTTTGGCCCATATATATTTCCGATCTCTAGTTTCATTGGCTATTTACAATGAAATTAATCCTTAAATTATAAATCTTCCAATACTTAGTTTTTATATATGACTTTTTACAGTTTCTGTGTACATGTTTTTTTCTTTTATTTTAATAATCACTTAAAATACTGATAGAAGTATCTCTTTCGGAATTAAAAACAATTTTTCCCTAAAGCAAATTAAAAATTCTTTGCTTTAATTTTAATTGAAATTATTACAATTACAATAAAAATGATCTTATACTTTTTATTTTACTTGTAAAAAAATAATTTTGCAAATAAAATTAATTAAAATTATTTAATTTAATTCAATTATTGAACAGGATTTAATGCGGAACAAATAGTATTTTCGTGAAATATTAGTAACGCGATTCTTAATATATGTTGTATGTCAATTAAAATTTGAGATTACTATTTCTATTTTTTACAATATCCGAAGTATTTAGTTTTATTATTCATACAATTGAAAATTATATATTTCAGAAAGAAAAAAACATTTAAATTTCAAAGAAAAGAATTTTATACACGGAAAAAAGTGTGCTAATATCATACAAGCATATGTCGTCCGAAAATTGCATCATGTGAAACGTGCTTTTAAAGGACAAGTTCATACGCTTAGAGCATCACTTACTTTAATGTAAAAAAGGTTAAAAACATATACCACGATTTCCTTAAAACTATGCTATAAATGCTCCCCACCACTCAATATGAAATTTGCTTGAAATCCATGCGCTTTTCGGAAGGATTTCTTGCAATTTAGATACTAATAAAGTGCGCATGTGTCACGGTCCCAGTCCCATTTACAAGAAATCCATCCAAAAAGCGCATAGATTTTAAGCAAATTTTACATATGAATGTAAAGAGCATTTCTTTCATGTGTTTTGAACGTTTTTAGTATAATGATCCAACAAAATTAGTATATATCTTTTTCTATTCTTGCAATAAGTAAATTCATGTAATGAATACATGTTTTCATGAAAGAATCTCTTGCTTCACGAACGATTTATACATCAAATAGTGTCTAGCGAAAAGTACATCAACGCTTCATGTAAATTAAGCACAATATTTTTCCGTGTATTTGATAGAAAATTATTTTAATACTTTTAAAATTTCGAACTGGGAAACATATTTTTAAATATGAACTCTTTCTATATTTTTTTTGTACAAATAGATACATTGACATTAATTTCTTTTTTTTATTTTAACTTTTTTATTATGCATCGGTGCCCGACTATACATATTTTTGTTAACGACTATATAAAAATATTACTTCCCATCTTAATTGATTTCTGTTTTTTGCATTTGCAAATAGAATAAATTAATTATATACCTGAGAACCGTATAATTTCTTTTCCTCTTTTTTTCTTTACAATTTTTTAACATATCTTTTATAAATTGTTTGAGAATATAAATGTACACAGAATCGTGTTTTTAGGGGGGAGAGTGTGCATTAATTTTATCATTTTTTTCTTTTTTCGTAAAGGATATAATTATAATAATAATCGATTTTTCACGTTTAGAACTTAAAATAAAATAATTAGCTAAATTAATCGATGCCGCCAAATTCATCTTCTTTGCTGTGAATTTAACAGCGATTCAATATTTACTTACTAAACTTTATTGTCGACCATATCTACGTTGATTTTATAATAAACGTAGGGATAATAATCACTCTGGCCAAAACCCAAGCCTGGAATGTCTACACTCTGAAAAATAGAAAAATTTTTTATTTTGAAATTTTTATTTAGATGCAAATGAAAAAAAAATTATATTCTTACATCTTGATTTCCACCGGAAGCAGTTGCAGATGAATCGAGATGAGCATAAAGTTGATTTAAAACATCACGTAAACGTTTTGTGTTCTTTTTGTGTGGATGAAGAAGAATTGCTTGAAAATTGACTGGCAAACCATACCTGAAAAAAAATTACAGATTAAATTTTCAACCCTTACGAAAAAGTATGACATGCAATTTACAACATGAATAAGTGTTATATATACATATATATATATATATATATATAATTCTGTTAAAGGTTTTTGTGCCTTGAAGTTTGTACATAATATTTCGTTTGTGGCGTCGCGAAATACCATCACGCAAATTACTGCCATTGTTCATGTCGTACATTACATGTCATATTTTTTCGTAAGGGAAGTAACATAAATCTAAAAATAAAACATTAAGCATACAATTTTTCAAATAAAAAGTTAACTTTTTCAGTTCATTGTTTACAAAAACTTTCTCTTTGAGAAATTTATTATTTAAAATATATAATTTTTCAAAATAGAATATTCCTCAAAGATACGATTATACTTGAAAACAATTTTTAAAAGTAATAAAATTAAATTCTTTCAAATGTAAAATAAATCAAATTTACTTCAGTGAAATTTGACAAAACCTGACTTGTTTCAATTTCTAAAATTATCTTTTATTCAATTATCTTCAAAACACAAAACTTAGTTTTTGTTTAATAAAATTTTGTTCTCTAAATCTCTAAATCTCTAAATTAAGGGAGGTACACCAGTTATAACATTAAAAAGAAGTGCCTTTTTCAAGAATTTTTTCTTAATAAATCATGAAACTTTTTTAAAAATACTATTTATTACCTAAAAGTACACATATGACTTTAATTTAGATAGGGAAAAATTTTTGTTATCAAACACTTTCTGAGTTATGAACCATTCAAGTCACGCATTTGGAAAAAATTTGAATTCCGTAAGTATAGTTCGTCTGAAATGCAAAAATGAAATTGATTTACATTTATTATAAGATTATATCTAGTTCCCGAAACGAAGGATTTTTTATGCAGCTGAAAATCGACCTTCATTTTTTAACCAAAATCATACTCTTGACTTTGACAGGTCGCCATTTTGTCAAAAAAAAATTTTTTAATCCTTTGATCAGAAACTAGATAATCGTATAATAAATGTAAATCATTTTTGCATTTCAGACGAACTATACTTGCGGAATGTTGGTCACTGCAATTCATGTTTTTTCCGAAAGCTTTAATGGCTCATAACTCAAAAATTTTTCCCTATCTAAATTAAAGTCTTATATGTGTCCTTTGGGTAACAAACAGTACTTTTAAAAAAGTTTCATGATTTATTAGGAAAAAATTCTTGAAAAAAGCACTTCATTTTAACGTTACTCTTGGTGTACCCCCCTTAATTCAAAAATTCAATAACTTTTGTTTAAAAATATGTAAAAACTTTGACTTAAAATTTAAATTAATAGAAATATATTAATTGAGGGTCCCGATCAAATAACTCGACCGACGCTCAGAGACACGCGCTAATGCCAGTCGGGTAGCAGTGAGCGCCTCTGGGCTTGTCACTGCCACCCGACTGGCATTAGCGCGTGTTTCCGAGCGTCTGTCGAGTTATTTGATCGGGACCCTCAATTAATATATCCAGGAGCTTTTTGTTCAAAATTACCTCAAAACCGATTCAACGAAAACACGAAGCGCTTTCACGTGAATCCAGGCACAGAAACATTCACTGAAATTAACTTTCAACCAACGAACGAGAGGGCCAAATTGTTTCTTCTTGTCCGTCACTAGTTTAGTAATTTCGTTCTTTCCTAAAAGAAAGATAAAATACCTTATTAAAATTAGAAATGACAAAAATTTGAATAATCAATACAGTATTAAAATTAAATCATAAAATTATCAACAGTCAAAATTCTATCAAAACCAATAAAAATACAACAAATTTAATAATCATTACGTTGTTGTTTGTTTGATTTTTCTTAATGAATTACGTACCAGCGGCAAGTTCTTCTTCATTATATATAAAATCACGAACAATGAACTTTTTCTCACGTGCATGCAATTTGAATTCTTCAATTACTTTCTTAAATAGGGTAACTGTGAATAAACCATATTCTGCATCTTGAGTAATAAGTTGTGAACTTCGTGGAACAATCATGTCCGTCAATTTTTCGTACACAGTATTCCATTCTTGAAAATTTGCCCTAAAAAGAGAATTTTTATACATTTTAGATAATTAATATTTTTAAATATTAAATCGAATGCAAGCCTCGGATTGACTTTGAGGAGCAAAAAAAGGAAATTTAGTCGATTAAAAATACAAAGGCGAAAAGTATTTTATGAATATTTTGTTTTGTTACAAAAATTCCATTATTGGTTTCTTTGATGCTTCATTGATTTCTGAATTAAACTATTGAAAATATCAATTATTTTTCTAAATAAATATTTAAATATACTTAATGTTTATTTTTACATAGATGTACATTTTTTTAATTTTAATTTTAATTACAAATCTTCTGAAATTCAATTATTTTCAAAAATTACGACTATATCAGGCATCACTGTACTTTTAATCCTCAAAAAAGGGGAGAAGAGAAAATTTTCCCTTAAAAAGGAAATCTAGAAACTATTTTAACCCCTTAACTGGGATAATAAAGATTCGACGGCCAAGTCTTTGTCATACCCAGGCGGAAATTTACCACTGGCATCGTACCGCGCCTGTACAGACGTCGGTAAGACTGTACTGACATTCGTCCGCGAGACAACCGGATCGGTGCAGGCTTTCTACTGGAACATGACAATGTGTTGTAGTGGCTGCGCGTCCGGCTCGGTACAAATTTGATGCCGCCGAACAACCGGCGTTGTACCGGCATTCGTCCGCTCTAGCAACCGCGGCGGGCCAAATATTCTTTCAAAGACGACTCGCTTCAGCGGACCGGCGTTCTACTGGCATTCGCCCGTCTAGCCAGACTAAATTATATTTTCTATTGAAAAATAAAATAAAAAAATATTTAATTAACTATGCATGGTTCATGTTAATTAATATTTATAGTGGGATACGAAGCCCAAGCTATTCCTAATCTAAGCACCGAAGTCTAATACGCTAACCACTACGCTATTCGCTCGCATGCGGATCTGAGCATAATAATGTCGATATACAATACCGCTACGAAGCAAACAATTTTTGCAACTTATATACAACAATAAATAATAATTTTGCAAATACTTTGGAATATTTTAGCATTTTATGAATATTATGTAAATAAATCTAGAGTTTTAAAACAATATTTTAAAATTTTAATTTTTTAATTATTCTATTATTATTATTATATTTATTTATTATTTTTATTATTCATTTTTTTATATTTATAAATAATTATCTGTATACTTTATTTATAAATATTTAAAAAATTTGATTATAACAAAAAAATTTAATTCTTTAATTTATTTGTTAATTAATAAATAAAAATATAATTAAAACCTATTTTTCAAATTCATTAATTTTTACAATTAAATTTTATATTCTATTGTATTGTTAATTCTTTTTTTAATATTTAAACTTTAAACAATTCTCCTACAACATTTTTTTATAGATTTAACATTTTTATTACTATAATTATTATTTTATTCATCTTAATTTATTAATTTTTATTGAAAACAATAAGACTATAGCTAAATTTTTGCATTGTAATAAATCTATTTCTGAAGATTCTAAATAATGTGTTAATTAAAAAAAAATTATTTTAGCAAACATTAAATTGTTTTTAAAAACAATGACAATAACCATATTCCTAGTATATTATTATAAATTGAAATCTTAATAATAAGAACATAAAGGATATTAGGCCGCAGTCGGTAGAATGTCTGTATCGCTCGGGTTGTCAGACGGACGAATGCCAGTACAACGCCGGTTGTTCGGTGGCATGAAATCTGTACCGAGCCGGACGCACAGCCATTATACCACAGTATAAATTTTGATCCGGCGGTCGGATCCGTCTTTGTACCGCGCCAGCAGACATTAACACCCGAATCGGTACAGACTGCCTGTACCGGCATTGACTCTCCAAATCAATCGGCGCGGATCCTTGACGGTTGGATGATCCGACATTCGTCCGACTTTTCCGCCTGGGTATGCAGTTAAGAGGATAAGTGTTTTAAGTTTCATTGATACAATATTTGCTTTATTTATATTATTTCTTATTCTCGAGGCAGAAATAATTTTTTTTTCTTTTTTAATACAGTCCTTAAGAAACTATTGTCTGGCTGTTGATCAAAAGTTGTGAAATCTATTAGTAGTTCAAAAGGATAAAAAAAATTCTATTTAAGGGGACATTCCAGTTCAAAATATCAAAAAAATCGATTTTTTTATTTTCCGATTTCTTATAGTGTCCAGAATACTCTCTTAAAATATTATTGCAAAATTCAAAGTAAAAAAGTCCCCATGTCAAAGATGTTTTTGTATGCAGGTAACCCTGCTGAAAGTAAAGGGATAGAAATCCTTTCTCTTTGAATATTTTTTATATCTGAGATGTTTAAATCTTTTTTAATAACCTTTACTTCATCTCTCTTAATACTTTCAATATCCACACATATCTCTTTCTATCTCTAATTTCATCTAAGAATATACTTATCTCTTTTAATATTCTTGTTTCTATCCCAGACTATCCCTTTTTATTCCCCTCAATCTCTTTCTACCTTCCCTTTTTATTCAATCTCTTTTAATAACTCTTAGTTTATCGCCTTTTATCTTCTTACTATTCACTTCTTTCCCTTTATATCCCTATTTAATTATATCCCCATTTTTATTACAACTGTCGCTTTTTATCCTCTCTTTTTCTTCTCAATCTTTTTGAATAACATTTTTCTTATTGTCTTCTTCAATACTTTTTCTATCTACTTTCTTTCCTTCCTGTCGTTGTTTTAATCTATTTAATCTTTAAACTTTAATTCAAGAACACACTGATCCCTGCTTATGACCTTCCTTTATCCCAGGCTTTTCCCTTTTTAATCCTTTCATTCTCTTTTTATCTCATATTTTTTCACAATCTCTTCTAATAACCCTTATTTCATCCTTCTACTATTTATTTCATTCTCTTTCTATCCTCATTTGAATCTTAGTGTTTACTTTTTTCCTTATCTTTATCTCTTTTTATCCACATTTTAATCTTAGTACACACTCATCACAATTTACACCTTGGGTTTAATCTTAGTCTATCACCTCTAAATTCGATTAAATCTCTTTCCATCACCTACTTTTGCACAAACTCTTTTAATAACCTTTACTTTATCTCTATATTAATTCTTTTACTCATCACTTTCTTTTCTTTTTATTCTAACTTTATTCTAATGCCATACTTTTTTCTTTTTCTCCCCTCGATTTTTTATCAGTCTATTTCTTTCCAATTCGATTGAAAAAGCCAAAGGCCTTCTATTATCTCAATAATTTTGTTATTTATTATGCTCAATTTAACCCTTACACTATTCTCTTCTTTTTCTTTCTAATCCCAATTACATATCAGTACATACAACACTTATTACTTTCTTTCCTTTAACTTTAAAAAGGAGATCAAATGAGAGATAAAGAGTGATAGAGTGAGAGATAAAAAGAGATCAATACAGTCCTAAGAGTAAAAAGGTAGTTAAAGAAAAATATTTTCCAAGCTAGCGTGGCTGAGTTTAACTAAGGAAGTGCATAATTTGAAAGAAGTGCATATTAATGATTCTACGCAAATTTCTGAGTGTAAATTGAGAATTGACTCACTAGAAAGAAAACTCTCATTTTATGAACAACACGATAGAAACAAAATTTTGATTGTATATAATGTCCCTGACACTGACATTTATAATAAAGACCTTGAAATCTTCATTGAAAACATTTTCAAGGAAACAGAATTGGTTATTTCTAAAGCTATGATTAATGATATTTACAGACTCAGTAAAACAATGGGAATACGACCAATAATTAAAAAATTCAATTCATCTAGCTGTGTCAGGCAAGTTTTCTCAAAGATTGTCAATTTTCGTAAACTTGACATAAACATCTCCAACGATAGAACTAAGAAAGAGAGAGAGGAAAATAAAAAACTCTACAACTATATGAAAATACTTAGAGACTCTGGACATGATGCACACCTCAAGAGGCGTAATATATATATCTGTCTATCTTATAAAAAGATATCGCCGCCGCCGCTGTTTCAAGATTCTATAGTATATTTAACATAACTTCCTGTCAAAGGCGAACATAACCTCAAAATTAGGTGAAAGATCATCACTCTGAAGTTGGCCACAAATGGCTATAGTATATTTAACATAACTTCTTGTCAAAGGCGAACATAACCTCAAAATTAGGTGAAAGATCATCACTCTGAAGTTGGCGTTAAAATCTATGTCAAAATTGACCTATTTTAGAGGAATAAGTCAAAAAGAGGATAAATAACGGCCTCACATTACGTTAAAATCTATGTCTAATTTGACCTATTTTTTTACCTGTAGGTCTAAATGAGGATAAATAACGGCCTCACATTACGTTAAAATCTATGATTAATTTGACCTATTTTTTACCTATAGATTAAAAAGTGGTCTCCATGTGGGCATTTACATTTCTTCAAAATTCATGTTTAATTTTACCTATTTTTTGAGCTACTGGTTTTAAAAGGGGCCTCAATGTGGGCTATTTCATTACGTCAAAATTTGACCTGTTTTTTATCTATAGGTCAGAGCTTGCCGCCTCAAAGAGGAGCGTCAAATAGCCTATGCCAAAGACAAATTTTTTACTTGAAGGCTGTTACGTTACTACGAAATTGATGACAAAGATGGAGAAATGCGATCTTATGACATTAGCCAATCTGAAATTTTAAATTGTCATATGTAATGAAAATGATTAGAAATCTTTTTAATTTGGTTTTTAGCCAAATTCTTTAAAACATAAGTATACTTATGTGTTTGAAATTTAATTAAAAATTTATTTTTAAATTCAAAAATGGTAAGTGCATACATATAAGTACATTTATTTATTTATATGATAATTAAAATTTTCAGATTTGCCAAAATTATAAAATCCTAAAAAGGTTAATAATACTAAAAACCAAGAACGAATTTAAAATAAAAAATCACGGGGGGTTGGCGCGCGAAGCGCGCAGGGGGGCGGAGCCCCCCTAGTATATATATATTAATAATAAGGCTGTAAGTTTGAGTAAAATTGACTCTTTATTCCACAAAGATAAAATGCCTTCGGCTTCACTACAAAACCCTCAGTCCTCTTTCCACACGCCTTCTGTATCTCAGACCCCTTCAACCTGTATTGCCGAACAACGCAGAGGCTCTGGACGTCCCAAAACCGTAAAGAAAGTTGACAATCGATCTGTCATAATGATAAGTATTTTAATGTAGAAATTATTTATTCAACTGAAACTTATGTGTTTTTAAAAGTTGTCTCAAAAAATTTTATTTTTGTACTGTTTTGTATACTTGTCTCCGCTGCTTTCTATTGACACTTTTTTGTTTTGTTTTAATGATTCGCTAAATATAATTACTGAAAAATATTCTAATTTACCATTAATTTTAGGCGGAGATTTTAACAGCCGTATGAATGGCTTAAATCAACTAGATGTAAATATTATAAATAATAGTAATTTTTTTATCAACGTAACTCTATGGATAAAATTGTAGATAGAAAGGCAAAATCATAGCAAATTACATGGAGTTAAACGAATTAATTTTATTGAATGACCGTTCTACTGAAGATAGGAATGGAATATGCACTTTTGAAAACTTTGCTGGCACAAGTGTCATAGATTTGGTATGGTGCTCTTATGACGGTTTTTATGCTTTGGAGAATTTTAGAGTTTGCCCCATTGTTACACTCTCTGATCACTATTCTATCCTTGTCTATCTTAAAACTAAAAAGTTTAACAATATTGCTAAAAAATATATAAAAATTTCAAAAAGTAACTTTAAATTAATTTTTGATAATAGTAAGTCCTCTTTATTTTATACAAGCATGACTAATAGAATAGAATCGGAAAACACAAATAAAGATTATAATAAACTAAACTCAACTATCACAAAAACAATAACAAGGGTGGCTAGTGAACTAGGAATGAAACATGTCACTGGTACTAATAAAAGGAAGACTAGGAATAAAGTATGGTTTGATAAAGAATGTTCGGAAGCCAAAAAATTTGTTGGCTCTGCTTTGGATTTATATAAGAAATCTAATTTTTCAGCACAATTGTGAAATATATATATTGAAATAAAAAATAACTATAAGAAGATTTTAAGGTCAAAGAAAAAAGCTCATCTATCTTCAACCATACAATTACTTAAAAACTCTCGTAATTCAACCGAATTCTGGAGCACAGTTAACAGGTTTCGTTATAGGGGTCCATATATTAGTGTAATTGATATTGATACATGGCATCGACACCTTCAAGATATGTATACCCCTGCAAGTGATGATATGATGATAGAATTTGAGACTGTTTGTAATCCTGTTCTTGACCGAGTGATTAAAATGGATGAGGTTGTTAGAAGTGTCAATAAATGTAGGGATGGAAGGGCTTCTGGTGACGATGGAATAAATTATAGTTTCTACAAGAGATTACCGGTAAATTGGATTCTGTACATGCAAATTCTTTTTAATAAGATTATGACTATGGAAAGGGTCCCTGACTCGTGGGGTTCACTAATTATGGCCATGATCTATAAAAAAGGTGATAGTGGAGACCCGGGGAATTATAGACCCTTGACGTTGGTAAACTGTATAGCAAAGATATTTTCCCAAATAATTTATAACAGACTGTCTGACTGGGTTGTGGAACAAAATCTACTCCCAGAATCGCAATCTGGCTTCAGACCATCCAGAAGCTGCACAGACAATATCTTTACACTAGTATCGTTAATACAAATTCATCTTTTTCACCCTAAAGCTAAGGTCTATGCAGCATTTGTCGACTTCAAGGGAGCGTTTGATTCTGTTAGCCATGATTTATTATGGCTTAGACTATCACAATTAGGAGTAAGTTCTAAGATAATAAATGTTATACGCAGTTTTTACAAATTAGCTAGGGTCTGCATTAGGTCTGGAATGGAAGTAACCCCATCAGTCAGGGTCACTCGTGGTGTAATGCAGGGTGAAGTGCTGAGTTCATTGTTGTTTATTCTTTTTATTAGTGATCTTGGTTGTCATTTTTAGAAGATTAGGTGTAAAAAAAACCCAATTTTAAATCGTTTTTATATGGTGAACAAAAAATAGAAGTAGTTGAAAATTATACATATCTAGGCCTGCCACTAACAAGCACATTAACATTTAAAGAAGTCTTGAAACACTTTGTAAGTTCAGCGAACATGGCAGTAGGTACAATATTAAAAATAATTTATCAAAGTAAAGCAGATAGTTGGAAAACATATGAAAGTCTATTCAATAGTCTGTGTCTCAGTGTCCTCTTTTATCAGGCACATCAATGGAGTCTCCCTCATCTAGACACGATCGAGAGAGTGCAGCTGGGCTTTTACAAGAAACTCTTGTTTTTACCAAATAATACACCCAATCATGCAGTGAGGCTCGAAACTGGTAGCCTGCCACTTTCTTATCGTGTTTTTAAAAATATTATTACGTGGCTAAAAAAAATGCTAAAAATGAGTGACAATAGGTATCCCAAACGTTGTTTATGCAAACTAATGGATCAAGCTGCTCTGAAGCCAAACAATAAAAAATTAAATTGGTATTTACAAATAAGGACCTTTTTTGAGGACTCTGGCATGATTGACACATGGGCAGCTCTGTCGGTTGGGTCACTTGAGAGGGACTCCAAAAAATGCATAACAAATTATGAAAGATTCTTGCGGTCACGCGATTGGAATAGTTGCCTTGCCCCACAGAGTCTCTTAATATATCCTAATCTAACATTAGATCCAAATACGCAGTTTTATTTATGCCAAGACATGCCTTTATACTTTAAACGTTTATTTGCTCAAATTAGAGTACTTAACCGATACACTACTTATATATTTGTTAAGAATACTAAATTTAAAATTGAAGAATACATAAATTTTTGTGAACTCTAATTTAGAGCTAAACAGCTTCCACCACACGATAATTGTATGTCCTACTTATAATTGGATTCGAATTAAATATTTTACAGTACCAGCTGACGCCGATCCTAATGGCTACTGGCTGAGCATTATGTCATCTAAAAATGTAACCGACATAAAGAATTTTATATATATGATTATTGAAATATTGAAACTACGAGAATATCTTTTGTGTCGACCTTTATGGTAATAAATAGATGAATGTACTGTTTATGGAGCTCCTCCTTGTAATGGACTTTAAGTCATGTAACAAGGATACTCATTTGTTTTATATTTTGATAAAATAAATCTAATCTAATCTAATCTACATTGTTAAAATATAGAATTGGTGAATTTTCTTTGAAATTAAAAAAAATAATGAGCGAACTAGAATTAAAATTTCTAAAGAATAAAATAGTTTACATTTGGAATTAAATTATAACAATAATGTTCTTATTATTTCTACTAATTTATTAGTCAAATTTGCTAATTAAAAAGTGAAATTAGTAAACATTTTTACCGTGATGAATATTCTGATTCATTCCAAAAAATTTGTTTATATGTTAAATTCTATGTGAAATTTCATTTTGTTTATTAATTCCAAAGCAAAAAGTCAAATCATCAAACATTTTTACTAATTAAAATTGAGAAAGTTTAAAGAATTTTTGTGATAATACTGAATAAAATAAACAACTTTTTTTTGTTACTAAATAAGCGACTATTATTTTTGCGCCTTAAAGTCGATCCGAGGCCTGTTTTTATGATTTTAATCGATTGATTAGAATTCGTAATTTATCGGAGAGAATAAATGCTAAACTATTCATTTTATTATTTTATTTTAGTTCTATAATGCAGAGATTAGTTTGAATTATCTGTTATAACTCTTATAATCTTTACGCACCTATCGTTAATAATCTGAAGTTCGTTTTGCACCGTACAGTACAGCGTCGCAGCGCAGAGCGTCCGCGCGGAAACGTGACGCGCTATATTCAATATTTAATTTCTCAAAAACAAGAAAATTCGGTTTTCTGGAAATGAAGTATTTTTGGGGAAAAACCTCAGCTTGATTAATAAACTTTTTTATTTTGGATGGACATTTGACGTAAAAACCGCCATATATATTTATAAATAAGTTATCATTTTACAAAATTTCATGATCAAATAGTCGTTTATTTTGAGAAAAAAGTTTAGTTTACAGCTTTTTCCTACGTACAAATCTGCACTTCTCTATTAACATTAATTTTCTGAAAAGAAGACATAATAGTAAATTAAAAGAAAGGACCCCGCACCAAATACATGGGAAAAATACTCTCGGTTATTCTTGTAACTTTGTAATCTTGTAGCTTTCGATCTCCTGAATAAAAAATATAAATGACAAAATGCAAAAAAATGAACAGATTTTTTGTAAAATAAGGTTAAAGTTGAAAGTTCGCAGTGAAACAGGTGTAGTTACTAAAACATGAGTTAAACTAAAATAAGTGAATTACCTGGAGAAAAACATGTTACTCGAGGGTTCTTGAGGCCGCTTATTACGGATCCAATGTCAGTTTTATAAAATCCAATATGTATGTCGCTTTTAATATGGCGGACAACTATTTATAGAATACATTGAATTCATATAAAACTCTAATGAAAAGTAACGAATAGAAAAACTTTCAATACAAAAGAGGATTCATATTGGTCAATAGTCTTCATTTTGGAAAAATTGAGTCTAAATGTTATATGTATTTAAAAAAAATTCTAATAATAAATAGGAAGAGTTTAAATTCAATTTTTTATTGGACAAAAAGAATTATTTCTGTAAGGGGTTGAGACTTCTATTGCAGATTTTAACATAATAATATTAAAACTTCTCCTACTTGCAAAAAGCAACTCTTTGATTCGTTGCCATATTAAAAAACATTGAATATATTTCATTTTTTAAAAATATAACATTTAGTCTCAACCCCCTGAAAATAAAATAAAGACGGCCAATAAAAATAATATTTATACTGCTCCTATTTATAAAAAGAAATTCTTTGATTCGTTTCCTTATTAAAAAAATGGTGAATATATTCCATTTTTTAAAAATATAACATTTAGTCTCAACCCCCTGAAAATAAAATATAGACGGCCAATAAAAATAATATTTATACTCCTCCTATTTACAAAAAGCAATTCTTCGAATCGTTGCCTTATTAAAAAAAATGGTGAATATATTCCATTTTTTAAAAATATAACATTTAGTCCCAACCATTTTTCTAAATAAGGCAACGAATCAAAGAGTTGCTTTTTGCAAATAGGAGTCCAAAAGTCTTTATTTTCTTTTTAGGGAGTTGAGACTAAATGATATATTTTTAAAAAATGAAATATAATCACCGTTTTTTAATATGGCAACGAATGAAAGAATCGATTTTTGTAAATAGAAGGAGTTTAAATATTATTCTTATTATCGTCTTTATTTTCTTTTTAGGGGGTTGAGACTAAATGTTATATTTTTCAAAAATTAAATATATTTACCATTCTTTTAATAAGGAAACGAATCAAAGAATTGCTTTTTGTAAATAGGAGGAGTTTAAATATTATTCTTATTGGCCAAAAGTCTTCATTTTCTTTTCAGGGGATTGAGACTAAATGTTATATTTAAAAAAAAATTAAATATATTCACAATTTTTTTAATAAAGCAACGAATCAAAGAGTTGCTTTTTGCAACTAGGAGAAGTTTGAATATTATTATGTTTAAATCTGCAATAGAAGTCTCAACCCCTTACAGAAATAATTCTTTTTGTCCAATAAAAAATGGAATTTAAACTCTTCCTATTTATTATTAGAATTTTTTTTTAAATACATATAACATTTAGACTCAATCTTTCCAAAATGAAGACTATTGACCATTATGAATCTTTTCTGTATTAAAAGTTTTTCTATTCGTTACTTTTCATTAGAGTTTTATATGAATTCAATGTATTTTATAAATAGTTGTCCGCCATATTA
Organism: Leptopilina myrica (nomen nudum); assembly: GCA_032872475.1. Lineage (NCBI taxonomy): Eukaryota > Metazoa > Arthropoda > Insecta > Hymenoptera > Figitidae > Leptopilina > Leptopilina myrica (nomen nudum). The sequence continues at coordinate 12,692,112 of CM065467.1, forward strand.
AAAGCGACATACATATTAATTTTATAAAACTGGCATTGTATTCGTAATAAGCGGCCTGAAGAACCCTCGAGTAACGTGTTTTTATCCAGGTAATTCACTTATTTTAGTTTAACTCATGTTTTAGTAACTACACCTGTTTCACAGCGAACTTTCAACTTTAACCTTATTTTACAAAAATTCTGTTCATTTTTTTGCATTTTGTCATTTATATTTTTTATTCAGGAGATCGAAACCTACAAGATTACAAAGTTACAAGAAATTTAACCGAGAGTATTTTTCCCATGTATTTGGTGCGGGGTCCTTTAAGTAAGAATATAATTTTTGAATAAATAAATAAGTATAAGTAATTTGAACGTAGAAAACAACTGAAAACTAAACTTTTTTCCCAAAATAAACGACTATTTGATCATAAAAGTTTATCAAATTTTGACGTTTAGGTCAAAACTGCCCTCAAAATTGACCTAAATTCTGAGGTCAGAGGAAATTGTATTTCAAATTTTGACGTCTAGGTCCAATCTGCCCTCAAAATTGACCTAAATTTTGAGGGTAGCGGAAATTGTTTGTTAAATTTTAACGTCTAGGTCAAAACTGTCTTCAAAATTGACCTAAATTTTGAGGGGAGAAACTACAGGTCTACTCTTGGCCTGTAGGTCAGAAAATCTTGAAACAGCGGCGACAGCGATATATTTTTGGAATATAGGGATATATATATATATATATATATATATATATAATAATAAAATAATTTACACCGCCGTCTATCAAATTTTCACTACCCTTTGGAATTTTATGCGTTGCAGAAAGTTTTGTTAACTTTTGTTAACAATAATAAAGAACAAGATTAATAAAAAAATCTCTTATCACTTAATTACTCTTAATAATTATAAAAATTTTCATTATATATTCATAAGCTTCTTAATAAATAGTCATATTTTAATTACAGACAAAGTATATAAAAGGTATAATTTTATCACCTTTAAAACTTTTTTTGAAACGACAATACCATAATTTGTAACAAATATATAGACAATTGTTTACCAAACAGCACTTCTTTAAAATTATCTATAATTCTATAACGATTGGTTTTAGAAAAAAAGTTGTTCAGAAAAAGTCTTTTTATGCATAAAAAGACACATGTGTAATAAAAAAAATTATTTTTAGAGATAAATATAATTTATATTTTTGTCTTATTTTGGCCTACCCATATTTTCTACTACCTCATAAAATTATTCTACGGAAGTAAAATAATAACTAAATACACAAGAATATTGAAAGTAATCCGATTTTAAAGAAAAAACTTATGTTATTGATGAAAGTTAGCAAATCTGTTTCTATTTACCCCATCTGACCCTAAATTGAAAATTTTTTCATGAAAGACGAATAATTAGAATTCATTTTTTACATATATTAATCATTATAATTAATTTCATATTTATCATAATTCAAAATGTACCATGAAACATTGACTCGATTTTGCAATGTAATTAAGCCGCAATATCTACTTCGAATCGTATAGAAGTGTAAAGAATCTTTTTCATTATTGGACAAGTCTAGACCCCACCTCGCAATTCGAAGTAGTTATTCCCATTTGGGCAAGGGCTGCTGTTATTGTGCACTGCTGCTCAATTAGTAATATTAATAAAATCAATCATCATTTACAGCTTTAGTTATACATTTTACTTGGTAAACTTTTATTTCACTAGTTTGAAAAATTATAAAAAAAATTTCTTGGTGGAATTTTTGGCAACAAATATGTTTTGTTGTGATTCAATTGGCCACATTGGACAAATGACAAAGTTAAGAAATTGTTACATTGGATACCTTTGTAATTAAAAATAAAAATACATAAAAATTTATAAGTTACTAAGCAGTGTAAAGTAACACAAAATGAAATAATTTTGTAAAAATACTGTGGCGTTTGATCTAATAATAAAAAATACAATTAAGTTTTAAAAAGTAATTTATATAAAATATGATGCTTTATAGAAATTTTAACATTAATTTTTATTGAGGGGTTGGATTAGCAATGGACTAGTGAAAGTTTCCATTGAAAGTTAACAAAATAATTAAACTTCTGACAAAAAGAATGTTTTAAATTTCAAATATTGTAGGTTGGTACTTTTTAAGAAATTTAATTTTTTAAGTTGGCAAAATTTAGCCATTTAAATGCGGTGTGCATTTGTTTTTCACAAAAGTAAAACAATTAAAGGTAGAAATTAACCAAAAAATATTTAAAATGGTAAAAGCCAAATCAATAATTTGTGATCATTTTTATTTGATAAGAAAGAGAGCGGGATTAAAAGTTCAGGAATATGTCACATGTAAATTTGGCCAAAAACAATTTTTTTTAAATCCTACACGCATGTTGGAACACCTTTTCCAAAAGTGGAAAAACTGCGACGCTAAAGTCAAAAAAGAAATAAAAATTTTCATTAAAGAGGAAAGAAAATAACTGCAATATAATCAGGTAAGTAAAACAAAATTATAAAATTTCATATTTAATATTTTATTTTAAATTAATTTTCTTTAATTTAACTAATAACTAAGTAATTCACTAAAAATCTATTTTTGTTATACAGCAGAGTTTTGATAAGGCAATTGCGAAAGCAATTTTTGTGACTGGTCGAACTTTAAATATTTTAGAACATCTACTTTGGATAGATATATTTAAAAGAATCAGATCTGCATTGAAATTGCCGAGTCGGAAAACGTTATCAGGAAGATTGATAAACGAGGCTTACGATGAAATTGAAACAAAAGTTAAAATTATTTTACAATTAGATGGCTGGAGCAATATCAGGTATTAATTGTAAATATAATGATAATTTTATTTATCAGAATTTCTATATATATTTTAATTCACCGAATTATAATTTTTCTGAAATTTCAAGTATTTTAAATTTAATTTATTTGACTAAGTAAACATTCCATAGAAATATATAATTTATAAACTAATAAATTAAAAAATGCAAAATGTAAAAAAATGAAAATTTGATAACTTAAGATTTATATTAAATGAAATTTCTAACAAATGTAAAAAAGACTTTCATGAAATTCAACTAACGATCGAAGAAACACTCATTATTCTTTTTTAACAAAGCAGGAGAAGGAATACGTTCTCGAATCCGTAAAATTTCGCAAAGAATTTGCTTTTAGAGATGTCCACTATGCAGCTTTTTTGATAAATCCAAATAATATCTTGGAAGAAAATTTGAATAACAATAATTTAATACCGAAAGCGAAACTATCAGTGGACGAAAATCCAATGGCAATTGAATATTAATTGCTGGATAATTGCAAACAGATGACGCTACAAAAACATTAATTCAGGTTACTCAATATTCCTGCAAAGCAGATTCTTGAGCAACTAATTATCCTTGGACCGTAGCTAACAGAATTCATCCAAGAAATTGTTGGAAAACTTGTTTTAAAGGTACAGACATTTCAACAGTTGCAAATTCGAATTCTAAGCATGCCGGCTACTTCAGCTGCTACGGAACGCTCCTTTAGTACTTTCGGCAGAATTCATTCAACAGTCAGAAACCTATTCAATTTTCTCGTCGGCTAGTAAACTTTTCTACATATCGCACAATTGGAAATTAATGCACCCAGGAACAAAAAAGATTTCTCTCTCCGTACCACCTACAGTTGAGGAAATATTAGAATTAGAAAAAAGTGATTCAGATTAGTTCTTAACAAAGTTTTGAAAAATCGTTTTTAAAAGGGAATTTTTCTTTATTCAAGTTCAATTATATTATAAAAATATTTTAAATACTTGTGTATTTGAGTTTTCACAAATAAAAATTAATATTTTCTATTTAGAAAATATATATTTGAATTTGAAAGATAAAAAAATTATTGAAACTTAATAAGTGATTTGAATTTAGCAGGTTTGTGACGTCATATTTAGGTTGTGTTTGATTAATCATTTTTTCTTTATTAAAATACTAGCGCCTCGTCGACTGCTTCGCGGTCGACTTCGTTGCTGCTTTATTCTTGATTCTATTTTATATTTTTAATTTTTTAATTATTATTTTTTTATTTCTTGTTTTTTTCTTATTTGATATCCTTCTTTTTTCAATTAGAAATTTTTTTCTATTATGAGAAATGAAACAGTAGTAATTATAAATCAACTGATTAAAATTTTTGTTACATTATATTAATCTTTTCTTATTAAAAAATTAATTGTTTATTTATATTTTTATATGTTGTAAATTAAAATGCACCTAATTCATTGAAACAAAGGTTCACAATTTTTTCTTGAGATAAACTCAAGACAGCTCCATCTATTTCGTTTCCATTTAGAGTGTGAGGTGTGCTTTCTATGTTCTTTTTATTCTTCATGCTTATTTCTTATTTCGATACTTTTTGAATTCGACTTTCTTCAATTCGACCTGTTTATGCTATGTTTTTTTAGAAAGGAAAAATACAGAAAAATATATTTATTATACAAATTTTCGTTGGTAGAAGCACAGTTCGGTCTCCTTAACTCTTACTCCCTGGGTTAAGCGTAAAAGTATAAAACCCCACGTACAGCAAGACAGCGGCTGCGCGAGGGGACAACGAAAACTATGCGCATCTTCTTATAGCATCCAACCCCTCAATTATTATTCCCTACACTCTAAAAATAACATTTTAATACGTCTTCATCCATGGGTCACTTAATTGATACATTTTTCTTTTCTTTAATTTTATACCACGTTTTCATTTCTTATTTAAGAAAAAAAATTATGTGTCCAATCAGAATTTGTTGCAGCACGTATGTTAAAATTTGTGTGACAATATCAAGATTTTAAACGAATTAATAATATTCTAGAATATTTTACTTATCCGTTAAGAAGTTTAGGATGTACATTTGTCTAAATGTCAAAAAATCCAATTTATTTTGTAAATAAATCAAATTTTTAAAAACTACGAAATGTATTAAAATTTCCTAAATGTATATCGAAATTTTAAACCCAATAAATACATTCCAGAATATCTTATATATCCGTTTAGAGGTATAGGCTCTGCGTTTGTCTAAATCTCAAACAATACAATTGTTTGAGAAAAATTTAAATTTTTCATTAAATACGAAATGTAATAAAATTTCCTGAAACGAAAATGATTCTTAAAGGATTTTTGCCGTTTCATCTGTAAGTGAAATTGAGGGTCCCAATCAAAGAACCAGTTATAATTTTTTTAAGCTCAAAATCATTATCCTGCAAGTCAAAAATAAAACTGTTTTTAATCCCAATTTTTTGAGGAACATTTTGGTAATCTTTATACAAATACGAATTGTTTTCAAAAAAATTTAAATTTTAATGATAGAACGTCCAACGTCCTTCCGGCAGGACCAAAAAGACTCAGGTGAGTCCGTCCGAAATCGCTAAATAAAACTAAAATGGATTGACCTAAACAAAAAGTAATATATATCGTTGGAAAGGTGATGAAGCAAGCTTTCAGCGCATGTAAATGAAGTTGAATTTTCCAAAAATTCATATAATTTTTAGTCACAAAATGATGAAACCCGGTCCTGCCGGCAGAACGCTTTTCGCTTTGTTTAAAAGGCTACCAAGCCTAGGCATATAAATTTAGAAACTTGATATTTACATCATTGAAAAGCTTGTTTCATTATCTTTCCAACGATATATTTGTTTTTGTATTTATCTGCTTCCATATTCATTTTATAAAGCAAATTTGAAGAGAATTTTTATTCAACTGGCCGCAATTTTGCTGATTATCATTAAAAATGAAATTTTTTTAAATTGAACAAATAGGTTTCATTCTTTAAACGTTTTTGAAGAAGAAGAGACAAGACCGGCCAAAATATATTGATTTTTGTGGATTTTACATTGAATTTACGAAAAAAATGTTTTTTTTAACTTTTTAGAAACAACAAGTTTGAGGGCTTTAAAAAATGGTTTAATATTATTATTTTAAAATGTCAAATATATGGGTTTTTTCGTCTTTTCGTCTACTTTAATCCCAAGGAGTTCCTGAAAAGAAAAATTGAATTCCCTTTTTTTAAAAGCCTTATTTTCGGCACATCCTTCCGGCAGGACGGGCGCTTGGACGTTCTATCATTAAATCCATTTTTTATCCCAAAAGCAAAAAACCGTGTAAAAATAACTCAAAATTGTGGGGCACAACTTTTTACCGCACGTGCGCGCCCAACAAATCTTGTTTCCGCGATCATATAGATAGGATAAATTGCAAAAAACGTTTTCAAAGACTGAATATCGATTTAAATAAGCTTGTTAATCGTTACTTGGGGGTTTTCCAGGTCGCTGATTACGAATATGAACTTAGTTTTTCAAAATTCAAAATGCCGGATGACTTTTTGTAAAACCGACCCAATTTATCTGAAATTTGCTACTCGGTAGTTTTCGAAGTAGCTGATTACGAATATTATGTTAGTATTATAAAATACAATATTACAAATCTTATATGCCACGAGAATTGTAAAAAGCCACATTTTGTTTGAAAGGAGTTGATAAATGAATAATGGTAATTTTTTATTTTTTGGGCAGTTATATGATGAACCTTTTTTTCACCAATCTAAATTAAGTTTTTTATTAAAAAGTTATCTTTAATAAAAATGACATTTTGTTTATTTTGACCCATTTGAAGGTTTAAATGTGCTTTTTATTTATTTAATTTGTAAGCTCTCTGTCAGTTTCCTTACAATTCTTTTTTTAATGGTGAAAAAAGAGACGGAAGAAAGGAAACCTGCAGCTATCTTTTGTTTTAATCTGCATTAATTCGCCCGATCGTTTTTTGTTTTTAGTTATACTTTTTTGTGACATTTAAAAGTCTCGCAGTCATAAGAAACTAAAATCATGACGCGTTCTTACATATTTTTATAACTTTACTTAATTCGATTTCATTATTTTATTCACTGTGTAGTTAAAGTTGTTCTTTTGGCAGTTTTTTATTGTGTTATAAGGTAAAGGTACCAATACCGGAACGCTTTTTAATCTAACTAAATTTCTATGATAAATATCAAGGAATTAGAAGTGTTAATATGATTAATTAGGGTATATATTGAAAGAATGGTATTTTATTAATAGTATTTAAGCCCTAAAATGATTATTTTTTATGAAATAAGAATAATATTAATTAAAGTATAAAACTCTGCACTGTACCTATTATGGAACGATTATTTTCTGTATGTACGGGTGTTCCAAATTGAATGCTCCTATGAAGGAACACCTAGAACACCTTATTTGATTTAATAAGTAATTACAATTCTATTGATTTATCTCAATAATTTGAATATTAATTATAAAGAATTAAATACATTGAACAAATTCTAGTTTAATGGATAATTAAAAAGCCAATTTTCCCGATAGAAAATAAATACGAAAATACTGAAAATATTTGAGGTTATGTTTGCTGTATATTTTATGTATGTTCCATTAATCGGGGCATGTAAATAATAAGTGTACCTAATGTGAAACGGTAGTTTGATGGAAATCTTAATTTTAAAGCTAAAAGCAATTTAATATTTCTTATTAAATTAAATACTATACAGAAATAATAATTCTTATGTCGTGTAAAATTTATTGAAATGACTAGAATTTTCTCACCACCCATTTTAATTGCTTTTATTTCAATTTTTGTTATACTGTTCCGTAATAGGAACGAAATTTTAAAGTGTTCCGTTATTGGTACTTTTACCATAAATAAGTTTTTATCGTGTAAAAATGTCTAGCAAATGTCTTAACCATCAAGACACATTTTGTCATGTGTGTAGACAAATTACTTTTAAATTTCAAAGATGAAAATTCACAGCATATGTGACAAAATTCTACCAAGAATGTTTTGGGTTTTCTAAAGCATTTACACCTAAATCTAAACATGCCATAAAATATCCAGAAACTTCATCCGTTGAAATGCCTGTGTCTCGAAGTAAGAAATTAGCTGAAGAGCTTTTTATTGAAGAGATGGAAATTGATGAAGAAGTAAATGACAATTGCAAAGTCGATTACAACATGGATACGGATTTTGACTTTGATGACACCCATCTAAACACTGGACCACATTTGTTGACACAAGAAGATTTAAATGATTTAGTACGTGATTTAAGTTTACCGAAAAGTAAAGCCGAACTGATAGCATCTCGTTTTAAAGATTGGAATTTGCATAAAAAAATACAAAGATTTGTTCATACCGAAAAAGACACGAGGAATTGCAAGATTCATTTTTACAAAAAACAATTTAATATTTTGTCCTGATGTTTGCAGTATTATAAGCAACCTAAACTATCAATATAATCCAATGGACTGGCGTTTATTTATTGACTCGTCTAAAACAATCTTAAAAGCTGTGCTTTTACATTACAGAAATCTCGAAAAATCGCTATTTTTCAGTTTTATTTGCTTAAATTCTATAAAATATCCAAAATATTAAATAAATTTGACAGAATTATTTCTTTTATCTTTCTTTATCTAACAGAAGAAATTGAGCAAAATCGATTAAGATTTACCGAAAAAGAGGCTAATTTCTCTCATGTTGGGTAAATTCGCTCAACAGATATCTTTTTTTCTTAAATTCGACTAATATACTTTTTAGACAGAAATATGTAAGATTTACGATTTTTATGGTTGATATAAATAGTAAACTTTAATTTAAAATTTATTTGCAGCAGATTCACTGATAACTTTCAATAAAAATTATATTTAAACCACAAGTTAGTAGTTTTCATATTGAACAAGTAGTATGAAAACGTAGGTAATAAAGCTTTACGTGAAAATTTTTATGTTGAATCCTTCTGAACATTACATTTCCTGTATTGCCAACATGATTTTCATAAAGCACTAAACTGAAAGCAATAAATATATTCTGCAAAAAATCAATTTTAAAAAGTATTTCAAATTTGTTGTGTAAATTCGCTCAGGAAATAAGTTTACAAAAAATATGTTTAGGCCTGGATTTTTAAGTATGTTAATTATTTTAATTTATAATTCGATTTTTTTAATAACAGTACTTTTACAACTGAAAATTAAACGATTTAAAACGGTTTAAGCACTAAACTGTCAAACTTAACCTTTTTTTATGGTTATGAGTACGTTTAATTGAATGATTAACCCCTTCGCAGTCGAGACCAAAATCTCATAAGTGGGCTCAAAATGTCGACAACTTTTTAGAAAACTGAAATTTGCGCAAATCAGTATACTATAGTATTGAAGGTCGCTGATTACGAATCCGAATTCAGATTTTGAAAATTCAAAATGTCGGATCCAAAATGGCGGACGACATTTTCAAAAAATTAATCGATTTCACTTGCAACTCGATACTCGGGGGTTTTCGGGGTCGCTGATTACGAATCTGAACTCAGATTTCAAAAATACGAAATGGCGGATCCAATATGGCAGATGACACTTTAAAAATATTCAAAATTCATCGGATTCACTTTAAACTCGATACTCGGGTGTATCAATTTAGCAGTTCCAATATGGCGGACGCTATTTTAAAAAATGTATCATATTCACTGAAAATTTGTGACTTGGAGTTTATTGATGTCTTAAATTAAAAATGTAATGTCGGTTTTGAAAATAGCGGATCCAATATAATAACCAGTAATTTTGAAAGCTAACTGAATTTATTTGATTTCTGTTAGTCAAAAATTATTTAAGTCTTACGTCGAAATCACTGTAACTGTCATTTTTGTTGAACGCGACAGTCAGTTGTTTTGTTAATTGCTCTGTATGTGTCCAATGTGTTATTTTTATTTTTCGTTCAGCTTAAAAACTGTCTTTTTTGTAACCGTTTGCAGTTGAATTTGGTCGTCTTTATTCCAGTTTGTCCTGTTATTGTGAAAATGTTGTCTGCCATGTTGTATCCGCCATCTTGAATTTTCGAAATCTGAGTTCAGATTTGTAATCAGCGAACCCGAAAACCCCCGAGTAACGAGTTTCAAGTGAATTCGATGAATTTTTTGAAAATGTCGTCCACCATATTGGATCCGCCATCTTGAATTTTCGAAATCTGAGTTCATATTCGTAATCAGCGACTCCAAAAACCCCCGAATAACAAGTTTCAAGTGAATCCGATGATTTCTTGAAAATGTCGTCCGCCATATTGGATCCACCATTTTGAATTTTTCAAATCTGAGTTCGGATTCGTAACCAGCGACCCCGAAAACCCCCGAGTATCAATTTGTGGACAAATCTGTGTGTTTTTGCAGCCAAAAATCTGCTTGCGTCTATACACGTCATCGACAGTTTGAGCCCACTTGCACCATGACGTGTATACACGTCATCGACTGTCAAGGGGTTAAATATAATTACTTATTGATATAACAATATTAAATATTTATGCCAATAACTTGGGACATTGTTCTTAATTTTTTCCTTTATTGATTCTAAAGAATATTTAGTTTTATTTTTGCAGATTATAATATATTTTTCCAGAATAATAATGGTGAGCGAATTCACCCTCATTTAAAGGTAAAGTCGCTCACAACAAAACGGCTTATAAATAATTTTCTGTTACATATTTTAATTTATTTATGCAGTAATAGGAAATATAAAGGGTTAGAGATTATATATTTTCAGTGACAATATTTATTTTCATCGTTTCCCGAAGTTATTTGAAGAAGAATTGAAAAATTGAGCGAGATTAGCCTCTTTTACGGTACTCAAATTATTCGATTTTATCGATAAACAGCCGACATTTAGAGCATATATATTCGCGGTTTTCACTTTTTATTTTTACCCATAATGCGTGACATTAAACACGGAATAGTAAAAGAATACAATAACGTTTCTTTCAAAATAATATTTTTTTCCAACAATAAGACTAGATTTTACGTTCTAATATCAATTTAAATAAAAAATTTTGTAGATTAGCTGTTTCGATGCAAATCTACATTGAATAAAAAAATAGAATTTAGAATAAATTACATGTTAGATTTTTCCCACTTCATTGTTAAACAAATAACAAAACAATTTTAAAATTAAATGAAAATTATTTCCACATCTGCTACAGTTGTAAACTTTACATTCTGAATTATAAAAAGAAACACATTTAATCTCTTAAAAACTCACTTCGACACATCTTAGTTTTTTACTATAATCCGCATAGGACGAAACTATCTTGAATTTGTCAAAACTAAACCATTTAACCTGCTATTCATGCTACAATTACATGTTTCATTGCACAAACATTAGCTAATATTTATGGTGTCCGACTACTGTATCTGTTGTGGCCAACTATTGTATCAGTGTCCGACTATAGATGTTTTCTATTTTTCGTGAAATTATTGTTTTATTTCGTTACATAATGACCATACGTTAAAGAAAATTAGCAAATTTTTATTGCATAAGTGCCACAAACTCATAACAAAGAGTGAAAAATTCGTAAAGTTGACCGTTTTTGGAGAAAAAAATAAAATGTACCGGTGTGTTCTTAAGTGACCGACTATTATATCTACTATATAATAATCTTTTAATTTCGTTCTTATTTAGGGGGTAGACCCTATAGTGTGGAGTGGTAGTATGAAGATGTATATGTTTCCCACTCGAGATTTTTTAAGCTGCGCGTTATAAACAATGTTGAAGGTGCCAAAAAACAGTTTTTTGATGACCGTTCTTTCCCATCAAATTATAGGGGAAAAAATTGTTAATAAAAGTTATAGAGCTCGAAAATACCTTTAAAATGATGGGTCATATGTTAAAATTGGTCCATTTGTTTACTTGCAAATGAATTTAAACCACTAAAAATGGCACTTTCTTATTTGTTTAATAACTTGAAGAAAAGTTAACAAATTCTTTCGATATTCTCCAAAAATGTTCCTCTCAAGACCCTTAAGATGTGTGCCAAATCTGAATACGATTCGATAAATAGTTTATGAGAAATTCCATTTGTTAACTAAAAACATGTTTTTTTAAAATGGAATTTCTACATTTTTGGCCGGATGAAAATTAATTTTTTTTGTTGGGTTCTCTTCATGAAAAGCCAATCTATCAATCACAATTTGTAGTGAATTTAATTTTTACAATAAAACTGGTTTTTGGGGGGGGGGGAGAAATTTTTGGCTTATAAACAAATGAACACTACATGAACAATTTTTATTTTAACAATTTAGCATAAACGCCATTTGATTACTTATTCTTTCCTAAAAACTTTGCAAAAAAAAATTTTGATCTAGATCAAAAGGGCTTTTATTATTCAAGAAGTTAAAAATAAAAAATTTGAAAAAAATGAATTAAAAAAAAAACAAAAAAAAAATTTTTAATTATTAATATTTTGACATTATTTATAAATTTTTCAAAAAACCAATAGGAAATTTGAATTCCTGAGAAAATTTTAGCCCAGTTTAAAAAAAATAATCAAAATTCATCAATTTGTATGAATGTTATGACAACTTTTACGAATTTGAAAGTTTGAATTCAACTTTAGCGCGAGCGACTGATGATGTCCCCCACTATGCATCCTAGAGCAGCTAGACTGCTAAAACGTTGCATTCAAACGATGCATACTTTTGAAAAATATTTTTCCGAACAAAAAGTGCATAGATGTTTAGATTGATTTTTGAAATATAATAAAAAAAATAAAAAATATTAATAATTAAAGGGTCAGGAATTTTTTGAAGAAAAAAAATTATCTTCCTCCCCTTTTGACCTAGATCAAAATTTTTTTTTGCAAAATTTTTAGGAAAGAATATGTAATCAAATGGCGTTTATGCTAAATTGTTAAAATAAAAATTGTTGATGTAGTGTTCATTTGTTTATAAGCCAAAAATTTATCCCCCCAAAAAAACCAGTTTTATTGTAAAAATTCAATTCGCTACCAATTGTTATTGATAGATTGGCTTTTCATGAAGAGAACCCAACAAAAAAAATTAATTCTCATCCGGCCAAAAATGTAGAAATTCCATTTTAAAAAATCATGTTTTTAGTAAACAAATGGAATTTCTCATAAACTATTTATCGAATCGTATTCAGATTTGGCACACATCTTAAGGGTCTTGAGAGGAACATTTTTGGAGAATATCGAAAGAATTTGTTAACTTTTCTTCAAGTTATTAAACAAATAAGAAAGTGCCATTTTTACACGGAGAGAAAAATCTAGCTTTAATAGTATAACACTACCTATAGTAATTTCGCATGGACTAAAGTCACGCTTCAAATGCATGAATTCATACCCAAAAAGCGTGGACTCATGGTTTTTGGGTATGAATTTCATGCATTTGAAGCGTGACTATAGTCCATGCGAAATTACTATAGGTAGTGTTATACTATTAAAGCTAGATTTTTCTCTCCGTGTAGTGGTTTAAATTCAAACAAATGGACCAATTTTAACATATGACCCATCATTTTAAAGGTATTTTCGAGCTCTATAACTTTTATTAACAATTTTTTCCCCTATAATTTGATGGGAAAGAACGGTCATCAAAAAACTGTTTTTTGGCACCTTCAACATTGTTTATAACGCGCAGCTTAAAAAATCTCGAGTGGGAAACATATACATCTTCATACTACCACTCCACACTATATATTTAGCAGCCTTTGAAATAATAAACTCGGGAATTATAATGCAAGAAGTAAAGTTAAAGCTAATTAAATTGAAAGCTCTTGTTATGTAGATAATAAAACATTAATAAAAACTTTATAGAAATTGATCATTTAAACAAATTAAATCAATAAACAAATTATATCAAATGCGTGTATTACTAGGAGACTGACCCAACTACTGTGAGCGAATTACTACGATAAAAATTCGTGTATTTAGAGGTTATGTTGCTCCCAGTAATTGGAGCATATGCATTTCAATGGAAATGCCCCAATTACTACGATAAGCAATTGTCGTTCTTAAATAATTAAATTATTAATACTTTAAATATGTTTCTTTACGCACAATGGTATTGAGTAAGATCGAAAATAATTTTTTCTAACACTTCCAAATAGTATATTATTCTATAATAGTAAAATAATTGTATTATACAAAAATCCCAGTAACAGTAGTCAATGAAAAAATGACCCTCAGAAACCATTGCTATACAACGAACAATTTTAATTAAAACTGTTGCTATCCTATGTAAGAAATTTTAACTTATGTTTGCTACGATACTGTACCTTAGCAACCATTGCTAGGCCACCAATTTTAAGCAATGGTGTTAAAATAATAGCACTTTGCAACCGTTGCTAGGCAAAAAACTGACCCTTAGCAACCGTTGCTATACGATATTGACTACTTAGCAACCGTTGCTAGCCAACAAAAATTTTCTCTTAGTAACCGTTGCTATGCAATACTGATCCTTAGCAACCGTTGCTAAGCAATACTGGGCCTTAGCAACAGTTGATAGGCAACCATAAAAAACGTTACGCATGAGGTGTGTATGGCCTTTTTATTATAAGATTACCTAGTCCATTCTTAGAACGGACGGAATTTATCTAAAGTTATCTAAGCTGTATAATTTTAGTCAGGAGTGTCATATGGAAGATGTTATTTTAATAATTTAATTCTCGAGTTTATTTAAACAAGCAGGGTGCAATAATAACAAGAAATGTCTAATAAAATAAATGATCTACTACAAATTTTTAAAATTGGGATACCAATTACAAAACTTGGATGGGCTACAAATGGCTTTTATGTATGTTCCACGTATGGAATCGGTCTGCCATACATGGACCATAGACGGATCTTGGCAACAGTTCCTACTCAGGAAAAATTAAAATTTTTTTTAAATAATTAAATTTCTGAGAATAATTTTATTATTTATGCAAATAATTGAAATTTTGCAAAGAATTTGATTCAATTTCTTCCTAAATAATTGAATTATTAAGAAGAGGAGTTTCATATGAGATTGAGGGGTCAACTCTCGAATTTTTTTCAAATTTCATTTTTCAATAGAGTTTGCTTGCCTATGTAATTATACCAAATATTAATTAAAAATATGTAATATTTTGTTTGATATTTGCATTAACAAATTAATGCAATATTTTTTTTAAACTTGAATAACTTTTTTATTTTTGCTTATAGAAAAAGTTGTCTGAATGTTTTTTGTTTAGAATGAATCAAATTTTTTGAAAAAAAATTAATTAAATAAAAATTAACTTTTTTAATAAATTTATTTAAAAAATAAATTTGTTTGTTAATATTTAAACCTGTTATCGGCTTTCAATCAAGCTGAAAAAAAGATAAATATTGCTTACTATACTACAAAATAACATGCCAAATTTGGCGAACACGTTATTTTTTGTTTTTGAGAAAAAAATTTTCAAAAATTGAAGTGCAGCTAGCGAGCCGACTTAGCTGGACGCGACAATGGGAAATTTTCGTCTCAGGAGTCATTGTCGGGGTCGCTTTAGAACCACCTAACTGTATGGTCACATAAGTTGTTTTTTTTTGTTTTAGGCGTAGTTTTTGTGCACCAATTTTATATGTGTGTTTTAAAATAGTATTTTTTTTGAACCCAGAGCGTATTATTAATATATATCCTTGTGAAGTATCTGGATATTTCTGTTAACAATTTGAATTTTCAATTTTGTTTTTACTACTTTTGTGAATTCGATCTCAGCTTTACACTTGAATATAGCCAAGATGGCTGAATTTTTTTTTTGAATATCAAGGCACATGTTTCGTTCTTTTGGTTAAAATGGATTTTCTGCTTTTTACCTTATAATATCCATTTTTCCTTTTTTGGAGTATAAACTATTTGGTTTTTGTTTGTTTTTCATTTTTATTTTCTTATTTTTCCTCATGATACTGGTTTCAATTTTGCTGAAGTTCGATTTGATTTCTAGCACGTGCTTAACCTCTCTGATAACCTGAGAAGTGCAACTTGGTGTGAAATATAAGTTTGGTAATCTGTGTGGGATAGTTGCAGTGCTCATAGGTCCTCCGCTGAGTCTATCTTGGAATTTTGTTTGACTTGTTGGATCTATTCAGGACATTCTGGGTAAGCTGGACATTAGTTGTCTTTGTGTTAGTAAATGATATTATTGATTCCTTTCGGTAATCAAATGTGTTGGTAAATTTATTCTAAATTTTGGTCGGGGACATTTGGTTTCCTGAAATCTTGTTCTGATTTGTTCTACTACCATTTGATTTTATTACACATTAAATTTATTAAATTATTTTGGTATCAATATAATTAACGAATTGAGTATAGGGGAAACAAATATCATCTACTTCCCTTTAACTGCTTGTGTGTTATTATTTGATTAACAAGGTTTCTGATATTGAGTATTAATTGATTATTCTAATTATGTAACTAATTAGTTAATTTTCGATGAGACCTTAATCTTCCTTGTTATTTGCAGGTTGCCGTTCTTTTCTTTTTTATCATGTCGTATTCTGGTGGTGTGGGGGGTCATCGACCGGTTAGACCTTCAGGTGCCCCTCCTCGTTTGAGTCAAGTGAACCCTTCCTCTTCCGGCATCCAGACTTCTAACATTATAGCGAAGCATACTTATGTTATTGACCCAAAAAAGAGGCAATTATCTTCCGGTTCTATTATTAAGCATGATGATCATTCTAAGAAGAAGGCGAAAACCAAGCAACCATCGCTTGTTTTGCCTTTTGTTGCTCCTGGTACTGCTGCTGATGGTACTTCTGTCAAGCCTTCTGGTTCTTCTTTATCTGCTCAATTGGAACAATCCCCTCAATTTTCTCATATCGATCCTTCGCAAGCTGAACTAACGGCTAGTCAGACTTCGGAGGTTGATGATGTAGATCAAGCCGATAACAATGATGTGTCTAATCTTCCTTTGACAAGTACTCCAGAATACTTGTTTTGGAAGAGATCATCCCCAGAGGTTTTGGAAAGATTCTCTCAGGAATCCTCTCCCCCGTTCATTGTTTTGATTGAGTCCTCGATTCCAAATAGGAACATTGGTAAGATGAAGAAGATTGTTGTGGGTGTTTTAATTGGTGGCATTATTCCCGGTCAGAAAAGAATCACTCCGAATGGTCAGAACCAGCTGAAGGTTTTTTGCAATAGATGGCAGGATGCGAATACATTAGTTGACTCTCCAATTCTTAGGGAGAAGGGACTTAGAGCTTTTATTCCAACATCTCTTTTTAACCGCAGAATCCTTGTCAGGGAGGTTGATGTAGACTTTGGTGCGGGAGAAATCTATGACCTTTTGGATCGTTCGTTTCGTACTCGGGTGCTGGAGATTCGCAGGAGGACCAGGTCTCGTCCAAGTGATAAAGATGGTGATGCGGCGGCTCCCGCGGTTCCGCTTGAACCTTTGGATATTGTTGAACTGACTATTTCCTCTACAAATGTTCCTAAAACCATCTATATTGCCAACATTGCTTGCTCTGCAGTTCCTATTATTTCGCCACCTAAAAGATGTTATAGGTGTCATAGATTTAGACACATTACGAGGCAATGCAGAAGCTCTAGGCCTATATGTGAGTTTTGTGCGGATTTTCATGAGGAGGTAGATTGCCATAACAAGTTGAGATCTCCTCTTTGCTCCAATTGTGGGGGTAATCATACTGCCTCTTCTAAGGATTGTCCGGTCTTTGCCTATGAGTTTGAGGTGATGAGAGTAAGGTTTGAGAATTTCTGTGGTTACGACGAGGCGGATTCCATCTTGGAAGCACAAGGTATTTTTAAGCCTAGGTTTCCATCTGCGATTATTCGCAACCTCCAGCAGATCTCGCTGCGCAGACCTCAAGTGGAATTTTCAGGGTTGGAGGATGCTGATGCGGGGGAAACTCCTCCTTCTTCTTCTTCCGAAAATGTAATTGCAAACCCTGAAATAACGGTTAATGTTAACCCTCTGTCTGATTCGTCTGAGAAGTTTCTTTCTGCACTCTCGAAATCGGCTGAATCTTCTAAGAATTTCTCACTGATTGATATGGAAATGTAACTTTATTTTGCTTGGTTCTCTTTTCTCTTTTTTTTTCTTTTTTTTGGGGGGCTTTTTGTCCCCGACCAATACTTGGTATCCTCTTTATTATTATTTTTTTGAGACTTTTGTTTTTGTTAATTAAATAGAGAAAAATTATCTCTATTTTTTATCTTGTTCTTTTTTTTTCTTTTTCATTTTTCGTTGATGTTTATCGTCTTTATTACAATTTTGTTATTTTATCTTTAGTTCAATTGTGTTAATATGGTTCAACAGAGTCTCAACTGGGCTCTATGGAATGCTCATAGTGTGGTGCAAAAGAAGATTGAGGTCGAATCGATTCTCCATACACTTCAGCTTGACGTTATTTGTATAACGGAAACGTGGTTGACCTCTGAACTGAATTTCTGCATTTTTGGATACAACATTCTCAGATCGGATCGAATTTCTGGAAGGGGTGGTGGTGTTATGATTTTGTATAAGGAGGGTTTGAAGGTTGAGCGTGCTCAGGTTCCGTTTCTCTGTGGAGGAGAGGTTGACCTCTTATTGGTTAATGTCAGCTCTGACTTGGGAATGGTTTCCTTTCTTCTGGTTTACTGTCCACCAAACGTTCATACCGATTATGATGATTGGCTTGCCATTTTTGACCTGGTTAATTCGCTTTCGAATCCAATTGTTTGTGGCGATTTCAATGCTCATCACGAGTCCTGGGGGTCAGCGCGTTCTGAGTCTAGAGGTAGACATTTGTCTTCTGTTGCTGCGGATCAGGGTTTCATTGTTCTTAATGACTCTCTGCCAACGTTCTCTCCTCTGGATCATCGTAATCAGTCAAATCTGGATTTGATATTTGTCCTGCCGGAAATCCATCATTTATTCACATGGGATGTTACCGGTGATCATTTTGGATCTGATCATGTTCTGATCACATCCTCATTCTCATGTGAACCTAGCTATTGTAAGGCTTCTACGATCAGATACAATGTTCGAAGTGTTGATTGGTCCTTATTTCGGGAACGAGCTGATGAATGTGTTACTGGCTTATCCGTGGCCCTGGACTCGGGAGATTCACCGCTTGGAATTTATGACGCTTTTGTCTCTGGTATGGTGAACTCGGTTGAGGCTAGTGGTGGTTTTTTGCCTTCTTTGAGTTCCCGGAAATGCAAGTCTCGTCCTCTGTGGTGGAGTCCAGAATGTGATGTTGCTATCGAGAGAAGAAGAGAATCCAACAGAGCCTATTGGAGGAATCAGACCAGAGAGAATGAGTTGGAGGCCAGGAGAGTGGATTTGGAGGTAAAATGGTTTTTGCGCAACAGGAAGCGTGACTCTTTCAGGAGTATGTGTAATGAGTTGTCCCCGGACGTTGGTCTCGCTAAGACTTGGTCGGTGGTGAGGTCTCTGAAGAGTGGCCCTCGAGGTCCAAGATTTAGTCAGGATTCATCGAGGTCTCCAGAGATTGAAAAGCTTCAGGATGATCTAGTTGCTGAGGAAATTCCACCGGTCTCTGTTCCTCGTTATGCTGAAGTTGATGAGAGCTGCATCTTCAACTCTCCTTTCTCTTGGCATGAATTCAGGGCCGCACTCATGAGGGAAAATATTAAATCTGCCCCAGGAACGGACTATGTTACTTGGGAATGGTTGAGGGCTCTCTCGCTGAGGGCTCAGCACTTCTGTTTGAAATTGTTCAACATTTTTTTTGTGAACTCATTGTTTCCGGAGGCTTGGAGGAATACTAGGGTTATCTTTATTCCTAAGCCGGGAGGGAAAGGCTTTCGTCCTATTTCCCTTACATCGGTTCTTTCTAAGCTTATGGAGAGGTTAGTCCATCGTAGATTGGAGCATTTTGTGGAGCAGAGAAATATCATCCCTAGTTTCCAGTTTGGATTTCGACGAAAGAGATCGTCTGTTGACTGTGTTTCAACTGTAGTCACGGATATTATGCAGGGATTCAGTAGGGGCTGTGTCACTCTTGCTCTGGCAATCAACATCAAGGGGGCTTTTAATAATGTTCGCCCTATGATCTTGAACGAAAAGCTTCGCACCCTTGGAGTTCCGGAGCGTATTGTTGATTTTGTTGCCTCTCTTACTGAGAGAAGAGAGCTGTTTTTTTCGAATGCTGAACAAAGTAGGACCTGTGGAGTGGGGGTTCCTCAGGGTGGTGTTTTGTCCCCCTTATTGTTCAACATCTATATGGCGGATATAGGCTCTTCCCTTCCACCTCATTTGAGGGCTGCACAGTATGCAGACGACCTTCTTGTTTACACTAGGGGTGGTGATGTTCCTGAGGCAATGACTCTCCTTGATGAAGCTATTGCTCCGCTGTCAGACTGGTTACGGCGAATGGGACTTGGTATTTCATCTACCAAGTGTGTGCTCTGTCCGTTCTCGTCTAAGAGGATTGAACTGGGGGATATCTTTATTGAGGTGGATGGTTCTCGTGTTGTTGGTTCTCTTGAACTTAAGTATCTGGGAATTCTTTTGGATTCCAGACTCACTTGGATTCCACATATAAAGGAAAATGTTTCTCGGGCCAGCAAGGCCATTAACGTCCTTAAGGTCATATCAAAGGTCAGTTGGGGGGCTGCTCCGGTTTTGGCACTTATGGTTTACAGGGGTTTAATTCGCTCGTACCTGGAGTGGGGTTGTCAGTTGTATGGATCTGCTAACTCGGCTGCGCTCTGTATGCTGGACAGGGTCCAGAACTCTGCTCTGAGGGTTGCTCTGGGGGTTATGAGCACGACGCCGGTTGCAATGCTTTTGTCAGAATCCAATGAGTTTCCCCTCATTTATAGACGACGATTGCTTACAAGACGTTTCATCATTCGAAATTTTTCTTGGCGTTTTAATCCCTTGATTCCAAAGTTACAGCTTCTTTCTGAGAGACTTGGATCTTCCACGTGCCGCATGCCTGTGACAATTGCTAGGGCTCCTTTGTTGAGTGCTTATAGTTCAATGCGGGGAATTTTGGATTTGTCGTTTAGATCTGATAGACCTGCTGATTTTGATTTCAGCTGGGAGATGATTACTATGAGGCCTGATGTCCAGGTGGATCTATTCCAGGAAAGGTGTGGGGAGGATGATTGTCCTTCGGAGGTCCTTGGTCTTATTCTGCGAGATGATTATTCGGATTTTGTAGCTGTGTATACTGATGGCTCGGCTTCTGTTGCGGAGACATCATTTGTTGGTAGTTCATTTTACATACCTGAGTCGAACTTTCGATTTGGTGTAGCTTTGCAGGACTTCTCTTCAGCTTATACTGCGGAAGCGTATGCCATACTATCGGCAATTCTTCACTCCAAGAGAATGAATATCCCGAATGTTCTTATTCTTTCGGATGCTAAACAGGTTCTCCATGATGTCAAAAATGTTTTTGGTAACGAGCCATCTTCCCAACTTGTCTACAGAATTCTCTCTGCCATTCATACTGCTAGTTTGAGGGGTCAAAGGATTTCCCTGATGTGGATTCCTTCCCATAAAGGGTTAATGGGTAATGACATTGCGGACCGTACAGCAAAAATGGCTGCTAGAACCGCTTTCAAGAAGAGGTTTGGTCTTCCTCGCCCGGATCTTTTGAGGCATTTTGATTCTCTTAGTCGAGATGAGGCTAGGGATCTATGGCCATTTTTTGGTAAACATCCGAAGGGATTGAGATACTTTTCTAGAGTTTTCTTCGAGACGAGGAGACCTTGGTTTGCTGGATCGAGAGCTTCTCGTACAGCCATTAACTTCATCACCCGTCTTAGGACGGGACACGTCGTTTGCCTTGATCACTTCAGCCGTCTGGGTTGGAGAATTGATCTTACTTGCCCCTGTGGGGAAGAGGACAGAACTTTAAAACATCTCTTCAATGAATGTCCTGTCCTGTCTCCAAACAGACCGGAGTTTTTTGGCTTTTTGGTACATAGGATGGGGATCGAGGACCCGGAAGATTTGGACCCTCTTGATGTGGTGCTGTCCCCTACGGATGAGATGGTTGAGGCTTTTGGCCGATTTATTGGCGGGAGTACGACCCGCATTATAATTTGACACTTTGTTCAGAGAATTTGACATTTTTTTTGTTGTACATTTTTGTTAAAATGCTCTGGGTTCTATTTAATTGTTGTTAACATTGCTTTCAAGTTTTTTTATTTTCTTTTAATTTGAGCTTGATTTTCTTGGCTCTTTTTGTTTTTTTTTGGTTATTTTTTTCCTTTCTTTTTGAGTTTTTTTTCTTTTTTTGGTTGATTTTTGGTTTCCTTTTCGTTCTTTTTTTTCTTTATATGCAAGCATGGTTTTTTTTTGCATTTGCCAACCTTCCCCCCGGGTGAACTGAGTAGTCTGGGCCTACGGTGGCGTTTATTGCGGAATTGACTCTGCTATGCATATTTATTTTGTTCTCATCGTTTTTTTTCTTTGGTTTTTGTTGTTTTTTTTTTTTTTTTTCTTTTTATTGTTTTGGTTTGATTTTTGGCTATTGTTTTTTTCTTATTTTATGCAATGGCACTTCATACGAATGTTATTAATGCATCTGTTCAACACAAGTGAACGTTGCTTAATGTTCAACACACACATTTAACTATATGTGATCACACACAGATATGGCTGTATGCTCTGCAATAGGCCACTAACAAGGAAAGAAGAAGAAGAAGAGTCATTGTCGCGTCCAGCTAAGTCGGCTCGCTAGCTGCACTTCAATTTTTGAAAATTTTTTTCTCAAAAACAAAAAATAACGTGTTCGCCAAATTTGGCATGTTATTTTGTAGTATAGTAAGCAATATTTATCTTTTTTTCAGCTTGATTGAAAGCCGATAACAGGTTTAAATATTAACAAACAAATTTATTTTTTAAATAAATTTATTAAAAAAGTTAATTTTTATTTAATTAATTTTTTTTCAAAAAATTTGATTCATTCTAAACAAAAAACATTCAGACAACTTTTTCTATAAGCAAAAATAAAAAAGTTATTCAAGTTTAAAAAAAATATTGCATTAATTTGTTAATGCAAATATCAAACAAAATATTCAATATTTTTAATTAATATTTGGTATAATTACATAGGCAAGCAAACTCTATTGAAAAATGAAATTTGAAAAAAATTCGAGAGTTGGCCCCTCAATCTCATATGAAACTCCTCAAGAATTTTATCAAAATTCTATTTATTTTTTCCCCGTTACAAACTCTAAAAAAATATCAAATACAGTGACAAAAAAATTTGTTGTTTTGTTGCATTATTCAGAATAAGAATCGAAAAATTCCCTTTTTTGAAAAAAAATTCCAATAAATTGGTCTTTTCTAAAAATAGTGGAGAAAGTCCAAAAAGTCTACTATCGGAGGCATGGTATAAAATAACAAATATATCTGCCAATTCTACACGGAGAAAAAAATGCTGTTGAATCAATGACATATGAGTTTGATTCATTGAATAGTGTCATAACGGGCTGCCAAACGTATATGCTGTTGTTTTGAAAGCACCGATTCTAATGATTCGATAGTATCACTTTTATTGAAACAAAAGCATATTTCTTAAATTGACAGCATACTATGTTAATTTGAAGGTATTCCTTTTGAATCAACGATCAAAATTTTTTAATTTAACAGTATATGCTTTTGAGTCAATGACTATAGTTTTTCAATTTAAAAGCATCATTTTTATGATTCAAAAATTTGTACTTTTAATTTTTTTAGTTGTTGCTATCGATTGAATAACACCATACTGTTAAGTCAATTCTTTTATGTGGTTAAAGATATACGAACGATAAATTGAAAAAATGAAATTTTTGTTCACATATTGTTTATATACTATAATTAATTCTCACACCTTTAACACAACACTTCTTATATACATCTTTTTTTCAATTTTACACACTAAACATACATATCTTTTTATATTTTTTTCATTTTTTCCAACAACAAACACACATACATACACATTCAAACACACTTTATATTTTTTTGAGTCTGAAAAATACGCTGTTCCCAATCGGTCACCCATCCATGTAGTAACCGCGACCAAACGTGCTTAACTTTCGTGATGGACGAGAACTGCCGCGCTGCAATGTAATACATTCGCTTCTTACATTGAGCAGTTACTTTGTAGTTAAATACCGTGCGCGAGATTTTTCTCGTGAATAAGGGAATTTATGTAGGGAATTAATATTTAACTAGTCCTTAATTCTTTAAAACAATTTAAATAATAGTTTTTTATATAAGAATCTCAAAAACGACAGGTTTAATAAACATATAAATAAGTGTCGATAAGTATTTCAATAAATTTAGCACCTGTCAATGTCTCAAATACATAGTGTCCTTATTTTTATAGCATATGCTATAGGCAGTCCGCTATAGCACCACTCATTGAAACGAAAGCATATGCTTTCATTTTCAAAAGCGCGCTTCTTTGGAGCAAACAACTTTTCATTTGATTCAAATTTACACGCATTTTCTTCAAATTTATCTATTAGATGCTTCAAATGAATAATGTCAATGAAGCAATAAATTATTCTGTTGCTATATATAGATGAACTATAGAAACAATTTGTAGAATATCATTAATTTAACAGTACCGTACTTTTAATTTAAACAGTTTCATTTTTTTGTTTTAAGCAATATGCTGTTCGATTAATAAATGTGTTATTGAATCAATAACGGGAAATTCAATAGCATGGAGCTATTTGATTCAACAGCACTTTTTTTCAGTGTATTAAATATTGATTTCCTCTAAATTACATTTTTAATTTTAATTTATACAAATTAATTTTATTCATATTTTATCAAAATTCTTCTTTTAAGATCATTTAATTTTTACTCACTTTGGAACGATGACAAGAAGGGTAGATAGATATTCACTTTCAAGAATAAAATGTTCCTTTTTCACTAAATCTGCCAAATTACGCGTCAGTAAACTACCTCTGTAAGTAATAATCAGATTAAATAAATACAATTTTATCAAAAATTAACTAATTAATTCAAAATAAAAATTATTTCAAAAAACTGCAAAAAAGTAAATACTTTTGCAAAAATTAGAAATAAGTAAAAAAAGGTCAAAATATCACAAAAATACATACGTTTGCTTCTTTTCCAGATTCTGTAAACTACCCTTTAAATTATTGTAAGTGGTTGACTTGGTCTTCAGGTCAGCATCTATCTGTCCAACTTGTTTACTGATAATATCCGCAATATTTCTCAATGATTGTTTAATTGGATATTTTGCCATGTCCCATTGAAATCGTGTTATGTAAGTTGGAAGATCACCTAATATGACCCAAAACAAATTAATAATATAATTTTTCATACTTTTTACGATTTTTAGTAACAAAACTACTTTATTGTGTGTTCCTTCAATTTTTTTTAATTCAAAAAAAGACAAAAAAATTTTTGAATAAAAAAAAATTTAACAATATAGTAGAATTTACTATTAGTTAATTTTTTTGTTTGGTAATAATTTCCAGTGATAACATGCACTTTCAAAATTATTTTTTAATTAAATATATAAAAATCATCAAAAATCTACTCAAATTTGTAATACAACATTAAAATAAACAATTAAATATTAAACTCCATAAAATGAGTATTTATTATGTGTCATGGTAACAAAGGTAAGGAACACAAGACAAACAATTAAAATAATTAATTATCACAATATTACGATAAAAATACGAGATATCTAGATATATACTAATGTTTTTTCCAAAATCTATATTTCTTTTTTTCTACCTAACAGTTTTCTCCATTTATTTACATTTTGTCTAATATTAACTAAATAAAAAATTAATAAAAATAATTATTAAGCAAAATAACTTTTTAAATTATTTTATAAAAAATTATTAAATTCCTTTTGTTCATTAATTTCCTAATAAATTTTCCTAAATAATAAAATAGTCAAAGAAAATCAAAAGTTATTATTTTTTATATTAAAATATGACAAACATTCCAAGTTTAAAAGTATAAAAAGAAGAAAGATTTCTCTACATAAAAATTTTATCTCAACAATTATTTTATACACTAATTCGCATTTTTATCACGTTTTTACTATTTTCTTTACTAACAATTTTTTTTACTAAAAAGTATTATGTTTTACTACAATTTTTTTTATTAAAAAACATTTTTTTAAATTAGATCAAATATAATACTTATCCTCAATTGAAAGGAGCATGCGAATTTATTTATTTTGTTTTGAATCGACTATTTGCTATATAATTACTTTTGTACATGTGAATCTATAATACAGACCAAGCAACAATTCAAAGCCGACGTGATTACCGAAATTGAAAATTTATTAAGATATTTGAATTTTATCTAATAAATATTCATTATAAATCAATATATATTATATTACATATAAAAAATTTAAAAGATATAAATAAATAACTAAGTAAGGAAATTAAAATTAAAAGTTACTTAGATTTTATATGGCTTGTGAGTTTTTTTAAACCTAACAAAAGTAGAGGGTTTTTTTCAAATTTACGTGAATTTGTTTTAAGATAGTTGACAATTAACAGTAAACTAAATAAATTATAAAAATAGTCAATTAATAAAGAATTAATAACAATAACTTTGATTTTTTTAATTGATAACATTAGAAACAATAAATTAATAAATAATATAAAATAAATATTAAAAATATGTAAGTTGTTACAAAAATATAAATAACGTGTATGACACTATAAACAAAAAAACATAAATAATATACAATGAATGATAAAAATATGTAAATAATATTACACAAAAACAGAATTTGTACTGAGAATAGTTCAATTCTTGTGAAATTATTAATTATTTCGATTCTTTGAAAATATTAAAAATAATTGAATTTGAATAATTTTACTAAAATTTTCAGAAATAATTGAATTCTCTTCTATAAGATTTAAAACAATAATTCAATTCTCGTAAAGAATTTATTACTTACAAAAATAATTTAATTTTTGTGAAGAATTTTTTTACAATTCCTAAAAAATATTTTCATTTTGTCGAAAATTATCCAAATTTTATACAAATTTTTGAACACAATTGTGTTCATTTTCTAAAAAAATTTTATTAAAGTTTATAAAAAATTAAACTCTTTCAAATAATCATATTATTAAAAAATGTTGTATTGGAGGCATTTCAGATCAGAAATATCAAGATTTGTCAAGGGTTGGCCGATTTTCGCGAAACTTCGTGGAATTATAGTTCTATATAAGAGACTTCTTTCCTCCAGAAAAAAATAAAAATTGTTGAAGATACGCCATTTTTAATTTTAATATTAATTTTACAAAATTTTGAATATAGCTCGGAATACTGTTTATGGATTTTGATGAAATTTACACATTTTTCAGGTAAAAGTATTGGAAATTTTAATTTAGACCGCGATCCAACCTGTAATTTTCGCCTATAGATGGCGCTTTACATTTCACTTCCTCAACACAGTCGTTTTCACTCTGTTCTAGAGTATACTAGCTTGCTTTTGTAAACCATTCCTTCTATCATTAAATAAAGCTATTTGTATTGCTTTTAAGTCAGTGTTTTAGTTCATTCGTATTGCTATTGTCCTATTTTAATAGTCAATAGGTTATGGGCCCAGTCGGTAGCGATTCTATTTTGAAAAACTAAATCTTTCGTCAAGACACATCAGACGCGCTTCGTGTGGACATTTTGGCTTTTTTGCATCATTCTCGCACGTGTAGCGAATTGACATGTGGGGATACGCGAATAGAACTATCGTAAAACCTGTAGGACACAGAACGACGCGGTATCTCAAGTGGCATCCGATGAATGGACTTCAGCAGACTTAAAAGCTCAGTCAGATATTATCCTAGCTATAAAACCAAGCGAACTAAAGCAAATTAAAAATTACCAGAGCGCTCGTGAAATTTGGATGAAACTAGAGACTATAAAGCAGTCCAAAGCTTCGGTGCAAAAGGTGGCTTTATTAAATAAATCGGAGTGGCTATTTGGCCAGTGAACTGACAGAATAAAGTGGTTGAATTATTTGGCCAGTGAACTGGCAGAATAAAGTGGTTGAATTATTTGGCCAGTGAACTGGCAGAATAAGTTAGTTTGCTTATTTGGCCAGTGTATCTAAAAAAAATACACAATTAATATCTAAAACTGGCCGAATAAAAAGGGGACCCTATTTGGCCAGTCAAAATAAACAGTTTTTAATATTATTATAATGCATCCTTCCTCCATAATACTTTATTAAAAAATTTATTAATTTTTTTTGTTGGAAGGGGGTTGGTTTTGGGTTCGATACCTTCCAGTACCAAATATAAAGTCAATTGACATTATATTAATGGTACTGGAAGGTATCGAACCCAAAACCAACCCCCTTCCAACAAAAAAAATTAATAAATTTTTTAATAAAGTATTATGGAGGAAGGATGCATTATATATTAATTAAATTTAATTACACGCTTTATTTTTTCAGAGTACTATGTTATATAAACAAATATTCAACATATGTATTTAAATCTCATAGGCTCTTTATTAATACACTGGCCAAATAGTAAAACTATCTTATTCTGCCAGTGCACTGGCAGAATAATTTAATCATCTTATTCTGCCAGTTTTTTTCTTTGATGTATAATCACCATGTATTACTCGTCACTGGCCAAATAATTAAACCACCTTATTCTGCCAGTTCACTGGCCATATAGACGTGGTCTAAATAAATTTAATATCTCGAAAGATGCACGACGTTGACGATGCTCATGAACACTCTCGTGTATTTTTCGATAATTCACGAGGATAAAGCAGAAGTCATAAGCCGCGAAGAAAAAGTGCTAATAAACGCGATACATGAAAATAGATTCTACTATCTACAAAATTCCCCAAGAAAAACTCCTTCGAAGACTGGCATCAGAAGATGAGTCATTTAAATTTCGCGTTTATTCGAGAAGCTGTCAAATCGGGATCTGTTCGCGGAATTATTAATGAAGACAAAATTTTGAATGGAGAGTTTGACTTCAAGGGAAGATGTGCTGATTGCCCTTTCCAAAAATATCCAAAAGAGTGACAAGTTTGGGTGGCTTCATTCACTCTAATCTATATGGACCAATGCGGTTGGAGTCAATGGAGGAAAAAGTTATATTTCGTGACTTTTATTGATAACGTCACAAGATGGTCCGAAGTGAGGTTAATTCGACACAAAAACGAAGCATTGACTGATTTTGAAAAATACAGAACTCTCGTGGATACGCAAAAGGGACGAAAAATAAAGCAACTCCAGTTCAACAACGGAAAGGAGTACAGGGTTGCCACAAAACATCGATTTTAAAATTCCATGACTTTTCCAGGTTTTCCAGACCATTTTTTAAAAAATTCCAGACCCAAAAATAAAATTGTTTTGGTATGTTTTTAGCTATAATTACGACAAAAAAATAATATCCTTCAAGTAAATTGTTAATAAAATAAGTTATTAATATTTAATTTTATTAATAACAAAAATTTTAGTTAAAATTTGTGAGATTATTTGAGATACGCTCCGAAGAAAGGTGAGGAGAAAATCTCTTTAAATTAAAAAATTTAGTTTAGTTCAGAATTTTTCACAATTAAACAAGTATTTTAAACATTTTAAAAACATTTTATGAAACTGAAGTTACCTACATTTATTCAATGACAATTTTTTTCTTTTAATAATTATTTATTTTAATGTTAGAATCACTTTAAAAAATTTCCAAAGATGGAAGTCGGGGAAAATTAGTAATTTTCATTTTTACACGAATTTTCAAAAACCATATATTTCAACAACATTATTATTTCCTCACCTCATAAGCAATTTTTTCTTTTAGTAATTATTTATTTTAATGTGAGGAATCATTAAAAAAAAATTGTAAGAGGCTAAGGCAAGGAAATCAGTGATTTTTAATTATTTTTGTCGTGGATTTTCCAAATATCCCGAAATTTTAACTAAATTATTATTTCCTCGCTACAGAAGCCATTTTTTTATATTGCTAATTGTTTATTTTTTAATATGGATGCACTTGCAATTTTTTAAAGGGCTTCTTACATTAAAAAACAATTATCAAAAGGAAAAATTTTCATTACATAAAACTTGTTAACTTCAGTTTCATAACATTTTTTGGGTTTCTAAAATGTATTAATTTAAAAAAATTTTAAAGGAAGATATTGACTAAAAGAAACTAAAATTTAGAAATGCCATATTCATTTCAATTGTAAGCACTAAATTTAAAATCAAAAAGTTGTATAATGTCAACTTGAAAACTTGAAATTTTTACGACTCAATTACAAAAAATTGAGTTTTTAGTATCAGGTTGAATAAAAATTCCCTGACAATTCCAGGTTTTCCATGACTGAATAAAAATTCCATGACAATTCCAGGTTTCCCAGGCCCGTGGCAACCCTGGAGTACGATAACGAGAAATTCTTGAAGACTCTGCAGACACACGTAATAACACGGCGAATGACGGCTCCGTACAACGCCGAACAAAACGGTTAAGCAGTTTCCGAAAAATGATTTTTTTCAAAAAAGTATTTTTTGGCAGAACTACATATTTAAAAAATCTGCCAAAAATTATATATTAACCCAATAACCCCCAAATGACTAAAATTTTTACTTAAATTTCACCACACGATTTGAAGTATTTTTAGGTAATAAATTTTAGCAGCAATGAGGTATTGGTAGTTTCGGGGGTTGCTCTTCAAGATTCTAAAAAAATCAATGCAATTTTTTTTAAAAATATTTTTATTTACAACTAAAAAATTTTTTAAACCTTTATTAAGTATGCTATTGGTGGGCAAAATAGTTGTACTTTCAAAATATAAAATAGAGAAACTTTGATTTCAAGATGGCCATTTTAAACATACAAAAGCTGCCATTGGATTCGACATCAGCGACTCCGAAAACCCCCGATTGACAAATTTTAAGCGAAACAACCTATATGCTAAAATTTATTACCTAAAAATACTTCAAATCGTGTGGTGAAATTTAAGTAAAAATTTTGGTTACTAAAAATTTTGCTGCTAAAATTTATTACCTAAAAATACTTCAAATCGTGTGGTGAAATTTAAGTAAAAATTTTAGTTACTAAAAATTTTTTTAAACCTTTATTAATGTTAATGGGTTAAAGAGGAAATTCTAATTAATTTTTAAAAAATTAAATTTTTAACTTTAATACAAAAAAAATTTTTGTACCCTTTGCAAATCGTGATATTTTAGACGTGAAATACATCATTGCAAAAAATTGAATTTTTACCTTAAATTTTGTTACAAACTTCAAAAATATTTGGATTCTTTCAAATAACAAATTTATTAAAATTTTTGAAAACAATATTAAAATCTTTTGAAGCATTTAATTAAAATTGCATTTGAAAATAAATAAATCTTTTAACGAAAAATGTTATTAAATTTTATCAAAATAATTTATTTGTTTTGAAGACTTTTATTAAAGTTGAATCTTTTTAATTAAAAATCTAAAATTATTCAAAAAATGAAGTTGATATTTAAAAACAAAATTTTTGAATTTATATAATAATAATAAATTAAATTCTGAGTATTGCTCGTTGGAGTGCATATAATTTTCTAGTTATTTATACTATTCATAAAAACTAAAAGCGTAACTTTTATAAAATTCAATTATTTTTTTAATGTTAAAATAAAATTATCCGGAAAAATAATTCAATGGGTTGTACGAATTTCGAACTATCGTTTTGTTACCGACACGAAAGGTTCTATCTATTCAATGCAAGTTCACAATGATCTAAGTTTTTGTTTCCTGTAACAAATAATTTAACTGTTAAAATGAAATTTTTCTTTACAGTAATTTGAAATTTCAAATCCTTTAATCAAATCGAGCAATCTAAATAAATGAATGAATTTTCAATTAATAAATTGTTATTTTGTAATTTTATTGAAATATATAAAAAAATATATGTACACGTCAATAAAAATGTGAAAAAGTAATTTTTGATATATTTATTTGGTTATGTTCCAATTTGAATTTTCACCAATGATATTTCAGAAATATAAAACATTAAATAAATAATACATGGAAATAATAAATGATAAATTATAAAAATTGCATTAAAAAATTGGTAAAGTAATAAAATAAAACCGCTGCCAAGTTATAAATTTTTGTTATAATTTTGGTGCTCATTTCATTCGTTTTCGTAAATCTTGTTGTGTTTATTTCATGAACACTTTGCTTCCTCATAGAGATATTAATAACAATAAAGTATAAATTTAGAACAATTATTCTTAAGTGCTGTAATATTTTTTTCTCTTTATTTAATACTTTCACATGAAAATTTTTTTTTTCACAATTTCTGTTTTTTAAAATATCAATAACTTCTTTATCTCTAATCGAAATAGCTTCAAAAATAGGTCAATCGAAGGGGTTTTTAATGCTCTACAAGTTGGTAACTATGGTTTTAATGTTATTTCTACATTTTTCAACAAAATTCTCAAAAAAGTCTTATTTTCCAAAATTTTTGATTTTTAAAAGTTTAATATCTCCGGTGAATATGAACGAAAACTTTATTAATCTATCTCAAAGTACTCTCATTTTATGTCCGCAGATGAGACCTACAATTTAAAAAAAAATTCAGCCCAAAAGCTCTTTATTATTTGGAGATATTTATGAAAATGTGATGTTTACACACACGCACACACACACACATACGGAATGACATTTTGTAAAAATGTCATTTTTGAACTCCTGAGGTCAAATAACATAAAGATATGTTAAAAAATCGAACCTGAAAAATTTTGGTATTACAATACTTCCTCAGTATGAGGAAGCAATATAATTAAGAATTAAATAAATATCTTTATCATTATATATAATTTATAAATATTAAAATATTAAAAGTTTTGAACAAATGAGATGTAAATTAAATTGAAATTAAATTTTTTCTTTATTTTATCTTTATAATTATTTATAAATATTAAACTCTAATTAATAAAATAAAAGATAACAATAAACATAATAAATTTCGCTAGTTGAAATATTAAAAATATTGAAAAAATAAAATATAAATTAAACAGAAAAAATTGTGAATAATTAAAAACATGTGGTAATGATAGAACGTCCAAGTGCCCGTCCTGCCGGAAGGATGTTCCGAAAATAAGGCTTTTAAAAAAAGGGAATTCAATTTTTCTTTTCCGGAACTCCTTGGGATTAAAGTAGACGAAAAGACGAGAAAATCCATACATTTGACTTTTTAAAATAATAATATTAAACCATTTTTCAAAGCCCTCAAACTTGCTGTTTCTAAAAAGTAAAAAAAACATTTTTTCGTAAATTCAATGTAAAATCCACAAAAATCAATATATTTTGGCCGGTCTTGTCTCTTCTTCTTCAAAAACGTTTAAAGAATGAAACCTATATGTTTAATTTAAAAAAATTCATTTTTAATGTTTATCAGCAAAATTGCGGCCAATTAAATAAAAACTCTCTTCAAATTTTCTTTATAAAATTAATATGGAAGCAGATAAATACAAAACAAATATATCGTTGGAAAGGTAATGAAACAAGCTTTCCAATGATGTAAATATCAAGTTTCTAAATTGATATGCCTAGGCTTGGTAGCCTTTTAAACATAGCGAAAAGCGTCCTGCCGGCAGGACCGGGTTCCATCATTTTGTGACTAAAAATTATATAAATTTTTGGAAAATTCAACTTCTTTAAGCTACCCTGCTCTTCGGTTTGAACTAAAAAGCTCGACATTTACATGGTCTGAAAGCTTGTTTCATCACCTTTCCAACGATATATATTACTTTTTGTTTATGTCAATCCATGTTAGTTTTATTTAGCGATTTCGGACGGACTCACCTGAGTCTTTTTGGTCCTGCCGGAAGGACGTTGGACGTTCTATCATTAATGTCAAATTTAAAATTTATTTTCATTTTTAAACATAACGTATTTTTAAATTCTTGAAAGAATATTAACACAACTCAGAAAATTAAATATAATATAGTGAAAGACTGAAGTCTTTTTTTTCGCTTTCATCTTTATCATTCTCAGGTTCCGAGTAATTTACATCAGGGTTTTTAGTCGAACTTAGTGAATTGTAAAATTCGTTATATTTAGAAGAAATCGTTCCATTTGCGCATAACGTTAAAAGACCTTTTAGTTTTTTCTTTTCTATAGGAATACTACCAGTGTAAGCTTTAGGAGTAAGTTTGAAAATATACAGGACGGTGCTGTTTTCCCAAATTGCACATTGATCACATGTCTTTTTTTTATTGATGAAAGCTCAAGTTAAATTTACGATTAAAAACATCTCGGTATTGTCGCTCTGTAGCAATTTTCTCAAATTTTTCTTTTGCTCATTCCAGGTACAATGAGTGCGTTTTTCTAACAGATAGGCCTTCTTCTAAATACTCTCTGTTTGAGTCTTTTCTTGAATAATGAGATGGTACTTTAGGAAACAAAGAAATGTGTTCTCTGATTCCGTCTTTTAAACTCTCTGGTATCTTAGACCTATTTTTCGTAAATTTTCCGCGCATGTCAGGTTCAACGGTTCCGCTATCACTGACTTTTAAATGCTGTAGTAGTCTACAATCAGAGAAAAAGTTCATTTCACTTAACCAAACTTTTTAGTTAACCTATTTTATTTGTTACGATAAAACAATTTCGTTGATTTAAATAAAAATTTGGTTCATTCTAATAAATACGTAAAATTTGTTTGGTTATCCAAAAGAAATTTTTTATTTGAAGGTGTTTGTTTCATTTTAAAAAATTAGTGTTTTGAATAGAGAATATTATTTAGTTGAATACAATTTGTTTGATTCAACCAAATCATTTTATTGGAGTCAAACAAAAATATTTACTTGTCTCATAAAGTACATGTGTGAATTTAAAAATGGCGATCTCACTTGTCTATACAGTCCGCGTTCGCGTCAAATTCATTATAGTTATATCGCGGTAAATCGAAGAAACAAAATTATAAGTGTCGGTTAAATAATTGCAATGTGTTTATTGTAAGACTTGGTGTATATTTAATTTGTGCTAGTGAAAAGAAAATATCCAATAAGTTTTTGTGAAGTTTTCAGTTGGTTATTTAAAAAATAAACTTTTTTCAGAGTGCAAGTATCAAAATCATGTATAATATGTTTAATGTAATATTTTAAATGTTTTTTATTATTAAGTAATTTTGTGTACATGAAGAAACAATTATATAATATTTTATTTAATTGTTACTTATTTTCCTCTAATAATGTTTGAATTTCCTAATTTAATATTTTCTAGCATACATATTATTGGTTAATTTATGATTTATTGTATACATATAATTTTAAAATAACAATAACTATAAATAATAAATTATAAATCAACGAATAATATGTACTAGAAAATATTGAATTTGGAAATTCAAACATTATTACAGGAAAATAAATAACAAAATTAAGTAAACAAAAACATTTATTTAAATGAACCAAATACGTTAACTAAAACTATTTATTTGAATCAAACAAATCTTTTCTTTTAAAATAAACAAATTTTTTGGTTATATGAAATAAAAATGTTTGGTTAAGTGTAATAACCATTCGGTTAATACAAATAAACGTATTGGAAGAAATTTTTTGGTTGAATCAAACAAACGTTTGGTTGACTGTATAGCAATGCATTTATTTGGTTGATTCAACCAAAATTTGGTTGTTTCGAACGAATTTTTTTCTGAGTGTAATTAGAACTGATTCCTAGCGTGTCTAGCTTTGCAAACTCGAATTTTATTGCCTTTCATACTTAAAAAATATTACGTCAAAAATTGGCAATATTGATAACCAAAAATCTCACGTTGATTGTATTAGACAAGAGTGCTATTCATTTTTTTAGATAGATCACTTTTCATTAGAACAAATCTCATGAATTAGGAATTTGTCAAATTTATTTTTAAGTTTAAAAAAAATTGATTTTATATTAAATTAAGCATAACAGACTTAGAAAGTACTTAAATTTCGAAATCGTTTGACATTATTAATTAAATTATGCAAAAAATGCAGTTAAACATTTTCTTATCGAGAACAAATAGTTAGATCATTGTGAACTTGCATCGAATAGATAGTATGTACCTTTTTGTATCGGTAACAAAAATATAATTCAAAATTTGTAGAACCCATCGAATTTATAAATAAAAATTTTTTAATTGTTTTTCAAAAATTAAATTAATTAAAATAAAAATTTTAAATTATTATTCTCTGAAATACAAAATTCAAAATTAAATAAGATGTTATTAATATTTCTAACTGCTGTACAACAAAATTCATAATTTTCTTATGAATACTGAGTCAGGGTCCATGAACTGGCCCCCTGTTTCACCAACATTCTTAAAAATGAAAACTAATTATATTTTTTTGCAGCTATTATGGTACATGATGATATCCTAAAAGGATTTTAAAAAATGTTATTAATTGAAAAAGTTATAAACAATTAAAGTTTTATGCACCATTTTTCAAAAAAATTCGTAGATTTTAGAGATTATTTTAAAAAATTGGACAAGTGCGAGTTGAACTCGCACTGCAATGGCGGGTTCCGTACACAAATATTAAAACAATACTTGCAACATTCATCAATATATGGTAGAATTAAAATAAACAATTAAAAAAATATATTTAAATCATTTGATAAAAGAAAATAATTGATACCTGAAGTCTGATTGTGGATTCATATAGTGTGGGGTGGTTGTATGAATATGTATATGTTTCCCACTCGAGATTTCTCATGCTGCGCGTTATAAACAATTTTGAAGGTGCCGAAAAACAGTTTTTTGATGACCGTTCTTTCCCATCAAATTATAGGGGAAAAAGTTGTTAATAAAAGTTATAGAGCTCGAAAATACCTTTAAAATGATGGGTCATATGTTAAAATTGGTCCATTTGTTTACTTGCAAATGAATTTAAACCACTAAAAATGGTACTTTCTTATTTGTTTAATAACATGAACAAAAGTTAACAAATTCTTTCTATATTCTACAAAAATATACCTCTCAAGACCCTTAAGACATGTGCCAAATTTGAATCCGATTCGATAAATTGTTTATCAGAAATTTCATTTGTTAACTAAAAACATGGTTTTTTAAAATGGAATTTCTACATTTTTGGCCGGATGAAAATCAATTTTTTTTGTTGGGTTCTCTTCATGAAATGCCAATCTATCAATCACAATTTGTAACAAATTGAATTTTTACAAAAAAACTAGTTTTTGGGGGGGGAGAAATTTTTGGCTTATAAACAAATGAACACTACATCAACAATTTTTACTTTAACAATTTGGCATAAACGCCATTTGATTACTTATTCTTTTCTGCAAATTTTGCAAAAAAAAATTTTGATCTAGGTCAAAAGGGGGGGGAGTTAATTTTTTTTTCAAAAAATTCCTGAACCTTTAATTATTAATATTTTTTATTTTTTTTATTATATTTGTTTAGTTGATTAGTCATACTAATTATAAAAAAATCAATCAAAAACAAATAAAAAATTTGAATTCCTGAGAAAATTTTAGCCCAGTTTAAAAAAAAATGATCAAAATTCATCAATTTGTTTGAATGTTATGACAACTTTTACGAATTTGAAAGTTTGAATTCAACTTTAGCGCGAGCGACTGATGATGTCCCCCACTATGCATCCTAGAGCATCTAGGCTGCTCAAACGTTGCATTCGAACGTTGCATACTTTTGAAAAATATTTTTACGAACAAGAAGTGCATAGATGTTTAGATTGATTTTTTTATAATTAGTATGACTAATCAACTAAACAAATATAATAAAAAAAATAAAAAATATTAATAATTAAAGGCTCAGGAATTTTTTGAAAAAAAAAATTATCTCCCCCCCCCCTTTTGACCTAGATCAAAATTTTTTTTTGCAAAATTTGCAGAAAAGAATAAGTAATCAAATGGCGTTTATGCCAAATTGTTAAAGTAAAAATTGTTGATGTAGTGTTCATTTGTTTATAAGCCAAAAATTTCTCCCCCCCCAAAAACTAGTTTTTTTGTAAAAATTCAATTTGTTACAAATTGTGATTGATAGATTGGCATTTCATGAAGAGAACCCAACAAAAAAAATTGATTTTCATCCGGCCAAAAATGTAGAAATTCCATTTTAAAAAACCATGTTTTTAGTTAACAAATGGAATTTCTGATAAACAATTTATCGAATCGGATTCAAATTTGGCACATGTCTTAAGGGTCTTGAGAGGTATATTTTTGTAGAATATAGAAAGAATTTGTTAGCTTTTGTTCATGTTATTAAACAAATAAGAAAGTGCCATTTTTAGTGGTTTAAATTCATTTGCAAGTAAACAAATGGACCAATTTTAACATATGACCCATCATTTTAAAGGTATTTTCGAGCTCTATAACTTTTATTAACAACTTTTTCCCCTATAATTTGATGGGAAAGAACGGTCATCAAAAAACTGTTTTTCGGCACCTTCAAAATTGTTTATAACGCGCAGCATGAGAAATCTCGAGTGGGAAACATATACATATTCATACAACCACCCCACACTATATGAATCCACAATCAGACTTCAGGTATCAATTTTGGCAAAAAATGACTACTTTTTTCACAGGGCGACTGGACTATATACTAATAAACCCATTTTCAGATAATTAGATCAAATAATGTAGAAATTAGAAGAAAAAAAATTTTTTCAAAAATCTTTTGTTTTTTCTTGACAACGCTATGGCCATTATTACATAGCAAGTTCACTATATTTTTCCTGTAATATTCACGTTAAAATACACTAATATGCCAAATTTTAGCCCTCCATGTTGAATAGTTTAGAAGTTAAGTGGGGGGAATGGTCACTTTTTGTGCATTTTTGGCCAAAAATCTTGTTATTTCCTTGACAACGGTATGGTCATCACCTCCAATCACATTCTCTATATTTTTCCTGTAATTTATGAGTAAAAATACGTATCTGTACCAAATTTAAGCTCTCTAGGTCAAATAGTTTAGCCGCTAGGGGGGGGGCACGATTTGGCTACGGACACAAGAGTCTCACCAATAGGGTTCCGTCGGTACACCGAACGTGTACGGAACCCTATAAATTATTTCAAGACCAGGTTTGAATTGACAAATATATGTACTTTTAAGAAATTTTTGTTAAATTGGAAAAAAATAATTTTTAATGCAAAATTCGGTAATTTTTCATAGACAAATGCAGTTATTTTAGTGTTCCAAATCGAAAAATGAAATTTTTTTTTAAATTATTAATCCTCAAACTCTCAAGAAGAAGAACGTTAAAAAAATTTAGTATTATCTAATTTTGAGCAAATGGCAAAAGTTTTTGTTGTGCGCTGCTGTGCCTTTCCGGTCCCTGCGCGAACCCTGCCGCGTCGCACTGCATGCAGTGGATTTTTTTTACAATTCATTGTTTAAAAATGTCTACAGGCCACAATTTTTAACCGATTTGAGTGTTCTTTGTTTTAAATTAAAGGGGAATAAATTATTAAGACATCCCTTGATGTCGATTTTTAAATTTTTGTTAGTGATGCACGTCGGACAAGACGATCGGGAAAACACGATTACGATAAAAGTGATCGTCTTTTTAAACATTATTATCGTTCGGATCGTCATCGGATCGACAATCTCGACAAAATGTCGATTAAAAGAACTATGTGTCGAAACTGTAATTTGATTGAATAAAATTATTAGATTTTAATTTTGATTATTTAATAATAGAAAAATCAACAAAATTGTTATCAATATTAAAAGATTTAATAAACAGTGTAAATGTTACTCTTGGAGTATATGAATTCATGGATTAAAAGTTTTTGAATTAATTTAAATTGTAATTTAAATAAGTTAAAACTTAAACTAAAATAAATATATTTTTCAAAATAAATTATTTTTTATTATACTATTATTGTAAATATGGTGACTAAATTCTAATTTTTAGGTAATCACAATTGTTTAAAAAATATTTAAAATAATTAATGAATTTTTATTACGTCGAATTTTATATTTCATTTAACCCTCCGTCACACATTTTAGAAACAATTATATCATCAAACACGTTTAGAGGGAATCCTTTACCAAGTTGTAAAATAATCAGCATTACAACATAAACGAAGGAATAAATAAAAATTTAGTTTTAACACATACTATCAAATATGTATTAAATTATTCTAAATTATAAAATTAATTTTCAGTTTCAAAAATAAAAATTAAATACACGAATGCGCACATTCATGAAGGAATTTCACTTTACATGTAAAGTGTCAAAATTTGTGAAGTGAGCCATCATTTTTGGATAGGTGAGTATTTTTTATAATTTTAACTTTTTTCTACTCTATACGATGAAACAAAAATATAAGTGGAACAGTTTTGCGAAATTTTAATTTTTACAATAGTTATTGTTAATAACATTTTTTTGTATTAATTTTGAAATTATTAATTATCTATCGTTCTACAAAAGGAATCAATTTGATTTTTGGAATGGATAATAAGGAATTATACTAGGGTCATTTGGGGTAAATGTAAACGCGGGGTAAATGTAAACAGTAGATGTTTCAGCTAAATTTACAAATTAAAAAATAAGTACGACGGCAATTTTTAACCTTAGCTCACCTACAAGATGTTCTGACTATTGCCAATATTTTATTTTGACAATTGGCAATGCCCTAGTGTAAGTTATCTTTTAATGCAAAAAAGTTTGAAATTGAAAATTTTTCTGTTTCAGTATTTTGTCTCGCATTTGCATAAAAATATATTTAAAAATCAAACAAAAATATGTAATTCTTCCTTATTCATGCCCCAACAAAAATTAACTTTGATTTTTGATTTTCGTCAATTTAGTTAATAAATAATTAAGTGTTCACATTTACCCCGAGAATTCGAAAACTCGGGGTAAATGTAAACAGTACTCCAACTACATTTTAAAAGAAAATAATTAAATAAACTATTAGATCCGACATTTTGAAATTTAAAAATTCGATTTTAGATTCTTATTCAGCAACCTTAAAAACTTCTTTTTACCAAGTTTAATGAAAATCTATTAAAATTTTTTCAAGTTATTCAAGTTTTTACATTACTAATTTTGTAATGGTTGATTATTTATTTTACATGATACATTGTCAGTCAACTGGTTGATTTACTATACGTCTACGAATAATTTTTTTTAGTTTTTCCATCCCTTAAGACAGTAGAATGCTTGAAATAACTTGTTTCTTAAACCTCGCTTAACTACAGAAGTGTTTACATTTACCCCGAATTTTAGGCAAATTTCTAAATCTTGGGGTAAATGTAAACAGTCAGTTGTAGACGATTCAGGTGCATCAATATTTTTTTGAACCTCATACAATTTTTCTAGGGAGCTCTAGTAACAAGTTCATGCAAAAAAAATCCGCCCATTTTACCTTTTAACAAAAAAAACTGACGTTTTTCGTAAAAAATAGATAAACCGTTTACATTTACCCCAAATGACCCTACTTTTGATTAATATTTGTTATTACATAAAATTTTAAAAATTGTGAAAATTATAAACAATTTATTTAAACAATTAAAAATATTTTTATGTTCTCCCAACATTTTAAAGAATTTTTTTATTGAATATTACTCCTTTTTTAATCATGAATAATCACAAAAAAAGAAAAGTGAGTATTCTTAATTAGGTAAAAAGTTATTCAGGTTTTTCTCTGAGCGCGCACAGTGGGGCGAAATAATTTTTTTTGGACAAGTCAATGTGGGATAAACAATAGTCAATTATTTATCAAATTGTGAAGAATTATAAAAGATAGGATCAGTCCATTATATTTCAACCTGAAGCCGTTGCGGCCTATTTTTTAAAAAATCTCATAATTTGTAAAAATGATGTTTAATATCCATAGAATTCATTTTTGAGAATTATTTTATACAATTTTTTGAATTAAACTTAGAATTTTAATTTTTTAAGTTGAGTTTCACAGAAAAAAGGTTAGATTGACAGTTATGAAAATTTAATAAAGAAGCATGGAAATAATTTAGATAATACAAATTTCTTGATTGATTTTTGTTAAAAATGGGCTTATTTACTTGAATAAATAGATTATTATGCAAACATACCTAAAATAATATAATAGATAAAAATTGATTTAAAAATTTACCTATGAAATGTCAAAAGTCACTGCATTTTAATTACATTTTTCTAAAAAGTTTATAAATATTAACAAAATTTAATACTACATAATGTAAAGTACTTTCAATGTACTTTCATATTATGTGCTAACTTTTTAATTTTATAATAAAGAAATATGAAAAATTTTACCTTTAATATTGAGTGTTTCATGATTTTCAGAGATTTTAATCACTTATTTCTTCTCAGGTGCAAGACGAAAAAATCCATTTTTTGTCTTAATATTTAAGTTTGACCTTCTTTTCCATTCTATTTGGTGATGGATAATGAGCTACTTTTCAGTTTAAATTTAGTTTAAAAAATCTGCTTCCAAAAGCGAGTTTGTTGGTTAAATAGCAGGTAATTTTATAAAACTGAAGTTGACTATCACAATAGTCTTGCAAAAATCAGGGTGTCTACTAACCGGGAAATCCGGGAATTTAATTTAACCGGGAATTGAACGGGATTTTTAAACAAATCCGGGAATTCTTTCACCAAAATTAAAAAAGTTTTATTATTTTAACTTGTTTTTAAAAAAATTACTTTTTATTTCAATTTTTATAGATATTTATACTCTTCTCTAACTTTGAATTAGTTAAAAAAAATTAATTTGATAGTAAAAATCAAGCACTAATTCAAAGATTATGTAAATAAATTTTAAAAAATTATGGTGTTAATAGAAATATTGAGAAATTCTACTGAAAATATGTAATTGAATTTCTTAAAGAATTTTTTTAGAAACTTTTTAACAATTAAAATTTTCAAAGTATTTTAATTTAATAATTAATTAATAATTAGATTTTATAGTCACATTTTAATGAATTCATGTTTCTTAGTGCGAAGATTAATAATTAAAATTTTTATATGATCCCAAAGTTTTAAACGTTCAAATGAACGAAATATTTTTTATTGAAGATATTTTAATAAATTACTCATGATTAAAAAATTTAAAAACTAAAATTTTATATTTACAAACTAAGTAATTAATTTTTATGCAATAAAAATTTAATTTTTAGAAGAAATAAATAAATTTCGTTCATTTGAACGTTCAGAACTTTAGGATCTTATTTTTATTAGTTAATTTAAAAAAAAATATGAACTTCAAATTTTTTAATTAAAATTGAATTCTCGCAAATTTTTTTTTAATTCTGAAAAATAAAATTGTTGACATTTTTCAATTCCATTGTTGCAAGATAATTTAATTTTTCTAAACAAATAATTGAAAATTTTTGAAATAATTGAAATTTTTTTACAATTTATTTTTAGATAATTTAATTCTTTGAAAGAATTTTAATTTAAATTTTTCGAAAAATTATATTATTCTATTATTATTTAATAGTTATAATTATTGAACTTCTCTTAAATTTTTATAATTTCAAATTTCTGAATGTTCAAATAAATCATATTTATCATTTCTTAAGCAAATTTAATGTTTATTACTTAATAAGTAAATAATTAATTATCACTGCTTTTTTTAAATTGTAATAAAATTCTTCACAGGAATTAAATTATTTTCATAAATAATATCATTCTTTGGAAGGATTTCAATTATTTTTGTAAATTCTTTGCAGAAATTCAATTATTATCAATAGAATTGTAATAAACTTGAAAAAGAAAATTTCCAATTATAATTATAAACAGGCAAGATTATTTTTAAAAAATTATTTTTCAAATTTTCAATTAAAATTATTATTTATTTATGTTCGAAATCAAATTTAAATTTAAATTTTATGAAAAAAGAAAACCGGGAAAAAATTAGGCCATAACCGGTAAAAACCGGGAAATAACCGGGAATTTTGTTGAATGAAAATAGTAGACACCCTGAAAAATCTACTTGTATTTAACCAAAAAAATGCGTTTTTTCAGCAGATTTTTTAAACTAAATTAAAACTAAAAAGTAGCTCATTATCCATCACCAAAATTTAATAGAATGGAAAAGAAGGTCAAACTTAAATATTAAGACAAAAATAGTATATTTCGTAACGAGTGCGAGTAGTTGTCAAGTTTGGAATGAGCACTTTTTTTGTAACAAACTGTAGACGAAGCGAAGCTTCGCCTACAGTATGTTCCAAAAAAAGTGCTCGTTCAAAAATTGGCAACTGCTAGCACAAGTTACGAACGATATTTTTCATAACAAGGTGCAAAAAAGTGCCCTTTTTTGCACCGCGTTATGAAAATGGATTTTTTCGTCTTGCACCTGAGAAGAAATAAGTGATTAAAATCTCTGAAAATCATGAAACACTCAATATTAAAGGTAAAATTTTTCATATTTCTTTATTATAAAATTAAAAAGTTAGCACATAATATGAAAATACATTGAAAGTACTTTACATTATGTAGTATTAAATTTTGTTAATATTTATAAACTTTTTAGAAAAATGTAATTAAAATGCAGTGACTTTTGACATTTCATAGGTAAATTTTTAAATCAATTTTTATCTATTATATTATTTTAGGTATGTTTGCATAATAATCTATTTATTCAAGTAAATAAGCCCATTTTTAACAAATATCAATCAAGAAATGACTCAACTTAAAAATTAAAATTCTAAGTTTAATTCAAAAAATTCTATAAAATAATTCTCAAAAATGAATTCTATGGATATTAAACATCATTTTTACAAATTATGAGATTTTTTAAAAATAGGCCGCAACGGCTTTAGGTGAAATATAATGGACTGACCCGATATTATTTTATTATCATTTCCTGTGATAAACAAAAGTTTAGTGTTTTAATGGCATAAAATTTGATAAATAAGGCTATTGATCATTTAATTGTTTATAACATTAAAAAATTTTTTTTTTATTCATTTAGCCAATTTTTGTCTTCTCTTTTAGAAATTTCTGTATCAAGAGTGACTTAACACAAAGAAATTTT
The DNA here is from genome assembly GCA_032872475.1 of Leptopilina myrica (nomen nudum). NCBI lineage: Eukaryota > Metazoa > Arthropoda > Insecta > Hymenoptera > Figitidae > Leptopilina > Leptopilina myrica (nomen nudum). Next base: position 12,736,798 of record CM065467.1, read on the forward strand.
TAAAATTTCCACAAAATGACAATGTTAAATAGAAAAAAAAATTTCCATTTTTATTGTTAAATAAATAAAAATAATTTTTTTTTAAATGTCTCTCGTTGTTTTTATGTGGAATTAACTCACCTTTAATTAAAAAAAAGTATTTTAAATTTTATTGAAAATTGTGGTCTCCACATTGACTTGTCCAAAAAAAATTATTTCGCCCCACTGTGCGCGCTCAGAGAAAAACCTGAATAACTTTTTACCTAATTAAGAATACTCACTTTTCTTTTTTTGTGATTATTCATGATTAAAAAAGGAGTAATATTCAATAAAAAAATTCTTTAAAATGTTGGGAGAACATAAAAATATTTTTAATTGTTTAAATAAATTGTTTATAATTTTCACAATTTTTAAAATTTTATGTAATAACAAATATTAATCAAAAGTAGTATAATTCCTTATTATCCATCAAAGTTAATAAATTAATACAATTTTTTAAAAGAGAACGTTTATTTTCTTATTTTGTTGCTGGACATGATCAAAACCAGTTCGAAGTAACACAATATGAGCAGCAGATAATTAATGAGCCATAAGATAATATGTGACTAACAGTTATCACCCAACAAATATAGCACTGATCGGTTTAAATGACGTAAAATTGGTAAACATTCATTTGTTAACAAATTTCCCTCTGTTTGCAGGCACTTTTTACAAAATATGACAACGAACATTTGACACAAATGTTTTAGATTGTCTGAATTGAAAAGATTTTGTTAATCCATACAGAAACACGGTTGCAGCATTGGAATTACCATAGCAATGTAATGCGAATCATTTTGACAGCTGAGCCTTTACGCTCCCTGCTTACTACTGCCCTCTTCTGGCAAAATGGCTGTATCACACGTCTTGCCGCCTGTCATTACATTACTTTTGTATTTCCAATCCTGAAACCGCGTTTCTGCATGGATTAACAAAATCTTTTGAATTCAGATAATTAAAAACATTTTTGACAAATGTACGCTGTCAGATTTTGTAAAAAGTGCTTGTGTGCGGGGAAACACTAGTTCGAAAACGGTTGTTTTCTCATTTCACGTGATTTCAAACAGGCAGTGCCGTTTTTCTTGGGCGATAACTGTAAGTCGCACATAAACTACAAATTTTAGAGACCGTCGAACACTCTTAAGTTTATTTAAAGAATTAGGGTGGCCACTATTTTTAAATTTTTCGTCTCCCGGTGAAAATGAGCTATTTCTCCCGGTTTTTAATTATAATTTTACTGTGAGCAGAACATTAACTTTATGTAATATGTACTTGTAAATGATAGAAATTCGGCCAAAAACACTAAAAATTAATATATTTCGAGTTGTTCAGAGGAAAATAAACAAAATGTACAAAAATGCAAAAATTTTAAATTGGGCAATTTATTATTTCTATTAGTGGAAGCTTCCCATAGAAACTTCCTGGTAATTTCCTGGAAGCTTCTCATAGAAACTTCCTGAATGTTACCAGGAAGTTTTTGTGCTATGTGGGCTGTGGTTACGCTCTACAAAAAATTTTTTTGGTTACGTTTACTTTAATTTTGGTTCATTTCAAGAATGTATGTTAAGATATGAAAAGGAAGAAAACTTAACTATTTGTTAATTAACATTGTTTATAACAATTTAAAAAAGTTATGTTTTGATCAAAAAGAATATATATTCTTTAAATGAACTTAAAATAAAAAGAAAATGTGAAAAAAACATTTCTTAGTGTAAAGGAATCAAAGTTGACTATTTGTTAATCAGTAATGTTTATAACTATTGTAATAAATTATCTTACGGTTCATTAATTATCTGCTGCTCATATTGCGTTACTTCGAACTGGTTTTGATCATGTCCAGCAACGAAATAAGAAAATTAACGTTCTCTTTTAAAAAATTGTATTAATTTATTAACTTTGATTAAAAACAAAAATTATAAACAATTGAAAATTTAAAAATCGACATCAAGGGATGTCTTAATAATTTATTCCCCTTTAATTTAAAACAAAGAACACTCAAATCGGTTAAAAATTGTGGCCTGTAGACATTTTTAAACAATGAATTGTAAAAAAATTCCACTGCATGCAGTGCGACGCGGCAGGGTTCGCGCAGGGACCGGAAAGGCACAGCAGCGCACAACAAAAACTTTTGCCATTTGCTCAAAATTAGATAATACTAAATTTTTTTAACGTTCTTCTTCTTGAGAGTTTGAGGATTAATAATGTAAAAAAAAATTTCATTTTTCGATTTGGAACACTAAAATAACTGCATTTGTTTATGAAAAATTACCGAATTTTGCATTAAAAATTATTTTTTTCCAATTTAACAAAAATTTCTTAAAAGTACATATATTTGTCAATTCAAACCTGGTCTTGAAATAATTTTTTTAAATAATCTCTAAAATCTACGAATTTTTTTGAAAAATGGTGCATAAAACTTTAATTGTTTATAACTTTTTCAATTAAAACATTTTTTTTAAATCCTCTTAGGATATCATTATATACCAAAAGAGCTGCAAAGAAATATAATTGGTTTTCATTTTTAAGAATGTTGGTGAAACAGGGAGCCTGTTCATGGAGCCTGACTCTACTACAAATTGATCATTTTTTCAGTACATTTTGATAAAATTCCCTGACTGTTCAAAGAACTCAAGGCAACCATGGAACCAAAATCATAAAAATTTGAAAACAAATAAAAAACCAAACAGCAATTAATGGATTAAAAATTAAATTAGTATTTCTTTAAATTACATCAAAAAATAATACTATATTAATATAGTTGTTTACCAACTATCCTAAATCGAAATGCTTAAGAGTGGTTTCATTCAATACTTTATACCATGCAACATTATTGACAATCAATATATTAACTGAGATCATGCAAAACAGTCTTAGAAACTATTGTACCGACTGTAATTTATTAATTTGTTGATTGTGTTGTCACTACTACAATTTGTTCATTAATTAGCATGTAAAGAGTAACTCTTTTCTCAATGTTTTTGTATAATATAATATGTATCGTTTGTATAGTATAGTCATTCTGTAAAAATTATAATGAAGTTCATAAAGCAACAATTATTACGAATATAAAATTTAATTTTTTCTTTATTTTTTAATTTGCAAATTGCGAATAACAATAATGAATTTTTATCTTTAATCATACAATTAATATTTAATAACATCATTAACAAAATAATAATAAAAATTTCAAAAATAATAATAGCAAAATTATTATTTATAAAAATTTATCAATTTCAAAATTAAAAATAAGAAAATTATAAATTGAATGGCATTAATTAAATAATAGCATTTGAATTATTATTATTATTCAATTACTGCAGACAAATTAATTAAAGTATTCAATTACTATTATTAAATTAATTTTTTATTTTTCCAAAATATATTTGAAAAAATAAGAAATCTAATTAATTAACTGAGAAATTAATTGAATAATTTACAATCCATTCTATTAAATTCAATTTTTATAAGTGCAATCATTTTTTTAAAATAATTAGGGGAGGGCCATACCAACCCCCTTATGTTTCTTAAAGATGGTACCACTAATAACTAACAGCACCACCAATTGGGCCATAGCTTTTTATCAATTTGTTTGATTTCATTTTGAAGATTCAAGCGAAATTCTATTTTGGCATTGGTTAAATTAATTTTTGACCCATACGGAATTCGAGCTAATAGTGTTTTTTGAATACAGAAAAATTTAAACGCAATTAATTTTGATTGTTTATGTCCTTAATTTCAAAGCACAATATTCAAACTAAATTGATTTCATTGATATGGGTAATTCTACAAACGAAGGAAGAAACTTAAGAAAATTTTGGCACATTTTTCAACGTTCAGGTTTTAAAAAGTACACTGAAAAAAAAGTGCTGTTGAATCAAATAGCTCCATGCTATTGAATTTCCCGTTATTGATTCAATAACACATTTATTAATCGAACAACATATTGTTTAAAACGAAAAAATGAAACTGTTTAAATTAAAAGTACGGTACTGTTAAATTAACGATATTCTACAAATTGTTTCTATAGTTGATCTATATATAGCAACAGAATAATTTATTGCTTGTTTGACATTATTCATTTGAAGCATCTAATAGATAAATTTGAAGAAAATGCGTGTAAATTTGAATCAAATGAAAAGTTGTTTGCTCCAAAGAAGCGCGCTTTTGAAAATGAAAGCATATGCTTTCGTTTCAATGAGTGGTGCTATAGCGGACTACCTATAGCATATGCTATAAAAATAAGGACATTATGCGTTTGAGACATTGACAGGTGCTAAATTTATTGAAATACTTATCCACACATATTTATATGTCGTTTTTGAAATTCTTATATAAAAAACTATTATTTAAATTGTTTTAAAGAATTAAGGACTAGTTAAACATAAATTCCCTATATAAATTCTCTTATAGACGAGAAAAATCTCGCGCACGGTATTTAACCACAAAGAAACTGCTCAATGTAAGAAGCGAATGTATTACATTGCAGCTCGGCGGTTCTCGTCTATCACGAAAATTAAGCAGCTTTGGTCGCGGTTACTACATGGATGGGTGACCGATTGGGAACAGCGTATTTTTCAGACTCAAAAAAATATAAAGTGTGTTTGAATGTGTATGTATGTGTGTTTGTTGTTGGAAAAAATGAAAAAAATATAAAAAGATATGTATGTTTAGTGTGTAAAATTGAAAAAAAGATGTATATAAGAAGTGTTGTGTTAAAGGTGTGAGAATTAATTATAGTATATAAACAATATGTGAACAAAAATTTCATTTTTTCAATTTATCGTTCGTATATCTTTAACCACATAAAAGAATTGACTTAACAGTATGGTGTTATTCAATCGATAGCAACAACTAAAAAAATTAAAAGTACAAATTTTTGAATCATAAAAATGATGCTTTTAAATTGAAAAACTATAGTCATTGACTCAAAAGCATATACTGTTAAATTAAAAAATTTTGATCGTTGATTCAAAAGGAATACATACCTTTAAATTAACATAGTATGCTGTCAATTTGAGAAATATGCTTTTGTTTCAATGAAAGTGATACTATCGAATCATTAGAATCGGTGCTTTCAAAACAACAGCATATACGTTTGGCAGTCTGTTATGACACTATTCAATGAATCAAACTCATATGTCATTGATTCAACAGCATTTTTTTCTCCGTGTAGGTTAAATTCAAGTTTAAAGTATCAAAGTTAGCTAAAAGTGTCCAGCCAAAAAAATACAAATTGCAAATTTTACAGTTTAAGGGCATCCGGGAAAAATATTGAAAAACGTAATTACAAAAGTTGTATTTTTGGCGAAAGCAGGGGACAATATGGCGGCGAGAACACAGACAAATGGATCTATGTATCAGTGGTCAAGGAGGTGGCGACAATTCTCGGTAGTAACCGCGACTTGAACTACGAAAATGTCTCCAACCGCAAATTACTTCAATTTCAATCGTTAATAAAATAATTTCCTCAAAAAATTATTGCAAAAACGGAGAGGACCGCTCCTCAGTGATTCTTTTTCTATCACCGAACCAAATATGAACTAGAAATATTTTATCCTCTCAAAATGAGACGGTGATACCAAACCGTTAAAAACCCCATTTTTCCGTATGCTTCAACAATTTTTTTTAATAATTATTTATCAAAATTTTGCAAAATTTCGAGAGGGCCACTAGTCCTAAAGCATTCATCTATATTTACAAAAAATTCCCGACTAAAAATATTCTTTTCTTTTTAAATGAGACGTCGATAACGAATCCACTATTATTTTCCGGATGCCCTTAAGCACATCTGTATTCTGTCAGAAAGTGCCAGAAAACTGAGACAAAGTACACAATTTTAGTTATTTGAACTGCAAGTTAGTTAAAATGCAAGTAATATAATATTTAGTAAACTTTTACTAATTACTGTGAAAAAAGGTGAATTAATCGGAATGATAATTCTTAATAATTTTTTTATAATTCGAAAGATACAATTTTTATTTAAACGCTTAAAAATAATATTTATATGGTTTATTGACTTTTATTTTCACAATGGAACATACCAGGAAACTGAGAATTTAGGACTTAAATGCTTATTTTTTTAAAGCGGGTAACGTTCTGTGGCATAATAGAAATCATTAAGCACTACAGTTTCCCTTAAAAGTAATTTTTTTTAAATTAATGTAAAAATCAACCTTGGACATCATATATTCCCTCTCGTGCAGAAATGTTGACCGGGACCAGATCGGGATAAACCGGCAATGAATGCTCATTATTTGATTATTAAAGAATAGGAAGTAATTTCTTCAATATTAATATTTATTATTAATATTTTTGTAGTAAATAAACTTTTATGAGTGTCAATAAAAATGTAAATAATTATTAGAATAGCTTTTATTAAAGTAAGTTTAAAAAAAATTTCTTATATTCTTTCATTTATTTAGGCAGACTATCTTATTTAAATTTAAAACTAAGACGGAATAATATCTCACGCACGGGTGGATCGAACCCTCGACCTCGAGGACACAAGTCGAATGCACATACCGCATAGCCACGCAAGTTTGAAAGCGATCTCGCTTAAATTTCCTTTTGAATTATAGGACCTTTATATACAGTTCTATAATAATATAAATTGACTGTATCATATTTATTTAGAGAAAAATTATTATAAATGAATACGTATACCTATTATAATAATATGGTAAAAATTATTAATTTAATTATTTATTTGAGGCACATGCTTATTCCCGAAATCTTTTTGACCAAATAGTTATTTGATATAAAATTACTTAATTTAAACTTCACATAATATGAACATTATTTGACATAAATTTCATTGCACACAGAAACCATTTGACATAGAATTTATTTAACAGAAATATATTATGCATAAAACTCAGATAACATAATTCCCATTTGACATAAAAATTATGTAACATAAATTTCTATTGACATAAAAATCATTTAACATAAATTTCTTTTGATATAAAATTGAGCTGCCGGATCAAAGAAGGGCATATAACCCATTTGAATTACATTGGTTATGTGCCCTTCTTTGATCCGGCAGTTCAATTCATTTAACGTAAATTTAATTTTTTATAAAATTCATTTGACATAAAATTCATTTGACATCAATTTCATTTGGCATAAATGTCATTTAACGTAATTATCATTTGACGCAAAATTCATTTGACATAAATATCATTAGACATAAAATTAGCTTGACATAAATTTTATTTGACATAAATATCTTTTAACATAATTATTATTTAACGTAAAATTAAATTTATATTAATTTCATTTAGCATAAATGCCATTTACCATAATTCTCATTTGACATAAAATTTACATGATGTAAATTTCATTTGGTATAAATCTCATTTAACATAAAGTTCACTTGATATAAATTTCATTTGACGGATAAGTCATTACACATAATTCTCATTTGACATAAAATTCAGTTGTCATAGATTTCATTTTACATAAAGATCATTTGACATGAGAATATAGGCGCGAATTTGAAAATTGGCGAATCACAATGTTGTTGACAATATCTAATTAGTTACTTTTAAAATTCGCGCCGATATTTTTATGTAAAATGTAATTTGTGTAAAATAATGTTTATGTCAAATGAGAATTTTGTTGAATGACTTATATGTCCAATCTAATTTATGCCAAATGACTTTTATGACAAATGAGAATTATATTAAATGTCTTTTATGTCAAATGAACTTTAAAAAAATGAAATTTATGTTAAATAAGAATTATATTAAAATACATTTGAGGAGACGGAAAGAAGAACTCGCCGAGCGCTCTAACGCATGCGTTAATACCAGTCGGCTAGCAGTGACAGGGTAAGAGGCGCTCACTGCTCCCCGACTGATATTACACTGAAAAAAATGATAATGTTAATTTTGACATACAAGTATGGTTAGGATGTATAGCTGAAACAGCAATACCGTATTGCTGTTCTTAAAATACAGTATTCGTGTTCTCCGCATACATATTATTGTCTCTCAAATACATATTGCTGTTCTACACTGCGTATTTTTTCAAAAATTTTGGTTAAAATAAAAATTTTTTCTAAAATGGACTACGGCAATCGAAAGCTTATGAAAAAATCTAAAAACCCCATATAAGCCAATTATTTTGCATCAAAGTAGTGCGTGTCGCATCAAAAGTCAAAACTTTTACCCCCTCCTCTTCTTATAATTTTTTATAAAATTTAAAAATATTTGGCAGATAAATTACTAACTTATAGGACAACTCAAAAAAAATTTGGGATTGATTAATCAATTTTTTTATTTTGGATGGTCATTTGACGTGAAAACCGCTATATGCTTGTTAAAAAATATTCAAATTTTTAGTACTCTTTTTAGTTTTTTCTTGGTGGTGCCATCTGTTTCCGCTATTTTTTGTTTTACTCGCCTGTTACGGCGTTCCTTTTTGTTATTAGTTCAATTCTCGTTGAGACGCTTGATACAATAGTATGCTTTTGTAATTAATCAATCTTTTTGCTTATTATTAATAATAAATACTTGACTTTACTTTAACTGTAAATCATTATCTTATTTCGTGATCCCTGGAACCTCGTTAATAGGTTATGGGCTGAGGGCACAAGTGAGTAAGTGAAATTAAGTTTAGATTCGAAAGTAAATTTATTCGTTTTCGCGAAAAGAAAGAAAAATGGCGTCGCAAACAGTAACGCGAATTGAGATGCTCAGTAGGGAAAATTTTTGATACGTGGAAAATCCACATGAAAGCAATACTTATCAAAAACGATGCGTGGAATTTTGTGAGTGGTGCTAAAGTTAAACCAGAATGAACTGCGGAGAATCCAAATGTAGAGGCTATATCACAGTGAACTTGCTAAAACAAATTGTGCTACAACGCATGAACGAGAGCGACGACATTCGCAGCCATCTTAGAAAATTTTGCGGCGCTGTTGATCGACTGAGTGACATGGAAGTTCCGATAAACAACGACCTACTGTCGATATTGCTGGTTTACAGTTTACCGGCTAGTTTTGATAGTTTTCGTATCGCAATCGTGAAAACAAATTTAAATGTTATAAGTGCGGAAAGCCGGGTCACAAAGCATCGAAATGTTGATGACTTATGGATAGAGGTAATGGTCGACGAATTTTGTTCATTGCTTGAAAAAGATGTCTGGGACCTGGTGGAACGTTCCGGAGACCATTCAACCGTAGGAAGTAGGACAATCCTAAGGAATAAACGCGTTGCTGACGGTTCCGTAATTAAACGAAAAGCCACGGTCGTTGCGAGGGGATTTTCCCAACGTCCCGGAATGGACTACAACGAAACGTATGCTCCTGTAGCACGATTCAGTTCCATCCGTGTCGCAATGGCCTTTGCGGCAGAACACAACCGCTTACTTCAATGGCATCATCGAAGAGAAAATTCAAAATGGAGGTCCCGGAGTGCACTGAAAAAGTGTTAAAATTCATCATCGAAAAAAATACGGATCCAGAGAAATCGTTGAGAAGTTTGAGAGGATGCTATCCGAACTCCTTTCGGGCAATAGTGTGCCGGATAAAGAAATCCTTGTATGGATTAAAGCAATATGGACGTTGCTGGCACAAGCGTATAGGTAAAGTCCTACACAATTTTGGAGCAAAGCCGACTTTCGGGGATGCTAGCGTTTACGTGAAAGATAAGGGTGATGACGCACTCATAATCATCGCCTACGTTGATGACATCATCACACTGTCGAAAAATCGCGATAGGATTGACGAATTCTATAAATTTCTAGGAAAGTTGTTTCAGATTAACGGTTTGGGCGAAATATCCTACTGTTTGGGAATCGGATTCTCCCAAGACAAATCATTGATCACCATGAGTCAACGTGGATACACTCTGGAGATCCTGGATCGATTTGGAATGTCATCGTGCCACCCAGGTAACACAACAACTCGACCCGGTGCAGTTTCCTGAGAATCGAGAAAACAGCCAATGGTAGCACTCTCCTCTACAGAGTCAGGGTACATGGTTCTCAGCGACTCTTCCAAGGAAGCAAACCACCTACGACGTATATTTGAGGAGATTAGTAACAAGAAGCAGTCAACCATCACACTAAACGTGGACAATCAAGGGTCTAAGAAATTGGCAGAAAATCCCGTGTATCATTCGCGCACGAAACATATTGACGTGCGTTATTATTTCGTAAGAGAACCCCTGTCAACAGAGGAAATCTACCTGAAATATCTCGCCACGGAGAATATACCAGCGGACGTCTTTACCGAAGGACTTCCCAGGATCAAGCATTTTAAATGTTTGAATAATATCGGAATAAAAATGTAAACTTAGATGGACATCACTTTGAGAGGGGTTGTTAAAAAATATTCAAATTGAGCCTCCAAATTTTTAGTACTGATTTTAGTTTCTTCTTGGTGGTGCCATCTGTTTCCGCTATTTTCGTTTTACTCGCCTGTTAAGGCGTTCCTTTTTGTTATTAGTTCAATTCTCGTTGAGACGCTTGATACAATGAAATAAATAAATAAAATTCAAGTCAAATGTTCCGTAAATGAGGCTAATTTCGCTTAATTTTTTAATTCTTTATTAAATAACTTCGGGAAACGATGAAAATAAATATTGGCACTGAAAATATATAATCTCTAACCCTTTATCTTTCTTATTACTGCATAAAGAAATTAAAATATGTAACAGAAAATTATTTATAAACCGTTTTGTTGTGAGCGACTTTTCCTTTAAATGAGGGTAAATTCGCTCACCATTATTATTCTGGTAAAATATATTATAATCTGCAAAAATAAGACTAAATATTCTTTAGAATCAATAAAGAAAACAATTAAGAACAATGTCTAAAGTTATTGGAATGAATATTTAATATTGTTTTATCAATAAGTAATTATATTCAATCATTCAACTAAACGTAGTCATAACCATAAAAAATAAGGTTAAGTTTGACAATATAGTGCTTAAACCGTTTTAAATCGTTTAATTTTCAGTTATAAGAGTACTATTATTTTAAAAAATCGAATTATAAATTAAAATAATTAACATACTTAAAATATCCAGGCCCAAACATCTTTTTTGTAGACTTATTTCCTGAGTGAATTTACACTACAAATTTGATTTTTTGCAGAATCTATTTATTACTTTTAGTTTTGTGCTTTATGAAAATCATGTTGCCGATACAGGAAATGTAATGTTCAGAAGGATTTAACTTAAAAATTTTCATGTAAAGCTTTATTACCTACGTTATCATACTACTTGTTCAATATGAAAATTACTAACTTGTGGTTTAAATATAATTTTTATTAAAAGTTATCAATGAATCTGCTGCAAATAAATTTTAAATTGAAGTTTACTATTTATATTAACCAAAACAATTGTAAATCTTAAATATTTTTCTCCAAAAAGTATATTAATCGAATTTTAAAAAATAGATATCTGTTAAGCGAATTTACCCTACATGAGCGAAATTAGCCTCTCTTACGGTATTTTTACGTTAAATGGAAATTATGCTAAATGATTTTTATATTGAATAAAATATATGTTGAATTAATTCTATGTAAAATAACATATATGTTATATAAATTTTATGTCTAATGAAGTATATGAGGCATTCAATTTCAAATCGTTTCACTGACAAAAAACAATCGCAAGGAGAACGATTTTCTAATAATTTTTATTATGTAAAAATTTAATTATTTATAATATATTATGTACTGATTCGAAAGAGAATTTCATTAACTTTCTATTTTTATTTTTCAAAATTGAGCTCATTTTCGTAGAGAAATTCCTGTTTGAAATATTAAACTTTAAATATCTCAAAACACCCCCCCCCCCCGTCGATTTTTATCAAAATTATATGAAATTAAAACTATTATTTATTTATTATAATAATAATAATAATTATTATTATTATTTTTAATTTTGAAAAATAAAAAAGAAATAGAAAGTTAATGAAATTCTCTTACGAATCAGTACATAATATATTATAAATAATTAAATTTTTATATAATAAAAATTATTAGAAAATCGCTCTCCTTGCGATTGTTTTTGGCAGTGAAACGATTTGAAATGGAATGCCCCATATATCAAATGGAAGGAAAGATGCTCGCTTTTTGCGATTAACTGCTATCCCTTATGACAGCACGCTGCTGTCATGCGAAAAAGAAAGCATCTATCTTTACAAAGGCTGCATCGTGCTTTTAATTTTTTCAGTGTATATAGGTCAAAAACCTGAAAACATTGATATTTTAGTTTTTAAAAACTCAAACCAAAAACCTTAAAACATAAAAATTTTAGTTTGAGTAAAAATAAAAAAGACAATATAACATTCTGCGGCGTAGTATGAAAAAATTAAATAATTTTCCCCAAAACATTAACTAAAGGTAATTTTTTTACCATAAATCGTTGATGAAATTTTTTTATTAGAATAAAAACTACAATTTTATTCAAGAAAGTAAGAAGTTACTGTCAAAAATGCACAATATTTTCTGACCAAATGCTGATTAGAGCCATTATTCGATAAATTACTGAATTATAAAAACTTAAAATTACAAATAAAATCGAACACGGCTACTAATTTTTCAAAATCCTTTGGGGATTTTACTCTGCTGGGGTAGTACACACATCCCATTATAGTCAAATCTTAACCCATTTTTTGGTGTTCCACTGTGATTATCATATAGATAATTTTATTCAAGTTTAACTAAGCCAACATAACATACTTAAATGAAATCAAAATAATTAAACAGTTCATTATAGACTGCTAATTTATATTTCAATTACTATCGGAATTTTATATCTTGATTATTCTTGCGATTTCTCCTCAAAAAATTAGAGGTCGGTTTCGGACCATAGGAGGTTCGGTTTCGTACCACCCATTTTGAGAAAGTTAAAAACGTAAATTTTCGCTTTTTCTTTAGATCTCTTATAAATGACAATAAAAAACCTCAACAACCGTTAGAAAACATAGAAAAATAGTTCCTTTACTCAAAAAATTTTTGACTTAGACAAAGAAACACATTTTTAGTACATTTGATAATGTTTTTTTTGCATTTTAGGGGATCGGTATGGGATCACCCTCCCCTATATAAATTCAAAGAGAGAATAAAAAAAGAAAATTGTACAAAAAAAAGTGTCATGTGTCCTGCAATTTTGTACACAGCTATGGGATTATCAATATATATCAAATACTTGTGATTAAAAAAAAAGAAAAACAAAAAATTAACAATTTTAAGCAGACCAATCAGTATCTACTGTGCGTGCTATTGAAAGTCCCCAATTTTATCGCGTGAAAAAAAAATATAAATATAAAAAATACATCGTCCAATTTATAGTATATTAGAATATTTTTAATTCTATATATATATAATATATTTATATATACAGAATGTAGAAAAATTAGACAGCAAATTTTTTTTCGTCTTCAATTTTTCAATTATTATTTTTATATCAGATTTTGGTATATTTATATAATAACTATTATAAATTCATAATTATATATTAGCAAAATTACTTTTAAAAATCGTCAATGGATATCCTTTGGTGTTTATATTGGGATTATAGCAATTATTGACATAATATTTTTTTTTAACACATAATAATGATGAATTTTTAATGATGTCATGTCGAAAAATTTTCTACTTTTGGAAAATTTTGAAAACAAAATTTACTATTATCATAAAAGTTTATATTAATTATTATAATTAAATATAATAATTACAATATTTTTGTATAATTATATATTAGTCATTCCATTACATTTCGGCTAAAGTTGTTACCGACTAATTTAAAAAAATAATTGATCACTTAATACACACTGCAAAAAGATTTTCTTTGGTCCCAAAGCTATTTTCTGAATATTAATGTATTTTAAACTTTTCACTATTTTTATCAGGTTAATACATGTGATTTTTTTAAAACTGTAGTTGGTTCAAAACGAGATTAATACATGTATTAACCTGATAAAAATAGTGAAAAGTTTAATATACATACATTAATATTCAGAAAATAGCTTTGGGACCAAAAAAAATCTTTTTCCAGTATGTATTTAGTGATCAATTAACTATTGTCCAATTTTTTTTTAAGGGGTTACCACCTTTTTGGAACTGAAAAAATCTAAAAAAAAGTTTTATTGCTTATTTTAAAAGTACATATTTTCGAGAATGTTTTCCCAAATTTTCATTGAAATCGGTGCATTAGAACCAAAGTTATTGATATTCTTAGCGCGGTACTCCTCAGAGGTCAGAACTGAACTTGAAACTTTAAACGCTATTATCTCTGAATCGTATTTTTTTTAAACTACTGTTACGGTGTGCATGATTTCTCCAAAACCGCTGAAGCGATCAGCTTAAAATTTATAGGGTTTCTTTACAGATATAATAGCTAGTTCGTGAACGAAGGAATTTTAATTTGTACCAAACTTTATATTTTTTCTTTAAAAGATTTATTTTGGTGTTGACCAGAATAAATTGTAGTGAAAAACGTAAAATAGTGTTTGTTTTCGCTGGTCTTTATTTAGAGAATTTCAATATTCGAGCTTTCGTCTTTCCATGAAAGACCTCATCAGGTTATATCAAATCAACCTAAAAGATTTTTTACAAATTCCGATTCGGTTTGATTTGATAACATCATTCGTTCAATTTAGTTTAATATATATTAAAAGATGTATTTTGGTGAAAATCATTTGCCATTTTTAGAAAAAAAAATTTTTCTCAAAACTCTTCGTTCACGAACAAGATAACATAGTAAACTAACAAATTTTCCTTTGTTTTTGATTTGAGTTGTTCCCGTTTTATCGTGCACACCGAAAGCAACCTTTAAAAAAAAGTGTTTTGGTAAAACAGCTACAGTTTCTACAAATGTTAATATTTTTTCAGTATTAAAGTCGCTAAAATTTCATAACAACATGTACTATCTGGTACAATTTACATTATTTCAATAAAGTTTTAATGAAAACTCTAAAAATAATTATGAAAATCACTCTTTTTTGTGGTCGAAAAGGTATGTAACCCCTTAATTTTACATGTTTCTGGTAGAAAGTTATGTACATTTAAAAATCGGGAAAATAAACAAAGTGCCAATTTTAATTGCTTTTTCTTTCACATTTGTAAAGAAAAAAGGAAGAAAGTAAGAAGAAAAACTAAAAGTTAATCACAGGCACTTTATATTTGATAAGGTTTTATTCAATTTAATGATTTTTCTTTTTCACATTTAGTGAGTGAAATTTACAAAATTAGGTTATTTGTCAGGTAAACTTTAAAACTATATTACATTTAATATTTCATATTATTAATAGTTTCTATCAATTTACAGTAATAAACTAAGTCATTCTTAATAAATTCTAATAATTTTATTAAATTATGTGTTTTTTTTAATATTTTCTAATAGACGAAAAAATGAAAGTGTTGACTGCTTCATATACTTTAGATGCTATTATTTTACAATAAATGTGTCGCAATCTGAAGAAAGGGACCTTAGAAGCAAATCACTTTAAGGTTATGTTAGTGTTACTTTTTTGTTGATTAAAAGTTTCTTTTTACTTTTTGCAAATTACAATCAGTTTTTATTAAATATTTTAGTTGTCCTGAAGAGTTCAACATTAATTAATCCAACTGACAGTTGATTCTTCTTTTGTATTTTCATTTAAAAAATTGCAAACATAACCTATGATTTTTGCTTCTAAGGTCCCTTTCTTCAGATCGCGTCACAAATATGAAAAATATTTAAAAAATATTTTTTGATCAGTGACTCTAATAGCTTTACAATTAGTCAACAACGACTATAGCCGAAATATAATAGAATGACTCATTAATATAATTATTATTTTTATAAATAAATTATTATCTGTTATAAATTATTTTTATATAGTTATTTTTGTTAACAAATAGATACAGAAATGACAAGGTAAAATTGGCATTAGATGAAGACAAATATTGTGAATATATATATATATATATATATATATATATATATATATATATATATTAAACGAAGGAAGCGAAGCAAAGGATTGTGTAAAACAATATTGAGGACTGTACTGTGCCACACACACAT
Source organism: Leptopilina myrica (nomen nudum) (assembly GCA_032872475.1). Classification (NCBI taxonomy): domain Eukaryota; kingdom Metazoa; phylum Arthropoda; class Insecta; order Hymenoptera; family Figitidae; genus Leptopilina; species Leptopilina myrica (nomen nudum). The sequence continues at coordinate 12,752,844 of CM065467.1, forward strand.
ACTATATATATATATATATATATATATGTTACATATTTATATATGTATATAAACAGTCGATTGAGCGTATTTGATTGAGAATTTTATTGACTATGTATATTTGCAATAAACCTGATTTTCTTTCTCTAGAAAAAATTGTTATTATTTTTTTTCCTATTAAGAAAAAGACGATCTATCAGAACGAGGATATATTTAAATAAAAGTATTTTCCGTCTAGTTTAGAATTATTTTCCATCGAGAAAATATAATATTATAATAATTATTTTTTAATTAAAAAAACTGTTTCATTTGTTTGGTAATTTATATCTTGTCGTTTTAATTTGGTATTCAAAATAAAAAAATAATTATTTTTGTTACTACACCAAGTATGCTGAACCGACTGATTGTGTTCTCTTTAAAAATTCACTGCACACAATAGAAAAGGATAAAACGTGAAGGAGAGAAAGAAATTTTCATTTTTTTTTATAGAAAAAGTAAAGAATAATTTTTTTTTTACAAAAATATCTCTGATTTATATTTTTTAACACGGAAAAAATATAGAGTGTGACATTTACTACTTCCAAAGTGAAACCTAAACTTACAGGAATTTTGGGCATTTCTGCTTCACAACTTTTACAATTTAAATATTATTTAACGTCACTTACAAACTAATTAATTATTATTAATTTTTTCAACAAAATTTCAAAAAATTCAATTATTCTCATTAATAACAAAATTTTAATAAAATTCATCAAAAGAATTAAATTATTTTCAATGCGATTTTAATCAAATTCCTGGTAAGAATTTAATTATTCTCATTAATAACGAAACTTTAAACATAAATTCAATTATTTCCAAATAAATTTAAACAAAATTTCTCTAAAAAGTTTTATTATTATTATAAACTGTAATAAAACTCTTCGAAAGAATACAATTATTTAGAATACAATTTTAATATTAAATTCCTGAAAAGATTTTAATTATTTTCAAAAATTTTTTTAAATTTGCTAAAAATAAATTTGTTTAGAGTTTATAATAAAATTTATTGAAAGAATTAAAATATTTTTAATGCAATATTTCAATATTATCTATTAAAAAAATTTCAATTAATTTTATAAATTTTAATACATTTTTTCAACAAATAAATTATGTTTTAAAATTTGTAAAAAATTCGTCAAAAGAATTTAATTATATTTACAATATTCTCGAAAGCATATAAATATTTTTGATAGTTATAAATATATTTTTTGCAGAAATTTAATTATTTTGTGATAATCTCAAAGAAAATAAATTATTTTTGAAAATTTTTAATTTAGTTCTTTACTAGAACTCAATTATTTTTGTATGCAAAAAATCTTAAAATTCGTCACGTGAAATTCAATTATTTTCGTAATTAGTAAAGTTTTTCATCGCAATTCAATTAGTTTTAAAAATAATCCACTTTTCAATAGGAATTCAACTATTTTTAAAAATAAAAAAATTCTCAAAAAGTTACATTGTTTTTCTAAATTTTAATCAAATCTTTCACCAAAAATAAATTATTTTCGTAAAATAATAAAAATTCTTTGCTCAAAAATGCAATTTTTTTTAATATTAATAATAAAATTCTTTCTCAGGATTTGATTTATTTCTTAATAGAAATAATTCAATTCTCTTCATGAATTCAATTATTTTCAATTTTATTTTTGAATTAAATTTCTCGAAAAAATTTAATTATTAAGTATTTGAAACAATTGAATTTTGTATTTTTAAAAATTTTTCATACAATTTCTTAGAGGGAGTCAATTATTTTTAATAAAATTTTTTGCTGAATCAAAATATGAGTTTTAAAATAAAAAAACCTTCAGAAAATTAATCATAAAGTGTATAAATGTAAAATTTAAATAATTAATTTACATTTTGTGTAGTAATTCACGAAAATTATTTTGTTAAAAAATATTTCGTTCATTTGAACGTTCAAAACTTACGGTTCATAATTTATCGGCCACAAAAGTGCAAAAAAACAGTTTATAGATCTCACTCCGAAAGTAGTAAAAGTTACTTCTTTGTTAATCCCCGTTGTAGGTTTTTTTTATTGAAGGGCAGTCCATAAATTACGTAAGGTTGTTTTGGTGAGGGAAGTGGTTAGAGAATTTTTCTATGTTAACTTACATGAGTAGGTACTTGGTTAAACGAATTTCTTACGTAAGATATATTTTCGCAATAAATGGTACAAGTTATTCTCCTGCTGAACTTGTACAGGAACATGTACAAGATCTTATACGGAGATTTTCAGTAGGGGAGGGAATAGGTGGTTCAAAAACTTACGGAGCCTTACAGACGTAGGTGGGTGAATCAAAATTCAAGAAAAATGCCTTACGTAATTTATGGATGGTCCCTAATGCATTATTTACAATAGAAAAAATAGTAATTTATTCTCTTGTTCACGTTTCAATTATTGTAGAATTGTATATTCAAAAAAAAAGAAAGTACAATAATTGGGACGATTATATGATCAACTGTTTGGAAACTGGTAAATAGCTAAAAGCTAAAATGAGAGATCGTCCACGGTGCAAATAGGAATTACGTAGGCAAACTGCTTTCAACTGTCAGGTCAGCAGCTTACACATATATATATATATATATATATATATATATATATACATATATTGTCAGGAAACAAAGGATGGATTATAAATTTGTAAATTTTTTTTGTTTGTTCTGTTTGTTTCTGTTTTTCAACGTAGACGATAAAAAGGGAATAATTGTTGTTGTTGTTGTTTTTTTGAGAAGGTGGTGAAGGGACGGGTACCTGGATTTGGCAAAATGCCACTATGTTCTTGTTCTTGATCTTGATCGTCGTTTTGGTCCTCAGTGTCGAGATCATCAGCATCCAATTCATCATCATCATGTTGATGATGATGATCGTCATCAATAAAGGACGTCGATCGTCGTTCGCCAGTGTTGTTCCGATTTTGCGCCACTTGTTGCCATCTCGCATCTTCATCACTGCTACAGTTGGATGAAAAAGAGAGAGAGGAACTTGCCCTAGTAGGACTTAGGGAAGGAGTTGATGGAGTTGAAGAAGCAGCAGCAGAGCACCAATGCGCATGATAGCACGAATACATCGATGACGAATCATTTGATGTTGTTCGAACATCACAAGCGCCTTGGGAACTGGTTGATGTCTTTTTTTCAGAATTGGGATAATGGTTTTGGTGATAATGATTGTGATGATGATGATGATGATGATGATGGTGATGGTTGTGGCGATGTTGTTGATGGCGATGATGATATTGATGCTGACCTAGACAGGCTCCTGGTTCTGGTTCTGATTTATCCGAGGAGTCCCTCCACTGCCTGTGGTGATGATGATGATGATGGTCCCTGAAGGTCTTGTGTGAAGGTGTAACTGGTGTGTTTGGCGGTGTGTCAATGCCCCCATCGGGGCTCGTGTTCTCTCCGTCCATTGACGTCTGACCTATCCATCACAGCCCAGTCCCAATCTCCTCGCGATCATTCTTACACGACTCGCTCAACTAATATTTTTGCATCCTACGCAAATGCTTAACAATGCCGACAAAACCGAAACGAACAACTCAAGAAAACTTTTTCATGTCTCAGAGTACCTAATACCATTTTATTTGCTTTTCCTTTTTCTTTTCTTTACACCAAAAATATTTTTTTTTCCTTTTTTCAAAAGACTCAATAATCTCCAATCGTTTGCAACCATCTTTGTAGGATGGTCCAAACAAAAAATTAATGCTTCATAGAAAATTAGTGGAATAATCAATAAATGTTTTCTTCGATCGTAGTATTAATTTCGAGAAATAAAAAATAAATAATTGCTTTCTGGTAAAACGATCAATTGAATTAATAATTTTACAATTTACTATTTATACTCTCTAAATTTGTACTAATAAAAATGTTTACTTATATATACAGACTTTTTGCTTTTAAACTAGTAAATAGTAAATTGTTTTACTACTAAATAGTAATTTCTACTAGTTTATTAGTAAACTTTACTAATTTAGTAGCAAAAAATCAGTCACTAATTGAGGGTCCTAATCAATGAACCGGTAATAATTTTTTCAGACCTTTAGATCTGAAAAAATACAAGAAAATTAAAAAAATTTTGAATTTTAATTTCTTGTAAGCATTTCGTATTCGTATTATATTTGACGCTGATTTTTTTTTCATATTTGGTTAGTATAATTATCTAAGAATACGGGAAAAATAGTCTGAAACGATAAAAATAATCTCCCGAGCAGAAGGGTAGGAAAAACATCCTCCTCCTCAGTGGTCCAACCCTGATAATTAAGTTTCAAAAAGGTCTACAAGCTTTATTTTTCAACCGATTTAAAAAAAAAATTTTCAATTAAAGCTTATAAAATTTAGAAAAACATTGTCCAGTCCGATTTCCAAATTTTTATTTGTTTATATTAATGTTTTTATTGAAAAGTTGAATAAAAGTAACAATTTTGCAAAAAATGTGTTCTATCTTTGATATAATCGAATATTTATTATTTAAGACTAAAAAAATTAACGATAGGGTATTCCTGAAATTGGATACCAGCTACACAGAATGCATAGACAGCAACGCGTGGCCGCTAGTGGGCAGCTGCTACACAAAATTTTTTCCTGTGTACTTTACACGAAAACTACACATTCCAGGAACATGTTGTCCAAATTGCAAGTTATTTTGTTGAAAACTGTAAAAGTGAGAGTATAAACAAGTTGAAAATATGCAGTTTCGAGAAAAACACGTTTAAAGTAAAATTTTTAATAACAAATATTATACACATCGATAAAAAAAATTTAAACTTATCAGATGCACTTGAAAATCGTTACTAGGGGGATTTTGGGGTTGCTGATTACGAATCTGATGTTATTTTTTCCACCAGATTTGTAATCGCGACCCCGAAAAACCCCCGAGTAACAAGTTATCAGGAAAATTTGACCGATTTTTTTACTGTACAAAATTTTTTTTTAATTTTTAATTTGAGAAAACCGTTGAAATTTCAATTTTTCTTAAATTTAACCCTTGACTGGTGTTAAAAATCGACCTTTCAGTATTAGTCCTAACGTATTTTTTTATGCTCTTTTCGATGGCATAAGTGAGAATTTGATCTCGGGTCAATAAATATGTTAAACGCCCACGTGCGAATTTCGGTCGGCAGCCACAGTTGGAACGTCGGGCCAAAGTCGGACTAACTGTGGCCCGACTTTGGTTCAATGTTTCTCCCGAAGTCGGGCCAACCATTAATGCCGACCGGGAGAACTGATGGTTGGCCCAACTATCAGCCACAGTTGGGCCGACGGTCGGGTGAACTGCGGCCGCCACAGTTGAGAAAATCAACTTTTTATGGTCGGGCCGACCATCAGCCACAGTTGGGCCGACGGTCGGGTACGGTTGTAGTTTATAAAGTTATCACGCTCCTTCTTCAGACATGTGAGCGTAGCATAGTGGTAGCGTGTGTGACTGTAGTGCGTTAGGTTGCGAGTTCGATCCCCGTGAGCGTTAAATATTTTAATATGTATATAACTAATATAATGTGTGTGCGATAAATGTGTGATCAATGTAAGGTGATTGTCAACTTCAATAAACATTTTTTTTTATTAACATTTGTCATTGGTTGGCAAGACTACCTTTACCAAAGTTGGGCCGACCATGGTTACCGAAGGATGCCCAACCTTTCGATCCCACGGTTCGCACAACTTTGGCATCTATAGACGGCACAACTTTGGTGCCAACGGTTGGTCCAACTGTGTCAACCACTGGAAGGCCGGCGTGATTAATCCACATGCTGGCCCGACCTTTGGCTGACCAAGTTGGGCCGACCATGAACATGGATGGCCCGACTATGGGCCGACCGACAATTCGCACCTTGAATTCCCTTCAAAATACGAATAAATCTTTCGCCTTTTGGTTTCAAATTCGTTAATTTTTTAACGTTACGTTCTACAGTTTTTTTTCCAAAAAAGTGCTCGTTCAAAAATCGGCAACTGTTCACACAAGTTACGAACAATATTTTTCATAACAAGGTGCAAAAAAGTGCCCTTTTTAGCACTGCGTTATGAAAGGAAATTATAACCAGTTCTTTAATTGGGACCTTCAATTTTAAAGTAAAAAGTAAAAACTTTTTACTAATTCTAGTTCAGAGAATAGAAAAATTGATACCGAAACGGCAGTTTTTTTGTAAAATCCTCAATTAAATTGATCGTTTGACAAAAGCAATTAATAATTTTTCATTATTATCTCTGAATTAATGCTTCAATTAAAATGTAGTCTTTGAGATAAGAAAACCAGAGTAGAGAAGAGTTCAGGCCTCGGATCGACTTAAAGGCGCAAAAAAGTGGCTTTAGATAATAAAAATAAAAAAAAAATGGAAAATTTTATTTTTTATTTCCCTCATTTTTCATTCATTATTTTCGAAAATAATGAAATTCTTCGCTAGAATTAAATTATTTTTTAAAATTTAAACTGTAATTCTGTCTAAAGTCAATTATTTTCGTAAAATAATAAATTCTTCTGTGAAATTTAATTATTTTTAATATAAATATTTAAATTCTCCACAGGAATTCAATTACAGTAGACTCCATTATCCGGATATACGATTATCAGGACAAATCAGGACAAAATTCATTTTGAATTTCTCCCCACCCAACTTTTAAATTAAAATCGAATATCGAAATTGTAAATATGGCGTTCATGCGATTGTTGACATTGAAAAGTTTAGTTAAGCACGTTAAGCTATCAATACAAGCTGGTTTGTTCAATATTACAAAGATATCCATTAGCCCGGATAATGGAGTCTCTACTATATTTTCAATATTCTTGGAGGAATTTTACTATTTTTTAAAAATAGAAATAAAATTCTTGACTAAACTTGGAATGAAATCGCAGAATCTAATTATTTTTATAAGCAATAAAATTCTATATATGAATTCAATTATTTTCAATATTCTAGAAAAAATTCTGTTTTTTATACATATTAATTAAATTCTTTGCAGAAATTCAATAATTTTCAATATTCTCAAAGAAAGTAAATTATTTTTGAAAATTTAAAGTGTAATTCTGTCTAAAGTCAATTATTTTCAAAAATTTAATCTCTTCTTCTTTTAAAATTCATTCGTTTTGTACAATTTACAACTTTTTTTCTTTCAGAATTCAATTACTTTCTAGAATCTTTCACAATTTTAAAATTAAATTTTTCATAACTTATATTATTTTTGCCAAATTAAAATTTTAATCCTATTCATATTGTTATTTATTTTTTCACATAAATCAAAATTTCAAATAATTCCAATAAAATTATTAATTGGATACGTGTGTAAAAGTGAAGGCCTCTGGGCCGTTCACTTCTACCTGACTGATATTATCCCTTACAACCACACGTAGCGGCACCTATTGTATCCACGCCCTCAATTATGTTATCAAAGATAAGTGCACGGAAAGAATTTTGATAGTATTATACCACTGAACGGGCCGTAGACTTATTCTATCAAACGCCACCACTATTTTTCAGTCCAGAGTCATATGATTAGTCCGTCGCTGCGTAGAATAATCCTGCGCAGCAATGGACTAATCATATGACTTTGGCGTGCGGTATAGAACAAATCTATGGGCCGCCCAATGGTATAATACTGTCAGATTTCTTTCCGTGTGAATTTTCGAACATTTTAAGAAACCATTCTAAGAATTAGATTTTTTTAAATATTGTAATTTTTCGAAAATAATTGAATGTCATTAAAAGCATTTTAAAATATAATTTAAAAAACAAATTAATTTTTTTTTTAATTTTAATAAAAAATGTTGGACATTATTTTTTTCAATACGTTAAAAATAATTCTAAAAATGTGTAATGTTTAATTTTTTTGTATAAATTTAAAATTTTCATAAATATATCATTGAAAATATTGGAAATAATTAGAATGAAAAAATTCTAAGAATTACTTTTTTCAGAAATATTTTAATGTATTTTTTAAGAGATAATTTTCCTTAATTTTCATTTTAAGTTTACACTTGAAGATTTTTTAATAAAATTTTGGATAATTCAATTGTTTTCAACATTTGCAAATTGCGAAAACTTAATTTGAAAAATTATTCAAAACCAATTTTTTGTCCATAGTTATTTTTTTACACTATAAAAATTAAAATAAGTTTCATTTATATTAAGGAATTTTAGTATTTTGTTGCAGTATTTGGAAGAAAAGTAGAAAAAATCGCCATTAATTTTGAAAATAAGTCGTAAAAAGTAATATTTTTTTAAAATACTCGAAAAAGTCATAAAATCCGAGACCTGCAGTATACTGAAACTAAAAAAGTTTTTTTTAACTTCCGGAAACACAATTTCAAAAATTTATTTTAATAAATATTCTTAGGAACTTCGGGACCGTTCAAAAAATACGTAACGCTATTTTTCGGAAACTTGGACCCTCCCTCCCACCACGTAACGCAATGTTATATACATTAGTGCCATTTTTTCTCCTTACCGTAACAAATTGCTTGATCCCCCCTCCCCCGAAAACGCGTTACGTATTTTTTGAACGTCCCCTTCTCGATAGATTGAAAACTCTTTTTCCTTCTTTTTGTGACAAACAAAAAAGTAATCCAACACTTTCTCATCTTTTGAAAAAGTAAAAATTAATTCAATCCTAATTTTACAATTTACTTTAAATTATCAAGCAATAATTTTTCATTTACAGACTGCCGATTAGATGTAACAATACAATATTAAGATTCTGAGAATCGGCTCAAAGAAAAATTTTGTAAGTGTGTATATTTATTCAAATTCGTCAAGCACAAAGTCCCCTATGCTCCCTTAAAGGTAAGAGTAAGAAATAATTTCTTTAAATAGAATTATTCAATTTCTCGAATATAATTTCTAATTTTCAAATTTTTAGCTCAAAAAACAAAAATCAACGAAGACACATAAATATTTCAATGGATTATTCTTTACTTATGCAATAATTATTATTAATGCATGCTCCAAAATGTGCTCGAGTGGAATGACCCATTGATATAATGTGAGAAATAAATTATTATTAATAATGTTTTTGTAAATAAAAAGAAAATACCAAAAAGCTATTTAAATCACTTTCTTTAATTTAGTTTATTTAATTAAACAAGTAAACAATTTTACCTACTTTTAATTTATTATTATTACTCATAATTATATGCTACAAAACTTTTGTGCTCATAGTTTCAAAATTATTAAAATAATTACTAATTAATTAACAGTATTATTAAATTACTAATTAATCATTAAATTTAACAAATTAACTAATTCATAGTATTTTTGAATTATTAATTAATTATTAAAACAAATAGAATTATTAAGTTACTAAAATTAACAAATTAATTAATAGATAGTATATTAATTAATCAATAATTCATTACCTTAATAATTCACTCTTACCTTTATTTTAACCAAATACTTTTATACTTTTTATTGATAGAAATAAACTTTTTTTTATTACTTTCAAAATTTTCAATTTTAGTTTTCAAATTTTTCAAATGTACAATTTATGTTATGAAATACTCTGAAACAAGTAGATGAAAAAAATCTTTAAAAAAAGCATACGTTAAAAATTAAATCAAAGAAAAAAAAGATAAGTAACAAATAATAAGAAATAATAATAATAAAGAAAAATTGAAAAATGATGGATAATGAAGCGATAATAATAAAATAACAGAAATAATTAAAAATTAAAAAAACAAAAGACAAATTGCTTGAAATAATACATAAGACGCAAACAAAATATTCAGCAAAATAAAAGTAATTGATAATATTTCTGATATAATAAAAAATCAAAAAAACCTATGCAGTGACTAATTTGGAGCTTGGTGACCACAGTAACCCAAGCATCTTTTTTTCTTTTTTTAATTAAATTGTCATCCATTCGTCACATTTGAAGATACATGTAATTTGTATTTTTTGATTAAATAATTCTTTGTGTGGTCTTTCATAATTCACAGTTGAAAAAAAATTTTTTTTTGTGAATATAATAAATAAATCCTCGTTCGATAGATTCGTTCGCGTATTATTTTTTGTCTTATTATTAAAAATTTGTTATTTATTGCACATATGCCTTTTGAAAATCGATAGTTATGTTAAAAAATTTTTTTTTAATACAAAATTTAGGCAGTGCACGTGTATGAGCAATATTGTTAATAAACAACGAATAGGGTAAAAGGAGAGGGTTAATGTGGTCCAAATTAAAAGAAAGCAAGCAAAGCCACAACACAAATTACCAAAAAAACAAACGAAAACTAAAACAAAAAATTACCACAATATAAGAAATTTTTTTTTAATAAATAAAATCCAGAGATTTTTAGAAAGAAAAATAATTAAATAAGCATTTTAATCAAAAGATAGTGAAAATTCTCTTAATTTAAAGAAATTTACATCCAATGTCTTATTAAACTCGTTTACCAAACTAGACATTTTATTACTTATTTGGATCATTTTGAAAATTATTTATTTCAGAATTTAATTTAATTTTAAGGAATGTAAAAAAAATTCTTCGAAATAGAAATTCGAAATAGACATTTTTTTATAATAATAGAATCAAAATTATTCATTATAAAAATTGCTTTTTCTATCAAAATTATTTCTACTATAAAAATAGAATAAAAATTATTTAGAATATATATTATTTTTTCTATAAAAATAGAATAAAAATTAAAACAAAAAATGTTATCTTCTAAGTGGGATCAATTTGAAATATAATGTCTATTTATTCCCTCGAAAGTAATTCATCAGCAACGAGTGGTTAGACAATTTGATGCATTTTTTTAGAATTTAACTTGACACAAAAATTCTTCCAGTATTTTTTTCATATATTATTCAAATTTGAATAATATAAACAAAATTAAATATTGATATTTATTCTCTTTTCCCGTTAAACACAGAAACACTTTTTACTTTCATTTTAGGGGAAAGTAATTTAAGTAATCGATAAAATATAAATAAAGTAAAAAGAATTTTTTTCCAATTAAATAAAATGAGAAGAGAATAATTAACCACTTCACTTATAGTTGACTTTTTTCTTTATAAATATTATTTTTTCAATTAGTTTTTTAGGTATAATTTTTGTTTTTTAATCGAAATTCGAAACTCGAAATGGATAAGAATTAATTAAATAAATTTTAAAAAAATGGATTACTGACAAAATGTTGAAGTCATTACCTCCGACAAAACAATTAAAAAATTTGTGTATGCAATTAAATATTTTTATCGGAGAAAAAGTTTGATTAAGTGTATATTTGTATTTTTTGAGTCGTGTTTAGTATCATTTTTATTTTGTAATGTTAATTCTAAAAGTGACATTTCTAAGACATCATACACATAACGTCAATCATCTGAATGCAAGAGTTGGAAAAAATACAAGCCGAAATTAAAACCAATTTTTTTCTTAACATTTTTATTCAATTGAATTTTCTTGTTTTATTTTATAATTACTTTTTCATAATTATGAAAATAATGAATCATAAGAGTATTAAAAAAATAAATAAACAAACTAATATTTAATTTCGATTTTATTTTTTCAACTCCCGCCTACTGTAGAAAATGTTATTTTCTGCTGATGCAACAAAAGTAAAAAGGGAAATAAAGATTTATTATTTATGGAATTGTAAAAAATTGGTTTACAAATTTTGAAGCCAAAAAATGAAGAAACTTGTAAAAATTTACAAAAAAATTACTCACTGTTATTAGCCATTAAATTCTCGTGCAATTTGTCCCTTTGATCTTCTAAAACCTCACCCAAGTAGGTTGCCACCTTACGTGTTACCTGCTCGACGAATGCATCGAGCTTACCAAGATCGTCCGATAAACCTACCAGTTGATCCAATGTCCCGACTTTTAAATCAGGAATGTGAAATTTGTAATTATCGGACAATGAATTTTGTTTTGACGTCAAATTATTCAATGTCTCCCATGTTTGTTGACAGGTCTTGTCACCTGGTGCCGATATCAACCAATACTCCGTCATTTTCGTTTCTTGTAATTTTTAATTACACACCTGTAGAGAAAAAGAAAAGTAAAATTCAAATTATTTTTTTAACATTTACGACCTAAGAAATTTTTTTACGAATTTAAATTCTTAACAAGTGTTGCTTGAAAACGAAACATATTTCGTGTTATGACAAATGAAGAAGAGAAAAACTATGAAAAGGGGGAGAAAGTAGAAGAAATATTTCAATTGAAATAAAAATATTATTGATTTTAGTTCAATATTAGAGGAGGTGTGGCAGAAGTATAATATATTACATAAGTAGACGCGTTTATTCCACGTGACATGAGAACTCAAGTCATCTGACTGACAATACAAGAATGTACTGTGTGCAGTACTTTAACGAGAAGTCCATTTAAAAAATTAAACTTCTCTAACAAATCAAAGAAAAAATGAGCAGGGAAATTATTTTTGTTATGAAACATTGTGCGTTACTAACCAAAGAGTTAATTTATTGTCATAAGGACATAAAAGGGAACATCAATAAAGTTTTACAATGGCGTAAAAGAATTGACAAAATCAATAATCGCAGAGCACATACTTAATGCGCACACGAATCATTTACATTTTGGAAAATACGAAAATTTGTCAATAATTCATCACCTTGAATCCAACTCAAAGAAAAGAAAATTATTTAGTTTGGAAAAGACTCTATTCAAGAAATTAATCTAAAACAAAATTGATACAAAAATATTGCTACCGCCCATCACTAGAGAATACTGTCAATCTTTAATTAAATCCAAGTACCCTTTTTTAAATTTTACTTTTTTATTATTTTACAATTAATACATGTAATAAATATTACCTACTTAACAAATCACTATCTCCAGAAAGCGGATGTTCTTAAAAAAACTGCTCAAAATTGATTAACTACACCTTCATTGTCGACTTTTTGATTGCTTTTCGTCTTCTGCTTCTCTCTCTCTCTCTGGTGCCAAACTCACGTGATGTAAGTGCTGCACCGCTGCGATTTTCTCTATTAACTAAAAAAAACTCTCTAGAAACAACTAGAAAACAGCTGACTTGTTCGTTGACCAATTAGAATTCAGACAGGGTTAGGTAGTTCACAATTCCTCGTGGAGACGCATGATTTTCCCCTAATCGCCAAATGGTTGAATGCTCAAAACGTCGAATAGTGAAATGGTCGAATGCTCAAAACGTCGAATTGTCAATTGATCGAATGCTAAAAATGTCGAATCGTTAAATGGTCGAATGCTCAAAACGACGAATCCACATGTGGTCGAATGCTCAAAACGTTGACGGGCAGGCATTCTGTTCTCTCCTGTAGGTTGGTTCCAGAAAGTTGCTGGTAAGTTGCCAAATGCTCCACGGGACAAATGCGCCATTTTTTTGTTACTCGATAAAATTTTCAGAAATTTCAATAAGCAAGGTTGGGAAGTTAACAAAAAAATGGCGCATTTGACCGGTGGCGCATTTGGCAACTTACCGCTTATACAATAACTTTTTTCTCATAGACATGAGCGAGAAAACGTTGCGCGCGCAACTATTTTGCAAGTTGCTTCTACAATAACTTTTCTTATCGACATGAGCGAGAAAACGTTGCGCGCGCAACGTTCACTTTTCGATTATCAGTACTTATGTGTTATTTTTTTAAAACTATTGCTGTTAAATTGAGTAGATTGATATAAACCTAAAAATGTTGTTTTATTTTTCGTTTCTGAAGAGGGCAGCCGCGCTGTCGAAACGTTAAACTGTTTTTTTCCCAGAGAAGAAATATAAAAACTACACGAAGAATGGAAAATTTTTAATTCAATGTGAAAAATAGCTTTAAAATGGCGTTAAAATATAAAAATTATGGGAAAAAATCAACAGTCGGCGAATCTTTGTTTATATTTTAAAAATTGCAACGATTTGACTTTTTTCTTTGTTTAAGAATGAAAATTTTTTATGAATATTCATGAACTTGTAAAATGCTATCTGAAGTAAATAATAATAATTAGTAATCGAACGAAATTTAGGAAACATTCATTTTATTCCAAAATTGAATTTCTCAGTTTATAGGAGTTTCAACATTTTTTCGGATTACAACTCGACATTGCGGAGCAGTCTTGAGTTTCTTCTGGATAATAATTGTGAATTTCACAGCAGTTAGGTGGCGGACAGGAATAAGAAGGAATAGATGATCGCGTAGGACATTCTAATTGTTTTGGTGTTTCCCTAAAATAAGAAAAAAAAATTGCTTCAGGATATCACATTTTTCCCGTACTTATAAAGCAAATATATTATCTTTTCAATATTCCAGTTAATTTTCAATTAAATAATTAAAATACTCACGGAAAACATCTATTTGGTTTATCGATGATTCCAACGGTCACTCCTTCTCCTACTTTTTTTAATTTCTCCGGCACTTTCTTTTTATCTCTTTTCTCCTTATCCTTATTGTTCTCATTTTTATTTTTCTCATCCTTATTTTTGTCCTCTTTTTTTGGTGGCATTGTTTTTTATTTTATATCACACGTGAAATTTAATTTATTTTATTTCATAAATAATAAAATTTGATTCTGTTGAATTTGGAAAATGATGATCGAAAATATTGAATGTTCTTGATATGAAGAAGTGAAATGTTTATTCAATGGAATTTTCTTTTGTTCGTTGCTATTGACGTTGGATTAGTGTTTTGTTTTCCGGGCGACATTGAAACGAGATCTTTTTCCTATTAATCATTTTAGAAATTTTTTTTAATGATTTTCCAAACATTGTAATGTTTGTTAACTATAATTGTTTACTGTCTTGTAGGAGTTTACTTTTCCATTTTCGAAAACATTTTCTTTTAGCAAAATCGTTTACAGTGTGGTGCTGTACAACATTCTGGTCCCCTTTTGAACCACTTGTTTGACTGGAATAAAAAAAAAAATTGTAAAGTCATAAAAAATGATTTTTTTATTAAACTTACTCGTTGAATGTAATAATTTCGAGCGGGAATGGGAAATGCCAATTCAGGTTTAATTTCGTTAATATTCGATCGTTTCATAATTTCGCAAACTGAATTGTGAGTAATGAGGGGACGTTTTTCTGGAAAAATCCAATCTGGTTTGCATTCGTGGGGACTTGGTATCACACCCCACGCCTCGGGATCATTTCGACAATCGTATTTCACTGAAATTGGATGTCTATGACTGCGTCTGAAAAAATATTCTATTTACATAATTTTGCAATAGTAAAAAATGGAAAATTGTAACGCGTTCTAAAGAAAACCTCGTTAGGGTCATTTGGGGTAAATATAAACGGAATAACTATCTTTCACCATAAACATTAGTTTCTTTTTGTTAAAAAGTAAAACGGACCGATTTTTTTGCATGAACTTGTTACTAGAGCTCCCTAGAAAAATGTTATGCGGCACAAAAAAATATTGATGCACTTGAATCGCCTAAAACTGACTGTTTACATTTAGCCCGAGATTTTGAAATTTTCCTAAAATTCGTAGTAAATGTAAACACCACTGTAGTTAAGCGAGGTTTAAGAGACAAGTTATTTCAAGTATACTACTGTTTTGAGGGATGGAAAAACTGAAAAAAAACTTCTTCGTAGATAATGTATCATATAATGTATAATGTATAATGTATCATAATATAATGTATCATATAATGATAATGTATCATATAATGATAATGTATCATATAATGATAATGTATCATATAAATAAATAATCAACCATTACAAAATTAGTAATGTAAAACTTGAATAACTTGAACAAATTTTAATAGATTTTCATTTAACTTGGTAAAAAAAAGTTTTTAAGGTTGCTGAATAAGAATCTAAAATCGAATTTTTTAATTTCAAAATGGTAGATCCAATAATTTATTAAATTTTTTTTAATGTAATTGAAGTTCTGTTTACCTTTACCCCGAGTTTTCGAATTCTCGGGGTAAATGTAAACACTTAATTATTTATTAACTAAATTGACGAAAATCAAAAATCAAAGTCAACTTTTGTTAAGGCATTAACAAGGAAGAATGAAACATTTTAGTTTGACTTTTTAATTTATTTTTATGAAATTGCGAGACAAATTACTGAAACAGTAAAATTTTGATTTTCAATCTTTCTTGCATTAAAAGATAACTTACACTATGGCATTGCCAATTGTCAAAATAAAATATTCGCAATACTCAGATGAAAATCTTGTAGGTGAGCTGAGATAAAAATATTGACGTCGTACTTATTCTTAAATTTGTAAATTTAGCTGAAACATCTACTGTTTACATTTACCCCAAATTACCCTATATAGTTTAATTTTTAGGTTCTGAAAATATTTGCGGAAAATTCCGAAAGTACACAGAAGAGTTAAACGTCAAAATAACGAACATTTCTTCTTCACGTGTCACAATTACTAATACATAAATAAACGTATAATTAAAAACAATGCGTTGACTTACAAACGGTCAATTTCTGTGGAAATATTATTCATTCTTTGCAGTTCATTGCCATGACTGGCAATTTCATTAGAAAATCCCCAATTTCCAATTGCCTCTGAGACGCCCGTTCCATATCCTCTGGAAAATTCATATGTGCACTGCATTTTTTCCTTTTTTCCTACTTTGCTAAAGAAAAAACTGTAAATTTCGAAATTAATTTTTTAATTTTATTATTATTTATTATAAAAATTTGCAATTGGCCTAAAATGTTGACATTATACGTTTATACTGTTTTTACAAATAAAAGAAAATCATAAACACATTTCGAATTATTTCTTGCAAAAAAATGTATAATAATAGTTAGATAGCCGGAGACTTAAACAATAATAATTATTATTTTTAGGTATTTTTTCTCTTTAGTATTCCAGAAGAAAATTTATTAAAATTTTGTAACAATTTTTGAGTTGCATCCATTTGTATCAGAATGAAAAGAGCATAATGGCTATTATATCGAATTCACAAACGTAGAATCTGTAACTTTACGAAATAATTTGTATCGAATATAAAATTTAAGAAAATTATTTTCTCGAATTAATATTAGCCCTCGGAGAACACATGGGGTCATTTTGACCCCACGATTTTTTGCGAAAAGCTTTTTATCTATTGTTTAATATTTTTTATAAGGATTTTAAAGTACACAGACTTATTTTACAGAGTTTAAACTATATTTTCAAAAAATTCGTAGGTTAAGCAGATGAACAGTTCAAAATTGGTTGAGCATTGAAAAATGACCTAAAAAAAAGGTGTGTTCTCCGAAGGTTAAACATAATTTTTATTTTTACTAAACAATAATTGATAGAATTTTAAAATAGTCGATTTCTTATTTAGTCGAAAGTTTAAAAATCCGAAATTTAATTAAACCTAATTTTATTTTGTCGAATGGTGGTTCAATATAATGTGAATATTAATGAAATATATGATAGCCGAATTTATAACTAACCTAAATGTAACTGAACCGAAAAGTAATATTCCATATTCCTTATTCTATAGAAATTAAAAGTGTTCGAATTATTATTTAATCGAATATTATTATCTCGAATTAATTTTAACCGATACTTTAAATTATCGAAATGTAGTTTAATCTAAACTAATTTTTAAGGAAAATGCAACTAAGCGAATTTCTAATTATCCGAAAGCTAATTTGGTCGAAAATTTTTATGGGTGAATTTAATTTGAGCCAAAAAGCAAGTAACCAAAACGTCATCTATTATAATCTTAAAGTAACAGAATAGCTACTTGTAAGGTTGAGTCCACAATAGACACTTTTCTTAAATCGATGCATACCCTCTACATCGATTTCTATTGTTCAAACAATGGAAATCGATGTAGAGGGTATGCATCGCTTTAAGAAAAGTGCCTATTGTGGACTCAACCTAAGAATGGTTAAATAGTCGAAACACCATATGCTCGAATTGTCCCGTAGAGGAATAGTTAAGTAGCCGAATGGAAAAAACGTCGAATGGACAAAAAGTCGAATGATAAAAATATCGAATTGTCAATTCATAGAATGTTCAATTTGTCGAAACGCCATCTGTTCGAATTATGAAGGAGACGAATAGTTAAGTAGTCGAATGGTAAAATAGTCGAATTGTTCATTCATAGAATGCTTAAATAACTGAAAGGTCAATAATTCTAAAAGTTTTATTGTTTTAAGTTAATATTAACATAAAATAATAAAATGGGGTTAAATAACCTTTCGGTTATTTAAGCATTCTATGAATGAACAATTCGACTATTTTACCATTCGACTACTTAACTATTCGTCTCCTTCATAATTCGAACAGATGGCGTTTCGACAAATTGAACATTCTATGAATAGACAATTCGATACTTTTATCATTCGATTTTTGTAAATTAGACGTTTTTTCCATTCGGCTACTAAACTATTCGTCTACTGGACAATTCGAGCAGATGGCGTTTCGACTATTTAACCATTCTTACAAATAGCTATTCTGTGACATTAAGATTATAATAGATGACGTTTCGGCTACTTGCTTTTTGGCTCAAATTAAATTCACCCATAAAAATTTTCGACCAAATTAGCTTTCGGATAATTAGAAATTCGCTTAGTTGCATTTTCCTTAAAAATTAGTTTAGATTAAATTACATTTCGATAATTTGAAGTATCGGTTAAAATTAATTCGAGATAATAATATTCGATTAAATAATAATTTGAACACTTTTAATTTCTATAGAATAAGGAATATGTAATATTACTTTTCGGTTCAGTTACATTTAGGTTAGTTATAAATTCGGCTATCATGTATTTCATTAATATTCACATTATATTGAACCACCATTCGACAAAATAAAATTAGGTTTAATTAAATTTCGGATTTTTAAACTTTCGACTAAATAAGAAATCGACTATTTTAAAATTCTATCAACTATTGTTTAGTAAAAATAAAAATTATGTCAAATATTAATTCGAGAAAATAATTTTCTTAAATTTTGTATTCGATACAAATTATTTCGTAAAGTTACAGATTCTACGTTTGTGAATTCGATATAATAGCCATTATGCTCTTTTCATTCTGATACAAATGGTTGCAACCCGGAAATAAAAAACTTTGAGTAAAAACGAAAAATTAAATGTGAAAGAAAAAATGTCAAATGTTGATCGATTACCATATGCTTTAAAGGGAGCATGACGTTACCGTCAGAAAGTTACTAGGAAAGGCGGAAAATTTTGAAATTGAAAAGAATTCACTTGGATTTCTTTTCAATTTCAAAATTTGCCGCCTTTCCTAGTAACTTTCTGCCGGTAACGTCATGCTTCCTTTAATCTGTCATGCATTGTAGGCATAGTAAAGCATATGGTAATCGATCAACATTTGACATTTTTTGTCACATTTAATTTTTCGTTTTTACTCAAAATTTCTTATTTCCTTCTCGCAATAGCCATTTTTATACATCATGTTACTCACGCTCTTCATATATATTCTCAACTTTGCTTAGGAATCTTTAAATCGAGAGTTTAAAACAAAAAGTATTCACGGTGAGCAAAATGTATTCACCGTAACCCGCCAATACGGTTTTGTCGCGAAAACGCATTCACCGAACGTCACCACCAATCCTTTTTTTTACTGGGTTATTAATTTTGTTACCCCAGTAGCACGTAATATTACTAACATTACAACATGATTCTAGAACCATTGGTAATATTAAGGCAATATTGGTAATGTTAGGGAAGTTCTCTCAATATTGCTGTAATATTACGTGCTACTGGGGTACCCGTCTCAGAACGGGCCTTATTGTTTGCTCTGATCACTTTGAACATCTGGGATGAAGAATCGACCTTGATTGTCCTTGCGGAGTGGAAAGCAGAAGTCTGAAACATCTGCTTAATGAGTGCCCTATTTTATCACCGGGCAGGCCGGAGCTCTTTGGGTATTTGCATTATAGACTAGTGATGGCTAATCCGGAACAATTTAATCCATGTGAAATTGTGATGAACCCTACAAGAGAAATGGTTGAGGCTTTTGGTCGGTTCCTTGGTGGTGCTTCTACCCGCATAAAGGTGCCGTCCCATGTCAGCGTGAAACGGGAAACGGAAAACGTTCAACCAATAAGAATTTTCTTTTAGAATGATTTCCATTGAATCGGAAGTTGTTATTGGCTAAACGTTTTCCGTTTTCACGCTCACATGGGACTGGCCCTTAATAATTTAATGTTGAAGAATGCTAGGATGGGATTTTGTATATGGAACATACTTTTTTTCTTTTTTTGAGTGTATGCTCTGAGTTTGAGGTTTTCTTAATTTTTTTGATTTTCTTTTTCCTTGTTTTTTTTCTTTTTCTTGGTTTATGTTAGGTTTATAATTTCTGATTTATTGTTTTCATATTTTTGGTTTTCTTTTTTAGTTCTGTCTCTCTTTTGCTTCTGATGAACTTATGCCAGAAGAGAGGAGAGAGAGGAAAATTTTTTTTCTCTCTTTCCATTGTTATCAATTTTTCTTTTTTTTTGTTGATTTATTTTATTTCTTTCTCTGGCAGCGGTGTATCTCGGCTTTGCATTTTGCCATTCTTCCCCCTGGGTGAACTGAGTAGCCTGGGCCCACGATGGTGATTTAATGTGGAGCCGAATATACTTTGCTTTTGGGAAATTTTGTTTTTAATTTTTTTTTGTTTAAGTTAATGTTAACTTAAATCAAGCAAATTTTTCGACTTTTTCCGATTCGACGTTTTGAGCATTAGACCATTTGAGAATTCGACGTTTTGAACATTCGACCAATACTAATTCTATGAAAATGCCTTTACTCTATATTAAATTTCGGTTCCATCTTCCTTACAAACTTTAGGAATTCTAACATTTAAAATTAGGTTATGTTAAAATTCACACAAACAGAAATTATGATAATTTATAATTACAGCACATGTCGATTTAATAATAAATTATTCTCTCATATTCAATTTCGGTAAAATTTTAATTCCAGAAAATAAAATTTCCTTACATTTAAAATTCGATAAAAATAAATTTTTAATAATACACTGTAAAAAATCCTAAGAATATTACCCACATTAAATGTGGCAATTTTACAGACAAGGGGAAAAGTGCCGCATTCAATGTGGCAACATAACCTTATTTAAAGCGTCACTTTTCCCCTTGTCTGGGTAAGGGTACATTTATACGACGGTCGGTAGAAAAAAAATTTACCGAAAAAGTCAAAATCGCGTTCACACTTCGCGTTTCCGATAAAATGGAAAAACTGTTTCTAGCGGGAATTTTAAAATTTATATTTTATTTAAAATTAATTAACACTGTTTTAAGTAAGAAAAATCAAGTTTTTATTAGATGAATATTGTTTTTTAATGATTTACAATAGGGAAATGAATTTTCTTGATAAATAACCGTGTAAATAAATATTAATTAACTTTTGTTTTGAAAAGTTGTAAGCAACGTCACAGCTGTTGATGCGGAATTTTGTGTGAAATTGTAAGTATAATGATAAATTATTAAATAATATTTATATAATTTAAATAAAAATGTTTAATGGGTATATTTAATATGCATTTTATTATGTGTATGTGCATATAAGTATAACTTATTTTTCGAAAAGTAGTAGATGTAATTGTGTACATAACCTATAAATGTATGACAAGTACCCTTCAACATAAAGCAAGTAAATTTTTTGTAAACAAAATGTGCAGTTGTAATTGTTTGATAATTTAAATCTCTAATAATTCTTTATTTGGTTTTGTTTAATTTAGACGAGGAACGTTCATAATGGATTTTGAGTATCAAGGAGTATGTATAAACAAAATTTAGTACATCAATGTTATATATTCTAACCATAAATTTGTTAATTTATATTGTTCATGAAAATAGTAATAAATTTATTAAAAAGGTTTAGACATTATACAGTAGATGGTAAATTTCTTTCGATTTCTGTCATTATTCTCAATTTATTCAAATACAAGTGTACGTTATTATTTTCGAAAATGTTTACAAATTTGCGGCATTTCCGTATGGAAGAAAAAATAAGTGTTTTTGAAAAATAAAGTGTAAAATAATTGTCACTATAATTCAATTCAATTCAAGTAGCATCCAATTTTATTTTATCTGTGAGGGTAATCGCTACTAATATATGTATGTCATTTTTTATGTTAAGGTGTTAACGGACTTATATTGTAACAGCTGCAAGGAAAAAATTTCCTATTCAAATGGATGGAAACACTCATGTTTTGGGGACGCGGACTTCGATAATTTAATCCGCGTTGGAAATGTTATCTTCATTCAAAACGACAAAAAAGTAGAAAATGGAGAGGAATTATTACCAAAAGTGTCAGCTAATAAGAAATTAGTACATTTCAATTTACAAAAGCCACCTACATTGCCACTCTCACTTAAGCCGGGTGATCAAGAAAAGAAATATGTAACATATATTTTATAATATTATTATCCTAAGAAATGGTTATAAATAGTGTTTTACTCATTGTATCAACACTTTCTATTATGTTTATAGGTTTCGCAGCCAGTATTAAAAGCAAATGATAACATGAAAGTTGTCATGTCTCCATCCATTCTCAACATTGAAAAGGGGAAATTCGTAAATCTTCATTTTAAAAATGCTTCTGTACTGTCACTTAGTCCGGTTGATAAAAAAGAGAAATATGTAACTTAATATTCATTATTACTATTAAAATTTTTGTTTTGAACAAAAATTATAAATACAAAAAATTTTAACATTTTTTTCATTTAATTAACTTTTTATTGTTATCAGATTCTGCAGTCAGCGTTGGACAAAAATAATAACGTCAAAGAGATTAATAATTCATCTATTGGAACAATTGAAAATAAAAAAGTCTTTCCCCTTAAGACAAATTTTAATAAGACTGACATTATAGACGATTTTTCCGATTACACAAAAGGAATGGAAAATTTTTATTTTGAAGGTGGAAAAAGCACATTGGCTGCAGGAAATAATTTCCAGAAAGTTTCTGAAAATATTGAAGTTGTGAATTCTATGTTTACTGATTTGCCAATCAATCCTGGATATAAAAAACAAGGCAATAACATTGACGTAAATAGTAGTAGAACAGATGAGGAGAGTGAAGAAAATTTAATAGCACTGTTGGAGTTGGTCAGGCAAAATGAATGTATTTGGAATTTCACCTTACCGCTTGAAAAAAGAAATAAAGTTTTAATCGGTGATGCTTGGTACAATATTGCCAATAAATTTAATGGTAATTATACTGTTAACTTAAATTTTCAAAAAGACTAGCTTTTTCGCTTCAGAACTAAAGAAAAACGATTCAATTCAACTTCTATTCAGCTTTCATTTTTTTCATTTTTTAAATTACAGGTTGGACTCCCAGGATTGCCAAAGATAAGTATACTTCATTAAAAGAAACGTTCATGCGGCGAATATCTAAACCGCAAAGCGGATCAGCAGCTAAAGTTAACTTATTTTCAAAGTTAATTATTTAAATGCACTGGTTCTAACTGAATACTTTATATTCGAGATATTTTGAGAATTTCAGTTATAAAATTAAAAATATTTGTCTCTCCACGGTAAAAGGTATCTATTGGTATCTATCTCCGAAATAATATTAGACTCAATTTTCCATAACCATTGACGGAAAAAAGAAAATTCTGGGTATACGAGATATATAAATGTATTTTAAAGAAATACATTGCTTACATGTAATACATTGCACATATTTATTTCAAAAATTTTTTAATATTATTCTTTTGATACTTGTAGTACAATATCTAACATTGCACTCGAAGTACCTGAGGAATCAAGCAGTGATAATGCAAGTGCTCTCGGTTTTGAGAAAAATAAAGAAGCAGAATTGTCGGTGTCATGTAAGTTAAGCAAGGTCTATTAATTTTTTATACAGTTATATAAACATTATTCATCAAAATATTCATATGAAAAAGAAATACATAATATTCGTTATTTTTAAAAGACATGGACATTTTTTTCTTCATAATTTGTCTTAATATCCATTACAAATTTATTTGTATTAACACTAATAATAATTACAGGTAAAAGGAGAAGATCTCTGGATCCACTGGAGATAGCACTTATTGAAAATTTAAATAATAAAAAAAAATCATCGTGAATCTCGAAAAGCAGAGGATGAAGTTCATCAATAGACACTTTGGATTTCTCAAGAATTGCATAAATTTCCAAGTGCAAACAGGCTTGAAATACAGTCGGCTATTACAAATTATATTTTTCAAAAGAAAATGTCGTTAACAGCACAAAACTAATATTAATCTTATAATCCATTTTATTTTGTTTGCATCGAATTTAAAATACTTTTTTTCTTAAAATTTATTTTCCCAACGTAGTATTTTAATAGCGTTGTGCAATGTAATGTCACGTGTTATGAGTTCCAAAATTTTTAAAAAATTTAGAATATTTAAAGCTGTTTGTAACTAGCTAATTTAAATTTTGCTTTAGTTATGATTAATGATGTATTATTAGTTCGTCCATAATCAGTATTTAATACTTAAAAGTACCTGATAAATCGAAACACTTGTGATATTAGGCAAAATAAGTATTAACGAATATTTGCTCAAGAAACAAATTATTTTTTCCTATAAAGTATTGTTCTCAAATTACTTATAAATAAATTTGTTTTTAACAAATTTAACATTTCAAGAAAAGAACAATAAATTAAAAAATAAACAAAATGTACCAAATAAGTAAATTCCTTGTATGTACTAATTTAATATAAAATGTTATCATAATTAAAATTTTAAAAATTATTTCAAAAATTTTATTTGCTGGGCTATAAATAGGTCCGTAAATCCCGTAAAAGTTCGTAATTTGATTAAGAAAAGACGAAAAGTTTATGAATTCTACGATATAATTTGGATAATTGTAGAGAAATTACAAATGATTTCAGAAATTGAATTATTTTTAAAAATAATAAAATTATCGCAGGCATTAAATTATGTTCAAAATTTTTTAAAAATTCTCGTCAAAATATCAATAATCATTAGAAATAATTAAATTCTTCTCCAAAATTCAATTATTTTAAAGAATTTTAATAAAATTCTTGGCAAAGTTCAATTATTTTCTACAACTTTTCTCAATTCAAAGATTTTCATTATACTATTTTTAAAAAAATTTTCAAAGGAATTCAATTATTTCCAAATTTTTTATAAATTTCTTCGCAAAAATTCAATTATTTTCATAAATAATACAATTTTTACACGGATTCAATTTTATTATTTTTGGAAATAATAAAATTCTTTTTAGGAATCCCCAGTAGCACGTAATGTTGGGAACATTCCAGCAACATTGAGGCAATATTGGTAATGTTAAGGCAGTGTTCTCAATATTGCTGTAATATTACGTGCTACTGGGGATCTAACTATTTTCATAATTAATAAAACTCATTTCAGAATTCGCCAAAAGAATTCCATTATTAAAAAATTGTTGGATAATATGCTTTATGAGAATTCAATTTTAAGAAATAAGCAATTATTTAATAAACTTTTTTATTTAAATAATATAATTTTCGTAGAATTTTCTAATAAAAAATGATTTAAAAATGAATTTCAGTTTAAATTTTAGATAATAATTGAATATATAAAAATTACTATAGAAGACTGGAATTATCGATATCTCAATGTTTTATAGTTGTGAAAAATTTAATTTGTAATTTTAAGTAAAGTGTTCTCTTATTTGATTTGGACTGGTTATATTTTTGCCAGCAATTGGTCCATAATTGTTCATTTTTTGTCCGTAAAGTCCGTATTACTAAATACTTTCATTGGTTCGAGCTCTACATTTGATATAAGAATAGAAAACTTTATTAAAATTAGAAATCTTAAAAAATTGTTTTAGAAATATTTTGAATAAAAATGTCTTTTTGGAAAAGACGTAATACTAAATTTTACAAATTATATAAATAAAAAGTGTTAGAAAGAAATTTAAGAAAGTATTTGAAAAGATATAAAGTTGTAAATATAACTGTGACTTGTACTAAATTTTCGAAAACTTGTAATTTATCAAAATCAAATAGCACATAACTTTTGTTTTATCAAAATTTAATGTTATTAAGTTAACGATTACAAGTTAAAAATAAATTATTTTGTAAAGTTCAGGAAAATATGGAGAATGTTGTTGGAGCTTAACTAATATTGTTGAATGAAAATTTTAATTTCAGGAATTGAAACTGTTTCTTAAATAAATTTATTTATTTTAAAAAATGCCTATTTATTTCAATAAATAAAATATTTATTTTTACAATCACAAAGTAAAAATTTTACTTTTCTTTGAAAAAAAAATTATTAGTAAGAACCTTCATCAACTCTTTTCTGTTGCCAAGATATTCTGCCCTCATTTAAAAAATACTTTTTGAATCCATCCCGGACATACATAGCAGCAAGTTTTTCTGCACGAATACTTTCAAATGACGTAAATGCATCCATTCTAAAATCCTTTCGCCAATCTCCATCAACCTCCACCTCATTTTCGAATCTGTCAATTAAATTTTGCGTACAGTAGTGACGCTCATCTTCATTTAAATCTTCTTCTTCTATTTTTAAAAAATTATGCAGACAACATGCTGCCAAGATGATCAATTCTATTAATTCAATGCTTCCATTAATGAAACTACGAAATATCCTCCACTGTGATACTAATATTCCAAAAGTATTTTCTATGATTCGACGAGCTCGACTGAGTCTATAATTGAAAATCCTTTGGTCATTTGGCAAATTTCCCGTACTTCTTCCGGGATATGGTCGCATAATATTACAGGTCAATAAAAAACCTTCGTCTGCAACACAAACCTGAGGAAGATGTGGTCCTTCAGGAGTTAATTTTGAAGGAGGAGGCAAATGAAGAGTATTGTTAGCTAATTTCTTTCCAAAATTACTATTTTGGAAAACACCACTGTCACTTTGTCTGCCATGAGCGTCAACATCGATAATTACAAATTTATAATTTGCGTCACATAGTGCCAACAAGTGTACACTGTGGTGCCCTTTATAATTGTAATTTTTTGAACCACTATGTGGTTGGGCCTGAAATGACAGAAAATAATTATTAAGTGTTATGATTCTTTTAAATATTGTTAGGCAGAATTATCCCTTTAAGGACCAAATTGTTTCTCGAAAAATTGCAAATTTCTATTTTTAAATAAACTTTACAGGGATAATTATTATTATCATCTATTCTTTATTTTAATGACTATAAATTAATAATTACCTGCATTATAACATGTTTTCCATCTATTGCTCCCCAACAGTGTGGAAATTGCCATTTTTCTTCAAATCCCTTTATAATAACGTTCCAGTCTTCAGGGCAAGTGGGTGCCTTCAACGTACTTTCTTGCAGATTGTTCCAAATAGTTTTTAAAACTTTATAAACAATCAAATGAATAGTAGAAAGTCCTATCCGGAATTGACCTTGAAGGGAATGGAAAGACTCCCCAGTTGCCAAAAACCTAAGCAAGGCATATATTTATTTTATTAAGGAAATAAGTTTTTCAATTTATTTTGACAAAATTAAAAAAAAATTTTTTTCTAAATCTCGTTACCCCGTCAGCACACGCGCTATAGAGAAAAAGTCTCACGCAACACTACTCAACCTATAGGGCACTTTTGGAGTGCGAGTGAGGCAATAAAAAAGCGATAGTACTTTCGGGTTAAGATCAGTTAAACTCGAGTGTTTTAAATATATTGAATAGTAGTTAAGATTTATTCTAAGACTAAGGACATACTATTAGTAAATTGAAATACATAAATTTGAAATTACTCCAAAATTATAAAGAAAATTTTAATTCTTCTAATGGTAAAATTTATTTATATGAATTAGAAAGCTGAGATTTCGTAATTAGAGTTAGTTTTGTGTTTTGTTAGTATTTTATTATTTATTTCTCTTTTAGTCTTATTAGTGTTCAGTTTTTATTTAGTAGTATTTCAAGCTATTTGCATATCTGTAAAGGGTAAAATATACGATTGGAACAGATTATTTATGTTTAAATTACCTCAGGGTAAGCATGAGCTTCTGGGATGGAGTAATAATATCATCCCTAGTGGGGATACTCTTTAATTGCCCTCCAATTTGTTATAACAATTTCTCATATTGGATTACAGTACATCGCATGTACTGCCTAAACATTAGTGGATCGGTTATGGCCATTTCACAAAAAAGATTATCGTGGACTCCTGTAAAAATATTAACAATAGGTGATAATTCGTGGACAAGGTGTTAATTGATGTAATTTTTATGTCTTTAAACAATATATTTTGTGTTAATTGCTATATTATCAAATTTCATTTGCAGGAATATAACTATCAATTTTATTTTTCAACTTTTATTGCAATTACGAAAATAGAATAGAATATATTTCTTTTTTATTAACAGGAAATGTAAATATAATATTACAGTATATTATTTACCGATAATATAGTACCGTCCAACAGACATTTTAATATAACTGTAATATCATAGTGATGTTACTTATGTAAAAAATACTTATTTAAAAAATATATTTCCCAACAACGAAATTAAAATTTAAAAACAGATTTACCCTGTTGCTTCCGACGTTTCCACAACGGATGTACCCAAAATCTTCTGTCGCACCTTCGCTTGCGTTTTCGTAAAAGCAACAATAAAACAATTTTTTCATCACTGCTTTCATCAGAAGAAAGGTCTTCTTCCCAATCTACAACCTAGTAAAAAAACATTAGTAGCGATTACCCTCACAGATAAAATAAAATTTGATGCTACTTGAATTGAATTGAATTATAGTGACAATTTTTTTACACTTTATTTTTCAAAAACACTTATTTTTTCTTCCATACGGAAATGCCGCAAATTTGTAAACATTTTCGAAAATAATAACGTACACTTGTATTTGAATAAATTGAGAATAATGACAGAAATCGAAAGAAATTTACCATCTACTGTATAATGTCTAAACCTTTTTAATAAATTTATTACTATTTTCATGAACAATATAAATTAACAAATTTATGGTTAGAATATATAACATTGATGTACTAAATTTTGTTTATACATACTCCTTGATACTCAAAATCCATTATGAACGTTCCTCGTCTAAATTAAACAAAACCAAATAAAGAATTATTAGAGATTTAAATTATCAAACAATTACAACTGCACATTTTGTTTACAAAAAATTTACTTGCTTTATGTTGAAGGGTACTTGTCATACATTTATAGGTTATGTACACAATTACATCTACTACTTTTCGAAAAATAAGTTATACTTATATGCACATACACATAATAAAATGCATATTAAATATACCCATTAAACATTTTTATTTAAATTATATAAATATTATTTAATAATTTATCATTATACTTACAATTTCACACAAAATTCCGCATCAACAGCTGTGACGTTGCTTACAACTTTTCAAAACAAAAGTTAATTAATATTTATTTACACGGTTATTTATCAAGAAAATTCATTTCCCTATTGTAAATCATTAAAAAACAATATTCATCTAATAAAAACTTGATTTTTCTTACTTAAAACAGTGTTAATTAATTTTAAATAAAATATAAATTTTAAAATTCCCGCTAGAAACAGTTTTTCCATTTTATCGGAAACGCGAAGTGTGAACGCGATTTTGACTTTTTCGGTAAATTTTTTTTCTACCGACTGTCGTATAAATGTACCCTCAGGGTTGCACAGTTACGCGTAACTCGAGGTATTCTACGTATATTACATGTATGTTACATGAGGTAACATACGTATGTTACCCCCCACTCTCGAAAAATACATGCATGTATCATTGTAAGGACGTAACATACTAGGTAACATACAGTAAGAGTGCAGTCCCATGGTGGTAGATAAGTAGAATAGTGGAACAGTTTTGACCAATCAGATGACTGGATTTTGTAACACTTATTTTGATTGGTCAAATCTATTACACTACTCTACTATTCTACCCACATGGGACTGCACTCTTACAAACCCAGGTAGCATACATGAAGTATGTTACGTACCCATCTCTGAGGCCAACGCAGAATAGAATCTTTAACCGGAACCGCAATCGTAAGCGAAACCGAAGAATGAGTTAAAGAAGGATAAACAATATAGGCCAGTCGGTGAGTGCAAAAAGTGCACAAAAGTGCAACCTGAAAAGTCTTAAAAGTTTCTTGTAGTTTGGGGGCCCCATATAAGAGCCCCATGGTTTGCTCTCGATTTCCGGTTGCAAAAAATAGTGTAAACAATCGTCAAAGTTCGAGAAACGTAGTTTTTCGATGACCCTTGCTTTCGGTTAAATTTTAGAGAAAAATGTTGTTATTGAAAGTTGTAGAGCCTAAAAATACCTTTCAAATGACTGGTCATACGTTGAAAAAGGTTTATTAGTTTAGTTGCAAATGAATTTAAACCATTAAAAATAGCACTTTTTTAATTGTTTAATTACTTTGTTAATAATTATCGAATTTGTTAATAATTCAGCAAGAATATTCTCCTTGCGAAGCTGAATAAATCCCAAAAAAATTCGACTCGATCAGATAAATAGTTTATGCATAATTCCATTTGTTAACTAAAAACATGTAATTTTTCAACGGAATTTCCCCACTTTTGGACCAACGAATTTCGGTGTTTTCTTTTCGAGAGTACAGTTTAGGAGTCAAACTTTCATTCCATTTAAATGGGAAATTGATTTTTTTTAATTTAGTGCATAATAATGGACATTAAAAAAGGGTATGTTTTTTTGACATAAACAAATGGAATAACTCAGTCAATTTTCACTTTATCGATTTGGTGTAAAGGGCATTTGATTTCATTTGTTTTCACAAAAATTTTCCAAAAAAAAAATTTAACCTAGCTTCAAGGGGGGGAGAGTTATTTTTTTTTTTTTTTTGAAAAAATTCATGACTAGTTATTTATCAATATTTTTAATTGCAATTCATACCACTTACAGTTCAATATATGTATTTTATGAAAAAAAATTGAACATAAGGTTTTGTGCTTTTACTTTGCACTTATATCAAGTGAAAGTACATGCATAGTTTTTTCCACCTTTAGACAGTGGAGTGGGGGAACTCGGAGGCGCGAGATTCTCGCCTGCCGCAAAACTATTCAGCCGTTCAAATTCGCAAAAATGGTCATAACTTTGTTAATTATTGACCGATTTTAATCATTTTTTTTTAATTTCATATAATTTCCAACGCTGAATCCAAAAATGAATTTACTTTTTTTTTAAATAAATTATTTTTTGACTAATAAAAAATAATTTTTTTTAATAACAAATTTTTATTATTATTTATTATATTTAAACAAAAAATTTTTTCTTACATATTATTCCATTTAATTTGAAACAATATTGTGGACAAAAAAATTTTAAATTATTTACCAGTGAACGTGTAGCATCGAGTAAACAGAAGTTAAATAAATGAATGTGTTGACAGTGTGGAAATGAATGTGATTTTAATGTTGAAATAAATGATAAGTGCATAGATGCCCCTTGAAGCTAGGTTAAATTTTTTTTTTTGGAAAATTTTTGTGAAAACAAATGAAATCAAATGCCCTTCACACCAAATCGATAAAGTGAAAATTGACTGAGTTATTCCATTTGTTTATGTCAAAAATACATACCCTTTTTTAACGTCCATTATTATGCACTAAATTAAAAAAAATCAATTTCCCATTTAAATGGAATGAAAGTTTAACTCCTAAACTGTACTCTCGAAAAGAAAACACCGAAATTCGTTGGTCCAAAAGTGGGGAAATTCCGTTGAAAAATTACATGTTTTTAGTTAACAAATGGAATTATGCATAAACTATTTATCTGATCGAGTCGAATTTTTTTGGGATTTATTCAGCTTCGCAAGGAGAATATTCTTGCTGAATTATTAACAAATTCGATAATTATTAACAAAGTAATTAAACAATTAAAAAAGTGCTATTTTTAATGGTTTAAATTCATTTGCAACTAAACTAATAAACCTTTTTCAACGTATGACCAGTCATTTGAAAGGTATTTTTAGGCTCTACAACTTTCAATAACAACATTTTTCTCTAAAATTTAACCGAAAGCAAGGGTCATCGAAAAACTACGTTTCTCGAACTTTGACGATTGTTTACACTATTTTTTGCAACCGGAAATCGAGAGCAAACCATGGGGCTCTTATATGGGGCCCCCAAACTACAAGAAACTTTTAAGACTTTTCAGGTTGCACTTTTGTGCACTTTTTGCACTCACCGACTGGCCTATATTGTTTATCCTTCTTTAACTCATTCTTCGGTTTCGCTTACGATTGCGGTTCCGGTTAAAGATTCTATTCTGCGTTGGCCTTAACTGCGACTGAACCCTGTTCGTCACTTGCAACTAATTTCACATTTTTCAGCAGTGTTATGGGTTATGTGACAGAGAAAGTTTAAAAAAACGAAAAATTGTCTTAAAAAATGGATATTCTCGAGTTAAAGGATGTAAAATCTGTGGCGGATGTAATTCACACATATTCTGGTAAAGTGAAAGAAGAATCAATTCCTCTGATTATTGATAACGGTAGGTTTTTAAATTATAACCTCAAAATTAATTAATAACAAATAAATCTAAACAGTAGTAAAATAGTAAGTAGATTTAAATTACATTATTTAAATATATAACATAATTTTCAGAGATTATTTTGTTTTTATATTTGCATTTCTTTGAAATTAAATTAATTGTCAATTAAATTAATTAGGTTCCTACAGCTGTCGAGTCGGGTGGGCTACGGACAAGGAACCACTTTTGATTTTTAAAAATCTAATAGCAAAGCCAAGAAAAGAACGGGGGAAAAAGGATGGTGAATTACAAGTTGGCAATGATATTGCAAACATTGAAGCTGTTCGATTTCAATTAAAGACGCAATTTGATCGCAATGTTGTCACTCATTTCGAGGCACAGGAGCAAATATTTGATTATACTTTCACTCATTTGGGCATCGACACTGAGGGTTCTGTAAATCATCCGATTATCTTGACGGAAGCGTTTCTAAATCCCAATTATTCTAGAAATTGTTAGTATTCGAAAAACCGAATTATCGTATAACTGAAATTATTTCCAACTAATTGTTTTCTACTTTGAAAAGTTCATAACGTTTGATCAACAATTTTTAAAAAATTGTTATTCAAATTTTTATATATTTTTCAGGGTTGCTACAGGTCAGGGAAATAAGGAAAAAATTGGGAATTCTTATTAAAAGCACAGGAAAAAATTAACTTTTGGAAAAGTTACAAATGATTGCAGAAATTCAATTATTTTCTTAGCAAACATTGAATTATTTTATAAAATTTTAATCATTTTCAAAATAGAAATTCTACAGGAATTCGACAAATGAAATTTTTAAATGAATTTCTTCGTAATAATTCACTTATTTTCAAAAATAATAAAATTCTTCTTAGGAATTCAATTAATTTTAATAGAATTTTAAATAAAATTCCTTGAAAAAATTAATTACTTTTGAAATTTTTTTTAAAATTTGTTGATAAAATTCTTCGTGAGAATTTAATTTTGAAGAACATTCATTTATCCAGTAAATTTTTTTTATTTAAATAATTGAATTCTCGTAGAATTTTCTAACAAAAAATAAATATAAAATATTAAAAGCGTAATTATGGTTAGAAGTAATTGAATTTTAAAAAGGTTTCAAGTTGAAATTTTTAAAAGTTTCATACTTTTAACTGACAATTCTGTAGAATTAATTGTTTTTAAAATGTAGTTAAATTTTTTTTTTAATTTAAAGTTTTTATTTTTAAATATTTAATTGAAGAATTTTCAAATAATCAACATTTTGGAAAATTGTATTTTAAACAAATGTTTTTGTAAAAATTTCTCGAAAAATTTATTTAGAATTGTTTTAAAAATAATTGAAATCCTGTAGAGAATAAGATTATTTTTTAGGAGAATAATAGAATTTTTGCAATGAATAATATTAGATTTTTTTTAAATAATTGAATTCTCTAGAGAAATTTTATTAAAATAGTAGATTTTGAAAATATTTGAATTTTAGCGAAGAATTTGATTATTTGTTAAATGTAATTTAATTCTTGCAAAAAATTTTTGTAAATAATTACATTTTTCGAGGAATTTATAAGAAATTTTATTAATAATAATTGAATTCTTCCAACAAATTTTATTACTTTTTTTTGTTAGTTAATTCGTTTTAGAGTGAATCAAAAT
Organism: Leptopilina myrica (nomen nudum); assembly: GCA_032872475.1. Classification (NCBI taxonomy): domain Eukaryota; kingdom Metazoa; phylum Arthropoda; class Insecta; order Hymenoptera; family Figitidae; genus Leptopilina; species Leptopilina myrica (nomen nudum). The sequence continues at coordinate 12,786,884 of CM065467.1, forward strand.
ATTCTTTAGGGTCAGGGTAAGAGACAAAATTCTGTCTGGAAAACAGGGAAAAGTTAGGGAAAAATTAAATTAATTTTTTGTTGCAACCCTGTTTTTGTATAAAATAATACATATTTTTCATAGTTTTTTTAATCAGTAATTTGAAAAAAGTTTGTTTTCGTTAAAGACAACATTTTTTTCTGTGATTCATTAATCATAAAAATTGTTAACTTCATCAAAGTTGTTTTTTAGGATAAATTTATTAAAATTTTATTCTTTTTTTCAGTAATGGCTGAACTTCTTTTTGAATGTTACAATATTCCGTCCATAACTTATGGTGTCGACTGTCTTTTCTCCTATCATCACAATAATTGTCCCTCGGATGGTCTAATTGTTAGTATCGGTTATCACACTACTCATATTATACCGATATTAGATGGGAAAGTTTATGCTGTTAATTCACGACGAATCAACGTTGGCGGTTATCATTTAACTTCATATATGCACAGATTGTTGCAATTGAAATATCCAGTTCATGTCAATGCGATTACACCCAGTCGCGCTGAAGTAAGTTTCTTATTTTCCTTTTATTACCAAAATTAATATTGTCGATTTTTAGACAAGAATTCATATTTGTAAATTAATAGCTATTCACTTATCAAAAATAAATATTTATTCTACTAGAAATTAATATTTATTCATTTATAAATTAATACTTAATACACGGTACCCTGGAAACAATTTCAACCCTAAAGTTGCATCCTTTAGACGATTCCTGTTGTAACTTGTTTGAAGTGCTTCACTGATTATTTTTCAAAAGAAAAAAGCAAAATCCGTAGGCGGATTTTTTTTTAATTTCAATTTTTATGTTTTTAGCAACAAGTTTGAGAAAAGACTTCTTTTTACGATTTTATAAACCAACATATGATATTGCAACTGGTACCTTTTTATTCAAACAATTATAGAATAATATAATTCTTAAAATAAGTTTTCAGCAGAATGGAAATCTGACCAATTTTTTAAAATTAATATTGTTTAAATTAAATTAATATTTTTTTATTAATAAATTGTTTATTAATTTAAGGCAGAGAAGTTGCAAGAAATCTTGAAAACAAAGTCAAGGTAGCTTTTCTGAAGTTTACGAGTTTTTTTTTAGTTGAATTAAAAAAAAAAAATTTTTAACTGAGGACAGTCTCGAATTCAGCGGAAAATTTTTAACGAATAGCCTATTTGAACATTTTTTCTTAACAATATCGACTACTCTATAATAACATTTGTTTCAAAAATGTGATAGTATACATTTATTAATAATATTTTGTTGAATCAAGCGATTGTTAAATTTAAAAAATGAGCTAATGTCTGTTTTACTGCAAACTTCATGTTTATTTAAACACGTCAAAATATGTCGCTATTTTTAATCGGTTTTTCAATATTAAATGGAAAATTTATTTAATTAGATACCTATAATAGAATACTATAATAGAATTCAATTTTGGTAACTTTTCATGTTATTTCTGTATTAAACAAATTATGTTCAATTTTTTAATTGTTACTATGTATAAAAACCATTTATTTGTTATATAAATTATGTTCAATTTTTTAATTGTTACTATATATAGTAACAATTAAAAAATTGAACATAATTTGTTTAAAACAGAATTGAAAATGAAAAATTGCCAAAATTGATATATACTCCAGGTATCTAATTAAATGAATTTTCCATTTAATATTGAAAAAACGTTTCAAAATAGCGACATATTTGGATGTGTATAAATAAACATGAAGATTGCAGTAAAACAGACTGTCCTTAGTTTTTAAAAATTCAACTAAAAAAACTCGTAAACTTCAGAAAAGCTACCGTGACTTTGTTTTCAAGACTTCCTGTGACTTCTCTGCCTTAAATTAACAAACAATTTATTAATAAAAAAATATTAATTTAATTTAAACAATATTAATTTTAAAAAATGGGTCAGATTTCCATTCTGCTGAAAACTTCTTTTAAGAATTATATTATTCTATAATTGTTTGAATAAAAAGGTACCAGTTGCAATATCATATGTTGGTTTATAAAATCGTAAAATCGTAAAAAGTAGTCTTTTCTCAAATTTGTTGCTAAAAACATAAAAATTGAAATTAAAAAAAAATCCGCCCGACGGATTTTGCTTTTTTCTTTTGAAAAATAATCAGTGAAGCACCCCAAACAAGTTACAACAGGAATCGTCTAAAGGATGCAACTTGAGGGTTGAAATTGTTTCCAGGGTACCGTGAATACTTTCTCTAAAAGAAGTTAATATTGATTCTTATATAAATAAATATTTATTCTAAAAAAAATTAATATAAATAAAAATTTGTTCAAAAATAAATTAATATTTATTCTCCTATACTAATTAAGTATATTTATTTTAAGGAACTGATCCACGATCACTGTTTAATTGCTCTAGATTATCAAGAGGAAATTGCTAAGTGGTCGGACCCTGATTATTATGATATGAATATTTTGAGAGTACAACTTCCATACGTGGCGCCTGCAAGTACTCCGGGTTTGACTGTCGAACAGCAAAAGGAGCGAAAGCGAGAACTTGCCCGCCGTCTCATGGAAATTAATGCTAGAAAACGGGAAGAAAGGGCAAGTAATAATAAATATATTATTTTATTTTTATTAATACTTTTTTTAAAATGTTTTAATAACAGGTATAATTATTTTATTTAGCTAGCTGAAGACGAGGAGCAACTCAATCAATTGTTGGCAGTTCAAGATCTCCTGGAAGAAGGTGAAACGGATGAATTCGAGGAGGCACTGAAATCTTATTCACTCTCAAATGAAGCAGAATTAATGAAAATGATTAACAATCTACAGGCAAAAGTTGAAAGAACACGTCAAAAAATAGTCGCTGCAAATTCACAGGAGGAAAATATGGTAATTGAGGAGAAACCAAAAATTAAAACCAGCCTTCAGCCGAAAGATCAACAGGATTTTGATGAATGGATTACTGGTGTCAGGAAGAAGAGGTAATTTAAGGCAAAAAAATATTTTTTACTTCGTAATTTTACTATTATGTTGCTTCCTCATGAGGAAGCTTTGCACTCGTGACGATTTTCAATTTTTCAAAAGAAGGTTATATGGACTCATTTTCATCTAAAACATTACGTATATTCAATTCTGAGAAAATGTCCAGATGTATGTGTGTGTGTGTATGTCACAAAATATTTTATACAAAATATCTCAGACAAATTTTAATGGATTGTCCTGAAATTTTGCAGGTTTATTGCAGTCATTAATACCTAAAATCTGATACAAGGATTTCCGAATATATCTACAAAATTTTTTTATAAAATTTTTTCAAACTTAACTAACTAGACAAGACCGGGTTCGGAAAATAAAAAGTTTAATTTTTTTCATAATTAAATTATTATTATTATTATTATTATTATTATTATCAAGTCAGCAAGTATATAATTCTGTTTAGCAATCGCTAACCTATAACGTTACACTTTTACGGTCTTTCTCGTGATGGAAAATGCAACAGAGAAGCAAAACAAATAAAAACAAACAAAAACAATAGGTGCCCAACTTAGGACTACTGTAGATTTTTACAAGTTTCAAATTATTAAGATAACAAACAAAAATTTAATTCAGAAATCAACAGAACCTCTTATTACATAATTAAATAAAGGAACTAGAGCACACACTCATTTAGAAATGTTTTATTTTTTATCTCTTGTACCTGCTCTCGAAAATACAAGAAATATTAATTTTTTTTATTGTAAACAATATTATTGTCCTCACAATGCGTAGAAGAATCCTAGATTATAATTAGGTCCATAAATTAGATAATGGTTTATCAATATATCACACCACGAAATCATAGATTCGTTCTGCTTACATCTCTAAGAAATGCAAGGTGGCCAATTGAGGCCCACTCTCCCCTATCTATTTAATTTAATAAATGTTTTTAAATACACATAAGTATAAATGTAAATATATATTAATTTATAATAATATATTAATAAACAAAGAATTAAGAATTTTTAAAGAGTTTTTTTGGTATAAATTACGTTTTTTTATTTGAACGATAGCGAAAATATGACTGATAAAATAAATAGTACAGAAAATAGATTTCAACATTCGAGAGGCCAAAAAAAGTTCGGATAAAATGATTTTCGGTTCGGATAATCGAGGTTCCTGTGTAAATGGATTACAAACATTCTTTTGTTATCTAATTATTTTTAGAGTAAATTAAAATATTCTTTAGAGTCATGAAAAAGTCACAGTTATTTCCGAAATTCAGAAAAAAAATGAATTTATTTTCTGACATCAACAACTTTCTACTGGATACTTAGTCCAAAAAAATATTAATTAATATTAATGATTCGTATCTAAAAGAAATAATTTTTAGGGTAAATAGAAACAAGGGGTAAATCGAAACAGTAGTTATTTCAGTTAAATAAAAAAATTTTGAAATAAATACGGCCTTAAAACATAAACCTTAGATCACCCCCAACAGGTTCTAAGAATTTTCCGTTTGTCAATTAGCAGCAGTATATACAATAATATTTCTTATTACATAAATAATTAAAAATCAAAGAAGATACCTTTTCACTTTTTTGACTCGCGTTTGGAAAAAACTAAACTACAAAATCATACTAAAATTTATAATTATCTCCTATTAATACTACAACAAAAATTAACTTTGATTTTTCAATTTTGTAAACTTTAATTAAAAATAGTATAATATGGACTTTCGTGCATATTCACAAGAGATATTGCACTTTTAAAAATCAAAAATTTTGTAAAATAAGACTTTTTTTGAAAATTTTGTTGAAAAATGTGGAAATAACTTTAAAACTATTATTATCATCTTGTAGAACATTAAAAAACGCTTTGATTGACCTATTTTTGAAGATAATTCGATTAGAAATAATGAAGTTATTGATATTTTAAAAAACAGAAATTGTGAACGAAATTTTTTTTTTGTGGAAGTATTAAATAAAGAGAAAAAATATTACAGCAATTGAGAATAATTGTTCAACATTTATACTTTATTGTTATTAACATCTCTATTGGAAAGCAAAGTGTTCATTAAATGAACACAACAAGATTTACGAAAACGAATGAAATGAGCATCAAAATTACAACAAAAATGTATAACTTGGCAGCGGTTTTTAGTATGATTTTGTAGTTTAGTTTTTTCTAAACGCGAGTCAAAAAAGTGAAAGGGTGTCTTCTTTGATTATCAATTATTTAAGTAATAGGAAATATTTTTGTATATACTGTTGCTAATTGACAAACGCAAAATGGAAAAACACTTAGAACCCGTCGGGTGTGATCTAAGATTCGAGGCTTAAGGCCGTATTTATTTTTGAAATTTTTTACTTAACTGAAATAACTACTGTTTCTATTTACCCCTAAATTTTAGCAAACTTTAAAAATTTTTAGGGGTAAATAGAAACAGTTGATTATTGCGATTTAATAATACCCATATTTTTTACTACCTTATAAAATTGTTCCACGGAAGTGAAATAATAACTCAATACAAAAGAAAACCGGAAGTAATCCGATTTAAAAGAAAACACTTATGTTATTGGTGAAACTTACCAAATTTGTTTCTATTTAACTCAACTAACCCTATCTTAAAATTAGTAATTGGAAAAAATTAAAAATCTTAAAACTGTCTAGTAATTTTTTGTCGCGGAGCGTCTCACATTTTGTTTAAATTTATCTAAAATTATAGACAAGATATATTGGATAAACGCATGGCGAAGCGGCAACGAAGACAAGATATGGCCAAGAGGAGAACAGCAGCAGCGCAAGAGAGAATGAGAATTATAAGTCAGTTGGCTAGAAAGGAGAAGAGAGACGATGATTTTGGTATGCGCGATGAAGATTGGGATGTTTATAAAGTTATTAATCGAGTAAGTTATCATTTCTTTTCACTAAATTTATATTTCATCTCAAAATTACCATTAATCTATTATTAAAAATTTACCTTCAAATTTAAATTTAAATTCAATGTTTATTTGATGATAGCTTACATTTATGTAATTTATTTTAATTTTACTTTTAATTTGCCTCTAGCTTAACTTTAATTTAAATTAAATTTACCTTTAAGGAGAGATTCCACAAATTTTTTTTTCAAAAAATCGAAATTTATTTTCATATTTGGTTAGTATAATTATCTAAGAATACAAGAAAAATAGTCTGAAGCGATAGAAATAATCTCCCGAGCAGGAGGGTAGGAAAAACATCCCCCTCCTCAGTGGTGCAACCCTGATAATTACACGGAGAAAATTTCTTTCGTAATGATTACAATAGTCTATATTACAGCTCGGATATGTGACCACTTTTTGTAATGATTACGAAAACTATGTAATTTATTAAAAATTTAGTAGGAGCGATTACTATAGTTACTTTAATGAATCCAAACACTGTATTAATCGTGTTGAAATTTATTTTTTGGAATCATTAATAATTTAGATGTACAGGTTCAGAAAGGGTACTGTAGGCATTCACGCAGAGACTTGTTATAATTACAATAGTCTACGTTAAAAGGAAATCTTGGATTCTGTTCATATGTGTAGCCGTCTAAGGAAATCAGTGATACAGACTGTAGTAGCCTTTACAACAGGACTATAGTAAAATAAGGTGACCGCGGCTGCCTTGCCTTCTTATTTTACTATAGTTCTTCGTAAAGACTACTATTGCTATATTTCTGATTACAAATGACTGTTGTAAAGTTAAAAAGAAAATTTTCAACTAAAATAGTTTTTTTTGTAATTCATGACTTGCGTAAAGTACGTAAGTTACCTAATTAGTGCAATTTACAATAATTCGTCCATTACGTAACTTAAGTTATTTACGTAAGTGCAACTTACGTTATTTACGTAACTTATATTTTTACGTATCATACATTATTTACGGAACTTATATTTTACGTAAATTACGTAAGTTAACTTACTTATGCAACTTACTTTTTTATTTACGTAACTTACGTAAGTTGTGTAAATTATATAACAATTTATACAGGCAAGAAATCTTGTACCTTCGGTGCGTGTGTTAGAAAAAACATTTTTCACTATGGAAATGTAATAAAAAATAAACCTTACAATATTAAAGACTAACAATGAACAATAATTGTATTAATTACTGAGAACGAAGTGATTTTTTGACATTTAAAGTGTATAAGTCTTTCTCGCAAGCTGTGAACTTTCATAGCAGTTAGTATATAAGGAAGTTTAAGTCATGTATAAATATGTGTAAATAGCGATCGTTATTATGTTATGCGTTTAGTATTTAAGTTAGATTTATGTACTTAGGGTTTAGTGAAATTGTCTAGTTTAATAATATAATTTATCTTGAAGTGGGTAGTCTTGGAAGAGTGAAATTAATGTGCAATACATGATTAGAAGTCATGAATTACAAAAAAATTTTATTTTAGTTGAAAATTTTCTTTTTTAACTTTACAACAGTCATTTGTAATCAGAAATATAGCAATAGTAGTCTTTACGAAGAACTATAGTAAAATAAGAAGGCAAGGCAGTCGCGGTCACCTTCTTTTACAATAGTCCTGTTGTAAAGACTACTACAGACTGTATCACTAATTCCCTTAGATTGCTGCAAATGTGGATAGAATCCAAGATTTCCTTTTAACGTAGACTATTGTAATCAGTCACATAGACTTTGTGCTAACTCATATTTAGTTCGTATTTATTTCAAATAAATTTTTAATGAGTACGTTCGACTTACAGAATTATTACAACGAAGCTACTTTAGGCATTACGAAAAGTGGTCACATATCCGAGCAGTACTGTTCGACTATTGTAATCATGAACAGAAAATTTTTCTCCGTGTAAGTTTCAAAAAGGTCTACAAGCTTTATTTTTCAACCGATTAAAAATTTTTTTTCAATTAAAGCTTATAAAATTTAGAAAAACATTGTCCAGCCGGATTTTCAAATTTTTATTTGTTTATATTAATTTTTTAATTGAAAGCCTTCAATCGATTTTGCTGAAATTTGTTACTCGGGAGTTTTCGGGTTCGCTGATTACAAATCTGGTGAAAAAATAACATTAGATTCGTAATCAGAAACCCTAAAAACCCCTGAGTAACGATTTTCAAGTCAATTGCGTTAGTTTTTTTAAAAAAAAGTCCGCCATTTTGAATCCGCCATTTTGGATTTTGAAAAAACTGACATCAGATTCATAATCAGCGACCCCCAAAACCTCCGAGAAACGATTTTCATGTGCATCTGATAAGTTTAAATTTTTTTTATCGATGTGTATAATATTTGTTATTAAAAATTTTACTTTAAACGCGTTTTTTTCGAAACTGCATATTTTCAACTTGTTTACAATCTCATTTTTACAGTTTTCAACGAAATAACTTGCAATTTGGACAGCATGTTCCTGAAATGTGTAGTTTTCGCGTAAACTAGGATTTTTAATATCCATTAATATTTATAAAAGTTATAAACAATTTAAGTTGCAAAATTATGGTCAAACAATTAAAAAGTCTGTCATTTTGTTATCTTTCAATGAATTTTTTTTCTTCTAGTTTACACAATAGCCATAATGATATAGATTAAGAAAAATTTTGATTTTAAATTAATTATCGCGGAGAAAAAATGTAAACAACTTTTAGAGTGGATCACTTTCGGCAGCCATTTTCTAAGACTCCATTAGACAAAAAAAGAAATAAATAATGTTTTTTACTACTGTAACTCTTATTGTATTTTATTGTAAAAAAGTTTGACTAATAAATATTTATTTTACTGTAAAAAAAATTTTTTTGAAAAAAAACTTAAATTCAGTGGAATCTCCCCTTAATTCAGAAATAATTTTCCTTTCTTCTTTTTTTTCTAATCAAAATAGGAAGACGGCGATTCTGATTCTGAACACGAGAAAAAGAAACTAATATAATAGTTTATTTTTAATTTCTAAATGTAAATTTACCTTTAATTTGTAAATAATTTTTCATTATTTTTTAATCGAAATAGGAGGGCGGCGATTCAGATTCAGAACTCGAGCAAGAAAAACTCATAGAGCTCGAAGAAGTTTTACGTCATCATGATCCAGAATTCGATGGTGCTGGTTCAAGTACGCCAATGGTTCCCGGCGAAACTCATCAGTTACATGTTGGAATTGAACGACTACGTTCGCCGGAATTATTATTTCAACCATCGATGATTGGATTAGTCGAGGCTGGAATTGCAGAAACAATTGAATTTGTCCTGAAACGTTATTCACCTGAATTGCAAATGAGACTTGCCAGCAATGTTTTTTTAACCGGTGGACCAGCATCATTTCCAGGTTTATTGCAACGCTTAAAACGTGAACTAAAAGAAATTCGACCATTTGGATCTAATTTTCAAGTGAATATTGCAAATAACGCAAGTTTAGATGCTTGGTTTGGTGCACGTGATTTTGGATTAAATGGCAATTTGTCGGATTATTTGGTGACTCGCAAGGAATACGAGGAAAAAGGCGGTGAATATCTTAAAGAACATTCGTCAAGTAATGTGTTTAATCCATCGCCAGATCCGTTGCCAATGTTGCAAGTTGCTGCCATTTCAGAGCAAATTGTTGTCGAGGATGCAATTGTTGACGTGGAAATTGAATAAATTTTTTTTGAAAATATTAAAATTTAGAATCACCAATAATTTTTTATCACTAAATAGTTTACTAATGCGATTTTTAATTTATTCTATTTTTTTAACGTTTGAATCGTGAATTTTGAAAAGGGCTCAACTCTAAAAACAGTAAGTAATTTTCACAATCAATTTATATGAAAATAGTTCTTTTTGTTTACTAGAGTTGAGCCCTCTTCGAAATTCACGATTCATTTACTTTTTAATTAATAGTTCATTTTTTTATTTAATTTTTAATTCAGACTCAATTACAATATAAAATTCTTATAAACTCAGACCGATTTTAAAACAAAATAAAAACTAAAATGTAAAATTTTAAATACTTTTCCACAAAAGTTAAAATTTTTTGAAATTTTAATTTCAAACCTTCTGGAAATTCATTAATTTAAAAAATTACAGACATGGAATAAACCTTGCGGTACATGTATTAGCCATTCACTTACAGTTCAGTAAAACGTAGGGTAAGTGTACACTATACTCAGTATTATTGAAAGTTCGGTAAAACGTAAGGCACAGTGTTCGGTAAAACTTATATTTATTGTATAGTTCAGTAAAACGTAGGGTAAGTGTTCATTATACTTATTTTTATTGAAAGTTCAGTAAAACGTAAGGTACAATGTTCGGTAAAATTTATATTCATTGAATTACTGTATAGTGTTCGGTAAAACTTGAAGAATAAAAGGGACGCATGAATAATTTCTAGAAATCATTAGTTAGAAGTTTTAAATGATTGAATTTCATTTATTAGAATTTTCTTTTAGCAGAAATTCATTTTTTCGAATTTTTGTTTAATCGATTTTAAATTGACCCGAATATTTACACTAACAGAATTATAAATACTCGAATTTTTATTTGTAAGAATTGTCCAAAAAATTTTCGCAGAAATTCAATTATTTTAGAAAAATTACTTTACAATATTTCTTTTCCGTTTTTTCAATTAGCAGCAGTATATACAAAACTACTTCCTATTACATAAATAATTAAAAATCAATGAAGACACCCTTTCACTTTTTTGACTCGCATGTGAAACAAACTAAACTAAAAATTCATACTACAATTTACAATTATCTCCTATTAATACTACAACAAAAATCAACTTTTATTTTTTCATTTTACAAACTTTAATTAAAAATAGTAGATTGTTTCTATTTGCTCCTAAAAACTGGAAATTCGGAGTTAATAGAAACAGCAGAAATTTCAAAAATATTTCTGATAATATAAATGAAAAAATTGTTTCCATCAAACTACAACACTATAATGAGAGATATTAAGAGAGAACGGGAGAGATTTGTGTAATGTGTTTTTACATTTGGCATGGTTTATTTTTAAACTTAAATAATACATTATTATTAATTAGTTTGAATTATTTTATGACTAACATCATTTTTTGAGTCAGAATTCCTGAAAGGAGCCACCCAAAACCTTTTAATTTTTATTTTCGTACGAATGTGGTTATTTTAATAGTATTTTATATAAGAAATCATACTACCAAAGGATTTTGCAAAAAAAAAATTTTGTTAGTGTTATTAACTATTGAAAATTTTAAACGTATTTAATTGAAAAATGAATTTCTTAAAAACTTATTGATCGATTTTAATTTTTCAAGTTACATTTTATTTGTTTTGAAATGAAGTATAACTGACAATATTTTCAGATAAAAATATTTAATTTTAGTGCAAAATGCAATTGTTTATTTATAAACAATTAAAAATAAATAGTGTACTGGATGATATTTTAAGTTGAAAAAATTACTAAAATGTTCTTAATAAACTACTAAAAAATATCCCGTTGAAAAAAAAAATGGCACGAAGTTTTAAATTGCTTAATTTTAAGCATTTGTGCCGGGGTGCAGTGCGCGACTTTGGTCCTTATTCAGCGTTCGCGCGTGTTATAGTTTCTGATTGCTGAAACGACTACGCTTCTCAAACACTACATCTATGTTGGAAATAAATTTATTTTAACGTAATTTTTACATTTAATTTTTTTTAATGAAACATTTAAATAATTCTTTTTGTTGAATGGTAATTACAGATGTGTTGCATAAATTGTTAAAATATAGAATTGTTGAATTTTCTTTGAAATTAAAAAAAATAATGAGAGAACTAGAGTTAAAATTTGGATTGGATTTAAACATTTTTAACAATAATTCCAAATATAAACTATTCTTTAGAAACAGTTCTGTTTCTAAAATAAAATAGTAAAATGAATATTTTAGCATTTATTCTCTCCGATAAATTACGAATTCTAAGCAATCGATTAAAATAATAAAAACAGGCCTCGGATCGACTTTAAGGCGCAAAAATAATAGTCGCTTATTTAGTAACAAAAAAGAGTTGTTTACTTTATTCAGTATTATCACAAAAATTCTTTAAACTTTCTCAATTTTAATTAGTAAAAATTTTTGATGATTTGACTTTTTGCTTTTGAATTAATAAACAAAATGAAATTTCACATAGAATTTAACATATAAAAATTTTTTTTGGAAAGAATCAGAATATTCATCACGGTAAAAATGTTTACTAATTTCACTTTTTAATTAGCAAATTTTACTAATAAATTAGTAGAAATAATAAGAACATTATTGTTATAATTTAATTCCAAATGTAAACTATTCTATTCTTTAGAAATTTTAACTCTAGTTCGCTCATTATTTTTTTTAATTTCAAAGAAAATTCAACAATTCTATATTTTAACAATTTATGCAACACATCTGTAATTACCATTCAACAAAAAGAATTAATTAAATGTTTCATTAAAAAAAATTAAATGTAAAAATTACGTTAAAATAAATTTATTTCCAACATAGATGTAGTGTTTGAGAAGCGTAGTCGTTTCAGCAATCAGAAACAATAACACGCGCGAACGCTGAATAAGGACCAAAGTCGCGCACTGCACCCCGGCACAAATGCTTAAAATTAAGCAATTTAAAACTTCGTGCCATTTTTTTTTTCAACGGGATATTTTTTAGTAGTTTATTAAGAACATTTTAGTAATTTTTTCAACTTAAAATATCATCCAGTACACTATTTATTTTTAATTGTTTATAAATAAACAATTGCATTTTGCACTAAAATTAAATATTTTTATCTGAAAATATTGTCAGTTATACTTCATTTCAAAACAAATAAAATGTAACTTGAAAAATTAAAATCGATCAATAAGTTTTTAAGAAATTCATTTTTCAATTAAATACGTTTAAAATTTTCAATAGTTAATAACACTAACAAAATTTTTTTTTTGCAAAATCCTTTGGTAGTATGATTTCTTATATAAAATACTATTAAAATAACCACATTCGTACGAAAATAAAAATTAAAAGGTTTTGGGTGGCTCCTTTCAGGAATTCTGACTCAAAAAATGATGTTAGTCATAAAATAATTTAAACTAATTAATAATAATGCATTATTTAAGTTTAAAAATAAACCATGCCAAATGTAAAAACACATTACACAAATCTCTCCCGTTCTCTCTTAATCTCTCTCATTATAGTGTTGTAGTTTGATAGAAACAATTTTTTCATTTATATTATCAGAAATATTTTTGAAATTTCTGCTGTTTCTATTAATCCTGAATTTCCAGTTTTTAGGGGCAAATAGAAACAATCTACCTTCTATTTTTTTAATTAAAGTTTGCAAAATTGAAAAATCAAAGTAATTTTTGTTGTAGTATTAATAGGAGATCAAAAATTAATAGGAGTCATAAAAGTGAAAGGGTTTCTTCTTTGATTTTCAATTATTTATGTAATAGGAAATATTTTTGTATATACTGCTGCTAATTGACAAACGAAAAATGGGAAAACACTTAGAACCTGTTGCACAGAAAAACTTTGCGTTTCAAAATTTAATATAATCATTTCAAACAGGGGAAAACGATGTTTTTATGTTACTGAATCGTACGAATGTATTAACTATTAATATGTTTTTATGTTACTGAAACGTATGAATGTATCAACTATGAATATGGTTCATACTAAAGATTGGTACGAACCATACTAATTTTTTGTATTATTTTGTCAAAAACTGATACGTTCGTATGATTAAATAACCTAAAACATCGTTTTCCTCTGTTTCAAATAAACCATATTAAAATTTGAATTAAATTATATGAACGTTTTGGGTTTGAAATTAGGATTGAAAATTATTTAAATTCCCTTGTGAAAATAAATATTTTAATATTTTTTAAACTAAATTATTTAGTTTTTAAATAATTTAATTTATAAGTCAGTGACTTATAAATTATTATTATTATTAATTGACTTGGTTTTTTAATCTTCAATCGACTAAAGCGACTTTATTCTGTCTTTCAAGTCGATCCAAGGCTTGCTAAATACCTAATATATATATATAATATATATATATACATAATAATAATTTGCTATTCCGTGAACAGAAACTGTCGTCTTTTGTTTTTCTAGAGTAATTAATGTTTTGATAGAAATTTTGGTTATTAAAGTGTTGTTTCTATTTTTGTGGTTAAAAATTAGGGGCGCATGACTTCCCCCAAATTCTACTTTATGCAATTATAATTGTTATTCAATAGAATTTTAAAATTTATAAACACCAATTACTCTTAAGGTGAGTGGCTATAATTTAATGACAACATTATTACAATTCTTAATATTTTAATTTTTAAATAGAATCGTTAAAAATATAATATTTATTTCTCATAATTTTTATGAATTATTTTTATTTTTTTGAAATAATGATGGTTTTATAGGATATTTTTCAAATAACATAAATTTAAATACGCGAAATAATATTTTACATAATTTTAATTTAATGGAAGATTTAATTTTTTATAATCTCTATTATAGGTTTTCATTAATTTATTAAATATTCTACGAATTCCGTATTCAGTGAAATAAAATAAAAACTAAGAAATAATGTTAGCATTAAATTTTAGATATATCTACCTTTTAAGTAAATAATAATTATAAAGTTTAAAATTTCTATGAATGATAAATAATTCTTTTAGCGAGTTTCTTAAAATTTTTTGAAAATAATGTTCTTTTAATAACTTTAATTGAAAATTTGATTATTTAATTTTATTAAAATGTTATTGATAATAATTGAATTTCTGCAAAGAATTTTACTATTTATGAAAGTAATGGAATACTTCCAAAGAATGTTATTATTTATAAAAATAATTGAATGTTTGCGTAGAATCTTATTAAAATTTTTGAAAAAATAAATTGTACAGAACAGTTTAATTACTTATAAAAATAATTAAAATTTTGATAAGAATTTAAACAAATTTTTAAATATAATTTAATTTCTGCAAAGAATTGTATTACATTCGAAAATATTGTTTTTGAATAATAAATAAATAAATAAATAATAATAAATAATAAATATTGTTTGTTTAAGAAATTCAATTGAGTTGTTTTTTAGAATTTTATAGAAATTTATGAAAATAGCTGAATTCTAGTAAAGGATTCTTTTTAAAAATAGTATTCAAAAGAATTTAGTAAATCTAAAGAGTTTTGCAATTTATAGAAATAATCAAATTCTTGAAACAATTTTTTTACTGTTTCTAGAAATAATTGAATTCTTTCGACGAATTTTAATAAAATTTTTAAGAATAATTACATTTTTCCAGGAATTTGATTAAAATTGTCTTAAAAATAATTGAAGTTCTGCAATGAGTTTTACTATTTATGAAAATAATTGAATATATTGTGAAGAAATTAAAAAAAATAGAATTATAATTATGGTGACTAACTTCCCGAACTGATTATTTTCAACAAATTTAAATAAAATTCTTTAAAAGAATTTTAAACATATCGATATTATAATCGATATGTTTCAATTTGTAAAAGAAACACAGAAAAATGTTGTCTCACAAAAATCGAGAATTTATTCTAAAATGGTGAATACGGAAAATTTTTTAGAGAAGTTATAAAAAATTACAATATATACCAATATTAATTAGTAAAAAAGAGAAAACTGAGAGACAATTCTTTTAAATTTTGCGATTGTTGAGTAGTTCAACAATTATTCTATTTAAAGTTCAGAAAATTTCCATTAAATTCATTATAATTTTTATCGAATACTCTTAGCACACGGAAAACATTTTTTCAGTCAAAGTTCCCGAACTGTACCTGAACGGTGGATATGAGAATAAGTTAAGGTCTAATTCTGCATTACACTAAAGAAGTCCCTGAATTTTTCAAAAATCTGCTGTGAACTTCGAGAATTTCTCCTGCTCTACACAGTAGATTCAGGTGTTCAGGTACAGTTCGAGAACTTTCCCTGAAAAATTTTTTCCGTACATTTTCAACCTACGGTTTTGTAGGATTTTCAAAACTTTTTCCGTATCCATAGTTCTGAAATATATTCTTCATTTTATTAATCATGAACATTTTCCCGTATGTACTTTTTCTGTGGTAAGACAGGCAGGTAAATTGCTACCGTGATAATTCTGTAAATCATTCACGCGCGCATCGCGCGCGTAGGATTTTGCTAGTACATAATAATTTTAATTTGCTATTCCGTGAACAGAAAGTGTCGTCTTTTGTTTTTCTATAGTAATATTAATGTTTTGATAGAAATTTTGGTTATGAGTATTCCCATATGTGTGATAACCACTTGATGCAAAGAAATTTTTTTTACAAATAAAAGAAAAGTAATCAAGACATGCCTCTATTCAACTGATGTTAGAAATGGTAAATACATGTAATTTTTTCAAGAATTCTCTTGCCATTCTGGTTACGCAGAATCGGGTACTTTATTTATTTCAGAAAAAATAATACTTATAAATTCTATTAAACATTTCTTTCCTTCAATTATTACCATTTTAATGTATTCAATATATTTTTCGGATGAATGCTAACAATTATTAGAAAAAAAATTTTAGAAAATACGATTTAGAAAAACTGTACCCCAACCATTATTAGAAACAGAAGAATGAAAATTAAAATAATTGCAGAAATTATAATTGAAATTTTTTGAGTTTGAATTTTATTACATTTATATGAGCTTAAAAAATGTTTGAGGGATTTCATGAGAAAATTACATGTATAAAAATAACATTTAAAACTTGAGTTGAGTAGAGGCATGTTTTTTTACTTGGTAATTATATTTATTTTAATAACAGAAGTCATTAAAAAATTTTGCAAGAAGATCGAAGGCGGGGTAAGCAGTGATTTTGATTTTTTTTCGATAATGATTTATTTTATATTTTAGGATTTCTGAAAAATTCGTGACAAAAAATAAAAATCACTGCTTTCCCCGCCTTCGATCTTCTTGCAATTTTTTTAAATGGCTTCTGAGGCGTGGAAATGATAATATAGTTGAAATATCGAGATTTAAAAAAAAAATCATAACTATTGCAAACATGCAAGAATATAAATTGAAATTATTAAATTTTTTCTGTGGAAAGCAAGTATAGGCAGATTGATACCGTGATAATTCCTTAAACCATTCACGCGCGCGTAGGACTTTGCTAGTAAAATAATAATTAAATAATAATAAACCGAAGAGAGGAAAATTAAAGGAAAATTAAAAACTTTGGGCATTGTCTATGGATATCTACTTTATTACACATGTGTTCTTGTTTGTTCATAATAATACAAACAAACTACATTGTAGCTTGTCCTTCACAATATACATTTCCATTGCATTTTGATCATCCAAAGACAATATTATTACGGATAATTTTTTTAATTTAATTGTATTTGTTGTAGCTGTAACTTTTTTGGAGATAATTAATAAGATCCTAAAAGAGGTTTTTTTAAGGTGATCTAAAAAAATGTGAAAGTGATCCCTCACACTAGCGTTTTCTTTTTTTCCCAAAATTTCGACTACAGCGACCTCAGCTTATCTCATCGACTTAGGTCCACAGCTTAAAACCTAACATCACAATATAATAATATACTGAAAATATCAATCTATCTCTAAACAATTATATCATTCTTTTTGCCCCCTTTAATCTTTGTCGTCATTCCTTTACTGATAGAGCGGCAATTTCCAAATAAAATCAGAGGAAACGTAATAATTTCAGTTAATCTAAAAAAGTGTTCTTTTCAACTCTTAATTTGCTTATGTTGCAAATTCCTCACTAAATTTTTCTCTTAAATATCTTTTCCGAATTTAGAAAAATCGTATTTTCTTTTCGAAATTGTCGACTAAAATCGAATAGATTTTAATTTTCTTTTTGTTCTCTCACTTTTCTTTGAAAGAGAAAAAATTAACGTGAGTGCAATTGAACCGAAAAATCGAATAAAAAAAGCAAAAGAATTTTTTTTTCGAAAAAAGGAAGGTAAGAAAAAAGGGACTTTTCCGTTGGTCGCATTTTTTCTTAAACACAATGAATCTTAATTAAAATAATATTCTTTATATGGTTTATCACAGAATGAGGTCGCCGCAGACTAACAAAAATCGCTATTTTATATTATTTCTCTCGTTTAATTTTTAAATTTAATTTTTCTCAAATCGCAATTCCTTTTTAACTAATTTCTTTTTGTTTCTCATTTTTTAGTCTTTCAGTTTAATTTAAAAAAAGAATACACGACCCCAATTCTTTATATTATCATAAAATTGAGGTAGAATCCAATTTGAAGAATAAGAATAATAATCTCACACATTCTTTCTTTCTTTCTACTTTCTCTCTTCGATCGTGTTAAAAGTGAGGATCTACTTCCGCTAACGGTAAAAGCGGATAATATTCTAAATTAAAAAAACAATCAAAGAAAATTATATTTTTTTTGCATTATAATAATAATAATAATAATAATAATAATAATAATAATAATAATAATAATAATAATAATAATAATAATAATTAATAATAATAATAATAATAATAATCAATCATAATAATGATAATAATAATTCACAATTATAATTCATAATTATAATATATAATTATAAATTTATAATTTATAATTCACAATAATTAGTACAACAATGGTTTATGTTTCTTAAAAACTAATGGGTGTGTGTATAATATAATATATATTTATAATTTTTGTCTGTATAGTTCGTGGGCAGAGGAGATGCGGATCAGTGACAGCTATGTACAGTACATACTTGCCTTTAGTTTCTTTATTTTACCATGGTTATTTTCTGTTCTTTTTAATAAGGATAATTTAAACAATCATCGTTTTACACATAAAATAGCCTATTTATTATATATATTCATTTATTTATATATTTATATTCATATTTATATTATTGTATGTATAATATAATAACTAGGTGTTAATGCAGTATGTACGTAAACAGGTTTTTAGCCAGGATATGTTGGTTGTCTGAAAATTATATTCGTGATAGTCGAGCCTTTTTTTCATCTTTTTGTTTACTGTTTCGTTATTTTCAATTTTTTTTATTATTATTAATCCGTTCTTTGACAATGAGTCTGTGTTTTATTTTTTATTTCACTCGAAGAACGCATCTAGTCGTTTTTTTATTATTATTATTCGATAGTTTATCACTTAATTAGATACTTTTTTATTAATAATAGGGTACAATGGTGTCTTTTCCTTAGTTATTTCGGCTCTATTTCACTCTTTCAACGATCCTTATTTTTTTTCTTTTAGTAAATTTCTTACTTTGTTTATTTATTCATTTCTTATTTTATTTAAGTTTTTTGTTTTGAAATTTTAATTTTTTATGTATTGTTTTTATTTTATGTTTATTATTTTATATCTATTTTTTATTAATTGGTTTTCATTTTATTTTATGTTTATATACATATTTCATTTGCGGTTTTTTATTTTATTTCTATTTTTTATATAATGTTTTTATTTCATTTGTTGTTTTTTAAAGTTTATTTCTCTTTTTAATTTATTGTTTTTATTTTTCGGCCTTGGATCGACTTTAAGGAGCAAAAAATCGCTTTGGTGGATTGAAATTAGAAAAAAATTGAAACAGTCGTTTTTTTAATTCAGTGTTGACATGAAAAATGTATTTTTTTATTTCTCTAACCTTTCACCAAGGGGTGAACAACTCGTGAATTATGGTGTACACTTGTATTGAATTACCAATGTGAATTACCATGAATTACTTTGAATTACTGAATTATTATTGTAGTAGGTGTACACCAAATTCCTTAGTTGTTTGCCCCTTGCCTTTCACGGATTTTGAAATTCAATTTTTCAAAAATTAAATAATTTTGTTTATTTTCTTATTTGTTTTTCCAAGGAATATAAAATTTTTTTAATTTCAATTTAAAACCATTTGAAATTTAATAATTTTAAAAATTACAACTAATGAATCTTCCAAAGTTCATTCATTTTCTACAATTTTTTAATAATCTTCACCTTTATATTATTTTCAATATAATTTTTTACTAAAAAAAATTTGGTTAAATTAGGTCAAAAATATATTTGAAATTTGGTAAAAAAAAATATTTGAAATTTGGTAAAATTATGTAAAAAAATAAGTTAATTTTTGTAGAATATAAATAGAAATAATCAAATTTTTATAAAGAATAAAAATATTGTAATTTAAGTTTTTTAGAAAGTAATTAAAATTCTTAAAAGAATTTCCTTATAATATTTTTGAAAACAAATTAATTTTTTGAATAATTTCAATAAAAAAATTTTGAACATGATTGTTTTCTCTAGATTGTTAAAAAAAGTTCTGAAACATTGAAACGTTATTATTTTGTTATGTATTTCAAACTTTTTAAAATATGTAATTGAAAATATTTGAAAATGGTTCAATTTTAAAAAATTAAAATGAAAAAATTCCAATAATTACTTTTTTCAAGAAATATTTTAATATATTTTTTTAGAAACCAATTTTCAATTATTTTCAATAATTTACACTTGAAGATTTTTCAATAAAATTTTTGAGAATTCAATAATTATTTTAAAAAACTTGCAATTAAAATTCTTCAAAAGCTGATTTTCAAAAATGTTAATAACTCTTGAAAAAAATGAAAATTGATGAAATAAATTAATTACAATTAAATTTTACAAAAATTATGAAAAATTTCAATATCTTTTGCTTCCTCATATAGAGGAAGTATTGCAATACCAAAATTTTTCGACTTCGATTTTTTGACATATCTTTATGTTATTTGACCTCAGGAGTTCAAAAATGACATTTTTAAAAAATGTCATTCTGTGTGTGTAAACATTATATTTTCATAAATATCACCAAATTATGAAGAGCTTTTGGACTGAATTTATTTTTTAATTGTAGGACTCATCCGCGGACATAAAATGACAGTACTTTGAGACAGAATAATACAGTTAAACTATATATATTTTTTTATTTTTAATTTTTCAAAAAAACGTTTTTTGCCCATAACTTTAAAAAAATGTTAGGACACCTATGAATGTTTTTCGTTCATATTCACCAGAGATATTAAACTTTTAAAAATCAAAAATTTTGGAAAATTAGACTTTTTGAAAATTTTGTTGAAAAATGTAGAAATAACTTTAAAACTATTATTATTATCATTTTGTAGAGCATTTTTTTAATGCTCTATCGAAGCGTTTTTACGCTTCGATTGACCTATTTTAGAAGCTACTTTGATTAGAAATAAAGAAGTTATTCATATTTTAAAAACCAGAAATTGTGATGAAAATTTAAAAAAAATTTCTAATGTGGAAGTAACTTTGAAAAGTTGAAAAATATCATTTTCCAAATAATTTCTGAAATTTTAAAAAAGAAAATAATTAAAGTCATAATATACCATAAAAATCAAAATTCGCTTATGTATCGAAACTGAATTTTTAAACAAATAAAGAGAAAAAAATATTACAGCAATTAAGAATAATTGTTTAAAATTTATACTTTATTATTATTAACATTTCTATGAGGAAGCAAAGTGTTCATGAAATGAACACAATGAGATTTACGAAAACAAATGAAATGAACACCAAAATTACATATAACAAAAATATATAACTTGGCAGCGGTTTTTAATTAATTTTGAAATTAATTTTAACCTATATTTCGAAAATTCAATTTAAATAATTATTAAAAAATAACTTTTGGAGGATTTGTCTATATTTATTTTTAAGACTATAAAAATAAGTTGCACTTTATACTTAAAAAATTTGGTATTTTGTTGCAATATTTAGAAAAAAGTCTTATTTTTTCTAATTTTTAAAAAGAACTCGAAAAAAGTTGCATTTTTCTGAAAATTGTTGAGAAAAATCGAAAAAGTCATAATATCCGAGACCTATATTTTATTTGCTGGTTTTTTTTGTTTATTGTTGTTAATTTTATTTGCTGTTTTTTATTTTATTTCTATTTTTTTATTTCTTGTTACTTATTTTATCTGTTCTTTTATTCATAACCATTTGGTGTACGAATTCACATTATTTAGTTAAATTTGTACCTATTTTTTACATTTTATTTCGTTAAATATCTGTTTAAAACGAGTAAATTCAAAATAATTCTTTTCCTATTTTATTATTTTTTTCTTTTGTTCTTTATTTTTTTATTCTTTCGTTTTATTATTCATTTATTTGACATTCTTTAAAAAGAGTTCTTCAGGAAAAGCTTCCTTTTTGATTTTAACAATAATATACATACAAAATTTTCATCTTCTTGAAAAACTCTCAACTCGATGTCGAATTTTATTTTTAATCTGTAGGATCTGTAGTCCTAAATTTAAAAATTTATTTCTTTATTTGAAAAAAAATCGACTACCAAAAAGCGATGCATTTATTTTATACAAAGTTTTACCAAAAACTGGTGTTGGAAAATTTTTTTCGGCAGTAAATTTTTTCTCTTAGAAAATTACGAAATTGAATTTCTTTCTCTGAATTTAAAATTGATTTTTTTTCTCAATTTGAAATTAATTTTCTTTTTCACAAGTTAAAATTAAATTTCCTCTTCTCAGTTTGAAATTGAATTGGAATTTTTTTATGAAAAGAAATATAATTTTCGAATAATTTAGTCTGTTTTTCATTTTCTTTTTCCTGATGAGTGAAAAAAAATAAGGATCATTTTTTTTTGGTATAGATTTGCAAAATGTTAATTCAGACTTTTCCGCTTCGACACTCGTTATTTTCTTTCTTTGTTTTTCTTAATTCTTTATAATCTAGATTCTACGTTATGAATATTACAGTTTTTCTTTTTTTGCGTTCTTATATAATTGGAGTAAAAATTTTTTAAGCACGTATCTGGTCATTGGCGAGCGTCGAACGCGGCTTAATCGAAATCTTCCAGCCCTCCACCCCATTTTTTTCTACAAAATCCTCTAAATTTACGTTTTTTTACGCAGACCTCTAAGACTTACGATAGCACAGTAAAACCTCTATAAAAATAAGAACTATTCTACGTAAACGTATTACAAAAATAAATGGCATTGTACTCTGCTAAAGAAGCAAAATGGTACAGGCGCAATGTCGAGCGACGCGAGAATTTTTTTCTTCTTTTCTTCCTTCTTCTTCATTTAAAATGAGGAAATATGATTTAGGTAGATTTTGTTTTTCATTAAATAATTCTTCTTTTATGCTTTTTCTTTATTACAATTTATGCCGTTCATTATTATTATTTTTTTTACTTTGACATTGTAATTACTCGCTTCTACCCTCGGACTCTCATTGCTAATGTACAATAACATCGCGTGAAAAATCAATTACTATTATGTACGTGCTCCGAATCGTATACGATTAACACTCCCATTATTTTTTTCCTTTATTCATTTCTTTCAATCATTCTTCGCGTGCATATCGAACGATTCGTATAGCATTCTAAAAGTCTGTCCAGCTTACTAATTATTTTTTTCTAAACACTGGGCGTTTTACATTTTTTCCATTCATCGAAAGATTCTCTTCAAATTTTCTATCATTTCTCGTTCATTTTTTTATCCTCAGTCGGAATTAAAATATTTTCTTATGAAATTGTATTCTTTTTCTAAATTATTTATAATGAAATCAATAATAAATAAAATGTGCAATTATCCCTACGAATTAAATAATAAACATTAATTATTAATTAATAGAAATAAATAATTAATTACCGGCTAATAAACAATTATTTAAAGACTAATGAATAAAATAGTTATATACACATATTGATAAATGTTAATTAATTATTTAATAAATAAAATAATTCTTTGACTTGTTTACTCGATGATTGATATACAATAATAAATGAAATAGTTGTAAAAATTATGAATGACTATTAATTAATTATTAATTCATTACTAATTAATTAATAATTATTATGTATAATAATAATTTTACAAATAATTAATCTTTTTTATACAAATAATCATAATATGATATTAAATATTTTTTACAGAAATTACAATAACACAAATAATAAGATTATAAAAAGTTTTACTCTTTTTTACACAACAAAAATATAATAAATAAATATTAAACATAAAACAATTTGGAAAATAATTTTCGACTCTTAATTTCTATTTAAAATTTGTAAAGAATTTTTTTTTCTTGACATATTAAAATTACATATCTGATTTTTGATTAATTTTTTTTCGAAAATGAATCATAATTTGGAAGAGGATCTTTCTTTTTTTTAATTACAATCACTCTTGAGTCTAATCACTATTTTATAAGCACTCTTGTCTCGTATTTTTTGTTTTTCTTATATTTATTGAAATAAGTGCGAGTATATAGCAATAAATAAAAGTCAATTAATTTTTAAGGCTTTTTTCTTAAAAAAAAAGTAAACTTTACTTAGATTAAACAAATTTGATTTCACCTTCTATCAAAGATTTTTTAACAAATTTTATTTCATTTTTCATTTTGAATATCATTCTTTTTCTGCACTTTCACATTCTTTGTCAGTTATTATTATTTATCTCTGATAAAGATGAAAATTATCAAAAATGAAAGAAAATTTATTGCCGTAATTCGCGCTTACTTTTATCCGACTCTCGAGTTTCAGAAATTCAGGATTTCGTAAAATCGTGAAATTTTTTTTATTTAAATAATAAAATAGAAACAGAAATAGAATTAGAAAGAAATTTTGAAATTTCTAATTTATTTAATTTAATACTTTTTTGTGAATTCACCATTTGCTCGTTAATTTATTTTTATTAAAATTTGAATTTAAATTATAATTTGATTTTAATTTAAATTTAAAATTAAATTACAATTTGATATAGAAATTTCAATTTAAATAGTAATTGCATTAAATATTCTTTAACGTACAAAATTTTTATCAGTTTTTTTTACTA
The DNA here is from genome assembly GCA_032872475.1 of Leptopilina myrica (nomen nudum). Classification (NCBI taxonomy): domain Eukaryota; kingdom Metazoa; phylum Arthropoda; class Insecta; order Hymenoptera; family Figitidae; genus Leptopilina; species Leptopilina myrica (nomen nudum). Next base: position 12,811,621 of record CM065467.1, read on the forward strand.
AAATGCATTAAAATTTGCAGATAACTTTCGAGTTTTATTTCGAGATTTAAAAACAAGTTTGCACGTTGAAATTGTAATATTGAATTTAGCATTTAATTCGAAATGATTTTCTCATTTATTATTTAATTTTAATTTCACTAAATTACAAATTATATTTCGCTTGATTTCAATTAAACAATAAATTTTATCTAATTGCACATTAATTATATTTTATATTTAACTTCATTTAGAACATAAATTACTTACAATTTAATGACTTATAATTTAATTATAATGACATTTTCATTAATTACATTAAAATCAATTACATTCTAATTAACTGCATTTCAATTAATTGCATTCTAATTAATAAAATTCCAATTAATTGCCTTTCAATTCATTCCATTTCAATTAATTGCATTCTAGTGAATTACATTCTAATTAATTGCATTCTAATTAATTTCAGTATAATTAATTGCATTATAATTAGTTTCAATTTAATGAATAACTACATTTCAATTATTGCTTTTCAATTAAATAGTCTGGTATACATTATACAACTAAACACATAAATCCAAATTAAATATTGAAATTATTTAGAATTTTTGTTGATAACATACTATTAAAACTGATTTATATAATGAAAAATTATTAATTCAAACGAAAATACAAAAAAAATTGAAGATCCTCGAATTCGAAAGTCATTTATATTTGATGTCATGCAGATTAAAACTCATTCAAGCGCACCCTATACAAAATAATATTTTATATATATATGATTAACGGACTCTTGAAAAATACATATTATTATCTGTTTATTTTCCATTGCAAATAATCTATTAATTAAATTGATAAAACTGTATCAAAAAATTGAGATACAGACATACTATAATAATTTTCATCTCACTAAAAATAACAAACTATCACAACTTTTTTTCTTCAGTAAAAAAATAGTGTCCCCGATTTTCCAAAGATTTTTTAATTTCTTTAAAGAAAATCAAGAGTCGATCTTGAGTATTCAACGTCAGAAATATAAAAAAATACAACTCAATAATTTATGACGTTAAAAAATTTCCAAAGCTGATGATTCGCAAGAATATCTTTCGTTTCGTTCAATTTTTCATTCAAGTATGGAAAAATTATTTTATTCTTTGTATTAAAAATCTTTTATCAAAATATACGAAATAATTTCGAAAACAAACTTTTTTACAAAATATTTAAAATAATTTTGAAAAAGAAATTTTTATCAAATTTATTTATTTATACTTCTTAAATAAATAAATAAATAAATAATAAAGAAATTTTATTAATTTTTCAATTATTATTAAATATTAGGTAATATTAATTTAAATTAAATTAAATTTTCTAAACCAATATTAATATTTAATTATTAATGATTAACATTATTAATCATTGTATTATTTAGAAAAATTGGAATACAAAAATCGATTTTCGATTTTCTGTTATTTTGTCCCTTGTTCGATGAAAAATTAAGATAATTTTTGTTGACATCAATTATTTAAAAAAAAATTGAAAAATCGTTTTTGCACATTTTGAATGAAAAATTGATACAGAAAATATTCACAAATAATATTTATATTCACAATATAATGAAATTAGTGCTGTAATTTTTCGTCAATGGCAAATCTGATCACACTCATTACAGATATAACTCATTAACGAATAAAAGTAGCACATAGAAAAAAAGCATTTTTCTTCTCGCGCCCTGTTTTTTCTTTTTTCCAGTATTATTACTTTAATTTATTTTTTTTTGTAATTTTATTTTATTTGCACTCGTATAAGCTACATATTTATTATTTTATATATATTTATTTATATATAAAGAAGGATAAAACATTACTTTGTGCTTCGATGTTTTACCGTTCAGTGTTGATTTTCTTTGATCACTCATATTTTATAAATCGAATGTGGAAGAGAAAATCCCCGTTTAAAACATGAGTTCAGAACTGGTTTCGAATAAAAATGGCACTACTTACATTTAAAAAAACTTCTTTTCCATTTTTCCATCTTCATATAATTATCTTTCTACTTAAATTAAATTGACAGAATAAAAGGTTTTTTTCGTTTTGGAAACCAAAAACGTTCAGTATTATTTTTTTTTATTTTATTAATTATTTATTAATTAATATTAATTAATAAAAGAACATTAATTAATTTTTGTTATTTTATCAATTATGTAAATTATTTTTCGTATTAGTTTTTATTAGATTATTTTGTTTATTAATTTTTCCTTTACACTTAAATTAACAATCTTTAGTTAAGAGACCAAAATGTTTTTTCTCTTTCTTGTATCACAGAATATTCTACATTATTTTTGTCAGATATATAAAAATTTCACATAAACATAATTTTTAAGAGTCGAAAATTGTTTTCTCGTTTCTTTCTTTCTTTTTTTCATTTTGATTTTACACATACCTATAGATATACAAACGAAGAAATTTAAAAACTTAATATTATTAAATAAAATTCGAAAATTAAAATAAATATTAGTTAATTTAAGAAGATAAGTTTTACTATCACTGTACAAATGTTTACAACATTTGTGTTAATTTTTTTTTGTTTCTAATTCTAATCTGTTTTGAGATCTAACTTAAAAATTAAAAGTGTTAAAATTTTGACTTTTTTGAAGAGAAGAAAAAAAATTTGTTCTAGATTTGAAACCAGAACTGTCTCTATCACAATTGTTTCGAATGGGGATAAGACTAGCGATTGAAAACTGAACGAAAGGCAAAATACGACGCGATGGACGATATTTACCGTAATTTTTTGCATCTGAGTGTCATGTATCAAATATGATTTTTTTAAATTTCTTGTTGCAGATGTTGATGAGGTATTACTGCTAATCAGTATTTTTTTACTTGTCTCTCTCTAATTTTCTATCGCACTATAAACTTACGTTTTTTTAATCATTTTTTGTAATTTATTTTTCGATTAGAAAATAGCTGTTGCGCCTTGGTATTACTTAGTGCCTTAAACTATTTTACATCGGGCGTTTTACATAATAATAATATTATCTCGGCCAATGGCTAAGTGTATTTTTTAATCCTACGTAGACCCTTTACTCAATTAGTTTCCATTATGAATTATTATTTAGATTATTTACAAGCTTGGCTTATTTCAAGGCTGAAAAGTATTTTTTTTTCTCGTTTCGATCGTCACTTTTCTTGCGCGTCTCTCTTATTAATAACAGATGACAATATTATTTTCTTTTCAAAGTAATTTTTTTAATTTTATAATCAAAAAATTTTTTTTACTAAATTCAAAAATTGACGAGATGAAAAGAAACAAGTGTGTTTCTTAAAAAAAGTCTCAACGGTAATGACGATCTCAACACACACACACACACACACACAAATCAACCAGGAAAATAAATTATTACAGTAAATTAATAACTACTCAACGAAAAGCTTTTTTCAACGGCGAAAAAGAAAGACATATACACAAGTACACTTATTGTGCACGAAAAAAAACTAATCTCAACCAGCCGAAAGATTTTTTTTTATTATACAAAACCCAAGGCGGTTCATTTTTTAAAACTTTATTATTTTTTTGTCCAGTACGCTCTATAAATTTTTTTGGCTTTCTCTCTCTTTCTCTCTCTCTCTCTCTCTCTCTCTCTCTCTTTTTTTTCTCACTATGAAAAAATATTATATTTTGATCTACGTTATCGAAAACAGAAAGTTCCCTTGAGAGCAATTTTGTTTTTTTTAGAAGAAAGAAAACAAAGCGTTGAAAATACTGGAATTCGAAGGAGCAAAAATCGGAAGTTTAAATATCATTTCAAAAAGTAGAATTGTAAGAATATTTTTTTAAAAATGAAATTCGGAAAAAAATCGCCTATAAATGTTTGTTTTATAAACGAATAATTTCGGTAATTCTAGTCTACCTATTTACCATGCAACTAGGTTTCTATTTAAAAAGCAAAAAAAAAATTCACTTTTTCGCGAACTTATGCTCGGTGGCTTTAATCACAGCTCAGTAGTACAATATCTTCTTATAGCTGCACAATGACTAGCCATTATAAAGATTATTATTTTTTTCTCAACAGTGTATTAATTAGGGTGGTCGAACTTTTTTTTAGCTAAAAGCATTTTATTTATATATTTTTTAAAATTATAATTCATAATTTTCTCTTAATTAGAAATAATAATTTCTCTTTATTACAATTTAGAATTGTAAGTATAATTTTTAAAAAATAAATTAAAATCTTCCTTTAAATACAATTTAGAATTGTAATTACATTTTTTCTAACAATTTAAATTGAACGCACACTTTTACAAGCAGTTAGGAGATTAAATTTTTCGCTGTTAAAAATTTGTATTTTTAAGGTTAATTTTATAAAATATTAAAAATAGAATAAAATATTAAAATATTTTATTCTTATGAAATCAGTAAAACACAATTAAAAATTTTGTTTTTTTACATTCAAAAAATTTCGTTAATTTTACTTAAATATTCTTTTTTAATTTTAAATTACAAAATTAAATTTTTTTATATCTAAAATTTTTATTTTTGTCGTAAATTTTAAAATAAATACTGATTCTTAATTGCATTTTACAACATCAACTTTTTCACAGTTAAAAATTTGGCATTCTAAACGATAAATTTTATTAAATACTTGGTTTTATAAAATGAGTAAAATAATTAAGCATAAAATTAATTTTGTTGCAGTTATAAATTTTTATTAGTACTGATTTTTGAAAAATTAAACTTTTTACTGTTAAAAGTTTTCGTTGATTTTATTTTTAATAATCATTTCAACTCTCAATTACAAATTTTTATTTTTTTTACAGTAAAAAATTATTGTTCATTTTTTTTCAATCAAAAATGTTATATTATTGACGACAATTTTAAATAAATACTCATTTTTAATTGCCTTTCACAAAAATAAATTTTCCGTATTTAAAAATTTGTATTCTTCTTACGTTTATTTAAAATAAATTCTCATTTTTAATTGCAATTACAAAATTAAATTTTTTAGTCACAACTTTTCGTTAATTTTAATTAAATACTCATTTTTAATTACGTTTACAAAATTCAGGCCAGCAAAAACTTACAAAATTGTATATTTTGCAATCAAAAATTATTATTAACGTTAATTATTATCTTTTAATTTTTCAGTTAAATTTTCTTTTTTGAGAAATTACTTACGAATAATGTTAATTCATTACAATAATTTATTTACGATAATTATTAATAATTTTTCTTATATACTTTTAATAATAAAATTGTTAAACAATTCTTCTTTGGTCATTTTTTGTTTTTCTACAATGAAAAACTGTAATAAGCAAATTTCTCCACTAACAATTTTTTTTTCTCATAATAAGAAAATGAAAAAAACTTCGTTATAAACTTTTTTTTATGGAAGACGATAAAGAATTAAATCTAAAAAAGTACTCGATCCACCCTTATTTAGAGCATTCCACGAAAGACGTCTTTTAAAAAAGCACACATACACAAAAACTCCAATTTTTTCCTTTAAGAATAAAAATCAGAAGTAAAACAAAAAAAATATTATCTAAAATTCCATAACGATAATCAGACTTCCCCCTTTGAGGATGACTTCTCGTGGAATTGAAAGCCCCAGGCATAAGTGCGCAATAAGTGAGAAAAAAATAAAAAAACAGAAAAAATAGAGAAGGCGAATCAAGGAGGAAAAAAAGAAACGAATTCAAAAATTATTTCAAGTATATCGCTGAATTTTCAAAAGTACGATTTGACTTTTTTTCTACCGTTATTCGAGTCACTTGTGAGACAAATAATTCTTTTTTTCCTTTGCAGAATAGAAATAAATATTTTATGAGTCAGCCCCATTTTTATTTTGTGACGCGCACTTCTTTTTTTTAATTATAAATCGAGGGCCCCCTTCCCCCCTTGTATATGCTAGCAATTATTTTTTTGAAATTAGTAGCTTAATAGTGTTTTTTTTGCGTAAACAGTTAGACTATTTCTTGCTACCTTCTAAATAATGTTCTTGGACCGTAGATGAATGTATGATTTTTGTTTTATCATCAAAACATTATCTAAGTTTTTTTTTGGATTCGTAATCTGTATTTACAACGTCGTATAAAGTATACTTCGATATGTCAAACATAAGTACACCTATGGAACTAATGGCTTCAAATCTCTAGATTTTGTTTGTTTGTTTTTTTTAAATCTACAGTTGGAAATTTGTTTTGTTTCTTCTTTTTTTATCATTAGAATCGATATTGTCTCTCGCTCCAAGAAAAACTAATTTAGTGTGAATCTCTAAACATTGATGAAAGAATAGAATAGAAGTTTCATCTTCTTAAAAAAAAAATTTTCTTTTAAAAAAAATAGAAAAAGCTTAAAAGAATGAAAAAGCATTTTTTTAGAAAATTAAAATGTTTGAAGTTTGAAAAAGAAAACCATTTTTTTTCTTAAATTTCCAGAATAAACATTTTCATTTTGAAAACAATTAAATTCGTTTAGTTGTCGAAATTTGAAAAATTATTGTCAATTTGAGATCTACTTTTTCACGCGAGTATTAAAATTTCTTCTGGAAATATTAAGCAACGAATAGATGGTTTTTCGGTACAATTTACAATTTTTTCTAACAGAAATTCGTTCTTAAAAAGAAATTATTTTCTGTATTTATTTTTCTTTGGATAAATAGATTTATTCTTAACTAATTAACTTTATTTTCTAACAATTTGGTAGATTGTTTTTTCAAAATTTCAACTAAATAATTATTTTTTAATTTCTCTTGAGAAATAATTGAGAAACGTTAAGAAAGTAATGGAAAAAATAGTTCTTTCATTGAAACGATTTGGAAAAATAGCAATTTTAAATAAACGCTTTTTTAGGAAGAAACAAATGATTAGAGAATCACTAAAGAAATAAAGTTAAGAAAGCTTTTCGAGAAACCATGAGGATGATCTCAATCCAAAATCAGTGTAATTTCCTTGGTCGCGAATCAGAAATCGAATCTCTCTCTTTCTCTCTCTCTCTCTCTCTCTCTCTCTCTCTCTCTCTCTCTCTCTCTCTCTCTCTCTCTCTCTCTCTCTCTCTCTCTCTCTCTCTCTCTCTCTCTCTAATAATTTGAATTAAAATTTCAATATTGTGCTAAATTGTTTCCAAACTATTCCACTAATTATGTAATTAGTAATCAAATTGAATCTACCAATTATGTAATTAGCATAAATCAAATCTACTAATTATGTAATCAGCAAAAATTAAATCCACTAATTAAGTAATTAATTAATAATAATCGAGATAATAATAATAATCTAGATGATTAATAATTACAATAACCGATAAATTGAAAACTCCATTCTGATTCGGACTGGAAAAGAAAAATAAAGAATAAGCGATTAGTACTGTTATCGATATTGGAATATAAACGTGAGATGTTTTTTTCTTTTGAAAAGTGAAAATTTAAGTGATGGCGAATAGTATCAAAGAATTATTAAATTTTAACGATTTTTGATCTCGTTAAAACTAATATTATTAGGGTGTCTACCAAACATCTTTGGTAGAGGCCAAAGATTTTAATATCGCTTGATGACATTTGCTTTCTTTTACTTTCCACTTTCTTTCTCTTTTTCGTTTTTTAGTTTGTTGCATCGAAACAGCAAAACCAATATTTTTTTCTTGTCTGTTTAAACTTTGTAGACAATAATTACTATCTATATCACAGATCCAAGTGACTAAACTCCTTTAAAAATATAATATAAATATGTGTGATGTTCGCATAATATATGTATACTCGCAGACGTAGTTAAAAAAGATACAAAAGAAAAGTGCAGACACAATTGAAACTTGTAGAGACATCTGAGAATTTATCTCTTGCTGGCATTGGTTCATTTTCTTTTTTTTTTTTTAATGATTCGAAAGTCAATTTTAATTCTTTTACACTTTAGACTTTTCTTGTTCTTTTTTCTTAATTTTCTGGTCATTATTTTATGGAGATTGGAAGTAATTTGAATTTTACTTCGTATAAATTTATACTATATTCTTTTAGTTTTCTTTTGTATAAATGTATACAATTTGAAATTAGTTTCTGTTATTATTTGTTCCAAATTCTTTTTCAAAATTATGCAATTATTCTCTTTCTGCCTTTTTCTCTCCATTTAGAAATTTGATAAATTTTCAACGAATTTGCAAAGTTTAAATGAAATAAATATTTTTTTTTTCAAAAATTACTGATTGCGATAAAAAGCGAAAACATAATTTTCAAACGAATCTTTTTTTTTATTTGGAACGTTCGAATGAACAAAATTTTTAAATTATTTTCAACTCGTTCATTTCGCAATTCTTAACTTTGTTCCCGAAATTTTTAATAGTTCAAAAAAAAAAAAAACGAAAATTATTTAATTTTTTCAAAATTCAAATTTCAATTTGATTTCAATTTGAATTTATCTGAAAGTTGAAAATTTTTTAGAAAATGGAATATATTTTCGTTCAAAATTTTGGTCCGATCGAATCATGAAATTTTCGCCCAGAAAAAAACTACTTGAACAAAATTCAAATGAAAAATTTGAATTATTATCATAAATTATAAATAGTTTGTGAGAAAAATATATTTCATTTCGAAATAAAAAATATCAAAAATTAACAAAAAATGTAAAAAAAGAACAAGAAAGAATTCGAAGATTTTCGAATCACAAGTTGAATCGTCAATGTGTAGAATTCACATTTTTAATTTTAAGTGCAGTCCGTAATTTTTAAAAATATTTGTAGTGGAAAAAGATTTCATTCAGTTGAACGTTAGAATTTTACGGAAGTTAAAAGAAAGAAATTTTGTTTATTCTGATCGCTTGAAATTTTTTAGCAAATGGATTAAAAAAATTTCTTTCACTTGAACGTTCATAATTTCAAATTTCGTTTAAAATTTATAGAAAATAAAACAAATTTCGTTAATTTGAACGATTAAAATTTATTAAAAAAGTGAAACCTAAATTTTGTTGATTCAAGCTTTGAAATTTATAGAGAATGAAACAAATTTCGTTAATTAACAGAAAAAAAGGAATAAAAAACCTTGTTTTAGTTAAACGTTAAAAATTTGCAGAAAATGAAACAAATATCGTTCAAAATTTATAGAAAATGAAACATAAATTTCCATCATTATAAGCGAAAGGTAAATTTCGTTTATTTTCGAGTTCAAAGTTTCTGGAGAATGAAACAAATTTCTTTGATCTGAAAATTCAATATTCTGTAGTTTAATTCTCTGTAATTTTGATTTAAAATTTTAGGCAGATCGAATCTTGAAAGTTTGGAACAAAAAAAAATACTTGATCAAAAATGGAATTATTTTTAGAAATAGTTTTAGTGATAGATGGGGAGAAAAATAAATTGTCTTTGTAGTGAATAATAACGAAAATTTAGCAGAAAAGTAAAGGAAGAAAAAAGAATCCGGAGAATTTCGAATCACAAACTGAATCGTCAATGCTAGCAATGAATTTCTTTTCAGTTATTGCGTTGAATGTATTCGGGATAGGAAATAGTGGGACCGGTATTCGTGTACTGGGCGTAAAGATATAATGCCGGGTGTAGACCTGGCGGAGGGATGCCGCGGTGCAATTGATGCGAATCCGCGGGATCGAGAGTTGGAGGCGTTAAATGTGAATAGATTTGGGAATTGGAACTGTTCATGGGACCGGATGATGATCCCGTCGTTTGGTAGACACTCTGTGATGTTAGGTGCTCGTGTGATAGGGATGATGATGATGAATTGAGTGTAAATGGCGTTGAGGCCATTGTGGTGGTGGTGGGACATATTACTTGCTGCGGTGACTGTTGTAACGGCAGAGACTGTGTCGTCGCGCTGCCGTCCAAACACTAGTTGGTGGTCTGCGGATGCAGCAGTGGAAGAGGAAGTTGTAGACTGTTCTGCTTGGCTAAACTCGCAATTTCGGCAGCGATACCACCGCCTTTACTCGCGCTCAATGATTCCAATGATGATGGGCCCTCGTTGTAGCGTAATTCACAAACGGGACTCTCGAAACCAGTGCCACTTGCCCCACCGCTACTCTGCGGTGTCGGTGGATTGTGATTGGCATTTGCTTGATTCATTTCGCGATGCACTCGATTCTGATGTCTTATCAAATAGCTGTCTCGGACAAATGTGCGACCGCAAATGTTGCACTCAAATGTGGTGTTTGCCGTGTGGGTGCGAATGTGAATCGCAAATTGACTCTTTGACGTGAAGGTCAGAGAACACCTGCGGGATAAATTAGAAATATCAGAAATTATGTTCGTTATCAATTTTTATTATCAGTATACTTTTGACAATAATTGACTTCCTCCGAATGTTTTTATTAATTAGTACTTACTTTTCTAAAAATTTAATAAAAATTCTATTGCAAATAATCTGATTTCAGCAAAGAATTCTATTATTTCGAAAAATAATTCAATTCATAGTAAGAATGGTTATTATTAATAGAAATCACAAGTTTTAATTGTAAATTTTATTATTTATCGAGAATCTACAAAAAATCATTGAATTTTCACAAAAAAATAAATCAACTTTTTAAAAAGTTGACGTTCTTTACATTTATAGTTAACATTTTGTAAAAAAGTTTTTTTTTTATTTTTCAATTTCAAATTCATCAAAAGATTGATTATTTTTAAAATATTTTTCTAAAATTCTCATCAAAAAATTCAAGGAATTTAGTTAAAATTACAATGAAAATAATTAAATTCACGAAAAAATATAATTTTTTATAAAAAAGGGCTCAACTCGGATTTTTATCAATTTCCACTTTTTTGCATTTTTTGCTTTATTACACATTCAAGAATGTTTTCTGAAAAGGAAAACTTCATTCGATGTACTTTTCGTAGAAAAAAAAGCGTTTAAAGATTTGTCGATTTTAAATTAATTCCGAAAAAGGCTCAACTCTGTAAGAACAATTTAATCTAATAAACGTGAAGTTGTTTCTTTATTTGAGTTATAACCAAAGAAAAAATACTAAAAATACAATTCGTAAATAAACTCGAAAATAAATAAACATAATGAGTTCAAGCAGCTCAGAAAATGAAGAGATTGTGAATAAAAAAAAAAGAGGAATAAGAAATGATGAAAATTATAAACATGTAGTAATCAAAAAAGCTAAAGTGAAAGGGTTAAGTCACGAAAACCATGTAGGCGAATTAATACCTGAAAAAAAAACTGGACCTAATTGCATGTAAGTGATTGTTTATTAAATTTTAATATACTTAGAAATTATAGTATTTCAATTTTTGATAAATAAGCTCATAATGAAAATTAAATAAATAAAAAAACTTATATAAATATTGAATTTGTATTCTCAGGTGTCGTCAAGAATGTTTCGACTTGTCTGAAGACACCAAGAAAAATATTATTGAGCGAATTAATGATTTTAACACGAAAAATGAACAGGATATTTATTTGCAGTCATTAATAAAGATGAATTCTGTGCAGGATACATCAAAACGAATGGAAATTGATTCAAAGGACCCCGATTCTAAAAAATCGAAACCTCAGAATTTCTCATATAAATATTACGTTGAAATAGACGGAAAAGAAAAATTAATCTGTAAAAACGCATTTTTAAGTTTGCATGGTGTGACGGAAAAGAGAATAAGAAGATTAAAAGACCTAAAAGTAAAAAATAAAATTCCTTACGACGAACGTGGAAAATCTGCAGGTTCTAGAAGTAATGTGGTGCCAGAAGAAAAGTGTGCTTTAATTTATAGGTTTGTGGATTCTATTCCAGTAAAAGAAATCCACTATTCAAATAACATTGTGACACGGTATTTATCGTCTTCGTTAAATATAAAAATATTACATGAGAGATATTGCTTAGATCATCCCAATCAAAAAGTAAACTACCAATTTTTCAAAAATTATTTCAATAAAAAATTTGAATTGAAATTTGGAAGACCACAAATAGATGTATGTTCAAAATGTGAAGAAATTAAAGTTAGGTTGAAAAATCCTCATATGAACGAAAATGCAAAAAATGAAGCTAATATTGAACTTGAAAGTCATAAAAGCGAAGCCTCCAAATTTTTCAGAAAAGCGACAAAAATCACTAAAGAATGTCAAAAGCAGGGCAGCACTATCATGGGATTAACGTTTGATTACATGCAAAATCTTCCGCTACCACGTCTACCTGTCCAAGAAGTGTTCTATTCTCGCCAACTGTGGGTTTATGAATTTTGTGTGCATAATATGAAAACAGGAAAAGCAACTTTTTACTCTTATCATGAAGGTCAAGCTCTCAAGGGGTCCAAACGAAGTGACATCGTTTTTGAATGATTATATTCAAGAAAATGTTCCTGAAGAAATAAAAGTGTTACACTTGTTTTGTGATGGCTGTCCTGAACAAAATAAGAATATGATCGTTATTAAATTTCTATTGTCTTTAGCAGCCAGTCGAAATATAAAAATTGTTCTCTATTTTCCGCAAAGAGGACACTCTTTCAACGATTGCGATAGAGATTTTGCGACTGTAAAACGTAAAATTAAAAAAGAGGACCGTTTATTCACTCAAGAGCAGTATGTTGATTTAATAATTGGTAGTGCCAAAAATGAGAAATTTAACGTTAAAACAATGATATATTCCGACATCATAGACTTCAAATCGTGGGGCAAGGTTAATTTTAAAAGTAAACCTTTATCAGAAAAAAGCTATGGGAAAAACGTTAAGAAGAATGATAAAGTTTCCTTCCAAGTGTCAACTTATTTCGAATTCATTTTTAACCCTGAAAAACCAGGTATAGTTTTATGTCGTCCCAGCATTAGCAGTGAAATAGGCATTGAAACTTTTTGCTTCCTAAAAAGAAAAAATGTTTGTGCAAAAATTCCTTGCCACCAAGAATTTCCCTGCTATTCCTCAAAGTTGCCAATTAACAAATTGAAAATAATCGATTTGCAGAAGTTAAGACAATATATTCCACAGGAATACAAAAATTTTTATGAAGAAATTTTTTAGTGGCCGACAAGTACATCAGAAGCTGACATCGAATTTGAAGAAGAGTTGTAATTGAAAAAATGTTGTTTGAAAAAGTTTGTTTTTAAATGTTGGAACTGTTTTTTAGTTAAACAAAATTAATTATATTTTAAAATTATATAAATAAATAAATAAAATGTTTTTCCATACTAAAACGCTTCATTAATATACTTTTATAATTAAAACGATTCAATTTTTTTCATGAATTTCGAAAAGGGTTCAACTCTGACACATATAATATCAATTTTCTCCAACCCACTTTAATTTAAAACAATTATTTTATCATTTTCTCATACAGAATACCATATAATTACAATAAAAAAAACTGGACTCTTTGAATTTTTGCTGTTTGGAATAAAACGTTTTTTGTGTCTCCTGTAAAATTTAAAAAAACCGAGTTGAGCCCTTTTCGAATTTGGCTATTCAATTGATATTTTAAAAACATTTTTTTAATAAAAATAATTGAAATCATTCGAAGAATTTGATTTAAATTTATAAAAATAATGGAATAATTCTTCCGAAAAATTAAATTTCTAGGAAATTGAGTTAAAATTGTATTACAAAAAAATTAAATTTCTAGCAAGAATTCTATTATTTATGAAAATAATAAAATTCCTACAAAAAGAATTTTTTAATTTTTAAAATAATTAACCTCTTTTGAGAGAATGTTGATTATTTTTTAAATTAATTGAATTATTTTAAAGAATTTTAATTTTTGTAGAAACAAATAAATTCCTGCGAGAAATTTTTTATTTATGAAAATAATTGAATACATTTTAAACAATGTTTAATAAAATTTTGAAAACATTCTAATTCTTTGCTAGAAATTTATTAAGGGCATTTTAAACATTATGACGTCACAGTTTGCACAAAGTATGTGTTCTAAAACTGTGACGTCATAATTGTCCAAAAGCCCTTAAATAATTGAATTATTTCGAAGAATTTTATTAGATTTATTTAAAATAATTGAATTATTTAGAGGAAATTTATTAAAATTATTAAAAATAATTTTATTTTTTGGGAAAAAATTTTTTATTTATGAAAATAAGTGAATTGTTTTGAAAGAATTTTATTTTTTAGAAAATAATTAATTTCTTTGAAACATTTTATTAAAATTTTTAAAAGTAGGTAATTTAATCGTTTAGAATAAATTTAACAAAAGTTTTTGAAATATGCGATTGAATTATAGCAAAATTAAGAACAGTAATTGAATTCCTGGATATTATTTTATTTCTTATAAAAAATAATTGAATTTTTTGAAATTTTTTTATTATTTATGAAAATTTTTGAATTGTTTCGTAGAATTTTATTACATTTTTCAAAAATAATTGAATTTGTTTTTTAAAAGTAAAAAATTCGTAATTTGCAAAATAATAATAATTGAATAATTATAGTAATAATAATAATAATAATAATAATAATAATTATTATTATTATATTATTAATCTTTTTCTGATTAGAAAACATTTTGTGAGTAAAAATATTACATTTTAAAATGTGACTAAACTTATTTTTATTTATTTTTTTAAAGTAAATTTAAAAATACTCATTTAAATATAAAATAAATACACCTTTTCCATGTGCAAGTTAATTAAAAGGAATATTTCTTCTTTTAGATGAGAAATAATCGTTTATCTTGATCATTTATGATTAAGAGATATATTAGTCTTTACTCCCTTTCTCTTTCTCATTGCTGATAAAATTCGTACATAATTAAGTTTCATAATAGATTATTATCTTAAAATCAAAAATAATTTTGATTATTTCCTTACTTCGTGCACGAAAAATCTGTCGAATTAAACATTTTTTGTTAGAATCAAATTTTTTTTAATGTAAAAAAAATTTGTTTTTCACCAACAATAATTTTATTGTTTTTGATATTTATTATTGTCTTTTTATTGTTAATTGATTAAATTTAAAAATCAGATGAAAAATAAAAAAAACTTAGTTGTTCCAGTTATTAATTATAATAAAAATTGAAAAATTGGTTAATTTTTCCTTTGTTTGCGAATATTAATTACAAGATTTTCAAAATCTATTTAAGTTAAATGAATGGAAAAACTTGAATTTTATTATATTACAAAATGAAATAATGATTCATGTATTAATGCGGCCTTCATGCTGCGATAAACTTTATGAAAAAAAAATTTAATTCCTCTAAATATTAATGAAAATAATTTTTTTTATAAACAATATATATACTTTTGGATTGTCATTATTATTATTATTATTATTATTATTTCCATTTATAAAAAAATATAAAATTTTCAAATGATCTCAAATTTATGTTTTTTAATAAATATATAGAGAAAAGGTATTGTAAAAATAAAAAAAAAGTAAAATTCCCAATTTTATTTTCAATTTACATGAAATGGATAATAAAACGGCAATTTTTTAGAAATAGTTACATAAAAATTTATAAATAATAAAATATTAATAATGTTTACAATTGACATTCCATTACACTGTTTATAACACTAAAAGTATTAGTATTATTATTATTATTATAATTAATTATAAGCTTATAATTTTGTTTGCTTGCAATTAAATTATATAAAAATTCACGAAAATCGATATAGAGATTAATATAGTAAATTTGTTTACATTTCTTAATGCTCTGCGTTTACATTAACTAATGATAAAATTATTCTTGGTTTCAACCAAATTATGTTTTTTTCGGAAATTTTCTTCGAGCTTTTCTGTAAAAGAAATTTTTATTATTATTTTTTTCACATTAGAGAAAATTATTATTATTATTATTATTATTATTATTATTATTATTATTATTATTATTATTATTATTATTATTAATAAATTACAGACTTCGCACTTAATAAATAAATTTTTAAAAGTACTTAAGGACTGAAAAAAGTGATAAAAAAAGGAGCTATTGAAAAATTAAATTTGGCGATTTTTTCTGATCCCGCTAATAATTAAATTTTAATTTAAATTTCTTCAAGAATACGATTATTTATTTAAAAATAATATTTAAAAGTAAAATAGTAAAATTTATTTCATTTAAATTTAAAGAAAATTTCAAAAAAATAACTAATTGGAAAAAATAAATATTTTTAATTTTAACGAGACTTTAAAAATATTCGAAATATTTTAACTAAAAGTTTTCTTCATAGTTTCTAAATTAAATTACCACAACACTTTTTGCTTAATAAATATATATAAATACTCCTTGATTTTTTTAAAAGAATTATTATTTTCAATAATTTTACTGTTAAATTTTTTTGTAAGTTAAACGATTTTTCAAAATTTATAATACAACGCGTTTAATATTCAATTGTAATCTTAGATTTTAACTGAAATTTATTTTTAAATTAATTCTTATTAGAAAGTTCTACTGTTTATGAAATTTTTTGAAAGTAATTGTTTTTTTCAGAGAAATTTAATAAAAAATTTTTAATAATTATATTTTTCGAGAAATTTATTTAAAATTGTTTAAAAAAAATAAAAATATTTGATTATTTATCAAAAAATTAAGTTCTTGCAACGAATTTCATTAAATTTTTTTTTAAATAATTGGAATTTATGAAGAATTTTGTTACTTGTAAAAATAATTGAATTTTCATGAAGAATTAATTATTTGGAGCAATTTAGTTTTTGCGATAAATTCTTTTATTTACAAAAAATAATTAATTAATTTTAAACTTTAATTATTTATTATTTATCTTTTTAACTATTTTATTAAAATAATTTAGATAATTAAATTTGTTTGGAGGATTTTTCTAAAAAAATGTAAAAGAATAATTCAAATAAAAAGTTATTAAAAATAATTGAATTTTTGCAAATAATTAATTTATTTGAAACTTTAATTATTAATTATTTATTTTTTATTAACTATTTTATTAAAATATTCTACATAATTGAATTTTTTTTTGAAGAATTTTTTTATAAAAATTAAAAAGAATATCTATTGAATTTTTTCGAATAATTTAATTAAAATTGTATTTCAAATAATTGAATTCCTGTGAAAATGTTTTTTATTTTAATTGAATTTTTACGAAGAATTTTATTAACTGTTTTAAAAAATAACATAATTCTTCTGAGAATTTTTATAAAAATAGTAAATTTAGTGAGTACTTGGATTCTAGTAAATAATTCCATTATTAGTGAAAATAATAGAATTCTTGCTAAAAATTTTCTAAAGTTTTTTTTGTATTTCAACTATATTGCAAATCTTCAAAAAAAAGAAAAAAGAAAAAAGAAACTTTTAGTGTCACAAATTTAAAAAAGTATCCTAATAGTAGGTTTAGGTAGATAAGTGCGAAGCCTGAAATTATTATTAAAAATTATTATTATTATTCTTATTATTACTATTATTATCAATAACTTTCTTATTCGAATTCTTATTATTATTATTATTATTATTCTTATTTTTATTATATTGTAAATTATATTTTTAATTAACAATTGTTTACTGTTTAATTAGCAGTGAAATTGTTTAAAGTCCAGAACTTAGGAATATTAACAAATTCTCTTTGAAGTAAAATTATAACAAATTCTTTTTTTAAAGTAAAATATTGACGAATAATTTTCTATTTAAAAGGAAGAAATTTTAATAAGAAATTGCTTTTAAAATTCTGAACGATCTCAATGAAAGAGATTTTTTATAACTTTTTGAAATAAAATTTTTATTACAACAAATTTTGTTTCATTGTCAAAGCAATAGAATATAAAGCTTCGAAATGTAAATATTAGTTTCTATTTATTAAATAGAAATAAATAGTAGACAGTCAAACATTAAACAGTTTTACTAAAAAATATTTCATTCATTTGAGAACGTTAAAAATTAAAAAAAATGTTTAATGACACCAATGATTATTTGTAGAAAATTATTGAATGTTTGATTTTGATGAGCAAATGAATGGATTGAAAATTTCTGACAATGAAAGCGAGATAATTTTTGTTGAAAAATGCGAAAAAATACCTTTCACAAACGAGAGGCTTCTCAGCAACGTGACTCCATCGATGTGCCGTAACATAACTTTTGACTGCAAATCTTTTCTGACAAATATCACAAGCATAGGGACGTTCACCAGTGTGTACACGCTTGTGAGTATTCAAACTGCTCTTCTGAGTGAAACGTTTAAGACACAATTCACATTGGAACGGTCTCTCGCCAGTGTGGGTTCTCATGTGAACCTCGAGGTACGGCTTCCTGCAGAAGCTGGCTTCACACACCGTACAATGATACGGCTTATTGCCCGAGTGCAATTTCATGTGAACATAGTATGAACTGGCGGATGAGAGAACTTTGCCGCAAACTTTACAAGGCTGTGGCTTTGATCTCGTTCCCTCCTTAACAGTTTGCTGACCAGTTGACTGACGACCTGGCGAGTCACTTGGTCCCTGTGGTTGTTCATGATGATCGTGATGATCATGATGATCGTGATGTTGCTGATGTGGTTGCATATTTTGCAAATGACCGTCCTGTCGTTGCAAATGTCCCTCGGATTGCTGATGATGACTCTCTTGTTGCAAATGTGATTCCTGCTGTTGAAGATGTCCCTCCTGTTGAGATAGATCCTCGCGATCGTCAGAGAGATTTACCATAGAATTAGAACCGTCAGACCGACTTGAAGCTACTGAGTAAAATCCCATAGGTTCACTTTTTATTTGTTGATCGAACATTGATGTCATAATGTCCGAATGATGATGGGGGTGAACCAGCTGCTGCAGTGGCTGAAGATGCTGGCTCGCTGCTTGCTGTTCTGGGAGCAGAGTCAGGTTGCGCTTGACAAACTGCTCATATCCTGCGTACCAATCCACCTGCATAATGAACGAGAGTTTTCAATCAGGCGTCTATCCACAAAAGATTTTTTAAGAGTCGTTAACATATTAGTTGGATATTTATTTTTGACAAGTGACAGATAAGCGAGCCAAGAAGGTGTGCGGGGTGGAAAGCGAATGAGCGAGCGAGCGAGCGAGTCGAACAGCTGATTGCATAACTTTTACGCTCGCTTTTACGCGAGTTGAGAACATAAAACGAATGCGACGACATTTTCACAAAAAATTCAATACCCAACTAATTTCATACACTTGTGGAATTTCATTTCATTTATAATGAATGGATGGGGAATTTGGGTGAAAATTAAATCGAAGCTAAATTGAGTTTGCGATGCGCGACTCTTGCTGGGAGACGTCGCACTAAGGGATAAGCCAAGAGGATAAAAACTACTTTTTTACTAACCTTTGCTAATGTAGTGGTCCGGGTTTAATGATAAAAAAGCTACGCCTCATTGAGCGCACTCCTCCTCGCCGTTTCTACTCACGGAATAACGCGAGACATTTGTTTAAATAAATGTTTTTCTTCAACACAAAATATAAGATGGCTGCTGCTATATTGCTCACGAGCCTAGTGTATGTATATGCACCAATACAATATTATTATGTCCGTGTGAGACAAGCGAAAAAAAGTATGGATGGGCGATAGGCCAATCTAATTGGCTAAAAACATTAAACTCCGCTCTTTGCTCCTTTCTCTTGCAATCGTGAATTGCACCCTGTGAATGCCATTTTAGAAACACTTTAAGCTGCGGTTACACCCACTGTAAAAAATCTTAAGGATATTACCCAGACAAGGGGAAAAGTGACGCTTTAAATAAGGTTATGTTGCCACATTGAATGCGGCACTTTTCCCCTTGTCTGTAAAATAGCCACATTTAATGTGGGTAATATTCTTAGGATTTTTTACAGTGCCTCTGCAGGCTGCCTGCCTGCGCAGGCAGGAGCAACAGGAGTGAGAGAGAATTTTCAATTTACTGACTCTCTTACTCTTGTATATTACCATGACAACCTGCAGGCAGGCAGACTGCCTGCAGAGGTGTAACCGCAGCCTAAGAGCTCAGCTGACTGTGTCTGTCTCTTTCACTCCAATGTGGATTTTCCCTTCTTCTGGACAACAACCCGCAACTACCCCTCCCTGATCAGATCCTTGTGATAAAACCCTAAAGTAGCAACAATTTTTTTTCGTCTGCTCTCTTTTTGCATTATGAAATTTAATTTATATTTTACTTTTTAGTGCAACAATTATGTGTTACGTGACAATAAATTCTTTTTTCCATTTACAACAATCAATTATATTTTGTAATTATTCCCAAATCGAGTCCTTTTAACAATTGCTGTTAAAGGCCCCCTTGATAATTTATAAACTTTATAAATACACCCTTGAGGAAAGTGTATATCTAGTTTTCATCAGTGTTGCGTTATACTAATGTTTTATTTAACACATGAGCAAAAAAAATGGATTCTGTGACTTATAAATTAATGTAATAAACAAAAAAAGTGATAAAAATACAGTGGAAAAAATAAAAGTTGAAAAGTAAAGAATAAAAGTTTTCAACAAAAAAGTGTATACCTATTTGTCTTATATATACGTGAAATATAATGATAATAAAAAACGGCAAACGAAAGGGTTGAATAGACTTTCGTCCATTGTAGACTGAGAGAGAGAGAGAGAGAGAGAGAGAGAGAGAGAGAGAAAGAGATTCAGAGGCAAACGCGAGAATTGTTGTTTTCTAACTTTGATCGTGACAGCCAATTTCAACGTTAAACTGTATACGTAATATTTCCGTGTTATCCCGAATGTTATATGCGTAGTGATAATACTCTTTTGCTTCGGCCATCAATGTTCGAACGGGAATCTCTAAAGATATGCTGTAAATCGTGAATTAGTAGTTCATTTGCGGTGAGTGTCTTTTAATATTAAGCAGTAATTTCATATTTTTCCCCCTTGTGTCCCCTCTCCATTTCTCTTGATAAAAATTAATCTTTGTAAAAATGATCAATAGTCAAAATTTTTCACATGTTCCTCTAGTGTATTAAAGATCTTGACTCCACCCAGATACTTTTGATACATTCAGTAGGTATCGAAAAATCAATTAGAGGTTTCTATTTTAAATTCAATTTTCAGACAAGAATAGTAGAAAAATTTGATGGTCAATTGTAAATTCTGTAACGAATTGCACAATTAGATGACAAAATTAACTGTAAGTTTTAGACATTCAACAATTTTTTGGAAAAAAACTTTCCAGCGATTTACTTAAAAATGGAAAATAATTACTTTTTAGTTTTTTTTGAAATATTTTTAAAATTTTTTTATTTTCCTATACTTAGTTTCATTTTATGACATTTATTGAGCTTTTATCTTATAGCTGTTTGTTTACAGGCTCAGATAAAGATTAAATCTTTTATGATTGTGCTTTATGAAGACATTAATTCTAAAACAATGATTCTATTTTCTAATTCTATTTTTATCAATTACTTTTTAATTCCTTTTTTCTTTTTTGATGAATTTCTCATGAATTAAATTCGCTTGAAATTTCACGTTCTTGGAAGAATAATGTGGTAATAATAACTAAATAGGAAATAATTGTCTATAGTTTAATTGATAGTTGTGTAATTATAGGTAAAATAGTGAGTAATTCAACATTGTTTAGTGAATTCAACTAATAATCAGTTAATTAAATTTTCTTTAGTACAATGATTTTAAAATTGATGGTGAATCTGTCAAATTATAGTAATTGTAAATTAGTGCTATTTGAGTATTTTTTAAAAATAAATATAGACATCAAATTATTGAGTGAAAATTTTTAATATTTTTTTAATGAGAAAAAGTTAAAAATAGTCATTGTTTATCTTTAATATAATTTTTTTTTTTTTTTGAAAATTAGTCATCTAAATTAAGTACATTTTAATTAAAAATTTTTTTAATCATAAATTAGATAAATTAATATAAAACTATCTCTGTTAATTGAATATTATTACCTATTATTAGTTTTAAATTATTTTTGTAAATAATAAAATTCTACGGAGGAATTCAATTATTATTCTTAATTTATTTTACTATCGAATTGAAATTTTCAAATGTAAACAAAAAATTTCTTTTTATAAATATTATGTATACATTTTTCATGATTTTTTTTGAAAATTGTGAAATTTCGAGATTAATATAAAATTGTGTAGCATAATGTGAAAAATATTCTGTAATGCACTGTATACATGCAATACAACTATCATGTGATTTGGAATAGTGCCATGTTCAGTATCAACTTAAGACTAAAAGCTCGACTTTAGTAGTAAATAAAATTTCTTTCTCTACAATCAATTTAATGAAAAAGAAAAAAAAAGAAAAATTCGTTTTCTCAAATAGTAGTGTGGAATAAAATTTGTTTCTATTTCTTCAATTTGCGGTATATAAAAAGAAAATTGAAATTTTTTTTCTTTTTTTTTGTAATTCTTTTAATGTTTATTTTTACAAATTGGGTGAGTCCTTAAATTTGGTATATTTGGAGATTTAATTTTTCATAGTTTACAGTCTCTCACTTTTGCATTAGCTTCTTCAGAGATATTTACACCATCGAGTGGTTTAACTCTTTCCTCTAACCGATAATATTTATCTTGTACAACAAGCACATACCTATCATTTATGTAGTGCATATATCACATGCAATGAGTGCATTTTTCAGATTCTAATAATAATAATAATAATAATAATAATAATAAAAATAATGGTTAATCTTTAGGAAAATTTTTAATACCACTTGAATGTATTTTTTATCCATACTGGAAGGAAAATAATATTTTCGTCGAAAAGAATAAAGGAAAATAATTTTCTTTTCAGAAATAATAAAAGCTCCTTTTTTTGTCGATTTAGGAACAATTTTTGTTGGTAATTTTTTGGAAGTGTTTATTTATTTATTTATTTATTTAACAATGGTTCTGCAAGTGTTAATAAAAGAATTCTTTGTTTTAGAAAGAAGGAGGATTTAATTGGCATTAATGAAGCTGTATGGTTATGAATAAACAATAGATCCGTTTCTCCATTTAGTAAGAGATTAAAAACGATGCTATTAAATGTGTACAATCGCCTCGGCATATTACTATCTTCATTAAACGTTTATTTTTATCATAGCCAATGTTATAAGATCCACTTTTTTCTCCGAGAAAGCACGCTGAAAGGCCAGTGTCTCTTAGATTGTTTACAACTTGCAACAGACTTGCGAATATTTTAAGCAGATGTCAAACATTTTTTTTGTTCAAACTCTTCTTTTTAAAAATTCTTCCTCAGCCCAAAAATTACTTGCGAATTAATTAAAAATTGAAATTTGATAATTAAAACATTTTCAGGGGTGTAAAATTTCTGAGAATTTGGAAAAATCTCCATGTAATAATATAGAAAAAATCCAAAAGTTTGGGAAAAATTCTCATGTAAAATAGTATAAAAAATCCCAAAAATTTGGATAAATTCCTTAAAAAATTTAGAAAATTATCTTAAAATAATATAGAAAAATTCCTAAAAATTTGTAAATATTCCCTCAAATGTTTAGAAAAATCCCCTTTTAATATTATAAAAAGATTTCAAAAAATTTATAAAAATTCCATTAAACAGGTACAAAAATCCTCTTATTTAGAATAGGAAAAAATATTGGATTTGTTTAATAAAACAACTTTTGTCATATCTAAAATTAAAAATTATTTTATTTATTTATTTATAAGAAAAAACAAGTATTTTATTAATGTTAATGGTTATTAAAAAAGAATGAGAAAAGTCTTATTTTATTAGTAAAAAAGTGACTAATTCAGATTAAAATAAATTATTTTTTTATTTATAAATATTAGTAGAGTTAATTATTTAGAAATTGTCTGATTTAGAATTAAATTATGTAAATTTAATTCAAAATGGTTTCTTGTAGCTGAGGGTTCGAGAACGCGATATTTTGTTCTTTTGAGTCCAGATGCTTTAATTTTCCATGTCATAATAACAATTGAAAAAATTTTTTTTCGTAAAAAGGTTTGTTTTTTTGCAATAAAATTGTTGTAAATTTTTTTGAGATAATTATAAACACTTCATATTCCGAAGGAGCGATGAATTTTACGTCGGAAATGGTATTTCCTAAATTTTTTAACTAATTATTTCATACAAAATAAGAGTCGTGAAATCATTGGACATTTTGCGTCCTGGTAGGCATTAACCACTTCACTGGCAGGGCGTTCCAAATGGCGTTCCACGCGCCGAGGCCCAGACTGGCAAAAACACCGAAATGGCGTTCCTAAAAAACTCTTTTTTTTAAAGAGTGTACACCACATTTAACTATTGTAAAGCAATATTTCTATAATTTAGACATCAGGGAACAAGATTAACACAACAAAAATTTTAGTTTTTGTGATTTTCAATGTTTTTCCGAACGTTCAAATCGGCTATTTTTAATAATTTTCAACAAATGGCGTTCCACTTTTTTAATTTTTACACTATAAAACTTGTATTTTTATTAAAAAAAGATATTTATATTACAATATTATAATATAATAATATAATTATTAATAATATATATAAATATAACATATATAAATAACTATTATTTATTATTATGAATGGTAATATTATACGTATATGTTTTTGCCAGTCTGGGCCTCGGCGCGTGGAACGCCATTTGGAACGCCCTGCCAGTGAAGTGGTTAATGGGCTAAAATTCATTTTTAAATAATTGTGACTCTCCATAGTTTTTTTTCTCAAGTTATTAAGGTATAATATTTTTAAAAAATTATGAAGAAATTCTTACAATAAATTTTTATCAAAAATTTGGATTACTTAAAATAATTTTTGTATAATTTAAAAAAATTAATAATGAATTTTAATAAAAAATTTTCAACATTATTGTTTTCTGCAAACTGCTAAAAAGAATTCTAAAATGTTATTATTTTTGGAAATATGTTATTAAAAATGTTGAAACTATTAAATTTTATGAAATGAGAAGCTAATTTTTATTTTTAATTTCCCTGTAAAGATTTTTTATTAAATTTTTTGATAATTCAATTATTTTCAAAGAATACAATAAAAATTCTTCAAAAGTTGATTTTAAAAAATAGTAACAAAATACTTGAAAAAAATGTATTATTTTCAATTACCTGTACATAATTTTAACAATTCGAATGGAAATGTTATCATTTATCACCTGAAAATCATGGAAAAATAATGGAATTTTATAAGGAGAAATTCGTAGAAACCCTGCACTTTTTCAAAAAATTATTAAAAGTAGTTGATTTAATGAAGATTTTAGTTAAAAATTGTAGAAAATAATAATTTAATTGAAATGTTTTAAATAATTTTGAAAAAGTTAGAGTAGCAAAATTCTTATAACATAAAATGAAACATTTAATCACTCGCTCATGTTTTATAATTAATAATATTTGTTTAAATTGTTGTATTTCAAAAGGGTTTTGAATTTGAATTTGAAATTTTTGAAAATCTTATTTTCTGTTGAAAATATTAATTATTAAATATTTATTTAAAAAAGAAATTGTTGATGTTTTCGAATAATTTTACATTTAAAGAAATTCGTAAATAAATGTTAGAACATTTGTTTAAGTATCAAAATATTTTTAGATTGAATCAGAATATTCTTTAGGGTCAGTGAAAAAAAGAAATTTTTGTCTGGAAACCAGGGAAAAGTAAAAGAAAAAGAAAATAAAATTTTTGTATAGTAACCCTGATTTTATACCTATAAAATTTTGTAAAACTTTATACAATTTTGTTCAATTTTTCCGCAATTAGAAAAAATGAAACTTTATTAATAAAATTGTTTTCTGTTTTTTTGGTTGCAGATGAAAAACAAAACATCAAAGGAAGTGACATGAGGGACTAAAAGAGAAAGAGATGCGAATGAAAGAAGAAAAAATGGGCAATTTAGTGCCATAGTGGTTTTGCCATGTTGGTCACACAGTCTTCTTCCCCTACTGACAATTTATCGAATATGTTATCTGTACTTGAGGAGGAAACAAACGTGGATATCGATGAGGTATTCCCTCCCCACGTGGATACAACGAATATTATAATCCAGCCAGAATCGCCGACCAGCAAGAAACAAACGCTCAAAACATTTAACGAAGTTAACACTCAACTTCAAGCGGGCAGGAAGCGAGAAGTGAAGCTCATCCTTAGGGAGAATGCTTGGCCATTGAACAACGGAATTAGAGCACAATTATGGCCTGCTCTTTGCAATCAGCATGCACTTGGAAAAAGTATGATGGATGGATTTTACTGGGATATGGTTAGCCAAGTTTTAGGAACGACAGGTCAGTCTAATTTTCAATAACGAAGCGTGAGGAAAGAAACTATTGAAATATCGAATAACAGAATTCAGAGTTCGTCCCCTTTTTCTATTCACAAATTATCAAATCCATTAAAAATACTGAAAATCATTCATATTCTCCCTATTCACCATTTTCTTTCCTCTTTCGAAGTTACAAGTGAAATTTCCCCCAAAAATAGTTAAATTTATTACTAAAACTTCTAATGTTCAAAATAACTTTTGCAAACAGAAAGATATTCAATTATTTTAATAAACAATAAATAAACAATTTTGTTTGTTACTTCTTACTTACAAAATATTTTTTTTAGTTTTTGAAAAATGTTATGTAACAAAACTTATTGGAAATTCTGTCGTATTGTACTATTTTTAGAATTTTACTAATTTTGATTAAATTTTTTTACTATTTATTAGGTTTATTTATTAGGTTACTATTTCCATATGAAATTTTTTGGTGTTTGTCTTTTTATTTCCTAACATTTTTAATAATTTTTCTTTTTAAATGTTTTCAATTTTACAATTAGTGTAATTTAATTCCTGCAATAAGTTTTATCTGTTTTTTTTAATCGAGAAAACTACCCTTAACTTCAAATTTTAAAGTAAAAAAAATTGAATAACAGATTTCTCTTTATAACAAGACAATAAATTTATCTACTTCTGCTACAACAACTCAGAAACAATGTCAACATTGCTTAAACACCCTTTGTTTTTTATTAAATCGAAAAAATTACCCCTAAAATGTAAAAATTCAAAATTATAATATTAAATGTAAAAACCACATTGTTTTTCAAAATAGAACAATAAATTTATGTACTTCCCTTTCAACAACTTAAAAGCAATGTCAAAATTACTCCATCCCCCTCTGTTTTTTTAAACCTACCCTTAAATTTACAAAATAAAAGTTTAAAGTAAAAAAAATGAAAAACCTCATAGTTTTTCAAAACAGAAAAAGAAATTTATGTATTTCTTTCTAAACAACTCAAAAGCATAAGCAAAATTGCTCCATCACCCTTTGTTTTTTCAAATTGAAATAACTACCCCTAATATATAAAAAACAAAATGTATAATAAAAATATACACTCAGAAAAAAATTCGTTCAAAACAACCAAATTTTGGTTGAATCAACCAAATAAATGCATTGCTATACAGTCAACCAAACGTTTGTTTGATTCAACCAAAAAATTTCTTCCAATACGTTTATTTGTATTAACCAAATGATTATTACACTTAACCAAACATTTTTATTTTATGTAACCAAAAAATTTGTTTATTTTAAGAGAAAAGATTTGTTTGATTCAAATAAATAGTTTTAGTTAAACGTATTTGGTTGATTTAAGTAAATTTGTTTGTTTGTTTAATTTTGTTATTTATTTTCCTCTAATAATGTTTGAATTTCCTAATTTAATATTTTCTAGTTCATATTTTATTCGTTAATTTATAATTTAATATATAATTATGAATATTCGAAACAACCAACTAAAAACTTTACAAAATCGTATTGTAAATTTTCTTCTCACTGGTACAAATTAAATATGCAGTAAGTCTTACAATGAACACAATGCAATTATTATTTAACTGACACTTATAATTTTGTTTTTTCGATTTACCGATTTAACTATAATGAACTTGACGCGAACGCAGACTGCAGACAAGTGAGACCGCCATTTTTAAATTCACACATGTACTTTTTGAGACAAGCAAATATTTTTGTTTGGCTCAAATAAAATGATTTGGTTGAATCAAACAAATTTGTGTGTTGTGTCAAAACTCAAACAAATTGTATTCAACTAAATAATATTCTCTATCCAAAACACTAATTTTTTAAAATGAAACAAACACCATCAAATGAAAAATTTCTTTCGGATAACCAAACAAATTTGACGTATTTATTAGAATGAACCAAATTTTTATTTAAATCAACGAAATTGTTTTATCGTAACAAATAAAATAGGTTAACTAAACAGTTTGGTTAGGTGAAATAAACTTTTTCTCTGAGTGTAATGAAAAACCACAACAAATTTATTTAAATTATATTATATTAGGGGTAGTTATTTCAATTTGAAAAAACAAAGGGTGATGGAGCAATTTTGCTTATGCTTTTGAGTTGTTTAGAAAGAAATACATAAATTTCTTTTTCTGTTTTGAAAAACAATGTGATTTTTTATTTTTTTTACTTTAAACTTTTATTTTGTAAATTTAAGGGTAGGTTTAAAAAAACAGAGGGGGATGGAGTAATTTTGACAGTGCATTTAAGTTGTTGAAAGGCAAATATACATTTATAGTTCTATTTTGAAAAACAATGTGATTTTTCATTTTTTTTACTTTAAACTTTTATTTTGTAAATTTAAGGGTAGGTTTAACCACTTCGGCGGCATGGCGTTCCAATTGGCGTTCCATGAGTAAGTGGCAGAAGCGGCAAAAAAATGCGAAAATGGCGTTCCTGTTTGAACTTGATTCCTAAACTCTGTAAACAAATTAAGTTTACCAAACCAAATGTTATTTATTATTTGAGATAAATGAAGATGAAAAGGACAAGAAAAAATTATTTTTTAGAGATCTTAAATGGTTTTAAAAAGGTTTTAATGTAGCCAATTTTTAATACTTTTTACGAATGGCGTTCCAATATTCACCCAAAATAGTTCACAATTTTTAATCCGCCTATTTGAATTTTTGAAAATCCATTTAAGATTCATAATCTAAATTAATAAATAACATTCGGTTTGGTAAACTTAATTTGTTTACAGAGTTTAGGAATCAAGTTTAAACAGAAACGCCATTTTCGCATTTTTTTTACCGCTTCTGTCACCTACTCATGCGACGCCAATTGGAACGTCATGCCGCTGAAGTGGTTAAACAAACAGAGGGGGATGGAGTAATTTTGACATTGCTTTTAAGTTGTTGAAAGGGAAGTACATAAATTTATTGTTCTATTTTGAAAAGCATGATGTGGTTTTTACATTTAATATGAATTTTTACATTTTAGGGGTAGTTTTTTCGATTTAATAAAAAACAAAGGGTGTTTAAGCAATGTTGACATTGTTTCTGAGTTGTTGTAGCAGAAGTAGATAAATTTATTGTCTTGTTATAAAGAGAAATCTGTTATTCAATTTTTTTACTTTAAAATTTGAAGTTAAGGGTAGTTTTCTCGATTTAAGAAAAACAGAGGGTGATGGAGCAATTCTTACTTCAGATTCGTTTTCAGCGGGCAAAAATACTATAAGATATGTATGTCTGGTTCAAAAAACAGATAACTTTTTTTTGTGTGCCTGTGTAATTGAATTCTTGGGAAGAATTTTATTATTAACAAAAAATAATTCAATTCCTTTGAAAATCTTGCGCCTCCCTCGACCTTTTCGCTGTCGACTACGTTGCTTCCATATTCCATTTAACACGTAATTTTTCTTTAAAAATTTTAACATGTAATTTTGCTTCTTCATGTTTCAAATATAAATTTTTTAAATAATTTCATAGTCAAAATTTAAAAAATTCACTTATTAAGTACAAAATTAAATTAATTAATTTGAATTGTTAAAGTAGGTTATATTTTTTTTCCTGTATCATTTTTAACCGTAAAATCATGAAGTAAGAATAAGGAGACTTCACTCTATGTGAGGAATACAGAAAAAGTGACCCCATTTTCTATAACGTAATTCAGGAAAATTCGAATAGGCAGAGGTGGCGTTTCTTGCGGGAAAAACCTGAAACTGTCGATTTTCAAATTCAAAAGAAAAGAGATAATAAAGGTATAAAATAAGCTCAGAAAAATATGTATGTTTAAAAAAATTTATTCGCTGAATAGAAAAATCGTGTCAAATAACTTATTTAATATGTTAAAATTTTAACCTATTAAATAAGTTATTTGACACGATTTTTGTATTCAGCGAATAAATTTTTTTAAACACACATATTCTCAAGAATATTATTGGTCTAAGACTTTGGAAAAATGTCAAAAGTTGTAAAATTTGAACATTTAAAATTAATCTTCTCTTACAATTTTCAATATATTTTAACCCCATTTTTTTCTAAGCTTATTTTATAGTTTTAAACAACCTCTCGCATGGATTTGCAAAAATATGCAATTAGTTAAAAGATAAAAATTCTAACCTTTTTAAAAATTTCAAATTTTTGAAGAATCCTCTATATTTTAGGGTTAAAAATGATGCAGGAAAAAAATATAACCTACTTTAATAATTCAAATTTACAGACGTCAAAGTTGGGGGTGGTGCCTCCCCTTAAAACAATTTTAATTGAATTCTTCGGAAGACATCAATTTTTAGAAATATTTTTAACACACTTCCAAAAAATTCAATTTTTTTCTAAAATTTTAATAAATGCTTCGAAATAATTAAATTATTCTTATACACTGCAAAAATAGGTGTCTTTTTTGATATCCTTAAATAAGATGTAAGATGGAAAAATGATATCTTACATCTTAAAATAAGATGTTTTCTAAAGCATCTTACTGATATTTAAGATGCTTTATACGTTTTAGCAGTGATGAAGATATTTCTTCCATCTTAGAAAAGTAATATACTTTTGTAAGTTCTTTAAAGTATCTTAAATTAAGATGTTTCTGTTGCAATAAGATGTTTATGCGATAAGTTACATGAGAATCGTAAGATGCGCCATAAGTGTAAGTTACTAAAAACTAAGATACATAAAGTGTTTTCCATAATAGCCCATAGTTAACCTCAAAACTTTTTGCCCCAAAAATACCACAGAAAATATGTACGAAGATACTTTTAACATCTTAAATTAAGATGTTTTAAGTAACTAAAAAGTGTCTACCAAAACATCTTAGAAATAACTACCAAAACATCTTAAATTAAGATACTTCTTTTTGCAGTGTAAATATAGTAAAATTCTTCGAAAAAACTGAATTAATTTTATAAATAGTAAAATTCTTTACAGGATATCAATTATTTACAAAACAATTTTAATTAATTTCTTCGGATGAATTCAAATATTTTAAAATATTTTCATAAATTTTATTTATTTCCTTAAATTTTAATAACTTCTTCGAAACGATTCAATTATTTTTATAAATAGGGTCATTGGGGTAAATAGAAAAAGATTTGTTAAGTTTCACTAATAACATAAGTTTTTTTCTTTTAAATCGGATTACTTCCGGTTTTCTTGTGTATTGAATTATTATTTTACTTCCGTAGAACAATTGTATGAGGTAGTAGAAAATATGGCTATCATCAAATCGCAATAATCAACTGTTTCTATTTACCCCAAAATTTTTCAACTTTGCTAAAATTTAGGGGTAAATAGAAACAGTAATTATTTTGGTTAAATAAATTTTTTTTAAATAAATACAGCCTTAAACCTTGAACCTTAGACCCCCCTAACAGCACTGCAAAAATAGGTCTCTTTTTTGACACCTTACAATAAGATGTAAGATGGAAAAAAGGTATCTTACATCTTAAAATAAGATGTATTCTAAAGTATCTTACTCATATCTAAGTTGTATTATATGTTTTAACAGTGATCAAGATGTTTCTTCTATCTTAAAAATTGACTACTAAAACATCTTTAATGAAGATACTTCTTTTTTCACTGAGGTTCTAAGTATTTTTTTATTTTCTGTTTGTCAATTACCAGCAGTATATACAAAAATATTTCCTATTACATAAATAACTCAAAATCAAAGAAGACACCCTTTCACTTTTTTGACTCACATTTAAAACAAACTAAACTACAAATTCATACTAAAATTTACAATTATCTCTTATTAATGCTACTGATGAAAGGTGATTAAATTAAGAAAGTAAAATATATAATATAATATATTTATTAGATTCGACATGTGTGCATATTAGTACGGTCGACATTCAACTAACTAACCTCACGTCTTTATTAACGTTCAGTGCAGCCAACCATACATAGAAATAATTATATTGCCAACCTAGCATATATCAATACCCCCTTTCAATAAAATTATTTTTTCTACATACAAACATATTCGTAACGCAGGCCTTTTTATAAAACAAAAAAAATATCTATCTTTTTAAATTTAAATGTTCTTGGAACTTTTCAAATTTAATCTTACTTAGAGGCTTAGTAAATAAATCAGCAATTTGATTCTCAGTTTTAATATGGACAATTTTTATCAAACCATCTGAAATTTTTTCTTTTACAAAAAAATATTTAATATCGACGTGTTTCAATCTCTTATTACTTTCAGGATTATTTGCGATATAGATTGATGATTGATTGTCCTCAAATAATGTAACTGGTTCATTTATTTCAATACCTAAATCACGCAACAATTTTATAAGCCAACAGGCTTCGCAAACTGCTAAGCTCAATGCAACGAATTCGGATTCCGTCGAAGAAATGGCTACGGTACTCTGTTTTCGACTGGCCCACGAAATTGTACAGTCATACATTTTAAATACGAACCCCGAAGTGGATTTTCTATCCGTAGTATCCCCACCCCAATCGGAATCAACAAATCCTTGTAAAATAATTTTATTCTTATTTGGTTCAAAAAATAAAACCATTTCGATTGTTCCTTTAATATATCTTAACAATCTTTTTAACGCTTTAAATAAATTTTCATTTGCTTTGTCTTGAAATCGACTAAGTAAGCTAACCGACTCGCACAAATCGGGTCTAGTACCCAAAGCTGCATACATAATGCTTCCAATTATTTTACGACAAACTTTTTGCATTTCAATATTCGGAGTTTCACTTTTTAACGAATTTAAATCGATATTTGCTTCAATTGGAGTATCTACCGCATTACAATCTTGCATACCATATTTTTGAATAACTTCTTTTAAATACTCGATTTGACTAACTTTCGTACACCCGGTATCTAAATTTTGCTCGATATGAACTCCCAAATATTGCGAAATTACCCCCAAATCTTTCATTGAAAAATTTTCATTCAAAATTGCTTTTAGTTTATTTACCGCTTTTTGATTAGTTCCTAAAATTAATACGTCATCAACGTAAATTAGTAAATACAATTTTTCGTCTCCGTCGCATTTGCCATATAAACAATAAACATTTTCCGATCTTTTAAACCCTTCTTTTTTCATTAACAAATCGAATTTAGTATTCCAACATTTTGGAGACTTTTTTAAACCGTAAATTGATTTATTTAACTTACATACATTTTCGCTGTCTTCCTGACCTGGCAATGACATATAGACTTCGTCCTTGATATCACCATACAAAAAAGCGCTTCGAACATCCATTTGATAAATCGGCTTTTGCATTTTATTTCCAACAATTAAAAGAATTCTAAAAGTCGCCAATTTCGCAACAGGCGCATACACATCATACAATTCGTTATCGAATTCTTGTTGGAAACCTCGTGCAACGAGCCTTGCTTTGAAATCACTTTTACTTTTTTGTTTAAACACCCATTTACTTTGGATTATTTTTTTATTTACCGGTCGTTTCACTACGCTCCATGTTTTATTTTCAGCTAACACATCAAGCTCTTTTTTTATCGCTCTTTTCCACTCACACGCGTTTTCACTTGTGACAGCTTCTTCGAAGCTTATCGGGTTTTCTGTTATCGTAAAAAAACTTGATTCCAAATTCATTTCGTAGTCTTTCTGCCACGCTGGTTTGTTTATTTTCCTCTTCGGCCTTTGTTCTCGTTCCGTTTCCGCAATGTCCTCTTGCTCTCTCTCCTCGTTGTCGGAATGCATGCTTTCGAAGCTTTCGTCTTTTTCCTCTTCATCTTCACTTTGATAGCTTTCCTCGTCAGTTTCTTCGAGTTCATTATTTAGAAAAATAATTTTTTCCTTTTTTGTATT
Organism: Leptopilina myrica (nomen nudum); assembly: GCA_032872475.1. Classification (NCBI taxonomy): domain Eukaryota; kingdom Metazoa; phylum Arthropoda; class Insecta; order Hymenoptera; family Figitidae; genus Leptopilina; species Leptopilina myrica (nomen nudum). The sequence goes on from CM065467.1 coordinate 12,845,440, forward strand.
ATTTTTCTCTTCAATATTTTCAGGTAAAAAGATCTCGATGCACTTCAACTTTATTGTTTTCAGGGAAATAAACGCGATAACCCTTTATTAATTCACAATAACCGACGAAAAACCGACTTTGTTTTTCACATCGAGTTTAAGTCTTTTTTGTTTTGGAATGTGAACCGAAACTTTTAATCCAAATTGTTTTAAAAAGTCAACTTGAAAATCTTTCTTAAACCAAAGTTTATAAGGATTCTCACCTTTTTGTGGACAATTGCTCACTCTGTTTAAAACAAACACCACAGTATTGACAGCTTCGGCCCACAAACTTTTATTTAGCTTCGTACTATTCAGAATCGTTCTCGCTGCTTCCACTAGTGTTCTCATCTCTCTCTCTGCTCGCCCGTTTTGTTGCGGTGTGTATGTGCATGAACGTTCGTGTCGTATACCAAATTGATCCAGTATACACTTTATATCACTGTTAATAAATTCCAAACCATTATCAGATCTGAATGTCACCACTTTATTTCCAGTCTGATTTTTCACTTGACGAAAAAACACTTTTATTTTGTCCTTGACCTCCGATTTATTTTTTACGAACTCAACGACTCTATAGCCCGAAAAATCATCTTTTAGTAATAAAAAGTATTTTGCACCGCCTAATGATTGAACTTCGAGTGGACCACATAAATCTGCGTGAATCAATTCACCGACTTTTTCCGCGCGCGATTCACTCAAAGTAAATGGTAATCGGTGTTGTTTACCGGCTAAACAGTCTGTACACACAGGATTTTCCTCGTCAACAAATTTAATATGTTTGTTCTTCAGTACCTTTCGCACTTGATCGTAATTGACATGAGCGAATTTTTTATGCCACTCTGTCAATGTTTCAGCAACGTTACAATTAGATACTTCGTATATTTTAAAAACCATCTGAAACAGTTTACCGTCCCTTTTAGCAAGAGCCGATATCTTGCTATCTTTGTTGACGATTTTACAACCGATTTTATCGCAATGCATTTCGAAACCTTTGTCTAACGCGGCACATAACGAGAAAAGATTCACGTTCATTTCCGGCACAAATAATACGTTGTTCAAATCTGTCTTTATCCATTCTTTCCCGTTCCATGCGTTCACTAACACTTTTCCTACACCTTTAACTTCCAAGAGGTTACCATTTCCCACTTTTACTTGTTTTGTTTTTGGGCTAATGGATTTTAATTCGTGAAAATATTCCCTCTTGAAGCACATGTGTTCTGTTGCCCCACTGTCCAACCACCACTTCTTGTCACTTTTTGGAGACAGTTCCATGACGTTTTCCCAACCGGCACTGGATAACACACTACTCACACCAACATAAGCCTGATTTGCTTCTTCTTGGTTATTTTCTTCCTTATTCTTCTTAAACCAACACTCTTTCATTATGTGTCCCTTCTTTTTACAAAAATGACAGGTTCTCTCCTCTCTAGATTTTAGTTGTGGGCAATTCCTTTTCACGTGTCCCTCCTTGTTACACTGAAAACACTTGAGCTTCGAGTGACCTTGATATTTATTTGTTTTGCTACTCAAGGCAAGTACGTTTTCGGTGTGGGTATTTCTCTCTTCTTCTAACATCAATCTAGATGTTAGAATATCTAAAGTTTGATTTTCAGATGCCGTTGATTCCCAAGCTGAGACGAAGTGTTTCAAATTTTCTGGAAGTGACATTAAAATTTTCGTTATTATCATTTTGTCACTAATCTCTTCATTTCTTTGTTTTAGTTTATTTTGAATATCTTCGACTTGTGATATGAATGCTGTGATTCCGCGTTCAGTATATCCCAGTCGAAAAAATTTCTCCTGAAGCAAGTGTACACTGACTTCCGATTCATGCTCGTAAATCTTTTTCAGTTTCGACCACATATCTGCTGCGCTCGTACAGGCCAATATATGCGTAATTAGTTTTTCTTCCATCCTTATTACCAAGATCTCTTGTGCCTTAGCATCGTTTTTCACCCATTCCGCCGAATTTTGCGCTGGGCTCGCTGAGTCTCCTGAGACTATGTCCCATAACCCTTTTGATTTCAGGATCACCTGCAATTGGAATTTCCAGATATTCCAGTTTTCGCCCGAGAGTTTTATTCCCGTACTTTGTTGATCCATTGCACTCATGATTTTTAAATAGTCTACACACAATTTCGTCGAATAAATTTTCACTTCCCAGAATCGTTTAACCGGTCGACCACGTGCCAAACTAACCTCTCCGATTCTGTTTTTAATATTTCCAACCTTTCGAAATAGATCACCACAGGAATTTGATACTTATTTAAAAACTTAAAAAGCATGGGTCTGAGCCCATAACCTGATGAAAGGTGATTAAATTAAGAAAGTAAAATATATAATATAATATATTTATTAGATTCGACATGTGTGCATATTAGTACGGTCGACATTCAACTAACTAACCTCACGTCTTTATTCACGTTCAGTGCAGCCAACCATACATAGAAATAATTATATTGCCAACCTAGCATATATCAATAGCTACAATAAAAATCAACTATGATTTTTCATTTTGCAAACTTTAATTAAACATATGACTTCTGTCCAAAGTAAAAATCTAGTAAGTCGAATTTGCCGTAAGGTTTAAAGTCGCTTACCGTTTAAGCCACTTTCGTTTAACGGCAACTGCGACTTACTAGGTTTTTACTTTGGGTAGTAGAGGAGACTGTTTCTATTTACCCCTAAAAAGTGAAAATTTGGGGTTAATATAAGCAGTTAATTATTTCTTAAAAAATTTAAGAAAAAATCAATTTCAAGTATGGAAATGTAAAACAAATAAAGGATAAAAATAATTTTTTCATTTGTATCATCAGAAATATTATTGAAAATTCTGCTGTTTCTATTTACCCCGAATTTTCACTTTTTAGGGGTAAATAGAAACAGTCTCCTCTACTGCCCAAAGTAAAAACCTTGTAAGTCGCACTTGCCGTTAAGACGAAAGTGGCTTAAACAGTAAGCAACTTTGAACCTTACGGCAAATTCGACTTACTAGATTTTTACTTTGAGCAGCAGTCATATGTTTAATTAAAGTTTGAAAAATGAAAAAATCAAAGTTGATTTTTGTTGTATTACCGCCGGATCGTAGAAGGGCATATAGTGAATGTAATTGAAATGGGCTATATTGCCTTCTACGATCTGGCGGTATAACTACTTTATAGAAAGTGAATTTATCATTCGGCAGTTAAATATTTAAGGTGAAAGAATAAGCTATCATTTTCTGAATCAAATTTTACAAATAATTAAATATCTTAAATAAATCTCTATATCTATAAGCTTAAAGGCTTCATATGTATCGACAGCACAGCCGCCCTAATACAGAAACCTGCTTAATCTAAAAAATATTTTTGAAATTAATAAAATTTCAAAATTATCAAAGAACTCAGAAAAAACGGTAGCATGGTGGGTTACGAGCCCACGACCTTTCTATTGCCGGTAGACTTCTCGAAAATATTTTTCAGATTAAGCAGGTTTCGGTATTAGGGCGGCTATGCTGTCGATACATATGAAGCCCGTGAGCTTATAGAGATTTATTTAAGATATTTAATTATTTGTAAAATTTGATTCGGAAAATGATAGCTTCTTTCACCTTTAACGAAATAACTACTGTTTAGATTTACCCCTTGTTTCTATATACTCCATCTGACTCAACTACAATTCTTTATAAGAATTAAATTATTTTTAATCCAATTTAAATATAATTACACGAATGTATTTAATTATTTTCAAAAATTACCATAAAATTCTATTTCAAAAAGAATTTAAAATTTTTTTAAAATAATTCAATTATTGTCAAAATATTTATAAAAAAGAAATCTTTTTTTTATTATTTTCAATTATTTCTATAAAATTCTTCATACCAATTTAATTATTTCACAAAATTTTAATAAATTCTTCGGAACACTTTAATTATTTTTATAAATAGTAATAAAATTCTTCGCAAGAATTCAATTATTTTTAATACAATTTTAATAAAATTCTTTTTCATAAAATCCAATTGCTTTCAAAAATTATAATAAAATTCTTCACTAGAATTTAATAACTTCTTTAGAAAGAATTCTATTATTATCAAATTTTTTGATATATTTATTTGCAATAATCCGATGATTTTCAATATATTAATTTTAAAATTGAAAATATTTGAAAAGGAAAAATATTAAAAAATTTAAGAAACAAGAAAGCAAACAACAACTAACTTCAAACTGCGAACAGATTACCTGATCACGAATTTTATTAATATAGACTAGTATAGCATAATTTTTTATTATCAACCAAAATTTTGTTACAAAATTAATTTTTTTTATGATTTTTTTTTCTATTGTTTCAAGAAGATTAGAAACAGTAGGTCCAACTCCAGTAGTGGGGGTACAGGCCTAATACGTACAAATATGGTTTCCCGAAAGAGAAAAATTTTAATTTACCTCCTGGTGGTATTTCAGCATAAATATTAAACACTGATTTGTATATATGTTACGGTCAATGTCGATTACTGGGCATTGTCGACATTGCCTGTCAATTTCGGTCAATGTTTAAAAATTTTCATGATATTCAGCTTTTCCGGGCAATGTTAAAAATGCTGTCGATGAAGTAGTCATGATATAAACAAAGTTAATCTTATATCCTTCGCATTCAACTTTTAATACCACTGGTTTACAGTGAAATTGCCAATCGAACAAAACAATTTTTTTCGATTAGTAGGTGTTTTCTGAGTAAGAAAATCATAGTTTTAATTTTTTTCCCTTGTGTAGTTTTTTTGAAGCTTCAAATTTTGTATTTTTGATCAGCGACGGCACTTAAATTTATCTGTAGGAAAATCAACTCGTCCAAAAATGATGAATAGGATGTCGTTGGACAGTCGATTCAAGATCAAATTTCATTCAAATTTCGATGATTTTTAGACACTTGAGTAACTTTTGTTAATTTTTTCCACAACAAACAGTAGAGAATATTTATGTTTTAAAATTTTTATTGATAGCTTATTCCATTGAGAAACTTTTGTGCCCTTGTGGACCTTGATTGAATTAAAAATAAAAATTTTACACTTCATTTATTGAACGAAACTACTTTGCCATTTTTAGTATACTTTTCAATATTTGCAGCAAACATGCAAATAGTGAAATTAAGTTAAGTGCTAAAGTTACTAAAATCACACATCAAAAAATTCTAGACTTGCATAATTCGAATACAATGTCAAATATAAAAATTTCAAAATGGCGGATCCAATATGGCGTCAAGGTTTTTTAAAAATCGATCAAATTTATGACAATTTTATTACTCGGGGTTTTTCGGTGTCGCTGATGACGAGTCTAATGTCAGATTTTAAAAATTAAAAATGGTGGCTTCAATAGAGTAGACGAGTTTTGGCTCTCTGATTAGGTCTCTGATTACAAATTCGATGTCATATTTTGAAAATTCAAAGAGGTGGATTCAGTCTGTGCGAACATATTTTGAAAGTTTAAAGATAAACTCATTAAAATTAATACTTTGGGGTTTCTGGAGTCTCTAATTCCGAAACCAACGTCAGTTTTAAAATTTTTAAATTGATGTTATGTTGATGGAAAATAAAAACTTTACTCCAATTGCAATAAACTATCTAATTTTTAATATTCAATAAATTTCTATACCTTTTTTACTGCAATACATTTTAAATATATCTAATTAACTTTATCAAAGTAGGGGAGACCGGGGCTAAACCGGACACGGGGCTAAACCGGACAAGTAAAATATTTCCGAAACCGTGAAGAATTCCAAATCGTGTAAATAACCTATGAACGCGCAATTTCGTGATGCATATGCTGCATGAGGTTTTAGGGACGTGTCAATTTTCTTGTAATAATAGTTGCCGTTAATTTGTGAAAATGTCATTTCTTGAGGTAAAAGTAAAAAAAAATTTTTCTTAATTTTTTTGGGTTATTATCGTTAAAATTAAAGTGCAAATATCATACGGCCATTTTTATTTTAGCTCAAGGTGTACTGAGTTTAGTAGAAAAAAAGTTTAATGGAAAACACATGAAGTAGGATAAGAAGATGAAACGGCCTATATTTATTGGCCCCCAAATAAGGGGGTCAGAGTAGTGAAGTTTTCATCTCCCTACTGTCTCGAGCGCCCCTTGAGGGAAAATACAGAATTATAATGTATCGTCTGCTGCACAGTTGTTTATGACATTTATGAGATGACAGCTGAATGAATCGGGTTATATTTAAGGTTTGAACGAGTTTTATGACTGAAATTGGAAATAAAAATGAAAAGTTAGTATATAAATTTTTATATTTGACATTGTATTCGAATTATGCAAGTCTAGAATTTTTTGATGTGTGATTTTAGTAACTTTAGCACTTAACTTAATTTCACTATTTGCATGTTTGCTGCAAATATTGAAAAGTATACTAAAAATGGCAAAGTAGTTTCGTTCAATAAATGAAGTGTAAAATTTTTATTTTTAATTCAATCAAGGTCCACAAGGGCACAAAAGTTTCTCAATGGAATAAGCTATCAATAAAAATTTTAAAACATAAATATTCTCTACTGTTTGTTGTGGAAAAAATTAACAAAAGTTACTCAAGTGTCTAAAAATCATCGAAATTTGAATGAAATTTGATCTTGAATCGACTGTCCAACGACATCCTATTCATCATTTTTGGACGAGTTGATTTTCCTACAGATAAATTTAAGTGCCGTCGCTGATCAAAAATACAAAATTTGAAGCTTCAAAAAAACTACACAAGGGAAAAAAATTAAAACTATGATTTTCTTACTCAGAAAACACCTACTAATCGAAAAAAATTGTTTTGTTCGATTGGCAAAAAAAAAGCTTTTAATTCGTAAACCTGTATACTTAATCACTTTATTTAGTATAAAAGAAAATAATATTGACTATTTTGCAATCAACTATCAGAAGGTAATGACGTGTTTGATATTTTAAGCGACATGGAAAATTTAATTGATATAGATGGATTCAATAATATATTAATGGAATTAATAACTGCAAAACGTGCAGATAATAGTTCTTTTATTTTTTCCGATGAATATGAGGAACATGTGCAAAAAGTGGAAGTGTTAAAATTAAAAAATAAAAAGGCTTCAAATGAGTGTAGATTTTTAAAAAGATTTGACACGAATTCTGTGAATAGGCACCAGAAATTAATTAAACCGCTTAGTGACGATAATGAAAAAGTTTTATATTATGCAAAGAATGAAGAGCTCTTTGAAATTCTTTTTAATATACATTTGGCGATTGGGCATGGAGGAAGAAACCGCATGGAATTTGAATATAAAATGTTGTATTGCAACGTGACAAGAGAAAGCATCATGGAGTTTTTGAAATTGTGCATCGTTTGTCAGAAAAAAAGTTCGAACAAGAAGAGGGGCCTCGTATCAAAACCGATTTTACACTCAGCATACAATTCAAGAGCTCAACTGGATTTAATCGACATGCAACCGCAAGGATACAATGGATTTCGATTTATAATGGTATATCAAGATCTCTTGACAAAATTTGTCAACTTGCGTCCTCTGAAGTCCAAAAGAGAGGAAGAAATTTCTTTGAATTTAATGAAGATTTATACTCTTTTTAGCGCGCCTGCTATACTTGACTCCGATAATGGTCGAGAGTTCGTGAATTCTGTAATAACAGAACTTCATAAGATGTGGAGTAAAGTCAAAATTGTTCATGGAAAACCCCGCCATAGTCAGTCCCAAGGTTCAGTTGAAAGAGCTAACAGGAACATCAAAGAAAATCGAAGAAAATCCATCGTGGATGGAAGAAAATCATTCGAAGGATTGGCCCAATGCTCTAGATATTGTCCAATTTCGTAAAAATCGTTCATTTCATGCAGGTAAGAAAATAAATAATAAGTTATAATAAGAAATCTACTTTTAAAATAATTTTTATTTAAATTAAATTAATTAATTATTACTTTATTATTTAAATTACATAAATAAAATTATATAAATTGAATATTTTTATTGTCAATCTTTCTGAAAACCTCAATGATACTTTGTGTTTAGGAATAGGTCGTTCACCTTTCGAGGCTATGTTCGGTTGTTTCGCACAAATCAGTATTTTATCAATTGGCATACCTCATTCAGAAATTAATGTTATTAATACAGAGGAAGATATCGACAGGATTTGTAAAGAAAACGCGGAAAATCAAAACAAAACAAGTGTGATGCAACCAGCTGCAACAATAGAATCAAATTTAGAGTTGCCTAACATTGAACTTTGCAATGATGCAAACAATGAAATTTTTAATAATACTATTTCCATAGACCTGGAGGCAACAAAAAATACTAAAACTTCTATCTCACGTCAAGATGTAACTGTGGTGTTGTTTAAGCCTGCTATTTATAAGAAATTTTATTATACCTCTATTTACAATAATAAATTTATAATTCTTTTTAATTTTAGAAAATCCGATAACAAAGCGACTTCGAGACATATCCACAAATCGAGAAAACGCAAGAGAGTGCTTAGGAAGACAAGCCAAAAAAATGTTGAAGCTTTCTGAACAAAGTCAACTGCAAAACCGGATGTGCACAGAATAAGTGCAAGTGCTTCAAGAATAACAAAAAATGTAATTCAAAATGTCACGGCAGTTTGTCCTGCAATAACAAATAAAAATATTATTATTAAAGCCACAACAACAAAATTGGCATTATTGAACAACATTGCCCAAACATAAGTGGGCATTTTCGACAATGCCCGGGCACTAATACATTTCTTTGACCCTTATTAAAAACACTCGGACAATGTCGACAATGCCCACTCATTTTGAGCAATGTCGAGATTGACCAGGCAATGTCAACAACGCCCAATAATCCACATTGATCGTAACATATACATATATGAATCGATAAAATGAATATCCATTTTTCTTAATTACCCATTGTAGGTAATATGCGCAGAAGACTACTGCGGCTCATGACTTTTCGGCCTCTTTCTGGAAACCAAACCATTTCGTACCTCCACTACCGGAGTTAGGGTGCAGTCCCATGCTGAGCAGAAAACAGAATACAAAGCAGAATTTCGTGAGTGCAAGAGAGATAGTCAGATATCACTATCCTTTCCACTCTCACGAAATTCTGCTTTGCATTCTGTTTTCTGCTCAGCATGGGACTGCATCCTTAGACCTCCTGTTTCTAGTCTCCTTGTATTGCTTACTTCTCTTAGGCTGCGGTTACACCTCTGCAGGCAGTCTGCCTGCCTGCAGGTTGTCATGGTAACGTACAAGAGTAAGAGAGTCTGTGACTTCAAACTTCTCCCGTACTCCCGTTGCTCCTGCAGCCTGCAGAGGTGTAACCGCACCTTTAGAAAAAATGACGCTAATGGATGTAAAAAATCTTACGATGGGGGAGGGGGAGGTCTAAAAACCTCAAAAATATGCTTACGTAATACTTGAATGGCCCCAATAGGAATACTAAATAATTAATTAATCTTTGTTAACTATTAAAAGAATACAATTGATAGTTAATTAAAGTTACTTATACAATTTGTATTCTTATTTATTTCCGGTATTAAATTTAAAAAAGAAATTACAGTTTAGTATAGTTAATTGAGCCAAAACATTTATTATCATCTATCAAAAACCATGTAAAAGCTCACTTTCATAAAGGAAACCACATGGATTCCCATGCAAAACCATATGGGAAAATTGCGACACGATTTTAGGTAATAAATATACCTTAAATAAACCCAAAAATACATATTTAATACATATTTTCCATGACAAACCCTACATCAAATCTCATGTGATTACACTTTCATTCCTCGAGAGTAATTTTCATGTAAATTTTCGTATGGGAATTTTCAATAGAAATAGAAAAGAAAATTCAAAGAAAATTTTTCAAGAAGAAACATTTTAATTCATAAATACGAATTTTCTATTTATTTTTAAAGTCATTTTTAAAAAATTTCTAAAAATTATAATTTCTAAAATTCCAAAATAAGAAAATTTTGATACATAAATCGCAATTTGCCTTAATGACGCTTTAAGAACTTTCTATTTGTTTCAGTGCCCGCTGAAGTCAAATTTAAGTTTTATTCATATTTTTACTTTACCCCTTATATTGAACACATAAATTTCATTTTCTATGTAAATTATGACAATACATAATATGGAATTTTTAAACTTTAAACCTTAAAATATCAATATATAAATTGTTTGCAAACTCACGTTCATTGATTTTAGAAAATTTGTGTTAGGCATCAAATTCATGATTCTAAATTTGTTAATAATATAAACGTAATGAATGTAATTTAAAATCATCAACCGACATCAATACCAACTTTATAAAAAATTAAACAATATTCACCAAAAAAATTAATTAATAATTTTGTCGATAATGAAAAAAATATGATTGGTGAGACTCTTGTGTCCGTAGCCAAATCGTGCACCTCCCCCTAGCGGCTAGACTATTTGACCTAGAGAGATCAAATCCGGTACAGATATGTATTTTCACACGTAGATTACAGGAAAAATATAGAGAATGTGATTCGAGGTGATGGCCATAGCGTGTTCAAGGAAATAACAAGATTTTTGGCCATAAATGCATAAAAAGTGACCATCCCCCCCTTAACTTCTAAACTATTCAACATGGAGGGCTAAAATTTGGCACACTGGTGTATTTTAACGCGAATATTACAGAAAAAATATAAAGAACTTGCTATCTAATAAAGGCCGTAGCTTTGTTAAGAAAAAACTAAAAATTTAAAAATTTTGTAACTAAAAATAAAAAAATGGACAAGTGTGAGTTGCACTCGCACTGAATTGGCGGGTTCCGTACAAAAAATCCTACTAATTGTTGTTACAATATCACAAGTATTATTTATATATTTTTGTACGGAACCCGCCAATTCAGTGCGAATGCAACTTACACTTGTCAACTTTGTTTATTTTTAGTTAGTTTAATTATTTTATTAGTTCTTTTACATGTATTTTAGGATAATAATGAAAATACTTTCAAACGAAACATTGTTAAACACAGTTCTACTTTTTCTGCTTCTTCGTGTTCCTCGGCTTAGTTTCTGTCTGTTTTCTTTTAATAGGTTATTTTTAATTAATTTCATTCTCTAAAATCAGGCTGCCTTTACCCTAAGAAAAATTCTTGCAGAAATCTCTTATGGAAGCTTAGATAAATCTTAGAAAAAAACATGAAGAAAATAAGAGAAAAATCTGTGACTTTGTGTACAGATAGACAATGTCAAAAAGTTAAAACTAGGAAAATTTAGAGAAAGTTTACCAAAGATTTAATGAATAAATAATTTTTTAATTTTAGTTTTCAAAGCAATAATAAAAACACATGAAAATGTAGCAACATCGCAACAACACATAACCTCAATAAAATACAAATTTGATCTGTACCCTTGAAATTAACAATATTCCTTATTAATAAGTTAATAATTTTCATGTTTTTTTTGTATCATAATAATATTTTACATTTGTTTATCATAATTTTCGTGTTCCCACACTAAAAAATTTGAGGTTAACGTCTGACAATATACTAATATAAAATACCAGTCGTACCAACCATAAGTCGAGTATGTATTGTCATGATTTTTAACACAATTTCAGAAAATTAATTAAATATATTTTTTAATATAAGTATTAAACAAATTTTAGCATTAATTTTCACATCTTTTTTGAATGTTTTTTTCTTTCAATAAAATAAATATATAGGTTTTTTGATTAAAATTATGAAATTGAATTTTTTTTTGAGGTTGCAAACATGCAAGATTTTACATTGGAGTAATGGGAACCATTCCCTTGACCCTCACCACTCCTTGGACAATCCTTAAGCAACTGTTCTGTCTCTTTTTTCTCTAGAATTTCGCTGATTTATTTTCCACCTTTCGCGCTGTTTATCTCTTTCGGCATTAGTTAAATGCTTTTTCATTTTTGCATAATTTTTTCTCGATTTTTCTCTTTCAATTATTAAATCTTCGTAGGTCATCTTAACTCATTGTTTACGTTTTCATTCTGCTTCTATCTTCCGCTTCTTCACATTAGAACAAACATTGGTGTTCTGGCTCTTTCCATTTTTTTAAGTATTATTTGTATTTGCCATTTTTATTTCATCCTCAAAAACACACCTGTAACATAATCAATAAAAAATCAATTATTGAAAACATATATTAAAAGAAAAAAACATTTTAAAAAGTTGTGGAAATTAATGCTAAAATTTGTTTAATACTTATATATTAAAAAATATATTTAATTACAGGGTGGCCACTCAACCGGGAGAACCGGGAAAAACTCGGGAGAAAAATCAATCGGGAAAAAGCCGGGACAGAAATTTTAATCGGGAAAAAACCGGGACTAAAATTTTACATTTAAAGATTTCAGAAAATTAAAGTTAAAGGAAAAAGTTTTACTCAATAAAATTTTTTGATAAGTTTATTTACATATTTCATTCAAATTTTTCATAAAACATCAATAACTTCTTTTTTAAATAAATATTTAATTATTATTTTTCCATAAGAATTAAAAATCATCAAAAGATTCAAATTCAAACATTTTGAAATTTAACTACTTATAAAAAATTGTTATAAAACATGAAGAGATCGATCACTCCGAGTCTTCGACTCGGAGCAATCGATGTCTTCATGTTTTATAATAATTAAAGATGATCGAGTGAGAAAATCACTATTTTATATTATAAGATTTTATAAAAAAAATATTAGAAAATAATTGAATTTCTAGGATAATTTTTTTATTTATAAAGATAATTAAAATTCTTTGCAAATAATTAAATTTCAGAGAAGAATTTTATTATTTATAATAATAATTGAAATTTTGAACAGATTTGTTTTAAAAATGTTTAAAAATTATTGAATATTGAAGAAGAATTTTGATATTTTTAAAAATAATTGAAATTGTGAGGAGAATTTTTAAAAAATTTTGAAAATGAGTGAATTTCTGCGAAGAATTTTATTACTTTTGAAAATAAATGAATTTCTAGGATGAATTTTATTATTTACAAAAATAATTACAAATGTACAGAAATAAATCATTGAAATTCTGACAAGAATTTTATTAAAATTCTTTGAAAATAATCGAATTTTCGAACAGATTTTTTTTCAAAATGTTTAAAAGTAATGGAATTTTGAAGAAGAATTTTGATATTTACAAAGATAATTGAAATTTTGAAAATTTAAAAAAAGTTTTGAAAATAATTGAATTTCTGCTTAGGGCCGATTTCACCATGGAGAATTAATATCGTGATTAAATAATTAGGATTATATTTTAAACGACGATTAACAGTTACTACTATTCCACCACCTTTAATTAATGTAATATTTCATGATTAAACAATCTAAATTATAAGAATGCGTTCCACCATAATTCTAGTGGTGATTAAAGGAAAGTAATCACCGATTAACTTAATTGCCCAAATTTGACCGTTTAATAAGTTAATGAGCGATTAATACAAAGATATTGACATGGAAATTATAACCTTCAAATCGAAATGGTTTGTAATCATTAGAAATGGCCGAGTTTTACGATTAAATTTTGTCATCATTTTCGATATAGATTTTGTTGTGCGCTTCCGTTTAACACAGCCCATAGGTTCTCTTGAGTTGAATGTTGACTGAAAACTGAAGGGGCGCTGGATGTCATCTAGGCCAAAATTAAAAAAATAATGCATAAGAAATTTTTCAAAACATATTCTCCTGGATTGAAGGACTACTTGTCTACATATATTCTGATTTTACGTTAGACTGTAAAATTTGTAGCAATTTTTGAAACCATTATATTAATAAGAAACATTGTATAATTCCACTTTTTTACAATAATAAAGTTTTTAACATAACCTCCAAATACATTACAGAACTTATTGCGCAGACTCGGGGTAGTCGATTCTTGACTTCGATATAATTCTCGAGTCTTGGCAGTGAGTTTTTTAATATATTTGTAGGTTATGTTTAAAAAATATTATTTTGAATTTCAGCCTAGAGCACATCCAGCGCCCCTACAGATTTTTATTTTTATATTTTTACAAAAACCTCGCGATTTCACCAATGATACAACTTCTTCTAGCATGAATATTTTTAATAGCCAATCACAATTGGTCTCAGTAGAAATATATGGGTTCTTGAGAATTAAGTACATGGGATTATGTAAACAGTGATTAAAAATTTATTATCAAATTTCGTGGAACGGAATGGAAATTACTTTTATTTTGATTGTCGATTAAAAGATAAACATAATTATTTAACCACAACTTTTTCCGAGTTCGTAAAATCTGATTGGATATTCAACACTCTTGAATTTTTTTCTCTCTCTCTCTCCTACTTTTATTTTTTGGGGCGTTCCATGGCTCGTGCACTGACAAAATTTTGATTTTACTTATATTTTATAATTTGATAGTGGTAAGGGTCCTAATAAGTGCCAACATTATTATACGTGTAAAAACTTTTCTTCGTGTATTTACATGTGTCCAAATCTACATGTATAATTACTCGTGTTTATTTTCAATAGGTGTCAGTTAAAAATATTGCTTGTAATTTTAACACCACATATGGTGTGAAAATAATATTTTTTCTGTTAAATCGCTGTTTAAGTTCTTAAACGAGTCAATTTTTGATAATTAGGTTAATCGGTGATTACTTTCCATTAATCATCATTTCGATTATGGTGAAACGTATTCTGATGGTTAAGATACTTTAATCACGAATTATTACACTAATCACAGGTGGTGAAATCGGCCCTAAGTATGTTATCTGAACTTTTGAAAATAATTAAATTTTCATGATGAAATTTCTTATTTTTTGAAGATAATGATAATTTGACGAGAAATTAAAAAAAATTGAAAATAATTGAAATTCTGCGTAGTATTTTATTACTTTTGAAAATAATTGAATTTCCATGATGAATTTCATTATTTATAACATTTTGACGAGAAATTTAAATAAAATTTTTGAATGTAATTGAATTTTTGCGAATAATTTTATTATTTATAAAGAAAATTGAAATTATGACAGGCATTTTATTAAATTTTTTTTAAATAATTGAATTTTGGAAAAGAATTTTATTGTTTATAAAAATAATTGAAATTTTGAACAGATTTGAAATATGAAGATTTCGACTATATCAGCAGAGAGTGACATCTATTAGATGTCAATTGAACTCTTTGGTTTAGAGTTAGGTGTTACATATGATAATCACTCTCTGCTGATATAGTCGAAATCTTCATATTTCAAAAATATTCTATCAGCGAATAAATTCTAACATTTGAACAGATTTTTTTAAAAAATGTTAAAAATACCTAATTAAAATGTTGCCGTGCATTTTATTAAATTTTGTTAAAGATTATTCCAGATTGTTTGATGTTAAAGTATGTGTTGGCGAGAAATGTGATTTTTTTACAATTTTGTGTTTCCTTTTTGGCTTTTTTTTCTAAAATTTCATTCGACTTTTTTCCGACTTTTTCGGAAATTTTATGCGACTAAAGATACTTTTTTTAGTCTTAAAGACGATCCGAGTCCTGTTTTTTGTGTTTTTGACCGAATTTATATCATTTACCACTACATATTACATAAAGGTAATGTTCTGCTCACAGTAAAATTATAATTAAAAACCGGGAAAAACAGCTCATTTTCACCGGGAGAAAACCGGGAGACGAAAAATTAAAAAATAGTGGCCACCCTGAATTAATTTTCTGAAATTGTGTTAAAAATCATGTCAATACGACTTATGGTTGGTCTGACTGGTATATTAGTATATTGCCAGATGTTAACCTCAATTTTTTTAGTGTTGAGTACATGAAAATGATGATAAACAACTGTAAAATATAATTATCATACAAAAGAAACATGAAAATTATTAACTTATTAATAAGGAATATTGTTAATTTCAAGGGTACAGATCAAATTTGTATTTTATTGAGGTTATGTGTTGTTGCGATGTTGCTACATTTTCATGTGTTTTTATTATTGCTTTGAAAACTAAAATTAAAAAATTATTTATTCATTAAATCTTTGGTAAACTTTCTCTAAATTTTCCTAGTTTTAACTTTTTGACATTGTCTATCTGTACACAAAGTCACAGATTTTTCTCTTATTTTCTTCATGTTTTTTTCTAAGATTTATCTAAGCTTCCATAAGAGCCCATGTTAAATTGCAAATTTATTTTATTTTTTTAAGAAAAAAATATGTGGTAAAAAATCATCTGAAAAGAATCAAATGTTTCTAAAATAATCTAAAGAAGAAACTGTCAAATTTTTATAAGATTCTCTCATTTCTTTAAATTACAGGTGACAATCCATAAATAATTGGAATATGTAAAACTTTAATTATTTTAATTTTATTATTAATTTTTAATTTAGTTATGCAGCGTGTTCAATTTATTATTATGAATATCTAAAAATATTTGTTATATCTAATGCAATACATTTCAAAATATTCTTTTTTTTTATAACGATTGACTTCACCCTTTAAAAAATGTCTAACTGGACACGATCACAAAAAATAATAAACATGACTTTTTATTTTTGTTATTACCCCGAAACTTCAATTTAGTTTCTCTTGTAAATTTACGTAAATAATATAGGGGAGACCGGGGCGTAATGGCTAACTTTTCACTCTTTGTTGTTTTACTCGGACACTTTTGTCCTAATTGAATGTTTATCTCTCAGAAAAGTTACTCTGGTATCTCAGCTTACTTTTAAGAATGCTTTTTATTCAGCAATACTTCTCCTATCGCTTTTTCAATAATATTCTGTGATATTGGCACTCTCTCAATTTTTTTGTAATTTCTCATTAAAATCGTAGCTTGAAATCTACTGTTTGTAAATTTTAGACCAAAACTTAAAAATTTTGTTAAAAACACCTAAACATACTTAAACTAAGTGACAAGTAACCGCGAAAACAAACCTACACTTCGCCGATATGGTACGTTGCTTTTTATACATAGCGTATTGCATTAGCCAACACGCCCCGGGAAAAAGTAGCCATTACGCCCCGGGGGTGTTCGGCAAATATTTGCCTTTTTTTTAACAATACCGGAAGTGTGAATCAAAAATCTCGAATTGTCCCTTAAAAACAAACGTGTCAAGATCGAAACCTCATTTCAGTTTCTTTTTTAAAGCTATTTTTCAAAAAAATAGAACGAAAAAACGAAAATTTTGAAAAGTTACTTTCGTATGTCAAAAATAGTTTTTCTACTATATTTCTTACAATAATGAATAAATATTAATGAAACTTCCGACAAACTTGCAGTATACCAAGTACAATAACTTGTCTATTGTGCGAAATTATTACAATTTACGGTTTTTAAACAAATTACAATTATTCATTTACCCGAGGGGGAGGGGGTTAAAGTTTTAAACTTTTGCGTAACACGCTTAACTTTGATAATTTATTATACTGAAAGGGAAAATTTAAAAAAAAATAGGACATGGTTTTTCTAGGTTTTTTTATAAGCTTTCGAATGGCATAGTTTATTTTTAAAAAAAACTTTTTTTTGACACGAATTTTGAAAAAATAAAAATGTTTTTCACTTTTCTCATCTTTGGATACTTTTAAAAAATTTTTTTTATGAAAGCTGAGACTTTTTCCGATGAAATACTTACTTTTAAGAAAACCGTTTTTTTGTTTTCGAGAAATGAATTTTTGAAAATTGTGCATCACGTCGTTGTGCCGCCAAGCCGCAATGTGATGCGCATCCATTCGCGGTGTGTCGTTACGTGTTTAAATATTTAATTCAGAAAACGTATGTATAATTCCAGTCCACTAGATTAAGAATTGTGAGAAGCAGCAAGGGTTAAAGAATTTTCGAGCTTGCAAAAAGAGATTTTAGTTTTTCAATGAAAAAACCATGAAAATAAATTCTAATCACTTCCGCTATATTTTTCCTGTAATCTACGCGTAAAAATGAATAAGTATGCCAATTTTCAGCTCTCCAGGTAAAGAACAGTCCGGGGCGAGGTACATGCATTTCTTCGAAATTTTCGCTGAAAACACTATGAACATCAATACCAAATATGTTCGCTATATTTTTCCTGTAATCCATTTTTGAAAATACATATGCATACCAATTTTTCATCTTTCTAAGTAAGAAACTGTAAGCGCTAGGGGGTGGGGTGCCTTTTTCGCGAAAAACGGCCAAAATTTGATGTTTTTTTGCGGAAAACTCTATGACGATCAATTCTAATCACTTTCGTTATATTTTTCCTATAATCTACGAGGGAAAATACATAAGTGAACCAATTTTTAGCTCTCTAGGTGTAAAACTGTGAGCGCTGAGGGGGGGGGTACATGGTAAATTTTGTGACCGATCCACTAGAGTTCCTACCGGGTACGGAACCCTAAAAACAAAGAACATAGAGTTTTCCGCAAAAAACATCAAATTTTGGCCGTTTTTCGCGAAAAAACATTCATAGGTGTCTTAACATTTTTTTTAATGTTATGGACAAAAAACGTTTTTTGAAAAAAATTAAAAATAAAAAAAACATTTAGTTAAACTTTATTAATCTGTCTCAAAGTACTCCAGGGTTGCCAGGGACCTGAAAAACCTGGGAAACCTGGAATTGATATGGAATTTTTATTCAGTCATGGAAAACCTGGAATTGTCAGGGAATTTTTATTCAGTCTGATACTAAAAACTCAATTTTTTTGTATTTGAGTCGTAAAAATTTCAAGTTTTCAAGTTGACATTATACAACTTTTTGATTTTAAATTTAGTGCTTACAATTGAAATGAATATGGGATTTCTAAATTTTAGTTTCTTTTAGTCAATATCGTCCTTTAAATTTTTTTTAAATTAATACATTTTAAAAACTCAAAAAATGTTATGAAACTGAAGTTAACAAGTTTTATGTAATGAAAATTTTTTCTTTTGCTAATTGTTTTTTAATGTAAGAATCCCTTTAAAAAATTGCAAGTACATCCATATTAAAAAATAAACAATTAGCAATAGAAAAAAATGGCTTGTGTAGCGAGGAAATAATAATTTAGTCGAAATTTCGGGATATTTGGAAAATCCACGACAAAAATAATTACAAATCACTGATTTCCTTGCCTTAGATCCTCTTACAATTTTTTTAAATGATTTCTCACATTAAAATAAATAATTACTAAAAGAAAAAATTGCTTATGAGCTGAGGAAATAATAATTTTGTTGAAATATAGGGTTTTTGAAAATTCGTGTAAAAAATCAAAATTACTAATTTTCCCCGACTTCCATCTTTGGAAATTTTTTAAAGTGATTCTATTATTAAAATAAATAATTATCAAAAGAAAAAATTGTCATTGAATAAACGTAGGTAACTTCAGTTTCATAAAATGTTTTTAAAATGTTTAAAATACTTGTTTAATTGTGAAAAATTCTGAACTAATCTAAATTTTTTAATTTAACCTCCTCACCTTTCTTCGGAGCGTATCTCAAATAATCTCACAAATTTTAACTAAAATTTTTGTTATTAATAAAATTAAATATTAATAACTTATTTTATTAACAATTTACTTGAAGAATATTATATTTTTTGTCGTAATTATAGCTAAAAACATACCAAAACAATTTTATTTTTGGGTCTGGAATTTTTTAAAAATAGTCTGGAAAACCTGGAAAAGTCATGGAATTTTAAAATCGATGTTTTGTGGCAACCCTGTTCTCTTATTTTATGTCCGCAGATGAGACCTATACAATTTGAACAAAAATTCAGTCCAAAAGATCTTCATAATTTGGAGATATTTATGAAAATGTGATGTTTATACCCATACACATACATATACGGAATGATATTTTCCAAAAATGTCATTTTTGAACTCCTGAGGTTAAATAACATAAAGATATGTCAAAAAATGAAAGTCGAAAAATTTTTGTATTACAATACTTCCTCTATATAAGGAAGCAATATACTGTAATTAAAGATAATAATTTATTTTTTTTATGCTTTTCAGAGCTGCCGGAAATGTCGATTATGTTACCGCCATTTGTCGACAGCACGCATTGTCTTTCCTATAACTTAACTAGGAAAGGCAGGAGTGTGGCAGACAGGATTGTATCTGTTCTTGGATATGCGTGCCCTGATATTACTTACAGTCCGTCTTTGTACCCCATTACTGCACTTCTTTTACACTTTATGCCAGGTAATTTTAAAAACAAAAACAGTAAGTGTTCTTCCCTGGAAAAAATATTTTTTATTAAAGAATCATCAAAGGGGACGCATGAATCTTTCACAAATCCCATTTGACATAATAACAAGTAACCGAAATTCGCTTTGCCGAATATAATAATAATAAAATATATTTCGTTGTGCAAAATGTCAATTTCTTTATTTTGAAAATAATTTTTAATGTAACATATTATTCTAAATGATTATATATTTACAGAGGAGCAATGTTATCACTGTATGGCCAGTTTAGTAGCAGCGAAGGAAAAAATGTTTATCACACAAACGAAATTATTGTACGAAGTCACTTGGAAAACTGTTGAGCAGATTACTAAAAAACACGTGGTAAGGAATCGAACTTCTTTTTGTTTTTAACTAATTTTTATATCCTCTGTGTCATTATCTTATTAGTTTAATTACTATGTTTCTATTAATCAAAGAATTGATGTTCTCGATTAGTTTTATTTTTTCATATTTGTAATTGACTTATTTTTGGCATTTTGCTTTTATTAATTAGTATAGAATAGAATTTATTTCTTGACGCTACAAATTTTGCTTTACATCTCTTATAATCAGTTTATTTTTAAAAATTATAATTTATTATTTTATTTATTTGCTTATTACTCTTTATTTTAATATTAATTTTAATAATTTTAAATTTATTTAAATAGGGGAGACTGGGGCGAAAAGTTAAATTTTGCATAAATGATTTTTTTTGCAATATAATACGCTTAGATGCAAATATTTGTATATCAATATTGTAGGGCAACTTGTCCTCTACAACTTTTAATAAAAAAGTTCCTGATATTTTCGCATAAAATACATGTTTTGTCCTTTTTTGAAAATTTTGTTTTGTTTAACTTTTCGCCCCATGCTGGGGCGAAAAGTTAAATTCTATTTTTAGCCTACTAAAACTATTTTCTGATAGGTGATAAGTATTAGATAAGTTAAAGTATACGTAAACAAGTAATTTAGTAAACAAAAGATCTTTGTTTATTTAACAAAAGCTTTAGAATAGTTGTAAAGTTAAAAAATTAAAATTTCAAAAAAAAAAAATTTTTTTGGTTTATTTCATGTGAACGGTCTTGTTTTTTGACAGAGTCCTTGCCCAATATTAAATAAATAATTTTTAAACAAACAAACCTAAAAAAACGAAAAATAAAAAAAAATTAAATACATGTAAAAATACATTTAACTTTTCGCCATAGGGTGCGTTTTTGTCTTTCACAACAAATATAAAAAATCTGACTAAAGATATTTAGCAAATACCTTTAGGTATCTCTTTAGGGGACCCAAATAATGAAGTAAAAAAATCGCGGTGAGGATAAATGCAAAAAAAATACTTAAAAGTTGATATTTTCTTTTTCGAAAAAATTTTCAAAAGTAGGTTGAAAAAAACTTTCAATATAGACACCACAAAAATTAACAGAATTGCACACAACTGCGGACATTTATTTAGGGTGATAATACCCTTCTATAATTAAAATTACAATGCTCTAATTATTCCCGTTCGAAAGATAATGAATTTTAACGGTTTTGGCACTTTACCTTTTCGCCCCAGTCTCCCCTATTAATTTTATTTATTTTCAGAAATCGGCAGCGGCACACTTAACGAGAAATTGCTCAGGATCAAGAGCAGAGAGAATCTACATGGATTGGATCTGGTGGATTTTGCAGTTGCTCCCTTTTCAACATCTAGTCAGAGTTATGGACTGTTTTCTTCATGAAGGCATTAAAGTAAGATTTTTGAAAAAATATATTTTTGTATTTATTTTTAATGGTTCTAGAAAATTTTAGACTACATTTTTGATAGATTTTTTATTTACTAAAGAATCGATTGAGAAATTTCGAGGTAAAGGCGCTCTCACAGCTAGTAGGCAGCATACAAATTTGAATTTACTGTCTCTTTCACTCTAATTGATTTTCTCTCTTACTCCAATTATTGCCTGCGCAGGCAGGCAGAGCTGTGAGAGCTCCATTGGTGATCATAGAAATTCCCTTCCAGTATGGGATTTGAATTCCTTCTGTGCTTTATTGCAGGGACAGCTCTAGGAAAGTTAGCGCCCTAAGCAAATAGAAACTTTACGCTCTTTTCCCCAGGATTTAAAAGAAGTGTAATCTGTATAAATATACAGTATAGAAAAAAATGTTTGTCCTTACAAATATTTATCCTATAATAAAAAGGTCATACACACCTCATGCGTAACGCTTTTTATGGTTGCCTAGCAACGGTTGTCAAGGACCAATATTGCCTAGCAACGGTTACTAAGGGTCAGTATTGCATAGCAACGGTTGATAAGGGAAATTTTTGTTGCCTAGCAACGGTCGTTAAGGACCAGTATTGTCTAGCAACGGTTGCTGAGGGTCAGTTTTGTTGCCTAGCAATGGTTGTTAAGTGAAATTTTTGTTGCCTAGCAACAGTTGCTGAGGGTCAGTTTTGCCTAGCAACGGTTGCTAAGGGGTCAATATCGTATAGCAACGGTTGCTAAGTGTTCTTATTTTAACACCATTGTTCAAAATTGGTGGTCTAGCAATGGTTGCTAAGGTACAGTATCGTAGCAAACATAAGTTAAAATTTCTTGCATAGGATAGCAACAAATTTAATTATAATTGTTCGTTGTATAGCAACGGTTGCTGAGGGTAATTTTCTTATTGACTACTGTTTATAATTCGTTTCCTAGGAACGGTGGCTAAAGATAATTTTGTTCAGTATTTTTGGAAACAATTTTTTATTTAAAAGTCATTAAGGTTTTCTGGAGAAAAATAGTGGTTTCGTAGAATACACTGTCTATTGGCGATTCAAACAGCTAAACTAGCGCATCTGGTGGCCGAGTTTAAACAAATATATACACGACTCCCTGCATGGTGTTCAATGTAAATATCAACGTTTTTAAGGTTTTGCAGTTTTATTTTCACTATTAAATCAAGTTTTTTTAATTGTTCTAATTGTTTAAATATTTATTAAATATATTATAATAAATTTGAAAGAGCATCGTTACTCGCGGACGGAAAGAAAAGAAAAAACGGGAACGAAACAATAGTTGTTATTCGCTCTGACTTGAAAAAAAAACAGGAAATCTTTATCAGCTTCCAAAAAATGTTGTAAGACATAAACAGTAGAATATTGCATTTAAAACAGGAAAAAAATTGATTGACTAAATGAAAGTTTGCAGTACAAATTTTAAATCTAAAGATTACATATCAACTGGAAAGCACATTTTTTGGTTAAGTTTTTATATGTTTGACAAAAATTCTAATTTTTTATTACTTCTAATTATATATTACTAATTTAATCTCTATAGACATTAAATTTATAATATAAAATTAGAATTTTAGATTATTAGAAGGGTCAGTCCATTATATTTCACCTGAAGCCGTTGCGGCCTATTTTTAAAAAAATCTCATAATTTGTAAAAATGATGTTTAATATCCGTAGATTTCATTTTTGAGAATTATTTTATAAAATTTTTTGATTTAAACATAGAATTTGAATTTTTAAGTTGAGTTGCACAGAAAAAAGGTTAGATTGACAGTTATGAAAATTTAATAAAGAAGCATGGAAATAATTTAGATCATACAAATTTCTTGATTGATATTTGTTAAAAATGAGCTAATTTACTTGTATAAATAGATTATTATGTAAACAAACCCAAATTAGTAGATAAAAATTGATTTCAAAACTTAACTATAAAATGTCAAAAGTCACTACATTTTATTTACACTTTTCTAAAAAGTATATAAATATTTAAAAATTTATTACTATTTAATGTAAAGTATTTTTAATGTACTTTTATAATATGTGCTAACTTTTTAATTTTATAATATAGAAATATAAAAAATTTTACCTTTAATATTTAGTGTTTCATGATTTTCAGTGATTTTAATCACTTATTTCTTCTCAGGCGGTTAATCAAAAAATCCAATTTTTGTCTTAATATTTAAGTTTGGCCTTCTTTTTCATTCTATTAAATTTTCGTGATGGAGAACGAACTATTTTTCAGTTTAAATTTAGTTTAAAAAATCTGCTGAAAAAACGCATTTTTTTGGTTAAAATGCAAGTATTTTCATAACACTGAAGTTGGCTATCTCAATAGTCTTGCAAAAATCTACTTGTATTTAACCAAAAAAATGCGTTTTTTCAGCAGATTTTTTAAACTAAATTTAAACTGAAAAATAGTTTTTTCAGTATATAGTTTTTTTTTTTTAAATAGGCCGCAACGGCTTCAGGTGAAATATAATGGACTGACCCAGAAATATAATATTATTAATATTAGAATTATTTAATTATTAGAATTAGAGCGGAACATATAATAATTGTTTCGTTCCCGTTTTTTCTTTTCTTTCCGTCCGCGAGTAACGATGCTCTTTCAAATTTATTATAATATATTTAATAAATATTTAAACAATTAGAACAATTAAAAAAACTTGATTTAATAGTGAAAATAAAACTGCAAAACCTTAAAAACATTTATATTTACATTGAACACCATGCAGGGAGTCGTGTATATATTTGTTTAAACTCGGCTACCAGATGCGCTAGTTTAGCTGTTTGAATCGCCAATACAAAAAATGTATTTTGACAATAAGTTCATTGAAAAAATTATTTTCGAAAATAAGTATTGCCCACTTTTTATACCAGAGTCACATAGATCCAATTGTGTACTCATCGTTATATTGTCGATCATTATCGTGAAAAATGCAATTTTTTAAGTTTGTTTTTAAATATTAATAATTTGATACCTGTTCAAGAATTAATAATAATATAAAAAAATATGTATATAGGGAATTATATAAATAAATGAAATGAATAATTAATTAATATTAAATAAAAATTAAAAATAAATAAATAATAAATTCAGCGTGCTAAAGCACGCCTTTAGTCTCGTAATGACAAATAATAATTATAAAGTCAATACTTCAAAAATATTAATCAAGCAATATGATGCCCAAATTGCTTTAAGGCACTTACACACTTCACAAGTTTTCGATATCTAGTAAACTTGTGAGCATTTTCTGATGTCTAGAGAAAGGAACTTTCTGCTAAAGCATAAAAACAGAATTCTGCTCGAAAATGTTTAAATGTCATGAAACGTCTAAAAACCATATAAAACATATTTTTTAATAGAAATTATATGAAATTAAATCAACAGAAAAAAGCATAATTTTATTATTTTAGCAGCAAAATTTTTATGTGCTAAATATGCCGCCGAATGGATAGTTTTCAGCCGATTTTCAGCAGAATTTGAAGATTAAATAGTTATTCTATTTAATTTGGGCTTCTAAACATGACTGAAATTTAATTTCAATTTAATTTAAGAAAAAGTTAAGGAAAAATTTAAAAACAGTTAAAATTTTAAGCGAATTTAAAACTGTAAAAATTTTAACAGTGAATAAAATTTAAAAAAAAACTACTTAGTGTAATAAATTACCATATAAGCATAATTAAAATCGCTGTATTCATTTCCTAAACATTTTTATTTTATTACTATTTGTTTTAGTAATAATGTTTTTATAATAACTAAATTTCAAATATTTATTGGGCCAATATAAAAACAAATTACATTAACTAATTTCATATTATTTATCACTTATTACATTATCAGTTATCATAGATAAAATCTACTGTATTTTAGCTTAATCAAGCAAATTACTTCATATTTAACTAACACATATAAATCAAAATTGATAACCAATTAAAGCCGAATTTCAGCAGAATTGAGCTATTTGTTTCAGCATAATTTGACCTCTCAAAAAAGCAGAAAGTTCTTTTTTCTACTGATGTCTATTGAAAACTTGTAAGCAATTTGTAAGAGAATTTAAAATTTGATCTGAAATATTTCTGCAAAATATATTGGTATAAAGAATGAATGGTGAATAAATTTAAATGGTTAATTATAATGAACTTAAAATTAATTTATTCTTCATACCATTGTGAAGTGTGAAAGCGCCTATAAACTGACTCCGCAATCAACCAACCATAAAAACTATAGCAATTACAGCGAAACGAGTGAAACTGAGAAAAATGACATATTTTTGCCGCCCCCAAAATTTGTCGCCCTAGGCAAATGCGTAGTTTGTTTACAGAATAAGCCGGTCCTGCTTTATTGTTGTCTTCGATATCACTAAAAAAATAGTGAAACTTTTTTGGAAAAATATTCATAAACGTAGGAGATATACAACATTGAATTTTTTAGCTTTTTTTCTTTGAAACCGCATAACTTTTTGTTGGCAAAAGATGTAACGCGATAATCAATTAAATGAATAATATTACATCTATCGGTACTATTACACCTTTCCAAAAATTCCCTTTACCAATTTATCTTATCGGGAGGCAATCTCGAGACAAACGAGGACGCAACGACGTTGAAAAGAAAACAGCAGTATTGAAAGAAAACTTACCAACGTCGATGTTTTAACCTCAGAAATAATTCCCAATTGACACAAACAGCTTATAAAAAAAGACACAATAACGTAATATTTAATCACTATTTATTAACTATTAATTACACTAATCGTAAGGCGATATTCAACTCACAACGAATTATCTCCCAATCACTATCTACACTTCTTGCTCATACATAATAAACTAAGAAACAATAATAAAATCAAATAACGAACAAAAGAAACAAAATTTTAAATTTATAAAAATATATTATGCCGCTATTTCTTCCGCGACTGTAACTCCTTGAAAAACCGAATTCTGGACTCTCGGACCAGTTCTTCTGCAAGACCTTACAATCATGAATATTTGGAATGATCTGTCCCTTAGTTGGCACGTTAATGAGTAAATCCGGGGAGATCGGAGATACACTATCAAGTTCCTGGGAACTCCAAAACAGGCAGGAACACCGAACGCTGAGAAGGGACAACTTTAGTGGAAGGCTTGACAAACGCTGATACAGGGGGTGATGTACGTCATCACGTAATACGTCAAGACAGGGGGGAAGTTGTTTTTTCCCCCATTTCCAGTTTCTCAACAAGTCCCTAATTTCTGCACAATCTCGATTGTTCTCTCTCCCATTGAATGTTGCAAACTTGGATGAGGTACTCAGATATCTAATCCTAGTTGTTCTTGTAATTGGCTCCAAGTCAATGTTGTTGGTGTTGTAATACTTGTTATTGACACTCACACTATACCATCAAATTGTGTGGTAGTGATGAAAATGGCACCTTGCTGATTGGTGCTCGTCGCCCCCAGTTCCTCTTGGTTTTGAAAGAGTGACTACTAAAGGAAAAGTAACAGTTAAAGGGAGGGAGAAGAAAAAATTAAATAAAGAATATATATAGTAAACCACGTTAATGACTTAAGTTAATGACTCCACTTTCATTTTGCTTAATTTTTTGTGTGGTGCTAGTACATACTTACCTCTATGTGCTGCGTGAGTTTCAAAATGGGGTCTGCATAAATTTCCGAGAAATAATTCAAAAAGGTTTAATTCTGTAGGTTAAAACTGTAATTTTGTACAATGCGAATATAGCTCAACTAAGAAATTTCAATGTTGTATATCTGTTATGTTTATGAATATTTTTCCAAAAAGTTTCAGTAATTTTGCTTCCTCGTGAGGAAGCTTTGTAGTCGTTTAATTTATAAAATTTTTAAAAATCCTTCAAATAAATTTTCTTCTATATAGGACTATGTTATTTAAGACCCTGAACAATTGTCCGGATGTATGTATGTGTGTGTGTGGATCACGTTTTTTGTGAACACGATAACTCGAAGAGGTTTTAACAAATTCGGCTGAAAATTTCTAGACATATTTATCATAAAAATATCTCGAAATAGATTGATGGGCATTAAAAAATCTATAAAATTTTTTTTTTACTTTTTTCAAAAAAAAAATGTTTAATTGAATATTGAAGTTAATATATAATAAAATCTTATTCTTTGCATCAAGACGAATCGATTGGTATATAGAAAGTATAAATTGTATTAGAGTTTATAGAGTTAATGACAATTAAAGCAGAAAAATTACATTTTTTTAATCAAAAATTTAGTTCTTTCATCAAAATTATATTCCAGTACAATAAAATTTTACTAATTTTTTTCAGTAATCTTATCCGTTGCATTAAAACGGATCGATTGGTATATATAAAGTATATATTGTATTTGAATTTATAGAATTAAACATAAATAAAACAAAAAATACGCATTTTTATTATAAATTTATTTCCTTCTTAAAAATCATGTTGCCTTATAATAAAATGTAACTCTTGACTTAAAAATAAAATAAAAATCTTCATTTCATCAAGACAAATCGATTGATCTATAAAAAGAATATATTTTATTAGCATTAATAGAATTAAATAAAATGAATAAATTCACTTTAAAGCAAATTTTTTGCTTATCGTAAAGAGGAAGAAAATGTTCATGTAATGAACATCTTAATTCACAACTTGTTTTAGTGGTATCCAAGAGAATAATAAAGGACAGTTTCATTCAAATCCCGTACTGGAAGAAAGTTTCTATGATCACTTACCATGGAATTACTCGATTTTAATTTCCTGAAAGCAAAAATACAATTTTTTATCGAATATTTGGTCCAAAATGAGAAATCTAAAACAAAGCTTTTGATTGAATATTTGGTCCGTAATGAGAAATTAAATATTAATAGTTAGTGCGGAGAAGTTAATATTTTTTATTTTCACTCCAAACCTGAAACCCGGAAAAATAAGTAACTTTTTTCACGACGAGTGCCAAATTTTTTTTCTGTTAGAAATTTGATTAAATTGTTAATTTTTTAATTAATTGGAAATTAAAATGATTGTTTTATTCTTTTAGGTCTTCTATAGGGTAGCTATGGCGATAATATTATTATTTTATAAGCACTCCAACACACAAAACTCCGAATGGATGACTGAAATAACAAAGAACGGCGTAGATGCGGCTCTTTCCAAATTTTGTAGACAAATGCCGGTAAGATTATTATTTATCTTCTTCAAAAAATTCTCCTTTCTTTAAAAATCTTTTCAACGAAATATTGTTCCACTATAATTTTCAATAATTATTTACGAAATTAAAAATCAGAGTTGTCACAGCACGGAAAAAAAGGTTTGGTTAAAACAAACGAAAATTCGTTTTGGCCAACCGAACTGGATGGTTGACTATGAACTGACCAAACTCAGCGTTTGCTGTGCCCAACTAGTTTGGTTCCACGCAGTTAGGTTCACACAACCAAACTGTTCGTTTGGAAATACTATTTGAAGTTAGGTTATATGAAACAAATAATTTCGTTAAAACAAGTCTACTTATAAATATTTTTTTGCTTGAAAAAATAAAGAAAATGTAAAATTTAATTGTTTTTAGCAAAGAGTAAAAATTCTGCGATTAGAAGAAAAGAAATTTTATTTTTAAAAAATTTTATTTACTTTCTTTATAAAATACATCTCAGGCTAACATATTTCTTTCCATTCATAGAAATATTTTTTAAACATCCAACAGTACTTAATAGATTATTTATCAAAATATATTGATAAATACTGCTAATTTCAATTTCGTATGTCCTTAGATCGTCATCGAAACCATAAATTATTAAATTTAAGCAAACCAGACACATTTCCTGTCCATTTGTCAATATATTTTTCAAATCTACATTTTTTAAGGAGCTTTTTATAATCCATTTCACGTAATCACTTTTGAGATAATAAAATTATTTAATAATTTTTATTTATTTAATTTTGGGTATGTGAAAAATAAATTAATTCCCACTTAATGCACGAAACCACTATTTTAAAAACTAACATTTATTTTTTAGAAACACTTATCACTGCACTGAGACATTATATTTTTCTACGACACTTTGCTTTAGAACCAAAGACTTCAAACGAAAACGAGATACTGCGAAATAACAGAAAATTTGAAAGATTTACACTAGTTGAAATGCCTTCTATATTTTCCGATATTTTACGAAAATGGCCGATGTTAAAAACTATTTAAAAAAAGGAATCGAAGTTATTTGGAAATTGGTAAGGGGACTTGAATTTTCCTCCTTAGAGAGGATCATATTCATGGTCCAACATGTGGTTTCCAAATGACGAAACGACAATAAATTCCTTTCCAATATTTTTTCTGCATTCTTTATAGGATGAAAAAATTTCGTATCTGACAAAAGATTTTTAAAAACTTGTTTTAAATAAAATTTTAAAAATTTCATAATATTACAAACTTACTGCAATTATTATTAACAATCTAAAATTTTTTGTTATAATGAAGTAAACTTTCAATTTAATTTATAGTAAAAAAATAACTAAAGTACTAAATTTTTTATTTTTATTAATTGTTAATAGATTTTCCTTTAAATAGAATACTTGATTTATATTAATATTGCTTTTTCATGAAAAACGAACCTGTTAGGTAACAATCCATTATTATTCTATGAAAAGTTATAGATATTTTACAAATGTTAAACATTTTTTTGGGACAAGGGATCTGCTAACGACTTATTTGATAAGGTGGAAAATACCGACCAAACTGTGCGACATATTCCACAGTGGTTTGTGGACTTGACGCTAGAGTAGCACGACATGCCGGATCAAAAGTTAAATTTACTTACGATCACTTTCAGATGCATAATGGTAACGTTCGTCCCCAGGATTTCTGCTTCTGTATAAATCATTTTCGTAATATCGGTCAGAAATGTCGAAGTTCTGACTCGTCAAATTTGGACTTCTGGAATATCGACCACGCGTGGTGCACTTCATCTCTCAATTGCTGCAACCCTCTTTGTAGCTCTTTAATGTCGTTATCTCTACTACGAGATTAAGAGTGAGAGCGTGACTCATGTTTCCTTTTCTTCAAATCTTTTGGCATTTTTAACAAATGTAAACACAAATTACTGATTACACAAACTACTGACGATGTGGCGTTTCGTGCATGAATAAACGTTATGGCAAACGTCAAGATGCTTGGGAAGGAAGCGGCATCTATAATGTGTTTTTAGCTGAAGATAGTGGCGGCACCGTAGACCTAATAGTGGTACTAAATAGTAAATCTTGAGAACGAAACTCGAAATGTAATTTATCAAAATTGGTTGAAAATTTCAATTGGTTACTGACCCTTAAAGAAAAATCACAAAATTTTTAATAATTATTATTTGACAACATATTTTGGTCCAACCTAATTTTTTCTGATAATTGTACAACTGGATCTTTCAGAATTTGATGAAATCATTTTAATTATGGTTTCATTTGCTTTTAAAAATCACTTTTTAGTTTGAGGTTATGTCAAGCGATCGACACTTCTGAACCAAAAAAGTCCATTAGTCGCATTTTTTCACAAAAAAGTCACACAATCCGAGCCCTGTAATATGGACATTGTATTGTTATAGTATTATTATAATATATTATATTTATAATATAAATATATATAGTATATGCATGAATTAGTAAACTTATAGAAATCCATGTTCATTTAAAAACTTCAGCTTTATATGCGATCCTTCCGCGCTATACACTGTAAAAAAAGGGTGTTAAATTTTAACTCCCCAGGGGATTCTATAAAAGTCGCACCCATTTGGGAGTTAATGCCAGGGGAGTTAAATAAAGAGAGTTAAAATTTAACACCCAGATGCTAACTCCCCTTGGAAAAATAACTCGCACGGGTGTTGATGAAGAGAGTTAGTAAATTAACTCTCTTTTGGAGTTGATTTTTAACTCGAAAAAATTTAACTCCTAACTTCCAAGTCCGTTAACTGCCCAAATTTTTTACATTGTACGAAAAGATTTAGAACTATGAACTTCCGATATGAAAATGGTTGATTTCATACACACTACATTGGTCTCTTCAAGTCTATACTTCCTGGTAGACCTTTTCATGTAAGGAATCAACATTACACAAGCGCGAAAAATATATAGCCTCTTCCGCACAGTGTTTTAACTTAATTATTTAATAAAACTAATATTGATAAATATCATGTACTAATATTGCATTAATTACATGAAATTGAAAATAAATGAAACCTCAGAAAAAATGCCATAAAAGAAAAGAATTAGTGCATAAAAAAGATGTTATAAAAATTGTAAAAGTGATAAGATATAAATCTTATTTATCTTCAAATTATTATTTTTTTTCAAAAACTTGTTTAAACCTTAAAAACGGCAAGATTAATAAACTTTTGAAAATTTAGGGTAGAAGTGCCGTTTGTGGCCACTGTGCCGGTTGTGGTCACTGTATCGGTTATGGCCTTTTTTATAAAATTTCCATTTAATTATTTACTGTAATTAATATTTCTTATTATAATAATATAGTACTATAAGATTATAAGTATTTTCTTAAGTAAAATACATAATTAAAATATAATATAAATAATTACAATAATTATATGCTAGTGGCCAAAATTGGTGCTTCTACCCTATTTCAAAACTTGGGTAGAATATGGCATAATGATATGAATTTTATTTGTTATGGAATTCGCATGCCGGATTCAGTCCGGGTAACTAACGTAGTTTTATATTACTGATAACACAAGCACACAAAAAAGTAAAAACCCAGAGGTGACATCCCCCTTATCCCTATGTTTTTGGAGTCACACTGAAAAAAATGCTTTGACATTAACAAAAAAAGTTTGGTTAGAGAATTCTTACTAATCTACAAATAAGGTTCCTTTATTTTAGCCATACGCATCATAATAACAATAAACACAATTTTGAAAAATATAGGTACTACTTTGACTGAATAAGATGTTCAGTTGAAACATTTATTTTATCTACTTTACATTGAGAATATTATTAATACTGAGTGATTTGTCTAAGATATTACCATAATTTTTATGTCAGTTTTGCCTATTTCTGGAGTTTTATCTGAAATTGCTTCTATTTGACTTTGTGTTTCGTTAAATTTATCCCACAATGCTAAATGAGTAGTTAATATACCGTCTAAATCGAGGCATTCTAAACCAGTTTGCGAATTTATCGTCTTTAAACAATTTTTCGCGCGAGTGAGTTGGCTTTTTATAGTGGCACGTGTAGTTAATAATCCCGAAAGTTCTTTAGACATGATTTTTTACTTTTGCCTATTGAATCAAAGCATAAATTGGAAAGGATAAAAGAAGAATTGGTAGTTCTCGAGACTTACTCTTTCTGCTTGGCATGTCACACGTGAATCAGCCTGAAAGTTCTTTCCTTGGATGAGAGATACGATATATAATTTGTTTTTGGCTTCCGATGATGGTGCTGATCTCCATCTCAAATTTCAGTTTTTGCTTCTGACTTTTAAATGTTCTTATGTAAAGACTCTTTAGACAAATGTTTGTATTGTACACGATCATTTAGCTTTTTAGTTATGTAATAAATAAAAAGTTATTACTTTATTTAACAATGTTATTAATAGAAAATTCTAAGTGTACATAATGATGTGTCTTGCTTTAAAGTCGGAAGACAGGTATCTATCAGGTCGTCTTTTCTTAGCCTCCTTTGAGGTCCTAAGGGTGAGGGAGGAGGGATTCTTCTTCCTTGATTGGTACAAATTTGGAAAAACCCAAAAAGGTGCAGTGCAAAATTTCCTACGACCACAAACTG
This sequence comes from Leptopilina myrica (nomen nudum), assembly GCA_032872475.1. Lineage (NCBI taxonomy): Eukaryota > Metazoa > Arthropoda > Insecta > Hymenoptera > Figitidae > Leptopilina > Leptopilina myrica (nomen nudum). Next base: position 12,879,083 of record CM065467.1, read on the forward strand.
GTAGGGTAGAGATTTGAGAGGTCTGCGTGATACCTGGTCATTTTTTGAGCTAAGTGTCTAATAAAAAAATAAAAAAAGGTTATCGCTTGAGGTATTGTTCCTCTCATCCGTATTTCGACAACACAAAATTACAGATGTTTTTTTCTCTTTTACACATTTTTGAAAATTGGAACCGGAGATAATATTTTCAATCATCAAATATTATATTTTGTTAATCCTCACTCTTGTTGATTTAGGCTAAAATTTAGGGCCGATTTCACCACCTGTGATTAGTGTAATAATTCGTGATTAAAGTATCTTAACCATCAGAATACGTTTCACCATAATCGAAATGATGATTAATGGAAAGTAATCACCGATTAACCTAATTATCAAAAATTGACTCGTTTAAGAACTTAAACAGCGATTTAACAGAAAAAATATTATTTTCACACCATATGTGGTGTTAAAATTACAAGCAATATTTTTAACTGACACCTATTGAAAATAAACACGAGTAATTATACATGTAGATTTGGACACATGTAAATACACGAAGAAAAGTTTTTACACGTATAATAATGTTGGCACTTATTAGGACCCTTACCACTATCAAATTATAAAATATAAGTAAAATCAAAATTTTGTCAGTGCACGAGCCATGGAACGCCCCAAAAAATAAAAGTAGGAGAGAGAGAGAGAAAAAAATTCAAGAGTGTTGAATATCCAATCAGATTTTACGAACTCGGAAAAAGTTGTGGTTAAATAATTATGTTTATCTTTTAATCGACAATCAAAATAAAAGTAATTTCCATTCCGTTCCACGAAATTTGATAATAAATTTTTAATCACTGTTTACATAATCCCATGTACTTAATTCTCAAGAACCCATATATTTCTACTGAGACCAATTGTGATTGGCTATTAAAAATATTCATGCTAGAAGAAGTTGTATCATTGGTGAAATCGCGAGGTTTTTGTAAAAATATAAAAATAAAAATCTGTAGGGGCGCTGGATGTGCTCTAGGCTGAAATTCAAAATAATATTTTTTAAACATAACCTACAAATATATTAAAAAACTCACTGCCAAGACTCGAGAATTATATCGAAGTCAAGAATCGACTACCCCGAGTCTGCGCAATAAGTTCTGTAATGTATTTGGAGGTTATGTTAAAAACTTTATTATTGTAAAAAAGTGGAATTATACAATGTTTCTTATTAATATAATGGTTTCAAAAATTGCTACAAATTTTACAGTCTAACGTAAAATCAGAATATATGTAGACAAGTAGTCCTTCAATCCAGGAGAATATGTTTTGAAAAATTTCTTATGCATTATTTTTTTAATTTTGGCCTAGATGACATCCAGCGCCCCTTCAGTTTTCAGTCAACATTCAACTCAAGAGAACCTATGGGCTGTGTTAAACGGAAGCGCACAACAAAATCTATATCGAAAATGATGACAAAATTTAATCGTAAAACTCGGCCATTTCTAATGATTACAAACCATTTCGATTTGAAGGTTATAATTTCCATGTCAATATCTTTGTATTAATCGCTCATTAACTTATTAAACGGTCAAATTTGGGCAATTAAGTTAATCGGTGATTACTTTCCTTTAATCACCACTAGAATTATGGTGGAACGCATTCTTATAATTTAGATTGTTTAATCATGAAATATTACATTAATTAAAGGTGGTGGAATAGTAGTAACTGTTAATCGTCGTTTAAAATATAATCCTAATTATTTAATCACGATATTAATTCTCCATGGTGAAATCGGTCCTTAATATTATTATCATGAGTAAATGCCTTATAACATAATAAATATAAAACTCACGTTAAACAATGGTTAAAATAGTGATATCTTATCACAGTAATAAACCCAACAATACAATATGGCTGTTTTAGACAGAATTCTCACAGTAATCACGAATAATTTCTTTCAGTGCGCTGAAACTAAAAAATACTACCAAAATCAAATCCTTTTCACCCCCAACCTAATTTACACATCTAGGTAATTGACAACGCAATCGACTTTTCGTGAAAATTCGAATTTCAACTTCCACCATGTGGGTTTTAAGGGGTTAAGGGTGGGATGATTCTGTTTTTGGTAGTTTTTTTTGGTTCCAGCGACCCAAAAAACATAGGAATAAACACCTTACTCGACTTTTATTTAAACTGAAACTCCAACCCCCGGAAGCAGGTGTAAGGGGGTGGTAGCGGAAAATTAGACGATGAAAAAAAATTTTCATGGTTTCAGCGACCCCAAAAACATGGGGATGATGGAGTGTGACCTCTCGTTTTTTTATTTTTTTGTGTGGCTGTGTAATTAGTGGCGTAAAGCGCTATTTTAGATTTAGTTTCATGTATTTATGAAATAAATCTTCGAAAGTAAATACATTTCAAATTAAAGATAATATTAAACCAGAATAAAAATAAGTAATATAAGAAAATAATGAACTTGAATATAGAAATAGTGCACACAAAATAATAGAAAGAAAAGGAACTTAGCATTTGTTTCTCGTCGAAAGAAATATTGTATAATAACAGTCAAAGATGTATTTTTGTCATATTTTATTCGTCTGATCGTAAATAATAATAATGAGCTTTCGCTCCGCGACGCAGAGCTTTCTCAGATAACAATTCTGCGAAAAAAGGAAAAAGATTGAAAAATGCTCCCTTCACAAAAACATGCGAATCTTATAAGCGTTAACCTCAAAACTTACCAAAACACGAGTAAAAAACAAATATTGCACATAATCTTATAAAAAACTCTCCTCCAACGAAAAAACATATGTAACGCCACCAACAAAAAATATTATAAATAAGCACAGAGGGATTAATTCAAATTTCGGATGCTTCCCAAATTCTTGCCTTATGCGATAACGAGAGAAAATAAAAACTAGAGTGTACAATCTCTACCCTTGGGAACACGCTTGATAAGCGATTGTCCCATTGTCGTCACCTTGGGTGAAGGAAGTGCGCCTCGAATCATCGGGGATGGAAATTTAAGAAATTAATTTAAATTTGCTCAGAAACCTTTTACGAGAGCACTCCTCGTTAGTCGCTAAGCGTGCAAGAGAGAAAGTTCTTTCGACCCAAGAACACCTGGGTAGAACTACACTTCCCTGGCCAGGATTGTACTCGCAGAGGGGCTCCTCTACCTGTGTATAATGCCCATAGGTCAGATCGTACCTGGAAGGGTCAGATCAGACCTCCGTATGCAAAACTTATGCATGCAGGTGGCCATGATGGCGTTCAAGAGTGAGAGATATAAGAAATTATTTTATCTCTTACACTCTTGAACGCTACTATGGCAACCTGCATGTAAAATATTTGCATACGGAGGTCTGAACGCTCCCTTAGGCTTGAAACGAGGTATAAAGGCTTGTTCTCTAAAGACTGGTGGAGAGCGAGTGGTGACAGGTGAGAAGAGCAGAGACAATCGACGCAAGTTTAATGCGCGGTTGCTACTCTCTCCTTACCTTCACGCGACTACGATGCATAGAGAAAATATAAATAGAGTAGGCAAGGTATAGGCGGTAGCGTGTATAATCCTAGCATTTGCCGAAAACACCCATAGAAATCAAATCGTTCAACAATTTTGGACCAATCAACAAGTGAGAATTTAAGGATGTGTTATTAGAGGTGTTACTCGAAGCATTAAAAACTACACGCAATTTTGTTGTGGAACTAGATTCTCTGATCACAGGATGATGAGGTAAGTAAACAACTTGAGTGGATTCATTAGCTTCGTCGATATTAATTTTTTGCATAAGACCCAGTTCTTCGTACTCCGTTATAAATTCAGAATATTAAGCTAAAAGTTTTGGATCCTGATTTAAACGATGCAGAATTCTATTCAATATTATACGCGCTCTATTCAAAGAATGATCAATGGGAATTGGATAATCCTCTTTAAATGGGTACCTAACCATATATCTACCTGATAGAGTTCTTTGATGTGTTTCAACAAAATTTTGCTCACATCTGATTTCCTCATCGGTCGAAAAAGACTTTTGTGAAAGCTCCTCAATTCGCCAAAAACGAGTTTAATCCCCATGAAGAGTCTCCAAGCTTACCTCATGATGAATCAAGATTGGAGACCTTAAGAAAGGAAACACATTTCTAACAGATCCCGATAGAACCCAACCAAAAATCGTGTTTTGAGCAGTTAAAGATCCCAAGACAGTATGTTTATGTCCCTCTATTAAACAGACTCCGATTTTATCTGTTCATAATATAAAATTTATTTCATGACTTTCAAATGGGTTCGGATCAGCCAAATCTAAGTTCCCGAATTCTCTTTTTAGTTCGTTATCACACACAATTGAACGTTTATAAGACGTAAGATGAAATAAAACTAGAGACTCCACGGTAATAACCTTGTAATTCTTGTTTTTTGGAATTAACTAAAAAATGTCAATTTTCTCGCGAAACCCATCTGAGAGCTACCGATTCCGTAAACTAAAGTATTAACGTTTTCAAATCTCGGGTTAAGAAGCTTTGTCGCCCTCTCGGAAACAAAGGAGCATTCAGATCCCTGATCGAGCAAAACTCTAAACTTTTGTGGTCGTCCATTTCCAGCTTTTACTTCAACCAGAGCCGTCGCCAGAAGGGTGTTTCCAGAAAATCCCGTAGAATCATTTAAAAGTGGAACAATTAATCCCTCCTTATTTATAGAGACATGATTCGCCCCGACAGAAGTCCTAGCAACAGATTGAGCCAATTTTGCCGTTTATGAGTTGACCGAAGAATTTGAACTCGCATAACCTAAAACATTGTTTTTCTTGATATCAAAATGTAAAAGAGTATTATGTCTTTTATGCATTTTGTACAAGTTAATTTACTAGAGCAAGAATTTGGCCTACGGCCCGGAGTTAAGCAATTGAAACAACAGTGATTTTGCAAAACTATTTCTTTACGTTTTTCGACAGGAAATGATTTAAATTGTAAACATCTAAATAACGGATGATTCTCTTTACATAACACACATTTTGAGCTCGAAGAAGCAGCGTGACTCTTTGTTGATTCGCGTTATCAAAAATTCATCAAGTTTTAAATATGTTGGATAATTGGTCGAAGAGCCAAGCTGCATCTCCCACTCTTTTAACGATTCCGAATCTAATTTCTGAATAGTAATAACAAGTTGTTCATTTCATGACCATTTAGCTTCCTCAATATATATTATTATATATAATTTTAAAAGTTAAATAATTTTAATAGTTTATTAAATATAATTAATAAACCGGGTAAAGTACCCTGAATCAAGAGGTGCAAGAGAAGATTTGTCCACAAGAATCGGTGACATACACATACACACACATACATCCGGACATTTGTTCCTCTCGACGAATTATATATACTACACTTGAAAATTTGTAAAAATAATTGATTTTAAAAAATTCGGAAATCGACATCACTATAAGGCTTCCTTTATGAGGAAGCAAAAACAAGCATGTCACTCCATTGGTCAACGGGCCTTTTCAAATTTTTTAAAGCTTATATTGATTCATTTGTTGTATCTCTAAGATTTTTTAATTCGGCTATTGCATTAGCATTAATCACCGGAATCCTCATGATCGCAAGTGGGCAAAAATTGAAGAACGTTCATTATTGTATCTGGAATTTAACAATTCCCATGCTGTATTAAAATTAGCATCAGTTACCGCTACATTTTTTTTTAATTGACTTGCTTCTTCCCTCAAGGAAGTCTTTAAATACTATAACTTAACAACGTTAGATAAATTTTCATTTTTAATAATTAAAGCCTCAAACAAATCACGAAAATTCTCCCACTCACTATATTGTCCAGAAAACTCAGGTAGGCTTACTTGTGGTAATCTAACGCAAGCGGTTTCAAATCTTTGAATAGTCTCATTTGAAGGAACCTTATTCGGATCTACAGTTATCTTCAATCCATTGAAAATAATCGTCTCGCTGACATATGTAAGAAGCGTAGAGTATGTTGAATTTCGTGATAATGACAACAATCAGTGTGGCTATGAGAAGAATGTTCTGCTGCAGTCGCCTTGAAATTTTTCTCTTGTTATTTAACAGACCGTAGAATCCCCTCTTGAAGTATGAAATCTCAGCAACCAGACGACGATTATTTGAATTTAAAATTGATCATTTATTTCATTTGGTTAAATCGGTTGATCAATAATTAAAATAAATAAATAAGGATAAAAAGTATGTGAGAGATATTAATTTAGAAAGAATAATTGACTGGAATTCTTTCTCGTTCAATTAACTGTATAATCGAAGGCAAACAGCAATAATAACAATCCTTTTAATTCTACTCCAATCCAGATATTCTTTTAGAAAGAAAAGTCGACTTTTGCACTGAGACTCCAAAATTTTACGGTAACGTAAACTCCGTTTCAATATGGTCTTCTCCTGCAAGGTATTTCTCCTTCCAATTGGCAACTTGGCGTCACACTTTCTCCTACTTAGTGAGTATGATTCTGACGTCACAGCCTCTCCCCCATGATTTTGGCGGGATCTTGAAGAATTGGCGTTCTGGCTTGGCAGTAGATTGCAACCGAAATTTTTTTTGACTTTATTTTAACTTTGAAGCATGCAATTAATTAATTAAATGCAATTGTTGAACTTAATGTTTATAGAGAGAACGCAGTTTTCCCAAATCAAGAGACTTGGACTCAAACACTTTTATTACACAAACAAAGTACAAATTCCAATTTTCAATTTCGTCAAAAGAAAAAATTTTGACTTTCAACAATGTCATTAAAATTTTTAATTCACTGCAGTAATAGTTTTCACTACAATTAGGTTTCACTTGTCCAGCACGTGCATTTTATTAAGCCAAATCCGGCTCGAAGGACCATATTTTAATTTGGAATTATTAAAATAAAAGTTTAAATATTTAAGTCACTTGAATTTAACAGTAGTTTATTTTCTTAAACAATCAATGAAGTTAACATTAATACTTCACATAAAAATCAACCATTGCGTCCTTCGTTCTCTCACATACTGACTAAATAATGGCGAACAATCCACTAAATTTTCCAAAATTAAGGAGAAATAAATTTCATAATATTTAAGAAGGCGTGATGCCTATTATCAGGCGTTCAAACTACAAAACTCTCAACATTCTCAAACAGTATGCATTATAATTGTAAAAAATATATTAATATTATATTCACAAACAAATGGTACATTTTAGACAATATTTTTTGGTTATTGCCATGGTAAAATCGACAAATGGAACACCCTTGGCAATTGGTACACTTACCCTATATAATAATGAAAATTACTCTTTATGTTTGCTTATTAGAAAAAAATGCATTTTAATTTTGGACAATACTAGTCGCAACGGCAATAATTGCCATTTGATAGAAATTAGCAACTCTCAGAACTCGGTTACGGAATTAAATTTTTCTACTGGATACTGAAAATGAAGAATTTTTAAATTCTTTACTAAATAATAATTTGGTAAAATTGTAAGTACATTTTATGTGACTAACTTAGAATTAATAAATTACTTTTTGTTTTTACGCGTTCCTTTAATTTTAAATTGATGTATCAAAAGAGTTGGAAAAGTCAGTGGATTCATCTGTACGTATTTTGTCAAATAAAAGCCCATCATTTTAGCCCAAGAGAATGCAAAAGAGTTATCAAAACTAGCACAAAAAATCCTAATAATTCCTGCATCCTCTCTAGAAATAGATGGTGACTTTGTCTTCAAGCAACAAAACTTAAATGACGAGAGATTTGAAAAACTCATCAATGTGTATTATGATTTAAAGATTCGCAATGCTGTTGAAAGTTAAATTTTTTAAATGAGAAATTACATAACATCTTACCGAAAAATGTTGAAATTATTAGAGTTTATTTAAAAAATTTTTAAAACGAACTAAAACATTAAAATTAAGATATTAAGAGTTATTTAATGTTATAAAAGTATAGATATATTTGTATTTGTAAAATTCAAAACAAAAATAGTTTATAAAAATTTTATACCAAAGAAAGTTATGTTTTTGTATTTTCCTATTGTTTGTAAAAATGTTACCAAATTTATAAAGTAAACATTTATTTTATTTATACAAACGAATAAATTTTATTTAACAATTTTTGTGTACATTGGATTTTAGAGCATCTTAATTATAACAATATTAATGCATCACAATTGGGTAGAGTTAATGACTATTTAATAAACTGATTGAATGGAGAAGGCTTAAACAAGCTTGCAAGATTGAATCGAAAAATGGTCTATTTTCTCAATATCAAAATATAATATATTTGTAATGGCAACAATTTTTTAAGAAATATTTTCTCGAATTGTTATTCAATAATATAATAAAATAATAAAAAGTATTACTTGAAAATATAATTATTTTGAATAGTCTTCGCTAATGTTAGAATCAGTCATTTTTAAAGTGTAATAAATATGAATCAACTTTACGGAATTTTCGATGGTCAAACAGTTTCTTAATTTTTTGTGAACAAAAGACCACTGAGAAAATAAGCGTTCAATGGCAGCTGTAGAACAAAGTATTCTTAGCAGCAGTTTTGCCAAATTAGCTAATTTTGGATGGTTTGCTTCTGCCAAAATCCAAAAAGTGTGTGGATCCTTCACTTCTTTTTATTTTAAAGTATTCAAAATACCTTGGTCATTGGTATAAGCAGTTTTGGAGCCTATCTGCTGATGACCGAAGAGCGAGGCCTGCACTTCTGACTCCGGCAGAGATTTCATTCGTTTCATACATGATTTCTCGTTCCTCCGTAGGTGTGATCAAACGAATTCTCCATGGCCAAAAGTGTTTTTCCATGGCTTCATTTTGAAGCCTTTGCTGCGCCATGATACCAAGCATGATATTCCATACTTCGGCCTATGGCCCATGGAAGTAGAATTCGAATTGACTTCTGTTTCTATAAGAAAACCGAATTGCAGTATTACAGTATCAGAATCAAAATAGGAAGTAAATTTTGTTTCATTACAGTATCAGAATCAAAATAGGATGTGAATTTTGTTTCGTTACAGTATAGGAATCAAAATAGAAAGTAAATTTTGTTTCGTTACAGTATCAGAATCAAAATAGGAAGTAAATTCTGTTTCGTTACAGAATCAAAATCAAAATACATTAATAATTTCGTTTTGTTTTGGAATATCGTAACGAAATCAAAATTTGATTTCCGTGACGGTCCCTGGTATAAATTCAATATTTATTCAAATGCATTTTCACCATAGAACATGGGTCATCAGGACTACAAAAGAATTATAGGAAATTATTTTTAGCATTATAGACATTTCCTACATAAGACACAAAAAGGATAGCAAAACGACTTACTGCATTATAATGGAAAACATAAATAATAAATTCTTATTTAATTTATGTTTTCCATTATAATGCGGTAAGTCGTTTTGCTATCCTTTTTATGTCTTATGTTGGAAATGTCTATAATGCTAAAAATAATTTCCTATAATTCTTTTGTAGTCCTGATGAGCCATGTTCTATGGTGAAAATGCATTTGAATAAATATTGAATCTATACACAAGAAAAACTACATCTTATTGGACCAAAGACCACAAAAAATTACTCATTTTATTATTTATAAAATTAAGGTCCTTTAAAAAAACTTCAATTATTTAGTAATAACTAATCACTCGTCTTAGCATGTTTGTGATATGCAAATTTACATATTTTAATTTTTATTTAATTTATTTTAATTTACTAAAGTGATGTTTATTTGTTGATTTTAACTAGTGACCTGATGATAGTGGCGAATGTGATCACCGAAACGTTGTCAATTTTATTAAAAAAGTGAGAGTTAGTGTCTTTTCTTTCACCTTTAAAAATCTTCCAAAAATCAAAAAATATTTTATTTACGATTTAACTTTACTTAGTTTATTATTATAACTATAAAATGCAATTATATACAAGTATTGCCATTTCATTTGTAAGTCAATCATATATGTTTAAACATTTTTATTCTATTTGACAAAAGAAAACTTTTATTACTTTTTATTCATGATTATTTACCTGCGATTTTCCAACCGTTTAAGGCTAGTATTTTTCAATTCCTTCTTACAAAATAAACATTTTGCAACTTTTTTATTACTGTCAGGCGAAGTCTTGCACTCGAAATTCAATTCCGTATACGGTATTGGCTGACAGGCAGTTTTTTTCCTTTGAGACATTTCAAATCTAATCATTTTCTTTACAATTGTTTTGAAATTGTAAGTTTATGAGGTGTAAAAAGTGATGTTATCAGCATATCACACTTTACTTCACAAATTCATCATATCTGACATGTATGTTACTTTTCTTACATTTGTTACAGTATGTTACCTCATTTAGGTAACATACGTCAAAAACCTCGAGTTACGCGTAACTGCGCAACCCTGACAGTGTTCATATTGTTCCTACACGTCCCATAGACAATTGAGAGAGTCGGACGGAGCTGCTATATATTATCACATAGCCAGGGATGGGTAAATGTAACAAACTCGAGGTTTTTTACGTATGTTACATGTTTGTTACATTAGGAACATTCCAAAAAAATTTGGCATTTTATAACAATTTTTGATTAATTTATGATGGGTGAGAAGTTTCCTCACCTGCGACGGATGGCGTTACAAAAAAAGATGCGACGGATGAAGGGTTAATTTTGGACTAATCCTGTTAGTGTTTTAAAATTCTCGGTAAAATTGAAACAAGAGAAGGTAAGAAAAAAAATTGTGGCAAATTACCGAAGAAAAGAGAATTTATGAGAATATACGAGAATATTCATTTAAATGATTAATAACTGACCTGTTAATTTAATAATATGTATTTTTTTAGTATGTAGGTTAAAAATAAAGGATGGAAGAGTTATTATATGAAATTACATAATTTATTATTCAATATATAAGCTTCACGTAAGCTTCTCCACAATAGACACACTTGTATATGATATAGTATCTCCAACTGGATTTATTTGTGTAAAATACTTCCAAACCTCACTTTTTGGAAGAGGCATTTGACCGATGTTAATTAATTTGACTTTAATTAAACACATTAATTCGTGAATGATTAACCTTCCTACGGTTAACGTAGAGTATACTCGGGGTGTATCTTTCATTTATTTATTTAAAAAAATTAAATTCGAGAGTCATATAAATAAAACTCTAAGTGTAACTTGAAGCTAAATAGTTGTATTTAATATCAAAGTAAATATGAAAAAGTCAAAATTAATTTTAACAAAATTATAATTTTTTTCTGCAAAGTGGAAAAATGATATAGCCGTAGAGGTTTAACATGGCGTTATTTCAAGGATGATATGGCAACAAAAAGCCTAAGCAGAATAAAATGGGAAATAAGAAGAGATAGAAGATATTTCTGTCCTTTTTTATCTCATGCTTACTACAGATTCCCGTTTTATTCTGCTAGGTCTAAAATTCACTTTTATAAAGAAAGTCAAAGTGATAAGTCAATGAAAAAGCGAGGTTATTTTGCGTTTGCGAAGAATACATTCTTTGCATTGCTTTTCGAATAACCTGCTTGTCATTGTATGTTGAAATACTAGTAATTAAAAAAAAAATTTAATTCTCTAAGATTATCGGAGAAAAAACGAAACGGTAAATTACCACAATCTTCTTTCTCTTCCTGACGTAATTTACCGTCTTTAGAACACTAACTCCTGCTATACAGTGCATAATTCAAATTCTGCGCCAAACTTATCTCATTGTACCTTTATTTTATACTACCACGAATTATACTTCTTCTTTTAGTTCTAAAAAATTGTTTAAAAACAATCTCTTCTCAAACGCATGTACATCGAAACAGTACCAGAAACGGAAGCCGAATTCTACAAAATAATTGTATTGAAATCTTGAAAATTATTTTTGTGTAAAAAGTATCAATTCTTATAAATAATTGAATTTTAAAGAATTTGAAATTAAAATTGTTTTAAAATCCTAATTCCTGAGAAAAAACAAATCCCTAAGAAAATAATGACATTTTAAAATATTTTGAAACGATAAATTATTTCTTAATATTTTAAATTAAGTAAATTAGATTACAATTCAATAATTAAAATAGGTTTTTAAAACTAAATAAAAAAATTTCGTTCTTTCGAACCTTTGAAACTTTTGGTGACATTAATTTAATTGTATAACTAAGTAACTTAACAATTTTTCTTCATTCTTAAAATGGAATAAATTGAAAAATTAAAAGTTAATTTAAAATTTCAAGGTAACTCCAGCGAAATTTCTTCGTACTGCATTTGGAATTCGAGGACTAAGTTCGGCATACATATCAAGAGTATTTTTGAGAACAGAAATGGCTTTGAAAAGTCGAAATGTACTAATTGGCTCGAGATCTCTGGCGAGGTCGCGATCTACTGACAATTTACCCACAAGTCAGTCGCAAGTCAACATACAAATGATGTCTCACACCCTCACCATAAGAGAGGTGAGTACAAATTTAAACAAAACATTTTTTTCTAGAGACAAAATTTTAAAGTCAACGATATAATTTATTATTTATAAATATTTAAATATATTTATAATAGTATCTTAATAAATTGTTTACAGGAAAAATATAATTATGTAAGAATTAAACAGTTTTGCCTTCTCTTATTATTTTTTGTAGAAAATACAATTCTCAAAAAAGTTAAATATTAAATTTTGTGGAAATTTTAGTGGTAAAGACACTGAAGCATTTAAAAAAATTGTATTTTTATTAGTGAAAATGTGTTAACTTTTAATTATTTATAATTTGCACACCTCTAAAAATTTATTATTTTTAATCGTTTTTTATTCATTTAAACGACATTGTACTAAAAGGATATTATTACAATGTGGTTAAAAATTATTTCGTGGGTGGTGGGCAATGTGTAACTAATAACTTGGTGTAGGGTCAAAAATTGTATTTGTACACTTTTTAAAATTGTTCTAGACGTCATGTGTCCAGTGTGAAATGATTTATGAGCAAAAACAAAATATTCTGTAAGCGAACAAAATATAAATCCATAAAAAGAATTTTAACGAAAGAAACAATTAGAAGGAATTTTTATGAAAACAAAAAACAAAACAGTCATTTTATGAAAACAAGAAAAGGATTAAATTGAAAACCATACGTAAGAAAAAATGGATTTATCCCAAATTTTGTTCGCTTACTCCTCAAGTAAAATATTCTTTAAAATTAAGGAAAGACTGTCAGATATAAAGATTTTTTTTGTTTTGTTTTTAAGAAAAGCATTTGAAAAATGATTAGTTTTGTGCATGATTTGTAGTAGATAATTTCATTGATGTATTAAAAAACTAACACAATGTTTCAGAAAGAAAAGTATTTTTTTTCTGATAAAAAAAAGTAATGAAAGGCATGATACTGATACTTGCAACTCGTATATACTTTAGAACAAGTATTCGAAGATCGAGAGACAATTTAAAAACAATTTTTTACAATTTATATATATATTTCTATAATTCTGGATTTTCTTTCTTTGAAAAAGACAAACCCCTCCTTTGTTATATTATCGGCAGTAAAAATAAAGAAAAAGAATGTTAAAAAGGGGTTTAGCATTGCGCAAAAGAATAAATGCGCATTGTGCCGATAATATTTTCAATGATTAAAAATTTGTTTTCAGAAAGAATGTGAAGACACGTACAAAGACAGGGTATTGTATGATTATATTTTTGGAAGATGTGCCGTTCGTTTCATGTGCTACCCTTTCTCCCTGAAACTTTTTTGACTCAATACACTCACATTATAATCATTATTCATTTTTTGTGACACTGGCGACAGCTTTGTTACCTGTTTATCATGATTGTATTTATCATTATGCGATTGCCGCTATTTTCTGTTTCAACTTTTTTTTTCTTTGGAGTGATATAATAAAATGATTTGCAGTGTTTGAGAGGCGTATTAATCATGTAAACGCAAAGAAAAAGCGCTATTGGCTTTTAATGTCTGATTGCGTTTTCGTCTACACTCGTCGTCACTCGGACGATGTATTTTTATGGAAACGAAGAAATTCTAATTATCTCTTGGTGTTTTATAACTTTTCCTTTTTAATAGAATTTAGTGTACTACATTGCTTAAATCTTTCATGTATATTGTATTTACGTTGTTAAATTATTTTAATTAAATTAATTAAAAACTTTTTTTAATTGGCTTTTTCAGATATCGTATCAACTTTCTCGACTTTTCTCTTAAGAATTATAAAATTGACAATTTTTTTGTAGAAAATAAAACTTATTTAGATTTTTATAGTCTGGAAAATAACCAAAGTTAAGTTTCAAAAATTATTAAAACGTAATTAAAATTAAATTAAATTAATTAATTATCTGAAAAGATAATTAAAATTTTATTTAAAAGTAATTTACTTTTTATTTATTAAACAGCATTTATAAAGAAACTAATTTTAGGACTTTTTTATTATAATTTATTAAAATTCAATTATCGTAAAAAAAGGTAAATGGAATTTTTTGAAAATTATATTTTTTGGATTTATTAATAACATTTTTGGACAAAATTAGTATTTTTGTTTCGAATTAAAATTCTTTAAAAGACTGATTATTTTACAATATTTTTTAAAAATTCTACTAGTTTTTATTTATCCTATTTGGAATCTCTTCAATTTTGGATAATTGAAAACATTCAAAAATTATTTTGAAATCCTTTTAAAAACTAATTTTATGAATTTTTAGAATAAAATATTTTTAATAATCGGTTCTTCTTTTAATTATTTTACGTTTTTAATCATACTTTTAAAGAATGAATAGTTACAGTTAAAATAGTAATTCATAGAAATTTTTTTAAATTCAATTGTTTTAAATATTTTTCATTACATTTCAAACTTCAATATTGATTCAATTCTTATAAATTCTAATGATAAATCTTCAAATGAAAATTAATAAAAATTAGTTACAGTAAATAATATTAAATCATTTTTTTTATTTAAGGGGACATTTCAGTTCAAAATGTGAAAAAAATCGATTTTTTATTGTTTTTATTGTCGGATTTCATATAGTGTCAAGAATACTCTCCTAAAATATTATTGCAAAAGTCGAAGTAAAACAAAAGTTATACATTCTTATTCTTCGCTATGTCAAAGATGTTTTTGTATGCGGATAAGCAATCGAATGATTTAAATGTTTTCTCATTTGCATCTTTTAAAAAAGGCAAACAAAAATGTATTTGGTGTTGTTGATCCAAAATTAGATATCAAATTTTCAAAATTCAAAATGGCGGATCCAATATGGCGGAAAAGAAAATTTTTTTATTTTAATTTTTTTTCGTCCTTCATATTGCATCCGCCATTTTCAATTTGGAACAAATTATGTCATATTCGTAATCAGCGACCCCAAAAACCCCCCCGTAACGATTATCAAGCAAATCTAATGATTTAAAAAAAATGTCCGCCATATTGGATCCGCCATTTTGAATTTTAAAAATCTGATTCCATATTCGTAATTAGCGACCTTAAAATCCCCCGAGTAACGATTTTCAAGCAAATCCGATGATTTTTTTAAGGCCATGAGGGAGAAATTGCATGAAAAAAGAGTTTTCCCGCCTCTCATCTCACTTCTAAAGAATTAAAGATAGCTTGTTCTGATTTATCAGGATAATTAGGGGGATTTGTGCTAATATAGAATATTCTCGAAATTTGCAAGTAATTTTTAAAATAAATATTGAAAAACGTAATTACAAAAGTTGCATTTTTAGCGAAAGTGGGGGACAATATGGCAGCGAGCACACAGACAAGTGGATCT
Organism: Leptopilina myrica (nomen nudum); assembly: GCA_032872475.1. Classification (NCBI taxonomy): domain Eukaryota; kingdom Metazoa; phylum Arthropoda; class Insecta; order Hymenoptera; family Figitidae; genus Leptopilina; species Leptopilina myrica (nomen nudum). Next base: position 12,894,789 of record CM065467.1, read on the forward strand.
ATGTGTCGGTGGTCAAGAAGGTGGCGCCAATTCTCGGTAGTGACCGCGACTTGAACTACGAAAATGTCGCAACTTCAAACGACTCCACTTTCAATCGTTAATAAAATAATTTCCTCGCAAAATTATTGTAAAATCGAAGATGAGCGCGCCTCGGAGAGCCTTCCTCTATTACCCCTCCAAATATGAAGCCGAAATATTTTATCCTCTTAAAATGAGAGCGCGATACGAAACTGTTAAAAACCCAGTTTCTCCAAAGTTTAAACAATTTTTTCAATAATTATTTATCAAAATTTTGCAAAATTCCGAGATGAGCACCAATTTCAGAACGTTTATCTATATTTACTAAAAATTCCCGACTCAAAATATTCTTTTTAAATGAGAGCGTGATCACGAAAACACTATTTTTCCCGGATGCCCTTAAATGTGAAAACTTATGAACAATAACTTTAAATGCGTTTTTCTCAAAATGTCTTTTTTTGATCTGGTAAGACTCATACCTTGAGTTCTTCTACAGCGATTTAAAAAAATCAAACGGCTTTTGATTCAGCGTCATCATGTCTATAAGTGGAACATCAAAAAATTGAAAATTTCCAACTTCCCTTTTTTATAAGAGAAATTCTGAATAAAAGCACCTTTTTTGCATATTTTGGGGAAAAAGTACTTTAAAAAAGGGATAATATATACTAAAAAAGCCTTCTTTTTGCCTGTTTTGAACTGGAATGTCCCCTTAATATGTAATTACTTTTATTGTAGTTTTCTTAAATTCAATTATTCTCCATATTTTTAATTAAAATAAGTAATTAAAATTTACGTACAAAAGTTATTAGTTTTCTAAATTGTCCCAAAGTTCTTTTAAGAAATTTGCTTATCTTCAAAAAAAAGTAAATTAAAAAAATTAATTTTTTTATTATTTATTTAAAAAGTAATATTTTTTAGAATTTCTAATTAAAATTATAGAGAAATCAAGTATTTTTATAAAGAACCACGCACAAAATACACAGAACTCGGATCGAGAAAAAAATTTTCATTTCAGACGTATTTTCAACGAAAAAAACAGGTAGATGCTTTTAATTGATCTAAATATCGCGTCCATGGACCCTCAGCCACAAAACCATGAAGCGACCATTTTTTTCAAAATATGAAACATAATACTCAAACTTTTTCAAGTGACTAAAATCGCCTGAAACACGTTACACCTCCCGTGGGGCCCGGGCACAGAATAGGCCCCTTGCGATCGGCTGCATGTCGTAAGAGGCGACTAAATGAGACTCAGAGTGGTGCCACTGCTTGCGGTTAGTACTCGGTTCGTCCCAGGCTTTCTCGCAGAGTAGTGGCTTACGATGATGATGGGCAGTGCCGTGTCGGCCCGGTAGGTCTAATATAGACCGACAAACCTAACTTGCCGAAGCAAGAGTGGTAAGACTCTTAATCGGTACTCATACCAGAGTACTAAACGGTACCATGGTGACCGGTCCGAGCCCGGGGGACTTGCCGAAAGGCTTGTTTCCTACCGGTCATTAGGTTGGACTCGTGGGGGCAGTGGTTATAGCCTACATCGGTTAAGGTTAGTGGCGCTATGAACAGACCGAAGCTTCGGCAAAGGTCTTAGTACTGGCGCTTCGACATGTGAGTTGTGGTGCCAACTCGGGTGGTTACCTGCAGAGTGACCAGGGATTGGAAGGGTCCCGCCCTTCACGTTCTTACTCAACTTTGTGGAATCGGCAGATGGTCACATGATGGCCATCGACGTTGGAGAGCGTGATCTCTCCCCGTTACGCTCGTAGGCGAGCCGTGTGGAAAAATACGCGTATGCGGAGATGCTGCACGTATACTCTAACTAGGCGATGAAACACGTTATTCGGGTATTATTGGGGTCGCTTTTTACTTTTGTAAAATTTAATCTAATTACCCTGAAACTTTTTACTTAGGGTTTTTCAGGGTTATTGATTATGAATCTGACGTCATTAAAAATATTCTAAATTGCTGATCCAATATGGCAGACGAAAAATTTTAATGACGTCTATTTTACTTGAAACTCGTCACTCCGGGTCGTTCTGGGTCCCTGCTTACGAATATAATGTGAGTTTCCAAATCAGAAACCTGGAAGTAAGAAGTTTCAGGGTTATTTAAAAAAACTTCATGACAATTCCAATATGGCAGAATTTTTTAACAATTGTTGCAATTTGAACTTTAGTAACACTTCGGTTATCCGAGCTTTTATAATCCGACATTCCGGGTTATCCGAGGCAGCTCTTCCTCACATTACTTTGGATAATCGATGTTCTACGGTAATACTTTTTACTAGTGGGATTTCAACGTCGCTAATTACGAATCTTATGTCAGTTTTTCAAAATTTAAGATGACGGTTCAAATATGGCGGACGACTTTCATAAAAATTTTCTGCCAAATTTGACGCCTCCCGTTCATATAATGCTTATTGAAAAGCTAATGCCATATACTTCCTATTCAAGATTCTGTGCCATATAGTTCTTATTCGATGTTCCAGGGAATATAGTTCAATATTATTCAAAATGTAATCCGACATAATTTTTGCTTCCTCGTGAGGAAGCTTTGTAGTCGTTTAATTTACAAAATTTTTAAAAATCCTTTTGACAAATTTTCTTCTATATGGGACTATGTTATATAAGACCCTGAACAATTGTCCGGATGTGTGTATGTGTGTGTGTGTGGATCCCGTTTTTTATGAACACGATAACTCGAAGAGGTTTCAACGAATTCGGCTGAAAATTGCTAGGCATATTTATCATAAAAATATCTTGAAATGGATTGATGGACATTAAAAAATCTATCAAAAAAAATTTTTTTTTACTTTTTTCCAAAAAAATTTTTTTTCAAAAAAATTTTTTATAATTGAATATTGAAGTTAATATACAATAAAATCTTCTTCTTTGCATCAAGATGAATCGATTGGAATATATAAAGTATAAATTGTATGAGAGTTTATAGAGGTAATGACAATTAAAGCAAAAAAATTACCTTTTTTTATCAAAAATTTAGTTCTTAAAAACAAACTAAAAATCTTCATTTCATCAAGACGAATCGATTGATGTATAAAAAGAATATATTTTATTAGCATTAATAGAATTAAATAAAATGAAAAAATTCACTTTAAAGCAAATTTTTTGCTTATCGTAAAGAGGAAGCAAAATGTTCATGTAATAAACATCTTAATTCACAGTTTGTTTCCCTTAATAACAGGTGGTTCACTTGAATTTTTGTCAATATTTGAATCAATAAAATATTGATTCTTACAGGTAATATAGGAATTTCATGATTAAAAATCATTTCATAATTTTAAGTTTGCAAAATCCAATATGCATAAACTACGTAAAATAAATTTTGCTGACTTGATATCAATTAACAAAAACTACAAATCCATTAATCATTAATTGATGATTGCTCTTAATCATTGTTTCTGAATCCACATAAAATAAATTAAAAGAATAATTTTTTTATATTTTATTTTTGGCTTTGCAAAAATTACATATCCTAATGTATATAGATTTGTAAAAGGATCTAAAGGAAAATGTTTTATGATTATTCAACTAAAAAATTATATTCTGGATTTTATTAATGTTTAAATATTATTATAAGTCACTATCTATAAAAGCATAAATATTAACCTTCAATCAAAAAAAGAAATGATTTATTATTACATTTGAATAAGAATTATATCGGATTACATTTTGAGTAAGACTTTTATTATCCTAAAACTTGAATAAGACTTTTATTACCCTAAAACTTGAATAAGAACTATATGGCACAGAATCTTGAATAGGAACTATATGGCATTAGCTTTTCAATAAGCATTATATGAACGGGAGGCGTCGAATTGGTTCCGCAATTTAGAATATTTTAAATGACGTCAGATTTGTAATCAGGAACCCTAAAAAATCGCAAGTAAGAAGCTTCAGGGTTATTAGATTAAATTTTATAAAAGTAAAAAGCCACCCCAATAACCCTTGAGAAACGTGTTTCAGGCGTTTAAGAACTTTTTTCCGTTGAAAATACGTCTAAGGCTTGCAAATTAATTTTAAAATATAATAAAAACTTTAATGTTATTCTTTATAAATGCTAAATAAATGTAAATTGTAATTTATTTTTAAGTGAGTATATTAAATGTTTTTATTCTTGTACGTATTTTTATTTTTGAAAAAATTTGCACGTTTATGTCCCATATAATGTTTAAATTGTACAAGGAATATTTGTTATTATTCTTTTTTTTGTTTTTCACAAAACTGAGCTTATGAATTATTCTGCCAGAGCTTTTCGATTTTATTATTATTATACATGTAATATATTAGAACAAATATAAATTATATACAATTAATGAAACGAAATATTTTTAACTAAATTTTTGAAAATATATATATATATATATATATATATGTAGAAAGGTAAATACCAGGTCCGCTACTTCTAAAATACAGAAATAGTAATTTTGAGGAAGGATGCATCACCTTGAATTTATTATAATGCATCCTTCCTCCAAAATACTATATTAATAAAGTATTATGGAGGAAGGATGCATTATAATGAATTTAAGGTGATGCATCCTTCCTCAAAATACTATATTAATAAAGTATTTTGGAGGAAGGATGCATTATAATAAATTCAAGGTGATGCATCCTTCCTCAAAATACTATATTAATAAAGTATTTTGGAGGAAGGATGCATTATAATAAATTCAAGGTGATGCTATCCTATAGTGGCACTATCGGGTCAGACCCGATAAGTCGAAAATGGCCCGGTAATGACGTCTACGTATATGTATCGGACCTGGTATTTACCTTTCTATAAATAAATAAATAAATATATATATATAAATAATATCAGTCGTATATGTAAGGTATCGCATCCCCAATTCTGGTTATATTAACTAGAATTCTAGTTAACCTAACCAGAAAAGTTTTGGTTAGGGCATATTTTTCACGAAATTCTAATTAAAACTAGGATTTCTGGTAATTCCAAACAGAATTTTTTTTCAGTGTAGCTCAACCTGTACCTACTACCACAAATACAGTCGTACATGTGCCAAATCGCAGTGGTGGTGGTGCTATATATAATACAAATAACGTCATAAAATAGAAGCTATAGTTCATAATTGTAAAAAAACGAGACGGTAAAATATAAATTTTTTGTACATTTTGGTTCGAAATGTATTCGTGTATTACATATTAGTTTTTGGAAAAAATCTATAAACAATTTATGTTTATATTTATAAAAATGTAATCCTCCCCACACATTACGCACGTTTTACATGCAAAAAAACTTAACTTTGATAGCGGATATCTTTGGTTCGGTGCGGTGAAAATTCTTCAAATTTTGCAAATAATTCAAGAATGATACTAAGAACGTATGGCCAAATTTAAAAAAAAATCTATAGAAAAGCGTTTAGGGGATGTGATACCTTAATGTTGAAAATAATTCCAATGTCGCTCTAGATTAGTTTCCTCGTTGTCTCATCTCATCTTGAATTTTTCGTTTGTGAATTATTTATATTTCTCAAGGAAAAAATCATCTTTTCGCATTTCGAGATCTGATTTTTTTCTAAAATAGTTTGTTTTTTGAATTTTCATGTCTCTTCATCTTCTGTTTATATGTATTATTTTCAAATTCAATTGTTTATAGTTAAATTCCTTTTATAAACAGGAATGAAAAAAAGAAAATTATTTCCAAATGGATGATTTGAATCTATGAATAATTTACGTTTACAAATTCGTATGTTTTTTGTCCTTTTGGTTTGTAATTTAGAATATAAAATTCTAAATTGTTAATTTGTTGATTGTATTTTTTTCTTTTTGGCAAATAATGTGAATTTTAGTAAAATCAAAAATATTTAATAAGGAAATTATAAGTATTGAAAGTTTCTGAAATTTCCGACGATTTTTTTTTTTGAAATTCGAGCTTGTTATTATAATGTAAAGGTTTAAATTTGCAAAAATTATAACAAAAAAAGGAAGCATAATATTTTTTTGTTTGACGACTACGTGTTGTCTTGTGTTTTGCTGCTTTTCTGGAATGATGACGGTGTAGGGTGCACACAGTCCTGGACCTCGTGCTCTTTCTATGGGTATTTACCCCATACAAAGTATTCGATCTCAAATTCTAGATATGCCTGATGTAAGTACTCACGGTCGATTGTAGAATGTTGAAACGAAAAGAAATTTTTTTTTGAACTTTGGTATAATTTGTAGGTCGTTTCGTCGTAATATTGCGGCATGATTATTTTTTGCTCAGCCTATAAAAATTCTCTCTTTCTCTCTCTTTTTCACGTTTTATTTGCTCATTATTCGTAAATCTAGTTAGCTATTTTTCATATTATTGTTATTCCATTTTCTTATTTTTCTCTAGAGTAAAATTATTTATTTTTTCGCAATAGATCAATTATTCCTCTGTTGTTTTTTTGCTTCTCGTTTTCTTGCGCGTTTATTTGGCGAAATTAATTTTTCAATCAGTTGGTAATATTTTCTTTCAATTCGTCCCTCTCTTTCAAAGGTAATAATAACCTTTGTATTTAGTTAACAATTAATTTAATTAATTGTTGTGAAATTTAGTTCATTTGTATTAAATTAAATTAATTAATTTGAAATTAATTTAATGCTTATTAAATTGATTTTGTTATTTTGAAATTGATTTAATTCTTATTAAATTTATATGATTATTTTGAAATTAATTTAAAATTAATTTAATTTGTCTTGAAATTAAATACGTAAGAATTTAATTAATCGTCAACGAGTTAAAAGAAATAGAATTCTTAAAAACAATTTCTAACTTTAAGAGCAGAATTAATATTAATATTAAGGGTTTATTTATTTCTGACCTTTGGCTCTTGAAAAAGTATTTTTTCGTTGAATGGTGGAGGCTTTATTAATTAATAATAGAAAAAATAGGTAGCAATTTGGTACTTAGAGTTTTTTAATTAATGTAGAATTATTTGACTGGCTTATTTTAATAATTAATAAAAATATATTTCTCAGAGTAATTCATTTTTTGTATTTGTACAGAATACTCTCTTTATCATTTTGCACTTTTCTTGCTTTTATTCATTATTTTTCTACGTTGAAGTATAATTCTACTTATAATTGTACTTAAACAATAATTTCTTAATCATCTCGAAATAATCACTACCTTTCCATCGCAATTTCATTTCTTTTTCTCTTTCTGTTTATTTCATTTTTTTATCACTGCATTTTGATTTGCAATTTGAAATTTTTTTCTATGCATGAGGAATGCCGTTGGATATATATTATGAATTTTATTTAATTTAGCATTTCAGTATTAGAAGGAATAAAATGGATAAATTCTCTTCTTGCTCGAAGAAGATTTTTTATTAATTTTATTCTATTTTGCACTGTCGATTGTCGATATTGTATAAAAAAAAATTTTTTAAGGAGAGAATAAATTTAAATTAATTGGAATTGAACTAAATTTACATTAAGCATGACGTTTTCTGCAAAATTATCTAATGTTTGCTTTTTTAAAGCATTTAAAATTTTTTTTAAATAGTAATCGATGTGAAGATTAAAATCTAGGGAATAATTGAATAAGAAAAACATTAATTTTGGATTCCTTTTGACAGTTGTTCACACTTTGGTCGTGGCTGCCCGTGAGGATTACCATGTATCAACCAATATTGCTGTATACCACTGAAGAACATGGCTGTTCGTTAACAACTTTTTATGTTCGAGTTGAACAACATGAACCAACTCTTCTTATGATTAAAACATGCAACAATGAGGTAAGGTGATGAATTAAAATAGCACTTTGGGATCATTCATAAACTACTTCTTTTTTGGAAATTTCAATTTTCAACCATCAAGAGCCCCAGAAAGCGTCGTTTTTTCCAGAAAGTTATCTTTGTTAACTTCCCTGCACCTCTACACGGAAAACTTTTTTCAAGAGTTATTTAGAAACTTATTCACGAACTCAGGATATAGAAAAAAAGAAATGCTACAAAACTGTAGATTGCAATATTATTTTAAGCTTTTCGGGAATAACTGTAGTAAATTTCTGGACAACTTGTTGAATTTTCTTGAAAAAGTCCTGAACTGGTTTAAGAATAGAAAAATGTGAAATTAACAAAAAAAAAAAAAATTGCCCGCGTGAGTAGTCGAACTTGAGACCTCGAGACTCAAGTTTTTTATGCTACTCGGCTGCAGGGGCGCTTTACGATACTGTCGTTTTATATCGTATTTAAAGCGTTTAAAGCCAAGTGTCGCTGTATATCTATTGGTTATGCTATGCCTTCTTTCTTAAATAGTTCGAGACTTTTTCAGCGCGCAGTGCCTGAAGTACTAAATTTTTCCCATATCCTGAATTCTTGAATAAATTTCGTAATACGTATTGAAAAAAGTTTTTCCGTGTAAATGACCTACTTTTTGAACTTCACAATATTAACTTCCAGGAAGTTAAGCACGTAATTTTTCTGAAAAAATTTAAAGAAAACTTTGTGAAATTTTATAATGCAAATTAAAGAGAAGTTTAACTGAAAATTTTTCAAAAATTTATCTCCGCCAACCCGTGTAGAAATTTGTCGTGGCCTTCCTAGTGTTAGCCTACAGCTAGACAGTTTTTGTCGTGGAATTTTATTTTCAAATAACTGTACTGGTCCCGTAAAGTTAATGTACAGTTTTCCCTTCATTTCTCTCGATATTAAGACTGTCTAGATTACCGGCATAAGAAATAGAATAAGTCTGTCTAGTAGGTGTCATTAAATTCGTTATAGTAACTAGTTAGCAGACCAAATCTTGTACCTTTATTTCGTATGTAATACATATTCTTTTTTATTTTGAAATGAACTTTTAAGAAATATAAATCAATTCTCGGTCTAACTAAATTTCTGAAAATTGTAATAAAGTAAAACTAACATTATCTGAATTTTATTTAAAAAAAAATTAAATTGTTAAAATAATATTACTCGCATTTAATGTACAGGTTTTAGAACTATATTTGAATAAATTATTCTTTAATTTAGAAACAGATTATATAGGTTCTCATAATGTTATAAAAATGATATTTTTTCTCATTGAGATCAAGACTTCAAGGGAATAGTAAAGAAATTTTAATTGTTTATATGGATTACCTGTTTTTAGATTCAAAACAGAATCTAAGCTTTTATTAATTTTATTATTTTTGACATTTTCTTACAAACATGAATATTATTGAACAATATTATAATTTTGATGATCAACTAGACAACAATAACACGTGTAATATAATAATCTAACACTGCTACCTGACTGGTAGTATCCCTTCCAAGTCTCGCGTTCGTCCCCTTATTTTATGTAGCCCTTCATTTAACCTTTATGGGAACAGTATATATTTTAATATCGTGGATTTGTCTAGGAACGTTCTATTTTATTGGAAAGAGACTAGACAGCCGGCCTGTTTATAATCTACATGTTTCTAGCGTCACATTCCTATTTCGCTTCTGCCCAGATTTTCCTTCAAGTTCATAGACAGAATCTAGCGAAACTAGGCAGTTTCTCATATTCATCCACTATAAATTTCTACACGGTGCTGTCTGGAAGATAACAGTTTATTTTTTTAGTTTTTAGAAATTTTAAATACTACGTAGTTTAAAGAACAATCTCATAAGAATTATCTACGTTAATAATCGTTAGTTAGTTGTTATGTTTGCTGTTGTTTCTTAACTTTTAAAATAATATTCTTTTTTAGATGTTTTTAATTATAAAATTATTGTACTAAAAATCATTAAATTCTTGCAAAGTATTTATTAAAATATTTGAAAATAATTGGATGCATTTTAAGAATTTTATCAACATTTTATTCAAAAATTGATTTCTTTCAAGAAAAAGTAATTAAAATTGTATTAAAAGTAATTTAACCCGTTGACTGTAGCTGACGCATATATGCGCAAAACTCAGAGTGGCCAAAAATGTTCCTGAAGCACATGAGGCATTTTACATGTGAAAGGGACCTTAGCTGCAATAGACAAAAGTTGTATAGCTAGGCCGGTCCCACGAGGTTTTTGTCGGTAATGCAGATTCCTACTTACCGACTGAAACCTCGTGGAACCGGCCCTTGGTGGGGGGTCCTCATTTGCATATATGCAAATTAGTTAACCCTTTTAATTTGTATGTATGCAAATTAGTTAACCCTTTTAATTTGTATGAATGCAAATTAGTTAACCCTTTTAATTTGCATGTATGCAAATAAGTTAACTCTTTTAATTTGCATAACCCTAATTTGCATTCGTTTTCTATTGTTAATAATTTACATATTCCCAATTTGCATATGTTTTCTATTGTTAACCCTTTAAGTTTATGCAAATACCACCCACTTTTCACCCACCCTTTTTAACTTTTACGCAAATTTCACCCTTTTAGACGTGGAATATGCAAATACCACCCACTTTCACCCCCCTTTTTTTGCATTCTACCTAACCTGTATACATCTTGTACTTTGCAAAAACCCCTTCCCACCACCCACTCACCCGTTGCCTATGTAAAATACATTGCTTTTAGTTAACCACCCCCTCCCACTCACCCACTTTTTTCCTTTATATTTTGTATACTACCACCCACCACCACCCACTTTGTATAAACCAGAAATTTCAAAAATCGTATAGAGAATCGCGAGGGACCAAGCGTTCGCGAGATACCGCGCGGGCGCTGTGGGTAGTGGGAGTGGGTGGTGCGGTAAGGCCCAGTGCGCAGCAGAGGTGCGCGTTGCGGTTACCGCGTTGAGTGAGTGGATAGTTCCATGCGTCAGACCTTGCTGTCTGACTCATGCAGGGTGCTTCACTGGCGCTACAGCACCGTAGGGATAAAGGTATTGTTCAAAAATATGTAAACAAGTTTCAACTTGCCTATTTTAAAAATAACAATAGTATTGTTTAAAAATCTTAATACAAGTTTTAACCTGCATCTTGAATAGAATACAGACATTATCTAAAAAACCCTTTAGACAGGTTTTAACCTGCCTGTAGATAATAACAAGGACATTTAAAAAAAACCTTTTAATGACTCTTCCTTTTAACTTAAAGTGGAGGTAGTTGCGTGCACAGTTATTAAAGTGGGGGTAAGGAGTTGAAGTTAAAGGTAGGTTTACACCTAAGAAACATGAAAAATAAAACTAAAACATAGCACTACAATTAATAAAATATCCATACTTCGCACACATTAAATCAGATAAAAATAGCAATAAGTCCCTTTAATGTTACCAGATATTTAGTAAAGAACTATCTAGAGAATCAGGCTAACACTCAAAACCTAACCCTCTAACTTTAGCTATTCAGTTTTCTCAGTGTGAAGAAACAGGGCGAATTCCTTGTAAACAACATATATACACAGAACACATTTTTTGTGATAGGTATAGGATTTCCCGCTCCATCTATGAGCCACGGTTGTAGTTTCCACAAACGGCTAAGTTTGGAGAATACACAAACCAAACTGTGTGTTTCACAAACTGCAACAGACGAACTGCAGGATTTCTTGGTGGTATTACAGATAGATTTGTGCTACACCCAAATCAGCTAGTTGGAAACACTACACTAAAATAAATGCTTTGACATTATCAACAATAAAAGTTTGGTTCGGAAATTCTTAGTAACTTGAAAATAAGGTTCTTTTCATTTAGCGAAACGCATCATAATAACTAAAAACACAATTTTGAAAAACATGAGTACGACTTTGTCTGACAAAGTTATTCAGAGGAAACATTTATTTCATCTATTTTAAGTTGAAAAAGTTATTAATACATGTATAAATTATAATTTTGTTTCAAAAATTTATGAATGACAATATCAATCATATTTAAATGTAACTCTAAGATTTTTCTCTTTGTATTACTATAATTTTTATGTCAGTTTTGCCTATTCCGTTTTTTGGCTGATTCAACCATACTGAGTGTCAGTATTAAAAACCCAACTTTCGTGTATGAAACAGGATGTTAGGTGCGTTTGTTAAAAGCGTTGTGCGTAGACGTATTCGAAACAAACAAAATGGAATGGCTAAAATAGTGATATCGTATAACAGTAACAAATCCAACAATACAATATGGTTGTATTAGCCAGAATTATCACAGTAATCACGAATAATTTCTTTTAGTGTCAACTCGCCTGTATAAAGCACAACTTAACCTATTCGTACATTCTACAAAAGACCTTGTGATTTTCCCAGGACATTTTTTCCGTACATGTGTCCTGACGTGGTGGATGGGACCATGCATTCAAAAAGTGAGATATACAGAAAGTGTAAAGTTGAGCCTTTAATTAATAACTTTTGCTTAAGCAATGCATAACCTCTACACCGACGATGCTTTTAATATTATGGAGTTCTGCAAAGACTACGCATTGCTGAAGATATATTTATCTATTTTATCTCTGTTAAAGTCAAAACAAAAGTATGTGAATGATATGTAAGATAGTGACTATCTGCATGTAAAAAAACTTCAAATTGACAAAAGTTTTATCGTCAAGAGTAAAAAAATGTATAAGTAAAAACAATTTTTGACTTTTGTATATCAACAAACAACTGAAAAACTGTATAGAATTGTATTAATAACTAAGACTTAATTTCTTTAAGATTACGTAAGGTTCTTTTCACCTCGTACGGATACATATAAAATTTAAATTACAAGTTAATAAATTTAACCTGAAAAAATTGAATTTCTTTTAAATCTTTAAAAATATGAATTCATGTAAAATATATATTACACTGAGAGAGCTTTGGGTTAGCAGTAGACTGCGGTACAATTTTAGGCACGTGACAGTCCTAAAGTAGTTAAGCTGCTTTGGTAAGCTGCTCACCAACATTTTTAACAGTCACACACCAAAAATTGTACCGCAGCGCACCAAAACTGTAGTGGAGCCGGTGTCACATATGTTGTTCCGCTACAGATCCAAAGGTCTCTCAGTGTACATTTTGAGGTTATCATGCTTATACTGAGTTAATTAAAAACGATTACAGTCCTAACACTCTAACATTCTAACTACACTGCAAAATCAAGAGTCTCACTTTAAACGTTTTGTCCCCATATTTGAAACAGATATGTGTCTCATTTTAAGACGTGACAAATGTCTCACACATTTAGCACTGCATTTTGAGACACGTTATGTGTTTCAAGTATCCGTCTCATGGTAAGAAAACGTTTTATGTTTCTTATACGCACTGAGTCACCTTAAATGTCTTCAAATGAGACACAAGATAAAATTAAATGTCTCAAAATAAGATAGATTTTGTATCTCAATGGTTGAAACACTTAAAGCAACCCATTTTAAGACATGACTGAGATACCAGTTTATGCAGTGTAAGTGCATTGATAACATGGTTTCATTGACATTGTGATGTAACTTTTTCAATAGTTAACTGTAATATTTTCAATGGTTAACCTTAACTTTACAAAAAGTTAACTTCAACTTTTCAAATACTTGACTTCAACTTTTCAAATAGTTGACTTCAATTTGATAGGTATAATTGTTTTCTTAATACAAAAAGTATAGTAAAAATACAATCTTTGTATTATAAGGGCACAATGATACCAGTCAAATTAACATTAACTTTTCAAAAAGTTAACTTTAACTTTTCAAAAAGTCATCTTTAACTTTTCAAAAAATTAACTTTAACTTTTCCAATAGTTAATTTTAACTTTTCGAGAAGTTAACTTTAACTTTTCAAAAAGTCAACTGTAACTTTTCTAAAAGTTAACTTTAACTTTTATAATAGTTAACTTTAACTTTTCAAAAAGTTAACTTTAACTATTCAAATAGTTTGACTTCAATTTGACTGGTATCATTGTTTTCTTAATCTGCAGGTATAGTTGAACACTTTTGAGCTTTACTGAACGTACGCTGGAAGTTCATATTTTATGGAAATAATGTTATTTTACAAAATAATTAAACAAGATATGATATTCAATATTTTAAAAATCATGTTGTCCGACTATAGATGTAATCATTTTTGAGTAGCGCAATGAGTATAACAAAGTTTTATTGATAATTAGTAATAAATATTAAATTTTATACATGGAGAGAAATTTATAGTAGTGGGTAACCACTACTATGGTTAGGGTGACAATCTTTAATGCTACATATACGGACATCCTTGTAGATTGTAGTATACCGTATAGAAATTTCTCTACTTCGCTTCATTTAAAAAGCGGCGCTGATGAGAAATTAGTAAGGCCAACCACACTAATAAATTCTAGATAGGTGATAATCGGACACTGACTAGAATGCCCTCATCTTCAGATAGGGAGATCTATCTGGATCCATGTGTATCCCTATTAAATTTTTCCAACCGGTTCTGACTAGAATGCCTCTTGTTAAATTTACACATTCTGATATTCTACTCAGGTACCAGACAACGCGATCTACTTAGAACCTATGTTTTTTAACATCATCAACTGATATTTCAAGCGTGTCGAAATTAGAAAGGTCGTGACGAATTTTCTTAGTTTGTGCCTCACTGCCGAAAGAGAATCTATTCAGGGTCTTTTCAGATTTCGGACTGGATATTAAACAATTGGAATGATTTGTATTATCGTAGGAATAAATATTGAATTTTGGTTTTCTATCCCAAAAAGTTAAGTAATGATTTTCAATTAAGATCAAAGCTAAATATCTTAGTATACATAATTATATACATATACATATATATAATTTCTTCTTTCAACAAGTGCAATCAGATTCTGTAATTAATTCAAAGGTGAAAAGAATTAGGTACAATTATTACTATTTGCATTTAATTTAATACAGCTACTTAATTGTTACAAACTTTGTATCAACGATCACTGAAACGGGAACTGTTTTGTACGAGAATCCTCAGATTCATTCCCAAACAGTTTTTAGGATTACTGGCGCGCCTGCGCCGCGTTTGTTCAGTTTCTTCGTCTTTGATATACTCGGAAGTCTGGGTGTAGTTCGTAGTGTCCGTCGTGCCTAATTATTTGTTTTAAATAATAAAAATTTTAATTTTAAATATAATAGTGAGTGTAGTTTTGTGATAAAGTTCTATTGTTACAAATGAATTTAGAAGAACATCTAAGTGAAATGTTTGGTCTCATTTTGGGGTTAGGTGTGTGTTTATTTTGTTTTTTGCCGGTTATGTAATACCTAATTGTTATTATATTTTATTGGAATGTTTAATTTAGGCAACTAAATGTAAAGTCTAATCAGAAATAATATGTAAAAAATAGAGAATACTTTAAATTTTAAAAATCTTTGCATTGGGATTTTTATTTAATCTGTAGAATATTTAAATATAATCTCTTTCTTTAAACGTTTTAAAACAAATTATTTTAGTTAAGATGGAAAAGGACTTGTATTTAATTTTTAAAGAGATTCAACGTTTAAATATCTTGTGAGAAGTTTTATAAAATTCAAAGTATTCTAATATTTTTAGTTGTTTCATTTTTCAATTTTATATTTAGATTCAAATTAAATATTCCATCAAAAGTAAATATTTTGACAAATAAAAATAATAATGTAGTTCATCAGAAGATCTGATCACATTATAGTCAGTATGAGACTAGGCACTAGACTTGTCTTGGACTCCGCCCAGAAGCGCCTATCAATATGTTCAGACTGCTTTGTTCCTCGCATAAGTGTGCATAAGAACGAAACCATGTTAAGTCTACTGACGTGCTTTAAACCTTCAACCATTCATTTCCCTGTTTCTTATCTTGGAGCCACAAATGTAGACAAGTTTGGGAATGAAGTTTCAAAAAAGTCGGCTACTTTTCTTCATTTTTTCTATAGTCGGACATCTGTCAGATATTATGGATTTATAAAGTGAAAAAGAGTTTTTTCTTGCTTCTTGCTGGAAAATTGAATTAAAGCTTATTAGAAGTTAAAAATATAATATTTAAATTCTACACTATGAGAAATGGATAGTAAGAAGGAAATGAATAGTAAAAAATTTAAAATTTTAGACTGTCCGGTACTAGGGAACAATATCAAAATTGCAGTATTTTTCACCAAAACTAAATTGAATTCAAAAAAAGTTTATGAAAATATTGTATTTTTGTTAATTGATTTTGGTGTTATATATTGTAGAGTTAATTAATTCAAAAATAAAGTCATACTTTTTTAAGTAGTTTTAATTTTATTTTATGAAATAAAATTAAAAGTGTCCGGAATTATAGGACTTCCCCCCCCCTACTTATGCTAACTCTTTGATTGCAGTCACTATTATAGCAAGTATTGTCGAAGTTTAACGTGAGCGCATGCGTTGACTATGACAGTACGTTTCCATTCTATTGAAAAAACTCGTGAGTGTTTCCGAATTCATCTAAAATGGTCAATTTTGTAAGAAAATATTTCAGTGTTGTGGAGTATGGAATCTTTGATTCCAATTTTTGTCAGTTAGTTAATGATTTTTGTTTGAGTTGATTAAAGACTATACAATTTATACATATGGAGCATTTCATGTCAAGTGATCAAGGTGGAGAAAAATTTTTCTCCAATCGTAGCAAAACTTGGGGCTTTTGTAGTACTCATAGATAGTAATTTTTCGTGAAAATATTTTTTTACCTAGTCCAATATTTTCCGAGGGGGAGGGGGTTAAATTTTTGTGTTTTTCAGTACAATGCTTATTTCAATAACTTTTTACTCTTAAACAATTAAACATACGAATTTGGCAAAGTACATTTTGGAAAGGTTTTTTCATGCTCTTTCGATTGGAAATAAGCATTTTGAAAAAAAAAATTTTTGACTAAAAAAAATCAAAATTAAAAATAAATTTCAATTTTTGGGGGAGAAAGACCCAATTTTTTTTTTTTTTTTTTTTTTTAAACGAAAGCTGAGGTTTTTTCCTAAAAGGACATATAAATGGTAAAGTGGGACTAGAATGTTTAAACATTGAAAAAAAGAGTTTTAAGCTCCGTTTAGGAGAAAACTCTTTTTTTCAATGTTTAAACATTCTTGTCCCACTTTACCATTTATATGTCCTTTTAGGAAAAAACCTCAGCTTTCGTTTAAAAAAAAAAAAAAAAAAAATTGGGTCTTTCTCCCCCAAAAATTGAAATTTATTTTTAATTTTGATTTTTTTGGGTCAAAAAATTTTTTTTTTTCAAAATGCTTATTTCCAATCGAAAGAGCATGAAAAAACCTTTCCAAAATGTACTTTGCCAAATTCGTATGTTTAATTGTTTAAGAGTAAAAAGTTATTGAAATAAGCATTGCACCAAAAGACCCCTTGATCACTTGACGCGGAATCCCCCATATTTATAACCTCAAAATTTTAAAGGATTGAATTTTCTTTTAAAATAATAGGTTAATGCTTATACAAATTACTTTCATTTCACAATAAATTTTTTAAAAATTTTGGAAAATCTGTGAAATTTGTAAGTTGAATGAGACTTCCGATTATCGGCCAATAGAACAGCACTGACTGGTTCAAAAGATCTGAAATAGGTTAACAAACATTTTCCAACTAATTTTTCTCTGAACACAGATACTTTTTACAAAATCTGCATTCATACACTGAATAAGCGTCTTCTAAATTATAATCACCAAAAGATTGTTTCAATCCATGAGTAAACGTTATTGTAAAATGAAAAATTGGAAAGTAATGTAATTCAAAGAATATGACAGCTCAATCATTGTGCTCTCTATGCATACTTCTACCCTCTTCTGGCCATTGGCAATAATCTCAAATCGTATAACATTTTTAATATCAAAGATTGTTACCTTGACAATCAAATTTTAACAATCTTCTAATAGTAAACCCCGTGTGGAAATTAAAAATGAGCTTTAATAAGACCCTGAATAGATTCTCTTTCGCCAGTGAGTTTCAAACTAAAAAAATTCGCCACGACCTTTCTAATTTCGACATACGGTATACTACAATCTACAAGGATGCCCGTATATGTAGCATTAAAGATTGTCACCCTAACCGTAGTAGTGGTTACCCACTACTATAAATTTCTCTCCATGTATAAAATTTAATATTTATTACTAATTATCAATAAAACTTTGTTATACTCATTGCGCTACTCAAAAATGATTACATCTATAGTCGGACAACATGATTTTTAAAATATTGAATATCATATCTTGTTTAATTATTTTGTAAAATAACATTATTTCCATAAAATATGAACTTCCAGCGTACGTTCAGTAAAACTCAAAAGTGTTCAATTATACCTGCAGATTAAGAATACAATGATACCAGTTAAATTGAAGTCAAACTATTTGAATAGTTAAAGTTAACTTTTTGAAAAGTTAAAGTTAACTATTATGAAAGTTGAAGTTAACTTTTAGTAAAGTTAAAGATAAATTTTTGAAAAGTTAAAGTTAACTATTATAAAAGTTGAAGTTAACTTTTAGAAAAGTTAAAGTTGACTTTTTGAAAAGTTAAAGTTAACTTCTTGAAAAGTTAAAATTAACTATTGGAAAAGTTAAAGTTAACTTTTTGAAAAGTTAAAGTTGACTTTTTGAAAAGTTAAAGTTAACTTTTTGAAAAGTTAAAGTTAACTTTTTGAAAAGTTAAAGTTAACTTTTTGAAAAGTTAATGTTAATTTGACTGGTATCATTGTGCCCTTATAATACAAAGATTGTATTTTTACTATACTTTTTGTATTAAGAAAACAATTATACCTATCAAATTGAAGTCAACTATTTGAAAAGTTGAAGTCAAGTATTTGAAAAGTTGAAGTTAACTTTTTGTAAAGTTAAGGTTAACCATTGAAAATATTACAGTTAACTATTGAAAAAGTTACATCACAATGTCAATGAAACCGTGTTATCAATGCACTTACACTGCATAAACTGGTATCTCTGTCATGTCTTAAAATGGGTTGCTTTAAGTGTTTCAACCATTGAGATACAAAATCTATCTTATTTTGAGACATTTAATTTTATCTTGTGTCTCATTTGAAGACATTTAAGGTGACTCAGTGCGTATAAGAAACATAAAACGTTTTCTTACCATGAGACGGATACTTGAAACACATAACGTGTCTCAAAATGCAGTGCTAAATGTGTGAGACATTTGTCACGTCTTAAAATGAGACACATATCTGTTTCAAATATGGGGACAAAACGTTTAAAGTGAGACTCTTGATTTTGCAGTGTAGTTAGAATGTTAGAGTGTTAGGACTGTAATCGTTTTTAATTAACTCAGTATAAGCATGATAACCTCAAAATGTACACTGAGAGACCTTTGGATCTGTAGCGGAACAACATATGTGACACCGGCTCCACTACAGTTTTGGTGCGCTGCGGTACAATTTTTGGTGTGTGACTGTTAAAAATGTTGGTGAGCAGCTTACCAAAGCAGCTTAACTACTTTAGGACTGTCACGTGCCTAAAATTGTACCGCAGTCTACTGCTAACCCAAAGCTCTCTCAGTGTAATATATATTTTACATGAATTCATATTTTTAAAGATTTAAAAGAAATTCAATTTTTTCAGGTTAAATTTATTAACTTGTAATTTAAATTTTATATGTATCCGTACGAGGTGAAAAGAACCTTACGTAACCTTAAAGAAATTAAGTCTTAGTTATTAATACAATTCTATACAGTTTTTCAGTTGTTTGTTGATATACAAAAGTCAAAAATTGTTTTTACTTATACATTTTTTTACTCTTGACGATAAAACTTTTGTCAATTTGAAGTTTTTTTACATGCAGATAGTCACTATCTTACATATCATTCACATACTTTTGTTTTGACTTTAACAGAGATAAAATAGATAAATATATCTTCAGCAATGCGTAGTCTTTGCAGAACTCCATAATATTAAAAGCATCGCCGGTGTAGAGGTTATGCATTGCTTAAGCAAAAGTTATTAATTAAAGGCTCAACTTTACACTTTCTGTATATCTCACTTTTTGAATGCATGGTCCCATCCACCACGTCAGGACACATGTACGGAAAAAATGTCCTGTGAAAATCACAAGGTCTTTTGTAGAATGTACGAATAGGTTAAGTTGTGCTTTATACAGGCGAGTTGACACTAAAAGAAATTATTCGTGATTACTGTGATAATTCTGGCTAATACAACCATATTGTATTGTTGGATTTGTTACTGTTATACGATATCACTATTTTAGCCATTCCATTTTGTTTGTTTCGAATACGTCTACGCACAACGCTTTTAACAAACGCACCTAACATCCTGTTTCATACACGAAAGTTGGGTTTTTAATACTGACACTCAGTATGGTTGAATCAGCCAGAAAACGGAATAGGCAAAACTGACATAAAAATTATAGTAATACAAAGAGAAAAATCTTAGAGTTACATTTAAATATGATTGATATTGTCATTCATAAATTTTTGAAACAAAATTATAATTTATACATGTATTAATAACTTTTTCAACTTAAAATAGATGAAATAAATGTTTCCTCTGAATAACTTTGTCAGACAAAGTCGTACTCATGTTTTTCAAAATTGTGTTTTTAGTTATTATGATGCGTTTCGCTAAATGAAAAGAACCTTATTTTCAAGTTACTAAGAATTTCCGAACCAAACTTTTATTGTTGATAATGTCAAAGCATTTATTTTAGTGTAGTGTTTCCAACTAGCTGATTTGGGTGTAGCACAAATCTATCTGTAATACCACCAAGAAATCCTGCAGTTCGTCTGTTGCAGTTTGTGAAACACACAGTTTGGTTTGTGTATTCTCCAAACTTAGCCGTTTGTGGAAACTACAACCGTGGCTCATAGATGGAGCGGGAAATCCTATACCTATCACAAAAAATGTGTTCTGTGTATATATGTTGTTTACCTCTGCTGCGCACTGGGCCTTACCGCACCACCCACTCCCACTACCCACAGCGCCCGCGCGGTATCTCGCGAACGCTTGGTCCCTCGCGATTCTCTATACGATTTTTGAAATTTCTGGTTTATACAAAGTGGGTGGTGGTGGGTGGTAGTATACAAAATATAAAGGAAAAAAGTGGGTGAGTGGGAGGGGGTGGTTAACTAAAAGCAATGTATTTTACATAGACAACGGGTGAGTGGGTGGAATCTGCATTACCGACAAAAACCTCGTGGGACCGGCCTAGCTATACTACTGACAAATTTTACAGGAAAGACATTTAAAATAGAGCCACTTTGATTGGTAAAGACGTTTCAATGAAATTCAACCCCACAACTCACTACACATTGATAATTGTCCGTGTTACACGAAACGCACAAATTGTACGTGCGTGGACAGCGTAGTAGTATTGGAAAGTAGAGGGGCTGATTTTCTGAATAACCTAGTGTAAACACTCAACAAGCTCATTTTTTTAAACATTAATTAGCCAAATTATCCGCGCGGGAATGTTGTAGTACCCTGGTTATTGTAAACAGTTTCAATTTCATGAAATTAAAATAGTGATTTTTAAAGAAATAATTATTTGATACTTTCATTTTCAAATTAAAAATAATCTTCATTACGAAAATTTCAATTATTCTGAAGAATAGAGGAGGTAAAAAAATTATTATAATATTCAACTTTTTGAACAAAGAATTTAAATAATAATTGTCTTACAGAAATTTCATTTCTTTAAATTCGCTATTACTAGAAATGAAAAAAGTATTCTCAAAAATTATAAACAAATTTTTAAAAAAAATTCTATTATTTTTAAAAAATAATCGAAATTTAATTATTTTCTATATCTAGTATTTTTTCATGAAATTTCCCAAAATAATTAAATTTATTTAAAAGAGTATTTTCAAAAAACATTTCAAAAAAATCCATTTGTTTTTGAAAGAGGTGAACACTTCAGTGATAGCGTTTTTAAAATATCGAAATTTTGAGTTTTTATTTTTTCCTATATTTGATACCATTGACTGGCTTCTCAGCGGTCAAGCCGAGCGAAGATCGAGTTATTGGACTGAACTCCTCAATTTAGGCGGTGATACACACTTATTGCACTCTCGCTGCTCACCTGGTTCGTTGAGACAGGGCCGAATAAGCGGCATATAGAGTGGGTCACATTTGGAGCCCTTTTTAAGTTTTTTTAACTTTAGATAATATTGATTAAAAATTTGATAATTGTCAAAGTTAATTATTATATATATATATATATATATATATATATATATAAACTAAGGGGGCTTCGTTCCCCTGCACGCCAACCCTCTAAATATTTCTTATATTTATTTTAATTTTTATTTTCAAATCATGTTCTCTTAATATAAATGCATAGTAATAAGTTAGAGTAAATTAACCCGTAAGTCAAAACTGCCCTTAAAATTGACACTCAGAGAAAAAGTTTATTTCACTTAACCAAACTGTTTAGTTAACCTATTTTATTTGTTACGATAAAACAATTTCGTTGATTTAAATAAAAATTTGGTTCATTCTAATAAATACGTCAAATTTGTTTGGTTATCCGAAAGAAATTTTTCATTTGAAGGTGTTTGTTTCATTTTAAAAAATTAGTGTTTTGGATAGAGAATATTATTTAGTTGAATGCAATTTGTTTGACACAACACACAAATTTGTTTGATTCAACCAAATCATTTTATTTGAGTCAAACAAAAATATTTGCTTGTCTCAAAAAGTACATGTGTGAATTTAAAAATGGCAGTCTCACTTGTCTACAGTCCGCGTTCGCGTCAAATTCATTATAGTTAAATCGGTAAATCGAAAAAACAAAATTATATAAGTGTCAGTTAAATAATTGTATTGTGTTCATTGTAAGAATTACTACATCTTTAATTTGTACCAGTGAGAAGAAAATTTACAATACGATTTTGTGAAGTTTTTAGTTGGTTATTTCGAATATCAATAATTATATATTAAATTATAAATTAACGAATAAAATATGAACTAGAAAATATTAAATTAGGAAATTCAAACATTATTAGAGCAAAATAAATAACAAAATTAAACAGACAAACAAATTTATTTAAATCAACCAAATACGTTTAACTAAAACTATTTATTTGAATCAAACAAATCTTTTCTCTTAAAATAAACAAATTTTTTGGTTACATAAAATAAAAATGTTTGGTTAAGTGTAATAACCATTTGGTTAATACAAATAAACGTATTAGAAGAAATTTTTTGGTTGAATCAAACAAATGTTTGTTTGACTGTATAGCAATGCATTTATTTGGTTGATTCAACCAAAATTTGGTTGTTTTGAACGAATTTTTTTCTGAGTGTGACCTACATTTTGAGGGTAGCATGAAATGTTTGTCAACTTTAGACGTTTAGGTCAATACTGCCCTCAAAATTGACCTAAATTTTGAAAATAGCAGAAATTATTCGTCAATTTTTGACATTTAGGTCAAAACTGACCTCAAAATTGACCTAAATTTTGAGAGTAGTGGAAATTGTTTGTCACAATGTATTTTTAGTAAACTGACTACTAAAGTGGGGGAAAAAATGGCCAATAGACGAGATTTATAATTTAATAGAAGTTTTTATAATACTATATGATCTCTTTTTTTGCAATATTTAGTAGTCAAGTTATGAGAAACTCGCCTATGATATACGAAAGAAAGTAGATATAGAAAAAGTGAATGCCAAAATTTTATTTTTTATATTCGAAAGAATGATATTTTCTTCGCGCCGCGTTTACAATTTAGTAGTCAAACGAGCACCGTTGTTCGTGTAGTCACACATAACCACTCAATCTCATATACATGTGCTCAAGTCAAATTGCTGCTGTCGTTCCACCTGGTTCTCTTTTAATAATTTAATAAAAACAAAAAGTAATATATATCGTTGGAAAGGTGATGAAATAAGCTTTCAGCGCATGTAAATGTCGAGCTTGTAAGTTCAAACCGAAGAGCAGGGTAGCTTAAATGAATATGAATTTATTAATGATTTGTCCCTCCAGATGTTTAGTCCAATACTCCAGTTTTCAGTTTTTTATATGAATTTTCCAAAAATTTATATAATTTTTAGTCACAAAATGATTGAACCCGGTCCTGCCGACAGGACGCTTTTTGCTTTGTTTAAAAGGCTACCAAGCCTAGGCATATAAATTTAGAAACTTGATATTTACATCATTGGAAAGCTTGTTTCATTACCTTATCAACGATATATTTGTTTTTGTTTTTATCTGCTTCCATAGTAATTTTATATAGAAAATTTGAAGAGAGTTTTTATTCAATTGGCCGCAATTTTGATGATTAACATTAAAAATTAAATTTTTTAAAATTAAACATATAGGTTTCATTCTTTGAACGTTTCTGAAGAAAAAGAGACTAGACCGGCCAAAATATTTAATATTATTATTTTAAAAAGTCAAATATGAGGCGTTATTTCTCAAACGTCCCAGTCCAAAATTATAAGTCTTTGGATTGTGTTGGTATTTTGGGAAATTGTTGCCCTATATGAAAGTAATAAATCTGTAAAATATTAGCTCTTTAAAAAAAAAATTGTAGAAAGTGGTGGGGGTTAAAGTTCTGACATTTTAAGTAACACTGCCATTTTCAAAACCATGTAACTTTTATAAAACTTTATCGATTTTAATTTGTTTATAATGGATTTAAAGCATTTTTTATCTACTTTCTAAAAATTTTACAAACAAATTTTTAAAAAAAATTTTAAACAATTTTTTTTTAAAAATTAAGTTTATTTTTTAATTTTGACCTTGATGGATATTTTAAAAAAATTTTTTTTTATTTTTATTGGAAAGCTGACATTTTTCCGGAAAAAACCATATAAGTTTCATAGTGGGATGACCAGAAGTTTAGAAGATATTTGAAAGCAAAGTAAGCGGTGCGCCCGGGTTACTGTACGTTACGCCGGCGCTGCGCCGTTAAACGACATAAAAATCACTCTTTTATCTTCATCTGCTTCAGTAAAAGCTCTGCATTTAAACAGGGTTGATACTTCCTATGAATCTTTTTTAATAGTAGCTCTCTGCATTTAACAGGGTTGAGACTGTCATTAAAATAATGCCTGCATTACTTTTACCGAAAAAAATTTAAATATATAATTTTGAAAACGAATGTTTAAACTTTTATAAATTATAATTATTATCAATTAAAATGAGTAATTTTGAAAAAGAAAGATTAAAGTTTTAAAGGAACAATAATTATCATCAATTAAAATAATTAATTTTGAAAAAAATATTGATGTTTCGTAAGTTAAAATTATTGTTATTGGCAATTGGAAAATTTAATTTTGAGAAACAGAAATTTAAGTTGAATAGAAATTGAATATTTTAATAAGATTAATTTTTTAAAATTTAATGTTAAATAGTCATGAGATTCAATTTTTTTTATTAATTTAGGTCATTTGTTTAATAATAATAATAATAATAGATTTAAAAACAAATGACCTAAATTAATAAAAAAAATTGAATCTCATGACTATTTAACATTAAAATTTAAAAAATTAATCTTATTAAAATATTCAATTTCTATTCAACTTAAATTTCTGTTTCTCAAAATTAAATTTTCCAATTGCCAATAACAATAATTTTAACTTACGAAACATCAATATTTTTTTCAAAATTAATTATTTTAATTGATGATAATTATTGTTCCTTTAAAACTTTAATCTTTCTTTTTCAAAATTACTCATTTTAATTGATAATAATTATAATTTATAAAAGTTTAAACATTCGTTTTCAAAATTATATATTTAAATTTTTTTCGGTAAAAGTAATGCAGGCATTATTTTAATGACAGTCTCAACCCTGTTAAATGCAGAGAGCTACTATTAAAAAAGATTCATAGGAAGTATCAACCCTGTTTAAATGCAGAGCTTTTACTGAAGCAGATGAAGATAAAAGAGTGATTTTTATGTCGTTTAACGGCGCAGCGCCGGCGTAACGTACAGTAACCCGGGCGCACCGCTTACTTTGCTTTCAAATATCTTCTAAACTTCTGGTCATCCCACTATGAAACTTATATGGTTTTTTCCGGAAAAATGTCAGCTTTCCAATAAAAATAAAAAAAAAATTTTTTAAAATACCCATCAAGGTCAAAATTAAAAAATAAACTTAATTTTTGAAAAAAAATTGTTTAAAAATTTTTTTAAAAATTTGTTTGTAAAATTTTTAGAAAGTAGATGAAAAATGCTTTAAATCCATTATAAACAAATTAAAATCGATAAAGTTTTATAAAAGTTACATGGTTTTGAAAATGGCAGTGTTACTTAAAATGTCAGAACTTTAACCCCCACCACTTTCTACAATTTTTTTTTAAAGAGCTAATATTTTACAGATTTATTACTTTCATATAGGGCAACAATTTCCCAAAATACCAACACAATCCAAAGACTTATAATTTTGGACTGGGACGTTTGAGAAATAACGCCTCATATATGGATTTTTTCGTCTTTTCGTCTACTTTAATCCCAAGGAGTTCAGGAAAAGAAAAATTGAATTCCCTTTTTTTAAAAGCCTTATTTTCGGAACATCCTTCTGACAGGACGGGCGCTTGGACGTTCTATCATTAAGTTTAAATGAAGTTTTAAAGAATATGAAGTTAAAAAAACTTAAAAAGGGCTCCAAATGTGACCCACTCTATATGCCGCTTATTCGGCCCTGCTGCAACGAACCAGGTGAGCAGCGAGAGTGCAATAAGTGTGTATCACTTTCTAACGGACAATTAATTAATTTCATAATTATTACGTTTAAATAAATAATATATACTGTAACGATATTTACTTTTACTTACGGGTTTTACCCATTAATCGTTACAAAAATGGCAACTATCGGTTTCCCGATTACCAAATTATAAACTCCACACTTCGAATTTATAATACACCACAGATGACCCGTTTTAGGGAACTTCCCCGGCGCCAGGTAGGTGAACTACCCGGATCACGATAGCAGAAACAAAACAGGAACTTTCCCGGACTAGCTCAAAACCGAGCTCACTATTTTATTCAAATCGAAGTTAACTTTAAGTGACGAAATTCTATCAGGCGTGAGTACTGCACACAGGAGAGAGAGAGAGAGAGAGAGAGACAGGCACAATGAATTTACACTCAATTAACAAATTTGACTAGAGAGAATTTAATTAATTAATCGAATTAATGTAACTTTATTTTTCCACACTATAATTCTATTTATCAAAGAATGAGAACTTCCACACGCCGGTCTATGTACTCGACAACCGAAAATGGCGGCGTTGTATCGGCTTGCCATGCGGTCCTTGGTCTCGAGGATATTTCTCGGTCACACCGTACACCGGTGATATTCCCAAGATAACGAGGAGATGAATCCTGAGCACTAACCTCTGATCCGTTCCAGACGGGAACGGAAATCCATCTTTTTCACTCTTTCTCTGGTAGAAATTATCGACCGCGGTGATACCGTATATGACAATCGGCAGCCAGGCACGAACTGTCGAAATTAGGTAAATTGGCATCCTGCTTCGGTCCCGTATATAGGTCATGCGCACCATGGGTCGCCCCAGCAGCATGATAACAGGCCCAACATCTATGACAGGTGGTTGCCAGTTGACAGTAGATTTGTGCCGATTAGTATACATTGTTGACACATTTTCGGTCGGTTGATAATTAAATAACAATAAATAAATTGATGTTTTATAATCAACCATAACGTGTGGAATTCTCTTGAGATAAACAATATATTTTGTACAACTCAATATTTCTGTGTTATATCGATTCTATACAATTCAAAGATATAATCATAAAGTAAAAATGTTGAGTTCGATTCTGGCATCCGTATTTAATTTATAATAATTATTCAAGAATAGATTGAATGAGTTTCGGCGAGAACTTAATTCGGTTTTTATAACGTGATTATTTAAAATCTACGTTACAATACACATAACATTTTTCTAAGAAAATTCCCCCAGTGTGTCCCAAACAATATATACAATATGGAAAGCCCTGAAAAAGTGGTAAGGAAGTGTGACGTAAGCAACGAGACGCATGCTTATTCGACATAATATGAACATTATATGTTCATTTAACATAAATATAATTTGTCATAGAATTCATTTAACAGAAATATTATGTTACATAAAACTCAGATAACTTAATTCCCATTTGACATAAAAATTATGTACACTGAGAAAACTGGAGTATTGGACTAAACATCTGGAGGGACAAATCGTTAATAATTAAAAGTTAGCTATTGGATAACAATCTCAATATTCAAATACACCATTGACAGATATTCGTGCCATTTCTCTTGGAAGGAAAATGAGTTTATAACAGACGAACAAATTAACCATCTTGAGAAATCCCTTCCTTATCCGGCACGAAATGAATAAATATGGCAACCTAACCCCTAAATTAAATACATCAAATGTCAGAAAAATAATTTCGCGCGCATCAGATTGTACACATTTTCTGCGCAACTTTTAACTCTCAGATGTAATGGGAGAGAATATACAAATAGATTTCCATTATCAATTCAAAATTTATTTTAGAAGGACTATTTAACTCTCTTCATAAGAGAATTTATTTATTTGACATAAAATTCGTTTGATATCAATTTCTTTTGGCATAAATGTCATTTAACGTAATTCTCATTTGTCACAAAATCCATTTGACATAAATATCATTAGACATAAAATTCGTTTGACATAAATTTTATTTGACGTGAATATCTTTTAACATAATTATTATTTAACGTAAAATTAAATTTATATAAATTTCATTTATCATAAATGTCATTTAACATAATTCTCCTTTAACATAACATTTACTTGGCATAAATTTCTTTTTGTATAAATCTCATTTAACGTAATTCTCATTTGACATAAAGTTCATTTGATATAAATTTCATTTGACGGATAAGTCATTAGGGGTGACCGGGGCGTAATGGATCACTTTTCACTTTTTGTTGCTTAACTTCGTCATTCTTGCATTAATAAAAATTTCATCATGTGGAAAACATAGCCTAACATCTCAG
This sequence comes from Leptopilina myrica (nomen nudum), assembly GCA_032872475.1. Taxonomy (NCBI): domain Eukaryota; kingdom Metazoa; phylum Arthropoda; class Insecta; order Hymenoptera; family Figitidae; genus Leptopilina; species Leptopilina myrica (nomen nudum). The sequence goes on from CM065467.1 coordinate 12,923,579, forward strand.
CTTTTAATTTAAAAAAAGTACGTCCTAATATCACTTATACTTTTTTTCTAGAGCAATGTTTTTGGAGAAAGGCAAGGTAAGGAATTTCACCTCGGCCCGGGACGTAATGGATCAGCATTAAAATTATAATTTAGATCATCAAATATTGTTACGGTATTGACAATTTTCGTTTCTATTATACATTTATAACCAAAAATATTGGAAATGGAACATAGTTAATTTAAACTTTAAATATTTTCATGCATTTTTCAAATTTTAAAAAGTTGTAGCGAAATGCAAAATCTGTTTCCTTAAAATATCTATTCTCCAGTTATTTTTTTAATAAAGGTTTATCATTGGTACTTATTAATATATAAATTACAACAAATTTGACTTGACAAGATTATTTTATTAATATTTTAAATATAATATTTTAAATATAATATTTTAAATATAATTGGCAATTGTTCTTTAAAAACAAATGTTTAAAGCTCAAAACCTGATATACAAAAATTTTTTATAAGTAATTTTGAAAAAGATATAACAAAAAAACAAAGATTTCAAAAATTTACTTTCGAGCATCAAATCACTTTTTCTACCATATTTTTAACAATAATAAATAAATAATATTGAAAGAGCCTCGGCAAGCCCCATGCAAAAAATGCCCCTTTTTCGTACCTCGAATTTTGAAACTTTTTTTATGCCAAATGGTTGCATATGATGACCCAATAATCCCTGCAAAATTTCAAGATGGGCATGTGCGCCCCCTTTCCGAAATACAGGGGGTCAAAGGGGGCCATGTCCAAAAATAGAATATGCAATATAATCGAATAATAATGTTAAAAAAAATCAGACAAAATGGTTCCCTTAAGATTTTCGTCTGCTGATTACGAATCTAAAGTCCGTTTTTAAAAATTCAAAATGGCGGACCCAATATGGGGGACGACATTTTTAAAAATCGATCCAATTTACTTAAAAATCGCTACTCGGGGGTTTTTGGGGTCGCTGATTACGAATATGACGTCCGTTTTCAAAAATTCAAAATGGCGGATCCAATATGGCGGACAACATTTTTGAATTGGAATTTGTGATGTATCTGTAACTATAGCAAAGGAAAAACCACAACCCATGCAAACAGAAGACTAAGGAAACAGCACTTCATCTTACCTTTGTTGGTTGGATTCTAATCCCTTATCTTTGTTGATCGGGTTGTCGATTACATCTTGCCTTCATTGGTTGGATAACTTCATCTTACCTTTGTTGGTTGGATAATTATCTCTTATCTTTGTTGATCGGGTTGTTGATTACATCTTGCCTTCATTGGTTGGATTCTAATCCCTTATCTTTGTTGATTGGAATATTACATCTTACTTTAGATGGTTTCAAAATTATTACATCTGGCCTTTGCAAGCTGAATTTAGCCTTAAACCTTGCCTTTATTCGTTATATTAGATCCGACATTTTGAATTTTTGAAAACGGACATCACATTCGTAATCAGCGACTCCGAAAACCATCGAGTAACAAGTTTTAAATCAATTGGATCGATTTTCAAAAATGTCGACTGCCATATTGGATCCGCTATTTTGAATTTTTAAAAACGGACATCATATTCGTAATCAGAGACCCCAAAAACCCCCGAGTAACAAGTTTCAAGTCAATTGGATCGATTTTCAAAAATGTCGTCCGCCATATTGGATCCGCCATTTTGAATTTTTGAAAACGGACGTCATATTCGTAATCAGCGACCCCAAAAACCCCCGAGTAACGATTTTTAAGTAAATTGGATCGATTTTGCTTCCTCATAAAGGAAGCCTTATAGTGATGTCGATTTCCGAATTTTTTAAAATCAATTAATTTTTCAAATTTTCAAGTGTAGTATATATAATTCGTCGAGAGGAACAAATGTCAAACCATTTGGCATAAAAAAAGTTTCAAAATTCGAGGTACGAAAAAGGGGCATTTTTTGCCGAGGCTCTTTCGCACAAACTTACAGTGTACCAAGTACATTATTTTGATCAAAAACCGAAATTAATATGATTTACCACTTTTGAATAAATTCAAGTGATCCATTACGCTCCGGTCTCCCCTGCACATAATTCTCATTTGACATAAAATTCAGTTGTCATAGATTTCATTTTACATAAATATCATTTGATATGAGAATATATGCACAAATTTCAAAATTAATTTTTTGTCAAATAAAACTTATGTCAAATGAAATATATGTCAAGAGATTTTTATGTGAAATAAAATTCAAGTGAATTAAAAATTTTTTCAACACACTTTTGGTCCAAACAGTGGAAATCTCGTTGACAGCCAAGGGCCGCGGTTTTTTTATTAAAATTTTTTTAAATAGTTGAATTATTTTAAAGTATTTATTTCAATTTAACAAAAATTGAATTTGATTTTTGATTTTCGTCAATTTAGATAAATTGTCCATAAAGCATGTGAAACATATTTTCTGTAATCTAGACCCCCTCCACCTCATGATGCTTTTTCCATAGACACTTAACATGGAGTGTGATAGTTTGCTGACCTCCCCCTCACCCCCTAAAGTATTACATGCTTTATGGATAACCCCATAATAAATAATTAAGTTTACATTTACTCTGAGAATTCAAAAACTCGGGGTCAATGTAAACAGAACTTCAAATACATTTTAAAAGAAAATAATTGAATAAATTTGCTTCTATTTCTCAATTTCATTACTTTGGCAATGTAAAATTATATAGAAACGAAAATTAGGTCTTGTTTCATACCTCCTTCGTGTTAGTCAGTTGCAGGTATAGACCTGCATAGAATTGCATAGTGCATTTACATGCTTAGAATATAGGAAAACGGTTCTTCACGATTGGTAAATAAAACTCAGGTACGCCAGATGTATGCAAATTTGATCAAATTTTAAAAATATTTTTAGGTTCATCCGCGAGATTCGATCCGTCATTTTGAAATTTCAAAAACCCCCGAGTAGCCAGATTCAAGCAAAATTGATCAATTTTTAACAATATTTTATGTTTGACCACCATATTGGATCCACCCTTTTTAAATTTAAAAATTCGATTTACGATTCTTATTCAGGAACTTTAAAAACTTCTTTTTACCAAGTTGAATGAAAATCTGTTAAAATTTGTTCGGTAAAACTTATATTTATTGTATAGTTCGGTAAAACGTAGGGTAAGTGTTCACTATACTTATTTTTATTGAAAGTTTAGTAAAGCGTAAGGTACAATGTTCGGTAAAATTTATATTCATTGAATTACTGAATAGTTCAGTAAAACTTGAAGAAAAAAAATAATGTCATTGCAGTAGTTCTATAGTAATACTGCTGTAAATCTCATTTTGCCTACTTTAATCACTATCTAAACCCCCTACAATTATTCACGAACAAATACTTATTCATTACACCTGCCTACAGTATATTCTAAACGCATACATTAATACATACTTCGCACGCTTTACATTATTGCTTCAGAAAGATTCAACTGTCCTTATATATGAATCTGAATTTTATTTCACCGCTTGCGTAAGTTACGCAACCAGAGTATAGTAACTAACTATAGTAACTTACATACCCACTTGAAAAATCTGACGTCGAAAATGGCGTATTTTTGACGTCAAAAATACGTATGAATGGACGTATTTCAACACTTATAAAATTAAGTAATATTTATAGTAAAATAGGACGTCTAAAATGACGTAAGGAACACCGTATGAAATTGGGATAAAAAAAGACGTCATTTTAGACGTAATTTTTTACTTCATTTTAATGATTTTTGTTAATCTATGACGAACGTAATTTTTTTTTATTTAAGATTATCAAAAAATTTATTTAATCGGTCTATTTTTATGAATTGAAATTTTACAAATTTGTAGGAAGGTTGCAATACTGAAATTTAATTATTAAATAAATAAGTAACAGATTCTTAGTGTGTTACATATACCTTTATTTTTGTAATGGAAATGAATCAGTCTAAAGAACACAAGGAATATTATAATTAAAATAATAAAAGCTATATAGTAAAACTATTCTGCGCCATGCGCCTTTCGAATTTCGTAAATTTTATTAGAGACATATCTCAAAATTTTTTTTTATTCTCGAGTATCTAGCTTTTCTTTTTACAGTAGCGTCCGTCAGCTTCTTATAAAGACAATCTGCAACAAAAGTAAAATTGTGATTATATTTTTAATGAGTAAAATTTTTATATAGAAATGATTTTTTTTAGAAATTTTAAATATAATCAAGTGACTTTTTTTGTAATAATGTCTTGTGACAGAATAGACGAATCTTTATGATATTCGTTCTGAGCTCTTAAAAAATATTAATCTTTCAATTCAAGTTGTGAAAAATATTAAATTTTTTTAATTTAATAATTTTAATTGCAAAATTTATTTTTTACTAAAATTTTATTATTTCCATAAATAACTAAAGCTTTTGTTCAAGTATTTGGAATTTAAAATTTAGTAAAAAAATTGATGCAATTAACATATTACAAGTTTCAAACAACACCTCCCTTCCCCAGATGACTTCACATAATTCTCTTATAAATCTAGAATCGTTTTTTCCGAGAATCGTATTCCAAATGTTCATATGTATTCCTAGTCCTAAATGAACCTATAAAGAAATAAGTTAGTGTAAAGGAGTTTGTTAAAGTAAAATATAGAGGAGATTCACAAATTAATTACAATCACTAATTAAACTCACATTAAAAATGAAATAAATGTTTAGAAAAGTTTATAATACCAGGGACATGAATGTCGAAAGTTACAGAGATATGTCTATTGATATATAGGTACCTGATCATTTTCTATAATTGTCAGAACAAATCTAATCGCTTCTTCTTCTTCATGACGTCTGCCTAATGCATCAGGATGGCGTATAATCGGTGCAGGAATTGCTAAATTACGATCTGTGTCTCTCGGGTTTGCATTTCTCGGGTCTTTGTCTCTCCTGCTTTCATTCCTCAGATCTTGATTTCTCGAATTTTTATTTTCTCGAGAAAATAATTGCCGTCTTGCTGCAATTCTTTCAGATCTGCTATTCGTAAGTTTATCTGCAGGGTCCTCTAAAAACAAATGACTTCTTATTTCAATGGTTTTATCTTAACTATAATGTAAAACAAAAAGAACAAGAAAGAAAACTTGAGACAAAAAAAGAAGAATGAATATATGAGCGATTCCAAGTCAAGTGATCAAGGTGGACAAAAATTTTTTCCAATCGTGCCTAAACTTTGGGCTTTTGTAGTACTAGTGGATAGTGATGTTTGGTGAAAATATTTTTTTACTTAGCCCAATATTTTCCGAGCGGCAGGGGGTAATAGTTTTTGGATTTTCGGTACAATGCTTATTTTGATATAAGCATTTTGAAAAAAAAACTTTTTTGACCAAAAAAAATCAAAATTAAAAATAAATTTTAATTTGGGGGGGGGAAGGGTAGGATTTTTTTTTAAAACGAAAGCTGTGGTTTTTTCCTAAAAGAACATATATGTGCAAAAGTGGGCCTAGGATGTTTAAAGACTGAAAAAACGAGATTTCTACCAAATGCAGCCAAAAACCGGGTTTTGAGCTCTCCGGTCAGTAGAAAACTCTTTTTTCTATGTTTAAACATTCTAGGCCCACTTTTGCATATAAATGTTCTTTTACGAAAAACATCAGCTTTTGCTTAAAAAAATCGTACTCTTCCCCCCAAAAAATTAAAATTTATTTTTGATTTTTTTTGTCGAAAAATTTTTTTTTTCAAAATACTTATTTCCAATCGAAAGAGCATGAAAAAACCTTTCGAAACTGTACTTGGCCAAATTTTTTTATTTATTGTTTAAGAGTAAAAAATTATCAAAATGAACATTTCACCGAAAGACCCCTTGATCACTTGACGTGGAATTGCTCATATATAAAAGAAAAATATAAATTTAAAAAAGAAATGAAAAAAATGAAGACTCAGGAAGTGTGAAAAAAAAGCATCAATAAAGGAGGAAGAATGAAGACACAAGAAAAAAGAATAAAAACTTCAGAAATAAGTCAGACCTAAGAAAAATTAAGGAACACAATATAATTATGAAGACTTAACGAAAACTGTAGAAAGAAGAGAGAAGAAAGAAAATGCAAATATAAATTTTTTATTTTTTAATAAAATTAAAACTATTTCACATTTTACGAAAATAAGTCGTTTACCCCAAGTACAATGTACCTATGTTAAAGGATCGTTTTGAAAACTACGTATCATTCAGGTTCTGTGCAGAAACTACTATCTCTGACAGTATCAGTATCAGAGATACGTAGTTTCTGCACGGAACCTGAAAGATACGTAGTTTCCAAAACGATCCTTTAACCTAAGTACATTGTACTCGGGGTGAACGAAGTATGTGATACTCTTTGAATTATAATAATAGTAATAATCATACCAAGTTCAATTTGGTTATTTTCAGAACTACTTAATATTTGAGTATCTCTTGACTCATCGAGTTGAATTGTATTAGTAAAACCTATAATATTATGTTAGAATTAGTATTCATATAAAACAGTATTTTACAATAAATAATTTTTTCAATGATTGAAGGTACAAGAATTTAAATTGTAGAATATTTACGAAACAGTTCTTCAGTTAAAAGAAGGTGTAAATTAAACAAAATTAATTTTTAAAAATTTTTCAAACAAAGGAAAAATAAAGAAAATGCTGGTCAGTTTTAACCATTAGTCTAATGGTCGTTTATTATTTTTCTGTACTTTAAAATTGATTGGTAACTAATAATTGCTTCAAAAAAGGTTAATCTTATTGAATTTATAGAAAAATAATATTTGTCTTTTACTCGAAAAATATTTTAACGATCTATACATGTATAGACTGTAAACTGTTATATATACTTTATATTTTATAGTTCCCACATTTTCAAAAACATTATTCTGATAAAGAAATGAATTGATTTTTATTTTTATTAATGTATATTCATATTTATAAATTAAGTTTTATTTTTAATTTTCCTTTTAGGTTCATAAATTTTTGTTTCTTTTATTCTATCTTGCCGGAATCTGAAAAATGTTCTAAAGAAGCATAATTTCCCACATCTTTACTTTCTGACTCTGATAAATATATTTTATTTAGCGTTCCTAATCATTCTGAACTTCAAAACAATTTGTGAAATATAAGTTTTCCAAGGAAAATGAGGAATATTGTCATTTAGTATAAAATCTCGATACATTTCTAACTAATTTTTATTGGTTTGTATATTTTTTGAATTTTTTTTATTTTCAATATCCTCAAAATTTTGTTTTTTACATTAAAAATGGCCTCTTAAAATTGATAAATTATTATATATTGTAAATTTTTTTTAAAGAACTCAACTTGTCATTCTTTATTCGGCAGAAAAATTATCATTCTTGTTTGTAAATATAAATGTTCTGTCAAAACAAATTTCAGTTTGTTTTTGTTTAATTTCTTTGAAAAAAGTAAATCGACTTAAGGGGAAGGACTGGTGAAATTTCAACCCTACGATATTTACACTGTTGAGAGGTGCCAATTTATTTTCTGGCATTATTAAGGATCTAAATTTATTCTATAATGTTAAAATAAAAAAAAAATTTTTTTTGATCATTTTGAAAAAAATTTTTTTTTGAAAAAAATAAAAACTTTTAAATTCATACGCTTGATTATTCAGAATCGTAAAAAGAGCCTATAAAAAAATTGGTAACAAAAAATATTTAAAAATGTAGAAGTAGTTGAATTTTTTCAGTACCAGTAGTAAAATTTAAACCAATCAAAATTGGCCATTTTCAGCGGTATCAAACATTTTTTCATACTTTTTCAATACCTGAAATCATATTACACTATAAAAAATTAATAAAAGTAATTTTTAACTGATTTAACATTTTTTTTATTTTTCAAAAAATTCGATTTTTTGAAAAAATTAAAATTTTTGAAAATCCATACGACTGATTGTTTAGAATCATGAAATAAGTGTGTAAAAAAATTGGCAATGCAAAATATTAAAAATTACGACAGTAGTTCAAATTTTTATTTTTTGAAAATTTTTGATATTTAATTAAAAAATTATTAACTAATTAATTTTTTTTAATTTTTCGAAGCAATTTTTAATTTTAAATATATCAAACTTTGTCAAAAAAATATTGAACGTCCATAAACAACAAATATTTAGATGAGTTGAATTTTCAGCGGTCCCTCCCCTTAAGAAGGTATATAACATTAAAGATTATTTTCAGAATGTTGAACATTTCTTTTTATTGTTAATTAAATTTTTTTTATAATTTAGATAAAAAATGAGTCTAAAAATATTAAAATAAATTAAAAATATAATTACATATTACAACTGAAATTTTTGAACAGAAATGTGGTGTTTCTAAAGAAATTAAATATTTTCTACTTTTTAAAAATAAAGTTTCAATACTTAAGTATATAATTTAAATATACTTCTAATTTATTAATTTTAATATTTACTTACATGCTGTTTTAATTTTCTTTTCGATCTCTTTGGCTTTGGGTCTTCAAGATCCGAATAACTAAAGCTCATAGCTCTCTTGTTTGGGTACTTGATTCTCTCACTTTTTCTTCTATTTTTAATTTCATCTTCACTGACTACAATAAAATGCAATAAAGGATAATATTATTGAATTTGCAAGTTTATAATAGTTGAAATAAAATGTTGCAAAACGAAATAAGCGGATTTATTTGAATTAGTTTAAAGAATTTTAAAGACCTTGACATCTTAACTTGAACAAATAATAATTTCAAAACTTATTCTAATATTATTTTCGGTCAAAATTTTTCTTAAAACATTGTAATCAACCAGCAATAATTTATATTAAAATTCTTTAGTGACAATGTATACTGTTAAATACTTACTGCCTAACATAAGAATATTTGCATTCAGCAAGTAATCATTTTTGCTTTTCGTACCATGCCACCATACTTTCCACCTTTTATTATTATTAAAATCAAGGCGACTTTGTGGAAAACATCCCGAAATCATTGAAATCGGAACAATCTTTTCTGTCCCATTTGTGAAAAGAACATATGCATATTTTATTTCCTCCATTTTATAGTGGAAATTCAGAGTAACATTTTTCACTAAAACCAATTGCTAGAACGCACTTTCATTGAAAGACAATGTTTCACTTTAACCGGCCGGCGAATTCTACTTGAAACATGCTTTTATCACGTGACAGAAATAATTCAAGGTTCAGTCTATCAGGTTAGTCCAGAATGACGTCACGTTAACTGTCCCGTCGGTATATATGAATCTTATTTACAAAAATATTGTGGCAAATTTGTTTTAATTTTATTAAAATATTGCAGCAAAATCTTTTGCTATGTAATATAGTTAGAAACACTGCAGAAAATCTTATACTGCAATATTTTCATAAATACTGAACAACCACTTCTGGAATAATAAGTTAACGCGCAAGTCCACTTTCAAGAAGTGGTATTTTAAACTAACCTTATGATGATGTTCTATGTCATATGATACCCAACCTACGATTCTCGTGCAATTCTCGTGTTTTCAACCATGTGTCGTTTTAGACGTTATTTATAAACGTTTTGTTTATTTCTGTTAATCATTTCCAATTTTGGATAACATTTTACGTAAGTATGTCAAAATTATTATATATTATATAATTATAGTATTTTGTCTCTAAAGAGGTTTCTTTTTGATAAATTCTAAATGATAAATTTAATAAAGTGTACAATAATCGAACAATACTACATCTAATAGATGAGACAACATTACAGGTCGTTCCAACAGAGGAGACTTGACTGAAAATGAACATAATGATGAATCTGGTAAGAATATTAATTTTTTAAAAATTGCCTACAATGGTATAGTCAAAAAATGGACACATTAGACTAATGGTTAAAACTGACCAGCATTTTCTTTATTTTTCCTTTGTTTGAAAAATTTTTAAAAATTAATTTTGTTTAATTTTTACACCTTCTTTTAACTGAAGAACTGTTTCGTAAATATTCTACAATTTAAATTCTTGTACCTTCAATCATTGAAAAAATTATTTATTGTAAAATACTGTTTTATATGAATACTAATTCTAACATAATATTATAGGTTTTACTAATGCAGTTCAACTCGATGAGTCAAGAGATACTCAAATATTAAGTAGTTCTGAAAATAACCAAATTGAACTTGGTATGATTATTACTATTATTATAATTCAAAGAGTATCACATACTTCGTTCACCCCGAGTACAATGTACTTAGGTTAAAGGATCGTTTTGGAAACTACGTATCTTTCAGGTTCCGTGCAGAAACTACGTATCTCTGATACTGATACTGTCAGAGATAGTAGTTTCTGCACAGAACCTGAATGATACGTAGTTTTCAAAACGATCCTTTAACATAGGTACATTGTACTTGGGGTAAACGACTTATTTTCGTAAAATGTGAAATAGTTTTAATTTTATTAAAAAATAAAAAATTTATATTTGCATTTTCTTTCTTCTCTCTTCTTTCTACAGTTTTCGTTAAGTCTTCATAATTATATTGTGTTCCTTAATTTTTCTTAGGTCTGACTTATTTCTGAAGTTTTTATTCTTTTTTCTTGTGTCTTCATTCTTCCTCCTTTATTGATGCTTTTTTTCACACTTCCTGAGTCTTCATTTTTTTCATTTCTTTTTTAAATTTATATTTTTCTTTTATATATGAGCAATTCCACGTCAAGTGATCAAGGGGTCTTTCGGTGAAATGTTCATTTTGATAATTTTTTACTCTTAAACAATAAATAAAAAAATTTGGCCAAGTACAGTTTCGAAAGGTTTTTTCATGCTCTTTCGATTGGAAATAAGTATTTTGAAAAAAAAAATTTTTCGACAAAAAAAATCAAAAATAAATTTTAATTTTTTGGGGGGAAGAGTACGATTTTTTTAAGCAAAAGCTGATGTTTTTCGTAAAAGAACATTTATATGCAAAAGTGGGCCTAGAATGTTTAAACATAGAAAAAAGAGTTTTCTACTGACCGGAGAGCTCAAAACCCGGTTTTTGGCTGCATTTGGTAGAAATCTCGTTTTTTCAGTCTTTAAACATCCTAGGCCCACTTTTGCACATATATGTTCTTTTAGGAAAAAACCACAGCTTTCGTTTTAAAAAAAAATCCTACCCTTCCCCCCCCCCAAATTAAAATTTATTTTTAATTTTGATTTTTTTTGGTCAAAAAAGTTTTTTTTTCAAAATGCTTATATCAAAATAAGCATTGTACCGAAAATCCCAAAACTATTACCCCCTGCCGCTCGGAAAATATTGGGCTAAGTAAAAAAATATTTTCACCAAACATCACTATCCACTAGTACTACAAAAGCCCAAAGTTTAGGCACGATTGGAAAAAATTTTTGTCCACCTTGATCACTTGACTTGGAATCGCTCATATATTCATTCTTCTTTTTTTGTCTCAAGTTTTCTTTCTTGTTCTTTTTGTTTTACATTATAGTTAAGATAAAACCATTGAAATAAGAAGTCATTTGTTTTTAGAGGACCCTGCAGATAAACTTACGAATAGCAGATCTGAAAGAATTGCAGCAAGACGGCAATTATTTTCTCGAGAAAATAAAAATTCGAGAAATCAAGATCTGAGGAATGAAAGCAGGAGAGACAAAGACCCGAGAAATGCAAACCCGAGAGACACAGATCGTAATTTAGCAATTCCTGCACCGATTATACGCCATCCTGATGCATTAGGCAGACGTCATGAAGAAGAAGAAGCGATTAGATTTGTTCTGACAATTATAGAAAATGATCAGGTACCTATATATCAATAGACATATCTCTGTAACTTTCGACATTCATGTCCCTGGTATTATAAACTTTTCTAAACATTTATTTCATTTTTAATGTGAGTTTAATTAGTGATTGTAATTAATTTGTGAATCTCCTCTATATTTTACTTTAACAAACTCCTTTACACTAACTTATTTCTTTATAGGTTCATTTAGGACTAGGAATACATATGAACATTTGGAATACGATTCTCGGAAAAAACGATTCTAGATTTATAAGAGAATTATGTGAAGTCATCTGGGGAAGGGAGGTGTTGTTGAACATTGTAATATGTTAATTGCATCAATTTTTTTACTAAATTTTAAATTCCAAATACTTGAACAAAAGCTTTAGTTATTTATGGAAATAATAAAATTTTAGTAAAAAATAAATTTTGCAATTAAAATTATTAAATTAAAAAAATTTAATATTTTTCACAACTTGAATTGAAAGATTAATATTTTTTGAGAGCTCAGAACGAATATCATAAAGATTCGTCTATTCTGTCACAAGACATTATTACAAAAAAAGTCACTTGATTATATTTAAAATTTCTAAAAAAAATCATTTCTATATAAAAATTTTACTCATTAAAAATATAATCACAATTTTACTTTTGTTGCAGATTGTCTTTATAAGAAGCTGACGGACGCTACTGTAAAAAGAAAAGCTAGATACTCGAGAATAAAAAAAATTTGGAGATATGTCTCTAATAAAATTTACGAAATTCGAAAGGCGCATGGCGCAGAATAGTTTTACTATATAGCTTTTATTATTTTAATTATAATATTCCTTGTGTTCTTTAGACTGATTCATTTCCATTACAAAAATAAAGGTATATGTAACACACTAAGAATCTGTTACTTATTTATTTAATAATTAAATTTCAGTATTGCAACCTTCCTACAAATTTGTAAAATTTCAATTCATAAAAATAGACCGATTAAATAAATTTTTTGATAATCTTAAATAAAAAAAAATTACGTTCGTCATAGATTAACAAAAATCATTAAAATGAAGTAAAAAATTACGTCTAAAATGACGTCTTTTTTTATCCCAATTTCATACGGTGTTCCTTACGTCATTTTAGACGTCCTATTTTACTATAAATATTACTTAATTTTATAAGTGTTGAAATACGTCCATTCATACGTATTTTTGACGTCAAAAATACGCCATTTTCGACGTCAGATTTTTCAAGTGGGTAGTTAAAAAAAATTACTATAGTTACATAACCAGACTAAATAACGTAACTACAGTAACTTATGTAAATGGTCAAACTTACGTAAGTTCTTTTAATTGCGTTATTACTGTTATGCCGCTATATCCCAACTTTACTGAAAAATTCGATAAAATATAAGGAACAAATTTTCTCCGTGTAATGGTTGATTGTATATTTTATATGATATATTATCAGTCAACTGGTTGATTTCCTATACATCTACGAAAAAAAATTCAGTTTTTCCTTCTTTTTAAACAGTAGTATACTTGAAATAACTTTGTTTCTTAAACCTCGCTTAACTACGATGGTGTTTACATTTGCCCCGAATTTTAGGAAAATTTCAAAATCTCGGGGTAAATGTAAACAGTCAGTTTTAGGTTATTCAGGTGCATCAATATTTTTTGTACCTCATAAAATTTTTCTAGGGAAGTGAAGTAACAAGTTCATGTTTACATTTACCCCTAATGCCTAAGGAGTTTCATATGAGATTGAGGGGTCAACTCTCGAATTTTTTTCAAATTTCATTTTTCAATAAAGTTTGTTTGTCTATGTAATTATACCAAATATTAATTAAAAATATTGAAGAATTTTATTATTTATAAAAATATTTTTATATAATTGATATTTTTCAACAAATTTTGTTAAATTTTGTATTTTAAATAATTGAACTTCTGTGAAAAATTTTGTTACTAATGAAAATAATTGAATTATTTTGAAGAAATTTATTAAAAATTGAATAATTGAATTCTTGTGGAATTTTGTCAAGATGTATCGGGTACCCGAATTCATTCGGGTTCTCGAAATTTTCGGGTACCCGAGAATTCTGAGAACCCCAACGAATTTGAGTACACAAAACTTCGAAAATTTGTCGAATATTTGTAGTTATGCATTTTCTCAAATGTTTTATTACTAAATTAAGAATTTGAATACTTCCAAGTTATATAAATTCGAGAATTCGAACTTTTTAAGGTTTAGAGCATACCCGAAAATTTCGAGAACCCGAATGCAGTCAGGTACCCGAAAATTTCGAGAACCCGAATTTAGTCGGGTACCCGAAAATTTCGAGAACCCGAATTTAGTCGGGTACCCGAAAATTTCGAGAACCCGAATTTAGTCGGGTACCCGAAAGATTTCGGGTATTTAAACTAGCTTGACCCGGCCCGAACCTGACCCGAACCCGAACTGTCTAAGCCCGACCCGACCCGACCCGAAAAGTGAAAAGCCCGAAATTACCCTGTCGGGTTTCGGGCTTTTTGCACACCTCTAATAATGATAATTTTGACGAGAATTGTTATAAAATTTTTTAACATAATTGAAATTCTGCGAAGAGTATTTGTAATTTTTGAAAATAATTGAATTTCTGTAATCATTTGTAAATTTTCCAAAATCTAATTTTTTTAGTATTTTTAACTAAAATTCTTTTATCAATCTAGTATTTATGAGAATTGTAAAAATTATTCATAAAATAATTTATAAGTCATAACTTATGATAGTTATTATTAATTTTATTTAATTATTATTTATTTATAATTTATTATTAATTATTAATTTTATGATAGTTTTTGAAAATTTAAAAAAAAATTATTGTCAGAAATAGGAAAAATTGAAGGTTTTGTATTAAAATTTGTGGTAATTTCATAGTTTACGAGGCAAAAAGAAGAAAAATTCGGTTTTCTCATGAATTTTAAAAATTCAATTTTTTCCAGTACTTTTAGTAAAAATCCCTGACTTCCCTGACCAATTTTACTTACCCTAACTTTTCCCTGACTTCCCAGACCTGTGGCAACCCTGCAAATGTTTTTTGTTTAGAATGGATCAAATTTATTGAAAAAAATTAATTAAATAAAAATTAACTTTTTGAATAAATTTATTAAAAAATTTTTTTTTTTTTAAATATTTAAACCTGTTATCGGCTTTCAATCAAGCTGAAAAAAGATAAATATTGCTAATTATACTTTATTTTTTAAATAAATTTATTAAAAAAGTTAATTTTTATTTAATTAATTTTTTTTTCAAAAAATTTGATACATTCTAAACAAAAAACATTTGGACAACTTTTTTCTATAAGCAAAAATAAAAAAGTTATTCAAGTTTAAAAAAAATATTCCATTAACTTGTTAATGCATATATCTAACAAAATATTAAATATTTTTAATTAATATTTGGTATAATTACATAGACAAACAAATTCTATTGAAAAATAAAATTTGAAAAAAATTCGAGAGTTGACCCCTCAATCTCATATGAAACTTCTCCTCTAATTACATTTTTTTAAAGAATTTCATTAAATATCGTAGAAATAATGTAATTTTTTAAAACAATTTTAATTGAACATTTTGAAAATAATCGAAAAATACAAACAATTTTATTCGCAACTTTTAAGATCAATTGAATTGTTTAGAAAAATTTTATTACAATTGAGGGGCTGGATGCTATAATGTGTTACGCGCCATGTTAAGTAAATGGCGCGTAACACATTATAGCATCCAGCCCCTTAATTTTTAAAATAATCAAATTTACTTAATATTAAAAAAAATTTTTATTTGTATTTTCATTCAAAAAATTGCAAACATTACCTTCAGTTTTTCCTTTTAAGGTCCCTTTCTTCATATCGCGTCACATTTTTAATTTTTATATAATAATATTGAAAATATTCTTGCATAGGTTTTCGGTGCTTATTGTTCTACGAGATGGTGCGAGAGAAATTTGAAGGATGACAAAGGACAAAGGCAAGCTTATTTTGGCACGGGAGAAACATTCCTGTTTAGTTTATATCCGGAGAGAGCAAAGTATCCTTGGATTGGAATGGATTCTTCTCACAATGATTCTCGTGTACATCATTCAGCAGAA
The DNA here is from genome assembly GCA_032872475.1 of Leptopilina myrica (nomen nudum). Lineage (NCBI taxonomy): Eukaryota > Metazoa > Arthropoda > Insecta > Hymenoptera > Figitidae > Leptopilina > Leptopilina myrica (nomen nudum). The sequence goes on from CM065467.1 coordinate 12,939,399, forward strand.
TTGTTTATGGCTGCCGATGCGAAAATGATTACAATCGGAGGAGGGTAAATAAAAATATACGAATTAATTTATTCAATAAAATTTAGGTCTTGGATAGACTTTAAGAGACAAGAAAAAAAGCATTTTATTCGATTTAAAGTTGTAAAGAAGTCGAAAAATCATTTATTATATTCAGAGCTGACGTAAAATTTAATCTTTAATTCTTTGATGATTTTAAGAAAATTGTTTAACTTTTTTCTTTATTTCGATAATAGTTCCAATCTTTTTATTTTCGTGACATTGGATTATTTTCGAATGGTTTGTTTTATATTTTTCAACATTTTTCTTGAAAGAAAGACAGGTACTTTTAAATATTTAAATTCAATTTTTAAGAATGTGAAATTTACTTCAATAAAAATAAATTTTATATCATTTCTAAAAATTATAGCTGCAATTGTTGTAAAATTCAATTGTTTTCTAGAATTTTTAATTTAATTTAAATTTTAGAAAATTTATTCAAAAGTTTAGCAATTTTTTAAAATAGGTTCAAAATTCGAATCAATTTCTGAATGTTTAAATAAATTATAATTATTTATCTGTTAAACAAATTAAATGTTTATTACTTATTAAGTAAGTAATTAATTATTACTGTTTATTATCTTCAAAAATGTTAATAAAATTCTTTACAAGAATTGAATTATTTTCATAATGTAACATATATATTTTTAAATACAAGACAGAAATGATTCAAAATGCGATAATAAACAAACAAAATAAATGAGAGAATTTTTAGATTAATTAATCGTGAAATATTCTTACAATAATGATTTATTTACGGAATAATATTATAAATTGATTTTCTTTTTAAGAATTATTATTATAGAAAATCGATTCTGCCACATAAAAATCGTATATTTGCGAGACGCGTCTCCATTCACAAACACATTCATACACATACATACAGTTATTAAATTTATAATCGTTACCAATCGATAGTCAAATTCATAAACAGACGAGAAATACAAAAATCATATACAAATCAATTATGAAATAAATATTAAACAAATGACAAAACAAACACAATATTTAAAATCAAAAACTTATCGCTTGAAGTTACGAAAACGATGACGCTTGACGGAGAGCAATCAGCCATGAACACTTCCTTCAATTTTATTGAAGATGATCGTCAATTTTTGCCCAGTTGATTTATCATCCATATGGATTAAATCCGTCTTAGAATTAATTCACCAATTTGATTGAATAAGTCGGCGTTCTCTCCTGAATTCCAAAACCGTCAACGTCTCTGGTATTTTAAATTCACCCACCAGATATAAAATTATAAACACCACACCTTTTTATAAACAATCCAAAATAAACTATAATTAAAAACCTCAGTTCAAGAATTATTTTTAATTTATTGAAACAAATTTATCTTTTAAATTTTTTTTACCTGCGAGTCATCGGCGATACGCACAAGGGTGGTATAAATTATCCATGCAAGGATCACAAGCGATGAGGCCGAGAAACTCAGAAAAGAACGCTTTTATTAGTCCCCGTCAATAGAATTTCCCCCCGACCCTACAATTGTCTTAAATCTGACAATGTTTTTACATTATAACTTTCAACCTTTCATCGAAAGATCGCAACAATTATCGAACTTATACGAATCTTCATACAATTTTCCGTTAATATATACATCTACCTGCTTCAATAAATAATAGCATTCTTTAGAAAAATTAAAAAGTTTTTATAATTATTAGTAAAATTCTTTGCATAAATTCAATTATTATCAATATATTAAATATGAAAGAAGATAATTTCAATTATCCGAATCAATCTCTGAAAATAAATCTCTTAAACAAGATCTTAATTTTATATGTATCGACAGCACAGCTGTCCTAATACAGAAATCTGCTTTTTTCAGAAAATCATTTTTTGAAAATTAATTAATAATGTCTAAATAATTTCTAATTATTTATTTCTCGGTGTGCATGTAGCTCAGTGGTCAGAGCAGTCTACCGGCAATAGAAAGGTCGTGGGCTCGTTTCCCACCATGTTATTGTTTTTCGGAGTTCTTTGATAATTTAGAAATTATTAATTAATTTTGAAAAAATGATTTTCTGAGAAAAGCAGATTACTGTATTAGGACAGCTGTGCCCTCGATACATATGAAATTAAGATCTTGTTTAAGAGATTTATTTTGAGAGATTGATTCGTATAATTAATAGCTTCTTTCATATTTAATATTGAAATTGCCGAATGATAAGTTCACTCATTTTAATTACAGTACGATTTTTGATTAGTGCAGTCGTCGGGAATATTGTGCACTGTTTGAAGAGTGCATAAACCAAATTATTCAGGTCTGTGTATTGTATTTGACGTCACAGATTTCCTTTGCCTCCCGGAACCCCTCGTCTACATAACTTACTAATGACTGCACAATTGGAAGATCCTACTGCATTATCAATATAGGGTAAATGTGTCAATTGTGGCGGGTGCTCCTATTATGGTGACTTTGTGAAAAATACAATTATTTACTATTTTAGAATAATATAGTTACTTGAAAATGTTTAAAAAATTATTTTCAACCTTACTCGATATAATTGTACGAAAAGAAACACACTTAAACTATTATTAATTTAATTATTTAAGAACAAAAATTTTGCCTCGCCATAATTGGCACATTTCTATTGAATGCACGTGCTTCATTTTTGACGCGCAACACAACCTCTAAATACACGTTATTTTCCCCGCCGAAATTGACTCAATCCCGCCACAATTGACGTTTTTGACCTTATTTTTTATTGCTTTAATTTGTTTAGATAATTAATTTTTATTAATGTTTTATTATCTAAATTACACAAGCTTTTTGTTTAATAAGACATAAATTTACTTCTTTTATTATAATTTTTTAATTTTCTATTTCAATGATGGCTAAACCAGAACCGCGCCATAATTGGCACACTTACCCTAATTTTAATAAAATTGAAAAATAAATTTTTCTTTTGTTATTACCCGTGTAGAAAAATAGTGTGGGCCCACTGCGAGACTCTCGTGGATTGCCCTCATCTCTTACGGAATCCGTAGGGGAAATCCACGTGGAACCCTCGAAGGCGTGACATGCTTTCCCTGATGGAAAATCCTCAAGGATTTCATATAGATATTCTATGAGGTGCCGTCGTAAATTTCATAAAGTGCTCTCAACTTTATTTTTCAATACAATTAATAAATTAATTATTTAATAATAACAAATAAGTTAAAATATTAATAATAAATTACATATTTATTTAACGATTTTTACATTTTTAAATGAAATCGAGGCCAATAGCACATTCATAAATAATGTTAGTATATACACTCGGGTCGCAAAGTTTCAGTACATTATGACTGTTTACTTGTAAATGCTCGCTCCACTTCAAATTCAAATATTTCTGTAAAAATAGATGCAACAGCTATCAAACAAGGATCATTTTAAAGCTCAATAAATTTAGAGTCAAATAGGCAAAAAAAAACCAATTTAATATTGTAAATTTGAAAATATAATTCTTTAAAGTTAGAGATTTTTTATGAAAATTGCGATTTCGGAATCTGGAGTTCAAGCGAACGCCAATTGAAGATAAAAATTTTTAAGACTTGACAGTTGTACAATAACAAGTACAAATTCCATTCTTTAATTCTAGACAAAAATCATTTACAAATATGAAGTATTTTTTTCAAATTGTATAAAAATAATTTCTCTTGCTCTAAATTTTTCGAAGAATATAAATTGCAAATTCGTCGTTTCTATTCATTTGTTTTATCAATTAACCACACTTTTGAAAAATATTGAACCTCTTGACTGTAGTAAATTTAAATTATTTACATGAAATTTATCCCTCTTCTTATAATGTTACAAATTTTAACTCGCATTATTACTTATTTTATTTCAAGGTGCAATTTTTTAAATTTTACAATAAAAAAGAGATGCACATTTTTCAAAAATTTGGTTAATTGATAAAACAAGTGAACAGAAATGACGAATTTGCAATTTATATTCCTTGAAAACTTTAGAAAGCAAGAGTAATTACAGGGTGGCCACCCAACCGGGAGAACCGGGAAAAACCCGGGAGAAAAATCAATCGGGAGGAAACCGGGAAAAAGCCGGGACAGAAATTTTAATCGTGAAAAAACCGGGACTAAAATTTTACATTTAAAGATTTCAGAAAATTAAAGTTAAAGGAAAAAGTTTTACTCAATAAAATTTTCTGATAAGTTTATTTACAGATTTCCTTAAAATTTTTCATAAAACATCAATAACTTCTTTTTTAAATAAATATTTAATTATTATTTTTCTATAAGAATTAAAAATCATCAAAAGATTCAAATTCTATCATTTTGAAATCGAGTGAGAGAATCACTATTTTATATTATAAGATTTTATAATAAAATATTAGAAAATAATTGAATTTCTAGGATAATTTTTTTTATTTATAAAGATAATTAAAATTCTTTGCAAATAATTAAATTTTAGAGAAGAATTTTATTATTTATAATGATAATTGAAATTTTGAACAGATTTGTTTTAAAAATGTTTAAAAATTATTGAATATTGAAGAAGAATTTTGATATTTTTAAAAATAGTTGAAATTGTGAGGAGAATTTTTAAAAAATTTTAAAAATAAGTGAATTTCTGCGAAGAATTTTATTACTTTTGAAAATAAATGAATTTCTAGGATGAATTTTATTATTTACAAAAATAATTACAAATGTACAGAATTAAATCATTGAAATTCTGACAAGAATTTTATTAAAATTCTTTGAAAATAATTGAATTACAGAGAAGAATTTTATTATTTATAAAGGTAATTGAATTTTCGAACAGATTTTTTTCCAAAATGTTTAAAAGTAATTGATTTTTGAAGAAGAATTTTGATATTTACAAAGATAATTGAAATTTTGAAAATTTAAAAAAAGTTTTGAAAATAATTGAATTTCTGCGAAGTATGTTATCTGAACTTTTGAAAATAATTAAATTTCCATGATGAAATTTCTTATTTTTTGAAGATAATGGTAATTTGACGAGAAATTAAAAAAAATTTGAAAATAATTGAAATTCTGCGGAGTATTTTATTACTTTTGAAAATAATTGAATTTCCATGATGAATTTTATTATTTATAACATTTTGACGAGAAATTTAAATAAAATTTTTGAATGTAATTGAATTTTTGCGAAGAATTTTATTATTTATAAAGATAATTGAAATTATGACAGGCATTTTATTAAATTTTTTTAAATAATCGAATTTTGGAAAAGAATTTTATTATTTATAAAAATAATTGAAATTTTGAACAGCATTAAAAAAAATGTTAAAAATACCTAAATAAAATTTTTCCATGCATTAATTTTATTAAATTTTATTAAATATTATTCCAGATTGTTTGATGTTAAAGTATATGTGTTAGCGAGAAATGTGATTTTTTTACAATTTTGTGTTTCCTTTTCGGCGTTTTTTTCCTAAAATTTCATTCGACTTTTTTCCGACTTTTTCAGAAATTTTATGCGACTTTTCGTGACTTTTGTTGTGAATTTATGCGACTAAAGATACTTTTTTTAGTTTTAAAGACGATCCGAGCCCTGTTTTTAGTGTTTTTGGCCGAATTTATATCATTTACAACTACATATTACATAAAGGTAATGTTCTGCTCACAGTAAAATTATAATTAAAAACCGGGAGAAACAGCTCATTTTCACCGGGAGGACCGGGAGAAAACCGGGAGACGAAAAATTTAAAAATAGTGGCCACCCTGAATTATTTTTACAGAATTTAAGGCAAATGCTGAATAATTATAAAATATTTTGGTCTCGAATTAAAGAGTGAAATTTGTACATTATATTGTAAAACTGTCAAATCTTAAAGAAATTTTTTCATTAATTGGCGTTCGCTTAAACTCCAGATTACAAAATCGCAATTTTCATAATAAATTTCTAACTTTAAAGAATTATATTTTCAAATTTACAATATTAAATTGGTTATTTTTTTGCCTATTTGACTCTAAATTTACACTGAGAAAATTGGATGTTAAAAATCTTAATATACTAGATATTAAGAAAAGATGGTATTTCATAACATCTAGATGTTATGGTTTAATATCTCAGATGCTAACTGGTATAATCTACAAATTTGAGGTTATGTGTGAACATGTCTTTTCCAGTATCTGTGGATATTAAATTTAAACATCTAAGATGTTTATGTATTTGATTGTCACAGATATTGACCGTTAATATCTAGATATTAAAGCTCAATATCCATTTTTCTCAGTGTATTGAGCTTTAAAATGATCCTTGTTTGATAGCTGTAGCATCTATTTTTACAGAAATATTTGAATTTGAAGTAAAGCGAGCATTTACAAGTAAAAGTCCAAATGTACTGAAACTTTGCGACCCGAGTGTATATATATATAGACTAGGAAAGCTTCGGACCCCTGCGCGCCTCGCGATTCCATGGGAGATTTTAGTCTTTTCGGAGTAAGTAAACCAATTGCAATGAAATTCACGAATTTTAATCTACACATGAAAAGAAATGTTTTCACCAAATATATAAAATGGAAAGGAGATATAACGATTTCAAAATTTTTCTAAAATTTTGACATCTCAAAAACTACTGAATATTGACGTAATATTTGGTGGAAATATTTATTTTCATGGGTAGATTAAAATTCCTGAATTTCATTGCAATTGGTATACTTACTCCGAAAAGACTAAAATGTCCCATGGAATGGCACGTATATAAATAAAATTTTTGTATAAAATTTAACGTCCAGATACTATACTCAAAAAGCGCGGCGGCGGTACGAACTAATTAGTACAGGATCAGTTTCATAGCGACCGACAGATACTGTACTTCTAAACAGTAGCATTTGAAGAACAACATCTGTACCTCAAGCCAATGTCAAAATACGTTTCACATTTTAGCACAACACCTATCACACAGTGGCACTGCTGCTGCGTCTAATTGGAGTCCAGATGCTCAACTTTTATATTTCAGAATCTGTGCTTTTCTTCTCTCAGTGTACGAAATAAATAAAAATCAAACGCAAGCGACATTCGAACCTACTACCTACACTGAGAAAAATAGATATTGAGCTTTAATGTCTAGATATTAACAGTTAATATCTGTGATAGTCAAATTCATAAACATCTTCCCAGTAAAGAAAATTCTATACACGGACCGCGGAGTTCGTATACGAGCTCGGTAGCTCGTATGAGAAATATGAGAAAACTCTCATACGAGCCTTTTCCGTAATGAGAAGTGTATAGATACTTGTATACGAGGTGACTTTTAAAGCATTTTTATTAATATAACACTATTTTAAAGTAAATGTAGATAATAGAAATGAATTTCCAAAGTAAAACAAAGCTAAATTTATAATGGAAATGAAGTTTTAAGAAAAAAAGGATAATTTTGTTCCAAAAATTTATTCACACTGAAAAAAGGTTAGAATTTGATAATTCCTTGTTACTCTAACATACCGACATTAGATATTTCTAACCTTTTTTCAGCGTGAATAAATTTTTTGAACAAAATTATCATTTTTTTCTTAAAATTTCATTTCCCTTATAAATTTAGCTTTGTTTTACTTTGAAAATTTAATTCTATTATCTACATTTACTTTAAAATAGTGTTATATTAATAAAAATGCTTTAAAAGTCACCTCGTATACAAGCATTTATACACTTCTCATTACGGAAAAGGCTCGTATGAGAGATTTCTCATATTTCTCATACGAGCTACCGAGCTCGTATACGAACTCCGCGGTCCGTGTATAGAATTTTTTTTACTGGGTTAGATGTTTAAATTTCATATCCACAGATATTGGAAAATACATTTTCAAACATAACCTCAAATTTGTAGATTATACCTGTTAACATCTGAGATATTAAACCATAACATCTAGATGTTATGAAATACCATCTTTTCTAAATATCTAGTATATTAAGATTTTTAATATCCAATTTCCTTAGTGTACAGACTACAGTTTACGAGACGAAGCCTAGTTGAACACCAAACTTTTATTGTCAGTGACAGGTTGACTTGCTTCCGATGATTCAATAAAGCATTTTTTCACACTAATACACCGTAAGAAGTAAATAAATAACACAGGCACAAAAAAAAGTCAAAACCCAGAGGTCAACACCCCCCTATCCCTTACACATGCTTCTGCGGGTTAGAATTTCAGTTTAAATAAAAATCGAGTAGGGTGTCTATTCCTATGTTTTTTGGGTCGTTGAAAGCAAAAAAGACTGTCAAAAACAAAGTCGTTCCTCCCTTAACCCCCTACAACCCTTTTAACACCCCCAGGGTGGGGGTTGAAATTCGAATTTTCACGAAAAGTCGAGTATGGTGTCGAAACCTACGTTTTTTGGGTCGCTGAAACCAAAAAAGACTACTAAAAACAAATCCTATCCACCTACAACCCCCTCAACACCCTCAGAGATTTAATAACGCAATCGAATTTTCGTGAAAATTCGAATTTCAACACTGAAAAAAAGTATTGAACCAAGAAAATTTTTCTTGGTTGAAGCAAATGGTGGGATTGAATACGGCCAAGAGTATTATAGTATTGATTCAAGAAAATGATTTTCTTGACATAGTATACTTGGTAGGAGAGTATATGTTCTTGATCCAAGAAAATATGGAATTCAGTCAAGAAATTAAGTTACATGAAAGAAATGCAGATTATATTAATGCAAGAACATTTTTGTATCAAATTAAGAAAAATTTTTCTTGATTTGAGAAAATTATGGATTTCAATCAAAAAAATATTTTCTCAATTCAAGTAAATTATTTACTTAAATTCTCCCCCCCCCCTTACCCCCATCCCATAATTTCTAATACTTAGGTCAAACATTTTTATTATTTAATTAATTAACATTTTAATTTTTTATTTAAATAATTAAATAATTGTTATTTTACATATATATTTACATTTAATTAATACTTAACACAAATACAACAAATATACCTTGAAAGAAAATTTTCCTCGGTCGGAGGAATTGAACCCGGGTTGCGCGCATCAGAAGCTGTACCGTTACCACTATGCCATCCAAGCCTCAATGGACAGTTTTCAAAAACTGCTATTTAAGTTGCACATCCATTTGAAGAGAAATATTTTCTTGGATCAAGAACACCGGCATTGTGTTAAGTAAAAAAAAGTTTCAAATCAAATGAATGAAATGATTTGATTTAAGAAAAACGATTTCTTCAGACAATACTTTACTATTTCGCTTAAGAACATAATATTCTTGATTCAATCCTTTTTGGTGCTTCGGATAAGTAAAATATTTGATTTGATCAATAACATATTTACTTCCACCAAATACTGAATTATTAATTCAAGAACTCTATCCAATGCTAATAATTACACCCTACTCGACTTTTATTTAAACTGCAACTCCAATCCCCGGGAGCAGGTGTAAGTGGGTGGTAGCGGGAAAATGGGCGATGAAAAAAATACCGGGAATTTTGTTGAACGAAAATACTAGACACCCTGGATTTTATTATGACAAACAAACAGGTATTTTAAGTTAAATAATAAAAAAATGGGATATTTCAAAACAGTTTAGCATTTATTGAGTTAATTCAGTTAAAAGTTTAAGCACTTCAACGCATCTAAGGCGACAGTACGACCACCCGCAAAACTGCACACGCCATGTCTTTGAAAATCATTGGTACACTTCAGGAAGCCTTACCCAATTATAAATAATTATACACTTATCCACTTCACTGGCAGGGCGTTCCAAATGGCTTTCCACGCGCCGAGGCCTGACTGGCAAAAAACACCGAAATGTCGATCCTAAAAAAACTCTTTTTTTAAAGAGTGTACACCACATTTAACTATTGTAAAGCAATATTTCTATAGTTTAGACATCAAGGAACAAGATCATCACAATAAAAATTTTAGTTTTTGTGATTTTCAACGTTTTTCCGAACGTTCAAATTGGCTATTTTTAATAATTTTCAACAAATGGCGTTCCACTATTTTTCAATTTTTACACAATAAAACTTGTATTTTTATTAAAAAAAAGATATTTATATACAATATTATAACATAATAATATAACTATTAATAATATATATATATATATATATATATATATATATATATATATATATATAAGATGAGACTTTTGTCTGTACACGGAGAAAAAATTGCTGTTGAATCAATGACATATGAGTTTGATTCATTGAATAGTGTCATAACGGGCTGCTAAACGTATATGCTGTTGTTTTGAAAGCACCGATTCTAATGATTCGATAGTATCACTTTCATTGAAACAAAAGCATATTTCTCAAATTGACAGCATACTATGTTAATTTAAAGGTATGTATTCCTTTTGAATCAACGATCAAAATTTTTTAATTTAACAGTATATGCTTTTGAGTCAATGACTATAGTTTTTAAATTTAAAAGCATCATTTTTATGAATCAAAAATTTGTAATTTTAATTTTTTCAGTTGTTGCTATCGATTGAATAACACCATACTGTTAAGTCAATTCTTTTATGTGGTTAAAGATATACACCAACGATAAATTAAAAAAATGAAATTTTTGTTCACATATTTTTTATATACTATAATTAATTCTCACACCTTTAACATATTAACACTTTTTATATACATCTTTTTTCAATTTTACACACTATTATTCATCTTTATTATTTTTTCATTTTTTCCAACGACAAACACACATACATACACATTCAAACACACTTTATATTTTTTTGAGTCTGAAAAATACGCTGTTCCCAATCGGTCACCCATCCATGTAGTAACCGCGACCAAAGCTGCTTAACTTTCGTTATAGACGAGAACTGCCGCGCTGCAATGTAATACATTCGCTTCTGAAATTGAGCAGTTACTTTGTAGTTAAATACCGTGCGCGAGATTTTTCTCGTGAATAAGGGAATTTATATAGGGAATTTATATTTAACTAGTCCTTAATTCTTTAAAACAATTTAAATAATAGTTTTTTATATAAGAATTTCAAAAACGACAGGTTTAATAAACATATAAATATGTGTGGTTAAGTATTTCAATAAATTTAGCACCTGTCAATGTCTCAAATACATAGTTTCCTTATTTTTATAGCATATGCTATAGACAGTCCGCTATAGCACCACTCATTGAAACGAAAGCATATGCTTTCATTTTCAAAAGCGCGCTTCTTTGGAGCAAACAACTTTTCATTTGATTCAAATTTACACGCATTTTCTTCAAATTTATCTATTAGATGCTTCAAATGAATAATGTCAAACAAGCAATAAATTATTCTGTTGCTATATATAGATCAACTATAGAAACAATTTGTAGAATATCATTAATTTAACAGCACCGTACTTTTAATTTAAACAGTTTCATTTTTTCGTTTTAAGCAATATGTTGTTCGATTAATAAATGTGTTATTGAATCGATTTTGGGAAATTCAATAGCATGGAGCTATTTGATTCAACAGCACTTTTTTTTCAGTGTACATTGCTCAGAAATCTACACGGAAAAACTTTGTATACTATTTTTTGTGAAATTCACAATGTATTTTTAGTAAACTGACTACTAAAGTGGGAAAAAAGTGGTCACTAGACGAGATTTATAATTCAATATAAATTTCTATAATATTATATGATTTCTATTTTTTCAACATTTAGTAGTCAAGTTGAGAAAAATTCGCTTATGATATATGTGACGTGCCGCGACAAAAGGGACCTTAGCTGTTTTTGACAGAACTGAAATTAAAAGTATAAATAAATAAAAATGACCAATTTTCTTTACAAACTATTAATATTTCATTCATTATTATGTGCAATATTTTCAGAAAAATATGCTTTTGATGTTAAATAATCAATAATAAATTTTTAATGAAGTTAAAAGCACTCTAAACATAACCTAAAATTCTAAGCAGCTAAGGTCCGTTTTGTCGCGGCACGTCACATATGAGAAATAAGTTAGTATAGGAAAAATTTAATGTCAAAATTTTATTTTCTATATTTGTAAAAATGATATTTTCTTTGTGCCATCGAAATACTCTGTTAAATTTACTTCTACATTCAGTTATTTATTAAAAAGAAATACTTCAGAGATGAAATGAATGTTTACTCAGAGAAAAATGTAAATTTCGATTATTTATAACAGCAATAATTTTTTCTCCTTTTTATACATAAAATAATTTTAACCTAAATATTTTAAAAATATTTCTGAGAATTTGAAAAAAACCATAAAAATTTAGTTTTATTATAGAAGTCCTATGGGAGACATGTTGAAAAGGCTTCGGAGATGAAAGTAATTTAGTTATTACGTAAATTAAGTTGAAAAAAATTATTTAATTTTCTTTTTAAAATGATAAATAAGTGCTAAATTTTTACTATGGAAATTGATAATAATTATTAAGGCGGTGTCAAAGTCGATGCGATTTTCCCATTGAAGCTCAATGCAAAAATCCAATCGACTTTGACACCGCCTTAAAGAGTAGATTTTGTAAAATTAATCGAGACATCTAAAATGTCACTTTCAGAAGAATCACCTACTATTGGTTCAAAAAGTATAGTCAGTTGGCTTTGAACACTTATATCTCAAGTAAAAAAAATCGCACAATATTGAAGCAACTTGGAATCAGTAGCTACAACATTTTTATGTTACTGTAGAAAAGGAAGGAAATACAAAAAAATTATTTCGAGAGTTATTAATTTTTGAAAAAAAGTACACGTTTTTGACATCATTTTCACTAGTATCTACTTTCGGACCCTGTAGAATGTTTAATAAGAATCATAACAGGTTCCCAAATTATTTCTATACTTCTTGAACCATTATAAACCATAATATCCAAATGGTTGATGATTATTATAATAACTATTTGAGATTTTTAAACAAAACAGTAGCCATGTTATCTTAGATAAAAATTAAGATACAAATATGAGACAAAGTACACTTTGCGGAGAATACGACACTGATTACGATTCATTAAAAAAAATGTGAAAATGACCTGAAGTCCTCACTGACCTGCTCATAATACAGATTTCAGCGCCGCCTATGGGAAATAGTTTACGACGGTGTGCACCTTACCGCTAATAGTACCATAAAGCAATAAATTAAAAATGTTTTTGTAAATAATTACTTGAAATAATTTTTTTTACAATTTTTTTTTAATAAATCGTAATTAGTGTAGTATTCTCCGTAACGTGTACTTTGTCTCATCTTTGTATCTTAATTTTTATCTAAGATAACATGGTTACTGTTTTGTTTAAAAATCTCAAATAGTTCCCTAGTAGAAATTTGTCGTGGCATGACTAGATTTATTCAAGTTACTGTACAGTTTTAGTCATGGAAGTTTAATCTAGCTTAACTGGCGAATTACTAGACAGCTACTGCATAACACTGTTAAAGAAAATATAAAGTTGAACTTGATTATTACTGCATAGAAGTCCTGTACAGTTATTTTCATGGCACTATCGAGGCGTTCCGTTTAAAGTCTATTGGCAATTTCTCACTGGGTAGAGTATGGTTATTATTTTTCCGGAATCGTCCATCGACTAGAACGGCCGTGATGCGTAAGCGTGCGTTTAGGTATTTCGTCCCAGTGTGACCCTAGTTCGCTCCCCGATACCGCTAGATATTTTTCGTTTGAACTGAATTAGTTCTTCATATTAGGGTTTACTTTTAAGTCTGTTGTGTGATAAAATAATAATATTTATTTCAGTGTTGTGCTTAATTCAAGGAAAAAGTGAATGTTGTTTACTGTAAAAAAAAGACATGTGTACAAGAATCAGTAATGTTCATAATTTTTTTTAATTATGTAGTTATTAAAAAATAATTTTACAGATAATTTATTATACGTAACAATAGATACACCAACAGTAAAAATATAGTTTCGTAAAATTTTAATTTATTTAATTTGTTGACAAAATAATTTAACGTTATATTTTCAAACTTGTGCGTGGTCAATACGAAACGTCAATATAAATAAAGTTTTGACATTTCCAAGTGAATTATTTTGTACAGTTTTTCTACAGGACTGATGATCAGAAACTGTAAAATTTGACTGGACAATAACTTGAACAAATTAGCGTGACATCACTTTATAGTTTTTAGCCAATTTAACTGTAAAGTGCCTCGAAATTTTCCAGTGGAACTGTCCAGTGCCCTTAAAGATACTATAACAAATTTCTACTAGGGTTATTATAATAATCGTCAACCATTTGGATATTATTGTGCATAAAGGTTTAAGAAGTATAGAAATAATTTGGGAACCTGATATGATTCTTATTGAACATTCTACAAAGTCCGAAAGTACCTACTTTTTTTGTTTCAAAAATTAATAACTCTCGAAATCATTTTTTTGTATTTCCTTCCTTTTCTACAGTAACGTAAAAATGTTGTAGCTACTGATTCCAAGTTGCTTCAATATTGTGCGATTTTTTTTACTTGAGATATAAGTGTTCAAAGCCAACTGACTTTACATTTTACACCGATAGTATATATCCCAGGCGCGAAAGACCAATGCTGACGATGGATTGAAGCTTTATTGAGCCTTGAACGCCCAGCGTGGGTAATCCAGAGTTGAAGCAGTCTTTAAAACACTGTCACTCAATGTTGGTTCAACATTGGAGACCAATGTTCGTCCCATGCTCGATTCAAGACTCGATCAATCTTCGTGTGTGAAGCTTGAATATCCAATCTTTATTCAAGCTTGAATCAAGGCTTGAATCAACGATGATACAATATTCACTTTATTTATTACCGTATGCACTAAACAATAATCAATAATTTCATCAATCATTTTTAAATAATATAAAAAATTATCTAAATTAATAAATAATTATTAAATATTAAATAATTTATTAATATTTACATTTAATATATTAAATATTAAATATTAATAAATAATCAAATAATTTAGATAAAAAATTATCTAAATTAATAAATAATTATTAAATAATTAATAATTATATGATTATATAATAATATAATATAATAAGTATTATTATTATTATTATTTAATATAATAATACTATAATTATAATATTAAGATAACAGTGGTAAATAAATATTAATAATTATTCAGTGTATAATATTTACATTAATGATATTATATTATAAATAAAGTTAAATCTTATATTATTTTTTTCTTGCACAGTGTAAAATTATTATTTACAAATTTCAATAGTTTCGCTTTCGTTTGTCTGAAAAATTTTCAGTGATCAAAAACTTTCAGAGTAAAAATTGTTCATTAGGATGTAATAAATATTTATGCCAAGTATTTTTACATTAGGATTAACCGTTTAGAAAATATTATCAAAATACTATTTTTTGTCAAACGCGTGTGACCTTGCGACTCAGCGTAGCCAACTCAACACATACGTTAAACAAACTCTTGAGTTGGCAACGCTGAGTCGCAAGGTCACACGCATTTGACAAAAAATAGTATTTTGATAATATTTACACTGTAAAAAATTTAGGGAGTTAACGGACTCGGGAGTAGGGAGTTAAATTTTTAGAGTTAAAAATTAACTCCAAAAGAGAGTCAATTTTTAACTCCCTTCATTTAACACCCGCGGGAGTTATTTTTTCCATGGGGAGTTAGCATTTGGGAGTTAAATTTTAACTCCTTTTATTTAACTCCCCTGGCATTAACTCCCAAATTGGGTGCGACTTTTATAGACTCCCTGGGGAGTTAAAATTTAACTCCTTTTTTTTACAGTGTACTAAACGGTTAATCCTAGTATAAAAATACTTGACATAAATATTTATTACACCCTAATGAACAATTTTTACACTGGAAGTTTTTTATCACTGCAAATTTTTCAGACAAACGAACCTCTTGATCTTTAAAAATAATAATTTGACACTGCAAGAAAAAAATAATATATAATAAAATTAAACATATTATCAAAAATAAATATTGTAATATTAAATAAATTATAAATATTTATATTTAATATTGTTCAGTGCACACGGTGATAAAGGAAGTGAATATTGTATTTTCGCTCACGAAGATTGACTGAGTCTTGAATCGAGCATGGAACGAACATTGGTGTCCAATGCTGAATCAATGTTGAGTTACCATGCTCTGTCAGTGATATACTTGATTAAGCAGGATCCCTTCCAACCTTCGTTGACCGTGCGGTTTAAATAGGTGCGTTTATAGAGGTGTCGGGTATGCGTCGGGGGGTTCGATCCCACATGCGAGCGAATATTTTTCCGTTTTCGTTTCTAAGCGATATATAAAATAATAAAATTGTGTGTTGTGTTGTGAATAAAAAATGTGAATATGATTGTAAATAATATTAAAAGTCTGTTAAAAAATCAAGAAAAAAATGTGCCGATTAACAAAAAAATTATCTTTTTTTACTAAAATTATTTTTTTAATGTTACTATTTCAAATAATATTTATTGTTAGTAATAATATATTATTTACATGAAAATAATATATATAATTGTTTTAATAGTATATTGGAATTAAATTTATACACATATATAATATGAATAAAAATAATGTCAATAATATTTATTATTATTATTATTATTATTATTATTATTATTATTATTATTATTATTATTATTATTACTATTATTATTATTATTGTTATTATTATCAATTGATATTTTCATATTATATTGAATGAGCGCGAGCACTGCAAAAATAGGTGTCTTTTTTGATATCTTAAAATAAGATGTAAGATGGCAAAATGGTGTCTTACATCTTAAAATAAGATGTTTTCTAAAGCGTCTTACTGATATTTAAGATACTTTATACGTTTTAGTAGTAATAAAGATATTTCTTCCATCTTAAAAAAGTAAGATACTTTTGTAAGTTCTTTAAAGTATCTTAAATTAAGATGTTTCTGTTGCAATAAGATGTTTAGCGATAAGTTACTTGAGGAATCGTAAGATGCGCCATAAGTGTAAGTTACTAAAAATTAAGATACATAAAGTGTTTTCCATAAGAGCCCATAGTTAACCTCAAAACTTTTTGCCCCAAAAATAGCACAGAAAATGTGTACGAAGATACTTTTAACATCTTAAATTAAGATGTTTCAAATAACTGAAAAGTGTCTACCAAAACATCTTAGAAATGACTACCAAAACATCTTAAATTAAGATACTTCTTTTTGCAGTGAGAGTCGCGTAAATTGGGGAACAGTGGAAGCAGCCTTGTTTCAGTCTTGAATTAGGCTTCCGCAGCATTGATTGAAGATTGGACGCCAATCTTCAACAAAGACTTGAGCGCGAGACTTAAATAAATGTTACATTATGGCTAGAATCAACCTTGCTTCCGCCGTCCCACCAAGGCTTGATCAATATTGACCAATCCTCATCCAAGCTTCAGTAAAGCCTGAATCCAGCGTCAGTTCGCGCCTGGGATAAATCGATCGGTCTTCTCGAGTCACTTTACTGGCGTACTATGTACATAGTGCCTTTTTTCATTAGTTTTTCTCGGCGGCTGAGGCTCGAAATACTGATATTTCTGTAGATAGGACCGCTGTTTTGTAGATAGTGACTTTCTTCGTCAGTATTTCACCAAAATCTCTCTTTAAGCAGGGGTGTCTATGTTCGTTTAACAAAATTCCCGGCTTTGTCCAAATTTTACTCCGTTTATTTTTTTAAACACATTTAAATATACTTGATTTTTAGTTTTAGCCATAAATAAATTTGCAGATGGCTACAAAAATTGATTTATTTTATGAAAATACTCTTTTTTAAGAAAATATGTTATATACCAGTACCAGTCTTTGACGGGTTTTAGTTTCTACTATAAAACATTTAACAAAGTGTCTACCAATTGCGCGGGGAAACCGATAAATAGCCGCGAAAATTTATTTTGACCAGGAAAAATCAGTAATTTTCTTACCAAATTAAAAAGTTTTATTATATTAATTTGTTTTTAAAAACTGCTTTATACTTCAATTTTTATTAATATAATATTTATAACAATAGACCCGAGTCAAAATTTAAGCCCTACTTTTAGCTTAAACATAAATAGATTTGATTCAGGGTTTAGCAATCGTCACGTAGGGTCTAATTGCGACACAATTATTTATTTATTATTTATTTTATTTCTCGATTGACTCCAAATGCTGGTGTAAATTTAGGATTAAATTTTAAGGAGGATGGTGACCGTTACATAACCTCAAAATCTATCAAAACTAAAAAATAATTTCTAACGCAAACAAAAACAAGATAAATATCATTTACAAACAAATGTAAAAGATCTAGTTTTACTACATTCGAAAAAAATTATTGTTAGGCAAAATAGTTTATCAACAATGATTTATTTAACATTTAATTTTTTTTCAAATCAGACAAAAATTACAATTTTTAACCAATTTTGAAAAACAATACCTCATTTTAATCAGCAGGTAATGTAGCTAAAAAGTTGGATGTATTAACCAAGAAATAGTTGTCCCATCCAATTAATTGGATCGCGCTATAGCAACTATTTAATTGGCTATGGCAGCCAACTCTTTTTCTGAGTGCAGTTATCAATAATATTCATTAACATTCTGTTGGAACAATCCAATCAGAAGTAACTCGGTGTTAACACCGGGTGAAAGCCCAAAACAGCCGTTATGTTGCATTTGACAGGTGCTTTGTAAGCGACGAGATTTTAGTGTACACTGCTGACATAACACACTAGCTGTCAGACCCGTCTTCGACGGGTTTTAGTTTCAGTTAATATATTTGATAGTGTACTCTACCCACCGGGAATAAAATTTTACTGGAAAAAACTAATAATTAGTTACCATTAACTATTTCGTTAGGAAAATATTACAATTTGAATCGGTGACAAATTTTTTTAATATTGTTAAAAGTATGTTATTAAAAAATTATAAAGAAAACATTGTTTATTTATTAAATAATTTTTTAATAACATACTTTTAACAATATTAACAAGATAACGATTTTGGAGAATGTTTCACTGATTAAAATGAGGTATCCCAGGCGCGAACTGACGCTGGATTCAGGCTTTACTGAAGCTTGGATGAGGATTGGTCAATATTGATCAAGCCTTGGCGGGACGGCGGAAGCAAGGTTGATTCTAGCCATAATGTAACATTTATTTAAGTCTCGCGCTCCAGTCTTTGTTGAAGATTGGCGTTCAATCTTCAATCAATGCTGCGGAAGCCTAATTCAAGACTGAAACAAGGCTGCTTCCACTGTTCCCCAATTTACGCGACTCTCGCGCCCATTCAATATAATATGAAAATATCAATTTATAATAATAATAATAATAATAATAATAAATATTATTGACATTATTTTTATTAATATTATATATGTGTATAAATTTAATTCAAATATCCCTAGTAGAAATTCGTTATAGTATCTTTAAGGGCACTGGACAGTTCCACTGGAAAATTTCGAGGCACTTTACAGTTAAACTGGCTAAAAACTATAAAGTGATGTCACGCTAATTTGTTCAAGTTATTGTCCAGTCAAATTTTACAGTTTCTGATCATCAGTCCTGTAGAAAAGCTGTACAAAATAATTCACTTGGAAATGTCAAAACTTTATTTATATTGACGTTTCGTATTGAACACGCACAAATTTGAAAATATAACGTTAAATTATTTTGTCAACAAATTAAATAAATTAAAATTTTACGAAACTATATTTTTACTGTTGATGTATCTATTGTTACGTATAATAAATTATCTGTAAAATTATTTTTTAATAACTACATAATTAAAAAAAATCATGAACATTACTGATTCTTGTACACATGTCTTTTTTTTTTTAAACAACATTCACTTTTTCCTTGAATTAAGCACAACACTGAAATAAATATTATTATTTTATCACACAACAGACTTAAAAGTAAACCCTAATATGAAGAACTAATTCAGTTCAAACGAAAAATATCTAGCGGTATCGGGGAGCGAACTGGGGTCACACTGGGACGAAATACCTAAACGCACGCTTACGCATCACGGCCGTTCTAGTCGATGGACGATTCCGGAAAAATAATAACCATACTCTACCCAGTGAGAAATTGCCAATAGACTTTAAACGGTCCAATATCGGTCCAATATTGGTTGCCGTGCTGGGTGCCGATTGACTCCTAATATTGGACCAATATGGGCTGATGCTTGGGATGTAACGGCATCGCCAATCATCGGTTGTTAATATTGGTCCAATATTGGCCGAATATTGTCAACCAAGAGAAAAAAAAATTTTTAAATAAATTTTTTTAATTAAATAATAATAATAATAAATTAATGTTTATAATTTTTGTTTATTATATTTATTTAATTAATTATTTAATTATTTATTTTTAATAATTTATATAAATAATATATTATTTATAAATTATAATTATTTAAAAATGCAGCAGCTATTAGGAAACAGCATTCTGCAAAAAAAATCCTATCATTGAAAAATCAATGATAGGCGAGAGCGAGAGATATCCGCGTCATTAAATAGATTCGCAGATATACTCTGGTTTCGCAATGAATCTCTCGATACTTATATACACTGGAGTTGCCGTGTCAGTTGCGAGAACGGTTACAGCGTCCCTCTTGCGGCAGAGATTGGATTTTTCGCGTGGTAAAGTGAAGTGTGAAAAGTGTGTATGAGCCGTCGATAACATTGATTTCTCTTCTCCCTAAAGTTCATTTGAACGTTCAGAACTTTAGAATTTACCACGCGAAAAATCCAATCTCTGCCGCAAGAGGGACGCTGTAACCGTTCTCGCAACTGACACGGCGACTCCAGTGTATATAAGTATCGAGAGATTCATCGCGAAACCAGAGTATATCTGCGAATCTATTTAATGACGCGGATATCTCTCGCTCTCGCCTATCATTGATTTTTCAATGATAGGATTTTTTTTGCAGAATGCTGTTTCCTAATAGCTGCTGCATTTTTAAATAATTATAATTTATAAATAATATATTATTTATATAAATTATTAAAAATAAATAATTAAATAATTAATTAAATAAATATAATAAACAAAAATTATAAACATTAATTTATTATTATTATTATTTAATTAAAAAAATTTATTTAAAAATTTTTTTTTCTCTTGGTTGACAATATTCGGCCAATATTGGACCAATATTAACAACCGATGATTGGCGATGCCGTTACATCCCAAGCATCAGCCCATATTGGTCCAATATTGGGAGCCTTTATTGGACCGATGATCGGTCTCTTGGCTCCCAATATTGGACCGATATTGGACCGGTGAGAAATTTCTCACTGGGTACCGGCAGGTAAAGCAGTTCCCTTTTTCATCTTTTCTAGCTCAACTGGCGAATTACTGGACAGCTACTGCATAACACTCTAAAGTTGAACTTATTGATTTTTATTGTATAGAAGTTCTGTCTGTCCAGTTATTCTCATGGTACTGTCTAGGCGTTCCGTGAAATTATGTTTCAAAGTTTGTCGTGGCGTTTGCGCTACCGTCAGTCCAGCAACTGCCCAGGCGGAAAAGTCGGACGAATGCCGGATCAACCAACCGTCAAGAATCCGCGCCGATTGATTTGGAGAGTCAATGCCGGTACAGGCAGTCTGTACCGATTCGGGTGTTAATGTCTGCTGGCCCGGTACAAAGACGGATCCGACCGCCGGATCAAAATTTATACTGTGTTATAATGGCTGTGCGTCCGGCTCGGTACAGATTTCATTCCGACGAACAACCGGCGTTGTACTGGCTTTCGTCCGCCTGGCAACCGGAGCGGTGCAGGTATTCTACTGGAACGTGACTATGTGTTGTAATGGCTGCGCGTCCAGCTCGATACAAATTTGATACCGCCGAACAACCGGCGTTGTACTGGCATTCGCCCGTCTGACAACCCGAGCGGTACAGACATTCTGCCGACTGCGGACTAATATCATTTATGTTCTTATTATTAAGATTTCAATTAATAATAATATGCTAAGAATATGGCTATCGTCATTGTTTTTCTAAAACAATTTAATGTTTTCTAGAATAATTTTTTTTTAATTAACACATTATTCAGAATTTTCAGAAATAGATTTTTTACAATGCAAAAATTTAGCTATAGTCTTATTGTTTCAATAAAAATTAATAAAATAATAATTATAGTAATAAAAATTTTTAATCTATTATGTTGTAAAAAATTTTTGTAGGAGAATTGTTTAAAGTTTAAATATTAAAAAAAGAATTAACAATACAATAGAATATAAAATTCAATTTTTAAAATTATTGAATTTGAAAAATAGGTTTTAATTATATTTTTATTTATTAATTAACAAATAAATTAAAGAATGAAATTTTTTTGTTATCAAATTTTTAAAATATTTATAAATAAAGTATACAGATAATTATTTATAAATATAAAAAAATGAATAGTAAAAATAAATAAATATAATAATAATAATAGAATAATTAAAAAAATTAAAATCTTAAAATATTTTTTAAAACCCTAGATTTATTTACATAATATTCATAAAATGCTAAAATATTCCAAAGTATTTGTAAAATTATTATTTATTGTTTGCTTCGTAGCGGTATTGCATATCGACATTATTATGCTCAGATCCGCATGCGAGCGAATAGCGTAGTGGTTAGCGTGTTAGACTTCGGTGCTTCGATTAGGAATAGCTTGGGCTTCGTATCCCACTTGCGAGCGTTTAGAATTTTAATGTGTAAAAAAATGTAGAATGTGTTAAAAATGCTGGAAATGATCTATAAATAAATATTAATTAACATGTACCATGCATAGTTAATTAAATATTTTTTTATTTTATTTTTCAATAGAAAATATAATTTAGTCTGGCTAGACGGGCGAATGCCAGTAGAACGCCGGTCCGCTGAAGCGAGTCGTCTTTGAAAGAATATTTGGCCCGCCGCGGTTGCTAGAGCGGACGAATGCCGGTACAACGCCGGTTGTTCGGCGGCATCAAATTTGTACCGAGCCGGACGCGCAGCCACTACAACACATTGTCATGTTCCAGTAGAAAGCCTGCACCGATCCGGTTGTCTCGCGGACGAATGTCAGTACAGTCTCACCGACGTCTGTACAGGCGCGGTACGATGCCAGTGGTCAATTTCCGCCTGGGATGAAAGCTAAAAACATATTATATAATAAGATCTCAATTTCTTTTTATCTTTAATACTCAGTATTTTACTGTTACTGTTAATTTTTCTTCGTCGATGTACTATAACATTTAAATCTGTATTTTATGTACTGTTCCTTGGAGGGCTAAATAATCCTAGGTACTTTGAAAATTTAAATAAATAAATTTACGTTACTTGCGTAACAGATCAATTTACGCTCTCTGCGTTCCGGTTTTTCGGCATTGTATAGTTATGAGTATGTAGTTTAATGATTATATACACTGTTAACGCTTTGCCGTTGATGTGATACGAAATGTCGTTTAGAGTCCTTTCTGGAAGAAAGGTTAGTTATGTGTGATAATGTAAGTATATGTATTTGAAGGATCGTACCTTGTTCAAATTCAAAACCATTTATATTTTACAATAAATTATATTAATTATACTATATAATAACTAAAAATATACTCCGAGGTGGGGCAAACTTCTCCACGGCAAAGGGTTAAATAATAACACTGTGCTACAAAAACAAAACAAGTTGTTCATTTCATGACCATTTAGCTTCCTCAATATATATTATTATATATAATTTTAAAAGTTAAATAATTATAATAGTTTATTAAATATAATTAATAAACCGGGTAAAGTACCCTGAATAAATATTAATTATTCAATTTTTTATTATAGAATAATTATTTTAAAGTGTTATGATAAAATGTCAAAAAATACAAAATTTTATTTTTTTGTGAAAAATTAAAATATTTATTAATTCTATAAATTTTGATGAAATATATACTTTATATACATTAATCGATTCGTTTTTATGTCAGGAATGCAATTTTGACAAGAATTATTAAAAATTTTAACATAGAAAAAAGTTATTTCAAAAAACCAAAAAATTAATTTTTTCAAAAATTAAAAAAATTTTGAAAAAAAATTTTTTTTTTATATATTTTTGAAAATCCTTCTGTCTGATTCTTGGTATTCATGACCGTAATACACCTACAAAATCTTATCAAAATCCATCAAGATGTGCTAGAGAAAATTTGTCCACAAGAATCGGTGACATACACACACACACACACACACACACACATACACACACACATACATACACACATACATCCGGACATTTGTTCCTCTCGATGAATTATATATACTACACTTGAAAATTTGTAAAAATAATTGATTTAAAAAATTCGGAAATCGACATCACTATAAGGCTTCCTTTATGAGGAAGCAAAAAATAGAAAAACTTTTTATCTGACCTACTGGAGGTTGTAAGTTATGACAAACTAAGAAGAATAGTACGATTCATATTTCCCAAAACGGTTTTTACGAGTTTTTAAGTACAAATAGGCTCGTAATATCCATTATTCTAGGCCGACTTCAAAGTTTTTTTCATTTTAAAGCTGAAAAACAGAGCTTTCCAACCCATCAAGAGTTTTTTTGTTTATAATAATATTTACAAGAGAAAAATCCGTACATAGTTGAGAAAATGTGATTTTTTAAACAATTTTTCAACTTTAACTGATATTTTTGGCATGCATTTTATTTTAAATATATTTTCTTTTCCAGTAACGTTTAAGTGTATTAAATTCTGCGTTCAACGAGCCCCAAACAAATGGATTTTGTTAAAAATTACCTGAGTTATTGCAGTTTATGTCTTTGCAGTCACAGTAGTCGATTTTAGTACATGACAGTTTTCCTTCCTTTTTTAATCGTAATTGTTTCTTAGTTATGATATATGAAGTTCTGGCATTTTTCTCTCTATTTTTTCATTCAAAGAATCTGTTTTTTCTAGAAATATGAATTTCGAAAAACTTATATTTGAATAGAAAGTCGTATTAAGTTTCAATAATAAAATTTGCTATTTTATTTTCGGATACTCCACAAATATAGTAGTTTCCAAAAATTTTTAATGATTATAAACAATATTTAAACTAAAATTAGTAATATACGTACTAAGAGAACAAAAGTGAATTTAAATATTGCTGGTTACTTAAACGTTAAGAGGATGATTCAATGTTGAAAAGAAAAAGATTAAATAAGAACTTTTGAATTCCAATAACAAATTTTTGGAAACTACTATATTTGTAGAGTGTCCAAAAATAAAATAGCAAATTTTATTATTCAAACTTAATACGACTTTCTATTCAAATATAAGTTTTTCGAAATTCATATTTCTAGAAAAAACTGATTCTTTGAATGAAAAAATAGAGAGAAAAATGACAGAACTTCATAAAAAAAACTCTCAATGGGTTGGAAAGCTCTGTTTTCAGCTTTAAATTTTTTTAGAACAAAAACAAAGAATTAGTAAACCTAATAGCTTATAATTTTAAAAATTTTGAGTTTAGAAAAAAGTTGTCAAAGAAAGAAAATTTTGTTTTTTTAACTGTTAAGTAACTTAATTGAAAATAAAGTTGAGGGCATTTTATGAACTCCACGAGGGCACCTCATGGAAAATCTATATGGAATAGATAAGCATGTCACGCCTTGAAGGGCTCCACGTGGATTGCCCCTACGAATTCCATACGGGAATCCCTAACCATTTTTCAACTGAACGTTTCTTTATTTTATTTAGTAAAATTTTTTTGGAAAAATATTCATAAACATAGGAGATATACAGCATTGAAATTTTTTAGCTTTTTTCTTTGGAACCGCATAATGGCACGGTCACACCTCGGCTGCCTGCCTGCCTGCGCAGGCAGCCGCCACGAGAGTAAGAGAGAGGAGACGAATAATTTAAATTGTCTAACTCTCTTACTCTTATGTATTGTCATAACAACCTGCAGGCAGGCAGGCAGGCAGCCGAGCTGTGACCGAACCATAACTCTTTTTGGTAAAAGATATTTAGATCAATTTTTTTTAAATTGTTAATATAAAGACACACTATTAACTAAAAAAAATTTGTAACCAAATTTATTTGATACACTGATAATATAAAAAAAAATAAACATTTATTTTTGATTTTCAAAAAAATTCCTCTTTTATTTTGGTTAATTTTTTGTGTGTTGATAGTACATACTTACCTCTAAGTGCTGCGTGAGTTTTGCAATAGTATCTGCATAACTTTTCAAGAAATAAATTAAAATGTTTAATTCTGTAGGTCAAAACTGTAATTTTACTCTCTAAGGGTCAGTCCAGTGACTTTCGTCTGTGGAGTGTTACGACTATATTTTAAAAAAATCTGGTTTTAAAATATTTAAAACCAGAAGACTTCCTGAGTCCATTAATCATAATATTAAGCTCTAAATTTTATTTATCTAGATTTTATGATTTATCAAAAGTTGGACGTTCCTAGAGTAATTTTTTAACCTTAAATTTTACACCTTTTTAAAAATAGTTTCTTTTCTTAAAATATTTAATGTCATATAACAGAACTTACCAAAACGATAAATGATTTGATGCAGAATCAGAAAACGATAGGATTGTATTGAAATATATTATTTTTAATTAATTAAACGAAATTTCAAAATTTTGTCGTGAAAAAATTTCTCGATTTTTTAAAGCCTATAACTTTTTTCTCAGTGCTCCAAAATATGCAATATTTTTTGTGTAGTTAAATACTGATATAAATTACTTATTATTAAAATTTGACGTATGTGTTTTGCTTCGTTTACGAAATATTTTTTTAGGGTTCCGTATACCTACGGTGTGCCGACGGAACCCTATTGGTGAGATTCTTGTGTCCGTAGCCAAATCGTATCCCCCCCTAGCGACTAAACTATTTGACCAGGAGAGCTCAAATTTGTTACAGATACGTATTTTTACACGTAGATTCCAGGAAAAATATAGAGAATGTGATTGGAGGTGATGGCCATAGCGTTGTGAAGGAAATAACAAGATTTTTGGCCAAAAATGCACAAAAAGTGACCATTCCCCTTCTTAGCTTCTAAACTATTCAACATGGAGGGCTTAAATTTGCCATACTAGTGTATTTTAACGCGAATATTAAAGAGAAAATATCGAGAACTTGCTATGTAATAATGGCCATAGCGTTGTCAAGGAAAAACTAAAAGATTTTAAAAAAATAATTTTTTTTTCTAATTTTTACATTCTAATTTTCTAATTTTACATTTTCATGAGCTGAAAATTGGTAAACAAATGTATTCTAACAGTCTGACGGCAAAAAATTATTTTAGAAATCTTTTTAAAAAAAACTTTTTAAAATATTTTTTTCATTTTTTTTAGTTAGAACAAGTGGCATTAAATATTTTAAAGAAGAGTAAAATTTTAAGAGAGTAAATGAGAGATTGCTTTCTCCATTTAATTTCGTAACTAAAAATAAAAAAAATTGGACAAGTGCACTGCCGTACTTGGTAAAAACTTGGTTAAGTCACTTTTTTTTATGAAAAATGAGTTTTTTTTATCAATGGATTCGTAAGAAAAACTGCATATACTTATGTTTTTAAAAAATTTTATTTTAATTATTTATTGCAAAAAATAATTATTAAAAATCTGCGATAATCGAGAAAATAAGGAAATACTTGAGAAAAAGTATAGTAACTCGAGTTACGTAGTGAAAAAATCGTAGAAGGCAATGAGCTCGAGCATAAGATAAGAAACAAAAACTTAGTCAAGTCGACATAAGTATTTCTGCTAACAAAAAACATAATGAAAACTCTTCTACCTTTATGAAGTCGATTCCTTTTATATTATTTTGGCAGAAAGTAAACATTTCATCGACACTATTTATTGTTTTTCCACTAATGTTTTGTAAAAACGCATTTCGAACCAGTCTCTTAATTGTCTCCTATTCCGTCACATGCACATTTTTCGTGCGCCGTTGCAAAGAAATTCTATTCTACTTTTATTTTAAAATCGGATTCGTGATATGCCAAGCTAACCACGCCTTCATAATTTCCCTATATTTGTCCTACCCCCACTACTGCAGTTAGCCCTCCTGTCTCTAGTCTTCTTGGTTGATGAAGTGATTTTTTTGTATTGACAGTGAAATAGTGGACCTTTTTAATGTTTGGCAAACACTTACACAATATTTTATACAACTGTATACCTAAAAAGAAAAACGGTTGTTGCATTATGATGTTTAGTGTTAGGCAGAATACAAAAACTTTTTGAACACAAATTGTCATCATCATCTTTGTAGTAAACGACGTACGGGTGTAATGTTGCCTGATTATTGACCCAATACTGGCTTTGAATTGAATTTTGAATAATGAACTGGAAATTTTGAGCGAAATCAGCTTGAATGTAACACTCAACAGTTTTTTTTAAATTTTCTTTTTTAATTTTGAGGTAACTGCTTTGCAATCTTGCTATATAATGGTGAACTTTTAAACTTTTTAATTTTTCGATAAACAATTCTATAAAATTGCCTTGTTCTTGATTGATTGTAACAAAATTACACCTATCAACAAATACCCATTGTTTGTGTCACTAAATTTTTTGTTTTTTGCCAAATATTCACTTACTTCAAATATAGAGCCTATTCTCGATATTGACCATGATAAGACCATAAAGTCTTATTTTATCTGAGACTTAATTGCAACTTTTAATTTTTATTTTTAGATCATTGATAATAAACAATAATCTTGTGCTAGTATTGAATCCTCTTGTCTAGTTGATGAATTACATATCTCAATTTCAAAACTTTTGTTCACTTCTGATGTACTCTGATCCATTTTTTAAAAGTGTTTTTTAACTATAGTTTGCCTCTTTGATTAATACTTAACTAACATATTTTATACTTTTCAATTCCTAGTGATTCTAATAATTCATTTGATTTTGTATTTTTTTCTTGGTCTAAAATAAATAACGGATCTTCTGTAAATAAATCATTTTCTTTTTGGTGATTGGCTTGTTTTACGCAAAAATTCACAAGTGCTGGTAAAATCATTTATATTTAATCTATTCTTATATTAAAAATCTTAAATTGTAATCAATTTGCAACAATTTCCATCACATTTGATTTATTGAAACAGAGCGATGGGAAATTGGTTGGCTAACTTCAAGTCCTATAATTAACCTTCTTCAGTAAATAATGTAAAAAGAATTGGACAAGTGCGAGTTGTTCTCGCACTGCATTGGCGGGTTTCGTACACAAATATAAAAACAATATTTGCAACATTTATTTTTAAATTAAAAATTTTTTAAATTAATTAATTTTTAATGAGGAATTAAAAAATACAATTGAAAAATGTATTAAAATCATTTGATAAAAAGGATGACTGAAAAATTAAAGTATTGTATATCTAATATTGTAAACAATAATAAGTAGAGCAACAAATTTTTTAAATATAGTTCCTGCTTTTTTTTAATTCTACCAATTATCGATAAACGTTGCAAGTATTGTTTTAATATTTGTGTACGGAACCCGCCATTGCAGTGTGAGTACAACTTGCACACGGAAAAACTTTGTTCAAGAGTTACTTTACTGTCGTAAATTTCTGGACTACTTGTTGAATTTTCTTGAAAAAGTCCTAAACTGGTTTAAGAATAGAAAAAAGTAAAATTAACGAAAAAAATTTGCCCGCGTGAGTAGTCGAACTTGAGACCTCGAGACTCAAGATCTCAGCGCCTTATGCCACTCGGCTGCAGGGACGCGTTACGATACTTTAGTTTCAGATCGTATTTAAAGCGTTTAAAGCCAAGTGGCGCTGTATACCTATTGGTTACATTACGTCTTCTTTCTTAAATAGTTCGAGACTTTTACAGCGCGCAGTGATTGAAGTACTCAGTCGCAGCGTCAACAACAATTATTGATAGAGTTCTTTTTAATTCTGCATTCAAAAATTAATTATTGAACAAAATTATATTAAAAAATGGACTTAAGTGTTATTTTTTAAAAGCAAAACTTAGTTTTGTTTCTTATCTTATGCTCGAGCTCATTGCCTTCTACGATTTTTTCACTACGTAACTCGAGTTACTATACTTTTTCTCAAGTATTTCCTTATTTTCTCGATTATCGCAGATTTTTAATAATTATTTTTTGCAATAAATAATTAAAATAAAATTTTTTAAAAACATAAGTATATGCAGTTTTTCTTACGAATCCATTGATAAAAAAAACTCATTTTTCATAAAAAAAAGTGACTTAACCAAGTTTTTACCAAGTACGGCAGTGCACTTGTCCAATTTTTTTTATTTTTAGTTACGAAATTAAATGGAGAAAGCAATCTCTCATTTACTCTCTTAAAATTTTACTCTTCTTTAAAATATTTAATGCCACTTGTTCTAACTAAAAAAAATGAAAAAAATATTTTAAAAAGTTTTTTTTAAAAAGATTTCTAAAATAATTTTTTGCCGTCAGACTGTTAGAATACATTTGTTTACCAATTTTCAGCTCATGAAAATGTAAAATTAGAAAATTAGAATGTAAAAATTAGAAAAAAAAATTATTTTTTTAAAATCTTTTAGTTTTTCCTTGACAACGCTATGGCCATTATTACATAGCAAGTTCTCGATATTTTCTCTTTAATATTCGCGTTAAAATACACTAGTATGGCAAATTTAAGCCCTCCATGTTGAATAGTTTAGAAGCTAAGAAGGGGAATGGTCACTTTTTGTGCATTTTTGGCCAAAAATCTTGTTATTTCCTTCACAACGCTATGGCCATCACCTCCAATCACATTCTCTATATTTTTCCTGGAATCTACGTGTAAAAATACGTATCTGTAACAAATTTGAGCTCTCCTGGTCAAATAGTTTAGTCGCTAGGGGGGGATACGATTTGGCTACGGACACAAGAATCTCACCAATAGGGTTCCGTCGGCACACCGTAGGTATACGGAACCCTAAAAAAATATTTCGTAAACGAAGCAAAACACATACGTCAAATTTTAATAATAAGTAATTTATATCAGTATTTAACTACACAAAAAATATTGCATATTTTGGAGCACTGAGAAAAAAGTTATAGGCTTTAAAAAATCGAGAAATTTTTTCACGACAAAATTTTGAAATTTCGTTTAATTAATTAAAAATAATATATTTCAATACAATCCTATCGTTTTCTGATTCTGCATCAAATCATTTATCGTTTTGGTAAGTTCTGTTATATGACATTAAATATTTTAAGAAAAGAAACTATTTTTAAAAAGGTGTAAAATTTAAGGTTAAAAAATTACTCTAGGAACGTCCAACTTTTGATAAATCATAAAATCTAGATAAATAAAATTTAGAGCTTAATATTATGATTAATGGACTCAGGAAGTCTTCTGGTTTTAAATATTTTAAAACCAGATTTTTTTAAAATATAGTCGTAACACTCCACAGACGAAAGTCACTGGACTGACCCTTAGAGAGTAAAATTACAGTTTTGACCTACAGAATTAAACATTTTAATTTATTTCTTGAAAAGTTATGCAGATACTATTGCAAAACTCACGCAGCACTTAGAGGTAAGTATGTACTATCAACACACAAAAAATTAACCAAAATAAAAGAGGAATTTTTTTGAAAATCAAAAATAAATGTTTATTTTTTTTTATATTATCAGTGTATCAAATAAATTTTGTTACAAAATTTTTTTAGTTAATAGTGTGTCTTTATATTAACAATTTAAAAAAAATTGATCTAAATATCTTTTACCAAAAAGAGTTATGCGGTTAAAAAGAAAAAAGCTAAAAAATTTCAATGCTGTATATCTCCTATGTTTATGAATATTTTTCCAAAAAAGTTAAACTATTTTTTTAGTGGTATCCAAGAGAACAATAAAGTACAGTCTGTTTCATCCAAATCCTACAGTGGAAGAAAATTTCTATGATCACTTACCATGGAATTGCTCAATGACAAAATTTTTTTTTAAAAAGAAACTAAAAATTTAAAAATAGACCATGAATATTATTGACAAATTAACATAGTGAACATTTCTTACCTTAGTTTCTATAATCTGTAAATATAATGTAAATATGCGTTTCAAACTGCGCTTAGTTTTATTTTTGATAAGCAATTTAAACTATCAGTTTCTTCTTATTAAACAATAAGAAATCGTAATTGACAAATCGAAAAACTATAATTTTGATCTGTCAGGCAAAGTATTTTGAAAATGAAAAAACAAAAGGATACCCAAAAAATAACTGCAAACTGCGGACAGAATGAATGAATGAAAATTGGAAGATTATATGTAATTGAATTACTGCGAAGAATTTAATGCCAAATTTTATAACATTTGATTTTTACGAAAATAACTTATGCATATTGTATTTTAAATAATTGAATTAAAGTAATGTTTATTTTTTTGGGGATAATAATTTAATGTTTCAGTTGAATTTTATCAAAATTTCTATTTGTATAATAATTTAATTTTTTGAGATATTTTTATTACCAAAAGTAGAATATGTGTGTATGTGTGAACATGTGTAATGCCATAAACGTGATGTGTACTCATCACAATATAGATTTAGACTTTTTTCATATGTCATTACCCTCTTTCAATCAAAAAATTACAGAATATATTGTATCTACGAGATAATTTTAGTTTCACATAAGTTAACAATAATTTTGTTATTGGTTATTTTCTTCCCCTTTTTAGTTCACTTAATACAAAATTTTGATTTCGTTTAGTTTTTTTTTATTTTTTATTTTTCTCTTTCTCTTTTCTCGTAACATTATATAACTATACTCAATACCAGAATTAGTTGCTTTTAGTTATTAATTTTATTTTTCTTTCTAGATTTATATAAATTACAAAACACTGTTTCCTTAGTTTTATAACACTTATGTAAATTTAAGATCTTATGTAATTTTCTTTTTGTATTGCCCTTTAATGGTTTTTATTAACCGTGGGCTTGTTATTTCATGCAAATAAAAAAAAAAAAAAAATATTAAAAATCGTTAAATTTAGACAAATGTTTGAAAATAATTGAATTTTGCAATGGTTTTTATTAAAATTTCTGAAAATAATTGAATTTTATTTCTTTTAAAAATAATTGAATTCTTGTAATGAATACTATTATTTATGAAAATAATTTAATTTTACAATAAATTTTATTGCTATTCCTGAAAATATATGAATTTTGCTATTCATTTAAGTAAACAAAATAATTTAAAAATCATCTTAAATTTAACAAATGTTTCTCACTGACAGGAAATTGTAGTTTTTAATTTTTATTCGAATGCAACTTTCAGTTGTTTTAAATGTTCAAAATTACATTCTTCGCCTTTTTGCCAAAACGAATTAAAAATTTAATTTATCTTTTTTTTTAAATTACGAAATAATGACATTGCAAACTAACTTTTGTTTTGACTGTTTGTCATATTCTTCCTTAAACATAATTATTAATGTCAATTTTGATTGCAATATTAAACGATGACAAACGATTTTAGTGATGGTCAAGCTATTTGGATGGACGAGAATATAAGGTTCGGCAAAACCGATCACTGCTCAACGTTCAACAATCCTCCATTATGTGCCAGCGGTGACTTTGAGATTCGAGTACTGGAAGTTTACGGATTTTCCGGTGCTTAATTTACTGGAATTGTTTATAATAAAAAGAAAATAGGTATGTGATTCCAACTGCCATATAGAATTTTATATTTTTTCGTTAGCGACACAAGACTCACAACTTCAGATTCATGCGTGTTATTTAGAAAAAAAGGGAAACGAAATGGAAAAGCACACATACGTTAATTTTAGTTTCTCCTTCACTCACTAAAAAATATAAAAAACAAAACCGGTTTATTCAGTAAACAAAAATTTACCATCTATTTCAATTTTTTTATCTACGTACCTGCCTTTTCATGTCAGTCTTAATTTGTTTCTTTTCTTTCGTTTTACTTTCTTTCTCAATCAATCAATCAAAACAATAAAAATGCCTATCCATGCCTTATTCAGAATAATATAAATGAATTTTCAACAAAAAAATTAAAAGAATTTGCGAATAAAGAGTTTAGATTATTATCTCATCAAAAAAAAGAAAAAACTAGATGAAATCACAGTGACAAAGTTTTGACAATAATCAAAGTTTAGTGAAGAAACAATTCACATGAGAATTACTTAAGTTAATCAGACCAGAAATTGTCATTAAAAATGTGTATATATTTATTTAATGATTTATCCAATGTATAAATGTTTTGTTTCGTAACATTTAACTCTGTTACTCCCTCTAGATTATAAACAATTTAATTCAACGTTAGTTTTTGCTTTTAAAAAAGAACAATATTTACTAATAATGAAAAAAAGAAAAATGACCGATTTTTGTACATATTATACATATACAGAATAATATGAAAGAAGTATTTGAGTATTGAATTTTAATCATAAAATATTTAATACTAGAGTGAATTATTAGACATCAAATATTGTGATTGGCAGCGAAAAAAAATTGCTGCAAATTTGAAAGATTGAGTAAAAAACAGTGATCACGGAAAAAATGGACTTCATTTATCTCTATTTGATGTGTCGTGCGTCTTTGTGGTCAATTAAAATATCGTTTTTTTCTGATCTAATTTTGTTAATGTGATTCTTTTATTAAGGAAAAAGGCAGTCACTCATTTTTTACTAATCAAAGAAAGAGAGAGTTAATTGGGATTTATTAATTTGAAAGTTAGCGACGATGTTAAAAAAAACTGTTGCAATTTTTTCTTTTTTTTAATTAAAATTATAATACTGAAAAATATGGTTTAGATTTAATTTTTACTTGGAAGAGTGCAGCTTTTATAATTTTTAATGACCAAAGAGAATTTTTTTTCTTATATTATTATTATTATAATGTAAACTAACTTCTTATGCTTTTATACATATATATATATATTTTTTTTGTATTTGTCATTTGTATGTCATGGCTGGACCCATTTTTAGAGGATGCGAAAGTTGAGAAAAGTTTGATGGTTTTTTTGGTTTTTTTTATTCTGACTCACAAGGCTTATTATTATTTAGCGCATTATTATATGCACCTTGGTGTCGAGGGCACACTCGACAAAATGTACAAAAAAAATATATTTGGTACAATATTGTCTTTAGATTATATGATAATATATAGTTTATAGCATGACGACAATTTTTACTCTAAACGAATCCAAATGTGCATATCAATCAGCAATCATTGAACATTTATTTCCGAATGGAACCCAATTATACAAAAAATATCGATTGTATTTGTTTAATTTCGATTTTTTGGTTTTCATTTTCATTCCATCAAGCAGTTTTTTTAATTCTTATGCTAAAGTTTTTTTGGTATTTAAAGATGAAATCTCGAGTCAAAAGCAAATTACTCCTTTATTCTAATATTTATCACCATCATTTCGTTGATTCGTGTGAACAACAATTTGCCAGTAATAAAGACAATAATTCTAGGTTCACTTTTTAATTTGGATTTCTGTTTTTAATTGTTTGCAAATCTGATAAAATTTGCCGAGAACTTGAGATTGAATTGTGTCCATTTCTTAATTAGTAGATTTTGTTGTGATTTAAATTAAAATGATTTAAATCATTTAAATCAATTGAGAATTAACAAAAATTAAGAATTGATTGCAAATTAAAAATTAAGAAAAATATATTATTTTAAATTATTCTCGATTATTTTTCTGAACATTTGTTATAGAAAGTATAATATGAAGTGAAAAAACTTGAGTGTTTTGGACAAAAACAGATACAAATTTTTTTTGTAAACAAAGAACAAATGTATTTTTAATTTCACAACAAAATATTATTTATAGTTTTTTTGTACAGTCATAGCATTTAATTTAATTTCTCTACCTGCGATTAATATAGATCTTCCCTGCTGTGTCCTACTCCTACGTAGGATAATAAATATGTAAATTAATCTGTTAATCTATGTATATGCACAGAGAGAAAAAAAATAATAGACAAAATAATTTCATTATATTGAAGTAATTTTCTGTTTTTTGCAAATAATTTCTATAGATATTTTAATTTTTTAAATCAAATAATTTCAGGTATTTTATTTTAAAATATTTTAAATAAATAAATAAATAAGCACTACATGAATATTATCGTTTTTCCAATTGAATAGGAATTTTTTGTTTCATTTTTTCTTCAATGTGGCACTTATTGAAAATGAAAATACATGTAAAAATAAAATGATCTCAGATTATTTAAGCAAAAAATACTAAACGATTTTTACAAATTTTATAAAATATAATAGACAAAACAGAAATAACCAAAAAACGATGTTAAATAGAATTTCATCGAAATCTGTGCACAAAGTAGAAAAAAGGAATGAGCCTAATAAAACAAATATAATAATAACAGAAAGAATTGCAGGCACTAAAATATAAATAGATTATGTTATTCAGTTATTGCATTAACGACTTATGAGCTTGTAAAATCAATTATTGTTCAACACTTCAGTTTTATATTGTGAAACAAATTGTATATTTTACTTTAGTAGCTTTTATTTTTGAAAGCCAATTTATTATTTATACGATTATTAATTTAAAAAAGCTAGATTAGCCTTATTAATTGCTAATTTTCTGTAATTTTTTTTACTTTATTCTGTGTCATGTATAAAAACAATCAATGTTTTATTTTTTTCAAATAATAAGAAATACACTTTTTGTGTTACAATATTTTTTTGTTTGAAAATTAATAGAAAATAAAATTTAGATTTTAAATTAATTATGGAAAGCAGAGTGGAACATTTTATTAATTAAAAAAAAATTAAATATTAATTTTTAAATAATTAAGAACAAGGTTGCCAGTAAAGTGATCAGTAAAAGTACTGGAAAAATATTCAAATCCTCGTAAACAAATTAAATTATTTCAATACAATTTTTTTTTAATTTTGGAAACAATTCAATTACAAACATGTAAATAAAAATGAATACAATGAAGAAAGCTCTGCATTAACATAAAATTTATCACTTCAGAATAGTCTTTGTATACCATAAGTGAAAATAATAAAATTTAAAAGTAAATAGAATTACTTGAGACTTGCCACTAAGGGGTTTTTAAGACCACTGGTTACGAATCTGATATCCTTTTTCCAAAATTAAAAATGGTGGATCCAATATGGCGGATGATTTTTTAAGATTTAATCGAAATCGCTTAACTCACAGCACTGAGACATCTGCACGATTCCACCTTTGTTTACATTATACAAAAAAATACTATTGGTGTGTTTTATAATCAGCGTACATATATTGACAATAGTTATAAATATACAAAGTGTAGAATTTTTTTTATTCTTTATTTAATTTTTACTGTATCCAGAGCAGCTATTAAAATTTACAGTTATAAGTTTTTGGGAGCATCCATAAATAACGTTACACGATTAGTGGAGGGGAGGGTTTGAAAAATGCAACTGATTGCAACAAGAGGGGGGGGGGGTGATTTTGAAATGTAACGTTGCCCCTTTCTATACTCTGCTTATTATCGTATTTATCATCTTTCACACATTACTTTGAAAAGCCAGTAATAGATGTCGCTACAGAAACAGCGGCCGATAAGTTAGATATTTATGTATTTTATTACTTCATTACTCCAGAAAAATAATATAATTCTTATTTTAGGGGGGTATAAGTCATTTTTGCAACGTTAAATTTAGGGGGGGGGGTGTTGGTAATTTGCAACCAAATGCAACAAAGGGGGGCGGGGGTAAAAAAAACCCGAAAATCAGTGTAACGTTATTTATGGATGATCCCTTTACAAATATTTAAGAAAATAAAGTAAATTAAATAAAAGGAACTTAAAATTTGTAATCAGTGACCCCAAAAACGACCCCAAATTTTTAGGGATTTTCTTTCTAAGAACCATGAAAACTAAGGACTTCAAAATTTTTACTATATATTCAGTTACATTTGGACAACAAATTCAAATTTTTTCAAGTAAAAATATTTGAATGATTCCGAATTATAAAACTAGAAACAGATTATGATCATAACAGTACCGTATATCGGCGACCACAATACTGACTAATTGACTGAACTAAAATAAAAAAATCAAAAGGCATTTTAATTAATGAGGATATGGCCATCAAATTTTTTTGAAATTAGTTTTATTTTTTTGAATATCCTATATGTATATTTAATGGGGAACTTTCAATTATCGAAATTTCAAATATAGGGGAGACCGGAGCGTAATGGATCACTTTTCACTTTTTATTGCTTAACTTCGTTATGCTTGCTTTAATAAAAATTTCATCACGTGGAAAACTTAGCCTAACATCTCAGCTTTCGATTTAAAAAAGTGCGCTCTAATATCACTTATACTTTTTTTTAGAATAATGTTTTTGAAAAAATGCAAGGTAAGGAATTTCGCCTGGGGCAGGGGCGTAATGGATCACTACCCGGGGCGTAATGGATCATCAATGAAATTATAATTTAGTTTATCAAATATTATTACGGCATTGACAATTTTGGCTTCTATT
The DNA here is from genome assembly GCA_032872475.1 of Leptopilina myrica (nomen nudum). Lineage (NCBI taxonomy): Eukaryota > Metazoa > Arthropoda > Insecta > Hymenoptera > Figitidae > Leptopilina > Leptopilina myrica (nomen nudum). Next base: position 12,977,726 of record CM065467.1, read on the forward strand.
GTATTTTAAAAAAAAGAAAATGGAACATATTTAATTTAAACTTTAAACATATACATACATACATTAAAGTGATCCATTACGCCCCGGTCTCCCCTATTTTAGAAAATATTTAAATTAATAATATTAAATAAAAAAATTTTTGAAATAGGATCAAGTTGGGGTAGATAAAAACAGTTTTTCTAAGTTTCACCAATAACATAAGTTTTTCTTTTAAATCGGACTACTTTCGGTTTTCTTGTGTATTAAGTTATTATTTCACTTCCGTGGAACAATTTTATGGGGTAGTAGAAAATATGGGTATCATTAAATCGCAATAATCAACTGTTTTTATTTCAGTTAAATAAAATTTTTTTTAAATAAATACAATCGTAAACGTTGACTCTTAGATCACCCTCAACAGGTTCTAATTGTAAGTATTTTCCCATTTTCCGTTTGTCTTTCCAATTTATAAATAAAATTGATTTGATTTTCGATACTTGTTGTGAATTAACATTAGTATAATAATTGACGAGACTAGCGAAGGTGCTAAAAAAATAACGCCTATCATCGGGGAATTCAACACACTCCTTTTGAAGCTATACAACAAAAGAAATACAAACAAACCTATAATGTCATGATTTCGAATTTTATGTGAAGAAGATAATTAATAAATTTAAAATTTAATTTAGTGGATGTTTAAAGAATTACATTTTTCAACATTTTAGACAATTAAAAGCTGTAAGCTGCAAAAGCGCTTGGGCACTCTACAGACTGCCCGACACAACTTTGGGCAAAACTTTGCCCAAAACAGCTTGGGCACACTGCAAAATGACCGGGCACTCCAGACTTTGACCACAACATATACAAAGATATTTCCTATTGCATAAAAGATTAAAAATAAAAAAGACACCCTTTCACTTCTTTGACTCGCATTTGGAAAAAAATAAACTAAAAAATAATACCTACTAAAATTTATAATTATCTCTTATTAATACTACAACAAAAATCAACTTCGATTTTTTCATTTTGCATACTTTAATAAAAAATAGGAGACTTTATCTATTTACCCCTAAAAACTGGACATTTGGGGTTAATAGAAACAGTTTATTATTTCATACAAAAATTAAGAAAAAATCAATTTCAAGTATGGAAATGTTAAAAGATACAAAGAATTACATAAAAAAATAATGTTAGTTATAAAATAATTCAAACTAATGAATAATAATATAGGAAATATCATTGTATATACTGCTGCTAATTGACAAACGGAAAATGGGAAAATACTTAGAACCTGTTAAGGGGTAATCTAAAGTTCAAGGTTTAAGGCCGTATTTATTTTTAAAATTTTTTATTTAACTGAAATAACTGATGTTTCAATTTTCCCCTTGTTTCTATTTAGCCCATCTGACCCTAATTGAATTTTTAAGAGATTTTCTAAAAAAATATTAAAAATAATTTAACTAGAGATAAATTTAGCTAAAAATTGCTAAACAATTAAAAATAAAAAAAAACAAATTTTGGTGGCAAGCCTAAAGAAAATAAAAATTTCTATTTTTAATTAATTAAACAAATTAAATTTTAATTTTTAATTAATTAATAAAAACAAAATTCTAATTTTTATTTACAAAAAAAATTAAATTAACTTGAGATAAAAAAAAGAGTAATTTTTGAAGTAAAATTAAAAAAGAAATAATTATTTTTTTTCTTTAAAGTTCTTTGATTTTCGACGATAATTTCACTGACACATAGATATGAGAATTAAGTCTGAAAAAGGAGAGAAGAAATCACAACAAATAGAAAGAAAAAAAGTAAATTTAAAATTGTTAAAATTTTCTCCTCTGTAAGACGTCAGTTGCTTGGTTTATAAATTATCGTAAAAACATTGCGCATTGAAACATTATATTCGTGTTTATTTTTTTTACATTATTATTATTATTATTAATATTATCATTACCACTATTTTATTTTCATTATTATTTTCATTATTATTATTATTATTATTATTATTATTATTATTATTATTATTATTATTATTATTATTATTGTAATTAATATTACAATTATTATTACTATTATTGTCAAAAAAACTGTATATTTACATATGTAGATGAATATTTAGATCAAGTGTTGTATAGAATAGTAATTAAAGCGTCATGACAAACGCAGGGCACTGTTAATACAAAACCCACAGCGTAATAAAAAATTTTATTTAATTAAATTTCAAGGAGCCGAGGGAAAAATTGTTCTTGATCATATTTTTTTTTGTTTTTTTTGTCTTTTTAATGTAAAATTTAAAATAGTATAGTAATATTTAATGTAAAATATCCAATACAATAACTAAATGAAAATAATATCTATAGAATATTTTCTTATAAGCATTTTTAAAAAATGCCCTTTGTTAAAATAATAATATTTATAATAGTTTTGGCATACATATATATTTGAGTTGTTGGAAAAAAGAATCGATATTAAATTATTTATTTAGTTAGTTTTAATGTTATTTATTTATATATACGCATAGTAAAAAAAATTAATATAAACCGCGTATGAAAAAACAAGAAAAAAGGAAGTGTTTTACTTTTAAAAATATTTAAACATATTTAAAAATATTGAAATAATTTTTAATTGAATATAATTCATTTATTTATGTATAAAAATTTATTTATATATTGAAAAAAACACAGGTTGATAATAATACATTATGTAAAGAAAGAAAGAGAGATTTTGTTCTCCTTGGTGCTTCTTTAAGCTCCTTGAAATTTTGAGTGATTGAAAAAATGTATATGAATGAAAGAAGGAAAAACAGCAGGTTATTATTTTGTGTATTTTACAGAAAAATGTGTATAAATTATATAGTTAAAAATCGAAAGTATTATTATATTATTATTATCTTTTGAGAATGGAACTTTTTTTTAATTCATAAGCGCGAGTGAGCATAAGCCTAAAAGATAATCTTAAAGATTGTAATCTGTACTATAAAAATACTAAAATAATTATAATGGAATGTTACTACGCTTTTCGTGTATAAGACAGAAAAATTATTAACGTTTTCCAATTGAAGTTGTTGCTATACATTACCATATCATCGTCGTTGTCGTAAAAATAATTGCAATTAAATAGAATTCTTGTTAAAGGAACTAAGTTTCTTTTATTTATTATTGTATTAAATAATTTTTTTTCTATTGTAGTTAATAATTTTTTTTATTGTAGTCAATAATTTTTTTAATTCTGTATTTTTTTTACAGATATCGTATAAATATTATTATCATTGGTAATTAAATTGAAAACTTTCTATTTTTATAAGTTGGAGAATTTATAGTGGTAAAAAATAATGTTCATTGAAAAAAAAAATTATTCATTATCACTATATTCAAGGCTGTGTAACAAACTATGTGTACTACTTTCCTGTTTTATTTATTTCTGTGTTTTTTTAATTCTTTTTGGTCTTTATCTTAATTACATAATTCCAGTGTGAAAATTCTGAAAGAAAAATTAAATATACCTTTTCATCGATATAAGTAAAAATATAGCTCATTGTAATGAGCAGTTGTCAATAATTGTTTACAATTATTCTCTGATGAGAAATTAAAAAAAGCTCATTTACGTTTTAGGAAATAATTATTTTACAATTTTTTTTGTTTAGTAGTATTTTTCATGGTATTGATAATATTTAGAAATGTCGATAAATTAAAGTTGATAATATGTTAAATACACCTAAGTATTTTTTAAATATTTTTAAAGGTAAGAGTAATGTTTCTAAAAGTAAAATATTTGTTAAATCAAATATTTAATAAAAACTAAATTATTTAATTTAAATTAAATTTAATATATTTATTTTATTAAAAATTATTTAGTTAAATAGTGAAATAAACACGAACAAAAAAAATCAGTTAAATGCAGAAATAAATCAAAATTAAAAAAGAGATTTAGTTAAACTAAGAAAAGATGAAAAACAATTTTACGAGTTTGTTTGATAATTATTGTGAAAACTATGCATTTATATTATATATTATTTATGCAGTTTTCGAATTTATTAAAAGATACATATTTATATAATAATACACGTTCTGTTTTATAGATAACTGATCATGTTTTATTTATCGTTTAATAATGGCACGTACGGTGACTTAAGGATGTCTGTCATCTGTCGAGAACAAGGCAGAAAGGCACGTAAGTAATACGAGAAAACGGACTTTATTATTTCTTGTCAGTTGGAGTCGACAAAACGAGTGATTCGAATGCCGAACGTGTGCGCCAATCGTTTATTGTTATAAAGTGTTTGCTTAAAAAAAATCGCAAGCAATTATTTAAGTTTTCAATCAATTTTACACAGTTGTGTTCTATATTTAAAGGTAAGTAAAATATTTATTTTTACTATTTTTACTTTCCTTAAAAAATAAATTATTATTTATTATTAATATTGTCATTATTAATAATATTATTATCGATAGTTCCAGAAAAATTCACACAAGAACATTTTCCAGAGTTTCGGAATTATTTTGGTTTTCTATTAACAAACAGTATTTGACAAAAATTAAGGTCTTTGAAAAATACCAAAATTATGAAATAATAAAATATTGCATAAATAATATATTTACTTTTGCTTAAATAATATTTAATTTTGTTTATTTTATTTTTATTGTTTAATTACTATTTAATTTTATTATTAATTTTGCTTTTTTATTTTTAATTTTACTCGCTAAAAATTTACGTATTAAGTCGTCTTTAATTTTTGTTTTTTTTCATTTAATTAAAATGTAATATTGAAAAGAAATTTCAAGTCCTTAAAAATCAATTTCAAATATTAACCCACTGTTCTCAAAGGTCAGGAATATCAGGGAAAAGTCAGGGAATTTTATCAAAAGTACAGGGAAAATATTCAATTTCTAGAATACACAAAAAAATTTCTAAATTTTTTTTGGCCAGCAGTCTTTAAAAATACTAAAAAAAATGCTATTTAATTTTAAATTCCTTTTATTGCAGACAATAATTAACAGATTTAAAATTGAAGTTATTTTAAATAATTTAATTATAGAAACACTACTGAAAAATTATATAATCAGGGTGGCCACCCAACCGGGAGAACCGGGAAAAACCCGGGAGAAAAATCAATCGGGAGGAAACCGGGAAAAAGCCGGGACAGAAATTTTAATCGTGAAAAAACCGGGACTAAAATTTTACATTTAAAGATTTCAGAAAATTAAAGTTAAAGGAAAAAGTTTTACTCAATAAAATTTTCTGATAAGTTTATTTACAGATTTCCTTAAAATTTTTCATAAAACATCAATAACTTCTTTTTTAAATAAATATTTAATTATTATTTTTCTATAAGAATTAAAAATCATCAAAAGATTCAAATTCTATCATTTTGAAATCGAGTGAGAGAATCACTATTTTATATTATAAGATTTTATAAAAAAATATTAGAAAATAATTGAATTTCTAGGATAATTTTTTTTATTTATAAAGATAATTAAAATTCTTTGCAAATAATTAAATTTTAGAGAAGAATTTTATTATTTATAATGATAATTGAAATTTTGAACAGATTTGTTTTAAAAATGTTTAAAAATTATTGAATATTGAAGAAGAATTTTGATATTTTTAAAAATAGTTGAAATTGTGAGGAGAATTTTTAAAAAATTTTAAAAATAAGTGAATTTCTGCGAAGAATTTTATTACTTTTGAAAATAAATGAATTTCTAGGATGAATTTTATTATTTACAAAAATAATTACAAATGTACAGAATTAAATCATTGAAATTCTGACAAGAATTTTATTAAAATTCTTTGAAAATAATTGAATTACAGAGAAGAATTTTATTATTTATAAAGGTAATTGAATTTTCGAACAGATTTTTTTCCAAAATGTTTAAAAGTAATTGATTTTTGAAGAAGAATTTTGATATTTACAAAGATAATTGAAATTTTGAAAATTTAAAAAAAGTTTTGAAAATAATTGAATTTCTGCGAAGTATGTTATCTGAACTTTTGAAAATAATTAAATTTCCATGATGAAATTTCTTATTTTTTGAAGATAATGGTAATTTGACGAGAAATTAAAAAAAATTTGAAAATAATTGAAATTCTGCGGAGTATTTTATTACTTTTGAAAATAATTGAATTTCCATGATGAATTTTATTATTTATAACATTTTGACGAGAAATTTAAATAAAATTTTTGAATGTAATTGAATTTTTGCGAAGAATTTTATTATTTATAAAGATAATTGAAATTATGACAGGCATTTTATTAAATTTTTTTAAATAATCGAATTTTGGAAAAGAATTTTATTATTTATAAAAATAATTGAAATTTTGAACAGCATTAAAAAAAATGTTAAAAATACCTAAATAAAATTTTTCCATGCATTAATTTTATTAAATTTTATTAAATATTATTCCAGATTGTTTGATGTTAAAGTATATGTGTTAGCGAGAAATGTGATTTTTTTACAATTTTGTGTTTCCTTTTCGGCGTTTTTTTCCTAAAATTTCATTCGACTTTTTTCCGACTTTTTCAGAAATTTTATGCGACTTTTCGTGACTTTTGTTGTGAATTTATGCGACTAAAGATACTTTTTTTAGTTTTAAAGACGATCCGAGCCCTGTTTTTAGTGTTTTTGGCCGAATTTATATCATTTACAACTACATATTACATAAAGGTAATGTTCTGCTCACAGTAAAATTATAATTAAAAACCGGGAGAAACAGCTCATTTTCACCGGGAGGACCGGGAGAAAACCGGGAGACGAAAAATTTAAAAATAGTGGCCACCCTGATAATATATAAATTATTTTGCGTAAATAATTTTATTTGGAAATTCAAAGAACAATTTAATTTTATGAAAATTGTGCTTTTAATTTTTATAAATTTATAGGTGTAAATAACTTGCAAATATTAACTTTTATTTTTGAATAAATAAAATTTTAATTAAATTTCTCAGAAAAATTCAATTATTTTAACAAAATTTTCATAAAATTCTTAAAAACAATTCAATTAACAAAAAAAAAATTTTAGCAAAAAGATTCAATTACTATCAACACTATTTGAATACAATTTCTAGAAAAAATGCAATTATTTTTAAAAAGTTTCAATAAAATTCTATGTATGAATTGAATTATTGTCAAAAATAATTTTAATTTAATTCGTAAAAAAATGTGTAAATATCCAATTACTTAAAAAAATTATTTAAAAAAATTTTTAACAATTTTTTTAAAATAAGTAAAAATAATCGTATAAATTCAATTATTTTTCATGAAAAATAAAATTCTTCTCAGAAATTCAATTTTTTTTCATATAAAATTCAATTTTTCTCCGTAATTCAATTATTTTTTGAAAAATAAAATTCTCCCCAAAAACTTAATTCATCCCAAGAATTAAATTATAAAAAAAAGTCTTTAAATAGATAGTAATGTAGTGTATATTTTAATTTTACCGCAGGGTTTAGAATGGTATCACATAATTATAATCTTCATTTCGTAATGAGCGTACTCTTAAAATATTGTTTGTCACTTTTGTAATGAATATAATACAGTATCCTCTTCTGTCATTTGGGTACCTTATTTTGCTTATTTATTAATAAGATTAGAGCGTGTGCAAAACCGTTTTCTTTGGTTCGCAGCGAGACAATTAAATTTGCCATTCGATTTTCGCGAGCATAATTATGATGTACTGCGTGTTCGACTCAAAATGCCTAAAATTGTTTCTCGACGCTTATATGCTGATATGACTTTTCTTTTTAAATTGTTGAATGGTTACATAAATTATCCAGCATTGCTATCTTCGTTTAAACTTAATGTACCTTCAAGACCGTCAAGATATCGTTCACTATTTAATATAGAATTCCACAAAACGAATTATGTTAACAATTCATTAATCATTAGGTTAAGTAGAGAGGCAAATATGATAAGTGATTCAGTTGAGTTTTTTCATACTTCCTTTGGTAGATTTGTAAACGTTTTGCGAAATATATTATATATAATATATTTCGCAAAACGTTTACAAATCTATTAATTGATTTGGTATACCACTACCATTAATATTATGGTCCAACCTAGCGCTTAATAACTCACCTTAATTATTTTTAAGGCTTTTCATGTAAATTTATTAATATGTACTTCTGTACGAAAGGGTTTATTTGAAATCCGTTTATGTTCAAAATAAATAAATAATTTTTACTGAATTGTGGGAAAAAAGGAGCTCATTTTTTTAATCAAAAACAAAATTCTTCCAATAAACTCAATTATTTTCATAAAAAATTCAATTTTTCCCAAGAATTAAATTATTTTCATACAAAAATTAAATTCTTCTCCGGGATTCAATTATTTTCATACAAAAATTAAATTATTCTCCAATATTCAATTATTTTTATAAAAAATAAAATTCTTCCCAGAAATTCAATTATTTTCATACAATTCATTTTATTTTTTGTTATTCGCTCAAAATTTACGCATTAAGTAGTCAGGATCACAAAAATGATCAACTAAAAATAAAAACAAACTTTTTTTAGAAAAACAAATTTTAAAGTAAAATATAATTTGAAACTAGGAAAAATAATTAATTTTTATGAAATAGAGAAAGTTTTTTAATTGGACGTCCCACTTAATCTATAAATTCAGGGCCATATACTTAAGTATTCTTAAGGCGATTTACTCAGATGTAAAATACGTCAGCACTTGTCAGAATATAAAACAATATAATGAGATAAAAAAAAAGAAATACTTTGCATGTCTATAAAATATTTTAGTATTTTATTAATATTATTCAATTATATACTATTACCAATAAAAATAAATTAGCTTCAAAAAAATTTATTTCGAAAAAAATCCATTTTGACACTTTAATTTTATGATTTATTGCTGTGTTTATTTCAGATAAAAGACCCTCATTTCATTCGAAATTTTAAAATGTCAAGGGCAATAGCGAATTTGAAAAATTTTGAGGATTCATTAAGTTCATTTCATGGTAATGTCAATGGACCTCGAGGACGAAGGCGGAATAGTCTCGCCGCAAATCTTCACGCAAATCACGTCATTTTCGGAGGTTCGTCAAATTCTGATGTTATGGAATTTGCACGCCGAAGATTGAGTAATGTGAGCGATGTTGTTTCGAGAAAATTATCTCGTACAATTGGCTGGAAACCTATTTTTGCTCCCGTCGAAGAGACCGTTTCACAAGTACTCTTTTTTCCTTATTTTCCTTTTTAAATTTCGAATATTTGTAATTAAATTATTTTCAAAAGACTTTAAAATTATTTTTGGAAATTTTAATTTAATTTTTGACAGAAATTCAATAATTATTTTCCGAAAACTTAAAAGAATCAAATCAATTCTGAAATTAATTTTAATTTAATTCTCCGCAAAAGTTCAAATATTTGCAATATTCTCGAAAAAATTAAATTACTTTTAAACATTTGAATAGAATTTCTCGACAGAATAAAATTATTTTTAAAAATATTAATTAAATTCCATTAATATTTTCAAGAATTTTAATAAAAATTCAATTAATTTTCGCCAATTTTGAAGAAATTCTTCTTAAGAAGTCATTCAGTTCAAAACTTTTTTAAAAATGCAGTTATTCTTAAAACTTCAATTCAATTCACTGAGAAAAATGGATATTGAGCTTTAATATCTAGATATTAACGGTCAATATCAGTGACAGTCAAATACATAAGATATTAAACCATAACATCTAGATGTTATGAAATACCATCCTTTCTTAATATCTAGTATATTAAGATTTTTAATATCCAATTTTCTCAGTGAATTTAATAATTTCTGAAAATAATTGAATTTTTAAATAGAATTTTATTTTAACTTTTGGTAATTATTGATATCATTACATTCTTTTGAAGAATTTAATTATTATGTTTAAAAAAATTTAATTTTTCCTAGAATCAACTATCTTAAAAAATATCCAAATTCTTTTTATGAATTCAATTATTTGAAAAATATTTTGCAAAGACAAAACTCAATTATTTTTCATCAATATTTATCAGAAGAATTTACATCATTTTTGAAAATTTTTAAAGATGGTAACATTTAAATTATCTTTATAAATGAAAAGCAAAATTTATCTATTTTCAGCAATGTTAATAAAATCTTTTGTAAAATTAAATCATTACAAGAATTCAATTATTTTTAAAAGTAATAAAATTCAATTATTCAACACATTATAGCATCCAGCCCCTCAATTGCAAAATTCAATTATTTTCAAAAGTTTTTCTTAATTCACTTTTGTAAAAAAAATATCCTAAAAGTATTTAATAATTAAGGGCATCCGGGAAAAATTGTCCCCAAAAAGTGTTTTCCCGCCTCTCGTCTCACTTCTCAGTAATTTGAGATATCTCGTTCTGATTTTTTAGGATAATTAGGGGAATTCGTGCTGATAAAGAATGTTCTCAAAATTTGCAAGTAATTTTTGAAATAAATATTGAAAAACGTAATTACAAAAGTTGTATTTTTGACGAAAGTGGGAGACAATATGGCGGCGAGAACACAGACAAGTGGATCTATGTGTCGGTGGTCACATAGATCCTATGTTTAAACAATTTTTTAAAATTATTATTTATAAAAATTTTGCAAAATTTCGAGAAGGCCGCTAGTACCAAAGCTATCTATATTTTCCAAAAATTCCCAACTCAAAATATTATTTTCTTTTTAAATGGGAGCGCGATCACGAAAACACTATTTTTTCCCGGATGCCCTTAAACAGAAATTTTGATAAAATTCAACATAAACATAAGTTTTTTTCGTAAAAATCAAGGGCTATAAAATTTGTCATTAAATTCTTCGCAGTAACTCAATTATTTTTATAAATTTATAAAAATAAGTGAATTTTTGAGAATTTTATTAAAATTAAGAAATTGAACGAACTTACCTAAAGTGAAGTTCAACTGGAATTGTATGAGCTGTCTCGTCTTTAATATCAAATTAAATAGTCATGTTAATCGCCGTTTGTTTCGCCACAGTATTTCAAATTCTAAGATTTTATAGCGCCACTCCAAGAAGACTAAAGACAGGAGGGCTAACTGCAGTAGTGGGGGTAGGACAAATATAGGGGGATTACGAAGGCGTGGTTAGATTGCGCCAAATATCGTGTTTTGATTCTGCACTTCCCCTCACACACGCGTGTCACGTATTTAAATATATAACGTAAGAGTGTGCGAGATGTGCAGAACCGAAACAAGATATTTGGCGCAATCTAACCACGCCTTCATAATCCCATTAATTCAGACTCACTGCTGTGAGTGAGAAAACAGCCGAGTTAGCAGGGTTGTGCACGTAATATACCTGAGGTAAGTTACATAGGTTTTCTACGTATGTTACATACGTAATATACCCCTTTGGTTTTCTACAAAATGTATAATACATATAGCACGGGTGTGAGATTAAGCTACATAACCTTAAATAGTCACGTGTTCGTATCCTTAGGTCAGTTTTGTTGTTATAGGAAATCTTTTGAATTGTTTTGTAAATAAATGTGTACATTTTTGTAACTATGAATCGTGGTGGTCAACCGAAACATAATTCGTGGAAAGAATTATGTTTCGAATTACAAAAATTGGAAAACGGAAAAAATGTGGCCTTATGCTTGCTTTGCAACAAAACTTTGAAAAACACTTTTATTTTGTTCGTTATTGCAAATATTCCTTTAACAAATAAGCAGTAATTATTCTTTATTTAACACAAAGGGAAATTCAGGATGAATATATTAATTTGAAACAAAAATGTTTATAAAAAAAGATTATAAATTATTTATTCTTACCTATGTCCTAACAGACGTTAGTATCCAATATTTTTCAAAATATTGTTACAGTGCAAACATTTGATTTATTTTGATTTGATTCATCTACTATTGTCAAACGTTCAAATTGCAATTTATCATAAGGGACATATGGATGAGTTGTGGACTTCAATTTTGTTGTCATTTTTTGCAAATAGTTTTTAATCTGAACTTTTAATTTCAACTCACAAATCAATAAATATGAATGAATGAATCAATCAATACCAATTAATTAAATATAAGTTTTGAGTTTTTGACCGTTGTTACAATCGTAATTTGAAAAAGTGAGGTTATGTATGGATGTAAGATGTCGGTATGTGATATACATAGTTTTCTACGTTTTATACAGTATATTACGTCGAAAATGTATTATACGTCGAAAACTGCCAGTGACGCGTCACTGCACAACCCTGCGAGTTAGCCCTCTTGTCTCTAGTCTTCTTGCGCCACTCTTAAGTGTCGTCTCTTCTGCTTACTGTCATTACATTTTAGAGCCTAAAGTAAATCACAAAATTTTTTAGAGCTTCTCCGGAGCTTAGACCAGGAGGCGATTTCGTATTATCTCTTCGGACTAAGCAGCTCATACAATTCCAATTGAACGCCACTTTAGATAAGTTCGTTCAATTTCTTAATAGTATTTCGCTGCCTCGTCCTCAAGTTCAAATTATGTACATTTTTAGAGTTGAAGAAGTGATTTACTTTATTTGTTTTTTTTATTTATAAGGTTGGTAGTTTTGTACCAACTAAATTGTTGCACCTTTATGCTTTATCATTTAATAGAAACAGACCGGTCCAACTCCTGTACATTAGTCGTCAAATCTTTCGTACCGTAATGCTATGCGTGAAAGTTCCTTTTTTCACCGTACTATGGCGCTGCGTACGTTAAGGCCTACGTTTCGTGACCGATTATCTATCACTGTGCTGTTTACAGCCGTTTACATTGAAAGTTTTTGAGAGTATTGTGAAAAAAGTTCTTTGATACTTGTTGATTTTTATTGTTTTTATTATTGTGGATGATTTATTAAAAAGTTATTGGTGTTTTTTTTTACTGAATCAAAACGATGGTGCAGAAGTGCATAATCCCGAACTGTAAGTAGGGATATGCTTCCCAAAAAATTACACAAAAAATCCACTTTTTTCGAGTGCCTAAGGATGCAGTGGATGGTTATCAAAAAGCTACCCAGTAAAAAAAAGTATTCAGAATAGAAAAAAAGTATTGGTGGTGACGTACATTGTAGGCATAGGAAAGCATATGGTAATCGATCAACATTTGACATTTTTTGTCACATTTAATTTTTCGTTTTTACTCAAAATTTCTTATTTCCTTCTCGCAATAGCAATTTTTATACATCACGTTACTCACGCTCTTCATATATATTCTCAACTTTGCTTAGGAATCTTTAAATCGAGAGTTTAAAACAAAAAGTATTCACGCTGAGCAAAATGTATTTACCGTAACTTACCAATACGGTTTTGTCGCAAAAACGCATTCACCGAACGTCACCACCAATACTTTTTTCTATTCTGAATACTTTTTTTTATTGGGTATAAGAAGAGAAAACTTTTTAGTTAAAAGTGGACAATGTGTGTGTGAAAAACACTCCTTGCCTGAAGATATACTATGGAAGCGGGAAGTAAAAAATGCTGACGGAATCGTAATTTTTAAGCCAAATTCAGGGATGTACATATCTAAAAACTGTTTTATTTTTTCTTCGTAAATTCGAATTTTTAAATTATACTAAACAAGAATTTTAATAAAATCAAATTTTTGCATTGTTTTTAGGAAGACTATAAAGTTCCACGATTAAAGAAAGGAGTTGTACTAACTCAATTTCCAAATTGTCCTTCGTATTTGTCAAAAACACATAAGAAACGCAAATCTCCTAAAAAAAGAAAATTCGAATCCGCCGAAAATGGGACAAGAAAAAAAGTTGCTAAGTTGTCACCTTCGTTAAATAAACATTACACTGATTCCAAAACTACACTACCATCTCATATTCCTGACGAAAATTTTGGAGTTTCTTTTGAGAAATCAGAGTCTCCTCCTAATTAAGTTATTGAAAACGTTCCTACTGAAGAAGTTCCTGCTGAAAAATCATCTAATATTAATACTGAAAGTGATAGATTGAACATATTTGACAACTTTTTTTGCAATAAGGAAGCATTAAAGATTCCAGTGTCATGGGCACGATCCAATATAAATGACGGCGTTTTCAGGGCAATAACTTTTGTTCAGTGGACAGTTCGGAAGGAGAAAAAAAAATTTAATACAACGTGCTCAAAGAAAATAATTTTGTATGAAGATATGAGTATCAATGCTTATGTGATGGAGAAAGAAATAGATATAAACAAAATTAATTTCAAAAATGATTTCGTCTCAGCCGCTGAAGAGATAGACGCAGCAATTGAAATTTTTAACAAATTCAAAATTTGTGAAGGATGTGCTTCTCCGAATTCTATCGAAAATGTTCAGACATCTTCTCTCAGTCGAGATTCCTTTGGATATTTACGGCAACAACATTGTACTCTGCTTTTAGATATTGAAAATAATTGCAATAGGAAATACTGTTTACCCTGCAAAAGAGCAAAGAATATTATATTCAATAAAATTGTACGTCTTTGGAAACAACATGATTTGCCGAGAAAAAAAACTTGGTTTATTAAAAAGTAAAATCAGAAATATTTCAAAAAGAATGAACTACAATGAAAGAATGAAAGATACATTAAAAAACCGGATGAAAGCTTTAAAAAATAAAATGAGTTCTGTAAATCCATCGACTTTGGGGACGAACTAAAGAAAAAAAATATTTCTGATAATGAAAAACTTGTGATCAGTGAAATCTTGACGGCTTCCAAGTGTAAAAGCAGAAAGGGACATAGATATGCAGACGGATGGATAATATTATGTCTCATTTTCCACACAAAATCTCCTACAGCATATAAACTTTTAAGAGAGACAAAAGTATTACCACTGCCTTGTAGGAGTTCTATTAAAAGGTAAAATACAATTGTTACATTATATTATTTTGATTCCTCTTTATTACCTATAAGTAGAAAATATATTTTGTCTAATTGAAGGTATTTGTCTTTGATACAAACCCCGTGTGGATTTTATCAACCAATGTTCGACCTGTTAAAAGAAAGACTGAAGTCAGAAGCGGATGAAAATAAACATTTCATAATATCGATTGACGAAATACATACGAGAAAAAATGTAACTTTAAATACAAAAACAATGGAGTTAAGTGGCCTTACTGATTTTGGAAAGGGTTCACAAGTTGATATTTCTGACAAAGCAGATCATGGGTTAGTCATTATGCTGCAATCACTCATGGGGAATTTTGAACAACCTATAGCAGTTTTTGCTTCTAAAGGTCCTGTTAATCTGAGCAAATTTGTAACAATGCGTGTTTCACTTGCACCACAAGTATAAACCAACTTATTAATTAAATATTACATAATAATAATATATAGATGACTATAAACTTATTCAATTTCAGGTTTTCAGTATGTCCACAGCAAAAGGTTTGCTTTTTTACAAAAAAATAAAAAAGTTTCAAAGCGATCTTAAAGGCTGCGAAGATACTGCCGAGTTTTGCATTAAAATAAATAATTTATTTGATGCTATGAATCGAATTCACTCTGAAGAAGCACTAAAATTTAACTTGGCTGATTGCATTGTAAGAACATAAAACATAATTTGAGTAATAATATTTTTGGAAGGAGAAAATAGTGTTCAATATTAATAGAGAAATTATGTTTTATAGATTCTGAAAGACTTAATTTCTTGGATGGATGAATGGGAAAAACAATCTTCAAAACAGCCCGAAAATTTATTGACTCTCTCTACAAGCGAGGAACTCCGTGTGACTTTGAGATCCATGATTGATTTGCATAATATTTTAAAAAACGAGTTTAAATTTCAATACGTACTGACAGGCAAAATCAATCAGTATCCTTTAGAGGTAAGTAATTAAATTATTTTCTCAAATTAGTTAAAGAAACAGTTTTCAGAAAATTTGATAAACTTTCTAAAAAAATATCGTGTGTTTCTTGAAGCAGAAAATGTCTACACAACAATTAAGGTACAAATAAATAATATAATTTATATATATATATATATATATATTAACTCATAATAATCAAATAAAAGTTAACTCTTTCGACTCCGACAATTTTAATGTAATATTAATAAAGAATAGTGTTCACTTATTCAGGTTTTTTACTCATAAAAAGTTGTAATAGAAAAAATTAACTATTTAATTAATTTTTATTGTAATTTATTGTAATAATAAAATTTGTCTAACTACAGCAGTGATACACGGAGAAAAATAGTTAGCTGCCGTATCTAACTGGATAGTTATTGGATCGCGATCCAATTAATTGGATGGGGCAACTATTTCTTAGTTGATACATCCAACTTTTTAGCTGCATTATCTTTACGATAGCGAGGTGCCTTTTCGCTTGGATACAGTATCCAATAGTTGGATGTATTTGCCAATATATTGAATCGCGCTCAAGAGTCCATCGAATTGGATACAGCAGCCAACTTTTTTTCTTAGTGTAGTAATATATATATATATATATATATATATATATAAGTAATAATATAATACAAAGAAATTTTACCATAAATATTATGTTAATCCTCAACAAACAATTTATATTTTATGTTATACATATTATTCTGCGTTTATTAAAATATATTTTATTACTGCATATATTTCGCTCTTATTTAAATAAAATTTGGGTTTTTTGTTTAGAGGTTTTTCGGGACAATTCGATATGCAGGAGGGTCAAATGATAATCCCTGTACACCAACTTTTCTTCAGTTGTATAAAATATTAGATACTTTCAGTATTCTTAAACCCCTAAAGTCTGGTAACTGCACTGTTTTCGATGGTAACCCATCAGAATCTCTTATCACTATTTCGAAATTGAAAGAGCTTTTTATTTCGAATAAAAAGTCAGCGTTTCAAGAAATCAAAGAGAAAATTCAAATAGTAACTGACTCCGATGACTCCACTTTTAATGATTTTGTAAGCGCAGTTGATCACGATTATGAAATGCCTGAAATCATTAACTGTACTCTCTTTTACTGTACAGCTCGTGTATGTAAATATATAAAAAATCGAGTAAAATGTGAAGAGTGTTTAAAAGCTTTTCTTTGTGAGACTTCAATTTCTAATGATTATTTCTCATTTTCCAATGAAGACTTGCCCCATAACTTTTCAAAGTTTGTTAACAATGAAAAAGAATTAATTCATCCGAAAGTTACTCTTTATAAAATACTCGGAGAAGTTGAAGCCTTATTTAAGATCTATTGCAACAAAAAAAATGCATTCGAATTAGTATTGATGCACTTTGTTGAAAAACAAAATATTATAACATTTCCATGTACGCTACATATTGATGGAGCCAAAGATATTTTTATGCACATGGTGCAATATTATTTACAGATAAGAACGAGGCAATATATTCGAGATGATACTGCAGAGGTAAAAAAAGTATTTTAAACAGAAAAAGAGCAAAATTATGTGATACGTAAATATTAGTGCTCATGTTAAGCAATAAGAAATTTTATTTTAAATATGTAAAACAAATATATTTTCTTAAGAAATATTTAAAACTTGACAAAATGTTTGTTGTTATTAAATAAAATTTAATGTTTTAAATTTTTATCAGTCAAGAGATATGAATAAGTTTATAATATAAAATAAAATTATTCACTTTCAAAGAATTTATTAAACATAAAGGATCATTAAAAATAAAAAAAATTAACGTGACAAAAGCTGTGAATGCAAAAAATAAAAAGTAAAACGAAAAATCACGAATTAAGAAGAAAATAACCAAAGAGAAACTTATTTTGAAATGATAATTATGCACTTTATATTTATTTTTTCTGTTTTTCTCAATGATATCGTAAACCTTAAAATATGTAAGAATCATTACTTTGAAATAAAATTTGTATAAATATTTATTTGAGTATATTTTTCATATTTTGAAACATTTTCCTATTTATTTATATGTTACTGTAGGCCTACACGCCAGCAGCGCCACGGCGCGGTAGTAAGTACAACATTTTACGCATAGCAGTACAGTCCGGCCATTTTTGTATAGAATCGGACCGGTCTGAATAGAAATAAGAATAATCCTGACTGGAAGAGTAAAAATGTTAGATTTGTAATTCTAAGGCTGCGGTTACACCTCTGCAGGCAGCCTGCCTGCCTGCAGGTTGTCATGGTAACGTACAAGAGTATGAGAGTCAGTGACTTCAAACTTCTCCCTTACTCTCGTTGCTCCTGCCTGCGCAGGCAGGCAGCCTGCAGAGGTGTAACCGCAGCTTTATCCCAATACCGCCTCTGAGAATGTGGAGTTGTTTGTGAGTGTGTGGGGGTCTGCCTTTAGGTTTTCCCCTCTCTTCCTTACTTGTTTATGTGTGCTGTGAATATGAATTTACCCTCGTGTACCAGCGGTGTCACATGATTGCTCATGTTACTTAGGCTGCGGTTACACCTCTGCAGGCAGCCTGCCTGCCTGCAGGTTGTCATAGTAACGTACAAGAGTAAGAGAGTCAGTGACTTCAAATTTCTCCCTTACTCTCGTTGCTCCTGCCAGCGCAGGCAGGCAGCCTGCAGAGGTGTAACCGCAGCTTTAGTAATCTGCTGTTGATTGTGCTGGGTGTGTGGCGTGTAGAGAGTGGAGCTGGCGATACCTTCGCCATATCGAACATAACCTGATAAGGAATAAAGAAGTGACATTGGATTTCTGCTTATTACTTAAAACCTAATCACCTGAAAATTTTTGAACGCCTTTCCATCACCTGGCCATCATCTGCAGCGGCGCTATATTATCGACAATCTTCCGTTGTAAAAAAGAAAAAAAGGTCAATTTGTAACTCACATTTTTTTTCTCTCTTCGAAATATGTAAATTTAACATTTTTTTCTCTTCTTTCAATCTGAATTGATTTTAACACTTAACTTTTTCACTTTGGAAAGAATAATAATAACAATAAATAAAAATAAACAATTAATTATTGCTAATTAAATACATTTTTTCATTTTTAAAAAGAAGAGAAATTTTATTTTTTTTAATACAATGAATGAAATAGTAAGAATGAGTAGAAAAAGTTTATTTGCAACGGCGCGACCAATGATTTTTTACGGTGGAATTATTATCATACTTAATAAATAAAATAATTTTTATTAACAATTAAAAAAAAATAATAATAATACTGAAAACAATACTTCATCATAATTTAATATAAAACATTTATTATTATTTTTTTTAATAAAATGAGCATTTTAAAAACATTTTATGTAATTTGACGGAGTGAAATCTATTGTGCGTTTTCACTTTTGCGGGGTTGTGCTTTGAACTTTCTGCGTCATAGATATAGTAGAATCGCCGACTGATATTTCAAGACGCCGAACGGATTGGTGGACAACTCCGTGGGTGATGGAAGCGTATATTAGATAATCTGTTTCTTTTGTTTTATAAATAATTAATAATAATACATTTAATAACACATTGATAATATAATTTTATTTTTGTATTTGTAGTTTGATTATCCGGGACGTTCAAAATAAGGGAAATTAACATCATAATGAATATTTTACGCGATTGTTTTACTTTTGCAAGAATAATGCAACAAATTTCATTATAGTCGACATGATTGATTTCTTATTATTAAAACAATATATAAGAATATATCAATCAATCCAAGTCAGGTTAAAAATTTTTCTTTTCTTTTTACCCTATTGATCATTGGTCGCGCAACTTTGAACAAACAATTATGAAACATTATTTTTTTTAATAACCCTTGTATCGTGTGTTTACTGTATTGTACTATATTGTGAAATTTTAATGGTTATATTGACTCACTATTTATACATGCATATAACATTGTTTTTATCATCGTCGTTTGAAATTTTTCTATGACAGTGGTAGGGAGTAAGGTGCTCCATAATTTATTGTTTAATTTAAGATATTCGCCCTGGATTGAATGTTGATGATCATTTTTCCACGCATTCATCGAATCGATTAAATTTATCGTGGAATTGATTTTCAGATTTGTTCGCGTCTCTGTTTATTTTTTTTATTGTTCCTATTTTCGGTTGCCCCTGCTCAGTGTCGCGGAGATAATATTTTACTTCGGATTTTAATTACAATACACTATTTGAAGTATTGTTTCAAAATAATAAATTATTTGTTTTTATTTCTGAATTTCGTCTTTCTATGTTCAACATGCCTATCACGCGAGAACAGGAATTAGCGATAAGACTCGCGGAACAAGACCAACGTGAACGCGAATTGAACAAGCAGAGAGAGGCGAATATGGAACGCGAACGTCAATTAAACGATGAAGCGGAAAGTATGAATCGGAATAGAATGGAATTAGAGCAGCAAACAGAGTCTGTTTCTCAGCGTGAACGTAATGTAGAGGATCAAATAGAGGTTAACGAACAACGAGAACGCGAATTAGAGGAGCAACGGGAAGCAAACGTGCAAAGAGAACGCGAATTAACCGAACAGGCGGAAATCGTCGTTCGAGATAACCGAAATCTCTTACAACATTTGGACAATATCGCTAACCAAGGGCAACAAAATAACAAATCCACCGGGAACCTAACCTCCACCCACGAACATAGCATTGAACGATGACATTATTACGCGTTTAACTCATGACAATTCAGGCTCACTGAAATTTCCACAGTAATGCACAAATGATCCCGAGATGTGGTTCGCGCAAGTCGAATCGGTTTTTGCGAGACATAAAATAGAGAGGGATGATTTGAAAACTCAGATTTTAACATCACAAGTGAATGCCGATACTCTCAACTGCGTGAGACATATTGTAATGTCGCGTCCAAAACCCCTCAATTCATACACACAAATTAGGAACGGTATCATTTCTCATTATTCAGTTTCAAATGAAACTCGTATATTTAAACTAATTCATGGCGATATCGTAGTCCCCGGAAAGCCTTCACAAATCCTCAGTCGTCTTCGAAGCTTAAACACCGGAAATTGCGATGAAAATGTTTTAAAAGTTATTTTTTTTAACTAAACTACCACACCAACATCAATTAACACTCTCTACAATCAGGGGGACCTCACTTGACGAATTGGCAGAAACAGCCGACAGAATGGCAGACGTAGATCGGTTGTCGAACTTAAATAGTCTAGCAGCGACGAAAGAAACCGCTGAAATCTCGACAAGGGACGATGAAATTAACACGTTAGCTGCACAAATAGCAGAGTTAAAAACTAAAATGGAACAACCACAAAACTATAGATCCAGAAATCCGCACCGAGGTAGAGGCCAATATAATAATAATAATTTTTATAATAATCATAGTAGAGGGCGTGGTAGGTATTTCGGTAGACCAAATAACAATAGGCGAGGAGGTAGAGGAAGAAGTTATTCTCGAAATTACAGTCACGATAGGTCATACAATTCGCGCTATAATAATCGAAACAGAAGCCAATCAAACGATAGATTTCGTAGCTCTAGACCTCGAAATCAGTCTTCACGTTATCATTGCAGTCGTTCGTCATCACCCGATTCACACGATACTAGTTATCACGATTCACGAGTAATCATTCCTGCTCAGAAAAATAGATAGCCGACATCATTTAGAGGCGAATGGTGTTGGCTTGAAATCTCATCGCCTTCATCTTTATGACAGTAACTCGGGTTGGACATTCCTTGTGGATACCGGTTCTGATTTGTCGATTTTGCCCGTTTCATACTTGCAAAGACAAAAAGCCTCGGATATGGTCTTATATGCTGCGAACAACACGAGAATTGTAACCTACGGTATAAAGAGATTAAATTTCAATTTGGGATTGAGAAAGGACCTTTCATGGAATTTTTGCGTCGCCGACATTCGGCGTCCTATCGTCGGCGCTGATTTCTTGTCCCATTTTGGTTTGATGGTTGATTTAAAAAACCGTAGATTAGTTGACGAAAACACCAAGATGTATAGTAGGGGTAAATTGAGAATTCCACCTCTTTTCAACGTGAGTACCATTGATAATAATGACCCGTTTGCAGAAATCTTACGCGAATTTCCTGAAGTCACCGCATTACCACAAGAAATAATTATGTCTTCTCATGGTGTCTTTCACCACATTCACTCCTCCGGCTTCGCAACGTGCTCGACGTCTAACACCAGAAAAGCTAAAAATAGCAAAAGATCAATTTAGACATCTAGTAAAATTAGGAATTTTAAAACCCTCCAGCAGTTCATGGGCCACCCCGATCGTATTGAAATTGAAAAAAGATGTACATGTCGTATTTGCGAAGATTTTAGGCGCGTGAATGCCCAAACAATTCCTGATAGGTACCTCATCTGTATGATGTGTCAGCAAATCTTCATGGCAAGAAAATCTTTTCCAAATTTGATCTGCATATGGCATATCATCAGATCCCGATCGCACCTGACGATATACACAAAACAGCTGTTATTACACCATTCGGGCTGTTTGAATATACAGCAACCACTTTCGGTCTTAGAAATGCGGGACAAACCTTACAGAGGTTTATAAACAAAGCATTGGGAGATTTGTATTTCGTTTTCGTGTATATCGACGACATTTTAATTTCATCGAAAAAATGCCGCTCATTTACAAGCCCCTTTAACAATTTTTTTAAAGGATTCTAAAAAACGAGACAAACGCGTTATGAAATAGGATAAAATAACAGAAAATGCTTTCGAAAAGATTAAAGAAGAACTGGCCAATGCCACTCTACTGGTTCACCCAGAGGTTAATGCAGAAATACGACTTATAACCGATGCATCGGACGTAGGTATTGGAGCCGTTTTAGAGCAGTATACGGAAAAACTATGGCAACCTCTCGCATTCTTTTCTAAAAAACTGACACCCGCACAAAATAACTATAGCACCTATGATAAAGAATTAACGGCAATATACGAGGCAGTAAAGTATTTTAAGTACATACTCGAGGCACGCCGTTTCAAAATTCTAACAGACCACAAACCACTAACATATTTTCACACAAAAAAACGATAAAATCAACCCTCGCCAACGCAATCAAAGTTCGTTCATATCACAATTCACAACTTGGATAGAGTATATAGAAGGGGATAGGAACACAGTAGCCGATGCATTGTCTCGTATAGAATATATTGAAATTCCTACTAATTTTTATTTGGAGGATCTTGCCCTCGCACAATCTCGTGATCAGGAACGAAAATATTTGGCTTCAAAAAAGACAGGTTTGAAATTGAGAACGGTCATCGTAGGCCCGGAGAAAATAAAAATTGTTTGCGATAACTATTCGAATACTAATAGACACTTCCTCCCGGTTTCTTTGCGCAGAGACGTTTTCGATGTATACCATCGTGCATCTCACCCGGGAGCAAAGAGAAGGAATAGATTAATTCAACGTAAATTTGTCTGCCCTCGATGCATCGTGACATTACAAATTGGACAAAGACTTGTCCAGACTGCCAAACTTCAAAAATCAGTCGTCATGTTCATATGAGTCCGGCCAATTTCGACGCCCCGAGTTCTCGTTTCAAGCACGTCCATATAAACATCGTTGGTCCACTTCGGAATAGTGAGGGTTTCTCTTATCTATTGACACTAATAGATCGTTTTTCCAGATGGCCAGAGGCAATACCCTTGCAGGATATCACTTCCGAGACCGTTTTCAGGGCATTTAACGAGCATTGGGTGGACTAGAAAGTTACCCACCGTATTGTTAGGTTTTCGGGCGAGCATCATGAATTGCGGTTCATCACCAGCCGATTATTTGTACGGATCCGGTTTGCAAATCCCTGGCGAATTCATTTTACCTTCGGAAGAAACCACAGATAGAAATAAATTCTTAATGGATTTTAAAGAACATATAGCATCGGTAAGACCCGCTCCTGTGCGACATAACGATAAACGTAAAGTGTTCGTACACGAAAAATTGAGCAATTGCTCACACGTTTTCCTTCGTGTCGTTGGGGTTAAAAAGCCGTTACAGCGTCTATATAATGGATCCTATAAAGTAATTTCGCGAGTTGGTGATCGATTATTGGAAATTGAAGTAAAAGGAAAAAGTAAACACGTTTCAATAGAGAATGTTAAGGCGGCACATTTTCTTCCCGATCAAAATACAAAAAAACCATCGAAAATTCTAAGTCCATCAAACGTGCACGCTGAAACGGATATAATTCCCCGCGAGAGAGTCGAAGGAAGCGCGAGAAATTCGAATTCGACTGAAAATAGTAAAGTCATAGAAAATTTGACACAAATTTCGAATAGTCGGAGTTTTGCAGGTCCGATGGAGGACGCTCCAGCTGATCTGCCAGGCTCCGATTTAAACAGTACGGAGAATAATTTAACAAGAACAAAAATACCCCGAGGTATAAAAAACGTCGATGTTCCTCTTCATAAACGCACCAAATTCATACCGTCTATATTACGTAAAAGAAAACCTTATAAGTCGGAGAAGGACGAAGGCGATAAAATGCGTGTTGTTGATACAGTGAATTTCTCGAATCTTTTACCAGAAAAAAACGTCTCTGAAAAACGCCAGAAGTATGTTTCTGCGATACTGCGTAGGGGTGCGAAGAGGGTAACATTTCGAATCGATAGCCGTACTAGATACTAAAATATAACGTGAAAAGGAAGGAGAAGAGAAATTTTATTTTTCTCTTTTTCTTGTTTCGTGTTAAAATGGAGTCGATGAGTGCGCGGGACTGATCATCCCGAAAGCGAAATTAAATAACTAACGTTAGTCGAATAATTGGATAATGAGAATAATGAAAAAAAGAGAGTAATCAAATAAAATTTAACTGTGGAACATTGCTCAAAACCACTACCGCATATATGTAATATATGCATATATGTTAACAAGTCGACCTAAAAAGAAATGTGAAATAAAAAGAAAAATATGTGATGCATCACTTACGATAGTTCTAGGCATGTATATATAATATTTTAAAAATTAATTAGATATAACAAATATTGACTGAATAATTAAAAAAAAATTTTTTTGACATTTGATTAAAAATATTGATTTATCAAAAGAAACTAGGAATAATTTTGACGAGTCAATTGTAATTAAGAGAACAAATTTTATATTGTTATAAGGTATTGAAGGCATTCGCTGGCACATTAGGATAGTATTTATTAGAAAGAAAAACATATATATTTTTTTATAAAAAGCTTTATTTATTTGTATGAATGAATATTACATTGTTGTTCTATCGTTGACACTTGGGGGGGAGTGTTGTGTTTAGGTTTTCCCCTCTCTTCGTCACATGATTGCTCATGTTACTTAGTAATCTGTTATGACTGTGCTGGGTGTGTGGCGTGTAGAGAGTGGAGCTGGCGATGCCATCGCCATATCGAACATAACATAAGGAATAAAGAAGTGACATTGGATTTCTGCTTATTACTAAAAACCTAATCACCTTCCTGAAGGAGTCGGACTTGTGGGGAGAAATTATAAGCGATAGATTTGAGAAACCTACAAGTGGCCTATTATAAAAATTTAGCAAACACTGAAGATTTTTGTGTTCATTCTGCGGCCTTCCAGATTGTTTCCTTCTTCTTCTTCTTTACTACAGTAAATTGTAGTTAGTTTGTGGCTTCGAAAAATCAGGCCAATTCAAATTGCTAAATTTATCACTTTACTATGCGTATTAATTAATTAATTTCAATCTTGTAGATTTTTAAGTTGTGATGACTCTTTGCTGTTTCCTTTTATTTAATATGCTGACTATGGTTTCGTTCCGCTCGTCATATTGTGTAGAGGAAGGATCGGGTTAGGTTAGGCTAAGGATCACAATGGTGGATATAGGCTTGTTTGTTGGCTGCTCACTGGCGGGAAAATTCAAATGCTCACACTGGTCGTCTGCGGAGAGCGGGACCAGAATCCCACCCGAGTCTCTAGAGAGAAACAATTGTCCTAAGACACCTGTTCCTCTCAACCAGAGATAGCGAAGTTACAATCAATTATGACATTATGCTCATATCACCTCAGTATACTAATCTGTGGAATACAGTCTCTCCCTGCATCACACACATATACATTTCAATATTAAATCCTATTCAACTCAATCTTATATATGTATGTATATATATATATATATATATATATATATATATATTTCATATTTTTATTATTAAATCTTAATTTATTGTTTCTCTAATTATTAAACTTAAGTAGCTAAATTAAAATTAAATTAGACTTATTAACTAACCTGGAGCGAAATTATTATATAAATTAATTAATTATTTTATTATTAATTATTATATAATTATAATTATTATTATTATAATTATTATTATTAATTATTATATAAAGATTCTAAAATCTTTATATAATAATTGCCTTTCCTATTAGGAATTTTCCCACCTCATTTATGATTTCCAAATTGGGGAAAAAATAAGAAAATCGAGGTTCTCCAGCAAATTTGCCGAATTATCCAGTTTTTTCTTGAGAAATTCGTAAAATTCAGGTCTATCTTCACTAAACACTACACAGTCCCACAGAAAATGTTTCAGGGAACTCACCTCATGGCCGCTTTACATTGCGGAGAGATGTTCCATTCCATTTTCATAAAATGTGACCCGTTCTTAGACAGGTAATTAAATTAATGTAGCTCCTTGGTACATCATAGCCAGCGAACCATGGTCTCTCGGTTTTATATTCGACGTATTCGAAATATTTTTGTGAAGTACGAGAAGTTTCGAAAAAAGGCCACTCATGTTTTAATGTTGCATGAAAATCTAGATGAATTAGGTTTTAATATCCTCATATAAGTATTGTACATTAAGGCCAATATTTAGGGACATTGAAGTCTTTGCAATCTTGTCCGCCTTAATATTGCCTTTAATGTTTGTGTGTGCGGGAATCCAGAGAAGCGTGATATTTGTTCCTCGTTCCTTACATTTTAAGAT
The DNA here is from genome assembly GCA_032872475.1 of Leptopilina myrica (nomen nudum). NCBI lineage: Eukaryota > Metazoa > Arthropoda > Insecta > Hymenoptera > Figitidae > Leptopilina > Leptopilina myrica (nomen nudum). The sequence continues at coordinate 13,004,424 of CM065467.1, forward strand.
GTTTTGTACAATTTTGTGAATTATGACATCATTTACGTAATCCTTCATTCTGTTCATTATTTTATACAACGATATTAAGGAATCGGTGCAAATGACTGCGTCGGATAAATTATGATCATTGCAAAATTTTGTTGCCTGTAGAATAGCGTATAGTTCGGCAGAAAGTGGTGATAAACAATTATTGATTTTAGTACCGAATTGGAACTCCAGTGATGGGATGTAATAACTTGCTGCTCCTTTTCCTTTATTAGGGTTGAATGAGCCATCAGTAAAAATACTTGTAGCACCTTCAAATTTATCTCCAAAAATTCTTTCCAGTTCGTAATCCTGATCCGCTGCTTTTTTGATATCGAAACCCGTGTCCACATTCAGGCAAGGTCGAAGATCACATACTATATCCTTCCAAGGGAGATCATAATATCCTGGCCTTCTAGGTTTGCCTCTATTATTCAGCAACTCAAATGATGGATCCAATCTCTGCAATAACAAAAAATGTTTAATATAAGATGGGATTTTATTACATGCTATTGTTTTTTCTTCAAAACAACATAGTCTTGGAGTGATCGGATTATCCCTCCAAGAGGTAATTCGTAATACATATTTATGTAATAAAAGATTCCTCTTTACTGCAAGCGGTGGCTCATTGGCTTCGGCGAGGAGGATTGATTGTTTCCACATTAGCACCTTTCCGAGCTGCTGTTGAGGTTGCAGCGTGCCTGGCGCTGTGTGTCGTAAATGTTTCAGTGTACGTTTCTCACGTAATAGTCACGTAATAGAGTGTAATAGATCATTATTACGTCTGTGTAATGACACATAATATAGAAGTAATATCATGTAATAATCGGTAATACCATGTAATAGTTATGTAATAGCCTATAATACATGTAATAGCTGAAAAATTTGGTGTATTAGAGTTACAGCTTTTTAACAAGTAATTACCCCCTCGATTTCAGGGCATCACGGATAGGACTACGCTATCTGGGTTTATGTATTGTTTTCCGGCTGCTGTTTTTTGACATAGAACTGCTTGTGGAGCTAGAGCTGCTTGTCTCGAATGATGACGAAAAAGAATCTCTTTTTTTACTTTTTTTGTTTTTCTTGACCTGCTTTTTCATCTTCTTTATCTTCCGTAATAATTGTTTGTTACTTTTTCTTATTTTTCACTACATTTAATTATTTTTCACTACTTTTAATTATTTTTCACGGTACACGTTGTGGCATGGAACGCACAGAAATAATGTAATGGGAGAAAGTGGAAGAGACGGCAGCGACACCTAAGAGTGGGGATAGAAAACTTTACAATTTGAAATATTGTGTCGGAACAAACGGTAACTAACGTTACTACATAATTTGATCTAGAGGACGAGGCAGCGAAATACAAATATATTTAAAATAATTGAATTCCAGCAAAAATTTCATTATTTATGAACATATTTAAATTCTTGAATTGAATTTTATTCAAAGTTTTTTTTTATAATTGAACCCCTGTAAAAAAATTTAATTATTTTTTACAATAGTTGAATTTTTCTAAGATTTTTTAAAAAATAATTGAAATTTTGAAAAAAATCAATTAAAATTGTATTGAAAATAAGTGAAAGCCTGATAAGAATTTTATTATTTATATAAAAATAATTGTATTTTTGACGTAGTTTTTTATTATTTATAAATTGAATTTTGCAAAAATTTTATTACAATTGAAAATATTTAAATTCGTGTTAAAATCGAATAGTTTCAAAATTTTCAGTAAAAATTATTATAAACAAACTACTACAGATGTGCAAAAAGCTCAATACACGATCGGGTAATTTCGGGTATCCGAATTTTTAGAAAACTCAAAAGAATTCGAGTAAACGAAAATTCCTGCACTGAAAAAAATTTGCATTAACTTTTGTAAAAGTATTTTGCAATTTCACAGAAAAAAAATAGTATAAATTTTGTTGCGGGTAATTTTAACCAATGCTATTTCACATAGACAGTGGCGCCCTCACCCAGGTGAAATTTTGTTGCAGTAAATTTTAACCCCAAAATCAGGTTAAAATTTATACTTCGTTTTTCTTGTGTTAGGAAAAAAGTGCAAAAAGCTCGAAAAGCCGAGCCGAGTCCAAGCTCGACTCGATGTATCGAGTACTCGAGTGACTTCGAGTACTCGCATTATTTTATATAAGTAATGATAACCTTCACTTGCCTGCACCACATCCGCGATCGGTCAGTCCATGTTTAAATTGCAATATTTTATAGATTTTTGAACTAACTTAAACAACATTTATAATTCATGAAAAATGATAACAATTGTTCTGAAGATTATACAACTTTAAAGTTTCCAATAGGATAAATTGTTTAATTGTTTACAGTGACTTGGAAACATTACATTTTGTTTTAATATGCAGTATGGGGCAGAATGGGGTACCTATGTGTTAGGACATACCGGGTGCTACGTCGTTTCATTGAACAATTAAAAAACATTATAGGCTAACGCAGAATAGAATCTTCAACCGGAACCGCAATCGTAAGCGTTACCATAGGAATAAGTTTAAAAAGGATAGGTATATTGTTTATCCTTCTTTAAATCATTCTTACGGTTACGATTGCGGTTCCGGATAAAGATTTTATTCTGTGTTGGCCTTATCTAAGAGAGAGTTTACACCGAGTATTACATTTATGCTCGCGCGCGCATATACAAAAATAGATGCTCCGCGGGCATATATTCGCGTCTGTGCAAACTATCTGTCTGCAGCTGTGTTGTGAAAGGTTAGAAACATCCACTTGCCTCGACCTCGTGTTTTTACACACAAAATTTGTTTGTTGAATGAAAAATCATTATTTCATAAAAAAAATCAAATTAATATCGGTAAGTAAATAAGGTACTTTATTAGTATTGTTTATTCCCCAGTAGCACAAAATGTTCCAGCAACATTGACAACATTGAGGCAAACATTGGTAATGTTGAGACAATGTTTTCAATATTGCTGTATTATAACGTGCTACTGGGGTTACGTATTTGACTTAGATTTTAATATATATTTGTGAATATTGTAAACAAAAACACGAGTAACCTCAAAATTTTACTTTGAAAAAGAAACTTTTACTTTAACCACTTTAACATTAAATAATTGTAATATAATTTTCACGAGTTGCATAATTTATTTAACCAATTCTCGCGAGGAAGAATGCCGGTTAGGAAGAGATTGTGGACTGTAATTAATTAGAGAGCAATAATTAACAAACAATAACTAAATTTATTTGTATTCTGTATAGATACATTTTAACGAGTGTTTTCACAAGCAAGGAAATCTCACAAGGCCGAGAATTTAGGAAAAGAGAATAGGACACTTTGAAAGAGAGAAACATATATTATCAGTGTCGAAATAAAAACATTTACGAAAGTGAATGTTAATGCAGAAATAAAGAATGAATTAAAACATCTAATTTAGTTGAATTTTAAACATACTTCCGGCATTGCGATACTTCCAAGTATCACAAAATTAATGTGCACTTGGATCTGCAGTGTCAATAGGAAGAATATATAATTGCGTAATTGGTCGAACAAATTGTGATTTTGCTGTTTTCACCGTAACTACTCGAACCATTCCGTCAGAACCTGGACTACATTTTACTACTCTACCGAGTTCCCACTTAGATGGAGGCAAATTATTATTTTTTATTAGAACTAAGGTACCTAGCTTTAAGTTAGGACGTTTCGTGAACCATTTACGGCGTAGTTGCAGTGAATACAAATAATCGCGTGTCCATTTACGCCAAAAAATTTCCAAGACCTTTTGGTAAGTTTGCCATCGTGACATTCGATTTTTACTTAAATTTAGAACGGAGGGTGACGGAATGGTTACCAGAGAAGCTCCTACTAAAAATGGCCAGGAGTTAGACAATCAAACGAATCAGGGTCGTCATTAAGAGGTGCAATTGGCCTAGAATTTAGACAAGCTTCGATCTGAATTAGCGTAGTAGTCATTTTTTCGCTAGTGGGAGTCAAGTTTCCTAGAATTTTAAATAAATATTTTTTGACGCTCTTGACTCCCGCTTCCCACATTCCTCCAAAATGTGGGGCCGCAGGGGGCATGACGTGCCAAGTCGTGCCATTCGTAGCGACATAGTTAACCAAATCTAGATTTTTACATCTACATGTCGCTAGGAATGCCTCGACGTGAAGTAAACCTTTTAAAGGCTGCTAAAAATGCCGCAGTCGAATAGTTATCCATTAGTTCCAGGTGGATGGCACGTGTCGATAAACAAATAAATAGTGCAATGTAAGCTTTATGTGACTTGTTTCCTCGTCCAGAGCCGGTACGCACGGATATTGGTCCAGCATAATCTACACCACAATGAGCAAAAATACGCGAAGGTGAGCATCGATAGTAAGGTAGATCTGCCATGAATTGAGATTGATTTCGAGACTGAAAACGAGAGCAAGTAGTGCAATTATAAATAACAGATTTGACAATGGATCTTGCTCCGAATATCCAGAATTTCTCCCTTAAAATTCCTAGAGTTAGTTGTGTTCCCGGATGTAAGAGGTTAGAATGTAATTGAGATACAATAAGATTCGCGATAGAACCTTTAGGAATTATAGCGGGAAATTTTCTATCTGATGTCAATGGCGCATTCTTAAGTCTTCCACCCAGCCGCAAAATCTGAGAATCGTCCAAAAAGGGGTTAAGTTTTCACATTACCGCGTTTTTTAATTTGCTCCTAGATGAAAAACTCTTAATTTCCCTTGCTAATGCTTGTTTTTGCGAATATTTAATCCAAAAATCCTAAGCGAGGGAGATTTCTTCTGCAATAAGAAATTTTGATTGGACGCGCCTTTTACGTGTTGCATTAATAAAACGAAAAACATACGCTGTTACTCGCAACAATCGAGCCCAAGAAGAAAAGCGACTTAACAAATCCCATGTTGCAATAACACCGTGAACATTAAGAGATACTCTTTTATGAGGGGTTCCGGTGCGTTGTTAACTTGCCTTTGAGGCCATGATTCTGTGGAAGACTTCAGCCAAATAGGGCCATTCCGCCATAAGGAAAATTGCGCGAGATCAGTTGCCGATTTACCTCGGGATGCGCAATCGGCAGGGTTTTTCTTAGATGGTGCATATCGCCAAAGAGCGTTAGGGAGTTCGGTTTGAATCAATGCAACTCTGTTGGCAACGAAAACGGTCCAATTAATAGGTTGCTTTTGAAGCCAAGAGAGAACTATCATTAAATCGGTCCAACAAAAAACTTGAGCGTCAGGAATTTTTAAATTAGTCTGTACAGATTTAATAAGTTTAGACAAAAGAGTAGTTGCACAGAGTTCCAAACGAGCAATGATAAGAGTTTTGATAGGTGCTACTTTGGTTTTTGCGGAAAGCAGGTGCACATAAGTCTCACCTGTGAATGTACAAACTCTAAGATAAACTACTGTAGCATATGCTAATTTGGAAGAATTACTAAAGACGTGCAATTCTGTTGAGCTAACGTTACTATCTAAATGAATATAACGAGGAAGAGAGATTTTTGAAATGTCTGGCATTTCCTTTTTAAATTTGTGCCATGTTTGTGTGATTTCTTCTGGCAGTGATTCATCCCATGACATATGTAGTAACCATAAGGATTGGAGTAAAATCTTCCCTTGTATAATTATTGGTGCTAACCATCCAAATGGTCTATCGAGCGATAGATGACAAAATAGTTCGCTTGGTATTAGGACCGGGCGTTAGAGTTTGTACATCAAATTTAAAGCAGTCGGTTTGTGGATCCCAACAAATCGCTAAAACTTGAAGATTTACATTTTCTTCGAAGGGTATTTTTAAGACTAGGTTATGTTCATCTTGGGGCAAATCAGACAACAACTTAGGATTGTTGCTGGACCATTTTCTCAATGGTATCCCTCCGGTTGCGGTTAGTTGTAAGAGCTGATCTCTCATTTTTTTTGCAAGAATTACATCTTCAGCTCCGAATAAAATGTCGTCGACGTAAGTGTCATGTTCGAGAATGGGAGCTGCTAATAGGAAGTGTTTACCATGATCTAGAACTAACTGTTTTATGACACGATTCGCGAGATAAGGAGCGCATGCTGTGCCATACGTCACTGTATTGAGTTCGTAGGCTTGTATTTCATTTGTAAAATCATCACGCCAAAAAATACTTTGATATTTTCTATCCTTTAACGCGACTATAATCATGCGAAACATTTTTTCAATGTCTGATGTTAGAACGTAACGATGAGATCTCCATCTTAAAATGATAGAAGATAATTCAATTTTTTTGCAAAAAAAATTCAAATTGAGAATAAGTGGGCATATCGTTCTTGGCACTGATACTTGATTCCCACTCACGACGTGAAAATTTGTCAAGTTTATAGGCCAATTGGTCTACTGGACGACCCAAAAGTTTTTAACGACATAAGTACTGAGGTTGAAGTATCACGCATGGATTTTAATAAATTCAAAAAATCATTAGTAACATTAGGAAGTTCTCTTAATTTACGCATACAATCTTCGATTAGTAGTCGATTATGATCATATCGATCCTTTAATTTATTCCAAGCTAATACAAAATTACCCCCTGTTATAGAAATATCTTTAATTATTACCTGAGCTTCACCAGATAAATTCATCATTAGGTATTGAAGCCGTTGGATTTCACTTAATGAGTCATCGTCGATAACAAGAGATTTGAATAGTTCCCGAAAATACAACCATTCTGTATACAAACCACTAAAGGCATGCAAAGTGAGTTGAGGCTTAGGCAATCTGGATCGAGGTTGACCTTCATTGTTGAATGGAATGAAGACCTTATCTTCTGGTAATCTTTCCAGGATAATATCGATAGTGTCCTCATAAGTTATCTCAGCTACCGAAAAATACTTGTCAGCAAAGTAGGGCAGAGTGCTATCTTCGGGCAGATATTTTAGTTCCAATTGGGTATTTAATTGTCGACACCTTTCCCAATCTGATTTTAGCATTGTCAATCGTTCACGTAACAGTGGTTCGGGAAAAACTGTACGCCTTTCAAAGCGGGTAATCATTTGTGAAATTGAGTGTATAAGCATCTCTTGCTCATGTAATAAATGAGCAATTTCTTCTCTTGGAATAGCCATGATAAATGACTAATTAAATTTGAAAATAAGTGTACGAAATTATTCGATTTGAAAGAAAATAAGAGAGAAAGACCTTATATTTATATAATTCAGAAAGTCTTTTGTGTAAGTAAGCATCGAGTCATTGAAATTTAAAATGTGTGTGTTTTGAGAGGGAGAGTTGATTGTTGTACGAATTACATCGTATTATAAGATGACGAATCGAGAAAGAGAGATAGAGAATCTGTGTAGATAGAGAGAGTGAAAGTTTACTTTAACTGTAGATAAGAGGTAAATATGGAAAACTCTTGAGAATGCTAAAGGAACTCACTCTAAAGAGATAATCTCGATTAGTTTTTGAGAATCACCACTATGAGAAAAAGAGAGTGAATTTTAACACAGTTTTGCTTGTCACTTATTCACTAAATTCACAATTGTTAGTTGAATATTCACTTCCATTGTTTTAATTAATATTAGTTAACTTGTAATCCGGCTCGAAGGACCAAATTTTCACGAGTTGCATAATTTATTTAAACAATTCTCGCGAGGAAGAATGCCGGTTAGGAAGAGATTGTGGACTGTAATTAATTAGAGAGCAATAATTAACAAATAATAACTAAATTTATTTGTATTCAGTATAGATACATTTTAACGAGTGTTTATACTCGTAGCTCGACGCTTACTGATGTTTTCACAAGCTGGGAAATCTCACAAGGCCGAGAATTTAGGAAAAGAGAATAGGACAGTTTGAAAGAGAGAAACATATACACCCAATATCATATATGCTTTCCTTCCGGTTTGGACAACATTTTGAAAAGTAGTGTGTCTTCTATAAGAATGTTTTAAGTCTATGACGTATGATGACTGAGATTCGCCATAAACTTAAAACATTCATATAAAAGGCACACTATTTTTCTAAAAGTTGTTCAAACCGGAAGGAAGGCATATATGTTATTGTGTGTATTATCAGTGTCGAAATAAAAGCATCTACGAAAGTGAAATTTAATGCAGAAATAAAGAATACTAATAAAGTACCTTGTTTACTTACCGACATTAATTTAATGATTTTTTAAATGAAATAATGATTTTTCATTCAACAAACAAATTTTTTGTGTAAAAACACGAGGCCGAGGCAAGTGGATGTTTCTAACCTTTCACAACACAGCTGCAGACAGATAGTTTGCGCAGACGCGAATATATGCGCGCGGAGCATATATTTTTGTATATGCGCGCGCGATCATAAATATAATACTCGGTATAAACTCTCTCTATGACATATTTAAAAACTCCCCACAGAAGAATCGATATTTTTGTTTCAAGGTATTTATAATATCAATGGGTGTTTTCGGCAAATGCTCGGATTATACTTCAGATTACTTCAGTGGTGCTCACTTTAATTTTTGAATATAGCTTCTATTACTGTTTAAGTAACACGTTGTAATTGGTTACTTCGGTAAGCTCTTAATTTTTATTGGTTCAAATATTGTGAATTTTCACAATGTATGAAATATCCTTTAGGTTCTAGAAAAATTGCTTCAAAACCCAACCTCCTTTTTGGGAATTTCCTTCCATTCCTTAGTAAAAATGTTACCAGATAAATTAGAGTGTAATTGGAATTCGAAGTGAGAGCACAATCTGGTTTATCAGGTAATATTTTTCTAGGGAATTTCAAGGAAATTACCAAACGGAAGGTTGGGTATTAAAACAATTTATCTAGAACCTAAGGGATATTTCACAGACTGTGACAATTCATAATATTTGAACCAATGAAAATTAATAGCTTACTGAAGTAACTAATTACAACGTGTTACTTAAACAGTAATCGAAACCATATTTAAAAATTAAAGTTAGCACCACTGAAGTAATCTGGAGTAAAATCCGATCATTTGCCGAAAACAACCAATGTTTCACTATCGATATATCGATATGTTTTATTATGTATGTTTTTTTGTTAAATTTTTAATATTACACTCAGATGCATTAATGCTGTCCTTCCGTTTTGACGGTATTTTGCAAAGTCATATGATTTCTTTCAAAATGTTTTTAGTTCATGCCATATGAGAACATTCGTATGTCACGAACTAAAATGTTTCAAGTAAAACGGCTTACAGAAGACTGACGAAAAAAGGTTTGTACAGGTATTTGAAGGGTGGGAGTTTTTGAGAAAAAGTGGAGGGATAAAGAGAGATAGCAGTTGTAGACAAAAACAGACATACCTACAATTTATGATTTTTGGTTTTTTGCCAAAATATTTAGTCTTAGAGTTTTACAACTTAATCCCATCTCTCGAAAACACATTAAGTTTATTGCGAATGATGTACAAATTTAGGTTCTATCAACTCAGTATTCCAAAAGTATTATTTCAATGGATTAGAAAAGTATTTGTTAATTTACATTGTCGAATGTTTCCTAACATCTGTTGTAGTAAATATGGTTATTTATAAGACCAAACTTTAGAGTTTTACACGTTTCTTTATACTTATCTTCCAAAAGAGACAGTTAATAATATTAACAAATTCTTTATTATTTAATTGTCATAAGGACGATATACGCCTTAAAATCTCGCCCACCTTGAACTAATGAACCTTGAATTAATGTTCAATTAATTTGTTTTATTTCCTTTAATTCAATATCTAGCAAGTCAACAGTTAATTTGCCTAATTACATAAGTGTACATAGTTTGAATGTAATGAAGAATATGATTTAGTATCGATTATTTGCAATGATTGGATTATTGAATTCATTCTTCTATAGGAAATGGCGCTACTAATTTTACACTTCGATCGTAGACTCCTGACTTTGTTTTAATTGTAATGACTCGAACAATGCCATTGCTACCTGGGTGTACCTTTGTAATCCTTCCCAATGCCCACGAGAGTGGAGGAAGGTTTTCCTCTTTTAGAATTACCATGGTACCGATTTTGATATTTTCGGTACGTTGAAATTGCCATTTATTTCTTATGTTTAATTTGTGGAGATATTCCTTGGACCACTTTTTCAAAAAATGTTGCTTGATCAATTGAATGTGTTGCCAGGCAGACAATCTATTGATCTTGATTTGCTCAAAGTCTTGCTCGGGTAGTAAAGTAAGCGATTCTCCTATCAGGAAGTGAGAAGGAGAAAGAGCATTTAAATCGTTAGGATCAGAGGATAAAGGTGTAATCGGATGTGAATTGAGTACAGCTTCAATTTCATTTACGTATGTATTTAATTCTTTATACGAAAATAACGTATCACCAACGGTTCGATAAACATGATTTTTAATTGACTTTACCGCTGCTTCCCGTAGGCCACCAAATTGAGGGGACCTTAGTGGGGAGAAATACCATTGAATTCCTTGATTTGACAAAGAATTAGCAATTTCTTGATTAAAACCATTAGATTTGACAAATTCCTGTAAAGATTTGAGTTCATTGTTTGCACCTACAAAATTAGTTGCATTATCAGAATACAAATTTAAACATTTTCCTCTTGGTGCAAAAAATCGTCTTAGAGTCGCCAGAAATGAATCAGTACTGAAATCTGTTACCAATTCAATGTGATATGCCTTTGTAACAAAACAAACAAATGTTGCTGCATACATTTTTGTTTTACCACGATTTCTGCATTTTTTCTCTTTTATGAAGAACAGCCCACAATAATCAACACCTGTACTTAAAAAAGATCGAGCTTTTTACTCTATCGCGTGGCAGATTTCTCATAATGTGTGCACAATTGTTTAGATTTGCACGAAACCAAACATCGCTTAACATTTTTAACATTTTCACGATCTTTTTTACCGTATTTTTTCCTGCGAGTGGACAAAATTTAGTTCTAACTGAGTGTAATCTTGCTAGTGTCTCGTTGTCCAGTTGTGTATATTGTGTACGTCATGAATGATTAAGTCAGTGATGTGATGAGTTTTCGGTAGTACGAGTAGATGCTTTTCGAAGTATGAAAGATTCGAATTCATTATTCTACCTCCTACTCTGATTAAATTGTCACTATCAATAAAAGGATTAAGAGCTCTCAATTCACTAGAAGGTGATACTGATTTGACATTTTTTATAGATTTAAATTCTTCTAAGAAGCACTGATTTTGTGTTAAACGAAAAATAATATTCATTTACTTTTTTAATTCAGAGGTGGTTAATGGACCAGTCTCATTCGGTTTGACTTTTGAACAATTATTGAAAAACGAATGCAAAAAGCGATGACGCGTTTCAATTTATTTATTGAACTGTAATTTGTTAATAATTTTAAAAAATCTTTATTGACTGTGATCTTTAAATTTACTAAAGGTCTTAATTCTGTTAATGGTACTTGATCAAATTGTAAATTTGGCCAACAAGTTGATTGATCGATTAACCATTTGGGACCGGTTTCCATATTTTGTTTTTGTATAAAATCAGTAGGTAATTGACCTCTTGATAAAAAGTCTGCGGGGTTATCCTTAGATGGAACATGTTTCCACGAGGCACCGACAGTGTTATTGCGAATTTCAGAAACGCGATTTGCTACGAATGTTCTTAGCAAATGAGGTTGAGTCTGTATCCATTCCAATGTTATAGTCGAATCAGACCACAAATAAATATTAATTTTTTTGCATAATGCTGATTTGACAATTTTTAATAATCGAGATAATAATAGAGCCCCGCATAATTCTAATTTTGGCAGCGATATTGATTTTAAAGGTGCAACACGATTTTTCGATTATAATAAATTTGTAAGTATTTGATTTTCTTTATTTACCGATCGAATATTATTGGGAATTTACAATTAATAATTCAACTTCCATTTAGTTAAATGAATTTATTAGAAATATAAGCAGGAAATATAAACCATCTTTACTCGACGACGATTTTATACATACTGAAGACGTATAGCAAAGACCCTCTCGGCACAGAATATCAGGAACGTTTTTAGAATGTTTCTAAAACGTTTCATGTCTGGTAAGGGACATGAAACGTTCTAAAAACGTTTTAGGAACGTTCTTAAAACGTAATGCGATTTTTGTGTCCACTGGGGAGGACGTTACAGTCTCAAGCCATTAAGACTGCAAAAGCCATTCTTTAACGTTCTAAATTACATAAAATTATAGATAAACGATCGCTAAACAGAATATTATATACTTGCTGACTCGATTAAATTCCATTTTGTTGATATTTTCGACTAATTCGCTTAGGCGGCCAACTTAGAACCACTCTCCCCCATAATGCATTATTATTTATTAGTTTAAATTATTTTATAACCAACATACCATTTTTGATGTCATTCTTGGTATCTTTTAACATTCCATACTTGAAATTGATTTTTTCTTAAATATTTTAAGAAATAATCAACTGTTTCTATTAACCCCGAATTTTTAGTTTTTAGGGGTAAATAGAAACAGTGTCCTATTTTAATTAAAGTTTGCAAAACTACTGTTTCTATTTACCACTAAATTTGAGCAAAGTTGAAAAATTTAGGGGTAAATAGAATCAGTTGTTTATTGCGATTTAATGATACCCATATTTTTTATTACCCTATAAAATTGTTCTACGGAAATGATATAATAATTCAATACACAAGAAAACCGGATTAATCCGATTTAAAAGAAAAAAACTTATGTTATTGGTAAAACTTAGCAAATCTGTTTTTATTTACCCCAACTGACTCTATTGATTTTTAGTACATTCATTTAAATTACAAATTTTTTGATATAATGATTAAAAAAATTGATTGTGGAAAAATAAAAAAATATTTAACTACACAGAGTTCGGCTCTCTGCGCTCAGTACATTCGGAATCGATTAAAGAGATCAGGAATTTATCATCGAAAATTGGGTCTGAAGCGAATGAGAAGTTCAACATTATTACCGGACATAACAATTGTCAAGGAGGCTTGTCCAGTGTTGATTGCAGTTGGAACTGAATTAGAGAAGGAGCATCCAAATATTTACGTCAAAATTGGAAGACAAGTGGGATGCGGATCTTTTTCCGATTATTTAGTAGGTAATACAATGACTCACGTGTCGCGAGAAATTATTCGTCACGACATCACTTGGAGTAAAATAATTGCAATCTACGCGGTTGCTGGCGGTATTTCTGTGGATTGTGTTCGACAAGGAAAACCCGAATTTCTTCCAATTATTCATAAAGTGGTTGCGAATATTGTCGAAAAGGATCTCGCCCTTTGGATTGAAACAAGTGGGGGATGGGTAAATATAACAAATTTTAAATTAAATTTCTTCATTGAAAAATTGTAACAATATTTAAATACTTTTCCTTTTCTAGAGTGCATTTGTATCTCGATATAGATTACCTCCAAAGTCAGAATGGAATGCCAAAAATCTTACCTTCATTGCTTCTGTAATTACTCCGATTTTCATTGTTTTATGGATTCTTCTAAGACTTCTATTATATTAACTTTTATTTCAATATATTATTTTCATTGTAAGATATTACTTTCATACCAATATATTACTTCGGTTACAATCTTATCTACAAAGTACAGTGTGGAAATTTTTTTCAAGTGCCAGGTGGAAAGAAATAATTCACAATACACCGAATTATTCAAGGTGAGGAAATTAATCTATCATTTGATTCACTATTTTGACTTTTTTCAATTTCATCCAACTCTCTCAATCGGCTGAAATTTTCCTGAAACAATTATTAAACAATTAGTAACAATAAAATTATTAAATATTTAAAATGATTAATTTGTTATAATTAAATTATATTTCAGGCCCCGAATCTACAAAAATTCAAAATGTCGAAATTTTAACTCCCCGAATTGTCAGAACTTCTAAAGTTTAACAGGGATGCAAAAGGTCAGGAATATCAGGGAAAAATCCCACATATAACAATAGTATGTCGTAAGGTTATGTAGAGTATTAATCATGTAGGTATAGGCCAGCCCGATTTTAATATTTTTAATAATATATTTATTAAATTTTAGCTAAATTATATGTACGTATAAATGTACAAAATAAATTTGTTTTACAATAATAATTTACAAAAGTACCTTAAAAAAAACTTCATTGATTCAAATATCCATTTAATTGACTATTATCAATTAAATATTTACTTAAACTTAGTAACATTTATGTGAGTCAATTAAATGGTACTTGAATCAATAATTTCAGTATTTGAATCAAATTCCATTTAATTGATTTAATAATATTATTTGATATAAACAATTATTTAATTTATAACAGTCAGTAAATTTTCAACCAATTTTCAACCTTTAAAACATTATTATTTCTTAAAATTTTTATTGACAATTTTTATTAAATCAATTTTTATATTTAAAAATAACTTTTAAAACTGAAATAATAAAATTATTTGAAATATAAAATTTATCTGAAAGAAATTGGAAAAAATGTCTTATTTTTTAATTTCTTAAAATTTGAATAGGGGAGACCGGGGCGTAATGGATCACTTTTCACCTTTTGTTGCTTAACTTCGTCATTCTTGCTTTAATAAATATTTCATCACGTGGAAAACTTAACCTAACAGTTCAGCTTTCAATTAAAAAAGTGCGCCCTAATATCACTTATACTTTTTTCTAGAACAATGTTTTTGAAAAAATGCAAGGTGAGGAATTTCGCCTGGGGCAGGGGCGTAATGGATAACTACCCGGAGCGTAATGGATCATCAATGAAATTATAATTTAGTTCATCAAATATTATTACGGCATTGACAATTTTGGCTTCTATTGTATATTTATAAAAGAATATTGAAAGTGGAACATATTTAATTTAAACTTTAAACATTTTCATGTAATTTTCAAATTTTTAAAAGTTGTAGCGAAATGCAAAATCCATTTCCTTAAAAAATCTATTCTCCAGTTATTTTTTTAGAAACAATTATCATTGGTACTTATTAATATATAAATTACAAGAAATTAAACTTGACAGGATTATTTCATTAATATTTTAAATATAATAAGTTTTTCTTAATAGAATAAGCAAAGTGATCCATTACGCCCGGGAGGTGTTTGTTGAAAATTTTGTTATTTTTTATTAATACCGTAAGTATTAAACAAAAATTGTTAATTGTTCTTTAAGAACAAATGTTTAAGGCTCAAAACCTGATATATACAAAAAATTTTTACAAGTAATTTTGAAAAAGATATACCAAAAAATCAAAAATTTACTTTCAAGCGTCAAAATAAATTTTTCTACCATATTTTTAACAATAATAAATAAATAACAATGAAACATGGCACAAACTTACAGTGTACCAAGTACATTATTTTCATTAAAAACCGAAATTAATCTGATTTACCACTTTATTGAAAAATTCAAGTGATCCATTAAGCCCCGGTCTCCCCTACTTATTGTTATTTATTTGTCTGACAAGAATTAAAATTCCAAAATACTTTGAGTTTTAAAACCATTGGAAATTGAATTATTTCTAAAAATTAAAACTATGCTATTCTTCTAAATCTTCAAATATTATAGACAGGCTGGATTAGACGGGCTACACTATAACTGTCTAGTCTCTTCGTAGACACCAGACTTCCATTAAATTTTTCCACACGGGACACGGAGAAAAAATGCTGTTGAATCAATGACATATGAGTTTGATTCATTGAATAGTGTCATAACGGGCTGCCAAACGTATATGCTGTTGTTTTGAAAGCACCGATTCTAATGATTCGATAGTATCACTTTCATTGAAACCAAAAGCATATTTCTCAAATTGACAGCATACTATCTTAATTTGAAGGTATTCTTTTTAAATCAATGATCAAAATTTTTTTATTTAACAGTATATGCTTTTTGAGTCAATGACTATAGTTTTTCGATTTAAAAGCATCATTTTTATGATTCAAAAATTTGTACTTTTAATTTTTTAGTTGTTGCTATCGATTGAATAACACCATACTGTTAAATCAATTGAGGGGCTGGATGCTATAATGTGTTACGCGCCATTCACTTAACATGGCGCGTAACACATTATAGCATCCAGCCCCTCAATTGTTTAATGTAGTTAAAGATATACCAACGATAAATTGAAAAAAGAAAATTTTTGTTCACATATTTTTTATATGCTACCTATAATTAATACTCACACTTTTAACACAACACTTCTTATATACATCTTTTTTTAATTTTACACACTAACATACACATCTTTATTATTTTTTTCATTTTTTCCAACGACAAACACATACACATTCAAACACACTTTATATTTTTTTGAGTCTGAAAAATACGCTGTTCCCAATCGGTCACCCATCCATGTAGTAACCGCTACCAAAGCTGCTTAATTTTCGTGATAGACGAGAACCGCCGAGCTGCAATGTAATACATTCGCTTCTTACATTGAGCAGTTTCTTTGTGGTTAAATACCGTGCGCGAGATTTTTCTCGTCTATAAGAGAATTTATATAGGGAATTTATATGTAGCTAGTCATATTCTTTAAAACAATTTAAATAATACTTTTTTATATAAGAATTTCAAAAACGACAGGTTTAATAAACATATAAATATGTGCGGTTAAGTATTTCAATAAATTTAGCACCTGTCAATGTCTCAAATACATAGTGTCCTTATTTTTATATCATATATGATATATATAGCATATATGCTATAGGCAATCCGCTATAGCACCACTCATTGAAACGAAAGCATATGCTTTCATTTTCAAGAGCGCGCTTCTTTGAAGCAAACAACTTTTCATTTGATTTAAATTCACACGCATTTTCTTCAAATTTATCTATTAGATGCTTCAAATGAATAATGTCAAAGAAACAATAAATTATTCTGTCGCTGTATATAGATGAACTATAGAAACAATTTGTAGAATATCATTAATTTAACAGTACCGTACTTTTAATTTAAACAGTTTTATTTTTTCGTTTTAAGCAATATGCTGTTCGATTAATATATGTGTCATTGAATCAATAACGGGAAATTCAATAGCATGGAGCTATTTGATTCAACAGCACTTTTTTTTCAGTGCACCATGTATAACCTTAGCATTGTGAAACAAGTGATACACAAATGAAATTTTTAGCACTTCAATCCATAACATTTTATATTACTTTCAGGTTACTTATATTTTATTTAAAAAAATGTTTAGCACCACAGAGAAAAATGAAAATTTAGATTTCGGACTAAATATAAAACAATTTGAATGATTTATATTATCGTAGGAAGAAATATTAAATTTTGGTTCTCTATCCCAAAAAGTTTGGTAATGATTTTCAATTAATATCAATGCTAAATATCTTAATAAACGCTCCCAATGGGAAAAAACCGTTGGCGAATTAATGGTCCAATAATGGGAGCCACCATTCCATTATTGTCTCTTTATTGGCACCCAATAGTGTACCACGCCGATGCCTTTAATTGGCAACCACTATTGGTACATTATTGGCTGCCATTAAAAAACCAATAATAATAAAAAAAATTGTATAAACTTTTATTAAATAATAAATTTATTTATTTAATAATTATTTTATTTATTACTATTATTTATTATTAAAAATATTAATTTTTTAAATTAATTATTTTATAGAAATGGTTATTATTTTCTATCACATTGAAATGTGAATAACCCTTTCGTTCAGAGTCTAAAAATTATTTACCTCACATCCATCAGTGCAAAAATAGGAAAGGACAAGCAGAATAAAAATAAAATAAAAAGTATAGAAGGAGGCAGCATTCTCACGAATATTTGTAGAATTTTATTCTGCCCGTCCTCTCCTATTTTCGCACTGATGGATGTGAGGTAAATAATTTTTAGACTCTGAACGAAAGGGTTATTCACATTTCGATGTGATAGAAAATAATAACAATTTCTATAAAATAATTAATTAAAAAAATTAATATTTTTAATAATAACTAAAATAATTATTACATAAATTTTATTATTGAATAAAATTTAATAACATTTTTTTTATTATTATTGGTTTTTTAATGGCAGCCAATAATGTACCAATAGTGGTTGCCAATTAAAGGCATCGGCGTGAACACCCACGATTTAACCATTAGTGGGCCACTATTGGGTGCCAATAATAAACCTAGAGAAAACCAATGGCTCCCAATATTGGACCATTAATGCACCAATGGTAGACTAATGGCTATTTCCCATTGGGTAATATTAGAGTCACGGAGGAGACGCGAAAGAACTGTAAGTCCGTCCGGCAAAGGGTGGCTGGGATTTGAAAAAATTCTAAAAAGGTATTTCTTTGCGAGAAAGTTAAATTTCATTCTTAAGGGGGGTACACAACATTCTGCTAACATTACATTGATCGGGGTGCTATTCCTGTAGCCTACGGCTAATCGAAGAGCTTGATTTCTGATTTTTTCAAGACGGAAGAAATTTTTATGGGATTTAAAATTATAAGAGATGGAACCATAGTTAACTCCACTTATAATTAAGGAATCAAATATGTGAAGCAATAATTTGGGATCGGCACCCTACAATGTGCCTCTAAAAACCTTTAAAACATTAAGAATTTTTCTGCTTTTGTCACATAAGTAGTTGAAGTGGGTATCAGATGAACCGGATTGATGGAAATTAATGCCTAGGTAAATTGCGGAAGAGGAGGGATTGATAATAACATTATTTAAAATTAAAGAAAGTGATGGGTCTTCTAAGTTAATCTTCTTATTGCTAAATATAACCAACTTCGTCTTTTCCGGACAGACCTCCAGGCCTCTGACTTTAAGATAATCGGACAGTGCGTTTAAACTGCTTTGAAGGGCTAGTTATTATTTGGTTTAGACTAGATGAACGGCAGGTGACCGTGAGATCGTCTGCGAATTAATAAATTATGCAATTTGCCGGAATACATTTATGTAGGTTTCTAGTGTAAATAGAGTAGTTAATTGGGCTGAGGATGCTACCCTGAGGTAGACCGACAGTGCTAGTTTTAGGACCTATTGTTTCACCATTAACTTTAATAAACATATCTTTGCATTTAACTGAGTTATAAATAAATCGGGATATGGATTCAGGGATCCCTATCAAATGTAGGTCCTCAACCAGCACATTCGGTATTACACTCTCAATGCACCCTTAAGATCAAGAAAGAGAGCACCAGTGAATTCACGCTCGGCTAAACCAGTCCATATTTCTGTCGAAACCAAAGCAAGGTTATCCGTACAAGATCGTCCCTCCCTAAACCCAAATTGGGAAGCGCTAAAAATCCTATTGCGTTCGACATACCACAGTAGTCTGTTGTAAATAAGTTTCTCCGTTACTTTAAATAGGCAGGAAGCTAGAGAGACAGGACGGAATTTACCAGGAGTGGATTTCGGCAGGAAAATAATGAAAAATTCGTTCCACGAGGAAGGAAAGACATTGTTAGAAATTATTCTATTTAATATGGATAAAAGGGAAATAAGAGCTTCATCTGGCAAATTTTTAATGATATTATAATCTATATTATCTAGACCTGGAGATGATTTGACTTTACATGAATTAATTGAAATTTTGAGTTCTTCCAGAGAGAAAGACGCTTGCAAAAAAGGATTACATATGACATTATTAGGAAAATTATCGTGAAAAACTGTAGGTGGGTAAAGCTCATCTACTAGAGAATGGAGCTTGTCTATTATTTGCTTGTCTGCCGAACACGAAGTTGTTGGTGGATGGGTAAAACGATGTTTAAAGCTTTTAACAACTGACCATACTCTGGAAATAGGAGTATGTCTATCTAAAGAATTGCAAAATGTTTTAAATGATTCTCTTTTAGCTTCATTTAGAGTGCGTTTGACTATCGCTTCAGATTTTTTATATACAAGAAAATTTTGGTAATTAAAAGATTTTTTATAATTTGACAAAGCTAATTTACGGTTATGGTAATTATTTAGAATCACGGCTTTTGCGAATTTTAGAGATAAATGATTAATCCTTTTTGGAAAAACTTTCATTCAGCTAGAAAATGAAAAATTAGTTGGGGGAGGATAAAAAAGTTACTTACAGAACGCCAGGGCTGGGAAACAAAATTTTTTTTTGGTTTTTGACGTTTTACTCTTAAAATATTAAAAATTTTGAAAAATGTTCTACATAAAAGTTGTAGATCTTGTTAAGATACACATTTTATGTTACATGCAATTTTTTCATAAATTGAGTATTTTTCGAGAAAAACACAAAAAACGAAAAATAACCATAGAAACGTTTTAATGCAGAAGGGAGTCAAATTAACTTCCTACATGGTACTAGAAGGTATCAAACTTAGACCAGACCCCCCTCCATCATTTAAAAAAGGCGTTTTGAAGGTGCATCCACAACACATCACTCAAAGGCGGGCGAAGCCCGCCGCTCCTGATTTCCTTTCACGTTTAATGCAGAAGGAAGTCAAATTTAGTTCCTAGATAGTACAAGAAGGTATCTAACTTAGACCAGAGCCCCCTCCAACGTTTAAAGAAGGCGTTTTGAAGGTGCATCCACAAAACACCACATAAAGGCGGGCGAAGCCCGCCGCTCCTTATTTCCTTTCACGTTTAATGCAAAAGGGAGTCAAATTTAGTTCCTAATTTGTACTAAAAGGTACTTTGAACACAGAACCAATTCCCCTTTGCAAAAGCCGTGATTCTAAATAATTTTTGACTCCCTTTTGCATTAAAACGTGAAAGGAAATCAGGAGCGGCGGGCTTCGCCCGCCTTTGTGTGATGTGTTGTGGATGCACCTTCAAAACACCTTTTTTAAACGTTGGAGGGGGCTCTGGTCTAAGTTAGATACCTTCTACTACCATCTAGGAACTAAATTTGACTTCCTTCTGCATTAAACGTTAAAGGAAAACAGGAGCGGCGGGCTTCGCCCGCCTTTGAGATGTGTTGTGGATGCACCTTCAAAACGCCTTTTTTAAATGATGGAGGTGGGTCTGGTCTAAGTTGGATACCTTCTAGTACCATGTAGGAAGTTAATTTGACTCCCTTCTGCATTAAAACGTTTCTATGGTTATTTTTCGTTTTTTGTGTTTTTCTCGAAAAATACTCAATTTATGAAAAAATTGCATGTAACATAAAATGTGTATCTTAACAAGATCTACAACTTTTATGTAGAACATTTTTCAAAATTTTTAATATTTTAAGAGTAAAACGTCAAAAACCAAAAAAAAAATTTGTTTCCCAGCCCTGGCGTTCTGTAAGTAACTTTTTTATCCTCCCCCAACTAATTTTTCATTTTCTAGCTGAATGAAAGTTTTTCCAAAAAGGATTAATCATTTATCTCTAAAATTCGCAAAAGCCGTGATTCTAAATAATTACCACGGTTATTAATAGCCTCATCGCATTTACCATTCCACCAAGGTGCTGGAATGATTGATTGATTTGAGGTTATATTTGTGGGAAGAAAAGGTGGAAATGGGTATAGAGATGCCTAGAGATGAGAATATTGGGAAGTGATCACTGCCCAGTTTGTCATTGTGTATAGTCCATGAAGAAAGAGTGTAAAGGTTTGAGGTAACAAGCGACAAATCCAATGCTGAACCAGGGTTCGGTGGGCGACCTAAGTAAGTAGGGGAGTCGTTATTTAAATGAATAAAATCAGAGGTATCCAATTGGTCACATAAATGTTGCCCGTTGATGCATGTCTGGGAGCTTCCCCAAAAGGTATTATGACTATTAAAGTCACCTCCTATAAAGACAGACTTGAAACCGGAATTTTTAATAGAATTGAAAAAAGAATTTCAAACATTAATTGAAGTTTGTTTACCCGGTAGTCTATAAGCTGAGATCAACAAAAGCTCACCCAACAATGAGTCAATAGAGACAGCTAGTGTCTCCAAATCGTCTTGTCGGGTATAGATTGTGTTGATTTTTGAAAAAGTTAAGTTTTTTCGAATGGCGATGACCAGGCTACCACCTTTATTTACTAATCTATCAAGTCTAATAATATTAAAATTTTTAAGAATATTAAGGTTATCGCGTCTATCCGGTTTCAGGAAAGTTTCGCAGAGGAAAAGAATGTCGAACTTGTCTGAAATTTTGTGAATTTCGTGTGTCTTGTTAGAGACAGCACGACAATTCCATTGCAGTATGTTTAATTTAGGGAGATTGGCCATGTTTGTCCGTTGAAGAAACGAATAAAAGGCGTAAGTTATCTTTGAGGTTGGTGAGAAGAGAGTGTTTTTGTTTTGCATCATCAGGAGCAGAATTAAGAGAGGAAAGTGACACCTGGTTGTTCAGCCAGAAGATGATGGAGGAGAGGGAGTAGGAATCTGAGTTTGGTAAAGAGGAGTGGTTGGAAGATGTAGAAGGTGGTTGAGGTAGAGATACTTGTGTGGAGTTTGAAAGAGCAAAACCGTTTGGAAGCATGATTTCCGATCTTCCATTGTCTCAATTGGAGGCAAAGAATGAAGAAGCGGAGCTTCTTGAGGGTTTTACCATGTTCTTAAGATTGTAAGTTTTGTTTGTGGAAGATGGGTGAGTAAAGTTTTTTTGTTTTTTTTGTGAGTATGAACGTTTTTGTAGGCTGAACTGATGACGGTGTTGGTCAATCTCCCAGATCTGGAAACTCAGAAAAGTTAAAAGAACTCGAGAGGTTCGAGGCTGGTTTCGGACTGAGAAATTGTCGTGCTTCGCTAAAGGACAATCGGTGCATTGTCGAATAGTATCGAATTTCCTTCTGTTCGACGAACTTTGGGCAGAGTTTCGAAGATGTTCTGTGTAGACCTTTGCAATTCAGGCAAGTTGGTGATTCCGAAGTTTGGAGACATTTGTTTGAGTCATCGTGAGGGGTTGTGCTACCGCAATGTTAGCATCTAGCTTTGGATCGACAGTTTTTCGCTATGTGTTCAAAACGGAAACATTTCAGACACATGCGGGGATCGGGTACGTAAGGACGGACCGGACTAGAGCCTTTGAAAATCGCAACGCGTTCCGGGAGAGTAGTACCTTAAAAGGTAAGAAGCACGGTGGTAGATAGTTCGTGTGAAACAGATTTGGCCTCATTAACGACTTTTCTGTTGAAACGCATAACATTGATGATTTTACAATCTTTCCCGATTTGACCCAAAACTTCGGCATTCTCTAAAACCTCCTCGTTAGAGATGTCCAGATTAATATTATTGATAATACCTTGACATGTTACAAAGCTATTCGGAATTAACGCGACTACGCCTTTCGATTTTAAAGTGGGGTCCGAGACGATTTTGTTTTGCCTTTTTACCACTATTCATTACGAATCGTACTTTCCCACGTACCACGACCGCTTGGGTGGATGCTGACGACATTACCAGGGTAGAGCGCGTGGAGTGTCTTGCCGATGGAAATGTGATTCAGGTCTTTATTTGCATTTGTTGAACTCGGATCACGCTGAGTAAAAACTGGACAATTTCCTTTATCAAAAGGACCCCGCACCAAATACATGGAAATAAAGATCTCGGTGAAATTTTTTTATATTTTGTAGTTTTGTAGTTTATGACCTATTAAACAAAAAATGTTAGTACCAAAGCTCAAAAAAATGGACAGTTTTTGAGTTACACGACTTAAAAGTCACGAAATACACAAAAAATCGAAATATACAATGTAATGGAAATAATGTTCTTTATAAGAGCAATCTATAAAATTCTTTAACAACTCTTGGCATAAAAAGCAAAAAACTTGAATAATGATATGTTAAAAGATAGCATATTGTAATTATGGTTGTAACAAACAACCATCGATCAACCATATTCGGATGAAAATAATATTATCCAGTTCCTAAAGATTTCAACTAATCCATGATTTTTAAATAATTATGTTTAACAAGCATTTAACATATAACTGTAGACGCTTACAGTTCTTCAATGGTGATTATGGTTACTACCAACAACCATTAAACAACCATTATAGAACAAAAACAACGATTCTTACAGATGGAGATTCAGCAATCTAAAAATATTTTATGTATACCACTTAAAATCGAACGTATTAAGAGTTCTTCGTTAGTGATTATGGTTACTATACCATCAACCATTAAACAACCATTGTAGAATATTAATATACTTACAACTTCCGACTAAACTCCACGAATATATAAATCTTTTACGTATATCTAGCAAGAAAACCACTTAAAATCAAAAGTGATTAGAGATCTTCGATGGTGATTATGGTTACTACCATTAATTATTGTAAAACCATTTTAGTATTCGTTTCATTCAATTTTTATTTGTACTTTCGACTACAAGTACTCGTGATAAACCATTTTGTTTTCTCTATACTTAAAGTATTCGTTTCATTCAATTTTTATTTGTACCTTCGACTAAATCTACTCATGATAAACCATTTTGTTTTCTTTATACTCAAAGTATTAGTGGTTTTTATTTATTCTTTTGGCTAAAAGTACTCATGTTATTACATTCTACAATGGTTGTTTAATGGTTAATGGTATAGTAACCATAATCACTAACGAAGAACTCTTAATACGTTCGATTTTGAAGTGGTATACATTGCTAGATGTGCATAAATGATTTTAAGATTGCTGAAGTTGTAAGAATAATTTTTATTCTAAAATGGTTTTACAATAATTAATGGTAGTAACCATAATCACCATCGAAGATCTCTAAACACTTTCGATTTTAAGTGGTTTTCTTGCTAGATATACGTAAAAGATTTATATATTCGTGGAGTTTAGTCGGAAGTTGTAAGTATATTAATATTCTACAATGGTTGTTTAATGGTTGATGGTATAGTAACCATAATCACTAACGAAGAACTCTTAATACGTTCGATTTTAAGTGGTATACATAAAATATTTTTAGATTGCTGAATCTCCATCTGTAAGAATCGTTGTTTTTGTTCTATAATGGTTGTTTAATGGTTGTTGGTAGTAACCATAATCACCATTGAAGAACTGTAAGCGTCTACAGTTATATGTTAAATGCTTGTTAAACATAATTATTTAAAAATCATGGATTAGTTGAAATCTTTAGGAACTGGATAATATTATTTTCATCCGAATATGGTTGATCGATGGTTGTTTGTTACAACCATAATTACAATATGCTATCTTTTAACATATCATTATTCAAGTTTTTTGCTTTTTATGCCAAGAGTTGTTAAAGAATTTTATAGATTGCTCTTATAAAGAACATTATTTCCTTTACATTGTATATTTCGATTTTTTGTGTATTTCGTGACTTTTAAGTCGTGTAACTCAAAAACTGTCCATTTTTTTGAGTTTTGGTACTAACATTTTTTGTTTAATAGGTCATAAACTACAAAACTACAAAATATAAAAAAATTTCACCGAGATCTTTATTTCCATGTATTTGGTGCGGGGTCCTTTCCGTATTTCGCAGGCTTTTTATTGTTATCAATCGAACTCATCATTAAAAACGAAGAAACTGAACAAACGCGGGCGCAGGCGCGCCTCAGAAAGTCCTTCTTCAATCGAATTGGAAAGAAATAGACTGATGTAGAATCGAGAGGATGAAAAGAAAAAAGTATGTTATTAGAATAAAGTTAGGATAAAAAGAAAATAATGTGAATAGTAAAAGAATCAATATATAGATAAAGTAAAGGTTATTAAAAGAGATAAGGCAAAAATAGGTGATGGAAAGAGATTGAATAGAATCGAGGGGTGATAGACTAAGATTAAACCCGAGGTGTAAATTGTGCTGAGTGTGTACTAAGATTAAAATGTGGATAAAAAGAGAGAAGTACAAGGATAACAAGGATAGAACAGTATAAACAAATGTTATTTATAAAGATAAGAAAAGAAGTAAATACCAAGATTCAAATAAGGATAGAAAAAGAATGGAGTAAATAGTAGAAGGATTAAATAAGGGTTATTAGAAGAGATTGTGAAAATATATGAGATAAGAAGAGATTGAAAGGATTAAAAACGGAAAAGCCTGGGATAAAGGAAGATCATAAACAGGGATCAGTGTGTTCTTGGATTAAAGTTTAAAGATTAAATAGATTAAAAAAGCGACAAAAAGGGAAGAAAGTAGATAGAAAAAGTATTGAAGAAGATAATAAGAAAAATGTTATTCAAAAGGATTGAGAAGAAGAGAAGATAAAAAGCGATAATTGTAATATAAATGGAGATAGAAAGGGAAAGTGGGAAAAGACTATGATAGAGAAACTTTATCTCAGAGTTAAAAAAATATTCAGAGAGATAGGATTTCAATCCCTTCACTTTCAGCAGGGAGGCATGATGACGCTGAATCAAATGCCGTTTGATTTTTTTAAATCGCTTGAGAAGAATTCGAGATATCACACTTACCGGTTCAAAAAAAGACATCAGGTGCGAATTTAGGTTGGCAGCCAGAGTCGGGAGGTCGGGCCAGGTCGGCCCATCTATGGCTGCCAATAGGTCGGCAGCCAAAGTCGGGCCGACTTTGGTTACTGTTTTCACCCATAGTTGGTCCGACTATGGCTGCCAGAGTGTACAAAACCTAATACTGCCATAGTAAAAATTAAAATTTTTTGTGTCAATTATTTTATTTATAATGGATTAACAAAAAATGAATAAACATTATCTTGTTTATTGGTCGTTATGAATTAGAAATTTCTTTTTGTTTGAGTTGCAGCTTATAAAATCATTTTTGTTCTTAGGCTTTCATGTATGCGTAGCGTAATGGTTAGCGTGTTAGACTTCGGTGCATTAGGTTGGGAATTCGATGTTCGATCCCTGCGAGCGTTAGAAATTTTAATTTGTATTTAAGTGTAAGATTGTGTTTAGTGTTAAGATGTATGCAATAAATAATTAATTATGCTATCACCTAATATCTATATATATTTTGCAAACGGTCGGCACGACCATGGTTGCCAAAGTGAAGCCGACCTTGTTTCTCATGGCCAGACCAACTTTTCGCACCTTAGTTTCTTCTTTTATCTCAATAATTTTGTTATTTATTATGCTCCTTTTAGCCCTTATACTATTATCTTCTTTTGCTTTCTAATCCCAATTACATATCAGTACATAAAATACTTATCACTTTTATTTCTTTAACTCAATTGGAATTGGTTGCAATAAACTGCAGTCTATTTCGTTCCTGTACATTGAATTAGCTACGTGACGATTTCATGACAAATAAAGAGAAATTAAAACTTTAAAAAAGAGATCAACTGAGAGATAAAGAGTGATAGAGTAAGAGATAAAAAGAGATCAATACAGTCACTTAAAAGGTAGTTCAAGAAAAATATCTTCCAAGCTAGCGTAGCTGAGTGACTTGTGTATTCGACTTGCGTCCCTAAGGTTCAGGGTTCGAGTCCTCTTGCGTGTGAGATTTTTAAATTATTATCTATATTAATCTCCGTATTCTTTCATTCATTCTGTCCGCAAGAATTCCGTCCGCCCTCCTGCTGTGCTTTTGATGACAGAGAAGAGTTGGAGAGAGAAGTTTGTCAGCGTATATGAGAGAGAAAGCATGATACAGAGAAGGAGTGGGAAGTATCGTCTTTTCTTTCAGTTTAGAGTAGGAGCGAGAGAGAGGCGAATAGTTAAGAAAGTAACGCCTACTTTTTTTGGTTTGGGCATCATAGGGGGTTTTCGACAAATGCTCGGATTATACTCCAGATTACGTCAGTGGTGCTCACTTTAATTTTTGAATATGTCTTCTATTACTGTTTAAGTAACACGTTGTAATTGGTTACTTCTGTAAGATCTTAATTTTCATTGGTTCAAATATTGTCAATTTTCACAATGAATGAAATATCCCTTAGGTTCTAGAAAAATTGCTTCAAAACCCAACCTCCTGTTTGGTAATTTCCTTCCATTCCTTAGAAAAAATGTTACTAGATAAACCAGAGTGTAATCGGAATTCGAAG
The DNA here is from genome assembly GCA_032872475.1 of Leptopilina myrica (nomen nudum). Classification (NCBI taxonomy): domain Eukaryota; kingdom Metazoa; phylum Arthropoda; class Insecta; order Hymenoptera; family Figitidae; genus Leptopilina; species Leptopilina myrica (nomen nudum). The sequence goes on from CM065467.1 coordinate 13,032,180, forward strand.
TGAGAGCACAATCTGGTTTATAAGGTAACATTTTTCTACGGAATTTCAAGGAAATTACTAAACGGAAGGTTGGGTTTTTAAATATTTTTTTTAGAACCTAAGGGATATTTCACAGATTGTGACAATTCATAATATTTGAACCAATAAAAATTAAGAGCTTACCGAAGTAACCAATTACAACGTGTTACTTAAACAGTAATAGAAGCCATGTTTAAAAATTAAAGTGAGCACCACTGAAGTAATCTGGAGTATAATCCGAGCGTTTGCCGAAAACACCCATGGTTTTCTGTATTCTCAGTGACAGATAGAAGGAGTGAGTAAAAGAATGGTAGGGGAGTTAGAAGTGGGGACTTTTACATTTAAGCGAAAACACCAAAAGGTATAATGTCTCCTTATTGGTAGATAATTTTTCATTTCTCTGTGACAGAGTAGAAAAAAGAAGAAAATGTAATATTTTTTGCTTCCTCGTGAGGAAGCTTTGTAGTCGTTTAATTTACAAAATTTTTAAAAATCCTTTTGACAAATTTTCTTTTATATGGGACTATGTTATATAAGACCCTGAACAATTGTCCGGATGTATGTATGTGTGTGTGTGTGTGTGTGTGTGTGTGTGTGTGTGTGGATCCCGTTTTTTGTGAACACGATAACTCGAAGAGGTTTCAACGAATTCGGCTGAAAATTGCTAGGAATATTTATCATAAAAATATCTCGAAATGGATTGATGGACATTAAATTATTAAATGAGAGTTTATAGAGGTAATGACAATTAAAGCAAAAAAATTACCTTTTTTTATCAAAAATTTAGTTCTTTCATCAAAATTATATTCCAGTACAATAAAATTTTACTCATTTTTTTCAATAATCTTATCCGTTGCATTAAAACGGATCGATTGGTATATATAAAGTATATATTTTATTTGAATTTATAGAATTAAACATAATTAAAACCAAAAATTCGCACTTTTATTAGAAATTTATTTCCTTCTTAAAAATTATGTTGCTTTATAATAAAATGTTAATCTAGACTTAAAAACAAACTAAAAATCTTCATTTCATCAAGACGAATAGATTGATGTATAAAAAGAATATATTTTATTAGCATTAATAGAATTAAATAAAATGAAAAAATTCACTTTAAAGAAAATTTCTTGCTTATCGTAAAGAGGAAGCAAAATGTTCATGTAATGAACATCTTAATTCACAACTTGTCTTATTTGATTTATTTTTGTATTCTTAACTGAATACAATTAATTTTCTTTTTGTGTTCTTTACTTAATTAAGGAATAATCTTGGTATTTTTCATTCATTCTGTCCGCAATTTGAAGTTAGTTTTTGTAAATGCTTTTGTTATTTTCTTTTTCAACCCACTTTGCTTAACAGATCGAAATTATACAGCTTTTCGATTTGTCAATATCAAAATTTTTATTGTTTAAGAAGAAAGAAGGTTAAAAGATATTGTTTTTATAAAATAAGGGAAGAAATTTTCATAATATTGATTTATAAATTTTATAATTATTTGTTGTTTATTTTTTTTAAATAAACAGTTGTTAAATTTTTGTTTTTTAATTACAATTTTTAACAATTGTTTTTTCCATTTTAAATTAATAAAAAAATGTGTAGGAAGAATTTGTGTATTGTATAATTACAATTTTTATTCTTTTATGTATATAAAGATATTTTATATTTTACTAGCTAAAAAAACGCTCAAGTATTTTCTCATCCTAATGATAATAGATATATAATAGGGGAGAGTAGGGTAAACCGGACCCCGTAACGGCTTTTTAAATCTTGTGACTAAACGAATCAACCGATTCGATCAAACCGAACCGTTTGGTTTTTTATTTATAATATTGCATTTATATAATCTACAATAATATAAAACATAAAGAATCATGTAAACAATGGTTGTAGTAATGAAAATAATAATTCGGGATTGAATTTTAATTAAATAAATATTTTTTTAATAAAAAAATATACACTGAGAGAAGTCCGGGAACTAATACGTCCCGTGCAAGGCTTGAGTGATCATTTTGAATGTTCTTATGTGAACCTTCGATCGGGACGTCTCAAGCCCCGATAAAAAACGTGGAACGTCCCGAAGCGGGATTACTTACAACTTTTAGTATCGGCCATGAGTTGTCTCTCACATGCGGGAACAATGTTTGACCGATTCGGGGTGTCTGAGCCCTAGATTCGAGACATCTCAAACGCGACAAGCAGAGTAGCTTATAGCGACGTCTAGCGGGAACTATTAAGCCCTGGACTTCTCTCAGTGTAAATGTGTGTCATTATCAGAGAAACAATATTAAAGGGTCCAATTCTTATTGGAAGACAATTATTTTTCATTGTATATATATATATTTTTATGTGTACCTTTAAAGCCCAAGACCTAATATTTGGAAATATTACACGATTTTCTCAGAATTTCCTTTAAAAAATTCGGAAAAGTGTAGAAAAAAAATTTTTTAAAAACTTTTGCTTTCAGCGTTGCACAAACAAAAGTAAAAAATGTCAAATTAAAAAAATAAGGTATACTACACAAGGTTGTATCAAATTTCTAAATAGCACTTTTGACAATTTCGCCATTTTGGAAATATTGAGAGGGGTACGGTTTGCTCCACTCTCCCCTAATATAATAATCTAATAATAATGTCTATTCACAATTCACATTTTTTTTATTAAAAAACAAAATGTTTAATTTCATTTGAAGAATTTCGTTAATAAGATTTAATTTTTTAGCCTTCTAAAAATGAATTTATTTTAAGTTTCATCTAAAAATCAATAAAAAATTTGCATAATTTCTTTTTCTTTATTTAAAATCGAATAAAAAATAAAGTAATTTGAACTATTTATATTTCTCCATCAACTTTTTTTTAAAAACTTTCATTTTGTAATTAATTTTGACAATCATATTGTTTTTACAAAATTTGTAGTATTTTTTTCATTATTTTCTATTTATTTATCACAATTTTTAAAATAAATATTGATTAATAAATAATAAGAATTAATTATTTTGTATTTTTCTAATAATATGAATTGAAGTCTTATTTATTTTTTAATCATTCTAAAAAATAATTATTAAATTAAAAATCTATTGATTTTATGTAGTTTTTTGCTTTGCTGTACCAAGTTTAGAATTGGATTTAAAGCAAAAAATATTTAACTTTTAAATTTAATTTTAAAAATTAAGCAGGTGCTGGTGACAAAGAAAAATCAAGAAAATTTCTTTTATTCTTTTCTATTAAAAAATAAGTGTTGTCAAAAATCCTTATCTTCATACCTCGGTCGAAAGTACGTACTTCCCGCTGCTACTTCGCAGCAGAAAGTCAAACATTTGTGCTTTGGTTGATTTTCATACCCAACCTCTATTACAGCGGGAGTAAAAGAATTCTCTGTCGGTAAAAATACCACTGTCGGTAAATTGAAATGAACGAAATCTTTTGCTGATATAATTATTATAAAAAATTATTTTAATAAACATTAGAAACTAAAATAAAATAATTAAAAATTTTGTAATTTGTTTTTTAATACGTGCCAAAATGTTATAATAAAATTTTAATAATTTGAAGAAATAATGAAATTTTGTTCATTAAAACGTTTAAAATTTCAGAAACATAAAATTAATTTTGTATCAACAGAAAAATTCTTTTAAAAATATAATATTAATTTGTCTTTCATATTTTTTTTTCGTGCCTGCCCCCGACCAGAAGCACTCGCTTCGCTCGTGCATCTAATGTCGGGGCAGGCGAATGTTGTTTGCAATAGAGAGAGAATAAACCAGAGCTTCACGAGTGTCCGCCAGAGGCGTTGAAGCGAGGAGCAAAAGTAAATAAAGATGGCCGGCTGTCAAATGAAACACGATTGCAATTTTCTTAAAAAATAAATTAACGAGCATACTTTCGACCGTATATAAAGAAAAATAGTATACATTACACGGGCAGAAATTCGAAAGCCCTGAACTACGCGATGATGCCCTCGGCTTCGCCTCGGGCATCATTTCGCGCAGTGCAGGAATTTCGAACTTTCTGCCCTTATAATGTAATATACTATTGTCGGACAAATCGAATTACTATAGTTTCTTTTATTTATTTCTAACAAAATTTGAAAATTATTTTTAAAATCTTAATTGTTATTAAAAAAAGATTTAAAAAGTGGAATAATTTCTTAATTTTTTAAACATAATCTTTAACAAAATGTTGATTTTTTAGAGATAGATGATAATATAAATGTTTTGGCTTTATTAACTATGTTTGTAATTTCTTTTTAAAATTTAATACTGAAAATAAATAATAATAGATATTGTATAGCTTAAATTAACTATTAATTGTATTCTGGGTCATTCCAGCGAAAATCGACTAGAGCTGGTTGCTCAAAAATTTTAAAAAATTCTGTAATTAATATATAATATTCTTTAGTAAAAGTAGATTATCTTTTAGTGGCTTATTTCACTAAATACTAAATAAATTTTTAACTGATTATGCAGTCTAACGTAGCCCATTTTTCGAAAAACTTAGTATAAATCATAAACAAGTTGTGAATTAAGATGTTCATTACATGAACATTTTGCTTCCTCTTTACGATAAGCAAAAAATTTGCTTTAAAGTGAATTTTTTCATTTTATTTAATTCTATTAATGCTAATAAAATATATTCTTTTTATACATCAATCGATTTGTCTTGATGAAATGAAGATTTTTAGTTTGTTTTCAAGTCTAGATTAACATTTTATTATAAAGCAACATAATTTTTAAGAAGGAAATAAATTTCTACACTCAGAGAAAAAGTTTATTTCACTTAACCAAACTGTTTAGTTAACCTATTTTATTTGTTACGATAAAACAATTTCGTTGATTTAAATAAAAATTTGGTTCATTCTAATAAATACGTAAAGTTTGTTTGGTTATCCAAAAGAAAATTTTTATTTGAAGGTGTTTGTTTCATTTTAAAAAATTAGTGTTTTGAATAGAGAATATTATTTAGTTGAATACAATTTGTTTGACACAACACACAAATTTGTTTGATTCAACCAAATCATTTTATTTGAGTCAAACAAAAATATTTGCTTGTCTAAAAAAGTACATGTGTGAATTTAAAAATGGCGATCTCACTTGCCTACAGTCCGCGTTCGCGTCAAATTCTTTAGTTAAATCGGTAAATCGAAGAAACAAAATTATAAGTGTCGGTTAAATAATGGCTATTGTAAGAATTATGGCATATTTAATTTGTACTAGTGAGAAGGAAATATCCAATAAGTTTTTGTCAAGTTTTCAGTTGGTTGTTTCGAGTAAACTTTTTTCAGAGTGCATGTATAAAAATCATATATAATATATTTAATGTAATATTTTTAATGTTTTTTATTAATAAGTAATTTTGTGTACATGAAGAAATAATTATATAATATTTTATTTAATTGTTATTCATTTTCCTCTAATAATAATGTTTGAATTTCCTAATTTAATATTTTCTAGCATACATATTATTGGTTAATTTATGATTTATTGAATATATATAATTTTAAAATATAAATAACTGTATAATAAATTATTAATAATAATAATCTTGGTATAAATTAACGAATAATATGTACTAGAAAATATTAAACTAGGAAATTCAAACCTTATTACAGGAAAATAAATAACAAAATTAAGTAAACAAAAATATTTATTTAAATGAACCAAATACGTTAACTAAAACTATTTATTTGAATCAAACAAATCTTTTCTTTTAAAATAAACAAATTTTTTGGTTTTATAAAATAAAAATGTTTGGTTAAATGTAATAACCATTTGGTTAATACAAATAAACGTATAGGAAGAAATTTTTTGGTTGAATCAAACAAACGTTTGGTTGACTGTATAGCAATGCATTTATTTGGTTGATTCAACCAAAATTTGGTTGTTTCGAACGAATTTTTTTCTGAGTGTAATAAAAGTACGAATTTTTGGTTTTAATTATGTTTAATTCTATAAATTCAAATAAAATATATACTTTATATACCAATCGATCCGTTTTAATGCAACGGATAAGATTATTGAAAAAAATGAGTAAAATCTTATTGTACTGGAATATAATTTTCATGAAAGAACTAAATTTTTGATAAAAAAAAGGTAATTTTTTTGCTTTAATTGTCATTACCTCTATAAACTCTCATACAATTTATACTTTATATATACCAATCGATTCGTCTTGATGCAAAGAAGAAGATTTTATTGTATATTAACTTCAATATTCAATTTAAAAAAAAAATTTTAATAGATTTTTTAATGTCCATCAATCCATTTCGAGATATTTTTATGATAAATATTCCTAGCAATTTTCAGCCGAATTCGTTGAAGCCTCTTCGAGTTTTCGTATTTACAAAAAACGGGATCCACACACACAATAACATACATACATCCGGACAATTGTTCAGGGGCTTAAATAACATAATCCTATATAGACGAAAATTTATTTGAAGGATGTTTAAAAATTTTATAAATTAAACGACTACAAAGCTTCCTCACGAGGAAGCAAAAATAGAAATATAAATACTAATTTTTATTTTAAAATACGTATATTTGCTATATTCATCTAAGTAATCAAAAATTGTTTGAAAATAATTCACCAGAACAGTAATTTAAAAATTTTAAAACCGACGTTGGTATAGGAATTAGAGACCCCAGAAACCCTGAAGTATTAATTTTCATGCGTTTATCTTTAAAAATTTAATATATGTTCGAACAGACTGAATCCATCTCTTCGAATTTTCAAAATATGACATCGAATTTGTAATCAGAGAGCTAAAACTCGTCTTCTCTATTGAAGCCACCATTTTAATTTTTAAAATCTGACATCAGACACGTCATCAGCGACACCGAAAAACCACGAGTAACGAAATTGTCATAAATATGATCGATTTTTAAAAAACCTTGACGCCATATTGGATCCGCCATTTTGAAATTTTTATATTTGACATTGTATTCGAATTGAGGAACTCTAGAATTTCTTGATGTGTGATTTTAGCATCTTTAGCACTTAACTTAATTTCACTATTTGCATGTTTGCTGCAAACATTAAAAAGTATACTAAAAATGGCAAAGTAGTTTTGTTCACTAAATGTGGGGTAGAATTTTCATTTTTAATTTAATCAAGGTCCACAAGGTCTCAAAAGTTTCTCAATGGAATAAGCTATCAATAAAAAATTTAAAACCTCAATATTTTCTACTGTTTGTTGTGGAAAAAATTATCAAAAGTTAGTCAAGTGTCTAAAAATCATCAAAATTTCCATGGAATTTGATCTTAACTTGACTGTAGCTCTCTCAATTTTCATTCAATTTCATTCTGTAATGTATGGATTGAAAGATAATTTAATTACCTTTCCAACGACTTTCTATTCATCATTTTTGGACGAGTTGATTTTCCTACAGGTAAATTTAAGTGCCGTCGCTCCTCAAAAATACAAAATTTGAAGCTACAAAAAAACTACATGAGGGAAAAAAAATTAAAACCATGATTTTCTTACTCAGAAAACACCTACTAATCGAAAAAAAATGTTTTGTTCGATTGGCAAAAAAAAGTTTTTAATTTGTAAACCTGTGTTATTTAATAAATATGAAAAATTATATGAACTTAACCTGATTTTCATTGAATTTTTATTTTCAAGACTGGATTGAAGTTTTTTTTCTTTGAACGAACGATAAGGTGTTGTGTCAGTTTTTAAAATGAGGTGAAAAATGATGAAAATTTATAAAATAGAAAATCTGCAAACTTTTTTTCTCTATTTTTAATGAAAAATTTGAATATTTTCAAAATAATTCTCATTGAGATAGAGAAATTATCTTATCTTTCACTTTTTAAACAAAAAAAATTAGAGTTTTGTAACAAAATTTCGGTTGTTAATCCAAAATAATATATTTTCTTTATTTATTATAAAATTTCTGTTTAATTATATTACAGAATGTTAAATTGTATTGAGAAAAAGGTAAAAAAATTTGAATAATTTCTTTTCTTAATTTTTCAATCCGGACTTTCAATAAATTTATAATTTTTTGAAAATAAATTATATAAATTATTATAATAAAATTCTAATTTTTTGGAAATAAATAATATAAACCTTTATAATTTCCATTTAATGATAATTGTTGTTAAGATATGTTTGTACTACGTACTGACATAAGTTTGATTTTATTTGTAAAAATTAGAAACACTGCGATAATAATTGTTTTGGTACAATTGACTACTTTTTTTAATTCAATAATAAAAATGAATGAGGAATAATTATTAATTTCAATTCGTGATCATAATTGTATTCTTTTAACAATTGAAAGAGAATGTGAACGCGCGCTTTAGCGCGCATATCCTATGCTAGTTTGGTTTTAAGTGTCATGTGTATAATGTTGGTTAATAATGTGAAATGAAATATAGATATAAACAATAAATAATAATTTCATAACAAATAAATACATAACTTGATTTGTTAAAAAAAAGGTTAAAAATAGAAGTAGGAAAACTCTAAAAATATTTTTTTTAATAATAAACTCAGTTGATATTGTAATACTTTATAAAGTCTAAAGGCTTTATGAAGACTTTATATTGTTAATAATATTGGTTAATTAATTCTTTATATAATAAAAAAGATAACATTTTGCAGCAAAGAGAAATAAAAAGAGATAAAAGTACATAGGTTTAAAAAGAGATAGATAGGGTATAAAAAGAGATATTTTGGAGATAAAAAGGTATAATATTTTGGGTATGCAAAGTGGCTATTTCAAAGGGATAAAAAAAACTTTATCTCTTTCTATCCCCAAAATTCTATCTCTTTCTATCATTTTAATTCCAGTAGGGCTATAAGTGGAACCTCAAAAACTAGAAAATTTTCAACTCCTTTTTTTATAAGTGAAATTCTAAATAAAAACACCTGTTTTTTGCATGTTTTGCGGAAAAAGTACTCTAAAAAAAGGGGGGAAGTAAATTCTACTTTTTTGAGGTTCCACACCTAAAGAAATATCTAACGAAGAGAATGTGACTTTTTTGTCTTCATCTGTTTAAGAAAATTTGGAATCGATCTTACCACCGAAAATGGCGTATATTACTGCTATTTTGAAGTAAAAACAAAAACAAAATTTTTTACAAATTCTTAAATAAATTTGACGGGGTGAAGGTATTTTTTTGGCTACTTGATCACACAATTTCAGAGAAACGCGGGAAATTTCGGAAAGACACACCGAGGTTCTCGTTGAGTTGGGGAGAATAATATATGAGCGATTCCATGTCAAGTGATCAAGGTGGAGAAAAATTTTTCTCCAATCGTAGCAAAACTTGGGGCTTTTGTAGTACTCATAGATAGTAATTTTTCGTGAAAATATTTTTTTACCCAGTCCATTATTTTCCGAGGGGGAGGGGGTTAAATTTTTGTGTTTTTCAGTGCAATGCTTATTTCAATAATTTTTTACTCTTAAACAAATAAACATACAAATTTGACAAAGTACATTTTGGAAAGGTTTTTTCATGCTCTTTCGATTGGAAATAAGCATTTTGAAAAAAAAAAATTTTTTGACCCAAAAAAATCAAAATTAAAAATAAATTTCAATTTTTGGGGGAGAAAGGTACGATTTTTTTTTTTTTTTTTTTTTTTAAACGAAAGCTGAGGTTTTTTCCTAAAAGGACATATAAATGATAAAGTGGGACTAGAATGTTTAAATATTGAAAAAAAGAATTTTCTCCAAAACGGAGCTAAAAACCGGGTTTTGAGCGCTCCGGCGAGTAGAAAACTCTTTTTTTCAATGTTTAAACATTCTAGTCCCACTTTACCATTTATATGTCCTTTTAGGAAAAAACCTCAGCTTTCGTTTAAAAAAAAAAAAAAAAAAAAAATCGTACCTTTCTCCCCCAAAAATTGAAATTTATTTTTAATTTTGATTTTTTTGGGTCAAAAAATTTTTTTTTTCAAAATGCTTATTTCCAATCGAAAGAGCATGAAAAAACCTTTCCAAAATGTACTTTGTCAAATTTGTATGTTTATTTGTTTAAGAGTAAAAAATTATTGAAATAAACATTACACCAAAAGACCCCTTGATCACTTGACGTGGAATCGCTCATATGTATGGTGGGAGAATGATCGTGTTGGGGGATTTCTCTAATATAATTAATAAGGCTGTTTCGTGAGCGATTTTCTCACTTTCCGCTTGGGTGGATTTGTGCAAATAGCCACATATCTCTGCGTGTCGCCGACAGCCCAGAGGTAGGGGTGCAGTAATTTGATTTCTTATTATATTGTCAAAAGAATTGATATAATTTTTAATTTATTTAAATATCAATAACTATTATTTGAAATTTCGTTTAAATAGAGTTGCGATTTTTAATTGTGAGTAGTTGAAAGTGAGGAAGTCGTTCGTGGGATTCTTATTCTTGACGGATATCTTTGGATTTTGGGCCATTGACGAAGGAGATCGCTATTATTCTTTAATACCAGCCTTTGAGATTCATCGCTAATTTTTATTATATTGTCCAGACAACGCAGAATTCCAGTCTGTGGATTTATACGGGGTTTAATGAAAGAATTTTCCCCGAAACTTTAGGAGATAAGTGGCTGACCCACGCCGACCATCATTTTCACGCTTGATTGAAATTGCCCAGCGGATAAGTTTTTATTTTATTTACTGAATTGCATTTTCCACTATTTGTCCTTTTGATATCATTTTGAGTATTTCCTTATTTTCTTTTCTCTTCGAACATTTTTTCCCTACTTGTCAACATTTTGTCCTCAGACTCTTAATTACATCCTGTGTCCTTAATTCAATTTTTTTGCAATATTTTACCTAAAGGAAACTTTTACCCTTAATTTTTGTTGTATGTGAATATTACTTAGCCCAGTCATTATTGTTGATTTTTGTCTTGAAGCATAAAACTTGAGTGGATTGAATGAGAGTGTTATCGCGTTAGTATATATTTAATCTAATAATAGTTCGCTCTCCTACTATTGGTGTGTATCTGGATTTGTAGTTGCATAAATAATTATATGTTCACGATATTTCTCTGATTTTATTTAATTTTTTTTGAAGTCCCCATTTTCGAATTCTATTAATCATTTTTAGAAATTTTGACAGTATCGAAATTAAGAATTTTCTAGTTCATTTATTATTTGCTGTTAATTTTTAATTTTTCCAAATAAAGATAAAATTGTTACAAATTATTTATTACATGTAAAAGAAATTTTATAAATAAATAAGCCTCATTTTTTCCTGTTTTAAACTGTAATGTCCCCTTAACAAAATTTATTTTTCTTACGTAAACAAAGAAATTGACATACTTTTTTCACAAATTTTTTTTTAAATATTTAAAACATGTTTTGTGATTACATACGTGTAGGTACCCGTTTTTATTGTTAATAGGCAATATTATTAATTATCTATGGACACTATCAGGAGAAACTACACACGCGGTTTAGCGCGCATTTATTTAAGCTATTAACTATAATTGAAAGGTCCGCTAAAACAAAGCATTAAGCGCCATTTTTCAATTTCAGTAAAAAATTCTTACTTAGTTAAAACTTATAATAATTACAAACAATTTTTATTATCAATAACCTTATATTAATTATTAATATTTAGCTCCAAAAGTTGAAGTGTTGTGTTGGCGCTTAATGCTTTGTTTTAGCGCACCCTTCAATTATTATCAACTTACGTTAATATGTGAAAGTTTTTTTGTTTTAAAAGATGACATTTTTGAAAGTTGAAACTTGATATATATTTTTCAAAAGAATTTTTTATTGAAATTTTGTAAAGATAATCGAATTGTTTGGAGTAACTTAATTAAAATTCTAATGAGAATAATTGAATACTTATAAAGAATTTTATAAAAAATTTTAAAGAATTGAACTCTTTCCAGAAAATAAGTATAAATTTTGAACAATTATTCTCAATTGCAGTAATAGTTTTTTCTATTTATTTAATACTTCCACACAAAAAAATTTCCTTTACGATTTCTGTTTTTTAAAATATCAATAACTTCTTTACTTCTAATCAAATTAGCTTAAAAAATAGGTCAATCGAAGCGTTTTTTCATACTCTACAAGTTGGTATCTATAGTTTTAAAGTTATTTCTACATTTTTCAACAAAATTTTCAAAAAAATCTTATTTTCCAAAATTTTTGGTTTTTTAAAGTTTAATATCTCCGGTGAATGTGGATGAAAAATGTTCATTGAGGACTCAAAAGATGCGTCTTAAAAAATCTACAAAATTAGAGAGAAACATTTGTAGGTGTCCTAACATTTTTTTAAGGTTATGGGCAAAAACGTTTTTTGAAAAATTAAAAATAAAAAAGTATATATAGTTAAACTTTATTAACCACTTCACTGGCAGGGCGTTCCAAATGGCGTTCCACGCGCCGAGGCCCAGACTGGCAAAAACACCGAAATGGCATTCCTAAAAAACTCTTTTTTTTAAAGAGTGTACACCACATTTAACTATTGTAAAGCAATATTTCTATAATTTAGACATTAGGGAACAAGATTATCACAACAAAAATTTTAGTGTTTGTGATTTTCAACGTTTTTCCGAACGTTCAAATCGGCTATTTTTAATAATTTTCAACAAATGGCGTTCCACTTTTTTTCAATTTTTACACTATAAAACTTGTATTTTTATTAAAAAAAAGATATTTATATTACAATATTATAATATAATAATATAATTATTAATAATATATATAAATATAACATATAAAAATAACTATTATTTATTATTATGAATGGTAATATTATACGTATATGTTTTTGCCAGTCTGGGCCTCGGCGCGTGAAACGCCATTTGGAACGCCCTGCCAGTGAAGTGGTTAATTTGTCTCAAAGTCCCGTGTAGAAATTTCGCTGGGGCCCTGATCAGGGCCTGATAGGGCCGACCTATTAGGGAATGAAACGCCGCGCCCGATGTGGCCCTGATCAGGAAATCCACACTTTCTTGTCGCCCTGATCTGGCCCTGATCAGGCGCGGCGTTTCATCCCATACTACGGCCCTAGTAGGGTAATTTCTGCATGGGGTACTCTCATTTTATGTCCGCGGATGAGACCTAAAATTTAAAAAAAAATTCAGCCCAAAATCTCTTAATAATTTGAAAATTTGTATGAAAATATGATGTTTAAACACACACACACACACACACACACACACACACGGAATGACATTTTTTTAAAATATCATTTTTGAACTCCTGAGGTCAAACAACATAAAGATATTAAAGGTGAATGAAGCTATCAATTTTCCGAAACAATGTAACAAATAATTAACTAGCTTAAATAAATCTATATAAGCTCATGGGCTTCATATTAGCTAATTCGAAATTTCGAATTCAAATTGGCCGATTCGAATCGAACTAGATAATTCGAATTCGGAGTTTCGAATTGTACAACTTAACTCGGTTATTTAATTCGCACAATTATTTTGACAGAAATCCTAACCTAAAATTAGTAAGCTGGTATTGGCGATTTAAACAGCTAAACTAGCGCATCTGATGGCCGACTTGGAACTGCCGCTAGTGTGACTCTTTGTATTACAATACGGTAAACTCCATTCGTTTTGACAGTTTGCATAAATTGTTTTTACAAAAATGTTATAAATTATTTCATAAGTGTGAATAAAAATTGAATTTTATAATTATAGATGAAAATAAATATGCCCGTTCACAACAAAAGAGTAACTGAAAACGACACAATTTCTGCGTTTATTCTCAGTCGTAAGTTTATACTCGCGCAGTTTTAGGTAAGCTATAATTATTTTATCACACAACCATGTGGGCAAATTTCGGAATGGCACAATAGTTTTTTTTAATTGGACCTCAAACTCTGTACATCTGTACGAATATAAAATTTAAAAAAAAATAAAAGTCTATATATACCTTGTAAAGAGACATAACCTGAAACTTTGAGTATAAACTTAAGACTTGTGATATAATCATAAAGGTTTGAGATAATTACTGTAAAAATAATATTATATTTTACTTGGCCCTGTTTTTATTGCTAAATTAAATTGTTTGCGTCTTCAAATATTAAGTTTTATTCTGTGAAGATGGTTTTTATTATTTTTGAATGTAGAGCACTGAGAAACGCAGAAATTGTGTCGTTTTCAATTACTCTTTTGTTGTGAACGGGCATATTTATTTTCATCTATAATTATAAAATTCAATTTTTATTCAAACTTATGAAATAATTTATAACATTTTTGTAAAAACAATTTATGCAAACTGTCAAAACGAATGGAGTTTACCGTATTGTAATACAAAGAGTCACACCAGCGGCAGTTCCAAGTCGGCCATCAGATGCGCTAGTTTAGCTGTTTAAATCGCCAATACCAGCTTACTAATTTTAGGTTAGGATTTCCGTCAAAATAATTGTGCGAATTAAATAACCGAGTTAAGTTGTACAATTCGAAACTCCGAATTCGAATTATCTAGTTCGATTCGAATCGGCCAATTCGAATTCGAAGTTTCGAATTAGCTAATATGAAGCCCATAAGCTTATATAGATTTATTTAAGCTAGTTAATTATTTGTTACATTGTTTCGGAAAATTGATAGCTTCTTTCACCTTTAATATCTTTATGTTGTTTATTGTTTATTATTGTTAAAAATATGGTAGAAAAAGTGATTTTGACGCTTGAAAGTAAATTTTTGAAATTTTTGTTATATCTTTTTCCAAATTACTTGTAAAAACTTTTTGTATAACAGGTTTTGAGCTTTAAACATTTGTTCTTAAAGAACAATTGACAATTTTTGTTTAATACTTACGGTATTGATAAAAAATAACAAAATTTTCAACAAATACCTCCAAGGCGTAATGGATCACTTTGTTTATTCTATTAGAAAAAACCTATCATATTTACAATTTTTATAAAATAATCCTGTTAAGTTTAATTTCTTGTAATTTATATATTAATAAGTACCAATGAGACGCATGACTGTTCCCGAAATCTTATTTGACATAATAGTCATTTGACATAAAACCGTTTACCATAAATTTCATTTGACAAAAAATTTATTTTGTATAAAAAACATTTTATTTGAAATTTATTTGACATACATTTCATTAAACATACAATTTATGTTGCATAAATGACATTTAATATGATATCCATTTGATATATACTTCATTAGACATAAAATTTATATAACATATGTGTCATTTGACATAGAATTAATTCAACATATATTTTATTTTATATAAAATTCATTTAGCATAATTTCCATTTAACGTAAAAATACAATTGACTGGAATTTTATTTCACAAAAAAATCTCTTGACATATGTTTCTATCGACATAAGTTTTATTTCACAGCAAAATAAATTTGAGGTAGAATTTGTTTAGCATATACGTCATTTGTATATTTATGTCAAATGAGAATTATGTGTAATGACTTATGCGTCAAATGAAATTTATATCAAGTGAACTTTATGTCAAATGAGATTTATGTTAAATGAGATTTATACCAAATGAAATTTATATCAAATAAATTTTATGTCAAATGATAATTATGTTAAATGCCATTTACGCTAAATGAAATTTATATAAATTAAATTTTACGTTAAATAATAATTATATTAAAAGATATTCACGTCAAATGAAATTTATGTCCAGCTAATTTTATGTCTAATGATATATATGTCAAATGGATTTTGTGTCAAATGATAATTTCGTAAAATTACATTAATGCCAAATGAAATTGATGTCAAATGAATTTTATGTCAAAAGAAATGTATGTTAAATGATTTTTATGTCAATAGAAATTTAGGTTACATAATTTTTATGTCAAATGGGAATTAAGTAATCTGAGTTTTATGTAATATTTTACATAAATAAATATTTATGTAATTTATGTATTAATTTATGTTTGTGTAATTTATATTTATGTAATAATATTTCTGTTAAATAAATTCTATGACAAATGATATTTATGTTAAATGGTTTCTGTGTGCAATGAAATTTATGTCAAATAATGTTCATATTATATGAATTTTATGTTAAGTAGTTTTATATCAAATAACTATTTGGACAAAAAAGATTTCGGGAATAAGCATGCGTCTCTCGGGAAGGCTATAACGCGAGTGATTAAAAGTCCTTTTTCTTTTTACGAGGTGGAAATCGCGAAGTTTCTTTGTTCGCGAAAGTTCCACGACGCGTTATTAACAAAATGGCTGGTAATGTTTCCGGTGTAAGGTTCGAAGTTCTTCGTAAAGACAACTACGACACCTGGAAAATACAAGTCCGAGCCTTATTAATTAAGAACGACGCATGGGGTTACGTCGCGGGTACAATTGTTAAACCCGAAGTGATAATAGGCGACGCGGCGTCGGTACAAGCCGCGAGAGAATGGACAGATGCAGATCAAAAGGCGCAAGCAGGCGTGATCCTATCTATAAGTCCTTCTGAGATTAAGTTGATAAAGGACTGCATAACAGCAAGGGAAATATAAACTAAGTTAGAAGGCGTCTACGAGTCCAACCCAGTAAAAAAAAAAGTATTCAGAATAGAAAAAAAGTATTGGTGGTGACGTTCGGTGAATGCGTTTTCGCGACAAAACCGTATTGGTGGGTTACGGTGAATACTGGGTGAATACATTTTGCTCACCGTGAATACTTTTTGTTTTAAACTCTCGATTTAAATATTCCTAAGCAAAGTTGAGAATATATATGAAGAGCGTGAGTAACGTGATGTATAAAAATGGCTATTGCGAGAAGGTTTTTACTCAAAATTTCTTATTTCCTTCTCGCAATAGCCATTTTTATACATCACGTTACTCACGCTCTTCATATATATTCTCAACTTTGCTTAGGAATCTTTAAATCGAGAGTTTAAAACAAAAAGTATTCACGGTGAGCAAAATGTATTCACCCAGTATTCACCGTAACCCACCAATACGGGTTTGTCGCGAAAACGCATTCACCGAACGTCACCACCAATACTTTTTTTCTATTCTGAATACTTTTTTTTACTGGGAAGGGCCCTGCTCGAAAAGCCGCTTATCTAAATCTTTTTCGGATGTAGTAGATAAGTTGGCAGCATTGGACATTGCGATTCATGAGGACCTATTGGCAGTAATGTTGTTACGAAGCTTGCCGGATACGTACGAAAATTTCCGATGCGCGATGTCGTCAAGAGACGAAATATGGTGCTTCGATAGCGGGTGCACATCGCACATGTGCAACAACGCGGATTCCTTTACAAAAATCGAACGTCACAACGAAAGTATGAAACTTAACCTCGCAAATAGTGCTTCGACAAGTATTCTCGGCAAAGTGATACCATGTATGTACCGGACCTTCGTACTAATCTCATCTCTATTACTGACAAAGATTACTGACAAAGGGTACAGTGTTGTATTCGACAGAACGGATGCGAAAGTGATAAATAGGAAAGTGCTTCTTACTGCAAATCGCGAGGGTGGACTTTATTACTTAAGTGAAGTGAATAAATGGGAATGCAAAAACAGGAGAGAAACGCCATACGAAAACTTAGGAAAAACTCCCTCGAGGATTAGTACATTCGCATGGGCCACTTAAATCTACAATGTTTAAAGGAAGCCATAAGAAAACAGTCCATTCACGGTGTTAAGATTAGCGACGTAAACGAAGATTTCCAATGCACTATTTGCATCCAGGGGAAGATGTGCCGGCCTCCTTTCCCGAAGACTTCGAAAAGAGTGACAACCGTAGGAGATTTAATTCACACAGATATATGCGGCCCTATGCGGATGAAATCTCTTGGAAAGAAATCTTATTTCATCACTTTTATAGACGACTGCTCCAGGTGGTGCGAAATAAGATTTATAAGCCACAAAAGCGAAGCGATGGAAGAATTCGAAAAGTTCAGAGCCCTCATGGAAACTTAAAAGAGCAAGAAAGTCAAACAACTACAGTCGGATAATGGAAAAGAATTCGAAAACCGAAAATTCGATGAACTACTCAGCAAGAACGGGATGACGAGAAGGCTGACTGCACCGTATAACCCGGAGCAAAACGGCATCGCTGAAAGACGGAACAGGACCTTGGTAGAAATGGCCAGATGCCTTTTAATTGAATCAGGACTACCAGCATCATTCTGGGCTGAAGCCATTAACACGGCGAATTACATTTGCAACAGGTCGCCGACGAGTAAATTGAACGGGAAGACACCGCATGAGATCTGGTGTGGACAACCTCCGGATGTCTCGAGCTTTAAACGTTTCGGAAGTGAAGTGTTCGTAATGAACAGATCTCCTGCTCTTGGTAAACTAGAACCACGGTCGCGCAAAGGCATATTCGTGGGATATAGCCTCGAATCTAAGGCTTATCGGATATGGTTACCAAACGAAAAACGAATAGAGGTGTCAAGAAATGTCACTTTTACCGAAAATTTTTCCCAGCAACGCAGTCTCGAATCCAGCGAATTTTCTCCCGAAATCGAATCTCGTGAACCTTCAAGATCGACAATGAAATTTTTTGAAATCGATCTTTGCGAGAACATGACACTAAGAAATCAAGAAAATCCAAACGGCGATATTCAAGGACAAGAAAATCTAAACGACGACGCAACCGACTCCGAATTTAGCGATTTCCTTGGATTTCCTAACGAGCATCATGAAACAGGCAACGATGATAACGAAACGTCTGATATAGAAGATCAACCCGAGTTACCGGAACAAGTAAAGCCACCGGGAAGACCACGGATCATTCGGACCGGACTTCGAGGAAGACCTAGAAAGACCAGAGATCAAGCATGCAACGCGAATGAGGATGAAGAGTTTTGTTTCCTAACCGAGGTTCCGGTAAACGAGGCCATGAACGACAGTGAAAATGCTGAAGGAACTGTCAAGTGGGGATAAGGTTTGTCGTATAAAAAGGGCACTTTACGGTTTGAAGCAGGCCGGATACGTGTGGCACAAACGTCTGTATGAGGAATTGCGGAAAATCGGAGCCGAACCCACCAAATCAGACTCCTGTATTAACTTAAAGAAGAACGAACGAACGACAGTCGTCATTGTCATTTATGTCGATGACATACTGATTATGTGCGCGGACAATGCAGAAATTTTGTGTGTCGGAAAAAGCCTGTCAAAAATTTTCGAAATGAAGGATGTCGGCGAGTTACAACGGTGTCTTGGAATGGAATTCGTCATCAATAACACGGGAATTCAGATAAATCACAAGACATATATCGACGAGATTCTTCGTCGTTTCGGAATGTTCGATTGTAATCCAGTCTCTACACCTTTGGACTTGGGATTGGAACTCATCAAGGGCAAAGTGTGTCAGAAGACCGATGGCGCGAAACCTCCTTATCGCGAACTCGTGGGCTGTTTACTATATTTGTCTGTGTCAACACGGCCAGATATTGCTCACGCAGCCAGTGTTCTCGGACAATTCAATGACTGCTTCAATAAATCTCATTGGAGTGCCGCGAAGAGAGTGCTCCGATATTTAAAAGGGACAAGTGAGATAGGATTGTTTTACGAAAGTGGAAATGCCGACCTTAAAGGTTATGTGGACGCGGATTGGGTCGGGTCAATAAGTGACAGACGCTCATTTACAGGATTTCTTTTTATGTTGAGTGGTGGACCAATTGTGTGGGACTCGCGGAAACAGCGCACGGTCGCGCTGTCAACAACAGAGGATGAATACATGGTCTTGGCCGTGGCGGCCAAGGAAATAATTCATCTTCGTCGTTTCTTGGTGGAACTTGGAGTTCCAAATATCAAATAAGTCGACCTGCAAATCGACAACATGAGTGCCCAAAAGTTGGCTCACAACCCCGTGCACCATAGTCGAACGAAACATATTGACGTTCGTCATCATTTCGTTCGCGAAGTGATAGAGGAGGGTCAATTAAAGTTAAGTCATGTGGGGACAGAGGACATGTTAGCTGACGTGCTGACAAAAGCATTGGCAAGACCCAAGCATGAACATTGTGTTAAATCAATTGGACTTTTTAAATATAAAATTTAACGTGTAGTGCTTGTATCGAGGGGAAGTGTTAAGAAATTCCAATATTTTAGACTATCGATCCAACACTAATTATTTTACTCACGCCAGATGGCGTCTTTTCTGCGCTTGTTCATTACAGTCAGTCGATCACTGATCTCCGATCAATACGCATCGCTGATCACTTCAATAAACTAATATCATTCATTCTAACCTAAATCGTTCTTTATTTTACATTCTGCGCGACCTTTCCCAACATTTATTAAAGCATAAGACTCTTAGTTTTAAATAATAATAATAATTTATTAATTTATTAAAATGAAGAATAATAATAATAAATATAATAAATTATTATTAATTATATAAAATTTTTATCATTGGAATTTATTATAGCATAAGACTCCTAGTTTTAAATAATAATAATAATTTATTAATTTATTAAAATGGAGAATAATAATAAATTATTATTTATTACAATCGAGCTTCGAGCTTTTCATTATTTGTTGATTAAATTATGTATAAAAATTGAATATTAAGAAACATTTCTACTGCCCAAAGTAAAAACCTAGTGAGTCGCATTTGCCGTTAAGACGAAAGTGGCTTAAACGGTAAGCGACTTTGAACCTTACGGCAAATGCGACTTACTAGGTTTTTACTTTAGGCAGCAGAATTTAGTTATTAAATAAATGATTTATTCTTGCATTTAAATAATTGAACTCTCGTAGAGTTCTCAAATAAAAATTTACTTAAACATTAATTTCAGTTAATGTTTTAAATAATAATTGAATTTTCTAAAGGTTTAAAGTTATTGACGTTTTCGAATAATCTTATAATTTAAGAAATTCGTAAATAAATGTAATAGAATTTTTTTTTAATATCTAATTATTTTTAGAGTGAATCAAAACATGCTTTAGGGTCAGGGAAAAAATAAAATTTTGTCTGAAAAATCAGGGAAATATCAAATTAATTTTTTGTGTGAAACCTGTTTAAATTCCCGAAAATTCAAAACATCGAACATTGAAATCCCCAGAAGTCGAAAAAAGAAAGTAATAAATAATAATTTTAAAATACCTTTGTATTTGTTTTCGACATATTTGACAGTAGAGCAAGGAAACTCTGATTTGTTTCTTGCTTATCCAATAATTGAAGATAATTTTGCCTTGCACTGAGAATTTCCGTCAGTTGCTTTTTATATTTTAGCCCAAGTTCAAGAGCCCTTGAAAAATTTGAATTATGCATTAAATTATTTGTTAAAAAGTATGATTTTTTTTAAAAATAATATAGTAATTTACCTGTTCCAATTGTAAATTTGAATATTAATTCGAATCGCTTCATTCACTAAACCATTCTGAAGTAATATACCTTCCGCTGCCAATAAATCGCCAGCGAGTAAAGCCATTTCTGCCAATAGTTCCGATTTCTTCGTCAAGCCCTATTTTTGATTATTATTTTTTAAATTTAAATTGTGAAAAATCGAATTCGCTAAGTATTAATTATTAAGGAAATATATATTGTTTTATTGGGAAAAAAATTTTAATTCTCCGTAGACCTATAGAAAACGAAAAGTAACGTTTTAGAAATTTGTTACAAACTGGAAGTGAAGTAATTTTCTATTTTGAAGCTTAAATTTTATTTAAATATAAATAAAAGTTTTAAATGTAAAAAAGTTTAAAATGTAAATAAAAGTTTACTCATAGATATAATTATCGAAATTTTTACATTAATTTAAATAAATAAATTTTTACCTTAATGTACTGAATGAGTTCAACTTTATCAAATCTGCCAATAGCTGCACAAGCTTCTTCAGCAACTGTCAATTCTTTGCTGTCTATTGCCATGACTGCCATGCAAGTCCAAAGAATTTCATTCTGTCGAGAATATTGATAATATTAGTAACAATTTTTTTTCGTAAAATATAACACTGTAAAAAATGAGCGTCTTGGTTTAAGACGTTTACGTGGTCACTTTTAAGACGTTTATAAGCGTCTTATTTGCCTTCTAAAATGCATGTATTTGGAGGTTATGTTTTTCATTTAAGACGCTCAAATAAGACGCTTTTTTAAATAAGACGTCTATAAACGTCTAAACGTCTCATTTTTAGACGCCATTTTTTGCAGTGAAATAAATAATTTTAAAAATTATTTTAAAACCTGTGCAATTCGACAAAGTGAAAGTCCCTCTGACCAACGGTTCTGTAAAATATGTCTATGTAAATTAGTAAAAAATGTATAAAAAGAAGAAACGACTAAAGCTCCATCACCTCGTCTAACAGTGACCATTCCATTTTGAACCCTCACAATACTCGGTTGCTTTCCATATTCGCTAAAAAACAAAATTTTGTTTATTTCATTTTTCAATTTAATTAATTGAATTTAATATTTTCTGAAATTTTATATCTTTAATATAACTTTTGATTCAACAAAATTAGAAATATAATCTTTAATTCAATAAAATTAAAAATAAAAACCAAAACAGTGAAAATACTTGAGTGGACCTATTTTGCTATTTTTACCTATTTTCTTTATCGATCCTCGTCTTTTTAATTGCCTTTCGATCACTATAATGAACGCAATTTGGACAGAGCCAAACAGACAATGTTGCGTCCAACATAGCGACTAGAACGTCGGCATCACATGCCCAAACAATGCTCTGAGCCATGACAGCTAAAAAAATTGATTCGGAATTAAAACAAAAGTTCTAAGACTACTGTCATAGTCGAGAATTTTGCCTTTTTAATTGAATTAAATAAAAAGTAAAATTAAATAATTACATTTCAGTTGTAAATTAAAAGCAATAATATGATATTGTATTACCAATTTTGCAAACTCGACCAAATCCAGTAGATCTGATGGAGACGAGAAACAAATCCCTGTTAATGTCTATAACTGACAATTGACGATTATTTATCCCACCAACGTGATTTAAAGCCAATTGTTTAACATTCTCCAAATGAACGTACGATTGAAGTTCCGATATTGGTTTCGCATAGGAAATGTCCAACACGTGCAGTACTATTGCAAACGTTCCTTAATATATTAAATATATTAAGTAAAAAAAAAGTAAATAATTCGAAAAATGGAAACGAATTTCCGATACAACTTTTGTAATTGATTTTTTAATTTTTATTATTATTAGTATTATTATTATTATTATTATTATTATTATTATTATTATTATTATTACTAATATTTTGTAAATTAAAAAACTTTTTTCTATCAAGAAAAAAATCAATTTTTAAATGAATACAGATTCAAAATTTAAAGAATTCGCTTAATAAGTATATAATATTAAATCGGTATTCTTGTTTATTATTATACACAAATTAGAAAAAAAATTTTTGCAAAGATTTCATTATTCTCCTAAATAATATTTATTAGAGCAATTAAATTATTTTCAATATAATTTTAATAATTTTTTTTTAAAATCATTATTTTCAAAATCTATCTTCTATATTAATAAAGTTCGTGATCCAGTAATCTGTTCGCAGTTTGAAGTTAGTTGTTGTTTGCTTTTTTGTTTCTTGACTTTTTAATCATTTTTCTTTTCAAATATATTCAATTTTAAAATTAATATATATAAAATCATCGAATTATTGCAAAGAATTTTATCAAAAAATTTGATAATAATAGAATTCCTTCAAAAAATGGTGTTATTATTAAATCCTCGTGAAGAAAGGACACTGCACTAAATACACTAAAAATGGCTTTCGGTTAAAATTCTTAAGATTTTCAAAATTTTTAGTTAAAGGTTTTCTGTTTAAAGAAAAGAATTGAGCGAAGGTCAGGAAATAAATAACAAAAAGCCAGTTTCAGTGTGTTTAGTGCGGGGTCCTTTATTAAAATTTTAAAAAATCCGAATTAAATTCTTTTGTAGAATTTCTTTGAATTTCTTTGAAAGTTTTGAAATCAATTGGATTGAATAATAATTCAATTGTTTCGAATAATTTATTAAAATTTTAGGAAATAAATGAAATTTTTTAAATATATTTAAATATATTTGAATTCAATTAAAATAGTTTTGAAGATACACTCAAATCTCGCTATAACGACCTTCTCTGTAACGAGCGCTCTCTATAACGAGGGCTCTGTCTCTCGGTATAGCGAGAAAAATTTCCTGCCGATTGTCCTCACTATTTATAAACAAATGCACATTCAGTTGGTTCAATTCTGGTTAAAATCAATTTTACTTATATGAAATAAAAATAAAAAAGTCACTTCGTATTTGAAATTATATCAATCAGTCCAACATCATCAAAATTTTAGCTTATATAAATTTTTTTATATTAAAGTTCATATTAAACTAGGTTACGTTTATAATTTTGACATTATGTAAATTGTAAACACTAAAAAAATGAATGAAGAATCGTAAAAGTGGGGATTTCTCATTTTTCCTTTTGCGCTCGTAATAGAGGGAGACTTGACTCCCGAACTTCTCGTTATAGCGAGATTTGAGTGTAATTGAATTCCTGTAAAGAATTTTACTATTTATAAACTTAATTGAATTCTTGAGAAGAATTTTTGTTTTTTTAAGAATAATTTAATTATTTCGAAGGATTTATAAAATTTTTAGAAATAAATAGAATTCATTCGAAGTGTGTTAAAATTTTTTTTTAAATTTATCTCTTTCGAGGAATTTTTACAATTTAAATTGTTTTAAAAATAATTGAATTTTTGTAAAGATTTTTAAATTTTGTAATTTGTATAAAAATAATAAATTGAATACCACGTTCCGCACGCTTGCGCGCGTAATATTTGCTAGTTTTTAATAAAATTCCTTCAAAAATTCAGATAAAATTCTTCGAAGCAATTCAATTATTTCTATGAATTGTAAAATTATCCGCAAAAATTCAATTATTTTTAAATTTTTATATGAATACTTTGCAAGAATTCAATGATTATATCGATCATATAATTATTTATGAAAAATAAGTGAATGCTTAAATAGAATTTTATTAAAACTTTTTTAAATAATTCAAATTTCTGCGAAAATTTGATTAATTATGAAAGTTATAAGAATTATAATAATTCATTCTGAAAAGTTGTATCGGATTTTCTAATTACTTACATTTTTCACTACTCTGATCTCTGACAACTAATGTATCAGAACACAAGGATATGCTTGACGGATGCAACAATTCTTGAGATATTCCTTTCCATTTCGGAGTACCCAATGATCGTCCTTGATAATTGTAAAGAGTTATTAAGTTCCATTCAACTAACAGAAAATGTCTAGAAAAAAATTTCAAAAATTAATTTTCAATGTGAATTGTATTTGAATACAAATTACACAGGCCAACAAAATTAAAAATCATTTTTCGTGCGGCTAACCTCGAAGCTGTTTCTGGTATGTTTTATAACGCTGATTAAGAATCTGAAAATGAAAATTAGCCAACAGCTCTGGTTTTCGAGAAAAATGAGATTGAAAGGTGAAAAAATCGCGTTTTGACAAAGTTTGAGCACCTCTAGCGACAAAATGAAAGGTCGTAGAAGCTTCTACATGGGCTTAAATTAAAGTTTAATCTTTCGACTGCAACTTATGAAAATTCCATTCCTGTACCATAACATCAAGGTTCATAGTAGTCAATTGTTGAATCGCAAAAACTAATTCTGGAAAATTTGGATTGCATTTTTCTTGAAAATTGAAGATAATGAAATTTCATTTCTAGACATAAATTAAAGCTTAATTTTTTTAATAAAAGCGCTTAAAATTAAGTAATATAAAATAAGTAACGTAAAATTTATTCCAAGTCATATTTTGACTTCGAAATATTAAAAAAGTATGTTACATTCGTTTTAATTAAGTTTAATTTTTCGCCGCAATTCTAACTAAAGAAATTTGACAACAGAAGCCGTTTATTAATTACAGAAAGATTATTTTGTATATTTTGACTCCTCTCGCTGGAGGTACCTAAACTTTCCCAAAAAATTTTTTACCTTTCAAAAATTGAGTACTATGAACCTGAAGCTTATGGTGCAGGAATGGAATTTTCATGGGTTGCAGTCGAAAGATTAAGCTTTAATTTGAGCCCAAGTCGAAGCTTCTACGACCTTTCATTTTGTCGCTAGAGGTGCTCAAACTTTGTCAAAACGCGATTTTTTTACCTTTCAATCTCATTTTTCTCGAAAACCAGAGCTGTTGGCTAATTTTCATTTTCAGATTCTTAATCAGCGTTATAAAACATACCAGAAACAGCTTCGAGGTTAGCCGCACGAAAATCAGTGTCGGCCTGTGTTATAAAATAATTTGAAATGAAAGAATAAATTCACAATTGATTAAATTAATTATAATTGTATTATTTTTTCAGTTTTAGTTTTAGTTTTAGTTTTAGTTTTAGTTTTAGTTTTAGTTTTAGTTTCATAGTTTTAGCTCGAATAATAATGCATTATTTCAGTCAAATGTTTAAAATACTTTTCTGCAAGAAGAACCGTCGAAACTGAGCCACTTCTTAAATCGAATATCGCCGGAGTATTCCAGTTTAGTGTTGAGTAAATATGACATTGACTGGGAGTGATGACAACCAAATGATCAAATCCAAATTCCAGTAAAACAACTCTGTCGGCTATTTCTAAGACTTCCCGACATTCTGTGCCAATTTCCTTTATTTCTATTGCTTTTCGCCTTATAAGAGTCGCTTCGAAATTATTCCACTCTAATTTCCTGTAAATTTAATTTTTTAAAGAAACTTTGTTGCTTTTATTAAAATATTATAATTACAATTACCTGTCAATTATATGAGCTGTGAGAACTGTTCCCCTTCCGCATGCCATTGCCACTTGTGTACCATCACTAGACCAAGCGATACTAAAAACACTGCCGATATTTAATTTTTCCAATGAATGCGACCACTGAAAAATTCATTTTAATAATTTAAATTACTTAAGTTTATTAATTTAATTAGTGAAAAATAATTAATAATAACAGTAATAATAATGATATTAATGATGATACTTATAGTATTGATAATAATAATAATAATAAGGATAGATAAACTTCCGAAAAGCACATACCTCCGATTTTAATGAAAGTTTGTATACTTACGTATAATTTTGTGCCCTGATTACGAAAATAATAGTGAAAATTGTCGCAAATAAGTTTATCATGGTGAAAACCATAAAAAATACAATAAAAATGTGGTTTTTTGCATTTAACTTCTAAAAAACACAGAATTTGAAAAAAATATTCTTATCAAAAGATGTAGGTCTTAATAAAACACATCTTCTTTGTACCATACTTTTTTGTCCAATTGTGATTAGTTCTCGAGAAAAACGTAAAAAAGGAGGTTGGAGTTTGGATTTTAAAGTAAAATTTTTTTTTGATTTTTTCTTTAAAAAAATTTTTTTTTTGTTTTTCTATTTTTAATTTTCTTTTCCAACCACTTTCTGTGCTCTTGGAGGAAAGCTACAGCCACCTTGGGTTAAAAGTTGTGAAAAATAGAGATGGTATTTCCAAATTTTTTGAAAGAATATGCATTCTTAGATGAAAAATATATTTACTATTTTAAATTTTTTCTGAAATTATCCGAAATATCTAATTTTCCACGAACTTATAACCAAAGAGAGATGCATCCTTCCTCCAACAATGTGTATGCGTTCAAAAAATGTAGAAAGATTTTCTCTATTATTCCCAACTTTCAACCCAAAAGAGATGCATCCTTCCTCCTTGAACCATATTCTTTCAAAACAATTGGAAATACCATCTCTATTTTTCACAACCTTTAATCCGAGGTGGCTGTAGCCTTCCTCCAAGAGCACAGAAAGTGGTTGGAAAAGAAAATTAAAAACAGAAAAACAAAAAAAAAAATTTTTTAAAGAAAAAACCAATAAAAAATTTTACTTTAAAATCCAAACTCCAACCTCCTTTTTTACGTTTTTCTCGAGAACTAATCACAATTGGACAAAAATGTATGGTACAAAGAAGATGTGTTTTATTAAGACCAACATCTCTTGTTTAGAATATTTTTTTCAAATTCTGTGTTTTTTAGAATTTAAATGCAAAAAACCACATTTTTATGGTATTTTTTATGGTTTTCACCATGATAAACTTATTTGCGACAATTTTCACTATTATTTTCGTAATCAGGGCACAAAATTATACGTAAGTATACAAACTTTCATTAAAATCGGAGGTATGCGCATTTCGGAAGGACACCCAATAATAATAATTACTCCAGTTTTGTCGCAAAGTTTAACAGTATTAAAAGAACCGATTGAAAAATAATTTCCAGAATTGCACCAATTGACGGAAGTTATCGGATGTTCATTAACACCACTATTGTAAAGTTGATTTCCAATTGTGTCCCAAACCTATCGTATTATGACAGAAAAATATTAAAAACTATTAAATAAAATTATAGATTAGGAAAACTTTTTTTTCTTTAAATATTCACAAACTTTGTATCGACAATCTTCTCCACCAGTGACAATAAGATCGTTACACTGATTCCATGACAATGAAAGTATTAGACCT
Source organism: Leptopilina myrica (nomen nudum) (assembly GCA_032872475.1). Lineage (NCBI taxonomy): Eukaryota > Metazoa > Arthropoda > Insecta > Hymenoptera > Figitidae > Leptopilina > Leptopilina myrica (nomen nudum). The sequence continues at coordinate 13,060,568 of CM065467.1, forward strand.
TCGTGAGCCATCCACTGAAATAAAATTGTACTTTTTTTTGGTTTTTTCTTCTAGAATTTAAAATAATAACAATGAATTAAAAAAAAACTATCGTATTTAAATTTAATAAATAAACTAGTATAACAGGGTTGTCATAAAAATTTAATTTTGTTTTTCCCTGACCTTTTCCTGATTTCCAGGCAGATTTTTGACTTTTTCCCTGATCCTAAAGAATATTCTGATTTAATAAAAAAATTATTAGATACTCAAAAAAATTTTAGATGGCATTTAATTGCGAAATATTTAAATTATTATTTTTCCATAGGAATTAAGATTTTCAAAAATTTCGAACTTTTTAAAATTCGACTCGAAATGATCGATTTCTTTATGTTTTATAATAATTAAAGACGACCGAGTGATAAAATAATTATTAATAATTTATAACTAAAATTCTACTTTCAATCAATTATTTTTTAATAATTTTTGAAAAATTTCTTTGACAATTTTCAAATCCTTTTGTTTAAAATTGAATTTTATAGAAATTTCGATTATTCGAAAATATATTCTGAAAATAATTGAAATTCTGCGAAGAATTATATTGTGTACTTTCGAAAATAATTGAAATTTTTAAGAGAATTTTTTTAATTTTAGGAAAACTATTGAATTTTAAAACTTTTAAAAATAATTGCAACTTTTACGAGAATTTACCAAAAAATTTTGAACATAATTGTTCTAAAATTTTTAATTGAAACATTTTGAAGTTCATCTAAATATGAAAAATGTAAACGTAGTTTTTTAAAATTGAATTAATTTGAAAATATTCAAGTAAAATTATTCATTAAACAATAATTTATAAGAAATAATTTTAAGGTAGTTTTTGAAGAATTAAGTTATTTAAAAAAAATTATTGTCAGAAACAGAAAAAATTGAAGGTTTTGTGATTGAATTCGTGGTAATTTCATAGTTCAGGAGACAAACGAAAAAGACAAAAATTAATAATTTTTTAATGAATTTTAAAAATTTAATTTCTTCCAGTACTTTTATCAAAAATCCATGACTAAATTTGAAAAAAGAAATTACCTTCTGTGGTTTCGAATTTGAACTAAGTGATTGTAAAATAACGTTAGTCCCCTGAGAATAAAGAATCACGGAAGAATTCGGACTCCAGGCTGCCGTCATAATTGGTAACGTTCCTCTAACTAATGTCGATCGTAACATTCCACTACGTGACCATATTTTAATGAGTCCATCTTCTCCAGCTGCAAATTAATTTTTTTATTACGAAATCAATTAGCAATTAAATTAATTATTGTTGTCCACTAAAATTAACACATCAAAATTAGTAATATTTAATTATAAGTAAATTTAAAAAAAACATTTAATAAATTTTAAATAACATGAATTAATGAGTTATTAAAATGCTAGTAAATTTAAAAAATAATGTTTTAATCTTTGGAATTTTACCACTTTAAAAATAAATATATTATTTTTTTAAAATTAAATTTTGAATACCGGTGAAAAATGCAGAACCATCGTAACTCCATCTTCCAACAAGAGTTGCTCCCACATGAGCAGATACATTTTTTTCAATTCGTCCACTTTTGCTTATCAAATAAAATTTTCCTTTAAAAAAAAGAATTTTAATTTTACAAAATTATGAAATTTTTTTTTAATTTTTGAAAAAAATATCTAACCGTCTGTTGTTGTTATTAAGAGAACATCCAACGATTGTTTCTTTGATGAAGAAATTGTCGTTTGCGATGGTCGAGGATAATATTGCATATCCGTTGGATAAAAGTCTAAAGGAAATTCCGCAACAACAGAGGAATTTAACATTCCACTCTCCAAGTGCCAACATATTAATTGATGATCTTCACTAATGAATATAAATTCTCTTTAGTAGAAAATAATTTATTAAAATGTAATATTCTGTATAGTTATTATAAATTATTATTTTAATTGAATAAATAAATATTAATAAATTTAAATAGATAAGTTAAAAAAAAAGTAAACTCTTCCAATCGATACTATTCGACGCCTCCCGTTCATAATATAATGCTTATTGAAAATCGAATGCAAGATGATTCTTATTCACTTTTTGGTGCAAGACAATGCTTATTCGATTTTCCGTGCAATAAAATGCTTATTCAAAATTGTGTGCAAAACAATTGCCACTGACAGAACAATAAATGTAACCCTAAATCTTCCTATTAATATTAAATTGCAATTAAATATCTGAGAATTTTAGTACGTGTCTATTGTTATAAGAAACTTTAAACACGGATCCTATCACACTTATTAAGAAATATTTTTTAAGCAATTGCAATTATAAATTATACTGAATTGAAAATTTTGTAAAATTCATAGAATAAGCTAATTTTAGAATGTACATTTTCGCATAGAATTTTGAATAAGCATTTTATTGCACGGAAAATCGAATAAGCATTGTCTTGCACCAAAAAGTGAAGAAGAATCATCTTGCATTCGTTTTTCAATAAGCATTATATGAACGGGAGGCGTCGTATTGTTTAAATTAAAATTACAAACCCGCAGGAATATATTTCATCGGTAGAACTCCATGCAACGCAAGTTACTAATTTTATACTATTCTTTCTCTCTTGTAATGAAATTTTAAATCTCATAGCTCTTTGTGATAAATTATAGTTACTCAATTAAATTAATTATACTACTATTTAGAAAAATTAATAATTATATTTATTTACTTTGTGTACGTAACAATAAAGAATAAACTTGTTACATCTTTTTGTTTTGACTGGTTACGATGACAACGAACATGTGGGTATTAAGCTTCATTCATTAGTGACTATTCTCAACATTTCGAGTATTTTCATTGGCTACTACAGGAATGTAACGTCTAACGTCCTCCAGTTGGTTAAAGCTGCGGTTACACCTCTGCAGGCTGCCTGCCTGCGCAGGTAGGAGCAACGAGAGTAAGGGAGAAGTTTGAAGTCACTGACTCTCATACTCTTGTACGTTACCATGACAACCTGCAGGCAGGCAGGCTGCCTGCAGAGGTGTAACCGCAGCCTAAGACTCTGGAAACTCTTTACTGTGCGAATTATTTATAATAATTTCAATTTAAATAAATGTAATTTTATTACTTTCTGTAATTAAATGTTTGTATTTGTATTAACGGTGTTGCAGGTCGAGAACTGGGTAGTGTTGCCAACCCACTTCCCCTACTTTCCTGTATTTTTTCACTTTGATCACTTTTTAAAAAAAACTAAGCACTTAATCGAAAAAGTGGGCCTTTACTGGGGAGCGAAATTAAATAAAGAATTAGTGGAAATTTATTTTGTATCGATACGATGTTTCTACGAGCCACAATCCTATTTCTACGATTGCAATTGACAGATGTAGGTGACTTGATCTGGGGATAAAATGGCCGCACAACAGAAAGGTGGAGTAAGGCGGGTTGCCTACGTAAAGGCATAACAGTATGATATAACAGGGCAGTAACTTTTATTTTGTTGAGAATGATTAAAACAATATTTGGCAATAATAAAAATTAATACAAAAGGCATAAATAAAGGGATTTTTGTTTATAAAAATGTACGTAATATAAAATATGTTAAATTAAAACGAAAATTATTAAAAACCTTTTTATTTTAATTAAAAAAAAAAATTTTTTTTTGATTAAAACAATATTTGGTAATAAAAAAATTAATACAAAAAACATAAATAAAGGGATTTTTGTTTATAAAAATGTACATAATATAAAATATGTTAAATTAAAACAAAAAATATGAAAAACATTTTTTTTTAATTTTGTTATTCATTAAAATAATTTTTTAAAAAGATTAAAAATTAAATTGTTAATTAATACCTCTAAAAGTACAATTCATTAAATTGTAATTAATAAAAATATGGAAAATGACAAATATGCAAAATTTTTCGTCCACGAGAAAACGCGGCTTAGCTCCCAAGCGTGAATTTCACAGGGCAAGTGATTGAAGTAGAAGCAGAACGAAAAAATGCATACAAAATAATGTTTTTAAAACGTTAATTGTCGAAAGTAATTGACTTTTACAAAATCGGTCTTTTGCATTCATTCAACAGTATATTAATTAATTTGAAGGTTTTGGAATAAAAAAGAGAAATTATACAAATTACTGTCCTCATTTGAAAAAAAATAATATTGTAGTAAATAGTATAAAAAATTATAGATATAAACAAATCAAAATCATGTAATATTTTTTCATTTCATTCTATGCTAAGCCAAAAGTTTTTTATTAAAAGATTTTATTTAACAAATGCCAAAATGCGAGATTTTCTTATTTGTGTAAAAAAATTGGAAAATTATTAAACAAAATTTTACGTATATTATTTTGTTAAAGAGTTTGTAATTATTTTCAAAAATAATAATATTTATCACAAGAATGTAATTATTTAAAATTTTTTAAATTACCTAAACTCTTGTCAGAAATTCAATTATTTTCAAAAAATCTAAAAAAAATTATGGTCTACATTTCCAATAACCTTTATAAATAAATAACAATAATCTTGGACAAAGTTTAATTATTTTGAGGAATTTAAATAAAATTCATTACAAAATTCAATTACCATTTTATAAATAATAGTATTCATCACAAGAATTCAAATATTTTCAAACAAGTTGTTCATTTCATGACCATTTAGCTTCCTCAATATATATTATTATATATAATTTTAAAAGTTAAATAATTATAATAGTTTATTAAATATAATTAATAAACCAGGTAAAGTACCCTGAATAAATATTAATTATTCAATTTTTGATTATAGAATAATTATTTTAAAGTGTTATGATAAAATGTCAAAAATACAAAATTTTAATTTTTTGTGAAAAATTAAAATATTTATTAATTCTATAAATTTTGATAAAATATATACTTTATATACATGAATCGATTCGTTTTTATGTCAGGAATGCAATTTTGACAAGAATTATTAAAAATTTTAATGTAGAAAAAAGTTATTTCAAAAAACCAAAAAATTAATTTTTTCAAAAATTAAAAAAATTTTGAAAAATTTTTTTTTTTATATATTTTTGAAAATCCTTCTGTCTGATTCTTGGTATTCATGACCGTAATACACCTACAAAATCTTATCAAAATCCATCAAGATGTGCAAGAGAAAATTTGTCCACAAGAATCGGTGACATACACACACACACACATACACACACACACACACATACATACACACATACATCCGGACATTTGTTCCTCTCGACGAATTATATATACTACACTTGAAAATTTGTAAAAATAATTGATTTTAAAAAATTCGGAAATCGACATCACTATAAGGCTTCCTTTATGAGGAAGCAAAATTTTAATAAACAAGTTGTATATCCAGATGTTCATTACATAAACATTTTGCTTCCTCCCCAGGCAGTACACGATAACTAACATCTAACTTAACATCTACTCAAATCGATAACTAGAAGTTATCAAAAAGGAAAGTGTGCCCGCTGGGTCTTTACGATAAGAAGAAAATAAATTTCTAATAAAAGTGTGAATTTTTCGTCTTTAATTGTGATTAATTTCGTAAATTCAAATACAATATATACTTTATATATATATATATATATATATATATATATATCAATCGATCCGTTTTAATGCAAAGAATAAGATTTTTGAAAAAAATAGTAAAATTTTATTGTACAACAATATAATGTTGATGAATGAACTAATTTTTTGAAAAAAATGGGAATTTTTCAACTTTTATTGTCATTAACTCTATAAAATCTCATAAAATTTATACCTTACATTGACCAATCGATTCATCTTGGTGCAAATTTGAAAATTTTGTAAATTTAACGACTGCAAAGCTTCCTCACGAGGAAGCAAAATCATGTCAAAATTTCAATTATTTTCAAAAAAATTCTTATTTCGATTATTTTTAATATTCGACTAAGTTTATAAAATTTCCCAAAAAATTTAATTATTAAACAAATGTTTTTTAAAAATTCTACGAAAACTTTCAATTTTTTTTAAACAAATTTTTTTTACGTTAACGAGGGAACCAGCAGGGGCTTCGCTCATAGCCCTTACGGATACCCATCTCAAAAATTTATCCAAGTTCCAAAAAAATATTTTTTTTTATTAAAAAAATTTAGTTCAGAATGCATTAAATTACATTTCAAAGCACCCGAAATTGGATCCACCATTTTGATTTTTCTAAAACAAACCTCAGATTTGTAATCAGAGACCCGTAAAGCCCCCCTCTACCGAGTTTGGTCAATTTAAATGAATAAATAAATGTATTCATCTAAGGGTTAATATATAGGGAAGAGTGGGGCAAGACGGGGTACTTAAGGTTTAAAACGCAAAAAACGAAAATTATCGAATTCATTTTTCATTATTATTTTTAAATATCATCTTTGGGAATCATAGGCCAGTCGTTGGGTCGAAAAAGTGCACAAAAATGCAACCTAAAAAGTCTCCGTGGTTTATTGTAGTTTGGTGGCTCCACATAAGAGCCCCAGAGTTTGGTGTCGATTATCAGTTGCAAAAAATAGTGTAAACAATCGTCAAAGTTTGGAAAACGTGGTTTTTCGATGACCGACGCTACGGGTTACATTTTAGAGGAAAAAATTGTTATTGAAAGTTGTAGAGCCTAAAAATACCTTTCAAATGACTGGTCATACGTTGAAAAAGGTTTATTAGTTTAGTTGCAAATGAATTTAAACCATTAAAAATAGCACTTTTTTAATTGTTTAATAACATTGTTAATAATTCAGCAGGAATATTCTCCTTGCGAAACTGAATAAATCCCAAAAAAATTCAACTCGAACAGATAAATAGTTTATGCATAATTCCATTTGTTAACTAAAAACATGTAATTTTGCAACGGAATTTCTACACTTTTGGACCTGCGAATTTCTTTTTACATTCTCATCACATGAGAAGGTATTAGTTTTAGTCAAATTTTGACTTTTTGTAATATTATGAAATCTTTGCGCTTTGAGGTGCCCTGAGTCCGAAAAAACATGGTCCGGCGAGTGCGCCTGTCTGGCTGATATGTTTCTCAGCGCTTTCGCGAAATGGCATGTTTTTCACTTTCCTTTTTGAAACGGCATCTTTTTCACCATTTAGCTGAGTCGGCATGTTGCTACCCCCAAGCGACGATTTATTAAAAAAACTTTCATTTTGTAATTAATTTTGACAATCATATTGTTTTTACAAAATTTGTAGTATTTTTTGCACAATTTTCTATTTATTTATCACAATTTTTTAAATAAATATTGATTAATAAATAATAAGAATTAATTATTTAGTATTTTTTAATAATATGAATTGAATTGAAGTCTTATTTATTTTTTAATAATTCTAAAAAATAATTATTGAATTAAATATCTATTGATTTTATTAAGTTTTTTGCTTTGCTGTACCAAGTTTTGAATTGGATTTAAAACAAAAAATATTTAACATTTAAATTTAATTTTAAAAATGAAGCAAATAAAAATCATGAAATTTCTTTTATTCTTTTCTATTAAAAAATAAGTGTTGTCAAATATTTTTTGTCGGACAAATCGAATTTCTATATTTTCTTTTATTTATTTCTAACAAAATATGAAAAATATTTAACAAAATAAAAACAAATAAAAATCATGAAATTTCTTTTATTCTTTTCTATTAAAAAATAAGTGTTGTCAAATATTTTTTGTCGGACAAATCGAATTTCTATATTTTCTTTTATTTATTTCTAACAAAATATGAAAAATATTTAACAAAATGTTAATTGTTATTAAAAAAAGATTAAACAAGTTGTTCATTTCATGACCATTTAGCTTCCTCAATATGTATTATTATATATAATTTTAAAAGTTAAATAATTATAATAGTTTATTAAATATAATTAATAAACAGGGTAAAGTACCCTAAATAAATATTAATTATTCAATTTTTTATTATAGAATAATTATTTTAAAATGTTATGATAAAATGTCAAAAAATACAAAATTTTATTTTTTTGTGAAAAATTAAAATATTTATTAATTCTATAAATTTTGATGAAATATATACTTTATATACATGAATCGATTCGTTTTTATGTCAGGAATGCAATTTTGACAAGAATTATTAAAAATTTTAATATAGAAAAAAGTTATTTCAAAAAACCAAAAAATTAATTTTTTCAAAAATTAAAAAAATTGCTAAAAAAATTTTATTTTTAGATATTTTTGAAAATCCTTCTGTCTGATTCTTGGTATTCATGACCGTAATACACCTACAAAATCTTATCAAAATCCGTCAAGATGTGCTAGAGAAAATTTGTCCACAAGAATCGGTGACATACACACACACACACACACATACACACACACACATACACACATACACACACACATACATCCGGACATTTGTTCCTCTCGACGAATTATATATACTACACTTGAAAATTTGTAAAAATAATTGATTTTAAAAAATTCGGAAATCGACATCACTATAAGGCTTCCTTTATGAGGAAGCAAAAGTGGAATAATTTCTTTATTTTTTAAACATAATCTTTAACAAAATTTTGATTTTTTAGAGATAGATGATAATATAAATGTTTTGGCTTAATTAACTATTTTTTAGTAATTTCTTTTTAAAATTTAATACTGAAAATAAATAATAATAAAAATTGTATAGCTTTAATTAACTATCAATTGTATTCTGGGTCATTCCAGCGAAAATCGACTAGAGCTGGTTGCTCGAAGATAATATATTTTCGCTTAATGCGTTAATACAGTCCCGCCTGTCACTCGATAAGGGGAAACTTTTTGTCCTTTTTGTGGATTTCCGTGGTGCATTTCCCTCGGTGACCCATGACCTACTCTGGGAAAAATTATATACAATGGGAACCGGTAGTAAATTAATTAATATACTGAAAAACCTATATGATAAAGCCAATGTAGCAATGTAACAAGAGGAGTCTTACAGGGGGAGGTCTTGAGCCCGCTACTGTTTGCAGCTTTCATTGCTGATTTTGAACAACTTTTAAAAGAGGAGGGAATCAGGGGGGTCTCATTAAACCATTTAATTGAAATTATTTTGATTGCCTACGCGGATGATATCGCGATCGTGGCGGACTCGTGTGTAGATATGAAAAGGATCCTAAGAGCTTTAAAAAAATACTGCGATAAAAACTTTTTAGAAGTAAATATAAAAAAAACTCAAATTGTTATTTTTAAAAAAGGAGGTCACGCGCATAACCATAAGTATGGTCGATTTTTATACGATGATAAACAAGAGGTTGAGATGGTCTCTAGCTATGAATATCTAGGCGTGTTTTTTTCGAACTCTGGAACTTTCATGAATGCCACCAACTCCGCTCTCAGTAAAGGAAACTTGGCTGTGGGAGCGACGGTATCGCTGGTTAACAGATTAAATTTAAAAGTCTGGGATCCAGTAAACAAACTCTTCACAAGCTTAGTCAAAAGTACTGCATTATATGCAATACAGGTTTGGGGCTTAAGATACCAGGAAGAAATCGAAAAGATACAAACGTCTTTTTATAAAAAACTATTATCATTACCGATGAACACTGCGGGTTACGCGTTGAGACATGAGCTGGGATTACCAAAGTTATCTGTTGCTATTTTTAAGTTAACGCTGAATATGATTGAAAAGATTCTTTTAATGAGCGATGACCGTTATCCAAAGCTTTGTTTTCTACGTTTAAAAAGTTTGGCTCAAAATAAAAAAACCTTAAGAAAATTCAATTGGTGTGAACAAGTGAGAGATTGGTTCAAACTTATAGGGGAGGAACCTGAATGGGAATCTCTTACGATAGTTAATCTACAATTAAAAAAATGTATGTGGATAGAAAAATATGAGAATTTATTATTCACAGAAGATTTGAATAGAATTTGTAAGTCTGAATCACTGCGAATTCTGCCACAACTAACCCTCTGTAAAGGCCCGCAAAAATATTTACAATTAAAAATATCTACAGACTTTATTAAATTATTAGCTCAAATCCGGCTTTTAAATAAATTTCGTTTAAAAATAACAATTAATAAAAACACATATGGGTTGGAAGTGTCGGGATTCTGCAGTGATTGCGCTATCGAAACCGAAGATATGTTTTACCATATTGTAATGGAATGCCCTCACTATTTAGAAGAGAGAATCAAATATATAAATTCTTCATCAATTGAAGAGAACATTAGGGACGCTTTTTTAAGTATATTAGAATCTCCGCAGATTAACACTGTAAAAAATGTATATATTTTTATGAAAACTATTTTAGAAAAAAAGAAAAAACATGTAATTTAGATTTTAAAATATTAACCTACGACAACCTCTTTGTATTGGCTAATAAGCCATAGAACAAATAAATTATTATGTTTTCTAAATTCATCTAAGTAATAAAAAATTATTTGAAAATATCTCACCAGAACAGTAAAATTAGTATTTTTTTTAATTTGCACAGTATGAAAAACATAATTTTCTTTTACTTATATCTTTTGTGGAAAAAAAGGAATTTTAACGAATCCTTTTAAGGAGGCAATCGCAGTTGTAACGTCAAATAATATACATTTTTCAAGAATTTTTTTCTTGTAAGCCATTAAACTTTTTTAAAAATCGATTTTTTTCCTAAAAGTACATTATTTAGATTTGAGTTAACAAAAGAAAAAGTTAAAAATATTAAGAAGTTTCAAAGTTATATACCGTTAAAGTATTAACGTCCTTCGAAAAAAACAGAGTTTTGCGGTGACCAACACTATGAAAATCTGATTAGTCCGAAATTAAAAATCGAAACGGATTTACTTTTATTAAAAGATTATCTAGTACTTAATGGAAAGATTTAAAAGGAAAAAAATATTTGAAAAAATGGCGACTTGCCAAAGTTGAAAGTTCGATTTTTTTCTTTTTTCGTCAACTTTGGCAGGTCGCCATTTTTTGAAAATATTTTTTTCCTTTTAAATCCTTCGATTAAGTACTACAACTGCGATTGCCCCCTTAAACTTGATTTCTTTTAAAATTATAAATTTATTTTAATTGGAATTTCTTTGGGCACTCTACTAATTAATTATTTAATAAATATGAAAAATTATAAGAAATTTAACATGATTTTCATTGAATTTTTATTTTCAAGACTGGATTGAAGTTTGTTTTCTTTGAACGAATGATAAGGTGTTGTATCAATGTTTAAAATTAGGTGAAAATGATGAAAATTTATAACTTTGAAACTTCTTAATATTTTTAACTTTTTCTTTTGTTAACTCAAATCTAAATAATGTACTTTTAGGAAAAAAATCGATTTTTAAAAAAGTTTAATGGCTTACAAGAAAAAAATTCTTGAAAAATGTATATTATTTGACGTTACAACTGCGATTGCCTCCTTAAAAGGATTCGTTAAAATTCCTTTTTCTCCACAAAAGATATAAGTAAAAGAAAATTATGTTTTTCATACTGTGCAAATTAAAAAAAATACTAATTTTACTGTTCTGGTGAGATATTTTCAAATAATTTTTTATTACTTAGATGAATTTAGAAAACATAATAATTTATTTGTTCTATGGCTTATTAGCCAATACAAAGAGGTTGTCGTAGGTTAATATTTTAAAATCTAAATTACATGTTTTTTCTTTTTTTCTAAAATAGTTTTCATAAAAATATATACATTTTTTACAGTGTTAATCTGCGGAGATTCTAATATACTTAAAAAAGCGTCCCTAATGTTCTCTTCAATTGATGAAGAATTTATATATTTGATTCTCTCTTCTAAATAGTGAGGGCATTCCATTACAATATGGTAAAACATATCTTCGGTTTCGATAGCGCAATCACTGCAGAATCCCGACACTTCCAACCCATATGTGTTTTTATTAATTGTTATTTTTAAACGAAATTTATTTAAAAGCCGGATTTGAGCTAATAATTTAATAAAGTCTGTAGATATTTTTAATTGTAAATATTTTTGCGGGCCTTTACAGAGGGTTAGTTGTGGCAGAATTCGCAGTGATTCAGACTTACAAATTCTATTCAAATCTTCTGTGAATAATAAATTCTCATATTTTTCTATCCACATACATTTTTTTAATTGTAGATTAACTATCGTAAGAGATTCCCATTCAGGTTCCTCCCCTATAAGTTTGAACCAATCTCTCACTTGTTCACACCAATTGAATTTTCTTAAGGTTTTTTTATTTTGAGCCAAACTTTTTAAACGTAGAAAACAAAGCTTTGGATAACGGTCATCGCTCATTAAAAGAATCTTTTCAATCATATTCAGCGTTAACTTAAAAATAGCAACAGATAACTTTGGTAATCCCAGCTCATGTCTCAACGCGTAACCCGCAGTGTTCATCGGTAATGATAATAGTTTTTTATAAAAAGACGTTTGTATCTTTTCGATTTCTTCCTGGTATCTTAAGCCCCAAACCTGTATTGCATATAATGCAGTACTTTTGACTAAGCTTGTGAAGAGTTTGTTTACTGGATCCCAGACTTTTAAATTTAATCTGTTAACCAGCGATACCGTCGCTCCCACAGCCAAGTTTCCTTTACTGAGAGCGGAGTTGGTGGCATTCATGAAAGTTCCAGAGTTCGAAAAAAACACGCCTAGATATTCATAGCTAGAGACCATCTCAACCTCTTGTTTATCATCGTATAAAAATCGACCATACTTATGGTTATGCGCGTGACCTCCTTTTTTAAAAATAACAATTTGAGTTTTTTTTATATTTACTTCTAAAAAGTTTTTATCGCAGTATTTTTTTAAAGCTCTTAGGATCCTTTTCATATCTACACACGAGTCCGCCACGATCGCGATATCATCCGCGTAGGCAATCAAAATAATTTCAATTAAATGGTTTAATGAGACCCCCCTGATTCCCTCCTCTTTTAAAAGTTGTTCAAAATCAGCAATGAAAGCTGCAAACAGTAGCGGGCTCAAGACCTCCCCCTGTAAGACTCCTCTTGTTACATTGCTACATTGGCTTTATCATATAGGTTTTTCAGTATATTAATTAATTTACTACCGGTTCCCATTGTATATAATTTTTCCCAGAGTAGGTCATGGGTCACCGAGGGAAATGCACCACGGAAATCCACAAAAAGGACAAAAAGTTTCCCCTTATCGAGTGACAGGCGGGACTGTATTAACGCATTAAGCGAAAATATATTATCTTCGAGCAACCAGCTCTAGTCGATTTTCGCTGGAATGACCCAGAATACAATTGATAGTTAATTAAAGCTATACAATTTTTATTATTATTTATTTTCAGTATTAAATTTTAAAAAGAAATTACTAAAAAATAGTTAATTAAGCCAAAACATTTATATTATCATCTATCTCTAAAAAATCAAAATTTTGTTAAAGATTATGTTTAAAAAATAAAGAAATTATTCCACTTTTGCTTCCTCATAAAGGAAGCCTTATAGTGATGTCGATTTCCGAATTTTTTAAAATCAATTATTTTTACAAATTTTCAAGTGTAGTATATATAATTCGTCGAGAGGAACAAATGTCCGGATGTATGTGTGTGTGTATGTGTGTATGTGTGTGTGTGTATGTGTGTGTGTGTGTGTGTATGTCACCGATTCTTGTGGACAAATTTTCTCTAGCACATCTTGACGGATTTTGATAAGATTTTGTAGGTGTATTACGGTCATGAATACCAAGAATCAGACAGAAGGATTTTCAAAAATATCTAAAAATAAAATTTTTTTAGCAATTTTTTTAATTTTTGAAAAAATTAATTTTTTGGTTTTTTGAAATAACTTTTTTCTATATTAAAATTTTTAATAATTCTTGTCAAAATTGCATTCCTGACATAAAAACGAATCGATTCATGTATATAAAGTATATATTTCATCAAAATTTATAGAATTAATAAATATTTTAATTTTTCACAAAAAAATAAAATTTTGTATTTTTTGACATTTTATCATAACATTTTAAAATAATTATTCTATAATAAAAAATTGAATAATTAATATTTATTTAGGGTACTTTACCCTGTTTATTAATTATATTTAATAAACTATTATAATTATTTAACTTTTAAAATTATATATAATAATACATATTGAGGAAGCTAAATGGTCATGAAATGAACAACTTGTTTAATCTTTTTTTAATAACAATTAACATTTTGTTAAATATTTTTCATATTTTGTTAGAAATAAATAAAAGAAAATATAGAAATTCGATTTGTCCGACAAAAAATATTTGACAACACTTATTTTTTAATAGAAAAGAATAAAAGAAATTTCATGATTTTTATTTGTTTTTATTTTGTTAAATATTTTTCATATTTTGTTAGAAATAAATAAAAGAAAATATAGAAATTCGATTTGTCCGACAAAAAATATTTGACAACACTTATTTTTTAATAGAAAAGAATAAAAGAAATTTCATGATTTTTATTTGCTTCATTTTTAAAATTAAATTTAAATGTTAAATATTTTTTGTTTTAAATCCAATTCAAAACTTGGTACAGCAAAGCAAAAAACTTAATAAAATCAATAGATATTTAATTCAATAATTATTTTTTAGAATTATTAAAAAATAAATAAGACTTCAATTCAATTCATATTATTAAAAAATACTAAATAATTAATTCTTATTATTTATTAATCAATATTTATTTAAAAAATTGTGATAAATAAATAGAAAATTGTGCAAAAAATACTACAAATTTTGTAAAAACAATATGATTGTCAAAATTAATTACAAAATGAAAGTTTTTTTAATAAATCGTCGCTTGGGGGTAGCAACATGCCGACTCAGCTAAATGGTGAAAAAGATGCCGTTTCAAAAAGGAAAGTGAAAAACATGCCATTTCGCGAAAGCGCTGAGAAACATATCAGCCAGACAGGCGCACTCGCCGGACCATGTTTTTTCGGACTCAGGGCACCTCAAAGCGCAAAGATTTCATAATATTACAAAAAGTCAAAATTTGACTAAAACTAATACCTTCTCATGTGATGAGAATGTAAAAAGAAATTCGCAGGTCCAAAAGTGTAGAAATTCCGTTGCAAAATTACATGTTTTTAGTTAACAAATGGAATTATGCATAAACTATTTATCTGTTCGAGTTGAATTTTTTTGGGATTTATTCAGTTTCGCAAGGAGAATATTCCTGCTGAATTATTAACAATGTTATTAAACAATTAAAAAAGTGCTATTTTTAATGGTTTAAATTCATTTGCAACTAAACTAATAAACCTTTTTCAACGTATGACCAGTCATTTGAAAGGTATTTTTAGGCTCTACAACTTTCAATAACAATTTTTTCCTCTAAAATGTAACCCGTAGCGTCGGTCATCGAAAAACCACGTTTTCCAAACTTTGACGATTGTTTACACTATTTTTTGCAACTGATAATCGACACCAAACTCTGGGGCTCTTATGTGGAGCCACCAAACTACAATAAACCACGGAGACTTTTTAGGTTGCATTTTTGTGCACTTTTTCGACCCAACGACTGGCCTATGATTCCCAAAGATGATATTTAAAAATAATAATGAAAAATGAATTCGATAATTTTCGTTTTTTGCGTTTTAAACCTTAAGTACCCCGTCTTGCCCCACTCTTCCCTATATATTAACCCTTAGATGAATACATTTATTTATTCATTTAAATTGACCAAACTCGGTAGAGGGGGGCTTTACGGGTCTCTGATTACAAATCTGAGGTTTGTTTTAGAAAAATCAAAATGGTGGATCCAATTTCGGGTGCTTTGAAATGTAATTTAATGCATTCTGAACTAAATTTTTTTAATAAAAAAAAATATTTTTTTGGAACTTGGATAAATTTTTGAGATGGGTATCCGTAAGGGCTATGAGCGAAGCCCCTGCTGGTTCCCTCGTTAACGTAAAAAAAATTTGTTTAAAAAAAATTGAAAGTTTTCGTAGAATTTTTAAAAAACATTTGTTTAATAATTAAATTTTTTGGGAAATTTTATAAACTTAGTCGAATATTAAAAATAATCGAAATAAGAATTTTTTTGAAAATAATTGAAATTTTGACATGATTTTGCTTCCTCGTGAGGAAGCTTTGCAGTCGTTAAATTTACAAAATTTTCAAATTTGCACCAAGATGAATCGATTGGTCAATGTAAGGTATAAATTTTATGAGATTTTATAGAGTTAATGACAATAAAAGTTGAAAAATTCCCATTTTTTTCAAAAAATTAGTTCATTCATCAACATTATATTGTTGTACAATAAAATTTTACTATTTTTTTCAAAAATCTTATTCTTTGCATTAAAACGGATCGATTGATATATATATATATATATATATATATATATAAAGTATATATTGTATTTGAATTTACGAAATTAATCACAATTAAAGACGAAAAATTCACACTTTTATTAGAAATTTATTTTCTTCTTATCGTAAAGACCCAGCGGGCACACTTTCCTTTTTGATAACTTCTAGTTATCGATTTGAGTAGATGTTAAGTTAGATGTTAGTTATCGTGTACTGCCTGGGGAGGAAGCAAAATGTTTATGTAATGAACATCTGGATATACAACTTGTTTATTAAAATTTTGCTTCCTCATAAAGGAAGCCTTATAGTGATGTCGATTTCCGAATTTTTTAAAATCAATTATTTTTACAAATTTTCAAGTGTAGTATATATAATTCGTCGAGAGGAACAAATGTCCGGATGTATGTGTGTATGTATGTGTGTGTGTGTGTGTATGTGTGTGTGTGTGTATGTCACCGATTCTTGTGGACAAATTTTCTCTTGCACATCTTGATGGATTTTGATAAGATTTTGTAGGTGTATTACGGTCATGAATACCAAGAATCAGACAGAAGGATTTTCAAAAATATATAAAAAAAAAAATTTTTCAAAATTTTTTTAATTTTTGAAAAAATTAATTTTTTGGTTTTTTGAAATAACTTTTTTCTACATTAAAATTTTTAATAATTCTTGTCAAAATTGCATTCCTGACATAAAAACGAATCGATTCATGTATATAAAGTATATATTTTATCAAAATTTATAGAATTAATAAATATTTTAATTTTTCACAAAAAATTAAAATTTTGTATTTTTGACATTTTATCATAACACTTTAAAATAATTATTCTATAATCAAAAATTGAATAATTAATATTTATTCAGGGTACTTTACCTGGTTTATTAATTATATTTAATAAACTATTATAATTATTTAACTTTTAAAATTATATATAATAATATATATTGAGGAAGCTAAATGGTCATGAAATGAACAACTTGTTTGAAAATATTTGAATTCTTGTGATGAATACTATTATTTATAAAATGGTAATTGAATTTTGTAATGAATTTTATTTAAATTCCTCAAAATAATTAAACTTTGTCCAAGATTATTGTTATTTATTTATAAAGGTTATTGGAAATGTAGACCATAATTTTTTTTAGATTTTTTGAAAATAATTGAATTTCTGACAAGAGTTTAGGTAATTTAAAAAATTTTAAATAATTACATTCTTGTGATAAATATTATTATTTTTGAAAATAATTACAAACTCTTTAACAAAATAATATACGTAAAATTTTGTTTAATAATTTTCCAATTTTTTTACACAAATAAGAAAATCTCGCATTTTGGCATTTGTTAAATAAAATCTTTTAATAAAAAACTTTTGGCTTAGCATAGAATGAAATGAAAAAATATTACATGATTTTGATTTGTTTATATCTATAATTTTTTATACTATTTACTACAATATTATTTTTTTTCAAATGAGGACAGTAATTTGTATAATTTCTCTTTTTTATTCCAAAACCTTCAAATTAATTAATATACTGTTGAATGAATGCAAAAGACCGATTTTGTAAAAGTCAATTACTTTCGACAATTAACGTTTTAAAAACATTATTTTGTATGCATTTTTTCGTTCTGCTTCTACTTCAATCACTTGCCCTGTGAAATTCACGCTTGGGAGCTAAGCCGCGTTTTCTCGTGGACGAAAAATTTTGCATATTTGTCATTTTCCATATTTTTATTAATTACAATTTAATGAATTGTACTTTTAGAGGTATTAATTAACAATTTAATTTTTAATCTTTTTAAAAAATTATTTTAATGAATAACAAAATTAAAAAAAAATGTTTTTCATATTTTTTGTTTTAATTTAACATATTTTATATTATGTACATTTTTATAAACAAAAATCCCTTTATTTATGTTTTTTGTATTAATTTTTTTATTACCAAATATTGTTTTAATCAAAAAAAAATTTTTTTTTTTAATTAAAATAAAAAGGTTTTTAATAATTTTCGTTTTAATTTAACATATTTTATATTACGTACATTTTTATAAACAAAAATCCCTTTATTTATGCCTTTTGTATTAATTTTTATTATTGCCAAATATTGTTTTAATCATTCTCAACAAAATAAAAGTTACTGCCCTGTTATATCATACTGTTATGCCTTTACGTAGGCAACCCGCCTTACTCCACCTTTCTGTTGTGCGGCCATTTTATCCCCAGATCAAGTCACCTACATCTGTCAATTGCAATCGTAGAAATAGGATTGTGGCTCGTAGAAACATCGTATCGATACAAAATAAATTTCCACTAATTCTTTATTTAATTTCGCTCCCCAGTAAAGGCCCACTTTTTCGATTAAGTGCTTAGTTTTTTTTAAAAAGTGATCAAAGTGAAAAAATACAGGAAAGTAGGGGAAGTGGGTTGAAAACACTACCCAGTTCTCGACCTGCAACACCATTAAAATAAAAAATTTGTATTAATTTATTTTTACAACAATGTTTTTATATTTAAGATGTTCTGTTTTTAATTAAACATTATCATAATTAAGTGCTTTAAAGATTTTGGTTAATTTTTTCTAATCAAAAACATAAATATTAGGGGTGCTTGCTTATTCCCGCTTATGAAAAATTTCGAATTGTAATTGTATCAAATTTAAAAGTTACAAATATTAAAATGATCTAACAGACATTGAATATAATACGATTTTATATAAAAGTTTAATTTATAAAATGAGTTTATTGTAGAATTTTTTTTCAAAAAATAAACAAATTCTCTTATTTACATTTACTATAATCATAAGCAAGTATGAAATTTTTTCACGCAAACTTTTAAGCGATAAAATAGTTGTTCAAGCCAATGTTTTTTTTCGTAATTTTATAATAACTTAATTTTAAAGAGTTATAATTTTTAATTTGTATAAATTGTATTTTAACAAATGTCTGTCAAGTCTAAATGTAATAAAATATAGTTTATTTAAATAAAATGTCTTTTTTGAAAAATAATAGTTTTATATAAATGTTATATTTACTATAGAATTTTAATCAAGTGATAATATTGAATAATTTGAATACCACCTATTTCTGAAGAAGATGAAAAATAAACTGTTAAAATGTTTATTTCTTCATATATTTTTATTTTCTAGTTGACATTTATTGAAATGCTTAATTTTTAAAAATGCAAGTTAATAAACTAATTATGTTATAAAAACTTAATTTTCTCGAATCTTTATTAACCAAAATTACTATAAAATATATTTTTTAATGTTTATAAATTTCATATGACAAAATGTTTACTTTAACAAATGTTAATTGTAAATAATATTTATATACTATAATGACCACTTTTCCTAACGTCAAAAAACTCAAATATGAATTTCATCGAAAACATTGACTACTATTTATAATTCACATTTTTCGAACAAGTTTTCCAGCCATGATAACTGATTTATATTGGTAATAGTAGATACAGATGTCACTACTGAATATTTTCATAAAAAATTGAAAAAAATAAAAAATTTCTGCTTGAAGAGGACTTTATAAAAATGTAATTATTGATGAATGAATATAAATTTGTTTATTAATTTACAGCGACTGTTTTAAATATCATTGTTTATATTTAAATGTCATATTACATTGACGTTTTTTTTTTAAAGGAAAACTTAATCCAAAGTATTTTTAGCGGAAAGAAAGTTATTAAAAAGTGTTTTTTCTTTTGACTTGTAACCAAAGAATATTTTTTTTTCTAATAATGCATAAAGTTAAATTTTTCTTTGAATTAAAAAAAATTGTTAAATTTTAAAATTAAATAAATAAATTATTTTACCACCTTTTTCTCTTATGAAAATACAATCTAGTTGGTACGAAAAAACTGGACTATTTTAATTGAAGCTTATTAAGAGTATTTTTTTGTTTCCTATAAGATTTAAAAAAAACGAGTTAAGCCCTTTTCGAAAAGGGATTATTACTTGAATTTATTTTTCGGTTTTAGATTTCGAGATAATTTAGACATGTTTTATAAAATTACCTCTCCAGTGCCCCCACAACACCGAAACTTTCCTAAAGATTTCCTAAAGATTTATTTGAAATGTTCGATATATTTAATTGCAATATTTATTGAAAGTTGTGTAAAGATTTAAATGTCCCGATTAAATAAATATTTAGCGCGAACCTTTCCTGAACATTTCAATTACATCTTCGCATAATTATAATTATAATTATAATTAGGCGAAAATTTTCAGGAAATGTTCAGGAAAGGTTCGTGCTAGACATTTATTTAATCGAGACATATAAATCTTTACACAACCTTCAATAAATATTGCAATTAAATATATCGAACATTTCAAATAAATCTTTAGGAAATCTTTAGGAAAGTTTCGGTGCTGTGGGGATGGTTACTCCATCTGCTCCAAAAATTTACTCGTAAATAAGCGATTGTATTTCTCAAATATAAATCAGTTATCATGGCTAGAAAACTTGTTCGAAAAATGTGAATTATAAATAGTAGTCAATGTTTTCGATGAAATTCATATTTGAGTTTTTTGACGTTAGGAAAAGTGGTCATTATAGTATATAAATCTTATTTACAATTAACATTTGTTAAAGTAAACATTTTGTCATATGAAATTTATAAACATTAAAAAATATATTTTATAGTAATTTTGGTTAATAAAGATTCGAGAAAATTAAGTTTTTATAACATAATTAGTTTATTAACTTGCATTTTTAAAAATTAAGCATTTCAATAAATGTCAACTAGAAAATAAAAATATATGAAGAAATAAACATTTTAACAGTTTATTTTTCATCTTCTTCAGAAATAGGTGGTATTCAAATTATTCAATATTATCACTTGATTAAAATTCTATAGTAAATATAACATTTATATAAAACTATTATTTTTCAAAAAAGACATTTTATTTAAATAAACTATATTTTATTACATTTAGACTTGACAGACATTTGTTAAAATACAATTTATACAAATTAAAAATTATAACTCTTTAAAATTAAGTTATTATAAAATTACGAAAAAAAACATTGGCTTGAACAACTATTTTATCGCTTAAAAGTTTGCGTGAAAAAATTTCATACTTGATTATGATTATAGTAAATGTAAATAAGAGAATTTGTTTATTTTTTGAAAAAAAATTCTACAATAAACTCATTTTATTAATTAAACTTTTATATAAAATCGCATTATATTCAATGTCTGTTAGATCATTTTAATATTTGTAACTTTTAAATTTGATACAATTATAATTCGAACTTTTTCATAAGCGGGAATAAGCAAGCACCCCAAATATTATAAGTCATCTTGGTTATGTCGAAATGATTTTAAAATAAAAATTCGTTGTTAAAAAATTTTTTTTCTTAAATTTAACATGACAGATCAATTTTTAAGATCCTTAAAACATTAAATTTATGCTTATCTCAATTTTAAAAAAAATGGATTTATTAACTTTTGAAAATTTGCTCCTCAATTATTATTTACTACTAGCAAAATCCTACGCGCGCGATGCGCGCGTGAATGATTAAAAAACTTATCACGGTACCCTGTAAAAAAAAGTATTGGGAGGTACGGGATTCCGCATTGGGAGTGCCAAGCTGCTAATGCGATATTCGCGAAATAGCGCATTGGGTGTCGTGGTGAATGCGCAAATCAAGGGGTCCCAATGCGGTGCAAGTTATAAGCTTAAAAAAAAGAAAATACTTGACAGGAATAATAAATGAATGGCATTAGAGAAAAATGCTAGGTTAAAGAAATGAGAAAATACTAATAGTGAGTGTAAAATTTAAACTTTAAGAGAAAAAGGTAAGTTGAACTGTCAAATATGAGTCCAATGCGGCCTAGGCTGCTTTCAATGCATTACACAATCGGTACATAGTGCAAGTCGCCAGTAGAGGGCAGAAGCATGCAGAGCGTGTGACGAGCGACTGCCATCTCGCTCGACTTTCGATATATCGATTAATGATTATCAGCGCGGAAGATTTAAATAGCTTATTAATTTTAATTCAATTATTTTAACGATTTTTCACATAATTCTGGATAAACATGTTTCATTACAAAAAAAAATAGTGAGACTAAATTTTAGTTTAGAATTACAATACCATGTGGAACGTGTCTCAATATTTCTAAGAATTCACATAAATCAAGTACAATAACAAGAAGAAAATATTCTTTATTTTTATTTATTTCTAAGCGTAAAAACCTAAACTTTTGAACAATTAACAGGAAAAGAGAAAAAATAAAAAGAGAATTCAAATAATATTTACAAATCCAAAAGAGTCTGGGAAATAGTTGAGACGTCTTTGTAACACAAGTTAAAACCATAAATTACTTCTAAGATATTGAGATAAATTCCAATGAGTAAAAGAAATAGCAAAACCTTTCAGTAATAAAACCTAGTCAAGGGATAGGAAATAGTATCCCTTAACGCTGGGAAACTTATAAAAAATCAACTAAAGCGCACAATGAGTTAGAAACACATGTTGACCACTTGGCGGCCTGGGACCCTTACACTTGAGAAATGTCACGTAAATTTCAGTTTATTGTTAAAACTTATACTAGCCTTAATCAAAAGAGTTTTTGTCTATACTTATATGTATGTGTATGTATGTATGCATGTATGTACCATTATTATTAATTAATTATAGAGTATTAATTAATATTGTCATTAGTTAATATGTGTGTTATTATTAATTGTTATGTACGTGTATGAATGTGTATGTGTGTATATCACACTAATTTTACTAATAATATAATTATATTAATATTATAATTATGTTGGAATGTTAAAAGTGAGCTAAACGTTAAAGATAAAAACAGTCGTCCAAATATTAAACTCATATCTGTTAATTACATTTCATTTATTATTTCTTATCTCTGTAAACGTTGTATGTTTAGTATTTTATTAAGGAGTAAGTTATTAATAAATATAGTATGTACAGTGTGTTTAAATTGTACAGAATATAGTGTAGAGTGGGGATGCTGAATGCATCTTGCAGATTGCAGAGACTGTGCATAGACTTTGGAGCATGCGCAGGAACATCTTTCGTAGACTTAGAGCGGAGTCAGCCTCCTCTCTATGATTAGATTCTAGTTTAGTTCTTATACTGATCTCGAACTGGAAAGTCGTTTCCAGAATTCAGTCTTGTAATATTTTGTCTTATTTTAATAAATATTGGGTTTTAATCTCGAAGGAATTGGATTGATAATTAATTAATAATATTAATTATTAATCGGTCCCTTCTCTTCGAGAGGATTTTTCCCTCCGTTTAACGGAATTCTAATTGTTTTATTTTGAATATTCCCGCTTTCCTTTCAAGGAATTTAATCGAGATGAACATCAAATCAAACCGCGGATTTTACGCTTGCGCGTAAATAACGCAATTCCGCTCGTAACAAGCGAATCGAGCGAACACAGTGGCCCAGCTGACATACGATTTGCATTAGGGGAGACTAAGCGCGGTTGTTACAATTTTGATAAAAACAGTTACTGTGATTAGAGTTTAACTCCAATTTTTTTGGTCAAACTATTAAATCAAAGGTATATTATCCAGCTTTAAAAGGCAATAATTGATTTAGCTTTATATCTATTATTTAAATAACTAGAAGAATTTTAGTGACAGCGTGTAAATTGTAACAACCGCCAAAAGTGAATGTCGGCTGTTACAATACCAAGAATCCTCTGCAACGTTTCTAAATTGAAGACAAATAATTTTTTATAACTATTTTTATTAATTATTCGTAATTTTTGGTACAAAGATGATAATATTGAAATGATATAGTTTAATTTAAGTACATAATTATTAGTTATATAGTTCCCAATAATGTATATTAAATAATTTGAGTTTTATTTGGTAATTGAGGTAAGTTAGATGAGAAATAATTTTCCTCTTTGAAGAAATAGACTTAAAAACTATTTAGAACGAAAGTAACAATTGTTTAAACAATTAAAATAAAACATATCAGACTTCAACTGACGTTTGAACAATTTAAATAAAACAAATCAACTATTATTTATACTTTAAAATAAAAATAGTTTTTAACAAACCTGCCGTCCTGATGAAGAAAGTCGGTACTTGCATTCAGCCCTGAATGCAAGTACCGACTTTCTTTATCAGGACGGCAGAAACCTTATCGAAATAAAAAAAGAAAATCGAAAAAGAAAAAATTAGTTGAGTTTGCAATTTTGACATACAAAATTATCGTCGCCACCTGTACAGGCCTCATGTGCCCAAAGCAAACACCCTGTACATTGCAGCACTAATACTATTTCGATATAAAAGTAACTTTAAAAGTTTTTTTCATTAATTTTGAATGATTTTGAAGTCGAATTTAGAAAAAACGAATCTGCTGAATTATGGGAAAAATATGCTTTCTCATTATCACTTGTAACAACCACGCTTCTCAAAATCGTAACAACTGACCAACAGGTACATTTTTTACAAAAACTTACTTTATTTAAAAAGTATACACTAAATGTGGACAACGAAAGCAGTTTTTTAAAGCTTAATTCTCACAGAATTGATATTAAAAAAATTACTTTGTTAAGTATAAAGGTCTATTAGTTATTTAAAGAATATCAAGCAGAGAAATATTTACTTTTGGCCTCTAAAAACCAATGTGCCTATTTTTCTACTTGTAAAGCTTGCATATAATTTTTAAACATATTGCAGTAAGTTCGTACATAAAAACTAAACATTTTTCCCTTTGGAACCCTATCTCTATAATTCACTGTTTTAGAAATATTCCATTTGTAACAACTGCGCACTGTAACAACCGCGCTTAGTCTCCCCTACATTACTTTCCAATTTTTTATTTTATAACCGCGTTTCTGAGAACGATTTGTGATATCGTTCCGTACGGTCACCAAGCAGATAAATTAAAAGCGTTCCCTTAATGAACGCTATTCCGGTTACGAACTATTGGAATGGAAATAAATTGTAGCAAATAATCTGAATGGAATTTGTGAAAAATAATAATTAAAATAATACTTCAAAACTTGATAACCTGTGGTGCTATTGAAAAAAAAATAAATAAATAAATTAATTAATTAAAATGAAAACTTAACTAACAATATAGAAAAGTGCTCATAATGAATGATAATTAGAGTGAAAGAAATTAAATAGTGAAGAATAAAGGTTTATGAACTGATATGAAATCAATTTTTCTCTTCGATTTTAAATATAAGTGAAAACAAAGTGAAGGAAGGAACTGGAAATTGAGGAAAATTTAAGTGAACTTTTATTAAAGTGTAAATAATTTTAACAACATAGACGTTAAATTAAAATAATAATTGTAAAGAAGCACAAGATTCAAAATTTCTACAATTCAGTCCTTATAGAGTGCCCATCAACCGACCTTCTTGCTCCAAAATAAAAATAAACAATCAACTCCCTTGTTTTGGCAGCTAGCATTCAATATATTGAAAAGGTATTTTGATTTGAAATTAAATATTATATCTATTATAATACAACATTCTAAAATTATAATCTGAAAATTTAATTTTATTTATTAAAACATTAAACATTGATCTTTATAAAAATCTTTTGCATAGTTATGGATATATTAAGGTGCACGTGTAATGAAATGTTTTCTTTTATATAAGTGTGTGAGACTGAAATTTTCTGAAATTAATTTTCTTTTCTTCCTCTTCCTATATATTACACTGGAGCTTTTTTGCTTTTTTCACCATCGGCAACCTTTGCTTTCTGCTAAAGTTCTGACAATAGAAGGAGAGGATGGAATGATGAGAGAGTTCACAAAATTTTTTTGTCTTATCTAAATTTTTATTTTACAAAATAGATTGGTTTGATCCATATGAAATAAAATAAAATAAATAACTACATGCAATAAAATAATAATGTCAAAAAGTCACTAGCAAATTACGAGGCATGTGAGACTATAAATTATATTTATACTAACATTTTACCTGGAGGTTCCATTCTGGAAGAAATAAATATTCCAAAATACCAGAATAATAAAAACAATATAGTAATAAACAAATAGATCCAACACTTGCCCGGTTTACAAGTATGAGTACCTTGTCATGAAAGAGCGATACTTATACAGTCTCACAAAAGATGACGCTATCCTCAGACTGCAACAAAGAGGCATCTATAAGCTCGGACCTGATGATGTCACAATGGAAACACCTACCTCCTCACCAAGAGTGAGCAGTCCTAACCACCTAATGTCTCCAAGAGGCAACCCACAGGCTACCTTCAAGAAGGACAGCAAATGTGATGACGAAAAACAGCAAGCCCTTAATATAAACATGATAGGAAACACTATGAGAAATTCCTCAACAAACTCAGACCCTCACATCTCACAGGAATCTGCACCTAGCAATTTACAAACCACAACGGAATCAGCCACAAATAACCAAAAAACTAATCAGGAACAAAAGGGTCCCGACAGATCAGAACCTTCCAAAACAAATGTCACCCAGGAAATAATCAACCGTATGGTTAATCAATAATAAAAATCTTAACCTCAATAGTCACACATGCCTTGTTAATACTTACCTAACCCCAAATTTAGTGAAGAATTTAGTTAGTTGGTTGGTTATTCAGTTAGTTAGTTGGTTAGTTAGTTAAATAGTTAGTTAATTAGATGCATGATTAGTCAATAGTTTAGACAATAAGTATGAATCCCCCATTGGAGGAAGCAAAGTTTAAATGTGCTACATGGAACGCACGAAGTTTGTTAAAGAAGAAAATTAATTGTGAAACGTTATTATTGCAACACAACCTTGATCTGCTCTCAGTGACTGAGACTTGGTTTTCCGGTAAAACAAATTATTTTAACATTAAGGGATACACATGTTTTAGATGCGATCGAAACCTCCCTACACCGGGGGGAGGCACTGCAATTTTTATTAAAAATCTTTATACGTTTGAAGGAATTGAACTGATAGGCCCATGGACAGAGATTCTCCAGATTGTTGGTGTTAGGATTAACACAATACTGGGACGTGTATATATTTTTTCCGTTTACATCCCTCCCAATGCCAAGGTCACGGCTAATCTCCTTTCTGAGATGGCTGAGGCAATTCCAAAGGACGGGAAAATTGTCCTGATGGGTGACTTTAACGCTCACCTACCTGAATATCTACCCTTCCGCAGTAACAAAACAGGCAAACTGATACCCCTACTACAGGAGATGTTAAACATTAACATTATAAATGATGGTAAACCAACATTTGGATACTCACGAGAATCTCAGGGTAGTGTGCTGGATCTGCAGATGGTCTCATCTGACCTATCGTTTCTGTGCTCATCGATAACAGCTATAGAAAGATTTGGCAGTGATCATTGCCCAGTCATCATGACTATCCCCATTAAACTTGAGATGAACTGTCAGAGCTCTGCCAGACTAGTTCTCAGAAAGGTTGACTGGATGGAATTTAACAGCCAAATTACATCCAGCCTGCCTGAACTTGAAAGAATGAATGAAGGACCAATGGAGAAATATGATCGACTTGTAGAGGTTATAGTGGAATCACTTGTAGCTTCGGGTGCCTATGTTCCGAGGAGCTCTGGCCCCTCCTCACCAATCAAGCCCTCTTGGTGGACGGAGGAGTGCGAGACGGCCCTTCGAGAAAAAAAGAGGGCAAGAAAAGCGTATCTCAGACACCCAAACAACGAGAATCTCGAATTGTACCTTCGGATTGAGGGAGAAACGGAGCGAATACTGTTTGAACAGAAGAAAAAATCTTTCAGATCACTATGCAGCTCCATCTCCCCCAGTATGGGATCAAAAAGAATCTGGGGCTTGATAAGAGCATTTTCCGGAAAATTCTCTAGAGCAAACACCAAAACTAACGACTTGGACTCGGAAACCATGAAGAACCTACAGAATGAAATGGTTAGAGAGGACATTCCCCCAATTCCAAATATCAAAATTACCCAGATTGACGAAAATAACGAATATAATAAACCTTTCTCAAAAGCGGAATTCTACTCGGCCTTAGCCAAATGTAAGAAAGACTCCGCTCCAGGTCTAGACAAGGTCTCGTATTCAACCATCAAAAGGCTCCCATCTCCTTGCCTTGAGATGGTCAGGGGCTTCTTTAATGAATGTTTTGTTCAGTCCACTTTCCTGACGTCATGGAGGTCGACTTTGGTTCGATTTATGTCAAAACCAGAAGGTAAAGGATTTCGACCCATATCACTGACCTCGGCATTGGGGAAGTTGATGGAGCGAATGGTTAACACGCGACTAGAGCATTATGTGGAACGTCAGGCCCTTATTCCTGACCATCAATATGGCTTCCGCAAAGAGAGATCTGCTCTTGATTGCGTGACCTTCCTAACTGCAGACATACTTCACAATTTCACACAAAAAAAGAACACGGTAGCGGTGGCTCTTGACATCAAGGGGGCATTCAATGCCCTCCTGCCGTCGGCGGTCATGAGTCAGCTGAGAGATTCGGAGGTTCCTGCCAGAATACGTAACTTTGTATCATTTATGATTACTGAGAGGGTGCTCTATTTCGGAAGAGAATCCTCTGCCCCTCGAGTCTGTGGGGTTGGAGTGCCACAGGGAGGAGTTTTATCCCCTTTATTATTCAACCTGGCCTTGAGAGAGATAAAACAAATTATTGGAGAGGATGTGCAAATTCTGCAATTTGCAGACGACATCTTATTGTACGTTGCAAACGAAAACTACAATGAAGCACAATCTCAAATCGAGGATGCTATCAGATCTTGGCTTTAGCGTCGCCACAGAGAAAAGCCAAATGTGCATATTTTTGAGAGGTGCGGATGACCTCTCTTCAGAGAAAATAAGGGTTGGAAATAACCAAATAATGAACTCCAATAGTATAAAATATTTAGGAGTCATCATGGACCGCAAACTGGACTGGCATGAGCACATCGATGATTTGGTGCTGAGAGCCAACAAGTCACTAAATATTATGCGAACACTGGCAAAGGTGACCTACGGAGCCCACCCAGAGTCAATGCTGGTGGTATACAGGGGCCTTACAAGATCTCTGCTTGAATGGGCCTCCATTCTCTTTGCTAGCGCCGGTCGATGCAGACTAATTAGATTAGATCGCATCCAGTTTAGTGCCCTCAGGATTGCTCTAGGATGTATGAGGACAACCCCAATCCCGATACTTTTGTCGGAAGCGGGGGAACCTACACTTGAGTGTAGAAGGTCTCTGCTCCTGAATAGAAACTCTATTAGAATTTCTAGCTGGATGAGCAACCCTCTGCTACGTAGACTGGAGGACTTATCACTCGAAATCGCAGAATCAAAACAGACGCCCAAATATTTATATAATTTTCCTCCATTAAAATACCTGAAACCGGTGGAAGATCTGTCATCCACTACCATCAGACCTCTAAGACCGGCATACTATGATAGAGACTGGGCGGAGTTAATAATGGATGTTGACAACATCATGGATAAAGAAACGGGCTATGATGTAAGATCAGCTGAAAACCCCCGAGAAGCTTTCCATAATGTTGTAGAAAACAAATACAGACACAATACTCTAATCTACACAGATGGATCATATGCGGAAACTGGTGGAAGGGCGTCTTCGAGTCTCTATATTCCCCAGACACAATTCAGACAGGGTAACAGACTAAATGGGTGTTTGTCGCCTATAATGGCGGAGCTGAGTGGTATACACTCGGCTCTAAAACACTCTATTGAGGAGGACATTATACACCCTTTAATCATCACAGACTCTATGAAATCGATGCATGTAATCAGAGATAGATTGAGAGACTCTGAATCCAGAGAACTGGTCCACGAGATCGCTTCAATGATCTTACAGTTGATACATCTCCAAAAAGATATTAAAATGCTCTGGATCCCATCACACTCAAACATACCGGGAAATGAGGAAGCCGACAGGTTAGCAAAACTGGCCCTAAGCTTTCCAGCAGGAAGAAAAGCCTTCTTCTCAAAAGAAGACCTCAAAAACCTTATAAACAACGATCATATATCAACAATTAAACACGCGTGGCCATTCTATCCGGAAGCAAAGACCAGACAAAAATATTTTAATTATATCAATGTTAAATCTGAAAGACCCTGGTTCTCAAGCTATGATATACCAGGACGAAACATTAATCTGATTACGAGACTCAGAACGGGACATGTCTGTGTGGGGGAGTTTTTTTCCAGACTAGGCTGGAACATTGCACCTACATGCAGATGTGGATATGAGACGAGCTCGGTTCTGCATTATGTTAACGATTGCCCCTTGTTTTCTGAGGGAAGAGTCAAATTCATTAAATTTTTCTATAACAAATTCAAAACTAGAACGGTTAATCCTCCAGAATGGAACTTCCTAATATACAACCCAACTATGGAATCTGTCACGGAGATTGGTGACCTCCTGTTGAGGGATGATATTGTTATTTAAATTAAATCCGGAAACCGATCTGAAGGTGGTCTGCTATAAGCAAGACTAACTTAGAAGTTGCACAAAAATTTTTCTAATTATTTTTATTTTTTGTTTTTATTTTGTTTTTTGTTTTTTCTTTTCTCTTTACTAATTCTGATAAACGAATTTGTTGCATAATGTCAACAACCTCAGAGTTTCTTTAATATTTCAATCGGAACTTGAGCAGAAAGCAGAGACATATGAGCCTCTCTCAAAAAAAAAAAAAAAAGAAAAATTTAATTTTGATATTTTAATTTGGAAGAGAAGAGAAGGAAATACACTTCTCAATTCTCTTATTATGAATAGGGTTAAGAGGAACAATGGAAGTATAATAATTATCAATTGCAAAATCGAGTTTGTCCAAAATGTACAAATTTAAAAAAAAAAAAATTATATTGGTCGAAAACACAGATATATCCATGAAATGCAAAAAGATTAGCACATGTAAATATTTAAGCAATAGGAAAGGGAAAAGAGAAATACATAATAAATAGTGAATACGAATGATAGGAGAAAAAAAAAATTCAAATCATTGTGACTGATTGTATAGGGAATGCTAGTAAAAATCCCCCAAACCTATCCTACCACCACAATCCTAATAAAAGCACTCTCAAAAAGCACTACACAAATTGATGTATAACACACATACTGTTAAATCAATTGGAACAATATATACAAATCAAAATAATTAAAAAGTCAAGCTAAGAAAGATATTCTAAAAATATATAAAATAACAAGATATTAATTACCATTGTATGCCAACAGACATTTTTTAAATAATTTTTTTTTCCCTACACAACGGAGAGGAAGGCAACGCCACCTAGTGTCAAACCCCTAAACCTCTCCACCATTGCAAACAGCTGTCATCTAATAAGACTCACAAGTGGAACCGCAAATAAGAATAATACATTACAAGATATAATATACTACTGGAATTGGCCTGAGTAATCGAAGCCAGAAATTAAGAAGAAGAAGAAGAAGAAGAACCGCGTTTCTGCATGAATCTAAACAATATTTTCGAATATTGTAATTTAGAAGATGCTGACCAATTGTACGTTGACAGATTTAGTGAAAAGTGCCTGTGTTCGGAGACAAATGTGCTAGGAAATGTTTGTTTACCTATTTCACATCATACAAACCAGTCAAAGTTATTTTGCTGTGGCGCATTGAAAGCAGCCTATGCCGCATTGGACTCATATTTGATAGTTCAACTTACCTTTTTGTCCTAAAGTTTAAATTTTACACTCACTATTAGTATATTCTCATTCCTTTAACCTCGCATTTTTCTCCACTGCCATTCATTATTTATTCCTGTCAAGTATTTTCTTTTTTTTAAGCTTAAAACTTGCACCGCATTGGGACCCCTTGATTTCCGCATCCACCACGACACTCAATGCGCTATTTCGCGAATACCGCATTGACAGGTAACTCGCAATGTGGAATCCCGTACCTCCCAATACTTTTTTTTTACAGGGTACTCTTAAGGTGAGTGGCTATAATTTAATGACAACATTATTTATATTATTTTATATATTTCAAATAACATAAATTTAAATACGCGAAATAATATTTTACATAATTTTAATTTAATGGAAGATTTAATTTTTTATAATCTCCATTGCATATAATTAACAATAGATTTTCATTAATTCATAGAGTACGTATTCAGTGACAAAAAATAAAAACTAAGCAATAATGTTAGCATTAAATTTTAGATATCTGCCTTTTGAGTAAATAAAAATTATAATGTTTAAATTTCCATGAAATAACAATTATATAGAGTTAAATTTGGGGAGAGTCATACGTCCCTAAATATTGACAATTTAAGGAATTAAAAATTTGTAATAATAATTTTTTTGAGCGCTATATTTGACAAAATTCTCAGGTTTTTCACGACTTTGTCCTAATTATTTCCGGTTTTTTTTCTCATCAAATTTAAATTTATTTAATTTCAAATATAAATAAATCTACAAATGGCTTCAAAAATTTTTATTAGAGTTTCTATGAATGACAAATAATTCTTTTAGCGAGTTTCTTAAAATTTTTTGAAAATAATGTTTTTTTAATAATTTTAATTGAAAATTTGATTATTTAATTTTATTAAAATGTTATTGATAATAATTGCATTTCTGCAAGAATTTTACTATTTATGGAAGTAATTGAATACTTCCAAAGAATGTTATTATTTATGAAAATAATTGAATGTTTGCGTATAATTTTATTAAAATTTAAAAAAAAATGAATTGTACAGAACAATTTAATTTAATTATTTATAAAAATAATTAAAATTTTGATAAGAATTTAAACAAATTTTTAAATATAATTGAATTTCTTCGAAGAAATGTATTACATTTGAAAATAGTTGAGTTGTTTTTTAGAATTTTATAGAAATTTATGAAAATATCTGAATTCTAGTAAAGGATTCTTTTTAAAAATAGTTTTCAAAAGAATTTAATAAAATCTAAAGAATTTTGCAACTTATATAAATAATTAAATTCTTGAGAAAATTTCTTTACAGTTTCTAGAAATAATTGAATTCTTTCGACGAATTTTTATAAATTTTTTAAGAATAATTACATTTTTCCAGGTATTTGATTAAAATTGTCTTAAAAATAATTGAAATTCTGCAATGAGTTTTACTATTTATAAAAATAATTGAATATATTGTGAAAAAAAAATAAAATTATAATTATGGTGACTAACTTCCCGAACTGATTATTTTCAAAAAATTTAAATAACATTTTTTAAAAGAATTTTAAACATATCGATATTATAATCGATATGTTTCAATTTGTAAAAGGAACACAGAAAAATGTTGTCTCACAAAAATCGAGAATTTTTTCTGAAATGGTGAATACAGAAATTTTTTAGAGAAGTTACAAAAAATTACAATATATACCAATATTAATTAGTAAAAAAGAGAAAACTGAGAGACAATTTAAAATTTAGCGATTGTTGAGTAGTTTAACAATAATTATTCTATCTAAACTTGAGAAAGTACCCATTAAATTCATTATAATTTTTATCGAAAACTCTTAGCACACAGAAAACATTTTTTCTGTCAAAGTTCCCGAACTGTACCTGAACGATGGATATGATTATAGTACATGTATTAGCCGTTTACTTACAGTTCGGTAAAACGTAGGGTAAATGTACACTATACTTATTTTTATTGAAAGTTCAGTAAAACGTAAGGTACAATGTTCGGTAAAATTTATATTCATTGAATTACTGAATAGTTCGGTAAAACTTGAAGAATAAAAAATAATGTCATTCCAGTAGTTCTATAGTAATACTGACGTAAATCTCATTTTACCTACTTTAATCACTACCTAAACCCTTACAATCATTCACGAACAAATTAATACTTATTCATTACACCTGCCTACAGTACATTCTAAACGCATACATTAATACATACATCGCACGCTTTACATTATTGCTTCAGAAACTTTCAACTGTCCTTATATATGAATCTGAATTTTATTTCACCGCTTGTGAGAAAGATTCAAATTAATAAACAAAAGTTGTATAAAATAAAAGAATCATCCATATTAAATCAATGTTACTGAATAATTTCTAACTATATTTAAGGTCAATTTATGCAATAGTTTCAAATTATGTTTTTATTGTTATAATGAAAAATGTTTAAATTTGTATTTTATGTAATAAAACAATAGTTTATTAAAATTCTTATTATTTCCAAATTTTTATCAAAAAAGATTAAAATAATCTATCTAGTGTCAAACACAAAAAATTGTTTTCCCTGACTTACGTAACTAGAGCAACTTAAGTAATTAATGTAAGTTATGCAACCAGAGTAAGTTTCGTAACTATAGTAACTTACATAACCAGACTAAATAACGTAACTACAGTAAATTATGTAAATGGTCAAACTTACGTAAGTAATCATTTGTATAAGTTACATAAGTTTCATCATTTACGTAACTTGCGTAAGTTATTCTAGTTACGTGACTTATGTAAGTTAGATCTTTTACGTAAATTACATACGTAAGTTACGTAAAGCTGATTATTTACGTAAGTTACTGTAGTTACGTAACTTACGTAAGTTGTATCCTTGATGTAAGTTACTGTAGTTACGTTATTTACTCTGGTTACGTAACACACGTAAATTACTGTAATTATGTAAATTACTATAGCTACGTAATTTACTCGGGTAACGTAAGTTACATTAATTACTTACGTTGCTCTTGTTAGATAAGTATGCGGAAACAATTTTTCTGTGATTGTTACTAAATTATTATGTTTTTCAATCTTTTGTTTCGAGTTGACAAGAAACTTAATAGTTTCAAATACTTTTGTTTTTGGACTATTTAAGAACTACAACGAAAGTAATTTTCTATTTAATTTCGTTTCAGAAGCGGTTTCTGCTATAAATGAAATTATTAATTATTTGTTAATGAGTACAAATAGGTTAGAAACAACTAACTATTAACGTCAAAGTTTTTTTTACTACGGGGGATTTAAAAAAGTATATTTCAATTCTGAAAACTAACAATTCAGGCAAGTCAAGGAAGTTTTACCGAACTATTCCTGAAAACTAACACTCGTGTCAAGTCAAGAAAGTTTTACCGAACTGTTCCTGAAACGTTAGTGACCATCAAGGAGGTATTCAAAAGAAACGTTAAAATTTTATTTAACAAGATATGACATTAAATTTTGAATATTATTCTTGAAAAAATAATTTAAAAATTATTAAAAATTACTGTTTTGCCACTATATCCCAACTCTACTGAAGAATTCGGTAAAATATAAGGAACAAATTTTCTCCGTGCTGAAAAGTTCAAGAATTTCTTTAGTTTAATGCAGAATTAGACCTCAACTTTTTCTCATGTTCTTTTCTCAATTGGTGTTTATAAATATTAAAATTCTATTAAATAACAATTATAATTGTATAAAGTTGAATTTGGGGGAAGTCATGCGCCCCGAATTTTTAACCACAAAAATAGAAACAACACTTTAAAACATATCTGTCAACAAAACATTAATTATCCCAGGCGGAAAAGTCGGACGAATGCCGGATCAACCAACCGTCAAGAATCCGCGCCGATTGATTTGGAGAGTCAATGCCGGTACAGGCAGTCTGTACCGATTCGGGTGTTAATGTCTGCTGGCGCGGTACAAAGACAGATCCGACCGCCGGATCAAAATTTATACTGTGGTATAATGGCTGTGCGTCCGGCTCGGTACAGATTTCATGCCGCCGAACAACCGGCGTTGTACTGGCATTCGTCCGCCTGGAAACCGGAGCGGTGCAGGTATTCTACTGGAACGTGACTATGTGTTGTAATGGCTGCGCGTCCAGCTCGATACAAATTTGATACCGCCGAACAACCGGCGTTGTACTGGCATTCGCCCGTCTGACAACCCGAGCGGTACAGACATTCTACCGACTGCGGACTAAGATTTCAATTAATAATAATATGCTAATAATATGGCTATCGTCATTGTTTTTCTAAAAAAATTTAATGTTTTCTAAAATAATTTTTTTTTAATTAACACATTATTCAGAATTTTCAGAAATAGATTTTTTTACAATGCAAAAATTTAGCTATAGTCTTATTGTTTCAATAAAAATTAATAAAATAATAATTATAGTAATAAAAATTTTTAATCTATTATGTTGTAAAAAATTTTTGTAGGAGAATTGTTTAAAGTTTAAATATTAAAAAAAGAATTAACAATACAATAGAATATAAAATTCAATTTTAAAAATTATTGAATTTGAAAAATAGGTTTTAATTATATTTTTATTTATTAATTAACAACTATATTAAAGAATTAAATTTTTTTGTTATAATCAAATTTTTTAAATATTTATAAATAAAGTATACAGATAATTATTTATAAATATAAAAAAATGAATAATAAAAATAATAAATAAATATAATAATAATAATAATAGAATAATTAAAAAAATAAAAAATTTTAAAATATTTTTTAAAACCCTAGATTTATTTACATAATATTCATAAAATGCTAAAATATCCCAAAGTATTTGTAAAAGGGTCAATCCATTATATTTCACCTGAAGCCGTTGCGGCCTATTTTTAAAAAAATCTCATAATTTGTAAAAATGATGTTTAATATCCGTAGATTTCATTTT
This sequence comes from Leptopilina myrica (nomen nudum), assembly GCA_032872475.1. Lineage (NCBI taxonomy): Eukaryota > Metazoa > Arthropoda > Insecta > Hymenoptera > Figitidae > Leptopilina > Leptopilina myrica (nomen nudum). The sequence continues at coordinate 13,097,316 of CM065467.1, forward strand.
TGAGAATTATTTTATAAAATTTTTTAAATTAAACTTAGAATTTGAATTTTTAAGTTGAGTTGCACAGAAAAAAGGTTAGATTGACAGTTATGAAAATTTAATAAAGAAGCGTGGAAATAATTTAGATAATACAAATTTCTTGATTGATATTTGTTAAAAATGAGCTAATTTACCTGTATAAATAGATTATTATGTAAACAAACCCAAATTAATAGATAAAAATTGATTTTAAAACTTAACTATAAAATGTCAAAAGTCACTACAATTTATTTACACTTTTCTAAAAAGTATATAAATATTTAAAAATTTATTACTATTTAATGTAAAGTATTTTTAATGTACTTTTATAATATGTGCTAACTTTTTAGTTTTATAATATAGAAATATAAAAAATTTTACCTTTAATATTGAGTGTTTCATGATTTTCAGTGATTTTAATCACTTATTTCTTCTCAGGCGGTTAATCAAAAAATCCAATTTTTGTCTTAATATTTAAGTTTGGCCTTCTTTTTCATTCTATTAAATTTTCGTGATGGAGAACGAACTATTTTTCAGTTTAAATTTAGTTTAAAAAATCTGCTGAAAAAACGCATTTTTTTGGTTAAATACAAGTAGATTTTTGCAAGACTATTAAGATAGCCAACTTCAGTGTTATAAAAATACTTGTATTTAACCAAAAAAATGCGTTTTTTCAGCAGATTTTTTAAACTAAATTTAAACTGAAAAATAGTTCGTTCTCCATCACGAAAATTTAATAGAATGAAAAAGAAGGCCAAACTTAAATATTAAGACAAAAATTGGATTTTTTGATTAACCGCCTGAGAAGAAATAAGTGATTAAAATCACTGAAAATCATGAAACACTCAATATTAAAGGTAAAATTTTTTATATTTCTATATTATAAAACTAAAAAGTTAGCACATATTATAAAAGTACATTAAAAATACTTTACATTAAATAGTAATAAATTTTTAAATATTTATATACTTTTTAGAAAAGTGTAAATAAATTGTAGTGACTTTTGACATTTTATAGTTAAGTTTTAAAATCAATTTTTATCTATTAATTTGGGTTTGTTTACATAATAATCTATTTATACAGGTAAATTAGCTCATTTTTAACAAATATCAATCAAGAAATTTGTATTATCTAAATTATTTCCACGCTTCTTTATTAAATTTTCATAACTGTCAATCTAACCTTTTTTCTGTGCAACTCAACTTAAAAATTCAAATTCTAAGTTTAATTTAAAAAATTTTATAAAATAATTCTCAAAAATGAAATCTACGGATATTAAACATCATTTTTACAAATTATGAGATTTTTTTAAAAATAGGCCGCAACGGCTTCAGGTGAAATATAATGGACTGACCCAAAAGTATTATTTATTGTTTGCTTCGTAGCGGTATTACATATCGACATTATTATGCTCAGATCCGCATGCGAGCGAATAGCGTAGTGGTTAGCGTGTTAGACTTCGGTGCTTCGATTAGGAATAGCTTGGGCTTCGTATCCCACTTGCGAGCGTTTAGAATTTTAATGTGTAAAAAAAATGTAGAATGTGTTAAAAATGCTGGAAATGATCTATAAATAAATATTAATTAACATGCACCATGCATAGTTAATGAAATATTTTTTTATTTTATTTTTCAATAGAAAATATAATTTAGTCTGGCTAGACGGGCGAATGCCAGTAGAACGCCGGTCCGCTGAAGCGAGTCGTCTTTGAAAGAATATTTGGCCCGCCGCGGTTGCTAGAGCGGACGAATGCCGGTACAACGCCGGTTGTTCGGCGGCATCAAATTTGTACCGAGCCGGACTCGCAGCCACTACAACACATTGTCATGTTCCAGTAGAAAGCCTGCACCGATCCGGTTGTCTCGCGGACGAATGTCAGTACAGTCTTACCGACGTCTGTACAGGCGCGGTACGATGCCAGTGGTAAATTTCCGCCTGGGATATATAAAAAAACAAAAGACGACACTTTCTGTTCACGGAATAGCAAATTATTATTATTATTAATTATGTATTATGTATTATTGTTTTTAGCCATTAATTCTATTGTTTCTGCCCGTTAATAATTTTTGACACCTGTAAAGTGTGTATTCGTCGTGTCAACGGGAGCGATAAGGGGATGTGTGTAATATATTTCACAACGCCCGATAGGGGTAAGGAAATATCAAAATTAATTATAAATTATTGTCATAGTGTGTATTAATATTATGTAATCTTGGTAATCCAAGAATTTTCGGGAGGACGATTCCGGCGGATCTCTCCCGACGAGGAGATCAGAAGGTTGTTTTCGATAATTATTTTATACTATTTGAAGGTGAGACACTTCATTCATTAATTTACGCGCATTTTGCCCAAACCTGGGACGTTTTGTTAAAAGACGAATAATACTTTTGACCACACACTTCTGCTGTGTGCTTTATTTTATATCTTAAATTTCGGCTATAACGAATAATTTTATTCTGTTTTCTAATTACTCGATTCTTAATCTTAAAGAGAATTCACGTATTAATCTAATTGATTTCTGCCCAGATGATAGATTTGGAGAATTGAATGATTAAGTGATAATTAATAAAAATTAAACAATTTTTTACAAATTGAAATAATTTACATATATATTTCTTTGCGTACCTTAAATTAAATTAATGCGTATTTGTACAGTATATGCATAATAAATGCATAGGAAAAAACATTTACACATTTACGAAATATTATACAAAATGACGAAAAAGCGAAAAACGCAAAAATGTTAATATAATCATTGCTTATGATATATAATATCATATATAATCATTCATTATGAAAATGCATTACACTGTCCAAGTGTAAGTATAGAAACTCCAGCGGCAGTCAAAATCATACACAAATATCTACCTGTTATAGGAACACGATAGAGACGAGCACAAATTTTTAACGACGATGTATATAATAGAATTGTGTCTAAATCCTGTCCAGATGTTCCTTGATAAACGTAGGGACGAATGCGAACCTCGTGGCCAATATTTTGTATCATTGAACATGTTGTTGTTAATCGAGCTGCCTGAAAATATTTTTCAAATTTAATAATTACCTATTTGAAAACAAATAAATAGAATGGAAAAATAAATAAATAATAAAATACATTAAACAATAATTATTTAAGTTTTTAAGGCTGTAAGAGATGTAAAACAAAATTTGTAGAATTAAGAAATAAATTATATTCTATTATTCTATTAAAATTTAAATAATAATATGATTCAATAATTCATAAAAACAAAAAATGGTAATTTTAATAAGTAATTTAATGGACATGTCCTTTTGGTAATCATTATAGAAATAAATAAAACCAAAAAATAAATTCTAGAGAATAATTATTTAGAATAGTTATAAATAAAGATTAATAATAATAAAATTTATTAACATAAAAACAGGAAATTAAATCCAAAAAATAATATTAATGAGGCATTTCATTTCAAACCGTTCCACCGACAAAAAACAATCGCAAGGAGATATATTTTCTAATAATTTTTATTATATAAAACTTTAATTGTTTATAATATAATTATTATAAACTGATTCAAAAAAGAATTACATGAGCTTTCTATTGCTATTTTTATTATTTTAAATTTCTGCCAATTTCGTAGAGAAATTGCTGTTTGAACTGTTAAACTCTTAATATCTCAAAACACATCCCCCCCCCCGACGATTTTTATCAAAATTATATGAAAATATAGCGTAAATTCCTTAGTTTCTATGCCCATTTGATATATTATGGACATTTCATGGGATTAACAGAAAAAAATTGTTTAAAAAATGTGTTTTTGGAAAATTTGACAAATAGTACGAAGTTGAATGTAAGTTAAATGAGTTAAGGTTCAACTTCGTACTATTTGTCAAATTTTCCAAAAACACATTTTTTAAACAATTTTTTTCTGTTTGTCCCATCAAATGTCCAGAATATATCAAATAGGCATAGAAACTAGGAAATTTACGCTTTATTTTTATATAATTTTGATAAAAATCAACGAGGGGGTGTTTTGAGATATTAAGTGTTTAAAATTTCATTTAATCAGTGTATAATATATTATAAACAATTAAAGAACTATATAATCAAAATTATTAGAAAATATATCTCCTTGCCATTGTTTTTTGTCGGTGGAACGGTTTGAAATGAAATACCTTTAATACATAATAATAATTTGCTATTCCGTGAACAGAAACTGTCGTCTTTTGTTTTTCTATAGTAATTAATGTTTTGATAGAAATATATATACATAATAATAATTTGCTATTCCGTGAACAGAAACTGTCGTCTTTTGTTTTTCTATAGTAATTAATGTTTTGATAGAAATTTTGGTTATTAAAGTGTTGTTTCTATTTTTGTGGTTAAAAATTAGGGGCGCATGACTTCCCCCAAATTCTACTTTATGCAATTATAATTGTTATTCAATAGAATTTAAAAATTTATAAACACCAATTACTCTTAAGGTGAGTGGCTATAATTTAATGACAACATTATTACAATTCTTAATATTTTAATTTTTAAATAGAATCGTTAAAAATATAATATTTATTTCTCATAATTTTTATGAATTATTTTTATTTTTTTGAAATAATGATGGTTTTATAGGATATTTTTCAAATAACATAAATTTAAATACGCGAAATAATATTTTACATAATTTTAATTTAATGGAAGATTTAATTTTTTATAATCTCTATTATAGGTTTTCATTAATTCATTAAATATTCTACGAATTCCGTATTCAGTGAAATAAAATAAAAACTAAGAAATAATGTTAGCATTAAATTTTAGATATATCTACCTTTTAAGTAAATAATAATTATAAAGTTTAAAATTCCATGATATAACAATTATATAGAGTTAAATTTCTATGAATGATAAATAATTCTTTTAGCGAGTTTCTTAAAATTTTTTGAAAATAATGTTCTTTTAATAACTTTAATTGAAAATTTGATTATTTAATTTTATTAAAATGTTATTGATAATAATTGAATTTTTGCAAAGAATTTTACTATTTATGAAAGTAATGGAATACTTCCAAAGAATGTTATTATTTATAAAAATAATTGAATGTTTGCGTAGAATCTTATTAAAATTTTTGAAAAAATAAATTGTACAGAACAATTTAATTATTTATAAAAATAATTAAAATTTTGATAAGAATTTAAACAAATTTTTAAATATAATTTAATTTTTGCAAAGAATTGTATTACATTTGAAAATATTGTTTTTGAATAATAAATAAATAAATAAATAATAATAAATAATAAATATTGTTTGTTTAAGAAATTCAATTGAGTTGTTTTTTAGAATTTTATAGAAATTTATGAAAATAGCTGAATTCTAGTAAAGGATTCTTTTTAAAAATAGTATTCAAAAGAATTTAGTAAATCTAAAGAGTTTTGCAATTTATAGAAATAATAAAATTCTTGAAACCATTTTTTTACTGTTTCTAGAAATAATTGAATTCTTTCGACGAATTTTAATAAAATTTTTAAGAATAATTACATTTTTCCAGGAATTTGATTAAAATTGTCTTAAAAATAATTGAAGTTCTGCAATGAGTTTTACTATTTATGAAAATAATTGAATATATTGTGAAGAAATTAAAAAAAAATAAAATTATAATTATGGTGACTAACTTCCCGAACTGATTATTTTTAACAAATTTAAATAAAATTCTTTAAAAGAATTTTAAACATATCGATATTATAATCGATATGTTTCAATTTGTAAAAGAAACACAGAAAAATGTTGTCTCACAAAAATCGAGAATTTATTCTAAAATGGTGAATACGGAAAATTTTTTAGAGAAGTTATAAAAAATTACAATATATACCAATATTGATTAGTAAAAAAGAGAAAACTGAGAGACAATTCTTTTAAATTTTGCGATTGTTGAGTAGTTCAACAATTATTCTATTTAAAGTTCAGAAAGTTTCCATTAAATTCATTATAATTTTTATCGAATACTCTTAGCACACGGAAAACATTTTTTCAGTCAAAGTTCCCGAACTGTACCTGAACGGTGGATATGAGAAAAAGTTAAGGTCTAATTCTGCATTACACTAAAGAAGTCCCTGAATTTTTCAAAAATCTGCTGTGAACTTCGAGAATTTCTCCTGCTCTACACAGTAGATTCCTGAAAAGTTCAAGAATTTCTTTAGTTTAATGCAGGATTAGACCTCAACTATTTCTCATGTTCTTTTTCTCACTGTTCAGGTGTTCAGGTACAGTTCGAGAACTTTCCCTGAAAAATTTTTTCCGTACATTTTCAACCTACGGTTTTGTAGGATTTTCAAAACTTTTTCCGTATCCATAGTTCTGAAATATATTCTTCATTTTATTAATCATGAACATTTTCCCGTATGTACTTTTTCTGTGGTAAGACAGGCAGGTAAATTGCTACCGTGATAATTCTTTAAATCATTCACGCGCGCATCGCGCGCGTAAGATTTTGCTAGTAAAATATAAATAAAAAAAATAATAAAAACGAAAATTCTAAAATATAATTCAGAATAGTGATAAAAAAATGATATTAAAAAATACCTGAACGAATGGAACTATTGATAATGATATCCACAGAATTACATTAAGAATAGCAATACAAGTAGCAGGGCTGTCGTGAAAATTAATACTATCGACTTTGAATAACCAGACGATACCTGCTAAGGCCCAGGATATATTAATTACAGTGTAAATGCAAACTGCCGGACCAAGTTCATCATTAAAGTATTTTAAAAGCGTTTTAAATTCGCTGATTTCCTGCAAAAAGAAAAGAGAAAGATTTCAAAAAAAGTTTATACTTTCATTCGATAATAAATAAATATAATATTATATTGATGATTTTTTATACGAAGAGAAAAAAATGTTAATTTAAAACATTAGAACTTATTTTTAACATCTTTTGTTGCAAAACTATTCGCAACATCAACAACTTTTCTCTTAAATAAACATTTAATTATTATTATTTATCGATAGGAATTAGCATTTTAAAAAAGTTCCTATTTCAAATCCATTGAAATTCAAGAATTTACATAAGAATTACTACTGTAACTTCTACAAAATAATTCACAAGACTTGAATTAGATTATTTTCAACAACAAATTAAAAATTTGATCCTAATTTTCCAATAAAATATTCAAAAATACAACTAATTTAAAAGAAAAATCGAAAAAAAATTTCGAACTTCTACTTCAGAATTATTAATTTAAATTTTATAGAATTCAGCTTTTCTAAAACTTTAATTTGAAACATTTTGAAATCTGATCTAAATTTATATTTACGTTAATTTAACATTCTAAAATATAAAAATTGTTACTACTTAGTACTTATTTCAATTTAGGGAATAAGTTGAATGCTTTTTAAAAAAATTTGGAAATTCACGTTTTTTCCATGTTATCCGTTAATATGGGAAATATTTTCTATCTTAAAAGATAACATTTTTTATCACTGTTTAGAATCATTTTTATATTATTTCTTCCAATTTTTATAACTTTTTAAAAAAAATTTGAATCTGAAATGATTTAATATTTGCTTAGGATTTTAATAAAATTTTTGAAATTAATTTGATTATTTTGCAGAATTTTATTGAAATTTCGTGAAAAAGTTGAATTCTTAATATAGAATATTAAAAAAATTTTTTTTAATATTTAAATTCTTTTAAAAAAATTTTATTATAATTCTACATCAAATAATTACATTTTTTCTGAGAAAGAAGTAATTGAATTATTTAGAGAATATCGAAAATAATTGAGGTGTTTTGAAAAATAGTAATAAAACATTTTCTAGTTTTAATTTGTAAATCACATTATTCACAAAATCATTTGTAAATAATAATTTTTCGAATTTGATCACAAAATTTTCAGAAAATATATCTAGAGACTATAACAACAAAATATACACGATTTACCCATTATTGAAATAGAATGAATTTAAAAGCAAATTAAATCATTTCAATTTTAATATTGTCAAAGACTGCGCTGAACAACAGAATTCGGAATTTTACAAATATAATTTTTTAAGATAATGTTTTGTCACTATCAACAGAAATTAATTTCAAAGTTTCTAAATCTAAAATTAAATTAATTAAATTAGAAATTTTAGCTTTACATTGAATTATTTTCAATCAGTAATTTATGAAAATATTTTAATGTAGAAAACATTAATAAAAAAATAATTAATTTACTTGAACGTTTAAAAATTGACGATTTTTCTCCATGTACACTACCGTCGGGAAATATCGGTACGGCTGCCCACGCACGGCCCAAAAACATACCAATCTTTAAATCACGATTTGTTTGTAAATACAAATGTCAGAAAATTAACAAATATACCATTCGAAAGAATATTAAATTCTACGATTAAGGATACATAACTGGAAATTTTTATAATTTATGCAAAGATTACAAAAATCAACAAATTTGACAAAAAAATTTAAAAATAAAAATTTTTTTGAAATTTTTTCAACTTTTGCATATATTTTTTTTAAAATAGCAGAAAAAATTTGAAACTTATATAGGTGTAATCATTCATGTTTCATTTTTAAATTAAAACCAAAAGAGTTTAAAATTCTTATTCAGTTCATGAGATATCATTATAAACGTCTTAGCATGTTTTTTGACAAATGCATTGAATTAGTGGATTTTGAACGATATTTCCCGACGGTAGTGCAAATTTATTAACAATTATTATTTATTAAAAAAAATACCTTCATCCACTCGATTGGCGGTATCGAATGTTGCAGTAATTTCGCCCGAAGAAATGTTAAATGCGATATCAAAAGTTGTCCTTGCAAGCAATAGCTCGTGATGATTGTTCCCTGCACCATATCGTGCCACAAGGTACAAATTACTAAAATTATTTTCAATAATTCTTTCACTTTGTGTGGACTGCGAAAGTGAAGAAACAAGAAATTAGTTTCACAAAAAGATAATTCAAATAATAGTTAATTAATTAGTATTAGTAACAGGGGCCGATTTTGAAACGAAACTAAATGAAAAGTTTACGTTTAATTATTTACTTTTCGTTTCGACACGAAACTAAATTAATAAATCGAAGTTAGTCTCGAGTCGACACGAAACTAAATTCATAAATCGAATTTAGTCTCGAGTCAACACGAAACTGAACACACACCCAGAGAAATGGTATATTTGTCTCGGATCCAACTAGACTTTTTATTTGGTTTAAATAAAATTTTATTTCACTCAAATATATGTTTTTTATGTCGAATAAAAATTTTATTTAAATAAAAAATCAAAAGTCTAGTTGGTTCTGAGACAAATATACGTTTATTTAAGCCAAATAACATATATGTGGACGTCCACATGAAAAAGGCCCATTTTGGCACTATTGCACTTATTAACTATATGGGCGAATTCCTTGCAAAATTACGAAAATTTTGAGGGTCATGCAACTTTTTTGGTCAAAAATTCGATGAGTTACAGAATTTCAAAGTTTATAGTGAGAAATACCTTATTTCGAGACAAACGGAATTAAAGATTGTGATACCTATTAATTGTGATATCTCTGGTTCTTCTAGGAAGTTATTCAGATAATAATTGTTGTCAGTCCAGGGCACCATAAAGATGAAAAACCAATAGGTTTCAAATTTTTAAAACCACCCCCCTTAATTTTGAAAATACATAAAACCGACAAAATGGGCCCTTTTCTAAAAAAGACGATTTTCTTATTAATAAACCATTTTTGTACAAGATTAATGATTGGGAACAATTTTATTTTGTCATTTGAATGTAAAGAATAGAGATTAAACTTATTAAAAAATTGTTAACAGGTTTTATTATGAAATTTTTACGAAATATCGACATTTTTTACATCTACGACTACGTAATCAATGACTCTAACATTAATATCTCTGGTTCTTCTCGGAAGTTATTCAGATAATAATTGTTTTGAGTTCAGGGTACTTTAAAGATGACAAATCAAGAGATTTTAATTTTTTTGACCCTCCATTTCAAAAATACGGAATATTTTTGCAAAGGACCGACAAAATGGACCTTTTTCTTTTTCTAAAGAACCAATAAAGTTAAACACTTAAATTAACGATAAATTAATGAAAACCTCATTATTTGACTTGTCAAAACATGTAGATTGATAATAAAAAATAAAAAAAATTAAGGTTTTTCTCAAAAAAGTATTAAATTGCAAATAACTCGAAAACTAGAACCGACAAAATGGGCCCTTTTCATGTGGACGTCCACATGTTTGGTTTCAATAATATTTTTCTCTGGGTGCAGTTTGTTAATTTAGTTTTGTGTCAACTTAGTAACTAAACTTTCGTAATGGTCCCTGATCAGTAAAATAATATTAATATTAGTTAAAGTTAAAGTTAATATTATTACAGTGGAACCTCGATTATATCCGAACTAACCTACGCAAGGTCGGGTTCGGATAATAGAAATTTAAATTTTTTCCATAATTAAAGTAAAAAAATTGATCAGTTGAACTACATATATTTAATTTAATACATTTTATAAAATATTCATAAGTATATATATGTAAATATATATTAATTCGTAATAATATTTTAATCAAACAGAGAAATCAGGATTTTTAAAAACTTTTTGGCATACATTTCGTTATTTTGCTTTGAAAGATTCGGAAGGCAAAAAAAAAGTTCGGATAAAAGTATTTTCGGTTCGAATAATAGAGGGATCTGATAACAGAGGTTCGGATAATCGAGGTTCCACTGTATTAATATTAATTAATAATAATATATACCCCAATAATACAATACCTGTCTTCAACCCATTGAAAACGAATATTTTGTGTCACCATCATGAAAGTGACCGTCGACAGTGCCAAGAGCATCCAAACTCCGCTGAGCCCGATAAAGAGCCATAAAATTCTGACAAGTCTCTTTTGATTGCCCCGATTCACTGGCGTCGATGACAGGAGAAATGCCCGTTCCATTAAATTTTGCAATTGCTCATTTTCCTTTATTCGAAATAAATAAACTGTATATAAATATCCAAATAAGTGTAAAGTACTCGGTATCGCGTAATTAAATGCCGCATTTCCGTAACACAAATCATTTTCCATTGGTACTCGCGACGGATTCAATTCTGATTGATATACTTCAATGGGTGGCTTTACTTTGTAGCAGAATCCACGATCTCTTCTGAAATTCATTCACACGAATTAAAGTTCCATTTTATTAATTTCTTATCAATGTTGATTGAATGTCATTATTTCGTACTAGATAAATTATGATTTTCTTTCTTTTTTTTTCCTTTTATTTCTTTTAATACTTTTGAGAATAACAAAAATAAATTACGAATAATAAAAGAAATAAAAAATTAATGAAGTAATAATAATATTATAACTATTACGTATTAGTTTACATTATTTCTTCGACGTTGATAAGTGTAAATAATATGCAAAAACTTATTTTATTTTTAATGAAAAAAATAAAATTAACATAAATATATCATTCAATTCATGCAAGAATTTCATTATTCATTTTTCAACGGGAACAGTGAGGTGTGAACGATCTTCTGCCTGCAGAGAGTCTGCAGAGGTCTGAATGCTCCTTTACAGGATTTTTGACGTAGATTACGAATCTGTCATTTTTAGCACTTTTTGAACCTCTGTAAAAAAAGAACACGACGTGATAAAAGGTTCAAATGTGGCTTAAATGAGAGCTCAAACCCTCAACATTAACATCTAAAAGCAAAAAACCATGTAGAAATAACTCAAAATTGTTGGGAACAACTTTTTATCGTATGCGCGTAAAACAGGTACTATTTTAGCGATAATATATAGGGTAAATTGGTAAAAAGTTGTTCCCCACAATTTTAAATTATTTCTACATGCTTTTTTGCTTTTGATTGTTAAAGCTGGGCGTTTGAGCTCTTATTTAAGCCATATTTGAACCTTTTATCACGTCGCGATTTCTTTTTATTGTGCTTCAAAAAGTGCCAAAAATGTCATTTTTTGGTACTATGATCCCGTTTTTTTTCAAAATTGAGACGTGATGGGATAATTTCACGTACAGATTCGTAATCTACGTCAAAAATCCTATAAGAATCACTTTCGTTTATTCTTGTAGCAAGAAAAAACCTTAATTTTGTCGACCAGTGTAATTGAGCTTTACATAGGATTTCTATAAAGATTTTTAGATAATCGTGATTATTAATAATAATAATTATTATTAAGGAAAAAAACTAAATTAATTAAATTGAACAATTGAATTCTTTTTTGTATTTTATTAAATTTTTTTAATTATATGAATTCTTCGGGGAAATACAGAGAAATCGTATAAAAATTTTTTTATAAACAATTGAAGTTTTGAGTAGAATTTTAGTAAACTTTATAAATAATTCAATTCTTTCGAATACTTTATTGAAATTTTCAAAATTATTGTCCATTTTGAAATTAAATAAATTTCTTTACCTGAAACAAGCCATAAATTGCAAAACATATCCAATGCACATAAAAATAGTGACCTGCACTGTGTGAAAATTCACCAAAATACAGTAACACGAACTGTGTTCAGAATCGTCGCTGCTTGTTGGTCGTAGGCCCATTACTCCCAATAATCTCAAATACGGTCTTAAAATTTTATGCTTACAATAATGTAAAACTGCCGATGTATTTAAGTTTTCATAATCTGGCATTTCGGCTATTTCTCCGATCTGAAAAACGAAAGGAAGAAAAAAGCATCACTAACATTATTCTATTTTTCCTAAATAGAAAGAACGGTTGTTATGTTGTCTTAAGACTTAATACATAAGACTTAAGATCTTCTTATACCGAAGTCTCGCTATATGATTTAAAACTTAAGGCGTAAGAACTACGGACTACAGACAAAACCCTTAAAAGGGCAGATGAACTACATATATATATATATATATCCCTATTAATATAAAATCATATCGCCGCCGCCGCTGTTTCAGAAAGTTCTAAGGGCGCCCTTTTCCAAGAGGATTTCTTTTCAATTTCAAAATTTCCCGCCTTTCCTAGTAACTTTCTGCCGGTAACGTCATGCTCCCTTTAATCTGTCATGCATTGAAGGCATAGTAAAGCATATGGTAATCGATCAACATTTGACATTTTTTGTCACATTTAATTTTTCGTTTTTACTCAAAATTTCTTATTTCCTTCTCGCAATAGCCATTTTTATACATCACGTTACTCACGCTCTTCATATATATTCTCAACTTTGCTTAGGCATCTTTAAATCGAGAGTTTAAAACAAAAAGTATTCACGGTGAGCAAAATGTATTCACCGTAACCCACCAATACGGTTTTGTCGCAAAAAAGCATTCACCGAACGTCACCACCAATACTTTTTTTCTATCCTGAATACTTTTTTTTACTGGGAGAGAGATACAGATATATGTTTGCTCTGTTTGCACTCATAGCCTAGTTACAAAACACGGTGGTCTTGAATCAACTTTGAATGAAATGTCTTAGCACATCATTTTTTTTTGCTGATTTGGGTTATTTGCATTCTAAATAATGTGTAAAAAATTTATAGCCCATAACTTGTCGAGCCGTTTTTATATATATATATATATTATATATAACCTTTCCGTTAATTTTTTTTCTGTACAGTAACTGGTATAATTTCCGTAAATTGGCAAAAATATGTGCCTTAACATGTATTGTAATATTTAAACAAAACTGACTTATTGTGTCAAAAATATTATTTAAATTGTTATATTATATTATTTAAAATAAAGAAAAGTATTAGTGTCAGTTGGGGTAAATTCGAACAGAGGGCAAATACGGACAAAAGGTGTTGGATCTTAATTTACAAATTAAAAATTCAGTTCAAGGTCAATATTTTAAGCTCAGATCCTTTAAAAGAGATTCTGACTACTTCCATGATTTTATCTCGACAATTGTCAACAGGATAATTTAAAAACTTAGTGTAAATTTGGACAGAGCTTCTATTACATTTTAAAAAGTGGTGTAAGTAGTGTAATTCGATTAATTTTTTAAAAAGTCCGGCATATTGGATCCGGCATTTTGAATTTTCAAAATCTGACTTTGTATTCGTATTCAATGATCCTAAAAACTTTTCTTTATCGCAAGTTTTATTAAAATCCATTAAATTTTGTTAAAGCTATATATGTTTTTGATTATTACTTTTTGAATCGTTAATTGATTAACTTTTATGATACTACAACACTTAACTGATTCAACTTTTATACATCTAGTATGAATTTTTTTCAAGTTGTTCTATCCCTTAATAGAGTAGTATACTTAAGATAACTTTATTTTAAACCTTTCTTAGAAACTAAGCTGTCAGGATTTACCCCAAATTTAAAGAAATTTTCTAAATCTTGGGGTAAATCCGAACAATAAAATGTAAAAAATTAAATATAAAATTTTATAAAAAATAAAAAATTAATCTAGGGAACTCAAGAAAGAAATTAATGCAGTATATAACGAAAGAATTGCCTTTTATTATAAAAACATACGTCATTTGTGAAAAATAGGTATTTTGTCCGGATTCACCCCAACTGACCCTATTTTAATTAATATTATGCTTAAATCCATAATTTGATACAAATATGTAACATTTTAAATAAAAAACTGATGAATTTTTTTCAAAATGAGTTTTCTCAAAAACAGCTCGACAAGTTATGGGCTATAAATTTTTTAAATATTATTTAGAATGCAAATAACCCAAATCAGCAAAAAAAAGGGATGTGCACAGACTTTTCATTCAAAGTTCATTCAAGACCACCGTGAAAACGCAACGCAAAACGCTGCCATGGTACTCCACCCTTAAGAGCCAGTCCCATGTGAGCGTGAAAGCGGAAAACAGAAAACATTTAGCCAATAACAACTTCCGTTTCAATGGAAATCATTCTAAAAGAAAATTCTTATTGGTTGAACGTTTTCTGTTTCCCGTTTCACGCTGACATGGGACGGCACCCTTACATTGTCTCAATTTCCCATAAGGGGCCATCCATAAACCACGTAGCCTCATGAGGGGGAGGGGGGGTCAAGTAATTGACTACGACAAGAGGAAAAAATGGCGCTAATACATGTAATAGCCTACTACATGGGGGGAGGAGGGGGTCAGAATTCCCAAAAAATGGGGCTACGTGGTTTATGGACGGCCCCTAACGTTTTACATGGGAATCTATATGGTTTCCTTTATGAAAGTGGGCGTTTACATGATTTTTTATATAGAGTCTCCCTTGTACCTAGATTCCGATTTGGAAATCGAAGACGGGTTTTCGTTTCTACTAATATTACTACTAATTTTTACCAAAAATTTTTGATTTCTTATGAAATGAAAAAAAGTTTTTTCATATTAATTCGTTTTTAAAAAATTGATTTTTATTTTAATTTTTATTGATATATTATCTATTTAACAGACCTGAGTCAAAATTTGAACTCTCCTTTTAGCCTGCAATGTAGGTGATATTTTCGATTTTAGAAGTCGTAACGCAGTTTATATTTGCGATACAATTAGTTCGAATTAGAATCTGCATAACTCAAAAACTGGTGAAAATTAGGATTAATTTTTAATGAGGAGTTTCATATGAGATTGAGGGGTCAACTCTCGAATTTTTTTCAGAAAATTTATTCAAGTTTAAAAAAAATATTGCATTAATTTGTTAATGCAAATATCTACACTGAAAAAAATTGTAATTGAACCAAGTAAATGCATTTACTTGGCAGAGTTTACTTGAATCAATCCTATATTTATTTGAGGAGAGAAATTAATTTTCTTGTGCCAAGTAATTATTAGCATTGGATAGAGTTCTTGAATTAATAATTCAGTATTTGGTGGAAGTAAATATGTTATTGATCAAATCAAATATTTTACTTATTCGAAGCACCAAAAAGGATTGAATCAAGAATATTATGTTCTTAAGCGAAATAGTAAAGTATTGTCTGAAGAAATCGTTTTTCTTAAATCAAATCATTTCATTCATTTGATTTGAAACTTTTTTTTACTTAACACAATGCCGGTGTTCTTGATCCAAGAAAATATTTCTCTTCAAATGGATGTGCAACTTAAATAGCAGTTTTTGAAAACTGTCCATTGAGGCTTGGATGGCATAGTGGTAACGGTACAGCTTCTGATGCGCGCAACCCGGGTTCAATTCCTCCGACCGAGGAAAATTTTCTTTCAAGGTATATTTGTTGTATTTGTGTTAAGTATTAATTAAATGTAAATATATATGTAAAATAACAATTATTTAATTATTTAAATAAAAAATTAAAATGTTAATTAATTAAATAATAAAAAGGTTTGACCTAAGTATTAGAAATCATGGGAATACTCTTGGCCGTATTCAATCCCACGATTTGCTTCAACCAAGAAAAATTTTCTTGGTTCAATACTTTTTTTTCAGTGTAACAAAATATTAAATATTTTTAATTAATATTTGGTATAATTACATAGACAAACAAACTCTATTGAAAAACAAAATTCGAAAAAAATTCGAGAGTTGATCCCTCAATCTCATATGAAACTATACATATAATTAATGTATAAATAGTATACATTAATTAAAGTACTATAAACGCATAAAGTACAGCAATTTGATAAATACTGTTCTCTTAATTTGAATTAGTTAAAAATAGTATTTGACGAAAAAAGGCATTTACTAATTCAAATAGTATCTAATATTTTCCAAATGAAATACATGGTTAATGGTAACTCATTCTTAGTTTTTCTCAATCAAATTAAATTCTCGATTGGTAGAAACCCTTTTTAAATATATTAGTAGATACTAAAACCCTTCGAAGACGGGTACGGCAGCTAGTTATTAATATATTTAATTATTTACAATAAACATAACGTTTTATTCCAAACATAAATTTGAACAATTTTTTATAAATGCCTCACAACTGGACACATTTATTTGGTTGACAAAAGCGATGTGCTCGGAAAATTGATCACAACTTTTTTGAGTCCATCTGAACACTATACTTTCTTTAAATAGAAGTTACGTATTTAAGTTTCTTTTCGAACAGTATATGAATTTTTAAATGTTACTTAATTTCACCAAGAAATTTCATTGAAAATAATTGAATTCCTCTGAAAAATTCTATTGTTTATGAAAATAATTAAATTCTTGTCAAGAATGTTATTACAATTTTTGAAAGTAATTGAATTGTTTCGAAGTTAAAATTTTTTTGAGAAAATGAATTAAAATTGTATTGAAAGTAATTGAATTCTTAAAAAGAAATTGTAGGGTCAGCCGGGGTAAATCCGAACGCTTTTAGTAAGTTTCAACAATAACATAAGTTCTTTCTTTTAAAAGACAATACTTCCGGTATTCTGATGCATGAAGTTGTTGCTTTACTTCTATAGAACAATTTTATGGGTTAGCAAAAATTTTTGATAAATTACAATCGCAGGAAACGTAGCGTTCGTATTTACCCCGATACTTTGCAACTTTCCTAAAATACCGGGGTAAATACGAACGCCACTGTATTTCAGAAAAATCTTAGGGAAAATAAATTTAAAGTATTGCAATTGTTAAACTTATATAAAAACTCAAAAAAATACGATAATAAACCTATTACGTAATAATGCATCATATATAAATACAAAAATCAAACAGGTTAAAAATTAAAATGCATTACATAATTAAAACCTTCGCAATAACTTTATCAAATCATAACGGATTTTTGCAAAACTTGGTACAGAAAGTATTTTGGAGTGATTGAATGTAAATACAAAAATAAAAGTCAAATTTTTTAAATTCAAAATGGCGTATTCAATATGGTAGACTTTCCTAAAACTTATTTTTAAAAATGCACGGAGAAATTTACTTGATTAATATAGCACTTGCAATGTCTTTTGTTTAAATTTAAACAACAACATGATTACTTTTAACCAACACTTGATTATTAGTAACCAAGTTACTCGGTTAAATTTAAACAAACAATATTGCAAGTGCTATATTAACCAAGTCTCGGTTACTTTTAAACAAAAAAAATTCCCCGTGTGATCAAATTTTTTTTTTTCGAGCGAATCCAATGAATTTTTTAATTTTCGTCCGCCATATTGGATCCGCTATTTTGAATTTTAAAAAACTAACTCTAAATTCGTAATCAGCAACCCTGAAATCCCCCGAGTAACAATTTTCGAGCGAATCCAATGAATTTTTTAATTTCCGTCCGCCATATTGGATCCGCCATTTTGAATTTTGAAAAACTTACTTCAAATTGGTAATCAGTGACCCCAAAAACCCCAGAATACTAAATTTTATTAAGATTGTGAAAAACTTGTTTCAACAAACCATTTGGCAAAAAAAGTGGAACACTCCTTCGAGAGAACGGAGATTAAGTTTCTGCTTATTAATTACTAACGAGGATACATATAGAAAGAAAAACTTTTTTCTATGTACTTTTATAATGTTAAAATAATAGTGTAATCAAATAAAAACAATTTTGTGTGGCTCTGATATAAGAAAAAATTAATGAAAATACCGTTCGGATTTACCCCGGTTTTCCAATTTTCCGGGGTAAATACGAACGGTCTGATATTATTAATAAAAGTTAACAGAAGGCAAAAATCAAAAATAGTTTCTGTTCTAGTATTCATAACAAACAATTATAAATAATAAAATGAATTTTTAGCTTCTTTTTCTTCAAATACGAGACAAAGTACTGAAAGAGTGTCATCTTTGATTTTCAATCATTTTTGCAATACTCGTTATCTTTGTTTATGCTGTTGCTAATTAACAAACGGAAAATGGGATTATACTTAGAATCTCTTGAAGATGATCTGAGGTAAAAATTCTCATGTCTAACTTATTTTTTTAAATTTTAATTATGCTGAAATAATTAGCGTTCGGATTTACACCGGCTGACCCTACTCATTGATAAATAATAATAATAATAATTTATTAGTTAACAAGTTAATTATTTTTTTTAATTTGAAATCTGAAATCATTAAAAAATGGACAATATTTTGAAAAAAATAGAATTTGATATAATAACTAAAAATTAAATTTTATATATTTTACCTCAGTACTACGAAGCTGTAAATCCGAGAGCAAAGAAGGAGTTGATGATCGCAAACGATCATGACGATTTTCATCAGACGACGTTGATTCCTTTTCACTCGACGAGCCATTATTATCCGGTTTTGTCTACATAAATATATAAAATAAAGAAAATTTTAAAACAAATTTAAAATATCTTAAAAAAATAATTAAATATCGATACTTCACTATTTTTCGCCATATCTTAACAATTGTCTTATATCCCATATTCAATAAAAAAAAGAATATCTTCCCACCAGTTATTCCTCGCGAATATCAAAAGTCAATTTTTAATTGAAAATGAGAATCTTCCTCATAAACACAATAACTCTAGTTTGAATGTCGATAAGCCTCTATACATTAACACTCAAACGTTAGAAATAATTGTAAAATTAAAACAAAAAGAAGAAAAAGCAATTAGAAAGATTAATTAGTATTATCAGTTATTATCAATACAGTAAGAATTATTCCTCTTATTATTATTATTATTATTATTATTATTATTATTATTATTATTATTATTATAATAAAAAATTAGAACAAACTCACCAAAGACATTTTTGTTTGTTATAAAGCATGGTCCTATTAAACTTTTATAAAGGAGAAACTTTATAGTATTTATCAAATTATTCACCAATACTGCCGCTTTATTGACATATCACTAACACAATATGACTTTTCACCTCTCTTTTTGATAACTGACGAATCCAAATACTCATTTACTTTAAACACGTATACAATAAACGTAAATTTCTCTCTTTTCGGGAAAATAATTAAATTTAGAATTTTTGAAAAAAAAGTTGAGTTTACATTAGAAAAAAAGGAAAAATAAATTTTTATTTACAATTTACAATCAATGAGTGTAGAAAAAAACTTATTTAAATTTTCGTTTCCCTATATTATGAGCTGGTCGCAATAGACCTTTGTATTCTCTTCTGTTAATTGTTTGACGGTCGTTTGTTCTTTTCTGTTGCTTGCGCTGAAAATAATAATACATTGTAGTTAATCTTTATATGTGTGACTTAATAACGAATGACCAATTAAGACAGTATTTTCTCGTGAGTTTGATTTCAATTATACTTATTTTCATTTTTGCAATTGTAAATCTTGTGCTTCTTTTTTTCTTTGAAAAATAAAACTTTCTTTACACAAAGAAAATAAAAATAACTAAAAACCAATTTCAATAAATTTTCTTTTCTAATATTCAACATATAGTTCAAAAAAAAATTTTTTATTTCAAATTACTTTCAGGGTAGGATTTTAAAATTAGATTTGTAATTTTACCTTATCGACAGTGAAAGACATTTGTCTATTTCCACCAGATCCAGTGACTTTAAAATTGCTGTCCTCCTGTTCTTGAACTCTTCTTCCAAGACTTGATCTGTTAATGAAAAATAATTAAATTAGAAACTTTTTACAAAATAATTTCATTTACATTATAGTAAAAAAATCTAGACTTTAATAATCATTTTACTTCAAAAACATATTTTCTATTTAAAGTTAGTTGTTGACCTCTTTGTTTCCAAACTTTTGAATAATTTTTCTTTTTTAATATTTTCGATTTTTAAATTAATGCATTAAAAATCATTGAATTCTTGTACAGAATTTTATTAAAGTATTTGAGAATAATTGAATTCCTTTGAAGAATTTTACTATTTAAAGAAATAATTAAATTGTTTTGAAGGATTTATTAAAATTTTAATTATTTCTTTCATTTTCGTGAAATTTTATTGAAATAAAATTTATAGTAAGACTTAACATTTCAAATACTATTGATTCTAACATAAAATGTGTTTATAAAACTGTTTATTATTATATTTGAATAATCTATTTCTTATTGTACTGATTTATATTTTTAAGGCTGTAAGAGATGTAAAACAAAATTTGTAGCATCAAGAAATAAATTCTATTCTGCTTAACATTTTAAAACATGCAAATAAATTAGTAGATTTTAATAAAAATATTAATTAAAAAAAGAATAAAAAAGTAAAATAATAACGAAATATAATAAAAGAAAATTATTCATAGTGAAACTTAACATTTTAAACTTGCAAATAAATAAATAGACTTACTTGTTGCTTTTACGAATTTGCAGCCTAGAACCATTGAATTGAACAGTCTCTTTAATTTCGAATAATTTAGATTTCTTTCGACTCTGTTTATCTTCCACTGGCTCTTCGTCTGAATTTTCCTCTTCCTTCTCTTCCTCCTCCCTCTGTCTCTTTTTCTTCAACATTCTGTATTTTTTCTGCACTTCCTTTGTCCAAACCTTCTCGTCATCAGAACTACTTTCCTCAAAATCTTCATCTGCACTCGTTTTACCTTCATTTGAACGGAAAAAAGGAAAATCATGTATTTAAACTATTTAAACCAATAAAAGATGTTTATAAAAATGAAATATTTATTTTCTAAATTTTACTAACCATCGTCTTCTGCTTCTTCTTCTTCTTTTTCTTGCATTGCAGTCTCTCTAATTTTTTCTTCTTCTTCAAGTTTCTTACGTTTACGTTTCTCCGCATGAGAAATCACAGGATTAATTAACATGTATTCTTCCGCATTTGTATCAATTTGGAAGTCTGGATTTGTGAATAATTCCTTGAAACGATCGTCCTGCATCAAATTCTCCACTGGTTTCTTCTTCTTCGTCTTATCCATGTCCATATATTTCAAAGCGAGATCCTTATTAACAGCTGGTAGAGTTTTCTCCAACTGGATTCAAAACAATAAAAAGAAAAAGTTCATTAAACTACAACGAGACTTCGTAATAGTTAATTAAATAAAATCAATTAATTTAAAAAAAAGCTTTGAGACTGAAAAAAATAGGTATAGAATAATTAAATTTGATTATAAATCTAAAAAAAGTATCCAAATAGTAGTAAATCATAAAAAATTTCAAAGTGTTTAGTATTTTCGTTTAACAAAATTCCCGATATAAATAATAATATAAAATAATTCAATTCTTGCGAAGAATTTTATTAAAATTTTTGACATTAATAAGCAGCAATAATGAATTATTTACTTAATAAGTAATAAAAATTTTAATTACTCAAAAAATAAAAAATAGTACATTATGCAACAAGGGAGGTAAGTCATAAACAAGGATACCACCCTTGTTTCATACTTTGCTTTATACAACAAAGGCGTATTATGGTTACTCTATGCTACCTGTACCGGTGCATGCTAAGTTCTCCCATATAACCCAGCTGGTCAATAAAGTAACCATTATCTCCCTAGGGCTATAATGGTTTCTTTATTGACTGCTGGGTTATAAGGGGGAACTTAGTACGCGCCTGTACAGGTAGATAAAGTGACCATAATATGCCTAAGTTGTATAAATTTAATTTATTTGAACATTCAGAAATTTAAAACTATAAAAAATTAAGAGATGTTCAATAATTATTATTGAATAATAATAACATAATAACATACTTTCTAGAAGCAAAAAATTGTTTTAAAACTTTCAGACGGATTTTATATTTTAAAAGTAAACTTATAATTATTGTTACTTTTGATTTTTTCCCTTGATTTTTTCGAAAAATTTAAATAAAATGCTTTAAAAGAATTCAATTAACCTTATTAATAGGGGAGAGTGGGACAAACCGGACAACCTGACGGTTTTTTTACTCTTGTGACTAAACGAATTAACTAATTTCATTTTTCGAAGGTTTGTTTGAAAGATCATTTAATTGCGCAACTTTTTCCCACAGACACCTATACTTCATCTTTTATTGTTTAGTTGCTGTGTTAACTTAAAAAAATTTTGCAAACGGTCCGGTTTGCCCCACCCCCTGGGGTAAACCGGATCTCCATGGGGCAAACCGGGCAGTTTGGTTTTTTTAAATAATATTGCATTTACATAATCTACAATAATAAAAAACATAAAGAATCATGTAAACAATGGTTGTAGTAATGAAAATAATAATTCGGGATTGAATTTTAATTAAATAAAGATTTTTTTAAATAAAAAAATATAAATGTTTGTCATTATCAGAGAAACAATATTAAAGGGTCTAATTCTCATTGGAAGACAATTATTGTTCATTGTAAGTAAATATTTTAATGAAAAAAACATTTTATTTAAAAATTATTTTTATGAAACTTTAATTCAATGGAAATATCCTGTGGCCGGTTTGCCCCACTCTCCCCTAAAATCAGACGTCTGTCTGTGAGGAGTTTCATATGAGATTGAGGGGTCAACTCTCGGATTTTTTTCAAATTTTATTTTTCAATAGAGTTTGTTTGCCTATGTAATTATCCCAAATATTAATTAAAAATATTTAATATTTTGATAAATATTTGCATTAACAAATTAATGCAATATTTTTTTAAAACTTGAATAACTTTTTTATTTTTGCTTATAGAAAAAAGTTGTCTGAATGTTTTTTGTTTAGAATGAATCAAATTTTTTGAAAAAAAATTAATTAAATAAATAAATATTAAAAAACAAATTTATTTTAAATTTAATTAATTTTTTTTCAAAAAATTTGATTCATTCTAAACAAAAAACATTCAGACAACTTTTTTCTATAAGCAAAAATAAAAAAGTTATTCAAGTTTTAAAAAAATATTGCATTAATTTGTTAATGCAAATATTTATCAAAATATTAAATATTTTTAATTAATATTTGGGATAATTACATAGGCAAACAAACTCTATTGAAAAATAAAATTTGAAAAAAATCCGAGAGTTGACCCCTCAATCTCATATGAAACTCCTCCTGTATATTAATTAGAACGGGAGATATTCAATTTTTTCAAAAAATCGAGAAATTCAAAATTTTACATTTTTTCATGGATTGCTTTTAAACTTTCTGTACTAAAGTATATTACATGTTATTTAGGCACATTTTAGCATAATTTTGCAAAAAATACTATCCTATAACTAAGATGTAAATATAAAAATATTTTCATAAAATCGAAAATTTTCAAATTTCACATTTTTTAATGGAAAGCTTTTAAAATATCTGTTTAAAAATGGTTTTAATGTCAAAAAATCGAGAAAAATATAATTGTTACTAATTACTATTAAACTTAAGTCAGTAGTATTTTTGGGATCGTTGATTAAGATTTTAACGTCAAAATAATACAATTCAAAATTATTTACTCATCCAATTTATCCAATATTATTTAATTGCGAGAATTTTAGAAATATTGAAAATAGTGTTTTTTGTTATTAAATTGGTATTGCTGGATGTCAAGAATTGTAAGTCACCTGTGATACAATACAAGCATTATGCTACTGGGTAAAAACTTAGATGTTAAAAAGTTTTTTTTTATTATTTTTTATCGTTTCGTTTAAGTACAAAAATAAACAAAGTAGTGCGTGTCGCATCAAAAATCAAAACTTTTACCCCCTCCTCTTCTTATAATTTTATATAAAATTCAAAAATATTTGGCAGATAAATTACTTACTTATAGGACAACTCATAAAAAAAAATTTGAGATTGATTAATCGACTTTTTTATTTTGAATGGACATTTGACGTGAAAACCGCCATATAGGAAAAAAAATTAAAATCCTAGGTCGTGCATCTTTCGTTTCAAGCAAATGCGATAAATTTTTAAAAAAGTCGTCCGCCACTTTGAATTTTGAAATACTAACATTATATTTGAATTCAGCGACCCTAAAAATCCCCCGAGTGATAAGTTGAAAACGAATACGGTGAATTTTTCAAAAGTCGTCCGCCATATAAACACATAATTACTAAATTTCAAGCAAATTTCAAAAAAATCAGTTACTGGATCAGTTACTGTGCTTCAGCCGGAATGATGCGCCATCTAGGATTTTAATTTTTTTTACTATGTGGTACCCGATTAAAAAAATTAACAAAAATATTTCTTAAAAATAAACATTTAGGAGAATTTTCTTTAAAAATTCCAAAGTAGTATCTTCAAACTAACATAAGACCAATAAAAATTTTTTGGGGTTTTTTGTGGGCAAAATTTTTTGAAATTCCTCTTATTAATTTATAAAGCACGTATAAATTTCATTAAAATCGATCCAGTGGTTTTCGAGAAAAAACAAATTTTTGATTTTTCTTTCCCCCTCCATTATTCTTACAAACATGAATTTTTAATATTTTTATTATTAATAATATTAAAGTACATGTTCCGGTAATCTGTTCGTGGTTTAAAGTTAGTTGTTATTTGCTTTTTCGTTTTCCAACATTTTTAATAATTGTTCGTTTTAATTTTTTTCAATTTTATACCGAATTAATGTCATAAAAATCAATAGAATTATTGCAAAGAATCTTACAACTTATAGAGATAATTAAATTGTTTTAAATAATTTTAACATCATTTTTGAAAATAATTGAATGTTTTGAAAGAATTAAAAAAATTTTTTTTTTAAATAATTGTGTTCAATCCAAAACTTTTATTAAATATTTTTAAAAATAAAGCTACTTTGTTGAGAAATGTTATTAAAATAGGGGAGACTGGGGCGAAAACTTAAATTTTGCATAAATGTTTTTTTTTGCAATATAATCCGCTTAGATGCAAATATTTGTATATCAATATTGTAGGGCAACTTGTCCTCTACAACTTTCAACAAAAAAGTTTTTTATATTTTCGCACAAAATACATGTTTTGTCCTTTTTTGAAAATTTTGTTTTTTTAACTTTTCCTCCCATGCTGGGGCGAAAAGTTAAATTCTATTTTTAGCCTACTAAAACTATTTTCTGATAGGTGATAAGTATTAGATAAGTTAAAGTATACGTAAACAAGTAATTTAGTAAATAAAAGTTCTTTGTTTATTTAAAAAAAGCTTTAGAATAGTTGTAAAGTTAAAAAATTAAAATTTCAAAAAAAAAAAATTTTTGTTTGGTTTATTTCATGTAAACGGTCTTGTTTTTTGACAGAGTACTTGTCCAATGTTAAATAAATAATTTTTAAACAAACCAACCCAAAAAAACGAAAAATAAAAAAAATTAAATACATGTAAAAATACATTTAACTTTTCGCCCCAGGGTGCGTTTTTGTCTTTCACAACAAATATAAAAAAAATCTCACTAAAGATATTTAGCAAATACCTTTAGGTATCTCTTCAGGGGACCCAAATAATGAAGTAAAAAATCGCGGTGAGGATAAATGCAAAAAATTTACTTAAAAGTTGATATTTTCTTTTTCGAAAAATTTTTCAAAAGTAGGTTGAAAAAAAACTTTCAATATAGACACCACAAAAATTAACAGAATTGCACACAACCCCGGACATTTATTTAGGGTGATAATACCCTTCTATAATTAAAATTACAATGCCCCAATTATTCCCGTTCGAAAGATAATGAATTTTAACGGTTTTGGCAGTTAAACTTTTCGCCCCAGTCTCCCCTACTATTAAAAATAAATTAATTCCTGCGAAGAATTTTACTATTTAAAAAAATAATTCAGTCTTTCCGAAGAATTTTATCAGAATTTTTGAAAATAATTGAATTTAATTAATATTTTTAGAATTAATTGTATTTTTTCACAAAAATTTATAAAAATTAAATTAAAAATAATTGCATTCCTTTGAAGAATTTTATTACTAATGAAACTATTGACTTTTTACGAAGAATTTTATTAAAAACTTTCAATATCTTCTTTAATAATTTTAATTAGAAATTTTGAAAGTAATTAAATTTTTTGAAGAATTTCTTTCAAGTTTTTAAAAAAATAGCTTCTGTTAAAAACTGTAATTAAATAATTTATTTTTGAAGTTTATTAACATTTTTTTGAATATAATTGAATTCTTGTAAAGAATTTTATTATTTATAGAAATAATTTAGTTCTTGCGAAGAGTTATTTTAAAGTTTTTTTAAAAAATATAAACAATAATCTTCGCACTAAGAAACATGAATGCATTAGAATGTGACTCTTTAAAAAATTCAATTATTTGTAAATTATTAAATTAAAATACTTTGAAAATTCTATTTGTTTAAAAGTTTCTAAGGATCTTTAACAAAGTTAATTATTTTTAGTTAAATTTTACAAAAATTTCTATTAACCACTTCACTGGCTGGGCGTTTCAAATGGCGCTCCACACGCCGAGACCCAGACTGGCAAAAACATATACGTATAATATTTCCATTCATAATAATAAATAATAGTTATTTATATATATATATATATATATATATTATTAATAGTTATATAATTATATTATAATATTGTATATAAATATCTTTTTTTTAAATAAAAATACAAGTTTTATTGTGCAAAATATTTGAATGAGTGACTATTTTTTTACTATCAAGTTAATTATTTCTAATGAATTAAAATAAAAATAATAAAACTCGTTTTAATTTGTCGAAAAAAAGGATTCAAATAGCAAATAAAGCAGTAAATAATATTTTTTGATAGATTCAAAATAAAATGTAATTTCAAAAAATGGAAAAACTTACGTGAATTTTACTGGCGCGCTCCTCGGCAATCTTTTGCCTAATTTTCTTTCTTTTGTGCTCCTCCAAATCGAAGGGTTGCAAAAGATCACGGGCCTTTTTATACAAACTTGTATGCATATAGAAACCGTGCATATAAGCTCGCAGTAAACTGCTGCCCTTGAGATGAGAAAGGCCCAGTTCATCGAGTTCTTTTTCAGTAATGAATTTATAATCATCGTAAACAATTTCCTGTGTCTCTTCCTCCAATTCCTCAGTGAGATTATCGAGAAATCCACACCATTTTGGCGCTGGTCCCAAACTAGGAATATAGTATGTTTGTATTTTTGCGTCTTCATTCGCAATGAAGAACATTCCTGTATTTGGAACAATGCAGAGATCATTGAAGTACGAAGTCGCTTCCACTGCTGTTAATAAATTGCTCTGCAATATTTTTTTGTTAAAAAATGTCATTAAATGTTATTTAGAATTTTAGAATTATAAATGTTAGTCATTAGAGTTTAAAAATAAAAATTAGTCATTCGAAATTTCAATAATTAGAAATTCTAGTAAATTGAAAATATGAAGTACTTACATTATTTTTCTCCCATATTTTAACAATAGAACTGTCCATTGAATAAATAAGATCCATATTCTTATGGAATTCGATATTTTTAATGGGCAAACCGTAATTATGATCCTTGGTTGAAAACGGTTTGTTTGATCGTACATCGTAGAGTAAAATTTGACCAGTTGCGGTACCAACGGCCAAGGTTAAACCACCTTGACAATTTAATGCCGTGACCGAAGGCACTGATTTTAATCTTTAAAATAACAATTTTTCCGATAATTATAAGATTATTTTGCATGTATACAAAAAGAAAGAAAATACTAACGAACTATCCTGCGAGACGCAATAAAAGCCACAATCTAGAGTTCCAGTTTTATTTCTCGTTCGAGGATCCCAGGCGTCGACTTTTCCCTCTTCAGTTCCAGTGAAAAGCATATAATGGGCTGGATTTATAGTACATTTATTTATCGAAGAAGCCTCCGATGAATAGGACTGTAGAAATTGACCTCTTTCCAGATTTAAACGGTAGATTTCATTGCTGTCGAAAAATGGAAATTTATCAGTAAATTACAAATTAAAAACGACTATAAACGTTTGAAAATTCTTAAAAAGTTTATATATTTTTAAAAGGTATTTTAAAAGATCAAAGTTGTCACAAAAATTTAATTTTGTTTTTTCCTCATTTCCAGACAAAATTTTGACTTTTTCCCTGATCCTAAAAAATATTCCGATTCACTAAAAAAAATTACAGTAGAATTCCAATTATCCGGACGTCCGATTAACCGGATTGCCGACAACGAGGCGTTGCACTGCAAATAAAGTGATTTTAAATAGCAGATTGAAGTCTTATTATTCAAAGTATATCATTTTTATGTCCATTTCGATTATCCGGATCGGGTCTGGTCCCAATTGATCCGGATAATTGGAATTCTCCTGTATTAGATATTCAAAAAAATGTTCTATTACATTTATTTAAGAATTACTATAAATGTTAAAATATTCGAAAACATCAATAATTTTATTTTCCAATTAATATTTAATCATTATTATTTCTCCATAGAAATTAAGAATTTCAAAAATTTCAAATTTAAACCTTTCAAAATTCAATAATTACTTACAAAAATATTATTATAAAACATGACCGAGTGATAAAATAATTATTTTGTATTATACGAATATTGTTATACTGTAACTTTTTCAAAATTATTTTCTTCATTAAAATTCAATTATTATTTTTTAGAATATAATTTTTAAAAAATCGAATTAAATTTTTTCAATAAAATTAATTCTACAAAATTGTTAGTTAAATTAAAGAAACATTCAAATTTTCAAAGATTTTTATTTTAAACCTTTTCAAAATCAATTATTTCTAAAAATTACAATTTTAATACTTTTTTCTTCAAGAATAATCTAAAATTTTAACTAAAATCCAATTTTAAATTAATTTTTGTCTGCAAATTCTACGGGAATTCATTTCTAGGCAAAATTTTTTCGGCGAATTTCAATTAAATTCGATTAAATTGTATTAAAAATAATGAAATTCTACAATCAGTTTTATTATTTATTAAAATAAAATAATTGACTTCCTAAATAGAATTTATATTATTTATGAAAATAATATTGCAAAGAAATTTCTAAAAAAATTTGTGAATAATTGAATGCCTGTAAAGTTTTTATTATTTATAAAAGTAATTAAACGTTTGTGCAAATAATTTTATTATGACATTCTTTTTAATAATTCAATTCTCTTAGAAAATAATAAAAAATAATTGAATTTCTAAAAGGAATTTTATTATTTGTGAAAATAATTAAATCACATTAAAAAGTTCTATTATTTATGAAAAAAATTATTGAATTATTGCGAAGAAATTTATAAAGAAATTGTGAACAATTAAATTTTGGAAAATTTTACTAAAATTATTGATGTTAAAAATAATTTAATTTTGTTCATGAATTTTGCTTTTTATAAACATAATTGAAAACTTGAATAACTTAATTCTTGTGATGAATACTGTTATTTATGCAAATAATTACATTTTACAATGAATTTTATTAAAATTTAAAAAAATTATTGAATTTATGGAAAGAATTCATTATTCAATAAATTTTTGTTAGAAAATTCTAAGAGAATACAATTATTTAAATACAAGAATAATTATTATTCACTTAATAATTGAATGTTTCTTAAAATTGAATTCTAGTAAAGAATTCTATCATCAAATTTATAAACAATTCAATTCTTTCGACGAATTTTAATAAAATTTTCAGAAATTTTTCATAAAATTCGATTAAAATAGTTTTAAAAATAATTGGAATTATGCAATGAGTTTTTTTATTTATGAAAATGATTGAATTATGGCTAAGTAAAAACTATCTGTCGTGCCCGTCTTTGACGGGTTTCAGTTTCTATTAATATATTTGAGGATGCGATACAATTGTATCGTAAGTGGACCCTACGTTACTACTGCTAAAATGTAAATTAAGACTTATATTGTAGACTGAAAGTACGGCTTAAATTTTGACTCGAGTCTGTTTACATAAATATTACATCAATAAAAACTAAAATAAAAAGCAATTTTTTAAAATATGGCTAAGATTTTAAGTTAGACTAATACCTAAGAGACTGCCAAGTTTTGTTCTAATCGGTCAAGCCGTTTTTGAGTTATTAACGGACAAAATATTGCGGACAGACATACATACATACATACATAATTTTTTTTATTGTCATTTTTGGAATTCTTACTACTTGAGTAGAAAAACTAAACATGAATTTACAAATTCTAAGCAATGTACAGACAAAAGTCTGATTTTAATTATAGAAGATTAAATGTTTGCAAGGAATTTTATCAAATTTTTTTTTAAATAATTGATTTCTTGTGAAAAATTCTATTACAATAAAAAATATTGAAAATCATTGAAATTTTTCCCGTCGAATTTTATTAAAATTTTTGAAAATAATTGAATTTCGTAAAAGAATTTTATTATTTTGTAAAGATATTTGAAATTTTGACTGTAATTTAAAAAAAATTTTGAACATTAATTGAATTTTTGGGAAGAATTTTATTACTGTTGAAAATAATTTAATTTCTGCAATCAATTAGTAAATTCTTCAAAAACTCTAAACTTATAGTTTAAATTAATTTAATTACCTGTCTCCTACAACAAATAGATCACAGGACGGAAAGTGATATTTCATATCACGACCAAAACGCGGAACTCGTAATCGAAAATATTTCCCCGCTGCTGAATGAATTTCGACATTTCTATCGTCTTGTAAAAATACGAGCTTGAAACAAAAATAAAATTGTTATAAAATTAAAATAAAGGTTAAATTATTCAAAGTACCTGCACTAAAGAAAAAAAAAAATAAAAAACAAAGAAAAAAGTTGTGATTTTGCGAAAATACTAACTTTACTGTAATCATCAGATAAAATCTCGAACGTAACTACTTCGGCATCGAAGCATCTTTCAAATTTAAGAGATAAATTATTTACGTCGAAGCATTTTACTCTTGGTTTGTAAGTCCCAGTGGCAAATACATATTGACCGTCATTAGAAGTTCTCACACTTGTACTAACTACAGGCATATCAAAGTCTTGAATGAGCTCAATTCTCCTTCTGATATCTAAAAGTGTGACAAAAATATACATAAATTAGTGAAACTTATCTAAACAAAGCCGTCATGAGAAAGCAATACGTATGGCTTAAGGGGAGGGACCGGTGAAATTTCAACCCTACGATATTTATGCTGTTGAGAGGTGCCAATTTATTTTCTGGCATTATTAAGGATCTAAATTTGTTCTATAATGTTAAAATTAAAAAAAAAAAATTTTTGACCATTTTGAAAATTTTTTTTTTGAAAAAATTAAAATTTTTTTAAATTTATACGATTGATTATTCAGAATCGTAAAAAGAGCCTATAAAAAAATTAGTAACAAAAAATATTTAAAAATGTAGAAGTAGTTGAATTTTTTCAGTACCAGTAGTAAAATTTAAACCAATCAAAATTGTCCATTTTCAGCGGTATCAAACATTTTTCACACTTTTTCAATACCTGAAATCATATTACACTATAAAAAATTAATAAAAAGAAATTTTTAACTGATTTAACATTTTTTTTATTTTTCAAAAAATTTGATTTTTTGAAAAAATTAAAATTTTTGAAAATCCATACGATTGATTGTTTAGATTTTAGAATCATGAAATAAGTATGTAAAAAAATTGGCAATGCAAAATATTGAAAATTACGACAGTAGTTCAAATTTTTATTTTTTGAAAATTTTTGATATTTAATTAAAAAATTATTAACTAATTAACTTTTTGTAATTTTTCGAAGCAATTTTTAATTTTAAATATCAAACTTTGTCAAAAAAATATTGAACGTCCATAAACAACAAATATTTAGATGAGTTGAATTTTCAGCGGTCCCTCCCCTTAATCATCCAATTTTTGATAAAATTATCTAAAATAGCTATTTTTTTTTGTTAATTCCATAAGTACATACTCATATTTAATACATTGACTTACCAACATGTTTTTTGGCTAAACTCCTTTTTTTCCTGTCCGATAACCACTGCGATTATAATTGAATTATTAATTTGTATATACTATAGTAAATATTTATGTAAACATAATTATATGGAATGTATTTTAAATAAAAGTATATGAAATAAGAATACAAATTATTATTATTATTATTATTATTATTATTAAATCCATTAAACGCGCGTGCATAAAAAAATGAAAACATAACCTGAAAAGTAAAACTTACCTCTGGAAGAGATCTGCCAGCACTTAAATTGTAAATTTTCACATTATTTTGATTTGCCACTTGCATGATTACGCAATATAATTACTTATGCACAATAACACAATGCATAATTTTGAATAAAAATTTTAAAAAAGATTATTTTCCGGGACTGGAAGACAACAATGACAAAAAAGCAAAATACTGTCAAGCACATGGAGCACATGGGCAGCAACCACGCAGCAACATTTGTAGGTTAGGTTCCAGAATATTTAATATTTCTTACGCCTTTCCATATCTTTTCGCGAAACTGATAATTTTCCATTAGGCAATTTATCATTGTCAATATTAAAATAAATCTATTAGTTATGTTTAAAACCTAAATATTATATGAAAATATAGAGAATATTTCAAATGGGTTCTTTTGAAAATTTAGCGCCAATTTAGAAGAACCAATTAGAACGCGTATTATAAATACATCTGTGTCAAAAGGGTACAAAGAAATTCAAACTGAAAGTTTTTTATTTAAAAAAATAAATACGTAAGAAGAAAAAACAGGAAAAAAGAAGAAATAAAAGAAGAAAAACAGAAGTAAGAAAAGAGCTGTAAGGGGACTGAAAGGGAAAGATAAATAAAATAAATTATATTTATGAAACTAAATATTATCTTTTAATGATATAAATCTTTAATTCAACTCTCAAAAATTTTAAACATTCGATCATTCTTTCACTTTTAACTTCTGAATTTTTAACTTTAATAAACAAAAATACGCAATCATTTGGATTTATAAAACAAAAACAAATCAATCACAAAATTCGTTTAAATCTATATCACAAAACAGATCCTCCTCATCCAATAATTTCGCAAAATCATTCGAATTTTCACTAACTTTATTTGCATCACCCTTGCAGTCATCTTGGGGACAATTATCGCCTTGAGAAAGAAAAGAATCGAGGCGCGTTTGATTTTTTTTAACAGAAGCCGATGATGATGATGACGACGAAGAGAACGTCGATTGTATTGTGCAAGGTTTCGTCATTAAAATTCTATTTGAATTTGAAGACGATTCTTTATTGAAAAATTCACCAATTTGCTTTTGATCGCTGTCGATAGCAATCTGCGCCGAAACATTATTATCCTTGACCGTAAATTCCTGATCTAATCCAACTCGATTGAGAACCTCAAGTTTCCTTTGAATTTTCGGCCACAAATAATCGTCGACTGTATTCTTTCCAATTAAATACTGAATAACCACGCCTCGATCTTGTCCTATTCGATGGACTCTGTCTTCAGCTTGACACAAAATCTGTCGAAAATATTGTCGATTTGAGATTAAATTGTATAATTGATTTTTGTTTTTAAATTTGTAAACTGATTAAATTTTTGTAGATTTGTAAAAATTGGAGATAAATTAAATTTTGTAGATTAATTTATAAAAATAGAAGATTATATAGTACAGAAATTTCAAGAAAAATAAAATAATGAAAATGAAAACAATTTTATTTCTAAATTATCTAAAATTTTCTTACTCCTGGATTCCAGGATAATTCACCGAACACAACGAGCTGAGCTGCTGTCAACGTAATTCCAGCGTTTGCAGCAGTTATCGACAAAACGGCCACCAAAACTTCCCGCTCATCCTGAAATCTATCGACGCATCTTTTTCTCTGCTCGGCATTCGTTTTTCCATCAATTCGAATGTACCTGAAATAATATTGAAATACGTAAAAATTTAAATTATCTAATTATCGAAAGTGTAAGTAGAATAAATAGAAGGAGAATAAAATAATCTTACTGAATCTTCTTTAACTCGATGACATTGCAAATTGCATCCAAAACTCCTTGATGATGAGCATAGACGAGAAATTTTTCTCCCTTTTCAAGTAAATCGTTGACATAATTACTGAAAAATTAAAATTTATTCAATTAAAAATTCTATTTTATTTTTTCCCTTGTACTAAGTTATGTTACGCGCACTAATTACACAAATTTTTGAGTAATTTCGTAATAAAAATTTCAACAATTTTTTATTAATAATCGTTGTATTCCGGTAATCTGTCAGAAGTTTGAAGTTAGTTACGAAGAATTTTTTTATTTATCAAAATAATTGAAATCTCGCGAAGAATTTTACTTTTTATAAAATAGTTTAATTGTTTTTATTTATTAGTTCAGTATTTAATAAAATTTTAAGAAATAAATGAATTTTTTTGTAAATATTTGAAAATGATTAAATTCTTTCGAGGAATTCTATTAAGATTTTTTCTTTGAAATATAATTAGATTTCGGCATAGAATTTTACAATTTATAAAAATAATTCAACTATTGTGCAAATTTTTTCTTTTTATAAAAAGAATTGAAATGCTTCGAAAAATTTATTAAAATTTTAGAAAATATTTTAATTTTTTTAAAGAATTTTATAGAAATATTTGAAAATAGTTGAATTATTTTTCAAGAATTTGAAATTCTTGTTGGAAGTGTAAAAAAAATTCAATTGTTATGAAGAATCTATTAAAATTTTAGGAAATAATTTAATTTAATGGAAATATTTTAAAATGTTTGATTTTTTCCGAGGAATTTAATTAAAATTGTTTTAAAAATAATTGAATTCCTGTGAAGAATTTTATTAAAATATTTAAAACTTAGAATGTTTTTAGGACCTTAATTTTATTAAAATTTTTAAATATAATTAAATTATTTTAATTTTTTCATTCTCGTTTTTTTCTGGCCATATAAAATTTTTATTTTTGGAAAATAATTATTCAAAAAAAAAAGTAATACCAAATGGCTTTTTGCTTTGTGACACTGGATTCGCTGTAATATTTTAAAAGAGCACTGTGCTTTTCAGAACTTGTTAGAGTTTTCTTTTGTAATTTTATTGCCATTTCTTCCATTTCTTTAGTGCCGGCTTTTATTGATTGCGGATCCAACACAACGACTTGTCTAAAACAGGTAAGAATTAGTAAAATTAATTTCTATTATTAATTAATTTTTTAAATAAATTTTTAAAGAATTAAAATTTTTTAATAAAAAAATGTTTTTAAAAACCTAATTTTTGGTGGAAGTTGTTGAAGAACGTCACTCTTGATTCTTCTCAATAAACAAAAGGCCTTTAAAAGCAAATCCAACTCTTGTAAATTTGACGAACCATTAAAATTCCAACCAAATGTACTTTTAACTCCAGCACAATAACGAATTCCAAATTCAGTGGCTCTGGATAAAAATACAATTTAAAGGCGTGCAAGTTTATAAATTCAAACTGAAACGCTCGTTAATTACACCAAATCGTTTTTTTTGTATTAAATTATTTTATATCCTCACCCCATGAATTTTGGATAAAGCAATGATATCTGCGAATAAAGTTCCATTGGTCGCGATAAAGCCGGAGTTCCACTTAGAAGAATTACGTGATTAGCGAGTGCCGCTATTTTCTCTGCTGCCTGATATCTAGCCGTTTTACTACTTTTTAGAAAATGTGATTCGTCCTAGAACGAAATTTTGATAAAAAAAATTACTATTTAATTTAAAATGCCAAACGAAAAATATTATTCATAATTATAAATATTTATAATTTATAAAATTTAATATTAAACTTAAGATTCAAAAATTCCGAATGTTTAAATTAACAATAACATTTTTTTTAACAAAATACTTACAAATATTACAACACCAAAAAAGTGATTTTGAAAAATATCAATACAACGAGATAATAAATCGTACGAAACAATGGTAACTTTATTAAATTCAAAGCCTCTATCTTTTGTAATAAAATGGTTCACTCTCTGTACAGGAACTGAAGGGAGAAATTTAAAAATTGCTTCTGACCACTGGTATCTAAAAAAAATTGGAAATTATTCTTTGGATTTCAGAAAAAAGAACTTCAATCAATTTTTAAAGTTCTTCAGTGTCAAATATTTGATGGTAGAAAACTTTGCTATTGTAACAAGTTAATTATAGTTAAAAAAATTTATTTTATAAACGACAAAC
The DNA here is from genome assembly GCA_032872475.1 of Leptopilina myrica (nomen nudum). Classification (NCBI taxonomy): domain Eukaryota; kingdom Metazoa; phylum Arthropoda; class Insecta; order Hymenoptera; family Figitidae; genus Leptopilina; species Leptopilina myrica (nomen nudum). The sequence continues at coordinate 13,133,982 of CM065467.1, forward strand.
TAATAATAAATTAAAATTTTTAAAAATTAATATTACCTGACTGAAGATGGTGTCACAATAAGTAATGGCCATGCATCTTTATAAAAATCAGCAATTCCTAAAGCTTGAATAGTTTTTCCCAGTCCCATGTCATCTGCTATTATTAAGCGACCTTTTTTCGCAATTCCAAAACTGCAAATAGAAAAAATTATTATTAAATTTTTTAAATTCAATATACTCAATATTATTAAATTAAAGGTATTGAGTTTTTACCAAATTCCTTCCTTTTGAAAAGGCATTAATGCTTCTACCAGAGTCTCTTCAATAGAAGAAAAATCGATATTCGTTTCCGTCGTATGATTTGCTTTATCAAAAATCTAAAAAAAATAATTCATTTAGAAATTAACTTCATTTTCATTTAGAAATGTTTAATATAGTAAAACTCATTGCAGAACTTCAATTATTTTTAAGACAATTTTAATCAAATTCCTGGAAAAATGTAATTATTCTTAAAAATTTTATTAAAATTCGTCGAAAGAATTCAATTATTTCTAGAAACAGTAAAAAAATGGTTTCAAGAATTTTATTATTTCTATAAATTGCAAAACTCTTTAGATTTACTAAATTCTTTTGAATACTATTTTTAAAAAGAATCCTTTACTAGAATTCAGCTATTTTCATAAATTTCTATAAAATTCTAAAAAACAACTCAATTGAATTTCTTAAACAAACAATATTTATTATTTATTATTGTTTATTTATTTATTTATTATTCGAAAACAATATTTTCAAATGTAATACAATTCTTTGCAGAAATTAAATTATATTTAAAAATTTGTTTAAATTCTTATCAAAATTTTAATTATTTTTATAAATAATTAAACTGTTCTGTACAATTTATTTTTTCAAAAATTTTAATAAGATTCTACGCAAACATTCAATTATTATTATAAATAATAACATTCTTTGGAAGTATTCCATTACTTTCATAAATAGTAAAATTCTTTGCAGAAATTCAATTATTATCAATAACATTTTAATAAAATTAAATAATCAAATTTTCAATTAAAGTTATTAAAAGAACATTATTTTCAAAAATTTTTAAGAAACTCGCTAAAAGAATTATTTATCATTCATAGAAACTCTAATAAAAATTTTTGAAGCCATTTGTAGATTTATTTATATTTGAAATTAAATAAATTTAAATTTGATGAGAAAAAAAACCGGAAATAATTAGGACAAAGTCGTGAAAAACCTGGGAATTTTGTCAAATATAGCGCTCAAAAAAATTATTATTACAAATTTTTAATTCCTTAAATTGTCAATATTTAGGGACGTATGACTCTCCCCAAATTTAACTCTATATAATTGTTATATCATGGAATTTTAAACTTTATAATTATTATTTACTTAAAAGGTAGATATATCTAAAATTTAATGCTAACATTATTTCTAAGTTTTTATTTTATTTCACTGAATACGGAATTCGTAGAATATTTAATGAATTAATGAAAACCTATAATAGAGATTATAAAAAATTAAATCTTCCATTAAATTAAAATTATGTAAAATATTATTTCGCGTATTTAAATTTATGTTATTTGAAAAATATCCTATAAAACCATCATTATTTCAAAAAAATAAATATAATTCATAAAAATTATGACCTTAAGAGTAATTGGTGTTTATAAATATTAAAATTCTATTAAATAACAATTATAATTGTATAAAGTAGAATTTGGGGGAAGTCATGCGCCCCTAATTTTTAACCACAAAAATAGAAACAACACTTTAATAACCAAAATTTCTATCAGGCTGCGTCTACAATAGAAAAAAATAATGTGTAATTTGAAGTGTAATGTGTATTGTTTTTGGCATTGACAACTGTCAGGGGCAATTACACTGTATATTACACAATTTTCTACACATTATTTTTTCTGTTGTAGACGCAGTCTCAAAACATTAATTACTATAGAAAAACAAAAGACGACAGTTTCTGTTCACGGAATAGCAAATTATTATTTATATATATATATATATATATATATATATATATATATATATATATATATATATATATATATATATATATACCATTGTAATTCTTTCACAATTCAGTTATTTTTTCTCACCTATTGGTGAGACTCTTGTGTCCGTAGCCAAATCGTGTCCCCCCCCTCCCCTAGCGGCTAAACTATTTGACCTAGAGGGCTCAAATTTGGTACAGATACGTATTTTCACATGTAGATTACAGGAAAAAATATAGAGAATGTGATTGGAGGTGATGACCATACCGTTGTCAAGGAAATAACAAGATTTTTGGCCAAAAATGCACTAAAAGTGACCATTCCCCCCCCTTAACTTCTAAACTATTCAACGTGGAGGGCTAAAATTTGGCATACTGGTGTATTTTAACGCGAATATTACAGGAAAAATATAGCTGAAAATTGGTATACTAGTGTATTATAACAGTCTGACGCCAAAAAATTTATTTAAGAAACTTTTTGAAAAAAAAATTTTTAAAAAAATTTTAAAAACAACATTTTTTTTTAGTTAAAACAAGTGGTATTAAATATTTTAAAAAAGAATAAAATTTTAAGAGAATAAATGAGAGATTGTTTTCTCCCTTTAATTTTGTAATTACACAGGAAAAAAAAGTCTGACTCCGTTTACACCTTAAATTCTGCCTATGACGTTCACATTAGTCTGTCCTTGTTTAACGGGGCTGACTCCGTTTACTCCTTAAATTCAGCCTCAAAATAAGGCTGAAAGTAAAAGTTTTTATCATTTTTCAGAAATGTCATTTTACCGAACTGCACTTTTGCGAATAGTCATTTTTGCGAAAAGCAAATTTTGCGAAATGTCACTTTTGCGAATTGTCATTTTTTCGAAATGTAATTTTTGTGAATTGTCACTTTTGTGAATCGCCATTTTGACGAATTGCTATTTTGACGAATTGTCATTTTTGCGAAAAGTTATTTTTACGAATTGTCATTTTTGCGAATTGACATTTTTACGAATTGTCAATTTTCCGAAAAATCATTTTTGCGAATTGTCATTTATGCGAATTGACATTTTTACGAATTGTCAATTTTCCGAAAAATCATTTTTGCGAATTGTCATTTTTGCGAAAATTCCTATAGTGAATCTATATATGCATACAAGTTTACAATAGGAATTTTCGCAAAAATGACAATTCGCAAAAATGACAATTCGTAAAAATGTCGATTCGTAAAAATGGCGATTCGCAAAAGTGACAATTCGCAAAAATGACATTTCTCAAAAATAACAATTCGCAAAAATGACTTTTTGGAAAATTGACAATTCGTAAAAATGTCCATTCGCAAAAATCACAATTCGCAAAAATGACAATTAGCAAAAGTGACATTTCGCAAAATTGGTTTTTCACAAAAATGACTATTCGCAAAAGTGCAGTTCGGTAAAATGACATTTCGGAAAAATGACATTTGGGGAATAATCATGCGTCCCACTTTAATTTTTTTAGTTATCTTTTTCATCAAATGATTTTAATACATTTTTTTAATTGTTTTTTTTAATTCTACCAATTCACGATAAATCTTGCAAGTATTGTTTTAATATTTGTGTACGGAACCCGCCATTGCAGTGCAGGTATAACTCGCACTTGTCCAATTTTTATTTTTAATTTTGATATAATTCTTTTGGAAAATAAATTCAATTCAATTACTTCTAAAAATTTACGCTATAATGCTTTTATAATTCAATTATTATCTAAAATTCGAATGAAAATTAATTTTGTATTTATTTTTTATTATAAAATTCTACAATAATTCAATTATTTGAATACAAAAATAAATAATTTAATGAGTAATTGAATATTTCTGAAAATTTAATTCTCATACAGAATAGCAAATTACAACTTTATCTGAAAATAATTTTATTATCAATACTTGTTAGAAAGTTCTACGAAAATTCAATAATTATTATTTAAATACAAATATTTATAAATAATTGATTATTTCTTAAAATAGAATTTTTATGCAACACTTTATCAAATGTTTTGAAAATAATTGAATTTTTAAAAAGAATATTCTTTGAAAAATTTAATTATTTTTTAATTAAATTGAATATTTAAATAAAATTTTTAAGGTTAATTGCATTTTTCAAGAAATCATTTAAAATTGTAAAAGTAAAAATAGTTGAAATCCTTCGATGAGTTTTATTATTTATGAAAATAATTGAATTTCTGTAAAAATTTAATTATGTATAAAAATAATTGGAGTTTTTGCAAAAAATTTAATTAATATTTTTTTTCGGAATAATTGAATTATTGTTTATGAAAATAATTGAATTATTGCAAAGAATTTTATAACAAAATTTTAAGCAATTGAATTTTTTGGGAAATTTTATTAAAATAGTAGAATATTGAAAATCATTGGATTTAGAAAAATATTTTAAAATAATTGAAATAATAATAGAATTCTTATGATGTAAAAAAATCATTTGAGTTTTATTTTAAAACTATTAAGCCGATGTATCTGCTATTTAGAATATAAATATGTACTATTAGGTAATAGGCAACTTTTGATTCTAGTTTGGATGTTATATCTTTAATAATATAGTTATTATTATTCGATGAACTTTTCGAACCTGTTAAACAACCTGTTTAAGTGAACAAGGGGTAATAAAAGTAAATGTTTGAACATAAGAATCTTAACATAATTTTCCATTTTGCTTGTTAAAAACGCTTTAAGATTTATTAAAATATTCTTAAAATAAGATAGTTTTGCTAAAATTCGCAAGGACGCTTTTCCCCCACCAGGTGATACAAAAAAAAGCCAGTTGTAGTGCTTTCGTAAAACTCTTGTAACTTAGTCCTTTCATGGGAAAAAAATATTTCCGACAAGAATTTTGAAGCTTAGTAACTAAACTGTCACTACCAATTGGAAATTTGAAAAAAAAATTATTCACATTTTATAGCGTCAAATGTAAAAAAGTGTCTTTTGCATACCGTTTTACTCTAAAAATTGTGATGTTTATCAATATAATTGAATTCTTTCGAAGAATTTTGTAAAAGAAATGTCAAGTAATTAATTTCTTTTAAAAAATTTAAATCAAAAATTTAATTTTTTTAAATTTTATGAAAATTTTATTTGAAATAAAAGAGTTGAAATTATCGATCACCCCGAGTCAGATTTATTTTAAATAATTGAATTTCTGTAAAAATTGGACTTTTTGCAAAAACTTTTTTATATTTTAAAAATAATTAAATTTCATTATTTGATTTGAAAATAATAAAAATTTTTGAGAATCATTTCTTTATTTTAAGTATTAGAATATTTAACTGAAAGAAAAAAAGAATCTTTTAGTATCAGAAGTCTAAAAAAGTAACCAAATAATAGCAAATCGTAAAAAAGTATCAAACAGTAGATTTTAGTAGATGAGTGCGAAGCTTGCTTTAAATTCTTTCTTTAAATTTAAAAATGAACTTTATATATACTTCTTTGGTAAATTTTGGTAGGCCAGTTATTCTGCAATCCGATCGGCTTATAAATTTTTCAAATAGAAGATTATAGTCTTTTAAATGAAAATGCCATAATCGCTTTTGTGAATCTGAAAATATTTAGTATTTAATATATAATTTTATGTTTAATGTAATATAAATTCTTCATGTCTATTATTCTTCACATGAAATTCTTTAATACACAATTCTTTTCAATATGCATATTTGAAAAGAAATTGACTATAATATTAATTGCAAGTTAAAAATAATGAAAGTAAATTCAAAATTTACCATACGCTTTGCTGGGAATTGTTTTAAAAACTTCAACAAGTGCTGATGAATATTTTGCAAGTTCTACTGCAAATCGATTCTTTTGAAACATAACACAATTTCCCGTCACAACATCAGTTTTACTATTCCCATAAAATTTATTTGTATTCAATGGATCAAAGCGATTTTGTGTTGGTTTTTGTCGAAATACACCAGACTTGTTCGGACATGAATTTGCCGATGGCCCTTTAAAATTATTTTTATTCTGTACATTTTGCACTGGCACTCTTGCTGGCGCGTTTTCTGAATTTCTATTTTTCTTTTGCTTCAAAGCCAAAGCCGAAAGTCTTTTCTTCTCGATTTGCTCCTTCGAGTACATTTTTGTTTTTGTTTTAGAAATTGGAGTTTGTGGACACAAATATATACAAAATAAATTTCAGTAAATACATTTTTTTTTAATCGCGGCTAACCTGAAAATTAAAATGAAATAGAATTGAGTAATGTGTAAATTAATTTTATTTTTATTTTTAACATTAGAGAACAACATATTGATATTATTTTCATATTGTAAGAATTTGTAGGTTATGTAAATATTTTTCAGTATAAAAATCTAAAAATTTACAATTTTAACAATATTTTATTTGTTTTAAACAGATGTTGTGAAAATATTATAAGAAAAAACAATTATTTAAAATTTTATATCTTTTTACCAACATTTTTTAACGGTAACTTTTATGATTTTTATACACGGTAATCCAATATAGTCTGTATTCTTTTTTAAACTGACAATGTTTCATGTTTTCTGTCAACAACTGTAAAAATTACGTACAGTCGATAATGTAGAATTTTTTATTATTATTATTGAAATACAAAAATTCAAATTTTTTCTATCTTCAATTTTTAAATAATTTCAAATAAAAAATATCTTAAAATTTACTAATTGCCCAATTTCTAAAATATTAATAGAATTATACGAAGTAGTTCAATTATTTTCATAAATAATATTTTTTTTTCTAATTCAATTATTTTCATAAAAAATTACATTTTTCGTTCGAATTCAAATATTTTCAATACTGTAATGAAGTTCCTAGAAAGAATTTTAATTTCATTTGCAATAATTGAATTTTTCGAAACAATACTCAAAATTTTTTTTAAATTCTTATCAAGTATAATTATATATATATATATATATATATATAGGGATCTGAAATCATGACGTTGCTAATGCAAACATGGCGGTCGACAACGGGGTCAATTTTTAACAAACAGACATGCTTCACACTTCTTTTTAATTATGTTTTATATATAAAAAGTTGAATAAAGTTAATTGGGGGGCTAAAAATTGTTTCAGTTTGTTTATTCGCAAGTTTTAAAAAATTATAAAATGCAACTCGCTCCAAATATTTAATATATTGCTTCCTCATAAAGGAAGCCTTATAGTGATGTCGATTTCCGAATTTTTTAGAATCAATTATTAAGTATATTATATATAATTCTTGTGGACAAATTTTCTCTTACACATCTTGATGGATTTTGATAAGATTTTGTAGGTGTATTACGGTCATGAATGCCAAAAATCAGACAGAAGGATTTTCAAAAATATATTTAAAAAAATTTTTTTTGAATAATTTCTTAATTTTTGAAAAAAATTAACTTTTGGATTTTTTGAAATAACTTTTTTCTATATTAAAATTTTTATTAATTCTTGTCAAAATTGCATTCCTATGACATAAAACCGAATCGATTCATGTATATGAAGTATATATATTTTATCAAAATTTATAGAATTAGGAATTAAAGGTCATTTGTTACACTATAAAGGCGCAAGCACACCTCCACTGCCTGCCTGCCTGCCTGCAGGTAGTCATGGCAACACATAAGAGTAAGAGAGTCAGAAAATTCAAAATTTGAATTGTCTGACTCTCTTACTCTTATGTATTGCCATGACTACCTGCAGGCAGGCAGGCAGGCAGTAGAGGTGTGCTTGCGCCTTAAGACTAAAGGCCTAAAGTAGAGTCTACAATGAGCACGATCGACGTGGACGTGGACGCGACGTGCTGACGTCACCCATTTGAATAGCATGGGTGACGTCAGCACGTCACGTCCACGTCCACGTCGATCGTGCTCATTGTAGACTCTACTTAAGCACAACTGCTTCGCGAACGTCGTTCGCGAACGCAAAGCATGGGTTAGAAAAGGACAGCAATATATATGTGTCCTTTTCTATCTCATGCGTCTCGTTCGCGAACGATCTTCGCGAATCTATTCTGCGTTGGCCTTTACTTATAGACATTAACGTGTAATTTTTTTCTTAAAAAATGCAGGCCGTCAAACTTGGACCAAAAAAATTCAAAAAATGTGGAACAATTTTTCTGTACTAAAAACTATTCTAAAAAATATTTAAAACATCATATGGTGTAGATTTTTCAAGAAAATTTAATAAAAAAAATACGTTTGAATTTTAAAAATTATATTTCTGTTAATAAGAATGTTCCAAATTTTTTGAATTTTTTTGGTCCAAGTTTGACGGCCTGCATTTTCTAGGAAAAAAATTACACGTTAATGCTTATTAGTAATTCTTATAGTGTAACAAATGACCTTTAAAATAAGCCTAAGATCATTAAAAAGCGTACATTATTTTAGAAGTTATTCAAATTTTTGTAAAACATTGAAAATGACGATTTTTTAAAAATATCTAAATAAATTATTGGCCAAACGACTTCTAAAATATCTTGTTCTTTCCAAATTTCATCATCTATCAACAAATGAACAGAGAAAATTTTTAGTTTCAATAAATCTTATGTTTTAAAACGTTTTTCATTCGCCTGAAAATGGGTGGTCTCTCAATTTTGACCGGTAGTGTATGTTGTAGGAGACACAATGTAACGAAAAAATGATAATTATAAACTACTTTTAACTTAAAATCTTGATTAACTGAGAATACAATTAATTTAACATGTTGTAATAAAATATTTATTATGACAAAGTAGAGTGATATTATAGCTTTCACACTTTGCTTATGAATATCTCAAAATATTAATCAATATTATTTATTGTACTGAATGTGACTGGTTCGTAGTATTTTTTTTTTACAAATTAACTTAATTCCTAACTATCATGCTATATTTTAGGATTTTTAAATAAAAAACATGCGAATTTAGAAATTATTTCATGTAAAATGTCAAAATCGACCTCGTTGTATTAGTTAAATTTTCTGTCACCAGAATGCGTGTCGCAGTATTTCAGATCCCTAATTCATAAATTGAATTTTCTTTGAAGCAAATAAAATATTTTCAAACATTCTGATAAAATTTATTGCAAAAATTCCAATGTCCTTCCAACAAAAATTTTCTACAGAATTCAATTAACTTTTTAATTTAGATAAAATTCTTTAGATTTTTTTGAATTGTTATAAATTAAAAACGCTTTGCAGGTATTCAATTTGTTTTCAACATGATTTGAATAAAAATTTTCAGAAGAATTCAATTTAAAAATTTAAAAAAAAATTTATTTCTTAGAATTTAATTATTTAAAGTGTCGAATAAAGAAGATTAAAAATCGATCTTGTAAACATTCTACAAGTTGGAAATTTGTTCTCTTAATTTGTCGTGAACCCGACTTTCTAATTTTTAGGAATAAAAAAATATTTTATTTTGTATTTCAGATTTTATTAATATTCTTATATATATATATATATATATATACACAGATATTCAATAATTATTTCAGACTGCGGAATGTATTTAATAATTATTCTATTGATTTAACTAAAGTGAATGCATACAATAATACAATTATTAAAGCATTGAAATTATTATTTTCCAAAGTAAAGCGAATACTTTCGAGCTTAAAATAAAATATAAAAATTGTATTCTGTTTTTGTTTTGCAGGAAAATAAACGCATATAAAACAAATTTGCACTGTTGCATTTAAAAGATAACACTTTTTAAAATTCTAAATAAAAAATTTAAGACAGACTTTCTTAAAATAAATGCAATATTAAAAGTAATACTTAATATTAAATATTAATTACTACTATTATTATTACATAATTATAAAATCTTTTGGAATCTCCTTTATTTATAAACGACTTTGAAAGTATTTGGCACAAACTTTGGTTACCAATTCATTTAAGCAGATAAATATTATCTCTCTCATTTACATAATCTTTTCAATTTCGAAATTCTTATATCAAATTCATTTATATTGTAAAATATTCTAGAATAACGTGTTGGAAAGATTTCTCTCTCTCTCTCTCTCTCTCTCTCTCTAAATGTTCATCAGTTTTCTCGTGTGTGTATATAAAAATTTTGAAAAATTACATTTTTTTGATTTTGAATTAAATGCTTTTTAAAAAAACAAATAAATGCAAAAATGCGAAAAATTACCATAAAATTGATAAATAAAACATTTGTAAATTATATAGCCAGGTCAAGAACAAAAAAAAAACCATTTAGAAAAATTGATAAAAATCTGGCTGAGTTTTCATTATTATTTTGTCACTTCGTGAATAGCTTGAGCAAGATAGTCAACATTCTTTGATGTAACGCCCGCCATTGAAATTCTACCGTCCTTTGTCAAGTAGACGCTGTAATTTTTCGTCAAATTCTGCACCTAAAATGTTGAAATTTTAATATAATTAATCATCTTTTATTCTTTAATTAATTTAAACCATAGACCTCTGTCTATGGTTATTCTTTTTTGTCGGCAACGATCATTTGAGTAAGAGGGTTTATTAATAAATTCAATATTTAATAAATTCTATTTTTGATTTTTGATTTTAAGTGTGGAAAAAATAATCGAAAGTCACATGCCTGAGAAGCGTTGAGGCCAGTGTAACAGAACATTCCAATTTGATCGGTGATGTGTGACCAATCGCGAGAACTGCCATTCTTCTTTAAATTATCCCTGAGTTCCGTCCGCACTGATATAATTCTATCAGCCATTCCCTTAACATCGGACAGCCATTCTTGTTTTAGAGCTGAATCGCCCAAAACTTCTGCAACGATTCGAGCTCCATGAATCGGTGGATTTGAGTACATTGGTCGAATTAAGATTTTAAGCTGAGAAAGAGTACGAGCAGCCTCGTCCTTATCTGCACCGACCAATGTGAAAGCACCCACTCGTTCACCTGGAATAATTATTAAATTTGAACTTTGTATTCAATTAAAATTTTCAAATTGAATTAAATTTTTTTATTTAAATTTAAATTAAGTTTTATGCTTCAGTTAAATTTATATTAAAGTTGCTAGTTAAATTCAATTTAAATTCAATTTTTTACTCAAATTTATATTGAACTCTTTAGTTAAATTCAATTTAAATTAAATTAAGTTACAAATTATGGTAAATTGGTAATTACAGAAAGTTTTTTGAAAAAGATAAAAACTTTACCGTATAAACCAAAGTTTTTTGCGTAAGATTGTGCCAGAGCAATTCGATGACCGTCTTTTAGAAAATATCTCACAGCCTGAGCGTCCTTATTTACATCTCCTGAGCAGTGGAAATTTGATATTAATTACAATTGTTGTCCGTAAACAATAATAATAATAATAATAATGTTTCTAAACTGTTGAACGTTCAAATAAACGACAATATTTTTATTACTTCATTCAATTTGACTTTTATTTTAAAAAAATTGTTTTATATTTCAAAAATTGATATTTAAGTAAATAAATATTTAATTATAAAATATTTACATTATTTTCCATTTAACTGTCTTTTTATTTTCACTTAATTAATTTAATAAAAAATTATCGGGATACTACAATTATTAATATAGATATTTTTGAAAATATTATATTTCAAAATAATAAATATTACGTTCATTCAAACGTTCAAAAATTTAAGGAAATTAATAATAATAATAATAATAAATATTATCTTCAAATATAGTGAATTATGATAAGTTAAAGAAATAAACTCAACAGAATTGAGAGAAAAAAAAGAGATGGTCTTACCAGAGGCGAATCCTTGATAAGCCATATCGAAGAAAATAAAAAGATTTCTTTTTTTTATCACACTGGATAATTCCGCCCATTGCTCTGGCTTCGGATCGACTCCTGTTGGATTGTGTGCACAAGCGTGCAATAAAATAACCGACTTCTCCGGAATTTTCTAAACAAAAAATTTACAATAACTTCTCAATGAGAAAAAAAATGAGAAAAAATGAGGAAAAAACAGAAATTTATTTTCAAACTAAATTTTTTTTGATAACTTACAGAAATATCTTCCAAGGCGCCCTTAAAATCTAATCCACATGTTTTTGGATCATAATAACGATATGACTTGGCATTTAATTTGGCTAATTTAACTATTTGGGCATGATTTCCCCAGGATGGTGCTGGAAGATAAACATCACGACTATAAGGAAAGAAATGTTCTATAAATTTCGCACCAATCCAGAGTGCACCAGTTCCCGATATACTTTGTACAGTTGAATTCTGAAATTTAAAAATTATAAATGACAAATTCAAACTTTTTTTATACACTACCGTCGGGAGTTATCGGTACGGCTGCACCCGCACGGCCCAAAAAAAATTTTTCAACTCCTGCATATTTTTTAAAAATTGCAGAAAAAATATTTGAAACTTATATATTGTCACGTCATCGCGACGTTCTTGTTTTGATATTTGTAATGTTGGAATGTGAATCCTCCCTGTTTTCTTGTAACCCAAACAAATCGATCCAATTGTCAGACACCTGAACGACCTTTACCATATATGGTCATCCACGATTGTCGCCCTTCTACCAGGTGATTCACCTATCTAAAACAAGGGTCAACCACGCGCGCCTAATTTAATCGATAAATTAAAACTGACCCAAAGGTAATAAAAGTGGGTGGCATTATCATTTCTTTCCATTGGAAGCCAAGGTATAAAAGGTGCCACCCTCGCCAAATTCGGTAGTCCAGGAAACGCCGCCAACTTATCTAGTCTACAAGTCACCCTCGAAATATCAAATCAACGTTCTTCGCGTCAGTCTAAAAATCGCCACCAAGTTAACAAGTCGTGTTCTATCCCCGTGTGTCTTCTTCGTATAAGTCAAACAACCGCGACCAAGTTAACTAAGTCAAACTCTTTCAAGAAGAATATTTCTACTACGAGGCACATTTCTAAATTTCTGAAGACTGCATATTATCGACATCGAGTTAATATAAATATTTCGGTCACTCCTAAGCTGAGGGGTGCACACCTAATTTACATTCGACACCTGGACTCCGGACCGTACGATTTGCTGGCCCGAAAACAATTCAAAGGGAAAATATTGCATTCTCTGTTTCCGCTAGACAACGTCAATTCTTCGACTTCATTGTGAAGGTGGTTTTCACATGTTGGGTCTACGACTCTAAGAATAATTTTAAAAGGTAAGTAACTAATATTCTAAAATCTTGTCCCCATTTAAATTCTCGATTTCTTCTACAAGTGATAATTTTGTTTCAGTGTCCTTGAAGACATCTGGATCTACTCTTTCTCTCTGATTCTAATTGTAAAGGATTCAAATAAATACTCTAGTAATTTAACTTTAATTAACCAGTTACTCATTCTTAAAACCTGTCCCTTAAAATCAGAGCTTTATGCTTTGTAAATAAATCAGGTTGAATCACCGATGCCGGCCGAATTAAATATGTAAATTATGATTATGTTTAGTTTCAATTTTTGAGACGTAACAATATATAGGTGTACGATTTCATGGGAGATTTTAGTCTTTTCGGAGTAAGTAAACCAATTGCAATGAAATTCAGGAATTTTAATCTACATATAAAAAGAAATGTTCCCACCAAATATTACGTCAAAATATTCAGTAGTTTTTGAGATGTCCAAATTTTGGAAAATTTTTGAAATCGTTTTATCTCCTTTCCATTTTAACCAAATCACTTGATTCTTTTTGGAAAAAATTCAGCATAAAAAACAAAAAAATTGTTTATATTATGTTTACAGAAAAATTTTTATAAACAAAAAAGTTATTAATAATAATTGAATAACTTTTGAAATGCATCACGAAATTGAATGAAACAAACACTATAATAATGTTACCAGTGATTTCTTTAAGATTCCGAAAGAAAAATAGTATACTTCGAATGTCTTCATATAGTTTTCATAAGTTTCTGCTACTTGGCGTGCAAATTTAGGTGCGCGCGCAGACCTCACTATTCAAAACCGGAAATTCGTAATAATTAAAATTTTTCCAAAATTTTGACATCTCAAAAATTACTGAATATTTTGACGTAATATTTCAAATTTTTTCTGCAATTTTTAAAAAATGTGCAGGGATTGAAAAATTTTTATTTTTCTTATTTTTTTTGTAAAATTTATCGATTGCTGTAATCTTTGTGTAAATTATGAAAATTTTTAGTTATGTATCATTAATCGTATATGTTTTTGGGCCGTATGCGTACAGCCGTACCGATAATTCCCGACGGTAGAGTATTAAATAAGAATATTGATACTCTAACTTCTACCAAATTATTTTTATCAATTCAATTCAATTATTATTTTCTACAATCTTTCTACAATCTACAATCAAAAAAGTTGTTTAAGAATTTTCAAATCCATTTGTTTATAGGTAAATTTTACGAAATTTCGTTTATTCAGAAATTCTTCAATTAATCAGATTAGTTCTACAAAATTTTTATGTTATAAGTATGAAAAAATCAAATTTTTAAAGATTTTAGTATAAAACCATTTCAAAATCCAATTACAGTGGAACCTCGATTATCTGAACCTCTGTTATCCGAACCCTCTATTATTCGAACCGAAAATCATTTCATCCGAACTTCTGTTATCCGAACTTTTTTTGGCCTCCCGAATCTTTCAAAGCAAAATAATGAAATTTATGCCAAATATTTTTTTAAAATATGAATTCTCTGTTTTATTAAAATATTATTACGAATTAATATATATATATATTTACACATATTTGTTTTTAGGGCTTTGTGACCAAAAGGGCCAAAACCTTTATAGCGAGACTTCTTGGTCCGTCCGTAGTTCTTATGTCTTAAGTCTTAAGACAACAGAACAACCGTTGCTATGGTAATAAAAGAAGTTCAATCTTAAGTACAAAAAAAATTTCTAAATAAATTATTATTTTTTTTGTCATTTTAGGTAAAGAAACCCTATGATGTAGACGCATTGCGCTTGCTTCTCTGACTGATTTTTTTACTTCAATTATGGAAAAAATTAAAATTTCTATTATCCGACCCGGCCTTGCGTAGGTCAGTTCGGTTAATCGAGGTTCCACTGTATTTCTAAAAAAAATCCCGCTATAATACTTTTAATATCCAATAATCTAAAATTTTAACTGAAATTCAATTCTAAATCAATATTTGTTAGAAAATCTTACGATAATTCAATTGTTTAAATACAAAAATGAATAATTTATTAAATTTAATTAAGTGTTTCAAAAATGGAATTCTGATAAAGAATTTGTACAAAAAATAATTGAAATTTATTAAAACCTTTCACGAGAACTCAATTATATAAATACAAAAATAAATAATTTAGTGAATAATTAAATATGTCCCGAAATTAGATTTTAATAAAAAATTATTTAAATTTATTAGAAAATTCTACGAGAATTCAAATATTTAAATTAAAAAAAGTAATTACTAGAATAATTGGATGTTTATTAAAAATTTATTCTCATAAAAAATTTTATGAACTAATTTTTAAATAATTGAAATCATTCGACTAATTTTACTAAAATTTTTAAGATAAAAACTCTATTGAAAATAATGGAAATTTTGCGATGAGTGTTATAATAATTATTTATGATTTATAATTGAAGCGTTTTGTGTTTTTCTATTTTTTCGAAAATCACTTTTTTATTGAAAATTTATCTTAAAATGAAGCTCTATAATCTGGTAAAATATTACATAAGTGACTAAACTCTAAACCCTTAAAAAAAATAATTAAAATACCAATTCGTGCAGAAACACCACAAGTCAATGATAACTTTTATATTTACTTGTGATATTCTTGACGTATTTTAATAATTTATATTAAGCAGTTTACATTATAAATAAAAAACACTCAAGGGAAGCAAAAAATGAGTGGTGACTGAATTATTTAAAAATTAGAAAATATTGAAAATAGGTTAAATTTATTCTTAAAACAATTTTATTATTTATAAAATGTTACTAAAAATTATCCAAATTGAATATTTTAATTAAATGTTATTAAATATTTAATAAAACTTTGATACTTTACTTGATTCAATAAATTTTCTGTCTTTTCTATTTCATTTTGTAGAGAAACAGCATAAGTCCAAATGTTAATTAATATTTAATTTATTTATTTCTTATATTAAGAAGATAAAAAATTATTCTCATTGGATTTCTTGAACAATCTCGAATTACGGACGTATGCTGTTTCTGCGCACAAAACGCGTCCATTGAATTCTTGTGAAAAATTTTATTAAAATTTTAAAATAATTAATTTCATTGAAAAATTTTAGAACTAAAGTTGTTTGAAAATAATTGAATTTATAAAAGAAATTTATTATGTTGAATTTTTTTTTAATTTTTAAAAGGCGCAGAACATTCAAAAAAATAATTTGTTTATAAAAAATGTATTAAATAATTATTAAAAAATAAACTCTTTAAAATGTTCTAATTCTAAACGAAAGTATATTTTATTTTTAAATCGGGTTCACTTATTTAGGAAAAATAAAATTTTGTTTAAAAAGTTGCAAAAAAATTCATTTGTCAATAACGGTTTTAAAAAAATTTTTTGCTTTGTGTTATAATTTTTCAACATTTCGATTTAAAAAACTACTTTTTATTTTTCCTGAAAATTTAACGAATTCTGACACTAATAGAAAAAAATTGATGGTTTTGTATTAATGGTAATTTTCTAGTTTATGAGACAAACAAAAAAATTACCAAAATTTAGAATTTTCTTATGAATTCTAAAAATTTAATTTTTCCAGTATGTACTTTTAGTAAAAATTTCTGACTTTTTTCTGAATTCCTTGACTTCCCTGATCTGTGCACGGAAAAAAACCTTTAACGGGAACAGCGATTACTTTCGCTGAAATTGCGAAAGTATTCGTTGCAATAACTAAAAATTTCGCTAATATAGTGAATTTTATAGTTGTTCCAGGTGAAGATTTTTTTTCGTGTGGCAACTCTGAATTTTATATTTAAAATTGCATTTTTAAATAAACGTTTAAAATATAAATAATATTAAATTATAACATACCAAGCCATTTGGCACTATTGTGTTATCATCTCCAAGAGCTAATTTAATGCTGTGTTTACAGAATTCCATATTTCCCGAAATAGGAGAGTATTCCTTATCTAAACTTTTAGCTCTCATTTTCTCTTCGGCCTAAAAATAGAAAATTAAATTTAGATTGCATTCCTTTTTAGTAATTTCTCCAGTACTTTATTTTTAAGTTATTTACGATTATTAAATGTAATAATGTACTTTTAGAACACTAGGTAAGACGAAGGGTTTTCCATTATCGTCACGATAAGCACCAACTCCTAAATTGATTTTCTTTGGATTATTATCCCGTTTGAATGCTTCTGTCACACCGAGAATTGCATCCGGAGGTCCCATTTCTACATGACTCCACCAGGAGCTAAAAAATATTATTCATCAGCTAAATAATAATTCAATAATAATTTTGAACATTCCAAAAAAACAGATAAGACAAAGTGTTAAATAATCGAATATTATGTTACATTTTGATACGTATTTTTTTCTTACTGAGCTTGCTGATAATCAGCCTTTGGCGAATGAGTTTGTTTTCTAATAAAGTTAGAATCGATTATATAGATAGTTACCTCTTTTTTTGAGACAATACAATTGGAATACCATTTCCAGCGTTTTTTAAAAGACCACCGGACAATGAAAGTGACATTAATCTTGCACTTTGAGCCATTGTTATTAATGGATGAAAAACTTAATGAGGATAATTAGCAATTCAGGGGTACAGGAAAATAAATTTAAAGCACTTCTCTTCTTTAACGTCTTCAATGCCCTTCTGCTGGCTCTGGCTGGAACCAGCCGGCCGGAAATCACCTGACGTCATCTTCAACGGGATATGACGTTTAATTATACAAAAAAGTCTGTAAAGATATGAATAGAAACATTTTTTTACTCTTTTAAAGAAAATTTTTACATTTTTTGCCAAAATAATTGCAATTTAATGATAAATTTATCTATTAATAATAAATTGAGAAATAGAAAACATTTTTCTTTGAGTATTTAATAAAAATGATAAAAATACAAAATAGAGAGAAAACAACAAAATAATGAGAACCACTGTGTACCATTATGTGTAACATATAACCTCACTTTCTTGGTTATGTTCTCGATACGATTGACATTCATATAATCCAAATATAAACATGATTTAAATTGTTTAAATCAGTTAATTATAAGCAAACGTGGTGGTTTTATTCATATTTTTATAAGTATTTTTACAATCAGAAATAAACAATGGCAGGAAACGTTGTAAACCAAGGCCGGGAATTGGCTTTTCAAATGTTAAGAAACCTACCCCGGGTTTGTCTATCAAATCTCAAAAATCATCCCGGAGCAGTAAAAAAGGTAAAAATTGCAAAATTTTATTTCATAATAATAATATTAATAATAATTCTATTTTAATAGTTTTTTTATTATTGTCCTGTAAACATTGATTTTACAACATTAATTATAGGAATAGTTTTAATAAATTTCGTTTTGCTAAATTAATAAAATATACAGTTTTATAATTATATTGTTATTATTATTATTATTATTATTATTATTATTATTATTATTATTATTATTATTAATATAATAATTATTATTCTTGTTGCTATTAGAATTATTATTATATATTATGAATTATCATATTTAATTAGAATAAAAGAGGAAGAGGACAGCATGGAGGAGACAAACACGGTCTCGGAAATAAAGGCTCAAAGGCTAGACAAAATTATATGCGACCTGGATATGAAACTGGAAACAATCCATTTTATCTGAGATTCGGAAAGGAACCATACTACAAAGGACATCAGTAAGGAAATAGTCTTTCTACTCATTTGAAAATTCAGTAAATAGTAAAATACAAGAGTAAACTGTAGTTCTTTTGTTTAAATAAGCTACTTTCAATCAATTCACAGGCTTCGTACTCGACAATTAATTTTAAAAAAGTAACTTTAAGAAGGGACAAAATTAGTATAAAAGTAGTTATCGATAAAATTACCTAAATTTCAAGACTCAATTTTTTTATAATTTCTTAATTAAATTACACTTAGAAAAAGAATAATTTTCTTTTTACATCAATTTTTTTATCTTTTTTTATTTTTTCACAAGAATTATAATATTTAAAATGATTTCAATGTTAAAGCATTTTTGAAATTTAATTATTTCTAAAAATTACAACTGTAATTCTTCCAAAATCCAATTATTTTTTAGAAGTTTTGAATAATATTATTCAAGATTTAATCATTTTATTTCAAAATAAAATTTTTAATTTGGCACAGTTTTAGAACAATTAAAATTTTCAAAGATTTTCTTTTGAAAAATATTTTCAAAATTCAATTGTTTCTAAAAATTCACACTACAATACTTCTAACATTCAATTATTAACATTATTATCTAAAATTTGAACTGAAATTCAAATTTAAATTCATTCTCATTAGAATGTTCTACTAAAATTTCATTGTTTAAATACAAAAATAAGTAATTTATTGAATAAGCGAATAATTTTTAAAATACAGTTCTAATAAAATTTTTTTTTTTGAAAAGAATTGAATTCCTTTGAAAAATTTTAATAAAATTTTTAAAAATAATTGCATTCTTCTAAGAATTCAAGTAAAATTGCATTAAAAATAACTGAGCTTAAATTAAATTCAATTAATGAATTCCTGTGAAAATAATATTATTTATGAAAATAATAGATACGAATAATTAAAAAAATAAAATTTGTAAAAGTATAAATATTCAATTACTTCGTAAAAAATGTCCAAATTTGTACAACAAATTTAATTGAAATTGTACTGAAAATAATGACAATCTTCTAAAGAAAGTATAAGAATTTTATAAAAATAAGTGAATTCTATCAACAAATTTTGTTAAACATTATAAAATTTAATTAAATTCTATCAAGAAATTTCATTCAAATTATATTGAATATAATTCAATTTTTACGATGCATTATACGGTTTAATAATTGAAGGCTTGGCTGCAATAAAGAGACGTACGATCTCTGCATGTAAATTCAAGCCAGTCAAGCTTCCAATATTTCGAAAAAAATGAAATTCAAATTTTTAATTTTTAAAAAGTTCTATCTTATAGGATATAAGAAGGCGCATCTTTTTTTCCTTACAAATTTTTTTCTAAAACAAATATTTTCTATAATAAACTTGAAAAACTGAAAAATTTTGCTAATAAAAAATCATACAATTTTAAAACATAAATCATCATATCTTGGGCAAATGTTGATGAATTTAATTCAAAAAAAATTCTGTACACTCGTTTGGGTCCATAGAAGACGATGACATAATAAAAATGTCAAAAAATGAAAATTTGTTTAAACATTCTTAATTGTAAATAGAGCTTTGTCACCAAAGACGTTTTCTTAACTTTGACAACAAAAAGTCTGCGAGGAATTTTAAGTTTGAACAAACTTCCAGTGAGACATTTTGTTGATTATCATGTAACAAAGTTTTCTGTAAATTTTCAAAGAGATTCCTTATTTATTTACAGAAATATAAGAGTATTAACAAATACGGTGGCGCCGCCAGCTACAGCCACTATGCGTAGATACTCAGCATAACAGTTGATAATAAAGGATTTTTCTTTACAGAACATATAAACTTATATTTATAATAATATTTATTTATATAAATAAATAATAAATAAATGTATCTACGCATAGTGGCTGTAGCTGGCGGCGCCACCGTATTTGTTAATACTCTTATATTTCTGTAAATAAATAAGGAATCTCTTTGAAAATTTACAGAAAACTTTGTTACATGATAATCAACAAAATGTCTCACTGGAAGTTTGTTCAAACTTAAAATTCCTCGCAGACTTTTTGTTGTCAAAGTTAAGAAAACGTCTTTGGTGACAAAGCTCTATTTACAATTAAGAATGTTTGAACAAATTTTCATTTTTTGACATTTTTATTATGTCATCGTCTTCTATGGACCCAAACGAGTGTACAGAATTTTTTTTGAATTAAATTCATCAACATTTGCCCAAGATATGATGATTTATGTTTTAAAATTGTATGATTTTTTATTAGCAAAATTTTTCAGTTTTTCAAGTTTATTATAGAAAATATTTGTTTTAGAAAAAAATTTGTAAGGAAAAAAAGATGCGCATTCTTATATCCTATAAGATAGAACTTTTTAAAAATTAAAAATTTGAATTTCATTTTTTTCGAAATATTGGAAGCTTGACTGGCTTGAATTTACATGCAGAGATCGTACGTCTCCTTATTGCAGCCAAGCCTTCAATTGTAATTAAAAATGATATTGAATTGAAAATTTTATGAAACTCATAGTGTAAGCTAATTTCAGATCTTGCATTTGTTTTTTATAAGCATTATATGAACGGGAGGCGTCGAGTAGGTTTCAGTAGATGAGTACGAAGCCTAAATACATACACTTAAATCTTCTACGATATGATAAAACCATTGATTTTTAAGCAATTGATTTTTTTTACAGTCTGAGAAGAGAATATCCTCCACTATCATTACTAAAATTACAAAAATTGATCGATACAAATAGATTAGATGTAACTAAACCTATAGATCTTGTAAGTTTAGTTAATACTGGTGTTTTTTCTGTACAAGCCGATATGAGACAAGCTGGTGTTCAACTTACAGACGAGGTATATTTCATTTTCGGAAAATTTTTTTTATTATATTAAAATTAAATAATAATAATAATAACAACATATAACATTATTATTGTTATTATTATTATTATTATTTTCTTCTAGGGAATAGAAATATTTTCAGCAAAAATCAATATTGAAGTCCAATGGGCAACGGAACATGTAATTGCTGCTATTGAGAGAAATGGTGGCGTTATAACAACTTCCTTCTATGATCATCACAGTTTACAATGTATGATGAATGCAGAGCGATTCTTCAAAAAAGGTCATTAATAAATTTTTCCAATTATTTTCTATATTAATAATCGTTTTGTTCGGGTAATCTGTTCCCAGTTTGAAGTTAGTTGTTTGCTAACTTTGATTTAATAATTTTTTTTAAAGTTTAAACATATTTAATTCTAAAATTAATATATAATAATAAACTAAAAAAACTAAAACTAAAATAAACTAAAAAATTAGTAAAAATTGTGACTGGAATTTTAAAGAATCAAAGTCTGGAAAACCTGGAAAATGCCTAGAATTTTAATATCTTCATTCTGTGGCAACCCTGACTATCTTTTTCTTCATGCACAGAAAAACATATTCACCTACAAAACAACAAATTTCACTTTATTAGCGAAATTTTCAGTGCTTCAATTAATACTTTCGCTTTTCTAGCGAAATTTATCGCTGCTTCAAGTGAAACTTTTTTTCCGTGTGTAATAATTATTATTTAAATTAAAATGGTTTCAAATTGTTTAAAATCAACAATGCATTTTAGTTTGACTAGTTATTAATTAATAAATAAACTGCCAAAAAAATTAAATTCAATCGAATTCTAGGTGAAGCGATTCCTCGTCGACTTTTACCATCGACCGATTGTCTGGAATATTATTCAAGTGCTGCGACTCGAGGATATTTGGCGGATCCCGAGAAAGTCTCCTGGGAACGACTTGTATTGGCGCAGAAATACGGTTACACTTTACCAAAAATTGAGGACGATCCAAATTATGAAATGCTTCTGGAAAGAAAGGATCCGAGACAAATATTTTATGGTTTGGCACCTGGTTGGGTTGTGAGTCTTCGAGATAAAGTCATTCTCAAACCAACAGCCGAATATCTCAAAGAATATTATGCAAGTTAGAGTAAATATGTTGATTTTTAATTCAATAAACCTTATCTTAGACAAAATATGATGATGAGATATTATTTTTGAATTAGAAAGTTTAATTAAAAAGCTAAAAAGTACAATTAATCGTACAATTAAAAATTCAATTATAAAATACAATTGAATAATACAATTGAAAAGTACAATTAAAAATTGTACAGTAAAGAATACATTAGAAGATATTTACAAGTAGATTTTTACAATTTGTATAATAGAAATTTACAGTAAATTTACCCTTTTCGAAGCCCCCGGATAATGAAATGTAAGAAATGGCAAAATTGCATTTAGACAGCAAACTAATTTTTGAGTTGACTTCTGAATTTTATAGTCGGCGGGCGTCATTATTTTTTTTTAATTCTCATTCACCTGTATAAAAATTCGCCAATCTTAACATTTCTTGGCTAATGATCCAAAGTTTCATTGCTAATTTGGGATCCATACTCTGACGAGAGGAATCGCAACGATAGCAATTATTGAAATACATACCAGTGGCGCCTTCCAAATCGGAAGCTGTAGCACAATAGATAGACGTACTTGCCGCTTGTTGCTGCAATTAAATAGATTTTGCAATTTCTTTCTAAAGTTCAAGGTATGCAGACATCGCGTCGGATAGGAGAGAAAAATTAATTACCAATGATTTTGTGAAAGGTCGAACGACAGCGAACAGCAATCGATATAACCAGGATTGTCGGGGTAGACTCGAAGAGACCATATTGCCAGGATGACAACTAAGAACACTGACAGTTGGCCATTGTTTCGCTAATTCCTGCGCGAACAAAATATTGCACAATTTCGAATTATTGTAGGCAGCCATCTGCCAATATTTGTACGCTGGCGGTGATAAATTTAACGCTTCAATATCGCCCGGCGTTGAAAGGAAGGAAAATCTGTAAAATTATACAAATTAATACTTCTTTTCTTGTTCTCTACCACAAACATTATTATTTCTTATAACAAGAATATCCTACTTTTTGTTACTTTTATTTGTCTTAAATGCTTTTTAAACGGTTTTTATAATTAATTTGATTTTAAGTTACCACAAAATTTAATTTTCTTTTTCCCTGATTTCCAGACAAAATTTTGACTTTATTCCTGATTATAAAAAATATTCTGATTCACTCTAAAACATTATTAGATATTGTAACTTCTTTAACCCTCACGGGCTCGAGTTCGATTTTTGAAATGCGCGCACAAGGTGGGTCCGAGGGACCCGGATGTTTTAATGCAATAAAAAATAAAATTTAATAGCAAAGTGCTCCATATTTTTCATATTTAATAAAATTTGTTTAATAAATTTAATGAGGCATTTTGTATAAATCGAACTGCATACTTATTAAGCAAGGTTTTTTTAATTTTTTTTTGTTCTATTAAATTTACCTATGTATTAATTATATTATGTTATGACTTATTATGGCAGTTGTTGATGAAAACAACCAAAAATCAATCCAATATTGCATAAAAATTGCGAATCTTTATACTTATTCATCACCCGGGTCCCTCGGACCCACCTTGAGGCTTTACGTATGTTCAATCTAAAAGGTAATTTTCCAAAGTATTTTATAAATAAAAATTCTTTGACAGAGTGTCTACTAACCAGGAAATCCAGAAAATAGATGGAAATTTAATTTGACCTGGAAAAACCGGGAATAAGCCAGGAATTTTATGACAAACCGGGAATTTTTTCACCAAATTAAAAATCACCCTATATTGGTGAGACTCTTGTGTCCGTACCCAAGTCGTGTCCCCCCCCCCCAGCGGCTAAACTATTTGACCTAGGTGGAGGTGATAACCATAGCGTTGTCAAAGAAATAACAAGATTTTTGGCCAAAAATGCACAAAAAGTGACCATTCCCCCCCTTAACTTCTAAACTATTCAACATGGAGGGCTTAAATTTGCCATACTAGTGTATTTTAACGCGAATATTACAAAAAAAATATAGAGAACTTGCTATGTAATAATGGCCATAGCGTTGTCAAGGAAAAACTAAAAAATTTTTGAAAATTTTGTTTTCTAATTTCTACTTTATTTGATCTAATTAACTGAAAATGGGTTTATTAGTATATTTTTACAGTCTGATCGCTAAAAAAATATTTAAAAATCTAAAAAAGAAATTAGAAATTTTTTTTTTCTAATTTTCACATTATTTGATCTAATTAATTAAAAATGGGTTTATTAGTATATTTTTACAATCTGATCACAAAAAATATATTAAAAAAACTAAAAAAAAGTTTTTAAATAAAATTAAAAAAAAATTGGACAAGTGCGAGTTGAACTCGCACTGCAATGGCGGGTTTCGTACACAAATATTAAAACAATACTTGCAACATTCATCAATAAATGGTAGAATTAAAATTTGTTCCTCTACTTATTATTGTTTACAATATTAGATATACAGTACTTTAATTTTTTTTTAATTATTTTTTTTTCATCAAATGATTTAAATATATTTTTTTAATTGTTTATTTTAATTCTACCATTTATTGATGAATGTTGCAAGTATTGTTTTAATATTTGTGTACGGAACCCGCCATTGCAGAGCGAGTTCAACTCGCACTTGTCCAATTTTTTTTTAACTAATTGAGGAGAACGAAAGCTAAATTTGAAATATTAATTTTTTGAAATTAGAATAATAGAATAGAAAGGAGAAAATTGCAATAATTAAAATTATTTACGAATTACCTATGGGATTCGCTGGAAACAATTACGACTCTAGAGCTATCACAGTAATGAAGTGGTTCTCTCAGCAACAACGTAAAGAAAAATTGAGCCAAATGATTCACTTGAAAGGTAGTTTCATAACCGTCTTCTGTCAATGAATATGGAAGTGCAAATACTCCTGCATTCAACACAAGCATATGAAGACTTCTAAAAAAGAATATTTAAATTACAAATAAATATCATTATAAGGAAAAATAAATAGGCAAAAAAATATAGAGACAAAAAATGTATAGACAAAAATATTATATAGAAAATAAATATATAAACAAGAAATATATAAGCATAAAAATTATAGACAAAAAAATTTATAAATCTCGAAATATATTTAGTCGAATGTTTTTTGAATATTACTTGTATTTTTGCTTGAAAGAATCGGCAGCCATTTGAACGTGACGCAAAGAACACAAATCCAGATGTAAAACATCGCAGGAAATATTTTCCCGTTCACGTTCAATTTCTCTGGCAGCCTCTTGTGCCTTTTCCAAATCTCTGCAAGCTAAAACTACTCTGCAACCGTGTAGGGCCAACGATCTTGCGGTCTCGAAACCTAAAAAAAGTTCCATTTAGTAATGTGAAAAAGTAATAATAAAATACTAATAGACAAAGAAATTAAAGTTAAAGAAACAGTACCTATTCCCACATTTGCACCTGTCACAAGAGCGACTTTTCCTCTCAAATCTCGTCCATGAAGTACAGCAAGAGCCGTACTGCTTCCGTCAAATCTTTGTCGCACCGGTTGTGACATTTCTCGGAATTCTGTCGCAAAAGCTAATCTAGGATCAGTGTACGTTGTCGTTTGATTATTATGGTCAACGAATAGAACTTTTCCGTCTTCGGAAACACACCTTTCCCATCCAGTCGGTAATTCTGTGAAAACAAAACGTAAAATCTAATAATAATCAAATAGAATATAAAAATTTATTAGAAAATAATGGAATAAATGTAATTGAATAGAAAATTAAAAAGAATACATTTAGATTCGATAATACAAATAAATACTGCAACATACCTCCTTCCACAAGTTTTTTGCGACCAGTTCGAGGGTGTGTCCATTGAGTACCTTTCGTGAAGTGACTAGTTAAATAAAATCACATTTAATATTCATATCTGTTAATTATTCTGACACAGATATTTATGAGACAAAAACTTAATTGTTTATTACTGGCAAAAAAAATTGAACCTAACCTCTTTTATGTACACAATGTGAAAAAATATTCCCCTCACCGTAATAATAATTAGTATATTTCTCAAGGCAAATAATTGACAATCAAACTTACTTTACGTAATAAACATTTCCATCAATTGTTGCTCGTTCTTCCCATCCTGGAGGTAATTCATCGTCACTATCAGAATCATTTAAAACACCCACCATATTTGTTTACTTTTTTTTGTACATATACGTCAAGAATGTCAAGGGCGTCAAACATTCAGTGATTTATGATAAAAATGATAAAAATTGTTGTTCAAAAGTCAAGGCACGTAAAATGTTATCAAATGGACTTGATTACTGATTAATTAATTGCACTTGCAAACAATTTTTAATGGAAAATTTTTAAAAATTTTCTAAAGGGTTCTTTGATCAAAATATACGGTCCTGAAATTGATTTGTAGGTTATGTTCGCCTTTCGCTGTCAAATAAATACGCACGTAAAAAATTTTTTTTTGGCTCGTTCGCAGTTGCGATTTGTAATTTTACAGAAAATTGTAAAATGATACTTTGAAATCTAGTAAATTTAAAATTTCTACTGTCAACGTAAACCTTTTAAGCAGCAATTTCTCAAATTTTTGTATTTTGACTGGTTTGGAAGAGGGTTTAAATATTACCTAAATTTAGTGTAGCAAGATTACAACCGCGTTTGTAATTCTACAGGATAGTTGTAAGAAAACAAAAATAACCTGTATATAAATGTAACTTTTTAGTAAAATCGTTACTCTGAATGTGGTCTAAATATTACCTAGGTACTACTAGTGAGACGAGTGAGACCAAAGTGAGACCGACAATCACCCGACAATCAAAAGTAAAAGTCAAAAACACATTTTTAAAAATTAATTTGCATTAAATAAAGTTTATTTATTATTTATTTATTCAACGTTTTAATTTAGTTAAACTTTAGTGTAAAGTTAAGAGAAAATGGCGTTATTTCTTTCATTAGCCATCGTATTTTGTTTACCGGTGTTATTTCTAACCTATGAAATTATAAATTGCTAAACCTTATCCTGCTGAATTTTCGTCTATAATATATAATAAAAAAATATATATTTTAACAGATACCGTTTGTTAAATTAAAACTACTGTCGAGCCGAATATGAAATAAATTTCTCTTTGATTTCGGATTCAATATGAAAAGTTCCAATTAAAAAAGAAATACAACAGGTTCGGGTATTTATTTATCTGCGGAAAAATGATAAAGACACCTAATCGGGATTGTACGGGGAACAAGTCAGTGAAAAACAGATGTAAGCGATGTGGTAAATTATGTGATCTCTATGAAAAGCCAGCTCTTCAATGCGTTGGGAATTGTGCGAGAAAAATACATCTTCATTGTCTGAAGAGAAAGAGTTTTCCCAATTCATTTGTCGGTGATGTATTTTTTACACTCACGTGTTCCGATTGTGAGCCCTTTGGCAATGAAGTTCTAGTCAGAGATAAAATGTCTTGGTCGCAAATAATTGTCCTCGCATTGTATAATTTAAGAGAAAAATCCAGTGGAATCAGTAAAAGAGGATATTTTCATTGGAAATCGGACATCAGCACGTTCGTCGATCGTCATTGGGATTATTTATTTACAAAACAAAAGTAAAATTAATTTTTTTATTAACTTTACTAATTACTAAACTAACTTCAACAATTAATTAATTTGAAAACGAGTGATAGAATCATTATTATTATTATTATTATTATTATTATTATTATTATTATTATTATTATTATTATTATTAACTGCTATTAACTTTACTAATTGCGAACTTAACTATTGATAAATAAAATCACATTTGAATATTTTATTGTTATTAATAATAGTTTTAATATTTTTAATTTTTGGAGACTTAATTTTTGTTTTATTTCAGGAGACAACCGAAGCAATGGATAGGAACGATTTCCGGTACCTTGTCACACAATACGGGAATTTTTTTCAAGTCGGGTTCATCCGAACTTGGAGAGACTGGCTGGTGGAAATTAATTTCGAAAGAACCTCCAGAAATTATCATGCAATGTAAATAAATTTAATATCTTAATTCTTTCTTTTAGATATAATTTACGATTTATAGTTAGTATTTATGGGCATTTTCACGTGAAATTTTTCTATGACATTTTAGAATCGGTTAAACATATTTTTTTCTCGTTCCTTATAGAAAAATATAAAATACGTATTTTTTTATTTTTCCATAATTGCCAAAATTTTGGAGATATGTATTTTCGAAATTTTTGATTTTTAAAAGTAGACCTATTTTCAATAGCTTATAACTTTGAAAGTATTGAGTTTCAAAAAAAGTTGTCAAAAAAAGAAAGTTTTGGTTTTTCTTTAACTTTTAAAAGATTTTTAAAAAAAATATTTTTTTAAATTTTTTAGAAAAAAAAATTATTTTTTTATAAACAAATTAGTTTATGTTTAATTTGGGCGCGATTAATTTATATTTTTTTTATTTATTTATACCTGCCAATATACAAAAGATTTTTTAAAAAGATCCGAGATGGGCCGACTCATAGTTTTCGTTCTATAAATTTTTAAACTAATTTGTTTATAAAAAAATAATTTTTTTTTCTAAAAAATTTTAAAAAATATTTTTTTTTAAAATCTTTTAAAAGTTAAAGAAAAACCGGAACTTTCTTTTTTTGACAACTTTTTTTCGAAACTCAATACTTTCAAAGTTATAAGCTATTGAAAATAGGTCCGCTTTTAAAAATCCATAATTTTGAAAATTCATATCTCGAAAATTTTTGCAATTATGGAAAAATAAAAAAATACGTATTTAATATTTTTCTATAAGGAACGAGAAAAAAATCTGTTTAACCGATTCTAAAATTTCATAGAAAAATTTCAAGTGGAATTGCCCTTATACTATTTCTAATAAACAGTATTGGAAAATAATAAAAATAATAAACATTTTAGCAATCTTGGCGAACAAAACGGAAAATAAGACCGAGGAGCATCCTGTGCATATATTTAAAAAGGATAGTGTGAGTCCAATACCATCGGAATCGAGTACTTCTTTAGGTGACGATAGCAGTTACATTGGAGATTCTTTAAAGAATTCAAAGTGTTTATCACCGCCACATTTTAGTGAAATTCTTTCCGATTTTCTGCTCACTGAAGAAGATTTACACGGTAAAAAATTAATTCAATTCAATTAAAATTTCAAGATTTAAAATCCATAAAGTGAATTACGGAAAATATGAAACAAAAAGTATTGAAAATAATTGACTTTTAAATATGAATAGTAAAAAATATTTCAAAAATTAGGTTTTTAATGATATTTTTAATGAACCCCTTCAGTGTCACTGACGCCTTTGACTAAATTCTTAATTTAAAAAATTTTAATTCACTTCAAATTGGTTGCTCGGATTTTTTCAAGGTTAATAAGTACTGTTTCGGTCGGCCCATTTTTTTTGTATTTTCACCTGACACTTAAGGGGTTAATTGAGTTGAATTGAATTATTCTTCAATTATTATTTCATATTGAGAATTAGATTATTTTCTAAATTAACAATTAAAAATCTTTAAAATTTGAATGTTTAAAATTGTTTGACATGCTTTTGAAAAATCTGTTATTTGCAGTATAACATTTTACAAAATTTCCATTATTACACGATTTTTCAATTGTAAAATTTCTAAATAACTGAAATTTAATCAAATTTTTTTTTAATAATTAAACTCTTTAGAAGAATTTTTAAAAAGTAATAAAAAACTAATGAATTTAAAATAATTCAATTAAAAGTTTTATAAATGATTATTGTCTTCAAAATTTTATAATGTAGGGTAGAGTGGGGTAAAAAAGCCATTTAAGTTTTATTTAAAAACTATTAAGCCGATTTATCAGCTGTTTAGAATATAAATACTATTAGGTAATACGCAAC
Organism: Leptopilina myrica (nomen nudum); assembly: GCA_032872475.1. Lineage (NCBI taxonomy): Eukaryota > Metazoa > Arthropoda > Insecta > Hymenoptera > Figitidae > Leptopilina > Leptopilina myrica (nomen nudum). The sequence continues at coordinate 13,164,495 of CM065467.1, forward strand.
TTTTGAATCTAGTTTGAATGTTGTATCTAGATTAATATTGTTTTTATTGTAATTTTAATTTTTTGTTGCTTTTTTGAAAACATTTTGGGGAACTTTTCAAACATGTTACAATCTGATTAAGTGAACGAATAATAATAATAATAAAATTAATTAAATACGACGAAAAAGTAGTTCAAAGTGCATTAAAAACATAAACAATGAATAAACGGTTGCAACGAAATATGTTATCTGCGTGGTGAAACTTAAAGAGAACTTCTAAAAAAAAGTACGAAAAATTGGCAGTGCAAATCGAAAACAGGTTAACCTTATATAATTTTCAATTTTGCTTGCTAAAAATACCTAAATTGATAACATGTTTTGCTAAAATCGTAGGGTGGCTTTTTCACCCCACCAGGTGGTGCAAAAAAGCCACTTACAGTGCTTTCGTAAAACTCTTATAACTAAGTCCTTTCATGAGATAAAAAATATTTCCGTCAAGAATTTTCAAGTTTAATAACTAAACTTTCAATAACAATTGGAAATTTGAGAAAAAAATTTTAAATACAGATTTTACAGCATCAAAAGTAAAAATGTGGCTTTTTTACCCCACTCTACCCTATCTTTTTTTAAAAGATATTAATTTTAAAGAATCGTTAAGAAGTATTCTAGAAATTACTTTTTAATATAAATATTTTTACTAATTTTCATTAATTTTAATTTTTAAAATTTCAATTATTTGACTACTGGCTGGCCATATTGCAAAGTATTATTAAAAAAATATTTAAACAAATTATTGTTGTTATTTACCAACATTTTCCAGGATGCACCTACAAAGTTTCAAATTTTTTCTAATTTTGCAATTTACTAAATCTTACATGATTACAGATAAAGAGTAAACAAGTTGTTAATTCCATTAACATTTAGCTTCCTAATTATAATACCAATTGCTTAATCTTTTATTATAGAATAATTATTTTGAAGTAAAATTTTAAAAATTTTGATAAGAATTAATGGAAATTTTTATAAAAAAAAAGTTATTTTAAAAAATATAAAAATAATTTTTTTTTTAAATCTAAAAGTTGCTAAAAAGTTTTTTTTAAATATTTTTAAAAATCCTTCTGTCTAATTCTAGATGTTCGTGACGATGAGTATATATCAACCAAATTTTATCAAAATCTGTTAAAACGTGTAAGAGAACGTTCATAAACTACGTAGCACTTCATGGGGAAGGGGGGGGGGGTCAAGCAATAGTCTACCATAAGGGGTAAAAATGGCGCTAATACATATAATTGCGTCTACGTAGTGGAAGGGGGGGGGGGGTTAAAATTTAAACAAAATTAGTCTGCGTAGTTTATGAACGTTCCCTAAGAGAAAATTTGTACACAAGAATCGGTGACATACACACACACACACACATCCGAACATTTGTCCTTTAGAGAGGAAGCAAAATTGAATTATTATAATTTTTTATAGTGAAAACATAGTAAATATCAATTTGTTTAAAAATTGTTTAAACAAAAGTTCAATTTTTACTCATTATCATTATCATAATTATAAGATTTAGTAAATTGCAAAATTAGGAAAAAACTGCAATTTTCTAGGTGCATTCTGGAAAAAGTTGGTAAATTACAACAATAATTTGTTTAAAAATTGTTTAAACAATAGTTCAATTTTAACTCTTCATCTATAATCATATAAGATTAAGTAAATTGCAAAATTAGGGGAAAAACTGCAACTTTCTAGGTGAATTCTGTAAGAAGTTAGACAATAACAACAATAATTTGTTTAACCAAATAAAAAATTCATTGTAACATAAAAATATATTGTATTTATTGACATAAAACAATTTTACTGTAAAACTTTCATGATTTTGTTTTTGCAATATACAAAAAAAACACCCGGTCAATTTTCAGTACTCTCGTACATACTTTTGCTTCCTCTACAAAGGAGGCCTTGTAGTGATGTCGATTTTTGAATTTTTTAGAATCAAATATATTGACAAATTTTCAAGTGTAGTATATATATATATATATATATATATATATATATATATATATATTTCGTCAAGAGGAACAAATGTCCGGATGTATGTGCGTGTGTATATATGCCACTGATTCTTGTGGACAAATTTTCTCTTACACGTTTTGATAAATTTTTATAGGCATTTTTTTGTCATGAATATCTAGAATCAGACAGAACCGTTTTCAAAAATATCTAAAAAAATTTTTTTTTAGCAATTTTTAGACTTAAAAATTTTTATTAATTCTTATCAAAATTGTATTCCTGGCATGAAAATGAATCGATTCATGTATATGATGTATATATTTTATCAATTTTTATAAAATTAATCGATATTTTTATTTTTCACACAAAATTCTAATTTTGTATTTTTTGAAATTTTTATAATTTTACTTCAAAATAATTACTCTATAATAAAAGATTAAGCATTTAGTATATATTATATTAGAGAAGCTAAATGTTCATGCAATGAACAACTTGTTTTAATTGTTATAAATAAACAAGAATAACTGTGAAAAAAGTTTTTTTTTATTTTTCGAAAGTAGATAAGATTTGCAACAAGGGAGGTAAGTCCGAGTTTTTCAATATTGTGCGAGGTGCATAAACGAGGTTACGCTCCCTTGTTGTAAACTTTACTTTATATAACAAAGGCATATTATGGTTACTCTTTGCTACCTGCGCCGGCGTATGTTAAGTTCTCCCATATAACCCAGCTGGTCAATGAAGTAACCATTATTGGCCTAGGGTAATAGAGAGTACTTTATTGACCTGTGAGCGGTCTATAATGTACACTTTATCTCCGTAGGGCTATAATAGTTACATTATTGACTGCTTTATAAGGGTTATAAGGGATAATAATAAATTATTTTTAATAGAATTTTACAATGTTTTTATTATTTTTTGGTTTTTTACTTTACAATTACTTTTTTCTTATACACTGTAAAAAAAAGGAGTTAAATTTTAACTCCCCAAGGAAAAAATAACTCGCGCGGATGTTGATGAAGGGGTATTGTAAATTAACTCTTTTTTGGTGTTGATTTTTAACTCGAAAAATTTAACTCCCGAGTCCGTTAACTCCCAATGTTGCTTTTGAATGAAAATTTCAATTTTGTTATTATAAAACTTTCGTTAAACTTTATGTTATCGAAATTTTTTATATGAAAATAAATTTTTTTATGATGTATTTTATTTTGAATATTATAGTTTTTATTCAAATGCAACTTTTAATTATTCAAAACATTCAATATTAAGTTTTTCACCTTTCTACTGAACTAAATTTGAAATTTAATTTGTTTTTTTTTAAATACAAATAATAGAATTGGACTAACTTTCGTTCCGATTGTTTGTCGGATTCTTCCATAAAAAAATTAATCAAAAATATTTTTTGAAAGATTTCACTATAATTATACTGTAATTAATAAATTATAAATAATAATTTTCCTTGTATTTAAATAAAAAAAGATATGGACATGCTTGACACCGAAGATGGAATCGAAATGGACAACAAGCACGAAACACTCTCACTAGCAGATCTGATTAGAAATTTTCGAAATCAACACTGTCAACCAGATCAATATAAATCAGAATCGTACGATTTTGACTATGAGGATGAAAAAACAACACCTGACACTTTAGACGATTTTGTCGTTTGCGATGACAACAAAACTAATCCGCAGTTTGAACAATTTCCCGAGGACAGTTCCGATAGTACCGATTTCATTCAACCGCAAGTTCAACCCTCACTGTTTACCACTTCCGAACAACGTCCGTGGCCTTGGGAGAAAAATTACAGTAGCATTCCGTCAGGAGAATCAAGATCACGAATTAGTGAACGTGAGGAAACTTATCTTCTACAACGACTGAAGAGAAGTAATTTAACCACAGCGCCTCCGTCTGTTAAGCGACTACATAGAAAGTTATCGGTACGAAAATTAAAGAGGGAGTACAGTTTACGAATTTTTGACGTCGATCAATTTGGCACATTGCACACGGCATTAGGAGTTCACAATAATAATGGTAGTCGAATTTTGGATCGATTTGTGAGTCATTCAAAAATTGGCAGTTTCGAGCAAAGGTTGCAGGGAATCAATGAATCGGCTGCGGTTCATAGTCCTTATACTAATAGACTTTTGAAGCCATTTATTCGAAGGGACACAACGACGAGACCACTTTGGCTAAAGTTGCAAGACGAACTCTATGCGAAAACGAAAGAGAACAATTTCAATAGGACAATTCCGACGAAAGCACCGATTGATTATTCTTACATTAGGCCGCAGCATATTCCTGCTTTGAATAGTCTTTGTAATCAGTTCTTTTGGCCTGGAATTGACTGTAAGTATACTCGAAAAAACGTAAAGTCGGGGAAATGTCAGGAAAAAAATTGGTTGTCAAAGAAACTAAGTAAATTGTAAATTTCTTGCAACAGGATTGCCAGAGGTCAGGGAATTCAGGGGAAATTCGGGGATTATATTGAAAGTATTGAAAGAATTAAATGCTTAGAATTTATAAAAAAAAAATTCTGAATTTTAACTCAATCATCTTGATAAAAAACAAAATTCTACATAGAAATTCAATTATTTTTAGAAAATTTTTTAATTGTAATTAGAATTGCTTAGAAAATTCAATTATTTTCAAAAACTAATAACATTTATCATAAAAATTCATTTATTTTAAAAACTAGTAAAATTCTTAGAAGAAATTCAATTAACTTTAAATGAATTTTAAGGAATAACTCGTCAAGAATTCAATTATTTTTACAAATGGCAAAGTTAAAAAATTTTAATAAAATTCTTTGCAAAATTTCCATTATTTTAAAAAGTTTTTCACAATTTAATGTTTTTCAATATTTACTATTTTTATAAAATTTATCAATTATTAAAGATTTAATTATTTAAAAAAAAATTTGATACAATTCTACAAAAACATTCAATTATTTTCATAAATATTAAAATTTCATTATTCTTTCTATAAATATTTTGAAATTTATTGAATTTCGAATCAATTGTGTTCATAGTAAATTCTTTTCCAAAATTCAGCTTATTTTGATAAATTTCATACACGGAAAAACTTTTTTCAAGAGTCATTACTAAACTTATTCAAGAACTCAGGATATGGAAATAAAACAAGAAATGCTACAAAACCATAGATTGAAACATTATTTTAAGCTGTTCGGGGATAACTGTAGTACATTACTGGACTACTTATTGAATTTTTTTGAAAAAGTCCTGAACTGGTTTAAGAATAGAAAAATTTAAAATTAGCGAAAAAAATTTGCCCGCCTGAGTAGTCGAACTTGAGACCTCGAGACTCAACATCGGAGCGCCTTATGCCACTCGGCTGCAGGGACGCGTTACGATACTTTAGTTTTAGATCGTTTTAAAGCGTTTAAAGCCAAGTGGCGCTGTATACCTATTGGTTACGCTTCGTCTTCTTTCTTAAATAGTTCGAGACTTTTTCAGGGCGCAGTGACTGAAGAACTCAGTCGCAGCGTCAAGAACAATTATTTCCAAGCCATTAGAAAAACTCCTGAAAATTCTTTAATGAATATTTAACTTTTCTAAAAGAAGTTCTAAATTTTTCCCATATCCTGAGTTCTTGAATAAATTTAGTAATGACTCTTGAAAAAAGTTTTTCCGTGTAATTCATCACAAAAATCAAATTCTTTTGAAAACAAATAAAATACTTTACAGAAATTAAATATTTAAAAAAAATTTTTCGTCAAGAATTAAATTATTTTTATAAATTGATAGCGAAATTCTTCTCAAGAATGAAATTATTTTCAAAAATGTAATTAAAATTTTTAGCAAAATTATCATTATTTAAACAAAATTTAATAAATTTTTCCGATTATATTCAATTATTTTTATGATAAATTTGAATAAAATTTTAACTGAATTCCTCAAAAGATATTAATTAATTTCAAAAGTTGTTTATAAAATTTTTAGTAAAAATTAAATTTTAAGAAACATTCAATTATATTAAAGACATTAAAGCGTGAATTTGTAGAAATAATTGATTTTTGAAAAGGTTTTTTTTAAAAACTAATGCTTAAAATTGTTTTATCATAAGTTTTTAAGGTTCAATTATTTCCGAACAAAGTAAATAAAAATTGACCCTATGCAGGTGAGCAACCTATCTATAGAGGAAATACTGGACTTCTGGAGAAGAACAGGACTCTAATGGGTGGTTGTTGTAAACGAGCAAGCTGGAGCTTGGTACAATGGATTCTCTAATCTAAGTGCCAACTTTCCCTTTTGGGAATATCCAGCTTGATCTTGGTAATTGATTAGATTAGATTGGAAATAAAAATTGAAAAAAATTTAATTTTTTTGATTTTTTAATATTTCGGAAAAATCATGGATTTAAAACTTCAATTTTATTTAAAACATTTTACCAGTTTGGAAATTTTTCAATTGTATAATATATTTAAAAAACCATTGTCAGAATTCGTGAAATTTTTACGAAAAATGAAAAGTATTTTTTTAAAATCGAAATGTAGAAAAATTATTTCTAATTGACCTTAGGAATGTGTTTACCCAAAAACAGAAATAAAAATATTTCTTTATAAAAGTTGTTGAAAAATGAATTTTTTTGCAACTTATTATGAAAAATTTTATTCCTCCTAAATGAATGAACCGATTTAAATGAATCAAGTGGGAATATAAAGGGAATAAAATATACTTTAGTTTAGAAATAGGGACTTTTTAAAGAGTTTATTTCTTAATAATTATTTAAAACATTTTTTATAACCAAATTTTTTTTTAATGTTCTGCGTCTTTTAAAAATTGATAAAAATTTCAACATAGAATTAAAACTATAAGAAATCAAGATCCGTTGAGAAAATTTATAAACGAAAATTATTTAAAAAGTTACAATGGAAATTATATTGGCGTGGTGGAGTGCAACAACGTTACACTTAGTTTTTGATCAATTTTATGGTTACATAAATTTTAATTTGACAGTGGTCGCATTTTCGCGCAATATAATTTTCATTGTAACTTTTTAATTAATTGTCGCTCATAAATTTTCTCAACGGATTTTGATTTCTTATAGTTTAAATTCTATTTTGAAAATTTTTTCAAATTTTTAAAAGTCGCAGAACATTAAAAAAAATAATTTGTAATTTTTAGAAATGATTAAAATTCATAAATTTTTTTTCAAATTTCCGTAAACATTTATATTTCTCTGTAAAAAAGAATTTTGTCAGAAAACATAATTCTAATGTCAGTAATGCGTCACAAAAATATCAGGGAAATTGATAATAATCTGAGATTTGTGACTACCCTAATATTGTAAAATGAGAAATACTTTTTATGGAATATTTTCAGATATGGATTTTTTTTATTCTGTTTCAGTATCGGAATGTTTGCAGTATCCAGATTTCAGTTGTGTGGCTTCGTATAAAAAATTGATAATTGGTTTTGCAATAATGGTGCCAGACGTGGCGTACAATCAGACGTACATTTCGTTTTTCTTGACACGACCAGAATGGCGTAATTCTGGTATTGGTACTTTTATGCTCTACCATTTAATTCAAACCTGTATGGGAAAAGACGTCACTTTACATGTTTCCATCACAAATCCCGCACTAATTTTATATCAAAAATTCGGATTCAAAGTGGAAGAATTCGTACAAGATTTCTATGATAAATATATTCCACCTGACTCCAGGGAGTGTAGACATGCCCTCTTTTTGAGATTATGTCGTTAGTTATTTTACAATGAAAGAAAGAATGATACTCCGTCACAAAATGATTCGTAAGTACAATTGCGTAAATTACGATTATAAAGTACAATTATAAATTATAATTATAAATTAAAACTACCAGTGTTGTTATAAAAAAAAATTAACTTTGTTTTTCCCTGACATTTCCCTGATATCCAGACAAAATTTCGACTTTTTTAAATAAATATTTCAGTACTGTTATTTTTCCATAGGAATTGAAATTTTCAATATTACAAAATCAAACCCTTTGAAATTCAGTAACTTATAAGAATATTATTAAATATTATAAAACATAAAGATATCGATAACTACGAGTCTTCGACACGGACTGATGCTTATTTTCATGTTTTTTTTTTTTTTTTAAATATTTAGAGATGATTGAGTGATAAAATAATGATTTTATATTAAAAGAATATTATTACTTTTTTCGAGGAATTCAATTAAAATATATAACATAAAATAAAATTGTATTAAAAATAATTGATATTCTGCAATATGTATTTATGATAATAATTGAATTATTGCGAAAAAATTTGTTTAAAATTTGCAAATAATTGAATTCCTGTGAAATTTTTATTATTTATGAAAATAATTAAATGTTTGCGTAGAGGTTTAATAACATTTGTTTTAAATAATTCAATTCTTTTGGAAAATTCTTATTATTTATTGACAACAATTAATTGAATATTTCTTATCATTGATTTTTCATAAACAATTTTATTAGCAAATTTTTGAATATAATTGAATTAAGATTATTAAAAAACGTTTATGACTTTAGAAATCATTCAAATTTTTGTAAAACATTAAAAATGCGAATTCTTATAAATTTCTAAATAAAATATTGTCCAAATGACTTGTACAAGGTCTTATTTTTTTTAAATTTTATCATCTTGCAAAACTTATACTGATTAAAATTTTAGTTTTTATTATCTTTATGTTAAAAAATGATTTTCAATTCCTTAAAAACACAGGTTTACAAATTAAAAACTTTTTTTTGCCAATCGAACAAAACATTTTTTTCTTGATTAGTAGGTGTTTTCTGAGTAAGAAAATCATATTTTCAATTTTTTCTTCTCGTGTAGTTTTTTTGTAGCTTCAAATTTTGTATTTTTGAGGAGCGACGGCACTTCAATTTACCTGTAGGAAAATCAACTCATCCAAAAATGATGAATAGGAAGTCGTTAGAAAGGTAATTAAATTATCTTTGAATCCATGTATTACAGAATAAAATTGAATGAAAATTGAGAGATCTACAGTCAATTTAAGATCAAATTTCATGGAAATTTTGATGATTTTTAGACACTTGACTAACTTTTAATAATTTTTTCCACAACAAACAGTAGAGAATATTTATGTTTTAAAATTTTTATTGATAGCTTATTCCATTGAGAAACTTTTGTGCCCTTGTGGACCTTGATTGAATTAAAAATAAAAATTTTACACTTCATTTATTGAACGAAACTACTTTGCCATTTTTAGTATACTTTTCAATATTTGCAGCAAACATGCAAATAGTGAAATTAAGTTAAGTGCTAAAGATGCTAAAATCACACATCAAGAAATTCTAGAGTTCCTCAATTCGAATACAATGTCAAATATAAAAATTTCAAAATGGCGGATCCAATATGGCGTCAAGGTTTTTTAAAAATCGATCATATTTATGACAATTTCGTTACTCGTGGTTTTTCGGTGTCGCTGATGACGTGTCTGATGTCAGATTTTAAAAATTAAAATGGTGGCTTCAATAGAGAAGACGAGTTTTAGCTCTCTGATTACAAATTCGATGTCATATTTTGAAAATTCGAAGAGATGGATTCAGTCTGTGCGAACATATATTAAATTTTTAAAGATAAACGCATGAAAATTAATACTTTAGGGTTTCTGGGGTCTCTAATTCCTATACCAACGTCGGTTTTAAAATTTTTAAATTGATGTTATGTTGATGGAAAATAAAAACCTTACTCTAATTGCAATAAACTATCTTAATTTTTATTTTCAATAAATTTCTATAACTTTTTAACTGCAATACATTTTAAATCTCATTCGAAACATCAATTTAAAAATTTTAAAACCGACGTTGGTATAGGAATTAGAGACCCCAGAAACCCTAAAGTATTAATTTTCATGCGTTTATCTTTAAACATTTAAAATATGTTCGCACAGACTGAATCCATCTCTTTGAATTTTCAAAATATGACATCGAATTTGTAATCAGAGAGCTCCACCATTTTGAAATTTTGATATTTGACATTGTATTCGAATTGAGCAACTCTAGAATTTCTTGATGTGTGATTTTAGTAACTTTAGCACTTAACTTAATTTTACTATTTGCATGTTTGCTGCAAATATTGAATAGTATACTAAAAATGGCAAAGTACTTTCGTTTACTAAATGTGGTGTAGAATTTTCATTTTTAATCCAATCAAGGTCCACAAGGTCTCAAAAGTTTCTCAATGGAATAAGATATCAATAAAAAATTTAAAACCTAAATATTTTCTACTGTTTGTTGTGGAAAAAATTATTAAAAGTTAGTCAAGTGTCTAAAAATCATCAAAATTTCCATGAAATTTGATCTTAAATTGACTGTAGATCTCTCAATTTTCATTCAATTTTATTCTGTAATAATTATATGGATTGAAAGATAATTTAATTACCTTTCCAACGACATCCTATTCATCATTTTTGGACGAGTTGATTTTTCTACAGATAAATTTAAGTGCCGTCGCTGCTCAAAAATACAAAATTTGAAGCTACAAAAAAACTACACGAGGGAAAAAAATTAAAACTATGATTTTCTTACTCAGAAAACACCTACTAATCGAAAAAAAATTGTTTTGTTCGATTGGCAATTTCACTGTAAACCAGTGAAATAGATGAACTGACAATTTTGGCCGGTACTGTAGATATATTTTTCGAGTTATTCGATTAAAATTGGAATAAACATATTTGAAATTCTGCGATCAATTTTATCATTTATGAAAGAATTGAATTCCAAAAAATAATTTGACTATTTATAAAAATAATTTAATTCTAGTAAAATATTTTATTAAAATTAAAAAATAATTAAATTTTTTAAGAAGAATTTCATTAAAAGCTAGAAAATGATTCAATTCTTTTGAAAATTTTATAAAAGTAGAAAATAATTGATTTCTTGAAAAGAATTGTTTAATATATTAAAAAAAAATTAAATTTTTTAGATAAATTTTATAAAAATTCTAAAAGTTTATTGTTTTTAAAATTAATTTATCTTTTGTAAAAAATGTTATTAAAATGATCAAATAATTACGAATTCTTATTAAAATTTGTATAAAAACTTTTGAAAATATCTGAATTCTTTTGAGAAATTTTCTAAAAATTGTCATAAATAATAAATAATTTACACGAATAAAATTTATTATTTATAAAAATTAATTCAATTCTTATGAAAAATTTTATTAAAATTAGAAAATAATCTAATTTAGTCGTAGAATTTCATTAAAACCATATATTGAAAAGTGTTGAATGATTATAACAAAACTTTATCAAATTGTTCGAAAATAATTGAATTCTTTCAAACAAATTTTAAAAATAATTCAATATTTTAGAAAAACGTTATTTTTACATATATATAAAAATAATTAAATGTTTGCGAAGAATTTAAAAAAAAATTCAGGGAAGAATTTTATAACTTTTTGGAAAAATTGAATTTCTACAATGATTTGCAACTTCTCAAAAAATTCAATTCTTTTTTAGTGTTTTTAACTTATAAACTCTTCTTTAAATCCATTATTTTGAATAATTAATTAAATATGCAATATATTACCAAATTTGACTAATTGCAGAACGTCATTTTTGTAATGACAGAATTGTATATTTTTTTAATCAAATGCAAATTTTAATTGTATAATGGCCAAATGTTTCTATAGTCTTCTTGATTTGAAATATAAAATCTGAACGAGTCTATTATTTTGATTATCTTTTAATTTATCGCCACCCGATGGATATATCAGTCTTGTGTTTCATTTCCTTGTTTCCTTCAGCTTCAAACTGCTTCTGAATACTTTTAAATCACTGAGTATAGAAAGAAAAGTATCGAAGTTCGATAACTAACCAACATCACATTGGTTCTTCAACACTTTAGTATTTTACTTTTTTCGTGCCTATAATCCCAAGGATTAATATCATTTCTCCGCGGTAAGTATTTCAAGAAAGTATATTTAACCAAAAAAATATAAAAATACCTAAAACAATTGTTAAATTTTCAAGTATTCTAGTAATATTTCGCTTGTTTTGAATGCAAGAGTGACGTCACAAACACTAAGATTAAGCGTGAAGTTATCATCGAGTCTGTTCTCGAAAGTTCCGGAAGCAACTAGAACGCGCTCTATGTATATATGATGTGCAGCGCCCACACTACCATTTAGTACAAGAGAAGACGTGAGAAGTTGAATGTTGTTTCTTTTCCAATGTGTTAAAAATATCAAAGTTGAAAATTTTCTTGTGTGATTTGTAAAATAAATATAAAGGAAAAATTTCTATTGTGATAGTAAAGAAAGGTTAGTGATTGAATTTTAACCTTTAACAATCAATATAGTGTGAAATAAGGTTAGTTTTAACGCCTGTTTCGAGCAAAAATTGAAAAAAATGGTACACATAAGATGATAATAATGATGATGATGTTGGTTGGTCACGTCATATTATAAGTAAAAGCGCGCCTCTCAACTCGATCTTGAGCTTTCTACTATATTTTATCATTCGTGTGGATTTATTTTTGATTTTATTTTTGAATTATTCGAAATTGGTGTTCTCTGTTCACGATATTTGTTTTTTTCTCTGTCAGTGTATCATCATTGCTCAAAATAGCGGAGAAACTTTATGTGGGTGTGTTAGGTGGAAGACTTGGTAGAATGAGATGAAGAGAATATTTCCGAGCAAAAATGAAAATATTTAAGAGAATTTACGAGAAATTTTCAATGAAAAAAAATCTGTTAATTGTTTTTAAAGAGATAATGATCTCCTGAGATGTGCAATTAGTCAAAATGTTATTATAATAAGAATGAAATGAGATTTATTCCATTTTTTGTGATCACTCAATCTGTTTTATATCCTATATTAGTTTAGAACGTGTCAACGAAAATATCTAGTTCAAGTGCCTATATTTGTCGTGCACACCAACTTGATTATTTTTAAATTGAATCTTTGCATGATTCTTCATTAATGAAACGTTAGATTGCATGAGGTCAAATAAGAGGTTGTACAATATTCAATTGTAATAAATTTGTTGTTTTTATAATATATATATATATATAAAAAGCTCTCTCTGAAAAAGTGGAAAATTGTTTCAAAGAATTTTTCGATTAGTTATAATAAATGATACTTAAAAGTTTATTGTCGAGAAAATATTATTTTTCTTTATTAACAATGATTAATCAAAGTATTATCAGTAATTAATCAGAGATAACTCGCGCTGATTAAGGATATACTCGATATTTTCTACATTTCAAAACTATTACTGAGAATATTTTCCAAGCTGTTCAATTAATGGCAAAATATAAAGAATATTCATTTATTCTTCAATGAATATATTAATGTGTTCAGTGATTATATATTCGTAGAAATTGTCACATGATATATACGATTATTTTCATTTTGCTGCTTGTGAAAAAAATGTTCAAATATTGATAAAAAATTCTTAGAAACTGAATTATTTTTTTATTATTAAATTAAAAAAGACTATAAACGTCAAAGTTACACGTTTTATTTATTTATTTTTCATAGTTTACTAACTGACAGTATTAAATACTTTCAATATTTTTAATGTTAAAATTTATAATATTTAAAATAATAACAATACATAATAATAATTTTTTAATATGTTTAATTTAAAATACAATAATAATAATAACAATATTGTTTTTAATGGTTTGAAATTTGTGTAAATAATTTATAATAACTTTTTTTTCAAGAAAGAGAGAAAGTGATGAAAAATGAATTCTGAAAATAATTCGGGAATACCTGACGTCATGAATGAATTGACGTCGTTAAAAGCGGAAATCAGAAACACAAAATACACTGATTTTTTTTACTTTTTTTACAAGGAAGAATTCTTGCCTTGAGTGCCCTTCTTTTTAAATTGAAATGAAATAATGTTTGAAGGTGGTAAGCAGGAAACGACAATATTCGCAATACTTGTTCTTTGTCCAAAAATGGTTGAAAAAAGTATCAAAAGACCTTGTTAATTTGAGATCTTTGAACCGAGGTTAACTCGCGAATTTATGGTGCGCACGCAAGTGCATAGGACTTTCAATTCATATTTTTTTATTATTGAACTCGATTTTTAACAATTTCATGGGAAACAAAAATTTGGAATAAATGTTTTCAATTTTAGGAATTAGGTATTTTTTATATTTTCGGAGCTACAATTTTTTTGGGGTGGTAGCGATTCTACGCAAAAAAAACCCTACAAAATAAAATTCTACACAATTAACTCTACACCAGGAAATTGTACACACTTCATTTAATAAATTTGATTAATTCTACGCAAATAAATTCTACAGAAAAAAGTCCTACACATTAGAATTAAATAGAACAAAACATATCATTAAAATCTTTTAATTCTACACGATTAAATACTACATCAGAAAATTTGACACAGTTTATTTTAATTAAAATAAAATTCTAATAATAATTTTTTTATTTTAATTTATAATTCTACGCAGTTAAATTGTACACCAGAAAACTCTACACATTTGAAGAATATTGATTAAATTAAGTTTTAAAAGATTCTAAGTAAATAAATTCTACAAATAAATACTCTACACAATAATAATACTAAATAAAATGTAACTTTAAATAAAATTTATTTAATTTTGCACTGTTAAATACTACATTAAAAAATTCTACACAATGTATTTTTAAACGAAGAAAAATATGAATTATTTTTTCAATTTAATTTTTAATTCTCCACACTTAAATTGGACCCTAGAAAACTCTACACATTGGAAAAATATTGATTAAATTAAGTTTAAAAAAATTCTAATTAAAAAAATTCTACAAATAAATACTCTACACAATAATAATACTAAATAAAATGTAACTTTAAATAAAATTTATTTAATTTTGCACTGTTAAATACTACATAAAAAAATTCTACGCAATATAACGAAAAAAATAACTATTTTTTAAATTAAATTTTTAATATTCTGCACAGTTAAATTGAAAACCAAAAAACTTTACACAATGAAATAATTTTTTTAAGAAATTTTAAAACTCTAGTCAAATATATTCTTCAAAAAAAACTACACATTAAAATAAAATAAATATAAAATTTGTAATCTAATTTGTTTAATTCTACACATTTAAATTCTATATCACAAAATTGTACCCAAATTATTTTTAAGCAAGGAAAAATATTTTCTTTATTTTTTTAATTTAATTTTTAACCCTATACATTTTAATTCAACTCTTGAAAACTCTACACAAATGAGCTTTAAAGTCTTCGCATATTATTTTTAGATAAGATGAAATTATTTTTTTAACTCTACGTAATTAAATTAAACACAAAGAAACTCTACAAATGAATTCATTTAATTAGATAAATGAAGAAAATAAAACTCTACAAAATAAAACTCAACACAAAAATAAAATAAAAATTTTATATTTATTTTATTTTAATGTGTAGAGTTTTTTTTGAAGAATATATTTGACTAGAGTTTTAAAATTTCTTAAAAAAATTATTTCATTGTGTAAAGTTTTTTGGTTTTCAATTTAACTGTGCAGAATATTAAAAATTTAATTTAAAAAATAGTTATTTTTTTCGTTATATTGCGTAGAATTTTTTTATGTAGTATTTAACCGTGCAAAATTAAATAAATTTTATTTAAAGTTACATTTTATTTAGTATTATTATTGTGTAGAGTATTTATTTGTAGAATTTTTTTAATTAGAATTTTTTTAAACTTAATTTAATCAATATTTTTCCAATGTGTAGAGTTTTCTGGGGTCCAATTTAAGTGTGGAGAATTAAAAATTAAATTGAAAAAATAATTCATATTTTTCTTCGTTTAAAAATACATTGTGTAGAATTTTTTAATGTAGTATTTAACAGTGCAAAATTAAATAAATTTTATTTAAAGTTACATTTTATTTAGTATTATTATTGTGTAGAGTATTTATTTGTAGAATTTATTTACTTAGAATCTTTTAAAACTTAATTTAATCAATATTCTTCAAATGTGTAGAGTTTTCTGGTGTACAATTTAACTGCGTAGAATTATAAATTAAAATAAAAAAATTATTATTAGAATTTTATTTTAATTAAAATAAACTGTGTCAAATTTTCTGATGTAGTATTTAATCGTGTAGAATTAAAAGATTTTAATGATATATTTTGTTCTATTTAATTCTATCCCAATGGGAAATTTATAACTGGCGGAGTACTGCGCCAGCACTGTCAGTACTGGCAGCTACGCTGACAGACAGCACTGACATAACGCTGGGATCCCAGTAAAAAAAAAGTATTCAGAATAGAAAAAAAGTATTGGTGGTGACGTTCGGTGAATGCGTTTTCGCGACAAAACCGTATTGGTGGGTTACGGTGAATACATTTTGCTCACCGTGAATACTTTTTGTTTTAAACTCTCGATTTAAAGATTCCTAAGCAAAGTTAAGAATATATATGAAGAGCGTGAGTAACGTGATGTATAAAAATGGCTATTGCGAGAAGGAAATAAGAAATTTTGAGTAAAAACGAAAAATTAAATGTGAAAGAAAAAATGTCAAATGTTGATCGATTACCATATGCTTTACTATGCCTACAATGCATGACAGATTAAAGGGAGCATGACGTTACCGGCAGAAAGTTATTAGGAAAGGCGGAAAATTTTGAATTTTTAATGAATTTTTATTCATTAATTATAATTATAATTAATTAATTTATTAATTATAATTAATTAATAACTAAATATTATTTGCGTTCACTTGGATTTCTTTTCAATTTCAAAATTTTCCGCCTTTCCTAATAACTTTCTGCCGGTAACGTCATGCTCCCTTTAATCTGTCATGCATTGTAGGCATAGTAAAGCATATGGTAATCGATCAACATTTGACATTTTTTCTTTCACATTTAATTTTTCGTTTTTACTCAAAATTTCTTATTTCCTTCTCGCAATAGCCATTTTTATACATCACGTTACTCACGCTCTTCATATATATTCTCAACTTTGCTTAGGAATCTTTAAATCGAGAGTTTAAAACAAAAAGTATTCACGGTGAGCAAAATGTATTCACCGTAACCCACCAATACGGTTTTGTCGCGAAAACGCATTCACCGAACGTCACCACCAATACTTTTTTTCTATTCTGAATACTTTTTTTTTACTGGGATGATAACGCTGTGTAACTCTGGCGAAGTACTGCCTGCCAGTGCTGCCAGACAGCGCTGGCGCAGCACTGGACCAGTGCTGGCTGAGAATATTGCCACAATAAATGCCGTATTGTTATTAATTAGTCGTAAATTAATAATTATAAATAATTTAATAACAAAATGGTAAATAATATTAATAAATAGTAATTATTCATAAAATATTTCTCTTTAATTTTTAAAGAAATTGTAATTAAGATGGAGACTAACAACGGATATAGTAAATGAAGTAGAAAAAAATTGTTTATAACATTTAAAAATTAAATAATAGACAATTACAGTAAGTGTGCATTAGATTTTCATATTTTACACGGAAAAACTTTTTTCAAGAGTCATTACTTAATTTATTCAAGAACTCAGGATATGGGAAAAATTTAGAACTTGTTTTAGAAAAGTTCAATATTCATTAAAGAATTTTCAGGTGTTTTTCTAATGGCTTGGAAATTATTGTTCTTGACGCTGCGACTGAGTTCTTCAGTCACTGCGCGCTGAAAAACCCAGGCGCGAACTGACGCTGGATTCAGGCTTTACTGAAGCTTGGATGAGGATTGGTCAATATTGATCAAGCCTTGGCGGGACGGCGGAAGCAAGGTTGATTCTAGCCATAATGTAACATTTATTTAAGCCTCGCGCTCCAGTCTTTGTTGAAGATTGGCGTTCAATCTTCAATCAATGCTGCGGAAGCCTAATTCAAGACTGAAACAAGGCTGCTTCCACTGTTCCCCAATTTACGCGACTCTCGCGCCCATTCAATATAATATGAAAATATCAATTGATAATAATAATAAAAATAATAATAATAATAAATATAAAGAACTTTATATTATTAAGAACTTTATATTAATTAATGAAATCCAAAAAATAACGAACATCATATATATAATAATAATAATAAATATTATTGACATTATTTTTATTCATATTATATATGTGTATAAATTTAATTGCAATATACTATTAGAACAATTATATATATTATTTTCATGTAAATAATATATTATTAAAAATAAATGTCATTTGAAATAGTAACATTAAAAAAATAATTTTAGTAAAAAAAGATAATTTTTCTGTTAATCGGTACATTTTTTTCTTGATTTTTTAACAGACTTTTAATATTATTTACAAACATATTCACATTTTTTATTCACAACACAACACACAATTTTATTATTTTATATATCGCTTAGAAACGAAAACGGAAAAATATTCGCTCGCATGTGGGATCGAACCCCCCGACGCATACCCGACACCTCTATAAACGCACCTATTTAAACCGCACGGCCGACGAAGGTTGGAAGGGAACCTGCTTAATCAAGTATATCACTGACAGAGCATGGTAACTCAACATTGATTCAGCATTGGACACCAATGTTCGTTCCATGCTCGATTCAAGACTCAGTCAATCTTCGTGAGCGAAAATACAATATTCACTTTCTTTATCACCGTGTGCACTGAACAATATTAAATATAAATATTTATAATTTATTTTATATTACAATATTTATTTTTGATAATATGTTTAATTTTATTATATATTATTTTTTTCTTGCACAGTGTCAAATTATTATTTTTAAAGATCAAGAGGTTCGTTTGTCTGAAAAATTTTCAGTGATGTAACGATTTTCACGTAACTGAATTTTGAGAGAAAATAAAATCGCGATAATAATACAATATATCAAAATGACTAGATATTTAAAATAATAATATAAAGATATAAATGTGAAATTATAAAAAATTCACTTCGAAGGAAATAGAGGCGACAATCAATAAAGGAAATCAAATAACAATACTTACAAAATTAATCATTTATAAAATAATAATTATTCGTGAAATAAAAATATATAGAGATCTTACATAGGAATACGAACTTCAACGCATGAGTCAAGATTGAGTTTTTTTGATAATAAGAAATTACCCGTCACAACACACACACATACATACATGAGATTCGACAATATTATAAATTCGCATTAAATTAACATTTGTTTCGTTAAAAGAAATTATGGACAAAAGGGCGCTGAGTTCTTTGCAATAACACGATAGAAACGAATATTCAAAGAGGGAAAATATGGCGCGTTGGATAAAATAAATGGTTGAAATAGGACGGCAATAAATAAAAAAGGGAAAAGGAATTGGAAAACTTTAGGGAAACAATGGAAAATGGCGAGAATACAAAAAGACGGGGTAAAACAAAATAAATAGTGTAAATAAAAAAACAAAAACTTATCGCTTGTAGCGGTTGATGGCTTAGGCGTCCACAGCAAGGCGGGAAAAGGCGAGACGCTTGACGTTGTGAGGATGGACGTGTGTGGAGATCTTCACGCGATGGTCAACAGCAAATGCATTTCCATAACAAATGGATGTCAAATTTTATTCGTGGATTTATCCCAGAAGACAAAAGCTTGATCCTCCTCATTAAATCGGTCTATACGTCACAGAGAAACCTCAGAATGCTCTCCCTTAATGTCCCGCGCGATCTGTCCGACACCTTATCGAGTTCGCCAAAATAATGCCCACAAGACACAAAAAATCGCCACTCTATATAAAATAAAAAATATGAAAGAAGATTTGAATTCGAATAAAAGAAAATAATGACCGTGAAAACAACTTAATAACAATTGTTGCAAAGAAAACGAAAAAACTACCTTCGAGCTGTCGGCGACACACCAAGACGTGGCGAATCAAGAGAATTAGCCCATCAACAGAACGATAAGTGAGGACAGAGAGCGCGGGAAAATAGTTTTATGAACCGACCCCTCGCGATACCCCCATTTCCTCGAAAAGATCCCACCCTGCCGAAGATCTCCACACCCACCACCTCTCTCGCGTCATTCTCCAAAATTACTCACAATAAATCAAAACTTCCGATACAAGCAAACGTTAACTTAAAGAGTGAAACTCAATCCTTTCAGTGATAAAAAACTTCCAGTGTAAAAATTGTTCATTAGGGTGTAATAAATATTTATGCCAAGTATTTTTACAGTAGGATTAACCGTTTAGAAAATATTATCAAAATACTATTTTTTGTCAAACGCGAGTGACCTTGCGACTCAGCGTTGCCAACTCAAGAGTTTAACGTATGTGTTGAGTTGGCTACGCTGAGTCGCAAGGTCACTCGCGTTTGACAAAAAATAGTATTTTGATAATATTTTCTAAACGGTTAATCCTACTGTAAAAATACTTGGCATAAATATTTATTACACCCTAATGAACCATTTTTACACTGGAAGTTTTTGATCACTGAAAATTTTTAAGACAAACGAAAGCGAAACTTTTGAAATTTGTAAATAATAATTTTACACTGTGCAAGAAAAAAATAATATAAGATTTAACTTTATTTATAATATAATATCATTAATGTAAATATTATACACTAAATAATTATTAATATTTATTTACCACTGTTATCTTAATATTATAATTATAGTATTATTTTTTTAAATAATAATAATAATTAATAATAATACTTATTATATTATATTATTATATAATTATTATTGTATTAAATAATAATATTATCAATTATTATTAAATATTAAATAATTATTTATTAATATTTATTTTTTAATAATTTCTAAATATTTACATTTAATATATTAAATGTAAATATTAATAAATTATTAATTATTTATTAATATTTATTTTTTAATGATTTCTAAATATTTACATTCAATATATTAAATGTAAATATTAATAAATTATTTAATATTTAACAATTATTTATTAATTTAGATAATTTTTAATATTATTAAAAAATGATTGATGAAATTATTGATTATTGTTTAGTTGCATACGGTAATAAATAAACTGAATATTGTATCATCGTTGATTCAAGCCTAGATTCAAGCTTGAATAAAGATTGGATATTCAAGCTTCACACACGAAGATTGATCGAGTCTTGAATCGAGCATGGGACGAACATTGGTCTCCAATGTTGAACCAACATTGAGTGACAGTGTTTTAAAGACTGCTTCAACTCTGGATTACCCACGCTGGGCGTTCAAGGCTCAATAAAGCTTCAATCCATCGTCAGCATTGGTCTTTCGCGCCTGGGAAGTCTCGAACTATTTAAGAAAGAAGACGTAGCCTAACCAATAGGTATACAGCGCCACTTGGCTTTAAACGCTTTAAAACGATCTAAAACTAAAGTATCGTAAAGCGTCCCTGCAGCCGAGTGGCATAAGGCGGAGCGATCTTGAGTCTCGAGGTCTTAAGTTCGACTACTCACGCGGGCAAATTTTTTTCGCTAATTTTACATTTTTCTATTCTTAAACCAGTTCAGGACTTTTTCAAGAAAATTCAACAAGTAGTCCAGAAATTTACTACAGTTATCCCCGAACAGCTTAAAATAATGTTTCAATCTATGGTTTTGTAGCATTTCTTGTATTATTTCCATATCCTGAGTTCTTGAATAAGTTTAGTAATGACTCTTGAAAAAAGTTTTTCCGTGTAGTACCTAACGATTGGAATCTAGAAATATCGCAAAACCTATGAAAATAAACAAAATTGCACACGAGGGGAATCGAACCTACGACCTACGCATTTACAGACTAACGCTCTAACCACTATGCTAACGACACACGTGTACAGTAAAGTTTTAATATCTCAGTATCATTCAGACTTACAATTATTGAATCAAAGATGAGAAAAAATAGGGATACTTTAGAAGTAATAAATTGAATTAAAATAAATTAAACTAAATTTTAAATAATAGAATTAAATAACTTTACTTATTGTATTTAACATTTTACAAGTGGTAATTTTTTAATAATTTTTTATTCATAGTAAGAAGTATAATAGAATTTTAATAACCAAATTATTGTTTAAATAATAATTTAATTTGTTTAAATAATTTATTATTTATTAAAATTAAACAATTATGTAAAATTATTATTAAATTTAATAAAAATAAAAAATGAATAACTGAAATGTAAAATATTAATTGTTTGCAATTAATTTATATTTATAAACATTCATAAACTTTTTTTATAATTTTTTTCAAGATTATGTCAAAAAAGCAATGTTGGCAACGAGCGTTGTGAACAATTTTTCTATACTCAGCCAGCACTTGCCACCGTAGCTTGTCCAAGCTTTGGCGAAACAAAAATTCTGTACTGCGCCAGCATTAACTGTCGAGGCTCGGCTAGACTACGGCCGAACAATCGTCTGAGTACTAAGCCAGTGGTAAACATCGGTACTACACTGGCATTTCCCATTGGGTAATGTGTAGGACTTTTTTCTGTAGAATTTATTTGCGTAGAATTAATCAAATTTATTAAATGAAGTGTGTACAATTTCCTGGTGTAGAGTTAATTGTGTAGAATTTTATTTTGTAGGGTTTATTTGCGTAGAATCGCTACCACCCCAATTTTTTTAAGCTAAAATAATTAATTAATGATGTCTCCCAACTTCTGAATGTTCAAATGGCTCAAAGGAACGACATTTCTTTTCTCTTTAAATTTTATATTTAAAACCAAAATAAAATTTGGTTTTTAACTCATTAATTTTTATTATTTACTATTTGATTAAAATTTTCACTTTAGAATTCAAAATAAAAAAATAATTATTTTATTATTATTATTATTATTTATAAATTAATTAATAATTAATTATTAATTTTGTTGCTTGGGGTTTTTGGGCTCCCTGATTATGATAGCGTAGACAGTTTGTAAAAATCTCATATTAAATTGGATTTAATATGGCGAAAAATTTTATAAAAATTTATCAGATTCGTGTCAACAAAATATAAAATATTTTATAAATCGTAAAAAATCGCAAAATGGCAAAAGAACAGTAAATTCATAGTCAAATTTGTTATACATCTGTAAAAGAATTAAAGCAATCAGAAGCACCCAAAATTTTATAAGTCTATTCAAAATTGAATAACTAAACACGTTTATTATTTTTTGGTTAAGTTACAAATATCATGTTTGTTTGTTTATTAAACTTGAACAAATATCATATTTACATAATGTAATTACTGCATTGATTATTTCCTTTTATTATTTTACCCATTTTTAATCAATAAATCTCACTTTGAAACTTACTTTTTGAAAGCTGCTTTTCTATAAAAATTTAAGTATTTAAAAATTTTGTAAGTTTGGCAGTAAATAAAAAAACAAAAATAATTGCTTTTCCAAAATAAAACCCGGTTTCTGCTTCTGTAATATATAAACAACCAATTTCCAATGAGAAAAAAAATTTTTAATCTATTGAAAAATTTGAATTTTGGCTACAATTTAGGGAAAATACCCCATAGTGCGATGTCAGAAAAAAATATTTTTTTAAGCAAATTTTTATCAATTTTTGTAAAGAAAATAGTACGATTAATTTTTTGAATAATGATTCACAAAAAAAATATTTGAGGAAAAAAAATTTATTTTTTGATAGGAAAACATTTTTTTTCAACTGTTGATCATAAACGTTGCAAACTTCACCGACGTTTCATTTTTCACGTTTTTGAAAATAGATAGTAAAAAAATCCATCTTTTGAACATTGAAAAATTTTGAGTATATTTTTAAGTAGTTAATTAGGTACGAGGAAACTTTTCTTGTCTCCAAGAATTTTTCTTCTTTTAACTTCAAGTTACGAGATCCAAAATTGTATGCAAATTGTCGCTATTGATCGAGATTTACCACTTGTGTGTGCTTTTTCGTCCCATAATTACTTAATTTACTTTAATCATTTACTTATAGAGAGAATGACATTGACATTTATCCTTGCACGTGCTTCTACCAAGTTTTCAACATTTGCATATTTCAATTTTCTCATTTTTAATTATTTGTCTTTTTCTTTTTTTTTTAACCGCGATAGAAAAGTAAAGAAACAAATAATTTTCAGGTTAAGTTTCTGTTATTTTCATTATTTTACCTTACAATTGAAATTTTTTGTATTTGATTTAAAACTAAAATAAATTTTTACTGAATATTTATACGTTGGTGAAGTTGACAACATTTATAATCACAACGATTTTAATAGAAAAATATTTTTCTATTCAAATGATTGGAAAAATAATTTTTTTAATAATAGATATTTCTTCGAGAAAGTATAAAAAAACACAAAAAGTAAAATTGTTATTATTTATTGAATTTATTGAATATAATTAATCGAATATAAATATTTAAAGATATTTGAACCATTATGACGTCACAATTGATGCAAAGCATATATTTTAATGTGGTGACGTCATAAAGGTTCAAATGCCCTTAATCAATTAAATCAAAATAAATTTTTAATAATTGAATTCATTCGACAAATTTTAATAAAATTTTTAAGAATAATTATATTTTTTCAGGAATTTAATTAAAATTATATTTAAAAAGATTGAAATTCAGAAATGAAAAAATTTTTTTTTCACTTACAAAATAAATTGAATTCTAAAAAATAATTTTATTATTTATAAAAAACAATTCTTGTAAAAAATTTATTAAAATTAGAAAATAACTTAATTTTTTAGAAGAATTTTATCAAAAATTTGAAAATAATTCAATTATTTTGAAAAATTATGTGAAAATTGTACTGAAAATAATTGAATTTACATATGCACCAATGAAGTTTATTATTTATAAAAAATAATTCAATTCTTGTAAAGAATTTCATTAAAATTATTAAATAATTGAATTCTTTTTAAAAATTATATAAAAACTTTTAAGAATAATTAAAATTATTGTGAAAAATTGTATTAATATTTGAAAATAATTCAATTATTCCGACAAATTTTATAAAAACTATACCTACTAAAAATAATTGAATTTATGCGAAGAAATTTATTGTTTTTAAAAAATATTTGAATTTCTGTAGAGAAATTTATAATTTAGAAAAAATAATTGAATTTTTGTTAAAATTTTTATTAAAATTAGAAAATACTTATTTTAATTCTCGAGTTTTAAAAAATTTGAAAAGTTTTTTTCAAATTTTGCTGAATAAAATTTAATTTATAGAGAAAAATTAATTATTTATAAAAAAGAATAATTGAATTCTTGCGAAGCATTGTTTAAAATTTTTAAAAATAATTGTTATTTATAATTTTCATTGAAAATTTTGAAAGTGAGTGAATATTACGAAGAATTCCTTTAAAGTTTTCAAAATAATAGTGTTTGTTATTATTGTTTAATATTAAATTGTGATTAAAATTTACATTATCTATAACTTTTTAAAATTTTTATACAGAAATTTATCAAATATTTAAAAAGTAATATAATTTTTTTTAAATAATTGTATGTAGGCATTTGGTTTTTAAATTTTATAAAAAAAATTTTTAAATTGAATTTTTCTTATTTTTTGAGAAATTTTATTAAAAATTGTACTGAAAATAATTTTAATTTATAGGAAAAAATTGATAAAATAAATAAATAATAAATAATCATTTCACTGAGAAAACTGGATAGTCAAACTTAGAGGGTTAGGTTTTGAGTGTTAAGCCTGATTCTCTGGATAGTTAACTTTTCCCTCCGAGTTAGTCAAATTAATCATCGGAGTGTCTATTTATCCCTCCGAGAAGGTTACGAAAAACTTATCCTCAAATATAGTTTGTTTGTTCCTCCAGATAGTTAGTTGAATACTCCAGTTTTCTCCGTGTTACACGCATAGAAAGGGTTTGCTGTGGCAGCGAACATTTTGCTGCCACAGCAAACCTTGTTCGTTGAGATAGGGACAGCGAAAAAGTTCGCTGTGAGATCAAACAAGTTCGCTATGACAGCAAACTCGCATAAATTTTTACTAATGTTTGCTGCCACAACTAACATGTTCGCTGCCACTACAAACTTCTTAGATGTGGTAGCTAATTTTCAGAAATTTCATAGCAAACATCTGTTTACTGCTAGAACTAATTTCTTTTTTTCCGTGTATAAAAATAAATTTAAATCCTTCTGAAAAATGTTATTAAAATTTGATAATAATCCAATTATTTCAATAAATGTTATATGAAAATTGTATTAAAAAGAATTAAATTTATTCGAAGAAATTTATTGTTTTTAAAAAAATATTTTTGAATTCCTGCAAAGAAATTTGCTACTAAATTAGAAAAAAAAAAAATTTTTAATTATTACTGTTAAATTTCTTCATTAAAATTTTTTTTTTTTTTTGCTTAGGGAATTTTGGGAAATCTGCCTACAGATACCTTGGATTCCGCACTCCAAGGTTATGTGGGGTTG
Source organism: Leptopilina myrica (nomen nudum) (assembly GCA_032872475.1). Classification (NCBI taxonomy): domain Eukaryota; kingdom Metazoa; phylum Arthropoda; class Insecta; order Hymenoptera; family Figitidae; genus Leptopilina; species Leptopilina myrica (nomen nudum). The sequence continues at coordinate 13,190,771 of CM065467.1, forward strand.
GTATAATAAAACAAAAGAAAGTAAAGAAAACATAAATAAATAATATAGTTAGATTTAGAATACTGGCGACCTACTGCCAGCCCGACCCACTAAAACCCGTAACCCTTCTTTTGGAGCCCTTTACCCTCCCTCGGAACTGTCGTAAGACTTTAGCCTTCGAGGGTGGCGCTCCAACTCTGTCGCTGCTTCGACTTTGTTCTTTACCTGCGGTTCTCCTGCGTCAATTGTTAAAAAGTTCAAAACTATTTCAATATAAAAGCGGAATTAACAGCACAACAAAAGTAAAAAAAACAAATATTAAAATAATTTAGAAGGTCAATAGATAAAATATTAAACGGGTCTAAAACAGAAACATAAAAAATTAACAGATATATAATGTCAAAAAGTAAAAATTGTATAAGGACAAATAAAACACAAAATCAATTAGAAGTGTATAAGGACAAATAAAACACAAAATTAATTAAAAGTGTATAAGGAAAAATAAAAATAACAAAATAAATTAAAATTGTAAAAGAACAAATAAATCACAAAATAAATTAATAAAAAACAAACAAACAAATTAAAAGCTGTTTAAATTACGCTTTTTGGCGGCCGTCGAGATCCTTTCTCGACATAACCGAGATTATAAAGTTCTCGACATGCCGCCAATTTTCTTCTGACTGGGTCATCAGCGATACCATGTTCTCTGGTGTAACTTGACTGCTAACACCTTCGAACATGGCCTGCCTTTCCAAGTCCCATTTCCTGCATGAGAAGAGGGTGTGCTCTGCGTTGTCAACGGGGAACTGGCAGTACGCACATACCTCATCCTCGCGTAATTTAAAGCGACACAGGTACGAATTAAAACACCCGTGACCAGTGAGCGCCTGCGTCGTATAATAGGAAACCTGACCGTGTTTCCTATTTATCCAGGTGGCGAGTGCCGGGATAAGGCGATAAGTCCATCGACCTTTTTCCTCACCATCCCATCTTTCTTGCCATCTTTCTTTAAGCCTGTGCCTCGCTTCTTTGCGTATCAGGCCCTTGCTTGGTCTTATTTCCTCATCCTGGAAAACTCTTTCTTTAGAAAAGAGAAACATTTCTTCCCTTTCCCTCGCCAAAAGATCTGCTGGCGGGACACTTGCAAGGACCTGCACAGCACTCGTAGATACCGTCTTATATGCAGAGATGATACGCGTAGTTATCGATCTCTGCGCTGACAGTAACTTTTCACAGATGGTCAAACATCTATTACTCCTCAGGGATGGGGCCCACGCTGGTGCTGCATAGAGCATTTTAGCGTGGGCGACACTTGCCACCAGTCTTCTTTTTTGTTCACGGGGTCCGCCTACATTTGGCATTAACCGTGAAAGATTAGCCGCACACTCGATCGCCTTATTTGACGCCGTAGCCATGTGGTGGTGGAAGTTTAACTTTCCATCCAACTCCACACCAAGATATTTAATTTGCTTACTCCACTTGACCTCGAATCCGTCTATCACGATTCGTGGGAGCTCATAACCACGTCTGTCTGTGACAAGCAGTGCCTCGGTCTTTTCCAGGGCCATTTCTAGACCTCTGGTATCCAGCCAGCTTTTTGCTCGTCGCAGACATTCGTTCACCAATGTCCCAAGAGCCTTCTCGCTTTCGGCAGTGCACACGAACAACGCGTCATCCGCTAAGCCGATGATCACCGCACCTTCAGGCAGATCCATCCGCAGGAAGTCATCGTAAGATACATTCCATGTAAATGGACCCACCCTCGAGCCTTGAGGAGCCCCACGTTGCATCTCCTCCTTAAGAGTGCAGGTGTCTCCCTCATATATGACCCACCTGTCGCTTAGATAATTATCCATTATCCGCAACAAGTAGGGCGGCATGTTCTTCTTTTTCATCGACTCGATGAGATCCTTCCATCTTGCGGAATTAAACGCGTTGCGTATGTCAATAGCTACCAACGCGCAGAAGCTCTTCTTTTTATCTGGTCCCAATTTGTTTTTTCCTGCTTTGGCTATGTCTACTACTGCCTGGATGGCATCAACTGTAGACTTGCCTTGACGGAAACCAAATTGGTGATCGGATAGACGATTCTCTTCGGTCAAGTGGCTTTGCATTCTCTGCAGAACCATATCCTCTAGAAGTTTACCCATCGTATCTAGCAGGCATATAGGCCTGCATGATGAAACCTTATCTAGAGGCTTTTCACCTTTTCTTAGGAGGACTAACCTCTGTCGCTTCCAGTCGCGGAAGAACTCTCCTCTCTCAAGGCAAAGATTGAAGCATCGAAGCAGAATCTGGGGTGAAGTGTCGATAACCAACTTTAGGATCTCGTTACTTATCCCATCGATTCCAGGCGCCTTGCCTGTTTTCAATCTTTTGCCTGCTTTTTGTAGTTCACTAACTACGGCGTCGCGAATTGTGGATCTCTTTCTTGAGGTTCTTTTTCGCCTCCTTGAAAGCCTCTTTCAACAAAGGATCTCCCTTAGATCGAGTATATGTCCTTCTTGCTTTGAGGCATTCCTTCCTCAAGGAGGCTAGCTCCTCTGACCACCAGTGCAAGGATTTTCTTACGGGCCTCTTCACCCAGCCTAAGTCCTCAATTAAAAGGGCTTCTCTTAGGGACCGGCCGAACTTTTCCTTGTCGAGTCTCTTTATATTCCACGAGGAGGTTTTGCGACTAGGAACATCCTGTCTTTTTCCTCCTCGTGTGTCTCCAATCGAGACTGAGAACTCAATGTACTGGTAGTCACTTGCGGTATATTCTTTAGAGACCCGCCAGTCGCTTATGCGGCTAAATAGTTTAGACGATGCGATCGTTAAATCTATAATTGATCCTATCGCACCTCGTCTAAAAGTCCATGTATTACCTCGGTTTACAGCCAATAAGTCGTTTCTGGAGATCATTTCTCCAATACGAATTCCTCTCTTGTCGAGTCTCGTCTCACCCCACTCTGGCGACTTTGCGTTAAAATCGCCAGTGATGATGACATCCAGCCTGGATTCTGTGAGGCTCGCTTCTAGGTCTTCGATATTGGCTTCGAAGTTTGTCAGTGGGTCGTTGGGTGAGAAGTAGCAGCTATACATACGTATATTAGCCACTTCTTCATTAAAATTACTAAATAATTTAATTGATTGTGATGAATTTTATATAAACATAAAAAATAATTAATTTTAATGTTAATAGAAATAATATTTTTTTCTTTTCAAATGTTTTCTGCGTGAAAGATATTTTTTTTCTATTTTTGGATCATAAACATTGTGAATTTCATTGACGTGAATATTTCAGGTTCACAGTCTTTTTGGGGATTTTAAAATGTGACAAAGGAATCAAAAGTGTTGTGAAGCAACATTTTGATTCGTTTTCTGTCTCTTTTGAAAAATAATGTCTCAATTTGAATCGAAAGTGTTCCGAAGCAACAGTTTGATTGGTTTTTTTCTCAATTTTGATATTCATAGAAAACTGTGGGTGTAATTCAGGAGTTCAGTCAAGTAACTCAATCTTCGCTCGGCTGAAAATTGTGAAGACAGTCAGTGGTATTAAATATGGGAAAAAATAAAAACTCAAAATTTCGATATTTTAAAAACGCTTCCTTAAATTAAATGAAAAAGCACAACTTTTTTTAATGTCTTTTTTATAGAGCGATTACACAGGCCGACAAGATTTACTTTCCAAGAATCAGACAATACTTTTCCGAAGGATTTCGACGTGCTGAATCCGAATCCGACCTCAAAAGGGACCCATCACGTCAGGTTTTCGAGATATTTTAACCTAAAAATGCAAAAAGCTTGTTTTTAGTTATATTTGATGTCATGAAACATCAAGAAATAATTTTTTTCTCTAAAAGGTCAATATTGAGCCTAAAAGTGCTACTCTTCCCCTTTAATATCCATTTTGAAAATTTAAAAAATCTTCTATTGTCTCTGAGTAATCGTTTATTGAATTTTCTGAGTTTGTCTAATACTTCGAAAACCAAGTAGAAATAGACAAAACTTGGAGAATAAAGCATAATTTAACTACAAACATCTAAATTTTAAATAGTTTTCAGTTTTTTCAATATAACTGAATACGAATTCAATATCAGATTGACTGGTTCAAAAATGGCATATTTTAGGGAAATACAATCAATTTTAAATAAATCGTCTGCCATATTGTATACGCCATTTTGAATTTTTGTGAATCTTATATTGAATTCGTATTCAGTTATATCGAAAATCCTCAGAACTATTGAAAATTTAGATATTTGTAGTTAAATTCTGCTTTATTATCAAAGTTTCTTTGTTTCTACTCAGTTTTCGAAGAATTCGACAAACTCAGAAAATTCATTAAACGATTACTCAGAGACAATAGAAGATTTTTAAAATTTTCAAAATGGATATTAAAGGGGAAGAGTAGCACTTTTAGGTTCAATATTGACCTTTTAGAGAAAAAAATTATTTCTTGATGTTTCATGACATCAAATATAACTAAAAACAGGCTTTTTGCATTTTTAGGTTAAAATATCTCGAAAACCTGACGTGATGGGCCCCTTTTGAGGTCGGATTCGGATTCAGCACGTCGAAATCCTTCGGAAAAGTATTGTCTGATTCTTGGAAAGTAAATTGAATCAAATTTTGTTGGCCTGTGTTATTTGTTACAATAAAAATTAAAAACTGAGAAATTTTTATTCTGAAATTCAATTAAATTTTAAAACAAATCGTATTATTTATAATACAAATTTAAATGAATTTGATTGAATTGACAGTCTTAAAATTTTTTTTATAATTTTATTGTTTATAATTTTTTTATTATAAATGATGTCGTGTCATCGATTGCGCTTGGTTATACTTTCAACGAGAAAAGTATGTGGGGAAGTTTTGAGTTCAGCAAAGTTGCAGTGACAAAGTTGTTCCTTATTATTTAAGGAAGTTTTTTGGAAAATTTCAAAAAAATTCGTTAAAAAATAAAAAAGTTATATAATTTTGAAAGAAGTACACGCTGCCCGTCGACTTCAACGTAAACTGTAAAGACGTGCAAACTAGGGTGATTGCCCCAGTGAATGAACACTTGGCGAAAAAGATAAATAACTATGGTTAAAAACTATTGTCTAATATAAAAATTGGAAATTAATAATTTAAATGATTCCTTTTATCAATTTATGCAAAAATTATGAAAAGTTATATTACAATTTTTTTATAATAAAATAAATTTTAAAGAACTTGCTGTTTTTGTGATCTTAAGGGAAGAATTTTAATTACATGATAGAGAGTGCATCTAAAATTAAAACGTATATTTTAGATAAAATTATTTAATAAAACATGCAAAATATGGTATCAAAAAAATTTTGAACCTTCAAAGTTTTATTTAAAAAATTTTTTACAACAAAATATTGATATAATTAAAGCTGCGGTTACACCTCTGCAGGCTGCCTGTCTGCGCAGGCAAGAGCAACGAGAGTAGTAGTAGTAGTACTCTTGTACTACAATATTATAGAAATTATGTAGATTTTTTTGACAAAATGCAGGCGAAATTCGACTCGAATTACTGGAAAAAGATAAAATTACAAACGAATAAATAAGATCGTCTTTTGTTTTGTTAGAAACTTCACGCTTTCAAGCGGATTTTTAAGATTAAAAGTTGATTTTCTCCTCCATTTTGTCAGAAAAATCTACATAATTTCTATAATATTGGAGGTTACTGATTTTTATTCTTTTTATTTTAATGCTTGGAGTTTTGCGCATCAATACATCGTAACTTAATCTTTCAAAAACATTGAGAACATTCTTCAATTTGCAATTGTTTAAAAGAATTGTTAAAAACAATTATAAATTTTCATTTTTTAGCAATTTAAAAAATATTTTAGGGGGAAAAAGTGTACTCATATATTTACCAAAAATCATAGATAACTTAAAAATTGGAGACAAAAATTTTCCAAGTGGCCGGTTTCACTTATTTTGACCCATAATAAAAAAAATGATAAACAATGAAATTTGTTTAAAAATTTTTAAGACTCTGTCAGTCTTAGGTGACCTGATAATTATTAATATATTTTATTGAATTATTATTTCATTATTTTTACTAATGAATTAAAAATATTTATTTCGGGAATTTTTTTGGGAAATTTTTGTGGTAATTTATGGAAATATAGAAGGTAATTGAAATAAATTTTGTCGGTAATTTGTGGAAATTTATTTAAGTAATTTATGGTAAACTTACCTGAACTATATGCACTAGGTTCTTCGTAATACGAAAGTCGGTGGGAATTCTGAGGTCGGTGTAAACTTTTTCAAAATGGTAAAAAGTCGTCCACCAAATGATTTAGTAATAATTCTACTAACAAATAGTAAAATTTTACTAATTGTTAGTAGAGCTGTACTAATTGTTTAGTAAAATTCTACTATAAATTAGTAGAACTGTTTTATTAATAGTCGGTAAAACAGCTTCACTAATTCATTTAGTGAAAAATGAAAAAGTGGAATTAGTGGAATTCTACTAAAACATTAGTAGAGTTTTATTAAAAATTAGTAATATTCTACTAATTGAAAAGTTGAAAAGTCGTTTATGAAAACTACTAAAAATTAGTAAAATTTTACTATTTCTTAGTAGAGTTCTACTAATTCCCTTTAGGAGAGTAAATAATTTTTTCAACATTTTTTAAATATAAATATTTTCTTATTTAGTAAATAATTACACATTTTACAAGCGCGCAACAATTGAAGCATCCGCAGCAATTGGTACAGTTACCTTATTTTTATTTTTTGAAAAAAGTATCATTAATTTTCAATCAGTTTAAAATGGATCTCATTCATATTGACCAAAACAATATAACTACACTTTATTTAACGTTATTTATAAATAATTATTTAATTTGTGGTAAAATACTTAAGGGTTGGTGGAGATTGTTTTGTGATTCCCTTATCAAATTTCTAACTTAAAATGAGGGAAAAATGAATAAATCAATTAGAATATTGATTTTTTTCTTAGATAAACTTAAGGGGACATTCCAGTTCAAAATTTAAAAAAAAATCGATTACTTTTTTTTCATTTTCAGATTTCTTATAGTGTCCAGAATACTCTCCTAAAATATTATTGCAAAATTCGAAGTAAAACAAAAGTTATACATTTTTATTCTTCGCCATGTCAAAGATGTTTTTGTATGCAGATAAGCAATCGAATGATTTAAATGTTCTCTCATTTGCATTTTTTAAAAAAGACAAACAAAAATGTATTTGGTGTTGCTGATCACAAATTAGATATCAAATTTTCAAAATTCAAAATGACGAATCCAATATGCCGAAAGAGAAAATTCAAAATCAAGTGGATTTGCTTAAAAATTGTTACTCGGGAGTTTTTGTGGTCGCTGATAACGAAACTGACATCAGTTTTCCAAAATTAAAAAAGGCAAATATCATATTTCTAATCAGCGACCCCAAAATCCCCCCAGTAACGATTTTCAAACAAATCCAATGATTTTGACAAAAAATTGTCTGCCATATTGGATCCGCTATTATAATATTAGATACAAAAGTAATTATTGGTTTCTGTTTTAAACATATAAATAACCTTTATACGTTGGAATTGTACAAATATATGAAAATTGTTTATTAGTTTTTCATTGCAACATGAAAAAATTCAAGTTCTGCGCTATGCGGAGAATGATTTATGTTTTAAAATTTAAAGAAATTTCAGAATAAAAATTTATCAGTTTTAAATTTTTATTGTAATAAATAATCGCTCTATAAAAAAAATGATATTAAACAAAAGTGGTGCTTCTTCATTTCCTTTTTTAAGGCGTTTTTAAAATATCGAAATTTTGAGTTTTAATTTTTTCCCATATTTAATACCACTTACAGCCTTCACAATTTTCAGCCGACCGAAGATCGAGTTATTTGACTGAACTCCTCAATTAAGTTTCAAATTAATTAATAAAAAACCACTGCACACAAAAAACCCAGTCTCATTTTTGTTGCATCTCAAAATGAGACTATGTTAAACGCCATAGAACGTGGCGCCACCTAAGAGTCTCATTTTTGTTGCAACTCAAAATGAGTAGCGTATGATACTCATTTTGAAACTAGGTTTTTTCAGTGTGCACTGAGAAAATTTTGGGGACGCTGCGGAAATTCATGAGAGTCGCTGGCGCTCTCTGTCCACGATTGGTAGCCGCTCCGAAAAAAGGCAACATCTACTCCTCACGGGGCTGATTCTGAATTTTGAAAGGTAAGAATCAGTTCCATGAGCACGGAGTAAAGTCCATGAGAACAGATTCTTACTTTTTTCCGGGCGGCTGCGAATCGTAGGTAAAGTTGCGCTCCAGCTCTTGATTTAACGCAGCAGTGACACCTACCGGAGCAGCATTGTCCCTAAAATTTTCTCAGTGTGGTTTTAAAAATTTGGAGTTGATCTTCTTTCAAGAAAATTATAAACTTTTAATTTTTTTTTGTCTTTCTTCGGAGAACAGAACGTAAAGGTTTATTTTGGATTCTAAGAATATATTTTTATTCTAAAATTTGTTGATTCTAATGAATTTTGTATTTTTCAGGAAAGAACAAAAAATGGGGAAAGACTACTACAAAATCCTGGGTATCAATAAGGAAGCCAGTGACGACGAGATAAAGAAGGCTTATCGGAAACTAGCCCTCAAGTATCACCCGGATAAGAATCGAAGTGCCGGTGCCGAGGAGAAATTCAAAGAAATTGCCGAAGCATACGAGGTACTGTCGGACTCGAAGAAGCGAGAGGTCTACGATCAATTTGGTGAGGAGGGTCTTAAGGGTGGAGCAACATCAGGCGGTGGTCCAGGTGGTGGCGGCTCCACCTACACCTTCCACGGGGATCCACGAGCGACGTTTGCTCAATTCTTCGGCTCAGCCTCACCTTTCCAGACATTCTTTGGTTTCGGCGGTCAGGGCAGTAATCGTGTCTTCCCCAATTTCCACGACGAGGACATGGACATGGACGATCCATTTGGTCTTGGAATAGGACCACAGAGACCCGGTGGCCAGGGCGGTGCATTCCGCTCGCATTCGTTCAATTTCGCCGGTCCAAATCAGGGTCGATCTGGTGGGAAAGATCGTTCACAGGACCCGGCAATCGAACACGATTTATACGTTGGTCTCGACGATATTTTACGGGGTTGCACGAAAAAGATGAAAATCTCCCGACGAGTGATACAGCCCGATGGGAGCACGAAGAAGGAGGACAAGGTTCTGACGATAAACGTGAAACCCGGCTGGAAGGCGGGGACGAAAATCACTTTTCAAAAGGAGGGCGATCAAGGACGCGGTAAAGTGCCAGCGGACATTGTATTCATCATTCGTGACAAGCCCCATCCATTGTTCAGGCGGGAGGGCAGCGATATTCGTTACACTCAGAAATTGTCTCTGAAACAAGCTCTCTGCGGTGCTATTGTCGAAATTCCAACACTCAATGGCGAGAAAATAAGTCTCAATTTAACGCGAGAAATTGTTAAGCCAAATATGGTGAAGAGGTTGCAAGGACACGGTCTACCATTCCCTAAGGAACCGTCGCGGAAAGGCGATCTTCTCGTTTCGTTCGACATCAAATTCCCAGACACATTAACGCAAAGTGCCAAGGATATACTCTACGACACTCTACCAAACTGATCAAATTCAAGAACTGGTAAACCACAATGAATGGACATATAAAAAAAAGTTTTTCTAATTTTTTTGTTGTTTCGCTCAACGAGACTGAAGACTCGTGTACATTCTAGTACATATTATAATAGACACACATGAGCCTAAAAAAATATTCGATATTTTTTTTTCTTTTTGCGATATTAAAAAATGAATTTTTTGGCTCGAAGACGAAACGCGAGTCTGTCGACGACTATTTTGTTTCTTCGGTAGAATTTCATTTTTAGGAATGAAAATGAATGCGTGGAAAAATCGTATGATTGTTGAAAGATATATTAAGTTAATATGAGTGGATATTTTTTTCGTGAGTATGACTCAGCGAATGAGTGAGAATTTACTTTTTTAGAGGCGTTTTAAAAACGTGTACAAGTGGTGCGTTAATGATTCAAGATTTATTTTGAGGAAAAAATCAATTTATACCATTTGTCGTGTTCAGTGTATAGACACGGTAATTTTTTTGTTGTTTACAAAAAAACGTAGTTCTTGTACTTTTTTCCGTTCGAAAATTGTCCACAAAAATAGAGATTTCAATAAGTTTTTTCCCTGTTTTGCAATGGGGGAATTTTTTGGAATTGCGACAGTATTTTTTGATGACTTTTTTTGACTGGTTGATTTAATTATTAATTACCGTGTTTCTGCCAGTGATTTTTTGTAAATTCTACAAAGCGAATTTGTATTAATTGATAAAGTGTTTTTTTCTTTGCGGAAAACTTTATAGTACTTTTCTTTTCACTTGAAGTTTTATTTGTACACTAAAATAAAGAGAACACTTTAAGTTATGAGCAGCTGTTGTTCTTCCTTATAAATTTACCTTTACTCCAAAACGACGTTCGATTATAACCGACGATTCCAAAAATAGCAAGTAGAGAGATGACGTAATGAGTCTATCTCTGTAGTTTCTCTTATACATTGCGAATTCATCAGCAGAGAGAGAGAGAGAGAGAGAGAGAGAGAGAAAGAGAGAGTTTTTTTCAATTGAATTTAATTTTCATTATCTACTATTTTAACAAAAATTTTCAAAATAATATAATTATAATGAAAAAAGTTTTTATAAAATTCTATGCAAACATTTAGTTATTTTCAAAATTAATATAAATTTCACAAGAATTTAATTATTTTACAATTTATTTATTAAAGTTATTGAATTTCAAAATGTTCGAATTTAAAACTTTTAATAATTTTAATTCTCAAGGAAAAATGTCAAAATTTTATCTACACCCAGAGAAATGGTATATTTGTCTTAGAACCAACTAGACTTTTTATTTGTTTCAAATAAATTTTATTTGGTTCAAATAAAATTTTATTTCACTCAAATATATGTTTTCTTTATGTCAAATATAAATTTTATTTAAAACAAATAAAAAGTCTAGTTGGTTCGGAGACAAATATACGTTTATTTAAGTCAAATAAAATATGTGTCCTGACGAGGTTAAAGGGACCTTACGCCCCAAAAAATTAATTTTTAGTTATTAATGAAATTATATCGATTGAAAAAATCTGGATAGAATGGTATCAATAACTCAAAATTAATTTTTTGGAACGTAAGGTCCCTTTCATCGCGTCATGTCAGGGCACATATATTTGGTTTAAATAATATTTTTCTCTGGGTGTTGGAACTGAGGAAAATTTAGGGATAAACAAAATTGTATTTTTAAGGCAATTTACTCACATGAACATAGATTTTAAATCTGAATACAAATCAGAATTCTATCACCATTTTTTGTTTTTTTGCCAGATTCAGGAATTTAGATATAATCTAGATCGATCGGATCTTCAGACGGAGAATTTAGGATCAAAGGAGCCAAAGTTGTGAGCAGAGGTTTGCCCTCCAAATCCAAACTGAAATATTTAATCATCTCGTCGGGGAATTTTGGAGGTTGAACATTTTGTGGATCAATATTGAAATAATTGTGATCGTGCAGAAAACTTTTGACAAATTGAAAATTCTCCGGTAGACAATGATGTTGACTTTCCGCGTAGTGAAAGTCACCAGGTCTCATTGAGTTCAACACGTGGCGTGTAATACAAGCAAAGTCACTCCGTCGACAGAATATCGCACACGCCATCCAAGGTCTCTCGATTTCATGTGACGCTTGCAATTAATTTTTTACTAAATAATCTACATTTCATTGTTGCATAGTCTTTGGCTGATTTTCGTTTTCTTTTTCAGAGTCTCTCGTCCCGGCAAAGTTGAACGTCGAGTGAGTTGCCCTCGCAGGAGGCGTTCTCACACTTCCGTTGTCTATTGACGAAACCGTGTGATTTCTGGATTTTTCCGCACGCCACTTGCTCCAAATGCCACTAGTAGGGAGCTGATTCGTATCGATGTTTGAAGACTGAAAAACTGGAACAGACTTCTGTGGAGCATTTTGTGCCCTGCAATGCTGGACCTGCGAGATAATAGCCAGTTTTGTGGGGACTCGTACACTGGAGCGATTGACAAGCGTTAGTCAGGGTGACAACATCCGCCTCTTCATCGCACAGGAATAGTTCGCATTGTCTCTTTGCCGTCCACTGTCTGCCGGCGAAATCTTTATATTTTTCATGATCGACAATTTGCGATGAGTCTGAATCCGAAAGGCAATTTTTCGTTTCGAAGAGATTTCTCGCAATTTCGCATTAAATATTAAAGTCAGCTTAATATGGAATTTTTAAATTTTAAGTTTAGGCTTCACACTCATCTATGAAAACTTATTATTTACTACTTTTTTAAAGATTTGCTACAATTCAGTTACTTTTTTTTAGATTTGTGACTTTAAAGGCTACATTTATCCAAAAAGAAATCAATTATTTAAAAAAATTGTTATTAAATTCTTTGCAAATTCAGTGATTTTCAAAAATAATGCAATTTTTTTACACAAGTTCAATTACTTAAAAAAACAATTTTCATTGAATTTTTTCAAAAATAAAATCAATTATTTAAAAGAAATTTTATAAAATTCTTCTTGAGAATTTAATTATTTTTGAAAATTATATTCCAACTCTTCGCAGAAATTCAATTTTTTTAAAGTTCCTTAAAACGATTCAATTATTTTAACAAATTTTTCACAATTTAGGGTAGAGTGGGGTAAAAAAGCCACATTTTTACTGTTGATGCTGTAAAATCTGTATTAAAATTTTTTTTCCTCAAATTTCCAATTGTTATTGAAAGTTTAGTTATTAAGCTTGAAAATTCTTGACGGAAATATTTTTTATCTCATAAAAGGACTTAGTTATAAGAGTTTTACGAAAGCAGTGTAAGTGGCTTTTTTGCACCATCTGATGGGGTGAAAAAGCCACCCTACGATTTTAGCAAAACATGTTATCAATTTAGGTATTTTTATAGTTTTCCTTTATTTATATGACAAATAGTCTTATTTGAAAAATATTTTAATAATTATGAAAGAGTTTTCAGCAAGCAAAATTGAAAATTATATAAGGTTAACCTGTTTTCGATTTGCACTGCCAATTTTTCGTACCTTTTTTAGAAGTTCTCTTTAAGTTTCACCACAGATAACATATTTCGTTGCAACCGTTTGTTCATTGTTTATGTTTTTAATGCACTTTGAACTACTTTTTCGTCGTGTTTAATTAATTTTATTAAATAAACACGACAAATTTGGTAAAATAAGAAGGTTAGTTTAAATAGAAAACAAGTGAATTTCACAAAATATTCAATGGATTTTTTGCCCTGGCTTTTTTACACCCAAGACTAGTTATTAAAAAAGCAAAACTAAATTTTTTATTCAGTTCAATTTCCAAAAATTAACATTGTACACGTTTTCGGTATACTTTTCTCCTCATGTACAAACATTTACTATTATTATTCGTTCACTTAATCAGATTGTAATATGTTTGAAAAGTTCCCCAAAATGCTTTTAAAAAAGCAACAAAAAATTAAAATTACAATAAAAACAAAATTAATTTAGATACAACATTCAAACTAGATTAAAAAATTGCGTATTACCTAATAGTACTTATATTCTAAACGGCTGATAAATCGGCTTAATAGCACTAGTTTACAAAGATTTTGACCTGCGGCATTTCAATATCATTTCATATGTAAAATAGAATACTTAATCCGAATATGAAGTCAGATAATAAGAAGGTAGAACAGTTTTTAAGATATACACTCGATTCTTGTTATAACGAATCTCGTTACAACGTTCTCTCGTTATAACGAACATTAAAAGTCTCGATACAACGACAAAAAAACACGTACGAATTTAAGAATTTAATTTTACCAAAATTTTGGTTAACTAAAAAAAACGACAAATTTAATTGACTCTTAACTTTATTTAACCTAAAGAATCTAGTGATCCGATTATTATTAAAAATACTTACTTTTTCTTTAAACTGATTCCATAATTCAAAAACTTTTAATATAAATAAACATACTTTACGAAAAATTTAGCACGTATTTGACATTTGAATAGAACGTGAAGTAGGATCCTCTCCTTTCGTCGTAATATCGAGATTTTGAAGTCCCGAGATCGTCGTTATAACGAGAATCGGGTGTAGCTAAATTTCAATTTTTTGAGTATCGACAAAAAATGGATTCACTAACTTACAATTTTTTCTGAATGTAGTGGATCGATTTTAGATTTCTTTGAAGCTAATTAAAGGTTATTAAATTTTCCATAAAAATATTTACAAGATTTTTAATTGGACTGACCATTTAGGAGCAATTTATACATTGGTTTGAAATTTTTCATTATACACAACAAAATTTTTGGAAACGATTGACGTTTTTGGTTAATTACGTCATAAAAAACGTGTTTACTTCAGGTTTTCTTTCACTGACGTCAAAGTTCAATTTGTTAGGAAGAAAATAAGCCATCGCAGATTAAAATTGAACTGAAAATGTAGAAGATATAAGCACCTAAGGGGTCTACGCACTTTAGACGCGCTAAAAAATGCTATTTTTGTAAATTTTATTTAGCTTTAAATTGTAAATATTTACAAATAATGTGAGGTTTTACACATAAATGAATACACTCTTGAAGTGCAATAAAAAACCTGCTTAAATTTTTTAATATATTTTTTAATTTAAAAATAATATTATAAAATGTGAGCCGTTGATGAAATTTTCATCATGGAAGGTCGAAAATAGAAAATCCAAACGGAATTAGATTCATCATGTTCATAGGCATAGCGCAAATCCAGAGCTTTAAAAATGTTGGTTACCGACATAATACTGCATACCAGTAGTGGCGCGACATTGCAGTAATAATGTCGTAGTTCTATTTAGATATGTAAAAACCAATAAATAAGTAAACTATTACCGTTCCTTCCATGAAAATTTGTGAAATGCACAAAAAGACCCTTTTTTACACGTTAGAGATCTCCTTAAGGTCATGTTATTCAGTGGGAAGTTTTTCCATAGTAAAGTAAATGAGGCACGTGACCACTGAATAACATAACCTTAAATATAATAATAGTACAATTTAATAAATTTTTTCATAAAGTAATTTTAATTTTCTCCAGTCAGTACTGCGCCAACATTGGGTCAGTACTGAACTTTTATTACTGGAACAACTATATTTATGTAGTAACGGTGCATTATTGCAACCATTTCCACGTGAATTCAGGCACGCTAGTGTTGGAATTACAGGGCTAGTGAGGTACTGAACCATTTGTCAGAAATTGTACTAACACGGAATATTTTCATTGGGATTAATCTGATTACATCGACAGTAAAAAACTGTAAATAATAAATCTGACTTTAATAACAAAGTAAAGTCAACCAAAAAAATGTTGTTTTAATAGACAATCTAAGAAGCATTGCCAATATTCACTATAAGTGAAATAGCAAATAAATTCGTAGAATTATGTAAAACTACATTTTCTATATTTTAACTTAAGTGCTTATATCTTCTACATTTTCAGTTCAATTTTAATCTGCGATGGCTTATTTTCTTCCTAACAAATTAAACTTTGACGTCAGTGAAAGAAAACCTGAAGTAAACACGTTTTTTATGACGTAATTAACCAAAAAAGTCAATCGTTTCCAAAAATTTTGTTGTGTATAATGAAAAATTTCAAACAAATGTATAAATTGCTCCTAAATGGTCAGTCCAATTAAAAATCTTGTGAATATTTTTTATGGAAAATTTTATAACCTTTAATTTGCTTTAAAGAAATCTGAAATCGATCAACTACATTCAGAAAAAATTGTAAGTTAGTGAATCCACTTTTTGTCGATACTAAAAAAATTGAAATTTAGCTATATCTCGAAAACTGTTCTACTTTCTTAATATCTGACTTCATATTCGGATTCGGGAGCAAATTTTACATAAGAATTGACAGTAAAATGCCGCAGGTCATAATATTTTTAAATTTTGTAAACTAGTGTAGTTTTTAAATAAAACTCAAATGGTTTTTTTACACCATAGCTTTTTTACCCAACTCTCCCCTAATGATTTTTCATAAATTTGATTTTAATAAATATTTTCCCAAAAGAAATAAAAATTATTTAAGATAATATTATAGATAATATTAAATCTCATCTCAGGATTTGGATTATTTTTAACTCCATTTTTTTATTTGAAACATAACGGGACATGCCCTTTTGTACAGAAGTACTATAAAGAATAAAATTACAATAGTAATTACAAAATTTCATAACTAAAATCTAGGCTGGCTCAACATTATCAAAACTTAAAACTAATCTACGCAATGCCATGGTAAATCTCTGTAAATTATTATCAAAAAAATTAATTCGATCTGAGATTGTATTAGCCTCTCTACTAATCCTACAAATAAGTTCATTATTTCCATAATTCGTTCCATGAAAGTTTGCTCGGAAGGGTACAAAATGTCTAGTAATTCTAGAAGGAACAGCTAAATTAACCATTGATAAAAAAGCAGGACACAAAATAAACCCATTCAAAATTTTATATAAAAACAATAAATAAATTATTAAAATGAAATCTTGACAAAACCAAAGGAACATTCAGCAAACTACGAAGATCATTATAATCATGGGCATGACTGTCAAATGGTAAATTAAGTTGCCTTGCAGCAAACCTCAAAAATCGATTCTGGACTCTTTCAATTCTGACAATATTAAACACATATATTGGTGACCAAATAACAGAAACATACACAAGAATCGTTCTGACAAGCGTAAAGTATGATACTCTTAACACATTAATACTATGAAAAACCGATGCTGTTCTCATTACAAATCCTTAAGATTTAAGGGCTTTCGAAACCACTCCAGATATATGATCATTAAAAGAAAAATCGTTAGTAAATACTAACCCCAAATCTGATATTTTAGTTCTTCTAAGTATTTCTAGAATTCTTAAAATCTTATTGATGAAGTAATATAATAAGATATTTTGGTTTCTCCACTGGGTTAGAAAATTTGTTATTGTAGTGAATATTATATATACAGTGTGACGGGAAAGTCATTCTGACGTTATTTCAAGCCAAATATTGATGAAATATCTTTTAATAAAGGTAAGGGATGTAAGGTCAATAGTTCGCCCCTGCGACCTTACATCGATTGAAGCGCCAATAATTCGGTCAATTGACGCATTACCAAATTTTCAAAAAGTGCCACGTTACTCTTTGTTCGACCGTATAGAAGCTTTGATTACTTCTTGTATGTGAATGTTTGATTTTAAATTTGTTCGACGAAATTTGTTAAATTGAGAGTGAACGACAAGAGTCGATATTTGATCAAAATTGCACGTAAGTGATTATTGTTTTCTTGATTTTGTTTAATAAAACATGTTCCTGGAAGTCGCTTGATCTTTATTTTTATATTATTTTGTTAGGGTTCTTTGCTTATTTTAAATTTTGTGTTTTGTTAATTTCTTAAAAATTGACTGGCGTCCGCGTATTTAATATTTTACTATTTGCCAAATAGAGCTCCAGCAACTCTGAACCCGGTCGCCGTGGATGAGAATAGAATTTCTTATTGATCAAATGCTATTTTAATAGTGGTTTTCTTTTGTTTAATTTATTCTATTCTTCTCATTTGAAAATTCTATTCGTCTCATTTGGCGCCCAACGTGGGGCAACGTTGGATTTTTTTTAACAAGTGATTTTTTATCAATTAATAAAATTGTTCTAAAGCGAAAATTTTGAAAGAAAATAATTTTGAATATTTGGTGTGTTGAAATATTGTTATAAGTGTTTAATTTCGATACTTTTGATGAAAATTATTTTCGTTTGTTTGTTTGTATTATGTTGCGCGTAACCTTGAATGAAACTCATGTCCAAACGTGCTTGAAAAGCGACAATTCAGGAAATTGACGATTTTATTTGAATATTATTTTGTCGACGATTAATTTGAAATTAATTATGTCATTTTTTTGAAATTTTGTGAACAATTGATAGAAGTTTTTTACTGTCTGACAATTGGATTTGTACGAATTTTTGTTGTTGTTTTAGTTAGAATTTTGTTTTGATTTTAATTTCGGCTGCTATGAGTCAGCTTTTGGATTTTTATGTCACCGTAAATTATTGAATTTTGTCAATTAAAGCAATCTCTTGCTGTCGGCAACTGTTTTGTTTCTTGATAGAATTTGGTTAACGCAATTTTATTGATGAAAATTTTCTTTTAATGGAAAATTGATCAAGTTGACGATGGCTCGAGGCATGTTCGCAACTATTTTAAATTTTTTGTTGCATTGAATTTTGTTTTGATAATACAAGATCTTGCTCTTGTTGTCAAAAATATTTTTGTTATTTTATATTTTTATTATGATTCAAGATTTTACTCTTGTCATAACATTTGATTTTGTTATTTAGAGATTTTGTCTAGAATGTTTTTTTTGTATAGAAACCGAGAAAAAGTGGATTTTTTTTGCTAAGTTAGATCTTGCTCTGCTGTCGGGTTTTTGTACGGGAAGGAATTTATTCTTAAATTTCGATTTAATGATTCATAATCTTGCTCAGCTGTCACGGGAAGTATTTTTGAACTAATCAGTTGTTTAAAAAATTTTTTGTTGTTGACTTGAATACATTGATTTTTTTTCTCTTTAATAATTGGCAATAACAAACAGCTGATTGCTCAAATAACCAAAGTTACTTTGTGATCTTGTCTCGGGCCAGAATGCAAATAACCCAAATCAGCAAAAAAATGATGTGCTAAGACATTTCATTCAAAGTTGATTTAAGACCACCGTGTAGGGGATATAGTAAAAATGGTACCCCCCCTCTTTTCATTACATCTGCTATGCATCGACGAATGGACTCGTTAGAAGAGGCAGTGCTTGCATTGACAACTAAATGCAATCAAGTTCTAAATGTAGTAAGTTTTCGGGGTAATTTGCGTTCCGAAAGGGGAGAAGCGCGAATAGCAGAACAATTTTTTTTCATCTGACGAAGAATTAGTCAATATTCATTAGCGTAAAAGTAAACAACTGCAAATTAACCCTCGAGCTTCGACTGATCATACTCGAAATGAACAATTATTTCAAGATCGCGATGGTTTAAATTTGGGTCGACAAGACGAACAATTCGGAAATGATTCAAGACACGTACGTTTCGAAGGAGCTCCTGTATTCTTAAATGAGAATTCTCGATCTATCAATGACGGAACGGGGGGCGCTGGGAACTCGCGTGAGAACATAGAACCGAACAATAATAATAACGTAATTCCTCGCTTAATCAAAGTAATGATTAGTAAACCGTTAGCAGAAGGGACTTTTACCGACGAAGAAATTCTCGTAACGGAAGATCGGTATCGTCAAATGATCTTGGTATTTGGTAAATAAAAAGAATTGGCGAACATGGAAAGATTTTGAGCGCGCATTTCGCTTTGAATGGGGCGTTAAAAAGGACGACGCCGACCTTCTTCTCGAAGTTCGTGATCTAAAGGTAGAAAGAGCGGAAAGCCTAGCAGAATTCGCATGTAGAGCTCGTTTAGTATTTAAAAGAATGCAATACCCTCCAGGATTTAGAGAACAACTTAAGCAAATTTTGTCTAAATTTAACCCTCGGTTAACATTTGAAATTTTGAAGATACAGTTTGCCTCATACAGGTACTCGTGTCTCTCCGTTTTTCTTGAATCACGGTCACGAGGCTATAGCTATGCGAAATTTAAAATCAACCGAGACCGAAGAGAGCATTGACGAACTTGCCGATGACGCGACTAAGACTTGGATTGATCATATGAAGATCATTGACAAACTATGTCACAAAATTGAGAATAAATCACAAATTTATTCTGAAAAGCGACTAGCCAGGTCGAATGCTGATCGAGAAATGTCAGTTGAACTTAAGGTGGGCATGGAGGTTTATTATCCGAACAAAAAGCTTAGTAATAAAGCAGAAGGTTATTCTTCGAAGCTGGCTCACCGTTACTTAGGCCTCGTTTTAATTTGAAAAATTTATGGTCTGGGTACAGTCCAATTGACAGATAAAGTTGGTAAAATTGTTGGCAAGTGTTAAGTTTCGAATTTGAAAATACTACGTCGAAGTTTGCGATTGTTATAAGATTGTTTTGTAGATCGATTGTAAGCGAAGACATCTTGCGGAATCATCAACCTTGTTCCGGGGAGATCACATGAATTCTGGTCTGACTGAATCGCTTGTTGAGTTCAAGATAGCTTCGAAAGAAACGTCGGCGGATAATTATGCGGCTGTCATTGCTTTTGCAGTAAAAATGGAGCCCTTCTCATACACCTTGAAGAATGTTCCAACTTTCGACGAGGCTCTGGAAAAACTCGGAGTGTCAAAATTGATCATTCAAAAGTATCAGTCTTCACCAAATTACATGACCAACTACAAAATTTTGTCCGATAAGTTATTGAAAGGGCTTATTAACAGGACGGCAGAATTGCAGATCAGGAAGAGGCCTTGATCTTATTGTGTCTGTGGTGCTGACAGATTCGAAACCAACGACTACATCTTCCCATATGTTGATTGACTTCGTCTGAATTATACAACGATGACAAGAAAATCAATTTTGAGAGATCAGATGATCAAGGAGGCACAAGAACTTCGAGGCACGGTCAACGATAGTTTTGCATTAAATCGAACTAGACCAAATTTTTGGCCAAGGAGAATGCTTTGGTTGTTATTGAAAACCCTGCAAATTCAACTGTTTCTGGACTTCATCAATTGGCGAAAGTGAAATAAAAGATAGTTAACTACACCTTTTGCTAATTTGACACTTGATAAAGTGATGAGGCTCAGACCGGAATCAGCAGATGGATATTGGGTCATCGTATCAGCGTTTACATGCTTGCGTTCAAACGCTGCGTTTTGCGTTGAATAATGTGATAGAAAAAGAAAGACATATACTTCTATCTTTCTTACACTCATTGTTCAACGCAAAACGCAGCGTTCGAACGCAAACATGTAGACACAGCCTCAAGTTGGATGCATCGAATGATCATAACATCTTTGTGAATAGGAACTTTTACCAGAGAAACAAAATATGGTTGTGATTTCGATATTGATCTTTTGTATTCTTTTCTATCATTGTATTGCATTTGTTGATGGTCTAATTTGCGTTGCATTTTCTTTGATAAAATATTTCGACTAAATAAGAATCAATTTTGACCAAGGGCACTACTAAAGTTTCCTTTTATATTTTGTATCTATTTAATGTAACTTTTAATTTCTTTTTACAGATTATTATTACTTCATAAAAAATTTTGTTTTTTAATATGACCCTTGGTAACTTTGATATCTTATTAACCCAAATATGACATTTCTTAGTTAACTGAACAGGAAACTTCCAGGAATGTTTAAATATCTTAATTTTTAGAAGCAAGAATAATATTAATCTAATTTTTCTTACAGACATTAATCACTATTATTTTACTTGTCTTATTTTGTATTGATTATCAATTTAATTGTTCCAGATTAATTAATTGTTTTTATTTTAGTTTCAAGTTCTCATTTTCCTTGATCTAACGTCATCTCTGAAGGGGGAGAATGTGACGGGAAAGTCATTCTGACGTTATTTCAAGCCATAAATTGATCAAATATCTTTTAATAAAGGTAAGGGTTGTAAGGCCAATAGTTCGCTCCTGCGACCTTACATCGATTGAAGCGCCAATAATTCGGTCAATTGACGCATTACCAAATTTTCAAAAAGAGCACGTTACTCTTTGTTCGACCGTATAGAAGCTTTGATTACTTCTTGCATGTGAATGTTTGATTTTAAATTTGTTCGGCGAAATTTGTTAAATTGAGAGTGAACGACAAGAGTCGATATTTGATCAAAATTGCACGTAAGTGATTAATGTTTTCTTGATTTTGTTTAATAAAACATGTTCCTGGAAGTCGCTTGATCTTCATTTTTATATTATTTTGTTAGGGTTCCCCAACGGTACCTACCCTGTGACCTTTGCTTATTTTAAATTTTGAGATTTGTTAATTTCTTAAAAATTGACTGGCGTCCGCGTATTTATTATTTTACTTTTTGCCAAATAGAGCTCCAGCAACTCTGAACCCGGTCGCGCTGGATGAGAATAGAATTTCTTATTGATCAAATTTTATTTTAATAGTGGTTTTCTTTTGTTTAATTTATTCCATTCTTCTCATTTGAAAATTCTATTCGTCTTAACAGTTTAATAGAAGAGTATCAATATAATGATATTAAACGATAAATTAGAAATTTGTTTCTCTGTCCAAATTAATTTTTAAACCATTAGTAAAATTACATGAAAAATAAAAATAAAAGGTCTGAATGAAATAAGATGTTTTAAACGTTATAGAAACTGAATAAGGCACAATACTCTAAATGAGTTTAACTTAAAAATTCCACACACAAAAAATTTGCTGAATACATAACACTGAAGAGAATAATGACAGAAGAATTAAGCCAAAACTAGGTATTACAGTTGGATTGGCTAACTGTTTACCCGCCAATCTGAAGTGTGTGAGTAGAAGTACGTTTGCGGGGAGGAATTTTAATGGAATTCCTCGAAAAATGTAATTATTTTTAAAATTTCTAATGAAATTTGTCAAAAAATTCAATTATTTAAAAAAAAATTTATATAATTTATTTCCTAAAGTAAAATTGGCTATAACTTTTGTATGTTTTTTTTGCTTAGGGACTTTTAGGAAATCTGTCTACAGATACCTTGGATTCCGCACTCCAAGGTTATGTGGGGTTGGTAATTTTACAGAAATTTTTCAAATGGCTCTTTTAAATATAGCGAATTTAAAACGCGTACTGTAAATATAATACTTTCAATGGAGCAATTTCACAAATTTTTGTACTTTTACTACAATGAAAAAGGGTCTGAATATTAGCTAAATTCAGTGTGGCAAGATCACTACAGCGTTTGTAACTTATACACGAAAAAAAGTACGTGAAATTTTCATTGACCTGGTACTTGACATTTGGATACGACACAAAATACTAGAAACAGTCTAGTACTTTTGCATGAGAAATTGAACATGAACATTTACTCAAAACGAGAAAAACATACATGTACAGGTTCCTGTATAAGATTTTGTACAAAATCTTGATTCAGTTTCTTGTGCTAAAATGGTACAGTTTCTGCGATTGAATGTTACAAGTTTTCCTGCTGAAAAAGTACAAGATCTCATACGGTAATTTTCAGTACGGTAACTTGGAAATTATGAAAAAATTGTACATTTGAAAAATTGTAATTAAAATTTTTTGATGTTAGTTAAATTGCCGTAAATATTTTTAAATTATTAGTTAAATTTACAATTAATTGAAGATTTTGTCAAATTTAATTAAAGATTCATACTACCCTGAAGTAGTATAAGGATACCAAACGAAATACATTATAAATGGGCCAGAGTTCGATACCCGGTTCGTAGGTGAAAAATACCGAAAGGAATACTATCGTGTGTGAGAACGAAACTAATGTGAAATCTGGTTAAGAGGTTAGTGCGCTTTAAAAATTTGCTTCTAGTTTTAATGGTATGGTTGAAATACCCTAACTGTTGGACTGTTTCTACTCCAGCAATACTATATAGGTAATATAACATAAATCATGCCTGTACCTTCTATTTTTTTCATTCAGTGTAACATCTCAGCTTTCAATTAAAACAAAGTACGCCCTAATATCACTTATACTTTTTTTCTAGAACAATGTTTTTGGACAAATGCACAGTGAGTTATTTCGCCTCGTGCCGGGGCGTATTGAATCAGCAATGAAATTATAATTTTGATCATGAAATGTTATTTAATATCGACAATTTTAGTTTCCATTGTACGTTTATAACAATGAATATTAAAAATGAAACATATTTAATTTAGGCTTTAAATATTTTCATGCAATTTTCAAATTTTAAAAAGTTGTAGCAAAATGAAAAATCCTTACTTAAAAAATCTATTCTCCAGTTATTTTTTTTTATAAAGGGTTATCAATGGTACTTATTAATATATAAATTACAAGAAATTAAACTTGACAGGATTATTATTATTATATTATCAATACCGTCCCACATAGCACAATAATTTCTTGCAAATTTGCGGCAAGTTTTCAAAGCCAAATTCGAAAACTTGCCTGTCAAATTTGCAGCAAACTTGCGGCAAATACTAAAATGTCCGTTTGGTGGCAAGTTTGTAGAAAATTTGCATGCCCTGTAAAAAAAAGTATTGGGAGGTACGGGATTCCGCATTGGGAGTGCCAAGCTGCTAATGCGATATTCGCGAAATAGCGCATTGGGTGTCGTGGTGAATGCGCAAATCAAGGGGTCCCAATGCGGTGCAAGTTATAAGCTTAAAAAAAAGAAAATACTTGACAGGAATAATAAATGAATGGCATTAGAGAAAAATGCTAGGTTAAAGAAATGAGAAAATACTAATAGTGAGTGTAAAATTTAAACTTTAAGAGAAAAAGGTAAATATGTGTCCAATGCGGCCTAAACTGCTTTCAATGCATTACACAATCGGTACATAGTGCAAGTCGCCAGTAGAGGGCAGAAGCATGCAGAGCGAATCGAGCGAACACAGTGGCCCAGCTGACATACGATTTGCATTACATTACTTTCCAATTTTTTATTTTATAACCGCGTTTCTGCATGAATCTAAACAATATTTTCGATTATTGTAATTTAGAAGATGCTGACCAATTGTACGTTGACAGATTTAGTGAAAAGTGCCTGTGTTCGGAGACAAATGTGCTAGGAAATGTTTGTTTACCTATTTCACATCATACAAACCAGTCAAAGTTCTTTTGCTGTGGCGCATTGAAAGCAGCCTATGCCGCATTGGACTCATATTTGATAGTTCAACTTACCTTTTTCTCTTAAAGTTTAAATTTTACACTCACTATTAGTATATTCTCATTCCTTTAACCTCGCATTTTTCTCCACTGCCATTCATTATTTATTCCTGTCAAGTATTTTCTTTTTTTTAAGCTTAAAACTTGCACCGCATTGGGACCCCTTGATTTCCGCATCCACCACGACACTCAATGCGCTATTTCGCGAATACCGCATTGACAGGTAACTCGCAATGTGGAATCCCGTACCTCCCAATACTTTTTTTTTACAGGGTGGCAAGTAAATGTTAAATGCATGCGCAGTAGTTTTCTATGACATCTAGGGCTGCGCACTACATTTATGTATTTCTGCAATTTTGTTATGCAAACTTGCCACCAAACGGACATTTTGGTATTTGCCGCAAGGGTGCTCCAAATTTGCAAGGTAAGTTTTCGAATTTGGCTTTGATAACTTGCCGCAAATTTGCAGAAAATTATTGTTCTATGTGGGGTAAGTATTAAAGAAAAGTTGTCAATTGTTCTTTAAGAATAAATGTTTAAAGCTCAAAACCTGTTATACAAATGTTTTTTACAAGTAATTTTGAAAAAGATATAACAAACAAACAAAGACTTGAACAATTTACTTTCAAGCGTCAAAATCACTTTTTCTACCATATTTTTAACAATAATAAATGACTAACAATGAAACTTGGTACAAACTTACAGTGTACCAAGTACATTATTTTAATCAAAAACCGAAATTTCTCTGATTTACCACTTTTGAATAAATTGAAGTGACCCATTACGCCGCTGATACATTACGCTCCGGTCTCCCCTAGTTTAAAATGCAAAAAAGTTAATAAAAAAATTTTTTAATAATTTTTTATTTATTTACTCCTTTCTGAGAAAAATTTTATTAACATATTTGGATTCCTTATGAATTCACCTTTAATTGCAATTTTAAAAAAATGATGGAGACTCAATTGGTTCCGGAGAAATTGAAGTTTTTGTAAAAAAGCATACTGCATATAGGTCGCGTAGTATATTGCCAGAGTCGTCCATTGCTCTAATAGCAAATAGGTCTTTTCTTTACAAGAACTTCAATATCTCCGGAAGCATCAATTCTTTTAAATCTCCATCAATTTTTTTAAATTGCAATTAAAGGTGAATTCATAAGGAATCCAAATATGTCAATAAAATTTTTCTCAAAGAGAAGTAAATAAATAAAAAATAGTTTTAAAATTTTTTTTTGCATTTTAATTGGAATAAAAAATGCTCTTACACGGAAAAATGATGACACGTCAGTAACACCACGTTCAATATAAGTTAAAACTTTTGACATCGTATCAAAATCAAAAACATCATCTCCCGACATTGTTAATTTCGTTACAAAGAAACAAATAAAAAACACTGTTTATCACCGAACTTTACGAGACAACTACAAAATATCAACTAAAGGCAAACCAGCAGACACTCCGTCGCACAAATTAACAGGAAATATAGATTACATTACACAAATCATCAAAATGCTAACAGTCAAGAAGAATACATTTTCTTAATATTTTTTCTTAATATTATTTAGATACATTTCACATTTTATTACTCTTGATAAATAAATAATTTCCTACATTATTTTTTTATAATTCATACAAAATATATTAAAATCAAGCAAATAAAACTGTCAAGGGACGACAGCACAGAAAAAAGGGGGGTATAGGGGTAGAAAATCAGAAATTTTCAATTTTTTTTAATTTTATTAATTTTGTTTGTCATTTTTTTTTAAATTTTTCTGCAAAAATTATATAAAAAAAAACATTGTCAGGAAATAAAAATTAACATTATTTCTTTAAGAAAATTTACAATATTCAAAACCAACACGAATCATTTAACTTATTTAGAATTTGATGAATGTAATTTAAGGGGATGCACCACCCCCAACTTTGACCCCTTTAAATTTGAATTATTAAAGTAGGTTATATTTTTTTTCTTGCACCATTTTTAACCCTAAAATATATAGGATGGTCCAAAATTTGAAATTTTAATTTTTGAAGAGGTTAGAATTTTTATCTTTTCACTAATTGCATATTTTTGCAAATCCATGTGAGAAGTTGTTTAAAGCTATAAAATAAGTTTCGAAAAAAATTTGCGTTAAAAAATATTGAAAATTGTAAGAGAAGATTAACTTTGAATGTTCAAATTTTACAACTTTTGACATATTTACAAAGTCCTAGACCAATAATCTTTTTGAGAAAATCAGTATTTACAAAAATTTATTCCCTAAATGCAAAAACCTATCGAATAGCTTATTTACTAGGTTAAAATTTTAACATCTGTCAAAATTATTTTATTTTCTAAGTTATAATTTTGACAGATGTTAAAATTTTAACCTAGTAAATAAGTTATTCGACATGGTTTTTGCATTTAGGGAATAAATTTTTGTAAATACTGATTTTCTCAAAAAGATTATTGGTCTAGGACTTTGTAAATATGTCAAAAATTGTAAAATTTGAACATTCAAAGTTAATCTTCTCTTACAATTTTCAATATTTTTTAACGCAAATTTTTTTCGAAACTTATTTTATAGCTTTAAACAACCTCTCGCATGGATTCGCAAAAATATGCAATTAGTGAAAAGATAAAAATTCTAACCTCTTCAAAAATTAAAATTTTAAATTTTGGACCATCCTATATATTTTAGGGTTAAAAATGGTGCAAGAAAAAAAATATAACCTACTTTAATAATTCAAATTTAAAGGGGTCAAAGTTGGGGGTGGTGCCTCCCCTTAAATAAAATTAGCATATTTTTGTTTGTTTGTTAAACAAATATTTTTAATATAAAATTGAATTTAAATTTAATATTTATCATTGTTATTATACTTAATAAAAAATTAGTGACATATAGGTTATTTTGTAAAAATTATTTCATGTAAAGGTACCAAATTTCATATTATTCAATGAAAAGAAAGTCATTCTTTTAAACAAAAAGCATGAAATAATTTGTAATTTTATTTTCGTCTAAAAATAAAAAAAAAATAAATAAATCAAATGACAAATAAAACTTGGTCTCGACGAAACAAATTTCTTTGAAAAGCACAAAATATAAAAAAAAAATTTTTTGAACATTTTTTGTTTAAACAAAAGGACGAATTTAAAAAAAAATTACAGTAGAAGTTAAACAAATTGTTACAGTCAATTTAATTTTTGCAATTAATAAATTATCTCGTTTAAAAAAAAAAAGAAAATCTATTTTATGTATTCTATGTTTAAATTCCAATTAATTGTATGATAAATAATAATTTATATAACCTTATAAAACGCATAAAACACATACGTCATCAATTAAATTGTATAAAATACTCTGTAGTAAATAAAAAAAAGAGAATTTTATCGCATGTACATTGAAGTAAGACAAACAATATCTAGTTGGTAAAAACGTATTACTATATAAATAATTAGAATTGTTTTATACGTTTAACCTTTTAGTTAGCATAAATTAAATTTTTTTTACCATGCTCGATCTTAATAATTTAAAATACAAAAATTACTTGTCTCCAAACATCGATAAATTTTCAGACTATTATTATTGTTATCACTATTAATGAAACGAAAGCAAAACTTTATAATCGTAAAAATCTTCCTAAAAAAAAAAGAGGAAACGAATTTTTTTTTAAATTTAGAACCAAAAGTTTGCCTCTGTTTATGAAAAATATCACTTATTTTCAGCAAAATCAGCAAACTAAATGATGTAAAACCATTGAAACAAAGATTATATGTAAACTTTACAAGTTATATGTTCAACATAAAGCTGCCAAGGGACGTCAGTCTGAAAAAAGGGGGGTATTTGTTACGTATGAAATTCGTAACGATTTCTAATAATTTAAAAATGTTTAATTAAAAATTATTTATATTTTATAGACTATTTAAAAAATTGGGAATTTTGTAATTAGGTTAAGTACACACAAAAACAGACATTAAAGGGCAGACAAAACAACTCAACATCGATACAAGATTTTCAAATTCATTTCTATTAATTAAATTAGTAATTAAATAAATTTCTTTGGTTTAATTATTGTTTGAATATTTCAATTTTAAAAGAATCAATACGAAAGTCATGGACAAAACACATTTTTCAAAATGAAATTGATTAATTTTGAAAGAGTATTTTTCAAAGGAAAAACTCTACATGTGTTAGTTGAAAATACACAGTAAAGAAACTTACACATTAAAGGTATAGTGAATTAAGACTATTGAACTCGCATTAGCCAATTTCTGGAATGTGCAAGCTTGCGAAAAGCATGCTTGGCAACAAAATAAGTTCAATGAGCTGTGTGTAACAGTCTCCCCACTATTAATATTTTTACGAAATTTCAAGGTGTGTCCATGATTTCAATTAATTTAGTGAAGAATTTGACTTGGTTTCTTCTGCAACAAGGTTGTATATATCTACCTTGTTGCTCCCGGAAATTAAGAGTTTTTCTTTTAATTACATATATCTATATATTTTCATAAAGTTTTTGGAAGATATTGTATTTTATTTAATTCGAGATTTGGAGTTTATTTAATGTGTTATTGATGTGATTAAATTGTTATAGAGTAATTGCTTAAAGAAAAATAAAGTGAAGTTAAAATATAATTAAAGTAAACCAATTGGATATATTTTTAAATCAGGTGAACACAAGTTTTGAAAATATTTTGTTTAATTATATTGATCAGGATTAAAGAAAGGATAATATTTTTCTAAGTGTAATTTTTAAAAGAAATATAAATATATATGTGAAAAATAATTTGATTAATAAGGAAATCAAGGAAATTAATTAATGAAAAGTAATCGAAATCTCAAACAGATACAAACTAAACAATTCTTTCTGGAGGAGTAAACTGAGATTTTTTGGGTATTGAATTACACATATTATTATCATACTGGTGAGTTGTAAAACTTTGTCCTACACATTACACTTTACATACATAAAAATTGATTATTAACATATGTTATTGTGTAGAGAATTATCAAACTTCAATTTTGTAATTAATAATTAATAACACACATATAAATCAATAATTAACATTCTGTTTCAAATATATACAAATTATTATAATAAACTATATTTTATCTTTTATTTTATCTTTATATTTTTATCTTTTGGTTTTTTTTTATTTTATATAATTTTTTCGTAAATACCGTCTATTCGGAATTGTTGAAATAAAGAACAATTTAAGAAAGGAATTCACTACCTTAGAATATTTTATTTCCGAAGGGCGAAAACGTCTATCTGAGGATATCTGAATATTAATTTAGTTCTTTCTTTAATTCAGAAAAGTAATTTTTCCAAACAATTAAAGCAGAATTTTGTTTGTAACTAGATTTATTAAATTATTAATAAATAATTAAATTCATATCTAACAATAGAACTATATTCCCACAAAGTTTCACGAAAATCGGCAAACCCTTGCAAATATTTCTGACGTGAAAAGCCTTTATAATAAATTTTATTTTGTAAAGAATTTTATTTTTCACTTTAAAAAATTAATTTTACACAGATTTTTGAAAAATCCCAACTAAACATTTGGAAAAGAACTGATCTTTATAAAAATTTAGAATTGAAAGCTGGATAATAAAGGAATTAAGTGAATATTTTTGATAGAAATCATAAAAAGTCAGGGAAATACTAAATCAAATTTTTTTGAATCGAGTAAAACAATTTTTTTAGTCGTCAAGTTTAATTTTTCAATAATTGCTGTTGATATTTTTTACTACTTGTTTCTTTTTGTCTTAAAGCTACTTTTTCGACTATTTTTGAATTTTCAATCTATTAAAGCGACTTCTTTTCTGCCTTAATTATTATTAAAATTATTGTTGTTAAAAAAAAATTGTTGGCTCTTTAAAAAATGTTTCTATTTGTTAAACCAGGATTAAATAATAATATTAAATTTTTCTATAATAATAAAAAATGAAATTTGCGAACTAATGGGAAAACTCGTGTTTGAAAGAGGCTATAATAGAACAAAGTTATAACGCGCTGGTGTTGTATGGTCGTCATGACAACGTCAATTTGTTTATTATATGACACATATAAAACTTTTCTGCTTGCTATATCGCTTTTCGTCATAATACGAATTTACATCTGAGATTTTTTTATTCTCCTTTCAAATATGGAGGGTTTATTTACTTTTGAAAATATAAAAGGACTACAGAATTTATTGTCACAAACGTCCAAAAATTCGGACGATGATGTAACACAATCTGTACCGACAACTTCAGGTAATTCCGGATTTTTTCAAATAATAATTTGTATAATAACAGTTACAATTAATAATATCAATATCAATTAAATATTTAAAACTGAATATAATTTTGAATTATATAAAGGGGAATTTTGCAAATAGAGGACTGGAATAGTGTGACTTTTTGGAAGTTTCTTGCCTATTTTCGAAAAATAAACGTTTTTACACTTTTCAAATATTGTAACTAAATAAATACCATTTTTTGATTAAAAAAATTCAATTGTGATTTTTATAGTATAAAAAATGATTATTTTTAAATAGGTTTTTTTCGGATAGTTATATAAATTTTAATAATTTTCAAATCAAAATATAATTGAAATGGGTCAGTCCATTATATTTCATCTGAAGCCGTTGCGGCCTATTTTTAAAAAAATCTCATAATTTGTAAAAATGATGTTTAATATCCGAAGATTTCATTTTTGAGAATTATTTTATAAAATTTTTTAAATTAAACTTAGAATTTGAATTTTTAAGTTGAGTTGCACAGAAAAAAGGTTAGATTGACAGTTATGAAAATTTAATAAAGAAGCGTGGAAATAATTTAGATAATACAAATTTCTTGATTGATATTTGTTAAAAATGAGCTAATTTACCTGTATAAATAGATTATTATGTAAACAAACCCAAATTAATAGATAAAAATTGATTTTAAAACTTAACTATAAAATGTCAAAAGTCACTACAATTTATTTACACTTTTCTAAAAAGTATATAAATATTTAAAAATTTATTACTATTTAATGTAAAGTATTTTTAATGTACTTTTATAATATGTGCTAACTTTTTAATTTTATAATATAGAAATATAAAAAATTTTACCTTTAATATTGAGTGTTTCATGATTTTCAGTGATTTTAATCACTTATTTCTTCTCAGGCGGTTAATCAAAAAATCCAATTTTTGTCTTAATATTTAAGTTTGGCCTTCTTTTTCATTCTATTAAATTTTCGTGATGGAGAACGAACTATTTTTCAGTTTAAATTTAGTTTAAAAAATCTGCTGAAAAAACGC
Source organism: Leptopilina myrica (nomen nudum) (assembly GCA_032872475.1). Classification (NCBI taxonomy): domain Eukaryota; kingdom Metazoa; phylum Arthropoda; class Insecta; order Hymenoptera; family Figitidae; genus Leptopilina; species Leptopilina myrica (nomen nudum). Next base: position 13,222,817 of record CM065467.1, read on the forward strand.
ATTTTTTTGGTTAAATACAAGTATTTTTATAACACTGAAGTTGGCTATCTTAATAGTCTTGCAAAAATCTACTTGTATTTAACCAAAAAAATGCGTTTTTTCAGCAGATTTTTTAAACTAAATTTAAACTGAAAAATAGTTCGTTCTCCATCACGAAAATTTAATAGAATGAAAAAGAAGGCCAAACTTAAATATTAAGACAAAAATTGGATTTTTTGATTAACCGCCTGAGAAGAAATAAGTGATTAAAATCACTGAAAATCATGAAACACTCAATATTAAAGGTAAAATTTTTTATATTTCTATATTATAAAACTAAAAAGTTAGCACATATTATAAAAGTACATTAAAAATACTTTACATTAAATAGTAATAAATTTTTAAATATTTATATACTTTTTAGAAAAGTGTAAATAAATTGTAGTGACTTTTGACATTTTATAGTTAAGTTTTAAAATCAATTTTTATCTATTAATTTGGGTTTGTTTACATAATAATCTATTTATACAGGTAAATTAGCTCATTTTTAACAAATATCAATCAAGAAATTTGTATTATCTAAATTATTTCCACGCTTCTTTATTAAATTTTCATAACTGTCAATCTAACCTTTTTTCTGTGCAACTCAACTTAAAAATTCAAATTCTAAGTTTAATTTAAAAAATTTTATAAAATAATTCTCAAAAATGAAATCTACGGATATTAAACATCATTTTTACAAATTATGAGATTTTTTTAAAAATAGGCCGCAACGGCTTCAGGTGAAATATAATGGATTGACCCAAATACAAAATACATTTTTTTGATTACTTTAAATAAAATTAATAACTTTTTCGAGTTTCATATTTTCAATCTTTAATCGACTAAAGCACTTAATTAAAGTCGAACCGTGGCCTGTATTAATAAATTCTAATTAAATATAAATAAATACAAAATAAAAGAAAATATTAAATATAAACAAAATAAAATATATGTATACATAAAATATTGGAACAAAAAAAAGATGTAATTATAGTAAAAAAAAGTGTCAGGGAATATTTTAAGTAAACATTTTTTTTCGTATGAAAAAATATGAAATATGAATATTAGAGAATATTAGAGATAGTAAAATTCTGTGAATTGTTTTGAAAGGAAGTAGTGGTACAAAGTCGTGTAAAGTAAAAGAAGATGTATACGATGTTTCATGTGGTTCTTCTGTGCAAAGAGAGTGTGCAGATATTTGGCATGCAGCGGAAACGAAAAAATTTCAATATTTTCAACAGCAGCGTGACCCAAGAGTTAGACCAGAATATCAAATGAAATACAAGCAATCTCTCGGTACTCAAGATGTATTTCTAGGTGTAAGTACATCGTCACCTATATTCTTTATTTTATTATTTTTTAATCTATATACTCATATACACTGGGAAAAAAATATTTTATTAAAAATATAACAGAAATTACTATTGTCTATTGAATTAAATTTATGAAAAATTTACTTGACTCAAATCTTTTTTATTCAAATGAAATAAATTAGAAACAATAATAATTTAATTTTCTTTTCAAAATCAGGGAAAAGTCAAAGAGTGAAAAAATTAAATTTTTAGAATTCATGAAAAATTCCGAATTTCTGTACCTTTTTTTATTAGCCACATAAACAATGAAATTACACCCACGCATACTGAAATAAAATACTTTGTTTAATGTTGTTTTGTTTAATAAAATACATCCACTTTTTTCAAATATGTTCAAAAATTAAAAAAAATTTCTAATATTATAATTATAATTTAAATTATTCTCTAAAATTAAATTATTTTTAAAAATTTCCACAATTTAATGACTTTCAATATTTTAATTTTCTGATATTTTAATAAAAATTTCTAAAAAAAAATTCAGTAGACCTTTTTATTTTATTTATTCGGACGGTGTAATAATGTCTTATTCAACGACTTAAATAAAAAGCAATTTATTCAAATGTAAAACGTTTATTTATAATACATTAATTATTATAATTTTATAAAAAAAGTTACAATTATACTTTCAGCAAGTTTGCCTTTAGGCAAATATTTAATAAATATCTGCCTAAAGAAGGTTAGAGAATTATTGAAGAAACCTCTATTATTTCTCTACTTCCTTGTTAGATAGCGACGCGACGAGCACTTCTCTTATGCACAACTTGTCTCGCACAGGATATAAGTATCTGTCCCATGAACATAAACTTTACACTATTATCTTAATTGATAATATTAATAGGCAATGTCTGTCACGACGTTAAAAATTTAATATTATTGTCTATTGATCACGGATAATAATACACAGAGAAAAAAATGCTGTTAAATCAATGACATATGAGTTTGATTCATTGAATAGTGTCATAACGGGCTGCCAAACGTATTTGCTGTTGTTTTGAAAGCACCGATTCTAATGATTCGATAGTATCACTTTCATTGAAACAAAAGCATATTTCTTAAATTGACAGCATACTATGTTAATTTGAAGGTATTCCTTTTCAATGAACGATCAAAATTTTTTAATTTAACAGTATATGCTTTTTAGTCAATGACTATAGTTTTCCGATTTAAAAGCATCATTTTTATGATTCAAAAATTTGAACTTTTAATTTTTTTAGTTGTTGCTATCGATTGAATAACACCATACTGTTAAGTCAATTCTTTTATGTGGTTAAAGATATACCAACGATAAATTGAAAACATGAAATTTTTGTTCACATATTTTTTATATACTATAATTAATTCTCACACCTTTGACACAACACTTCTTATATACATCTTTTCTTCAATTTTACACACTTACATACACATATTTATTATTTTTTTCATTTTTTCCAACGTCAAACACACATACATACACATTCAAACACACTTTATATTTTTTTGAGTCTGAAAAATACGCTGTTCCCAATCGGTCACCCATCCATGTAGTAACCACGACCAAACCTGCTTAACTTTCGTGATAGACGAGAACCGCCGCGCTGCAATGTAATACATTCGCTTCTTACATTGAGCAGTTACTTTGTAGTTAAATACCGTGCGCGCGTTTTTCCCTCGCGCAGTTTTTCTGTAGCTTCAAATTTTGAATTTTCGAGGTGCGACGCCACTTAAACTTATCTGTGGGAAAATTTGCTTGTCGAAATATAATGAATGATGTATCATTGGAAAGGTAATTAAATTACTTTTCGATCCATAGGTCACAGAATAAAATTGAACAAAAATTGAGAGCGTTACGGTCGTTTAAAGATGAATTTTCAAGACAATTTTGATGATTTTTAGACATTTGAGTAACTTTTACTATTTTTTTCTACATCACACAGAAAAGAATGTTTGAGTTTTAATTTTTTTATTGATAGACTATATCATTACATAAATTTTGAGCCCTTGTGGACCTCGATTGGATTAAAAATGACAATTCTACACTAAATTTAGTGAACGAAAAAACATTCTTCATTTTTGGTATCTCTTCAACATTTGCAGCAAAAATTGAAGTAATAGAATTTAGTTAAGCGTTGAAGTTACTAAAATCACTAATTAAGGATTTCGGAAATCGTAGATTTCGAATCCAATGTTAGTTCCTGTTAAATGTAGAAAAAATAGTAGAAGTTACTCAAATATCAAAAAGTCATCAAAATTGTCATAAAATTTCATCTTTAATCGACTGTAACTCTCTCAATTTTTATTGAATTATATTCTGTAATCTATGGATCGAAAGATAATTTAATAACCTTTCCCATGATACATCATTTATTATATTTTGACAGGCTAATTTTCCTACAGGTAAATTTAAGTGGCGTCGCACCTCGAAAATGCAAAATTTGAAGCTACAGAAAAACTGCACGAGGGAAAAAAATTAAAACTAATTTTCTTACTCAAAAAACACCTACTATTCGAATAAGAAATGTTTTGTTCAATTGACAATTTCACTGTAAATCAGTGTTATAGGCATGGTGACGCTGAATCAAATGCCGTTTGATTTTTTAAAATCGGTTCAGAAGAACTCGAAATATTACTCTTACCAGTTAAAAAAAATTTTTTTGAGAAAAACGCATTTAAAGTTTTTGTTCATAAGTTTCGAATTTTTAAAAAAATATCATCAGATTTACTTGAAAAATCGCACCCCGAAGGATGCCACCCTTTGGTGAGACCGCTTTTAGACCCAGCGGCCCGTGGTAGCGACTCGGCTGTTCCAGAAACGCCACCTTTACGATATTGAAGATAAATCCTCAACCCTAGGGCTCGTTTAAGTACCTCGGGGTCACGATGGTCGTAGAGATTGGATGACAGCGGTTCCACATGGAGGCAAAATCGCAACATTGCTCCCACCATCCTATCTACTCAATGCTTTCCCCGCATGACGTCACAGGCGTTGCGTTTTGTAACTAGGAGATGAGTGCAAATAGAGCAAACATATATCTACATCTCTCTCACACCCATAGTCTAGTTACAAAACGCAACGCAAAACGCTGTCATGGGACTCCACCCTAAGGCAACTCGGGACCACTAAATCACGTAAGAATGATTGTTATGGTCCCCCAACCACTTTTCCCTCGAGTAATTCAGGATGCGCCGGGTTCGTCAAACCCTTAGAATGACGTGCACATCCTTCCTAGGGGTCAGTCTATATTAGACTTGCTGGACCGACACGGCTCCGACCATCATCATCAGAATGCCACGACTCTACGAGAAATTTCGGTTGAATTATCTGTAAAGCCCATTCCACATGTGAGCCAAACGGAAGCACGACACGATTCAAGTGCCCCCTCTGCTCCATCTACCAAATGCTTTCCCCTCCTCACGTAGGAGAAGTTAGTATTGAAGAGGGGACACGTGAATCGTGTCGTGCGTCCGTTTGGCTCACATGTGGAATGGGCTTAAGTGTTGGCGATCCTCCGAACCCGTTTTAAGGCCAACACAGAATAGAATCTTTAACCGGAACCGCAATCGTAACCGTAACCGCAAGAATGAGTTAAAGAAGGATAAACAATATACCCATCCTTCCCTATCTCATTCTTACGGTTACGCTTACGATTGCGGTTCCGGTTAAAGATTCTATTCTGCGTTGGCCTTTAGTCGTCTCCAAGAAGGCTAGAGACAGGAGGTAAAACCAGGGTTGTGCACGTAATATACCTGAGGTAAGTTAAATAGGTTTTCTACGTATGTTACATACGTAATATACCTCTTTGGTTTTCTACAAAATGTATAATACATATAGCACGGGTGTGAGATTAAGCTACATAACCTTAAATAGTCACGTTTTCGTATCCTTAGGTCAGATTTGTTGTTATAGGAAATCTTTTTTAATTGTTTTGTAAATAAATGTATACATTTTTGTCACTATGAATCGTGGTGGTCGACCGAAACATAATTTTTTGGAAAGAATTATGTTTCGAATTAAAAAAAATGGAAAACGGAAAAAATGTGGCCTTATGCTTGCTTTGCAACAAAACTTTGAAAAACACTTTTATTTTGTTCGTTATTGCAAATATTCCTTTAACAAATAAACAGTAATTATTCTTTATTTAACACAAAGAGGAATTCGGGATGAATATATTAATTTGAAACAAAAATGTTTATAAAAAAAGATTATAAATTATTTATTCTTACCTATGTCCTAACAGACGTTTGTATCCAATATTTTTCAAAATATTGTTGCAGTGCAAAAATTTTGCAACATTTAATTTATTTTGATTTGATTCATCTACTGTTGTCAAACGTTCAAATTGCAATTTATCATAAGGGATATATGGATGAGTTATGGACTTCAATTTTGTTGTCATTTTTTGCAAATAGTTTTTAATCTGAACTTTTAATTTCAACTCACAAACCAATAAATATGAATGAATGAATCAATCAATATCAATGAATTAAATATCAGTTTTGAGTTTTTGACCGTTGTTACAATCGTAATTTGAAAAAGTGAGGTTATGTATAGATGTAAGGTGTCGTTATGTAATATACATAGTTTTCTACGTTTTCTACAGCATATTACGTCGAAAATGTATTATACGTCGAAAACCGCCAGTGACGCGTCACTGCACAACCCTGGGTAAAACTTCGGTAGTGGAGGTATGGCAATGCTGAGGCGCTCAGCTGCTGTATGGTCAGGCGTCTTCTTTCAAATAAGGCTCCTGCGAAATAGGCTTCTGCACACCTAACCTACAAATACAATATGAAAAAATTGTCGTTGGTTTTCAGTGTTGTATTTATCTTTCTTCTTGACTCGTCCGCATTTTATAAATATTTTAATAACACCAAATTAATGCACTTAATTCACTAATCACGTGAATCATATATATATGGGAAATTCCACGTCAACCGGGACAAGACTCTGTCCAAAAATCTATTGCACCGATTTTAACGGTATAGAAAAATTTGAATGTGTGAGTGATGTGCAGAAGCATCGCGTCGACGACTTTTCGAAACGAAACGCCTGGTTAATAGCAGGGTCCTGACTCATCCCCACTACCGAAGTTTTACCTCCTGTCTCTAGCCTTTTTGGTCGTCTCCTACGACATGCATCGGATTACAGGTGGCCTATTCTGCGTCCGGATCACCGCGGGAAGATCCAATAGAACAGACAATTTTTTTGTCAAAAGGGGTCGCCCATAAAGCATGTGATACATATTTTCGGTAATTTAGACCCCCTACCCCCCTCATGATGCTTTTTCCATAGACAGTTAACATGCACGGAGAGAAAAATCTAGCTTTAATAGTATAACACTACCTATAGTAATTTCGCATGGACTATAGTCACGCTTCAAATGCATGAATTCATACCCAAAAAGCGTGGACTCATGGTTTTTGGGTATGAATTTCATGCATTTGAAGCGTGACTATAGTCTATGCAAAATTACTATAGGTAGTGTTATACTATTAAGGGCCAGTCTCATGTGAGCGTGAAAACGGAAAACGGAAAACGTTTAGCCAATAACAACTTCCGATTCAATGGAAATAATTCTAAAAGAAAATTCTTATTGGTTGAACGTTTTCCGTTTCCCGTTTCACGCTGACATGGGACGGCACCTTTAAAGCTAGATTTTTCTCTCCGTGTGGACTGTGATATTTTGCTGATCTCCCCCCCACCCCCTAAAGTATCACATGCTTTATGGACGGCCCCAAATTATTGGATTTGTTTGAAAATCGTTACTGGGGGGTTTTTGGGGTCGCTGATTAGGAATATGATATTCTCCATTTTGAATTTTGGAAAACTGATGTCAGTTTCATAATCAGCGACCACAAAAACTCCCGAGTAACAATTTTTAATCAAATCCACTTGATTTTGAATTTTTTCTTTCGGCATATTGGATTAGCCATTTTGAATGTTGAAAATTTGATATCTAATTTGTGATCAGCAACATCAAATATATTTTTGTTTGTCTTTTTAAAAAATGCAAATGAGAAAACATTTAAATCATTCGATTGCTTATCTGCATACAAAAACATATTTGATATGGCGACGAATGAGGATGTACAATTTTTGTTTTACTACGAGTTTTGCAATAATATTTTTGGAGAGTATTCTGGACACTATAGGAAATCCGAAAATAAAAATAAAAAAAATCGATTTTTTTTACATTTTGAACTGGATATCCCCTTAAGTCTATTAAAAAATTCTTATAGAAGGCACACTACTTTTCAAAAAGTTGTCCAAACCGGAAGGAAGGCATATATGATATTTGGTGTATTACTGTTTGACAGAACTAATTTTTCGTGTAACTTGTACTATTAGGAACTCCGGCATTGTACTGGCTCAGTACGTCCAATGCGTTGGTGACAAAGTTGCTATTATGACAATTTGTAGGTTATAACCTACTAATACAGCAGTTGATATGATTACATCAAATAGAAATAATTTTACTATAACTTTAATATATTATTTAATAACATTCTAGGGTAAGTGTGTCAATTGTGGCGGGTGCTCCTATTATGGCGACTTTGTGAAAAATACAATTATTTACTATTTTAGAATAATGTAGTTACTTGAAAATGTTTAAAAAATTATTTTCAAGCTTACTCGATATAATTGTACGAAAAGAAACACACTTAAACTATTATTAATTTAATTATTTAAGAACAAAAATTTTGCCTCGCCATAATTGGCACATTTCTACTGAATGCACGTGCTTCAGTTTTGACGCGCAACACAACCTCTAAATACACGTTATTTTCCCCGCCGTAATTGACGCGCCGAAATAGACTCAATCCCGCCACAATTGACGTTTTTGACCTAATTTTTTATTGCTTTAATTTGTTTAGATAATTAATTTTTATTAAGTTTTTATTGATGTTTTATTATCTAAATTACACGAGCTTTTAGTTTACTAAGACATAAATTTACTTTTTTCATTATAATTTTTTAATTTTCTATTTCAATGATGGCTAAACCAAAACCGCGCCATAATTAGCACACTTACCCTATATTTAATTCTTTAAATGTGTTAATGTTTTTCTAATCCCATCATAGAGTAGAATTTAGGTTATCTGTAAAGTTGATTTGGTAGAAAATTCTTACTATATCTATCCCCGTTTCCAGATATACTGATAAATTATTAATTATTTAACAAATATATAGAAATTACAAAATAAATGGATTAAGGGCACCCGGAAAAAATAGTGGATTTGTGATCGACGTCTCATTTAATAAGAAAGGAATATTTTTCGTCGGAAATTTTCGGTAAATATAGATGAACGCTCTGGGACTAACGGTCCTCTCGGAATTTTGTAAAATTTTGATTAATAATTTATAAAAAAAATTGTTGAAACATACGGAAAAATGGGTTTTTTTTACTGTTTGGTATCCCCGTCTCATTTTGAGAGGATAAATATTTCTTGTTCATATTTGCAAAGGTGATAGAAGAAGAATCACTGAGGAACGGACCTCTCCGTTTTTGCAATAATTTTGCGAGAAAATGATTTTATTAACGATTGAAATTGAAGTAATTTGAGGTTGGGGACATTTTTGTAGTTCAAGTCGCGGCCACTACCGAGAATTGTCGCCACCTCCTTGATAGGATCCTTACATAGATCCACTTGTCTGTGTGCTCGCCGCCAAATTGTCCCCCACTTTCTCCTAAAATACAACTTTTAAAATTACATTTTTCAATATTTATTTCAAAAATTACTTGCAAATTTCGAGAATAATCCTTATCCAAACGAATTCCCCTATTTATCCTGATAAATCCGAACAAGATATCTCTAACTACTTAGAAGTTTGACGACAGGCGGGAAAATACTTTTTGGCGACAATTTTTCCCGGATGCCCTTAAGAGCGTTCGACGGTCTCTAAAATTTATAGGTTATGTGCGACTTACAGTTATACCCACGAAGTAGTATAAGGAGACTTAACGCCCTTGTAAAGTTCAAAAAAACATGGCCCCAAAACAAGGCGAAGCCTATCTCAAGTTTTCCGGTGTTCGACTGTTCCGCGCGACCACCTCGGGAAAATTTACAACAGCACTGTGAAGTGTGTAAATTTGAATGACATAAATAATAATTTAAATAATTACTTATTATTTAATTATGGGAGCAAAATAAGAATATTTGACAGTACGTATGAAAGCTTACTTTCTTTACAAATAATATTCAGCATTATTTCTTAAAGAGATCATGTTTTGCTTCCTCATAAAGGAAGCCTTATAGTGATGTCGATTTCCGAATTTTTTAAAATCAATTATTTTTACAAATTTTCAAGTGTAGTATATATAATTCGTCGAGAGGAACAAATGTCCGGATGTATGTGTGTATGTGTGTGTATGTCACCGATTCTTGTGGACAAATTTTCTCTTGCACATCTTGATGGTATTACAGTCATGAATACTAAGAATCAGACAAAAGGATTTTCAAAAAAATATTTAAAAAAAATTTTTTCAACATTTTTTTAATTTTTGAAAAAATTAATTTTTTGGTTTTTTTGAAATAACTTTTTTTTATATTAAAATTTTTAATAATTCTTGTCAAAATTGCATTACTGACATAAAATCGAATCGATTCATGTATATAAAGTATATATTTTATCAAAATTTATAGAATTAATAAATATTTTAATTTTTCACAAAAAATTAAAATTTTGTATTTTTTGACATTTTATCATAACACTTTAAAATAATTATTCTATAATAAAAAATTGAATAATTAATATTTATTCAGGGTACTTTACCCGGTTAATTAATTATATTTAATAAACTATTATAATTATTTAACTTTTTAAATTTTATATAATAATATATATTGAGGAAGCTAAATGGTCATGAAATGAACAACTTGTTTTTGACTGTATTTACGTGTATTGTTTTAGGTTATATTTATGTAATTGATTTTCACAGACACGGAAATCCATAAATAATTTTTGTTTTTGAGCAATTCCAAGCCAAGTGATCATGAGGATTTTTGATGATTTTAGCAATTTTAAAAATATTTTGTGAATTTGTTCCTTTATATGCATGGAATAAGAATGTATAAAATTTTTTTCAAAATTTTGATCGTTTCTTTAAAAAAGGCACGTAACTTTTTTTCTTGTTGACCGATTAAGATAAATTTTTTTGGAAAATATGCATAATAAAAAGTACTTTAAAGAAAAAAATAAAAAAAAAAATAATTTTTTTTTGCGCGAAAAAAATTTAAAAAAAATGTTTGAATTCAATTTTTAGAAAAAATATACCTTCGATTTGAAATTTTGTTTTTGTAAATATTGTCAATAAAGTAAAGAATACTTCCTATAAATTTAATTATGGGACAACAATAACTTTACGAGAAAAAAATAAAATGTCCAGTGCGGCGCGTCGGGACGTGTGCAGTATTTGCTTATAGCCGCGCAAGTTTTGTTTTAAATCTTTTTAAAGGTCATACTTTCTTGCTAAAATGATTTTTTTTCTAAATTTTGTAATTAAAATGAAAAGATGATTTCTCGAGCGTTATTTTTGAATTTTTGAATAAAAAATTTTTTAAATAACAATAAGTATTAAAATAATGATGACATATTTTTTTGGCTTTATTGATTAAGAAAATTAATCAAAAATCATATTAAAATAATATTGGATTCACAAAGAATTAGAAAATTATTTAGTTAAATATTATTTAAACAATTAAAAGTAATTATTATCATCATGAAGTGTACTTAGAGCTAGAAATTTATAGTTTTTTCTATATTTTGCATTGAATTGTATTTTGAACATTGAAGTGTAAAATAAAAACTAAAAATTTATTTGTTAAACGTTATTTACACAATTTATTTTAGTTTTTTAATTTACTACAGTTAAGTAGTTAAGTTTAAGTTTTAAACATTATAGTTTTGTTGTGCTTTTTGTATTGTTAGAAAAAATGTTGACTATTATCTCAGTACGAGAAATAAGGATAAACTAATGCAGTAGATTTGATTAAAAAATAGGGATTGCAATTGATTTTTTCACAATTAAGAAAAACTAAGAATTTCTTGTTTTAACTGTAGTAAATTAAAAAACTAAAATAAATTGTGTAAATAACGTTTAACAAATAAATTTTTAGTTTTTATTTTACACTTCAATGTTCAAAATACAATTCAATGCAAAATATAGAAAAAACTATAAATTTCTAGCTCTAAGTACACTTCATGATGATAATAATTACTTTTAATTGTTTAAATAATATTTAACTAAATAATTTTCTATTTCTTTGTGAATCCAATAATATTTTAATATGATTTTCGAATAATTTTCTTAATCAATAAAGCCAAAAAAATATGTCATCATTATTTTAATACTTATTGTTATTTAAAAAATTTTTTATTCGAAAATTCAAAAATAACGCTCGAGAAATCATCTTTTAATTTTAATTACAAAATTTAGAAAAAAAATCATTTTAGCAAGAAAGTATGACCTTTAAAAAGATTTAAAACAAAACTTGCGCGGCTATAAGCAAATACTGCACACGTCCCGACGCGCCGCACTGGACATTTTATTTTTTTCTCGTAAAGTTATTGTTGTCCCATAATTAAATTTATAGGAAGTATTCTTTACTTTATTGACAATATTTACAAAAACAAAATTTCAAATCGAAGGTATATTTTTTCTAAAAATTGAATTCAAAAATTTTTTTTAAATTTTTTTCGCGCAAAAAAAAATTATTTTTTTTTTTATTTTTTTCTTTAAAGTACTTTTTATTATGCATATTTTCCAAAAAAATTTATCTTAATCGGTCAACAAGAAAAAAAGTTACGTGCCTTTTTTAAAAAAACGATCAAAATTTTGAAAAAGACATAACTCAACAAATTTTGAAAATTTTGAAAAAAATTTTATACATTCTTATTCCATGCATATAAAGGAACAAATTCACAAAATATTTTTAAAATTGCTAAAATCATCAAAAATCCTCATGATCACTTGGCTTGGAATTGCTCTTTTAGATAATATTAATTATTAAAAAGAAAAACAAAGAATCATGGAATATTCGATGGAAAAACTTACATTTAAAGAGTGTAAGATTAAATTTAATAAATCACAATTACCTTCTGATAAGTGGTATTATATGACAAGAAACAAAGAATTTATTTCGTTTATAAAATTGGAAGAAGTTTGTGTTACCAAAAATAGAGTTGTCATTCTTAAAGATTTGAGTATAAAAATTTTCATTAATGATAAACTTTTTCCTCTATCTCAATTTATAACAATGAAAAATATTCAAGAAGTTGAAAGTCTATTAAACATTGTTGATAAAATGAAATAGAGAAACAACAAATTATTTTTATAATTAGTTTAAGGTTTTAATATTTCGACAATGCTAACTTTAAATTCATATTTAAAAGTTAATATTATTGTTGTACATATATTACAGGAATGAACATGAATTATATATAAAGTCAATCTTTGACATTTCTAAGGCCGCGGATACATGCGTGCGTTGAACGCTGCGTTCTGCGTTCTGCGTAAAGTCCCTAGGGACTAGGTAGAAGTGCACGGAGCATTTCTTGTGTTTTTCTTTGTTTATGGTTCACAGTGTTTGCCGCGTTTTATATATTTAGATATTTATTACTATATATGAAAAAATATTATATAGTAAACAAATAATAATTAAAATAAACAAGTTGTTCATTTCATGACCATTTAGCTTCCTCAATATATATTATTACATATAATTTAAACAAGTTGTTCATTTCATGACCATTTAGCTTCCTCAATCACGGTGGTCTTGAATCAACTTTAAACGAAAAGTCTTTGCACATCCCTTTTTTTTGCTGATTTGGGTTATTTGCATTCTAAATAATATGTAAAAAATTTATAGCCCATAACTTGTCGAGCCGTTTTTGAGAAAACTCATTTTGAAAAAAAATCATCAGTTTTTTATTTAAAATGTTACATATTTGTATCAAATTATGGATTTAAGCATAATATTAATTAAAATAGGGTCAGTTGGGGTAAATCCGGACAAAATACCTATTTTTCACAAATGACGTAAGTTTTTTTTATAATAAAAGGCAATTCTTTCGTTTTATACTGCATTAATTTCTTTCTTGAGTTCCCTAGATAATTCTTTATTTTTTATAAAATTTTATATTTAATTTTTTACATTTTATTGTTCGGATTTACCCCAAGATTTAGAAAATTTCTTTAAATTTGGTGTAAATCCTGACAGCTTAGTTTCTAAGAAAGGTTTAAAATAAAGTTATCTTAAGTATACTACTCTATTAAGGGATAGAACAACTTGAAAAAAATTCATATTAGATGTATAAAAGTTAAATCAGTTAAGTGTTGTAGTATCATAAAAGTTAATCAATTAACGATTCAAAAAGTAATAATCAAAAACATATATAGCTTTAACAAATTTTAATGGATTTTAATAAAACTTGATAAAGAAAAGTTTTTGGGATTATTGAATACGAATACAAAGTCAGATTTTGAAAATTCAAAATGCCGGATCCAATATGCCGGGCTTTTTTAAAAATTAATTGAATTACAATACTTACACCACCTTTTAAAATGTAATAGAAGCTCTGTCCAGATTTACCCTAAAGGTGCCGTCCCATGTCAGCGTGAAACGGGAAACGGAAAACGTTCAACCAATAAGAATTTTCTTTTAGAATGATTTCCATTGAATCGGAAGTTGTTATTGGCTAAACGTTTTCCGTTTCCCGTTTTCACGCTCACATGGGACTGGCCCTTAAGTTTTTAAATTATCCTGTTGACAATTGTCGAGATAAAACCATGGAAGTAGGCAGAATCTCTTTTAAAGGATCTGAGCTTAAAATATTGACGTCGAACTGAATTTTTAATTTGTAAATTAAGATCCAACACCTTTTGTCCGTATTTGCCCACTGTCCGGATTCTCCCCAACTGACCCTAATACTTTTCTTTAATTTTAAATAATATTTCTGACACAATAAGTCAGTTCTGTTTAAATATTACAATACATGTTAAGGCACATATTTTTGCCAATTTACGGAAATTATACCAGTTACTGTACAGAAAAAAAATTAACGAAAAGGTTATATATAATATATATATATATATATATATATATAAACGGCTCGACAAGTTATGGGCTATAAATTTTTTACACATTATTTAGAATGCAAATAACCCAAATCAGCAAAAAAAAATGATGTGCTAAGACATTTCATTCAAAGTTGATTCAAGACCACCGTGAAAGTCTTTCATTCAGCTAAAAAATGAAAAATTAGGTAGGGGAGGATGAAAAAGTTACTTACAGAACGCCAGGGCTGGTAAACAAAATTTTTTTGGTTTTTGACGTTTTACTCTTAAAATATTAAAAATTTTGAAAAAGGTTCTATATAAAAGTTGTAGATCTTGTTAAGATACACATTTTATGTTACATGCAATTTTTTCATAAATTGAGTATTTTTCGAGAAAAACACAAAAAACACAAAAAACGAAAAATAACCATAGAAACGTTTTAATGCAGAAGGGAGTCAAATTAACTTCCTACATGGTACTAGAAGGTATTCAATTTAGGCTGGAGTCCCATGGTAGCGTTTTGTAACTAGGCCATGAGTGTGAGAGAGACACAGATATATGTTTGCTCTATTTGCACTCATTGCCTAGTTACAAAACGCAACGCAAAACGCTGCCATGAGACTCCACCCTCAGACCAGACCCCCCTCCAACATTTAAAAAGAGGCGTTTCCAAAAAGAATTAATCATTTATCTCTAAAATTCGCAAAAGCCGTGATTCTAAATAATTTTTTACTCCTTTCTGCATTAAACGTGAAAGAAAATCAGGAGCGGCGGGCTTCGCCCGCCTTTGAGTGATGTGTTGTGGATGCACCTTCAAAACGCCTTTTTTAAACGTTGGAGGGGGCTCTGGTCTAAGTTAGATACCTTCTAGTACCATCTAGGAACTAAATTTGACTTCCTTCTGCATTAAACGTTAAAGGAAAACAGGAGCGGCGGGCTCCGCCCGCCTTTGAGTGATGTGTTGTGAATGCACCTTCAAAACGCCTTTTTTAAACGTTGGAGGGGGCTCTGGTCTAAGTTAGATACCTTCTAGTACCATCTAGGAACTAAATTTGACTTCCTTCTGCATTAAAACGTTTCTATCGTTATTTTTCGTTTTTTGTGTTTTTCTCGAAAAATACTTAATTTATGAAAAAATTGCATGTAACATAAAATGTGTATCTTAACAATATCTACAACTTTTATGTAGAACATTTTTCAAAATTTTTAATATTTTAAGAGTAAAACGTCAAAAACCAAAAAAAAATTTTGTTTCCCAGCCCTGGCGTTTCGTAAGTAACTTTTTCATCCTCCCCCACCTTATGTTTCATTTTCTAGCTAAATGAAAGCCTTTCCAAAAAGAATTAATCATTTATCTCTAAAATTCGCAAAAGCCGTGATTCTAAATAATTACCTTTTTTCTATTCTGAATACTTTTTTTTACTGGGAAACACACAGAAAATATACAGCAAACATAACCTAAAATATTTTTAGTATTTTCGCATTAATTTACTACCAAAAAATTAGTTTTATTTCATTTATTAAACTAGAATTTTTATTTGTGTTTTTTTCTTTATAATTGATATTCAAATTATTTTGGGACACCCTACACACAGCAAATCATCGTTCCATAATTAGTGCAGTGGAGAGTTTCAAAATTTAATTAATACTATTTTTATTTTATAAAAAAAACATTTTTGGGCCTAAATATTATTCATAATATACAAATTCTTCAATATATACCCCAATTATTCATATTGACACTCCTGATTCCAAAAAAATTTAGTTTAGCTAAGAAGTGTCCCATAATTGAGACTTTTACCTTATTTAAAAATCAATCAAACTCGGGTTGTATCGAGGATCCTTGCCCTTGCCTCATTCTCCCTTGACTGGTTATTCCAATATGCCCTGTTCGCCTCCCTTCTTCTCTTAATAGCCTCATCGCATTCTTCATTCCACCACAGCGGACGTGTTTTGCAGAGACTCGAGTTTCTGGATGGAAGAAAACCTCCTGATGCTTCAATCGCACTCACCATTTCAGCAACAAAGAGATCGTATATCAACTTAGGAGATTCCCCAGAATCAAGCCTTACCGATCATGGGGCGGTACCTTGAAGATCAAATCCAAATTAGAGTGATTTCGTTGATCGAACGGGGAAAACGTTGGAAGAGAGTCGTTGAGTACAACAAAACCCTGATCTGCAGCAACAGATGATAAATATCTACCTCTAAGTTCCGAGTGTGATGCTCCCCACGATTCATGGTGAGCATTGAAGTCACCACAGATCTCTCCACCACATACAATCGGTACCACCCCCATCTAAAATTTCAGTCCAACCTTAGCAAGGATAAGAACACCACCTCCCCTTCCCACCATCCGGTCAGCCCTGTGAACAGAATATCAATAAATACTGAAATTTGTCTCAGGGGTGAGCCATGTCTCGGTTATACACAAGAAGGCTAGAGAAAGGAGGTAAAACTTCGGTAGTGGAGATGAGTCAGGACCCTGCTATTAAGCAGGCGTTTCGTTTCGAAAAGTCGTCGACGCGATGCTTCTGCACATCACTCACACATTCAAATTTTTCTATACCGTGTGATTCACACATGGATATATGCTTTTAATTTGAGGTTAACTTTGATGTGCAATTGAGACACAACGTGCATGTATAAAAACGGATACATATAATATATATATATATATATATGATTCAAGTGATTAGTGAATTAAGTGCATTAATTTGGTGTTATTAAAATATTTATAAAATGCCGACAACGAGTCAAGAAAAAAGATAAACACAACATTGAAAACCAACGACAATTTTTTCATATTGTATTTGTAGGTTAGGTGTGCAGAAGCCTATTGCGCCGGAGACTTTTTTTGAAAGAAGACGCCTGACCATACAGCAGCTGAGCGCTTCAGCATTGCCATACCTCCACTACCGAAGTTTTACCTCCTGTCTCTAGCCTTCTTGGTTATACATAAAATATCCAGCTGATAGGTGAATAGGATTGATTTGACCTCAGCTTTTTTATTAGCAACGCTTCGGGCGTTCCAAACGGCCCACTTAAGATTGTGCTGTAACATTCTACATCCAATACAAAATATATTAAAATTTAGATCCACAATATCCTTGCTCAACTGAACAAACTCCAAGAATAACAAAAATAATAAAGACAACAACAAACCACAAAAGACTTAATCAAGTGGCAAAAATCAACTCAAACAATTACAATTTTAATAAAAAGACCAGACATTGGCCGGGGACGAAAAGTTCCAGACATATATGTATGCCTCAAAGCTCCATATCTATCAAATAAGAGTTTTTGGAGGATTCCGCAGATCTAGAAAGAGCAGAGAGCAACTTTTCAGAGGAATCAGAGTCCTGAATCGTGGTCACAGCTGCACCTAATGAAGCATCTCCGGAAGGTATAGCAGAGGGAGGAGGAGAGAACGCCCTACCAACCATATTTCAGTCTTCAAAAGTGTCGATGCCGTGATCCACGGAGAGAAATCCGCTCTAGATTGCGAATAATCGCTGCAGGAAAGCGTGGTTTTTTGATTCCTTGAGCCTCCAAGATGGATTCTGCTTCGTCGTATCCGCAGAAGTTTTCGAACCTAATCTTCATGATCTCAAATTCGAAGGCATAGACCGGAAAATCCTTAGAGGAGCAAGATGACCACCCCCACAATTTAAACACAGGGGAGGTAACAATTTATTGTGACACACCCCCTCTCTGTGGAAATCAGCACAGACGGCACAAGTTTGTCTCGAGCTTCTACACTGTCTCGTGATGTGCCTAAATCTGTGGCAAGTAAAACATCTCTTGGGCTGAGGAATAACCGGTATTTGTTACTGGAATTTGAGAATTGGAATTGTCAACATTAACAGCATCATCAGTAATCGAAGTGCGATTATCAGTTAATTGCACTTGCGAAGTACTTTGATGTGATTGAACAGAGGGTTGTTCCAATTTATCCGACGAAGAATGAAGACTGTGTGATTTTTCGCCATCTGGCGAGTTAATTTTGGGTTTTTTATTCGCAACATCTCCTATCTTACTGATAGGTCCAAGAGACAATTGTCTCTTCTTATCGCTATCATAGGAATGTTTAAGAATGATATTAAAATTTTGAGAAATTACAGGCGTGGTGGGGGAAGAATTAACCTGCCCTGATCGGCGAGACAACGTTGTCGATTTGGGATTTTTAGGGCTACCAGGTCTTCCATTGACCGATATGTTGATGATAGACAACGACCTAAAATACACATAAAGATTAAACTGTGCACAAAACAGGATATATAAGAATATTAAAATAATCAGCAAATCATAGCAATTTCATCCCTTATATTTCTTTGTATAAAATTATAAATACTCCTCTAAAGTAATCAACTTGAAATAAAAAAAGTGCAAAGGGAGCCTTCCGTCCCCGACCAAAATTTCAGATTAATTTAGCAAATCATGAAACCCACAAATTCAACTCGAGTATCTTTAGAGAGTCCAAAAAAACAACCCAAATCATTAATAGCTTTAGGCTCACCTGTAGGAACCAAAATACCTCCTTATTTCCACGAATATACTGAAACCAGATCTCTGGCTACGAAATATTCCAGGGAGACACTTAAATCCAAAGTGACAAAATATATCGAGTAAGAACATCCAAAGAGGTTGTGAATTCCAGCCTCAGAGAGGTTATGCACGTACAAATAGAACTATGTCCAACGAAGGTGCACAAAATATAAGATCTCCTACTAGAAAACACTCCAGGGAGTCACTTTGTTCCAAAGGTTCCAATACATAAAAAAGCACATACGAAGTGGTTGTGATTTTCTAACCTCAAAGTGAGGTTATGCACGTGGTAGAACATGACAAGATATATAAGAAAATTTGCTCCAAAATTCGCAATAATATGTACAATAATATCATAGACAATAACCAAAAAAAAATTTCTTTTTAATAAAATAATTTTTATAGGTTCCCAATAGCCATTGTAAGGTTAATAAAAAAATTAATAAGACGAAATTGGAGTTGTAGCCAGAGGTGCAAAAATTTTTTTTTTATTTAAGATAAATAATTCCAGGGTGTATCACAAATAACAAAAAGATCAGCAACATACAATTGGAGAGCATTAGTTGTAAATCAAAGTGGATTCACAGACACAAATAGATTAAACGGACGAAAACAAATCGACATATATACATATATAGACAGGTACAACGGAAGAAGAAGATACTGCCTTCATAAATCCTGACAAAATTTGATTCACTACAAAAACTTTAACCAGTCCAAGTATAAGCACGATATCGATAAGAACTCTCTCTCTCTTCTAAAAATATGCTCTGAGTTCACAAATCTACATATAATAAAACATAAAATTATGGCGTGTAATACAACGCCTAAGTAACTAATAAAACGACCTATGTGGCCGTACTCAATGGCGGTTCAAACAGAACTCTTTTTAAAACAGTTAATTGTCCCTTCTAGGTGCCTCGTGAAGAGAACACACAAGGCGCGCGAAGCCCGCAACACCTGGCAGAGCACTCCACTTCTGTCCTCTTGCTTTTTAAACAGATGGGAGTCAAATTGACTTTCTAGTTGGCACTAGAAGGTACCTAACCCAGAACCAATCCCCCTCCCACGTTTTTTTAAGCAGTTGAATGCACGCAACAACTACTGTGCCTCCAAAATAATTTTTTAGAAAGTCGAATATCTTAGATATTTATTATTTCCAAACGATGAAAAGTTGTTTCCAATCATTTCCAAACAATTTCCAAACGATTACAAAAAGAATTTTTGAAAAACATTGACATTGTAGTGCAAACGTGAAATTAACACTACATTTTTAAAATTGTTATAAATAATTAATTTATTTGTTACCAAACAATAAAAAATGGTTTCCAATCATTTACAAACGATTTCCAAACGATTCCACTAGAAACAGTTTGGTTATTTTATGGTTGTAGTGCTAACTTCACGGACTTAGGCTGCAGTCACATGGCACCGTTTTGCTTTGCGTTTTTTAACTAGACCATGAGTGTGAGAGAGATACAGATATATGTTTGCTCTGTTTGCACTCATAGCCTAGTTACAAAACGCAACGCAAAACGCTGCCATGGGACTTCACCCTTAAGGGCCAGTCCCATGTGAGCGTGAAAGCGGAAAACGGAAAACGTTTAGCCAATAACAACTTCCGATTCAATGGAAATCATTCTAAAAGAAAATTCTTATTGGTTGAACGTTTTCCGTTTCCCGTTTCACGCTGACATGGGACGGCACCTTTAGGGTGGAGTCCCATGGCAGCGTTTTGCGTTGCGTTTTGTAACTAGGCTTTGAGTGTAAACAGAGCAAATATATATCTCTATCTCTCTCACACACATGGCCTAGTTACAAAACGCAACGAAAAACGCTATCATGGGATCCCAGCCTTATGTATTTAGATTTTAATATTCAAAATGGCGGATCCAATATGGCAGATTTTTTTTTAATTTTACATTTTTATCATAAAAGGCGTAAATTAGTTTTAAAAATTGGTCTGCCACTAGTAATTTTTTATTTCATAGCTGATTTGTAAAGGCCAACGTAGAATAGAATCTTTAACCGGAACCGCAATCGTAAGCGTAACTGCACGAATGAGTTAAAGAAGGATAAACAATATACCTATCCTTCTTTAACTCATTCTTACGGCACGCTTACGATTGCGGTTCCGGTTAAAGATTCTATTCTGCGTTGGCCTTAAGTAGCGATCATAAAAAACCCCATAGAGACTAAATTCGACTTGAATTGCCTTAAGTTGCGGTTACACCTCTGCAGGCTGCCTGCCTGCGCATGCAGGAGCTACGAGAGTAAGGGAGAAGTTTGAAGTCACTGACTCTCTTACTCTTGTACGTTACCATGACAACCTGCAGGCAGGCAGGCTGCCTGCAGAGGTGTAACCGCAGCCTCAGGCCTTTACATGGTGTGACGAGCGACTGCCATCTCGCTCGTTAACTTTTCAATATATCGGTTAACGAGTTATCAAAGCCCGAAATTATATCCCAACGCAGAATAAAAAAGTAACGTAAACGTAAGCATGCGATAGAAAAGGACAAACATACTTCTGTCCTTTTCTATCTCATGCTTGCGTTCGCTTCCCGTTTTATTCTGCTTAGGCCTTATAACATTTTTGTAATTTTCTCACGACTTTTGACAAATATTGACGAGACTAAACAAGAAAGTTTAACTATTGTAAAATATAATACTTTACGGTTTAATAGATTCCAAATTCAGAATATGTATTTGAAAACAAACATTTCTTAGAATTTATATAAATCAAGTGGAAAATAGCGAAAGAAAATGTAATATCTAGTTTCCTAAAGTCATAAAATCGAAAAACTCTTGAAAGAATATAAAAAATATCTCAAGTGTCCTTTTCCATAGGACAATGCAACATCTGTTTACCATACTTGTGACCACGCAATTTATATTATTATATAAAATTTAAAAAGTTAAATAATTATAATAGGTTATTAAATATAATTAATTAACCGGGTAAAGTACCCTGAATTAATATTAATTATTCAATTTTTTATTATAGAATAATTATTTTAAAGTGTTATGATAAAATGTCAAAAAATACAAAATTTTAATTTTTTGTGAAAAATTAAAATATTTATTAATTCTATAAATTTTGATAAAATATATACTTTATATACATGAATCGATTCGATTTTATGTCAGGAATGCAATTTTGACAAGAATTATTAAAAATTTTAATATAGAAAAAAGTTATTTTAAAAAATTCAAAAATTAAAAAAATTTTGAAAAAATTTAAAAAAAATTTTTTTTGAAAATCTTTTTGTCTGATTCTTGGTATTAATGACCGTAATACACCTACAAAATCTTATCAAAATCCATCAAGATGTGCAAAAGAAAATTTGTCCACAAGAATCGGTGACATACACACACACACATACATACACACATACATCCGGACAATTGTTCCTCTCGACGAATTATATATACTACACTTGAAAATTTGTAAAAATAATTAATTCTAAAAAATTCTGAAATCGACATCACTATAAGGCTTCCTTTATGAGGAAGCAAAAGTTAAATAATTATAATAGTTTATTAAATATAATTAATAAACCGGGTAAAGTACCCTGAATAAATATTAATTATTCAATTTTTTATTGTAGAATAATTATTTTAAAGTGTTATGATAAAATGTCAAAAAATACAAAATTTTAATTTTTTGTGAAAAATTAAAATATTTATTAATTCTATAAATTTTGATAAAATCAGAGAGAAACTGAGAGTACGCACGTAATGCAAAGCATGCTTTCCTTTGAAAGTCTGCCCCCTCGCGGCCAAAAGTCCTAAGCTTAGGTGGTTAGCTATATATATTGCCTAAATAGGTGAGATCGCACACATATGTCAAATGTAATGGCTAAGCCGAATTATAATCGGAATCGCTCGTGATCACTCGTAAAATGCAAGGAACGCGAGGAATAGAACTGAACGAACTGAACTAATCTGATAATAGGCCGAAAAATGATTTTAAGTTCCAAAAGTAAATCTATCGTAAAGTTGAGCTGTTGAGATTGAAGAAGAGGAGGATAGCGAAATTTGTGTTTCCTTCTTCTTTTCATTTTTACACTATTGCGACATAATAATTATAACAATAATTAATATAAGTAATAAGTAAAACAATAATAACAAAAATTAAAATTAATTGAACTAAAAACAAAAGTTAAATTAAAATAAATTAATTTATTTTAAAAAATAATTATTATTATGAACATTCCAATTGAAAAAATTAATTAGGTATTGTTTGTTAAAATTGATTTAAAATAAAATTTAATTTAATTTTGTTTAGTTTTTCTCGAATAAATTTTGATACCGTAAAATTATTAGTAGAAAAAAATATAATTTTGTATCAGCAAAAATTATTTAATTATTATTAACTACACGTTGATAAACACCAAATAATTCTATACAATTAAATATTATGCAGTTTTCAGAAAAACTATATGCCTTTAAATTAAATGCACTACAAATTTTTCAAATTAAATTTTTTTAACTTTGAATTGAGCCTTCCAATTCTATAACTCGCCCGACGCTCGGAGACACGCGCTAATGCCAGTCGGGTAGCAGTGAGCGCCTCTGGGCCTGTCACTGCTACCCGACTGGCATTAGCGCGCGTCTCCGAGCGTCGGGCGAGTTATAGAATTGGAATGCTCAATTACTGAGTGATATTTTGGTTTTTAGTTGGAAAATTTTACTTTTCCAATCTACAACCTTTAAAAAATGTTTCATTTTTTTGGTTTTGTGAAAACAATTTTTTTCGATTCTCTACTTCGGCTCTAACTTCAGAAACCCTTGCAATTTAATTAATAAAATAATTATTTTACCAATAAATAGTAATTTTTACTAATTTATTAGTAAAATGTATCAATTTATTAATTAGTTATTATATTAACGTAAAATTTATTATTAAAAATTCAGTCACTGATTCAAATTATAGTAAGCAGTACTAATAATTTGTATTTAATTCATTCTTGTTTTTTCCTGATTTCCAGATACAGAATTTTTATTTTTTAAGAATATTGTAAATTCTAAACTTATTCGAAACATTAATAATTTTTTCTTTCATTAACATTTAATGAAAAATCCGAAACTCAAAGGCAAAAAATTTTCACTTTTTTTTAACTTAACTAGTGATTCACGGTGGTCTTGAATCAACTTTGAATGAAAAGTCTGTGCACATCCCTTTTTTTTGCTGATTTGGGTTATTTGCATTCTAAATAATATGTAAAAAATTTATAGCCCATAACTTGTCGAGCTGTTTTTGAGAAAACTCATTTTGAAAAAAATTCATCAGTTTTTTATTTAAAATGTTACATATTTGTATCAAATTATGGATTTAAGCATAATATTAATTAAAATAGGGTCAGTTGGGGTGAATCCGGACAAAATACCTATTTTTCACAAATGACGTATGTTTTTATAATAAAAGGCAATTCTTTCGTTTTATACTGCATTAATTTCTTTCTTGAGTTCCCTAGATTAATTTTTTATTTTTTATAAAATTTTATATTTAATTTTTTACATTTTATTGTTCGGATTTACCCCAAGATTTAGAAAATTTCTTTAAATTTGGGGTAAATCCTGACAGCTTAGTTTCTAAGAAAGGTTTAAAATAAAGTTATCTTAAGTATACTACTCTATTAAGGGATAGAACAACTTGAAAAAAATTCATACTAGATGTATAAAAGTTGAATCAGTTAAGTGTTGTAGTATCATAAAAGTTAATCAATTAACGATTCAAAAAGTAATAATCAAAAACATATATAGCTTTAACAAAATTTAATGGATTTTAATAAAACTTGCTATAAAGAAAAGTTTTTAGGATCATTGAATACGAATACAAAGTCAGATTTTGAAAATTCAAAATGCCGGATCCAATATGCCGGACTTTTTAAAAAATTAATCGAATTACACTACTTACACCACTTTTTAAAATGTAATAGAAGCTCTGTCCAAATTTACACTAAGTTTTTAAATTATCCTGTTGACAATTGTCGAGATAAAATCATGGAAGTAGTCAGAATCTCTTTTAAAGGATCTGAGCTTAAAATATTGACCTTGAACTGAATTTTTAATTTGTAAATTAAGATCCAACACCTTTTGTCCGTATTTGCCCTCTGTTCGAATTTACCCCAACTGACACTAATACTTTTCTTTATTTTAAATAATATAATATAACAATTTAAATAATATTTTTGACACAATAAGTCAGTTTTGTTTAAATATTACAATACA
Organism: Leptopilina myrica (nomen nudum); assembly: GCA_032872475.1. Taxonomy (NCBI): domain Eukaryota; kingdom Metazoa; phylum Arthropoda; class Insecta; order Hymenoptera; family Figitidae; genus Leptopilina; species Leptopilina myrica (nomen nudum). Next base: position 13,248,033 of record CM065467.1, read on the forward strand.
TGTTAAGGCACATATTTTTGCCAATTTACGGAAATTATACCAGTTACTGTACAGAAAAAAATTAACGAAAAGGTTATATATAATATATATATATATATATATAAAAACGGCTCGACAAGTTATGGGCTATAAATTTTTTACACATTATTTAGAATGCAAATAACCCAAATCAGCAAAAAAAAAATGATGTGCTAAGACATTTCATTCAAAGTTGATTCAAGACCACCGTGGATTATTTTTTTACATGACTTTTAATTTACAAAAATTATTATAAACATACAATTTTCTAAAACTCAATCATTTTTAAAAATTGCAATCACAAATCTTAAAAAATTCAATAATTTAATTATTTAAAATTAATTAATTTAACATGTTATAAAGTTCAATTACACAGGCCGACAAATTTTAATCAACTGCGTGTTGCCTAAAATATTACTGCCGATTCTTACAGGATTTTGTCCGTAGAATACGAATCTGACCTTGAAAATATTGGATTGGCTCTAGTTTTTAATCAATTTACGTTTCAATATACAAAATATGCATTTTTAGCATTTTTTGAATGAATGTACAACAATACACCGAATCAGTAAATCTGTCCGCATAGCACAAAATGAAAGTTTAAACACTGCTCTTCAATATCCAAAAACAAAAAATGTAATTTATGTACACTTTAACCTGTAATGTCAAAAGAGACATTCGCTGTTCCACAAGCATATTGAAAACAACGTACTTTTGACCATGTAAGGTAATTTAAATAACAATTAGTCTCTCTAGGGGTTTTTATGGTCGCTGCTTACTGATCTGTATTTAGATTTTAATATTCAAAATGGCGAATCCAATATGGCAGAATTTTTTTAAAATTTAAAATTTTTATCATAAAAGGCGTAAATTATCTTTAAAAATTTGGTCCGCCACTTGTAATTTTTACTTGAATTACCTTACATGGTCAAAAGTAATATTAATTTTAATACGTTTATGGAACAGCGTATGTTTTTTTGGTCATTATAGGTTAAAGTGTACATAAATTACATTTTTTGTTTTTGGATATTCAAGAGCAGTGTTTAAGCTTTCAATTGGTGTTATGCGGACAAATTTACTGTTTCTGTGTATTGTTGTACAATCATTCAAAAAATGCCAAAAATGCATATTTTGTATAACGAAACGTAAATTGATTAAAAACTGGAGCCAATCCAATATTTTCAAGGTCAAATTCGTATTCTATGGACAAAATCCTATAAAAATCAGCTTCTATTGGTTAGGCCACAAAATTTTGTTGGCCTGTGTTATTTATTGAAAGAAATGAAAAAAGTCTAAAGCAGGGTGACAATTTACTGACATTAAAATTATTTTCCTTGACAAAATTCTTTTTATAGAAAAAAATTAACTAAATAAACTAAAAATTGTTATATTTTGTTTTAATGTTTGGACAAAAGTTGAAAAATTCGTAATTTTTCAAAATTAGTCTCAATTAGCTTAATTTCCCCGCAAAAAATTTCACCAATAGGATTTAATCCTGGTATTTCCTTCAATTTACTGACAAAAAAATTTTTTCCCTGACTTTACTGACAATGTGGCCACCCTGCCAAAGTTTTGTGTCCATTAAAATTTGTAATGATTGCTAATTTTCGAAGGAAAATTGAAAATATAATTTTTTCAATTCACCTTCGAAACTTAGCATATTATGAAAGAAAAAAGAATTTTGTTCTCAATTTTAGAAATTTAATATTTTTTCAGTACTTTTGATAAAATTCCCAAATGTTTCCCTAATTTATGCAATATTATGAGTTTATCGCTTAGTGTAAAAATACTGATATAAATGTTGGGAATAAAAATTATTAATACAATATTATATTTGCTAATTTTAATTCCTCTTTTTTTAAAGAGAATTTGTTGCTGTAAATATTTAAATACGCTCAAATCTCTAAAATATCACTATAAAAAAATGTTCTGCTTTACAATTTTTATAGAAATTGTAATATAACGTCTAAAAGTATAGAATTTACAATCTCTTTTTAGTCTGAATTTTACAATTTTCTGTAAATTCACTACTCTGAAAGCAGGTAATAATCAGTAATAATTTTGACTAATATGTAGTAAATTTACAGAAAATTGTTATTTTACAAATTTCTGTAAAAAAAACCTATAAATGTACAGAAAATTTATATTGCAGTGTAATTTATGTATTTCTCTTTAGAAAAATGTATACCTAAATATGAACATATGAACAATGTAAATAAAAGTCTTTCGGCGATTAATGCATTTGAAATTTTGTTGTATCATAATTTGTATAGTTTTGAAACCAGAAATTTTAAATAGGCAAAAGTGCCGGATTTAACCTGGGAATTTATTAATATCACATTGAACTACCATTACAAATTTTGGTGTAAATAGAAAATTTTATCAGCATCAAAACCACAAAAAAAAACGAAAAAAACGTTGCAGTATAAAAATGTCAAAACATTGACATAACCTCTTTTTTAGTTCTATTCTTCTATTCGGTATTCCTCTTGTTCCTTGCATTTTACGAGTGATCACGAGCGATTCCGATTATAATTCGGCTTAGCCATTACATTTGACATATGTGTGCGATCTCACCTATTTAGGGAATATATATAGCTAACCACCTAAGCTTAGGACTTTTGGCCGCGAGGGGGCAGACTTTCAAAGGAAAGCATGCTTTCCATTACGTGCGTACTCTCAGTTTCTCTCTGATAAAATATATACTTTATATACATAAATCGATTTGTTTTTATGTCAGGAATGCAATTTTGACAAGAATTATTAAAAATTTTAATATAGAAAAAAGTTATTTCAAAAAATTAATTTTTTCAAAAATTAAAAAAATGTGAAAAAAAAATTTTTGTATATTTTTTTAAAAATCCTTTTGTCTGATTCTTGGTATTCATGACTGTAATACACCTACAAAATCTTATCAAAATCCATCAAGATGTGCAAGAGAAAATTTGTCCGCAAGAATCGGTGACACACACACATACATACACACATACATCCGGACATTTGTTCCTCTCGACGAATTATATATACTACACTTGAAAATTTGTAAAAATAATTGATTTTAAAAAATTCGGAAATCGACATCACTATAAGGCTTCCTTTATGAGGAAGCAAAACATTATCTCTTTAAAAAATAATGCTGAATATTATTTGTAAAGAAAGTAAGCTTTCATACGTACTGTCAAATAGTCTTATTTTGCTCCCATAATTAAATAATAAGTAATTATTTAAATTATTATTTATGTCATTCAAATGTACACACTTCACAGTGCTGTTGTAAATTTTCCCGAGGAGGTCGCGCGGAACACTGGAACACCGGAAAACTTGAGATAGGCTTTGCCTTGTTTTGGGGCTATGTTTTTCAGCCCGTCAAGTGTCCTTATACTACTTCGTGGTTATAGCCCAACAAAAACGGCACTGCCTGTTTGAAACTAGTGTTTTCAAACTAGTGTTTCTCTGCACACAAGCACTTTTTACAAAATCTGACAACGTTCATTTGTCAACAATGTTTTTAATTATGTGAATTTAAAAGATTTCGTTAATACGCAGAAACGCGGTTTAAAGATTGGAAATACAAAAGTAATGTAATGACAGGCGGCAAGACGTGTGTTACAGCCATTTTGCCAGAAGAGGGCAGAAGCAAGCAGGGAGCGTAAAGGCTCAGCTGTCAAAATGATTCGCATTACATTGCTCAATTCCTTACAAACCTATTTTGATATTCGCAGCATTCTTCACGTGTGAACCAATTAGAGGGCACGCAATCTAAATTTACTCTCGTGCATGCACCTGAACTGTGGCCTTTAATGGCACGGTCAGGTCAGACCTCCGCATGCAAAACTAAAGGTACCGTCCCATGTCAGCGTGAAACGGGAAACGGAAAACGTTCAACCAATAAGAATTTTCTTTTAGAATGATTTCCATTGAATCGGAAGTTGCTATTGGCTAAACGTTTTCCGTTTTCCGTTTTCACGCTCACATGGGACTGGCCCTTTAGGATGTAGTCCCATGTTCAGCAGAAAACACAATGCAAAGCAGAATTTCGTGAGTGCAAGAGAGATAGTCAGATATCACTATCCTTTCTACTCTCACAAAATTATGCTTTACATTGCGTTTTCTGCTCAACATGGGACTGTACCCTTATGCATTCAGGTTGCAAAGGTAGTGTTCTAGAGTGAGAGAGATAGAATAATTTTCTATCTCTCTCACTCTTGAGCTCTAATATGGCAACCTACAAAAGTTTTGCATCCGGAGATCTGAACGCTCCCTTAGTTGCATGCATAGGTGCTAGCAAGGAGTAAGGCTGTGTCTACATGCTAATAATGGGACGCATGATTTTCCTATATTTTAATAGCGCGAAAGGTAAAATATCAGAATTGAGATTTAATTGAAATATAATGGAGAATAAATATACAAATAGCACAAAATGTTCCAGCAACATTGACAACATTGAGGCAAACATTGGTAATGTTGAGACAATGCTTTCATTATGGCTGTAAAGGCGGTTCAAGAATAGGTGCAAAAGGCAAGATGAAAGTACAAGTGCAAGTGCGAACTAATGCTAAAGATATAGGAATCGCACTTGCACTTGGACTTGCTACCTGCCTTTTGCACCTATTCTGGAACCGCCTTAATATAACATGCTACTGGGGTATATATTCACTGAATTAAAAGATTAAATAATGATTAAATGTTTGAATTTAATAAAAACGTATTATTCAAAAGTTGCAGGTCGAATTGTACAGAATTTTTATTGATAAGAAAGATGATTGGTCAGAAATTCAATTTAATCAAATGTCAATTTAGAAGAAACACTTTTCGTACCCTTTTAATTTATTGGAATTGTAATTTTCCAGAATATTAACATTGCCAAATCTAATTTTGGTAGAAATCTGCTTTATCAGAATAATCATATGTGCGAATTCTCAAAAGTTCGAATTTTCATTTTGCCGAAAATTGCTACAACGTCAATATTTGGCGCAAATTTAAAAATTGACCAATCAGAAATCAGCATTTTTAAATTTGCGCCAAATATTGACGTTGTAGCAATTTTCGGCAAAATGAAAATTCGAACTTTTGAGAATTCGCACATATGATTATTCTGATAAAGCAGATTTCTACCAAAATTAGATTTGGCAATATTAATATTCTGGAAAATTACAATTCCAATAAATTGAAATGGTACGAAAAGTGTTTCTTCTAAATTGACATTTGATTAAATTGAATTTCTGCCCAATCATCTTTCTTATCAATAAAAATTCTGTATAATTCGCACTGCAACTTTTGAGTAATACGTTTTTATTAAATTCAAACATTTAATCATTATTTAATCTTTTAATTCAGTGAATATATATTTATTCTCCATTACATTTCAATGAAATCTCAATTCTGATATTTTACCTTTCGAGCTATTAAAATATATGTAAAGTGGAAATTCCAAAAATAAAAATTACAATAATATCAAATTGTGGGAAAAAAAATTAGTTTATACTAATATTCTGCATAATTATGCAGAATATATCAGATGATTTTTCCCGATTTTTGAATTTCATTCAATATACACTCAGATGCATTAATGCTGTCCTTCCGGTTTGACGGTATTTTGCATAGTTGTATGATTTCTGTCAAAATGTTTTATACCGGAAGGACAGCATTAATGCATCTGAGTGTAAAATTTAGGTTATTGAGGATTAGCGTATATTCATTGAAAAAAATTTTGTGTGGCTGCCGCATGTGTGGTGATGGCGCTACATTATCTTGCTTCGAGTGCTCTGCCCTTCGGTTTTTGGGTGCGTCAACAAATCTCGAGAGCAGTAGGTAGCCTTCCCGAATAGACGGAAGGCTGTCATACCGATATCTCGAGTTTGGTGCAACCTCGTACCAGTGTTGTAGCCTTCTCTCGCGGTGAGGTAGTGTTCCCTTGAGAGCTAATCTCCCTTCCGAAATCGGGAAAGTACTTACCATCTGATATGTGTGGTAGCGACATTCGTAGATAAGATAGCGACACAGAATTTTTTTCAGTGTAGTTATTTCTAAATTATTTATTCGGCATAATGAGCATTCCGAACTTATCCCAGTGGGCACACTTGTTCAAAAAACGTCCTAAGGATATCTTTTTGTAGACGTCTTTTGAACTTGTACAAAAAGACGTCTTAAAGACGTCCTATACATGTTCTATGTCTTGGCCATTAGATGTCTTTAAGATGTCTGAAAGACGTCTTTTTAATTCAACATTTGAGAATAGAAAAATTTTCATGAATAGAAAACATTATTTTCTAAGTTCAACTTGGACTTAGAAATTCATGAATATGAAATTCATTGGGATTTTTTTAAGTTAAATTCATTACATTGACAAGTGAGATCGTTAACTTTGTAAAGGTTCGCATATCTGCCTCGAACGGCTGAGGTGCTTAAAGCTGCGGTTACACCTCTGCAGGCTGCCTGCCTGCGCAGGCAGGAGCAGCGAGAGTAAGGGAGAAGTTTGAAATCACTGACTCTCTAACTCTTGTACGTTACCATGACAACCTGCAGGCAGGCAAGCTGCCTGCAGAGGTGTAGCCGCAGCCTGAGGCTCAGTGCTTCAAGCCCAAGGTATCCGAGTTCGATCCCAGCTTGGTAGGGATTTTTTCATTATTTCTCCACATGTCTTCTGGACCAGACATAGAACGTCTTTTAGACGTCTTTTGGACAAGTCATAGAACGTCTTTTAGTTGTCTTTTTGATGACTCAGAGACATTGCCATCATTGTCTCCGTATTGTCCGCGGACAAAAAGGGATGTCTTTAAGACGTCTTTTAGACCTCCCTGTGCCCACTGGGATGTTTTTGGAACTGACAGTAGCACCCCCGAATCGTTAAAGGCCAACGCAGAATAAAAATCTTTAACCGGAACTGCAATCGTAAGCGTAACCGTAAGAATAAACGTTCAATTTTTTTTCATTTTTTATTGTAATAATTAGTAATACGTTATTTTTAAATTTTAATCAATTTTAAATATCCCGCCAGAAAAATGATTTTTCGTGCATGTATGCAGTATGTAGACATAAGATCGTGTGGCTGTACCCTAACTTTAATACCACCTCAAGAGTAGGTGCAGAAAGTGTAGCAAAATGTATGCTAAAATTAATGATTAAACGAACTTACTGTGAAATTCGATCATAATTATATTTCAATTCCTTGTTCGAAGATATAACTTGTAGTACGGCAACTTGTTGCCAGGTAACACCACTATTTTGAAGATAGATTGACAAATTGACAAAGCTATTATCGGGTATGGGATTGGGAGGTAAATATATTTTCGAACAAGTCGTTCATATAATTATGATCGAACTTCACAGTAAGTTTGTTTAATCATTAATTATATTTCACTTCCTTGTTCGAAGATATAACTTGTAGATGTTTAGAGCTGAATTTTTTTTAAAGATCATTAATCGGTCGATTGTAAAATCAAGCGAACACGGAAGAATTTTTGGACAAACCAGCAGTCTCTTTGATTTGTTGAATATTTAGACCTTTGAGTAGAGCTTTTGACGTGGAGGCGTGTCTGGTACTTTGTGCTCTAAATTCCTCCTGGATTCCCGCTTCATTTAAAACAGATTTGAGCCACCTGCTGATGATCTGGGAACCAACCTCCTGATGAGATGGTTTAAAGGATAAAAGTAGATTGACTTTATTGACTCTGTAATTTCTTGTCCTCGATATGTAAAGAGTGATTGTATTTGCGATACAAAGGTTTTGATTCTCAAAATGTGGGAAAAATGCGTACAACTGTTTTACACCTGGTTTTGAAGTCTTAATTCTCTCGTCTACTCTAATTTCTATATCCTTTTGCCGGATATAGACGAGACTTGTTGGTGACTTGTCCTGGTCAGGAGGTAGTCGGTCTCCTTGGGCTTCCTCGACCCATCTCCTTCTGGGTCGAATGGCCTTTCCAGTTTAAAGACGTCTTCCTATGAAGGTGAGGAGTGGTTCTAGGTTTGAGGTCTTTGGAAACCTTTTCCATGGCCTTCGATGCGTCTATGACACCTTTGCGGTTGTCTCCGAAAAGGTGTGTCGTTGGCTCAATAATTCTGAGGATCTTCTGAACCCTTTCCTCGTATTTGCTAATAAGGAAAGCCTTTCTTGCTGTGGTTATCAAGAAAAACAAATGGCAGAGCAATTTCATTGATGCGGAAAGTTTGTTTAGAATAACGTCCCTCTTTAAGGGTTCTTCCTCATCATGGAGAATGCCGTCGAAGATCGAGGCTACATTTGATAAAACGGCTCCTATCAGGTTCTGATAATCCTTGAAGTAGTTATCTCTAGTAAGAGATTTTGGTAAGATGTCCACTTCCTCGTTCAGAATTGGAGCTTCAAGATTGATGGAACCTTTTTTTTTGTATTGCTGGGAGTAATTTTTGTTTTACTTCTTTATCAACGAGTCCATTCGCAAGCCAGGCCTTTAGTTTGCTGGTAACTTCCTCATTAAGGGTACAGTCACACGATCTCATGCAAAACTTATGCATGCAGGTTGCCATGGTAGCGTTCAAGAGTGGGAGAGATAGTAAATTATTTTATCTCTCTCACTCTTGAACGCTACTATGGCAACCTGCATGCATAAGTTTTGCATGAGAAGGTCTAAACGCTCCCTTAGATTCAACATGTCTAAAGCTGCGGTTACACCTCTGCTGGCTACCTGCCTGCGCAGGCAGGAGCAACGACAATAAGGGAGAAGTTTGAAGTCACTGACTCTCTTACTCTTGTACGTTACCATGACAACCTGCAGGCAGACAGGCTGCCTGCAGAGGTGTAACCGCAGCCTGAGGATTTGCTGGCAGGGTCTCCTCCTCCCTGTTGGTCCACTGGTCTTCCTCCTTTGGTTCGATGGTAGGTTCCTCTAAATTAGTTCCTGTAATGATAGGACTCACTCAGTAAAAAGGTTTTTATTTCACTATGGTCTAGGCTTAAGCTACCTAGAATCAGTGTAAGAATATTAAAGCACCTTTGATCTTGACTTAATAATGAAGAATCGATGTAAACTTTGACACGTGGATACAAATTAATGTTTGAAACTCTGTCTGAAGAGGTTATGTTGTGGAAAGGGGTAGGGGGTTGATGCCTCGTGTGGAAAGATCTGTAACAGATAAGGGAATTTATTTTTTACCTTCAGGGGCAGTGACCCCAGCTTAAAATCCCCGTACAGGATCCTCTCGGGAGCCTGTACAGGTCCTGTGCAGGATCCCATACAGGATCCCTTACTGGTCCTGTACAGGATCCTATACGGGATTTTGGGACAGGGTTCCTGTGTAGGTTCCGATGCAGGAACCTTAGTTATCAAAGATTTCTGTAAATGTTCCTGTACAGGAACACTTGCAGGATCCAGTACAGGAAACTTTGTAAAGGTTCCTATACAGGAACTTTTGCAGTTTTGTAAACTGCAGGTACTTAAGTGTAAAGGATCCTGTAGGGAACCCGTAAAGGTTAACATATTAAAATGTGAAGTCTATGTATGTCAAATGTTGCTTAACATATAAAAACTTTAAAAAATTAAAAAGTTTCCTGTACAGGATCCTGCACGTGTTCCTGTACAGGAACCTTTATAGGATCATTTGATAGCTACGGTTCCTGCATCGGAACCTGCACAGGAACCCTGTCCCAAAATCCCGTACGAGATCCTGTACAGGACCAGTACGGGATCCTATATGGAATCCTGCACAGGACCTGTACAGGATCCCGAGAGGATCCTGTACGGGGATTTTAAGCTGGGACTGGTTCTCCATTGTCCAGATTTTCCATCTCAGAAAAAACGATATTCATTCGACCTTCCAAACTGCTTAGTTGAGGAAAATTTGCAGCAAACTTTCAAAAAACCTAAAAATTTCAAAAAAAAATCTTTTTGTTTTCAAAATGTGTGTATTTTGATCAACGTTGCCTTACCTTACAGGGTAGGTGACATAAATGTAGTGCGCAGCTCTATAGATGTTATAGGAAACTATAAAGGCCAACGCAGAATAGAATCTTTAACCGGAACCGCAATCGAAAGCGTAACCGAAAGAATGAGTTAAAGTAGGATAGGTATATTGTTTATCCTTCTTTAACTCATTCTTGCGGTTACACTTACGATTGCGATTCCGGTTAAAGATTCTATTCTGCGTTGGCCTTAACATCTAAATGTTTGCATAGCATGCATTTAACATTTACTATTGTGCTAAGTATCCACATAGCATAATAGTACATAGCACCTAATGAGAAGCACAAAACATAACCTATATAATTTATTTATGTTTCACTAATTCATGTGTGTCATATATATTTTCATGTGTTCATATTTTTTTGAATATTATCAAAGTAAAATAATTATAGTGTTATTTTCAGTGTTATAATTCTATCAATTTTGAACGAACTGTGTTTTCCATTTTTCCCATGCGCAGCGCTAGTGTTTCTTTTAGTATTTTTCACCTACTAAGCGGGTACCGAAATCTGGCCCATTTATAGAGGGTGTTTTCGACGTCGTCAGTCGTACCGGTCAGTTGCCACATTAAGGTGCTCAAATTGTTTATTTTAGACTATATAGTTCAACCTAAATAGTCTCAAATAAGCACCTTTTTGTGGCAACTGACCGGTACAACCGACGATGTCGAAAACACCCAGAGTATTTCGTTCGATCTCCTTAAGGCCTAAGCACAACTGCTTCGCGAATGTCGTTCACGAACGCAGAGCATGAGTTAGAAAAGGACATAACTATATCCCTGTCCTTTTCTAATCTATGCATTGCGTTCGCGAACCACTTGTGCGTTGGTCTTTGTACTACTTCATAAGCACAACTAAAGTCGGGTGCTAGTACTGGCTATTTGTATATACAAGAGGCCATTAAAACAAAAGAAGAAGAAAAAGAAAGTCGGGTGCGGGAGACGACTGCGAGATATGGGGTTCCTAACCTCAAAATGTACACTGAGAAAAATGGATATTGAGCTTTAATATCTAGATATTAACGGTCAATATCTGTGACAATCAAATACATAAACATCTTAGATGTTTAAATTTAATATCCACAGATACTGGAAAAGACATGTTCACACATAACCTCAAATTTGTAGATTATACCAGTTAGCATCTGAGATATTAAACCATAACATCTAGATGTTATGAAATACCATCTTTTCTTAATATCTAGTATATTAAGATTTTTAACATCCAATTTTCTCAGTGTATGTAAATGTTACATATCCCATAAACGTCTCCGCACCCGACTTTAGTTGTGCTTAGGACATTAACTGGTCAAATGCTAAAAACATCGAATTATCAACATGTCGAATGCTATAAAAACATCGAATCGTCAATTCGTCGAATGCTCAAAACGTCGAATTGTCAATTGATCCTAGAACTATTCTAGTACTAGTATGGGCAACTGTGTGAACTGCGTGAACAAGAAATAAGTCTAATTGTGAACAATTATTTTTTTTATTTTACAGAAATATACAATTTTTTTAAAGTGAATGAAATTCTCAAGCTAGGTTCTCTAGAAATTTTCATTGACTGCTTTTGAAACTCTCATGCAAAAGTACTAGACTGTTTCTAGTATTTTGTGACGTATCCAAAAGGCAAGCACCGAGTCAATGCAAATTTCACGTACTTTTTTTCCTTGCAACGTATCCCCTATTCAAGTTTTTACTTTTTTGATGACTTGTAACACTAATACTATTTATTATTTAATTTTTTATCCTTTGAAAATTTCTTCATTGGATCTTTAATAAAATACTCAGTGATATCTCATATTAAATCTTGTGTGAAATCTGGCATGAAATCCTATGTCAATTCCCATATAAAGTCCTGTGTGAAATCCCTTGTAAAATTCCAAGCGGATATTGTTTTTCACATGGGATTTGGTTTAGGATTTGACTGGAAAAAACATGCAGGATTTCATATGGTTTTATGCATAGAAGAACTGTTCAAATTTCCCATGTCTATTCCTAACTAAAATCCTGTCGCAATTTCCCATATGGTTTGACATGAGAAACCACATGGTAAACCCTGTGATTTCCTTCATGGAAGTAGAGTTTTACATGGTTTTTGACAATATTTGATAGTCATGACTACAATCAGAAAGTTAGCATATGTATATATGTTCTCAGGTAACATCTTAGATTGTAAAATGTGGATAATAGATTGTACCCAGTAACATAATGATGGTACCTTGTACAATCTTTTTTTTAACCATCAAATTCCAACTATCCATTTCTCTCAGTGTTTATTCTGTTGAAAAGCAAAAAAGTAAAATATTAATTTAAAGTTAAAAAATATTAATTAATTACTGGCACAAACTACGACTGAAGATACATAACACATTTAACACACAAATAGCTTAGAATCAACGCAATCTTATAAATAAATATTTAACGCAGACGAGGCGCGATCACCTAACTCTAAAGCATATTCATATTTGAAATCCGGATTGCTAACCACTATACTAACACTCGCAGTTGAGAATTGAATTTTTTAATGACACCAGAATAGATTTCAAATTATGTATATTAAAGCATTATATTAATTCTAATCATATAATCAATATAATATTAAATTATGAATATAATATAATATTCTATTGTAGTTTAAAAAATTAATTAAATATTTTTTAAATAAAAATGTATTTTATTATTTTAATAGTTATTAATTTTTAATATTAATTATTATTAATAATATTTTAATATAATATTTATAATTATAGGTATTATTTTTAAACGAATTTATTAGGAAAATTAATTTATTATAATTAATAATAAATATCAAAACAATTTTAAGTAGAGTATTTAAAAAATAATTTATTACAAAAACACCTAACACAAATTAATTATAAAAGTTAACATACAAATATCCATTGGGCATGTATACGCTCTAAATCTAAATCAGTAAAAATTTTACTGATTTTAAATCAGTGGTCCAGTTTTATTTAATTCATCAGTAGAATTTCACTGAGAATCATTAAAAACCACTGATTGTCAGTAAAATTTCACTGATGAATTAAAGAAAACTGGGCCACTGATTGAAATCAGTCTAAATTTTTGCTGATTCAGATTTAGAGTGTAAAATTCAAATATATTGACAAAAAATAAAAGGCAATTTAATTATTGTTCATTAAATGATGTAAACATTTTAATCATGAGATTTTATTAAAGAATCCTTTATGCAAGTGTAAGTTGATATAAATTGTTACGATTTTTTCTTTGAATTTAATTTTACGAATAATAAAATTCACCGTCCGTTCTCACCTTGGGATAAAAGCACTTTGGCGTGAATTTTTAAAAATAATTGATCTTTGAAAAGATTTTGTTTTAGTTATTTGAAGTTTTTATGTTCTAATATATATTTAATTGAAGAATATCCGAATAATCGAAAGTTCGCAAAAATTTAATGTTAATAAATGGATTTCAAAATACTCAAAAAACTTTTTAGAAATTATTAAAAATAATTCATTTAAAGAATAATTTTAGTTGAAAACAATAAAAAAATTGAATTCCAGGCCAAATTACATTTATTTTTAAAAATATTCCTCAGTTCCCTACTGAAAATCCCCGTACAATATCTTGTACAGGAAATTGTACAAGATCTAGTACAGGAAACTATACCTTTTGTGTCAATGAACCTGTACCATTTTCCGCATAAGAAATTGAAACAAGTTCTTGTACAAGATGTTACACAAGATCTTGTACAAAAACTTGCACAAGTAATTTTTTTCGATTTTGAATAAAGGTCCATGTGCGATTTCTTGTACGAGATCCTGTACAAGAATGTGTACTTGTATAAGATCTTGTGGAACATCTTGTACAAGAACTTTTGTTTCAATTTTTCATGCGGAAATGGTACAGGTTCATTGACACAAATTTATAGAAATTATACAAGATCTTGTAAAATTTCTTGTACAAGATATTATTGTACGGGGATTTTCAGTAGGGTTAAATGATTTTTATTATCTACTATTTTAAAACAGTTTTCCAAAAGAATTGAAATAATTAAAAAATTTTTTTACTTTTTTTTATGTATATTTATTAGAGGTGTGCATTTAATCGAGTCGAATCGAAAATTATTCAACTCAAATATTCAATTCGAATTGGCCGATTCGAATCGAAAGTAAATTCGAATCGAGCTAGCTAATTCGAAACTTCGAATTCGAATTTCGAATTGGCCGATTCGAATCGAAAGTAAATTCGAATCGAGTTAGCTAATTCGAAAATTCGAATTTTGAATTGGCCGATTCGAATCGAACTAGCCGATTCGAAGTTTCGAATTTCGAATTGGCCGATTCGAATCGAACTTGCCAATTCGAAAATCGGAGTTTCGAATTGTACAACTTAACTCGGTTATTTAATTCACACAATCATTTTGACAGAAATCCTAACCTAAAATTAGTAGGCTGGTATTCATAATACACACTAAAAAAATTTTTTGTAGATTTAGTTTTATTTAGAATTTTATAGAAACTTATAAAATAACGTCTTTAAAAGTAGTGAATTTAAAATTCCGTCTGTAAAATTAATACTTTTAATGTGTTAATTTTACAATTTTCTGTAAATTTACTACTCTGAAAGTAGGTAATATTTTTGTCTTTTATTACCTACTTTCAGAGTAGTAAATTTACAGAAAATTGTAAAATTAACACATTAAAAGTATTAATTTTACAGACGGAATTTTAAATTCACTACTTTTAAAGACGTTATTTTATAAGTTTCTATAAAATTCTAAATAAAACTGTAAATCTACAAAAAAAATTTTTTACAGTGCATCTATCTAGTACTTAGAAACTTTTTCTTAAAAATGTCAATATATTTTTTATTAATTCTATAACTTTAATATATAAATAACATACAAATACCAATAATGTGTTAAAATAAGGTGTCTCTAATAATTAAAAAAAACCGAGTGATACAATCATTATCAATTCAATTATTTTTTGCAAGAATTTTTAACTAAAATTCTTTTTTAAATCGATTGTTCTTTGAGAATTTTCAAATCCATTACTTTACAATATTCAATTTTACGAAATTTCAAGTATTCCTAAATTCTTCAATTAAATAAATATTAAAATTTTAGAAGATAACTAATTTCTTATTAGATATACTCTATAACGAATTAAAAAATGAATTTTTTCGTGGAATTTTTTGAAAATAATTGAATTTTTTCAAAAATTTTACAATTTAAGAAAATAATTAAATTTTTTTGAAGTATTTATTAAAATTTTAGAAAATAATTGTATTTATTCGTAAAATGTTATTAAAATTTTGTTTAAAAATAATTTAATTTTACGAAGATTGATATTATTTAGGAAAATAATTGAATTCTTGCAAAGAATTTAAATATATCCAATATGTTCAATATTTAATATTTTCAATATTTCCGAAAATTCAAATACATACACAAACAAGATTCAAAATTATAAATTAAAATTTCCCAAAAAAATGATTTTTTTAAATTATCAAAAAATTCTTCAATTGTTCTTGAAACATTAAATTTATTTATTTATTAAAAATTGTGCAAAAGATTTGCAAAATGAGTTTTTTTTCCTTATGTAATAGAAACAATAAGCGAAATATTTCCTTCACTTTCAACAAGTTTCTAAGTACTAGATAGCTATATTATGAATACCAGCCTACTAATTTTAGGTTAGGATTTCTGTCAAAATAATCGTGCTAATTAAATAACCGAGTTAAGCTGTGCAATTCGAAACTCCGAATTCGAATTTCGAATTGGCCGACTCGACTCGATTTATTTTCTATTCGAAACAGCCAATTCGAAATTCGAACTCGGAGTTTCGAATTAGCTATAGTTCGATTCGAATTTCTGTCGATTCGAATTTTGCACACCTCTAATATTTATGCACCCGCGAGTTTGTAATACAATATATTTAATTTTTGTACAAATTTTTTAATAATTGGAAATTAAAAATGTTCAATATTTTTCTACATTTATTCCAGTTATCGTAAATTAATTAAAATTTCCTTTATGCAAAATGTAAAAGTTCTTTCTATCATCCTCAAATTCAAAATTTAAGTTTGACAAATAATACATATATAACGCAACATTAATAATTTAATATTCAAGAAATGTAAAAATTGAGCCTTCCAATTCCATAACTCGCCCGACGCTCGGAGACACGTGCTAATGCCAGTCGGGTAGCAGTGAGCGCCTCTGGGCCTGTCACTGCTACCCGACTGGCATTAGCGCGCGTCTCCGAGCGTCGGGCGAGTTATAGAATTGCAAAGCTCAATTATATCTCATGCTCTTTGTATACTCAAAGTAGAACAGGCATGAAAAATCATACATCGAGTCATAAATTTTAACTGAAATTCACTTTCACATCAATTCTTATTAAAAAGTTTCTCTGGAATACAATTTATTTAAAAAGAAAAATTATTTATATATTTATTTTAATTTTATTTTAATTTTTATTCACTTAATAATTTTAATTAATTAATGTAAATCTTAAATATTCTTAATATCGAAATTTATAAAGAATTCTGCAAACTTTTATATAATTAAAGAATGATAAAAAAAAATAATTCAAATATTCAGAAAAATAAATTGAAAATCTGCGATGAATTGTATTATTTATAAAAATATTTGAATTCTTAAGGGCATTTGAACCTTTATGACGTCACAGCATTAAAATATATGCTTTGCATCAATTGTAACGTCATATAATGGTTCAAATGCCCTTAAAAAGAATTTTATTAAAATTATTTTTAATTAATTGATTTTTTTAGAAAAGTGTTATATGAAAATTTTATTTTAAATAATTGAAGTCCTAAGAAGAATTTTACTGTTTATGTAAATAATTGAATTCCTGTGAAGTATTTTATTAAAATTTTTTCAAATAACTGATTCTTTTCTAAAAATTTTATGAAAACTGTTCTTCACAAAATTGAACTCCAGTAAAAAATAATTTAAATATTATTGTGAACAATTTTATTAATATTTTAAAAAATAATTGAATTCAATATAGAGAATATTAAAAACAATTCAACTCTTCTGGAGAATTTAATGCAGTTATCGAAATAATTTAATTTCTTCAAAGAATTTTAAAAAAAAAACCTTTTAAATGATTTTTTTCGAAAAATTTTATGAAACATTTATTTTGAATAGTTGAATTCAGGTAACAAATTTTACTATTTTGTAAACATTAATTCAATATTTGAAATTTTTTTCTTAAATAATTGAATTCTTTTGGGCAATTTTATGAAAATAGTGGATATTGAAAATAATTTAATTTTAAAAAATATTTGAAATTTATTGAATCACTTCAATGAATTTAAATGTTATTAATAAATTTTTTGTTGCCAAAAAGAAAAAGGGGATTTAAAAAAGAGAATTTAAAATTAGTCAAAAAAAGTCTTAAACAAATTGTTAAGAAAGGATTAAAAAAGAGAATTAAAAATGAGGATAAAAAATGAGGATTAAAAATGAGGATTAAAAAAAGAATTTTTAAAGAAAAATTAAAAAAGATGTAGGTAAATAACTTTCAAATAAAAATTAATATGGAATAAATTTTTTAGATGGGATTTAAAACTCCAGGTACTGCATCTTGTGAGTGGTTATCACTCACGATAAAACTTCCAAAAGAAAATCGAGACAAAGTTCAATTGACTGTAAAATCCGATTTGGTGGATTTACGTAGTCCAAAGTAAGAATTTATTACATATGTGTAATTTTCTTTTGTTTTTAAATTAATTTTCTAATTTTATTCTCAAAAAGAGTTTTTTCGGTAAAATTAAATGAATAAATATACAATTTGCTTTTCATCTTTTTCACATTTTTATAAATGTGCAACTTTTATAATTACTCTCCTTTTTATACCGCTTATTTTAAAAAATTTAATTATACCGAGACCATATCAGAGGCGAATCTCTAACAAAATAAAAAAATGTCGTTTTTTTTTTACTCTATTATTGTAAAAATTGTTTTTCTATTTCTTTCTCTAATTAATAAATTTTCATTCTTTTTTGTTCTAATTATAGAACACAATTTTTTAAAATCTAAAAATAATTATTTTTTGTTTAAATTTTTTTATTATTTTTTTACGTATTTTCATTTGAATTTTATGAACCTTGGAAAAAGTTGATTACAAAACTAATAATAAAAGAAAGAGTTATTACTTGATTTCTATTTTTATTTTTTAATGTTTTCGTGAGCTTTTTTATTTCTTAAATTTTTCATAATTTTTCTTTTCAAATGCTTTGAATTTTAAAAATAAAATGAAACTATAATTTAATATTTTGAAGAATATATAACAAAAATTATTTTTAAAAAAATTGTTCTTAATTAAAGATTATAATTTAATTTATAAATTTAATTTTTTGATTATACAATTTTATAAATAAAAATTCATAAATTATTTTACTTTTCCTAATTTTTCGTTAGTAACTAAATTAAAAAAAAATATTTTTAAATTACATTTTTCTTTAAAAAAATGAATGAATTTTAGAAAACTTTTCTATTCTCTGAATCTCTGAACTAAATTAATTATTTTTGCATAAAATTTTATTAAAAGTTTTTAAATTCTAATTTTCACAGGATAATATTTTTGTTTAAAAATTAATATAATTTTTGAAAATTTATTGCCACTTGAATTTATTATTTCTAAAAAATGAAAGTTTTTGAAATTAATAAAATACTTTTTAGGAATTTAATTATTGAAAATAATTGAATTTATTATAAGAATTTAAAAAAATTGTAATAATTTAATTCATAATAATTAAATTCCTTTCGGAAATTTTATTATTTTTAAAAATTAAAAACTTTTTGATGTAATTAAATTAATTTTAAGAGTTTTTGTTGAATCTTTCGGGAAATTGCATTAAAAATGAGAAAAAGAATTATTTACTCTTGTACATCATTTCATTAATAATTAATATAATACAATTATTGAATTCTTTGTCATTTTTAAAAGCATTTAAATAATAAATAAATTAAATTCTTATAAAATTTTTTAAAAAATTCAATTCTTTTGACAAATAACTATTAAAATTGTTGTTCAAAAGAATCTCATTAGGAAAAATAATTGTATCAAAAATTAAAATATTTGAATTTAATCAAAAAATTAAAAGAAATGTTAATAATTAAATTATTTTTAGAAATTTAATTAAAATTGAACTAAAAAAATAAAATTGTTAAGAATTCTCGAATTTTTAATAGCTTTGAGAAATAATTCTATCAAAATTTTATTGTAGAGAACTGAATTTCTTGCGAAAAAATGATTAATTATCAAAATAATTGACTTTTTGTAAGGAATTTTATAATTTATGAATATAATTGAATTATTTTGAAAAATTGAGATCTCGAAAAAATATATTAAAATTAAATTGCTGCAAAAAATGTTTGCATTCATAAAAATAATTAAATTTTGTAATTTCTTAATTTTTTTAAAAATAATTAATTTGTTTCAATCAATTTTACTAAAATTGTTTAAAATGTTAAAAATAATTACAATTATTCCACAAATTTAATTGAATTAATATTGACAGTGGGCGTAGCCATAAGTCATTTAAGAAGAAGAAGAAGAAGAAAAATTCAAGACAATTGAATAATATAAAGAATTTCATCAAATTTTTTAAAATAATTGAATTCCTTAAGAGAAACTGAAAATTTTTACGAACAATTGACATCTTAATTAAAATCTAATTTTCTTAAAATTTTATTGAAAATAATTGAAAATGCAGCAAAAATATTTATTTTTTACGCAAGTAATTCAATTATTGTTGCGGAGAATTTTTTTACAATTTTTTGCAAACAGTAATCAATATTTAATAAGTAAAAAATTTTATTAACTTTTAAATTATGAATCTGAAATAATTAAAAAAATAAAAATATTAAATTATTATTAAATAATAAAAACTTTTGTAATTTTAATAATAATTATAAAGAAAAAAAAATAAATTGCAATTTAGAGTTTAAAAATAAGGTATAAAAATAAAATTTTTGTATTTTACAGATATCGTTTAGTGTTGCCAACACCACACAAAGTTGATCCAAATATTTCATCAGCAAGATGGTTTCGAGAAACGTACACATTAGAAATTTCATTAAAATTAGTTCGAGAATTGGATGCAATTAATTTTTAAAAAAACCCATTATTTAATTTTTTTATAAATATAATACAATTGTTTGTAATTCGTCATAAGTTTCGAGGGGAAAAAGAAAAAAAAGTAGAAAACATTTTTATTCTATTTTTTGTTAGTTTATTAAATTTTTTCTATTATTATTTAATGCCAAATATTTATATTTATTTAATATTAAATATATAAATAAAAATTAATACTTGAAAATTGAGAAAAAATGAATTTAAGAGTGTGTGACTTATTTTGTATTATGTTAAAGTCATTGTGAGTGTATGTGTGTAAAAGATAAGCACCAAGGTTAACAATAAACGAAATTTTAATAACATTTGTGTTCGTGAAGTTTCTGAAGAGAAGATAAGCCACGGAGCGATATGCGCCTCCATAGCTCAGGGGTTAGAGCACTGGTCTTGTAAACCAGGGGTCGAGAGTTCAAATCTCTCTGGGGGCAACTTTTTTTTTATTTCAAAAATTTGCTCGATTTTCACTATTGACAAGTCTAAGTTTAAATTTAGTAAGGCAACATTTCATTATTAACTACTTTTAATTATTTTTTTGTTTTTTAAACTAAAAATTTTGTTCTAATATACATTTTGTTTTCTAATTAAAATATGTTTATTCAAAAAATATTTTCAAATGCCCTTACATCTTGTTTATTTGTTCTACTTGTACTGTTATTACATACCAATAAGTATTATGTTTATTTATTACAATAAATTCTGTTTTTTGAATATTTTATTATTTTTTATTAAATTTTGATAATTAAATTTAATATATTTTTTTTATACTGAATTTTGTTTATTGAATTGTTTCCATTATTTCTAATCATTTTAATTATTATTTTTATACTTTATTTTTACTTTTCAAATTAAATTTTGTTTATTAAATCTTTTTTATTTTTTTGTATTTTTAATTAAATATAAAAAATACAAAAAAATAGACTAATTAGTCTTCATAGACTTTGTAGACTTTTTCTTACTTTTTTATAATATGTTTTATTATCAAAGTTTTTTGAACAAATGTTGCTTTATTGAAATGTAACGTTTTCTTTAATTGTATTTTTATTAATAGGGGAGAATGAGGAGTTATGAAGCACGCTTTGTTTATGAGTTGTAACTTCAAAAAAAGGTTTTTTTCAAATTTTCTCCACTTGAATCTCTAGAGGGTCTTCAAATATGCGCTTACTGGTTGAAGGATTTGCATGAAATAAAATATAATCGACAATTTTTTTAGTTGGGCCAAAAAGCTGCTTTGTCAAGTTTTAAAAAATCATGGGGAGTAGTGAAGCACTACTAAAAATCGCAGAAAATGATATTTTTTGGTAAATATTCTTTATTGAGATCGAAGAAAATAAATACTTACTACCTATGTAATAGAAACTTTTATTTATAAAATGTGAAAAATTGTTTATCATTCCGATTCGCAATGAACGCAAGTATAACTACCCGTGTAGAAATCACCATGCTATGCCTAAAATGATTATTGGCCCTAGCTTGGACCTAACTTGGCAACCCCTTTTTATATATCCTAGGCTGGTCCTAACTTGGTACTAACTAGGAGATCCAGTTGTGACTTAGAAAATTTTTTAGGAAAATAAAGTGTCAAAATTGATACAGGAAAAACATGTAAAAATTGATAAATATTATTCTCAATTAATATTTATAAAATTAATTGATAATCATATTTTTTAAACAATTTATTGTTTGACATAAATCAGAAAATTATACAAATATTATAAAATAAAGTTAATTTATTAATTTATTAATTCAGCAATTGTTTAAAACTTTAAACAAATAATTGTTATTTACTAACTTTTCACACAATCAACCTAGAAAGTAGTAGTTTTTTTTAATTTTGCAATAAGTAAATACTCAGATTAGTTAATTTCAAAATTTTAAAAGACCACAAGTGTCTAGACGCTTTATTGTCTCAAGAGTTAATAAATAACAACAATTTTTTGTTTAATCAAATGCTGAATTGTTAAAATTATAAAATATCTCTATTTCATACTTTTTAAATTAGTTTATTGCAAAATTAGGAAAAACTGCAAGTTTCTAGGTACTTTGTATCAAGAGTTAATAAATAACAACATTTATTTGTTTAAACAAATAACTGAATTGTTAAAATGATAAATTATCTTCATATTTTACTAATCGCGAAATTAGACAAAAACTGCAAATTTTTAAGTAATTTGTAACAAAAGTTAATAAAACAGTAACATTTATTTATTTATTAAAACAGGTACAGACTGCAATATAATTATAATTAGTAAAATATATTTTTAATTTCGTTCGCATATTTTAAGTTTCGTTTAAGTTGGTGCTAAACACTAGAAGATATTGCAGTTTGAATGTGGGCTGACCCACCCACGTCCAACCCAGGCCCTACCTGGGCTTCCTAGTTTCATTAGCAAAAATTTCTAAGTTCAAATTAAAAAAAAATTTTGCAACAAAAAATTACTGTTTAAAATGATTTGGAACAATGAAAAACGTGTTTTTAACATAAATTTTTTGACTTTTTTTTAAAAAGTGGATCACCCACTTAATTAATTAGCAAAAATTTCCAAGTCCAAAAGACCAATATTTTTTTAGACCAACAAATTAATGTTAAAAATGATTGAGAACAATGAAAAACCTGTTTTGAACGAAAATGTATAGATATTTTTTTCTTGATATAATATAAAAATATTAATTTTTGAATTTTTATATTTGAATATTATTTTATTATTATTTTTGTTGTTGTTAAACTATTTTTTTATTTATTATGGTGTATTAGTGTCAATAAATACTATATTGAATCATCAAAAGCAAGTCAACAAGTCACTGACAATAAAAATTTTAATCTCAACTAGTTTCATTAGCATAGTGGTTAGGGCGTTAGTCTCGTAGTCCGTAGGTCATAGGTTCGATTCCCGCGTGCGTTAGATTTTACTTGCTTCTTAGGTTTGCGTTTATTCCGATTTTTCTGCATTATATTCGTATAAGTATGCAATTTAAAGATTATATATACTGTAAAGTAATTTAATTAACAAATTTCTAATTTTTTTATAATTTTTAATGTATATATTAGAGGAATATATATTAATCTCTGCATATAAGTACTAACATTATTTATGAATTCGCTTTTGGTCATCATTTAATTGAAAAAAATAATAATTAATTAAAACTAATACTTATTATTATAAATTTAGGTTATTTTTGTAACAAATATTATAAACTAATTAAAATTATAATGAAATAGAAAATACTGTATGAGATGGTCCTTTCTAGGTCCAAAAATGGACCCACAAACTGGTCCTAACTAGGCTCCCAAGTTAGGACCAAGCTAAAATCGCGTCACCAGCCATTGTTGGTCCAAACTACACTGCCTACTTAGGTCCAAGCTATTAACAGGGCAAAATAGGTAGGACCATGCTAGGACCAATTTTCATTTTCCACACGGGTAGTAAACGAGCACTTTTCAAATCGACTGCTCGGTCACGAAAAATAACAAAATTAATTGAAAAAATTCTCCAAATTGCACTAAATATTCGAATTGTTTATAAATAATGCGTAATACGCATGTAAATTACGATTTCAGGTTAACATTTGTCATATTTGTCGTGCTTCACATCTCCCCAATTGATGTGCTATATTTCTCCCCATTTGCTACTATTTCGAAATTCACAGAATGTCAGTAACACATCGAATGTTTTTGAATAAATCCTTTTGAATATCAAAAACCTAATCATTGCTGGTTATTATGGGTGAAATTACCTTTTTGATTTGTTCGAGAATTTTGTAAGAATTCTACAAAAAGGAACACTCAAAAAAACTTTATTGTAAGTGACATCTATCAAAACAATTACTATGCGAGATCTATGGCCGTGCTTCACAACTCCCCATGCTTCATAACTCCCCATTCTCCCCCATATTTTTTTAAACTAATTTTTTCTTTTTGGATATTTTTATTTTTTATTATTAAATTTTTTTTATTTCATTTTGCTAAGAAAAATTTTGCTAATTGTAAGTTTTGCCAATAGCATTATTATTATTTTTTAAATCGGATTATTTCCGGTTTTCTTATGTTTTGAGTTATTATTTCATTTCCATGGAACAATTTTATACGCTCTGTAAATCTGAGTGTGTGAAAATTCACTTATTTCTAAATTATAAGTCGTCTTCTCGATCAATAAGTTCATATACACTTGTAATAAGTGAAATTTCACTCAAAATAAGTGAAAAATTCACTTATTTATAAGTGAGGAGTTTCATATGAGATTGAGGGGTCAACTCTCGGATTTTTTTCAAATTTCATTTTTCAATAGAGTTTGTTTGCCTATGTAATTATTCCAAGTATTAATTAAAAATATTTAATATTTTGTTAGATATTTGCATTAACAAATTAATGCAATATTTTTTTTAAACTTGAATAACTTTTTTATTTTTGCTTATAGAAAAAAGTTGTCTGAATGTTTTTTGTTTAGAATGAATCAAATTTTTTGGAAAAAAAATTAATTAAATAAAAATTAACTTTTTTAGTAAATTTATTTAAAAAATAAATTTGTTTTTTAATATTTAAACCTGTTATCGGCCTTCAATCAAGCTGAAAAAAAGATAAATATTGCTTACTATACTACAAAATAACATGCCAAATTTGGCGAACACGTTATTTTTTGTTTTTGAGAAAAAAATTTTCAAAAATTGAAGTGCAGGTAGCGAGCCGACTCCTAATATTATTAGAAGAAAAAAACTTTTAATTTGTTTTAGTGACATATTCAGGTAAGTGTTTTACCCTCTGTAATATTACTCTTCGTAATTTTTACCCTTTACCCAGGTCATTTTTACCCATTACCCTTCGTAATATTACCACCCTTTTTCTGTGACGTAGAATAAGTGAAATTTCACATATTCAGATTTAGAGAGCACTGAAAATGAGAGAAATGGATAGTAAGATTTTGATTTTGATGTTAAAAACATGATGTTACACAATAGTATCATTATTATGCTATACTGGCAACCATCACAGATGTTTAAAAAATATAGTTATGCTACCCCGTACTATCAAGATGTTACTCCGCATAATGTTGATTGTAACGGTTACTATCTAGATAGCTGTCTATGTATATGTAGTGTTAAAGATAGTCACTGTAACCATCATTATGTTACTCGCTACTATAAATTTCTCTCCGCGTGTAGGGTAGTAAAGAATATGGGTATCGTAAAATCGTAATAATCAAGTGTTTCTATTTACCCCTAAATTTTTCAATTTTGCTAAAATTTAGGGGTAAATAGAAACAGTAGTTATTACAGTTAAATAAAAAATTTTAAAAATAAATGGGGCCTTAAACCTTGAACCTTAGATCACCTCCAACAGGTTCCAAGTGTTTTTTCATTTTCCGTTTGTCAATTAGCAGCAGTATATAAAAAAATATTTTCTACTTCATAAAAAATTAAAAATCAAAGAAGGCGTCCTTTCATCTTTTTGACTCGCATTTGGAAAAAAATAAAGTAAAAATTCATACTAAAGTTCACAATTATCTTTTATTAATACTACAACAAAAACCAACTTGGATTTTTTCATTTTGGAAACTTTAATTAAAATAGGAGACTGTTTCTATTTACCCCTAAAAACTGGAAATTTGGGGTTTATCGAAACAGATGATTATTTCCAGAGTTGCCAGATTGAAAGATTTTTCTTTAAATCGGAAGAAAATTACAGTAATCTGCAATATTTGAAGGATTTGAAGAAATATTGTAAAAAAAATTGAAGATTTTTTAAAAATTTTGCAAAGGCTGTGAATATATCAAGCAATAATGAAAATATCCATAAACATTCGAAAATACCAACAAACTATTTTTTAAAAATAAATTATAAGTTTTGTTCTTTACATTTTTATGATTATAATAATAAATGTAAAAATTATCAATTACTACAGTAAATGTTACTGTTACATTTATTATTTTACAATTTAAAAAATTGTATATTTCCAAATATAAATATTAATTACTTAATAATTTCAAATTCCAAATTTTAAAAACAATTAACAATTCTCCTTCGCAAGAATGAAATTATTTAAAAACATTTTTATAAAAAAATAATCTAATTTTTTATATAAACAGTAAAACTCACCACAGGAATTCAATTATTTTTAAAACCATTTTAATAAATTTCACAAAAAAATATAATTATTTGAAAAATTTTTGAGGGTATTTGAACCATTATGACGTCACAATATTAGAACACATGCTTTGCCCAAATTGTGACGTCATAATGGTTCAAATGCTCTTAATGAAAGTTATTTCATAAAGTTGTATTAAAATTTAAGAAAATAATTTAATTCTTTTGCAAAATTTTATAAAGAAATTTAAAAAATTTTTACGAAATTTATTAAATATAATTGCAATGTTTGCAAAGAATTTATTATTTAAAAGAAATGAATAGTTTCACAGGATTTCTGAAAATTTCAGAAAATAATTGTATTCGTTCGTGAAATGGTATTAAAATTATGCTTAAAAGTATTTGGGGCCGTTCAAAAAATATGTAACGCGTTTTGGGGGTTATATAACCCCTTTTTAGGTTATATCAAAGCGTTAGTTATGTACTTCTCAAAAAATCATGAATTTTTAGAAATAGGTTTTAAAATATGACTGTACAATGAGAAATGTGAATTTCATCAATTTTTTTATAACCAACCAAAAAAATAAAGAAGGCTTACAAATACTTTTTCATTCATTCTTTTTTTTATTGGTCATCTCTCCCTTATGGCCATCTTCCACGGACTTACCCTATTAAAAAAATTTTTTGATAAATTTTTTCAAATAATTTGAATTATTTACGAATTTTTCTGATCAAATTCTTCAAATGATTTTAATTATTTTCTTTAATTAAATAAAAATTGATTTTTGTTGTATAACAGATAGTTATAAATTTTAGTATGAAGTTTCAGTTTAGTTTGTTCCACATGCAAGTTAAAAAAAACTTTGATTTTTAATTATTTATGCAGTAGAAAATATTTTTCTATATACTGCTGCTAATTGATAAAACGGAAAATGGGAAAATGTTTGAACCTGTTGGGAGTGATCTAAGATTCGAGGTTTAAGGTATTTTTGTAGAGTCGATTCATTTTCGTCAGATTTTTGTTAAATTTGACTTAATTATTCTTTGGATATTTATCTACAACCCGTGTAGAAAAATCTTCTGGCGCTGGCCTGAGTCAGATCAGACCGTCTATTTTCCAGAATAGTGGCTGACCT
Organism: Leptopilina myrica (nomen nudum); assembly: GCA_032872475.1. Classification (NCBI taxonomy): domain Eukaryota; kingdom Metazoa; phylum Arthropoda; class Insecta; order Hymenoptera; family Figitidae; genus Leptopilina; species Leptopilina myrica (nomen nudum). The sequence continues at coordinate 13,275,359 of CM065467.1, forward strand.
GTAACTCTGGCCTGTGGCTGGCCAAAAGTGTAACGCTAGAAACGGTCAGCCGCTGAATAGACAGGCTATTCAGATAGTCTAGCCAGGCTCTAGCCAACCGCAAGATAGATATTTACTGTTTTCTAAATATAATAAAGCAGCCCTCCAACATAGTTTATTAAACGAAACATATGAGAAATTTTTATTTAAATTAAATGTTAATATAATAAAAAAAATTAATTTGTATTTGCAAACAAGTAATAATCATCAACTTTTAACTTTCAATCAAATTAATTGTTTACAACACTACATTCCTCCACTGGCAAACCACCAGTGGGGGAATGTACTACATTCCTCCATTGGTGCCTAGCGTACAATAGTTCTATTTCCACGAAGGCGTTGGACAAAATAAATTTTAATTTCCGACACATTTTACACTTACAATTAATAAAGAGTGTTTAACTGTGTAATCACGAAACTACTGCAAGTTTAGTGTTATGGTACATAAAGAAAAATAACAAAACTTGATTTGAACTCATCATAGTAAATTTACCGTAAATTACCTAATAAATTTCCATAAATTACCTCTAAAATATCCATAAATTACCATAGATTACCGACGTTAAATTTTTTAGTTCTCGTTTTTGTTTTACATAGTTTTATAAATTATCGTCAAAACGTTTATAAATTATCGCGGAAATTTCCATAAATTATCATAAATTACCGACGTTCAATTTTTTAGTTCTCGTTTATCTCCTACATAGTTTTATAAATTATCGTCAAAACGTTTATAAATTACCGCGGAAATTTCCATAAATTACCATAAATTACCGACGTCACATTTTTTAGTTCTTCTTTGAGTTTAACATAGTTTTATAAATTATCGTCAAAACGTTTATAAATTACCGCGAAAATTTCCATAAATTTCCATAAATTACCGACGTCAAATTTTTTAGTTCTCCTTTGAGTTTAACATAGTTTTATAAATTATCTCAAAAATTTCTATAAATTACCGAGGAAATTACCATAAATTACCGACGTTAAATTTTTTAGTTGTCGTTTTTGTTTTACATAGTTTCATAAATTACCGTCAAAATGTTTATAAATTACCTCGAAAATTTCCATAAATGGCTGAAATCCAAAATTTTAATGATAATTTTTTTGCTTTATGAATTATCCCTAAAATTACTAGAAATTTCCATAAATTACTGCTAAAATTTCCATAAATTGCTAAAATAAAAATTTTTCATTGTAATTTATGTGGAACATATTTTTATGATTTATTGCGAAAATTTCTATAAATTACCGCAAAATTGTTATAGTTGTTAACAACAAATTTAATTCATTTTTCAGTAATAATTCTGCGAGGAACCTTCTGGTTCCCTTAGTAAACGTAAATTAAAAATTCAAACGGGATTCTCTTTATAAAAATTTTTAAAATTCTCTTCAAGAACTATTTTTTGAATGTTTTACAACTTTTTATACCTACACATTGATCTTAAAAAGTCGAAAAATGTTGTGATTTTGGACAATCTTCTCCCGTAGAAAATATTATGTGGAAGAAATATTAAATTTTAGAGACTTGTTGTCTAGTTTTTGAGATAAAGAATTAGATGGCTTTTGATATCTTAAAATCGGCTAGTCTCTTCAGACCAGTACCGCTCTCTGCAGCCTATAGAAGTTGCAAAATAATAAATCATTTTAGTTATCTAGAAATTCTGACTAGAATCAGAACTGGGTCTGGTCAGACCTTGCAAACCAGCATCGCACGCCGCAGCCTAGAAGTTGCAAAAAATAATTTTAGTCCTCTAGGAATTCTGACTAGAATCAGAGCTGGGTTTGGCCAGACCTTCCAGACTAGCATCGCTCGCCGCAGCCCGGAAGTGGCAAACTAAAAAATTTTAGTCATCTAGAAATTCTGACTAGAATCAGAGCTGGGTCTGGCTAGACAATCCAGAACAGACAAAATAGCTACGGTCTGACTTGTAGCTGAGCAGCACCAGAACTGGGCCAAACCAGATCTTCCAGACTTGCGAGGCTAGACGCTTTCTGGTTTGCGCCAGGCTTGACTCTAGACGTTCCAGATGATTTTTCTACACGGGTATAATTAGTACATTTTTTAATATTTTAAAAACAAGAAATATATTTGATATTTGTATTTATTAAAATTTTCTCATTATAATAAATAGAATATAAAGTGTGACATAACAAAATAAAAGGTCCCCACCCCCCTTTGTCACAATTAGTCACATTTTTATAGACCCCCTCCCTCCTAAAAAAAAATACAGATTATTAATTTTTGCACTTATACTAATCGACAGATTTTGAAGAAAAACTAAAGTGTTATTTATTGAACTAAAATGAACTTTCATAAAAAATATAAAATTTTTGACCGATCCATTTAAAAGATATTTAATGTCAAACTTAAAAAATTATTAAAACATTTGTTCTAAAGGAGAGGTGAATTCGTAAACGTGACAACGACGCTGGTTAAGTACTACGGCTCGTCTGCTAATTTCGGCGCAAAATTTTAAAGATTGACATGTTCCTAACTTGCGACGTTGCCACGATCGTTTTCCATGATTGAAGTTATGATTATACATTGAAAACTTTCGTGTGTGAAACTCGTGAGACTGTACGTGCGCAAAAGTTTTTCAGAAACTCGCATTGAAAATCGTTTTGAGACTGACCAGTTACGCGAGAAATACTAAATTTTTTTTTATTTAACTAAAAAAACTATACTGTTTCAATTTACCCCATCTGATACTACAATTAAATGTTTACAATAGATTTATTTAAAGATTTTTTTTATTTTTTTGTTTTATTATCAAGTTCTTAAAAATAAACTTCGTTTATTATTAAATATTATTAAATATTGTATTAGTTTCTAATGTTTATTAAAATAATTTTTCAAAATAATTATATCAGCAAAATATTTCGTTCATGTCAATATTCAGAGCTTGTGGATAATGAATTTATTTTAATAATAAATTAAAAATTAAATTAAATTTAAATTAAAAATGCAATAATAAATTTATTTATTATCCACAAGCTCTGAATATTGACATGAACGAAATATTTTGCTGATATAATTATTTTGAAAAATTATTTTAATAAACATTAGAAACTAAAATAAAATAATTAAAAATTTTTAATTTGTTTTTTAATACGTGCCAAAATGTTATAATAAAATTTGTATAATTTGAAGAAATAATGAAATTTTGTTCATTAGAACGCGTTTAGAATTTCAGAAACATAAAACTAATTTTTTATCAAAATAAAAGTTTTTTTGAAAATATAACATTAATTTATCTTTCACATTTTATTCCGTGCCAGCCCCCGACCAGAAGCACTCGCTTCGATCGTGCATTAAATGTCGGCGCAGGCGAATGTTGTTTGCAAGAGAGAAAACGAGAAAAATACAGAGCTTCACGAGTGTCCGCTAGAGACGTTGAAGCGAGGAGCAAAAGTAAATAAACATGGCCGACTGTCAAATGAAACACGATTGCAATTTTCTTAAAAAATCAATTAACGGGCGTACTTTCAACCGTATATAAAGAAAAATTGTATACATTACACGGGCAGAAAAATCGCTCTGCAGGGCAGCGCCATGCTTAAAATTTGTGTAAAAGGAAGTAGTTTTTTTTAATTTAAAAAAAATCGAAGGATACAAACAGATTTAAAAATTAAATTTAAATCTAAAATTTTTTAAAAATGCAATAAAAATTTTTTAAAAATTTTTTTCATAAAATTTTCGAAAAGTTCAGGAAAAAACAAACAATTTTTATATAAGAAAGTTTAAAATTGATCCACATTTGTAGAAGTTATGAGCATTCAAAAAAAAAATTTTTTTTAAACGTAAAATTTTGAAAAATTCATATCTTGTAAACTGCTGGGTAAAAAAATTTAAAAAAAATCGTAAAGCTCTTTTTCAACTAGTACTAAAAATTAAAAAATAGTAGAGCCAAATAAAAAATGTGAATTTTTACGATATGTTGGTTTTGGCGTGGAATGTCTCATATATATATATATATTAGGGTGACCGTTATTTTGCAAAAGTTGGAATTTCTTAGGTCGCCGGGCAGAATTTGCTTTAGAATATGAAAAAAATGAGCTATGCACAAGAAAAGCCTAATCGATCAATATTAACCCGTGCTATCGAAGGGTTAAAGTTTAAATGGGGTTTAACATAGGATTAGTGCACTTTTATACATTTTGTATGATAACTTTTTTTTTAAGTAATCTTTTGCCTTAGCGACATTCATATTTATGGTTTTTGATGTGCTGAACATGAATCCGATGTTAAAAATAAGGTTTGACTGCTTCCAGCTGTCAAAAAAGCTGTCAGTCTTTTTAAAATGACAGTTTTTGTGTCAATTTAGACAGTTTTTGTGTTTAATTTAGTAAATCAGACCAAATTTTGCTCATATAAAAATATTTTAAACAAGTTGTTCATTTCATGACCATTTAGCTTCCTCAATATGTATTATTATATATAATTTTAAAAGTTAAATAATTATAATAGTTTATTAAATATAATTAATAAACAGGGTAAAGTACCCTAAATAAATATTAATTATTCAATTTTTTATTATAGAATAATTATTTTAAAATGTTATGATAAAATGTCAAAAAATACAAAATTTTATTTTTTTGTGAAAAATTAAAATATTTATTAATTCTATAAATTTTAATGAAATATATACTTTATATACATGAATCGATTCGTTTTTATGTCAGGAATGCAATTTTGACAAGAATTATTAAAAATTTTAATATAGAAAAAAGTTATTTCAAAAAACCAAAAAATTAATTTTTTCAAAAATTAAAAAAATTGCTAAAAAAATTTTATTTTTAGATATTTTTGAAAATCCTTCTGTCTGATTCTTGGTATTCATGACCGTAATACACCTACAAAATCTTATCAAAATCCGTCAAGATGTGCTAGAGAAAATTTGTCCACAAGAATCGGTGACATACACACACACACACACACATACACACACATACACACATACACACACACATACATACACACATACATCCGGACATTTGTTCCTCTCGACGAATTATATATACTACACTTGAAAATTTGTAAAAATAATTGATTTTAAAAAATTCGGAAATCGACATCACTATAAGGCTTCCTTTATGAGGAAGCAAAACAACAAGGTCAAACTAAAAAGTAAATTAATTAAACTGTTAATTAAAAATTAAACTGTTAATTAAACTGTAAAACTTTTAAAAACGAGAGTTTTTGACAGTTTTTACATTAAATTACGTAAACAATTAATTTAGTAAATAAAAGATCTTTGTTTATTTAAAAAAAGCTTTAGAATAGTTGTAAAGTTAAAAAATAAAAATTTCAAAAAACAAATTTTTTTTTTGGTTTATTTCATGTGAACGGTCTTGTTTTTTGAGAGAGTACTTGCCCAATATTAAATAAACAATTTTTAAACAAACAAACCTAAAAAACAAAAAATAAAAAAATTAAATACATGTAAAAATACATTTAACTTTTCGCCCCAGGGTGCGTTTTTGTCTTTCACAACAAATATAAAAAATCTGACTAAAGATATTTAGCAAATACCTTTAGGTATCTCTTCAGGGGACCCAAATAATGAAGTAAAAAAATCGCGGTGAGGATAAATGCAAAAAATATACTTAAAAGTTGATATTTTCTTTTTCGAAAAAATTTTCAAAAGTAGGTTGAAAAAAATCTTTCAATATAGACACCACAAAAATTAACAGAATTGCACACAACTCCGGACATTTATTTATGATGATAATACCCTTTTATAATTAAAATTACAAAGCTCCAATTATTCCCGTTCGAAAGATAATGAATTTTAACGGTTTTGGCAGTTTAACTTTTCGCCCCAGTCTCCCCTAGTACTTTTTAAAATTCAAAATTTCAAACTTTAATTTTATCGGCATTTGGAACTCTTGACTGACAACATAGCGTGCAGTGGAGCGTCACAGCTTGTTCTTCGTCCCATCCGCTCAATTTGAAATGTGACTCAGAAATAGTATATTTCGATACTAGGTGCCAAATAAGTTTGATAAGCACTTGCAGTCGTTCAAAATGTCCGATCGCGTTACAGTGCGAACAAACGCTGCGCAAAATATTTTGCCCACCGCTACACTGTGAGCAAAATGTTTTGCGTATCGGTTGGTCGGACTGTAGGGAATCGGCCATTTTGGAATGCTGCTAGTGGTTGCCAAACGAGGGTTTTGCATGTACGTATAAGGAAAAGGTTAATTTTCCAATTCATATGTTTTACATTATATTCTGAATAGGAATGTTTTTGCCTTTTTTTTTGAATAAGTATATTCTTGCTTTCTTTGCCGAATCATTAAAGCAAATCAACAAGTCACTGACAATAAAACGTTAGCGTTCATTTAGGTTCCGTAGCATAGTTTAATTTAATTTAATATAATTAATTATTATTTGAATTTAAAAATGTAACAAATAATTATTTAATTCTTTAGAATATTTTATTTGTAACATTTATTAATGAAGATTTATGAATTTATATTCTTAATTTGTTTTAATTTTTTATTTTATTCAATATTTTATATTATTGTTAAAAAAGCATTTTAAATCTAAGTATTATCGTTATGTAAAATTTGTTGCCCCGTTAATCGCCACTCGTCAAATAACCTATATTTCGGCCCTGCATGCAAAAATAGAAATCAGCCGCAGCAGTAAACAGATGTTTACTGTAAAATCTCTGAAAATTAGCTACCACAGCCAAGAAGTTTGCAGTGGCAGCGAAAATGTTAGCTGTGACAGCAAACATTAGTAAAAATTTATGCGAGTTTGCTGTCATAGCGAACTATTTCCTATTTTAACGAACAAGGTTTGCTGTGGCAGCAAAATGTTCGCTGCCACAGCAAACCCTTTCTATGCGTGTGCGAGACGATCGCCGAACGAGCAAACAGTTGAATCACTGCATTGAAAATCTTTTGTGCATGGTTAAGATAATTTACTCATAACTTAAAAACCAATGCATAGATTAAAGTGTTCTTACATTTATTTTAAAGCTGAAAATACAAGCTTTCATTTAGTATAAATGTCAAATTTGTCTGAACACTTATCAAAAAGTTGCAGCCTATCAAACTTGGATAATGAAAATTCACTGATAATGAAAATTACACCTATCTTTATTACTTCATACCTCCGATTATATTTTTCAATAAGTCTTAAACATAGAATCATTTAACGTCAAATTTTATAATCTTTCCAAAACTGTCTTTGAAATCTTTCTACGTTAATATTTGACGAAGTTATCAATATTTAAAGGATGTCATGTTTTTAATGCCATTTTTGCAAGTGGTCTCTCAATTTGACCGGTAGTGTAGAAAAAAGTTATTTCTTTTGGAAAATTGAAAATCGTCACGAATGCAAAGCATCCTCATGAAGAGGAAGCAAAAATTAGTAAAAACTACTACTTACTACTAAAATTTACTAAGGATTTAGTAGAAATACTAGTCATTACTAAATTTTACTAAATAATCAGAAGAAAATATTATTCAGTACTAAAATTGTCAAACCAATTATTATTTCGAAAAATCATATTAAAATGTATGAAAATAATAAAATTATTTCAAGGAATATAATTATACAATAAAGTGTTTAGGGTCATTAGGGGTAAATGTAAACGGAATATCTATGTTTTACCAAAAACATTAGTTTTTTTGTTGAAACATAAAATGGACGGATTTGTTTTGCATGAACTTGATACTATACTTCCCTAGAAAAATTTTATAAGGTACAAAAACATATTGATGAACCTGAATCGCCTAAAAATGTTTGTTTACATTTACCCCGAGATTTTGAAATTTTTCTAAAATTCGGGATAAATGTAAACACCACTGTAGTTAAGCGAACCCTGAATCTTGTGTTCAGTAAGTAAAAGGCTTACCAGTGAGCCAATCTTACTTGTATAGTAAATAAAATCTTTGTAAGTATTTTTAAAGTTCTTCATATTTAATATAAATTTTCAAATACTACAAGTAAGATTGACTCACTGGTAAGACTTTTGCTTACTGATCACAAGGTTCAGGGTTCGAGTCCAGACTTGGTGAAATGTTTTTCTAAAATATAAAATTATTCTAATTTTATCTGTATATTGTATTAACATTACGTTAATATTACAGTATAATATTACCTTAACCCTTCATCCGTCGCATCTTTTTTTGTAACGCGATCCGTCGCAGGTGAGGAAACTTCTCATTCATCGTAAATTAATCAAAAATTGTTATAAAATGCCAAATTTTTTTTTGGAATGTTCATTATAATTTCTAAACAACCTATTGCAAGTAAAATTAACTTTCATTTTCTGTTAATTATTTAAATAAAAAATTAATGACAAATGAAATCGAGTATACGCGGTCAGTTGCACGGTGAGAAGTTTCCTCACTTTGCGTCAAAAATTCTTGACATTTACTGCTTAAAAATTCAATTACAAAAAAACTAAAATAAATAAAAACACAAAAATTGTTTTAAAATAAAGAAGAATAGTTTTGTGAAAGGTACTGAGAATATGAAATTATAATTTTTTGAATTTATTTTAAAAGTTATAAATAAAAAAAGAAACTGGGTGAGGAAACTTCTCACCATGCGACGGATGGAGGGTTAATATTTTCATGTAATATTACCTTAATAGTACAGCGGAATTAATTCCTCCAGGCGGACATTTTGATATCCTAGTAAAATCACTGTAATATTACAGTGGAGATTACGAATCTCCAGTGTAATATTACAATGATGTCAATATAACCTTACGTGCTGCTTGGGTACTGTTTTAAGGGATGGAAAAACTGAAAAAAAATTCTTCGTAGATGTATTGTAAAATATAGTAAAATTTAAAATGGCGGATATAATATGGCGGATGAACATAAACATATTTTTAAAAATTGTTCAAATTTACTTAAATCTGGCGTACCTGACTTTTATTTAACAATCGTAAAGAACCGTTTTCCTACATTCTAAGCATGTAAATGCACTATGCAATACTATGCAGGTCTATACCTGCAACTGACTGACACAAAGGAGGTTCGAAAGAAGACCTAATTTCCGTTTCTATGAAATTTTACATTGTTAAAGTAATTAAATTGTGAAATAGAAGCAAATTTATTCAATTATTTTCTTTTAAAATGTAAACACTTAATTATTTATTAACTAAATTAAAAGATAATTTACACTACCCAGCTTAAAATCCAAGTACACGATCCTTAAAGGATCCTCTCGGGATCCTGTACAGGTCCTGTACAGGTCCTGTACAGGATTCCATACAGGATCCCGTACGGGATTTTGGGACAGGGTTCCGATGCAGGAACCTTAGCTATCAAATGTTCCTGTACAGGAAACTTTTTAATTTTTTAAAGTTTTTATATGTTAAGCAACATTTGACATACATAGACTTCACATTTTAATATGTTAGGCTCGTATATCAATGTTGGACTGCGCAGGAGTTAAAAATATAAATAAATTAATTGAGGAAACCGTGTAGGATCCTTTACGGGTTCCCTACAGGATCCTTTACACTTAAGTACCTGCAGTTTACAAAACTGCAAAAGTTCCTGTATAGGAACCTTTACAAAGTTTCCTGTACTGGATCCTGCAAGTGTTCCTGTACAGGAACCTTTACAGAAGTCTTTGATAACTAAGGTTCCTGCATCGGAACCTGCACAGGAACCCTGTCCCAAAATCCCGTATAGGATCCTGTACAGGACCAGTACGGGATCCTGTATGGGATCCTGCACAGGATTTTAAGCTGGGTATGGCATTGCCAATTGTCAAAATAAAATATTGGCAGTACTCAGAACATCTTGTAGGTTAGTTGAGGTAAAAATATTGACGTCGTACTTATTTTTAAATTTGTAAATTTATCTGATACATCTACTGTTTACATTTACCCCAAATGACCCTAAAATAATTGATTATTGAAAAAAAAAAAATTTTTTTAATCAGTAACTGAATCTTTTTAAAGAATTTTAATGAAATTTAAATAAATAATTTTATTCTTTAAGAAAATTTTCGGTTGAAATTATATCATAATTAAATTGAAAATAATTTAATTCTTTGGAGAAATAATTCTATACATTCAAATTGTATTGAAAATAAATTGAATATTAAAAAAACAACTATTATGAACTTGAGAAGGAAACAAGAAAAGAGAAAAAAGTGAAATACTAAACTTTTATTGAAAGTAGATGAATCTTTAATATGACTTGAGGGGAAGTTTTACATATATTTGCAACAAACTTATATATTTTTGCATTGGAAATATCGCTTTTACTTTTTATGCATATTAAAGCGAGTGGAAAGTAGACTTTGATGAAAATGTGCATGAAAAAAATAAACAAATATTTCCATTTATTCGTTTCGTAAAAAAACCGAAAATTACAAGAAAATATTATTTGTAAACATTGAAAAATTTATTTTGAAATAATTTTATTACATAGAAACATACTTATTGATTTTTATGAATTCTAATATTATTTGTACTTGAATTATAAAAGAAATTCTTTTTTCAAAAAAAATTCTAATTAAAAAAATTACAAAATTTCTTTTAACATTTCTTTGATTTTAAATATTTTTTTTCAAAATATCTCAACATATTGGTGACTTTTATAATGAAAATTTACACTTATATTAAAATTCTGGCACACAAATTGTACGTTTTGCAACAAAGTTGAAAATCATAAAAAGTTTGTAATAAAAAACTGAACAATTTTAGTGTCAAGATAAACTGATAACAACTTTTTAATAATTAAATTAATATTAAATTTCATCAAAGAGAAATTAAGAAAAGATTTGTGAAATCTAAAATAGATGTCACTTTATTCAAAATTAATTTTTAATAAAATGTAATTAATTGCAACGTTGCATTTGTAAATTTATTGGATTTTTTGGAAATTATAGTCAACTTATTGATTAATAAATTATAGTCAACGTTTTCAGAAGAAAATTCTTTTTTAAAGCAACTTTTTATAAATTTTTGTAAAGAAAATAGTACGATTAATTTAATAAATAATGATTTATAAAACAAATATTTGTGAACAAAAAAATGTTATTCTATTTCATAGAAAAATAATTCTTTTTCTTTCAATCGTTGATCATAAACGTTACGAACTTCACCGACGTTGCAAAATTTAATTTTCAGAATTTCCTGACTTTTCTTGACTAATTTTTTATTTTCACTGATTTACAAATTTTTCAATTTTCAATATTCTTCATTGATAATTAAAAATTGAATAATGCTTTTTAAATAACAATTATTTTATTTATAAAGAAAAACAAAAGATATTTAAAAATTGTTTGTTAAAAAAATATATAATGCGTTTGAAACTTTTGTTGTAAAAAATGTAAATTTATACAATTTAAATCGTGCTTGATAAGTTATATTTATTTATATAAACGGCCAATGCTCATTTATCAAATGTTATACAATAAAGTCTAAATACAAAAACTATATTGAAATTCATCAGATTTTTAATTTGTGGTTTCTTTCAATTAAATTTTTTTAACTTTTTTGTTTTCTTTCTCATTCTACAACTCAACAAATATTTGATGAAATTACTTCAAAATATATCTTATTTTACAAAAAATTTAATAAGCTTTCTAACCATTTTTAAGTTTTTCTTTGTATTTCCTTTTATTACGGAGATAATCATCCTAATACTCGTGGACGATAGATAGCGTAAGTTTAACTGAAAAATAAAAAAAAAATATTCTTCTTTTCGAATCTGTATATATTTGTTGCACCTGCAGTTTTCTGTTGATAACAAAACGTTTATTCACTAATAAATAATATTTTTCCTTCCAAAGAGAATTTCCTTGCACCTGTAGTTTTTCTATTGGCTAACGGTTCATCTATTCACTGATAAGTAATATCTTCTCTCTCCAAACTGAACTATATGCACTTGTAGGTTTTCTATTGGTTAACAGATTATCTATTTACTGATAAATAATATTTTTCCTTCCAAACTGAATAACTTGCACTTGCAGTTTTTCTATTGACAATAGAAAGTTTATTCACTGATAAATAATATCTTCTCCTTCCAAAATGAACTAGAAGCACTTGTAATTTCTCTATTGGCTAACGGCACATCTATTCACTGATAAATAATATCTTCTCTCTCCAAACTGAACTATATGCACTTGTAGTTTTTCTATTGGTTAACAGAACACAAAATTTAGATATTTCAAAGGTATAAATACAAAACGTTCAGTCTTCCATTACGTGGCATAAAGTTTAAAACAAAAGAATATTGACATTCGTCCAATTGTCCAATTGACTAACAAATACACGAGAAAATTTTGACACCAAAGTAGTAAGGAACAAAATTTTAACGAAAAATTTAATTTTCTTTTTCCCTGATTTCCAGACAAAATTTTGTCTTTTTCTCTGACTCTAAAGAATATTTTGATTCATTCTAAAAATTATGAGTTATTAAAAAAAAATTGTAATACATTTGTTTTTACGAATTTAAAAATTTTTTAAATTATTTGAAGAAATCACTAAACTTTATTTTTCAATAAATATTTAATAGTTATTATTTTTTCATGGGAATTAAAGATTAAAGATGACCGAGTGATAAAATTATTATTTTATAATATACGAATTTGGATTTGGAAAATTTTAAGGGGAGACTGCGACAAAATTTTCAACTATATGAAGACATTAACTTAAAAAAAACCACCAAAATTGAGCTAAAAATTAAATTTCCTTTTAGCCCATCCGTTAATTTGTAGAAAATATATTCATTTATCTAAAAAAAATTACACCTCACAAAATTTTAATATTCATTATTTTTAAAGCATTTTATGGTAAAATTTTTTTTCGTAAATTTTTTTTAGATAAATAATCAGGCACTGTAAAAAAGGAGTTAAATTTTAACTTCCCCAGGGAATTCCATAAAAGTCGCACCCATTTAAGAGTTAAAGCCAAGGGAGAGTTGGCTGAAAGGAGTTGAAATTTACACAAGTAAAAATAAGTAAAGATAAAAAGTTATTAAATTAACTCTCTTTTGAAGTTGATTTTTATTTCGAAAAGTGTATTTTCTATACAAATATATGGATGGGCTTTAAAATATTTAATTTTTTACGAATTTTAATAAAATTTCGAAGAATAATTATATTTTTCGAAGAATTTTATTAAAATTGTAATAAAAAATATAATTGAAATTCTGTCATGAATTTCATTATTTATGAAAATAATTGAATTCCTAAAAAAATTTCGAAGAAAACAATTTGTGTAATATATTTACACAAATTACTGTCCATAAAGTTTTGCCCATAAAATCACAATCAGAAATCATAAGCATGCAAAATCATTTTAAAATTACTACTTTTTAGCATTGAAGGTTTACTTTTATGTAAATTTTTAACTTTTCCTGTTTTGCTTGCCTATAATTTCTTATCGAATAGATTTGTCAAATATTATTATAATCTACTATTGATATATTAATTTATTGATTACAAATATGCAGATAAATAAATGCAGATATTTATCAACGATATAACAATAAAAAAAGAGAATTAATTTCAATCTTAATTTTACATTCATAATCTTTGCTTAAATTAATATTCTTTAAGGTTAAATATACTAATTCTCAAGGCATTTACTAATTTAATTTCAATTTGGCTAGTGAAATAATTTTTCTACTTTGCAGGACTTGAAATTTAAATTTGAAAATATTGCAATACCTTGTTCATCAATCATGATAAGAATAGCAATAATCTGCTTTCTAGTTTCCAATGTCAGATGCCAGGAATGTGTACTTGATTCTGATGAGTTAAGTGAAATTAAGCAAATTTTCCAGAATGCGGATAAAAGTATGGAAGAAGCAACTAAAGGTCAAAGTGGAAATGCGGTAATTGTCATAGGCACCAGAAGAAGTGGAAAAAGTACACTAATTAATTACTTAATGGGCAATGAATTATCAGCATACAGACGTGATAAATTTGAAGACATTACATTAAAAAAAACTGATGAAAAAGCAATAGGACCAGAAATTAGTACCAGCGTAGAATTAGGATCTAAAACTCCTTCAAAATGGAAATCAACAAGGACAGAATTACAAAATGTGGACCTCTGGGATACTCCTTCAATTTTGGACAGCAATGATCCAGTGCGTGAATTCAATAATGCCTTTTATCTGTATCATTTGATAAGAAGAGTCGAATCTCTAAGACTTGTTTTAGACATCAATTTTTATTCCATTTTTTCTGATGATATTTATGAGATTATTTTGCTTTTAAATGATCTTAATCAATTATTTAATGACAAGTTTAAAGACTTTTTCTCCAGTATATCACTAATTATATCAAAAGTACCTTATAAACACAATAACGTTTCAGTCGATCATGAATATATAAACGCCAAATTACTCTCGATAATAGATACTAAGCTGATTAAGTCTGCAGCTTTAAGAGACTTTATATGGCATATAACAAGTAATAAAAAAAGGTTAGGCCTCTTTAGACAACCAGAAGCTCTTGGAAAACTTCCTGCTGATATTGAAGATAATATCATTCCAGCTATTAATAACGCAATGGGAAAAGACAAGTCATCTCACCAGAATATGGGTTTATCAATTACAGAACGATATCTACCATGCTTGCAACACTTTAATGATTTGTTGCACAACGAATAACCGAAAGAAAAAAGTCTCAGATAAAGATTTCCGGAGTTATTTGCAGGCACTACTTCTTCTAATTAAACTACTATTATTATGGGTTAATTCAAATAATTTGAAACTTAAAAAATTGTCTCTATTACTGTAGCTAAATAAACGTTTTTACGTTAAAATTACATAATAAATTCCAGAATATCAAAAAATACAATTGGATTTTTAAGTTTTTCTTTCCTCTATAAATTAAAAATTTCCAGAAAATACACTACCGATTTATTTGTCCGAAAATTACCAAATATACCATTTAAAAGATTATTGAATTCTCAGATTAATGATAGGGGAGACCAGGGCGTAATGGCTCACTTTACACTTTTTGTTATTTAACATTGTCATTCTTGCATTAATTAATATTTTATTCCTTTGAATTAAAAAAATTACATCCTTATATCACTGATACTTTTTTTCATAATGCAGTGCTAAAAAGGGCACTTTTTTGCACCTTGTTATGAATAATATCGTTCGTAACTTGTGTCAGCAGTTGTCGATTTTTAAACGAGCACTTCTTTTGGAAAAAACTGTAGGCGAAGCTTCGCTTCGCCTTCTACAACCGGCATTTAATTTATTGTTTTTCTTCTTATTATTATATAATTGAATCCATTTGAAAAATTGTATTACATAAAATTGCGAGGAAAATGAATGGATTGCTGAGAAAAATTTTAATGTTTATTAAAAAATATTTTAATTCTGGCTAAGGATTTTGTTAAAAAATCTTAGAAAAATTAGTAAAGACCATTTAATTATTTTCAATATTATTTATTTACTCTCCCTGCTCACGCAGGGTTCGAGACACCCTAATACACGTTTAGCTACTTAACCTAAAACATCCAATCCTTACAACTATAACGCCCGCATACCTTACACTACTTATTCTAACTTAATAATAAATTATCAAATTAATAATCCGCCAGAGCCTCGGGTTTCCGCTTCTAGTTCCATATGCCCTTTTCGGCTTCGTCAAAATAATAAATCTTCCCGATTACCCAATCCCCAATCAAATAGATTTTTGAATTTTTTTATCTTTGAGTAAGTCAAAGAAATAAATTATTTTCATTAATTATAAATTCTTTGCGGTAATATGCAAGAAAATACCACAGAATTGTGATAAAATATCAAGAAAGTGTTAAATTATTTGTAAAAACCTTTGCCAAGTTGTATGTTTTCGTAAATCTCATTGTGTTCATTTTATGAACACTTTGCTTTCTCATACAGATGTTAATAATAATAATAATAATAATAATAGAAGCAGATGAGATAAATAAAAAAATTATATTTCCACAATTTTTGGTTTTCAAAATACCAATTTTTTCGTGATTTTTGACCGAATTAGGTTTAACAATAAGTGAGCCAAAGCGTTCTTTAATGCTCTACTATGATGGTAATGATACAAAACGGCTAATCCAATATGGCGACTAAAATTTCGCAATTTCAATAACTTTTTTTACATTTATGTCAACCTTATCATGAAGATATATCATCTATCACAAGATGATTGTGAAAATAATTAATTAAAATATAACACTGAATTTCCAGGCAAAGTTTATCTTTTAATTTGATGAATTGATTTAAAATATAAGTTTTTAGAAAAATAATCTTAACAAATGTTCATAAATTCTCGGAAAGATTTTTATAAAATTCAAAAATATTTGTCTGACAAAGTACTAACCTACACTGTAAAAAATTTAAGGAGTTAACGGACTCGGGAGTTGTGAGTTAAATTTTTCGAGTTAAAAATCAACTCCAAAAGAGAGTTAATTTACTAACTCCCTTCATCAACACCTGTGCGAGTTATTTTTCCATGGGGAGTTAGCATTAGGGTGTTAAAGTTTAACTCTCTTTATTTAACTCCCCTGGCATTAACTCCCCAATGGGTGCGACCGTTATAGATTCCCCTGGGAGTTAAAATTTAACTCCCTTTTTTTACAGTGTATAGGACATATAAAAAAATTTGGAACTAACTTATTAAATTAAAAAAATTGTTTTTTCTTTTAATTAGAAGACGGACTCGGCCCTTTAATAACAGAAAAGTGCATTCTGTAATCGGCGAAATGTGAATGCATTGGCGACTGCAATTTCTTTAGTAGGGGAGAGTGGGGCAAAATAGGGTACCCCTGTTTTTCCATGATAGATACTTTTAATCTTTTTATCCTCGATATATATCATTCATATTAATAAGAAAATGTTATTCAATATGCAGGCACTATGAATTTTTTTTTAAAGTTATACAACTTTAATGTTTTTAACAAAAAAATATGAATATTTATCTAAATTAAAGCGCTTGCAAAACTTTTTGGGATAATGTATTTAATTTGGCAAGTATAGGATCCTTTTCGGCACTTATTCTAGAGTAGTTTCCAACAGAATAGATTCTTAAATTGTTTACAATAACTACACGCATAGAAAGGGTTTGCAGTCACAGCTAACATGTTCGCTGCCACTGCAAACTTTTCGGCTGTGGTAGCTCATTTTCAGAGATTTTACAGCAAACATTTGTTTGCTACTGTAACTTATTTTTGTTCCGTGTAGGAAACATTACATTTTCTTTTTATATGCAGTGTGGGTCAGAATAGGCTTCCCAGGTGTGGGGCATACCGGATGATACGCTGATTCATTTAACTATATAAAAACAATATATTATGCATATTCCCCGCGAAAGATTCTTAGGTAGTCATATCTACTATCGATATATCAATATTTTGAATTATCGATATTTTAAAAAAATTTTAATAAATATTACATGTTCTTTCATAATAATAAAGAATACTACTTCCTGTTTGTATTTAAAGTCTCGTATAACAATAAATTAAAAAGTTTTGAGAAAATATTCCATGTTTTATAAAGTTATTTAAAACCACCTCATTTTGCCCCACGGGTGGAGCAAAATGGGGTTTTAATACTCTCTCGGAAAATATGATATAACCCAGGCGCGAAAGACCAATGCTGACGATGGGTTGAAGCTTGATTGAGCCTTGAACGCCCAGCGTGGGTAATCCAGAGTTGAAGTAGCCTTTAAAACACTGTCACTCAATGTTGGTTCAACATTGGAGACCAATGTTCGTCCCATGCTCGATTCAAGACTCGATTAATCTAAATTAATAAATAATTATTAAATATTAAATAGTTTATTAATATTTACATTTAATATATTGAATGTAAATTTTTAGAAATTATTAAAAAATAAAAAATGGATATTAATAAATTATAATACATTTATTGTTAGTAATAATATATTATTTATGTGGAAATAAGATATAATTATAATAGAAGTAACTTATTGTCATTAAATTTATACACGCATATAATATGAATAAAAATAATAACAATAATATTTATTATTATTATTATTATTAAGAATGAATATATTCATATTATATAGAAGGAACGCGAGAGACGCTTAAATTTGGGAACAGTGAAAGCAGTCTTGTTCAGTCCTGCATCAGGCTTCCGCAGCATTGATTGAGCCTTGGTGTCCAATGCTCAATCAAGGCTCGCGCTACAGTCTGGAATCGGTGTTACATTAAAGCTTCGATCTGTCCTGCTCTCGCTGTCTCACTAAGGCTCAACGAATATTGACCAATGGTCAGTCAATCTTTATACAGCCTGAACTTGGCGTCACTTCGCGCCTAGGAAGTTCCTTCAGAAATTTTTTTCTCCGCTATTATCATAATTTTCTCAAACCAAATTCTTAAAACTAATTTTATTGTCTTGTGTATTGATCAAATAATAGGAAAACCCTTGCGATACTGATTTATACACATTGTTAACCCCTCTGTGTATGAATTTAGGCCCAATAAAATGTTTCTAAATGCATATAAGGGAGAGTGGGCAAGACGGGGTACTTAAGGTTTATAAACAAAAAAACGAAAATTGTTGAATATAATATACTTTATTATATTCTTTAATAACCATTTTCGGGGATTACTCTTTCGTAATAAAAACGCACAAAGGCCATATATTTCTTAAAAAAGCATAAAATTTATAATAAATAAAAATTGCAAATCTCCCCATCTTGTCCCACCGGCATGTAAGATGAGGTACTCAAGAAAGCAACCTATTTCTGTCTACAAATTTCACAAGTAAAGGTTGCATCTTAATCCTCGTCATCAACAGCAGCATAACTGCAAAGAACCCATTGGCTGCATATAGAACAAGCAGCCTTTATTTGATTCTAAATAATAACCATTTCAATAGAGACAAGGTGTATTATCCACTTTACCTTCGCTAATTCATGATTTAACCTGACAAGCTTTCTTCTTTTTGGTCACTCTTATTTTATTCAGTCTTGATTTAAGTAGTTTTCTTAACTTCTCTTGTTTCTCTTTTCCTTTGCTTAAATTGTGAACCCCGTCTTGCCCCACTCTACCCTACCCCATCTTGCCCGTACCAGCGAAATTTAATTAAACGATTAATTACTACAATTTACGATTCAATAAAGAAAAAACATATGCTTTCCTTCTCCTGTAACCCTTCCCAGTTAGAAAAAAATTTATGAAGTTCATTAACCGTTATTATTAAGTAATAAATACCTATTAAAAAAGTGAAAAATGTCAAGAAAATTGTCGAAAACGGTTTTTTTAGTAAAAAAGATAAATGATTAGTTCTCATGGTTTTTAAATTTTGTAAACAAGAAATTATCGTCTCGGTGCAGTATTATGTAAAAAATAATCGCGATTGGTTAATTCGTTTGTTAAATAAGACCGGTACCCCGTCTTGCTCCACTCTCCCCTATATTCTTTTAAGAATAACCTCCATATTATATAAATACCTAAAAAATTTCAGGAAAAAGTAATGGGCCCTTTTACTGAAGTCAATTTTTCTTTGCTTTATAAATTTTTGCCTGCTGTGCTGGCATGTCCACTTGACTTATCTTTGAATAAACAAAAAATTCACATTACTTGAATAGAAAAGTTTCCTAAAAACGCGCAAATTTTTCAAAACAATGAAAACTTTGGATTGAAAAAAATGCAAAAACAAATTTAATAAATAGGGGAGAGCAGGGTTGAAAGTGCCGGTGGTAGGTTGTTTCTTTAATTATATCTCGAAAACGAAAAAAGATTTTTTTAAAATTGAAATGAGGGATATAATATTTTGCGCCTGCGCACCTTTGACAATATTTTTCATTTCGTTTGCTGAGTGAAATAAACAGATGTTTGTATCTTTGTGCTTTGACGCTTTGTAACTCTAAATTTTCAGATGTGTAACTTTTGGTCTATTTTTTAAATTGTTAAAGCTATCAATGCGATTTTTTCACTAAAATGATTCATATCTAATTAGGAATTAAATAGTATATTATACTTAACCGTTGAATCAACTGGTTTTACATACTCAATAACAAGTGAAAAACGGCTCAATGGGGCTGATTGAGTCTTTCGCTGGAGGCTAATTGTGCCGCAGTCAGTGTCAATTTTATAGAATGAAAATATACAACATGTATGAGAAATTTCACGTAAAACATAATTATTAGTTGTATCAAATTTAATGAATAGTTCATAAAATGTTATTATTAGTTTAGAATTATTATTTTTGCTTCCTCGTGAGGAAGCTTTGTAGTCGTTTAATTTATAAAATTTTTAAAAATCCTTCAAATAAATTTTCTTCTACATAGGACTATGTTATTTAAGACCATGAACAATTGTCCGGATGTATGTGTGTGTGTGTAGATTCCGTTTTTTGTGAACACGAAAGCTCAAAGAGGTTTCAACGAACTCGGCTAAAAATTGCTAGGCATATTTATCATAAAAATATCTCGAAATGTATTGATAGACATTCAAAAATCTATAAATTTTTTTTTACTTTTTTCAAATTTTTTTTTAAAAATTGAATATTGAAGTTAATATATAATGAAATCTTGTTCTTTGCATCAAGACGAATCGATTGGTATATATAAAGTATAAATTGTATGAGAGTTTATAGAGTCAATGACAATTAAAGTATAAAAATTACACCAAAGGATTTCCGTTCTATTAGCCTAACATCTTTTATTCTAAAATTGGTTGAAAGACTAGTGGATAGATATATCCGCAGTGAGATCTTAAAGCAGTATTCGCTACATAAAGATCAATATGCGTACAGAGCGGGATGCTCTACGGAAACAGCCCTGGCTAAAGCGGTTGACCTAATTGATGGACAACTTCAAAATCAGGGTTTTACAGTAAGGGTCTTTATGGACATAGAAGGGGCTTTTAGTCAGGCCTTTGCAGAGTCAATCAAAAAAGCTATGATATCTTTTAATATCCCTACAGTAGTTGTTGACTGAACCTGTCATATGTTGAAAAACAGAAACCTCCAGTCAGCTAAGGGGAACACAGTCCTGGAAGGCTCAGTCAACTCTGGATGCCCACAGGGGGGTGTTCTTTCACCTCTGCTTTGGTCTCTGGTAGTGGACGAACTGCTGAGACTCCTAACTGAGACAGAATATCACGCAATTGGTTACGCAGACGATATTTTGTTAATCGTCCGTGGTCTTCACCTTGATGTAATACTCGAGGAGGCTCAAAAGGCATTAAACCAGGTAGATAAATGGTGTAAAAAGGTAGGTTTATCTGTTAATCCTAGGAAAACGGAAGCTGTCATTTATAATAGACGGTACAAGTGGAAATCCTTGCGTTCACTTGTGCTGTCTGGGAAAGAGCTTCAATTTACAGAGCAGGCAAAATATCTAGGGGTAATACTAGACAGCAAGCTGCTCTGGAAAAACATTTAGTGGAAAAATGTAAGAAACTTACAGCTGCTTTTTGGCAATGTAGAAGGGCCATCGGTGTTAGCTGGGGTCTCAAACCGGATCTATGAAGCGATTCTGCTCCTTAGGCTGACCTATGCTTGTGTGGTCTGGTGCGGAGTTGAATTAAAAACATCACAAACAGAATTGGAAAGGGTAAGAGGGATGGTCTTGAGAGGCATAACGGGTGCGGTGTGTACAACGCTTACTGCTGCCCTTGGTGCTCACCTAGGGCTAGAACTCTTACACCTTCCAATTAAAGCAGCGGCGGCTAAGACTGCTCTGAGACTTGGCGGTTCTAAGGGCTGCAGAGAAGTAGGTAGATGGCGTCTTCATAAGAATCTAGTGAGAAGGTCTCTTCTCAACATGATAAGAGACAGGACTGTCCCTTTGTACCTTTTTGATAAAAAGTACAAGATTAACATACCTACCAGAGAGGATTGGATGAATGGACTGGCGATCATCCCGGCTAATGGTGATGTTTGGTATACAGATGGATCTAAAAGTCCTGTTGGCGTTTTTGACAAATGCTTGGCCCTGGAATTTAACCGGTGTCTGACAGCGGAGCACCATAGGGAGTGGAAGGCAACTAAGGACTGTAGGCAGGCCAAATACTCTTGGGAACTAATATTAACCTTAAGAGGAAAACGGAATTCCGCAAACTTAATAGAAAAGAGGCAAAAATCATAACTGGGCTGCTGACCGGTCATGGTGACTTGCGCTATCATAGACATAAAATGGGGATTGTAGATAATCCTAAATGCCGTAAGTGTGGAGAGGAAAATGAAACTTCGATACACATAATGTGTCACTGTCCTGCTCTTGTGCAAGAAGAAAGAAAATATTACCTGGGTTATCCGAGGTAATCCCTCTTACAAAGGCTATTGTTTAAGGGTTCGTAATCCTTCTTAGGGTCGAATACAGGCCTCTCTCTCTCTCTCTCTCTCTATATATATATATACTACCTTTTTAGGATTTTATAATTTTGGCAAATCTGAAAATTTTAATTATCATATATAGTAAAGATTATTTAACATCTTTTTAAAATTGGTTTTTAGCCAAATTCTTTAAAACTTTAATTAAAAAATTAATGAATGAATCCCAATGAACAAAAAATGTCATTAGATAAATTACTTTTAGGGGGGGAACTAATTTTCAAAAATTAAAAATTATCATTTAAAAAATTAAAATTATTAAATTAAATTAATTATCAAACAAATGTTACTTAAATTTTTAGTTAATTACATTTACAAAATATACTTACTTCAAAAGAATTAATAAATATTTTTAGTTTAGGTGAGATGCTAAATTGGTTTGTAATAAACTTTAACCAATTTTAAAGTTTATTATACCTCCTCGTGGTGCATCTTGGAAACAAATTCATTAAAACTCAATTTTAAAATAAATAAATGTACTTATATGTATGCACTTACCACTTTTGAATTTAAAAATAAATTTTTAATTAAATTTCAAACACATAAGTATACTTATGTTTTAAAGAATTTTGCTAAAAACCAAATTAAAAAGATTTCTAATCATTTTCATTACATATGACAATTTAAAATTTCAGATTGGCTAATGTCATAAGATCGCATTTTTCCATCTTTGTCATCAATTTCGTAGTAACGTAACAGCCTTCAAGTAAAAAATTTGTCTTTGGCATAGGCTATTTGACGCTCCTCTTTGAGGCGGCAAGCTCTGACCTATAGATAAAAAACAGGTCAAATTTTGACGTAATGAAATAGCCCACATTAAGGCCCCTTTTAAAACCAGTAGCTCAAAAAATAGGTAAAATTAAACATGAATTTTGAAGAAATGTAAATGCCCACATGGAGACCACTTTTTAATCTATAGGTAAAAAAATAGGTCAAATTAATCATAGATTTTAACGTAATGTGAGGCCGTTATTTATCCTCATTTTGACCTACAGGTAAAAAAATAGGTCAAATTAGACATAGATTTTAACGTAATGTGAGGCCGTTATTTATCCTCTTTTTGACTTATTCCTCTAAAATAGGTCAATTTTGACATAGATTTTAACGTAATGTGAGGCCGTTATTTATCCTCTTTTTGACCTATAGGTCAAAAAATAGGTCAATTTTGACATAAGTTTTGACGGTCCCTTTGGGATAGGGGGCCCTTACAGAATCTTGAAACAGCGGCGGCGGCGGCGATATCTTTTTGTAATATAGGTAGATATATATACAATATATAAATCTATGAGTGCGAAGAAGACACTCTTATGCGTCTTTAAAGGGACTCTCGCTCGCACTCACACTTAGCGCTTACCCCCAAATAAGGACGAAATTTTCAGTTTATCGAAAGTGATAATATTGTAGAATATTTTCTAAGTGTATGTGACGCGTTTCTTATACGTTACGTATAACATTCAATTAAATTTTTTTTATTTATCATTGTTAGTAAATTCACTCACTATACGTGAGTGAATATAAAGTGTAATAAGTAAATTAGTGAATTGTGATTTAGTGAATAGTAAGTGTTAGTGAAAAACTTGTGAATATAAGTATAGTGTTAATTAATTAAGTTAAAAATTTTGTGAAATTTGAAATTTGGGATAAGAGATAAAATTTGAAATTGGTTATTTTGTATAACAAGAATATTGGATAAAAGAAGAAATTAGAAATTGGTTATATTGCATAAAAGAAAAATTTGGAATTTGGTTATATTTAAGTAAAGTTAAATGTGATTTAGTGAATAGTAAGTGTTAGTGAAAAATTTGTGAATATAAATATAGTGTTAATTAATTAAGTTAAAATTTTTGTGTAATTTGAAATTTGGGATAAGAGATAAAATTTGAAATTGGTTATATTTGGAATTTGGTTATTATTGGATAAAAGGATAATTTGGAAATTGGTTATATTAGATAAAATTGGATTTATTGGATAAAAGGATAATTTAGAAATTGGTTATATTAAATAAAATTGGATTTATTGGATAAAAGGATAATTTGAAAATTGGTTATATTAGATAAAAAGCAAATTTGGAAAGTGATTATATTGGATAAAAGGCATACTTGGAAATTGGTTACATTGGATAAAAGGAAAATTTATAAATTGGTTAAATTGGATTAAAAACAATTGGAAATTGGTTAAAAGGCAAACTTGGAAATTGGTTATGTTGGGTAAATAAAGCTGAAAATTGGTTAAATTGGATAAAATACAAAATTAGAAATTTGTTAAATTGGATGAAAGGCAAAATTGGAAATTGATTATATTGGATAACGAAATATATGTAAATATTTTTCTAAAATGAAAAGAACAATGTCTCACAAAGGAGAAAGTGTTAATTTGACTACTCAAGATTTAAGTATAGTTGGCACTGAAGGAGCAATGCTAAATAATGATCATATATATGAATTTCAAAAGCTATTGGGAAGACAATCAAATTTTTTTTATAATATGCAAAATACTTTGTGTTTACAAACACTTGATTTGATAGTTCCAATCGAGAAAAGTAAGCAGCACATTCAAATACTTTTTAGTGGATCTTTTAAATTTGGTCATTGGATCTGTACTTGTTATAATGGAAGATGTCTTTACATTTTTGATAGTCTTAATAAAAAATGTTTAAATCATGATCAAAGAAATTATTTAATTAGATTATATCCTTTTGAACCACCAGTAGTTTTCACCACTGTTGATCAGCAACCAGAATACAGTCTTTCTTGTGGAGTATATGCAATTGCATTCGCAACATCGTTATTTTTTAATATTATGCCCCACTCTGTTCATTACTATTATTGTAATATGAGAAATCATTTAATGTTAATGTTTGAAAGCAATAGTTTAAGTGAATTTCCCTCTGAACAACTTTCTAATAGTACATCTTGCATAGTTGTGAATGACTGGAATTGCCTTTTAAATGAAAAAGATATTCAACTTAAGTATGGAGAATCAAACTTTTCTAAAAACTCTATGAAGAAAGAAATTTCTTTTCCGAGAATAATAAATAAAATAAATAAAGGGAGTATTGCATCAACAACAGTTAAACAAAGTAGGGCTGAAATTCAGAAAAATTATCGCGATAAGCAAGAATTGAAGCGTGAAGTTGATAATGCAAATTATTCAGAGGAAGCAAACACTTCCCTTTCTTTTCCGAGAACAATAAATAAAATAAATGAAGGAAATGTTGAATCATCAACAACACCTAAACAGAGTAAGGCTGAAATTCAAAGAAATTATCGCGAAAGGCAAAAATTGAAGCGTAAAGTTGATAATGCAAATTATTTAGAGGAAGTACACACTGTCCTTCCTTTTCCGAGAGTAATAACTAAAATAAATGAAAAAAATAATGCGTCAACAACACTCAAACAAAAAAGGGCTGAAATTCAAAAAAATTATCGTGATAGGCAAAAACTGAATTGTAAAATTGATAATGCAAATTATTCAGAGGAAGAAAACACTTTCCTTTCTTTTCCGAGAGAAATAAATAAAATAAATAAA
Organism: Leptopilina myrica (nomen nudum); assembly: GCA_032872475.1. Lineage (NCBI taxonomy): Eukaryota > Metazoa > Arthropoda > Insecta > Hymenoptera > Figitidae > Leptopilina > Leptopilina myrica (nomen nudum). Next base: position 13,301,225 of record CM065467.1, read on the forward strand.
GGAAATATTGAATTATCAACAACACTTAAACAAAATAGGGCTGAAATTCAAAAAAATTATCATGATAGGCAAAAATTAAAACATAAAATTGATAATGCAAATTATTTAGAGGAAGAACACATTTCCATTTCTTTAACGAGAGTATTAAATAAAATAGATGAAAAAAATAATGCGTCAACAACACTCAAACAAAAAAGGGCTGAAATTCAAAAAAATTATCGTGATAGGCAAAAACTGAATTGTAAAATTGATAATGTAAATTATTCAGGTGAAGTGCACACTTCAACTAAGAAAAAACTTCAAGGTGAATCTAAAATAGAATATGCTCCAAAACCTTAAATTAAAAAATATAAACAGTGATAGAAGTACTTTGTCAAAAACAAAAAATACTCTATGTCAAAGAAATTATTGTGAAACAGTATTAAATCATCAAATTCAAAATGAGTTGAAACTGGTAAATAATAGTATAAATTCAAATTTGAATATTTCTGTTCTAAAGAAAATATTAAATATAGATTTAGATGATAATAAAACATTTAAGTCAAATAATGTTGAAAATTATCTACGTCCAATGAATTATTATTGCACACATTGTCAAGCTAAACATTTTAAAGATGAACAAGTTGCTGGTAGAAAAGTTAGTTTTAATGACTGTTGTAGTCATGAAAGTGTTGTTTTAACTTCCATACAATATCCAGATGAATTAAAGCTTTTGCTAGAAGGGCTTCATGAAAAATCTGGTCATTTTAAAAAGAATATAAGGCTGTACAATAATTATTTTTCTTATGCATCTTTAAATGCTAATGTAATTAATTTTAATGGAAGAAGAAGAGGACCATTCTGTTTCAAAATTCAAGGTCAAATTTATTATCAAATTAATAGTGCTTTATATCCGGATAAAGGTGAAGATCCATGTTTTGGTCAATTATTTATTTATGACCCTGAGGAATCAATCAGATACAGATTGAAAAGTAACGACAATTTAGATGAAGACATTTTAAAATCTATAGTTAAATATTATGAGAAATTCTAATGCATACACAAAATCTTACATGATGATGTCAGAGGTAATTAGAATAGAAACTGAATTAGCAAGACAAAAAAATGAAGAAATTCCTGAATTACAATTATTGTTCACTTTGAAAAAAGGTTTTGATAAAAATAGATATCATTATCAAAGTTTTAATGAAGTTGCTGCAATTTTTAATACAAACTCTGAGGGAGAAATACCAGAATCTTATGTAACGGTTTATAATAAATCTACAAAGGAATTAAAATTGGTTAGCAATTTAGATCCCAATGTTGAACCATGGATTTATCCTATATTTTATCCACTTGGAAATAAGGGTTATAATATTAATATGATTCGTAGTGATAGTGATTATAGAAGTAGAAATCATACTATTTCTAGATCTGCCTATATTAAATACAAAATTGCTATAAGAGATGAGGAATTTAATCCATTTTTATATGGGGGTAGATTGTTTCAACAATGGGTGGTTGACAATTATGTAAAAATAGAAAAAGATAGATTAAGATTTTGTGCAAATAATCAAGCTCAATTAAGAAGTGAAACATATAAAGGATTGATCGATTACTTACACAATCATGAGTTGGAAAATGATGTACACGTGGGAAAAACGCTTATATTGCCTTCCATTTTTATTGGATCACCTCGCAATATGATGCAACAATATCAGGATTCGATGGCTATTGTTGCTCGTCATGGTAGACCAGATTAATTTACTACAATGACGTGTAACCCAAATTGGAAAGAGATACAGGAAAATTTATTACCCCATCAAACTGCTGTTAATAGACCTGATATTGTAACTAGAGTATTCGCATTAAAAGTAAAACATTTACTTAAACATATTGTTGATAATAAATTATTTGGAGAGGTCAAATCTTATGTTTATGTTATTGAATTTCAAAAGCGAGGATTGCCACACATTCATTTGTTAGTTATATTGAAAGAAAATTCTAAAATATTAACAGTTGAAAGTGTTGATCGTTATATTTCTGCAGAGATTCCCGATGAAAATAATAATCCTATTTTACATAAAATAATAATGCAAAATAATATTCATGGTCCTTGTGGAGATTGGTGTTTAATTGATGGAAAATGTTCAAAAAAATTTCCAAAAAGTTACCAAGAAGAAACTACAATTGAAGAAAATTGTTATGTTCATTGTCGTCGAAGAAATAATAATAAAGTGTATGAACGACCAAATGGATTTATTGTTGATAATTCTAATGTTGTTCCGTATTGTCCTAAACTTTCAAAAATATTTAATTGCCATATTAATGTAGAAATAGTTTCGAGTATCAAGTCTGTTAAATATTTATTTAAATATATTCTCAAAGGACATGACGCTGCATCTATTATTATCACAAATGCGAATAGTGATGTAACTATTAATCATAATGAAATAAATCATTATGAAGAAAATAGATATGTTGGTCCAGTTAAGACAGTTTGGAGAATTCAAAGTAAACCTTTAGGAAAAAAGAGTCATTATACATGGGTAACAAAATCTCTTGAATGGAAACAAACAATTCGTAAAGAAAAAGTTTTGGGAAGAATGTATTCAGTTAATCCAAATCAATTAGAGTTATTTAATCTTAGACTATTATTGCTTACAGTAAAAGGAGCAACTTCTTTTGAAAGTTTGAGAACAGTTAATGGAATTGTTCATGAATCTTTTACATCTGCTTGTTTGGCATTAGGACTTGTAGAAGGTGATAGTAAGTGGATTAGAACAACCGGATAAACTTTGGGAACAATTTAAGGGTCAAATGTCAGAAGATTATTCAAAAACTAACGACATTGATGCTGAACAAAGGGCTTATAGAAATATTAAAACAATGTTATTTAACGAAGGATATAATTTAACTGACTTTCAGGGATTGTTAGATATACAAGATGAAATTCTTACTCAACAAGTTAATGATATAAATATTGCAGAACATATTAACATAGGAGAACAGAATTATGCTAAATTAAATGTAAAACAAAAACTTGTAGTTGATTATGTACTTGATGCCCTAAAGGATTCTTCTTTTGATAGTTCTAAGTGTTTATATGTTGATGGTTGTGGAGGATCTGAAATAGTTAATTTATCAATAAAAAATAGTAAACTATGGAAACATTTTAAAAAATACACATTAACAGATAATATGAGAGCCTTACCACAAGAAACGGAATTGGTAGATTTTTTACTTAAAGTAGGCAATGGTGAATTAAATGATGCAGATGATAATGTTATATTACCAGAACATATTATTCAAAAAGGGAATGTAGATATTGCAGAAGAAATGTATTGTCAGTTCATACAACAGAATAAATTTCAGGAGTTGTCAGAGTGTGCAATTTTAGCACCTAGAAACGTTGACGTTGATGATATTCATAAGAGAGTGGTGCGTCTCTTAGACAGTAAAGGTGAAAAAATATATAAAAGTATTGATTCTACTGAAAATTGTGATAATGGAAAATTTTCTGAAACTTTATTACCAGAATATTTAAATACTCTCTCTCCACCTTCTTTACCACCACATGAATTACATTTAAGAATTAATTCCGTTGTAATGCTTATTAGAAATCTTAGTATTAATGAAGGATTATGTAACGGAACAAGGTTAATTGTTTTAGATTTATCACATAATGTTATTAAATGTCAAATATTAACGGGAGATAAGAGTGGAAATATTGTCTTTTTACATAGAGTAACTTTATATTGTGAAAATTTATATCCGTTTACTTTTAAAAGAAGACAATTTCCTATAAAATTAGCTTTTGCAATGACCATTAACAAGTCTCAAGGACAAACATTTAACAGAATATATATAGATTTAAAAAGAGATGTATTTAATCACGGTCAGATGTATGTTGCATTATCGAGGGTACGTTCATTTGAATCCGTAAAAATATATTTAGGAGATACTAGAAGTAATATGTATATAAAAAATTATGTTTATAGTGAAATTTTTGAATAATTAAGGAGCCGGATATAACACCTGCCGCTACGCGCCGCCGTAAAGGACCATACCAGTCAGTGAGCAGTGAGCGCTTCTGGGCCTCTCACTGCTACCTGGCTGGTATTATTTCGTGTAATAGCGCGTAGCGGCAGTTGATGCATCCGGCCCTTCAATTTTAATTAAGTTTAATTTGCTATCATTATGTTTATCGGAATTTTCAATGTGAAATATTTACAGTACCGGTCAAAATGTAAGTTCATCTATTTTCAAAGGAAAGAAAAAAATTTTGTAACATAAAATTTATGAAAACTAAACTTTTCTCGGTATACATATGTAATATAAAAAAATATGTTTTAATTTTAAAAATTATTTTTCTTTTAATAAGATTCAACAACCAAATGGATTATATACAAATGTTTAAAAAAGCTGAGAATAATATTTATTAGCATAAATTTATTATCATGCAAATAGAATTTGTGAATTTTTGGACTGCTAATCGAAATCACGAAGGGTTATTAGTGAAGAAAATGACCACCATCATTATTTGTTAATTTGTATAACTGTTTGAAACTATCGCTGAATGTAACTAAATACCATTCTTATTATAGTCCTCTTTTTTTAATTAATTCTATCATCTGTTTTCTATCTCCTTAAAGTAATAAAAATCCCATGCGTTATTTTTGCCCAAGGGAGACAACGGCCGCCATTTTCATATAAGTCGAACAAGTGAATGACTTTTACTCCCTATCGTCTGCTATCTGAAATCGACACTTTTGTGCATTAGGAATAAAAAATATCGTAAGTAACACGGGAATAAAGGCAGCCAATTTGTTTACGATGATTTTATTTATTAAAGTACTATGTTTTAAAGTTTGAACAAGAAGGTGAGAGTGTCAAAAATTATTAAACATAAATTTATTTCATGGTTTTTTCTCATATTTCATTAAAAGAATTGAACAATTTCAAATTTACTATTTGAAATTTTTAACCTGTTAAAATGTAATCGAAATTATTCTGATTTGAAATTAACAATTTTACTTAAAACGCAATAAATGTAATATCTAACGTTGCTTCCATATCTCAGAACCAGAAAAAGCAACAGTGAATCTTTATTAGAAATTGTAATGTTAAAATAAGTTAGTGTCGAAGAAAAGGAGATTTTTTTCCACTCTGAACATAGTTTTTTGTAAAAATTGTTTATAATATTGTTAAAAAAATGTTAAACAATTGTAAACAAAGGTTTGTCTCTCTAAAATTTATTCTAATGTCAAACCATGCAAAATGTGAAAAAAATTCTTTCCACTCAAAACTTCTTCTTCTATGAAAATTGTTTATAATATTTTTAAATACTGTTAAATAAATTTAAATTAAAATTTGAAACATTAGCAACATTTTGATTACAAGAGAGCGTAATGTAATTTAAAAAAAATTTCTGCAAATTATAACATTTTACTATAAAATTGAAATTGAAATTTCTTTTCAGATTCTGAAAGAGGACACTCAAACCATTAAAAAAACCTATCTCCCGATTTTGTTTTTCCTCAATTACTCTTTAGCATTGCACCAGCGACAGAGTTGGAGCGCCAACCTCGAAGGCTACAGTCTTGCGGCAGTTCCGAGGGTGGGTGAAGGGCTTCAAAAGAAAGGTTACGGGTTTTAGTGGGTCGGGGCTGTCAGTAAGTCGCTAGCTTGCTAAACAATTTTATAATTTGTCTTTATTTTATATTCTTTTATTTTACCAACCCCACATAACCTTGAAATGAGGAATTCAAGGTATCTGTATGCAGATTTCCCAAATTCCCTAAGCAAAAAAAAATAATTGTTTAATTCAATTAAAGAAATATTAGTCTTAATTAAATGAATTAATTGTGCTAAATAATTGGATATTTGATACAAATAAAGATTTAGTTACTTAAAAAAATTATTTTATTGATGCAAATAAATATTTATTTCATACCGTCAAATAAAATACTCAGATCTAATAAATATTTACTTGGTTAAAATAAATATTTATTGCATAATCAACAATTAAACTATTTAATTGAGTAAATAAATTTTTATTTGTTTCAATTAAATTATTTTTAGTGTACAAATTATGCAAATTACTTCCTGAAAGAAAAGAATGAGTTGATAAACAATATTATTATTGAGAAATAAAAATTATGCATAAAGTAAGTTTTTTTTTCTATTTGTTAATCATAATTTTTTAATAATTAAAAATTTCTTAATATTTTTTACAAATAAAAATGATAAAAAATTGAATAATTTAAACATTTGAAGCTTGAGGCAATTTTATACTTAAGATTATATAAGCATGTTTCAAGATTGCTAAAAAATTGGTGCAATTTAGGAATACAAAATTTAAAACAATATTTAATCGTTTCAGATAAAATTCTTTTAATAAATATGTGTTTATCTTTAGAATAATGCTAGAAACCTTTTTAATGTTAAAATATTTTCATATTGAATAGCAGAAAAAAGAGGGAGCGCGTAGCGCGCAAGTAAAAGTGACTAGTAATAATAATAATAATAATTTGTTTTTTGAATATTTAATGCTTTTCCTTTATTTATTTTTTATATTAATATCTTTACTTAAATGACTGCTTTTTGCTTATTATATTTATTTTGTATTGCATTTAAATTGAGTTTTTAAGTTTTTTAATTTTTGTGCTTTTGTCTCTATTTATTATTTTAAACATCTACGCATGATATACCGCAGGAAATAGACAAAGTCGCTTCGGCGACAGAGATGGAGCGCCAGCCATGAAGGCTAAAGTCTTTGACGGTTCCGTGGGTGAACAGGGGCTTCAAAACAAAGGTAACTGGGTTCTAGTGGGTCGGGGCTGGTAGTAGGTCGCCAGCTTAGAAAAAAGGGACCAACCTCACATAACCTCTAATTGCGGTATCAGAGGTATCTGTACGCAGATTTCCCAAAAATCCCCTAAACAAAAAAAAATAATAATAATAATTTTTATTTATTTACGAGGGAAGTGGAAAATCTGCTAACCTTTGGAGGCCTACTACCAAGGCAGATACCTGGAGCCCGCACTCCTAGGTTATGTGGGGGTAACCGCTCTTGTTCTGGTCGACCCACTCAGCTTCGTCGTCACCCGAACCGTTGCAGTAAACACATTTCGCATATGCTTCTATTGTAAACCGATAGAAGTACTGCCCGAAACAACCATGGACCCGACATCGCTTGTGTAAGGTAGTAGCCTACTTCACCGTGTTGTCTTTCCAACCATGTGGCGCGGTGGGGAATCAGGCAATGAGTCCATCTGCTTTTTAATTCCCCATTCCATCTCTCCTGCCACCTCAGAACGAGTGGCTTTGAGTCTTTCTATTCGCTCAGGGTTGCCCACCAGATTTTTGGAGAGCTGGAATTTTTCCTGCCTTTCCAATGCCAACAAGTCCATTGGCGGTAATCTAGCAAGCACCCGGAGAGCGCAGTCAGACATCGTTCTGAAGGCTGACGTTATTCTCCTTGCTGGCTCTCTCTCTGTGCCGAAAGGAGCCTGTCAGAGATGCTGTGGATCTTAAGGGCTGAGGCCCATACAGAGGCAGCATATAGCTGCTTTGATTGAACCACAGTCGCCACCAGTCTTTTTTATTTTCTCTGGGGCCACCGATATTGGGCATCATCCTCGAAAGGTTTCCCATGCATTCAGTGGCTTTGAGCGTTGAGATGTTAATATGTTGGCCAAAACTTAAGCGTTTGTCCAACCACACTCCCAGGTACTTAAGCGTGTTTCCCCATACGACTTCAGATCCTCCTATCTCCATTTTAGGGGCTGTGTAAAGTCTCCTGTCTGTGACGAGTAGAGCTTCGGTCATTTCGAAATTCATTTGCAGACCATGTCGGTAAAGCCAAAACTCAGTTTGACGCAGACTATCCTCTAGCTTTATTTTTAATAGTCACTCCTCGTCATAGCAGACCATAAGTACGTCGTCCGCGAACCCGGATATAGACGTATCTTCGGGTAAGTCCAACCTTAGAAAACCGTCATACATAACGTTCCAGATGGTCGGACCCACCTTTGATGCTTGGGGAGCTCCGCATGTCATTTTCACTTTGAAATGACATGCATCGCTCTCGTAGACAACCCATATGTCTTTCGTCCCTCTTTAGCTTTCCTTACCTTTTCGAGTACCGCTAAGATCGCGTCTACTGTCGACCGTCCCTTCCTAAAACCGAATTGATTCTCTGATAAGCCATTTTCGCCTACCAGGATTCCCTGAAGTCGTTCTAGAATCATTCCCTCTAGAAGTTGACCCATCGTGTCCAATAAACAAATTGGGCTAAACGATTAGACTTTATCTAGAGGTTTATCCCCTTTTCTTAGGAGGACCAACTTCTGTGTTTTCCAGTCGCTGAAAAACTCTCCACTCTCTAGACATGTATTAAAGACGTCGAGAAGTAGCTCTGGATACACAGCGACAACCTCTTTGAGGATCTCGTTGGGTGGAAGTGACAAACATACGAATGTATAGCTGTTACTTCTCGTCCAACGATCCACTGACGGACTTCGAAGCCGACATTGAGGAACTCGAAAAGAGCCTTAGAGAATCCAGGTTGGATGTACTCGTCAAAGGCGATTTTAACGCGAAGTCGCCGGAGTGGGGCGAGTCAAGGCTCGTTAAACGAGGCAGAATGATTGGAGAAATGGTTTCCAGGAACAATCTAATGATTGTGAACCGGGGAAGGACTTGGACGTTTAGGAGAGATAGAATCGGATCCATAATCGACATAACGATATCATCATCTCTCCTATTCAAACGCATAAGCGACTGGCGAGTCTCTGAGGAGTATACCGCAAGTGACCATCAGTACATCGAGTTTTCAGTCTCAGTGGGAGACACGAGAGGCGGTAAAAGACCGGAAGTTCCGTGTCGAAAACGCCCCTCTTGGAACTTAAAGAAAATCAATAAGGAGAAATTTGGCCGTTCCCTGGAAGAATCCCGCCTCATTGAGGAATTAGGATGGGTGCAGAGGTTAAATATCCTGGATAGAGAGGTGCAAGCGGGTGAGATTAACCGTCATCGCTGTCTGCGACGCATCTATGCCGCGTCGCAGATGCACCCCTTTACGGAAAAGCTCGGTGCACTGGTGGTCGGATGCGCTGGCCTCCTTGCGCAAAGCATGCTTTAAACCTAAAAGGACATATACCCGTTCTAAGGGATGGACTGGAATACCTAAGATGTCGGTGAGGATGAACTTTTCACTCTTACTGATTTACGAAATGCAGGTAAAAGATTGAAAACAGGCAAGGCGCCTGGAATCGATGGGATAAGTAACGAGATCCTAAAACTGGTAATCGAAACTTCACCCCAGATTCTGCTTCGATGCTTCAATCTTTTCCTTGAGAGAGGAGAGTTCTTCCGCGACTGGAAGCGACAGAGGTTAGTCCTCCTAAGGAAAGGTCTCGTCGTACAGGCCCATATGCCTGTTGGATACGATGGGTAAATTTCTAGAGGATATGGTTCTGCAGAGAATGCAAAGATACTTGACAGGAGAGAATAGTCTATCGGATCACCAATTTGGTTTCCGTAAAGGCAAGTCTACAGTTGATGCCATCCAGACAGTTGTGGACATAGCCAAAGCCGGAAAGAACAAGTTGGGACCACAGAAGAAAAAGGGCTTCTGTGCTTTAGTGGCCATAGACATACGCAACGCGTTTAACTCCGCGCGATGGAAAGATGTCATCGAGTCGATGATGAGCAAAGGAATACCACCCTACTTATTGCGGATAATGGATAATTATCTTAGCGACAGGTGGGTGGTATATGAGTGGGACACCTGGACTCTGAAGGAGGAGATGCAAAGTGGTGCCCTTTAAGGCTCGAGGGTGAGGCCATACGTATGGAATGTATCTTACGATGATTTCTTGCGAATGGACCTACCCGAAGGCGCGGTTATCATCGGCTTTGCGGATGACGCGTTGGTCGTGTGCACAGCCGAAAGCGATGAAGCCCTTGGGACATTGGTGAACGAATGTCTGTGGCGAGTCAAGAGCTGACTGGATGCCAGAGGTCTTTAAATGGCCCTGAAAAAGACCGAAGCTCTCTTCGTCACAGACAGACGTGGTTATACAGTCCTACGAATCGTGATAGACGAATTCGAGGTCAAGTGCAGCAAGTATATAAAGTATCTCGGTGTGGAGCTCGATGGAAGGTTAAACTTCCATCACCACATAGCAACGGCGTTGAAAAAGGCGATTGAGTGTGCGGCAAATTTGGCACGTCTTATGCCGAATGTTCGCGGACCACGCGAAAAGAAATGGAGACTGGTGGTGAGTGCTGCCCATGCTAAGCTGTTTTACGCAGCAGCAGCAGCAGCATGGTCTCCCTCGCTCAAGTTCTAAACAAAACAATTTGCGAGAACATGCTGTCGGCCCAGAGAGGTATCAATGCCAGAATCGTATTTGCGTATTGTACGGTCTCGACAAGTGCTGTGCAGGTCCTTGCAAGTGTCCCGCCGGCCGATCTTATGGCGAGGGAAAGGGAGGAATTGTTTCTTCTTTTTAAAGAAAGAAATAATTTCCAGAGTCAGGAAGACTCAGCAAGGCCTGCATCCGCAAGAATGCGAGGAGCAGAGTCGTCGAGACTTGGCAAGACAGATGGGATAGGGAATAAAAAGGCCGATGGACTTATCGGCTTATTCCAACGCTCACCACCTGGATAAACCGAAAGCATGGAGAAGTCTCCTATTATTTGACGCAAGCGTTTACAGGCCACGGGTGTTTTAACTCGTACCTGTGTCTCTTTAAATTACGCAAAAATGAGGTGTGTGCGTACTGTCAGTTCCCTGTGGACAACGCAGAGCACACCATCTTTTCATGCAAGAAGTGGGACTTGGAGAGGCGGGCCATGTTCGAAGGTGTAAGCAGTCAAGTTACACCGGAAAACATGGTAGCGCTGATGACCCAGTCAGAAGGAAATTGGCGGCAAGTCGAGAAATTCATAATCTCGGTCATGTCGAGAAAGGATCTCGAGGGCCGCCAAAAAGCGTAATTTAAACAGCTTTTAATTTGTTTGTTTTTTATTAATTTACTTTGTGATTTATTTGTCCTTTTACAATTTTAATTTATTTTGTTATTTTAATTGTCCTTATACACTTTTAATCTGTTCTGTATTTTATTTGTCCTTACACACTTCTAATTTATTTTGTGTTTTCATTTGTCCTTATACAATTTTTACTTTATGACATTTTATATCTGTTAATTTTATATGTTTCTGTTTTAGACCCGTTTATTATTTTATCTATTGACATTTTAAACTATTTTAACATTTGTTTTTTATTTTTGTTGTGCTGTTAATTCCGCTTTTATATTGAAATAGTTTTAAATTTTTTAACTATTGACGCAGGAGAACCGCAGGTAAAGAACAAAGTCGCAGCAGCGACAGAGTTGGAGCGCCACCCTCGAAGGCTAAAGTCTTACGACAGTTTCGAGGGAGGGTAAAGGGCTCCAAACGAAGGTTATGGGTTTTCGTGGGTCGGGCTGGCAGTAGGTCACCAGTTTATTAAATTTACTATTTTATATATATATTTTTTTATATTTTCTTTTATTATCATACCAACCCCACATAACTTTGGAGTGCGGAATCCAAGGTATCTGTAGGCAGATTTCCCAAAAATCCCTAAGCAAAAAAATATTAATAATTCTATATTAATGAAACAATTAAATATAAATAAATCAATGAGTATACCAATTGTTTAAAAAAGGGAATTTTTTTAAGTGATAAATAATAATAACAAATATTATCAACATATAATAATAAAAAATAAATAATCAGCAATACTTAATAAATAAAAAATATTTTTACTGAATATAATACATTTTATGATGAATGATATTATACCAGATTTAACTTATGGAATTTTTTGTCTTGTATATGAATCATTTTTGAAATTTAATTTGTTATTATTATTATATGTTTGCATAGATTTTGAAACTGAAGCAAGATAAAGTTTTTTCTTTAATACAAAAGAAAAGTGTATTTTATATTCAAGAGACAAGATTGGAAATTTTACAACTATTGCGCATGTTATAAATTTTGATATTATGCTATTTTTTAATGTCTTCTTCGAATAAAAGCATTACTGATTTCTAACATTTGACTCGCTCTCAAGTAAAAAACAATCCAGAATTGTTATTGAATTCAGGAATTTCTAATTATAAAACAAAACCATTTACAAGTACACCCAGATATTCAAAACAAAACCCTGATCCCGAAGAAACACAAAAAGAATTTGACTCAGGCATTGTTAGTGGTCAAATTTTTGACAGTGACTATAATTCTTTCGATAGTGACAATAACGATAGTGAAAATACCATTTCAAAAAAAACCTTACTTGAACAAAATTTAAATTCAAGCTTAAATAAATCTTTAACTGATGAAAGTGAAACAAACAATCATTCTGAAAACAATTCTTTTGATAACTTTAGAGATAATATCAATTTTTAAGAAACCATGGCTCTTCCAAATAACCAGCAAGTGTCTTTACGGGATGCTTTAGAAACAATACCAATGTTTGACGATAAAATATCTCCCCAGATAACAATTGTGAGTGCATAATACCTTTAAAGAAGATCCATAACATGCATCTTGTCGTCACATGATGAGTGCATATATGCATACGGATGTGTCCTCCATGGAGGTGCATAAGCCTCGCATATTATGCGAGTGCATTAACGTGAAGGCACAATGAGGGCATGGGAAAAGCATACATTGAGATTCAACCCCCACAGCACAAAAAACTTCCTGAAAATTGAATTAAAAATTTTATTACAATTTTTGGAGTATTTTAATGCAAAGTTTAGTGAAAATTAAGTAAACATTTAAATGTCCCGATTAAAAATATGTTTAGGCATATTGCACATCAAACATTTATTTAATGTATACATTTAAATTTTAAAAAAATTCCATAAAACTTCACATTTAAATATTCCAAAAATTGCAAGAAAATGTTTAATACAATTTTAGGAAATATTTTGTATTTTGTATTGTGTAAAATGGAATAATAATTGAGGCGAAAAAAATTTAAACATGTTTTAAATATTTAAATAACTTTTATTATTAACATTTAATATTTTTAACAAATGAGAAAATGAACAAAAGAATGAGGAAAGGAACAAAAGCGTAAATTAGAAATTGTCTTCATCATGAATTGACTCGCTCGTCGATTCGTTTCCATCATTATATATATCTTCGGATTATTATCCGAAGATATATATAATGATGATCAATTACTTCTTCAATATTCTGAATTTCGTTTAAGAAATTTTCATCGTGAATAAGTGATACTTCTTTTAACTGTTTCTTAAGTGTTTTTCTAAACCTTTGTTTAGTTACACTTAAAACTTCCAACATTTCACTTTTGTATTCTGTTTTGTCGGAGTGTCTCTTGAAGTAGGTAGATGATTTAGCCGATTCTAAAAAAATTTTAATTTGAAATATGTTATGAATATGATATATATTTAAAATATGATCTTTCGAAAAATTCTATTATAAATGTATTGACAGTAATTTAACTCTGGCGAAGAATTTTACTATTTATGAAAATAATTGAATTTTTTAATAATTTAAAGTGAAAATTTTGAAAATGATTAGATAAAATTGGTACAAACATTTTCTAATAATTTAAAATAATTTAGTCTTAAAATCATTATTTTATATTATATAAAAGCATTGTTACTGTAACTTTTCAAAATTATTTTCATCATTTCAATTTAATTATTTTCTAGATTATTATTTCTAAATAAATTATTTTTAATAATTTTTGGAAAAGGTTTTTTGAGAATTTTCAAAATCATTTGTTTACAATTAAATTTTAAAAAGTTTTGATTGTTTAGAAATTCTTCAATTATAAATATACATTAAAAAAATAAAAACTTGAAATAATTTGAAAATATTTCGATTAAACTTTTTGAAAAAAGTACTTCTGCAAAATTTTTAATTAAATGTTTGAAAAATTCAGATTATTTCTTTATGAAATTAAATTATTTCTAAAAATTGCAATTATTAGCAAATTCTCCTAAATTGAATTATTATCTTAAACTTTAACTAAAATTAAGGTATTAAAAGTAATTATTGTTACACAATTCTTAGTGTATTCAATTACTCAAATACAAACAAAGCTAATTTATTGAATAATTAAATGTTTTTTAAAGTTGAATTCTTATATATAATTTTATTAACAAATTTTCAAATTGAATTCTTTCGACGAATTTTAATAGAATTTTTAAGAATAATTTTATTTTTTGAGGAATTCGATTAAAAATGTATTAAAAATAATTGAAATTCTGCAATAAGTTTTATATTATTTATAAAAATAATTGAATATCCCTGCAGAATTTTGTCAAAATTATTCTTGAATAATTGAATCCTGTTGTGAATTTCTATTAAAATAATTAATACATAAATTATTGATTAAAAAAAATTTTTGAAAGTAATTGAAATTTGCTTTTAATTACTGCGAAGCATTTAATGCCAAATTTTAAAACAATTAATTTTTTTGAAAAAATGTATACAAATTCTATTTTAAATAAATTAATTTATGTAAAATTTTTTTTCCAAATAATTGTATGTTTGTGTGCAATTAAATTTTTAAAAATATTTTAATTCTTGTAATGAATCCCAATATTTATAAAAATAATTGAATTTTGCAATGAATTTAATTTACAAAGATAATTGAAATGTTGACCACAATTTTTAGATTTTTTTAAAACCTTATTAAATTTCTCCAAAGAATTTTATTAATTTTTAAAATAATTGAATTCTTGTGATGAATATTGTTATTTTAGTTTTGTATATCTAAAAAAAGAATCGAAATAGTAGCAATAAGACATCTCTTACCGAACAACAGATTAGATACTTTCGTGTCACCAAATTTTTCGCTGGTTGCGCTACCTGGCCATGTAAATTTAGTGACTAGTACATCAGTCATCAATTGCTTCATAGAGTAAGTTAGAAAATCTCTCAGTTTTGTCCCCCCAATTGTAATTAGATTTTTGTGCTGAAATAATAAACATATGTTAATTTCTTATTTGTGAAAATTACGCGAATAAATAGTGAAATTTTTTTTAAAAATATGGTAGCGAAATGTAATATACTTGTATTTTTAAGAAATAAGAAAAAAATTTACCATGGTTAGAATTGTTTCATTATTACTATCGATTGAAAAATTGTTAAATTCTTCAATCGTTTTCATCGGAAAACCTGGCATCGGCTGATATAAAGTCCTATTTAAATTAGAGTTGTGTTGAATGCTGATTCTTAACGCCTCTATTAATTCATCACTTTTGGCTAGAATCTTATGATTTTGTTCACAAAGTAATTTGTTTTGGCTTTCCAAAGATCTGCAATTGTAAAAATACATTTAAAAATATCCTCTTCCTTTTTTTAGTTCTTTTTGATAAAAAGTCTTTGCACCATTACTACATTTTGGATATACATAAGAACTTACTCTAAACACTTCATTACTGTTTCAAATTTCTCATTAATAGGGCCACAAATATGATTTGCAGTGATCATTGCAATATCATTTGCAAGATCATTTGCGATAATAATGGGTGGGTGAATAATTGCATCGAGTGTCTCTCTTTGTGTGAAAGACCCATCAAAGTCATTTGTAGAATTCGAATTACTATAGAAATGAAATTAGATTTAGAAAATTAGAAACATTGCTTAGGACTTAAAAAGTTATTCATAATTTTTTATTTTAAGTAATAAAGATAAGAACTCTGAAAATATTATGAAATTCGACTAAAAATATTAAATATTTAAAGAATTTTACATAATTTTTGGAAAATAATCAAGGGATGTAGGGTCATATGAGGTAAATCCAAACAGCAGTTATTACAGCCATTTTTTATGTAATTCTTTGTATCTTATATAAGATAAGATAATTTCTTTATTTGTATAATTAAATTTTACAATAATTGTTGAAGTTGATGTGATTTACATATGACAAAATTTTCAAATTTCTATTCATTAATTATGAATGACCTAACTTGGAGTGCATTTATTGCGAAGTAAAATAAATCTTTAATATATTCGATGTTACTGGTGTTTAACATTACTTTAACTAACTCAAAATCACTAATTTCGCTCGCATTTTCTCTTAATAAATGAGTTTTTAAGTACTTTTCTCTGAGCGGAGTGTAAATTGGACATTTTAATAAGAGATGTTGCAGATCCTCCTGAGCCCCAAGATTACAGAGAGTACAGATTTGTTTCGTGTCTATTTTATATATTATTTTATTCCAGCTTATTTTAATCAGAGAGTGATGGGCCAACCTTAGTTGGCTAATCACTCTTAACTTATGCAGTGGTAGCTTTGTTTTTAAATATAGTTCAGTTTTTACTTCTAAATTGTTAATATGCTTGTAGATTTTGTTATAATTTGAATTATTAATTCTTTCAACAATTGTTTCTTTTATGATACTCTCCCATTTAAGAACAACGCATCTACACCCCCCGTCTATTTCTCTGTTGCTCAGGACGCTCTGATCATTCCACATCTCGTTATTACCCCCCTTTTCGACAATTTCTCTAATTTGGGTAACCCAATTGTAGCACGATTTAATTTTATTTTGCTTGTCCAATTCAAGAAGTCTGTTGTAGCAGATTTTCGGGAGTCTATTTTCCGGCATTTTCAAGATTTTTTTCCACCAATTTAGAGCGCGCTTTACAATCGACAATCTAAGCGGTAATACCCTTGTTTCTTGCCATATATAATGGTTCGGTGTGTTATTTTGCCAATGAAAGTAGCTCTTAAAAAACTTTGTCTGAACGCTTTCTACATCCTGCAAATAACGTAAGGCCCAGATTTCTGAAGCATATAGGGCGGTAGCATTAATGACAGAGTTTAACAATGTTACAGTAGCATCCCAAGACCTATTTTTACAAGCAAGCAATACTTTTTGTATTCTACATGCGGAGGACACCCCCCTAGATGTGAAGTACCTTGAAGCCGCATAAAATTTACCCGAACATGAGAACGGTACACCTAGATAAATATAAGAATTTTGATATTCCAGACTTTCGCTGCCCCAATACATTTTTTTCACACGTTTACACTGACCAGTTTTGCTAATTGGTAAAACCTTTGTTTTTGAAACATTTAATTGGAGTCCATTTAAGTTACAATATTCTTTCAAAATTTTTATTTTATTCTGTGCATCGTGCCAGGATTCCGCAAAAATTGCCAAGTCATCCGCAAATAGGAGTAACAAAATTTCCTTAGTGGAGGAAATAGACATACCATGAACACCCTTTTTCCGAAAGAACTCACATATATCTCCCAGAAATAGAATGAATAATAACGGGCTCAAACTATCTCCCTGGAGGACTGTATCTTATATCATTGCTATACTTGAAATGGTTTTTTCTTAAATTTTTAAAGAAAAATTGTTATTGTTTCTATTACCCTGAATTTTCCGCTTTTAGGAATAATTAGAAACAGTCTCCTATTTTTATTTAAAGTTTGCAGAACGAGAAAATCAAAGTTAATTTTTATTGTAGTATTAATAAAAGATAATTGTAAATTGTAGTAGGAATTGTTACTTTATTTTTTTTCAAATACGAGTAAAAAAAAGTGAAAGTGTGTCTTTTTTATTTTCAATTATTTATGCAATTGGAAATATTTTTTAATATACTGCTGCTAATTAACAGTTGATTATTGCGATTTGATGATGCCCATATTTTCTACTGCCTCATAAAATTGTTTTACGGAAGTGGAATAATAACTCAGTACACAAGAAAACCGGAAGTAATCCAATTTAAAAGAAAAAAAAAACTTGTTATTGGTGAAACATAGCAAATCTGTTTCTATTTACCCGAACTGAACCTAATGGGAAATATAAAGTCTCTCTTAAAGTTTTAAATTAATGTTTTGACTCTAAAAGTTTCATTATTCTATTATTATTTAATAATTGAACTTATTTAAAATTTTTATGATTTCAAAATTCTAAATGTTCAAATAAATGATATTTATTTATTAATAAAATTGAAGAATCAAATTTTTAATTATAATGATAAAGAAAGAAGATTATTTTTAAAAAATTTAAAAAAATTCTTTGCAATTAAATTACTTTCCAAAATTTCAATTAAAATTATTTTAAAAAAAAACATTATTTTCAAAAAATTTAAAGATTTTTTTATGTTTGAAATCAAATTTCAATTTAAACTCGATTAAAAAAAATCGGGAAAAAATTAGGACGTAGCTGAGAAAACCCGGGAATTTCGTTGAACGAAAATAGTAGACACCCTGTTATTGAATTTAGTGGTAAATAAAAAATAATCTTTATTACTTACGGCTGTCCACCACTTTCAATTCCATGGAAGAAGGAAGATATGTCGTTAAATGGTAATGGATCTTGAGAAGTTCGATGGATCCTAAATAAACAAGTTGTGAATGAAGATGTTCATTACATGAACATTTTGCTTCCTCTTTACGATAAGCAAAAAATTTGCTTTAAAGTGAATTTTTTCATTTTATTTAATTCTATTAATGCTAATAAAATATATTATTTTTATACATCAATCGATTCGTCTTGATGAAATGAAGATTTTTAGTTTGTTTTTAAGTCTATCCCATGTGGAAGGAATTCGGAAAGTTTCCGGAAGCGGTTTCCGGCAATTTGCCGGAAGCCATTTCCGGAAAGTTTCCGGAAAATTTCCGCAAAATTTCCGGAAATTATTTCTCTTCCGGAAGTTAATTTTGTTCCGGAAAGTTTCCGGAAATCTAATTTATTTTGACAGGAGATATTCTTCAGGAAGATTTTTTTTTTTCTTCCGCAAATAAGCGAGACAGTCTAACCCTTCATTTTTCGAATTTTTATTAATAAAAAAAAATATATTCAATATTTGATAATTTTTTTTCTCCTAAACATAAATCAATTTTTTGTGTGTGTCAATTTGATTTAATTATTCCAGATTAAAAGTTTATAATTAAACCAAATTTAATTAATTTCCGGAAAATTTCCGGAAATCTAATTTGTTTTGACAGGAGATATTCTTCCGGAAGATTTTTTCTTCTTCCGCAAATAAGCGAGACAATCTAACCCTTAATTTTTCGAATTTTTATTAATAAAAAAGTATATTTAATATTTGATAATTTTTTTTCTCATCAACATAAATCCATTTTTTTTGTGTCAATTTGATTTAATTATTCTAGATTAAAAGCTTATAATTAAACCAAATTTAATAAATTTCCGCAAAATTTCCGGAAATCTAATTTATTTTGACCGGAGATATTCTTCTGGAAGCGGTTTCCGCAAAATTTCCGGAAATTAATACTCTTCCGGAAGTTAATTTTGTTCCGGAAAATTTCTGGAAATCTAATTTATTTTGACAGGAGATATTCTTCCGGAAGATTTTTTTTTCTTCCGCAGATAAGCAAGACAATCTAACCCTGCATTTTTCGAATTTTAATTAATAAAAAACTATATTTAATATTTGATAATTTTTTTCTCATAAACATAAATTCATTTTTTTGTGTGTCAATTTGATTTAATTATTCTAGATTAAAAGCTTATAATTAAAACAAATTTAATGAATTTCCGCAAAATTTCTGGAAATCTAATTTATTTTGACAGGAGATATTCTTCCGGAAGATTTTTTTTCCGCAAATAAGCGAGACAATCTAACCTTTTATTTTTCGAATTTTTATCATAATATATTGTCATTAGGGGAGAATGTGGCGAAAAGTTAAATTTTGCATAAATGATTTTTTTTGGCAATATAATCCGCTTAGATGCAAATATTTGTATATCAATATTGTAGGGCAACTTGTCCTCTACAACTTTCAATAAAAAAGTTCCTAATATTTTCGCATAAAAGACATGTTTTGTCCTTTTTTGAAAATTTTGTTTCTTTTAACTTTTCGTATATGTATACGTAAACAAGTAATTTAGTAAATAAAAGATCTTTGTTTATTTTACAAAAGCTTTAGAATAGTTGTAAAGTTAAAAAATTAAAATTTCAAAAAAAAAAATTTTTTGGTTTATTTCATGTGAACGGTCTTGTTTTTTGACAGAGTACTTGCCCTTGATGCAATGTTATTATTTTTAAATAATTTCTAGATAATTAAATATCAAAAATTAAATCATTAGAAAAAATATCTAATGATTTAATTTTAAGTAAGTGTTGAATTTTATCATAATTCTAAGTTAAGTCGCATGTAAAAAGTAAAACAATTTCTCTAACTTTTTCAATAGCAAAGCAGTCTTCTTACGACATTATAATTTCATTAAATAAGGTTATACAATACATTTATCACAATATAAAAATACATTAATATTAATCAAATTATTAATGTTAAAATTAAGATGATAATAGATTGTTAGTTCATATTTAAAATTTAATTTTAAAATTAAATTTTTCCCAATAACACTGATCTACAAAAATTTACTTTTTTTTGATTCAAAGATCGGACAATTATATTCTTGAAGAATTTTTATCGCTGAACACGAATTTGACCTTCAAAAGTGCCCATCACGTCGAGATTTTGAAAAAATGTACTCAAACTTTCAGAAAACGCTGTTTTTGGTTTTTGGATCACGTTTGGAAAATAATGCCGACGTGCTAGAAGTCTTTAATAAGGCTTAAATTAAAGCTTGAATTATGAATTATGAATTTTACAACTCGACTTCATTTTCAAATCAAGTCCACTAATTCGAATGTCGTAACTTCAAATTTGAAATTGGTCAATTCGAATTGAATGTAAACTGAGTCGAGTTGTACAATTTGATATTCGAAACGCCTATTTTATAATTGATTCCAATTGTATTGAATATTTAATTGATTATGAATCTAATATAATACTTTTCAAAAATGTTAAATGGCTAATCTAATATGGTAATAAATTTTTAAAAACAAACAATTCGCTTGAATTGTATTACATATTAACGATGAATTTGTAATCAGTGATTTCAAAAACTCCCGAGTAACCACTTTTAGGCAAAAATTTTTTTTTTAAATGTCTTCCATATTATACCAGCTATTTTAAATATCAAATTTTCAAATATCATTTTCAGCCTGAGTAGGATTCAAACCATTGGAAACTACAATATTTGTACAATTTATAATAAAAGACCTTATTTCTTCTCAACGTCATTCGCAAATATACATATGTAGTCATGCACACGGAGTATTTTTGATAATATTCTCGAAACTGGAATAGCATGAATGCAATACGAATCATATACATGTCGTATAATGTCATTAAGGGTAAACTCAAGTTCACTGTTTTTAAGTTCTTTAGATTTATCACCGGAAGCTATAGCTTGGCGAACTATTGCGTATATCTTTCCTTCGATGGTTAGAAAGTACTTTATTCCACCGAAGTAAATAATATTGTCCTTTGTCCATTGCACATGAAAATTTGATCGTTTCTTTTGTCTAGTATATAGTTGAGATGTATAAATTTCGTTGTTCACTGAGCATCTGCTAAAAATAAAAATTTTTAATTCTAGAAACTGCTGTTTTGTGAGACCTGTAGAATGCAAAATTGCTTGAAGATCGCTATCGTCTATTTTTCCTGTAATTGGTGGCCCATAAGTGTGCCATTCATTTCCGACTTTCTGCTTATTTTGATTCATCAAATATTTTATGCTTTGATGAACATGGATAATTTTAATTGTATTTGATAATTCGACATCAACATTTTTAGTACCATGTGCCATTCTGATTAGTTCTCCATTATGGTCTTCTGATGAGAAGGCTGACCAAGCCCAAAGAGGTCCCCACATTCTGACGTGAGATGTGATATGCTTCAACTCATGAATGTTGTAAGAGCACTTGTTACGACCGTATAGTTTTTCTACATCGATTACAAAAATGTGCAATAGTGTATTTGCTAAATTCAGTTCAGTAGCGGTTATTTCTTCTTTTGATAAGAGATAAATCGATCGGGAAAACAATAGAAAGTGGTCATAATGCGCAACATTTAAATGATTATTTAACACGATTGGTCCATAATATAAAAGAAACGCTCTAAGTTCTGAGGCTTTCCAAACGTTAAGATCTGAAAGCTTTCTTGATGTACGCGTAACATAATCTGGTGGCGTTATTGACGCTAAAATCTCATCAATATTATTACGATGTTCTTTACTCAAATAATAATCTTCATCACTATTCGTTGTATTGCACCACATTGTTAATAGCATGTTCATCACCCCAAGGAACGAAACCTTTGGCTCTATCAAAGTGAGGTATTTCAGTAGCAATGGAACTTCCTTTAATTCCTTTAAAATGTTTTAGTTGTTTATATTTTTCTACAATCATAGTTTGTTTATTCATTCGTTCAGCAGTCCTTAGAGGAGCAATATCATGAACAATTGGAAAAACCCAATTCGATCCACTTCCTGTTTCACAACTTTCTCCTTTTTCTTCACAACTTCCGCAACTATTTTCTCCGTTATATTGCATTGTGTTTTGTGTAGATGCTTTTGCCGGAGCATCTAAGCATGCAATAGGAGCTACAACTTTACTAATAACGGTACGATTCAAAATTTTATTTTTCCACTCAAATCCATTTTCGTATAGATGTTGTAAAGTAGAAACAAAAGGTTGCAAAAATGAATTCATATCAGGTTTTTTACTAGATCGATTAGTATAAAAAATTCCACAAACAAATTGAAAAGTTCTTCTATATTTTGGTGCTATATTTACTATTTGTGCGTAGATGGGCCACATATGACTTTTTCCACTCTTGGATACTTAAACTCCATCTGTGAACCAAAGTAGGAACAAATCGTATAACTCTGATATAGCTTCTATTTTTAGACGACGAAATTCAGAACCTGATGTTATATCGTACAATTTTTCTTTATTTTGATTTGCACCTTGAGTACAAAATCATCTATTAAAACGTGAAGGTCTTGAATTTCAAATGCATTTTGCAGTTGAGACTCTAAATTGAGTTCTAAAAAAAAGCTGTCAAGATTTTTACTATTACATCGTATACATTGCTCTACGGGGACATCAGACCATTTTCCTATATACTTAAAACATTCTGCACAAATCCTGTGCTTTACTACAAAATCTGACTGAGAAGTATCTAATACTTTATCAATTAAAGACAATAGTTTGAATTTTGATGTAGGTATTGTATGATTTTTGGGAAGCAATAAATCGATTATTGATAACATATCGCTCATGGCTTTCTTGGTTAATCGGTTTGAAACGTATATCTTTAATATTTGGTACAAAGTATATCCGCCGTTAATTGTTGCGCCTGTATATATTGGTTGCTCCAGCCAACCATTTCTGCTTTCATCATTATCAATGTTATTATCACTTTCATCTGATGAAGAGTTTGTACGCAAGAGCGATTCAGAAGATGAGGACAGGAAAACGTTTGATTCGAGAAGATTTAAATTTGGCGAAGATACACTTACAGTATTTATTGATAAATTTTGTTCGTTTACTTCATTATGTTCTATTTCATCTTCTGAAGCATGTTGAATAGGTTCTTCCATTTGAACATCATCATTATCAAATATGAATTCATTTAAACTTGATGAAGACGAAGTAATTAAAATATCCATTTCTGAAGTTTCTCTTGAGGTTAATCTATTATACACATCTTCCAATTCAGACATACTATAAGGATTAGAACTTGTTGATAAAGATGATTCATCAACATTGTCATCCGGTTCAGAACTCTGAACGCAATGATTTTATATTAAATGGTGTATAGAAGTAAGGAGACAAATGCAATAATGGACGAGACACTCGGACTGATCTTCTTGCAACAAGATAACGAAATAATTGTCTAAAAAATATATTTTCTCGAAAGATAAGAAGAAAATACAGAAAGTACAAGTTTTGTAAATATTTTTTTCCTTAATTTTCACAAGTTTTTGATCGGATCAGTTCGAGCTCTTCGTCCGTTATTGCATCTGTCACCTCAATTATTCAGAAAAACTTTTATTATTGGGTTTGTTTTCAAAATTAAATAATTTTTTTAATCCCTTAATAAAATGATATCTTACCATCTTAATAATTTTAATAAAATTATAAATAGTTTTTCAATAAGTCCTATTATTGTTTCCAAATTTGTAAGTAGTTTAATATTATTCTTGTTTATAGTATTCCAATGAATCCAAAATTATCTGAAATTACATTTGTATATTATCAAAAAGATTATAAAAACAATTATGTTAACATATTAATGAAGAATATAATTAAAATTCTTATTGCAAAATTCTAGACATGGTTTGGCCATGGAAAAGTTAATTATTTTGTTATAAAAATTATAAGTTCTATTATTGACCTTTATCCAGGCATTTCCCAGACCCTCAAAAATATTCGTTAGCAAGGGTAGTGGCAAAATCAGTATTTAACTTGACTCATGATTTTAACAAGGTTTTCAATCTCTCTTTAAAAACTTTTCTTAGGCTTTTCACAGACTTGGTCACTTTTACTCATTAAATTAAAATTAAATTATATATACTTTAATTAATTAACATTTAAAATAATTACATATAAATATAAAATTACAATTTTTCTAAAGTGTAATAAATAAATATTGTGAACTAAGGTCACAAATAATTAAAAATCCTCAGAATGGTTCTAGAATGATAATGATTGTTACAGTTACGTTTTCTGTTAAATGTGAATTACATGTTATGAAGTAGAAAGTTTACTCTTTAAGAAGTAGTATTATGATATTTTTAATGAAGCTGAAACTGGCGCCTAGTTATTAGTAAACAGTTAATTCTTAAAAATTTTGTGTTGTCATTAAAAAAACTGGACAAGTGCGAGTTGCACTTGCACTGAATTGACGGGTTCCGTACAAAAATATAAAAATAACACAGCCACACAAAAAAAATTTTGTGTTCTGACCTAGAGGTCTCACTATGTGTACTTTATGTTTTTGAAGGCGCTGAATCAGAATCCGAGGTCCATTTAACCCCATCAGTTCAGGGTTTTGATATAACCCCAGAAAACCAATATGGCGGACACCTTTTGAAAAAATTCATCGGATTCGCTTGAAACTCGTTACTCGGGGGTTTTAAGGCTCTCCGATTACGAATTTGATGTCAGTTTTCAAAAATTCAAACATTATTTTTACAGTTTGGATCCGCCATTTTCAATTTTTGAAAACTGACATAAAATTCGTAATCGGCGACCCTTAAAACCCCCGAGTAACGATTTTCAAGCGAATCCGATGAATTTTTTCAAAACGTGTCCGCCATATTGGTTTTCTGGGGTTATATCAGAACCCTGAACTGATGGGGTTAAATGGACCTCGGATAAGGATTCAGCGACTCCAAAAACATAAAGTGCACATAGTGAGACCTCTGGGTCAGAACACATATTTTTTTTGTGTGGCTGTGTAACAAATTTAAAACAAATTTAAAACAAATTTAAAAAATTGGTTCCTCTTCGCTTATTGCTAATAATATAAAATATGTAATACTTCTTTTTTTCTTTGTTATTTATTTCTAACCTAGTCCGGGCTGAAAATGCTGATTTTCTTTGACGTTCAAGTGAACTATTCTTCCAAATACAAGAAAACTAATTCTTTGTAAAGGTTTTTTTTATTTTGTTAGATTTTTATAGGCTGAGTACTTTTCCATGAAGATTTTTCTACAAAAAAACTTTATGACTATTCGGACCTGAATATACAGATTTTCCTTCTCGTTCAAGTCGACTATTCTTGTAAAAAAAAGATAATCTATTCATTTCAAAACCATTTTTTAATTTATTAGATTTTAATAGGCTGAGTACTTTTCCATGAAGATTTTTCTACCGAAAATACTTTATGACTATTCAGACCTTAATATACAGAATTTCCATATCGTTCAAGTCGACTATTCGTGTAAAAAAAGAAAAACCTATGAATTGCAAAGCTATTTTTAAATTTATTAGATTTTTATAGGCTGAGAACATTTCCATGAAGATTTTTCTACCGAAAATACTTTACGACTATTCCTACCTGAATATACAGAATTTCCTTGTCGTTCAAGTCAACTATTCTTGTAAATAAAAGAAAATCTATTCATTGCAAAGCTATTTTTTAATTTATAAGATTTTAATAGGCTGAGTACTTTTCTATGAAGATTTTTCTACCGAAAAAAATTTACGACTATTCGGACCTGAATATACAGAATTTCCTTGTCGTTCAAGTCGACTATTCGTGTAAAAAAAGAAAAACCTATGAATTGCAAATCTATTTTCAAATTTGTTAGATTTTTTTAGGCTGAGTACTTTTCCATGAAGATTTTTCTACTGAAAATACTTTACGACTATTTCGACCAGAAAATACAGATTTTCCTTATCGTTCAAGTGAACAATTCTTGCAAATACAATAAAACAAATTCTTTGTAAAGGTTTTTTTTAAATTGTTAGATTTTTATAGGCTGAGTACTTTTCCATGAAGATTTTTCTACAGAAAATACTTTATGACTATTCAGACCTTAATATACAGAATTTCCATATCGTTCAAGTCGACTATTCGTGTAAAAAAAGAAAAACCTATGAATTGCAAAGCTATTTTTAAATTTATTAGATTTTTATAGGCTGAGAACATTTCCATGAAGATTTTTCTACCGAAAATACTTTACGACTATTCCTACCTGAATATACAGAATTTCCTTGTCGTTCAAGTCGACTATTCTTGTAAAAAAAAGATAATCTATTCATTTCAAAACCATTTTTTAATTTATTAGATTTTAATAGGCTGAGTACTTTTCCATGAAGATTTTTCTACCGAAAATACTTTATGACTATTCAGACCTTAATATACAGAATTTCCATATCGTTCAAGTCGACTATTCGTGTAAAAAAAGAAAAACCTATGAATTGCAAAGCTATTTTTAAATTTATTAGATTTTTATAGGCTGAGAACATTTCCATGAAGATTTTTCTACCGAAAATACTTTGCGACTATTTGTAAAGGTTTTTTTTAATTTATAAGATTTTAATAGGCTGAGTACTTTTCTATGAAGGTTTTTCTACAGAAAATACTTTACACCTATTCGGACCTGAATATACAGAATTTCCATATCGTTCAAGTCGACTATTCGTGTAAAAAAAGAAAAACCTATTAAATGCAAATCTTTTTTCAAATTTGTTAGATTTTTTTAGGCTGAGTACTTTTCTATGAAGGTTTTTCTACCGAAAAGACCTTACGACTATTCGGACCTGAATATACAGAATTTCCTTGTCGTTCAAGTCAACTATTCTTGTAAATAAAAGAAAACCTATTCATTGCAAAGATATTTTTTAATTTATTAGATTTTAATAGGCTGAGTACTTTTCCCATAAAGATTTTTCTACCGAAAATACTTTGCGACTATTCCGGGCTGAAAATTCTGATTTTCTATGACGTTCAAGTGAACTATTCTTGCAAATACAAGAAAACTAATTCTTTGTAAAGGTTTTTTTTAATTTGTTAGATTTTTATAGGCTGAGTACTTTTCCATGAAGATTTTTCTACAGAAAATACTTTACACCTATTCGGACCTGAATATACAGAATTTCAATATCGTTTACATCGACTATTCGTGTAAAAAAGCAAAACATATGAATTGCAAAGCTATTTTTAAATTAATTAGATTTTTATAGGCTGAGAAATTTTCCATGAAGATTTTTTTACCGAAAATACTTTACGACTATTTCTACCAGAAAATACAGATTTTCCTTGTCGTTCAAGTCAACTATTCTTGTAAATAAAAGAAAACTTATTCATTGCAAAGCTATTTTTTAATTTATTAGATTTTAATAGGCTGAGTACTTTTCAATAAAGATTTTTCTACAGAAAATACTTTACGACTATTCGGACCTGAATATCAATTAATAAAAATTTTAATTAAAAACTCTAAAAAATTGAATTTTAAATTATGTTTGAAATTTAAATTATCTTTAAAAATAATTAAATTTTTTTCCAAAATTTTAATACACCAGGCATGTATACAACATAATGTTAAACTCACGACGAAACGTACACTTTTTGAATTATATATAATTATTATATAACATAAAGGAATAGTAAATGAGTAATTAACAATTGTAATATTTAAATGAGAAAGAAACTATCAATTTTCCGAATCAATTTGCAAATAATTAAATATCTTAAATAAATCTCTATAAGCTTATGTGTTTAATATGTATCGACAGCACAGCTGCCCTAAATGCAGAAACCTGCTTAATCTGAAAAATATTTTCGAAATCAATTAATAATTTCAAAATTATCAAAAGAACTCAGAAAAAAGTGGTATCATGGAGAAGATTTATTTAAGATATTTAATTATTTGTAAATTGATTCGAAAAATTGATAGCTCCTTTCTCATTTTATATTTGTAAACCGAATAATAAATTCATTTTCTATAAAATTGTAATATTTGTTAATAAGGTAATATGCTGGTTTTAAAGTTGTTGTGTTTATATACAATTATATATTACATTTTTAGAAACAATAACAGTTAGCTGTCAAATTGTATATATTAAAGCTACAGGTCGAGTTATATAAGTATATAAGTAAAAATTAAGATGTTCATTACATGACCATTTTGCTTCCTCTTTACGATAAGCAAACGATAACTCGAAGAGGTTTCAATGAATTCGGCTGAAAATTGCTAGGCATATTTATCATAAAAATAACTCGAAATGGATTGATGGACATTAAAAAATCTATAAAAAAATTTTTTTTTTACTTTTTTCAAAAACATTTTTCTTAAATAAATATATAAGTTAATGTATAATAAAATCTTATTCTTTGCATCAAGACGAATCGATTGGTATATATAAAGTATAAATTGTATAAAATTTTAATAATAAAGTAAATTTTTTCATTTTATTTAATTCTATTAATGCTAATAAAATATATTCTTTTTATACATCAATCGGTTCGTCTTGATGAAATTAAGATTTTTATTTTGTTTTTAAGTCTAAATTAACATTTTATTATAAAGCAACATAATTTTTAAGAAGGAAATAAAGTTCTAATAAAAGTGCGAATTATTGGTTTTAATTATGTTTAATTCTATAAATTCAAATAAAATATATACTTTATATATACCAATCGATCCGTTTTAATTCACTGGATAAGATTATTGAAAAAAATGAGTAAATTTTTATTGTACTGGAATATAATTTTGATGAAAGAACTAAATTTTTAATAAAAAAAGCTCATTTTTCTGCTTTAATTGTCATTAACTCTATAAACTCTCATACAATTTATACTTTATATATACCAATCGATTCGTCTTGGTGCAAAAAATAAGATTTTATTGTACATTAACTTTAATATTCAATTAAGAAAACAAATTTTGAAATTTTTTTTTTAAAGTAAAAAAAATATTTTTTAAATAGATTTTTTAATGTCCATCAATCCATTTCGAGATATTTTTATGATAAATATGCCTAGCAATTTTCAGCCGAATTCGTTGAAACCTCTTAGAGTTATCGTGTTCACAAAAAACGGGATCCATACACACAAACGCACACACATACATAGGGCATTCCATGTCAAGTGATCAAGGTGAGAAAAATTTTTCTCCAATCCTAGCAAAACTTGGGGCTTTTGTAGTACTAACAGATAGTAATTTTTCGTGAAAATATTTTTTTACCTAGTCCAATATTTTCCGAGGGGGAGGGGGATAAATTTTTGTGTTTTTCAGTACAATGCTTATTTCAATAATTTTTTGCTCTTAAACAATTAAACATACAAATTTGACAAAGTACATTTTGGAAAGGTTTTTTCATGCTCTTTCGATTGGAAATAAGCATTTAAAAAAAAAATTATTGACTAAAAAAAAATTAAAATTAAGAATAAATTTCAATTTTTGGGAGAGAGAGACCCGATTTTTTTTTTTAACGAAAGCTGAGGTTTTTTCCTAAAAGGACATATAAATGATAAAGTGGGACTAGAAGGTTTAAACATTGAAAAAAAGAGTTTTCTACTTGCCGAAGCGCTCAAAACCCGGATTTTAGCTCCTTTTAGGAGAAAATTCTTTTTTTCAATGTTTAAACATTCTAGTCCCACTTTATCATTTATAAGTCCTTTAAGGAAAAAACCTCAGCTTTCGTTTACAAAAAAAAAAAAAAAAAAATCGGGTCTCTCTCCCCCAAAAAATTGAAATTTATTTTTAATTTTGATTTTTTTGGGTCAAAATTTTTTTTTTGAAAATGCTTTATTTCCAATCGAAATAGCATGAAAAAACCTTTCCAAAATGTACTTTGTCAAATTTTTTAATGTTTAATTGTGTAAGAGTAAAAAATTATCGAAATAAGCATTGTACTTAAAAACCCAAAAATTTAACCCCCCCCCCTCGGAAAATATTGGACAAGGTAAAAACATGTTTTAACGAAAAACAATATATCAATATATTAATTGTATAATATAAAATAATGATTTTATCACTAGATCCATTTTAATTGTTGAGAAATATTAAGAAATCAATGGTTAATTAATCGTTATTTTTATGTTTCCTAAATATATTTTTAAAGTTGATTAATTTCAAAAAAGTTTGACTTTAAAATGTTTGAAAATCTTAATTCTATAATAGAAAACTAATACCCTTGTAAAAATTGAAAATAGTAGGCTTCCCAAAGGACCTAAATAGATGCCTTTTCACAAGTGAGACACAAACTAAGAAAATTTGTCAGAACCTGTGTAATTTCATCACGCTTGGAATATTAGGAGATGATGTGGAAAAATAAAAAGGTTTTAACTAAATCACCTTGTCAGTGCCTGAGTAGACTATCAGAATGTGTGAATTCAAATAGAGGCATTCTAGTCAGGGCCTGATTCAAATAGTTAATACGGACAAAAATTGATCTAGTTAGATTTCCCTATCTGAAAAAGAAGGCATTCTAGTCAGAGCCCGGTTATTATACCTATCTAGAATTTTCTAGAGTGGTTAGCCTTACTAATTCCTTATCAGCGCCCCTTTTTAAATAAGGCGAAGTAGGGAAATTTCTACACGGATAATAATTCAATATTTAATGTATTTAAAAAAGAAATTATTGTTTTCGAATAGTTTTACAATAAATAAAATTCGTAAATAAATTTAATAGAGAATATTTTTTTCAATAAAATGTTTTCTTTTTAAAAAAAAATTCAAAAATTAATATGATGTATGTGTATTTTATGTAACATACGTTCCACAGCCTCGCCAAGTTATCCGAATCAAAAATTTGTACGATAAATGATTAAAATAGGGTAAAATTATTTTCTTTGGAAAAAATAGTACATATTTTATATTTACATTGTTGAAATAAAATCAAATACTCTTTAAAAGTAAATGAAAAAATGTTTATAAATTCTATTTCTCAATCGCAAACTTTCTTGAACTTGAAAATTTTAAAATTGTTAGAAAATAAAGGAAAAAATTTTACTCAAAAACATATAGTTGCATTTTTTTACAAACTACATTTTTATTAAAAAATTGCATTCTTTTAACAAAATTGAATACAATTTTTGATAATCATTATATTTTTATTAATTGAATTCCTATGTAATTTTTAATTCATTTATGAATTGTAAATTATCTAATTTGTAATGTTATTTTATTCTTGCATATACAGAAACTAACTTTAAATTGAGAACATAATGGGACTTAATGAATGAATGAAAATGAAGATTAATATAATTAATTGAATTACAAAACTAGAGAACACATTTGACTTTAGATAAATTTAATAAGATTTTCGGGAATATTTTTAATTATGTATGACAAAGAAATTTGATATATAAAAGGTATTAAAATTATTTTTAAAAAATTTTGATTACATTAGAAGACAAATAATGGCACTTAACAAATATGTATGTTTTAAAGGATTCAATTAAATTTCTTAACTTTTCTGATTACGAAACGTTTGTCAGTATTCCAGAGTTTCCTTATTGAAGAAATTCATCATTCTCTTTCCATATTTGTTGTTTCAAGCTCCTTGAATTTATATATCAGAAATGTTAAACGTTAGAAATTGAGGCACTAGATGCTATCCCCATATAGCATCTAGCCCTTAGATTTTAAAATATTAATTGAAGTCATTACCTTTTGAATATTTAGCAGTGTTGTATTGGTTTCTCCACTTAATGCAAACGCATCGGACATTGTATTTCTTAAATATTCTCTTTCTCTCCTTTCTAAATCTAATTCTTTTTCGAGTTCTAAGGCCATGAATACATTATCTTCTCTTACTCTTTTTAGATAATTTAATCTCATTGTTTCATATTCAGTCTTTTCTTTATCTATTGCTTCCTCCTTTGAGATATTTTTATCTTCGATTTCTTTAATTCTTCTTGCCATTTCACTATTCAGAACTTCGTAAGATACTAAAACATTATACAGAAAATATAATGTATATATAGTAAAAAGAAAGTCTTAATTTAAGGCATGAAAGGTACCTTAATTTAAGATGCAACATTTTTAAGACAGCCTGTTCTTAATTTTAAATAATATTTTTTTGCTAAATATCAATAGCGAGCATGCTGATTTTCAGCACGTTCGATATGCTGAATTTAAGATAATCATTTTAAAAATCAGCATTTATATACTTAATATAAAGTAGTTACTCATTATCTAAAATTTATTTACACAAAATAAAATTATTTGCACTATTTTATCTTTACGATGCACACAATAAAAATTAAATCTTATTTTTATAAAATAAAAATTAATTAAGTTTTAAATTAAAATCAGTTTTAAAAAGTTACACGTCTGTGAAAATAAAATTTTATATATATCTGATGGAAAAAAATATCTAATTAAATCTTAATATTTAACACACACTTAAATTCAGCATATAAAGCTAATTATTTCAATAGATATTTTTCTTAAATTCATCAAACCGTATTGAAAATAATCAATATAATTTACACGTATCGATTAAGAATAGTTATATATTGTTATATAAGAATTGTTATATAAGACTTCTTTCTTTCCATGAAAACAGATTTTTTTATACAAAAATACAAATTTATTTAAATTTAATTTTCTACAAAGGTAAAAATGATTCGTTTGAATTTCGGAAATCCGACCAGATTCGTACAGAATTCCTATCGAATTCGTATAAAATTACTAGTGAAATTCGTATGGCGTTTTGAAACGTTTTTTCGTACGAATATTCGTGCGAATAGTACCCGGATTTTTTTTAATAGATTTAAAAAAAAATTCGTTCCGAAATCTGTATGAAATTTTTTTAAAAAATTTCTTCTAAAATATTCAGCCAACTTTCCTTACGAAAATTGTAGTTTTTAAAGTTTAAAAAATTTCTATAATAAATTCGTTCTTAAATCGTTCGAATTTCATACGAATTTCGTATGTCAATTTCGCCGAAAAAAATTTTTGTAAGGTAAATGTACATATTTCCGTGCTATCATTTAATATTAATTAATATAAAAAATTAGTAAAATGTTTTAGTAAAATAAAACCCATAATATCAATCTACTAACTAGCAAAATTTTTTCTACATTTTTCCACTTGCTGAAATATTTTATCAATTCCATATTTTAATTAATAAAAAAAATAGCACGGAATTAGGTTCTAGCACGAAAATATGTACGTTTACCTTATATCAGGGTTTGATCTTCAAACATTTGCTCTTAAAGAGCAATTGACAATTTTCGTTTAATATTTACGGTATTGATTTAAAATAAAAAAATTTTCAACAAACACTTTCGGGGCGTAATAGATCACTTTTTTTATTTTATTAAGAAAAACCTATTATATTTAAAATATTATTAAAATAATCCTGTGGAGTTCAATGTCTTGTAATTTATGTATTAATAAATAGCAATGCTAACCCTTTATTAAAAAAATAACTGGAGAATAGATTTTTAAGGAAATGGATTTTGCCTTTTGCTACAACTTTTAGAAATTAGAAAATGGCATGAAAATGTTTAAAGTTTAAATTAAATATGACAAAGAATTAAATATTCTTTGTTGTAAATATACAATAGAAGCCAAAATTGCCAATACCGTAATAATATTTGATGATCTAAATTATAATTTCATTGGTGATCCATTAGGACCCGGCCCGAGGCGAAATACCTCACATTGCATTTCTCCAAAAACATTGTTCTAAAAAAATATAACTTATATTAGGGCGTACTTTTTTTAATTGAAAGCTGATATGTTGGGCTAAGTTTTCCCGATGGTTAAAATTTCATTAAAGCAAGATTGACAAAGTTAAGCAAGAAAAAGTGAAAAGTGATCCATTACACAAAATATGAAAATTCAAAATTTTTAAAAGAAAAAATTTATTTCGCCGTTCGAAAAAGTTTTTCTAGTTTCCAATTTCGTAGGAGAAGACTTTAAAAAAATTTAAATAGGGAGCAAAGAAATTTAAAGATTTTCGAAAAAAATTTGCAATTTTCTTGAAATTCGCCACAGAATATTAGAAAATTGATCATTTTTTAAGGATGGAAATTTTTCTCATCGTTGGAAAAGGTTTTTCTAGTTTTGTATTTCATAAGAGTACACTTTAAAAAAGGTTTAAAAAGGGAGCAAAGAAATCCAAAGATTTTAGGAAAAAATTTCCAATTTTCTTGAAATTCGCCACACAAAATTAGAAAATTGATTATTTTTTAAGAAAGGAAAATTTTCTCGCCGTTAGCAAAGGTTTATGTAGTTTCGTATTTCTTTGGAAAAGACTTAAAAAGGTTTAAAAAGGGAGCAAAAAAATCCAAAGATTTTCGAAAAAAAATTCCAATTTTCTTGAAATTCGCCACAGAATATTAGAAAATTGATCATTTTTTAAGGATGGAAATTTTTCTCACTTTTGAAAAAGGTTTTTTCTGGTTTCGTATGTCTTAGAAGAAGACTTTAAAAAAGGTTTAAAAAGGGTGCAAAGAAATCCAAAGATTTTCAAAAAAAAATTCCAATTTTCTTGAAATTCGCCACAGAAAATTAGAAAATTGACAATTATCGAAAGAAGGAATTTTTTCTTGCCGTGGGCAAAAGTTTTTCTAGTTTTGTATTTCTTTGGAAAAGACTTTTAAAAAAGTTTAAAAAGCGAGCAAAGAAATTTAAAGATTTTCGAAAAAACTTTCCAATTTTCTTGAAATTCGCCACAGAAAATTAGAAAATTGATAATTTTTTATGGAAGGAAAATTTTCTTGCTGTTGGCAAAGGTTTTTCTAGTTTTGTTTTTCTTAGGAGAAGACTTTAAAAAAGGTTTGAAGAGAGAGCAAAGAAATCCAAAGATTTTCGAAAAAAATTTCCTACTTTCATTAAATTCGCCACAGAAAATTAGAAAATTGATAATTTTTTATGAAAGGAAATTTTTCTTGCTGGTGGCAAAGGATTTTCTAGTTTCTTATTTCTTAGGAGAAGACTTTAAAAAAGGTTTGAAGAGGGAGTAAAGAAATCCAAAGATTTTCGAAAAAAATTTCCAACTTTCATT
This sequence comes from Leptopilina myrica (nomen nudum), assembly GCA_032872475.1. NCBI lineage: Eukaryota > Metazoa > Arthropoda > Insecta > Hymenoptera > Figitidae > Leptopilina > Leptopilina myrica (nomen nudum). The sequence goes on from CM065467.1 coordinate 13,336,571, forward strand.
AAATTCGCCACAGAAAATTTAAAAATTTATAATTAATAAATTGATAAATTAAATGATGTTATTAATAGTGGACGCTGTTTAATGTTTGATGTCATTATAACAAATTTTGTTTTTTTTTCTTAACTCTTTTGCAATAATAATTTGCTGTAGAGACAGTTTTCTGTCAGTACTGATTTTAATACTTTTTAAACTCCGACATAGTACTGACTCGATTTTGGAGTCAGTATACTCCTAGTACTGATTAGATTTCGAGAATCAGTTCTGACAGTCAGTACTGAGTCAGTACCATGCCAGTGGTAAGCTCCGACTTATCTCCCAACATTTTTACTTGGGATATATGTAAAAAATATATGTAATATATGTAATGTATATGTAAATTTTTTATTTGAAATTCAAAAAATGTTTAATAATAAGATTTTAAAAGATCCTTATTATTAAATAATAATTTTTTAACACAAAAAATTGATGAGATTTTAAGAATAAATGTATTTTAAACAATTAAGATTCATTTTTTCAAAATTTATTCCATTAATATTTCTACGGCTTTTAAATATAAATTTGTTAAAATATATGGAGCATTTCATGTCAAGTGATCAAGGTGGAGAAAAATTTTTCTCCAATCGTAGCAAAACTTGGGGCTTTTGTAGTACTCATAGATAGTAATTTTTCGTGAAAATATTTTTTTACCTAGTCCAATATTTTTCGAGGGGGAGGGGGTTCAATTTTTGTGTTTTTCAGTACAATGCTTATTTCAATAACTTTTTACTCTTTTTTTCAATGTTTAAACATTCTAGTCCCACTTTACCATTTATATGTCCTTTTAGGAAAAAACCTCAGCTTTCGTTTAAAAAAAAAAAAAAAATTGGGTCTTTCTCCCCCAAAAATTGAAATTTATTTTTAATTTTGATTTTTTTTAGTCAAAAAATTTTTTTTTTCAAAATGCTTATTTCCAATCGAAAGAGCATGAAAAAACCTTTCCAAAATGTACTTTGCCAAATTCGTATGTTTAATTGTTTAAGAGTAAAAAGTTATTGAAATAAGCATTGCACCAAAAGACCCCTTGATCACTTGACGCGGAATCCCCCATATGTATAGTAAAAGTATATTCTTACCTGATTCCATTATAATTTTCCCCTTTCGAACTTTTGACTTGTCCACATTACTTGAGTATGCAAATTGTACTAAAGCTCCAATTTTTATTTCTGAATCGTCGGTGACTAGTAAAGCTCTTTTATCAACAATGTAAAACCATCCGTCTTCCGTAAATGAATTTAATAAAAATTTTCTTCTTCTATCATCATCAACCATGTTTTAGAGTTTGTTTTCTAAACAATAATGCAGCACAATATGCTAAGAATAAGAAGTAGATATTAATTTGAATTATATATGATCCGGTTTTGCTTTTTCGTTAAAAAAACTGATTTTATTTTGCACGTTTCGAATAATCGTAAATAAATCTGTCGTTTTCAATTAATTTGCATAAGACAGATGTAATACGATCATGGGTGGTAACCATTGTTCAAATGTGTGCACGAAGAACATCTCATATGAGTGGTCAGTGTAGTAGACTTTTTATCACCAAACTGTTTCAAGCGCTACTGTAGGTAAAATGTAGAATTAAAAATTATCGTCCACAATATGTTTGTTTATGAGATTTACAACATTATACAATTGAATGAGTCAGGAAATATTAAAAGTGTAAAGAAGTTTTATGACAGAAATTGAAATTATAAAGAAAAAAATAAGTATAAAATAATAAATTTATGACCTATTTTTAAAAAAATTTTAATAAACTGAAATTAAAAGGAAATTAAAATTGTTGTTTTTTCCTTAAATAGTTTTAAAGAGAAGTTACAGTTCCTAGAAAAGAAGTGAAGAAGAAATTTATTGTAATACAAAGCGCCGCGAGATGGTAGCTGCTAAAAGACCATCATAAAAATATTTGTCCTTAAGTATACGATATTGTAAATTATTTTTTTAAATAATTTATCAATGTCAATTAATTCTTTATTTTTCTTACTGATTAATTATTTTTATCGAACCAATTTATTTTTTAATATTTATTAATTAAATTAATAATTTTTTAAGAAGAAAGAAATTTTGTTATGATAAAAAGCATTTTAGAATATAATATAACTTATTAAAAAGTAATTAAATTTAATAATTTTATTTAAATATTTATTTTTTATTTACTGTTTATAAATAATTTCTTTTAAATTAGTTAATGATAAATAAATAATTAATTACATATTAATAAAAATTTTCTTTAGATTTAAATGTTTTTAAAAAGGTTTTATTCACATTTTGTTAACCTTAATTTTTGCCTTTATACTACCAATTTTCCACTTACCTTTTTTGATGGAATAATAGGTCTTTTTGAATTTTTGCATAAAACTTCTCTCTCACTGGCTAAAATATTTAATTTTCAATTACATTTCATTTAAAATCACTTTAATTTTTTAAAAAAACTCAAGTAACAATTTTGGAAAGGTTAGAATGTCTCGCATATTTGCGGAAAATATCCAACTTTTAGAAATAATTTCCAGAAAATTTTCAAAAACAAATTAAATAATCTTTCGGAAAAATATCTTATGTCAAAATGAATTAGGTTTCTGGAAATTAATTAAATTTGTTTAATTATAATCTTTTAATCTGGAACAATTAAATCAAATTTACACAAAAAATTAATAAATTTATGTTTATATGAAAAAAATTATCAAATATCAAATATAATTTTTGAATAATGATGATCCGAAAAACGAAAAAAATTCCAGGAAACTTCCAAGATGTTTGCCGTAAAAACCTTCGGAAGTTACCCTTTTTAAATTCCTGGAAATTTCCAGGAAATATAATAATGTCCGTAGGTTAGAAGCTTCCCATGGAAACTTCCTAAGAAGTGACCAGGAAGTTTCCAAAAATCCTCAAAGATATAATAAAATGTGTAATATATAAATTAGCCCTTAGAAGTCAAGTGACAATTTGGTTGAGCGCATAAAGAGCTATCCCAACAGCACACTTTTGACGCCTACGATGGTTCGAGTCCCTTTTTTAAATAATAATTTCAAAAAAAAATTTTTTTAATAATTTTTGGTTTAATTATAAGCTTTTAATCTAGAATAATTAAATCAAATTGACACACAAAAAAAATGGATTTATGTTTATGAGAAAAAAAATTATCAAATATTAAATATATTTTTTTATTAATAAAAATTCGAAAAATGAAGGGTTAGACTGTCTCGCTTATTTGCGGAAGAAAAAAAAATCTTCCGGAAGAGTAATAATTTCCGGAAATTTTGCGGAAACCGCTTCCAGAAGAATATCTCCTGTCAAAATAAATTAGATTTCCGGAAATTTTCCAGAAATCAATTAAATTTGGTTTAATTATAAACTTTTAATCTGGAATAATTAAATCAAATTGACACACAAAAAAAATAGATTTATGTTTAGGAGAAAAAAAATTATTAAATATTGAATATATTTTTTTATTAATAAAAATTCGAAAAATGAAGGGTTAGACTGTCTCGCTTATTTGCGGAAGAAAAAAAAATCTTCCGGAAGAATATCTCCTGTCAAAATAAATTAGATTTCCGGAAATTCATTAAATTTGTTTTAATTATAAGCTTTTAATCTAGAATAATTAAATCAAATTGACACACAAAAAAATGAATTTATGTTTATGAGAAAAAAATTATCAAATATTAAATATAGTTTTTTATTTATTAAAATTTGAAAAATGAAGGGTTAGATTGTCTCGCTTATCTGCGGAAGAAAAAAAAATCTTCCGAAAGAATATCTCCTGTCAAAACAAATTAGATTTCCGGAAATTTTCCGGAAATTAATTAAATTTGGATTAATTATAAACTTTTAATCTGGAATAATTAAATCAAATTGACACACACAAAAAATTGATTTATGTTTAGGAGAAAAAAAATTATCAAATATTGAATATATTTTTTTATTAATAAAAATTCGAAAAATGAAGGGTTAGACTGTCTCGCTTATTTGCGGAAGAAAAAAAAATCTTCCGGAAGAGTAATAATTTCCGGAAATTTTGCGGAAACCGCTTCCAGAAGAATATCTCCTGTCAAAATAAATAAGATTTCCGGAAATTTTGCGGAAATCAATTAAATTTGGTTTAATTATAAACTTTTTATCTGGAATAATTAAATCAAATTGACACACAAAAAAATTGATTTATGTTTAGGAGAAAAAAAATTATCAAATATTGAATATATTTTTTTATTAATAAAAATTCGAAAAATTAAGGGTTAGACTGTCTCGCTTATTTGCGGAAGAAAAAAAAATCTTCCAGAAGAATATCTCCTGTCAAAATAAATTAGATTTCCGGAAATTTTCCAGAAATCAATTAAATTTGGTTTAATTATAAACTTTTAATCTGGAATAATTAAATCAAATTGACACACAAAAAAAATTGATTTATGTTTAGGAGAAAAAAAATTATCAAATATTGAATATATTTTTTTATTAATAAAAATTCGAAAAATTAAGGGTTAGACTGTCTCGCTTATTTGCGGAAGAAAAAAAAATCTTCCGGAAGAATATCTCCTGTCAAAATAAATTAGATTTCCGAAAATTTTCCAGAAATCAATTAAATTTGGTTTAATTATAAACTTTTAATCTGGAATAATTAAATCAAATTGACACACAAAAAAAATTGATTTATGTTTAGGAGAAAAAAAATTATCAAATATTGAATATATTTTTTTATTAATAAAAATTCGAAAAATTAAGGGTTAGATTGTCTCGCTTATTTGCGGAAGAAAAAAAAATCTTCCGGAAGAATATCTCCTGTCAAAATAAATTAGATTTCCGGAAATTTTCCGGAACAAAATTAACTTCCGGAAGAGTAATAATTTCCAGAAATTTTGCGGAAATTTTCCGGAAATGGCTTCCGGCAAATTGCCGGAAACCGCTTCCGGAAACTTTCCGAATTCCTTTCACATGGATAGATTAACATTTTATTATAAAGCAACATAATTTTTAATAAGGAAATAAATTTCTAATAAAAGTGCGAATTTTTGGTTTCAATTATGTTTAATTCTATAAATTCAAATAAAATATATACTTTATATATACCAATCGATCCGTTTTAATGCAACGGATAAGATTATTGAAAAAAATGAGTAAAATCTTATTGTACTGGAATATAATTTTGATGAAAGAACTAAATTTTTGATAAAAAAAGGTAATTTTTTTGCTTTAATTGTCATTACCTCTATAAACTGTCATACAATTTATACTTTATATATACCAATCGATTCGTCTTGATGCAAAGAAGAAGATTTTATTGTATATTAATTTTAATATTCAATTAAAAAAAAAAATTTGAAAAAAATTGAGGGGCTGGATGCTATAATGTGTTACGCGCCATGTTAAGTGAATGGCGCGTACCACATTATAGCATCCAGCCCCTCAATTTTTTATTTGAAAAAAGTAAAAATAAAATTTTTTTAAATAGATTTTTTAATGTCCATCAATCCATTTCGAGATATTTTTATGATAAATATTCATAGCAATTTTCAGCCGAATTCGTTGAAACCTTTTCGAGTTATCGTGTTCACAAAAAACGGGATCCACACACGCACATACATACATCCGGACAATTGTTCAGGGTCTTATATAACATAGTCCCATATAGAAGAAAATTTGTCAAAAGGATTTTTAAAAATTTTGTAAATTAAACGACTACAAAGCTTCCTCACGAATAAGCAAAAGGAAAGAAATATAATGTTAGCATTAATTAAATATCATTACCAAAAGGCCAGAATATTTTCTAATTAAAAATAATTTTAATATTGCAGAAAAAAATGTTGATACAGATTTGACATGTCAAAATATAAATTTTACTCACGGCTGAGTATCTAGTATAACTTTAGGTTTTATGGAATTTGTAGACGTAATTGTGTCTGTTTCCACAGGACGTTGTATTATTGATACATCTATTTCGTCGCTGGGTTTTAAAGTTGTCCTATAGAAAGATAAAATAAATATAATTAATGCATACGTCAAGGCAGTAATTTCTGTCCACTACAGAGCACTCTCATATCGATATCAAGATTTATATATTGAGACTTTTAGAAACATTTTTACATTATAAATAATAATTGAAGACCTCCAAGGAATAACGATCTATGGAATAACAATTATTACTTACGCCAGGACACCATTTTCATTTTCTCCATTGATTTTCGGAGTGTGTAATTGATGGAAACTAAAAAAGAAAGGAAAAAGAATGTTAAAATTAATTACTTATTGTTACCAAAACTCATAAATAAGCTCTAAATATAAAGCAGGCTTGTTAAATGTTTTATTTTAAAAATTTTTAAAAAGCAGTATAAATAGGGACAGGAACTTTATGCTATTTAAATTATTTAGTAAAATAATAATAATAATAATAATTTGTTTATCAAACTATACATTTTTTCGTAAACTAATTTGCCAGAAATATTTTGGAGTAAATTTTATAATTGACAAATCGGCCATTTCCAAAATTTCCTGTAATTCATATCATACTTTAGAAAATTTTTAAATTGTTATTTTTACTTACGGCTGAGATAATTTTGTAATTTCAGTTATTACAGGTTTTCTTGATTTAGGCTAGTTACTTAATGAACATTGTTGGCTGCTGTTTTCTGGCTTTGACCTATAGAAGTAGAAAATAAACATAAATTAGTTTAGTTAGTATTTCCCTAACTTTTTCCTGATTTCTATAAAAAAAATTTATTCTCTTTTTTATCATGGTAATAACTTCAAATATGTTTATTTCTGAAAACCAAAATTATTTTCCAAATTTTTAGTTAGAATAATAAAATGAAAATAATAAAAATAAAATAATGAAGTTGAATTTTTTTGAAAAATGTTCTTAAAAATTTTGAAATTCATAAAAGCTATTCATGAAAAAAAAACTTTTAGTATTTGTTTCTGGTGAATTAACATTCTAAACATTAAATTTTACTCACCATTGAATAACATTTCTATTTTTTTCACGCGATGTGCTCGGAGTAGGAAACTGCTTTATTTCTGATAGCAGATTATTATTCTTTTCCTCATAGCCCCTAAAAAAGGAAACATAATGTTAACGTTAATTAATTATTATTACCAAAACTTATAAACATAAGTTTTAAAGTAAATTTGTTAAAAGTTTTCTTTGAAAAATTTTTAATCAGCAGCTTAAACTTTAATTTGATAGAAAATTTATTTGGTCCAAAATCTATTTATGTAAAATGCCCTTTTTAAATTTTAATTTAGTAGAATATCAATTAAATAGAATCTTAACATACCAGAAAAAATTTTCGATAAAAATTTACTTTATCAAATTTGTCAGAAATATTTCAGCGTAAATGTTATTATTGACAAAACGTTAATTATCAAAAGAAATGTGATTAGTCAATTCTACATTTTGCGAGAAAAAATTTTCTGTTAAATTCATTTTCTGGCAAATTGATTTTCTAGCAAATTAATATTTATGGTTATTTCTACGTTTCAATATAGTCCTTTATTTCTAATTTGCGAAAAGGTTTCGTGAGAATTAATATTTTCTATTTTTTAAAATACCTGTAATTTTCTTTAACTTAATTATAGTTTATGACCTTTTTAAATTTTTTTTCAAATATTCCGCATTTTGAGAATTGAGGATCAAATTTTTAAAACCTGATATATTAATTATTTTTTATTTCGAGGAACTAAAGGAATTAACTTGTCTCGCATAATCACTACAGTTAATTTTAAGCTAGCCTTGGATAATATTTTATATCTGAGACATTTTGTTTTAAATTATTCCACCTATCGAAGACGATTGCTAGGAAAGTATTATTAATAGCTCGACTTTTAAGATCTTAATATATTAAATTCATGTTTATCTTGTCTTTTAATGTGTTTATCAGCTTTTAAAATTTTGATCAATTATATTGATAATGTTACAATGTAATTATAAAATTACTTTTCATATTTTTCTCTAATTTAGTTAGACTTTCTAATTGTTTGTAGAGTCCTTTACTTTTAGCAAGTTCTTTTAATTTCTCAATGTGTTCTTTTACGTTAGCGGATCCTTTGAATTTTTTTTTTGATAGCTCATCCTCTTCTGACGTTAAAATTTTTTGCGGTGTTTTCAGAACTCTCCCACTGCTAGATAACCTTAATTGTCTTTTAGCTTCAGACTTCTCTTTACCCTTCAATTGAACGAGATAAGCCATTATGCTAAAAAAAAGAATTAATTACATATACATAATAAAGATAAAAACAATTAACTTAAAAAGTTAACTTTAATTAATTATAAATTTTATATTAGCACAGCATAAGAAAGTTAAATTAAAATAAATTACATTAATAAAATTTTCTAGCAATTTTATAAAATATGAATCTGTAGAATGGCAAAATAAACGATACAATATATATATATATATATATATATATATATATGAGCGATTCCACGTCAAGTGATCAAGGGGTCTTTTGGTGTAATGTTTATTTCAATAATTTTTTACTCTTAAACAAATAAACATACAAATTTGACAAAGTACATTTTGGAAAGGTTTTTTCATGCTCTTTCGATTGGAAATAAGCATTTTGAAAAAAAAAATTTTTTTGACCCAAAAAAATCAAAATTAAAAATAAATTTCAATTTTTGGGGGAGAAAGGTACGATTTTTTTTTTTTTTTTTTTAAACGAAAGCTGAGGTTTTTTCCTAAAAGGACATATAAATGGTAAAGTGGGACTAGAATGTTTAAACATTGAAAAAAAGAGTTTTCTACTCGCCGGAGCGCTCAAAACCCGGTTTTTAGCTCCGTTTTGGAGAAAATTCTTTTTTTCAATATTTAAACATTCTAGTCCCACTTTATCATTTATATGTCCTTTTAGGAAAAAACCTCAGCTTTCGTTTAAAAAAAAAAAAAAAAAAAAAATCGTACCTTTCTCCCCCAAAAATTGAAATTTATTTTTAATTTTGATTTTTTTGGGTCAAAAAATTTTTTTTTTTCAAAATGCTTATTTCCAATCGAAAGAGCATGAAAAAACCTTTCCAAAATGTACTTTGTCAAATTTGTATGTTTATTTGTTTAAGAGTAAAAAATTATTGAAATAAGCATTGCACTGAAAAACACAAAAATTTAACCCCCTCCCCCTCGGAAAATAATGGACTGGGTAAAAAAATATTTTCACGAAAAATTACTATCTATGAGTACTACAAAAGCCCCAAGTTTTGCTACGATTGGAGAAAAAATTTTCTCCACCTTGATCACTTGACATGGAATCGCTCATATATATATATAGGATTTTTATTGAGTATTTTATGATTTCATAAGAAAACATATTTTATAAAATAACTCATAAAATATATATTTTTATAATAAAGAAAAAAAATAATAAGCCAAAGCAATAGATAATCTTAAATTGGAAACAATTTCTTGTTAAAGCAAGGTGTTTAAAATATCTTCACTTACGAATTATAGATTTGTTGAAGTGTAAGGTGCGGTTTCCTAATTAAATTTCGAAGCACTGGCAAATTATTTTCGTAAGAGAAAGCACTGAAGGTTTCTGAAGGACCTAATTGTTCAACATCATCTACTGCGTGTAGCAAAGCATGCACATTGTAGGATAAAATCTTTTCACCATACAATTGTCCACTTAATGTGACGAAACTACGTAACAATTCTCGGCAAAAGTCGTACATTTACCTCGAAGTTTCCTCGGAATTGTGGAGTCTCATTGAAAAATGAAGAATCATAAAATGCGAAAAGTAATTTTCTTTAAAAACATGCTGCAGAACGGCTGGAGAAGTATATAGTAGTACTTGCCTACATTCAGTGGCTTTGTAGCTTCCATAAAAGCTAATTTTTCGAGGTCTACGATTAAACTCTGATGGACAGTAATCTGCAAGTTGTTCCATTCTAGAATTCATTATATTGATTTGCCTGACGCTCAATTTTTGTTCTCCGTATTTACCTTCTATTTTTGCAGCAAAATTTTTTTTGGTAACACCTAAATATACCAAATGCATGATTTCAAATGGAACACGGGTAACCAATCCCAGAACTTCAGTTAAAGGACTTCTACCTTTATGATGGTCGTCGGCATTTGCAACCTTATACTCATCATCTGTCCTTTCAATGTTCTTGGTGCTTTTAAAAGCAATTATTCCATCAACCCTCTTACCTTCTACTTTACACTTTGAACACGGAAATCCAGAATTATAGCCATAATGGTTTATGGCAAATGCTCTTGCAGGAGCATCTGCAATAAAACATACAAAATTGACTGGAAGAAGTTGATCTCGTATACGAATGCCACCTTCTTGTCGGATTTCGCGAATTTCGGCCACGAACTTTTTATAAAAATCTAGTGGATTCCCAGGCTTATTTTTTCCCTAATAGAGACCAGCAATTATGGGTTTTTTGTCTCCAATGTTTAGAACTCGATATTGGTGTGCCCAAAATTGATCTAAACCTTTATTGACATTTGCACCATCTGTGGAGAAGTCAATCTCGATAGTCTCAGGTAAGTTTACAGTTGCAGGCAGACTTTCTAATTTTTTTTTAATGTTGATTTAAGATCAAGATGCAAATATTCACCACCTGCTATCTGTTCAATTCGTCTGCTGGCAACGTCAGCAGGAGTTTTCAGTAACGTTCTCGAATCTTTTGGTAAATAAATTAGACCAAAAGGAAACGTTCTTAATACTTTTAATATTATATTGCCTTGTGAATGCGTTAGCCTTGCGGTAATAAATGCATTTTTTAATATCCTCTTTTTCACTTCTACCGGATCTTCAGGTTCTTCTTCTTCTTCAACATCTCTAAGTTCCTCCGGATTTTCACCGTCCATATAACCTTCATCCTCTTTAGAATCAAGTGAATCAACATTTCTAAGTTCCTCCGGGTTTTCACCATCCATATCACCTTCATCCTCTCCAGAATCAAGTGAATCAACACTTATGGCGTCAGAAGAATTTTCACTCTCATTAAAATCGTGGCAATCACAAGGTGATAATCTTGAATCACTATATGCAGAATTTTCAGGCACTGGGTGTACTTCATCAAGACTGCTTTCCGATTCTGTTATTACGTCTCCAGCAATCCTTTTACGAAATCCGGATATTCTCCTTCGCTTTTGTCTTGAACTAAGACTTAAAAAACTCTTGTGCTTCTCAGACATTATCTATAGTTAACCTACAAAACCAATTCTTGCAAGGTTCTCTTTATAATTTGTAAAGAAGTCAGTGCACAATGGTGTCAGCAGATTTCTGAAGAAACAAAATTATAACAGGCGTGAGCATGGCTCACTGGAACGTCTAAAAAAATTTTCATATGTGGGTTTTTTGTGAAGCCTCGAACGACTTAAAGAAGCAAAAAAAGTCGTTTTAGTCGATTAATAATAGAAAAAAGTATTTTCTTTAATTCATTGTTGTTAAAAAATATTATTTTAGATTCCCTGTATTTTCCATTGACACCTAAATTAATTAATTTTTTATTAAAAATGAGGGAAATTCAATGTAATTCAGCATTCAGATGAATATACCGAGCAATTATTTGGTGAACAAATTTTCTAAATAATTGATAATATCATTAGAATAACAATAAGTAAACAATTAAATTTATTAGTGTCAACTACTTTTATGAAAAGAAATAAAAAAAACAAATGAAAATTATTAGTTCACACTCTTGCTGTAAAATAATTATGTGAAATATGTGTAAAACTGTCAGGTTACGTCTGCATCAGAAAAATATGAAGTGTTTTTGGTTTTGTCAACTGTCAGAGTAAATATTCTTTCGACAAATTTAACTCAAAGAAGCATCGGACCCCTACTTTTGTCCAGTAATTCAAATTATTTAAATTAATAATTTACATTTAAATTAATGATCAAACGGTTTCGAATAATCCTGTAATGTATACATGAACGATTTGTAAATAAACTTACCTAACCCCACTAATTTATAACAATAACAAGACAAATCCTCTCCATGATGCACTAGGTCAAACATTTAATTGTCAGAGCACATTTACTTTTTTATCACCTAATTTAGTAACAATCGTTTTCAGCTCTTTAAATATGTATATGAAAATTTGGTAAAGTAACTTTTTAATCCTTTTTTCCAGAAATTTGCAGAATCGTTCGTTTAAAAATTACAGGATTAAGGCGCTCTCACAGCTCTGCATGCATGCCAATGCATGCATAGATGTCATGGTAACAGATGAGAGTAAATAAAGTTAGAAAATTCAAATTAAATCTAATCTCTTACTTCCATGCACTCAGTAGAGATGTGTGAGCGCCTTTATTTGAAACCATTTTAAAAGGTCCCTGAAGTTGGCGCCGATTTTTTTCACGAAACTGAAATAATAATAATAATAACTCAATCACTAAAAATAAGAAAAAAATAGTTTTGCATGCTGAGCGTCGAAGCTAACTATTAATTAGATATTTTTAACTAATTAAAATTCAGAGAGCAATATTTGTCACGTACATACCTTTTTTATAAAGGAAAACTTTCCAGGCTCCAATTTTGATTTAAAAATTTCACTCCACTTAGAAAAATAGAAAAAGTCCACTTAAGAAAATAGTTCTTCCTTGTTCTTCTTAAAAACAAACAAGACAATAAAAAGGTGCTATCTCATGTGAGCCAGTCGGAAATGGAAAACGAGAATTTCATGAGAATAAAAAAGTCCAACGCACAATAACTTCGTGAGATTTTCGCGAAACGTAAAGGCCTAAGCACAACTGTCTAGTCCGCTCATAGCTGGCCGTTGTTGCACACTGACTATAGACGCGACTTCTATATCCGTTTCAGCATTCACATAAATGCGACCTTCGTTCTGCATCAAGCAGTAAATGTATGCATACAATAAAGGTGCATTTAAGCGTGCGACTAAAGTGTGACGCACGAATGTTATCTGGGTGATTATCTATATTTATTGAAAGTTGTTTAGAAACAAAATCCATGCTTCCTGATAATGCACAAGTTCAAACAAATTTAGTTAAATTAATAAGAAATCAAATTTTGGGTGAAGCAAGAAGAATTATTATAGGGAATAATTTTAATACAGTAGAATAGTTAACAGAAAGATTAAAACAAATTTATGCGCCAGCAAAATCTGTATATCAATTACAAGGAGAACTAGGAGCAATATATATGTGGGAACATGAAAATATTATTTCTGACGATTCAAGAATCGCAGAAGCAGCAGAAAGAAAATTAGACGCGCATAGGCTTAGTAATTAAAATACAGTTGATGAAGCATTAAAAACAAATTTAGATAAAACAACTGTCGATTGTTTCTCACGAGGACTTAGACCAAAAATTAAATTACGTATTGGAATAGCTGATACTTTACAAGAAATAGTTAATAAAGCGGTAGAAATAGAAAGAAAATTGTTATCACACCGTGAACTAAGAAAAACTGAACAAAATAACGAATATAATTATCATCTTAAAAATAACAAAGAATTTGCTAAAACAAATGATGCTCTGGGGAAGAATTAAGAAAAAATTACTATGCATCCAAAAAAATAAATTTAGCAAAAAATAATGCCATTCCGTACATTCGAATTGATACTAAAGAATTCAAAGTGCCAATAACAATGATGATTGACACAGGAGCAGGTCCAAATTTATTAAAAATTCGTGCGCTGAACCCTAGCATAAAAATTGATACAAATAAATGTCTTAAATTAACAGGAATAAACGACCACGATGTTTATGTTTTAGGTCAAGTTGAGATTAATATTTTTGGAATTCTAATTTTACCCCCTCCCTAATATTACTGACCTACTAGATCAACTCGGAAATGCTTAATATTTTTCAGTCTTTGACTTGGCGTCAGGTTTTTATCAAATCAAAATGGATCCTTGAGATTCTTATAAAACAGCATTTCCAACGCCATTTGGACACTATGAATTTGACAGAATGTCTTTCGGATTAAAAAATTCACCAAGTACATTTTATAAACTTATTGATAAAGTATTATTAGGTTTACAAGGATCAGAACTATTTGTTTATTTGGACGACATTGTAATTTATGTAGATACCTTACAAGAACACGAAGAAAAATTTGCGAAACTTATGGAACGCCTACGTTTTGCTAATTTAAAACTATAACCTGATAAATGCGAATTTTTGAGGTTAAAAGTAGGATATTTAGGACACATACTCGATAAAAATGGTGTACGACCCGACCCAAAAAAGGTAGAAGCTGTAAAGAAATTCCCAATTTTAAAAAATGTTAAAAACATTAAACAATTCTTAGGACTAGCAGGATATTATCGTAACTTTATAGACGGATTTTAAATGGTGTACGACCCGACCCAAAAAAGGTAGATGCTGTAAAGAAATTACCAATTTTAAAAAATGTTAAAAACATCAAACAATTCTTAAAACTAGCAGGATATTATCGTAAATTTATAGACGGATTTAAAAAAATCGCAAATCGTTTAAATCAACTATATTAAAGGATAAACCTTTCCTGTGGGCTGATAAACAGCAAGCTGCTTTTAATACTTTAAAAGATAAACTTAGTTGCGGATCACAAACCGCTTCTTTAGTTTCAAAATTCTAAAGATCCCTGTACAAGATTAACAAGATGGAAATTGAAATTAGCCGAATATGATTTTAATGTAGTCTACAAAGCATGTAGCAAGAATGCTACATGAATTTGGAGATAAGGAAAATTCACCCATTTATTGAAAAAATATTTAAGGACAATGAATCCTACATGAGTTCGGAGATAGTAAGAATTCTCAAAAATATTAAGAAAAATTATTGTACAAGTAATAAAACTTGTAACGTTATTACCAGAAATCAAAGAAAAATGCAAGAAAATGTTAATCAAGAAAAAATGAACAAATACATGAAAATGAAAATAAAGAAATAAAAGTACATACATAAAACAAAGAAACGAGGTAGACCGAAGAAACAAAGCACACGTTTGAGTACCCCCTTATAAAAAAGAGAAGGGGAAGACCGAAAAAGGTAAATAATACAAATAATAAAAAGAAATAAAAATTTCATACTGAAGTTATTCCTGACGAAATTGAATCAGATCCTGAGTACATTAAACCAAAAAGGAAATTAAAGAAAAATGAAGAAATTGATAAAGGCTACGAAAATTCTAACTCTGAAGAATCATCTGATGAAGAAGATAACCTAATGGAAAATGAAAATTGTGAAGATTTAAATATAAAACAAGAAAATATAATATTTACTGTAGAGATCAATTACCAATGCGCAAAGACGATCTAACCTATTTTATTTTAGTCAATTGAGATCCTAGAGATAATGGCTCAAGATCACTAGCGACACGCGAAACAATAAAAAGAATTAAATCTACAATTATTTCAATAAAAAATTTATACTGTCAATGTCAACTAAAGAAATTAGTTAGAGTAAAAACAAAAGACCCAATGATTATAACTGATACACCAGGAACAGCATTTGAAAAAATAGCAATGGACATCGTTGGACCATTACACGAAAACAAAAAACGGAAGTGAATATATATTGACAATACAAGATAATTTAACTAAATATTCATTAGCAATTGCACTTCCCAATCATCAAGCAAGTACAATAGCTGATGCTTTTATTAAAAAATTTATTTGCAATTTTGGTTCACCTAAAGGAGTATTAACAGATCAAGGAACAGACTTTTTAAGTAATTTAATGAGAAGATTAGCAAAAAGATTTAGAATTCGACAATTTTAAACAACTGCTTTTCACCCTCAGTCTAATGGTTCAATTAAAAGATCTCATTACGTTTTAAAAGAATATTTAAAACAATTTATAAATAAAAATGAAGAATGGGACCATTGGTTAGAATTAGCTATGTTCTCATTTAATACAAGCATTCATGTAGGCGCCAAGTCTACACCATACGAGTTAATTTTTGGAAAATTAGCACGATTACCATCGAGCGATCCACCACTGGAACATGAAAAATTGGAAACTTACGACCAATATTTAACAGACCTAATAACGAGACCTTATGAAATGAGAAACATTACTCGAGAAAAATTAATTTTAGCAAAAGAATAGTCAAAAGTCTATTACGACAGAAATTGTAATCCACAAAATCTCAAACTTGGTGATGAGGTATTTCTACTAGATGGAGGAAAGATTCATAAATTTGCTAATCAATATACAGGTCCACATAAAATACTAAAAATTTTAAATAAAGGAACTGTTAAAATACAAGTTAAAAATAAACAAAAAATAGTACATACAAACAGATTAAAACTATCGCGAATTATACAAGAATAATAGAATACTTTAAATAAAACATATAGTATCATGTTTCAGAAAGGAACTTTAATAAAAAGAGAAATTATTTTTAATGAATATATTTCAATGGAATATTAAAAAAAACATTTTAATAAGATTTTTTGTTTCTTTAGTACATTAATCTAATTTAAAAAAATATTTTTTTTAAATGTTCTGTTATTATGGTATTTCTTATTTTATATTTTCTATGTATTTGAAACAACATGATAAGTTATATCAAATCCAATAAAGAGAAGTTTATATTTTAAAATTATGTAAAAGGAATAACGATTACGCATCAATGTGGCAAACCATTACTAGACCACACATCAGGAAGGAGAAGGAAAAACACATACCAACTCAGGTACTGAGAGTCTTATCAAATCCCGTAGAAACTAGAGAGAAACATCTATACCAGACGCCTGTGCTAAATGTCTTATCGAGTACCGTCGAAGGTGGCCCGGTGATGTCACACTGCATTTACCTGCACTAGACGAGTTTAGGCACGCGTATTTTTCGTGTATGATGTTTCCTTAGAAGATTTTAATATAAAAAGGGGAATCATCATCGTTAGATTAGAGAGAATCTATTTGAAAGCCAATATTATAACATCGTCGAGAAAGAGAGTATTTTTTGGAAATTAGTAAGTTCTCATCGAACCTGATTCAAAGTGCAATCCTAGTTTACAGTTTAGAAGTTAACTAAACTACATCCCCAAGTATATTTTTGAGACAATTTTCGGACAACAATTTATAAATACACTATATTACCAAGTGTATATTCTGATAATTTAAGAAGAGATAATTTAGAAAGAAGTCCAAATCCTTAATAGAAAAATAGCTATTTTTTTTGGTTGGACTTAACAAGATGACGGTCGCTATTGGTTAAAAATTTCATGATGACGGTTGCGATTGGTTGAAATTTCATGATGACGGTCGCGAATGGTTGAAAATTTCATGATGACGGTCGCGATTGGTTGAAATTTCATGATGACGGTCGCTATTGGTTGAAAATATGATGGTGACGGTCGCTATTGGTCAGAAACGTAGCGGTGATGCTTGCTATTGGTTTATTTTCTTTGTTCACAGAGAGTCAACAGTAGTTTACATTTATCAACAGAGAACAGAGAACACAGAGTACAATACGGAAGTATAAAAGTGAAAAAAGTGTGAAGTAAAAAGAACACGTGTTTTTTCTTCTTCGTAAAATTAAAAAAATTAGGAAAGAAAAATAAAAGTGAAAAAAGTGCAAAGGTAAGAACACGTGATTTGTGAATAAAAATAAGGATAAGGAGGTATAAGTTTTTAAAAATTTGTCTGAAAATACCGGCAACCGGTCATATTAATGGGAATCGGAATTTGTTGAGTCGGTCATTGAACAGTCGATCATTGATTTTACTGTTTGTTATTTCTTATGCCTTATACAGTTGGGATCTGTAGAGTCGGTTAATGGAAAATTAATCAACATGCTAACCTTTTTTCCGTATGTTATAAGTCTAGAACAATTGGTTTTAGAAAAAAATTATTACAAAAAATATGCCTTTTATGTTTAAATAAACAAAAGTTTTTTGTAATAAAAGAAAAATTTGCCCATATTTTGATTTTTTAAGATTTAATAAAAATTGTCATACTGTCAACTAATTACAGTTAATTCAGAATTTAAAAACTGCATTTACTTAATAAAATTTACTACTTTTAATTTTAAAGGTATTTGAATAATAGTTCTAAAAATATAAGTACTAACTGTGTTTATAGCTCACTCTCATTTAAAGCATTTTCAAGATTATTTCTTTGAAAATATGTTTGTTTCATCATCAATAAATGTTTAAACAAAAATCGCTTATTTATTAACTTTTACAATCTATTAAATTTAAGTAAACTATATCTATTTCCCTCACATTAATCTTAATAGAAATTATTAATTTTGTGTAATATACACAGGCAAAAATACGATTTTTTATGAAATAGGAGATATATAAAATTTCAGTTTACTAATCTTTTTAATTCATTTCAGGTGTTCCAGTAGATGAAATTGGTTTTTTGGAGTTGGTCAGGGTTGAATGGTTAGAATTTATATTGAATTGGATTATTGAAATAGATTTGTTAATTATATTAGCTTATTGTATTAGCTGTTTAGATTGGCTTATTATATTGGTTTATTAGATTGGTTTATTATATTAGTTTGTTAGATTGGTTATTAGATTGGTTTATTAGATTGGTTTATTGGATTGGTTTATTAGATTGGTTTATTAGATTGGTTTATTAGATAGGTTTATTATATTAGTTTGTTAGATTGGTTATTAGATTGGTTTATTAGATTGGTTTATTGGATTGGTTTATTAGATTGGTTTATTAGATTAGTTTATTAGATTGGTTTATTAGATTGGTTTATTGAATTAGATTGACGGATAAATATTGTGATTAATTGCAAATACTATGAGGAAATATGTATTCTCATGTTGATAATATGATTGAAGAATCTAAATATGATATGTTTGATGATATTCACATTTATGAATTTCAAAAGCTTTTGGAAAGAGAATCAAGATTAGTTTTTAGTATGCAAAGTACTTTGTTGTTGCAGACGCCCGATTTTATGAAGGAAGTTAATGCAAGTGAGAAATATATTCAAATATTGTTTAGTGGAAATAATAAAAGGGGTCATTGGATTTGTACTTATTATGATGGACAAGTGCTACATGTTTACGATAGTCTTAACAACGGATACTTAAATAAGGATCAATTGGTTTATTTAAGTAGATTATATTCTTTTAAACCACAAGTGGTTTTTACAGGTGTTCAACAACAACCGTTTGGTAGTTATGATTGTGGAGTATTTGCAATAGCATTTGCAACTTATATATTTTTTATGAATTTCCAAATACTCTTGATTATGTTATTTTGGATGAAAATGTAATTGATATTGCTGAAAATGAAATGAGTGAAATGCGAAAAAATATAAATGTAATGTTTAAAGAAAGTCGTTTAATCCCCTTTAAAACAAAAAAAACAAATGACGTTAGGTCTTTTATTATTCAGAAGGAATGGAGACTCCTTCTTGATCAATCTAATGTTCTTTTATGTAGAAATTCAGAATTTCTACATGAAAATGTTAATCCAAAATTGTTTAGTTCAGTTCTAAAAAGTGAGAAAGAAATAACAGAAAATAGAGTTTTTTCTTGTACAGAGAATAATAAGATTATTGTTTTGAAAGATGGTAATGATATTGCGAGTTCTAAATGTCAGGAAAAAAATGCAAGAATAAAATTGAACTATGAAACGAAAAAAGTGGAACACGAATTTTTAATTGAAAACAAAGATAAAAATAGGAATGATTTATTTGGATGTGTACAAGAATTGTCTAATAATAATGATTCAGGAGCATTAAATTTAAAGGCGCAATATTCTAGACAAAAAAGATATCGCGAAAAGAAAAATAAAGGAAAGTTATCTATTGAAAAAGATAATGTTTCTAAGGAAATTTGTGCCACTAATAATAATCTAATGAATAATGTTCCAGACGTTATTACAATTTTTGATAATAAAACAGTTATTTTAAATCAAGAAGGTTTTTTAAGTTCTTTAAATTTTAATTGTACTAACAATAATCCAGATTCTGAATGTCAGTTACAAAAGAAAAGAATAAAATTAAATCTCGATAAGAATAAAGTAGAACAAGAACTATTAATTGAAGAAATAGATAAAAATAGTAACAAGTCATCTGGATGCAAAGAAGTGTCATCTATTAATAATAATTCAGCAGCATTAAATTTAAAGACGCAATATTCTAGACAAAAAAGATATCGCGAAAAGAAAAATAAAGAAAAGTTATCTATTGAAAAAGATAATGTTTCTAAGGAAATTTGTGCCACTGATAATAATCGAATAAATAATGTTCAAGACGTTATTACAATTTTAGATAATCGAACTGTTAATTTAAATCAAGAAGGTTTTTTAAGTTCTTCAAATATTAATTGTACTAACAATAATGCAGATTCTGAATGTCAGTTACAAAAGAAAAGAATAAAATTAAATCTTGATAAGAACAAAGTAAAGCAAGAATTATTAATTGAAGATATAGATAAAAGTAGATGCGTTGAAGTATTATCTGTTAATAATGAATTAGGAGCACTAAAATTAAAGACGCAATATTCTAGACAGAAAAGGTATCGCAAAAAAATGAGAAAAAAAGTTACATATTGAAAAAGATAATGTGTCTAAGGTTTGTGACACTAATGATAATTGAATTAATGATGTTAAGGGTAAGGAAGTGATGACAAGTTTAAATACTAGAATTGTTAATTTAAACCAACAGTGTTTTTTGAGTAATTCAAATATTCAATGTGATAACGATATTGCAGGTTCTAAATTTCAGTTACAAAAGAAAAGAAAAAAAATTAAATAGTGAAAGGATAAAAGAAGTTTCTAATGAAAAAGTAGATAGAAAATTCTGTATTAAAAATAAAGTTAGCATTAATTACATTTTGCAATTAAAGATACTTTCTGACTCTGTTGAATTGTCATCTGTTAATAACAATTCAGAAGAACTGAAGTTAAAAACACAATATACAAGACAAAAAAAAATATTGAAAAAAGAAAAGAAATGTTATATTTGAAAAATTTTGATAGCTCAAAAAAATGTAAAACTAATCATGATGTTGTCTGTAATGAAAATTATCTTGGAAGAATGAATTATGTATGTCAGCATTGTGATGCTAAACATTTTAGTGATGAACAGATACATGGAATGAAAAATTCTTATAACGATTGCTGTGGCATACATTTATGCAATGTATTAGATGCTATAATAGTTCATTTGCTTTCGCCTCATTTAATGCAAATATTATTGATTTTAAAAATAGAAGACCAGGTCCTTATTGTTTTAAAATTCAAGGTCAAATTTGCTATCAGATGAATAGTGCTCTGTATCCAGAGGATGAAGTTGATCCATGTTTTGGACAGTTATTTATTTATGATGCTGATGATGCAGTTCAGTTTAGATTAAATTACAATGAGAATTTAGATACTGAAATTTTATATACTATAGAAAATGTTATGAGAACTCACAATGCTTTCACCAAATCATTGAAGATGGTGAAAGAAGTTATTGAAATAGAGTCAGACTTAGCTAGAGAAAACGATAAAGAAGTTCCTGAATTGAAATTATTATTCACTTTAAAAAAGGAATGAATCGTAGAAGATAAAATTTTCAAAGAGTTAATGAAGTGGCTGCTATTTTTAATACTAATTCAGAAGGAGAAGTTCCAGAGTCTTATGTTACAATTCATAATAAGCAAACTCAAGAATTACAGTTAGTTAGTAGTTTAGATCCCAATGTTGAACCCTGGGTTTATCCAATTTTTTATCCATATGCAATAGAAGGTTTTAATATTACTATGATTCGTACTGATAGTCAGAAAAGACGAAAAAAGTGAAAGTTTCTAGAGGTGCTTGCATTAAATATAAAATAGCAATAAGAGATAAGGAATTTAATCCGTTTTTACATGGTGGTAGATTATTTCAACAATATTTTGTTGATAATGGTGTTAAGTATTAAAAGGATAAACTTTCTTATTGTGAAAACAATCAACTGCAGTTGAGATCTGAAAGTTATAAAGGATTAATAGATTACATGCAAAATATTTCAAATGAACATGAAATACATATTGGGAAAATGGTTATTTTACCATCTACATTTATTGGATCACCTCGCAATATGATGCAGCAGTATCAAAATGCTATGGCTATTGTTCGGAAACATGGAAAACCTGATTTGTTTATAACAATGACATGTAATCCGCAATGGAAAGAAATACAAGAAAATTTGTTTGTAAATCAAACAGCATCTGATAGACCCGATATTGTGGCAAGAGTATTTTTCATAAAAGTAAATCATTTAGTAGATGTTATTGTTCGACAAAAGTTGTTTGGTGAAGTTAAATCTTTTGTTTATGTTGTAGAATTTAAAAAAGAGGATTACCGCATATTCATATGCTGACTATATTGAAAGAAAAGTCTAAAATTTTGTCACCTGAAAGTGTTGATTGTTTTCTCTCAGCAGAAATTCCAAACGAGAAAACTAATCCTATATTACATAAAATAATAATGCAAAATAATATTCATGGTCCTTGTGGAGATTGGTGTATAGTTGATGGTAAATGTTCTAAAAAATTTCCGAAAGCTTTTCAAAATGAAACTACAAAAAAAATTATTCTTATGTTTTATATCGGCGAAGAGATACAGGTAAAACTTATGAAAGACCTAATGGTTATATTGTAGACAATAAGCATGTTGTTCCTTATTCTCCAATGCTTTCACAAATGTTTAACTGTCATATTAATGTTGAAATTGTTTCAAGTGTAAATTCTGTGAAATATTTATTTAAATACATTTATAAAGGTCATGATGCAGCTTCTATTATTATTACAAATGTTGATGGACAAAATAGTCTTAATCATAATGAAATACGTCATTATGAAGAGAATAGATATCTTGGTCCAGTTGAAGCAGTATGGAGAATACTTTGTAAACCTTTAGGAAAAAGAGCCACAGTGTTAATCGTTTACCTATACACTTACCGAATAAACAGAATGTTATCATTCATGAAGGACAAGATAATAATCAGATTTCTTTTAATTTAGAAAGAAACACGAAACTATTAGACTATTTTGATTTAAAAAAACGTGACAGAAATGCTCATCAGTATTATTACTCAGAAATTCCAGAATATTATTCATGGATAAGTGATACTCTTCAATGGAGACCAAGAAAGCGTTGTTACAATATAATAGGTAGAATATTTTCTGTTTGTCCTTCTCAAGTAGAATTGTTTCATTTAAGATTGTTGTTGCTCACCAGAAAAGGTGCTACTTCGTATGAAGATTTACGAACAGTTAATGAAGTTGTTTATGAAAATTTTACGTCAGCTTGTTGAGCATTAGGTCTTATAGAAGATGATCATGAATGGATTAGAACAATTGAAGAAGCTGCAGTATGGATGATTCCTCAACTACTTCGTCGATTATTTGTTAAAATTTTAATTCACTGTCATCCAGTAGAACCGAATGAACTGTGGGATCGTTTTAAGGGAATCATGGCAGAAGACTTTCGAGGAATTGACAGTATTGAAGCACAAAAAAGAGCTTATAGAGATATTAAAACTTTATTATACCAAGAAGAATATCATTTGACAGATTTTCAAGGATTATTAGATATAGAAGACGAACAAAATATTTGTATAGAAAAAATATTATCAATTTTGAAGATCATATTATTTTAGGAAATGAAAAGTATACTTAGTTGAATGCAAAAAAAGATGTTGTTGATTATGTATTAATGTCAGAGGATGATTCTGTTACAAATAATTGTAGATGTATATATGTTGATGGTCCAGGTGGTTCTGGTAAAACTTTTGTGTACAATACCTTGTGGCATTTATTGAAAAGTAGAGGAAAAAATGTTTGTAATATGACATTTACAGGAATTGCAGCAACTTTATTACCTAATGGTAAAACTGTTCATAAAATATTGGGGTTACCTGTTCCCTTGTATGGTGATTCATCTTCAAGTGTGAAAATATAATCTAAAGAAGGAAGTTTTTTAAAGGATACTGATGTTTTTATTTGGGATGAAGCACCAATGGCTCCAAAATATGCTTTAGAAATTATGGATAAATTATTGAGAGACATTATGAAATCAGATAAACTTTTTGGTGTAAAAGTATTGGTTAATTATTGTTGAGGATATGTATGGTGATTTAGTACGAAAAAATAGATTTCAAGATATAGCAAACTGTGCAATTTTAGCACCTAGAAACGTTGATGTTGATGGCATAAATAAAAGAGTTGTGCAATTATTAGATAGTGATAAAGAAAAGGTTGATAAAAGTGTTGATTCTACTGAAAATTGTGATAATAGTGATTTTAGTGACACAATTTTACCAGAATATTCAAATAGTCTTTCACCAACGGCATTACCACCTCATGAATTACATTTAAGAATACACAGTGTAGTGATGCTTATAAGAAATTTAGGTATAAGTGAAGGGTTGTGTAATGGAACAAGGTTGTTAATCTTAGATTTATTAAATAACGTAATTGTTGGTCAAATGTATGTAGCATTATCTAGAGTACGTTCATTTGATTCAGTTAAAGTGTATTTAGGAGATCATAGATGTCGTAAGTTAATAAAAAATTATGTTTACATCGAAGTTTTAGAACAATCTAATTAATTAAAATGTTTTTAATATGAAATTCAACATACATTATTTTATTAATTGCTTTAGGCATTTTTCACGTAAGAAAACGACTATAAGTAAAGATTTTCGTTTTATAAAAGTCACAGATTAGAAATTTATTAATGAAATGAAAAAAAGTTCAGTTCAGGGCACCCTTTTGCTTTTAAATCTTAACTCGTGTTTAAACATATATTAAGCAAGTATATGCATTTAAATCTATAGAAACCTTTGTCAGCTACTGGTAAAAGGACTAAATTGATTCCGTTGACTGGAAAAATGTTATTAAAAATTTAATTACTTAATCGTTTAAAAAAAAAAAAGAATTTGTTTTGGGCACCATTGAATAATTTATATACTAAAAATAGAAAAAACCAACTAAGAAAGTATCCATTAAATATGTAAGAATGATTTTGTTAACTTCGACTTCCTCTTAAGACTTAAAATTCATGAAACACTATTATCAATACTTATTACTGTAATATACATATAGTATATATTTTTGAAATTAATTAAATGTAAATATTAGTGCATAATCACATTAAAATTCTAACTTATAATTTCCATGAAATGTAAATCCTTGTACATAGTTCTCTTACTATGTGAGAAATTTAAAAAGTGTTTATTTAAATATCAAATAATATTTATGCTTTTTTTCTTTATTCCAAATAAGGTAATTAAAATAATTATGTATCAGTAAATTTTTTAACTATAAATTTTCTTAACAATCCGAAGTAAATGTACAGTTTAAGTTTGAAGTTACTGGATTTCTAATTTTAAACCTTTAACTTAAATGTAATTTATATTTTGAACTTACTTTTGACAAATATATTAAATTAGTCGATTTTAAACGGTTTATGTTTGAAACTGCCCAGGCGTTTATAATGATATGTCGAGAAGCGATTAAGATCTTTTAACACTTTTAGTTTAAAAGTGAAGATGAGACTTATATGATTACACTTATGTAAGTGGCAAGTTTTGTCTGCAATTTTTAAAAAATAAACAAAAGTTAAAAAGATTTTAAAAAAATTTTAGTTTTTAAATTTTTTTACAAATTTGTAGATTGCAGATACCTTTGTATAAATTAATAAAAATTTTTATTATGTATCATTAATTGTGAAATGCAATAATGTTTCAAATGGTATTTTTCTTAATTTTCTGTCATTTTTATTTCAAAAAAAGTCGTGATCATGAAATAAAATTAAATTTCGTCTAAAAAGTGACATTTCTCAAAACCGAAATAATCGTTTTTCGAGTTTTCTCTTTAATTTCAATCATTAACGAATAAAGAAATTTTTCCCACTTATGATAAAGTTTTATACTTCAGGGTTAAATTCAAATTAATAATTATGTCAGTCGTTGCAGTTTTATTCAACTTTTACACTTTTTAAAATAACCTTCAATAGCAAAACAAAACAAATGTCTCACTAATGACTAATGGAATGAAGTTTTGAAGTAGTATGATTTCTCAAATTTTCTTTTCTAATCTCTGAACAACGACTGACATAAAAAATATCATTTTAACTATAAAAATCACTACTTTGGCATAAATGGAAAAAATTTCTTTATTAATCATTGATTGTAATGAAAAAAAATCCAAAATATATTACCAAGGTTTTCAGAGAAGTCACTTTTTAGACGAAATTTCAATTTATTTACTTTCATTGTTGTTTTTTGTTTTTAATTATTATTATTATTATTTATTAATATTTGATATTACATTTACTTATAATAATAACAGTAAGTATAAAATCAAAAAAATTTTAACGTTTAATCGTAGTTTATTTTTTTTAATTATATTAACTGTCTGTCTATAAAAGTGACCTTTATCAAAAGTACACAACAATTCGGTCATCTGGTGGGGACTATAAGAATCTTATTCAAAAGCCGTAGAGTGTAAATAACAAGCGACGTAAAACATTATCGTTATTTTTATGGATCATATTAATTTGTTTGTTAATTAATTTTTTGTAGATATTTATTTTGTAATGGGTTTTTCAGAACAAAATAATATTTATAAAATTTTAACAACAACTTATCATAAACAATCATAATAACAATACCTAAATAATTGAACTTCAAAAGCGAACCAAGTAAACAATAAATAATGAACAATTTATAAACAAAGAAAATTTATTAACAAACAAAAAATTTTAATTATTAAAATTTAGCCAAAGTCTTTATACCCAATACAATTGGAAGGAAGGAGAGAGGGATATTTTATAAGTTTCTAAACTCAACTAATTTGTTGAGCGCCAGTCCTTTCTAGGGACATTTTCTTCTATAAGAAAATTAGAGAATTAACAAACAAATAAGATTTTAAGGAAACAAGACCATTGAATCCTCAAAATTTAGAACACCAAAATTATTAACAAAACAAGTACCTAGATTACAAAGAAACAAGACCATTGATTCTCTAGTAATCGTCTCTTAAAACGAACCAAATTTAAAATAAACTTTAGTCAAACCACAAACCAAAAACAAGTGCTTGAATTAGAGAGAAATAAGACCATTATTCTCTACTAATCGTCGCTTCAAATAAACAAAATTAAAATTGACCAAATTCCAAAACAAGAGCAAAAGGGGTTTTGAGTTGAGAAACGAATTAAATATAAAGAGTTTTGCCGGTTAGCCAGGACCAAAAGGTCAAAGGAAGCGTCGAGGGTCGAAGAAATTATACTCAGCAATTTAAAATAAAAGTAGTAAATATATTTTATACAAAACGTTAAAATTACACAAACGAGGGTAACAAATTCAATTAATAAGGTAAAGCACAAATCACAATTTCACGTCAAATTTCCATTACGCAAATATGTAAAACAACAAAAAAAAGGGCACACAAATTCATAAATTAAACAAATTGTTCAGCCAAAAAAAAGGGTACCTAAAAGGGTAACGAATTTGGTAACTGGGGAAAGCTAAGGGGTAATTTCGATAATTCGATAATAATAATTTATTGTGGGGCTGGTAACTTGGGTAACTGGGAAGAATTTAGTATAAAATTTTGAGAATAAAAGGGGTAAAAGGGTAACAAAAGGCAACACGTGGTTGAATAAGAGACATTATGCTAATTTGAAATGTTTACATAAAATCCAAAATACCAATTAATCAAATTAGGAATAAAATAATTCCAACTAGATATTTATTAACCAAAAAAAAAATTTTGTCTCTTATTCAGCCACGAGGCCGGCTGAACCAAAATTATAATTATTACATGATTCTACCGAATCTTGTAATTAACAAAAAAAAAAGAATTTTACAATAAAATAAAATTTAACTTACAAGCACGTAGAATAATTCAACACAGGAATTATCAAGGCCGCAAAGCACACAAAAAAAAGCACAAAAGAATAAAATCTTAAAATGGAAATTCAAAATCCAAACTTTCAAAAAAAAACGCGTCCGTTTAGAGTGAAGGCAGGATCGAAAAGAGAACGATGATAACGATGAGTGCAGGCTCGTACCCTGCTGGTCCTTCTTCGTTTTTCCCCACCGGTAGCCCTTGGTCAATCTTGTATTCTTACGCCGGAAAAAGGAGCGTAACCACTGGAAAAGCTATAGGCCAATTTCAACTTTAAGAACAGCTGTCGGCATCCAAATTTCGGTATCTTGACCCGTGTCTTTCTCGCCATCAACTTGTTTCAGGGAATTAGTTCCTAATTTGTAGCTACTCTGATCACAAACCAAATAAACAACCAATAATCCAATAAAATCCAAAAATACGAAAATACGAAAATCAGAGTGGGCCTTTAGCAACGATTAATTCGGGCCTGATTGACAAGAGGTTTTCACTACGAGAAAATTTGACGAGAAAATTCTCCCTTATTTGTTTTACAAATAATACTCCTGAATAATAATAAAAATTCCGGAATAATATTAAAGTTAAAAAAATTTCAGGGTATTATTGTTATTTATAACAATTCTCGGGTTAGGTGCAAGAAAAAGGTAACAATTTCAAAATTATTTCAAGTTAATTTGGGTGACTTAGTAGTTTCCGGTAGGTAGGGGAAAGCGAAAACGGGGGAAACATAGAGAGAGTGGCAAGTCTCGAAGAGTCATTTCTTAGGAGAAATGGGGGAAATTCTCTGTGATTCGCACGAAGAAAAGGGGTAAAATTTTTTTAAAAAACTTTGTTGTGATTATTATTATTGTTTATAAACAAAATGATTGTTTACAATTAAATTTTTAAGCAAACTTATTATGAAATTTTGTGAATATTTTTGTGAAAAATTTGCAACGTCACAATTTATAAAACCTCAATTTATCCAAAATACTTCACATAGGGATTGTTGGATGCGAAATTTTGAATGCTTTATGATAGTAAATTCACAAATAGTTAGATTTATTTTTTTGTAAAATATTTCAATTTTTATTAAATAATTAATAATTCGAAAACAAAAAAAAACACTTTTTCTGTTTCGTATATTGAAATTACGTATCTTAAGCTTTCTTTTCTTACAAAAAGAAAGAAAAAAAATTGGTCCTTTTTGAAAAAATGTCAAGAAAATTTTTAATATTCAAAAAAGTAAGTATAATATATTTTTGTAATTATTTAAATTTTCAATTACTTCTATAATGCTCTGTCCACGCTGACTTATTATTTCCACTCTTCGGCTTTTCAATATGATTCTTATAGTCCCTACGAGGAAAAAATTTTGGGACGTCAGATGTATAAAATCAGTGACGACAGAAGTACATTTCATTATGTACGGCTGCGGTACTTTTTCGAGACAACAGACGTATAGTTTGGCACAAACGATGTACATAATGTACTGCAGGTACGCAAGACTGGCACAGCTGGCGTGCAGAATGAATGTACAAGAATTTTTGACACACAATGTACATCTGCCGTGCTGAAATTTTTTCCTTGTACCAGCTGACTAAATTTTCGTTTACTATCGATAACGGTCACGTGTATAGTCAGACAGTTAATTAATATAATTAAAAAAAAATAAACTACAATTTTACATTAAAATTTTTTAGATTTTATACTTACTGATATTATTATAATTAAATGTAATATCAAATATTAATAAATAATAACTTGTTATTCGGGGGTTTTTGGAGTCGCTGATTACTAATCCGCACTTAGATTTTGATAATTCAAAATGGCGGACGACATTTTCACAAATTCATCGAATTCACTTGAAACTCGTTACTCGGGGGTTTTCGGGTTCGCTGATTACGAATCTGAACTCAGATTTCGAAAATTCAAGATGGCGGATCCAATATGGCGAACAACATTTTCACAATAACAGGACAAACTAGAATAAAAACGACCAAATACAACTGCAAACGGTTACAAAAAAAGACAGTTTTTAAGCTAAACGAAGAATAAAAATAACCCATTAGACACAAACAGAGCAATTAACAAAACAACTGACTGTCGCGTTCAAGAAAAATGACAGTTACAGTGATTTCGACGTAAGACTTAAATAATTGTTGACTAACAGCATTCAAATAAATTCAGTTAGCTTTAAAATTACTGGTTATTATATTGGATCCGCCATTTTCAAAACCGACATTACATTTTTAATTTAAGACATCAATAAACTCCAAGTCACAAATTTTCAGTGTATATGATAAATTTTTTAAAATAGCGTCCGCCATATTGGAACTGCTAAATTGATACACCCGAGTATCGAGTTTAAAGTGAATCCAATGAATTTTGAAAATTTTGAAAATGTCATCTGCCATATTGGATCCGCCATTTTGTATTTTTAAAATCTGAGTTCAGCTTCGTAATCAGCGACCCCGAAAACCGCCAAGTATTGAGTTGCAAGTGAAATAGATGAATTTTTGAAAATGTCGTCCGCCATTTTGGATCCGCTATTTTGAATTTTCAAAATCTGAATTCGGATTCGTAATCAGCGATTTTCAATACTATAGTATACTGATTTGCGCAAATTTCAGTTTTTTAAAAAGTTGTCGACATTTTGAGCCCACTTATGAGATTTTGGTCTCGACTGCGAAGGGGTTAAATAAACTAAAATTCTGACTAAAAAGTGACTTTTTTGAAAACCAAAGTAATAGATTTTCAATTTTATCTTTCATTACAATCTCTGATTAATAAAAAAATTTTTTGCTTCCTCTTGAAAGGAAGCCTTATAGTGATTTCGATTTTCGACGTTCTTAGAATCAATTATTTTTACATATTTCCAAGTGTAGTATATATATTTCGTCAAGAGGAACAAATGTCCGGATGTATGTGTGTGTGTATGTATGTCACACGATTCTTGTGAACAAATTTTCTCTTACACGTTTTGACGGATTTTAATAAATTTTTGTAGGTGTATTACGGCCACGAATATCTTGAATCAGACAGAAGGATTTTCAAAAATGTCTAAAATTAAATTTTTTTAGCAATTTTTTAATTGTTTAAAAAAATTAATTTTTTTATTTTTTGATATAACTTCTTTATTTATTAAAATTTTTATATATTCTTCTCACTATTATATTCCTGGCATGAAAACGAATCGATGCATGTATATAAAGTATTTATTTGATCAATATTTGTAAAATTAATTGATATTTTTATTTTCAACAAAAAATTCAATTTTCGTAATTTTTCATTAATACTTTAATATAATTATTCTTTAATATTAATTAATAATTTAATAATTTATAATTATAATATTATTTAATATTCACTAATATTATTAATAAAATAAAATTAATTATAAAGAATTAATAAATTATATTATATTATCTATGTTAAATATAGACTTAAAAATTATTTTTAAAAAAATGTAAATAAAGAGAGGAAGCTAAATGATCATGAAATGAACAACTTGTTTCGATTTATGCGAAAGTAGTGATCTTTATGGTTAAAATGATATTTAAAATTATTTCAGTCTTTGCGTTGAGGTTAGAGAAGGAAATTTGAGAAATTATACCTCTTCAAAACTTAAATCCATTAATAAGGCATGTATTTCGTTTTGTTAATGAAGGTTAAAATTTTAAAAAGTATAAAATTTGAATAAAACTGTGCAACGATTGATATAATTTTTAATATCAAAAAGAGGACACAACTTTAGCATATGTGGCACGGAGGGAAGGGGATAGTGAAGGCGACTATCGGTTCATTTTTGATAACTCAACAGTTTCGTTAATTTTCGACGGACAAAAATAGCAGTCGCATCTATTAAACAATAGTAGGATGGACTGTACTTTTAGTCAGAGTTACATAACAGGAACTAAACCGCAAAGAGCGTTACTATCGCTCTCCATGCATTTCTACTACTAAACACGTTTTTATCACGACTGTAACTTTTCTCTTCGTGAGGAAAAATTTCTTTATTCGTTAGTGATTGTAATGAAAGAAAAAAATTGTAAATCGATTACTTCGGTTCTGAGAAAAGTCACTTTTTAGACGAAATTTAATTTTATTTAATGATTTCGCTTTATTTACGATATTTTTTATTACATATTTGAAATATTTAAGAAAAAGTACACCACCCTCCGAAAGGATAAGTAAGGCCACACGTGCAGGACCCAAAAACATACTAATCTTTAAATCACGACTTTCTTGTAAATACAAATGTCAGAAAAGTAAAAAATATACCATTTGGAACGTTATTAAATTTTACAATTAATAATACATAACTGAAAATTTTATTAATTTACACAAAGGTAGCAGTAATCGACAAATTTGACAAAAAATTTAAAAAATAAAACTTTTTTGGAATTTTTGCAACTTTTGCATATGCGTTCTATCGAATGGCGTTAAAAAAACTATCAAAAATGTATAAACAAAAAAATTAATAATGTTTTCTATTTAAAAAATTCTATTATTTTAAATTTTTGATTAATTTTCAATTTTTTCTACTATGAAATAATATTTCATTTACAAATGTTACAAATAACGTGACAAAAATATATAAGGTAAAATATAGGACTAATGAGAAAATTAAAATTTAAAATGATGGCTCAAAAATAGAGTCTGAAGTTTAAATTTTTTTAAAATTTTATTCAAAAGTACGAAATTCTTAAAAATGCTTAGATTAACTTGAAATTTGTTACTCTATGTTACGACCCGAGCTAAGGTTAGGTTAATTTACTAACTTATTAGTAAAAATGGAGACAAGTTGCTGATTAGTCAAGCTGGTAAGGCTTGACATTTATTTTTAAGTGTGAATTCGTTTGACTTTAAAGAAACTACGGGTTTCCGTTAAATAATTATATGCATATTCCTTTTTAGCAATTATCGTTAATTGACAAAAGTGCCTTTAGTGAATCAATAGAAAATTTTGATTTGTCTCTTTTGAATTCTTCAAAATTTGACACTGTTAACTATAAAACGAGATCGGTTGAACCTTCCGTGACTAAATTAAATACATTGTCTTATAGATTACGTTACGTTGAGGAACAATGAGGAATTTTTTACGTTGCGTTTTGGAAAGTAAAACGTGAAAGTGCAGTTGAAACTTTGGTAACAATTTGTCGGGATAGGTTTGGGTGGGAGGTTTCAAAAAGTGATTTTGAATTGGCTCAAACTTTGGAATGTAAACGTGCCGGTTTTTTGATAAGGGTTTCTTCACGTGTCTTTAGAGACAGAATTTTATGCAACAAACACCTATTCTTGCATGAAGGTTTTCATGTTGCTACAGAATAATTGTGGAGTGAGACAATTATATATATTATAACAATATAAATAATTATATATTCACTTTTATCGTTGATATTTTTCAGATTCTCGAGAATTGATGGCTACTCCAGACGTCGAAGATTTGTTAAATAAGGTCTTTCACATTTCTCTTTCCTTAATCCATGGATTAAGATTAATGATTATATACAGGAGAAATTGATGGCGGAATCTGGTCAGAAGGGAAAGAGGGGTCGCCCCAAAAAGTCTTCAAACTACATCTCGATTCCGGTTTTGAGAAAGATTCGAGCAGATCAATTACTGCGTTTGAGGACTAACGCACTTTCTGATGCTGAAAATTTGAAGCAACTATGTTTGGTCTTTAGACAAAATTCTTCTTCGAGCAGTGTGTCTTCTGTCACAACAAGCTTGTAAGTGATGAATTTTTTTATCGTTATTCACGTTTTGTTGTTTTATATATATATATATATATATATATATATATAACACAGTTAAATCATGTATATGTGCATATGTACGTATATATATATACGTACATATGCACATATACATGATTTAACTGTGTCTTTCATTGTGGGTTTCAGGAAGGAAGCTGCAAAAACTCATTCTTGTTCCTGTGGGCGTGACTTTTCCTTAGAATGTAACATCACTCGGTGTCCATGTGGTACATTGGTGTTTAAAGATTCCGTAATAAAGAAGGAAATTGATGTTGATTAATTTCCTTGTTATTTATAATTTTGGATGTATGATATTGTGGTCGATACATAGTGTGGGGTGGTTTGATTGATGTAGAAGTCGATGCATAAGTAGGTTATGTCGCTACGGTTCTGGTGGAAAGAGTTGATTCTTGGGTCGATGTGCGCTTGATGTCACGGACGGTGCGTACATAATGACGCGAGTCGTTGCTATGCAGACGAAGAGAGAGAGAGTGTGTGTGTATTCGCGTCGCATCGTGTCTCACGCTTACAGGATCGATGTCGAGGTCGATTTACAGTACGGACGGCACGCAAACAGTGGAGCGAGTCGTATATAGGGACGGCGCGCCAGTGGAATAGACGTTGCTGCGCAAGACAGGGCGTTAGACAGACCATACGCGTCGCGTCGTGTTTTGCTGTGTACACTCAGATGCATTAATGCTGTCCTTCCGGTTAAAAGGAATTTTGTAAAGTCGTATGATTTCTATCAAAATGGTCTTAATTCGTGACATACGAATGTTCTCATATGTCATGAACTAAAAACATTTTGATAGAAATCATACGACTTTGCAAAATACCATCAAACCGGAAGGACAGCATTAATGCATCTGAGTGTACATGAGGTCGATGCTACGGTCGATTCACAGCTTGACGATGCGCACATACTGTTTTAGCGTTGTTGCGCAAGGTGTGTTTTCAGTTGCTATATTTTGCTGTACTTTATAATTTCTGGAATTTTTATGAGCTGTCCTCCCTCCTTAGAATTTCCATTGCCCTCAATGGTCCTTTTAAAGGCTAGTTGGTTGATTTGTTCGTCTTCGTCTCATGGAAATTACTTTGTAGCATAGGGGAGAGTGGGGCAAAATGGGGTACCTTTTTGTAATTGGCTGTTTACAGAGAACCAAACGAATAAATCGATTCAACTAATCATCAGAATTCTTCTTTGTACTCTTAGGTTTGAGGAAATTATGATAATAGCGGAGAAAAAAATTTTTGAAAGAACTTATATCCCATTTTCTGAGAAGGTGCAAAAACCCCATTTTGCCCCATGGGTGGGGCAAAATGGGGTGGTATCAAATTACTATACAAAACATGGAATATTTTTTCAAAATTTGTTAAATTCTTGTTGTAAGAGATTATAAATACAAACAAAAAGTAAGATTCTTTGTTATTATGAAAAAAAGCAATATTTACTAGAAATTAACAGAAAGACATCGATAATGAAAAATATCGATATATCGATAGTGAAACATCGATAGCATAATACCCCGAAACAAAAATATTGACTTTCCTGCGGAAAGTTGTTAGATATGCATAATATAACGTTTTTAAGTAGTTCAATGAATATTAAATACCACCCGGCATGGCCCAACACATAGGTACCCCATTTTGTTGTAAACAATTTAACAATCTATCCTATTGGAAATAACTCTTGAATAAGTGCAGAAAAAGATCCCACAATTTTCAAATTATTTAAATTATCCC
Organism: Leptopilina myrica (nomen nudum); assembly: GCA_032872475.1. NCBI lineage: Eukaryota > Metazoa > Arthropoda > Insecta > Hymenoptera > Figitidae > Leptopilina > Leptopilina myrica (nomen nudum). Next base: position 13,371,853 of record CM065467.1, read on the forward strand.
AAAAAGTTTTATAAGCACTTTAATTTCGAAAAAAATCGATATTTTTTTCGCTCAAAACTTTAAAGTTGTATAACTTTCAAAAAAAAAATGTCATATTGCCCTCATAATTAATAACATTTTCTTATCAAAATGAATGATATATATCGAGGATAAAAAAATTAAATGTACCCATCATGGAGAAACAGAGGTACCCTATTTGACCCGCTACCCCATTTTGCCCCACTCTCCCCGACATATAAATTTTTAATTACTATTATTGCTAATAGTAGTAAAAGTAGTTTAAAAGCAATCGATATGTAGTCGATTGCTTTGGAGATGGATCCAATGAGTGGAATATTCATCTGTAAAATAATTTTTAATTAATATTGTGTAGTTTCGAATTTTAGTATGTATAGGGAATTTTGAATTTGATGATCTAGGGTTTTTTTGTTTATTTAATCATTTTGATTAATTATAGTCATGTAATTATTTGGTTAGTGTCAGAAGTAAGAGATTTGTCGTGTATACGTATTTTCAATCGATAATCTCGAACGATATATCGAACGATATATTGAAATGTTTTTATTAATAAACTGTATTAATCATCAATTATGAACTTGTTTAATTATTTTTAACTTTATTTTATTGATAATTATTGGAAACTTTTAAAAATAAAGAGGAAAGAAGAAGGCGATCACCAAATCCCCTTCCTTCTTTTTCTCTCGTCTTTCTTTTTGTTTCCTTTTATTTACAATGAATTGATCAGTACAGTATAATAATTATCTAATGATTATATGTTCTATATATTATTTTTATAATGTAGTGCAATAAAAGTTAACTTATAGTAATGTGGATATATCGATCGATACTATTGAATGATAGATCGATAATTACTGAGATTGATATATTGTTCGATATTAATGCTAATTGTTGGCAATTTTGTTTATATTATGTTTTATTTGTTAATTTTTTTTATTAACAACCATTCATTATGGCATTCCTATAGTGAAAAATTTACAATAAAGAGGAAAGAAGAAGGCGACCACCAAATCCCTTTTCTTCGTTTTCTTTCGTCTTTCTTTTGTGTATATTTTTTTTAGTTATTCATTACAGCATAGTTTTTCATCAAAAATTGTTAAAATAATCTTATTCTATTGTTTCCTTTTTACAATATAATGCATTTTTAAAGACATTTAGTAATTATATACATATATCGAATAAGAACCTCGAATGACAACTCGAACGCTATATCGATCGAGGTATAATTCGATAATAATTCAATTTTTAGCCCTTTTGATTAGATATTGTATCTTATTGTTATATTTTATAATATAACATATATATTGTGACTATTATCTTTTATAATTATAGTTTTTATTTGTTTATAATAATATGAGTATAGTGTTATTATTTAGTTTATATATTGATTTAATTTTTATTAAATTTCATATTATTATTTACTTTTGTTTAGATATATGTATGTATATGTGTTTTTGATTATTTGTTATGTAGTATTAAAATTATTTGCCATTCTTTGTTATAATTTTTATGTTAATTGAAGAAGGCTTCTGGAGAATCCCAAGAATCATTTTGAGATTTTTCAGTTACTGGAGTGTCCCAGTTTGCATTAATAATTTGAGTACTGTTTAAATTTTCAATTGGCGTTCTTGGGATTTCCCAGAATTCGTCCTTATTAATAGTATTTTTCTCGTTTTTAGGTAGCAATTTTTTGTTTCTTATTGGCCCTGTGCATTGAATTTTTGTGTGCCCTCTTAAAAAACAAAATTCACAACAATTTGTCCATTTATATAATTTAAGTTTAAATATTGATGGTTATTCTTAAGACATAACGAAAATGGATCCCTTTTAATTATGTTCTCTTTCTTGTTCAGAGAAATAATATGTTTTATTTAGTAATTTTAGAATTTGTCTGGCTGCGGCATGTTTGCCGTCTTTAATCTTTCTCTCGTCTCTGGATCTCGCAACAAAGACGTTATCATGATTTATATCTTTAACAACGCATTTTATGTTATATCGTCTGTTGTTGGGAGGCCCGGATACTGATTCTACTGAGTAAATAGGTTTAGTAAGATCATATTCCGCAGTAAACTCTTCCAAAATTCCTTTTGGAAATTCTAATTCATCTATATTTCCTTTTGGAAATGTGGTTATGGCGATGAGTTCTCCATTCAATGGAGGTGTGCTGAGGACCATTTCAGCCATCTAGAAACATAAAATTGTGTTATTATATTTTTCCGAATACTAATTCGAAAGGGGTGAAATTTGTTGCTTCATGAACTGATGTATTATAAGCAAACATATAAAATGGTAGTAGTTTGTCCCAATCGTCATAGTTTTCCAAATATTGCTTCAGAAAATCTACGAGAACTATATGGCTTCTTTAATGTTTAATGTTAATTTAATTAGCATTGGTTCTCTTGTTTTTACTCGAACATGTTTTAGTTCTTGACAAGTAGGACATTTTCTTATAAATTCAGTTACTTGATCTTTGAGACCAGTCCAAAAGAATTTCTCACGTATTCTTCGATAAGTTTTTGTTACTCCTTTATGTCCTCCAATCTTGCTGTTATGGTATTCTTTGATTATATCTTCCCGAAGTTCTTCTTTCGGAATTGTAGCTTGACCATAACATATAGTGACTTTTATGTTGCTATTTTGGAAAATTGTTTCTATTATGTGTAAAAATTCTCCTTTCATTAATTCGTCAGTTAGGTCATTCTTTACTGTTAAAGTATAGATTTTATATTGTCCTCGAGGGGTAATTAGTATTTGTCCTTTTTGAGGATTTTTTAATTTTATTTCTTGAGGATCAATTGCTCCAATGTCAATGAGTAATCTTCCAGTGGTTAAAGGTGTTATTGATTTTCTTGTTTGGTCTGCAAAAGTTACATTCTTTCCTTTATATAATTCTTCTGTCGTTTGCTTCTTTTTACTTTCGTTATCGCTTTCTATGTTTTGTATAATGTCAGTTAATTCTTGTATCTCCTTGTGTGTACCCTTTAGAATTTCGTTTAGCTTTTCTGCAAAATCCGAATGGCTCCCAGGTATATATTCGTTTGCGGCTTTGTGAACGTCAGAATCACCATCTCCAACCGATGCATTAAGCCAATCTCTTGCTGGTAATTCTTCTTCTGTCAACCAATCTTCATGTTGGGCCATTGATTCGTCAAATAGGGCAATTGATTTTTCTAATTCCTTTGCTATTTCTTTTCTAGTTTTTGGAACATCTTGTTCTTCTTCAGATGAACTATCTTCGCTTCCACTTATCGGTGGGCTTACTATTTTTACTACTCCTTTATTTTCTGTGTATAGGTGGTTTATCATTTACCTCTGAAACGGAGCTTGAAGATATATGTTCCATAATTTTGGTTTTTATAGGTCCAGGGTGGCCACTATTTTTAAATTTTTCGTCTCCCGGTTTACTCCCGGTCCTCCCGGTGAAAATGAGCTGTTTCTCCCGGTTTTTAATTATAATTTTACTGTGAGCAGAACATTACCTTTATGTAATATGTAGTTGTAAATTATATAAATTCGGCCAAAAACACTAAAAACAGAGCTAGGATCGTCTTTAAAACTAAAAAAAGTATCTTTAGTCGCATAAATTCACAACAAAAGTCACGAAAAGTCGCATAAAATTTCCGAAAAAGTCGGAAAAAAGTCGAATGAAATTTTAGGAAAAAAACGCCGAAAAGGAAACACAAAATTGTAAAAAAATCACATTTCTCGCTAACACATATACTTTAACATCAAACAATCTGGAATAATATTTAATAAAATTTAATAAAATTAATGCATGGCAAAATTTTAATTAGGTATTTTTAACATTTTTTTTAATGCTGTTCAAAATTTCAATTATTTTTATAAATAATAAAATTCTTTTCCAAAATTCGATTATTTAAAAAAATTTAATAAAATGCCTGTCTTAATTTCAATTATCTTTATAAATAATAAAATTCTTCTCTGAAATTAATTTATTTTCAAAAATAATAAAATTCTTCGCAAAAATTCAATTACATTCAAAAATTTTATTTAAATTTTTCGTCAAAATGTTATAAATAATAAAATTCATCATGGAAATTCAATTATTTTCAAAAGTAATAAAATACTCCGCAGAATTTCAATTATTTTCAAATTTTTTTTAATTTCTCGTCAAATTACCATTATCATCATACTTATTTTTAAAATTTTTTAAAAATTCTCCTCACAATTTCAACTATTTTTAAAAATATCAAAATTCTTTTTCAATATTCAATAATTTTTAAACATTTTTAAAACAAATCTGTTCAAAATTTCAATTATCATTATAAATAATAAAATTCTTCTCTGAAATTTAATTATTTGCAAAGAATTTTAATTATCTTTATAAATAAAAAAAATTATCTTAGAAATTCAATTATTTTCTAATATTTTTTTATAAAATCTTATAATATAAAATAGTGATTTTCTCACTTGATTTCAAAATGATTGAATTTGAATCTTTTGATGATTTTTAATTCTTATAGAAAAATAATAATTAAATATTTATTTAAAAAAGAAGTTATTGATGTTTTATGAAAAATTTGAATGAAATCTGTAAATAAACTTATCAGAAAATTTGATTGAGTAAAACTTTTTCGTTTAACTTTAATTTTCTGAAATCATTAAATGTAAAATTTTAGTCCCGGTTTTTTCCCGATTAAAAATTCTGTCCCGGCTTTTTCCCGGTTTTCTCCCGATTGATTTTTCTCCCGGGTTTTTCCCGGTTGGGTGGCCACCCTGAGGTCGTGATTGGTTTTTATTTCGTTGAGAGACACGTTGTCCAATTGAGCTAGTGTCTAATAATTTTGTATTTGTGGTAGATTTCTTTGTAGGTTTTATGATGCCTTTAATTTTTGTTGGCTGTTTAAGAATTTCTTGTTTTTGAGTTGACGTGCTAGCAATTCCTGAACTTGTGGATGGAGCTGTAGGTTTAGGATCTTTAGATTGTCTGGTCTGCACAAGAATTCTTGCTTGTTTCTTTATATTTGTTTCTTCTATTACGGTTTCGATAGGATTTCTTGATAAGGTGTCCGCATTATGATTTAATTTTCCTGGTTTGTACTTAAATTCATATTCGTAATCTCTTAGTTTTAATCTCTAACGAACTAGTCTTTGTCCGGGGTCTTTAATTGAGTCAATCCATTTTAGTGGTTCGTGGTCGCTAACTAATGTAAACTTTCTACCGTAAATATATGGTCTAAAATGGTTAACCGCGTAAAGAACGGCTAAACATTCTTTTTCAGTAGTGGAATAATTTTGTTCAGGAGCATTTAAAACTCTTGAAAGGTATGCTATTGGTAGATCGATGCCATCTTTGTCTTGACTTAAGACGGCGCCTACTGCAAAATCTGAAGCATCCGTTGTTATGGTGAACATTTTAGTATAATCGGGATATTGTAGTATGGGGCTATTGCATAACATAGATCTAAGTTCCTTAAAACTCTTATCTTGTTCTAGTCCCCACTTGAATTTGACGTTCTTCTTCAATAAGTTTGAAAGTGGTTTTGCTTTTGCGGAGAATTCTTTTATGAATATTCGATAATAACCAGCGAGGCCTAGAAATTGTTTTACATTTCTGGGGGTTTTTGGTGTTGGAAATTGTTCTACTGCTTCTATCTTTTTTGGATTCGGTTTAACTCCATCACTACTGATTATGTGTCGCAGATAAGCTACTTCTCTACAGAGAAATTCGCATTTTTCGGGTTGTAATGTCAAATTTGCTTCCTTTAATCTTTGCAGTAAACGTTTCACTTTTGTACCATGTTCTCCTAAATCTTCAGCATTTATTTTGCTATATCGTCTAGGTAAACAAATAATTCTACACCTTGTAATCGAAGTAATACTTGGACCATTAATCTTTGAAATGTGGCTGGTACTGTTGAAAATGCTGTTTTCTGTCTATCCTTTGGATCTAATTCTATTTGATGAAATTCACTTGCTAAATCAAAAACTGAAAAATACTGTGTTCTCCTGTTAAGGATGTTGGGATGTTGGACTTAGCTTTTGAAAAAAATCACTAGATTTCCATTTCAGAATATTCCATCAATGAGTAAAGAATGTGCCAAAAACATGTTTAAAAGGATATGTAAAAGATGAAAGTAAGTAAAAATATTAATGTGCCTATTAATTAGCTGCGAAAAAACTAATTATAGGATATTTTACGGTCTTCTGAAGATGAAATTTGATAAGCGGGAACTCAATGGTTTAGAACGATGAGAAAACTAATTTCTTTTACATAACACTGATAGCAGATAAAAAACCATATAGTAACGACACTGTATTATAATTTGTATTTTTGTTTTTTCTTTATGGAATCTTGATTTATTTATGCTGCAAGGCATAATCCAAGGCCAATATTTAACGAAATTTGTGACAGATCATATTCCTGTCAACCATCTTTTTTACTAGAGTAATAAATATAAACACAGTTTTAGAGAAAGCAGTTATAAGAATATGTGTAACATTTCGCTGCAGATATGTTTCTGAAAGCGGCCACATGCATAGGGCGCTATAGTCTATAAAGTCACGTCTTACAAATAATGTTGAATCCATCTGTTTTGAACAGTGTTTAAAAAGTAGCTAATGAGATGAAAAATTATGTAAATAATGATAAGAATAATAATAAGAAATTATATATATATATACATAATAAGGATTGAAATTGAATTGATATTTATAACAAAAAATAATATTATGAATATTATAATATTTATTGTAAATAACAATTTCATTTTCATTATATTTTATGCTTTATTGATTGTTGTCTAAGACATATATGTAGTGTGACAGATATAAAAATTGAGAAATTCAGATTTTATAAAATTTGTCAAAAAAATACTTTGAGTTTCAAATCGAGTAAATTTGTTTAAAAATTAAATATTCAAGAAAGTGTCAGCCATGGTTCAATTTAAATTTTATAATAGCTCTATTGTATCAAGAAAGAAAAAATTTTTGTAATAAAATTGATAATATAAATGAAAATTTCTGATAAAGAATATACAATTATACTTGTCATATTTTTCATAGTAGATTCACTGTATGCACAAAATAATAGTTCAAAAACTTTATAAGTAAAAATATTATAATGCAGAAATGCTGCCACTCATGCTAAAAATATAAATCTCAATAAATTAGATTTATGTTAGTTACAAAAGTGCAATATTATTTGATACAGGAGCAAAAAGTCTTTGCTCTTTGCTTTTCTCTCATCATTTTCTACTTTAATTATTGCACTATTCTCTCATATTGAGTTACTTGTTTTAGTTCAACAATAAAAACAAAATATATACGTTTGCTATATTTTCACTCATGAAATATTTACAAAAACACAACGCAACACTCTGCCATGGGACTCTAACCTTACTCTCAAGTTGTAGTGTAAAGGTGCTTACATACCTCCGGTATTTTAGTCAAGCAATTCGAGTCGAAGAATTTTTATGGTCATACCAATAAATTTGATTGGCTACGACAAATATTTCATTTTCACTTTAGAGTTGATTGAAAATTCGAATTTTCTACGATAATATGCGTAGGTATCTTACTGTAAATTTCTGTATTACACGTTTGTAATTTATATATAGGTAGAAAACCACGTATATTACATTGAAATATGTTGATTGCGAACCCTATCCTTTCTACTCTTAGAGTACGTTCACACGACTTTTGGGTTTTGGAAAAACCATTCTTGTCTTACTCTCTTCTATGACAGAGGCATAAGTTTGTCTTACTCTACATATTCTGTTTTTGGAAAAGTAAAAAACTGGAGAGTGAGACAAACTTATGCTTCTGCCATAGGAGAGAGAAAGACATGACGGTTCTTCCAAAACGAGACGCATGAGATAGACAAGGACACAAAGTATATATATGTCCTTTTCTATATCATGCTTTGCGTCCGCGAACGACTTTCGCGAACCTATAGTGCTTAGGCATTTAGAGTAAAAAGCGTAAATCTGAAATCAGATAATACTGAGTGCAAGAGAAATAGTCGATATCACTATCCTTTTCACTCTTATGAAATTCTGTTTTAGGTTTTACGCTTTCTGACCACATGAGACTGCATCATCATGTAATACACTGTAAAAAAGACGTCTCCAAATGAGTCGGTACAGTGATCTGTCTCATTTTGAGACATTTTTATCAAGATTTTTTTACAGTGTAAAAAAAATTATTGCTGTACATTTAAACATTTGTCGTAAGAAAAAAAATGTACAGAAAAATATTATAAACGCGTTTACACCTAACTGAGATGACAAGACGGTTTTTCCAAAACGAGACGCATGAGATAGACAAGGACGTGGTGTTTCTACATTACCTTGAATTTATAAAAAATTCTGTACAACTAAAAGTGAACGTCATTTCTACATTTTTTGATAAATATATTGTCTACTAACAGAGGCACAAATTTATCATAAAAGTGAAACATATATCAAAACGCAGACTTTTCTATAGTCCAACAAACAGTTGGTTTGGGAAAGTTGTTAGCGAGCGAGATGCATGTTATAGAAAAAGACACATATATATCTTTGTCCTTGTCTAACTCATGCATTTCGTTCGCTAACGACTTTGACAAAGCTATTGTGCGTTAGTTCTTAGTCTACATAAGAACAATTTGTAACTATTCAATGATTATGAAAGAAAACAAAAGGTTATATCTTTGTCGGTAGAAATAAAATTTACCGAAAAATGTCCAAATATGTTCGCTATATTTTGCACTCATGGTCTAATTACAAAACGCAAAGTAAAACGCTGCCATGAGAGTGCACCTTTATTGCCTAATTAAAAAATGCAATCCGAAATACTCTCAGGGTGCGTTTTTATATGAGCAGAATATGTATGTATTATTCAATACAAACGCAGGCAAGTAACATTAGTCCCTTTGTGATGTAATGATTTTCTCAAAATTGTGTGATTTTTAAAATACATGAATCCATCTATAAAAGCCATAAAATCAATTAAATTTATGGTATTTAACTTTCTTTTTTAAATTAAGATTAATGTTAAAATTAATTTTGAAAAGTTGTTAATATTAATTTTCAAATTTATTTTTTAATAACAATTCCCCATACTAATAATTAAATTCAATATTATTAATATTTAGAGTTTTATTTCATTCAAGTTGTTAAGCAGTTAAGTGGATTTATTTTTAATTACCTATTATTTTAAATATTCTAATTAATTTTTAATTGTTCATTACATTTGTAAGTTAATATTTATATAACTTTTAAATAAATTTCATATATTTTACTAATACACATCTCATATTTTTTAAGTAATTATTATTTTCTGATATTACGTTTCTATAATATTGAGCACCCGCATTTCCATGAAATTTGTACAGTAGGTTTCAAAAATGTTCTTACTCTATTGCGATAATATAATGAGAGTACTTTAGAAACTATGCTTGTAAAATATTTTATATTAATTATTTTATGGTTTATTTTATTTATTATTTATATTTAATTAGTTAAATTATTTTTAATAAAAGTTTTAATATTGGCTCTCGTAATTATTTTCATACCTACATAACACAACAAATGTCAATATTTCAGTATACTGAAGGCAATATACCCAATGAACAAAAGAATATATATTTGTTTTAGAAACTTTTTTATTACGTTTGGTAATGATTTATAGTTGCCAAAACCAAACTCAAGAAGACTATATTACAGGAAATTAATCTTTTGCTTCATGTGCAATGAAAATTGAAACTGTATATGAAAACATGAGTGACGTGAAATGTGTTGCGCCCAGAGATGAATTTGGCTTCTGCGCATACCAACAATGATTACTTAGTTGATATATCATACATGTAGTGTGCGCAAAGCTCAAATTCATCTTTGGCGCAACTCATTTCACGCCATCTTTCATTCCGTTTTTTGCACCTATCCAAGTCCACTTTAACATTAATTTTTTACCACTAGGTGTCTACAACTTTAAACATTGTGAAGGTATCAGTAGGATTTTTAATAATAAAAGCACTGTCGCTGCTAAGATTTGTAATTCGTTTTTAGTCAACATATATTGATAACCTAAAATAGGATCTCATGTCTTAAATTAATTACTCTATAGTTGATTGGTTGCTTACGACTAGCATGAAATTTTATTTGGCGATATTTTTTATTTAAATATAAAAATTGTATAATAGAATATAAAAATGGGAAGACATAATAAGTCTGGACGTTTAAAACTTTCTAGTAATAGACTTTCTCGAAGAGAAAGAGGTAAACAAAAGTAAGCAGTTCTGTGTTTTGCTCAACTAATTAATTGTTGATTCTTTACAGTTTACATTTATGAAAGCATTGGATTTTAAGTAAAACTAAATAAATTTATTTATATTTAGTTTGAAATTATGACATTTTGTTTTAATTTGTTATTATTTTATTTTTTTAAATGTGTGAAAATTATACGTTATTTTTACAATTACAAAATGCGTCAAAAATGGTTCTTTTCCTTAAAAGAGAAATCGAATGTAATATATTTTATTAATTTGACAATGAATTCAATAAATTAAAACTTCAATTATTGATTACATTGTTCTTTGAGATTTTAGTGCTTAATTGTAAAACAAATGTTAACATATAATTAAAGCTTTTTGTAAGTGTTGGTATAATACTTTTTTGGAATCTAATGTAAAATACTTATTCAGCGTGTTCATACTAATCATCTAAAATTTGCTAACGATCATTTTTTTGTAATTTCAATAACGTTCAATTTCCACGGGAATTAATGCTGTATTTGAAGTTTTAACTTATTTTAGTTAGGCTTTAGTCACTTCCAACTTTGAATACTTCTTGTAAATGTAAATACACATGTATTTACATGTCCAAATCAACCGTGATATTGCAAGTAATTATTTTCGCTATAGGGGGATCAAAAACCTAACATGTTGTTCGAAATCTGCATGAGAATATACTCAGAGATGAGTCTAATTGTAACAAAGTGGTCCTTCATCATCCAGATATGCACAGATATTGTATTTAAAGAGATATTTCTTACTTTTAGACTTCTTAAGGCCTTTTTCAAAGTGCGGATACAACACTGTAAAAACAAGTGTCTCAATGTAAGACGTTTTGTCCCCACTTTTAAAACATTTGAGGTGTTTTATCTCAGAATTATTAAGGTAAAACACCTCAAATGTTTCAAAAGTGGGGAAAGAAACGTCTTACATTGAGACATTGTTTATACAGTGAACACTGCTAATTTTTTAAGGTGTTAGAATATGGGCATACATATATAGAAAAATAATATTTAAATTATTTATTCTTACCAATGTAATTGAAGAAATTTTATTCAAAAAGTTTAAAATATTAAACTTATTTAGAATTCAATAACGGATTGTCAGTACCCAGATAGCATAATATTTTTTACCAAATTTGCAATGTAAAACTCGAAAAGTTTGCAGGAAATTTGTATTAAAAACAGGGTTTCCACGCTTTAGCTTATTTGAAATTCCCCGACTTTTTCAGGTTTTCCAGGTTAAAAAACGAAATTTTTCCAGATTTTTAAAACTACACTTACTATTTACTAAATTAAATCTATTACATTTATTTAGGAATTTCTGTAATTGTAAAATTAATCGAAAACATCAATTTTTCCATAGGAATTAAAATTTTCTAAAATTTTACATTCAAACCTTTTGAAATACAAAAATTGAAAAAATATTATAAAACATGAAGACATAGTTTACTCCGAGTCTTCGACTCGTAGTGAACGCTTTCTTCACGTTTTATAAGAATAAAAGATATAAAAGATATAAAAATAAATAATTTACTAAGCATACCTAATTTAATATTTCTTAAAATTGTAGTAAAAGTAATTGAAATGCTGCTAAGAGTTTTATTCATATTAATATGAAAATAATTTTATTACTTATAAAAAATAATTAAATTATTGCGAAGAAGTTTATAAAAATTTGTTAATAATTCAATTTCAAAGAATTTTAAGAAATTTCGATTTTTAAAAAATAGAAAAAAAATTTAAAGCAAAATTACAATTGTACACGGAGAAAATTTCTTTCGTAATGATTACAATAGTCTATATTACAGCTCGGATATGTGACCACTTTTTGTAATGATTACGAAAACTATGTAATTTATTAAAAATTTAGTAGGAGCGATTACTATAGTTACTTTAATGAATCCAAACACTGTATTAATCGTGTTGAAATTTATTTTTTGGAATCATTAATAATTTAGATGTACAGGTTCAGAAAGGGTACTGTAGGCATTCACGCAGAGACTTGTTATAATTACAATAGTCTACGTTAAAAGGAAATCTTGGATTCTGTTTATATGTGTAGCCGTCTAAGGAAATCAGTGATACAGACTGTAGTAGCCTTTACAACAGGACTATAGTAAAATAAGGTGACCGCGGCTGCCTTGCCTTCTTATTTTACTATAGTTCTTCGTAAAGACTACTATTGCTATATTTCTGATTACAAATGACTGTTGTAAAGTTAAAAAGAAAATTTTCAACTAAAATAGTTTTTTTTGTAATTCATGACTTGCGTAAAGTACGTAAGTTACCTAATTAGTGCAATTTACAATAATTCGTCCATTACGTAACTTAAGTTATTTACGTAAGTGCAACTTACGTTATTTACGTAACTTATATTTTTACGTATCATACATTATTTACGGAACTTATATTTTACGTAAATTACGTAAGTTAACTTACTTATGCAACTTACTTTTTTATTTACGTAACTTACGTAAGTTGTGTAAATTATATAACAATTTATACAGGCAAGAAATCTTGTACCTTCGGTGCGTGTGTTAGAAAAAACATTTTTCACTATGGAAATGTAATAAAAAATAAACCTTACAATATTAAAGACTAACAATGAACAATAATTGTATTAATTACTGAGAACGAAGTGATTTTTTGACATTTAAAGTGTATAAGTCTTTCTCGCAAGCTGTGAACTTTCATAGCAGTTAGTATATAAGGAAGTTTAAGTCATGTATAAATATGTGTAAATAGCGATCGTTATTATGTTATGCGTTTAGTATTTAAGTTAGATTTATGTACTTAGGGTTTAGTGAAATTGTCTAGTTTAATAATATAATTTATCTTGAAGTGGGTAGTCTTGGAAGAGTGAAATTAATGTGCAATACATGATTAGAAGTCATGAATTACAAAAAAATTTTATTTTAGTTGAAAATTTTCTTTTTTAACTTTACAACAGTCATTTGTAATCAGAAATATAGCAATAGTAGTCTTTACGAAGAACTATAGTAAAATAAGAAGGCAAGGCAGTCGCGGTCACCTTCTTTTACAATAGTCCTGTTGTAAAGACTACTACAGACTGTATCACTAATTCCCTTAGATTGCTGCAAATGTGGATAGAATCCAAGATTTCCTTTTAACGTAGACTATTGTAATCAGTCACATAGACTTTGTGCTAACTCATATTTAGTTCGTATTTATTTCAAATAAATTTTTAATGAGTACGTTCGACTTACAGAATTATTACAACGAAGCTACTTTAGGCATTACGAAAAGTGGTCACATATCCGAGCAGTACTGTTCGACTATTGTAATCATGAACAGAAAATTTTTCTCCGTGTAATCAAATTTGATCGAATTCAATAAATTATTATTGATGTGAAATTTTCAATTTTCATGAAAATAAGTAAATTTCTGCGTAGAATTTAATTAAAATGTTTTTTAATTAATTGCCTTTGTTAAAAAACCGGCCAGATTTCGGTCTAATCCGAAATTTGTCAGTAATAATGCGGTTTATGGTCAGGTTTTTGCTCCCGAAATTAATCCGGAAAAATCCGAACTCTATACCGCATTGTTGCGGACTGATTACGTATTTTTTAAATATAAATATCGGATAATTCCGTACTTATTTTAGAAGAATTCTTCACAGGTAATTTTGGATTGTTGGGTACTAATAACGGAATGAATTCGAAGACATTCAGCATTACTCCGGAGTGTTGTCGGATTCAGGTTTTTGTTCGGTTTGATATCAGACTAGCGCGGATCATTTTGGGACCTTTTTCGTACAATTTTCAGACTAATCCGTACTAATCTGTCCGTATTTAATCCGGAATTTGTTTGAAATTTTTACCAGGATGAATTCTTTTATAAAATTTTATTAAAATTATTGATATTGAAATTCATTAAATGGAGGAACATTTTTGGAAATAATTAAAATATTTGCAAAGAATTTTATTAAATTTTTGAAAATCATTTAATTTTATAGAAGTTTGCTTTAAACTTGCATTGCAACCTTTCGAGTTTTTAATTGCAAACTTGCATAATTGTCAACAAATTTTGTGCTACTTGAGAAGTAATGCAAGTCAAGCAAATAGATCTTATTTGTTTTTTCGACTCATTTCAACAATTAAGTTAGATTAAACTCTAAAATTAAATTATATTAATTTATGTTTTTCGATATTCTCATAACAGTGGTGAGAATCCATTGATCGATAATTATTATTCCAAACAGTACAATCTCTAATTATCAAATATTTAAATAAAGACAAAAAATGTTCTACTTATATATAATAAAGGTAATATTTTTTAATTCAATGGTAAATAAAGGAAATTAATGTTTTTGGAAATTGAGGGACATCACAGAATAAAAGAACGAGCGTAAAAAAAAATAATATCAGTTGGGTAGCAGTGACTTCACTGGTATTATCCCTTTCAAATGGCGCGCACGCCTTTTTATTCTATGGAGCCCTTCAATAATTATACTTACTGCAAATGAAGATGAGGGAATACTAAATGTCTTAAAGTCTTTGTGTGCATTCAAAAAGTATACAACTATTTACTTACCTGAAAATAGAAACTAGAATGGTATAGTGTTTTAATGCTTAATAGTCCTGTGCTGACGAGGATAAAAGTTGTTTCGAGCAATTAAGTAACTGAAATAACTGTTAGGACCAAAGTGGAAATATGTATTAGTAAACATGTTTTTAGTTTCATAACAATTATTTAATATTTTGGTAAATTTTTGTCTGCCTCGAAGTTTTCTTCCAGAAAGCACAACATTTTTTCAGAAAGTTTATAATGCAGTGATTAAAAGGTTGCAACTTTGTGGCAAACATCAAAAGGCCCCATTGTAAAATGTTTGCATCCTAAAGTAAAATGTATAACTGCATGTTTAGTGGTTTTCTGTCATTTAGAGATGAATATCCTATTTTAGTCACCTTATTTATAAGGAAAGACACAACATATGAAATTGCACATACATTTTGAAAATATAAATTTTAATATAATTTTGTTAATTGACACTAGGGAGGCATTTTGCTATTTGTCACATGTTTCCTGTAAACTTTAAAAATATATATTGCAAACATACTGCAAATTGTTGTGCTTTCTGGGTTAATAATTTATTATAAAAAAAGTTGCAAAACAAAAATATTTTTCATAATGTAAGAAATGTTTATAAATAATGCAAAGTTAATAATTAGAACATGAATCGTTTTTAAAACTTTAATTTAGTAGACATGCGAAACGTTTTTAGATAAGTTCCTCAAACATAAATGTTTTTATGCCCACTGGAAAGTTTACTTTACAACAATTTTGAAAAGGAAAATTATCAATTTTTTATTTCACAAATATTCATTTTTTATATTGCACTATATAAAAACGCTTATCTTGATAATATCTCATTACAATACAGTAAATAATTTGGCAATGATTTTTTAATATTAATAATTAATCGAAGACCTTCATTGAATAACGATCAATATGTGCACATATTTTCATTACCATTACATTAATGTTAAAATGTGTTACAGATAATTATTCTGGAGAACTTTCAATTACTAATAAACTATTTTACTAGGTAATTTACCTACTATTTTTCACTATGGCAACCATTTTTACAATAAAATACTAGGAGGGATTTGGTCTAAATGTTAAATCTTGCATAAATGTTTTTTTAAGACAATAAATCCGCTTAGATGTAAATCTATATAGAGCAACTTGTCCTCAACAATTTTTAAACATATGAACCCGAAACGCGAAACATGTAAAAAACATAGAGAAATACACTTCACATTTAGTCCCACCTATTATATCTAACATTTAGCCTTAGTCTCTCTATACATACAGTTTAAAAATAACAAGTTTCAATTGTTCTTAGTATTAGAAAAATAAACATATGGAAATATTGAAAAAGATTTTGAAACTAATATTTAATTTTATTATTGCAGCTACTGTAATGGTAAAAATGACCAACAAGCAAGTTTGCCATCTATGCCTGACAAAAGTCATGTGCATGTAATACCCACCGAAGAAAGTTTAGAAAATAAATTCAGTGCTTCACAAAATATTCCAACTTATAGTTTTAATGATATTATTAGTCATGAGAACACCGAAAAAGTAGAAGATGCCAAGAAAGAAGTAATTACAATTGAAGAACCAACAAACATCACTATCGATAATGAAAACGTAAATAAAAGAAATTGTAAACTAAATGCAATCGAGGATTTTAAAATTATAAGAGGAAATTTTCATCAAGGAGATAAATCTATTTTTAAAGATGAAAGTGTTGGGCGTCAATGTACAGCAAATGCTGCTGTTGCGATTGTAAACTGCAGTATAAAGGACCCTCAAGAATGGGTAGTATCCGATGTAGATTTAATTCTACTAACTGGCGATGAAGTTTACAGAAGCAGTATTATAGCACGACCAACTGTTAGTGAAAGCGAAGAGAATCATATGTACTTAAATGCTAAGGAGTTAATAACTAACATTAGTGTTGGATCAATGAGACGAAAAATACATGTACAATCAGCCTTTCTTGGTCATATGTATGAAGAAAGATTTGGTTGCTTAAATTTGAAGGACAGGTTGAGCATTTTCTTAGAAACAGATGGAGCTGCAATCTTGACAGCAAACGGTATTTCCATAGCAATCGGAAAGAAAAATGGTCAAATATGGATGTTTGATTCACATGGAAGAAATTCGGAGGGTAAACGTGGTGGATCAAAAGACACTACAGCATGCTTGACAATGTTCAAAGATCTTCATTCGCTTTTTGACATAATAAAGCACAATATTCCTTACCTAGCGGAAAATCATAATTCGAGGAACCTGTTTGAGTTGCATCCAATAGAGGTTTCATTTATTATAAACACGAATGTAAAGAAGAATGAATTGTTTTTATCAATTAGAGAGAATTTTCAAGGGAAAGAAGGGGAGAGTAGTATCTTAAACAAGCATAACACAGAAAATAATGTTTTCGTGATAGAAGAAGAAAGCAGTAACAGCATGTCAATTGATTATTTGAAACCACCTTCTGAGATGATAGAGTCTACAATTCCAAATCATCAAAAGAAGAAATTTTTCAGAATGAAGAAAAGTAAAGAAAACAAAATCGATGTGTCTAAATTTAGTGTTCATAAAAATATTGACTCCATTACAACAAGCAGTAGTGACGATGAATCCATCTTGCAGAATTCAACTTCTAGCGCAAATACTGCAACTAATAATTTAAGTAATAAAAATCAAATTTTTAGTGATATTTCTGAAGTTATTTCCGAAGGAGAAAAAGATAAAATTATGTCAGAGACTGCAAATCTTGAAAAAAGCGGAGAAGAGAGGAATGAAAATAATGAATGCCTGGATCCAGAAAACAATGGAAGTTCAACTGATGATAGCACTAATGTGGAAGAATTATTACAATCTGAAAAAACAAATAAAAATAAAAGTTCGTGGAAAAAAGAAGAAAACATAGATATGACAGAAATTTTACTTGTAAATTTCTCAAAAGTATGGGATGAATTAAGTGTTCAATTATCAAATCACACTCCTGGCTGCTCTATTCTAAACATAAAACTAGAAAATCAACAGCGTGAAGGAAATCGTGTTTGTTTGCAATACAAATGCAGTAAATGTTCATGGAAAACATCCATTTGGAATTCTGTAAAGAATGATAATACTTTAGAAATTAACGAATCCTTAGTCCTAGGAGGAATAAATAGTGGGACCAGCTTTACTCAAATGAAGTAATTATTTTCAGCAGCCGGAATCAAATTTATGAACAATAAGAGATATCGAAAATGTCGTGATAAAGCCTACAAAATATTATGGGACTCAATATCAGAAAGCATGAAAGAAGCTGGAAAAGAAGAATTGGAAATAGCTCTTGCTAATGGAGATGAAATAAATGGAATTGGTCTTATAACTGTACTAGCAGATGGCAGTTGGATGAAGAGATCGTATAAAACTGGCAGCTTCAATTCTCCGGCTGGATTAGTATATATTGTAGGTCAAAAAACTAACAAAATATTGTGGCTAGAAATAAAGGATATGTACTGCTCTGTTTGTGACAGAGCAAAGTCAAGGAATGTAAAACCGAACAATCATGAATGCTACAAAAATTGGAGTCGCGACGATAGCTCCAGCAGTATGGAAACTGTAGCTATTTCGGAAGAATTTCTAAAAAGTATTCAAGAGCACAATTTAATATATCGTACACTGGTTGCCGATGGCGATAGCAGTGTATACCACAGAATTCTATTAACCGATCCTTACAAGGATTATGATATACAGGTACAAAAAGTTGAATGCGTTAAACATCTTCGACGAGCGTTTCAAAATAGAGTTAAAGATCTAGTAGATGCAAAACGTGGTCGGATAGGTAAACCCAGACAAACCGCGATAGGCAGCGCACGAAAATGTGTTATAGAATTAGATCGTATATTACAACATTACTGGGAGGACGAAAAACCTTTAGATCAAGAGATGTGTGACAATCTAAGTGCTGCAATCGATGTCAAACCTAGACATGTTCTTGGAGACCATAGTAAATGCGCCTCTGCTCATCCTTTATGTGATGGTACTGCTAAGCCTGACGAAGTTGATCAAGTTCCTCTTTTACAAAACTGGGGATTTGTAGATGATGTTGAAGATGCGATTTCTCGTTTAAGTGTTAATGCAGAAAGTCTATTACTGAACTTTGACACCAATATTCTTGAATCTGCCTATGCAATTGTAGCTGAAAAAATAGGAGAAAAAAGGATTAATCATGCTCTTCGAAATGAATATCATGTGCGTATAATGGCAGCAGCGCTTCAATTTAATACCCGTAGAGTAATTTCAACTTATTATATAAAGTCTGGAAAAGAAATTCCTAAAATTGCCCAAAGTGTAGAAGATGAAAGTGTAAAGTATCATGAGAATAGAAAAAGAAAACCTGCGCAACGTCGACAACGTCGGAGGGGAAGAAATAAAAGAAATTATGGTGATAAAGATTACGGTCAAAATTGTAAACGACCAGATATGGACGCAAAAACATATGCTACACAATTAGCGAAATATGAAAAGAAGGAAAAAGAAATGATGGAAGATCGTGATAATATTGAAAGAAAAACAACGCGACAATACAAGTGCGATGACTGGCATCTATATAGAAAACGGTTTATTACAGCATCTCACTGCCACAAAATTTGTCATAAAAGAGATCACACATCGTGTCACGAATTTGTGCAAAACATTCGTAAACCAGCATATATGACAGGCCCTGGTATTGCATGGGGTAACAAACATGAAGCAACAGCAAGAAAAGAATTTGGAGAAATAATAAATTGTACTATCGTTGACACCGGTTTATTCATCCATCGTTTAATTCCAGGATTGGCAGCAACTCCTGACGGTTATATTCCGCAGACCAATGAAATATTAGAAATAAAATGTCCATTTAGTGCTATATCGGATCGAACTCTTACAGAGGCTTACTTACGTGGTGTAAAAGCTATAATAGCATTATTTACAGATGAAAGTTGTACAGCAATACACACTTCACACGAGTATCACTATCAAATACAAATGCAACTAGAAGTGACCGAAAAACCAAGCTGCCGCTTTATAGTCTGGACACCTACCGATTATAGAGACATTACAATTAGAAGAGATGAAGAATTTTGGAATTCTAAAATGAAATCAAAGTTGATTCTTTTTTACGAGACATGTCTAAAGCCCGAAATAGTAGATAGTAGACTAAGTCGACAACAGAGAGTAAAAGACCCTTCTCATATAATTGAAGCTAAGAAAAAATTGGAAATTGAAAAACAAGAAAAGACGAAACTTAAGGAATTAAAAAAGTCTAATAATAAATTATCCAGCAACAAGAAAAAAGAAGAAAACAAGAAACACACTGAAAATAAGCTGGAATATAAAAAAAAATTTGATAAATTACAGTGTTATAAAACAAAACAAAATGAAATCCAAGAAAAGTGCGAAATAGCAGTTGAAGACATCATCAATGAACAGGAAGAAGACATTGTTTATAAAAATAACGAGAAGATTATTTGTTGGAAGACTATTCATTCGAAAGTTATTAACACAGGAAAATTTCAACTATTAGTTCAGCTTGCGCCAGCTAAACAAAATTTATTTCATTTTGTATGTTTATGGGGTTTACAAAATTATTCATATGAGCTTGCACATTTTTTTTCATTAATTTTAACGTACATTTCTTTCACTGGGTGTGCATGCTAATTTTTCACTATAATATCCTTTTTATTTTTTTGCTTTGAATCTTTTTCTTTTCTTTCATTTTGTGAGCGTTTTTTATTCACTGGGAATTTTAAAAAAATGTAGTATTTTTCTATAGATGTCTTTGGGTTTTCATAATTTTTTTTTTTTTGAAAAATATGGTATAAGGGGTCGATTTACAAATTTGTCAGTAAAACTAATGATAGGTACCGTGCTATCCGAATGCCAGTTTTGTGCTTTTAAACTGAGAGGAAGATCAGACCATTCAAAGATTTTTAAAAATTTATTTTTTATATTTTTGTTTTTTTACTAAATATTTAGGTTCTAAAGTTTTTAACTGAAGTTACTTATTTCAATTTATAATTTACAAAGAATAAATGTTTTGTTTGTAAATATCACGAAACAGAAATTTGACCAGACACAAAAATAATTTTAACATTTTGCAATCATTTCATTTGTAAAATCGTCTTGTTAAAAGTATTCAAATTTTTTTAATTTGTAAATAAAACGTAAAATAATTTTTCTTTCATTAAGGGATGGTAAAGAATTTTAAAAAAGTATTTTTTGTTAATTTAACTGACACTATGGTTTTTAAAAGGCAAGATTTTTTAACAGAAGTTTGTCTTTCTCTAAGAAACAATATTTTATTATACTTTTACGTTACACGGAAAACATTTAAAAAATTTGCATGTTTTCAAAACTGATTTTTTACGTAGTGTTTACTTTTATCTTCAAATGCGTTGAATTATGTAGTATTTAATAAATATGCACAAAAGTAATTCTTATTTCTTGAATTGTACAATTCTTTTAAAATAGTTATTTATTTTTTATTTAAAGATTAATTTTTATGGACAGGAAAAGAAATTTTTCAATTTAAGCAACTAAATTTTTAAGCTTTCCTGCCGTATTTTATGTTTTTATTTTTTTGTGAATTTTATGTTTTCAATAAGTAATTAATTACTTTCTCTTATTATTTCGCTAATATTTTTCGTTTATTCACCATTGTATCTTTCTCCATCACTAACTTTTCCATTCTAACTACACTGTGGCAGTACTGTATAAATTCCCTTAAAAGAATTCAGTATTAAAATAATGGTACCCAATCATAAAACAGTTCATAAGGTTGAAAAATTTTTGGTACACTTCTTAACTACTGTCAGTTCCCGCAAGACTCAAGACTTTCCAATACTGACGGTGACAAGATTAAGACAAGACAGTCCATTTATTTCGTTTTGATTATTCAAGACGAGACGATATAAACTGTGTTATAAGACCAAGACAAGATCAGGAGCCTCGAGTCTAAATTAACTACTAGAAAAATAAGTATTGTAATTGACAAATTATATGAAAGTCTTTTTTATAAATAGTATATTAAGCAACAAGGGTATAAAGGCAGCCATTTGCTTACGGTAATTTTTGTGACACAAGTTGAGGTCGAGGGCGCCCTGAGACCTCCACTTGAGTCACAAAAATCATCGTAAACAAATTTGGATGCCTTTATTCCCATGAAAATTAGAAAATTGTATTGTATAATACCACCCATATGCCTCATACAAATATCCCTTTTTAAAACTTTATTATGAAATTATTTCTGGTGGCCATATATTTGTATAAATGTCAATCAGCAACAGTACCATATATACACACTACATATGAAAAGCTTATTTTATGTCAAAAAATTAAGATTTTTAAGTTGCAAAGGCCAAATTAATCTATCAAATTTTAGAAGAAATTATACACGAATTACGGACGAATAAAAGACGTTTTAAAACTTTTTATATTTAGGATGTTCTTTACAAGCATATATAACCAATAAAAGTTTGTAATACCTCTGCACGTTTCTGAACTTACTTAAAAATGAAGAGGCATATATAAACGCCTTAAAGTAACACACGAATTTCTTAATGTTTCAATTAGAAATCCACATTTAATCAATTTCGCACAATAATCCAATTAAATTTTGAAGGAAATTACTCAAAAATTATTTATACATTTGTATGAAATGAAACTAATATTAAAGATTTAGGATTATTTGGATGTAAATAGATTTAATCATATTTTAAAAATTATACAATGTAACAATTTTTCGTTTTTCAATCAAGATATAATATTATTATTTTAATCATTTTTTATACCGACATTCTTCTTTGATCTTTTTAGCAAATTAAATTAAAATTCCTTTTTCGCCTTTTTGTTTTTACCACTTCTTCCTCTGCGACGAGGTTGATTGTTATTTGCTGAAAGAAACATGTATATAAATATTTTCTTGAATATATTACAAGTAGTACACATAAATACTTACATTTAGAATTTGTCATTATTCGACACAATATGCACTTTTTCCTGATTTTAGATCTTCTATATGTCAAAACAAGAACCTTCAGAGTGCCGGAATCTCATGCTGATTGCCAGGGTTGTGAAGCTATGTTTACACCGACATGGAACTGTACGTTCAGGGTGCAGTCACATGACAGCGTTTTACGTTGCGTTTTGCGTTACGCTTTGTAACTAGGTCATGAGTGAGAGAGAGATGGAGATATACGTTCGCTATATTTACACTCATGGCCTAGTACATAACAAAACGCGACGCAAAACACTGCCATATGGGACTACACCCTCAGGGTGGAGTCCCATGACAGCATTTTGCGTTGCGTCGTAATGGGAGAGAAAAAGACGCAAATATACGTTTGCTGCATTCTCTCTCATTACAACGCAACGCAAAACGCTGCCATGGGACTGCGGCCTCAGGGTGCGATCCCATGTGAGCAGAATACGTCGACCGAAAGTAGAAAATCATGAGTGCAAAAGAGATAGGTAGATATTGTTGTTTTTTTCACTCTCATGATTTTCTGCTTTTAGTTGATGTATTCTGCTCACATGTGATCGCACCCTTACGTTTTTTCGATATTGAGATCGGAAATGACGTGAAATGACACATCACTGTACCTGCTTTCGGAAACCATTTTAGTTTTTTTTATCTTTTTCTGTCATATGCACCAGAAAGAGATAAAAACTAAGAAAGCTCCGAAGGCAGGTATACAACATGGCATATCGTAGTATTTCAGATTCCAATATGTTGAGTTCACAATCAATAAAGAGTTTATAAGGTGAGATCAGATGTATAAGTATTAATTTAAGTAATTAAATATAAATAATTAATATAAAATATTTTACAAGCATAGTTTCAAAAGTACTCTCATTATATTATCGCAATAGAGTAAGAACATTTTTGAAACCTACTGTACAAATTTCATGGAAATGCGGGTGCTCAATATTATAGAAACGTAATATCAGAAAATAATAATTACTTAAAAAATATGAGATGTGTATTAGTAAAATATATGAAATTTATTTAAAAGTTATATAAATATTAACTTACAAATGTAATGAACAATTAAAAATTAATTAGAATATTTAAAATAATAGGTAATTAAAAATAAATCCACTTAACTGCTTAACAACTTGAATGAAATAAAACTCTAAATATTAATAATATTGAATTTAATTATTAGTATGGGGAATTGTTATTAAAAAATAAATTTGAAAATTAGTATTAACAACTTTTCAAAATTTATTTTAACATTAATCTTAATTTAAAAAAGAAAGTTAAATACCATAAATTTAATTGATTTTATGGCTTTTATAGATGGATTCATGTATTTTAAAAATCACACAATTTTGAGAAAATCATTACATCACAAAGGGACTAATGTTACTTGCCTGCGTTTGTATTGAATAATACATACATATTCTGCTCATATAAAAACGCACCCTGAGAGTATTTCGGATTGCATTTTTTAATTAGGCAATAAAGGTGCACTCTCATGGCAGCGTTTTACTTTGCGTTTTGTAATTAGACCATGAGTGCAAAATATAGCGAACATATTTGGACATTTTTCGGTAAATTTTATTTCTACCGACAAAGATATAACCTTTTGTTTTCTTTCATAATCATTGAATAGTTACAAATTGTTCTTATGTAGACTAAGAACTAACGCACAATAGCTTTGTCAAAGTCGTTAGCGAACGAAATGCATGAGTTAGACAAGGACAAAGATATATATGTGTCTTTTTCTATAACATGCATCTCGCTCGCTAACAACTTTCCCAAACCAACTGTTTGTTGGACTATAGAAAAGTCTGCGTTTTGATATATGTTTCACTTTTATGATAAATTTGTGCCTCTGTTAGTAGACAATATATTTATCAAAAAATGTAGAAATGACGTTCACTTTTAGTTGTACAGAATTTTTTATAAATTCAAGGTAATGTAGAAACACCACGTCCTTGTCTATCTCATGCGTCTCGTTTTGGAAAAACCGTCTTGTCATCTCAGTTAGGTGTAAACGCGTTTATAATATTTTTCTGTACATTTTTTTTCTTACGACAAATGTTTAAATGTACAGCAATAATTTTTTTTACACTGTAAAAAAATCTTGATAAAAATGTCTCAAAATGAGACAGATCACTGTACCGACTCATTTGGAGACGTCTTTTTTACAGTGTATTACATGATGATGCAGTCTCATGTGGTCAGAAAGCGTAAAACCTAAAACAGAATTTCATAAGAGTGAAAAGGATAGTGATATCGACTATTTCTCTTGCACTCAGTATTATCTGATTTCAGATTTACGCTTTTTACTCTAAATGCCTAAGCACTATAGGTTCGCGAAAGTCGTTCGCGGACGCAAAGCATGATATAGAAAAGGACATATATATACTTTGTGTCCTTGTCTATCTCATGCGTCTCGTTTTGGAAGAACCGTCATGTCTTTCTCTCTCCTATGGCAGAAGCATAAGTTTGTCTCACTCTCCAGTTTTTTACTTTTCCAAAAACAGAATATGTAGAGTAAGACAAACTTATGCCTCTGTCATAGAAGAGAGTAAGACAAGAATGGTTTTTCCAAAACCCAAAAGTCGTGTGAACGTACTCTAAGAGTAGAAAGGATAGGGTTCGCAATCAACATATTTCAATGTAATATACGTGGTTTTCTACCTATATATAAATTACAAACGTGTAATACAGAAATTTACAGTAAGATACCTACGCATATTATCGTAGAAAATTCGAATTTTCAATCAACTCTAAAGTGAAAATGAAATATTTGTCGTAGCCAATCAAATTTATTGGTATGACCATAAAAATTCTTCGACTCGAATTGCTTGACTAAAATACCGGAGGTATGTAAGCACCTTTACACTACAACTTGAGAGTAAGGTTAGAGTCCCATGGCAGAGTGTTGCGTTGTGTTTTTGTAAATATTTCATGAGTGAAAATATAGCAAACGTATATATTTTGTTTTTATTGTTGAACTAAAACAAGTAACTCAATATGAGAGAATAGTGCAATAATTAAAGTAGAAAATGATGAGAGAAAAGCAAAGAGCAAAGACTTTTTGCTCCTGTATCAAATAATATTGCACTTTTGTAACTAACATAAATCTAATTTATTGAGATTTATATTTTTAGCATGAGTGGCAGCATTTCTGCATTATAATATTTTTACTTATAAAGTTTTTGAACTATTATTTTGTGCATACAGTGAATCTACTATGAAAAATATGACAAGTATAATTGTATATTCTTTATCAGAAATTTTCATTTATATTATCAATTTTATTACAAAAATTTTTTCTTTCTTGATACAATAGAGCTATTATAAAATTTAAATTGAACCATGGCTGACACTTTCTTGAATATTTAATTTTTAAACAAATTTACTCGATTTGAAACTCAAAGTATTTTTTTGACAAATTTTATAAAATCTGAATTTCTCAATTTTTATATCTGTCACACTACATATATGTCTTAGACAACAATCAATAAAGCATAAAATATAATGTATTATATACATTATTATGTATATATATATATATATATATATATATATATATATAATTTCTTATTATTATTCTTATCATTATTTACATAATTTTTCATCTCATTAGCTACTTTTTAAACACTGTTCAAAACAGATGGATTCAACATTATTTGTAAGACGTGACTTTATAGACTATAGCGCCCTATGCATGTGGCCGCTTTCAGAAACATATCTGCAGCGAAATGTTACACATATTCTTATAACTGCTTTCTCTAAAACTGTGTTTATATTTATTACTCTAGTAAAAAAGATGGTTGACAGGAATATGATCTGTCAAAAATTTCGTGAAATATTGGCCTTGGATTATGCCTTGCAGCATAAATAAATCATGATTCCATAAAGAAAAAACAAAAATACAAATTATAATACAGTGTCGGTACTATATGGTTTTTTTATCTGCTATCAGTGTTATGTAAAAGAAATTAGTTTTCTCATCGTTCTAAACCATTGAGTTCCCGCTTATCAAATTTCATCTTCAGAAGACCGTAAAATATCCTATAATTAGTTTTTTCGCAGCTAATTAATAGGCACATTAATATTTTTACTTACTTTCATCTTTTACATATCCTTTTAAACATGTTTTTGGCACATTCTTTACTCATTGATGGAATATTCTGAAATGGAAATCTAGTGATTTTTTTCAAAAGCTAAGTCCAACATCCTAACACCCTTAAGTGAAAACTTTTAGGAAACTATCTTACTATATCTTTGACATGTTCTTGTTCTTCAGCGTTTAAGTGATTCAATCTTAGATTGTCAATAATAGCTGAAATGCGATCTATTGGTTCTTCATATTCTATATCTGAGGAGTCCTCATCTATTTCTTCGCCTGGTAATGGATAATATTCGAAAGGTATGAGTTCTTGTGGCGGAACATCTATATCCACGTCTTCTACTGTGGTATTTATCGCAAAGATGTGGCACAATCCATCATTATTGCTTACTATGCCTTCTCCTATTATTAGCTCTTCTTCTGTTTTTATTAATGGTAAATATCCTTCTTTTACATCTTTATTTGATACTTCTATTGGTATTACTTGTCGGCCTCTGGCTTTGATGGTAAAGCCTCTTCTTTTATTTTCTTTGTTTTCCACTAACTTTTCTCTGCACGTGATTGATTCTGCGGCTTGAAAAAATATGGGGTTTACCGGATTTGCGTGGGTAACAATAGAATTATGCCAAAAGGAAATTTCGGCTTTTTCTTGTCGAAGGTATTCCCGTCCTAATATGCCGTCGGACTGCAAGGGGAATTCTGAAGACACTACTTGAAAGGTAATAGGTTTTTTATTTACATTGACTTGGGCTGTTTCAAGTGTGGGTATTTTTACAGGGGCTATTCCTTTAAGTTGTATGGCTTCGTTCATTGTTACGTTTAATTCGGGTTGTAAAATGTCCAAATTTATTAAATTTACGTCGGCACCAGTGTCAACTAATAGTGATGCCTTGGAATTTAAGAAATCTGGGGATTTTAAAATTATTACTGGGGATTCTTTGCTGTGTTGGGCTTGCAAGATTGTTCTTGTTTTTGTAGTATCCTCACAGTTGCTTGACGCTCTTGTTTTTCCTGACTCGTCGTCGCGTCTGTCCGTCGAGCTGGATAAGAGTTTAAATGTTTTTCGTTATTTGGAGCTGGAGATTGAACGCGTGGGGGCGTTTTAGATCCTCCATATGAATTATTATGTCCATTCATTCTTTGTGGTTGTGGATAGAACGGATAAGGATGATAGGGCATGAAAGGTGGTTGATTAAATTGATTAGGATTATAAGGGTAAGGTGGATAAAATCCAGCAACTGGTTGTTGCGATTGGGGTAAATTAGATTGTCTTAAAATTCCTATGGGAGTAGGAGAGTGAGAACGCGGTATATTTGATTGAGTTTCGGGATTAAAGCGTACAAGAGGGCTAGGGCTCCTATTTCTAGTCTCAAAATTAGTATTATAAGTTCTATTTTCGCTCGGCTGCTGATACCTCTATACATGATAAGTATAGTTATTTTTCTCGGCTTGATGTTGGTGTCTAATTTCGAATTGTAGTGCAACTTCTACTGCATCTTTCATGTTTTTTATATTGCGTGCTTCTATTAAGCTCGCAATAGAATCGGGTAGGCCATTAATGAATGCTTCTAAAGCACAATCATTTAAAGGTTCTAACATGTTATTCATTTTATCTGCTCCATATGAACTTATGAGTGCCGACATTGCTTCGGATACTAAAAGAGTTAGTCTGTTATAAAATTGGCTTACACTTTCACCTCGGGCCATACGAATCGTGGATATCTCATGAAGATACCAAACATAAGACTTTTTCGGGGCATATCTTTGTTTTAAATGTTGTATAAGGTCGTCAAGAGTGTTAAAGGTTTTACCATAAGTACTATCTCGTGCAACACCTTTTAACTTAGATAAAACAAGTTTAATATATTGTATTTCACAATTAATGGAAATAGAAGATTCCCCGTTAGATACATCTTCAAGAAATTCCCTTAAAGGCATATTTTTACCATTATAAAAAGGAATATGCATAGTTCCTTATTGAAGTGCGAAACATTCCGCCATGGTAGTAATCATGGGGTCATTAGTGGTAGACTCGTTATCGTCAGGCATTTTGCTGATTTGATTGCCTATTTTCATATGAATTTGACTAATTTGTCCTTTTAAATTTCGTTAATAATGTCAAAATTTAAGGGTAACCCTAAAACGCCGGTTATGTCAGTGAAACCAGTATAATTAATAGAGTGAAATTCTAATACCGTGTGGTTAACACAAACCTGAGCTTGCCCTAAGGTTTCTATCCTACCTTCTCTGAGAGAGAGAGAGAGTTTTAGTGAAGTCAATTCCAAAGAAAGAGTTTAATTCTTTTTTTTTATTAAATTGATAGGTAACGAATGATCGATAATAAAATTTGCTTCAAAATCCTTAAAGAATGTTGGTTTTAATAAAATAAGTGGGTATAAATTATTGTATCTTTCTATGAAATAAAAATATGAACTCATGAGGGGTTCGCTTGTGGAGACTGCTTAAAAGCTTAAACCTATTAAGTGCAGTTGTTTCCGCGGTATGGGCGTCCGACTTGACTCGGCTTAAACTACTGCGAGTGAACCGCGCGCGAAGTTAGTGAGTAGTTATATTCAATCGTATGATTTTCGCGCTTTATTTGAATTTGATTTTATAAACTTCTTTCTCAATTTTCGTTTCATATGATTTATTTTGAATTATTATTAATAATACTCAACGCTGTTGGACTTTGAGTTATTGCTTCAAGACCGCTTTTAAATCTATCTATTATTATATCCTTATTCCGAATTCCGTCTTGAGCAACTATTTTGTTAGTAAAATAGTTAAAATGACAAAATTGATCGAGAGTAGCAGCTCCTAAAATTGCAATTATATTAGAATGGGTTTGATAATTAACTACACCAAATTTTAACGATACTTTTTCACTTAATTCGCCTTTTGTGTAATATTCGCTTGTTGTGTGAACCGGTAAAATTACTTGGCCAATGGTTTGGATAAGATATGAAATGTCCACTAGGATAGTTAAAGGAAGAATTCAAATATTTATGCATATATAGTTTGTTATTAATCCTTTTTACTAAAAACAAAAGGTTTTTAATAATTATATCAGAATATGGACAATTATATGTATGTCTTAATCCTTGGTCGATAGTCTGATTTGAAATAGATTATACTACTGGGAGACCGACGCCTAAAGGCGAGATACAGTAGTTCCAGTAAATGCAATTTCTTGTCCAGGGGAGACTCGCGCTTAATTCAAACAACTCAATTTAAACACTGTCTTACGCAAATCACAAGAAAACGAATAAAACTATTAATGTTGCAATAGAAACACTTACATAGACAAAACACATGATTGAGTGATTTTTATTTTAGTATATATAAATATATTTTTTTAATTTAATTTTAACTAGATTTATAATAATTCTAAATGTTTAAAATATTTATGAATAGTTGCTATTATAATTTTTGGGTAGAATTAATGTAATAATCAGATTGTCATTATTTTCATAATTAATAATTTTGCTTTATTATTAATAGTAACATACAATATTTATTTTTATTTTCTTATAATATTGTATTTTTCTACTGGTTTATTCTTATTGGTTAATAATTTTTCTGTATTTTGGAGTAAATTTTCGAAAAAGTCTGCAAATTCTTGTTGCAAATTTAATTTTTTAACTTCTAATAATTTTTCTACTGTTTCTAATGATCTTTCATGATGCCTCTTTTGAGCCTTCTTTGCTCCTCTATTTCTAGGCTTTTTGAACATGTGTTCCTCGTTTTGCATAGTAAGTTAAACTGAAAGAAAAGACATTCTGTCTTCAATCTGTTTAACTGTTTGTTTGTTTGTTTGTTTAAACTACAAAGAAAACCAATTATTAAAGTGAAACAAAAGAGATTCCCGCCGAATGGCGTAGAATTTCAGAGTATTAAGGCCGAAATTCGCCGAAAAGGTGTAAAATAACCTTAATTATGTAATATGAAGATTTCGACTATATCAGCAGAGAGTGACATCTATTAGATGTCAATTGAACTCTTTGGTTTAGAGTTAGGTGTTACGTATGATAATTATTTCGATATGGTTGTCGATAAGTAATTATCAATTTTTGAAATTAATTTTGATCTGAAAAAATAAGCTGCGTGAACGAATGCACTGTGCATCTGTGAGGACTCGAACCTCAGCATTCGTTCACGCAGCTTATTTTTTCAGATCAAAATTAATTTCAAAAATTGATAATTACTTATCGACAACCATATCGAAATAATTATCATATGTAACAACTAACTCTAAACCAAAGAGTTCAATTGACATCTAATAGATGTCACTCTCTGCTGATATAGTCGAAATCTTCATATTTCAAAATATTCTATCAGCGAATAAATTCTAACATTAACCTTAATTATGTTTCGACTTAATTAATTTACTATTGTTATCTTTGAATTAACAAATTCGCCGAAAAGGCGTAAAATGTTATTCTCAAAGATTAACTGTTAACGTGTAATGAAATCGTTTTATTAACAACTATACAAAAGCAAAATTGCAAGGTCAAAATTCACCAAAAAGGCGTAAAATCAACCTTTTTAAAACGATTAGTGTATAGTAAGGTAGTGTATTTAATGTTTTGTATATAATAGTTGTAGTGTAATTGTATAATTTTATGACTTTTGTCAAACTAATATTTTATCCTAAGTGTAATTAAATTTTAATTTGCACCACGTGAATGGAAAAAAAGGCTTCGTATAACTCCTAACCGCGAGCAGAAACAACAATTCTAAGTGTTAATTTTCAATTAATTGCACAATAACCGAGTACAATTCTATCCGCAATTGCCGATTAAAGAAAGGAATAACTTATTAGTTATTAGACATAAAAGAGAATAAAAGGGTGTTTTTGAATGAAATTCAAATAATTTTGGAATAATTAATAATTATTAACAAAAGTAGAAAATCCCACCGCTGCCACCAAATCGTCTGTTACGACCCGAGCTAAAAGTTAGGTTAATTTACTAATTTATTAGTAAAATGGAGACAAGTTGCTGATTAGTCAAGTTGGTAAGGCTTGACATTTATTTTTAAGTGTAAATTCGTTTGACCTTAAAGAAACTACGGGTTTCCGTTAAATAATTATATGCATATTCCTTTTTAGTAATTACACAGGCCAACAAAATTTTGTGGCCTAACCAATAGAAGCTGATTTTTATAGGATTTTGTCCATAGAATACGAATTTGACCTTGAAAATATTGGATTGGCTCCAGTTTTTAATCAATTTACGTTTCATTATACAAAATATGCATTTTTGGCATTTTTTGAATGATTGTACAACAATACACAGAAACAGTAAATTTGTCCGCATAACACCAATTGAAAGCTTAAACACTGCTCTTGAATATCCAAAAACAAAAAATGTAATTTATGTACACTTTAACCTATAATGACCAAAAAAACATACGCTGTTCCATAAACGTATTAAAATTAATATTACTTTTGACCATGTAAGGTAATTCAAGTAAAAATTACAAGTGGCGGACCAAATTTTTAAAGATAATTTACGCCTTTTATGATAAAAATTTTAAATTTTAAAAAAATTCTGCCATATTGGATTCGCCATTTTGAATATTAAAATCTAAATACAGATCAGTAAGCAGCGACCATAAAAACCCCTAGAGAGACTAATTGTTATTTAAATTACCTTACATGGTCAAAAGTACGTTGTTTTCAATATGCTTGTGGAACAGCGAATGTCTCTTTTGACATTACAGGTTAAAGTGTACATAAATTACATTTTTTGTTTTTGGATATTGAAGAGCAGTGTTTAAACTTTCATTTTGTGCTATGCGGACAGATTTACTGATTCGGTGTATTGTTGTACATTCATTCAAAAAATGCTAAAAATGCATATTTTGTATATTGAAACGTAAATTGATTAAAAACTAGAGCCAATCCAATATTTTCAAGGTCAGATTCGTATTCTACGGACAAAATCCTGTAAGAATCGGCAGTAATATTTTAGGCAACATGCAGTTGATTAAAATTTGTCGGCCTGTGTTATTAATTAGTATTAATAATTTCAAACAAGTATTATTACTTACAATTGAAATTGTTGTCGTAGAAATTACAGAATGAAGCTGCAACCTGCCTTGCGTCGTCGCTTCACAAGTTGCGTGTTGTTACAAATTTTATGAAATTTTCAGTTCGTTTCTTTTGACACTTTAAAACACAATAGAACAACTATTTGAACAATTATTTAACAACTCTAAGTGTTCTCTCACACACTGTACCTTAATACAAAAGAAAACTTGTTTTCTTAGTGTTTTGGAAAGAACTTGCACTAATTTTATTAAATTAGAAAGAGAATATTAAATTCAATTGTTATACGACGAAAGTGTTATTGTTATTTTAATTAGTGCGATTTATTCCCTTACTAAAAAAACAAGTCTTCTTTAACACTGAATTTACTAACTCAATTGCACGATTGAAGTGCCGACTCAACGATATCGTTTGGGCAGAAACTCACCGGAGTATTTGACATCTGACTTCAGAAAACAGGGGTTTATATAGTATCTAAAGGCTACCTAATTGGGGATGATACGATCAAAAGACACGTGCCAGTGCTAATTTGCAAAAAAGCACGTACTTTCCTAAAATGCAAAAGACACGTACTTATGCTAAAATGCAAAAATCATGTACAATTCGGATCAATTTTCATATGTATATATCGTTCAATCTTAAAGAAGTAATATGACACTCGCTTTTATAATAATTTATTATAACATTCAAACAGTTAGTCATATTACTTATTTAAATCCGAGTCTCTAGTGTACAACTTAAGAACCTTCATGTGTTCTTATCTTCTTACGCCGCTTATGATAAGTGAACGGCAGCCTGGTAATTACCATGCGCGTAGGCAATAAACCGACCGCCGCCCACTCACCATACCTCTCTAGATCGCGGTCGATTGTGGATTCAATTGTCTTAGATGGTAATTCATACGCGCAACTTAGTAATTTATCATGTAGGGTTTCTACAATCATTCTGTGTATATCTATATATACACACATATATATATATATATATACTAGGGGGGCTCCGCCCCCCTGCGCGCTTCGCGCGCCAACCCCCCGTGATTTTTTATTTTAAATTCGTTCTTGGTTTTTAGTATTATTAACCTTTTTAGGATTTTATAATTTTGGCAAATCTGAAAATTTTAATTATTATATATAGTAAAGATTATTTAACATCTTTTTAAAATTGGTTTTTAGCCAAATTCTTTAAAACTTTAATTAAAAAATTAATGAATGAATCCCAATGAACAAAAAATGTCATTAGATAAATTACTTTTAAGGGGGGAACTAATTTTCAAAAATTAAAAATTATCATTTAAAAAATTAAAATTATTAAATTAAATTAATTATCAAACAAATGTTACTTAAATTTTTAGTTAATTACATTTACAAAATATACTTACTTCAAAAGAATTAATAAATATTTTTAGTTTAGGTGAGATGCTAAATTGGTTTGTAATAAACTTTAACCAATTTTAAAGTTTATTATACCTCCTCGTGGTGCATCTTGGAAACAAATTCATTAAAACTCTATTTTAAAATAAATAAATGTACTTATATGTATGCACTTACCACTTTTGAATTTAAAAATAAATTTTTAATTAAATTTCAAACACATAAGTATACTTATGTTTTAAAGAATTTTGCTAAAAACCAAATTAAAAAGATTTCTAATCATTTTCATTACATATGACAATTTAAAATTTCAGATTGGCTAATGTCATAAGATCGCATTTTTCCATCTTTGTCATCAATTTCGTAGTAACGTAACAGCCTTCAAGTAAAAAATTTGTCTTTGGCATAGGCTATTTGACGCTCCTCTTTGAGGCGGCAAGCTCTGACCTATAGATAAAAAACAGGTCAAATTTTGACGTAATGAAATAGCCCACATTGAGGCCCCTTTTAAAACCAGTAGCTCAAAAAATAGGTAAAATTAAACATGAATTTTGAAGAAATGTAAATGCCCACATGGAGACCACTTTTTAATCTATAGGTAAAAAAATAGGTCAAATTAATCATAGATTTTAACGTAATGTGAGGCCGTTATTTATCCTCATTTTGACCTACAGGTAAAAAAATAGGTCAAATTAGACATAGATTTTAACGTAATGTAAGGCCGTTATTTATCCTCTTTTTGACTTATTCCTCTAAAATAGGTCAATTTTGACATAGATTTTAACGTAATGTGAGGCCGTTATTTATCCTCTTTTTAACCTATAGGTCAAAAAATAGGTCAATTTTGACATAAGTTTTGACGGCCCCTTTGGGATAGGGGGCCCTTACAGAATCTTGAAACAGCGGCGGCGGCGATATCTTTTTGTAATATAGGTAGATATATATATATATATACTTATTCCCTTTATTTATAAGCTTTACTTATTAATAATGAATTAATGAATATAATAATATTCAGAACCTTGTTAAAGACTTATTTACATTATTTTACTATTAATTTTGAAAAGTTATAACATTAATTTCAAATTTATTACTAAAGAAAAATTATACAATTCACTATAGAAAATTTGAGCTATATTTATCGTTGGGAATGAAATTCACTGAAATACATAGAGTTTTTAAATTTAAGCAAAAGCTGTGGTTAAAACCATACTTTGAATTAAATGTCGAGCTTTGAAAAAAATCTATTAATGAATTTGAGAAACAATTTTTAAGCTAATAAGCGATTCTGTATTTGGCAAGACAATTAAAAATGTTAGAAAACACAAGGATGTTAGATTGATAACAAAATGGGAGGGAAGGTATTGTGCCAAAAATTTAATTGCTTTACCAAACCAATCCCGCTCGGAATATCTCACCAGTCGGAAAAAATCCCCGGCAGACGGAGGGCGCGAACCTCGCTCGCACCACCCGCAAAACTGGAGCTCCAACCAACTGAGCTATTCCGTCGGTCTACTGACAGTCTTGTTTATCATATTAGAGTACCCAATTTTTATGATTATATTAAAAGAGATTTACATAAATTCAATACATCCGATTATCCTAAAAACATTTACAATATACTACTTGCAAACAAAAAAATCTTGGGTCTTATGAACGATGAAAATAATGGTAAAATTGTAGACGAATTTATAGGTTTAAGATTAAAACTATACGCATTCAAGTTATGAGGTGATGAGGAAGCTAAAAAGAATGCAAAAGTGGTAAAATATTTAACTTTAAAAAGAATAGAATTCGATGATTTTAGGCACCCTTCCTTGGGGTTACCAACAGCATGATCCAATAGTAATGGATGAAATGGATTTAGAAAATGTTGTATAAAATGTTATTTTATATTAGGTTACTACTTTTTGCTTTATACAATTTGTACAATAAATTATTCTTAAAAATATTGTTATAATAAATATGTTTACGGGCATCCAAGAAAAATTGTCGCCAAAAAGTGTTTCCCCGTCTGTCGTCTCACTTCTATGTAGTTGGAGATATCTCGTTCGGATTTATCAGGATAATTAGGAAAATTTGTTTGGATAAGGAATATTCTCGAAATTTGCAAGTAATTTTGTAAATAAATATTGAAACATGTAATTTTAAAAGTTGTATTTTTGGTGAAATCGGGGGGCAATATGGCGGCGAGAACACAGACAAGTGGATCTATGTATCAGTGGTCAAGGAGGTGGCGTCAGTTCTCGGTCGTAGCCACGACTAGAACAAGGAAAATGTTTTTAACTTCAAATATTGCAAAAACGGAGAGGACCGCTCCTCAGTGAGTCTTCTTCTGTCATCTCTGCAAATTTTGCCGTATGTTTAAGCCATTTTTCAATGATTATTTATTAAAATTTTGCAAAATTCTGAGAGGACCACTAGTCCAGAGCGTTCATCTATATTTACAAAAAATTTGACTCAAAATATTCTTTTCTATTTAAATCAGACGGCGATCACGAATCTACTTTCTTCCCGGATGCCCTTAAATAAATTAATGTAATAAAAATAAATGTTTTTTTTATTCCTAAAAATAATTTGTCTGTTAAATGATCTGGTAAGTTTCATTGTGGGATCGCCATGGGTTTTCGAAAAAAAAAATTAATTTAATGTGATGCATGATGAAAATTTTTTGGAAAAGACAGGGAGAATACTGTTATGACCCAAGTTGGAACATTGGGTACTTTTATTAAATAATATGGGATTTTTAATTATACTTGTCTGTATACAGCGTCATATGCGAGAAGATTTTTCAAGGACGTTTCGGTTCAATCCATACTCAAATGAAAAGACAGCAATCCATTTATTAATTTAATATATTTCATATTTTACTATCTGAATTTTACTGTGTTTAACAATCGTCGAGATATATCTTAGTTTATCATTTCTAATACGTCGTCAGAAACTAAATTCCACAAAATCGAAAGAATAGGATATCAAACATATACATATATTTACAATTCACTCTACGATGAAAGACTTACTTATTCGCTGCGTTCTGCTACGAAACATGTGCTTATGCATAATTGGGTAGGTTAGGTTTTGTAGTTACATGGTTGGGTAGTGCCGCGCGTAATATTGCGTATGTATCGTTATATTTTTACATAGGTTTTCGTAATAGAGAATACAGATTTTCATTCAACACAATAAGATGTGAGAAATGCAAGTAAGATACTATGGGATACTGTTTGTAGAGGGAGACAGAACATTTGCGAGTGTACCCTCTATACATTATTACATCACAATACACATTTTTAACTAAAATTAAATAAAAAATACTCAAACATTACAGTTTTTGTTGAACCATGTTTTTAAGTTTATAACATTCTGAAGAGCACAAGTAAAAAATTTCTTGTTGATTAAATGTTTTAAACAAGTTCCAATACATGTTTCAATGTTTAACTTTTGTAATGAGGACAATTTAAATCATTCATGTCGCTTATTTCAATACAATATTTTTCCTCGATTAAGCTTTTTAACCATTTTTTCTTTTCTAAACCTTTAGCATAAAAATTATCTTTGCTTCTTTAAATACATTTTCTAAAATTTCTTTTAAATAAAAGTACAGTACATCACCAGCATTCCAACGAATACCATGAAAATTATTTTCTAACCAAGGATTGATACATTTATATTTATTTGTGACGTAATTCCATGCACAAGGAGTTTGGAAAACTATATTTATTGGTATTGAATTATTCTTTACAAAAACTATAGCTTATTCTTTTAAATCAAATTTATTAATTGGCAGTTTAAATCCTTGCACATCCATCAAGTACTGCATTTCTTAATCAACTAATCTCATTACTTGTAAAGACTTAAATATAAGCTTAAAGTTAAACATTTTTTTAAATCAATTTCACTAATTGGTTTATATTCAACAATGCGGTCATGAAAAACTAAGCAATAAGCTGAAGTATTGGAGGAAAAATTTTCTTTTGATTCAAATTTTAGACGGATATCAACTGGTCCATTTTTTAATGACTTATTTTGTTTTGAACAATCCACTACAACTACAGGAGCATATTGTAAAAATTCTTTTATTGACATAATTGGTTAAGACTCTTTACTATAATAAGAAGCTTGGAAATTTGTAAACATTTCATATAAAGTAGAGTACTGGTTTCTACCAATATTGAGATTCATGTTACTATAAGGATGACATTGTGAATTTAAAAATAATTTTACATCAGATAAATCACAATGATCAAAATAACTAGAGTTTTGAACAGTATAATTTTTTACGTTTCTCTGAAACCCTAATACAATAAATCTAGGTTTTTCTAATTGACTTGAAGTTTTTACACTTCAAATATGCTTAGGAGTAATTGGTAATAAAGGGTATTTATACAATTCTTAAGCTCGTAAACTGTTTGGAATAGATGGATCTTTTTCAATACATTTTAATAATTTAGATTTTGAGCATTTGATAATTTTAGGTATGGTAATAGAGGTGCATTTAAGCGAGATCAAGCGAGAAAACTTTAAGCACAAGAATTTATCTTGACTTTTAATTCAAATCTTGATCTTGTATTGTTTTTAAAAAAAATTCTTGATATTTAATAAAATTGTTTGTGGGTAAAATATTTTAAAAAGATTAATTTCACAACTGTCAAGATGAATAAAAAAGCATGGAAATAATTTATTAGAAAATAATATTAATATTTTTTTTCTTAAAAGTTTAGGTATTATAAAGTTCAACTTATTTTGCTTCCTCGTCAAGAAGCTTTGTAGTCGTTTAATTTACAAAATTTTTAAAAATCCTTTTGACAAATTTTCTTCTATATGGGACTATGTTATATAAGACCCTGAACAATTGTCGGGATGTATGTATGTGTGCACTGAGAAAAAAGAGGGCACGTTGCAGCACATTTTCGATTAAAGTTACGCGACTCAGCCCTGAGTTCCGCTGCACACTTTTCTAGGGCGCGTAGCGCGCCCCAGACTTGAAGTTTTTTGAAAGAAGTGTGTAACACGCTCGTCTGGGGAGCGCTACGTGCCCCACAAGTGTTGTAGCAGAACTCAGGGCTGAGTCGCGCAACAATACTCGAAAATGTGCTGCAACGCGCCCTCTTTTTTCTCAGTGTGTGGATCCCGTTTTTTGTGAACACGATAACTCGAAGAGGTTTCAACGAATTCGGCTGAAAATTGCTAGGAATATTTTTCATAAAAATATCTCGAAATGGATTGATGGACATTAAAAAATCTATAAAAAAAATTTTTTTTTACTTTTTTCAAAAAAAAAAATTTTTCAAAATTTTTTTTTTAATTGAATATTGAAGTTAATATACAATAAAATCTTCTTCTTTGCATCAAGACGAATCGATTGATGTATAAAAAGAATATATTTTATTAGCATTAATAGAAATTAATAAGATGAAAAAATTCACTTTAAGTTTAAAGCAAATTTTTTGCTTATCGTAAAGAGGAAGCAAAATGTTCATGTAATGAACATCTTAATTCACAACTTGTTTCTATTTTTGTGCACCATGTTTGTGTGGCTGCATAATCTAGAAAAATTTAGAGAAACATTTTAAACTCTAGTAACATAATCTTTAAAGTCTCAGCTTTTATTTGAGCCTTGAAAATAGAAAATCCGTTCAGTAGTTTTTGAAATATCTAAAAAAATGTCCAAGCATGTTGTTTTATAATTTAGGCGGTGATACACACTTATAGCACTCTCGCTGATCACCTGGTTCGTTGCGGCAGGGCCGAATAAGAGGAATATAGAATGGGGGTCATATTTGGCGCCCTTTTTAAGTTTTTTGTCATTTTAGATTTAATATTCATTAAAAATTTAATAATTTTTAAAGTTAATTATTATATATATAAATAAGTTATCATTTTACAAACTTTCATGATCAAATAGGCGTTTATTTTGGGAAAAAAAGTTTGAAAAGTGAAAATTTGTACATAGAAATAAACGCCTATTTGATCATGAAAGTTTGTAAAATGATAACTTATTTATATATATAATAATTAACTTTAAAAATTATTAAATTTTTAATGAATATTAAATCTAAAATGACA
This sequence comes from Leptopilina myrica (nomen nudum), assembly GCA_032872475.1. Lineage (NCBI taxonomy): Eukaryota > Metazoa > Arthropoda > Insecta > Hymenoptera > Figitidae > Leptopilina > Leptopilina myrica (nomen nudum). The sequence goes on from CM065467.1 coordinate 13,412,259, forward strand.
AAAAACTTAAAAAGGGCGCCAAATATGACCCCCACTCTATATTCCTCTCATTCGGCCCTGCCGCAACGAACCAGGTGATCAGCGAGAGTGCAATAAGTGTGTATCACCGCCTAAATTATAAAACAACATGCTTGGAAATTTTTTTAGATATTTCAAAAACTACTGAACGGATTTTCAATTTTCAAGGCTCAAATAAAAGCTGAGACTTTAAAGATTATGTTGCTAGAGTTTAAAATTTTTCTCTAAATTTTTCTAGATTATGCAGCCACACAAACATGGTGCACAAAAATAGAAAAATTAATCAATTTTTTTCCAAAATCTTTTAGGTGATAAAATCTCTTAAAAATATCAAATAATTTTCATTTATATATCAAACGACGCAGAATTTAATTGGCTTTCAAACGATCCAAGAACCAAGTTTCTATCATTTTTCAATAATAAAATATGTTAATTTAATTTCGGCAGCAACTTTTCGTAGCTCGCCCGTCGTTCGTACCAACAATTTCTGCCGGTAGTGTATTTTATTTGAATTTATAGAATTAAACATAATTAAAACCAAAAATTCGCACTTTTATTAGAAATTTATTTCCTTCTTAAAAATTATGTTGCTTTATAATAAAATGTTAATCTAGACTTAAAAACAAACTAAAAATCTTCATTTCATCAAGACGAATCGATTGATGTATAAAAAGAATATATTTTATTAGCATTAATAGAATTTAATAAAATGAAAAAATTCACTTTAAAGCAAATTTTTTGCTTATCGAGCAATTCCAAGCCAAGTAATCATGAGGATTTTTGATGATTTTAGCAATTTTAAAAATATTTTGTGAATTTGTTCCTTTATATGCATGGAATAAGAATGTATAAAATTTTTTTCAAAAGTTTCAAAATTTGTTGAGTTGTCTTTTTCAAAATTTTGATCGTTTTTTTAAAAAAGGCACGTAACTTTTTTTCTTGTTGACCGATTAAGATAAATTTTTTTGGAAAATATTCATAATAAAAAGTACTTTAAGGAAAAAAATAAAAGAAAAAAAAATTTCAAAAAAATTTTTGAATTCAATTTTTAGAAAAAATATACCTTCGATTTGAATTTTTTTTTTTGTAAATATTGTCAATAAAGTAAAGAATACTTCCTATAAATTTAATTATGGGACAACAATAACTTTACGAGAAAAAAAATAAAATGTCCAGTGCGGCGCGTCGGGACGTGTGCAGTATTTGCTTATAGCTGCGCAAGTTTTGTTTTAAATCTTTTTAAAGGTCATACTTTCTTGCTAAAATGATTTTTTTCTAAATTTTGTAATTAAAATTAAAATTAAAAATTGATTTCTCAAGCGTTATATTTGATTTATAACTGAAAATTGTTAACCCTATTAAAAAAGATTTAATTATTATTTTTTTTCACTTTCAATTAAAAAAAAGTGTCGCTTTATGTTTTGCTAATGCAGTAGATTAAAATCAAAAATAGGGATTGCAATTGATTTTTTCACAATTAAGATAAATTAAGAATTTCTTGTTTTAACTGTAGTAAATTAACAATCTAAAATTAATTGTGTAAATAATGTTTAACTTATAAATATTTATAATAACTAATACGAACGAGTGATAAAATCATATTACCTTATAAATTTTAGTTTTTATTTTATACTTCAATGTTCAAAATACAATTCAATGCAAAATATAGAGAAAACTATAAATTTCTAGCTCTAAGTACACTTCATGATGATAATAATTACTTTTAATTGTTTAAATAATATTTAACTAAATAATTTTCTATTTCTTTGTGAATCCAATACTATTTTAATAAGATTTTTGATTAATTTTCCTAATTAATAAAGCCAAAAAAATATGTCATCATTATTTTAATACTTATTGTTATTTAAAAAAGTTTTTATTCAAAAATTCAAAAATAACGCTTGAGAAATCAATTTTTAATTTTAATTTTAATTACAAAATTTAGAAAAAAATCATTTTAGCAAGAAAGTATGACCTTTAAAAAGATTTAAAACAAAACTTGCGCGGCTATAAGCAAATACTGCACACGTCCCGACGCGCCGCACTGGACATTTTATTTTTTTTCTCGTAAAGTTATTGTTGTCCCATAATTAAATTTATAGGAAGTATTCTTTACTTTATTGACAATATTTACAAAAAAAAATTCAAATCGAAGATATATTTTTTCTAAAAATTAAATTCAAAAATTTTTTTGAAATTTTTTTCGGGCAAAAAAAAAATTTTTTTTTCTTTTATTTTTTTCTTTAAAATATTTTTTATTATGAATATTTTCCAAAAAAATTTATCTTAATCGGTCAACAAGAAAAAAAGTTACGTGCCTTTTTAAAAAAAACGATCAAAATTTTGAAAAAGACAACTCAACAAATTTTGAAAATTTTGAAAAAAATTTTATACATTCTTATTCCATGCATATAAAGGAACAAATTCACAAAATATTTTTAAAATTGCTAAAATCATCAAAAATCCTCATGATCACTTGGCTTGGAATTGCTCTATGTCGTAAAGAGGAAGCAAAATGTTCATGTAATGAACATCTTAATTCACAACTTGTTTTTATTTATTTTTTTGATTAGGCGAATTTAGTTTTGCTTCAAATTTCATTAAAACAAAGACAATTATTTTGACATTTTAAAATAGTTTAAACTTTATTTAACCTCAATATTAAACATTTTGACAAGAGGTTAGAAAGAACGTTATCTACACTTTGAATTTAATTAATTGAGTAAATTTTGATAACTTATTTTATTAGCGCCAGGATATTTTACTCAAAATATCCAAAAGGTTACCTTAGTCAATTCTAATTATTTTGCCAGACTAATTCAGAAATTATTAAGAAAATTCCTAATAAACCGCGGGGAGTAAGGAGATTAACTCAGTAATTACTCAGTCACTGAATTTATATTTTAACATTAAATCATTTTTATTCAAGTAATTATACTTTAAATTTAAATTTTAACAATTCTATTCGGCAGAAGGCCGAATTTTCAATTAAATTTACCGCTTGACAAGGCGGTGACAAGCATCACTTTTCACAATTTTCGAAAGATTTTAATTATTGACAATCTGGTGAGAATAACAAACTTTGATCACTGGGACTCACCACATATGCGACGCCGACCCCGCATTGCGCCTCGTCCAGACATGGCACTTGAAACCTTATTTGATTAATTTTTAGTTTTCAATTTTATTCGGCGTGATGCGCCTGATACAATTATCAAAACGAGAATGAATAAAATGGCCGTATGTCTGGAAACGAGAGCGTCGCTACACGCGCGCTTCTTTTTTAGTTTAAAAGGTGAGTCCCCGACGTACTATTTTTAAGTTTTTATTTTTCTACTATTATTCGGTCGAGGTAAAATATCCGCTGCAGGCATTGCAGAGCGCCCACTTATTGGTTGCTGTCGTTCGAACCGCGTTGGCCTTTAACATAATATGTCCGCCTTTATTGTTTTGACAGGCCGAAAACAAACGATCTTCGTCTTCCTGGTGCTCTTGAATATTTGGGAATCACTTCCAAATATATACACCAGGAAACACTTCCCTTGTTGATTACGAATAATTAATAATTCGCGATGGACCGGCGAATTATCAGTTGAGAGTATTCTCGGGAAAATGAAAAACAAGAAACAAAATACGAATAGCAGAATATTTGGAAAGTTTTTCCTTTAATATTGAGTCTTTTTGAATTTTCGGTCGTTTTAATTACTTTTTTTATCTTCTTTCAACCAATCAAATTTTTGCTGTGAGGAACGAGCTATTTCTTAATTTTATTCTGGTTTAAAAAATCTGCTTCCAAAAATGTATTTGTTGGTTAAAATCCAAGTTTATTAAGACTTTACTTGCATTTTAACCAACAAATACATTTTTGAAAGCAGATTTTTAAACCAAAATAAAACTAAGAAACAGCTCGTTCCTAACTGCAAAAATTTGATGGGATTTTAAAGAATGTCAAACTTAAATATTAAGACTAAAATTAGATTATTTCGTTTTACATCTGATAAAATAAAAGTTATTTAAATCATGTTAAATCCTGAAAGACTTAATATTACAGATGTCAAACTAACCTTTTATACGTACAACTCAACTTCAAAATTAAAATTAAAATTCGGAGAATATTTTCAAACAATTGACTGTAATGAATTGTACTTTTTTATAAGGTTTTTATAAAAATAGTCCGGAACTACTTAAAGTGCAAAATAATAAATTAATTTACTTTTTGTAAATTTCTTCAATTGGGCATTTAGTTTTAAATAAAAAATTACACGCAGTGCTATTTTTTTGTAATGTTTATTCTTCGTTTTAAACTGCAGTTTAAAACAGAAAAAATTCCGCAATAGTAATTTCTTCTTCTCCACTCTTTCGAATGGAGTTCAAATTTTTTTTATAAATTTATAAATAAAACAATTACATATGTTCAAAAAAACATGAACAAATAACACATAAACAAATTAATATTTTATAATAGTTTTTATACACTAAAATAAAATGTATTTTATTCAAATAACCAACTAACTTTTATTCTACTTTTATTTCACATTTTATTCAGTATATAAACAACTTCTGTGAAATAAAATAACATATAAACAAATTAATATTATAAAAGGGTCAATCCATTATATTTCACCTGAAGCCGTTGCGGCCTATTTTTAAAAAAATCTCATAATTTGTAAAAATGATGTTTAATATCGGTAGATTTCATTTTTGAGAATTATTTTATAAAATTTTTTAAATTAAACTTAGAATTTAAATTTTTAAGTTGAGTTGCACAGAAAAAAGGTTAGATTGACAGTTATGAAAATTTAATAAAGAAGCGTGGAAATAATTTAGAAAATACAAATTTCTTGATTGATATTTGTTAAAAATGAGCTAATTTACCTGTATAAATAGATTATTATGTAAACAAACCCAAATTAATAGATAAAAATTGATTTTAAAACTTAACTATAAAATGTCAAAAGTCACTACAATTTATTTACACTTTTCTAAAAAGTATATAAATATTTAAAAATTTATTACTATTTAATGTAAAGTATTTTTAATGTACTTTTATAATATGTGCTAACTTTTTAGTTTTATAATATAGAAATATAAAAAATTTTACCTTTAATATTGAGTGTTTCATGATTTTCAGTTATTTTAATCACTTATTTCTTCTCAGGCGGTTAATCAAAAAATCCAATTTTTGTCTTAATATTTAAGTTTGGCCTTCTTTTTCATTCTATTAAATTTTCGTGATGGAGAACGAACTATTTTTCAGTTTAAATTTAGTTTAAAAAATCTGCTGAAAAAACGCATTTTTTTGGTTAAATACAAGTAGATTTTTGCAAGACTATTAAGATAGCCAACTTCAGTGTTATAAAAATACTTGTATTTAACCAAAAAAATGCGTTTTTTCAGCAGATTTTTTAAACTAAATTTAAACTGAAAAATAGTTCGTTCTCCATCACGAAAATTTAATAGAATGAAAAAGAAGGCCAAACTTAAATATTAAGACAAAAATTGGATTTTTTGATTAAGCGCCTGAGAAGAAATAAGTGATTAAAATCATTTTTAACAAATATCAATCAAGAAATTTGTATTATCTAAATTATTTCCACGCTTCTTTATTAAATTTTCATAACTGTCAATCTAACCTTTTTTCTGTGCAACTCAACTTAAAAATTCAAATTCTAAGTTTAATTTAAAAAATTTTATAAAATAATTCTCAAAAATGAAATCTTCGGATATTAAACATCATTTTTACAAATTATGAGATTTTTTTAAAAATAGGCCGCAACGGCTTCAGATGAAATATAATGGACTGACCCAAAAGAATAATTAATACTGTCACAAAACAGACGACTAGTACTAGTAGTAAATGCTCGGCCTTATAAGCCATTCAGAACACCTCTGAAGATTACAACGGACCAAGGAAGACAATTTGAGTCGAACCTGTTTAGGGAACTTAATCATCTGACAGGAGCTTCCCATTTCAAAACAACTCCCTACCATCCTGAGTCGAATGGAATGGTAGAAAGGCTACATCGACAATTAAAGGCAGCTATTAAATGCCATAACAATTCTCGATGGACCGAAATTCTACCATCCGTGTTATTAGGAATCAGATTAGCCTGGAAAGAAGATTTGCAGTCAACAGCGGCAGAGATGCTGTACGAGAAGCCACTTCGCCTCCCTGGTAAATTTATATCGTCTACAACCGCCTCTACGGATGCAAAAACGCAGTCTACATTTGTCAAGAAACTTTGGGAATATATGAGAACATTTGCGACCAACACAGGGTTCTCGTCATGGAATAAATGCAACATTTGTTTTCAAAGGCCTCAGAACAACAAATTATGTGTTTCTCCGCACTGATTCAGTCAAAGTCCACTGCAGAATCCTTACGAAGATCCCTTCAAAGTTGTTTCAAGGTCAGAAAAAACATTCGTTATAGAAGTGCGTGGTAAAAATATTATGGTTTCTATTGATCGTTTAAAACCAGCATATGTTTCCCAGGACATTGTTGTTAACGAGAGTGATAGCGAGGACGATGAAGAGTCACTGTACGTTTGCGACGAACGTGCCTTGACCCAACGAGTGCCAGTATCCGAACCAGTTCCAGTTCGCCGACCGGAACCGGCCCAGGAACAATTTGTGGAACCGGAACCTCATGCAGTACAACCTCAAGACACTGTTCCTGACCATGTACGGACACGGTCAGAAAGACCAGTGAGATTTCCAGATCGCCTACAAGCTGGTTTTTCGTGACTCAATCACTAGTAGGGGGGTACTGTGACGACTATAATCTAATGACATTTTTTATTACACAAAATTAACACAACACCGAAACCCTATCATAAAAATCGGTTCGTACAGACTAATAACAAATATACAAGTTTAAACTTGCAATCTACTCTTTTCTCACTCTTTACCACTTTCCATCTTTTTCTAACATGTAATATTTTTTGACAACTTTTCTTTTATCTCTTTTCCCAAGCGACGCTGTCATTTTATAGTAGCCATTTTTATGTTAGTCTTTGGTCTTTTCTCGTCCTGAGCACAACCTCGCTCCAAAAGCTAACAAATCTTGAATAAATTTGTACGATTATTATTAATAATTACTGTGTTTATTATTATTTCACAATTATTTACCTGACAACCAAATTTCTATAAATTATCGCATAAATTTCCATTAATTACCTCGAAAATGACTATAAATTACCAAAATCAGAAGAAAACATGTTTGTACGTCAAAAACTGTCCAAACAGTGAATTTATTCAGTGTTATACTCTTTTATAACAAAATGTAATTAATTTTTCAGTAAAAATTCTGTTAGGAAATAAATATATTTCATGATAAATGCTTTTTGATTCCGAACAATTTATATCAAGATTTAAATATGTTACGTAATTTAAAAATCTCTTTTTAAATTTATTCATAAGCTTACGGTAATGCGGAAATTTTTAGACTTATGTAGGACTACAACAGTCTTACGCGGTAAGCCTTACAACCCCTACAGATATCCTTACAGTGGCCTTACAGCAAGAAGTCGTGCTATCTGGGTGCAAATAATTTTAAAAAATTAATACTACTTAATATTAAGTGCATTAAATATAGTTTTGTATAATATGCTGACTTTTATTTTATAATAGAGGTGTTAAAAATCCTACCTGTAATATTGAGTCTTTCAGGATTTTCCATGATTTAAATACCTTATATCTCATCATATGCACACTTAGAAAAAAATTCGTTCAAAACAACCAAATAAATGCATTGCTATACAGTCAACCAAACGTTTGTTTGATTCAACCAAAAAATTTCTTTCAATACGTTTATTTGTATTAACCAAATGGTTATTACACTTAACCAAACATTTTTATTTTTTGTAACCAAAAAATTTGTTTATTTTAAAAGAAAACATTTGTTTAATTCAAATAAATAGTTTTAGTTAAACGTATTTGGTTGATTTAAATAAATTTGTTTGTTTAATTTTGTTATTTATTTTCCTCTAATAATGTTTGAATTTCCTAATTTAATATTTTCTAGTTCATATTTTATTCGTTAATTTATAATTTAATATAATATAATTATTGATATTCGAAACAACCAACTAAAAACTTCACAAAATCGTATTGTAAATTTTCTTCTCACTGGTACAAATTAAAGATGCAGTAATTCTTACAATGAACACAATGCAATTATTTAACTGACACTTATATAATTTTGTTTTTTCGATTTACCGATTTAACTATAATGAATTTGACGCGAACGCGGACTGTAGACAAGTGAGACTGACATTTTTAAATTCACAGATGTACTTTTTGAGACAAGCAAATATTTTTGTTTGACTCAAAGAAAATGATTTGGTTGAATCAAACAAATTTGTGTGTTGTGTCAAACAAATTGTATTCAACTAAATAATATTCTCTATCCAAAACACTAATTTTTTAAAATGAAACAAACACCTTCAAATAAAAAATTTTTTTCAGATAAGACAAATAACAAAATATTTCAATCAATTGAATAATTATTTGAAACGAAAATAATGAATTACTTGAAACTGTTTATTTATTTATTTCACTTACATATTTCATTTATTTAATTCAAATAAAAAAGATTTCGACAAATAAATGTGTTATTTGGATACACACCATAAGGCACTGGCATTGATATAGTAGATTCACCCGAGCTCTCACCAAGTCTCAGTGGCCGTGCGCCTTAAATAAGTGCGTTTATAGTCTGGAGGTATGCGTTAGGGGCGCGGAGGGACGTGAGTTCGATCCCACATGCGAGCGCATATTTTTCATTCTTCGTTTTAAGCGCTATATAAAATAATAAAATTGCATGTTGTGTTGTGAAAAAAAACTGTGTGAACATGTTTGTAAATAATGTTAAAAATCTGTTAAAAAATCAGTTAATATATATATATATATAATATAATATAATATATATAAATATAGTATAATAATATATTAATAAATTTAAAAAATACTTGATATTTAAAAAAAAAATTTTTTATTAAATATAGAATGAAATAATTTTCATATTTGATTCAGATAATTATTTATTAACTTGAAATATTAGATTGATTTGATGTAAATAATTTCAATAATTGATTCAAATAATTATTCATTAGTTTGAAATTTTCCATTTATTTGAATTGAATAATTTGTATTTGATTCAAATAAATAGTTATTTGATGCGATAAAATCAAATATTTAGGTCAAATTAATATGTATTTGGTTCAAATACACATTTATTGGATTATAACCTAATAAATGATTTATTTCGATCAAATAATTTTTATTTGATTCAAATAAATTTTTTTTTCAGTGCATCAAATTTTTGCTATGGAGAACGAGCTGGTTTTTAGTTTTATTCTGGTTTAAAAAACCTGCTTTCAAAAATGTATTTGTTGGTTAAAATGAAAATAAAGTCTTAATACACTTGCATTTTAACCAACAAATACATTTTTGAAAGCAGATTTTTTAAACCAGAATAGAACTAAAAAATAGCTTGTTCGACATAGCAAAAATTTGATAGGATAGAAGAAAGATTAAAAAAAGTAATTAAAATGACCGCACTGAAAAAAAAGTTCTGGTTGGAATTACCAGAAATCCCAGTTTTAACTAGAATTTCGTGTTAAATATACCCTAACCAGAACTTTTCTGGTTAGGTTAACCAGAATTCTAGTTAATATAACCAGAATTCTGGTTGTTTTAACTAGAATATCGTGTTAAATATACCCTAACCAGAACTTTTTTTTCAGTGCGAAAATTCAAAAAGACTCAATATTGAAGGAAAAATTTTCCACATATTTTTACAATAGAAAATTAAAATGTCAGCGTACAAAATTAAAGTGCATTAAAAGTAGTCAATATTAAGTAGTAATAAATTTAAAAATATTCACAAACTTTTTTAAAAAATAACTAAAAAGTGATGGTTTTAGACATTCCATGCGTGTGTTTTAAAGTCAATTATTATCCAATATTTTGGGTATGTTTACATAATAATCTATATAAACTTTTAACAAATAAAAATCAAAATATTAATATTATTAGTAGTTTTTGTTTGTTTGACCGTATTTAATATCCATTTGTAAGATAATGAAAAAGGATTGGGATTAAAATAATAAATATCATCTTTAAAAACCGTAAAATAGGCCTTTTTCATTATCTTAAAAATGAATATTAATATTATTATCTAATAAATTATTTCCATGTTTTTTATTCATCTTCCCAGTTGTCAAATTTACCTTTTCAAAAAATTTACCCAAAAACAATTTTATTTAATATTATAAAAAATTTGGTTAAAAAACAATACAATATCAAGATTTGAATTGAAAGTCAAGATAAATTCTTGTGCTTAACGTTTTCTCACTTGATCTCGCTTGAATGCATCTCTACACCCAGAGAAAAATATTATTTAAACTAAATATATTTTATTTGATTTAAATAAACGTATATTTGTCTCAGAACCAACTAGACTTTTAAATTGTTTTAAATAAAACATATATTTGAGTCAAATAAAATTTTATTTAAACCAAATAAAATTTATTTGAAACAAATAAAAAGTCTAGTTGGTTCTGAGACTAATATATAATTTCTCTGGGTGTAGGCGACAATTTTTCCCGGATGCTCTTAACTAAAATTTTTCTATAAATTTACTACTTTTAATAACGAATTAATTAGGGGAGAATGGGGAGTTATGAAGCACGCTTTGTTTATGAGTTGTAACTTAAAAAAGAAATTTTTTTTTCAAATTTTCTCCACTTGAATCTCTAGAGGGTCTTCAAATATGCTTACTGGTTGAAGAATTTGCATGAAATAAAATAAAATCGACAATTTTTTTCAGTTTGGCTAAATAGCTGCTTTTTCAAGTTTTTAAAAATCATGGGGAGTTGTAAAGCACTACTAAAAATCGCTAAAAATTATATTTTTTGGTTAATATTCTTTATTGAGATTTTGCATAAATCCTTTTGAATTTCGAGAACCTAATCATTGCTGGGTATTATATGGGTGAACTTATCTTTTTGATTTGTTCGCGAATTTTGTAAGAATTCTACAAAATGGAACACTCAAAAAAACTTTATAAACGAAAGGTTGAACACATTGTCTTGAAAGATATGCAAAATATCTGCTATCGGAATGAATCCAATTACAAAACGAAGATATTAGGTGAAAAAATATTGAGAGTAAGTGACATCTATCAAAACAATTACTATGCGAGATCTATGGCCGTGCTTTACAACTCCCCATGCTTCATAACTCCCCATTCTCCCCGATATATTGAAAACTTTAACAAATTTCAATAAAAATTTGAATTATTAACATTTTGCAATAATTTAAGTTTTTAAAAATTTCTAATTAAATTAATTAAAAATTGAAATTTTATAAAATTCCAAATTAAAACCTTTCGATGTTAATTAATTTAATTTGCTGGTATGGTAAAAATAAATAATTCAATATTTATTGAATAAAATTATTCGAGCTTTGAATAATTGAATTTAGAAATTAAGTGGGAATAGGTCAGAAGAATAAAACTGAAATTTACATGAGAGAATAAAATAAAAACTAAAGAAATTGAAATAAAAAACTAAAAGAAATAAACGTCTTTTTTGTATTTTGAATTGTCTGAAGGAAAATTTTTTTTGATTTCTGAAATATTTATGAATTTTAAATATAATTTTAAATATTTTAAATAGGAAGAAAAACGTGTCCTACTCTCTTTTAGAATTCCACCGTTATCTTTTATGTTCAACGTACGCTTCTTAGAAATTTAAAAGGGCGTTATAAAATGGCATGTATTTTAAAAAAAGTATATAGTGTACTTGTGAAAGGGGGAGTTTGCGCAAAAGGGAAGTTCACTCTAAACTAAAGGTAGAAGCACGGAATAAGCTTTCGCGAACGCAGAATGTGCCGGTACGAACTAGAGAACGGATGATTTTTATACCTCTTATTCTTTTTCTCTCCGAAAAACCTCATTTCATTCACTAAACACGAGGTTTCGTTCGCGAATAATAAAAAAATCGACAATGCAACAAAAAAATTCTCCAAAGAGAAATAATAATTTAAAAAAAGTAGTTTCCCCAAACGTTTTTCTGAATTAAAATTGTAGTTTTAGAAAAGTTTTCCAGAAAATATAAATATACCTTCCAAAATGTTTTTCGTATCAAAAATATAATTTCCCCTTTTGTCGTATCAAAAAATAGTTTTACACGAAAAAAACCTTCAAAAAAAATCTATATTGAAAAAAATTAACAGAAATTTTTTATCGTAAAAAAGCCTTTTGATCGTTCAAAAAATGTCAAAGAAGCGAGAAGAAAAAAATTAAGTTGAAAGAAGAAAGGAGAATAAGAAGAAATTACTGGTGAGGAATAATCGTCTTTTGTTATCTTCTTTTTAATAAATCCACTAAAAAAATCTAACCATGCAACTCAACTTAAACGAATAAAGGAACATACGACCCAATATCCAATTTTTTAATGTTTTGGAAAAGAAATAAAAATGTAAGTTCCCACCACAGTGTAATACAAAAAAAATTTAAATAAGTTCAAATGAAAAGAAAATAATTTTTGAACAAAAAAAAGAGATTTATTTTCATCGAGAAATTGAAGTGAGATTGGAGTACTGTAGAAATTGAAGTGCAAAGATAAATCTTGTGAAATCGGAATTCTCTATTAATTCTAGGATTAGAAATTTTTGCTTCCGTCTACATTGACTGTGATTTATTTGAAAACAAACTAATCGAAGAGAGGTAGTGGAATTTTTAAAAGCAAACAAACTCTCGATTCAAACAACTCAATAGTGACAATGAATCATCAAACTTAAGGGTTTCAGATTCTTTTTTTTCATTTTTCTCTCTTTTTTTCTTTAAATCAAACATTGGTTTCCAGAGGGAGGGGGCAAGTGAGTGAAATTGCTTGAATATCAAGTCAAGAAAATTACTGGAAAATATTGACGTCGACGAAATTTAATAAAAATTTCAAGTTATAATCAACATCTCGTGTTGTTGTTCTCTTCAATTAGGTGAGTGTTAAAATAAAATTTTTCACTAAAATAAATACTTGAACAAAAGTAATCTTTGATTTTTTCATTTTGCAAAGTTTAATTAAATATAGGAAATTGCTTAATAGGTAAAAGTAGAAAAAATTTGTACTACAAATTCCGCTAGTTGTTCCATTTTTTCAAAAACTTGATTATTATTTATTATTTATTAGATAGTGAAATTTCATTTCATTTTTTTTATGTTTTTTAATTGTTTAGATTTAAAAAAAAATTTTTTGATACAAGTAATTAAAAATAAGGGTAAAAATATATATGAAGGTATTTTAGTTTTAAAATATGCATATATGAATAAAAAACCGAATGTTTTTATCATTTAAAATATAAATATTAATTCTGTATAAAATTTTTGTAAAAAATTTTATGGAAAAAACTATAAATGTGTTGTTACAACCACAAACAGTGATCGATAAATATAAAGTTTTATACTATACAAATTAACGCAGACGAAAGTAATCTTTATTTTTTCCCTTTTGAGGCTAAAATGTTCTTTTTCCAATTAATTTTTTGCTTCTAATAATTGTTTTATTTATTTGTTTTTATTTGCAAAAATAACTGGTGTATTAAAAATCGTCATTGCCTATAAATTCTAATTATTAACTATAATTATTATTTTTTCATTATTTATTATTATATATTATTTTTTTATTATTATTTTTCTATTTGTTTTAGTATTAACAGATGCTAAAAAGAAAAACTTACAAAAAAGGAATTGTTAGGTAGGGGAGGGTGGTCCCCTACCGACCCTCTAAAGTGCAAAGGATAAAAATGTGCCAAAAATGTGTATCTTTGTTTTCGTTAAAATTTTTTTGAGTAAAGGAACTATTTTCCAATGTTTTCTGACGGTTGCCGAGGTTTCTGATTGTCATTCATGAAAGATCTAAACAAATCGAAAATTTACGTTTTTAACTTTCTCAAAATGGGTGGTCCGAAACCGACCCCCCTCCCTCATGGTCTGTAACCTACTTCCATTATTTTGGGGGGAAATCTCAAGAAAAATTAAGATATCAAATTCTGATAGTAATTATTAAAATAAAATTCAACAGTCTGAAATGAATTACTGTTAAATTATTTTGACTCAATTTAAATACACTTTTGGACCCTTTTTCTGAACAAAAAGGTAAATAAATGAATCATTAGTAACTTTACTCTGAAATTATCTATGTTTATAATTATTTAACTGCTTCCAAAGATGTCGAAAAGTACAACGTTTCTTAATTCATATCGCCATGTCAAGAACATTTTACAACTGACAATGAATAAAATATTTCACCAAAAGAGAATTAAAGTTAAGTAATATGTGCTGTGATTGCTAGTAAAATATTTTATAAATTCCTAAAAAATAAAAGTAAATATGCAAAACCTATCCTCACTTCATGTGAACAATAAGAAAGAAGAGAATAAACAATTACAATGTAAAAATATGGGGGTCGGGTTGGGACCACCCCTTGAGGGTCGGTTTCGGACCACCCCCACTATTTTCACATATTGTTTTGCCAATCACTTATATCAATAGAATCAATTTAATTTGAATGTTGTGCGTTGAAGTTAAGGTCATACACAATCAAAATTAATTTCGTTAAAATTTTCCTGTAGGGTAAGTCCAGGGTAGATGGCCATAGTTTTTTCAAAGTACTGTAAAAATTATGAAAAAGCGTTTTTTGTCTAAACTTTTATTGGTAATTGAATATTGAACACTTCACTTTAAAAAAACGAAACATAAAATAAAATATTTTCATAGCTACAATCTTAAAATTTACATTTTCGAAAAAGTGCATTCGGCCATCTCTCCCGGAATGTCCGGGTGAGATGGCCACATGTGTGCGGGAGAGATGGCCACTATCTATAATTTTTTAATTTTAACTTAAATTTAATTTCTAATCGTCCACATTACTTTCCTCTTTTTCTTGTCGTATTTTGAACATTTTTCATGACATTCAGTACAGTTCTTATGTACCCAACAATTTCAAATATTGCACTTAATCCAATCTTCAATTAACGTTGTTTGATTGTAACTTTTGCGTCAACCTACAAATAAATCTCCATCTCTGGTGTCTATTGGATCAATTATTTTATTCTCAGACATTTTTAATTTGTTTTTTATTAATATTTCTTAAGTATATAACATTAACATCAAAAAATTTTAATAAAAGTCATCAGTGGCCATCTTACCCAATAATTAATGATAAAAGTAAACATAAAAATATTAAATAAATAAAATAATTTTCCCTTTCATTTTTTGTATATATTGAAGCGTGGGTTATGCACTACGCATTAAGATTTAAAATTTAAAATTATATTAAAAAATAACAATATGGTGACAAGAAATAAAAAATTTTCAACTTATTTTAGACCCGTGCAAAAAAAATAAACAAGGATTACACTTACAGTTTTATTATTTTTCATCAATTTATTGTTTAGATTTAATATGAATCACAGAAGGTTGAAGAATACCCCATAATAAGTGATATTTCTTTAGAAATTCTGTAAAATATTTGAACTGGCCAACTCTCCCGTATGGCCATCTCCCCCGAACTTACCCTATTCAAAAAACACTATTAGCTCCAATTCCGTATATGTCAAAAATTAATTTAACCAATGCTAAAATATAATATTGCTTGAATCTCCAAAATGAAATCAAACGCATTGATAAAACCTGTGGCCCAGTTGTTGGTGTTGTGAAAGTATTCGATTGATAAGGGGGTCGGTATGGTTCGAGAGGTCGGTATGGGACTACCCGCCCCTATTATAATTAATTATACTATTGTTATTATTATTATTAATATATTTTTTATTAAATTATTGTTATTAAACGATACATACTATTACTAAAATGATTAATTATTATTAAATATTATTAAATAATACATACTATTATATTAAACTGATACATTTATTTAATTATGTTTTAAGTAAACAAAAACCAGAATTTTTGAAAAGTTGTAAATTTTCCAAAAATTTTATTTCTATAGAGCTACTGAAATATTGTAAATAATAACCATATGATAAAAATGATTCATAGCATTAAAATATTAATAAAAAAGTGATCAAAGGCCTTTTTTATTTATCTTTTTTCCACCAAAGAAAAATACGACGATATTACTATGAAAGCAATGAAAAAATGTTCCATGTATGAAATTCTGTTCATTCTGCGTAAAAATATGCAGTTCACTTCACGTGACTTATTTTTGAAAATGCTTTTATTGGATAAGAGGAGAAATGTTTTTGCTCATTTATATAGATTATTCTCTTCCCCCCCTCTACTAGATGGATTTGATGTCTGAGAACCACCAAAAAAACAAATGTAATTTATTCAAATAATCGAATACTTGTCTATTAGCAAATAAATATTTACTTGAAACAAACGATTTTTATTTAGTAGAGAAAAAATTTTTCACTTGGAACTGCGATTGGTTTCTATAGAATAGCGAAAGTATTGATATAGAATTCAGAAAAATTAATTAAAGCTTCAAATACTAAAATTCTTGGTTTAAATAAAAAGAAATATTTATAAAAAATATTAAATATTTTTTTGATATTAGGAAAGTAGGATATTCGAATCAATTTCTTTTTCGCAATTTTCATACAAATTAGACTTTACATTTTTTTACACATTAAAATTCTAAACGCTCGAAAATGGGATACGAAGCCCAAGCTACTCCTAATCTATGCACCGAAGTCTAATACGCTAACCACTACGCTATTCGCTCGCATGCGGATGTGAGCATACTATAATGTCGATATACAATACCGCTACAAAGCAAACAAGTTTTGCAACTTATATACAACAATAAATAATAATTTTACAAATATTTTAGAATATTTTAGCATTTTATGAATATTAGGGGAGAGTGGCGCAAACCGAACCCCCTCAATATTTCCGAAATGGCGAAATTGTCAAAAGTGCTATTTAGAAATTTGAAACAACCTTGTGTAGTATACCTTATTTTTTCAATTTGACATTTTTTACTTTTGTTTGTGCAACGCTGGGAGCAAAAGTTTTTTTTAGTTTTTTTCTACACTTTTCCGAATTTTTTCTTAAGGAAATTCTGAGGAAATCGTGTAATATTTCCAAATACACGGAGAAAAATGAAAAATTAATTTATGCAGTCAGTATAATACTCCTTTATAGAATAATATGTGACAGGTACACACTATAAGTATTAGAAGTTTCATAGCTGAACAGTTTGGGACTCAACACAATTTATCCCACTCATCAGCTTAAACAAGACTGTTTATATAGTCTAAGAGGGAATTTATATTATTATATTTATTTCATATTTATATTATTTTATATAAAATTGACGAAGTGAATAAAAGGAAACACTTGTTTCGCGTCGGCCATTTATTTTGACAGGTTCCGCACCTGCGTTCCTTTACTGTGAAAATTTCGAAGTAGGGGACTGAGTCCAGTTTCTCTACTATGCACACTGCAGCGCGCCTTTGATACCGCCAATTTTGGGCTGTAACGATACCAGCGAGTTTTGGACCCTTGTTAACTAAGTTTCCAAAAACTCGAAAAAAATGGGAATGTAGGGATCGAATTTACAAAGGAAGAAAATCTCGGACCCTCCGTGAGTTTCCAAAGCTTTCTCTAGTTGGGGAAATAATTTGATGCGCAAACAAAACTAAAGTAATAATAAATAAAGAATTTAAAGAAATTATTGGGAAAGGGTTTTTAATTTCTGGACCCTGCGCGAGTTTCCAAAAATCGACAGAGAAAAAAAAGAAATGTCAGTTTCGGGACCCTCGGGGAGTTTCCATGAAGCTGTAATTTCTCTTTGTTAAGGAAAAAGGACGGAGAATAAAAGAAAAACACAACCTCGGACCCTCCGAGAGTTTCCGAAGTTTGTGTTACTAGGGAAAAGGGAAGTTTAAAAATTTTGGACCCTCCGAAAGTTTCTAAAAATTCTTAGAGGAAACGTAAAAGAGAAAGAGAAAATTTTGGACCCTCGCACGAGTTTCCAAAAATTTGAGGTGGATGAAAGAAAAAATAAATAAAGCACGAAGCACGTTGAATAAAACTCACAAGTTAAATGAATGGGATAAGTAAAAGTTGGATATTAACTGAAATTATTTAAAAAGTCAAAACAGATGAATTTATTTTATCGGGAACACTGTTTGCGGGAGTTGGGATAGGTGCAACCGTTCAGGCTGGTAGCTCGGAAAGAAGTAACGATGAGAGCTCTGTCTTCAAGCTCTGTAATGCCGTTGAGTGGGGAAAGTTTGCACGGTGGGAGCGAGCGACGCTCCAATTGGCTGACGCGGCCTAGTGCGACCAGCTGATGCCGCATTCCTGCGATTCGGAATCTTCGCTTATACACTGGAACTCCCAAGAGAGTCACTCGCATTTGACGATCATTGATCATGACTTGACTATTCGCGACTTGATTCGGATATTTGATTTCGGATTTTTTTCTGACTTCGACTGATCATTGATTCGCGAATGACGAGTCACGTTGAGAGTATTATTGACGATCATTGATTTTCGGATGATTTTCGATTCCTGATTTCGACTGTGTGTTTGTGTTTTCCTTGGAATATATCCAGAACAGTGTCAAAGTGTACTACCACCTGGCGAAGGCGTGTGGCGCGCGCTAGGAGTGAAAATGGGGCAGAGCCCGAATATCGATAAAGTACTTAGCAAGAAACGAAAACTTTCGAATGAAAAGAGCAAAGATGAAACACATGGAGGATCGATCCCTACTTCGAATAGATTTGGCGTACTCGAAACTGACGACAAGGACAGCAGCATGGAAGAAGAAAACTGCATGGATGACGAAACAGAAGCATCAAAATCCAAAAGATTGCCTCCAATAGTCATAACGGAAAAGATAGTCGATTATATGAAATGCATAAAAACAATCTCAAGTGCCTGCAAGGACAAAAACACCAGGATAGATTACAATCCAAAGGAACTAAAAGTCTATCCCGCCTCAAAGGAAGAGCAGGGCGAACTAATCAAGCTCCTCAGGGAAATGAACATGTCATTTTACACGTATGCTACAAAGAACGAAAGACCGAAGCATATTGTGGCAAAAAAATTGCCAGCCCTTCCAACAGCTGAAATAATGGAGGATCTCCTGCTCCAGGGAATTCCAAGCGAAAGAGTTTCCATACTCAGGAAAAAGAAAAACGACGACGCACCTGAAGTGAATCCGATCTATATAATAACGCTCAAAAAAGAAATAGACTTGAAGGAAGTGTGGGCCATTAAATACGTGTGTCGTGTTAAAGTGAAGTGGGAAAAGTATAAAAACTCACGCAAAGTGACTCAGTGCCGAAACTGCCAAAACTTCGGCCATGGCAGCACGTTCTGCAGAAATAAACCGAGGTGTGTGAAGTGCGATAGACCCCACTTAACAAAAGATTGTGACAAATCACTCAACGACCCACCAAAGTGTACAAATTGCGGTGGAGAACATCCGGCAAATTATTCTAAGTGTGTAGTCTATTTGAAACATGTAGAAAGAATGCTGCTGAGGAGAAATGACAAGTTTCAACTTAGAAACGATAAACGACTGGAGAGTGGGAAAGCACTCCCCCCTACGCTGACAACCAAAGAGTTTCCACCTCTCAGGACTGCTGCACCTACTCGAGCGCCAGCCTGGACGAATGCTGTGAATCTTGGGAAAAACGACGCACTTTCTGAGATAGTTAACATCCACAACTATCAAAACCTCATGACAAATTCCAAAAACCAAATGACAACGCACGAGAGATATGCGGAGACAACGCACGAGAAACATGCGGAGACAACGCACGAGCACACTTCTCCTGAGACAACGCACGCGAGAGCAGCTGAAAGTGCACTACAGCAACAAACAGAACTACATAATCTCTTCCACGAAATAAACAAACTATTCTCAATATGTAACGTAAGTAGAATGCTGAGAACTGTTAAATTATTAAATGAAAAACTAATTAATTGTCGCACAGACATAGAAAGACTTGAAGCCTTTTGTTTAGTTAGCAATGGATTATAGAAAACTTAGTAAAAAAATTTCAATTGGCCATTGGAACTCCAATGGTATCTATAACAATAAATCAGAATTAACCCAATTTTTATCTGAATATGATCTCGATTTGATGTTGCTTAATGAAACTAAAATTCCAAGCATAAAGAAATTTAAAATAAACGGCTATACTTGTGTTCGTAAAGATAGGGATAATCTGGGACGTGGTGGGGGTCTAATGATATTGATTAAAAATCATATTAATTTCACTGAACTCCCCACAAATACTAAAAGCTTTGAATCCCTAGGAATCAAAATAAATAATGAAGCCTTCTTTGCAACATACATACCCCCACAACAACAAATTGACATTGAGGACATGAACTCATTGTTTAAAAGTGCAAATAAAGTCTTTCTATATGGAGATCTAAACGCCAAAAATACTCTCTGGAATTGCAAAAGAACAAATAAAAAAGGGAAAACTATTCTAAATTTTGCCATGAAATACATGTATACTATCTTATATCCTAACAATTTTACCCTCTATCCTTACAATGACACTACTCCAAGCACGGTCGACATAGGTCTCACAAAAAATATAAACAGCGTAATCACGGTAGATGTCTTAAACGAATTAAACTCAGACCACATGCCAGTAATCATTAATATTCAAAGAGACGCCCCACTCCCTACAAACACCAAAAATTTCCTTAATTATAAAAAAGCAAACTGGACAAAATTTCGTAACCTACTAAATCATAATATTGTCATAAACCCAAATTTAAATTCGGCATCTGAAATAGACTACACTGTCGACTCACTCACCTGTGCCATCAACAATGCCATATCACAGTCTATCCCAATACACAGACCCTTCAGGGACAAAATTAGTCTTCCCCCTCAAATTAAAGAATTAATTAAAATTAGAAACAAGCTTCGCAAAATTCATATTCAAAACAGAAGTCAGAATGTTAAAAAAATCAGAAATAAACTCTCAAATATAATAAAAAGAAAAATTGCTATACATAATAACGAATCCTGGAAGTCTAAACTTGAGTCCCTGAAGACCACAGACAAATCACTGTGGAAAATGGCGCGCTGTTTTTCCAAACAAAACACACACACTATACCAACCCTACATGGTCAAAGCGGACTAAAAACTGACGACGCAGAAAAGGCAGAGGAATTAGCAAATTGCTTTGAGCAAGAGCATTTTCTTACGACAGATATGAGTGACGAGAGCACAAGACGGACTGTCACTAGAGACTATTGTAGGGTACTTACTACTCAACTAAATGTAGACGACATAGTGTTATCAAGCCCCCGTGAAATTTCCAGGGCCATCAAAAAACTAAAGCCTAAGAAGGCACCGGGACTTGATAATATCCAAAATATAGTCTTAAAACAACTACCAAAGAAAGCCATAGTTCAATTAAATTATATTTTTAACTCCTGTTTGAAAAAATCATATTTTCCAGTCAAATGGAAAAAAGCTAACATACTCCCGATTTTAAAACCTAATAAAGATAAAATATTTCCTCAAAGCTACAGACCCATTAGTTTACTAACGACTTTTAGCAAACTTTTCGAAAAAATAATTTACAATAGAATTGCCAAATTTGAACAACTAAACAAAATTATCCAGCCTCAACAATATGGCTTTCGACCGAATAGAAGTACCACTCAACAACTATTTAGACTAACAAACTACATTAGCACTGAATTCAACAAAAACAAACACACTGCAATGGTATTGCTTGATATGGCTAAAGCCTTTGACACAGTTTGGCAAAAATCTCTTATACACAAATTAAATAAATTCAAATTTCCATTATATTTGCTCAAAATAATTCAAAATTATCTCAGAAATAGAACTTTTGTAGTCTCAATAAAAAATGTCAAATCATCTGAAAAATCTGTAGTTGCTGGCGTGCCGCAAGGAGGTATTCTTGCCCCTTGTCTTTTCCTCTACTACACGAGTAATCTACCCACACACAAATGTGTAAAAGTGGCATTTTTTTCAGACGATACTGCCCTCTATTACTCTATTTTGAGAAAATGGTTAGCTATGAAACATATACAAGAGTATCTCAAAATTGTGGTTAAATACTATGAAAAATGGAAATTCAAAATAAATAGTGATAAAACCGAGCTGATAGTTTTCTCAAACGCAATAAAGGAGGAAAAGAAAAAACAAGATGTCATCATTGACGACACTATAATCGATATCAAAGCAAAGGTTAAATATTTGGGTTATCACCTAGACCACAAACTCTCGCATAATCACCATATTAAGGAAATTAAAAAAAAAGCATATAGTGTAGCTATAATGTTATACTATTTAATAGGTAGGACAAGCACTCTCTCCTTAAAAAATAAATTAATTTTATACAAACAAATTATAAGACCGGTCCTACTCTATGCAGCTGCAATTTGGTCGAATACAAGCGAAACTCAATACAGAGGGCTTCAAGTACTTCATAATAAAATACTTAGAGACATAGTAAAGGCTAGTCCAAAGACTTCAAATAAGACTGTGCACAAAATCTGTGATATTGAACTAATCAAAGATTATATTTTTATACAAACAAAAAATTTCTATAACAATATTAAACTTATAGATGAGTTAAAAGAGGAACTAATCATTTACAATAATAAAAATCAATTCCCCTTTAGAACTACTTATAAACTACCTTATGATATTTTATTACGTGATCTAAATTGAATGTCTCAGCATTCTGCTTTTGTTTTTTATAGTATTATCTTTTATTGTCTTGTTATCTATTTTTTAAGTTTATTTATTCCACCCAAACCAAAACTACTTAGTTTTTTACATTATTTTTACTAAAACAAACTTATCTCATATTTTATCCAACTATAGAATTTACAAACATTACATTCCATTACACAACAAATTAGGAGACAAAATTTCATAACATGAAATGGACCTAGGAAAACACAAAACAAATAAACAACTGTAGTTTCTTGCATATACATACAATAAAGAGTTTATTTAAAAAAAAAAAAAAGAGTCACTCGCAGAGTCTTATGTGACTCTCTTGGAGAGTGACCTTGACCTTTCAAAAATGAAAACATTAAGGGCCGTAGGGTCTATGAAAAGAATATTTGTACGTTAACATGAAAGGGACCCATTCATTCTATTTATAATTTATGTATAATACATGGTTATAATTTTTTTTTCAAATTTATATTATAAGTTCAACAAATTTTATTAATACGAAAAGAAAAATTTACATGTTAACATTTGTTCAATTTTTTCTTCTGATGTAAATATATTCTAAAATCATAATGAAATCAATAAATTTTCAAGTACACATTTTTTTTTATTTATAATTTAAAACTTGAAAAATAATAATTTGATTTAAAAGATGAATCATTTTTTAGATAACAAAATTGATAATTCAAAAGTATTTTTTATTTTAGTTAAACTAATATTATTTTTCCGATATTTAGTTCAATTTTATGATACTATAATTAGACAATATGAAATGGAGAAACGAATTTCATATTTGAATAAAATATATTATTTTCATTAATTAAAAATGAATACAGTTTTCTCAAAAATATTAAATTAGTATTGGATCAAATCATTACCAAAAATTCTGATCACAGTATAATTTTAAAAAATGTTTAGTATAAATTCTTTTCGGTTTGATAAATTTTATGTAACAGTAAAAAAAATTTAAAACAAAAAATCTACAAAAATGGTTTTAAATATGTAAATAATCAGGCCCTTAAAGGAACACTTACTCCTGCTTTTCGTTAGCTGATTTTTATCCCTCCCATCTGTACCCCCCTGACGTCTTTAAGAGCAGCGACCACAGCTGGTGACTCTCTTGGGTCGGACTCTCTTGGGAGTTCCAGTGTACTCGTGGTGACGGAAAAATAAAATTAGCTTTCGCGAAGAATTGAAAAATTATCATTTGTTAATTTGTCGATTATCACCTTATAATCGTCGCTTGTGACATTTGGAACTAAGGCCCTCCATACACTACGCAATACCCTAAGTCTTCGGTTTTGAAAGTACACACCTTAGGAATATTTACCACCAAAAACTTTTATTTTGCAAAGCGTTTCTTTTTGACAAACATTTATTCTCAAAATAGGCCTGTGGGGCAAACCGGACCGTTATCGGTGGGGCAAACCGGCCATAGGATATTTCCATTGAATTAAAGTTTCATAAAAATTATTTAAAAAAAAGGTTTCTTTCATTAAAATATTTACTTACAATAAAAAATAATTGTCTTCTAATGAGAATTTGACCCTTTAATATTGTTTCTCTGATAATGACAAACATTTTTATTTTTTTATTTAATAAAATCTTTATTTAATTAAAATTCAATCCCGAATTATTATTTTCATTACTACAACCATTGTTTACATGATTCTTTATGTTTTTGCTTCCTCGTGAGGAAGCTTTGTAGTCGTTTAATTTACAAAATTTTTAAAAATCCTTTTGACAAATTTTCTTCTATATGGGACTATGTTATATAAGACCCTGAACAATTGTCCGGATGTATGTATGTGTGTGTGTGTGGATCCCGTTTTTTGTGAACACGATAACTCGAAGAGGTTTCAACGAATTCGGCTGAAAATTGCTAGGAATATTTATCATAAAAATATCTCGAAATGGATTGATGGACATTAAAAAATCTATAAAAAAATATTTTTTATTACATTTTTCAAAAAAAATTTTTTAAATTGAATATTGAAGTTAATATACAATAAAATCTTCTTCTTTGCATCAAGACGAATCGATTGGTATATATAAAGTATAAATTGTATGAGAGTTTATAGAGGTAATGACAATTAAAGCAAAAAATTACCTTTTTTTATCAAAAATTTAGTTCTTTCATCAAAATTATATTCCAGTACAATAAGATTTTACTCATTTTTTTCAATAATCTTATCCGTTGCATTAAAACGGATCGATTGGTATATATAAAGTATATATTTTATTTGAATTTATAGAATTAAACATAATTAAAACCAAAAATTCGCACTTTTATTAGAAATTTATTTCCCCAGTAGCACGTAATATTACAGCAATATTGAGAGAACTTCCCTAACATTACCAATATTGCCTTAATATTACCAATGGTTCTAGAATCATGTTGTAATGTTAGTAATATTACGTGCTACTGGGGTTCCTTCTTAAAAATTATGTTGCTTTATAATAAAATGTTAATCTAGACTTAAAAACAAACTAAAAATCTTTATTTCATCAAGACGAATCGATTGATGTATAAAAAGAATATATTTTATTAGCATTAATAGAATTAAATAAAGTGAAAAAATTCACTTTAAACCAAATTTTTTGCTTATCGTAAAGAGGAAGCAAAATGTTCATGTAATGAACATCTTAATTCACAACTTGTTTATGATTATAGATTATGTAAATGCAATATTATAAATAAAAAACCAAACGGTCCGGTTTACCCCAGGGGGTGGGGCAAACCGGACCGTTTGCAAAATTTTGTTAAGTTAACACAGCAACTAAACAATAAAAGATGAAGTATAGGTGTGTCTGGGAAAAAGTTGCGCAATTAAATGATCTTTCAAACAAGCCATCGAAAAATGAAACCGTTAGGGGGTACGGTTTGCCCCACTCTCCCCTATGTAAATAAATCTAGTGTTTTAATACAATATTTTTAAATTTTAATTTTTTCAATTATTCTATTATTATTATAATTATTTATTATTTTTTTATTATTAATTTTTTTATATTGATAAATAATTAGCTGTATACTTTATTTATAATTATTAAAGAAATTTGAATATAACAAAAAATTCTATTCTTTAATGTATTTGTTAATAAATAAATAAAAAATATAATTAAAACCTATTTTTCAAATTCATTACTTTTTACAATTAAATTTTATATTCTTGTATTGATAATTCTTTTCTTAATATTTAAACTTTAAACAATTTTTCTATAAAAATGTTTTACAACATAATGGATTAAAATTTTTTATTACTATAATTATTATTTTATTCATTTTAATTTATTAATTTTTATTGAAAACAATAAAACTATAGCTAAATTTTTGCATTGAAAAAATCTGTTTCTGAAGATTCTAAATAATGTGTTAATTAAAAAAAAAAATTTCCTATAAAACATTAAATTGTTTTAAAAAACAATGACAATAACCATATTCTTAGCATATTATTATTAATTGAATTCTTAATAATAACAATATAAATGATATTATTTAAATTTTCCCAGAATTTTTCATGAAACAATTGTCAACTCATTAGTAAAGGCCTAAGCACAACTGCTTCGCGAACGCAGAGCATGAGTATTTTGTACAACCAGGTACAAAAATTTTTTGTCAAAAAATTTCCATTTCACTAAATTTCTAATAAAACTTTTTTATTTAAAGGAATCAATTTAATTCCTTTTCTGACAGTCACCTTAGACCTCTAGCTTGAAATTCGTACACATATATTTCAATAATATGCACATGGACAAATGTTATGAGGCAAAAACAAAAGGGTGCCCACAACCGGCGCACTTCCATTATGTAAATAATTTAGATAAAACAAATTTTCTTTATTTATATTTGTTAAAAAGGTGTTAATTTACTTGTATAAATTGATAATTACGTTAACGTACCTCTTGTGATTTTTTCACTTCTTTTAGGAGGTGTTTATTATTTAATAATAACAGTTAATTAACTATATACAATTTTTTATAACTGGCAAAGGTTACAGAAGAAGGGAAGCATATGTTTTTTCTTTGTTGAATCGTAAATTGTAGTAATTAATTGTTTTATTAAATTCTGTAGGTGCGGGCAAAATGGGGTAGGGAAGAGTTGGTCAAGACGGGGTTCACAAATTAAGCAAAAGAAAAGAGAAATAAGAGAAATTAAGAAAACTACTTAAATCAAGACTGAATAAAATAAGAGTGACCAAAAAGAAGAAAGCTTGTAAGGTTAAACCATCAATTAGCGATAGTAAAGTGGAAAATACACATTGTCTCTATTGTAATGGTTATTATTTAGACTCAAATGAAGGCTGCTTGTTCTATCTGCAGCCAATGGGTTCACTGCAGTTGTGCTGTTGTCGATGACGAAGATAAAGATGCAACCTTTACTTGTAAAATTTGTCGACAGAAATAGGTTGCTTTCTTGAGTACCACATCTTACCCCATCTTATCCGCCGGTGGGGCAAGAAAGGGAGATTTGCAATTTTTTCCATATTATTAATTTTAAGCTTTTTTAAGAAACAGATGGCCTTTGTATGTCTTTATTACGAAAGACTGACTTCCAAATATGATAATTAAAAAAAATAATAAAGTCTATATTCGATCATTTTCGTTTTTTTTGCGCTTTCAACCGTCGTGCCCTACTCTCTCCTATCTTTTTTATTTTTTATAGACTCGAATTTAATCGAATACTCGAAATTTTTTGTACATACTAACTTACTCACTTTCTGACTAACTTGCGAACTTAATTACTTATAACTTAAATAAGTTAGAAACTTTATTACTAATTAACATACTAACTTACTTGCTTAACTTAGTTACTAACTAACATACTATCTATAGTTAGTATGATAGTAAGTAACAAATATTGTTAGTAAGTTAGTTCGTAAACAAGTTAACTAGTTAGAATGTTAGATAGTTAGTTGCTAAGCAACACTTTTGGCATCAATTTGATATCTGCAGAAAAACTGTTAATCTGTAATAATATAAAATTATTTTTTTAGAGTGTATCAATTTTTGAATAGGAAAAAGAATGGGGGTTTTTTTTAATGGAATACTGTCACGTGTGCTGGGGTTTTACCTAGATGAAAATGAAAGATTGTGGGGGATGATAACAATTCACCAGTCTGCTTCAAGTCTGAACAAGCAACGAGACCGCGTGACTTGAAAAATTTGGCACTATAAATCATTATAATCGTCCACAGCCAGTCCAGGGCGATAAAACGTTCAACGCCAACAGTTAAAACTGAACAAGAGCTTCCATCAGCAAAATCACTATTCATTCACTCGTAAATAAACATCTCTTTTATACGTTTAATAAAATATAAGAAAAAAATGTCTATTTTTGTTCAATTCAATTATTTTCTAAAATATTACAACTCATCGCAGAATTTCAATTATTTTTAATACAATTTTAATCGAATTCCATGAAAATTATAACTATATATTCAAAAAATTTTTATTTAAATTCATAAAAATTCAATTATTTAAAAATTTATTAATAAAATTCTTTATAAGAATCTAATTTTGAAAAACAATTAATTATTTAATAAATTGTTTTTTATCAAATAAAAATTAATTTGAAAATTATTTTCAGTCAATGTTTTAGATAATACAATTTGAATTTTTAAGAATTTACTATTAATTGCAATTTTTATTAATAATAGAATTTTCAAAAAAGTTTAAAATTGAAAATCTAAATTTCACAGATTCTCTTACTCTTGTCTTCAGCAGGATTGACAATAATAAATGAAGAACAAAACTATATCACAGTAATATATTCGGCGAACAATCACTTTATCATAGAAATATTAAATAAAAATATTGTTTTCAATAAACAAAAAGATTGCACTGTAAAAAACTTTATTTCTTAAATCCGATACATTGTATTTATGGCGAATTAAAAAAAGTAATGGTAAATTTATATATTAAATGTCAAGAAATTTATCAATCCTCCAAGTCAAGTATTAAAACAAAAAATATTAAAACTCAATTTTACGTTTCGACAGCCCTGCTGTCCTCATCAGAAATCTGAAAATATTTATTTAAATTTAAAATATTATTACAAAATTAGGATATAACATTATAAGAAACATAAATTAATAAATGAAAAATTTTACCGCAAATTAATTTAGATTTTGTGCGAACAACACAACCGGCTTAAGTTGACTGACAAATATTATAAATATAAATGTATAAAAGTACGAAATCAAGGGTCAGTGAACTTATTATAAAACAAAGCTGTCAATCATCGAAGAAATACAATCAATAAGTGTCAATGAATACACACACACACTCAACTACTTGACATAGAGATCGAGTATTGATTTCTGAAAATTAAAATTTGAATTTTTAAAAAAAGTTTTATAATGTTGATTTAGATTGTTAGTGTCATCTTTTTTATTAAGCGATTTTTTATGTGAGTTAATATGAATCATTTCGGAAATCAACCTCTTTTTCCAAACTGGTTCATTGTCGAGAATTTGAAATTTGTTGTAGTCAAAATCATGTTTAAAACTATTCTTATGTTGGAAAATTACATTTGTTTTTGACTTCATGTGTTCCGTTATTCTTTTTTTAATCATCCTTTTAGACTCTCCAATGTAGCAAACTGAACAATTATTACAATTAAGTTTATATACACAGTTCGTCCTATAGCATTTTTTTGTTACATCTTTTCCTTTCTTAATATGATTATTATTATGCATGTTACAAGGAATGGTTGTTATATTGTTTTGACGTAACAATGAAGAAGTATCTTCATAAAAACCATTGACATAGGGTAAGCAAATCTTTTTTAATCGACGATAGATAGATTCTCGACAATGAACCAGTTTGGAAAAAGAGATTGATTTCCGAAATGATTCATATTAACTTACATAAAAAATCGCTTAATAAAAAAGATGACACTAACAATCTAAATCAACATTATAAAACTTTTTTTAAAAAATTCAAATTTTAATTTTCAGAAATCAATACTTGATCTCTGTGTCAAGTAGTTGAGTGTGTGTGTATTCATTGACACTTATTGATTGTATTTCTTCGATGATTGACACCTTTGTTTTGTAATAAGTTCACTGACCCTTGATTTCGTACTTTTATACATTTATATTTATAATATTTGTCAGTCAACTTAAGCCGGTTGTGTTATTCGCACAAAATCTAAATTAATTTGCGGTAAAATTTTTCATTTATTAATTTATGTTTCTTATAATGTTATATCCTAATTTTGTAATAATATTTTAAATTTTAATAAATATTTTCAGTTGTCTGATGAGGACAGCAGGGCTGTCGAAACGTAAAATTGAGTTTTAATATTTTTTGTTTTAATACTTAACTTGGAGGATTGATAAATTTCTTGACATTTAATATTATCTTTTACCGAGTGATAAATTCTACTTCTTAATGGTAAATTTATATATTTGAATTGCTAAAGAACTTATCGATTACTGTAAGGAAATAAATATTTCACATAATATAAGTTTTTATTTTTAATAGGTTATTTTCTCTAAAAAGTCAATAAAAAATTACCAACATAACAAAAAAAGTATTTATAATTTAAGTGGAATTTTCGATTGTCCATCTAGCGTCATCGTCATTATCCGTCACGCTGTCCAAAAACAAGTTTTTTGTTCTTTCTTTTCATTAAAAAATCAAATTTTATTTTTAAGTAAAAATTGTAACTAATTTTGTAATCTTCACAGTAAAAAGAAAGTTTTATTTTAAGGCAGAAAGGCAGTCTTAAATTAAGACACGACATTTTTAAGGCAGTTCATAAAGAATTTAAACAATATCCCAAATAGCACAAAAACATCCAGGAAACTTCCAGGAAGTTTTCAGGAAGTGTCTATGGGAAGCTTCCAGGAAGTTTCAATGGAAAGCTTCTAACCTGCGGACATTATTGTATTTTCTGGAAATTTACAGGAAGTTACCAAGGGAAGGTTCCCACGGGAAACTTCCTGGAAGTTTCCAGGGAGTTTTTGTGCTATGTAGGTAGATTTGGTATGATTTTATATAAGAGTGAGCAGTGTTGAATTTAAAGCTGATCTTAAATTAATATTTACTTTTTACTGTGTTTGGTTATTCGTCAGAATATTACGTTGATGCGATGCCTGACACGGAACGAAAAATTTTACAGTTGTAAGTTTAGTAGGTATGTCAATATGTACAGAGAATAAAATTTTCTTTGTTTAAGGTTAGCTTACCTGTAGATATTGATAAAAAAGTACTCAATGTTTTGAAAGAACTGGAAAATTTTCATGTGATTGATGTTTAGATTTAAGGCTTACTTAATTCTAAGACAATATCATTATTTAAATAGAAAAATAAATAATTTTTTGAATTGAATGATTCTTAAAAAAAAGTTATAAATAAATTTTTGAATAGTTCACCCCTAAAAAAATTCATTATTTACAAAAGAAATTGAATTCGGTACCTATTATATAACATAAATAAAAATATATGCCTTGAAACTGTATCTACTTAGCTAACTTTTAAGCTATAAATGTTGTTAATTTACTAAAGAAAAATAAAACCTTGGCGATTTTGGAAAAACAGCTGAATTTTTACTTAAAAAAAGTGGCCCCAAGTTGGCTACCATTCAAAAATTCACTTGAAAAATTAAGAAAATATTTGCAAAAATCAATGTAAGGTAATTTTATTTGAAATTAATTGTTTTTAGCTGATAATCACAGAATCAATGGTTGAAATTCTGGTTTTTGCTTATAAGAAGTCATTCTATAATATTGATAATTATTTATCATATTTCATACATGAAAAACTAAATTGTTATATTACTTATTATTAAATGTTCCAAACCGATAAAATTTACATTTTTCATAATATATTTTAATAAATATCACATTATAAAAGAATTCAAAAGTGATTTTACATAAAAACACATGGTGGACACCTTAAAACCAGGACAACATTTTTTAAAAACTACTAAAAAATTGCATAATTAACTTATAATTTTATCGATATTTATTTATAATATTATTGTATTATACGTTAGCAAAATTAACACAAAATTTAGAACTTTTAAACTCGTTTTTAACTATTACGTGCAATTAAAAAATCTATGTCAAATTTAACCAATTTGTTTACTTTTAGGTTTAAAGAAGGACCTATAACGGCACTATAAGACCATAATCGTGTCCGTAAAGTAAAATTCTTTTTTAGTGCTTTTTTTAATATCTCCTGTTATAATTTACTCTAACTTATTACTATGCAGTCATATTAAGAGAACATGATTTGAAAATAAAAATTAAAATAAATATAAAAAATAGTTAGGGGGTTGGCGCGCGAATATATATGTGACGGTCCACGACAAAACATACCTTAGCTCCCAAAAAATTCATGTCGAATTTTAATATTACTTTCTAGATTTTAAGTTCATCTTTCATGTACATAAGTCAAAAATACTTTTACTTATAGATTTTTTTGTTATGAATGTTCAAACATGAGCATAATTTGAACCAATCAGGAAGGCCCAGCTTCTAATACTTTTCCCGTAGAATTCATCCCACACAGCACCAAACATTTCCTAAAAGTCGACAGGACCTCGTTCAGAGAGGTTAGAAACATTGAGTGTCGATGTTCATGAGTGATTGTGTGAATGTTCAAATGTCCGCATAAACAGAATATTAAAATATATCAACCTTCATCAAAATATAAAATCCAAATATTTACTTCAGATGTTCAGTAAATATTGTATTAATATAGAATTCGATTTTCGCATAGTTATAAAAATTTCGTTTGATAATGATACACGTTTAAACCAATAATGTCAGAATATTGACAGAACATAGCAAGTAAATATTTGGAGTTTAATTTTTGCTAAAGGTTGATGTTTAATGTTCTGTTTATGTGGACATTTGAACATCCAAGGAATCTTTCATGAATATCGCCACTCAACGTTTTTAACCTCGCTGAATGAGGTTCTGTCGAGTTTCACCTTATAGCTGCAATAGACAAATTTTACAGGAAAGGCATTTAAACTAGAACCACTCTGATTGGTGAAGACGTTCCAATTAAATTCAGCCCCACTACTTATTACACATTGATAGTTGTCCGTGTTACACGAAGTTCACGAATTGTACGTGTATGGCCAGTGTAGTAGTATTCGAAAGTAGAGAGGCTCATTTTTAAACATTAATAACAAAAAAACCTGTAAGTAAAAATTATTTTTTACTTTTCTATATGAAAGAACAACTTAAAAACTATAGAATGATATAAGTAACTCTAAATTAATTTTTTACAGCTAAGGTCCCTTTCACCGTGGGGCATCACATATATATATATATATATATATATATATATATATATATATGGGCTATTCCATGTCAACCGGATCACTCGCAGAGCCAAAATTCAGCGTAACAGAATTATATATTCTAGGTATTAAATTGTTCGTACAACCAAGTTCTTTCGAATGCAATGTGGCCATTTTAAAAATTTCAAAATGGCGTCTCTATGTGACGCATATAATACACAAAATCCTTATTTGAAACGAGTAGATATGCAAATTAGGTAAAAGAAGACATTCTTATGCACTATACTTTGAAAAGAGAAAGAAATTCATGGTTAAATTTAAAGGAAGATAGTCTTATGTCAGTTTTATTAAAAGACGAAGTAAGGAACAGTAAGATTTTTAGACAAAGAGATTCTTATGGCAGTTGCAGTTGTGTAGAAAAGGATAAACAATTTTAGACGAAGAAGTTCTTATATTATTCTTTCTTGATAGAGAGAGAAAGGACTAGCGTTAAATCGTTAGTTTCTATTTTGAAAATATTACCTGAAAGAGAAAGTCCTCAAAGATTTTCTCAATAACGAAGACCCTATTGTTGAAAGGTTTGTATTGTCCATATTGTATACCTCGATTATACGGTATATATATATACATATATATATATATATATATATCGTTTGAGAATTATTACTCGGGGGTTTTTGGGGTTGCTGATTACGAACCCGATATTAGTTTTCAGAAATTCAAAATGGCGGATCCAAGATGGCGGATGTCAAAATTTATAATTGATCGGATTCGGTTGAAAATTGTTACTCGGGGGTTTTTTGATACGTCATTTTGAATTTTTGAAAACTAATATCGGATACGTAATCAGCGACCCCAAAAACCCCCGACCCCAGTAGCACGTAATATTACAGCAATATTGAGAGAACTTCCCTAACATTACCAATATTGCCTTAATATTATCAATGGTTCTAGAATCATGTTGTAATGTTAGTAATATTACGTGCTACTGGGGGAGTTACAATTTTCAAACGAATCCAAAACAATTTTAAAAAATCCATTAAAGCAACCCAAAAATACACATTTAGGGTAACTTCAACCTAATTTTTGGAAAAATTTTTTATTTTTTTTGTCTTACGGATATGAGTCTTGAAGTGGACAATTCAAGCTTCAATTTAAGTCTATGTAGAAGTTTCTGGCACGTCAGGTTTAGGAGAAAAAAATAGGATTGGCATGATACCTCGGATTTGACTTGAAAAACATGACATATCGTCGTTTGAGTTGAAGAACATGACACGTGGAAAACGAAAATTTTTTATTCAAATTTCGGTTGGTACCACTGACCGCGAATCTTAAAATGTCTCAAATCAATATAAACTGTATACAAAATTATTTAACCTATTTCTTCTTTGAATTGACATATTATGAAGCGAAAGCATTTGTTTCATAAAAGTTTTAAAGATTTGCCACATTTTAAAATTAGCCGTCAGTGGTATCAACTGAAAATTTAAAATAAAATTTTATTTTTCGACGTGCCTTGTTCTTCAACTCAAGCGACGATATGTCATGTTTTTCAAGTCAAATCCTAGGTATCATATTTTTCAACGCCAATCCGATGTATCATGTTTTTACACCCAGCAAGCGATTTTATAGTGCGAAGAATCTGAAATGGGCGCGCGTAGCGCGCAGAATTTGTACTAGTTAAATATTAATCCAACAATATTGTCAATAAAAGTCTTGTAAACCCCTAAATTACTGCCAAATATAATTTGTTTTATGTATATGTCATCCTAATTTATAAATAAAATCAATTCTTAGGTCAAAATTAAACGGACGATTTTTTAAAAATCGTTGATTTCTAATGAAACTTTCTACTCGGGGGGTTTTGGGGTCGCTGATCACTAATCTGAACTCAGATTTTCGAAATTCAAAATGGCGGATTCAATATGGCGACCAAGAAAAATTTAGAGACCATTATATTCGATTGAATCTTGTTATTTAGGGGTTTTTAGATCACCAAATTCAAATTTAGAGTCCGATTTTTAAAATACAATATGACGGTTTAAACATTCTGGATAACACAAATGCTTATAAGGGATTTTTGGTGTTGCTGATTACGAATCTGAAGTTACTTTTAATTAATTAATGTTTTTTGCTTAAAGGATTGAACTGTCGTCATTAGCGTTACCCGATGTACACTGCGGAGAAGTTGCACGATCGGATTTTGTACATCGTATAGCCCTTAAAAGGGCTGTTTGGTAAAACTACCTGAATTTTGGAAAAAATAAAGACATAAATCCTAGTGATAATCATTGTATAGCCCTTAAAAGGGCTGTTTGGTAAAACTGCCTGAATTAAAAAAAAAAATTAAAATCATAGTGGCAGTTTTACCAAACAGCCCTTTTAAGGGCTATACGATGTACAAAATCCGATCGTACAACTTCTCCGGAGTGTACATCGGGTAACGCCAATAACGACAGTTCAATCCTTTAAGCAAAAAACATTAATTAATTAAAAGTAACTTCAGATTCGTAATCAGCAATACCAAAAATCCCTTATAAGCATTTTGTTATCCAGAATGTTCAAACCGTCATATTGTATTTTAAAAATCGGACTCTAAATTTGAATTTGGTGACCTAAAAACCCCTAAATAAAATATTTTTTTACCTAGTCCAATATTTTCCGAGGGGGAGGGGGTTAAATTTTTGTGTTTTTCAGTACAATGCTTATTTCAATAATTTTTTACTCTTAAACAATTAAACATACAAATTTGACAAAGTACATTTTGGTAAGGTTTTTTCATGCTCTTTCGATTGGAAATAAGCATTTTGAAAAAAAAATTTTGACCTAAAAAAATCAAAATTAAAAATGAATTTCAATTTTTGGGGGAGAGAGATACAATTTTTTTTTTAAACGAAAGCTGAGGTTTTTTCCGAAAAGGACATATAAATGATAAAGTGGGACTAGAATGTTTAAACATTGAAAAAAAGAGTTTTCTACTCGCCGGAGCGCTCTAAACCCGGTTTTTAGCTCCGTTTAGGAGAAAATTCTGTTTTTCATTGTTTAAACATTCTAATCCCACTTTTTCATTTAT
Source organism: Leptopilina myrica (nomen nudum) (assembly GCA_032872475.1). NCBI lineage: Eukaryota > Metazoa > Arthropoda > Insecta > Hymenoptera > Figitidae > Leptopilina > Leptopilina myrica (nomen nudum). Next base: position 13,448,351 of record CM065467.1, read on the forward strand.
ATGTCCTTTTAGGAAAAAACCTCAGCTTTCGTTTAAAAAAAATCGGGTCTCTCCCCCCAAAATTGAAATTTATTTTTAATTTTGATTTTTTTGGGTCAAAATTTTTTTTCAAAATGCTTATTTCCAATCGAAAGAGCATGAAAAAACCTTTCCAAAATCTACTTTGTCAAATTTGTATGTTTAATTGTTTAAGAGTGAAAAATTATTGAAATAAACATTAGACCAAAAAACAGGGCCGAAACTTTTGATCATTGATCATTGATGCGCGCAGGTGCATTCGCGACTTCCGAATTGAAATGAAAAGGTCTATTGAATAAGAAAAAAAATTTGAAAATAATTGAATTCCATAAATGAACTTTATTATTTTTTTGAATAATTAAATGTTTGAGTAGAATTTTACTAAAATTGTTAAAATAATTGAATTTTCGCCATGAACTTTATTGGAATTTTTTTAAATAATTGAAATTTTCACAAAAATTTTAAAAATTTTGAAACGTAATTGAATTTCTGCAAAGAATTTTATTATTTTTAAAAATAATAAAACCAAAATGTCTAAATTAAAAACAATTATAATTGATAACATTTTTTTAAATTAACCAAATAGTAGGTTTTAATTGAGATTGTAAAAATAAAAAAAATAAAAAATTAAGTATGTTAAAATAAATCGTTTTCTCGGTGAAGATTTTAGAGTTTTCCATTTATCCGCACTAACTGAGCTTTGAAATTCTATAACTCGCCCGACGCGATGAGACGCGCGCTAATGCCAGTCGGTTAGCAGTGACAGGCCCAGAGGCGCTCACTGCTACCCGACTGGCATTAGCGCGTGTCTCCGAGCGTCGCGCGAGTTATAGAATTGGAAGGCTCAATTATTGTTAATAATTAATATTGAAGAAAGACTTGCTTTATTGAAGATTTTTTTGAAAAATAAAAAAAATGCGTTTTATCATTTACACTCGACTCTCGGATTTTTTGCACTTACGGGACCAACTCCTCTCATACCTTTTACTAAAACAAATGCCACGGTAACGCAAAACTATACAATATGTGTAACTAAATAATTATGTAAATTAATGACAGTATTTATGTTTAGTTTTAATGTTAACATTTATAATAATTAAAATTTTAATATAATTTTAATCACATAATGAAGAAACTGTTATAATTCACTTTAGATAACCTAAGTTATGTCGAAATAAATGTTTTGACACTCTGATAGTAATTTATGTTTTTAATGTAAAAGGTAAAAAGTGCGGGAAGAAAATTGCAAAAGGATCGAGCGTGTAAAAGAATTAAATGCAAAAGATCCTAGAGTCGAGTGTACTAAAAATTTTGAAATTTATAATTGTAATTTAAAAACACAAATTGAAATGTTAACTCTCTCATTCTTTTAGATTTCAATAAATTTATAACAATTTATTGTAAATACCAATTTTTCTGCTTATCCCTTAAGAAGTAATTTTTTTATTTTTATTAATTATTTCCTCGCTGTTGAAAGCTCTTGAAAGCTTTCGAGGTACATGATGATAAAATAAAACTTCTTCGCTAAAATCCCTTTTACGATCTTATTTTCGAACTGTGGAAAACATTTTTTATTTTTTTCATTTTGTTTGGTTTTTTTTTACTTTTTTTAAATGCACCAAAAATGGTCCATTATTTTTGAAAGGATTTATGAAAGATTATAAAGAAAGTGTGAAAGGAAGTGATGATAAAGTAGATATGTCAAAAGCAAGTAAAGTATATTACGAGAAGAAGAAAAAAATTGAAGACGCGTTTATAAAGTTACTAATCAATAGAATTTAATTTCCTTCACGATGTTCAGCTCATTTACTTGTCACCTGCGTTTGGACTTTAAAGAAAAAAAATTTGCGAAAAATAATACACTTAGTGTCCTAAAACTCGTACTATATATTTCAATCTGTCGGAATTTTGATTATTTTTTGTACAATTTTTAAAAAATATCTCGAATAAAATTTTAGTTATTTTTTAAATTTTCTTGTTTAAAAATAAAACATTTATATCCCGAATAAGTACTATCCCGAATAAATAGATATGTTTAAAAGTAGTAATAAAATACAAATAAAAATGTAGTTATTTTCTAAAGATTTCAATAAAATTCATTAATTAATTAATGTTACCTGACTGGTATTATCCCTTACAACCGTGCGTAGCGGCACATATTATATTCACGCCTTCAATTGTTAAAAATAATTTTTTTTATACAGTCGAACTTGGCTAAGTGAAAAACCTCTATTATAGACGACAATCGCCAGGTTCCTTCATTTTCCCATGTAAAAATCTCTATAAGTGAGAATCTGTAAGTGACCGATATTTTTTTTTACTAGACCTCTATAAGTGAATGAAGCGCTCCTTAAACCTCTATAAGTGATTATTTTTCTTAAGTAGACCTCTCTAAGGAGACAGGAGCATGTTTCCAATCTCTGTAAGTGAAAATATTTTCCTCGTATAAATGTTATACTGGACAATAGAAGTAAGTAAACCGTAATTCAAATCTTAATAGAAGTATAGAAACAAAGGTGCTTTTTCTAATAATAATTAGTAAGTCTTGTAGGCAGAAAATTTCAGATTCAAACCGACTGTAACATGAAAAGTTAGTGTTAATATTTTCTAATTCACGATGTCATAATGTCTAAACGAAAACTTAAAATATTTACATTAAGTCAAATAATTTTCATAAAATTTTTACAAAAAATTAATGAATTAAGTAAATTTCGTATTATCATTTGTAGATTGAATTAATTAAACCACTATGAGTGAAAGAGGGCAAGCTTGAACCTCTATATGTGACAAAGGCCTCTATCTTTCAACCTCTATCTATAAGTGAAAACCTCTATTAGTGAAAAACATCTATAAGTGACAAAAAATTCTCGGTCCCTTGAAATGTCACTTATCCAGGTTTGACTGTATCTCAAATAAATAGTTATGTTTAAAGGTTGTAATAAAATTCAAAGAAGAATTTAATTATTTTCTAAAGATCTTAATTAAATGCAATAATCAATTCATTAAAAATTAAAAAAATGAAAAAAATGAATCATTCCTGAAAGAATCAATTTTTTCTAAAATTAGGCCGCAACGACTCACAGAAAAAAATCCGACTCATTTTTGTTGCAACTCATTTGGAAGTCGGTTTCGAAATGAGTAATCGACAACTTCAAGTGACTCAAAATGAGTAAAATAACAATATTCTAGTTACTTTCTTTTGTGTTTCGCATGTTTCGTGTTCCATGGTTGCCCATCCCTGACTGTCAATTGACAAATGTCTAACCTAAAAAATTTTTTCCATTTCTCATAATAACAATAAATCGACTGCAAGTATTAATGTTTTGACAAGTGCAACGTGTTTGTTAGTTATAAACAATTATTTTAATTCATATTTTTATAAATTATTCTTAGCTTTTCCAATGTGATTGTAATTTTATCCTAAAGAAAAAATGATACCCCTAAAGACTCATTTTGAGTCTTTTCCCTAGAAACTCAGAATGAGTCGAAGGGGTATCATTTTTGTTGCAGTTCAAAATGAGTCTCATATGCGACTCATTTTGAGTCCGGTTTTTTTCTGTGCTTTATTCGATATATAACACTGGTTTACAGTGAAATTGCCAATCGAACAAAACATTTTTTTCTCGAATAGTAGATGTTTTTTGAGTAAGAAAATCATAGTTTTAATTTTTTTCCCTCGTGCAGTTTTTCTGTAGCTTCAAATTTTGCATTTTTGAGGTGCGACGCCACTTAAATTTACCTGTAGGAAAATTAGCTTGTCAAAATATAATGAATAAGGTATCTTTGGAAAGGTAATTAAATTACCTTTCGATCCATAGGACTCAGAATAAAATTCAACAAAAATTGAGAGTTACAGTCGATTAATGATGAAATTTCAAGACAATTTTGATGATTTTTAGACATTTGAGTAACTTCTACTATTTTTTTCTACATCAAACAGAAAAGAATGTTTTGGTTTCAATTTTTTTATTGATAGAGTATATCATTACATAAATTTTGAGCCCTTGTGGACCTCGATTGGATTAAAAATTACAATTCTACACTAAATTTAGTGAACGAAACTACATTCTTTATTTTTGGTATCTCTTTAACATTTGCAGCAAAAATTGAAGTAATAGAATTTAGTTAAGCGTTAAAGTTACTAAAATCACTAATTAAGGATTTCGGAAATCGTAGATTTCGAATCCAATGATAGTTTTCTAAATTTCAAAATGGCGGATCCAATATGGCGGACAAATTTTACTTGGGGGTTTTCGGGATCGCTGATTACGAATCCGAAGTCAGATTTCAAAAATTAAAAATGGCGGATTCATAATAATGAACGAGTTTTTTAAAATCCATCAAATTCGCACCTATTGCATCCGCCATTTTTAATTTTTGAAATCTGACATCGGATTCGTAATCAGCGATCCCGAAAACCCCCGAGTAACGAATTTAAAACGAATTTAATCGATTTAAAAAAATTTGTCCGCCATATTGGATCTGCCATTTTGAAATTTAGAAAACTAACATTGGATTCGAAATCTACGATTTCCGAAATCCTTGACTAATGATTTTAGTAACTTCAGAGCTTAACTAAATTCTATTACTTCAATTTTTGCTGCGAATGTTTAAGAGATACCAAAAATGAAGGATGTAGTTTCATTCACTAAATTTAGTGTAGAATTGTAATTTTTAATCCAATCGAGGTCCACAAGGGCTCAAAATTTATGTAATGATATAGTCTATCAATAAAAAAATGAAAACCCAAACATTCTTTCCTGTTTGATGTAGAAAAAAATAGTAGAAGTTACTCAAATGTCTAAAAATCATCAAAATTGTCTTGAAATTTCATCATTGATCGACTGTAACTCTCTCAATTTTTGTTGAATTTTATTCTGAGACCTATGGATCGGAAGGTAATTTAATTACCTTTCCAAAGATACCTTATTCATTATATTTTGACAAGCTAATTTTCCTACAGGTAAATTTAAGTGGCGTCGCACCTCAAAAATGCAAAATTTGAAGCTACAGAAAAACTGCACGAGGGAAAAAAATTAAAACTATGATTTTCTTACTCAAAAAACATCTACTATTCAAGAAAAAAATGTTTTGTTCGATTGGCAAAAAAAAGTTTTTAATTTGTAAACCTGTGTAATGGTCTGACCCTAACATCTTTTTAATTTTTTACCGAAAAATTTTTTTAAAATAAATTTTGTTATTAAAAAAAATAAAGAGAGAGAGAAATAATATTAAAATTTAATTTATTTGAATTCAAATTAGCAACATAAAATGTTTTATCATTGAATTCTTTTTTATTATTTTCTTCATCAATTTATTAAAACAATTATTTTACTGATTGGAATTTAAAAAATTGTTTTTATTTATTTGTAGGGAAGAGAAAATTCACGCACTGTAAGTGGCTTTTTTGCACCACCTGGTGGGGTGAAAAAATTTAAAAATTAAATTAAATATTAAATTAAAATAATTTAAAAATTATTTTAATAATTATGAAAGAGTTCTTAGCAAGCAAAATTGAAAATTATATTAAGTTTACCTGCTTTCGATTTGCACTGCCAATTTTTCGTACCTTTTTTAGAAGTTCTCTTTAAGTTTCACCACGCAGATAACATATTTCGTTGCAACCGTTTATTCATTGTTTATGTTTTTAATAAAACATTTGAACTACTTTTTCGTCGTGTTTAATTAATTTTATTAAATAAACACGACAATTTTTGTAAAATAAGAAGGTTTGTTTAAATAGAAAACAAGTGAATTTCAAAAAATATTCAATGGTTTTTTCCCTGGCTTTTTTACACCCAAGACCAGTTATTAAAAAAGCAAAAATAAATTTTTAATTCAGTTCAATTTCCAAAAATTTATATTGTATACGTTTTCGGTATACTTTTCTTCTTATGTACAAACATTTACTTTTATTATATTACGATGTTATTTTGTTTGGATTATTAATTTTAGTGAAATCTTATTTTGTTTTGAAAAATCCATTTATATAATTTACTTTTATTATTCGTTCACTTAATCAGATTGTAATATGTTTGAAAAGTTCACCAAAATGTTTTCAAAAAAGCAACAAAAAATTAAAATTACAATAAAAACCATATTAATCTAGGTACAACATTCAAATTAGATTCGAAAGTTGCGTATTACCTAATAGTATTTATATTATAAACAGCTGATAAATTGGCTTAATAGTTTTTAAATAAAATTCAAGTGGCTTTTTTACACCATGGCTTTTTTACCCCACTCTACCCTACGTATTTTTTTGCATTTTACCTTTTTTTATCAATTGGCAGTGTTTAATAATTATTATTAAAAATAATATTATAGATATTAAAAAAATTTAATTCTTATTAAAAATACATTAAAAAAATATATTATAAAAAGTAATAAAGTATGAAACAGACAAAACGCATAAGGTATCATAAAGTACAACAAGAAAAGTTAAAAAAAGGACAAATGCAGTATCCAGAACAGATTTTACATATAAAGAACTATCAACATCGGAAATAAATTCAATTACCCAGCTAAATTAAAACGCAAAACTGAATAATACTATATTGTATGGCAAGACAAACACTATTCCAGTCGAGACAATATTAGACAATTCCCCCACTACGGAGAAAGAAAACAAGGACAAGATCAATTCAGATCAAATAAAGACAGAGACCAAAAAGAAAATTGTTCAAACAATTCATCTTTAAATCCCAGTGGACACAAAAATCGCATTACGTTTTAAGAACGTTCCTAAAACGTTTTTAGAACGTTTCATGTCCCTTACCAGACATGAAACGTTTTAGAAACATTCTAAAAACGTTCCTGATATTCTGTGCCGAGAGGGATCTCAATGAATCATATATTAATGAACAGCGAATCGAAGATATGGAAACAGCAGAAATATCACCAACACCAACGAGGAGCAAGTTCAAAACACATTAACCATAATTCATCATTATAAATATAAAATTAGCATTACTTTCAGGTATATGTTAGAAAAACCTTAAAGTCTCAAAATTTTGTTTATAAAAATTTACATAACAGCCCACATAGCACAAAAACTTCCAGGAAGTTTCCCGTGGCAACCTTCGGAAGTTACCCTTGGTAACTTCCTGGAAATACAATAATGTCCGCAGGTTAGAAGCTTCCCATGGAAACTTTCTGGTAATTTCCTGGAGCTTACCAGGAAGTTTCCAAAAGTTATTTAAGATTTTTTTTAGTGAAATTATTATTTAAAAAGTTTTTAAAAATTTTAATTATTTAAATTTTGTATTGTTTTAAAATAAAAAAGTGGATTTAATTTAAAAAAATGATCTTCACAACTACAGCACACATGAATTATGTCGATAAATGTTGCAAGTATTGTTTTAATATTTGTGTACGGAACCCGCCATTGCAGTGCGAGTACAACTCACACTTGTCCAATTTTTTATTTTATTTAATATTTTATATTATTGTTAAAAAAGCATTTTAAATCTAAGTTTCATTTCAAAAAGTTTCGGCCTGTAATAGTTGGACAATGAAAATATACTGATAATGAAAATTACACCTATCTTCATTACTTTATATCTCCGATTAGGTTTTTCAATATGTCTTAAACATATAATAATTTAAAGGCAAGTTTTATAATCTATTTAAAACTGTCTTTAACATTTTTCTACGTTAATATTTAACGAAGTTATCAGTATTTAAAGGATGTCATGTTTTTAATGATACTTTTGCAAGTGGTCTCTCAACTTTGACCAGTAGTGTAGTATTGATTAGTAAATCCAAATTAAAACCAAAACATAAATCGTATTTTAAAATTATAAAATAATTAGAAATGATAGAATTAAAAATAAGGGGGTTGCAGCTATATTAATAAATAATCTAATTAATTTTGAACCTGTTAGCCTTGCTTGTCAACTGAGAATTAAATTGCTAGAAACTACCATAATTAAAATACTATGATATGATAATAAAAATCGATTCCTGGTCATTTCCCCGAATAGATATTTCCCCGAAGACCTTCTCCCCGAAAACATATTTTTAAAATATTCCCCGAAAAACTATTTCCCCGAAAAACATGTATAAAAAAAGACGAATGTATAAAATAAAAGACAAATGACTGTATTGACAGTAACCCCCATTTTCAGAACGAATTTATTGTGTCTTTCTTAAACTTATACTTTCAAAATTTTAAAGTTATGAATTACGAAGTCGAATTGATTAGCGAAAGAAGGATGGATATTAAAAAAGCGATAAGAAGGAAACGACGAAAAAATGTTCTTCCTAATCCCTCATCGCTGGACGAACTCGGTGAACTTCTGGATGAGTTTAAAGTCACTGTCATTGGCGATAGATTTTTAATATATGATTCGAAGAGCAATGATGATCTTGAATAAACGAATAAAATCAATCGTCGAATCGTACGAAAGTTACGGTATACCAGGTTGGAAAGAATATCTGCATGCAGTTAGCTGCAATATTTATATATTATATGGCATTATTTCTCTGTATAAAAATTGTAGATTTTGACAAATTTTTTTTCACCCAAAATCATAATAATATATTTAATTATAATAAAACGAATTGGAAAAAATTTAAAGATAAATTAACAAAATTAAAATTAAACATTCCTAGTAATATAAATTTGAAAAATATAGAAATCGAAAAATATTTGAAAGATATTACAGAAATAATCGTGACTGAGTTGCAAGCAACTACACCGAAATACAAACAAAATGATTTATTACAAAGGTATCTAAGTAAAGTAATGCCTAATAAAATTATAAAATCTAAAGGGTATTTTATCATCACAAGTTCATAAATTGAAGAGAGTGGGCGAATTACATAGTCCAAGATATTTATTTTATAAAGAATTCCTTGTTGAAACAAAATTAAATAATTTTTTTTAACAATTCGATAAATAATTATTGGATTGATAGAATTTATAAAATTAAAAGAAATGATTCGAAAAATAGGTTTACTCAGAATAAAGCCATTTTTTAAAATAATGAAATCAAGGAGATACCCAATTTATCTGTCCCTTTAATAATATTTATTTAATACACAATGAAACTATAAATGTATGAAATTGGAGCGAAATGGGAAATGCAACTTCATAATTTCTGTGTGGAGAATGGAGAAAAGTGCACTTGTGGGTCATTTCCAATTAAGTCATAACTTTCATTTAAAATAAAAAAATTTTTCGATTAAAATTTTAGTAAAAAACATGTTAAATATTAATTGTGAAAAAGTTTAAAGCAGATTAGAAAATAATTATTAAAGTTATTAAATAGGGAACAGTGAAGAAGCAAAAGTGACCACTGAGTAAAGAATCACTCATATACTAACATTATTTATGAATTTGCTATTGGTCACGATTTAATTAAAAAATTTTAAATCGTTTAATAGTTATATCATTTATTAATATTTGAACTTATTTGTTACTATAACTAATAACTTATTTGTTATTATTAAATAATTAATTTATTAATTAAATTGAAAAATAAAGTTGAAGGCATTTATGAAATCCACGAGGGCCTCGCAGTGGGCTCTCACTTTTTTTTCTACACGGGTATTTAAAAAAATTATTTTTAATTATTATCATGAAAAATTGTGTTTTTACTTTTCACTTTTTCCATTTTTATTAATCGGTATTAGTATTAATTATTAAAAATTATAACTGTTTTATTTTAAATTCATTTAATTTTAATTATCTTTAATTAATTTTTATTTTATTTTAATTAACACGTTCTATTAACAAATGAATATTATAATTAAAAATTATGTTTTTTACTTTTCACATTCTAGCTTTTTCCATTTTTATTGATCGGTATTCTTATTAATTATTAAAAAATGGAACTGTCTCACTTTAAATTTATTTCAATTTAATTTTCTATCATTAATTTTTTCCTTTGAATTAATATGTGACATTAACATATATGAGGAGTTTCATATGAGATTGAGGGGTCAACTCTCGGATTTTTTTCAAATTTCATTTTTCAATAGAGTTTGTTAGCCTATTTAATTATCCCAAATATTAATTAAAAATATTTAATATTTTGCTAGATATTTGCATTAACAAATTAATGCAATATTTTTTTTAAACTTGAATAACTTTTTTATTTTTACATATAGAAAAAAGTTGTCTGAATGTTTTTTGTTTAGAATGAATCAAATTTTTTGAAAAAAAAATTAATTAAATAAAAATTAACTTTTTTAATAAATTTATTTAAAAAATAAATTTGTTTTTTAATATTTAAACCTGTTATCGGCCTTCAATCAAGCTGAAAAAAAAGATAAATATTGCTTACTATACTACAAAATAACATGCCAAATTTGGCGAACACGTTATTTTTTGTTTTGGAGAAAAAAATTTTCAAAAATTGAAGTGCAGGTAGCGAGCCCACTTAGCTGACGCGACAATGGGAAATTTTCGTCTCAGGCGTCATTGTCGCGTTATAAACTTTTTTATTTTTGCTTATAGAAAAAAGTTGTCTGAATGTTTTTTGTTTAGAATGAATCAAATTTTTTGAAAAAAAAATTAATTAAATAAAAATTAACTTTTTAAATAAATTTATTTAAAAAATAAATTTGTTTTTTAATATTTAAACCTGTTATCGGCCTTCAATCAAGCTGAAAAAAAAGATAAATATTGCTTACTATACTACAAAATAACATGCCAAATTTGGCGAACACGTTATTTTTTGTTTTGGAGAAAAAAATTTTCAAAAATTGAAGTGCAGGTAGCGAGCCGACTTAGCTGACGCAACAATGACTCCTGAGACGAAAATTTCCCATTGTCGCGTCAGCTAAGTCGGCTCGCTACCTGCACTTCAATTTTTGAAAATTTTTTTCTCCAAAACAAAAAATAACGTGTTCGCCAAATTTGGCATGTTATTTTGTAGTATAGTAAGCAATATTTATCTTTTTTTTCAGCTTGATTGAAGGCCGATAACAGGTTTAAATATTAAAAAACAAATTTATTTTTTAAATAAATTTATTTAAAAAGTTAATTTTTATTTAATTAATTTTTTTTTCAAAAAATTTGATTCATTCTAAACAAAAAACATTCAGACAACTTTTTTCTATAAGCAAAAATAAAAAAGTTTATAACGCGACAATGACGCCTGAGACGAAAATTTCCCATTGTCGCGTCAGCTAAGTGGGCTCGCTACCTGCACTTCAATTTTTGAAAATTTTTTTCTCCAAAACAAAAAATAACGTGTTCGCCAAATTTGGCATGTTATTTTGTAGTATAGTAAGCAATATTTATCTTTTTTTTCAGCTTGATTGAAGGCCGATAACAGGTTTAAATATTAAAAAACAAATTTATTTTTTAAATAAATTTATTAAAAAAGTTAATTTTTATTTAATTAATTTTTTTTTCAAAAAATTTGATTCATTCTAAACAAAAAACATTCAGACAACTTTTTTCTATAAGCAAAAATAAAAAAGTTTATAACGCGACAATGACGCCTGAGACGAAAATTTCCCATTGTCGCGTCAGCTAAGTGGGCTCGCTACCTGCACTTCAATTTTTGAAAATTTTTTTCTCCAAAACAAAAAATAACGTGTTCGCCAAATTTGGCATGTTATTTTGTAGTATAGTAAGCAATATTTATCTTTTTTTTCAGCTTGATTGAAGGCCGATAACAGGTTTAAATATTAAAAAACAAATTTATTTTTCAAATAAATTTATTAAAAAAGTTAATTTTTATTTAATTAATTTTTTTTTCAAAAAATTTGATTCATTCTAAACAAAAAACATTCAGACAACTTTTTTCTATAAGTAAAAATAAAAAAGTTATTCAAGTTTAAAAAAAATATTGCATTAATTTGTTAATGCAAATATCTAGCAAAATATTAAATATTTTTAATTAATATTTGGGATAATTAAATAGGCTAACAAACTCTATTGAAAAATGAAATTTGAAAAAAATCCGAGAGTTGACCCCTCAATCTCATATGAAACTCCTCATATATGTATATATATATATATATATATATAACTTAATTATCGTTAATTTCAGTCACAAAGATGTTTCAATTATTTTCGAAAAGGATTGAAATTTCTGCCTCATTAAGTTTCTCATTAAACTGTCACTATAATTCTGACATTAAATTAAACTTCCACCAATTGTTTATTAATAATTAATATATTCAATATCGTAATCGCGTTTTCTCTTTTAAGATAAAAAAAATTTCTTAAACGATAAAAATAGTTTTTTAATTTAAAAATTAAATAACATTTACATTCCTCTTTTGTTGTTCTCGAGAAATAAGGAGGATATTATTAAGAGAAAATAATGTTTCTTTGCAATGAACTAAATGCAAGAAAGATTTAAAATCGAACGAAGAGGCAAAGCTTAAAACCAATGAAATGAAAGGAAAGAAATGGAGTTTCAACAAGAATCCCTCCTTTTACTGCAAATGCTATAAACATTTAACACTGCGAGAATGTTTTAAAATGCATCAAGAGCAGTTCTTGAGACGACTTTACAACCAACATTTTTTGTGTTATTTGAAAATTTTAAGAGAAACTTTTTATTGTTTTGTTCACTCTATTTCTTAAAATTGAATTCTCATAACTGACTAAATCTGCAAGCTTGCAGAATTGGCTTGGCAACAGTCGAGTGCAATAAACTTAACATACGATTCCTCATTAAATCGTCTTTCAATAAAATAGATTGACACAAGGAAATCTGGGCAGTTTAGTTTAGGCCGTGTAGCCGGCAGCTAGCTCAGGCAATTGAGCCTGTACTTTTCTGTCTAGGTAATAAAAGCCTGCTGTTTAAGCAATGCCTTCGTAGCCAGTAGTTGTAGCCGGCAGTTTTTTGGCCAGGCAAATCTAAGTCCGTCAAGTTAGCCGTGTGTTGTGAAAATTATCTCAAAAGTTTTAAGAGTCGAATAAATAGTCTGTTCAAGGTGGACACGCTAAACTTTGATAATTTATTATACTTAAAGGGAAAAGTTAAAAAAAGTAGGAAATAGTTTTTCTAGGTTTTTTCATAAGCTTTCGAATGGTATAGTTTATTTAAACAAAAAAAATTTTTTGACACGAATATTGAAAAAATAAACATGTTTTTCCACTTTTCTGATCTTTGAATACTATTTTTTAAATTTTACTTTTAAATGAAAACTGAGATTTTTTCTGATGAAATAATTAGTTTCCAAATAACCGCTAAGCCGCAATGTGCTGCGCAGCCGTTCGCGTTTGTCGTTACATGTTTAAATTTTTAATTCAAAAAACGTTACATTGAACTACTCTCTGCATTTTACAGGGCTGAGACTGACATTAAAATAATATAATGCCTGCATTATAGTTTTTAAACATTAGTTTTAATTTATTAAAATTTTCTTTAAAATGTTTTATTTTTTTATTTAAGGAATTTGTTGCGTCGACTCATTTTCGTCAGATTTTTTTAAAATTTCACTTAATTATTCTTTGGATATTTATCTACAAAATAATACAATATTCAAAAATTCGTTTATCGAAAACAAAAGAAAATGGTTTTCTGGAAAGTAAGTATTTCATCGGGAAAAATCTCAGCTTTTATTTAAAAATAAAATTTAAAAAAAGTGTCCAAAGATGAAAAAACATTTTTATTTATTCAAAATTTGTGTCAAATTTTTTTTTAAATAAACTATGCTATTCGAAAGCTTATTAAAAAGCTAGAAAACCCATTTCCTACATTTTTAAATTTTCCTTTAAGTATAATAAATTATCAAAGTTTAGCGTGTCCATCAAAAGTTTAAAACTTTAACCCCCTCCACCTCGGAGAAATTTTTATATAATTCAAAAATATTTGTCTGACAAAGTACTAACCTATAGGACATATCATTAAAAAAATTTGGAAATAATAAATTCAAAATTTTTTTTATGTGATTTCCACGATATGTTTTATTTTATGCTATTGATTTTTTTCAAATTTTTAATACAATTTAAATTATATTTGTCCAAAACAGTTGCAAGAATTCAATTATTAAATAAAATTTAAAAAATTTTTTTTTTGCAAACTGTGTTTTAAATAAATGAATTTTCATAGAAATTTCTTAAAAAAATCAATTATTTAAAAGATTATTTTTAAATGACCACTAACTCGTCTTGGATGTGTAAATTAAGCATACTACATTTGAAGTAAATCGGTTTAATGGTTTTCTAGCAATTGTGCTCACCGACTTTGAAAATGTTTTTTTGAAAAAAAACGCATTTAAAGTTTCAACTTTTCTTTTTGCTCAGAAGAATTTTTTTTACAAATTATAAAAGAGTCATTAATTCCTGGACCATATAATAAGTCTTTCGCAGTCGTTGTCGATTCTAAAATGTCAATTTACTGCTGTCTACGATACATTCTTGTCTCACGGGTACTGTTTTACGCGCGAACCTGCCTTCGAAATCCGAAGTTCATCAATTTTTTCCGTGTAGACAATTGCGTTGCGTCCAGAATAAACTCTAAATGATTTTAAATAGTACAGTAACTGCATATTTAAAATGTTATATATATATATAAAAGGGTGTTCCCCCCTTAATAATATTCTTTCGTGTATAGAGGGTGGGTGGTATGCTAATTTTTCTTAGAAATTCTCCACATTCCTTTTTTATGCGTCTGCATAACTCCATCAGTCAAAGCATGCTTTCAAGCATGCCTTCAACAATATAAGCAGTATCCTACCTTCTAATAGTTTCAGAGATTTTGTCACCTCTTTACCAGTTTACTATGTTCTTTGCTGACCAAAGAACTTGTGGAATTAAGAGTCTTACCACCCTTGCTTCGGCAAGTTAGGTTGTCGGTCTATATTAGACCTGCCGGGCCGGCACGGCACTGTTTATCATCATCGTAAAGCCACTACTCTGCGAGAAAGCCTGGGACGAACCGAGGACTAACCACAAGCAATGACACCACTCCGAGCCTCATTTAGTCGCCTCTTACGACATGCAGTTGACTCAGCCAATTTTAAGTCGGCCGGCCTTGAGTAGCGACTCCGCATCCGCATCAGGCAGGAACAGAATCGCCATCTCCGTTTTGCCGTACCAAGTCACTAGTTGTCAAGGCATGGCTAACTCAACCATGAGAATAACGCATTTACAGCGCATCCCATACTCATACTCAAGAAGAAGCCTCTTCAGAAGGTTTTCCTTTCGTCTCACAGGAATGAAAGACGCTGTTTATAGAAGCAAACATTTCAGATTCATACATCAGTCTCTGTTACTATTATTACATCTACATACAGAAATTAACATTTTTTGTTTTAAACAATAATAATTTTTAAAAAAGCGTTTTAAAGATGACAAAATAACCTTTAAAATGCGTTATATAACATTAATTTGCGACGACTTGTTAAAAAACTACAATTGTTTGAAATCGACAAAAAATTGAAATTTTTGTTTTTTCTTAACAGTAATAAAACAGTGAAATTTTTTTTTAATAATTATTTTAAAATTGTTAAAGTAGAAGATGTAAGCTTTAAAATGAGACCTTGAAACCCCCGATATCTTTACTAGATATCAAAATATAAAACTTCTTGTAACACCTTCAACTGTTACAAGGTGTGCAAATCCTGCTGAGCGGCACTATACACTCAGATGCATAAATGCTGTCCTACCGGTTTAAAGGAATGTTCTCATATGTCATGAACTAAAAACATTTTGATAGAAATCATACGACTTTGCAAAATACCCTCAAACCGGAAGAACAGCATTAATGCATCTGAGTGTACTTTAATAAAATTTTTGAGATACTTTACATAATTTTAAAAATTTTTTCCCTTTAACTAAATAATCATAGGAACT
Source organism: Leptopilina myrica (nomen nudum) (assembly GCA_032872475.1). NCBI lineage: Eukaryota > Metazoa > Arthropoda > Insecta > Hymenoptera > Figitidae > Leptopilina > Leptopilina myrica (nomen nudum). The sequence goes on from CM065467.1 coordinate 13,464,141, forward strand.
TTTTTAAAAATTATTAGAAATACGTTAATTACAATGGAATCTTAGTTACAAATTCTAAAAAATAATTTTATTGAAATCTTGAAACCAATTTTGCATAAGTAACAGTAAATTAATTAATAATTTAATTTAATAATTTTTAATTTATGTAAATTACACCCACATCGAATAATTCTATGAAACTTATGCATGGAATTACCGTGGAGATTCTATGGAAATTCTGAAAGATTTTTATTTTAATTTGGGCTTTCTTTCATCAAATTGAGTTTATTTCCAAATTAGAAAAAATGTGTTTTGAAAAACTACGCACAGTGGGAATATTTGAGATTTTTTGTGACAAAATCGTATAACTTTTGATAGAAGTGTCTTATTTTAACAAATCAAAAACGATAAGAAAGTTCATTATCTACAGAATAAAGAAAACTTTAGGGAAAGCCATTTTGACTTTTCTACCCTATCATTAACGTACGCAAAGATGAATGTTTATGGTTGAAATAATTATTTTTGTATATCCTGCTAGAAAAAACGATAAATGTAAGTGTCCCGAAGAATAAAATCCAAGATTTAATAATGACAGCGAATTGAGTGCTAAAATTAGAAAAACTAAAATGGAAGAATCAAAATGGCGACCAAAAAAGTCATTTCTTAAATAATTAATCAGATTGGGTTAAAACTTCTTACTTGGGAGTTATTGGGATCGCTAAATACTAATATGACGTTTAATTTTCCAAATTAAAAATAGCGGCTTTAATATGACGGTTGACTTTTTTAAAATTGCTAAGATTCTGGTGAAATTTATAACCATGCGATTTTTGGGATCACTGATAACGAATCTGTCATTATGTGCTAAAAATTCAAAATGGAAAAACTAATATGGCAGCTGATTTTTTAAAATTTAATCCAATTCGGTTGAAATTTGCTGCTTCTGGGTTCTTGGGGTCACTTTTTATGACATAAAAGATAATATGATTGTAATTTTTTTATTTAATGGTTTTGCTTCCTCATATAGAGGAAGTATTGTAATACCCAAATTTTTCAGGTTCGATTTTTTAAGATATCTTTATGTTATTTGACCTCAGGAGTTCAAAAATGACATTTTTGAAAAATTTCATTCCGTATGTGTGTGTGTGTAAACATCATATTTTCATAAATATCTCCAAATTATAAAGAGCTTTTGGGCTGAATTTTTTTTTAAATTGTAGGTCTTATCTGCGGACATAAAATGGGAGTACTTTAAGATAGGTTAACAAAGTTTAACTATTTATTTTTTTGATTTTTAATTTTTCAAAAAAACCTTTTTTGCCCACAACTTCAAAAAAATGTTGGGACCTATAAAAGTTTTTCTAATTTGTAGAGTTTTTTAGACCCATCTTTTGAGCCTTCAATGAACATTTTTCGTCCATATTCACAGAAGATATTAAACTTTTAAAAATAAAAAATTTTGGAAAATAAGATTTTTTTGAAAATTTTGTTGAAAAATTAGTGTTGCATGTCGAGCGAGTCTTGATCGACAACTTCTCGTTAAAGTCGAGAAAATCGTTAAAATAACAGTTAAAACAATTGAATTTTATAGTTTTATCGCACTTCCTTTATGAAAGGAGACGAAAAAACAAATGACATCTATCTGCTCGACATGCATCACTATGAAAAATGTAGAAATAACTTTAAATCTATAGTTACTGACTTGTAGAGCATTAATAAACGCTTCGATTGACCTATTTTTGAAGATAATTCGATTAGAAATAAAAAGAGTTATGAATATTTTAAAAAACAGAAATTGTGAAGAAAATTTTTTTTATGTGAAAGTATTAAATAAAGAGAAAAAATATTACAGCAATTGAGTTTAATTGTTCAAAACTTATACTTTATTCTTATTAACATCTCTATGAGGAAGCAAAGTGTTCATGAAATGAACACAACAAGATTTTCGAAAACGAATGAAATGAACTTTAACAACAGTCTCCAGAAATTATGTATACATAAAAACCATTTTACTCAATTGTTCTTCAAATTTTAATAAATGAATAAAAAATCAAACACCTGAAATAAAAAGTATCAACTGAATCTTATCTGACATAATATTTATAAAAAGCGACCCCAAAAAACCCGAAGCAGCAAATTTCAACCGAATTGGATCGAATATTAAAGAATCAGCCACCATATTAGTTTCGCCATTTTGAATTTTCAGCACATGATGACAGATTCGTTATCAGTGATCCCAAAGATCGCTATATCGTTATATCGTTTTTCCCAGCAGGATATACGAAAATAATTATGTCAACCTTAAACACTCAACTTTGCGTACGCTAATGGCTTTCTCTATAGTTTTTTAGTTCAGTTTCAAGTAGTTTGGTCGGGGTGTTCTATTTTACCAACATATTTAGTACCGGCAACCACTGTTAGATGGCGCCACTGGTGAATTCAACCCCCCCCCCACCCGTTGGTGGGAAATTTATATTTTTATTGGTCAGTTTTAAGTGGCTTGGTTGGGGTGTTCTTCTTTACCAACAATTTAATACCGGTTGTCACTGTTAAATGGCGCTACCCGTGAATTCAACCCCTCTTGGTAAGATATTAAAATTTTTTTATTTTCTAATTTCACACCTAAAAATTACCCATCGAGTTTAATTCTGGCTACCTCCAAGAGATGGCGCCTCTTGGTAATTCACCCTTCTTCTGGTAGGGTATTAAAATTTTTATTGAGTAGTTTTATGTCTCTATGTGTGTAGTATTTTGAATTTCGCGCCTTAATTAGTTTCAAATCTCTAGGTAGTCTAGGTGTGGGGTATTTTGAATTTCGCACCTTAATTATCATGACTTATTTTTGGTAATCAAAAACAGATGTCACTATCAACATTTTAATAGATTGAATTAAGACTGTTACTAACTGATTTATGGTAAGTAAGAATTAATTTAACAAAGGATTATTCAATCTGATAATATGAACACGCTACAAATGCTTTCTTTTTGAAACCGACAACGTTCGAGTGTGTACATATATTATTTCCTCTTGACCAAAATAGATTCAATTGGACAAAATGGTAAGAAATTTTAAACTTTATTATTATTAATATTATTATTATTATTACTAATATTATTAGATAATAAAAAATATGTATATACAGTTTTTTTTAAGAATGATGAAAGAAATTAACTGCAGAATAAATGCAGCTGTTGCTTCTGCAATTTTTTCACAAGATTTGCAACGAAATGGACATTTCAATGGACATTTTTCAACCAACTTCATGGGAAGATCGTTTTCGAAAGGTAAAACTTGAAATTTTTTTTATTTTGCTTGAAATTGATAAAATATAAAATTATAATATTCTGTGCATGTGATTAAATTAAGGGTAAGGTTAGTTTAGAGTTAAAGATTTCACAAATGAAAATTTTTGTTAATTATTTTTTGTGTATTTTATTATTTTTTAAAAACTGGAAAACAATTTTTTTCTTTTGCTAGAAATTTATAAAATGTGAAATTATAATATTATCTACATGTGAGTAAATGGAGGTTATATTAATTTACAGTTAAAGATTTCACAAACGAAAATGTTTGTTATTTTTTTTTGTTTATATTAATATACTTTTTAAAAACTGTAAAATAATTTTTTTTCTTTTGCTAGAAATTTATAAAATCTGAAATTAAAATATTATCTACATGTGAGTAAATGGTGGTTATGTTTGTTTGGAAAGAATTTTGTACAATTTAATTATTTTTTATTTATTTTAATATTTTTTCCAAATTCTAGAAACATTTTTTTGGTCCTCTGCTTGAAATTAATAAAATAGTATATAGAACTTATACAATTCATTCAAAACTTCCTTAACCTTAATTTACTCATACGTACATAATATTTTAATTTTCATTTACTTAAGAGCAGAGAAATAAAATTTAGATTGTAATAAAAAGTGTTCAAGTAGGTATCTTTTTTTTACTTATTTTATTTTTTTTAATATCTGGTACTTCAGACGATCGTTTATTTTTTTAGTTTTAAACATGATTTTAGTATTATATAGTTTTATTAATTTATTATTATTTATTTATTTATTTACAGATTTACTTTTAATTTATATATTGCTGAAATTCATCAACAGAGAATTCAATGCTACCACAATCTAATCCAATTGGTCAATTTGGTCAACGACGGTTTAAAGTCAACACCATCTTTTGCAACAGGTGTGACACAATTGTCTAATGTAAGACAACAAGGATTCTCAAGTACTATGACACCACCAACTAGACATCAAACATCAACTAAACTTCCAACATCTGGAACACAACCAGCACTTTCTCTTAAATTCATAATATGTCCAACTGCTGCTTCTTCTTCAAGTCTACTGTGTTTTAATCGCCCTCCTTCACATTCTATGTCAAACTCAAAAAATTATTATCCCTCAGCACCACCATCAGCTCCAAAACATTCACACCCCATAGCACCATCACTAACTCCAACAAATTCGCATTCCTTAGCACCACCACCAGCTCCAAAACATTCTTATCCCTCAGCACCAACAGTCCCTTTTTTATCATTTATTTCATCTTAATTTTAATAACTTAAAGTATAAACAATAACATTTGTTATACAAACTATCTAAATTTTCTTTACCATAAATTTCGTCATACTTTATGGAATAAATTTATCTGTATGTTTTTTTAACATGTTAAAATTTTCAATTATTCTCATACAAAATTAAAAAAAATTAATCATTTAAATAAGTAAATCATTTTTTAAATAATAAAGTAAAATTTACTTCACTATTTACAATTTGAGAACAAATTTAAAAATAAATTAAAACTTCCAGGAAATCTACGTTTAATTTTCTTTAATATAAAAACTGTAATTTCCAATTATTAAACAAATACTATAATTTATTTAATGTCATAATATTCATCAAAGTCATATTCTTCTTTCAAGACATAAGCTTGCAGTTAGTACAGACTTCTTCATAAAATTAAATTTTTGTTACAGATATTTCTTGCTATTCATAATTTTTTTATCTTCTTTTTTCATATATTTATTACAGCATTGTATGTTTCATTTTTTTGTAATAACTTTTAGCATTTATTCAATAACGAACTTGTTTTTTTTACTTTTAGGTCTTTAAGGTTTCTTCCCCTCTTAACAAAGTTTTACCTAAAAAATCAATTTAAAAGTTATTTTCTTCCTCTTAATAAGTTTTTTTCAGAATAAAAAATAAGTTTTATTTTCAGGAATTATAAAATATATTATGGCGACTTTGTGAAAAATACAATTATTTACTATTTTAGAATAATATAGTTACTTGAAAATGTTTAAAAAATTATTTTCAACCTTACTCGATATAATTGTACGAAAAGAAACACACTTAAACTATTATTAATTTAATTATTTAATAACAAAAATTTTGCCTCGCCATAATTGGCACATTTCTACTGAATGCACGTGCTTCAGTTTTGACGCGCAACACAACCTCTAAATACACGTTATTTTCCCCGCCGAAATTGACTCAATCGCGCCACAATTGACGTTTTTGACCTAATTTTTTATTGCTTTAATTTGTTTAGATAATTAATTTTTATTAAGTTTTTATTGATGTTTTATTATCTAAATTACACGAGCTTTTAGTTTACTAAGACATAAATTTACTTTTTTCATTATAATTTTTTAATTTTCTATTTCAATGATGGCTAAACCAGAACCGCGCCATAATTGGAACACTTACCCTAGAGTGTGATGCTTACACACAGTTAACAATTTATTCTTAATTTTTTTTAACGGTGGACAGTTAAAGTCTTCTAAATTTTCTACATTAAACAAATAAAATTCTAGCCATGTCATAGTTTCTAGACCTTTGACGTAGATGGATTTAGCACCACGTAGTATTCCTTGTAGAGTGAATTCCACGGACAAGGAGGTTGAAACCGGAAATCAAGTGGTTGAGCATCTGATTGCAATGAAAGTATTGCCAACTCTTTAAAAACAAACTCGTTGTTAGCTTTTTTAAAACCTTGAACGTCTACAATGAACTCCATGTTGAAGCTGGAATGAATTTCCGGTCGAGAACGGCTGCTTTTATATTATTTACCCCCACCACCACCACATTATCCCCACTCCTTTACAATAATTTGTTTACAACGCCGCTGATTGGCTTATATTGTATGACGCGGTCATGGATGATTAGGCAGTAAGCGGTGGTCTCGGCTGGCATGTTGATTCTTGCTTCAAAGTCTAACCTTACATCAACTGACGCTGGTTTTAAAAATTCATTTTGTTTAGAACAATCAATAACAATTAGAGTAAATAAACTTTTAAAAATATTATTTGTTAAAATAGGTTTTGAATCTTTACCATAATCAGATGATTGAAAATTAGCGTACATTTCATAAAGTAGAGAGTACTGATTTTGATCAAAGTTTAAATTTAAATTTCCATAAGGATAATATTGTGAATTTAAAAAGAGTTTAACATTTGTAATATTGCAATGGTCAGAATGACAGGCATATCTTTTACGTTTATCTTTTCTCGCTGTTTGAAATCCAACAATAACATACCGAGGTCTCTCTAATTGCGTTGATGTTTTAATTTGCCACAAAACTTTTGAACTTGTAGGAATTAAAGGATACTCATACATTTCCCATGATCTAAAACTTATTGAAATTAATGGATCTTTTTCAATATATTTCAACAGTTTTATCTTATTATTATGAGCAGGTAAAACGTATGGAACCATCCATTCAAGTTTATTTATGGAAATTTTGAATTCCTCATCTCCTCTTTGTCCTGTTTGAATTATAGCATTCATATCAGAACGTGCTCTTGTTAAAATAAGTTCATGTTTAGCGTTCATAATGATTTTTTTCTAATCTTCGGCAAAGCCAAAAATCATGCTGAGTGGTATTGTGCCATCAAAATAACCATTTTCCAATACAAGTCTAGCATCAGCTGTAATTTTTGAATATCCAGTATTTTCAATAAAATTTAGCTGAGTTGGAGTTTGTGAGACATAATTTTTCATGATTGTAGTATGTCCCACGTATTTACAGCGATCAATTTCAATACCATTTAGTTCATAGCGAATTTCATCAAACAAAAAACATACAAATGTACGATTTCTGGAAGAGTAATTCCATCATTTTTAGTTAATCTGCCAAAAATGTGTAATGAACTTTTACTAGGTAAAATGCAAAAGTCTTGATGTTGTAGTGCGATTCGAATTTCATCGCTATTGTTAAAGTATGAAGATGCATACGGTTGATGAGCATGAATTGAAATTGTAAAAACCCACACAGAATTCGTCATTCATCAATTAACTTCACTTAAAAAATTACATTCTAATTTTAAGAAAAACTTCTTAAATATGTGACAAGAATATATATATGGGCGATTCCACGTGAGATTTAAGTCGACCTCTTAAAATCGGCGAAAAAATTTTTTTTTATTCTGTATAGAAAAAAAACAGATACGTATTTTTATATTTATGTTTAATTATTCAAATTTTTGAGTTATGAATCTTCGAACATTTGGACTTTTAATTGTAGACCTCTATTCAGTAGCTTATAAGTCCGAAAATATTGAGTTTAGGAAAAAGTTCTTAAAGAATGAAAGTTTTAGTTTTCTTTCGACTTTTAAGAAATGTAAACAAAAATATTTTTTTTTATTTTTTTATTAAAAAATTTTTTTTTTATAAACAAATTAATTTTTTTTAACTTTGAGCCGGATTTTTTAATATATTTTAAAAATTTTTTTGTACCTTATAATATAGAGAAGATTTTCCAAAAAGTCCTGAAATGGGCCTAATGTGTTAAATGAGTTTTAAAATATTTTCAAAAATCACTTGGAAGCATCACAGTGGGATTTTTTTACAATTAACTTTCTAAAACTGTCTACAAGGTATAATTTTTAATATATTTTAAAGTTCTTTGTCTTAAATTACAGGTCTGCGCTGTAAACAGTTTTAAAAAGTTAAATGTAAAAAAAATCCTACTGTGATGCTTGCAAGTGATTTTTGAAAATATTTTAAAACTCATTTAACACATCAGGCCCATTTCGGGACTTTTTGGAAAATCTTCTCTATATTATAAGGTAGAAAAAAATTAAAAAAAAATATAAAAAAATCCGGCCCAAAGTTAAAAAAAATTAATTTGTTTATAAAAAATTTTTTTTTTTTAAATTTAAAAAAAATATTTTTGTTTACATTTCTTAAAAGTCGAAAGAAAACTAAAACTTTCATTCTTTAAGAACTTTTTCTTAAACTCAATATTTTCGGACTTATAAGCTACTGAATAAAGGTCTACAATTAAAAGTCCAAATTTTCGAAAATTCATAACTCAAAAATTTGAACAATTAAACATAAATAAAAAAATACGTATCTGTTTTTTTTCGATACAGAATAGAATAAAAAATATTTTTCGCCGATTTTAAGAGGTCGACTTAAATCTCACGTGGAATCGCCCATATATATATATATATATATATATATATATATATATATAATTCAGGGACCGTCTCGAAAGTTTAGTTTCGTTTTAGTGTTTGAGTTGACACGAAACTAAATTAACGAAGTGACTTTAGTTTCAAGTCGACACGAAACTAAATTAACAAACTGAGTTTAGTTTCGTGTCGACCGGCAACTAAATTATAAAATTAGATTTAGTTTCGTGTCGCCCCAAACCAAATGTTGAAAGACATAATTATTTAGTGTCAATCAGAAAAATTGTTTCCCCTGACTTACGTAACTAGAGTAACTTACATAATTAAAGGAAGTTACGTATGTTACATAACAATAGTAAAATAACGTAACTTACGTAAATGAGATTATTTACGAAATTTAAGTAAATTTGACTATTTATGTAAGTTACTGTACGTACGTAACTTACGTAAGTACATTCAATTGCGTAAGTTATTCTGGTTACGTAACTTACGTAAGTTTTATCATTTACGTAAGTTCATTTAAAAGCGTGCGGTTGATGAATTGCGTAAGTTACGTAAATTACGTAAATGGTCAAACTTACGTGAGCTACACAACTAGAATAACTTACGCAATTAAATGAACTTACGTAAGTCACGTACGTACAGTAACTGACATAAATGGTCAAATTTACGTAAATTACGTAAATAATCACATTCACGTAATTTACGTAACTTATGTAAGTTTATTTAATAGCGTGTGTTTGATTAATTGCGTATGTTACGTCACTTACGTAAGTTCATTTGATTGGATAAGTTATTCTAGTTGCGCAACTTACGTAAATGGTCAAAATTACGTGAGCTACACAACTAGAATAACTTACGAAATTAAATGAACTTACGTAAGTTACGTACGTACAGTAACTTACATAAATGGTCAAATTTACGTAAATTACGTAAATAATCACATTCCCGTAAGTTACGTAACTTACGTAAGTTTGCCAATTTACTTAAGTTACTGTGATTACGTAATTTACTCTGGTAACGTAACTTATATTAATTACTTACGTTGCTCTGGTTACGTGAGTCAGGGGAAGCAATTTTTCTGTAATTGACACTAAATAATTTTGTTTTTCAATCTTTTGTTTCGTGTCGACACGAAACTAAATTTAATTTGTTAATTTAGTTTCCTGTCGTCTTGAAACTAAAGTCACTATGTTAATTTAGTTTCGTGTCAACTCAAACACTAAAACGAAAGTAATGTTCTATTTAGTTTCGTTTTAGTAGCGGTCCCTGATATATATATATATATATATATTCTTATTGTAAAAGAATATTTCACACTTAATTTAAGTAGGGAATATTCTTTGCACATATTTAAGATTTTCTTAAAATTAGAATGAAACATTTTTAGAGTTGACTTTAATTTCACGGTAATTTATACTATTGTATTAGAACAAACAATTTCTACTTAAAATTAAATTTGTCAAATTTTCGTAAAAATAAAAAAGTTGTTTATAAATTTAGTCTAATAAAAATCGAAAAATTTATTGTAAAAATAAATTATTTTCAATAAATTAATTTGTTACTCATGTAGCAATTGAAAATTTGTGTTAAAATTTGTAACACACTCTTTTGTAAAATAAAGCAATAATAAAAACCGCTGCCATTTATCATTTTGTAAATCTCTTTGTTTTCATTTCATAAACACTTTACTTACTCATAGAGATAATAATAATAGAAATATGTAATAGTTAAATAAATAATATAATTGTTTTATATTTTTTACAACGGTTGATTGATATTCAGCTAATTTTATTGAAAGGTAATTATTATTTTTTTATAATTTTTATTCTATTTCCTTTTATATTAAATTTTGATATTGATTACACTAATTTTTTTAAAAAAGAATAACTTTTTATATTATATTTAAAAATAAATAAATTTTGCTTCAATAAATGTTCTTTTAATTAATCTATAAGTTAGTTATAGTATTTTAATAGTTAAAGAAAAATTTTTAGATAAAAAAATTCAAAATATGATATTTTTGACCACTTTTGATATTTAAGGCCATGTTCCTCCAAACATTTTTTTGCGTAAATTGCTATTTAAATAATTTAAATAATAAATTATAAATTGCTCAAAATGTAGAATCAATCCCGAAGGTCAGCATGACCGAGAAGTATGTATACAAGATGTGAGAACAGAGGCTGGGGTCGAATTGCGTAAAATGGTCAAATATTTTCCGAATTGCGGAAAGGGTCTTCTTTTATTTTTCCGAGTTGTGTAAAATGGTCAAATCTCAAGCCCTTCTCCCACTCTTTTGCCATGACTGTAGAAGGAGGGGCTGCCGAGAAGGAGGAGTGATCGACTAATGAGTTCTTCAAGGGACACCTGTCAAAATTTTTTTTTTTTGTTGTAAGGGGGATTGGTTCTGGGTTCTAAGTACCTTCTAGTACCAACTAGAAAGTCAATTTGACTCCCTTTCTACATAGAAAAGCAAGAGGACTTCTCTCTAAACGTGAAGCGGAACTAGGTGCGGCGGGCTTCGCCCGCCTCTGAGTGGTCTCTTCAAGGGACACCTGTCAAAATTTTTTTTTGTTGTTGTAAGGGGGATTGGTTCTGGGTTCTAAGTACCTTCTAGTACCAACTAGAAAGTCAATATTTGTATATAACATTTTTTGAAATTTTTGCGTTTTTTACGAGTTAAATGCAAAAAATCAAACTTTTATGGTGTTTTTTATGGTTTTTACTATGAAGCTGAACTATTCGACTATTTTTACTATGATTTTCGTAATTACGCACCAAAAAACATTATAAGACTTTATTTTTTTATAATTAGATGTCCTTTTAGGTGAGAGTATATTTTAACCACATTTTATGGAATTTCATGGTTTTTTGCATTTTTCTCGAAAACTATCAATTTTAGAAAAAAATGGTGAATACAAAAAATGTGTATATATATATATATATATTATACATAAATATACATAGATTTACTGTATACACCCATTTTTTTAAACACGCCAGCTAATTAATATGAATTGCTAATTTCGGTCAAATGCTGACAGTCCTAAGCCTGTACAAAGTGTGAAGGAAAAAGTGTGAGACAGGGAAACCCCTTTCTCAATCGTCTATACTTGAGGGAAAACCGCTGTATCGTCCCGCCTTTCTAGCAACTCCTGAAACCGACTGCAGAGTAGAAGGGGAAAGAAGGAACGGAGGAGTAATGGGGCCCTTTAACTTACCGCCTTCCGCAATTCGGAAAATTTTCGGTCCTCTTTTGACCGCCTTACGCAATTCGACCACGCCGAGAACAGAGCGCGCCATAAAATCCGGCCGTTCGTGCACCCCGGGTGGCCTTTAGTCCCCTTTTTCTCGAAATTTTTTTTTCCACGGGATTAAAATTAATTATATTATTTATTAATTTTTTGTATCCTTTTAGGCCACGAAACCCTAAGATGTAGGCGCTTTAATCACTGATTTTTCTATTTACTATCCTACATGTTGTCATATTGAATGTGCCATTCTGAATTTTGAAATGATTATAAAATTATAAAAACTTGACCGCCATATAAGATCCGCCATTTTAAGTTTTAACAATTTAATAATAGATTTGTAAATCGTTACCTCGCAAACCCCGGGTGAAAAGTGTGAAGCTATTTTAATAAAAGTTATAAAAATTAAATTATGCGCCATTTTGAATTTTCAATATATAATATTTTTTAAACAATTATAACATTTTATGTTTATTAACATCATGTAAAACAAATTTTAATAAAAATTTATAATATTTAACAAAATATAAATAATTTAGCTATATAGCACCGTCTCCAATCGTAATCCCCCTACTGTGCTGTAGCTGTAAAGAGTAAGAATAGAAAGGATATTTCTTTGGCCATGAAAACTATTCTAAAACAAGGCCGAATTCCAAAAAATTTGCATATTGATAGAGGTAAAGAATTTTACAATTCTGAATTTAAGAGTTTAATACAAGAATTCAAAATTAATCTCTATTCTACCTATAGTAATTTGAAAGCCTCAATTGTTGAAAGATTTAACCGCACTCTAAAAAATATGATGTGGCCTGAATTCAGCTTGCAAGGCAATTATAAATGGATTAGTCTTTTACCAACTCTCATGTCAAGGTATAATAATAAAAAACATCGTACAATTGGCATGAAACCCAATGATGTTACCGAAGACGATATAAGAGAACTGCTGAGACGCATTCGTAAACTACGTAGAATTCTGCTGAAAAGATCAAAATTCAAAGTTGAAGACAGATTTTGAGTTAGCAAGTATAAAAACATGTTTGAAAAAGGATATACTCCCAACTGGACAACAGAAATATTTACTGTGGAGAAAGTTGAATCAACAAAACCAGTTACATACAAGCTAAAAGATTACCAAATCAACCCATTGAAAGTGGTTTCTACGATGAAGAGTTGCTGAAAGTCCAACATCCAGATGTTTACCTTGTAGAAAAAGTTCTCAAGACTCGTGGTAATGATGTATACGTGAAGTGGCTTGGATTCGATAGCTCGCACAATAGTTGGATAAAAAAATCTGATATGTAATATAGTTAAAGTAACGTTAAAGTATAGTTAGAGTAACGTTAAAGTATAGTTAAAGTAACGTTAAAATAAGTTAAAGTAAAGTTAAAATATAGTTAAAATAAGTTAAAGGAATATTAAAATAAGTTAAAATGTAGCTAAAATATAGATTAAGGTTTTTTTTAAATAAAGTAGACATAAAATAATAATAAATGAACATCTTTTATTCAAACAACTATTTCCTCCTTCTCTCTATAACAAATAAACATATATTTTTTTTATTTACATTGATCATCGTCGATTTCTAAAAAATTTTATAGCGTCCCCATGCAAGGGGGACGATGCTGTTGGCTAGAAGATACCTCTTATCGTCATAAGGACTTAGTGCGACCTTTGTTTGTTTTAATGTAGGGGAGGGTAGGCTACATTGAACCGGGTATTTTCTAAAGTCCAAGAACTAATTAAATTTTACAAATTTTGATCAGGTTTTTGTATCAACATTAAGCTGAAAAAAATAGAAAATTGTTGTTAAAGAGTTATTATTTGTTAATATAGGAGATTAATATATTTTGATGTCAGGTTAGGTAGGTAAAGTGACAGTTTGAGTTTATCTCGTTCACAATTGTGATGAAAGCATGTCTTCTAGTATTTTTCTTACTAATTAGTAGAGCAGACAACTTTACCACTCTTAAAATTGAAAATTCTTTGCTTTTTCGGGTGGTTCAATGATGCCGCACTCACTGCATTCACATGACATTCACAACAAAAATTGTTTATAATAAATTTATGTAAGGCTTAAAATTCTTTATCACATCGGAATATTGAAGTTGTCACCCTAAGCGACATAAATCACAAGTTTACTAATTTTTAAAACTTTCTATTTGAATAAAAAAAATTCATTATATTTCCACAAAATTTTTTGTTTTGTACGTGAAAAACAGTTTTTTTCGTTTTTCTTTGTAAATAATAAACCTACGTGCTCGAAATTTTTGGACGTAGTCGCTTTCGGTAATACTAATTTATATATTAAATAAGAAAAAATTCCACTCAGTCATTTCTTAGAAAATTAAAGTGGTTCACTGTTGACGCTGGTTCAATGTATCCTACTCTCCCCTATATACATTATGCAGTTTAGACCCAATAGAATACTGGGTTCTTGATTGAATTTTAACATTTCGCAGACAATAAACATAATCATCAAAATTAATGTTTTTCTTGACAACTGCAGCTTTTACACCATTAGCCTTTTTTATGAAATCTTTCTCTTCAACTCGCACACTATACATTTTGCTCCGCAAGCCAACAAATTCCGTTACAATTTTTACCGCAGCATTCATCCTTCATTAGACCTAATATTTTTTTGTTGGCTTGCGGAATATCGTGAATATTATTTTCGGGATAATTTGAAGTGTCGAATTTATGAATATCTTGTTTCATGTCCGCGTAAATGTCAGAGCACTTGATTTCATTAATCAGGCTATTGGTGTCGGTGTACAATAATTTCAAATATTTTTCATCATACGTGTTCAACATATAATTGTAGTGAAAATCATAAATTAATGTCTTTGACACATCCAAAACAGTCAAACCAACATACAGGGGTTTATTCATCAAAACTTCCATTTTTCTAAGTTCCACAGCAACCAAATTCTCATTAAAGATGGCCCTGCTGTGGAAGTTAGGCTTTACAATTAATGCTTCAGCTCCATATCTACCCTCACACTTTGTCACAATTTTGATGTCAACATGTTTTCGCACGTACTCCATTGTTTTGCCAAATACCGCATTATTCATTAGTTTAAATAAATTTTTCTCGGATTCGTTACTGGCATTTGTTCGTCGCAAGGTATTGAAGTCAATGTAACTCTTTAGCTAAGTAGATTGCTTGAATCTTAAGACTCGATGAGTTTTAACTAACTCTAATCCGTTGTCAATAGCTTGCTTGAAAGCTATATAATGGAGAACGTGCTTTCGTTTCGGTAGGAGTGTAGTTAGGAGCTTCTGCTCTTTTGACCCTGGTGGCTTTGAGCGTTCAGTGCAAAACGGAAAGTCACTATGTTTATCATGCAGATGATCTGGATAATCGAGATCAACTTCCAAAATATATCCAATCGGGTCATCATCTAAAACATTAAAATCAAAATTATTGTCTACATTTTCTACCCACTCAAAACCACCGTAGGGAAGTGACTGGACCATAGCCCAACCATACAAATTGTTTGTGTCAAAGTAAACGATATAAGACGACTCCTCGTCTTCATTATAATGTTCCATGTAAGGATTATTGGCTTTCGCGTATCGATTTGTGCACTGACTCACCCCACCTCTTATTCCGCGTTCGACAAACATTACCATGTGGATGTCCGTGAGGAGTTCTAACCTTATATTCGTGTACTTTAACATTGCATCCCATGTAAGCCCAGGTGTAGTGTAATAATGTGCTGGATCAAGGCTGTATGCTAATAAATATTGGTTCCTGAAATTTTCGAAAATGTCCGCTAGTAACAAAATATCCGTTTTCATGTACAAGAACACATAATCACCGAGATTCTGACAATCAACAGTCGAATCGTTAAGAGTGCTGTAAAATTTTTGTTTCAGCGGTAACTGAGTTTCATCAAGTTTTTCCTTTGAAATTTACCAGCTGCTGTGGAGTAAGTGCTTGCATAGGTTGAAAATTTTTAAAAATGGCCTCTACATTCTCTACTAAATTTTTTAACTCTATCGAAAACCATTTTCCTGGATTCTTTTCGTCTTTTGGTGAAGCTTTATATAAAGACAAAGAATCGTCGAAGCCACACTTTTAATAATAACCAATACTGAGTAACCTGTGATTTTGGAAGACCTCAGTATTGCTTTCTTCTTGTGGTTCTTCTGGTGGAATTAACAAACTTTCACAATCTGCGTAAACAATAAAAGGTACGCGCTCCTTGTTCTGAAAATTCTTAAATTCAACAGTATTTTTACCTTTTTGGGGAAGCCTAATTTTTACATCATTCATACAACGGCAATTCTCCTCATGATCAATAAGCTTTTCTTGTTCAGCAAAATAATGCAAGCAACGATCACAAATGTATTTTTTTGTTTTGACAATTGTGATCCCACAAGCATTGATAAGTCTTTTATCCAAACATAGTGATAGTTAAAAGACATGAGAGGTAACTTGTCTTCTTCATCTACGTTGAAGCATTCATCAATATAATGATCTTCAACACGTAGAAGATTTACATGATGTATTCTATTCTGTATTGTTAAATACAAAGGACAATTGCTATACTGATCATTACTTTAACTAGACCGTAAACATTAATTGATATTTCAACGTTTAATTTCTCAGACTTTAAAATATCATCAAGTGCAACGGGAAACTCAATTCCTGTGAAATTAAGTTCTTTTTCAAATGGTTTATATTTTACAACCCGATATGAATGCTCTTTAACGTGATGTAGAGCAGACAAAATTGACCATTTAAAACACTGGTTATCATTATTTTGTACATTTATGCAAGCTTGCTTACGTTTAACAGCAGGTGGTAATTCAATAAAAGAACCAGCACGCAATGGATTGTACTTGCTAATGTTAACTTCTAGCCTTTGTATTGAATCCAGTTTCTAATTAGAATCTTTTTGTTGGAAATCTTCAATTTGCTTCAAAGTTACCTGATTAACATTATCATTATACCACTCATCTAACTCGGTTATAATGAAAATTTCACCTGTTTTCGCGATAAACGTTTTTAACTCTGACGATTGTTCTTTTCCATCGATTGAATCTTTTACATATTTCGCGTTCAACACTGTGTACACTTTCAAGCGGACCAAACCTGTTTAAAATGTTCTCAATATTTAATTGAAATAAGGAAAAGGCATCATCAAAGAACTCATTAATGTCCTTGTAATCCATATTAACAATAGCACTACTTTGTAACCGGTTATCGAATGCTTCATCCATATTCACCCATTTCATTCTCTCATTAGATACTTGCAACCCAGCACCGCGTTTAATTAATGCATCAAAATGGCAGCGCAAGTATTCAAGTTTTTGACATATATTCATACATCTAGATCGTTGAAACGGAAAGTAAATCAGACCTGTGCAAAAAGTTTTTAAAAATATTTCTAAAACCGCTGACACTTGTTGTGCCATTCAAATGCATTAATGATTTTATCATCGCTAGTCATTGACATGGTAGAAATATCTAGGGACTCTAAAAAGTCTTGATACTCTGAAATCTCTGGATACCTCTGGGAACTCTGGAAAACCTGAAACAGACTGCTGCACCTATCAAGATGCAACTGATGCTTGTGGCCTGCGCTCGCCACCATACTCACCTCCCCACTACGCCGCGCCACACTACTCGAGCGTCGCGCGCATCACCCCACCACGCTCCACAGGCAACTACGATGGGGCCCGCTACTCCTCAGTCGCACTCGTGACTCAACTCCTACCGCACGTCTAATGGACTTAGCTCCGACTATCGGGTAACTTTAGGTAAATATGGTAGAAAATCAAGGGTATTGGCCGATAATCGAAAGTGGTGCTATGCATCAAAGACAACCTCTAATTAAACTCGGTCGGTAATTTAAGCGGAAAATTTAAAAATACCAAGGGATTTAAAATTAGGAAATAAAAAATTTAATTATTTTTAGAATTAAACAGTGGCGCCATCTAGCGGTAGCAGCCTGAACCCAGTAGTCAGTAAAGAAGAACACCCCAAACAAGCCACTTGAAACTGAACAATTAAAAATCTACCTTACTGACGGTCGGTAAGTGGCCCCCATACACGTGTTGCATTACTACTTTTTTTATTCTGTAGATAATGAACTTTCTTATCGTTTTTGATTTGTCAAAATACGACACTAATATCAAAAGTTCTACGATTTTGTCACAAGAAATCTCAAATATTCCTACTGTACCACGCTAGTCTTGACAATTTTTTGTAACCAATTTTTTAATTTTTATCAAATTTGGGATTTTTTCATTAATTTGAAGCTTTTTTAATTAAAGAAGAATTTTTTTTAAACAGGGAGGTACTCAGAATTTTGTTATAAGTTTTTTCCGATTCAAAAAAATTGGTGTCTTAAAAAACGACGTAGCCTTGACAACTTTTTTTAGCAAATTTTAGGATGTTATCAAATTTGGGCTTATTTTCATCAAATTGGCGTTTTTCTTATAAAATAAGAGCTTTTTTTGAAACACGGACGTATGTAGAACTTTTTTAGAATTTTTTCCGTTTCAGAAATTTTTTATACTTTAAATTCCTGTGGAAATAATAATAATAAAAACAATGTTTAATATTTATTTTAAAAGAACTTCTTTTGATGTTACGAATAATTTCACAATTAATGTTATTCAAAAATTAATGTATTACAAACATATTATTGTTACCTTATTATTTTTAGAGTGAATTAAAATATTTTTTAGGGTCCCTGGAAATCAGAGAAAAGTGAGGGGAAAGTAAAAGTAATTGTTTGTTGCAACCCTGTAATAAAATGATAATAATTATGTTACGCCAAAACAAGAAACCTTTTTAATTATACCTAACGTTCCTCGTTATAAATTAGTTTCATAAATGAATCTAATTTGGGATGAGGATAAGTCAATGAGCCTACTAAATGTTGTGAGAGAATAATTTATTTAAAAACCAACAAGAAAGAAAAGAGTTGACAAAAATACAATGAGTACAAAATTATGAATCTTACTTAAAGAATAACGTTTACTTGTGGTGCAATGATTATCTTGTAATTCAATCTTGAGTGGTGATGAGCACTAGACAAAAAGGGACCGCCTTAATGGTGGAGTATTTGTGCTGGTGTTTATACTAATGAGATAGTGTATTGTATTCCGAAAAATATCTGCTAGTCCCAGACAGTTGTCGCCTCTTAAGCAAATTTCGATGTTTCGAAATTTGGAATGTGATAGTTCAATATTAGAGTTTGTAGATACTCGAAAGAATTTCCAAATTTATATTTTTAGAAATTGATAAATGTTATATTTCGAAGATCGACGAATGGGGTGTTGATTTGAAACTGATTTCAAATTAATACTTAGGAATAATTCACTTGTAATGAAGTATGTTTAATTTAATACTTGGAGTTCACTTTTGAATAATGTTCAAGAGTATACTGGAAGTTCACTTTTGAATAATGTTCAAAGGTATACTGGAAGTTCACTTTTTAATAATGTTCAAGAGTATACTGGAAGTTCACTTTTGAATAATGTTCAAAGGTATACTGGAAGTTCACTTTTAAATAATGTTCAAAGGTATACTGGGAGACTGTTCACTTGTTGACAATTAGATGAATACTGCTGACTTCCAAAAAATTACTCTCTGGTCTCTGCTTAGTTTGTCTCCCTTTTTATACGAAACTGTTCCATTGTTTAGAATCATACACGTGTCGTTATTACATAGATTGAGAGTAGGAGTGCAAGGTAACTATGAATACCTGTGCTCTTTTTATGTTAAATGGGATAGACTAATAGTTGCTCTTCATCTGATTCGTTGCATATTTCTGCTTTCGGCTGTGGACTAATCTTTTGTCTCTTTCTAATTTTTGTGCCTCTTCAAAATAGTGGTGGGGATGATCATAGTCTGTTTACTTTTTTATGCTCGATGCTGCTGTGGACTAATCTTTTATCTCTTTCTAATTTCTGTGTCTCTTCAAGCCCTCTCTTTGTGTATAGATGTTTTTTCTTGCTTCCTGTGGCAAAGTTGTTTGAAGGTTGTTCAACTGATGCACTATCGTTATTCTTTTTACATGATTTAAAATATTATTCGCTTTTCTTAGAATTATTATGATTTGTAATTCATTCAGATACATATAAGACATATAATATCAATTGCCATATATTCAAAAATATTATAATTATAATGCAATAATATGAAATACATAGGGTCAGTCCATTATATTTCACCGAAAGCCGTTGCGGCCTATTTTTTAAAAAATCTCATAATTTGTAAAAATGATGTTTAATATCCATAGAATTCATTTTTGAGAATTATTTTATACAATTTTTTGAATTAAACTTAGAATTTTAATTTTTAAGTTGAGTTTCACAGAAAAAAAGGTTAGATTGACAGTTATGAAAATTTAATAAAGAAGCATGGAAATAATTTAGATAATACAAATTTCTTGATTGATATTTGTTAAAAATGGGCATATTTACTTGAATAAATAGATTATTATGCAAACATACCTAAAATAATTAATAAAAATTGATTTAAAAATTTACCTATGAAATGTCAAAAGTCACTGCATTTTAATTACATTTCTCTAAAAAGTTTATAAATATTTAAAAAATTTATTACTACATAATGTAAAGTACTTTCAATGTACTTTCATATTATGTGCTAACTTTTTAATTTCATAATAAAGAAATATAAAAACTTTTGACATTTCATAGGTAAATTTTTAAATCAATTTTTATCAATTATTTTAGGTATGTTTGCATAATAATCTATTTATTCAAATAAATAAGCCCATTTTTAACAAATATCAATCAAGAAATTTGTATTATCTAAATTATTTCCATGCTTCTTTATTAAATTTTCATAACTGTCAATCTAACCTTTTTTTCTGTGAAACTCAACTTAAAAATTAAAATTCTAAGTTTAATTCAAAAAATTGTATAAAATAATTCTCAAAAATGAATTCTATGGATATTTAACATCATTTTTACAAATTATGAGATTTTTTAAAAAATAGGCCGCAACGGCTTTAGGTGAAATATAATGGATTGACCCCATAAAATATATACGTAAAATACAATATCGAATACAAAATACATACATAAGTATTATACTTAATTTAGGTACGTTAATAAGAAGTTACGGACGTAACAATAAACATATTAACAAGCATTAAATAAAAAAATTATTTCTCTATTTATTCTTACGAAATTTAAGGTACGCATAATTATATTATATATAAAAGAAATTGAAGCGATTTTAATGAAAAATGAATTGTTTTTGAATTACAATACCATGGAACACTGAAGAATGGGGGGCATTCTTAATAGTTCAAAAACCTTAAAGATATGTGAGTGTTCTTTTCCCGTTTAAAATAGACATTTATCGATAACACAAGAGTGAATCAGCATCAATGAAAGGTATACATATGGTTGTGTGTGTGTATAGAAACAAAGAACTTGATAGTTCGACAGCCCTTTTACTTGAATACAATTTCGATTCTAGTCTTGAACAAGTTTTAATTTGAATAAACTTCAAGCTTGTCCAGGGAGAAATAATAGTTCTTCTTTGGAAAGGAAGTGGTGCTCAGTCAGGAAGGAAATTGTTAAAGTCCGCAACCTACTTCTCTACGATATCCCATTGTCTCCCTTCTTCTTTCTAAACCTTCTCAATTTGAAGTGCTAACCTGTGCACTTTTCACCTTCGGAGCAAAATTTTTATTTCAGGATATTCATTAAAAAAAGAAATAATAATAATACGAATAATTCCTATTTTAGAGAAACAAACACAGACTTCGCACTGGCTAATTAATTTCAACAAAGTAGCTTTCGAACTAAAAACCCCTTTAACCCATTAACAACCCCAGGGTATGGGTTAAAATTCAAATTTTCACTAAAAGTCGAGTACGGTGTCAAAACCTACGTTTTTTGGTCACTGAAACCAAAAAAACTGCCAAAAACAAATTCTTCCCTCTCTTAATCCCCAACAACTTCCTCAATACCACCAGGGTGAGCATTGAAATTAGAATTTTCCTGAAAATTCGATTGCGTTGTCAAATCCCTGGGGGTTGTAGGGGGTTAAGGAAGGGACGATTTTGTTTTTAGTAATCTTTTTTGGTTTCAACGAACCAAAAACAGGAATAGACACCCTACTCGACTTTTATTTAAACTGAAGGGAGCAGGTGTAAGGGGATGGTAGTGGGAAAATGGACGATGAAAACAAATTTTCATGGTCATATTCGGTTTCAGCGACCCCAAAAACATGGGGAGAGGGGGGTGTGACCTCTGGGTTTTGACTTTTATTTTTTGTGTGTGCTGTGTAATTGATTTTTGAGATGAATTTTATTGACATCTAAAAGAATAATTTAATTATTTTAAAAAAATTTAATTAAAATTGTATTTTAAATAATTGATTTCTTTCGAACAATTTTCTTAAAATATTTGCAAATAATTCCAGTAAAATTGTATTAAATATAATAGAAATCTTGCGATGAATTCTATTATTTATGAAAATAATGAAATAGTTACTAAAAATTTTATTAATATTTTAAAAAATAATTAAATTACTCAAAAGAATGTTTATTTTAAATAATTAAGTTTTTCGAAATATAATAAATATTATGAAAATGTAATTTTCAATAATTTTATTAGAAATAATTGAAATTCTTCAAAGAATTTAATTTAATTTAATTTAATTTAAATTTTCAATTTATTTATAAAAATAAATTGTTGAGAAGAATTTTATAAAAAAAATTTTTATGTAATCGAATTTCCATGAAAAATGTTTCTATTAATCCATTAAGTCCTATGAGGAAACCAGCTATTGTATTAAAAAACTAACAATTGGATTCATAGGCAAATGGAAAAAAAGATATACATGTTTTTTTGTTTTTAATTTCCAATTGTTTAACAACAATTGTTTAAACAAATTAACAAAAATTGAAAATTTTTTGAAATCTCTTAACGCTAATCGATTCTACGTGACAAATAAGAATATTTTGTATAGGTCATTTTTAATCCAAGTCGTATGAATCCAATTGTTAGTTTTACTTAAAATCCATTTGTTTATGCTTGGGATGAAACACCCATACGCAGCTTAATTTGTTTATTACAATTTTATAAACAAAATACGACTTGGATAGAAAAATAACCTATACAAAATATTCTTATTTTTCACGTAGAATCGATTGGCGTTAACAGATTGCAAAAAATTTTAAATTTTTGTTAATTTGTTTAAACAATTGTTGTTAAACAATTGAAAATTAAAAACAAAAAAACATGTAAATCTTTTTTTTCTATTTGCCTATGAATCCAATTGTTAGTTTTACTTAAAATCCATTTGTTTATGCTTGGGATGAAACACCCATACTCAGCTTAATTTGTTTATTACAATTTTATAAACAAAATACGACTTGGATAGAAAAATAACCTATACAAAATATTCTTATTTTTCACGTAGAATCGATTGGCGTTAACAGATTACAAAAAACTCATGCAAGATATTTCATACATTACATTTCAGTTTGGGAATACTTTGGAAAATTTTAGTTAGGGTCAAGTTGGGTTGATCCAAACTTTACCAAGTACACTAAAGAAAAATTTTTTATGAGCTTTTTATAGATGTGCTGTATTATTTATTTTTTCATCATATCAATTAAATAGTAATTGAATTGACTAAATTATCCCATTTTTCAAACTTTGGGAAGCCACGTTTGGGCGACTTTGGGTAGATTTCCACACAAGAATAGTAAAAATGAAAGTAAAAATAAAAAGAATTAAAAATTAAAAACAGTAAATGAAAGTCAATGTATAATAAATAAAAATAATAAATCAAAGTTAAAATAGTAATAAATAAAAATAGTAAATAAAAAATAATAATAAATCAAAATAGTAAATGAGAGTAAAAATAATAATTAATAAAAATAGCAAGTGAATGAAAAAATTATTATATATATAACAATAGTATGAAATGAATAGAAAAGCAATAGATAAAAATTTTAAAGAGCAAATTTTCAAAACTACGATTTTTTTATAATATAATTTTTTATAAAAGTGGACATGTCCCGTGTGGAAATAGCCCGAGTTAGCCATGACAAAGATAGGTTTCTGGTTAGAGGCTAGCTTGTAGTTGGGCTCCCCGGACATAGCATGGCTAGCGCCCAGATTCAATTTCCACACGGGGTATGCAAAATTTATCAAATATTTGCACAGGTGGAATATACTATTTGTAAAAAGTGCTGCAATTAAAAATTATTATTCATTTTTCTGCCACATTCTTTACATTATTCGTCATTTTTTTGAACTGTTTTTCTACTTTTAACTTGTCAACTACAGGTCGTGAATTATATATATATATATATATATATATATATATATATGTATATTTATTTATTTGATGCACGACTAAAATTTGACTTCAGTTTTTGAATTGCCCTTCCATTTTTCCGGGTTTTTTAAAACATTTTCTTCGTCTTTTTCTTTATTAAACGATCACGACTATGAGAATGAGGTTGAATCTGCTGAAAATAAAATTACTTCCTAGTTTCTTTAAAATCCCTCTCTCTCTCTCTCTCCTTTTATTTCGTCTTTCTCTTATTTATGAATAATACACAAAAAAGAATAGAATCAGGCCAACTTAAATATTCCTATGGTAAATTCGCATATTGGAAAAATGCCAAATCTTTTTTAGAAACTTGTATTTAAATATGAAACAATGAATGATTGCCGCAATATATTTGCGGGCCTATAGGTTCAGTTGGTAAACGTAAAACAATCAAAGGAATTGTTGTGATTGTTAATAATCTCAGTCTTTCATCTTTTTCATTTTATTCTTGTGTTAAATATGTAAACGGGAGTTGTTTTTACTATTAAAAGAAACTCAAAAATTTATCCAAGTTTAAAAAAAATTTTTACATCATCAAATCAATGTTTATAATGATTATATATAGTATAAAACGCATTTTTAACCCATTACCGCCCAGGGGTTTCGATCGAAACCACTTTTGTCTATCAACCTTTTTAACTTTAACAAAAATAAAAATATTTTTGATTTCGAAACAACAAATACTCACAAACTTATTCTACTTTGTGAAAAAAATTTATATTGCAATAAAGAATTATCAATTTTTTAATTATAATAATAATAAAAAAAATGTTTATGGCAGAATTTACAACAAAAGTAGATAATCGAAAATTAAATAAAGCTTAAGTCTACCCGGGATACCTCAGTCGAGAACGACTGTTCTCTGTGTCGTCGATTCGAATTATTTAATAAAGAAAAATTTTATTAAAATTTTTAACAAACCTTTTCTTAATTAAATAATTCTCAACATTTACTATTTAAAACAATTTTCCAAAAAATTCAATTGTTTGAAATAGAATTTTAATAAAATTTGTCAAATAAATTCAAATCTTCAAAATGATTTTTATCAAATTCTTTGCAAAGAATTCAATAATTATTTATATTAACTATTTTAATAAAAATTTCCTACAAGAATTTAATTATTAAAACAAAATTTATAAAATTATTTGCTAATTACGACCGTCATCATAGTATTTCAACCAATCACAACCATCAACGTGATTTTTTTTAACCAATGACAAGCGTTACCATGGTATTTCATTCAATCGCCACCGTCAACAGATGATTCATACAGAATTTTGTCCGTAGAATACGAATCTGACCTTGATACTTGATACCTTACTGTTCCGGTATATGGTCTGTATTCTACGAACCAAATCCTATAAAGATCAGCTTTCATTGGTTGGGCCACAAAATTTTGTTGGCCTGAGTAATATTAATAATATGATAATAAACGATAAATATTGATAAATTAATATTTTTGTAATTAAAAAAATGTAAAAGCATTTCTGTTAAAAATGCGTTTTATACTTTATATAATCATTATAAACATTATTTGGTTGATGTGAAAATTTTTTTTTGGATTTAGGCAATTTTTTCCAATCAATGATGAGGGCGATCAATACGGGCCCCTCGCGTGGTCCCTCAAGGATTTGCCCTTATGTGAGTTAAAATTTTTTAAAAAAGTGTGAATAAATTTTTATTAAAAATGCATTTCTCATTGTTTATAATCATTGTCCCCAGGGATGTAGGGCTGGTCCCTATTATGAGCTTGGCAAACCCAGGGTCCCGAGCTACTTCAGGAAAGACTTTGGTCCTACGGTCGTCCCCGATGGATCTCGAGTCAAATCCGTCCGTTAGGGTTATAAGCCTGAGGAACCCCGTGCCATCTGACTTCTCACGGGGGAATTATGTGTTTAGTCTACGAGGGTTGGAAAGTCCTGGAGCCCTAGCTGTCAGTGCCGTATATTCTGCAGCAGGTCTACCCGGGATACCTCAGTCAAGAACTACTGTTCTCTGTGTCGTCGATTCGAATAGGACACACCAAGAACAGCTTCGTATTTAGTCGGCACCAGAGTAGTTAATCCGCAAGTCATAGAGCGTGTCGTAAGAGGCGACTAACGTGATAATTCATTTTTATTTTTTCATTTGAACGCAAAAGACCTCTTCCGTACAGGTATGATGAGACTACGGTCTGGAGGCAAAACCTTCGCGTTGGTAGTGCACGAAGCTTGCCCTCGTCAATCTCCAGCTCGGGGCATTTGCGGGGTCAATACGACTGCAACTAACTGCTTCTCCATTTTATCAGGCACCAGTCTTCTAGAATTTCGGACATAGTCTATCTTTCAAGGTAAAGGAATTCAGTGTTTTTTCAGTCGACCTTGTCAGTGGTTGAAAGTTCGTATGCTGAGCAAGAGGTGTTCGCGTCTTGCTGAGTGAGTTGCATTCCTCAACTTGAGCGGTTACCTGCAGAGTAACAAGGGATTAGGAAGGTCCCGCCTCGTACCCAGAGGCGACGGTGAATCGTGCGGTTATCTTGGGTTGGGAAGACAGGGGTTGCCATACCCTGTCGCTGGTGGTAAAGGAGTATCTGTACCGTTACGCTTGTAGGCGAGACGTGGAAGTATACCAGAGGGAGGTCCTACACGTATAAACTAACTACCTAGGCCCTCGTAAAATTTCATAACTTTGTGATAGAATTTCCGGAAAAATGTCACTCAATGCTTTTTATACATGGATTTACAAGAAAAAAGTTTTTAATTCTTTAAATATAATAAAATTATTTTCAATAATTTTTTGAAAATTAATTATTTTCGGACTGTTCTGTATTTAAATAAAAAAATTTCCTGATGAAATTCAAATATTTAAAAAAATATTTATTAATTTCCATTATTTTTAAGGGGACATCCAAGTCACCTAAAAACAATGCAAAAAGAGTCAACTTTTGGTACACTCTTCTCGAAAACTATTATTCCAATTGCGTTCGCCCTTCTTTCATTCGGTTACAAATATAATAATTTTATATGAATAAGAAGTAATACGACGTTATCTTCAATAGATACTTTTTTTTGATTATTTATACCAAAAGCAAAATAAAAATCCCATTTTCTCTGATTTATTAACTCATATCTACGTTTGTAAAACTCAAAATGATGTTAAACTTCTCACAGTAAAAAGTAAATCTTAATTTAAGATCGGTCTTAAATTCAGCACTGTCTGCTATAATGTTAAAGGATACAAAAAACGTGCGTAAATTCAGTATTGACTGCCTTAAAAATGTTGCATCTTAATTTAAGGCTGCTTTCCTGCCTTAAAATAAGACTTTTTTTTTACTGTGCTTATTCGTATTTTTGGAACCCTACTGAACAAAGTAAAATTTTCACCAAAGTCGTAATCACCTTTGCGCCCATGATGCTAACATAATTTGTTGTCCAAACTGCATGGAAAGCATGTCATTGAGGGCACGAACGCTTAAACGCTCATATTAGTTAAAAATTTAACTCTATATAAATGATTACTCTTTGAAGTCTACAATGATACAAGTTTTAATATAGAAATAAGACAACAATGTATTCTGGAAATAAAGTAATTGCCAATTTTTATAACTGAAATGTGAACAAAACCAAATGTGTCATAATTTTTTTTAGAGAAAATCGAAAAAAATTGCACATTTTTCTAAACAAAATAAAACTAGTTGAAAATGTTTGCATTTTTATAGTCAACATAAAAAAACTCGAAAATATCATATTTTAATGAAGAAAATCGAATTATTAACATGTGGGCGCAAAATATTTTGGGCCCGCTTCTCCTACCCCTGGGTGGTAATGAGTTATTGCGCCTGCTCTAAGTGCCAGAAATGACATACTTTCCGTGCAGGTAGGACAAAAATTTATTTAAGATACTTCTACTCTTCAGAAAAGGTTTTAAAAATTCTTGTTCTATTCCTAATTGAGTCTACTTTTAGAAAATCAAATCAAATAATCGATTTTTTTGTCATTTTCCACTTAGGTGTCCCCTTAAGGGGTTACACCACTGTAGAATTTTCAAAAAAACGAAATTTGGTAAAAAAAATTTTATTGATTTAAAAATTAATTTCAACCTTCTAAAATAAAAGGCAAACCTAACCGGCTGCTCCGATATGACCGCCTGCGGCTAAGTTGTTTCCTGTTCGACGGATTTAGTACACCCTGATGCTGTAATGCCTTCCTTTCGGTTTTGACGGCATTTAAAAAAGTCGTGACATATCTATCCAAATTTTGTTACTTAGTGACATTCAAGTTTGTTTATACGTCATGAACTAACAAAATTTTGATAGATATATCACGACTTTTTAAAAATGCCGTCAAAACCAGAAGGAAGGCATAAAAGGATCATAGTGTTCAATACACTCAGATGCATTAATGCTGTCCTTCCGGGTTAAAGGAAATTTGAAAAGTCGTGTCATTTCTATCAAATATACTTAGTTCGTGACATACGAATGTTCTCATATGACATGGACTAAAAACATTTTGATAGAAATCATACGACTTTGCAAAATACCGGCAAACCGGAAGTACAGCATTAATGCATCTGAGTGTATTTCGCAAAGTCGTATGATTTCTATCAAAATGTTTTTAGTCCATGTCATATGAGAACATTCGTATGTCACGAACTAAGTATATTTGATAGAAATGACACGACTTTTCAAAATTCCTTTAAACCGGAAGGACAGCATTAATGCATCTGAGTGTACCTTACAAATTTATTTCTAGCTTTCCTAATATATCAATAGATGTCATTAAAATAATTTAACAATGAGTTAAAGCGTTTTTGTACAATGCTCGCAAATGTAGCTAACTATAGCGTAATATTCAAAGGCCGTTTTCTCGAAACACGTTTTTTCAAAACTGCAAGCAGTGTAACTCAAACCATTTTTAATTTTTTTACTCCAAATTTATATCATTTATTTAAAAGAACATTCCGCACAGAAATACGTAGCTGTTTTTTATTTTTTAGACACATTTAAGTAACCATTTTTTGGTAAAGAAATAACTTTTTTCTACACTTCAACAGATGCTACTTTTCCTTGCCTTTCTACAGTGGTGCAACAACTTAATATTTACTTTTAAATATATTTTTCGAAAAATGCAATTATTTTTTTAAGTTTTGTTAAAATTCTTCCATGGAAATTCAATTATTATTGTCAGGAATAAAGAGAATTCCAGTACATATGGTAAAATGCTCTGACCAATTTTAAGTTCTCTGACTTTTGCCAAACCGTTAATTATTATTGTAATTATTATTAGTCAATTTATTTATTTTTTACTTAGGAGAAATATTTACCGTTTTAAAAAAAGGGAACACTCTTGCGTTTGATTAATTAAAACTAAAAGTAATATATCGTGGAAATGATACAAGTTAAATAAATTTGCATAATGTTTCACTTCTTTAACCGCTCGTTAATTTACAAACTTTTGAAACCGTTCTTCTTTGTTATTATATGAAGAGCCATGAAAAGTTCTTGTCGGTAAAGTTTTCAAAGGCTATTTTTCTTTCCTTTTTTTACTCATTTTTACCCTTTGTTTTAAAGGGAGGCGTTAATTTTTTTAACAAAAAAAATTTGATTGCAGTATTTAAAAAAAATTGTACAAAAAGGAAGCAAAAATAACAAAGTGGTAACCCAATTTGGTACTTGTAGGTGTTGGAATTTAAAGTGGAAAAATTCTTTCGTGATATTTTAATTGCGCTTAATCATCATATATATATATATATATATATATATATATATACATAAAAATTTATATATATAATTTAAAATCTGTAGTTTTCAGTTTTCCCCCTAAATTTTCTTATTTTGAATATTTAATTTATGGATTATCTTTAACTTTGTATGTATGTATTTTCTCTTCATTTAATATCCGAAGGTTTACTCAAAAGCTATATAAGGGCCATTTACATAGACCACAAATATTCCAGCTGCCTTTAATGGAAAATATATCTTATATATCCAGCATCAGACTTTTAAGTCTTGTAGCATTTAAGCCTTTGATGTGCAAATTAATTTATACAATGAATTTCAGCAAAAAATAGAAATTTTAATGCAATTGAATAATTATAATAGGGAAATGCCTTCTTGCATTAAAATTAAAAACTATCAGGTTTGCTAATAATTAAAAAAAACTTTGAGATAATGGGAATCCTCACAGCCAAACTATATGATTTTATGGCCCAAAATTTTAATAAATATAAATATATATTTATTAGCATGGAATATTTATTATTTTTATTTTTAATATCATTTTATTACCATTATTGAGTATGAAAAGTATTACAAACTAATAAAATTTTACATCAAAAGCATTCAAAATTAAAAAGTATTAAAAAATTTTTTAATGACAGGCAACATGACCTAATTTTTTTATCTATAATTTTACAGTACTCTGACTTGTAAAACTTTTTTTTCTGTGACACAAAGTCCTTGCTTACGTAATTCAATTTTTTGCCATTTTTTTAATAATAAAAATATTAATTTATCAAAATTTATCGTTCACTATTATATTACACAGTGTGACAAAATAAAAAAGTTGTCTGTTCTTTAATAGAGACCTAGTATAAATTGTAGGTCTGGTAAAACTATGAACAATGATGTGTAAGAAATTTCCTAAACACCATCAAAATTTAATTTTAGAGGCAAAAAACCGTTTTCGTGTATTCATGTAAAGAATTACTCGTAACTTGTGCAATTTTTAACCGATTTTCAAAATTGTTCTTTAATTTGAAAGGGAAAAAGCACACCTTTTTAAACCGTAGTTTAATATATTTTATATTATAAATACACTCTAAATCTGACTCAGTGAAAATTTTGACTGATTTCAATCAGTGGCCCAGTTTTCTTTAATTCATCAGTGAAATTTCACTGACAGTAAGTAGTTTTTACTGATTGTCAGTGAAATTCTACTGAAGAATTAAAGAAAACTAGGCCACTGATTTAAAATCAGTGAAATTTTCACTGATTCAGATTTACAGTGTATTATTTTCATTACATTTTTTCAATTTTATAGATTACCCTTCGTAACTTCCTGGAAATTTCCAGGAAATACAATAATGTCCGTAGGTAAGAAGCTTTCCATGGAAATTTCCTGGTAACTTCCTGGAATCTTCCAATAGAAACTTCCTGGAAGTTACCAGGAAGCTTCCAAAAATCCTCACAGATATAATTAACTATAATAATCTTCGTATTCTTTCATTCATTCATTCAGTCTGTCCGCAGTAAGAGAGAAAGATTTATAGAGAGAAAGAGAGGCGTCTTATTTCTTCATTAGCTGATTATTATTCTTCTTTTCTCAGTCATTGATAGTAGGAGTAAAAAATAAGATTTGTTATAAAAAAGGGCTTTGCGGTGCAAAAGTTTTGATAATTAAAAAATTAATTATTATAAAATTAATTATTATTATTAATAATTAATAATAATTGTGAAAATTTTTGTATTCAATAATTTTGTTATTCAGTAAATAAATTTATTTATTTTTGTTAATTTTTTGGGATAAATTTTGATTAAAGGGTTTTTAATTATATTAGGTAAGACATTATTGCAATTTTTTATATATTTATTTGTACTTATGTGCCTATGATTTATATGAGTTAATGAGTTATATATGCCTATGATTTATATGAGCATTATGAGTTATATATGTATGCTTATGATTTATATGAGATTCATGAGTTATATGTGTTGATGTGATTTATTATAAAAATTATATGATTTATAAATGACGAAAATGAGACTTATGTTATTTATGTGATTTATGAGATAAATCAGAAATTTGATGACTATTTATTATTAAATATATAATAAATAAAAAATATAAAAAAATTTAAATTAAAAAAATTATTTATTTAAAAAATAAATTATAAAAAATTATTTGCATTTAGTTATTATTTTTATTTATTTATTTGTGAGTTAGAAGATTTGAGTTTAAGTGTTTTTAAAAAATAAATTTTTGAAAAATATTCTATTATTAGTTCATTTTATTAAAAAATCATGTCTAACAAAGAAGGAAATGTTTATTTAAGTGACAAAGATAATAGAATTTTACATACTGAAGGAAAAATGTTAAATGACAATCATATTTCTGAATTTGAGAAGTTGTTGAGAAGAGAATAAAATTTAGCATTTAACATGCAAAGTACTTTATATTTATTTACGCTTGATATCATTATTCCGATTGATAAAAATCAGAAGCACATTCAAATACTTTTTAGTGGTGATTGCAAAATATGGTCATTGGATTTTTACTTACTACGATGGATTAAGGTTATACATTTATGACAGTCTTAATAAAGGATACTTAAATGAAGATAAAAAAATATTTAAGTATATTTTAGTCTTTCAAATCACCGGTAGTTTTTTTAGCTGTCGATAAGCAACCGAAGCGAATAGACTGTGGCATATACTCAATAGCTTTTGCAACATCTTTATATTGCAATGAATTGACAAATACTGTTAATTATATTCATAGTGACATGAGACGACATCTAATTTGTATGTTTGAAAATAATCGTCTAATTTCATTTCCTTCCATGAAATTGATAAATATTATTAGACCTATGATTGTCGAGTATGATTGGAGACGTCTTTGTACGGATCTATCTAAAGAACTTCTAGAAATACCAAACTTTCCTTCTATTTATGAAACTATTATCAGTGTTAGTAATAATAATAATCGTAATGATAATAATAATGTGAATAAAGGTAAATCTTTGAAAG
This sequence comes from Leptopilina myrica (nomen nudum), assembly GCA_032872475.1. Taxonomy (NCBI): domain Eukaryota; kingdom Metazoa; phylum Arthropoda; class Insecta; order Hymenoptera; family Figitidae; genus Leptopilina; species Leptopilina myrica (nomen nudum). The sequence continues at coordinate 13,496,877 of CM065467.1, forward strand.
ATTCAGAGGACACAAGTAATGAAAATGAAAAAAATTAGAAAAAAAGATTACGCTCAATAAAAGAGAAGAAAAGAAAAAGAATGGCTAGGCTCGAGGAAACAGATGAAAAGAAAATAATCAGACTAGAGAATGATAGATTGAGAAAACGTAATTACAGAAAAGCGAAAAATGTAGATGAAAAACAAGTAATGAAACAAAACAATTTAAATTATAAAAAAAAGAATTATCTTTAGAAACCGACGATGATAAAAAAAATCGACAAAAAAACAATTTAAATTATAAAAGAAAAGAATTATCTTTAGAAACGGACGATGATAAATAAAATCGACAAAAAAATAATTTAGAAAGTAAAAGAAAAAAATTATATTTAGAAACAGAAGATGAAAAAAAACCGACAAAAAAATAATTTAGAAAGTAAAAGAAAAAAATTATATTTAGGAACAGAAGATGAGAAAAAAAATCGACAAAAAAATAATTTAGAATGCAAAAAAAGGAAATTGTTATTGGAAACAAAATTAGAAAAAGAACAGCGCCAAAAAAAGGATTTATCAAGTAAAATGGATTAAAAATGGGAAAATAATAGAAACTTTAGGAATTGGAATTATGTTGTCTGAAGAGTTTGATGAAAATAGAGTTTCTCAAAATTATTTAGGTTTAATGAATGTCAAATGTATGTTTTGTGACGCGTAACATTTTTTGTGTGAAAGGTCACAGAATAAAAAATTTAGTTGTTGTTGACATAAAGAAAAAGTATAATTGTTTGATTTAAATCCTTATTCCTTGTATTTGGAAAATTTATTATTTGGTAATAACTTTAAAAGCAAGAATTATAAGGAAAATATTCGTTCTTATAATAGTTCGTGTGCATTTGCTAGCATGGGAGCTAAATTAGAAGCTCCAAAAGGATATGGTCCTTATGTTTTTCGTATACATGGACAAGTGTATCATGATACATACTCTCTTTATCCTGATGATGTAGATAACCGAAAATATGGTAAATTGTATATTCTTGATACTGATGAAGCGGTGATGGAATGAATGAATAATAAATGTAATAAAAAATGCTTGCAATTAATAATGACTGAAATAGATATTTTACTAAGAGATATTAATATTTATGCAAAGACATTTAAAATGATGAAAGAATTAGAATTGGAAGAAGAAGCAAGGGCAAAATTAGTGAATGAATGTCTGAGATACATACAAATGTGGTTTAAACGTGATAGAAAATTTTCCAGGATGGACTGTAAATATGAAACATACTGATGGTGTTCGTAATATTACACCTTTACAATTTTATATGTATCGCTTGTCTTATAGAAGCACATTTAATCCATGTTTACAAATGGGTAAATTAACTCAACAATTCATTGTTGATAGTTGGTCAAAAGTAGAAGGTGAGCGTTTAAAATATATTCGTTTTGAACAGAAAAAACTTCCAGCAGAAATGTGCTGTGGATTAATGGATTATATAAATAATAAGGCAATAGAAGAAAATATTTGACCAGGAAAAATGATAATTTTACCTTCTACATTTACCGGAGGACCACATGCTTATCAACAATGTTTTATGGATGCTATGCGATTAGTTCAAGAATTTGGAAAACTAGATTTATTTATTACAATGACATGTAATCCAAAATGGCCTGAGATTATAGAAAAATTTGTTGGATTCTGAAACTGCGTCTGACCGACCAGATATTGTTGCCCGTGTTTTTCAAAAAAAAGTAAAAGAATTAATGTATGGATTAAAAGATAAACAAATATTTGGTCCAGTCATTGCTTATGTATATGTAATAGAATTTCAAAAGCGTGGATTGCCTCAAGTACATTTAATAATTTTTTTAGATAAAAAGTTAGCGATTCGAGATGCAGAAGCTATAGATAAAATATGTGCTGAAATCCCTGATTAAATAAAGAATCCAGAACTTTATAAAATTGTGAAACAGTTTTAAGTTCATGGACCCTGTGGAAAACAAAATGTAAATTCTCCTTGTATGAATCCTGAAACAAAGTTATGCATGAAAAATTATCCTAAACCATTTTCTTCAAAAACAAATTATGAATCAAAAAATTATCCGGAGTATAGACGGAGAAATAAAGGCAAAAAAATTATTTTTTATAATACAGATGGGTCAATTAAATGCACTGCTGATAATTCGATGATTGTATCATATAATCCGTATTTAAGTAAAAAATTTGCATGTTATATTAACTTAGTAGCTTGTGGTAGTACAGGTGGTATTAAATATTTATTTAAATATTGTTATAAGGGACATGATTATGCAATAGTTGGTTATAAAGATGATAATCAAGTAATGCATTATGATGAAATTCAAAATTATTTAAATACGCGGTATGTGTGTCCACCAGAAGCAATGCATAGACTTTACGAATTTAATATGCACGAGCAATCACATGCAACATATAGATTAGCTGTATATTTGCCTAATCAACAATCAATATGTTTTCAAGAAGGAATGGAACAAACTGCAATTGAGAAATTTAAAAATACAATGTTGACAGGATGGTTTCAATTAAATAGACAAGATCCTGAGGCACGCAAATATTTGTACTCTGAAATACCACATAAGTATGTTTTTGTTGAATCATCTAAAACTTGGAAAAAACGAGAACGAATTACAAAACCTATAATTTGTCGAATGTATTTTGTAAGTCCAAAAGATATTGAAGCCGTGAGTATGAAATTTCCTAAAGAACTTTGTCGTTTATTTGCATATATATCTGTGTTTGGTTTGCCTGTAAATACTGTTGATTTATGGAATAAGTTTAAAGAACACATGATTTTTGATAATAATTTACCTGTGGAAGTATCGCTTCAAAAATCATTAGTTTTAATTAACGAAGTATTTAATTTTCATGGATTTACGTTACATCAATTTAGTTTACCAAATACTGATCTAAAAATTCTTGAAGATTATAATTCTGTTGATAAGGAAGATAATGTGTTAACATTACAATTGCTCAAAGAAGAATCTAATACTCTTATTGAAAGTTTGAATGATGAACAACGGCAAGTTTTTAATGATGTTATGATGGCCGTACATAATGATGCATATGGTAGTAGATATTTCTTTCTTGATGGGCCTGGAGGAAGTGATAAAAGCTATTTACATAATACAATTATTACTACAGTCGAAAGTGAGGAAATAGTAGTTTTATCAGTTGCTTGGACTGGTATAGCGACTAATCTTCTAAAAGGAGGACGATCATCACATTCTATGTTTAAATTTCCTATACCAATCAATGAAGATTCAACATGTAATATAAGTGGAATGTCGAAACATGCTGAACTTTTAAGGAGTGCAAAAATTATTATTTAGGATGAAATTACAATGGCCCAAAAATATGCTTTACAAGCAATGGAATCTATGTAATCATTGAAGATAGGGTGTGTAATTATGCTTTTAAGAAATATGAATCTAGTTCAAGGATTATGTAATGGGACTCGATTAGTTGTAAAATCTTTATTGAAATACGTTATAGCTGCAGAAATAATTACAGAAAATCGAAAGGAGAAATAGTTTTTATTCCTCGTATTGATTTATCTCCTTCAGTAGATACATTTCCTTTTAAAATGGTAAGAAGACAATTTCCAATCAGACTTGCTTATGCAATGACTATCAATAAATCTCAAGGACAGTCTTTTGATAATGTAGGAATATTTCTACCCATTTCTGCATTTGGTCATGGTCAAATTTATGTTGGTTGTTCTAGAGTCAAATCTAAAGAAAATTTAAAAATTCATGTACTAAATAATGCTGTATTCAAAAACTTAAAATATTCGCAAAAATTATACATTAAAAATATTGTTTTTCATGAAATACTTTAATAATATGTTTCAGGCACAATATTATATTATTATGTTATTTGTTTTAGATTGAGAAAGAAGAAAAAAAGTTAAATTTCAGCGTTGTTTTAGTTTTGATATTTCGATTGATAAAAATTGCAATGGATCGTTTTCCATTAGTGAGGTTATGATTATATATTGAGAACTTTTGCGTGTGAAACTCGTGAGACTGTCCGTGAAAAAAAGTTTTTCGAAAACTGGCATTCAAAATCGTTTCATATGTACAGTCGTCGGATACAAACTTTTAAGAGTGACCAGTCGACTACACTGAGAGAAATGGACCCAGGATAATACAACCAGAAAAAGGTGGTTAATGAAACGCAGTTACTGGACAAACTTAAAATTGTTTCTGTAACATGTTTTCTTGTTGCAGTAACCAGAAATTTAGTTATATTAACTAAAATTACAAAAAAAACAATCCTGGTTGTGACAACCATGATTCGTGGTAAAATTTGTCTTTAATTAAAAACGTCTGGTTGTAGTAACCAGGCAGTTATGTTAGAAATCAGTAGTCGTAAGCAAGCACAGTATGTCTTTATACTTTCTGCTATAGTTTGACTTTTAACACAACGTAGAATGCTCTCGTCAAGTTTTTATTTTAAAGTATTTTATGGTTTTTCATCTTTTGTCTTATTAACAAAACTGTGTAAAATAAAAGCGAATGTATATGTTGTTGATGCAAGTCGTTTTACTTATTTCAGTGACAGTATTGTTGACAATTAATTATATTAATGGGATTAGTGTGATGAATGATTTCATATAACCTATATATTTTTGACGACTATTAAAATTATTTTTCTGACAACAAAGGATGGACAACATTATTTATAAATATTATGAAAATAAATTCTAAAATGAGAAGATGAAAAAACATAATTTTAACCTCTTAATCATAGATAACGTAAATTATTTCTATTATAGCTTTACAATCATATCCACAATTTTAGTGTCAACCATGATCCTGGTTACTATAACCAGAAATTAAATTTATATTAACCAGGTTTTATCGTCAACGCAACTATGATCAGTCATGTTCGAACAACTTCAATCGTAGTCAAAGACGTTTTTTACCACGAGAATTTGGTTGTATGAACCAGGAATTTCTCTCAGTATAATTTAGGAAAAAATTTATTTTAAGACTAAAGTTTTAGCTTGATAATAAGTATTAACACTTTTTTCTGTTAGAAAATAAAAAATATTCCTAAAAAATGTCAATTCATTAAATTTTTTTGAATTTCAAGTGAAAGCTCCCATTACCCCACAGATTGGGTGAACAAAATGAGAAGAAAATAATCAAAGCAATAAATTATTGTAAATATAATTTGGTTTTTTAAATAATTTTCTTTAAGAGGCTCTAATTCCCCCACGCTCCCTTAAGTGTTGTTCTTCTATTTATTTATAAGATCGTTTTAAGAAATACTGACCTAAAATCTTTATTTCAAAATGCCTAAAAGACAGAACGAAATATTAGACGCGCGCTTTAGCGCGCGTTAGACTGCTAGTGAAATATATAATATATAAATTGACCCTGTGAAGTCAAGTATCGTTTTGGTTGAGCGCATAAAGCGCTATCCCAGCAGTACACTTTTGAGGCCTATGGTGTTTCGAGTCCGTCTTACTCTCATGTGTGCTGTAGTTGTGAAGATCATTTTTTTTATTTAAACCCACTTTTTTATTTTAAAACAATGTAAAATTTGAATAATTAAAATTTTTTAAAACCTTTTTAAATAATAATTTCACTAAAAAAAATTTTTAATAATTTTTGGAAACTTCCTGGTAAGATCCAGGAAGTTACTATGGGAAGCTTTTAGGAAGTTACCAGGAAGTTTCCATGGGAAGCTTCTAACCTGCGGACAATATTGTACTTCCTGGAAATTTCCAGGAAGTTACCGAGGGTAACTTCCGAAGGTTGCCACGGGAAACTTCCTGGAAGTTTTAGTGCTATGTGGGTTAAAAGTATAATACTAAATTTTACGAAAATTTGATGATTATAGAATAGATTTGAATCCTCAATAATGTTTGAAAAACATTGACACACTTAAACAATATAAATGTAGAAAAGTTAAAATAAACATGGTCTCTGTCCTTATTTAAATCTATCAAAAACAAGTTTGACATGTATACCATTTAAGTTAATCAATTAAATTTAGTGAACACAAAATTTAAACTGCCCTGATGTAAATTCCACGGCAAAATTGAAATATTTGTATTTTTGGGAAAAGTATTTAAATATTAAAATTCATGTTTATCCTGCAATAAAAATTGCGTATTTTAAATTGACTGATTTAAATCGAAATCAAACCAAGTCAAATCAAGTAATTTGAAATTGAAAGTCGTTAAATAATTATGTCATTTATTAATATTTAAACTTATTAATTATTATTAAATAATTAATTTATTAATTGAATTAAAAATTAAATTTGAGGGCATTTTATGAAATTCACCAGGGCACCTCATAAAAAAATCTATATGGAATCCATGAGAATTTTCCATGAGGGAAAGCATGTCACGCCTTCGAGAACTCCATGTGAATCCCTACGGGTTCCATACGGAATGAGACCAATCCACGAGGGCCTCGCAGTGGGCCCTTACCATTTTTCACACGGTTAATTAAAATTTTTTAACATAATTTGATTTTCGCTAAGAACACGGATAGAAAAGTTGTAGTTAATTCTACTTAACATTTTTAGTAAGTCAGTATGTAGTAATAATAACTGAATATTCAGTTACATTTAAAAAACATCCAAGAAGACTATATACAGGAAAGCGAACTACAGGTTTGTGGTAGGGACATCTTACGGGAGCATGGTCGGCGTGGAGTGAGTTGCGCCAGAATTGAATTTGGGTTCTGCGCACAATGACATATATACATATCTAGTGTATTTGAGCATATGAAACTGACAAACATGTGTTTTTATATTGTTTTTTATACCATTTTCTAAAATTGTGCGATTTTTTAACTCTGAATTCAGAGAAACTGATAAATATAATTGAAAATCTGTCTTTATTCTTAAAAACATTATTTTACTTCTATCAGCAGGGTTTCATCGATATTTCTTAGGATACTATTTTCAAAAAGACATGCAATCAAAGTTTATTTTCATAAACAATACCAGTCAAATTTTTCGAAAATAAGACAGTTTTTCAATTATATAATTATGTTATATAGTTTTTATAGTGTTTCCCTGTAATAACTAATAACGCTAATAACTGAAAAATTCCAAGTTTTCTGTAATTCCGAAACTCTAACCTTAAAATTCTAACCTAAAAATACCTGTCAAATATTCCGCAAGCAACACTTGTGTTATTGTGCGCAGAACCCAAAATCATTTCTGGCGCAACTCACTCCACGCTATCCTTGTTCCCGCTACAGTTCTACTCCTCTCCATACATTTAGAACGAAGTTCGCTCACCTGTATATAGTCTTCTTGAAAACATCATTTAGTTCCGTTTTTTCAAAATGGCGGAATTGTGAAAAGTGCTTATTTTGAGGTTAGCAATTGAACTAAACGCTTTAAAAAAGAATAACGACAAGGCGCAAACTCTTGACTGTCCGCGATTTATCCTCCCGTGGGGGTCCCGGGCGCAGAATAGGCCCCCTGCGATCGGCTGCATGTCGTAAAAGGCGACTAAAAGAGACTCGGAGTGGTGCCATGCTTGCGGGTAGTACTCGGTTCGTCCCAGGCTACCTTATAGAGTATTGGCTTACGATGATGATGGGCAGTGCAGTGACAGCCCGGCAGGTCTAATATTGACCGTCGAACCTAACTTGCCGAAGCAAGGGTGGTAAGACTCTTAATCGGTACTCGTACCGGAGTACAAATGGTAGCACGGGGACCGGTCCGAGCCCGGGGACTTGCCAAAAGGCTTGTTCCTCCCGGTCATTGGGTTGGACTCGTGCGGGCAGTGGTTATAGCCTACATCGCTTGAGGCTAGGGGCGTCCATGAACAGACTGTTGCTTCGGCAACGGACGTAGTAGTGGCGCTTCGACATGTGAGTTGTGGTGCCAACTCGGGCGGTTACCTGCAGAGTGACCAGGGATTGGAAAGGTCCCGCCCTAAACCGAAGGGCCGCAAACGTTCTTACTCAACTTTTCGGGATCGGTAGATGGTCACATGGGATGTTTTCGACAAATGCTCGGACTATACTCCAAATTACTTCAGTGGTGCTCACTTTAATTTTTGAATATGGCTTCTATTACTGTTTAGGTAACACGTTGTTATTGGTTACTTCGGTAAGCTCTTAATTTTCATTGGTTCAAATATTATGAATTGTCACAATCTGTGAAATATCCCTTAGGTTCTAGAAAAATTGTTTTAAAACCCAACCTTCCGTTTGGTAATTTCCTTGAAATTCCCTAGAAAAATGTTACCTGATAAACCAGATTGTGCTCTCACTTCGAATTCTGATTACACTCTGGTTTATCTGGTAACATTTTTTCTAAGCAATGAAAGGAAATTACCAAACAGGAGGTTGGGTTTTGAAGCAATTATTCTAGAACCTAAGAGATATTTCATACATTGTGAAAATTCACAATAGTTGAACCAATGAAAATTAAGAGCTTACCGAAGTAACCAATTACAACGTGTTACTTAAACAGTAATAGAAGACATATTCAAAAATTAAAGTGAGCCCCACTGACGTAATCTGGAGTATAATCCAAGCATTTGCCGAAAACACCCATGTTGGCTATCGGCGCTGGAGAGCGTGAATCTCTCCCCGCGACGTTCGTAGGCGAGCCGTGTGGTTATACGTGTATGCGGAGGTGCTGCACGTATACTATACCTGGGCGATGTCCGCGATTTATCTGGCGGTGTGGGCATTGGTGGGCGAATAATCCCAACGTTGCCCTCTGACATGTCGTAAGAGGCGACTAATAAGAGGATGAAGTGGTTAGGCTTGAGGATCAGGTAGGGTCGTCAATCTGACACTCACACCTGAGTCTAATGGTACCGCGGGGATCAGGTGCCCTGGGAGGACTTTCCTGCAAAAGCAGGAAAGAACTCCTACCTGGTCACTTGGTGTTGGACTCGCGGTGGCAATGGTTAATAGCTCACATCGCTTAGAGCAAGACATCGGAGAGGAAGTTGATACATTGAAGATCAAATTTCCTCAAAACTGTCGACGTGTGAGTTGCGGTACACAACTCGGGCAAGAAACCGCATAGTTCCTAGGGAGTGGAAAGATCCCGCCTTATGCCGGAGGTTTCATAAAGTTTCTATCCTAAACTTGTGGAAATCGGCTACTTTGAATTAAAGTAAGAGTCAGAGCTGTAGTACGATGACTATTGAACGAAAGTTCGAACGTTTGTATATACAGTGAGAGACACGTATCAATTTGCGAATTACTGAATAAAAGAGAAGAAGTTGAACGAGGACTACTGTCCCTAAGAGTCAAACCGTTGGTAAGCCGATAGGTTAGGAACAACGGACCCAGACTGACCTCTTTTTTGAAGGTACTTCCAATGGATTAACGCATTTCCCGCTGTCCGCGATTTATCCTATCATGGTCAGGACGACTGCAACTAAATGCTCCTCCAATTTGTTGGCACCCGTCTTCTGCAATCTGGTCATTGTCTCTCTTGCTTCCTTTACGGGAAGCAAAAGATTCCGTGCTTACAGATGCGTTTTTCCATTCCTCTTTTGTCAGCTTTTGTCCCAGGCTTTCCTATAGAGCCTGGGTCATTGGGTTGGACTCGTGGTGGCAGTGGTTACAGCCAGCATCGCTTAGGCTAGGGGCGCCATGAACAGACCAAGAAGACTAGAGACAGGAGGGCTAACTGCAGTAGTAGGGGTAGGACAAATATAGGGGGATTACGAAGGCGTGGTTAGATTGCGCCAAATATCGTGTTTTGATTCTGCACTTCCCCTCACACACGCGTGTCACGTATTTAAATATACAACGTAAGAGTGTGCGAGATGTGCAGAACCGAAATAAGATATTTGGCGCATTGTAACCTCGCCTTCGTAATCCCCCTATATTTGTCCTACCCCCACTACTGCAGTTAGCCCTCCTGTCTCTAGTCTTCTTGCTCGGGTGGTTACCTGCAGAGTGACGAGGGATTGGAAAGGTCCCGCCCCTCACCAAGGGGCCGCAAGCGTTCTTACTCAACATTGCGGTATCGGCAAATGGACATTCGTGGTCATCGCCATTGGAGAGCGTGATCTCTCCCCATTACGCTCGTAGGCGAGCCATGTAGTTATACGCGTATGCACAGGTGCTGCACGTATACTCTACCCAGGCGATGTCCGGGATTTATAGAGAATAACAAAATTACAAAAAAAAATTTTACTGTTTTTGAAAATAATTATATGATACTTATTCAATGCAGATATTAATAAATATAATAATAAAATCAGTAGTACTTAAGTATCTTCTATTATTGCCAAACATTTTTTTACAAATAGTAATGCAGTTTTCTATATTTAATTTGAAAAATAATTTCTGGAGTGATTACAGAAGAAATCAACATAACCTCTTAAACATTTACAAATTAACTGCTTGAAATTTTTGTGATAATTATGTTTTTGTTTTCTGTTAAAATATAAAAATTTTATGTTGAGTTTCTACTACTTTTGAAATTATTGCAAAATTAAATGTAGAAAACAATATTTTTTTTACTGAACAGTTTAGTTCATTTTACTTATTGTGCAGTTGAATTAACTTTTTACTGAGTAGTTACAATGACTAAACGCCTGTTTAGTAAATCCTACTACCTCTCTGTCGGCACTGAACATCAGGTCCAAAATCGACTATTCTGTTTAGTAAATTTAACTCAGGTCGCTCGTTCTCCGGCTCCAGTGATGCTCAGTTGCGCGCGACACATTTTATATGAATCGACCACTCCCGCCACCTAAGTATTAGTTGAGAAAGATTTTGTGCTTTCTCTCTGTTTCTCAAGCACGTGACAGCAGTTGTCTCTCTTACCGCTTGACGCGTAATGGAAAATCAACCTGACTTTTCTACTTAAAAGTGCTCTATTAAAAAATTAAGCATGGTTAACCCTCTTGAAACTGTTTCATATTATTCTATTAATTTGACTCTACAATATACTAGTTTTTTTTTAAATTGTAAGGAAAGTTTGTCAGCAATTAAATAAAATGTCACACTTTCAAATGCTTCATGTGGAATCCTATGCAAATGTTGAAACTTTAAACCTGAATATTTACGTTTTTAGCATGGTAAGGGGTGTTGAGGTTTTTGCCACTAATAAAGTATACAAAAATAAATATTCTCCCAAAATTTGGTAAAATTTCGAAGAAAATTGATTTGCCGGAGAACCTCCCTTATCTGACTACGCCCTTCTCACCTTGAATTGTAATATTTATTAAAACAATTGGATTATTTCGAAGAATTTATAAAAATTTTAGAAAATATTTTTTTTAATTATATTATTAAAAACAATTGAATTTTATCAAAGAATTTTACTATTTATAAATAAAATTGAATTTTTTCTAAGGATTTATAAAAATGTTAGAAAGTAATTAATTTTTTTTGTGCAATAGATTTTTTTGAAAGCATTAAATTTTTGCAAACAATTTTACTACTAACCACTTGAGCGGCAGGGCGTCAGAATTGGCGTCAGCGTGCAAGTGACAGAAGCGGCAAAAATGCGAAAAAGGCGTCAAAATTTAACTACTATTTTCTCATTCTGTAAGGAGCTTTATAATATCACAACAAAGTATTTTTGTTTTTTAAAGTGAAAGAACAGACCTGTAAGCAAAAAAAATGTTTTTTCAAATATTTAAATAAGTTTTCAAGGCTCAAAGTTAACAATAATTAATAGTTTTATATTAGTGGCGTTTCAGTTTCTACCATAAAAAAATTATTGTTAACTTTGAGCCTTGAAAACTTATTTAAATATTTGAAAAAACATTTTTTTTTGCTTACAGGTCTGTTCTTTCACTTTAAAAAACAAAAATACTTTGTTGTGATATTATAAAGCTCCTTACAGAATGAGAAAATAGTAGTTAAATTTTGACGCCTTTTTCGCATTTTTGCCGCTTCTGTCACTTGCACGCTGACGCCAATTCTGACGCCCTGCCGCTCAAGTGGTTAAAAAAAAGAATTTGATTGTTTTGAAGAATTTATTAAAATTTTAAAAAATAATTTAATTCTATCGTGAAATTTTATTAAAAATTATTAAAAATAATTGAATTTTTGTTATTTATGTTTCGAAGGATATATTAAAATTTTGTTAAAAATATTTAAATTTTCACAAGAAATTTTCGATTTATAAATATAATTGTATTTTTTAAAAGAATTTATTAAAATTTTAGAAAATTATTGCATTCTTTCGTGCAATTTTTTTTTAATAATTAAAATTTTTCAAAGAATTTTATTATTTAAAATAATAATTAAATGTAATAATAATATTCGTTCGTGAAATTTGATTAAAAAATTTTTTTAAACAATTAAATTTGTGCAAAAACTGGTAGTATTTAAAAAAAAATTTCAATTTTTATGAAGAATGATATCGACGCCTCCCGTTCATATAATGCTTATAGAAAAACAAATGAAAGATCATTCTTATTCAGTTTTTAGTGCAAGACAATTCTTATTTATGTTTCCGTGCAATAAAATGATTATTCAAAATTCTATGCTAAAATGTACAATCTGAAATTAGCTTACACTATGAGTTTCATAAAGTTTTCAATTCAATATCATTTTTAATTACAATTGCTTAAAACGTATATCTTAATATGTAAGAGAGAATCCATGTTTAAAGTTTCTAATAACAATAGATATGCACTGAAAATCTCAGATATTGCTTGGATGTTCAAATGTCCACATAAACAGAACATTAAACATCAACCTTTAGCAAAAATTAAACTCCAAATATTTACTTGCGATGTTCTGTCAATATTCTGACATTATTGGTTTAAACGTGTATCATTATCAAACGAAATTTTTATAACTATGCGAAAATCGCATTCTATATTAATACAATATTTACTGAACATCTGAAGTAAATATTTGGATTTTATATTTTGATGAAGGTTGATATATTTTAATATTCTGTTTATGCGGACATTTGAACATTCACACAATCACTCAATGTTTCTAACCTCTCTGAACGATGTCCTATCGACTTTCAGGAAATGTTTAACTTGTTTCTTAAACCTCGCTTAACTACAGTGATGTTTACATTCACCCCGAATTTTAGGAATATTTCAAAATCTCGGGGTAAATATAAACAGTCAGTTTTAGGTGATTTAGATGCATCAATATTTTTTTGTACTTCGTAAAATTTTTCTAGGGAAGTAAACCCAGGTGAGAACTGACGGCTAGTTCAGGCTTTACGGAGCTTGATTCAGGCCTGGTCAGGATTGATTGAGGCTGGGTAAGACGGCCGATGCAAGGTTGCTTGAGTCTATAAATATAACACCGATTTCATCCTGACGCGCAGTCCTTGTTGAAGATTGGCGTTCAATCTTCAATCAATGCTGCGGAAGTCTAATTCAGGAATGAAACGAGACTGCTTCCACTGTTCGCGTTTCTCGCGCTCATTCAATATAATATCAAAATATCAATGGATAATAATAATAAATATTATTGTTATTATTTTCATTCATATTATATGTGTATATAAATTTAATTGCAATATACTATTAGAACAATTATATTATTTTCATGTAAATAATATATTACTAAAAATAAATGGCATTTGAAATAGATTTTTTCTTGATTTTTTAACAGACTTTTAATATTATTTATAAACATATTTACATTTTTTATTCACAACACACAATTTTATTATTTTATATACCGCTTAGAAACGAAAACTGAAAAATATTCGCTCGCATGTGGAATCGCACACCCCGACGCATACCCGACACCCCTATAAACGCACCTATTTAAACCGCACGGCCAATGAAGGTTGAAAGGGATCCTGCTTAATCTACTAATATCACTCAACATTGATTTATCATGGGACACCAGTGTTCGTCCCATGCTCGATTCAAGACTCGGTCAATCTTCGTGAGCGAAGATAATTCACTTTCTTTATTACCGTGTGCACTAAACAGTATTAAATATAAATGTTTATAAATTATTTAATATTACAATATTTTTTTGATAATATGTTTAATTTTATGATATATTATTTTTTTCTTGCACAGTGTCAAATTATTATTTTTAAAGATCAAGAGTTTCGTTTGTCTGAAAAATTTTCAGTGATCAAGAACTTACAGTGTAAAAATTGTTCATTAGGGTGTAATAAATATTTATGGGAATAGGCTTCACTGTTACCCGACTGACATTAGTGCGTGTCTCCGAGCGTCGGTCGAGTTACTTGTTTGGGACCCTCATAATAATAAATAAACAATTACTTTTATAATTTTAAAGAAATGTTTACATGAATTTTTTTAATTTTATTTTTTTGAAGATATTTTATAAATTTTTTTGAAAATAATAGATGTTAAATTTAGTTTCTTAATAAATGCACATAGTTAATATTTTTCTACATTTTTTATTTTTTTCTAGATTTTTAAAGTAATTAATTAGTTAATTTGTAAATAAATGTATTTGTTTTATTTTTAAATCGAAAGTTACTTAAAAGTTCATATATTCAAAAATATAAAGAATTACAAAATTATTAAATTTACAAAAAATGATGCCAAAAAGAAAAAATCCCAAAAGACAATTATTTTTAAATGTCAAAAAATTGCAAATTTAACATTTTTTATTCAGTGCAGTGAAAACAAATTTCCTGTCTTTTACATTTTTATTTATATTTAATTTATTTTTTATTTGAATGTAAAATTTACAAGTAAACAACATTTTCAATTTCCCCCCCTTTTTTAAGATAAAGTAAAAAAAACTTAACCAGAAGTTAAAGTATATATATATATATATATATATATATATATTCAAACGATAGTTTAAACGGTTTTAAATTCTCAATTTTATTTGCGATAATCCTGTCATGATAAAAGTGTAAATTTCATATTAATTGTTCGATATTGTTTGAAAATTGAGTCCTTTATTTGATTTTTACGCTAACAAGGCTTATAAAGTTCCGCGACGATTAACGAGAATTCATGGAGTCATAAAAATCAGTCTGATATCTGTTTTAATATTTAAAAGAATAAAATGCAATATCAAGAATAATTTTGTATGGACTACCTTTTTTTTAATTCCCAATATAGATTTTTTTCATAAAGCTTATTATTTTGTTGATATTCAATTTAAAAAAATTGTCTTATAAAAAATCAAAAATAATGTTTTATTATATCAATAATTTAAATAAAAAATTGTACCGAACAGTAAGTAAAATTTTTAATAATTAGTTATAATTTTTATATGCCTTTTTTCTGTTATTGCTTACTCATATAGAGAAAGTATTGTAATACCAAAATTTTTCGACTTCAATTTTTTGACATATCTTTATGTTATTTGACCTCAGGAGTTCAAAAATGACATTTTTAAAAAACGTCATTCCGTATGTATGTGTGTGTGTAAACATCACATTTCCATAAATATCTCCAAATTATAAAGAGCTTTTGACTGAATTTCTTTTTAAATTGTAGGTCTCATCTGCGGATATAAAATTAGAGTATTTTGAGACAGTTTAATAAATATATATATTTTTTTTATTTTTAATTGTTCAAAAAAATTTTTTTTGCACATAACTTTACAAAAATGTTAGGACACATATGAATGTTTTTCTCTAATTTTGTAGTTTTTTTAGACGCATCTTTTGAGCCCTCCATGAACATTTTTAATTCATATTTACAAGAGATATTAAACTTTTAAAAATCAAAATTTTTGAAAAATAAGACTTTTTTGAAAATTTTGTTGAAAAAAGTAGAAATTACTTTAAAACTCTTATTATCTTGTAGAGTATTAAAAAATGCTTCGATTGACCTATTTTTGAAGATAATTCGATTAGAAGTAAAAAAGATATTGATATTTTAAAAAACAAAAATTGTGATGGAAATTAAAAAAAAAAATTTTAATTTGGAAGAAACTTTGAAAAGTTAAAAAAATATCATTTTCCAAATCATTTCTAAAATTTTTAAAAAGAAAATAATTAAAGTTATAATATTCCATAAAATCAAAATTGCTTATGTGTCGAAACTGAATTTTTAATCAAATATAGAGAAAATATATTACAGCAATTGAGAATAATTGTTTAAAATTTATACTTTATTATTATTAACATCTCTATGAGAAAGCAAAGTGTTTATGAAATGAACACAACGAGATTTACGAAAACGAATGAAATTAACACATAAATTATAACAAAAATGTATAACTTGGCAGCGGTTTTTACTAATGAAATTATAATTGTAAAATTTTTTTTTATAAAAATTTATAGAAAAGAAAAAAATTTTAAAAAGATGATCCAGAATAAAAAGCATGAAGATAATGTCTCTACGGATAGAACTCTGTCGGAAATGACGGATTTAATGAAACCAGAAGAGAACGAAATTTATAGTGCCTATACGTTTTGGCGTAATTGAGAAACATCGTTTACCATATATATTGAATATATGGTACCATTTAATCTCAGAATGTTATTTTAATATATCGATTATTCCATGACTCAAATTGTTTCAAATTTATTAATTTTATACACGTATAGTTCCAAATTTATCAATTAACAACAAAGGCAATTAATTTTATCACTGGTAATCGCTTAAAAGGAGAAATTGTTTTTCAGTGCAAATTTATAGGGTTGCCATAAAAATTTATTTTTGTTTTTTTCTGAGTTTTCCCTGAGTTTTAAGAACAAAATTTTGACTTTCTTCCTGATCCTGGAGAATATTCTGATTTACTCTTAAAATTATTAGATACTAAAAAATTTCTATTTTATTTATTTACGATTTTTTTAGTTATCAAATTATTTGCAAATATCAATAACTTTTTTGAAATAAACATAATTTTTCATACTTTCTCCCTGCCCAAGCATCAGAGTTCGAGACAAAAAAATCACATATAAAACAACTTACATTTAACTTATCTAATCTAATTTGATGAATCGCCGAGATCAAGCTGGATATTCCCAAGAAGGGAAAGTTGATACACAGATTAGAGAATCTATTGTACCAAGCTCTAGCTCACTCGTTTATAACAACCCCTTAGAGTCCTGTTCTTTGCCAGAAGTCCAGTACTTCCTCTATAGATAGGTTGCTCACCCGCATAGGGTCAATAATTGCTTGAACCTAGCTAGAAAGTCTGATCCTAGCTAACGCCGGGCATTCAGCTAATATGTGAGACGACGTCTCGTTACTCGTCTCACACAGTCTGCACATAGGTGAGACTTTATTTCCTAGTTTCCCTCTTGTTGGGTGCCAAACCCAACGGAATCTATTTTTTCCGAAACGTCCACCCTTTCATTGCCCTTGATTTCCGAGTGACCCGGTACCCAGATCAACGAAAGTTTATTTAATAAACCCAACTCGTTTAGTACGCTATGACATTCCCAGACAAGCTTCGATTCTATTGTGGGATCTTTTAGAGCCCCTAAGGCCGCCTGACTATTCACACAAGTACTAATCCTCTTTCCCCGTGTCCTTTTTTGAATAGCCCTTCCCTGCGCGTTTAGCCTGCTCATAGTAAAAACCGCTTTTTCCCCAACGATGACTCTAACGCCCTTCTACACGCCCAGAACGCAGTACAGAACTTCCTATACTGATACTTGAATTGTTCTTTCCAACTCATCTTTTTATCCAGGATTACTTCTAAGTATTTAGCCGATTCGGAAAAAGAAATTTCTTTTCCATAAAATACTAGCTTCTTTAAGCTGGGTATCTTGTATTTCCTAGTGAAAACTACTATATTCGTTTTCTCTGGGTTCTTCGGACTCTACCTGGACCCACGCCAAAGTCATGAGTTAGTCCTTCTTTAAAGTCCGGGAAATTAGCTTTCTCTATTTCCTCAAAATATCTTACTCTGTTTTCTTGTTTTTTCTTTTAAGAACTTTTTATGCATGTTATGCATTTTGTTATATAGTTTTTTCTCTATCTAACCCTTTCTCCTTGCACTTCTCTTGTGTCTCCATCCTCCTAGATCCTCCTGACCAACTCCTTTAATTTTCCTTCTACCCACTCTCCCATTCTTATCTTCTTAGCCTTCTTTCCTTCTCTCCTCTTTGTATCCTGATACACGATCCCTTCAATCTCTACAATAAGTGGAAAATGCTACGATCCTACTTCGACTTCTACATTCATACTCTCAATTGCGTCTCTCATATTTTCAACCACCAGCACGTAGCTACTTACCGTTTGTCCTTTTCCGACGTAAGTAAACTCTTCCTCCTCATCCCATTTTACATTTCCATTCAGTATTGTTCGACCTCTTTTCGTCAATATTCTCAGCAACCTTCTACCTTCCTTATCTACTTCCTTCTGCTTCGATCTTCTGCAATATATTTTCTCCTCTTTGTCCCATTTACCACTCCCTCTCTTCCCTGTTGAAACGGATATGGCATTCTCCAACCACAGGTGCGAGTTGAGTTGCAAAGGGTTCGTATTTTTTGGGAAATGACCACGATTGATTTTGCGATTTTTAAATAATATCAGATGCATTATCCATCGTCAAATTTCGTTTAGTCTCAAGCAATACCCCAGGTATCCCTGCCTGATATGTTGATCCCCCATCCGTCGTATTCTTGATTTCAGACTCGTATTCCCTCATGTCTCAAAATTATTATTTTAAATAAATTAGTGCCAGTTCAGGCTTTAGTGGATAGTAGTAGTCAGATTACCGCCGTATCTGAAAAATTTTATAAATACGTTGTTATACATAGAAAAGTGACAGAATTGGCGGTATCAAACGTGGTGCCATTTACGGCAATTGGAAAAAATAGGGTAGAATGATTCGATCAAGTTTTCTTCTTGATCTTCACTTATCAAGTCAAATTATTATGAAAAATGATTATTTGTTGATTAATAGAGTTGTTATTAATTATTAATATTATACAATTATTATTATTGGGTTTGATTTATTGGAATTGATTGTTAAATTTAGTAGATGGAATTTGAATAAATTTAAAAGTTATAAAGGACAGCGACGATATAATTTATATTCAAGTAATTGAAAAGAATGTGGGGAAGCGAGGAATTACGAGTGGGGACTCAGGGACCAATCCATATCAATATCGCAAACTATTCCTTCTCACGAAGACAAGGTGAGTTCTTCATACAAAATCAATCAAATGAAGGTCTTTCCAAAGCGGAAGAGACAGAAGGAGAGATCTGTGAATTTATTAAGAGTTGTTAGGTTTATTGTAGCGAATATCCAGAGAGAAATGTAATTTCAGGAAATTTAATTTATGAAGATGAAATGATGGACGAATGAACTCAATGAAGACAAGAAGTTAGCATTTGTTAAGGAGATGTCAAAATTTGAACGGTTATTTACCCCTAAAAATGATAGCGCTAATATTGAACCGTATAAATTAATTACATAAGCCTGCAAAAAAATAAAAATTGCCGTTGTCAGAGGTCGAGAAGTGATTTCCCGCAGTATTTGGTGCGCTGAATGCGAATCTGGCAACGAAAATCTCCCATCACGTCATGATTTTGAGAAAAGTGGGGGTATATTTCCAAAAATCATGTTTTTCGCTGTTTTTGAAAATTTCTACCGGGTAAACCTAACGTGCTAGAGACTTGTCATAGGAGTGAAATTAAAACCTAAACCCTTGTACTTTAAAAAAATAAAACAATATTGCTGACAACAAATTAAATTAGCCTTAAAAAATGATTTTTTTAACATTTGTCAAGCATAAAAATTGACTGACACTGTCCGTAAATTAAACTATTTTGAAAAATGCTTGGATTCGCTTAAAATTTGTTACTGAGGGGCTTTTAGGGTCGCCGATTACGAATATGTTGTCAGATTTTAAAAATTCAAAATGTCGGATCCAATATGGCAGACTTATTTTTAAAATTTATTGATTTCACTTGAGACTTGTTACTCAGGGGTTTTTAGTGTCGTTGATTATGAATCGTACTACAGATTTTTTATTTTTACATCATATTTGTAATCAACGACCCCGAAAACCCCAAAGTAATAAATTCTAAGCGAATGCAATAATTTTTTTAAACAGTTGTATTCACAGACTGTGTAAGTCAATTTTTTATGTAAGTTGTTTTATTCAAATCTTACCTTCCCAAGATTATGTATAATTTCAACATTATCAATTTCTTATGCTTGCCAACTTTAAAAAAAAATATTTTTGACGGCTAATTTAGTTTGTTGTCAGCAATATCGCTTTATTTTCTTAAAGTACAGGGTTCAGGCTTTAATTTGACTCATATGACAAGTCTCTAGCACGTTAAATTTACCTTGTAGACATTTTAAAAACGGCGAAAAACATAATTTTTGGAAAATTTCCCACACTTTTCTCAAAATCCTGACGTGATAGGAGGTTTTCGTTGCTAGATTCGGATTCAGCACACAAAATACTGCGGAAAAGGACTTCTTATCTCAGACAACGGCCATTTTTATTTTTTTGCAGGCTTGTGTTGTTAAGCCTAATTCGAAACTGGTTTGCAAAACCCACCCTAGTCCAATGATTCATCGTCTAATAGTTGATATAAAAATTAAAGAACTTTTAGAGACAAATGTTATCGAAAAATCTAAAAAAGTGGCGTGTAATCCTTTGCGAATTTTAATCAAGGACGATGGTACGTTTAGACGGTACGTGAATGCGATCATTGAACCAGATCACGAGTAATTCCCGTTGATTGATGAACTGATTCAAAAAATTTTTCGAAGTGAGTATTCAGTATTCAGTGTCAACAACCGATTTACAATCGGCAGATACAATTACACCCGGAAAGTAGAAAATATACGGCTTTCGTGTATAATTCGAGAATGTACCAATTCTGTAGAGTTTATTTTGGAATAAAAACAAATGGATCGGCGTTTATTTGAGCGTTGCGTTCAGTATTGTGAAATGAATTTGATGATATTTAAACCGTGTATATTGACGACTTCCTAATCGCTACACCGGGAAATTTTTCCATTATCTAAAGGCAATGAGTAGAATTTTTGAACTTCTCCGAAGCAAAAATTTTACACTGAAATTGGATAAGTCAGTTGTTTGTAATAATAAAATTTGGTTTCTTAAGAATTTTAATTGAAAGTGTATTCAAAGTTAGGGGGAGAATGAACTAGATATGGCATTCCTCCCACCACAGTTGTGAGTCGGGTTGCAAAGGGTTCGTCTCTTTTGGGAAATGAACGTTTAATGATTTGGCGCGAATTGTCGGGGAAAGGTTTGTGAAGTCGCGATATTTCTGAAAAGTGGGGATAGTCTTAGCCAACTTAGCCGTCAAGTGACGGCCCGAGACGCTGTCAAAATATTAGCACGCCTGCTAGCAGAAATTAATTAAATAATTTCATTTGTTCTTACGTAGGACAACTTGGACAAATATCGCAAGAACTTGATAAAAAGAAATTCCATCTCTGCCCAGGGAACGTTGATAAGTACCAAGTTTGTTGAAAAAGTCTTGTCTGAATGGGAGAAGTGTGGTAGTTGTTTTGGAGGCGATTGTTTTATTTAATTATATAGTAATTTATAATTATTCCGAATTCCATACCCTTTTCAAATCATTCTAATTTATTTTATAACAAGTGGTTTGATTAATATTATACATGATTCGAATTTTATTTGAATAAAACTCGTGAAGATAAATTCTTATAATAATTTTCGAATCCATACATAAAAGAGTGTATTTTATAAATTTGATCATTGTTTATTTGGCATTATTTGTTCTACTAATTGTTTAATTGTTTCTAATTTATTGTGTACATATTTATATTTTCCTTTTGAATTGTGATTGATAAATATTATTGGATAATTCTCTCTTATTTCTATTATTCGTTATGTGCTATTTTCTGTAAATTTTTCATTTTGTCCAGATTTTTATATGTAAAATAATTTGTAAAAGCATAATTTTGTTACACAGTCCAGGCATTTAAGTCCCCAATTAACACCTTTATATCCCTTCCTATTTCCATCCAATTCTCTATTAACCTCCACTCTACTTTTTCCCCCTTCTTCTATATATCCCTACAATTGACCGACATTCCTCCCCTCTTTTCACCTTTCTTACCACACAGCCTCCTCTAAGCTAACTCTTACTCCTGATAGCATGCCTCCAAAGCTTCTACTCTTTCTATGGTTCCTCTCTTCTCCTCGCATCCTCAATATGAAATTCTTTGGCAATTTTCTTTTTATCCTTTGCCAATCTTTTTCCTCCACCCAGGTCTCTCTCAAAAACATATATCTAATCTTTGTTTTTTTTTATAGAAAATGTTACGTCATCGTAACGTATTTTTCAATATTAACAAAAATAATAATAATGGGAATAACAACAAATAGTTGTTTTTAACATATTATTAACAATCATAAACAATTATTACTTAATGAAAATAGTAATAATAAGAATAATTAAATAATAATTAAATTTAAACAATAATAATGTGTAACAACAAATAATAATTTAAAATATACTAAAATAATAATTGTAATAATAATAACAAGGTAGTAATAAAAGTAACAACAATAATAACAAAATAATAATAATAATTAATTGTAACAAATAATAACAAGATAGTACTAAAATGTAACAACAAAATAATAATAAATAATAACAAGTTAATAATAATTTGTAACAACAAAATAACAAATAATAGTTCATAATAACAAGATAATAATAAATTGTAACAAAATAATAATTAATAACAACAAGTTATAATAATGTAAACAATAAAAACAAATTGTTAATAACAAATTGTAATAACTATAAATAATTAACAAACAACATTAAACTATAATATTAAATTTTAAAAACATATGACTAAGAGGATGTGTGAACACGTGCGATCTAAAAACTGAGTCAACGCAAGTACTTGCGTTGACTCAGTTTTTAGATAAGTGTGTTTCTCTAACAATGGGTTTCTCAAATGCATGGCAAATCACATCGATGCTTCAAATGCATTGCAAATGGCATGGATGTTTCAAATACATGGCAAAAGGCAACGATTCTTCAAATACACAGGGAAATTTGGGTTTTAAAAGAGCCAGACTATTAAACGATCTTCAGTCTAAAATTTGAAGTCATCAGAAGTAGTCACTCGCACCACAGTCTTAAAAATGTAGTCAACATAAGAAGTTACCAAATGTCAGTCTTAAAAATGTAATCGTCAGTAGTAGTCACCCGGACTACCAGTCTTAAATTTTTAATCATAACAAGTGGTTCTTTTCATGATAGTGCTCTCAACCCCAGTATAGTAGTTGTCCTGATCTTTACGTACAATTCTAAATTCAGTGCATGTTCAAGTCAAATTTGGTGTTTAGAAATATCGTTCCAGTTGTGATAAAAGCTAAAAGAAACATAATACCTATTCAACTGCCTAATTTACGAGTGTCGTAAATCATCTACCTGCACCACTTACTAACCCATATTAACGCACAATAGCCATTGTATCTCAACGTCGCAAACCAGAACCAAAACCTAGCTGTTCTAAGGTAAACAGAGAAACTACTTAAGACTCATTTTTAGAAAGCTAGTGCTCATTTCATCATTCCATAATTTTGATCTTTTTTCAAATATATTGTGTTTTAATAAAATTTATTCTTGTCAGTTATCTAACCTCGTCCCAACTTTAATTATTCTCAATTAAAGTTAAATTGAGAAACATTAGGGAATATAATAATAAGGTAAGGCATAACAAAAATAAGGATTTCAAAAATTTGTATTTTTAACCTTTTTTGAAAATCACAACTCTAAAAATTTTATTATAAAAGAAGAAAAAATCGACCAGTTTGAATCGAAGACTTTCAATGATCGCTTTCTCTCAGTTTTATAATAATTAAAAATAACAAAGTAAGAAACTCGATATTTTATATTCTAAGAATATTGTTACTGTAACTTTTTCAAAATTATTTTCATCATTTCAATTCAATTATTATTTTATAAAATTTTTAAATAAAAGTCTTCTTAAAATCAATTATTTTTAAAAATTTCTGGAAAAAGTTCTTTGACAATTGTCAAATTCAGTTGTTTTCAACTCAATTTTACAAAATTTTTACAAAATTATTTTAAAATTCTTTAATTAAATATATATATTAGAAAATGTTTTTAATCTAAAATTGGTTAAGTTAAAAAAAATCTTAAAAAGAAATTATAATCTTATTCTTATGATTTTATTCTGCCGCGAAGTTATAAATAAACTATTGCCAATTGCACAAAACAACTTTCTCGCTGACACTTTTTTCATCTAAACTTTTCCCACACACTTTGTAATAACAAAGTCAAATTACCATTTTTTAACTTCTGATTAAAATATTTATAAACAAAATATTTTTTTTAACAACAAATGTCGGTTTGTTTTTATCGCTAACTTGTACTTTATCTACCTTTAAATTTTCAATCGATTTTATCAAAAAACATACAAGATAAAGCAATTTATTCATAAAAATGTATTGAATTTAATGAAAAAGTCACCAATATTTTTAATTTTTCAATTGAACAATAATCATTTTAGACAAAAATTGTAATTGACAAATTTGTTAAGCATGTTATTCTCTATATGTTCCAATAAAAAAATTTCAACTTTTTATATTTTATGTTTGTCAAAATCTCGATATCCCCACCACTCCTCTAACAGACTGCTGTAAGTCCGAGCGTAGCGTCGGTTATGATTTCCAGGCCCTTGATTGACAAAGTAATCCCACTGAAAATTTAAGTCAATTTTAAGGGCAGTTTAACCTTCAGGTAAAAATTGACGAACTGACTCTTCTGCCATTAAAATTTAGGTCCATTTTGAGGGTAGTTTTAACATAGGGGTAAAAAAGAGGCCCACAAACGTTTGTTACATTACGTCGAAATCTATATGTAATTTTACATTCTTCTTTTACCTACAGGTCATAAACAATAATGGCCATAACTTTATGTCGAAATTTGTGTCAGATATAACCTATTTTTAAAGCTGCAGGTAAAAAAGGTCCTAATAATGCTAATAAATTATTGTAAAAGCGAGTGTCATATTACTTCTTTAAGATTGAATGATGCATGTATATAAAAATTAATGCAATTAGTACGTGCTTTTTACATTTTAGCAAGAGTACGTGCTTATTACGTTTTAGCACAGATACGTGCCTTTTGACCGTCTCATCCCCAATCAAGTAGACGTTTAGCTACTATATAAACCCCTAAGTTTCTTCGAGCAAATAAGCATATAATTTATTTAACGGAAACCCGTAGTTTCATGAAAGTCAAACAAATCCACACTTAGCTCGGGTCGTAAAAGCTGATTTGGTGGCAGCGGTGGGATTTGCTACTTTTGTTAATAATTATTAATTATTCCAAAATTATTCGAATTTCATTAAAAAACACCCTT
Organism: Leptopilina myrica (nomen nudum); assembly: GCA_032872475.1. Lineage (NCBI taxonomy): Eukaryota > Metazoa > Arthropoda > Insecta > Hymenoptera > Figitidae > Leptopilina > Leptopilina myrica (nomen nudum). Next base: position 13,522,112 of record CM065467.1, read on the forward strand.
TTATTCACTTTTAGTGTCTAATAACTAATAAGTTATTCTTTTCTTTAATCGGCAATTGCGGATATAATTGTACTCGGTTATTGTGCAAGTAATTGAAAATTAACACTTAGAATTGTTGTTTCTGCTCGCCGTTAGGAGTTATATGAAGCCTTTTCTTTCCATTCGCGTGGTGCAAGTTACAATTCAATTACACTTAGGATAATATATTAGCTTGACAAAATTCATAAAATTATACAATTACACTACAACTATTACATACAAAACATATAATACATTACTTTACTACACACTAATCGTTTTAAAAGGTTGATTTTTATTTACGATTTAATTATTTATTTATTTATTTTTATAAAAATTATCAAACCAATTTTAATATCATTGCAATTTTAGGAGCCGCTACTCACGATCAATTTTGTCAATTTAATTATTTTGCTATCAAAATAGTTGCTTAAGACGGAATTTGAAATAAGGATATATTAATAGATAGATTTAAAGGCGGTCTTGAAGCAATAACTCCAAATCCAACAACATTAAGTATATTTAATAGAAAAGTCTAATACGTGAAATAATAAAGCCATTAAAGAAAAATAATTTCAGGCAATTACATGCATAAGTACACTGAAACACCTTGTATTTACCCAACTGGTGAATTTAATTCTAGATATATTATTTCCCAAAATAAATATTACGCTCTCGACCCTACAATATCTAAAAATTTAATCAAAAGTTCAGACTAAGACACTTCTGTTAATATTAATAAGAAATTAACTTATTCACTTTGTAACAACGAAATTCAAACCATTGGTGAAGTTAATTTACCTATAAATATAATAAACTCATTTACTAGTAAAAAATAAATAATTGGCGAAATCTTAACTAAATTCGAAGTGGTAGATTACTAAAGCGATTCTCAAGGCGAGAACTGGACTCAAGATACAAAAAGATAAATAATCATAAAAAGTATTGAAGCAATAGCTAAAAGTCCAACAGCGTTGAGTATAATTAACAATAAATGAAAATAAATCATATTATCAAGTACAATAATTTATATCCACTTATCTTATTAAAATCAACATTCTTTAAGGAATTTGAAGCAAAATGTATTATCGATCACTTATTACCTATACATTTAATAAAAAACAAAGAACTAAACTCTTTCTATGGAATTGACTTCATTAAAACTCTCTCTCTTTCTCTCTCAGAGAAGGTACAATAGAAACCTTAGGGCAAGCTCAAGTTTTTGTTAATCATACGGTATTAGAATTTCACTCTATTAATTATACAGGTTTTACGGACATAACCGGCGTTTTAGGGTTACCCTTTAATTTTGACATTATTAACGAAATTTAAAAAGACAAATTAGTCAAACTCGTATGAAAATAGGTAATCAAATCAGCAAAATGCCTGACGATAACGAATCCACCACTAATGATCCCATGATCACTACCATGGCGGAATGTTTCGCACTTTAACAAGGAACTATGCATATTCCTTTTTATGATAGTAAAAATATGCCTTTAAGAGAATTTCTTGAAGATGTATCTAACGGGAAATCCTCTATTCCCATTAATTGTGAAAAACAATATATTAAACTTGTTTTGTCTAAGTTAAAAGGTGTTGCACGCGATTGCACTTATGGTAAAACCTTTGACACCCTTGACGACCTCATACAACATTTAAAACAAAGGTATGTCCTGAAAAATTTCTATGTTTGGAATCTTCATGAGATATCCACAATTTGTATGGCCCGAAGTAAAAGTGTAAGCGAATTTTATGACAGACTAACTCTTTTAATATCCGGAGCAATGTCTGCACTCGTAAGCTCATATGGAGCAGATAAAATAAAAAATATGTTAGATCCCTTAAATGATTGTGCTTTAGAAGCATTCATTAATACACAAAGAATGGATGGACATAACAATTCATATGGAGGATCTAAAACGCCCCTACGCACTCAATCTCCAGCTCCAATTAACGAAAAACATTTAAACTGCTATCCAGCTCGACAGACAGACGCGATGACGAGTCAGGAAAAACAAGAGCGTACTAGGACACGAATATCTTCGACAAGAAAAAGTCGAAATTTCCTTTTGGCATAGTTCTATTGTTACTCACGTGAACCCGGTAAACCCCATATTTTTTCAAGACGCAGAATCAATCACGTGCAGAGAAAATTTAGTGGAAGATTGTGCCACATTTTTGCGATAAATACCACAGTAGAAGACGTGGAAATAGATGTTCCACCCCAAGAACTCACACCTTTCCAATATTATCCATTACCAGGCGAAGAAATAGATGAGGACTCCTCAGATGAAGAATAAGAAAAACCAATAGATCGCATTTCAGCTATTATTGATAATCTAAGATTAGATCATTTAAACGCTGAAGAACAAGAACATGTCGAAGACATAGTAAGAGAGTTTCCTGAAAGTTTTCACTTAACAGGAGAACCTTTAAAACCAACCAATAAAGTACAACACAAAATTATAACTGTAGACGAAATTACAATTAATACCAGACCTTATAGATTTTCTTCTGCCCAAAAAGAAGAAATACACAAGGTCATCGATCGAATGAATTCAGAAGGAGCAATAAAACCTTCTGCTTCACCTTACAATTCACCATTACTTATCATACCCAAGAAAATTGATGCTACGGGAAAGAAAAATAGAGAATAGTTAAAGATTTCAGAGCTCTTAATGACAAAACAGTAGGTGACTTTTACCCACTGCCTCATATTACTAGCGTAATCGATTCCCTGGGCCAAGCACAGTATTTTTCAGTTTTCGATTTAGCAAGTGGATTTCATCAAATAGAATTAGATCCGAAGGATAGACAGCAAACAACATTTTCAACAGTACATGGACATTACGAATACGTTCAAATGCCAATGGGACTAAAAAATTTACCAGCAACATTTCAAAGATTGATGGACTAAGTATTACTTGGATTACAAGGTGTAGAATTAATTGTTTACCTAGACGATATTATAATATACGCTGAAGATTGAGGAGAACATGGCACAAAAGTAAAACGTTTACTGCAGAGACTAAAAGAATCAAATTTGACACTACAACCCGAAAAATGCAAATTTCTCTGTAGAGAAGTAGCCTACCTGGTTCACATAATCAGTAGTGATGGAGTTAAACCGAATCCAAAAAAGATAGAAGCAGTAGAACAATTGCCAACTCCAAAAACCCCCAGAAATGTAAAACAATTTCTGGGCCTCGCAGGTTATTATCGAAGATTTATAAAAGACTTCTCCGCATAAGCAAAACCACTTTTAAACTTATTGTAAAAGAATGTCTAATTCGAATGAGGACTAGAACAAGATAAGAGTTTTAAGGAACTTAGATCTATGTTATGCAATAGCTCTATACTACAATATCCCGATTATACTAAAATGTTCACCATACTAACGGACGCTTCGGATTTTGCAGTAGGCGCTGTTTTAAGTCAAGACAAAGATGGCACCGATCTACCAATCAGGAAAATTAAATCATAGTGCGGACGCCTTATCGAGAAATCCCATCGAAACCATAATAGAAGAACCGAATATAAAGAAACTAGCAAGTATTCTTGTACACACCAGACAATCTAAAGATCCTAAACCTACAGCTCCATCCACAAGTTCAGGAATTGCTAGCATGTCAACTCAAAAACAAGGAATTCTTAAACAACTAACAAAAATTAAAGGCATCATAAAACCTACAAAGAAATATACTACAAATACGAAATTATTAGAAACTAGCTCAATTGGACAACGCGTCTCTCAAAGAAATAAAGACCAACCACGATTCATAAAAACCAAAATTACCAAAGATACATCTTCAAGCTCCGACTCAGATGAAAGTGAGAAATCACCTATACGCAAGAAAAGCACTAGCGTTCTACCTAGTTTAGTTATACCTACTCCCCTGTATGATCCATATGCTCCAAAAAGTTCACCCCTATCATACCTTTTGAGTCTTACAAGATTATCGCCAAACCAACTACAGAAAGTAAAGAAGTAGTAAAAATAGTAAGCCCACCGATAAGTTAAAGCGAAGATAGTTCATCAGAGGAAGACCTAGATGTTCCAAAAACTAGAAAAGAAATAGCAAAGGAACTAGAAAGATCAATTACCCTATTTGACGAAACAATGGCCCAACATGAAGATTGGTTGACAGAAGAAGAATTACCAGCAAGAGATTGGCTTAATGCATCGGTTGGAGATGGTGATTCTGACGTTCACAAAGCCGCAAACGAATATATACCTGGGAGCCATTCGGATTTTGCAGAAAAGCTAAATGAAATTTTAAAACATACACATAGAGAGATAAAAGACTTAACTGACATGATTCAAAACATAGAAAGCGATAACGTAAATAATAGAAGCAAATGACAGAAAAATTATACAAAGGAAAAAATGTAACTTTTGCAGACCAAACAAGAAGGTCAATAACACCTTTAAGCTTTAATCAACCTCTTGCAATATCAACACCTTTCAAACATCCTGTAATAAGAGAAGAAACATCGTAATCTGAAAAAGAAAAAGAAGATAGAGGAAATCGTTCTCCGAAACATCCAAATTAAGTCTCTCACGACAAATTCTAACAATTACGATGCATTTATTAGAGAAATTGCATTTTCATTGTTACTAATCGAATAAAAAATACTAATTTCTGGTTCGTCCGACATTTCACTGATTATAAGTCACAATCATATCAAACACTACTAGAAAGTCAATTTGACTACCTTCTGCATTAAAAATGGGAAAGTAAAGAAGATTTTGTTTTTGTTCCCATCCCTGCTGTTTTGTAATTTGACTTTTTCATCCTCCTCCACCAAATTTTTCATTTACCAGATGAATGAAAGTTTTTCCAAAAGAAATTAACCATTTACATATTTTACTGAAGAATTTACTATTTATTTTCAAATATCTTGTAAAATAGCTTTAACATATATAAAAATAATTGACACCCCATCCCTGAAAGTATTAATATATTTTTTAGCAACCCATCTTTGGAAAACGTGTGAAACAGACTTTATATATTTTAAAAATCAACAACGCATCCCTGCAAAAATCGATTGTTGTGAGATTTAAAAACTGTTTGTAAGGAAATCATTTATTTGTCAAAAATTGATTGTAACGGATGTTGATGGAGCCATACAGATACAATTTCATTGATTTTCTAAAATTTTTAAACTGTTTTAATAATCTGTAGTTTATAATAAAACGAAAGAACACTTTTTACTGTTTTTTTAAATTTTTGGTATTTTTTGCATTGTAACGGAACAATACAACATTCTTTAAAATTTTAAATAAGAAAGAAGCTATCAATTTTCCGAATTAAGTTACAAATAATTTAATGTCTCAAATAAATCTCTATAAGCTATAAGAAAGTAAGAAATAGTAAATAAAAATAAGTTTTCTGTAAGAAAATTAATAGCTGCTTTCTGATTTAATATTTGACTACCGAATGATAAATTCACTTTCTATAAACATTCTTAAAAATAATTAATAACTTCAAATGCGTTAACAATAAATTAATTAAACTCACACAAATTTCACGAAATTGCTCATTCTTTTAAATAAAAATATTTGTATAATTGCAAATTTAAAAATTACACATTTTTAATATCAATTTTATAAACAATAATTTAAATTATTTATGTTCAACCCTCCCCCCATATTGCAATTTAATTTATAGGAAGTGTATTTATTAGTCTGTTCTGGATTATAATAGTTTTAGAATATTATAGCTTCTTCAGCAAATCATGTTTCTGCTAAAAGTGTTAGTAATTAAAATATTTACTTACAATGAACAATAATTGTCTTCCAATGAGAATTGGACCCTTTAATATTGTTTCTCTGATAATGACAAACAGTTTAATTTTTTTATTTTAAAAAATCTTTATTTAATTAAAATTCAATCCCGAATTTTTATTTTCATTACAACAACCATTGTTTACATAATTATTTATGTTTTTTATTATTATAGATTATGTAAATGCAATATTATAAATAAAAAACCAAACGGTCCGGTTTACTCCAGGGGGTGGGGCAAACCAGACCCTTTGCAATTTTGTTTAAAGTTAACACAGAAACTAAACAATAAAAGATAAAGTATAGGTGTCTCTGGGAAAAAGTTGCGCAATTAAATGATCTTTCAAACATGCCATCGAAAAATAAAATCGGTTGATTCATTTAGTCACAAGAGTAAAAGAACCGTTAGGGGGTCCGGTTTTCCCCATTATCCTCTACTGTAAAATAATAATTATCAAATATCTAATTTTTAATTATTGTTAATTATTTATAAAGAGATATATTATATACCCATATACATATATTCTACCATTATTTATAAATTCGTTTTTGGTCACCATTTAATTAAAAAAGTAATAATAATGAAAAAAACTGTTATTTATTATAAGTTAACTTATTTGTGCAACGAATAGTTTAAACTAATTAAAATTATAAAGAAATAGAAAATTCTGTCTAAGATGGTCCTTTCTAAGTCCTAAAATAAACCCATACAATTGCCCTACATAGGCTCCCAAGTTAGACCTACACTGCCCACTTCGGACCAAGCTAGTTACAGGGCAAACTAGGTAGGACCATGGGAGGATTAGTTTTCATTTTCCACACCTGTTGTACTAAAAATAATTAAAATTCTATGACGATTTTTATTATTGACGAATTTCTCAGAAAACATTTATTATTTATTATCATAATTAAATCCCTGAAATTTTAAATAGTTGAATTCCTGTGAAATTTTTATTTTAGAAAATAATTAAATATTTGTGTAACATTTAATCAAAAAGATTTTTAAGTAATTGAATTTTTGGGAAATTTTATTAGAACAGTAGATATTGAAAATGGTAATTCTTTACTTATACGAAAATAATTTAATATTTATATTAATTAATAATTTAATAATTTTTTTTTGATAATTTAATTTCTATGAAGAATTTGTCTGTTTGCAAAAATTAGAAGATAGAAGATAAAATAAAATTAAATAAAAAATAATAATAATATTAAATTTTAATAATAAAGATAGATAGAAGTCTTGACGAGATTTTTTTGGAATTTTTTTGAAAATAATATATTTGCTGTAAAGAATTTTGATTTTTATCAAGACAAATGAACTTATTCAAAGAATTGCCATTAAATAATTAAAACAATTTAAAAATATAATATTAATAATTGAAATTTTGACTAGAATTTTTTTGAAATTTTTGAAAATATTTAAATTTTGGATAAAAATTTGATTATTTATAAAGATAATTGAAATTTTGACAAGAATTTTTTTGAAATTTTTAAAAATAATTGAATTTTGTAAAAGTATTTTATTATTTATGAAAATAATTTAATTTTGTAAAAGAATTTTTTGAAAATAATTGATTTAGTGAATAATAATAATTTAATTATATATTGTATAATTTGGTATAATTATAAAATAATATAATTATTTATAATATCAATATTATTCATAATTAATGTTAAATTATTCATAAAGTGTTTATATGTATCTAATTTTAAACAAACCTTCAATTTGCATTGCCGAGCAATTAATTTTGTTTCATTCTGTCAAATACAAAATAATGTAAACATCGCAATTTTTCGCACGATTTTAATTGATTTGTTGACTCATACTATATAATGATACAAACTTTTAATATAGCACTTGATGTACTGAATTACAGACGAGTCAACATTTTTTTAATTTTTTTTTACTTTTTAATTTATCGTAATTATAGGAAATTGCACTTACAATGTAATCATTTAATTATTTCCTAATTACATCATTGTCAGTAAATTGAAAAGAATACCACACATCAGATAGCAAATGAATTTACAGGAATAATTTGAATTAGAATGGTAAAATCGTTTCCGCATAATGTATTGCATGGAAAACGTGATACTTATTACGTTTGTGCAGTATCGATATTCTCCTGATGCACGCCTTCTATCTCTTGTACGACAAATAAATTCCAAAGGAAAATTCAGATTCTTCAAATATTACTAATTAACAATATTAGACTATTAGGCCAAAAGAAACAAGAAAATCTTCAATCTATTAATAATTAACATTATTATTATATAATTATTGTGTCAAAATCCAGGTAAAAATTAACCAAATGTTATATGTTAATATATAATTACCCGTGTAGAAAAAGCCCCGTTTAAGCGGCACTGCTTAGATGCCCCCGGCGGGTGCCCATGTGGAAGTGCCATGAGAAGGAACCCACGAAGGCACCATCAGTGGCAAGTAATGTTTTAAATAAATATTGAAAACCGTAATTATAAAAGTTGAATTTTTGAGTAAAGTGGAAGACAACATGGCGGCGAGCACACAGCAAGTGGATCGATGTGTCGGTGGTCAATGAGGTGGCGCCAATTCTCAAGTGGCCGTGGCTTGAACTGACAAAACGTATCAACCTCAAATTACTCCACTTTCGCCTCGGAGAGCCTTCCCTTATCATTCCTCCAAATATGAAACCGAAATATTTTATCCTCTCAAAATGAGAGCGCGAAACCAAACCGTTAAATACCCGGTTTTTCCAAAGTTTAAACAATTTTTTCAATAATTATTTATCAAAATTTTGCAAAATTCCGGGAAGAGCACCAGTTCCAGAGCGTTTATCTATATTTATCAAAAATTCCTGACTTAAAATATTTTTTTTTTAAATGAGAGCGCGATACATTTATTGTTATTATGATTGTTGTTGTCCATAAAGATGGAAAGGACATTAATTGTGAGCGTTAATGTGTCTAACTTCCTAAAATACTATTGTTTATAACAAGATAAATGCGAGCGATAATAGCCAAATAGACCTAAGCATTAAATATATATTATTTTGTTTTTTCCCTCGATAATTGTACAAAACTACGAGCACTATCTACGGTGCCATGTAAAATATAGTGTTGTTAAATAAAGAACTGTTTGGAAAAAAGTGGTTAGGGCGTTAGTTTCACAGTGCGTAAGTCGTAGGTTCGTTATACTATGAGTATAATTAAAATTATAAACCTTAGTTTTAAGAACACCGATTACTAGTGTTGAATAAACTGGTTATGTAATCTGGTAATCTGACCTTAAATGGTGTTGAGGGCTAGTTGCAAAAGAGGCCTTAAACAGGTGTCTTTAATAGTTAGGTATTAGTTCTCTTGTTTACACTAATGAGATAGTGTATTGTATTTTGAAAACATCTGGTTTCTTCCAGTTGGTTGTTGTCTCGTGAGTAAATTTCAATGTCTCAAAACTTGGAATGTGTTGTTTCAAAATAAACAATGGAACAAGTTAAAAAAAATTAAACTTATTCACATTTCAAAATATTTTAAACCCGATCCGATCCGACTTTTTTTCTCTAAGATACAACAATTTAAAGTTTCGGTTGCACGACCTAAAAACTCTCAAGGAACAAAGAAATAATTTGGAACGAACTTCAACTTTAGTATTATATTCTTGAAGTCTTTTAGTTCGCTAATTACGAACCGTCGTAAGATTTTTGAAAATCAAAATGGCAGATCTAATATAGCAGATATTTTTTTTTAAATCCTACGAATTTGCTTGAAACTATTTACTCGGGGGTTTTTGAGGTCGCTTCTTACGAATCTGATGACACATTTTAAAAATTTTAAATTGCTGATATGATATAGCATTGTATGTTAGTAAAATCGAGAAACCTTTTAAATGCTTTATGATTCTTAACTTAATATAAAGAACTGACAGTAAAATTTTCTTATGATCTTTCGTATGATCCTTTGAAGAATAACGTGTAAAGTTTCATAAAGAATACAATACAATACTAACAAGTTGTTCATTCCAGGAAAATTTAGCTTCTTTAATATAACATGCACCAATTTTTAAATCATTTATTGAATAGTAATTATTTTAAAGTAAAATTTTAACAATCGCAAGATATTTAAAATTTTACCTTTTTTGCAAGACATAAATAGCGATTACTTTTATACATTTTAATGAAATATATACTTAATATACATCAATTGATACGTTTTAATGTCAGGAAAGTTACTTTGACCAGAATTAGTAAAAATATTAATGAATATAAAAGTTATTTAAAAAAACAAAAACTTTTTTAATTTTGATAAAATTGTATAAAAATTTTTTTTAGATATATTTTCGGAAATCCTTATGTTAGATTTTAGTTATTAATGACTGCAATAAACCTGAAAAATTTCAGGAAAATCCAATAAAATTTGTCCGAGATATTTTGTACACAATATTTTGTGACATACGTCCACACACACATACACACACCTTGACATTTATAAGCTACTTAGATAATTATATTTTTATAGAGTACTCCCATATTAGATCCGCAATTTTGAATTTCGAAAATATGACATCAGAGTCGCAATAAAATAATAAAAAAATTTTCGAGTAAAGAGTTTCAAGCGATTCCGTTACATTTTTAAAAAATATTTTCTCCATATTAGATCCGAAATTGTAAATTTCGAAAATCTAACAACGGTTTCGTAATTAGCGAACTAAGACTTCAAAAATATAATGCTAAAGTTGAAGATTTTTCAAATTATATTTCTGTTCCTTGTAAGTTTTTAGGTCGTGTAACCGAAACTTTAAATTGTTGTATCTTAGAGAAAAAAATGTCGGATCGGATCGGGTCTAGAAAATTTTATATAATTTTTTATAGTGAAATTATTATTTAAAAATGGGACTCAAACCACCATAGGCCTCAAAAGTGTGCTGCTGGGATAGCGTTTTATGCGCTCAACCAAATCGTCACTTGACTTCACAGTGCTAATTTGTATATTATATATTTCATTACATCTTTAAGGATTTTTGGAAACTTCCTGGTAACTTCGAGGAAGTTTCTATGGGAAGCTTCCAGGAAGTTAACAGGAAGTTTCCATGGGAAGGTTCTAACCTGCGGACATTATTGTATTTCCTGGATATTTCCAGGAAGTTACCAAGGGTAACTTCCGAAGATTCCCGATGTAGATCATTCTTTTCATTATTTAATGTAGTTTTTCACGCTGAATCGAAAACTATATTCAGATTCTTCTAATTAAAATCCTTTTAGTAGAAACCATAAAAAAATTTGTGACAACTTTATACAAATTTCAGGTACATTTGTTTCACCTTAAAATACCTTATTTGTTTGATTTTCGTTATCACTTAAGGTACAACCCACCGTGCAATAGTCTGTTTTCTCAGGTGGTAAAGGTTTAAATAAGTTTATGCAAAAGAATGGTAGGGTTTTTTTGGGATATGCTTCGTTTTCCTTTGTCTCAAATTCAGTTTTTTACTGTTTGTTTTCTGTGACTGCCTTTTTCTATTTAAATTATGTGTAAAAAGAGAAATTAATATGGATCAGGATTTTCGTCATTACTCAGATCAATTTTTCGATTAATTCTATGATTCGGAATGTTTCGAAGCATTTCTTTGGAATAATTCTTTCAGTTTTAATTTGTTTAAATAATCAATTTCTTTAAAGTTTTTACTAATGTTTCATTATCTAAACGACATGACCTTTCAATTTAATTAGCTTTAATTTTACTTGATGCATTATAATTCTCGAATTTTTTATTTCAAAGGCTGCTAAACTTGAAAATGGCAGTAGATTCACCCTATTCCCTTGTTTATTTTTATTAAAAAGTCAAAAGTTAGTTATAACATTTTATTTTTATCTCCATTTCTAAAACAATATCAATTTACAATTTTTTTGATATTTTATGATAAATGTTTTTACCATGTCCTTCAAAATTAAAAATTTTAAAACGTAGCGTCCCTTGATATAGCGGTTTTTTACTTTTCCTACAGTGCAAATTACTATCCAATTAATTGCAACTTCTGATGTTTGTTTTAAAAATTGTAAATTTGAATGAATTTAGAGTTGATCTTTTGTATTCTCTTTTAATAGGGTACTTAAAGTATTTAGATAGGTAATTGCTATCTTATAATCGGAACGTTGTTGTATTTTTGTAGATAAGATGTAGTGCATAGAATTGAATTGTTTCTTCGTTGTTTGTATTCCCCTCTTTTTCCTGCAATAGATTAACTTCTTCTGTAGATGATGAAGCTTCTGTTTCTTCTTCGATGGTTAATGTTGTTTGATTTGTGTTTGTTGGTGGAGTTTTACAAGCCGTTCATAAATGTGATAGTACATTAGTTACTGAGCCTAAAATCTGAAAGGACCATCCAAAAACGTTATATAATGCATAACCATGTATAAAAGTGTCAGCGATATATTTAATTGTTTTTATTCCTATTATTATACCTACTAGTCACTTTTACTTGCGTGCTACGCGCGCCCTCTTTTTTCTGCTATTCAATATGAAAATATTTTAACGTTAAAAAAGTTTCTAGCATTATTCTAAAGATAAACACATATTTATTAAAAGAATTTTATCTGAAACGATTAAATTTTGTTTTAAATTTTGTATTCCTAAATTGCACCAATTTTTTAGCAATCTTGAAACATGCTTATATAATCTTAAGTATAAAATTGCCTCAAGCTTCAAATGTTTAAATTATTCAATTTTTTATCATTTTTATTTGTAAAAAATATTAAGAAATTTTTAATTATTAAAAAATTATGATTAACAAATAGAAAAAAAACTTACTTTATGCACAATTTTTATTTCTCAATAATAATATTGTTCATCAACTCATTCTTTTCTTTCAGGAAGTAATTTGCATAATTTGTACACTAAAAAGAATTTAATTGAAACAAATAAAAATTTATTTACTCAATTAAATAGTTTAATTGTCGATTATGCAATAAATATTCATTTTAACCAAGTAAATATTTATTAGATCTGAGTATTTTATTTGACGGTATGAAATAAATATTTATTTGCATCAATAAAATAATTTTTTTAAGTAACTAAATCTTTATTTGTATCAAATATCTAATTATTTAGCACAATTAATTCATTTAATTAAGACTAATATTTCTTTAATTGAATTAAATAATTAATTTTTTTTGCTTAGGGAATTTGGGAAATCTGCATACAGATACCTTGGATTCCTCATTCCAAGGTTATGTGGGGTTGGTAAAATAAAAGAATATAAAATAAAGACAAATTATAAAATTGTTTAGCAAGCTAGCGACTTAATGACAGCCCCGACCCACTAAAACCCGTAACCTTTCTTTTGAAGCCCTTCACCCACCCTCGGAACTGTCGCAAGACTGTAGCCTTCGAGGTTGGCGCTCCAACTCTGTCGCTGGTGCAATGTTAAAGAGTAATTGAGGAGCCGGGAAGAAGATCTCGCCGAGCGCGGGATGGTATACTCTATTGGGAATCCACACTTCGATCTAAGAAGCAGTGAGCGCCTCTGGGCCTGTCTCTGCTAGCCGACTGGTATTAACGCATGCGTTGTAGTGCTCGGCGAGTTTTCCTTACTGACTCCTCAATTGTATTAACCCATTTAGTCCCAAATGTCCGTATTTCTTTGCACAAGTTCGAGTCTTCCGTTCTACGAGCTGCAATTTTCAAACAAAATCGGGAGATAGGTTTTTTTAATGGTTTGAGTGTCCTCTTTCAGAATCTAAAAAGAAATTTCAATTTCAAATTTATAGTAAAATGTTATAATTCGCAGAATTTTTTTTTAATTACATTACGCTCTCTGGTAATCAAAATGTTGCTAATGTTTCAAATTTTAATTTAAATTTATTTAACAGTATTTAAAAATATTATAAACAATTTTCATAGAAAAAGAAGTTTTGAGTGGAAAGAATTTTTTTCACATTTTGCTTGGTTTGACATTAGAATAAATTTTAGAGAGACAAACCTTTGTTTATAATTGTTTAACATTTTTTTAACAATATTATAAACAATTTTTACAAAAAAACTATGTTCAGAGTGGAAAAAAATCTCCTTTTCTTCGACACTAACTTATTTTAACATTACAATTTCTAATAAAAATTCACTGTAGCTTTTTCTGGTTCTGAGATATGGAAGCAACGTTAGATATTACATTTATTGCGTTTTAAGTAAAATTGTTAATTTCAAATCAGTATAATTTCGATTACATTTTAACAGTTTAAAAATTTCAAATAGAAAATTTGAAATTGTTCAATACTTTTAATGAAATATGAGAAAAAACCAAGAAATAAATTTATGTTTAATAATTTTTGACACTCTCACCTTCTTGTTCAAACTTTAAAACTTAGTACTTTAATAAATAAAATCATCGTAAACAAATTGGCTGCCTTTATTCCCGTGTTACTTACGATATTTTTTATTCCTAATGCACAAAAGTGTCGATTTCAGATAGCAGACGACAGGGAGTAAAAGTCATTCACTTGTTCGACTTATATGAAAATGGCGGCCGTTGTCTCCCTTGAGCAAAAATAACGCATGGGATTTTTATTACTTTAAGGAGATAGAAAACAGATGATAGAATTAATTTAAAAAAGAGGACTATAATAAGAATGGTATTTAGTTACATTCAGCGATAGTTTCAAACAGTTATACAAATTAACAAATAATGATGGTGGTCATTTTCTTCACTAATAACCCTTCGTGATTTCGATTAGCAGTCCAGAAATTCACATATTCTATTTGCATGATAATAAATTTATGCTAATAAATATTATTCTCAGCTTTTTTAAACATTTGTATATAATTCATTTGGTTGTTGAATCTTATTAAAAGAAAAATAATTTTTAAAATTAAAACATATTTTTTAAAATTACATATGTATACCGAAAAAAGTTTAGTTTTCATAAATTTTATGTTACAAAATTTTTTTCTTTCCTTTGAAAATAGATGAACTTACATTTTGACCGGTACTGTAAATATTTCACATTGAAAATTCCGATAAACATAATAATAGCAAATTAAACTTAATTAAAATTGAAGGGCCGGATGCATGAACTGCCGCTACGCGCTATTACACGAAATAATACCAGCCAGGTAGCAGTGAGAGGCCCAGAAGCGCTCACTGCTCACTGACTGGTATGGTCCTTTACGGCGGCGCGTAGCGGCAGGTGTTATATCCGGCTCCTTAATTATTCAAAAATTTCACTATAAACATAATTTCTTATATACATATTACTTCTAGTATCTCCTAAGACCTAAATATATTTTTACGGATTCAAATGAACGTACCCTCGAAAATGCAACATACATCTGACCGTGATTAAATACATCTCTTCTTAAATCTATATATATATTCTGTTAAATGTTTGTCCTTGAGACTTGTTAATGGTCATTGCAAAAGCTAATTTTATAGGAAATTGTCTTCTTTTAAAAGTAAACGGATATAAATTTTCACAATTTAAAGTTACTCTATGTAAAAAGACAATATTTCCACTCTTATCTCCCGTTAATATTTGACATTTAATAACATTATGTGATAAATCTAAAACAATTAACCTTGTTCCGTTACTTAATCCTTCATTAATACAAAGATTTCTAATAAGCATTACAACGGAATTAATTCTTAAATGTAATTCATGTGGTGGTGAAGAAGGTGGAGAGAGAGAGTATTTAAATATTCTCGTAATAAAGTTTCAGAAAATTTTCCATTATCACAATTTTCAGTAGAATCAATACTTTTATATATTTTTTCACCTTTACTGTCTAAGAGACGCACCACTCTCTTATTAATATCATCAACGTCAACGTTTCTAGGTGCTAAAATTGCACACTCTGACAACTCCTGAAATTTATTCTGTTGTATGAACTGACAAAACATTTCTTCTGCAATATCTACATTCCCTTTTTAAATAATATGTTCTGGTAATATAACATTATCATCTGCATCATTTAATTCACCATTGCCTACTTTAAGTAAAAAATCTACAAATTCCGTTTCTTGTGGTAAGGCTCTCATATTATCTGTTAATGTGTATTTTTTGAAATGTTTGCATAGTTTACTATTTTTTATTGATAAATTAACTATTTCTGATCTAGTACCCCGTTCTTTAATTGGTAAAGTTTGTCGAAAATCTCCGCCTAGAATTACAATTTTACCACCAAAAGGTTTATTGGAATTCATTATATCTCTTAATAGATAATCCATAATTTCTAAAGTATATTTTGGAGCCATTGGTGCTTCATCACAAATAAAGACATCTATATTTTTTAAAAAAAGGCCTTCTTTAGATTGAACTTTAATGTTTGAAGATGAATCACTGTATAATGGAACGGGTAAACCTAAAACTTTATGAACAGTTTTTCCATTAGGAAGCAGAGTCGCAGCTATACCTGTAAATGCCATGTTGCAAACATTTATCCCTTTACTTCTTAACAATTGCCATAGCGTAATGTATAAAAATGTTTTTCCAGATCCTCCACAACCATCAACATATAAACACTTAGAACTATCAAAAGAAGAATCCTTTAGGGCATCAAGTACATAATCAACTACAAGTTTTTGTTTTACATTTAATTTAGCATAATTCTGTTCTTCTATGTTAATATATTCTGCAATACTTATATCATTAACTTGTTGAGTAAGAATTTCATCTTGTATATCTAACAATCCCTGAAAGTCAGTTAAATTATATCCTTCGTTAAATAACATTGTTTTAATATTTCTATAAGCCCTTTGTTCAGCATCAATGTCGTTAGTTTTTGAATAATCTTCTTACATTTGACCCTTAAATTGTTCCCAAAGTTTATCCGGTTGTACATGATGACAATGAATTAAAATTCTTATAAATAATTGGCGAAGTGAATGAGGCATCATCCATAATGCAGCTTCTTCCATTGTTCTAATCCACTCACTATCATCTTCTACAAGTCCTAATGCCAAACAAGCAGATGTAAAAGATTCATGAACAACTCCATTAACTGTTCTCAAACTTTCAAAAGAAGTTGCTCCTTTTACTGTAAGCAATAATAGTCTAAGATTAAATAACTCTAATTGATTTGGATTAACTGAATACATTCTTCCCAAAACTTTTTCTTTACGAATTCTTTGTTTCCATTCAAGAGATTTTGTTACCCATGTATAATGCTCTGGTATTTCTGAATAATAATACTTTTGAGCATTACTATCCCGTTGGTTAAGTTTAAAGTAATCCAGAAGTTTTGTATTTTTATTTAAATCGAAAGAAATACCGTTACTATCTTTTTCTTCGCGAATAATAACATTCTGTTCATTTGGCAAATGTATGGGCAAGCGATTAACGCTATGACTCTTTTTTCCTAAAGGTTTACTTAGAATTCTCCAAACTGCCTCAACTGGACCAACATATCTATTTTCTTCATAATGATTTATTTCTTTATGATTAATAGTTACATCACCATTCGCATTTGTGATAATAATAGATGCAGCATCATGTCCTTTGAGAATATATTTAAATAAATATTTAACATACTTGATACTCGAAACTATTTCTACATTAATATGGCAATTCAATATTTTTGAAAGTTTAGGACAATACGGAACAACATTAGAATTATCAACAATAAATCCATTTGGTCGTTCATACACTTTATTATTATTTCTTCGACGACAATGAACATAACAATTTTCTTCAATTGTAGTTTCTTCTTGGTAACTTTTTGGAAATTTTTTTTGAACATTTTCCATCAATTAAACACCAATCTCCACAAGGACCATGACTATTATTTTGCATTATTATTTTATGTAAAATAGGATTATTATTTTCATCGGGAATCTCTGCAGAAATATAACGATCAACACTTTCAACTGTTAATATTTTAGAATTTTCTTTCAATATAACTAACAAATGAATGTGTGGCAATCCTCGCTTTTGAAATTCAGTAACATAAACATAAGATTTGACCTCTCCAAATAATTTATTATCAACAATATGTTTAAGTAAATGTTTTACTTTTAATGCGAATACTCTAGTTACAATATCAGGTCTATCAGCAGCAGTTTGATGGGGTAATAAATTTTCCTGTATCTCTTTCCAATTTGGATTACACGTCATTGTAATAAATAAATCTGGTCTACCATGACGATCAACAATAGCCATCGAATCCTGATATTGTTGCATCATATTGCGAGGTGATCAAATAAAAATGGAAGGCAATATAAGCGTTTTTCCCACGTGTACATCATTTTCCAACTCATGATTGTGTAAATAATCGATCAATCCTTTATATGTTTCACTTCTTAATTGAGCTTGATTATTTGCACAAAGTCTTAATCTATCTTTTTCCATTTTTACATAATTGTCAACCACCCATTGTTGAAACAATCTACCCCCATATAAAAATGGATAAAATTCCTCATCTCTTATAGCAATTTTGTATTTAATATAGGCAGATCTAGAAATAGTATGATTTCTACTTCTATAACCACTATCACTACGAATCATATTAATATTATAACCCTTATTTCCAAGTGGATAAAATATAGGATAAATCCATGGTTCAACATTGGGATCTAAATTGCTAACCAATTTTAATTCCTTTGTAGATTTATTATAAACCGTTACATAAGATTCTGGTATTTCTCCCTCAGAGTTTGTATTAAAAATTGCAGCAACTTTATTAAAACTTTGAAAATTATATCTATTTTTATCAAAACCTTTTTTCAAAGTGAACAATAATTGTAATTCAGGAATTTCTTAATTTTTTTGTCTTGCTAATTCAGTTTCTATTCTAATTACCTCTGACATCATCATGTAAGATTTTGTGTATGCATTAGAATTTCTCATAATATTTAACTATAGATTTTAAAATGTCTTCATCCAAATTGTCGTTACTTTTCAATCTGTATCTGATTGATTCCTCAGGGTCATAAATAAATAATTGACCAAAACATGGATCTTCACCTTTATCTGGATATAAAGCACTATTAATTTGATAGTAAATTTGACCTTGAATTTTGTAACAGAATGGTCCTCTTCTTCTTCCATTAAAATTAATTACATTAGCATTTAAAGATGCAAAAGAAAAAGAATTATTGTACAGCCTTATATTCTTTTTAAAATGACCAAATTTTTCATGAAGCCCTTCTAGCAAAAGCTTTAATTCAACTGGATATTGTATGGAAGTTAAAACAACACCTCCATGACTACAACAGTCATTAAAACTAACTTTTCTTTCAGCAACTTGTTCATCTTTAAAATGTTTAGCTTGACAATGTGTGCAATAATAATTCATTGGACCTAGATCATTTTCAACATTATTTGACTTAAATGTTTTATTATCATCTAAATCTATATTTAATATTTTCTCTGGAACAGAAATATTCAAATTTGAATTTATACTATTATTTACCAGTTAGAACTCATTTTGAATTTGATGATTTAATACTGTTTCACAATAATTTCTTTGACATAGAGTATTTTTTGTTTTTGACAAAGTACTTTTATCACTGTTTATATTTTTTAATTTAAGGTTTTGAGCATATTCTATTTTAGATTTACCTTGAAGTTTTTTCTTAGTTGAAGTGTGCACTTCACCTGAATAATTTACATTATCAATTTTACATTTCAGTTTTTGCCTATCACGATAATTTTTTTGAATTTCAGCCCTATTTTGTTTGAGTGTTGTTGATAATTCAATATTTCCTTTATTTATTTTATTTATTTCTCTCGGAAAAGAGAGGAAAGTGTTTTCTTCCTCTGAATAATTTGCCTTATCAACTTTACGCTTCAATTTTTGCCTTTCACGATAATTTTTTTGAATTTCAGCCCTACTTTGTTTAAGTGTTGTTGATGATTCAATATTTCCTTCATTTATTTTAGTTATTACTCTCGGAAAAGGAAGGACAGTGTGTACTTCCTCTGAATAATTTGCATTATCAACTTTACGCTTCAATTTTTGCCTTTCGCGATAGTTTCTTTGAATTTCAGCCTTACTCTGTTTAGGTGTTGTCGATGATTTAACATTTCCTTCATTTACATTACTTTTCAGTTTTGGTTCTTAAAGACAAAGGTTTGAGCTTTCTTTTAAGACATATTAGAGCTTTTTATGTCTTCCCATTTTCTTTTTACAGGTCTTCAAAAAGTACAAAAAACACCGTTTTTTAATAAATCAACCCCCTATTTTAGGGGTTTGCATAAATTAAAAAAAAATTATGGCTATTTTCTTGTTCACTGACACCCAAACTTTCAATAAACACAAAAATATTGAAATAAAAACAATATGACAATTTTTTTGTTACCCAGTGTTATTGATGGTTGTGCTATTGTTACTAATTTGGGTAACATTTGATAACAAGAATTTCCTATAATATACATTGATAGTAAAAATGTATTACATTCTACTGGTGTCCCTACCTTAGTCAAAATATGAGATAATGTAGTTAAAAAATATGTTTTATAATCTTTTGTATCCGGTAATTGCATGTAACATTCTTTTGTGTCCCTTAAGTTGAAACTGACATACAATCTTCTTTTTTATTTAATGATATGCAAATAAATCGGGTGCATGTGTTGCTAGAACTGGAGCATTTTTTTATTTGCAAAATAATCAGAACCCATGGTTTGAAAACAATTAAAGGGTATTAAAGGGTACATTGCAATAAATAAAGGAAATTGTAAGATACAATTATAAAATCAAATGTAAGGATAAAAAAATGTGAGGAGAAATATCTATCTTTTAGATAGTATATATAGAGTAACTGACGTTTTAAATTTAGTTAATTGCATGTTAAATATATCAAAGTTGATATCGCTATAAATACACATATTGTTAATCTGATTGCACACTTGGTACATTGGTGCTCAAAAACCTATTGCGAATACTGGAGTTGACAAAGCGAAAGGTTGGTTGAGTCTAGAGGACAGTCTAGGTATTTTTAATTTTATTAAATATAACATAAGTGGAGTCAATGGAATAATTAATTAATTTGTAAATGGCTATACATTGATTTATAAATCGTCATTCAGCTAAAGTTAGAAAACTAAAATCGTTACATATAATGAGGTAATCGGAACCTTGTGGTTGATAACAACCAGTTCTTCAAAAAGTCTAGAACTTCAGAAACCCTTTTTGAATTTCTTCAAGAGCATTTATGTATTTATCGAAATAAGGATTTCATATGCAAAGGGCATAATTGAACTTAGATAAAATAAAAGTTTTAAATAAAAGGATTAGTGTGTTAAGGTTTCTGAAATTCTTGGTATTTCGGTATAAACCCCCTAATGCCTTAGAAGCATTTAATTCTTAATTTTTAATATGATCATTAAAATTTAAATTAAACGTTGTACCTAGATCAACAATTAAATCCTTTTTAGACAGGTTAATTTTATTGATGGAGTAGTTATAATAAATCGGGGTTTTATTTCTCGCAAAAGTGACAACATGGAACTTATCCAGATTCAATTTAAGATGATGGTCAGAGCACTAACTTTTAAAAATCTTTAAGGGTACCCGGAAAAATTGTCGCCAAAAAGTGTTTTCCGCCTGTCGTCTCACTTCTAAGTAGTTAGAAACATCTCGTTCGGAAGGTGAAAAAAGTAGTTCAACAAGGAAAAATCTAAAATTTCAATTTTATTTCATACTGATTAAAACATTTATAAATAGGATTTTTAGAGCTCCAGATAGTCTTTTGAAAATGATCTTCATAAAAATAAAAAAAAAACTTTTTCAACATTCATTTTTTAAAATTGTTTACATAAAAATAAACAATTTTTCTCAAAAATGTCCCAAACTTTAAATTTTTATTTGCTTCATTTTTCCTTTTTTATGCAAAACGTACGTTAGCAATTTAGCAATACTTTTAATTTAAATAGATAACATTATATAATTTAAGATCTGCTTTACTTAAATTTAAAAAGCTTTACTATTCCGTTGTGAAAAATTGTTGATCTCATATGATATTAAATATTAAGGTTTTTCGTGTTGAAACAATTTTCGCATCTAAGAAGGGCTGTCAGAAGTATTTTTTTCCAACTCAGAAGTGCCAGACGAACATTTTTATACTTATTTAGACTTTTGATAAACTTTTGTTAAACTTTTGACTTATGAATGTTTTCAGGGGTATAAAATGAGATTGAATTTAACTATTTTTTACACGTTTAACCCTTTGCCAGACGGACTTTGCTTCACCCAATTACTGGCAGACGTAAATTTTTATTACTCTTTTGGATGTAAAGTTTCGATTTATAAGTGATTTGATTGGTATGAAATAAGAAAAAGTTGCGCTAGTTTTCACTTATTATATATGTTGTTTGGACTAGAACATCTTTCCACGAACCATAAACGTCTCTATAATAATATAACGTCCCTTTTATATGTATTGTGCTACATACGTCATAAAATACCTCGCGTATATATACTCCTTGTCCGTTACTGACGTATGTGAGAACATACCACAATGTTCAACATGACGAGTTATTTTGATTTTACAGTGTATTACTTTAGTTTTTGTAGTACCGCTTAGTTGTATTAATTGTACGCAATTTTGTTCAGTTTTGATTGGTTTCTTTTGAATGTCGCAATCTTCTAACTGTATCAATTGTCCTCCTATTTTATCAATTCTAAAATTTTTAGTTCCAACTAGGTCGCCTAGGAATCCTTCTATGTTCAGACAGTCTTTCTGTACAACTAATTACCGTAAGAACTCGGTCATAGTGAGAATATGCAGAGAAGCAAATGAGTACCAAGAAATCTTTGATTTCTATGGTACGCCTCTTGGTAAATTTATTGCGAGCTTGCGTAGAGAGATCTATAGTTTAGATAGTTAAGTGTCAACACTTCGCATATTGTCAATTTGATTGAATACCGTATATTAAGTACTTATGTACGAAAGGGCACTGTCCGTAAATCTGTAAAATAAATAAATAAAAAAATAAATAAAAATACGTACTTTAAAATAAAAATAAAATTAAACAAAAAAAATTTTAAAAAAATTTTTTAAACAATTTTTTGTTTATTTACTCCTCTCTAAGAAAATTGTTATTAACATATTTGGATTCCTTATGAATTTACCTTTAATTTCGTTAAAAAAAATTGATGGAGACTCAATTAGGTCCGGAGATATTCGAGTTTTTGTAAAAAAAGCGATACTGCGCCATAGTATGCCATATACTATCGAATCATGGTTGTTAAAGAATAAGTCAATTATTATAAATGTACTGTTTTTTATTTTTATCTTTTGCGCTTTGATGAATTTTCAATTTCGAATTCAAGAAATTCGGTAGATGATGAGTACTGCCTACATTGGATTTTGTTATTACTAATTGGTCTAAAAAATGAAAATTTCTCGTACCAGTGATGGTTTGAGCTTTGTCAAAACGACTTTTTATACTCCGTGTTCTTCTTGAGTGCTCTTTTTCACAACAAAATATCAACTTAATATTAGGCAAAGCCTCAACACCCCAGTCATATAAGTCTCTTGCTGACAAAATCTGCTTATCACTAGGTCTCTGTAAACTGGCTCGTGTAGCTTCTCGCTTGAGAGTTCCTCCAATACCGTCACATGAACTTTTTGCATGAGAAGTTGCGAAGAACTCCCAGCGAGCCTTGATTCCAAAATCTCTCTCATGACATACCAGATTGATGAAGCTGCTCTTATTTTTATACTAAGACGCAGCTCCATCCGTAAAATACGTGATTTCTTTAACAAGACTGTGCCTTTTCTTTAGCTCATCTATAATCTTTTGCATGAAGAGATAAACAGCACTTGTATTATGATCAAGATTTTCGGAAATGATGGCATAACTCTCAGTGACAATTACGTTATTTTCTTGGAAATAGACAACATCTGGATGAACAGTAATTTGCTTTTTGCTCCAGAATTCACTTTGTATTGCGTTTTGTATTACAGTTTCATAATTCTGGACAAAATCAAATAAAACTAGAAATTCACCTTTTTCAATTCTTGTTTGCAATCTTTTAAGAATTGACTTTGCTTTTTCGCAATAAAATCATGTTTAAGAAGAATATTTAGATGAGAAGCAAGTTTTTCCGAATATTCTTCTACTGAGCTACTAAATGTTTCCAAAGAAGTTCGATCTGTTGAAGTCCATTCATTGTATACAATAGTTTCACTGTAGTTACTCTCAAAAAGCTGTCTAACAATTGTAATTAAGGGTTATACTCCGGGACAAGAATTACAAGAACCTAAGTAACAAGAAGGTGTTTGAGAATCACAAACTATTGAAGTCAGCATAGTCTTATAAGACTTAAGAAAATTCAAATAATTTTCTTCAGAAACGAGGGAATTAAAATTTGCACCATCAATTAATAATTTAGCATTTTGGTGAATTTTGCATACACACATTGAATGTGTACCACTAGCTCCGGCGAAAACATATTCCATTGGTCGCAATTGGGTAAACTTCGTAAATCCAATTTTTAAATCTGGATTTTTTTGTTTAAACCTGACATAAATTTCTTTCAAATTTCCCAGTATCAAACGTTTCTGAACTTGTTTTTTCAAGCCATTCTCTTTTATCGAAACAAAATCTCTTTTTCCTGGCAATTGCCTGCTAACATCACATTCATAGTAATATTCTTTTACAATTTTAACATCTTCTTCAGGAATTTTTTTACCTGGCCTGGGATTTGGTGATGCTTCAATACCAATTTTACTGTGTAATTGCAACTGCTTTACGTGCTAAGCTGTAGGATACTCCAAATTCTGTCTCAATCTTACGAATGCTCCAACTTTTTGGTAACATTGTTAGAAGTTTAACAATAGAAGATTTATTTGGTTCTTCATTAATCTTTTCTTTTATTTCATTAACAACCTCTATTATAGCTTCCTCGTTTTTAGAACACTTAAAAACTTTATCTAATTCCATGTCAAAAGCTGCCTTAATCTCTGCTACTTTTATTTTTTTGGGAAGCTTGAGTTTGAAAATGTATATTAATTTCAATCGGTGCAACATTCAATATTTTTAAAATAGCATTTAGTTTTGATACATCAATTTCTTCAATTTCGAATTCAGAATTCGATTCCTCTGAAAAGTTATTAAAAAATTGAGGTAAATCCTGAAATTGACCCTCATTATTCACCTCATCCAATTTATCATTATTTTGAGATTGATGTTTCTTACTATTTACTTCTAAATGACAGGTGTTACAAATTAAACTATCTAAGTTTACTGAATATTTCCTGCTGATTTCTTTTGAAACGCGACGTGTTTGCTTTATATCTGTTTTAGAGTGTGAGGTGCTGTCCAATAGGTTATGATGCGCAGTGGCCGGCTATGTGGTGACGCAACAGGGTAGTCATGCAGTGTTGCCACGCCTCAGGTTTTTTTTTAAAACTCGAATATCTCCGGACTTAATTGAGTCACCATCAATTTTTATTAACGAAATTAAAGATGAATTCATAAGGAATCCAAATATGTTAATAACAATTTTCTTAAAGAGGAGTAAATAAACAAAAAATTGTTTAAAAAAATTCTTTTTAAATTTTTTTTTAATAATTTTTTTTGTTTAATTTTACTTTTATTTTAAAGTACGTATTTTTATCTGAAAACTGCGAAAATTTCATAAAAATCCATACACAAAATTCCGAGATATTCCGAGTAAATAGTTTACTTTCGGTGCGTGTGTTAGAAAAAAAAATTTTCATAAAAAATTTTTTAAATATATTTTTTATTTTTATACACAGGAAGAAACAATTTATGTTCTTAAAATTTGTTTCCTGAAGTAATTGCTTTTGAGATATCAACAATTGAAAAAAATGGTTAATTTTTTAAACAAAGGATCATATTTTTCTTTAAAATTATCGTATAAAAATGTTTAAAAATGCATTTTAAAGGTGATAAAACTAGCTTTAGTTGCTTTGTCAATTACTGATAATATATGAGATTTAAAATTTAAAGAATTGTCTAGTAGTACACCCCGGTTTTAAATCGTTAAAACTCTGGAAACAATTCCATTGCCAATTGTATAGTAATAATTTATTGTGTTTAAACTTCTCCTAAATGGAATAGTTAAACATTTACTAATTTTGAAAAAGGTTATTTTTTAAGGACAATTCAATGAGACGATTAAGATTAGATTGAAGGTCATATACATCTTGGTTTTTAATTATAGTTAACAAAATTTCAAGGTCGTCAGCAAACAAAAACAAGTTGTGAATTAAGATGTTCATTACATGAACATTTTGCTTCCTCTTTACGATAAGCAAAAAATTTGCTTTAAAGTGAATTTTTTCATTTTATTTAATTCTATTAATGCTAATAAAATATATTCTTTTCATACATCAATCGATTCGTCTTGATGAAATGAAGATTTTTAGTTTGTTTTTAAGTCTAGATTAACATTTTATTATAAAGCAACATAATTTTTAAGAAGGAAATAAATTTCTAATAAAAGTGCGAATTTTTGGTTATAATTATGTTTAATTCTATAAATTCAAATAAAATATATACTTTATATATACCAATCGATCCGTTTTAAGGCAACGGATAAGATTATTGAAAAAAATGAGTAAAATCTTATTGTACTGGAATATAATTTTGATGAAAGAACTAAATTTTTGATAAAAAAAGGTAATTTTTTTGCTTTAATTGTCATTACCTCTATAAACTCTCATACAATTTATACTTTATATATACCAATCGATTCGTCTTGATGCAAAAAAGAAGATTTTATTGTATATTGACTTTAATATTCAATTAAAAAAAAATTTTTTTAATAGATTTTTTAATGTCCATCAATCCATTTCGAGATATTTTTATGATAAATATTCCTAGCAATTTTCAGCCGAATTCGTTGAAACCTCTTCGAGTTATCGTGTTCACAAAAAACGGGATCCACACACACACACACACATACACACACACATACACACATACATACATCCGGACAATTGTTCAGGGTCTTATATAACATAGTCCCATATAGAAGAAAATTTGTCAAAAGGATTTTTAAAAATTTTGTAAATTAAACGATTACAAAGCTTCCTCACGAGGAAGCAAAAGAAGCAATATTTAATTACCGAAGTAATGTCGTTTATAAATAATAATAAAAATAGTGGGACAAGATTCTAACCCTGTAGTACACCCAAATGCATTAATGCTGTCCTTCCAGTTTGACGGTATTTTGCAAGGTCGTATGATTTATGTCAAAATGTCTTAAACTAAGAATATTTGATAGAAATGACATGACTTTTCAAAATTCCTTTAAACCGTAAGGACAGCATTAATGCATCTAAGTGTACACCAGAAGTTAATTGAAAAGGTTGAAAAAATTCTTGGTCAACACGGACAGAAGAATATCTATCAGAAAGATAGTTTTTTATCCATAAAATTAAATTATGAGAGAAACCCATGGCCTCCAACTTCGCCACCAAAATTGCATGGTTGACATTATCAAAGGCTTTAGCGAAGTCAGTGTAAACAGCGTCAGACTGAATACCTTTTTCAAGATTTGATGATACAAAATTAGTAAACCAAACTAAATTAGTCAAGACAGATTTTCGTCTCGTAAAGCCATACTGCTCACTGATAATAAGTTGCTTACCTTGATCATAAATTATGACATAAACTAAGCTTTCAAACACCCTAGCAAGTGTGCTTAAAAGAGTTATAGGACGATAGTTAACCACATTTTCTTTGTCACTATCCTTGTGGATCGATATTATGATATATCTCTTCCAAACGAATGGAAAAATTCCACTTGTCAAAGATCGGTTAAATAAAATTGTTTAGGGTTAGAGATGAAAGTTTTTTCGATTCTAGATATAAAATTATTAAATGTTGGCTTTGACAATGCTTTACATACCTCACGTTGTTTAGAAAAATCATGATAATCATGATGTCTGTTTGAACCGTTAACATTTATATGCTCTATTTTTAACCCTCCTGCGTACCGTGACGAGTATACTCGTCCAAATATTTTTTCTTATAACTTTTAAACAAATTAACTTTAACACATGAGACAAAGTGCAACTTACAGTGCAAGGTTTATAGTTATAGTTATTTTTTAAAATTTGGTTTCGTATTTCATGTGACATGAGTTATATTATAATCGCCCATAATACGAAAGATAGTATTAGGATACAAAATGGATCAGTCCTCAATAGGGAAGGGTAAGTCTCTTTAAGAATCGATTCTCGATTCCTACTATTCACAAAAATTTTTTGATTTGACGTATATACTTCTATGTTCGATTCTCTAGAAAGAATCGAATCCGTAATCGACTTTTTCTATTTAAGAATTGATTCTAAAAAATCGACTTTAGGCAGTCGAGAATCGATTCTTCATAAGAATCGGAGTCGCTTTACCCATCCCTAGTCCTTAAGTATATTACACACTGTTGAATAAATATTTTATTAAGAGTTAGGAGGAATGTTAAACGTTACCACAATGTATAGAATTAAATTCAATTAAAAAATTTGACAAAACATGTTCAGTAGTGAACTTTAATTCTGAAACAAAAAGCTGATGTGAGCCAAGTTTCAGACAAAAACATTATTTTATAAGAAAAAAAGTAATACGGTAATAAAAGGTACGCAAACCTCTCACATTTTTATAATATATTGGAATGCCAACAGAAGTCACGGTGAGAAGCGGTTCCGTCGTAGGGGAGACAGACAGACCTGAGAGGGGATCACACTCGAGGAGAAACCACTTGCACTAGTTGTACAAGGCAAATTTATATCACCATGAAAGCGGTTCCACATGAAGGTAAAATAATAAAAATTTAAAATATATTATATAAAGTGAAGTATAATAGTAAAGTTCTTTTGTAACTATTAAAATAAGTATACGATCGTTAAAAAATAAGTGATACAGATGATGAATTATCTTCAAATATGCCATCTGAGTTGTGCGTTAAATCTAAACAAGTTAAGGAGAATTTATTACCGGTGAACTCGAAACCATCTTATGAACGAAGTCTGGACAGATTTCTAGTTTGGCAAAAAGGTCAAAAAACTACTTCTATTTCTCAAAGAATGTTGTTAGCATATTTTTCATGAAGCTGAAACTGGCACTGAGTTATCAGCACCTACTTACTTTTAGAAATTATATTTTATAGTTAAATATTTATTTCTTTAAAACAAATATAATATTTTGTAAAATTAAGTTCCTGCTGATAACTGGGAGAAAAGTTCAGCTTCATAAAAAATATTTAATGTTAAAATTTAATTTATAAAATAAGTGGTTGCTGATAAGTGGGTACCAGTTGCAGCTTCATATATTTTTCCACCTTAGCAGAAAAATGGAAGTCGACGACTCTTTGAAATGAATATTCAAAGTTGTCGAAAATGTAATTTATAATAAAATTATAACAAAGGTAATAAGTTGTGAATTAAGATGTTCATTACATGAACATTTTGCTTCCTCTTTGCGATAAGCAAAAAATTTGCTTTAAAGTGAATTTTTTTATTTTATTTAATTCTATTAATGCTAATAAAATATATTCTTTATATATACCAATCGATTCGTCTTGATGCAAAGAAGAAGATTTTATTGTATATTAACTTCAATATTCAATTAAAAAAAAAAATTTTGAAAAAATTTTTTTTTTTGAAAAAAGTAAAAAAAAATTTTTAAATAGATTTTTTAATGTCCATCAATCCATTTCGAGATATTTTTATGATAAATATTCCTAGCAATTTTCAGCCGAATTCGTTAAAACCTCTTCGAGTTATCGTGTTCACAAAAAACGGGATCCACACACACACACATACACATACATACATACATCCGGACAATTGTTCAGGGTCTTATATATCATAGTCCCATATAGAAGAAAATTTGTCAAAAGGATTTTTAAAAATTTTGTAAATTAAACGACTACAAAGCTTCCTCACGAGGAAGCAAAATTAATTATTTTTAAATTTCTTATTTGTTTTCTTATTGATAAAAATTAATTAAACATTATTATTTTTTTTAATAGTATATTTTAATCTTTTTGTTGATAATAAAGGTTGGAATTGTTTTCGAACTTTTCGGAGCGTGTCAAAAAGACGAATGAAAGAAAGTATAATTGTCACATATTAGTACTTTTTATGATAGTCCAGATAATGAGAAGAATCATCCAATGTTACTTGTGAAAATTCCAGACACAAAAACACACGCAGAAAGAGAGTTTACAATAACAGGAAAATTCTATGAAATCTATAAACAATATTTCGTTTTAAGACCCGAGAAGACAAATCACGGTCGCTTTTTTTAAATTATCAAAATTGAAAGTTCACCGTGCAACCCATTGGAGATAAGAAATTTGCTTCAATGACTAAGAACGTTGCAAATTTTCTAAAACTACCAAATCCAGAATCTCATACGGGACACTCATTCAGAAGGACTTCAGTAACACTGCTTGTATTACTTTTAATATAGGTAAAAAGAATAATTAGTATGAAAATATTTTTTCAGTTTAATTATTTTAATGTACTTAATTATCGATAACAATTTACTTTTAAATAATTATTTTCTTCTAAAAGTAAGAATGTAATAAAAAAAGTTCTTATGTTAAGTATATCAATTCTAAAATTTAATTTTGAATAAAATCTTCTTGAAAGTACATTTTTGATAATTGTTTCACTTTTTCCTATTAATGGCGGAAAAAATAGTATATGTGGCTCGCACGTAGTAACTTTTACGTCCAGATCCTTTCAATGCTCGCCTAAAAAGTATTGCTTTAAGTGCTTGCCACATAATATACTATTATAATCATGGGCTACACAAATTATTATCAAATAAAAAATGTCTTATTTACTACAATTCAATTGAAACCATATTTTTCAAGACAATTTCTTTGGCCTGAATTATAAAATGAAAACGTATCATCAATCTGAAAAATCCTACGTACTTCTCTAACCAATGGCTACAGTCCAAAATTTCATTAAATCCATTAAAAATCGTGTAAGGAATCCTTCCAGCCATAGATAGAGAAAAATTCTTTTTTTGATTACAATATTCTACATTTCAGCTCCAATATGTGACCACTTTTTGGAATGATTACAAAGACTATGTAATGTGTTGAGACTATAGCTGTTGTAAGGGACCTTTTTGTTTGTACTTCTTACAATAGAGTAGAGTGGGGTAAGATAGGTTGTTTTTTTAGAGCGTTCGTACGATAATGTGCCTGCACTGATTTTGACAAATAAGCACGCTTTGGAAAGGTAATTTATCTCGTTACACTTTGGCCATACTGACTTTTGGTTTCTTTAAATATTTTTTAAGTTAGATTCATTAAAGTAAAGGTACTTTTTTTGAGAAAAAATGTGTACTCTCTTAATTTGAATCAGTTAAAAATCATGGTTTTAACTGACAATCAGTGACTGACTTTTTGCTTCTGAATTAGTTAAAAACAACTAATTTTCAGTTAAAAATAACTGATTTACAGTAAAAAATAACTAAAAAATTAGTTAAACTTGACTAATTGAATCAGTCAAAAAAAAATTTACTGAAACATCAGTTATTTTTAACTGACAATCAGTTGTTTTTAACTAATTGTCAGTAGAAATATTACTATTTGAATTAGTGACTGACTTTTTGCTTTTAAATCAGTTATTTTTAACTGATTTAAATTTGGAGAGTACAACTTTAGGAAACTAACGCTTAAAATTTTATTTCGAGAGTATGAATACTGCAATTAATACATAAAGACACAAAAAATAAAGGACATCCATTTTCAACAGTTACGTCTGGTTTTGTACTTGCTAATGACTTCTTCGGTGTCGCTGTTGTCGTCGGAGTGTGTTTGCGTTGCCTTAGGACGACCACGCTTGCGCTTTGGCGCATTTTTTTCGGATTCTTTTTGGTTCTCCTTATCGGCTAATTTTTGCTGTTTTTTATAAGCTTCTGACGTTTTTGTGCCTTCCTTTCTTCTCTTCTTCCAGCTGCTGATTTTTTTCTGTCTTCGGCGGCTAATTTTTTTTAAGTGTAGCTGTTTGCTCAGCTCGTAAAGACTCCAGTATCAATGGTTCCGTGAGAAGTGAAGCAGTACGTCTCTTTCGGCCTCGATTCGATTGTTAGCGCAGTGGAGCTTTGGGAAATGGTCGAATGTCTTCAATTGAAATTAATTGGTCGAGATTCAATCGACCGGGCTCTTGATCGGCATACGATGGACCAGCCTCTTGACGAACATTAGATGGACCAGCCTCTTGGTGGGCGTTCGATGAAACAGCCTCATGATGGTCATTCGATGAATCAGCCATTTGTTGGGCATTCGATGGAGCAGCTCCTTGATGGGTATTCGATGAATCAGCCGCTTGATCGGCTTCGTCCTCGTAAGGTCGATCGGTTACAAATGCCGACATGAAATCATCTTCCGCAAAAATGGCACGATTAAATGGCCAAATGCCACTTGATCTGAATCCAGCGACAATATTCATGCTTGAAGCACCTTTCAACAATGGCTCAGCAACAAGTTCAGCAATGAGGTCGATGGTAATAGGAACACCAGGATGGTTCAACATCCACGCCTTACACGAATGGGCAAAATAGGTTTTGAGCGGCCCAAATACTCCTCTATCAAGAGGCTGCATGCGGTGGCTAGTGTGCGGAGGTATAGTTAGCACTTCAATATTATTCTCCTTACAAAAATCTAATCCAGCAATTGTCATGTGGGATTCGTGGTTATCCATAATGAGCAAAGTTTTTTCAGTGCTGGATCGGATCGCGTAACGTTTAAAGTGCTGCAGCCATTCTAAAAATGTGTCGTTGGTCTGCCATCCTGAACCGTTTGCTACTCCTTTTGCATTTGCAGTTCCATGCAGTAAAAACTTGTCCTGGAATTTTGCCCGTGGATAAATGAAGAAAGGCGGGATTCGATCACCTGCAGCTGACACCGCGAGTGTCATTGTCACATTCGTACCTCGTTCGCCAGAACTTATTGCGCCAACACATCTGGTACCTTTAGGTGCGACAACAAATTTGGTTTTGTGGACAGTAGACAGTCCCGTCTCATCCATATTCCACACATCAGCAGCATTATACTGATGTGAATAGCGCACTCTTTCGTAAATGTCAAAAAATGCGTTTACGACTGGCTTATTGAAAGCTGCGGCACGACCGATTGAAGTTTGCACAGGGCGGCGCAAACTCAAATCAGGGTGTCGTTTCATAAATCCATCCATCCAATCTCGGCTAGCTGCTGATTCTTCGTCAGAATTTTTAGCAAACCAGGAATCAGGCACTTTTTTCATAACTCCAATTTTTTTCAATTTGCATGCGTATTGAAAAGCAAGTAAGCGTATTTGTTGATATGAAAGTCCATAGAACATATTTGCTGATTTAACCAAGTAATCGCGCAACATCTTTTCTTGTTCATCATTAAATATCTGTAAACGCTCTTTCATTGATGACGAGCACTTTCCTTTCACACGAGCACGTAATGTTTCGAACGGAATGTTAAATTGCTTAGAGGTTAATCGAATACTGGCGCCATCTCGAACAGCAGCAATTGCGTTCTTTATGTCGTCTTCACTTCGTTTTTGTGTTTGACGCTTATAATTACGCACCATTTGCCTGTAAAAATGATTCAAGTTTACTTTTTTTCATTCAAAATAGTGACCTGCATTGCCCCCAGACAACTGACCTATCGTGCCCCCAAGCATATGTTTTATGTTGGTGTCGATATTTTTTTCAAAATAAAAAAAATAAAAAATCGAACACAATATTCGTGTTTAGCGATAATTTTTATGTAAGAAAAAACTTACTTGACAATTATTTTCCTTGCTTAAATCTACTGCAATGGAGAAGAAAAATATTGCTTCGTCGCAAAAGAATGAACGAAAAAATAAACTATGCCGTAACTAAGACAACCAATCCACGATGACAGCCGAAATGATATTCGATAAAGTAGTTTTCTACTGTGTTTCCAATACACGCAATACGTGCGATATCTAAAATAACATACTGACGGAAACACCATCGACCTATTGTGCCCCCATACCTATTTTGCCCCATTCTACTCTATGTATAATAACTATGGTAATCATAAAAAAGTGGTTACAAATTTGAACAGTAATACAATACAATAGTAAGACTATTGTAATTATTAATAATAAATTTTTCTCTGTGTAAAAGTTCGCTTGAAAAACATGATTCCAGTTGAACTGTAATGAAAGAACAATTTTGTAAAAAAATGTATTATTTTAAAACCGTCTAACGGTGTGTGACATAATAAAAACCATAAAGCACTATAGTTCCTACTAAATTATTTTTTTTCAAATTAATGTAAAATACAACCTTCAACATAAAATATTCCTTCTTTTGTAGAACCACCCATAGGGCAGCAACTTAAAACCTCAACTATACATACATAAATAGTTTAGTTGCAAATGAATTTAAACCATTAAAAATAGCACTTTTTTAATTGTTAAATAACTTTGCTAATAATTATCGAATTTGTTTATAATTCTCCAGGAATATTCTCCTTGCGAAGCTGAATAAATCCCAAAAAATTTTACTAGATCAAACAAATGGTTTATGCATAATTCCATTTGGTAACTAAAAACCTGTAATTTTGCAACGGAATTTTTACACTTTTGGACTTGCGAATTTCTTTTTTTAACTACACTTGAGGAGTCAAACTTTCATCCCACTTAAATGGAAATTATATATTTTTTATATAAAGCATAATAATGTAGATTAAAAAAGGGTACTTTTTTGTCATAAACAAATATAATAATTCAGCCAATTTTCACTTTATCTATTTAGTCTAAACGGCATTAAATTTCATGTGTTTTCACAAATCTTTTTTAAAAAAATCCGACCTAGCTACAAGTGTGGAGGAGTTAACTTTTTTATTTCAAAAATTTCCTGACTAGTTAATTATTAATATTTTTAAATGAAATTTGCACCACCAACGGTTTAATACATGTATCTTATGAGAAAAATGATTGTTATATTTTATGCTTTTATTTTTCATTTATATCAAGTAAAAATACAAATATAGTTTTTTCAACTCTTAGATGGCGGAGTGGGGTAACTCACAATCAGTGGCGCGTGGTTCTCGAAGCTACAATTGAAATCAGCAATTCAAATTTAATAAAATAGTTATATCTTCGTTAATTATTTACCGATTTTTATTTTTCAATCTCGGAATCAGCATAAAGAAATACCTCAAATTAAAAAAAGAAAAATTAAAAACGGTACATAATCAAGTTTTTGAGAAAAACATTCTTAAAGTTAACAAGTCGATATTAATTGCGATGAACAGAGGACATTTTTTCTATAAGAATATATATGGTAATTGTGGTCTGGAAGGGTTACTCGATATTTCATATGCATTAATAAGGGAGTTTGTTTGTTCGCTGCAGTTAAGGCAATCGGTACTCTCGCCTTATTATCTTGGCTAAGAAAAAGAACTTCTTGAGGACCTAGAACTGAAGCCATTTCTTAAAGGTTTCTGATTGTGGCAGTCGCAAAAGCTGAATCCATATGTGCAGAATGAGTCATTTCTTGCTTTTATAAGTTTCACTGGGACTGCAGTGACATGCCTTTTTCCTTGCGTTGTATCTTTACAGAGTTTAGGAATCAAGTTTAAATAGGAACGCCATTTTCGCATTTGTTGCCGCTTCTGTCACCTACTCATGCGACGCCAATTGGAACGTCATGCCGCTGAAGTGGTTAACTGAAATAATTAATTTTTTAATAATTGGTATTTTGCCATTTCATTGAAAATTATTTTAATTTAAAATTTGTTTTTTTTCGAAAAAATTCAATTTATTTACCTTCCTTTTCACCAATCGGGTTCACTGTAATTTTCATGTAATATGCACTTAAAACTAAAGATCCCTACCGAATTTCAGCTCACTAGGTTGAGATTCGTAAAAGTTAAGGGGGGGCGACAGGGTCATTTTTGAAATTTTCTCGAAAAAATTTAATTTCTTTCCCTTCTATTTCGTAAATATATAGGCCAATCGTGTTTGCTATATTTTTCTGTAATCTGCACTTAAAACTGAAGATCTCTATACCGACGGAATAGCTCAGTTGGTTGGAGCTCCGGCTTTGCGGGTGGTGCGAGCGAGGTTCGCGCCCTCCGTCAGCCGGGGATTTTTTCCGACAGGTGAGATATTCCGAGCGGGAGGTTTGACGTCTAGGTGCGACGGTATGCATTGTCGATTATTATCTGATGCCTACCGCCGAAACTAGACTGTCGATAAACCGGTTGTACTCAGAAGAGGATTTTGTACAGTTTCCCTCTTCTCTGGCGAGAAAACCCAATTATGGGTGGTCCAGGCAAATGCGAGTACTCCTATCTTTGAAAGTCGCACTGTAGGCGCATTAGGTTAAATAAAGTTGCTAATATTTGAAGAATGGTTATGCTTAATCCACAAAAAGTATCAGCAGGGACTCTTGTCGAGAGCGTAAGTCCAATAGGGCAGGAGTATAAACGACAAAAAAAACTGAAGATCTCTATCGAATTTCAGCTTACCAGATTCAGATTTGTAGAAATTAAGGGGGAGTCTATTTTGCGTGGCTGAGACGGACACACGAGTGATTTCATAAGGGTTCCGTCAGTGCACCTATGGTGTACGGAACCCTAAAAACAAATTTGTTTTTATCACAAATAAAATATTAAAATGATTCATATACAAGACATAAATTTCCATAAGTGGTTTAAGAACGAGCTATATTCTTTCGGAAGTCGATAGCAATTTTCTCGCGAAATAGTAAGTCTTGAGAAAATTATTTTATTGTGAGTTTGTTATTGCTTTAGCTCTACGGGAACTGTTATAACGTTAATCTCAATTTAAGGATAGTAGAAAATATAGATTTAGAATTATAGAATTCTTTTATTTTTTAAATATTTCAGTTTATAAATGTGGTTTTACAATAGTAATTCTTACTAAATACTTTCAGTTGTATTGGTTTGAAGTCATACAAATACCTAATACTACTTTTAAATATTTTATTTAAAAGGCAAAAATTTTAAAATGAATTAAATCGTAATTAAAACGACCCATGACAATCGAAAACCTTATTTGGACATTCTATCAAGAATCAAATCAGTGAGAAGCCAGTACAGATATTAGAAAACTGAATGTCATGTCGTAAACCAATCTGGAGCAGAGCCTATTTTAGCTGACGAATAAAATTCAGCCGAAGACAGGCCGCTGAACTTAGCCTTGAGTGGGCTATGCGTTCAACATTCCCTCTTAAGAGTAGTTTTTAAATAATAAGTGAAGTGCGTCGGTTGTGGGCACTCTTTTGTTTTTGCCTCATAACATTTGTCCATGAGCATATTATTGAAATATATGTATGTGTACGAATTTCAAGCTAGAGGTCTAAGATGACTGTCAGTAAAGTAATTAAATTGATTCCTTTAAATAAAAAAGTTTTATTAGAAATTTAGTGAAATGGAAATTTTTTGACAAAAAAATTTTTGTACTCGGTTGTGGGCACCTTTGAAAAATCCGCTAAAAATGGAAAAATATTAAAGGAAACCAGCACAAATAAAGAGGAAATGAAAGTTTCTTTATTTTAAGAGACTTCGCCGGCATAAAGAACAAAAATGATTACACGTTTTCACACTATGCTCATCGCTAACAGAAGCATAATGCTAGCATGTTACTTCACATGCTAGCATTATGCTAATCAACTTTGAATGAAAAGTCTTTGTACATCCCTTTTTTTAGCTGATTTGGGTTATTTGCATTCTAAATAATGTGTAAAAAATTTATAGCCCATAACTTGTCGAGCCGTTTCTGAGAAAACTCATTTTGAAAAAAATCATTAGTTTTTTATTTGAAATGTTACATATTTGTATCAAATTATGGATTTAAGCATAATATTAATTAAAATAGGGTCAGTTAGGGTAAATCCGGACAAAATACCTATTTTTCACAAATGAAGTAAGTTTTTTTATAATAAAAGGCAATTCTTTCGTTTTATACTGCATTAATTACTTTCTTGAGTTCCCTAGATTAATTTTTTATTTTTTATAAAATTTTATATTTAATTTTTTACATTTTATTGTTCGGATTTACCCCAAGATTTAGAAAATTTCTTTAAATTTGGGGTAAATCCGGACAGCTTAGTTACTAAGAAAGGTTTAAAATAAAGTTATCTTAAGTATACTTCTTTATTAAGGGATAGAACAACTTGAAAAAAATTCATACTAGATGTATAAAAGTTGAATCAGTTAAGTGTTGTAGTATCATAAAAGTTAATAAATTAACGATTCAAAAAGTAATAATCAAAAACATATGTAGCTTTAACAAATTTTAAAGGATTTTAAAAAAACTTGATAAAGAAAAGTTTTTGGGATCATTGAATACGAATACAAAGTCAGATTTTGAAAATTCAAAATGTCGGATCCAATATGCCGGACTTTTTAAAAAATTAATCGAATTACACTACTTACACCACTTTTTAAAATGTAATAGAAGCTGTGTCCAGATTTACCCTAAGTTTTTGAATTATCCTGTTGACAATTGTCGAGATAAAATCATAGAAGTAGTCAGAATCTTTTTTAAAGGATCTGAGCTTAAAATATTGACGTCGAACTGAATTTTTAATTTGTAAATTAAGATCCAACACCTTTGTCCGTATTTGTCCTCTGTCCGGATTTACCCCAACTGACCCTAATACTTTTCTTTAATTTTAAATAATATAATATAACAATTTAAATAATATTTCTGACACAATAAGTCAGTTTTGTTTAAATATTACAATACATGTTAAGGCACATATTTTTGCCAATTTACGGAAATTATACCAGTTACTGTACAGAAAAAAAATTAACGAAAAGGTTATATATAATATATATAAAAACGGCTCGACAAGTTATGGGCTATAAATTTTTTACACATTATTTAGAATGCAAATAACCCAAATCAGAAAAAAATGATGTGCTAAAACATTTCATTCAAAGTTGATTCCAAACCACCGTGTATTATAACGCACTTTTAATGCACTGAACGACTATATTCATCGCATTTAATGGAGTTTGCGACTGTTAATTTCCTTGTCAAAAAGATTAGATAGATGAGACAGTAGTCCACATAATTGTCAGATGGTAGAGCCTCCTTGAGATAAAGGTGCCCACAACCGGGAATGTCAGTCATTTTTTAAAAAGACCAACACATTTTGTGATGCAGGATTTTGGTTAAACACGAAGGTAAATCACAAAATATAATGACAACACTGCAAAAGAAATTAAACACTTTTTCTAAACGAATCTACACCCATATGTTGCTCTTCGAAAACAATACAAAATTACTTTTTTATTTATGTAATGCAAATTTTCTTTATTATGCTCACAGCTATTACTCAAATGCATATATTTGTTTTGTTATCAATACGAAAAGTCCGTATTGTTAACGGACACGACTTGCAATACTTAGATTAGTAAAGTCTGCTTGCCGTCAAAGTTGACGTAGGGGTGCCCACAACCGGAGCGTGCCCACAACCGGCACACTTCCCCTACATATACGAAAAATTATTTGAGTATTATATGTATAAATCGATGTGGTTATTTACAATTAATGCGTACACTCATGTACGGTTATAACAATTAACTCGTACATTTGTACCACTACAATTTTGTTAAATATAACCGTTTTTTGTCAAAAAATCTATTGATAGTAATAATCATTAAGTAACAAAGTATGTTATAAAAACTGTCTATAAGAATGTCTTGTTGCTTAAACAATTAAGGTTTTGATTTGATTTTGTCCTAATCTCTTATATTGACTTTAACAGGTCAAATAGAGAGTATACATTTGAGATGAGTAATACGTTGGAGTCAATAGGAGTTATTAGGCATTCTTCCGCGTTTTTCTTATTCATAATCGATGCGATGCATTTCGCATAGCTTAGGTATATACTTCTATAAATATATTTCCTAACATTTCCTATGTCATCAAGACACGTGCTCATAAATATAATGCATGGACACAGATATGAATTGTATAACAAAATATAATATATAAGATTTTGATATATACAAAACATGAAAAGTTACTCCAAAATAACATTATTAAATGATACTAATTATTATTTGTTGATAATGTATATGATCTTGGGAAGGTAAGACTTGAATAAAAAATTCAAAAAATGTGTCGTTAAATCATATACATTATCAACAAATAACAAACTATGGAACACCGGAATTTCTGCGGATAGACTTCTGCAAAATTTGCGGAGTGACTGCGGAAAATTTTTCTCAGTCATTCCGCAATTTTAACTCTAGAATTCCTGTGGATAGACTACGGAAAAATTTTGCAGAGTGACTGCGAAAAATTTTCCGCAGTCACTCCGCAAATTTTGCAGAAGTCTATCCGCAGAAATTCCGGAAACCTTTCCACGTGGGTACTTCAAACAACTTACAAAATACGAGTCTTGGATCGGAGATAGACTCAGACTCACCGTCAATATCTTTCTTCACACATATTGGTGTAAAATATGGCTTACACTTCAAAGGTCTTCTAAAAACATGGACATCTTTAAATACACATCTAGCTTCAGCACTCTCAAAAAAGGTTTTTCTTCTCAGCTGTAAAAACAATGATGTTGTTCCGCAACATATTATCAACTTCCTTTCACAGTAAGTTTTGTAAGAAAATCTTTTTTAAGTTTAATGATTCCTATTTAAAAAAAATTCTAAATAGTGAAATCAACGATATTCATCTACATATCGATTTTTTAAATTAATGTAAAGAGAGTATCATAAA
Source organism: Leptopilina myrica (nomen nudum) (assembly GCA_032872475.1). Classification (NCBI taxonomy): domain Eukaryota; kingdom Metazoa; phylum Arthropoda; class Insecta; order Hymenoptera; family Figitidae; genus Leptopilina; species Leptopilina myrica (nomen nudum). The sequence goes on from CM065467.1 coordinate 13,562,566, forward strand.
TTCTGAGTTCAATGCTGAATCTCGTGACAAGTTAACGAGCTGAATCGCATACTAATTCTTTAAACTGCTGAATGAACCCTAAAAACCCTTGATTAACCAGTTTCAAGCGAATTCAATTGACTTTCTTACAATGTTTCTGCCATATTGGAGTCGCCATTTTCAATTTAAAAAATCCAACATCGTATTCATTATCAGCGATCCTAAGAACCCCCGAGTAACAAGTTTTAAGCGAATTCAATTGATTTTTGTCAACAAAACATTCTTGAACAACTAATACACATTATTTGATTTTTTTTAACTTTGAACTTCTGTAGCTCAAAAACTGGTCATTATTTTGAGTTTTGTCCTATACATTTTTTGTTCAGACGGTCAAAAACTACAAATCTGCAAAGTTGCAAGAAAATTGGCTGAGAGCTAAAGTCAATAGTAAAAGTGCAGGGTCCTTTGTTCGTATTCTAAATGCCAATAATGCAATTTATAAAAACAAACTTATATTACTAACAAATAAACAAATAACGAATTCTCAATTTTAGTTTTTTAAATTATATTTCAAAAAAAGATATAATAAATTCTATAAAAAATCTGGAGTATTGATTAACTAATCTTGAGATTAACGATTCCCTTAAAAACTCTTTAAGAGAAAAATTTTCTAATATTTTAACAAACAATTTGCCTAATAAACATTTACCCACAAATCAAGATAGATCCTTCTCTAAAAATCTACTTAAAACAAAACTCTTCTTAAAAAATAATGCGGATCGTTTTTTCACTCCAGCAGACAAAGGAAATGTAACTGTTCTTATAAAAAAGTCTGATTATAATAATAAAATGTCGAACTTGTTCTCTGATGCTTTAACATATGAACTTATAAAAAAACCCCCTTAAGAAACTAATAAGAGAGACATCAAAGATTCTCAAATACCTAAACGAAAACGAATTTCTTGATAAAATATACCACCCCAATCAATTGACCTTAATTGGCTATGTGTTAGCTAAAGCATAATGACTTCCAAAAATACATAAGGAAAATGTTCCACTTCGTCCATTTATTTCTGTAATTAACAGTCCCACTAATTTTTAGCCAAAACACTATATAATTCCGTAAAAAATTGCATTAGTCTACCACAATCACATGTCAACAATAGTTTAGAATTAAAAAACAAATTATGTAACCTTGTTATGGACGATAACTACACTTTTCTTTCGCTTGATGTAAGTTCTATGTTTACAAACATCTCCTGCAAACTAGTCTTTTAGAGTTTATATCGACATATACGCTCTATAAACAGAAATCGCAAAATCCCATTTTGTGATAATTATAGTCGGCTGCACTAAGTTTGTATTTAACAACACATATTTCTCACTTAGTGGGAAGTTTTATAGGCTAATTTATGGAACTCCTATGGGCTCCCCAATCTTATCCTTCGTTTCTGACATTGTTATGGATGATCTGGAAAGTGACTGTCTTGAAATATTGAAAGAAAAATATAATTGTGTCCCTCTATTCTACTTTAGATATTCAGATGACACAGTTTTGGCTGTAAAAAAGGAACACGTCGATCTTGTCATTGACACATTCATTTCTTACAATGTAAAGTTACAGTTTACTATGGAAATTGATAAAAATAACTATATTAATTTTTTTGACTTGACACTTATTAGAGATAACAATCATATAATCAGTGACTAGTATCAAAAACCTACTTCTTCTGACAGACCTATCAACTATTTTTCAGATCGTCCAACTCTACAAAAAAAGAACATTGTGTACAACTTAGTTGATAAAGCTATTTCATTGTCCAATAAAATATTCGATTTCGACAACTTGAAAAAATTAAAACAATTTTAGAAAATAATAATTATCCTATAGATTTTATCGGAAAACATATTGGCATTAGAATGAACAAGTTAAAATATTCTAATTAAAGTAATAGCAATCAAAATCGTGTCAATATTGTTATAGCCAAATTCCCAAGGTCTCTTGCTCTTTAACAAAAAATATTTCTTCAAATTATCTAATGTTCTTAGGGAGTTTAATTGTACTTCCATTCCCATTGTAAATAAAAACTATTGTTCCGTCATAAGGTTAGGAAAAGATGTGACTAATTATGGGATAAAACGAATGTCGTATATAAATTCAATTGTAAAAACTGCCCAGCAACATACATTGGTGAGACAAAACGGTCTCTACAAACTCGCATTAACGAACATAAAAAAGTGAATGATAACTCTGTGGTCTACTGACATCGTTTAAATTTTAATCACGATTTTTATTGGGAAAATACAAAAATATTGAACAATGAACCATTTAAAAAAAGATGAATATCTGAAATGATTCATATGTGTGATTCTTCTGAAAGTGACATTTTTGATGTCTTCATTAATTTTACAAAATCTACTTTTTAATAATTATTATCAATATCCATAGTGAAAATTAAATACTTATTTATCATTTTAAAAAGAAAATTAAATAATTTTATTGAACTTAATTTATGTAATAACTAAATTACTTTCATCTCCGAAGCCTTTTCAACATGCCTCCTATAGAACTTCTATAATAAAATAAAATTTTTATGGTTTATGGTATATTTTACTAAAAAGCATATTTTAATTGCGCCCTAATGTATATAAATGTGAAAAAAAATATTTTTCATCAAATCGTTCTACTGTCAACAGAAAGGAAGATATATTCACCTTAACCCATTAAGTCCCATGAAGAAACTGGCAATTGTATTAAAAAACTAACCATTGGATTCATAGGCAAATGGAAAAAAATATATACCTGTTTTTTTGTTTTTTAATTTCCAATTGATTAAAAACAATTGTTTAAACAAATTAACAAAAATTATTTTTTTTAAATCTGTTAACGCCAATCTATTCTACTTGAAAAATAAGAATATTTTGTATAGGTCATTTTTCTTTCCAAGTCGTATTTTGTTTATAAAAATGGGTAGGGAATTAATTAACGGAAAATTATTTTACGGAAAGAAAATACAACCGCGTTTTTGCATTAAAAATCAGCAACTTCATTCGAAAACTCATTTGTTTTTCAATGCAAAAATCTTTTCCGTAAAATAAATTTTCCGTAAATTGAAACCTTACGATGTTATAAACAAATTAAGCTGCGTAAAGAGTGTTTCATCCCAAGCATAAACAAATGGATTTTAAGTAAAACTAACAATTGGATTTATAGGCAAATGAAAAAAAGATATACCTGTTTTTTTGGTTTTAATTGTTACGGCCGAACTCCGTAACTTATAAATTGTTGATACATATTTTAAAATACTTAAATCAAAATTCCACACATTACTTTAACTGAATGCACACAGATACATCATAAATGAAAATTCCTTGTATCAAATAAACATCAACATATACACAATCAACCCTTTGTAAACTCACAAAAGGAACATTCTTTTATCTTGTTTCTTTGAAACAAGTTGTCAAAAAAATAAATATCCAAATCAATAAAACAATATTTTATAATTAGGCACAATTCAGGGGTAGAAATATTAAATAAATTGCGAAATTCCTTCGTTTATTCCTTTTCTGTTTAAAAAGGGTTTATTAACCTTGCTTATGAGAAATAATCGAGAAACGATAAAATATGTGAATTGCCCAATATAAGGAGTGGTGCATCCAAGTCGCTGAACTCGGAGTTCACCACTGCCTAAAATTGCGGACTTGCAAAATTGGCTTAGCAACAGTCAAGTGCAATGAACCTAAAATACCATTTCTTCACTAAATTGTCATTCAATAAAATCTATTGACATAGTCTAGAAGTTAAAATAATTGCCTGAAAAGAATAATTAAAAAATAAAATAAAGAAATAAAGTGAATGAAGTATAATACAGAAAAAATTGAAGAGAAAAAATAAGTAATATATCAAAAAGTCAAGTCAGCAAAAGAAAAGAATAAATTCATAATAAAAAAGATATCTAAATCTTTGAAACAACTTTATTCAATTAGTTTTCGCATCCTTAAATTGTGCAAAACAATAGTTTTTTTCCAAAAAGTTCCTAGGGAAAGTATCAATCTAGTGATCCTAGATCTGATATTTCCCGAGTTTCGCGAAAGTTTTTCACACAAAGAAATTACGAAATTCAAAGAGACGAACATGGGATCAAAGTAACTCGAAAACAGAATTGTCCAGTTGTGAGTATTATGTTTTTATGACACGTCGTACACATACTAATCTTATTACACACACTACACTTACATTCTTTAAAAAAAGATAGAAATTAGTTATACATGTATTAGGGATTTCTGGGATATAATATACTTAAATATTTGGCTGAAATTAATTGTTTCTATTCAATTTAAATTACCTTATAAAACTTCCTCTCTTTCCAACTCAAAGAATAAGATTCTCTACCTATTGAATTGTTAGTTTTTTAATACAATTGCTGGTTTCTTCAAGGGACTTAATGGGTTAAACAAAACATTCTTTCACTTACTTAGGCGCATGGACTCGTGTCCATGAAGAAAATAATAAAATCAATATATCTTGTACCTCATCTAAGACTGTGTTTATGTTTTAGTTCATTGATTTCTCTTACGTATTCACTAGTTTACCTTTATAAGATAAGTAAGTCTCCTTTCAGTTGACAGTAAACTACTGTTGTGAGAATGTCTTCTCTAAAATTTAATTCATATAAGCGTGGAGCAATTTTTTATACTTTAACGAAAAAAGTTTTTAATCTCTGACGCGTTAGCATGTACTTGACGTTCTAACAAATCTTAGGTTTATCATTGTTTTTAAATTTATAATAATATAGCCTTTAGACCTTTAAACTAAAAATACTAAAGTGTAATTTATCTATTTAATAAATTTTAGCCTGATGAGGTTGGCAAACTCTAGCCAACGAAACGTCGCTTTTTTAAAGACACACTTTTGAATTTTTTATTCAAGTCTTACCTTGTCAAAATCATATACATTATCAACAAATAACAATCTATGGAAAGATATATTTCCATCAATTTTTGTATGTTGATGTTATTTGTAATAATTATTATCACTTTACAAAAAATTCTACATTTTTTCTTAAACAATTGGTATAGGTTGATTGTGTGTATTACTACGTGTTTTAAAATCAGCTACGTTTAAAGTATCATTTGAAGCTTTTAACCTTAATTTTTTCCCAATTTTTTTTAATGAGTAACTTAATCTTTCTTAGAACTAAAAAAAGTGTTTGGGTCATAAAAATAATTTAATTTTTATTGCAAAAAGGAATATTTAAAACAAAGTACACAAGTGTGAATTACTACGAATGTGCTTGAAATTCTACGCGTGCATTACTACACCATGCCTATCAATACGCGTGAATTATAACAAAAGTTTCAAATATTTTTAATAAAATTTGTAGTAAATGGGGCACACGTAGTAATACACACAAACACCCTACTCATTGATTTATTTATTTTTATAGTCTGTAGGTCGTAGGTTCGAATCTCGCGTGCGTTAGATTTGATTTATTTCGTAGGTTTGCGTTTATTCTGATTTTTCTGTATTATATAGTTATTAGTATGCAATATAATGATGGAATATATATTAATCCCCATATATATACTAATATTATTTATGAATTTGCTATTGGTCACAATTCAATTAAAAATGTAAAAATTGCTAAATAATTCTGTTATTTATTAATATTTGAACTTATTTGTTATGAATGTTACGAACCAGAAAATATTTAAATAATTAATATAGTTAATTTAATTATATAAATTATTTTGGGCTTTTGAGATGGCCCTATTTTCCAAGTCTGCTGGAGGAATTCAAACTGCGAGAGGGTAAGCTCTGTTTATCTTACCGGGATTTTTCAAACCTCCGAATACAGAGCGAACGCGGTGACTTGACGAAACTGTTCGGTCTTTCGACAAGAAAAAAATAAATTTTAAACAATTTTCTCCACTGTTTTGAATTTTGAAACGGCCTCGGTGGACTTCGAAGTAATTTATATTTTATTTTACGTCCGACCGAATGACTCGTGTAAGCACACAATTAATTTGGGTCCCTGGTACCGGACGGGAACGTTATAGGATTAAGAAAAATTTATTTTATACCGATGCCAGAGGTTAGCCTCTGGGGGTTGCGGAAACCGAAATGAACAATTTGGATGGCCATAAATGCTTCTTTTATAGTTTGATTGAATTTTAATTAGGTGGTAAAATATTGCAATAAAAGATGGTGGGGACAGGGCGTTGGACCTGTTGCCATGCCAAAATTGTCGAACTTGCATTTTATGGAATCGGTTCATTGCACTATGTTGCAATAATTCCTTTTTCTTTTATTCTTAGAAAAGAATATATTTTAATTAATGAAACAATTTTTAATTTGTTTATTTTTTTTCTTCAAATTAATCTCTTAAAATAGGATTAATGTAAGTTGGAAGTAGTGGACATTTCAAAAATAGAAAGTCATGAAAATAAAATATTTTAATTGCTGAAATAGTACTTTTAGACGGATGAAAAGGCTTACGTCTTTGAACCGAGTTCGTTTTCTGCGCGATTTTTGAAATGCTGATCATGCATCCTTAAGAAATAATTTCTAATAAATATAAAATTTTGTAAAAATTTTTGTTACGAAAATGGCATAGCAATGAAATAATTAATTTATTAATTGAATTGAAAAATAAAGTTCAACGCATTTGATAAGATCCATGAGGATGTTCCATTAGGGCACCCATGAGGGAAAGTATGTCACGCCTTCGAGGGCTCCACGTGGATTGTCGCTACAGATTCCATAAAGGATGAGGGAAATTAATGAGGTCCTCGCAGTGGGCCCTCAGCATTTTCCTACACGGGCTAGTACTGAAATTGAATAACCATGATTTTGCAAGTGTTACTTTCATTTTTTCTAAAAGTATTTTAACTGTTTAAATAAGATTTTTTTGGAAAACACCATTTTTTTCTGTTATAAACTATTTAAGAATATCTTAAGAATTCCATAAACAAACTTAAGAAAAATAAAAAGAAAAAATTATAAAAGATATAATCTTCTATAAAGTGTCCCTCAGTTTTTGTGTCGTTGGTCAAATCAAAATGGTTTTATAAAATAAACAATAAAAAACTTAGTGAAAAAATTTGAAATAAGAGGCACAATTGAATTGTAATTCAAATTTTATGTGCGTGATTTTTATTTTTATTTTCAACTATATTTTAAGAAAAATAATTGTTGGTTACTTGTGATATTAGTGTAGTACGAAAAATATGTTGCTGGTCAAATCATTAATTTCTCCAAAGTTTATTATTTAATTTGCTCCAAAATTGGGGCACATATTACTTTAAAATTTGAGATGTACTTAAAACTGTGCATGTGTTGTTATTTATTCTAATTCTTATTTATTTATTTTTTTACGTGGATATTCAGATTGTCGCTCGTCAAATATGTCGCTTGGTCAAATCAATTGTTTTCCAATCAATCTGAAATTTCGCATTTATTTGTTCCATGTTATTTATCACGCAGTAACCAAAAATGTAATAAAAAGTGACAAAATGAAAGAAAATCAAAGAAAAGAAAATAAAAATCGAGAAAAAGGAAACGCGGAATAAAAAATTTATCAACGGAGGCCCTTAAGTAATATTTATTTATTTTTTATTAAACGTTTATGAAACTGTTAGTGTTTTTTCAAGGTTATATTAAGATCCTCGATATTTTTAAAACAATTCAGCCAATCAAATAATTTGAAAAGTTCATGTTACTAATTAAAATAATTATACGTAAAAAATTTTCATTAATTTTTTTTATTGTAATGTTGTACTTATTAGTTGTATTAGACGTTTATTATATTTATTTTCATGTTTAATTATGTTATTGTGATACTGAAAAATAACTTACTTAAGTGTAGGAGATAAAATTTTTATGTATATCTTGTTACAGATTTAGATAACCTAACATTATTTTCTTTCCAAAAATTTATATTTTAAAATAGAAGGCAACCAAATAATGGTTGTACAGTAATAAAAATGAAATCTATTTTATCGGATATGCCTTCGAATTCTTCCTCATGGAAATTGTTGATTGTGATTCAAGCTTTCATTTAATACCAGAAACAAAATTCTAGCACCTCTTATTTTTCTGTTAATCCTAATCAAATATAGCCAAAAACATGCTTTTTCACTTTTTAAAAGTAATTTTCTCAAAAACTCGACGTACTGAAACATTTTTCTTTTTAGAATCTTAATCAGCGTGAAAAAATCTATCGAAGGTGACCAGAATTATTGAAAGGGCAGAAAAAAAATTCATTTTTGTCGGACAGTGTGTGACGGTCCACGACAAAACGTGCCTTAGCTCCCAAAAAATTAATGTCGAATTTTAATAGTACTTTATAGATTTTGAGTTCCTCTTTCAGGTACAAAAGTCAAAAATACTTTTTATTTATAGATTTTTTTTGTTATAAATGTTTAAACATAAGCATAATTTAAACCAATCAGGAAGGCACAGCTTCTAATACGTTTTCTATAAAATTCACGTTTAAGAGCTAAGGCACGTTTTTTCGTGGACTGTCACAGTGTTATAGCTATAAATGAAAATCTTCTATGAAAGGATTTAAAAGAAAGCCCAATTTCTCTTTATTTTTTGCAGGTTAATTGTTCCAGGTGATTGATGGACAATTTTCTCAAAATCCGTTTCCCAAAAAGAACTTTTCCCAAAATAGTTAATCCCAAAATATTTTTTTTCCAATGCTGGATTTTCCAGAAAATAATTTTCCCAATGTTAGATTTTTTCTAAAATGGATATTTATTACCAAATTAGTAGTAAATAATCACATTTGAACGTAATTTCCAAGTGATTGTAAATACGTAACAACATCATTGTTATCAACATATTTGTGATACTTTGATACAACATTATATATTCTTTTATCAGTTTGCAACATCTTGGAATCTCTATTTTTTAACTTGCTGTCCTGACTGCAATTGACGTATCATGACCTCAGTGCCTGCTTGTTCCTTTTGTAGTTCGGACAGAAAGACATAAAAAGTGGAGTGATCCTTTCCAATTATGATCTGCAGCATATTGTGCCACCCCTCGGAAATGTTTGTTCTCGATGTTTCTTAAATTACTGAGTCGTACTGACTCCATATTTCCGGAACGTAACGGGCCGGTACTTGTCTACGTCAGCCTCTTGCAGGTTTTTTCTCGAATGTAAGTAACGTTGAAGTATTTCGATTTTTCATGCATCTCTTCGATATTTGGTGCAGGTGAAATATGTTTTGACACATCAGGTCCTTTCAATACTGACATATTTTGCGGTTCTCCGACAGTTATTGCTCTATTTACAAAAACTTGGAAATGTATTATGATAAATTTAAATGATACACAACAATTTTGATTATAAATTTACTACTACACGAACATTTTGCGTTTACTATTTGACTAACGTACGAAAATTTTAGTTGTTCACATGACTGAAGTTGCTGCAATGTTTAAATTTTTTAAAATAATAGTAAGAAACATGAGTGGCGTTGGATTATTTTCTTTGAGAAAAATGATTTGCTTGGAAATTTTTTTTTGAAAATTTGATATTGGGAAAAAAAAATTTTTTTTAAATTTTTTTGGGAAAATTGACCCCCCCCCCACCGTTCCACATATATTATAAAATTCTTTAGAAATTCGTGGTTTGAAAATTTTTTTATCTTTAACTAATTTTGAGAAAGGGTTTAAAGTATGAGCCTTCAGAACTACAAGTAGACTTATCCATGTTTGGTACATTATATCTCTAGTTTCTATTATTGGATTAAAATAAAACTTGTGAGTACAAGTTGACAATTTGAAAATACGAAAAATCAATAAAATAGTCCCTTTTCTAAAAAAGTCAGTATTTTTATTAATAAACCATTTTTTACAAGGTTAATGAATGAGTAAATTTTTATTGTGTAGCTAACATATATATAGCTAACAGCTATTGTTATTTTTAAATGTTCTTTTTTATGTAATTGTATAATGAATTAATTTTAATATAATTTATGGTGACACTTTCAATGGTCACATTGAAAGAGTCACTTACTTTCGTCCGATATTCATGTTTAAACGTAATCGAGTTTAAACGTGAAAGTGGATTAGAGACTTTGAATAGAAAGAAAGATAGAAAAATGGTAAGTTGGACTAAGATTAATTTCCCATTTAATATGTGTCTATGTTTATGAGATACAAATAATGGCTTTATAATGGTTTTTGTTTTAGAATTTCCATGAAAGTCGCGAAATTTCATTGTGTGGCACGTGTTACTTTTGCCAACACATGTCTTTTCCTCAAGCGTTTGTATGTATTACACATACATAATTTTTGTGTATTAATTATTTTAATTAAATGTAAATTTTATTTAATTTGGAAATTACATTAGGATAATTATTTATCTATTAAGTATAATTAGTTTATCTAATTAATATCTTTCTAAATTTAACCTAGAAATGTATCGTGTTTAATTATTTATATTTTTGGTTGAGACATATCAGTAATTTTTTTAAACATTTTTTTAAGATACTTTTATTTTCACAGCCGTTTCCTGGATTCAGACCATGGTCTCCAGGTAATATGCAGGGATTTTTCAGACAGTTTTCACCAAAGCAAACATTTCATCGTCTGGAAATTCAACGACATTTATTAACAAATTAATTGATTCCGAGACATTTTACCGCTTCGTCATCCATCAATGTTGAAACAAGCATTCCAGCAACCAAGTTGTAATGTATGTATGTATAAAAATTATGTATGAATACAAGGTGTTAATCTGTAGAAGAATATCAGCCAACATCAACAGTTGAACATCAAGGTGGAGAAGTTTCATACATTCCAACTCTTAAACGTACACTTACACTAAGACAAGCTGCAGAAATACTACCTGAGCCAAAACGAAAACCACCAACCCCAAGACTAGATATAGAAAAACCTCCAACACCAACTACAAAAAAAGACATAGAAAAACCACCAACCCCAAGACAAGACAAAAGAAAACCATAAACACTAAGACAAGATAAAAAACCACCTACACCATTTTTTGTGTTCTTAAAAAATTCATTAGATTTTTTATTTAAGGGGACATTGCAGTTCAATATTTCAAAAAATCGATTTTTTCTTTTTATTTTCGAATTTCTTATAGTGTCCAGAATACTCTCCTAAAATATTATTGTAAAATTTGAAGTAAAACAAAAGTTATACATCCTTATTCGTTGCCATGTCAAGGATGATTTTGTATGCAGATAAGAAAATCGAATGATTTAAATGTTTTCCCATTTGCATTTTTCAAAACAGACAAACAAAATGTATTTGGTGTTGCTGATCACAAATTATATATCAAATTTTCAAAATTGCGGATCCAATATACCGAAGAGAAAATTCAAAATCAAGTGAATTTGCTTAAAAATTGTTACTAGGAAATTTTTGGGATCGCTGATTACGAAACTGACATAAGTTTTTAAAAATTTTAAATGTCGAATATCATATTCGTAATCAGCGACGCCAAAAAACCCCCGTAACGATTTTCAAACAAATCCAATGATTTACAAACAAAAATTCGAAACTTATTGAACAAAAACTTTAAATGTGTTTTTCTCAAAATGTATTTTTTTGAACTGGTAAGAGTGATATCTCGAGTTCTTTTGAAGCGATTTTAAAAAATAAAACGGCATTTGATTTAGCGTTATCATGCCTATAAGTGGAGCCTTCTTTTGTATAAGAGAAATTCTGAATAAAAACACTTGTTTTTTGTATGATTTGGGGAAAAAGTACTCTAAAAAGGGGGGGAGAAAAATCTACTTTTTTGAGGATCCACACCTTAAGAAATATCTAACGACGAAAATGTGACTTTTTTGTCCTTACCGGTTTAGAAATGTTTTATTTGTTTGTAAACATGAAAAAATTCATTTATTTTCTTACCTTTAAACTTTTAAAATTATTTAATAAAAGAAATACAAGTTTTGTTTTGAAATATTTTCTATACAATTCAACAACTTCAATCGCTTTAAAAAAATTACCAAACTACATTGACAAAATACCTGTTAAGATTGATTTCTCTCTATTATTATTGTTAATTTGGTACTGCAAATTATGTATTACATTTTATAAAAAGTATATGTAAAAACTCTTTATATAATTAAAAAATGAATTACTTTTGGGTCAGACCACTATATATCGAATAAAGTCGTTGCGGCCTAATTTTAGAAAAAATTGATTCTTTCAGGAATGATTCTTTATGATGTCTAGGGAACGAAATAAAAAGAACTATGTTAAAATATTTATTACTTTTCTCAAAATATGAATGTAAAGTGGAGAAGGTGCGGAAAAATGTCACTTTTTTAGCTATTAGAAAATGTATAAAAAAACATAGAAAAATGCTTCAAAATGTAAAAAAAGTTATTGATTCTTGTTTAAAATTATTTGATTAATTAATCCGTATTCAATAAATTAGTAAAAATTTAAAATAATAGATAAAACATAGTTTTAAAGTTGGTGTGCGAAATAACCTAATTTTTGCAACTTTTATCAATGAATTACAAGAAAGTGAAATTGTTAAATTAAAAAAAAAACTCACCGAATATAGAGTATTTTCGATGAAGTTTCAGATTTTCTTATCAGTTTTTCCTTTAAATATACAAGAAATATTAAGTTGGTAAAAGGCACTACGCACAAGCCCAGATCATTTTTCTTTTAGCATCAAGAAGTAAGCAACTTCTCTCTTTCTTTCTAGTCCTTTTTAGGCTTTTTTCTAGTCTTAATTTTTATTTTACATCTAATTTATCTCGTCTTTCTGTTTTTCAGCATTAAAATGCAATGAACTTCTCTCTATTTTTTATATATCTTTCTCTAATCTTTCTCAGTTTTTGATTCTTTTATTTTATATTTATTTATCTCGTATTTCTCCAAATCCTTTTTTCAGCATTAAGATGTAAGGAATTTGTCTTTCTATTTTTTATATTTCTTTCAAATTCTTTTCAGGTTTGTTTATAATAATTTATTTTACATTTATTTATTTTTCTCGTATTTATCCAAATATTTATTATAGCGGAATTTAAGAGTCTTCTTTGTATTGCGGACTTTTTCTATTTCCCAAAAAGTTTTCTGAGACTGACTTTCAGCCAACCTGCTTTTTCTTTTGTATACATTTTAGAAAGAAAGATTTCATCCTTAAATAGTTCTCGAAATTTAGGTTCATCAAATACTCTTTCTTTTATATGAGCCTCAGAAATTTTCAGAAATTTATTTTGAATGTACTGAAAGCAATTACCTGTTTTATCTAGTACTTTCACGTATTAATTCATAAATCCAAGCTTGAAGTGAAGAGGAGGCGGCAGAATTTTTGATGAATCAACTAAGAATTTATGCTTAACGTTTTCGTTCACTATGAACAAACGTTTCTCTTTTTGGCCAATCTTTTTTCTTATAGTGATTCTGTCGATCTCTACTGTTCCATAACCACAACTAACAAGGTTTTTTAGTAAAGCTTGACTGTTAACCAAGTCATAATTTTATTATTTTTAAATAGTCACAGATCTGCCATTTATGTTGCTCGTAATTAATTTCCTTTAAAAGGACATCGAGATTTTCATACTTTTCCTCAATCACAGTTGAGTGCGCTATTGGTATTGAAGCATAAACGTTCGTGTTGTAGAGTAAAACTGCTTTTATACTTCGTTTAGATGAATCTACGACCAGTGTCCAATCTTGTGGTTCATAGCAATTTTCTTGTAATTTATTCATAATTCCTCTAACATCAGTAAAAAACACAAGTGATGAATCCTCATCTTTTGTAAAATACTTACAGAATTCCTTGTCTCGTTCTCGGTAAAAAGAATCCTTGGTGCCTGGTTCTAGACAAAGTTTAGTCCTTAAATATGAGGCTAAGTAATCTGTACCAATTTTAGGTAAACCTAAATTTCGAATAAGATTATTTAATTCCGATTGTGGAGTTAATAACGGTGAATGGCACGTAGTGTGTGTTATTTTCGTTACTATCATCGGTATCCGAACTGTACTCGTCAGATTCTTCCTCAGATTCTACGTTTTCGTCATTTTTAGTAATGACGGCATCAATAAAATTAGTTTTACTCTTGTCTGATGAAAGTAATATTAGAGATGTCACTGATGTAACAGTGACACACAAAATTTTATTTTTAATTTTAACACTGAAACGCTTATTTAATTCATACAAAAGTATCAATCTTCATCACATGCAGGTTTTGTCCAAATTGTTGAATAAGAGTATTTGATAAACACCTTATTTTAACAGATTTCCAACCAAAGATAATTTTTTCGCAACTATTACAAATGATGTTTGAAACCTAGTTAGAAGTTCGATCAATCTTAAAACCGAAGAGTACATTATACAGTTTACATACTTCTTCGTCAATCAAATGTTCAACAGTTTTTTCAACGTAAGGGACATCTCTAGCAGCCTAATAAATTCCATGGTAATTATGAGTTAGCCACAGATTTTCACTTTTGTAGCGTCCTGGCAGTGAATTCCATGGGCAAGGAGGCTTAAATAGTAAATCACGTGATAGAGCATCCGATTGCAGTGAATGTGTTGTCAATTCTTTAAAGACAAATTCGTTTTTGGCTTTTTTAAAACCTTGAACGTCTACAATGAACTCTATGTTAAAGCAGGAATAACTACTTAAAATTCTAACCGTACATGAACTGATGCTTGTTTAAAAAATTAATTATGTTCAGAACAATCATGAACAATTAGAGGAAAAAAAATTTAAAAATAGTCTTTGTTAAAATAGGTTTTGAGTCTTTACCATAATAAGATGATTAAAAATTAGCGTACATTTTATAAAGTAGAGAGTACTGATTTTGATCAAAGTTTAGATTTAAATTTCCATAACAATAATATTGTGAATTTAAAAAGAGATAAAAATTTATAATATTGCAATGGTCCAAATGATTGGCACATGTTTTACGTTTATCTGTCTTTGCTGTTTAAAATCCAACAATAACATAGCGTGGTTTCTCTAATTGTGTTGATGTTTTAATTTGACACAAAACTTTTGAACTTGTAGGAATTAGAAGATACTTATACATTTCCCACGACCTAAAACTTATTGAAATTAATAGATCCTTTTCAATAAATAGTAGTTTAATTTTATTATTATTATCAGCAGGTCAGAACGTGCTCTTGTTAAAATAAGTTAATGTTTAGCGTTCCTAAGGATTTTTTATGATCGTCATCAAAACCAAAAACCATGTTGAGTGGTATTGTGACATCAAAATAACCATCCTCCAATACAAGTCTTGCACCAGCTGCAATTTTTTAATATCCAGCATTTTCAATAAAATTTAGCTGAGTTGGAGTTTGTGCGACATAATTTTTCATGACTGTAGTATGTTAAACGTATTTGCAACGATCAATTTCAATACCATTTAGTTCATAGAGAATTTACCAAAATAGATATAACTTTTGGGCTCCCGCTATATCAAATCTTTGGCCCGAATTATTAAAAAATTTAATAAAAATATTTATATTAAGGATAATTAACCCTCTCCCTTAAACGCCTATTTTTCCAATGACTTAAAATTCAAGATTTTCAGTTAATAATTCAATAGGTTATAAAGCTTTCAATATAGAGATTAATAGATTTAGCAAAATTTTACTAGTTTAGGCCCAGGTAAAAATTATTTGTACGAACTTCATATGAATTCCATGCAAAGTTCGAGCGAATTCGTATAAAATTACTAGCGAAATTCGTACGAAAAAACGCTTTAATATGCCGCTCGAATTTCGCTCGAATTTTATAATAATTCGCTCGACTTTCGTATGAAATTCCTATGAAGTTCGAACAAATCATTTTCACCTGGGCTTTAACTAGTAAAAGTTTGCTAAATCTATTAATCTCTATATTAAAAGCTTTATAACTTATTAAATTATAAACTGAAAATCTTGTATTTTAAGTCATTCTAAAGGTAAAAGTGTACACTTTAAGAATCTGAAAACCGATGTAAAAATTTTTTTAAAGCAGAAATATTATTTTCAATAAACCAAAAGTTTAAAAAATCTAATGTATTTTAAATGGATAAAGCAAGCTCTTACAGGAGAGGGTTAATCAACCTTAAAATAAATTTTTTTATAAAATTTTTTCATAATTTGGGCCAAAGATTTGATGTAGAGGGGGTCCAAAATTTATCTTTAACTTGGTAAATAAAAGCCACCCTAGTGATGTTATTAGGCGAAAACATCGTTTACTCAATATGGGTAAAGAGGCTGCAGAAACAGTATTAAAAGAAACTCGTCAACCAATAGTAACAACACTAGATAAGTTGGTTAAAGTAACTGACATACCTTTTAAAAATATTAAAAAGAGGAGGAAATGATTTTTCTTTGTTAACTGCTATTGATGAGGCGAAAGAATTTCATAAACACTAGTAAATGACACTCTACTTGATAAGAGTGATAACTATGAAAAAGAAGAACTGAATTATGAAAATTTGACAAATAAATTTATTCAATTATAAATAAAAACAGAAAAATTTTTTTAGACATGGTTTATGGAGTCGTAAGCTTTCTAATGGTTCTTTTATAATTGTAGATCAACTAGTTGATTTAGAAGGTCCAGATATTAAACTTGCTGTAAAGAAAAAATATTTAAAAACTGATGGGTTGCTTGAACTTTTATTTAGAGAAAGACCTAATTATGCAATAATAAGTTCAGATGATTTGGAAAATTTTAAAGAAATTCTTGCTGCTACAAATACACACCGAAAGAATTATAGTTCCAGTGGACTTGTCAACGTAACCAGGAGTTCTAAATACACTGATGTCATTGCAAAACTTTTTAAGGGTGCACCAAAGAAGGTAATGGTGTTTTACAGAAAACGAAGAAGCTTGCAAAAAATTATCTCAATTTATGATTTCAAATAAACAATTTTAACCAGACCACTTTTATTGGGATGATCCAAATGAACTAGTTGACCGATTTCGCCTGCTAGTAGCATCACAGCAAGCTTGTAATCCAAGCCATAAAAATGAAATTATATCAATCATCAAAGAACTACGTGTAGCTCGCATTATATATTAGGAGAGTTTAAACAAACGACCTCTTGCAAGTCGTGGACTTCCTGGACTTAAGCAGATTGAAACTGATTTACAACTTGAACTATCTTTTCAAAACGCTAAATATTTTGCTAAATTGGATTCACGTTTAACTAATCTTGAAAATGGATGGTGAAAATTTAGCCGTTATTAAAGAATTGCATAGACAAGCTAGAATAAATTATCCTTGTCGAAAAGTTCAAATGTGGGGTATTGATGAAATCTGACAAGCAGATTTGGTTGAAGTGATACCTTATTCATATTCTAATAAAGGTTTCAAATACATGCTTACAGTTATAGACACATTTTCCACATATGCCTGGGCTGTAGGTGTAAAGAGTAAGAATGAAAAGAATATTTCTTAAGCCATGAAAACTATTCTAAAACAATGTCTAATTCCTAAAAATTTGGCAAAGAATTTTATAATTCTGAATTTAAGAGTTTAATATAAGAATTTAACATTAATCTCTATTCTACCTATAGTTATTTGTAAGCCTTAATTGTTAAAAAATTTAACCGAACTCTAAAAAATATTATGTGGCCTGAATTCAGCTTACAAGGCATAAATGGATGAATCTTTTATCAACTCTCATATTAAAGTTCAATAATTAAAAAATCAAAATATTTGTATGAAACCCTAACATGTCACCGTAGAAGATACAAGAGATCTGCTGAGACGTATTCGTAAACTAGGTAGAATTCCGCTAAAAAGATTAAAATTCAAAGTTGGAGATAGAGTTTGAGTTAGCAAATACAAAAATATCTTTGAAAAAGGATATACTCCCAACTGGACAACGGAAATATTCACCGTGGATAAAGTTGAAGCAACAAAACCAGTTACATACAAGCTGAAAGATTACCATAATCAACCCATCGCAGGTGGTTTCAACCAAAATGAATTGCTGAAATTCCAATATCCAGATCTTTACCTGGTTGAAAAAGTTCTCAAGAATTGTGGTGATAATGTATACTAGAAATGGCTTTAATTGGATAGCTCACATAATAGTTGGATAAAAAATCTGATATGTAATACAGTTAAAATAACGTTAAAGTTAAGTTAAAATAAGTTAAAGTAAAGTTAAAATAAGTTGAAATGTAGTTTAAACAGTTATAACACGTTAATGTAACTAGATTAAGGTTTTTTAAATTATGTAGACATAAAATAAAATAAACATCTTTTATTCAAACAACCATTTCCTCTTCCTCTCTTTTTTATTTTTACATTACTTTATCCTCATCGTCATCAACTTCAAGAATTTTACAATGACCCCATGCTTGGGTATCGGTGCTGTTTTCTATTAAGTATCACTGTAGTTGGAAAAAATAAAATTAACAATTTTATATTCATTAAGATAAGATGCTAACTTGACCAATGATGATGCCATGAATTTTAAAAGAATCGATGAAACAAAATTTGATAAAAATACCTTTTACATTTTTAGTAAAACTAATATATTTTTCTTTATTCATGGGCAGGAGATAAATATTACCTTTAAATTCAGTAGCAATTGATTCAACGATGAAGTGTGCATCATATCCACTAAGGTTATGAAAAACAACAAGTATGGTATGCGATTCATGGTAATTAATGTTACATTCTTGGTGCGCGGGCCCACGAAACTTCCCTGTTAGATGACAATGGTCTCTTACTTTTACTTGTCTAGGCTCGATTTTCTTTATACAAATATGACATGTGCTATCATTTCGAAAAGCTACCCATTGCTGAGAACTTAAGAGTTTCCATGGGCACATGATTTTTAAATAGAGTATCTATATAACCAGTCAAAATTTTTAATTCCTTTGAAAACCACTTTGCTGGATACTCCTTATCTCTTGGAGACGCTTTGTATACAGACAAAGAATAATGAATAGCGAACTCAAGCAATATCCAATACTAAGATTTTAATGATTTTGAAAAACTTCTGTATTGGATATTTCTTTTCGTGCTTCTGTATGAATTAAAAGACTCTCATAATTCGCATAGATAATAAAAGGCACACGTTACTTGTTTTGGTAATGTTGAAATTCAAGGATATTTATTCCAAGTTGAGGCAATCTAATTCTTGTGTCGTTCATCACGCTACACTTTTCTTCATGTTCGTTTAGCTTTAATTTTTCTCCAAAATAGTGCAAGCATTGTTCACAGATATATTGTTTGCTCTTCTTCTTTGACAGTTTTGAACTGACAAGTCTCAACAAATCCTTGATCCAGACGTAATGGTAGTTGAATGACATGATAACAACTTGAGCCTCCTCTTCCTCTTCGAGATTTTCATCAATCTAGTGATCTTCAACTCGTAAAAGGTTAACGTGATGAATTTTATTTTGTGATGATAGATGTAGAGGTGTGACACTGAATTTTCCATCTCTTTTAACAAGGCAGGAAACGTTGACTGAAATGTTGTTTAAAGCCTAAAATTTTGAAATATCTTTAAGTGCAACTGGAAATTCAATTCCAGTGAAATCGAGTAAATCTTTGTATTGTCTGTATTTTACAACTCTGTGTGCATGCTTATTATATAAGGGATATAACGCTGACAATATTGACCATTTAAAACACAGGTTATCAACGTTTTGCACATTCATACAAGCGTGCTTTCTATTGATAGCAGAAGTCATATTAATATAAGAGCTTGCACGTAATGGGTTGTATTTATTAATGTCAACTTCCAACCGTTCAATAGAATGAAGTCACCAATTCGAATCTTTCTGTTGAAATTCTTCGTTTCTTTCTAAAGTTGGTTGTTTTACATTCTCGTTGTACCATTCATCTAAAGGGGTTGTACTTAAAATTTCAACTGATTTTTCAATAAAAGTTTTCAAGTCAGATATTTCCTCTTTACAATTATTTAAATCTTTTACAAATTTCGAGCCTAACACGGTATACACTTTTAGCGGTTGAAACCTGTTTAAAGCTTTTTAAATATTAATTTCGAATGAAGCAAAGGCATCATCTAAGAACAAGTTAATATCTTTATGAGATACATTTATAATATAAAGATGTTAGCTTTTTCACACACCTCATTGTACTCGTAGAGGTTAATTGGTCGTCGTGATTTCTCCTTACATTTGGGCATCTTTAAAGATATACCTATAAATCTAGAAAAATTCTAAAAAGGGAACAACTAAAGCAAGGAAATCTGCATTATCGACGTATTACCATTGGTCATTGACTTACCTGCAGTCGGTAATTTACCGGCATTTTTTACAGAAGCATTGTCCTTAAGGTCGATAAAGTAGAACAACAACCAACCCATTTAAAAGTAAGCTATTAAGGAAATCTACCTTTACCGACTATATGTAAGTGGCCCAGAATCCGCATATCTTAACTACTTTTGATAGATAGCTGCTAAACAAAAAGTCTCATTGGATTTAACTAAAACATTATTGCAGCAATAAAAATTTGATTAATTTTAATTTAAATAATATACACTGTTATCGGAAATTCACGGTTAGCTGGAAAACATTTCAACCCTAAAGTTGCATCTCTTGAAAAATTCATATTGGAAATTGTTCAGGGTCCTTCACTGATTATTTTCCTTAAATATAAGCAAAATCCCCCGAGCGCTTTTTTTTAATCCAACTTTTTGTGTTTTTACGCAAAATTCAAAATAATTGATTTTAATTATTACATTACTTGATTTTAAATGGTCTAATATTGTTCAAAAAATATAAAAATGACTAACTTTTATTACAATCCTTCTATCGAACGAAAGGATGAAGTATCCAGTACTATATTATTCAAGAAGAATTATTTTCAAATAACTAATGTATCTCATAATGTTTCTTTAATTCATTCTTACACTACGGTTACAATTGCGGTTTCGGTTAAGTTTCTATTCTGCGTTGACTTTAAGTTGTTATCAGATGTATCGTTCCCTGACATTGAAACAGTAGATAATAAAAATCATTGAATTTGAAAAATTTTAGAAAAAATTGAATTTCTGTCATTAATTTTACTAAAACTTGAAAAAATAATTAAATTTTGGCAAAGAATTGTGCTATTTATAAAAATAATTTACATCTTGAGAATTTTTTTTTAATTATAGAAATAATAGAATTTCGGCGAATATTTTTGTTACATTAGAAACTAATTGAATTTGGTAATTAATCCTATTAAAATTCCTATAAATAATTAAATTTCTAGGAAGAATTTTGATATTTCTCAACTTAATTAAATTCTTTCGAAGAATGGCATTTAATTTTCATAAAATAATATTAAATGTATATAATTGTTAAATTTTTTAAAGAATTTTAAAACAGGATTGAAACTTAAGAATAGTTGTATGTTTTGAATAATTGAATTCCTGGCAAGAATTTTATTTCATTTAAAAACATAATGGTAATTATTTAGAATCACGGCTTTTGCGAATTTTAGAGATAAATGATTAATTCTTTTCGGAAAAGCTTTTATTCAGCTAGAAAATGAAAAAAATATTTTTAATAATTTTTGGAAACTTCCTGGTAACTTCTAGGAAATTTCTATGAGAAGCTTCTAACCTGCGAACATTATTGTATTTCCTAGAAATTTACAGGAAGTTACCAAGGGCATCTTCTAAAAGTTCCCACGGGAACATAAGAGATTTTGAAAAAAAATTGATTTTTTTTCTATTTTTGTGCACCATGTTTTTGTGGCTGCACATTCTAGAAAAATTTAGAGAAAAATTTTAAACTATTGCAACATAATCTTTAAAGTATCAGCTTTTATTTAAGCCTTGGAAACTGAAAATCCGTTCAAAAGTTTTTGAAATATCTAAAAAAATGTCCAAGCATGTTTTTCTATAATTTAGGCGGTGATACACACTTATTGCACTCACTTTCCAATTGTGACATCTATGACTAAAAAAAAGTGCGTGAGAAAGTTAGCTCTAGACTAAAATGGAATGAAAATTTTGAAAATGAGTACTTTGATTTAATGAAACGTTTTGAATTTGAGGACAATAATATCGATTCTGTCAACAAGTTGGAAAGTGATCTGATTACAACAATTTTAAATAGCGCTGATAAGTTGGGAATGATTAAAAGAAACCATAGTTACAAATATGGCACCTCGAAATCGTGGTTTGATCAGGAATGTGTTAATTTTAAACATTTAGTTAAAACGTTATTGAAAATGTGTAGAGATTCAGGATTTGAAAACGAAAATTTATTAAAATCTTATAATGATAGGAAAAAAGAATATAAAGAGATCCAAAAATCTAAAAAAGAAAAATTGAATTACACCTTATTAAACAAAATAATGGCAACCAGGGATTCTTCCACATTCTGAAAAATAGTAAACAGGCACAGTATACGCCCTAAATTGCAAGAACATATAAGTTTGACTGACAATGAGTGTAATGTCTTTTTTGAAGCAACTCAGTCAAATTTTGCAACTATCTCTGTGATTCGTGAAATTGTTTTAGTAATGACTGATATCAACCCCTTTCTGAAATCACATATAACAATAGAAGAAGTTATATTAAGCCTTAACAAAAGCAAAAAAAAATAAAACTCCAGGTTCAGACGGTATCTCCTTCGAATTTTTTTAATCTTCCCTCGAACTGCATTGAATATCTAAGAAAATTATTTAATAGAATCATGGACAGGGAGGAAGTACCTTATTTCTGGTCAAACATAATATTATAAATGATATTTAAAAAGGGAGATAAGGAAGATCCAAATAATTATCGTCCAATTGCATTGGTCAATTCTATAACAAAAATTTTTACTCAGGTAATTGCAGCAAGAATAAATAAATAGGCAGAAATGGGCGAGTGTCAGGCTGGGTTCAGGAAAAAACATAGTTGTAATTATCATATATTTACATTAAACGCAATGATACAATCAAGAGTGAGTTTAGACAAGGGTAAACTTTTTGTACATAGATATGTCATAGATTTTCGCAGTGCCTTTTCCTCGGTCACACATGACCTGTTGTGGAAGAAAATTAACAAATTAGGAATTGGGAAAAAAATCATTATGATCTTAAAAGACTTATAATCAAAAGCTACAATAGCGGTCATGAGGACAGATGGAGATTAGAAACCTATCTGGGTAAGAGGCGGAGTTTTACAGGGCGAAGTATTAAGTCCGATTTTATTCTGTCAATTTATCGCGGAATTCAAAGAATTTTTAGAGAGAGAAGGTATAAGAGGGGTATCAGTAAATCACCTGACGGAAATACTGGTACTTACCAATGCAGACGATATCGCTCTTCTGTCTGACTCTGATACTGGTATAAAGAAAATACTCAGAGTTTTACATAAATATTGTCTTTTAAATAATCTCGAAATTAACGTCAATAAAACAAAAATTGTGATGTTTAGAAAGGGTGGTCACGTGCACGATAAAAATATGGATCTTTTCCTTATGGAGAGAAAAGTGCAATCGAAGTAGTTTCAAATTACACATATTTAGAAGTTAGTTTTAGTAATTCATCTGTTTTCGTTAACGCAGCAAACTTGTCTATTTCTAACGCTAAAATCGCTTTGAATAATACGGCCTCATTAATTAACAGAATGAAACTGGTTTCCTGGATGCCAATAAAAAAACTTTTGGAAAGTCTTGTTTTCAGTGTGCTAAAATATGCAATATCATTATGGGGTTTAAGATATTATAAAGAAATCCAAATAATCCAAACTTTGTTTTACAAGAAAATTTTAAATATACCGCGCACAACTCCTGGCTATGCTATAAGATTAGAAACAGGGTCTGATAAATTAGCAATAAAATGTTTAGAACTAGTTTTAAATTACATTGAGAAAATTGTAGCTATGGAAGATTACAGATACACGAAAATTTGTTTCTTAAAATTGAAAAAAATAGAAGAGAAAGGAGATACAAAATTATACAAATTTAACTGGTATATGCAGGTTGAAAAAATTTTCAAATTAATAGATAAAGAAATAGAACTTGATAACATTAACTCTAAAACAATACTAAGATCAAAAGATATTTGGATTTCCGATTATAAAAAAATTGATGTTTACGAAGGATGTAGAACGATTGCAAGAGTCGCAGTCATTACAGATGTTGCCATTTCTACCAAGATGTCAGGGACTTTAAAAGTATCTCTGTGTAAAAGTCCCTCCAAAATACTTCAGATGAGTAGCTCAAATAAGACTATTAAATAATTACAGTAGCAGAATTATAATAAACAACAAATTATTAGACTTAAAATCGGCTAGCGTCTGTGTTGACTGCGGCTCTCCCATTCTTGAGAAGGGTTTTCATGTGTTATTGGAATGTGTATATCACGATGTGGAAAAAAATTGTTACCTGTGATGTCACGAAGATTTTTGTAATTGATCGCAAATTCTTTGTATAGACTTATGTCTTATAACAAATAAAATATTTAAATTTTCCCAGAATTTTTCACGAAACAATTGTCAACTCATTAGTAAGACCCTTAATTAAACGTGAAGCAGAAACCTACAATATCGACCAAGTTTCAAAATTCTAGAAGAAGTAACGATATCTAAAAACCTAGACGTAACCGTCAAAACAATTATTTAATTGAAAAACAAATTTAAAGCCATGAAAAATGGAAAATTTAAATAATTTGTAGCAGAAGAATGCGAACCATATTGACTATTGAGTCGATAAGGCTATGAAAATTTGTTGGATGTGGACCTCTGTAGCTCAGTGGAAGAGCAATCAACCGGCAATTAATAGGTCCAGGGTTTCAAGCCCCAGCAGAGTTAGTCCCCCATTTTTTCATGACTTTAAATTTGTTTTTTAATTAAATAAAATATTATTATATAAATAAGTTATCATTTTACAAACTTTCATGATCAAGTAATTTTGGGGAAAAAAGTTTAGTTTTCAGTTTTTTCTACGTACAAATTTACTTATAATTATTTATTTATTCAAAAATTATATTCTTACTTAACTTTCTTTTAATTTACTATTATGTCTTCTTTTCAGAAAATTAATGTTAATAGAGAAGTGAAGATTTGTACGTAGAAAAAACTGAAAACTAAACTTTCTTTCCCAAAATAAACGACTATTTGATCAAGAAAGTGAATGAAAAGTTTGTAGAATGAATAGTTTGTAGAAAAGTTTGTAAAATGATAACTTATTTATTTATATATAATAATTAACTTTGACAATTATCAACTTTTTAATTAATATTAAATCTAAAGTTAAAAGAACTTAAAAAGGGCAAAAAATATGACCCATTCTATATGCCGCTTATTTGGCCCTGCGGCAACGAACCAGGTGAGCAGCGAGAGTGCAATAAGTGTGTATCACCGGCTAAATTATAAAAAAACATGCTTGGCAATTTTTTTTAGATATTTCAAAAACTGTTGAACGGATTTTCAGTCTCCAAGGCTTAAATAAAAGCTGAGACTTTCAATATTATGTTGCAAGAGTTTAAAATTTTTCTCTAAATTTTTCTAGACTGTGCAGCCACACAAACATGGTGCACAAAAATAGAAAAAATAATCAATTTTTTTCAAAATCTCTTAGGTGATAAAATCTCTTAAAAATATAAAATAATTTTTATTTATATATCAAACGACGCAGAATTTAATTGGCTTTCAAACAATCCAAGAACCAAGTTCCTATCATATTTCAATAATAAAATATGTTAATTTAATTTCGGCAGCAACTTTTCTTAGCTCACCCGTCGTTCGTACCGACAATTTCTGCCGGTAGTGTAATTTAACAAATTTTTTGGGCTACAACTTCAAATATTTATATATAGATTACGTATAATTAAATACAGGTTTAAAATATGATGTTATTAACTGAAAAACGAGGCTGCGGAGATGAATTTTAATTTTTACTCCCATTGCCAGTAATTTTTAATTAATTATTTTTAAAGTTTCTGTTATTTTATTTAAACTAAATATAAGTGAAAAATAAATGGTAGATTCTAAGCTTCAATTTGATATATATTAAGACTATATTACAGAATTTTTAATCATATTAAAACATAATTAAAAATATGTATCATATTTGACCAAAACCAAAAGACAAAATTAAATAAATTTTTTTACTAAGAAAACTTTTAATTTTTTTTAAATAAAATGTCCGTTTGGTGGCAAGTTTGCATAGCAAATTTATAGAAAACTTGCGTGTCAAACTTGCAGATAATTTTGTAGAAACTTGAGGAAAATTTGCTGCAATTTTTCAAAAAAAATCTTTTGGTTTTCAAAATGTGTGTATTTTGATAAACGTTGCCTTCCCTTAAAGGGAAGGTCACATAATTGTAGTGCGCAGCTTTAGATGTTATAGGAAACTAATGCGCATGCATTGAACATTAACTTTGCCATTCAAATTTTCTGCAAATTTGCTCTGCAAACTTGCCACCAAACGGACATTTTAGTATTTGCCGCAAGTTTGGTGCAAATTTGCCAGGCAAATTTTAGAATTTGGCTTTCATAACTTGCCGAAAATTGAGCGTCTTAAATGAAAAACATAATCTCCAAATACATGCATTTTAGAAGGCAAATTAGACGCTCATTTTTTATAGTGTATATAGAAATTTATTTAAATAATTGGTTTCTTTCGAAAAGTATTAGGAAAAATTCTGTTTTTAATAATTAAATTGCTGTGAAAGTTTCTTTATTTATGAAAATAATTGAATGATTGCGAAGAATTTATAAACATTTTATGTAAATTATTTAACTCTTTTGGGAAATTTTTTATTAATCATTGCGAATATACGAAAAATTATTGAAAATAATTGAATCATTTTAAAGAATTTTATTAATATTTTTTGAATAATTATTTCCAATAACGTTCTTACAAGTTTTTTAAATACTTTTTCTGTGTCAACTGTTAACAAATTTAAAGTATACATTAAAAAAAGTTCTCCTAAAGTAGAGATAACAATCACTATAATAGCTAATCGTTTTATTGATTTTGCTCCATCGATAATACATTTTTGCTGATCTAGCGAAAATGATATTTCTTGCATATTAGCTTTTGAAAACAACATAACCTCAAAATATCACTTGAATGAAAATATTTAAAAATTAATGTTTAAAGCGTATATTCACATTCTGTTAATAATATCTCTTATAATATGAATAATAAAATGTAAAATCAGTTAATTAATAATAAAAATTTTTCCGTGTACTGTAAATTTTCAAACATGGAATAAAAAAGTAGCTTTTATTATGTGACAAATAAAAAAAAGTATCTAAATAGTAGCTAATCGTAAAAAAGTAGTGAATATAAGAATTCAAAAGCAAATTAGTAAACATTTTTACTAGTCCAAATCAATAAACATGATTACTGAAATTTAATGAGTAATTTAATTTAAAATTCTAAGACATTTAAATAGTTACTTATGAATTATTCTAGGAAAAGTAATTCGTGAAACAGTAAACTTTAAAGTAATAAAAAAGCATTGCAGCTTAAATTTTCAACAAAAATTTTAAAAATCCACTTTTGAATTAATCTTTTTTCTATGAAGCAAAAAGTATCTCTAAATGAATATCAAGTTATTTAGAAGCATTTTGGAAAACTAATCCTTTCAATGGATTATTAAATAAATCCTTGTAGGATTAAAACGTTGCAGTTGATTTCTCTGTGTTAAAATAATAAACCACAATTTTCCTTATGCATGAATATACAGTAGTGATAAAATGGCGTCAAATTTGTTGGTGTCATTTGACGGACGAGAAATCTTAGAAATCCCAGTAGAGTTTGAAGGAGGTGTGCTAGCTTTGACTTGCCTCTGATAAAGGACATTCTCTCGTCTTGAGAGTTAGACTCGTGAAGCGTAGAGACCAATTTCAGAAATGGTTGCACAAAGATTTCTACATATATACATACACTTGGCATACATGCCACTTATCCTTTCTCTCTTTGTGTCTCCTAATAATGTTCATTATGTCTCCTTAGTTAATTCCTGTTAGACAATAACTTAATCCCAAATGAATAATTCAAGAAAATATTCGAGAAATATTTAGAGTTTCCAAAATTATTTCAAATACTTTATCAAATCACAATGAATCTTAAAAGTTTAACCA
Source organism: Leptopilina myrica (nomen nudum) (assembly GCA_032872475.1). NCBI lineage: Eukaryota > Metazoa > Arthropoda > Insecta > Hymenoptera > Figitidae > Leptopilina > Leptopilina myrica (nomen nudum). The sequence continues at coordinate 13,590,569 of CM065467.1, forward strand.
AATTTCTTATTTTTCACTTCCTAAATGAATAATAATAAAATAATTATAAATAACAAATAATATTTAATAACTAATTATATTAATCTCCATATTCCTCTGTATTCTTTCATTCATTTTGTTCGCAGTTTAAAGTTACTTTCTGTGTATGCTTTTGATTTTTCTTTTTTAAAAAAATATTATTTGACACATCAAAAATATGCAGGTATTGTTTCATGATTTTTATAAAATAATATTACAAGTTTTGAAAATTTTTTAATAGTTCTCATAATCCAAAGTCATAAAAAAATATTTGAAAACACGAAAATTTCTCAAAAAACTAATATGTTACGATACAAGCGTTCTGATCAGAGTTTTGTTAGCCCCCCATCGAGATCGATAAAATACTCTTATAACTATTTTTTCCAAACCTAAAATTACTAATTACAAGAATTTTGTTTCAACAAATTTTTTTTATAATTTGGGAGTTTTTGATTTCTGATTAGAGTTCTGTTAGCCCCCCATTGAGATCACTAAAAAACTCTCATAACAATTTTTTCAAAACGTAAAAACTACAGAACTACAAGACTTTGAAGATTCAAAAAATTGATTTCTTTCTAATTTGAGAGTTCTATGAGTTCATATTAGAGTTTTCTAAGCTTCCAAAAGTGTTCAATAAGAAACCCTTATAACAATCTTTTCAAAACCAAAAAACTACTGAAATAAAAAACATCGAAGTTTCAAAAAAAATTGTTTCTTGATAAATTGAACTGTTATGTGCGATTGGCACTACTTTTTTGAAAAATCAAGATTTTTACAAGAGTTCTGGGCACTTTAGAAATAGTTCTAGAATTTTTTAAAGATTATTTAAATGCTTCTGATGATCAACAACAAAAAAGCAACATTGAAAAAATATAGTGTTATCTTTGCACAGCACTACTATTTTTTCAAAACAGAGTTCTGGCCTAATATTCTATAAAAGCATAATCAGTTGTAGACTCCTGTATTAAAAAAAGAGTTCTAAAAAATTTCAAAAGTTATTAGCAAATTAAAAATATTTATGAAAATAATATTTTACGAGTTCTGATTTGAATTCTGGCATCGTTTCAAAGAGTTCTAAAAGTAAATCTGATAAAATTTTGCTTTTGACCCAAAATCTAAAAAGTTACAGGACTTTAAAATTTTCAAAAATGTCAAAAATTTTAATTTATAATATTACTTGATCTTTTGGTCATTTATGTCTGGTTCTAAATATTCTTTAAGGGCATCCGGGAAAAATTGGCCCCAAAAAGTGTTTTCCCGCATCTCGTCTCATTTCTCAGTAGTTAGAGATATCTCGTTCTGATTTATTAGGATAATTAGAGGAATTCGTGCTGATAAAGAATGTTCTTAAAATTGGCAAGTAATTTTTAAAATAAATATTGAAAAACGTAATTATAAAAGTTGCATTTTTGGCGAAAGTGGGGGACAATATGGCGGCGAGCACACAGACAAGTGGATCTATGTATCGGTGGTCAATTCTCAGGTCCCACATAGCACAATAATTTTCTGCAAATTTGCGGCAAGTTATCAAAGCCAAATTCGAAAACTTACCTGGAAAATTTGCAGCACACTTGCGTCAAATACCAAAATGTCCGTTTGGTGGCAAGTTTGCAGAGCAAATTTGCAGAAAACTTGCGTGGCAAACTTGCAGAGAATTTTGTAAAAAACTTGCAGCAAACTTTCAAAAAACCTAAAAATTTCAAAAAAAATCTTTTTGTATTAAAAATGTGTGTATTTTGATAAACGTTGCCTTCCCTTGCAGGGAAGGTGACATAAATGTAGTGCACAGCTCTAGATGTCATAGAAAATTACTGCGCATGCATTTAACATTTACTTTGCCAGGCAAATTTTCTGCAAATTTGCTCTGCAAACTTGCCACCAAACGGACATTTTAGTATTTGCCGCAAGTTTGCTGCAAATTGACCAGGCAAGTTTTCGAATTTGGCTTTGATAACTTGCCGCAAATTTGCAGAAAATTATTGTGCTATGTGGGGTGGCGCCAATTCTCGTAGTGACCGCGACTTGAACTACGAAAGTGTTTCCAACCTCAAATTACTTCATTTTCAATCGTAAATAAAATAATTTCCTCGCAAAATTATTGCAAAAACGGAGAGAACCGCTCCTCAGTGAGTCTTCTTCTATCACCTCTCCAAATATGAACCGGAAATATTTTATCCTTTCAAAATGCGAGCGCGATACCAAACTGTTAAAAACCCCATTTTTCCTATGTTTAAACAATTTTTTTAAATTATTATTTATCAAAATTTTGCAAAATTTCGAGAGGGCCGCTAGTCCCAAAACATTCATTTATATTTACCAAAATTCCTACCTCAGAATATTATTTTCTATTTAAATGAGAGCGCGATCACAAAAACACTATTTTTTCCCCTATGCCCTTAACTCATTTATATATTTATCGATAAATATATTTGTTTCTTATAAAAACCTACTTATTTTATTTATGTTAATAGTATAATTTGGTTATGGTTTGTTAAATATATTAGCTAATATAATTTTTTACAAATATATTATAAAAAATGATAATTTAAATCGTCGAAACAAAAAAAGATGTTGAAAATTTATATATAGATTTTTAAAAACTTATTATCTAGAACGTGAACCAAATAAATATATTAAATGGAAAAAAAATATATATATATATATTTTAATAAGATAATACCAGCTTGTCTTATTCTTGAATTTTTTTCTTTTTTACGATTGCACCGAAGGAGCTGCATACTGCGCCTCGTTTACAATTCTAACCTTTTTCCTTGTAATGATACCAGAACTCTAACTAGAACTTTAAGAACTTTAAATTCAAAACATTATTGAAAATTTCAAAGTTCTGTAACTTTTTGGATTTTGGTTCAGAGCAAAATTTTATTAGATTTACTTTTAGAACTCTTTGCTAAGAACTCTAAGTGCCAGAACTCTAAATTAAATATATAATAATATTGACAAATTTAACTAATTTCAGAAAATTTTGAATTAATAAAATTTTTCAAAAATCTAATTTTATTAAAATTTCTAATTTTTTATTTTATTTATTTACTCTCCCTACAATAGGTAGGGTTCGAGACTCCCAAATACATACATAATAATCTTAACCTAAATTTACAACAATCCTTACAACTAAACATTCTCATCATACAATTTAACCTAATCGCAACGCAACCTACATACAACTCTCTCCCCGCTCTCAACCTTACAAATCGCCAATGCCGGGCTTCCGTTTCCAGTTCCTTTTATGCCCATGCTGGCTTCGACCCAATTCGCCCACCCTTTTTCAAAAAACCTTTTACTCCTTTTTCACCTCTCTTACACCCTCCAGACATCCACTTTTACCCATCCATCCATCCATCTACGCAAAATCTTTTCACCTCATTACCAGCCTAACCCTGTCTATCACACTTTACACGCTTCCATCACACCTCCCGTATCCTCTCTCACAACATACTTTACCCCATCCACCCAAATACAATCTTTACCCATTCTTACCTGTTTCCCACTCGCTCTCTCCGTCCACGCTCTTTCTCTCAATAACCATACCATTCTTCTCTCCCTCCAACTTCTATCCTCATCTATTCTTATAACACTACCTTTCAGTCTTCCTTTCCTCCTCATCACATCCATTTTCTCTTCCTCACTACCCAACTCCACCAACCATAACTTTGGTACCCCATATTCTCCCCTTCCTAACGCTTTTACCATTCCAACTGAGACATTAACCCCCACCCACGCCAACACTTTTTCCACTGCTCTTTTACCCTCCATCACACCTACATTCATACCTCTACTCACTACATTCCTTTTCCTTTTTTCATTTTCCACTACATCTACTCGTCTTGACAAATCTCTCACTTTCCATTTTACACTCTCATATTCACTTTCCTCAATTTTCTCATTTCCCTCATTCACTTCCTTTATAAATTTTTCCAATCCATTCATTCTTCTCCACATGCTTTCCTTTTCCTTTTTCCACTTACTATCCCATTCATTCCACATTTCCTGCAATTTCTCTAACCTCTCTTCAATTTCCCCTATCTCTTTGTCCCTTGCTTCCCCATCCTGACAGATATCTATCACATTTCCCTTTACTCTCTTAGCTCCTTCATTCATCTCATCCTTCAACATCCATACTAACTCCAACAAATCCATACAATCCTCACACGTCATCTTTTTTCCATTCTTTCCTATTCCCCTTTCAAATACTCGCGCCTTTTTCTCATTCTCGCTATCACTACTTGAATCAAACTCAGACATTCCTGAAATCTACCTTATTACTTAAATGCTCAAAATTTTTTCACTCTCTCTACCTACTCTCTCTCTCACTTCAAGCAACCTAACCTCACTAAAGACACTTCACTTTTTTACCTTTTTTATCACTCATACATTCACCACTCTATACAAACATACATTTTCTTTACACTACCGCAAATTATACTACACAATCAACACTCTACACTACCCACCCTTTTTTCAAACCTTTAAATTTCTCAAAAAAATCTTAACCTTTTCCAAACGCGTGTACACCGAAACGGTACCGGAAACGGAAATAAAAATTTCTAATTAAATTCATTCAACATTAAAATTTTATAACTTTTCAAATTGAAACCGTTTAAAGTTCATTTATTTACGAAAATCGTAAAATTTTAAAAATTAAATTTATTTTGAAACATTCAAGCAAAATTATCAATTAAATAGGGGAGACCGGGGCTAAACCAGACGGATTTGGTCTTTGACCAGAAAACTCATACAAAAACATACTTTTTGCTAAAGTGTAATATACCGTTTTGAAGCTTGTACTTTCACCTACAAATCGCACTTGTTCGATTTAAAAAAAAGTACAATAGCTTTAAAGATATATTGCTTCGAAGGTGACTACCTCAAAAACGACAATCCGAAAATTGGTGGGGCTAAACCGGACACCCCATGGGGCTAAATCGGACACGGCCAATTAATTAAAGAATGAGATACAAATTTTATTTTTTTTGTAAAAAAGTAAAATCAATTCTTCTTTTATTTATTTGTAGATAGTTCTATACAAAGAATATAATATAATATGTAAAATCGGTAATTAATATAATATAAAATGAATTACAGTTTTCAGGCTTGTCTGTTTGTAGCAACTCGCTTGCGAATTCAAGTTTTAAAATAAATTCTTTATTTATTTATTTATAAAGTGGTTCTAAGCAAAGAATATAATATAAAATAGTTAATTAATATAAAATAAATTAAAGAATTCAAAGATTTGGTTGTTTTTAATCACGATGTCCGATTCAGCCCCACACCGTCATCTAATAATTAACCTGCAATATATTTTTTCTTCTTAATGTTTTCCATTAAACTTTTTTTCTACTAAACTCAGTACACCTTGAGCTAAAAGAAAAATGGCCGTATGATATTTGCACTTTAATTTTAACGATAAAAACCCAAAAAAATAAAGAATTTTTTTTTTACTTTTACCTCAAGAAATGACATTTTCACATATTAACGGCAACTATTATTACAAGAAAAATGACACTTCCCTAAAACCTCATGCAGCATATGCATCACGAAATTGTGCGTTCATAGGTTATTTACACGATTTGAAATTCTTCACGGTTTCGGAAATATTTGACTTGTCCGGTTTAGCCCCGGTCTCCCCTAATTTATTTATTTTATGCTAGTTGTTTAAGACTTAAGTTATTAAAAAAGAAATTTTTTGCAGAAATTGAAAAAATTTAAGGTTTTGTATCAGAATTTGTAGTAATATTATAGTTTATGAGTTAAACAAAAGATACAAAAAAATTTAGAATATTCTTATAAATTGTAAAAATTTAGTTTTTTACAGTACCTTTAAGGGCATCCGGGAAAAATAGTGTTTTTGTGATCGCGCTCTCATTTAAAAAGAAAATAATATTCTGAGGTGGGAATTTTGGTAAATATAGATGAATATTTTGGGACTAGCGGCCCTCTCGAAATTTTGCAAAATTTTGATAAATAATAATTTAAAAAAATTGTTTAAACATAGGAAAAATGGGGTTTTTAACAGTTTGGTATCGCGCTCGCATTTTGAAAGGATAATATATTTCCGGTTCATATTTGGAGAGGTGATAGAAGAAGACTCACTGAGGAGCGGTTCTCTCCGTTTTTGCAATAATTATGCGAGGAAATTATTTTATTAACGATTTAAATTAAAGTAATTTGAGGTTGGAGACATTTTCGTAGTTCCAGTCGCGGCCACTGCCGAGAATTGGCGCCATCTCCTTGATCACTGACACATAGATCTGTGTGCTCGCCGTCATATTGTTTCCCACTTTCGCCAAAAATACAACTTTTATAATTACGTTTTTTAATATTTATTTTAAAAATTTCTTGCAAATGTCGAGAATATTCAAAATCAGAACGAATTCTCCTAATTACCCTCAAAAATTCGAACGAGATATCTCTAACTACTTAGAACTGAGACGACAGGGGGATAGTGACGGAAAAACTCTTTTTGGCGACAATTTTTCCCGGATGCCCTTAATAAAAATTTCTGACTTTTCTCTGAATGCTCTATGTCAGAATTTATACGCCCTTTTTGCACCCAACTACTCACCTAACCATGCATACAATGTTTTAGGCGTTAGTGAAATTTGAAGTTTAAACTCACAACTTTAGCTTTAAAATATTTCGAAATATATTTTCGAATTTTCTTTATTTTTAACATATAATTGGGCCTTAAAGGGGTATTCTGGTCTAGAAATTTAAAAAAATCGATTTTTTTGCATGTTTTTGAACTTTTTCCTTTAAAGAATATGTCCTTAAGTGGTTAAATATGGTTGGAGGCCTAAAAAATAGGCTTTTTCAAATTTTTGTTCTGATCAGGTTTTTGAATAAACATAAACAAATATTATAAAGACCAATTAAGCAACTCTTTAGGTATATTAAAAAAATTGTTTATTGACAAAATGAAACAAAATGGCGGCTTCCGGACGATAAATGTAAAGTGATGTTTAAAAATATTCCTTCGCTGCACGCAGTAGAAGTCTTCTGTACCATCATCTGCAAGCTTACCATTTTTTTCATAAACTAGACGAGTTTGTCTAGAGAAGTACACACCATTATAATTTTATAAAATTTTTTTAAAAAATGGCAGGACTTTGAAAAAAAATCGCTATTCAAATATGTAAAAAAAATAATTTTCCATGCTCTGTAAAAATCGTGTGTACTTCTTTAGATTATCTAATTAAAAAGTTGCATTAAAAATTTCAAGTCATTTGGATAAAAACTCTTCGAGTTCTACTGCGTGCAGATTTCAAAAATGTGGTTTTTAGAAAATCGCAGATAAAGTTTAAGAACAACAGTAAATACGTGCTATATAGATTGGTTGGTTAGTGTACAGTTTATGAACATTACACAGCGGCATTTATAATATAGTTTTGAAGTATATTCTTGACCGTCAATAAGCTATGAGCATACATATGACCGCGAGATTAAAAAAATGCCGCTTCAACGATATACTCGAAATTCGCTCTTTTAACATCTTAAAGTTGCTCTACAAAAACCAATTTTTAGAGCATTTCTGAGTTTTTTAATGTTTGGCCGTTATTGATTATTAATCTAGAAATGTTTTGACGCAATTTGAGCCAATAAAAAAATGCAAAAAAAATTCCAACCCGATTTAACCCATTACAAGAATTTTTTAATTTTCGAATTATTTTCGGAGTTACAGCGAATTTTGTTCCGTGCCTCCTAAACCGGTCGTGTGCATAGTGGAATGTTTTAAACACATCGTTTATTGGGGCAATTGTTGTGAAAGATTTTGATAAAACTTGTTACTCGGAGGTTTTTGGGGTCGCTGAATAAGAATCTGATGTCACTTCTCAAAAATTAAAAATAGTAGATCTAATATGGCTGACGAGATTTGTAAAAATCCATCGGATTCACTTGAAACTCGTTACTGGGTGGGTTGTCGGGATTGATAATTACGAATCCGATGTTCATTTTTCAAAACTTAAAATCGCGAACCCAATATCCTAGAGGTGACGAGTTTTAAGTGAATCCAATATCCAAATTTTTTTTTAAAAATGTTCGCCTATGTTGTATTTGCCAATTTGAATTTTTAAAAACTAACATCAAATTCGTATTCAGCGACTCCAAAAACCCCCGAGTAACAATTTTCAAGTGAATCCGATGAATTTTTAAAAATATCATCTGCCATATTGGATCCGCCATTTTGATTTTTTGGGATGTTCTGAATAAATTATGTATTGGGCAAATTGCCCTAGAAAGAATATTTTTCGAGTTACACGGAATAGAAGTGAGGAAAATATAAAAGCGTAGACTACTCACATTTTAAAAATTCTGAGGTGCTATTATGTGACTTTACACATCTGATTAACTTTTAGGGTTAGTTAAGCTTCCTTGTATTAGGAATGACAGTAAAGATACAGTAAGAGTTAAATAAATACGATTTAAGAGTCAAGTAAATGTCAGAATAGCAGAATAGCAATGTAAGATTAGGATAGAAGTAAATAAATCAATAATCTGATTAACTTTTTGAGTCAGTTAAGATTCCTTGTATTAGGAATGAGAGTTAAGATACAGTAAGAGTTAAATAAATGCAATTTAAGAGTCAAGTAAATATCAGAATAGCAGAATACTTGACACTTAAATCGCATTTATATAACTTTTAGTGTATCTTCACTGTCATTCCTAATACAAGGAAGCTTAACTGATCCTAAAAGTTAATCAGATGTGTAAAGTCACATAATGCACATGCAAATTCTATTGGAAAACATTTCAAATTACAAAATTATGTGACATTCACTCAGATTATTATTCATAACATCGTCAAGAAGTCTCACATCGAAATTTTTTGATAATATGAACAAGAGGATATTGTATTTAATAAAGTGAGTGAGAAATTAGCAACGAATTGTTGCTAGCATTTCTAAAAGTTTTACCAAATTTCTTATTTTTCACTTACCAGTGATAAAGAATCATAATTATATATAAAAAATTAGTAAATCCGTTCGAAAGTTTCACTTACTCTGCAAAAATTCTCTCGCACTACTTTTTCTTTCCAGTTTCTTTATAAAGAAAAGTTCATACCACACATGAGATTTTCCTGCAATGCAAAAACTGTACCACTTGATTTAAAAATTTATTAAAACTATTTGAGATAAGTTTTATTAAATTGTAATGTAGTTATCAATTTGAATCAACAAAAAAAATCCTCGAGTCTTATTCTTTATGGAATAGTTTTCATTTGGGAGTTTTTTTTCTATTTAATCTACTTTTTCCTTAGTGTATTAAGTTCTTCCTTTTTTATCGAGATATAAGAAAATATTTTTCTATAGTCATAACTTTGGTTTCTTTTTTCTTTTTTCTGCAGGTGTATAGAAGGTAAATTTGGCAATATATACGTATATAATGAGTATAAACGAAAGGGACAAACTTGGGTACCAATAACCGCATTAGAATAGTGATAGTATGCCTTGGCAACTATAAACCCGAAAGCGAAACTCATTTACCGAGCCAGAGGTGAACCTCTGGGATTTGGCGAATGTATTATATGGGGCTTGGGGGACCTTCGCTTAACGGAGCATTTCGCAATTCCGTACGTACGTATAGGATGTGTTCTGATGAAACCAAAACGTTATTATTCGTGGAAAATAACATTATCCCAAGTGGAAATGCAATACTGGCAAAGTTCTGACCCAGTACTGACTGACAGTATAGCAGTACTGACTCCAGTACTAAGTCAGTACTGGGAAACGCCTGGCTGGTAAGCATGTCCAGTACCGGTTTTTACCGACAGTCAGTACTAGATCAGTATTAAAATATTACTGGCGGCATAACACCTCCTAATTACTGATTCAGTATTAATAAAAATGTAAATAATTATTAGAATTACTTTTATTGAAATAAGTTTTTTAAACAAAATATTTTTCTTAGTTTCTTTAGTATCACTTTCTGTTTAATTGTACTAATGTATTTTATTACCTTTCCGTCATTTTTACATGAAGGAAAGATTATTTCGTATATAAGAGGGAATGATTAAATAAGAACAATGAAATTTATTTTAATGCATAAATTTATATGAAGTTTTCTTTACAAATCCCAATTTGGTACTGTCGATTTCATCCATCTCCTTATGAGACACCCTTTGTCTCAAGTACAGCGAGAGTAGGGATAAACTAAACAAATTTTAGGACATGTGCATTCGTCGAAATTACTCATCTTATTTAGAAAAATGAAACTTATAAATATATCGTATTGAGTATAAGATATAGTATATCTGTTTTATAAAATTAGTTTTAATACATTATGATTAAATGTTAATTTAAGTAGATGAAAAATTAATAAATGATAGAATATAATTAATAATTATAGTAAAATATTATATAAAAATACAATAATTATTCTATTAGATTATTACATATATAGTGATTAAATACTTTCATTGAAACAAAAGCATATTTCTCAAATTTACAGCATACTATGTTAATTTGAAGGTATTCCTTTTGAATCAACGATCAAAATTTTTTAATTTAACAGTATATGCTTTTGGGTCAATAACTATAGTTTTTTAATTTAAAAGCCTCAGTTTTATGATTAAAAAATTTGTACTTTTAGTTTTTTTAGTTGTTACTATCTATTGAATAATACCATACTGTCAAGTCAATTCTTTTATGTGGTTAAAGATATATCAACGATAAATTGAAAAAAGGAAATTTTTGTTCACATATTTTTTATTTACTATAATTAATTCTCACACCTTTAACACAACACTTCTTATATACATCTTTTTTAATTTTACACACTAACATATACATCTTTATTATTTTTTTCATTTCATTTTTTCCAACGACAAACACACACACATACACATTCAAACACACTTTATATTTTTTAAGTCTGAAAAATACGCTGTTCCCAATCGGCTTCTTAACATTGAGCACTTACTTTGTGGTTAAATACCATGCTCGAGATTTTTCTCGTGTATAAGGGAATTTATATTTAACTAGTCGTTAATTAATTAAAAGAATTTAAAAGATAATATTTTATATAAGAATGTCAAAAACGACAGGTTTAATAAACATATAAATATGTGTGGTTAAGTATTTCAATAAATTTAGCACTTGTCAATGTCTCAAACACATATAGAGTCCTTATTTTAATTATTTTATTTACTTAAATTAATGATTAAATTATTATTATTATTATTGTTAATAATTATTTAAACTTATACTATTGCACGCATGGGGAATCGAACCCTAGACCTCGAGGACGCAAGCCGAATACACATACCGCATAGCCACGCAAGTTTGGAAGCGATCGCGCTTAAACTTCCTTTTGAATTATGGGCCGTTGTATAAAGTGCTATAACAATATAAATTGACTGTATAATATTTATTTAGAGAAAAATATTTTGGATTTGCAATCAGATATTGAACACTTATATACTTGGTCCAATAAAAATAAGCTTCCAATTGATGTTAATAAATGTAGTGTCATTTATTTTAAAAGGCGGAAATTATCGTCTCAGATTACGTACAATTATAATCTTGATGACACAATAGTTCCAAGGGTCTCCGGGGTTCGTGATCTTGGAGTCACATTTGACAATAAACTGAATTTTAGCGATCACATTGATAATGTTGTGCGCAGTGCTAAAACTGCTCTTGGCTATATCACTCGTAACGCAATTAACTTTAATCATTTACGAGTGCTTAAGGTTTTGTATTTCGCCAATGTGAGATCTAATATGAAGTATTTGACTATAATATGGAAACCATATTTTGATGTAGACATTATGAGAATTGAAAGGGTGCAGAATGCTTTTTTACGTTTTGCAGCAAGGCAAACTGGAACTTATTATGATTTTTATTCACACGATTATACTGAACTTAGGAAAATGTTTGCGATACCAAAGATGGAGGTTAGATTTTTATACATTGATTTAATGTTTTTGTCCACTGTCCTGAAATTTTGTCGCGTATAGATTTTTTTGTTCCTACAAGACAATTGCGAAGTTCTCCCTTGTTTCGTGTCAATACTACTAGCTCCGAATTTGCGGAAAATTGTTTGTATGCTAGGATTTTTCGAGAAGCAAATTCAGTATCCAATAGATTGGATTTTTTTTCACACTCAATTGAAAGATTCTCAGCTGAACTGCGTGCTTTGCTCTACAGTAACAATAATTTAAGTGATTAAGCGCTCTTATGTATGATTGTTTGAATTGTTTTACTGTGTATATATGATTTATCAAATTTTCTTTTAATTATTATTTTTATAAATTAATTTGAGTACTATGTACTAAAGGGCTTTTTTTCTCTTTGTAGCCCGTTTACACATGAAAATAAATAAATAATAAATATATTGAATAAATAGATAAATTAATTCATTAATAAAAATAATTATAATTATTAATTTAATTATTTATTATTATTTAATTTTTTATTAAAATATTTTTAAAATATTTATTCAATTTATTAATAATATATAATAATACTAAAAATAATTTATTAGGGTCATTTGGGGTAAATTTAAACAAGGGGTAAATGTAAACAGTAGATGCTTCAGATAAATTTACAAATTTAAAAATAAGTTCGACGTCAATATTTTTACCTCAGCTCACCTACAAGATGTTCTGAGTATTGCCAATATTTTATTTTGACAATTGGCAATATCATTGTATAAGTTATCTTTTAATGCAAAAAAGATTGAAAATCAAAATTTTACTGTTTCAGTATTTTGTCTCGCATTTGCATAAAAATAAATTAAAAAATCTAACTGAAATTCTTCATTCTTCCTTATTAATGCCTTAACATAAATTGACTTTGATTTTCGTCAATTTAGTTTATAAATAATTAAGTGCTTACATTTACTCCGAGAATTTGAAAACTCGGGGTAAATGTAAACAGAACTTGAACTACACTTTAAAAGAAAATAATTGAATAAATTTGCTTCTTTTTCACAATTTTCACAATTCTTTCGTACCTCCTTCGTGTTAGTCAGTTGCAGTTATAGACCTGCATAGTATTGCATAGTGCATTTACTTGATTAGAATATAGGAAAACCGTTTTTCACAATTGTTAAATTAAACCCATAGGTACGCCAGATTTAAGTAAATTTAATCATTTTTTAAAAATATTATGTTTAGGTTCATCCGCTATATTGGATCCGCCATTTAAAATTTTTTTAATTTTCTTATGTTTGACCGCAATATTGAATCCGCCATTTTGAAATTTAAAAATTCGATTTTCACCAAGTTGAATAAAAATCTATTAAAATTTGTCCAAGTTATTCAAGTTTTTACATGACTAATTTTGTAATGGTTGACTGTTTATTTTGTATGATACATTTTTCTATACATCTACGAAGAATTTTTTTCAGTTTTTCCATCCCTTAAAACAGTAGTATACTTGAAATTACTTGTTTCTTAAACCTCGCTTGATTACAGTGGTGTTTACATTTACCCCGAATTTTAAGAAAATTGCAAAATTGCAAACAGTCAGTTATAGGCCATTCAGGTGCATCAATATTTTTTTGTACTTCATTAAATTTTTTTATGGTAGTAAAGTAACAAGTTTATGAAAAAAACCCGTCCATTTTACGTTTTTACAAAAAAACTAACGTTTTTGATGAAACATAGATATTTCGTTTACGTTTACCCCAAATGACCCTATATTATTATGATATACCTAATAATTAATAATAAATTAATTACATAATTAATGTTATTGTTGATGATGATTAATGTTTTTAAAAATCTTAGAAAATATTTTAATAATATATTAAACGTATATTTTAAATAAATAAATAAATAATACTTAATAAATCAATAAACTGTTGATTTAATGTTCAATGACGTTATAACAAATTTTGTTTTTTTAACTCCTTCGCAGTACTGATTTGGTGATAAGACAATTTTTTGCCAGTACTGTTTTTAATACTTTTTTAACTCCGACATAGTACTGACTGGGTTCCAAGAGTCAGTACCTGCGGTCAGTTCTGAGTCAGTACCATGCCACACTTTAACTTCGTCATTTCTCCGGACATTTCTACTTGGGTATGTTCTATACAATTATATACACTTTAACAAGTGATTGAAAATTTATTAACAAGTAGGTATATTTATAATAATACGGTAAAATTTATTAATTTAATTATTTATTAAAATAATAATAAAAAATAATTTTTATTTAAAAAATGTATATGGAGGTATATATATCCTACAGTTTTAAATAATATAAAAATTTCTATTAATAATACATCCCAGGCAGAAAAGTCAGTGGTGTGCTAATGCCTACGACCGGTTCGACACCGGCCCGGTGGTAAAGTCGGACAATAACCGGTGCCGGCACTGTGGTACCGGGCCGGTTCCTAAAAGACAACCGGCCCGGCACCGGCCCGGTAGTAACGTCGAACAATAAGTTGAAAAATTTTTTGTTGAACTATGTGCAAGATAAAAACTATATCGTAAATAACTGGTGAAACTATTCACGTAAATCTATATCGAAACGGTCTAGCTACTGTACAGTTTCACTTCATTAAGTGATTTATATTGTTAAACGTTCTAGGATCTGTATAGTTTCACTACATTAACTACTTTACGTTGTTCAACTATATAAATTCTGTCTAGCAAAACTAGATAATAAATAATATGAAAAACTTATATTTATCATATAAAATAAAATATTTAAATAATCAAAATCAGTAATTGTTTTGCATAAAAACAATATACACTTTTCGTCAAGTATTTCTACCCAATGGGAAATTGATCGCCTTTGAAAGCAGTCCCGCGCTGCTTATATTTAAAATTACTTAGGATAAGTTGTCGCCATGGCGCGCAGTTTTTAATAGAGTGTTTCAATTAAATTAATTCCTATTCCTGTATTAGACTAGTACTTTATTTTTTCATTTATTTTTTTAAACAATTTTTGTTATGTGTTGTATTAATAAAATATTAATTTCAGACATTGGTTCAATATTGGTAACCAAGAAATAACCATTCATAAATTTAATTTTAAAACGCTGGTAAATAATTAATATTGGTTATTAATATTGGTTCAATATTTGTTGTAAATGAACAACCAAGACTTTGAAATTCCGGCATTTGCCTTAGATGTACATAAATTGTTCTAGATCCACAATATAGTTTTAATACAGATTCACAGGATTGTTCTGATATAGTAAAACTATCTAGAAACTTGATGTTCGTAGCGTTACATTTCTAGACAGTTTCTATAACATTTCACAATACTGGAACTATACAGTAAATAGTAAAACTATACCGTTACGCTACAGATACGTGACAAATTTCCACACGGTATCGGTACCGGCACTGTGTACCGGGCCGGTTAATTCGATACCGTTTTTAAACCGGAAACGTAGTTATGCCGGCATCAAAATTAGTACCGGCCCAGCACCGGGCCGGTACTACTACTTAATACCGTTTTTACACCGGCGACGGAGTTTTGCCGGCATCAAAATTAGTACCGGCCCGGCACCGGCCCGGTACTACTACTTGATACCGTTTTTACAACAAAATTTTTTCATTTAAAATATTTAAAACTTTTTTGGATCATTCTGGAACCTAATTTAATGAATAATTTAATAATTCAAATTAATTTAATTTACTCTCTAAATCTAAATCAGTGGAATTTTACTGATTCTCCAGTGTATTTTATCACGTATTTTGAATAAGTGGTGTACTTATGTAACTGGATACTGAATGAAATTTTTTAACTGCTGAATCAATTGAATTTCACTGATTCAGTTTTAAAATAAAATAAATATATAATAATTAATTATTAATAAATTAAATTAAATAATTATCAGAATATTAATCAATATTTTTATTAATACTTTTGTTAATTTCTTCTTTCGTTAATAATAAAGTACTGTGTAAAAGTAGAATATTTTTTCAAAATAAGTGATTTAAATTTCGCGTAGTTTTTCGTCACGTGATATACATTTCCGTTTGTAGTTACTTCCTGCCTGGCCTGGCCACGCCACTCGTGCTGTGAAACACGTTTTGCACGGAAAAAAGTGTTGTATCGTTTTTAATCCTTTTTGTGTGTTGGTTAAAAAAATTCAGCTTTAAATTGTCCGGGAAAATCACTCAAAAATCCGGGAATTTGTTACTGCCGAATTACTAGACACCCTATAATAACTTTGTTCGTTTAAAATAATTTTGGTCAGGTTTTATCTGATTTATTGTTACACAATTTTTTTTACTACCGGCCCGGTATCGAGCCGGTGGTTTACCGGCTCCGGGCGGATATTTCCCGGGTTAACATTGTCGACTGGACCGGCACCGGTCTGGCAGAATTGCCGGTACTGGGCCGGTGTCTACATTTTCACTGGCCCGGTATCTTGCCGGTGTTGTGCCGGAAATAAACCGGTACGAAAACACTGAAAACAAGAACCGGCCCGGTACCGGGGCGGATATTTACCGGGTTATCAATGTTGACTGGACCGGCTCCGGGCCGGTGGTAATGCCGGTCTCACGCCGGCACCGGCAAGTCCGCCCTTGGTACCGGCCCGGTACCAAGCCGGTCGTTGATTTCTGCCTGGGATAATATTTAAAAAAATTAATCAATAATAATTTATTATTATATAATTAACATAATTGTATATTATTATTTATTAATAATTAATAATAAATGAATTAAATGTTTGATGTTATTGTTGATGAATGTATTAAAAAATTTTAGAAAATATTTTAATAGTTGATAAATGAAATGATGTTGTTACTAATAGTGGCCACGGTTTAATGTTTAATGCCATTATAACAAATTTTGCTTGTTCTTCAACTCCTCCGACATAGTACTGATTCGGTGTTAAGCCAGTTTTCTGTCAGTACTGATTTTAATGCTTTTTTAACTCTGACATAGTACTGACTTGGTTTGGAGTCAGTAAAGTCGCAGTACTTTACTGGTTTCGAGAGTCAGTATCATGCTGGTGTTGAACTCTGCCGTCCTGTTAATGAAAGTTGGTATTAGACATTTTTATGCCAAAAGGGGTTTTTATATCACTGTAGTTGTGATGGAAACAGCAATCTAGCTATAGTAATAATATTCATAAATAATAACTAATTTTAGAGATAATGAACGTTTAATTACTTAACTATCGTGAAATAATTTGAAAAGGTCGGTACTTGCAGGCAAAATGTTCGGTATGTGCTATTACTGCTTCAAAATGATGACGTAGTTACGAACTTTCCTTGAAACACAAGCCGTACTGGCTAGTACTGTCACGAAATGTGGTCTGACTTACATGGAAAACCTAATGCCAACTCTGCGGCAGTATTTCCAAGATTTTAAACTCAATTTTGGGCAATAATAAACATTATGTTCATAAATAATAAATATTTCTAAATCTTTGTAGCGCCGTTAAGTGGAGCATACAAAAATTTGTTAATACCAATTGTAATTATTTAATAACTTTTAATTAAAAGGCTGCTCTTATAACAAACGCGTTTCCTTAAATATCTTGAAATTGCCCTGAATGCAAGTACCGACTTTCTTCATCAGGACGGTAGAACTCCGTCCTACTGATGAATTTCTTTTATTTTTTACGATAAAATAGTTTTGTTGATCGAAACAAAATTTTGTTTAATTTAATAATTACAATTTTTGTGAACTATTAATTTACCAAATTTACATAATTTAAAATTGAAGAAAATTTTTGTAAAATATTAATTTACACAATTAACTTTAAAATATCAAATTGAGAAAAAAATAATAGGTAATTTACATAATTTACCTAATTTTACCATTATCCCTGATTTTCAGACATAATTTTGATTTGTTTCATGACCCTAAAGAAAATCCTATGATTCACTCTAAAAATTATTAGACACTCAAAAAAGTCCTAATACTTTTATTTACGAAATTCTTTAATTGTAAAATTATTCGAAAACATCTTTAACTTTATTCTTAAATAAATATTTAATTATTATTATTTTTTTATGAGTTAAAATTATTAAAACTTTCAATATAAGCTTTTTAGAAATTCAATAACTTTTAAGAATATTGTGACAGTAACTTCTTCAAAATTATTTTCATAATTTTAATCTAATTGTTATTTTTCAAATTTTTTAACTAAACTTTTACTTTAAATGAGTTATATTTAAAAACTTTGCACAAAACAATTTTAAATAATTTCAAAACTTGTTTAAAATGAAAACTAGTTCTAAAGGATTTATAATTAAAAATATGAAAAATTCAGATTTTCAAAGACTTTAATTTAGAACCTTTTCAAAATCCAATTATTCAGTGATGAGTTAATCATTTAAGAAAGCATTTGAATTATTGCGAAGAATTTTATTTTTAAAAATATAATTGATTTTTTCGAAAAATTTTCTGAACCCAATTTTAATACAATTTTTATAAATAATATTTCAATTCTTTTAAGGAATTCTATTAAATTTTGTAATGAGATGTATTATTTATGAAATTAATTGAATTATTGCGAAGAATTTTATAAAAAATTACTGTAAATTCCATTTTAAATAACTGAATTTCTGTAATTAATAATTAAATGTTTGTGTATTTTATAATTTTTTTAAATAGAATTCTTTCAAAGAATTGGATTAAGTTTTTAAATCAACATTATCGTGAAACGGTATTTCAATAGTCAAAATTTAAATTGTTAAAAATTATTTTAATAAAAATAAATTGTAAATTTATAGATAAATATTGAATAAAAATTGAAAATAAGAATAAAATTTAGAGAATGAGAAATAATATTTCAGTTAAATTTAAAGTGTGAGAAATTCAAAATAAGGTCAATAGAGTACAAATGTACTAAGAGATATTTGAAAACCTATAGAAACAGCACAGCTGATTCAAGGCCAAGGTTAAGAAAAAGATAAGAAATTTTCATAGTTGAAGAAATTAGAAATCATTTCAAGACAAGATAAATTTTATGCACAATTTATATAGAGTTAAATATAAGGATAATTTTTCATATAGAATTGCATATTTTGTTTTATAAAATTAGTATGGATTTTGGTAATTATAATTAAGTTATTAATTATTTAATTAGGTTTTAATAAAAAAAGTAGTAATAAAATTTATATTAATAAATAGTAAAAAAATTATTAAATATTATAAGAAAAAGTTAAATTGATAAAAGTATATAATTTGAAAATTTATTTAAATAATAAGAGATAAAATAAATTCAGAGATGGAAATAAATGACAGTTACGCAATAGTATTGTTGTGGGTAAACGGTAGACAATTTAGAGACAAGAGAGAGAGAAAATATATTTCTGTCCTTTTGAAAAAAATTTAAATATTATTGGTTGAAAGAGTATGACGCGTTATGAATTTCCGTGAATAGGAAGAGAGATAGTATCGCGAAATGGAAGTCGCGCGGATTTTTCGTATTAACCGGAAAAGATTAAGGGCGAATATTATTGTTATAGAAAATTCTAGACAATTCTAGAGAGTTCTAGAAGTTTCCATAGCGTCTCCAAATTGGTATATAAACAGCGAAATCGAAGGTCTCGCTCTCTCTTTTCGACTACTCTATCTACAAAGGTACGTGAGTATAAACTCTAAATTTGTACTTATAACACCCAGGAATTCGTTGTTTTACAACTTACTACCTGGTGTTGTAAGTATTAATTACAATATACACATATTATTTAAACAATAACACTGACATTGTTATAATATTGTATAACGCAGGAATTCGTTGTTTTACAACTTACGACCTGAACTTTACAAAATATAACTCATTAATATAAACATTTACAAATATAAAAAGAATACTCAGGAATTCGTTGTTTTACAACTTACTACCTGATATTTTTTACATAAAACTGATATTTTAAAATATTGTATAACGCAGGAATTCGTTGTTTTACAACTTACGACCTGAACTTTACAATATTTGACATACATTTACACATACATTTACAAATCGTAAAAATTACTCAGGAATTTGTTGTTTTACAACTTACTACCTGGTAATTAAACAAAAAAAATTATCTACAAAGTCAAGTCCTGGTAGATGTGTTGGGGAATTTACCAAGAAATTGGTTTACTACCTCATAATCTGAAACCTTAAGGGGTAACAAAAGCAAATCGTAAGTTTATTGAATATTCTTATGAGCTGCATTCATATAGTAATAGGCTATATCGACGTGGCAGTATGAAAGATTCAATAAATATTGATCCTAGTCCTCCAAATGATTATTTATAATAGGTAATAATTAATTCATTTGAATTAATTATTTTAGTTAATTTTTCAGAGAAATAAATAAATTTTATTATATAAATTAAATAAATTTTGATCATTTTTTGATATTATAATTTTATCATATCCAAAATAAATCAGAATTTAAAAGAAATTTATAATTTTAAAGAATATTTATTTATTAATAGATTAGTTAATTTAGGGAATAGGGAAAACTTGACCTTTTGTAGGCAGGATTTATAAAATTTAAATATTAAATTTTATTTAATTTTGATTTGTAGATTCCTCAAATTGGAAAATAATATACTTACTGTAATTATTGATAATACCGAGTGAAGGAGAAAAATACTTACTGAGGCGAATGAACATTATTATTTATTTTTATTTTGTTTATTACTGAGTCAATTCATATAGACCATAGCAACCGAACTTACAAAATTATTTATCTAAATAAACTATATCATAAGAAAAGATTTCTTTATAGTTAAAAAAATTGTATTAATTTAAATATAATTTATTAATTTATATTTTATAATTTTTATCCAACGAAAGAAAGATAACAAAATTATCTTATTTAGTAGTGGATAATTTAGAAAGAATAAAAGCTGAATTACCGAATAATTATTGGAACAGATTCCTTTAATTTGGTTACAAAGCGACATATTTTCTCAAAAATTAAATATAATATTTAATTAAAGAGAAATTTAGATTGTATAATTTCATTCATAAATTCTATTACTATATGTTGTCAAAACAGATCTTATCAGTTGATATAGTTTGGCGCGTGCCTCATTTTAAGAGGATCTTTAAATTTTAAAAACAATGTCCCTTTAAATTTAAACAAAGACATTCTTTCTATTCACATTACGTAAGAATGAGAAATATTTAATACACCTGTATAAAATATTTCTCATGTTTGAAACACGTGGATTTTCAGAAATTTACCGTGCAGTGGGCTTTTAAATCAAAATAAAGGAAAAATATATAGATATATACTTCCCTCGGTCTGTCAATCTACACGTATATGTTTCAATCGCAGGGCTTTTCTTTATATAAGAAGCAGGTTGGGCTTCTTTTGCAAGACGCAGACCTATGACCGGCCTCACCGCATCTAAAGCACGCAGCCGATTTGACTACTGCCTTACAACCTCTTTCTATGTGGCCTTAATCAAGGCCCCTATGACACCTTGTGACCATAACTTTCCTTATCTTGCAGGAGACGAAACGAACCCAATCTTAATGTGCCCGACTCTCTCCAGCTTATCCGCGTCTTGCTGTCTGGTGACCACGACAGCGAGCTTAACTCCTCGCTAGTTTGGTCCAAGGACCGTCACCATCCTGCTTTTTGCTAGTACCGTAGAAATTTTCTCTAGAGCATCCAATACGTCTTCTTTTTTTGTAAGGACATCCATATCGCGGAACTCCAACGTAGATCGCCGGTGAACGACGCTTTACTTGAAGTCCCTCTAATTTTGATAAAAAGATCTTCCTTTTTATTCGGTAGAGCTCTTACAACCCTGGTCTGGTTGGCCACTAGGTCAGCTTTTTCGCGAACCTTCCGCAGCATGTTGACAAATGTTGTTCCTTCAGCCCTTTTAACGATCATCGTTGTTCCTTGTTGTGGTTGTCTTTTTTTTGACTGAATTTGTCTTTGGTGCCAGTTTAGAACCATTGACTACAGTCTTTTTAGGAGTTCCTTTCTTCTTCTTCTTCTTCTTCTTCTTCTTTGTGTCCTTCACGAACTCAGGATCGCTTCTCTTTCGCTTCTGACTCTCCAAGACAACGTTTCTTAGCATTGCTGCGTTAAAACAGTCACGTCTTATCCTTCGGCCTTTGCGTGCTTCTTCTGACCAGGTTAATCCCTGATAGAACTTTTCATCCTTTTTAGCCGCTGCTGCATGCTTCTCCATCACATCCTTTATGAGCGATGTTATGCTTTTAAGTCTGTTCTTGATTGTCTTATTGGCATTCTTCTGGACTTCAGCATCTTGCTGACCTCTTCCTCTATTGCTAGAATGCTCGCTGCTTCTTTCTCCCGCAGCTTAATACGTTCCTTCTGATCTTCGTTGCAGCTTGCAATGTCATTCGCTGACGAATTACTGAAAAGACAGATACAGCTGGCCTGACTTGTGACGCTGCTCGTACTTCCTCTTATCTCCACCTTGTCCACGATGATTTGTGGCACTCCTAACGCGTTGCTGCCCTCCTGCATCATTGGGTCACTGGCCACCATCCTCACGCTCGAAAGTGCTTGACGGCCGGAACCCTCAGGTACTCTTGGTTTTTGAAGTCGTTCATTTTGTTCTTTCTGTTTGGTTGTCCTTTAGTGAAAAGCCCCGCTACTACGACAAGGTCTGCCGAACATATCCATCGCATCAGTCATGTGTGGGAGAGGATAAGCATCCAACCCCAGCACACCAATACCATCAAGAATGAGAAGCATGTCCGGGAGAGGATATGCATCCAGTTCTCCCAGCACATTAAAGATGTCGATGATGTTCGGCAGTGGACAACCATTGGCGGGGATAATTGAATTCTTGTGATAAATATTGTTAGATATTAAAATAATTGAATTTTTTGGAATTCAATTAATTATAATAATTAATTCATTAAATTTACCTTTAAATTTTTTAAACAATATTAAATAAAATATTAAAAATTTCAACTGATTTCAAAAGAATTAAAATTAAAACTTGAAAATAATATTTCATTAAATAATTTATAAATTATTAGTAATAATTTTTTTATAGTAGTTCAAGAATTAAGTTTTTTGAAAAGAAATGATATTGTCAGAAATAGAAAAAATTGAAAATTTGGAATTAGAATTCGTGGTTATTTTATAAATTATGAAGCAAAAAAATACACAAAAATTCAGAATTTACTTATGAATTCTAAAAATAAAATATTTTTCCAGTACTTTTAATTAAATTTCCTGACATTTACCTCTATAATTTTTCTTTTCCAAACTTATTCTTAATTTCCTTGACCTGTAGCGATCCTGTAAATTTATTTAAAAGCAAACATTAAATCACTAATTCAAATTAGTAAAAAATTTTCCCAATTTAAATTTGATGAGCTTTCAGAAAAACTGGGTGGAAATTTGTTTTGAATTAAACAAACATACATATAGTGTAAATACAAATAAAATGTAAAATATTCTCCCTATATAGTATCGAAAAATCTTGGGCAAACTTCCGTTAATGTAAAAAGATTCCTCCAGAAGAATTGCTGATTGCGCTGAGTTTTAAATATACCAGAGAGCGAGAAAACTGGTTTGAATAAAGAAAAGTTGACAAAAAAGGAAAAAAACTATGATACGTGCGAACGATAGGTTGTCAAGTATCTGAATTGGATGAAGAACAGAAAAATAATTCAGGGAAGAAACCCTGAAAAAATAGATTATTATTAAAGATTCGTAAGCAGATTTCTATTTTTTTCATATACAAAAATTAATTAATTGTTTCAATTTTTGAAAAATGTCTATTTTCTCTATTTTTTATCAAATGAATATTTATTCATTTGTTTCAGAAAATAGTGAAAAATATTTGATTTAATTAAAAAACGTTATCCCAACAATAAATGAATGATAAAATGTATAATGAAAAACGATACCTACAATTTGGCTCCATTTCTGATTTGTTCTACATTTTTTGGCATCAATCCGTTGCAATTTAATATTTTAAAGTTATATAAGAGTGTGAATTTGATTTATTTTCACGAAACTTAACGAGGTGTGAAATTATTATTGAACAAATTTTCGACTGGCTCGATTTATACATTTCTTAAAATACGAGAGACAAGAACATCGAATTATTATTTATACGATTTGTCTTCAAGTGTAATCCGTTATGGATAAAACAGGAAAACTCGGGGGAAAGTTTTTTGATCGATTTGCTAGCACGTTTCAAGGGTTGTTGACTGACTCGTTGAAACGGAAGAATCTGCTTGGAATAAATAAAATCGCTTACGAAACACACACTATAGTAAGTGCGCAGACTTTCCTCGAATATTCATCTACATAAATATTTATAATATACGAATAAGTGTTGAAACGATGAACAGAATTTTTCGAATTCTTATTTAACTGAATTTTATTCTTTTTTAATTTTATCAATTTTTTGTAATGCTAATAATAAGAATTTTCTTTTACAGTGCCGCTCAATAACTTTTGCCCACCCTACAGCGATTGAAGGTTTTACAAAACGTTTTGTTTTTTTACTATTGAAGTTACACAGCTCCAAAAATATACTTTGAAAGCTCATTTCCTCAGCTTTAACACTACATAAAATCGAAATTAAAAAATAAATTTTTATAATGAGTAAATATTGTTATTGCAAAACAAAATTTTTAGTTTTTTTTTCATTTTTTAATATGATACAGTTGAGGAGTTTCATATGAGATTGAGGGGTCAACTCTCGGATTTTTTTCAAATTTCATTTTTTAATAGAGTTTGTTTGCCTATGTAATTATCCCAAATATTAATTAAAAATATTTAATATTTTGTTAGATATTTGCATTAACAAATTAATGCAATATTTTTTTTCAACTTGAATAACTTTTTTATTTTTGCTTATAGAAAAAAGTTGTCTGAATGTTTTTTGTTTAGAATGAATCAAATTTTTTGGAAAAAAATTAATTAAATAAAAATTAACTTTTTTAGTAAATTTATTTAAAAAATAAATTTGTTTTTTAATATTTAAACCTGTTATCGGCCTTCAATCAAGCTGAAAAAAAAGATAAATATTGCTTACTATACTACAAAATAACATGCCAAATTTGGCGAACACGTTATTTTTTGTTTTTGAGAAAAAAATTTTCAAAAATTGAAGTGCAGGTAGCGAGCCGACTTAGCTGACGCGACAATGACTCCTGAGACGAAAATTTCCGATTGTCGCGTCAGCTAAGTCGGCTCGCTACCTGCACTTCAAGTTTTGAAAATTTTTTTCTCAAAAACAAAAAATAACGTGTTCACCAAATTTGGCATGTTATTTTGTAGTATAGTAAGCAATATTTATCTTTTTTTTCAGCTTGATTGAAGGCCGATAACAGGTTTAAATATTAGAAAACAAATTTATTTTTTAAATAAATTTACTAAAAAAGTTAATTTTTATTTAATTAATTTTTTTTCCAAAAAATTTGATTCATTCTAAACAAAAAACATTCAGACAACTTTTTTCTATAAGCAAAAATAAAAAAGTTTATAACGCGACAATGACTCCTGAGACGAAAATTTCCCATTGTCGCGTCAGCTAAGTCGGCTCGCTACCTGCACTTCAATTTTTGAAAATTTTTTTCTCAAAAACAAAAAATAACGTGTTCGCCAAATTTGGCATGTTATTTTGTAGTATAGTAAGCAATATTTATCTTTTTTTTCAGCTTGATTGAAGGCCGATAACAGGTTTAAATATTAAAAAACAAATTTATTTTTTAAATAAATTTACTAAAAAAGTTAATTTTTATTTAATTAATTTTTTTCCAAAAAATTTGATTCATTCTAAACAAAAAACATTCAGACAACTTTTTTCTATAAGCAAAAATAAAAAAGTTATTCAAGTTGAAAAAAAATATTGCATTAATTTGTTAATGCAAATATCTAACAAAATATTAAATATTTTTAATTAATATTTGGGATAATTACATAGGCAAACAAACTCTATTAAAAAATGAAATTTGAAAAAAATCCGAGAGTTGACCCCTCAATCTCATATGAAACTCCTCAGTTTCATTGTAAATCATCACAATTTAAAGACAGATACAATGCCGGCCAAAATTGTCAGTCCACCCATTTTTGAATAAATAAAAAAAAATTTTTTAACATAAAATTTATGAAAACTAAAATTTTTTTTGGTTAATGTTTTCAAAGACGATACAATTTTGAAAATAATAAGACCTCACAGAAGTCATTTGATTTTTCAAGATATTCTTTAAAAATCGTCATTTTTAATGTTTTACAAAAATTTGAATAACTTGTAAAATAATAAACGCTTTTTAATAATCTTAAGCTTATTTTAAAGGTCATTTTATACGAAATAGGAATTACTTATAAGCGTTAACCTGTAATTTTTTTCTTGGAATAAGCATGACGTTAAGGTTGGTCAAAAAATTTCGAAAAATTTGAAATAATATTATTAAAAGAAAAATAATTTGTAAAATTTAAATAAATTTTTGTATTAAATTTTTTTGAAAAATCTGCATCATATCATGTTTTATATATGTTCTAGAATAATTTTTAGTACAAAAAAATTATTTCAAATTTGTCCAAATTTTTGTCCAAGTTTGACGTCATGCTTATTCCAAGAAAAAAATTGCTGGTTAATGACTATAAGTAATTCTTATTCCGTAGAAAATGACCTTTAAAAAAAGCCTAAGATTATTAAAAAGCGTTTATTATTTTAGAAGTTATTCAAATTTTTCTAAAACATTGAAAATTACGATTTTTAAGAATATCTTGTACAAATTTTGGCCAAAAGACTTCTGTAAAACAAGTGCTTGAAAGAGAACCGTCAAAGTTGATATCCTTTTAAATTGTTTAAATTATCTAAATAAAAATCCAAGAGTCTTACTAGCATAATTTAATAATTTAATATTCCTTAAAAAAATTTGATAATTATGCCGGTAGTACATCTCAAAAGCCGTTTACAATAAATTAATTAAACATACACTGATTACACAAAATTGTCTACTCTTTTAAAATAAAATATTTGCAAGGTTGCAAATTAAAAATTTCTATATTTCTAATAACAATTTTATAAACAATTTTAATTATTTATGTGTTCTATCCCTCCAATTGCAATGAAACTCGTAGGAAGTGCACTCAGTAGTCTCTTCTTAAAGTCAAAAAAAATTTTTTGTATTTTTAATTTAGAATGAAGATAACAAATTTTTTATTAAAAATGCGCGCCAACACCACAGAGGGAGAAAGTTGATTGTTATGGAAAATTCAGTCTAGAGGATACAAATATTATTTGTTTTTATAATTTTTTTTGTAAATGAAAGTTTATAATATTGCGCACCGATCAGATCAAATCTGATATCTTAACTTAACGAAATATAAAATATAAATTAATATAAATATTAATTTGTTAATTAATATTCAGTACACTGAGAAAATTTTTGTTTAAAATTTTGTCAAAGTTGGTTAAAACGGCTAAACATGGGCATTTTGAGAAAGTGTAATATTTTCTTATGTGGTTATTGAAATACTTTTTAAAAAGAGTTTTCAATAAGTAATAAAAATATCATTTAATCATTGATCATAAAATGATTTACTTTTTGTAACACTTTATGCTGTACTTGGTTACATAGTTGTCTGCGTGTGTCACAGTTTACCCAAAAGTTGGGAAAAATAAAGGTCCTAACCTCTTCACAGTATAGTTACGTGGTGGGACCTTCATTTTACCCAACTTTTGGTCAAACTGTGACACACGCAGCCAACTATGTAACCAAGTACAACATAAAGTGTTACAAAAAGTAAATCAATTTATGGTCAATGATCTAATGATCCTCACATTACTTATTGAAAACTCGATTTTAAAAATGTATTTCAATAACCACATAAGCAAAGATTAAACATTTTCAAAAAGCTCATGTGTAGCCATTTTAACCAACTTTGACAAAATTTTAAACAAAATATTTTCTCAGTGTAAATTTTTTTTTCTCCTTTGTTCATATATATTGTTAAAAAAATTTTTTTTGAACAGTTTTCAAAATTCGATCGCCACAGATCAATGCTCAATTTTATAAATTTTTATATAAAAAAAATTATTATAAACAAATAATATTTGAATCCTGTAAACTGAATTTTCCATAATAATCAACTTTCTCCCTCTATAGAGTTGGC
This sequence comes from Leptopilina myrica (nomen nudum), assembly GCA_032872475.1. Taxonomy (NCBI): domain Eukaryota; kingdom Metazoa; phylum Arthropoda; class Insecta; order Hymenoptera; family Figitidae; genus Leptopilina; species Leptopilina myrica (nomen nudum). The sequence goes on from CM065467.1 coordinate 13,618,617, forward strand.
GCGCATTTTCTAATAAAAAATTCGTTATCTACATTCCAAATTTAAAAATACAAAAATTTTTTTTGGGGCTTCAAGAAGAGACTACTGAGTGCACTTCTTATGACTTTCATTTGCAATTGGAGGGTAGAATACACAAATAATTGAAATTGTTTATAAAATTGTTAATAAAAATATAGAATTTTTAAATTTACAATCTTGCAAATATTTTCTTTTAAAAGAATGAACAATTTTGTGTAATCAGTGTAAGTTTCATTAATTTATTGTAAACGTAGTATTTTATTAATGCACAAACAATAACAAAAATTTAAAATTTCTAAAAACTGTTAAAAGTGTTTTTTTGTTTTGTTGTGAACTACCGATTTTCATAAAAGTTTTAACATTTTAGAAAATCAATAAAATTTTTTAACACAGTTGAGCTGGTCTGACCCAATTTCATACCAGAAGAATTTAACGAAGTTTAAAAAAATATTCCATGTTTTGTATTGATATTTGATACTTGATATTTTATTGATTAGCACTCTTTTAGAAAATACGATATAAGTTCTTTCAAAATTTTTTTTCTCCACTATTATCATAATTTTCTCAAACCTAAGTATATAAAGAAGATTTCTAAAGCATAGTTGAATCGATTTATTCGTTTGGTTCTCTGAAAACAGCAAATTACTAAAAGGTACCCCATTTTGCCCCACTCTCCCCTATTTCTTGTAAAACTCATCCATGGATTAGAATGGTCATTGTGATAAAAGAAAGAACAAAGAAATTAATCATTACTATAAATAAGATAACAATTTTCAAATGTTAATAGCTTTAAAATTTTTAATGTGCAATATATATTATCATAATTTATGTTTTGTTTTATCAATTAAAACTTATAAATTGAAGATTACTCTTTAAATTTGAATTAGTAAAAATGTTTACTAATTTGAATTAGAGACTGACTTTTTGCTTTTGAATTAGTAAAATTTACTAATAAATATTCATTTTTACTAATTTATTAGTAAAATTTACTAATAAATAGCCATTTTTACTAATTTTATTAGTGAAATTTACTAATAAATAGTCATTTTTACTAATTTATTAGTAAAATTTACTAATTCAATAGGAAAACGTCAGTCACTAATTCAAATTAGCAATAATTTTTACTAATTCAAATTTAGAGAACTTTAGTTTATATGGTTTATCCTACATCACAAAAATTTCAATTTCTGTCAAATGTGGAAAAATTCCATGGCCCGGTCGGGTCCCCAGCAGGGAACCAGGAACCAAATATTAAAACAATACTTGCAACATTTATCGATAACACAAGCCTGCAAAGAAATAAAAATTACCGTTGTCAGAGGTCGTGAAGTGATTTCCCGCAGTATTTGGTGCGCTGAATTGAATTTGACTCATATGACAAGTCTCTAGCACGTCGGATTTACCCGGTAGAAATTTTCGAAAACAGCGAAATTCAGCGCACCAAATACTGCGGGAAAGGACTTCTCGATCTCAGACAACGGCAAATTTTATTTTTTTGCAGGCTTGTGTAATCGGTAGAATTAAAAAAAATAATTAAAAAAATGTATTAAAATCATTTGATAAAAAAGATAATTGAAAAGAATTAAAGTATTTATTGTACTCTCCCTGCTACAATCATGCAGGGTTCGAAGATCCTTTTTACATTCCTTTCTTAACCTAACTTAAACTATTACAACGTCGATATTCTGCTTACTTAAAACTATCCTCTTATTATTAATTAATCTTGTCTATCTATATTAAATCTATATCGACCAGTGCCAGGGCTTCCGTTTCCAGGGGGTCGATTCTGTAACTTTCCCACCTTCCACTCCCACTTTCCACCTTCCACTTTCCACCTTCCACTCCCACTTTCCACTCCTATTTCAATTTCCCACCTGCCTCTACCACTTCAACTTCCCATTTTCCACTCTCACTTAAACTCCCCACCTCCTACCTTCCACTCCCACTTCCCACCTTCCACTTTCCACCTCCCACTTACCACTCCCACTCTCACTTAAACTTCTGACCTCCTACTTTCCACTCCTATTTAAATTTCCCACCTGCCACTACCATTTCCACTTTCCACTCTCACTTAAACTTCCCACTTTCCACTCCTACTTCAAATTCCCACTTGCCACTCCCACTTCAACTTCCCATTTTTCACTCTCACTTAAACTTCCTACCTCCCACTTTCCACTTCAACTTCCGACTTTCCACTCCCACTTCAACTTCCCATTTTTCACTCTCACTTAAACTTCCTACCTCCCACTTTCCACTTCAACTTCCGACTTTCCACTCACACTTAAACTTCCCATTTTCCACTCCCACTTAAACTTTCGACTTGCCACTCTCACTTTCCACTCCTACTTCAACTTCCCATTTTCCACTCTCACTTAAACTCCCCACCTCCCACTTTCCACTCCTACTTCAACTTCCCACTTGCCACTCTCACTTTCCACTCCCATTCAACTTCCCACCTTCCACTTTCTACTTTCACTTCCACTCCCACCTTCCATTCTCACTTCCAACCTTCCACTTTTACTTCCCACTTCCACATTTCAACTCTCACTACCCACTCCTTCTTCAACTTTTCACTTCCACTTTTCTCCTTTCACTCTTACTGTAAACTTTCTACTTCCCACTTCAACTTCCCACCTTGTACTTCCTACACTCATTTCCCACTCCAACTTCCCACCTTCCACTCTCATTTCCAACATCCACTCCCACCTTCCAACTTTCACTTTCTACTCTCACCTTCTACTCCCACCTTCCACTTTTACTTCTCACTCCCACTTTATATTTTCCACTCTCACTCTTATTTTCCTTTCTCACTTGGTGAGTTTTTGGGTGTATTTAAATAATTTATTACAAATTTTATGCGTATAACAAATTTTATTATTTAACGCACATTGTAGAGATGTATACAAATTTCTATGTCTTTAAAATATTTTAAACCGTTATTAATTTCAAGTGATTTGATTTTGGAAAAAAATACAATTTTTAAGAAAGAGAAATGTAAAAAGAACAATAAAATAAACAAAACTGGTAGAGGTGTGCATAAAGTTCGAAGCTCGATCGGGTATTTTCAAGATTTTCATTTTTTGAGCCGAGCCCGAGCCGGTCTCGATGAATCGGGTACCCGAATTCACTTGAGTACTCGAGTGAATTCGGGTACTTAAGAAAATTCAAAATTTTCTACATTAATTTTTAATTATTATTTTATAGTTTAGGCCAAGAATCCAACTACAAAATTATAATTATATTGAAATCCAAAAACTTAACCATAATAAATTAATTTTTAATTAAATTTTTTAAAATTTAAATGCTCGAATCACATTGAGTAGGTATTCTAAATTTCGATTACCCGATATTTCAACCCCAACTGGGACTCGACTCAGCTCGAAAAAATTGCGGCCCGGCTTGGCTATTCGAGCTTTTCTGCACACCTCTAAAAATTGGAGATATAACATCTACGCAAAATACTCTCGGATGATTTGATTTCGAACGTCTTCATTTCCGTCAATCTGATTTTCGTAATTGGGATTCTGTTCTCCCTGTTCGTCTTCCTCAGGAATATCCATAACAACATCTGGTAAGCGATAATGCTTACAAATATTGTTTAGGACGCAGCAAACATTTACTATCTTTCCTAAGCAAATCAAAAGAATTCCATATTTAGATACATATAGGGGTGATCATTCTAGAAAGAAAGGACCTTATTCCGTTTTCGTAAAATTCAATGTTATAATATTATATTTTTCAATCTAAAGTTTCTCCGTATATATAATTAAGTAACTTGTTTGACTTTTTCATATTTTTAACATTTATGCATTTATCAAATTTTTGTGAACACAAATAAAATTAAACAAAGAATAAATAAAACTATTTTAAGTAATTTTTTCAAAGAATTAATTTTAATAAAAAAATTATGTTTGTTTTAAATCCATTAATTTTATACCAGCAATTTGTGGATGGTAATGCAATGCCCTTTCTTTTCTTAGACATCGGAATCTTGCTTTCAAATCACCTATTGAATGTTCAACTTTTGATCTTGTGTACCTGAGGTTTCTGTTAAACCTTTCTTCTGGTGAATTTGGTTTTGGATTTCGTACTGGTGTAATCAACACAGAACTACAGCCGTACCCGGAGTCTCCTAATATTTTTGTGTATTATAGTAATAAATTCCCTGGGGCAAACAATATTACAGTAATATTTCTTTAACATAATATTAATTTTACAGTAATATTGCACTTTAATATCTCTCTAATATAATCTCATAATAATAATAATAATAATAATAATAAAAGGATATCCATATTATTATATGTTAGATTTTCATTTAAGATACAAAATACAATATCCTAAGGATGTTTTAAGGATATCCCGGAATAGCTTGTTACTGTTGAGACTCCTAACCATGTTATTTATAGAAACTAATTGTAAAAGTATAAAGTATCATTTTTACTACCTAAAAGCCAAAATCCTCTCAATCCTTGAGCATATTTATGATTCATGAAAGCATATAACATTGAATTTTTGTAAACTCTGGAATCGTGTGACCTACCACCATATCTTGCACTTACAGACAATATTTTATTGTCAGCATCACATACCTTTCGTCATAATAATATTAATAATAATATGTTTGAACTAAAAATATATTATAATTGAATTAAACGTAATTTTTATTAAATCAATCTTATTATGTCATTACATAATTTATTCATTCATCAAAATTCTTATGTTTAATTAAAAGATAATTTTTGGTTGACTATCGAACAAACATAATTATGTTTGATTCAAATATATTGTTTTCTCAGTGTATAAAAATATGTTGAATATAGAAAAATCGAAAAAATTATAATTGTTATTAATTACTATTATCAAGCTTAATTCAATAGTATTTTTTGGGGTTTGTGATTAAAATTTTGACGTCAAAATAATGCAAGTCATAATTGTATATCCAATTCATCTAATGTTTTTCAATTGAAAGAATTATTAAAAATTGAGATGTTTTATGATAAATATTTTATGATAAAAATTATATCGCAGGATGTCAAGAAATGTAGGTAAGTCATCTATTATACGATACTATCACTATGCTTCTGGGTAAAAGCTTAGGTGATAAAAAGTTTTATCATTTTACTTTTAGATTTGAATTAAATATACGTTTTGAGTAATGTAAAGATGAAAGTTAAGAAGAATGTCTATGTTTATTTAATTAGTAGTTTTTCCTAGTAGGGGAGAGGGCCCCAAGGTGGTCAGGGCCCTAAGGTGACCAAATTTTCATAAGGTGACCACCTTATGAAAATTTTTGTATATTCGTTAGAATCTTCAAATGTTTTTGGTTATTGTTAATATTTTAAAAGACAAAGATTTTAATAAAGTTTTCAGGTAAGTAGTCGTATGAGTCTCTTTGTAACGTGAACGTCGTAAAATTTCTGTTTTTAAATGATCGAGAAATTTTTTTCTCAGGGTGTTAAAAGCATAAAAATTGGCTATTTTAAATAAGTAAAAATCGTTATAATTATCTTTATATATCGTATAATAATATTCCAAATGAATATAATTAATATTATGTTTTAAAAAATTTTTTCATTAACGTTTAAAAAATTAAATATTAAATATTTAAAATTAAATATTAAATAAACAACTTAATAATACGTTTTTTACATTTTTTAAAAACTTTTTCAGTGAATTTTTGTATGGTGACCACCTTAGGGCCACTTTTTTAAAAGTCGAATTTTCAACTTGTTTTAAAAAGTGCCATAACTTTTTTTTATTAATGAAATGAAAAAAACTTTATGATAGGAAGTTAGGTAATAAGACAAAGTTCCAAACGCCATATTATTGACCTCTATGTACATTTGAAATCAACAATCGTTTAAAAGATGGGTGACCACGTTAGGGCCCTCTCCCCTAAAAATTAATTATCGGCTATTTCATGGTTGGTAAACACCGTTTCAAATGTATTAGTAAAAATAAAACCCGTCGAAGACAAGTCCGACAGCTAGTAATATTTATAATAATAATATTAATAATAATATATTTTAATAGTAAATAAGTAAATATATACAATCATTGTATTTAAAGAATGGAATCCTTTCCGGCAAAAATATACTTCTTCAATATCTTGTTTTGGTGGTGTAATAGCGATGTGGGTACCATCAACTACTCCTACTACTCCTGGAAATCCAAATTTTTCTAGAAATCTAAATTTTACAAAGTATATATTACATATTATTTGTCAAGAAATGTTAATTATATTAATTGTATATTGTCTTATATTCTTGTGTAACAAAAAAATTGGTTTTAACACAGTTTATATTTAAATATTTTCATATTAACGATTAACTTTCTAGGATAGGACGTCCATAGTATATCCTAGAATATCACTTGATATTAAAGAAGTTAAAATATAGTATTGCCGTGAAAAGTAAAAAAACGGAAGTAACATTTTTGGCAAAATTGATTTTTTGGTATCATTGGATTCGTTGAAAGAATCTGTATCTAACTGTGTAAAAAGATAAGTAATTTGAATCAATTATTGCATAAATAGTTTGTATAAAAATAATAAAAATCGGGAAAATGACGAATTTAATAGCCCCTTAAGTGACTTAGTGTATTTTTGCATTTTTTTCAGTTTCAACTCCACAAGTAAATTTTTTGTATTATCATTTAAATTTTTATTATATATACTGAAATTATAGGCACGGTTTTTCTTGATTTTCTTTGTTCGAACAAAATGTCACTTAACTTTATTTTACTTTGTACGGCAGTTGTCTTGTAATCTTCTATGTTTATTAAAGTTATAATATGGTAACAAATTTTCTTTAAATAATAATAATCAATAAATAACACATTAAATTTATTGAGTTAGTTCATATTTTGACTAATCAAGATGCGACAATTGAAAATCAATTCGTATACCTATTGCTTACTATTTCCATTTCTTGACGAGTTGAAGGAAATTTTATCCATCTGTTCATTAAATGCTGCATAGCATTAATAGTATTGCGAATTGAACGACTAATTGAAGTTTGGCTCATAGAAGAATGAATAGAATTACCAACTCTGCGTTGATAAGATCCAGAAGCTAAAAAGTCTAACGTCGCAAGTATCTGAAATTGATATTACTTAAATTTATTAATTTATTACTTAAATTGATATTACCCAGCAAATTTGTGATATTGTGTGTTTGGTTTGGAAACATGTGTTTTGCTTAAAATAGCTCGTGTGTAAATCTTCTGCAAGTCGCCTTAACTAAAATTTAGCGCCAATCTTCGCCCAAACTGATCTTCACAATGTTTCAAAAATTACAATATAAAGTAGTTCAGAGAAATGCATAATTACTTTAATAATATGCTGGACTAATATAAGTCAATAACTGCAACTACAAAAAGTACAATTAATTTTTTTCATTTAGTGTATTTAATTAAACTGTAAGTCAATCCATTTTGGCCACAACTATGATTTTCCAAAATGAAGTTAAATTGAGTTTACTATTAAAAGTTAATCATTGTATTAAAAAGCTACGTGTATTTCTCTAGCAATTATAATATTTACATGTAAATGTACTAAGTTTGGGATTTCTTAACTTTGGGATTTTATTGGGATCACCTTAGCAACCAGTTTGGGCGTTGTCTAGGTTGCCTACTTGGGACACCCAGTTGTGGCTAAATTGGCTTTAAATCAAGTTTTCCACATGGGAAACGATAAACGCACTAATTTTAATGGGTAGTTGAATAATGTCTTGCATTGGTAGTAGTTATTTATGAACGCGCTGTTCTTAACGTAAAAGGTTAATATATTCTGGTTTTTCCTATTTTACTTTTTTATTTATATGTTTTCCATGGTTAATTAAAGTTAAATAACAATTTTTAAAATAAAAATTTTAAAGAAAACATATTTATAGAAAATTATAATTATATTACAATTATGACAATTTTAATACTTTTGGCACCTGCTCTAAAATATTTAATTTGATTAAAAAATCATAACTAACAAATTCTAAACTTTAAATTTTGTCGACATGATTTATTTTCTGTTCCTCTCGAACAATTGTAAACTCTAATTTGAATCACTGCAGCAAGAATGAAAAAAAATTTTAACCTGTAGATGTGATGGAATTCCTGTACATCTTTCTTTTACTGGCATAAACGGCCTTGTTTCTTCAACCAAGTCTCGAGTTGCAATTCTTGATAAACTAGTTTTTAAAATTATTATTAAACATAATTTTCAATTTTTAAGTCATATTGAAAACAATAAATTTTTTTACTATTGACTAAATTAAAATTAATGTTTTATGTCAGAATATCAATTTTTTTTAATTACAATTATTAATTAAAAAAGAAATGTAAAAAATAATAGAAAATTATAAGAACGATATGATAAAATAAATAAATTAGTGTATAAAAATTAAAAAATAAAGAATTGTATGGAATTTTTAATTGCTTGCCGATAAACTCTTCTAAATTCGTTTTCTGGTAATTCAAAGGGATTATTTTGATCTCTTAAACGCCGCCGAAAAAGAATTAAATTTTGCTTTCTGTTTTCATTCTGTCGTTGAATATCTAAAAGCAAAAAATATTCTTCCATTTTTTTAAGTATGAATAAATAATTGTCACTATTTTTATGACTGAAAATTTGTACGATTTTTTAAATCATAAATAATTAGCCTGAAAGGATAAATTCATTATTATTTAAGGACTGAAAAACAGTAATTAATTTACCTTTAGCAAATTTATATATCTATTAATCTAATATATTGACATTAACATTTTAAATTACAATTAAATTGCAGATCTTTTTATTCGAAAAAAGATAGTAAATCTTTAAAAATTATAGTATTTATTGAATAAAAAAAATTACTTTTAATTAGTAAGTTATTTTTAAATAACTTACTTATTACTTAATTATTGTTTCTTAAATAACAAAATATTTGTTTTTTATTTCTTCAATAAACTATGCTTATAAATTCTAATTCTGTGACATTCAATGCGATTTAATTTTTTTGAAGGCATATTTCTACTATATGAAGTTGTATAATTTTAATAATCAAATATAGTGTATTTGTTTCTTTGCGTGCGTTAAATGAAATTGACAGTTATTATTATTTAGAAGGAATCATTTAACCTAGACTCAACAATATTGAAGAATAAGAATATTTGTCAATAATTTAATTTGATGAGAAGCAACTGCTAAGTATGTAAAATACTGTAATAATTTATTTTAATCTTTTAATTGACAATTAACAAAAATAAATTTTTTGGTAATCTTATTTATAGTTAATATTTTTATTTCGAATAAAAATGTCGACCAATATGTCTGATTTACAACGGGAAATATTGTTACGCTTCATGTCGAAGAATCGCAGTTTGGCGATTAATGATAAGGGGAAAATTACTGTTTCGAATCAGGTTTGATATTTTATGAATTAAATAATGTTTTTTAACCTACCTTTTTTCCCTGAAATTTTGAACACTCTTGATCAGCACCCTTTCTTATGACCATATACACTGCTGTAATATTGCGTCAATATAGTAATAATTTTAAAAATTAAGAAAATATCTTTATTTAGAAAAAATTATGGAACATTCTAACCACTGTATTGAACATGGATTCGGATGGTCAAATCAATACATTAGAATCGTGGATGAAGGTAATATTAATATTTATCTTTTTATTGTTACATCTGAAACGTAAATAGTAAACTTTTTATATAAAATAATTTATATTATAAATAAATGTTAAAATTATTATTCATTTCTGTAGAAAATTAAAAGAGGACACTTAATTGTTTCTGTAAAAATAAATTATAAATTGAAGTATTACTTTACTTTCTGTCAGGAAAATTATAAATTTTTTAAACTATAAATTTATATTTATGTTAACCAAATACATATTTTTCAATTAAAATAAACGACTATTAAAAATGACAATTAAATAAATCATACTATTTATTTGTTACTCAGTGTTTTTACAATATTTCTATTTTAAAATTCCACAGACTTTTCCCGGTTTTACATTTATAAAAATAAAATCAAGTAATAGTGGAAATCTTTCATGAAGAATAATAATTTGTAATTCCTGAAAATTTTTCTTTTTTAAATTCTTTATAAAAAAAGTATTAAAAATTTTTTTAAAAATAAAATTCAAAAAAGTTATAATAAAAAAAATTTAATTTCAGTTATTGATATTAAACAAAAAAATCAAATTCGTAATTGTTAATCTCATTTTCATAAAAAATAAGTCTCATTTTCAATTCGATTGAAATTTCTTTACCGATATATTGAATGAACTCATTGACAAAACTCGAATACTAGAGTAATTTGAGACCTAATTATATAATGAAAAATAAAAAATATTATTATACAAGTAAAAATTCAATTTAATATTGTAACAACATAACCTTTAGATTTGGAACAAATGGAAGAGTGAAATTAAGTTGAAAATTCGAGACGAGGAAAAGAATTTGGAAGCAACGGGTGGTGGATCGCCAATTCCGATTGAATATGAATATTTAGACGATCAATTTATGATTCTTCTCTCAAAAGATAAAAAGTAAATTTTTGTCTAATACGATTTCTTATTACTATTACTATTATTATTATTATTATTATTATTATTATTATTATTATTATTATTATTATTATTATTATTACTATTACTATTAATATTAATATTATTATTCCTATAAGTTGTGATTTAGTCCTCCCAAACCCTAAAAGTTGGGAAGTAAATGCTTTGAAGCAATTAATGTCAAATGAAGGCATAATGAAAAAGAGCAGTTTGACAGAAATAGTGAAAGTGAGTAATTAGTAGTTTAAAACAATTTAATTAATTTTTTTATAAAATAAATTTTTATTTACATATATAATTAAAATAAATATGAATTTTTCTGTAGACTAGAAACTCTAAGAAAAAAGTTACATCTAACGAGAAAATCATCAATAATTCTGAAGATGATGACGTAATTATTGTCGAAGACGATGATTCTTGTAAAGAAGAGCATGATAATCTTAACTTATTTAAAGAGTTTGGGTTAACGGTACATGAACCAAGCCAATCCAACAAAGCAACAAATGCTTTGAAACAATGTAAATTTTTTAAATATATTAAATAGTACAATGTATCTTATTAGACTACAAAACTTCTGAATTAGTCAAATTTAACTATGTCATTATAGAGTAAAAAATTAATCAGTAATTAAAATTATTTAATATTTCTAATAATTAAAATTTATAAATTCGGAGTGATCAATACATTCTTTTTTTAAACTATAAAAATTTATAAAATTTGTAAATATATCAAAAAATTCGAATAAGATAAATAATTATTTTCATTTCACAGAATCAAAAGAGAAAAAGAGAATTTTAAATCCTGAGAAATTCACTGAATATCAAAGATGCATAATTTCTTTGAAACAAAAAAAGTTAAAATTGATGTCAGAGGCATTGGAGTATCAGGAAAAAAAAGATAAAGTGCAATTTAGCATGTTGGATAAAATTAACTAGACATTGTCAAAAAATAAGTTTACATTCTCACAATAGACATTTAAAAATTTAATATTTCAGTTAATGACATAATGTTTTTCAGCTTCTATTTATAAAGCTATTTACTAAAATTTTTAACTAATATTCATTTGAATTTTATTTACTTGCATCTTTTCATATAATGGACACTATAAAAAAGTGTCCATGTAACATGGTTTTTGCAAAATTAAATAATATAACAATGCAACTTGTGTTCTTATGAAATATAGAAGTTTTCTTCAATTCTGATTTTTTAAAAAATATTAATCGGAATCATATATATGAACATTTATCCCACAAAAAGTTTTATTTATATAGATATTTTTTCACATTTGTTGTTTCTCAAAAATTTTTTAATCAGAAATAAGGTTAAGAATTATTTTAAAAATTTCACAAATGTATTTGGAAATAAAAAATATTCTTAGTATAATAAGCGTTTATGTTATTTGTAATTTTTTCTTAAGGTTATTAACTTATAAATAAACATTTTAGAAATGTTTTCATAGATTTAATGTTTACAATTTAAAATCAAATTAAAAATATTATTTTTAAAATTTGAATTTTTATTTTATAATTTAAATTTTTCAGTACTTTTATAGTTTTAATAATTAATTTGTAAAGATTGTATAAATATAAATTAAATATTCGAAGACGTTTGATTATCGATTAAAGAGAACTTATCGATTTTCGTTTCGATTCACTTTTGTTCAAATTGCAATTATTCTTTTTTTGTGTCATTAAGTTAATTAATTTATAATAAATTGACAACAAAATGCCATCTGCAAGATGCACGCAAAGTCAAAGAAAAATTATTTATTTATTTATTTTAATCATAAACGGGTTTAAATAAATAAGCCCTTTCGTACAGAAGTACTTATTGTAAGTAGCACACAGTGCATACAGAAAACTAAATATTTAAATTATATTGCTAGGTTTGTTTATAACATTCAATTAATCATTAAACAGTACTTGTCGTAGATTGGAACTGAACCTTAATAAAGAATTGTCAAAGAAATTGATTGAGTTGCTCACAATATTTGCCTCTCTACCTAATCTAGCAGTAACTGAGTTATTACCATAATTTGTTTTGTGAAATTGTACTTTAAATAAGCATGGGTTTCTAGATGATCTAGTTGGTACAAATAAATTAATCATTGATAAAAGTGTAGCACAGTTTGTAATACCTGATAGTAGCTTAAACATAAACATTAAGTCCGCATACAAAAATCGTGTTTCAATTTTAGGCATATTTAAGCGTGCACGCAAGGCATCATAATCATGATCAAAAAAATTAAAGTGTAGATTCAACTGTCTTGCAGCAAACCTAAGAAAGCGATTTTGAACACGTTCCAATCTTATTAATTGATAAGAGTAATAAGGCACCCAAATAACACATGCATACATCAAAATACTCATGACAAAAGAATAGTAAAGAACCTTAAGTGTACGTTCATTGTGAAACAAAGAAGAATTTCTCATGACAAAGCCCAGAGACCTCAGAGCTTTACTGATTACTACAGAAATATGACCATCAAATGTCAGAGAACTGTCAAGTATGACACCAAGGTCATTGACCTTAGTTACACGCTCTATTTCGTCCATACCAATGAAATATAAATAATGAAAAGTACTCAAACTTCTGGAAAAGGATATAACAAAACATTTCTTAACATTGAAGGCCACATTGTTTTTAAGGCACCATATGCTAATGTTATTCAAGTCAGATTGTAACTCAAAATAGTCTTGATCAGTTTTAATTATTTTGTATAATTTAAGGTCATCTGCATATAATAGAAAAGAACTATGTTTAATAAACAATCCAATGTCATTAACATATAAAATATATAAAAGAGGACCCAAGTTTGACCCCTGGGGAACACCAGATGTAGATAAGAAGGGAATAGAAAAACTATTCCTGAATCGCACTGATTGATATTTATTTTGTAAGTAACTCTTAATAAACTTTAATGCATTGTCATGAAAACCCAGGGCCCCAAGCTTTGCCAGAAGAATAACATGGTCTACTCTGTCAAACGCTTTCGAAAAATCCGTGTAAATAACATCAATTTGTGCCCTCTCCTCCATGGCTGATAATAAAAAGTCAGTAAAAATACCTAAGTTAGTTATCGTTGATCTGTTTTTCACAAATCCGTGCTGTTCATCAATTATAATGTTACATACTGAAGAATAAATAAAATCAAATAGTAAACTTTCAAAGACTTTCGCAATACAGTTAAGGAGTGTAATTGGCCTGTAGTTTTTAACATTCTTATTATCATCCGTTTTGTAAACGGGAACCACAATACCTTTTTTCCACTCATAAGGAAAGGTGTAACTGTTAATTGATTTGTTAAATATAATGTATAGCGGTTCAAGAAATGAAATACAACAAGAACGAAGGAGGAGTGGTGGTATGTTATCTGGTCCTGCTGATTTATTAATGTCAAGATACTTAATCTTATCAAGAATATCATTCTTTGTAAAATGAATATTTTTCAAATTTAAATCAATATTAGATGTAGCTTCAAAGTAATTAGGATGGACATCAGACGTAGTATATACTGATTCAAAAAACCTTGCAAAAAGGTTACTTATATCCACATCACTATTGGAGCGTTCATCTGCAAGGTACATCTCATTAGGATAACGTGAGGTTTTACGTAAAGAATTAATGTATTTCCAGAAAGATTTTATATTATTGATAATTGAACATTCAGTATTATGTAAATAATTAGAATAACAAACTTTTGACAGATTTTTGCATTGAGCTCTCAAATTCGAAAAAATTAAATAATCATTATTATTCTTAGAATGTTTATAATTATAATGTGCTACTTTTTTATCAATTATAAGTTTTTTCAATTCCGGTGTAAACCATTGTGGATAATGAGATGAGAAAGTTGTTTTTATTGGTACAAACATATCTATTGCTGTGAATAACCGTTCATAAAAAATGTTCAACATAATATCGACGTCAGATACATTCAATTCTGTATGCCAATCAATTTCAGCCATGTAGAGATTGATAGCGGCAAAATTTGCATTTTTAAAATCATAGCTAATCACATTTGCATTACTATTAACCTGTGAGTTGTCACATGCATTGACGATGCTAGTAATAATATTTAATGTCAATGGTGGATGATAAGCATCCATTGGCAAAATATGTTCTACAGTAGTGTCTAAAGAGAAATAATTATGTTAAGTTTTATGCTAAAACATCAAGATATAGCAAGTGGAGTCATAAAACACGGAAGTGATTACAAAGGAAAATCAGTGAGGTTATATTTTTTATTACAAATACACCAAACATTACTTTAAATTTAAATCAAATATATTTATTTAAATTACATGTTTTTAATTAATGAATTAGTATATAATTACATTTTATTATTATTATTTATTCTTTAGTAATACTAATAAATAAATGATTAATTTATTAATATTAGATTTAGATTTAAAATTTAAATTATTTATTGTTAAAAAAATTATGAATAATATCTTTATTACTTAAAAATTCAAGGTTTGTTTTTGGAATGACCTTACCAAAATACTAAATCAATCGGATCCAGATGTACAAAAAACGTCATCCTTGTGGAAAAAAGTAAATACTTGACACATTATTCCTTAAAATACCCAACACATTTTCTGTTAAATTGATCTAAATATTATAATTCTTGATAAAGACTGCAAAATAAAATTAAAAAATATCTGAAGCTTACAAATACTTTATTTAAAATTTTAAATAAGTAAAATAAATAAAAATAATATATATTGATTTAAAAAATGTCATTAAAATAAATAACTAGTATAAAAAATTAAAGTAAATAATTTAATTACTTTTTTAAATTACTTTTTTAAATTACTTATTTAAATTCATCAAATTGCATTAATCAATTTTAAAAACTAGTCATCGATTGATTGGAAGATTTATACTACTCAAAAACTGGATATAATAAAGAAAGAAGAGGAAATAGGAGAACGCAAGTCAAAACAATTATCCTACTTAGAGCAGATACTAATCGACAATTTAATTCCGAAAGAAAATTTTGGTGCTGATATACAAGAAGGAGGCTTTGGAAACACTTCAAAAAAAGATCTGCTTGATAAAAAAACAAAAAAGGTTGTTACTTATAGAAATTTTATACAAATCATAAAAGTTTATGCTTTTTAATATAGTTAAAAACGATTTAGAAATTAACGTTTAAAGAAATAATTTTCCCATTAAAATAATGTAATTTAAACTTTTTTTTTTATTTAAAAATTATGTATTTTGACTTAGTTTTTTCTTAGATTACCTATATCAATTAATAAAATTAATTATTTAATTTAAAAGATTTGAAATTGTACACACAAACAATTTTTCTATAAAGAAACTTCATTAAGCAATTAGAAAATGATTTAATTCAAATTAATTTTAATATTTAGAAAAGAATTTTTCTGCGGATGTCATATCCAAATTTTTAATCGTAATATTCTAGTACATTTTATGATCTTAAATTGAGTCACAAAAAATTGTAGATGAAGGAGAAGTGAAGGAAAAAAAACTCAAAAAGAGACGTAATGAAATTGACACAGAAACTTTAACACAGAAAAAAAATCGATACCTTGAGGAATTCGAAAATCAATATGGAAATTCTGAAAAACCGAAAAGGAACGCAGAAATAAAAATCTCCAAAAAGGGAAAAGATTATGGTACATAATATAATATAATAAATAACAATAAACAACAATTAATAACGTAATAAACCATAGCAAAACAATTCTTTTTTAAATCTATCCATCACATTGGATTTTCTTTTGATCAAAACGTCATTTTTACTAAAAAGTCTTGAAAAGCGACTCCCAAAATAATATAAAATTTATTGTCACTAAAATATATCAGTTTTAAACAATAATAATAATAATAAAATATTAATCAAAGGCTATTTACGTTATAGATAAAGTCACTGAAATTAGCGCGGTAGAAGTATTTCAGGATAAATTGAAATTTCAAAAACAACAATTTTTGGAAAGAAAAAGGGAAAGCGAGGAAACTGCAAACTACAGAGCCAAAAAATTAATAATAATGACAGAACATTTTAAATTCATGGAAGAAATAGAAGTGAAGAAATTGAAGGTTTTGCAAGAAACTAGAGATAAGTTAAAAGCGTAAATTTTTTTGCGCCATGTCGTTTCAGTGTATTTTTCGCAAAATTTATTGAATTTACTAAATATTCTTTGTGTTACCATATTGCGAACATTATGTTAAGAAAAATAATTTTTGAAAATAAATAAATCTTTTTAACATATAATCAAAATAAGTTACTTAAATTTATTCGTAACAAAATAATTAAATTTATTTACCATGGAAAAAATATAAATAAGTTTCTGAAATTTGAAAATAATAGTTCGACAATAGTATTCGTATACGGGTTTTTATTTTAGTATAGAATAAAAAATGGTAATAAATAAATTAAAAAGAATATTGCTCTTAGTGTTAACATACAGTCAAGATCATTAATCAGATATTTTCACATAAAAGTGGAAGGTGGGAAGTGGGAAAGTTACAAAATTTGGGAACTAGGATTAGACAGTAAAAGTGTAAAATTAAAGATTAGAAGTGAGATTGAGAAGTAAGAGTGGAAAGTAGGTGAAGAAAGTGGAAAATATAAAAATTACAAAATCAGGGAAGTAGGAGTACAAAGTAGGATGTGAAAGTGGAAGTTAGGAGTGGAAAATGGGTGTGGGAAATTAGAATCGGGAGTGGAAAATAAAAAGTGGGTGTGGGAAGTGAGAATGGGAAGTAAAAGTGGAAAGTGAGAGTGGAAGGTGGGAAGTGGAAGTGGAAGGTGGGAGTGGAAAGTGGAAGGTGGGAAGTGGGAGTGGAAAGTGGGAGTGAAAGGTGGGAGTGGAAGGTGGGATGTGGGAGTGGAAAGTAGGAAAGTTACAGAATCGACCCCCTGTTCCTTTATGCCTTTTATGACTTCGTCAATACTTTATATTTACTTATTTAAAATTACTTAAATTCCTTTTTGCTTCCAATTTTCTCATCCATTCCTCCGCTTGTCCAGATTCATCCAAAAACCACCTCACTTTTTCATCCATTCCCCTACTCTCTTCTTCTTTCCTTTCGCATCTGTCTAACACATGCCCTCAGTCTTCCAGTTCAAATCCACACACTCTACACATTTTCTTCTCTTCATTCATCCAATATTTACATTCACTCACGCCCTCACCCATTCTAAACCTTATTTCCCTTTTCCATTTACTCTCTTTCCAATTTTTCCTCAAGTATTTTGGAATGTCATCCCCTTTTACCATCTGGTACCACCTGTTGTACCTTGACTTCCCGATTTTCTCCCACCTCTCCTCCTCATCCCTTTTTTCCACCACCCGTCTACGAAATCTTTCATGCATGCTTTCCACTTTCTTCTCTTCCTTCCATACCCACACTTCCGCTCCATAACTCACTATTGACCATATCAGTACGTCGAACAACCACACTTTCCTTTTCCAATCATCCTTAAACCTTCTTTCTCCTATTCCCCATACCTGCCCCATCACTCTACTCGCTCTTTCTACCCTTCTTTTAACATTCAATTCATGCGTTCCATTCCACTCAAACCAAAAACCCATATAACAAAACTCATCTACCTGTTCTACCTCTCTTTTATTCATTCTCCACTCATACGTTATCTCTCCTTCTCCAACTCTCCTTTTCTCCAAGCTGTCCAATCTTTCCCATACTACCTGCTTTTCCTCCTCCCACCTATCCTCCCAAGTTTTCCACATATTTTTAATCTCTCCTAATTCTTTCTTTACTCCCTCAACTTTGTTTTTAATTCTGTTATCTAATTTATCCATTTTTTGCTCATTTGTTCCCCAAAATTGATGATTAAATCCACTATATTCTCCTCTTCCTCGCCCCCACTCGCTTCAGAATTTCCTTCACTGAACTCCCCACCTTCAACCATTTCCGACCCTTTGCCCTCTTTCCTCCATCTTCTCATAAAAGTGAGTGCATAGAAGTTAGGTGAGAAGAGAGTGAGAGAGGGGAGACTGCTTGTCAGTGAGAGATAAGGAGAGAGTGGGTTTGTAAGTTAAGGAGAATGATGTGTAGAACTCCTAAGCAGCCTGATAGGGGGAAGCATGTGGACTTTGTCATACAGAACGAGGAGAGTGATATAGACAAGAGAGGGCAGGGAGAAAAAAAATTAAAGTATTGTATATCTAACATTGTAAACAATAATAAGTAGAGGAACAAAATTTTAAAAATTAGTTCCTGTTTTTTTAATTCTACCAATTATCGATAAATGTTGCAAGTGTTGTTTTAATATTTGTATACGGAACCAGTAGTAGTATGTGATTTTACCCAAGTTTTGTTTTACCAAAGTATGAATTGACCACTATTGACAGTATTCAGAGCGCTATGCATATGGCAATGTAAACAAAACATGTAGAATGTCATGCGTGCTCCTGAAATTGAAAATGTCGGTAAATAAACTGCAATTTAAGTGTGCTTAATAGAAATAGATGGCGCAGTAAGTACAATTCTAAGAATAATATAAATGAATGATATTAAATAAAATAAATGTTTGTAATAATAAATTTATTTTAAACAGTTTGTTTTATTATTAATAATAAATGAAAAAATAAATTTAAAAAAAATAAATAATAAAATTAAAATATAAATAAAGGTAATTAGGTTAAATGAAAAATAATAATATTAATAATTGCAATTTATTAATTTAATAATGAAAAATAATGTAAAATGGATAAAATGTGTTTAAATTAAATAAATTGAATAGAAAATAATGAATTAAATTGCATTTTTTTGTTTTATTGACATGAATAATAAAAGTATTGGTTTTTTAAAATAATAATATTAATTTATTAATAAGGAAGATTTTTTCATAAGCTTGTTGATACTTAAATAAATAAATACTTGATTAAAAAAATAAATAAATACTTAAATAAATACATACAAGAATAAATAAATACTTCAATATATAAATAAACTTTATTAATTATTAGATAATTAAACATTAATAATATTAATGAAATTTGTTAAATGGAATTAATTTATTTATTGAATTAAATTAAATTAAATTAAATAATAATACCCGCGTTGAAGAGGAAGCTTGAGAAAAATCCAGCAAAGTATGGGAAAGCTTGGCAAAATTCGGCAAAGCTTGGCAAAGTGTGGGAGCATAAAAATTTTATTCTTTTTTTCTTATTTTTTTAAAAATTAAAAAATCTCAATTTCTAGAGCTTGGCAAAGTTCGACAAAAGTCGGCAAAGTGTGGCAAAATAAAAAATTTATTATTTTTTCTTATTTTTTATAGAAAATGAATAATCTCAATTTCTAGAGATAGGCAAAGTTCGGCAAAACTCGGCAAAGTGTGGGAGCATAAAAATTTTATTCTTTTTTTCTTATTTTTTTAAAAATTAAAAAATCTCAATTTCTAGAGCTTGGCAAAGTTCGACAAAAGTCGGCAAAGTGTGGCAGAATAAAAAATTTATTATTTTTTCTTATTTTTTATAGAAAATGAAAAATATCAATTTCTAGAGCTAGGCAAAGTTCGACAAAAGTCGGCAAAGTGTGGGAGAATAAAAATTTTATCCTTTTTTTCTTTTTTTTTTGGAAAAATAAAAAATCTCAATTTCTGGAGCTTGGCAAAGTTCGGCAAAATTCAGCAAAGTGTGGCAGAATAAAAAATTTATTATTTTTTCTTATTTTTTATAGAAAATGAAAAATATCAATTTCTAGAGCTAGGCAAAGTTCGGCAAAGTGTGGGAGAATAAAAATTGTATTCTTTTTTTCTTATTTTTTTTGGAAAAATAAAAAATCTCAATTTCTGGAGCTTGGCAAAGTTCGGCAAATGTCGGTAAAGTGTGGCAGAATAAAAAATTTATTATTTTTTCTTATTTTTTATAGAAAATGAAAAATCTCAATTTCTGGAGCTTGGCAAAGTTCGGCAAAAGTCGGCAAAGTGTGGCAGAATAAACAATTTATTATTTTTTCTTATGTTCTTAAAAAATAAAAAATCTCAATTTCTGGAGCTTGGCAAAGTTCGGCAAAAGTCGGCAAAGTGTGGGAGAATAAAAAATTTATTATTTTTTCTTATTTTTTATAGAAAATGAAAAATCTCAATTTCTGGAGCTTGGCAAAGTTTGGCAAAAGTCGGCAAAGTGTGGGAGAATTAAAAAATTGTTTGTTTTATATTTTTTTCAAAAATTTAAAATCACACTTTGCCGACTTTTTCCAATTTTGCCAAGCTCCAGAAATTGAGATTTTTTATTTTTCCAAAAAAAAAATAAGAAAAAATAATAAATTTTTTATTCTGACACACTTTGCCGACTTTTGCCGAACTTTGCCTAGCTCTAGAAATTGAGATTTTTCATTTTCTAAAAAAAATAAGACAAAATAATAAATTTTTTATTCTGCCACACTTTGCTGACTTTTGCCGAACTTTGCCAAGCTCCAGAAATTGAGATTTTTTATTTTTCCAAAAAAAATAAGAAAAAAAGTATAAAATTTTTATTCTCCCACACTTTGCCGACTTTTGCCGCACTTTGCCTAGCTCTAGAAATTGATATTTTTCATTTTCTATAAAAAATAGGAAAAAATAATAAATTTTTTATTCTGCCACACTTTGCCGACTTTTGCCGAACTTTGCCAAGCTCCAGAAATTGAGATTTTTCATTTTCTATAAAAAATAAGAAAAAATAATAAATTTTTTATTCTGTCACACTTTGCCGACTTTTGCCGAACTTTGCCAAGCTCCAGAAATTGAGATTTTTTATTTTTCCAAAAAAAATAAGAAAAAAAGTATAAAATTTTTATTCTCCCACACTTTGCCGAGTTTTGCCGAACTTTGCCTATCTCTAGAAATTGAGATTATTCATTTTCTATAAAAAATAAGAAAAAATAATAAATTTTTTATTTTGCCACACTTTGCCGACTTTTGTCGAACTTTGCCAAGCTCTAGAAATTGAGATTTTTTAATTTTTAAAAAAATAAGAAAAAAAGAATAAAATTTTTATGCTCCCACACTTTGCCAAGCTTTGCCGAATTTTGCCAAGCTTTCCCATACTTTGCTGGATTTTTCTCAAGCTTCCTCTTCAACGCGGGTATTATTATTTAATTTAATTTAATTTAATTCAATAAATAAATTAATTCCATTTAACAAATTTCATTAATATTATTAATGTTTAATTATCTAATAATTAATAAAGTTTATTTATATATTGAAGTATTTATTTATTCATGTATGTATTTATTTAAGTATTTATTTATTTTTTTAATCAAGTATTTATTTATTTAAGTATCAACAAGCTTATGAAAAAATCTTCCTTATTAATAAATTAATATTATTATTTTAAAAAACCAATACTTTTATTATTCATGTCAATAAAACAAAAAAATGCAATTTAATTCATTATTTTCTATTCAATTTATTTAATTTAAACACATTTTATCCATTTTACATTATTTTTCATTATTAAATTAATAAATTGCAATTATTAATATTATTATTTTTCATTTAACCTAATTCCCTTTATTTATATTTTAATTTTATTATTTATTTTTTTTTAATTTATTTTTTCATTTATTATTAATAATAAAACAAACTGTTTAAAATAAATTTATTATTACAAACATTTATTTTATTTAATATCATTCATTTATATTATTCTTAGAATTGTACTTACTGCGCCATCTATTTCTATTAAGCACACTTAAATTGCAGTTTATTTACCGACATTTTCAATTTCAGGAGCACGCATGACATTCTACATGTTTTGTTTACATTGCCATATGCATAGCGCTCTGAATACTGTCAATAGTGGTCATTTCATACTTTGGTAAAACAAAACTTGGGTAAAATCACATACTACCGAACCAGTCATTGCAGTGCGATTGCAACTCGCACTTGTCTAATTCTTTTTATTTTTAGTTACAAAATTAAAGGGAGAAAACAATCTCTCATTTATTCTCTTAAAATTTCACTCTTCTTTAAAATATTTAATGCCACTTGTTTTAACTAAAAAAAAATTTTTGAAAACAAAAAACTTTTTTAATTAAATTTTTTTTGTCAGACTATTATAATACACTAGCATACCAATTTTCAGCTCATTAGGTCAAAAAATGTAAAAATTAGAAGAAAATTTTTTTTTTCAAAATTTTTTAAAGTTTCTCTTGACAACGCTATGGCCATTATTACATAGCAAGTTCTCTATATTTTTCCTGTAATATTCGCGTGAAAATACACCAGTAAGATCCCGTCGGTACACCTTAGGTGTACGAAATTTTAAAAATTAACTTATAATAATGTTTAATAAAAAATATATATGTAAGTAGAAATAATTAAGTAAATTGTCAACCGAAGGTTTGAAAATTATGTCAAGTGACAATTAAGAGGATCAATAATTATGACAAATAGTCATTTGGAAAAACATAATTTATGTCAAAGAATATTAAAAAACATATTAAAAAACAATTTGACTATCTTAATTTTGGGATAAAGAATAATTCAATAAATTGAAAATTTTGTTGAATGAAATTTCAAAATCTGAAAATTATGCAAATTGAAGATTCTATAATAATTATGCGCCCCAAAAAATGGAAAATATTAGCAAAATAATGGGAATTTTGTTACTTCACTGCATTGCAGTTAAAATGTAATGAGTTCATATTTTGTCGTGTTACGAAATCTTTTATTAAAACAGGTTTTCGATTTTGTTATGATTGATTAAATAATTTAAAATTGAATTTGATTGAAAAAATTGTCAACTTCAGTAAAATAATTGTTATCAAAACAATTTATTTGATTTTCATCTGATTGTTTTAAAAGTTGAATTTAGCAAATGAGCATTAAGATAAAATGACCGTTTTGTTAATGTTACTAAGCGGGTACTAAACTATAACTATAACTTACTATAACTCTTTTTTCCGTTTGTTAATAGTTACTGGTAGTAAAAATAAATATTTTAAAATTTTGGTTTAAAATATTTAAAGCGACAAAAAAACGGCAAATTTTAATTAATATTAGACCTCTCTATTAATTTAATTACGCATTTTGGCAATTGGGTTTCGGTAACTTTAAATGAAGTTAGCGAAGCTGCCATTTTTTAAAAAGAAAACGTTGACGACAAAATTTGTTTTTATACATCTAATTAACGGCATAGTAACGTCAAATTATCCAACTATTGTCGACTTAATTTTATAAAGTGGTATTGCTAACTTCATATACATAAATAAATTTATAAAAGTGGAAATAAACAAGAAAAATGTCTTCCGAGCGAGCGAGGACAACAACGCTAGTTACTATTAAACTTAAGTCAGTAGTATTTTTGGGATCTTTGATTAAGATTTTAACGTCAAAATAATACAATTCAAAATTATTTACTCATTTAATTTATCCAATATTATTTAATTGCAAGAATTTTAGAAATACTGAAAATAGAGTTTTTTTAATGGTATTGCAGGATGTCAAGCATTGTAAGTCACATGTGATACAATACAAGCACTATGCTACTGGGTAAAAATTTAGAAGTTAAAAAGTTTTTTATTTTAATTATAGATTTCACTTTTAGAGATGTTTTGAGCAATGTAAAGACAAAAGTTATAATAACAGGGTGTCTTCCAACTGGGAAATAGCCGGAAATTTAATGTGACCGAGAAAAACTGGAAATAAGCTAAACCAGGAATTTTCTTATCAAATAAAAAAGTTTTATTTTATTAATTCGCACAAATTAACAAATATTGTTCTCTGTATTTGAATTAATTAAAAATAACTGATTTTATAATAAAACGTCAATCCCTTATTCAAATAGTAGTATTTTTCTACTGAAACAGTTAATGGTAACTAATTATTATTTTTTCCGGTCAATATAAATTCCCTATTATTTTCCGGTTTTCTAGCATTGTAGATAAACTGTTATAGATGATTCTCCGCGTGGCGCACAATTTAATTTCCCTAATGTTTTTTAAGAAATCAGTTTTATATATTTTAATAAATTTAACGTGGATAACTTATTTCCATATGGTAACAAATAAAAGTCTATAGTTATTTTTATTTAAAAGTTTATAATTTTACTTAAACATCTGTTTTAAGGTGCCAAAACGTCATGGTCTAATCAGTCCCCACTACCATTTCATATATAAAATGTTTTTTTAGTAAAATATATTTGACACTTGCGGAAAAACTTGCGGAAAAACAAACTTATTTTTTAATATTTTTGTAGATATTTCTTGTCCCCCGTTTTCGCGTCATGGTCTAATTACTTTGTAAAATTGCATAACTTACATAAAAAATAAAATCGAAAATTACTAAACATTAATAAATAGTATTACTAAATTCTCCTAAGTAAATTACTAAAAAAGAAATCAATTAATATTTTTTTTCTTTTTTACATGTGTTATAAGCATGAAAGTTGCATAGGGAATCACATAATCGTCATGGTCTAATCATCACATATTTGCAATAAAATGAATAATTATTTATATTTTACCTCAAAACAAGTTTAGTAGTATAAAGTAAGTAAAAACAAAAAACGTGCAAAAAAAGAATTTTTGAAATCAATGGTAATTTGCTAAAAAATTAGTTTTTCGTGTGCGTCATGGTCTAATTACTTTTTCATAGTAAGCCTTTTCTGTATTAAACTGTATCACTGAAGCACTCATAAGTAAAACGAAAATTTTAAATTTAGTTAAATAATAAGTAAAAAAATTAATTTCTGTAAATTGCAGCATAAATTTCTATAAATTACCACATAAATTTCCATATGAATCCTAATTTTTTTTAATTGCTAATTTTGCAACAATTTACTGTTCATTGTCGAACAACTTTCTATAAATTTTCATAAACTACCTTAAAAATTTCAATAAATTACTAAATTCCAAATTTTTTCCAAATTTTCATTCTGGAGCCTTTATCTTAAAAAAAATATATTCATAATAATCATAACGATAATTTTTTTTGTGAATTTTATGTATTTTGAATTATATGTATTGGTAGAAACTAAAACCCATCGAAGACGGGTACTGTAAGAGAGGTTAATTTCGCTCAACAATTCGCTCATAGCGAACTTTTGTTTGATCTCACAGCAAACTTTTTCGCTGTCCCTATTTCAACGAACAAGGTTTGCTGTGGCACCAAAATGTTCGCTGCCACAGCAAACCCTTTCTATGCGTGTACAATAAAAATTATAATTAAACCACAAGTTAGTAATTTTTCTATTAAACAAGTAGTATGAAAATGTAGGTAATAAAGGTTTACTTCAACATTTTTAAGTTGAATCCTTCTGAACATTACATTTCCTGTATCGCCAACATAATTTTCGTAAAGCACAAAACTGAAAGCAATAAATAGATTCTGCAAAAAATTAATTTTAAAAAAATTCAAATTTGTAGTGTAAATTCGCTCAGGAAATAAGTCTACAAAAAATATGTTTGGGCCTGTATATTTTAAGTAGGGTAGAGTGGGTTAAAAAAGGCAAGGGTGCAAAAAAGCCATTTGGCTTTTATTTTGAAACTATTGAACTATTTTACCAGCCGTTTGAAATATAAGTTTAATTAATTAAAACTCAACTTTTGATTCTAGTTTGGCTGTCGTATCGATAATATTATAGTTGTTATTGTAATTTGTATTTTTTGTCTGCTTGTTTCGATTTGTTTCGATGGCTGTGAATTGAAAGCAGGTAAATTTAACATAAAATACAATTTTGGACGCTAAAAACTTTTTAAAATTGTTTATTTGTTCTACAGATAAAAGAAAAATATAATATTAAACAATTTGTCTACAAAATATTTTAAAAAAATCACCAAATGGCTTTTTCCACCCCACCAAGTGGTGCAAAAAAGCTATATGCAGAACTTTCGTAAAATTCTTAAAACTTTGTCCTTTCACTGAATACATAAAACTGTTCTACAAGGATTTTGAAGCTTAATTACTAAACTTTCAGTAACAATTAGAAATTTGAAAAAAGAAATTAAAATTTCGATTTTATAATACCACTCTCTAAATCTGAAACAGCGATAAGTATACAACTGATTCCAATTAGCGTATATACGCTGCGAATTAGTGAAATTTCGCTAAAAAATCAGTGAAATTTCACTAATTAATTAGCGTATATACGCTTTTTGGAATTAGTTGTATACTTATCGCTGTGAAACAGTGAAATTTCGCTTATTCAAATTTAGAAAAGTAAAAAAGTGGCTTTTTCACACCACTCTACCCTATGTTAATTATTTTAATTTATAATCCAATTTTTTTGACAATAGTACTCTTGTAACTGAAAATTAAACGATTTAAAACGGTTTAAGCAATAAACTGTCAAACTTAACCTTATTTATTTAACTTTAATTATTTATTGATATAACAATATTAAATATTTATTCCAATAACTTTGGATATTGTTCTTAATTTTTTTCTTCATTGATTCTAAAAAATATTTAGTTTCATTTTTGCAGATTATAATTTATTTTGTCAGAATAATAACGGTGAGCGAATTTACCTTTAATTTCTTTATGCAGTAATAGGAAAGCGATAGGGTTAGAGATTATATGTTTTCAGTGCCAATATTTATTTTCATCGTTTCCCAAAGTTATTTAAAAAAGAATTAAAAAATTGAGCGAAATTAGTCTTTTTTATGGTACGACAGGTAAGGTAAATGTACATATTTCCGTGCTATCATATAATATTAGTTAATATAAAAAATTATTAAAATATTTTAGTAAAATAAAACCTATAATATTAATCTACTAAATAGCAAAATTTGTTCTACAATTTTCCACTTGCTAAAATATTTTATCAATTCCTTATTTTAATTAATAAAAAAATAGCACGGAATTAGGTTCTTGCACGGAAATATGTACATTTACCTTAGTTATAAAATAAAATATAATAACATAAAATCTTTTTACGTGTTTTTATTGTTATTACAAATTTAAAAAAAAATTATTTCACTAATTTTAACTTAATATTGTTTTATGTATTTGCAGTTAATGTTTATAACAAGAAAAGATGTAGGGGGCTAATGCAGGTGATAACATCCGTTGGCGTTATCTAAATAAAAAAATCAAATTGATTATTGTTCTGTATATCAATGACTATGGCTCGAACTAAAACGAACCAAATTTGTTATTTAATACTTAATTAACAAAACTTAATGGCGGACTTTTAAACAAAGAAACTAAAAAATTGACTGTTTTGTATTGAGAAAAAGTTTAAAATAAGAAAAGGTTATGATTCAAATTGAATTATTCTAGTTCAGGCCATAGCCATGATTATATTAGTAGTTTTCTACTAATGAAATAGAGTCTTTTGACTAATTATTAGTAGAAAATGTACTAATTTGAAATAGTAAAAAATACGTTTTACTAATTGAATTAGTAATTTTCTACTAGCAATTATTAAAAATCTACTAAAAATTTATAAAAAAATCTTACTAATTTAAATAGGTAAACGAATCCGCACTAATTCAAATTTAGAAAGTATGGGTAATAATCACTTATGAGTGTAAGTAAATATTAATGATTCTTATAATAGTGAAATAAACCTTTCATAATTTATTCATCTATTATACCAATTCTTATGGTGAAAATAAAAATATCAAAAGAATGAAAATTGATATCAAAGAGGACGTCTCAATGCAGTATTGTAAGGCACAGCTTTTTCTTATGGAATCGAATAATAATAGTTTACGGTTCACAAATAATAGTTCCAAACTTTTCTTATGAAATTGAAATCATAAAGTAGTGAAGAAAACTATTATTACTTTTTAAAACACTTCTGGAAGCAATATAGATTCCCAACTTTTTGACAACTATCGTAATTTTTTGTCACTAATTACACAGCATAAAAAGGAAAATCTCAATTAATATGGAGTTTAAAATCCAACACTGAATCATCAATATTTTTCTCCAAAATTGTAAAATGGTCCAAATTAACGCACTGAAAACAAAATTATTTGATCCAAATTACAGAGTATTTGTCTATTATAATAAATATTTATCATTTCTATTCAGGTAAAATGAATTGTATTTCAAGCAATGTGCGAACTAATAAACTATACTTACTGCTTACTAAAGAATTTTGAACTAAGAAATTGTTAACTAAAAAATGTTAACTAAATATTTATTAATTAATAAATTGTAAGCTAATAAAACGTTGACTACATGATTGTTTATTAAGAATTGATAAATATAAAATAGTTGAAAAATTGGTAATTAATAAGTAGTTAAAAAATTGTTAACTAAAAAATAAAAAAAAATTTAATTCCAAACTTTAAATACTTACAGAATTAAAAGTATTTTCAAAACCAAAAATGATAATTTTTATTGAATATAATTTAATGAGAGTTGCAAAACAAGGAAAAGAGAAAAAAAAGTTTAGGAAAGTGGTTTCAATAAAAAGTGAGAATTAAATATATCTTTGGGTGGGAAATTTAATTTTCCAAGAGAATAGACGTCGTTTAGATTTCACAGGATCGACCTCGTTTTAAGCACACGGAACAAGGAATCTTGTTCGTTCAATATTTAATAAGTTTTAGTAACTTTTCTTGTGCCGTTTTCTCAATGACGCGATGCATGAAAGGTAGATTAGACGGTTTAGAAGGAGGATAAATAGGGTCAAACTAACATAAAACTAAAAATTTTCAAGAAAAAAAGTGAGCGCGCACGCCTTTTTCTTGCGAGCGCAAACTATATAGAAGAAGAGAAAAACGGTAATGTTATTTTTAGTCTTTTTATTATCAAGATGTAATCTCGGTTTACCTTCGTCGATGATAGAGATGGGAAGAAAGAAAGAAAAATAAATAGAAATTTTGATTAAATAGAATATGCAAACATTGGTTGTGATTGTTATAACATGCAGTTTAAGAGTGGGCTAACATGATTGAAATTGACATAACGGAACAGAAGGACAGATATCATAAATGTGTCTGACAAAACATGATTGTATCTTTTACTGAAACTTTTATTGCTAATTTATTATCAATCACTCATTACAGTGCATTCGCGCCAATGAGTTTAAAGACACGCGTGAAATTGTTGTTATTCAAGGTTTTTCATTAGCATTCGCGAGTTAAATACACAAGAGTTAAAATTATCTTCTTCCCATTGAGATTTTATAGATGCTCATCTCCTTATGTTAGTATAGTATCATCAAATGCAATTAATAGTCCAAGTTTAATAATTTGTTTATAAAATTTTTAAAAAAATTCTTTTTCTGTATAAGACAAACAGTTTAAAAAATTCTGTTTAATCCAAAAAAATATTACCAATCAAAAAGATATGTTTGAATTATAAATATTTTTTAATTAGCCCTTTAACACCGAGAAGGACACATATTTTACTCAACTTTTAGAGCCATCGTTCTTAACGATTTCGTAAGTTAAAAATTTGGTAGGTATCCATCCCTATAGAGTTTTTATCGCTCTTTCAGAATCTGAAGTTCAAATTTAAAAAAAATTTAATTCTAAATAAACATCAAAGTCTAGTGTACGAATTTAAAAAAAAAATTGGATAATCTTGTTACTTTGTATTTAGGGGTATTTGAGGTTGCTGATTACGAATCTGATACAGTCGGGCCTTCGAACTGCACGCTTTGAAAGTGAACGCTGTCCCCAAACTGCAAGCTGGCTTTAGTTTCTAAGTACTCCACATCCCGTGTAGAAATTGAAACGTGGTAGTCATCCGGCCCTGATCAGGTTAAATAGGGTCCTGATTTGGAAATGAAACACTTTTTCTGATCAGGTCCTGAAGTGGTGTTTTAAAAAAAGGCCACACCAGGGCCTTATAAGGCCCTGATCACAACCTGATTTGGTATTTTATAAATATACTTATAATAACTTAGCTTATTTTATCTGCAGTAAAATTTATTTCTATCATTTTATGTGAAAATGGAAAGTTAATTTAAATATACAAATTGTTTTATTTCTTTTTAATAAAAAACTAAAATTTTGTTAAAAAATTAAAATGATTGACAAATCGAAATTATGCAGATTTTGTTCTCTTTCTTTCTACAAAAATATAGAAAATAATGCAATTTTAGTAAAAAAAGAAAATTATTTGCATCATTTATATTTTCAAATAATAATTTTATAAAAATACTGAATTTTTTTGAAAAAGGAAAAAAATAATTTTTTTAATTAATTACAATTTTTTAACAAAATGTCAACTTATAATTATTTATTGCTCAGAATTAGAATATTATATCTGTACCTTCAGATTCACAAAAAACATTTTTTTTAGTTTCATCAGAATTTGGAACATTTTGGAACATTTCTTCGAATTCAATTTAATTAATTATTATTTATTTTCACTCGAACTGTTTCTTTTTCGTTGAAACTGACGTAAAATGAATTTTAAATAACTGAATGTGGCTTTTTTGAAGTAATCTGGATCCTGATCAGGCCCTGGTCAGGGCCTGAAGAATGGCTGTGATAAGTAAATCCTGATCAGGGCCTAACCACAAATAGAATTTACTTAAGGCAATTTCTACACGGGAGTGTACGGTGGCGCTACTAAAGTCAGTGCTGTATATTTGAAAGTTAAAAAATAAAAGACAAAGACGGTATGCTTATATAAATTGTTGAATGTATTTAACTTTTTCTTTAACTGTAGATACATATAAATATGTATACTACAATAATATATTTATTTTTATAGGAATTTATTTATATATATGTTATATAAATTAAATGTTATACATAACTTAAACAGTAATTTACAGAAAGTGAATTTATCATTCAGTTTACAAATATTAAATGAGAAGAAGCTATCAATTTTCCGAATCAAATGTAACAAATAATTAAGTCTCAAATAAATCTCTATAAGCTCATGGGCTTCATATGTATCGACAGCAATGCTGCCGTAATACAGAAACCTGCTTAATCAGAAAAATATTTTCAAAATTAATTAATAATTTCAAAATTATCAAAGAACTTAGAAAAAAGCGGTTGACTGCTCAGTGGTCAGAGCAGTCTACCGGCAATAGAAAGGTCGTGGGCTCGTATCCCACCATGCTACCGCTTTTTTCTAAGTTCTTTGATAATTTTGAAATTATTAATTAATTTTGAAAATATTTTTCTGATTAAGCAGGTTTCTGTATTAGGGCAGCAGTGCTGTCGATACATATGAAGCCCATGAGCTTATAGAGATTTATTTGAGACTTAATTATTTGTTACATTTGATTCGGAAAATTGATAGCTTCTTCTCATTTAATATTAAATAGTAATTCTTATGAATATTTTGCCTCTTAAAATTAAAAATAAGTTTACTGATTTATTTAAATTATTTCACTGTAAAAAAAGACCGTCTTGGTTTAAGACGTTTACGTGATCACTTCTAAGACGTTATAAGCGTATTATTTGCCTTCTAAAATGCATGTATTTGGAGGTTATGTTTTTCATTTAAGACGCTCAAATAAGACGCTTATTTTGAATGTAAAATTATTAAGAAATTGAAATTATTTTTCAGAATTAAACATTTTAGTAAATTATAATATAATTTCAAATTGTATACAACGTTTTTCGTGTAAAATTTCTAGTTGTATTTATAAACTATTATTATTAATACTTATATTTAAAATATTAACATCTGCGAATATTGTTTTGTTTACAAAAATTATCTTTCAAAGTTTAATTGAAAGTGCGCTATCATTCAAATAACTGTCAGTGACAGTTTTAAATTGAATCTGGAATATATGAAGTGATTAGTGAAGTTTTAAATTGAACTAAAAATTGTTTAAATAAAACATCTGTCATCAACGCCAAATATATTTTTTCTATGACCGCAATTAACATCCCACTGAATAAATATGTAAGTACGGTCCTGAAAATTAGAAAGTGGGGATGAATTTGTCAGCGTACAGTTTGAAATCAAGTGGTATTAGTTTTTCAACATTCAAAATGGCGGAATATTTTTTAAATTTGACAAAATATGTTTGAAACCTCCAAGTAAAAAAAAGTATTCAGAATAGAAAAAAAGTATTGGTGGTGACGTTCGGTGAATGCGTTTTCGCGACAAAACCGTATTGGTGGGTTACGGTGAATACATTTTGCTCACCGTAAATACTTTTTGTTTTAAACTCTCGATTTAAAGATTCCTAAGCAAAGTTGAGAATATATATGAAAAGCGTGAGTAACGTGATGTATAAAAATGGCTATTGCGAGAAGGAAATAAGAAATTTTGAGTAAAAACGAAAAATTAAATGTGAAAAAAAATGTCAAATGTTGATCGATTGCCATATGCTTTACTATGCCTACAATGCATGACAGATTAAAGGGAGCATGACGTTTACCGGCAGAAAGTTATTAGGAAAGGCGGAAAATTTTGAATTTTTAATGAATTTTTATTTATTAATTATAATTAATAATCATAATTAATTATAATTAATTAATAACTAAATATTATTTGCGTTCACTTGGATTTCTTTTCAATTTCAAAATTTTCCGCCTTTCCTAATAACTTTCTGCCGGTAAACGTCATGCTCCCTTTAATCTGTCATGCATTGTAGGCATAGTAAAGCATATGTTAATCGATCAACATTTGACATTTTTTTCACATTTAATTTTTCGTTTTTACTCAAAATTTATTATTTCCTTCTCGCAATAGCCATTTTTATACATCACGTTACTCACGCTCTTCATATATATTCTCAACTTTGCTTAGGAATCTTTAAATCGAGAGTTTAAAACAAAAAGTATTCACGGTGAGCAAAATGTATTCACCGTAACCCACCAATACGGTTTTGTCGCGAAAACGCATTCACCGAACGTCACCACCAATACTTTTTTTCTATTCTGAATACTTTTTTTCACTGGGCTCCTACTCAGGGGTTTTCGGCGTCGCTGATTACGAATCTGTTAGTATTTTTTTTTAAATTTGAAATGGCGGATCCAAGATGGCAATCGTAAATTTAAAAATCGTTGGAATTTGTTGCAATTTGTAACTTAAAATCTGATGTGAAATATTATAAATTAAAAATGGTAGAATTAATATGACAGGCAAAACTTGGTTTTTAGAAAAATCTATATTTGATAGAATTGTGTTCAAAGTAAAAGTTTAAAAATTTTGTATATTATTTTTGTGGCAAGAACATATCAAAAAGTATCACCTTCTTAATCCACAAAAAAATGTTAATGATTTTTAACGACTTAATTCAATTGCCATATTTGAGCCGACATTTTGTATTTTGAAAAACTAATATCAGATTCATAATCAGCAACCGCAAAAACCTATAAGTAACAAATTTCAACAAGATCTAACGATTTTTTAAATTTTCGATCACCATATTGGATCCACCATTTTGAATTTTGAAAAACTAATATCAGATTCTTAATCAGCGAAGCCGAAAACCTCTGAGTAAGAGGTTTCAAAGATATTTTGTCAAATTTAAAAAAATATTACGCCATATTGGTCCGCTATTTTGAATTTTTTTAACTAATATCAGATTCGTGATCAGCAACCTTAAAAACCCCTAAATACAAAGTGACAAGACTATCCAAATTTTTTTAAAAATTCGTACACAAGACTTTGATGTTTATTTTAAAAAATGTCTTCTATCGCCATTTTGAAGCCTCCATTTTTAAATTTTTAAATGTACATTTCGCCATATTGAAGGATGGTTTTTGCGGACGCAATATTTGTAGTTTTTACGCATGCAATCTTACTTGTTACCTAAAAAAATTTCATTTTTCCAAAAAAGTAAAAAATTTTGTTTTTTGTCAAAAAAGTGTTTACAACTTTTTGAAATTAAAGTTTTTTTTAAATTTGAACTTCAGATTCTGAAAGAGCGATAAACACTCTATAGGGATATATACCTACCAAATTTTTAACTTACGAAATCGTTAAGAACGATAGGTCTAAAAGTTGAGTAAAATATATGTCCTTCCCGATGTTAAAGGGTTAAGTAAATTGTAATTTTTATTTAATCAAACGTTGTACGGATTGAATAAAAAATATTATGTTTAACAATTCTAAAAATACTCTAAGTTTAGAATTTTAAGTAAACCAAATTTGTTAAAAGAATATTTATTTATTTATTTAAGTTTTTAATAACTACCCACATAGCACAAAAACTTCCAGAAAGTTTCGCGTGGCAACCTCCGGAAGTTATTCTTGGTAACTTCCTGGAAATTTCCAGGAAATACAATAATGTTCGCAGGTTAGAAGTTTCCAAAAACTATTACAAATTTTTTTTAGTAAAATTATTAATTAAAAAGGTTTAAACAAAATTTTAATTATTAAAATTTTTTTAAAATGATCTTTACAACTACAGCACACATGAGGGTAAGGCGGACTCGAACCCACTTCAAGGGCAATCCTATGAGACTTGGGGTACGAGTCCGCCTTACCCTCATGTGTGCTGTAGTTGTAAAGATCATTTTTACATTCTCATTACATGAGAAAGTATTAGTTTTGGTCGAAAATTGACTTTCGCTAATTTAATGAAATCTTTACGTTTTGGGGTCCCCTGAGTCCGAAAAACATGGTCTAGAAAAAGTATCTGTCTGTCTTCGTGTCTGTCTGTAAACACAATGGTGTCCCTACGATGACTCTGGAAAAACTTATTGCATCAACTTGCAACTTTGCATGCACAAAAATAGTGTTAAAATACAGATCGAGTTCGTTAGCCAGCTATTTTCGTCGACAACTACACAAACTGCGGTAGTTTCAAAATTTTAAAAACTCAATTTTTTCAAATTTCAGAATTTATATTTTTATAATACTTTAGATTAAAAAAATACAAACAACTTTTCCCAAAACATTTTTTCATTGAAAGTTAAATTTTTTAAAAGTTTTTGGGTCAGGCCAGCTAAACTGAAAAAAATTGAATTTTTTTTGAAAATATTAAATTTTTAAATTTACAATCATGCAATTGGTTTTATTTATAAGAGAGAAGAATTTTGTGTAATCATTGTATGTTTTATTATTTTATTGTAAACGGCATATTAGATATTAATTGTTTTATATTTATTGTAATGTCTTGTTAATGCAAAAAAAAGCAAAAATTTAAAGTCTTCAAAAACGGTTAAAAGTGTTTTTTGTTTTGTTGTGAACTTTTGTTTATAAAATTTTTAACATTTTATTTTACTATAGTTCTTCGTAAAGACTACTATTGCTATATTTCTGATTACAAATGACTGTTGTAAAGTTAAAAAAAAAATTTTCAACTAAAATAAAATTTTTTTGTAATTCATGACTTCTAATTATGTATTGCACATTAATTTCACTCTTCCAAGACTACCCACTTCAAGATTAATTATATTATTAAACTAGACAATTTCACTAAACCCTAAGTACATAAATCTAACTTGAATACTAAACGCATAACATAATAACGATCGCTATTTACACATATTTATACATAACTTAAACTTCCTTATATACTTACTGCTATGAAAGTTCACAGCTTGCGAAAAAGACTTATACACTTTAAATGTAAAAAAATCACTTTGTTCACCGGCGACGGAGTTTTACCGGCATCAAAATTAGTACCGGCACCGGCCTGGTACCACTACTTGATACTGTTTTTACACCGGCGACGGAGTTTTGCCGGCATCAAAATTAGTACCGCCGCGGTACTACTACTTGATACCGTTTTTACAACAAAATTTTTTTTATTTAAAATATTTGAAACTTTTTTGGATCATTCTGGAAAATAATTTAATAAATAATTTAATAATTCAAATTAATTTAATTTACTCTCTAAATCTAAATCAGTGGAATTTTACTGATTCTCCAGTGTATTTTATCACGTATTCTGAATAAGTGGTGTACTTATGTAACTGGATACTGAATGAAATTTTTAACTGCTGAATCAATTGAATTTCACTGATTCAGTTTAAAAAAAATAATTATATAATAATTAATTATTAATAAATTAAATAAAATAATTATCAGAATATTAATCAAAATTTTCATTAATAATTTTGTTAATTTCTTCTTTTGGTAATGTTAGAAGTTTGAAACGCCCGCCCTTTTCTCTGTTAGTGCATTCTAGCGCCACTAGGCTGCGCTTCACCAATCACGTGATGTGTCGTAGCGTCTCGTTACCTTTTGACTTGTGCCTTCGTTCCTTCGAAAACCTAAAAGTATCTCTCTATATCTTCGATATAAATAAAGAAGTGTATTTGACTAATTAACGTTTATTAAATAAAACCAAAGTGTTCTTCTTTTAAACTGTGTGTTTCTTACTTAACCTTCCAACAGGTTATGGAGCCCAGGTGACTGTAAAAACAATTCGCGTTTCCACCACGTGGAAAAAGTGCCTTTTTTTGTAAGTGAGAAAAGAAAATTAAGAAGTGATTTTATTATAAAATTGGTGGCGAGAAAAATCCTAGACAAGATGAGTGATGCGACTACACAAGCTGGTGAGTAAAATATACATATGGGGGATTCCGCGTCAAGTGATCAAGGGGTCTTTTGGTGCAATGCTTATTTCAATAATTTTTTACTCTTAAACAATTAAACATACAAATTTGACAAAGTACATTTTGGAAAGGTTTTTTCATGCTCTTTCGATTGGAAATAAGCATTTTGAAAAAAAAATTTTTGACCCAAAAAAATCAAAATTAAAAATAAATTTCAATTTTTAGGGGAGAAAGACCCAATTTTTTTTTTTTTTTTTTAACGAAAGCTGAGGTTTTTTCCTAAAAGGACATATAAATGGTAAAGTGGGACTAGAATGTTTAAACATTGAAAAAAAGAGTTTTCTACTCGCCGGAGCGCTCAAAACACGGTTTTAAGCTCCGTTTAGGAGAAAATTCTTTTTTTCAATGTTTAAACATTCTAGTCCCACTTTACCATTTATATGTCATTTCACTTGACATGAAATGCCCCATATATGTAATTTTATTGAATGACAAGGAAAAGAATGAGTAGATGAGATTTTGAATTTACACAAGAATTTAATTTCTAATTACGCACCTAAATATATAAAAATTAAGTTTAAATAATTAGAAAATTGAGATGAGATTTAATTATATAAACAAATTTCTGAATTGAAAATTTAAATAGTGATTAAAAGAAATAGAAAAGCCAGATGGTTGAACAGGCTAAGACTTGTTGATTAAAAATGGCGGCTATGTGACGGAGAGGGAAATAGGTGCCGGTGAGAGAGAAACAAAGAGGAGAATACCGTCAAATTTGAGTGATGCGGGGCGGAGGAGGGTGTGGGAAGGCAGTGACTGTGAAACAGTTCGAACAAAAGATGGGTAATATAAACACAGTGCTGTCTTTCTCTCTCTCCTTCGAGCGCCGCTGGGTACCCACAAAATCAAAATAAAGAAATACATACTAATAGAAATAAGTCACATTGAAATAATAACAAGATATGAAATGAATACATAATAAATATATTATGTATTTATTAATAAACATAAATAGTACTCATAGATATCTTACAAGGAGTGTAGTAGAAAACAAAAATTATTAGAATCAATTAAAAATAATAAATCAATTATATTTAATGAGGAAATTAAAGAAAACAAATCCCAGCAAATAAACGATGAGGAATTATCTAATAATTAAAACAGTTGCAAATGTCTAAAATATTTCGTAAGAAGCGCACGAAATTTATTAGGATATGATGCGAAGGTGTGTTATTTACGTTCTGACCAAGGGACAGAATATACAGGTGGGTACACAGTAGAAGTATTACAAGAGTTAGGTGCGGAATTGCAGTTGGCTTGTCCTGACACATCAGAATACAATGGTGTATCAGAAAGGTTTAACCAAACTATACAAAAGAAGGTGCGATGTTACATGTTTAACTCAAAATTTCCAGTAAATCTGTGGGACTTAGCTTTAACAGCAGCTGTTTTTGCATATAATCGAACTCCACACAAATCCAACAACATGATAATCCCATTAGAAAAATGTAATCCTGATTACAAAATCAATATTGCTCAAATCAAAAGATTTGGCTGTATTGCTTATATTAAAGTGCAAAGAAAATTAGGACCTAAATTTAAAGCTGAGGGAAGACGAGTCGTTTTAGTAGGTTATACACCTCTACAGGTTACCAATTTCTAAAACCAGAAGATGGGGAATTTTACGAAAACAGAGACGTAAGATTTAATGAAAAATTAGTCTATGGAGATAAATATAAAAGAAATGAAATTCGAGATTTTCCGTTAATAGAAGATGAGATAAATAAAGAAAAATGGTTCATTGAATCCAGTAATGAAGAAAAGAATCCAGAAGAAGTCACAAAATCGGAGGGACAAATAAAACGAAAAAGAGGAATACCATGGAAAAGCAAAATCGATATGAGTAACCAAATTCAAATTAAGACAAACAATGATGAAATTATAGAAGAATCTGTTTTAACAACTGGACAAGATGTGTTAAATGATGAGATGTCTCATACCTTCCTAACTGAAATAAATTCTGATCCAGAAAACTATAAAGATGCGATAAAATCCTCGAATAAAGATCTCTGGAAATTGGCAATCGATGATGAATTGAAGTCCTTGGAGAGAAATAAAGTCTGGAAATTAATTAACAAGCCAAGTAAAATGGAAAATGGTGAGAAAATTACGATAATTGACTCGAGATGGATATTTAAAAGAAAGGCAGATACAAATGGCCAAGAAAAATTTAAGGCGAGATTAGTGATAAGAGGATTCAAAGATAAGAATATATATGAATTGAGTGAAACCTATGCACCAGTATCGAGATTACCATTGGTGAGAGCTGTGTTAGCCATTGTAAACAAATTTGACTTAAAGATGTATCAATTCGATATAAAAACGGCATTTTTAAATGGCGAAATTGATGAGGAGATATAGATGGAGATACCAGAAGGAACAAGACATAATGCGAAAGAAAGAAAATGTGTGTAAATTAGAACGAGCGTTGTATGGATTACGTATAAGTTCTAAAAGATGGAATGATAAATTTACTAAAGTCGCGTTAAGTGTAGAACTATGAAAATTCCAATCTAGAACCGTGTTTATTTACTTGGCGAAAATTTGATAAATTTTTAATATTGCTTCTTTATGTGGATGATATAATCATGGCAAGTAATGATGAGGAAAAACTGCAAGACGTAAAAGATAAATTAGGTAAAGAATTTGAGATAGTTTGCCTTGGAGAACCAAAAGAATTCTTAAGTATTCAAATTAAACGTGACAAAGTAAATAAAATCATGGAATTACATCAAGAGAAATTCATAAATAAAATCTTGTATAAATTCGGTTTTGATCAATCTTATCCTCAAAGAACTCCAATGAATACTCCACAAGCTACAAATAGGGAAAGAAAGATGAGCGAAGAAGAGATCAGCGATGAGATATTATATAAAACAGAGACGAGTATTAATTTCCCTTATCGACAAGCAGTCGGAACTCTATTATATTTGGACTGATAATTTGCAAGCTTACTCTGATGCCAGCTTTGGTGACTGCAAAAATTAATGGACGACTAGTGGTTTCTTGATAAAATTGTTTGGGGATACAATAGCTTAGCGAACACATAAACAAACTTATGTTTCATTGTCTACGTGTCATGCGGAATATGTAGCGATGAGTAAGGCGGGTCAGGAATTATTATCAATGTATAATTCTCTAAAATTAATCATAACAAAACCTTTAATTCCCATGACATTATGGTGCGACAACAAAGCGGCGAGTATAAGTGTTCAAAAAAATGGTGGGAATAAATTGAGACACATAATTAAAGTAAAGGAACACCATGTGAAAGAATGTGTTAAAAGAAACCAGATAATCATTAAATGGATAAAATCTAAAGAACAAATTGCTGAAATATTAACGAAACCTTTGTCTTTTGATTTACATAAAAATCTTGTTAATAAAATCACCAATCACGTGATGTGTCGTAGCGTCTCGTTACCTTTTGACTCGTGCCTTCGTTCCTTCAAAAACCTGAAAGTATCTCTCTATATCTTCGATATAAATAAAGAAGTGTATTTGACTAATTAACGTTTATTAAATAAAACCAAAGTGATCTTCTTCTAAACTGTGTGTTTCTCACTTAACCTTCCTACAGTTAATAATAAATAAATCACTCAAAAATCCGAGAATTTGTTACTGCCGAATTACTAGACACCCTATAATAACTTTGTTCGTTTAAAATAATTTTGGTCAGGTTTTATCTGATTTATTGTTATAAAATTTTGATAATCTAACAAGGTATTATATTAATTTCATTATACTAAGTTTCTGCAAGTTTTTTCTATAAAGCCGGTACCGGGCCGGTACCATGCCAGCGGTTTTTTTTAGCCTTAGTCCCAACGTATAATGACATTAACAAATGTTATTATAATTATTAACTTTGACATTACATTATTCAAACTGTCTTTTAGAAAAGGTTTTTTCTATTAATTTAGAACATTTTGTAATTGGTCCTGATGTCACACTTCATAAATAAACTTTCCATTTACTTTTCATAAGCTAGTTTAGGTTAGTGGATGCGGCGTCGACTTTGCAGCCCGTGGGTCCTGAGTTCAATTCCTCATGTCTTTAGATTTTTCGTTAACAATTAATAATAATTCAAATGTTTAAGCATTCTATTTAGTGTTTACAATTAAATTAATTAATAAATAATATTGTTTAACGTTTTATATATGTAAAAATGTGTTGTTAATAAAATATACTAATCTGACACCGTGCCAGCATAATGCCGGCAGAAAAGTAACAAAATAATTTTTTTTTACTACCGGCCCGGTATCGAGCCGATGGTTTACCGGCACCGGGGCGGATATTTCCTGGGTTATCATTGTTGACTGGACCGGCTCCGGGCCAGCTGTAATGCCGGTCTCACGCCGGCACCGGCAAGTCCGCCCTTCGTACCGGCCCGGTACCAAGCCGGTCGTTGATTTCTGCCTGGGATAATATTTAAAAAAATTAATAACTGAAAATGCGTTCACAATAAATTAATAAAACACACTGATTAAACATAATTGGTCCTTCTTTTAAATGAAAATATTTGTATAATTGTAAATTTAAAAATTACACATTTTTAATAACAATTTTATAATCAACTTGAATTATTTGTGTCAACCCCTTCCCCCATATTGCAATTTAATTCATAGGAAGTGTATTCATTAGTCTCTTCTGGATTCTAATACTTTTAGAATATTGTAGCTTCTTCAGCAAATCATGTTTATGCTAAAAGAGTTAGTAATTAAATATAATTTCACAATTTTACTGATGGACACCAAAAATATACATTTAAGCCTACTTAATCTCGCAATCATCAGCAAAAACATGTGATGAAAATGTAATCCTTAAAGTTGTACCCAGCTTAAAATTCCCGTACGATCCTTTCGGGAGCCTGTACAGGTCCTGTGCAGGATATCATACAGGATCCCTTATTGGTCCTGTACAGGATCCTATACGGGATTTTGGGACAGGGTTCCGATGCAGGAACCTTAGTTATTAAAGATTTCTGGAAAGGGTCCTGTACAGGAACACTTGCAGGATCCAGTACAGGAAACTTTGTAAAGGTTCCTCTACAGGAACCTTTTCAGTTTTGTAAACTGCAGGTACTTAAGTGTAAAAGATCCTGTAGGGAACCCGTAAAGGATCCTATACGGTTTCCTCAATTAATTAATTTATATTTTTAACTCCTGCGCAGTAGTTTTCTATGAGTTTCTCGAATGCGCAATACATTTTTCTGTCCAACATTGATATACGAGCCTAACATATTAAAATGTGAAGTCTGTGTATGTCAAATGTTGCTTAACATATAAAAACTGTAAAAAATTAAAAAGTTTCCTGTACAGGAACCTTTACAGGAACATTTGATAGCTAAAGTTCCTGCATCGGAACCTGCACATGAACGCTGTCTTAAAATCCCGTACGGGATCCTGTACAGGACCAGTACGGGATCCTGTATGGAATCCTGCACAGGACCTGTACAGGATCCCGAGAGGATCATTTAAGGATCCTGTACGGGAATTTTAAGCTGGGTAGTAACTTTAAGAAAAAAAATTTTTTATGAAACATATAATTGAGGGGCTGGATGCTATAATGTGTTACGCGTCATGTTAAGTAAATAGCGCGTAACACGTTATAGCATCCAGCCCCTCAATTGGAAACAGGAAGAAGAACGCAAATAATGAACAACAGTCGCAGACCATCGCAAGCGAAGCGAGCTATTTGCGCGCAACAACACACGGAGCGCGAAGCTCGACGACTAATATTGTCGTGCCCCGAGGCGCGCTGAAACTTTCGAGCGAAGCGCGGGCAGATTTTTTTTAACTAAACCCACTTTTTTATTTTAAAACAATGCAAAATTTGAATAATTTAATTTTTTCAACTTTTTAGGGTTCCATACCCCGGTAGGAATCCTATTAAAACGGTTACGGAAAATGACCATGTATCCCCCCCTAGCGCTCACAGTTTTTTATCTAGAGAGCTGAAAATTGGCATACTTATTCATTTTTGCGCGTAGATTACAGGGAAAATATAGCGGAAGTGATTAGAATTGATATTCATGGTGTGTTCATCGAAAAACCAAAATCTCTTCTTGCAAAGTCGAAAATTCTTTAATCATTGCTGGTTCTCACAATTCTTAACCTATTGGACTAGCGTTATACAGTTTTATTTATTTTTTCTTGCAGATTTCAACGAACATACAAAAAAATATTAAAGTTCATCTTCACATTTTTTTTGCGAAGAACTAAAAATTTTTTTCGTTTTAGAAAAAAAGTGTGTACCCCCCCCCCTTTGGGTTTTCACATTTTATGATCTATTGGACTGCAGTTTGACTTATTTTATGCAGTTTCGTGTGTAGATTTCAGGAAAAATACACCGAAAATGAATGGATTTTATCTTCATATTTTATTTAGTTAAAAAC
Source organism: Leptopilina myrica (nomen nudum) (assembly GCA_032872475.1). NCBI lineage: Eukaryota > Metazoa > Arthropoda > Insecta > Hymenoptera > Figitidae > Leptopilina > Leptopilina myrica (nomen nudum). Next base: position 13,661,970 of record CM065467.1, read on the forward strand.
TCAAAGTATTAAAAAATTTCGTCAAAAGGGGATATTTTACCATAGCGCCCACTGGTTTTTATCTCAAGAGATGAAAATTGGTAACTTTTGTATTTTCACGTGTAGATTGCAATAAAAATAGAGTTGAAATAGTTATAATTTATCTTCATTGCGTTTTGAGCGATAACCTAACATTTTTCTTTAATTTTTTGATAATAATTATACCTATGCTAGTTCTCTCAATTCTTATTTTAATGGATTGGTATTCGACATTTTTTATTTATTTTCACGTATAGATTACAGAAGAAATAAAAAAAAATTATTGGAGTTCATCTTGAACGAGGGTGCGGAACCCTCGGTGTTAGTACGAATTCTACTCGCACTTGTTTAAATAATAATTTTACTAAAAAAATTTTTAAATAATTTTTGGAAACTTCCTGGTAACTTCTAGGAAGTTTCCATGGGGAGCTTCTAACCTGCGGAAATTATTGTATTTCCTGGAAATTTCCAGGAAGTTACCAAGGGTAACTTCCGAAGGTTGCCACGGGAAACTTTTTGGAAGTTTTTGTGCTATGTGGGTACTTTTTAACAATCAATTAGTTAATAATTTTTTAATAATTCTATAGTTAACAATGTTTTAACTATTCTTAAGTTATTTTATAGTTCACAATTTCTGTTAAACAATTACTCATTGTTAGTTGAGGATTGCTAAGGTCACAATTCATTCATTAATACACGGAAAAAAGTACGTGAATCATTCCTTGAAAGTGCTTGACTTTTGGATAGGACACAAAATACAAGGCGGTATCATATACTTTTTATTAGAAAATATAAGAAAGTCTTAGAATTATTCTAGTATTAGTATGGGCCACAATGTTTTTTAAATTTTAACAAAAAGTAATTTGTTCAGTTTTATAAAGTACGTGAAAGATAACTTTGACTGCGCTTGAAAATTCGGTAGAGCATGCGCAGTGTGTGTTGCGCGTTTCTATCCAAGGTAAATGACAGCTAATCGTCTGTTTCCATTTGTGGTTATTTCAAATGTGAATATACTATTATTTTATGAAAAACAAATTGTGTTAATATATATTTGTCTTCATGAATTGATTTTGAAAAAAATATTTTTTATGTTGTGTTTCTAACAAAACAGAATGTTATGTAATTCTCAGTTTTCAGTGAAATAGCATGTCTCTCAAGTCGTAAAAAATTTCACCATGTGGTATATAAGTACAATTCGATACGTACTTTTAAGTGTTAAGTATATGTTTATATTTAAGTTATATGCGAATGTATGTGTGTGTTATAGGTTAGTTCATAAGTGTTGATAAACGTCAAAAAGTGATACAATAATAATTGTTCTTTGTTTGTGTGAGTAATTATTCAAATATGTGAATGAAAGAGTGAATTTAAGAAAAACTGTTAACAAGTAGAAATTATATTTTTTATTTTACAGAAATATACAATTTTTTGAATGTTAATAAAATTCTCAAGCAAGGTACTAGAAATTTTCATTGACTGCTTTTGAAACTCTCGTGCAAAAGTACTAAACCGTTTCTAGTATTTTGTGTCGCATCCAAAAGTCAAGTACCGAGTCAATAAAAATTTCACGTACTTTTTTTTCCGCGTAATAATTCTTTAGTAAATAAGTTTTTAGTTAAAAATTCTTTAGTTAACAAAATTTAATTAATTAAAATTCTGTTAACTAGTACGGATAGAAAAGGTGCAGTCAATTTGACAGAACACGTTTAGTAAAACATTTAATACGCCGATAGTGGCGCCAACTGAATGTTTAGTAAAATACACTACCTAAACTCTCTGTTTAGTAGAATATACTGTTTGCTCTGTAAATCTGTTACTAAACAGTACAGTGAATACCACTGACTGTACCCTCAGTTCAAAACTAACGATTTTGTTTAGTAGATTTAACTGCCATGTCAGTCGAATCTTTTACGCTTTTCTCTCCGTGTAATTCTTTAACGACTTTTTAGTTAATAATTTTTTAGTAATTATTTAGTTAATAATTTATTAGTTCCAAATTCTTTATAAATTTATTAGTTCTACATTTCCTAGTTAAAAATTTTATAGCTCAAAATTCTGTCATTAACAATTCTTTAATTAATAATTTATTAGTTAAAAATTCATTTTAGTTAATTATATTCTTTACTGAAAACTTTTTTAGTTACCAATTTATTAGTTCCTAATATTTTTTTAACGAGCAAAAATTATTAGTTTAAAATTACATAGTTATCAATTTTTAATTTACAATGCTGTAATTATCAATTCTTTAGTAAATTAATCATTAATTAATAATAATTTGTTTAGTAATAATTTAGTAGTTCGCAATTCTTTAGTTAATAAAATGTTAGCTGATAATTTATTAGCTCACAATGTTTTTGCTAATAATACTTTAGCAATTTCTATAGTTCAGAAATCCTTAATTAACATTTTAGTAAATTATTTTTCAATTAAATGAAGATTATTGCCAATAAATTATTTTAGTTAGTATTATTAATATTAACATTATCTTACAAATTATTAACTAAAGAATAATTTATAATTTGTTAACTAAATAATAATTAAAAGTTTGTTAACTAAAAAATAGTTGAAATTTTGTTAACTAAATAATAGTTAAAACTTTGTTAACTAAAGAATAGTTTAAAATTGTTAACAATATAAATATAAAATGATAATTAATTCCATAATTAAAATTCTATTTTCGTATTTATAACATAAATTCAAAACACGGAAGATTTTTGTTTCCTTTTTTTTAAAGGGAGAATTATCTTTCAGTGAATTTTCAGTTAACTATTTATTAATCTAGCTGCGCAATCGTATTTATATTATGGATCATTTGCCATAAGGGAAATAATACCGTTTTAAGAGAAACAAACATTTATTATTTTTTATTGTGTGTTTGCGAGCTTTTATTACTGAAATAACATGAAACTATTATATAATTGAAATCTTGATGATCAATATAAACTGGGAACTTTTATATAATCCTTAAACGGCGCAAAACTTTAATATTTATATATAAACAGCGTAAACTTTAAAATGAAAATTGATTATTTGTTAAATATTGATTTTGTTAATGAGAATTTAATTGCTTATTATTTTCTTGTATATGTATAAAGCTTAAGATGCAAGAAGTTTAAGCCAACGACTGTTGCTATTGTATAAATAAAGATTTATAAAATTAATAGCCTATTTAATTAGCAGATAATTAATTCTGTTTTTTAACTTGTCTCACTTTTTTAAAAAAATTTTGTTTTATAGCAACTTTTTTCTAACTTTAACTTGAACATTTTTCTTAATTCCAATTGTTTATAACTTTTATCTTTACTTTTATAGTTTTGTAACAAATTTCCATTCATCTGATTAAATTTATAAATTTCATTCAATAAATTAATAAATCATTCAGTAAATAAAAATTCTAAAGTAGTAAGTATGCACCCAGAAAAATGATATATTTGTCTCAGAACCAACTAGACCTTTTATTTGTTTCAAATAAATTTTATTTGGTTTAAATAAAATTTTATTTGACTCAAATATATGTTTTATTTATGTCAAATAAAAATTTTATTTAAAACAAAATAAAAGTCTAGTTGGTTCTGAGACAAATATACGTTTATTTAAATCAAATAAAATATATTTGGTTTAAATAATATTTTTCTCTGGGTGTGTTCATAACACTTTCTTTTACTATTAACAAGTTCACTAGTTTATAGTTTTTAGTCAAATTTTCATTCAATGATTAAATTATATTCAATAAATTAATAAATCACTCAATGAATATTAATTCATTGATTCATTAATTCTTGAGTAGTAAATATGTTCATAAAATTATTATTAAATAATTTTGATAAACTTTTAAACATCGAATATTTACAAATACTTTTAATATCGAATTATCAAACATAAAGTATTGAGTTATTAGGGTCATTTGGGGTAAATGTAAACGGTTTATCTATTTTTTACGAAAAACGTCAGTTTTTTTTGTTAAAAGGTAAAATGGACGGATTTTTTTTGCATGAACTTGTTACTAGAGCTCCCTAGAAAAATTTTATGAGGTTCAAAAAAATATTGATGCACCTGAATCGTCTACAACTGACTGTTTACATTTACCCCGAGATTTTGAAATTTGCCTAAAATTCGGGGTAAATGTAAACACCTCTGTAGTTAAGCGAGGTTTAAGAAACAAGTTATTTCAAGCATACTACTGTCTTAAGGGATGGAAAAACTGAAAAAAAATTATTCGTAGACGTATAGTAAATCAACCAGTTGACTGATAATGTATCATATAAAATAAATAATCAACCATTACAAAATTAGTAATGTAAAAACTTGAATAACTTGAACAAATTTTAATAGATTTTCATTAAACTTGGTAAAAAGAAGTTTTTAAGGTTGCTGAATAAGAATCTAAAATCGAATTTTTAAATTTCAAAATGTCGGATCTAATAGTTTATTCAATTATTTTCTTTTAAAATATAGTTGGAGTACTGTTTACATTTACCCCGAGTTTTCGAATTCTCGGGGTAAATGTAAACAGTTAATTATTTATTAACTAAATTGACGAAAATAAAAAATCAAAGTCAATTTTTGTTGGGGCATGAATAAGGAAGAATTACATATTTTTGTTTGATTTTTAAATTTATTTTTATGCAAATGCGAGACAAAATACTGAAACAGAAAAATTTTCAATTTCAAACTTTTTTGCATTAAAAGATAACTTACACTAGGGCATTGCCTATTGTCAAAATAAAATATTGACAATAGTCAGAACATCTTGTAGGTGAGCTAAGGTAAAAATATTGCCGTCGTACTTATTTTTTAATTTGTAAATTTAGCTGAAACATCTACTGTTTACATTTACCCCGCGTTTACATTTACCCCAAATGACCCTAAATATTAAATATCTAATTATTCAATATTAATTTTCAAATTGTTGAATGTTAAATATCGAATTACCAAAAATATCGAATGGTTAAATATTAACTTAAATATAAAATTATTGAATGACTTAAAGATTTTCTAAAATTTTTATAGGTTATAAAATTTCTGCTTTTGCAAATATGTATGCAAAGACATAAAATGATTCAGAATCAAGTTTTTGCTATACATAAATCCCTAAACATTACAGCATTAATTCATAAGTCAATGACAGACTTTTGATAAATGAAGTTCTACGTTCACGCCAGTCATTTCCACTAAAGATTTCTTATAACGAAAAAAATTCAACATATTTTGCTTCCTCATACTGAGGAAGTATTGTAATACCAAAATTTTTCATGTTCGATTTTTTAACATATCTTTATGTTATTTGACCTCAGGAGTTCAAAAATGACATTTTTACAAAATGTCATTACGTGTGCGTGTAAACATCATATTTTCATAAATATCTCCAAATTATAAAGAGCTTTTGGGATGCATGTTTTTTAAATTGTAGGTCTCATCTGCAGACATAAAATGAGAGTACTTTGAGATAGATTAATAAAGTTTAACTATTTATTTTTTTGATTTTTAATTTTTCAAAAAAACGTTTTTTGCCCATAACTTTAAAAAAACGTTAGGACACCTATAAATGTTTTTCTCTAATTTTTTAGAGTTTTTTTAGACGCATCTTTTGAGCCCAGAATGAACATTTTTCGTTCATATTCACCGGAGATATTAAACTTTTAAAAATCAAAAATTTTGGAAAATAAGACTTTTTTGAGAATTTTGTTGAAAAATGTAGAAATAACATTAAAACTATAGTTACCAACTTGTAGAGCATTAAAAACCCTTCGATTGACCTATTTTTGAAGCTATTTTGATTAGAAATAAAGAAGTTATTGATATTTTAAAAAACAGAAATTGTAAGAAAAAATTTTTTTCATGTGAAAGTATTAAATAAAGAGAAAAAAATATTACAGCGCTTAAGAATAATTGTTCAAAATTTATACTTTATTGTTATTAACATCTCTATGAGGAAGCAAAGTGTTCATGAAATAAACACAACAAGATTTACGAAAACGAATAAAATGAGTACCAAAATTATAACAAAAATTTATAACTTGGCAGCGGTTTTTACAAATATTTTACTTTTTTAAAAGCGTTTACGATAACATTTTTTTTAAACAACAAAATAATATAGAAGTTCTCTCTTATTCTATAACGAAACTTTGAAATATTTAATTCGATAGTAAACTGAATTCCTTTTATAATATTAAAGAACATACTTTAAAAATACTTTAATATACCTAAAAATAGTATATTTTGTAACGTGTGTAACAAAAAGTGTCATTTTTAGCGTTAGGAAAGTATTAGAAATACACGGACAGAAAACTATAAACATTTTTAAATTTTTTGTGCAAATTAAAAATTTAGTTTTCTTTAAATATAAAAGAAATTGTTTTCACAAGATAAAATAAAAAAGTAGTCAATTTCTCCCTTAAACTTTTCAAAAATTCATCATAGTTTGAACGCGAGAGCAAAAACTATCAGGTGTTGCTTGTTGTAAAGCGTCGACATTCTCTTAATCTCGATACAAAACTTTAAATGGCGAAGTTTATACCACACAAAATTTCATCTAGACTAAATATTTCGTTGTAATTTAAATTATGTATAATAATAATAATAATTTTTGTTAAAAGGTAAAATGGACGGATTTTTTTTGCATGAACTTGTTACTAGAGCTCCCTAGAAAAATTTTATGAGGTTCAAAAAAATATTGATGCACCTGAATCGTCTACAACTGACTGTTTACATTTACCCCGAGATTTTGAAATTTGCCTAAAATTCGGGGTAAATGTAAACACCTCTGTAGTTAAGCGAGGTTTAAGAAACAAGTTATTTCAAGCATACTACTGTCTTAAGGGATGGAAAAACTGAAAAAAAATTATTCGTAGACGTATAGTAAATCAACCAGTTGACTGATAATGTATCATATAAAATAAATAATCAACCATTACAAAATTAGTAATGTAAAAACTTGAATAACTTGAACAAATTTTAATAGATTTTCATTAAACTTGGTAAAAAGAAGTTTTTAAGGTTGCTGAATAAGAATCTAAAATCGAATTTTTAAATTTCAAAATGTCGGATCTAATAGTTTATTCAATTATTTTCTTTTAAAATATAGTTGGAGTAAATCTCGGGGTAAATGTAAACAGTTAATTATTTATTAACTAAATTGACGAAAATCAAAAATCAAAGTCAATTTTTGTTAGGGCATGAATAAGGAAGAATTACATATTTTTGTTTGATTTTTAAATTTATTTTTATGCAAATGCGAGACAAAATACTGAAACAGAAAAATTTTCAATTTTAAACTTTTTTGCATTAAAAGATAACTTACACTAGGGCATTGCTAATTGTCAAAATAAAATGTTGGCAATAGTCTATCACGTCAGGATTCTGACATATTCTAACCTAAAAGAGTGAAAAAGGCTATTTTTGGCAACATTCGACTCTTAATAAAATCTACAAAAAAAATTTTTATCATTGGAACAAATTTTAAAAGAAAGTACTATTAATCACCTTTCAAAATATTATACACCCAATCCGATCCGACTTTTTTCACTATGGTACAACAATTTAAAGTTTCGGTTACACGACCTGAAAACTGAGAAAAGGAAAAATAGAATAATTGAAAAGTACTTTAACTTAAGCATCTGATTCTTATTATTTTGGGATCGTTGATTAGAAAACCGATGTTATATTTTGAAATTCAAAATGACGGATCTAATATGGCGGCTGTCAAAATAAAAAATTGATCGAATTACCTTGAAACTTTTTACTTGGGGTTTTTTGAGGTCGCTAATTACGAATCTGATGTCAGATTTTCGAAATTCATAATGGCGGATGTAATAAGACGACATATCGAATCTAATAAAGTGGGTACTCTATCAAAATTTATCTAAATTGCTTATAATTCATTTCTTTCGGGGATTTTTTTGTTAGCTAATTACGAATCCGATGTTGAATTTAAAAAATAGGGAACTTTTAATTTTTAGGCTGTTTTTTGTCAGGTCATTTACTACCAAAATTTGTAGTCTATTTAATCGAAAGATGTTAGTAAAATCGAGAAACATGAAATTCGAACATTTAGGTCATGATTCCTACACTCTTTTAGAGAAGAAAATCAAGTTTTATTTTTCATTATAGAACTTTACACGTTTTTCTTCAAAGTATCTTCGTAGTGGCTTTCGTTTATTAGAATGTAAAACAGAATCACTTTTGATTGCTTCAAAAAATAGTTACCACACCTATCGATATCTAAATTGAAAAAAGATGTATTTACAGGTCCAGAAATAAACAAAGGGGTGATTCTGTATTATATTTTAAAAACAAAACCAACTATACGAAGATCCGTTGAAGAAAAATGTGTAAATGTTCATAAAGAAAAATAAAAAATTTAAGTTTCTTTACTAAAACAAAATACCATATTTGATCCGCCATTTTAAATTTAAAAAATGTGACATCAGATTCGTAATATGTGACCTCAAAAACACCCAAGTGAAGAATTTCAAGCGAATCCGTTAAATTTTTTAAAAATATGTCGCCATATTACATCCGCCATTTTGAATTTCAAAATCTAACATCGGTTTTCTAATCAACGATACCAAATTATTAAGAATCAGATGCTTAAGTTAAAGTACTTTTCAATTATTCTATTTTTCCTTTTCTCAGTTTTTAGGTCGTGTAACCGAAACTTTAAATTGTTGTACCATAGTGAAAAAAAGTCGGATCGGATTGGGTGTATAATATTTTGAAAAGTGATTAATAGTACTTTCTTTTAAAATTTGTTCCAATGATAAAAAATTTTTTTTGTAGATTTTATTAAGAGTCAAATGTTGCCAAAAATGGCCTTTTTCACTCTTTTAGATTAGAATATCTCAGAATCCTGACGTGATAGAGCAATTTCGCTGTCAGTTTTGGATTCAGGGTGATAAATTACATCGGAAATTAATTATCTTGTTTCTAGGTCTGAAATTTGTAGGCCTGTGTTATCGTATAAAAATTTTAAAATTTACATTTCAAAGGTGATAAAACTAGCTTTCAAATGATATATCTAGCATTAAATTGTGATGATTTTCAATGAAACTGTATTACATTAAAAAAACTAAAAATTTTGTTTTGCAACAACATTATTTACTCATTAACCAAATTATCTTTTTAATTTTGATTTTATGTAGTGTTAAAGCTGAGGAAACGAGCTTTCAAATAATATTTTTTAAGCTTTGTAACTTCAATAGTAAACAACATATTATAAAAAATATACTGTTCACAATTTAATGCACTTAAATTTCAATTATTCAGTTTTTTAATTAAATATATTGTAAGGATGTGTTCGTTATTTAAGTTAAATTAAACTTATATTACATTTAGCGTTGCATATTACTATTGATCATTTTTTGAGTAATTATTTAAGTTTTAAGTTTCCTTTTTTATTATATTATGAATTTTATGAGTTTTTTTAGTAGAGATAAAATCAATTTACTTCACTTTAATTAAAACAATATTTATTTTCAATAGAATAAAAACTAATTTTACATTTAATCAAAGTTAAATCAATGGTAAACATTGTTTAGTTTAAACAATTATGAAAGTTAACGATTCGTAAGATTTTCACTGATTTTTAGAAGTAATTTTGTCGGAACACATGTTTGCGAAAACGGGGTAAACTCAGAGATAAAACGTTTTATAACATCATTGAATCAAGGACTTATAGTACATTAATAATTGTCGTTGTTATTTGAGACTGGAAAAATCGCCAACTTTGCAAAGGCTCGTTTGTAGCAAGACGTAGCAGTTTTAATAGTGGCTACTCTTGATATTCCATCACGTCCAGGATGTAACTGATCAATACGACCCAATAACCATTGAGTGGGAGGTAGATGGTCTTCCTTGATCAAATTCTTGGGACCACCTTGTCCAAAAGTAGTCTCTTACTTTTTTCTTAGCATCTTCCAACGCTTGTTAGGCTCAAGCGTGATGTCGTTAAGTGTAGGCTCTGGAACTGCGGTAATACGCCCTCCTGTGAGTATGTGACCAGGTGTGATAGCTGAAACAGACATTGGATCAGAGGTATTAGGGTAGAGGGGGAAAGAATTAAGACAGGCTTCAATTTGGCATAAGACAGTAGCCATTTCCTCAAAAGTAAGGGTGATTCGGCAATTTCAGGAAAGATGCTCTTTGCACCAGAAAATAGTACTTTCAACTCTCTTTCAGCACCCACGAAAGAACGGTGCCCAAAAAGGGCCAAAATTTGCCCATGAGGGAATTGTAAATAGTTTTCAACAGTTTGAACCCTGCTGAAACCGAAAATGATAGGTAAAAAGTTGTAAAGTGGAGGGAAAGGGGTGAAAAACTACCCCTAAGTCCAGAATTCCAATAAATTATGAAAATTCATAACATCTAAAAAAATAAATCCAAATCGCTTGAAAATTGTTACTCGGGGGTTTTCGGGGTCGCTGATTACGAATATGATCTTGGTTTTTCAAAATTCAAAATGGCGGATCCAATATGGCGGATGACTTTATAAAAAAATGATAAGATTCGCTTGAAAATTGTTACTCGGGGGTTTTTGGGGTCGCTGATTACGAATATGAGATTGGTTTTTCAAAATTCAAATTGGCGGATCCAATGTGGCGGATTACTTTTTTAAAAAATGATAAGATTCGCTTGAAAATTGTTACTCGGGGGTTTTTGGGGTCGCTGATTACGAATATGATATTGGTTTTTCAAAATTCAAAATGGCGGATCCAATATGGCGGATTACTTTTTTAAAAAATGATAAGATTCGCCTGAAACTATTTACAGGGGGGTTTTTGGGATCGTTAATAACGAATATGATATTGGTTTTTCAAAATTGAAAATTGCGCATCCTATGTAGCGGATAACTTTTTTAAAAAATGATAAGATTCGCCTGAAACTATTTACAAGCGGGTTTTTGGGATGTAAGTTGCATCCAATCAATGAAGATAAGACGCAAGGCATCTGACCAGTTAAGGTAAGATGTGTGTTGCATCCAATCAATGAAGATAAGACGCAATGTATCTGACCAGTGAAGGTAAGATGTGTGTTGCATCCAATCAATGAAGATAAGACGCAAGGCATCTGACCAATGAAGGTAAGATGTAAGTTGCATCCAATCAATGAAGATAAGACGCAATGTATCTGACCAGTGAAGGTAAGATGTGTGTTGCATCCAGTCAATGAAGATAAGACGCAAGGCATCTGACCAGTTAAGGTAAGATGTGTGTTGCATCCAATCAATGAAGATAAGACGCAAGGCATCTGACCAGTTAAGGTAAGATGTTTGTTGCATCCAATCAATGAAGATAAGTCGCAAGGCATCTGACCAGTGAAGGTAAGATGTGTGTTGCATCCAATCAATGAAGATAAGACGCAAGGCATCTGACCAGTTAAGGTAAGATGAAGGTTGCATCCAATCAATGAAAATACGACGCAATGTATCTAACCAGTGAAGGTAAGATGTTTGTTGCATCCAATCAATGAAGATAAGACGCAAGGCATCTGACCAGTTAAGATAAGGTGTTTGTTGCATCCAATCAATGAAGATAAGTCGCAAGGCATCTGACCAGTGAAGGTAAGATGTGTGTTGCATCCAGTCAATGAAGATAAAACGCAAGGCATCTGACGTTGCATGTAGATTAAAAACAAATGACCCCAAAAACTCTCCTGTAAATAGTTTCAGGCGAATCTTATCATTTTTTAAAAAAGTAATCCGCCACATTGGATCCGCCAATTTGAATTTTGAAAAACCAATCTCATATTCGTAATCAGCGACCCCAAAAACTCCCGAGTAACAATTTTCAAGCGAATCTTATCATTTTTTTATAAAGTCATCCGCCATATTGGATCCGCCATTTTGAATTTTGAAATACCAAGATCATATTCGTAATCAGCGACCCCGAAAACCCCCGAGTAACAATTTTCAAGCGATTTGGATTTATTTTTTTAGATGTTATGAATTTTCATAATTTATTGGAATTCTGGACTTAGGGGTAGCTTTTCACCCCTTTCCCTCCACTTTACAACTTTTTACCTATCATTTTCGGTTTCAGCAGGGTTCAAACTGTTGAAAACTATTATGCTCTTACAATTCCCTCATGGGCAAATTTTGGCCCTTTTTTGGGCACCGTTCTTTCTAGCATTGTCGCTGAAAACATTTACACATTTGCCACGGCGAGAAACTATTTCCAAATGAATGGCACGTGTACAAACGCAAATGAATAAACAAATATATCCCTTTGTAGATTTAATGCCTCTTCTTTTAAACTAAGAACATAATAAGGTCCAGCATAATCAAAACCAGTGAAAGTGAATGGTTTAGAAACCGTGATTCTTTCAGCTGGTAATTAACCCATAAGTTGAGTAGGAGTTTCTGCACGGAACCTAGCTCACTTGACACATTTTCTTAGAATTTTATTGATAAGTAACATAGCACTTACAATCCAAAATTTTCGAAGAACTTTGCTCAAGGTAAGTCGTTGACCTCCATGTAAAGCTTCATGGTGAACTTGAAAGACAAGAAGTTCGGAAAATCGAGAATTTTTCGGCAAAATAATCGAGTGTTTTTCATCGTATGAAAGGAAAGAGTTTTCCAAACGACCTTTTACTCGAAAAACTGAGTTTTGATCTAAGAATGGGGTAAGCTTTATAAGAGAGTTTTTAGTAGAAAAGGATCGATTTGATTTTAAAGCGGTTAGAGTGTCAGAGAAATATTCTATTTGAATTATCTTTATCCATGTTTCAGTAGAATGTTTTAGTTCAACGGAAGTAAGATATGTTGGGAACTCAATATCTTGATTTGACGAATTCTTAGAAAAACGAAAACAATATGCTGTTGTTCTAACGAGTTTAGACAATGATGAAACTCTTGTCAGTAGATCAGGAACTTGATTTTCTTGTCAAAGGTTGATCTGAGTGTCCTCATTCTTATTCTCGAATTTTGATCTAATCTCAAGATTTAATTCAGTATCAATTACATGATTAGAGACCGGCCAGTTATCAATATTCTCTGTTAACCATTTTGGTCCATACCACTACAAAGTTGAGTTTCGAAGTTCTTTAACTTTGAAACCTCGTGTTGCACAATCAGCAGAGTTATGTTCGGAACGAACATGCGACCAAGTGACATCTTTCAAAATTGAATGAATTTCACTTAAACGGTTTGCTACAAATGGTTTCCATCTATAGGGATAACCTTGGAGCCATGACAGTACAATTTGTGAGTCTGATCAGCAAAATATTGATTTAACTAAGGGTAGTAATCTAGGAATAATGATAGCACCGAGTTGATTAAATTCTTCCTGAAATTTATTCCATTGAACTAAGAGATTATTGGGAAGAATTACGTCCCAATCAATACCTGAAAGCCAGCAATCTTGAAGGAAGATTTTGACAGTTAGCAAAAACGGGGACAACCATTCCAGAGGATCGAAAAGCTTAGCAATTTCTAATTCAACCATTCGTTTCGTTGGATCAGATGTAGAAATAGGAGTAATTTCGAAATGAAACTCGTCAAAATTTTGATTCTAACGTATGCCTAACGTAGATACGGAATTTTCTGGATCAAAAACTTTCTCAATTTTAAGTTTCTCGGAAATATTGTTAGGAAGCAGAGCAGGAAGATTTGCTGCCCATTTGCTAAGATTGATACAAGATGAGTTAAGGATGTTGATGAAATCATTTCTGATTTCAATTGCTCGTTCCAAATCGGGAGATAGAATTTTGATTTGCCTAAACATTTTGACAATGTCGGCAGTAAACGCGAACTTCAGCTGAATATCTGGTTGCAGTTTCTGCCCGGGGTGCGGAACTTCATGAGATTTGGTGATCACGTGGTGTGGTAGGTAGTTTGGATTAGGAAAATTTTGGTCTTCCTTGGAAACATGTTCCATATAATTCAACAAGAAATAATCGCGCATGAAAGCATTATATTTAACTTTTGCTTCAGGGTTTTTCATTAATCGAGCTTCATTTCTTTTAAACACAGATATAACGGGTTCTTTAGATTGTCCTAAAAGATCTAGAGATTTTAATTTGTGAAGTTAAACAACATACTGGCCATCTTTGTTTCTATAATGAGTGTTTTGACAGAAAGTTTCACACTTAATTTCTTTTTTAGAAAGGAATGTCGTTTGAGGCAGTTCTTCTAATTCCCAACATTTTCGCAGCTGTTTATAAAGAGATTCTTTCTCTTCGACTTGGAGATTGGAAGTATAATTCTACTATTATTTTTCAAAAATGAACTACCAAAAATTATCCTACCAAATGTAGTGAGTAATGCAGTGGGGCTATCAAGAGAACCGTGCTTTACCCTGGTACCCTGGTAATAGAATGTAACCGAGAAGATCAACTCCAATAACACAATCAATGGGTTCTGGTAGATGGCAGTTAGGATCAGCGAGATCAAGGTCCTTAAGATGTTGCCATTTACTGTAGTTAGGTGTGAATTTGGGTACTAATTGTACAAGAGATTTTAGCACTAATGCATTGATAGGTAGTTTAAATTCTAAATCTCCGGGTGATTAAAGCCACAGATTGACCTTGTAGTATGATGATCCTAGCGAGGTGTTGCCGTTACCTTTTAAAGACACATCACATTTTTGTTTGGGTAATTTAAGTAATTGAGCTGCTCGTTCAGTAATTAAAGATCGTTCGAAACCAGAGTCTAAAAAGCCTTTAACAACTATTGTTTTTTCATTGAATGATATCAATTTTGTGTAAGCAGTGGCAAAAATGCCTTTTGGATCACTCTCAAGGTGATTCGAAAGATGATTAGTCTGATAGGTAGTGTGACAGGTTATAGAAGAAGAAGTTCCTGAAACAGGGTCAGAAGTCAGTACAGTTTGATCGGTTGGTTGGAAATTGTCATGGAGGAATGTGTGATCATTAGAACTACATACAAAACATCTTTTTTGTGATGGACAATTTTCTAATTTATGATTGCTTCTTAAGCAATTAAAACAAAGCTTCAAATTTTTAACTTTTTCAACACGTTGTGGGACTTTAAGCTTCTTAAATTGAGAAGAATAAGATATAAAATGTTTAGACTGACAAAGGGGATAAGAATTTGAAATAATAATAAAAATTTGTATATTTAAAAATTATTAAAAATTACTGTTATACCACTATATCCCAACTTTACTGAAGAATTCGGTAAAATATAAGGAACAAATTTTCTCCGTGTAACAATGAGAAAATAATTTTTATAATAAAAAATTAAATTATAATTAATTTTATGAATTAATTAAGTGTTTAAATATAGCAAAAAACTTGATTTGTATGATCACTAAGTATCCAATTTAATATATTTTCTTTTTCTTCTACTAGTTCGGCATTTAATTTTTATTAAAAGAATTGATTAATTTAATTTATTTAAAATTATGATATAAAAATTGTAAAATAGAATGAACGCTTAAATAAAATTTTAATTAAAAACTTTTGTAGGGATTACTAAAAATTAGATTGCTAGACATTTTTTTAAATTAAAAATAAGTAACCTGAAAATAATATAAAATGTTATGAATTGAAGTGCTAAAAAGTTCACTTGTTTATCACTTGTTTGACAATGCTGCGACGTTATACATGGTGCTAATAAAATTTGATTAATAACAAAATTTAATTCAAAAGAGAAAATCATTTTTAATTGCCGAATCGGGAGTGCCTTTGAATTCTTTTTCAAGGAAATTGTTGGTTGTGATTCAAGCATTCATTTGAAACCAAAATCAAAATTCTATCACGTCATATTTTTCTTTTAATCATAATTAAACATAGCCAAAAACATACTTTTTCACTTTTTAACACTAATTTTCTCAAAAACTCAACGTGCTGGAACATTTTTCTTTACAGATTCGTTATCAGCGTGAAAAAATCTATCGAAAGTGACTAAAATTATTGATGGACAAAATTAGTGTCGGACAGTGTATTTGTTAAAAATGTGTTAATTTAATTGTATAAATAGATTATTACGTAAACATACCAAAAATAATAGCCAAAAATTAATTTTAAAACTTATCTATGAAATGTCGAAAGTAAAAAACCTCAAAAGAATTTATTTATTCTTAAATATTCATCATAAAAATTAAATTATTCTCAAAAAATAATAAAATTCTTCACAGAAATGAAATTATTTTTAAAAAACATAAAAAATCATATCAAAATTTGAATTATCTTTAAAAAAATGAAAGAATAAAATTCTTTTCCGAAATTCAATTATTTTCAAAAAAATTTCTTAATTCAATAATTCTCAATATTTAATATTTTAATAAAATTTTTATTATATTATATTAATTATTATATATATTAAAAATATCTTGTTCTGATTTATTAGGATAATTAGAGGAATTCGAGCTAATAAAGAATATTCTGCACTGAAAGAAAAAATAGAAGGTACAAGCATAATTAAGGTTAAATTACCCATGTAGTATTGCTGGAATAGAAACAGCCCAACAGTTAGGATATTTCAACCATACCATTAGAACTAGACGCAAATTTCTAAAGCGCACTAACCTTTTAACCAGATTTCACATTAGTTTCGTTCGCAAACAAAAGAGATGCGTGTGATTTTAACATACAGATATTTGAATTACGGAAATCTATTACAAATTATAGGTTAAGCATTTTACCCACATAGCACAAAAACTTCCAGGAAACTTCCAGGAAGTTTCCCGTGGCAACCTTCGGAAGTTACCCTTGGTAACTTCCTGGAAATACAATAATGTCCGCAGGTTAGAAGCTTCCCTTAGAAACTTCCTGGTAACTTTCTGGAAGCTTCCCATAGAAACTTCCTGGAAACTTCGTGAAAGTTATCAGGAAGTTTCCAAAAATCCTCAAAGATATAATGAAATATATAATATATAAATTAACCTTGTGAAGTCAAGTGTCTATTTGGTTGAGAGCATAAAGCGCTATTCCAGCAGCACACTTTTGAGGCCTATGGTGGTTTGAGTCCGTCTTACCCTCATGTGTGCTGTAGTTGAGGAGATTATTATTTTTTAATTAAACAGACTTTTTTATTTTTAAATAATGCAAAATTTGAATAATTAAAATTTTTTAAACCTTTTTAAATAATAATTCTACTAAAAAAATGTTAAATAATTTTTAGAAACTTCTTGGTAACATTCAGGAAGTTTCTATAGGAAGATTCCAGGAAGTTACCAGGAAGTTTCCATGGGAAGCTTCTAACCTGCGGACATTATTGTATTTCCTGGAAATTTCAAGGAAGTTACCAAGGGTAACTTCCTGGAATTTTTTGGGTCAAAATTGACAGTGAAAGTTGAAAGTAAAAATATTTTTCGTGATATTGAAAGTGAAAATTTATTTAGATGAAATTAAAAGTGCGTGAAGTTGAAACTCAAAATGTTTTCGGTGAAAAGTAAAAGTTGAAAGTGAAATTTTTTTGGGTGAAAATTGAAAGTGAAAGTTCAAAGTAAAATTGAAAATGTTTTAGGTGAAATTAAAAGTGAAAATTTTGTTGAGTAAAAATTGAAAATGAAGTTGAAAATGAAATTGAAAATTGTTTTGTGTGGAAAGTGAATGTTGAAAGTGTAAGTGTAAATGAAATTTTGGAAAAATGTAAGTGTAAATGAAATTTAAATTAAATTTTGGAAAAGTTTTTAAGTGTAAGTGTAAGATTAAATGTAAGTGAAAATTAAATTAAATTTTTAAAAAAGTGAAAGTGTAAGTGACTTCTAAATAACGTAAGTGAATATTAAATTTAATTATTAAAAATATTAACAGCTGTACTCTTCGACACTCTTTATACATGAATACAGGAAATGAAGCAGTAGCAAGCGCCGTAGATGCATAAGAATGTCTCACTTTACCTAATTCGTTTCTAAATAAGTATAAAATCTTTAAATTGTATACACAGAAAAAAACCCGACTCATTTTTGTTGCAACTCATTTGGAAGTCGGTCTGGAAATGAGTAATCGACAACTTCAAGTGACTCGAAATGAGTAATCGGCAACTTCAAGTGACTCAAAATGAGTAAAATAAAAATATTCTAGTTACTTTCTTTTGTGTTTCGCATGTTTCGTGTTCCATGGTTGCCCATCCCTGTCTGTCAATTGACAAATGTCTAACCTAAAAAATTTTTTCCATTTCTCATAAAATCAATAGATCGACTGCAAGTATTAATGTTTTGACAAGTGCAACGTGTTTATTAGTTATAAACGATTATTTTAATTCATATTTTTATAAATTATTCTTAGCTTTTCCAATGTGATTGTAATTTTATCGTAAAGAAAAAATGATACCCCTTAAGACTCATTTTGAGTCTTTTCCCTAGAAACTCAGAATGAGTCGAAGGGGTATCATTTTTGTTTCAGTTCAAAATGAGTCTCATATGCGACTCATTTTGAGTCCGGTTTTTTTCTGTGTACTGATAACTATACAATGCAGAAAAACCAGCTTATAGAAGTTTACTTAATCATAATTTTGATTGGAACAAATTTCATATACTTAATAAAGAATTCGTTAAATAAAAAGGACGACACGCAAAATTTTAGTGATTGCTATGTACATTTTCTTAGTGATACAAAATATTTGTGATTTCCACTGTTTAATTGTACTGTGACGCTTTATATTTATTTTCACTTATTGTAATTAGTTTAATGACCTCTGTAAAATGTTTTTATATTTGATTAAGGGCATCCGGGAAATAATAGTGGATTCATGATCGACGTCTCACTTAAAAAGAAAAAAATATTTTTCGGCGGAAATTTTTGGTAAATATAGATGAACGCTCTGGAACTAGCGGTCCTTTAGGAATTTCGCAAAATTTTGATAAATAATTATTAAAAAAAATTGTTGAAGCATACGGAAAAATGGGGTTTTTAACGGTTTGGTATCACCGTCTCATTTTGAGAGGATAAAATATTTCTGGTTCATATTTGCAGAGGTGATAGAAGAAGACTTATTGAGGAGTGATTCTCTCGGTTTTTGCAATAATTCTGCGAAAAAATTATTTTATTAACGATTTAAATTGAAGTAATTTGAGGTTAGAGCCATTTTCGTAGTTCAAGTCGCGGCCACTACCGAGAATTGGCGCCACCTCCTTGACCACTGACTCATAGATCCACTTGTCTGTGTTCTCGCCGTCATATTGTCTCCCACTTTCGTCAAAAATACAACTTTTGTAATTACGTTTTTCAATATTTATTTCAAAAATTACTTGCAAATTTCAAGAATATTCTTTATCCGAACGAATTCCCCTAATTATCCTGATAAATCCGAACGAGATATCTCTAACTACTTATAAGTGAGACGACAGGCGGGAAAACACTTTTTAGGGACAATTTTTCCCGGATGCCCTTAATGTCAAGTAGCAATTTACGTTGATCGGAACTATTAAAAGTTTGCAAACTTTTAAATGTTCAGTTATTTTATTTTTTTTTATCGTTATACAATTTTTATTAGTAAACAAAAAAACTTTTTTTGTGTTAATAATTTGTTGTCTTTTATTTATGAATATTCTGCTTAAACTTATTTAAAATTTTTTAAAAGTCTATTATGAATAATTTGCCGAAATATCGAAATTTTCACTTCTACGACTACGTAATCAAAGACTCTAACATCAATATTTTTGGTTCTTCTCGGAAGTTATTCAGATAATAATTGTTTTCTGTCCAGGGCACCATAAAGATGAAAAACGAATAGGTTTCAAATTTTTAAAACCACACCACCCCCCCCCCCCCTTTCTGTTTGAAAATACATAAAACCGACAAAATGGGCCCTTTTCTAAAAAAGGCGATTTTCTTATTAATAAACCATTTTTGTACAAGATTAATGATTGGGAACAATTTTATTGTGTCATTTGAAGGTAAAGAATAAAAATTAAACTTATTTAAAAAATTTTAACAGGTTTTATTATGAAATTTTAACGAAATATCGACATTTTTTACATCTACGACTACGTAATCAGTGACTCTAACATTAATATCTCTGGTTCTTCTCGGAAGTTATTCAGATAATAATTGTTTTGAGTTCAGAGTACTTTAAAGATGACAAATCAAGAGGTTTTAATTTTTTTGACCCTCCATTTCAAAAATACAAAATATTTTTGCAAAGGACCGACAAAATAGGCCCTTTTCTTTTTCTAAAGAACTAATAAAGTTAAACACTTAAATTAACGATAAATTAATGAAAACCTCATGATTTGACTTCTCAAAACATGTAGATTAATAATAAAAAATAAACAAAAATTAAGGTTTTTCTCAAAAAATTATTAAATTGCAAATAACTCGAAAACTAGAACCGACAAAATGGGCCTTTTTCATGTGGACGTCCACATATAATTGTGTTTAGCGATCGTTTACCTATAATGTTATGTTATTTAGAATGTTATAAAATGGCTTTTGTAGTCTTAATACAATAAATAGTGAAAAGTTTCATTTTGGACATTTCAGAAATAGTGGTCTTAAGTTAGCCACCACTTTTTTTCGCTTGAGTATATGGAAGAAATACATATTCTTTTCAATTTCGCAGAAATTTCACAAATTTGATACATTAAAGAGAAAAAATACTTCTTATTTAATTATTTTTGTTTAGAAAATGAAGCATTGTTTTATTTTATTTATTTTCTGTGGTGGATGGCTGCGGAGACTGGCGTTTTTATAGTATAATGTATTTTCCATTGTATCGATTAAATAGTTCTACATCAGTTATTTACTAAATTGTTGAATTTAAAATGATGTATGCCTCGTAAAAAATGTTTAATTTAACAATAATTATTATTATCCACTATAATTTATTGTACGATAATTATTATTATTAATGAACTTGAAAAGTAGAGACAAAAATAAGAACTAATTACAAAAATTTAAAGATAATGAGAGTTTTTGATTGTATATTACTTTTCAGAGGTGTGTAATATTAACTCGAAATGACTAAAGAGATCCTGGAAACGTAAAATAAGGAATAAACGGGCCTTGAGTCGCTATGAAACAGACAGAGGAATGCAATTCAAACTCAGTGTTAATCAGTCGACTTCGAGTCATCAAAGTTGTAATACACACGTTCCAAAGAACTCATTTAATCATATTTTAAATTTATCAACACAAGTCAAAGAAAAAGTGATTTATATATTATTTTACAAAACACTCATTGATTCTGAATATTAATTCATTTTTAAGGTAAAATAAATAACAACACCCAAAAAATAAAAAATAATAGACTTTTAAATTTTAATGGAACATTTTCATTTATAAGAAAATAATCAATTTTGCATCGTAGGCATTATTTATATTTTCGGTTATATTATCGCCATTAGAGGAATTTTAATTGTTAATTAAATTTGACCATAAATTTCAGTATTATGATGGTTAATTATTGGCAAACAATAAAAGAGGAAAGTCGATAATTCACATTTTTTATTATAAACTTATTTTTATCTATCAAACGGAAAATCATAATTTTTGATGGTATTCTTGGGACAAAATTCGAAAAATCAAAATATTTAATATTTTTAGAATCAAATTCAAAAAACAAAATTTAAAATATTTTTTTTCGAACCAAATTAAAAAAGCAAAATTCATAATATTTTTATTAAAATTTGAAAAGTCACAAAATTTTAACAGCATTTTTAGAACTTAGTTAAATATTTAATTTATTTTTATAATATTTGATTTATTTTATTTTTACTATTTTCATTTACTTTATTTCTATAATATTTATTTGTTTATTATTTATTTAAGAAAGGAAGTAAACAGTTTATTGTGAAAAGTTGTTAATTATGCAATTTGTGATGTGTACTTTTTCAATATCTTTATCTCGGAAAGAAATCTCAGCTCGTATCATTAATAACATCAAGAAATAGAGATGATTTTATAAGATAATAGTTTTCAACGTTTTTCTACCACAAAGAAAAATCCTTGTCTATATAAGAAGATTTTATATACAGTGCGGTAGTGAAAAAAATGCGTTGTTAATTAATATAGTTCCTAAGTGTTTGTTGGATCCATAAAATATCAGCCGGAACGAAAGTGGTTGCTTTTTTTCAACAAAATGAAAAACACGTTTTATTTTTATATGAGAGTGTAGCTGTAGAAAAATGGTAAGGGCCCACTGTGAGACCCTCATCCTGTATGGAATCCGTAGGGGCACTCCACGTGGAGCCCTCGAAGGCATGACATGCTTCCTCTCATGAAAAATCCTCATGGATTCCATAAAATGCCCTCAACTTTATTTTTCAATCAATTAATAAATTAATTTAATTTATTTATTTAATAACAACAAATAAGTTCAAATATTAATAAATGACATAATTATTTAACGATTTTTACATTTTTAATTAAATCGGGACCAATAGCAAATTCATAAATAATGTTAGTATATATATATATATATATATATATATAATAATTAACTTTGACAATTTTTCATGTTGACGTACAAATATTCTTTTCATAGACCCTACGGCCCTTAATATTTTCATTTTTGAAAGGTCAAGGTCACTCTACAAGAGAGTCACATAAGACTCTGCGAGTGAGTCTCTTGGGAGTTCCAGTGTACTTAGGTCAAACATTTTTGGTAGTCATTTCTAAGATGTTTTGGTAGACACTTTTTAGTTACTTGAAACATCTTAATTTAAGATGTTAAAAGTATCTTCGTACATATTTTCTGTGGTATTTTTGGGGCAAAAAGTTTTGAGGTTAACTATGGGCTATTATGGAAAACACTATATGTATCTTAGTTTTCAGTAACTTACACTTATGGCGCATCTTACGATTCTCATGTAACTTATCGCATAAACATCTTATTGCAACAGAAACATCTTGATTTAAGATACTTTAAAGAACTTACAAAAGTATCTTACTTTTCTAAGATGGAAGAAATATCTTCATCACTGCTAAAACGTATAAAGCATCTTAAATATCAGTAAGATGCTTTAGAAAACATCTTATTTTAAGATGTAAGATATCATTTTTCCATCTTACACCTTATTTTAAGATATCAAAAAAGACACCTATTTTTGCAGTGTACTTAGTCTGCAAATGTAATAGTTATATTTATAATAGAATTATTTTTGTGCAGATTTACTCATTTTTGATAAAATTGACAGTCATTTGTACAGCTGTCAACTGTCAAATTATAAATTTTACGTGAAATTCGAGATCACTAAACCTAAAAATCTTATAGGTAAAATTTGTATGTAGATTTACTCATTTTTTAAAAAATTGACAGTCACTTTGACAGCTGTCAACTATCAAATTTAAATTAGACATAATAATTTGGATTCAGAAGGTCTCAAAACCTGTTAGAAGTTATTTTTGTGCAGATTTACTCATTTTTGATAAAATTGATAATTACTTTGACAGCTGTCAACTGTCAAATTTTATGATATATTCTTATTAAGTATGACGAAATTAAAAATATCTTAAAGTTCCGTTGCAATCGGTGCAGTCTTTCTAATTTTTCGCATTAAATAGGGTCTCTCCGACCACTGTGCGCTGCGGCATTCCCAGACAAGCTTCGATTCTATTGTGTGATTCTTTAGAGCCCCTAGGGCCTCCTGACTATCCACACAAATATTAATCCTTTACCCCTTGTCCCTTTTTGAATGGACATTTGGGCACAAGTTAAAATCGCACAGACCTTGTTCGATATATTTCGAAGCTTGCACCGCAATCCATCTTTGAGCTGTCCGTGTACCAGACCTCTTCCCTAAGTGAAACCCCTTCTTCCAGTCTAATCTGGAAGGTATTAGTATTTTAAAGCAGGGTTTAAATTTCACCCTCTTGATCATCCTATCTTGCACAATACTTAATTCTGGAATTGATAGTGCCGCTCAATAGCTTTTACCCAACCTACAGCGATTGAAGGCTTTACAAAAAGTTTTGTATTTTGTTAACTATTAAAGTTACAAAGCTCAAAAAATATTGTTTGAAAGCTCATTTCCTTAGCTTTAACATTACATAAAATCGAGATTAAAAAAATAATTTTGTTAATGAGTAAATAATGTTATTGCAAAATAAAATTTTCCGTATTTTTTTGTTTTTTTTAATGTGATACAGTTTCATTAGAAATCATCACAATTTAATGCTAGACATATCATTTGAAAGCTAGATTTATCACCATTAAAACGCATTTTTTAAAATTTGTATACGATAATTTTTAAGAAATATATGATCCTTTGTTTAAAAAATCAGCCATTTTTTCAATTGTTGATATCTCAAAAACAATTACTTTAGGAAAAAAAATTTAAGAACATAAATTGTTCCTTTCTGTGTATAGAATTAAAAAAAATTATAAAAAAAATTTTGTTTGAAAATTTTTTTTTTTATTTTTTTTATTTATTTTTTTTTTATTTTTTGAAAATTTTTTTTGTACATTTTTCAGATTTTTAAATTTTTTGTTTAAAAACTCGCTTTTTACACTCATTATAACAAGCAAACATATTTTTCTTCGCATTTATTCAATTTTTTCAAAAATTTTATCTCGCCAAATCATTTGAAGATTTGATATAATTTCCGATTATAAACAATAAAATAAATAAATGTATAAGAACTTATTTAATAGATTGGCGAGATAAAATTATTGAAAAAATTGAATAAATACGAAGAAAAATATGTTTTCTTGTTATAATGAGTGTAAAAAGCGAGTATTACTTGACGTGAGAACATAATATTCTTGTTTCAATACTTTTTCGGGACTTGGCGCATGTAAAACAGTTTGTTTAAAAGAGTGAGATATTTACTTGTGTGAAGCACATATTTTCTTATTTGAATAACTTTGACCAATACTCAAAATTACTTGACACAAGAAAATAAATTTCTTCCAATAAGAAAACATGGGTTTGTTTCAATTAAATTAGGTCAAAAAAATGCATTTATTTGATTCAATGAACTTTTTTTAGTGTAAGGATTCAATACGGGATGAGTGTAATCCACGAGGGCCTTGCAGTGGGCACTCGCCATTTTTCTCCATGGGTTATGTAAAGAATTTTATTAAAATTTTTGAAAAAAATTGAATTTCTGTGTAGAATTTTATTACTTATAAAGATAATTAGAATTATTGCGAAGAAATTTATAAAAATTTGCAAATAATTGAATTCCTGTGA
Organism: Leptopilina myrica (nomen nudum); assembly: GCA_032872475.1. Taxonomy (NCBI): domain Eukaryota; kingdom Metazoa; phylum Arthropoda; class Insecta; order Hymenoptera; family Figitidae; genus Leptopilina; species Leptopilina myrica (nomen nudum). Next base: position 13,687,028 of record CM065467.1, read on the forward strand.
AATTTTTATTATTAATGAAATATAATTAAATGTTTGCGTGGAAGTTTATTAAATTTTTAAAAAATTTTTATTAAAATAGTAGACATTTAAAATCTTTCAATTGAGGAAATTTTTTGAAAATAATTGAAATTTTGCAGAAGAATTTTATTGTTTTATAAGGATAATTAAAATTTTGACGAGAATTCTTTTACATTTTTCAACATAATTTAATATATACGAGGAATTTTATTACTCTTGAAAATAATATTAATTGATTTGCGTATTTTTATTCCAAAAATTATAAATATAACCTAAGAATTGCAAAATGGGATACCTTTTTGTCATCGACAGAGAACCGAGTGCAAAAGTTTGCTTCGCCTACAGTTTGTTACAAAAAAAGTGATCGTTCAAAAATTGGCAACTGCTCGCACAAGTTTCGAACGATATTTTTCATAACAAGGTGCAAAAAAGTGCCCTTTTTAGCACCGCGTTATGAAAAATTATAATAAGTAGCGTAGAAAAGTGCTAAAACCCCATTTTGCCCCATCCGTGTGGCAAAATGGGGTGGTACGTATCAAATAATTATACAAAACATGAGATATTTTTTCAAAATTTATTAAATTCTTGTTGTATGAATTATAAATACAAACAAGAAGTAATATTCTTTATTATTATAAAAAAACAAGTAATCTTTAGGGTCAGGTCAGACCTCCGCAACATCATCAATATTGCAAAATATCGAGGTATCGATAGTAAAACATCGATAGTATAAATTACTCAAAATATACATATCGGTTCTTTTGTGGGAAATTCGTAAATATGCATAATATAAAATTTTTACATATGTGTGGAAATCTGCCCAAGTTTGCCCAGCTTAAAAGTGGGGGCCAGCTAGACCCCACCTGGGCTTCCCATTTTTTTAAAATATTAACATTATTATAAAAAGTCTTAAAACTAAATATAACTTTTGATAACAAATTATTCTACAATTCATTTAAAACAATAATAATCATTATTTGTAGTAAATTAACAGACATTTAGTTTTACCGAAATTTTAAAGTTTATCCAGCTGAATTTAGTTAATTAATATTTAACTCATCAAGGTATAACGGCTTTTAATACATTTTGATAATTATTTAAACAAATAATTGTTGTTAATTAATAACTCTTGACACAAACTACTTAGAAACTTGCAGTTTTTTCTAAGTTTGCTATTAACTAATACGAACGACATGAAATAAAGATAATTTATAGTTTTAACAATTCAGAAATTGTTTCAAAAAATAATTGCTGTTATTTATTAACTTTTGATACACATAACTTAGAACTTTGTAGTAGCTAAGTAAGTTTCTAAGCAAATGTTTAAACAAATAATTGTTGTTATTTACTAACTCTTGACACATAGCATCTAGAAAGATACAGTTTTTTCTTATTTTGCAATTAGCTAATCAGAGTAGTAGTTGTAATTGTAAAATTAGAAAAAACTGCAAGTTTCTAGGTTGTTTGTATCAAAACTTAATAAACAATAACAATTATTTGTTTAAACAATTTCTGAACTGTTTAAATCATAAAATATTTTTATTTCATACTTTTCAGATTAGTTAAATGCAAAATTAAAAAGAAACTGCATATTTTTAGGTGCTTTGTGTCAGAAGTTAGTAAATAACAACAATCATTGGTATAAACAATTTTTGAATTGTTAAAACCATAAATTATTTTTATCTCATGTGGTTCGTATTAGTTAATTGCAAAATACGAAAAAAATACAAGTTTGTAGGTATTTTGTGTCAGGAGTTATTAATCAACAATTGAGTGGCTGGATGCTACAATGTGTGGCGCGTAACACATTATAGCATCCAACCCCTCAATTAATTATTTAAACAAATAAAGACTGCAGTATAACATTAGTAAAATTTATTATATATAATAACAAAAATCATTTACAATGAAAATGATTAATTAGTTTAGTTTTACTTTAACATTTAATAATAAAACTTTGATATAACCGTGCACGCAGAGAAATTTATAGTAGAGAGTAACATAATGATGGTTAGAGTGACTATCTTTAATGCTACATATACAGACAGCTATCTAGATAGTAACCGTTACTATCAAAATTATAGGCAGTAACATCTTGATATTACGGGGTAGCATAACTATATTTTTTTTAACATCTGTGATGGTAGCCAGTAGCATAATGATACTATTGTGTAACATCATGTTTTTAACATCAAAATCATACTAGCCATTTCTCTCAGTGTGGTCATCTTCGTACATGAATTGACAATTGTTATAAATAAACAATAAAAAATGTATAATTGTTAACATTTTTAGGAAGCATTTTAGATTTTGCCTATTGACCCTCCCACGGTGGGATCTGGTCAGGCGAAATAATATTATAAGTGGGCGTGAGCTGGGTTCAAACCCAAAAATTTTTTTTCAAGAAAAAAAGTAATGTTTATAATGACTTAGATTAAGAAAAAACGTGTTTTGAACAAAAATGTATTGACTCTTTTTTTTAAAATGTAACGTCTACATAGTTATTTAGCAAAAGTTTCTAAGTTTTATTTGTTTCGTAGGTTTGCGTCTATTCCGATTTTTCTGCATTGTATACGTACATGGAGAACAAAATGCTGTTGAATCAATGACATATGAGTTTGATTCATTGAATAGTGTTATAACGAGCTGCCAAACGTATATGCTGTTGTTTTGAAAGCACCGATTCTAATGATTCGATAGTATCACTTTCATTGAAACAAAAGCATATTTCTCAAATTGACAGCATACTATGTTAATTTAAAGGTATGTATTCCTTTTCAATGAACCATCAAAATTTTTTAATTTAACAGTATATGCTTTTGAGTCAATGACTATAGTTTTTCGATTAAAAAGCATCATTTTTATGATTCAAAAACTTGTACTTTTAATTTTTTTAGTTGTTGCTATCGATTGAATAACACCATACTGTTAAGTCAGTTCTTTAATGTGGTTAAAGATATACCAACGATAAATTGAAAAAAGAAAATTTTTGTTCACATATTTTTATATACTATAATTAATTCTCACACCATTAACACAACACTTCTTATATACACATCATTTTTCAATTTTACAAACTAACATACACATCTTTATTATTTTTTCATTTTTTCCAACGACAAACACACACACACATACATATACACATACATATACACACATTATATTTTTTGGAGTCTGAAAAATACGCTGTTCCCAATCAGTCACCCATCCATGTAGTAATGGCGACCAAAGCTGCTTAACTTTCGTGATAGACGAGAACCGCCGCGCTGCAATGTAATACATTCGCTTCTTACATTGAGCAGTTTCTTTGTGGTTAAATACCGTGCGCGAGATTTTTCTCGTGTATAAGGGAATTTATATTGGGAATTTATATTTAACTAGTTATTAATTCTTTAAAACTATTTAAATAATACTTTTTTATATAAGAATTTCAAAAACGACAGGTTTAATAAACATATAAATATGTGCGGTTAAGTATTTCAATAAATTTAGCACCTGTCAATGTCTCAAAAACATAGTGTCTTTATTTTTATAGCATATGCTATAGGGAGTCCGCTATAGCACCACTCATTGAAACGAAAGCATATTCTTTCATTTGCAAGAGCGCGCTTTTTTGAAGCAAACAACTTTTTATTTGATTTAAATTTACACGCATTTTCTTCAAATTTATCTATTAAATGCTTCAAATGAATAATGTCAAAGAAACAATAAATTATTCTGTTGCTATATGTAGATGAACTATATAAACAATTTGTAGAATATCATTAATTTAACAGTACCGTACTTTTAATTTAAACAGTTTCATTTTGTCGTTTTAAGCAATATGCTGTTCGATTATTAAATGTGTAATTGAATCAATAACGAGAAATTCAATAGCATGGAGCTATTTGATTCAACAGCACTTTTTTTCAGTGTATAAGTATTAAATTATTGATTATATATGCCGTTAAATAATTTAATTAAAAAAGTCTAATTTTTCTATAAATTTTCAATTTATAAATAAAAGGATATATATATATATATATATATATATATATATATATATATTAATTCCCATACATATGCTAACATTATTCATGAATTTGCTTTTTGTCACAATTTAATTAAAAAAAGTAAAAATCATTAAATAATAATGTTATTTATTTATACTTTGATTTATATGTTATTAATCGTTACATTTAAAATAAATCGAAATTTACTCTAAGTTTCACGCGCTTTTAATTAGCAATTCGTTAACCATGCTATCTTGTTATTTGTGAATATAATATATATATTCCTCGATGGTGTATACAATGAAATTTCCAAATTTCACTGTATAAGGTCATTTCATGAAAAGGGTTCCTCTCTCTCTCTCTTGAAGAATCATGCATATTCAAGAGCAAGTGCGGTATTCGTTCGATCTACGTTATCAATATATATTCGTTCAACGACGACGACAACGTGAGTACTGAATTCAGAGAGAGAGAGAGAGAGAGAGAGAGAGAGAGAGAGATGGATGGATTTGGTATATCAATAAAGGATCGAGCTTTACTTTAACGGTGTATCGGGGAAATTCGAGAAGCTTCTCTTAGCACACAAGTCTCAGAGACCGAATTAATGATTGTTTGCTATACAGGACGTATTTAACCAATATATTTCACCATCCACTAATGGACAAAAGTTTACCAATGACTTTTCAATACACAAGGAAACCGATTTTCAACTGTATTTTCTCTTTTCGTCTTCTGAAAATCAATTGTATTGCTAACAAAAAAAATAATTCGCCAACGAATGAGGAAATTGTATACTTGAATTTTTACAAATATTATAAAGACGAAAATAAAAATTATATTATAATAATCGACAAAATTTCTCCTCACACTACTTTGAAAATGTTAAACTCACATAAGGGCAACCTTTGAGGGCCCACGCAAGGGGTCCATATGCAATACCGGTGCGCAAAAGTAGTGGGGGCACAGAAGAAATTGTATGTATGTAGTTTGCCGTTTCGAATTTGACTTATCCGATAAATTTTTAATAAATGCAAAAAATAAAAAGAGCTATATATTTTTTAAGATTAAATGTGTATCATATTGTAATTTTTTTAATTAATAATGGATTTTAAATAAATATTGCAACAAAAAATTCCGTTAAATAATTGCAAACACACGAGGCGAAAATCACTATTTTCCTCCCTAGGTAGAGGGTAGAAAGTATCTCTTCTTCCACGAGAGAGAGGGAATGTTACTTTACCTCCCCGTGACGTCATAGCGGGGAGAGAAAAGTATCCACATTGCCCAAAAACTTCCAGGAAGTTTCCCTTGGTAACTTCCTGGAAATTTTCAGGAAATACAATAATGTCCGCAGGTTAGAAGCTTCCCATGGAAACTTCCTGGAAGTTACCAGGAAGTTTCCAAAAATCCTCAAAGATATAATGAATTATATAATATATAAATTAGTCCTGTGAAGTCAAGTGACGATTCGGTTAAGCGCATAAAGTGCTATCCCAGCAGCACACTTTTGAGGCCTATGGTGGTTACATTTTAATAACAATGTACCCACATAACACAACATTTCGCAGGAAGTTAGCAATGCGAAGTTCGAGAGTTCGCATTGCGAACTTCAGGCGGAAACTAAATGTCCGCCCTTTTGCGATTTCGCAGAGCGAAGTCGCTGAAAAGTTGAAACGTTAATTCGCAGCGAATTATCTGGTGGTTATCCGCGATAAGTTCGGAAATTAACACTAATAATTTTAGATAGGTTATAGATGTAAATTTGTTCAATAAAATAAGACAAATATTTGTTAAATAATAAAAATAATTTTATAATACAAGAAAAAAATTTATTTTCCTTATTTTAATATTTCATTATTATTCTAATTCATTTTGGAAAGTTATAAATTTTGGAGAAAGTTTTTTTTATTGTGAAAATAATTCGAGCCGAAATTTCAAATGTTCCTGTTAATGTTCTCAGTCAACTGCCGGACCGACATAATTTGGCAAAGTCAATGCGAAAATTTCGGCGTAGAGATTTACCTCGAAATCCAAAATCTTTGGCGGAATTAAAGGATATTCCAGAACGTTTTTCAAATACGTTATCGGGAGAGAGGTTTCTTATAGACGATCGTGACGATGAAGAAAGCAAAGTCCTTGTTTTTGCAACGCGGCAGAAACTAGAATTTCTTACGAAAAGTAACACTTGGTTCTTGGACGGCACATTTGAAGTTCTTTTGAATAATAAATTATTTATAGTAATTGTTTTTCCGTTTACTTTTTTTAAATAACCTTAATTCTTAATCTGTAATTTTGTAGGTGTCTCCTACCATTTTTACGCAAGTCTTTACTGTTATGGGAATGGTTAAGAAAAATCCAAAAAAACCTACGATGGAACCCGAATACGTCATATTTCCTTTAGTTTTCGCCTTGTTATCTTCGAAAGAAACCGCGCAATATACCACAGTTTTGAGCGGCAATCGATAGAGCAGCTGCTGAATATGGAATTGCAAATTGCAAGCCACAAAGGATTATGGGAGATTTCAAGAAGGCCATCATAAATGCCTGTGACATGATGTACCCGGGAATTCATGATTCTGGTTGTTTTTTCCACTTCTGCCAGTTCATTTATCGAAAAGTTCAAGGGGAAGGACTGCAACAGCAGTACAATGATGCAGCTGATAGAAATATCAAGCTTTGGACTCACATACTGATGGCACTAGCATTTGTGCCAGAAGAAGACGTCCGGTTGACATTACAAACAGTAGAGGAGGACATACCAGAAGAACTTCTTCCTATTGTTGATTACCTGAGAGAGTATTACATCATTGGACGACAAGGTGCTGGTCGAAGAAGAGCGGTACCACCCAGATATCCTGTATCATTGTGGAACCACTATAGATCAGCTACAGAAGGCCAGCATAGGACGAATAACTCCAGTGAAAGATGGCAAAACCGATTCCGTCTTCTGATGGGAAAACATCACCCAGACTTATATTCGGCTTTACAAAAATTTCAGAAAGAACAGACTGATTCCGAAGGCATGATATCCGAATTGGGTCTGGGGAAAGCAGTTAAAGCTGCCTCCAAGAAGAAGTGGATCGAACTACAAAGTCGCCTTCGGTTAATTGTGCTACAATACGAAGATTACAAATCATCTACACTGAAAAAAAGTACTGTTAAATTAATAATATTCTACAAATTGTTTCTATAGTTCATTTATATATAGCAACAGAATAATTTATTGTTTCTTTGACATTATTCATTTGAAGCATTTAATAGATAAATTTGAAGAAAATGCGTGTAAATTTAAATCAAATAAAAAGTTGTTTGCTTCAAAAAAGCGCGCTCTTGCAAATGAAAGAATATGCTTTCGTTTCAATGAGTGGTGCTATAGCGGACTCCCTATAGCATATGCTATAAAAATAAAGACACTATGTTTTTGAGACATTGACAGGTGCTAAATTTATTGAAATACTTAACCGCACATATTTATATGTTTATTAAACCTGTCGTTTTTGAAATTCTTATATAAAAAAGTATTATTTAAATAGTTTTAAACAATTAATAACTAGTTAAATATAAATTCCCAATATAAATTCTCTTATACACGAGAAAAATCTCGCGCACGGTATTTAACCACAAAGAAACTGCTCAATGTAAGAAGCGAATGTATTACATTGCAGCGCGGCGGTTCTCGTCTATCACGAAAGTTAAGCAGCTTTGGTCGCCATTACTACATGGATGGGTGACTGATTGGGAACAGCGTATTTTTCAGACTCCAAAAAATATAATGTGTGTATATGTATGTGTATATGTATGTGTGTGTGTTTGTCGTTGGAAAAAATTTAAAAAATTATAAAGATGTGTATGTTAGTGTGTAAAATTGAAAAAAGATGTATATAAGAAGTGTTGTGTTAAAGGTGTGAAAATTAATTATAGTATATTAAAAAAGAACAAAAATTTCCTTTTTTCAATTTATCGTTGGTGTATATTTAACCACATTAAAGAATTGACTTAACAGTATGGTGTTATACAATCAATAGCAACAACTAAAAAAATTAAGAGTTCAAATTTTTAAATCATAGAAATGATGCTGTTGTTTGAAAATGTTTATTTATTTTATTTATTTTTATTCGACTCACCTGTCTAAGTTGCATTTCTTGACATAAAAACAGTATCTCCGATTTTAAACTTTACATTAGTTAATCTATTTTTGTCATATCGTTGTTTATATTTTTCTTGTTCAATTCTAATTTTATTTCGAATATCGTTTTGTACTATTTTAGGCTTATCATACGTCTCACAATTTACTGTCAATTCTCGCAACATTCCTTCCGCAAACGTGGAACCCGTCCCCATCAGAACCATATCCCCACTCAGTAGCAATTTTCATAATAGGTAAAACCGTCTGATTCATTCTTTCTATCAGGCCGTTTGCCATCGGGTGTCGGCTAGAGTTTAAAGTATGCTTAATCCCGTGCTTTTGACAAAGTTCATTAATTTTTTCGGATGTAAAACAGGTTCCCCTATCCGAAACTATTCTGTCAGGCGCTTCGATTTCATTTATTAATTTTTCCATATATTTTACTGTCTGATTTGCCGTAACATCGCTGATCGCAAAAAGTCTTACAAATCTTGTCAAATTATCAATGCAACATAGCACATACTTATTTTTCTTTGCTGATGTAGGAAAAGGTCCTAAATGATCTACGTGGGTCACGTCAAAAGGACGACGACCTGGAGATATTGGATGTAATTCCCCTTCTCCTCGACCACTTTTTCTCTTAGTTTTTAAACAACCATAACAATTTTTTATATGAATTCGAACATAATTTTTCAATCCCGGAAAGTAAAAATAATTTTCAATTCTTTTACAAGTTTTATTTATACCAAAATGATTCATTAAATCATGATAACGGATAACTAATGATTTTCTCATTGCCTTAGGAACAACATACCTCTCTTTCTCGATGTTATTTTCTCGATTAATTTTGTACAACAATCCTTCTTTTAACGCGAACCGCTTAACCTTGCCTTTTTCCAATTTTTCGCGATCACATTCATTCTTTTTCAAAATATCAATCAGATTTTTCAAAATAGGATCTGATCTGTAAAAAATTAAGATCTCATCCTCTTCAGTAGTAATTGGTATTAAACTTTCTTTAATTAAATTTTCGCTTGTTTCAGTAACCGGGGATGGTGAGAGCGCGACAACATGTTTCATTTTGCCCCCACTTCGATGAATCACCTCAAAGTCAAATTCCTCAATTTCACTTACCGAACGAGCTAATTGAGAGTTTTTAGTTTTCCACGAATTTAAATTTACTAGACACTGACAATCAGTCACAATTACAAAAGAAATACCGATAAGCAGAGGTCTTAATCTCTGAAGGGCCCAAGCCATGGCTAACAATTTCAAACGACTTGAATGATATTTTGACTCACATTCATTTGTTTTTCGACTAATTGCATAGACCATACTGAGAGGTTCCTTTTCTCTATCCGCCTGCAATAACATTGTACCCAGACCCAGCGCCGACGCATCAGTATGCAATTCAGTCCTAAACGCCTTTGAATTATAAGCCTTCATAATTGGCTTGTCCACTAAACGTGATTTAATCTCTTCAAACACCAGATTTTTATTTTTACCCCACATAAACCCGGTGTCATTTTTGAGCAAGTCTGTTATTGGTTTACAAATTAATGCAAAAGATGGTATAAAGCGTCTAAAGAAACATGCCAATCCTACAAAACGACGTACATCATGTTTATTCTTCGATATAAGAAATTCACGCAATTTAGCAAAAGCTCATCCCAAGTTTCCCCAAAATTACAAATGTCATCATAAAAGGTAAATGCAACTCCCTTTCTACACGATTCTCCGAATACTTTCGTCATCATTTTCGCAAAATATATTGGAGCATTTGCCAAACCGAATATCGCACTTACCTCCCGTCTGAGTTGGTGTAATAAAAGCAGTTTTCTCTCTAGCACTCTCACTAAGAGGCATTTGCAAATAACCGCTCGTTAAATCCAAAATACAAAAATATTTTGCTCGACATACAAATTCCAACAGATCGTCGAAATTGATATTGGAAAAGGAATTAATTTAGTAATTTTATTTATTCCTCTGAAATCCATAACAACACGTGGAGTTCCATCACTCTTTCGAACAACGAATGCCGGACTTGCAAACTGAGCCTGCGTATTTTTGACAATACCCGCTTTTCGATACATATTGAAAATATTTTCTAAATCGTTCGTATAGTCTTTATTCAAACGATATGGCATTGCATAAAAAGTAACTGCACCCTCCTTCAATTCAATATCCATTTATATTACATTCGTGCATTTTATCTCGTCAACGTCCGCGGCAAAACAATCTCGAAATTCATTTATTAAATCCAAAATCTCGCTTTTATATTTTCAGGGGCTAAATTATTTATATCAATCTCTTCAAGTTTTAACAGTGATTCCCTTTCTTTAATTTTTGGTAAAGGTTCAATAGCCATAATATGTTCTCCAGTTTTTGACCTTGTTTCAATGAAATGACCTTATCCCCTGCGTTTACCACTGGTAATGATGCTTCGTCATTATCCCTAGTTACACTTATAAAATTCACTGAACCGCATTCTAACACGATATCTTCATCAACTCGAATTTTATTAATTGTTTTATTATAATTTAATACATGAGGCTCAATTTCCGAAAACATCAACTCATTACCCCTTCTCGTGTAACCTAAATCCGGGGCCTCGGTAAAAGGTCTACCCAAAATAATATCGAACTGCTTTGCAGTATCAGGAACCACTCTGAAGGTCAAAACTCGCTGTTTCAAATTATTAAATTCAACATTTTCATTTATTATCCCGGGAGATTCTATTTCGCCCATACCAAAACCACCGATCAAAGATTTTTTCCTTTGCATTTTCCAGTCTTCGCGCAACACAATAGTTGATTTGACAGTGTTCACCGAAGCTCCCATATCTACAAATGCCGTCAACGAAATTTCCCCCACCTTAACCTTTCTAATAAATTTATCCATTGACCCGCTCTCATTTTTCCCTTGAATCACACAACTGAATTATTATCCCTTTTATCTTTATTCAAACATTTTGACGCTATATACCCTTCTTGTCTACATAAATAACAAATAATTGCCTTTCTCGGCTTATTACAATATTTAGCTAAATGAAAATTTGAATTACAATTATAACATTTTTGTGAACTTACATTTCCAGTTGTATATTTATTAGGTTGCTTCGTCTTTGAGATGTCGCCCACCGCAGAAGTAGATGAATGAGAGAAATTATTCCTCTCTCAAACACCGTCGTGTTTTCCTCCAGTTTGTCGCACCTTCTCCACTCTCGATCTTCTTGCTTGATCATGTCGCCCATTTCTGCCAACCAAACTCTGGCTTGCTCTGAATTCTCATTTCCGGAAAATTCTCTCACAACAGAACGTGGATCAGCTACACTCCGTACATTAGAACTGTTTGTCGACAAACTTCTTGCAAACTTTCCGTCATAGACTTAAAAACCTCTGCTTGTTTATGTAAAGCAAAACCAATGGAATTCAAAGCCTGAGATGTCGCATCACCACCACTAGATCCTGATGAATGAGAGCTCGGTGTACTCTGATTTCTTTTCAATTTATCTATCTCAGATGTTAAACTCTCCAACTGTTTTTCGAAATTCAACTTCTCTTCTATTCTTCTTGCTTGTTGACGTAAGATTTCTGCGTTTGCACGCGTTAACTGAAGCTCCATCGGATTGGTGTTATCATCTGTTTCCAAGTCCATGTCCTCTTCTGTAGTGTTTTGATCCAAATACCTCATGAATCGTTCAAAGTCGTCAATGTTGCCAGCTCTCTCTATACCCCTTCCAGACATACATTTTTCCCTCTAAAATAGAAAAATGCGGGAAAGATAATGGTTTTTCGCGCTAAAACCAACTAATTTGCGATGACCTTGTCGTCACTAAAAGCCTCAACTCTGATGAACTTTCAAATATAGACCAATAAAATCACATGTAACTTAAGAGAATGTTATTTTTTGTTTCAGCAGTTGGTCGTTTAGCTCAGTTGGTTAAGTTGATTGTTTTCGATTCCGTCCGTCAAACCCGCGTTCAATCCCCAATTCTTTCAAAATGTTTTTCACATTAAAAAAACTTTCTCCAAAATTTATAACTTTCCAAAATGAATTAGAATAATAATGAAATAATAAAATAAGCAAAATAAATTTTTTTCTTGTATTATAAAATTATTTTTATTATTTAACAAATATTTGTCTTATTTTATTGAGCAAATTTACATCTATAACCTATCTAAAATTATTAGTGTTAATTTCCGAACTTATCCCGGATAACCACCAGATAATTCGCTGCGAATTAACGTTTTAACTTTTCAGCGACTTCGCTCTGCGAAATCGCAAAAGGGCGGACATTTGGTTTTCGCCTGAAGTTCGCAATACGAACTCTCGAACTTCGCATTGCGAACTCCCTGTGAACCTTTCTGCGAAATGTTGTGTTATGTAGGTAAAGATTAAATGTATATTTATTTACGACTAAATATATGTTTTATTGAAAAATGTTAAATAATTAATCATTTTAAAAAATTATACTATTAATATAATAAACTTCAGTTGAAAATTTTTTATGATGTGGTTGTACTTTCCGTTTACGTGTGTTAGAAAAAATAGTATGTGCACCACGGGAGAAAAATGATTTCCTCCCTAGATGCACAATATACTATTCTACTTTAATATTGTAAAGTGTTATCTGTTTTTCCGTACGGGATGAGACAATTCACGAGGGCCTCACAGTGCGCCCTCACCACTTTTCTACACGGGATTATAAAATAATTAAAAGTGTTTAAGGTTTACTCCCTAAATCTGAATATGTGAAATTTCACTTATTGTACGTTATAAGTCGTCTTCTAGATCAATAAGTGCATTTTTCACTTATTTTGAGTGAAATTTCACTTATTACAAGTGTATATGCACTTATTGATCGAGAAGACGCCTTATAACTTAGAAATAAGGAAATTTCCACACACTTCAGATTTAGAGAGTAAGATTTTTTAAAATAATTAAATTTTAAGAGTTTTAAATTTCAAACTTTGAAATTCTAATTAATGTAAAAGTATCATAACATTTAAATATAAAAAATTATTACTTTGTTTACTTCCATGAAAATTAAAAGCTTTTAATAGTATTATTTAAAAATTATTTTAAAAATATTTGAATTTTGGACGAATTGTTATTAAAATTTTTTTTTAAAAATTTTACAGTGGTTTTACATTGAAAGTATTTCGAAAATTTTAAAAAATAATGAATAATTAGTATGTAAATATTTATTTTACAAAAATTATTAAAATTTGAAAGATTTAATCCAGAAATTCTAAAAAATATCGTTTTTGTAAAGAAGTATTTAAAATTTTTTGAATATTTACTTTTGTTACAGTCTAATTTACTAAATAGACACAATTTACTTTTATTCACTTCAGAGAGTGACAATTTATTAATGAAATTAGTAATACACTTCAAAGGCAGAAATAAGACTGAGTTGCAAATACGTTTTGCAGCTCATGTCGAATATGAAACAATACAGGTGGAGATATATAGTTTTGCTGACTATAACATCCCTCTCGCTAGATAGGGTTTAGTCCCTAAAACCTAAGTTTTACATTTTTATTTAAATAAGGTTTAATATGTAATTTTGAGATTCTATGTGGTTGTCTTTTGTAGGATATAACGACGTCAACATTACTTATTTTGTTGTTAGAGGTTTTTTCAATATTTCTACTCAAAGATTTACATATTGTTTTAAACAATTAATTTAAATGTATGATTGTCACTTTCATTTATGTCGAGTATCAAATCGTAGCTTACATTTTGTGTTCATTCTATCTAGTTTAGGAATATAGTTGAGAGATATAATTTTGGTTTTTTCTAACAGTGTATTACATAAAAAATCTTGTGTTAACCTAGTGTATATGATGTAATAGTATTATTTGTCGTCGTAAATACTGTCTTGTATTATTTGTCTGTAGCTTTAGTTAATCATTTTTCGTGCTTCTCTTTCCATTGATAGATTAATTTTGGGTACTTCTGAATTGGTAAAATCAGTTTCTTATCTATAACTTCTTTAACTTGATCTTTAAAATATTTTAACCAGTTTTCTTTTTTGAATTGGGGTAAATCTTTTGTTATCCTTGTTTTGCATAATTTTCCTTGAGTGTTAGGTTTTATTGTAAGATGTACAGTTTCTTTATTCTTTTTCCATTTTACAAAATTTTGTGTTAGAACATCTGTTTCATCGTATTGTTTGGTTTTATATAATTTTTATTATTTCTCGGCTGTGGAATGTCATCAAACCTCTGTATATCGCGTGACATGTATTCTTCTTCTTTCGTTGAACTAAGTTCATTGTCTTCTGAATTTTCTACTGGTGTGGCTTTTTCTCTCTTCTCGTCTTGTATTGGAAATAGCCTTGAAAGACAGTCAGCTGACTTATTTTCTTTTCCTTTAACATATTCTATATCATATTCAAACTCTTCTAAGCGTAATCTCCACCTTAATAATTTTGAACTAGGATCTTTTACATTATGTAACCAAATTAGTGCTTTATGATCTGTCTGAATAGTAAACGTCTGTCCCAATAAATATTGCCTTAGTATTTTTGTAGCCCACACGATTGCTAATAATTCTTTTTCTGCTGTATTGTAATTTTGTTCTGCTTTATTTAATAGTCTTGAAATATAGCAACAAGGATGTCCATCTTGAAAAAGAACAGCTCCGATTTCTACATTACTGGCGTCTGTTGTCAAAACAAATCTTATATTAAAATCTGGATATTTTAATACTGGTGATTTACACAATAAATCTTTTAATAGTTTGAAGCTTGTACTACAGTCTTTTGTCCAATTGAAAATAGTTCCTTTTGCTGTTAATCTTGATAATGGTTTAGCTATGTGTGCAAAATTTATAATAAACTTTCTGTAATATCCAACTAATCCTAAAAATGATTGTATTTCAGTGACGTTTTTTGGTTCTTTAAAATTTTGAACTGCTTGTATTTTTAAAGGATTTGGTTTTACTCCTTTATCTGTAATAACATGTCCTAAGTATTCCAATTCTGGCAGAAGATATTCACACTCATCCGGTTGTAATTTTAATCCCAATGTTTTTATTCGTTCCATGAATTTGATAAAATTTTTATTATGTTCTTCTATTGTAGATCCAAAAACAACACTGTCATTTAAGTATAAAAAACATGCATCACCAATTAATCCTTGAAAAGCATGGTCCATCATTCTTTGAAATGTGGCAGGTGCATTGTTTAAACCAAAAGGCATTCGGATAAATTGATAATGTCCTCTAGTTGAGCTTAATCCTGTATATTTTCGACTTTCTTTTTCCATTGGTATTTGGAGAAATCCTGAAGACAGGTCAAATGCTGAAAAGAATTTTGCTTTTTCTAACTGTGAAAGAACGTCTTCAATCACTGGTAAGGAATATACTTCTCGATCTGTATTCTCATTTAAATTTCTAAAGTCTTTGATTATTTTTCCAGTTTTTAATACAATTTTGTTACTAGTCGAATTTGTGCAGGAAATTTCGTCGTTATCTGGGGTAAAATTACTGTGATAGTTTTCGATTATTCTCCAAAGATCTTCTTTTGTATTTTTATCCAAATGAGATAATCTTGTTTTATTTTTTAAATCAATTAATCGTTCAGATAGTTCTTCAGCTTTTCATTTTGTTTTATTTTTTTTCATGTAAAGGTGTCTTCCATTTTTCTATGATAAGGAATTTTGGAGTAATAGCGTATTTTTCATATTGCTGTAAAAATGGCAATCCAATTATTCCATCCTCGGGTAATGGGAAGTTTTCATCGACAATGTGAAATAATTGTTGTCTGCCGAAATAATTTAAATGAACACAATTTTCTGATTGGTACATATCTTTACCCATATAAAAATTCTTTTTCACTTTAAAAGTCGTGTAATTGTTTTTAGGTATTTTATTTTCCTTTATTATGTTAACTGATGCTCCTGAGTCTATTAATAATCTGTATTTTTCTCTGTTATCAGCTCTTCCGTATACGGATTGTAATCGTCCACACAAGGTTGATATTCGACCTTCTCTTCGTATTGCTCGTGGCGTTGAATTTCTTCCTCGGTCATTGCCTGAAAGTCTGAAAATTCTTGGTCTTCGCGTGTCACTCTGATTAATTCCGGTGGTCTCTTCGGCAACAAGTCGTCGCGAAAATTTGCTGATTTAGTACATTGTTTTGTCATATGTCATATTCGTGACAAATTTTTCTATATCTATTGTTCAATCTTTGAATATTTTCAGTAGAATTTTGCTTGCAATTTAATAATTTTGATCGAAGCATTGACACTGAACCAATTTGCGTTAAATTTGTACGTAAAGCATTAAAAAGTTTTGCATAGCTGTCTAAATCTATGTATCGTATTGCTCTTTCTGCGTTTCCAGAAATTTTTCAGAAATTATAAAATCTAATAATAGGTCTGGTTGGTAACATTGTTCTTTTGCTCTTTTAACGTCTTTAATAAAATCTTCAACTCCACAATCATCTTGTCCCCTTAACGTTTTGATTGTTCTAATTATATCTTTTGCTGTGATTTTTCCTAAATTTTGATTTTGTAACGTGTTTTGGTTATTTATTTTATTTATTTATTTTTATTATTATTATTATTATTATTATTATTTATTTTTCTATAGTTCTAGAGTAAAGTGATAGGGCACGTGACCACTGAATAACATAACCTTAATAATAACAATATTAATAATAAACTATAAGATAATGAAAAAGGCCTATTTTACGGTTTTTAAAGATGACATTTATTATTTTAATCCCAACTAGTTTTTTCATTTTCTTACAAATGAATATTTAATACGGTCAAACAAACAAAAACTACTAATAAACTATAAACATTGTTAAATTATTACTTTTATTATTAAAAAAACGTTAAAAATTTTCTGTTGAAAAAGTGTTTTTTACTGTTTATAAAAAACCCCTGCTGGTGCCCTCGTGGATAAACGGGGCTTTTTCTACACGGGAATTGGAAATTTATTTAAATTTCATTGAAATAAATTTTATGTTTTAATGAATTTTATTTATTTACAGTTAAAAATTATTTTAAAATGTAGGCATATTTTTAATGAATTCTAATTAAAAATTAGGAAAATAATTGAATTAAAAAAAAATTTAGAATAAACATAAAAGAAAGAAAAAGGCAAAAAGAATGAAGAAGAAAAGAAAAAATTAAAAAAGAGAGAGAAAAATACAAAATAGAAAGAATAACGCCTGGAAAAATCAAAAGTATTTTTAGATTTCAACAAAAACTCAAAAGTTTTCTGTAATTCGCTGATATTAACTCTTTTTTTATCACGTCAAGAAAACAAAAATTTATTAATCCCCATGTCGGATTCATTATTTGAAAGTTGTGTTTTCCCTAAGAGAATATTTGTCACACCTATAGTGTAAACTTCCATTATATCGTATATATCATTAAAACATATAATTGTTTTTTAAACTTAATTCCAAAGGATGTATAATAAATATATTTTCTCTTTTGCAAAAACTCTCTTGCAATACAAATAGTTTTTTTAAATTAATATTTCCTTTTTAGGTATTGCAAATTTTAAATTTCATCTTTTCCTTTTTGTTATTAGTTTTTCTTTTTTTATTAAATCGTAAATTAAACACGTGCAAATTTGAGAAAGTTTTTAAATTTAATTAAAGAAAACGTTGAGGTGATTAATCTGAACAAATGGCATACTCGATCGACCTTTTTTTAATTAGAGTCAAAAAGTTTTTTTTTTACTTTTAAGAAACTTTTATCTCAAGTATTTTTTCAATCTAATGGTAATTATAATTTTTTGAAATCAAGAAGGAAATTTTGTTTTTGACAAATTTTTTAAATTTATTTCCAATTGTTAATAAAAATAATTTATAATTCTATACCAATAATTAGAATAAACTGAAAAATAATTACGTATAGAGAACACGATAACAATTTACAGGAAAATCCTTTTACAGAACTATGTAAATGAATTTATCTGATTTTTTTTATAAAAAAATCTCAATTTCGAAAAATTATGGTTTGACCCCCCAAGTAGAAATCTAATACTGACATAGTACTGATCCAGTACTGACTTTCAGTATAGCAGTGCTGACTACAGTACTGAGCCAGTACTGGGAAAACCTTGGCTGGTAATGCTGTTCAGTACTGATTTTATACTGGTATAGTCTGTACTAGGTCAGTATTAAAATCTTACTGGCATAATACTGTCTTATTATTGATTCGCAGGTAAAGTTTAACAAATTTGAAAAATGCTGTAACGCGTTCTCGAAAACAAAATTTACTTTTATTAGCTTATATTAAAGCTCGTTATTTAATAATCAAAGCATGGCGAGTAATTTATTGAATACTAATAATTATTAATATTTTTGTAGTAAATAAACTTTTATGAGTGTCAAAAAAATGTAAATAATTATTAGACTTGTTTTTATTGAAATAAGTTAAAAAAACATTTTTCTTATTTTTTTCATTAATTTAGCCATTCTTATTTATTTTAATTTATGACTAAATTATTATTATTAATAATTATTTAAACTTATAGTTTATGTAACACTATTAAGAATTATACACATGTAACGGGAAAATATATTATTGACGTTAGTTCGAGAATTTAAGATCGAATATCTTAAATTGAGAGGTAAGGGTTAAACAATTAGTGATTTCGCCCCTGATCACTGAACATCGATAAGGGCGCCAATATTTTGAACTATTACCGCCCTGCCGAAAATCGTAAGAGGCGTCACTCTTGATCTAGACGTAAGTGTGGATGGTGTGTATACCGATTGTTAATTTTGTATTGTGAGTGAGACTGTGAATTCTGTCGACGACGTCTGCGGAAGCGAGAGTCGATATTCGATCTAAAAGGTTTGTGATTAATGTCTGATTTTGTCTTAACTAATAAATCAATTATTTCTGGAAGTCGCCTGTATTTGTTTTTATATTTTTTATTAAGGTTCACTAACGTCACCCTCCCTATGAGATCGTTTCATGTTCTTTGTCAATTTTGTAAATTGTCTGGCGCCCGCGAGCGTTTATTCTAATATTTAAAATTATCATTAAAAAAAAGCACGCCCGGGGGACCAAATCCTAAACCTCGAGGACGCAAGCTGAATTTTGCATGTATTTTGCATAAGAAAAAAACTTTTTTTCGTACATTTCCTGTAAAATCGTTGAAAATTAATATTTTTTGACCGGACTGCACTGTTTCTCTTCATAAATGTTCAAAGAACAATATGAAATTTTTAACAAAAGAAATTTGTTAAGTTAACTATTTTTTACAGGATCCAAAAGTTGACCAATAAAAACCAAAATAGGTTATTATTAGAAAATAATATTAATATTTATTAACGTTTTTTATAAAAAAAGTCCGATTTTTTCCAATTTTTGTTTAATTTTCAATTTTTTTTACTATGAAATGACGTAAAAATAATTTCAAATATTACAAATAACATGACATAGATATATAACCTAGAAGATAGGACTATAGAGAAAATTAAAAATTAAAATGGCGGCTCAAAAATAGAGTTTGAAGTTCAAATTTTTTTCAAAATTTTGATTCGAAAGTACGAAATTATTAAAAGCGTTTAAATCGGCTTGAAATTTGTTACTCGGGGGTTTTTGAGGTCGCGGGTCACAAATTTGGAGTCCAATTTTTAAAATTCAAAATGGCGGATCTAACATGGCCGACAATTGTTTTTAACTTATTAAATTTGCTTAAAACTTGTTACTCGGGGGTTTTTGGGGTCGCGGGTCAGAAAAAAGTTGTCAAAGAAAAAAAGTTTTGGTTTTTCTTCAACTTTTAAAAAATTTTCAAAAAAAAATATTTTTTAAATTTTTTTAGAAAAAAAATTATTTTTTTATAAACAAATTAGAAAAAAAATTATTTTTTTATAAACAAATTAGATAAAAAATTTATAATTTTAAAAATTGGACTCAAAATTTTTGAATTGCGACCCCAATAACCCCCGAGTAACAAGTATCAAGCAAATTTAACGAGTTTTTGAAAAATTGTCGGCCATGTTGGATCCGATATTTTGAATTTTAAAAATTTGGACTCCAAATTTCTGACCCGCGACCCCAAAAACCCCCGAGTAACAAGTTTTAAGCAAATTTAATAAGTTAAAAAAAAATTGTCGGCCATATTGGATCCGCCATTTTGAATTTTTGAAATCTGACTTCAGTTTTGTAATCAGCGACCTATATTTAACCCTTCAACGCCCAGATGGACAAAATTTTGGCATGAAGTTTGAGGACTTATTTCGGTACTTAAAAATCAATAGAAAAATTGACGAATTATCGTTTCATATGTATCATATGCGCTCTATCGAATGGCGTTAAAAAAACCATCAAAAATTTATAAACAAAAAAGTTATTAACGTTTTTTAGAAAAAATGTCCGATTTTTTTCCAATTTTTGTTTAATTTTCAATTTTTTTTACTATGAAATGACGTAAAAATAATTTCAAATATTACAAATAATGTGACATAGATATATAACCTAGAAGATAGGACTATAGAGAAAATTAAAAATTAAAATGGCGGCTCAAAAATAGAGTTTGAAGTTTAAATTTTTTTTTCAAAATTTTGATTCGAAAGTACGAAATTATTAAAAGCGTTTAAATCGGCTTGAAACTTGTTTCTCGGGGGTTTTTGGGGTCGCGGGTCACAAATTTGGAGTCCAATTTTTAAAATTCAAAATGGCGGATCCAATATGGCGGACAATTTTTTTCAAGCTCATTAAATTTGCTTGAAACTTGTTTCTCGGGGGTTTTTGGGGTCGCTGATCACGAATCTGAAATCCAATTTTATAAATTCAAAATGGCGGATCTAATATGGCGGACAATTTTTTTTCAAACTCATTAAATTTGCTTAAAATTTGTTACTCGGGGGTTTTTGGGATCGCGGGTCAAAAATTTGGAGTCCAATTTTTAAAATTCAAAATTGCGGATCCAACATGGCTGACAATTGTTTTTAACTTATTAAATTTGCTTAAAACTTGTTACTCGGGGGTTTTTGGGATCGCGGTTCAGAAATTTGGAGTCCAAATTTTTAAAATTCAAAATACCGGATCCAACATGGCCGACAATTTTTCAAAAACTCGTTAAATTTGCTTGATACTTGTTACTCGGGGGTTATTGGGGTCGCGAGTCAAAAATTTTGAGTCCAATTTTTAAAATTATAAATTTTTTATCTAATTTGTTTATAAAAAAATAATTTTTTTTCTAAAAAAATTTGAAAAATATTTTTTTAAAAAATTTTTTAAAAGTTGAAGAAAAACCAAAACTTTTTTTCTTTGACAACTTTTTTCTGACCCGCGACCCCAAAAACCCCCGAGTAACAAGTTTTAAGCAAATTTAATAAGTTAAAAACAATTGTCGGCCATGTTGGATCCGCAATTTTGAATTTTAAAAATTGGACTCCAAATTTTTGACCCGCGATCCCAAAAACCCCCGAGTAACAAATTTTAAGCAAATTTAATGAGTTTGAAAAAAAATTGTCCGCCATATTAGATCCGCCATTTTGAATTTATAAAATTGGATTTCAGATTCGTGATCAGCGACCCCAAAAACCCCCGAGAAACAAGTTTCAAGCAAATTTAATGAGCTTGAAAAAAATTGACCGCCATATTGGATCCGCCATTTTGAATTTTAAAAATTGGACTCCAAATTTGTGACCCGCGACCCCAAAAACCCCCGAGAAACAAGTTTCAAGCCGATTTAAACGCTTTTAATAATTTCGTACTTTCGAATCAAAATTTTGAAAAAAAAATTTGAACTTCAAACTCTATTTTTGAGCCGCCATTTTAATTTTTAATTTTCTCTATAGTCCTATCTTCTAGGTTATATATCTATGTCACGTTATTTGTAATATTTGAAATTATTTTTACGTCATTTCATAGTAAAAAAAATTGAAAATTAAACAAAAATTGGAAAAAATCGGACTTTTTTTATAAAAAACGTTAATAACTTTTTTGTTTATAAATTTTTGATGGTTTTTTTAACGCCATTCGATAGAGCGCATATGATACATATGAAATGATAATTCGTGAATTTTTCTATTGATTTTTAAGTACCGAAATAAGTCCTCAAACTTTATGCCAAAATTTTGTCCATCTGGGCGTTAAAGGATTAAATATAGGTCGCTGATTACAAACTGAAGTCAGATTTCAAAAATTCAAAATGGCGGATCCAATATGGCGGCCATGAAAATTTTTTAATTAATTTATATAATATATATAAAATCGTATCATCTAATTTGTGAATGAACTTTATCTAGCTAATAAATACTAACC
Organism: Leptopilina myrica (nomen nudum); assembly: GCA_032872475.1. Lineage (NCBI taxonomy): Eukaryota > Metazoa > Arthropoda > Insecta > Hymenoptera > Figitidae > Leptopilina > Leptopilina myrica (nomen nudum). The sequence goes on from CM065467.1 coordinate 13,709,425, forward strand.
TTCTACTTTCTGATTAGCAGCGAGGTACTGTTTAAATTTTACACATCAGATTTGCAACCCCAAATAAACTTTGATACGAAGTTTCATAAAAATTAATTAATTTTCAAATTTGCAGGAAATCTAACTTTAGATTTGTAATCAGAGACCCCCAAAACCGCTTGATACGAAGTTTCCTAGAAATTGAATAGTTTACATTTTTTCATGGCCACCATATTGGATCCGCCATTTTGAATTTTTGACATCTGACTTCAGATTTGTAATCAGAGACCCCCAAAACCCCTTGATACAAAGTTTCCTAGAAATTAATAAATTCTAAAATTTTCATGGCTGCCATATTGGATCCGCCATTTTGAATTTTTGAAATATGACTTCAGTTTTGTAATCAGCGACCTTAAAAACAATAGAAACCATGATTAGCAGTTTAAATTTCTCGTTTTTTTAAATTAATATTTTTTTTGCTAATAATAACCTATTTTGGATTTTATTGGTTAACTTTTGGGTCCTGTGAAAAATAGTTAACTTAACAAATTTCATTTGTTAAAAATTTTATATTATTCTTTGAACATTTGTGAAGAGAAACAGAGGAGTCTGGTCAAAAAATATTAATTTTCAACGATTTTACAGGAAATCTACGAAAAAAAGTTTTTTTCCTATGCAAAAAAGTGCAAAATTTCACCAGCCTACAGGCACCACTAAATATTAATTTTAAAAAAATAAAAAAAATACGTATCTAATTTTTTTCAATTTATGACAAAATGAGACCCGGAAATGGAGAAAATTCCAAAATGTCGTTTTTAACGGCCACCCTAGTATCCATATGCCGTGTTTTTTGTAGTGTTAAAATTTTAAAAATCGTTTTTAACATTTGTCAATGGCACATGATATGTAGGCAGGTAAGTTACGAAATACTATTGAACAAAAAGTTAATTTGGACCGAACTAAAGAATAAAATAAAATTGTTAAAGCATATTCATTTTTAAAATGTTTACAGGTTCTGAATAAAAACCCCAAAATCCTACCAGCTTTACACACAATTTTGTCAACATAAGTATTGAATTTAAGATTAGGCGTAAAATGAACTCTTAGATCTTTGATGACAAAGACTCTATCCACTGGTTTATCACCAATCTTATATTGAAAATCAATTGTTGTCTTTACTCTCGCGAATTTATACAATTGATAGGTTTAAACAATTTGGCATCATCTGCATACAACAAAAATTCATTATTCAAAACAAACTCTAGGTCACTCATATAAATAACATACAGCATGGGCCCAAGATTGGACCCTTGCGGAACTCTAGAGGTAGGCGTAAATTCAAATGACGAGTAACCATTATAACCAACTATCATGACCCTGTTAGCCAAATAAAGGAACAAAAGTTTAAGAATTTTATCTGGAACCCCAAGTTTTTTCAAATTATAAATAAGTTTTTCATGGCTAACAGTGCCAAAAGCTTTAGCTATATCAGTAAATATAACATCAACCTGTTGATTATATAAAAGAAAAGTTACTATTTTACTAAAAAAAAGTTAATAAATTTGTAACTATTGAGCGACGTGGTACAAAGCCATGCTGATGTAAAGAAAGTGAAGAAGAAAAATAGGACCACAAGATATCCCCAATAACAGATTTAAGTATTTTAGCAAAATTACGCAATATTGTAATAAACCTATAATTTACAACAAGAGATTTGTTACCTTTTTAAAGACAGGAGTTATCTTTCCTCTGCTTCCACATATCTGGAAATACACCTGTAGTTAAGGATAGATTAATAATAATATAAAGTGGTTCAACGAATGCATCACAACATTTGCAAATAAAAAAATTTGGTAATCTATCCATGCCCGAAGTAAACTTCTTATTTAGGGAACGAATTTTCGATTTAATTACATTGGGACTTATTAGCATTCCATCTCCAAAATGGGCAAAATTATCTGAACAAATAGAACTAATATCAAAAGTAGAAGGCTTATATACACCAAAAATAAATGAGCAAATGTATTAACTATTTCTTTCGGATCAATTATCTCAAGATTATTATAGTAGATTACAGCAGGAATTCTAGAAGTCTTCTTAGACTTATTGAAGTGAGTCCATATTGAATTTGGATTACCAATAACCTCATTTTCTAAACTTTTAAGATATACATTATATTGTTTGTTTAATTCATTTTTTATGTTTCGTCTAAGATTTTTGTTTTGAAGAAAATATTTATTACCTGAGGCCTTATATTTTTTTCTATATTTATATTTCAATTGAATCTCAGAAACAATGTGCTTGGTGTACCAATATGAAACAAGAATAAATGCACTTCTCACACAGCCCACTTCATCATCCAAAATTCTATAAATTATACTATAAAACTTTTCCACGGCTAAATTGACATCTTTTGATTCTCGAAGTTGTGACCAATTATTTGTTAATACAATGTATAACTTAGAGTAATCACAATTTTTAAAATTATACGTTGAAATATTTGGATTAAAGTTAAATTTAGTATTTGAACAATCAATAGGAATAGCAACTTCAAATTTAATGATAAGAGGCGGGTGGTAATTATCAACTGGTAAAAGAGGAAGGTCATTGTCTGTTACTTCGCATGGAAATGAAGATAAAATTAAATCCAAGTATCTATCGTTTATATTATTAATATCATTATATTGATGTAAATTGTTCAAAACCATAAAATTATTTAAAATGGAGCAGAAGCAACAATGCGCGACATATCAATACTGGAAGACTCTAATTTTGACTTCACTGATGTTAACACTCCTCCCCCCCTTTCCGATAGTCTGTCATCTCGATACACATTAAACAGATTAGAATCAAAAACTTCGGAACTTTGGACACTAGAATTTAACCACATTTCTGAAAAAATCAGCATATCATAATCAGAAACATCCAATCCAGATCGAAGGAGATTGAGTTTAGTGTTTCCCACATGATGTCTTCTTTGTTGAAAGTAATTCGTATAAGATGAGGAGGAGCTGAGTCCTGTGGACGTTTACCAAATCGTGAGCAAACTAAGGATTTTGGATCACGCTACGGATGGAAGCTTTTAATTAAGCTATTTATATAGTTAGAATCTACCTTATTTAAAGTCTCTTTCGTTTGCTTACTATCATCAGCGATCTCAGTATGCCCAAACAGGATTAAATTTTTTTGTCTTTTTAGTCTAACAGATATTTCGGCCACACATTTAGTTGAAATTGCACTTTCAGAGATGGAATGTAAACTATTATCTGGTCTAACATTGTTATCCTGAAATTCTTGGAACCTTAATTCAAGATTATTTACTCTGTCTACAACATCATTTATTCTGGCAGAATAGGCAGACATAACAGACTCCAATTTCTCACAAAAAAAATTTTCCGTTTCTTCCCTGGCCTTATCAAATTTTTCATTTTATAACTGACTAATTTGTTCAATAGTAATGTTACCGGAACCACTAGGTGACAATGACCGAGAATTAGAAGTAGTTATGTGGGAGCAGCATTTTCTTTTTCCCGTTTTTTTACTAACAGTAGCAGTTGCACATGCTGGATGGTAGAAGGTTCCACACATTAAAAATGCAATTTTTGTAACTAGAGTTTTCAATATTTATTGAAAAAAATACTTGCAAATTTCCACACTAAAAGAAATGATTTCAGTATGTTAGGAATTTGGTAATGTTTAAGAATTTCTTTCATGTTTTGAAAAACCAAATGTTGATTTTACCTCCTTAGTTAGGTTAAATGAGAAATTTAAAAATAAGAAACACTTAACCTATAATTTGTAATAGATTTCGCTAATTCAAATATATGTATGTTAGAATCACACGCACCTCTTTTATGTTCAAACGAAACTAAAGTGAAATCTGGTTTAAAGGTTAGTATGCTTTAGGAATTTGCTTCTAGTTCTAATTGTATGGTTGCCACGGGAAACTTCCTGGAAGTTTTTGTGCCATGTGGGAATTAGAATTTTAAAGAGTTTTATTAAACTTTTAAAATACTTAAATTTTGTAAAGAACATTACTAAAAAAAATTTTAAATAAATAATTGAATTTCCAAAAAGAATTTTTATACAATTATTATTATTATTTATTTTTATACAATTTTTAGTTAGGTTAAATGAGAAATTTAAAAATAAGAAACATTTAACCTATGATTTGTAATAGATTTCTGTAATCCAAATATCTAAGATAATTATGTAATAATTATAGGGGAGAGTGGGGCAAATCGGACCCCCTAACGGTTTTTTTTACTCTTGTGACTAAACGAATCAACCGATTTCATTTTTCGAGGGCTTGTTTGAAAGATCATTTAATTGCGCAAATTTTTCCCATAGACACCTATACTTCATCTTTTATTGTTTAGTTGTTGTGTTAATTTTTAAAAAAAATTGCAAACGGTCCGGTTTGCCCCACCCTCTTGGGTAAACCGGACTGTTTGGTTTTTTATTTATGATATTTCATTTACATAATCTATAATAATAAAAGACATAAAGAGTCATGTAAACAATGGTTGTAGTAATGAAAAAAATAATTCGGGATTGAATTTTAATTAAATAAAGATTTTTTTAAATAAAAAAAATAAAAATGTTTGTCATTATCAGAGAAACAATATTACAGGGTCCAATTCTCATTGGAAGACAATTATTGTTCATTGTAAGTAAATATTTTAATGAAAGAAACATTTTGTTTAAAAATAATTTGTATGAAACTTTAATTCAATGGAAATATCCTATGGCCGGTTTGCCCCACAGGCCCATTTTGAGAATAAATGTTTGTCAAAATGAAACGCTTTGCAAATTCATCAAAGTTTTTGGTAGTAAATATTCCTGCGGTGTGTACCTTCAAAACCCAAGACCTAATATTTAGAAATATTACACGATTTCCTCAGAATTTCCTTAAGAAAAAATTCGGAAAAGTGTAGAAAAAACTAAAAAATCAACTTTTGCTCCCAGCGTTGCACAAACAAAATAAAAAAATGTCAAATTGAAAAAATAAGGTATACTACACAAGGTTGTTTCAAATTTCTAAATAGCACTTTTGACAATTTCGCCATTTCGGAAATATTAAGGGGGGTCCGGTTTACCCACCGGTCCGGTTTGCCCCGTTCTTCCCTAATAATTAATTAATTAGGTATTATTAATTATTATTATTATTATTATTATTATTATTATTAATTAATTATTATAATTATTAGTTATCTAATAATTATCTAAGATAATTGAAATCTTGATTAGACTTTAAAAATATTTTTGAAAACAATTAAATTTTTGAGAAAAATTTTATTACCTTTTAGAAATAATTGAATTTTAAAGAAAAATTTTATTATTTATTAAGATAATTGAAATTATGACAAGAAATTAAAAAAATTTTGTAACATAATTGAATATTTCTAAAGAATTGTAATACCAACATTTTTTATGTTTGATTTTTAACATATCTTTAGATTATTTGACCTCAGGAGTTCAAAAATGACATTTTTGAAAAATGTCATTTCGTATGTGTTTGTGTGTGTGTAAACATAATATTTTCATAAATATCTCCAAATTCTTAAGAGCTTTTGGGCTGAATTTTTCTTAAATGAGAGTACTTTAAGATATATTAATATAGTTTAACTATTTATTTTTTTTATTTTTAATTTTTCAAAAAAACCTTTTTTAACCATAACTTTAAAAAAATGTTAGGACACCTATAAATGTTTTTCTCTAATTTTGTAGAGTTTTTTTAGACGCATCTTGAATTCAAATTTAAAAAGCTAGTTACGTAATTTACGTAAGTTTCTTAAGTTACGTAACTGTTGAATGTAAACAAAAAACCGCTGCCAAGTTATACATTTTTGTTATAATTTTGGGGCTCATTTCATTCGTTTTCGTAAATCTTGTTGTGTTTATTTCATGAACACTTTGCTTCCTCACAGAGATGTTAATAACAATAAAGTTTAAATTTTGAACAATTATTCTTAAGTGATGTTTTTTTTTCTCTCTTTATTTAATACTTCTACATAAAATTTTTTTTCACGATTTCTGTTTTTTGAAATATCAATAACTTCTTTATTTCTACACGGAGAAACTTTGTATACTAGTTTTCGTTAAACACACTATGTGTTTTTAGTAAATTGACTACTAAAGTGGGTAAAAAACTGTCCATTGATAACTTAATTTTAACGCAACCTAAGCAATCTAATCACCTAATATACACTTTAATCGACTGAAAAAAACTGAAAAAGAGTTGGCTGCTATAGCCAATTAAATAGTTGCTATAGCGCGATCCAATTAGTTGGATGGGGCAACTATTTCTTGGTTGACACATCCAACTTTTTAGCTGCATTACCTTAGCTGAATTACATACATAGCTGGGGTACCTTTTCGCATGGAAACAGTATCCAATAGTTGGATGTGCTAACCAATTAATTGGATCGCGCTATAGCAACTATTTAATTGGTTGTGGCAGCCAACTCTTTTTCTGAGTGATAATATTTAGTATTTTAAGATTTTTTTATCAACTTTTATTCGTATAATTAATTATTAATTTATTGGAAAAGAATCAGGTGGATTGACGGCAACCATTTAACTCGAACACATGTTTATGAGGTTGAGTGTTTATGTGTGACTACATGAACAGTGGCGCTCGTTTGTATGCGTGTAGTTTTGATCGTTTGACTACTAAATTGTAAACGCGGCACAAAGAAAATATCCTTTTTACAAATATAGAAAATATAATTTTGAAATTAACTTTTTCTATACTAACTTATTTCTCATATATCATAAGCGAATTTTTCTCAACTTGACTACTAAGTGTTGAAAAAATAGAAATCATATAATATTATAGAAATTTCTATTAAATTATAAATCTCGTCTAGTGACCACTTTTCCCACTCTTTAGTAGTCAGTTTACTAAAAATACATTGTGAGTTTCACAAAAAATAGTATACAAAGTTTTTCCGTGTTATCGAATAAGCTTGAAAAATATGTCAGTCAAACATTTTTTAATGCTCTACAAGTTAATAACTATAGTTTTAGAGTTATTTCTACATTTTTCAACAAAAATTTCAAAAAAATCTTATTTTACAAAATTTTTGAGTTTTAAAAGTTGAATATCTCTGGTGAATATGAACGAAAAATGTTCATTGACGGCTCAAAAGATGCGTCTAAAAAACTCTACAAAACTAGAGAAAAACATTTATAGGTGTCCTAACATTTTTATAAAGTTATGGGCAAAAAACGTTTTTTTGAAAAATTAAAAATAAAAAAAATAAATAGTTAAACTATAAAATTTAATGGAATGTAAATTAAAAGAAATTAATAATAATTAAAAGTTTGGATTAATAAAATCACATAAAAAATGTTACGAATTTGGAACAATGAAATGTGAAATACGTAAAAGAAAACAATTATCCAAATGTTACCGGCAGGTAAAGCTCTTTTTCCTTCCACATATTGATCTCTATATACACGGAAAAAAATTTCCTGTAAAATTTACAAGATTTCCTGCGCCATCTATGATCCGCGGTTGTAATATCCACAAACGGCTGAGTTTGGGAAATACACAAACTGTAGCAGACGAACTGCAGGATTTTTTGGTGCTATTACAGATTGGTTTGTGCTATACCCAAACCAGCTTGTTGGAAACACTAAACTCGCCTGTATAAAGCACAACTTAACCTATTCGTATATTCTACAAAAGACTTTGTGTGTTTCACAAGAAATTTTTTTCCGTGTACAACAGACAAGTTAATACCGAAGCGACGAGACAAGCTTTAACATATCTATTTATAACGCGACTTTTGGTACACCCCGTATAGAATTTTACGAAACTGTGTTCGAGAATTCACGATAGACAGCGAAGTGAAAACTCAAACCACGCGTTTTTAGATTGCACGAAACATTTTTACCATTTTCTGATAAAATGTTTATCAGAAAATACGAAACATTTCTACATTCAAGCTTGTTTTAGAAATTACAACACTGGTTGCAGTTTTTCGAAAATTGTTCTGCTTAATGTAGTGAAAGTATCTGGGTTTTTGAAAAACTTCGTCAAGGAATCTTAAATATCCGCTAGTGCGAAATTAGTTTCGTAAAATTTGCTGAACTTTTTTTTCCGTGCAAAAGCTCTTGAAAATTTGGAGATATTTATGAAAATCTGATGTTTTTTTTGTTCTCAAATTTTTAGGGTCTTTCTTTTACTCTACAAGGAGTAAAAAAATGATTTTAAATGAAAAACAAACTTATTTTTTTTAAAGTGATCCGTTTGAGAAATTCTGACCCTTTAATTTTTCCAGTTGCAATACTGTTGACACGGTTAAAAATTTTTTGGTACACCATTTATTTCATAAAATTTTTTATTATATACAAGTATTTATTAGATGAAATTACTTACATGAAACGAATAAATATTTATTTGATACAAATATTAATAATAAATAATAAAACTAAAATAGTTTTATTTAATAGAATTAAATATCTATTTCATACAAATATTTACTTCCTATAAATATTTCTAACAATATTTTAAATTAAAATATAATTCACAGAATATCAATTTCATAATGGACAAGTAATTATTCATTCGAATAAAAAAAAATTGTTTTTGATAAAATTTTAATTTAATCTCTATATATTTAAGATGATAATTTTGTCTGTACATTGCTCAGAACTTAAAATTTTACACACAATTATTCGTTTTGAGCATCAAGGATTCCAAAAATGCCAATAAAAAATTTCGTGTATGTATGTATGTGTGTATGTATACATGTATGTATGTATGTATGTCCGTATGTCACATAATATTTGTTCGCGCATCACTTAAAAACGGCTGTACCGTTTGAAACCAAATTTGGCAGAATGGTTGATCTTGAACCAAGGAAGGTTTTTAAATTTACAGATTTGAAAAATATTAATTAGAACGGGAGATATTCAATTTTTTCAAAAAATTCAAAAATGTAAAAATTTTCAGATTTTACCTTTTTTTAAAAAATGCTTTCAAACTTTGTATAATTGAGTATAACATGTTATTTAATCACATTCTAGACTAGATTTGCCAAAAAAATGTCCTATAACTAAGATGAAAGTATAAACATGATTTTAAAAATATTCTAAAAATCGCAAATATCCAAATTTTATATTTTTTAATGAACTGCTTTTAAACTATCTATAATTAAGTATTACATGTTCTTTAGTCACATTTCAGCATAATTTTGCAAAAAATAGTGTCCTATAACTAAGATTTAAGTATAACTTGGGTCTGTTCTCATAAATATTACATCACTAAAAATTAAAGTAGAAAGCAGTTTTTAAAAACAAATTAAAATAATAAAACTTTTTTAATTTCGTAAGAAAATTATTGATTTTTCCTGGTCAAATTAAATTTCCGCGGCTATTTATCAGTTTCCCCGCGCAATTCGTAGACACTTTGTTAAATGTATTATAGTAGAAACTAAAACCCGTCAAAGACTGGTATATAACATAGTTTTCATAACATATTTTCATAAAAAAGAGTATTTTCATAATACTATTCCATATTTCACATGTAAGTATAAAAATGTTTTCGAAAAATTAAAAAAAACGAAAAATTTATCTATTTATAAGAGACAATTTTTGGAAAAATTATGCTAAAATTTGAAAAATTTCGATTTTTTAAATTTTTTGAAAACATTTTTATACTTACATCTTAGTTATAGGACATTATTTTTGGCAAAACAATTTTTACATTTTGATATATTGCAGTAAATTAATCAGTTATGACTTTTGTGAGATATATACTTATCAACATAAACTTTTAACGTCAAAATAATGGAATTTAGAATAATTTGTTTATCCAATTAATCAAAAAAATTTTAATTGCAAAACTTCGGAAATATTAAAAACGGTAAATGATAAATGGTAAACAATATTAAAAATATTAATTCATAGCTTTAAAATTATTTTTAAAGTATTGAAAATGGAGATTTTTTATGTTAAAATTCATACTACAGAAATTCAAGAACCTGTAAAACGGTACTTGCATTATGATACTGGAGAAAAACTTAGATAGTAAAAAGTTTTGTTATTTTAATTCTAGGTTTAACTATTATGGATGTTTTGAGCATTGTAAACTAGAAAAAACGGGAAAAATGCAGAAATTTAATTTAATCGGTAAAAATTATGAATTCAGCTTGCAACATAGGTCTTATTTCAGAGTTTAGCAATTATGCTCCAGTTAGTTCGAATTTGACTTTACTATAACTCCAAAAACTGGTGGAAATTTTAGATTAACTTAAATTACTATAATTAAATTTCTACAAATAATTGACAAACATTGTTTTCTGCATCTTAATTAATAAAAAATAAATTATTTGATGATAAAAAATCAATCACTGTTTTAAAATAGTAATATTTTTATAATGAAATAGTTAATGGTAGCTAATTATTATTTCTCCAGTCAAATTAAATTCCCCACTATTTCCTATTTTTGGAGACTGGTAGACACACTATTGAATGTATCTGCAGAAACTAAAACCCGTCGAAGACGGGTACGACAGCTAGTTTTTTTATAAAATTGGATTTCAGTCTAAAATGTTGAATTTTTAGAATATTTTTTCCACTGGTTACTATATTTAAAATTGCCCTTTATCCAGATTTAGTAGTAGGAGTCAAGCAACATTCATATGTGACTCCCCATTTCCTTAGTCGAAGTTTACCAGTAGTGAAAGTCAATGCCAGTTAGTCAACTTTTTGCACCGCAGTAAAAGAAAAATTCTAATTTCCCAATGTGATAAATGTTTTTATTTTTTTCATCAATAAAAGACAATTTTAGACAGCAATTCCGAGATAAAATATTGCGCAACAAGATTATATTCACGGAAAATTGCAAAAGCCAATTTTTAAATATTTTAAAATTTTATATATGCGCGGGAATTAAAATATTTATTATATATATATATATATATATATATTGTACTGTTCCTCTCTCATATTATATAAATTTTTTATACACGAAAATTCGAAAATGATTATTAAACTGACATTCTGAAGTATTAATTCACGAATAATACTGCCCAAATATTATACTATATTTCTGAATATGATTCATAAATATTTTCACTTAATTGTGTAAATCAAAGGCAAATCATGGGATGCTGTGTGTATACTCTGGGTTGCATCCGATGGGAAATCATGTATAAAACGTTAATAGGATTGTCGCCAACGGCATGATGATCAGATACGCAGCACACAGTTAACGAACTTGTTATTTATGACCTGGGTTCGTATGCTCGAAAAAGTTTTCATACAAAATTCATTTTTTTCTTCTTTTTTTATTTAATTATTTCGAAAAAATATAAATAATCCTTGCTGAGGTTAATAATAAACGTGTTTTTAATTTGGCAATGTTAACGGAAGCATTGAAAATATATATTTTTTGAATTTTTAATTCTTATTTTATATATGGGCAATTGCACGTGAGATTTACCTATGACCGTTAAAATTGAATTAAACATTTTTTTTTAATCATGAGCAACCATGGTATACATTATTTTTCTGTACACTAAAATCCATGCGAGATACGAATGAAAAAGTCAACAAAAATTGTAGTTACAAGAATACACATGTTAAAAATCTTATAGAACATCAGTAACTTTTCGTTGAAAACAGTATGTTTTGAACATTTTCTAAATTTCAATTATTGCATTAAGGAGCCCATATTTCAATTTTTCTTAAATTTTTGTGAAACGACGTGTTCAGCTTGAAATTCCACTCTGGAAAAGACTAACGTAAATAAATATATAATAGTAATTTTCTAGTAATGTTTTAGTAAAATTTAAATAGTAGTTTCTACCATTTTCTTTGTAAAATGTAATTAATTTCTATTATTTTTTTAGTAAAATTGAAACTGTAGTTAGTACTCATTTTTAGTGAAATTTTAATAGTAATTTGTACTAATTTTCTGGTAAAAAAACAACAGTAATTTCTACTAATTTTTAAAAATCGTGTAAATGTTGTAATGAATATACGTAACAACGAGAGTATGGAAAATGGTAGGTGCTTGTCATTAGTGTAACTACTGATACGGCACAGAAAACTTGCACGCGTGATAAGGTAATGCCAGTCTAATTCATTGCACTTAAGTTACCATTACAAGACATTGATTAAGGCACGCCGGCAGAGCAATGAATTGCGCGCGGACAATGCCTCACATCTAGTGCTCGCTACATGTGAAGCACGATTGTTTTCTGGGTGGCTTCTATTTTTCGTCAAAGTTTAAAATTTGAAATGGCGGATCTAATATTAGGGGAGAGTGGGGCAAGACGGGGTACCGGCTTTATTCAACAAACGAATTAACCAACAGCGAATATCTTTTACATAATACTGCACCGAGACGACAGTTTCTTGTTTACAAAACCTAAAAGCCATTAGAACAAATCTTTTATCTGTTTTACTAAAAAACTGATTTTGAGGATTTTCTTGTAATTTTTTCACTTTTTTTAGGAGGTGTTTTTTTATTTAACAATAACAGTTAATGAATTGTATAACATTTTTTATAACTGGCAAGGATTACAGAAGAAGGGAAGCATATGTCCACAAATCAAGCAAAAGAAAAGAGAAATAAGAGAAATTAAGAAAACTTTTTAAATCAAGACTGAATAAAATAAGAGTGACCAAAAAGAAGAAAGCTTGTCAGGTTAAATCATGAATTAGCGATGGTAAAGTGGAAAATACTCCTTGTCTCTATTGTAATGATTATTATTTAGACTCAAAGCAATGGGTTCACTGCAGTTGTGCTTTAGTATCGATGACGAAGATGAAGATGCAACCTTTACTTGTGAAATTTGTCGACAGAAATAGGTTGCTTTCTTGAGTACCCCATCTTACCCCTTACGGTACCCCATCTTATACGCCTATATTACGCCTATATTACGAAAGATTGATTCCCAAAGATGATAATTAAAAATAATAATAAAGAATATATTCGATAATTTTCGTTTTTTGGGCTTTAAACCTTAAGTACCCCGTCTTGCCCCACTCTCCCCTACTGCTGGCAACATACAATCATCGGTACTTGGACATTTTGCAGTATTTCAAAATTGAAAATGTTGTTAAAATTTTTTTTTTAATTAAAATGACAATGTGATTGTTAGTAAACCACGTATCTCTGTTTTTATCACTTTTTACTTTAAACTGTTTACGTTATTTATGAACATCCCCAAAGAAACATGGAACATATAATTATTGATTTAACATTTGTTTAAAATAATATTTTTTCTTTATAAAAACCGTATACAAAGAGCCGAAAAATTTATTTTTTCTAATTTTTGAAATAGCTAGGGTTTTCTTAGTATTTTTTTATGATTTGCCTTGTGACTGATTTTGAATTAGTAAATTATACTAAAAAGTTAGTAGAAATTACTATTTACATATCACTAAAAATTAGTAGTAAATAAAGTTAAACTTTTACTAAAAAATAGTAGAAATTACAAATTAAATTTTACAACAGAATAGTAGAAATCACTATTTCAATTTTACTAAACAATTAGTACAAATTACAAGTTTTTTTAATTAAAAATTAAAACAAATTAATTACTTTTTTACTTTAAAAATGTAGTAGAATTGTACTAAAAAGTTACTAGAAATTACTATATAAATTTTACTAAAAAATTAGTAGAAATTACTGTTGAAATTTTACTAAAAAATTAGTAGAAATGACTAATTTCAACTTTACTAAAAAATTATTATAATTTAACTGTTTTATAAAATTACTATTACTACGGTTGTAATGTTTGATCTTATTTCAAAATTTTAGCTCAAATTCATCTTTAAAATAATTTTTATTTCAATTCAAAAACACCAATAAATTACACAAGCCTGCAAAAAAATAAAAACTGCCGTTGTCTGAGATCGAGAAGTCCTTTCCCGCAGTATTTGGTGCGCTGAATACAAATCTGGCAACGAAAACCTCCCATCATGTCAGGATTTTGAGAAAAGTGGGGGAAAATTTCTAAAAATTATGTTTTTCGCTGTTTTAAAAAATTTCTACCGGATAAATCCGACGTGCTAGAGACTTGCCATAAGAGTTAAATTAAAGCCTGAACCATGTACTTTAAGAAAATAAAGCTATATTGCTGACAACAAACTAAATTAGCCGTCAAAAATAATTTTTTTAACAGTTGGCAAGCATAAAAAATCGTCTCACACAGTCTGTGAATACAACTGTTTTAAAAAATGATTGAATTCACTTAGACTTTATTACTTTGAGGTTTTGGGTCGTTGATTACAAATATGATGTAAAAATAAAAAATCTGTAGTTCAATTCGTAATCAACGACACCAAAAACTTTTGAGTAACACATTTTAAGTGAATATGATCAATTTAGAAAAATAAGTCCGCCATATTGGATCCGACATTTTGAATTTTTAAAATCTGACAACATATTCGTAATCGGTGACCCTAAAAGCCCCCCAGTAACAAATTTTAAGCGAATCCAATCATTTTTCAAAATAGTTCAATTTACGGACAGTGTCAGTCAATTTTTATGCTTGACAACTGTTAAAAAAATCATTTTATAAGGCTAATTTAGTTTGTTGTCAGCAATATCGCTTTATTTTCTTAAAGTACAGGGTTCAGGCTTTAATTTGATTTCTACGACAAGTCTCTAGCACGTCAGATTTAACCAGTAGCAATTTTCAAAAACAGCGAAAAACATGATTTTTGGAAATTTACCCCCATTTTTCTCAAAATCATGACATGATGGGAGATTTTCGATACCAGGTTCGGATTCAGCGCACTAAATACTGCGGGAAATCACTTCTCGACCTCTGACAACGGCAATTTTTATTTTTTTGCAGGCTTGTGTTATTTAAATTGACAAATTTTTATAAAATTTAATTTCTTTGTAAATTTTTAGTTATAATTCTTAAAAAATACTGTATTTTGAAATAATTTTTTAACGTGAGAAAATAAAATTCTTTGAAAATATTGAATTTATTTTAATAAAATTTACATTCTAAAAACGAATCGATTATATTGTCAGTCGTGTTCTATTCGAATACACTTGTGTTCAAACGTTATATCTTGTGAGAAAATCCGCTGAAATCGATTTGAATTTCAAGGAATTTTGTACTCATTGTTATACTCGTGAATAGACCGGATGCAATATCGCCTGACGCAATGTCACGATGCTTTAACATAGTCCATTTACCAAGACTGGACACAAATCGTATAAACGCAAATTGGAAACATTTATCTAGGATACACAAGCGTACCCTACAGTTTTATATATCTTGATGTGCAAAATAGAAACATATTTCTTTTCTCCTGACAAAAATAAGACGGCCGAGTTTTGTTTCCTGCGCCTTCAAAAATTATTTCTCGACAAAACTCTGCAATTATTACGAGCAATTTACTTGGTCAAGAATTTTTTTGCTAATATACTCATAATTTTTTTAATGTTATTTTATTCTAGTATTCTTGTCTTTTAATGATAATATTAACAATTGAAAGTAATGTCTGACTGAAAATATCTTTTACTACTATCAGAGAACAATTGAAGGGTGTAAATGCTTCTCCTGCACGTCGTTTATTTTTTTCATCTTCTTTTTTATAAATAATTTTTTTCCCGCATCTACGTGGCATTTTTAAATTTGCGAAAATAATATTTGTAATCTTATTGACTTACTGATAATAATATTGACTATGCATTTCTTTTGTTTCTCAGTTAAGTTGCATTACAAGTGAAATTTTAGGCTATTTTATGATTATAATTTTTATTAAAACTCATTTAAAAACGCAATTAAACAGAAAATCCTTTTACAGAAATGTGTAAATGAATTTATTGGATTTTTTCATAAAAAAATCTCGATTTTGATAAAATTGTTGCTTGACTTATTTTGTCATGCCACCCTTCAATTAGAACCTATGTCTGACCAAAACGGATTTTTACCACTGACGAAAAAAATTATAAAGGATTTTTGACTAAAAGTGCCTTGTACTAAGGCGCATGCTTTTTCAGGAAAACTTTTTTGACATAAAATTTACCTTGCATAAATTTTATTTAGTATAAATCCCATTTAACGTAATGCTCATTTGACACAAAATTCACTGGACATATATTTTAATTTTAAAGGATAAGTTATTACACATAATTCTCATTTTAAATACGATTCAGTTGACATAGATTACATTTTACATAAAGATCATTTGATTTAAAAAAAGGCGCAAATTTAAAAACTGTCAAATCACAATTTTATATATAATATCTAATTTGAAATTCGCGCCAGTATTTTTATGTAAAATGTAATTATCTGTCAAATGAACTTTATGTGAAATGAGAATTTTGATGGATTACTTTCTAATCTAATCTAATCAATTACCGAGATCAAGCTGGATATTCCCAAAAGGGAAAGTTGGCACTTAGATTAGAGAATCCATTGTACCAAGCTCCAGCTTGCTCGTTTACAACAACCCATTAGAGTCCTGTTCTTCTCCAGAAGTCCAGTATTTCTTCTATAGATAGGTTGCTCACCTGCATATGGTCTATAATTGCTTGACTCCAGCTAAAAAGTCTGATCCTAGCTAATGCCAAGCATTCAGATAATATGTGAGACGACGTCTCGTCACTCGTCTCACACAGTGTACACGTAGGTGAGACTTTATTTCCTATTTTATGCTGATGATAATTAAAAAGGCCATGTCCTGTAAAGAGTCGAACAATGGTTTTAACTCTGATCTTATCGAGTTTTAGGAGATCGCTCGCTCGCCTCTTGTTGGGCACTAAACCCAACAGAGCCTTCGCTTGACTTCCCACCCTAATGTCCGCCCAATACTTCTCATGTTCTCTTTGACCCCATCTTTCAATGGCTCCCTTAACCAGACACGGCATTAATGCCACTGCTGTTGCAGGACCTAAAAATACCGTTTCAAAACCTATTTTTGCCAAAACGTTCACACTTTCATTGCATATTATCCTAGTGACTCAGCCACTTAAATGCAGCCAGTTTTTCGATATATTCCGAAGCCTGCACCGCAATCAATATTGGAGCTGTCCGTGTACCAGACCTCTTCCCCAAGTGAAAACCCCTTCCTGTCTAATCTGGAAGGTATTAGTATTTTAAAGCGGGGTTTAAATTTCACCCTCTTTATCATCCTATCTTGCACCATACTTAATTCTGGAATTTATAGGATTGAACATGGAAGCTTGGTATGTTTACCACTTGACTTCCACTTTCCCTGCGCGTTTAGCATGTCCATAGTAAGGGCCGCCTTTTTCACTTGAAATGTTCTTTTCAACGCAGCTTTTTATCCACGATTACTACAAAGTTTTTAGCCGATTCGGAAAAAGAAATCTCTTGTCCATAAAATACCGGCTTCTTTAAACTCGGTATCTTGTATTTCCTAGTGAAAACTACTATATTTGTTTTCTCTGGATTCACAGAAAGTCCAGTCTGACTGCACCAATTCTTGACAATCTTGAGTGCACTTTCTGTAAGCTCTAAAAGGGTCTCAATTGAGTGCCCTCTTAAAATTATAAGAAAATTATCCGCATAGCTTTGCGTATAATATCCCTGGTTATTGAGTTTCCTAATCAACTCCTCTACCACAAGGCACCTCAATAGAGGAGAAAGAACTCCTCCTTGTGGGCATCCTTTTGAGACGACGCCTGTTAGACTGGCCTCATCATACTCTGCTTCGAGAGCCCTTTCGCGAAGCATGCTGTCGATCCATTTAATTAGTGGCTAGGGAACGCCTCGCTTTCTGGCTGCCCTGCAGATAGCTTCGCTAGAGGTGTTAGGGAAGGCACCTTTAATATCAAGAAATGTACCCACCGCATAACCCCCCCTGCCAATTTGCTCCTCTATTCTACATACTGCAGAGTGGAGGGCTGATTCTACTGAGAAACCTGCTCTGTACACCTGTTGTCCCGAGTGCAAGGGATAATCTCTTAGACATTCTTGTCTGATAAAATTATCCACCAGGTTTTCTAACGCTTTTAATGTAAAGGAGGTTCGACTAATTAGTCTGAAGTCTTTTACAGCAGTATACCCTGTGCGACCGGCCTTCGGGATAAATACCACCCTCGTCCTCTTCCAGGACTCAGGTGTATAACCAAGAGTAATACACGCTACCATAATTTTACACAGGGGTAATCTAATACAATCCAATCCTCTTTGTAAGAGGACCGGATATGTACCGTCCCCCCCTGAGGCTTCAAACGTTTTGAAAGAGCCTTTTGCCCAATCAATACCCTCCGGAGTCACAACTCTGGCTGCTAGTTTTCAGTATTCTCGGTTTCTTCGGGGATCTACGTGGACCCTCGCCAAAGTCATGTAACGTTCTCTCCTTAAAGCCCGGGACGTTAGCTTCCATCAGATACTTTAAGCAGTCTTTTTTATCCTGAGCATATTGCCCATTAGATAACTTAATGGTAGATAGTTTTGCCAAAGGGTCTTAACCCAGAACTTTATGAAGTCTTGATGCTTCTGGTACTGTTTCGATTCCTTCGCAAAAACTCCTCCAGCTAAAACCCCGTGCTTTATCTACCTCTTTCTTATAAGAATTACGAGCTGCATGGTAGGCATCCCATGCTTGCTGATTCTTACGTTTCTTGGCCTTATTAAAAAGCTCTCTTACTGTTTGCGTGTGTCCCTCCAAACAGGTGCTCCACCACCTATTACTCCTGTTGGGGTCCACCCATTTGGCTTCACAGTTTCTCTCAAAGGAGCTGACAACCGAGTCTCGCAGATATTCCGCTGCGAGTTCTAACTCTTCGTGCTTTCCGTATGAAGTGGGAAAGTGACCCATGGAGGCCTTGAGGTCCTCAGTAAATGAGTCACAATTAGTACTCCTAGGGTCACGTTTCCAATTATGTTACTGATCTTTCGATTCCAGTCTGAATGTGATAAGTCTGTGGTCCGAGAATGAATCTTTGTCAGACACTCTCCAATCCCTCACACCACCCCACACAAACCTGGAGGAAATCGTAATATCCAACACTTCCCTCCTATTAACAGTAATGCAGGTTGGCTGATTACCCTGATTTAAAATTTCTAAATCTATATGTCAGAAAATCTAGTAGATTTCTGCCCTGTCGTTAATGTCAGTGCTACCCCAAACTACGTGGTGGACATTGGCATCACAACCTATTACACAGGCACACAAAAAAATAGTTGTCTGTTTTTTGAACCAGACATACATATCTTATAGTATTTTTGCCCGCTGAAAACGAATCTGAAGTCAGAATTGCTCCATCACCCTCAGTTTTTTTTAAATCGACAAAACTACCCTTAAATTTAAATTTTAAAGTAAAAAAAATTGAATAACAGATTTATCTTTAAAACATAACAATAAATTTATCTGCTTCTGCTACAACAACTCAGAAACAATGTCAACATTGCTTAAACACCCGTTGTTTTTCATTAAATCGGAAAAACTACCCCTAAAGTGTAAAAATTTAAAATTATAATATAAAAACCCACATTGGTTTTCAAAACAACAAAATAAATTTATGTACTTCTCTTTCAAAATTTCAAAAGCAATATCAAAATTACTTTATCACCCCCTGTGTTTTTAAATTGAAAAAACCACCCCTAATATGTAAAAATTCAAAATGTATAATTAAAAAAATGAAAAATCACATTGTTTTTCAAAAAAGAACAATAAATTTATGTACTTCTCTTTCAACAACTTAAAAGCAATGTCAAAATTACTCCATCCCCCTCTGTTTTTTTTAAATTGAAAAAACCTCCCCTAATATGTAAAAATTCAAAATGTATAATAAAGAAAATGAAAAACCACATTGTTTTTCAAAAAAGAACAATAAATTTATGTACTTCTCTTTCGACAACTTAAAAGCAATGTTAAAATTGCTTCATCACCCTCTGCTTTTTTTTGTTTAAAATACCAACCCTTAAATTTACAAAATAACAGTTTAAAGTAAAAAAAATTAAAAACCACATTGTTTTTCAAAATAGAACAATAAATTTATGTTTTCCCTTACAACAACTTGAAAATAGCTTAAGTTTTTTATTGAAATTAAAGAAAACTTAACAGGATAAACTCCAGATTGACAGAAAAAATGAACTTTTTAAACCTAAGCATACGCTTTGGTTTTTTGTTCTTGCAAAAAACAGCAAGGTTTAAAGTAAAATGTTAAAAGATTTTTTAAAAGGAACTATTAAAACTATTAAAACCCATATATTTTTGTACCGTATTTCGAACTTAACACTCACTAATCATTTTTGTTGTTGTAACGCTCTCTTGTTTTCAAACGAGCGATGTAGTGGATTTCGTTTTCATTTTTTTGAAATTGTTTCCCTCTTTAGCAACCAATTTAAAATTCACAATAAAACAAAGTAAAGATTTTTTTAATTCCCGTCTGAAACAACTTAATTTTTCCACTTGAAAAAGAGTTTATTCAAAAATTTAACAAAAAAAGTTATGTTTTAATTCTTAATATAATTTAAACCAATTTGTTACAGTTTTTCACTTTTTTATTATGCATTTTGATTTTTACACTGAAAAAAACTGTATATTATATTTTGTAAAAGTATTTTACAATTTGGGGAAAAAGAGCAACAAACCGAAATTTTGATATAAAAATATTAAACTTTAAAAAAATTAATGTAGAATTTAGTAAAGTTATATTAAAATAGTTAAAATTAAATTAGATTCTTGATATTTGATATAAATATACTAAATTCGACATAATTTAAAAAAAAATTTTGTTTTAAGTTTAATATTTTTATATCAAAATTTCGGTTTGTTGCTCATTTTTCCCAAATTATAAAATACTTTTACAAAATTTAATATACATTTTATCTCAGTGTACATATTAGAGGTAGTTATTTCAATTTGAAAAAACAAAGGGTGATGCATACATTTTGATAATGCTTTTGAGTTGTTAAAAAAGAAGTACATAAATTTATTGTTCTATTTTAAAAAACAATGTGGTTTTTAATTTATTTTACTTTAAACTGTTATTTTGTAAATTTAAGGGTTGGTTTTTTAAACAAAAAAAGCAGAGGGTGATGAAGCAATTTTGACATTGCTTTTGAGTTGTCGAAAGAGAAGTACATAAATTTATTGTTCTTTTTTGAAAAACAATGTGGATTTTCATTTTTTTATTATACATTTTGAATTTTTACATATTAGGGAAGGTTTTTTCAATTTAAAAAAACAGAGGGGGATGGAGTAATTTTGACATTGCTTTTAAGTTGTTGAAAGAGAAGTACATAAATTTATTGTTCTTTTTTGAAAAACAATGTGATTTTTCATTTTTTTAATTATACATTTTGAATTTTTTACATATAAGGTGTGGTTTTTTCAATTTAAAAACACAGGGGGTGATAAAGTAATTTTGATATTGCTTTTGAAATTTTGAAAGAGAAGTACATAAATTTATTTTGTTGTTTTGAAAACCAATGTGGGTTTTTATATTATAATTTTTAATTTTTACACTTTAGGGGTAGTTTTTCCTATTTAATGAAAAACAACGGGTGTTTAAGCAATGTTGACATTGTTTCTGAGTTGTTGTAGCAGAAGCAGATAAATTTATTGTTTTGTTTTAAAGAGAAATCTGTTATTCCATTTTTTTTACTTTAAAATTTAAATTTAAGGGTAGTTTTGTTGATTTAAAAAAAACTGAGGGTGATGGAGCAATTCTGACTTCAGATTCGTTTTCAGCGGGCAAAAATACTATAAGATATGTATGTCTGGTTCAAAAAACAGACAACTTTTTTTTGTGTGCCTGTGTTATCAAATGGAGACTCTGCTGTTGACAATACTCAACCCAAGGTTCTTGAACAAAGGCAAAAGCTGTCTGCATCCTTGTCAAGTTCTTGGCTAAAATCACAGAAGCGGCTTTACAATGATGCAAATTGATCTGCATACACTGGATCCCGGAAGGAGCCATTTTAAAGGCTGATTCACGGTCTTCTCAGACCCTTGAACTTCTTCTCAGGCATGCTCCGGGCAGGAGAAGCCACCTCCGAGTGCAGCCGCATTTAGACGTCAAAGCCCCAGACGAGACCCCTCCGCTCCCAGAAGCACCCTGAGAAGAGCCAGCGAGGGTCGATCCGGTCCTCTTATTGTTAGAGGCCCTGGTTCGAGCTCGCCTGTCCACTTGTTGCAAGGTTGAGTCCCCTACGGTCCTCTCACCAGCAACAAGCGTATCACGCACTCCAGTGTTGCGATCCTCCAAAGGAAGCTCTGCAACACTTCCGTACTTAGAATTTAATTCTTCATTCTTAGTGTCAATATTTGGTCCTACGAGTACAGAGGAAATAAAGGTCCATCCTTGGAGAGTCTCGATCTAAGGATAAGGCTAATTACATCCAATAGGATGTCATCCATGGGGTCGGGCGTCCAGAAGACGGGCCCCTCCTGTGACACAACCGTTCCCGAGCTTTACAAGAGCTTAGTTATGCCCAGCGATGGTCTATTGTCCACCCCACCCCCCGGAGGAACCCGAAGGATTTGATGATCCTGGTATCATTCATCCATGGACACGAGTTCATCACGGATTGGGTGGCGAGACTCGCGCCTCAATCGCCATGGCACAGTCAAACAAACCATAGAAGGGTTTCTTCTTGGTCAGACTTCCTGCAACAGGAAATCTTCAAAATGAACCCGCGGTTAAACCTCTGTTAATCCCGTCTCTCCGGATAACCTCTTGAAATTGTTGACCGGCTGACCCATTATGAAGGGTTCGCCCCCTCAATCGCCACGAGAGACATCGAAAAGTAGTTTCCTGATGGGAAAAGAGACCCTCAAGCCCTCCCACCAACAACAAGGTCTTGAAACCCCTAGGGAGAGTTGAATTTCTTTTGTGTCAAATGAAATTTATATCAAACGACATTTATGTAAGATAAAAATTATGTTAAATGTCTTTTATTTTAAATGAACTTTATATCAAATTAAATTTATGTCAAATGAGAATTATATTAAATGACATTTATGCTAAATGAAATTTATGTTTAGTGAAATTTATGTCAAATCAAATTTATAACAAATGAATTTCAGGACAAAATAATATTTATATCAAATGTACATTATGTCAAATGACATATGTTAAACAAATTTTACCTTAAATTAATTTTCTGTTTAATAAAACTTTTGTCAATTGAAATCTTTGTCAAGTAATTTTCATGTGAAATAAAAGTCAAATGAATTGTATTTTTACTTTAATACTTATTCCTTCTCGTTTTAATATATTGTGCATACTGCATAAAATGAGTCAAGGAAAGAGTATATATATATATATATATATATATATATATATATATATATGTGTAATAAAATGTATATCAAATTAATTTTAAATTAAATGTTTCTTATACCAAATAGATTTTATGTCAAATGTTATTTGACCACTTAAGGTTTTGTATTAAATAACTATTTTGTTAAAAAAGTTTTTAGGAATAAGAATGCGCCTCCTTTTACTACTAACGCAAAAAATTAGAAACCATGTCTGGTTAAAACAATTTTTACTACTGAAAAATTTTAAGCAAAGTCTGACTGACAATTTACTTGTACCGCTGACTCTACAAAAATAAATAACGTTTGAAAAAAAAATCTATTGAATCTCAAAGCTAAATAAAATGGACTGTCTGATATAAAGTATCCTTAAGTACTAATACAAAAAATTATTTTTTTAACAAATAGTATTAATTAGTAGGGGACAGTGGACCTAAGTTGTCCACCTTGCGTTTCTCAGAGATTGTATTCTGGACGAATCTATAATTTCGTGGTGTGATATATTGATAAATCATGATATAATTTATGAACCTAATTATAATCTAAGATTCTTCTACGCATTGTGAGGACAATAATATTGTTTACGACAAAAAAAATTAATTTTTCTTGTTTTTTGGAGAGCAGCTACAAAAGATAAACAATTAAAATTTTCTAAATGAGTCTGTGCTCTAGTTCCTTTATTTAATGTTGTAATAAGAGGTTCTGTTGATTTTTTAATTAAATTTTTTTAATAGCGTAATAATTTGTAACTTGTAAAAAACCTACCACTGAAAATAAATAAAATAAAACAATGCTTCATTTTTTAAACAAAAATAGTTAAATAAGAAGTAGGGGAGACCGGGGCGTAATGGCTAACTTTTCACTCTTTGTTGTTTTACTCGGACACTTTTGTCCTAATTGAACGTTTATCTCTCAGAAAAGTTACTCTGGTATCTCAGCTTACTTTTAAGACTACGAACGTCCCGATATGACTCTTGCTTTTTATTCTACAGCAGTTTTTCTGGAGCAATGCAGAGCTCCAAAATACGCCCCTAACCGGGGCGTAATGGATAACTCCCGGGGCGTAATGAATAATGATTGCTAATTATTATCTACAGTTTCCAATTTTATTGTATATTGTAAATTAAGGTTCCTGGGTATTCCGTGAATGCTATTTTTATTCAGCAATACTTCTCCTATCGCTTTTTCAATAATATTCTGTGATATTGGCACTCTCTCAATTTTTTTGTAATTTCTCATTAAAATCGTAGCTTGAAATCTACTGTTTGTAAATTTTAGACCAAAACTTAAAAATTTTGTTAAAAACACCTAAACATACTTAAACTAAGTGACAAGTAACCGCGAAAACAAACCTACACTTCGCCGATATGGTACGTTGCTTTTTATACATAGCGTATTGCATTAGCCAACACGCCCCGGGAAAAAGTAGCCATTACGCCCCGGGGGTGTTCGGCAAATATTTGCCTTTTTTTTAACAATACCGGAAGTGTGAATCAAAAATCTCGAATTGTCCCTTAAAAACAAACGTGTCAAGATCGAAACCTCATTTCAGTTTCTTTTTTAAAGCTATTTTTCAAAAAAATAGAACGAAAAAACGAAAATTTTGAAAAGTTACTTTCGTATGTCAAAAATAGTTTTTCTACTATATTTCTTACAATAATGAATAAATATTAATGAAACTTCCGACAAACTTGCAGTATACCAAGTACAATAACTTGTCTATTGTGCGAAATTATTACAATTTACGGTTTTTAAACAAATTACAATTATTCATTACGCCCCTTAGCCATTACGCCCCGGTCTCCCCTATTTATTTTCCTAAATGTATCAAATTTGTAAAATTTCTGCGAAATTGAAAAGAATATGCATTTCTTCTTTATACTCAAGCGAAAAAAGTAGTTAGCAACTTTGTACCGCTATTTCTGAAATGTCCCAAATGCAACTTTTCACTATTTATTGTATTAATACTACAAAAACCATTCTATAGCATTCTATATAACATAAAAAAATTATAGGTAAACGATCGCTAAACAGAATTATATACTTACTGACTTGATTAAATTCAATTTTGTTAATATTTTTGAATAATTTGATTAGGCGAATAACTAAAGTACACTCTCTCCCTAAATACTGGTAATAAATAGTAAAACTATTTATTACCAGTATATAAATAAATATAATTATAATAATATAATCTTTAAATAATATAGTGAAAAAATGTATAAATAAATAATAACAATAATAATAAAAAATTAATTATAAAAAAACTTTGTTTTTTAAAGAGAAATCCTGCCATTTTATGTTTCAGATTGACTTCGGAAAAAAATTATGAAGTGGATTTTGACTTTTATTGCAGTAACAGCGGCACTGCCGGTAGTGGTTCTATCGCAAGTGGATCGCAATAAACCCAGTTAGTATTGATTGCTATTTAACAATTTAATTTTTATTCAATATTTATAAGTTCAATAGTGACTGGAGAGAAAATTCATTGAAATAACTCTTGGGGCGCATGATTATTCCCCAAATTTCAATTTCCTAATATACAAAACATGGAAATTTTTATCATCGAAACTTCATTTCGCATAATTTTCAGATTTCGAAATTTCATTTTACATAATTTTTAATTTATCGAATTATTTTTTATCCTAATATTTAAATAGTTAAATTTTTTTTTAATATAATTTTTAATATGTCGAAAAATTCTTTGACATAAATTTTGTTTTTTCGACTGAATATTTTTCATAATTATTATTAATCCTCCGAATTGCCATTTGACATAATTTTCAAACCTTCGAGTAAATGCGTGTTATGTCACTTGATAATTCGAGTAAATGAACATTATTACAAATAAAATTTCGATAAATGGAATTTCTTAAATATGACATTTCGAAGATTTGAAGGTTATGTCACATGAGAATTTGAGTAAAAGCGTTTTATGTCACTTGATAAGTCGAGTAAATGAACATTATTACAAATAAAATTTCGATAAATGGAATTTATGTAACATAATATTTCGAAGGTTTGAAAATTATGTCAAATGGCAATTCGGAGGATTAATAATAATTATGAAAAATATTCAGTCGAAAAAACAAAATTTATGTCAAAGAATTTTTCGACATATTAAAAATTATATTAAAAAAAATTTAACTATTTAAATATTAGGATAAAAAATAATTCGATAAATTAAAAATTATGTAAAATGAAATTTCGAAATCTGAAAATTATGCGAAATGAAGTTTCGATGATAAAAATTTCCATGTTTTGTATATTAGGAAATTGAAATTTGGGGAATAATTATGCGCCCCATAACTCTTTTTAAACTCTTCCTTTCAGTTCTACACTGGTTTATTCGGTAAAATTTTTATTTAATGAACGTTCTCTTTCGTAAAAATCAGGCTCACATTATAATTACTTGAGTCCAAATCGAAATAATGATAAAATTAACGTTTTTATTTATTAAAGTTTATTTACTTTCCCTGCATTCGCAGGATTCAAGACTCCCAAATACACTCTACTCATACAACTTGAATTATACTTGCATCTCTCTCAACGCTCTCAACATCTTAATACGTCAGTGCCCGGGCTTCTGTATGTGTAGAAATTACCCTACTAAGGCCATAGTATGGAATTAAACGCTGCGCCCGATAAACGCCAGATCGGGACGACAAGAAAGTGTGGACTTTCTGATCAGGGCCACATCAGGCGCGGCGTTTTATTCCCCAATAGGTCGGCCCTATCAGGCCCTGATCAGGGCCCCAGCGAAATTTCTACAAGGCGTTTCCAGTTTCTTTTACATCCATGCTGGCTTCGTCCATTTTAGCCCACCTATTTCAACAACCCTACTTCTACTCCTGTTTCTCATTTCTTGCAACCATCCACTTTTATCCATGCAAATCCCAACTAAAGTCTTTTATTTTTCCTTCAAAACTACACTAATTCTTTCTTGTTGCTTGTGCTTTAACCACTCCGCCCGAATTTTCCCTCACACAATACTTTACACTATTTACCCAAATACAGTCTTTACCCATTATTACTTTCTTCCCATTCACTCTTTCTGTCCACGATTTTTCTCTCAGTACCCATAATCATTATTCTCTCTCGCTAACTTCCATTCTGATCACACTTCCTTTCAGTCTTCCTTTTACCCTCATTACACTGAAAAAAATATATTTATGGTACTGACATAAATATAGCCAATTCTGACATATTATATTGGTAGATATAATACTACCATACAGTATTGCTGTTTTAGCCATACGCAGTGTAGAACAGTAATATGTGTTTGAGAGACAATAATATGTATGCGGAGAACACGAAAACTGTATTTTAAGAACAGCAATACGGTATTGCTGTTTCAGCTATACATCCTAACCATACTTGTATGTAAAAATTAACATTATCATTTTTTTCAGTGTACGTTCATCTTCTCCCCCTCACTACCTAACTCCACCAGCCATGAACGTAGGTACGTTAGTGTGATATTATCACACTAACGCACCTACGTTCATGCCTCTAACAACAACATACTTTTCCTTTTTCCACTACATCCACTCGTCTTGACAAATCCTACACTTTCCACTTTGCTAAGTTTCACCAGTAACATAAGTTTTTTCTGTTAAATCGGATTATATCCGGTTTTCTTGTGTAATGAGTTATTAATCCACTTTCGTGAAACAATTTTATAAATCAACATTGCTAAAATTTAACGGTAAATCGAAACAGTAGTTATTTCAGTTAAATAAAACATTTAAAAAATAAATACGGCCTTGCACCTAAGTTCATCCCTATCAGGTTCTAAGCATTTTCTCATTTTCCGTTAGTCAATTAGCAGGAGTATATTAAAAAAAAGTATTTCCAATTGCATAAATGATTGAAAATCAAAAAAGAGACTCTTTCACTATTTTGTCTGGCATTTGGAAAAAACTAAACTAAAAAATCATACTGAAATTTATAATTATCTCTTATAAATACTACATTAAAAATCATCTTTGATTTTATCAATTTGCAAACTTTAATTAAAAATAGGAGACTATTTCTATTTACCCCTAATTACTGGAAATTTGGGGTAAATAGAAAGAGATGATTATTTCTTAAAAAATTTAAGAAAAAATCAATTTCAAGTATGGAAATGTTAAAAGATACAAAGAATTACATAAAAATTGTATGTCAGTTATAAAATAATTCAAACTTATAAATAATAATGCATTATATAAGTTTAAAAATAAACTATGCTAAAATTTGTAACACATTATACAAATTAAGGTTTGTTCTCTTCTATTCTCTCTCAATCTCTCCCGTTCTCTCTTATTCTCTCTTATTATAGTGTTGTAGTTTGATAAAAACAATTTTTTCATGTATATTATCAGAAATATCATTGAAATTTTTGCTATTTCTATTTACCCCGAATGTCCAGTTTTTAGGGGTAAATATAAATAGTCTCCTATTTTTAATTAAAGTTTGTAAACTGATAAAATCAAAGATGATTTTTGTTGTAGTATTTATAAGAGATACTTATAAATTGTAGTATAAATTTTTTTCGCAACACTAACCTGTAAAATTGAATTTTACACACTAAAAACAGTGTGTAAAGTACTTCTTTTTAAAGCGGTGCGTAAAGTGAATTCCAGTGTGTAAAGTGATTTTCAGTGCGTAAAATTATTACTTTACACATTCTTGTGGCTGTTTGATAAGAAACGATGAAATACAATCACATTTTTTTATTTTATCTTCAAGAAAATTTCATTTAACAGTTGCCCCACTACACCTAAACTTACAGTATCATTGACAATAGTGCTGCAAGTTTAGTTGTTGTAGTGTTGCAAAAAATTTTGTATGACACTTGTGCATAAAGTTGATCTTTTCTAAATGCGAATCAAAAAAGTGATAGGGTCTCTTTTTCATTTTCAATTATTTATGAAAAAGGAAATATTTTTGTGTATACTACTGCTTAAGGGCATCCGGGAAAAAATAGTGTTTTCGTGATCGATTTAAAAAGAAAAGAATATTTTGAGTTGGGAATTTTTTGTTAATATAGATGAATGCTTTAGGACTAGCGGCCCTCTCGAAATTTTGCAAAATTTTGATAAATAATTATTTAAAATAATTGTTTAAACATATGGAAAAATGGGGTTTTTAACGATTTGGTATCGCGCTCTCATTTCGAGAGGATAAAATATTTCCGGTTCATATTTAGAGAGGTGATAGAAGAAGACTCACTGAGGAGCTGTTCTCTCTGTTTTTGCAATAATTTTGCGAGGAAATTATTTTATTAACGATTTAAATTAAAGTAATTTGAGGTTGGAGACATTATCGTAGTTCAAGTCGCGGCCACTACCGATAATTGGGGCCACCTCCTTGACCACCGACACATAGATCCACTTGTCTGTGTGCTCGCCGCCATATTGTCCCCCACTTTCGCCAAAAATGCAACTTTTATCATTACGTTTTTCAATATTTATTTCAAAAATTACTTGCAAATTTTGAGAACATTCTTTATCAGCACGAAATCTTCTAGTTATCCTGATAAATCCGAACGAGATATCTCTAACTACTGAGAAGTGAGACGAGAGGCGGGAAAACACTTTTTGGGGACAATTTTTCACGGATGCCCTTAATATTTATTTGATAAATGACATGCAAAAAGTAATGGATATATCAATTAAACTTTCACTTTCTTTTTCATATTCACATTACTTTCACGTTCTTTTGCATTCACCTCGGCATTTACTTTCACATTCACATTCACTTTCGCATTCACTTTTACTTTCATAGATTCTTGTTTTTACTTTTATTTTCATAGATTTTTATTTTGACTTTCACTTTGATTGACTCAGAAAAAAAATATATTTGACTCAGAGCCAATTAGACTTTCAATTTGTTTCAAATAAATTTTATTTTCTTTAAATTAAAATTTTATTTGATTTAATGAAAAGTTTGATTTATGTCGCATAACTTTTTTATTTAAAGCAAATAAATGTTTTCGTAGATTCTGTGACAAATAAAATTATATTTAACTTAAGTAAATTATTATTATTCGGTTTCAATAAATTCTTTTTTGTACGAAAGTGAAAATGAAAATCAGTCAAAGGAAAAGTGTAAATAAATTTCTATCATTATGAAGGAAAATAAAAATCAGACAGTGAAAATGAAAGGAAAAATAAAATTTTTTTCAAACATACCTAGTTTTTTTTACTGCTGAAAAACTTTAAATGAAAGGAAAAATAAAAATTTGTCAAAGTGAAAATGAAAGTGGAAATAAATAAAATAATATTCATACGTCTTAAGTAAAAAAAATGTGCAACACTTTTCTAGACAAGATTCTTGTTGTTCTTTCAGTGCCACGCTTGTATGGGGATAAAATTCCCCCAAGAGTATTAATGCCAAGCAACAAAAAAGTTCAAAGGAAAATCGTCCTTTATCACAACTTTTTTCGGTCTCATGTAACTCCACCAGCTGCAAATATGCTCGCTATGGTAAGTGTTAAATTGTATATTTCTCCTTTTTTCATATAAAATTTTTATTTTTTAACGTATATGTATATATAAATTCTAAAATAACAAAATCAAGTGAAAGGAAAAAAAATTAAAACCGAGAGATTTTTTTAATAAAAAAAGAAAACGTAATTTTCCTTCTATATCTTTGTTATCCAGACTCCTCTTCTTCTTTTCTTATACAAAAAAATTTCTCAAGTCGTTTTTAATAATGACGCTGGAGAACTAAAGATTACAGAATTTTTTTTCTTCCTTTTATTATATATTAAAGGGAAAGAGAAAAAATAGCTTGAAAAATATTTTTTAAAAAGCAGCGATTAAAGAAGTAATATTAAATTCAATTTACAGTTTTTCATTAATAATTTGAAATAAGATTCTTTAAATTTTTAAAATTATTACTTTTATGAAAAAAACAAAATTTTTTTCATTAAAAGAGTGAACGATATGGAGTAGAAAAAAAATATTGAGAGTAAAATGACTGAAAATATTATTTTCTATGATTTTTTTAAAATAAAAAATAGAAAAATTTAATTAAGAGAGTAAAGAATAGAAAAAGGTAGAAAACATCCTGAAGTAAAATTACTAAAAATAATTTTTATACATTTTTTAAAATAAAAAGTAAAAATAATTTATTAAGAGAGTGAAGGATAGAAAAAAGGTAGAAATACTTCTAAAATAAAATGACTAAAAATAATTTGAAAAGAATAGAGGACATTTTTATTAATCCAAAATGTTTTTGGCATGAGCTTTTAATAAGCGAAACGTAAAATAGCAAAGTAATACAAATTTTTCTTGCTCGTTAAATTGAGACTTGAGTTTGGCAGTTCTCCAGAAGCCGATTACACGCTGGAGATATAAAAGCTCTATACTTATAATTTCCAAAATCGTAATTCAACGTTAAACACGAAAAACTAGATTATGGTACAAACGCAACGCAAATTGTTTGGAATTTATATTGTAGAATCTACTTTTCAAAAACAATTTTTATTCAATTCATTAAAAAAAAATGACCACCTCAAATAAAAAATCCGACTTTCACTAAAAAATATTGTTTCACTAAAAATAAAAAATTCCACTTTTTCTAAAATATTCTTACCAGTTCAGTTTCAATTAAAAAATGTTCACCTTAATTAACAAATTTTTTGCTTTCATTAAAAAAATGTGAACTGTCACTAAAAAATTTTGCCTTTTACTCAAAAGATTCTTACTTTTTCTCTAACTCAAAAAATTTCACTTTTATTAAAAAAATTTTCACTTTCGCTAAAATATAATTACATTCACTAAAAAAATTTTAACTTTCCCTAAAATATTTTCACTGTCTTTAAAATAATTTTCATTTTCATGAAAAATATTCTCACTTACACTAAAAAACATTTCATTTTCACTTAATAAATTTTCACTTTCACTAAAAAATGCATACTTTCAATTTGATTAAAATGTTTTCATTTTCATTGAAAAAATTTCTCACTATTAATCAAAGAATATTTACTTTCAATTAAATTATTTTCACGTTCATCTGAAAATTTTTTAATTTTGAAGTGAAAATTTATTGACAGACAGTAAGAATGTTTGGATGATATTGAAAGAGAAAATATTTTGAGTGAAAGTGAGAAATTTTAAACAAAATTAAAAGTAAAAATTTCTCAATTGAGAGTCCCGATGAAATAACTCGACCGACGCTCGGAGACACGCGCTAATGTCAGTCGGGTAGCAGTGAGCTCATCTGGGCCTGTCACTGCTACCCGACTAGAATTAGCGCGTGTCTCCGAGCGTCGGTCGAGTTATTTGATCGGGACCCTCAATTAAAGTTAGGAAAAAGCAACCCTGTAATTATTCTAAAAGTAGATGTTTTTTTATTCGGAATCTTTGAATAAAATTATTCAATAATTTATACAACAATTTTTTAATCTATTATTGAATAGTAATTGTTTTAAAGTAAAATTTTAACAATCTCAAGAAATACAAAATTTTAACTTTTTTTGAAAAATATAAATAGCTATTACTTTTATAAATTTCGATGAAATGTATACTTTATATACATCAATCGATTCGTTTTCTTGTCCGGATTGTAATGTTAACCAGAATTAATGAAAATATTATTAAATAAAAAAGTTATTTTAAAAAACACAAAAAAAAATTTTCAAATTTTGAAAAATTGTATAAAAAAAATTTTTTGTAGATATATTCGGAAATCCGTGTGTCACATTTTAGGTATTAATTCCTGCAATAAACTTGCAAAATTTCAGGATAATGCATTTAAATTTGTCTGAGATATCTTGTACACAATGTTTTGAGACATATACACATACATACATCAGGACGTTTGCTTAGAATTGAATATACATATGTTCTAGACAAAAATGAGCCCAAATAACATTCTTTTAAAAAATTAAAAATCGTCACGATTGCAAAGCTTCCTCATAAGGAAGCAAAATACACAATATTTGACAATTAATATGTATTTATTCATAGTTAATAAACTAAAATAATTAATTAATTAAATAATTATATTAAAATTATAATTATAAATGAATTGAAAAATTAAACTAACATTAATACCAGATAATAGAAATAAACGTTAATTTATGTTAATTCATAAATAATATAATAGGGGAGTGCTGTTAAGGTTGGACAGTTGTTAGGGTTGAGCCATCGCGTTTATTTTGTTTTATCACACTAGCGCCATCTATTTTGTACTTAAATTCTTGCTACTAATGCCAGTCAACTTTTCACATGAGTTTCAGTCAAGTATACGAACGTATACTTTTGTTTTTTGCGAGTCATTGTTATACGCTCAACAGAAACTTTTTTGTGGTGTCAAAAAAAGAGAAGTAAATGTAGAAGAAATATGCCAAAGACAACGTAAATTTATTGAAATTATTTATTAAGATGTTATACGAAAATGTGAAAAGAAATTTGGGGTTTTGTGTGACGCGTTTGTGTTCTGTGTGGTATGTCGCAAAACGACGCGTGAGTTAGCGTTGGGCCAGGCGGTGTCGTAAGGGTTGAACCGCCTAAAATATTGCAATTACGAAGCGTACTTACAACAGAAATTCATTTTTTGACTTAAGGAGGTGTCAAAAACTTTATTTCTAACAAAAAAAAGTGGAAAACAATTTTTTCGATCTTTTTTTATTGTTTTAATTTAAAAATGTTTGATTTCATTTTTAAGAAATAAAATATCTAATGTTATGCAAAAATGCACAATATGGAATTTTATTTTAATTTCATGGTTCCTTTCCTCATTTTCAAGTGTCATTCTATTATTTGAAGGATATTTTTAACCATTTACCTAAATATTTCATTGATTTTCTACAGTGGCTCAACCCTTACACTCATGTTCAACCCTTACAACATTTTTTTTTAAATTGCTTATAACTTTGAAACTTTTGGCCGAATTTTTTTGCAATGTACAGCAAAAACATTGCATTTGAGTTGATCTTTCCAACAATATGCGCGAAAACGCTAAATTCGCACTGCAGAGGAAGTTATGAAGAAAATTCAAAACTATGTCCAACCCTGACAGCACTCCCCTATAATAAAATAGAAATATGTTTGATTTAAATAACCAATTACACTCGATTCTCGTTATAACGACGATCTCGGGACTTCAAAATCTCGATATTACGACGAAAGGAGAGGATCCTACTTCACGTTCTATTCAAATGTCAAATACGTGCTAAATTTTTTGTAAAGTATGTTTATTTATATTAAAAGTTTTTGAATTATGGAATCAGTTTAAAGAAAAAGTAAGTATTTTTAATAATAATCGGATCACTAGATTCTTTAGGTTAAATAAAGTTAAGAGTCAATTAAATTTGTCGTTTTTTTTGAGTTAACCAAAATTTTGGTTAAATTAAATTCTTAAATTTGTACGTGTTTTTTTTGTCGTTGTATCGAGACTTTTAATGTTCGTTATAACGAGAGAACGTTGTAACGAGATTCGTTATAACAAGAATCGAGTGTACTTGACAAATATTATATTTACTTGAATTTATTAATTTTATTTCAGTCAATTAAATGGTCTAATTCACTGTGAAAAATGGATAGTAAGATTTTGATGTTAAAAACATTATGATATACAATAGTATCTTAATGCTATTGGCTAGCATCACAGATGTTAAAAAAATATAGATATGATACCCCATACTATCAAGATGTTACTCCCTATACTGTCGTACAGTTTAAAAAAGGCACTATCTACATTTTTTAAGAAAAATGAGTTTTTTATATGGCTGGATTCGTTACAAAAATCAAAAATTATCTGTGCACTCCAAAATTGAAAATTTTAGGGGAGACCGGGGCTAAACCGGACGGATTTGGTCTTTGACCAGGAAACTCATACAAAAACATACTTTTTGCTAAAGTGTAATATACCGTTTTGAAGCTTGTACTTTCACCTACAAATCGCACTTGTTCGATTTAAAAAAAGTACAATAGCTTTAGAGATATATTGCTTCGAAGGTGACTACCTCAAAAACGAAAATCCGAAAATTGGTGGGGCTAAATCGGACACGGCCAATTAATTAAAGAATGAGATACAAATTTTCTTTTTTTTGGTAAATAAGTCAAATCAATTCTTCTTTTATTTATTTGTAGATAGTTCTATACAAAGAATATAATATAATATGTAAAATCGGTAATTAATATAATATAAAATGAATTACAGTTTTCAGGCTTGTCTGTTTGTAGCAACTCGCTTGCGAATTCAAGTTTTAAAATAAATTCTTTATTTATTTCTTTGTAAAGTGGTTCTAAGCAAAGAATATAATATAAAATAGTTAATTAATATAAAATAAATTAAAGAATTCAAAGATTTGGTTGTTTTTAATCACGATGTCCGATTCAGCCCTACACCGTCATCTAATAATTAACCTGCAATATATTTTTTCTTCTTAATGTTTTCCATTAAACTTTTTTTCTACTAAACTCAGTACACCTTGAGCTAAAAGAAAAATGGCCGTATGATATCGACGCCTCCCGTTCATATAATGTTTATTGAAAAACGAATGCAAGATGATTCTTATTCACATTTTGGTGCAAGACAATGCTTATTCGATTTTCCGTGCAATAAAATGCTTATTCAAAATTGTGTGCAAAACAATTGCCACTGACAGAACAATAAATGTAACCCTAAATCTTCCTATTAATATTAAATTGCAATTAAATATCTGAGAATTTCAGTACGTGTCTATTGTTATAAGAAACTTTAAACACGGATCCTATCACACATATTAAAAAATATTTTTTAAGCAATTGCAATTATAAATTATACTAAATTGAAAATTTTATAAAATTCATAGAATAAGCTAATTTCAGAATGTACATTTTCGCATAGAATTGTGAATAAGCATTTTATTGCACGGAAAATCGAATAAGCATTGTCTTGCACCAAAAAGTGAATAAGAATCATCTTGCATTCGTTTTTAAATAAGCATTATATGAACGGGAGGCGTCGATATTTATGATACGTCCCTATAACCGCATGCAGCATATGCATCACGAAATTGCGCGTTCATAGGTTATTTACACGATTTGAAATTCTTCACGGTTTCGGAAATATTTGACTTCCCAGGTGAGAACTGACGGCTAGTTCAGGCTTTACGAAGCTTGATTCAGGCCTGGTCAGGATTGATTGAGGCTGGGTAAGACGGCCGATGCAAGGCTGCTTGAGTCTATAAATGTAACACCGATTTCAGCCTGATGCGCAGTCTTTGATGAAGATTGGCGTTCAATCTTCAATCAATGCTGCGGAAGCCTAATTCAGGAATGAAACGAGACTGATTCCACTGTTTCCAAATTTACGCGTTTCTCGCGCTCATTCAATATAATATGAAAATATCAATTGATCAATTGATTATAATAATAATAATAATAATAATAATAATAATAATAATAATAATAATAATAAATATTATTGCTATTATTTTTATTCATATTATACATGTGTATAAATTTAATTGCAATATACTATTAGAACAATTATATTGTTTTCATGTAAATAATATATTACTAAAAATAATTGTCATTTGAAATAGTAGCATTAAAAAAATAATTTTAGTAAAAAAAGACAATTTTCCTGTTAATTAGTATATTTTTTTCTTGATTTTTTAACAGACTTTTAATATTATTTACAAACAGTTTCACATGTTGTATTCACAACACAACACACAATTTGATGATTTTATATATCGCTTAGAAACGAAAACGGAAAAATATTCGCTCGCATGTGGGATCGAAACCCCGACGCATACCCGACACCCCTATAAACGCACCTATTTAAACCGCACGGCCAACGAAGGTTGGTAAGGATCCTGCTTAATCAAGTATATGAATGCCAGAGCATGGTAACTCAACATTAACAATATTCACTTTCTTTATTACCGTGTGCACTGAACAATATTAAATATAATTATTTATATATTATTTAATATTACAATATTTTTTCATAATATGTTTAATTTTATTATATATTATTTCTTTCTTGCACAATGTCAAATTATTATTTTTATAGATCAAGAGTTTCGTTTGTCTGAAAAATATTCTGTGATCAAAAACTTACAGTGTAAAAAATGTTCATTAAGGTGCTATAAATATTTATGCCAAATATTTTTACACTAGGATTAACCGTTTAGTAAATATTATCAAAATACTATTTAACTTTATTTATATGAATCTTCTATAATTAACATAAATATTATACACTAAGACTAAATAAATATTTATATTTATTTATTCATTAATATCTTAATGTTAATTAAATTATTTTGGTTTTAAATAATAATTATTAAATAAATTTATATAAAAAATTACAAAAAAATGATCGTAGAATATATTATAGTAATAAATAATTTATAAACATTTATATTTAATATTAAGAGCACTCGGTAATAAATAATCTGAATATTTTCTCATGATTGATTCAAGCTTGAATTAAGATTAGATTTTCAAGCTTCACTCACGAAGGTTGACCGAGTCTTGAATCGAGCATGGGATGAACATTGGTGTCCCATGCTGAAACAATATTAATGTGACAATGGTATAAAGACTGCTTCAACTCTTGGTTACCCACGCTGTCCGTTCAGGGCTCAATCAAGCTTCAACTCATCGTCAACATTGGTCTTTCTCACCTGGGTTGTCCGGTTTAGCCCCGGTCTCCCCTAAATTAGATTTTAATTGTAAAAATTAGCTAATTATCCATTTTTGTTGTAGTGACGCTTTTAAAAGGAAAACCTCCACATCTTGACTGTAAAATACTAATATTTTAGCCGCCAAAAATGTCCACTATGTACATAGGCCGCCGCCATATGTATTTCCTTCAATTTTGAGTTGAAAATTTTGCACTATCTACTGTTTTGCATATTATTATTTAAAATTATAAATTTATTTTTGCACCAACGAAAAGAGCGGGTCCGATTTAGTTAAAAACAATAGGTTGATTTACAAAATTATATTTTTGTTAAGAGATATAAATGCAAACGCGTTTAGTTAAATATCTCGGTTCGAGTTAAAATGTAGATAGTGTCTTTTTTAAAATGTACGGCAGTATAATCTTGATAGTAACGGTTACTATCTAGATAGCTGTCTGTATATGTACCTTAAAAATAGTCACTCTAACCATCATTATGTTACTCACTATTATAAATTTCTCTCCGTGAATTCATATATTTGCTTTAAATACTGAAATAATTATTAGTTGAATGAGATAAATTATTTTTCAGTGTATTAAACGTTCATTTTGAATTGTTTTCGAACTTTTAAAGTACTCGATTTGTGAGAAATCAAAATATTATTACTATAGAAAATAATTTTAAAATTATTAAAAAATACAATTATGACACTTTATTCCAACTTTACAAAAAAATTTGGTAAAATCTAAGGAATAAATTTTCTTCATCTACGTAAAATCACATAGAATGCATTATTTATATGTAACATTTTCGGATCCTTGTAAAATAGATTTGGAAAATTTGTTCTCTTTCTCATTTCAGAAATGGCATTCAGGTGCAGCGAGAGCGGCGCAAAAATGGGCTGAGGCCTGTCTTGCTCTAACTCACGATAATGCCACTGGTTTGCATATTGATGCGTTCGGCACTTGCGGACAAAATATTTTTATTTCAACCACTCAGGTCCCGTGGTATGTGTATTGCATTTAAATTTCTTTTTTAAGCATCAAAAAAATTTCTATGTATAAATTGCGAAAAATTATTACCCAAACGTGTATTCGAAAATAACGCATAGCAATTGAGCACTGAAAACTAGTGCAAATTTTTGAGAATTTTAAAGAGCAACAACACTTCCGTTTTCGACAAAAATACAATTTTTACACTAAAAACGAAAACATTTACTGAACGAACAAAATTTTAGAAATTACTAAGAAAAATGCTTTATTTTTCGAAAATTTGTACACTTTAAAAAATAAATCTTACTTTCAGCTCACTTGCAGGCTTCGCACTCGACAATTAATTTTAAAAAAGTATCAAAAAGTATCTTTCAAACTAAAAAGAAGTTGTAAAACAGTAGCCATTGAAAAATTAAAGTTGACAACCAAAAAAAACTCGTTTTAAACACTTCACAAAACTAACAAAAATTTAATTTCCTCACTTTTTCGTAGTTTTTATCACAATACTTCTTGCTTATCCTGCCATAATAAATTGAATTCCTCGAATTTTATATAATTCGGATGAATAAATATTCTACTAAAATGATATTCTAGGTAATAAAATTCTATTAAATAACATTTCTAAAAAGTCTGGTTTAGGGTATTTTCATGGGCCCCTAAATTGTAACGAATGACAATTAAAATCGAAAATATTGTTTTATTTATTAACCGAAAAGATCGAAAATGTACTGTTACTTGTTTTATTCGTCGTTCGAAGATTTATGGATAGTTCTACAAACGAGGGAATTTGTGATGTTCAAGGTAGTTTTTAACATTAAATTTGAAAAAATGAAAATCATATTTAATGGAAATTCTAAAACTTAATGGTTTCTATTATGTCACAAAACGTAACACAATTTCACAAAGTTTTTTTTGTCAAAAATGAGCATTCAAGTACTAAATTCTCAGTTTCCTGGCATGTCCCAATACGAAAATGAAAGTTAAAAAAATAAGTAAATATTATTTTTAAGCATTTAAATACAAATGTATACTTGAATAATAATTTCAAATAGTTGTACTTTACAAAGATTTAAGTCATTGTTACATTACTTTATATTTTATTTTAAAAATATACTGTTAGAAATTTCTGTAATTTCACAGCAACTGTACAGTACAAATGTACTGCGAATTTACGGTTTTTGCTGTAAAAACACATAAATGTAGTAAATTTACAAAAATGTTGTGATTTTTCAATAAAACCTTAAAAATACAGCAAAAATTAATTGTATTTAAAGGATTTACAGCAAAAAATGGTACTTCTTATTTACAGTAAATTGTTTGCGAAATAACAGTATAAAACTTCAAGAATTTTACAGATATTTATTTTGTGATTTTAGCTGCAGTTTTTTTACATTACAGCTAGTTGTAGCAACTTGCTATAATTTAAAAACAAATAAAAAAGACGGTTTATTGAAATTATACATAAAATAACGTTAAATAAATAATTTTATTTATTAATTTTCCATAAATTCTTAGAAATTTTTGTCAAATAAAGGTCCTTTAAGCATTAGTTGCTCTTCAGCATTCGACAAAGAACCTAAGACCGCGAGTAGAAGTCTTCTTATGTAAACAGTGTTTTAGATCGAAATTGTGGTTTTTAATTATAAATAAATGTTTTTAAATAATAGTGAACAATAGTGAATTTTTTAATTAATTAACCTGTTTATGTGTAATTTTTGTCGATTGCTCATTTCTCGGGATAAATAATTTAATTATAAATGTGGAATATAATTACTCTTTTTTAATCTGGTATATGATTATTATATTTTGTTATTTTTATAACTGTTTGTTATTATTTGTAAAATAAATAATTGTGTAATAAAACATGTTTGTGAAATATAAAGAATATATGAAAACTTATTAAAAATTAGTTACTAAACGTTTTTAAATTATTGCGGAAGAAAAATTAAGTTTCTAACTAGGTAGGAAAATTTACAATTAAAATAGAAAATATTTACAATACATTTGGAAAAAATTCTGACTGTTATTAAGAATTAATTCACTGTAAAATGATAATAATTAATATTGTAAATTTCCAGTATAGAATATAGTATATTTACAGTAAATAATGATGTAAATTTACAGTAAAAAATGTTGTAAATTTAGACTTTATCAGTTACATATATCTATAACTTTTGTTACTTGGGGGTTTTCGAGGTCGCTGATTACGAATCAGGTGTCTGATTTCCAAAATTCAAAATGGCGGATCCAATATGGCTAACGAATTTTCAAAACTGGCATGTAATTTACATGAAACTTGTTACTCGGGGGTTTTCGAGGTTGCTGATTACGAATCTGATGTCAGATTTCCAAAACTCAAAATGGTGGATAATTTGAAGAATGATGCTATTTGTTTAAAACCTAACGTTGGATTTAGAATCACTAACACCAAACACCCTAAAACAATTTATTTTAAACAAAGAACAAGTTCCGTGTAAATCGCATACAATTTTTGAAAATTCATCAGCTATATTGGATCTGTAATTTTGAATTTTGGAAATCTGACACCGGATTCGTAATCAGCGACCTCGAAAACCCCCGAGTTTCTTTTCACAACCTGGGTCTCGAGGTTAAAAATTTTTTTAATAGCTGTAAAATTTGCAATTTTTAATTTTTTGAATGATCACTTTTAGGTATCTTTAACAACACTATTAACTTGAATTTAAACTACTTTTTAAAACCTGAACTTAAAAAAATGTGCCAAAATTTTCTTCATTTTCTTCCTTCGTTTGTAGAACTACCCTTATATGAGTGCCTGAGTGCGAACGTACTCCGCGAGGCGCTATTGACCGATCGGGAGCAAGAGTGTCTTCCCGCCGGGACTTTCTCCCTCTAGCGCGACCCGAATCAAGGGCTTTGAATGCACGCTCCGAGCCAGTTACTTATTGAAGCGATGTTACCGCAGTAGGAGCTCTTCAGTGGTCTTACCACAATGAGAGAAAAGTGTCTGTTTTACCTTAGCAGAGTTAAAAAGGTGTTACCTCGAGTTCCGTAACGCTCACTCCCACGAAATTGTCTGTATCGCTTCGGGAAGTCATCGTCGTTCGAAATGTTGTTTAATTTAACTGGTTATGTTATTTGTACAAAAATCCGCGTTTTGCTTAATAATGTATTTTATTAGTGTTTAAACTAATAGTCATCGTCGTCGAAATTATGGTTAAGGTCATGTTATTCAGTGTGATGTTTTTCCATAATAAATTATAGGAGCCACGTGACCACTGAATAACATAACCTTAATGTTCGCAATTATTAATGTCGTTTTACGTGTTTTATAACTTTTAATATTCACGAAATTTACGTTTGCGTAGTTTTATTTGTCAAATTAGCAGATTTAGAAGATAAGAATAAAATTTAGCAGTTGAGTGCGAAGCCAGCACTTGTAACTAAAATTATCGTTTACAAAAAAACGTTTAGTACCATTTTTAACTTACTTGTAGTCTTAAGAGTATGATTTTAAATTAAAAAATTGACTAATAGCTTTAGACTTTGTTTCTTCTGTGACAAAAACTATTTTTCAAAATTAGACCTATGGCAAAATTCACTCTAAAAATATAGTAAAACTTAACAGTATATGTAAAGAGAAAAAAATATGCACTCGATTTTTTATTATTATCATAGAGTAAATTGTACCACACGCACACAGTAAACAGTAAATAAATATTAAACTCAAGATATTTATTAGAAAATGAATTGCAGCTATGTGAAATTAATCGACTGGTACGGAGCTCCACAAAAAGCGTGATATATAAACTATAAAAGTATAGAGGAGAATATTTATATGCTGGACCGAATATAAGTGTACAGGGTCGTAAAGAACGAGTTGCACCAATTTGAGAAATATACGCAAAACGTTTGCATATGAGCTCTTTATTTACATATGTTACATTTATGACCTTTACGATCAACATGCATTACCGCAGAAGTTGTTTACTATTAGCTTTATACGTTTTCTAGTGAGAAGAGACATGGCAAAGGTCTCAAAGGGATTTAATTTCCCCTTAAATATTCGTAACTTTGGAGAAATAGTATCAATCGAATTTCACAGAAAAATAAATAATTTGAAATAAATGTAAATTTTCGAAAATATTTCTTTCTTTCCTCTAAGATAATTAAATTGTATACAAAAAATTAATTTTACGTTCAGCTTATTTTTGTCTAAAACGTTTGCGTTAGAACTATTTTCATTCTAATTTATTTTTTAATGTTAAACAATTTTTGACTGTATTAAAATTCAGTAAAAAAATGTTTTAATTT
This sequence comes from Leptopilina myrica (nomen nudum), assembly GCA_032872475.1. NCBI lineage: Eukaryota > Metazoa > Arthropoda > Insecta > Hymenoptera > Figitidae > Leptopilina > Leptopilina myrica (nomen nudum). The sequence goes on from CM065467.1 coordinate 13,752,541, forward strand.
TAGGATTCGAATCGGTAAATTCATCTCACTTTTATACTTAAAAAAAATAATTTTCATAAAAATATTCTTCAAATTTTGAGTAAATATTTCTTTATGCAATCCTTGTGTCTGCCCTAAATTTTAGAAACTTTTACCCTACACTTAAAAAGTTTAAATCAATTATTTTTAATAATTTTTTTTTCTTCAGTTAATAACATCATATTTTTTAATTGTTTTTTCATTATACGTAATCTATATATAAATATTTGAAGTTTTAGGCCAAAAAAATTTGTTAAATTTTGTTTCAATATTTTTAAATTTAATAAAAATGTTGAATTTTTTATTTGACAAACTAATTTATCTCCGAAGCCTCTTTCATATTTGGTAAGCGTTATTGTTTTGCTTTTAATTTTTTAATAATTATTTTCATCTACCTAACTCTTAAATTATAAAAAAATTTTTCGTTTTATTTAAAATAAAATATTTTTAATTTTTTAAAATATAACATATTAACCCATTAACGCCCAGACGGACGAAAAATTTCAATGGACTTTGAGGACCTGGTTTATTACAACAATTAATACAAAAAAATTGACAAATAATATTTTTAACGTAAAATTTACTCCTCTTTCAGATTCTGATGTTAAAATTTGTTTACAACAAATTGTTAAAAAGTTATAAACAATTTTTTCCAAAAAAACACGATTTTTCGAGAAAAAAATTTCTTTCATCCGTATTTTCACCAGAAAAATGTAAATGGATTCCCTCAAAACATCAAAACATCGCGTCCATGGTCCCTCAGCTACAAAACCCTGAAGAGGACAATTTTTTTCAAAATGGCGGACGAAAATATGGCGGCAAAAACTAAAAAATGGCTCACATAGGAAACATAGTGCTCCAACTTTTTTGAGTCCCCGAAATCGACTGAAACTCGTTACTCGGGGGTTATTGGGGTCGCTTATTACGAATATAATGTCAATTTTCAAAAATTCAAAACAGCCGATCCAATATGGCGGACAAATTTTTTAAAAATGACTCAATATTGCTTGAAATTTGTTACTCGGGGGTTTTTGGGGTCACTGATTACGAATATGATGTTATTTTTCTAAAATTCAAAATAGAGAATCCAATATGGCGGACAACATTTTTAAAAATGACTCCACATTGTTTAAAATGTTATGGTCCGTTTGCCGCCGTTGCCTGACTCTTACCGCGTGGAGGTGGACATAAGAGTCTTTTCTTTTTTTTATTTATTGTTTTTTATATTTTTTTTGTTTTTTATATTTTTTTATATTGTTTTTGTTTATTTTTTCTTTTTAAATGTGAGAATCCTGGAAGCAGGAAATGCATAAATATGCATCACACTCAACACATTTTCGTTGCGTTCTTCAGGCTTAGATAGCTTCAGCTTAGACTTGATATAAAAAACAAAAAAAAATAGAAAAAAGAATAAATATAAAAAAAGACTCTTTTATGTCCACCTCCAAGCGGTAATAATCTGGCAACGGCGAATTATTTGACGACAAACGGACCATAACATTTTAAACAATATGGAGACATTTTTAAAAATGCTGTCCGCCATATTGGATCCTCCATTATGAATTTTGGAAAAATAACATCATACTCGTAATCAGTGACCCCAAAAACCCGCGAGTAACAATTTTCAAGCAATATAGAGTCATTTTTAAAAAATTTGTTCGCCATATTGGATCCGCCATTTTGAATTTTGGAAAAATAACATCATATTCGTAATCAGTGACCCCAAAAACCCCCGAGTAACAAATTTCAAGCAATATTGAGTCATTTTTAAAAAATTTGTCCGCCATATTGGATCGGCTGTTTTGAATTTTTGAAAATTGACATTATATTCGTAATAAGCGACCCCAATAACCCCCGAGTAACGAGTTTCAGTCGATTTCGGGGACTCAAAAAAGTTGGAGCACTATGTTTCCTATGTGAGCCATTTTTTAGTTTTTGCCGCCATATTTTCGTCCGCCATTTTGAAAAAAATTGTCCTCTTCAGGGTTTTGTAGCTGAGGGTCCATGGACGCGATGTTTTGATGTTTTGTGGGCATCCATTTACATGGGTTAAGTAAAAAGTTAGATAAATAACAAAATTATAATTTAAAACAAAAATTTTTTTATAGAAAATATCAATTTCGAACTTAAAATGATAAATTAAAAAATTCTTTACAATTTTTTTTCAGTTTAATATAAAAAAATATATATTAGTTAATTTTAAAAAGATAAAGTAGTTATAAATAAACTATTAAATACACTATTCATTAAATTATAAATGAATAATTTAAAAGTTTAATAAATTAAAGAAATTAAATTTAAAGGAAATTTTTTATGAAAACAGTATATTTAACCTTCAAAACACTCAATATTTAAATGATGCTGGAAGGCTTGCTTTTTTAAAATTAATTTTGCGCAACTCATACTTTTATCTTTAAACGTATTTAAAACGTACTTATGACAAAAAAATTCAGAAAATGTAAAAATTAATTTTTTTATTTTAAAGGAAGTGAATTTATCATTCGGGAATTATTAATATTAAAGTGAAAGAATTTATCAATCATCTGAATCAATCTCAAAATAATTCTTATTAAGCTCTTGAGTTTCATATGTATCTGTAGCACAACCATCCTGAATACAGAAACCTGCTTTTTGAGAAAATATTTTTTTTCGAAATTAATTAATAATTTAAAATTATCAAAGAACTCTGAAAAAATTGGTTAGCATGGTGGGATGCGAGCCCACGACCTTTCTATTGCCGGTAGACTGCTCTGACCACTCTGTATTCAGGATGGCTGTGCTGTCGATACATATGAAACTCAAGAGCTTAATAAGAATTATTTTGAGATTGATTCGGATGATTGATAAATTCTGTCACTTTAATATTAATTTTTTTAGTTTTTAAAAAAAAACAGGTGCCTTTCTGGAGAATCACCCATATGGAAATTTTCCATTGGGGCATTATGCGGCTCTAGGCCACTCACTGCCACCAACTGGTATTAGCACTTGCGCTCCGAGCGAAGAGCCGGTTCTAGAATCCAGCTCCTCAATTGTGAAATTCATTATCGGGATTTAACAACTTGGTCATTTCATGAAATGCATTTTATACTTAGACGTATTGCGAAATTTTATTTTTGTTCACAAAGTGCATAATTGGCTGTAGCACTTCATAAAATATCAAACAATAATGGATGCATTGTGAATTAAATATTTTATCACACAGACAAATATATATTATGCTTATTAGTAAATAAAAATTTTAAAAGCTCAAATAATTTTAAAAAAATTCAATTAAACTTTTTTGAAAAATAAATTATTTCTCCAGATTTCTTAGTTAAAAGAATGAAAAAAATAAATAAACAATTGAAAAATTGAATGTTTCTTACAATTAAACTCTTATAAAGAATTTTATAAACAAATTTTAAAGTAATTGAATCCTTGTAGAAAATTTTAATGTTTATAAAAATAATTGAATTATTGCGAAGAGATTTCAATAAACAATTTTAAGTAAATGAATTAATTCGTTTGAAATTTTTATTAAGATTTATATGAAAATAATTAAATCAAGAAGAATTTTTAAATTTCAGAATTCCCATTTCAGCAAATTTTCATTTTCACGAATGCTCATTTGCAAGATTTCTTAAAACGCCGAATGCTCATTTGAAAGAACTTACAAATGGAAGAAATATTTTAGCGCGAAGTTTAAAATCAACCAATCAAAAAGTTTTTAATTCATTCAGATTGGTCAATTTTAAAACTCGCGCTGAAATAATTCAGCCATTTGTAATTTCTTCCAAATGAGCATTCAGCTTTTTAAGAAATCTTACAAATGACCATTCGTGAAAATGAAAATTTGCTGAAATGGGAATTCTGACATTTAAAAATTCAGATTATTTAGAATTTCGTTAAATAAGAATTCTGGTAAATGAAAATTTATTAAAATAATAATTCTTTAAAATAAAAAGTCGATTAAATGAAAAATATATTAATTGAACATTCTGAAAAATGAAAATTCTTGTAAATAAAAATTCGGTTAAATAGAAATTAAATTAAATTTTAATTTTATTAAACATAACTTCTGTTTAATTGAGATTCGGCTAAAAGGTGATTATGTCTTATAAAATTGTAATAACTGAAAATTCTCTAAAATAAGTTTTAGGGCCTACTCATGCGCCTCCTAAAATCGACTTAATTTAAATTTAAGCTTAAAAATTGGTTACTGGTTAATTTTTATCATTTAGGTTTAAACATGTAAACGGTTATAAAATTATTATTAATAAAAATTTATTGTAAAATTATTTATAAAAGAATTCGCAATGTTACAGGTTTTTCGCCATAAAGACGTGGTATTTGGAGAACAAAATGTTTAGATACGGACCTAGGGCTCATAACGATCTCTCAAAGGTTGGACATTACACTCAAATGGTATGGGCATCGACACATCAAGTGGGCTGCGGTTGGACAAAATGTAACAAGAGTGTAGAACCACTTGGTGTTCCATACTTCAGCTACGTATGCAATTATTGTCCCGCGTAAGTACCATAATACATTAAAAAATTCTATTTGATTTCGACCACAACATTTTTTTAAAGGAAGTGTTGACCGGACCATGTTTTTTATAGGTTTTTTGGGTAGCTGAATTCGAATCAGAACTCAATTTTTCACCATTACGTCAAGTTTCTTCACAAATTATTGATATTTACAAAAAATTTACTGTAAACAAGATATAAATAAAAGTAATCAGAAGAATCTATTAAAAAACAACTTTAACACACTAACAAAATATTGTATAATGTTAAACCTTCTAAACAACTTGTAAATATTCAAAATTTAAGATGCCGGATTCAATATGGGGTCAATTTTTTTAAAATTCACTCAGTTCGCCTGAAACTTGTTACATTGGGGTTTTTTTGGGTTGCTAAAAACAAATTTCACCTTAGTTTTCGAAAATTTTAAATCTGATAAATTTTTAAAAAATTCGTTAGCCATTTTGGATTTGCCATTTCAGATAAACTTGACGTGATGGCTAAAAACTGAGTTCGGATTTGAATTCAGCAACCAAAAAAATAAATAAAAAAACATGGACGAATTTTTTTTTGCATGAACTTATTACTTCTCTAAAAAAATTTTATGAAGTACAAAAAAATATTGATGCACCTGAATCGCCTAAAACTGACTGTTTACATTTACACCGAGATTTTTAAATTTTCCTAAAATTCGGGGTAAATGTAAACACCACTGTAGTTAAGCAAGGTTTAAGAAACATGTAATTTCAATTATACTACTCTTTTAAAGGATGGAATAACTGAAAAAAAATTTCCGAATTTTTCCTATATTCTAAGCATGTAAGTGCACTATGCAATACTACGTTTGTGTATACCTGCAACAGACTAACACAAAGGAGGTACGAAAGAAGACCTACTTTTTATTTTTATGAAATTTTACATTACCAAAGTAATGAAATTTTGAAATAGAAACAAATTTATTGAATTATTTTCTTTTAAAATGTAGTTCAAGTTCTGTTTACATTTACCCCAAGTTTTCGAATTCTCGGGGTCAATGTAAACACTTAATTATTTAATAACTAAATATTGACGAAAATGAAAAATCAAAGTCAATTTTTGTTAAGGCATTAACAAGGAAGAATGAAAAATTTTAGTTTGATTTTTTAATTTATTTTTATGCAAATGCGAGACAAAATACTAAAATAGTAAAATTTTGATTTGAAAAAAAAACTTTTACTTTAACCACTTTAACATTAAATAATTGTAATATAATTTTCAAAAAAACTATTTATATATAATTATAAAAAAACATTATATTTCACAATAAATATACATTTGTGAAATGTAGATTTACATTCATACAACGATTTGTGTAGAAATTATAAAAACATTTAATATACAATTATTATTATAATAAAATAATCTCAATTTATGGAAATTGTTTTTTTATAATTATATATTAATAGTTTTTTAAAAAATTATATTACAATTATTTAATGTTAAAGTAAAAGTTTCTTTTTCAAAGTAAAATTTTGAGGTTACTCGTGTTTTTGTTTACAATATTCACAAATATATATTAAAATCTACACGAAGAAAAATTCCAATCGATTATAGCATGGACTTTCTCACTCTATTTTTCCATAGACTCAGTATGCGAAAGTTGCAATAGATGGTGTGAAAATCGCATGGACCCATGCGATTTTGGCATGGATTCCAAGCAAATTACGCGTAGTTGTGTCTGTGCGTTATTCGGTTCGGCTGCCCATGCTCAATTAGTGTGATATTTCTCTCCGTGTAAGTCAAATACGTAGTAAACAATATTAATAAAGTACCTTATTTACTTACCGATATTAATTTGATGATTTTTTAATGAAATAATGATTTTTCATTCAACAAACAAATTTTTTCGGTAAAAACACAAGGTCGAGGATATGATATATGAAAAGGGACATTTTTCTAAAAAGCAAAAGACCGGTAAAAAATGTGGGGTAATTATTTTCAAACTCATTAAATTTGCTTGAAACGTGTTACTCGGGGGTTTTTGGGGTCGCTGATCACGAATCTGAAGTCCAATTTTCAAAATTCAAAATGGGGGATCCAATACGACGGACAATTTTTTTAAAACTCATTAAATTTGCTTGAAACTTGTTACTCGGGGGTTTTTGGGGGCGCGTTAAAGGGTTAAAAACATTTTATTTGACCTTTTAAAAAGTAAAATTAACATATTAGACATTTTCACTATGTTAGCGAAATATCATAAATGGAGCAAATATTTTTTTAAAAATTTGAAAAAATTGGAAGTTCTACCTCTAATTATGTACTAAAAGTTCCCGAAAATTATTAATTTAAGAAATTTTTTTGTAAGCTAGAAAACATGTTGATTGATTTCTACGAAAAATCACATGTATTTCCTATTTAAATTTTCAATCGACTAGAGGCAACTGTTAATATTGCTCGATTTGCTTCAAACTTTCAGGAAAATTTTTTTTATACCTTGATTAATTTTTTGGGGTGACACCGAAGATTTGGAAACATCACCAAAATAAGAACCACTCTAGTGAGTGTACATGTGTATGTGTTTTGTGCATACCCAGGCAGAAAAGTTGGTGGTGTGCCGATGCCTACGACCGGCTCGACACCGGCCCGGTGGTAAAGTCGGACAATATCAGGTACCGGCACTGTGGTACCGGGCCGGTTCCTAAAAGACAACCGGCCCGGCACTGGCCCGGTAGTAAGGTCGAATAATAACCGGTACCGGCACTGTGGTACCGGGCCGGTTAATAAAAGACAACCGGCCCGGTACTACTTTTTAATACCGTTTTTACACCGGCGATTGACTTTTGCCGGCATCAAAATTAGTACCGGCCCGGTACCGGCATTCGATGCAGTTTTAACACCGACGATGAACTTTTGCCGGCATCAAAATTAGTACCAGCCCGGCACCGGCCCGGTACTACTTTTTAAAACCGTTTTTACACCGGCGATTAACTTTTGCCGGCATGAAATTTAGTACCGGACCGGCACCGGCCCGGTACTACTTTTTAATACCGTTTTTACACCGGCGATTAACTTTTGCCGGCATGAAATTTAGTACCGGCCCGGCACCGGCCCGGTTCCGGTATTCGATGCAGTTTTTACACCGTCGACGGACTTTTGCCAGCATAATATTTTTGTGTCTTAAAAAGTCTAAATATTTAATTTTTTGAAATTTTTTTACACTATTCGGAAGAATAAGAAAATCAAATCTCTCGAAATCAAATGTTTTTTAAAATCTTTTTCTATATAGTTGGAAAAATTACAATTCAGTAAACTCTATTAATTCAGCTTTAAATTGTCCGGGAAAATCACTGAAAAATCTGGTAATATGTAACTACCAAATTACTAGACACCCTATAATAACTTTGTTCGTTTAAAATAATTTTGGTCAGTTTTTATCTGATTTATTGTTATACAATTTTGATAATATAGCAAGGTATTATATTAACTTCATTATACTAAGTTTCTGCAAGTTTTTTTTATAAAGCCGGTACCAGGCCGGTACCATGCCAGCGGTTTTTCTTTAGCCTTAGTCCCAACGTATAATGACATTAACAAATGTTATTATAATTATTAACTTTGACATTACATTATTCAAACTGTCTTTTAGAAAAGGTTTTTTCTATTAATTTAGAACATTTTGTAATTAGTCCTGGTGTCACACTTCATATATAAACTTTCAATTCACTTTTGATAAGCAGGTTTAGGTTAGCGGATGCGGCATCGACTTTGCAGCCCGAGGGTCCGGAGTTCAATTCCTCATGTCTTCAGATTTTTCGTTAATAATTAATAATAATTCATATGTTTCAGCATTCTATTTAGTGTTTACAATTAAATCAATTAATAAATAATATTGTTTAACGTTTAATATATGTAAAAATGTATAATAATAATTAATAATTTTTATACTACCGGCCCGGTATCGAGCCGGTGGTTTACCGGCACCGGGGCGGATATTTCCCGGGTTATCATTGTTGACCGGGCCGGCTCCAAGCCGGCAGAAATACTGGCGCCGGGACGGTGTCTAAATTTCACTGGCCTGGTACGTCGCCGGTGTTGTGCCGGCAATAAACCGGTACGAAAACACTGAAAACAAGAACCGGCCCGGTACCGAGCCGATGGTTTACCGGCAAGGTGCCGGACCGGTGGTTTACCGGCACCGGGGCGGATATTTCCCGGGTTATCATTGTTGACTGGACCGGTTCCGGGCCGCCGGTAATGCCGGCCCAACACCGGCACCGGCAAGTCCGCCCTTGGTACCGGTCCGGTACCAAACCGGTCGTTGATTTCTGCCTGGGTATGTGTGAGTATACATGTGTATGTGCAGTGTGTATATGTGTGAGTAAACATATGTATGTATTAAGAGTATATGTGTGAGTATACATGTGTATGTGTTTTGTGCATTTGTGGGAGATAAAAATACAAAAAGCGATCTTTGGAGAATAATCGAAAAATATCACAGTAATTTTACTTCAGACTACGACGAAATTTCCTGCACTTTGACTAATAACACAATTGTATTAAAAACTGGAAAAATAATCAATGACTTCAGAAAATTAAATAAGGATACAGGTCATGGTGTATAGCCTTTGCCAGTGACTGAAGAAGTTTTTTCACAGTTAGGAAAATGTGCAGGATTTAGCTCAACTAGAGGACCATTATCCGAATGCCTGTTGATTTAAACTATGTACCAGCCACATTTTAAAGAATGATGGACCACGCTTTCCATACTTAGTTAATATTGTTATTTTTTATCTATATTAGAAGAACATAATAAAAATTTAACAAAATTTATGGAAATAGTAAAAACATTGGGAATAAAATAACAACTGGATAAGTGCGAATACCTTCAACCAGAATCAGAATATTTAGGACATATTATAACAGAAAAAAGGAAGAGAAACGAATCCTTTAAAAATAAAAGCAGTTTAAAATTTTAACGAACCAAAAAAACGTGACAGAAACGTAATATGACTAGTTGGATATTGTAGAAACTTTATTAAAAATTTTGCACACATAGCTAAACCTTTATCAACATTTACAGCAAAAGGAACTGTTTTCAAATTGGACAAAATACTGTAGTACAAACTTCAAATTATTAAAAGATTTACTATGTATATCACTAGTATTAAAATATCCAAATTTTAATAAAAGATTCGTTTTAACAACAGACGACAGTAATGTAGGAATTGGAGCCGTACCTTTCAAGATGGACATCCTTCCCACATAGCACAAAAACTTCCAGGAAGTTTCCCGTGGCAATCTTCTGAAGTTACCCTTGGTACTTTCCTGGAAATTTTCAGAAAATACAATAATGTCCGCAGGTTAGAAGCTTCCCATGGAAACTTCCTAGTAACTTCCTAAAAGCTTCCCATAGAAACTTCCCTTGGAAGTTTCCTGCAAATTGACAGTGAAAACTTCTTGGAAGCTGTCGTTGCGGCTTTCTTTTTTACTTTATTTTCTACTTGTATAAATAGATTATTACGTAAACATACACAAAATAATTCCTTTTTTCTATTATTCGAGATAACAGTATTTTCGTTTTTTGAATTTTGACAATTTTTACAATATATTTAATCTAGAACTTTGTAACTATATCTAAGCAAACTGTTCACATACAAAACATTATTTTATATATAAATACACGTACACACCTTTAAAAATAAGACCTAAATGAAGAAAATTGGTTAATATTTGTTAAAGATATGAGATTTTTTGTATATTGAGTTTAATTAAGAGTTGATTTTGGACTTTTTTGATATTTCAGGTAATATTTCCAAAATATTTATATTTCTTTAAAATATATTTATTAGATTTTAATACCTTTTTGCTTAAAATTTAATTTATTTTAATCTTCAAATTTTTTTCAGGGAAAAAACAATGTCGTCAATAAAGCGCCTATTTAACCCTAAAGCTCATAGTTTTTAACCTAGAGAACTGAAAATTGGTTCACATACGTATTTTCAAGTGTACATTACAGGAAAAATATAACGGAAATGATTAAAATTGATCTTCATTTACTTTTCAGCGAAAACTTTAAATCTTTTTTCATATTTCTGATAATAATTATTCCTATGCTAGTTCTCACAATTCTTAGTCTAGTGTAGAATAAATAAAAAATATAGAAAAAGGATAGGAGTTGATTATTACATTTTATTAGCGAAAAACTAGAAATTGTTGAAATTTTCCTTATAAAGCCGTGTATTTCATCCTCGCGTTTTACGGGTAGCCCAGCTGAAAAAGTTCTATAGAATTTCACTAGAATCATTCTATAGAATCGTTCTATATGAATTCTAGTGAATATTCTATAGAATTTCACTAGAATGATTCTATAGAATTTCTACATAAATACTATTAAATTTTAGTGATTTTTAATTAGAAAAACTTTAAATTTGTAAAATAATATTTTTTAACAAATTTTAGGCCAAAATAATTGTTTATTTCCTTTAAATATATAAAATACATTGAACTTCGTAACCATACATAACTATAATGTTAAAAAAATTATTTTACGAAATTTATATTCCTTTTAATTAAAAACCACTAAAATTTAGTAGAATTCACGTAGAAATTCTATAGAATCATTCTATTGAAATTCTATAGAATATTCTCTAGAATTTATATAGAATGATTGTATAGAATGATTCTAGTGAAATTCTATAGAACTTTTTCAGCTGGGAGATTACAGAAAAAATACAGCGAAAAAGATTGAAGTTGATATTTATTCAGCAGAAAAGTAGAAATTTTATCCGAATGTACGGAACCCTCGCGCTCGGTTTTAGTATGAGTTCTACTCGCACTATTCCGGTTTTTTATGTAAATAGTTTGCCTAGAGTATTTACAACGTTTTTACCTTTGAAGTGTATTATTAATTTGATTAATAAATTGTCACTCTCTGAAGTGATAAAAAATAAAGTGCATCGAACAGAAATTTAAAAAACCGTTAAAAGTGGTTTTTTGTTTTGTTGTGAACTACAGATTTTTATAAAAGTTTTAACATTTCAAAAAAGTAATTAAAAATTTTTAATACAGTTAAGCTGAACTGACCCAATAACTTATAAGAAAATTGATTTTCTGTAAGAAATACTGTAGAAAAAAAATGTTTGTATTTTCCTAATCTATAGTATTATAAAGTTAAAAATATAGAAATTTGAAAAAATTGAATTAAGAAATTTTGAAAGTACTGTAATTTTTGACGAAAATGTCTGGCTAACGAACTTGATCTGTATTTTAACAGTAACGTTGTGCATGCAAAATTTCAAGTCGATACTATAAGTTTCTCAAAAGTTATCAAAAGTCAATTTTAGCGAAAGGCAATTTTCGACCAAAACTAATACTTTCTCATGTGACGAGAATGTAAAAAATTGACTCTAACATTGATTATTGAAATGTATAAAAATTATTTATGCTAATAAAAATACGAAATGTACTTTTTCAAAACATGTAAAAATTAAAAATTTTTCTTTTCATTATTTCACAAATAGAAAAACTTAACGTCCAACTCTTCGTTACAGTGTAATATTATAAGTTATAAACTGACAAAGCACAACACGCTGTGTATATTACTAAAAGCAAATACTGTGATGAATTCAATTCATCGTGTATAGAGTTTGGTTGAGAAACTGTTATTGTCTCTATAATCTGCAAACTCAGCGACATAAGTTCGAGTGTCACTAACATTATATACTTCTCTTTATCAACTACGCAAATCCAAATGAATAAACCTTGTGCCCTATCAATATCAATAATTATTATAGTAATTCTAATAAAAATAATGATGACAATATCAAGAATAATATCAATAAAAACAATAATAATAACAACAATATCAATAATAAAAATAATAACAATATTAAACAAGTTTTGTTTAAAGCTCTTTTTTCTGTGCTCTTTGATAATTTATTTCAAATAAATAGTAATAATAAAAACAATGACATTATTCACTAAATTCTAATTATTAAAAATGTTTAATAATTTAAATTAATAACTCACTTTTTGTTTTTAAATTAGTAAATTTAAGTAATAAATAATAATTTCTTGTACGTAAATTGTTAATTCAAATTTTCTAATTTAAGTGTGGATAAATAAATAAAAAAATAATTAATATTTATTTAATCTTTCCCTGTCAGAAAAGTCGGTACTTGCATATACGTAAACGCAATAGGCTGCAAATACGGACCTAAGACAAAACAAACAAAATTAAATTTTGAGCAGTAATCGATATTTTGTTTATAAATAATAAAAGTATCTGAAATGTTTTATCGCCATTGAATAGAGCATATCAAAATTAGTTAATATCAATTATAATTATTTAATAAGTCTTAATTGAAAGGCTGCTCTTATAACAAACTCGTTTCTTTTAATATCTTGAAATCGCTCTGAATGCAAGTACCTACTTTCTTCATCAGTACGGCAGAATTATAATCCACGCCAAAGGTTGTCCACTACCGAACATCATCAATGTATTTGATGTGCTGGAAGAAGCGGATACTTATCATCTCCCCGACGTAACTATCATTCTCAATGGTATTGGTGTGCTGGGGCTGGATGCGTACCCGCTGCCAAATGTGACTGGTATCATGGATATGTTCGGTAGACCTTGTCGTCGTGGTGTAATACTTCTGAAATTGACGTTGCTAGCTGCAATAAAGATGGGACCCTCATTAAAATTGGAGGGTCTTCAAACAAGAGGTTGTTCACAGAAGAAGTGACCAACATAATCGGAAACCTATAGGTAAGGTACAAATGTCGGTCCGGCATACTACGCTGGAAATCCGCGATTTAGATGTCATTCTACAAAGAAGGACGTTTTGGATGTCCTAGAGGAAGTTTCTACGGTAGCAGCGGGAAGCAGGAAGGTGACAGTCTTTGGACCAAGCAAGTGAGGAGTAAAGCACGCTGTTGTGGTCACCCTCTGGGCACGAAAATGTTTTTGTTTTATAAACGATTAATTGAAAACGTGGAGAAACTAAATTAAAACAAGGAATAGATTTATGGATTTAACGACATGATTTCGAAACACAAAAATACAAAATATGACGATTCGTTTGTATTTAAAAGAGTGTGAATTTCCGTCATGTAAAATACAGTCTGACATATACGATTTTAAAATAACAATAGAAATGCTTCAAGGTAATTTATATCCTCTCGCGGCTTAGATATTTTCGAGAAAGATAAATAACCCACCCTTCAATGTAAAAATATTGACCTTTTATCGTCGAGGCGTGTATGTAGTATCAAAAATATTATATTCTCCCCTAGTGTAAGTGGCAAAAGATTCTCACAAGGCGCTTATAAAAAATATCTCGATTAATGTTCATTATATATATGGGAATTCTTCACATTATTTTTGTTTAAAAATTATATTCCGTTGAATTAATTTTTTGATGAATTCAGAATTGAAAAAAAACATATTTTTTTATTTTGCGATTTAATGAAAACTACAGTACTTATAAATTATTGAAATTTGAACTTTTTAAAAACAAGCTCTTATTATTTAAAGAAAAAAATTATTTGAAATTCTGTAGGCACATTCCCATATGTTTTTGGGGTCGCTCTTTCGAATAGCATTATCAAAATTTCCAAAAAGTGCCATTTAACCCTTATTTTTTTCAAAAATACTAAAAAAATACAACATTTTGAAATGTAATTCCAATATGCTTTGCGTTTTGAGATTTTTTGTTTTTTTAATTCAAAATGGCGCCTGAAATTAATTTTTCTTTCAAAATTTAACAAGGATGAATAAAACTTTCAAAAGTTGTTAAATTCGCTTGAAACTTGTTAGTCGAGGGTTTTTGGGGCGGATGAGAAAATTAAAACGTATTCGTATTGTCTTTAAATTTGTTCCTCGGGGGTTTTCGGGGTCGCTGATTACGAATCTGAAAACAGATTTTCAAAATTCAAAATGGCGGATCCAATAAGGCGGATGACAAAATTAAAACTTCATCGTTTTGTCTTGAAAACTATTACTCAGGGGTTTTCGGAATCGCTGTTTATGAATATGAAGTCAGATTTTCAGAATTCAAAATGACGGATCCAATATAGCGGACGACAAAATTAAATCTCCATCGTATTGTTTTCAAATTTGTTACTCGAGTGTTTTCGGGTTCTACTTGATAGAACAACAAATTTCCTGAGTTTCAATTTTCTTCAAGAAGTTGAAATTTCAACTTAGGACATTACGCGAAAAATGCCTCATGTATGGTATCAAAAATAATATACTTCACTTTAAAGGATTTTCCCCTCACATAGTATTTGCCAATTATGGTTATGAACTAATAAAAAAAATATTTTTTTAAACACTAAATTAAACGTTTTTAAATACATAAATATAATTAATTATTCATAGTTAATTACTTACATTAATTAGAATATTTATTTGTTCATTTACTTCATCTGAATTAATTTTATTTGATATTTGAACCTTAAAATTGTTTTGTTTTATTTTTATTCGCCAAAGAATAAAAATAATATACAGACAAATAGAATACTTTTATTTTGAGAAGAAAACTTGACAGAATATTAGAAGAGGATTTGTCCTCTAACTATGAGATTACTTTTTTCAGGGGCAACAAGTCTTATTATTAAACGTAGTCTCATAAATTTGTAACACTTTAAGTGTTATGAAGAAACACAGCTTCTGTGTTTTTTAAGCTTAAGATCTTCTTCTTTTTGTTTTTCAATAAACTATTATTAGAAAGCGGACTTTTACTTTTATGTTTTATCAAATTAACATATTTAAATTCTAATGTAGATGAATATTCTCGAATGCGTATTTCGAATGGTTTGTTTAGTTTAACACAATGCACTTGGTGTGTGTTTTACTGCTGTACATTTACTAAATCTTTGTTCAAGAAAAAATTTAGTGTCATATTCTTCTTGAGATTTGAAAATTACGTTAATATTCGGAAGATTAGCAGATTAGTTTGCCCATTGGTAAAGTTCTCTTGGACTAGAGATTAAAATATTAGTCTGTAAACTAGCTTTGCTAGCCATTCTTTGAAGGACTGCTCCAGCTTCATCAAATAAACCAAACGTTTTATAAAAAAACAATTCGAGGATAAGAAGTCATTAATAGCTTTGATAAACAAATGCACGGAAACAGCAACGTGACTTAAACAGTCCGAAAAAAATTCAACTTTTGTGTTCCAATGCACTTTTAGTTTTGAAGTAGAAAAGAATTGGAAAGACTGTGGCTTGATTATTGTTCTAGTGGAAGCCAGGAATCGCATTTTGAATTAAAAACACATTCTCGTATATTCTTGTCATTAGGTCAATTTACACATTTCAGTAAATAACATTTTGGCTTTGGATCCCTACACAACATTTTGGCTAGTAAATCTTTTACTTCCGAAAGATTATAATTTTGCTGTTTTATCAGAATAAGAATTTTACTGATAGAAACATGTTACTATTGTGAAACTCATAATTTAATCGTTAACTAAATATTAAATTTTTATTTTTAAAAGAGTTATAATACCATTGAATAATAAATTCATATTTTCATGAACTGGACAAACACAAACAACATGTGTACCGTTGGATCGAACTAAAACACAATGTTTTGGCCTAATCTTATTAATTAATTTTAACGGAAATCGTATCTTTCTCTACTGGCATAATATAACTTACATCATCTCTCTAAAAAAAATTGTTGAACTTTTCTCTTAATTTCAGGTGGAATAGATTTCCCTAAAAGTTTTAAAAATAAAAAGAAGTTCAAAGTATTTAATTGAAATCATCAATCTTAAAATTAAAGTAACAATCAACCAATAATAAAATGTAATATTAATAAATAAAACAAAAACAATAAAAAATATTTTACAAAAAGTCTTTTAATAGCATTTATATTTGTCAATCACTAATATATATTAAGAAATAAATTCTGTTTATTTTAAAGCACTTTTAATACAATTTTGATTCAGTTTGTAGTTAATTTTATAGTACTATTCGTAAATTAAAAATACCTTTGTTTATTTTTGTAAAAAAAGAGTCAACATTTGCATTTTTTCGTCCTTCGTTGTATTTTTGTTGTGATATTTTTCTATCAACTTTTGTATACTTAATTAGAAGAAATAAAATCATCCTAAAGATATAAGTAGAATATCAGCGCGAAACATTTTAAATAGAACCTATTATTACAACCAGGACGCAAAATGTACCATGATTTCACGACTCTTATTTTGTATAAAATAATTAGTTAAGAAATTCAAGAAATACCATTTCCGACGTAAAATTTATCGCTCTTTAAGAATATGAAGTTAAAATCTGTTTATAATTATCTCAAAAAAATTATAACAATTTTATTGCAAAAAAACACACTTTTTTACAAAAAAAATTTTTAATGGTTATTTTGACATGAAAAATTAAAGCATCTGGTCTCAAAAGAACAAAATATCGCGTCCTCAAACCCTCAGCTACAATAAACCATAATTAATTTTTTTGAAATTCAAGATGGCGGATATGAAAATGGACATTTTCCCAAAATGTAAAAGGCCGAAAAAAAATTTCGGACAATTTTTTAAAAAGTGATTAGATTTGCTTGTAAATGGTTACTCGGAGATTTATGAGGTCGCTGATTACGATTCTAATGTTATTTTAAAAAATTCAAAATGGCGGATCTAATATGGCTGACATTTTTTTAAAAAGTTATTAGATTTACTTGAAAATAGTTACTGGGGGGTTTTTGTGGAAGCTTGTTACGAATCTGAAGTCATTTTTACAAAATTCAAAATGGTCAATCCAATATGAAGGACATTTTTTTGAAAAGTTGGGAATAATGATTTATTGTTCTTTACTAATCTGTTCAGTTTTTTACTAATCGAGAATTTCATTATTGTCTCAAAGACTAACTTGATTGATAATCATATTTTTCTGAAGTCAAATTCGTAACCAGCATTTTTAAAAACTTCCGAATGCCCACATCGCACAAAAACTTTCAGGAAACTTCCAGAAAGTTTCGCATGGGAACCTTCTGAAGTTATTCTTGGTAACTTCCTGGAAATACAATTATGTCCGCAGGTTAGAAGCTTCCCATGGAAACTTTCTGCAAGTTGCCAGGAAGTTTCCAAAAATTATATAAAAGTTTTTTTAGTGAAATTATTATTTAAAAATGGGAGTCGAACCACTATAGGCCTCAAAAGTGTGCTGCTGGGAAAATGCTTTATGCGCTAAACCAAATCGTCACTTGACTTCACAGGGCTTATTTATATATTATGTATTTTATTATATCTTTGAGGATTTTTGGAAACTTTCTAGCAACTTCCCCCAAAAACTCCTGAGTAATCATTGTCAAGTAAATCTACCCAGATAACAAAGTGCTTAGAGTACTGTAAGAATTTTGCACTCATATGTGCGCCGAAAATATCATGTACGCTCTCATAACACCACACAGATGTGTCCGCATGTGTGTCACAAAAAGCAATCGTTTCGTGCGTTATAATAAAACCTAAGCATATGAATAGCTTTGGTGTACGCATTTGTTCTAATCACGTGCGTGAATGTTATTTGGATTTTGAAAAAGTAACATCAGATTTGTGATCAGCCACCCCAATAACCCCCGAATATCCATTTTCAAGCAAATCTAATCACTTTTGAAAATAATAACCCCAAATTTTTTACCGGTCTTTTGCTTTTTGGAAAAATGTCCCTTTTCATATCCGCTATTTTAAATTATGAAAAAGTAACTTCAGATTCATAATCAGCATCCCCAAAAACCCCCGTGTTATAATTTTCAAGTAAATCTAATCACTTTTTAAAAAGTTGTCCGAAATTTTTTTTCGGTCTTTTGCATTTTGGAAAAATGGCCATTTTCATATCCGCCATCTTAAATTTCAAAAAAAATTAATTATGGTTTCTTGTAGCTGACGGTTCGAGGACGCGATATTTTGTCCTTTTGTGACCAGATGCTTTAATTTTCCATGTCAAAATAACCATTAAAAATTTTTTTTTGTAAAAAAGTGTGTTTTTTTGCAATAAAATTGTTATAATTTTTTTGAGATAATTATAAACAGATTTTAACTTCATATTCTTAAAGAGCGATAAATTTTACGTCGGAAATGGTATTTCCTAAATTTTTAAACTAATTATTTCATAGGGGAGAATGGGGAGTTATGAAGCACGCTTTGTTTATGAGTTGTAACTTCAAAAAGCATTTTTTTTCAAATTTTGTCCACTTGAATCTCTAGAGGGTCTTCAAATGTGCTTACTGATTGAAGAATTTGCATGAAATAAAATAAAATCGACAATTTTTTTTCATTTGGACTAAAAAGCTGCTTTTTCATGTTTTTAAAAATCATGGGGAGTTGTGAAGCACTACTAAAAATCGCTAAAAATTATATTTTTTGGTAAATATTCTTTTTTGAGATTTTGCATAAATCCTTTTGAATTTCGAGAACCTAATCATTGCTGGTTATTATATGGGTGAACTTATCTTTTTGATTTGTTCGCGAATTTTGTAAGAATTCTACAAAAATGAACACTCAAAAAAACTTTATAAACGAAAGGTTGAACACATTGTCTTGAAAGATATGCAAGATATCTGCTATCGGAATTAATCCAATTACAAAACGAAGATATTAGGTGAAAAAATATTGAGAGTAAGTGACATCTATCAAAACAATTACTATGCGAGATCTATGGCCGTGCTTCACAACTCCCCATGCTTCATAACTCCCCATTCTCCCCTACGAAATAAGAGTCGTGAAATTATGGTACATTTGGCGTCGTGGTGGGCGTTTATGGGTTAATGGTAAATTCAAATAGTACTCAAATTTATTGTAAAATATAATCAAAAATTTATATTATAGGGGAGACCGGGGCTAAACCGGACGGATTTGGTCTTTGACCAGAAAACTCATACAGAAACATACTTTTTGCTAAAGTGTAATATACCGTTTTGAAGCTTGTACTTTTACCTACAAATCGCACTTGTTCGATTTAAAAAAGTACAATAGCTTTAGAGATATATTGCTTCGAAGGAGACTACCTCAAAAACGAAAATCCAAAAATTGGTGGGGCTAAATCGGACACGGCCAATTAATTAAAGAATGAGATACAAATTTTCTTTTTCTTTGGTAAATAAGTCAAATCAATTCTTCTTTTATTTATTTGTAGATAGTTCTATACCAAGAATATAATATAATATATAAAATCGGTAATTAAAATAATATGAAATGAATTACAGTTTTCAGGCTTGTCTGTTTGTAGCAACTCGCTTGCGAATTCGAGTTTTAAATAAATTCTTTATTTATTTATTTATAAAGTGGTTCTAAGCAAAGAATATAATATAAAATAGTTAATTAATATAAAATAAATTAAAGAATTCAAAGATTTGGTTGTTTTTAATCACGATGTCCGATTCAGCCCCACACCGTCATCTAATAATTAACCTGCAATATATTTTTTCTTCTTAATGTTTTCCATTAAACTTTTTTTCTACTAAACTCAGTACACCTTGAGCTAAAAGAAAAATGGCCGTATGATTTTTGCACTTTAATTTTAACGATAAAAATCCAAAAAATGAAGAAAAAATTTTTTTACTTTTACCTCAAGAAATGACATTTTCACATATTAACGGCAACTATTATTACAAGAAAATTGACACGTCCCTAAAACCTCATGCAGCATATGCATCACGAAATTGTGCGTTCATAGGTTATTTACACGATTTGAAATTCTTCACGGTTTCGGAAATATTTGACTTGTCCGGTTTAACTCCGTGTCCGGTTTAGCCCCGGTCTCCCCTAATCAAATGTCTTACATCAGAGTCACTGCTACAAATGACTAAACAGTATCACTGTCTGTATTTAAACAATCAGAATCATCGTCTGATAAAGAGTATTTTTTTTGCTGCAGTAAAATATCGTTACCATTAAATTTTACATTTAAAAATTAAATTAATAATTTATTTAGCAATTTGCTATTAAAATTATTTTTTTAAATTTAATTCTACAATCATAGCAAACAACAGATTGAATAACTAAAACATTTTTTTTGGTTATTGGTGGAAGCTTGTTAAACAGTTGTTCATTCAGTTTACATAAATTTCTTTTAACTAAATGCGAATGTAATTCAAACGGATTGCAACAACACTTCTGTCAAAATAAGTAATAATGAACTACAGAAAATAAACAAATGCAATTTCATAGAAATGAAACGGAGCTACGTTACATATTTCTAAAACGCAGCTCTAAAATGAGTGTTCTGAAATAAAAAATTGTAAAGAATAATAATTAAATAAAAAAACACCACATTAGTATATGCGGGAAAAAATTCCTTATTTCTTAAAGATTAAAATAAAAAAAATAAATTGAAAATCGAAAGTGTCCATCTTCGAGAAAAACAGTTTTTATACAACTCAGGTGTATTATGGTCACTTTATCTACCTGTACAGGCGCGTACTAAGTTCCCCCTTATAACCCAGCAGTCAATAAAGAAACCATTATAGCCCTAGGGAGATAATGGTTACTTTATTGACCAGCTGGGTTATATGGGAGAACTTAGCATGCACCGGTACAGGTAGCATAGAGTAACCATAATACGCCTTTGTTGTATAAAGCAAAGTATGGAACAAGGGAGGTACTATTAAGTTAGATTTCAATTTTTTTAATATTTCTATTGTAAATAATTTTTTTTGATTACATATTACGCATGTTTGACAATTTTCAGTTTTTTTTCATAAACCTGATGTGCTAAAGACTTCTATTTAGTTTTAAATTAAAAATTAAATCGTACACTTTAAGACCCACAATGCCAAAATAAGAAAAATGGAAGATGTTGAAAAAATTGGGGTAATAAGCCTCAAAAAATTTATGTTGGTTCTTTTGGTTATTGGAGTTGTTTTGAATGTTTTTTTATGTGATGTGCGCGATTTTAGACTTCAAAATAGCCTAGCATGTAAAGATTCAAGCTTTAATTTAAGACTATAATAAAGTTTCCAGCACGTCAGGCAAGGGGGGCGAAAATACTCAAATCCCTTAATAGTACATATTTGGGGGTCTTTACCCCTATTTTTTTAAAAATCTTTTACATTTTTTTGTTTTTACGCATATGGGTCTTAAAGTGCACGAGTAAAGCTTCAATTTGAGACTAAATAGAAGTATTTAGCACATCAGGTTAATGAGAAAAAATACTGAAATCCGTCAAAAACACGTTTTGCTTCCTCGTGAGGAAGCTTTGTAGTCGTTTAATTTACAAAATTTTTAAAAATCCTTTTGACAAATTTTCTTCTATATGGGACTATGTTATATAAGACCCTGAACAATTGTCCGGATGTATGTATGTGTGTGTGTATGTGTGTGTGTGTGTGTGGATCCCGTTTTTTGTGAACACGATAACTCGAAGAGGTTTCAACGAATTCGGCTGAAAATTGCTAGGAATATTTATCATAAAAATATCTCGAAATGGATTGATGGACATTAAAAAATCTATTTAAAAAATTTTTTTTTTTACTTTTTTCGAAAAAAAAATTTTTTTCAAAAAATTTTTTTTTAATTGAATATTAAAGTCAATATACAATAAAATCTTCTTCTTTGCATCAAGACGAATCGATTGGTATATATAAAGTATAAATTGTATGAGAGTTTATAGAGGTAATGACAATTAAAGCAAAAAAATTACCTTTTTTTATCAAAAATTTAGTTCTTTCATCAAAATTATATTCCAGTACAATAAGATTTTACTCATTTTTTTCAATAATCTTATCCGTTGCCTTAAAACGGATCGATTGGTATATATAAAGTATATATTTTATTTGAATTTATAGAATTAAACATAATTATAACCAAAAATTCGCACTTTTATTAGAAATTTATTTCCTTCTTAAAAATTATGTTGCTTTATAATAAAATGTTAATCTAGACTTAAAAACAAACTAAAAATCTTCATTTCATCAAGAAGAATCGATTGATGTATAAAAAGAATATATTTTATTAGCATTAATAGAATTAAATAAAATGAAAAAATTCACTTTAAAGCAAATTTTTTGCTTATCGTAAAGAGGAAGCAAAATGTTCATGTAATGAACATCTTAATTCACAACTTGTTTTAGGTGTTTACCCCCACTTTTTTCAAAATATAGATCCAAAATAAAAGTAAAATATAATAAGGTAATTAATTAAATATAATGAAAGTCCTCTTCTAATATCATCACAAAACTTTTTTATAAAATTTTACAATTTTTTAAAGAATTTTTGCATAATGTTAATATTTTTAAATCTGAATTAGTAAAAAATCGTTACTAATTTAAATTAATAAACATTTCAGTACAAACTTCTAACAACTTTTCGCACTAGAACTTAAGTAGAAAATTTACACTGGGAAAAATATTTATTTCATTCAAGTAAACAGTTACTTCCTTATTATATCAAAAAAATATTTACTTTTGTATCGAATAATTTTTCTTTGAGGCAACTAAATTGAATCTCCTTCAAATACTGACATTACTAGTTTAATTATGATTTATTTAAATTAAATATAAAAATTATTTAATAATACTTGATAATAAACAAGTATTCGATTATTTAAATTAAATAAATTTGAAATTTAGAAATGAAATAAAATTAAGAAATTTTTTTATTTAGTTAATAAAAATGAAATCAAAAAAATTAAATTGTAAAAGTTTTACTAGGGGAAAGTGTGAAGAAAACAAATAACGAAAAAACGTATTAGTCTTCGGAACAGATCAAATTTTAATCGAATTCTACGGAATCAGTATCGATATTTCCCGACGATAGAGTAATTATTAAAAGGCTCTTTTAGTTAGACAATCGTTTAATATTGCCAAAGTTCAGAACAGATGTTAAATTATTTTCCTTAGACAAAAAATTGTCTCGTAAAAACTGTAATCAGATTTGAAAGATAAGTACGTTTATAGAACCACGACTTATGTGCATTCGTGTGTATTATGTGTATGTTGTACATAAACTATAAGCTGATTGCATTGCAATATATTCCATTAAACATAGAATGTATGTTTGCCGAGAATATGCGTTAGAAATTGTGCTGAATAATGTCAAATATTTGTGAATGACATTGATATTAATCGATGCTATTCTCTACTGTATTGCTCTTGTGAGCTTTTAATGTTTCAGTTAACATGCTCTCTCCCTCACACTCAACTTGTTTATATATGTATGTAATCGGTACGCAGGTGTACTGAGAATATTCGTTTTCATGTTCTACTACGACAATTATAACTTATACTATTTTTTTATTTCTGATGTTTAATTTTTTCCCCAAATTTTAGTATAGTAATTGTTATCTGACAGATTGCTGCTACACACAACGAAACCAAAAAATATTCCGATGGCTAATTTAAACTAACTTCTACTACTGTTATTCGAAATATTTTAAGAAAAATATTGACTTCTACCATTGAAGCTAGATTCAAATTCAGAAAGTAACTGACTTACTAGGGTAACTGCTCCAGTCGTTGGCAGTGTAGCAAAAAGTTGGCACCCCTGTTATTTTTCTTTAAATAACAAAAAATACTAAATTATATACTTGATTTTAGTAAAAAATGTTCCAAATTTTAATAATCATATGCAAAATATACTAGTTTTTAGTTATTTCTTGTTATTAGGAGGGTGCCAACCACTGCAACGCAGTGCCAACGACAGGAGCAGTTACCCTAACTACCTAACTAACATACAAAATTAACTACAAATTAACTTAAAAAATTAACAACTATCTTATGAATTGAATTACAAATTAACATACTAATTTAATTACTAATGAACTTACTAATTAAATAATTAACTTACTAACTAACTCCCGTACAGAAAATAGATATCCCTGGGATATATAGAAAAAATTATGGATATCACGAGACTATTGTTCAACAGAGGAGTAAAATTTTTAATTAAATATGAAATATTTTCTTTAAGATTAAAAGGCTCTTATAAGTTTTAAAAATTAATAAATATGAAACCTCTTTATTTAATAAAAATAGAAATCCTATATGTATAACAATTTTATTAACACAGTTTACTTACCTACACATACAACAATAACAAATTATTAAATTAGATATGAACTCTGATATGTTAATCTCATGGCATAAATTTGTTGGTTATTTGTTTTGACTTTTCGAGGTTAGTATATTAAAATTTAAAGTATATCCAAAGACATCCCAGAGATGTGATACCGGTCACTGTGTGGATGTGGGTGACTGGCTCAAAGGTGCGAGAGAACAGTTCACGAGGAACTCGAAAGGGAAGAACGAAATCAATTCAGACGTATAAATTGATGGTGGCCCTGAAAAGGGCCAGTCGAGGTTGGTCAAGAGCTAATAAGGCTCGAAACGTAAACGTCTGCGTGAAGAAGACGCAGACTTTGTACGCGTACCTGGTGAGAAGGCTTCAGGGGAAACGCCGACCGGTATGAACAATACGTCAGGCGAGTATTGCTTCGGCACCAGGAAGACGACTCGAGGAGGTCCTGGTTTTCTTAGGGCTCGGGCCGAACAATTCTTGGAGCTGCCTTTTTCAGCGAGGGTTCGCGGACGGTACCGAAACGACGATATTGGGTGCTTCCCGAGGGGCACCTCGCGTGTAGATGGTGGCGGGGCGCTATTCGGATGCACAACGCGGTTTCCAGGGGGCTGTCGTGACGCTGCGGTATATATCGGTACCGGGAGTGTGATAACCGAGCGGGGCTGCTGTTCCAATCGTCGGCGCGGATCCTTGGTGAGAGGGTGCCCCCGAATTAATTCCACGAAAAAACGGGAGTCCGACGTCGGTGGCTCAGGGTGGTCCGGGTCGTAGGCCAAGAAGGTCCGTAGGGCGTCGTTGTGTTCATGGGCGGCACGTCGTTGGGCCCGCACTCGAGCGGCCTTACCGGGGCGGCGTCGTTCTAGCCGGCATAAGCGGCGGCAGTGGCCAGAGCCCATCGGTGTCTTCGATCTTGACCCCGAGCAGGGTTCCAAGGCCCGAGACCCGTTCTACCCCAGGTGTCAGGTAGTTCGAACCCAAGCAGGGTTCCGAACACTATCCCCTGGAGCCGGTTGGCTGTCACTGTTTAAACCAAAAAAATTCTAACGTTCGTTACCTAATCCTGAAAAGGACAAGCTAACTTATGTCTTATTCTATTACGTAAAATTTGCCCTGAAAAGGGAAGATTGGTGTACTTATGGAGGGTTTGCAGAGCAAAGTAAACGGCTGTGGTCCTCTCTGATCCTTTCGCTTTATTCTCGTAATATTCCCTATGGGGGAAAGGCCCAGGTGCTGTTCAGGCTGGCGGTGATGTTCACTCCGGCGAACAATTAGGTGTAGCGGTTGTCCGATGGTCGTTGGGTACGTAGTCCTTCCCAAGGTAGGCAGCGGTTCAGCGTCAGGAGACGTGAGGTGTGGTCACGTCTGAGTCCGAGAGAGTTCTGTTTCGAGTCAGGGAAAACGAGCAGTACTTATGCGCCTCTGCCGAGTCGCATCCGCGGTTTCCCTTTCCCACAAGGCGGAAGCCAATCGGCGCTCGAGATACCCCCACTCAGGCGCGCGCATGCGCTGTGTAGTGGAGCGGGTGTTAGTCGAGCGAGATCCGTGCAGCGCGACGGGCGAGTCCTGGGACCTGGATACCAACCAAAATGCCTGACCAAATGCCATGTGCCCTTCCCCGATACATAATAATTAAATAGTATTATAATATAGTACTATCCTAATAAAATAAAAATGAGAATAATAATATAGTAAATATAAAAGGTTAATAGTATAATATAATAATATTATAACGGAATAATATTATAATATAATAATAATATAAAGTAAAGGCAAATATAAAACATGGTAAATGAAAAAAAGGAAAAGTTAACATAGGCCGCTTCTGCAGCCGTGCAGATGGTTTGGTGCTGACGTCACGGGTTTTTCCCATTCGCGCGCCAGACGCTTTTTGGGTTTTCCCCCACAGCGTTGTCGCCACTCGGGACAATAGGGTCTTGGGCCCTTCTAAATGTGTTCATTCTTCGAGTTAGAATGTTTGTGTTGATTGCCTTACCTTTGCAGGTAATGTTTGCAACACAACCATTCCAAGCTCGAAGACAGTGAATATAATAGATGTTACTGGGACATTAAGTGCCACGTCCACAGATATTCACAGAATGCCCTACAAATAACCATAAATATCCCCTAAACATTCTCAGGATGTAAAAAGTTCCTTCTTTTAGGATATTTGTTTGAATATTTATAATATATCCCTGAGATATCCCAGATATATATAGATCCAACTGGGACGTTATTTGGATATCCATAGAATATCTTGTGATGAACGAGCTTACTAATTAGCTGATGAACTTATTCTTGTATTATTTACATGTAATACTGACATGAAAAACTACAAAAAAATATATGGTTTAACCTTAATTTGATTTTTCTACTGGGGTGCGTTAACTTGATTTTCACTCTTACTCAAAAAATTGTCTGTTTTAATTTTACCAAAAAAACCACTTTCACTCAAAAATGTTTAGTTTAACACAAAATTTTTCGCTTTAATTCACAAATATTTCACTTCCACTTAAAAATTTCCAATTTTAATTTTAAAAAATTGTATTTCAACCAGAATATTGTCACATTAAACTAAAAAATGTTCACTTTTTAATTATATTTTTGACAGCAATTTTATAATTTCACTGAAAGTATTTTGATTTTCATAAAAAAATTCATTATTACGGTTCCATACACCGTAGGTGTACCAACTGGACCCTGAAGGTTTCTCTCGTGTATCCGTCTCAGCTACGGAAGACGGGTTGTCCCCCCACCATAACTTCTACATTTATTAACGTAATAAGCCACCAATTCGGTACACATACTCATCTTTACGTGCAGATTACACAAAAAATATAGCAAACTTGATTGGTAAACATATTTGCGAACTAGGAGGGAAAGAATTTGATTTTTTTAAACAAATTGCAAAATGTGACCCTGTCTCCCCCCCTTAACTTCTATTTTTCTCAACGAAATGAGCTAAAATTCAGTAAACATACTCATCTTTACTTGCAGATTAAAGGAAATATATAGCGAACCTTATTGGCGACCATATTTGCGAACTAGAAAGGAAAGAAGTTAAAATTTTTCGAAAAAATTGCAAAAAAATGATTATGTACCCTCTTAACTTATACATTTCTAAACATAGTCGGCTAAAATTTGTTAAACATATGTATTTTTAACGAGGTTCTATCGCTTGACGCAGCTAGTCAAAACAGTGAACAATATTGAATAATTTGATTAACTTGGTAACGTAAAACGTTTGGCAACGCCAAATTATATTTAACCTGTAATAAATATTATCATTTGAATTTCGCGCTTAAATTTAATGTGCATAGTTCATGTAGTGTTGCCAAACGTTATAAATGTTGTTTATATTATCAGAAGGAACGTAAATTTGTTTATAAATTGATTTATGATCTATTGTAAACATCACAGACACCTATTGGCAATTGTTTTAACAGATATGTGATTATTGAAAAACGGTTTTGTAAAAAAAATTTATATCAATATCTGTTCATTTAATACCTTGCACTGTGTAAATATAAATGTCAAACTATTGAATTCCCATAAGACTCAATGTTACATCTTGAAAATAAAAAAGGTTTATAACTTTTTCATAGGTACCTAGAGGTCTCAAAAATTTATCCACACCTTTATATTAACTTTATCTAGCTGCACATCAAGTTTTATCAAAATCTGTTCGTTAATTCAATTATCGATAGAACCTCCTTAAGTAAAGATTACATGAAAAATATAGCGGACTGTTTTTCCATGATATGTATACTATTAATCTCTTTATCCTCAATATATATCATTCATATTAATAAAAAAATGTTATTAAATATAAACGCACTATGAAGTTTTTTTTAAAAACTTCATGTATCGGATATTTTTTGGCACTTATTCTAGAGGTATTTTTAATAGAATAGATTGTTAATTTTTTTACAATATTTTGGAAACATTACATTTTGTTTTAATATGCACTGTGGGGCAGAATGGGGTACCTAAGTGTAGGACATACCGGATGCTACGCCGATTCATTCAACTATTCATTCAATAAGAATAAAAAATTTGTGATAAAAGCTTAAAATTCTTTAAGTGAAAGTAAAAATATTTTTTATTGAAAGTGGAAATAATTTAGGTGTAATTTAAAGTGCCAATTTTTTTGTGAAATTCAAAGTAAAATTATTCTTACTGCAATTAAGAGTTTAAAATTTTTTTGGTAAAATTAAAAGTAAACATTTTACACGTAAAAGTTAAACATTTTTTTGAGTAAAAGTGAAAGTAACGTAAACACTTTTTTAAAATTGCAAACAATTAAAATTAAGAATATTTTTGTCTGACAGTCAGTTGAATTTACTACAGACATTCAAACCTTTAGAAAAAATTAGAATGTCTGACCTAAACGTATTTTTACTACTGACTTTCGATATATTTTTGTTTGATTCAAAATCCACTTTGCTACTTACACGAAACTCAACAATACATTTTAGGGTCTGATATAAAATAATTTTTTGTCCTACCTGGACGGAAAGTATGTCAGTTTGCACCCGCTCCTTTCGTTCTAACGGGTATAAAGTAAAACATTTTACGTTACTTTATATTTTTTCACGTAATATACCTGATTTCGTATACCAATGTGATTACAACTCTGCACGGAGAGAAAAGTTATAGTTAATTCTACTTAACATGTTTAGTAAGTCAGTATGTAGTAATAATAACTGAATATTCAGTTACATTTAAAAAACATCATTTAGTTTCGTTTTGTCGATTTTACTAAACAGTGTTGTCGAAGACACTGAATGCTTAGTTAAAGTCACAGAACACTGCGCAGTACACTGTTTTTTCAAAATGACGGAATTGTGAAAAGTGTTTATTTTGAGGTTAGAAATTGAACGAATCGCTTTTAAAAGGAATAGCGACAAGGCGCCAACTCTTGACTTTCTACTACTAATTTATTGCAAAATTAAATGTATATTTTACTAAACAGTTAAGCCCATTTGACCCCCACAGCACCGAAATTTTCCTAAATATTTATTAAATATTTACTTGTAATATTCGGCATATTTAACTGAAAAGTTTAGTGAAAATTGTGTAAAGATTTATATGTCCCGATTAAATAAGTGTTTAGCGCGAAACTTTCCTGAACATTTCAATGAAATCTTCGTATAATTATAATTATAATTAAGCGAAAATCTTCAGGAAATGTTCACACTAAACACTTATTTAATCGGGCCATATAAATCTTTACACAATTTTCACTAAACATTGCAATTAGATATTCCGAATATTGCAAGTAAATATTTAATAAATTTTTAGGAAAGTTTCGGTGCTGAGGGGGGACTTTCTGTGCAGTTGAATTAACTTTTTCCTGAGTAGTTACAATGACTAAACATCTGTTTAGTAAATCATACTACCAGTTTAGTCAGTCCAAAATCGACTATTCTGTTTAGTACATTTAACTGCGCAATGAGTTGATTAATCACCACCTGTGATTAGTGTAATAATTCGTTATTAAAGTATCTTAACCATCAGAATGGCGTTTCACCACAATCCAAATGAAGATTAATAAAAAGTAATCACCGATTAAACTAATTATCCAAATTTGACTCGTTTAACAACTTAAACAGCGATCATGGAGTAGTATAAGGAGACCTAACGCCCGTGAAAATCCGCGTGAAACGTGGCCGCACTTAATGACGGTAATTCCTCTAGGCTCACTAACATCGATTGAAGCTCCTCTCGTGGAGGAAAATATCACTATATTTGAATACAAAATAAGTTGATGTCCTATTCACATATGTACCTTGACAAAAAAGTACTTATATAGAAACAGTAATAAAAATGTCATATTTATTTAAGTCTTATTATAAATTTAATTTAAAATATTAAATTTATATTAAAATTATATTGAATTTATATGTAATGTATTTTATGTGTCCATTATATTATATGCATAATATGCTATGTATATATTTTATAGTTATTTTTAAAAAAAAACCTAATCTGTTTGTTCACAATCTGAACCTTCTCCTGACATCACAGTTCCTAGAACTATATATATCAAAGCGTAATACCAAAGATAATTTTATTTACTTGCAGGCTGTTATGGTACTTCAAAATTTAAGTACCCTCAAAATTTAAGTCAATTTGGAGGGCAGTTTTGAACAGAACGTCAAAATTTCACAACCAATTTCCGCTGCCCTCCAAATTTAGGACACTTTGGAGGCAGTTCTGACCTAAACAGAAAAAATTGACAAACAATTCTGTGGAAGAAATGCATAACAGCATAACTGACATTTTTATCAAATTTGAGATAACATCAGATTTGTATATATTTAATATTGCACTTCAAAGTTCAATAGCTGAAAAATCATTAAAATGGTTTTTAATGTAGAAAATAATGGAAAACATAATCGCATAATTGCGTTTTTGACAAAAGGAGACCTGCATAATAACATAACTGCATTCAGTTTAAAAAACAATTGACATAATTAAAAATAAAAATAACCTTTAAGAATTAAAACAATACGAATTTTGTAATGAAATATTTTTAGTAAAATACATTTTTTGTATTTTAAATTAAATATGTTTATTTTAATTAAACTGGAACAAATTTTTTATAACATAAATTGTGCATTTAATTATGTACTTATTTTTAAGGCTATTTCTATTCTAAAAAATGTTGGAAAGTTTTTCAAAAATAAATTGACAAATTCAGTAAAGTACATTTCTTTTCTCGTTTTAATAAATTAAAAACATTTTATAAAAAAATAAACTCTTATAACTAAATAAACTCTTATAATTTTTTCTAACGAATTAATAGTTTAATTTGTGTTTGTGTGAACAAATCTTATTATTATGACAAATTAAAGCAAAATAAATTGTGACATTAAAAGTGTCTGAAGTTGGATTCATATACAAACTGAACTTGCATAAGTGCAATAAAACTCATGATTCCGATGAAAAATTTTCAAAATTTATACCATATCGTGTGTTTTATTAAATGTTATAAACGAATTTTGAAAATATATTAAATAATAATACTAAATGCAAAACACCGAACAAATCTGTTGATTTTCTGAACTGACAGAAGTGAGAGAACATTAAAATTAATTTATCTCGAAATCATGACAAATGCAGTTATGCTGTTATGCCTTTCTTCCACAGAATTTCTTCTACTGTCAAAATTTATGTCAATTTTTAGGGCAGTATAGACTTAAACGTCTAAAGTTGACAAACAATTCATGATACTCTAAAAATTTAAATAAATTTTGAGGGCAGTTTTGAACTGAACGTCAAAATTTGACAACCAATTTCCGCTGCCCTCAAAATTTAGGACACTTTGGGGGCAGTTCTGACCTAAACATAAAAAATTGACTAACAATTTCTGCTACTGTCAAAATTTATGTCAATTTTTAGGGCAGTATAGACTTAAACGTCTAAAGTTGACAAACAATTCATGCTACTCTAAAAATTTAGGACACTTTGGGGGCAGTTCTGACCTAAACATAAAAAATTGACTAACAATTTCTGCTACTGTCAAAATTTATGTCAATTTTTAGGGCAGTATAGACTTAAACGTCTAAAGTTGACAAACAATTCATGCTACTCTAAAAATTTAAATAAATTTTGAGGGCAGTTTTGAACTGAACGTCAAAATTTAACAACCAATTTCCGCTGCCCTCAAAATTTAGGACACTTTGGGGGCAGTTCTGACCTAAACATAAAAAATTGACTAACAA
Source organism: Leptopilina myrica (nomen nudum) (assembly GCA_032872475.1). Lineage (NCBI taxonomy): Eukaryota > Metazoa > Arthropoda > Insecta > Hymenoptera > Figitidae > Leptopilina > Leptopilina myrica (nomen nudum). The sequence goes on from CM065467.1 coordinate 13,784,800, forward strand.
TTTCTGCTACTGTCAAAATTTATGTCAATTTTTAGGGCAGTATAGACTTAAACGTCTAAAGTTGACAAACAATTCATGCTACTCTAAAAATTTAGGACACTTTGGGGGCATTTCTGACCTAAACATAAAAAATTGACTAACAATTTCTGCTACTGTCAAAATTTATGTCAATTTTTAGGGCAGTATAGACTTAAACGTCTAAAGTTGACAAACAATTCATGCTACTCTAAAAATTTAGGACACTTTGGGGGCAGTTCTGACCTAAACATAAAAAATTGACTAACAATTTCTGCTACTGTCAAAATTTATGTCAATTTTTAGGGCAGTATAGACTTAAACGTCTAAAGTTGACAAACAATTCATGCTACTCTAAAAATTTAGGACACTTTGGGGGCAGTTCTGACCTAAACATAAAAAATTGACTAACAATTTCTGCTACTGTCAAAATTTATGTCAATTTTTAGGGCAGTATAGACTTAAACGTCTAAAGTTGACAAACAATTCATGCTACTCTAAAAATTTAAATAAATTTTGAGGGCAGTTTTGAACTGAACGTCAAAATTTAACAACCAATTTCCGCTGCCCTCAAAATTTAGGACACTTTGGGGGCAGTTCTGACCTAAACATAAAAAATTGACTAACAATTTCTGCTACTGTCAAAATTTATGTCAATTTTTAGGGCAGTATAGACTTAAACGTCTAAAGTTGACAAACAATTCATGCTACTCTAAAAATTTAGGACACTTTGGGGGCATTTCTGACCTAAACATAAAAAATTGACTAACAATTTCTGCTACTGTCAAAATTTATGTCAATTTTTAGGGCAGTATAGACTTAAACGTCTAAAGTTGACAAACAATTCATGCTACTCTAAAAAATTTAGGACACTTTGGGGGCAGTTCTGACCTAAACATAAAAAATTGACTAACAATTTCTGCTACTGTCAAAATTTATGTCAATTTTTAGGGCAGTATAGACTTAAACGTCTAAAGTTGACAAACAATTCATGCTACTCTAAAAATTTAGGACACTTTGGGGGCAGTTCTGACCTAAACATAAAAAATTGACTAACAATTTCTGCTACTGTCAAAATTTATGTCAATTTTTAGGGCAGTATAGACTTAAACGTCTAAAGTTGACAAACAATTTATGCTACTCTAAAAATTTAAATCAATTTTGAGGGCAGTTTTGAACTGAACGTCAAAATTTAACAACCAATTTCCGCTGCCCTCAAAATTTAGGACACTTTGGGGGCAGTTCTGACCTAAACATAAAAAATTGACTAACAATTTCTGCTACTGTCAAAATTTATGTCAATTTTTAGGGCAGTATAGACTTAAACGTCTAAAGTTGACAAACAATTCATGCTACTCTAAAAATTTAGGACACTTTGGGGGCAGTTCTGACCTAAACATAAAAAATTGACTAACAATTTCTGCTACTGTCAAAATTTATGTCAATTTTTAGGGCAGTATAGACTTAAACGTCTAAAGTTGACAAACAATTCATGATACTCTAAAAATTTAAATAAATTTTGAGGGCAGTTTTGAACTGAACGTCAAAATTTGACAACCAATTTCCGCTGCCCTCAAAATTTAGGACACTTTGGGGCAGTTCTGACCTAAACATAAAAAATTGACTAACAATTTCTGCTACTGTCAAAATTTATGTCAATTTTTAGGGCAGTATAGACTTAAACGTCTAAAGTTGACAAACAATTCATGCTACTCTAAAAATTTAGGACACTTTGGGGGCAGTTCTGACCTAAACATAAAAAATTGACTAACAATTTCTGCTACTGTCAAAATTTATGTCAATTTTTAGGGCAGTATAGACTTAAACGTCTAAAGTTGACAAACAATTCATGCTACTCTAAAAATTTAAATAAATTTTGAGGGCAGTTTTGAACTGAACGTCAAAATTTAACAACCAATTTCCGCTGCCCTCAAAATTTAGGACACTTTGGGGGCAGTTCTGACCTAAACATAAAAAATTGACTAACAATTTCTGCTACTGTCAAAATTTATGTCAATTTTTAGGGCAGTATAGACTTAAACGTCTAAAGTTGACAAACAATTCATGCTACTCTAAAAATTTAGGACACTTTGGGGGCATTTCTGACCTAAACATAAAAAATTGACTAACAATTTCTGCTACTGTCAAAATTTATGTCAATTTTTAGGGCAGTATAGACTTAAACGTCTAAAGTTGACAAACAATTCATGCTACTCTAAAAATTTAGGACACTTTGGGGGCAGTTCTGACCTAAACATAAAAAATTGACTAACAATTTCTGCTACTGTCAAAATTTATGTCAATTTTTAGGGCAGTATAGACTTAAACGTCTAAAGTTGACAAACAATTCATGCTACTCTAAAAATTTAGGACACTTTGGGGGCAGTTCTGACCTAAACATAAAAAATTGACTAACAATTTCTGCTACTGTCAAAATTTATGTCAATTTTTAGGGCAGTATAGACTTAAACGTCTAAAGTTGACAAACAATTCATGATACTCTAAAAATTTAAATAAATTTTGAGGGCAGTTTTGAACTGAACGTCAAAATTTAACAACCAATTTCCGCTGCCCTCAAAATTTAGGACACTTTGGGGGCAGTTCTGACCTAAACATAAAAAATTGACTAACAATTTCTGCTACTGTCAAAATTTATGTCAATTTTTAGGGCAGTATAGACTTAAACGTCTAAAGTTGACAAACAATTCATGCTACTCTAAAAATTTAGGACACTTTGGGGCAGTTCTGACCTAAACATAAAAAATTGACTAACAATTTCTGCTACTGTCAAAATTTATGTCAATTTTTAGGGCAGTATAGACTTAAACGTCTAAAGTTGACAAACAATTCATGCTACTCTAAAAATTTAGGACACTTTGGGGGCAGTTCTGACCTAAACATAAAAAATTGACTAACAATTTCTGCTACTGTCAAAATTTATGTCAATTTTTAGGGCAGTATAGACTTAAACGTCTAAAGTTGACAAACAATTCATGCTACTCTAAAAATTTAAATAAATTTTGAGGGCAGTTTTGAACTGAACGTCAAAATTTAACAACCAATTTCCGCTGCCCTCAAAATTTAGGACACTTTGGGGGCAGTTCTGACCTAAACATAAAAAATTGACTAACAATTTCTGCTACTGTCAAAATTTATGTCAATTTTTAGGGCAGTATAGACTTAAACGTCTAAAGTTGACAAACAATTCATGCTACTCTAAAAATTTAGGACACTTTGGGGGCAGTTCTGACCTAAACATAAAAAATTGACTAACAATTTCTGCTACTGTCAAAATTTATGTCAATTTTTAGGGCAGTATAGACTTAAACGTCTAAAGTTGACAAACAATTTATGCTACTCTAAAAATTTAAATCAATTTTGAGGGCAGTTTTGAACTGAACGTCAAAATTTAACAACCAATTTCCGCTGCCCTCAAAATTTAGGACACTTTGGGGGCAGTTCTGACCTAAACATAAAAAATTGACTAACAATTTCTGCTACTGTCAAAATTTATGTCAATTTTTAGGGCAGTATAGACTTAAACGTCTAAAGTTGACAAACAATTCATGCTACTCTAAAAATTTAGGACACTTTGGGGGCAGTTCTGACCTAAACATAAAAAATTGACTAACAATTTCTGCTACTGTCAAAATTTATGTCAATTTTTAGGGCAGTATAGACTTAAACGTCTAAAGTTGACAAACAATTCATGATACTCTAAAAATTTAAATAAATTTTGAGGGCAGTTTTGAACTGAACGTCAAAATTTGACAACCAATTTCCGCTGCCCTCAAAATTTAGGACACTTTGGGGGCAGTTCTGACCTAAACATAAAAAATTGACTAACAATTTCTGCTACTGTCAAAATTTATGTCAATTTTTAGGGCAGTATAGACTTAAACGTCTAAAGTTGACAAACAATTTATGCTACTCTAAAAATTTAAATCAATTTTGAGGGCAGTTTTGAACTGAACGTCAAAATTTAACAACCAATTTCCGCTGCCCTCAAAATTTAGGACACTTTGGGGGCAGTTCTGACCTAAACATAAAAAATTGACTAACAATTTCTGCTACTGTCAAAATTTATGTCAATTTTTAGGGCAGTATAGACTTAAACGTCTAAAGTTGACAAACAATTCATGCTACTCTAAAAATTTAGGACACTTTGGGGGCAGTTCTGACCTAAACATAAAAAATTGACTAACAATTTCTGCTACTGTCAAAATTTATGTCAATTTTTAGGGCAGTATAGACTTAAACGTCTAAAGTTGACAAACAATTTATGCTACTCTAAAAATTTAAATCAATTTTGAGGCAGTTTTGAACTGAACGTCAAAATTTGACAACCAATTTCCGCTGCCCTCAAAATTTAGGACACTTTGGGGCAGTTCTGACCTAAACATAAAAAATTGACAAACAATTTCTGCTACTGTCAAAATTTATGTCAATTTTTAGGGCAGTATAGACTTAAACGTCTAAAGGTGACAAACAATTTATGCTACCCTAAAAATTTAGGTCAATTTTGAGGGCAGATTGGACCTAGACGTTAAAATTTGACAATTTCTGCTACTCTCAAAATTTAGGTCAATTTTGAGAGAAGTTTTGACCTAAATGTCAAAAATTGACAAATAATTTCTGCTATTATCAAAATTTAGGTCGATTTTGAGGGCAGCATTGACCTAAATGTCAAAAATTGACTAATAATTTCTGCTGTTCTCAAAATTTAGGTCGATTTTGAGGGCAGAATTGACCTAAACGTCAATACTGACTTACAATAAATGTAAAGTATATATACGAGAAGAGATGTAGTTTATTGAATATCGAGGCGCATGAGTAGACCCTAAAACTTATTTTAGAGAATTTTCAGTTGTTACAATTTTATTAGACATAATCATCTTTTAGCCGAATCTCAATTAAACAGAAGTTATGTTTAATAAAATTAAAAATTTATTTAATTTTTATTTAACCGAATTTTTATTTACAAGAATTTTCATTTTTCAGAATGTTCAATTAATATATTTTTAATTTAACCGACTTTTTATTTTAAAGAATCATTATTTTAATAAAGTTTTATTTACCAGAATTCTTATTAAACGAAATTCTACACTGAGAGAAGTCCGGGAATTAATACGTCCCTTGCAAGGCTTGAGTGATCATTTTGAATGTTCTTATGTGAATCTTCGATCGGGACGTCTCAAGCCCCGATAAAAAACGTGGAACGTCCCGAAGCGGGATTACTTACAACTTTTAGTGTCGGCCATGAGTTGTCTCTCACATGCGGAAACAATGTTTGACCGATTCGGGGTGTCTGAGCCCTAGATTTGAGACATCTCAAATGCGACAAGCAGAGTAGCTTATAGCGACGTCTAGCGGGAACTATTAAGTCCTGGACTTCTCTCAGTGTAAATAATCTGAATTTTTAAATGTCAGAATTCCCATTTCAGCCAATTTTCATTTTTACGAATGGCCATTTGTAAGATTTCTTAAAAAGCTGAATGCTCATTTGGAAGAAATTACAAATGGCTGAATTATTTCAGCGCGAGTTTTAAAATTGACCAATCTGAATGAATTAAAAACTTTTTGATTAGTTGATTTTAAACTTCGCGCTAAAATATTTCTTCCATTTGTAAGTTCTTTCAAATGAGCATTCGGCGTTTTAAGAAATCTTACAAATGACCATTCGTGAAAATGAAAATTGTCTGAAATGGGAATTCTGACATTTAAAAATTCAGATTATTTAGAATTTCGTTTAATAAGAATTCTGGTAAATAAAACTTTATTAAAATAATGATTCTTTAAAATAAAAAGTTGGTTAAATTAAAAATATATTAATTGAACATTCTGAAAAATGAAAATTCTTGTAAATAAAAATTCGGTTAAATAGAAATTAAATTCATTTTTAATTTTATTAAACATAACTTCTGTTTCATTGAGATTCGGCTAAAAGATGATTATGTCTAATAAAATTGTAACAACTGAAAATTCTCTAAAATAAGTTTTAGGGTCTACTCATGCGCCTCTGAATATCCTATTGTTTTAACGTGGACTGACATCATTGGGAAATTTATAGTGTCGTTTTTGGGTTAGGTTTTGTGTATTATACTTACACTGTAAAAAGTCTTAAAAATATTACATAGTTTAAAAGTTTCATATTTTACAGACAATGGTAAAAATACTGCATTAATTAAGGTTATGTTGTCACATTAAATGTAGGACTTTTCAATTTTTAATAAAATGTGACACTTTTAAACCGCAATAGTTTTAGAATTTTTTACGGTGTAATCATGTATTTTGTTGCACATAACCTTACCTAAGGGATGGGAATTATGCAAAAAAGGAAAATTGCTGCAGAAAAAGAACAAAAATTTAAACAGATACTTTGTAAAACTTCAAAAATAAGCAATTATTTTATTGATTACAAAATTCCTAAACCTGCGAATATCGATAAACCAACTACTACTTCAAGTTCAACTATTTCTCAATTTGATGAAACTGAATAAAAAATTGATGCCACTAACAACAGAAATCCTGAAGTCAAAAGTAGTGAACAACCATCTACTACTTCTTCCAGTTCAAATATTTCAAAATTTGATGAAGTTGAAATAAGATTGGCAACCACTGCACACTTAGAGAAGATATTAGATATTCTAATTTTACGAGTGATATAGATCTTTGGAAAGAACCTTTCACAGACGACATAATTAACATTTGGATTAAAAAGGTTCAACTGAATTACAAAACTGCGACGAGGAAACTATTTCTTAATTTTCTGCTACTCAGACCATCTACCGGAAAAATATATTGTTTCTTATGCAAATTATTGTCAACTTCAACGTATGTAGCATTAGGTAAAGAAGGCTACTGTGATTGGAAACATGCATCGCAACGTGTACGTCAACATGAACTGTCGAAGAATCACTTAAATTTAGTTAAAGTTTTTTCAACGCGTTTAAATGAAGTAATTTTATTGACCGTAAACTTCAAGAACAAGTAAGTATTTACTTCTAAATTGTTGAGTGCCATGTGTTGATAAAATATAGAACCACAAAGTTTAATTTATTGATCAAAATTTTCTTGCTTAGTAGCTTTCATTATAAATCCGAATTTTCATTAAATAAAATTTTTAAAAGCTTGCTCTAACGAAACTTTAAATAGTAGGTAACGATAACAAACATTTTTGGTTCTATAACAATCTAATTTTTATGTGTAATAAATTATGAGCAATGCTAATAACATAACAATTTACAATAACTGGGTTATTAGGCCTCTGAAGTAGCTGAATATTGGCGAGAAGTCCTTAAAAGAGTTGTAAGCACCGTTACATTTATTGCTGAGCACAGACTAACTTTCGAGGTCTTGATGAAATTATTGGTTCGCCAAATAATGGAAATTTTATGGGAATTATGGAATTAATTTCTCAGTTTGATCCTTTCTTGCTGCTTATATGAAAGAATATGGAAATAAAGGAAGTGGCCACATAAGTTATTTATCGTCAACAGTAGTCGAAGACCTCATTTTCCTTATGGGCAAAGAAGTATTGCGTGAAATATTCGCTCGCTATTCTATATCAGTTGATTCTACCGGCAAAGATATGGCTCAAACTCTTCTAGAGTTTTTAAGTAAACAAAGTTTGAATATAATGGACTGTCGAAGTCAGTCTTTTGATAATGCAGCAAATATAAGTGGCAAATATAAAGCTACGAAGGCTTTAATAAAGGTGGAAAATCCTCTAGCTGAACATCTTCCATGCTTTACTTATTCATTGAATTTAGTAGGAAAATCAACTGCTAATACGTGACTTGATGCAGTTCTTTTTTTAGCTTTGTCCAAGAACTTTTTGTATTTTTCACCAATTCGACTGCACGACATAAAATCTTAATTGAGAAATCATCCTCTTCGAAAACAAAGGATAACTTCTATACTTTAAAGAAATTAAGCGATACTAGATGGTCATGTCGGCCGATGCCACTAAATCTCTGACTTATGGCTATAAACCTATTCAAGATTCATTAGCTCAAATTTATGATGAAGTTGAACAAAAAAGTATCGAAAAGAGATGCATTCGAAACGTACGAAATAGCGGGTAAAGAATTATCTAATACTGAAGAGTATCAATCTGTACGTGTGAGAAGACCAAGTGTGAAGCTCTGACCTCTTGATTATGGAGAAACACCTGCAGTTCAATTATCGCCGAGAGATAAATTTCGAACCGAATGTTTTCTTCCGGTTATTGACCAATTAAATTTGGCATTGGCTGAACGAATGATGGCTTATGAGGCTATTTGTGAAAGATTCGGGTTCTTGGCCGAATTAAATGATATAGAACCTTGCCAATTATAATTAAAAGCAAATAATCTTGTAGACGCCTATCTTGAAGATCTCGAACGGAATCTGACAAATGAACTTGTTCACCTTGTGGCTTTTTCTAAGCAATATGAAAAAAGGGAGGGAGCATCTATAGAAGTATTCCTTTATCGATTAATTTTAGAAAATAATTTTAAATCATCATTTTGCAATGGAAAAATAGCTCTTCGCATATACCTGACCTTAATGGTGACCAATTGCAGTCAAATTACATATGATTTTGCCAAAGAAAAATCACGTAAAGTTCATCTTTGATTGATATAAGAAGTAAAAAAATAAAAAATCACTAATTATTTTATAATTTTATATGTACATATTTTATATTTTTTTATTTTTTACATTTTTCTTTTAAATAATTATAATTTAATATTTCCTTACATTAAACAAAATTTTAGAAAGGGCCTCCACATAAATTTGGCCCTGGGGCCTCCACAACTGTAAATTCGGCCCTGCTCCTTATACTACTCCATGACAGTGATTTAACAGAAGAGAGAGAGAGAGAGAGAAAAAAATTCAAGAGTGTGTTAAATATCCAATCAGATTTTACCAACTCGGAAAAAGTTGTAGTTAAATAATTATGTTTATCTTTTAATCGACATTCAAAATAAAAGTAATTTCCATTCCGTTCCACGAAATTTGATAACACATTTTTAATCACTGGTTACATAATCCCATGTACTTAATTCTCAAGAACCCATATATTTTTACTGAGACCAATTGTGATTGGCTATTCAAAATATTCATGCTAGACAGCTAGAAGAAGTTGCATCATTGGTGAAATCGCGTGGTTTCTGTAAAAATATAAAAAGAAAAATCTGTTTCGTATTCTTATTGAAAAGTACAAAAAGATGTAAATAATCTCGCTATAATAAAAAATTGGTTCAATAATTCTTTCATCATTTCTTTTAACTTAGTAGTAGCATGCTCCAATTAATGTCGAATTTCCTGCAATATATTTTGCACTAATACTTTTGTTAAACGAAAGCGCACAACAAAATCTACATCGTCTAAAATATCAAAATAGTGTGGTCTTTCGTGAATAATTTTTGGTCGTCGATAAACAACCATTTCATCTTCGGAAGATGATTACAAAATTTCATCGTAAAACTCGACCATTTCTAATGACTACAAACCTTTTCGATTTGAAGGTTATAATTTCCATGTCAATATCTTTGTATTAATCGCTGATTAACTTATTAAACGGTTAAATTTGAGAAATTAAGTTAAACGGTGATTACTTTCCTTTAATCACCACTAGAATTATGGTGGAACGCATTCTTATAATTTAGATTGTTTAATCAAGAACTATTACATTAATTAAAGATGGTGGAATAGTAGTAACTGTTAATCGTCGTTTAAAATATATTCCTAATTATTTAATCACGACATTAATTCTCGATGGTGAAATCGGCCCTAAGTCAATTATTACTAACAAACTAACTAATTAAGTCAGTTGCGAATTAACTTTGTTGCTAACTAACTTGCTAACTAGTTAACTTAGTTGCATATAAGTTACAAACTAAGTTCCTTAACTTATTTACTATAACTTGATTAGTAATTGATTTTTTAATTTAATTAAAAAATTAGTTAGATCGTTAGTTAGTAAGTTTGTTAATAACAATTGTTTTTAGTGAAGCTAAATTCGTCGAATTTGGACAAATCGTTGACTTGGTGTTTAATTTAAACTAAAATTTTATCCATATAATAAAAAATAACACAAAATGGTGTTTTTTCCAGTTTCTTATCAAAATTTCCTTTCTTGGGTTGACTCCGTTTCAATTCAGATAGGCTAAAATATGTAAGTCAAATAATAGTTTCCTATGGAAATATATTATTTTTCACACAATTTTAGACGACACGTATTTTGCCGTTTCGCAAAAAAATTATTTAACGATGTTAGGCGCATTTGAATTTTTAAAACTACGAAGTCTGATTTCAAGAAAAAGACGGTAAAAAATATTTCAATTGATGTATCTTTCTTGCAACTGTTTATAATGTAGTTGGTTTTTTGTCCCTAATTCCGGATTAAATGTTCTCTGAAGTCCCACAGGTTTAATTAAAAGTATTTTAAATTTAACAAAATGGCAGCTATCTTTCTAAAAAAATTAAAAGCAAATTTTCTCAAAAACCCAATAGTTTTTTTCTTTAAATTTTTTTTACTACTTTCTAGAAGTCTAAAGATTATTTTCTAATAAAATTTATTGGGGTCTCGCATCTTAAAGAGGAATAATAAATTTTTTGTTATTTCAAAAATGAAAAATCGAATTTTTTTTATATCAAGCGGAAGGTTTGACGTCAAGGTCTCCTAATAAAGCCGAGTGTAGGATAATGGAAAGGAGTTCGACAACCGTCACTCAAAGGAAGTACTGAAGGAGTGCGGATTAAAGCACATCACGACCCCACCGTACCACCCTCAGGGAATCCGGTTGAAAGGTCAAACCGAAAGTTTAAAACAATGATTTCAACTTTTATCGACTCGGACCACAGAAATTAGGTTTTACATCTGCATGAGTTAAGATATGCCATGAATACCGCCACACAAGCGTCAACAAAGGTATCACCAGCGTTTCTCAATTATGGTCGCCATCCAAGACCAGTCAAGAGTCTTCGACGAGTTGTAGAAATTCCAACTTCAGTCGTAAGAATTGATCCAGCGTTGTGGACTGATCCTTATGAAACGATTAGATGGACTTCGAGATATGGTTGCAAGAGTAGTCAATCAAGAGAGGACCAAACAAGCAGCGTATTACAATCGAGGCAGAAAGAATGTTACGTTTAGTATTGGAGATTTGGTGCTTTGGAGGACCCACAAATTATCCAGCGGTAGTCGTAAATTTGCAACGAAACTGGATCCAAATTTCGAAGGTCCGTTTGAAATTATTCGAATATTATCTCCCATCGTATATGTGTTACGAACGAGTGATAATTATCAAATTTCCAAGGTACACGTCTCAGAGCTGAAACGTTACATTCTACCACAAAATGTAAACAAGGATTAAATTCTATAAGGACGAGTATTTTTTTGTATGTTAAGTAACATTCGTTTATTTTTATTTTTCTAGCGTTACTAGCGTTAAATCAAAAGTAAATTTTTGAATTTTAATTTTTGTATTGCTTGTTTCCAACGTTTGGGTTTTTTTGTTTGGGCGAGTTTGTTACAGAAAAAGAATCAAAACAGCCACTGCATCAGGGGACTCAGGAGTTTTACGGAATAAATTGAGGAAAGCGGGGAATAAAAGGAATTTTGCGATGTCACTAGCAGTACTAAATATTCCATTAAACAATTCCGTCAACTTCATTCTTGGCCGTTCCAGTGGTTTCTTTCAACTACTCGGTACCACCAGTAGCATTACCGATTGCATTTTACTGTTGTTGGTCTAAGGATTTCAATACTACAGGACCAGAGTCGCTGTTGACCGTTGTAGAGGAACTGGGGCATTAGCCCAAGCACTTCGTGGACTGTCTGAGGAAACAATCAAATTTGACCAAGCGGTAATTTTTCGAGGAGAGACGTCGCACAAACCAGTGACTGTCGAGTTCATGATTCTGATCGTTTCGTACAACAAACTCGAGAGTTGGCTCGAGCACTACGCAGACTGTCGGAAGAAGCGATCAACTTGGTGATGCGGAAGTTCTTCGATCAACGACGTTCTACACATCAGGGATGATATTTTTTTGTTTAATTAGGTGCTATTAATAACTTTAGAGTTTGAGTTAAGTTTCAGTTCTTCTTTTAGGTTTTGTTCTTTTCTTTTATTTTAATTTTAGTTTAGGCGGCAGAACGGGGTAGTACCGGACAAGGGGGGGAATTGTGACAAAGTGATTCGTCACTGACACTGAAAAAGCACATGTGCTCGATCGCGCCTAAGAGCAGACGAAATTTAGAGACGCGGTTCGAGACGATGAGAGTGAATGAATATTGTGTTTTTGGACATTGTCGAGAGTGTGTTTTTAGACATTGTCGAGAGAAGATATTGTGTTTTTGGACTTTGTAGAGAGAGTACGTATAACGCCGTCATAGATTGAGAGTGTGTTTTTGAACAAAAAGAGAACAGAGACAAAGTTAAATTTTATTTTGTATTAAGAGAACAGCGAGAGTTTTGTGGACTTGCGAGAGAAATAAAGAAATTTGCATTGGATTACCAGCGTTTGCCTAATTCCCTTTGTTCCAAAATTGGTGAGTGCGAATTAACCTAAAATTTGGGTTTTAAACGATGCTTCACGCCATGTGCTTTCCATGAGTAAGAGAGTTTCAAATTTGTATCTTAGAGTTACGAGTAGTGTAAGAAATTATTTTGTTATTTTAGTAATTTGATAAAGAATTAAAATAACTAGAGCTCAACTGAACATTTATTTTGGAAATTCGTTCGTGAGAGACGTGAGTACCAATTGCTGATTGAACTGAAAGATTATTTGACCAATTAAAATTATTAATAGCAAATAATGTCTGAGGAAGTAATCGTTAATTTATTTTAAAGTAAAATTCTAGTTTTTATTAAATAAATTTGATTAGTGATTTTCCTTGGTCACGCATTAAAAACACCCAACAGTGTGTAAAAGTGATTTCAGTGCGTAAAAGTTATTTTTACGCACTGTTCTAAAAAGTAATATTTTACACACAGTTTTTCGTTTGTAATATTCAATTTTAGATGTTAGTGTTTCAAAAATAATTTTATCAGTGCAGTGAAATTCTGTAAAAAATTCAAAAGTCTCACATAAACGGATTGTCACTACTTATACATCAACCATCAAATTTCTTTTTTTACTCACTTCGTTAATGATTAGACTCTTTCGAATTTCCTAATTAGATTAGTGATTTCTCTACTCTATAAATGTGAATTGGTGTTTTTGTTGTAATTTTTCAGAGGCAATTACGCCGACAGTCTGAGTACACCCTACACAGCTGGACCGTCATGCAGCGATTGCAAACACCACTGTCGCATTGGCAAACTCTGCAAAAATGCCTGCCCATGGGCCGATCTTTGGGCGAATTGCCGTCAACTCTACGAAAGCCTGCCCGATTGGCTTTGTCACAGCGACACCGAACAGGGTTTGAAGCGTCAGCAATTTTGCCGCGCTACGTGTAAGTGTCGCGACAAAATCTACTGAAATAGTCAAAGAATTATACTCTCTGAAAATTTGAATATAGCTTAAAAATAACTGATTTAAAAGCTAAAAGTTAGTAACTAATTTCCAACAGAAATGTTTCTACTGATTATTTAATTAATAGCAACTGATTGTCAGTCAAAAATATAATTAAATAATTGATTCAATTCCTGAAATTTTACTAATTTATACTAATTGTTTAGATAAATGTGACTGATTGGCTGTTAAAAATAATTGATTGTTGGTTAAAAATATCTGATAGTTGAAAATACAGCGAATGCAAAGTGTTAGTGGTGTTAGAAGCAAAAAGTCCATCATTGGGATTTTGTCAGTTATAACTATGATTTTTAACTGATTCAAATTTAAGAGAGTACTGTATATGTATAAGAATATAAAAATGGGAGGCTGTGACTCGTTTAGAAGTGAGTAATCTTTTTCTTGCTTTTTCAAACGTGAAAATTACGAAAACTTCTCTAATAACAAAATTAAAAGCAAATAAATTCTAGAAACAATTAAAAACAAACAACTCTCTAAATCTAGATTAGTTAAATTTGACTGTTTTTTAAAAACTATTTTCAAGTTTAAATTCGATAAATCCAAATTTTGTCATTTCGAGAAATTGAAATAGATGACAATTCTCACATAACTATTAAAACAGAAAGGTTAGGTAGTCTATTTTACTAAACATTCAGTTTGGCGCCACTATCGGGGTAGTAAATTTTTTACTAAACGCGTTCTGTAAAATTGACGCATCTCTTCTCTTCGTGAAAAAATTTGATCACATCTGCTTTTGAACGTATGTGAATATGTGTGCTATAGATTTAATAGCATTTTTTTCTCAGTGCTGTTTTCTTGTGTATTAAGTTATTATTTAGCTTCCGTTGAACAATTTTATAGGGTAGTAGAAAATATGGGTATCATGAAATCGCAATAATCAACTCTTTCTATTTACCTCTAAATTTTTCAATTTTGCTAAAATTTAGGGGTAAATCGAAACAGTAGTTATTTCAGTTAAATAAAACATATTAAAAATAATAACGGCCTTAAACCTTGAAACTTAGATCACCCACAACAGGTTATAAGTATTTTCCGTTTGTCAATTAGCAGTACTATATATAGAAATATTACCTATTGCATAAAAAATTGAAAATCGAAGATGACACCCTTTCCCTTTTTTGCCTCGCATTTGAAAAAAATTAAGTGAAAATTCACATATTTATAATTATGTCTTATTAATACTGCAACAAAAATGAAACGTTAATTCACAGCGAATTATCTGGTAGTTATCCGCGATAAGTTCGGAAATTAACACTAATAATTTTAGATAGGTTATAGATGTAAATTTGCTCAAAAAAATAAGACAAATATTTGTTAAATAATAAAAATAATTTTATAATAAAAGAAAAAAATTTATTTTGCTCATTTTATTATTTGATTATTATTCTGCCCTACAACGGAACAAGACACATAAGCGACATTTTGGTGAAAAATAAGTTTTTGGTATCAATGGATTCGTAATCAAAAACTGCATCTAACTATTGTATTAAAAATGAAAAATTTAAATTATTTAATGTAAAAAATTAATATTGAAAATATTGAAATTCGCGAAAAATGAGAAATTGCAATGGAAAAAGACACATGAGGTACTTTGCGTAGTCCAGAATCTGCAAAAGGCATAAACTACGTCACAAAATACAGTGAGAAAATACACACAAAGTCGCTCGCGTTCTTTTTCCATTGTAAATGCTGCCGAGCTCGGCTTCGTTTACAACCGCATCCTCCATCTCTCCATGCTTTTTAAATGGGGAAATTACGCAAGCGACTTTTTGTTGTATTTGCACTAAAAAAAACTTCACAAGTGCATTTATTTTTAGAGATTGTTTAAAAAATAAATTTTTTATTGCAAAAATAGAAAAAGAACATGTGATTTACCCCATAGGCTTATTTTTAGTCATTAAAAATGAGTTATAAATAAAGTTCTTGGTGTAAACGGTCTTTCTCAAATATCTCCGTTCGTCCTATTTGTCGCTTATGTATCTTTTTTCATTGTAAGACAGTATTCTAATTCATTTTGGAAAGTTATGAATTTTGGAGAAAGTTTTTTTATTGTGAAAACAATTTAGAGGGACTGGGGATTGAACGCGGGTTTGACGGACGGAATCGAAAACATTTTTTTCCATTTATTTTTGTATCAAACTTTAAATACAGCTATACAAAAAAACGCAATCAACAAATAAAGAGCGTTTTAAAACAATAATGATAAAACAACTTTTCATCGTACAGACCAATATGGTCAACAACTCGACGAGACTTCACATACAGGCTTTCATACATACAAAAAAACTAACACACTATACAAAAAGGTTACATAAACAAATTCATGGCCCAGAATTAAAACTTATCTAGCCAGAAACACCGCACGGAGAAAAATTGGCCTTCACATATAAAAAAAGAAAGATCGGAGATCTGAGAGAAGGGGAATAATAAAAAAAAATTAAAAAACAATTAAAAGTTAATCATTGGTAACAAAAAATTATTATATTATTCTTTTTTTCCTGAGGAAAGGAAAAACAAAATGTGATTTGTCATTTGTAGAGGGGGAAAATATAAATGTCATGGTCATAAGAAAACAGGGATGAAATTTCCTATGACATGACATTAATTTAATTTAGCAGAATAAAAAAGTCTTTTATATTTAAAAAATGAATTTTTTGCTTTCTCTAACGCCCTCTCCACGTGTCCATCAAACTTCAATCTATTGTCAATTTGAATTTCTAAATATTTAACCGAATTCTTGTGCGTTATATAATCATTATCCCCATCTTGCGCCTTGATTTTGAATTCCCTCCATCCCTCTCTATTCTTTGTCGATAATTCTTCAATTAGCGGTCTAAAAAGAATGGTCTCATATTTTTCTGTATTACAGTTCAACCTCCACGCGCTAAAAAAGTTACAGACATTGTGACCTTCCAACTGCAATTGTTTCTGAGCTATTTTTATTTTCTTATTTGATATATATATATATATATATATATATGACCAAATCATCGGCGAATCCTATGCTTTTTCTTTGAGTATCAATATTAAAATCATACATCGTAAGTACTCCGCTCATGTATAAATTAAAAAGGAGGGGGGAATTCACATTTCCTTGTTGTAAGCCATTTATTAATATGTATACCTTACTATTGATTTTATTTGATAAACTTATATACATTTTCTTGTTTTTAATCATATTCCATGTTAATAATAAAAGATGATTTGGAATTTTTTGTTTTATTAAACGAAATAATAAACCTTCCAGCCATGCGGAGTCGAAAGCCTTCTCCAAGTCGATTAAACACGCCGCCGTGCATTTCTTCTCATACAGCGCTTCACCTATATCCGAAGTAAACTTCGCTACAGCGTGCACTGTTGACGTTTTTTTAAACCCAAACTGTTCATGTGGAAGCAAATTATTTATTTACACATAATTACATAAAGAATTATTTATTAAAATTTCGTGTAATTTTCCCAAATTTGGTAGCAAACTTATGGGGCGATAACTGTTAACCCTGCTTGGATCCTTGCCTTTTTTCAGCAGTGAAACCACCTTTGCAATTTTCCAATAGTCAGGAAAGTGACTATTATTTAAAAAATTATTAAATAAAATTAATAATGTTTTGACCAAATTATTCGGTAAATTTTTTAAAGCAATATTTGGAATGTTATCTAAACCAACAGATTTTTTATTATTTAATTTATTTAAATTTTTTTTAAGTTTGATGAAGCAGTAAAAATAATCGGGATCAGTATCAAATTTCGGTGCAACAGCAGTATTTTGGTCGTTAAATGAAATTAATTGTAATTGTGAGTCCCACTCCCTAATATTTTGGTGTAGCTCCTTGCAATTCAGTCACGATTATTTCTGTAATATCTTTCAAATATTTTTCAATTTCTACATTTTTTAAATTTATATTACTAGGGATGTTTAGTTTTACTTTTGTTAGTTTATCTTTAAATTTTTTCCAATTAGTTTTATTATAATTTAATGTATTGTTATGATTTTGGGTAAATAAAAATTTGTCCAAATCTACAATTTTGATACAGAGAAATAATGTTATCTGATCGCTATCGCCCCCCTTATTCTCAAGTCTATCATTTCTAATTATTTTATAATTTTTAAAATATAATTCATGTTTC
Organism: Leptopilina myrica (nomen nudum); assembly: GCA_032872475.1. Classification (NCBI taxonomy): domain Eukaryota; kingdom Metazoa; phylum Arthropoda; class Insecta; order Hymenoptera; family Figitidae; genus Leptopilina; species Leptopilina myrica (nomen nudum). Next base: position 13,802,467 of record CM065467.1, read on the forward strand.
GGTTTTAATTTAGATTCACTAATCATTGCTATATCAATTTTATTTTTCGTTAAAAAATTTAGTAAATTAAATCTTCGATTATTTGCCACCAAAGAATTAACATTTATAGATAAAATTTTTAACTTATTAATTGTGAAAATATTGAAGTTTGAATTTTTTTGTTTAATCGTATGATAATTGTTACAATCCATTTTTATGGTTTAATATTGAAAATAGTTGATCAATCCTTTGTGAGTTCCGTTGGATGCTGCCTTTGACCTCGCATAGCTGGTCAGATAAAAGTGTTTTTATTTGTCCCATAAAAGAATTTAATATCGAGTCAAAGATATTCCCTGTGTTAGTAATCTGCTTGATCGAAGGATGATTCGATGAAACGTCGCTTTCACGATGGGCTTTGTTTGAGATTGTGTTTTGGTCATTATCGATAATTACTATTTCGTCAATTTTATTTTGTTCGGCTCTATACAAGTGTCAAATATTGTTTTTATTGCGTTTGATTTTGTTACTTCGTTTGTCAATATAACATTTTTTTGTATTTTTAATAATTCATTTTTTTACAATTGATGAATAGGATATCTCAGGATTTGCTAATTTATATAACATTGCTTTCTTTTTTTCTTTGATTAAATTTAAATTTTGTTTTTTGAAATTGTAATTATTTTGAATTTCTAACAATGGACAACGCACAAAATGTAGAGAAATTGGCTTTCGGCCAAATTGGTTGAAACTTCAGGAAGATGTTCTTTGAGATGTTCTGAACAAATTATGTATGGGTCAATTTGCCCCTAAAAGAACATTTTTCGAGTTACAGAGGGTAAAAGTGAGGAAAATATAAAAACGTATAGTACTCACATTTTAGTCATTCTGAGGTGCTTTTGTGTAACTTTACTCATCTGATTAACTTTGAGTATCGGTGAAGTTTCGTCGAAGTAAAAATGACAGTAAAGAATGAGTAAGAGTAAAATAAATGCGATTTAAGAGTGAAGTAAACATCAGAATGACAGGATAGTAAGACATTTTTTTATTTAAGACAATAACAGAAGTTTTATTCTGTAACTTCACTTCACATTCATATCAAACACTCTTACATCTTAATTATATACTGTCACTAAAATATCATTTTATTCACTATTATCCTAATCTTACTACTATCCAGTCATTCTGACGTTTATTTCACTCTTAAATCGCATTTATTTTACTCTTACTCATTCTCCACTGTCATTTTTACTTCGAGTAAACATCACTGATACTCAAAGTTAATCAGATGAGTAAAGTTACACAAAAGCACCTCAGAATGTCTAAAATGTGAGTACTTTACGTTTTTATATTTTCCTTACTTTTACCCACTGTAACTCAAAAAATATTCTTTCAGGGTCAAATTGACGCATATATAATTTGTTCAGAACATCTCAAAGAATATCTTCCTGAAGTTTCAACCAATTTGGCCGAAAGCCAATTTCTCTACATTTTGTGCGTTGTCCTATGGACAACCTCTATATGAGGCTGGGTGAGCATAACTCTTACAATTCACGCAAAACATTTGTTTACCTGAATCCTCACTCTTATTTGAAATCAAACATTTACCCGGGCCATGATCTTGATTCACTTCACACAACTAAACTTCTATTACAATACTGGGCTGTGTGCCCTATTCTTTGACAGTTGTAACATTGCAATGCATTTTTATGCATTATCTTTTCCCACCATACTACTTGATTAGCCATTCTTGTTACACTTGTTAATTCGGAAACATTACTGTTAAAAAAATTTTTACGAGAAAGGCATCCCCACCCCGTCTAGCCCTAAAAAAGTTTTTAAATTTATTTTTTAATTTCTTTTACATTAACATTTTTAAAGCCGATCTTTTTAATTTCTGTGCGGATGTTCTCCTCGCAAAAATCACCTGAAATCCCTTTCAGAAGCCAAGAAAAAATCTTTTCTTCTTTAGGGATTCTTGTATGAAATTCAATATTATTTTCTTTAAGAATTTTAAAAGTTAATTTGTAGTCATTATAATTTTGGACATAAACAGCTAACTTATTGTTGTGTAAATTTTTAAAAATAAAATTTTGAGACTTTACAGTTTTTTCTAACATACCTGAAAGTAATGCTAATTTTGTATTTGTAATGATGAATAGTGGTAGATGTGTTTTGAACTTGCTTCTCGTTGGTATTGTTGCATTGTTGATATTTCTGTTGTTTCCATATCTTCGTTCCGCTGTTCGTTGATGTCTGATTCATTGAGGTTTGAAGATGAATTGTTTGAACAATCTTCTTTATGGTCTCTATCTTTATTCTTGAGGTCATCCTTCCTTGGATCAGTCTGCATAAATTGATCTGAGTTGATCTTGACCTTATTTTCCTCCTCCACAATGGAGAAATTGTCTAATATTGTCTCGACTGGTATAGTGTTTATTTTGTCATGTAATACACTGAGAGAAGTCCGGGAACTAATACGTCCCGTGCAAGGCTTGAGTGATCATTTTGAATGTTCTTATGTGAACCTTCGATCGGGACGTCTCAAGCCCCGATAAAAAACGTGGAACGTCCCGAAGCGGGATTACTTACAACTTTTAGTATCGGCCATGAGTTGTCTCTCACATGCGGGAACAATGTTTGACCGATTCGGGGTGTCTGAGCCCTAGATTCGAGACATCTCAAACGCGACAAGCAGAGTAGCTTATAGCGACGTCTAGCGGGAACTATAAAGCCCTGGACTTCTCTCAGTGTATAATGTTATTCAATTTTGCGTTTAAATTTAACTTGCTGTTTGAATTTATTTCCGATATTAATAGTTCTTTAAATGAAAATTCTGTTGTGTCCATATTTTCTTCATTACAGGAGTTTTCTGAGATTGCATTCTTGGGCACTGTATTTTTCCTTTTTTCAGCTTTCTGTATTGCACTTAATGATACCTTATGCGTTTTGTCTGTTGTTAACTCTTGTAGAATTTTATTTAGAGGGGCATTAGGATCTGCAGTAGATATAATATCTTTTATACTTTTGGCTAGATTAAGTTTATCTTTCCTTATTATTGTCTTCTTGGGAACGAAGCCCTGGTGACATTGCTTTTATTTGATTGCGACATAGTCGATATCAAATTAACCTTAGTTTTTGGCGTCAGTAATACACTTGCTGAAACGAAAGTGTACAGTGGTTCTCCTTTTGCTTTTATTAATATTTTTTCCACAGTATAGTAATGAAAATTTTGATGCACTCTCGCGATCACATTTACGAAGATACTAACACAAAAAATCGTAATCCATAGATAAAATCATAAAGTTTTTGAAATATTTGCAATGGAAAAAGACACATGAGGTACTTTGCGTAGTCCAGAATCTGCAAAAGGCATAAACTACGTCACAAAATACAGTGAGAAAATACACACAAAGTCGCTCGCGTTCTTTTTCCATTGTAAATGCTGCCGAGCTCGGCTTCGTTTACAACCGCATCCTCCATCTCTCCATGCTTTTTAAATGGGGAAATTACGCAAGCGACTTTTTGTTGTATTTGCACTAAAAAAAACTTCACAAGTGCATTTATTTTTAGAGATTGTTTAAAAAATAAATTTTTTATTGCAAAAATAGAAAAAGAACATGTGATTTACCCCATAGGCTTATTTTTAGTCATTAAAAATGAGTTATAAATAAAGTTCTTGATGTAAACGGTCTTTCTCAAATATCTCCGTTCGTCCTATTTGTCGCTTATGTATCTTTTTCCATTGTAAGGCAGTATGCTCCTCTACAATAATAATTATGTAAATTAGTTAGTCAGTGGGAGCTTTGACACGTGCTACCGTATGACACGGTTTCTCAATCGAGACTGGAATCGAAAACATTCAACCTAACCAACTGAGCTAAACGACCAACTACTGAAACAAAAAAAAATCTTTCTCTTAAGTTACATGTGATTTTATTGGTTGACAGAAGAACGGTAGGTTAATTTAAAAATCTTTTTCTTTATACGTACATGCAAAACCCTCGTTTGGCAACCACTGGCAGCACTCCAAAATAGCCGATTCGCTACAGTCTGACCATCCGATGCGCAAAACATTTTGCTCACAGTGTAGCGGTGGGCAAAATGTTTTGCGCAGCGTTTGTTCGCACTGTAAGGCGATCGGACATTTTGAACGACTGCAAGTGCTTACCAAACGAGGTTATGCCTGCACTAATAAAGAAAAATATTGTTCGATACACGGTGCCGCGTGAGCGTATGCCCATTGCTCGTGTAATAACCTGGCGACCACTCACTGCTCGGCTTCGCCTTGCATTGAGTTCTCGCCACGCAATTACACTCGCAATGTGCAAAACGCTCATTTGGCACCTTGTATCGAAATATACAATTTTTGCATATCTCGTATTATAATTGAAATTTTATTATTATTATTATTACGAATGATATTTTTAAATAAAAATTTTAAGTATTTAGTTTTCAAATAAGACTGAAAAAATAAACAAGTTAACTAATTAAATTAAATAAATCAATTTTTTACAGTATTTATTTCAATGCTTTGATTTCCAATTAAATTTGTCGTTAATTTATGATTATGTTACTCAATAATTAAATGTACGGGTTTTTATTTTTACTAATACATTTACCAGTGTTTCTGTTCCATCCCGGAAAAAGGGAAATATCCAGGACTTAAATTTGTCCGAGAAAAACTGGAAATATACCGGGATTTTTCTTATCAAATTTAAAAAGTTTGATTACATTAATTTGATTTTAAAAAATTGCTTTTTACTTTAATTTTTATTGATGTAATAATTATAATATAATTATACAATTAGTTCAAATTAAACTCTACTAAAACTTCAAAAATTGATGGAAATTTTGAATTAATTTTTAATACATTAATTAAAGTACAAAAAACTAACGAATACATTGTTTTCTGCACTTGAATACGTTAAAAATAACTAATTTAATAATAAAAAGTCAGTCACTGACTCAAATAGTAACATTTTCCTAATGAAATAGTTGCTGGTAAATAATTATTATTTTTTCCAGTCAAATTAAATTCTCGGCTGTTTTCCCGTTTTCTAGTTTGCTAGACATAGGAAATATTAAATGTTTTGGTAGAAACTAAAGCCAGTCGATGACGGGTGTGACAGCTAGTATTAATATAATTTTGATTAAAAAAAATTTTTCCAGGTACTTTATACTTTTTCCTTGGTTTTTCCATGGTTTTTCCAGGTATTCCAGAAAGTGTAGCAACACTATTATTTCGTTTTAATACAATTTTCTATATTATTTTTAAAAAATGGAAATAATTTTCACGCTTTCTGTTTTTAAATAAAAATTGTAATTGGTAAATAAAAGCAATTAAATGTTTTCCCTTTTAAAAAGAAATAAAATAATAAATTATTTCAATAACATTTATAAAAAATGTCTTTGGCAAATCAAGGTTATTATTTTTTTAAATGTACAACATTTTCATCAGATGAACGATTTTGAATTTATTACATTACACACAAAAAACCCAGTCTCATTTTTGTTGCATCTCAAAATGAGACTATGTTAAACGCCATAGAACGTGGCGCCACCTAAGAGTCTCATTTTTGTTGCAACTCAAAATGAGTAGCGTATGATACTCATTTTGAGACTAGGTTTTTTCAGTGTAATTCAGTGTTATCAGTTTTATATGAATACAAAATACTTTAAATTTTTATTTAAAAATATCATTCGCAATAAAAATATTTTAAAAAAATTGATTTATTTATTTTAGTTAGTTAACTTGTTTATTTTATCAGTTTTATATGAATACAAAATACTTTAAATTTTTATTTAATAATATCATTCGCAATAAAAATATAAATATTTCAATTATACGAGATATGCAAAAAAAGATTTTTAAATTAACCTGCCTTTCTTCTGTCAACCAATAAAGTCACATGTAACTTAAGGTGACACTCGTAACGTCCTTCGAAAAAACAGAGTTTTGCGGTGACCAACACTATGGAGATCTGATTAGTCCGAAATTAAAAATCGAAACGGATTTACTTTTATTGAAAGATTATCTAGTACTTAATCGAAGGATTTGAAAGGAAAAAAAAATATTTGAAAAAATGGCGACCTGCCAAAGTTGACGAAAAAAGAAAAAAATCGAACGTTCAACTTTGGCAGGTTGCCATTTTTCAAATATTTTTTTCCTTTTAAATTCTTCAATTAAGTACTAGATAATCTTTTAATAAAAGTAAATCCGTTTCGATTTTTAATTTCGGACTAATCAGATTTCTATAGTGTTGGTCACCGCAAAACTCTTTTTTCGAAGGTCGTCACTTTAACGGTACATGACTTTGGAACTTCTTAATATTTTTAACTTCTTTTTTGTTAACTTAAATCTAAATGATGTAATTTTAGAAAAAAATCGATTTTTAAAAAAAGTTTAATGGTTTACAATAAAAAACTTTCTCCAAAATTCATAACTTTCCAAAATGAATTAGAATAATAATGAAATAATAAAATAAGCAAAATAAATTTTTTTCTTTTATTATAAAATTATTTTTATTATTTAACAAATATTTGTCTTATTTTTTGAGCAAATTTACATCTATAACCTATCTAAAATTATTAGTGTTAATTTCCGAACTTATCGCGGATAACTACCAGATAATTCGCTGTGAATTAACGTTTCAACTTTTCAGCGACTTCGCTCTGCAAACTCGCAAAAGGGCGGACGTTTAGTTTTCGCCTGAAGTTCGCAGGGAGTTTGCAATGCGAACTCCCTGTAAACTTCCTGCGAAATGTTGTGTTATGTGGGTTATATAAATTTAAAAATAAACTATGTTAAAATTTTTAAAACACATTACACAATTAAAAGTTTATTCTCTCCTATTCAAATATTTTTGTATACACTGCTGCTAATTGACAAACAGAAAGTTATAAAATGCTTAGAACCTGTTGGGGGTCATCTAAGGTTCAGGGTTAAAAGTCGTATTTATTTTAAAAAATTTTATTTAACTGAAATAACTACTGTTTCGATTTACCCCTTTTACCGTTTACCACATCTAACCCGATAGAAATTAAAACTCTTTAAAACGCTCTGTTCGTAATTAAGGTTATTTTTCAGTTGACTAATTTAGTGAAAAATGACTGATTCTTCACACCGAAAAAAAAATAATTTCAATTTTAGACTATTTCTCTTCTTTTGCAGCATTTTTTCCTCTTATATATGGGCACAAAAGTTTACATTTCTAATTGAGAGGATTTTCCTCTTTTATATTTTCCATTAAATGTCACTTTTGAAACAGTTTGAAGTTGCGTTCAGAAAAACAAAAAACAATACTTAAATATCTACTTTCTAGTATAAATTTGTTTCAATTTGAGAGGAATAATTTCAATGAAAGAAGAAAGGTTAAAATTCATCTTTTAGTTAAAAAACTTTCAAATGTAAACGAAAATTCCTCTTTTTCGTAAATGAATATTCGTATATTAAAAATAAAATGTAGAAATAATTGTTAAGCGGAATTTTCTTCTCACTTTGAGATTTTATTTTTTTCGGTGCAGTTTATTTTTTTAAACTGATTATCATTTAAATTTCACAAATTAAAATTATGAGACTATTTTCAATGAAAATAAGTCAAATTACACTGATTTTGTTTTAGAGAGAATCGTGTGTATAAAATTTCAAGTCAATTCAAAAACTTAGAGAAACAAATTCAGAAAAAAATTAAAAATAACTTGTAAAAAATTAAGTATTTATTTGACCTAAATAATGTTTGACTTAATTTAGTATTTATTGAACTTAAATAATATTTGACTCAATGAAGTGTTTATTTGACCTAAGTAATATTTGATTGAATTAAGTATTTATTTGACTCAATTCATATTCATTTCATTCAAATAATTTTTAATAACTCAATTAAACATTCATTTGACTCACATAATTTTTAACAACTCAAATAAACATTTATTTGATTCAAATAATTTTTAGTTGACTCAATTAAACATTTATTTACCTGAAATAATTTTTAATGACTCACTTAATTTATTCGACTCAAAAAATTTTAATTTAAGTCATTCCCTCTCATTATAGTGTTTTTGTTTGATAGATACAATTTTTTCATTTATATTATCAGAAATATTATGGAAGTACACCCTTTAATTAAATATTGGTTCCTTCAAATACAGAATTAAAATGTTTAAACAGAATTTATTTGCTTTAAATAAAAATTATTTGACTTCAGTAAATATTTATTTGATAATACAAAAATAAGCAGTTATTTGAATGAAATAAATTTTGTTTACAGTGTATAAATTTCAGAAAAAGCAAAATTAATATGGTTTTACAAAATTCTATATACTTTATATTTCTATAAAGTGAAGTTTCAATTTTAAAATCGAAAATAAAACATTTTATTACAGTAATTCGGTGAAATATAATGCATGTTTACCTGCAATAAAAAGCAGAGTTATATTCTCCCGATTGACATATATATTAAAACCGGAAATAAGCGAAGGGAAAAATATAAAGAGCAGCATGAAAAAGATATACATTATACATTTGTTCGGATTTCTCAAGAAAATTGAAAATCGACATTATGTCAGTTTCAAGGAGAAAACGATTTCAGGGTGCTTGTTGTAAAGTATTCTTTTTTTTGTTTATTGTAAATAAATTAGAGCAGTATTTAGAGAAAAATGTTTGAACACTGAGAAAAAAGTTGTATTACTATTATTTGAATGTTATTTTCAGATAATTTTATTTCTAGGGGTCATCCATAAAGCATGTGATACTTTAGGGGTGGGGGAGGTCAGAAAAATATCACAGTCCATTATAACTGTCTATGGAAAAAGCATAATGAAGGCCATCATTTTTTTTAGTTTAATATATATATATATTTTTTTTAGAATTTTTCATTTAAGGCCATGTAGAAACAGCCAACTTCAATGAATACGTGTAATAATTCCCACTGGATTTCTCAAATAATACAAAATAATTTTTGAAGATATTTTAGGAAATGCTAGATAACATGTAGGTGCATTGATTCCTGACCAGTTTTGGGCAAAAATGTATTCCTAAATATTTATTTTTAGTTTAATATCAGTATACTTTTTTATCCAAGGTGGCCAGGGCCCTAAGGTGGCTATCCTAGGAAAATTCTTGTGCATTATTTATCAGCACTGAATTTTTCAGGTTATTTTCATTGATTATGAATACGAAGTTTTTTGGTTATGTTTAGACGTGTATAACTAAACGCGATTCTTCCTAGCAGAAACATCGTTAAATTTGAGTAAAAAAATTTGAAAGCAGTGTTTTTCTAAACTTTGTGGAAATTTTGTTTACATATAATTCAATAATATTATACATGAGTATCAAAAAATGTCTTCCTGGCCCTAAGGTGGCTACCATACGTTTTTCAGTATGCAGGTGAAGTATATCATCTCCATATTGAATCTCAATATGTTAGTCAGTATTTGTAATTCTTCAATTATTTATTATAAGAATCTAAATAGGTAGTTAACAATTAATATAAATGAATTAAAATTTTATATTCAGTCTAATTCCCTGTTTTTATGGTTTTGAATTTTGAAGATTTAACTTTAATCTTAGAATTCATTTTTTTAATAAATAAATTGATATTTATTACAGAATAATTGTACATAGAATAATTGTACCAAATAGTGAGTTTTCCTGTAGTTTCGAATGATTGATAATTACTTTTTTCTCAGTGTGTATAAATTTACCAAGTATAAATAATATTTTGAAAATATTTTATATCAAGCAAACAATATTTTATAAAGCAAACAATCAATAAATGATAATAAATGTGTTAATAAAACAAGTTTACTTTTAATTTATATATAAAAAACTTATTAAAAAGTATAAGATTATAAATAATGTTTAAATTAAAAATCTGCCCTTGTAAACATATCAAAAAGATAAAATTTTGTTCAATATTAATTAGTAATTAATTTTCAAAAAACAGTTTGAATTTCATTTTCAGTTCAAGAAGTGCCAATTTTGTGTGAGTGTGCATGTGTATCTTTATTCTACTCCGTTGACCCCAAATGAAAGAAAAATCTCTTGTTAAAAAAATTTTTAAAAACCTGTCATCTAAAACAATCCATTATTACTGCTCTTTGTAACTGTAAAAAAAATAAAGCTATTGTATACGTGTTCATCGTTCATGCAAAGCACTTTTACTAATTAATAATTATAAGCAGTGTAAAAAAATACAATTTCACAATCCCTATGTATTATTTCCATTGTTTTTGCATTTATATTTTAACGCCTCCACTTGACACAAATTTTTCTTTTTTCAAAAAATGAAAATTTTTGGTTTAAAAAAGTTTTTCTGAAAAAAATTTTTCTCAAGGTGGAAACGAAACGATATTAGGTGCGCATATTTGAAAAAAATTACCTTTGTATGTATGTAAAGTGCAAAATACGTATTTATAAGAATGAAACAAAGTATATATTATTTAAAATAAAGATTTGTGTGTCATATAAGAATAGATGTGTATATGATATTTATATTTAGAAAAATCTTGTAAAACTAGTTAAGAAAAATAAATTTTAAGGAAAACGGTAATACGAAAAATTATTAAACTGTAGAAATTTCATTAAATCGTTATATGAATATTTATGCATTTTCTATTTTTATTCCCAGTCGATTAATTTCTCCTTTATAATTCTAAAGACACAGAGTTCTTATTAAATTCTTGAAATCTGTACATAATATAAACTTAATAATTACCAACTTTAAGAAATTTTTTTTTAAGAAACAATTTTTATATTTATGTTATAAAATTACATTCCTTTTCGTTTTTACAAAGTTTTTACTTTTAAAATGTTTAACCTGGAGTTCAACTCAACAAATTTATTTTTATTTAAATAAAATTAGCATATTTTATATATTAGAAAAATAATACTTATAAATTTAACATTTGTTTATTCAAAAATCAAAAGTTCATTGCTGACTTGCTCGTCAGGAACTAATCCTCCCTCTTATCGCATTTATTAAAAGTTCTCAGAATATTGTCCCCTTTTCCTTCGGTGTATAATTTCTTATATTCCCTACGCAATATGCCACCCGCCTTGAGCGCATTACATTCAAACATTAAACATTTTGTCCACAACATCAATCGTCAAATAACTATTAATTATTTCTCTCTTATACACTCCATTCTACGTTTTGACCGTGACTACGCGTACAATACCATCGTCGGTATAATGAGTTTCGATTAAACGACCTACACTGTAAAACACTGTAAAAACAAGCATCTTAAAATACATTATAATCACTTTTAAAACGATTAAAACATCTTATTTTTCCATCTTCTATCTTAGAAACTAATGCATTTTAAGATGCATTTTTTAGAAATGAATACGCCCACATATAGCACAAAAACTTCCAGGAAACTTTCAGGAAGTTTCCAAAAGAAACTTCTAACCTGCGGACATTATTGTATTTCCTGGAAATTTCCAGGAAGTTACCACCCACATAACACAACATTTCGTAGGAAGTTTGCAGGGAGTTCGCAATGCGAAGTTCGAAGGTATTTATTTCAATGCTTTGATTATCAATTAAATTTGTCTTTAATTTATAATTATGAATTATATGAAATATAATTCATATTAGGAAATATATGAATTATATTTTATGAAATAAATTAACCAATTAATGCAATAAATTAAAAATCGTTTATCTGATGAAAATGTTGTACATTTAAAAAAAATAATAACCTTGATTTGCCAAAGACAATTTTTATCAATGTTATTAAAATAATTAATATTTTATCTTTTTTTTAAAAGGGAAAAAATGTAATTGCTTTTATTTACAAATTACAATTTTTATTTAAAAACAGAAAGACAAATTTAATTGGTAATCAACGCATTGAAATAAATACTGTAAAAAATTGATTTATTTATTTTAATTAGTTAACTTGTTTATTTTATCAGTTTTATATGAATACTAAATACTTTAAATTTTTATTTAAAAATATCATTCGCAATAATAATAAAAATATTTCAATTATACGAGATATGCAAACAAAGATTTTTAAATTAACCTGCCTTTCTTCTGTCAGCCAATAAAATCACATGTAACTAAAGAGAAAGATTTTTTTTGTTTCAGTAGTTGGTCGTTTAGCTCTGTTGGTAAGATTGATTGTTTTCGTCCGTCAAACCCGCGTTCAATACCCAGTCCCTCCAAATTGTTTTTCACAATAAAAAAAAACTTTCTCCAAAATTCATAACTTTCAAAAATGAATTAGAATAATAATGAATTAATAAAATAAGCAAAATAAATTTTTTTCTTTTATTATAAAATTATTTTTATTATTTAACAAATATTTGTCTTATTTTTTTGAGCAAATTTACATCTATAACCTATCTAAAATTATTAGTGTTAATTTTCGAACTTATTGCGGATAACTACCAGATAATTCGCTGTGAATTAACGTTTTAACTTTTCAGCGACTTCACTCTGCGAACTCGCAAAAGGGCGGACATTTAGTTTTCGCCTGAAGTTCGCAGGGAGTTTGCAATGCGAACTCCCTGCGAACTTCGCATTGCGAAATTCCTGCGAAATGTTGTGTTATGTAGGTGGTAACTTCCGAAGGTTCCCACGGGAAACTTCCTGGAAGTTTCCTGGAAGTTTTTGTGCTATGTGGGCGGGATTAAGTGACTATATTTATATTCATTTCAAACTCTCTAAATCTGAATTAGTAGAAAGTTACTAATGAAATGGTAAAAAGTCGTCCACTAAATGATTTAGTAATAATTCTACTAACAATTAGTAAAATTTTACTAATTGTTAATAGAGCGTTACTAATTGATTAGTAGAATTCTACTAACAATTAGTAGAACTGTTATATTAATAGTCGATAAAACAGTTTCACTAATTCATTTAGTGAAGAAGTGACTTTTAAATAGTAGAATTCTACTAAAACATTAGTAGAATTTTACTAACAATTAGTAATATTCTACTAATTGAAAAGGTGAAAAGTCGTTCATGAAAACTACTAAAAATGAGTAAAATTTTACTAATTCTTAGTAGAATTCTACTAATTCAGATTTAGAGAGAACTTCTTTATTCTTTAGTACGCTGCTTATTTCTTCCCGAAAATCTTCACGCTGAACTAATTTTACAACTCTTTCCCACGCATTTCCCAGAAAGTCGAGTAAGTTTGCGTGCGTTGTTTAGAAAACGCAAGCTGTACGCGACGAATCTCAATAAATTGGTAAAGGATGAATAATAATGCCATATATTTTAACGTTCCTTTGCTTTAATTGTCAGGTTATCATTGCATTTTCTTCCTACAAATTTTGCCTTTCCGGTTCGTAGTTTGGCCACGCTGTTTCCGATTAATTGAGTCATTCAGGTCTATAATAATACTAATAGTACTGCGCCGCACAACTTCAACCTTGGCAATGGCACTGTTTTAAGTGGAGCAACTCGAGACTTAGCACAAATCAGAGATGTTTTACAATCTTCTCTCGTAGTGACTCGTAAATACAAAAATGCGCCGTATGCTTTCATACTTGCGTCCAAACATCCATGGATTTGGATATTGGTAGCTTGTGGTGAACTTATTGATCGATTGATGAAGATCAATGTTGTTGATCACGGATTTCATATCCTATATTGAAAGATAACATTACCTATAATTTTTTATATTAATTTTTCTATTACTTTTTGTAATTTTTGAAACTTTTTATAATTTTGAGTATCGAATAATTCAATTCCTCAAAAGAAATTTATTAAACAGTTTGAAAAAAATTTAATTCTTTTTAGAAATTGAATTAAAATATGTATTAAGAAACTATACTAAAATTATATTGATAATAATAGTTGAATTCTTGCGAAGAGTTTTATAATATGTATGAAAATAATTAAATCTGTTTATACAAAGAATTTGATTAACATTTTTGAAAAGTATTTTATTTGTATAAAAATAATTGAATTCTTGAAAATTCTTTTTTTTTAAATAATATTGTATTGAAAATAATAATAATACCAATATAATAATATACCAATAATACCAAAATAATTTGGTGTGGTCAATGTCGAAGCTGTTTCTGATAGGTTTTTTCACGCTGATTAAGAATCTGTAAATAAAAATTAGCCATCAGTTTTGGTTTTTGAGACGAACGGGGTTTAAAGGTAAAAATCGCGTTTTTGTCAAAGTTTGAGCACCCTTAATGACAAAACGAAAGGTCGTAGAAGCTTCTACTTGAGCTCAAATTAAAGTTTATCTTTCCAGGGTGGCCGCTTGACCGGGAAACTGGAAAATGACCGGTTATTAAAAAATTTGACCGGAATAACCGAGGAATTTGATAAGGGGTAAGGGATAAGGGAAGAAAACAATATGTGACAGTCCACGAGAAAACGTGCCTTAGCTGTCGAATATCAATTCTACGGAAAAAGTATTACAAACCAGTCCTTCATGGTTGGTTCAAATTATGCTCATGTTTAAAAATTTAAAACAAAAAAATCTATAAGTAAAAAGTATTTTTGACTTTTGTACGTGAAAGAGGAACTTAAAATCTATAGAGTACTATTAAAATTCGACATTAAATTTTTGAGAGCTAAGGCACGTTTTGTCGTGGACTGTCACATATACTTATTTAAACATAAAGAAATCCTTTTATTTAATTTTTACAAAATCAATAATAAAATTTATTAAGAAAAATTTTAGTTCATTCAAAAAATAAGAAATTTTTAAAATATTAATAGGGGAGACCGGGGCTAAACCGGACGGATTTGGTCTTTGACCAGAAAACTCATACAAAAACATACTTTTTCTAAAGTGTAATATACCGTTTTGAAGCTTGTACTTTCACCTACAAATCGCACTTGTTCGATTTAAAAAAAGTACAATAGCTTTAGAGATATATTGCTTCGAAGCTACCTCAAAAACGAAAATCCGAAAATTGGTGGGGCTAAACCGGACACCCCATGGGGCTAAATCGGACACAGCTAATTAATTAAAGAATGAGATACAAATTTTCTTTTTTTTGGTAAAAAAGTCAAATCAATTCTTCTTTTATTTATTTGTAGATAGTTCTATACAAAGAATATAATATAATATGTGAAATCGGTAATTAATATAATATAAAATGAATTACAGTTTTCAGGCTTGTCTGTTTGTAGCAACTCGCTTGCGAATTCGAGTTTTAAAATAAATTTTTTATTTATTTCTTTATAAAGTGGTTCTAAGTAAAGAATATAATATAAAATAGTTAATTAATATAAAATAAATTAAAGAATTCAAAGATTTGGTTGTTTTTAATCACGATGTCCGATTCAGCCCCACACCGTCATCTAATAATTAACCTGCAATATATTTTTTCTTCTTAATGTTTTCCATTAAACTTTTTTTCTACTAAACTCAGTACACCTTGAGCTAAAAGAAAAATGGCCGTATGATATTTGCACTTTAATTTTAACGATAAAAACCCAAAAAAATTAAGAAAAAAATTTTTTACTTTTACCTCAAGAAATAACATTTTCACATATTAAAGGCAACTATTATTACAAGAAAAATGACACGTCCCTAAAACCTCATGCAGCATATGCATCACGAAATTGTGCGTTCATAGGTTATTCACACGATTTGAAATTCTTCACGGTTTCGGAAATATTTGACTTGTCCGGTTTAGCCCCGGTCTCCCCTACTTTATTATTTTTTACCATTTTCATAAAAAATCAATCTTGATTAGTTTAGAGTAAGAATTTCTGAAACGAGACACCTAAAACTTGAATATTTTTATTTTTTTCAACATTTTAATTTTCTGGTAGAATTTAAAAAAAAATCAAAAAGGATTGTGCAAAAAAAAATTTTACTCTTGTTATTAACAAATCAACATTTTTGTTACTTTTTCAAATAAAATAAAATTTAGAAAAACTTGTAGACCGATTTCAATAATTCAAACGGCATTATTTTTCTCTTGAATCCAACTTTCAAATAAAAATTATTTTGTTTAAAGATATTGAATTTTTAGAAACAAAAAAATTGTTTATTGATAAAAAAACATGTAAAAACCACTTTTTTCATGAAAATTTAATATGAAAAAAAATTCTACTTATTCTTTAAACTATTACCACGTGGACAGTTTAGGGGGGGGGGTTCGCCAAAAGTCCACAAAGGGGGAGGGGGGTGAATACAAATGTCCACGTGGATACAAAAGTTTAATTTTATATATTTTTTTTTATTTAACTTTCAAATTTCGCGGCAATATATTGTAGCAGCGTCGGCGCAAAACAATCGATTTTTCCAATGCAATTGATCGATTATTATCGAATCACGTGCAGCATCATAACAAACCGGTCTAATCACGATTATACTTATAATGTATAACATTTTTCTATAGTGATAGTGATTACAAAAAAATAATATAAAAAATTTTTGAATTGTATTTCTTAATAAAAAAAGTGCCTAAAAAATGTCCACGTGGTATATGGACGACCCCAAAGTTTTTTTGTATATTTTGACCGCTCTCGCTAGAGGGACGTAAACTTTGACAAAAACATTTGTTACGTTTCAAAACATTGAGTACTATGAACCTGGAGGTTATGGTGCAGAAATGGGATTTTCATGCTGGGTTGTAGTCGAAAGATTGAACCAAAAACGCAATTTTTTTACCTTTCAACCCCGTTTTTCTTGAAAACCAGAGCTGATGGCTAATTTTCATTTACAGATTCTTAATTAGCGTGAAAAAATCTGTCAGAAACAGCTCCGACATTGACCGCACCAAAATCAGTGTCGGCTTGTGTAATTGAATTTCTTGAGGCTTTCAATTAAAATTTGTATTGAGAATAATTGAATTCTTATGAAGAATTTTATAGAAGTTTTAAAAAATAATTGAATGCTTCCAAATTTTATTTAACCCTTTAACAGTCCAGTGAAAATAAGTATTTATGCCATAAATGTTCAAAAAAAAGTTTTTTTAATCATGATATTGTCATTTTTCTGTGTTTTCGAAGTCACTGATTTAAAATTCGTCATCGAAAACTCAAAATTCAAAATGGCGACAAAAAATTGAAAAGTTAATGAATTCGTTAACTTACAAATTTTTTGGTTGCTATTTTAAAACCGCCATTTTGAATTTTGAGTTTTCAACCACGGATTTGTATTCAGCGACCTCGAAAACCCACGAGTATGCATTTTCAGATAGATTGATTAACTTAAAAATTTATTTGGGTGCCATTTTGAATTTTCAACAACGGATTTGGATTCAGCGACCCAGAAAACCCCCGAGTAAGCATTTCCCTCTCGGCACAGAACATTAGGAACGTTTTTAGAACGTTACTAAAACGTTTCATGTCTGGTAAGGGATATGAAACGTTCTAAAAACGTTCTAGGAACATTGTTAAAACGTAAGGCGATTTTTGTGTCCACTGGATTTTAACTACATTCGTTAACTTTTGAATGTCTTTTTTATCGGTGCCGCTATAATTTTTCGATAGTTTCATTGTCAAAAGTATTGCGAAATTATTGTTAAATATTACACGGAGACAATTTATTCCTGAAAATTTACCGAACTTTGTTCGGCAAAACTGGGATGAAGTGTCAAAACTGTAAGTTTTAAGGAACAGGACTGTAAAAGCTATTGTATTGAAAAATAAGGTAAAAAGAATAAATCTTACGGTACATGTATATTAGCCCTTCACTTACAGTTCAGTAAAACGTAGGGTAAATGTACACTATACTTAGTTTTATTGAAAGTTCGGTAAAACGTAAGGCACAGTGTTCGGTAAAACTTATATTTATTGTATAGTTCAGTAAAACGTAGGGTAAGTGTTCACTATACTTATTTGTACTGAAAGTTCAGTAAAACGTAAGGTACAATGTTCGGTAAAATTTATATTCATTGAATTACTGAATAGTTCGGTAAAACATGAAAAATAAAAAAAAATGTCATTGCAGTAGTTCTATAGTAATACTGCCGTAAATCTCATTTTACCGACTTTAATCATACTACCTAAACCCCTTACAATTATTCACGAACAAATACTTATTCATTACACCTGCCTACAGTACATTCTAAACGCATACATTAATACATACATCGCACGCTTTACATTATTGCTTCAGAAAGTTTCAACTGTCCTTATATATGAATCTCAATTTTATTTCACAGCTTGTGAGAAAGATTCAAATTAATAAACAATAGTTGTATAAAATAAAATAATCATCCATATTAAATCCATGTTACTGAATAATTTCTAACTGTATTTAAGGTCAATTTATGAAATAGTTTCAAATTATGTTTTTATTGTTATAAAGAAAAATGTATAATTTGTATTTTATGTAATAAAACAATAGTTTATTAAAATTCTTATTATTTTCGAATTTTTATCAAAAAAGATTAAAATAATCAATTTTAGTGTTATTGTTACTATAAATCAGGGACCGTCTTAAAAGTTTAGTTTTTAAGATGGCACGAAACTAAATTAACGTCTAAATATTAGTTTAGTGTCAACTTGAAACTAAATCAACTGATTGAATTAAGTTTCGTGACAACTCGAAACAAAAGATTAAACAACATAATTATTTAGTGTCAAATACAAAAAATTGTTTTCCCTGACTTACGTAATAAGAGCAACTTAAGTAATTAATGTAAGTTACGCAACCAGAGTAAATTTCGTAACTATAGTAACTTACATAATTAAAAGAAAATACTATAATTACATAACCAGACTAAATAACGTAACTACAGTAAATTATGTAAATGGTCAAACTTACGTAAGTTTTTTTAATTGCATAAGGTGTTATAGTTACGTAAGTTAGGCAACTTTGATCATTTATATAAGTTACATAAGTTTCATCATTTACGTAACTTGCGTAAGTTATTCTAGTTACGTGACTTATGTAAGTTTGATATTTTACGTAAATTACGTAAAACTTATTTTACGTAAGTTATTGTAGTTACATAACTTACGTAAGTTGGATCCTTGATGTAAGTTATTGTAGTTACGTAACTTACGTAAGTTGGATCCTTGACTTAAGTTACTGCAGTTACGTTATTTACTCTGGTTACGTAACATACGTAACTTACTGTAATTATGAAAATTACTATAGCTACGTAATTTACTCTGGTCACATAAGTTACATTAATTACTTACGTTGCTCTTGTTAGATAAGTATGAACATTTGAAGTTTTGTAGGAACTTATACCTAATTTACTTTAATTTACGTTAAATAATATAATATTAAAGTGATAAAAACAAAACTGATCGTTAAAACTATAAGGAAATATTTTCTCATCCGTATAAAAAGCGAATGAAAAATTACTAAGTGCTTTAAATCTTTATTGGAATCTTCTCTCGTCTATAAAAACGCACGAGGAGCTAGGATCTTTTTTTACTTGAAAGCGAGCACCAAGAGAAATTCATTGCCCCAGCATCTGCTATTCTTCATATGTGTTCGTCTCATTGCATTTTTTCCCCTCTCTTTTATAAAATATCACCTACTTTCTTGAAGGGAAAAAATATTGGATCATTACAAACTTTCAAAATATCGTAAAATTTACACTGTAATTTAGATAATTACCATTATATATACACTGAAAAAAAGTTATGGTTAGGGTATATTTAACACGATATTCTAGTTAAAACTGAGATTTCTGGTAATTCCAACCAGAACTTTTTTTTCAGTGTATATAATATATATATATATATGTGACGCGACACGAGAAAAGGGACCTATTGTTAAAAAATTCCATTTTGAGATTACGATGCTATTCGATAGATTTTTATTGGCTCTTTCACGTAAAAAAATGAGAAGTTAAAAATCTGAAATAGTTTTAATAATATAAAGCCCGAAATTTGAACGTGTCCGCGTAAATACACGGGGTTTCTGCTCATGGCGTCACTTTAAACGCTCCCCCTGTAAAATTCTCTTTCGAGGCGATAGGTCCCTTTTCTCTTGTCGCGTCACATATATATATATATTAGGGTGACCGTTATTTTGCAAAAGTTGGAATTTCTTAGGTCGCCGAGCAGAATTTGCTATAGAATGTGAAAAAAATGAGCTATGCACAAGAAAAGCCTAATCGATCAACATTAACCCGTGCCACCGAAGGGTTAAAGTTTAAATGGGGTTTAACATATAGGATTAGTGCACTTTTATACATTTTGTATGAGAACTTTTTTTTAATTAAATTTTTGCCTTAGCGACATTCATATTTATGGTTTTTGATGTGCTGAACACGAATCCGATGTTAAAAATAAGGATTGACAGCTTCCAGCTGTCAAAAAAACAATCAATCTTTTTAAAATGACAGTTTTTGTGTTTAATTTAGTAAATCAAACCAAATTTTGCTCTTATAAAAATATTTTTAAAACAACAAGGTCAAACTAAATAGTAATATGTAATATTGACAGTTGACAGCTGTCAATTAAACTGTCAATCTTTTAAAAACGAGAGTTTTTGACAGTTTTTACATTAAATTGCTGAAATAAAAAAATATTTTCAGGGTATTGAGGTAAACCTGAATAGAAATATGTAAATTTGATAGTTGACAACAGTCAATTCAGATGTCATACTTTTCAACGGAGACTTTTTGCATTAAATTACTTGTATACAAGTGTTTTCAAGCACACTGCGGTTAATCATATTAGCGACATGTATTTTTCACAATAGGCAGCTGTCAAAAAATTAATAAGTGAATTTTACTTTTTAACCATAAAAATTTAATTTGTAAGTAAGTACCTTTTTTTTCATAAATTTGCTAAAAATGTTTGTCATCTTAATAGACAGTTGTTAACTGTCAAATTTACATATTTCTATTCAGGTTTACCTCAATACCCTGGAAATATTTTTATTTCAGCAATTTAATGTAAAAACTGTCAAAAACTCTCGTTTTTAAAAGATTGACAGTTAAATTGACAGCTGTCAACTGTCAATCGGTTCAGCACATCAAAAACCATAAATATGAATGTCGCCAAGGCAAAAGATTAATTAAAAAAAAAAGTTCTCATACAAAATGTATAAATGTGCACTAATCCTATATTAAACCCCATTTAAACTTTAACCCTTCGGTGGCATGGGTTAATATATTGATCAATTAGGCTTTTCTTGTGCATAGCTCATTTTTTTCACATTCTAAAGCAAATTCTGCCCGGCGACCTAAGAAATTCCAACTTTTGCAAAATAACGGTCACCCTAATATATATATATATAAAGTTTACTGCTTAAAAGAATATTTTCGAGAAAAATAATAATTAAAAAAAAATTTTAATTAATTTTATTATTCCCGTGTAGAAAAATGATGAGGGCCCCCAGCGAGGACCTCGTGGATTGCCCATTTGCCATATGGAATCCATAGGAGCAATCCACGCGGAGCCCTCAAAGGCGTGACATGCTTTCCTTCATAGAAAATCCTCGTAGATTCCATATGGATTTTCCATGTGGTGCCCTCGTGGATTTCATGAAATGCCCCCGACTTTATTTTTCAATTCAAGTAATAAATTAATTGTTTATTAATAACAAATAGGCTCAGTTATTAATAAATTACATTATGATATAACGATCTTCACCTTTTTTAATTAAATCGTGACCAATAGCAAATTCATAAATAATGATAGTATATGTATATGGGGATTAATTCTATATGTCGCTTTATATATAAATACAAATTATAATAAATTAAATATTTGTTTATTATATATATATTATTATTATTATATTATTATTATTATATAGGTATATTTTTCTAATAAAGGCAATTTTCAAAATTTTTCTTTTTTCTAACAATATTCTACTTTTGTAACCACGATCAATAAGTACATACGATTAAAAAAGAAAATTTACGAAAATTTGTTACTTCTTTAAAAAAATACTTGATATTTCGTTAAAAAATTATAATAAAAAATATAAGTTATGCAAATTACTTAACAAAATTTTTAAATAATCTAGTTAAAAATCTTAATTAACAAATTATAGGGATTTTTTTTCAAAGAAGAATAAAATTTTGTTAACAAATTGTGATAAAAAATAGTAATTTTATACAAAATTTTCTTCATTTTCAAAACAAAATAGGTAGTGTTCGCCTACCCTAATAAATGTTAGTATTCATCCGAAAAATATATTGAATACATTAAAATGTTAATAATTGAAGGAAAGAAATGTTTAATCCATTTTATAAGTATTATTTTTTCTGAAATAAATAAAGTACCCGATTCTGCGCGTAACCGGAATGGCAAGAGTATCAAAAATTGTAAAAAATGCGGAATTTTTTTTTAAGTTTATTAAACTATCATTTTATAGAAGAATGAATTTACCAAAAGAAATAAAAATTCTAAAGGTTTAATTAAAAACACTATTTTAATCTAAAAAAACATACTAAATATTTAAACTTCATAATTTAAGTGTCTTTAATAAATTTATTTTTGTGAAACAAAAGTGGCAAATAAAATTCAGTTCACTAATTGAATAATATTATAAAAAAAATTGTTCGATGTTAGAATTTAAACTTTTTATCAATACCAATTCCCGCGTGGAAGAGGAAGTTTGGGCGAAATCCAGCAAAGTATGGGAAACCTTGGCAAAATTCGGCAAAGCTTGGCAAAGTGTGGCTAATGAGCGTTTCCCAAGCTTTGGAATGTACATGATTTACAACGATTATTAAAGTAAAAAATCTCAATTTCTGGAGCTTGGCAAAGTTCGGCAAAAGTCGGCAAAGTGTGGGAGAAGGAAAAATTTATTATTTTTTTTCTTATTTTTTTGGAAAATGAAAAATCTCAATTTCTGGAGCTTGGCAAAGTTCGGCAAAAGTCGGCAAAGTGTGGGAGAAGGAAAAATTTATTATTTTTTTTCTTATTTTTTTGGAAAATGAAAAATCTCAATTTCTGGAGCTTGGCAAAGTTCGGCAAAAGTCGGCAAAGTGTGGGAGAATGAAAAATTTATTATTTTTTTTCTTATTTTTTTGGAAAATGAAAAATCTCAATTTCTGGAGCTTGGCAAAGTTCGGCAAAAGTCGGCAAAGTGTGGGAGAGTGAGAAAACTATATTATTTTTTTAATTTTTTTGGAAAATGATAAATCTCAATTTCTGGAGCTTGGCAAAGTTCGGCAAAAGTCGGCAAAGTGTGGGAGAAGGAAAAATTTATTATTTTTTTTCTTATTTTTTTGGAAAATGAAAAATCTCAATTTCTGGAGCTTGGCAAAGTTCGGCAAAAGTCGGCAAAGTGTGGGAGAATGAAAAATTTATCCTTTTTTTCTTATTTTTTTTTGGAAAAATAAAAAATCTTAATTTCTGGAGCTTGGCAAAGTTCGGCAAAAGTCGGCAAAGTGTGGGAGAAGGAAAAATTTATTATTTTTTTTCTTATTTTTTTGGAAAATGAAAAATCTCAATTTCTGGAGCTTGGCAAAGTTCGGCAAAAGTCGGCAAAGTGTGGGAGAAGGAAAAATTTATTATTTTTTTTCTTATTTTTTTGGAAAATGAAAAATCTCAATTTCTGGAGCTTGGCAAAGTTCGGCAAAAGTCGGCAAAGTGTGGGAGAATGAAAAATTTATTATTTTTTTCCTATTTTTTTGGAAAATGAATATCCTTATTTCAGAAATTGAGATTTTTCATTTTCCAAAAAAATAAGAAAAAAAATAATAAATTTTTCATTCTCCCACACTTTGCCGACTTTTGCCGAACTTTGCCAAGCTCCAGAAATTGAGATTTTTCATTTTCCAAAAAAATAAGAAAAAAATAATAAATTTTTCCTTCTCCCACACTTTGCCGAACTTTGCCAAGCTCCAGAAATTGAGATTTTCCATTTTCCAAATAAATAAGAAAATTAAAATAGTTTTTTCACTCTCCCACACTTTGCCGACTTTTGCCGAACTTTGCCAAGCTCCAGAAATTGAGATTTTTCATTTTCCAAAAAAATAGGAAAAAAATAATAAATTTTTCATTCTCCCACACTTTGCCGACTTTTGCCGAACTTTGCCAAGCTCCAGAAATTGAGATTTATCATTTTCCAAAAAAATTAAAAAAATAATATAGTTTTCTCACTCTCCCACACTTTGCCGACTTTTGCCGAACTTTGCCAAGCTCCAGAAATTGAGATTTTTTATTTTCCAAAAAAATAGGAAAAAAATAATACATTTTTCATTCTCCCACACTTTGCCGACTTTTGCCGAACTTTGTCAAGCTTCAGAAATTGAGATTTTTCATTTTCCAAAAAAATAAGAAAAAAAATAATAAATTTTTCCTTCTCCCACACTTTGCCGACTTTTGCCGAACTTTGCCAAGCTCCAGAAATTGAGATTTTTTACTTTAATAATCGTTGTAAATCATGTACATTCAAAAGCTTGGGAAACGCTCATTAGCCACACTTTGCCAAGCTTTGCCGAATTTTGCCAAGCTTTCCCATACTTTGCTGGATTTCGCCCAAACTTTCATTTCCACGCGGGAAGTTTGAGAATTTCATTAAATTTATAAGAATTAACAAAATAATAGAGAATTCTTGAAAAAATTACATGTATTTACTATTTCTAACATCAGTTGAATAGAGGCATGTCTTGATTATTTTTCTTTTATTTGTAAAGAAATTTCTTTGCATCAAGTGGTTATCACACATATGGGAATGCTCATAACCAAAATTTCTATCAAAACATTAATTACTATAGAAAAACAAACGACGACACTTTCTGTTCACGGAATAGCAAATTATTATTATTATATGTATTACCTATATTATTATTATATAGTACATAAAAATCGGAATAAACGCAAATCTAAGAAATAAATAAAACCTAACGCACGCGGGAATAGAACATACGACCCACACACAAAAAACCCAGTCTCATTTTTGTTGCATCTCAAAATGAGACTATGTTAAACGCCATAGAACGTGGCGCCACCTAAGAGTCTCATTTTTGTTGCAACTCAAAATGAGTAGCGTATGATACTCATTTTGAGACTAGGTTTTTTCAGTGCACCGACTACAAGACGATCGCCCTAACCATTATGCTAATGAACCTAGTTGAACTTAAAATTTGTATTGTCAGTGAGTTGTTGAAGTGCCTTTGATTATTCAATAAATCATGTTTTGACATTAGTATTAATTACTTAAAAAATAAATAAATAGTTTAATAATAATAATAATGACAATATTAATAATATAATAATAAACCATAAATATGCATAAATTATTATTTTTATTATTTAAAAAAAATGTCAAAACATTTCTGTTAGAAACGCGTTTTTCATTGTTTAAAATCATTATAAACATTAATTTGTTGATATACACAAATTTTTATGTTTGGAATTAAAAGTTTTTTGTATAATCAATGATTTGGGCGATCCATACGGGCCCCTTGCTTGGGCCCTCAAGGTTTTGCCCTCATGTGAGTTCCATATTTTCAAAAAAATGTCTTTCAATGTTAATTTCAGGAGCTTTGAAATGTTAATTAAAGCATTTTAAACTAGACTTTCTTGAACAAAAAAGTTATTTTTTTAGTCTTAGAAAATTTTTTGAGCTGAGCATTCATAATGGTCAAGAGCAGGCGCCCTGCTGGTGCCCTCGTAAATTCCCATAACTTTGTAATAGAATTTCTGAAAAATGTCACTTAATGTTTATTCCGGGTGCTTTGAAATGTAATTTAATGCATTCTGAACAAAACTTTTTGAATAAAAAAAATTAATCAATTACAATAAAAGATAGGAAATATAATAATTAATCATTATAAAGAAGGAATAAAATATACTAATATTTATTAATTATTATAATAATTATAAATATGTTATAGTTATTTATAATTTATTTTAACTATTTTCATTTTGTTCCTGTCAAAAACAAAATAATTCACTCATTTCACGTAACAAAATTATTCCTAAATATTTCGTTGAAATAAGTAAAAATTTTTTTTTGAGACTAAAAAAATTTTTTTTTAAATTAAATTAAAATTGCCTAACAAACAGATTTTCCTCGCAGAATGAAATCCTTTTTTTCGTGGTGCAAGTTATAACAATGCTTGCGTGAAACAGAAAAAAGAGAGAGATAGAGAGAAGAAGACTGATGGTCACAGGAAGGGGATCGTTTTTTTACTAGGAAAAAAATTCTCGACTGCAGAAGTTGTTAAAGAAGGCCAATTTGCGGGAGTAGCTAATTACAAGACTCGTTACATCAGCGAAGGATAATTTTATTCCGGATCCTTGTTGAATCTTAAATTATTTTTACTTGTCTCCACCTTCACTATTTTTTTAATTTAAAAAGAATTTTCAGTTTTTCGAAATTTCAATCTGATTTTTTTCTTCTGGAAAGAGGCATCGAAAAAGCAAAAAAAAAGACAGAGAAATAGTTACAAGGGTAAATCTCTGGAATTTTTCCGTATAATAGTGTTCATTACGAAGAGAGAAAGTTTTTTTTCGCAAATTATTAAAACTGTTCTGATTTTACTAAATTAAAATTCTTTTATTTCTCTTTTCTTTCCTTTTCTAAAATTTCCTTGACGACAGAGCTGGCGCCTTTATTCAATAATTTTTTTTTTAACATGCACTGTTAACTTAAAAGTATCAAATGGCAACGAATTAATACTAAAAATGTGGATCAAATAAAAAATTGATCCTGATTTTTGGTATCAATTTGATCCACTTTAGTATTAATTTTATACTTTTAAAAAAACTGTGTGCTACATTTTTTCTCCAGTAGGTTTATCATTCAAAAATTCAATTTTGCTTTTCCCTGATTTTCAAAAAATAATTTTTTAAAAATAATTTTTGAAACAATTTTCACTTTTTCCATTAAAAATGGTAAATGATAATAAAAAATATTAATTCATAGTATTAAAATCATTTTCCAATTGTTAAAAATGGAGATTTTTTATGATAAAATTGATACTGCAGAAATTGAAGAATACCTGTGATACGATACTTGTATTATGGTACTGGAAAAAAAATGCGATAGTAAAATGTTTGTTATTTTAATTCTAGATTTAACTTTTAGGGATGTTTTGAGCATTGTAAAAGGCGAAAGTTAAACAGGGTGTCTATTATTATTTTTGTTTAACCAACTATTCGGTTTTTCCCAGCTTTGTCAAAATTTTTCCAGGTGTATCTTTTCTTGTCAAATTCTCCAAAAATTCACTTATTTTATAAAAATACTCTTTGACGGGTTTTTGTTTTTACTAATACTTTTAACAGGGGTTCTACCAACAGCAAAAAACTGGAAATATGCAGGAATTTAATTGAGGGGCTGGATGCTGTAACGTGTTACGCGCCATTTACTTCGGCGTGGTCGAATTGCGTAAGGCGGTCAAAAGAGGACCGAAAATTTTCCGAATTGCGGAAGGCGGTAAGTTAAAGGGCCCCATTACTCCTCCGTTCCTTCTTTCCCCTTCTACTCTGCAGTCGGTTTCAGGAGTTGCTAGAAAGGCGGGACGATACAGCGGTTTTCCCTCAAGTATAGACGATTGAGAAAGGGGTTTCCCTGTCTCACACTTTTTCCTTCACACTTTGTACAGGCTTAGGACTGTCAGCATTTGACCGAAATTAGCAATTCATATTAATTAGCTGGCGTGTTTAAAAAAATGGGTGTATACAGTAAATCTATGTATATTTATGTATAATATATATATATATATATATACATTTTTTGTATTCACCATTTTTTTCTAAAATTGAGAGTTTTCGAGAAAAATGCAAAAAACCATGAAATTCCATAAAATGTGGTTAAAATATACTCTCACCTAAAAGGACATCTAATTATAAAAAAATAAAGTCTTATAATGTTTTTTGGTGCGTAATTACGAAAATCATAGTAAAAATAGTCGAATAGTTCAGCTTCATAGTAAAAACCATAAAAAACACCATAAAAGTTTGATTTTTTGCATTTAACTCGTAAAAAACGCAAAAATTTCAAAAAATGTTATATACAAATATTGACTTTCTAGTTGGTACTAGAAGGTACTTAGAACCCAGAACCAATCCCCCTTACAACAAAAAAAAAAATTTTGACAGGTGTCCCTTGAAGAGACCACTCAGAGGCGGGCGAAGCCCGCCGCACCTAGTTCCGCTTCACGTTTAGAGAGAAGTCCTCTTGCTTTTCTATGTAGAAAGGGAGTCAAATTGACTTTCTAGTTGGTACTAGAAGGTACTTAGAACCCAGAACCAATCCCCCTTACAACAAAAAAAAAAATTTTGACAGGTGTCCCTTGACTACACCAGTGTTTACTACGAGCCCGATCCGTGAGAAATGTCTGGCCGTCTAGATGCAACTATGTACCGCTGTGTTATTAGCAAAAATTAGATGTACTGGGGGTAGAGGTGTGACCTAATGAACTCATTAGTCGATCACTCCTCCTTCTCGGCAGCCCCTCCTTCTACAGTCATGGCAAAAGAGTGGGAGAAGGGCTTGAGATTTGACCATTTTACGCAACTCGGAAAAATAAAAGAAGACCCTTTCCGCAATTCGGAAAATATTTGACCATTTTACGCAATTCGACCCCAGCCATTTACTTAACATGGCGCGGAACACATTATAGCATCCAGCCCCTCAATTTATTCGGGAAAAACTGTAAATTCAGCTTGCAATATAGGTCTTATTTTAGATTTTAGCAATTAAGATACAATTAATTCGAATTCGACTTTACTATAACTCCAAAACTTAGTGGAAATATTGGATTAACTTATAATACTATAATTAAATTTCTACAAATAATTAACAAACATTGTTTTGATCACTTGACGTAAAATTGTTCATATATATATATATATATATATATATATATATAAACAATAAATTTACAGTTTTTTAACATATTAATCAGAACGGGAGGTATTAAATTTTTTCAAAAAATTTAAAAAATGAAAATTTTCCGAATTTTATATTTTTTAATGTATATCTTTGAAACTTTTTTTAATTAAATATTACATGTTATTTAGTCACATTTTAGCATGATTTTTAAAAAAATACTGCCCTATAACTATCTATGAGATGGAAGTAAGTATAAAAATGTTTTTAATATCGAAAAATTGAAAAATTATAATTGACAAACCAATTACTATCAAGATTAATTCAATAGTATTTTTGGGGTCTCTGATGATTAACTTTCGACGTCAAAATATGTAAAAAAGCTCCATTATCTACATGTTTTAAAAAAGATCAGCTAAAATATACTGACACCCTGCCAATAAATAGTTCGCTGTGGATCAAACTCAATCAACTGAGACTACGTATCGGACACGCCACATCTTTTTTGAGCCCCAAAATAATTTATTGGTCTTAAACTTACTACGACTTTAAGGTTTACATTCTCATCAATATGTGTTGATTAGCAGATTATCATGACATTAATATTCTACTTTCATCGAAAGAAAAAAATTATATATATTTAATAAATCACCATTTCCTATATCAAGAGAAAACTAAATAATAATAAATACACATTCCTGCATTTCTAGTATGAACCGTTCAAACGACATAAGCATTTCATAATCTTAGTACAACAACAAAAAGAACAACTCAGGCAATGGCAATAATAATTCATTTCCTGCACTTTTTTAAAAAATTTTTAAATTGGTATAATTTATGTCGTATTAATTGTCTGGTCGTCGAACTAAATAATTTTGAACTGAATTAGATCATGTGCATTAACCGAATAAAGAAATCGGCCTCCAGTGACGTCCACTTTAACAAATTATTTAACAAATGTCCAGATATTTGCAATGCAAATAACTTTGGTACAAATAAAAAGGACCTAATCTCTATAAAAAATTTTATAATTTAACAATACTGAAAAATCAAATAAAAATTGGCTGCATAACAATTACAAGAATACATTTGAATCATGTTAAGAATTAAAAAAAATTTTGACTCAAAATTAAAATTTTCAGTTTAGGTTCAAAGTCAACGGTTTAGCCAAACCTGCTCTCTAAATTTTAATCAGCGAAAAGTCGCTGATTCACCAGCCCAAAGTATGCAGCTGAGTCAATCAGCGAATATGCACTGATTTTCCAGCGGATATACGCTGTTTGATTAGCTGCATACTCTGGGCTGGTGAATCAGCGACTTTTTGCTGATTCAACTTTAGAGAGTGGACCTGAAACTTAACCCCTTGGCTGTCGACGAGATTTCCACTGTTTTGGCTAAAAGTGTGTTGTAAATTTATTTTTTATTTTTATGAAAAATAAAAATCCTAAGGTTTTAGGGATCGCTGATTACAAATCCACGGTCCGTTTTTCAAAATTCAAAATGGCTGTTCAAAATTACTAACAATAGGCGGATTGGCTAGAAATAATATTATTTAAATTTTAATTAAAATTGATACTCAATTTATTGGGTATCAGCTTTATTCTCAATTTTGATAATGTAAATTGAGATTTTTAATCAGAAAGGCTAAAAACTGATGAGCAGTGAGTTCCAAGCAAATCCATACAATTTTGCTCTATGATTCTATCACATTGAAGTCGCCATTTTGAATTTTGAAAAACGGACCTCGGATTCGTAATCAGTAACCCCGAAAACACCCCGAGTAAAGATTTTCAGGCAAATTCGATCAATTTTTCAGAATAACGTTTGCCATATTAGATCCGCCATTTTGAATTTTGAAAAACTAACGCCAGATTCGTGTTCAACGACCCCCAAAACCCCCGCGTAACCATTTTCAAGCGAATCCGATCAGTTTTAAAAAATTGTCCGACATATTGGATCCGCCATTTTGAATTATGAAAAACCGACCTCGGATTCGTAATCAGCAAACCCGAAAACCCCCCAAGTAGAAATTTTCAGGCAAATCGGATCAATTTTTGAGAATGATGTCGGCCATATTGGATCCGTCATTTTGAATTTTGAAAAACCGACCTCGAATTCGTAATCAACAAACCCGAAAACCCCCCGAGTAGAAATTTTCAGGCAAATCGGATCATTTTTTAAGAATGATGTCGGCCATATTGGATCCGCCATTTTGAATTTTGAAAAACTAACGCCGGATTCGTGTTCAGCGACCCCAAAAATCTCCGAGTAACCAGTTTCAGCGATTTTTAAGTAGTTTTAAACCACCTTTTTTAAGTTGCGCATATATGCGTCCGCGACAGTCAAGGGGTTAAATAAGAACAAAAATAAACCTGGACCAAAATTTGTCATGTAAAAAAAACAGAAAGTTTTGATATATTTTTAATGTTTCTTCATGTTTCGGCTAATGCTTCACTCACTATAAATCTCAATTTTTTGCACTTTTTTGACAAAAAAATTCATAACTTTCTTGTTTTTTGTTGTACAAAAAAGTGACTAAAGGAAAAAATGTTTGTTTTTGTGCCAAATTTTAGGAAAAAAAAATAAAATTTTTTTTTTTGATAATTGTAAAAAAAACAAAATTTTAAACATTTAAAAATTTTGTATTTTTGTTGTTTTTTGACAAAATGGGCTGCCCAACGAACTCGAGCTTTATTTTTATGGACTAAAAAAATCCCCCAAATTGCAAGTCGATTCATAAAAATTTACTCGAGTTATCGTCGAGACAAAAATTTCTACAGACAGACAGACAGACAGACTGACAGACACTTCTCTAAAACCCATTTTTTTGGAATCAGGGGGTCATGAAACGTAAAGATTTATGAAAATTAGAAATTTCTCAAAATCGCACAAATCCAAGACTTTCTCATTTTTGATGAGAATGTTATAATAGTTCATAGCATTAAAATTATTTTTCAATTATTAAATATATAGATTTTTTATGATAAAATTGGTACTGTAAAAATTCAAGAATATCTGTGAACGATACCTGCATTATACTACTGGGAAAAAACTTCGATAGTAAAATGTTTTGTTATTTTAATTCTAGACTATTTCAAATTAGTAAATTTTCTACCAATAATTAGTAAAAAACTACTAAAAATTAGTAAAAATAGTTACTAATTCAATTAATAAACGAATCCACACTATTTCATTGGTAGAAAACTACTAATTCAGAATTAGAGAGCAAACTATCCGGTTTTTCTCAGCTTTGTCAAAATTTTTTCAGGGGTATCTTTTCTTATCAAATATAAATTTTCTTGATAAGTATTAACGATAAATAATACTCTAAATGGCTACAATAATTCACTTATTTTATGAAAATACTCTTCGATAGGTTTTTGTTTTTACTAATAATTTCAACAGGGGTTCTACCAACTGGAAAAAAATGGTAAATATACAGGAATTTAAATTAATCTGGAAAAACTGTGACTTCAGCTTGCAATATAGGTCTTATTTTAGATTTTAGCAATTATGATACAATTAGTTCGAATTCGACTTTACTATAACTCCAAAAATTAGCGGAAATTTTGGATTAACTTATCTCTTCTCTATAATATTAAAATGTTTCCTAGTCGTTTCGTCGTTTGGTCGTTTCGTCGGATTCGTCGTCCGGCAACATATATAGATATACATCGGTTCGTCGATAGTCAACATATAAAACATATACATAAATACAGTAGTATACACATGTATACTCACACATTTCACTAAACACATACACATGTATACTCACACATATACACACAACACATACACATTTATACTCCCACATATACACTCAATACATACACATGTATACTCACACATATGCACTAAACACATACACATGTATACTCACACATATACACTCAATACATACACATGTATACTCACACATATACACTCAATACATACACATGTATGTTTTGTTTCAAAGAAACTTCAAATTTTTCAAATATTCTATGTAAGACCAAAAATGTAAACTTTGACCCCCTCCAGTTTTTACATTTGTTTGAATAAATTAATAATATTTTGTATTTTTAATGGTATCTAATAGGACTACTGTTTATGCAAACTTTTAACCTGATCCCAAACATTTCAAATCATACCCGGATCACTTGAGGTGGAATGCCATATATATATATATATATTTTTTTTTGTTTTGTTTAATAATTTAACCAATTAAATAAATTTATATATCTGACTCCGTTGAAATGTTGAGAAAAAAATCAAAAAACTTTTGAACTAAAAATATATGTTTAATTTAAACATATTTTGTTATTGAATTAATTTTAATTTTTATCGAACCAAATTTACTATGCATTGAATCAAAATTATTATGTTTAAATTAAACATAATTTTAAGGGGATAAAATATACTTTCGTTTAGAATTAGAGACTTTTTAAAGAGTTTATTTTTGAATAATTATTTAAGAAATTTGTTATAAACAAATTTTTTTTAATTTTCTGCGCCTTTGAAAAATTTGATAAAACTTTCAACATAATTAAAATTATTAGAAATCAAAATGTATAGTGCAACAAAACTGTACTTAGTTTTTAATCAATATTATGGTTATATAAATACTTTTTATTTTTAGGGAAAATTTCACGAATTCTGACTTAAAGTAGTTCGAATTTGCTAAAAATATAGCTAAATATTCCATACTAGAAATTTATTTTTTCTGGAACTTTTTGAGAAATGAGCATATTGGGTCAAAATTTCTTTATTTTCTTTATTCGATTGTTGAACTATCCAACTATTACTATTTTTGTAGTGAAAAATACTAATAGTAATTATTGCTGTATTCACATTCAAAAATTGCATTAAGAATTTAAATTTTTACATAGTCATTGTAATTTTCATTAAATTTTGTATTACTTTTTACATTCAGTATGTTGTAAATATTACTTGTAGAAATTTTAATGTTTTACTTAATGCCCCTTATTATTATAATGAATGATAATTTTTGAAAAATTATTACGTTTTCTATTAAGGTAATATTACAGAGTAATATTAAGATAAAATTAGAATAATTTTATAATTTAGAAAATAACATTTTACCAAGCTGGACTCGAACCCTGAACCTTGTGTACAGCAAGCAAGAGTCTTACAAGTGAGCCAATCTTACTTGACGTTACTGAACACAAGGTTCAGTGTTCGAGTCCAGACTTAGTGAAATGTTTTATTTCTAAAATATAAACATATTCTAATTTTATCTGTATATTATATTAACATTACGTTAATATTACAGTGTAATATTACCTTAACATTGTGAGGTAACATTACCTTAATATTCCCATTAATATTACCTCCAGGCGGACATTTTGATATTCCAGTAAGATCACTGTAATATTACAGTAAAGATTACGAATCTCCAGTGTAATATTACAGTGATGTCACTATAACCTTACGTGCTGCTTAGGAACTGTTTTGAAATTTATCCATAAGCATGTAATATTAAAGTAATGTTACTGTCATGTTACAGTAATATTAATGGATAATATTACCCATCAGACAGATATTTAATATGACCATACCATTACTGTAATGTTACGTTTATATATGGGAAAGGGATATATGCGAGTAACTGATATTTTGTTTCATAGCGTTTACTTTTTCGAGTAAAAACTAAAAATCTATACAAAGTAGTAATAATTGCTCTGATATATAATAAAAGTTGCTTCGCTCAAAATATTAATTGCTTGAGACATTTTAAATATTACTCGGCTTTTAAAAACATTTATTAATTTTATTAATAACATTTTAATTTAACATTTAATTTAATTTTAACATTTAATTAATAACATTTATTATTTTTAATAACACAAATTCAAGAACCGGTCGGACGCTCGGACGACACGCGCAACTGCCAGTCAGTGAGCAGTGAGCTCCTCTGGGCCACTCACTGCTACCCGACTGGCACTAGCGCGTGTCATCCGAGCGTCCGACCGGTTCTTAAATTGGGAGCCTCAATTGTAGACCTATATTCAGAAGCTTATAGGTCCGAAAATATTTAGTTTAGGAAAAATTTGTCAAAGAATGAAAGTTTTAGATTTATTTCGACTTTTGAAAAATGTTAACAAAATTTTTTTATAAACAAATTAAGTTTTCCTTTTAAAATAAACGTTTATTTTTAGATTACGTGTGCAGTACGCACATGTTCTAAATCAGTTTATATTAATATAACATAACCGACAGTTAAAAAAAATTAATTTGTTTATTAAAAAAAAATATTTTTCTACATTTCTTAAAAGTCGAAATAAAACTAAAACTTTCATTCATTGCCAACTTTTTCCTAAACTCAACATTTTCAGACTTACCAAATATAGGCAATTTATAAGTAGAAATATTTTTATTTTATAATTAGAAAATTAATACTTTAAAATTAACTACAAATAGGTAAAAATAAAATATCAATATTTAAAATAATTCAATCTTAATTTATGAACAAATATAAATGTTGAATAACAAATATTTCAAAACAAACATAAATAATTTTTAAAAAGAAAATAAAAAAAAATTATTATTTACATACACATGTATACTCACACAAAAATACATGACACCTACATATGTATATATATATATATATATATATATATAAATCAAAATTTTTTTAATATATATAAAATCAGTGGAGATGCTATTTAATAAATTTATATAAGTGGAAATAAACAAGTAAAATGTCTTCCTAATAGTAGTATAGGAATAGTAATATTTAAATAAAAATATTTAATAATAATAATAATACTTCAATTTGTAGAAATAAAATTATATTTTTTAGTCTTAAGAAATCGAATTAATTAATTTGAAATTAAAAATTATCAGTTGTTATGCTATTATTTTGTATTATGATTCATGTTATGTTTTAAAAAATTGTATGTGAACGAAATTTATATCATTAATATCAATTCTACAAAATTAAATAATTAAATAAATATCAATAAATGCATACGTGCATAAATGCATATATTGCTAGTAATACTATAATTAAATTTCTACAAATAATTGACCAGCATTGTTTTCTGCATTTTAATTAATCAAAAATAAATTATTTGATGATAAAAAGTCAATCACTGATTTGAAGTAGTAATATTTTTCTAATTAAATAGTTAAGGGTAGCTAATTATTAATTTTTCCGGTTAAATTAAATTCCCTACTATTTCCCATTTTTCGAGACTGGTAGACACATTATTGAATGTATTTAAAGAAACTAAAACCCTTCGAAGACGGGTACGACAGCTAGTTAATAATTTAATAAACCATAATTTTTTATATATTATTATTTTTATTATTTAAAACAAAAATGTCGAAACATTTCTGTTAGAAATGCGTTTTTCATTGTTTAAAATCATTATAAACATTCATTTGTTCATATAAAATTTTTTTTTGTTTGGACTTATTTTGGTATAATCAATTATGTGGGCGATCCATACGGGCCGCTTGCGTGGGCCCCTTAAGGTTTTGCCCTCGCATGTGAGTTCTATATTTTCAAAAAAATGTCTTTTAATGGGGCGATGTCCAAGATAGTCCCGTGAGGGGAAGCAGCTTACCCCCACCATGCGACACACCAAGTCGAAACTGAGTCCCGAGCGACCCTCGCAGCGGGGGCTCTCGGACCCTCAACCCTCATTAAGGAAAACTCTTAATGACTTTTTATATAAAAATATAAATTTTTTAAATATTAACATTTTTAATTTTTTATTAACATATTCAAATTCCTTATTTTCTCACGATTTCATACATATGTTATGATACAAAAAAATGTTAAAATTCAAAAATTTCTTTTTTTTATCAATTTGATGCTATTTTTCAATATAGAATGGGAGTGAAATTTACTTTCTACTTGGTACTAAAAGGTACCCAACCCATAACCAACCCCCCCCCCCTACAACAACAAAAAATCTTTTTTATAGAATTTTTATCCTAGTTGGTACTGGAAGGTACCCAACCCATAACCAACCCCCCCTACAACAAAAAAAAATCTTTTTTATAGAATTTTTATCCTAGTTGGTACTGGAAGGTACCCAACCCATAACCAACCCCCCCTACAACAAAAAAAATCTTTTTTATAGAATTTTTATCCTAGTTGGTACTGGAAGGTACCCAACCCATAACCAACCCCCCCTACAACAAAAAAAAATCTTTTTTATAGAATTTTTATCCTAGTTAGGATCCATCTCGACAGGTTTAAAGTCACAAACAGACTGACAGTTGTCAAAATGTAGGTTAAAAGGTACCCAATCCAGAACCAACCCCCCTCCAACGTTTAAAAAAAATTCTTTTTTATAGGTATTTGCTTAAAATACTCCAATTAAATTGATAAAAATAATGAATTTGTTAAATTTTAACATTTTTTTGTATTACAACATACACGGAAAAGTTTGTGGGTGATGTAATCTATCAGCTCTGGTAGCGCCACGCTACTCAACGTTAGATACAGGGACTGCGCCATTTTAGGCGAACTATTGTCGTTTTCTGGAACTTCACTTCCCTCACATGTGGGAGATCAGATCTCCCACAACAGAAAAAAGAGAAATCTTTCTTTATTCTAAAATTATCATTTTTAAACGTTCTAATCTTTGTCAATAATATTTAAATTTATCAATTTATTAACCAATCAATTTACCAATAAAATTATTTAATTTTGTGTATATAAAAATATTAAATTAAAAATTTTCATAGAAAATTAATATATATATATATATATATATATATATATATATATGACGCGCTCCAAAATAAGAAGCAAACGAATTATAGGTTGGGTTCGTGT
This sequence comes from Leptopilina myrica (nomen nudum), assembly GCA_032872475.1. NCBI lineage: Eukaryota > Metazoa > Arthropoda > Insecta > Hymenoptera > Figitidae > Leptopilina > Leptopilina myrica (nomen nudum). Next base: position 13,839,896 of record CM065467.1, read on the forward strand.
TAGATTTATCTTGATTAAAAGTTTATTTTTAATTATTTGAATTTGAAACCGATTTTCATTGAATATTTTGAATATAATGAAGACTTAAAGACCACCAATTTTTAATTAATAATTGATTCTCTTTCTGTATTTTTACTCAAAAAATTAAAAACATAACCTCAAATTTGTTACTTCTTAGGTACTTTTCCTTAGAGTGTGACATATATATATATATATATATATATATATATATATATATTTGATAACAGCAAAAGATAAAGATTATTAATTTTTATGGTTGCGTCTGTTGTTTTTGTAGTTAACATTATTTATTTTTATAATAAATAAATAAAAATTATTTATGTATATATATTTATATTCAATTTATAAATCTAATAATGCATATTGAAATAAAAATTTTTAATTCGAAATATCAATGTCAACTTAATATGTATTTAATAACAATTAGTAAAAGTTAAAAATGATTAAATCTTAATAATCTTTGTTGTATTTTCAGTTAACATATGATATTACATAAGAAAATATTTAAAAATATATATTAATTTCTGTTGAACATTTTTCAAAACTGGATTGATTTTTGTACTCTAATAGTAAAATTGTAATTCTGACATTTTTTAATTTAAATATAAATTATTCATTTAACAGGAAAATCATAAAGAAGAAGATTATCTTAAAGGTTTTATATATTTAGATTGTAATTTTCAAATTAGGTAAATAATAATTTGTTTTATCAATAACGAAAATACTTTATTTGAATTACAATATTTATTTTATTTTACTAATGAATGAACGAAGTAAGATTTATAACATTGCATTTGTAATTTTTTAGTTAAACATTTTTATAAGCGATATCGTGTAGCAATAAATTGTGTTCTATCCTTTTGTACAAATAGGACTGGAGAAATAAGTGGTAAATCAGCGGGTTTAAATAATTTAGTTTCATTGTCATTTTGTTTCACGATATATGCGTGATAATGGCAATCAAAAGTAATTTCTTGGAAAATACTAACTTCAAAAAACACCTCTTCCTTTACTTTTATGATTTTAGTGATTTTACCGAATTCTTTTTCAATTTGACTTAAATCTGTCACGATAAACATTCCAATTTTGAATTTATTGCCATTTATTTCTACCTCCTTATAATATTCGTTTTCACTATTATTTTCGGAAAAATTTTCACGAGAACCGAACTGAATTTCATTTTTGATTTCTAAAGAGTGAAATGTGTCACACATTTGTAAAATTTGCTTCGTTGCAATGGTAACAAGCAAATTTCTACTAGAACTTGTTGATACCGCTGTCGCTTTTAATTGCCGGTGATACGATTCGAATCGCATACACCAGTAGTTTATGCACGGGCCATTCGCTAGCAAAATAGCTGGATAATGCACAAGATTGTGGAATTTGGGTTTCAAGTTACCATATAATTTAATATACAAAGTATTCAAATCTTTTATCAGAGTAGCAAGTTCCGAAGCATCTGATCGTAATATTCGCGGAGAAGTAACGATGTCAATAATTTGACGTAAATGTTGGTATAATTTCCAAGATTCGTTGCTTTTATCCACAATCAAGTCTCCAACAATGAGGCCGAAGTAACGCACGAGGCACAACATTTCCGATGCCGATATTTTCAAGTTTAGTTTATTTTTTATTCTGTTTAGTTGAATTACGGGAGGCTTGTTGCCATTTTCAGTAAATCCGAAGTCAAAGTTTTGAATCCTATTATTGAGGGACTCCAAAGTAAAATACTTGTATTTGAAGATAAAGGAATATATTATGGATCTCATAACGTACACGCATACACCTTCCAAAATATCGTGCATCATATCGACACTTAAATTCTGTGTAAGATGAAAATTTTTCACCTTATGAAATACGCACGGTTCTTTTATTCCGGTCTCTGACATATTATTCTTTTTCAGATCTTGATCATAGTTTTCTTCGGTTCTCAATTTAGACTTGTCCTCTTCAGTCATAACAGCAGCTTCTTCCGCATTGGCTTTGCAAAATCGACAAAAAGAGTTGGCTCTAAAACATTCTACAAATCCCAACACTCCATTAATACCCAAATTGTCACCTATAATGAGAGTTAATTGAAATTTAACAATATACTCGACACCATTTGCAATTATACGAATTCCCTGATCTCGTAAAAAATTCAGCTCTTCTATAAGCTTTGCAAAGACTTTTTCATTACTGCTTTTTTTTTATCGGAAATATGTACGAGAGTGCTGAAAAGAATACTTTTGAGTCTCGATGCAATGTTCGGCGGCAGACATCCGATTAAAGCGTATACAGCTCCGAATTTGTTAACTCCCGCGTGACTTCCCAACGGGTTTCCGACTTCGAGATCATCATAAAAAATAAATAACGGGAGTAGAATTGTTTCAGGAGTAATGTCGCTATAAACTGTTGACCACAAGTTGCTTTGTATAATGTTCGAAATAATATATGATTCTTTAGACAAGTTCCTCATATAACCTAAAATTTGACCAAATAATCCTGGAATCTCCAAAAATAATTTCAGTGAATTACGTAGTGGAACTTTCATAGTTTTTGGTACCAGCAAAATATCATTTCCAACAAGTTTTTCTGTAAACTTGAATCCCAAATCAAATTCTTGAGGGTCCACATATCCTTTTCTTCTTAACAAATTAAATCGTTTTGGTTCCGTTGAAACAGCGTCAAAAATTTTACTGTGCCTTTCAAAACATTGATTTAGTTTAAATAAAGAAAAACCTGAAATATTTTCATCTTTAAGAGCTTCTAAAACATCTTTTTTTAAAGATGGCAAATAAACGGCTGCTATAAAATTTTGTATAAAATCTATTACTATATCAACAATTTTCCTTGGAAGAGCTGGATTACCATATAGCATTAGAATGAATGTAATAAGATGATTCAAAAGGAATAAGTAATCCATGTTTAGTAAAAAGCACAAAATTTACAATGCAATTATATTATATACAACAAGCACTTATCACGCGAGACTTTTTAAAAACCGCATCTAATTTTGTGGTTTATTTAAATCGACGATTAACTTATTTACGACGGCATAAGATTTATCCGGACGCAACGAATAAATAAATTTTTGAAAAAACATCCATACATAGTCACATATAAATGGCCATGACTTTAATGCCATGAGACATTTAAAACAGGCATTTACTGCATCGACGCTGTTGGCATAAGAGTATCTCTCATTATTCAAAACTACAAACGATTCGTAAACGTTTTCCAATTTTCCGCAAAGAATAATGTACGGGAGAATAGGCTGATTGAATTCTTTTAACCAATCTTCAAGTCGTTTTTTCTCTTCATCTAGTTTTTCATATTCCTAAACATAAATAAAATTTAATTTTTCTAAATAAATGAAACATGTGTACATGGTGGCCAAAATCAATTTCTAGAATTTCGCTTATTAAAAAACGTATACATAAATTAAAAAATATCTGTACCTCAATGTGAAGAATAAACGTCTTCGATACATCGAATTTAGTTATCGCCACGGTTTTGGATTCAGCGTTTATTAAACTTCTAGTGACAGTCAAACATTGGGGAAACAAAAATAGCGCCAATAAGCTGTCGTGAGAACCTGAAATAAAATTAAATGAAAACGGATTTTTTAAATATATAAAAGAAGACATAAATAAAAATTTTACAGTAAATACTAATTATATTTATACCTTTCTCAATCAAGCGTTTGTGTTTAAAAAAAAATTGTTTAACCTCCGGAATTTTAGAATTACTATAAATTTTAATAATTTTTGGCGCAACGTCTTTCCATTTATTATAAAAAAAGTCGTTTCCAGAATCTAAAATACTTGGATATAATGCTTTGAAATCTGATTCAAGCTGAAATTAAAACAATTAAAGGTTAAATTTTTTAAAAACATGTTTGATTGACAGTAATTATAAACACCAAGACTGAAAAAAAATATTTACCAATGGTATTCCAAGTGGCGCACGTAGACAATGAAAACTCGCTAAATAATTTTCAGCGTTAAAAATCCTCTGCTTTCCTTTACAATATCTGCACTTGAATGCGATTCTTCAACTGGATTAAGTAACCGAAGTACATCATCTTGTTCTTCTATAAAAAACAGAGAATAGGAAATAACATTGAAATAATAATGAATAAATAATAATAAAAAATTTCTTTTTATTTCATTTATACCCCCAGATTCTGTAAAAGAATTGTTTTTTGATAAAGTTTCTTCCAAATATCCAGCCGTACGCAGATTCTTCCTAACAACTTTGTAGTGATTGTATAAGCTGCCTCTAGCACTTATCGATAATCCGTCGACTGATCTCCTGAAGGGAATATAAAACAATTCTTTATCTTCAGTCGGAAATAGTTCTACAATCAGCTCACTTAATTTTTTGAAGCAATCGGTACTTATTCTGCAAAAATGAAGCACAGTGAGAAAATTTAAATTAAGAAATTATGACAGGAATAATTAATAACTTTGAATCACTGTTTGCATATACTAAGTAAACAACGAAAAACAACTGCAAGCGGCAACAGTAATTGCCTTTTTCATAAAATGGTACCAAATTCATGCAATATACATTTAGGGTTATTTGTTTGAAATCTTGAAGTGAAAATACACAAAGACGGTCAACTTTTAATTCAAACCAATATTTATTGTGTTTTTGTATCTTGAAAAACTTACTTGTATTCTAAAGGATCTTCTTTAATTTCGTTCATAATTATTAAATCTCTTAATTTAGCATAATCTAATTCTCGCGTGTTTTTGTAGACTCCCAAAATTATTTCACCGTCTAAACTGGAGTTTAGAAAATGATATAAATCATTTTCTTTAAAATGAAAATTATTCTTTTTATTTTGAGTAGTCGAAGTTAACGCCGAATTATTAATTTCTAAATTGGCATGTTTTGCTTGTAAATTAGTTGGAGCTGAACTAGTTGCTTCTGTTTGCGTATTTGAATTTAATGCCGAAATAGTATCATTTGTCAAATCCAAAAGAATGCCCGTTTCAAATATATATTATATATATAATTATATACTTACAAACAAATGTTTGGAGAAGGCCTTTAAACTTATATTTTTCAAAAAAAGCATTCATTATTCACAACTACTATTTAACGATTATTAAAACTTATAAACATTAACCGCATATAACGCACTTAACCATTCTCGACGCGGAATTACTTGCCATGCGCGGCGCTAATGTTCCACTGTGGGACATGAGAGCTCTCTCAGAGAGAAAAGATCTACACCAATACAGAGAAGAGACATCTCCCTGATTTAGCATAGAAGCCTTACGCATAGGTAAGGCAGATCACCCACAAACTTCTCCGTGTATGTATGAAATCGTGAGAAAATAAGGAATTTGAATATGTTAATAAAAAATTAAAAATGTTAATATATAAAAAATTTATATTTTTATATAAAAAGTCATTAAGAGTTTTCCTTAATGAGGGTTGAGGGTCCGAGAGCCCCCGCTGCGAGGGTCGCTCGGGACTCAGTTTCGACTTGGTGTGCCGCATGGTGGGGGTAATCCATAAAAGTTTTCAAAAGTACATATCCTACTATTTTTGGGGTCGCTCTTTCGAATGGCGTGGTCAAAATTTTCAAAAATAATATTAACTCTTCTTTTTTTCAAAAATGCTAAAAAATGTCAAGTTCTAATCTAATCAATTACCGAGATCAAGCTGGATATTCCCAAAAGGGAAAGTTGGCACTTAGGTTAGAGAATCCATTGTACCAAGCTCCAGCTTGCTCGTTTACAACAACCCATTAGAGTCCTGTTCTTCTCCAGAAGTCCAGTATTTCTTCTATAGATAGGTTGCTCACCTGCATATGGTCTATAATTGCTTGATTCCAGCTAGAAAGTCTGATCCTGGCTAATGCCAAACATTCAGATAATATGTGAGACGACGTCTCGTCACTCGTCTCACACAGTGTACACGTAGGTGAGACTTTATTTCCTATTTTATGCTGATGATAATTAAAAAGGCCATGTCCTGTAAAGAGTCGAACAATGGTTTTAACTCTGATCTTATCGATTTTTAGGAGATCGCTCGCTCGCCTCTTGTTGGGCACTAAACCCAACAGAGCCTTCGTTTGCCTTCCCACCCCAATGCCCACCTAATACTTTGCATATTCCCTTTGACCCCATATTTCAATGGCTCCCTTAATCAGACACGGCATTAGTGCCACTGCTGGTTCAGGACCTAAAAATACCGTTTCAGAACCTATTTTTGCCAAAACGTCCACCCTTTCATTGCCCTTGATTCCCGAGTGGCCCGGTACCTAGATCAACGAAAGTTTATTTACTGAACCTAACTCGTCTAGTACGCTACGGCATTCCCAGACAAGTTTCGATTCTATTGTGGGATTCTTTAGAGCCCTTAGGGCCGCCTGACTATCCACACAAATACTATTCCTTTTGCCCCTTGTCCCTTTTTGAATGGACATTTGGGCACAAGTTAAAATCGCGCAGATCTCGGTCTGCCAAACCGTGGCATATTGTCCTAGTGACTCAGCCACTTTAATGCAGCCACTTTTCGATACATTTCGAAGCCTGCACCGCAATCCATCTTAGAGCCGTCCGTGTACCACACCTCGTCCCCAAGTGGAAACCCCTTCTTCCAGTCTAATCTGGAAGGTATTAGTATCTTGAAGCAAGGTTTAAATTTCACCCTCTTGATCATCCTATCTTGCACCATACTTAATTCTGGAATTGATAGGATTGAACGTGGGAGCTTGATGTGTTTACCGCTTGACTTCCACTTTCCATGCGCGTTTAGGCTGCTTATAGTAAGGGCCGCCTTTTTCACCGCAGTAATATATACAGGTACTTTGGCCAGTATGAATCCCAACGCCGCTGTAGGCGTGGTCCTCATGGCGCCTGTAATACCCCTAAAAACCATTGCTTGGAGTTGGTCCAGTTTCTCTTTGACCGTGATCAATTGAGTCCTAGGCCAACAAACCACCACCGCGTGAAGAAACCTGGGTTTTAGAATCATCTGATAGAGCCAATTGACCATATTGGGTCTTTGTCCCCATGATGACCCTATCGCCCTTCTACACGCCCAGAACGCAGTACCGAATTTCCTATACTGATAATCGAAATGTTCTTTCCAACTCAGCTTTTTATCCAGGATTACTCCCAAATATTTAGCCAAATTGGAAAAAGAAATCTCTTGTCCATTAAATACCGGCTTCTTTAAACTAGGTATCTTGTATTTCCTAGTGAAAACTACTATATTCGTTTTCTCTGGAATCACAAAAAGTCCAGTCTGACTGCACCAATTCTTGACAATCTTGAGTGCACTTTCCGTAAGCTCTAAAAGGGTCTCAATTGAGTGCCCTCTTATAATTATAAGGAAATCATCCGCATAGCTTTGCGTATAATATCCCTGGTTATTGAGTTTCCTAATCAACTCATCTGCCACTAAGCAACACAATAGAGGAGCGAGAACTCCTCCTTGTGGGCATCCTTTTGAGACGACGCCTGTTAGCCTGGCCTCATCCATTCTACCTACTGCAGAGTGGAGGGCTGATTCTACTGAGAAACCTGCTCTATACGCATGTTGTCCCGAGTGCAAGGGGTAATCCCTCAGACATTCACCAGTTTTTCTAACGCCTTTAATATAAAGGAGGTTAGACTAATTGGTCTGAAGTCCTTTACAGCAGTATACCCTGTGCGACCGGCCTTCGGAATAAATACCACCCTCATCATTTTCGAAGACTCAGGTGTATAACCAAGAGCAATACATGCTCTCATTATTTTACACAGGGGTAATCTAATACAATCCAATCCAATCCTCTGAGTAAAAGGACCGGATATATACCGTCCCCCCTGAGGCTTTAAAAAGTTTGAAAGAGCCTATTGCCCAATCAATTCCCTCTGGAGTCACAATTCTGGCTGCAAGTTTCCAGTGTTCCCGGTTTCTTCGGGCTCTATGTGGACCAACGCTAAAGTCATGTAATGTTCTCTCCTCAAAGTCCGGGAAGTTAGCCTCCATCAGATACTTTAAGCAGTCTTTTTTATCCTGAGCATATTGCCCATTAGATAACTTAATGGTAAATAGTTTTGCCAAAGGGTCTTTAGCCAGAACTTTATGGAGTCTTGATGCTTCAGGTACTCTTTCGATTCCTTCGCAAAAACTCCTCCAGCTAACACCCCGTGCTTTATCTATCTCTTTCTTATAAAAATTACGTGCTGCATGGTATTCATCCCATACTTGCTGATTCTTACGTTTCTTGGCTTTTTTAAAAAGCTTTCTTACTGTTTGCCTATGAACCTCTAAACAGGAGCTCCACCACGTATTACTCCTGTTGGTGTCCACCTTTTTGGCTACCCAGTTTCTCTCAAAGGAACCGACAACCGAATCTCGCAGATATTCCGCTGCGAGTTATAACTCTTCGTACGTTCCGTACGAGGTGGGGAAGTGACCCATGAAGACCTGGAGGTCCTCAGTAAATGAGTCCCAATTAGTACTCCTAGGGTCATGTCTCCACTTATGTTCCCGATCTTTCGATTCGAGTCTGAATGTGATAAGTCTGTGGTCCGAGAGTGAATCTTTGTCAGATACTCTCCAGTCTCTCACACCACCCCACACAGACTTGAAGCAGATCGTAATATCCAATACCTCCCTCCTATTAACTGTAACAAAGGTTGGTACTTTCCCTGATTTAAAATTTCTAAATCTGTATCTATCAGAAAATCTAGTAGATTTCTGCCCCTGTCGTTAATGTCAGTGCTACCCCAAACTACCTGGTGCGCATTGGCATCACAACCTATTATCAAAGGGAGACTCTGCTGTTGACAAAATTCTACTAACATTTCCACCTCTCTTGGTGGCGCAGGTTCTCCCTCCGAACCAGGGAAATAAGCGGAAGCTACTACAACCTCCTTTTTATTTCCGTTCGTCTCTAAGTACTTAGACTTTACAACAGCCAAGTCTCTAGTTGTCAATTCCAACAAAGGGAAAGCGTCTAGACCTTTATAGGTCAGACACGCCCTTGGAACCGATTCATGTGGTGAGCAAACTAGCTTTTCGCATCCATTTAGACCTCTGATTCTCCCCTTGAAAACCCAAGGTTCTTGAACAAAGACTCAGGCTGTCTGCATCCTTGCCAAGTTCTTGGCTAAAATAGCCGAAGCGGCTTTAAAATGATGCAAATTGATCTGCATACACTGGATTTCGGAAGGAACCATTTTAAAAGGCTGATTAACGTTCTCCTCAGACCCTTCAACTGCTTCTCAGGTAGCTCCGGAGAGGGGAAGCCACCTCCGTGTCCAGCCGCCTTTTAGACGTCACAGCCCTAGGCGAGACCCCCCCCCCGTCCCAGGAGCACCCTGAGAAGAGCCAGCGAGGCGTGATCCGGTCCTCACAGAGGCACCGGCTCGAGCTCGCCTGTCCACTTGTTGCAAGGTTGAGTCCCCTACGGTCCTCTCACCAGGATCAAGCGTATCATGCACTCCAGTTTTGCGATCCTCTAAAGGAAGCTCTGCAACACTTCCGTGCTTAGAATTTAATTCTTCATTCGTAGTGTCCATATTTGGTCCCACGAGTATAGAGGAAATAAAGGTCCATCCTTGGAGAGCCTCAATCTAAGGGTAAGGCTCATTACATTTTAAAGGGCGCCTGGTAGCCTGGTTATGCCCAGCGATGGTCGTCCACCGTCCACCCCACCCCCCGGAGGAACCTGAAGCATTTTGTGACCCAGGTATCATTCATCCACGGACACGATTTCATCACGGATTGGGTGACGAGACTCGCGCCTCAATCGCCATGGAACAGCCAAACGAACCATGGAAGGGTTTCTTCTTGGTCACACTCCCTCCAACAGGAAATTTTCAGAATAAACCCGTGGTTAAGCCTCTGTTCTTCCCGTCTCTCCCGATAACCTCTCGAAATTCTTGAGCGTCCGACCCATTATGAAGGGTTCGCCCCCTCAATCGCCACGAGAGACATCGAAAAGTAGTTTCCTGATGGGAAAAGAAACCCTCAAGCCCTTCCACCAACAACAAGGTCTTGAAACCCCTAGGGAGAGAATGTCAAGTTATTTCAATGTAATTTTGTTTAAAAGAATTTTTTTCTCTATCTTAACGCTTTTAAAATACAACAAAAAGTTCTGAAACAGTTTATAAAATATAAGCCTATAAGGTTTAGAAAAAAATTAAGTACATGGAAAAAAAGTACGTGAATTATTCTAATACTAGTATGGGTCACAGTGTTTTTAAATTAGCTCGGTCGGATGGATGCCTGGCTCAGTGGGCAGACCAAGGGTACTTGGGTCGCGCCCATTAGCCTGGCATTTTTCCGGCATGTGAGATATTCTGAGCTGGAGGTTTGACGTCGAGGTATAATGATGTGCACTGTCGATTATTGTCCAGTACACACCGTTAAAACTCTACAGTTTCCCTTTTCTCTGACAGTTGGCCTAGCTTCAAGTCATTTAAGAGAAAAAAATATACAATTTTTTTAAAGTCAATGAAATTCCCAAGCAACGTACTAGAAATTTTCATTGACTGCTTTTGAAACTCTCGTGCAAAAGTACTTGACTGTTTCTAATATTTTGTGTCGCATCCAAAAGTCAAGTACCGAGTCAATGAACATTCTACGTACTTTTTTCCGTGTACTCTTCGCAGTTCCAATCGTTACCTCATTGAATTCGAAATGTATTGATAAATATAGATTACTTGATACTGGTAGAGACATATCATATAGAGTATAATAATTTTGACATTTTAGATCTACCGTATTGGATTTTTGGAATTTTACATCAGATTCTTAATCAGCGTGCCAAAATATTCCTAAGTAACAAAGACGACGCACAAAAAGTACATAAATTAGTTCCCAGTAAAATTTGTTAATATTTATTGGTTATATTTGTTCCAAAAATTACTTTAACTTGAACTTAAATCCAAAACCTAAAACAAATTTGACGGGGAACCAAATTCTGTACTTTTTGTGCAAAGCAAATCGGAGTGAATTTTATGAAACGAGTACGCTATTTTACATCCGCGTTTTTGAATTTTTTGAATGTGACTTCAGATTCGTAATTATCCACCCCAAAAATCCTTGAGGATCAAATTTCAATCAGATTTGATCAATTTTTAGAAATTAGTCCGCTATATTGAATTTTTAGAATTTGACTTCATATTCGTAATCAGCGATCCGAAAACCCCCTGAGTAACAAATTTTAAGCAAATCTAAGTAAATTTTAAAAAATGAGTCCGCCATTTTGAATTTTTGGAATTTGACTTAAGATTCGTAGTCAGCGACCCGAAAAACCATTGAGTTACAAATTTCAATCAGATTTGAGCCATTTTAAAAAAATCTTCTCTTACGAAAAATTAATACATTTTTTTGTCCTTCAAGCGCCATTTTAAATTTAAGATCGAAAAAAATAAAAATTGGAAATATATATTTTTCAAGTACAACTATTGGGAACACATTTCTGATACTTTTTGTTGTATTTTAAAAGCGTTATGATAAAGAAAAAAATTCTTTTAAACAAAATTACATTGAAATAACTTGACATTTTTTAGTATTTTTGAAAAAAAAGAAGGGTTAATATTATTTTTAAAATTTTGACAACGCCATTCGAAAGAGTGACCCCAAAAATAGTAGGATATGGACTTTTGAAAACTTTTAAGGATTTGTTCTAATAATTGTAAGTGATTGAAATTCATATTGAGAAGCAGCACATCTCGTCGTTAAAGGGTTAATATGTAAACAACCAGAAGAAGAGTTAAAAATTGATTTTATACAACTCAGGCGTATTATGGTCACTTTATCTACCTGTACAGGCGCGTACTAAGTTCCCCCTTATAATCCAGCAGTCAATAAAGAAACCATTATAGCCCTAGGGAGATAAAGGGTATATTATTGACCGCTCACAGGTCAATAAAGTATCCTTTATCTCCCTAGGGCAATAATGGTTACTTTATTGACCAGCTGGGTTATATGGGAGAACTTAGCATGCACCGGTATAGGTAGCATAGAGTAACCATAATACGCCTTTGTTGTATAAAGCAAAGTATGGAAGAAGGGAGGTAACCTCGTTTGTTGCATAATGTACTATTAAAACTTATCTAAAAAAGGATAAGAGTCTTCACAATTTAATTACATTTTTCCATAGAATTTGTAAATATTAAAAATTTATTAAAACTTAATATTAAGTGCATTAAATATAGTACCTTTAAATATAGTATTGAATCTGCTGACTTTTATTTTATCAGAGGTGTGAAAAATTCTACCTGTAATATTTAGTCTTTCAGGATTTCCCATGATTTGAATAACTTATATCTCATCAAATGCAAAACTACACTGTAAAAAATTTAGGGAGTTAACAGACTCGGGAGTTAGATTTATCGAGTTAAAAATCAACTCCAAAAGAGAGTTAATTTACTAACTCCCTTCATCAACACTCGTTCGAGTTATTTTTCCATGGGGAGTTAGCATTTGGGTGTTAAATTTTAACTCTCTTTATTTAACTCCCATGGCATTAATTCCCCAATGGGTGCGGCTTTTATAGAATTCCCTGGGGAGTTAAAATTGAACTCCCTTTTTTTACAGTGTAAATAATCTAATATTTCAGTCCTAATATTTTGACATTCTTTGACATTCTTTAAAATCCCATTAAATTTTTGCTATGGAGAACGAGCTGGTTTTTAGTTTTATTTTGGTTTAAAAAATCTGCTTTCAAAAATGAATTTGTTGGTTAAAATGCAAGTAAAATTTTAATACACTTGCATTTTAACCAACAAATACATGTTTGGAAGCAGATTTTTTAAACCAGAATAAAACTAAAAAACAGCTCGTTCTCCATAGCAAAAATTTGATTGGATAAAAAAAAGATAAAAAAAAGTAATTAAAATCACCGCGTAAAAATGTAGTACGGACTATGTAAATACTACGTAGTGTTTATGTAGGATTAAAATCGGCCTTCTATGTAGGCCACGTTACGTAGATTCTATGTAGAGTATACGTAGATTTTTCTATGAAGGCCTGTAAGATGTAGTATCTATGTAGAATATACGTTGGCCTTTCTATAGTCAATTCATGTAGGCCTTTCAATGTATTGTCTACATAGGTTTTTTGTAGGCAAATTTATATAGGCCAATAATTGTTGAATCTATGTAGGATCTACATTAATATTCCTACATCGGAAATATATAGGACACCCGACATATTATTGAGGTAAGTTTTGAGTAGGCTAATATATATTAAATTGATGTAGGATCTACATTACTATTCGTACATCGAAAAGATGTAGGCCATTTAATGTACTATCGAGGTAAGTTTTGAATAGGCTATTCTATTCTATTCTATATCTATATCGAGATAAGGTATGAGCAGGCCTTTCTATGTAGGCCTATAGATGTAATATCTATATAGGATATTTGAAAACGATATGATATAATACTATAAAATTAATAATAAGTAAAAATGAAATAAAACTAGCTATTTTCCTATTAATAGAACATTATTTTTTCCTAAATTTTATTTAAAAATCTTAATTGTCAAAGTCATATACAAAAGGCTAAAATAATTTCTACTTACAGGTTTTGTTGTTATTAATGTTTAAAAATTAGCTTGTTAAGTGTTTACACGTGCTTGTTCAGAAAATCAGCCCCTTTACTTTCCAATACTACTACACTGCTTATATACGTACAATTCGTGCGCTTCGTGTAACACGGACAACTATCAATGTGTAGTGAGTAGTGAGGCTGATTTTCGCTAGAGTATTTTAACCAATCGGAACGCTCGACTTTTAAATGCTTTTCCTGAAAAATCGGCATTTGTCACGTTAGGTCCCTTTCACCGTGGAGCGTCACATATTTAAAAATATAATGATATTACATATAATTAAAAGCAACTATTTAATTTATTAATATTATTATAACTGTAAAATATTTTTCATCTAAAGGCAAAAATATATAATGTTTCAAATATTTTCTTGTCTTCAAGCGTTTGTCACATTTGGTTGGTTGTAGTTGACCATCTTAAGGGTTCCTCATTGTAAGAGGGTCTATTTTATAGCTTTTCCAGTTCTCTTTTTTTAGATTTACTTAATATTATCAAGAATTTTGTTGAAAAATTGAAATTTATTTTTAATTTTGATTTTTTTGGGTCAAAAAATTTTTTTTTTCAAAATGCTTATTTCCAATCGAAAGAGCATGAAAAAACCTTTCCAAAATGTACTTTGTCAAATTTGTATGTTTAATTGTTTAAGAGTAAAAAATTATTGAAATAAGCATTGTACTGAAAAACAAAAAAATGTAACCCCCTCCCCCTCGGAAAATATTGGACTAGGTAAAAAAATATTTTCACGAAAAATTACTATCTATGAGTACTACAAAAGCCCCAAGTTTTGCTACGATTGGAGAAAAATTTTTCTCCACCTTCATCACTTGACATGAAATGCCCCATATATATTAGGTACTTTTGAAAATAATTGAATTTCTGCATTCATTTGTAACTTTTTCAAAATTGAATTTTTTAGTAGTTTTAACTAAAATTTTACAATAAATTTAATTATTATTTTATCTTAAATGATCTTATAATAAAATTTAAAAAAAATATCTCGTGCCTGTTTTCAAATTTTTAAAAATAATAATTGTCCTCTCTTGATATTAGAATATATATCAATTCAATGATTGCGTATATTTGATAATAGAAATTCAAGTTTTCACATTGAACATTGTAAATTATTCCCCCTAAAATTTCTAGGGGGTTAGATGCCAAAAAGTGAAAAAGATTGCACACATCAGTGCTGGTAAATGGAGGTAGATGCTTTTCTCTCTAGATCCAATGGCTTTCTAAGATTTTTCTTTGGTTGAAGTCTTGGAAAGAAAATAGAGAAAGAAAAACGAGTGAAGAATTCGTTTTCCCCTTCTTTCGTTTTACTGAATCTTACAAGTTTCAAACCCAAGTCTACTTCCAAAGTTTTTACACACACACAAATACATAAACACTGACGACGTAGAAAAAAGAAAATTTTTTACATGACCTTAAATTATTGTCAAAAAATTCGGATAACACATAGAAACTCGGTCAAAATTGACGGGAAATGTTAAATTTTTTGTATAAATAATTCTTGAATTAATTTTTATTAACTATTTTATTAAACATTACATAATTCTTATTTATTATAATTATTTTTTTTCAATTTTAAGTGAATTTTTTAAAAATCAATTCCTATCGGAATTCAACGACGAAAATTGATTTATTGGAAAAGAATAATTTTTGTAAATTCATTAAATATTATTTTTTCCAAAACACAATTATATTTATAGACAATTTTTAAAGATAAAATAATAAAATGTTTTAAAATATAAAATTTTGAATTGTTTCAATTTTTTAAATTATTTTCCGGAATGTAAGTATATCATTAAAATCATTTGGTTACTATTTTTCAAAAAGCTAATTTTATCAGAGTTTACAAATTAAATCTTTCAAAGTCCAATTATTTTTGTAAAATGGATATTTAACCATTGGAAATTAATTTTGAAAATTTGAATTAAAATTCATTTGAAATTCATTTATTTTTTTAGAATTTTTTAATAATATTATTCAAAACTTTTAATTTTAACGGAAGCTAACAAATTAAAATTTTTTTATTAGTTGTATCCATTTTTGTTTCACAACTATTTTAATAATTATTATTGTTTTTTAATTTTTTAAATTTTAACATAATTTTTTTAATTAATTGAATGTTTTGTTACATCCCAGTAACAAAATTCTCTTTTTGAAATTGGAGACATTAGCAATGAATCATTGTTGATGATCGCACAATTAGAATGTCAATAATAGAGATATTGCATTTGAAATAAATATAACAAAAGAAAGGCAATAGATATAATATAAAAAAGAAAATTATTAGAGAAATGATATTACTACTTTAAATAATACATCAAAATTATAATAAACCTTTAAATAAATATAATTGCACAATTTCGTGACAAAACAAAAACAATTAAATAAGAAATAATATTTAATTGACTAATTATTTCTCACGCAATACTCTAGTTTCAAAATTAATATTATACGATTCTAATATTAAACAATATGCATATTTCTATTCTCTATGCATTATTTTCTAAGAATTATTATGAGTATACTTGACCCATATTAGTATGTTGCGAAGGCACGAGCTTAGTTTTCTTCCTGGGAATGTTTACTATCTCATGGAATAGTGATACTCGCGATATACTATGGGTGTTTTCGGCAAATGCTCGGATTATACTCCAGATTACGTCAGTGGTGCTCACTTTAATTTTTGAATATGTCTTCTATTACTGTTTAAGTAACATGTTGTAATTGGTTACTCTGGTAAGCTCTTAATTTTTATTGGTGCAAATCTTGTGAATTTTCACAATGTATGAATTACCCCTTAGGTTCTAGAAAAATTGCTTCAAAACCCAACCTCCTGTTTGGTAATTTCCTTCCATTCCTTAGAAAAAATGTTACTAGATAAACCAGAGTGTAATCGGAATTCGAAGTGAGAGCACAATCTAGTTTATCAGGTAACATTTTTCTAGGTAATTTCAAGGAAATTACCAAACGGAAGGTTAGGTTTTAAACCAATTTTTCTAGAACCTAAGGGATATTTTATACATTGTGAAAATTCACAATATTTGAACCAATGAAAATTAAGATCTTACCAAAGTAACCAATTACAACGTGTTACTTAAACAGTAATAGAAGCCATATTCAAAAATTAATGTGAGCACCACTGAAGTAATCTGGAGTACGATCCGAGAATTTGCCGAAAACACCTTATATGTGGTGCAGGTGGTCACAAAGCTCCAAGAAGTGACTCAATTCTTGGGATGATCTAGGAGTCAGGTTTAGAGATGGGGATGATCTTTGATCTTTTGTATCCCACTAGGGAAGATTTGCTACTATAAAACCCCATGCAAATCGATTGTCATCCGTCAGTTTATTTCGATACAAAGTCATCGTTACGTTCGCGTCGTGACAGCTTCATCTTTAAGCTTGACCCTTCGGTAATCATAATTTTGGCCATAAAACTTGCATTTTCAAACAGTATAAAGTTTACTCGTTGTTCTAAATATTGAGCAAGTATTCATTATCGCCAGACTTGTGAGACGGTATTTTCAAAAATTAATAGATTATCCGTCGTAGCCTAGTCTATTCTCGAGACTACATAAAAATAAATGGTCAAGCTTTACCAACCTGACTTAATCAGCCTACCACTCCTCCGAAATAAATTCAATATTAACTAAAATTCTAAATAACCTCGCTTTCCGCTTGGGATGTAACAGTTAACAATTTTTTTTTAATTTTAAGAAACAAATTTTAAGAGATCAAAAGACGCGACTGAAAAATTTTTATAAAATAAAAGAAAGCATTTATAGAGTTCAAACATTTTTTAAAAGTTATAAGTGAAAAAAATTTTTTAAAAATTTTGTTAAATGCAAAAAATGTAGTTAATCTTCTCTCTAAATTTAAATTAGTTAAAAATAACTGATTCAGAAAAAACAGACACTTTTTATTTTATGTAATTAATAATAGAGAACGGTGAATTTTATAAATGAAAAAGAAATTATATATCAACTGAATTGTCAGAATTAAAAGTTTACTAATATATATAATTAAAAATGTATTTATTGTAATATTTAAACATTTTTAATATTTTATTGCCTCTATTTTTTACCTTTATTACCACTGTCATAAACATGGGTCTTCAAGACACGTGTTAGTCGAGAGTTAAACTTGAATCGAAAAATTTAAATTATGGAAAAAGGCTTGGCCACAATTTTTATTTGGAAAATGGGCCGTCCAAATTCCAAAATTTAGCGAATAGTGACAATTTCTTTCATGTCTGCGCGAAATGGACGAAAATTTGTCTTTTTACGACAGCATTCTCTCGTGGAACAGGGTATAGCACAAAAACTCATGAAAACTTCCCTGGGAAATTATTAATTATTATTTAAAAAGGTTTAAAGAAATTTAAATTATTCAAATTTTACATCTACAGCACACATGAAGGTAAGGCGAACTTGATCCACCATAGGCCTCAAAAGTGTGCTTCTGGGATAGCGCTTTATGCGCTCAACCAAATCGACACTTGACTTTATAGGGTTAGTTTATATATTATGTATTTCATTATATCTTCGAGGAAACTAATTTCTTCTAAGGATAAATTCATTTGAATTAAATTTTACGATATTTGGATAATTCGAACATATTTCCATTAAATTTTTCTAAGAAGTTTATAAATATTAAAAAATGTATTACTCATTGATAATTAATACATTCAATGTACTTTTACATTATGTGCTGATTTTTTCGTTTTATAGTATAGAAATGTGAAAAAATTTACCTTTAATATTGAGTCTTTTATCATTTTCCAAAATTTCAATCACTCATAATTAATAATATGTCCTCTGGCGCTTAGCAAGAAAATTCAATTTTAATTTTAATATTTAAGTCGGACCTTCTTTTCCATTCTATCAAATTTTGGCGATGAAGAATAAGCTACTTTTAGTTTTATTCATATTTAGAAAAAAAATCTGCCCACGCTTCGCACGGGGGGCTCGCTTCGCTCGCAAGTTTTAGCGCGCCTCGCGGCACATGTTTTTGCTGATGATTGCGGGATAAAGTAGACTTAAATGTATATTTTTGGTGTCGATGAGTAAAATTGTGAAATAATATTTAATTACTAACTATTTTAACATAAACATGATTTGCTGAAGAGCAATAATATTCTAAAAGTATTAGAATTCAGAAGAAACTAAAGAATACACTTTCTATGAATTAAATTGTAATATGAGGGGGGGGGTTAAACACAAATATTTTGTATTGTTCTGTTATAATGCAAAAAATAACAAACATTTTAAAAAAACAGTTAAAAGTGTTTTTTTTATTATAAACTACAGATTTTTATAAAAGTTTTAAGATTTTAGAAAATCAATGAAATTTTTTCAACACAAGAGTTGGTCGGGCCCAAAAACTTAAAAAAACAAAAAAATTTTAAGAAAAAATGTTGTGAGAGAAAAGTTGTTTGTATTATTCTAACCTTAAATAGACTATAAAATTAAAAATTCACTAACGGTGGTGGATTTCTATGAAAGACACATTCCTTTTTGAAAAGAAATAATAATTTTTTCTTTCGAAATTGTTAATTTTGAGATGAACTGTCCGCCATTTGACAATTAACTTTTAAGAGGTTCGACTTTCATCCCATCTGATAAAAATTTTTTTATTGAATTTCTAAAATGTTAAAATTTTATAAACATCTATAGTTCACAACAAAACAAAAAAAAACTTTTAACCGTTTTTAGAAATTTAAAATTTTTGCTATTTTTTGCATTAACAAAATATTTCAACAAATATAAAACAATTAATATCTAATATGCCGTTTACAATAAAACATACAATGATTACACAAAATTGTTTTCTCTTTTAAATAAAAACAATTGCATGATTGTAAATTCTTGGGGTGCATGTAGCTCAGTGGTCAGAGCAGTCTACCGGCAATAGAAAGGTCGTGGGCTCGTATCCCAACATGCTAACCAATTTTTTCTGAGTTCTTTGATAATTTTAAATTATTAATTGATTTCGAAAAAATATTTTCTGAAAAAGCAGGTTTCTGTATTCAGGATGGCTGTGCTGTCGATACATATGAAACTCAAGAGCTTAATAAGAATTATTTTGAGATTGATTCGGATAATTGATAAATTCTTTCACATTAATATTAATAATTTCCGAATGATAGATTCACTTCCTTAAAAATTAATGATATTTAAAAAGATAGGTCAAACCATTATATTTCGAATAAAGTCGTTGCGGCCTAATTTAAAAAAAATTGATACTTTTAGAATTGAATCTGTATGATCTCTGAATAACGAAATGAAAATAACTATATTAAAATATTTATTACTTTTCTTTAAATATGAGTAAGTATTGATTATTGATAAATTCTTAAAAGTGCAAAAAGATTTATTGATTCATGTTTAAAATTAGTTGAATAATTATTCTTTAATAATAAAACTAGTAAAAATTTAAAACTAATAGATAAAAACGGTTTTTAAAGTCGATCTACTAAATAACCTAATTTTGACGTTTTTATCAATTAATTACGAGAAGGTGGAATTATTGAATTAAATAAAAACTCACCGAATATAGAGTATTTTTGATGAACTTTCAAAATTTCTTATCACTTTTTTAATTTTTCCTTAAAATATACAAGAAATATTAAGTTAAAGGACTTTTAACTTACTTTTTTAAATAGAATCAAAAATTATTTGTAAAGAATATTCTGCTTCAACTGACTCTAAAGTAGTGGATATTCAATAAACCTTAAATAGGTTTGTGCGCGTGGACCGCGTGACGTATAGTGAGCACATCTCATATGTGCACCGTCGGACTAAAATTTGAATAACTTCCATAGTTTTAGACCCTCCATCAATCTTTTCTAATACTAAAGATATACCCATTTAAAAAAAAATCGAAAGACCCCCGACCAACATTGATATTTCTGAGAAATTTTGACCCTGCACCGACATGTTACCGACACTTTTAGCCCAGACTCAAACCACTTAGCCAAGACTGAAACCATTAATTCAGACCGTTATGCTGAGGCGGATATGACGTCATACTTCCTAGAATTTTCGAGGGGGGATATTGAGATCATGATGCAAATGTGATTCTTGGAATTTATCACATAATTTCTTTGTTTTTCGCAAAATGGGGTTGATGACTCATTATTATTATTGGTATTTCCTGTTTTTGTTTTTTACAAGGTGCATTCTATAATGATGACACATAATTTCTTTGTTTTTCGCAAAATGGGGTTGATGACTCATTATTATTATTGGTATTTCCTGTTTTTGTTTTTTACAGGGTGCATTCTTTAATGATGACACATAATTTCTTTGTTTTTCGCAAAATGGGGTTGATGACTCATTATTATCATTGGTATTTCCTGTTTTTGTTTTTTACAGGGTGCATTCTATAATGATGACACATAATTTCTTTGTTTTTTCGCAAAATGGGGTTGATGACTCAGAGTCTTAGAATTTTTTATTGAAGAACAGGAACTGGTTTATTATAAAAGGATGAGAGATGGATCAGGTGGGAAGAATTAGAGAATGCTTTCGAAAATCGAATTAGAACAGGTGTAGTTATTAATTTAAAACATAAAAATATAGACTCTTTTCTAAGTGATGCAAAGAAAATGATCATTTCTCGATTAAAAAATTCATTTAAAAAGATGGGAAACATGGAAGTCAATGTTGTTCTTGCGGCAAATTATACTGTTTTAGAAGAAGGTGAGGAAATTGAAGATATTAAATATTTCAATACAAAAAATTCAAAAATTTTAGAGTCAACAAATTTTGACGAATGGTTTGATCATAAAATTCGTGAAAAACTTTTTGTTAAGATTGATGATTTTCAACAAAAAGTCAGGTTGGTCTTTAATTGAATTATAAATTTAAGTGTTAATATAAATAAATATGTCCCTCTTGCGGCTGGATACTCAACTTTTATAAGAATGCCAAAATTTATAATAGATAAAAGAGCTGTTATTAATGTTATAAATAATGACAAATACTGGTTGAATTCCCTATTTCTCTCAGCGATATTACAAAATTTGAAAAATTAAACAATTTAAGTATTAATGTTTATGGAATTGATAAAAACAGTAGAGGAGGATGGGGCAAGGATCGTTAGGTAAAACCTTTTTGGATCCAGCGGCCAATCTTGAATATGTATCTGCAAATGAGAAGTATTTTTGGAAAGCCTGGTTATTTGGCTACAATTTTTCTGTACATTATTTTACTGTAGAATTAAATCCCTACGAGATATAAATGAAAATGTAAACAAAAATTTGTTGCCCCAGTACCGGGGCAAGGATAGTTAAAAGAAATCGAATGCTAAAAATGTTATAAAAAATCAGTAAATTTTTGTTTTCTTTATTTTACTTGATTTAGACTATTCAATATTGATATCTCAAGTACTAAAAATATGTATGGAACATTTTCTGAATTGCAATTATTGTATTAAAATTTATCTGAACTAGAATCAGAGATTTAACCAACTTTTTAGACGACCACTAATTTCTTGATTATAAGCTTCGTTTTTCGTATATAATTACGCACCGTTATTTATATCAACCTAAAAAGAACAATTAAACACTTTTAAAACTTGAAAACAATTAGCTGAAAAAGCAAACTCTTATTTTACAAATACTATTCCAATGGAAAATTTAACTATTTTACAACCCACATAACATTAACCTAGACAAAACATGATAAAAAGCCTAACACTATCTACAGTAAAAACCTGAAAAAACCTGGTAGTAACCAATGTTTCGACCTAGGTTTTAACCATGGTTAAAACATAGAATTTTATCCTCCAAAAAATAATTGAAGAAAAACGTAATTTAGACAATAATATAGCACAAAACATGTAATATATAAATAAATACGTTTAAAAATAATTACTATAAGTGAAGAAGTTAAAATTCCAGTACAATTAAGGATATTTTTGGGATTTTCAGGACGAATAGACATTTGTTTTTTTACTCATGAAATATTAAATTAAAATTAGGTAAAAAATGACGCTTTGTAAATTTTATTGCTATTGCTTTGACTGTCAAAAGCCTGTGACTTTTATTGAAATTTGTTAAGAATTAAAGTATTTTTTATATCTAGATTCATACCAGTTTTTAATTTAATGTTTTAATGTATAATAATATTTATTAATAATAATAGTTGTTATGTTTTTATTTTTATAATAATAATAATAATAATAATAATAACGAAGGTAACTAAAATAAATTACTGAAATAACATGTTGGTTTTTCATGGAAGATAAGTATATTTTATTAATATTTTTAATTTATAAAAAGCTTAGAAATATGATTTTTTGAATTAACGACAGAAACAAAATAATGTTTTTAGTTACTAAATTTTATCGAAGTGCAGTTTGAAATAATAAAATATGAAAAAAAAATTTTTTATGATTTTAAACAAAATGCTACAGAAGAAGAAATTTTTCCTCAAACTACAACTTTCTTTGAAAAAACAAAACTTTTCATACATTAATTGCAGAATTGGTCCATTAGATATAAAATACCTCTCTATACTAAGTATATTATTGTTGATTCTTCGTAAATATACAAATCACGTTTTACAAAAAGATTTTCGCGCGGTCATGAAAACACCGAAAGTAACCGAAATAATACCTATAAAGAGAGGAGAATACTGACACTTCAATCTGTATGATATAATTTCCAAAATAAAAGCCGAACGTTTAACAAAAGGAATACCAATAGATGTTATAACTTTAACAATCAACATTGATGGATTACAATTATATAAGTCAAATCCCAAATCTGTTTGGTTAATTTTATGATCCGATGACATTACAAAAAGGGTATTTTTAGTTGGAGCTTTTTGCAGTAAGGGCAAACCAAAAAATTCTTCTGAATTTTTTTTAACAAAATATTATAGATTTAATTAAAAACGTATTTCAAACTGAATTTAATAAAAAGGTTGAAATAAATGTATATGCTCTTATTTGCGACACTCTAGCAAAATCCTTTGTTTTGAATACAAAATCACATAACGGTTGTTATAGCTCCACAAAATGTAAAATTAGAGGAAAATAGATTGTAAGGAATCACAAAAAATATCGTTTATTACGTCGCGCGGAATAAAAAGAAAAATATCTAAGAGCGGTTGCGTTTGTTTTCCTCCGTCAGGAAAATAGGAAAAACTTCGAACTGACTAAGAAATGGCTAAATACAACCCTAATGACGAATTTCAAAAAGGTGAAAATATATTTGCTTATATTCCACGATTTGGTTAGTGACGTGTGTGTCTCTAGATTACATGCACCTTTTTCTGTTAGGAGTTGTTAAAAGGTTAATACGGCTGTGGTAACAAGGACCATTGAAATTTAGACTCAGTAAATATGAAATAAAACGCATCAATAAAAATCGAGAGAATTTGCAAACTTCAAATCCAGAAGAATTTAAGAGGCGTCCAAGACCTATATCGAAATTTCGATCATGGAAGGCTGTACAATTTAGACAATTCCTCTTGTATACTGGACCTGTTATTTTAAAAGGTATTATCAAAGACGAAATTTTAAACAATTTTTTAGCATTACACGTTGCAACGAGAATTCTACTTTCCCCAAAACTTGTGACTATCTCAGAAAATATTGACTACGTTGAGAAATTATTGGTAAATTTTGTAAATAATTTATCAATCATTTATGGTGAAAAATTTGTCTCTCCTAATATTCACAATCTTTCACACATTTGTAATGACGTTAAAAAAATGGAGTACTTGATAATTTCAGCGCTTTTAAATTTGAAAATCACATGTCTTTCATAAAACGTTCTACTTACAGACTGACGTTCTACTACTTGCCGACATTTTTAAAAATTTTAGAAAAACTTGTTTTACAACTTATAACCTGGACGCGTTACATTACTATACTGCCCCAGGACTGGCAGTTGGCGCTATGCTCAAGTAAACAGACATAAAACTTGATTTGTTAACATATGTAGAAATGTTTCTTTTTATTGAAAAAGGTATAAGAGGTGGAGTTTCACAATGCTCAAACAGATATGCGAAAGCTAATAAAAGATTTATAAAAAAGATTTTAATCCCTTAATACCAGAATGTTATATAATGTATTTCGATAAAAATAATCAATATGGTGCTGCTATGGGAGAGAGCTTGCCATATAAAGATTTGAAATGGTTTGAAAATTATAACAATGACTTTTTCTTGAATATTCCAGATGATTCTCCAGAAGGATACATTTTTGAAGTTGATTTAGAATATCCTATTGAACTTCATGATTCACATAAAGACTTGCCGTTATGCCCTTAACATTTCGTACCTCCTCTCCCAAAATGTACAATTCCTAAATTGATTTAAATATCGAGGTTAGAAAAAAATCCATCTATGAATTTGAGAAAGCAAAAGGGGTAAGGTATTCAACTTTAAAAAGAATAGGATTCGATGATTTTAAGCATACTCTTAATTCACTGTCAAACAAAAGAAAATTGCTCTCAGTTGGCAAGATGATAAAAGAATTTTGATGCCAGGGAAAACTGACACCCTTCCTTGGGGTTATCAACAGCATGATCCAATGAAAATAAATGAAATTGATGCATAAAATGTTAGTTTGTATTAGTTCTCTACTGTTCGCTTTATACAATTTTTACAATAAATTATACTTAAAAATATTGTAATTTATTATAATAAATACATGTAATCAAAATAAATGTTGTTGTTGTTTCTTATACCTAAAAACAATAGGGTTAGGTTAGGAATAATAATTACAGTCTAATTGATATTTTATTATTTTATTGAGGAAAAAATAGAATATACATTTTAAACTAAAATACTTAAATATTACAGTTTTGCAGAACTATGTTGTTAAGTTTATAACATTCTGAAGAGCAAAAGTAAAAGTTTTATTGTTAATTAAATATTTTTAACAAGTTCCAATAAATGTTTCAATGTTTAAGTTTTTTAATGAAGGACAATTTGAATTATTTATGTCGATAATTTCAATACAATATA
The DNA here is from genome assembly GCA_032872475.1 of Leptopilina myrica (nomen nudum). NCBI lineage: Eukaryota > Metazoa > Arthropoda > Insecta > Hymenoptera > Figitidae > Leptopilina > Leptopilina myrica (nomen nudum). Next base: position 13,865,470 of record CM065467.1, read on the forward strand.
TCTCTAAACCTTTAACATAAATTGTCTTTGCTTCTTTAAATTCCAACGAATACCATGGAAATTATTTTCTAACCAACGATTGATACATTTATATTTGTTTGTAAAGCAATTCCATGGACAAGGAGGTTGGAAAACCATATTTAGTGGTATTGAATCATTATTTACAGAAACTAGCTAATTTTTTTAAACAAATTTATTAATTGGCAATTTGAATCCTTGCACATCCATCAAGTACTGCATTTTGAAATCAACTAAACTCATTACTCGTAGAAAGTTAAATATATATTGTAACATTGTAAAATCTTTGATTTTCCAAATTACAAATTTATTCAATTTAACCCCAAATTTAATGATTTCAAAATAAAATCCGAAATAAGACACAAATAAACCTTTTGAATAAAAACTTATGTAAACCATTTATTATTTATGTAATTCTTCTGCGTGCTGAAAACACCATAAAACCCACCTGGAAATATTGGAACCGTTAACTAATTTCCGAATCATTGGACTCCCATGATGAACCCGAGAAAATGTTGGACCCAATTTCGATCACTCTTTTAATGTCAAATTCATCCAATTCTTAGAAGGTTTTGCCAAACATTCGTTGCAATACTCGAATTTCTTAATAGCTGCGTGAAGACAAAGCCCATATGACCAATTTGCTCTACAATATTATATAAATTTCGAATTTAAAGTTAAGATTTGTCTTCTATAATTTTTGAAGTTTCAATATTAATGCTGTGTTTGTGGAATAATCATATTGGAGGAGTATTAGCGATTTCATATTTAATATCATTGAATATTTTCAATTTCGGAGTAAATGATCTCGGAGCATTTTTTCTTACCTTTTAAAGCATTTTAAAACTTTTCGGAGCACTTTCAAAATCCTTTCCACTGTACGAGTCAACAATCAGAAACAAAAGAAAACACTTCATCATTATTAAATTACGCTATCATGTCGGGAATTAATACTGATTGTCAACTTTTTGTTTGCTTAGTGAAAAATAAATAAGATTATTAATTTATTCATTCGTTATACTGAAATCATTAAAGTCGGACGTAATTTATCTCACTAATTTTTATAATTTCTTATCCAGTTTCTTTTAACTAATTAAAATCGTTTAAATTCAGTTTAAATTTACTAAAAGATCTCGCGACTTAATGCCATTGTAATTTGGAATAATTTGTGCATTTTGTAATTTGAGTACAATTTTGTGTTTTGCTTGTGATTTTAGAGTTCCATAAATGGATTAAAATTAACGTCTAGAGATTTCGTTGCAACCAACCATCTTCGATTATCGCTCTGGTAAGAGTTTTGCCAAACTTACAAATATCTTTAAAGTCTTTTCTAATTTGAGCATACAATTCAAAATCTTAACTTTGTTGATTTAAACTCTTGTTCTCTTTATTCATTTATTAAATATGTGTCTTATTTCGGATTGACGAAGAATTCTTTTTTTTCTTTACTTTAAATTTGTCCAATAAACATATTTCTTTGAATTGTGTGTTTCTCTGCTTTAATTTATAAATATCGAACCGCCCCTTTACCGGTATCCATGGTTAGAGTTGGTTAGCCAAAAGTTTAATTTCCGGAAGCTATCATTTTCTCGCTTTTACTAAATTTGTTTAAATTGTTGAATTAATTTAAATTATTGACATTAATGAAGTTAATGTCTTAATTTTATTTTTTTAGTTTTGTCCAAAGACAGGACTGGCGCCCAAAAATCTTCCGAAGGTAATTTTATTGTTTATTAAAAAATAATGAGGTGATAATTTAGTGCCCAACGCGGGGGCAAAACCAAATAACACCAATCACACATTCGAAGAAATTGTTGATTTTTGTTGAATTTTTGAATTTTGGATTCAAGGTACAAATAAATTAATAAAAATTAATTTATGAATTATTGTTAAATCTCAGTAAAGATTAAAATTATTAAAAAAAATAATTTTCTTATTTAAATTTTCCTTTAATCGATTCAATTAACCAAAATAGCGACAAACAACCGTTTCGACTAAATTTACGACATGGACGGACTTCAGTTAGCTGACAAATTAAGAAGCAGAGGTATTACTGCCGTAGGAGGTTTAGCCGCGAAAAGAAATCGATCATTAAGATTTTTACAAAATGAAATACGCGAAATTAACGCCCCCCAACAAAGTATTAGTTTAAAAGGCACCCCTGTTGAAGAAAATCAACAAACTGCCACAGCTAAAATCCATTCCTCCCCTCCCACAGTGGGCCAGGAGAGCCAATATTTTGCCCAAAAGTCAGAAAGTGGATAAATTTGATTGAAATTTGTTACTCGGGGGTTTTTGAGGTCGCTGGTTACGAATCTGATGTCAGCTTTTTAAAATTCAAAATGGCGGATTCAGTATGGCGGACATCAAACTCAAAATGTCAATAGATATGCTTGAAACTTGTAACTTGGGAATTTTCGAGGTCGCTGGTTACGAATCTGACGTCAAATTTTTAAACTTCAAAACTACGTCGATTATATTGAAACTTATTTAAAATAATAATAACCTATGGGTGACCACTCTCTGCCGAACCCGGAGTCACGAACTGGGACGTGGCGGCCGACGACTCCATATTTTTTTTATACATATATATATATTTTTTAAAAATTTTTTTATATATTTTTTAAACTTTTTTTTACATTTTTTTTTGCTTATTTGCATCATTTTTAATTTTTAAAACTAATAAACATAAATAACTTTTATAAATAGTAATCGGAAAGGATTTTTTTTGTTCTATATATTAATCGGTGAATTCTTGCTCATCTGATAATTCAGTAGAATACTCGAGCTCTATTTTCGCATCATCCATGTCGCTATCTTGTTCATCGTCAACATCAAATGTGGTGCTGTCTTTCATGTTAATTTGTGGAACCAACAAAAAGTTTAAGACATCTTTAGGAAGAGGTTTTCGTATTTTTTTTAGAGCCGTTTCGCAATAAAGATTTACTATAATAGGATCTGACATATCAATTAGCCTAAAAAACATGTCTTCCATTGTAACTTTTCTATTAAACTTTCTAGTGTGATGCAGCCTAATTCTTTTATAATCTTTATTGCGACTTTCTGAGCCTTCTTCTTCAAGCATACCGAGTGGTAATGTGCTATTGAGAATTATTTGTCCTCCATGAATTAAAATTTTATGTACCGAAGAAGGCATATAAAACCATGGATACAATTTCACAAATAATTCTGCAGTTGAGTGACAGAATTTTTCAAAGCTATCTGGATTTAGAGGAAAGTGACTCGATACACCTATCAAAATACTTCGGAAATTACTCAGTAATGTACTGTCCAATTCAAGACATTCCGAGAGCATTTCTACGTTTTCAAAGGCCCTTCTTGCAGTATTACCGTCATTAGTGTTTCCGCTACCACCAGATTTAGGTTTGTCAACCCTTAAATCTAACTTCTTCCAAAGATTTTCTTGTACTTGCTTTTTTCTTTCTGCGAACTTTTCTTTGTTTACAGGTCTTCGAATCTGCCAAGTTTTTAAATTTAATCTATATGATATGTGTAAACAGCACTCAAACATTCGAATCCATGCGTGAACGGGGCTCATTCCATATTGTAAGGCAGTTTCATCTGCTTGAAACTTGCCTGATTTAATATTGGATAATATATTAAAATCTTTAGGATTTGATTTGCAAAGAGGACAGCTTTGCGATGATTTTGTCTCAGTTACAACACCTAATACTTTTCCATCTATGAGTGTCATATATAAAGTGAAATGAACTCTGATGTTGTAACCTTTAATGTTAATTTCAAAATCTTTAAGAGATTTAATTTGATCATCCATATACTTCTTTTCTTTCTCGATAAGATCTTTTGTTTCGCGAACAAACTCTAATTTGACAGGTCTACAAGACATGGAAGATTGGGAAACATTATTATTCCAAAGAATATCACCTCGTTCAGACACTAAGCGTAATGGAATAAGGGTTGTTGCGAACATATTTTCGTCGTTCATCTTATCAAAATCTACGTTTAACTGACTCTGCTTATATGCCGAATGACCTGTACTGCCATCGAAGCCCGAAGAACACATTAAGGCCAATTCTATTTGATTTCCAGTCTCGCTGGTACTTCCAATGTACTGATTAATAACGTCATTTTGCATTTCTAAAATTCTTTCAATTGTTATATTTAATAAATCTTGAATTGGAACTTCTGCCATATGATCTGAAATTTTTACAACTTCTTTTTGTGGTCTTAAGTTATTTTTGGCATCACGGACATCATTATAAGATGGCCAAATGTCCGCCCCTGATTCAAGACATGCTAAACGCATATTTGTATATCCTTGTTTTGAAAGATTATTTTGCAAGACGTACGTTAAAGATTGTTCTGCGGATTTTTTTGTAACGCTAGAAGTTTTTGTAGACATTCCTTCTTTGACTTTATGTGGTATTTCTGGACTTATCAAAATCTTTTTTATACATGATGATAGATCATTATTTTTTTGCTTTTTAGCGGCATGAGAAGCAGCCAATAGAATTTTTTCTGGGTTATTTTCATTTTCCGAACTTATTCTAGCTGCTATCTTCTTTTTTGTTTTATCTGATGCCGAGTCAAAAGGAAGTAATGGTCTTCCAATTTTCGAATCTGATATTTCATTTTTGTAAAAATCATTAGGCATATTAAATTCTGAACCAAGCCATTCTGAATTTTTTTCTAAAAATCTTTGTTTTATACGCCTTGAAGCATTAAATTTGCTTTTATATTTTGCATGTAAGGATGCTACTGATAATCTTAAGCTTTCAAACTGATTTGGAGTAACATTTAAGTGGTCAATACTTTGGTTTGAAAGAATTTTATTTATAAAAAAATTTGTGTCTTGTTTTTTCATAAACAAATCAATAACTTCCTTTTTCTTCATCTTTCCAAAAAGATAGCATTCGTTTTATTTTTCTGAAATGTACAGCTAAAGCGTATAGATTATAGAAATACACTCAAATCTCTGTAGAAGGAGAAGAACGGGAATCGTAAACCTATGTATAACGAGCACAAGAGGGGTCCCCACTTGAAGGTTATATTGTGTATAGCACGAGCACGAGGCTGAGAGAGAAATTCCCCCTCCATGCGCATGCGGGCGCTATGCCTGCTTCACTCCGCCTCGCTGCGCATGGAGGGGGAATTTCTCTCTTAGCCAAGCGCTCACCAGCAACGCATTTGTGCAAGCCTGTGCATTGCATAATTGTATGAGATATATGTGTAACTTTCAAGGAAAAATAAAAAAAATAAATAAATTTATACCTAAAGTAACCTAGGTTGCATAAATTAATATGTTGTTATAGTCATTTTTTTCATTTTTATAAGTTTTGACGCCACATATCTCATAGAATTCAATGTATAATACTTTAATATTTCAAGTCATGCTAGTTTTAGGTGTCTAGAGTGACTTAGAGTTAGTAACATGTTTGATCATTTGATATGGATTTTGGAACTTTTGGGAAATTTTTTCAGTCGCCTGTCCCACTGTGCCTCCCAACAATCATCAAGAAAATGTTCATCGTTTTGACCGAGATTTCGAAACAATCGAAATTGTCTCAAAAGATCCAAACGATTTAATCTAGCTGAGTAATTTAAATAGCAATGTTCCTCATGACGATCCCCAAAATTTTTCTACTTTTTAGGAAAATATACTTATTGATAATCCGGCGGGAAATAACTTCCAAAGAAAATTGATTTATCGCGAAAATTTTATGAATTACCAATCGGAATTCATTTTTCCCAGAAATCACGATCTGTTACAAATGGATCTCGATAATAGTCAGAATTAGGAACGGAACAGAGTCCTTAGAGCAAGAAATGAAGCGTCACATAGAGTACAATTTAGGCTTGATGATGAGGAAAACGAAACCCCGAATGTAACTGGTTCCGCTCGCTTCTCGAAATGATCCTTGCTGCCGGATCTTGCGTACAAAGAACCTCCTCGAATCCGATCTAAAAATAATAAAGAATTAATTTCTTTACTGAATAGCCTCGATAACGATAAATCTGAAGATTTAATAGAAAATCTTCTTTTTGCGAAAGAAAGTTTAGAATCCAAAACAATCCCTCAATATAGCAAATCTAATAGCAAAAATAAAAATAAACCCAAAAATCAAAACTTACCTAAAACAACCGAAAACGTTAAAACTTCAACGAACCCCTTTATCGATAAAACTGACGGAAGCATATCGGACAATAACATTAGGAAACTCGTGTGTTGGAATTGTGATGAGCAGGATCATCGATTCGACGAATGTACCAAACCTAGAACAAAATTCTGTTTCCGTTGCGGAAAAAATGTGATTCGACCGGAATGTCCAAAATGCTCGGAAACAGAGTAGAGAGCCGTTAGATAGAGCGAATACGTCTCTTGTTGCCATTGTCGAGCCCTCCCTTGATGTCAAAACCTCTGTAATTGAAAAGGAAATTAAATCTAGAAAATTTAAAACACCTAATTTAATCGAAATAAATTATATAGATCCGTCTTGCGATTTGTCCGAATTTAAAGGCGCGTATATACCTCGAAATGCCGATATTACTATTTTTTGCGAAAACGGTAAATATTTCGTTGAAAAAGAAAACATAACTAAAGTTATCAACAATTTAAATCCACAAATAAATGACGATTCGATATACGTCGTCAGCAAAAAACCCATTCTAAACAATACTATAGATAGTGAAGCATTGTTTTACAACAATGATAAACCGAATAACTTAACTACTGTGCCTGTCAATTGTTCCATCGAATCACAACCTAGTCGCGAAACTATAGATTCAAAATCTAATGATGTAATAAAACTTGAAAATAAACCTCTCGCGAATAATACTGAAAAACCAAAACATGGATCGATCTCTGATCTAATAAACTTTTTTAATAACGAACCTATTTCAAATAATAACGAACAGGAAAACCAAAATTTAATTGATACCGGGTTTGAAATTTATATAACCGACGAGAAATACCTGAATAATCCTTTAGATAACGAAAACCTATTTTCATATAACTTATCAGAATTAAATTACGTATCAAATTGTTTTTCGGGTCCTGAACCTTTATTATACCTGAACATAAAAATTTTTAATCGCGAATTCAGAGCTTTATTGGATAGTGGAGCAACCAGATCCTTTGTCAGTCTAAATGGTCAAAAATTGTTAAAAGAACTGGGATTAAGAACAGAAAAAATTACGGAAGGGTACAAGTGGCGAATAGTGAAATAGAAACCGTTTTGGAGGAAATCATAACCCCAATCGAACTGAATAATAAAACAGAATTGGGTAAGGTCCGAGTTCTTAATTCTTTTCCTGAAGATTTGGTATTAGGTTTAGATTTTCTGAAAATATTTGGAATCGCGGTCAATTTTAAAAATAGAACTTGGTTTTTCGGAAACTTTTGAATTCGAAACTCTAGAATGGAATCTGGATAAATGTTTTTTTTGCTGAAATGAATTAGATCTCGAAGAATCGGAAAAACTTAAAGAATTCCTCGATAAGGAACTTCCGGTAGATCAAGGTAAACCAGGCTTAACTATCCTTATCGAGCACGTCATTAATGTTGGTTCTGTCAAACCTATAAAACAACGATACTACTCTGTATCGCCAAAAGCCCAAGACATCATATATAAAAAAGCCGACGAAATGCTTAAAGACGAGGTGATCGAGCTTTCTAATAGTGGCTGGTCGTCACCCATCGTCTTAGTAAGAAAATCCGATGGTAGCTATAGTTTTCTTAGATTTTCGAAAATTAAATAAAATTACTGTACCAGACGCATATCACTTACCGAAAATCGATTCTATCCTCCATAAGTTGCGAAAAGCAAAATATATATCAAAATTAGATGTTTATAAGGGTTTCCTTAATATCCCACTCGAGAAAAATATTAGAGAGAAAACAGCCTTCGTTATTTCTGGTCGCGGTCTTTATCAATTTGTAAGAATGCCTTTGGGCCTGACAAATGCTCCGGCTACGTTCCAAAGGTTGATCGACGCTCTGATAGGCCCTGATATGGAACCCTATGTCTTCGCCTACCTCGATGAAATTATAATTGTCACCGAAACTTTCAGCGAACACCTGCAATGGTTAAAAATCGTATTAGAAAAAATCAAAAAGGCTAATTTAAATTTAAATATCTATAAATGTGAATTTTGTTGTCATCAAGTTGAATACCTCGGCTATATGGTGAACATACACGGATTATTAGTAGATCCTGATAAAACAGAACCAATCTCAACTATCCTATTCCGAAAAACGCTAAAGAACTTAGGAGATTTCTAGGAATGGCTAGTTGGTATAGAAGGTTCATACAAAACTTCGCTTCTATTATTGCTCCATTAAATCTTCTTTTGCGCAAAAAGTAACGTTTTGAGTGGACTAATCTTTAAAATTCCTCGTTTAAGCAGTTAAAACAATGTTTAATAAATTCACCTATTCTGCCGAGACACAGTCTCTCCAAAATTTGAAAAATCGCAAAGGTAGGTTATCTCGTTAGGCATTGTCACTCGCAGAATTTAATTTTGACATCGTATACCGAAAAGGCTCCTCTAATTGTATACCGGATGCTCTGTCGCGAATGTTCGAATCTGAAAAAGAAAAGGTTAACGTAATTCAAGATCTAAAATCATCCTGGTATGTCCGTACTTTCAAAAGCTCACGATACACCACAATCGGGTCAATTAGGCACGGAAAAGACATTTAAACGAATCGCGCTCAATTATTATTGGCCCGTATGTTTCGTAGACGTACAAAATTACGTAAGAAAGTGTGAGGTCTGTCAAATGTGCAAAGTGGAGCAAAAAGCACCACCGGGCTTGATGGGAAATCGAGTAGTCGAAGAACCTTGGTCAGTCGTCGCTACTGACATCATGGGTCCTTTTCCCCGAAGTAAAGCAGGATTTCTGTATGTTCTCGTTATGCAAGATCTCTTTACCAAATGGGTGGAATGCGTTCCATTGCGCTCTGCAACAGGTAAAAAGATCAAGGAATCATTCCAAGAACTCATAATTAATAGATGGGGCACCCCACAAGTCTTGCACACGGACAACGGGACCAAAATAATAAACAGTATAGTTAGGTTATTAACAGCAGAATTTAACATAGTCCACACAACATCCCCTCCTTACCACCCCCAGACTAACCCTGTGGAACGGGTCAACAGGGTATTGAAAACAATGATAGTGTCCTTTATAAATAATGACCATAGAACATGGGATGAACACCTATCCGATTTTAGGTTTGCCTATAATACGGCCCATCATTCGTCTATTGAAACGAGTCCAGCTGTTATTAATCTAGGTCGAAATCCAAAGCCAACGAACATGCTAAACCAGCCAAAGAATGACGTTAGTTTAAATATTGGAGACAAATTGACAGAATTATGGAAAGAAAGAATGCAAAAATACAAACAGTGAAAGATTTGATTATTGACAACTTAGACAAAGCTATATACATATCGAGTTTCAAAAATCTTATCATCCACGGTTTACGAAATCGCGAATTTTGATGGCACTAAAAAGTTTAAGGCACACGTGCAGGATTTAAAATCTTATATTTCTTCAAATTAATTCAATAACGGTCCAAGAATTCGATTATTGAACATACCTAAAACAAAACATAATTAAGGTTGTTCTTAATTTTGAAAATATTGAATTATTTTACTTTATCTTTGTTCCTGTATTAGTTCGTCATTTGATCAATTGTATAGTTTAGTAGAACGTAGTGTAAGTGTTCGCTATACTTATTTTTATTGAAAGTTCAGTAAAACGTAAGGTACAATGTTCGGTGAAATTTATATTCATTGAATTACTGAATAGTTCGGTTAAACTTAAAGCATAAAAAATAAAAAATAATGTCATTCCAGTAGTTCTATAGTAATACTGACGTAAATCTCATTTTACCTAATTTAATCACTACCTAAACCCCCTACAATTATTCACGAACAAATACTTATTCATTACACCTGCCTTCAGTACATTCTAAACGCATACATTAATACATACATCGCACGCTTTACATTATTGATTCAGAAAGTTTCAACTGTCCTTATACAGTAGAAAAAGCTATACGTCAGTCACCGCCCATGAGTGCGAGTGAGAGACTTATGCGATTCCCATTTTTTCCTTTGACTGACCGATAGCTTTTCTTACTGTATATGAATCTGAATTTTATTTCACCGCTTGTGAGAAAGATTCAAATTAATAAACAATAGTTGTATAAAATAAAAGAATCATTTCTTATTAAATCCATGTTACTGAATAATTTCTAACTATATTTAAGCTCAATTTATGAAATAGCTTCAAATTATGTTTTCATTGTTATAAAGAAAAATGTTTTAATTTGTGTTATATGTAATAATACAATAGTTTATAAAAATTCATATTATTTCCAAATTTTTATCAAAAAAGATTAAAATAATCAATTTTAGTGATATTGTTACTATAAATCAGAAACCGTCTCAAAAGTTTAGTTACGTTTTAGTTTTTGAAATGGCACGAAACTAAATTAACGTGTAAATATTAGTTTAGTGTCAACTTAAAACTGAATCAACTGCTTGAATTAAGTTTTGTGACTACTCGAAACAAAAGATTAAAGAACATAATTATTTAGTGTCAAACACAAAAAATTGTTTTCCCTGACTTACGTAACTAGAGCAACTTAAGTAATTAATGTAAGTTACGCAACCAGAGTAAATTTCGTAACTATAGTAACTTACATAATTAAAGGGAAATACTATAATTACATTACCAGACTAAATAAAGTAACTACAGTAAATTATGTAAATGGTCAAACTTACGTAAGTTTTTTTAATTGCATAATGTGTTATAGTTACGTAAGTTGTGCACCTTTGATCATTTGTATATGTTCAATAAGTTTTATCATTTACGTATCTTGCGTAAGTTATTCTAAGTTACGTAAACTTAATAAATTACGTAAGTTATTGTAGTTACGTATCTTACGTAAGTTGTACCCTTTACGTAAGTTATTGTAGTTACGTAACTTACATAAGTTGGCTCCTGGACGTAAGTTACTATAGTTACGTTATTTATTATAGTTTTGTAACATATGTAACTTACTGTAATTATGTAAATTACTGTAGCTACGAAATTTACTCTGGTGATGTAAGTTACATTATTACTTACGTTGCTCCTGTTAGATAAGTATGCGGAAACAATTTTTCTGTGATTGTCACTAAATTATTATGTTTTTCAATCTTTTGTTTCGAGTTGACATAAAACTTAATAGTTTCAAATATTTTTGTTTTTGGATTATTTAAGAACTAAAACGAAAGTAATTTTCTATTTAATTTCATTTTAGAAGCGGTTTCTGCGATAAATGAAAATATTATTTATTAGTTAATGAGTACAAATAGGTTAGAAACAACGAACTATTAACGTCAAAGTTTTTTTTTTACTACGGGGCATTTAAAAAAGTATTTCAATCCTGAAAACTAGCAATTCAGTCAAGTCAAGGAAGTTTGACCGAACTGTTCCTGAAATGTTAGTGACCATCAAGGAGGTATTTAAAAGAAACGTTAAAATTTTATTTAATTTTTATTGAACCTTCACTTTCCATTTTGTTTTAACTTTTACAGTACTAGTTTGTAAGAAATAAAGATATGACATTAAATTTTGAATACTATTCCTGAAAAAATAATTTAAAAATTGTTAAAAATTACTGTTATGCCTCTATATCCCACTGTACTGAAGAATTCGGTAAAATATAAGAAACAAATTTTCTCCGTGTATTACATTCTACTCTTAATGAATTTATTTTAATGATTAATACTGGTTGATCAGACTCGTGGTATTCTTGAGCTTTAAATTTGCGAGGAGAAAATCCTAACAAATAACCTATAGAATCATTGGGTTCAAAATTAATTTCTTCGTCACAATAAACTGTACATTTCAATGTATTATTGTTTGGTTTGATTCGAAAATTAATCCTTTATAAAAAATATTACAAAGCATATGGCGCTGTTTGAGATAAAAAGAGTTTAAAATTTAAAAACTATATAGCAGTACATTCTGGAGAAGGTTTAATTCCAGAATATATGACTCAACAAGAAGATACAAAAATTGATTATGTTTATTGGGATGATCCTAATGAATTGGTTGATCGTTTAAGATTGCTCTTGGCATCTCAAGCAGCTGGAAATCCTAGTCATAATAATGAGATTATATAAATTATTGAAGAGTTGAGAGAATCTGGAATTGTTTATTAATTAACAGTTGATAAAATTTTTATCACTTTCATGATGAGTATCGACATATTCGGACGTCATTTTAAAAGCACAGAAACTTCAAATCGAGGTCCATCAGGACTTAGTTTTAAGTTGACTGCTGAAGGAAATTTTAATTTTGAAAATAAGAAACTTTGCAACGTAGCTGATGCTGAGAGCAATAGGGATGCAGTAAACTTGAATACTGTAAACAAAGTTTTTGAATCTAAAGCGAACGCCATCTATGATATAATCGGTTCTGTGAGAAATGATATAAATGACAATGTTGTAAAGATTTTAGATTTAGAAGATTTGATAAAAAAATATTTTGAAAATTTAATAATCACTATTGAAAGAAATATGGAGATGATGTCTACCAACAAAAACATTATTTTACAATTAGACAGCAGACTGCGCACACTTGAAGGTAATTAGCAATGGAGGATCAAAAACTACAGTTGGTGAAAGAGTTACATAAACCAGCGAGAAAAAATTATAAGCAAAGAAATGTTGACATTCGAGGTATTGACGAGACTTGGCAAGCTGATCTTGTTGAAATGCCACCTTATGCGAGTGAAAATAAAGCTTACAAGTACCTGTTGATGTGGATGAAATTCAGTTTACGCGGTGACCGTATACGTGGTGGCGTATAATGATAGTAAACATCGGACAATAAAAATGAAACCGAATGATGTAAATGCTCAAAATGAAAATAATTTGTTGTTTAATGTATTTAAAAAAGTTGCAGTAAACAGGCAATATAACAAATTTAAAGTTGGAGATAGAGTACGTATAAGTAAAGTTAAACATGTTTTTGAGAAAGGTTATACACCAAATTGGACTACAGAAATATTTACTATATGCGATGTAAAAAATACTAATCGAATAACATATATCTTGAAGGATTATCATGAAAATCTAATAAGTGGATGTTTTTACGAGCAAGAACTTTCTAAAGTTAAATATCCAGATGTATATTTAGTTGAAGGAATAAGTTCATTAAAAATTGCAAATGACGTTTCACGAAATGTAAAAGATGTATCTGAACGGTCAATTAATATTAAACGATATGTAGCACTAAAACGTATTGTAAACGTTTCACGATCCAGCACTGTTGCATCACAATCTCCGTTAAAAAATCGCATGATATGTTTTACTGCATCACACAATAGGCGCCATTCTTGAAGCTCCAAAGAAAATGATACTCGTGGATGGCTGCTTCTTAGTTGAATTTTTGGTATTATATTTCCATTTATGTCTAGTTCTGCTCCAACGACAACTTGTTTTGTAAATGATGGATTCAAGTTGTAAATTTTTGATAATAACATTTCTCCACATGGGAAATATGACATTTTATGTCTTCTACTGGTCAACTCCCTCAGGAACAAACTATCTGATTGTAAGGTCCTCCACAATTTCTTAAATATGCACCACCTCTTACAGCTTCAGCTTTTAGACTGTTGAAAAGATTTGCATCTTTTTCAAATATTTTTAGCATTCTTGGTGGTAGGAAAATGTTAAATTCATTATTTATTTCAGCAACAATTTTCAGTCCAAATTTCGTATCAATTTTTCGAATGTCTGTTACTTTATAGAATGCAACGATGGTTAACTCCTTTGTTGTTTTGGTGACAAAGACTTTGCTTGCTTTGTTTAACTTATCGAATTTCATTTTTATCACATAATTTTTTTCACTTAAATATTTAACTGTGACCTTGATGAATTAAACTGTTAAAGGACAACGCACAAAATGTACAATGAATGTCTGAAGACATTGGTATACTTGAAAAACATTTATTGAAAATATGCTTCGTCAATAACAGAAGTTCTGTTCTGTAACTTCACTTAACATTCATATCAATCTAAACTGTCTTACTATCCTGTCATTCTGACGTTTACTTTACTCTTAAATCGCATTTATTTTACTCTTACTCATTCTTTACTGTCATTTTTACTTCGACTAAACTTCACTGATACTCAAAGTTAATCAGATGAGTAAAGTTACACAAAAGCACCTCAGAATGTCTAAAATGTGAGTACCTTACGTTTTTATATTTTCCTCACTTTTACCCTCTGTAACTCCAAAAATATTCTTTTAGGGGCAAATTGACCCATACCTAATTTGTTCAGAACATCTCTAAGAACATCTTTCTGAAGTTTTAACCAATTTGGCCGAAAGTCAATTTCTGTACATTTTGTGCGTTGTCCTTTAGCAATTTCTTGATTTCATTTGTTCAAGCGCACTTGAATTTCACGACTTTGTTCTGCTAATATGTTCATTAACCAACCTAAGCTGTAGGAGTGATTTCGTTTATAAAAATTGCCCTCTTTATATACACGAGATATGACCTATTTGACCTTCAAGTTAATTATAGTTTTCTTGGAATTGCGACTCCCGGCGAATTACCGGGAAAATCGGCCGTACGCACCTTGTATGAGGCGCACTTAGATTAGGAAAAATAAATGATAGAATCTCAGAGAAATTAATCCCAGGACGAAGTATAAACAAGTGCTCAGGTCATCCCTGGATGGGGGATTGTTGTACACCATCAATGCATATAAGAAAGAGTGTACATTGAAATTATTGATAAACTGAGCAGTGAGGATTATTCTCTCATTGAGATATAATTATCACCCGGTATACGCGGAAAATTTTAGTTTTCACCTTTCCTTCACCTTCCACCAACGACTTTAAGCACTTCAGAACCCCGTTGTCTATTGTGACAAGACCTGCTGAGACTTGTCACCATACGTCATCAGATACCTGGCATCCTTTTACCTTTGTCCTTACTCCCTTACTCATTAGACTTACCTAACGCTCTCCCTCGCACTCGTTTTCTCAATCTATCTTTTCTAAACTCACAGTATCAATTTTAAAATATTATAAATAAACAAAATGTAGTATGTATAAGGTGCGCAACTTATATTTGCACATTTTGGATAAATGACACTTTTCTTTCATAGTTAAAATCAATTTATTTCCTCCTGGGTTGCTTTCGCTCGTAGTATATACGATAATTAAAATAAACATAGAATAGAAAAATTAAAAAATAAAGGAAAAAATATATAATTTACTAACTATTCCGGTATACATTTTATTGATTTCATTTAACAAAAATTATTAAATAAATAAATTAATCATTATCAAATATTAAAGAAGAAATTTAATAATACGAATCGTTAAACTAATAGAAACTTATTGTTATCATATCCAACAAAGTACTTTTCTTATGTTCAAATCAATTATTCATCAGTAGAATTATATAATTAATTATTCGTCAATTTTTATTATAAAATACGTATAAATTCACGTTAAATAGATAATTTCAAGCAATTAGAAGAGACGGTGGATAGTAGTAAGGGTTCTCCCACTTTTCACTAGGAGCACTCACGCTCTCGCGAGCCACCAATCAGGAGACTGGGCCTGTACCCTCTCTCCAAAAGTTAGTATAAGACAGCCGCCTACGTTCGGTATAATACAACCAAAAATTATTAATTGCATTCTTAATAGTGATTCTCTCTTTTCCCTGTTAACACAAATGTTTCCTGTTTAGTGATTTCTAATTATCGTTTTTTTTGTTTTTTTTCTTTCTTTCTTTTTTTCTTTATTTTTTTACGTAAAATTCGTTTCTTTTGGTCCACGAAGTCGGTGTCGCTCCAGCATTTGGCTCAGCATCATCACGAGCACCCAGCGTCATCACCAGTTCCTAAGACAACACCTCGATTTATTCTTTTATATCGAGTTATTCATGTTTATTTTCTTCGCCAATTTTTACTTTATAATTTTTTCCACTCTTGTGCCTTTTCTGCCTCGTCAGGGAGTTTAATTACTTCCGACGTAGTGTGCATCGGCGGTTTCATTACCGTCGATCACGTGCCGATTTGTACAAGATATTTCGACTCATCTTTTGTCCCCAGAATTTACCCTCTGTAATCGGGATTCCTAAATGCATTTCAGATGCCATCTTCGGTAACAGGCCCGCCCCTTGCTTTCGCAGCCGAAACCACTAAAACAAGAAAACGTAGAGGGAAACCGCGCAAACGCCCGGGTAAAAATTATCTCGCTCGACAGTTAGCCCAGTATAAAGCCGTGTTGCCTTAGTCAACACTCAAGGTCACGGTCCCTAAATTTACAATTGCTCGACCAGCCTTGAACTCGCCCTCCCGGAGTTGTTAAGGGCACCTGTAACCAGCCTACCATCTCTGGAGGAACTTTTCGAAACCCCCGCGGACGTTCTCTACATTCCCGTCGAAGGCTCCCCGAAAAGTTCCCGCAGACTCCAAGATCCCCAAGCCCAGCTAGGCGCAGCCTATTCCAAACCACGACCATCTAAAATCTCTTTCCCCACCTAAGTTTCCGTTCTTTGGAAAAGGACTGAATCAATATAAGTGAAAAACAAAAACAGGAAATACTAATGATAATGAGTAATCGATAAAAAAAAGTAAATTTTTTCGTAATAATATAATGGAGAATTAAATTTTTGTTAAACTAAAAACATCATTTCGTTACCAACATCACATACGACACATTCTTTATCTTACCCACTTACTAAAGGTGATGATCTATTATAAATTTCGGAAGCAAGCTCATTCGGATTAACATTATTATGTGTATTAAAATTTTCATCTACTATTTCATCACTTACAAACGAATTTTCTGATGGTTTCTCTCCTTTTGACACCATTAACTTGCAGGACATGCAAATGTATTCGCTTAATTGTAAATCTGGATGCTTTTTTTTCATTGATGGCTACGCCTTGGAAACATGTTTTAAGATAAATTTATGTTGTGTCAAATTAAAAGGACTAAAACAAAACTTTTTGTGCGGCATGATGATAACCCTATCCACTATATGCAACCAAATAATCCCTTTAAAATAAAACCCAAAATTTCTCTTAACAATATTGAACATGTTCTTCACTCAAGAATGAAAGCAAAAGTGACCTAAGTCTAATAGATAGAGTTTTTCTACAAAAATTTTCTATTAAACATGAAGTTCTGTCGCAACCTAACATCTTTTTTTAAATCTACTTTCTGGTTGATTGCTATTGGTAAATAAGTATGAATTAATAAATTAACTATTTAAATGATTTAAATAGTAGTTTATTGAGAACTTTGCGATAAATATTATTATCTTATTTGTCATAATATCTTATTTAAAAATGTGTTCATTCGTTCTCAATTCAGAAGAGGTATACGAAAAGGTTTAATTTATCAAAGCATCATCGATATTTAATTTTTGCCAATTTCATATTTTATATTTGAAACTGCAACTTTCTAGGAAAAGTTGTCATAAATTTTCTAATCTCTTTGTTTATATGAAAATCATATATTTTGCAATAATAAATTGTTTAAACAATTGCAATATGCATGAAAACATTATTAAAATACAGTATTTGCATCAACACATAATTATATACAAAAAGTTTGATAAATTTTAATCGCTTTTGGAACATAAAAATAAAAAAACGTTTGGCCAGCCGGTATGGTAGTCCACGTATACAAAAATCTTTAGTAGCGCGAAGGTTAATAATAATTAATGTTAATGTCATTTCACAACAACGACAATTTTTCACTTTACTAAAGGATTTTACTTTAATACGTCTTTGAAACCTTTATTAGTTTATTTCCCGTTTTTTCCAGTTGGTAGAACCCCTGTTAAAAGTATTAGTAAAAACAAAAACCCATCAAATAGTGTTTTTATAAAATATGTGAATTTTTGTAGCCATTTGAAGTTTTATTTATCGTTAATACTTATCAAGAAAATTTACATTTGATAAAAAAATACACCTAAAAAAATTTTGACAAAGCTAGGAAAAACCTGATAGTTTGTATAACAGAAATAATAATATACACCCTGTTTAACTTTTGCCTTTACAATGCTCAAAAAATCTTTAAAAGTTAAATCTAGAATTAAAATAACAAAACATTTTATTATCGAAGTTTCTTCCCAGTAGCATAATCCAAGTATCGTATCACAGGTATTCTTGAATTTCTGCAGTATCTATTTTATTATAAAAAATCTGCATTTTTAATAATTGAAAAATAATTTTAATGCTATAAGTTAATATTTTTTAATATCATTTACCATCCTTATTAATAAAATCAGATGTCTCTCTGTACATTGCTTTAAACTTCAAAATTTTAACATAAATAGTTGTTATTGACATCAATGATTCCAGAAAATTGGATGAATAAATAATTCTAAATTGTATTATTTTGACGTTAAAATCTTAATCAAAGATCCCAAACATACTAATGACTTAAGTTTAATAGTAATTAGTATCAGTTATATTTTTCTCAATTTTTGACATTAAAACCATTTTTAAACAGATATTTTAAAAGCTTTCCATTAAAAAATATGTAATTTTCAATTTTTCAAAAACATTTTTATACTTACATCTTAGATATGGAATAGTATTTTTTGCAAAATTATGCTAAAATGTGACTAAATGACGTGTAAAACTCAATTATAGAGCGTTTAATAGCAATACATTAAAAAATGTAAAATTTAAAAAATTTCGATATTTTAAAAACAGTTTTATATTTACATTTAAGTTAAAGGACACAATTTTTTGAAAAATTATGCTAAAATTTGACTAAATAACATGTAACAATTAATTATAGATCATTTAAAAGCAATTCATTAAAAGATATAAAATTTGAAAAATTTCGATTTTTTAAATTTTTTGAAAACATTTTTATACTTACATCTTGGTTATAAGGCATTATTTTTGGCAAAATTATTTTGAATAATGACTAAAAACATGTTATACTCAATTATAGAAAGTTTAAAAGCATTTTTTTTAAATGTAAAATTTGAAAATTTTTGATTTTTTAATTTTTTTTAAATTGAACATCTCCAGTTCTAATTAATATTTTTCAAATCTGTAAATTTATAAACCTTCCTTGGCCTAA
Source organism: Leptopilina myrica (nomen nudum) (assembly GCA_032872475.1). Taxonomy (NCBI): domain Eukaryota; kingdom Metazoa; phylum Arthropoda; class Insecta; order Hymenoptera; family Figitidae; genus Leptopilina; species Leptopilina myrica (nomen nudum). Next base: position 13,884,610 of record CM065467.1, read on the forward strand.
GGTCTAACATTCTGCCAAATTTAGTTCAAATCGGTAAAAGGGTTTTTGTGTTATTAGGGAACAAAGCTTCTATTTAATATCTTCTAATTTAATATTTTATTTATTTTTTATTTAATATTGATTTAAAATAGAAATAAAATTTTTAATTCAAAATTACATATAACAATTCAACTCAAAATTAAATTAAACAATTACATATTATTTATCAAAAAAATTAATTAAAAAATTTACATTTATTATTTTCTTTATTTTATTGCAAAAAGGAATTGTATTTATCTAAAAAAAATTAACTTTAAATAGTATCGCATCAATCCGTCAAAATTAAAAAATATTAATTTTTTTTATTTATAATATTTTTTGAAAAAGTCATAACTTTTGTTCAGTTTAATATTTTTCAATCGGATATTTCTATAAATTTAAGTTAGACTAATCCCTAAGAGCCTGTAAAGTTTCGTTTTAATCGGTCAAGTAGTCTTTGTGTTTATCCCGGACAAAATATTGCGTACAGACATACATACATACACACAAACATACATACATACATACATACAAACATAATTTTTTTTATTGTCCTTTTTGGAATTCTTACTACTCAAATAGAAAAACTAAACATGAATTTTCAAATTCTATGCAATGTACAGACAAAAGTCTTATCTTATTTATAAAGATAACGTCAACTTTTTCAATGAAATATAGTACTGATATAGTAGAATTCGTAAGTAAAAAACCTCTCGATAATATAAAACAAAATATTTTTGTTTTTCTAGATAAAAGAAGTTATATGGCTGTTCTTTTATTTGTAAACACAAAAATACTTTCTTTTAATACAATAAATCTCCGCTTACAACATTACAAAAACTGTATTAAACTCTTGACTCCTTTCTGCCGATTCTGTTACTTCTATTCCCGACGCTAAGCTAATCAGTCGTCATGTCGCTCAAGTGGTTAAATTAATAATTTTTGTTAAACAATCTTTTACGTCCGAGAAATAGTAATTATAGTGAAGGAGAATAAAACGAAAACATTCATCAAATAGTTTTTTAAAAAATTAGATTTCGAAACGTTATAGAAGGGATACAGAGATTAAAAATGGAGGTAAAGGAGCTTCGAAGGTAAATAGGATTTGTAGACAGGAAAGAAAAGAGGAAAAACATTGTAATAAAGGGAATAAAGGTAGAAAGAAAAAATGGGAGAGAGAAGCATGGAAATACAGTAAGGAAATGGAAGAGGTAGTGGAAAAAAGAAGAGAGAGAGAGGGTTTGGGGAGAAAAGAGTCGAGAGAGAGGAGATAGATGGGTAAAAGCCGGAAGCTTTAAATTAGTATTCTGAAATGTGTCTGGTTTAAATAATAAGGAGGAGGGATTCTGGAGAGATTTAAAAAATGGGATGTAATAATTTCACGTGAAACATGGGTGAAAAGGAAAGATTGGGAAACACCAAAAAGAAAATTGCCGAAAGGGTATAAATGGACAATGCAGAAGGCCAAACGGGATTAAGGAAATTGAGAGCAAAGAGGAATGGATGGAAAGAGGGAAAGATGAATTAACTATAATTGGGGATATTTTAATGCATAGACGGGAGAGTTAGGTGGGGGGATTAGAATCAAAGAAAGATAAAGAGGGCAGAAAAATTCTAAATATAATAAGGGAGGGTGGTTAGTCGATTTGTAATGGGTGTACAAAGGGGGCATGCAGGGAGAACTTAAGTATGTGGGAAAAGGTCAGACTTTTATTGACTACGTAATAGCGGATGAAAAAACGAAAGAGGTAATAAGAAAACTAGACGTAGGAAATGAGTCTGATTTAAGTCATTTCCCACTGATAGTTGAAGTAGAGGGTTTAAGGAAAAGAATGGGAAGAAAAAGGGCCAGGGTAACAAGGAAGGATAAAATGAGAAAGTGGAACTTACAGAGTCTGATGGAGTTTAAAGGGAGAGTTCAGGAGAAAGGTTTTGTTTATTTTGAGGAGGAAGGAAGAGTAAATTATAGATGGGATGGATTAAAAAGAGTAGTTAGTGAGGTAAAAAGGAAAATGGAAAAGGAGAGAAAGGGAAAATGAGAACCAGAAACGGATAGTGGGACGAAGAGTGTAAGAGGAGTAGAAAAGGGTTAAGCACCCCGGTCTGACTGGCAAAACGAATGGAGTTTCTTAATGACTTGCTTTTCTATGTGCGGAAATTGACCGCGAGGGCGGCGCTGTTAGCGTCCTGACCTACAAATATATGTTTTGATAATTGAGAAATATATGAAATCTAAAAAATTCGCAAATTTAAAAGCAAGAAATTAGAAAAACTAACTTTATGAATTACTTTAGACTTTATAATTTTTAAATAAATAGTAAATATTGGAAAAAATAATCAATCTTAAATTACAATAGGCAAAAAATGTAGTTATATATTTGCACATGCATAGAGGAAATAATTATGATTTATTAAAAAGATTAAAATGTATTATTTAAATAATAAAAAATTATTGAATAATTATAATAATTATGTTGAACACATAAATTAAATCAATTTACATACTTCATTAATAAATTAATATTTTTAAATAATTAGGAAAAATTTAGGAAAGGATTTAACAATTTTAAATTATGAACACATATTTGTTGAAAAATAGAATTTATTTTATCTGAAAATTTCAAAAATTTATAAATATATATATATATATAGTTAAACTTTTAAAAATATATTGTTAAACAATATAATATCTCTGTCAACTCTGTAACAAATAAAGATTTGTTTGATTAGTTAACATACAGCTTGGCTGATTTTTTTAAAGGGCTAATTTTCTTAATGTTAGCTAATTCCTGATGGGCAAAATCTCTTATTCTTATTTGTAAATAATACTGAATTATGAAAGCTAACATTTCGACTCCAACATCCATGTGTTCCTGACAAGAAAAGTAAAACTTCTCTCCACAATTAATAAAATCATTTAAAATTAGCTCGAAAGAATTTTTGAGACGGCAATATTTCAAATAAAGGCACTCGATGCTTGATAGAAGTTTATACAGCCTCGCGTTTGGATGTACGAATTCTTTATTTGCTCTCAAAAATCTATGCATAGATACCGGCAGTTCATTTCGTTGAAAAGTAATAGTGTCTTCCTGTATGTCAGAGGTGGTTAAAAAAGCGCTTAAACCATTCAAACACTGAATACGCATTTTAGCGTGAGCCGTTAATTTTTCGGTTGTATAATACAATAAACACTCATTTACAGCTAGAACTAGTTTTATATAGAGCTTTCAAATCCGAAATTGTAATAATTGTAACTGGAGGATTTCCGTCAAATGTCGATCAATTTCCCGTTTTTGGTGGCTTTAATATGCTAAATGCAGACAATATTTTAAATATTTGCAAAAAAGTCCGTGTACACAGATGGTCATTCGTTCCTCCAGCCATTCTAACTGTCCCGAAAAATCGCTAAACATAAAATAATTATAATAAATGATAGGACATTATATATAGAGCTTTGTTTGTCCTTGTTCGAGTATTTTCGTAACGCTCGTGTTGTTGCAATTCCATCCAGTAGAGGCGTAATTAAGTATTCGTTCAGTTATCTATGTTTACCGTGACTTACAGCTGCAACGCAGCGTCTGTCAAAACCTGAGGTTTCTAACCTTCTTTTCGAGATCGCTCGTTCGTTCGTGTTGATTATTATTATTTTTATTTATTTCAAGATCGCTCTTGTGAAAAATTATGTTTTTATTCTTTAATGATATTATTTTTATTAATACGTCGCGACCGGTGGATTGAGGTATTAATCCCCGTCGGGGAAGACCCTCCGAACCCCCCCACGCGATCAGCTAGTAAGTATGTTGACAGTGGTTCTCGGTTCCGAATTTTATGTACGCGTTTCTCAACATTCTTTTCAGTTATGTATGTTTTTCAGTCTCAACGCCTTTTTATGATTTTGTTATAAAAAGTATCGTGCGCAACACGTGTGGCGGCCTTTTTGGAACGAGCGCTTCTTTTCCGTAACTCGTCTCCGGCGAGGCGCCCTCACCTACGACTCGTTGCGAAAACTTAGCGCTCGTTCCAAAAAGGCCGCTAGTTCACACTTGTTTCGCAATGTACTATTTTTTAATATTTTACGTAGATAAAGGCGACATAATGAATTTTCATTTTTTTGGTACAAATATTAAATAACGATGTTTAACTTAACCTTTTCAAAAATCTATAAAATATAAAAAAATTAGTTTAAAAAAATTACTTTATTTGACGAATAAATACCTCCAGAGGGTCTTGATTAATTTTGCCAGTCAAGACAAAATCAAATTTATATGTTTCTAACCAAATTCTGGATAAATCTATAGTTGAGTGTAACGTCATTCGGAGTCCTTCACTTGCATTGGATGTTAGAAATTGATTTGCATTTATTAAACCACCTCTCATGCCTTTCTCCCAATCATCAAGCGATTTTAAGGATTCTTGCAAAACCTGTTGATTAAAATTATTTTTTTCTATTATGTACATGACTTTATGATTTTAAATTATTAATATTTTTGATACGTTCTACTTTATAGTCTGCATTTTTAAGTGTGATTCCGTTCGTTGACTTTGTCCTATTTAAAGCATCGAATACCTTAATTATGATTATGCAAAATTCTGCATAATACAACTTATAATTTAATAATGCTTGCGCAGTTGTGTTGCTAAAAATCTGAGGTTTAAAAATATGAGAGATTTATTAAAAAAGGGGGTAATGAATAAAAATCAGTACAATAAAAGGCACAAGGAGCACGGGAGAGGCTAATGAGAAAGAAAAGGGAGGAAGGTAAGGATCAATATGTAAAGGAGGTGGAGATAACAATCGAAGAGGGTAGGGAATGGGATGTCATTAATAGGGTAAGAAAGAAAGAGAAATAAATAAAGAGATCAAGTTGGAGGATTGGACGAACTATATGGAACCGCAGAACTGCGATACGCCACCTGGTGACAAAATATTTAACTAACGCAATGGGGTCGAACTTGACATTTTACATGGAATAATTTCTAAACTTGCAAGTTTTATATTTAAAAACCCTAAAATATAGATTGACAAATTAATAATTAAATTAATTTGTAAAAAGGAAAATATTACGAACCAGTCACATTCAGTACAATAAATAATATTGCTTAATATTTTGAGATATTCGTCAGCAAAGTGTATTTTCAATTAATCAAGGTTTGAAATCAAAAGAAGTTTAAAATTATTATTTTTTTATTGCAGTGTGTCTCCTACAACATATTTATTGAATATTCTCAGATTTGTAAACAAGAGACACAACATAACCTATAAGCTATTCACTCATTAACTCCTTATTTTTGTGAAAAGAAAATGTTTTTCGACTTCAAATTTCAATTAAATATTTAGAGTAGCTATTTTTTAAAATAATCAATTTAATATTTACAGGAGCATTTTAAATGTAAACATAACCTGAAACACTAATGTGATTTTTTTTCTCAAAATATTAAATATTTAAAGAGAAATGCATTTTAATAGTTTTTAAAATTTTCGTGTAAACAAACTGAAACAACTTTTAGCTCCACAATTAGCTTTATTAAACTTTTTAATGGAAAAATAATTTTAAAAAGTCAACACATGTGTGTTTGTTAAAATTTGGCACCGTTGCTACTGTTATTTTTATAAGTGACTTCACGACACGTCACAATTTCAGATCCCTATTTTAAGGGATTAAGTAGGAAAATGAGACATAGAATAAGAGGAGAGGGACGAAAGAGAGAAGTAGAAAAGGAGCAGACAGAGATAAGTAGAGAAGAAGTGAACGAGGCGATACAAAAGTCAAAGAGAAGAAAGGCAGCAGGAGATGACGGGAAAATGCTTAAAATTTGGGGGGAAAGTAATAAGAGAGGATTCAGAATTCCTGAAAGAAGCCACCCAAAACCTTTTAATTTTTTTCGTACTAATGTGGTTATTTTAATAATATTTTATATAAGAAATCATACTACCAAAGAATTTTTCAAAAAATTTTTTTTGTTAATGTTATTAAATATTGAAAATTTTGAACGTATTTAATTGAAAAATGAATTATTCACAATACTTAAAAAGCCGAATTATAAACAATGAATTATACACAACAAGAGATTTTGTTAACAAGCTTCAAAACATTCACACGAAAAACAACCCTTTGTAATTTCACAAAAGGGACATTCTTCGCTTTGGTAATTTTAATCCAAGGTATCCCAAATTTGACGAAAATTCCAATTCTACATAAAGATTGAATTTAATGTTTTTTTTGAGTTTGACAATTTTTAAAGTAAAAAACTTAATAATGTAATACAATACTTCCCAATAAATCCCTTTGTTTCACAAGCAGCTTATGAACTCTTTTAAGAAATGGATAGTAATTATCAAAGGCCAGCAAATAGTTCAATATAATGAGTAGTGCATCCAAGTCACCGAACTCGGATCACACCACTGCCTAAATCTGCAAGTTTGCAGAAATCGGCTTAGCAACAGCCACGTTAACTATGAATTCTCCCACTAAATCGTCTTTCAATAAAAGTGATCGACATAGGAAAATCCGGGCAGTTTAGTCCAGGCCGTTGTTGTCTGTAGTTGTAGCCGGCATTTTTGGGCCAGGCAAACCTAAGTCCGGCAATTGGCCGTGTTTTATAAAAAGGATCTCAGAAGTTTAAAGAAATTAATAAGAAGTTTGTTAAAAAAAAGTGAATTTAATTGAGAAAAATATAAATAAATAAAAGTAAAAAAGTGTTGAATTGGAAAATATATAATTGAAATATAAAGAATAAAATTAAGTGATATAACTAAAAAGATCAAAGAAATAAAAGAAAATATTGAAAATAAAATAAATGAAATTGAATATAAAAAATTATAAAGAATAAACATAAAAGAATATAAAAAAATTAAAGTGATCAAAGTAAAGTAAAAGACTCTATTTCAAAAAGGAAAATAAAGTAAAGCTATTAAAAAATAAATAATATTAATTTCAAATATATATTAGAAGACTACCTTTATTAACGAGGTTTAGATCTTAAACTTTGTGCAACTTAAAAAGAATATTAAAGTTCACAACGAAATATCAATCTAGTGAACCTAGATTTGGTATTTCCTGAATTTTTCGGAAGAACATCGTTAAGCGGGCATAAAGGCATTCATCTTGACAGGCATCTTCACACATTCATTGGATTCGTATTACTAAGGAAGAATCACCGAGTAGTGAGTAAAGATCTTACGTGTCACAACACACACTTATACTCCATTCACACAGATACACTTACTCGTCTTAAACCTAAAATTAGACTTATCTGCAATAGGGACTTTGGGCAAAATATATACATTTAATTGTTATTATCTTAATTTTGCATTTTTAATTTAGACAACCTAATTAATTTTCGTTTCTTCTCATTTTTCTCAAGAGTAGGGTTCTCAACCTCTTAGTTGAATTAATAACTAAGTAGAGGGGGAATTCACTATCTTTTACAAATTCTTTTGTCCGAAGGACACGTTAGTTGAAGTTTTTAAAAAATTAATATTTATAAATTAAATAAATTTTTAAAATCCTACTTTAACAAACTGGTGGCAGCGGTGGGATTTTCTCTCTTTATTCTTGGAAAATAGAAGATAGTAAAAAATCCAGAAAATACTAGTAACTTAAAAAATTTTTTTTTTAATATTTTGATTATACACACAGGGTTATACTATACACATTAACACAAAAAGGTTCATATATTTTATGAGATATAAATATTTATATATATTCATATGCATTGAAAAGTCTATTTTACAAAATTGTCTATCTGTTTCTTCACAGGAGAAAAATGTATCAAATTTGAAAAGTGCGGTAAAAGAGATTTTCTTTTGTTCACTAAAGTTGAACACAGGGAACAGTAACTACCCTTGCGACGGCAAGCTCTGGTTTCTTTAACAAACCGCGCCCAATTCCTTGATTTAACCTTGCCGGAAGTGTGTAGCCACTTGGGCAAGTGAGAGGATTAATTTTAAAATCTTTGTTTAAATCACAAAAATTAATATTCCCTATTAGATTACGGGTACTAAAATATAAATGTTAGATATGAATTTAATTATTTATTAATAATTTAATAAATCTTAATACAAACAAATTCTACTTTAATTGTTTGGAAAAAATACTTTCCTTAAATTAAAAGGAGAATTAAATCAATACTCAAATATCCTCAAGAAAACGTATTTGCCCTTCGGAAATAAAATAATTTAAAGTAGTAGATCCCTTTCTTAAATTGTTTTTATTTTTCAACAATTCCGAATAGACGGTATTTACTCAAATAATAAAGGAAAGACAATATCTCATAATAGGTATTAAATTTCAATGAAACACTTTACTTTGCGAATAAAATAATATTTAGTTTATTATTTATAGATGTATATGTCATTGACAGAAAGTTAAATTTTGTTATATGTATTTGTTGTTAACTATCAATTAACAAAATAAAAAGTATAATATTTCTACACAATAATATGTGAGTACGAAATAGTTTTATGAAGTGTAAAAGTGTGATGTGAAAGACAAAGTTTAACAACTCACCAGAATAATAATATTTTATGTAACTCAATACCCACAAATCTCCGATTACTCCCTCAGGTGGAATCTTTTGATTTGCACCTGTTTGAGATTGTGATTACTCCTCGTCAAATTAATTTCCTTGATTCCCTTTTTTATTCAGATATTTTATATATATATATATATATATATATTTTTTTTTTTTCATTACAAATTTCACTTGAAATAAAAATATTCTCTTTTCTTTATTCATCGACCAAATATAATCGAACAAAATATTTTTAAAACACGGGTTCAATGGACTTGAAAATTTATCCAATTGATTAATTTTTTTATGATTAAAATTTACTTTACTTTTAAATAATCACTTTTATATCAACTTAATCACGCCAAAATATATATAAAATAAACTCAAAGTCTCGATTCAAAGAAAATACAAATCTCTTCAGAAACTTTACCAATATATATATATATATATATATTTATTAACAAAAAATGGGAAGGGGGTTATGAGGTTATGTTTTCCCTGTGACCTATGAATAGGGAGGGGTTTGAGGTTATATTTGCCAAGGAACCTGTGAGTAGGAAGGGGGTTTTGAGGTTATGTTTGCCAAGTGACCTGTGAGTAGGAAGGGGTTTTAAGGATCACACCCTGAAATTTCATAGACACGCTAATAGTGGGAGGCTGTTGCACACAGCTCATTGAACTTATTTGTTGCCAAGCAAGCTTTTCACAAGCTTGCAAATTCCTAAAGGTTAGCTAACATTAGTTTAATGATCTAAATCCACTTTACCTTTAAAAATGTATATTCCTTTTCTTGGTATTTAAACCAACACATTAAGAGTCTTCCATTGGAAAATAACTCTTTCAAAATTAATAAATTTCATTTCGAAATATGGATGTTGTCCGTGGCTTTTCGTAATAATTCTATAAAATTGATATATCCAACTCTAACTCTTGAAGTCATCAGGTCCACCCAAAACTGTCCATCAGAGAAAGACAAATTAATTTCTTTAAATAGTTTACTTCTTAATCCTTCGTAAAAGGGATATATCGCCATTATGTAAAACATTGTTTCCTCTTCATATAAATTACAAATCGAACAAATCTCGGTAGGATCAATTAAAAATTTTTCTTTTTTATACATAATTCTGTGGCTTCTATTTAGAGATAATCTGATTTGACTTATTACTCGGACTATATGCATTTCTAAACCAGCATTCAAGTAAAAAGGAATCTCTCCTCTGACTGACAGGGATGGTAGGATCTGAAGACTCTCCGTTTTTTCTAGTCTAGCCCTATCTGAATCAACGAGAAATTTTTTACACACTCCTATAATATCTCGCGCTTCCGCATGTAAAACACCCACATTCAATATGTCTATCTCCTTATCATAACCTAAGTTTTTAATCAGTGATTCGACTTGCAGCGCCCAATTATACCTTTGGCCGTTTTTTCCGCGTTGATTTGCCAAGTAAAATATTCTCTGACAGCGAATTTTAGGATATCTGTTATCCGACATATTATATAACTTTTCTATCCATTTGAGCACTGTTTTTAAAACTGTAAACGACAAATGAACTCTTCCTGCTTCCACTCTTACAGCATAATTCGGCGTATTAGTCGGCAACGCTAAAACTTTCTTAAAAAACATGTCTGAGATTTTTCAATACAATCCAGATAGCGAAGACCCCAAACCTTAGCACCATACACTGCTACCGATTTAACCATTGCGTCGAATAGCTTGTTTTTCGGTTCCCACGTGTCTGATTTAGATTTATTTAAAATTTCCAAAACTGAACCTGTGGCCAATTTTGGAGCGGTATGTGCTTTATCGGCGGCCGCGCAGAAGACACTCGAATTCGAAAAGTGCGTACCCAAGTATGTATAATCGCAAACTATCGCTATTTCGGATTTCCCGTATAAAAACTTGTGTTTCTTTCTGCGTCCCCCTTTTTGAAAAATGATTATTTTAGACTTTTTAAGGTTAACCTTTAATTCATGTTCATTACAATATTTGTATAAAATACTCAATTTTCTCTGGAGGTCGCTCGCGGAGTCAGCCAGAATAACAATGTCGTCTGCATACGCTATTATTATAATTTCGTTTTTCTTGTCAATTGATACACCTCTGGCACCCTGTTCTCAAAAATAAATTTCCATATCGCTTATATAAAGAGAAAAACATAAAGGGCTTAAGGTGTCTTCCTGTAATACGCCTTTAGTAACTTCTACCCAGTTCGAGATTCTTTTTTTTGTACGAATCGCAATTGTCGCCTGTTCGCATAAATTTTTACTAATCCTTACGAATTTTGAGCTTACTCCTAATTTAACAAGTTTATTCCACAGTTTATTGTGGTTTACTGACGGAAACGCACTCTCGAAATCCACAAAAAAGGCGAACAGTTTACCCCTTTCTCCACTCAAGTGTATCTGAATCATAGAGTTCAATACAAAGATGTTATCTAAACAGCTCCTTTTTTCTCTAAATCCCGATTGGAATTCGGGTAGAATTCCTGTATGTTCTGCCCATAATTTCAATCTATTATTTAACACTTGAGTACAGGTTTTTGGGACTGTATTCATAAGCGCTATGCATCTATGATTCTCCGGGATGGAACTGTCGCCCCTCTTGTGGATCATGGCCGCGTATGCCTGCCCCCACGCTTTAGGAATCGATTCTGAATTTATCACCTCGTTAAAGAGTTGTTGTAAATATAAAAGCCAATTTGGTGGAAGGTTTTTTAGGAATTCATATGGAATCCCATCTGGACCTGCCGATTTGCCCGTTTTACATTTTCTAATTACAGCAATCATCTCCTCGTAAGTCACCTCGCCATCTAGTATAGGGTGTCTCGCATCATACATAACTTCGCAGAAATTAAGTCTTGAGGGATACAATTGAATTAAATATCTATTCCAAGTTTCCATCTCAATGCGGTCGGATCCCGGGGGGCGGAGTCGGAATCTGTTGACAGCCTTCCAAAAAGTAGAGGGGTACCTCGACTGAGCTATTTCGTTCTTAATTTTCTTCTCGAATAATTTTTTATTTTTTTGAATTCAATTTTTAAACACTTTTTTTTTCTTTTTTGTAAGCTTCATTATTCTCTAAAATAAAATTGGATTCAAAACATTTTTTAAGAGTCTCAGGTGAACCCCCCTTCCATTGAACATTCGGGTGCCAGCTTATTTTCTCCACAAATTCTTCATACAAATGCCCCTTCCATTTTAGTCCCCAGGCGCAAGATTCCCCACTTAAATATTTGCCCCTTCTCAAACTCATATCCATCATTATATTTAACGATAACGCTACCGGTAGGTGATCCGAGTGAGTGACCAATGGCAACACACAAAAATTCACAACAGAGTAGAGATATACAAAGTTACAAAATACCAGATCCACGATGCTATTTCCCTGTTGTCCGTAATAAGTGAAACAGGCAGGGGTGGGATTCCGATTAGCGACAGCGCTATATAGCGCATTGCTCTAAATTGCGCTAATTTTTTTTTCTTTTTTTTTAAATTTACTCTAAATGACAGTAGTATGTAATCACACTTTAAATTTTTCAAAAAAAATTACGTAGTAGTGAGTATGATGAAAAAAAAGATCAGCTACACGGAGAGAAAAATCAAGCGTTTTTAGTATAGATGTTGTTCATGCTTTTGTGGTAGGGGCGCTTGGCTTACATATTAAGTATGAATTCATACGTTTCTTGTATGAGACACCTTTATACTTTAAAGGCGTGATAGATATACTTTCCTTGTCTAAATTTTATACTGAAAAAGCATCGCCGCCTTGCGCATTTCGTATGTATACTCCCTTTACTACTATTGCAGACATTCTATGCCTTTTGAGTATAGGAATCTTGCAAATTGTATTTCAACAGTGTTCGCCGTGTCAGTTATATCAAGATATTTTATATTAGTGTCCTGTTCGATGTGTAATCTGAATTTTCATAACCTCATTTTAGTAAGTATAAATAATTTAAAATAAAAATCATTTTTGTGTTTATGTTATATATTTTAAACAATTAATTAGTAAGTATTTTAATTGCATAGATATTATTCAAGTATTTATGTTGTGTTTGCACATGGTCTCATAGTGTAAATTCACTGCAGATATAATTATATTTATTATTTCTTTCGCTTTTCACTTTTTCTTTAATATTTTCTCTTTCATACTGACACACCAAATTAGTTAATTTCATTTTATTTAAATTGTCATTCATAATATATATAAACATAACCTAAAACATTTCTAGGTTAAGTTTCAATATCAATCACGAAATAATTTAGGTTCTGTTTAAATACTGCAGAATTAAATTATTAACTGTAGTGTGTTTAATTTAACAACTATTATTAATTCTAGAAAATAAAAATTAACTTGCATATATTTAAAATAAAATTTTGCAGTTGAGTACCGCCAATGTGATAGTAAAAAAAAGAATTTTTTACAATAATTCCGTATTACTTACAAAATTATTAAAAATTTACAGATAATTTTTTTTTTAATTTGATAAATGTAAATGCATTTCCCTTTTTGATATAGGATTTATGTAAAACAAAACAATGAATTCTCTTAGAGAGGGCGAGTTTAGTACTAGTGAGATGAGTGTCAAAATTGCTGAAGTACCGTCGTCTTCAACTTCTCAAAGTTCACAGGGTTTGAAAAAATGGTTTTGTTTTTAGATCCATTTGATTGATTTTTATATAAGACGAATTAAATTATTTTATTGCCTGTCATTTTGTAGACTTAAGTTTAAAGAAAAAACAATTGGCTCTTAGAATACACCTAATAATGATGTTAAAAAATGATTTTCATATCGAAATGCATACTATGATTAAAAAAAAATTTTTTTTTAGATATCTTAAACAATATTAATGGATTAGGATCATCAGCTTCATTCCATCTCAGTTCGGTTGACTCCTCGCAACTTGATAGCAATGTTAATTTAATAGATTATGAAAATAGTCCATTAATGTGTAAACAACCTGATACAACAAATTTTATAAATAACGGTGACGTAGAAATAATAAATCCTCGATTGCAAAATTATGTATATCAAATTTTGTCCGAATACGGTGAAGGAGACTTTCTGATTAGATGCTACGACTTTGAAAAAGATAGTGAGAATAAAAAACGTTTATTAGAAACAAAGAAAAAAACATTTTTTTCTATTTACAAAGTTAGCAGAATTTTAATTTACCACGAAATTCGACGAACACAATCATATTCGTTAGTATATGTTTATTTTGATAAAGCTCCATTTTTTCTATCATTGTTTACGATTTTGAATTTGATTTTTTCATTTTCTTACAAATTTTATGTGAAACTTTTTTTACAGAATAACATCAGATAGATTTGATATTTTGGCAGCAAGTGCTGCAGAACTCTTCCCACCATATTCAAAGAAAACGTTTTATTGTCGTGCTACTAAAGATACTGCTGCTCATGGAGTTTTCGTGAATTTCTATTCGAAGTTAAGGGAAAAAGCCATCGCAATAAATGTGATTCAACCATCTGTAAATCGCAAAAGAAAACTTGTGGATGAAGGTATTCCATTATTGTTTTTTCTATTATATAATGTTATAATGTAAGAAATTGTTTTGCATTATATAAATGAATTGATGTTTTTATTAAATTTTTAAATTGCAGATTCTCTTTTTCGTGAGGCTTGTAAAGAATTACTGGAACCTGTGCATATCATCGATGAAAATTATAAACAAAAGTGGATAAACACGGCAACGGAGGAAAAAGTTTGGTTCTTTTCAAAATCAGATTTCAACACAATTTTTTTAACATTCCCAGCTTTGATTAATCCATTGGGCTACACTTTGGTCAGTTATATTGTTTTTATATATTTTAAACATAATTTTTCTATTCAATCCTTTCTTTTCTTTATTCATACTAATATTTATAATTACTACAGATTCATGCTGAATTTTCTGTTGCATTTAACAAATCAGAAAATATTTTCGAAAATAACTGGCCGTCCTTAGCAAAAAAAGTAATTAAACTCGCTCAATCACTTAAAAGGGATAAAGATGTCAAGACTATTTTGCAAAATTACATATATTCAAATGGTGGTTTGTATTATTTCAAATTGGAATTATATATATATATATATATATTTAATGTTATATTTGTTTTACCTTACAGAATCAGACAACAATTACGCATTAATATTAATGCCCTTTTTGTTCAAAAAAATCACAAAATTGACCAAAAAATCCAATGCTGGCAAAGCGTGGAATCCTGAGAAATCAGAAGTACTAAGTACATTTGTCTTTCATGTTCAGGTAAATATTTATGTTGTCTTGGAATTTAATTTCATATAGAAAAGGTTATAATCTATATTAGAATTATGAATTATTTTCTTACTTCCAAAATTTTTAAATAAAAGCGTAACAGATTTTTTTAACGGCCTATTTTACGAAATAAAGTATTTTTAAAAATAAATTGTGTTTATTTTTGCATTAAACATCATGAATTAATTAAATTTTATTATTTTAAAACAATTGTGAAAATATCCTATACACTAATATAGACTAATAGAACCCTTTAATATATAAAATTATTAATATAATTATGTCATTATTTATTATGAAACTAAAGAATTGAAAAAATTTTTTCCAGGAAAGAGAGAACATAAGTAATTCTTTAAAGGAGGTACAGGCTCGACTTGAAACTTTACACACTGAACACAAATTATTTATTGAACCATATGTTGTAATAAATGGTTCGAATTTAAATAATATTACGTCTGCCTACGTCGTCCTTGGAAACCACACGTATCAGGTGGCAAGCGCTTCAAAAGCCGTCAATCTATGCTTTCAAAGCATAAAAGTTTTCCGAAAAAAATTCCCGCATATTTGCAGCCACGTATGGCAATTTGTAGAAAGCGAAGTTTACAAATTTGAGATCGCTAATTTAAGCGGCGCAGTAACAAACCTTATAGATAAACTGAGTCAAATTGATTGAATCGTTTTGAATTCGGACCTTACTGTTAATCATTATTTTTATTATTTCATTATTGATTCAAATAGAGGAATATCTTAAAGTTTTACATAATATAAACAATTTATGTCCCGTGATATTCGTTAAACCATTTTGTAAATTGTGATATTAATTTAATAGCATTAAACGTTTTTTTGTATTACAAAATCTATTTTTATTGAACTCATTGTCAAATATTAGCACTTAATAAAATGGAGTCGATTAAAACTGCTTCAAACATCACAAGGAAAGATTTAAATTCTGAAATGTTGAAATTGTCACTTTCGTTGTATAATATTTCACACATTTCCAGGAAAGATGTAAATAAAGTGATTAATATTTTTAATCACTTTTTTACACACAAACTTATTCCTTGCATTCAAAATGAAATTGAATTTCTGGTTAAGCCATTATCAACTGAAATGCCTTATTCAAAGACGCAGTTAATATTAGAAGATTTTAAGGACCTATTCCAGCAAATTTCTACTGAGCACTTACGGTTCAAAATGTTCGAAGAGAAAAGTTCATATATACCGCCCCAACTATTCGAAGTTGGACAAGTGTCTACGTATCATTTAAACAACGACAAAAGTCTAACTGTTCAAATGCAACCTGCATACGCAGCAACCGTTTCTCTGAAAGATACACTGCAAGCGACGCTTTCAATTCCTGGCGTGATGGAATCAATACTTACATATATGAATAATTTAAGTAAAGAAAAAGAATTATTATCCAATGTGTTACAAGCAGACTTATGGATCAAGAAGTATAATGAATTAAATAAGATCATTTTACCGGTCCATTTATATTTTGACGAGTTCGAGACTAGAAACCCATTAGGAAGTCATGCTGGAGAAGAAAAACTAGGAGGTGTATATGTTTCTCTTGCTTGTCTACCTCCTTCCATGTCTGCAAAGTTGAAAAATATTTTCGTGTCCACAATTTTTTATGCGAAGCATTTAAATCTTTTTAAAACAGAAAACCTTTTTAAAAAAACTATTGAAGATCTCAATTTCTTATCCGAGAAGGGTTTAGAAATCTTTTTTGACGGATCATGTAAAACAGTCTACTTCGAGTGTGTTCAAGTATTAGGAGACAACTTAGGAATGAATAGGATTTGCGGATTTTCTTCGAGTTTTATGGCGAAATATTTCTGTAGAATTTGTTCTGCAACAAGTGATCAATGTCACAACATGATTGAAGAGGATGAAACTTTGTTAAGAGAAAAGCAATCTTACCAGAAGGATGTTGTAGAAAATAAGTTTGAAAAAACAGGCATTAAAGAAGAGTGCATATTCAATAAACTTAACAAATTTGACATTACTGAGAATATGTCAGTTGACATAATGCACGACGTTTCAGAGGGAATTATTCCTTACACTTTGTCAAACGTATTGGAAAGTCTGATAAAAGAAAATGTTATTACTTTGGACACCATTAATAAGCGGATTGAAAGCTTTCGATACAACGAATTAGAAAAATCAAATAAACCGAGAGTTTTGTTTTTTTCCCAAGGGAAAAAAGGGGGCCAGAAATTGAAAATCAAGCAATCAGCTTCTGAAATGTTATGCTTGTGTAGGTACTTGGGATTAATGATAGGCGATCTCATTCCAGGTGACAATCGCTATTGGAAATTGCTTATTTGCTTAAGAAAAATTATTGGAATCTTGATGTCTCCCATTTTAGACAAAGGACAAATCCAAAATCTCAAAATACTTATAGCAAAGCATAATGCGAAATATATAGAATTTTTCGGCAATCTGAAACCAAAAATGCATATATGGGTGCATTACCTCAGAATTATCGAGTTAAATGGTCCAGTGGTTCACTTTTCATCGTTGAAATTTGAAAGGAAGAACAAAGAATTGAAAGAAACTGCTGTTGGCACAACATCTAATGTAAATCTGCCTTTCACAATAGCTATCAGGCATCAGCTAAAATTGTGCTACAGTTTAGAATTTTCTCCACCTACTCACAGAAATATTATTTTAGGCCCCGTTATAAACTCCAATGCTAGTAGCCAGTTGAAAAAATTAATTCCGAATTTCTCAAATGATATTCCAGTATCGACTTTAAAACATGTTGAAATACTTGGAAATATGTTTTTAGATGAAACTGTATTTGTAACGAGAATAACTGAGGACGGTCCTCAATTTGGAATAATTAAAAAAATATTTTATTGTAATGGCGTTTATTTTGAAGCAATAGAATTCGAGACGATCAATTTCAATCATCATTATCAAGCATTTAATGTACAATGTAATTCTATTAAGCCGAATATATTAATAAATGTTGATCTTATTCCGCAAATACCTCCTTGTTTGTTATGCGAAAAAAAGGACGATGTTTTAATAGCGACAAGGTATGACATTTAAAAATACATTGCACAATTTGTGTCATCTATTGTACTAATAAGAAGTAAAATAATACTGTTTTTCTAAGAATTCTATAGTTCTTTATTTTAACACCTGAATTGACGTAGTATTTATTTATCGTTATATTTTTAAAAATAGACTTTCACTAATTGTTAATAATTTTTTCAAGAAAAAGAATTTTATCAATTATAGTGCAAAATCAGGGTGTTTACTATTTTCCTTCAACAATATTCCCATTTTTCTCACGGCTTTGTCCTAATTTTTCCTGGATTTTTTGTCACCAAATTTAAATTTATTATTCTTAGAATAAAAATAAATCTATAAATGGCTTCCAAAATTTTTATTAGAGTTTTATTAGTTTTATTATATTATTATTATTATTAATTATTATTAGTATTTGTTTTATTAGTTTAATTCTTTTCACGAGTTATTTAAAAAAAAATTTAAATAGGGGAGATTGGGCCGAAAAGTTAAATTGTGAAAACAATTAAAATTCATTATCTTTCGAACGGAAATAGAGCATTGCAATTTTAATTATAGAAGGGTGTTATCACCCTAAATAATTAATAAATAATAAAATAATAAATCTTTAGTCACATTTTTTACATTTGTTGTTAAAGCCAAAAAAGCACCCTGGGACGAAAAGTTAAATGTATTTGTACATGTTATTAAAAATTGTTTTTTTATTTTTCGTTTTTTTGGGTTTATTTGTTTAAAAATGATTTATTTGACATTAGGCAAGTACTTTGTCAAAAAACAAGACCGTTCACGTGAAATAAGCCAAATTTTTTTTTTGAAATTTTTTTTTTAACTTTATAACTGTTCTAAAGCTTTTGTTAAATAAACACAGATCGTTTATTAACTAAATTACTTGTTTACGTATACTTTAACTTATCTACTACTTAATACCTATCAGAAAATAGTTTTAGTAGGCTAAAAATAGAATTTAACTTCTTGCCCCAGCATGGGGCGAAAAGTTAAAAAAACAAAATTTTCAAAAGAGGACAAAACATGTATTTTATGCGAAAATATCAGAAACTTTTTTATTGAAAGTTGAAGGGGATAAGTTGCCCTACAATATTGATATATACATATTTGCATCTAAGCGGATTATATTGTCTAAAAAAATTCATTTATGCAAAATTTAACTTTTCGCTCCAGGCTCCCCTACTGTTTTTTAATAATTTTAATTAAAAATTTGAAAAATAATTAAATTTAACAAGGAATATTTTCAATTTTTTTAAATAATCTTATCTGTTTATTATTATAATTGAAAATTTTATTAGTTCACTTTTTTTAAATACATTGATACTAATTGAATTTCTGCAAAGAATTTTACTATTAAAGAAGAAATTAAATCTTTCCAAAGAATGTTATTATTTATGAAAATAACTAAATGTTTGTGTAGAATTTTTGAAAATAATTGAATTGTGGACAACAGTTTATAATTTATAAAGACATTTGAAATTTTGAGATATTAGAAAAATATTCAAACATAATTGAATTTCTGCGAAGAATGTTGTGGAAATTTATGAAAACAATTGTTTTCTTGTGAAGATTTTTTTTCAAAAATAATATTTAAAAGAATTTAGTAAATCTGAAGAATTTTGCTATGTTTATAGAAATAATTTAATTCTTGAAAAGAATTTTTTTAGTTTCTAAAAATAATTGAATTCTTTCGACGATTTGTTAAAAAGTTTTAAATGAAATTCCTTAACAAATTTAATTATTTTCAGTTGAATTTCACAAAATTTATATTCGATAATTTTTTAAACATTTATTTACATATTATATTTGAATCAGTGACTGATTTTTTACTATCTAATTAATTATTTTTAACTAATTCAAATTTACAGAGAACAGTATAAATATTTATAAAAACTAAATAAATAGCTATTTATTAAAAACAAATTAAAACAATAAAACATTTTTTAATTTGGTGAAAATTTTTACGTTTAACAATAATTAGAACTCGAAAATCAAATTCAGAAATTTTTAAATATATGCAATCTTATACTGAAGCAGAAGAGGTTAGGAGTACTCAAAATACAATTTGCAAGATTCCTATACTCAAAAGGCATAGAATGTCTGCAATAGTAGTAAAGGGAGTATACATACGAAATGCGCAAGGCGGCGATGCTTTTTCAGTATAAAATTTAGACAAGGAAAGTATATCTATCACGCCTTTAAAGTATAAAGGTGTCGCATACAAGAAACGTATGAATTCATACTTAATATGTAAGCCAAGCGCCCCTACCACAAAAGCATGGACAACATCTATACTAAAAACGCTTGATTTTTCTCTCCGTGTAGCGCTATAAATTAACATATTTACAGAGATTTTGTGGCAAAATGTTAAGAAATATAGCGCCAAGATAGATGAATCTTATAATGATTCATATTCATAGCTCTACATTTTTCATAGCACTAAGCCTACCATAAAGACTATGACTACATGACTATGACTATAAGACGACATGACTACATGACTATGACTACATGACTACATGACAATGACTATGACTATGACTATGACTGACTACATGACTACATGACTACATGAATATGACTATGACTACGACTACGACTACGACTACGACTACGACTACGACTACGACTAAGACTATGACTATGACTATGACTGTGACTATGACTATGACTATGACTGTGACTGTGACTGTGACTATGACTATGACTATGACTATTATTTAGGTATATGTTCAAAAACGAAAAGCATTCGTTGATCGACTAAGTTCATTAAACATTAATAGTACTTGTTTCAAAAAATTTTATAACGTTTAATATATAATAATTGTAAGTCTTATTAATTTGTATATTTTCAAAAATAGCTTTATTTCCATTATAATACAAAAACAAACGTGAATTTTTTTATTAAACGAATACCTTATGAACACTGCTACAATAGAACGCGTAAAACGTATAACACTTCAAACATACAACAAATGAAAAACAAAATGAAAATTGCAAATATAACACTTCAAACATACAACAAATAAAAAACAAAATGAAAATTGCAAATAGAAACAAAACGCTAAATTTTTAAGGGCAAGAACACTCTAGAGGCAGAAAAAGAGACAAAATTTGACGATTTGTTTTGAGGAAATTTAGAAAAGACCCCCACAGCACCGAAACTTTCTTAAAGATTTTCTAAAGATTTATTTGAAATGTTCGATATATTTAAATGCAATATTTATTGAAGGTTGTGTAAAGATTTAAATGTCCCGATTAAATAAATGTTTCGTATGAACATTTCCTGAATATTTTCGCATAATTATAATTATAATTAGACGAAAATTTTCTGGAAATGTTCAGAAAAGGTTCGCGCTAGACATTTATTTAATCGAGATATTTAAATCTTTACACAACATTCAATAAACATTGCAATTAAATCTATCAAACATTTCAAATAAATCTTTAGGAAATCTTTAGGAAAGTTTCGGTGCTGTGGGGGGAATAGGATTTCATTTTGGAGAGTTTGTTAAATACATATTGAAGAGAACAAAAAAAATTTATTAATATTTTTATAATAAAATGGCGGCGATAAATATCATAGACAAAATTGACTTTTTTGCCAAGTCTTACACTGTTCACAAATCTCTTCGGGCCGTAAAAAAGCATTATATTTTTAATATGAAATTTACCGCTGCCATTTTATTATCAAATTTTTAATAAAAATTTATTTTCGACAATTCAATATGTACTTAACTTGATAAAACTTACAAAAAGAAATCTATTCCATCCTTCATTTTCTCAAAACAAATCAACAAAGATTATGCCTTTAGAGGTGCCTTTTTGACGCTAGGGGATGTTTATTGGGATGACTCTCCACCATTAGCTGACTTCAGAAGCAAGAGGGTTTTCACACTGACGTCCAACAAATTGTGCAGCACTTCTGAAATTTGCTTCAATGCACCAATTTGTTCTTGGTGCATTTGTAGCACATCGACATTAGTTTTCTAAAAAACATAATTTAATTTTTGTTAATATTACATACATATCAGTTCTAATTTCAAATCATAATTAAAATATACATACTGCCGGCTTTGAAGAATTTTTTAATTTGTTTAATAATGCTGTTGCATCAAATGATTTTTTAATTTGTGGTTCTTCCGGATCGGGCACTGTAATCTTCCTTTTAGCAGAAGTAGGAAATTTTTCTTCATTAGAAATGTTCTAAGAAAAAAAAAATTTTTTTAATGTTATTTTACATTAAGAACATTTGCTTTCGATAATGGTCGAGTGAGGAAAATACAAATAAGAGATAAATTTTCAGCTAAATTAAGTTTTTTAAAATAAATATGCAAAAGATAAATTTTTAAAAATATTTTTAGGTTCATCCGCCATTTTGAAAATTTAAAATTTGACTTCAAATACGTATTCAGCGACCTCAAAAACCCCCTAGTAGCCAGATTCAAGCAAATTTGATCAATTTTTAAAAATATTATTTTTAGGTTCATCCGCCATATTGGATCCACCATTTTGAAATTAAAAAATTCGATTTTAGATTCTTATTCAGCAAAATAAAAAAAACTTCTTTTTACCAAGTTGAATGAAAATCTATTAAATCTTGTTCAAGTTATTCAAGTTTTTACATTACTAATTTCGTAATGGTTGATTGTTTTTTATAAGATACATTATCAGTCAACTGGTTGATTTACTATACGTCTACGAATAATTTGTTTTCAGTTTTTCCATCCCTTAAAACAGTAGTATACTTGAAATAACTTGTTTCTTAAACCTCGCTTAACTACAGAGGTGTTTACATTTACCCCGAATTTTAGGCAAATTTCAAAATCTCGAGGTAAATGTAAACAGTCAGTTTTAGACGATTCAGGTGCATCAATATTTTTTTGAACCTCATAAAATTTTTCTAGGGAGCTCTAGTAACAAGTTCCTGCAAAAAAAATCCGTCCATTTTACCTTTTAACAAAAAAAACTGATGTTTTTGGTAAAAAATAGATAAACCGTTTACATTTACCCCAAATGACCCTACTAGAAAAAATAATAAATAAATAATTGTTTATTATTTTTAAGTAATATAAAAATTTTAAAGATTTTAATAGACAATTTGTCTCACTAAAAGAAATAATTTTTTAAACAGCGTAAGGGTTAGAACAAGTTGAGTACAAGTTGAAAAACAAGTAAATTTAAAAACATTAAAAATCGTTTAATACCTTTACATTTGTTAAGGGAATAGGCTCAAAATCCATATCTTCCTCATTCTCATCTGACGAAATATATATTTTGTCATCATTCTTTGATTTTTTGGAATTTTTAGCATTGCCTTCATTCTGTAATTCTTTTTTATCTGTCTCTTTAATTTTGATTGGACTTTCAGTGACAGTACAATCATCCACTTTATTGGAATTAATCGCGATAAGTCTTTTTTCTAGATAGTTTAAACAATCTTCAGACTTGTTTCGTGACTTCGATAACCACGATGATAAAGTCTAATAAAAAATATAAAACACAAAAATTTGTTATATTATAAATGTAACAGCAAAAATAACAAATACAAATTTTGTACATGAAAATAGAAGTTTATTTTGATAATGTACATATAACAATTTACGTGTATGAGTGCGAATTTATGCGTGACTCGATGTGTATGTGTTTATATATATGTAAGCGTACGTGTGTTTCAAAAATGAAAAATTAAAATGAGAAAATTAAATAAAATTTTTATAAAAACTTTACCCTTTGCCACTTCTCCGAAGTACGAGCGTTTAAATTATTGTTTTCGGCATTTAAAATTTTCGTTATATCATTCCACAATTTGTCGTATTTTGCTAACGTAAAATTTTTATCAAATTTTTTCGTTAGCATTGGAGGATATTCCTCTACAAATTCCAACAAACGATTTTGCTGAGAATGGGTTACTTTTCCTAAGCGTTTTTTCGACATTTTTCTAACCACGCTCACTATCACAAAAATTCTTTCCAAAAGTTATTGACTGAATTAATTGATTGTATTTGCAAATGAATATCCCGTATCAAATGAATATATTCGTACTAATGAGCATATCCCTGCGCAGCTAGGACTCGGCGCATGTTGTCTTCGTTTGATGAGTAAATCGAGTTAGAGCCTTTCAATAATAGACTATAACACAAGCGTTCGTGAAGTGTTATCATCGGAATTGATTAGTCTATACTCCTGTGAGTGTTTTCCTTGCCTATTTTCAAGAAACCTTTATTACTTTAGATTTGTGTACTTTTGTTATCATTTTGTCTACAAATAAGTTTTGAGCAACGCTGTAACCAAGGTCAGTATTTACTTTTATATACGCCATTGTTCTTATTCTAATATAGTTCTTACAGATGCTTCCAGCATATTTGGCTATAGTTAATGACGTAAACGATGAGCAGATAATGAGGAGAAGAGATTATCGAGAAATTCATTTACAACACGTAGCTTTACGCCATGAATCGGATCCCTTTGCGCTTCCAGAAACAAGATTTGTTAATTTGTTTCGTCTGAATAAGTACATGGTTCAATTTTTAATTACTACTTTAGGACCACACATGAAAAGAAGAGCTATTGTAACTGAGATTCCACCAGAATTGCGTATCTTCTGTACATTAATATTTTACGGCACCGGGACGTACCAAAGAGTTACTGGTCAATCATACCTCGCATGTATGTCCCAAACTTCTGTGTCTAGAGCCATACGTGAGGTGACCGAACTCATCAACGACCTTTTGGTGAAAGAATTTATAAAATTCCCACAAAGTCAGCATCGTAAACAAACAATTTCGGATGAATTTGAAAGGGTGGCTGGGTTCCCTGGAATAATAGGTGCCATAGATTGCACATTTGTGACAATGATAAAACCTAGAGTTGAAGAGCACAACTATATAAACAGACATCAACAGCATTCAAAAAATGTTCAACTGGTAATTTAAAAATGAAAGTTATAAATAATCCATTTATTAATGAATTAATTCAAACTTTATATAATACTAATTAATTAAATTAAAGAAAAAGAGAAATCAATTTTTTTCACAAATTTAAGACTTTATGAAGAAAAATTTTGTAGATATTCTAAAGAAGTGTTTAATTTAAATATTTAAAAAATTATAAATATTTTTTATTAAAATAATTTAACTTTAAATCCCTTAAAGAAGTACATTATTAGACTATTTGTATTAGCGTTAAAACTTTTAGAAAACACATGGCATAGTTTAATTTTTAGTTACTACTATTAAGAAAATATTTTTTTTATATTTCTTATGTTTAAACACTTGATAAATTTGGAATTAAATATATATTATTTAAGAACTTTTAAATCATTAAATTTTTATTTTGGCAATATATTTTTAAATTCTCAATATTTGTAAATTAAATATTTAATGATTTTATTACAGATTTTCGATTACAATTTGAGAATATTGTCTGTAAATGCCCGTTATGCGGGTGGTACACATGATGCCTATATTTGGAGAAACTCCATCATTCGAAGAGAAGTTCAACGTAATTATAACGCTAATCAACCATGGTTATTACTAGGAGATTCTGCCTACCCCTTAGAACCATGGCTTTTAACGCCTGATCTTTATGCAGCTCGTGATTCTCCAGCATGGAGATATACTCAAGCACATGCTAGAGCTCGTAGTTGTGCGGAGAGAGGTATCTCTAATTTAAAATTAAGATTCAGGTGTATAATGTCAGAAAGAAAACTTCGATATGATCCAGTGTTTGTTGGATCTATAATAAATGCTTGTTGTGCTTTGAGCAACATATGTAAAGAGGGGGGAATGCCGGACTTTCCTCCACATAATGTAAGAATGCACAATCATCACCCTCGCATTAGACAAAGAAATATTTTGCGCATAGAAGGTTTAAGAGTTCGACAGAATATTATTGACAGATACTTCTAAAATACATTTACTTAAGGTTGTTCATCAAAAAAACAAGTTGTTCATTTCATGACCTCATTTCGCTTCATCAATGTAATATATACCAATTGCTTAATTTTTTATTATAGAATAATTATTTTAATGTGTTAAGATAAAAATTCAAAAATGCGAAATTTAAATTTTTTGTGAAAAAGAAAAACAAGGATTAAATTTATAAATTTTGATAAAATTTATACTTTATATACATCAATCGATTCGTTTTTTTGTTAGCAATGTAATTTAGATCAGAATTAATAAAAATATTAATAAATAAAAAAGTTATAAAAAAATACAAAAAATGTTGTTTTCAAATTTTGAAAAAATTGTATAAAAAATTTTGTAAATATATTTGGAAATCCTTGTGTCAGATTTTAGGTATTAATGATTGCAATAAACCAACAAAATTTCAGGACAATCCATTAAAATTTGTCTGAGATAATTTGTACACAATATTTTGTGACATACATAAACATATATACACTCACACTCACACCCACACACAGACACATCTATATATCCTTATTTCAAAAAATTGAAAATCGTCACGAATGCAAAGCTTCCTCATGAGGTGAGGAAACAAAAGAGAGAGGGAAATAGAGAAAGAGAGAGGACTAATCTTCTGGCATATTAAATACTCGTACAATATTATTTGCGCGCGCGCCGTAAAGGATATCATACGTTTTTAAAATCTCGTAATATATGTTCATTTCGTTTTTGTTCATCTTCTTTGTTTAGAATAACAAGTATTTTTCTGAAATTAATAAAATCATTGAAAATAGAAAGTGTTTAAGCATGAATAAATCGTCTGAAAGAGGTAAGTTCAAAATTAATTATCCTAATGTTTTGATATGGTAAAGTTTTCAATCCTTTTTCCTTATAACATATAATGTTTTTACTTTTTTGTAAGATAATTATTTAATTAAATTTATATTTCTTTTACAATACTTTTTACTTAAGAAGTAATGTTACGTGTAAAATGAAATGAAACACAATAACATTTTAAGAAAGGAACTATTCAAAAAATATTTAACGCTTACATGAGGAAGGGGTTTAACAATTTGTTACGGTCAACATAAAAAATGTCGCTAATATTTGTAAGTCTTATTTAAATAAGAGTAGGAAGGAAACAAAATTTTTCAAAAAAGCGATACGTATTTTTTTAATGGTCCCAAAGACAAAATTCATAATTTGAAATTACGTCAATTTTACTATTAGTCATACTTTTACTGATTTATAGAAACAATTCAATTAAAATTGTTATCAAAATATACTGATATTTTTTAGGTTTTAGCATCTTGGGTTTCAAAAACTAAACAAAAGTATTCCGACTTAAAGTTTTACAAAACAAAAACAGGAATTGAAAATTTTAAAAAGGGGAACGGAACTTTAAATGACTTAGAGGAACGACTCTTAGCAGTTAAAGGGAAAACATCTATAAACGGCGACGGTGTTACCGAAGAAATTGGTCTATCAGGATTAATTACTCAGGAAGAGGAGGAGGAAGAAGAAGTAACAGGACTTAAAGTAAAAACAGGGACAAACATGGATTTAAAAGCAGTAAAAAAATCAAAAATGGTATATATAATTTATTTTATTTAGTACTAATAAAAGTAAATTATTAATTACTTATTGCAAAACGTTCTGTTCAACATTGTTACATATTACAAGAAAAATATTTAAAAAAATGTTTTATGAACTAAACGTTCTTTTATTTTATTTATTTTTTTAATTTAAAAATCTAAAAATTCACTTTATTTGATATAAATTAAAAATTTTAATTTTCGACAGAAGAGAATTTTCTAGATGATAAACCTCAGAAACCATTTTTTAAAATATACAATATTTTATATACATTTTTCTGGTAAAATCGAAAAAATATGTGTTTTTGTGGCAATTTACCACCATAGAAAGAAACGCTATTTGAGAAACGGTAACAAAAATTTCTATAACTTTTTTCTTTTGCATATTTATTTAAAAAAATTTAATTTAGCTGAAAATTTATCTCTTATTTGTATTTTCCTCACTCGACCATTATCGAAAGCAAATGTTCTTAATGTAAAATAACATTAAAAAAAATTTTTTTTCTTAGAACATTTCTAATGAAGAAAAATTTCCTACTACTTCTAAAAGAAAGATTACAGTGCCCAAGCCGGAAGAACCAACAATGAAAAAATCATTTGATGCAACAGCATTATTAAACAAATTAAAAAATTCTTCAAGGCTGAAAGTATGTATAGTTTAATTATGATTTGAAATTAGAACTGACATGTATGTAATATTACCAAAAATTAAATTATGTTTTTTAGAAAACTAATGTCGATGTGCTACAAATGCACCAAGAACAAATTGGTGCATTGAAGCAAATTTCAGAAGTGCTGCACAATTTGTTGGAGGTCAGTGTGGAAACCCTCTTGCTTCTGAAGTCAGCTAATAGTGGAGAGTCATCCCAATAAACACCCCCTAGCGTCAAAAAAGGCACCTCTAAAGGCATAATCTTTGTTGATTTGTTTTGAGAAAATGAAGGATGGAATAGATTTCTTTTTGTAAGTTTTCTCAAGTTAAGTACATATTGAATTGTCGAAAATAAATTTTTATTAAAAATTCGATAATAAAATGGCAGCGGTAAATTTCATATTAAAAATATAATGCTTTTTTACGGCCGGAAGAGATTTTTGAACAGTGTAAGACTTGCCAAAAAAAGTAAATTTTGTCTATGAAATTTATTGCCGCCATTTTGTTATAAAAATATTAATAAACATTTTTTCTACTCTTCAATATGTATTTAACAAACTCTCCAAAATGAAATCGTATTCGTTTCTAAATTTACTCAAAACAAATCGTCAAATTTTTTCTCTCTTTCTGCCTCTAGAGTGTTGTTGCCCTTAAGAAATTAGCGTTTTTTTTATTTTGTTTTTCATTTTTTGTATGTTTCAAGTTTGTAGGTTTCAATGTTATGTTTTATTCGTTCTATTGTAGCAGTGTGCATAAGGTATTCGTTTAATAAAAAAAATTCATTTTTGTACTATAATGCAAATAAAGTTATTTTTGAAAATCTACATATTAATAAGACTTTAAATTATTGAATATTAACCGTTGTAAAATTTTCTAAAACAAGTACTATTAGTGTCATAGTCATAATCATGTAGTCGTCCTAGTCTCATTGTTAGTCTTAGTCTTATTATAGCTACAATAAATATGAATTAGTATTATATAATTGAACTTAGCGCTGTATTTCCATTATAGCGTAGCGCTGCATAGCACAGCGCTGGCGCTATCGCCAATCGGAATCCCACCCCAGGATTGTCATCGTTAGATCTCCCATTCAATACAAGAAATGAGCGCTCTTCAAAGAATTCAACCAAGGATCGACCTCTCACATTGAGTTTCCATTCATTGATTTCCTAGTTCCCATCAAACTGATATTGAAACCCGATACAACTTCCTCATCTACCTGATTTAAATCTCCCACCCTGCCATTAAAATCTCCCCCCACGATTACCGGACAGTTCAAATTTAATGCATCTACTTGTTCTTCCGCTCATGATCTCGAGATCCCACGTATATTTTATTATTATGCTCTTCTCCCCATGCTTTAGGATTGCTGCTATTCTTTGGTTTCTAGTCGTCTTGTTTTACCTTTTTCGTCCTTGATGGTGAATTAATAAATTTGTCCAGTAAATGATTGTTTCTTTCTGCTGACAGCTGACGTTTTCCTGTTGGACGTCCAGGTCCCTTCTTTAGTTCTGGTGTTGCCATAGAAGTAGTTTCACGATAATTAGTTTTTGTTTGTTCGGACGAGTTCTCAATTTCTTTGTCTTTATCCATTGCTTGCAAATCTTTCAGTATATAGATTTTGCCATTAATATACAAAGTATTCGCTTTTATTCTTATATTCCGTTCTCCTTCTTTCTTGAACTTATTTTTGTATGAAACAAGTTCATTGCGTATCGATCGTTCTTCCCTTGTCAGGTCGTTTGAAATTGCCAAATCCAGTGCATTGAATTCTTTCAATTTTTGGAATACCAGTGCCTTCCATCTTGGTGCAATAAAGCGTATCAAAATTGGTCTGTTTCTTCCAGGTTTTCCCACTCTGTAAGCCGCCTCAATGCAGAGCTCATTCATTTCAATTCCTACTCGATTGAAGATCTCCTTGATTTTCGTGTACATGTTTTCTTCATCTGGTTTTTCCTCTACTTTAAAAATAAGGATATTCTTCGCTCTATTTGCATTCAATTTTTGTGAGAGAGTTTCCACTGTTTCTTCCAGATCCGAAATTTTCTGATTGAAGTTCAGTTTAATTTTCTTCACATCTTTTTGCAGTTTTTCGTTTCCATTTTTGATCATGTTGATGTCATCTTTAGTTGCCATAGTTTGCTGAATCGCCTTCAAGGTATCCATTAGCTCATTAGGCTCCATTGTATCGTTGTAAACAAATTCAACTATAGCTTGAGTTTGGTGGCTCACACACTTTCAATTTCACTGGATTTTGGGGAATGGAAAATTTTTAAACTTTACATGTTGAATTCTTTAATTTATATGAAGGTTTAATTGAATAGGAAACTAAAATTGATAAGCTTAATAATTCAGGAGCTATGAAAAACTCCACTAGAAGGATTTTAATACAAAATTTTTTTCTTGGTGTCAGATTAAGCAGGTTTAGTGAAAAGAGTTTTATTCTCCGAAAATAATTTAGTCGCGAAAATAAAAGAAAAAAATAATCAAGAAAATATGAAAGATGGATACAGGAAGTTACAAAACTATAACTGAGTCATTAGAAATGCGTCTCTTGCAAAAATAAAATTCGCGAGAATAATGTAGTGTAGCGAAGTTAATGAATTCGAATATAAGATTAAAATAGAAACAAGGTCAGATTACGTTAAAGAGCAAGATCGATAAAAATTATTAAACAAATTTAAAGGATACTTTAAAGGGAAAAAGGAAATAATTCAGGTATTACAAGAGAGTTTAAGCTTATTTTATTTTTTTGTCTTTGTGTACTTAGTTTCGGTTGTTTATAAAAAAAAATTTATAATAAATAAACTTATTCAGCTATTTTAACATAGAAAGAAAATTGTAACATTATCCTTCCTTTTATAAAATCAGCAGTTCAAAAAATTAATGGTAATTTAGATGAAAATTAAAAAAATTACATATTTTTTTTAAATGTCTGCAGAATTCAACGAATTTATACAAGCAACTATTCCTATTAGAATTTTAAAAAATATAATTAGTGAAGACTTTGTTGGGGGACAAGCGCAAGTA
The DNA here is from genome assembly GCA_032872475.1 of Leptopilina myrica (nomen nudum). Lineage (NCBI taxonomy): Eukaryota > Metazoa > Arthropoda > Insecta > Hymenoptera > Figitidae > Leptopilina > Leptopilina myrica (nomen nudum). The sequence continues at coordinate 13,915,665 of CM065467.1, forward strand.
GTAGTAACCACAGATACGAAAAGTAATTTCATTTCAGCAGAAATATTAGACGTAGAATATTGGCCTTGCGACGTAGAAGTAGGAACGGTACTATATGAACAAGTTAGAATTTTTGGTGGTGTATTAATAGAAATAGAACAGGAAGTATATTTTCAAGTTATAGAGCCAGTGTTTCCAAATTTGCAAAACAGCTGTGTTGTGAAAGGTTAGAAACATCCACTTGCCTCGACCTCGTGTTTTACACAAAAAATTTGTTTGTTGAATGAAAAATCATTATTTCATAAAAAAAACCATCAAACTAATATCGGTAAGTAAATAAGGTACTTTATTAGTATTGTCTATTACGTATTTGACTTAGATTTTAATATATATTTGTGAATATTGTAAACAAAAACACGAGTAACCTCAAAATTTTACTTTGAAAAATGTTTTTATAATTTCTACACAAATCGTTGTATGAATGTAAATCTACATTTCACAAATGTATATTTATTGTGAAATATAATATTTTTTTATAATTATATATTAATAGTTTTTTTGAAAATTATATTACAATTATTTAATGTTAAAGTGGTTAAAGTAAAAGTTTCTTTTTCAAAGTAAAATTTTGAGGTTACTCGTGTTTTTGTTTACAATATTCACAAATATATATTAAAATCTAAGTCAAATACGTAATAAACAATACTAATAAAGTACCTTATTTACTTACCGATATTAGTTTGATAATTTTTTTATGAAATAATGATTTTTCATTCAACAAGCAAATTTTTTGTGTAAAAACACGAGGTCGAGGCAAATGGATGTTTCTAACCTTTCACAACACAGCTGCAGACAAATAGTTTGCGCAGACGCGAATATGTGCCCGCGGAGCATACATTTTTGTATATGCGCGCGCGAGCATAAATATAATACTCGGTGTAAACTCTCTCTTATTAATAGAAAGATTCGCCCCCGGATTACTATTCCAACACTATTTTGTAGAAATTACCAAATTACGTATGCATAGGGAAGAAGATATTCACAAATTACACGATAGACTACAAGGGTATTTGAGTGGCGCAAAAGGAGCAGCACAGAAAAAATATCCTGCAGTGGCCAATGCAACAATGGTAATAGTAGAAGATGTAGCACGACAACAATTCGTTAGGGCACTGCCAGAAGAAATTGCAAATATTATAGAAGCTCGACGCCCTATTTGCTTAGAACAAGCTTTCCTTTTTGCAAAACAAACTCAAGAAGAAAGAGGGGTAAATAATCGACAAGGATACACCTCGTATACGGCAAGACATAATCATAATAATGGATACGAACAACTAAGAAATAATACATGGGGACAAAGAAACATAAGTAGAGAAGTTAATGATAGAATCACCAGTAACGGAAATAGAAGGAGAACATTTGTTCAATGGCAAAGCAAATTTTTTATTAGATACAGGGGCTGACATTAATGTAATAAAAGAAACAGCTTTAAGGGGGTCCCATAGTTGATTGGATTTTTGCATTGAGCTTCAATGGGAAAATCGCATCGACTTTGACACCGCCTTAAAGGGCAGTGCACCAGTTTCTACCGCTGATATATCTCACATCACCGGTATTACGACAGATAGAGTCTACACTTTAGGGACATTAGAAATTGAAATATATAATAAAAAACACCTTTTCCATGTAGTAGAAGAAACCTTTCCAATCGAATCCCAAGGCATTTTAGGAAGACCCTTTTTAAGAGCAGAACGATCAAAGATAGATTTTTTTATAATAGTGTGGTAACGGAGTTAAGACCTACTGAACCTATTCCATTCCTCGACCAAGAATCTACACAAGCAAATTTTGATCTGGTAGAGGAAGTGAAACCTGTACCAAGGACAACTTATCCTGAACCTAGTCAACAAGCCCCCAAAATAAAAAGAGAAATAAAAATACAACCCAAAGTTCTGCGTATTAAAGCTAGAAGTAGACAAGTGGTAGAAATTCCAGTACTAAAAACGGATTTGAAAGAAGGATATTTACCAAAAATAGAAACTCTAACTCGCTTCTAGGAAAAGCGCTTGTAACTCAAAAACAAGGAAAATGTAAAATAATGGCAATAAATACTACAGAAAGAGACATTATAGTTTCAATTTCCCACAAGAACTGCTACCCTTCGAAATAGCAGAAGATGGAAAAATAAAAAATATACAGAGTGAGAAATTAGCAGAAAATCGAACAAAAACAATTTTAGAAACATTACAATTAGATTATTTAAATCCAGAAGAAAATAATTATGTTAAAAAATGGGTAAAAATGGGACAAGACAGATTTTATTTGCCAGGTGACAAATTGCCAGTCACACCACTAGTAAAACACTACATTCCTACATCCGACGAAAATCTGGTAAAATGCAAGCAGTACAGACAACCGCCCGAATACGAAGAAGCAGGAAAGAAATTGATTGATAAAATGGACGAAAACGATTTAATAAAACATTCTAAATCTAATTACAATTCACCAGTGCTAATTGTACCTAAAAAGGGTGATGCAGATGGAAATAAAAAATGGCGGCTAGTAATACATTTTCGAGCCCTTAATGAAAAAATGGTGGGGAAAGAAACCCCATACCTTTGATAAATCATATTTTGGAAAGATTAGGAGGAGCGCAATAATTTTCCGTTTTTGATCTAGCGATGGGTTATCATCAAATAGGGGCAGTCGAAGAGGATCAACATAAAACAGCATTTTCTTGCGGTCGAGGACACTATCAATATAAAAAGATGCCAATGGGAATCAAAAATGCAGCGTCTACATTCCAAAGGATCATGGATAATGTCCTGTCAGGACTACAAGGAGCAGAATTGTTTGTTTACTTAGACGATATCATAGTGTTTTCAAATACATTAGAAGAACACGACAAAACAATATCTCGATTGTTTGAGCGATTAAGAAAAGCAAAATTGGCATTACAACCCGAAAAATGCGAATTTTTACGAAAAGAAGTAGCTTACCTAGGACACATTGTAGGTGCAGAAGGAATCAGAGCAGACCCAAAGAAAATAGAAGCAATTAAAGATTTCCCCTCTCCACAAAAACCCAAGGCAGTAAAATGTTTCCTAGGCATAACAGGTTATTACAGAAGATTTATAAAGGACTACGCGAAAATAGCAAAAAATTTATATAGCTTATTGAAAAAGGATAAAATATTTAATTGGGACACAGAAGAAAAACAAAGTTTCAAAAAACTTAAAAAAGCTTTGTGTAAAAATCCGATTTTATTACACCCAGACTTTAAAAAGATATTTAGAGTGATTACCGATGCATCTGAGCACGCTGTCAGTGCAGTACTCATACAAGAAAAGGACGGAATCGACTTGCCCGTTGCCTATTTTTCAAAAACTCTGATTGGAGCAGAAGAAAATTACGATACGACAGAAAAAGAATGTCTAGCAGTAATACAAGCCTTACAACATTTTAGACCCTTTTTATATGGTACCAAGTTCATACTATCTTATGATCACGAGCCTTTAAAAATAATTAACAATGCGATGAAACCAACTACAAGAATGGCAAAATGGTTGTTAAGATTACAAGATTATCAATACGATTTTGTGTGCAAGCCTGGTAAAATAAATCGTTAGTTGCCCGCCTTATCAGAGAATCCAGTAGGAGAAGCAGAAAGCAGTGTAGAAGAAGTTGAAACTCCTGATAGGATTCTAGCGAATTACAATCCTCGGAAAGTACGGAAGAGGAAGAAGAAATGCCAAGAAAAACAGAAATTAAAGCATTCCCCATAAGTAGTGCCGCAGGAAAATATAATAAAAAGACAGACGAAAAACTAAATAAATTAATCGAAAAGAGGGAGACCACCGGGAAAAACAAAACAAAAAATAATAGAAATAGATACAGATGACCGTCCCATTGCAAGAAGACTCAGGAGTCAAATTTCAAAACCCGTAGGAACAAATAACCAAACGAAAAATGTTGATAAAATAGAACTTGATGACACAAACGAAAATTCAACTTCATAGAATGAAATAACCGAGGACCCAGAACCAACCCCCATATTAAGAAAACAGTACAGTATGTTACCTTCATTAATAGATAAACCTTAAACATCAAAAGATTACTCTTCGGAAAGTGAAGAAGAAGAAAGTAGATACGAAAATATAAAAGAAGTTAAAGGAAATGAGATAGTCATATAAGTAGATCCCCCCGTGGACAGCTCTGAAAGTGAAGAGGAGAATTTCCAGGAAGCCGAGGAAACAGTGACAAATAAAAACTCAGACAAAAATCAAGAAAATAGTGAATCTGACGAAATTTAAGAAGATACTTTAAAATCGGATGGAGTAAATCAAGACACATTAAAAGGCGTTCTGGATTCAATAAGAAGGTTCGATAAACCGTTAGTGAACCACGAATCATATTTTTGGGACAACGAGATGTTTGAAAATGAAGCAGAAGAAGAAGCACAAGAAGTGCCAAAAACAGATTATGAACTCACAGAGGAAACAAGGGACATGGAAGCTATCATAGAAGAATTAAGGGACATAGCCACAAAACTCCCAAAACAGGACAGCTATGTAGAAAAAACTCAGGAAAAACCATTTACAGACAAAACAAAAAGAAAATCGGTGCCTTTTGAAACCCCTTTACGTTTAGAATTACCTAAAGCTAGATCAACCCCCTATTTAAAGGAAACTATTTTAGAGGAAACGGAATTAAGAGAAGAAGTTGAAAACAGAAAGAAACATGTTTTTCCAAGAAAATTAGTAGACACAAATATGGACAAGATAGAAAAAGAAATACAACCTCAGCTAGAACTCGGTCTAGGAATTAGTATGCCGTACATCGAAAATAATTACCCGAAAATAAAGAATTCTACTGAATCTTCAACGGAAAATTCACTAAACAAATTAGAGGTATTACAATACGACCGAGAACCAATTACTGCTGTTAGGGACAACTATGTACATTTCATGGCATCAGATTAGGAACTGAACGACTATACACCCAAATTAATGATCGCTATAGGAGCAATAGACTTGTTAGAAATGAAATCAAAAAAACTAAAAAAGGACAAATATTAGTCACTGAATTTGGGAAAAACAAAGTTTACACAGTAATAATTTCCAAAAATTATGACGACACTGTGAGCAAAAGTGAACTAGTGAACGCGTTGAACAATTTAAAAAACACCCTTCATAAAGACAATATTGAACAAATACGCGTACCTAGACACGTTGAAATGTTATAAGAATCAAATTTTGATTGGACAGAACAACTAGCAAGAGTTTTTCTAAAAGAAAATATTAGGATAGCCTTATATTACGGGAAAACGATAATTCCCCTAGAAAATTTTAGAGAGAAAATTATTGCAGAATATCACGATAGTTTAATAGCAGCACAAGTTACTACCACAGCATATCGCCCTCAAACAAATGGAGCTTTGGAACGCAGTCATGCCGCTTTAGCAGAATTTATCAAACATTACGCAAATTCCTTTGACGACTGGGACAGATTATTACCCTACGCCATGTTTGCCTATAATACCTCAGTCCACGAAGCGACGAAATTCACCCCACACAAAGTAGTTTTTGGAAAAACTGCTCGCACCCCCTCCATATTTCCAACAGAGAAGAAATGGAAACATACGAATCTTATCTAAGAGAATTAGTAGTACGACTAATCGAAATGAGAAGAATGGTAGCTAAAAATTTGATCCAGTCAAAAGAAAAAGTTTAAAAAAATTAAGCAGTAAAACAAAACCTTTGGACGTAAAAATAGGAGATTTGGTAGACGTAAAAGAAGAAGTTAGAGCCGGAAAATTCTCCCCTTACTACCATGGACCATATGAAGTAGTAGGGATAACAGAAAAAAAATTTTATACTTAGTGACGCAGAAAAGAGAAGATTTCGAAAACACAAAGATCAGGTAAAAAAGGCATACTCTTGACAAAATGATAAAAAGGGTTTGAGAATAGATAAAGATGGCTATGTACATGTATATACTGATGGAACTTGTAAAGCAAATGGTAAACCCAATACACAAGCAGGAATAGGAATCTTGTTTAACCAAGAACACTCGCTAAACATCAGTGACAAAGCATGTAATAGACAAACTAATAATAGCGCCGAATTAGAAGCCAAAATAAGAGCTTTACATATTTAAAAAAAAATTAAAATATAAGAAAATTAGGATACACACCGACTCTAAAGTATATGGGATAAAAGAGTGGCTACCGAAATGGGAAAATAACGGTTGGAAAACATGCCGAAAACGAGAAGTCATAAGCAAAAAGGACTTTGTAAAAATGAAAAATAGTATAAATAACCTAGAAGTAGAATTAATATACGAACCAGGACATAGTGGAATAATAGGAAACGAAGAAGCAGATAGATTAGCAAAATTAGCAGTAGAAACTAACCAACAAATAAATATAAACGATAGCTAAACGCATAACTTAATTTTGATTACAGAAATGGAGAACTATGTTAAAATATGCATCATAATATTAGGAATAATCAGAATATTAGGGACAAATGAGATAGACCCTTCTATTTCAATAACGATCCTAAGCAAAAATACAGGAATCTTTTATGAACTAATGCCAAATCTACAACGAATTTCGGGAACACGGAGAACAGTGGTTTTACTGGACACAGACACATTTCAAACCTGACCAAGAAACAGAATATAAAAAAATGGAAACGTTGTGCGAAAAAGCAATGAAAATAAGCTGCGAAGATTTTTTAGAATATCAGTTAGTAAGTAAAGAAATAACTGTAGCTAAACTACTGCGTGACCAACTAATGGACCTCATACAAGAATTGAAACAAAAGTCAAATGCTAGTAAGAGACCCTCAATTCAAAATAGGAAAAAACGAAATACACCATTAGTAGGAATTATAGGTAAAATTGCAGGACCAACGATAGGAATTTTAACTTACGACGATGGAGAAAGGTACGAATAACTTTTTACGGAACTAAACGAGGCACAGAAAAACATATCACATTTAGTAGGAGAACAAACTCATTTAGTACGAGCAGACTTACAAAATTTGTACGACTTAGCACAACAACAACATAATAGATCAGAGGAAGAAAGAAAAAGACTTTACAAAGTAGAAGAAGACATGTACGACATACAATCCAAATTAACCACTACAGATTTTATGTTACAACTACAAAAAAACATCAAGAAAATAGAATGAACAAATAGAACCCTACATACATGGACTAGAAGAGACTTTAAACGTCATATTCAGAGCCATGGAAAGAAAATTACACCCGAAATTACTAAATAACGAACAAATCAAAACAATTGCAACCAAGGCACATAAATTTTTAGAAAATCAAGAATACCCCATGCACATAGACAACTTGAATGTCGCAACAATAACCGAAATATCAAAAATAGGAATACAAGTAAAAGGAAAAAATTGAATGGTAACCCTCGACATTCCTCTACTTGAAAAAGAAAAATATTTATTATACAAAATGCATAAATTACCTGTATTGCAATCAATAGGAACGGTAGGAAACAGGGCATATATCACCCCCCACTCCAAATATATAGCTACCAGTGTTGAAGGAAGACATTATTTCTATTTAGAGGAAGAACAATGAAGAAATTGCCAATTAGTAGAAGAAAGATACGTATGCTATCCCACACAAGAAATCTACGATATCATTTTAGCGCCAAGCTATGAATCAGAATTACTAAGAGAACCGAATAATAAGACGTTAAGAAGTTGCGACATCCGGATCACCAAAAATCAACAACCACTATGGGAACCTTTAATCACCACAGGAAATTGGTTGTATTGGCTCACAAAAGAAGACACAATACAAGAATTCTATAATAGGAACGCTAACAACTATAATAATAATAATAATTTACTTGACTATAAAAAATTGCGTCAAAGATCATATGAAATATTTATGTTGCCTAAGAAAAAAAAGAAGAGATTACGAGATAGAAGTACAGCAAATGTACGCCATACCGACCAGTCTACTGCAACAGAGACCCAAAAACCAGGATACCAACGGTTTTACAACAAATCAACAAATACAACCACCACCTCCAACCACTAAACGAGGAAGCATACGACGAAAGGAAAATCAAAAAGAAAATAAGCCTACAAGAAGCAGCACATCACAGAAAGAAAAAGGTATGCTAGAAAACCCAATTTCCAAACTACGATACGCAGAATTACCAGAAATAAAATACGTAGATATACCGTGAAAAGAAGAAAGAAAAAGAAAATGTAAATAAACCAAAAGTAGACCAAAAAAAACTGCCCGCGCTCCGCGCGGACACATTCTCATGCGCGCTTGGCGCGGTGGGCTCGCATGTTTGAGCGCGCCTCGGGGCGCGCGAATATCGGTCGTCGCGCTTCGCGCTCCGTGTGTTGATGCGCACTTTGCGCGCAATTAGCTCACGATGTGTTCTTCGACTGTTGTTCATTATATGAATTCTTATTCCTGTTTTAAATTAAATGTTTTAAAAAACATTTCTTTTTCTTAAAGTTACTACGACTTTAAGGATTACATTCTCATCACATGTTTTTGGTTATGATTGCGAGATTAAGTAGACTTAAATGTATATTTTTGGTGTCTATGAATAAAATTGTGAAATTTCTGCTAACTCTTTTAGCAGAAACATGATTTGCTGAAGAAGCTATAATATTCTGAAAGTATTAGAATTTAGAAGAGACTAATGAATACACTTCTTATGAATTAAATTGCAATATGGGGGGAGGGTGTGAACACAAATAAATCAAATTATTGTTACAAAATTGTTATTAACAATGTGTAATTTTTAAATTAACAATTATACAAATATTTTTATTTAAAATAATGAACAATTTCGTGTAATCAGTGTGTGTTTAATTAATTTACTGTGAAAGCTTTTTGAGATATTCATTATTTTTATGATATAAAACAAATATGAAACAATTAATAACTAATATGCCGTGTACAATAAAATAATAAAACATACAATGATTACAAAAAAATGTTCTCACTTCTATAAACTAATAAAATAATGAATAATAACGGGGTCCGACCAGACCAAATGTATTAAAAAATTTCATTGATTTTCTAAATATTTAAAATTTTATTAAAGTCAGTAGTTTACAACAAAACCAATCAAAATTTTAAACGTTTTTAAAAATTTTAATTATTTTTGCATCAACTAAAAATTACAACAAATAAAAAAAAACTTTTTCTAGACCATGTTTTTCGGACTCAGGGGACCCCAAAACGTCGAGATTTAATGAAATTAGCGAATGTCAATTTTCGACCAAAACTAATACTTTCTCATGTGATGAGAATGTAAAAATCCGGGAACGATGTAGAATTTTCCGATGAACTCCATAGAAGCATCCCCTCAGATTATTCCTCCAAGATATGGGCGAACCAGTTTAGAAAAGGATATAAAAAACAAAAAAAATCTAATTTAAAGAAAAATATAAATAGATAGATGTAAACAAAAATAAAAAAAAACAACAACAAAAAACATTTAAATTTACGAACATGAACAAAAAAGGGATAGAATAATTAAAATAACTTTAAGTAATTCATTTATTTTTCTCGTTTAATAATCCTTATAAAATATTATTACATATTTATTTCAAGCAATTATATTGAAATTTAATATATAAAAAACACATGTCATAAAAGGGGGGCACAGGGTACCTAAAAAACCAATAAACATACATAAATGAAAAATACTACATACAACCAAACAATTCATTAACAAACTTACACAAGATAAAATTTAAAAAGTCAAGAACCCCCCCAAATCATAGAAAATTTGTAAGCAGGAACCTCCAATGAAAATTCAAATAGCTAAAAAAAGAGCCATGGTTAATAAAAATTCAAAACAAAGGAAAACAAAAAATTAAAAATTTACTTACAAATTAAAATAAACGATAGGGAATGAAAAAAATCCACTGCTAGATGCCTTTTCCTCTCAAAAAAAATTGTTTCTAACCACTTACAAAAATTGCCATGGTTAATAAAAATTCAAAACAAAGGAAAACAAAAAATTAAAAATATACTAACAAATTAAAATAAACGATAGGGAATAAAAAAAATCTACTGCTTGATGCCTTTTCCTCTCAAAAAAAATTGTTTCTAACCACCTACAAAAAGAGCCATGGTTAATAAAAATTCAAAACAAAAGAAAACAAAAAATTAAAAATATACTTACAAATTAAAATAAACGATAGGGAATAATAAAAAAAATCTACTGCTTGATGCCTTTTTCTCTCCAAAAATCTTCTAACCACCTATAAAAAGAGCCAAAATTAACACATTTTTTCCCCAAAATATTTACAAAAATTAAAAAAAACAATACTTACTAAGGAAATAAAAAATCAGGACAGCAAACAAAAAAATAACAACAAAACATACAAAGAGGAACAACAGAAACGAAATTAAAATCAATACAAAAGAAAAATTTCAGTTTATTGAAAAAGGTTGTGAAAAATAAACAAAATTTGAAAAAAAACTTTTATATTAAAAAAAAAAATTTTATAAAAGAAATAAATCGTTTTACCTCAAAAAACTCAAAATTTGACACAAAAATTTTATAATCAACAAAAATTTTTATTTTTAAGTCTTACTATAACTACTTTATGTTTTTGGGGTTGCTGAACCCGAATCAAAACTTTATTTAACCCTAGCATGTCAGGGTTTTAAGATAACAAAAAAAAACTCAAAATATGACCCTAATATTTTAATCAATTCTTTTAATCATGAAGAAGAATATTTATTTTCATGTCTTACTATCACTACTGTATGATTGTGTGGTTGCTGAAACTGAATCTGAAGTTTATGTAACCCCATCACATCAAGGTTTTCAGATGACTTTTAAAAATACTTAAAATATGACACAAAAAAATTGTTTATCAAAACTTTTTTAAACAAATTTTGAAATTTTTGAGGTTATCTGAAAACCTTGACGTGATGGGGTTAAATGAACTTCAGATTCGGGTTTTGCAACCTGAAAAACAAAAATTAGTGATAGTAGAAAATAAAAATTTTCTTTTTTGTGTCAAATTTTGAGTTTTTTCGAGTCGACAGGTCTCAAAACCCAGTCGTGATGGAGTTAAATGAACTTTAGGTTCAGGTTCAGCAACCTCAAAAACATAAAGTAGTGATAGTAAGACATGAAAATAAATATAGTTCTGGTTAAAAAAATTTTAGGGTCAAATTTTGAGTTTTTTCGGGGGTTATCTCAAAACCCTGACGTGATGGGGTTAAATGAACTTCAGATTCGGTTTTAGCGACCCTAAAAACATAAAGTAGTTATAGTAATACTTAAAAATAAAAATTTTTGTTGAATTAAAAATTTTGGGGTCAAATTTTGAGTTTTTTGAGGTTATCTCAAAACCCTGACGTGATGGGGTTAAATGAACTTTAGTTTCGGTTTCAGCGACCCCACAAATTTACAGCAGTGATAGTGAGAATTAAAATTAAAAATTTTTGATGATTAAAAAAATTTTGTGTCAGATTTTGAGTTTTTTAAGGTTATCTCAAAACCCTGACGTGATGGGGTTAAATGAACTTCAGATTCGGTTTCAGCGACCCCAAAAACATAAAGTAGCCATAATCTGATCAAAAGCTCAGAGCATCAATTTTTTTTGTGTGCCAGTGTTATTTTTAATAAAAAAAATAATTTATTAGATAATTGATTTTTTTCAAAATTGAGCTTTCATACGATTTATATTTAAAACAATTTTTTAAATAATTGCATACTGCAAAAGCTCAACATCACTTGAGACTAAAGAAAACATTTCAAATTAAATTTTGAATTTTAAATTAATTAAATTAATTTAGTTCTTATATTTGAATAACAAAAACACTCTTAAAATATGGAAATATTAAACACCATATTATGAGATTTAAAAAAAAATATTCTCAAATAATATTTCCCCTTAGTGCGAAAATTCTAGCTTTAAAACTAATAATACTATGCATGAAAGAAAGCTTGTGGGTGCTCGAGAAAGTGGTGAAACGCCGGGGAGCTGGTAAAGGTAGAGAAGCAAAGAACAAACGTATGAAGCAACGCATTGCTTCGTGACGAACGCGGAGCATGCGGGGCGTATAAAAACGTGAGGAAGCGGAGAAAGAGGCGAGAAGAGCCATGCATCGAGCATAGGCACACAGTACCTTGTATATATATCTATACAGGGTGTCCGGGTTCAGCGCGAACATATTTAAGTATTGTATTCTTTGAAAAAATCTAAGAACAAAAGTCCTTTTCCGTTTTTGAAAATATTGAGTTCTTTTCGAGTTATTAAATAATCAAAACGTCCAATGAGACGCAGCGCGCTGGCAAGTGCCAGTCGGTGAGCGTGGCCACGGGAGTTAGCACGCTACGGCAGAACTAGCACGCTTTAGTCAGTTACGATTGTATCAAAAAAATTTAAAACAACAAAATTATAAAAATCTTAATTTACTGAAAGTTATTAACAATAAAATTGTTTAACAAAAATTGTTTAAACAATTGCTCAAAGTTTTAAACCACTATCAGTAAATGTTTAAAAATCAGAGAACTTATAAATTTAATTTTGTTACTAACTAACTTACTAACTAAAATAACTTAAACAAACATAATTAACTAAATTAACTTATCTATCTTAAGTAACGTGATTAACATTAAGTAATTACTAACGTAACACGTAACCATTACTAGTAACTTATCTATCGTAACTGACGGATGTAACGTAACTATCACTATTAACATAACTAGCGTAAGTTACGTTACTAACGTATCTAATGTAAGTTACATTACTACCGTTACTTACGCTAGTTACGCAATTTACGGAAGTTACGTAATTTACGTTAATGACGTAACTTAAGTTAATTACAAAAATTACGTTAGTTACGAAACTTACGTAAGTTACGTAAATAACATAATTACGTTATTTATGTAAATAACATAATTACGTTAGTTACGTAACTAACGATAATAACACGAATACTGTTAGGGGTCGTACACAAACTACGTAAGGCATGTTTTAAGAACTTTTGACCCTGCTCCCCCCAACGTAAGAAATTTTCTATACATTAGCGCCATTTTTTCGGCTGTTCGTAAGATTTAACTTGACCCCCTCACCCCCTTGAAGCCTTATGTAGTTTGTGTACGGCCCATAAGTAACGTGATTAAATAACTAACTTAGACTAGTTTTTGGAAACAAAAGGAGTTGGAAACTTGTATTTCTTTGCCAGAGTCTTTAAATACTGTTTGGGAGTGAGACCAAATTCTATCAAAATAAAATTTTATCTTCATTGTTTTGAGTAGAACCAACCAATTAGAGGCTAGCTTTTTGAAAAAGCAGGATCTGGAACCTTGGATATCTTCGCCACAGTAATTAGATACTCTGCGAAGGGTGAGACGAATTTTTATAAATTTAAAATTTTTTCTTTTTTGTTTTGAATTGACCCAACCAATCAGAGACTAGCTTTTGGAAAAGTTAAAATTTTATTTCGATAGAATTTGGTCTCACCCCCAAGCAGTATTTAAAGACTCTGGCAAAGAAATACAAGTTTCCAACTCCTTTTGTTTCCAAAAGCTAGTCTCTAATTGGTTGGTTCTACTCAAAGCAATGAAGATAAAATTTTATTTTGATAGAATTTGGTCTCACCCCCAAACAGTATTGAAGGACTCTGGCAAAGAAATAAAAGTTTCCAACTCCTTTAGATTCCAAAAGCTAGCCTCTGATTGGTTGGGTCAATTCAAAACAATGAAGATAAAATTTTAGTTTGATAGAATTTGGTCTCAACCCCCAACGAGTATCTAATTACTGTGGCGAAGAAATCCAAGGTTCCAGCTCCTCCTTTTTTCAACAGCTAGCCTCTGATTGGTTGTGTCAATTCAAAACAAAGAAGAAAACATTTTTAATTTATAAAATTTCGTCTTACCCTCCGCAGAGTATCTAATAACTGTAGCAAAGAAAACCAAGATTCCAGCTCCTGTTTTTTTCCAATAGCTAGTCTCTGATTGTTTGCGTCTATTCAAAACAATAAAGATAAAATTTTATTTCGATGGAATTTATTAGTTTCGACCCCCGGTGAGTATCGAAAGATAGTCGAAGAAATCCAAGATTGCAGCTCCTCCTTTTTGCAAAAGCTAGTCTTTGATTGGTTGGGTCTATTCAAAACAATGAAGATAAAATTTTAGTTTGATAAAATTCTTTTTGTTGCATTTGCACTAAATGGAAGTGCCTTTTTGTAGGAGAATATTTAAAAATTTATGTTTTTATTGCAAAAAAAAATTTTTCAGTCCTGAAAAATAAGTTTTAAATAAAGTTTTAGATGCAACCGATTTTTCTCAATTCTCTACTTTTGTCTTATCTGTCGGTTATGTGTCTCTTTACAATTCTACTTAGTAAATTTGTTCGATAGCAACTAAGTTAGTAATTTAATCACGTTACTTAGGGGCCGTACACAAACTACATAAGGCTTCAATGGGGAGAGGGGGTCAAGTTAAATCTTACGAACAGCCGAAAAAATGGCGCTAATGTATAGAAAATGTCTTACGTTGGGGGGAGAAGGGTCAAAAGTTCTCAAAATATGCCTTACGTAGTTTGTGTACGGCCCCTAACAGTATTCGCGTTATTATCGTTAGTTACGTAACTAACCTAATTATGTTATTTACGTAAATAACGTAAGTTACGTCGTTAACGTAAATAACGTAACTTTCGTAAATCGCGTAACTAGCGTAAGTTACGGTAGTAATGTAACTTACATTAGATACGTTAGTAACGTAAGTTACGCTAGTTTGTTTAAGTTATTTTAGTTAGTAAGTTAGTTAGTAACAAAATTAAATTTATAAGTTCTCTGATTTTGAAACAATTACTGATAGTGGTTTAAAACTTTGAGCAATTGTTTAAACAATTTTATTGTAAATAACTTTCAGTAAATTAAGATTTATATAATTTTGTTATTTTTAAATTTTTTGATATAATCGTAACTGACTACAGCGTGTTAGTTCTGCCGTAGCGTGCTAACTCCCGTGGCCACGCCCACCGACTGGCACTTGCCAGCGCGCTGCGTCTCATTGGACGTTTTGATTATTTAATAACTCGAAAACAAATCAATATTTTCAAAAACGGCAAAGGACTTTTTTTCTTAGATTTTTGCAAAGAAAAAAAAAACTTTTAAAAGAAATAATAATAATAATTTTATAAACAATCTACAAAATTATCTACCGAAAAAAATATAAAGAAAACAAAATTTAAAAAAAAATTCTCCAATTTTTTTTCTCTCAAAAAAAATAAAAAGTAACTAAGTTAGAAACAAGAATTGTTAGACAAAGTTAAATCAAAAAGTATATATATATATATATAAAAGAAACTCCAGATCGAGAAAATACGCTGACAAGTAAATTAGGATTAAATTACAAAACCAAGGCCGGCCATGAAACATAGCAAAATAGAAAAAATAACTTATACAAATTCACTTAAACGAAAATCATACAAAAATTATCTCATCAAAAGACGACCAAAAATGTAAAAAAATTGTACATCAAATTAATAATTTCACATGTTTTACAAATGCATGTAAAAGGTAATCTCATTAAAAAATTATTATTTTTATAACTTATGGAAATTTATAGAAATTTTTTGGTAATTTACGGAAATTTATAGAAAGACGCACGACATTGAACAATATTAAATATTATGACAATATTAAAATATTAGATATTAAAAAAAATTAAATTAAAAAAAAATTTTAATTTTGCTAAGAAATTTATCAAATTCTTTGAAAACAGTTCAATTTTAGAGAAGAATTTTATTATTTATAAAGACAATTGATAATTTTCAAAAATTGCATTAAAAATTTTGAATGCAATAATTTTATACTTTAAAGAAATTTAATTTTAAAAAAATATATATTAAAAATAATATTTAAATTGTAATAAATAAATTGTAGGAAAAAGTTATTAAAATAATTTAATTTCTTCGATAAATTTTAATAAAATTTTTAAGAATAATTGAACTTTTCGAAGAATTCGATCAAAATTGTATTAAAAATAAATGAAATTATACAATTAGCTTTATTAATTATTAAAATAATTGAATTCCTGATAAGAATTTTATTATTCACAAAAAAATTAAATAACTTTATAAATTACAAGGAAATTTATAAAAATCTGTAAATAATTAAATTCCTGTAAAATTTTTAGTATTTTTTTTTGAAAATAATTAAAGGTTTGTGTAGAAGTTTAGTAAAAAAATCCAAGAATTTCGTTAAAATTTTAGAAAATCATCGATATCTCGAAGAAGAATTTAATCATCTTTAAAGACAATTGTAATTTTGACAAGTATTTATTTTAAAAAAATAATTTTTTTCTAAAAATAAATACATTCCTACAATCATTCGTAATTTCTCTAAAAATATCCAAATTATATCATTAATTTACGTACTTTACGAACCCTTTCTAAAAAAACTGACTTTTACGGACTTCAGGCAAACCTACGGACTTTTACGGAATTTACGGACCTAGTTCGAGCCCTGTCGACTTTTAATTTTTTAAACACGTTTTTCTTTATTCCTACTAATCATATATTACCAAACCATTTTAACATAAAATATAAACAATTGTTTTTTTAATTTTTTATATTACTCACGTTGAAACAAGAAACAGGAACTAATCCAAAAAAACAACATCAAAAAACAGGAACAAAGCACAATTAACATCTTTTGGCTTATAAACACTTAGCCAAAAAGAAAAACACACACTTATCCACCTCGGACAAAAACTACATCATGAAAACCAAATAACTACACTAAACATACACTCATAACAACAAAATAGACTACAACGTGACGACGCACGAAAGAAATTAACAAGCATAGCCATATCACACAAAGACATGGGGGGAAGATAAGAAGATGCAACGACGAAGAAGAACAGAAAGAAAGGATACAAATGCACCTCACCGTGGGATGCTGACCCCACACGATAATTACGAACAGCTTTTAAAAAAAATAACGCATTTAAATAAAGAGAATCAAACTTTTCACAAATCAAAAAATTTTCCCTTTACTACCCCACTCAATAATAAATCTTAGAAACATTTTTAAAAAAAGGGAAGAGAAAAAGAATCAGATAATGGATACAAACATTGTTTATTTCATTTTTTTCAAAAATACACAAACTTGAAACAAAGAATTATTTCTCGACCCAAAAAGTTTTTAATGACAGCCGCCAACGCTAAAACAAACAAACAACAACTAAATTAACAAAACAGAAAGGCACACACATTTATTAATAAAAAAAGGAAACAACGCTATTTCAAATAAACAACAAAAACAGATACTTACAGTTTCCCACCCACAGAAAACCATCTCTACTACGTCCCAGCGACAGTGGTACCGCTGAACCCAAACCAATTCCAGAGCGCGATTACACATGCGATACCCGCTTAAAGGAGGCACTGCATCGAGCTGGCTTTTAGGGCTAAAAAGAATAAATAAATAAATAAACAAAAATTTTATATTAAGAAAAGAGAATTTTTCAATTTTAATCGTAATTAACATTATAAATTCAAAATTCCAAAATAAGGTTTTATTATATATTAACTTCAATAACAAACTAATAAAATTTTTTTTCTCTTCTAAATTTAAAAAAAATCAAAAAATTTTGTTTTTTCTCTTTTCAAGAATTTTCAGTCTATAAATTCATTTCGAGATAAATATACCTGGTAAATTTGAGCAAGGTTCGATAAAACGCCTTCAAGTTATCGTGTTCACAAAAAAATCAAGATACACACTCATACATACATCCGCACAATTCATAAAAATCAAAATATATTCACACTTACTAAGAATAAACATTAACTCCCAAACAGCCGAGAATTATTTCCATGGGTTCTTCATCAGGAACCTCGACAGTAGTGGGAAAAACAAAGCCATCAAAATCCCAATACCCACGTACTTAATAAATTTTACGCTCCCAATACCATCGATACTCTTGCACCCACTGAGTACACATAGATGGAGCTAATTCAAAATCAGTTGATCCTTTAACAAATGACCAATGCTCACGAGCATTGCACCGTAAAGAAATCTCTTCCCATTTAGGAAATCCCAAAAGAACACTAAAAATAAACAAAAAAATACACAATTTAAAACAAACATAACACATACAACACTTGCATACTAAGAAATAAATTTATAAAATACACAGGCACACAAAAAAAGTTCTCTGTTTTTTGAACCAGACATACATATCTTATAGTATTTTTGCCCGCTGAAAACGAATCTGAAGTCAGAATTGCTCCATCACCCTCAGTTTTTTTAAATCGACAAAACTACCCTTAAATTTAAATTTTAAAGTAAAAATATTGAATAACAGATTTCTCTTTAAAACAAAACAATAAATTTATCTGCTTCTGCTACAACAACTCAGAAACAATGTCAACATTGCTTAAACACCCTTTGTTTTTCATTAAATATGTACACTGAGATAAAATGTATATTAAATTTTGTAAAAGTATTTTATAATTTGGGGAAAAAGTGCAACAAACCGAAATTTTGATATAAAAATATTAAACTTTAAAAAAAAATTTTTTTTAATTATGTCGAATTTAGTATATTTATATCAAATATCAAGAATCTAATTTAATTTTAAATATTTTAATATAACTTTACTGAATTCTATATTAATTTTTTTAAAGTTTAATATTTTTATATCAAAATTTCGGTTTGTTGCTTTTTTTCCCCAAGTTGTAAAATACTTTTACAAAATATAATATACAGTTTCTTTCAGTGTAAAAATCAAAATGCATAATAAAAAAGTGAAAAACTGTAACAAATTGGTTTAAATTATATTGAGAATAAAAACATAACTTTTTTTGTTAAATTTTTGAATAAACTCTTTTTCAAGTGGAAAAATTAAGTTGTTTCAGACGGGAATTAAAAAAATCTTTACTTTGTTTTATTGTGAATTTTAAATTGGTTGCTAAAGAGGGAAACAATTTCAAAAAAATGAAAACGAAATCCACTACATCGCTCGTTTGAAAATAAGAGAGTGCGTTACAACAACAAAAATGATTAGTGAGTGTTAAGTTCGACATACGGTACAAAAATATATGGTTTTTAATAGTTTTAATAGTTCCTTTTAAAAAATCTTTTAAAATTTTACTTTAAACCTTGCTGTTTTTTGCAAGAACAAAAAAACCAAAGCGTATGCTTAGGTTTAAAAAGTTCATTTTTTCTGTCAATCTGGAGTTTATCCTGTTAAGTTTTCTTTAATTTCAATAAAAAACTTAAGCTATTTTAAAGTTGTTGTAAGCGAAAACATAAATTTATTGTTCTATTTGGAAAAACAATGTGGTTTTAATTTTTTTTTTACTTTAAACTGTTATTTTGTAAATTTAAGGGTTGGTTTTTTAAACAAAAAAAAGCAGAGTGTGATGAAGCAATTTTGACATTGCTTTCAAGTTGTCTAAAGAGAAGTACATAAATTTATTGTTCTTTTTTGAAATACAATGCGGTTTTTTATTTTTTTTATTATACATTTTGAATTTTTACATATTAGGGGAGGTTTTTTCAATTTAAAAAAAACAGAGAGGGATGGAGTAATTTTGACATTGCTTTTAAGTTGTAGAAAGAGAAGTACATAAATTTATTGTTCTTTTTTGAAAAACAATGTGGTTTTTCATTTTTTTTATTATACATTTTGAATTTTTACATATTAGGGGAGGTTTTTTCAATTTAAAAAAAACAGAGAGGGATGGAGTAATTTTGACATTGCTTTTAAGTTGTTGAAAGAGAAGTACATAAATTTATTGTTCTTTTTTGAAAAACAATGTGATTTTTCATTTATTTAATTATACATTTTGAATTTTTACATATTAGGGGTGGTTTTTTCAATTTAAAAACACAGGGGGTGATAAAGTAATTTTGATATTGCTTTTGAAATTTTGAAAGAGAAGTACATAAATTTATTTTGTTGTTTTGAAAACCAATGTGGGTTTTTATATTATAATTTTGAATTTTTACACTTTAGGGGTAGTTTTTTCGATTTAATGAAAAACAAAGGGTGTTTAGGCAATGTTGACATTGTTTCTGAGTTGTTGTAGCAGAAGCAGATAAATTTATTGTTTTGTTTTAAAGAGAAATCTGTTATTCAATTTTTTTTACTTTAAAATTTAAATTTAAGGGTAGTTTTGTCGATTTAAAAAAAACTGAGGGTGATGGAGCAATTCTGACTTCAGATTCGTTTTCAGCGGGCAAAAATACTATAAGATATGTGAGGAGTTTCATATGAGATTGAGGGGTCAACTCTCGGATTTTTTTCAAATTTCATTTTTCAATAGAGTTTGTTAGCCTATTTAATTATCCCAAATATTAATTAAAAATATTTAATATTTTGCTAGATATTTGCATTAACAAATTAATGCAATATTTTTTTTAAACTTGAATAACTTTTTTATTTTTACTTATAGAAAAAAGTTGTCTGAATGTTTTTTGTTTAGAATGAATCAAATTTTTTGAAAAAAAAATTAATTAAATAAAAATTAACTTTTTTAATAAATTTATTTAAAAAATAAATTTGTTTTTTAATATTTAAACCTGTTATCGGCCTTCAATCAAGCTGAAAAAAAAGATAAATATTGCTTACTATACTACAAAATAACATGCCAAATTTGGCGAACACGTTATTTTTTGTTTTTGAGAAAAAATTTTTTAAAAATTGAAGTGCAGGTAGCGAGCCGACTTAGCTGACGCAACAATGACTCCTGAGACGAAAATTTCCCATTGTCGCGTCAGCTAAGTCGGCTCGCTACCTGCACTTCAATTTTTGAAAATTTTTTTCTCCAAAACAAAAAATAACGTGTTCGCCAAATTTGGCATGTTATTTTGTAGTATAGTAAGCAATATTTATCTTTTTTTTCAGCTTGATTGAAGGCCGATAACAGGTTTAAATATTAAAAAACAAATTTATTTTTTAAATAAATTTATTAAAAAAGTTAATTTTTATTTAATTAATTTTTTTTTCAAAAAATTTGATTCATTATAAACAAAAAACATTCAGACAACTTTTTTCTATAAGCAAAAATAAAAAAGTTTATAACGCAACAATGACGCCTGAGACGAAAATTTCCCATTGTCGCGTCAGCTAAGTCGGCTCGCTACCTGCACTTCAATTTTTGAAAATTTTTTTCTCCAAAACAAAAAATAACGTGTTCGCCAAATTTGGCATGTTATTTTGTAGTATAGTAAGCAATATTTATCTTTTTTTTCAGCTTGATTGAAGGCCGATAACAGGTTTAAATATTAAATAACAAATTTATTTTTTAAATAAATTTATTAAAAAAGTTAATTTTTATTTAATTAATTTTTTTTTCAAAAAATTTGATTCATTCTAAACAAAAAACATTCAGACAACTTTTTTCTATAAGTAAAAATAAAAAAGTTATTCAAGTTTAAAAAAAATATTTCATTAATTTGTTATTGCAAATATCTAGCAAAATATTAAATATTTTTAATTAATATTTGGGATAATTAAATAGGCTAACAAACTCTATTGAAAAATGAAATTTGAAAAAAATCCGAGAGTTGACCCCTCAATCTCATATGAAACTCCTCATGTATGTCTGGTTCAAAAAACAGACAACTTTTTTTTTGTGTGCCTGTGATATCAATAAAAATAAAAACAATAAAACACTTACCCTCGTTTGATAATACGAGAGAAAAGGGACTGATCTTTCATTAACTCGTCCATTTTTCTTAATAAAAATGTCTCAACACTGATATTACAACCACTACAATAGTCCAGAGCCATTTTGAAACTCTCAAAATTAAAACAGTTACCTGCCATTTTTCTTATATATATAACCAAATTTTTTTTAATCACCAAAAAAGACAACCATAGGACTCGATAACAGAACATAATCTAACAAACTTCTAACGCAACCACTACCATATCGAAAAAAAGAAGGAGAAAATTCTAAATCAGCAAAAATGCAACTGTGAGAAACAAAACTCAAGATTACAGACAGAAGACAGGAAGAAAATCCTTAAATTACATCTACAATACAAAAAGGAAAGTCTTATTAGAAACCTTTTTCCTTTTCACTTCAAATGACTTTATCACATTTTAATCAAAAATCCTTACTATATATAACCAAATTATTAATTTAATCCTATTAAATTTCCCACCATCCAAAAAAAACTATGAACTGACAAGGGACGACAGTTCATAAAAAGGGGGGCAGTAACAACATTCTTGTTGTCACATTTCTAAAAAAAAAATTTTATGTTTTTTTCGAATGTTTTTTCAAAATTCAATAATTCAACAAAATATTTTTTTCTCCTTTCGCTTTGCTCTCCTATATTAGTCAAATACGTAAAATATCATATTGCATTTAAACTTTTCACTTAGCTCGGTGTCACACTAACGCAGAAAGCTAAATTTGAAAACTTAAAGATATTTATTGCGGATAAGCCGTATTTTGCATTATTCGATCCTGGGGCGACTATATCAGCGGTTGGGCCAGAGTTGGTTGAGAAATTTAAGAGTAAAATTAAGTCAATGGACTCAGAGATTTCTAGTGCGATCGGAGGCACGACGAGAACATTAGGAAAATTGAGGTTGTGGATTACGGTAGATGGTTTCGCGCAGTCGTTCGAATTAAAAGCGATTCGTTCTCTTACCCAGGATTTGATATAAGGGGTGGATTTTTGCCGAGAAATGAATATGGATGTT
Source organism: Leptopilina myrica (nomen nudum) (assembly GCA_032872475.1). Lineage (NCBI taxonomy): Eukaryota > Metazoa > Arthropoda > Insecta > Hymenoptera > Figitidae > Leptopilina > Leptopilina myrica (nomen nudum). The sequence goes on from CM065467.1 coordinate 13,938,370, forward strand.
CAGCTCGGAAGAGGGCTGTGGCGAATAAACGGGTATCTGTGAGTTGTCTCAGAGCCAGCGTAAAGAAGTTCAAAGGGTTGTGAATAAGTTAGTTCTGCCGCAAGGAAAAGAGCATGGTATGACGAATCTTATTCAACATACTATATTAGTCAGAGATGAGACGCCAGTCAAACATCTGCCGAGAAGAATGTCACCGATGATGTTGGAGTGGTTAATCCAAGAAGTTAAAAAGTTGTTAGAGCAGGGAATAATCGAGAAAACGACTTGTGAGTGGAATACTGCGCCTGTAATAGTGAGGAAGGCAGATGGAACTTGGCGATTATGCTTTGATTATCGAGATATTAATAAAGTCATAATTAAAGAAGCCTACCCAATACCGAGCATTGATTTCAAAAATCGACCTGAAGATGGCGTACCATCAAGTGCCGATGGAAGAGTCGAGTAAGAAATATACGGCCTTTTCTGTGCCAGGATTGGGCCAGTTTCAGTTTAAAAGAATGCCCTTTGGATTAACCAATGCACCCAGTACATTTCAATGTGTAATTGATTCTTTATTTGGTCCTGAATGTGAGCCGGTCGTGTTTGGATATTTGGACGATATCATTATAGTCAATGATAATTTTGAGGATCATTTAAAATAAATCAGCGTTGTCTTGGGCAAGTTAGTATCAGCGGGGTTAGTGGTGAACCCAGAGAAGTGTGAGTTTGGCTGCTCACAAGTAACGTATCTTGGGTACGTTTTGGACAGCCAGGGTTTGCGTACGAGTGACGTGAAATTAGCGCCGATTATCGAGTACCCAGCACCAAAGAACATTAAACAGTTAAGAAGGTTTATTGGTATAGTGGGGTGGTACTCGAGATTCTTAGAGAACGAGAGTGAATTAAAAATACCATTGTTGCGTCTGTTGCAGAAGGGTCGTTTCAGAATGAGCCAAAACGCAACGAAGACGCAACGCGTCCCAATGCTAATCAAATGGGGGCGCTACGCGTCTGCGTTTGCGTCGAGTCCATTCTGGAACCAACCGAAAGGGCGAAGTTGGTTGTAGACGGATGAACAGGAAGAAGCGTTTCAAGCATTGAAAAAGAGTTTAAGTTCAGCGCCTGTTCTCGCGAGACCTGATTTTTCGAAACCGTTTACAATACAATGCGATGCGAGTGACTACACATTGGGCGCAGTACTTACGCAAGAGTCAGAGGACGGTGAGCATCCGATCGTGTATATTAGTAAAGTTTTATCATCGGCGTAGAGAAATTATAGCGTTACGAAAAAAGAGTGTTTGGCTTTGTTGTGGTCGATTAAAAAATTTCGGCCGTATGTGGAAGGTTACAAGTTCACCGTCATTACTGATCATAGTGCGTTCAAGTGGTTGCGAAATTTAAAAGAGCCGTCTGGACGTTTGGCAAGGTGGGCGTTGGAATTATAGCAATTACACCGCCACGGTATCCACCACCACGTACCAAACGCTCTTTCAAGAATGTATGAGGATAGTGAAGAGTGTGCTGCATTTGATGAGATTAGCGACGCGTGTTATTTAAAGAGGAAGGAATTAGTCGAAAAATTTCCTGATCGATTTGTTGGGTGGAAAGTTGAGGAAAGACGATTGTATAAACAAAGGGAAGATCCCTTGTTAGATCCGATCACCGACCAGAGCGAGAGTTGGAAGTTGGTTGTGCCGGAAGAATATCGCGAGCGAGTTATTAAAATTGCTCACGCCGAGCTTTCACCAGGCCATTTAGGAGTAGAAAAAACGTATAAGCGGGTGGCGAGTGAGTATTACTGGCAGGGGGTGTGGCATGATGTACAGTCGTACGTGAAGGCATGCCCAGAGTGCCAGCGATTTACAGTGTCACAGAGTGGGCCGTGCGGTATGATGGGCCAGCGGATCGTGGAGAGTCCGTGGGTTGTCGTAGCGGCTGATTGCATGGAATTTCCGCCCAGCAAAAGTCAATGTAAACACTTGGTTGTGTTTCAGGACCTTTTCTCTCGTTGGATTGAAATAAAACCATTGCGATCAGCGGACGGCAAGTCAATTGCTCAAGCGTTTGAGAAGTTGGTTTTGTTTAGGTGGGAAACTCCGCGGTTCTTACTAACAAACAATGGTAAGGAATTGGATAATAAATTCCTTAAGTCAACGTTAGAGGAATACGGGGTAAGGCATTTGACAACACCCCCTTACCACCCACAAGCGAATCCAGTTGAGAGAAGTAATAGAGTCTTGAAAACAATGATAGCAACTTTTGTAGGTAACGATCACCGTGACTGGGACAAACGTGTCCACGAGTTTAGGCATACAGTAAACACGGAGGTTCAAGCAACTACTAAAGTTTCGCCAGCGTTCTTAAATTTTGGCCGTCAACCGCAGTTGGTTAAGAGTTTGAGACGTGAAATAGAGAAAAGAGTAGTAGTTGAGAGAATTGAACCAGAGGTGTGGATGGATCGATTAAAGAGATTAGATGCGTTGCGTGATTTATAGATAAGGAGAGAGAAAAACAGAGTGTGCAATATAATATAAACAAGCGAGTAGCTATGTTTAATGTGGAGAGAGAAGTAGGAAGCCGCGTATTAAAAGTGTGGTAATTAAAAAACCAACTTTAGAGATGAGACGTTTTGGCAGAGGAGGAAGGAGAGGAGCTACTTCGTGACCACCGTACCGAGGTTTGATATCCGACCTTCCCGGGCAAGTCGATCCTCCGAGGAAAGAGGACTTTGAGACAATCGTGGAGAGGGTTAGGGCTCGATGGGAGGCAAGCTCGCAAGGAGTTCAAGCTCAAGTGCCACTGGTACAACCGGAGAAAGAGCGGCCCAGTACTTCGGGAGAGCAAGTTTCTGTTTCACGGCCGTTTCCTACTGAAACTATTACGAAAGTACTAAAATCGAAGCGTACTGAGCGGGAGAAAGAGAGAGAAAGGTGAAGCAGAAGGATCACCGTCCGTAGAGTTGTGAGAGAGAACTGGAGAGTCATGTCAGAGAACGGCAAAGGAGAGAATTTGGCGATGAAGTCATGAGCCGGGAGGAGAGAGAGAGTTGGCAAGCGGAGAGGGAGTTGGACGCGGTGCTGCAGGAGAAGGGCGAGAGCAGCGACTTAGAAAAAAAGAAGAAGAATCCCTTGGAGGGATTAGATGATGAAAAGCCGGATACGACTTTCCGAAGAACTCCGTAGCGGGGATTTTTACTAATGCACCTGTAAGCTGGCCAAGTTTTGTCATAACTGCGGTCGGCGGAATGTGGTGTTGACTGAGTAGTGTTCCCACCCATAGTTTTTTTGAAGGCAAATTAGCCGAGAATGAGAATTCTATTATTTTGTTTTTCTTTTTATTTAGTTGTGGGACCACTGCCTTTTTTGAAAATGTTTTTTTGAGTAGTTTTGGAGACTTTCTTTAATAAATACGTTTTGTTCGAAATGAAATATATATTTTACTTTTTTTTGGAGTTATGTTATCGGCAATATTACCAGGGTAATATCGGCCTAGGGAGGGAGTTTGTAACAAAGTAAATCGTTACTTAATTTTCCGTTTATTTGACCTTTGTGAGACAGTATATTTTGGTCATGTAGTTGTCTCATTTACATCGACACAAGACTTATTTTTTCCTTGCTGCTGTCGTTTGGCTTGTTCATCCTTGGAGGCGATATTGCCGCGTCAAGTAGTAAGTCATAACCAATGAGAAAAAAAAGTTGGAAATAGAGAATCGAAGCAACGCGATTTTATGTCGACGGAATTCCTCCCGAGAGTTTGGTTTTAAATGAAAAGGAGAGAGTTGATTTAAGTTTTGGGAGAAAGACGGTGCAGATTACTTTATTAGAAGTATTAAATAATTTAATTGCTTTTCCCCATTACAAAATTAACAATTGAATTTTGCACTAAAATTAAATATTTTTATCTGAAAATATTGTCAGTTTTACTTCATTTCAAGACAAATAAAATGCAATTGGAAAAATTAAAATCGATCAATAAGTTTTTGAGAAATTATTTTTTCAAATAAATACGTTCAAAATTTTCAATAGTTAATAACATTAACATAATTCTTTTTGCAAATTCCTTTGGTAGTATGATTTCTTATATAAAATACTATTAAAATAAGCACATTAGTACGAAAAAAAATTAAAAGGTTTTGGGTGGCTCCTTTCAGGAATTCTGACTCAGAGGAGATGTGGAGGATCGTGAATATGATGTGGAGTGGAAAGGGATGGCCAGAAGCATGGAAAACAGGGTTGATAGCGCCGATTATAAAAAGGGAGAGGAAAAGAGAGAGGAAGAGTACAGGGGAGTGACGTTGATGCCAGTTGGTTATAAGGTGTATTCAGAGATAATAAGGAGGATATTAGAGGAAAAGGTGGAAGGGCTATGATGCATACCGCATAACCAAACTGGCTTTAGAAAGGAAATGGGGACGATAGACAATATTTACGTCCTGAATTATTTAGTTATCAGGAATTTGGGGAGAAGTAATGGGAAGTTAATGGCTACATTATTTTGTAGATTTAAAAGCGGCATTTCCATCCGTAAACAGGGGGATTTTATAGAGGGAGAGGGAATAAAGGAGCTATACAAGGACACCAAGGAAAGGGTTAAAATTTGGGAAAGCTTGGGACGAGAATTTTGGTTGGGTAGAGTAGTGTTGCATTCGAGCGAGAAAGCAATAAGGGAAGGGAGGGAAAGTAAGGAAAAGGGGGAAGGGATGATAGAGATTTGAGGTAAATGTGATAGGGAGGAAAGATGGAGAAAGGTAATGGAGTCCAGGTACAACAGATGGTACAAAGTAATAAAGGGAGAGGGATTGACAAAATATTTGGAGAGAAAGATGAAGTATTAAAGGTGGAGTAGGGTATGTAAGTTTAGAATGGGGGATGGGATTGAGAGAATGTAAGTACTGGATAGAAGAGGATGAGAAAAATTGCAGAATATGTGAGTATGAAAGAGAGGATTGGGAACATGTTTTGGAAAGGTATTGTAGTGGACGAATAGCTAAAGAGAACAGTGTGACTGAAAGAGTGATGTGGATATTGTATTACAGCATTTTCCAAATTTGTTAAATTTTACCTGCGAATCAGTAATAAGGCGGTATTATGCCAGTAAGATTTCAATACTGACCTAGTACTGACTGCCAGTGTAAAATTAGTACTGGACAGCGTTACCAGCCAGGGTTTTCCAAGTATTGGCTCAGTACTGGGTCAGTACTATGCCAGTATTAGATTTCTACTTGGGTATGGCTAATTCTGAAAATTCAACTTTCACTATTAGGTTCCAAAACGTTTGAGGCGATATTATGTTTTTTTAATAATGTAGCAAACATTTTTTTCTTGCTTATAAATCATCTAAACCTTTTGCAGTAAGATTATTAGGTAAAAAATCGTTAACAATTCTCAACTGATCGTCAGTTAACTTTTTTCCTCGATACTTGGAATGTAAAAAGTTTGCTGTTAATAAAATTGCTTAAATTATTTCCCCAAAACGTTGGAAAAAAGACCTAGTGTTTCGAATTCGACATTCTCGTTAAATAAAACTGAAGTGATTTGTTAACAAAATTTAAACTTTCCATTGCCTGCTAAAATCAGTCTTAATTTTGAAAAGAATTAACTCTTCCGATGTAATAGCATAAACATCTGTAGCTAATGTCATAGATTAAGTCACTCTTTTTTAAATTAAATTCCAATTCAACAAAATTTTAATAATTTTTTAATAATCTGATCTGTTGCATTAAAACGGATCGATTGGTGTATATATATATATATATATATATATATATATATATATATATAAAGTATATATTGTATTTGAATTTATGGAATTAAACATAATTAAAACTAAAAGTTCCCACTTTTATTAGAAATTGATTTCCTTCTTAAAAATCATGTTGCCTTATAATAAAATGTTACTCTTGACTTAAAAACAAACTAAAAATCTTCATTTTATCAAGACGAATTGATTGATGTATAAAAAGAATATATTTATTAGCATTAATAGAATTAAATAAAATGAAAAAATTCATTTTAAAACCAACTTTTTTGCTTATCGTAAAGAGGAAGCAAAATGTTTATGTAATGAACATCTTAATTCACAACTTGTTTGAAATGTAGCACAATTCATCCCACTGATTGTGCTTTGGTCTTCCACCTTTACTCATATTATTTTATTTTTACAACGAAAAATCTTATGTATAATACAAATGTAGAAAACTCATGTAGATTAAATTAATCTAAAAGGCACACAAGTCTTACTGGCTGTGAGACTTGTTGAGACTGGTGCGCACTGCGTTTCTGCGCACAGGATTCCTTGACGAGTTCCCGAAACTTTCAGAAACAGTTGCGGCCAGTGCCATGAACTGTACATGAGAAAGTAAAGAAAAAAAGACTATTGGACTATTTATAGATTTTTCTAATACAGTTCCCCAATTTCTGTCAAACATTAATTGATTACCATTGAATGTTCGTTGCTAATTCAGTGTTGTTACACCGTATCCAAGAATTTGGAAATAATTCCTGAAATATCTGGGAACTTTTTTTTCCGTGTAGAGCATTAAAAAACGCTTCGATTGATCTATTTTTTGAGCTTACACGGAAAAACTTTTTTCAAGAGTCATTACTAAATTTATTAAAGAACTCAGGATATGGGAAAAATTTAGAACTTGTTTTAGAAAAGTTCAATATTCATTAAAGAATTTTCATGTGTTTTTCTAATGGCTTGGAAATTATTGTTCTTGACGCTGCGACTGAGTTCTTCAGTCACTGCGCGCTGAAAAAGTCTCGAACTATTTAAGAAAGAAGACGTAGCGTAACCAATAGGTATACAGCGCCACTTGGCTTTAAACGCTTTAAAACGATCTAAAAATAAAGTATCGTAACGCGTCCCTGCAGCCGAGTGGCATAAGGCGGATCGACCTTGAGTCTCGAGGTCTTAAGTTCGACTACTCACGCGGGCAAATTTTTTTCGCTAATTTTACATTTTTCTATTCTTAAACCAGTTCAGGACTTTTTCAAGAAAATTCAACAAGTAGTCCAGAAATTTACGACAGTTATCCCCGAACAGCTTAAATAATGTTTCAATCTATGGTTTTGTAGCATTTCTTGTATTATTTCCATATCCTGAGTTCTTGAATAAGTTTAGTAATGACTCTTGAAAAAAGTTTTTCCGTGTATTTAATTAGAAATAAAAAAGTTCTGGATATTTTAAGAAACAGAAATTGTGAAGGGAACTTTTTTATGTAAAAGTATTAAATAAAGTGAAATAAATATTACAACAATTGAGAATAATTGTTCAAAATTTATACTTTATTGTTATTAACATCTATATGAGGAAGCAAAGTGTTTATGAAGTGAACACAACGAGATTTACGAAAACGAATGAAATGAGCACCAAAATTATAACAAAAATGTATAACTTGGCAGCAGTTTTTTTTCGTTTTTTATAATTATTTATAATTATTTATGCAACTTTGAATTTTAATTAAAGATAAAGATATATATTTATATTCAGAGTGGAGAATGCTATTCACACAGAAAAAAATTTGACTCATTTTTGTTGCAACTCGTATTGAGTTTATGTTAAATGACATAGAACGTGGCGCCATCTACAAGGTTCATTTTTGGAGCAAATCATGATGAGTCACTTTTTTGACTCATTTTGAGTTCAGTTTTTTTTGTGCATTAACAGAGCAATATTGAAAATTATTCGTTTACTATATTTTTAAAAAGAAAATTATTCGACAAAAAGTATGCAGAATTTGCAATATTACACGAAACTAGCTTTCCGATTACTCACGTTGATTAAACAAACGAGATTCTTGATGTTTTAATTTTTTTCTTTTATTATGGAAAAATGTACTACTACTAATGTACTCTACTTTGAAGGCATGTTCTTCATTAAAATAGGCGCAGCCAAATAACATGTATGTGTGTGTGTGTGCGTGTTGGCTGCCGCAAACTCTCGAGGCTAATTGAAAATTATTTTCGACGCGAAAAGTTATACATTTCTCTTTATATAAAGGAGAAAGTTTTCTTAAGATTCTTGTGTCTTATTATAAGAACAATGAGAAAATTTTGTCATGTGATTGTAGATCCGATACTTGTCATATAGAAAAAAAATTATTTTCTCCTTCTTTTTTGCTTAATCGCAAAAATAGTCATTTTCGACTATTTTTGCTGTTTTAGGTTTTGACAGACTATACAAAATTAAAAAGTTTTCTGTAATAATACAGTAATATAATCAATTAATATGAAAAATTATTAATAAATAATGGATTTATTAAAGAATTTGAGTTAAAATTACACTAAACAACATTGAATTTTGGAAATTAAATTTTTGTGGCTCTTTAATTATGACGAAAGTAATTAAATTCAGATTTACAGAGATAATAAAATTATGATCGGAATTTATAACTGTAGTTACAAGTAATAATATTAGGATCAATTTATATTATCATCACTAGTAATTGATATTAAAGCTCTAATTAAATTAATTTCAATCGGTTTGTATTGATGATTTAATAATGTTAATTAAATATTGAAGCGGAGATGGATGAAGGCAATCATGAATCTTGATCCATAATTTAATTATTCGCGAAGATAATAATTATCCATTTGGGATTGGCTTCTTTAGTGCGAAGGGGGATAAGTTTAAGTTTATTAGTTTATATTACGAGACCTATGTGCGGTTATGGGAAATTGTACTAAGATTTCTTCCGGTAGTGGTTGGCAGTATGCGGTGATGGTGATATTATCCGTTGACCCATATGCCATTGCATGCAATAAAGGGAAGTTGAGGCGGTTAACTTTAAGGGCAGGTCAATTAAGGGGTATTAGTGAGAGCCGTCTGCGTAATTTTCATGATACGCTGAAACCTCAAACTTTCCAGTAACTGATTTTCCATATGGTGGTATTGATTCCTATCTAACTATATATACTTTAAAGTAATTCACGTTGCTTGTTTTCACAATCGCATGTAAATTTAATGATTATTTATCTCAAAAATTTTAGTTCAAAGTTTGATATTTTGAAGGTGCTCATAATTTTCATCTTTTTCTAAAAAAATAAAAATTACGTTTACAAGAAGTCTTAAAAGCAGATTAAAAAATGTAATGAAAAAATATCGATGGTAGTTATTTGATAAATTAAATTTGACGATTAAAAAAACTCGTTTTACTCGATTCATAAAACTTTAATTTAGTAGTTTCCTCAATTTATACTAATACTTAAGGTTATAAAAATATTATTAGAAAATCAACACGGAGAGCAGAGTTATAGTCATGAAGGAGTATAAGGAGGAGTGTATCCATTCCCTTTGACTTTACTTGACTGCGTAAAATTGACATTTCAGCAAATTGGCATACCAGAAATTTGTTCACTGATATTTCCGCCCCTACAGAAGAAAATATATACCCTCCATGCTGTCCATGATAAAAGTTTTGTTTACTTAGTTTTTTGGTTATGTACCAAGTTGATAATAACAATAAAATAATAGTCATATGAATTGTTTAATAAAAAATTGCATGTCAAGTTATAAAGCAAATAAAAATGCTTCTGAAAAAAGCGTTTTTACAAAGCACCGAGAATGGTAAGTTTATTGAATATACTATTTTGTAAGGGTAAAAGTTTTTATACTTTTATCAACAGACATTAATGAATTTAATGCAAAGAATTTTTGATTGTTCATTTGGAGTCCTTTCTATTTATATTTGTAAAGTATAAAACAATTTAATTCTGTTGATTTATTTTACAATACAACACTCAGTGGATCCTGGAACCTTAAATACCAATCAGCTGTCAATGATAAAAATACTTAAAATGTAAAATTGCACTTATTTCTCCCGTTTGGCGGCACTGTTATCAGTGAACATAAGACTATTACTTTTCGCGTGTCTGTCGATTTTACTGCAGAGAAGTACAGTCAATATCAGGCAATTTTCCCATTGGAGATATGTCTCCTTATACTCCTTCATGGTTAAAGTCGTAACAAAAGAACGCGTTTAGTAGAAATACATGGAGAGCGATAGTAGCTTCCCTGGCGTTTTGGTTCCTGTTTAGTTAGTGTTGCATGTCAAGCGAGTCTCGATCGACAACTTCTCGTCAAAGTCGAGAAAATCGTTAAAATAACAATTAAAACAATTGAATTTTATAGTTTCATCTCACTTCTTTTATGAAAGGAGACGAAAAAACAAATGACCTCTATTTGCTCGACATTCATCACTATGTTTAGTAACCCTGACGAAACGTACAGTTGTTCCTACTATTGTTGCAGTAAATGTGACTGTTAAATTTGTCTGTCGAAAATTAACAAAACTGTTTAGTTATCAGAAATGAACCGATATGAAACTTTCAAAATATGCGAAAGCGGAAATAAAAAACACAATGGCGGCTTCAAAATGGCACTAATTTGAGAAAAAATTAATCAATTCTTTTTATGTTGCAGCGATTTAGACAATAGCTATGAAATGTAATAAAAATTAGTGTTTATATCTTTTTCGAGGTCGCTCATCACGAATCTGCAATCGGATTTTTAAAATTTTAAATGGCGGATCTAATATGGCTGACATAAATTTTAAAAATTTACTCGATTCGCTTGAATTTTGTTACTCAGGGATTTTTCGAGTCGCTGATTATGAATCTGCAATCGGAGTTTAAAAATACAAAATGACGGAACCAATATGGCAGACAAAAATTATTTAAAATTCATTACTTAAATAAGTTATGTGAATATGTATAAAAACCTATACAGATAAACAAAGTAAGTTTGAAAATGATAATTGCTATCATTGGATCATGGGTGGAAAAGTTTATTCTAATTATATTAAAGCATGAAGTTTGAGGACTTATTTTGGTACTTAAAAATCAATAAAAAAATTCACGAATTATCATTTCATATGTTTTCATATGCGCCCTATCGAATGGCGTTAAAAAACCATCAAAAATTTATAAACAAAAAAGTTATTAATGTTTTTTATAAAAAAAGTCAGATTTTTTTCCAATTTTTGTTTAATTTTTAATTTTTTCTACTATGAAATGGCGTAAAAATAATTTCAAATATTACAAATAACGTGACATAGATATATAACCTAGAAGATAGGACTATAGAGAAAATTAAAAATTAAAATGGCGGCTCAAAAATAGAGTTTGAAGTTCAAATTTTTTTCAAAATTTTGATTCGAAAGTACGAAATTATTAAAAGCGTTTAAATCGGCTTGAAATTTGTTACTCGGTGGTTTTAGGGGTGGCTGATCACGAATCTGAAGTCAAATTTTCAAAATTTTAAATGGTGGAACTAATATGGCGGACAATTTTTTTTCAAACTCATTAAATTTGCTTGAAACTTGTTACTCGGGGGTTTTTGGGGTCGCTGATCACGAGTCTGAAGTCAAATTTTTAAAATTCAAAATGGCGGATCCAATATTTAATTTAAAAATCTTTTAAAAGTTGAAGAAAAACCAAAACTTTTTTTCTTCTTGACAACTGTTTTCTAAATTCAAAATTTTAAAAATTATAAGCTATTAGGTTTAATAATTCATAGTTTTCGTTCTAAAAAAAATTTATAGAACGAAAAATACGAGACGGCCCATCTCGGATATTTTTAAAAAATCTTCTGTATATTGACAGGTATACATAAATAAGAAAAAGATAAAAATTATTCGCGCCCAAATTAAAAATAAATTAATTTGTTTATAAAAAATTTTTTTTTCTAAACAATTTTAAGAAATATATTTTTTAAATCTTTTAAAAGTTAAAAAAAACCAAAACTTTCTTTTTTTGACAACTTTTTTCGAAACTCAATACTTTCAAAGTTATAAGCTATTGAAATAAGTCTGCTTTTAAAAATCCAAAATTTCGAAAATTGATATCTCGAAAATTTTGGCAATTATGAAAAAATAAAAAAATACGTATTTTATATTTTTCTATAAAAAACGAGAAAAAGATATGTTTAACCGATTCTAAAATGTCATAGAAAAATTTCACGTGTAAATGCCCATATGTATGTATACATAATTAATAATAAATAAATAAATTGACTAAAAAATTTTAATAATTAAAAAAAATTAATAAATAAATAATATGATTATCGAATTTTAACTTAAAATTCGTCTGTCATATTGAATCCAACAATTAGAATTTTGAAAATTGGACTCCAGATACGTGACCAGCGACCCCAAAAACCCCCGAGAAACAAATTTCAAGCTAATCTAATGAGTTTTTGAAAATTTGTCGGACATATTTGTGATAATTAACAAGATGCGTTTTTTTGAAAATGTATGTATATTTATAATAAATAATGCATTTTGGCAGATATTACTTAAACTCTCAGCACATTTTTTTTAAACCTAACTGTTTTTAAATAGCAATTTGAATTTCAATAAAAATGGAAATTTTAATACAATAATATGCAGTATGTATTAACTTTGGACAAATACAATCAGCATCCTAGTCAATGAATTAAAGGTACTAATTACAGATGTAAATAAGTGATTCTTTAGAAATCTTTATATTAGACTCCAAATTTTTGACTCGCGACCCCAAAAACTTCCGAGAAACAAGTTTCAAGCAAATTTAATGATTTGAAAAAAAATTGTCCGCCATATTGGATCCGCCATTTTGAATTTTACAAATTGGACTACAAATTTGTGACCCACGACCCCAAAAACCCCCGAGTAACAAGTTTCAAGCTAATTTAACCCATTAACGCCCAACAGGACGCTAAATGTACATAGATTTCACGACTCTCATTTTATATGAAATAATTAGTTAAAAAATTTAGGAAATACCATTTCAGACGTAAAATTTATTGCTCTTTCAGAATATGATGTTCAAATTTGTTTATAATTATCTCAAAAAAAGTTATAACAATTTTATTGCAAAAAACACAGTTTTTTACAAAAAATAATTTTTCAAAAAATATTTTGACATGGAAATCTACAGATTATGGTCTCAAAAGCCCAAAATATCGCGTCCTCGAACCCTCAGCTATAAAAATCAGTAATGAATTTTTTCAAATTCAAGATGGCGGATATGAAAATGGCCATTTTTGCAAAATGCAAAAGGCTAAAAAAATTTTCGGAAAATTTTATTAAAAAGTGATTAGATTTGCTTGAAAATGGTTACTCGGGGGTTTTTGGGGTCGCTGATTACGAATCTGATGTTACTTTTTCAAAATTCAAAATGGCGGCTCCAATATGGCGGACAATTTTTTAACCTTCGGAGAACACACCTTTTTTTTAGGTCATTTTTCAATGCTCAACCAATTTTGAACTGTTCATCTGCTTAACCTACGGATTTTTTGAAAATATAGTTTAAACTCTGTAAAATAAGTCTGTGTACTTTAAAATCCTTATAAAAAATATTAAACAATAGATAAAAAGCTTTTCGCAAAAAATCGTGGGGTCAAAATGACCCCATGTGTTCTCCGAGGGTTAAAAAAGTGATTAGATTTGCTTGAAAATGGTTACTCGGGGGTTTTTGGGGTCGCTGATTACGAATCTGATGTTACTTTTTCAAAATTCAAAATGGCGGCTCCAATATGGCGGACAATTTTTTTAAAAAGTGATTAGATTTGCTTGAAAATGGTTACTCGGATGTTTTTGGGGTTGCTGATTACGAATCTGCTGTTACTTTTTCAAAATTCAAAATAGCGGATCCAATATGGCGGAGAATTTTTTTAAAAAGTGATTAGATTTTCTTAAAAGTTGATACTCGGGGGTTTTTAGGGTCGCTGATTACGAATCTGAGTTCAGAATAAGATTCTGTTTATGCTGCACGTCCGTTAGCCGTCAACAAAATTTTATTGACGTTGCCCAGCTCTTACCACAAGGCGGTCAACGTGCAAAAGAGCCAATTTTTTTGTAATTTTTTTATAATTTTTTTTGTTTTATTTTTTTGTTTTTTTAATATATTTTTTTGATTTTTCAATATTTTTTTCAATAAATAGTATGAATTACTAACCCCGAGTAACACTACATGTGGTTCGATTGAAAGCAAGTGAGGCACTGATATGTGCCACATTGAATGCACATTTTTTGTGTCCTTTTATTCCACTTTGCATTATAGTGGCAATTTTTTTTCGATGCAATGGTTTGCAATTTATGAGATTTTAAACTTGCAGTACCAGACTTTTTCAAATAATAATGAGCAGCAATAAAGTGGAATAAAAGGACACAAAAAATGTGCATTCAATGTGGCACATATCAGTGCCTCACTTGCTTTCAATCGAACTATTTATTGAAAAAAATATTGAAAAATCAAAAAAAATATATTAAAAAAATAAAACAAAAAAAAAATTATAAAAAAATTACAAAAAAATTGGCTCTTTTGCACGTTGACCGCTTTGTGTTAAGAGCTGGGCAACGTCAATAAAATTTTGTTGACGGCTAACGGACGTGCAGCATAAACAGAATCTTATTCTGAACTCAGATTCGTAATCAGCGACCCTAAAAACCCCCGAGTATCAACTTTTAAGAAAATCTAATCACTTTTTAAAAAAATTCTCCGCCATATTGGATCCGCCATTTTGAATTTTGAAAAAGTAACAGCAGATTCGTAATCAGCAACCCCAAAAACATCCGAGTAACCATTTTCAAGCAAATCTAATCACTTTTTAAAAAAATTGTCCGCCATATTGGAGCCGCCATTTTGAATTTTGAAAAAGTAACATCAGATTCGTAATCAGCGACCCCAAAAACCCCCGAGTAACCATTTTCAAGCAAATCTAATCACTTTTTAAAAAAATTTCCCGAAAATTTTTTTCAGCCTTTTGCATTTTGCAAAAATGGCCATTTTCATATCCGCCATCTTGAATTTGAAAAAATTCATTACTGATTTTTATAGCTGAGGGTTCGAGGACGCGATATTTTGGGCTTTTGAGACCATAATCTGTAGATTTCCATGTCAAAATATTTTTTGAAAAATTTTTTTTTGTAAAAAACTGTGTTTTTTTGCAATAAAATTGTTATAACTTTTTTTGAGATAATTATAAACAAATTTGAACATCATATTCTGAAAGAACGATAAATTTTACGTCGGAAATGGTATTTCCTAAATTTTTTAACTAATTATTTCATATAAAATGAGAGTCGTGAAATCAATTTACATTTTGCGTCCTGTTGGGCATTAATGGGTTAATGAGTTTGAAAAAAATTGTCGGCCATATTGGATCCGCCATTTTGAATTTTGAAAATTGGACTTTAGATTCGTGATCAGCGACCCCAAAAACCCCCAAATAACAAGTTTCAAGCAAATTCAATGAGTTTGAAAAAAAGTTGTCCGCAATATTGGATCCGCCATTTTGAATTTTAAAAATTGGACTACAAATTTGTGATCAGTGACCCCAAAAACCTCCGAGTAACTAGTTTCAAGCAAATTTAATGAATTTAAAAAAATTGTCCGCTATATTGGATCCGCCATTATGAATTTTGAAAATTGGACTTTAGATTCGTAATCAGCGACCCCGAAAACCCCCGAGTAACAAGTTTCCAGCGAATTTAATGAGTTTTTAAAAAATCGTCCGCTATATTGGATCCGCCATTTTGAATTTTAACCCTTTAACGCCCAGCGGTTTCGATCGAAACCACTTTTGATTTCTAAAATCTATAACTTCGACAAAAATTAAGATATTTTTGATTTCTAAACGCTCACGACCCACAAATTTATAAACCTTTATGAGAAAAATTTACATTTTAAAAAATAATTAACAATTTTGTAATTACAACAATAATAAAAAAAAATTTGTTGCAAAATTTGCAACAATATTACAAATTCGAAAATAAAAGGAAACAATGCTCCTGAAAATTGTTACTCGGGGGTTTTCGGGGTCGCTGATTATGAATTTGATATCTGATTTTAAAAATTCAAAATGTCGGATCAAATATGGCGGACATCATTTTTAAAAACTGATTCAATTTGCCTGAAAATTGTTACTCGGGGGTTTTCGGGGTCGCTGAATACGAATTTGATGCCAGATTTTAAAAATTGAAAATGGCGGATCCAATATGGCGGACATCATTTCTAAAAACTGATTCAATTTGCCTCAAAATTGTTACTCAGGGGTTTTCGGGGTCACTGATTACGAATTTGATGCCAGATTTTAAAAATTTTAAATGGCGGATCCAATATGGCGGAAGTAATTTCTAAAAACTGATGCAATTTGCCTGAAAATTGTTACTCGGGGGTTTTCGGGGTCGCTGATTGCGAATTTGATATCAGATTTTAAAAATTCAAAATGGCGGATCCAATATGGTGGACATTTTTTTCTAAAAATTGATTCAATTTACCTGAAAATTGTTACAAAAAATTAATCAAACTAATAAAGATATAATTTTTTGTTGTAAAGATTTCTATAAATTAAACATCTCTTGTGTCTGCTATTTGCCTACGTATTTGTAGTTACCGAGATCAACCACGAGGAGGTTACAGAACATTGATCTCATTTTTATTATTTTTTTTTGTTTTTGAATTTTTATACTTTTCTTTGGTTTTGATTTTTTATACTTTTTTTTTGTTTTTGAATTTTTATACTTTTTTTTGTTTTTGAATTTTTATGATTTTTTTTTGTTTTTGTATGGTTTTTTTGTGTTTCTAGTCACTTGCTTTTTTCTTTTCACTTCAGTTACAGAAGCAGAGTCATGTGTCGTGCTCAAAACTGTAACAGGCTTTGAGTCCATCCACTTTATTGCTGTAACACTACCCTGCGTCCGATATTCAAATTCTCCTCTAACCATCTTTTTCTTCTCTTTCATAATGTCCGGTAAGCCAACACGATTAGTCCGAACAGTACCAACAGCAAAAATTTTCTTGGCTTTTAATTCTTTCATCAATTTTACAGATGTGAAAAAATTATCGAAAGCTATTAAGACTCCAGAGTTTCGCAATTCTTCAGTCAAATGAAGAACAACACGTTCTCCTAATGTATCACAAAAAAATCAGTTGAATTTGATTTCCCAGTGTACATGTCGATTTTCAAGATGTAACCGGTTTTGGAATCAGCAAGACACCACACTTTGTACCCTCTTTTTATAGGTTTCATCGGCATATATTGCTTCAAGGATGAACGACCCTTGAATGGTATCATAGACTCATCCACTGATAAAGTCTTAGAATGCCGATAACATGTTGTCAGATTTTTATTAATCTCGACAATGAGAGGTCTAACTTTATGAAGCTTGTCATACTCTGGATGTCCTTTAGGTAACGCGGTATTATTTGAATTCAAGTGAATATTTGACATGATTTCCAAAAAGCGATTGCGAGTCATAATTTCCGCTACTGATGGAACTTTTAAAAATGGATCCGTACTCCAATAATTCCTCAGAGACGGCAGACGATGAATACCCATGATGATATGCATCCCAATCCATGCTTTCAATTCATCAGAACATATGTCTTTCCAATTATTGTTCTTATTTGTTGCTGCCTTAGCATATAAATTAGTCTCAAGAACAACCAAATCTATTATCTTTTGTATAAATAAGGACAGAAAGTATCTACTTACCAGATTACCTGAAGCAAACTTCATTTTGACTTCAGGATCCCTTTCAAAATCTTCATTTTCATTTTCGAAAAATGCTCTATTTTTAGACCACTGGACGCTTACATTTTCAACATTTTCATCAAGATCAGAATCATTACAATTACTTGAATCAGATTCTGATTCACTATCATTCATTTGTTCATCATCATTTTCATCTGAAGTTTCACCATCACGGTCAAGTTCTGAATCTTCTGGATTATCAGGGAGAGAACAGAATCTTTCTGCATGTTTTCGCGAACGAAGAGAATAGGAAAACCCTTTTTGATTCATAATTATTTTAACAATTTCGACAAAGAAGATGAATAAAAACAATTTTACAATGAATTGTAGTTACAAATAATAATGGTTACTATTATTATCTATTATAGAAAGAACAAACGTTTCTTGCTCAATCGAGATTTAAATAAGATTGTTGCAATTCGTGATAATCGACAAAAATGAATACAATAAAAAACCAGACACCAAATAAGAAAGCAAAAAATAAAAGAAACAGAAACGAACTCTAAATGAAATAATTGTCGCTATTCGAGATAATGTGTAAAAATGTCCAAATAAAAACGAGATCAGAATAAAATGTTCGTCTACCTTCGTGAGAATGTGAAAAACAAATGCCTAACGCGAAACCGGCATCATAATGATTAATGAAATATTCATTTCTATATTCGTAATAATCAGAAAAACAAATGCCTAATGAGAAAACGATTTCAAAATTAAATGTTCGTTTACATTCGTGACTATAGAAAAACAATTGCCTAACATAGAAACTAAAATTGGATTAGTAAACAGCGACCCCGAAAACCCCCTAATAACAATTTTTAGGCAAATTGAATAAATTATTAGAAAAGATGTCCGCAATATTGGATCCGCCATTTTGAATTTTTTAAATCTGACATCTTATTCGTAATCAACGACCCCGAAAACCCTCGAGTAACAAATTTCAAGCCGATTTAAACGCTTTTAATAATTTCATACTTTCGAATCAAAATTTTGAAAACAATTTGAACATCAAACTCTATTTTTAAGCCGCCATTTTTATTTTTAATTTTCTCTATAGTACTATCTTCTAGCTTATATATCTATGTTACGTTATTTGTAATATTTGAAATTATTTTTACGCCATTTCATAGTAGAAAAAATTGAAAATTAAACAAAAATTGGAAAAAAATCTGACTTTTTTTATAAAAAACATTAATAACTTTTTTGTTTATAAATTTTTGATGGTTTTTTTAACGCCATTCGATAGAGCGCATATGAAAACATATGAAATGATAATTCGTGAATTTTTCTATTGATTTTTAAGTACCGAAATATGTCCTCAAACTTCATGCCAAAATTTTGTCCATCTGGGCGTTAAAGAGTTAAAATAATTTATCAGAGCTAAGCCAATTAAATTTAGACCAACAATTTTTTCGTTGTGTACTTCTGATGAATTGTATTTGTATTTTGCTTTATTCCGATGGCAAAGTCCTTATTTTACAAATTTTGAGTCTACTAGAATTGATTTAAATAATTTTTGTTGGACATATTGGATCCGCCATATTAAATTTTGAAAATCCGAGTACATATTCCTGATGAGCGACCTCAAAAACATATAAACACTAACTTCTATTACATTTCATAGCTATTGTCTAAATCGCTGCAACATAAAAAGAATTGATTTATTTTTTATTAGATTAGCTCCATTTTGAAGACGCCATTGTGTTTTTCATACCCGCTTTCACATATTTTGAAATCTGAGCTCGAAATCTTGTAGAGCGTCTCCGAAAACATGAAGAAACGCTTCACTAATTTTCAGAAAGCATGTTTAGTATATAAAATTATATCTTAAATTAAACACAAAATTTCAGAAGTTTCAGGCGTTAAGGGCATCCGAGAAAAATTGTTACCAAAAAGTGTTTTCCCGCCTGTCGTCTCACTTTTAAGTAGTAGGGACCGCTTCTCAGTGAGTCTTTTTCTATCACCTCTGCAAATATGAACCAGAAATATTTTATTCTCTCAAAATGAGGAGGTGATACCGAATCGTTAAAATCCCTATTTTTTCGTAAGTTTAAACAATTTTTTAAAATAATTATTTATCAAAATTTTGCAAAATTCCGAGAGGACCGCTAGTCCAGAGCGTTCATCTATATTTACCGAAACTTCCCGACGAAAAATATTCTTTTCTTTGTAAATGAGATGTCGATCACGAATCCACTATTATTTCCCGGATGCCCTTAATAGGTTAATAATGTGATTTGACTTATTCAAAATCTATTACTAAATTTATTTCAAAAAATTTTGGTTTTATGTCGAAATATAGATCATTACACTCAAATGTCGCTATTACGACGTTTGACATAACGAACAATTGTTATAACGAGCTGCCAGTCTCTTATTTTAAGAGATAGCTGACTATCTTCCCTTTTAATCTCACTATTATGTATCTGTTACTATTTGAACACATACTCGGCATTTTCACATCAGTCAATTTAAATTATTTATTTTAATTACTTTTAGTTACTTTGTTTTAATTAATAAAATTATCAGTTAAAATTAATTATTATCTATTTTCTGCATATTATAGGTGAAAATAAGTTGTACCTATAATTATGTTTGTGCCTCGTTCTCGAGATTACATGTAGTAGTGTCTAGTTATGCTTAAAACTTCACAACTTCTTTAGAGTTTAAATTTTAAAAAAAGGTTTCCGCGCCCTTCCCTATTGAAAATCCCCATATTGGAAACCACAAGGAATACTACGTGGTATTCCACATGGTTTCCTAAATAATGTTAAAGATTACTGTCACTCGTAGACTTTCACCGCTAGGTGGCGAAAGTGACTTCTCTCGCTGTTGAGACGTTTCTGAAAGTATATAAGAGCTGAGAACCTGTAGCACAGAGGATGTGCTTCAAATTATCGATCCTTTTACTTTTTTGATGACTTGTAACACTAATACTATTTATTATTTAACTTTTTATTAAATCATTTTTAATCCTTTGAAAATTTCTTTATTGGATCTTTAATAAAATGCTCTGTGATATCTCATATTAAATCCTGTGTGAAATCTTGCATGTAATCCTATGTCAATTCCCATATAAAATCCTATGTGAAATCCCTTGTAAAATTTCAAGTGGATTCCCATGTAGGGATATTCAATAAGGTGGATAATCTTTTTCACATGGGATTTGGTTAAGGATTTGACTGGGAAAAACATGCAGGATTTCATGTGGGAATTCATATGGTTTTATGCATAGAAGAACTGTTTAAACTTCCCATGTCTATTCCTAACTAAAATCCTGTCTCAATTTCGCATATGGTTTGACATGGTGTTTGTTGTTTGTTTGTTGTGAACGAAACTTCAGACATATAAAAATCGCATTCCCAAGTTATAGTTATTTAAGTTTTTTTTATTGTTCGCGAATATGGGAAAATAATCAAAAAAGAAACGATCTAGAAGCAGATCACAGGAAAATGATTCTAAAAAGAAAATAAAAGAGGATAGACTCGAAAAACTCGAAAATCAAGTTTTTAACCTCATTTCTGTACTCAAAGACATTGTGTCAAAAAATTTGTTAGCTGGTAAGTAAAAATTATTGCACTAGCCGCCACCATGTCTCTTTTACTTTCAGAGCCCGAAAAAGAAATTGATAGCCTGCAGCTCATACAACACATAGGCGACGCCGATCGCTTAATAGCCGCTGTACTTCACCAACAATCAGTTTGCAGAAAATCATTCATCACACCGAGTTTAGAAAAGTCGCTTAAGCAAACTCTAGATGCAATAATTCTCGACAAATGTCTCTCCGGTGCAAAATGTGGCGAATTCATTAAAGATGCCCAAACAGTGGAAAAATTAAGCGCCAGGAAAAACTTCTTTTAAATCTCCAGCGCAAACAATATCTCAGGAAAACTGGAAGAGTTCACAGGCAAAATCCCGGCAGGTGAACGGTTCTCAACGGGTAACTTGGAAACCCCAGTCCAATACGAAGTTCAGGACACACATCAGGAACTCCAAATGGACTCAGAAGCCGAAACAGACTCCGACTCAACAGAACCACCGATCAACGAATAAGAAATAAATCTGGTAAGCGACATTAGCAGTCTTGTAAATTTTACAAGACCTGGTCTAATTTAACACAAGATAATTTTATCTTATCATGTATACAGGGGTATAAAATACCCTTTTATACTATTCCTTATGAAGTATACCCTCCGCCAGAACCCTGTAAAGATATTGATAATTTACGAATTGAAATTTCAAAATTATTATCAAAAAAGGCTATCGAAATTGTGAAAGATTGTAAAGGTCAATTATTGTCCTGTGACTTTCTGACTAGAAGACCCAGTGGTTTGTATAGATTCATATTTAACTTAAAAAAGCCTAATTCATAAATAAATCCTCCTTAATTTAAGGTAGAAGATATTCGGGTCGTAAAAATTAACTCACAGAAAGTGCATTTATGGGTTCAACTGATTTACAGGACGCCATTAATCTGGTCCGCGTAGACACAGAACACAGAAAACTTTTGAGATTCTGATTCGAGGGCAGCTTATACCAATTCACGTGCTTGCCTTTCAGTATATGCACTAGCCCTTATGTCAGGCCTGCTCACGTGAGTAGCCAGTGAGTAAGGGGAAACAAGTAACAGCCCCCACCATGCCACCATATAGGCTTGTGCAACGGGTCGAGGGGTAAAGAGAAAGGCGCAGAGCCTACATGGAAAAGTCCCCCACTCCATTCCCCTTACTCGCTGGCTACTCACGTGAGCAGGCCTGCCTTATTTTTTCACCAAAATTATGAAACCAGTTATGAAAAATTTACGATCACAAGGTCTCTTATCATTTATCTATTTAGATGACATATTATGCATCGGAAAAACTCGAAATTTATGTAAACTCAAGCTGGAAAAACGGTTTCATTGCTCTAAATCTGAGGTTTTCTTCTTAACTTTAAAAAGAGTTGGTTAATACCCTCGCAGAAATGTAAATATCTAGGGTTCATAATAGATTCGGTAAAATTTCAACTAGAACTACCAGAAGAGAAAAAATTGCGAATTTTTAAACTCTTAGACCAGTTTCACGTAGGTAGTCAAATAAAAATAAGAGATTTTGTTAAACTGTTAGGGATCTTAAATTCTTGCTGTCCAGCAGTGACATATAGTCTTACCTATTGTAAAAGATTAGAAAAAGCAAAGTACCTGACTTTGATCATATAGGCAGTCAACTATGACGCAAACATGATAATCCAAAAGAACCTAGAAGAGGTAGTCAAATAAAAATAAGAGATTTTGTTAAACTGTTAGGGATCTTAAATTCTTGCTGTCCAGCAGTGACATATGTGACGGTCCACGACAATACGTGCCTTAGCTCCCAAAAATTTAATGTCGAATTTTAATAGTTCTATATAGATTTTAAGTTCCTCTTTCACCTACAAAAGTCAAAAATACTGTTTCCTTATAGATTTTATTGTTGTAAATGTTTAAACATAAGCATAAATTAAACCAATCAGGAAGGACTAGATTGTATTACTTTTTCCGTAGAATATCATTCGAGAGCTAAGGCACGTTTTGTCGTGGACCGTCACATATAGTCTTACCTATTGTAAAAGATTAGAAAAAGCAAAGTACCTGACTTTGATCATATAGGCAGTCAACTATGACGCAAACATGATAATCCAAAAGAACCTACAAGAGGACCTTTTTTGGTGGAAAGAAAATATTTTGTTGAGTAAAAATCGTATAAGGTCACGTCAATTCGCTTTAGAAATAAGTTCAGATGCCGCACTTTCAGGCTAGGGTTCTTGTTGCAATGGCGTAAGCAGTCATGGGTTCTGGAATGAATTGGAAAGAAAATGTTATATCAATTATCTCGAACTCCTGGCTGCTTTTTTCGCATTAAAATATTTCGAAAACGAAAGACAAGATTGCAAAATTTTGTTACGACTCAATAATACTACAGCTATAGCATACGTAAATAAAGCAGGCGGGATACAATACTCAAAATTAAATGAATTAACTCGTCAGCTCTGGCAAAGGTGCGAAAGTATGAAACTGCTTATTGCAGCGTCATACATAGCTTCCAAAGAAAACATTGAAGCCGATAGGGCATAAAGAATCAATAATATTAACACGCAGTGGGAGTTATCGGAATATGCATATGAAAAGATCACTTATTCCTTCGGTCCAAATTCTATTGACTTATTCGCTTCTCGATTAAACACTAAATGTAAAAGATTCTGTTCTCGTTTTCAAGATCTCGAAGCAGAAGTGATCGACGCCTTCACAATTTCCTGGTCTGATAACATTTTTTACGCCTTTCCTCCTTTCACACTAATATTACTATTTCTACGAAAAATTATTCAAAATCAGGCAAGCGGTACTATGGTAATGATATATTGAACTACACAACCGTGGTATCCTTTATTTAAAACCCTGGCCAAAAAAACCACTGTTATTTTTTAAACCGTCACCAAAATTAGTTATTTCTCCTTGCAGGAAAATAACTCATTCTCTGGCCGAAAATCTGACGTTAGTGGCAGCGAAATTGTCAGAAAAGCCTTTGAAATAAAAGAAATGCCCAAGGAATCGATGGAATTACTTACTTCATCAATCTCAGAAGCTACCTTGAAGCAATATAACAATCCATTAAAAGAATTGAATTTATTCACAAAAAATAAAGGTTACGATACGTTCCGTCCAAACACCAATACCGTATTAGAATTGTTATCCAAAAAATTTGCAGCTGGCGCTAGCTACGGTACATTAAACACGACAAGAAGCGCGATCTCACAAATATAGCACAATATGGAATAATGATCCAGTTTTCGACTATATCGAAAAACTACCACCTGTCAACGAATTAACTCCTGCGCAAATACAGGCCCGACAAGAGGGGAGGACAGCAGGGGTAAATACCCAGGAGCCCGGACTCTTGGGGGGGGGACTGGTTGCTCTGGGTTTAGAAAAAAATGTTGTATAAACAAAATTTTAGGGTAAAGTCCCATGTTAGCAGAAAGCGTAAAACCGAAAGTAGAACGGAAAACTTTTCATTGGAGGTAGAGGGACAGACATACAGTCTATATCCTTTACTCCAATATAGATTTTCCGTTCTGGGCAATTTTTACAGAAGGTGCAATCACAGGTCTGCATGCATAGCTCACGCATTCAGGCTGCCTTGGTAACGTACAAGATTGTGAGAGATAAAAGTCTATTAATTTTTTATGAACAATGTATTTTTGGTCGGGGAGGTGATTTACGTAAAATACATTTATTCGATGTATGTACTAAAAAATCCAGTACCGCGTCACTACATCTATAGCTGAAAAAAAGTGTATTAAAGAATAATTGGACATTTTTGTATACTTTTAATAAGAGAATAAATTTGTTAATTAAAAGTGTTTGAATAAAAAAATTTTAATGAAAATTTGTTGTCTGAAATAATTCAAATAAAAACCGATCTGTATTAATAGAGAATATTTTATGTTTTTATAATCCTACTGTGGGGCCCGCCCATGTCAATCTTCCCAGGGCCCGTTCCAGCTCTCCACGGCCCTGCGCAAATTTCTGAAAAAGCTGTTACTTTATTAGCTTTGGTTACAGCACACCGTTTACAAACACTTCCACTAATAAACATTAAAAATATCGTAATTACGGAATCCAACGTAGAAATCAAAATTCCAGATATAATTAAAACTTCAAAACCAGGAAGTGTTCAACCCAGCTTGATGCTTCCTTTTTGACAAACAGGCCAAAAATCTGTCCTGGTAAAGCAATCTTTGATTACTTAAATTTTACTAAAGAAAAACGTGCCGAAGTCGAGAATTTGTTCATTTCAATAAGAAAACCATACAAGCCAGTTTGTTTGCAGACTCTAAGTCATTGGATTAAATCCCTGTTAACAAAATCCGGAATAGATATGAGTAAATTCACGGCTTACAGCACCAGACACGCCTCTGTTTCTTCGGCATACAAATGTGGTGTAGACATTAGTACCATTAGACGAACCGCAGGATGGTCAAATAGCTTAAAAATGTTTGCTCGTTTTTATAACTTACCGATTCAGCATAATAAAGTTACTTTTAATTTAAATGTTCAACAAAATGTTAAATAAAGGACCCCGCACAAAATGCATTGGAATTGGCTTACCGTTAATTTTGTTCAAATTTTCAGAATTAGTAGTTCTAAGTGTCCTAATTAAAGATATAATTTTGTTAAACTCAAAACTTCACTTGTTTGGCTGAAAACAGGGGGTGAAAGTACCCCCTGTCTAAGGCATGAAATGAACATTTCAGTGCTTTTAGCCAAATAAACCATTATTTTTGGTAAGTTTAATGTCAGAAGTCACCAATATACATAAAGAGAGAACTCTTAATGTTAAACAAATAAAAATGTAAAATATCAACCCTCAAAAACTACCCCTTGTACAGTTAAAACCATATAGAAAAGGAAAAAACTATTTTAATCACAGAAAATATTTTTATAAATAAAATATTGACTTTTCATTTACTAATGCATATGAAATGTCATATTTACCCTTACAAACAACCCCAACAACAACAACAACAACAAAAAGCAACCCCTTTTATATTTTAAATAAATCCAGTAAACCAGATAAATGAACAGTTTAAACAGAGAAAGACTTTTGAAAATCGACTGGAAGTAATTATTTAATCTTCCGTGATTTTCAGTGCAATGTTCAAAATAAAAAAGTACCCTTATGAAAAAAACAACCCCTTAAGATTTAAAGTGAAAAAAGTAAAAAATCCATTTCAACCAAAGAAAACTATTCAAAATAGTAAACAGTTTATTATGTTTGTAGTTGTTAAAGAAACTACCTCCTACATGTAACAAAAATAAAATATTATTTTAAATATTCGACGCTATTTATAATAAACATCCCTCTAAGTATTAGGCTCATAGAAAGAAAATAACTCATTGAAGATATTGCATGTCTTTAGGCTTGTGAAAACTCTCAAATGTTTTGTTTCAATCTTATTATATTGTTCAAAAACATGCCTGCATTCGCTAGAAAAACATTTTCTACCCAGAGTACGCCACGTGGAGGCTGCAGGTACAAGATTTTGTACTCCTTTTCTTGTTAAAAAAAAAATCTCACCTATTTACATATCTCACCTATTTACATATATACAAGTTGCACTTAGTAGCAAATCTTATTTTAAGGACTTTGCTGCAATGCATCCAAAAAAACTATTCATTGACAGGGTTGTTTCTGTTTCCTGCATCTAACACGCTGTCCAAAAGATCCGTCCAAGGGTATTTCACGTGTTCTTCGTGACGAGCATATCCGAAGTACCATAAAACACTTGCAACGTGAGCACAAGTACCTAAAGTTCTTGCACCCGACTTACAAGTGCAATAGTAACCACGGATAGGTTGCTGCTGTTCACCTCTATTTTCTTCAAGATCATAAAGTATCCATAGCTGATGTCGCGTAGCATTTCGAAATCTGGAATAAATGCGCATTCTTATTAAACCAGGTTCATTCATCAAAGCATCTAGTTGTAATTCTTCATTACCATCGCTATGGACTTTATCCTGAATATAAGATGGTGCCAAGTTTACTTGGTATACCCCGAATGTCAAGTGACGCAAATACTCCATAGAAAGATGAGGAAAATATGGAAGATCGTTTTCGTTTAAATGCACCCACTGTGCGTTTCTTCGGAAAAGTTCCTCTTCTTCAACCCTTGTTTTTAATTCATTTGCTGTTTCAGCTTTTAATAACATTTCTATTGCTAATTCAACTGTAGCTACTTCCATGTCTATTAAACCACGATATTTATTTATTATTGCGCCAGCAATGCGATAAAAATCACCAAGATGAGGAACATGTGTCATTGATATGGGTTTACCAAATATTTTAAAAATAGATTGCAAGTGCCCGTTTCGCGATTCTACTAACCATCTTATTTTTGTGATTAACCGAGTTTCGTTCGCATCCTCAGTAGAGAATTGTCGTTCATTACGACCCAACAACGGTGGCATTTTGGGTATTAAACCCATCCGTTCAAGAAAAGGAATCGCATCGCGATACCCTCTATCAACAATAATTATATCGCCTTCGTCTAACCATTCTCTGATTTGAGCACCATCTCTTTCACATTCTTGTATTAAAATGTTGGCGTCGTTATTTCTTGCGTCTGAAAAGTATGGTCCGTGAATGTCAAGAATGTATCCATTCGTTGACACCAAAAGAATGGGCTTAACAAGATGACAACTCTTGTGAAGATTAAACGATTGTCGTAAAGCTTGAAAATTGCTAGATTTCCCAATTTTTGCGTAAGTACCGTCGATGATGACAATTGCTTTACGATTTTCTGGTGTCGGATTGTATAATGTATTTGCAAAATCAGGTACATATCTCTCTATGAATTCTTGTCTCGTTATTGCGTTAAGTCCAATGTTTTGAGGAACAAATGATTCCATTAAAAATATTCTTACTTTACTAACAGCCATACTAACACTTTGTCTGCTGGGATAATTAAAAACAACTGAAAGAAATTCATCTGGTAGACCTTGCCGCATTTTGCATAAAAATACTAAAAGGTCTTTCTTTGAAATATATCTCTGACCTGGTACCAGTTGCGCTGGATCGAATAGAGAATATAAATCTCGAAATTGTTCCTTAGTTATTAAAGAAAATGATTTGAACTGATCGTCCGAAAAATCGCTTTCATCTACGAATTTTTTTTCGAATTTTTTTTCACAGAACCGCTGAGACCATTTAAAAACTTTAATAACTGAGGACCTTTAATACAATAAAATCTATTCATAAAACGAAGATGTTGCATGAGATCTGCAGGGATGAAACCGTGTTCATCTAAATGCTCTGGACAACACCTAACATTTTCTTGAACGTAAATGTCTTTCAGGACAAAAATGTTAACACGACATTCGTCTGAAAGTCGTACTACATTATCTATCCGATTGCAAATAAGGCACGTATGGCTCGATGTTTGCGTTAAGACATTAAGTCTTAAGCAAGATGGATTATTTTCATTTTCATTAACTTCAATATTAATAAGTCGCTTGCATGTTATGCATACACGTGTATTAATACCAATTGCAAGCGGTGGAAAGCCTCTTTCTTCTCGCCAACGAATTGCAATTTCGCTCTTATCAACATTTTCTTCTCCTTCAATAGATGACATTTGTCTAGGTTGAAAAACTGCATTACAAACATAGCAACGCATTTTGTTTATATTATTATTTACTTCAAGGTAGGAACACCAGTGCAATTATCGAAATGTACAATAGTATAAAGTAAGTATTGCAAAATACCCGCAATCTGAAACAACGATGCTATGCTAATATCTTTGAAAAATCAATCAAACTCTAAAAATGTGTTTAAATAATGTACTCTACAATATTTTAAACAATGATTAACATATTCTTAATCCAGATATTGTAGGATATACAGTAAGCTGGTAACAAATGTTGCCTTTCAAGCGATGTCATGAGCTGATGAAAGAAATCATATATGTGACGCTCCAAAGCGAAAGGGACCATCTTCAAAATAATATCAGGCGCAGTCTTCCGTGCGCAGAACACAACACAAAGACGGAGCCATATGATATTAGGAAGATTGTATGTACTGCTTATGCTATACTTACTTTATACTATTGTACATATCGATATTCGCACTGGTGTTCCTACCCTTTCACCATTTGGCGTCATTCACACGAAAACACATATATAGTCAATACAGTTTAAAGGCAAGAATTACATACTATAAGATTTTTAAACATAATAAACTGTTTACTATTTTGAATAGTTTTCTTTGGTTGAAATGGATTTTTTACTTTTTTCACTTTAAATCTTAAGGGGTTGTTTTTTTCATAAGGGTACTTTTTTATTTTGAACATTGCACTGAAAATCACGGAAGATTAAATAATTACTTCCAGTCGATTTTCAAAAGTCTTTCTCTGTTTAAACTGTTCATTTATCTGGTTTACTGGATTTATTTAAAATATAAAAGGGGTTGCTTTTTGTTGTTGTTGTTGTTGTTGGGGTTGTTTGTAAGGGTAAATATGACATTTCATATGCATTAGTAAATGAAAAGTCAATATTTTATTTATAAAAATATTTTCTGTGATTAAAATAGTTTTTTCCTTTTCTATATGGTTTTAACTGTACAAGGGGTAGTTTTTGAGGGTTGATATTTTACATTTTTATTTGTTTAACATTAAGAGTTCTCTCTTTATGTATATTGGTGACTTCTGACATTAAACTTACCAAAAATAATGGTTTATTTGGCTAAAAGCACTGAAATGTTCATTTCATGCCTTAGGCAGGGGGTACTTTCACCCCCTGTTTTCAGCCAAACAAGTGAAGTTTTGAGTTTAACAAAATTATATCTTTAATTAGGACACTTAGAACAACTAATTCTGAAAATTTGAACAAAATTAACGGTAAGCCAATTCCAATGCATTTTGTGCGGGGTCCTTTCATTTAAAAAACTTACTTTTTACATCTCAAAAAATATAAAATATATTGTAATGATCTGTATTTGTATTGCTAAAGGATTTGCTCGCCGGATGGAGTCCGTGTAAAATATAAATTATCTTTTATTAAATTAATTAATAAAATGGCGTAAAGCGTCATTACAGAATTTAAGCAAGCTAGTTAGTCAATTTAGTGATATCGATAGGAAGGGTAAAGTCAGTAACAAAGCAAAGTTTTAAACCTACGTAAGAAAATATATTCAAAATAAATAAAGAAATATTACAAAAATAATTATTTACGAAGATGAATTTAAAATAAACCAAAGAAAATTAACAATACATAATAAAGATAAACGACTCGATATAATGCAAAAATAATATAAAAAGAAATCAATCAAAACCTAATCTAGCTAATAACAATTCAAAAATAACTAAACTAACTAAAATGAAATTAAAAGAAATAGAAAATAATTAAATAAGTAAAGAATAAAAGATTTAAAAGGGTAAGAACAGAAAAATGTAACGTGCGAGAAAGAGAGAAAAGAGGTAAGCAAGCGTTAGAGAGAGAGAGAGAGAGAAAGAGAGAGAGAGAGAGAAAGAGAGAGTGAGAGAGTAAGCGCAAGAGAGTTAGTGAGAGACTGCGCCGCTGTCCTGGCGATTGAAAAGCTCGACATTCTCCCCTGTGGCCACGCTGTAAAAATTAAGAAAGTTATTTCCCCAAAAGTAATGATAATATTCTCTACCCGAGACCGACGCTCATTATACGCGAGGGTAGACTCTAGAAACTACCCCTCGATATCGGTACGGACGATAACTAGGGGTCGTGCACGCTAGGTCGATTTAGCAAAATCGAAAAGACTAGTTACCGCGATTCTGACGGTATTCATGCCCGACACGATAAAGAGTTGCATAAAGAGAGAGAGGGAAAGTTTAAGGGTAGAAATACAAGCTTCATTTTCCCCCAAGTTGTACCTTGGGTCAAAGAATCTACCTGGTGCATCAACTCTGAAGGTCGAGATGTACCTCTTCTTCACAGGGTTGGTTCACATTCTTTTGTAGGAAATTCATTGCCTTGGTCTTACACGGCTGTACCCCTGCTTAGACCAAGAGCAATGACAGGTGAAAAGAGAGAGAGAGAGAGAAAGAAACGGAGAGGCGAAGGGTGTTACTACTGCCCAGTTGTACCTGAGTCTTGAGTACAACTCCTTCTAAGATGTGCAAGCAAGCAGCCCCAGCTGTACTTGAGATACCGCCGGCTTGCACTAGGTAAGAAAGGAAGATCTCATTCCTTGGGAGAGTCGTACCTCAACCTCGGCGTTAGATCGTAAAGGTGAAAAGGAGAAAGAGAAGAGAGAGTTGCTGTCGATCTGCCTCGGAGCAAGCCCCGAGTCTGGTCGACGGCGAACTGAGGAAATTATACGAGCAACCAAGTATTATAGATCGCTGGGCCCACAAGAGGTGTAGCGTGAGGTGAGAGAGACCCACGTGATGCGCGGCAATGAGTGCGCCATCGGTACTCTCTACCTGTCCGCCGAGCAGTGAGCTCAGTAATATATATAGATATATTACGCGTACAAAAATGAATGAATTTTACTCTTTCAGAAACTTTGAATTTAAACGTCAAAATAATACGATATCGTTACAATATAAAATATAATATTTTAAAAGCTGACTTCGGATTCGTAATCAGCGACCCCAAAAACCCCTGAGTAACAAATTTGTAGCCAATCCGATTATTAAAAACTGATGTGCACCAATGCTTAGATTCCCAATAATTTTTATCAGGGCATATGAATCATTAGGGGGGTACTCGGTAAATACACGTCCCCTGCAATTTTTACATTACTTTTCAGTTTTGGTTCTTAATGATAAAGGTTTGAGCTTTCTTTTAAGCTATATCAGAGCTTTTTATGTCTTCCTATGTTCTTTTTACAGGACTTCAAAAAGTGCAAAAAACAGCGTTTTTTAATCATTCAGCCGCCTATTTTAAGGGTTTGAATAAATTAATTTTTTTTTGCTATTTTCTTGTTTTTTGAAAGTTTGGGTGTCAACCCAAACTTTCAAAAAACACAAAAATTTTAAAATAAACACAACATGTCCATTTTTTGTTACCCAGTGTTATACTTAGTTTTTTCAAGGTGATTGTAATTTTATCGTAAACACAAAATGATACCCCTTTAGACTCATTTTGAGTCTTTTCCCTAAGAACTTAGAAACTCACACATACACACTCGAACCATACACATTGTAACGTTGATTTTAAATAATCACGTTATAAAAACTGAATTAAGTTCTCGCCGAAACTCATTCAATCTATTCTTGAATAATTATTCTAAATTAAATACAGTAGCCAGAATCAAACTCAACATTTTTACTTTATGATTATGTCTTTGAATTGTAAAGAATCGATATAACAGATAAATGTTGAGTTGTTCAAAAATATATGGTTTATCTCAAGAGAATTCCACACGTTCTAGTTGATTATAAAACATGTATACTCACACATATACACTCAATATATACACATGTATACTCACATATATACACTCAATACTTACACATGTATACTCATTAGGGTGGCCGTTAAAAACGACATTTTGAAATTTTCTCCATTTCCGGGTCTCATTTTGTCATAAATTGAAAAAAATTAGATACGTATTTTTTTGATTTTTTTTTAATTAATATTTAGTAGTGCCTGTAGGATGGTGAAATTTTGCATGTATTGTGCATAGGAAAAAAACTTTTTTTCGTAGATTTCCTTTAAAATCGTTAAAAATTAATATTTTTGACCGGACTACTCTGTTTCTCTTCATAAATGTTCAAAGAATAATATAAAATTTTTAACAAAAGAAATTTGTTGGGTTAACTATTTTTTACAGGATCCAAAAGTTGACCAATAAAAACCAAAATAGGTTATTATTAGCAAAAAATATTAATACTAAAAAAAAGAAATTTAAATATTGGTCGCTGATTATAAAACTGAAGTCAGATTTCAAAAATTCAAAATGGCAGATCCAATATGGCGGCCATGAAAAATTATTAATTAATTTATATAATATATATAAAATCGTATTATCTAATTTGTGAATGAACTTTATCTAGCTAATAAATACTAACCTTCTACTTTCTGATTAGCAGCGAGGTACTGTTTAAATTTTACACATCAGATTTGCAACTAGGGACCCCAAAAAAACTTTGATACGAAGTTTCATAAAAATTAATTAATTTTCAAATTTGCAGGAAATCTGACTTCAGATTTGTAATCAGAGACCCCCAAAACCGTTTGATACGAAGTTTCCTAGAAATTGATTAATTTACATTTTTTCATGGCCACCATATTGGATCCGCCATTTTGAATTTTTGACATCTGACTTCAGATTTGTAATCAGAGACCCCCAAAACCCTTTAATACAAAGTTTCCTAGAAATTAATAAATAATTTTGAAATATGACTTCAGTTTCGTAATCAGCGACCTTAAAAACAATAGAAACCATGATTAGCAGTTTAAATTTCTCTTTTTTTTAAATTAATATTTTTTTGCTAATAATAACCTATTTTGGATTTTATTGGTTAACTTTTGGGTCCTGTAAAAAATAGTTAACTTAACAAATTTCATTTGTTAAAAATGTTATATTATTCTTTGAACATTTGTAAAGAGAAACAGAGGAGTCTGGTCAAAAAATATTAATTTTCAACGATTTTACAGGAAATCTAAGAAAAAAAGTTTTTTTCCTATGCAAAATACATGCAAAATTTCACCATCCTACAGGCACTACTAAATATTAATTAAAAAAAAATCAAAAAAATACGTATCTAATTTTTTTCAATTTATGACAAAATGAGACCCGGAAATGGAGAAAATTTCAAAATGTCGTTTTTAACGGCCACCCTAATACTCATATATATACAAAACACTAACACATGTATACTCACACATATTCCCATATTTGAAACACATATAGATGTCTTGTATCCAAATATTTGAAACGGATATGCGTCTCATTTTAAGACGTTATAAAATTAATGTCTCACACATTTAGCACTGCGTTTTGAGACACGTTACGTATTTCGAGTAGTCGTCTCACGGTAAGATGTGTCTTATACGCACTGAGTCATTTTTAATGCATAAAAATAAGACACGAGATGAAGTTAAATGTCTCAAAATATGGCAGATTTTGTATCTCAATGATTTAAACACTTAAAGCAACTCATTTTAAGACACGAGTGGGATACCAGATTTTGCAGTGTGTATACTCACACATAAGAGTCATTTTACGTGTAGTGTCGTAAGTTAAAATTTCTACTTCATGAAAAAATTAAAACTCGGGCAATTTATTGTTCTGTAGTAATGTGCCCTAAAAAATATTGTTTTGCATTTTTTTAAAATGCAAAAGGGTTAATAACAATATTTAGCATATACATGAAATCTCTCCAAATTTTTTAAAAAGTCAAAACAATATTTTTTAAGGCACATTACTACAGAACAATAAATTCCCCGAGTTTTAATTTTTTCATGAAGTTGAAATTTCAACTTACGACATTACACGTAAAATGACTCTTATGTGTGAGTATACACACTGCAAAATCTGGTATCCCACTCGCGTCTTAAAATGAGAATCGGTAAGTTATAAAAACGAACAAACATTTTTGAGCTATTTGACCATCCTGCGGTTCGTCTAATGGTACTAATGTCTACACCACATTTGTATGCCGAAGAAACAGAGGCGTGTCTGGTGCTGTAAGCCGTGGATTTACTCATATCTATTCCGGATTTTGTTAACAGGGATTTAATCCAATGACTTAGAGTCTGCAAACAAACTGGCTTGTATGGTTTTCTTATTGAAATGAACAAATTCTCGACTTCGGCACGTTTTTCTTTAGTAAAATTTAAGTAATCAAAGATTGCTTTACCAGGACAGATTTTTGGCCTGTTTGTCAAAAAGGAAGCATCAAGCTGGGTTGAACACTTCCTGGTTTTGAAGTTTTAATTATATCTGGAATTTTGATTTCTACGTTGGATTCCGTAATTACGATATTTTTAATGTTTATTAGTGGAAGTGTTTGTAAACGGTGTGCTGTAACCAAAGCTAATAAAGTAACAGCTTTTTTAGAAATTTGCGCAGGGCCGTGGAGAGCCGGAAAGGGCCCTGGGAAGATTGACATGGGCGGGCAACTATGAAAGTTTGGTTAAGCAATCAAATTTTTTGCGCAATACCTTCCCTCACATTTTGTTATTAAGCTAACTTCTTTGTGTTTTCTAACATTTTCTATTGTCTTGCCGAATACGGAATTGTTCATTAGCTTGTAAAATTTTTTCTCAAATTCATTACTCGATTTTTTTCGAAGCTCGGTATTTTAATCAATGTACGGTTTTAACCACTGCTTTTGCTTAAATTTTAAAACTTTCATGTATTTTAGTTAATTTCTTTCCCAAGGATAAATATAGCTTTAAATTTCTATAGTGAATTGTATAATTCTTTTTTGGTAATAAATTTGGAATTAATTTAGGAATTGTACATTTTGGGAGAGGAGGTATGAAATGTTCAAATGTCAGTCCTGGGCAGTATATACAGTTTCATTTCACACTCAAAAGACGTTGCTAAAGCTTTAATAATGAAATGTGCATCATATCCTGACAAGTTGTGAAAAATTATGGGAACAACACGTGAATCTTTATAATTTACATTGCAATCTTGCTGTGCCGGACCATTGAAATAATAATAATATTTGTAAAATAAGAGTTTGCTTTATCAGCTAATTGTTCTAATTCTGGCATGAACAAATCAACACAATCTGAACCTCGATATGATTTAAATTCTGAAAGAGAATCGTTGAAATTGCAATGTACATAAAAAGCAATACTTGTCGTGATATGTTTTTGGTATGTTGATGTGTTTGTGTGTGTACTTGCTATAGGTTCTAAGAAACATTCAGTATCAGCATAAACAACAAAGGAAACATTTTATTTATTTTTGTAATTTTTAAATTTTATGCTCTTCTTTAGGCAAAATCACTTGACCCTCGTTTATTTTATTACCATCCATTTCATGATTATTAAATGATTTTTCGTGTACAAAATGATATAAACATCTATCACAAAGTAACGTTCTATGACTGTTTTTTGAGATCTGTGAATTTACTAATCGAGATAAATCGTTGATTAATGCAAAATGATAGTCTCTGTTATATTGAAAATTATCATCATCATCGTTTAAATCAATTTCAGAATTTTCAATAATTAATCTTTTTTATCAAACTATTCATGAAAATTGGATAATTCTAAAAATTTTTAATTTTTAGTATTGAAATATTTAATATCTTCAATTTCTCTACCCTCTTCTATAGCACTAAAATTTGCAGCAAGAATAACATTAACTTTCATGTTTCCCCTCTTTTTAAAAGCATTTTTTAATCCAGAAATAATTATTTTCTTTGCAACACTAAGAAAACTGTCTATATATTTATGTTTTAAATTTATAACTCTAAGAACTGTAATTGCTATGTTTAATTTATCGAAATTCATTTTTAACAATAAAATTTAAATTTTTTAAATTTTTCACTAAAATATTTAATTGTGACCTTCCTTTAATTAAACTTTTAACTTTATTATTTTCTTGAATTAATTTGTTCAAGGGCACTTGGATTTCACGACGTTGTTCTGATAATATGTTAATTAACCAACAAAAACTGCAAGGATGATTTTGTTTAGAAAAATTACTTACTTTATATACACAAGATTTGACCTATTTTACCTTGAAGTTAATTATATATTTGAGAGAATTGAGGTAAAATCAAAAGCTTTCTAAAAAATACCGAAAATGTTTGCAAAAATTGCTTAGATAAAACTTAGTCAAAACAAAATAAATAAACTGTATAATAAAAGAGACCAGAAGCAATAAATCATAGATACTATAAACAACAAGTACGTGAGAAAAATTCCTTAGATAAGAATCTAATAAACAAGATATTAAATTACATGTAAAATAATAGCTTAAATAAAGGAAATAATTCAAAGAAACAAACAGGTATCAATTTATCCCTTGTTCCATACTTTGCTTTATACAACAAAGGAGTATTATGGTTACTCTATGCTACCTGTACCGGTGCATGCTAAGTTCCCCCATATAACCCAGCTGGTCAATAAAGTAACCATTATTGCCCTAGGGAGATAAAGAGTACTTTATTGACCTGTGAGCGGTCAATAATATACTCTTTATCTCCCTAGGGCTATAATGGTTTCTTTATTGACTGCTGGGTTATAAGGGAGAACTTAGTACGCGCCTGTACAGCTAAATAAAGTTACCATAATACGCCTGAGTTGTACAAAATTCTTTAGATAAATCCCAAACCGGAAGCAATAAATTAAAGATATTATAAACAATAATAAGATGGGAAAAATTCTTCAGATAAAAAGATATCAAATTATGCAAGCTTTTGCTAGAATTTTTATTCTAGGAAATGTAATGTCACTTCCGGCTCAGCATCATTGCCTAAATATTACCCCCCCCCCCGAAAATTCAAGAAAGTGTACCGTCATTTCAGTTGCAGCACAAAGGTGTGAATATCCCCCCCCATAGTTTGAATCTTGGCTAAGTGGTTTGAGTCAGGTCAAAAGTGTCTGTAACATGTCGGTGCAGGGATCTTGGTCCAGAACCGGCACTGCCTATCTACTGCCATGAATTTCATTATTAGAATTGAAGGTAATTGAATCCTTGCAAAAATGTTTTTCGAATTGTTTGAGAATAATTAAATCGTTTCACAAAATTTTTATTTTCTTCTAAAGATTTCATTAAACTTTTTGATTTACCACGGGTAAATTGAACAGTTGTACGTAAGAAGTAACCAATTTTTGAGAAATTTCTAAACTCATGCGCAGTAGATTAAAAACTGTTTTTATTAAATTATAACTCAAAAACACCTTTTTCGATTTGGCTCAAATTTTCAGGAAACATAGTTGAAAAGCCATACTTTAAAGCAGGGACTTTCACGAAAAACTCATGTCGTGCCCGTGTCGTGCCTAAGCACGACACGAAGTTCGCTTGGTGATTCGTGCCGTGCCTAGGCACGACACAAAGTACGCTTGTTAATTCGTGTCGTGCCAAGACACGACACAAAGTTCGTTTCCAAATTCGTGTCGTGACTAAAAAAAATAACGCCTACAAGTTTTTAACCATATCTTTGCAAAATAGTGAAATAATTTGACTTTTTTCAATGCTTTAGTACCGTTTTTTCCTTTTTGTGCTATATAGAAAAGCTATATAGAAAAAATCTGAGCCCAAATTCACAATCCTCGGAAAATTTCCAATTAGTTTTCTATATTGAAACTTATTTTTTTTATTTTAGACAATTTTTAACAGCAAAAACAAATACAAGTTACAATTAAGAGTAGGGGAGACCGGAGCGTAATATATCACTTTTCACTTTTTGTTGCTTAACTTCGTCATTCTTGCTTTGATAAAAATTTCATCATGTGGAAAACTTAGCCTAACATCTCAGCTTTCAATTAAAAAAAAGTACGCCCTAAATGGATCACTGCCTAGGGCGTATTGAATCAACAATGAAATTATAATTTTAACCATAAAATATTATTTAATATTGACAATTTTGGTTTCTATTGTACATTTATAACGAAGAATATTAAAAATGGAACATATTTAATTTAAACTTTAAACATTTTCATGCAATTTTAAAAAGTTGTAGCGAAATGTAAAATCCATTTACTTAAGGGGACATTCCAGTTCAAAATGTTGAAAAATCTATTTTTTTGTCTTTATTTTCGGATTTCTTATAGTGTCAGGAATACTCTACTAAAATATTATTGCAAAATTCGAAGTAAAACAAAAGTTATACATTCTTATTCTTCGCTATGTCAAAGATGTTTCTGTATGCGGATAAGCAATTGAATGATTTAAATGTTTCCTCATTTGCATTTTTTAAAAAAGACAAACAAAAATGTATTTGGTGTTGCTGATCAGAAATTAGATATTAAATTTTTGCAATTTAAAATGGCGGATCCAATATGGCGGAAATGAAAAATTTTTAATTTTAATTTTTGTTTTCATTTAATTTTTTTTCGTCCACCATATTGCATCCGCCATTTTTAATATTAAAAAAATGATATCATATTCGTAATCAGCGACCCCATAACCCCCCCCCCCCGTAATGATTTTCAAACAAATCCAATGATTTTGGAAAAAAATGTCCGCCATATTGGATCCTCCATTTTGAATTTTAAAAATCTGATTCCATATTCCTAATTAGCGACCTCAAAAACCCCCGAGTAAAGATTTTCAAGCATATCCGATGATTTAAAAAAAATGTCGAAACTTATGAACAAAAACTTTAAATGCGTTTTTCCAAAATGACTTTTTTTGAACTGGTAAGAGTGATGTCTCGAGTTCTTCTAAAGCGATTTTAAAAAATCAATCGGCTTTTGATTCAGCGTCATCATGCTTATAAGTGGAACCTAAAAAACTGAAAAATTTCCAACTTCCCTTTTTTATAAGATAATTTTAAAAAAACACCTTTTTTGCATATTTTGGGGAAAAAACTCTAAAAAAAGGGGGGAGAAAATTCTACTTTTTTGAGTTTTCTCACCTAAAGAGTTATCAAACGAAGAGAATGTCACTTCGTTTTTGGTTTTATCTGTTTTAGAAAGTTTGGAATCGATCTTATCACCGAAAATAGGCATTTTTTATAATGGCGTATATCACCGCCATTATGAAATAAAAATAAAAAAAATTGTTTACAAATTCTTAAATAAATTATTTATTAGATGTAGGGGAGACTGGGGCAAAAAGTTAAATTTTGCATAAATGATTTTTTTTGCAATATAATCAGCTTAGATGCAAATATTTGTGTATCAATATTGTAGGGCAACTTGTCCTCTACAACTTTCAATAAAAAAGTTCCTGATATTTTCGAATAAAATACATATTTTGTCCTTTTTTGAAAATTTTGTTTTTTTAACTTTTCGCCCCATGCTGGGGCGAAAAGTTAAATACTATTTTTAGCCTACTAAAACTATTTTCTGATAGGTGATAAGTATTAGATAAGTTAAAGTATACGTAAACAAGTAATTTAGTAAATAAAAGTTCTTTGTTTATTTAACAAAATCTTTAGAATAGTTGTAAAGTTATAAAATTGAAATTTCAAAAAAAAAATTTTTTTTTGTTTATTTCACGTGAACGGACTTCTTTTTTGACAGACTACTTGCCCAATGTTAAATAAATAATTTTTAAACAAATAAACACAAAAAAACGAAAAATAAAAAAAATTTTAATACATGTAAAAATACATTTAACTTTTCGCCCCACCCATTATTTAACTTTTCGCCCCAGGGTGCGTTTTTGGCTTTAACAACAAATATAAAAAATCTGACTAAAGATATTTAGCAAATACCTTTAGGTATCTCTTCAGGGGACCCAAATAATGAAGTAAAAAAATCGCGGTGAGGATAAATGCAAAAAATATACTTAAAAGTTGATATTAAAATTAGAAAGACTATGTTATTTTTATAATATTTATAATATAAATGTTCAATTTAAACAAAACAGTTTTTAGTATATATATGAAATTATAATTTTAAGAATCTTTTAAATGTATTTTATAATATATTAATCTCTAAATTTTTACTAGCTGAAATTTTTGATAATAAGTGCTTATTATAAGGTTTATATTACTGAATTTTAATTACTTTTAGTTTTTATTTTTGACGTCATTACCTTTGGTTTTCAGGCAGTGTTAAAACTTTTGTATTTTATGTTATATAGTTGGTATAAATTTACAAGTTCTAACCTACGAAACATTTTTGCAATTCACTTTTTCGACTCTTTTTGAGTTCAGTTTTTTTCTGTGAATGGTCAATTGTTCTTTAATAACACATATTTAAAGCTCAAAACCTGATATACAAAAAGTTTTTACAAGTTATTTTGAAAAAGATATAACATAGAAACAAAGATTTCAAAAATTTACTTTTAAGCGTCAAAATTACTTTTTCTACCATATTTTTCATAATAATAAATTAATAACAATGAAACTT
The DNA here is from genome assembly GCA_032872475.1 of Leptopilina myrica (nomen nudum). Lineage (NCBI taxonomy): Eukaryota > Metazoa > Arthropoda > Insecta > Hymenoptera > Figitidae > Leptopilina > Leptopilina myrica (nomen nudum). Next base: position 13,979,351 of record CM065467.1, read on the forward strand.
AGTACAAACTTACAGTATACCAAGTACATTATTTTGATCAAAAACCAAAATAACTCTGATTTACCACTTTTGAATAAATTGAAGTGATCCATTACGCCCCGGTCTCCCCAATTCAAAATATGAGAATTTTTTTTAAACACACAAAAAAACCGGACTCAAAATGAGTCGCATATGAGACTCATTTTGAACTGCAACAAAAATGATACCCCTTCGACTCATTCTGAGTTTCTAGGAAAAAGACTCAAAATGAGTTTAAGGGGTATCATTTTTTCTTTACGATAAAATTACAATCACATTGGAAAAGCTAAGAATAATTTATAAAAATATGAATTAAAATAATTGTTTATAACTAATAAACACGTTGCACTTGTCAAAACATTAATACTTGCAGTCTATTTATTGTTTTTATGAGAAATGGAAAAAATTTTTTAGGTTACACATTTGTCAATTGACAGACAGGGATGGGCAACCATGGAACACGAAACATGCGAAACACAAAAGAAAGTAACTAGAATATTGTTATTTTACTCATTTTGAGTCACTTGAAGTTGCCGATTACTCATTTCGAGTCACTTGAAGTTGTCGATTACTCAATTCGAGACCGACTTCCAAATGAGTTGCAACAAAAATGAGTCGGATTTTTTTCTGTGAATGCATTTTTGGTGTTTTAAGTTTGTTTTTGATGATTAATATTTTTATTATTATATTCAAAAACATTAATTATCACAAAAACATCATAGAATTTAATAAAAGTCAATATTTAGTAAATTCTTCCACAATTATTCAATAAATAATCTGTTGTTAAATTGTTTAATGAATATTTGCAAAAGGATTTGTAAGACCAGTTAATCAGAAACCAATGAGTTTGTAATTGTAAAAATTAAACTATTAATTTTATATTACAAAAAAATGAAAAAACGTTGTTATATAATTCTTTGTATAAAATATCCTTCCACAAAAATTAATAATAATATAAAGATAAAAAAACAAACACCAAAAATTGAATTAAAACAATAAATTCTCATATTTTTAATACTCTTAATTGTAACTTGTATTTGTTTTTGCTGTTAAAAATTGTCTAAAATAAAAAAAATAAGTTTCAATATAGAAAACTAAATGGAAATTTTCCGAGGATTGTGAATTTGGGCTCAGATTTTTTCTATATAGCTTTTCTATATAGCACAAAAAGGAAAAAACGGTACTAAAACATTGAAAAAAGTCAAAATATTTCACTATTTTGCAAAGATATGGTTCAAAACTCAAAATACCTAGATTTTCGGAATAATCACTTTAAAGTATGGCTTTTCAACTATGTTTCCTGAAAATTTGAGCCAAATCGAAAAAGGTGTTTTTGAGTTATAATTTAATAAAAACAGTTTTTAATCTACTGCGCATGAGTTTAGAAATTTCTTAAAAATTCCAACGGCATTAGATTCTTTGTAAAAATTTCCCATCGACCAGTACTTTTTCAATTTTTTTAGACCAAAATTGACACTTTTTCACTCAAAATGGATTTTTCAATCTTACACTGAGAGAAGTCCGGGAACTAATACGTCCCGTGCAAGGCTTGAGTGATCATTTTGAATGTTCTTATGTGAACCTTCGATCGGGACGTCTCAAGCCCCGATAAAAAACGTGGAACGTCCCGAAGCGGGATTACTTACAACTTTTAGTATCGGCCATGAGTTGTCTCTCACATGCGGGAACAATGTTTGACCGATTCGGGGTGTCTGAGCCCTAGATTCGAGACATCTCAAACGCGACAAGCAGAGTAGCTTATAGCGACGTCTAGCGGGAACTATTAAGCCCTGGACTTCTCTCAGTGTAGTTTTGAAAAATGGCACTTTTCACGAAATTGACGATTGTGAGCGTTCTTTATGAGATAGGAACTTAAAATTTTTGCTAGTTCACTATATTTGAAGGTAGAATACGTCTAAAAACTTTAAGACAAATCGCGGTAACTTCTCACGTTCAACTGTTTCATTTACCCGTTTAATCGTCCAGTATCAAAAGTCTAAAAAAGTAACAAAATCGTAAAAAAGTAGTAAATAATAGGATTTAGTAAATGAGTGCGAAGTCTGTTTTTTAAAAAATGTTTAGAATATTCTTTATAATTTCGATGATACAAAAATAAATTTTTAATAGCCAAATGGGAATTTAACATGAGAAAAAATGGGTAATTAGTTAATTTGATAAATGAACCGATATCAGTATTTCAATGTCGAATAAAGCAGTTCTTATATTCATCTTTATTTAATAAAAAAAAGATCGAAAGGTTTTGAAAAGTCAGTGGCTTACCTACCACAGATAATTATCGCGTATTCCCGCTGACAGAACGGCTTTTGAATTTTCGCTAATTACGTCCCAATGATAATTACCTTTCAAGAGAAGAATACGCGCTCTTGGAATTACACAAATTTTTCAAACCACTCCATTATATTTACTTTATGAGCCTGTTTCGAATTTTTTTTTTAGGGAAACAATAACTTCACATTTTCAATAATTTTTTATTTAAAATAAAAAAACAATTATTATAACTAAGTAATTATTAAAAATTTATTAACAAATTATTAATATTTATTATTCAAATAAAGATTGCAAAAAAATTATTATTATTATAATGAAGTCAAAAGTAAAGAAGAACTTTTTATTTTTTGTAATAAATTTTTTCACTTTGTTGTTTTTTTTAAACTCAGTGTGATTTAGAATTCAGTATTGTCATCATTGAAATTGCCTTTCGTGGGCTGTCACGCATAACGTTAGCAGCATAATAAACATTATCTCTTCCCGAATACGAAATTATGTGTAAACGCATTTTACGAAATTCATTATTCTCGAGAATATACAATATTCCTGATGAATAATTATAATTTTCTAATTTTCCAATGTTGTAAAAACGATTATAAAAGCAGAATTTGTAAAAAGAAATAAAAAAGATTCTAAAATGGAAAAATATTTTGAATAAAAATGGTTTTTTCACAATACTAACCTGTAAAATTGAATTTTATACACTAAAAATAGTGTGTAAAATTCTTCTTTTTATATTCTGTGGTGTTTAAAGTGTTACTTTACACACCGCTAGCAGTGCGTAACCCTCGCAAATTCCATTTGAGTGGAACGAGTTTAAGGAATAATGATTTACGACGCAATGTCCTTTATACAATCCCAGTTTCAGTGGCATATTTCTTTGGAATTATAATGACCCACTTGTCGATTCTGATTTCTTAAAGAACCCCTATATGTATATATATAGTTGATCTTCAACTTTTTCAGTGAAGTGAAACGATAAAGGAAGTGGAAATTATGAAAAGAAAGTAGTTTGGGGCGGGAAATATATTACGAGTACACAAAGAAGAAAGACAGGAGAATAAAGGTGTTTTGATAATTAAGAGGAGATATTCAAAAAAAAGATAGTACTCTTGAAAGGAGAATAAGAATCTTCAGCTACTGTTATGAAAAGGGTTTCGCTCCTAATAACTTACTCTTTGCCGCGCACTAACAACACAGAAAAAACTTGGTCTCATTTTTGTTGCATCTCATTTTAAGTACTACTCAATTTAAACAAATTACTAACTTCAAGTTGCTCAAAATGTGTATTACCTGTCGATAAATATTTTCAGATTGTTGGGTTGGTAAAGTTTGCAGTTTTGTCATATTGTGCTATTTTATATATAGTTATTGTGAAAAATATTACTTTGCATTAAGTTTGGAAAATATTTTAATGCCCTTACACAGAAAAAAGCCCGACTCATTTTTGTTGCAATTAATTTGGAAGTCGGTCAATTCACATGTATGTTTAACCTAAATTTTTTTTCATTTTTTATAAATACAATAAAGAAGTCAAACGGGGCCATTTTTTGCATTAAATAGATATTTTAGTAATTAATCCAATTGTTGATTAATAATTTTTCCTAATCATTGGAACATGGTCCTGAAATGACTAATTAGGTCTCAAGAAAAAATAAAAATGTCTTCTACAAAAATTAATGATCAACAGCAACAGCTGCCAGTCAGCAGACACAAATATTTTTTTCTACTATACCTGACTTTACGGTTTTTCAAATATTTAACAGTTCATTACCAATCAGGGTTGCCACAGGTCAGGGAATTAAGCGAAAAGTCAGAAACAATAAAATTGTTCAAGGAAAAGTCAGGTCAAGCTTTAATTATTTTAAAAAGTAATAAAATTTTCCCAAGTAGAAATGTCCGAAGCTATAGGACCGAGTTCAACACCGGCCACTGACTCTAGGAACCCGAACAGTACTGGAACTATTATGTATTATTAATAAAAAATATTTTTATTTTTTAAAACTGTATATGGGGCGAATTTTCTCAAGTGTACCAATGTCAAAATTACAAGTTATTAGATCGAGCGCTAATATTTATTTTTTTTGAAAATTAGAAATTTTTCCCTGTCGTCTTCTATCTGAAATCGACACTTTTGTGCATTATCAATAAAAAATATCGTAATCAACAAGGGATTAAAGGTAGCCAATTGTTTACGATGATGTTTATGACACTCGTTCCGGTCTCGGAACGCCTACGGCGCCCTTGACCTTGACTTGCGTCACAAACATCACCATAAACAAATGGCTGCCTTTAACCCCTTGTTACTTAAAATACTATATACTCGACTGTGTAAATGTTACAATTTTTTAGAAAACTAATTCCTCATAATTATCCAAAATTTTCAACCCCTTCATCCCTCTACAATTGTTTATAAAATTTCATAATACTTGGTGGTTGAAGTACTCATGCCTAGTACTAAATACTGTGAAAATATTAGTCCGATCTAACAACTTGTAATTTTGACATTGGCACACTTGAGAAAATCTGCCACATTTATCTACCTATATTACAAAAAGGTATCGCCGCAGCCTCTGTTTCAAGACTCTAAAGTTGGCCACAAATGGCTATAGTATATTTAGCATAACTTCATGTCATAGGACATTTCCCAAAGGGGTCGTCAAACCTTATGTCAAAATTGAAACATTTTTTTACTTATAGGTCAAAAAGAGGCCCAATGACGGCCTGATATTACGTCAAAATCAACGTCTAATTTACTAATATAGTTTTCATCTACACGTCTAAAATTTACATGTATTCCCCCTGTCCTCAAAATTAGGTCAATTTTAAGGCCTTTCCCAAAGGGGCAGTCAAAACTTATGTGAAAATTGACCTATTTTTTACCTATTATTATATTATATTATTATATTATCCATAGAAGTAAATATAAAATTTAAATAGGGAGTCAACGCGCAGGGGGGCGAAGCCCCTCTAGTATATATGTAGTTCTACAATTAGGTTTTGAACATTAAAATTAAAATCTTTATTTTAATACATTTTCAAAATTTTGGTCGTCATATTAATGACAACAATTTTTAATTTTGACATCAAATTTGGATTTAGTAACCCTAAAAAAATTAACTGACATTTTTAATTTTGAAAGGCGGACATCAAATCCGAATTCAGCCGTCCCAAAAACCCTCGAGAAATAAATTTCGATCAAATACCATCATTCTTGAAATTATCCGTCATATTGGATCCGACATCTTGAATTTTTTAAATCTTACACCTGATTCGTAATCAGCGACCTCGAAAATCCCCGTGTAACAAGGTCCGTGTAAATTGCATGCAACTTTTGAAAATTTGGTAGCTATATTGGTTTCGCCATTTTGAATTTTGGAAATCTGACATCAGATTCGCAATCAGCGACCTCGAATACTCCCGAGTAACAAAAGTTATAGAGATTCGGTAATGATAAAGTCTAAATTACTAAATTGTTTATGAAATTTGTTTATAACAAATTGTGTGTGCTTAATAGCACAATTCAATAATTCAAATTATCTGTAAAAGTGCATTTTTATAAAGGTGCCGAAAAACAGTTTTTTGATGACCGTTTTTTTCCATCAAATTATAGGGGAAAAAATTGTTATTAAAAGTTATAAAGCTAGAAAATACCTGTAAAATGATGTATCATATGTTAAAATTAGTTCATTTATTTACTTGCAAATGAATTTAAACCACTAAAAATGGCAAGAATTAAGTTATTAAAAAAAAATTATTGTTAGAAATATAAAGAAATTTGATAGTGTTGCATTAGAATTCATGGTAATTTTGTAGTTTTTGAGGCAAACAATTATTTACACAATTCGAAATATTTTTGTATAAATACTGCTGCTAATTGATAAATGGAACTCAGAACCCTTAAGATGTGTGCCAAATCTGAATCCGATCAATTTTGATGTACGTCAAATGGGAAGGGAGATAATTTTATTTTTAAAAAATTCCTAAGCATTTAATTATTAATATTTTAATTTTTTTCCAATTTTTTTAGTTCATTAGTCATACTAATTATAAAAAAATCAATGCAAACATCTGTGCACTTCTTGTTCATAAAAAAATTCATTTGAAGCTGCTCTAGGCAGTGGAGGCAGTATATCTCAAAATATTGTACTTGGTATTCTGTAAGTTTGTACCAAGTTTCATTGTTATTCATTTATAATTGTTGAAAATATGGTAGAAAAAGTGATTTTGACGCTTGAAAGTAAATTTTTGATTTTTTTTTATCTTTTTCAAAATTACTCATAAAAAATTTTTGTATATCAGGTTTTGAGCTTTAAACATTTGTTCTTAAATAACAATTGCTAATTTTTGTTTAATACTTACGGTATTGATAAAAAATAACAAAATTTTCTACAAACACTTCCCGAGCGTAATGGATCACTTTGCTTATTTTATTAAGAAAAACCTATTATATTTAAAATATAAATAAAATAATCCTGTCAAGTTTAATTTCTTGTAATTTATATATTAATAAGTACTACTTAATAACCTTTTATAAAAAAAATAACTGCAGAATAGATTTTTTAAGGAAATGGATTTTGCATTTCGCTACAACTTTTAAAAATTTGAAAATTGCAGGAAAATCTTTCAAGTTTAAATTACATATGTTCCATTTTCAATACCCTTTGTTATAAATATACAATAGAAGCCAAAATTGTCAATGCCGTAATAATATTTTATGATCAAAATTATAATTCCATTGCTGATTCAATACGCCCCGGGTAGTGATCCATTACGCCCCGGCCCGAGGCGAAATTGCTCACCTTGCATTTCTCCAAAAACATTGTTCTAGAAAAAAAGTATAAGTGATATTAGGGAGAACTTTTTTTAATTGAAAGCTGAAATGTTAGGCTAAGTTTTTCATATGATGAAATTTTTATTAAAGCAAGAATGACGAAGTTAAGCAACAAAAAGTGAAAAGTGATTCATTACGCCCCGGTCTCCTCTATATATGTGACATGGACAGTTAAAAAGGACCTACGATCCGAAAAAAAGATTTCGAGAAAAACGACTTCAAAGTTTACCAAGTTAGTTTTTTTGCACTGTTTTTTGTCAAAGGGCCTAGCTTTGAAGTGAAATTGTGAGAAAACTATTGCAGCTAGAAAGCTGCGGTTTATTGCGTTGGAAAGAGCGACTTATTAACTATGAGAATAGATAAAAAAAGTAAAAATTGATTTTTTCGGATCGTAGGTCCGTGTCACATATATTAATTGAATTTTAAAACAGTTATGTATTTATTAAATATTTATGGAGAAAAGTGGTCGATAAAATTACCATTGAATTTATAACATTCACATGCTGTAAAAATATTAGAACACTTTTTTGAGTATCTAACCATTTTTAGAATGAATTAGGATAAATGAGAAGTAAACAAAAAAACCACAGTATCTCCCCCTACTCTTAATAATAACTATAACAAATAAAAAATCATCCTCTTAATTTTCGATAAGACTTTTTGATATACCTATACATAAACGGAAGTCCCATTAATTGGACGTTAAAGTAGGATTGGGATCGAACTCTAGCTGGAATGAAATATTGGACACAAACTCTGATAATTTCGTACTCAACTTTCTCAATATTTCCTCTAAAATTGGTATTGAGACGATACTGCGCCGCGGCCTTTCGCTAACACCCATGAAACTCTTCATTGTTTTATTGCGACAGGAAGTCGATATTTTATCGCAGTGTTCTAGGATTTTGCAACGACTTAAAATCACATAATATCTTTCTGACATTGACGGTTCTATATCTTTCTTCTATCCGGGATAATTCTTCTTATATCAGATATATATCTATATTATACGCTATATATAAATCTTGTTGACTTTACGCGTACATAATTTATTTATAATTTCTCACATAACTTATTAACGTCGTCACAAAAAATTCTTTTGCCTTAAATTCCTCTTTATGTATATATATATATATATATATATATATATATATATATATATATATCTATCTATTAATATAAAATCATATCGCCGTCGCCGCTGCTTCAGAAGGTTCTAAGGGCGCTCTTTTCCAAGAGGCCGTCAAAACTTACGTCAAATTTGACCTATTTTTTGACCTATAGGTCAAAAAGAGGTGCAATAATGGCAAAAGATTAAGTCAAAATCTATGTCTAATTTGACATATATTTTGACCTATAGGTCAAAAATATAAGTTAAAATCTATGTCAAAATTGACCTATTTTTTGACCTCTAGGTCAAAAAGAGGATAAATAACGGTCTCACATTTACCCTCAAAATTTAGGTCAATTTTGAGGGTAGTTTTGACCTACACGTCAAAAGTTGACAAACAATTCCCACAACCCTTCAAATTTAGGTCAATTTTGACCTAAACGTCAAAATTTAACAAACAATTCCCGCAATCCTTAAAATTTAGGTCAATTTTGAGGGCAGGTTTGACGTAAATGTCAAAATTTGACAAACAATATATATATATATATATATATATATATATATATATATACTAGGGGAGCTTCGCGCGCCAACCACCTAACTATTTCTTATATTTATTTTCAAATCATGTACTCTAAATATGAATACATAGTAATAAGTTAGAGTAAATTATATCAGACATGACTATGGTCTTATGGTGCCCTTATAGATACTTCTATGTACCTAAAAGTAAAAAATTGGTTAAATTTGGCATAGATTTTGCCGTATCATCAAAGGCATTATTAGGACCCTTTTTACTTGCAGCTATAATAATAAATCAAATCTGACATAAATTTTGACATAAAGTAAGGGCGATTATTTGGCTGTTTATGACATGTAGGTAAAAGAAGAATGTAAAGTTACATATAGATTTCGACGTAATGTAACAGACGTTTGTGGGCCTCTTTTCACCTGTAGGTCAAAACTGCCCTTAAAATTGATCTAAATTTTGAGGGTAGCAGGAATTGTTTGTCAAATTTTGACGTTTAGGTCAAAACTGAACTCAAACTCAAAATTTGCAATACACTGCAAAAAGAAGTATCTTAATTTAAGATGTTTTGGTAGTCATTTCTAAGATGTTTTGGTAGACACTTTTCAGTTACTTGAAACATCTTAATTTAAGATGTTAAAAGTATCTTCGTACACATTTTCTGTGGTATTTTTGGGGCAAAAAGTTTTGAGGTTAACTATGGGCTCTTATGGAAAACACTTTATGTATCTTAATTTTTAGTAACTTACACTTATGGCGCATCTTACGATTCTCAAGTAACTTAACGCTAAACATCTTATTGCAACAGAAACATCTTAATTTAAGATACTTTAAAGAACTTACAAAAGTATCCTACTTTTTTAAGATGGAAGAAATATCTTTATTACTACTAAAACGTATAAAGCATCTTAAATATCAGTAAGATGCTTTAGAAAACATCTTATTTTAAGATGTAAGATATCATTTTTCCATCTTACATCTTATTTTAAGATATCAAAAAAGACACCTATTTTTGCAGTGTAGTGTTTGACTATATCAACCGCACGGACGATGAAGAAGTTTTTACCCTTTCTGCTCTAATTTTCCATTTTTGTAGAGAAAGTGTTCTAATATTAATTTTTGTTAGAGAAAAAGATGTTTAAAAAAGGTGATGTTAGTGCTTGGTTTGTTTACATTTCACACCTTGGACTTACCCTTATGCCACGGTAGTGCCACGGTTGATACACGCTCAAGCCACAGTATTGCCACGGTTCTGCTACGCTCAAGCCACGGTTCTGCCACGGTTATTTTTTTTTGAATTTTTGAAAAAGGCAGATTGAACACTCGTAAAATAAAATAATTTCTGATCAGCCTAGTCCATTCTTGTTCAGAATATTTCAATCTAAGTAGAAAAATGTAGGAACGAAAATTACTCGATAATTGTATTCCTTCCCAATGAGAAATAGCCATTAGTCTACCATTGGTACATTAATGGTCCAATATTGGGAGCCATTAGTTTTCTCTAGGTTTATTATTGGCACCCAATAGTGGACCACTAATGGTAAAATCGTGGGATGTCCACGCCGATGCCAATAATTGGCAACCACTATTGGCACATTATTGGCTGCCATTAAAAAACCAACAATAAAAAAAATTTTATTAAATTTTATTCGATAATAAAATTTATTTAATAATTATTTTATTTACTATTATTATTTATTATTAAAAATATTAATTTTTTTAATTAATTATTTTATAGAAATGGTTATTATAAAAAAAATCGTATTTTTATTATTTTTGAGAGAAAGAAAATTGTTATTATGAATATTGGCAAAAAAATGGGGAAAGTATGGGACCAAAAAAATCGCATTTTTTCCAGTTTTGAGAGAAAGAAATTTTTTATTCTGAACCATGGCAAAAACATGGGAAAAGTATGGGAGCAAAAAAATTGTATTATTCCCATTTTCGAGTGAAAGAAAACTTTTATTCTGAACCATGGCAAAAACATGGGAAAAGTATGGCAACAAAAAAATCGTATTTTTTCTTTTTTTGAGAGTTGGAAAATTGTTATTATGAACCTTGGAAAAAATGGGAAAAGTATGGGAGCAAAAAAATGAATTTTTTCTATTTTTGAGAGAAAGAAAATTTTTTTTTTCTCAAAAATTAGAAAAATACAATTTTTTGCTCCCTTATTTTTTTCATGTTTCTGCAAAGGTTCGGAAAAAAATTTTTCTTTCTTTCAAAACGAAGAAAAATACGATTTTTGTGCTGCCATACTTTTCTCATGATTTTGCCATGGTTTGTAATAAAAATTTTCCTTTTCTCCAAAATAAGAAAAATATAATTTTTTTTGCTTCCATACTTTTCTCATGTTTTTGCCATGGTTCAAAATGAGAAATTGTTTACTCTCAAAAATAAGAAAAATCCGACTTTTTTGTTGACATACTTTTCCTATGTTTTTTGTTAAAGTTCCAGAGTTTTTAACATAAAAAAATGTTTTTAAAGAGAAAAACAAATTTTTCCCGTCCACCATCAGGAGAGCAGAAATTCAAATCTTTTCTATTGTCAATTTGGGGTTAGTATTTTGTAAACACACGTGCTTTTCGATTTCCCCTCAAATAGCATTAATTAATGATATAAAAAAATTTAGACTTTTACTTTTAGATATTTTATATAAAAATAAATTTTTCCATTCATCTCTTTTATTCATTTATTTTGCATCGGTAAAACATTCCAATAGAACTGCAATTATTAATCACACAAAAAATAAAATTTATTTTATTCAAATATAATCGATTACCCGTCCATTACGAAATAAATATTTACAAGAATCAAATAAATATTAACTTGAATCAAATAATTTTTATTTAAATCTTCGTACTCGACAATTAATTTTTAAAAAGTATCAAAAAGTAGCAAAAAGTTATAAGACCGAAAAAGCAGTAAAAAAGTATAGCTATTAAAAAATTAAATTTGACAGCTAAAAACATCTCGTTATACTTTACAAAACTGACAAAAATTTATTAAATTCTGCATTGTTTTCTAATTTTCATAAAAAAATATTTCTTATGTTCTTTCATGCACTGATAATAAATATTAATTCTAAATTTTTTGAAAATTCAATAAATTTCCAAATTTTATTTTTAAATTTTTTAATAATACGATATTTAAAACTAATTTTTAAATGTAAAATAATATTATTTTTTAAATGTACAATTTATTTCAATTAAATTTAACAAAATTTCCGAATAATTGGAAATATAATTTAATTATGTCATTTATTTAAGTAAATTCAAATAGTTTCGAAACATTTTTATTACAATTTTTCAAAAGGCGAATTTTTTCATAATTGAAGCGTTGGGTGCAAGAAGGGCGTTAAGCGGATAACGCCCGTTTTGATATTATTGAATGAGAATTATTACAATATCCTCTAGTTCATATTACCAGAAACTTATTTCGATATGAGACTTCTTGACAATGCTACGAATAAAAATCTGCGTGAATGTCACATAATTTTGTAATATAAATTGTTTTTTAATAGAATTTGCATGTAAAAACAAGTGAAAATCGACACTTCATTAAAAAAAATGTAGTTAAAAAAATTTTCATTAAAAATGTCCATTTTTTTAGAATTAGAAATGATTTAAGGCTTAATTATAATATGTTAAAAATAAAGAAAATCATCAAATATATCTAGAAATATTAAAAAGTTAAAGTTATCGTGAGTTTAAACTTGAAATTTCACTAACGCCTAAAACATTGTGTGGTCAGGCGAGTGGCTGGGTGCAAAAAGGGCGTATAAATTAATTTTAAAAAACATTATTATTAAATAGTCAATTGCAACTTTCTCTTAATTTTAAAATTGCATTTGATAGCTTAATAAAAGACTAATTAATTAAAAAGAAGTTTATTTCATTTGAATGTACAGTTTTTGGGTAATTAAAGGGGTGTAGTTCCGAATAGCACCCCCACCCGATTTTAATGAAATTTCGTATACTTACGTAATTTTGTGCGCTAATTACGAAAATGACAGTGAAAACTTGCGCAAATTTAATTCTTATGGTAAAAACCATAAAAAAACACAAAAAAATCCCAAGTGCGAAAACCAACGTGGCCCAACATTGGCCCAGTATTGGCAAAGTTGGCATCGTCCCTATATTGGCAATTATAATTTGCCATCATAGATACAAAATGTTAGACATTAATGTGCCGTTTCTGGGCCAAGCTACGCCCCAATTCTGGCAATTATAATTTGCCATAAAATATATAAAATTTTTGCCATTAAAGTGTCACTAACGTGCCATTAATGGGCCGATCTTCGTCACATCACTGGTAATTTAATTTGGACATTAAAGATTGATCAACTTTGCCAATATTGTGCCATTATTGAGCCAAGCTACGCCCCAATAGTGCAAATTATAATTTTCCTTCAAGGATACAAAATTTTTGCCATTAAAGTGCCACTAATGTGCCTTTAATGGACCGATCTTCGTCACATCATTGTCAATAAAGTTGAACTTAAAAAAATTTTAATATGTAAATTCGTGCTATGTTTTTAATATTTAATTCTTTTCTAAAAATTTAACTAGACTCCATTTTGAAATTAATTTTCATTAGAAAATTCTACGAGAATTTAATTATTTTAATACAAAAGTAAATAATTCATTGAATAACTAAATGTTTCTTAAAATTTAATTATGAAAATTAAATTTTAAAAATAACATTAATTTATTCAATAAGTTTTCTTAATATTTTTGTAGAATTTTCTCAATTTTCGTAAGGAAATAATTTGGCATCATTACTATTTCTTAACTACAATTGCTTTAAGAAAAATTCAAAGATTTTTAAGAATAAAGGAAAAAAATGTTTATAAATTCTATTTGTCAATTAGAAAATTTAATTGAAAATGAAACTGAAAATTTTTGAATTTTTAGAAAATAAAGGAAAAGATTTTATTGAATAAAATGTTCTGTTACATTTATTTACGAAATTAATTGTAAAATTATTTAAAAACATCAATTACTTCTTTTTTAAATAACTATTTAATTAAACTTTTTAAAAAAAATTAATTCTCTAAAATTTCCAGTTGAAAATATAGAAAATACAAATTTTCAAATATTTTAATTTGAGTCCTTTTTAAACTTATTCAATTATTTAAATACAAAATAAATAATTTCTTGAATAACTGAATGTTTCTTAAAATTGAATTCTCAAAAAAAAATTTATCAAATTAAAATGCCATTAATGTACCTTTAATGGTCCGATCGTCATTATTTCACTGGCAATTGAATTTTGCCATTAAAGATTGATCAACTTTGACAATAACGTGCCGTTATTGGGCCAAGCTACGCCTCAATACTGGCAATTATAATTTGCCATCAAAGATACAAAATGTTTGCCATTAATGTGTCAATAATGAGCCATTACTGGACCGATGGTCGGCACATCACTGGCAATTGTCTTTTGCCATTAAAGATTGATCAACTTTGCCGTGAATGTGCCATTATAGTGCCGAGAGCTGGCCCAGTCTTAAAAATTTCGAAAATCGTCTGACCATCGGCGCCATCATTGGCCCAGCAATGGGACGTTTTTAACACCAGTAATGGCCCAGTAACTACTGCCAATTCTCGGCAGACATTACTGGACCAATGATGGTCCGTTTTTGCAGTCTTGGCATTTCGCACTTGGGATTGTGTTTTTTGCATTTAATTCGTAAAAAACGCAAAATTTTTAAAAATTTTTCCTACAAAAGTTATACATTTTACAAAAATACACATTTTTTTCACTATTTTTTCCTAAATTTGATAGTTTTCGAGAAAAATGCAAAAAACCATAAAATTCCATAAAAAGTGGTCAAAATATACTTTCACCTAAAATGACATCTAATTATCACAAAATATACATTTTTAGTGAATTATGATGCGTTGATCACGAAAATGATAGTGAAAATTAAGGCAAATTTGACTTTCATAGTAAAAAAAAACCATAAAAAACACCATAAATTTGTGTTTTTTGCATTTAATTCGTAAAAAACGCCAAATTTCCTTACACGTTTTAATAATGAAAGGGAGTCAAAGTGACTTTCCAGTTGGTACTAGAAGGTACCCAACCCAGAACCAAATCCCCCTCCAACTTTTTTTTTAAATCTTCTTTATAGGTGCCCCGAAAAGATACCACTCATTGCACGTTTTAATAAAGAAAGTGAGTCAAAGTGACTTTCCAGTTGGTACTAGAAGGTACCCCCTCCAACTTTAAAAAAAACCTTCTTTATAGGTGTCCCGAAAAGATAACACTCAAAGGCGGGCGAATCAGTGCACAAAATTACGTAAGTATACGAAATTTCATTAAAATCGGGCAGGAGTGCTATTCGGAACTTTATCCAATTAAAGTTTAAATCTTTAACTTGAAATATCTCCGTTTATCGTTTTTTGTTATACGCCCTTCTTGCACCCAACACTTCAATTTTCCAATGAAATAACATTTAAAACTTAAATAATTTTTGTTAAAATTTTTATTATTAATTATTTTTAATTTAAATTATTTAAAACATTAATAATTTCTTAAAAAAGAATTAATCATTTTATTTTAAATAAAAAAATTGAACATTGTTACAGTTTTAGAACAATGGAAATTTTCAAAGATTACAATTTAAAAACCTTTTGAAATTTGCTTTCTTATTTTTAAAAATTCTTAAATTCTACCAAAATTTAATTATGAAATAAATTTTTAAAATCGAATTCTTATAAACAATTTCCTTATTAAAATTTATGAAAATAATTAAATTCCAGCGAAGAATTTCATTATGTATTTAAATAATTGAATTTTTATAAATTTTTTTCATGTATTTAATATATATTTTATTGAAAATAATTCAATTTTTATATCAGTGTTCGTACTTAATAAATAATATTTTAAAAGTAGTTTAAATGCAGAAAAAAGTAGTAAAAAGTAGCTGTCGAAAAGTTAAACCTTAAGACTCAATTCTTTTAATATTTCTTAATTACATTCAAGAAATAAATATTTAAATGTGCCCTGACGCGGTGAAAAGGACCTTACGTTCCAAAAAATTAATTTTGAGTTATTGATACCATTCTATCCAGATTTTTTAAATCGATATAATGGCATTAATAACTAAAAAATAATTTTTTGGGGAGTAAGGTCCCTTTCACCGCGTCAGGACACAAATACCTTTTTATTTTGTCTACAGAAATTAAATTATTTTTAATGATTTCAATGTAGGGGAGAGTGGGGCAAACCGGACCCATCTCAATATTTCCGAAATGGCGAAATTGGAAAAAGTGTTGTTTACAAATTTAAAACAACCATGTTCCAGCCATGAAAGTTGAAATTTTCTTATTTACCGGCAGTGGTATTTTTACCGACAGAGAATTCTTTTACTCCCATAATAATAGAGGTTGGGTATGAAAATCAACCAAAGCACAAATGTTTGACTTTCTGCTGCGAAATCGCAGCGGGAAGTACGTACTTTCGACCAAGGTATGAAGAAAAATGATTTTCGCCTCGTGTGTTTGCAGTTCTCGACTTTACCCTAGGGAAAATCACTATTTTCCTCCCTAGGTGCACAATATACTATTGTATACACTGCTGCTACCCAATGGGAAATAGCCATTAGTCTACCATTGGTGCATTAATGGCCCAATATTGGGAGTCATTGGTTTTCTCTAGGTATATTATTGGCACCCAATAGTGGACCACTAATGGTAAAATCGTGGGATGTCCACGCCGATGCCAATAATTGGCAACCACTATTGGCACATTATTGGCTGCCATTAAAAAACCAATAATAAAAAAAAAATTTTATTAAATTTTATTCGATAATAAAATTTATTTATTTAATAATTATTTTATTTATTATTATTATTTATTATTAAAAATATTAATTTTTTTAATTTATTATTTTATAGAAGTGGTTATTATTTTCTATCACATCAAAATTTTTTAACGGCAGCCAATAATGTGCCAATAGTGGTTGCCAATTATTGGCATCGGCGTGGACATCCCACGATTTTACCATTAGTGGTCCACTATTGGGTGCCAATAATGGGACAATAATGGAATGGTGGCTCCTATTATTCGACCATTAATGCGCCAATGGTTTTTTTCCCATTGGGTAATTAACAAACGAAAAATGGGAAAATGCTTAGAACCTGTTTGGGGTGATGTAAGGTTTAAGGTCGTATTCATTTATAAAATTTTTTATTTAACATCTGTTTCAATTTACTTCTTGTTTCTATTTACCCCATTTGACACTATTATTAAATTTTTATTTATTTTTTACTATTTGAACCAATAGTTTCAGTATTTTAACATTTTAAACAAATACAAATTTTTTATTTTATAAGAGATATAGAAAAAAATATTGTTCTCAATCTCAAGAAAGAAAAATCCTGTCCTCAACTAATGAACAAGAATAAATATTTGAAAAGAGTAATTTGTCAATATGTGTGTAACATTTCATCATTTACATCCGTGCACTGCTTTTTCCGGTGACCTCAGTCGTTTCCTGCAGTGTGTGTTTCTTTGTTTTGACATGAGAGAGAGAGAGAGAGAGAGAGAGAGAGAGAGAGAGAGAGAAAAATATGTTAAGAACTCCGGGACCTCCCCCGAAGTGTAGCGTTCATCAAAAGGACAAGTTTGAACAAGGTTCACACACGTAAGTATAAGTAACCGCTTTTTTGGGTGAAACGCGCATCGAAGCAAATCCTTTGAGAGTGATCACGGATTCGAGGGGCATGCCGACACGCCACACCTTCAACTACGTATGTCCTGTAATTTCCTGAAACGAATGTGAAGGGAGGACACGGATGTCTGCACACATAAGCGGGCAAGTGAAAAGAATAAAATAAAAAGATCGTGGGAAAGAATGATAAATATTGAAATTTGAAATTGTTAAGAAATGCTCCTCAACATTATTTGCCTTCTGTTTTATATTTTAATACTCCGCTTACAATTTACAAGCAAACAAAACACTAAAATTCAGAATATTCTTATGAATTCTTAAGGAGGTTCCATCCATTATCGAATAAACAAACAGTTTTTGATAAAACTTAACATACTACTAGTTAAAGCTTCTAAAGTTATTTAGTTAAAGTTTTGAGACTCGTAGGTTCCGGAGAAAAAAGTTCTGATCAATTAATTTTTTCACTGTTTAACATTGAATCTTATGGGAATTCATTACTTTGCCACATATATTTTCGTACTATAAAATATTAAACAAAGAGATGTTGATCAAAGTTTGTATAGTTAAAGTCAGATATATAATGAACCGATATTGTATTTGAAAAAGGTCAATAGGTTCCTGTGAGAGTTAAAAATAATTAATTAATAAAAATTTTTTTCACTTTTTGCGATACAAAAAGGACAACTTGCAGTGTCTGGCAACACGGCATTTCGCGTC
Organism: Leptopilina myrica (nomen nudum); assembly: GCA_032872475.1. Taxonomy (NCBI): domain Eukaryota; kingdom Metazoa; phylum Arthropoda; class Insecta; order Hymenoptera; family Figitidae; genus Leptopilina; species Leptopilina myrica (nomen nudum). The sequence goes on from CM065467.1 coordinate 13,997,529, forward strand.
ACCACATTTTCCACCGTGCGCATGTCAAAATTTTGAGGTTATGCGCGCTTTATTTAAAATTTTACCATTAAAGGAAAACTTATTATTCTTTTCTCCTGTGAAACTGTCAATTTTCCCCATTTTTCAAATACATTAAGCGACAATACAAAACAACAGCTGATGACAACGTACACACCGTGAGTTGCAGTGTTGCCAGACGTTTCAAAGTACCGAGCAAGTCAAATCAGACAAAAATGGTTATTGCTTTGACTAGTTCAGTGAATGGAGGGAACCTCCTTAAACTTAAATTTTTTTCAATTTTTAAAAAGATGGCTTTAAAAACCTTAAAGCAAATTTACGGACCTTTATTGGATTTACGGACCTAGTTACAGTTTTTAACTTAATAGACGATGGAAAACTATATTACACAGTTTTCTTGATTGCATCAAATTCATAGTAAACTGGATCAACCTGATGCCAAAAATTTGGATCAATTTTTTATTTAATCCAAATTTTTTGTATCAATTCGTTACAATTTGCTTATAGTTTAAAAGTAAATAAACAAAAAGAATGATAAGGAGAGCAGAAAGGAGATTATCTCTATAGAAAAACTATTTTTGTTTTGCTATAAAATAGTTTTGTTTCTTTTTCTCTAGTTCTTGTGAGCTGATATTAGTCACTAAAACTAGAGATAAGCAATTAAATGAAAATCTGAAAAGAATGCATTGTTACAGAAGCAGATTAAATAGTTGTGAAGGATCGATGCCTCTCTGACACTTTAGCCACTTGCACATCGTTAGATCGTTACCCAGTGTATCCGAACGGAAAGAGTATTCAGGGGCGGAAGTACATCCTTCTCCCTCCAATTTCATGTTCACCATTCCCTCCAATAGGCCTCAACCCTACACGTTTTATGTGTAGGGACTGTTCCACAATAAACTCCAACGTTGAGAGGATGCGGTTACTGTCTCTCTCTTTCACCCTTCACTCTGTCTCTTTTTCTCCCTCACACGTTACAGTTTTTTTCCAAATAAAATTCCAACTGTACGTTAAGAACTGTTTGTAATTTGATCTCATGCATATAAAAGGGACCATGAGTTTTAAGATTTCAATATTGTTGCTTATTATCTACTTCTTATGCAAGCGTATTTCTTCATCTTTTTCATTTCATTTAATCGTAATAAGTTGAAAATTTATTTAACCATTTCTTTTTTTTGTTCTTTTATTTTTTATTCACTAAAAAAATTATTTGATTCAATTAATTCAAATTATTTGAAAAATATTTATTTGATTCAAATAATTTTTATTTGGATCTAGTAAATATTTATGTGATTCTTCCAAGCTTCCTATCCAGAAAATATATTAGAAATGCCGCAGTAATTGATACAATTACCCTAGTAATTCATGAAGATAATATAGAATACATTAATTAAAACATATAAGCCAAAAAAGTTACGTTGAATTAAACATTTAAAGCTTTACGAAAATAGAAAATAATGAAAATATTGGAAACAGAAAAATAATGAACAAAGGAGGAAAAGAAAATAGTTTTCCTTGTTCAAATTCCTAATTGAGGCGTTGGAGAGATGAGGAAGGCTGGCACCTTTTAAATACACACACATTTCAGTGTCTCTCCCTTGGGGCCTTGTGTCTCTCTCTTTAAAAGAAAAAAGGAAAAAACCAACAGGTAGAAAAAAGATGCATACACAGGTGGTCGAGCAATATGCCTGATGTTGGGTAGCGATACGACATAAACGTGAACGTCGGTCAGTGTCTAGTGCACGTTCTCAGAGCTCGTCAGTTATGTTTTTGATTCTCGCCTTTCTTGTTGTGCAATCACCACGTGGAACGAGCCCCTCATTACAAATGATTAACAAAAATTTCGCCACTTTTTGCTAATCTACTGAAACAATTCGCGAATATTTTTGCCAGTGTCTCTGTGTTTGTGTGTGTGTGTGTCAAGTGAAATAGTAATCGAATTTTGGAAAAAGTGCGCGAAATTTATATCAACAGAAAGTAAACATTCGTTTGCTATTCAAAACGTAATGGAGATAAATAATTATTAATAAGTAATTAATAATTTATTAAAAATAAAAAAAATTAATCAACAATTGTTTTAAAACAATTTTCAAAAAAGATCTAAAGCGAAAATTTTGAAAAAAAGGTTTTTGTTATTGAAAAAATGTGTTTGATTTTTGTTGCACGATGAATAACGAAATAAATAATATTTATTTGTCCTTTTTTTACTTTTATATCTACTTTTACCAATTTAGTTTTTTATTTACTTTATTCATTTATTTCTATTTATCTACTTTCTTCATTCACTTTTATTTATTTACTTTTTTATTTTATTTATTTATTTCTCTTTATTAATTTATATTAGTTAAAATAATATTCGACAGTATAAATAACAAAAATAAAGTAAATAATAAAACCTAAGTTTTGGCATTGAACGTAATTTCGTAGTGAATAAAAAGTATTTCATATTACACTCAGGGAAATGTTTTATTTAAATAGAAAATAATTAATTTTAGTCAAATTAAATTACATTTGACACAGAGCCTACGAAATTATATATTTGTTTTAAATACAATTTTTTTTAGTACATCTAAAATATTTATTTTAAACCAAATGAAAATTATGTTAAACTAAATGAAAATTATTTTATCTAAATGAAAATTGTCTTACTAAATTATTTTGTTGCTGTAAATAAACATTGTATTTAGCGTAAGTGAAAATTCTTTTGAAGTAAATAAAATTAATTTGAACCAAAAAGAAATTGATTTGTGTCAAATAAAATTTGTTTGAACTAAACATAATTTTTCTGTGCCAAAAAAAATTTATTTAAGCCAAAAATTATTAATTAGAGCCAGAACAATTTAATTAGAACCAAACAATATTGTAATTAACCAAAAATATTAATTTGAGCCAAATAAAATTTCTTTAAACAAAAAAAAATTATTTAAGTCAAATAAAAGTATATTTGTCACAAAGCCAGAAAAAAAATTATTTACTTCTTATAAATAAAAATTTTATTTAGCACGGAAAAAAAAATTGTTGAACCAAATAATTCTTGGCTTGACAAAAAAGAAAACAAATAGAATGAAAATCGCAGGACTCTTTATAGAGATATGAAACGTTTTTTTCACTCTTCTCAGAATTACTTTTCGTATATATTTACGAACCAACCATTTTTGTTCATGACAGCTCAGAAATTGTTCGAAAATATATATTTTTACCCCTGCCCTCTGAAACAAAAGATAAAGGGAACTTTAAGGAAAAATTTTTCAAGAGAATAGAAAATGCTTATAGCTGAAAAATATGTGTTATATCTCGAGAGGAATTCTAATACTTTGGAATGGCATTATCCAAATAAGAAATTCTCTCTCTAAAAAGGGGGATAAAATGTGCAGCAAAACTCTTCAACTATATTTTACGAGACCAGTTTATGGATACATTGTAAATTTTGTCCTCCTATACTCAAGCAAAAATTGACTCAAATTTCACATGCATTTACTTTTGAAAATATTTTCTTGTCACACATAAATTTTGGTGGCGGGAGAGGGGAATTTTGTTATTTCCTTTCTCTTTTGTTTTCTCTCTAACAAAATTTAAACACATTCCACACGTATAATTCTGTAATTTATTTATAAGTGGCACACACTACATAATAGTAGTTTAAGTAGAAAAAGAGCAGGATGTTGCCGAGAGGGAAATGGGATGGTTCGGGTGCATGAGGCGGCCTGAAATGGTGATGGTGTCACCATACGGTTGCCGCATAACAATCATCATAAAACGATTATCATAAATACGTATTCGCTTTTTCAATCTGTTGAAACTTTTCTCAATGCCAAATCTTCTTCCCCCTGAACTCTAAATTCAAATAGTCAACTAACAATAATAGTGACTACACGGAGAAAAATTTATAGTAGTGAGTAACATAATGATGGTTAGAGTGACTATCTTTAATGCTACATATACAGACAGCTATCTAGATAGTAACCGTTACTATCAAGATTATAGCGAGTAACATCTTGATAGTACGGGGTAGCATAACAAAATTTGAATTTTTCAGAAATATGTATGTAATTAAAAATATTGAAGATAATTAAATTTTAATAAATTTTTAAATTATTAGAAAAAAATTGACAAAAATTACTTTAAAAAAAATATATTTAAAAATTTTTAATATAATATTTTAAAGCTAATTTTCAGTAATTTTCATATGAACATTTTTCTTTTGAATGTTTCGAGAATTCGAATTTATTTGCAAAATTTTCATATACAATTAAATTAAAACATTTATTAAATTCTAAACGAGTAAGCATTATTTTTGTTTTATTAATGAACTAACTACAAATTCTGTTCTAACTAAAATTGAATTTTCAAAATCTTTAGCGAAATAATAATAAAATTATTTATTTTCAACAGAATTTTACAAAATTTGAATTATTTAAAAACTACCAATTTATTAAGTTTATAATTTTTATTAACATGTTTCGAAAGTTTTAGTATCCGAAAAAACTATACAATAATAATTTTTGAAAGGTTCCTTAAAAACCCCCTTAGAAATCGAAGTTTTTATTTTATACTAAATTTGTTGGTATTTAGTTGTAATATTTAGGGGAAAAAATCGAAAAAGTTATCGTTTTTGAGAATTGGTCGAAAAACGTGGATTTTTTTGGAAAATATACAGAAATAGTCCAAAAAGTCATACATTACAATCAGAGAAAAATTATATTTAAACCGAATATAATTTCTGGAAATAAATAAAAGAGTATTTGCTTCAGAGCCAACTACGTTATTTATTTGTTTTAAATAAAAATTTTGTTCGATTTTTAAAATTTAAATACAACTTTTATTTAGTACAATTTAGTTGTCTCACAGTCAAATATATCTTTTTTTCTATACTGTTTTAGTTTTTTTTTACTTTTATTAATTGTTGAAGCAAAAAGTTAGTCAATCTGTTAATATTAATTATTTATTTTCAACAAATTTAAATTTAGAGAGGACATCGTGCAATCAAATCTGAAACATTAATAACAGAAATCCAATGTTTTCTTATTTTCAATCATAAAACAAAATATTTAAAATATCTCTCTAGTTTATAATAATAAAAAAGAATTTTTTATTAAAAAAAAACAAATTCTTCTCATTCATTTGGAAAATATTAGTCGTTGCCAAAAAATCTCAATTCACCAATCTAAGCAATTTATGAATACGCGATAACTGGGTCGATCAATAAAGTCTGCTTGGAAAAAAGAAGTTAAACATAAAATAAAACTTGCCGAGTAGAAACGTGACAACGATAATTAATCTTTTACAATATTTCCACAGTAAACATGCAAGCTGCGAAAATATAGGAAAGCGACAATAAAAAATGATCAATGAAAAACAATTAACAAAAAAACTCAACGCACGCATTAGACAGTAACAAGTGAGCGTTAAAAATGGTGATTACCAGTTCGACAGGAAATCAACATTTTGCCGAGACAGGATCGAAATTACGACGATCTAGAAGATTGTCCTCAACAAGGGGATTAGCTCCAAGAAAAGTTAAGAATTCCATTCCAGATACTCGAATAAAACCCGATCTCAATCAGAAATTGGGATTGTGTCCAATAGTTAATAAAAATGTGAATGATGAAGATAAAATGAAGCAAGTACATGATATGAATTGGGATCTCAATGAAAGGATAAGTCTAAGTAGTGGTTCGACTACTGCCATTGATGTCCATCCTAATCACGACCAACTCAATGACGATAGAAGAAAAACGAATCCCCCAACAAAATGCAGAACCAAATCCATGATTCAATCAAACGATCTCGATTTGATGAACGTGTCCGGATTTCCCGACGAAAAGAAAAATTACAAATCAGCAATCGATCCGAAAATCGTCAACAAAAGTCAGAGAGCAATCTCTGACGATGATAATAATTTACCAAAGAGAGAAAAAAACAAACAGCTCGTCATCAGCACTGCACAAAGAAGATGGATCGCTGCCAAACAAAAAGTCGACAGAACTAATGAATCAATATCAAAACGACTCGAACTCATTCACGAATTGAATCAAAAGATATTCTCCAATTGCGAAAAGCTCCATCGAAAGAATAAAAAATCCGAGACAAAAGAGTTTAAGGAGAATTTGGAGCAGGACAAAAAATTTGACGACAATTTCGGAAATTTTCAAATGTACTCAAAAGTGATGCCAAAAACAGGAAATCAAGAAAAAAACGCATTGTTTAAGCAGAAAGTCGACATTAATAAATTCACGTTCTCGAAAGATTACTGCGAGAAATTGTTGTCCAGTCAAAAAACAGAGGATCCGAAAAAATCCGAATCCAGCGATAATTTCAGTTTGGCCATAAGACCCGAATTCGTCAAGCATCAAATCGAACTTAATAATTTTGATAATAAACTCAAACCAATCGATGAAACATCGATTATCGAAAATGGGTTAGACGTAGTATCGCGTTCCGTATTTTATGTCGCGAACGATTACCGCAATAGTGAAGTCAAAGAGGAAGTCATTAGATCAGAGGATCGTCTTCAAAGTTCCCGTTTATATCCGGAGTCAGACTCCAACTTCCAAAGAGGCAGCAGCACTTATCGGAGTAGTTTTAATATCCCAAATGGATCACCCACTCGGGAACTAACACAAGAAGCGTACAATCATTTAATGTCCAAACAATTGCAGGAGTCGTTTCAAAAATCGTATCCAGAATCGTGTCAGAAATCATTTCCAGAAATAATACAAGAATCATTTGCAGAATCGTTTCCGAAACCATTCACAGAATTTGAAAGAAGTGACAGTATAGAAGAAAATGAAAATAGTAACAGAGAGACTAACAGAAATAGTAGCAGAGAAGCAAACAAAAGTAGTAGCAAAGAACCAAACAGAAATAGCAGTTACGAAGCAAACAGTAGTAGCAGCAGAGAACCAAACAGAAACAGCATTAAAAAAATAAACCTAAGTAGCAGAATAGAACCAAACAAAATTGGCAGTTACGGAGCAAACAAAAGTAGCAGCAGAGAATCAAACAAAAACAGCATTATAGAATCAAATAGAAACAGCAGCAAAGAACCAAATAAAAATAGCAGCAAAGAAACAAACAGAAGCAACAGTCGATTTTCAAATAGAAACTGCAGCAACAAACCAAATAAGGAATCAAAAGACACAATCAACATGACGAAAATATCTAGTCAGGAAGAAATTCTGGAGGATGAAATTCTAAAAAATTTGAACGACACTATCGGCAGTTTTGACACGGAGAAAAATAATGATACAGCAAGTGTAGATTCAATGGGGAAAAGTGAAAGTTTCAGTACCGATTCGATACAAAGTTTAAGTCCGATAACGAGTTCGCAAAGTGCTGTAAATACGACGCTTCAAGAAACGTTTAATTCTTCCTGGGATTCGGGAGTTAGTGTTGAAGTTGGATCTGGCAGTGGATGGGTCCGAGTACATACAGGAATTGAAAGCAGTTTAGTTTATCTCACTCTGGAAACGACTTGTACAGATGTTTGCCGAGATATGCTACTCGGTGACGAGTTGTCACTTTTCGTTCAGGTGAGAGCATTAATTCTTCTTTATTACCTTTTGGTAATAATTTTTTATTACCTTTTTCTTCCTTGAAAAACATTACTAAAGTTTCTAAACCAAACTTTGAAATTTAAATTTGGATGTTCTTAATATGTTGTTTTGGGTGTTATTGTGATCTACTTTTTTTGGGTGTTTTTAATATTAATTGAAGCATAGGCTGCAATAAGGGGACGGACGCTCTCTCCACGTATATTCAAGACAGTCAAGCTTCCAAAATTTCGAAAAAAATGAAATTCAAATTTTTAAGTTTTAAAAAGTTCTACCTTATAGGAAATAAGAAGGCGCATCTTTTTTTTCTTAAAAATTTTTTTCTAAAACAAATATTTTCTATAATATACTTGAAAAACTGAAAAATTTTGCTAATAAAAAATCATACAATTTTAAAACATAAATCATCATATCTTGGGCAAATATTGATGAATTTAATTCAAAAAAAATTCTGTACACTCGTTTGGGTCCATAGAAGACGATGACATAATAAAAATGTCAAAAAATGAAAATTTGTTTAAACATTTTTAATTGTAAATAGAGCTTTGTCACCAAAGACGTTTTCTTAACTTTGACACCAAAAAGTCTGCGAGGAATTTTAAGTTTGAACAAACTTCCAGTGAGACATTTGTTGATTATCATGTAACAAAGTTTTTTGTGAATTTTCAAAGAGATTCCTTATTTATTTACAGAAATATAAGAGTATTAACAAATACGGTGGCGCCGCCAGCTACAGCCACTATGCGTAGATACTCAACATAACAGCTGATAATAAAGAATTTTACTTTACAGAACATATAAACTTATATTTATAATAATATTTATTTATATACATAAATAATAAATAAATTTATTTCATATAAATTATATATTTACTTATAAGAAAATGTTTTAAATATAGGAACATTGAAATGATAATTCGGCATTTGTTGATTCATTCAAAATTTTATTTTCACAAATAAGTTTTGTTATTGTTCCTTTATATGTAAATTAAGTGTATAAATGTCTGTGTATGAAACGTTTACAAATTTTTACATATTTTTATTTGTGATTGAGTTGTAAGCAGTTAAAATATTTCTGTTTCATAGAATATTTCTCAATATCTTTCGATTTTTTTTCCGAGAATATTGTCAGTGTTTTTTTTCATGGTTGCCACAAAAGGCTGAAAAAGGGTTGCAGATCCAACTAATTGGAAAATAAATGTTAGGAAGTGTTCTAGAAACAAGGTAATACTATTATTATTTAGATAGTGTAGATAGTTTATTGTATTGTTGTATTGTTTAACCGTATGTAAATGGTAAAAATTCAATTCGAAATAGTTGAAAGTTTAACTTTATACTATTTAAGTGTCTATTAAGTGTCATTTCAATGTTCCTATATTTAAAACATTTTCTTATAAGTAAATATATAATTTATATAAAATAAATGTATTTATTATTTATGTATATAAATAAATATTATTATAAATATAAGTTTATATGTTCTGTAAAGTAAAATCCTTTATTATCAGCTGTTATGCTGAGTATCTACGCATAGTGGCTGTAGCTGGCGGCGCCACCGTATTTGTTAATACTCTTATATTTCTGTAAATAAATGTGGACGTCCACATGAAAAGGGCCCATTTTGTCGGTTCTAGTTTTCGAGTTATTTGCAATTTAATAATTTTTTGAGAAAAACCTTAATTTTTTTTTATTTTTTATTATTAATCTACATGTTTTGAGAAGTCAAATCATGAGGTTTTCATTAATTTATCGTTAATTTAAGTGTTTAACTTTATTAGTTCTTTAGAAAAGGAAAAGGGCCTATTTTGTCGGTCCTTTGCAAAAATATTTTGTATTTTTGAAATGGAGGGTCAAAAAAATTAAAACCTCTTGATTTGTCATCTTTAAAGTACTCTGAACTCAAAACAATTATTATCTGAATAACTTCCGAGAAGAACCAGAGATATTAATGTTAGAGTCATTGATTACGTAGTCGTAGATGTAAAAAATGTCGATATTTCGTTAAAATTTCATAATAAAACCTGTTAAAATTTTTTAAATAAGTTTAATTTCTATTCTTTACCTTCAAATGACACAATAAAATTGTTCCCAATCATTAATCTTGTACAAACATGGTTTATTAATAAGAAAATCGCCTTTTTTAGAAAAGGGCCCATTTTGTCGGTTTTATGTATTTTCAAACAGAAAGGGGGGGGGTGGTTTTAAAAATTTGAAACCTATTCGTTTTTCATCTTTATGGTGCCCTGGACAGAAAACAATTATTATCTGAATAACTTCCGAGAAGAACCAAAAATATTGATGTTAGAGTCTTTGATTACGTAGTCGTAGAAGTGAAAATTTCGATATTTCGGCAAATTATTCATAATAGACTTTTAAAAAATTTTAAATAAGTTTAATTTTTATTCTTTATCTTCAAATGACACAATAAAATCGTTTCCAATCATAAACCTTGTAAAAAAATGGTTTATTAATAATAAAATTGTCTTTTTTAGAAAAGGGCCCATTTTGTCGGTTTTAAATGTATTTTCAAACAGAAAGGGGGGGGGTGGTTTTAAAAATTTGAAACCTATTGGTTTTTCATCTTTAAGGTGCCCTGGACTGAAAACAATTATTATCTGAATAACTTTTCAGAAGAACCGGAGATATCACAATTAATAGGTATCACAATCTTTAATTCCGTTTTTCTCGAAATGAGGTATTTGTCACTATAAACTTTGAAATTCTGTAACTCATCGAATTTTTGACCAAAAAAGTTGTATGACCACTCAAAATTTTCGTAATTTTGAAAGGAATTCGCCCATATAGATAAGTCCAATAGTGCCAAAATGGGCCCTTTTCATGTGGACGTCGACAAATAAGGAATCTCCTTGAAAATTTACAGAAAACTTTGTTACATGATAATCAACAAATGTCTCACTGGAAGTTTGTTCAAACTTAAAATTCCTCGCAGACTTTTTGTTGTCAAAGTTAAGAAAACGTCTTTGGTGACAAAGCTCTGTTTACAATTAAAAATGTTTAAACAAATTTTCATTTTTTGAAATTTTTATTATGCCATCGTCTTCTATGGACCCAAACGAGTGTACAGAATTTTTTTTTAATTAAATTCATCAATATTTGCCCAAGATATGATGATTTATGTTTTAAATTGAATGATTTTTTATTAGCAAAATTTTTCAGTTTTTCAAGTATATTATGGAAAATATTTGTTTTAGAAAAAAATTTGTAAGGAAAAAAAGATGCGCCTTCTTATTTCCTATAAGGTAGAACTGTTTAAAATTTAAAAATTTGAATTTCATTTTTTTCGAAATTTTGGAGGCTTGACTGGCTTGAATATACGTGGAGAGAGCGTCCGTCCCCTTATTGCAGCCAATGCTTCAATTTTGTTAATATACAAAAGAGCCGCTGTATCGTAGAACAGCACGTATATTTTTCTCGGCCGAAATCTAAGTCCCCTTGACACTAAAACTTAAACTTCAGAATTTAAACATTTCTAATACATATCCTTATAAAAAATTTTATTGCTCATCTTTTTTTCTTGTGAAATTTTTTCCATCTATTATCGTTTTCGAAAAAATTAGGAAAAACTGTAAATTTAATGATATAATACGTCTTAAGATGTTCTACGAATGTTAAAAAAAGAAAAAAGTTTTTTTCTTTATGAACAAAATTATTATTAATTTTTTTCTTTATTAATGTAAAAAACATTAACTACAATCTTCATGGCTCTCGTTTAACGGGCGAATTTTGAGTAACAGTGATCTTCTAGTGAGAAAGTTGTTCATTAGGGCCCAAAAATGTTTGAAATCAGAAGTTTCATTTTTAGTGTCCAAGGGACTTAGATTTCGGCCGAGAAAAATTTACGTACACTTCTACTGCCAACAAATGAAATTCTCTCTCTATTGATTTTTAAACCATTCCAAAAATTGCTATGAGAAATATTATTTCTAATTTCACATTCACACAATTCACATAATTACAAATATGGAACAAAAAAATATAAACCACTTCTTGGTTGTTTAATTTATTTCTTAAATAAATGGAGACATTATAATCGAAAAGTCAGAAAGGGAAAATAGCTAAAGGCATTATGGTAATTCTAGAGTAAATGTTGAGTTAAATCGGAATTATTAATTTGAGTTCCTTTTTTCGTGACTGCTCTCATAGCTCCGAAAGAGAGAGAGAGAGAGAGAGAGAGAGAGAGAGAGAGAGAGAGAGAGAGAGAGAGAGAGCTTTAATGACTCGAGAACTTTATAATAAGATGGTTCTTTTCATAATTTTTTCGCGACATCTTTTGATGAATATTTAAAGAGACTAATGAGTTTTTCAGATTTAAGGATTAAATTTAATGATGCTTTTGGTTAGAAAAAGAAGAAAATCTTACATTTTAAACGAGTTTTTAAATAAAGTAGGGAAAATTTGCTTTTTTTTTCTTTAAAAATTTTCTATTTTCTTCAAATGGAAAACAAAAATTTTAAGTATCAAACTAATAATATTGAAGTATTTTTTTAAAATTCGTTCATTTGGAAATGAGCAAAGAAAATAAAATTTGTCCTTTGAGAATCAGAGGCGATATAACAGATAAGCACTTCAGCAATGAGAATAAAAATCTGTATATTCGTATATTTGGGAACTGATTGTATTATTATTTATTCGTGAGAGATTTCTGATTATCAGCGGATATAGATGAAGCCCTTAATGTTAGCGGAAGGACAAAATAGCGTTAACTCGATTACCGAAAATCTAATCAGAATATAGAAAATTCTCGAGAGAGTATTCTCTATTTTTTTGCAATTGGATATTGAAGATCGAAAAGTTTCATAAAAACGTGATACAAGCTGGAAAAGCGATGAACAAGGAAAAATACTTGATGCGAAAAAGGAAAATGACTAGAAATGTTGGCGGAAATGTCGCGAACATGGACATTAATGATGTCTGAAAATCTGATAAATTCTATAGCTAAATATAATGGAGAAATTCATTTTTTAGTAAAGAAAAATTTCTTTCTATTTGAAAAAATTCTTTTTGCTGAATCAAATTTGTTTAATAGAATTAATTTACGAATTAACTTTAATTTAACGAATAAACTGTAATCAGAAAAAATGGAAATCGAATAGTAATTTCCAAAAAGAGGGTCTCACAAAAAGCATCTATAGTTATTATTTCTCAGAATGCGCAAGTATAGTTTGAGTCCGTCAATATTTCAGATGTCTACTCACATTACATACGATTTTCCAATATCGAATAGGCAACCATTCTTTCTACATATCTCACAAAAACCAAGAAGATATCACTAAGGCCAAAACCCTCAGGGTCTTGGCCCATCGATCTGTCTGTGGAGAAAAAGAAATCCTCGAACACACTGGAAAATGTTGCCCGATAACGAACAAACAACTCTCCTTGCATTCAATAACGACTCAACTGTAGGTAGGAAAACACATTCCCAGGAATCGACGAGGAGTATGCCACAAATGAGATTCATCCTTCATTTTTCTCTTAACTTTTTTTTCCAAAAAAAGGAAGAAAAAAGCAAAGACGAAAAACTTTAAGAGTCAGAAAATTTTTAATTATTTATTAATGAAATTTTCATTTCTAGCCAAAATATACACACAAAAAATGCTATCGAATCAATGGCATATTAATTTGTAGCAATAAACGGTATATTCAATATCGTTCGAACACAAATACTCTTAGTTGGGCACTAGAAAATTTAAATTTACAAATAGTACAAATCAAAAATAAGTATTCTAAACAATTATAATCAAAATCTTTAAAACACCGAAAAAAAAATAATTTCAATTTTAGACTATTCCTCTTCTTTTGCAGCATTTTTTCCTCTTATATATGGGCACTAAAGTTTTCATTTCTAATTGAAAGGATTTTCCTCTTTTATATTTTCCTTTAAATGTCATTTTTGAAACAGTTTGAAGCTACGTTCAGAAAAACAAAAAACAACTTAAAAATCTTTTTTCTAGCATAAATTTGTTTCAATTTGAGAGGAATAATTTCAATCAAAGAAGAAAGGTTAAAATTAATCGTTTGGTTAAAAAACTTTCAAATATAAACGAAAATTCCTCTTTTTTGTAAATGAATATTCGTATATTAAAAAAAAATGTAAAAATAATTGATAAGCGGAATTTTCTTCTCACTTTGAGATTTTATTTTTTTCGGTGAATGATTTAATTATTTTAAAAAAATAATGGAAATTCAATTATTTTGAATATCTAGTATTTTTATAAAATTTCGCAAAAAAATCCAATTATTTAAAAAGAATTTATATAAAATTCAATTATTTTCATAAATAATAAAACTCCTCAAAGAATTTCAATTATTTCTAATACTGTTTAAAATTAATCCAACAAGAAATTAAATTATTTTCTCAAATAAAATTTTCCACGAAAAATTAATAATTTAAAATAAAATTTTCATTATATTTATTGTATTTAAAAAAAGTTAATTGTTTAAAACAATGTTTATAAAATTCTTATAAAGAATTCACTTATTTCAGAAAACAGCAACATTTTATTTAAACAGTTTAATAAACTTTTTTGTCAATAATTCAATTATTTTTATAGATAATAAAACCTTTTTCACGAATTTAATTTTGTTTTAAATTAATTTCAAAGGAATTTTTTATCCTTTTTAAACATTCGAATAGAATTTTTTACAAAAAGTTAATTATTTGAAATTTTAAAATTAATAAAAAAAATTTATATTTTAATTATATTTAATACAATTTTACAGAAATTTCTTGAAAAATTTAATTAACTTTAAAAATTTAGTTTCTATTGTTACGTCTCAGAAATAATACTAAAAATAATTTAAATTTATATATTCAATTTATCAGACATCGGTGATTCAATCTGATTTATTCACAGAGCGGAAAGCTCTGATATTAAGGAACAGATCTTAAGAAAGTGTAACTGACAAATTAAAGTTAAATTACTAAAGTATTTATTTGAATCCTTTACAATTAGAATCAGAAAGAAAGAGTAGATCCAGATGTCTTCAAGGACACTGAAACAAAATTATAACTTGTAGAACGAATCGAGAATTTAAATGGAGACAAAATTTTAGTATATTAGTTACTTACCTTTTAAAATTATTATGAGAGTCGTAGTCCCAGCAAGCGATACCTCCTCCTCTAAATTGTTTTCGGGCCAGCCAAAGCGAATAGTCCGGAGTCCAGATGTCGAATGGAAATTAGGTGTGCACCCCCGAGCTTAAGAGTGATCGAATTATTTATATAAAGTCGAGGTCGATGTAATGCAGTCCTTAAAAAATTAAAAAAGTGCCTCGTGGTAGAAATTATCTTTTTGAGTGAATACGACTTAGTTAAGTTCGTCGCGCTTGCTGGACTGATACGAAGAAGACACGTTCGGGTAGAAACATGTTAACGATTTCTTTACTAGTAAAGTTGACGGCGTTTCCTGGACTACCGAATTTAGCAAGGGTGGCACCTTTCATACCTCGGCTTTCAATGGAAAGAAATGCTATTGCCATCCACTTTTATTATCTTATTATCAGTTTTACATTCCAGTAATTATATTATTTACATAAATAACAAAATTATTCCTATAAATTCAATTATTTTGAAGCATTTTAATACAATTCTTTGCAAAATTTAATTATTTCGATAAATAACAATACTTATCACAAGGATTCAATTATTTTTAAAAGTAGAATTTATTTTTTTGAAAATTCAATTATTTTCATAAATAAAGTGTTTTTTAGAAGTTCAATTATTTAAAAAAAGATTTAATAAAAGCCACATAGACATTTAAATAATGTATTTCCAAAAATTTTAATAGATTAGGGGAAACTGGAGCGTAATGGATCAGGGGCGTAATGGATCACTTCAATTTATTAAATTTCAATTTATTTCGGTTTTTGATCAAAATAATGTACTTGTTACACTGTAAATTTAAACATTTGTTCTTAAATAACAATTGCTAATTTTTGTTTAATACTTACGGTATTGATAAAAAATAACAAAATTTTCTACAAACACTTCCCGAGCGTAATGGATCACTTTGCTTATTTTATTAAGAAAAACCTATTATATTTAAAATATTACTAAAATAATCCTGTAAAGTTTAATTTCATGTAGTTTATATATTAATAAATACCAATGATAACCTTTTATAAAAAAATAATTGGAGAATAGATTTTTTAAGGAAATGGATTTTGTATTTCGCTACAACTTTTAAAAATTTGAAAATTGCATAAAAATCTTTCAAGTTTAAATGAAATATGTTCCATTTTCAATATTCTTTGTTATAAATATACAATAAAAACCAAAATTGTCAATACCGTAATAATATTTGATGATCTAAATTATAATTTCATTGCTGATCCATTACGCCCTGGCCCGAGGCGAAATTCCTCACCTTGCATTTCTCCAAAAACATTGTTCTAGAAAAAAAAGTATAAGTGATACTCGGAAAAAATATTGTGCTTAATTTACATGAAGCGTTGATGTACTTTTTGCTAGACACTATTTGTTGTATTAATCGTTCGTGAAGCAAGAGATTCTTTCATGAAAACATGTATTCATTACATGAATTTACTTCACTGTAAAAAAAAGGAGTTAAATTTTAACTCCCCAGGGAGTCTATAAAAGTCGCACCCAATTTGGGAGTTAATGCCAGGGGAGTTAAATAAAAGGAGTTAAAATTTAACTCCCAAATGCTAACTCCCCATGGAAAAAATAACTCCCGCGGGTGTTAAATGAAGGGAGTTAAAAATTGACTCTCTTTTGGAGTTAATTTTTAACTCTAAAAATTTAACTCCCTACTCCCGAGTCCGTTAACTCCCTAAATTTTTTACAGTGTTGTTGCCAGAATAGAAAAAGATATATATACTAATTTTGTTCGATCATTATACTTAAAACGTTCAAAACACATGAAAGAAATGCTCTTTACATTCATATGTAAAATTTGCTTGAAATCTATGCGCTTTTCGGTTGGATTTCTTGTAAATGGGACTGGGACCCGTGACGCATACGCACTTTATTAGTATCTCAATTACAAGAAGTCCATCCGAAAAGCGCATGGATTTCGAGCAAATTTCATATTGAGTGGTGGGGAGCATTTATAGCATAGTTTTAAGGAAATCGTGGTATATGTTCTAACCTTTTTTAACATTAAAGTAAGTGATGCTCTAAGCGCATGAATTTGTACTTTAAGAGCACGTTTCACATGATGCAATTTTCAGACGACATATGCTTGTATGATATTAGCACACTTTTTTCCGTGTATTAGGGCGTACTTTTTTTAATTGAAAGCTGAGATGTTAAGCTAAGTTTTTCACATTATGAAATTTGTATTAAAGCAAGAATAACGAAGATAAGCAACAAAAATTGAAAAGTGATTTTTAAAAACTTTTCGCAATTCAATGATTTTTAATATTTAAGTACTATTTTCATAATATATCCAAACGGAATTCAATTATTTAAAATAGTTTTTGTAAAAATCTTCGTAAGAAATCAATTCTTTTTGTTGATTTATTGATTTTATTTATTCTCCTCCCCTAGGAGAGTGACGTAGTTTGTGAACGTCCCCTAAACAAATATGATCTTCACGTCCTAACGCAAAAATTAAATTTGTATTATATTTCTTAAACGTCTCCGATTCTAAAACTGTTTTTTTAAATGAGCCTGAATTAAAAAAATGTTATTAATTAAACTCGCTCTGCGCACATTGGCATTTTTTACAATTTCATGTTTAAAATGGTCTAAAACCTACTATCGGATATTGATGGTCTTGGTCTTAAAATTAAAGGAGATAAAATTACCAAGAGATGCCTTTAAACTGATTTTTGAATTTGTCATTGTTTATACATTTTAGTAACTTAAAGTTAACAATTTACAGTATTTTTAGAAAAAATCATGTTTACTTTTTTATTTTCTCATTGCACATAATCGAAATGAATTTAAATTAGTCTAGTATGACCACTAGATAAGTAATAATGCACTCACAAAACATTCTATTCCAGTAAAAAGGAATTCTTTTAACTATAAGCGGATTTTCCTTTTAATATTTGCATCTAAGAGGAATTCCTTTCCTATTAGAAGGAAATTTCTTTAAATTATATCCTTTAATTATTAAAAGATTTTTTGTTTACTATTAAAAAGAAAAATGATATCACTTTAATTATAAAAATAATTATTTCATTATTTCAGACTCAAAATTATAAAATATTTTAAATTTAATTTAGTTTAAAATAAAATAATAATAGCACAAGCCTATAAATAACATATTGATAGGCAAGTAAAATATATAAAAATAAGAACTTAATTTCTTTCACCATAATTTCCATATATAACCTTTTATCAATTTTTTAATTTTAAAAACTTATGAATTCAATTCTGCATTTTATAATAAAATAAATTATAGTTTTCAAATACATAAACAATTACTATAATTATCCAAAATTGTTAATATTTTATTTAAATTTTAAATATTTTGAATATTATTTTAATCATTACACGGAAAAACTTTTTTCAATAGTCATTACTAAACTTATTCAAGAACTCAGGATATGGAAATAATACAAGAAATGCTACAAAACCATAGATTGAAACATTATTTTAAGCTGTTCGGGGATAACTGTAGTAAATTTCTGGACTACTTGTTGAATTTTCTTGAAAAAGTCCTGAACTGGTTTAAGAATAGAAAAATGTAAAATTAGCGAAAAAAATTTGCCCGCGTGAGTAGTCGAACTTAAGACCTCGAGACTCAAGATCGCTCCGCCTTATGCCACTCGGCTGCAGGGACGCGTTACGATACTTTAGTTTTAGATCGTTTTAAAGCGTTTAAAGCCAAGTGGCGCTGTATACCTATTGGTTAGGCTACGTCTTCTTTCTTAAATAGTTCGAGACTTTTTCAGCGCGCAGTGACTGAAGAACTCAGTCGCAGCGTCAAGAACAATAATTTCCAAGCCATTAGAAAGACACCTGAAAATTCTTTAATGAATATTGAACTTTTCTAAAACAAGTTCTAAATTTTTCCCATATCCTGAGTTCTTTAATAAATTTAGTAATGACTCTTGAAAAAAGTTTTTCCGTGTAAATTTATCTAATATAATTTGATAATAAATGTCACATCCATATTAAAAAGGGCCATTTTAGCACTATTGGACTTGTCTGTATGCACAGAAAAAAACTGAACTCAAAATGTGTCAGAAAAGTGACTCATTATGAGCTGCAACAAAAATGAACCTTGTAGATGGCGCCACGTTCTATGTCATTTAACACAGACTCATTATGAGTTGCAACAAAAATGAGTCCAAGTTTTTCTGTGTGAGCGTACCTATTCATTGCAAAATTTGGAAAGTTTTGAGTGCTCTTACAACATTTTTGATTAAAAATTCGCTGAGTTACAGAATTTTAAAGTTAAGAATGCAAAAACCCTCATTTTGAGAAAAACGGAATTAAACATTGCAATAGGGGAGACCGGGGCTAAACCGGACGGATTTGGTCTTTGACCAGAAAACACATACAAAAACATACTTTTTGCTAAAGTGTAATATACCGTTTTGAAGCTTGTACTTTCACCTACAAATCGCACTTGTTCGATTTAAAAAAAGTACAATACACTGTAAAAAAAGGAGTTAAATTTTAACTCCCTAGGGGAGTCTATAAAAGTCGCACCCATTAGGGAGTCAATGCCAGGGGAGTTAAATAAAAGGAGTTAAAATTTAACTCCCAAATGCTAACTCCCCATGGAAAAAATAACTCGCGCGGGTGTTAAATGAAAGGAGTTAAAAATTAACTCTCTTTTGGAGTCAATTTTTAACTCTAAAAATTTAACTCCTGACTCCCGAGTCCGTTGACTCCCTAAATTTTTTACAGTGTAGCTTTAGAGATATATTGCTTCGAAGGTGACTACCTCAAAAACGAAAATCCGAAAATTGGTGGGGCTAAATCGGACACAACCAATTAATTAAAGAATGAGATACAAATTTTCTTTTTTTTGGTAAATAAGTCAAATCAATTCTTCTTTTATTTATTTGTAGATAGTTCTATACAAAGAATATAATATAATATATAAAATTGGTAATAATTATAATATAAAATGAATTACAGTTTTCAGGCTTGTCTGTTTGTAGCAACTCGCTAGCGAATTCGAGTTTTAAAATAAATTCTTTATTTATTTCTTAATATATTTTTTCTTCTTAATGTTTTTTATTAAACTTTTTTCTACTAAACTCAGTACACCTTGAGCTAAAAGAAAAATGGCCGTATGATATTTGCACTTTAATTTTAACGATAAAAACCCAAAAAAATAAAGAAAAATTTTTTTTTACTTTTACCTCAAGAAATAAAAAAAATAATATTGTTTAGCACACATTCATAATTCACCTTATATGTATACGTCTTAGAATTAACACAAATTTATGAAATAAATATTTAACACTCGGGGGACGCGAACACCTAACACTAACGCATACGCACATCAGATATTTTATTTAATTAAAAATACAATTTTACTTGCTCGTCAAGAACTATTCACTTTTTTTTATTTATGACATTTATATGTTATTAGTAATTCATATAAAATTAACAAACAATAAATTATAACATTAAAATGCAAGCATTCCCACATAGCACAATATCGTGCTGTAAGTTTCTGGTGTATCTTATACGATAGGCTTGTAAGGTTACGCGGTATTTTTGTGGTAGACATAAGGTGAACTAAGAATTTCCGCCCTGATAGTAAGCTTACAAGTAAAGGTCAAGGTAAGCTTACATGTAACGGTCAATGTAAGCTTACAGGGAGAAAATTTATTCCTGAAAATTTACTGAACTTTGTTCGGTAAAACTGGGATGAAGTGTCCTGTTTTAAGGAACAGGACTGTAAAAGCAATTGCATTGAAAAATAATGTAAAAAGAATAAATCTTATGGTACATGTATTAGCCGTTCACTTACAGTTCGGTAAAACGTAGGGTAAATGTACACTATACTTAGTTTTATTGAAAGTTCGGTAAAACGTAAGGCACAGTGTTCGGTGAAACTTATATTTATTGTATAGTTCAGTAAAACGTAGGGTAAGTGTTCACTATACTTATTTTTATTGAAAGTTCAGTAAAACGTAAGGTACAATGTTCGGTAAAATTTATATTCATTGAATTAGTGAATAGTTCGGTAAAACTTGAAGAATAAAAAATAAAAAATAATGTCATTGCAGTAGTGCTACAGTAATACTGCCGTAAATCTCATTTTACCTACTTTAATCGCTACCTAAACCCCCTACAATTATTCACGAACAAATACTTATTCATTACACCTGCCTTCAAATTAATAAACAATAGTTGTATAAAATAAAAGAATCATCCATATTAAATCCACGTTACTGAATAATTTCTAACTATATTTAAGGTCAATTTATGAAATAGTTTCAAATTATATTTTTATTGTTATAAAGAAAAATGTTTAAATTTGTATTTTATGTAATAAAACAATAGTTTATTAAAATTCTTATTATTTCCAAATTTTTATCAAAAAAGATTAAAATAATCTATCTAGTGTCAAACACAAAAAATTGTTTTCCCTGACTTACGTAACTAGAGCAACTTAAGTAATTAATGTAAGTTACGCAACCAGAGTATATTTCGTAACTATAGTAACTTACATAATTAAAGGAAACTACTATAATTAAATAACCAGACTAAATAACGTAGCTACAGTAAATTATGTAAATGGTCAAACTTACGTAAGTTTTTTTAATTGCATAAGGTGTTATAGTTACGTAAGTTATGCAACTTTAATCATTTGTATAAGTTACATAAGTTTCATCATTTACGTAACTTGCGTAAGTTATTCTAGTTACGTAACTTATGTAAGTTTGATCTTTTACATAAATTACATACGTAAGTTACGTAAAATTGATTATTTACGTAAGTTACGTAAACTTGCTAAATTACGCAAGTTGTACCATTTACGTAAGTTATTGTAGTTACGTAACTCACGTAAGTTGTATCCTTGACGTAAGTTACTGTAGTTACGTTATTTACTCTGGTTACGTAACATACGTAAATTACTGCAATTATGTAAATTACTATAGCTACGTAATTTACTCGGGTAACGTAAGTTACATTAATTACTTACGTTGCTCTTGTTAGATCACAATTTTTCTGTGATTGTTACTAAATTATTATGTTTTTCAATCTTTTGTTTCAAGTTGACAAGAAACTTAATAGTTTCAAATACTTTTGTTTTTGGATTATTTAAGAACTAAAACGAAAGTAATTTTCTATTTAATTTCGTTTCAGAAGCGATTTCTCCTATAAATGAAATTATTAATTATTAGTTAATGAGTACAAATAGGTTAGAAACAACTAACTATTAACGTCAAAGTTCCTTTTACTACGGGGCATTTAAAACAAGTTGTTCATTTCTTGACCATTTCGCTTCCTCAAAATACTAAAAACAAATTGCTTAATTTCATTTTAATATGTTAAGGTAATATTTCAAAAAACGCAAAATTTGAATTTTTGTGAAAAAGAAAAATATTGATTAATTTTATAAATTTTGATGAAATGTGCACTTTGTATATATCAATCGATTCGTTTTCTTGTAAGGAATGTAATTTTAAGAATAATTTATGAAAATATTAAGAAATAAAAAAGTTATTTAAAAAAAAAAAAAATTTTTTTAATTTTGAAAAAATTGTATAAAAACTGCAATAAACCTGCAAAATTTCAGGACAATCCATTAAAATTTGTTTGAGATAATTTGTACACAATTTTTTGTGACATACACACATACATCTGGACATTTGCTCAGAATTTAATATACCCCAGTAGCACAAAATGTTCCAGCAACATTGACAACATTGAGGCAAACATTGGTAATGTTGAGACAATGTTTTCAATATTGCTGTATTATAACGTGCTACTGGGGTACATATATCCTAGATGAAAATGAGTCCATATAACCATGTTTTGAAAAATTAAAAATCGTCACGAATGCAAAGCTTCCTTATGAGGAAGCAAAAGTATTTCAATCCTGAAAACTAACAATTCAGGCAAGTCAAGGAAGTTATAACGAACTGTTCCTGAAAACTATCACTCTAGTCAAGTCAAGAAAGTTTTACCGAACTGTTCCTGAAACGTTAGTGACCATCAAGGAGGTATTCAAAAGAAACGTTAAAATTTTATTTAATTTTTATTAAACGTTCAGTTTCAATTTTGTTTTAACTTTTACAGTACTAGCTTGTAAGGAGTAAAGATATGACATTAAATTTTGAGTAATATTCCTGAAAAAATAATTTAAAAATTATTAAAAATTACTGTTATGCCACTATATCCCAACTTTACTGAAGAATTCGGTAAAATATAAGGAACAAATTTTCTCCGTGTACATGTAAAGTCTAAGGTAAGCTTACATGTAAAGCTTGAGGTAAGCTTATATGGTAAGACTGTGGTAAGGTTATTATTTAGTTGTAAGGTTGTTGTAGGGCTGAGGTAAGTTTACAAACTAATTAATTAATTAATTAATTAATATTAAAATAAAAAAATTAACTCCATTGCCCTGCTCTATTTTTGAAACCTAACATGAAGCAGAAAATTTTGAAAACAAATTTAGTGGGACTGGGATTCGATCCCGAGGTCAACGCGCATAAACCTAACATCCTAACTAACTGAGCAAAGTGGAGAACTGACAGAAAGAAATTAAATTTTGCCTTTAAGGACTTTCTCATCTTCTTGGTACACCTTAAAGGCAAAATTTAATTTCTTTCTGTCAGTTCTCCACTTAGCTCAGTTAGTTAGGATGTTAGGTTTATGCGCATTGACCTCGGGTTCGAATCCCAGTCCCACTAAATTTGTTTTCAAAATTTTCTGCTTCATGTTAGGTTTCAAAAATAGAGCAGGGCAATGGAGTTAATTTTTTTATTTTAATATTAATTAATTAATTAATTAATTAGTTTGTAAACTTACCTCAGCCCTACAACAACCTTACAACTAAATAATATTACCACAGTCTTACCATATAACCTTACCACAGTCTTACCATATAAGCTTACCTCAAGCTTTACATGTAAGCTTACCTTGACCTTTACATGTAACCTTACCTTGACGGATACATGTAAGCTTACCTTGACCTTTACTTGTAAGCTTACTATCAGGGCGGAACTTCTTAGTTCATCTTATGTCTACCACAAAAATACCGCGTAACCTTACAAGCCTATCGTATAAGATACACCAGAAACTTACAGCACGATATTGTGCTATGTGGGTTATTATAACGGTACAACACTTAAGCACATAGTTATTAAAATACTAAAAAAATTGTATTCCACTTGTGTAAAATTTCAGGATTTTTAGGTTAGCTATAAAGTTTGAACAAATTAAATTATCCAATATATAATTGCTTAATTTTAATTATCTGTTTCGATTTACTCGATGAAAGCGGCAAATGTGAAATACGCAAAAAAGATATTTTTTGCAAAAAAAATAACTACGATTAACGAATATAAAAATCGTTTTACGAAATAATAATCATGAATCACAAAAGACATAGAGCTAAATACTGTCAAAAAACAAATAGACGCATGCGCAGTTCAGAAAATTTCAAAATAACTAATTATCCTAGTTGATTTGAACCAGGGAATGCAGAGTTACTTTTACAAAGTTTCAAATTATGGAATTGATCAGGGGAACTGGTTGAATTTACTGGGAATCCTTATTAACTTTACTAGGTTAAAATTAACCCTGGTTATATAGTTAATAATACCATAAAGATTTTTTTCAGTGTACAACACACATGAGGGTAAAGCGGACTTGAACCACAAGTTATATAGGATAACCTTCAAGGTGAGCTGCTCGGATAGCGCTTTATGCACTTTACAGGGTTAATTTATATATTCTATATTTCATTATATATTTGAAGAAACTAATTTCTACTTAAGATAAATTCTTTTGAATTAAATTATACGATATTGGGATAATTCGAAAATTTCTCAATTAAATAACAAATTCAAAAATTGAATTAATATTTTATTTCACCTAAAGTCGTTGCGGCCTACTTTTAGAAACATCTCATAATTTGTACAAATAATAAATGTATTAATTATTATTAATCAGTAATACATTTTTTAATATTTATACAGTTCTTAGAAAAATTTAATTGAAATATGGTGACTTTCAAAATTTCATAGGTAAGTTTTAAAATTAATTTTTATCTATTATTTTGGGTATATCTACGTAATTAACAATTTATACAAGTAAATTAACACATTTTTAACAAATATCAATCAAGAAATTTGTTTTATCTAAATTTTTTACATCCTTTTTTATTAAATTTTCATATCTGTCAAACTAACCTTTTTTCTGTGCAACTTAATTTAAAAATTATAATTATAACTTTAATTAAAACATTTTTTGAAAATAATTATCGAAAGTGAATTCTATAGACATTAAACATTACACAGGCCAACAAAATTTTGTGGCCTAACCAATAGAAGCTGATTTTTATAGGATTTTGTCCATAGAATACGAATTTGACCTTGAAAATATTGGATTGGCTCCAGTTTTTAATCAATTTACGTTTCATTATACAAAATATGCATTTTTGGCATTTTTTGAATGATTGTACAACAATACACAGAAACAGTAAATTTGTCCGCATAACACCAATTGAAAGCTTAAACACTGCTCTTGAATATCCAAAAACAAAAAATGTAATTTATGTACACTTTAACCTATAATGTCCAAAAAAACATACGCTGTTCCATAAACGTATTAAAATTAATATTACTTTTGACCATGTAAGTTAAGATAATTCAAGTAAAAATTAGTGTCTCTGACGTTTTTATAATCGCTAGTTACAAATCTGCTATGAAATATAAAAATTACAAGTGGCGGACCAAATTTTTAAAGATAATTTACGCTTTTTATGATAAAAATTTAAAATTTAAAAAAAATTCTGCCATATTGGATTCGCCATTTTGAATATTAAAATCTAAATACAGATCAGTAAGCAGCGACCATAAAAACCCCTAGAGAGACTAATTGTTATTTAAATTACCTTACATGGTCAAAAGTACTGTTGTTTTCAATATGCTTGTGGAACAGCGAATGTCTCTTTTGACATTACAGGTTAAAGTGTACATAAATTACATTTTTTGTTTTTAGATATTGAAGAGCAGTGTTTAAACTTTCATTTTGTGCTATGCGGACAGATTTACTGATTCGGTGTATTGTTGTACATTCATTCAAAAAATGCTAAAAATGCATATTTTGTATATTGAAACGTAAATTGATTAAAAACTAGAGCCAATCCAATATTTTCAAGGTCAGATTCGTATTCTACGGACAAAATCCTGTAAGAATCGGCAGTAATATTTTAGGCAACATGCAGTTGATTAAAATTTGTCGGCCTGTGTTATTTGTACAAATTATGAGATTTTTCTAAAAGTAGGCCGCAACGACTTTAGCTGAAATAAAATATTAATTTAATTTTTGAATTTGTTATTTAATTGAGAAATGTTCGAATTATCCAAATACCGTATAATTTAATTCAAAAGAGTTTATCTTAAGTAAAAATTAGTTTCCTCAAAGATATAATGAAATATACTCTCTAAATTGGAATTAGTAGAATTTTTACTATTTAAATTAGTAGTTTAATATTTTACTAATGAAATAGTAGTTTTATGAAATATGACTAATAAATTAGTAGAATGTCGACGTAAAAATATAACTAATTCATATTAGTAAGAATTTTTACTTTTTTGATTTGTAGTTTTTACTATTTGAATTAGTACAAGTCAGGTGACGCGAAGGAGCGCTTTTAGCGTTCACTTTCGGTAACACTAAACGGCCATTTGCTTCCTGTTGTGTAGTGTCAAAGGTTTTTCCTGAGCAAGCTGCAATCTTTTCCCAAGATTTTAAACTTCAAAAAATATTTATACAAACAACAAGTGCGTTAAGTGATATTGAAATCATCGTTCATCACTTTCTTAGAACTGGGAAAGTGTGTACACATTCTCTTCATTTTCTTTTATTGTTTGTATATATATCTTTAGACGCTGGTATTTTCATCATTGCATGCTGGAATGATGAAAACGTGCATACAAAAAATATGTATTAACTACATTTTTATGGTGTAAATTATTTATTGTATTATATATACTGTCGATAAAATAGTTAACATACACTCGGGTCGCAAAGTTTCAGTACATTTTGACTGTTTACTTGTAAATGCTCGCTCCACTTCAAATTCAAATATTTCTGTAAAAATAGATGCAACAGCTATCAAACAAGGATCATTTTAAAGCTCAATAAATTTAGAGTCAAATAGGCAAAAAAAATAACCAATTTAATATTGTAAATTTGAAAATATAATTCTTTAAAGTTAGAGATTTTTTATGAAAATTGCGATTTCGGAATCTGGAGTTCAAGCGAACGCCAATTGAAGAAATTTTTTTTAAGACTTGACAGTTGTACAATAACAAGTACAAATTCCATTCTTTAATTCTAGACAAAAATCATTTACAAATATGAAGTATTTTTTTCAAATTGTATAAAAATAATTGCTCTTGCTCTAAATTTTTCAAAGAATATAATTGCAAATTCGTCGTTTCTATTCATTTGTTTTATCAACTAACCACACTTTTAAAAAATATTGAACCTCTTGACTGTAGTAAATTTAAATTATTTACATGAAATTTATCCCTCTTCTTATAATGTTACAAATTTTAACTCGCATTATTACTTATTTTATTTCAAGATGCAATTTTTTAAATTTTACAATAAAAAAGAGATGCACATTTTTCAAAAATTTGGTTAATTGATAAAACAAGTGAACAGAAATGACGAATTTGCAATTTATATTCCTTGAAAACTTTAGAAAGCAAGAGTAATTATTTTTACAGAATTTAAGGCAAATACTGAATACTTATAAAAGATTTTGGTCTCGAATTAAAGAGTGAAATTTGTACATTATATTGTAAAACTGTCAAATCTTAAAGAAATTTTTTCATTAATTAGCGTTCGCTTAAACTCCAGATTACGAAATCGCAATTTTCATAAAAAATCTCTAACTTTAAAGAATTATATTTTCAAATTTACAATATTAAATTGGTTATTTTTTTGCCTATTTGACTCTAACCCATGCAGAAATTACCCTACTAGGGCCGTAGTATGGGATGAAACGCCGCGCCTGATCAGGGCAAGATCGGGGCGACAAGAAAGTGTGGATTTCCTGATCAGGGCCACATCGGGCGCGGCGTTTCATTCCCTAATAGGTCGGCCCTATCAGGTCCTGATCAGGGCCCCAGCGAAATTTCTACACGGGAAATTTATTGAGCTTTAAAATGATCCTTGTTTGATAGCTGTTGCATCTATTTTTACAGAAATATTTGAATTTGAAGTGGAGCGAGCATTTACAAGTAAACAGTCAAAATGTACTGAAATTTTGCGACCCGAGTGTATAATATTCAATTCTCTTTTTTAATAATTAAAAAATTGTATTTAAACTCCTAACCTCAAACATTCTTTCCTTTTTTCAATTATAATTATACTCTGAATAAAAGTTTAAATCAATCAATATAATTAAATAGTTTTACAATTCTTTAGATGGCATGTTTTTATAAAATCAAAGAAGCAACATTTATTTATATAATGATTGAGTAATAGCAATAATTTTTATTTATTATTGTTTACTCAAAGAAAAATCATCCCATCATTTTTGAAGAATCTTTTGTTATTAAAGACGCTAATTATTCCTAATAATTGTTTTTATTGCAATCCATATAATGTGTTCAGACTATTTAATCTGTAAAAAATCATTATATCTTTAATATCTTGTAAACAAACCAATGATTATTAAACATATATATTTTCCAATAAATGTAAAATTCAAATTCTATCATAAAACATATTTAAATGAAAATTAAAGATACAAAAGTTAAATAAAAATTTTGATCAAATTTAAATTATAAAGCTTTAATTTGGTCTTTATTTTCATTAGTTTATGTATCTTTTATTTTTTTAAATAAGTTTTTGAAAAATAAACACGATAGAAAATTTCAAATATTAGCGAGTAAAAAACCCACTTTTATATTTTAAAAGAATGCAAAATTTGAATCATTAAAATTTTTAAAATCTTTTTAAATAATAATTTCACTAAAATTTTTTTTAAATAATTTTTGGACTTCCTGGTAACTTCCAGGAAGTTTTTGTGCTATGTGGGCACTTGTATTCATTTATAAAAAATGTCTTAAGTAAGAAAAAAATTATTTAAAAAAATAAATTTTTATTTTTTCCGCAATTTGATGCACAAAATTTGCCATATTTAATTTTTTGTGATAAATTTAAAATCTGAGCACGGAGTCTTGTAGAGCGACCCCGAAAACAGAGAAACTCTTCAGTTATTTTGAGAGAGCATGTTTAGTATATAAATTTATATCTTAAATTAAACTCAAAATTTCAGAGGTTTCAGGCGTTAATGGGTTAAATCCAGCACTTAAATTAACGATAAATTGTTTAAAATAAAAAAATAAACATAATTTTTTCGAAACATATTGCCGATTTTATCGGCATTTTTGTTAAGGAGGATGGATATCGTAACATAACCTTAAAATCTGTCGAAACTAAAAAATAATTTGTAACGCAAACAAAAACAAGATAAATATCAATTATAAACAATTTTAGAAAATCTTGTTTTATTATTCTCGAAAAAAATTATAATATGACAAAATATTTTGTTAACCATGTTTTTTCAACATTAATTATTTTTTCTTTTGAGATCAGACAAAAATTGCAATTTTCAACCAATTTTTATAAACAATAGCTCATTTAATTCCCGTGTGGAAAAATTTAATGGAAGTCTGGTGTCTACAAAGAGACTAGACAGTTATAGTGTAGCCCGTCTAATCCAGCCTGTCTTGCTATTGGCTAAGGAGCAGCTTAATAGACCTCGTTGAGTCCGTCTATCTAGACGGTCTTTTCAAGCTCAGAGCAGTGACTTGCAAGACGCAATAAGTTATGACAGTTTACAGTTGGCGTGCATAACATTCAGTTGATATTACACATAGTCGAATTTTAACCAAATTTTATAAATTATATTATATATATTAAATTAAAGTTAGAATACATAATTTTTTTTTAAACTTCACAATCCAATTATGTTGTAAATTTCTTTGTTTTTAAATAGTGGAGGTAAGTATCGTATTGTAATTACAAAACATAACCTAAAAAAATTAATTGACAAAATAAAAAAGTAAAATTACCCGTGTGGAAAAATAAAGAATAGGAAACCTAAGTCAAATATGTCCTAATGGCGTCGCGTTCTTTGGCGTCGTTAGATCAGTCAGCGTATGATACATTTTCTTTGTGATTTTTAGGATTCGTTGTTGTTGCTTTCTGTTTAAATTCATTTTAAATGTGCACTGAAAAAAATAGTTTTTAATGTGTTTCTATGAGTTTTGATTACTCGGCTGAAGCTAGCAGTCGTACTCAGCATCAATGTTTAGGCGTCATCTATCAATATGCCTCTCCTTCAAATTTACTAATACTTAATAATTAAAAAAACCATCGAGTACTGTTGTTTGAGAATAAATATCTACTAAATAGCAAATATAGTAAGTTTCTATTTATTAATTTCATTAAATAATGCTTGACGCCTAAAGATTGGTGCTAAATACAACTGCTAGTTTCATCTGGCTGTTTTGATTTGCAGTAAATTTTATTTTACAAAAAGACTTCTATCTCCAATGCCAAAGATTGGGAGGGGCACAAAGACTTACGCTTAAAGAAAGTTGATGTAAAAAATACAGAAAGTTAAAATATTTTTTTATACTTTTTATGTAAAAAAAGTCATTAAAATTATTTCAAACACAATTAAGTCTTATCATTCTAAGAATAGTTGTCATAACATACAATGAGAAATTTTGAATAGACGTAGATTAGAATTTACTAGCACTGCTGATCAGACCAGAAACGCTGGTCTATTCTAGACGATAGCGTGAAAGTTTCGTTTCAATTCTGAATAACCGCTCGACAAGACCGTCTGTCCTTGGTCTAGAAAAACGTTAGGCGGTCTCTTAAGCGCTTGGTCAGCGCCCTAAAGTTTTTCCACACGGGTTCATTGAAACATTCTCTACAATCGTTATTTTTTTTAATATTGTTACAAGTATGTTATTAAAAAATTATAAAAAACATTGTTTATCTCTTAAATAATTTTTTAATAACATAATTTTACCAATTTTAACAAGAAGAATGTTTCACTGATTAAACTGAGGTATTGTTTATAAAAATGGGTTAAAAATTGCAATTTTTGTCTGATCTGAAAGAAAGATAATTAAATGTTAAAAACATCATTGTAGACAAACTATTTTGCATAAAAACAATTTTTTTCGAAAGTAGTAAAACTAGATCTTTTACAATTGTTTGTATCTCAGGTCCTATAGAGCACCGTGAATAAAATGGAATTTTTGTTTGTTTTGTAAAGTGTCTATATAATGAGTGTTTTTGGTCGTCAAGTTTAATTTTTCGATAGCTACATTTTTATACTATTTGTTCAATTAAAAAGTTACTTTTTGCTACTTTTATAAAATTTATTACCTAGTGCGAAGTCTGTAATACATTTAAATGATGTGGATTAGAATTCCCTTATATACAAGAATAATGAATTTAATACCGCTTGTGAGAGAAAAAATTAAATTTTTAAGTAGGTATATTCAGTGTCAAAAAATGTTTAATAACCTAATGACACTATTTTATAAATCTTTTTTGACTTTATTTTTATAATTGTTAATTTAAGTATTTTTTTAAGTTTAAAGCATGATATTTTTATATGAAATGCAAATACTACAAATTCATTTTCTTAATTCAATGTAGAAATATTATTGGTTCAAAAAAAATTGAATTCAATAGCATTAGCGCTATTGGACTAATAGTTTTTTTCACTCAGTGTACTCGAGAGGCTTCACAGAAAAAAACCGGACTCAAAATGAGTCGCATATGAGACTCATTTTGAACTGCAACAAAAATGATACCCCTTCGACTCATTCTGAGTTTCTAGGGAAAAGACTCAAAATGAGTCTTAAGGGGTATCATTTTTTCTTTAGGATAATTACAATCACATTGGAAAAGCTAAGAATAATTTATAAAAATATGAATTAAAATAATTGTTTATAACTAATAAACACGTTGCACTTGTCAAAACATTAATACTTGCAGTCTATTTATTGTTTTTATGAGAAATGGAAAAAATTTTTTAGGTTAGACATTTGTCAATTGACAGACAGGAATGGGCAACCATGGAACACGAAACATGCGAAACACAAAAGAAAGTAACTAGAATATTGTTATTTGACTCATTTTGAGTCACTTGAAGTTGCCGATTACTCATTTCGAGTCACTTGAAGTTGTCGATTACTCATTTCGAGACCGACTTCCAAATGAGTTGCAACAAAAATGAGTCGGGTTTTTTTCTGTGTTAATTTAGAGAAGGGCGAATTTAAATTCATAGGCATAACATTTTTAACCGTTATCAGTCAATGCAGTTCGATTGAAGTTCTTGATTCAGTTAAAAGCATCTGCCTCCCAAAAAAAAGAATCTCGAGTTTCGCACTCGGAGATCAGAGGAAAGCTTTTATCGGATAATCCTACCTTTGACGTTACCGGGCTCATTTTCCTTGAAATAAACGCACCAGAGACATTTTACAAGAAGAAAAAGAAAATTTTTATCTCTCTAGAATTATTATTCTTTTTTTTTCTTACAATTTTATGCAATGAAAATTTTCAATTCGACGATAGTTTAAACTTTAAAATAAGAGATTGTAAATGTACATTTCACATAGTATAATTCATACAGTAGAGACTCCATTATCCGGACTAATAGATGCAGGCACTTATTGTCCAGATAATCGAAAATACGGATGATTGAGTAAAATAGGAATTAAACAAATTTTTGATTCATAATTTTATGTATTTATTTGCATATATGTATTAAAATAAGACTGAAACAAACTAAAACTTTTAAAGTCAACATTAATAAATATTTAGATAGAAATATTTCAAAATATTTACATAAACATTTTCTCAAAATAATTAAAACACTTTAAAACGCAACATTTCGTTTAAAAATTCAAGTTTTTAAATTTAAAATAGAAGTTAATGGTTTGAGACCTTATAAACTTTATATTAATAAAAATTTTTTAATTTTAAATTTGTCCGGATAATCGAATATCCGGATAATAGGGGTCCGGATAATGGAGTCTCTACTGTATATATTTAATATTTTAATTTATACATATAGGGGAGACCTGGGCGTAATGGACCAGCAATCAAATTATAATTTAGATCATCAAATATTATTACGGTATTGACAATAATTATGGTTTCAATTGTATATTTATAAGAAAGAATATTGAAAATGGAACATATTTCATTTAAACTTTAAACATTTTCATGCAATTTTCAAATTTTTAAAAGTTGTAGCGAAATACAAAATCTATTTACTTAAAAAATCTATTCTCCAGTTATTTTTTTTTATAAAAGGTTATCATTGGTACTTATTAATATATAAATTACAAGAAATTTAACTTGACAGGATTATTTTATTAATATTTTTAATATAATAGGTTTTTCTTAATAAAATAAAAAAAGTGGTCCATTACGCCTAGGAGGTGTTTGTTGAAAATTTTTTTAATTTTTATCAATACCGTAAGTATTAAACGAAAATTTATTGTCAATTGTTCTTTAAGAACAAATGTTTGAAGCTCAAAACCTGATATACAAAAATTTTTTACAAGTCATTTTAAGAAAGATATAACAAAAAAACGAAGATTTCAAAAATTTACTTTTGAGCATTAAAATTACTTTTTCCACCATATTTTTAACTTGGTACAAACTTGCAGTATGCCAAGTACATTGTATTGATCAAAAACCGAAATTACTTTGATTTACCACTTTTGAATAAATTCAAGTGATCCATTACGCCCCGGTCTCCCCTATATATATACACTGAGAAAAAAATACTGTTGGTTCAATAGCACCGATGCTATTGAATTTAATTTGTTTAAAGCAATAATTTCTGTATTGAATTAAGAAAATATTTGTTAAAATATAATAATTCATAATTTAGAACTAGAAGCATAATGTTGTCTAATAAAACATGCAAAATGGTTGAGATGAGGGGTTGATACAATTTAATTTAAAAAATATTTATTTGTTTGAAATAAGTGTTGCAATTATTTCAAATAAAACTTTGTTAAATTAATAAATAGTATTTACAATTTGTATAGATGTACATTTAAAACGATGCAATATGCTTTTGAATTAATAGCACGTGCTTTTGTTATTACAAACTATGTATTCAAATACGTTCAAAAGCAGATGCTATAAAATTGACAGCACCATGCTATCAAATTGACAGTAGCGTGCTATAAAATTGACAGTACCGTGCAGTAAAATTGTAGTCATACTTATTTGAGTTAAAAGTATTAGCTATTGTCTTATTCAAATTAAGATAATTCATTAATTGATATTTTAGTAAATTATTTGTTTTAATTTGCAAAATTTCATGTTAATGTTTTGGAAATACTTGAAAGAGGAATTTGAAATTTAAATTTTCTCGGGAATATATATATATATTTGTTTAGTGATTGGTTACTAAATATACACTATACACACTTGAAATATTAATTTTTTCTCTTACAAACGGTGATAGTTTCATCACTTTTGTATATAAGGAAATTCAAATCAACATCATTTAAATGTATTATGATATGTATGTATGTATGTATGTATGTATAATGTTAAATAGTATGTTAAGTATATGTTACAATAAAATTTAATTTTAGGTTGAGTTGTAAACTTATAAGTTATAACTCAAATTCTATATATTGTATGTAGAATTACAAAAAAGTGTATCTTGAAATAGGTGACAAGATGTAAAAGAGCAAAAATATGTCTATTTTTCAAAATATTTTTTTCAAAAGAATAATATTTTATATTTGAAACTATAGAATTATGCTATAAAATTGGATTTTAATTCATTAAAATCTAAAGTGTGATGTATTCTTTTTAAAATTATGTGTTATTCAAACTATAGCATCATGCTATGAAATTGATAGCATATTCTATTGATTTGAAAGTACATGCTATTAACTTTATAACAGATTTAATTATAGGAATGAAATGCATTTCTTGATATTATAGCATCTCACATAGCACAATATCTTGCTGTAAGTTTGTGGTGTGGATTACACGTATAGTTTGTAAGGATAGGATGTATACTTGTGGTAAACTTAAGGTAAACTTTAAATTTCCGCGATTACGGTAAGCTTACAAGTAAAAGTTATTGTAAGCTTACAAGTAAAGGTTACTGTAAGCTTACAAGTAAAGGTTATTATAAGCTTACAAGCAAAGTTTACTGTAGGCTTACAAATTAAGGTTATTGTAAGCTTACAAGTAAAGGTTACTGTAAGCTTAAATGGTAAGGTTGTAGTAAGGTTATTATAAAAATTGTAAGGTTGAGGTAAGGTTGTACACGAAGAAAATTTATTCCTGAAAATTTACCGAACTTTGTTCGGTAAAACTGGGACTTAGCTCAGTTAGTTAGGATGTTAGGTTTATGCGCGTCGATCCCAGATTCGAATCCCAGTCCTCCTAAATTTGTTTTCAAGATTTTCAACTGCATGTTAGATTTCCAAAATGGAGCAGGACCAGAAATATTTTTTAAAATTTTTTATTTACTTCTTAATTATATTATAAATTATTTTGTTATTATTTACCTTATTTAGTAAACTTACTACACGAAGAAAATTTGTTCCTTATATTTTACCGAATTCTTCAGTAAAGTTGGGATATAGTGGCATAACTGTAATTTTTAAATTATTTTTTCAGGAATAATATTTAAAATTTAATGTCATATCTTTATTCCTTAAAAACTAGTACTGTAAAAGTTAAAACAAAATTGAAACTGAACGTTTAATAAAAATTAAATAAAATTTTAACGTTTCTTTTGAATACCTCCTTGATGGTCACTAACGTTTCAGGAACAGTTCGGTAAAACTTTCTTGACTTGACTCGAGTGTTAGTTTTCAGGAATAGTTCGGTAAAACTACCTTGACTTGCCTGAATTGTTAGTTTTCAGGATTTAAATACTTTTTTTAATGCCCCCCCTAGTAGAAATTTGTCGTGGCATGACTAGATTTATTCAAGTTACTGTACAGTTTTAGTCATGGAAGTTTAATCTAGCTTAACTGGCGAATTACTAGACAGCTACTGCATAACACTGTTAAAGAAAATATAAAGTTGAACTTGATTATTACTGCATAGAAGTCCTGTACAGTTATTTTCATGGCACTATCGAGGCGTTCCGAGATATTATTTTCCAAAGTTTGTCGTGGCGTCAGCGCTACCGCCGGTTTCAGTAACTAAACAGTTGTGTATTGACATTTTCGAAATATTTTCTATAAAATAAATCTTTTGGTTTTACAGTTTATAGTTTTCATATTTTTAATTTTGTTCTTTTATTTTACTGTTGACAACTTGAAAACTTTTTTAAAATTCGCTCTAATTAATTGAGTTAATTAAAATAACTAATTTTTAAATTCAGAAGACAATTTTTTTCAAGATTACATAATCTTATTATATGTATAAATATTAATTTAACAAACCTGTTACATACAAAAAGTTAGAATTGGTCCAATAAAGTGAGGTTATGTTTTACATTGATGTATTGACGTTGACATATGTATAGCTCTCCGATCTATATAACAGAACTGTCTATAATTAATGACAGCAGCCAGTAACAATTTATTACTAATTCCTTACGGAAAAAATAGACATAATTCTAGTTATACCCGCGAATTATTTGAATTATTTGAAACATAATTTCACGGAACGCCTAGACAGTACCATGAGAATAACTGGACAGACAGAACTTCTATACAATAAAAATCAATAAGTTCAACTTTAGAGTGTTATGCAGTAGCTGTCCAGTAATTCGCCAGTTGAGCTAGAAAAGATGAAAAAGGGAACTGCTTTACCTGCCGGTAGAGTATGGTTATTATTTTTCCGGAATCGTCCATCGACTAGAACGGCCGTGATGCGTAAGCGTGCGTTTAGGTATTTCGTCCCAGTGTGACCCCAGTTCGCTCCCCGATACCGCTAGATATTTTTCGTTTGAACTGAATTAGTTCTTCATATTAGGGTTTACTTTTAAGTCTGTTGTGTGATAAAATAATAATATTTATTTCAGTGTTGTGCTTAATTCAAGGAAAAAGTGAATGTTGTTTACTGTAAAAAAAAGACATGTGTACAAGAATCAGTAATGTTCATAATTTTTTTTTAATTGTGTAGTTATTAAAAAATAATTTTACAGATAATTTATTATACGTAACAATAGATACATCAACAGTAAAAATATAGTTTCGTAAAATTTTAATTTATTTAATTTGTTGACAAAATAATTTAACGTTATATTTTCAAATTTGTGCGTGTTCAATACGAAACGTCAATATAAATAAAGTTTTGACATTTCCAAGTGAATTATTTTGTACAGCTTTTCTACAGGACTGATGATCAGAAACTGTAAAATTTGACTGGACAATAACTTGAACAAATTAGCGTGACATCACACATTAATAGTTAGTTGTTTTTAACTTATTTGTACTAATTAACTAATAATTAATAATTTCATTTATAGCAGAAACCGCTCCTGAAACGAAATTAAATAGAAAATTACTTTCGTTTTAGTTCTTAAATAATCCAAAGA
Source organism: Leptopilina myrica (nomen nudum) (assembly GCA_032872475.1). Taxonomy (NCBI): domain Eukaryota; kingdom Metazoa; phylum Arthropoda; class Insecta; order Hymenoptera; family Figitidae; genus Leptopilina; species Leptopilina myrica (nomen nudum). Next base: position 14,034,834 of record CM065467.1, read on the forward strand.
CAAAAGTAACCTTACGACAACCTTACCATTTAAGCTTACAATAACCTTTATTTGTAAGCTTACAGTAATCTTTGCTTGTAAGCTTACAATAACCTTTACTTTTAAGCTTACAGTAACCTTTACTTGTAACCTTACAATAACCCTTACTTGTAAGCTTACCGTAAGGGCGGAAATTTGAAGTTTACCTTAAGTTTACCACAAGTATACATCCTATCCTTACAAACTATACGTGTAATCCACACCACAAACTTACAGCAAGATATTGTGCTATGTGAGATTTTTCGTTAATACTATAATTTCTGTAATAATATTGTATAAAATTTATTTAAATCTATAGTGCAGTAATCAATAGCACATGGTATTGAACCAACAGTATTTGTATTCGAACGATATTGAATATGCCGTTTATTGCGACAAACAAATATTTCATTGATTCAATAGCATTTTTATATATATATAAGGGGGCTTCGCCCTCCTGCGCAAGTAAAACATTTGTCGTTTCACTGCAAAATCAAGTGTCTCATTTTGAGACGTTTTGTCCCCATATTTGAAACACGTAGATGTTTTGTGTCCACATATTTGAAACAGATACGTGTCTCATTTTAAGACGTTTAAAGTGTTTTACACATTTAGCAATGCATTTTGAGACAAGTTATGTGTTTCGAGTATCTGTCTCACGGTAAGAAAACGTTTTATGTGTCTTATACGCACTGAGTCACCTTAAATGTTTCAAAATGAGACACGAGATGGAATTAAATGTCTCAATATAAAACAGATTTTGTATCTCAATGGCGTAAACGCTTAAACAACTCATTTTGAGACACTTGTGAGATATCAGTTTTTGCAGTGTTGATATAGGACTTTGACGTCCTACTTGACGCCCCTATTTGAGGGGGCAAGCTCTGACTCAAAAAATAGGAGACTTCTTTTTAACCTACAGTTAAAATAATATAATAATATAATATAATAATAGGTTAAATTAAAGTCGATTTTGATGTAATGTAAGGGCCTACATGGAGACCACTGTTTATCCTAGAGGTCAAAAATAGGTCAATTTTGACGGCCCCTTTTGGAAAGGTCCTATGACAGCAAGTTATGCTGAATATACTATAGCCATTTGTGGCTAACTTCAGAGTCTTGAAACAGCGGCGGCGGCGATATCTATTTATAAGATAGACAGATAGTATATTTCATACACTCAGAAAAAAATTTGCTCGAAACAACCAAATTTTGGTAGAATCAATCCAAGAAATGCATTGCTATACAGTCAACCAAACGTTTGTTTGATTCAACCAAAAAATTTCTTCCAATACGTTTATTTGTATTAACCAAATGGTTATTACACTTAACCAAACATTTTTATTTCATATAACCAAAAAGTTTGTTTATTTTAAAAGAAAAGATTTGTTTGATTCAAATAAATAGTTTTAGTCAAACGTATTTGGTTGATTTAAATAATTTTTTTTGTTTGCTTAATTTTGTTATTTATTTTTCTGTAATAATGTTTGAATTTCCTAATTTAATATTTTCTAGTACATATTATTGGTTAATTTATTATTATTATTTTTAGGTTTGAAATAAATTTTATTCTAGTAGGTACTGTGACAAGAAAATAATTTTTGTCCAACGCCTTCAGGGAAATGGAGTCATTGTGCACTAGGCACCAGTGGAGGAATGTACCTCATTCCTCCACTGGCCGTTTGTCCAGTGGAGAAATGAGTTTGCCCAGTGGAGGAATGAGTTTGTCCAGTGGAGGAATGGAGTTATATGTTTATCATTATTTGTGTTTTGGCTTACAATTCATTTATTTCTCTAATTCATTTTTGCAAATATTGTTTTAAGGAAGTATCTAAATAAACAAGTTGCTTACTTCAAGTAAGTAAGCAAGAGAGTAAAAGTAAGCTTAACATTGCTTACACATGTAAAAACTCAATAAATTAAATTTAATGTAAATAAAATAAGTTTAAACAGTTGTTGGACAAAGTATTATGTGCAATTCGTGGAGAACAGCGATTTTCGCTTGCTTGATTGCTGCTCTCGCTGCGCTCGAGCAGCAAACTTCAAGCTCGCGAGAAATCGCCCTTGTTCTCCACTAGTTGCACAATATACTATTGTAGTCCTGCCTGCACGGGAAGTGTGTTATTTCGTACACATGAGACGGACGCAAAGTAAGTGATTCCCGCCTAGAGGTAAAGGTGAGCGGGCGCAAAATACATTCCCACCCGCTGCCATTATAGAAGCGGGCGCAAAATATTTCTTCGCTCATTTGTGCATCCAGTGATCTTAACTTTTAGAAAATGATATCACAAGTCATTTTTAACAATGTAGAAAAAAGAAACAATTCATTCAAATGTGTGTTCACTTAATAACTCACTTTCTACGCAGCAGGACAATAGTAGATTGTGCAACAAGTGGAGAACGAGGGCGATTTTTCGCTGTTCTCCACAAGTTGCATATTCTATTTTGTCCAACAACAGCAACAAATTTTTTTTATGAATAATAAATTTAAATTTTTAATATTTCAAAATTTTATGTTAAATTTACTCTTTATTTATCGAAATCAAAATATTACAATGATGTATAGCAATAACTGAGAGTTAAATAAGAAATCTAATTTTTATTAATAGTAATATTAATGTTAGACCAATAAGCGAAACTCAATTTTAAACCTCTTTCATTAATTTTAACTTCTTCATTTGAAACTTGCTGGTTATTTGCTGGAAAAATTCTGTTCCTAAAATGTTCTAATTCTAATATAAAATAAAAAATCGATTATAATCAATTTCTCATTCTCATTCCACCACTGGCCAAACCACCAGTGGGGAAATGTACTACATTCCAATTTTACGGCCTGAGCCATAGAATTAGTTCATCTCTGCGTAGAATAATACTATGCAGCGATGGACTAATAGCATCTACTCGGACAAAACATACGCATTCTCGGCTTACAATTAGCTTCAGTGCTTCGGGCCCCTTGGTTTCCCTAGTCTCGCCTTCGCCAAAATCGCACCCATTTTGCGCCCTTAATATGAAAATAACTATTTTTCGTTCTGCTTTTATGAAAGAAAAGAAATTTTCTATCGATAATTTTTTCGAAAATATTGTTGAATAGAATTTTGTTTTTTTCTTATTTGCAAATATTGAAGAACATTTGAGAAAAAAGTCGTTCTCTGACTTTATTTTAAAGTTTTTCTCTCTTTCTCCTTTGACTTAACCATTTTGCCGACATCTTGCAGCAATTTTTCTGGCTCGTTAAGCAGATTAAACTTATTTAAAAGTTAAATCATCGTGGTTAAAATTCGTGTGAGAAAAGCAAGCATAGCTAATCACTGGGCTTTATACTCACAAGTATATTTCGTATTACTGATTACCCATGTAATTATGTAATTTACTCGAAATTTTCCAGTGAAAAGCATCTTTTACTATCAAAAGCAGCATTTTTTAATTTAACCTACATATCTAGAAAAAAGATTCAGAATATATTTTTTTTAATTTGTACTTTAAAATTTGTTCTAAATAAATTTTATTTGTTTTAAAAATCAAACAAAAAATTTTATATAACTGTGCTACATAAAATTCTTATTTGAGAAATAAAATGTTTTATTTAAACTAAAATAAAATTTATTCTAATCAAATTAAAGTATTTAATTTAAAGAATTCACTCATTAAGTACATATAGAATTAAAGATTCTTAGCTATTATTTACAACAATTTTAATAAATCTTTTCAGTTCTTAATAATAAATTTTTTAAAAATATTATTCAAATTTAAATATTCTTCGAAACAATTCCAAATGGCGTTTCACGTGCCAAAGCCCAAATCAATATTTCCATAATTTAAACAATCGGGAACAAGATTATCACCATAAAAATTTCAATTTTCGGAATTTTCAATGTTTTTTTGAATAATAATAATATATACAATTTTATTAGGAACGCCATTTCCTTGTTTTTGACAGTCTAGATCTCGGCGCGTCGAACGCCATTTGGAACGCCCTCCGTGATTAAGTAAATATTTAATTATTATTGTTCATATTTTCAAAATTTTTTAAATAAGTCTTTGGATGAATTTAATTGTTTACATACATAAGAAAATTCTTCGGAAGAATTCAATTATTTTCATAAATAGTAAAATTCTTTGTAGAAATTAAATTATTTTCAATACAATTTTAATTAAATTTCACGAAAGAATTTAAATATTTTCTGAAATTTGCATAAATCCTTTGAAACAATTCAAATATTTAGTAAAGTCTTTTAAAACATTCAATTCTCTTAAAAATAATTCTAAAAGTGATTTAATCGTAAAAATCCAGTTATTTCTAGCTCTCTAAATCTGAATTAGTAGAATTCTACAAAGAATTAGTAAAATTTTACTAATTTTTAGTAGCTTTCATAAACGACTTTTCACTTTTTTAGTTAGTAGAATATTACTAATTTTTAGTAAAATTCTACTAATTGAAAGTCACTTTTTACTAAATGAATCAGTGAAACTGTTTTATCGACTATTAATAAAACAGTTCTACTAATTGTTAGTAGAATTCAACTAATCAATTAGTAACGCTCTACTAACAATTAGTAAAATTTTACTAATTGTTAGTAGAATTATTACTAAATCATTTAGTGGCCGACTTTCACCATTTTATTAGTAACATTCTACTATTTCAGATTTAGAGAGAAGATTGTATGTAAAATTATTATTTTAAAATCCAATTATTCTCCAAATTTGTAAGAAAATTTATGTAAAATCTAAAATTATTTTCTTTAAAATTAAAAAATGACATAATTTTTTTATAAAAATTTTATTATGTCAATTTTTTAATAGAAATTTCACTCAAAGATTTAGTAAAATTTCTTCCAATTTTTAATAAAATTTTAGCAGTGAGCGTCTCTGCGCCACTCATTGACACCCGACTGGTATTAGAGAGTGCCGCCGAGCTCAGATCGAGTTATTGCCCGCAGGAGCTCAATTTATTTTTTGATTGAAAAAATTAACAATAGATTTTCATTGATTTATGGAATATTCTATGAATCACGTATTTGGTGACTTTAAAATTGAAACATTTTAAAATATTATAAAATAAACATTAGATAATAATTCTATGCAATAAAACTTTTATTAAATTGCCATTAAGTAAAATAATATTTCGAGGATAAAAATATAAAAAATATTTATTAAATTTCAAAAAAATAATGAAAAATACTTAACTTTAAAAGTAGATGAAACGTTCATTGAAAAAAACATGTCCTTGCTGTTTTTCTTGATGTCCAAGGGGCTTTCAATAACGTAAATATTGACATCTTATTATCTAAGCTTGCTTTAATTGGTTGCTCTAATAAATTGATCTCTTTTATAAAATTTATATCACACAAAAGATATATTCATACTGCTTATTCTAATGGTGAATTTAGAAATGTATAATTATATGTTTCGAATATTGGTGACGATATAAGCAAAAGCGTTGTGATCTCACAGTTTGCAGATGATATAGCTTTGTATATTAAGTCCAAAACAGTGAAAAGAGGTAAAAGCTTATTGACCAAAGCAATAGAAAAAATTGATAAAAATTTAACTTCACTTGGCCTGGAACTTTCCCCAAGTAAAACACAACTACTGCATTTTAACAATTTGAAAGTACCCCCAGGTAATTTGGAAGTTATAGTTAAGGGTTCTGTTGTTAAATCTAGTAATAGAGTTCGCTTTTTGGGAATAATTTTTAATCATAAAATGTCTTTTATACCGCATATTGACGAAGTAGTTAAAAGGTGTTCCAGAGCGCTCAATATTATAAAATATTTGTGTGGCACTTGGTGGGGATCAAGTCCGGAAACACTTTTGACATTATATAAGAGCTATGTTCGTTCTATAATTGACTATGGTTCTTGTATATATTTTCCCAAAACTAAGAAAGGTAGACACAAGATAGAATCGATTCAAAATACCACTGTCAGAATAGCGTTGGGATATCGTAGAAGCACGCCAATTAATGTTCTTTTAGCTGACAATGAGTCAAAGCTTACAATGTTAAGAGATCATTCTGTGTACTTATGTAATTGTTATTTAGCGAAGATTAGATCAAATTGTAGTACTAGCGTATATACTACTGTAAACACTTACTACAGATTGTGTAAGGGGAAAGTGCGTAAACGAAAAGTATTGATTTGTCAAAATATTATAAGTTTAATTGATTCCTTAAAATTAATTGATACACGCTGCAATTTTAATTTATATCGTACTGATTATGAAGTTTTGAAAACATTGATTTCTGTAAATACCAGTCTTGGCTATGAACTTAGCATTATTTCTGAACCAAATAACAGGTTAAATGATTTTATCAATGATAGAAACGCACTTTCCATTTACACTGATGGGAGGTGTTTACGGCGCAGTGCATTGCATTAAGGAGTTCATAAATCTTTGAATGTTGGAGAAAACCTTAATTATTAATAAAGGTAATTAAACTTTTGATTAAAATTTTTTACAAATTTTTCAACATAATTTGATTTTTACGAAGAATTTATTACTTTTGAAGATAATTGAATTCTTGAGACTAATTTTATTAAAATTCGTTTTAAATCATTGAAATTTTTGTGAAATTTTATAAAAATCGTAAACATTAATTAATAAGTGTTTACATTTAGGGGAGAGTGGATCAAGACAGGGGGTCGGGTAAGACGGGGTACCGGCCTTATTTAACAAACGAATTAACCAATCGCGATTATATTTTACATAATACTGCACCGAGACGATTGTTTCTTGTTTACAAAACCTAAAAGCCGTGAGAACAAAATCTTTTATCTGTTTTACTCAAAAAAATGTTTTCGACGATTTTCTTGTGATTATTTCACTCTTTTTAGAAGGTGTTTATTGTTTAACAATAACAGTTAATGAACTGTATACAATTTTTTATAACTGGCAAGGGTTACAGAAGAAGGGAAGCATATGTTTTTTTCTTTGTTGAATCGTAAATTGTACCTATAGTAATTCGAAAACTCGGGGTAAATGTAAACAGAACCTCAACTTTTTTTTAAAAGAAAGTAATTGCATTTTGCTCTTATTTCACAATTTCATTACTTTGTCAATGTGAATTTACATAGAAAAGGAAATTAGGAAAAGGAAATAGGAAATTCTTTCATACCTCCTTCGTGTTAGTCAATTGCAGGTATAGACAATTTTGATCAATTTTTAACAATATTTTATGTTTCACAGCCATATTGGATCCGTTTTACCTTTTAACAAGAAACACTAATGTTTTTTGTGAAAAGTAGATATTCCGTTTACATTTACCCCAAATGACCCTATATTGCCTACTTAGAACAGATTACCGGAATGCAACGATTATTATTAATACATATATATAGATTTTTAATGTACAACGAAACAGTTACCACACTAATTTAACATTTATTTGTAAGCATGCAAAGTTTTACATTCTTTTGAAATAAAGAACTGAAAAGCTATACTTTTATAAAAGTCTGACGCAAAAGAGAAAACATTTTTTTATTTAAAGACAATACGGACAGTTCTAGTTCTCTGGAATATTTGAAAAACTGACGTCAAGATGGTTAATATGCGGGAAAGGTTTTAGAGTGTCAATAAAGAAAAAAATGTGAAAAAGATAAGTGTAGCGCAGAGAAGGGAAAAATTGTTGTACTTCTTTCTTGCAAAATTCAAAGAAGCAAGTAAAAATGTGAATGGCTTAGTAACCATCGAATTGTATTCTTGGGGAACATAAAGAGAGTAAAAATCTCCAATGGCGATACAGAGATTTTTTTTTCTTCTGTGTATAGCCACTGTACGTTCTTTAACAAGTATCCCAGGTAGGGGAGACCGGGGCGTAATGGCTAAGGGGCGTAATGAATAATTGTAATTTGTTTAAAAACCGTAAATTGTAATAATTTTGCACAATAGACAAGTTATTGTACTTGGTATACTGCAAGTTTGTCGGAAGTTTCATTAATATTTATTCATTATTGTAAGAAATATAGTAGAAAAACTATTTTTGACATACGAAAGTAACTTTTCAAAATTTTCGTTTTTTCGTTCTATTTTTTTGAAAAATAGCTTTAAAAAAGAAACTGAAATGAGGTTTCGATCTTGACACGTTTGTTTTTAAGGGACAATTCGAGATTTTTGATTCACACTTCCGGTATTGTTAAAAAAAAGGCAAATATTTGCCGAACACCCCCGGGGCGTAATGGCTACTTTTTCCCGGGGCGTGTTGGCTAATGCAATACGCTATGTATAAAAAGCAACGTACCATATCGGCGAAGTGTAGGTTTGTTTTCGCGGTTACTTGTCACTTAGTTTAAGTATGTTTAGGTGTTTTTAACAAAATTTTTAAGTTTTGGTCTAAAATTTACAAACAGTAGATTTCAAGCTACGATTTTAATGAGAAATTGCAAAAAAATTGAGAGAGTGCCAATATCACAGAATATTATTGAAAAAGCGATAGGAGGAGTATTGCTGAATAAAAATAGCATTCACGGAATACCCAGGAACCTTAATTTACAATATACAATAAAATTGGAAACTGTAGATAATAATTAGCAATCATTATTCATTACGCCCCGGGAGTTATCCATTACGCCCCGGTTAGGGGCGTATTTTGGAGCTCTGCATTGCTCCAGAAAAACTGCTGTAGAATAAAAAGCAAGAGTCATATCGGGACGTTCGTAGTCTTAAAAGTAAGCTGAGATACCAGAGTAACTTTTCTGAGAGATAAACATTCAATTAGGACAAAAGTGTCCGAGTAAAACAACAAAGAGTGAAAAGTTAGCCATTACGCCCCGGTCTCCCCTACATATCATGCATCCAACACAAAGTGCGCTCAACCATGTACTTATTTACCTTCAACTCAAAAATCTCTGCCAGAGCAGCTTTACTGACTTTCAGAGAGACTTTGGCCTGATGCTTTGATTATTCATGCGACTCTCATTTTTTAACGATCCACACTAAACTAACCAACTTAATTCACAAAAGCTTTATAGGAGTTTAACAATCTTTTCACTGGGTTCATATATAATTTGCTTGAATGAAAATCTGACTTGTAAATATTTTACTCACTTCAATAGCTTGCTAATAAGTAATAACTATTATAATTTATTATTTATATTTCTTGAAATAAACTTAAATAAACTTCCTCAACAGCAAGTGATTCTTAGGACCTCAATGGTAATTTTCTCGACAACTTTTCTCTTTAAATATTTAATAAATTGAGCTGAAACTTTGTAACAAAGTCTAAAATACAATAAAGAAGGTCAGTGATGTGCAAAAGTTTTAATATTTTTTTAATTAATTATTAGAAATTACTTTAAAATTATCAGATTGTCACCACTTTCAATAAATTTTTTGTCTTTACCGATTTCAAAGTGTCTTATCATAATTAGTTTTTTAATTTTAATATCTACGAAAATAAATTAACTATTGTGAAGAAATTTATAAAAAATTTGTAAATAATTGAATTCTTTTGGAAAAATTTATTAAAATTGTAGATATTAAAAATCATTCAATTGAGGATAATTTTGTATAATAATTTTATTTATTTAATTAAATTTAATTAAATAATTAATATTTATTTAATGAAAAAATTAAAACTTTTTTACATCACTGCCCTTCGTTATTATAATTTAGACATTCTTACAAAATTTTAGATCAATTTATTAAATATTTTAAAAAAAGTGACTGCAAAAATTTTTTGTTTCTTGTTTGCCTCATAAACTACAAAATTACCTTAATTGAATGATTTTAATATCTTCTATTTTTATAAAATTTTCCAAAATAATTCAATTATTTACAAATTTCCTCATGTATTTCTTCGCAATAATTCAATTATTATTATTTATATACAAAATTTCATTTTTTTTGTAATACAATTTTGATTTAATTTCTTAAAGAATGTAAGTATCAATTATACAATAAATTATATATTTTTTTCTATCTAAATAATTGAATTTTGAAAATGTTTTAAATTTTATAAATTTTAATTAAATTTAATGCAAAAATCAATTATTTTCATAAATGACAATATTCATCTCAAGAATTCAATTATTTCCAAAATTTCCAAAAGAAAAATTTTTATCAACATTTCAATTATTTTCATAAATAGCAAAATTCTTCGCCGAAATCAAGAAGACTAGAAGACAGAATACATTCAAATACATATATTATAAATTATTTAAGTGATTAGTAAAGTAAGAGTAAATGCTGTGTGAAAAGAATCAAGAAGAAAGATAAAAATAACACTGAAAACCAACGATAATTTTTTCATATTATATTTGCAGGTTAGATGTTTAGAAGTCTATTGCGGCGGAGATTTTTTTGAAAGAAAACGCCTGACCATAAAGCAGCTGAGCGACTCAGCATTGCCATACCCCCACTACCGAAGTTTTACCTTCTGTTTCTAGCCTTCTTGGTCGAAATTCAATTATTTTCCAAACTTTTAATAAAATTCATGTCAAAATTCTATTATTTTTTTAAATATTAAAATCTTTGCAAAAATGTAATTATTTTCAAAAAAATGTCACGACAGAATTTTATTTTTGTTTATAAATTCGTTATAAAATTTTATAAAAGAATTAAATTATTTTCTGAAATTTGAATAAATCCTTCCATCAATTAAATTATTTTTAAGGTCATTTGAACCATTATGACGTTACAATTTTAAAACTCATGCATTATCGCAAAATTTCAATTATTTTTAGTACAAATTTCATAAATTCCTCAAGAAATTTCAATTATTCTTAAAAATTCGGATACACCCAAAAATTCTATTAAACTTTGTAAAAAGAATTAAATTTTTTAATTTAATTCTTTACGACTCTCTAAATCTGAATCAGCGATAAGTATGCCACTATTTCAATTAGCGTATATGCACTGTGAATTAGTGAAATTTAACTGATTAATTAGGGCATATACGCTAATTGAATTTAGTGGCATACTTATCGCTGAGAATCAGTAAAATTTCGCTGATTCAGATTTAGAGAGATAATAATTAAATTTTTAAAATATTGTCTTGAATTTTTAGAAAAAATTTAATTTTACTTAAAATATGAAAAAAAGTTTCATATTGTAAGTTTCTAACTAACAATTTTGTAGAATTAATTTTTTTTAAAGAAATTTCATTGGATTTTTGTTTTTGTATATTATTTAAAGCCTTTATATTCTAAAATATATTTAATTGAACAATTTCCAAAAAAATAAAATTTCCTAAAATTAAATTGTAAACAAATGAATTTGAAAGGGAAAAAAAAGAAATTAAATTTCTTTTGGAATTCTGATTTTTTTTTAAGTAGTTAAAAGTATAGTTTCAAGTAATTAACAATAGATTCAAACAGCTAAAAATATTTTCACAAATTTTTTTAAGGATATTGAGATAGAAAGCAAATTAAATTGCTGCGAAGCTACAATTTGAATCGTTTTTTGTCTCAATCTGACATCTTCAGAAAAACCTATATGTTCAAATATCCAAAAAAGTTTAAAGTAATTTGAAATAGTTTAAAATAGTTTGAAACAATTTTAAATACATATATTATGAAATAGTTTGAAACAGTTTAAAATAGTTTAAAAGGGTTTGAAACAATTTCAAATTGTTCAAAATAGTTTCAAACAGTTTTAAATTGTCGAAAATTGTTGAAAAAGGAAATAAAAAAATAACGATAATGAATTAGCGAAAATGTAAGTATTTGGCCTCCGTATTTGTGCGTCGTGTGTCGACAAGGCCGTTTTTGTTTTGCTTTTAACGTATGCGCGAAATATCTCCATTTGTGGAAGTAAATGTAGGCAGGTTTAATGGAATTCTCTGTTGCACCTGTCACGCAAGAAAACACAAGTTGAGAGAGGCAGGTGGCTGTGAACGCACTTCCAACGAGAGAAGTATATATGTGTGGCTTATGGTTAACGTGCTCGCCCCGCTTGACTCGCTAGTGAGCGTGACGAACAGGTGTAAAGCGAAAAAGAAGAGAGAAGAGATCATTTAGTGGTCTCCCGGACCGATCAATTTCGCTGACCTATTTAGAGACCATTGTATAAAGGAAAACCGCTTCTTCTTTTTTTTCGAATTACATTTTCGCATCACGTAATTCTTTCACTATGTCATCCGTAATTCTTTGTAATTTAGGTTTCATATTATGTCACACTATCTTCCTTTCACACGGAAAGGAAAACTGTTATCCTTTAAAAAACCTATCATATTAGTTTGTTAGCTGAGAAATTATACCTGATTTCTGACGTTCAAGACGTTGACATTTTTGTTTCTGCCTCAATGTCATTTTATAAATTTATTACATTTTTTGTTTCAATATTATTCAATGATATCAATATTATCAATATTAGTTTAGCATTGAGACAAATATTCTTTTATTTAACTCAAATAAATACTACTTTTTACTTTTGAATTAGTACATTATTTTACTGATAAATTACACTGAGAAAACGATTTATTTGATTCAAACATATTTTGTTTAAATCAAACTTAAAATATCTTTGCTATTCAAACATAATTTACAGTTGATTTTAAATTATTTATTATCAACATTTAAGTTTGAATCAAACATAAAATTTTTAAATATATTTTTTGTTTAAGGGGGGAGCCTACTTTACATGGTAAAAAAATCGATTTTTTTTTGCTTAAATCTTTAGAAAATACATCCAAGAATATGTATCTAAAGTTTTAGAGGCCAATCTAAATTATTTTTCATGTTTTTCGTTGATTTTTGTCGAGTGTAAAAAGTTAAGTTAAAAAACATTGAAGGTTACAACCAATTGTTGAATTGTTATAAATAAACTAGAGGAAATGTAAAAAAAAATTTTATTTTTTTATTTTTCGAAAGTAGATACAATTTTGTTCAGTGACTTAAAATCGCGATTTTTTTATGCAAAATTCGAGCAGATTTATAAGATTAATAATTGCTTGGCACCACTATCAACAATTAATTTTAACTTATCTAGTTTTTAATATTTCATGTCAAAAATTTTTTCACAAATTCTTTAAATATGTACAAAAACATCTCAAAAAGCCCGGAGGTCTAAGTTATTTTTCTCCTTCCTAAAAAAATTCTTAAAAAAGCGCTATTTTTAAGCCTTCTAAGGAAGGCTCCCCCCTTAAACCAAAACAGAAAATATGTTTGAATTAAACATAATTATTCAAACAAAGATTATTTTTGAATCAAAGCAGTAATTATTTTCTATATATTGGAATTAAGCTTACAAACTAATTTCAATGAAACAAAATCACTTAAAATTATTTGTTTACTTGAAACGAGTATAATGTTTTCTCAGTGTAGTAAAAATTACTATTTATTAGTAAAATATACTAATTCAAAAGCAAAAAGTCCGTCACTAATTCCAATTAGTAAATATTTTTAATAATTCAAATTTCGAGAGTTTTGACATATTAACATAACATAATTGTTAATTTTTGCTTTTAAACTTTAGATAAAGTTATTTTCATGTTTTAAAAGATTAATGTTTTATTTTTAATTTTTTATATGCCAATAATATGAAACATATGAAAAATTTGGCAATTTTTCTTAAGTGGTGAAAGCTATTACGTTGTTAATAATTTTTAATTTATCTTAATATATAGAATTAGTACTTTTGTTTCACATTTTAATAATTTAATATTACATATACGATAAGTTTTAAAATTAAATGCTACATCTGTGATATAGATAAAACGATAATGTCTTAAATATGTATTAAATAAAGTATCAAATATGCATAATTTATACTTTGAGTATTTTTGTATTTTTCTAAGTTGTTAATAAAAATATTTGAAATTAATAATAGTCTTAAAATAATAAAATATTAACCATATTGTATAATGTTACTTTCCTCCTCGGGGGTTAGGAGGAAAGTAACAAATGCAGAGGTCGTGAAAAATTCATGCTGTGAACTGGTTATTTAATCTAAATGTCTAATTCAAATTTTATTTAACAGGTAAAAGTCCAAGCTTTCAATTAACGTAGTAACAAAAATTATTCCTTAAATAGTTTGAACGCTAAAATAAAAAACTGAATTGTGTTACTTTCCTCCTCGGTATCCCCTAGTTATACTCTTTGCTGAAAATAAATTATTTTCAAAACAATTTTAATTAAATCCCTCGAAAGAATTCAAGTTACACAGAAAATCAATTCTTTTTAATTTAATTGTTATTATTATTATTTATTTAAAAATATTTATTTTTATATTTGGGCATATCTCTATAGAACCTTTAACTTTTCAATAAGAAAACAATTTTAATTTTTTTAGCACAGTATTGAAACTCTGTCTACATAAACTTTAAGAAATAAGCTTTCAAAATATGCAAGTGGACAGATAAAATAATTAAAAAAAAGAAAATTTTTAAAAAATTATAAACTATTTAAAATTGCGAATTTTTTTTGAAATTGCAACAAAAAATATTTAACAGGTGCTTGTTTTTTAAATCGAAAAAAAGTTGAAAGTAATTTATTAAGGGGTTATAATTTATAATAATAATTATATTATTATTATTATTATTATTATTCTTTTTTGTTTGAATTATTAAAAAAGAAAAATTGTTTTTATTTTAAAAATAGATTTTAATTAAACTGAATTGTAAAAATATGAAACTATAATGTATAAAATTTTACCTTGCAATTTCCGGACACATTTTATTTATATTTAACACTCATAAACTTTTAAATTTCTATTTATTTTTTTCTATTTCTCTTTTTTCGTATATCTTATTTTTTCAGAATTAATTTTTTTAAATCATTTATTCTGTGTAAACAAATCAAAATAAACATTAAAACTTAAGCTTCAGTTTTATTTATTAACAGTTTCTATAAAAAAGTAAGAATCGACAACTTCATACTTAACAATTTCTTTTTTAGAAACTTTTAGTCTATTACGGTCTACCGTAATTGACAAATATTTTTACATTATCTTTGCAATAAAGTATTTTTTGAAGCATATTCAAGTGATATTAATTGGCACATGCGAAAATGTATGCAAGTACTTTTCAATACTACACATCAATTTACTATGTCTCAAAGTAATTCTAATATTTTGAACTTTTATTTCCCGTAAGTCATTTTGTTGTGCCATTTGTCTTATTAATGAAAAATGATAAATATGTCGATTACAATCAAAAAGGGTAAAAGTGAGGGACAGCTTTAAAAAGCTTATAACTTTTTTCACAAATAACAAATTTTTAATTTTCTTACGGAAAACTGTTCAGTGTTTAATTAACTTTAAAAAGATGCGTCTTAGAATTAGTGATTCTTATTCCTTAAAAAGTTTTAACATTTAACCCATCCGAAAGTATGATTAGGGACAAGTAGATATTGTAAAAAATCGTACACTCAAATTGGAATAATTATTGATCTATTTATAAATAAATGTAAAACCTTTTGCAACTTGTTACTTTATTTTTGTTGGGAATATTAAAATATTTCCAACAAAAATAAAGTAACAAGTTATTAATAGTATCGAAATATATGCGAGGGACATAAAACTTAAAGGTTCCAGAGATATGCCCATTTATTTTTTTTTACATTTTTTCGCAATAATTAAATTATTTTTATAGTCAATAAAACCCTTCTCAAAATGCAATTATTTTTAACAAAATTTTTTTAAAATTTCATGAAAGAATTCAATAATTTTTTTAAATCCTAATAATCCATAATTAAATTCTTTTCATATAGGTAATAAAACTCATCGAAGCATTTCAATAATTTTTACCTCTACAATTTAAAATAATTTCTTCAAAAATGCAATTAATGTTTAATGAGGTGATTTAAAAATGAATTTCAGATAAAGTTGCAGATAGTTAATTTAGCTAAATTTACGTGAATATTTTAAAAAGGTTTGTTATTGTGTATTTTTAAAAAATTTCAACTTAACATTTCGAATATAATTAAACTTCATAAAAATTTAGAATTGAAGGCAGGATAAAAAAGGAAAGTAAACATTTTTTGATGGATATCAAAAAAATGTCAGGGAAATACTTAATCAAATTTTTGTGAATCGAGTATTCAAATTGAATTTTTCAAAAACTGATATAACTAATTTTTTTAAATACTTTTTTTTCTTAAAGAAGTGTTGCGACTTCTTTAAAACATTTGTTTAATTATTATTCAGTGCGAAGCCTGTATTTAGTGTAAATAGAATTTTTTTCTTGATGTAAAATTATTGTATTTTTGATTCATTTTCTGTACTTCATAAAGATAAGTTACTTCAAGGAAATGATTTCTTATTTTTAGCATACTATATGATAAGAAATATGTCAGAACTGTCTGTTTGAAACTCTTAAAGTCTGACAAGTACATTTTGCATAAGGGACATGTACTTCCAAATAAGAAGATATGAATATATCTTTTATTTTAATATAAAACTGTCAACTAAACCTTATCAGTATTTATATACCTAAAAGTCTCAATATCTAAAAATTCCTCACTTCGAGGAAACATTAATAGAGCAAAAGTATTGCTAAATTTAAATTCAATTTAATGAAATTTGATCGAAATTCACAAATTAAATTAAATTTAATTAAATTAATTCTCCCAAGCTCTGATATCACAGAAGTTTTTCTATTTAACTATTTTTTTTTAATTTAAAAGTAAAAATTCTTGTATTAACAATTTTAATGCTTTTTTGTCTTAATTTAATATTATTATGTAAAAACTCTGCATTAATTTATTCACTAAATCTGAATTAGTTAAAAATAATTAATTATTAGTAAAATCAAGGCTACCTTTTTCTTCAGCAATTAGTAACAAGTTGTTAATTCCAAGAACATTTAGCTTCTTTAATATAATATACACCAATTTTTCAATCTTTTACTGAATAGCAATTATTTTAAAGTAAAATTTTAATAATCTCAAGAAATTAAAAATTTTACCTTTTTGTTAAAAATATAAATAGCGATTACTTTTATACGTTTTGATAAAAAATATACTTTATGTACATCAATCTATTCGTTTCAATGTCAGAAACGTAATTTTGACCAGAATTAATGAAAATATTAATAAATAAAAAAGTTATTTCAAAAAATACAAACAATTTTTTTTCAAATTTTGAATATTTTGAATATGTTGCGACATATATACACACACATACATGTAGACATTTGCTCAGAATTTAACCTTCTTTTGAAAAATTGAAAATCGTCACAAATGCAAAGCTTCCTCATGAGGAAGCAAAAATAACTAATTATTAGTAACTAAATAACTAAAAAATTAGTCAAATTTCACTAAATGAATTAGTTACTACAAGTTTAAGTTATTTTTACATAACCTAGAAGTGGATTTAACTATAATGATTAGTCATTATTGCTTCCTCATAAAGGAAGCCTTATAGTTATGTCGATTTCCGAATTTTTTAGAATCAATTATTTTTACAAATTTTCAAGTGTAGTATATATAATTCGTCGAGAGGAACAAATGTCCGGATGTGTGTGTGTATGTATGTGTGTGTGTATGTGTGTGTGTGTATGTGTGTGTGTATGTCACCGATTCTTGTGGACAAATTTTCTCTTGCACATCTTGATGGATTTTGATAAGATTTTGTAGGTGTATTACGGTCATGAATACCAAGAATCAGACAAAAGGATTTTCAAAAATATATAAAAAAAAATTTTTTCAACATTTTTTTAATTTTTGGATTTTTTGAAATAACTTTTTTCTATATTAAAATTTTTATTAATTCTTGTCAAAATTGCATTCCTGACATAAAAACGAATCGATTCATGTATATAAAGTATATATTTTATCAAAATTTATAGAATTAATAAATATTTTAATTTTTCACAAAAAAATAAAATTTTGTATTTTTTTACATTTTATCATAACACTTTAAAATAATTATTCTATAATAAAAAAATTGAATAATTAATATTTATTCAGGGTACTTTACCCGGTTTATTAATTATATTTAATAAACTATTATAATTTCATTAATTTTTTTCATTAATTTTCATTAATTTGACTTATTTATTAAGTATCTCGGACGTTAAAGATTATTTAATTAATTATAATAATATATATTGAGGAAGCTAAATGGTCATGAAATGAACAACTTGTTATAACTATTTCATTAGTAAAATATTACTATTTGAATGAGTGACTGACTTTTTGCTATCCAATTAGTTATTTTTAACTAATTCAAATTTAGAGAGTATTAATAAGACGAATCCCATTTTACATTACAAACAAAAAGTATAAATGAAATTCATCTTGCGATAAATTTTTCCAAAACTTTAATATATATATAAAAGAAAAGTGGAAAAAATAACTAAAATGTTTTTCAACAATTTTTGTTTGTCTTTTTCTTCTTTCTCTTTCTTTCTTTTCAAAAATCTGATTTTAAATTACGACTATCTTTTATGATCTCACCGCGATAGTCACATCTTGTTCGTATCCCAGTAGGGATTCAAGGGAAGGAAATCCTGTGCCAGATGGGAATAGCGTCTTATCGCCAGCTTCTCTATCTCGCGACCCAAATGCAACGAAAATATAGATCATATCGCAAAACGGGATACATTCAACCTGAAAAAAATCAGTATAATTGAATTGCGGATATTCGCAGAATTTTCTTTTTTTTAAATTCACAAACAGTTCTTACGTTAACGAATTATTTCTTTTGTTTTCAAAGACACAAAAAACACTAATTTCATAATTTAATAATATTAAAGTTGTTAAAACTTTCATTAGACTCAAAGTATGTTAATTATTTAAACTTTAAACTTAAATAATTGGTTTTCCTTTACTAAAGCTATATAGTTTGTCGTCTAGAAACACTTTCGAGTGTCAAAATCTGGTTCATTCGGTCATGGTAATATTGTAATAATATTTGCATTAAAGTTCCACTGTTTAAATAAATATTTAATCATTATTAAATTGTTATATTGTTCTATATACTGAAAATTGTTTAAAACATACTTGAAATTATTTTTAATTACTGGAAACTATATTTCGTTATTTGACACTACTTAAAATTGCTTAAAAACTGTTTGAAACTTTTTAAAATTATTTAGAGATATTTTCAACTGTCATCAACTGGGGCTATTTTGACCATCAAACAGCTTTTTTGACTCAATGATTTATAAAAATTTTTAATTAAAAGAAAAAAGAACATCACCTTTTGATATAGGTTGTGCACATTTATCTGAAGGTTTCTTATGAGTTAGGCAATGAAAAAAATTTTTTTGTCTGAGTTGTAATTATTAAAAGTCGTACACAAAATATCCCAAAAAATGAGGCTAATTTGTGCATCAAACTTAGTCTTTTTATAATATTGCCTAAACATTTTTTTATCGTTTCTGCTTCTTTAAATCTTTTGTCCATATATTTCAGAGTAAATTAAAAAAATTAGCTAGAAAACATTTTTTTCTAGACATTATATACAACAAAATGTAAAATATAACACTAAGATTTTGCTAAAATTTGGATTTATTAAAAATTAACAACCTTTCTTTAAATTATATATTACTCAGATATTAAATAACATTTTTTTTCTTTTTTAACATATATTTTAATATAATGTATTTCTATAATTATAAAATTATCATTTAAACCAAAGCCCTATTTTTTATAGGTCAAAGTGAGGCATTTTCTGCACGGGTAATGTATAAAAAATGATACACAGATTCTTTATTACTTACTGAATAAACTATTTCTGAAAAAAATTTGATTTTTACGTGCACAAAATATAATCCCCATAGAATCCTAGTTTTCAGTTTCCACTTTTCTCTTAAAATATGTTTTTTTTTCAATTAGCTTATTATGTATGTATCATCACAACACAATTGACAAGAAATATCTACTACAGTTTATGAGTCACATTAAAACTTGAGAAGATCTGGTATAATTTTTCAGAACTTTTAAAATTGTTGTCACAAATTTTTCGTTTTTGTAATTTTTTGTTACCTGCCGAAGAAATAAATAATATCATTTAGTGCCCTCTATTGTCATGTAATCAAACTGCTTTTATTTATCAAAATAGAAGATTAAAGTAATTAATTTCAATAATTTCATTCATTAGAAACCTCGAGTGCACAAAATAGCCCCAATTGACGGAATTTAAAATTATTCGAAACTACTTAATATTGTTTAAAACTATTTTCAGCTATTTGAAATTATTTGGAACTATATTTAAAATAATTTTGAAGTTTTGAACTTTTTGAAACTGTTTAAACCTATTTGAAACTATATTTAGCCTTTTTGAAATAAATTTGAACTGATTTCTTCAACTTACTATCATTGCTACTTTCGAAAAAAAATTATTCTGGATTATTTTAGACCACGTCCCGTGTGGTCTCAAACATCTCTATTATTGCATAATGTCTTTATTATCATTCGCGCATTAACTATCGATTTTAGATACGCCAGCCACTATTATACTCTGATGTAGAGTTAGGAATTCAAATGCAGCTCTGGTCCATTCAGGAAGAATAATGATCAGGAAAACTGGTGCAGGGACCAAAGGGACCAAAAAACTACTAACACTTTGAGGTTCTAGCAGATATTGGCATTCTTCGAGTGCACACGTAATTTTTTTCTCTTTTCCTCCTTTTTTCTTGCAACAAGGCGACAACGATTGACACTTTCCTTTTCGCCAAAGAATCCTTTCTTGACTCTTTTCTATATATATATATGTGAGTGTGTGTGTGTGTGTGTGTGTGTGACGCTCCTAGAGAAAATCGAACTTTAGGATAGAAATTCTAGGTTATGTTTAACACTAAGATTAAACGATAACTTCTATTATGTAAAATCAAAATAAGTATTTTTAAAGCAAAAAATAAGTTTTTAAATAATTTCATAATAAAACTTTTCCATTTTGTGGCGGATTTAAAATTTATTTTTCAAAAATTTTTAAAGTTCACTTATTAAGTACGAAATTAATTATTATTATTTTTTATATTTTTAAAAGTTCTAATATAATTTTTCTCAAGAATTCATTTATTTTTTTATAAAAAGTAAAATTATTTTTAACAAAATTCCAATAAACTTTTATAAAAAAATTTACAATTTTATAAAATACAAATAAAATTTTTCGAAACAATTCAATTGTTTTTAGAAGATAGTAAAATATTTGCAGAAATTAACTTATTTTCAAAAAAATTTCAAGACAAAATTTAATTTTTTTCTTAATTTATTATAAAAATTTTCGAAAGAATTCAATTATTTTCCAAAATTTAAATATATCTTTCGAAACAATTCAATTATTTTCAAAACAAGTTCAATTGAATTCCTCTGAAAAAAGTCCAATTTTTAAAAATATGCTATATACATTTTGATCACATTAAATTATTTTTATAATATTATTGTAAAACTCTTAGTAGGAATTCAAGTTTCTTTAATTTTAATTAAATTCCTAGACAGAATTCAAATATTTTTATAAAATGTAATTCTTCCCTAAAATTTTTTTTGGAAAACTACAATTATTTTTATTTCTTAACAAAAATGTTAATAAAATTACAAGAAATAATTCAATTATTTTCTAAAATTTCTACAACATCGTTCTAAATAATTAAGTTATTTTTTAAATACCCTTGTGGTAATTGACAACGTTTGCCAATATTGATTATTGGGACTTTTTACTGGTCCTAGCTTGAAATATACCTTAACCTAGCGCTAGAACTTCTTAAATATAGCTAGATCATGGCTTACAAAATGCAAAGCACACGTGTGGATCAGCACGCACTGTCTTCCATCTAATGACCATGTATATGTGTCAAAATAAATTTTTTTACTTTCATGCAATGTTCTGTTAACTTTGGAGCCCAACATTGGAAAACTGCTGACATTAAAGAGTTATTTAAAGTTTCATGAGCACATTTAATCATTAAGTTAATTATTTACATTTATTCTTAAGTTAATTAATTCAATTAAAAATGTTGTAATATATTTTTCAATTTAAATTTTAAAAACCGTTAAAGAACTTATTAACTTTTGTTGAAATCATATTCCGCTGAATGAGACTGAAATTTTCAACGTTTACGTCAAGGAAATGATAAGAATGACCTGAAATATCAAGGAAAGTATCGCACCATTTAAGGGTGGTTAAGTGGTTAGATTTTCGTCTTACGAATTCGTGTATTCAACTCCCAACGTATGGGGATTTTTTCTGTGTTAGTATATAAGAATAAAGTATTATAGATTACATGATAACAAAAGTAGGTAAAAAAAGATGAAAAATTAACTTCAATAATAATAAATAAGAATAAATAATTTTAAAAAATTTTTTAATTAAACTGTTCTTTTTATGATTTTTATGTTCTTTTTAACGTGCAACGTAGGTATTATAAAGATGTACAAAGTAGGACCTGGTAATTAAATTGGAAATCTAATGTAATCAAATTTCACGGAAAAATTTATCTTTTTTTTCTAAATTCAATATAAAATTTTTCAAAAGAATTTAATTGTTTTCTAAAATTTTAATAAATCCTTTGAAACAGTTTAATTATTTTTTAAATAATAATATTCTTCAGAGCAATTCTATTCTTTTGTCAAAACAAATTTAAGGGGGGAGCCTACTTTAGAAGGCTTAAAAATAGCACTTTTTAAAGAATTTTTTTAGGAAGGAGAAAAATAACTTAGACCTTCGGACTTTTTGAGATGTTTTTGTACATATTTAAAGCATTTGTGAAAAAAATTTTGACATGAAATATTAAAAAATAGATAAGTTAAAATTAATTGTTGATAGTGGTGCACATCTGGACTTAAAAAACGGTGGGCACGATAGAGACCGCAATTCTTGTTTGAAACATAAAAATAAAGAAAAATTTTAAAGTTTACATATGTCGTTTCTATTTGAACTAAAAAAAATCCAAAGAAATAGTGAAATTCGATAATTTTGAGTGATAAAAACAGAAAAATCATTTTTTTGAAAAAAAATAATGACTTTAACTGGTTCACAAAATTGTTAAACAAAATTTTTTTTTAATTTTTTTTAGTTCAAGTAGAAGAGGGATTAATACTGAGTAAAACAAGCCATCATTCATTAAAATCGGTCCAGGCGTTTTCTGTCAATCCTACCCACGAGTTAGTAAATTTCGTAAAAAGTGAAATTCGAAAAAACGCGCTTTAACTTCCGCGCTAATGACGGGCCATCCGGCGGGTGGCCAAGCATTTATTAATGTTATAAATCTGTTCGAATTTTGCATAAAAAAATCGCGATTTTAAGTCACTGAACAAAATTTTATCTACTTTCGAAAAATAAAAAAATAAAATTTTTTTACATTTCCTCTAGTTTATTTATAACAATTCAATAATTGGTTGTAACCTTCAATGTTTTTTAACTTAACTTTTTATACTCGACAAAAATCAACGAAAAACATGAAAAATAATTTAGATTGGCCTCTAAAACTTTAGGTACATATTCTTGAATGTATTTTCTAAAGATTTAAGCAAAAAAAATCGATTTTTTTTACCATGTAAAGTAGGCTCCCCCTTAATAGCTTTGTTCGAAATAATTTAATTATTTAAGAATATTTACATAAGAATAATTTATTTTCTAAAATTTTAATATTCTTTTCCAAAAGAATTAAATTATTTATAACAAATTGTAATAAAATTCTATGTGTTATAGTCAGCAAATATATTCTCCCTTTGAAGTGTATTATTAATTTCATTAATAAATTGTCACTTTCTGAAGTGATAAAAAGTAAAGTGCGTCTATTTAATGAATTAGACTATAATATTTTAACGATCCTGACATGATAGGGTTCGGAAGAAGCAGTAATATGTAAGATTTATTCAATGAATAACAAAAAAATTGATAATATTTTTGATTCATTAAATTAGAAAAAAATTTATAAATTATTTAAAAAACAACACAGGTCAACAAAAAAGGCTTACTTTTTTTACGAGATATGATAGTGGTTTCCAAAGTATTTTTTGACGCTGAACACGATCCCGGGTCCAAAAATTGGCCATCACGTCAGGATTTTAAGAAAAGTGGGGGTAAAAACCCCAAAAAACGTGTTTTTTAGCGTTTTCAATATTTTTTTCTCCTAAACCTGACGTGCCAGAAACTTCTACATAGACTTAAATTGAAGCTTGAATTGTCCACTACAAGACCCATATCTGTAAAACAGAAAAAAATTTAATTTCTTTTCAAAAAATTAGGTTGAAGTTACTAAAAATGTGTATTTTTGGGTTGCTTTAATGGATTTTTAAAAATTGTCTTGAATTCGTTTGGAAATTGTTACTCGGGGGTTTTTGCGGTCGCTGTTTACGAATCCGATATTAGTTTTCAAAAATTCAAAATGGCGGATCCAAGATGGTGGATGTCAAAATTTATAATTGATCGGATTCGCTTGAAAATTGTTACTCGGGTGTTTTTGGATCCTCCATTTTGAATTTTTGAAAACTAATACCGAATTAGTAATCAGCGACCCTAAAAACCCCCGAGTAATAATTTCCAAACGAATCCAAGACAATTTTTAAAAATTCATTAAAGCAATCCAATAATACACATTTTTGGTAACTTCAACCTAATTTTTTGAAAAAAATTTAATTTTTTTTTGGTTTTACGGATATGGGTCTTGTAGTGGACAATTTACGCTTTAATTTAATTCTATGTAGAAGTTTCTGGCACGTCAGGTTTAGGAGAAAAAAAATATTGCAAACGCTCAAAAACACGTTTTTTGGGGTTTTTACCCCCACTTTTCTTAAAATCCTGACGTGATGGCCAATTTTTGGACCCGGGATCGTGTTCAGCGTCAAACAATACTTCGGAAACCACTATCATATCTCGTAAAAAAAAGTAAGCCTTTTTTGTTGACCTGTGTTGTTTTTTAAATAATTTAAATAAATAATTTGTTACATTTGTAACGCGTCTCAAATAAATATTAAATTCGTCCAAAATTAAAGCAAATAAATTGAGACAGAACAGTAACATCTCGTAAGATTAATTAAAAATTATTTATCTGCAAGTCTTCATTGTATCCAAAATATTCAATAAAAATTGGTTACAAATTCAAATAATTAGAAATAAACTTTTAATCGAGAGAAATCTAACACGACCCTAACCTATAATTCGTTTGCTTCTTAGGTACCTATCTTCGGAGCGCGTCACAAATAATTTATAATTTTTTTTAAATGACCAGGTAGATATTAATTTGTTTTATTTGGTTTTTTGTTTGCTAAAAGCTTAAATTCAATTTATTTGTAGATTAATTGTCTATAAAAAATTTTTCATTGTTTAATAAAGTGGCCTGATGGTGGTGTCAAACCAAGACGCCGTAACGATGCACAACTAATAAATTAGTGTTTCATTTATATTACTCTTCTGATAATCGATTAAAAGAATATCAACAAAATATTTTTAATTTGACAAAGCACTGACTTATACAATTGTTTCGAATAATTTTACAATTGTAAATATTCACAATTAAATGTATAAAAATAGATTTTCTATTATATACAAATGAATATATTTCAAATAAATATTTCATTTTGCGCTTAAAATAATACACTTGTCACTTTTTATATTTATTCAAATATACGTATTCCATTCCCGAAGCAATAAAACAACTAATTTTATTGACCGTTGAGTATATATACGAGTTATAAAAATAATTTTATTTTTCACCAATGAATGCATTATTAATGAATTTTATGAATTTACAATTCACTTTATTATGTATTAAATTTTTGTAAAATACGTGAGTATATATGAAGATAACTTTTCGAATTGCCTTTCATTGTATTTGTTTGTGCAACATAATGGAAATATAAGTGTAAGTTGAATATGGTTTTTATTACACGCTTTTATTGTAATGAAAAAAACAGGATAATAATTCTTTAGAAAATGATGGTAGGATATAAATTCCAATTCGTGTTTTAGAAGCATTTTGATGAGATTCACGGGACTTGTTTTGATAATGAAATCCTTATTTTATACGTTAGACAATAAAGAATGTAATTTTCATCCAGTAGTTAAATGGCTCAAAGACCCTTCTTTGTTGCATTAAGGTTTTCTTTTGTCGCGTTATATGGTTATAAAATACACTCCATAATGAAAATTAAAAACATTTTTTCCTTCTTTTATACAATATATTGAAGAATATATATCAACAGAAAAAGGCTTTTTATTCAATGTTGACCAAATGATTCTCTAACCCCCACAGCACCGAATCTATAAATTTCCATAAATTACAAAAAAAATATTAAATGAGATTTACGCTATAATATTGTTTAAATTACAACAAAAATTTTTTTTGACAGAACCTGTCCAAACATTGAATTTGTTAATTACTATACTTGTTTACAACAAAAATTATAAACAATTTTTCCGCCCTGCTATGAATTTTTCATTCTGGAGCCTTTATCTTAAAAAAATATATTCATAATAATCATAACGATAAAAAGTTTTTTTTTTAATTTACTAAAAATGTGAAATTTTTAAATTTACAATCATACAAATATTTTCATTTAAAAGAGTAAACAATTTTGTGTAATCAGTGTAAGTTTCATTAATTCAAAATTTTAAAATTACTGTAGTTTTGGTAGTTTTTGGCGAAAATGTCTGGTTAACGAACTCAGCCTTCATTTTTAGACCAACTTTAAGTGTGTGAAATTTAAAAACGATCAGATAAGTTTTTTAAGAGTTATCGTGGGAAGAACATAAACCGTCTACAGATGGAGAGACAGACACACAGACAGACACACTCGCCGGACCCCAATGGGAAATGCCAGTGTAGTACCGATGTTCACCTCTGGCTTTGTACTCAGACGATTGTTCGGCCGTAGTCTAGCCGAGCCTCGACAATTAATGCTGGCGCAGTACAGAATTTTTGTTTTGCCAAAGCTTGAACAAGCCACGGCGGCAAGTGCTGGCTGAGTATAGAAAAATTGTCCACAACGCTCGTTGCCAACATTGATTTTTTGACATAATCTTGAAAAAATTATAAAAAAAGTTTATGAATGTTTATAAATATAAATTAATTGCAAACAATTAATATTTTACTTTTCAGTTATTCATTTTTTATTTTTATTAAATTTAATAATAATTTAACATAATTGTTTAATTTTAATAAATAATAAATTATTTAAACAAATTAAATTATTATTTAAACAATAATTTGGTTATTAAAATTCTATTATACTTCTTACTATGAATAAAAAATTACCACTTATAAAACGTTAAATGCAATAAGTAAAGTTATTTAATTCTATTATTTAAAATTTAGTTTAATTTATTTTAATTCAATTTATTACTTCTAACGTATCCCTATTTTTTTCTCATCTTTGATTCAATAATTGTAAGTCTGAATGATACTGAGATATTAAAACTTTACTGTACACGTGTGTCGTTAGCATAGTGGTTAGAGCGTTAGTCTGTAAATCCGTAGGTCGTAAGTTCGATTCCCCTCGTGAGCAATTTTGTTTATTTTCATAGGTTTGCGATATTTCTAGATTCCAATCGTTAGGTACTAAAATATGAAAATCTAATGCACACTTACTGTAATTGTCTATTATTTAATTTTTAAATGTTATAAACAATTTTTTTCTACTTCATTTACTATATCCATTGTTAGTCTCCATCAATTACAATTTCTTTAAAAATTAAAGAGAAATACTTTATGAATAATTACTATTTATTAATATTATTTACCATTTTGTTATCTAATTATTTATAATTATTAATTTACGACTAATTAATAACAATACGGCATTTATTCTGCCGTCCTGATAAAGAAAGTCGGTACTTGCATTCAGGGCTGAATGCAAGTACCGACTTTCTTCATCAGGACGGCAGTATTGTGGCAATATTCTCAGCCAGCACTGGTCCAGTGCTGCGCCAGCGCTGTCTGGCAGCACTGGCAGGCAGTACTTCGCCAGAGTTACACAGCGTTATCATCCCAGCGTTATGCCAGTGCTGTCTGTCAGCGTAGCTGCCAGTACTGACAGTGCTGGCGCAGTACTCCGCCAGTTGTAAATTTCCCATTGGGACCATGTTTTTCGGACTCAGGGCACCTAAAAAGTCAAAGATTGAATAAAATTAGCAAAATTATAAGTTTCTTCTTACAAATTAAGAAGAAAAATTTTATAACTACTATTTCTTACTACAATTCGTTAGTAAAATTTCTGTTCTTCTTTCAAAAAAATAATAATCGCAGTGATTATTAGGTTATAACGGTTATAACAAACAACGCAAACAAATAATCAAAATTTGTCGCTGTCTTTTTCGTCTAAAAAAAGACATAAATCTAGTTTCTTGTCTTCGTTCAATTCACGATTTATCTTTGTTTATTTTTAAATTAAAAATTTCGAATTTCATTTGTTATAATTTATCAATAATAAAATCTATAACTTGTTATATCCAAAATTGTATCTTTATTTTAATTTTCTCTTAATAAAATATTATTTAAATTCACAGTTGCAAATCATGAAACATATACTTATTATTTAATAAACCAATATTTATTGTTTATAGAAGTCATAATTTATCATTAATAAATCATACTGAAGACGGAAATAAGGAGAAATATATTAAATACAAAATAAAACTGTCGGGATTACCTTAAATTCTTAAAAAAAATCAAGTTCTTGGGTTTACCCCAAGGGGTGAGCGGATTTACCCTGGAAAATTGTGATTTTGAAAGTTGGTATATGTGTATTAAAAATTTTCCCTAAGTAAAAGTAAGAAAGATAAATTAAAAATTCTTTTTTATTTTGTTAGTAGAAATCATAAGCTTTCAAATTATATAAATTAACTTGTATTTAGAGAATAATTTCCTTCGTTTTTACCGTTCTGAAAAAAGTGAGCGGGTTTATCCCAGTCTCCCCTATATATTGTGAAATTCATTACTTTATCCAAATCACACTTGGCTATCATGATTTTTATTTTAATTTTAGAGAAAAAAAATTATTTTCTGTAATCTCCCATGTAAACCAATGTTACATTGGGGCCTGGGAGATATTCGCTCAACTTTCTGCGACTATACCGACTGAGGTGACATCACGTTAGACATCTCTATACTTTGAATTATTTTGTTCTCGGCCCATGCGCATAAATGTAATACATCTGAATTATTGTGCACCCAATATAAAAAATAATTTTTTTAGGAACTATTTAATGCGTGACATTTTTTTCTCTCCGGAATATTATTCAAAACGGTTTAAAGAGTAAGTAGAATTTTTTTCAAATTAAAGTATTCAAATATCTATTTAAAATCAGTAGTACAAGTCACTTTCAGTCAGACATTGTCTTTTATTTTTTGTTCTAAAATATATTTTCAGTCAGACACTACTTTTAGTTCTCGATATTACCGTTAAAATGTATGCAAATTTTTCTATTTTTGTGATTAGTAAAGCTTATATTTGTTCAGTCAATTCATTTTTTGGTTTCAGTAGTAAAGACTTTTTTTTGTGAGACGTCAATTTTAGTCAAAATTGTCAACTAAGATTTAATAGGTTTTTTTGCATATATATAAACATATTGATAAAAATGGAAAATTTTTTTCTACAAAAATACATTTCTAGACATAATTTTTACAACGAATAGAAATTTTTAGGATATCATTGCCTTGAGGGTATTAGAAAAGTTAAAAAGTTCACGTAGTCTGATTGCAGAACGAGAAGGACTGTTTGTCGAAAAATATTCCTCCCAATAGAGTTTCACCCAAGGTTTTTCAAAGAAATTGTTATTTTCAAACGAAACTTTCGTGATTGCGTTTGGGAATCGCGTGTTGTGAAAAATGCCGCATCTTGGGCTGTAACTTTTTTCTCCTTCAATGTCCATCTTTTTCTCTCTTTCTCTTTTAGTCTTTTCCTGTCCCTTTCTCTATTTTTCTCACTTTCTCTTTTTCGTTCACATTTTGCTTCTTTGTCTTTCGCATTGAGATGAACCGACTTGTAAGAAGCTTGAGAGAACTCATAACTCTTATTCTTGAATTTCCGCATCGAACATCTTCGAACTTTAAGAAACTAACTCGAAACTTTTAGATTCATTAAGTTCATATTTAAATTTATTTTATAACTGTTCTCGTCAATCTATAAAGAGACAAATTTAAAAGCTAATTTCTATGACAATTCTTTTCTTTGGGATATTAAATCAATCTGTACCGTTATTTATTATTTTAAATAATCCTCAGAAAAAAAATTTTATTCAAATAATCGATTACTTTTCTATTATCAAAAAAATTGCACTCACTAAATTTGAATTAGTGACAAATAAGAAATTCAAATACTGTTAAAAGTAAGCCACTGATTCGAAACATAATATTTTAGTAATAACATTGTTATTAATAATTACCAATTAGGGTCAATTGGGGTAAATAGAAACAGATTTGCTAAGTTTCACCAATAACACAAGTTTTTTCTTTTAAGTCGGATTACTTATACGGTTTTCTTGTGTATTGAGTTATTATTTTAGTTCCGTGGAACAATTTTACGGGGTAGTCAAAAATATGGGTATCATTCAAGCGCAATAATCAACTGTTTCTATATCAGTTAAATAAATTTTTTTTAAAGTAAATGCGTTTTTAAAACTTTAACCTTATATCACCCCTAACGGGTTCTAAGTGTTTTCCCATTTTCCGTTTGTTAATTAGCAGCAGTGTATACAAAAATATTTCCTATTGCATAAATAATTAAAAATCAAAGAAGACACTCTTTCACTATTTTGACTGGCATTTAGAAAAAATTAAACTAAAATTTCATACTAAAATTTTTAATTGTCTCTTATAAATACTACAACAAAAGTCAACTTTGATTTTACCACTTTCCTTTAATTAAAAATAGGAGACTGTTTCTATTTACCCCTAAAAACTGAAAATACGAGGTAAATAGACACAGTTGATTATTTCTTAAAAAATTTAAGAAAAAATCAATTTCAACCCACGTGAAACGATTCTACGGAAAGTGTTCTACGGAAAAATGAGTCGCATATAAGACTCATTTTGAACTGCAACAAAAATGATACCCCTTCGACTCATTCTGAGTTTCTAGGAAAAAGACTCAAAATGAATCTTAAGGGGTATCATTTTTTCTTTACGATAAAATTACAATCACATTGGAAAAGCTAAGAATAATTTATAAAAATATGAATTAAAATAATCGTTTATAACTAATAAACACGTTGCACTTGTCAAAACATTAATACTTGCAGTCTATTTATTGTTTTTATGAGAAATGGAAAAAATTTTTTAGGTTAGACATTTGTCAATTGACAGACAGGGATGGGCAACCATGGAACACGAAACATGCGAAACACAAAAGAAAGTAACTAGAATATTGTTATTTGACTCATTTTGAGTCACTTGAAGTTGCCGATTACTCATTTCGAGTCACTTGAAGTTGTCGATTACTCAATTCGAGACCGACTTCCAAATGAGTTGCAACAAAAATGAGTCGGTTTTTTTTTCTGTGACGTGGGAAGTATGGAAATGTTAAATGATACAAAGAATTACATAAAAAATGATGTTAGTTATAAAATAATTCAAGCTAATTAATAAAAATGCATCATATAAGTTTAAAAATAAACCATGCCAAAAGTTGAAACACATTACACAAATACAGGTTTGTTCTCTCCTACTCGCTCTCACTCTCATTCTCTCCCATTCTCTCCTATTCTCTCCTACACTCAGAGAAAAAGTTTATTTCACTTAACCAAACTGTTTAGTTAACCTATTTTATTTGTTACGATAAAACAATTTCGTTGATTTAAATAAAAATTTGGTTCATTCTAATAAATACGTAAAATTTGTTTGGTTATCCAAAAGAAATTTTTTATTTGAAGGTGTTTTTTTGATTTAAAAAAAATAGTGTTTTGAATAGAGAATATTATTTAGTTGAATACAATTTGTTTGACACAACACACAAATTTTTTTGATTCAACCAAATCATTTTATTGGAGTCAAACAAAAATATTTACTTGTCTCAAAAAGTACATGTGTGAATTTAAAAATGGCGATCTCACTTGTCTATACAGTCCGCGTTCGCGTCAAATTCATTAATTAAATCGGTAAATCGAAGAAACAAAATTATAAGTGTCGGTTAAATAATTGCAATGTGTATTAGTGAGAAGAAAATATCCAATAAGTTTTTGTGAAGTTTTCAGTTGGTTGTTTCAAATAAACTTTTTTCAGAGTGCAAGTATCAAAATCATGTATAATATGATTAATATAATATTTTAAATGTTTTTTATTATTAAGTAATTTTGTGTACATGAAGAAACCATTATATAATATTTTATTTAATTGTTACTTATTTTCCTCTAATAATGTTTGAATTTCCTAATTTAATATATTCTAGCATACATATTATTGGTTAATTTATGATTTATTGTATACATATAATTTTAAAATATCAATAACTATATAATAAATTATAAATCAACGAATAATATGTACTAGAGAATATTGAATTTGGAAATTCAAACATTATTACAGGAAAATAAATAACAAAATTAAGTAAACAAAAACATTTATTTAAATAAACCAAATACGTTAACTAAAACTATTTATTTGAATCAAACAAATCTTTTCTTTTAAAATAAACAAATTTTTTGGTTATATGAAATAAAAATGTTTGGTTAAGTGTAATAACCATTCGGTTAATACAAATAAACGTATTGGAAGAAATTTTTTGGTTGAATCAAACAAACGTTTGGTTGACTGTATAGCAATGCATTTATTTGGTTGATTCAACCAAAATTTGGTTGTTTCGAACGAATTTTTTTCTGAGTGTATTCTGTCTTATTATAGTGTTGTAGTTTGATAAAAATATTTTTTTCATTTACTCTTTAAATCTGAATATGTGAAATTTCACTTATTCTACGTTATAAGTCGTCTTTTCGATCAATAAGTGCATATACACTTATAAATAAGAGAATTTTTCACTTATTTTGAGTGAAATTTCACTTATTACAAGTGTATATGCAGTTGTTGATCGAGAATACGACTTATAACTTAGAAATAAGTGAATTTTCACACATTCAGATTTACAGAGTATATTATCAGAAATATTATTGAAAATTCTGCTGTTTCTATTTACCCCTAATTTCCAGCTTTTAGGGGTAAATAGAAACAGTCTTTATTTTTAATTTAAAAAAATCAAAGATGATTTTTGTTTTAGTATTAACAGGAGATCCTACTATAACTATAAGTTATAAATTTTAGTATGAATTTTTATTTTAATTTGTTCCAAATGCAAGTTAAAAATAATTCGAATGTTGTTTTCTTCGATTGTTAATTATTTATGTAATAGAAAATATTTTTGTATATACTGCTGCTAATTGACAAACAGAAAATAGAAAAATGCTTAAAACCTATTGGGGATGATCTAAGGTTTAAGGCTTAACAGTAAAACGACTACATTCGAACAAACGGTTTTTTCATATTTTTATATAAACTGTAAAAGTACAGATAGAATAAAAAAACCTGTTTAATTATTTTTTAATGTCAGTAAATTTGTTACTGCTGTAATATAAATAATTTAAAAAACCAAAAAAAAAAAAAGTAAATAAATAAAAGAAAAATATTAAATCCATGAATAATAAATAATTCAGTAAGTAAGTAGAATAGACAAAAATATATAAATCCATTTCATTTCAAAAAGGATACGCTGCTTAAGAGAATAAATTTATTCTAATGTATGAAAAAAAACAGTCACTGTGAAAATTAAGGGAACAATTTTCATGAATATTTTATTACTGATTATGAAATATTTAAAACATTTTTATGGTAGACCAAGAATAATATTTTTTTATTTTAATTTGATGTTTATCGTAAAAATTAATGTTCCAATCATCTCTCTAGAATTGGCGATTCGTTTGTTAATAAGGAAGTGGTGCGACACGCTTTTTCCTTGCTAAAAATATAAACAAATATTTATGAATTCCAGATTTTTAAGGTAAATCTGCATTTTAATATATATATACTTTTATAACATTACTAATAAACATTTTTTCATATTAAAATAATAATAATAATAATAATAACAACAACATTATTTAAGGAGTCTGTTTTACACAAAAGTAGACGTGGACTATTATTTAAAACACCAAAATAGATTAAAATAATCTGCAAAATATTTTAAACATCTTTTAGATATTTTTTAATGAAAAAAGTTAATCCAAAAATTAGAGCTGTGCAAAATTGAATGTCGAATATTCGACATTCAACATTTCGGCGCCCAAAAACCAAACAAAACTCAGTTCGGTTCGAATTTTGCACAGCTCTACCAAAAATTCATTAATTAAATCTTTCACATTTATTAGGGTGTAAGATATTTTTCTGAGATTTTTGTTAAAAATAAAGGTCTGGATACGAACACAATGACAACAAAGTAAAATACTATAACTTGAGGTTTATTGCGGAAAATACAAAAGTCTTAAGAATGACGCTTTGGAAGTTTAACTTGACGCAAAAAAGTCAAAAAAGGTAGTTGTAAGTTCTGTAAAGAAACCGGAAACGCGGAAGCGTTACACTCGGAAATAGAATGGAGACATCTGGTGTCAAATATTTGAAAGGTTGGATCATCAGTTTAGCTAGCAATTTTAAGACGTAGGATTTTTTACACTATTTTTTTCCCTTGCCGACACGAAATTTTCGGATGATTTCATCTAGAAGTAAAAAATGAATCTGGATCTTAAAAGTATAAATTATTCTCCTTCAGTGATCTGAAGTCAGATTGAAAAAATTCAAAATAGCAGATTTTTTAAATTTCTCTATACTAGAGCATGAATAATTTCTTTTTTAAACCTAATTCTTTTTCAGTTATGAATGAAACAAACGCCTTTCGTCAAAAACTTTAATTTTTTATTAAAAAATTTAAAAGAAAAAATTGTATTTTTTAAAACATTAATTTTTACTATCATAACTTTTACGTTTTTAATTTATTTTAATTCCATTGTTTTAATTCTATTATTTTATTAAAATTACTCTCTACATGTGAATTAGTAAAAATATTTACTAATTTGAATTAGTGACTGACATTTTTATGGTTCCGTACACCTTCGGTGTACCGACGGAACCCTATTGGTGAGACTCTTGTGTCCGTAGCCCAATCGTGTCCCCCCGCCCCCCTAGCGGCTAAACTATTTGACCTAGAGAGCTCAAATTTGGTATTGATACATATTTTCACTCGTAGATTACAGGGAAAATATAGAGAATGTGATTGGAGGTGATGGTCATATCGTTTTTAAGGAAATAACAAGATTTTTGGCCAAAAATGCATAAAAAGTGACCATAGAAGTTAAGGGGGGCCTTAACTTCTAAACTATTCAACGTGGAGGGCTAAAATTTGGCATACTGGTGTATTCTAATGCGAATATTACAGAAAAAATATAGAGAACTTGCTATGTCATAATGGCCATAGCGTTGTCAAGGAAAAACTAAAAAATTTTTGAAAATTTTGTTTTCTAATTTCTACTTTATTTGATCTAATTAACTGAAAATGGGTTTATTAGTATATTTTTACAATCTGATCACAAAAAATATATTAAAAAATCTAAAAAAAAGTTTTTAAATAAAATATTTAAAAAATTGGACAAGTGCGAGTTGAAATCGCACTGCAATGGCGGGTTCCGTACACAAATATTAAAACAATACTTGCAACATTCATCAATAAATGGTAGAATTAAAATAAACAATTAAAAAAATATATTTAAATCATTTAATGAAAAAAATAATTTAAAGTATTGTATATCTAATATTGTAAACAATAATAAGTAGAGGAACTAATTGTGCGAATATTGTTCCTCTACTTATTATTGTTTACTATATTAAATATACAATACTTTAATTTTTTTAATTATTTATTTTTATCAAATGATTTTAATATATTTTTTAATTGTTTATTTTAATTCTACTATTTACCGATGAATGTTGCAAGTATTGTTTTAATATTTGTGTACGGAACCCGCCATT
Organism: Leptopilina myrica (nomen nudum); assembly: GCA_032872475.1. Classification (NCBI taxonomy): domain Eukaryota; kingdom Metazoa; phylum Arthropoda; class Insecta; order Hymenoptera; family Figitidae; genus Leptopilina; species Leptopilina myrica (nomen nudum). The sequence goes on from CM065467.1 coordinate 14,070,676, forward strand.
GCAGTGCGATTTCAACTCGCACTTGTCCAATTGTTTTTCTTAATTAGTAAATTATAGTAATGAATACTATTTTCTATTTACTATTAAATACAAAACTTGGTAAAACTTACTAATTCAAGTTAGTGAATAGTTTTATTAATTCAAATTTAAAGTGTAATTTAATTCCTTTATCTTTCAAATTTAAACAATTTCTTAGGTTCGAAGTAAATAATAATCTAAGTAGGCAAATAAAAATTCGTACCATTTTCGAAACCAGTTACTCCAATTGCAGCCAAACAGACAAGTAAAGCAACTGTCATAAAAAATGTTGAATATCTTTTCATGGTTGCGACAAATTTTGTATGACTTTAACAAAATTTTCAAGAATATTGAAATAAAATAATTTTTCTACTACTTTTAAACTTGTTGACTGTGCGTTGGTAGGACATAAATGTAAGAAAATTTCCTCTTAGTGTGACAATTACTTTTTTCTACTCTTTCCATAATAACATTTAATTGTAAGCAGACAATAGTCACGTTACTTTTAAAAAATTAGAAACTATTCAAAAGCATTGAAATAATACTTATCGTGTTAAAATTTATAGTCAATACTGTTTTTACCTCAATAAATACTGTCTTATCACTTTTTTTAACCTTCACTTATTTTTGAAAAAAATTTTCCTTCTTCTTCTTTTAACTTTTATTTTTATAATTCTTCTTGTTAAAATTTATAATTTTGTTAAATATTGAAATGTTGAATAGAAAAAATTGTATTTTATAAAACATTAATTTTTACTAACATAACTTTTTAGTTTTTAATTTATATAATAATATATAATTTATTATACCCAACAATAGATATACTAAAAGTAAAAATATAGTTTCATATCAAGTTTTAATTTATTTAACTGGATGTCTAAGAAATTTAAAGTTCTATTTACAAATTTGTACGCGTTTAATACGAAACGTCAATATAAAGAATTTTTTGCATTTTTCAAATGGATTATTATGTATAGTTTTTTTACAGGACTGCTGCTTTACAAATACTGCAACAAATTTCTACCGACTAGGGAATCAAACTTTTGATTGATTATTACTGATAAATTCATATAACAATTGAATATTAGTTTCATTTCCATTTTTATTGATTTTTTCTTTCATTATAAATTACAAAACTCTAATTTTAGTTAAGAAGAGAAGTTTTCATTTAATTTGCAGAACGCTCAATACTTTAACTAATCATAAGGATTTAATGAATTTTCACGCTGTGCTATATTTAAAATAGAAAACGAACATTCATAAAGTACATTTGCGCAGTATAAGTGAATTATTTTAATTCTTTTGTTTATTAAACCTTTTATATTTATTTTATTACTTAAAACAAATATGTACTATTGATAAATATTTTTTTTACTAATATTACTGTACATTAATTAATTATTAACATCAATATTGATAAATATGCTCTTTAAATTCGAATTGGTGACGTTTTCCTTTTGAAATAGTAAATTTAGATACTAATTAATTAGAAATAAATTCAAATAGGTATTTCAATACTTTTTATAATTTTGTATTTCAAAATAAGTATATTTGCTTTATATACTAAATTTAGTTGATTACTAGTGCCAATTTATGACATTTACATATTTGTTTCATTAAAATTTTTATTGGTTCCTTTCTTGCATTATATATAACAAAAAGATTATTTTTTACTTCAGAAAAGGAATTTTCCATTAATTTTTAAAACGCTCCATATTTCATTCTTTTACTAATCATAAGGATTCAATCCATCTTGACGTTTTGCCATACCTAAAATAAAAATTTCATGAATTCTATTTATGCTATAAATTCCTTTTTTAATTCTTTCATTATGATTAATGAAATTGTACTATTTTATTTATATACTACACGGAAAAAATGTTCTGTATAACCTACAACGTCAAATTGTAAAATTCACAAAACGGAGAAATTGTGCTATCTGCTATAAAATTTTGTGTTTCGCACAGACTGCGATTTGTAGCACACACAAATTGTTTAATTTGTGACGGCTGATTTGTGGCAGCTACAAATTTTTTCTGTAGTCGTAACAAAAATAAAGCGTGTATTCTACAAACTCAGCTGTTGTAGGAACTACAGAATCAGTTTGTATGAATATTTGTTGAAAATAATATTTATTCGAAATAATTCATTTATAAAAATTATAACAAACTAAACGAATATAAATAATTCTTACTACTCCTTCCCGCTTGTCCATCTGCGACCCAGCAAACAAGTAATACTACAACCACCAACAGTGCAGAATGAACTCTCATAGTTGTGACTAATTCGTATCTTTAACTCTTTTTTAACAAATGTTTAGAAAAGTTTTTCTTTTAAACTGTTGTCTGATAAGTTAAAAAAATTGTCAAAATTTATACATCGTTTACTTTATTTAATTGTTTTAAGGCACAAACAAATTCTCCGTGTCGTCACAATAGTAAAAAAATTGTTGCCCATAAATATTATCCAATCACTCTCTTTTAATTTTGTCTTCATTGACCAAAACATTTTTTCACTTTTTAGCTCTTTAACTGATTCGCAAATTATAAGCAAACAATAATGAAAAAAAAAATTTCTAATAATTGAAATTTTATACGTTTTGATACAAAATTAAAATTTGCAACTTTTATAGGTTTATAAAAGTACTGTTTCCATAAAAAGAAACATAATGAATAAATAAATAAAATATGGAAATTAAACTTTAATAAATGTAAGAAAAGAAATAAAAATAAATAAATAAAATAACAGAGATAAAAATAAATACAGAGAAGAAAAAAGTAGACATAGGTACATTTAAAATCAGACAGAAGGATTTTCAAAAATATTGAAATAAAAATATCTTCAGCAATTTTTTGATTTAAAAAAAAAATGTTTTTGTGTTTTCTGAAAACAGTTGTTTTCTTTATAACAATTTTCATTAAGAGCAATTCCATAGTAAGTGGTCATAGAAATTTCCTTCTAGTATGGAATTTGGATGAAATTGTGTTTTATTGTTCTCTTGGATACCACTAAAAAAATAGAGAAACTTTTTTGGGAAAATATACATATATAAACATAGGAGATATACAGCATTGAAATTTTTTAGCTTTTTTTTGAAGACGCATAACTTTTTTTGGCAAAAGATATTTAGGTCAATTATTTTTTTAATTGTCAATAAAAAGACACACTTTCAAATAAAAAAAATTAAGGAAGAAAATTTATTCGATACTTTGTTAATATTAAAGTAATAAAAATTTATTTTCGATTATAGAAAAAACTCCACTTTTATTTTGGTAAATTTTTTTTGTGGCGCTAGTACATAATTATCTCTAAGTACTGAATGAGTTTCAAAATGGGATCTGCATAACTTTCCGAATAATAAATATAAATGTTCAAGTCTGTAGGTTAAAACTGTAATTTTATACAATGCGAATATGGCTCAACTTCAAAATCTTGGTAGTGATGTTCGTTTGTTTCATGTAAAGCTAGAATTTTGACCTACAGAATTTTTAAACATTAATAAATACATTTTCGAAGTGCCAGAAAAAACCGTTTTAATTTTTTAAAATTTTGTTTTTTAATCTACATTAATAAAATCAGACTTTTGTCTGTACATAGCACAAAATTAGTTTTTTTTAGCATATGTTATTTATTTGAATAACGGAGAATTCAAAAATGGTAATAGAAAATTTCCTGCCTGTATGTATGTATGTATGTGTGTATGTGTATATGTATGTATGTATGTATGTATGTCTGCAAAACTTTGTTCGTGTATGACTTGAAAACGCCTTGACCGATTGAAGTAAAATCTTTTAGGTATTGGTCTAACTTAAAATATTAGCTATATTTGATTTTATTAAATTTATTAATAATATAAATGATTTTAAAGATATATAATAATAAATAAATTTTTGAATTAAAAAATAATAATTAATCTGTTATGACTTTTGTAAGATATATATATATATATATATATATATATATATATATATATAAACAAAAAATTTACAGATTTTATAATTTTGAATGTATATCTTTTAGACTTTCTGTAATTAAATATTACATGTTATTTAGACATACTTTAGCATAATTTTGAAAAAAATACTTTCCTATAACTATCTATAAGATGGAAGTAAGTATAAAAATGTTTTTAATATCAAAAAATTGAAAAATTATAATTGACAGATCAATTACTATCAAGATTAATTCAATAGTATTTTTGGGGTCTCTGATGATAAACTTTTGACGTCAAAATAATAGAATCTAGAATTATTTGTTTATCTAATTAATCAAAAAATTTTTATTTGCAAAACTTCTAAAATATTAAAAATATTAATTCATAGCATTAAAATTATTGTCAATGATTAAAAAACTGGACAAGTGCGAGTTGCACTCGCACTGAATTGACGCGTTCCGTACAAAAATATAAACAAGTTGTTCTTTTCTTGACCATTTCGCTTTCTCAAAATATCAAAAACGAATTGCTTAATTTAATTTTAATATGTTAAGGTAATATTTCAAAAAACGCAAAATTTGAATTTTTGTGAAAAAGAAAAATATTGATTAATTTTATAAATTTTGATGAAATGTGCACTTTGTATATATTAATCGATTCGTTTTCTTGTAAGGAATGTAATTTTGAGAATAATTTATGAAAATATTAAGAAATAAAAAAGTTATTTAAAAAAATACAAAAAAAATTGTTTTTAATTTTGAAAAAATTGTATAAAAAAAAATTTTGTGGATAAATTTGAAAATCCTTGTGTCAGATTTTAGGTATTAATGACTGTAATAAACCTGCAAAATTTCAGGACAATCCATTAAAATTTGTTTGAGATAATTTGTACACAATTTTTTGTGACATACACACATATATCTGGACATTTTCTCAGAATTTAATATACATATAGCCTAGATGAAAATGAGTCCATATAACCATGTTTTGAAAAATTGAAAATCGTCACGAATGCAAAGCTTCCTCATGAGGAAGCAAAAAACTAAAAATTGCTTTAGTAAACAAAGTGTAAAACTTTTAAAACAAGAAAAAATGTCATAAAAATAAAAAATACAAATAAAACAAAGAAAATAAAAATATTAATTTTATCGTTTAATTTGACAGTATGGAGGAGAGCCGGGAAGAAGATTATCGCCTCAAGAGAAACCACTCGATCTTCAAGATGCCTTCTTACAAAGCCTTGGCTATGAAGAATCATCGAGAAGAGCTCGTCTCGGTGTAGATCCAGAACTTCGTCATTTAATCTCCTTTCATGTCGGTAAGTTTCCTCTCTCAAAAAACTTTCCAAACTAAAAAAATATAAAAAAAACGAAATTGATTTATTATATACCTGTATGTATATATTTTCGAAACAGAATTTCCTCTTATGCAAATTGCAAACACGTTAATTTTCTATGCACCAAGTACAGGAGAAAAAAAGCTCTACTGTTAAAGGGAATAACGTTATATATTCCTAACGGAGTCACAATAAAACTTTATGTAAGTCAAGGGACGCTGAGAGTAGTAAACGTAAAAACGTTCAAGAAAAACACATTCATCTTAAAAGAAAAAGAGAGAAAAAAAGAAGAAATAGTAAATTCTTAAATGAAGATAAAAAGAAACAATCTCACCTCTAGCAAGTATATAAATAATATTAATTTTAAAACGTTCCACGTTTCTTTAAATTGAAAAAGAAGAAATTGTTCAGAAACGTAAGTGTACGCTTAAAGGATTTTCAGTGGGAAACGAATGGTTTTAGTCAGAAGCGAGGAAATTTCTCGACAGAAACTATCTACAAATTATGCGCTATATTTCAAATTGCCGAAAATATTAATTTACAAATTTTAATTTACGAAATTGACATTTGAAATTATTGTTGTTAATTACTAACTTTTATTTGAAGTACACTACCAGAAATGCAATTTTTTCAATATTTTGCAACTTATCCACAAGTATTTATTTATTTGTTATCTCAAGCATATGACTTAAATTTTATTTTGCATTCTTTTCTCTCTAATTGAAAAAACTTATTTTAATTCGAGTTTGTTAATTAATAATATTGAAATATATGTCACGGACCATGAATAAATCACACAATAAGTGAAATTTATAGAAGTATATTAGAAACGTATTGCCACATGTAGAAGCTTTATTAAATTTTCAATTAAAATTTCAATTAATTCGTGGAAAAATAAAACAAATAAATACGTCACACTCTCGTTCTGTGTTTGTTACATTATTTTCTACTCAAATTAAATTTATTTATTTAAAAAGTAAATTGCTTATTTTATATTCTTTTACGAGAGGTACAATAGTATATTCACGAGAGGTTTATGCGACTATTCAAATACGTTGTAAAACTCAAGTTACACAAACAAAGAAACAGAAAATGTTATCTACTATCACTAAACTTTAAAAAGACTTAAAAAGTCCTTTAGAAAATGGTTTTAAATTACAGTTTTAGGATTTTGGACATGAGTTCGACTCTCGAAATTCAACTTTAAGATGAGGCTGAACATAATATTAAAGTACAAATTCTTTTCTATTTACTGTTCAACGTTTTTAAATTAGATAAAAAAATGAAAAAAATCCAACCGTATAATTCACTAAATTAGCGATTTTAATTTGCGCTTTCTTCTCCCTAAGTTGGAGTTAGTAAAAATGTTTACTAATACGAATTAGTGACCGGCTTTTTGCTTTGAAAAATTATTTTTAAAAAATTAATATACTACATTTAAAACCCAATTATTTTCTTTGATAATAGAGTTTTCACAGGAATTCAATTAATTTAATTTTGAATAAATCAGTTATTTAATAAAAATTATTATACAATATTCCTTATAATAATTCAATTCCCTGTCGGCACAGAACATCAGGAACGTTTTTAAAACGTTTTATGTCTGGGTATTTAAAACATAAATACTGGGTATGTTTTTTTTTATTTTTTTGGGTATTTTATTTTTTTTCGGTTGGGGCCCTGATCAAGGCCTGATAGGGCCGACCTATTAGGGAATGAAACTGATCAGGAAATCCACACTTTCTTGTCGTCCCGATCTGGCCATTATCGGGCGCGGCGTTTCATACCATACTATGGCCCTAGTAGGGTAATTTCTACACGGGTACGTTAAACCTTGACCCTCAGAAAACCCCCAATAGGTTCTAATTATTTTCCCATTTTCCGTTTGCCAATTAGCAGCAGTATATACAAAAATATTTCCTATTCAACAAATAATGGAAAATCAAAAAAGAGACCCTTTTACTTTTTTGACTCGCATTTGGAAAAAAAACTAAACTAAAAAATCATACTAAAATTTATAATTATCTCTTACTACTACTACAACAAAAAGTCAAAAATCAACTTTGTTTTTTTCAATTTTAAACTTTAATTAAAAATAGGACACTGTTTCTATTCACCCCTAAAAACTGGAAATTCGGGGTGAATAGAAGCAGCAGAAATTTAAATAATATTTCTTATAATATATATGAGAAAATTGTTTCTATCAAACGACAACACTTTAATGAGAGAAAATAAGAGAGAACGGGATGGAATGGGAGAGAATAGGAGAGAACAAACCTTTATTTGTATAATGTGTTTGAACTTCTGGCATGGTTTTTCAATAATTTCCAATAATTTTTACTCAATTCCAATTAATCATATTTGAACCAGTAATTTCAGTATTTGAAGCAAAAACAATTTAATTCAATCAAATAACAATTATTTGATACAAAAGTAAATATTTATTTAATAATAAATAATCGTGTATTTGAATCCAATCAATTTTTTTATCATTACACTGAAAAAAAAATATTCTGAATTTTAGAATACATACTAAAATAGGTGCCAAGGATATTCCCTTCTTAAATTAAGTGGTATATATTCTTACTATTAGAATATATTCTTATTGTAAGAATATTTCCCTCTTAATTTAAGTGGGGAATATCCTTGGCACCTATTTTAGTATGTATTCTAAAATTCAGAATATTTTTTTTCAGTGTATAAATTATCTACTACAGTTCCACTGCAAAATATGACTAGAAATTAGTATAGAAATGTTTCCTAATTTAAAAACGTATTCGCCAAAGAATCGGAATATATAAAGAATTATAAAATATATAAAAATGATAAATCATCATTGATTTTATCAATTTGCAAACTTTAATTAAAAATAAAGACTGTTTCTATTTACCCCTAAATGCTGGAAATTAGGGGTAAATAGAAACAGCAGAATTTTCAATAATATTTCTGATAATATAAATAAAAAAATTATTTTTATCAAACTACAACACTGTAATAAGGGAGAATAAGAGAGAACGGGAGTGAGAGAGTAGGAGAGAACAAACCTGTATTTGTGTAATGTGTTTCAACTTTTGGCATGGTTTATTTTTAAACTTATATAATGCATTATTATTAATTAGTTTGGATTATTTTATAACTAACATCATTATTTATATTATTTATATTTTATTTACCTCGAATTTTCAGTTTTTAGGGGCAAATAGAAACAGTCTTCTATTTTTAATTAAAGTTTGCAAAGTGGTAAAATCAAAGTTGATTTTTGTTGTAGTATTTATAAGAGATAATTAAAAATTTTAGTATGAAATTTTAGTTTAATTTTTTCTAAATGCCAGTCAAAATAGTGAAAGAGTGTCTTCTTTGATTTTCAATTATTTATGCAATAGGAAATATTTTTGAATACACTGCTGCTAATTAACAAACGGAAAATGGAAAAACACTTAAAATACGTTGAGGGTGATATAAGGTTAAAGTTCAAAGACGCATTTATTTTTAAAATTGTTGATATAATTGGAATAGATACAGTTGATAGCGGATGCTATTTGGGAAGCTATTTCGAGTCATTAATACTATGGATGTTTTACTATCAATATATCGATGTTTTTTTAGATTTTTAATAAATATTACTTGTTTTTTTATAGTAATAAAAAATAGTACACGGAAAAAACTGCATGGTTGGCACAACCATATATATTGAAAAATACGGAATATCCATATTTAAGGTTATCACATCAATTTCTATGGATGTGTCAACTAAAGAAATGGATGTGGTATCCATCAAAATGGAAGTGGTATCCATGAACATGGATGTGATAACCTCAAATATGGATATCCCGTATTTTTCAATATATATGTTTGTCCCAACCCTGCAGTTTTTTCCGGGTACTTCTAGTTTGTATGTCTCATACAGTTGTTGTCTCATACAAGAAGAATTTAATAAATTGAACAATTGAATTAAAATGATGTAGTTGAACAATAGAATTGAAAAATGAAATAATCATAATTATAATAATAAAAATAAAAAGAAGGAGGATTATTTTTACAAAAATAAATGAAGGTTAAAAAAAGTGATAAGACAGCATTAATTGCAGTAAAAACAGTATTTATTGTAACTTATAACACAATAAGTATTATTTTAGTGTTTAAAAATAATTTCTAATTGTTTAAAACTAACATAATTGTTGTCTGCTCACAATTATATGTTATTATATGGCAAAAATATAGAAAAAATAAAGTAATTGTCGAAGTAAAGATAAGAAAATTTTCTTACATTTGAGTCCTTCTAACGCAGAGTCAACAAGTTTAAAAGTAGTAGAAAATTTTTTTTTCAATATTCTTAAAAATTGTTGAAGTCATACGAAATTTGTCGCAACCATGAAAAGTTATTCAACATTTTTTATGACAGTTGCTTTACTTATCTGTTTGGCTGCAAATGAAGCGCCTAAGTTCCAAAATGGTACGAATTAAATTTCGCTTATAGAATTAAAACATATTTTTATTTATTTAAATTATTATTTACTTTAAAAATGAGACATTTTTTAGATGAAAAATAAAGATATTAAATTTGTCTCTAAATTTGAATTAGTATTAAAATTAGTATTAAATTAGTATTTAAAAAAGGAGATTTTCCTTAAAAATGTGGAATTCATAAGTATTTGTTTATATTTTTAGATAAGAAAAAGCGTGACGCACCAATTGCTTATTAGCAAAAGAATTGAGAATTCTAGAGAGATGTTTAAAAAATAAATTTCCACGATAAGAATCATATTACAATACCCAAAATATTATATTCTCGGCTTATCTTAAAATGTTTCAAATATTACATAATCAGTAATAAAAAAATATATTCCTGACAATTGGTCCCTTTATTTTCACAGTAACTGATTTTTCTTAATGGAATTTTAAATTTCTTAATTTAATTTGATTTAATAATTTCAAAATTATTTTATTCAAATAATGGATTTCTTGTCTATTGTCAAATAAATATTTACTCAATTCCAATTAATCATATTTGAACAAGTAATTTCAGCACTGAAAAAAAAATATTCTGAATTTTAGAATACATACTAAAATAGGTGCCAAGGATATTCCCCACTTAAATTAAGTGGGAAATATTCTTACAATAAGAATATATTCTAATAGTAAGAATATATACCACTTAATTTAAGAAGGGAATATCCTTGGCACCTATTTTAGTATGTATTCTAAAATTCAGAATATTTTTTTTTCAGTGAGTACTTGAAGCAAAAACAATTTAATTCACTCAAATAAAAATATTCGATTCAAAAGTAAATATTTATTTGATACTTAATAATCTTGTATTTTAATCCAATCAATTTGTTTTCATTATAAATTATGCTACGTGATCATGTCCTCTAGATCAATTGTAGTAACTCCAGTTGCTTGATCCATGTCACAGTTTTTAAATATTCAAGCTTAAAGTTTCGCATCATTTTAATAGAGGGCACCCTTCCGTTATACGTTATCCACACGTGTCAGAAATTAATTAACAAGAATACAAGTGTTTTAAAGTTTTAATAAATTATAAGTGATGGGACATCATAAATCAAAGTCTCGCAGTCCAAGAGGCTCCCAAAAAAGACAACGAGATAAGGATATAAAGCAGATTTACGAAAAATTGGAATGACTTAAGAGGCCAAGGCAAGACGTGTCGTCGTCTGCGTATAAAAGAAATGATAGCAACGAAGAGCGAAGTCCGAGAGACTCGTCACGTTACAGGAAACACCGATCTTGGTCAAAAACAAAATTAAGGGAAAAGAATCACAAAAATCAAAAACCGACAAAAATGGTGGCGAGCGCAGTTCGCGAGGCGCGCCACGCTGTACTCGATATAGTTCCTCATCTCCACAGTCATCCAGATCATCATCAAGTTCTTTCTCGAGCAAATCACGTACCTCTCGATCACCCAATACTTCTCAACGAAGTCATCGTACAAACACGACATTGACTAAGCAAGACCGAAAAACTCGAACACAAACGAGCAAGAAATCTCCCAAGTCGATGCTGAAATTCTCAGCCTACTGGATAACGTCAAGGAAAATACAAAAGTAGATCCGGACATGTACAGTTCTGTATCAGAAGTATGGATAAAAAATCGGGGTTCAGTAATTTCCAGAGAATGTAAAAAAGAATTAATAGAAAAACACTCCGTTCTGGGAAATTGTTAAACATTACAAGCCCCAATAGTAAATCCAAAAATTAAATCTTTCGCCGGACACCTGTCATTAAAGAAAGACAGCTTCCAAGTAATAGTTCAAAACCAGTTGGGAGCTGATATCTCCGCAACTGTCGCTAGAATTCTTTTTCAAGATGCCTTTTTAGACACTTTTGATTTAACTGGTGCATTTTTACTAATTCCAGTGCCGAGAGCGAGGCCTTTTAGGAAATATTTACGATTAATGTTTAAGGGCATTATTTATGAATTTAATTGTGTCTCATTCGGACTGTGCACAGCCGCATATGCATTTACAAAAATAATGAAACCAGTCATCGAAAATCTTCGATCGTGTTCGTTCTTTTCAGTAGTTTATTTAGATGATTTTTTATTAATTGGGAAATCTAAAAGACAACGAGAGGACAATATTATAGTCACGCAGCAACTTTTAACAAGTTTAGGCTTTATCATTAATTTCGAAAAATCAGTTACAAAAATAACAACAAAAATTAAATTTTTTAGGATTCATACGGGACACAAACAAAATGACTCTAGAATTAACGGAAAATAAAAAGATATCAATTTTAACAAAAGCTAACCAGTTCTACAAATTAATAAAATGCAAAATAAGGGAGTTAGTAAAATTCGTACACGCATAGAAAGGGTTTGCTGTGGCAGCGAACATTTTGCAGCCACAGCAAACCTTGTTCATTGAAATAGGGACAGCGAAAAAGTTCGCTGTGAGATCAAACAAGTTCGCTATGACAGCAAACTCGCATAAATTTTTACTAATGTTTGCTGCCACAACTAACATGTTCGCTGCCACTGCAAACTTCTTAGCTGTGGTAGCTAATTTTCAGAAATTTCATAGCAAACATCTGTTTACTGCTAGAGCTAATTTCTTTTTTTCCGTGTAGGTACTCTAGTTGCGTCATGTCCAGCTGTTAAGTACGGAACCTTACATTCCAAAAGTTTAGAAAGGGAAAAATTTCTGTCGCTAGAAAAAGAAAACGGTAACTTTGTCAAACACGTCTCCCTTTCAAAGTCGTTGCAATCGGACATTAAATGGTGGATTGAGAATATATCATTATCAAAAAACTCAATTACATCACAAGTCTTTACCCAAAATTGACCTGTTTATGTAAGGATATTTGGCAGTGGTACAAAAAACGTAACCTTTCGATTTTTGCTTCGTACATCGCCTCACATGAAAACGTAGATGCAGATCAGAAGGCGTGGATTCATTGTTACTAACGTATGCAAAAACCATATCAACCATCGAGTAGTCAAACTTTGATACGATGGCTCAAGGAAATCATGGGCATTAGCGGAATAGACATCACCATACCTTTAATGCTGCATATACAGGCAGCAATCTAGATCGTACCCGTTATTCTATCAAGATTATAGAGAGTAACATCTTTATAGTACGGGGTAGCATAACAAATATTTTTTTAACATCTGTGATGATAGTCAGTAGCATAATGATACTATCGTGTAACATCATGTTTTTAACATCAAAATCTTACTATCCATTTCCTTCAGTGTACAGTTCCAGTGCAAAAATATGACTAGAAAAATGATAAATTTTTTTACTTTTATAAATTTAACATTAATTAACCTTAAAATTAACAATTAAATTTTTTAATTTAAATTCAATTCAGTGGAGAGATAAAAAATTTAATTTTTAACATTTCAAACAATTAAATGTTGCATGTAAGTAAAAATTACAATTTTATGTCAATAAGAAATGATTCAAGTTACCTAAAATTTAACAAATTAATGTTAATAAATTCATTTCTTATTAATAAAATTGTAATTCTTATTCAAATACAACTTTAAACTGTTTAGACTGTCAAACCTTAAGTTATTTACTGTTTCCACTACAATAAATTAAAAATTTAGTTTAGTTTTGCCTGTATGTAACATTTCTTATTAGTAGACAATTTTGTCACTGATTCAGATTTGAAGAGTATTAAAAATGACAAAAATGGTATCGTAAAATTAAATTAATAAAAATAAAAAAAATTAATAAAAATTTAATTATCTTTATTTATTCTTTTCTTTCTTTTTTTCTATTATTTCTAAGAAAAATTCGCAATGTTCGTTCTTCGCATTAGAAGATAAAATATAATACCAATAAAAAAAATTGTTTCCTAGAAATTTGTATGAATAATTATTAAAATGCCAATGCATTCAGATATTGCACGTTTTAATCGCGCTAATGGAAACCGCTTGACGTGAATCAAAAAACAACTTTTATGTTTTTTCCCTCTTTTTTACATATATAAATTTAGCTCTTGATACTCTATTGAAGAGTTGAAAAAAGAATTCTTTTTTTGATTTTCTATTGTTGACAAGATTATTAGCAAAATTCAACGCCTCGAAGAGATTTATATTTTTCTGAACTGTATCATTTTTATTACCCGGCAAAATTTAGTTTTCTTTTTTTAAATTCTAAATTGAGAATTGTTTGCTGAAATTAATTTTAAAAATATTTTTTGTCAGGAAAAAATTAAATCACCGAGAGAAAAAAGGAAATATTTTACAATTCAAAACAAAAAAGGTCCATAAATGTTAACGGAGTAAAAAATTATGACTTACAAATCAATTCAAAAACTAATTATAAAGAAAAATTAATAAAAAGGGCGTCAAGATAAGGCTGAAAGATAGAAACTTTAGGCAAAATATCATTAAATTTAATACAACTAGATATTTTACAATTATTTTCTATTTTATTTCCCACTTAAAAGCTGATCATAAGTTAAAAAATCTTATTTATTTCGCGTTTCACGAGAAGGAGATATTGTAAAAACACAACTCGACAATAAGTTGAAAGCTCAGCTTGAAAAGGAAACCTCATACCGTCTAAAGAAACTTTCAGATGGTTTTTCGTGATACCCACCACTGTAGTTCATGTTGCTTCTTCGTAATTAAAGTCCAAAGAAACTTTATGGAATATTAATGTAAAAGTAGGTATTATTATTTCCACAAATTGATTCTGTATGTATTATAAAATTAAAATATACGAATAAAAAGAAAGTTAATTAAAAAATCACAAACAAAAGATTGTTAATGAAAATTGTAAGTAGAATAAAGATCGTAAATAATTTTTGAAACAGGTTAATAAAAATAAAAAAAATAATTTAAATTTTAAAGTATAATACAAATAATAATTAAGGGTCAATTTATTCTGCAATTAAACAAGGCACTTTTTCAAAGTATATATATATATATATATAACTGTGGAAAACTAAATTGAAGAAGAAAACTGATTTACAAAGTTCTGGGCTTACTTGAAACGTTCGACTTTCGACAAGCGAAATAATAAAAGAGACTGAGTGAGATAGCAACTTGTAAAGTTTGCAAAGCTAGAAGAGTGTATCTCAAAAACCAATCTAAAAGAGTGAGAGGGGGGGGATGGTGAATGTCTTGTATGTACGTAACTAAGGGTTTGTCCAGAGCGTAACACTGGAAGTTAATTCACACCAATGCGCCGACAAGGAAAGTGCTAACACACTTTCCAGTGTGTCACAATATGTGTGAAATGAATTTTTATTTACTCAGCTAAATTTTTTAAGTTTGTGCGGCGAAAAACTGTAAAATTAAAATACGCTACACTGATAAAAAAACAACATGTGCTATTGATTACTGCACTATAGATTTAAATAAATTTTATACAATATTATTACAGAAATTATCTGGCCCTATCTGGCCCAGGTCGGGCCGTGTGTTTCATCCCTAATACGGCCGTAGTAGGACAATTTCTACATGGGATAATGCTATAGTTTGAATAACACAAAATTTTAAAAAGAATACATCATGCTTTAGATTTTAATGAATTGAAAAAAAATTTCATAGCATGATGCTATAGTTTGAATAACACATAATTTTTAAAAGAATACATCACACTTTAGATTTTAATGAATTAAAATCCAATTTTATAGCATAATTCTATAGTTTCAAGTATAAAATATTATTCTTTTGAAAAAAATATTTTGATAAATAGACATATTTTTGCTCTTTTACATCTTGTCTCCTATTTCAAGATACACTTTTTTGTAATTCTACATACAATATATACAATTTGAGATATAACTTATAACTTTACAACTCAACCTAAAATTAAATTTTATTGTAACATATACTTAACATACTATTTAACATTATACATACATATATACATATATTATACATATCATAATACATTTAAATGATGTTGATTTAATTTCCTTATATACAAAAGTGATGAAACTATCACCGTTTGTAAATGATTAATTAAATTCAATAGCATCGGTGCTATTGAACCAACAGTATTTTTTTTCTCAGCGTACTTTCAAATTTTAACCAGAAACTACGCTAAATTAAAAATTTCGTTGATAACATTATAATTTAACCCTCTAAATCTGAACTAGTAGAATTCTACTTAAAAATTAAAAAAATTTTACTAATTTTTAGTAGTTTTTATGAAAAACTTTTCCTTTTTTCAATTACCCGTGTAAAAAAATTGTTGGGTTCTAGTGTGGTGCTAGAAGGAGCGTTGAAAAGACTGTCTGATCGTGGGCTATATTCAGATCAGTGACGTTCGAAGCACGTGTTGGTTTAGACTAGACGAGCTAATCAGGGCTAATATTTAAAATTTGTAGGTTCGATTCCAATATTTCAGTTTTTTCATTTTAAATAATAATTTACTCAAATTTACTAGTTTTTCACGTTTATTCAATGTGATGTGAATATATGAATTAATAATAATAATAATAAATAGTATCGTTATTCATATATATGTTTGTATATATTTAATGACAATAACTTATTATAATAATAATTGTATTATTTTAAAATAAATAATATACTACACTAGCAGTAAACATCATTTAAAATAGTAAAATATAGAAAAATTATTTCAGTATAAAAACAATTTGCGTTAATTGGTACATTTTTAAAATTCATTCTTTCGCAGACCTTTAACATTATTTACAAACAGGTTTACAATTTTAATTTATAAGATTTATGTAGATTAAATATAATAATTTTATTATTTTATATATTATATAAATACGAAGTGAAAACTATGACTGAAATTATTACACATAATAATCTTCAATTATTTTAATTATTAGAAAATTAATATTTAAATAAATAATTCTTACGACAATTATAATCATTTAACAATTTTTTAAAGTATAAAATTCTTAAGTATAATTACACACTTTTTTCACAAGAATTTTGGTAAAATTTTTAAAAATAATTAAATTTCTGCAATCATTTGTAACATCTCAAAAATTAGATTTTTAAAATGTATTTAAGGGCATCCGAGAAATAATAGTGGATTCGCGATCGACGTCTCATTTAAAAAGAAAATAATATTTCTAGTCGGGAATTTTTGGTAAATATAAAAGAACGCTCTGGGACTAGCTGTCCTTTCAGAATTTTGCAGCTGTCCTTTCAGAATTTTGCAAAATTTTGATAAATAATTATGTTAAAAAATTGTTTAAACATACGGAAAAATGGGGTTTTTAACGATTTGGTATCACCGTCTCATTTTGAGAGGATAAAATATTTCTTGTTCATATTTGCAGAGGTGATAGAAGAAGACTCAATGAGAAGCGGTTCTCTCCGTTTTTGCAATAATTTTGCGTTTTTCAATGTTTACTTCAAAAATTACTTGCAAATTTCGAGAATATTCAAAATCAGCACGAATTTCCCTAATTATTCTGATAAATCTGAACAAGATATCTCTTACTACTTGGAAGTAGATGCCAGATGCCCTTAACTAAAATTCTTCTGCAAATCCATTATTTTTAATAATTAATTAAATATATTTTTAAAAATGTAACAAATTTCCAGATTTTGAAATAGAGACAGAGGCTACCTTAACATCAGTAGTAAAAGTGTAATTCAAGTCAGACAAAATCTATAAATTCATGCGCCAGTAGTAAAAGTGTAATTTACGTCAGACAAAAGTTAACTACTTTAGTCCAGTCGCCCTGTTAAAAAGTGGTCAGTTTTTGCCAACATTGATATCTGAATTCTGATTGTAGATTGATGTAGTGTGGGGTGGTAGTATGAATATGTATATGTTTCCCATTTGAGATCAGACTTCTATTAATTACATTTTATAAGTAGTAAGGAACATTTTTATTAATTTATTTATCAAATCCTGTTGATAATCATAGTTTGTCAAATTCTACAAGTACCTAGTAAAAGTAATTTTCTACATAAGTATAGTGAACTCCAGTTTTTAATTCGACAAATTTTTTCTTTTAGTAAAGTTTGTTTCTGTCAAACGTAAAATATTCTTCTGCATTGCTAACTAAATATAATTTTAGACAAAGATTTCTCGAGTTTTATAAATCTGAAATTCATGTCTGGCTAGGAAGGAAAAATTAAATTTGAAAGATTACGAACCTTGTCTCCCAGACGGTCAAGTAACTTCACTTCTCGCATACTCAATCACAATCACAATTGGGTCAACTCTGTAACAAAAAAATGGTTAAATTTCGTTGCTTTGAAATATAAATTTAATGGTTTAGTTTTTTTAAAAGTTGTAAAAATAAACCTAAAAAGACTTAATTGAAATAGTAGAATGGAAATAGAAATAAAAATTCTGGAGCGAAAATAGTAATGAAAAGAGTAGAACAAAAATTGCAGAATAAAAATAATAGAACAAAACATTTGAACAGGAATAGTTCAATAGAAATATTAGAACAGAAATAGTAGTGCAAGATTAGTGGAACAAAAATGGTAGAAAAATAATACTGGATAAAATAGTAGAACAAAAAGAATGAAATAAAAATAGTAGAGCAGAAATACAAAAAAATAGTTATGTATTAAATTTCAAGCAACTTTTATAAGGTACTAGATTTTTATTTAACGCAAAGTTTAAAACATCTAAAGGTGAGAGAAAAGTTGTGGATAGAATTTTAATGAGAGAAAATGATACTCATTTTCCCTTTCGTTGGTAGATTCAAGAAATATTGAGATTGCTGGTGTGTTATTCGTAATTATGAGAATAATGTAACGTCCCCTTAGTGCTGGGGATTTTAGACATAAACTCTGCGCCAGTTTTCCTAAAATAGTGACAAAGTTTTCGAGAAGTTAACACTTGAACAGAGTTAGGTAAATTGTGTAATGGAACTGGGAAGAGAGTCGAGTTCGCGTGGTTTAGAGAACCCGCCGCATTTGGAAGGCCTTAAATTGCTCATTGATGCTGACAATCACATTACGATTACGTGTCTGCAACAAAGATTATTTTAAAATCTATATTTTTAATTTTTATTTCTAATCCCTGCTTTTAATTTCAAGATTAAATGCAGAACATGCAAAACACGTGAAAATAAAACTCACCAATATACATAAAGATAATGATGATAAATATGTCGTAACAGATACAGTGGAAAAGTTGGATCTACTGGGAGCACATTTAGCCAAAATAAATAATGCAAATAGAGACAAAAGGCGAGTAGGTCTAAATAACATTGTTAAATTAACAATTGATAATTTTAAATTAGAATTAAAAAGGGATGAAACAGAAAAAAGACAATAATTAAATTTTCAAATATCAATCAGGCACTAAATAAAAATAATAATAATAGTAATAAAATATGAAAATTTAATCATTTCAATCAAAATCAGTCAATTACTTTACTTTAAATAATCAGTCTAATTATTTACCTTAAAATAAGTCCAAGAATCAAATTTCAATCAACACACCAGGGTTTCAAATTGTACGCTTCCCTAGTGCCGACATAAGGTTTCTAAGAAACTTGAAAATTTTCTACGTTTTTAATGACATAATGATCGTGTCTGGGCACTCTATCTACTTGATACGGACCTTTCCACCCAGGAATAATTCTTTTTCGAAACCCCGGGGTTAAATATAATACTGTTGTAACTTTTCAATTTTTTCTTTTGCTTGGTGTCTCAATTTATTTAAATCACGATCTTGCACACCTATTTGATAATCTTTCAAATATTCGCCTATTTCATCCACACTCTCTCCTCTCTGATTCACACCAAAAAGCAATTTACTTGCTGTTTCCTCAGTACTTTTATGAATCGTATTGTTCAATGCGAATTCGGCCTGCGATAACAATTTATACTAAAATTTGCCGGTTGTCGCGTCATTCAATTTTGCCAACATTGATGTCAACACTCAGTTGACACGCTCGACTTGACCATTTGCTTTAGGTGAGGCGGTGGCTACTTTAATGTGTGTAATATTATTTTCAGATATAAACTTGTCATAATTGTCCGACGTAAAGCAAGTTCCCCTGTCAGAAATAATCATTTTCCGGCGACTATAATTTTTAAAATGCTGACTTAAAGAATTTATTGTATCTTTAGACTCTGTCGATCGTACATCATATAATTTGGTAAACTTTGTGAAACCGTCTACAACCAGTAATACTTGTTTTGTCGCATGTTTCTTATTAATCGGCCCCAAATGATCAATATGATAAACCAAGAAAGGCTCATTCCCTTTCAGAATGGGATTTAGATAACCCTCTTGTTTCCCAGTAGGCGAAGAAAACGCAAGGGGTGGTAGCGATTCTACACGGAAAAAAATTTCCTGTAAAATTTACAAGATTTCCTGCGCCATCTATGATCCGCGGTTGTAATATCCACAAACGGCTGAGTTTGGGAAATACACAAACTGTAGCAGACGAACTGCAGGATTTTTTGGTGCTATTACAGATTGGTTTGTGCTATACCCAAACCAGCTTGTTGGAAACACTAAACTCGCCTGTATAAAGCACAACTTAACCTATTCGTATATTCTACAAAAGACTTTGTGTGTTTCACAAGAAATTTTTTTCCGTGTACGCAAATAAACCCTATACAAAATAAAATTCTACACAATTAACTCTACACCAGGAAATTGTACACACTACATTTAATAAATTTGATTAATTCTACGCAAATAAATTCTACAGAAAAAAGTCCTACACATTAGAATTAAATAGAACAAAATATATCATTAAAATCTTTTAATTCTACACGATTAAATACTACATCAGAAAATTTGACACAGTTTATTTTAATTAAAATAAAATTCTAATAATAATTTTTTTATTTCAATTTATAATTCTACGCAGTTAAATTGTACACCAGAAAACTCTACACATTTGAAAAATATTGATTAAATTAAGTTTTAAAAGATTCTAAATAAATAAATTCTACAAATAAATACTCTACACAATAATAATACTAAATAAAATTTTATAATTTTGCACTGTTAAATACTACATTAAAAAATTCTACACAATGTATTTTTAAACGAAGAAAAATATGAATTATTTTTTAAATTTAATTTTTAATTCTCCACACTTAAATTGGACCCCAGAAAACTCTACACATTGGAAAAATATTGATTAAATTAAGTTTAAAAAAATTCTAAATAAAGAAATTCTACAAATAAATACTCTACACATTAGAACTAAATAAAATGTAACTTTAAATAAAATTTATTTAATTTTGCAGGGTTAAATACTACATAAAAAAATTCTACGCAATATAACGAAAAAAATAACAATTATTTTTTAAATTAAATTTTTAATATTCTGCACACTTAAATTGAAAACCAAAAAACTTTACACAATGAAATAATTTTTTAAAGAAATTTTAAAACTCTAGTCAAATATATTCTTCAAAAAAAAACTCTACACATTAAAATAAAATAAATATAAAATTTTTAATCTAATTTGTTTAATTCTACACACTTAAATTCTATATCACAAAATTGTACACAAATTATTTTTAAGCAAGGAAAAATATTTTCTTTATTTTTTTAATTTAATTTTTAACCCTATACATTTTAATTCAACTCTAGAAAACTCGACACAAATGAGCTTTAATTTGCGTAGAATTAATCAAATTTATTAAATGTAGTGGTTACAATTTCCTGGTGTAGAGTTAATTGTGTAGAATTTTATTTTGTAGGGTTTATTTGCGTAGAATCGCTACCACCCCAAACGCAATACATATCAAGTAATTCGATATATATATATTTTTATTTTTTTATTTATATTAAGAAATCAATAATTTCTCGTAATTGCCTCGCAAGTTTTTTCATTACCTAAATGCCCTAACTCATAATGATATTTTCGCATAATATTGTTTTCCATCTTATTCGGTACATAAAAAATATCTTCTCGTTTTTCTTTCTATATCCACACTTTTTGGATCTCTGTTTTGATTGACAATCAGATTTGCTTCCAAGCAGTTTTCTTCGACAATCATCACGATGTTTACGCGGCTGAGAGCATCTACGTGTCTCATTCTATAGGCTGATCTATGTTCTATGACTTTATTGTAGCCTTCCAACTCTAGAGACCAACGAGCAAGTCTTGAATTTATCTCTTTTTTATCTAACGTTAATTTAAGAGAATTACAATCTGTAACTATTTTTAACGGTAAACCCTGTAAATGTATCCTAAATCGTCTTCAAGCGTAAATTTTCGCAAGTATCTCGAGTTCAATACACTGAGAAAAAAATACTGTTGGTTCAATACACTGAGAAAAAAATACTGTTGGTTCAATAGCACCGATGCTATTGAATTTGATTTGATTGAAGCAATAATTTCTGTATTGAATTAAGAAAATATTTGTTAAAATATAATAATTCATAATTTAGAACTAGAAGCATAATGTTGTCTAATAAAACATGCAAAATGGTTGAGATGAGGGGTTGATACAATTTAATTAAAAATATATTTATTTGTTTGAAATAAGTGTTGCAATTATTTCAAATAAAACTTTGTTAAATTAATAAATAGTATTTACAATTTGTATAGATGTACATTTAAAACGATGCAATATGCTTTTGAATTAATAGCACGTGCTTTTGTTATTACAAACTATGTATTCAAATACGTTCAAAAGCAGATGCTATAAAATTGACAGCACCATGCTATCAAATTGACAGTAGCGTGCTATAAAATTGACAGTACCGTGCAGTAAAATTGTAGTCATACTTATTTGAGTTAAAAGTATTAGCTATTAATTGTCTTATTCAAATTAAGATAATTCATTAATTGATATTTTAGTAAATCATTTGTTTTAATTTGCAAAATTTCATGTTAATGTTTTGGAAATACTTGAAAGAGAAATTTGAAATTTAAATTTTCCCGGGAATATATCTTTGTTTTGTGATTGGTTACTAAATATACACTATACACACTTGAAATATTAATTTTTTCTCTCACAAGCGGTCCTAGTTTCATCACTTTTGTATGTAAGGAAATTCAAATCAACATCATTTAAATGTATTATGATATGTATAATATATGTATGTATAATGTTAAATAGTATGTTAAGTAAATGTTACTATAGAATTATGCTATAAAATTGAATTTTAATTCATTAAAATCTAAAGTGTGATGTATTCTTTTTAAAATTATGTGTTATTCAAACTGTAGCATCATGCTATGAAATTAATAGCATATTCTATTGATTTGAAAGTACATGCTATTAAATTTATAACAGATTTAATTATAGGTATGAAATGCATTTCTTGATATTATAGCATTTTTCGTTAATACTATAATTTCTGTAATAATATTATATAAGATTTATTTAAATCTATAGTGCAGTAACACCGTCCGACACGATTTTGCACCCATGAACGAACCAAAGATTTTCGGAAACTAGAGCTAAAAAAAAGATACCCGTGTCTAGCCGTTTTTCGAGATCAAGTCGTTTACGGTTTTTAGGGGTAAAAACAACCCTTAAATAGAAGGTAACCAATTCTATTGCAAAAAATATAGAAAAATGGTAAATTTTTTTTTTAAATTCTTTAAACCTTATTGGGACTATTAAACATATCCTTACTAATATTTCAGGTCGAACCGTCAACCCCAAAAACTACCCCTACACGGAGAAAAATGGATTATACAATTAGGAATATAGAAAAAAAGATCATACTGAATATAATCTGATTAACACCCTCTATAATCTATTTACAACCTTTCAATGTTTTATAATTATTTCTGGTATTCACAATAAATTATACATTTTATACTCCAAAATCGAATCAAATTATAATTTTAGATTATTACTATAGCAACATGTTTTTTTTAAATTGTCATATTATGAGGTTAAAGTTGTTTTGAAAATTTGTTGTGATCGAACTTTTTTACATATGTGCTGCTATTTTAATTTTCCAGGTTTGTAAATTTCTGATAATTGCATTTTTATAAATCTAAAAACAATTATAGCATTATGCATTTATTTACCATTAGCTTATTATATTGATTATAACCATTTTTAGTTTTTAGTTTTTTTTATTATTATTTTTTATTATTTTTAACCATTTCTTCAAAGTATTTTTATTTACTTACAAAATGTAAATTTTGTGTTTAGTAAGAATTTATTTCTTTGTAAATTTATTTATGATTAATTCATCAATTATTATTGAATTGGTAACAATATTAATAATAATTTTTTTAATAATTTTAATAATTTTGTAGATTTAAAAAAATGAAATTACCAGAAATTTACGAATAAATAAATTTAGTGATTGATCAAATAATTTAATTAATTAATTGTTAGCAACAACAAATTCAAATTTTTATTTTTTTAAATTTTATTATTAGGTAATTAAATAGTAAATTAATTTTTTAATTTAAGGGTTAGTTCTAATTTGTCAAAATTTTATTTATTTAAAATAACGTAAAGACCAATTATATTGATGCAAGTTTTATAATCTAAATTAATATGATCAATAATTTGAAAATGGTAATACTTAAATATTTAATTTTATAATTCTGGTTAACTATCCTATATACAATTTAAAAATATCATAAAAAGTATAATCTGGATTATATCACTTATAATCCATTTTTCTCCGTGTATTTCGATTTATTTAAAAAAATACTAATAAAACTAAAAAAATTTGGATTTTTTAAAAAGTAATCGTTGGTTAATTGTAATATCATAATACAGCCTATTATTTTCAATTTTTCACCCCAACCCTTATCTCAAAACCTACCCCAAAGCTAAATCAATACACGGAAAAAATTAGTTGCTGAAATTTTCCTCGACTTTGTAGAAGACTGTCGGATGTAGTCGAAAGTATTTAAAATTTTTAGTTTTTAAATCACTCTGTTTTAAAAATCATATTGAAAGATCGAAGAAAAAATGTACTACATTCGAAGAGAATTTAGAAAAAGGATTTGAAACTTTCAGCGACAGTCGAGGAAAATGAAAACACAGCCAGCGCGAACGATTCAGCGACAGTCGAGAAAAATGAAAACACAGCCAGCGTGAACGTTTCGGCGACAGTCGAGGAAAAAAGACGTGTCCGAATTTTCTTCTACAGTATTCTAAACTTTCAACGATAGTCGCTAAAAATGAAAAATTCTGCGGACCAGTAAAAAAAATTCTTTCAGTTCTTATTTATTTCATTCCTTTTATGCCTTGTATTTAATTACAATCCTGTATTTATACATAATCACGACACTCATCACATGTAATTTGACACTATTTAATCACTAATAACCTGCCTAAAACTAAATAGCTAACACCAATACGCATATTATCCTACACTTTCGTTGTTTTGCACGCTATATGAATCTACTTTTTCATCGTCCTTATATACTAAATGGGACCTTTCTTTACCGCTTGTGAGAAAAAGTGCAATATTTTGAAAATTAAAAATCTCAAATAATTCTCTTCAACATATTTTAGAATTTTAAAGAGTATTTCAGTATACGTTAAGGACTATTTTACAATTATTTTTAATTTAATTAATGAATAGAAAAATGATAATATTTAATTAAAATAATAATTAAGGCAATAAAATTATTTTCCGTTCATTATTGACTGCAGATCGCGTTTATCGCCTGAGAGTATGCGCATCTTTTCTGCGCACCGTTTTCCTCGACTCGTCGACGAAACTTTCTATCAAAGTGTTACAATAATACCACGACTTTTTTCCGCTACTAGGTTTATAAAAAGTCCTCGACTTTTTTTAGAGAATTTCTGCTAAAATCATAGAGTATTTCTATAAGTTTATAAAGTATTTTTTCATATCCGAGAGTATTCGAGTGGTAGCTGAAAACTTCAGCGACTAATTTTTTCCGTGAATATTGAATACCGCCCTACAATTTTTGGAATTTTATAAAACTTCGTATTTAAGGGTTTTTGGGGTCGCTAGTTACAAATCTGAACTCGTTATTTAAAAATTCAAAATGGCTTATCCAAAATGTCGGACAAATTAAAAAAATCATCCGATTTTTATAAAATTTAATAACCATGGTATTTCGGACTTGTGCAATATAATGAATAATTTAACCGCAAAAATAAGCGACCAAAATTTCCGAAAAATTAGAGTTATTTTTAAAAATTTTATATTGTTTTTCAATACATTGTGTTAGATATTTAAAAAATTATTTATAATTTAATTTATTACAACTTAAAAAAAAAATAAAGAACCCATTTTTAATTAAAAAATTTTTTTGCAGTTTTTTTTAAATACCACGGTTATTAAATTTTATAAAAATCGGATGATTTTTTAATTTGTCCGCCATTTTGGATACGCCATTTTGAATTTTTAAATAACGAGTTCAGATTTGTAACTAGCGACCCCAAAAACCCTTAAATACGAAGTTTTATAAAATTCCAAAAATTGTAGGGCGGTATTCAATATATTGATTTAGCTTAGGGACGGACGGTGTAATCAATAGCACATGTTATTGAACCAACAGTATTTGTATTTGAACGATATTGAATATGCCGTTTATTGCGACAAACAAATATTTCATTGATTCAATAGCATTTTTTCTCAGTGTAGTATTTACTTTCTGTTTCTGTAATGTGTTTAGAAAAATAAAACACCGGATGAAACTTCGAGTTATCCTGCTTCTGAAGCAAGACTGCTCCAAACCCAAGTCGACTCGCGTCGCAATGCTGCTCGGTTTCTTTATTCAATTCAAAAATACACAACACCAGTGATTCTACCATTAGCAATTTTAATGACTTAAATATTTCAAATTCCTTCTCGCCAAAATTGAAGACGGCACCCTTTTGCTTCCTCATAAAGGAAGCCTTATAGTGATGTCGATTTCTGAATTTTTTAAAATCAATTATTTTTACAAATTTTCAAGTGTAGTATATATAATTCGTCGAGAGGAACAAATGTCCGAATGTATGTGTGTATGTATGTGTGTGTGTGTGTGTGTGTATGTCACCGATTCTTGTGGACAAATTTTCTCTTACACATCTTGATGGATTTTGATAAAATTTTGTAGGTGTATTACGGTCACGAATATCTTGAATCAGACAGAAGGATTTTCAAAAATATCTAAAAATAAAAATTTTTTAGCAATTTTTTAATTTTCGAAAAAAATGAATTTTTTTATTTTTTGAAATAACTTCTTTATTTATTAAAATTTTTATTAATTTTTCTCAGCATTATATTCCTGGCATGAAAACGAATCGATTCATGTATATAAAGTATATATTTCATGAAAATTTATGGAATTAATAAATATTATAATTTTTCACAAAAAATTAAAATTTTGTATTTTTTGACATTTTATCATGACACTTTAAAATAATTATTCTATAATAAAAAATTAAATAATTAATATTTATTCAGGGTAGTTTACCCGGTTTATTAATTATATTTAATAAACTATTATAATTATTTAACTTTTAAAATTATATATAATAATATATATTGAGGAAGCTAAATGGTCATGAAATGAACAACTTGTTAATAAGATTGTATAACAGTCCCGCAAAAACAGAAAAACCTTTTATAAACCGTAAATGAGATCACAATCCCAAAAGTCCCTGTTATTCTCGGACATTCTTAGGAGAGGGATAATTCAATACAGCTTCGATCCCTCTATCAGTGGGGCGTATTCCCTCTTTAGTAACCAAATATCTTAAATACTCAATCTCGGTCGCGAAAAATGAGCACCTATCAAGTCTTAGTTCCAGTTTATTGGCGACAAGCAATTTAAATACTTATTGTTCAAAAACGTTTAAATGTTGTTTAACTGTATCAGTTGAAATTAGAAAATCATCCAAATATGCTAAAACATCGCCGGATTTAATTAAATCTTTCAAAACTGCATTAACGAATCGCTGAAATTTGGGGGCGCAGTTTTTAATCCGAATAGCATCCTTACGTATTCGAATTGACCTAAAGGTGTTACAAAGGAAGGAAGAAATCTCCACAATTGCGTATCAAGTCAGGATTTTGAGAAAAGTGGAGATAAACACCCAAAAAAAACGTGTTTTTGACGATTTTCAATATTTTTATTCTCACAAACTTGATGTGCAAAAGACTTCTATTAAGTCTTAAATTAAAGCTTTATTCGTGCACTAAGACCAATATACGTAAGATCAAAAAATCTGAAAGATTTTCCGAAACGTGGGGGTAAAGACCCCCAAAAATGTACTTTTGAGGGATTTGAATTTTTTTTCTCCTTAATCTGACGTGGTAGAAACTTCTATGTAGTTTTAAATTAAAGATTAAATTTCAATTGACAAAAAATCTATTCAAACATTTAATTTGAAATTTATTTGACATACATTTCATTAAACATAAAATTTATATAACATATGTGTCATTTGACATAGAATTAATTCAACATATATTTTACTTGACATAAATTTCATTTGATATAAATTTTATTTACTATAATCCTCATTTAACATAAATTTCATTTTACATAATGTTCATTTGACATAAAAGTCATTCAACAAACTTCTCATTTAACATAAATATCATTTTAAACAAATTACATTTTACCTAAAAATGTCGGCGCGACTTTAAAAAATAACCAATTATATATTATCAACAACATTGTGATTCGACAATTTTAAATTTGCGCCTATATTTTCATGTCGAATGATCCTTATCTAAAATAAAATCTATGTCAAATGGATTTTGTGTTAAATGAGAATTACGTTAAATGACATTTATGAGAAATATTGTTCATATTATTTGAATTTTATTTTAAGTAGTTTTATATCAAATAACTATTTGGTCAAAAAAGATTTCGGGAATAAGCATGCGCCTCCTTTAGCACATTAGATTTATGAGAATAAAAATATTGAAAACAGTCAATAACGCGTTTTTGGGTGCTTATCCCCACTTTTCTCAAAATCCTGACGTGATACGCAATTTTGGAGAATGGGATCCTATTCAGCGCACAAAAATACATGGGAAACCATTCCGATATCTAAAATAACAATATTGTTTGCAGGAATTCAATTATTTATCTTCGTAAATAATAAAAGTTTTTACACAAATTCAATTAATTTGAAAAATTTTACAGAAAGTTTTTAACAAGAATCGAATTATGTATCTTTAAAAATATTCAAATGCTTTGCCAAAATTCAATTATTTTCAAAAAGTTTAAAAAAATTGTGACAATAAATTCAATTATTTTTAATGCAATTATAATAAAACTCCTCTAAAAAATTTAAATATTTAAAATGTTTTTTATACAATTCTATAAATTTATTAAAATAGTTTACAGCAAAAATTATGAAAATAATAAAATAATATACATTTTTTTAAACAAAACATTAAAATAAAAAGAATTCTGTTTTTCTGATAAAATAAACAACATCATTAACAATATTTTTCACTGATAAAAAAGATGTTTTTTTCAATAATTTACACGTAATCGTTCACATTTTTAAATATTAAAAATAATTCAATTCGTATAAACAATATTAATAAACTCTTTTTAAGTAATTATCCCTGTAAAAAAAAAGTATTGAGAGTACGGGATCCCGCATTGAGAGTGCCTACCCTTCAATGCGGTATTCGCGAAATAGCGCATTGGGTGTCGTGGTGAATGCGTTATTCAAGGGGTCCCAATGCGTTGCAAGTTTTAAGCTTTAAAAAAAAGAAAATACGTGACAGGAGTAAATAATTAGTGTCAGTTTATCAAAATACGAGTTAAAGGAATGAAAAAATACTAATAGTGAGTGTGAAAATGAAGTTTAAAGAAAATAAGGTAAGATTAACTGTTACATATGAGTCCAATGCGTCATAGGCTGTTTTCAATGCGGCGCATAATCGGTATATGTAGTTCGCGCTCTGCAGCGGCGCTCTCTTCTTTACTAACAACGGATTCTTTCTATTCAAATGGTAATTTTGAAAATAATGAAAAATAATATTAACTAAAAGTTGATAATGCATTTCAATCAATAAAAAATGTTAATTAATTTAATATTATTAACGACCCAGCGTTGGAACGTTATTAAGTAATTAAAATTCTTTCCAAAAATATTGTTATAATTTCTAAAAATTGTTCAAAATAATCGATTTAGAGAAAAATTTTAATTAAAAATAGTGGTCAATAATTGAATTTCGTAATTAAAAATTTTTTATAATCAATAATTTGGAAAACTTGTGAACAATTCAAATGTCCTAAAATTTTAATTGAAATATTTTTCAAATTAATTTGATTTCAAACAATAGAATTCATTAACAAATTTTGGAAGAATTTTAATTTAATTTCAAATTGTATTTTAAGTAAACTTTCTAATAGTTCTTTAAATTAATTAATTTTTAAAGAACCTATTGATAAAAATTAGGAAAAATAATATAGAGAATTTTAGTTAATAATTTTTAAATATTATTGAATATAAGAGTTTAGTAAAACTTTTAGAAACATTTAATAGCTAAAAGTTTTTAAATTAAATTATTTCAAAATATTAATTTTGAATATTTTTAATTAAAAATTATAACAAATTAATTAATTGTAAATTTTAATATCACATATTTTTAAAATTATTTAGTTATTACTGAATGTTTAGAATTATTTGAATTATTAATAGGCAAAATATATTTAATAGAACAATTTTCGAATAATCAGTATTTCGTAAAATTAAGTTGAAAATAGTTAAATGTTTTACGTACTTTGAGTGAACTTTCGTTATCTTTGAATAATTAAATTGAAAAAGAAGTTCAATAAATTGTAATTAAATATTTATTTTAGATAGTTATTTAAGTTTTGAATTGTTTTAGTAAAAGATGTGAAATTAATTGAATTTTGTAAGAAATCTTGATAAACGAGGTTTCTAAAATTTTTGATAGAACAATTGAATAGTTTTAGTAAAAGATGTGAGATTAATTAAATTTTATAACAATTCTTGAAAACCGCGGTTTTTAAAAAAAATTTTGGAACAATTGAATTTTTGAAAGCGTTTAAATGACAAAATTTAAAAAATGTTAACTTTCGTCAAATTTTAATAAAATAAGATTTATATTTTCGATAATTTTGTATAAGTTTTTGTGACAATTCGAAATAAAATCAACGAATTTTTCTACATTTTGGTACTTTTAATTGAATAAAACGAAATTGTATTTTAAACCTGATTAAAAACAATTTTTTGGAGTTGTACATATCTGTATTTTAATCTTTGAAGTTTATTTATTTATTTAAAAATATCAGTTAAATTAAAAATGTATCAAATATCATTTAATAACTTTTTACTTCAATATTTATTTTTAACTAAATAGCAAATTTTTATATTACTTTTAAAATTACATTCTTATTTGTTAATAATTTTTTACATTTAAATAGAATAAATGAAATATATTTTCAAAATTACCATTTGAATAGAAAGAATCCGTTGTTGGTAAAGAAGAGAGCGCCGCTGCAGAGCGCGAACTACATATACCGATTATGCGCCGCATTGAAAACAGCCTATGACGCATTGGACTCATATGTAACAGTTAATCTTACCTTATTTTCTTTAAACTTCATTTTCACACTCACTATTAGTATTTTTTCATTCCTTTAACTCGTATTTTGATACACTGACACTAATTATTTACTCCTGTCACGTATTTTCTTTTTTTTTAAAGCTTAAAACTTGCAACGCATTGGGACCCCTTGAATAACGCATTCACCACGACACCCAATGCGCTATTTCGCGAATACCGCATTGAAGGGTAGGCACTCTCAATGCGGGATCCCGTACTCTCAATACTTTTTTTTACAGGGATAATATAATATTTTTTCAAGAATTAAAAAATTAATTAACTAATTAAAATTAATCTTTATTTTTTGGCGTTTTAATTTTCACCTTTTGTTATTAGTTTTAAGCTTTTAATTTTGAGTTTTTAATCTTAATTTTTTAATTTTTTCCCCTAATTTTCATTTGAAATTATTCGAAAATAAATTCCAGCAAATAGCAAGTTGTTCGTCTTGAATAAATTATAACAGACTTTAACGCTAATAGACAAATTTCCTTCCTGAATACATTTCCATACGATACAGGCATAAATTATAAGATCAAGTTTTAGTTACAATATAATTATATTAGAAATTAATTTTCCTTAGATTATAATTCATAAATGATTTTATTTGCTGAATTATTTGCCTCCAACAGTGTTTGTCGCTTAATTATATTATAAGCGAGACCAATTAATGTGTGTAGCAATATAAATTCCCCGTGTATTATGTGAAATGAAAATCTCTGAAAATTGGGATTAGACAGAAGATGCGAGAAGCTTTAAAATCATAGTTTGCTGGACAAGCTAAAGTCGTTATTAATGTAATGGCGTACCCTACTTGATATTCAAAGTTGTGAACAAAGCTGAATCATGGTCCGAAAACTGGAAAGAAACAATAAAAGAATAAATGGTAAACAAAAAATGTCGCAATTTTTACATCACTTGTAAAATTGTCAAAATAATAATAAAAGATAAAAAAATTTATTTTAGTTTAAGAATTTTTTATTACAATAAAGAGTAGAATTTATTCCTACTAAAAGAAAATTCTTTTTCTCTCTAAATTTGAATTAGTTCTGAGAAAACAATATATTTAAATAAATACATTAAAAAAAAATTTTCTCAGTTTGAAAAATTAAAATAAAATAGAAATTAAATTAACAAATTGATGAAATAATTTTTGTGGGAATGGAATAGAGGATACCAAATGTTCATTTGGGTTTATTGGCGGTTTTAGAGAAATAACTCATACACCATTGACAAATACCAAACTGCAAGAAGTATTATACATATAATAGAACAATAATTGGGTTATGCGGTTAATACCAGACGATGTAGAGATTGTTTCCGTATTGTACTACATTTCAAGGAAATAAATATGTCTAAAATCTAATTACTGATATCATCTTTGAAAAATAAAATTGCAATTAATTTAAAAACTAGTCAATAAATTTTCACTGATTCAAAACAAAAAAATCCGTCACCGATTAAAATTACACGCTTTGTGATCGATAATCAATTTTAAAAAAGTAGAAAAAAGTAGCTTTAAGACTAAAAAAACAGTTAAAAAAGAAGCTATTATTGAAAAATTAAATTTGACAGCTCAATTTTTTATATTTTCTAAATTAAAATACATTTAAAAATAGAATTTTTTAAAAGCAGTTATTTGAATACCTACATATTTATCTATGAGGAATCAAAATACTTTAAATGATTTCAATGTAGTCTTTTTGAAATTTTTTTCTACAAATTACAACAGTAATTGTCCCAAAATTAAATCATTTTTTTGCGTAAAGTATTATATGAAATTCTTTAAAAACTTTAATCATTTTCTTTCAAACAAATAATTTTAAAATTACCACAGTTTTACAGTGATTAAAATTTTTTAAAAATCAATTAAAACATCTTTTGAAATTCAATTGTTTCTAAAAATTCACAGTGATAACGCTCCTAATATTCAGTTATAGTAATCTACACAGAGAAAAAGAATTGTAACATTGACGATTTGCTTTTGTTACCCCTTAAGGTTCTGGGTTATGAGGTAATAAAACAATTTCTTGGTAAAAATATTTGTGTTTAAATGTTGTAAGTATAACTTTTAATACTAGGAAGTAAGTTATAGAACAACGAATTCCTGAATATTCAAAGTATATAGTCTAATAATAAAATTCCGTTTTGTGAGGCTATCTTTCTCCCTACCAACAAAAATTTATATCGTGTTTACTTCTTTTCTCCAATAATATTTAAATTTCCTACGTAAGGACAGACATATATAATTCAGAGATATACAAGTCAACAAATTTTTTAATAACTATCATGTCATTCGAGGATAAAATTTTCAGCTAAATATCAGGACAGTCCGCGAGAAGGACAACTAGTTAAGATGTGAAATAGGTTTTCTTCCATAAGCCTGCATGAGGAACAGATATGATCTTATTTAAGATTGTAATTAGACTTGCCCAGAAGAACTCTGCAAACGTACAAATTCAACAGTCTCAATTGGGGAAAAGCTCTTTTACAATATAAATTTAATTTTTTTTATGAGATATTCTTACATTTTATCTTGTATAGAAAGATAGGGATAAATTAATAAACTCTTGAATAATGGAAGTCTTCCTCTATCCTTGGATTGAAGAAATTGTTAATATTTTCTTATGTTAGTATCATCCCTCTATTTGCCCGTACGAAATCCAGAGATAAAGAGCCCCATAAATCATTCAGTCCCAGGTATCCATTCCTGGAGTATGTATAGTTTTAATATTCTTTCCGACTGCTGAATTTGACGCACTTACAGGTCTAGATGATGCAGGGAGGAAAGAACTCCAGTTATTAAAAATTACACCAAAATAATTATATTTCTTGACTACCTCAATGTTTTCCGAGCCATATTTGAATGCTTTAAATTTCTTAGCTGATGTGTTACCAGATCTGGTAAAAATGACAATTTTAGTCTTCTCAGTATTGACAATTATCTTGTTATTTTTACAATATGAATTAAGTGTCTTTAGTTGTTTAGATAATTGTAAGTGTGAGTCAGCAAGAATGACGTAGTCATCGGCGTAGCCTAACATTCAAAATTCTTCGGAGTTGTTAATAGAAAGCCTTCTGCATCCATTTATTTAAAAAAATTCCTCTAAGTCGTTAATAAACAATAAAAACAAAAGGGCTCAAAACACCCCTAGTCATTTTTACATGATCTGTGTTCCCATATTGTGTTTTTATACATGTAAACGCAATTTCGTAAAATTGCTTCAAAATGTTTATAATTTTAGTGCTCAATCCTAAATTGCGCAGTTTGGCACAATGAAGATGATGCAAAATGAATGAAAAGGCACCCTTAAAATCTATGAATGCCGCGTATACAACTGTATCTTTTTACTCAGATGAATTTGTATTATAGACATAAGTGTAAAAACGTTATCCTGTCAACTTCTACCCTTTCTGAATTCAGACTGAGATTCTGGGATCAAATCAAGTTCTGTAGCCCAAGTCACAAGCCGATTACAGATAAGTTGCGTAGAAATTTTTGCTAAACAATTAACTAATGTGATCGGCCTGTAATTCTCCGGGTTGTCCGTTGCTCTCTTTTTATATAACATAAAAGTGCATAATTTACCCCACTCATTGGGAACTGTTTTTGTATTTAAGATTTTATTTAAAAAGTGTTGTAAGAAGACAAACAAATTTTGTGGTTTATTTTTATAGAAACCAAAGTTTATACCATCCGTTCCAGGTACCCCTCCAACCTTATCGTGAATTTTGATTGACTAAATCTCGAAATTAACAGTCTAGTGCTCTAACAATAAGTTGATGATCCGTGTCAAAGGACAGAGTATCAAAACAGAGCACGAAAATATCAAGTAAGAATTTTAGCCAATCAAAATCCACTCTTTCACTAAGATTACCAACCACGTTCGACTTTTTCAGATCCGTCTGAACGTGAAAGCCGAAAACACCCAAAGTCGTAAACACTTATTAATTTCCTCAATGAAAATGCATTCTTCACTAACAGATTAGAATCAGATATTGTTTCGATTACGGTCGAAGGATAACTATTTATAAGGAAGTCAAACCATTTAGACAGTTCGAAATCAGTAAATTAAG
Source organism: Leptopilina myrica (nomen nudum) (assembly GCA_032872475.1). NCBI lineage: Eukaryota > Metazoa > Arthropoda > Insecta > Hymenoptera > Figitidae > Leptopilina > Leptopilina myrica (nomen nudum). The sequence continues at coordinate 14,105,951 of CM065467.1, forward strand.
ATATTATATAATATTTTGAAAAAATGTGTTAAATAATTGAATTCCTGTAGATATTCCATTATTATTTATGAAATTAATTCAATCGTTTTATTCTCTCAACTAGAAATTTATTTTTTTTTAAATATTCCGAAAATGAGAGTTTTATATTTTTTCTTCTTTCTAGGTCCTGCTGCACCATTAAGCGATCTAACCGGATATAGTCATTGTGGTTACGTTCTGGTCTTAAAAGGTTTAGTTTTTCCACAATGGAAAAGAAGAGTCCTTGCTGTCATTGGTTCCAGACTATTTCTCTATCCTGGTAAGTACTCCATTTTCTCACAGTTAAATAATTTTATGCATTAAAATATCTATTCATTATTTTCTATTCATTTACTAATTTATATGTATTTTTACAACATAAACGGATTTATTGCACTGAAAAAAAATTTAGTCGAAAAATCTAACTCTTACATCCAGAAAAAAAATATTTAACTCACAGCCAACTTCCTTTTATTTTGTTTTAATAAATTTTATTTAGCACAGTTGATTTATCTATTTTAATGTAGTTCAACAAGAATAATTCAGTTAACCAAGAAAAGTAGTTAAATTTTGAAAAACTACATAATTTGATTGCATCAAGTACATTCTTAGTTCTTTAACTACATTTTGGTAGAAAATACAACTTTTTAAATTAAAATGAAAATTGGAAACTTATTGAAAGTAGCTAAAAAATGGAAAAACTAGACATTTTTTTATATGTTTGAATTATTTGTCTAACTTTAAGCCAAAAAAAGAAAAATTGATTCTCCTAGATCTGAATATTAGAGCACTTAAGTAACGGAGTAAATGAGCGAAAAACTTTATTGTTTAAAATTTTATTGCAGTTTGATAATGTCCTGCGCTAAAGATAGAATTCACGACTTGAACACATTAACCCAAACAAGTTAATCGAAGCTTCGTTTAAATTCCAGCTATAAGTAAAACCACAAAATTCGTTATACAGATCAAACTGTATACGAAAGGTCGTGTGCAAAGAGCAATTTCTAATTGAAACCAACAGGAATTGTGGATTTAATTGTCGAATAACTGGTTAGCCAACAAAGTGTGCTATGGATTTTAAACGTATTCCTATTCTAATATTTAAATTCTATGATAACTGGCAAATAATAAAAAATCACTTCTACACCTCGAGAAATGATTCACTAAATCTGTATTTGAATAATGTAAAAGTGTATTTGTCACAGAGTCTACGAAATTATTTATTCGTTAAAAATAAAACTTTTATTTTCGTGCTTAATAAAATGTTTTGTTTAAAAAAAACGAATGAATGATTTCGTAGACTCTGTGACAAATACACTTTAACCTTAGATCGACTTTAAAATACAATTATTTTCAAAAATTCAATAAGATTTTTACAAAAAATTCAATTAATTTCATAAATAACAAAATTCTTTGCAGGAATTCAAATATTATAAGGAAATTTCTCGACGCAATTTAAATATAATTTAATTAACATTCTGGGAAAAAATTTAATTATCTTCATAATTAATAGAATTACTTATTCGAAGAAAATCAATTATTTTCTAGCATTTTGATAGACATCATTTGAAGAATTCCAATTACCTTCATAATTAAAATAAAATTTTGCAGAAATTCAATTATTTTTAAAAATAACAAATTATTTGGCAGAAATACAGTTATTATAATTATTATACGAAAGTATAAATATGCAATTATTTAATGGAATTTTTTGTTGGCATATTTATTTAAAATCCATTATTAATAAAAAAATAACAACATGATACATATTTGAAGGGTGGCATGACAAAAAGGGTCAAGCAACAATTTCATGATTTTACAGGAAGCGAAAAAAACATATTTAAAAATTCTATAGGTCATTAAAAAAAACAAAAAAAACCGTTTCGAGATATTATAATGCTTTACCATAGGAAAAACATTTTGATGAGATAAACCCAAAAATTAACGAGAAAAATGAATAAGTGTGTGTTGTTTTAAGGTTACGTCAATTGTGCATATTGTCTTTTAAAATTAATTATTAAAAAAGTATACCATTTATAGAAAAACTGAGAAATTAATTTCTTAATATTGAATTGATAAATCGAATGTGAAAAAGTTTTCTTTAAAAAAGTTGTTTGTTTTCGAGAAAATAATGAATTAAGTGATTACTTATAAGCAAGCAGTCCAAAATTTTTTAAATTCAAATTATTTTCAAAAATATTGAAAATTAAACAAAAGAATGATATTCATATTGTTTACAATTACATTGAGAATAAAATTACCTAAATATAAAAACATGAAAATTGAACAGTTACAGGTAAAACCTCTTATCCGTTACTTTTTGTAAATGCTTCTCCTGCACGTCGTTTATTTTTTTCATCTTCTTTTTTATTAATAATTTTTTTCCCGCATCTACATGGCATTTTCAAATTTGGGAAAATATTATTTTTAACCTTATTGACTCACTGATAATAATATTGACTATGCATTTCTTTTGTTTTTCAGTTAAGTTGCATTACAAGTAACATTCTAGGCTATTTTATGATTATAATTTTTATTAAAACTCATTTAAAAACGCAATTGAACAGAAAATCCTTTTACAGAAATGGGTAAATGAATTTATTTGATTTTTTCTTAAAAAAATCTTGATTTTAATAAAATTGTTGCTTGACCCCTTTTGTCATGCCACCCTTCATTTAATCTTAAAAAATATATAGCTCTTTTTATATTTTTAAAAAATTTAAAAAAAATTACAAGTTTTTATAGCAGCAGGAAGAAAATATTACTTTCTCTCCCCGTGACAACACAGCGAGGAGGGAAAGTAACATTTTCTCCCTGCCTCCGGGAAAGACGTACTTTCCACCCTCTTTATAGGTAGGAAATGATGTACTTTCGGTGCGTGTGTTAGAAAAAAAATTTTTTTTTTTTAAATTTTAAAAAAGTTTTTTTTCAATTTTTTTTAAAAAGGTTTCTTAAATAAATTTTTTGTAGTCAGACTGTTATAATACACTAGTATACATATTTTCAGCTCATTAGGTCAAATAATGTAAAAATTAGAAAAAATCATTTTTTAAGTTTTTCCTTGACAACGCTATGGCCATTATTACATAGCAAGTTCTCTATATTTTTCCTGTAATATTCGCGTTAAAATACACCAGTATGCCAGATTTTAGCACTCCATGTTAAATAGTTTAGAAGTTAAGGAAGGGAATGGTCCCATTTTATGCATTTTTGGCCAAAAATCTTGTTATTTTCTTGACAACGCTATGGCTATCATCAATATAATAATTTTTTTAAATAACTAAATATTTGTTTGTATCAAATATTTAATTATTCATTATAATTAATTATTTGAATTGAGTTTAATATACTGTTAATTAGGTCAAATAATTAATTATTTAGTCCAAGTGCAAAATATTTATTTGTATTAAATAAATGTAACTTTTCCATTTCCATACGTAAAAAATTATAAAAATAATAAAAATTCAAATTTTGTTCTATCGATTCTAACTTTTTAGGGACTCAAGCTTGGAAGTAATAGGTATTAAATGTTTTTAATTAAATTAAAATCTGATAAATATATATGTATATATATATAAATTGCAAGTGTAAAAATTGCAAGATTTTCTTTCTTATTATTTTTATAAAATTGTTTAAAATTAATATGAATCTTACTAAAATTATTATTTAATATATTTAACACATATTTATTATTTATTAAATAACAATATTCATTTATTTAAATGAAATAAATCCCTTACGAAAAAGTGTGACATGTAATTTACAACGTGAATAAGTGTTGTAATTTACGTGGCGTATTTTCGCAACGCCACGTAAAAAACACCATTTTAACCTCTCAGGTAACCTAACCAAATTATCAAAATTGATTCGGAGAGATTGTTAACTTGTTTCACCTTTATCAAATTATCAATCAAAAGTATGATATGTATTATAGTTTTCATTTTGTGCCCTGTAAACCCTTAATCCAACTCTCAACAAAAAATTTGCATAGTTTCTCGATTTTTAAAATAATCCTACACGCATGGAAAGATTTGTTAGTTAAAATAGGAACATAGCTAACAACAGTTAAACTATATACATAATTTTGTTAAAGCTTTTTGTGCCTTAAAGTCTGTACATGATAATGTTTTGTTTGTGGCGTCGCGAAATAACGTCACACAAATTACTGCAATTCTTCATGTCGTACATTACATGTCATATTTTTTCGTAAGGAATAAATTAATAGTTTCAAATAACATATTTATTATCGTTTCAATAAGTGATGTATTTGATCCAAATAATTTTTTTTGGTCCTATTAAATACTTTAATAGCATTAAATAATGCTAAATTATGCAATACAATTATTTAATACAAATAATGATTTGTATTAAATTATTTAGTTTACATGAAGCCGCGACACTTGCACAAAAAATTGAAGAAACTGCGACAATGGCGACAACGGAGTCCCCTAAGGGAATTTCTAAAACTTTTAATTATCCGTAGTATGACGCAGCAGAAGGGCAATTAGTCACTTTCTTGTTAATCCTCCACATCACGTGTTTCATAATGCGAATTTCTCTTTTCAAAAATTAATTGCAATCATTTCATAAAGCAAATAATGTATATTGCATTTTCACTATAATTTACCGTTTTCAATAAATTTTCTATTCATTTATATATACACATTATCAATGTCCTGTAAATGTGTGTTTCAACTTCATTACCAAATCATTTTTAAAACTTGTGTTATAATTAATTTGGAAATATTTACTACGACTTCAATGTTGGTTTATATTTTAATTAAACATTCTTCATCATTTCGGAAGTAAAGAACAAGTTTTCCTTGCCTATTTCTCTCACTGTTTCCGTGGCAGTGTAATTATTTAGAATATGACGAATGTCTCGGGTTAAATAAGCATTTCTTCGTAGTGTGAGAGAGAGAGAGTGTGCTATTATTAATGCTGCATTTCACTGCACTTATTAAATTTTTTAATCAACTGCATATATATGCCACTTGGCCCGTGTAGTTCTACTCACTGCGCGAAAACAATATGTTTGAATCAATCATGAAAAAATCTGTCTTCTCTGAATTAAACTTTCCTGGTCTGGTGATGTTTGCATCCATAAATTAATTTTAAGCTGAGAAAAGGATTTATTTCATTGAAACAAATTTTGTTTAAATCAAACTCAAAATTTGCTTATACAGTCAAATATATTTAAGTTTAATTGAAACTTCCTTTTTGGTTCATTTAAAAAATAATATCATTAATTCAACAGATTTGTCACAAAAATTTAATTTTGTTTTTCACTTATTTCACAGACAAAATTTTGACATTTTCCCTGACCCTAAAATAATATTTTTATTCACTAAAAATTATTTGACACTCAAAAAAATGCTCTATTATATTTTATTACATTCCTGAAAAGTCCTTTGAAAAAATCCAAATCCATTTGATTATAATATATATTTAGTTAATAAGCTCATAGACTATTTTTCATAGAACAAAATCACTTAAAACTATTTTTGTATATTTGAATTAAATTAACAATGTTTTCCCAATGTAATGATTAAAACGCTAAGTAAATATTAACAACAATTACCTGTTTCAACAATTATTGAATTGACAATTTACTATTCAATATTTATCTGCTCTTAACTACACTTAAGTCGGTCATTTATTTTTGGTCGAGTATTTATGTTTGGATTAAACAAACTGTTTTCTCAGTGCAATAAATAGTTCTTGATTATATAGCACATTATATGCAAATTAATGTAAAATATTTTCTCTACAAGACTGTCGAGTAATTTAAACACCTGTACTGATTATCCTTGGAAGTAATAATTTATGAATTTCTATCATTTACATGATAATTAAACATCAAAATAATAATAATAATCGAGTTTAATGCACAATGAAACTTTGGACAGTAAAAGAGTTAATTAAATTAGTCGCATATAATACGAAACACATTCTTCTCTTATTTGAATAATAAAATATTTTCATTTTCATTGTTTAAGTTTCTACAATTGATTGTTAAAAGATATTTTTTTATTTATAGCATTTAATATTATAAAATTTGTATATCTTCCCAGCTGAAAAAGTTCTATAGAATTTCACTAGAATCATTCTATAGAATCGTTCTATAGGAATTCTAGTGAATATTCTATAGAATTTCACTAGAATGATTCTATAGAATTTCTACATAAATACTATTAAATTTTAGTGATTTTTAATTAGAAAAACTTTAAATTTGTAAAATAATATTTTTCAACAAATTTTAGGCCAAAATAATTGTTTATATCCTTTAAATATATAAAATTCATTGAACTTTGTAACCATACATAACTATAATGTTAAAAAAATTATTTTACGAAATTTATATTCCTTCTAATTAAAAACCACTAAAATTTAGTAGAATTCACGTAGAAATTCTATAGAATCATTCTAGTGAAATTCTATAGAATATTCACTAGAATTCATATAGAACGATTCTATAGAATGATTCTAGTGAAATTCTATAGAACTTTTTCAGCTGGGCTGATTTACCACTTCTGATTAAATTGAAGTGATCCATTACGCCCCGGTCTCCCCTAATATTCAGTTATATATCTACAATTTTATCTGAAATGAATTTTTAAGTAAATTCTTATTAGAAATTCGACGAAAATTCAATTATTTAAATAAAAAAATAATTAATTGCAAAATCGATTATTCCTTAAATTTAAAATTTTTAACATTACTTTATCAAAACTTTTGAAAATAATTAAATAATTGTAACAAATTTAATTAAAATTTTTTTAAATAATTGAATTCCTAAGCAGAATTTTAATTATTTATAAAAATAATTTAATTTTTGTAGAGAATTTTATTCAAATTAATGAAAATAAGTAAATTCCTAGAAGTTTTATCAAAGTATTTAAGGGGACATTCCCGTTCAAAATGTCAAAAAAATCGATTTTTTTTGTTTTTATTTTCGAATTTCTTATAGTGTCAAGAATACTCTCCTAAAATATTATTGCAAAAGTCGAAGTAAAACAAAAGTTATACATTCTTATTCTTCGCCATGTCAAAGAATGTTTTTGTATGTTGATAAGCAATCGAATGATTTAAATGTTTTCTCATTTGCATTTTTTAAAAAAGACAAACAAAAATGCATTTGGTGTTGTTGATCACAAATTAGATATCAAATTTTCAAAATTAAAAATGGCGGATCCAATATGGCAGGAAATTTTTTTTTTTATTTTAATTTTTTTTCATTAAAATTTTTTTTTGTCCACCACATTGCAAACGCCATTTTTAATTTTGAAAAAATGATGCCATATTCGTAACCAACGACCCAAAAAAAACCCCGTACCGAAGAGCGCTCCTATCCGTTTTTACAATAATTTTGCGAAGGAATTATTTTATTAACGATTGAAAGTGGAGTAATTTGAGGTTGAGACGTTTTGTCAGTTCAAGTCGCGGTCACTACGAGAATTGGCGCCACCTCCTTGACCACCGACACATAGATCCACTTGCTGTGTGCTCTCGCCGCTATATTGTCTCCTACTTTCGTTAAAAATCCTAATAAATCAGAACAAGATATCTTTAATTTTTTAGAAGTGAGACGACAGGCGGGAAAACATTCTTTAAAGTGATTCGAAAAATTTTAATAAAATTATTGCGAATAATTTTTTTTATATTTAAATTATTAGCAGACTTAGCTAAAAGAAAGAAAAAAGTAACTTTTAGTATCAGGTTTTTATTATTTTTCCACAGGAATTAAAAATTTTTGACGCTTCAATTCAATTATTTTCTGTGATTTTTAACTGCAATAATTCTTCTCTAATTCTATTATTTTCAATAATTTTTTAGAAAGTTTCTTAGAAATTTAATTATTTTGCAGTAATGTTAATACTTATAAAAAGATTTTTTTTTAAATTCTCTTTCTGTTCAACGTTTAAAACTCAAGTATATTATAATTGCTTGAAATAAAATTTTTCTCTTCTAATTAAACATTTTTTTCACCGAAACAAAATTCAAACAAGTATCAATATTTAATAGAAATTTTTTAATTGAGTACTGCAAATTTTCTATACATTGAAAATGCATACTCTCTGTTTCTAAAAGCTTTGAAATTTTTCCCAAAGAAAATAAAAAATTATTTTATTGTTTTCTTTTTGAAAGGGGAAAAAAATATTATTTTCCCAAAGAAAGAAAAATCCAGTGAGAAACATTTTGCAGAACAATTTTGAAATTAAATTATAAATATATACTCGACGCTTGTATAGAAAAAGTTACAGAAAACAATTTTCAACATTTTACGAACAACTTTATCTCTCTCTCTTTCTATCTCCCTTTTGAACAAAGTGAGTTCTGAATTTGAATGTTTTGGATTATTTCAGCATGTCAGAATTCTCAGCCAGAATGGATTGAGTTGGGTGACAATAGCGGTGCAGTTTGTTATGCGCCCTCACGATTGGGGAAACTGGTATTGAGAGTAACAGGATTTCCGCGGGTAGTTCAGCAACAATTGCAAAATTGCATCACTAACCAAATACAGCAAAATAAAGAGAAGGAGAAGGAGGCGGACGAGGAACATAATGATGATGATAATGCACCATTCGAGGAAACCAGACATCTTTATTTGGGATTCCATCATCCATGGGATCGTGATCTCTGGCGAACTTGGTTAAAGAAGGTAAAATTTTCCATTTCTCTTTTTATTCAAAAGAAAAAAAGTTGCGCAATTAGGTAAATTGTCTTTTAAATAACCAACTTACCCACAGGTCTAATAACCACCATAAGTAGCTAATTCAACTCTAATGAGTTGTAATCGTTTGTAATCTTTCAAATGTGCGGTTATTTATAAAAGCATTTTGGAGCATATATTTTATGTATTTAAAAAACGTAGAGTCTCTTCTTTATTTTTATAGGACTGATATAGAGGCAAGTTATTACCACCAGTGCAATGATAGTTGAGTACTTGACGAATATCACAAGTAACTCTTGACTTGTGTCAGTGAATGAGTTGATGAGTTTTACACAACTTTCTCTGAAATGGCACTTATTGTTAGTTGCAAGTCTAGTTTTCAAACTGATGCAATATTTAAGGAAAGAAGAACTTGTCGGGACTCCTCGCCGGGTGTATTAGCTTTCCAACAAACTATCAGTTTCTCCATTACATGCACGATATTTTTGAACCAAAAGTCAAAAAGTCCGAAAATTAACCAATTCTACTTTCTAAAAAATAGTTTTCTAATTAATTACACGAAAAAAAAATGAGTTATTATATTACTATCTTAATTCGAGCAAACTACGCTCCACATTTGGGCGCACTGTTCAATTGGAACAGTACGTCACCCTAGATTTTTTCCGTATATAGTAATTCAAATTTCAAGAGTACAAAAGTTTACGAAAAACTAAAAAATTAATTTAATAAGAAGAAGAATTAAGAATTATTAAAATGTTCAAATATATTTATTTGAGAATTTCTTTAATTGTAAAATTATTCCAAAACATCAATAACTCCTTTTTTAAACAAATATTTTATTATTATTATTTTTTCCTGGGAATTACACGGAGAAAAAAGAATGTTTAATATAGTTATCAAAAATATTTTCTAATTTTTTTTTTTTTTTTGAAAACTTTATTTTCTAGTTACGGTGAATTTCTAAACAAACTTTTTTTTATTGAAGGTGATTTTTTAATTATTCTTCTAATCAAGGTAATTATTTAATTATTCTTCTAATAAGGGTAATTTTTCTTCTAACAATATTCAATTTTTTAAATCACTATCAATACGTAGAATCAGTTGGGGTAAATAGAAACAGATTTGCTAAGTTTCACCAATAACATAAGTTTTTTCTTTTAAACCGGATTTATTCCGGTTTTCTTGTGTATTGAATTATTATTTCACTCCCGTAAAACAATTTTATAGGGTGGTCGAAAATATGGATATCATTAAATCGCAATAATCAACTGTTTCTATGTTTCTCTAAATTTTTTTAACTTTGCTAATATTTAGGGGTAAATAGAAACAGTGGTTATTTCAGTGTTTTCTCATTTTCCGTTTGTCAATTAGCAGCAGAATATACAAAAATATTTCCTATTGCATAAATAATTGAATATCAAAGAAGACACTCTATCACTTTTTTGACTCGCATTTGGAAACAACTAAACTAAAAATGCATACTTAAATTTATAATTATATCTTACTAATACTACAACAAAAATCAAAAACATTAATTAAATATAGGAGACTGTTTTTATTTACTCCAAAAAACTGGAAATTCGGAGTTAACAGAAACAGTTGATTATTTTTTACAAAATTTAAGAAAAAATCAATTTTAACTATGGAAATGTTGAATGATACAAAGAATTATGTAAACAAGTTGTGAATTAAGATGTTCATTACATGAACATTTTGCTTCCTCTTTACGATAAGCAAAAAATTTGAATTTTTCATTTTATTTAATTCTATTAATGCTAGTAAAATATATTCTTTTTATACATCAATCGATTCGTCTTGATGAAATCAAGATTTTTAGTTTGTTTTTAAGTCAAGAGTAACATTTTATAATAAGGAAACATGATTTTTAAGAAGGAAATAAATTTCTAAAAAAGTGCGAATTTTTTCGTTTTAATTATGTTTAATTCTATAACACACACACACACATCATCACATCACATTACACTCACACATACATACATCCGGACAATTGTTCAGGGTCTTAAATAACATAGTCCTATATAGAAGAAAATTTATTTAAAGGATTTTTAAAAATTTTATAAATTAAACGACTACAAAGCTTCCTCACGAAGAAGCAAAAATGATGTTAGTTATAAAATAATTCAAACTAATTAATAATAATGCATTGTATAAGTTTAAAAATAAACTATGCCAAAAGTTGAAACACATTACTCAAATGAAGGTTTGTTCTCTCCTATTTTCTCTCATTCTCTCTTATTATAGTGTTGTAGTTTGATAAAAATACTTCTTTCATTTATATTATCAGAAATATTACAGAAATTTCTGCTGTTTTCCCGTAGAGTAAATAAATCACTGTCCCCTGGATAAGTCAGGTAGCACCAGGTTCCTCAGGCCCGTGGGAACTATCCCTCTGTTATGCGTCCGCTTATAACCCCAACGAACGAGGTTGACTCGGGTGCCGCGGGAGACGTCAATGCTCGTAGTACCGAAGTCCTCCCTGAAGTAGCTCCTGATTCTGGGTTCGTCATCTCCATAGTAGGGACAAGTCCTACATCCCTGGGGACTAAATGCTAAAACATCGCCTATTTTGTTTAACGTGCAGGACCTCCCAATACTAATATATATCCACACTTATGCGTCAGCGCCAGCACTAAACTTGTTCATCTGCACTCCCAAACTGGGTGACCCACGTACCCAGTTGTCATTTTCTAAACTTTTTGGGAAGTTTGTCTATCGAAAACGGTAACGCTACGCACCCAGTCCCTGGCGATCAGACTTTCCATGCAGTGAGAAGCGAAATTTTGTGACAGTGGGAAGACAGACTTCTCAAAGGTTTTTCCGTGTAATCGCTTTCAGCGTGAGAGCTACGAGAGAGTGACGACCGCGCACAAAACTTGCGTCCCCTGCCTCGGCTCCCCCCACCACTCGATTTCTTACCGTCGCGGCAGATCGCTTCTATACACTCCTATATGTATACCTCGCAGCACGATCCCAGATCGTTTTCCGTCTTGGACCGAGGTGATCTTCGGGCCTAACAGGAACGGTCTCTCTTACTTTATAGGTATTTGTCTCAGTTAGAGGTGCTCTTCTGTGAGGCAAATACCATGAAGGGAAATGTTCTTTCTGCCCAGGTGCTCTTAGGCCGAACCAACTTTCTCTCTCTCTCTCTCCTCGTATGCTTGGCAACTGACCAGGGGTGCTCTCGTGGAAAGTTGACAAGTACGCCTAGTTAATTAATTTCCTTTCCTAGGTATTCATATTCACTCGTTACCGCTTACGGCAAGGATTTCGGCAGCATCCGGAATTTGAATTAACCACTATGTGTTACTTGGTTAATTCTTAGAAGTGCGCGCACCTAGCTATTTGTCGGACTCGGGTAACGCGGAAACCTATTCTAGAACTGTCTCGCGAATATGAATAAAATCCCTTTATCCGAAATTCAAATTGAAACGCGTAATTATTTGAAACTAAAATGCAATGCGAACAAAGTGTCGACTTAACTCCGCGAGAGCCGATTATACAGGAATTAGTATTATTTATTTAAATGAATTTCTAATGTTAACTACAGTATTTCTTTCGACGAGAAACAATTGTTAAGTTACTTTCATATCATATTATGTTTCATTATTTTTATAGTTATACTGTCGTTATATATTTTTATTTAATTTGTTTGTTAAATATTTTCTTTTGATTTACAATATATTCACTTTCGAAGGTTTAAAGTTGGACTCGTTATTGACTACACCTCTCTTCGAATTCACAGCTGAAATCATAATTACGTAATGCTTAACCTAATATTCAGTATTTATTAATTAAAGAAACTACGATAGGTATCCGGACTCCATCCGGCGAGCGAATTCCGTAGCAAATAAAAATCAAATCATTACACACTAAAAGTATCCAATTGTCTGCCCTCTCCCAAGAACGCATCTAGCCTCAAGCGATGTAGGTTGGTAACCACTGCCACCACGAGTCCAACCCAGTGACCGGTAGGAGCCAAGTCTCCCAGGCACTCAGTCCCCATGGTACCGTTTATACTAAATGCTGAAACATCGCCTAGGTAGAGTTTACGTGCAGCACCTCCGCATACGCGTATTTCACTACACGGCTCGCCTACGAGCGTAGGGGGCAACTGTTCCGCATGACCAGACGACGACGGAACGACTTTCTTGTTTGCGTCTGCTAAATTCAAGGGACTTTAAGTTTTAAAGACTTACTAACCCCCAGCACCTTGGTAAGAGGCGGGACCTTTATAATCCCTTGGTACTCTGCCAGGTACCCGCCCACGGATCCTTTGAGGGTGTGAGGCGGCGATGCTAATCGTCTCCTCCCGGAAGGGCGCTCGGTCTTCTAGTCGTCGTTTTGGCTCAAACAGCCTTATAACGACAATTTTCCCATCCCCGATCCCCTCCGGAGCGATGGTATTGAGGAGGCTCGCTGAATCAATGCCATCTCTCTATGAAGAGCAGTGTCTTTCGCTGAAAGTAGATACTAGCTTTACCATCGGGAGTATAGCCCTTAATAGACCCAGGTATCCCTGCCGACCCAGTCGGCACAGCGCAAATTTGTTCCTCAGCATACGAGGTTTCAACCACTGACAAGGTCGGAAATAGAAAAACTCTTCTGTTGCGAAGACGTTCTTATAGAACATTTCCGCCCTAAGAATACAGGCGCCCAATGATATGGAGAAGCAGTTAGCCGCCATCATACTGCCCCGACAGCCTCGCGCTCCGACACGGTCTGACTGAAGGATAGGGAATCGGACGTTTCCAGCGGGGACGACGCGGAGGTTCTGCTTTCAGACCGAAGTCTAACCCAACCGGTACAAGTACCAGCGTAATGCGTTCACCACTCATCTTACTTCTCATTCGTTCGCCTTTTACGAACACGCGATGAATTCCGTGATTGAGTATTCGCGGACCACTCAAACTCGGTCACCTAACAGGGAGGTCCCATTCACTCATGGTGACACTCAAGTAGGCGTGTTGCGTTAGTTCATTATTGCCGGCTCTTACGGCACGCATGGGTGCGGGTGTATATATTTGGCTTGTCGTAAACCTCGGCTCCGTACACTTCATCGGAACACTATAACTCTGCGTCTCAGACTTTGCGCTGTACTTAGCAAGTTATAGCCAACCCTCCATGTCCCCTTTAGTCACTTTTTACGACACGCTGAAACCATGGGTGGCCTATTCTAAATACCGGGTCACAACGGGGGTAAATGCTGAAACAGAGAAACATAAACAATTAATGAAAAATCTGAAGACTCGAGAAATTAAACTCTGGACCCTGAGGCTGAAAAGTCGACACCGCATCCGCTGACCGAATGACCATTTTTCCTAATAATTCTTCTCCAGGAACCCATTTTTCCGAATTTATTCTCCGAATCCAGAAGAGGCTAATGCTCTTATCGTTAAATTTAATCTAAAACGACGTGCCGAAGAACATCCCGAATTTTGCATTCTTTTAAAATAAAAAAGCAGGTTTAATTAAAAAAAATGATCTTCACAACTACAACACACATGAGGGTAAGGCAGACTCGAACCCCAAGTCACATAGAATAAACCTCAAGGTGAGCTGCTGGGATAGCGCTTGATGCACTCAACCAAATCGACTCTTGACTTTACTTTTTTTATTTGAATATATAATATATGTCATTATATCTTTGAGGAAACAAATATTTATACAATCCAAGTCTATCTATACAAGTAAATTAACACATTTTTAACAAATATCAATCAAGAAATTTGTTTTATCTTAATTATTTACATGCTTTTTTATTAAATTTTCATTGTTGTCAAACTAACCTTTTTTCTGTGCAACTTAATTTAAAAATTAGAATTATAACTTTAATTAAAACATTTTTTGAAAATAAATATCAACAGTAAATTCCATAGACATTAAACATTATTTGTACAAATTATGAGATTTTTTTAAAAGTAGGCCGCAACGACTTTAGGTGAAATAAAATATTAATTCAATTTTTGAATTTGTTATTTAATTTAAAATGTTCCAATTATTCAAATATCGTAAAATTTAATTCAAAAGAGTTTATCTTAAGTAAAAATTAGTTTCCTCAAAGATATAATGAAATATATAATGTATAAATTGACCCTGTAAAGTCAAGAGATGATTGGTTGAGTGCATAAAGCGCTCTCCCAGCAGCTCACCTTGAGGGTTATCCTATGTGATTTGGGGTTCGAGCCCGCCTTACCTTCACGTGTGTTGTAGTTGTGAAGATCATTTTTTTTAATTAAACTAACTTTTTTTATTTTAAAATAATGCAAAATTTGAATCATTTAAATTTTTTCAAACCTTTTTAAATAATAATGTTACTAAAAAAATTTTAATAATTTTTGGAAACTTCCTGGTAACTTTCAGGAAGTTTCTATGGGATGCTTCCAGGAAGTTACCAAAGGTAACTGCTATGCTATGTGGGTACATTTGGAATAATAAATAATTAATCAGAAAATATCTTTTTCGAAAAATACCATATTCGGAAATAAAATTATTCGGGATAATTTTAATTCGGAAAAGAATTCATTCCGAAAAACATTATTAAATTCTATAAAATTATTGCGGCGAGTTTTATAAAAAAAATTGAATATAGATAACTTGCTATGTAATAATGGCCATTGCAGTGCGCGTACAACTCGCACTTGTCCAATTTTTTTAATTGTGGAAATTATTTTTTAAAAAGAAATAAAAATTAATGGAAGTAGTATAAAAATATCCTTTAAAAGAAAGAATAAAAGAATATAAGAACATAAGAAATTAAATTTTGAAGAATAGATTTTAATATAAAGTGAAATTATCAAAAAAGAGAATAGATGTTTGCGAAATGGATATTTGTTTTGTGAAAGTATTTTCACCAAGAGAAATATAACTGAAAAATTGCTAAATAAAAAATTACTAAGTAAACAAGAATAAAATAGGTTTGAAATCTTCAAGTAGAAGAAAAATTTATCGAAACTTTATACTGGTATTCGAGAAGTGAGAAGCCCTCAAGTGAAAAAGAAAATTCGTATCTTCCGATTGGGAATTTAAAACCATCTTGGAAATTTTTCTTCTCTGTTGAAAAAACGTGCCTTAGCTTCAAAAAAATTAATGTCGATTTTTAATAGGACTCTATAGATTTTGAGTTTCTCTTTCTCATAGAAAAGTCAAAAATATTTTTTACTTATAGATTTTTTTGTTATTAATGTTCATACGTGAAATTAATTTGAACCAAGCAGGAAGGCTCAGCTTCCAATACGTTTCCCGTAGAATTCATATTCTGGTTAGGAGCTAAGGCACGTTTTCTTGTGGACTGTCACAAATAATTTAGTGTGGAAAATTAATTTTAAAATTAGTAATAATTTTCTTGTTTCGCTTCAGTAGTGAGACTTTTTTTAGTCAGACATGAAAATGTTTTTTCTTTATACGTACATGCAAAACCTTCGTTTGGCAACCACTGACTGCACTCCAAAATGGCCGATTCCCTTACAGTCCGACCAAGCGATGCGCAAAACATTTTGCTCACAGTGTAGCGGTGGGCAAAATGTTTTGCGCAGCGTTTGTTCGCACTGTAAGGCGATCGGACATTTTGAACGACTGCAAGTGCTTACCAAACGAGGTTATGCCTGCACTTATAAAGAAAAATATTGTTCGATACACGGTGCCGCGTGAGCATATGCCCATTTTGGCAAATTGTATCGAAATATACTATTCTCTGACTCTACAAGAAAATTATTTGCACTATAGTAGAAAAGTAGTAAAAATCAATTTTGGTCAGACAATACGTTTCGAATTGTTTTTCAATCTGAAAATTTTTTTTATATTATTTTCTACCTTTTTTCTCTGAAATAATAACTTCTTAAAAACTTAAAGTCAAAACCACTCTCTAAATCTGAATATGTGAAATTTCACTTATTCTACGTTATAAGTCGTCTTCTCGATCAATAAGTGCATATGGGGCGTTCCACGCCAAATCGGACAGTGTTTGACTTTTGCATCTCAGATTTTTTTCAAATAATTTTTTTTTAGTGCTCATTGAAATAAGCTACCATGATTTTTTTCAAATTTTTTCATAAAGCCATTAAAGAGATACAGGTTTTTGAAAAATCACATTTTTAACGAAACAATTTTTTTGAAATGGTTATAACTCGGTCAAAAATTGACCAAATTTGACGTTCTATATATGAAAATTTTTGTTTTTACACGTAGTTTTCGATAAAAATACAAAAAACTTTTTTTTTAAATTTACGAGAAAAAATTTTAATTTTAAAAATAAAATTTTATTTTTAAGAATGTATGTATCGATCGATTTTTTAAAAAATTTTTGTAAGAAACTAGGACTAAATTAACAACTTTTAGGCGTTGTCTGATTGTGGGCAAACGATGGGATCTATTTATTTCGAATTTTTTAATTTTTATAAACGCAGTGAAAACGGGTACTGTCGGTAATCTTCTGTTGCCAAAACTTTACCGACAGCAGATTATCTACTTTGTGCTTTTCTAATTTTAACGGATTGCAGCACAAATTGTAAATACCAAAACTTGCCATGGCATAAAACTATGACACTACTAACAACATCAGAAATTATTTACAGATATGATGTTCTTTAATTTGAAAAAAATCTGAGATGCAAAAGTTAAACACTGTCCGATTTGGCGTGGAACGCCCCATATACACTTATAAATAAATGAATTTTTTCACTTATTTTGAGTGAAATTTCACTTATTACAAGTGTATATGCACTTAATGATCGAGATTGATTATAAGACAACTTATAACTTAGAAATAAGTGAATTTTCACACATTAAGATTTACAGAGCAATTTTTTGGCATAAAATTGAACTAATTTTTTTGTGTATTATTTTAATTATTTTTTAACAAAAATTTTTAATTTGTAATATTTTCTCTCATCAAGAGGTGCACTGAGAGAAACGAATGGTTAGAGAGGGTATTTATTAGTAAAAGAGGTGTTTGTTCTCCTGTCTATTTAATTAGTGAATTTCAGTCATTTTTTCAGTAAATTTAGCAGCTTAACCTATAAAATGAAAAAAATAAAAAATTTCTTTTATTTTTATAGTGCATATAAATAAACATAAAGCTCTAAAAATCATTAAATAAAGGTTACCTTTTTTTGTTTTGCAGCCCATGAAATAGATATTGAAACTATAAAATCCTTAACGTTAATACATAATTAAATAATTTAACTGATTAGTATTTTTAATTAAATGGAATAATTAGTTTATTATCTAGCTTTGCTAATATCCCAGGTGCGAATTTAGGTTGGCCGCCAGAGTTTGAAGGTTGGTCCACGGTTGGCCTAACTTTGGCAAGCGAAGTTTTGGTTGCCAGAGTTTGCCCAACTTTGGCAAGTACTAGTGCCCACAGTTGGCCCGACTTTGCAAGCCAACCATTACATGCAGAGTATAACCAACCGTCGGGCCAACTTTGGCGACAAAGGTCGGCACAACTATGAGGAACGTATCTCACATGACTTACAAATTTAGGTTGGCCAAACTCTGGGCCACAGTTGGCCCGACGGTTGGCAAAACTCTGTAAAACGCAGTTTAAATAACTCAAACTTTATGGTTGGCCAAACTCTGGGCCACGGTTGGCCCGACGGTTGGCAAAACTTTGTGAAAAACAGTTTAAATGACTTAAACTTTTTCGGTTGGCCAAACTCTGGGCCACGGTTGGCCCGACGGTTGTCAAAACTTTGTGAAAAACAGTTTAAATGACTTAAACTTTTTCGGTTGGCCAAACTCTGGGCCACGGTTGGCCCGACGGTTGGCAAAACTTTGTGAAAAACAGTTTAAATGACTTAAACTTTTTCGGTTGGCCAAACTCTGGGCCACGGTTGGCCCGACGGTTGTCAAAACTTTGTGAAAAACAGTTTAAATGACTTAAACTTTTTCGGTTGGCCAAACTCTGGGCCACGGTTGGCCCGACGGTTGTCAAAACTTTGTGAAAAACAGTTTAAATGACTTAAACTTTGTCGGTTGGCCTAACTCTGGGCCGCGGTTGGCCCGACGGTTGGCAAAACTTTGTGAAAAACAGTTTAAATGACTTAAACTTTCTCGGTTGGCCGAACTCTGGGCCACGGTTGGCCCGACTGTTGCAGCTTTAATATACATTTAACGGTATGGACTCCCATGTGAGCGTAGCGTAGTGGTCAGTGTATAAGTCTTCGGCGCGTTAGGTTAGGGGTTCGATCCCAGCGAGCGTTAGATATTTTCGAAAATGTATGTATGAGATTGTGTTTAATAATAATAGGGAAAGGTTATATCTGATGTTCCCGCTAATAATAACGTGTTAATTGTTTAAATAATTTAGTTTTTTAATAATTTTTTACCTCAGGCTGTTAAAGTTGGCAAAACTTACGCATTTAAAGTTGTGCCAACTTTGGCGTCAGTCTTTGGACCAACCATTGAAATGTATAGTTGGCACAACATATGCATTTTAAGTTGGGCCAACTTCCTTATGACTTGTCGGGCCAACCATCGTCGCCATTAGACGGCCAACCGTTATCATCTGTATGGTTGACCCAACCTCTGGCACGAGAAGTTGGACCGACCTTGTAAAAGTTGGCCCAACTATGGGCCAACCGAAAATTCGCACCTGGGATGGTAATTATAATAACCTTATAATAAACATAGGGGAGACCGGGGCTAAACCGGACAAGTCAAATATTTCCGAAACCGTGAAGAATTTCAAATCGTGTAAATAACCTATGAACGCACAATTTCGTGATGCATATGCTGCATGAGGTTTTAGGGACGTGTCAATTTTCTTGTAATAATAGTTGCCGTTAATATGTGAAAATGTCATTTCTTGAGGTAAAAGTAAAAAAATTTTTTCTTCATTTTTTGGATTTTTATCGTTAAAATTAAAGTGCAAATATCATACGGCCATTTTTCTTTTAGCTCAAGGTGTACTGAGTTTAGTAGAAAAAAAGTTTAATGGAAAACATTAAGAAGAAAAAGTATATTGCAGGTTAATTATTAGATGACCCACAGTGTGGGGCTGAATCGGACATCGTGATTAAAAACAACCAAATCTTTGAATTCTTTAATTTACCTTTTCTTACTAGTAATATTATCTAAAGTTTATTAGTAACGTTAACTAACCAAAAAGAGTCTGTTACAATATTTATTAGTTGTCATTACTAACTAAAGTAAGTTCCCCTTACTAATAAAATGGTAACAGCAACTATATCTAACTTTTTACTAAAATAAATAGTTTCTCTGACTATCGAATTAGCAGCAGTACAGTTTAGTAACCAAAATGGTATTCATAACCATTTTATTAGTTGCTTTAACCATTCGTTTCTCTCAGTGTGAAAGAAAGTTCCAAATAGACCAAGCTATTTCAAATTCTTGTAAGTTTGGCAGAAGGTCAATTCAAATTTTACAAAGCTGACTAAAGAGATGATATGATAAAATTAAAAATTTTTTAGACAATAAAGAAAAAAATGTTCTGCTACATTTACTATAAATTCTTTTAAATTACAAAATTATTCAAAAACATCAATAACTTATATTTTCAATATAAATATTTATATATTATTAGTAGAGCTGTGCAAAATTCGAACCGAACCGAGTTTTGTTCAATTTTTGGCGCTGAAATGTCTAATGTCGAATATTCGACATCTGAACTGGACTAGTTCCAATGTCGAAAAACCGACATTCGAACTAGCTAACTCGAATGTCGAATTTTCGACATTCGAATTAGGCGATAAAATTCGAACAGTTCGGTTCGAATTATTTTACACAGCTCTAATTATTAGTTTTTCACAGAAATTACGATTTAAAAAAATTTTCAATTCAAACTTTTTTTAAATTAAACAACTTTAAAAATATTGTTATTTATTCATTTTTTTTAATGATTAAAAATGATCGAGAGAGAAAATAATTTTTTTTACTTTAGGAATATTGATACTATAACTTCTTAAAATTTTTTTCCATATTCAATTAGTATCTAAAATTTTAACTTTTGATCAAACATTTTAATAAAATTTGTAAGAATATTTGCATTCTTCTATCAATTCCCGTAAAATTTAATTAAATTAAAAATTAAATTAAGGTCATTTAAACCATTATGACGTCACACTTTGTGAAAAACATATGTATATTCTACAGCTTTAATGTCATAACCCGTGTGGAAATGGTTTACAGAAAAAAATTAGACTCATTTTTGTTGCAACTCATTTGAAAGTCGGTCTCGAAATGAGTAATCGACAACTTCAAGTGACTCAAAATGAGTAAAATAACAATATTCTAGTTACTTTCTTTTGTGTTTCGCATTGAATGTTAATAATATATTATTGAAAAATAAAAAATTAATTTTTTTATTATTTTGTTTAAACAATAAATTTTAAATATTTTTTTCATCCAAAGTTCATAAAATTTGTTCACCAAAAAATATTGAAATGAAAGCTTAAAATGTTCTTAAAACACCCTGAAAATTACAGAGAGGTGTTTTTTAATATTCGTGAGAAAAAAATTTTTGAATTTTGCATTGCACGACCAGGCCCACGCAGCGTATATGGTTTTATAGTAATAATATTTAAAATAAAAAAATGATAATAATAATAATAAAAAGAGTAAAAATAATAATAATAGAATAGGAATAAAAAGAATAATATTGGAAGTCAGTAGTAAAAGATAGTTTTAGTTTTCAAACGTACAATCTACAAAGACAATATTGATGTTGAATAAACACTGTGTACGGTATATAATTTAATTGGTGCATGCGATTTATTTGCTTAATTATGAAAAGGTCGACTAAATTCTATTTAACATTAATAATTGCGAAAAAACTAAAATTGTATATATGCGCCCTAAATTGAAAACATTATTGCCCTTAGTTTTTGGAGTGCGATAATTATATAATTAGAGAAAATTCGGTTTTACAAATATATTTCATTAGTGCGACCACTGCTAAATTATGTAGAACATTCGCGGTTCTTTGCGTATGTGTATTATACGTGTCGAACGGCGACAGTGCAATTTTGGCGCAACAACCTTTACAGTCATAGAGTGTATTCTATTTGATATATCACAATTGCAAATTCATTGTCATGCTTGCAAATAAAATGAAGTGATTTCATTGCACAAGGCTTACGTCGTTTATGGAAATTTTATTGTTATTGTTGTTGTTGTCACGTGTTATATATTAATATTGTTTATATACTATATATATATATATATATATATATATATATATATACACACTGAAAAAATTAAATTCTAATTTTAAGAAAAACTTCTTATATATGCGCTAAGAATATTCTCCACTTAAATTAAGTGGGAAATATTCTTACAATAAGAAGAACATTATTATTGTAAGAATATTTCCCACTTAATTTGAGTGGGGAATATTCTTAGCGCATATTTAAGAAGTTTTTCTTAAAATTAGAATTTAATTTTTTCAGTGCATATATATATACGACTTAGAGCCTATTAAACGTTTTACTTGTTTCAAACCAAAATTTTATTTCGGAACAATAAAACTGTTTATATTACCAAAAATTCATTTTAAAGAAATAAATAATTTAATATATTTGTCACAATAAATAAATAATATTTGCTGCCCTTGGATAGTACAAGTTTTCTGATTTATTTTTACTCTTTTCAGAAAATACATATTTTTCTATTTACTTTCAAATTGCGACTTCTTCTATACTTCTTCTAAATATTGTAACAAAATACTACTTTCTTGGTATAAAATGCAAATCACTTTGATTTTTATATTCTGTTTACAGAGAACCAAACAAATTTCGTAGTACGTAGGTCGTATAGGTTTGATTTCCGCGTGTGTTAGATTTTTTTTATTTCGTTGGTTCGCGTTTATTCCGATTTTTCTGCATTGTATTCGTATAAGTATGCAATTTAATGATTATATATAGGGGAGACTGGGGCGAAAAGTTAAACTGCCAAAACCGTTAAAATTCATTATCTTTCAAACGGGAATAATTGGAGCATTGTAATTTTAATTATAGAAGGGTATTATCACCCTAAATAAATGTCCGGAGTTGTGTGCAATTCTGTTAATTTTTGTGGTGTCTATATTGAAAGATTTTTTTCAACCTACTTTTGAAAATTTTTTCGAAAAAGAAAATATCAACTTTTAAGCATATTTTTTGCATTTATCCTCACCGCGATTTTTTTACTTCATTATTTGGGTCCCCTGAAGAGATACCTAAAGGTATTTGCTAAATATCTTTAGTCAGATTTTTTATATTTGTTGTGAAAGACAAAAACGCACCCTGGGGCGAAAAGTTAAATGTATTTTTACATGTATTTAATTTTTTTTATTTTTCGTTTTTTTAGGTTTGTTTGTTTAAAAATTATTTACTTAACATTGGGCAAGTACTCTGTCAAAAAACAAAACCGTTCACATGAAATACACCAAAAATAATTTTTTTTTTTGAAATTTTAATTTTTTAACTTTACAACTATTCTAAAGCTTTTGTTAAATAAACAAAGAACTTTTATCTACTAAATTACTTGTTTACGTATACTTTAACTTATCTTATACTTATCACCTATCAGAAAATAGTTTTAGTAGGCTAAAAATAGAATTTCACTTTTCGCCCCAGCATGGGGCGAAAAGTTAAAAAAAACACAATTTTCAAAAATATATTAATATTAATATATATTAATATTAATGCCCATATACTAACATTATTTGTGATCAACCCCCCGTGATTTTTTATTTTAAATTCGTCCTTGGTTCTTATTATTATTAACCTCCCAGGTGCGAATTTAGGTTGGCCGCCAGAGTTTGAAGGTTGGCCCACGGTTGGCCTAACTTTGGCAAGCGAAGTTTTGGTTGCCAGAGTTTGCCCAACTTTGGCAAGTACTAGTGCCCACAGTTGGCCCGACTTTGCAAGCCAACCATTACATGCAGAGTATAACCAACCGTCGGGCCAACTTTGGCGGCAAAGGTCGGCACAACTATGGGAAACGTATCTCATATGACTTACAAATTTAGGTTGGCCAAACTCTGGGCCACAGTTGGCCCGACGATTGGCAAAACTCTGTAAAACGCAGTTTAAATAACTCAAACTTTATGGTTGGCCAAACTCTGGGCCACGGTTGGCCCGACGGTTGGCAAAACTTTGTGAAAAACAGTTTAAATGACTTAAACTTTTTCGGTTGGCCAAACTCTGGGCCACGGTTGGCCCGACGGTTGTCAAAACTTTGTGAAAAACAGTTTAAATGACTTAAACTTTGTCGGTTAGCCTAACTCTGGGCCACGGTTGGCCCGACGGTTGTCAAAACTTTGTGAAAAACAGTTTAAATGACTTAAACTTTGTCGGTTGGCCTAACTCTGGGCCACGGTTGGCCCGACGGTTGTCAAAACTTTGTGATTAACAGTTTAAATGTCTTAAACTTTGTCGGTTGGCCTAACTCTGGGCCGCGGTTGGCCCGACGGTTGGCAAAACTTTGTGAAAAACAGTTTAAATGACTTAAACTTTCTCGGTTGGCCAAACTCTGGGCCACGGTTGGCCCGACGGTTGGCAAAACTTTGTGATTAACAGTTTAAATGACTTAAACTTTCTCGGTTGGCCAAACTCTGGGCCACGGTTGGCCCGACGGTTGGCAAAACTTTGTGATTAACAGTTTAAATGACTTAAACTTTCTCGGTTGGCCGAACTCTGGGCCACGGTTGGCCCGACTGTTGCAGCTTTAATATACATTTAACGGTATGGACTCCCATGTGAGCGTAGCGTAGTGGTCAGTGTATAAGTCTTCGGCGCGTTAGGTTAGGGGTTCGATCCCAGCGAGCGTTAGATATTTTCGAAAATGTATGTATGAGATTGTGTTTAATAATAATAGGGAAAGGTTATATCTGATGTTCCCGCTAATAATAACGTGTTAATTGTTTAAATAATTTAGTTTTTTAATAATTTTTTACCTCTGGCTGTTAAAGTTGGCCAAACTTACGCATTTACTGACTTTGGCGTCAGTCTTTGGACCAACCATTCAAATGTATAGTTGGCACAACATATGCATTTTAAGTTGGGCCAACTTCCTTATGACTTGTCGGGCCAACCATCGTCGCCATTAGACGGCCAACCGTTATCATCTGTATGGTTGGCCCAACCTCTGGCACGAGAAGTTGGACCGACCTTGTAAAAGTTGGCCCAACTATGAGCCAACCGAAAATTCGCACCTGGGCTTTTTAGGATTTTATGATTGTGGCAAATCTGAAAATTTTAATTTAAACCAATTTAGCATCTCACCTAAACTAAAAAATATTTATTAAAATTATTTATTATGTAAATATATTATAGAATTAATTAAAAATTTAAGTTACATTTTTTAAAAATGTAACTGTGGTTTTGAAATAAACTTTAACCAATTTTAAAGTTTATTATACCTTCTCGTGGTGCATCTTGAAAACAAATTCATTAAAACTCAGTTTTAAAATAAATAAATGTACTTACATGTATGCACTTACAATTTTTGAATTGTAAGTGCCCCCTCTTTGAGGGGCAAGCTCTGACCTGTAGGTTAAAAACAGTTCAAATTTTGACGTAATGTAATGGCCCACATTGAGGCCCCTTTTAAAACCAGTAGCTCAAAAAATAGGTAAAATTAAACATGAATTTTGACGTAATGTAAATGCCCACATGGAGACCACTTTTTAATTTATAGGTAAAAAATAGGTCAATTTTAACATAGATTTTAACGTAATGTGAGGCCGTCAATTATCCTCTTTTTGACCTATAGGTAAAAAAATAGGTCAGTTTTGACATAAGTTTTGACGGCCCCTTTGGGATAGGGCGCCCTTAGAAATCCTGACTCTGCGGCGGCGGCGAAATGTTTTTATATAATAGGGAGATATATATATATATATATATATATATATATACTAACATTATTTGTATTGTAATAATGAAACTATAATTTATTGAAATTCAAAAATGAAGATAATATTATAATAAAAAAATCAAGTGAATCAGAAAGATATTGCAAAAGTCTCTGACTATGATTTTTTTGATGACCAGTGTGTTTTTTGAGCATTAAAAAAAAATATATATATATATGTCATCGGATATTGTTCAGAGGTGACCGTGCAAAAATAATAGATCCCATAAATCATGCCATATATTTGACTATACGAATATCACTAATGTCGAGCGATTTTGCTCGACAGCTGTGACCGAACGTTTTGCCATGCTAAGCACTTCGCATTTTACAGATGGGACTGTATTCTATAGAGAGTTGACAAAATTCTACTCCTCCAATTGTACAATTTTATTCAACTTAAATTTTTTCCAAAGAAAATACACTACATTCTCAATTTTACGAAAGTTCTGAACTCTTTTGTCATCAACTTAGTTCAATTTAAAATTAACGTTTTAAATATTTCTTTAAAATAACGTGTAATTTAATTAATTAATGTTACTTCATTAAATTAATAATTTTAATGAATTCATTTAATTTAATATTATTTAATTTTTAAGGTAATTAATTTTACTTTAATTACCGTGAAAATATTTATTCACTATAAATTAAAACAGCGAAAGTTTAATATATATGCAATAAAAAATTCAGTTTATGTTGATAAAATTTTAAAATTAAAAAAATTTTTAAACACATAAAAGAAGACTTTTATCTGTTTCATATTAACGTACCTGTTACGACTCACGTTAACTTATCACTGTAATAAATTTCAAATTGTCAATTGCGGAGAGGTTTTTAACAAACCCTGCATGTTGCATACTATAAAACTCATCTATTAGGAAACTTTATGATTGCAGTCTCGTTCAATGTACATTAGAGAACATACTGCAAAGATGCTTCAACTTAAAACTAATATTTTCAAGCAAGAAAAATTATTTTCACCTGCGTCTACTTTTTTTAGAGCATTATTTTAATTACTAAAATAATAGTCCAACAAATTTTTATTCCTCTGCACTTATAATCGAAAGTGGTTATTGTAATTACTTTGTTGAAGTAGAAAAGTATCTAGGAACTTTCAAACAAGCTTTTTTAGATCCAAAAAATTTTCTGTAGAGAGAGAGAATTTTAATTTTTAAATAATGGTGAATAATATTATTAATTCTATGTATGGTCAACATCGCGGAAAACGAAACTTTTGTAACGTAACAGACTTTTTAAAATGTTCATAACTTTTATATAATAAATTCTAAAAAATTTATTTTCATAAGCAATGTTGGTGAAAAAAATATATTTCAAGATGCATGCATCTTAAAATTTATTAATTTCTTGTTATATATATATATATATATATATATATATATATGAGCGATTCCATCTCAAGTGATCAAGGTGGAGAAAAATTTTTCTCCAATCGTAGCAAAACTTGGGGCTTTTGTAGTACTCATAGATAGTAATTTTTCGTGAAAATATTTTTTTACCTAGTCCAATATTTTCCGAGGGGGAGGGGGTTAAATTTTTGTGTTTTTCAGTACAATGCTTATTTCAATAATTTTTTACTCTTAAACAATTAAACATACAAATTTGACAAAGTACATTTTGGAAAGGTTTTTTCATCCTCTTTCGATTGGAAATAAGCATTTTGAAAAAAAAAATTTTTTTGACCAAAAAAAATCAAAATTAAAAATAAATTTCAATTTTTGAGGGAGATGGATACGATTTTTTTTTTTTTTTTTTTAAACGAAAGCTGAGGTTTTTTCCTAAAAGGACATATAAATGATAAAGTGGGACTAGAACGTTTAAACATTGAAAAAAAGAATTTTCTCCAAAACGGAGCTAAAAACCGGGTTTAGAGCGCTTCGGCGAGTAGAAAACTCTTTTTTTCAATGTTTAAACGTTCTAGTCCCACTTTATCATTTATATGTCCTTTTAGGAAAAAACCTCAGCTTTCGTTTAAAAAAAAAAAAAAAAAATCGTATCCATCTCCCTCAAAAATTGAAATTTATTTTTAATTTTGATTTTTTTTGGTCAAAAAAAATTTTTTTTTCAAAATGCTTATTTCCAATCGAAAGAGGATGAAAAAACCTTTCCAAAATGTACTTTGTCAAATTTGTATGTTTAATTGTTTAAGAGTAAAAAATTATTGAAATAAGCATTGTACTGAAAAACACAAAAATTTAACCCCCTCCCCCTCGGAAAATATTGGACTAGGTAAAAAAATATTTTCACGAAAAATTACTATCTATGAGTACTACAAAAGCCCCAAGTTTTGCTACGATTGGAGAAAAATTTTTCTCCACCTTGATCACTTGAGATGGAATCGCTCATATATATATATATATAGAGAGAGAGAGAGAAACATATTTCTTGTTTAAGGGCATTTGAACCGTTATGACGTCACAATTTAAGTAAAGTAAGTGTTCTAATATTGTGACGTCATAATGGTTCAAATACCCTTAAAGTACTTTGCAAGAGTTTTTGAATATTTAAAATAATTCGAATTATATGTTATGTCCCAGGCAGAAATCAACGACCGGCTTGGTACCGGGCCGGTACCAAGGGCGGACTTGCCGGTGCCGGCGTGAGACCAGCATTACCGCCGGCCCGGAGCCGGTCCAGTGAACAATGATAACCCGGGAAATATCCGCCCCGGTGCCGGTAATCCATCGACCTGGTACCGGGCCGGTTCTTGTTTTCAGTGTTTTCGTACCGGTTTATTGCCGGCACAACACCGGCGACGTACCGGGCCAGTGAAATTTAGACACCGGCCCGGTCAACAATGATAACCCGGGAAATATCCGCCCCGGTGCCGGTAAACCATCGGCTCGATACCGGGCCGGTAGTAAAAAAAAATGATTAATTATTATTATTATACATTTTTACATATATTAAACGTTAAACAATATTATTTATTAATTAATTTAATTGTAAACACTAAATAGAATGCTGAAACATATGAAGGAATTGAACTCAGAACCCTCGGGCTGCAAAGTCGACGCCGCATCCGCTAACCTAAACCTGTTTATGAAAAGTGAATGGAAAGTTTATATATGAAGTGTGACACCAGGACCAATTACAAAATGTTCAAAATTAATAGAAAAAACCTTTTCTAAAAGACAGTTTGAATAATGTAATGTCAAAGTTAATAATTATAATAACATTTGTTAATGTCATTATACGCTGGGACTAAGGCTAAAGAAAAACCGCTGGCATGGTACCGGCCCGGTACCGGCTTTATAGAAAAAACTTGCAGAAACTTATAGTATAATGAAATTAATATAATACCTTGTTAGATTATCAAAATTTTATAACAATAAATCAGATAAAACCTGACCAAAATAATTATAAACGAACAAAGTTATTATAAGGTGTCTAGTAATTCGGCAGTTACATATTCCCAGATTTTTCAGTGATTTCCCCGGAAAATTTAAAGCTATATTAATAGAGTTTAATGAAATGTACTTTTTCCAACTATATAAAAAAAGATTTTAAAAAACATTTAATTTCGAGAGATTTGATTTTGTTATTCTTCCGAATGGTATAAAAAAATTTCAAAAAATTAAATATTTAGACTTTTTAAGACACAAAAATATTATGCCGGCAAAAGTCCTTCGCCGGTGTAAAAACGGTATTAAAAAGTAGTACCGGGCCGGTTGTTTTTTATTAACTGCCCCGGTACCACAGTGCCGGTACCGGCTATTTTTCGACCTTACTACTGGGCCGGTGCCGGGCCGGTTGTCTTTTAGGAACCGGCCCGGTACCACAGTGCCGGTACCGGGTATTGTCCGACTTTACCACCGGGCCGGTATCGAGCCGGTCGTAGGCATCGGCACACCACCGACTTTTCTACCTGGGACGTGTGGTTTTTTTATGAAAAATATATTTCATAGTAATAAATAATACATGAATATCGCCAAGTTTTTTTTCCAACTCTGAGAAAGTTTTCCAATGCTAAAATCGAAAGAGCGCGTTCGTGCAGCTGATAATGGAAATAAAATCAATTATCTGATATCCGGAACGAACACCTGGCATTTAACAGAAGTAATATTTTTATCTAAATTATTTGATTTTTATATTGGTTTCGAAATTGTTTTTTAAAATAATTATTATTCATTTTTATTACTATTATTATTTTTATTATTATTATTATTATACTACCAACAATTCGCACGCTAATGCGTGCTGCTAACTTCTTATATACTTTTTTAAATACAATTAGCAAATTTCAAAAAAATAGAATTTAAAAATTTGTAATGCAAAAAAATATTATTACTTTTGCAACCACAATAATAATTTATTCTGAGACAGGGGATTCAAGGAAAAGTCAGACAAAATAGTGGAAAATATTAAATATTAAGAATTCACAAGAAAATTATAAATTTTGGTATCTCTTTTGTTTTCATCATAAGCCATATGAAATCGCCACGAATTCTAATACAAAACAATAAATTTTTTTCTACTTCTGACAATAATTTCATTTTAAATGACTTCAAATTTTTCCAAATGCTCAGAAATCTTCCTATATTTTCATAAGAAAATTTTTTTAACCCCTTATATTTATTTATTTATTTATTTATTTATTTTATTTTACATATAAACGGGCTTATAGAATTTTTTTCAAATTCTAAATTCTTAGTAACTTTTCAATTGCAAATTCTCATAGAACTTGATTAAGAAAAGAATTTTAGTTAAAAACTCTAAAAAATAATAATTGAATATAAATGTGGAAAATAATTTTTAAGATAGTCACAGTAATATTATTTTCTTAATATAAAATAAAAATACCTTTATAAGTTGTTTAATTTCAAAAAATTTGAATTTGAATGTTTTAAAAAATCTTAATTCCTTTGAAAAAATAATAATTAAGTATTTACTTAAAAAAGAAGTTATTGATGTTTTCGAATAATTTTACGAGTAAAGAAATTCATAAAAAAATGTAACAGAACATGTTTTTGAGTTCAATGGTTTCCTTTATTTTCTAAAAGTTTAAAAATTTTCAATTTCAATGAAAATTTTATTCGATTGAGGGGCTGGATGTTATAATGTGTTATGCGTCTTGTTTAGTAAATGGCGCGTAACATGTTATACCATCCAGCCCCTCAATTGTAAATAAGAAATAGAAATAATATGTAAATTATGTCCTTATGATAATTTAGAATTTTCTACAAAAATATTAAGAAACAAAAATATGTAATTAAAGAAAGTAAATTTATCATTCGGTAATTTTTATATTAAAGATAGAAGAAGTTAACAATTTTTCCGAATCAATATCACAAAATAAATCTCTTTGAATAAGATCTCGAATTGCATATGTACCAACAGCAGAGCTGTCCTAATATAATAATCTACTTTTCTCAGAAAGTCATTTTCGAAATTAGTAAATTAATTTCAAAATTGTCAAAGAACTCAGAAAAAAAAACTTCACTTTCTTTAATTATAACTGCCTATGAATTGAAAAATTAGGCGTAAGCCTAATCTTTAAGAAACTTCCTTCGTTACCATTAAAATAATGTAGGAAGTATGGTATATGTCAAGGAACTCGGGGAATCTCGGTATGCATGCATAGAGATAATATCTATATATGCATATAGCTTAGTGGTCAGAGCAGTCTATGGGCAAATAGAAAAGTCGTGGGCTCGTATCCCAACATATGCTACTTTTTTCTGAGTTCTTTGACAATTTTGAAATTAATTTACTAATTTCGAAAAAAAAAATTTCGAAAAAAAATTTGCATAATTTATATCAGTCAAACGAAATTTGTTATAAAAAAACATAGAAAAACAAAAATTTATTTTCTAATTACAAATATTATTTTATTATAAATCCCAATAAAAAAAGAAGAAATGAGTGGAGCGTTTAGGAATTGAGTGAAACTCTGAGCCAATATGGATTGGAGTAAAAACTGTATTGGGTCAGAGCTTCAGTCAATTCCTAAACGCTCCACTCAATTCCTCTTTTTTTACTGGAATCATGAAAAATACCTGCATATTTTTGATTTGTGAAACAATATTTTCTAAAGAAAAAAAAACAAAAACTAACTTTAAAGAGTGGACAGACATATAGAATAGAATGAAATACGAAGATTATTATAGTTAATTATCACAATTTTTCTAAGGACAACGAGTCAAAAAAAGCTTATCAAAATTGTTACGATGCAATTTAAATATTTATATAGCTTAACTTAAAGAATATTTTGTATAATGAAAGTCAAATTGAATAAAGTATATAGTAAAATATTATTATCGTTTCATTTTAACATTGGAAATTTTACTGACGTAATAAAATTACGCTTTTGAAAAATATATAATTTAAAAGAAAAGTTGTTGGTGAATTTTTAATGTCATATGTTTAATGTGAAAAATTACTCAGAAGTGAAGAATAACAATAGAAATGTCAACGTGTATTTCACATGATACCGAGAGGATATTCGGATAATTGATTTCGGTAACTTCCTGCGTATGTCCATTAATATTACTATAGGAGACCAGTACAGTTCATCAAACACTAAATACCACGAAATCCTATCTCAAAAATTCGACTATTTGAAAACACGTCCAAGATGAATTCTTTTATAATTTTTGTTCATTACAAAATAAAACTCTTTTATTTTTATTTCTGGTAATGTTCTACGAGTGTATGATCAAAACAAACTAATTTTGATTCTCAGAGGAAAAAAACCCTTGTACAATATAAAGAGATATGTGGGGGAAAAATTGCAGTCATTATTTTTCTTTTAGATGAGAATACAACGAAACATGTAAAAGCTCTTTTCTGTTGCGGTGAACAATAGTCATGTAGGTCAAGGCAATTGATTCTTTTTTTCATACTTATTCTTTAAAAAGCAAATTCTCAAGAAAATTTGTAAAATCTTTTACTAAAAGTACAAATTCTGTGAAATAATTCAATTATTAAATTTATTTAAGGACAAATGGGATTCATCTCTAAAAAAATTGTGTCGTCTCACTCCTGATTTCACATATCGAGTTCGGATTTGTCAAGTTAATTAATTGAAAGCGAACTGATTAACAATATTTTTCACATTTAGAAGTAATTTTTGAACTAAATATTGTTGTTATCAAATTCGTTCGAATTTTTTATCATCAAGTCAACTATGTTTCATTAACCTTATACTTATGTTCGAAATTTTTATTAATTAATATTTAAAAAATATTTATGCAGAAAAAATTTTGGTTCATTTGCGAATCAAAATTTAAGGGAAATAATTTCTTACATTTTGCTATTTTCCGCATAAATTATAATAGCGACACAAAAA
Source organism: Leptopilina myrica (nomen nudum) (assembly GCA_032872475.1). Lineage (NCBI taxonomy): Eukaryota > Metazoa > Arthropoda > Insecta > Hymenoptera > Figitidae > Leptopilina > Leptopilina myrica (nomen nudum). The sequence continues at coordinate 14,138,824 of CM065467.1, forward strand.
GAAACAAAATAATTTTATCTTCCGCATAGCATAATAATAAGTTACTTTTCTTTTTTTTAACTCATACAACTATTTTTCCCACAAAAAAAGAAAAAAGAAAAGAGAGAGAGAGAGAGAGAGAGAGGAATATTTTGAATTTAGTGAAACACAAAAAAAGGAATTTAATTTAATGAGAATCGTATAATGTTTCTAGTCAAAGCACGAATTCTCCCTTTCATTCTTTTGGTCCACATCCCGAACCCTCTTCTAAATACGTAGGGGTGTTCTACTTGGCCAGAGAGTTACCCAACTTGACGTGAGTACCATGTTCAACGCGCTGTTTTATGTTTTCGCACTTGACCCTTATATTTAATAATAATAATTTACTGAGATTGTCTGACAATTTTTTTCTCTTCATCTATCGATTATTCCTTTAATCACAATATTATTCTAAAAAGGTATTTATCAAAGAAATTTTTTTAAATTACCTTTAACAAAAATTTCAACAATTATGTTTTATTAAAAATTTCTTCTTAATTATTTTCAATTGTTTAAAAGTTTTTTTAATAGAATATAAAATATTTATATAAATTTAATATTAAAGTTAAGTAGTTATTCTTTAATAATGTCGAGACATCTAGTTGAAGAAGTTACAACTATGAAGAATGTTGTTCTACGCCGATAGCCAAGAACTCTGCTTAAGAATCTTAAGACTTTCTAAATTCAAAGTTTATCAAACAAAAATCGTATGCTTCGTACGAAAGAGCGTACATAAATTATATTTATATAAAAAAATTTACATTAATATTCATTTCTATTTTATTACTTACAAATTACTTAATGAAAATTTTACTTAAATATTATAAATTGAATTCAATTTAAAAAGAATTAACTACGTTAAAAGTTTTCTAAAATAGATGAACTTAAAAAGGTAACAATTTGAAATTTTCGAAATTTTAAAAAACTTCGATTTTTGCAAAATATTAATAATTAAAATTCCTCTTATTATCTCTACCTCTTATCATTAATGTTATTTAAAATAATGTAAGCATAGAAATTTTAGTTAAAAACATTTTAAAAATTGAATTTTTGAGAAGTTACAAATGATTTCAGAAATTCAATTATTTTCAAAAGTAATTGCATTTTTATTAAAAAAGTTCAATTATGTATAAAATTTAAAGAAAAATTCTCGTAAACATTACAATTATCTTTAAAATAACAAAATTCTTCTCCAAAATTCAATTATTTTCCAAAAATTTTCTCATTTCAATTATTTTCAATATCTACTATTTTAATAAATTTTCCAAAACTAATGCATTATTTTTAAAAATATTTAACAAAATTGTACTCAAACGTTTAATTATTTTCATAAATTATAAAAATTGCACATGAATTGAATTCTTAACATTTTTTTAATAAATTTCTTCCTAATAATTCAATTAATTTCATAAATAATAATGCTCAACGCAGAATTTTAATTATTTTTAGTACAATTTTAATCGGATTTCTTGAACAATATATTTATTCTTAAATATTTGATTAAAATTGATCAAAATAATTCAATTATTTAAAAATTTGTTGATAATATTCTTTAAAACAATTAAATTTTATAAAAAATTTAGTTATTCAATAAATTATTTTCTTTAGTATTTAAGTATTTGAATGATTTTGAAAAGGTTTCAAATTAAAATATTTGAATTTTGAAGAATTAATTGTTTTGTAAAACTTTAATTTAACTTTTTTTTAAATAATTTGAAGTTACATAGAAATTATTTCAACTATGGGAATTTTTCCAAATTCTCAGAAACTTTGCTATATTTTCATAATTAAATTTTTCTGAATGTTTAAAGAGAATTTTTTTTACATTTTTTCATGGGAAAAAATAGTAAATTTTTCTAAATAATTATTCAAATTTTCTTCCTAAATCAACAAAAAGTATTAATTTCTCCAACTGTCATGATGATGCCTATTAGAGACAGAATAATTGCAAAGAAAATATAGCCAATTCTTTACGATGTTGGAATTCCCGTTTTGGAATTAATGCGGGCAATCCAGTGATAAATGAAAATAATCATGACTGTACGTGGAAAAAAAGGGATTTCAACAAGATTCAGACTCGGTAAAAGCTTAAACTAGATTTTCACGGAAAGGTACAAATGTAATACTGCGTCACTTTTATTTCTTTTTTGCAATTATTGCACTTGTCATACATATATTCTTTCCACAAAGCAGTCATTTTTGTCACATTTCTTTGTTCCTTTGTGATACCGAGATTAAAATGGGTTTTTTATGGCGGTGCTTGATTAAAACAGATAGCTTTAGTTTTGCGCAGTAGTTTCAAACTTTGTTGGATTCAATTTTATTTTTGTAAAATCGGTGTAAGTTGCACTCGACACTGTTTTTTTTAATTCGAAAGATATTATCTTCAATTGTCGATTATTGCAAACGATGCTAATTTCAATTGGTATTCACTTCGTGCAGGTCTGTTATTTAATAAAATCATCGATTCTTGTATTGCAGTTTTTGTTATTAACTTTCAATTTCGTGCTCTCTAAATATTTACCATCGAGATAAAATTGTCAATGAATGAAACATACAATTTTATTCATCCAAGGTTCTTTCTTTTGGAGAACGTCACATATGATTTTTAGAAGCCTCAGATTGTAATACTTTCTCGACTTTTCTTCTAAATATTGCAATAAGAGAACTACCGTCAACTGGGGCTACTTTGAGCATCAAACAGCTTTTTTAGACTCAATGATTTATAAAAATTTAGAATTAAAAGGAAAAGGAATATCAACTTTTGATATATGTTGTACACATTCATCTCAAGGTTTTCTATAAGATGGGCAATGAAAAAATTTTTTCTGGTTAAGTTGCAGTCATTAAAAGTCGTGCACAAAATGTCCCCCAAAATGGGGCTATTTTGTGCATCAAACTTTTTCTTTTTATAATGTTGCCTAAACATTTTTTTGATCGTTTCTGCTTCATTAAATCTTTTGTCTGGATATTTTAGAGTAAATTAAAAAATCAGTGATAGAAGCAGGCGCAAAGCGTCTACATCTTAGAGTTTCGTGATCTAATATAAAAAATAAAAAATTAAATAAATAATAAAATAAATGAGAAAACATTAAATTAATATTTTTATGGTTAAATAAATAACAATTTCATATCTAACATACTTTTTATGTTGTTTTAAAAAAACGAGATAAATTGTTTTAAAACTAATTTGAAAAACTTATAAATATTAATTAACGTCAATTTTTTTATGTTATGTTGCGCACCGGTTGAAGTTTTATTCGCTTTACGATTTTAATTAACTTATTTATAGAATTTTGACAAAAAAGTAAGACAAGAATGTATAAAAAATTATGCACAGAATTTGTGATTTTGTTTACTAAAAACAAAATTTCTGAAAAATATTTGATTTTTTAAGTGCACAAAATAGCCCTATAGAATCCAGGTTTTTTAGTTTTTTCCACTATTTTCTTAAAATATGCAATAAAAAGTTAGCGCATTACTTATGTATCATCACAACACAAATTGACAACAAATATTTAGCACAGTTTATTAGTCACATTAAAACTCGAGAAAATCTGGTATAATTTTTCAGAACATTAATAATTTTTGATACAAATTTCCCTTTTTTAGGAATTTTTTTCTGTTAACAGATAAAGAATTAAATAATAACACTTAGTGCCTCCTATTGTCATGTAATTAAACTTTTATTTAACAAAATAGATTAAAAAATTCATATTAATAATTTTATTCATTAAAAACCTCGAGTGCACAAAATAGCCCCTGCACACAGTGGGGCAAAAAACACAGCCTTGGACAAAACAACTTAGAGGCCACAACTTTTAACCAAATTTAACAAAATTTAGTTTTAATTAAAGCTAATTAAATTGCGCATCGATTCCTCGAGGCCGATTTTTAATAAATAATTTCTGAAATTTTTTATTTGTTAATATAAATGAAAAAAAAAAATTTTCAAACAACAAGAGATAACTTTTGTAAAATTCACTATATTTATTAGTAAACTCATTTAATTCATTATGAAACTTCTTCTGAACATTTTCCAAAAATAGTAAATTTTTTATAATTTATTGTTTTCAAGTAATATTTATTTCTTAGAAAGCATATTTAATAAAAAAAACTTAATAAAATACTAATAATTAATAATAATTTGATATTATTCATTAACTTTTGTTATAGATAATATAAACAAGTTGTTCATTTCATGACTATTTCGCTTCCTCAAAATATTATAAACCAATTGCTTAATTTAATTTTAATATGTTAAGGTAATAGTAATTTTTTGGTTGTTTGACCGTATGATATATTTTGTTTAATAATGATAAGGCCTAAATACGGTTTTGTTTAGATGATGTTTATTTACAATCCCTACTAGTTTCGAACCATATATGGTTCCTCATCAAGAGATGATTAATTTTTATAAAAACATCATTTGAAAATAAGACAGACACAAAAGATTTCAAAAAGGACTAAAATTATAACAAGATCTGAAAAAGAAAATAAAATTGTTTTAAATGTAATTATAATGTGTATTTTTTTAAGGTTATATTTCAATTTGTGAAAGAAAGAAAATAAAAATTTTTTTCTCTCACCCTTTAGAAAAAACGTAAGCACATAACAAAAAATTTTTTCAAAAAAAATTTTTTTGTTTTTTTTTCCATTTTAATTTAGTTTGTTTTAAAGATTTTGAAGAAGCACATTTTTATAGAAATGTGCTTCTGTGATTAGAGAGTTTTGACAGAGAGGTTGGGTTCGAAAGGTTGGGTAATATGGTCCAGGTATAGCTGGTAAAGAAGATTTCTATGTTATTAGATTTTTTAAAATGATGTTTTAAAAGAAGTAATTAAATTATAATTTAGAATAATTTAAAATTAATAAGCTTATTGTCTAAATAATATTAATTAACAAATGGATAACTTTGGTAATATGTCACATAAGGTGCTCATTCCTTTTACAAAATATTTCTAGAAGAATTCGCTTAAAGTTATTGTTTTGTAAAACAACTTTAAAACATTATTAATTGTTTATAAATAATCTTAACTAATAAATACCAGATATTATTCATTTCTTTCCTAATGAGTTTTTGCAAAACTATTTACATGAAATTAAAAATCAATTTAATCTGATATTAGTGAAATACTTTTATATGTACTTATTTAGTAACAATAATTGTTACTAAATTAATTTATTAAATAAATATTATAATAATTACACAATACAATAAATAATAATATGAGATAATAGAGATAATATTAGACTGAGAGCGGTGTTTAGAAAATAAATTAAGTCAAATATTTATTAATTATAAATTTCTAATTTATTCTAAATAAATAAATAATAAATAAATTCGTCGTAAATAAAACTTTAATTATTATTTGTTTAATTCAATAAAAATTATTATTTATTATAGGGGAGACCGGGGCTAAACCGGACACGGGGCTAAATCGGACAAGTCAAATATTTCCGAAACCGTGAAGAATTTCAAATCGTGTAAATAACCTATGAATGCGCAATTTCGTGATGCATATGCTGCATGAGGTTTTAGGGACGTGTCATTTTTCTTGTAATAATAGTTGCCGTTAATATGTGAAAATGTCATTTCTTGAGGTAAAAGTAAAAAAAAATTTTTCTTAATTTTTTTGGGTTATTATCGTTAAAATTAAAGTGCAAATATCATACGGCCATTTTTATTTTAGCTCAAGGTGTACTGAGTTTAGTAGAAAAAAAGTTTAATGGAAAACATTAAGAAGAAAAAGTATATTGCAGGTTAATTATTAGATGACGGTGTGGGGCTGAATCGGACATCGTGATTAAAAACAACCAAATCTTTGAATTCTTTAATTCATTTTATATTAATTAACTATTTTATATTATATTCTTTGCTTAGAACCACTTTATAAATAAATAAAGAAAGAATTTATTTTAAAACTCGAATTCGCAAGCGAGTTGCAACAAACAGACAAGCCTGAAAACTGTAATTCATTTTATATTATAATTACTACCGATTTTACATATTATATTATATTCTTTGTATAGAACTATCTACAAATAAATAAAAGAAGAATTGATTTGACTTATTTACCAAAAAAAAGAAAATTTGTATCTCATTCTTTAATTAATTGGCTGTGTCCGATTTAGCCCCACCAATTTTCGGATTTTCGTTTTTGAGGTAGTCACCTTCGAAGCAATATATCTCTAAAGCTATTGTACTTTTTTTTAAATCGAACAAGTGCGATTTGTAGGTGAAAGTACAAGCTTCAAAACGGTATATTACACTTTAGCAAAAAGTATGTTTTTGTATGAGTTTTCTGGTCAAAGACCAAATCCGTCCGGTTTAGCCCCGGTCTCCCCTATTATATTATCTCATATTATTATTTATTGTAATGTGTAATTATTATAATATTTATTAAATAAATTAATTTAGTAATAATTATTGTTACTAAATAACTACATATAAAAGTATTTCACTAATATCAGATTAAATTGATTTTTAATTTCATATAAATAGTTTTACAAAAACTCATTATGAAAGAAATGAATAATATCTGGTATTTATTAGTTAAGATTATTTAGTCATAAAAAATTATAAAATTATCATTTTTTAAAATTTTTTTATAAAAAAAGTTAATAAATAATATCAAATTATTATTAATTTTTAGTATTTTATTAAGTTTTTTTATTAAATATGCTTTCTAAGAAATAAATATTACTTGAAAACAATAAATTATAAAAAATTTACATAACAAAATTTCTGTGCATTATTATTATTTAAATTATTTATAACAAATAAGAAAATTTTTTTTATTAACTTTCTATTTTTGGAAAATGTTCAGAAGAAGTTTCTTAATGAATTAAATGAGTTTTTCTAATAAATATAGTGAAGTTAACAAAAGTTAGCTCTTGTTGTTTGAACATTTTTTTTTCATTTATATTAACAAATAAAAAATTTCAGAAATTATTTATTAAAAATCGGCCTCGAGGAATCGATGCGCAATTTAATTAGCTTTAATTACAACTAAATTTTATTAAATTTGGTTAAAAATTGTGGCCTCTAAGTTGTTTTGTCCAAGGCCGTGTTTTTTGCCCCACTGTGCAACGCGTTGCTGTCTATGCATTCTGTGTAGCTGGTATCCAACTTCAGAACAGGAGATGCCCATTAACAGCGCACACGCTGAACGAAAATAGCTAACCCATGTGAAATGTGTACGAATTGTCTTTGACATTGGTAGCCGATCCCCAAAATTTTTTCCCGTGTAGATGAACAAAATATAGCCCCAGTTGACGGTACTTTTTTAGCATTAACCTTCAGAGCTCGAACTAAGAAAAGTCAGAGATTTTTATTAAAAGTACTGCAGAAAATTTAACGTTTAGAATTCATAAAAAAATTGCTAATCTTTGTGTCTTTTCTGTTTGCCTCATAAACTATAAAACTACCACGAATATAAAGGTTTTGGAAATATTTTGAATAATATTGTATTTAACGTATTTCAATCAAACACAATAAAATACAAGTTTTGAGAAAAAAAGAAATTGTTTTCTCAGTGCAAAACCGTAAAAGTAGTTTTGTCAGTGGAATTTACGAAGCTTTGCAAGCTTGATCGCACTTAATCACGGAGGAACGTAAATTCAACAGAAAAATAGTCTCCTGCAGAGAAAAAAGCAGAGAGAGAGAGAGAGAGAGAGAAAGAGTGGGAGCAAGTTGGTGTATAGGGGGATGATTTGGAGTAAAATGCAAATTAACGGAAGTCTCCCTGCCCGGAACGAGTATATATTCTGTATAGGTATATAAAGCTCTCTGGAACAATGCACTTTCTTCAATTACTAAATTTTCCATTGCGAGTGAATTGTGTGTCAAGTGTTATTAAACAACTTGTTCACCCCCTCCCTTGATAACGGGCATTTTGCATATATTGAATCTAGCACGTGTCACAGCTGCTCAACTCTTGGCAAATTGTTATTATAATATTAATCACCTGCATTATATAGATATTAGTCTAATTCACATTGTTGAATTGCCCTCTTGTTGCAATTTTAATTTTCCTTATCTTTCCTCTTTCGTTTCTCTTCCTATATATTTCGAGTATTTAACAGTGGAAAATGAAATATTTTGATAATAATAATAATAATAATAATAATTATTATTATTATTATTATTATTAATTACTAGTAACTAATAATTCCGCGCTCCGCGCCCATATTGGTTTTTACTATGCAAAAAAAATATATATTTTAACATCAAAGAATTGTTAACATTACTTTAATGTAGAAATCATTTACACTACAAACGTTTCTTTTTTACTTATTTTCCTTAACGCAAAAATTTGCAACTCCTGTCTGTACGGCAGTCACACATTGAAAATGCTTAGAAACGAAATTTTGCCTTTTTATCCAATATAACCAATTTCCAATTTTGTCCTTCTTTATAATTTAACTTTATTATTTAATCTTTGTCTTTCATCCAATATAACCAATTTCCAATTCAATGGTAATTTTTTCGACCACTTTTTTTCTAAATATTTCATAAATTGACTTAAAATGTTGTAAGAAAGTCTAAAATATAATAAAAAAGGGCAGTGATATGCAAAAGTTTTAATTATTAAAAAATAAATAATAATAAAATTTTTGGAATCAGTAAACAGGAGAAACAATTGATTAGAAGTGACCCAGACAATTCAATTATCTTTATAAATAATAAAATAAATAAATTTTTAGGTATAAACAGAAACAGACTTCTATTTTTAATTAAAGTTTGAAATTGATAAAATCAAAGATAATTTTTGTTGTAGTATTAGTAAGAAATAATTATAAATTTTAGTATGAATTTTTAGTTTAGGGGAGATTCGGGTAACCCCGGACAGTGGGTAGTCCCGGACACTTTTAATTTCTAATAGAATAATGTGTTATTACTATTGAAATAAATTGCAAATGATTTACAATATTGTTTAACTTTTATTTTTGAAATATTTACTCAGTTTTTTCTTTTTCTTTTATTAAAAAAATTGAATTTTCTGAAAAATCTGAAAGTATCCGAACACTTTAGAAAATGTATGTACGTCACATTGAACGTCTTATAAAATCTTTTTTATGCTGACTGTCTGTGAATATTAAACAGATTTTTCAATTTATTTCTATTACATGGTCTATTTTCATTGTAGTAAATATAATTTGATGTTAGTTTATCAAGTTTAATAATTAAAATATAAAATATTTTCCCGCATGTCCGGGGCTACCCGACAAATTGTTGAAGGTTGGAATTTTAATACTCATATTTTTCCTTATTTTTTTCCTAAAAGGTTTGATTATTTTACAATTGAATTTAAGCTAAAGGTTAAAAGACGCATTCTGTTTGACATAAAAAATGTAATTAAAATTCCAAAAATATAAACACAAATTATTTATCAAAAAGCTTAAGTGTCCGTGGCTACCCGAATCTCCCCTAGTTTGTTCCAAATGCGAGTCAAAAAGTGTCTTCTTTTATTTTTAATTATTTATCTAATAGGAAATATTTTTGTACATACTGCTGCTAATTGACAAACGGAAAATGGGAAAATCCTTAGAAATTTCTGGGGGTGACCTAAGGTTATAACTGATAATTTTAAAGTAATTTGAAATAATTAATTTTAAAAATATTCAAACTTTTGAACATTAATAACTCTTTTTTATTACATTTTAGTCTTTCTTACAAAATTTTAGTTCAATTCATTAAACGTTTAGAGAGGAAAGTCGTCGAAAGAATTAACATTGAGGACCTAAAAATCACATGCTGTTAACCAATTTCCATCTTTGTCTCTTATAATATATCCTCGTAAAAAATCGTCCATTTTCAATTCAATTAATAAAGTAATTATTTAATAATAACAAATAAGTTAAAATATAAAAAAAATATATATATTTATAATAAATATAAATAAATATGGGACGTTTCATGTCAACCGGATCACTCGCAGATCCAAAATTGAGCGCAACAGAATTATATATTCGGGGTATCAAATTGATCGTACAATCAAGTACTATCGAATGCAATGTAGCGATTTTAAAAATTTCAAAATGGCGGCTCTATATGACATATATAATACACAAAAATAAAATTAATAAATTAATAAATTATTAAATTAATTATAAATAAATTAATTAATAATTAAATTATTAATTAGAATTAATATTAATTAATAATTAAATATTAATAAAACTAATAATTAATGAATTAATTATCAATTAATTTTATTAACAGTATTGTCAATAAAAGTTTTAAAAACCTCTAAGTTACTTACAAATATATTTTTTATGCATTTGCCATGGTAATTTATAAATCAATTAATCCTTAGGCCAGAATTAAAATATTCAAAATGTCCGATCCAATATGTCCGACGATCTTTTAAAAATCGTTTAATTTTAATGATACTTTCTACTCAGGAGTTTTTGGGGTCGCTGATCACTAATCTGAACTCAGATTTTTTAAATTTAAAATGGCGGATCCAATATGGCAACCGAAAAAAATTCAAACCTTTATATTTGCTTGAAACTTGTTATTTTGGGGTTTTAGGTCACCAAATTCGGAACTCGAGTCAAATTTTTAAAATACAATATTACGGTTTCAATATTGTGGAAAAATGTTCAAAAAGGTGTCAGATTTTAATAAAAGTCCTTACTTGAAGGTTTTTGAAATAGCTGATTACGAATGTAATTTCCGATTTTTATAATTAGAATTTTGAGATATTTAACAAAATCAAATTAAAATCAAGAGATTCGACTTTTTCTTGCTAGTCTACTAGATTAGTGTATTTTCAATAGTGGAAATCTCTGTCACATTCGAGTTTTTGAGCACTCTTGATTAAACTCAAAATTTTGAGCCACTTTGAGAATCTCTCTTCGAAATTAATGTGAAAAACTACACCACTGGCAAAAATTGTCGGTACGAACGACGGGCGAGCTAAGAAAAGTTGCTGCCGAAATGAAATAAACATATTTTATTATTGAAAAACGATAGAAACTTGATACTTAAATTGTCCGAAAACCAATTAAATTCTGCGTCGTTTGATATATAAATGAAAATTATTTTATATTTTTGAGAGATTTTATCACCTACGAGATTTTGAAAAAAATTGATTAATTTTTCTATTTTTGTGCACCATGTTTGTGTGGCTGCACATTCTAGAAAAATTTAGAGAAAAACTTTAAACTCTTGCAACATAATCTTTAAAGTCTAAGCTTTTGATTAAGCCTTGGAAACTGAAAATCCGTTTAATAGTTTTTGAAATATCTAAAAAAATGTCTAAGCATGTTTTTCTATAATTAAGGCGGTGCGGTGATACACACTTATTGCTCTCTTGCTGCTCATCCGGTTCGTTGCGGCAGGGCCGAATAAGCGGCATATAGAGTGGGTCATATTTAGAGCCCTTTTTAAGTTTTTTAACTTTAAATTTAATATTCATTAGAAATTTGATAATTGTCAAAGTTAATTATTATATATATATATGAGGGATTCTGCGTCAAGTGATCAGGGGGTCTTTTGGTGTAATGTTTATTTCAATATAATTTTTTACTCTTAAAAAATTAAACATACAAATTTGACAAAGTACATTTTGGAAAGGTTTTTTCATGCTCTTTCGATTGGAAATAAGCATTTTGAAAAAAAAAATTTTGACCCAAAAAAATCAAAATTAAAAATAAATTTCAATTTTTGAGGGAGAGAGACTCGATTTTTTTTTAACAAAAGCTGAGGTTTTTTCCTAAAAGGACATATAAATGATAAAGTGGGACTAGAATGTTTAAACATTGAACAATAGAATTTTCTCCTAAACGGAGCTAAAAACCGGGTTTTGAGAGCTCCGGCGAGTAGAAAACTCTTTTTTTCAATGTTTAAACATTCTAGTCCCACTTTATCATTTATATGTTCTTTTAGGAAAAAACCTCAGCTTTCGTTAAAAAAATCGAGTCTCTCCCCCCCAAAAATTGAAATTTATTTTTAATTTTGATTTTTTTGGGTCACAAAAATGTTGTTTTTCAAAATGCTTATTTTCAATCGAAAGGGCATAAAAAAACCTTTCCAAAATGTATTTTGTCAAATTTGTATGTTTAATTCTTTAAGAGTAAAAAATTATTGAAATAAGCATTGTACTGAAAAACACAAAAATTTAACCCCCTCCCCCTCGGAAAATATTGGACTAGGTAAAAAAATATTTTCACGAAAAATTACTATCTATTAGTACTACAAAAGCCCCAAGTTTTGCTACGATTGGAGAAAAATTTTTCTCCACCTTGATCACTTCACATGGAATGCCCCATATATATGTTATCATTTTACAAACTTTCATTTTAGTGTCTCGGACACAGATTTTCTTTGTGTGTCTGTCTTAGCAGTTGCTATGAATTTTACATTTTTTTAAACATTTAATTATTTCAAATTTACATATTTGTAAATAAACAATTATACTAGAAAAATTTTAATCATTTTTCACTGTTGTCATTCTAATTATAAATACACGGAAAAACTTTGTTCAAGAGTTATTTAGAAACTTATTCAAGAACTCAGAATATGGAAATAAAACAAGAAATGCTACAAAACCATAGATTGAAATATTATTTTAAGTTGCGTTCGGGGATAAGTGTAGTAAATTTCTGGACCAGTTGTTGAATTTTCTTGAAAAAGTCATGAACTGGTTTAAGAATAGAAAAATGTAAAATTAACGAAAAATATTTGCCCGTGTGAGTTGTATTCAAATAAATATTTCTTTGTATTAAATAAAATTACTACATTCGTTGTGATGAGATGCATTTAGGAATATCACTTATATGTATATAATGAAAATGGTTTTCCTCTCGAATAATTTCTATAATGAATCAGGTGTGTCTACAGTCGGTCGATTTGTTGTGATAACAGAATGTACTGACGGTTAGCGCAGTGAAATTCTATAGTTAAGTGATATAACGACGAGGAGTCTGATAATAATTGGAGATTGTGAATTACAAAGACCTATAGAGGAATTTCGACGAGAGCCAAGGGAGTTACGTCACTTAGTCTCTCATTCTCATTCTCGACTCTCTATTCACTTTTTTATATTTTTCTCGAATCGACATTTAATTAATTTTATAGTGAAACTACGACTGTCTTTGTTGTTATTAACTAAGTTTTTTAACTGTTTCGAATTATTGGAAAAATCGTTGGTAAATTTTGCAATCTTTAAATTCGATACAAGAATAAATAACTCTTTCTCTCTAGTAGTTTAAAAACGATTGGAGGCGACACGAGGGATGAAAGGGGTTGGAAGGAGATGGGGAAGGAGAAAAAAAGCAATAACCGTTCCAAGAGAGAATTTGGTGCAAAACAGAGTAGTAAATAAAGTTTAATTAAACTTCTTGAGTCTGTTTGGTGGCAGCCAACAACAGTTGTACGAAGGACAAGTGGAGAAAATTGGTAGTCAGATCTTTGCCGCTGGCACAATAATATAAGACAATCAAACAACAAAACTCTATAAATTACATTCCAGAAAAAAGAAATTCCATCAGAAAGAAAAATCATTTAAAACACAACATTCACTATTATCAAAAATTCTAAATTTGAACATTAATGTTTACAATTTTTGATTTTTGATTTTCAAGCATCTAATTCTTTATTCATAAAGATTCTATGCTTTTTTGTTACTTCTATCATTGCCCATACATAATATAGGCAAATATGGTGAAAATATTGAGAATTTCTAATAAAAATACAAATAAAAAATAAAGTACGTGTAGGTATATAGGCAGCGGTTTCTATGCAACCGTTATAATCACGTTAGAATTTTACAACGGTATGTGCATGCGAAATTGATTCGCAAATTGCCCATTAAAATAACCTGTGCCAGCAAAACATGCGATTTTTAACTATAAATAAAATAGTAATAGTAGTAATAATAAAATTAATGAAATAATAAATAAATAATTAAGAATATAACAATAAAAATAATAAAAAGAAGAGAGAATTTATTTGATCCCACATTTTAATTAATCGATTACTTTGATTACTGTCTAGATTTAAAGAGAGATTACTTTCTACCTACGTTTTTACGATTAGCTATTTTCTAGAATTTGGATATTTTCTTTTAGATTTGTCAAACTAAGAGTAACCTTTTTTTTGAATAATTTTATTTAAAAATTTTAACAAAAAATAAATGAATTTTGGAAGATGCAGTTATATTTTTAGGTGCGCAGTTAAATTTCAAAAACGTTTTACAATCAAATCATTTAAAATATTTAAATTCCTGTAAAAAACTAATTAGGTATATTTAAATATTAATTTTTAAAATAATATTCTATTTTTGAATTTAATTTAATTTAAATATTATGAAAAAATTGAGTCGTCTATAATTTTTCGATAGCTGCAATTTTACTACTTCTTCAGTTTTATCTTTTAAAGTGCTATGCCGATCTGACAGCTTGCTATAAAAATTTTCTTTGCTTGTAACTTTTTCTCAAAGTATAATATGAACTTCAGATTTTTAGTAGCTTCATATTTTATGAAAATCTGTTAGGTGACGACTTTTTCAAAAAATTTTATTCGTTAAATTTAGTAAAATAAATAAATATTTGATGTATAGCGGTCTGGGAGACCGGGGTTAGCTTTACCTAAAAGTATATATATCCCCATGAGTCTGCGCAATTTGACGCGTAGCTAGTTTTACTATCAGTTCTCATATAAACTGCAATTATTGTTTTGACGTTTTCGTAAATCGTGATATTGTAAAAATGTGATAAAAATGTAAATTTTTTAATTATTTATAAAAGAGATAAATAATATTTATTAAATAGTTATTGACAGAATTATTGGCAACTATAAATTACTAAAAAAAACTGTAAAATGAGAATAACGGTCTGGCAGACCGGGGTTAGCACTGAGCGTGATTTTTTAACACATAGCACTTTAGAGGTTACATTTTTAAAATTATTTATCAAGTACGAAGCCTGTCAATTAAAACTTTATAAAAAATAATATATTGTGTTTCATTCACCTCATTCTCCCAAAAATCGAATAAAAAAATTTATTACATAAATAAATAAAATTATTTATACACACATGGAAAAAAAATAATTGAAACTAAATTGAATTCGTATTAGAGAAAGTACATAGAACAATAGTGGAAAAAACATAGTAAAGAATATATATCTAAGAAAAGATTTTAAAAAAATTAACTAAATAAATTCCTAGGAGAAAAATAATTATCATTAAAGACACTATTTTCAAGACACTTATTGGACACTTTGAAAATAGCACTTTTTAAAGTCTATATATATATATATATATATATATATATATATATATATATATAAGGAGAAAAAATACAAAATTACGCAAAGGTAAGCACCAAGCGTATCTTCCGGTTAACGTGCCACAAGACACACGACAAACTCTACAGTCCCTTTAGTGATGTTGTGGCAGTAGTCAAGTTTAATGCTCTGCATCCAAAGAAACTTTATGAACTCATAAACTCGTGAATTTAAAATTTTTAAAATGAATAAATAACATTTAACCACCAAAATTAAACTAAAATAGAAAAAAAACAAACTCAAATACCTCGAAATTAAATAGGAAATAAATAAGATAAAAATCGAAACATAAATCATTTTAATAAAGTAAACAAACATTTGTATGACTAAAAAACAACCAAACTTAAAAAAAAGAAAAATCCCAGTGTGTAAACGAATGTGTTTTGAAAATATTTTCAAAGTGTTAATATGATATATTAGTGGATTATTCAATTAATTTAAAAAATAGTGCTTACAAAAAACTCTTTTGTAATTTGGACTATTTGTAAACTATTCTTAGTTCAATAAGTCCCCAGATAAATTAAAAATTTTTTATTGACTATAAAAAATAGTCAAAAGAACTGGAAATGCAGAATTGGTACAATAAGATGTTGTAGTTGTTATTGTGATTTAACTATTTTTTTAGTCAACTGAATTTATTTTTAATTAATTTTTTTACAAAAAGACCATTCAATTTTCGAAATATATTATTGAAATGATTTAAATAATTGAAATTTCGTAAAATTTTCTTAAAGTAATTATTTTCAATAGGATTTTAAACTTTGCTCAAATTTAAGGGTAAATAGTACAGTAGTTATTTTAGAACCCCCAACGGGTTCTAAGTGTTTGCCCATTTTTCATTTGTCAATTAGCAGCAGTATATACAAAAATATTACTTATTGCATAAATAATTGAATATATGTGAACGTCCACATGAAAAGGGCCCATTTTGTCAGTTCTAGTTTTCGAGTTATTTGCAATTTAATACTTTTTTGAGAAAAACCTTAATTTTTTTTATTATCAATCTACATGTTTTGACAAGTCAAATCATGAGGTTTTCATTAATTTATCGTTAATTTAAGTGTTTAACTTTATTAGTTCTTTAGAAAAAGAAAAGGGCCCATTTTGTCGGTTTTATGTATTTTCAAAATTAAGGGGGGGGGGTGGTTTTAAAATTTGAAACCTATTGGTTTTTCATCTTTAAGGTGCCCTGGACTGAAAACAATTATTATTTGAATAACTTCCCAGAAGAACTGGGGATATCACAATCTTTAATTCCGTTTTTCTCGAAATGAGGTATTTGTCACTATAAACTTTGAAATTCTGTAACTCGTCGAATTTTTGACCAAAAAAGTTGTATGACCACTCAAAATTTTCGTAATTTTGCAAGGAATTCGCCCATATAGATAAGTCCAATAGTGCCAAAATGGGCCCCTTTCATGTGGACGTCCACATATATCAAAGAAGAGACACTTTCACTTTTTTGACTCGCATTTGAAAAAAAATAAAATTAAAATTCATACTGAAATTTAAAATTATCTCTTATTAATACTACAACAAAAATCAACTTTGATTTTTTCATTTTGCAAACTTTAATTAAAAATAGGAGACTGTTTCTATTTACCCCTAAAAACTAAAAATTTGGGGTTAATAGAAACATTTGATTAAAAAATTAAAGAAAAAATCAATTTTAAGTATGAAATGTTAAAAGATAAAAGAATTCCATAAAAAATGGTATGTTGGTAGTAAAATAATTCAAACTAATAAATAATTAATGATTAAACGAACTTACAGTGAAGTTCGATCGTAATTATATGAAAGGAACTTGTTCGAAGATATGTTTTACTATGTAGTACCGCGACTTGTCGCTCGGTGACGCCACTTTTTAGAGATGTTAAATTAAAAGAGAATAGAGGGTGTCTCTCTCCTACTTTCTTGGTTCTGGTTCTGCTTTCCCGCTTCATTTAGTTTAGAGCATTTTTTATATAACAATAATAAATATTTGTTGTTGTTATCTAGGGGTGGGTTCCTTTAATTATTTATACATATATATATATATATTTTTTTTTTATTTATTTATTATTTTTTTTGGGTGGGAATTTATATCTTCGAACAAGTTCCTTTCATATATAATTATGATCGAACTTCACTGTAAGTTCGTTTAATCATTAATTATATTTCATGGAACTTGTTCGAAGATATGTTTTACTATGTAGATGTTTAGAGCGTAATAATGAACAGGATTGATTTTATTTTTACTTGTTTATTGTTTAATATAAATTCTTAGTTATTAGTATTAAATTTATAAAAGTTAAATTGTATTTTTTAGTCTTTGGGTTCTTTTTGGCTTACTACCGTAGAGTAATTTGTGACCTTAATTGGTCTCTTATAGAATTTAAAAAAGACCTTTGATTTCGCCAACCAGCCTGCTGCTTTTTTAATTAGGTTGACGTCCAAGCCTAAGTCCCAAGTCTTGGAAGTCGTGGCATGTCGTGTGCTATAGGCCGTGTACTCCTCTCCGATACCTGCATCCCGCATTGTTGCCTTCAGCCACCGGCTGATCGTTTGAGTGCCTACTTCTTTGAAAGGCCTTTTAAGTGAAATGAAAAGTTTGTTCGCTGATCCTCTGAGGTCTTTCTGCAAGCGAAGAGATCAGTATTTGGATTGTGTTTTCTGCCAGGTTCTTTTGCTCGTATTTTTTCCGCAGACAATCCCTGAAACCAGGGTAAGGTCCGAGACTTTATAGTACAACCATCCATACGCTATACCTGGGCATGCCGCTACAAGAACACCTATAAATTCCTCGAGTTTTTATAATTTAGCTTCCTTTTTTGAAAGTAATTCATTTATCATTTCCTTGATTTTTTTGCGTTTTTCAAGTGGGAGTTCGATGGTCATATTTTTTGAATCAATTATCATTCCCAAGAAACTGCATTGTTTTTTGGGAATTAAATCACTTTTTTTCCAGTTTATCAGCAATCCCAAATATGATACTAAAGAAGTAGTAAGGTTTAAGTCCTTGAGACATGTTTCGTATGTGCTTCCAAAAATTAGGAAGTCGTCAAGATATATGAATAACCTGATTCCCTCTTTTCTAAGCGAGCCAACTAACTACTTGTTTCCCGATTTTTGTAAATACACAAGGGGCGGATGTCAGTCCAAAGGGTAGAGCGTTAAACTCATATAATTTACTGTCGTACTCGAATCTAAGATGTCGTTTATCATCAGGGTCGATTGGAACTAATAGGTAGGCATCTTTGACGTCTAGCCTGCACATATAGTCGGCTGGGTTAAGTAAGTTTATTGCGGTTCGAAGGTCCTCTATTTTAAAATGTTCTTTATTAATAAAAAAAATTAAACTTTTTTAAGTTTAGAATGAAGCGATCTGACCCATCTGATTTTTTTGTAAAAAATATGACGAGAGGAATTGTTTTTTCGAGGGTCGACATTTTCCGATTGCCCCTATGTCTACAAGTCTATTTATCGCTACGTCTAATTCTTTACAAGGTTCTGGGGTGGGAGGTGTCCGTGTTTGAAACGGTTCTCGAGTGAGGTTTAATTTGTAACCTTGAATGGCTTTTAGCACAAAATTGTCTTGGGTAATTTCTGCCCAGTTTTGAAAAAAATATTTTAACCTTGTTGCTTTAGCACTTACCCTACTTAGTTCTTGTTCCTTTGTGGTTGGGGCTGTGAGTAGAATTTTTTCGCGGGTTGTCTCTGTTTTAAAGGATGTCTGGAAGTGAATGCTCGAGGTTGATTGGACTGGTAGCTCCCCCTCCCCACTTCCTTCTTGATGGTGGAGCTCCTCCAGTTTAAAGCACTTCCGCTGGATCTTGAAGAAAATTGTGGTTTAGACTTAAGTTCTTTCGAAACCTTCTCCATTGCTTTTGCGGTGTCGATTAACCCTTTAAGGTTATCGCCGAATAATAGTTCTGTTGGTTCGACTTTTTTTAGGGCTTTTTGAATTCTATCTTCATAACGTCCTATTATAAATGTTTTCGTCGATATAGTTAATTGTACATACAGGTCTGAAAGTGGCGTCACTGAGTGAAAAGTCGCGGTACTACATAGTAAAACATATCTTCGAACAAGTTCCATGAAATATAATGCACTATATAAGTATAAAAACAAACTATGACAAAATTTGGAACACATTACACAAATAAAGGTTTGTTCACTCCTATTATTTCTCATTCTCTCCCGTTATCACACTGAGAGAAGTCCAGGACTTAATAGTTCCCGCTAGACGTCGCTATAAGCTACTCTGCTTGTCGCGTTTGAGATGTCTCGAATCTAGGGCTCAGACACCCCGAATCGGTCAAACATTGTTCCCGCATGTGAGAGACAACTCATGGCCGACACTAAAAGTTGTAAATAATCCCGCTTCGGGACGTTACACGTTTTTTATCGGGGCTTGAGACGTCCTGATCGAAGGTTCACACAAGAACATTCAAAATGATCACTCAAGCCTTGCACGGGACGTATTAGTTCCCGGACTTCTCTCAGTGCACATATTCTCTCTTATTATATAGTATTGTAGTTTGATAGAAACAATTTTTTCATTTATATTATCAGAAATATTACTAAAATTTCTACTGTTTTTTATTAACGTTTTCAAAATTAAAAAGTCAAAGTCGATTTTTATTGTAGTATTAAGAGCGTTCAATGGTCTCTGAAATTTGTAGGTTATGTGCGACCTATACTTGTCGCCCTCAAAAAACGGTACTGCCTGGATTAAATGACGTGAAATTGGTGAACAATCATTTTCAAACGAATTTTTCTCTGCGCCCAAGCACTTTTTGCAAAATCTGAATCCGAACCATCGACACAAATCTTCTTAATTACCTAAATCCGAAAAATTGTTTGAATCCATGCAGAAACGCGGTTGCAAAATGGGAAACTCAAAAGTAATGTAATGACAGGCGACAAGAGGTGTTTTACAGCCATTTGCCATTAGAGGGCAGAAGCATGCAGGGAGTGTAAAAGCTCAGCTGTCAAAATGATTCGCATTACATTACTCTGGCCTTTCCCATTTTTCAATCGCGTTTCTGCATGGATTCAAAAAATTTTCGGATTTAGGTAATTAAGAAGATTTGTGTCGTTGGTTCGGATTCAGATTTTGCAAAAATTGCTTGTGTGCAGGGAAAAACTCGTTCAACAATGATTGTTTACCAATTTCACGTCATTTAAACCAGTCAGTACCGTATTTTTTGGGTGATAACTGAGAGTAGCATATTATCGAGAAATTTCTGAGACCATTGAACACCGTTAATAACAGATGATTATAAAGGACCCCGCAGGATTTACATTAATTTTGGGATTTTATAGTTCTTGCTATTCTAAATAATAACTTTGAAATACAAAGTTACAAAAGAAATCCACTGGAAGACAAAATTAATGTCAATTCTGCGGGGTCCTTATAGTATGAATTCTTACTTTATTGTTTTCCAAATGCGAGACAAAAAAGTAAAAGTCTTTTTCGATTTTCAATTTTTTGTTCAATAATAATTACTATTCATCAAAAATCTGATTAGTTTTTTAAATTCGACGAAAATTCTTTCAATCCCATTATTATTTTTAAACAAGATAATTAAAATTATCTACAAAAAAGTAAAATAAAATAATTTTTTTTATAGACTTTTAATTAAAGTTTTCGAAAAATCACTTATTTTCATATTTAAAACATGAACATTACATTTAAAATTCTTCAAAGACTTAAATAATTTTTAATATTTTCCAAAAATTCTTTTGAAAAATTCAATTACTCTCAAAAAACTTGTACTAAATTTTAATGATTTGGAAATTTTTTAATGATTTATAATAAAAAATCTATTGTCATTCAAAATTTTTTAAAAATATTTTTAATAAATAAAAATAACACAGGCCGACAAATTTTAATCAACTGCATGTTGCCTAAAATATTACTGCCGATTCTTACAGGATTTTGTCCGTAGAATACGAATCTGACCTTGAAAATATTGGATTGGCTCTAGTTTTTAATCAATTTACGTTTCAATATACAAAATATGCATTTTTAGCATTTTTTGAATGAATGTACAACAATACACCGAATCAGTAAATCTGTCCACATAGCACAAAATGAAAGTTTAAACACTGCTCTTCAATATCCAAAAACAAAAAATGTAATTTATGTACACTTTAACCTGTAATGTCAAAAGAGACATTCGCTGTTCCACAAGCATATTGAAAACAACAGTACTTTTGACCATGTAAGGTAATTTAAATAACAATTAGTCTCTCTAGGGGTTTTTATGGTCGCTGCTTACTGATCTGTATTTAGATTTTAATATTCAAAATGGCGAATCCAATATGGCAGAATTTTTTTAAAATTTTAAATTTTTATCATAAGAGGCGTAAATTATCTTTAAAAATTTGGTCCGCCACTTGTAATTTTTATATTTCATAGCAGATTTGTAACTAGCGATTATAAAAACGCCAGAGACACTAATTTTTACTTGAATTACCTTACATGGTCAAAAGTAATATAAATTTTAATACGTTTATGGAACAGCGTATGTTTTTTTGGACATTATAGGTTAAAGTGTACATAAATTACATTTTTTGTTTTTGGATATTCAAGAGCAGTGTTTAAGCTTTCAATTGATGTTATGCGGACAAATTTACTGTTTCTGTGTATTGTTGTACAATCATTCAAAAAATGCCAAAAATGCATATTTTGTATAATGAAACGTAAATTGATTAAAAACTAGAGCCAATCCAATATTTTCAAGGTCAAATTCGTATTCTATGGACAAAATCCTATAAAAATCATCTTCTATTGGTTAGGCCACAAAATTTTGTTGGCCTGTGTAATCGATTAAAAAAAAGTCAAGTTAAAAGTTCTTATAAATAATTAAATTTAGAAAAGTAAATTAAAAAAATTCTTTTTGTAGACTTATTAAAATTTAAAAAAACAACTTATTTCAATATTTTCAATAGAAATTCTTCAGACTCAAATATTTTTTAAAGTTTTTCAAAAATTCAATATTATTGTAAAATAAGTGTAGGTTATAAATTTTAATTATTATTTGGAAATTTTATAATTATGTAGGTAGAATTAAAAAATATATTGTTATTTAAAAATTATTTTACAATATTTTTAGAAAACTAATTTTAAGAATATTTCTATTTATAATTGATTAAAAATTCAATTATTGTAAAAAAAGATTTTGTATTATTAAATTTCAATTATTTCGAAATTTTTCAATTATGTAGGTAGAATTAAAAAATCTATTGTCATTCTAAAATAAGTTTTAAATATTTTAAAAAACTAATTGTAAAAATTTTCTTTATTGTAATTTTTTATAATTCAATTATTTTTAATATTTTCAGTTATAGATTGTCAATAAATCAAACTAATAATTTTAAAGAGAAATTCTGAGTTATATTTAACTTACAATAAATAACAAGCATTAGAATTTTTATATTTAATAAAATTATATAATTTTTAAATAATTAAATTTAGAGATCAGGGAAAGCAAAATAAAATTTTAGTGATCTAGTAGTAGTTGAATTTTCAAAAAAAAATCGTTTCCAGTTTGAAATTTTATAAAATTTAAAATCGTTGATAAAAATTAAATTTTAGTTACGCGAGGAAAATTGTTTGTCCAATTGCAAAGAGGGAAGAGAATTTTATATGTCGAAAATGATATTCCGTTTATTTAGAGTGTGTGATGCATTTGGAATATTAAACTCACACCAATTTGAAACTTTATGGGAGTCGAATTTATATAGTATGTAATATAGAAACGACCCAACATCGTTAGTTGATTAAACTATTGATTCACAGTTGAGACTTAACGAATTCGTAATTAAACAATCGATTTCGCTCAGTTGCCTGCTTCAAAAAAAAATATAAATCCATTTTTTTTGCAAACTCTATACACGTTGTTGACAACCAATTTTTACCTTATTGGATTTTAATGGAGACAAGGTGTATTTTTCCTAAACGAGTTTTCCTAAACTGCCACTTTCTCTACAGTAAAGCTTCATTCCATTATCCGACACTAATCTTTCCAATATTGTTCCAACGTGGACAAAAATTATTTTCACACTGTTATTAATTTTTTTTGTTCAAGGAAAAACTAATTTTTTAAAACGTAAGTTTCAAAAAAAAGTATAAATTTTTTTTTTAAATATAGAAAATTAATTTGTTACTAAAATATTAATTACAAAATCGATTACATTATTTATTACATTATTTACTCCATGTTGGTAATAATGAATAGAAAATAATTTCTTTGATTATAAAATTAATATTTTACTAAAATGTTAATTAGAACAAAAGATATATTCATAATAGAGAGTTATTTCGGTTGTTTATTTCCTCCCGCTAATGATATTTTGTAATTATAAATTTAATTGATAAAATAAAAATTCTAACCGTTCTTTTTAACTAATTCATATTCAGGCCTTATAAAGCCCCTCTTATTCGCATAACATGAAATCATAATCAACTATACACACGTTTAATATGATAATTTTAAAAAATTTATGCTCAGAGGAGAGACATTGTTTGAATATTTATGACTTTTTTCGGAACAAGTTCTACTTTTCGCTTTTTACTAAATCTAGAAGGAGATATTTCAAAAGGATTTTAAAAATATTTTTAAAAATTCAATTTTTCGCTCAACTTTTTTCCATTTTATTTGTACTTCATCATTTCTTAAAAAAAATTTTTTTTTAATAAATTATTTGATATTCATAATAAAATTACACGATTCACAGTAAATTTTTTAGGATTAAAATTTTCTCATTAAATTAGAAATGGAGCTAATATATTATTAAAAAAAGGAAATTTTTATTAATTTAAATGGTAACCCGAGTCGAAATTTAAACCCTATTTTGAGGATTTAAACACTGAATAGAGTCTCCTTTACTGCTATTAACGCCTTTAGCATCTATTTTACTGACATTAGAACCTACAGGTCTATCATGTTCCAAGAAACTTATAATCCAGAACCTACTTTGACTCTCTTTTAACCTATTAGACCCTCTTTTTAATATGTTCACCCTACATTTATTAAACCTCTAAAACCCTACTTTCAATCCGTTCACCCTACATTCATTTATTCAACCTGTAAAACCCTACTTTCAATCCTCTCAGCCTACATTTATTTATTTAGTCTATAAGGCCCTACTTTTAATCTGCTCACCCTACATTTATAAATTACTATAATTGAAAAAATATTTCGTTCACTCCAAGTACAATGTACGTATGTTTAAAAACCATTTTGGAAGTTACCTAATATCTTCCACGTTTGTTTTAGAAATCACGTAAGTTAGCGGATAATAATATAATAAATAATATAATAATTTTATTTAAAAAATTACATTATTATTAAACATATACATTTCAATGCATCAACTTTAAAAAGATTCACTTAACAACAAAATATTAACTTTAAAATAATAGTAACAATAATACAAAGTAGAGCCTCTAAAGCGACTGTCAGAGTTACGTAGTTTCTACACGGAACAGAAGGATACGCAGTTTCCAAAACAATCCGCTAACTTACGTGATTTCTAAAACAAACGTGGAAGATTGGTAACTTCCAAAATGGTTTTCAAACATAAGTACATTATACTTGGAGTGAACGATTTAATAAATTATAATTCACTTAGTGAATATTTTTAGTAATTATTTAATTATGTAAAAAAGTATTTTCGAATATTTTTCAGAAACTTTATTCAAGCTCTTTGTCATTAATAGGAATAGAAATAATAATAATCAGGGTTGATGCATAAAATTCTATCTAATTTAATTTTAACCAATTTTTTAATAAACGAATACCTTTTTAGGAAAGGGTAATTTCATGTTTTAATTTTTATATACTTTATAAACAAGATTTAAATAATAATGATTTTATCACTGGGTTTCCAAATTAATTAAGTGTTGAAGTTTACGATCACTCAGAGTCAATACAATTTAAGAAATTAAAACAATAATTTTAGTATTGCAATGAACATATTGTCTAAATTTATTTAATAAAATTAGAGTTCCTTAAGAGGATAGATTAGCTGTTGAAAACGTTAAAGGAATTGTTTTAATTTTTTCCATTGACTTGACTCTGAGTGATCGTTAACTTTAACACTTAATTAAGATTTTAATAAATAAATTTTTTGTTTGAAAAAATTAGTTTATTAAAGTCTTGTTTATAAAATAAATAATAATTAAAACATGAAATTACCCTTTCCTAAAAAGGTATTTGTTTATTTAAAAATTGGTCAAAATTAAATTAGATATAAATTAATGCATTAACACTAATTATTATTATTATCATTACGGCTTTGTAGGGTCTAGGAGTATGAAAGTAGGTTATAAAAGGTTTTACAATGTAGGGTGTAGGAGAATGAATGTAGGGTTTACTGAATTCGAAATAGGCCCTCCTTTACTTCTCCAAATGGAAGATTTGGAATTTTCCGCCGGTTTTGGGAGTCAAAGTAGGGTCTAAATTTCATTAAAGTTAGAACCTCCTTTACTACTCCTAACTCTCAACAAACCCTGAAAATTCAGGGTTAAAGTAGGGCTTAAATTTCGACTCGGGAAAGAATAGAAAAATAGGCTAACTGTGATCCCTGAAATTAATATATTCAAAAACTTCTCCCCTGATCCTAAAGAATATTTTAATTTACTCTAAAAATAATTAAATACATAAAAATATTCAATATTTTGAAAAATTTTCATTTCAATATATTTTTAAAAATACAACTAACTTTAAACAAATTTAAAGAAAAATGTCCCAAAAAAGTAACTTCTTCAAAATTTAGAATTAAAATTTTCTTAAATTCAACTTTAAAGGCTCAAATGCCTTTATTATATAAAATCATTTCTGTTATAAAAGATAACATTTTTTATTAATTTTAATATTACATTTTTTAATTTTTAACTGTAAATGAAAAATAACATATTTCTTAATTTTCTATATAATTAAAATCAGACTTTTGTCTGTACATTGCACGACATTAATTTTTTCTAGCATAATTTACTTATTTGAACAACGGAGAATCTAAAAATGGTAATAGAAAATTTCCTGTATGTATACAAATAACTACAAAAATTCACTTATTTTATAAAAGTACTCTTCGACGGGTTTTTGTTTTAACTAATACTTTTAACAGGGGTTCTACCAACTGGAAAAAATGGGAAATATGCAGGAATTTAATTTAATCGGGAAATTTAAAATAGTAATATTTTGGTAATGAAATAGTTCATGGTAGCTAATTATTACTTTTTCCGGTCAAATTAAATTCCCCACTATTTCCCATTTTTGGAGACTGGTAGACACACTATTGAATGTACTTGAAGAAACTAAAACCCGTCGAAGACGGGTACGACAGCTAGTTAACTATAAAGGCACTAAGAAATTTTTTTTTGAAAGTTATACAACTTTAAAGTTTTAAGCAATAAAAATATATGAATATTTATCTCAATTAAAACTTTTACAAAATTATTTGAGACAATGTATATAGGATCTTTTTATAGAATAGATTGCTAAATTGTTTACAATAACTTGGAAACATTACATTTTGTTTTAATATGCAGTGTGGGGCATAGGGCAGAGTGGGGTAAAAAAGCCACATTTTTACTTTATTGTTATTAACATCTCTATGAGGAAGCAAAGTGTTCATGAAATAAACACAACAAGATTTACGAAAACGAATGAAATGAGTACCAAAAGTATAACAAAAATTTATAACTTGGCAGCGGTTTTCTTTATTTATATGACAAATAGTCTTATTTAAAAAATATTTTAATAATTATGAAAGAGTTTTTAGCAAGCAAAATTGAAAATTATATTAAGTTTACCTGTTTTCGATTTGCACTGCCAATTTTTCGTACCTTTTTTAGAAGTTCTCTTTAAGTTTCACCACAGATAACATATTTCGTTGCAATCGTTTATTCATTGTTTATGTTTATGTTTATGTTTCAAATGGCTTTCTTACACCATGGCTTTTTTACCCCACTCTACCCTGCTGGATGCTGCGCCGGTTCATTTTTTTAACTATATAAAAACAATATATTATGCATATATCCCGAGAAAGAATCGATATTTATATTTCGAGTCATTTATACTATCGATGTTTTACTATCGATATACGATATTTTGCATTATCGATGTTTTTTTTAATGTTAATAAATATTATTTGTTTTTTCATAATAATAAAGAACTACTCCTAGTTTGTATTTATAATCTCATACAACAAGAATTAATTGAAAGCGTTAAAGTTTCATTACTGTTTTAAAAATAGAATAAGAACTTGAAATTAAATAAAATATTTTTAATATTTTTAAAGCCAACTTAACAACAAAATTCAATTGAAATTGAGGAGCCGGGAAGAAGAACTCGCCGAGCGCGTGAACGTATTCTCTAACATCAGTCGGGGAGCAGTGAGCGCCTCTGGGCCTCTCACTGCTACCCGACTGGTATTAACGCATGCGTTGGAGCACTCGGCGAGTTCTTCTTCCCGGCTCCTCAATTATATTGAAAATAATTCAATTCTTATAGGGTCATTTGGGGTAAATGAAAACTGAATGTCTATGTTTCAACAAAAACATTAGTTTTTTTGTTAAAAGGTAAAATGGACGGATTTTTTTTGCATGAACTTGTCACTTTACTATCCGAGAAAAATTTTATGAGGTACAAAAAAATATTAATGTACCTGAATCGCCAAAAACTGACTGTTTACATTCACCCCGAGATTGTGAAATTTTCCTAAAATTCGGGGTAGATGTAAACACCACTGTAGTTAAGCGAGGTTTAAGAAACAAGTTATTTCAAGTATACTCCTGTTTTAAGGGATGGAAAAACTAAAAAAAAATGCTTAGTAGATATAAAAATATTGACGTCGTACTTATTTTTAAATTTGCAAATTTAGCTGAAACATCTACTGTTTACATATAGGGGAGAGTGGGGCAAAATGGGGTAGGCGGGTCAAATGGGGTACCTCTGTTTCTCCATGATGGGTACATTTAATTTTTTTATCCTCGATATATATTATTCATTTTGATAAGAAAATGTTATTAATTATGAGAGCAATATGGAAAATTTTTTTTTTTGAAAGTTATACAACATTAAAGTTTTGAGCGAAAAAAATATCGATTTTTTTCGAAATTAAAGTGCTTATAAAACTTTTTGGGATAATTTATTAAATTTGGCAAGTGTGGAATCGTTTTCAGCACTTATTCTAGAGTAATTTCCAATAAGATAGATTATTAAATTGTTTACAACAATTTGTAAACATTACATTTTGTTGTACTATGCAGTGCGGGGCAAAATGGGGTACCTATGTGTTGGGCCATGCCGGGTGGTATTTAATATTCATTGAACTACTTAAAAACGTTATATTATGCATATTTAACAACTTTCCGCAGAAAAGTAAAATTTTTGTTTCGGGGTATTATGCTATCGATGTTTCACTATCGATATATCGATATTTTTCATTATCGATGTTTTTCTGTTAATTTCTAGTAAATATTGCTTGTTTTTTTCATAATTATCATATATTATCATAATTTCCTCAAACCTAAGAGTACAAAGAAGAATTCTGATGATTAGTTGAATCGATTTATTCGTTTGGTTATCTATAAACAGCCAATTACAAAAAGGTACCTCATTTTGCCCCACTCTCCCCTACCCTTTATTTACTATATTAGTATGCAAGTTAGTATTAGTATGCAATTATGTCATTTATTAATAATAATTGAACTTATTTGTTATTATTAAATAATTAATTTATTAATTGAATTGAAAAATAAAGTTTGTAATTTTTAATTGAAAGTAAGAAATACAAGTTTTGAATTACAAATATCTCAAGGGACAACAACAATTGAATATAGTGGTATTCTATTTATCGGATGTTTTGTTGAATTTTGTTTGTTTTTACACCAAATTAGAATTGTTAGGCTAACAATATTAACTTGTTCGCTACTTCTATTTGAACAGTAATCCAACATTGTGAAAGTAAAAAATCCTTCTTCTTATTCGCGTTTAAAAAAAGTATTAAAATAATTCAATATTTCCAAACCGAAAAGAAATTTGTTTTTTAATTTATAAAATGGTACTGACCAATTTGTGGAAAAACATCTGGATAACTCAGATATATACCTGATTTATTCATTTTAGAAGAACTTTTCCTTTTCCTTTGTGCATAATTTTATTTCCGGAACTCGTGCCCCCGTTTTATCTTTTTTTCTTTCTTTCTTTTTTTTGATTGGCTCGAGTGCAGCTCGAATAGTACTTTTGCATTTCGTTTCACTTCACTTGTCGCATGAATGAAAGAGAAAGAAAAGGAATGTATAAAAAGCGACCAATTTCTTGATGGAAAAGTAAAAGAGTTTATTCGATAAAGAGAGGAGTGTTTGAAGAAAATGTCCATTTCATGAAATTGTTACCAAGAAAATGCGAAAAAATTATAGTAAATATAATACAAAATAAATATATACACCATATCATAAAATAAAATTGAGGGAAAACGATTCTTAAATAAGCAACGATTTTGAATATTTAATTATAATTATGCAAATCATTATACTTTTCAGTCTCGGGTAAATAGCCTCAAGAAATTTCGTTAGTCGTTAATTTTATTTTAAAAGTCGGATGTCTTTGTGTCTTTAAAATCAGTGAATGTTGATTTTAATTAATATTTCTTTTAAGAAAATATAATTCTTTGAATTAAAAAACATTGTTGTTATAGGTTATTAGGGAAATCGGAAAATTCAGGAAAAAGTCAAGAAAAATAAAATTATTCAAGAAAAAGTATAGGAATTTTATCAAAACTAATGGATAAATCATGGAAATTTAATTATTTTCAATATATTATTTTAATAAAATTTGTCAAAGAATTCAAATATTTTAAAGAAACTTCACGGAAAAAAATTTCTTGTGAAACACACAAAGTCTTTTGTAGAATATACGAATAGGTTAAGTTGTGCTTTATACAGGCGAGTTTAGTGTTTCCAACAAGCTGGTTTGGGTATAGCACAAACCAATCTGTAATAGCACCAAAAAATCCTGCAGTTCGTCTGCTACAGTTTGTGTATTTCCCAAACTCAGCCGTTTGTGGATATTACAACCGCGGATCATAGATGGCGCAGGAAATCTTGTAAATTTTACAGGAAATTTTTTTCCGTGTTTAATAAAATTCTATATAAAGATTGAATTATTTGCAATTCAATTTAAATTAAATTGGTCGAAAAAATTTACACGAATTTAATTATTTCCATTTATTTAACAAAATTTTTTACAAAAATTAAATTATTTTAAATCAAATCAATTATTTTCGATACAACTTTAATTAAATTTGTCGAAAAAATTTGCAAGAATTGAAATATATTTTTAGGTATATAACAAAATACTACGTGCAATTTAATTAGTTTAACTAAACTCAAAGAATTTAATTATAAAAGTTACGCTTTCAATTCTTATAAATAATATAAATAGAAACTAACAAATGTTACGCTTAGTATTTAATTTATTATTATGCGAATGAGAAAAATTGCTTACTTTCAAATATCAACTTCAATTTTAGAAACATTTCAGATTCAGTAAAAAATTTAAATTTACAAAAATTCTTCTTGGAAACTTATTATTTAAATATTTTTAAAAAACTGTAATACAATTTTTCGAAAGAATTCTGTTACTTTAAACATTTTTTAAAAAAATTCTTCGCGGAAATAATAAATTGAATTATTTTCAATACGATTTTCAAAAAAATTAATAAAAATTCTTTGTGGAAATTTTACTATTTTCAACATAATTTTAAATATTTGTTATTCAGAAATTTTATTTCTTATTTCCAATAAAAAATTACAATGGAATATATGTGTAATTCAGAAATTTGATTTTTTATTTATGAACACAGTTTTTTATTTTAGGTTAAAAATTATGAATATATCTAAATAATAAATAAAATCAATATTAAAAGAATAAATATTTTGAATGAAGAGAGAAAGAGCGAATCGCAAGAATAAGAGAGAATTTATTGTTTTTTTCAAAATAAATATAAAATGTGTAAACAATTGCTGTCTATATATATATATATATATATATATATATATATATATATATATCTTTTTCTTTATTAAATATCTTTGCGGGAATATAAGGGATGTCCCTCTGGCGACTTTTGCATCATGATTAAGTTCACTGAATTATTCATAAATTCCACAGGATTTCCTTGGCTCACAACAACAAACCCGTAAGCAAATTCAAATAAAGCTCGTCGTGCTTTCGCAATCACGATTTCAACTCAATATAAACGACAGTTTTTCATGAAGCAAATCTTGCATTCTATGAAGACGGAGAACTTTCCTTGCAATCAATATTATAACAAAATCATAGAAAAAAATTGTGGGATATAAATTTTAATTAAGCCCGCCTACTCTACAATTGTTTATAGAAGCTAATAAATTTCACTCAATTCACTTGTCGCCAGGAATTAATTTAAAAAAATTATTAACATTAAAATAATTTTGTTTTAATTTTAAGCTTCATGATCGATAATTATTTTTTAAAAAATAACAAAAAGTAGCTTAATAAGACTGGAAAAAGTAGTAAAAAAAGTAGCTATCGAATAATTAAACATAACGACTTAATTTTTCCACAGTTTCTAAATTAAATTGCATTAAAAAATAGAATAATTTTGTTTAAATAAATATTTAAGGGTTAAAATAAAAAAATCGGTGAAATCTTGTCCTGGATAAATAATAATTTGGATGTTAAAAATTCATGATTTTAAATACAAACATCTTACAGAGTATAACTTTATCTACAATATCTGGTTATTTAATTTAATTTTTTATTGACACAAAAGGTACAAAATAGTAAAAATATGTCGAAAATGTCATTGTGTCCCGTGTCCCTATATACATTTTACGATATAAAAAAATTTTTAATTCAAATTTTTTATTATATAAAATAAAATTTTTCTTCGTGTACGTATTCTCCAATGTATAAAGTGTAATATAGGAAAGTGGTGAGAATTTTTATAACACGAAATGCGAAATTTAAAGAATTTTTAACGTGTCCCCAGATTTGAAATTTTTTAATGTCATCGTGTCCTCACACACATATTTACCGGTTTTAAAATTAGGATCACAATTAAAAGTTGTAAAACTATGAAATAAATGAAGTACGATATAAATTTGATAATACGTGAGCATAAAGAAATGTCAAAATCAATTTAAAAATCAGTAAAATGATATTTTGATAATAATAAGAAAAGAGTACATCTTCTTTTTGTCATCGTGTCCACAAATTTTTTTTTAAAGGCGAACATTTTTAAATGGTAATTAATATATAAAAGAAATTTCTAGTGTATTTATATTATTTGTATAAATACACAATGAAAACTAAATTCAAGTTTTCGAATAATAACAAAAATAAAAATTCATGTTTATTATTCTTTGTCATCGTGTCCCGTCCGACATATCTGTTTTTAGGTGTGAAGTCAGACGTTACATAGATAGAAAGACAATTTCTATAATCTGTTTGGTTAGATATCAAAAAATAGTTTCAGAAATTCATATTAAAACGATTAACACGCTAAATAATATGTTATTATTATTTAACAGGTAAATTCAGTAATTAAATAGTTAAACTAACTAAAAATGAAAAATTAATTATTACTATAAACTTTTTTTGTAATTTCATCAAATTGAAATAGGTTAAACATGTGATTACTAAAAAAATATTAATAAGCTAATAAGTATTCCTTGATCTTGCATTTTATGATTTTTGACATATTTTAGAACATAACAAACAAAACAGACAATTTTCTTCAACATTTCAAAAATTTTATTTTCTTTTAAAAAGTTAGGCACATATTGTCGATCTTTTTATTTTGGCTTAAATACCTATTTATTTTTCCACAGGAATTAAAATATTTTAAAATGATTTCAATGTAAAACCTTTTTGAAATTTGAACTATCTCTAAAAATTACAACTGTAATTCATTCAAATTCATACTATAACGAGCTTCTAATATTCAATTATTATCTGAAATTTTAATTGATGTACAATTTTACACCAATTCTTATAAAAAAGTTCAATATAAGAAGTCAATGATTTGAATACAAAAATAAATAATTTTGCAAACAATTGAATTCTTTCGAATAATTTTAATACATCGAGAATTATTACAATATTATTTTATTGAAATATAAAGTTGACATTTGCTGCGAGGTAAAATGACAATCGCCATTATTTTTGACATTAAAATTGACAATTTATTTATGAACAAATTGTAAATTAATTATTTTTGTATCATATATAGATGACAATATTAGAAATTTGTACGAATTACTATTTTATGTGTCAAAAAGGAATTGCGAGAAAAATGATTTTGTATTATTACCAGCGATAAATATTAATATTTTAGAGCAAACTATTCTTTGTAAATATTTGACGTAAAACTAAAACTAACACAGTAAATTTTGTGCAAAAACATTTTATTTGTTGATTCTTTATTAAATCTATAATAATTATGCAATAAAATTGGCGTGAAGAAATACTTATTCATAAATGTATATAATAGTAAGCTTTCTGAAAATAAAATTAGATATAAAATAGGATATTTAATAAACATTTACACACAGAAAAATATGAGCGTTTCGGTGCAATAATCGGTCTTACGCGTGAACGCAAGCGCTAATACCAGTCGGGTGGCAGTGAGAGGCCCAGAGGCGCTCACTGCCACCCGACTGGTATTAGCGCTTGCGTTCACGCGTAAGACCGATTATTGCACCGAAACGCTTTATTAAATGTAAACAATTAAAGAATATTTCGATGTTTTGACTGTTGAATAAATTTTTCTTATTTTATGTTCAGAAAGCTTTCTATGATATATATTTATTTTTTAAATAATTAAGGAATTTTGATACAATTTTTAAGAATCATTCGATTTGTCAAGGAATTGTTTAAAATTGTATTAAAAATAATTAAAATCCTGCGATGAGCTTTATTATTTATGAAAATAATTGAATGTATCCAACGAAATATGTGAACCTTTATAAAAATAATTAAATTCTTGTGAAGAATTTTACAAAAATCTTTTTAAATAATTGAGTTTTGACAAAAAGTTTTATGGAAATTGTTTTTTAAATAATTGAATTTCTGTGAAAAACTGTAAATTTATAATAATAGTTGAATTTCTTGAGACACATTTTACTAAAACTGAATTGAAAATAATTGAGTTTCTCTGTAATTTTGATTATTTATGAAAATAATTGAATGTTTGCAAAGAATTCTATAAAAACTTTTTTTTACAATAATAAATTATTGTTATTCTTTTGGGAAATTTTTGAAATAAAACAGTAGATTTTGAAAATAATTGAATTTAAAAAATTGTTCTGAAACAATAATTGAATGGTTTGAAAGAATTTTAATAAAATTTGTTAAATTTCAGTAGTAAATATTTTCTCCACTTGAGAAAGCCAAGACCAACACCAGCAGATGGCGTGGAATCTGATATTTACAAATGAACTTCCACCTATCGGTGACCTTGGCGTTCTCAAGTGTGGAATAGCGTCTCCATATTGAATTTTAAGAAGATTCTAAAGACCAACGCACAATTGGTTCGCGAACGACATTCGCGAAGCAGTTGTGCTTAGGCCTTAATTCTATAATTATTATTTGTAATCGCAGACATAAAATCTAGAAAGTTTGACAATTAATATTCGATTTTATTTTAAATTCACTTAAAGTTTTTGTCTGAAAACTAATTTGTTTACCAAATAAATTAATATTTAAAATCTCAGTTAAAAAAATAGTACCATTAGTGGCTTTTTGAATGAATTAAGTGTCATTAGTACACCCAAAAATATATATATGGGGCCGTTCATAAACTACGTCACGCCTTAGAGGGGTGGGGGGGGGTGGAATTAATTTTTTGTGACAAAAAAAATGTCTCAGATAGATTTTATTTTAAATAAAATTCTATTCGGTACGAATAAAAGTTTTATTTTTAATGGGAACTACAGTGCTTAAAGGTTTATATTATGCCACAAAACGTGACACGGTTTAAAAAAAATATATTTTTTGCAAAAAATAAGCATTTAAGACCTAAATTCTCAATTTCTTAGCATGCATTAAAAAAAATATATTTTATGTTTTTATACTTTTATTGCTCGAGGTGGCGTAGAACCTTTATTCCCTGTGGACCAGTATGCTAAATTTTGTTATTAAGCGTTGTTTTTTCAATTTTTTAGACGAAAAATGACCAAATTCTCAGTGTCCTGGCATTTTCTAACAGAATACACATTTTCTTAAGATTTAAAATTTACAATTTGTATTTTTTTGGCTGTCCACTTTTAGGTATAACTTTTATAATACTTTTAACTTGAACTTAAGCTACTTTTTAAAACCTGAACTTTAAAAAAAATGTTGTGCCAAAATTTTCTTTATTTTCTTCTTCGTTCGTAGAACTACCCATATATATATATATATGGGTAGTCGCTATATAGTTGTATGAAGTGAAAAAAGAATAATCGCGTAAGTCGAAGGCCTGTAAAAGTTTAATTATCAAATTGCAATTAAAAATCTATACGAATTTTAAATTAGAAAAAAAGGATCTAAAATATAATTTCATAATCAAAAGAGAAATCCAATGAAAAGTTTTTTTGTCCCTCCTTCCACAAGTTTCATTTTATCACGCGGATATGCGTGAATATTGAAAAATGACGACTCCGTAAAAACCACCTATGTAAATTAATTTACTCGCCTAGTTTTGTGACAGAGATTCAACATTAGTTGCCCTGGGTCAGTATCTGATTGCCAATCGATATTGTGTATCCCGTTAAAACTACATTGTTCGATTTTTTTGTTTTTTCGTTTCTTTCTTTCTTTTTTTATCTTCTACAACGTATATACATTCTAAACGAGCAGTCGCGTTCAACATCAATGTATCGACTCGAATATGTACTTCTCTATCTGTATTCAGTCTGGATTCAGAGAGAGAGAGAGAGAGAGAGACAAATTGCAGCGCGAATTTTTTCTCTTTTTTCCATCTCTTTTCTGTATATACACGTTTATCAAAACGAAAAAAGAAATCTAATACGATTTCCCCGCGGAAATCGATCTAGCAACTGTGTTGGAGACAATTTTTTCAAAATCAGATAAGAAGATTAAATAAGACAATTCAATTGGATTTCAAGTCGTTCATCTAATTCAAATAAGACTCGTATAAAAAAATGAAAAAAAATGTTATTTTCTTGGAAAAATTTAATTTCCCCGAGATCACATTAGACATTTTTATTATTTAAGATATTTTATTATTTAATCTTTTCCTTAATAAGAAATTCTGCTGTATAAAAATATTAAATTACTAAGACAATTTATCATTTAAACATTTTTCAGGGTTGACACAAAAATTAGATTTTTCCCAGACATTTTATTTAGTTCTGAAAAAATATTAATAGAAAAAAAGTGTTACCCAAGAAAATGATTCCAATACATTTATTTTGTAAATATGTATAAATTATTCGAAATATAAAGAGTTCTTTTAGATAAATATTTAATAATTCCTCTCCCGTTTGTACATATATACACAAATGTCAAATTCCGAACCATCTGAAACTCAATTTATTTTTTTATAATCGCTGTATTCAGTGTTTTTATTTCCTAATTCTTTGGTAATTTTACCTTTTGTGTGTTTTTCATTTTAAAATTAATAAAATTCTAATTTAATGTTATGATGATTGTATACATAATAATAATAAAATTATTACGAATAATTGTATTATAATTGAATTATTAATATGAATATAAATTAATATTAATTAATTAATATTAATTATTAACTTAACATTTTTTTGAAAACAATTTAATTTCATTGAAATTAAATTGAAATTAAATAGAAAATAATTAAATTGCTGTAATCAATTTTTCTTATTAATAAAATTCTAATTTCATGTTGTGAAATTGTTATTTTAACAAAAATTAAAGAAAACGAAAATTGTTTTGAATTAAAAATAAATATATTTAGTTATATTTAGTTTGTAAATAGAATATAATTACAATGTTTGAAAATGACTTATTCTTTTCAAGACATTAATTTAATTAATTTATTAAAACTGAATTAAAAATAAATGAAATCTCTAGAGACATTTATTAATATGTTTTTAAAAAATTGAATTTTATTAAATTTGCATTGAATATAATTGAATTCTTGTAAAAAATTTTATAAAAATCTTTATAAATAATCAAGGACCTCCGCAGTCATGATACGATAAGATATCGACACAATATGCAATTAACGTGTCACGCATGTTAGAATAAAAAATGCTTATTATCAACACATAACGCGTGTACGGCCATCTTGCAAAAAGCAAAATAAATTTATTTTAAGTTGCAGAGTATTCTACCACTGCATTCCTTTAAAAAAATTTTTAATGTTATTATTTATAAAAGTAATTGAATTACTGTGAAGAATTGTATTGTTTGTAAAAATAATTAAATTCTTGCAAAGAGTTTCATTAAAATTTAATTAAATTGCTGTGAAGAATTTTATTGTTTATAAAAATAATCGAATTTTTACAAAAGATTTCATTGGAACTGAATTGAATATAATTCAATTATTTTTACTTTTTCCTGTACTATCAGTAAATTTTCAAACTATTCCCTTATTGGACAGACTAATTTTACTTTCCCTCAATTCTCTAATTTATCTTACCTGTTACATCTCTGTTTTGCTATCAAAAATAAAATCAAATTAAAATCAAAAGAAATAAAAATAGAAAACAAAAGTATATTGAAACTTTATTAAGCAAATATTATTAACATGAGAAGTTCAACGTCCCTTTGGACAGGACAAAGAACATACGATCAGCTGATGATGTTTAGAACAATAGATTTACTTTCACTGTTTCCTCAGAAAAACTGGTCCGAAGCGACTGACCCATCACACACTACCGGAAAGATTACCATTTTCATTTCACATTCGAAACGGACTGTTCGCTTAAGAAAATCAACAAATAAAATAATTATCCTCAAGAACAAAAGAGATTCATTAGTATTTAATCTCTTATTCCATTTGTTCTCGTCAAACTAAATTTTTAATGGAAAAAAATGGTTAATTTTTTCTCTTTTATTTTTGTTTTAAATTCCCATTTCTTTTGATATCTGTACGTATATACATGTAATAGGTAGTTATTTCAATTATTTCTTTCCACTACAATTGAAAATGTTGACATATTTTTCTCGCACAGTCAGGATATTTTAATTTATAATGATATCAAATAAAAAATTTACGCTCCGTGCACTTTTTCTTCATTCCCCACTGAAATGGAATCCTCTTCCAACTGAAGGTATTTTCGATCAATAATTTAATGCAACAATGCTGTTAATGTTTAATTTATAATTATTGAAGTATAAATTTTTGATATTTGAAATAATATTTTA
Source organism: Leptopilina myrica (nomen nudum) (assembly GCA_032872475.1). Classification (NCBI taxonomy): domain Eukaryota; kingdom Metazoa; phylum Arthropoda; class Insecta; order Hymenoptera; family Figitidae; genus Leptopilina; species Leptopilina myrica (nomen nudum). The sequence goes on from CM065467.1 coordinate 14,177,541, forward strand.
CTACCGTGGAACAATTTTATGGGGAAGTAGAAAATATGGGTATCATTAAATCGCAATAATCAACCCATTTTCTGTTAGTCAATTAGCAAGAGTATATAAAAACTATTTCCTATTGCATAATTAATTGAAAATCAAAAAAGAGACCCTTTCACTTTTGTGACTTGCATTTGGAAAAAATTAAAATAGAAATGATATGACTACATTTTTGCAAATTATTGGTTACAACATGCAATTCTAAATTCCTTTTTATATTCACAATTTTATATTATTTTATTGAAATTATATTTGTTCGTTATTATTTTATAATTGTTTTATTTATATTTATACACTGGACATATTAAAAAAAATAATTGACATTATAACTAATGAACAATTTTACTTTGGGAAAATATGACTTTGGGAAAAAAGTACTTTGGGAATGATACTTCTTTGGGAATACGATTTTTTGAGAAAAATCTACTTTGGAAAAATGAGTTTAAGAAAAGTGACCCCCTACCAACAACATAATTATAAGAAAGAAAATGATTTTTAATAAAAGTTAAATTTTTTTTTAATTTTTCTTTATTGAGATTAATTCTATAAATTCAAATGCAATGTAAAGTTAATATATACCAATTTTTCTTTTGAGGATTTTTTAAATTCTATCAATTTATTTTGAGATATTATTATGAGAAATATATCTAGCAATATTTAAATAAATTCGTTGAAATGTCTTAAAGATATCGTGTTCACCAAAACGAAATCTACACACACACGTATACAAAATTACATACATCCAGACAATTGCTTAGGGACTTAAAAAACATAGTCCTATATGGAGAATATTTGTTTCAAGGATTTTTAAAAATTTTGTAAATTAATGGTCTACAAAGCTTTCTCCACGAGGAAGAACTAATAAATTTACCTCATTTAAAAAAAATTTTTTTAATCTATAACACTAACTGTTTTTACATATTTTAAGTAACCTGTATTGCTATAATCAATTTCAAAAACTAATTTAAATAATAAAAGAATATATCTTATGATTTTCATACTTTTTATTGCTAATAATAATACATAATAATAATAACAAAATACAAATACAGAAAAAATAATATGTTAAAATAAATAAAATAATAAAATACGAATACTGACGTTAAAATGCAAATAAATAATTAAAAACAAATAAGTTAAATTTCAACCGAGCGAGCGTTAGCGAGGGAGGTATATGTCGCTAGTGTTTAGTAATTTGAATTAGTAACTGATTTTTTGGTTTTTAATGTAACTAATTATTTAAATTATATTATTTGAAATTAGATTATTTTATTAATAAATAGTAATTTCTACCAATTTAGTAATTTTTTACTAAATTTACTACTAGTTATTGTGCTGTTATTTTGTTTGGATTTACAATTTTAGTGTGCTATTATTTTGTTTTTTTAAAAATACATAATTTCAATAATTAAAAATTTAATTTATTTATGAGCTTTCGCCCGTCGACGACAGGTATCCTCAGATGCCTTATTTTCAATTAGGAAACTTTTTCTTTTCTTACATCTCTAAACAACATAACCAAAAAAGAAAAAACTTACCAAGAGGTCTCTTCAGAAATTGAAAGCAAACTTTATATAAAAAATTGATGAAAGTGAATTTATTATTCGGTAGTATTAATATTAAAGGTGAAAGAATTTAAACAATTATTCCGAATCAAAATGTATCGAAAATAAATTTCTTGAGTAAGCACTAGATTTCGTTATGAAAATACAATACATTTTTCATATGTATCGACAGCGCAGCCGTCCTAATACAGAAACCTGCTTTTTATGAAAATCATTTTTTCGAAATTAATTAATAATTTCAAAATTGTCAAAGAACTCAGAAAAAATTGGTTAGCATGGTGTTTAAATTGTTTAAATTCTTTCACCTTTAATATTTATATAAAAAACTCCATTTTTTTACTACTAGTTGTTTTTACTAATTTAGTATCTTTCTACTAATTTTACTAATAAATAGTAATTTCTACTAATTTAGTAATTTTCTACTAAATTTACAAAAAGTCTACTAATTTATTAGTTAAATTTATACTAATTAAAAAGCAAAAAATCAGTCACTAATTTAAATTAGTCAGCATTTTTACTAATTTAAATTTAGAGAGCGGAAAAATAAACTTTTTTTTGTTAATCAAGTAACTGAACTAAATATTTTTAAAAATGTTACAGACTACATTTAAAAATTAATTCAACTAATTTAATTAATTAAATGAGCGTTTGGGAAGAAAAACTCGCTGAGCGCGGGTCTTAGAAGCAAAAGTGTTAATAATAGACAACAATAATGGGCAAAATAATTAAAAGTATAAGAAAATTTAAAAAGAAATGTAATCAACGAAATAATTCAAAAAGCCACGAGACGCAATTATAATTTGAATTCCAAACTTGAATTTATTATATTAAAAAAATGGTACACTTCGAAAATCTCGTCATTATGGAAGAATTCGATTTGAATAAGGATACGATTGAAGCAGATTCTTTGGAAATTGAGGTAAATGATTTTTTTAAAAAATTTCTCTATTACTAAATTGCAAAAAAAAAAATTTACTTCATAAAAATGAAATCTATAGTATCAAAGATATAAAATATTTTTTATTTTCTCTTCTTTTATGGAGAAATTTTTTTTTTCAAATATACTTGATGCATTCCCTGAGTCTTTTTTGCATACTCGTTATCTCATTATGTACAGCCATCAAAACTTTCGCATTGCATTCTAAAGTATCACTAAGTGTTGCAAGCTTTACAGTTCCTCCTTCAATCTCAAAAGTAATCAGTTGCTGTAATAAACCATTCAATAAAGTTTCAAGCTCCTCAACTCGAATGGAATTACAGTCATCGTTTCGTTTATCACTTTCAGATAAGCATGTGTCTTCAATTAACTGCAAGTCGTTTATAATTTTCACGCTTGTCTGCCAAATAAATTTTATCAATCTTAGAATCTAATTATTTTTTTAATACAAAATTTCCTCTTTTTTTAAAAAACAAAATTAATAATAAAAAAAAATTATGTTCCCCCCGCCGAATAAGAATTTTAAAAAATGCTGTTTGCCTCACGAATAATATAGAAAATGAATTATAAAAAAATTCTATTTCCGCCCCCCGAAATAATAATGAAGAAAGTAATAAATAATAAAATAATAAATAAAAAATGCTGACCCACAAGTAATATAAACAGTGAGTAATTAAATAATGAATAAATATAAAAATTCTATTTCCGCCCTTAAAATAATAAAAACAATAATCACACGGAGAAAAATTTTCTGTTAATGATTACAATAGTCGAACAGTACTGCTCGGATATGTGACCACTTTTCGTAATGCCTAAAGTAGCTTCGTTGTAACAATTCTGTAAGTCGAACGTACTCATTAAAAATTTATTTGAAATAAATACGAACTAAATATGAGTTAGCACAAAGTCTATGTGACTGATTACAATAGTCTACGTTAAAAGGAAATCTTGGATTCTATCCACATTTGCAGCAATCTAAGGGAATTAGTGATACAGTCTGTAGTAGTCTTTACAACAGGACTATTGTAAAAGAAGGTGACCGCGACTGCCTTGCCTTCTTATTTTACTGTAGTTCTTCGTAAAGACTACTATTGCTATATTTCTGATTACAAATGACTGTTGTAAAGTTAAAAAAGAAAATTTTCAGCTAAAATAAAATTTTTTTGTAATTCATGACTTCTAATCATGTATTGCACATTAATTTCACTCTTCCAAGACTACCCACTTCAAGATAAATTATATTATTAAACTAGACAATTTCACTAAACCCTAAGTACATAAATCTAACTTAAATACTAAACGCATAACATAATAACGATCGCTATTTACACATATTTATACATGACTTAAACTTCCTTATATACTAACTGCTATGAAAGTTCACAGCTTGCGAGAAAGACTTATACACTTTAAATGTCAAAAAATCACTTCGTTCTCAGTAATTAATACAATTATTGTTCATTGTTAGTCTTTAATATTGTAAGGTTTATTTTTTATTACATTTCCATAGTGAAAAATTTTTTTCTAACACACGCACCGAAGGTACAAGACTTCTTGCCTGTATAAATTGTTATATAATTTACACAACTTACGTAAGTTACGTAAATAAAAAAGTAAGTTGCATAAGTAAGTTAACTTACGTAATTTACGTAAAATATAAGTTCCGTAAATAATGTATGATACGTAAAAATATAAGTTACGTAAATAACGTAAGTTGCACTTACGTAAATAACTTAAGTGACGTAATGGACGAATTATTGTAAATTGCACTAATTAGGTAACTTACGTACTTTACGCAAGTCATGAATTACAAAAAAAACTATTTTAGTTGAAAATTTTCTTTTTAACTTTACAACAGTCATTTGTAATCAGAAATATAGCAATAGTAGTCTTTACGAAGAACTATAGTAAAATAAGAAGGCAAGGCAGCCGCGGTCACCTTATTTTACTATAGTCCTGTTGTAAAGGCTACTACAGTCTGTATCACTGATTTCCTTAGACGGCTACACATGTGAACAGAATCCAAAATTTCCTTTTAACGTAGACTATTGTAATTATAACAAGTCTCTGCGTGAATGCCTACAGTACCCTTTCTGAACCTGTACATCTAAATTATTAATGATTCCAAAAAATAAATTTCAACACGATTAATACAGTGTTTGCATTCATTAAAGTAACTATAGTAATCGCTCCTACTAAATTTTTAATAAATTACATAGTTTTCGTAATCATTACAAAAAGTGGTCACATATCCGAGCTGTAATATAGACTATTGTAATCATTACGAAAGAAATTTTCTCCGTGCAATAATAAAATACTGGCAAATTGAAAAAATGCTTTTTCCGCCTCCAAAAATAATAAAACAATAATTTATAATGAAATACTAGTAAATAAAAAAAATTCTGTATCCGTCCCCCAAAATAATAAAAAATATAATTAAAAAAAAATTAAATAGAAAAATACTGTTTGCCCCACAAAAATAATTGACAAAAAAACCATAAACAAATAAAAAAATGCTTTTTACGCCCCAAGAATAATAAAATACTTATGTGAAATGATAATAATTATAATAAAATTAAAAAACGAAAATAATAATAATATTAATAATAATAAATGACCTGATGGACTTTTTGAACTTCTTTTCGAATTGGATCTCCAAATTTCAAAGCATGTCGACCGCAATTAAACAGAGGAACAGCCACTCCATCGACAATGTCACTCATTTTTTTCTGTTCAATTGCAATGCATTCATTTTGCTCGCTCGTTTCCGCTAATGCACTTACATTCTATATATATATATATATATATATATATATATATATGATAGAGCAAGGGGAAAAATTATTATACAATTTAAAAACATAAAATAATTGTGCGATAAACCCGATTACGTACATTAAACAAAATGTGAGTTGAATTCCATGTATCAAATAAAGAGTATGTTGTTAGATCTCTCATGTTGCTCAGCATATTTATTAATGAATTGAAAAATTCCTGATCATAATCAAGTGTTTTTTGTGCTGCATAATTCGCAAATATCTTCAGTTTTAACATGTAATTATTGCTGTTGACCTATTGTATACGGAAAACAAATATTTAACTTTTCAAATACCCTTTATTATTGGGTTTCTTATTATTATTATTATTATTATTATTATTATTATTATTATTATTATTATTATTATTATTATTATTATTATTAATATTACTTATTTTATTTTTATTATTTCTTTTATCAGGGTGTCTACTATTTTCGTTTAACAAAATTTCTGGTTATTTCCCGATATTGTCATAATTTATCCCGTTTTTTTCGCATCAGCTTTAAATTTATTTGATTTCGAACATAAATAAATTTATTAATTAAATTTAAGGAAAATTTAATTATTTAAAAAATTTTCAATTGTTATTTGTAAAAAATTTAATTAAATTATGTAACAAATTTAATTATTTTCAGTTGAATTTCACGAAATTTCTATTAATTCAATAATTTTTTTTTAATTTACTTACATACTGTATTTGAATCAGTGACTGATTTTTTACTATCAAATTAATTATTTATAATTAATTCCAATTTAGAAAACAGTGTAAATACCTATAAAAATTGAAATTAAAAGCAATTTTTTAAAAACAGATGAAAATAATAAAACTTTTTTAATTTGGTGAAAAAATTCCCAGTTTGGCATTAAATTCCTGGCCTATTCCCGGTTTTTTCCTGCTAAATTAAATTCAAATTAAATCGAATTCAAATCAATAACTAAAATAAATAAATGATAATAATAATATAAATTAATACTATTCATTACAATTAAACTTTTCAGACTTCGAATCTACTTCAATATGCAAAAAAGTCCCTTTAGTCGATTAAAGATTTGAAAAAGTTGTTTCTCTTATTCAATGTTATCACAAAAATTGATTAAATAAATAATTAATAAATAAATAATAATTACAATAGTAATTAGTAGTCGAATTATACTTACTTCAAAAAAGCAATTAACAAACAAAATCCAGACAAATTGTAACTTCATGTTTTCACTATTTAATCAAATATGCATATTAAATAAAAGCAAAGATGCCTTTCTTTTTATATAATGATACCCTCATTTCATTTTTTTCAGTGGGAGAAATTTGTTCTAAATTGATTATTCAGTAAAAAAAAGTACTCGTTTATATTTTTCAATTAACGTTTATAACATTTTTATAATAGTTTGCAAAATAGTTTTTAAATTTTAACACTATAAACGAACGAACAAACAATTATTCATTTTTTCTTTGAAATTATATTCATGTAAATTGAAACAGAAAACCCGCATGGAAATGAAAGTATGGGCAAAAGATGGCAAAAGATGGCAAAGTGTGGGTAAAGGATAGCGAAATGTGGCACTAAGTTTGCCAAAGATGGCAAAGTATTGCTAAGGAGCGAATCCCATGGTTCAAGTATGGCAGCAACATAAATCAATTTTTCATCAAACAAAATAATAAAAAACCCAAAAACTTTAAATATTTTTCATTTTTAAACCATAAACAAAGTGAGGCATATAAAAAAATTATTTTTTAAATGGTTTTTTTAATTTAACTGTTAAAATGAACTATGGGCAAAGTATGGCGAACCATGGGATAAAAGAAAACTTATTTTCTATACATTTTCGAACTATGGGCAAAAGATGGCGAACTATGGGATGAAAAAAAATTATTTTCTATAGATTTTTAAACTATAGGCAAAAGATGGCTAAATATGGGATGAAAAAAAAATATTTTCTATACATTTTTGAACTATGGGCAAAAGATGGCGAACTATGGGATATGAAAAAAATATTTTCTTTACATTTTCGAAGTATGGGATAAGAAAAACAATTATTTTCTATACATTTTCGAAGTATGGGCAAAAGATGGCGAACTATGGGATGAAAAAAAAAATATTTTCTTTACATTTTCGAAGTATGGGCAAAATATGGCGAACTATGGGATGAAAAAAAAAATATTTTCTTTACATTTTCGAAGTATGGGCAAAATATGGCGAACTATGGGATGAAAAAAAAATATTTTCTATACATTTTCGAAGTATGGGCAAAAGATGGCGAACTATGGGATAAAAAAAAATTATTTTCTATAGATTTTCGAACTATGGGCAAAAGATGGCGAACTATGAGATAAAAACAACTATTTTCTACACATTTTTGAACTATGGGCAAAAGATGGCGAACTATGAGATAAAAACAACTATTTTCTACACATTTTTGAACTATGGGCAAAAGGTGGACAACAACAACCTGACTAAATTCGGTGCAAATTCGACACGTCTTCTACAGGGAATTTTACCTTCTTTTGGAAATTCCGATCAGATCGGAATTCCGTCAGAAATCGGAATTTTGATTGAAATTCCTAAAATAATTCTGTCGGAATTTTGATTGGAATGCCAAGAAGAATTCTGTCGGAATTCGTATCGAAATTTTGATTAGAATTTCTGTAAGAATTCTGTCAGAATTCCAATCAGGATTCTGATAATTCCGAAAGGATCGGAATTTTGATTAGAATTCCTATAAAAATTCTGTCAGAATTCCGATTTTGATTAGAATTCTTATAAGAATGTTGTCAGAATTCTAATGGGATTCTGAAAATTGTAATGGGATCAGAATTTCCTTAGAAATCGGAATTCCGATTGGAATTCCTATAAGAATTCTGTCAGAATTCCGATCTGTATTCTGAAAATTCCGATGGAATCGGAATTCCGTCCGTAATCGGAATTTTGATTGGAATTCCTAAAGTAATTCCGATCTGAATTTTAATTAGAATTTCTATAAGAATTCTGTCAGAATTATATTTTGGATTCTGAATATCCCAATGGGATCGGAATTTCAATTCGACTCAAACACTAAAACGAAAGTAATTTTTTATTTAGTTTCGTTTTGGAATCGGTCCCTGATATATATATATATATATATACATTCTATAATTCGCCATCCTTTGTACATACTTTAAATATATAAAGAAAAATTTCGTCCCATAGTTCGCCATACTTTGCCCATAGTTCTAAAATGTAAAAAAATATATTTTTTTCATCCCATAGTTCGAAAATGTATAGAAAATAGTTTATTTTCTATCCCATAGTTCGCCATCTTTTGCCCATACTTCGAAAATGTATAGAAAATAATTTTTTTTCTTATCCCATACTTCGAAAATCTATAGAAAATAATTTTTTTTTATCCCATAGTTTGCCATCTTTTGCCCATACTTCAAAAATCTATAGAAAATAATTTTTTTTCATCCCATAGTTCGCCATCTTTTGCCCATACTTCGAAAATGTATAAAAAATTATTTGTTTTCTTATCCCATAGTTCGCCATCTTTTGCCCATACTTCGAAAATGTATAAAAAATATTTTTCTTCTTATCCCATAGTTCGCCATCTTTTGCCCATAGTTCAAAAATCTATAGAAAATAATTTTTTTTCATCCCATAGTTTGCCATCTTTTGCCCATACTTCGAAAATGTATAGAAAATAATTTTTTTTCTTATCCCATGGTTCGCCATCTTTTGCCCATAGTTCAAGAATGTAAAGAAAATATTTTTTTCTTATCCCATAGTTCGCCATCTTTTGCCCATAGTTCAAAAATGTATAGAAAATATTTTTTTTTCATCCCATATTTAGCCATCTTTTGCGGAAACACTTTTCGCTTATCAATATATATAATAAAAATTCTTTTCTAAATATGTTTTTAAATACTATTTTTATTTCTTTCCATTCTCTACAATTTATTATATTTTTCTTCAATTAAAAAATTTTCTCTATCTACTTAAATATTCTTACAATTTTCTTAAATTTTCTCTAAAAAATCGCTCCCTTTTTTCAAAAATTCTTTTTTTTCTCTGAACATAATCTGTTCAAAATATAAAAATTAAAAAATTGAATTTCTAAAAATCTCTTTTGAATATTTGGAAATTTCATTTTTGAAAAAAGTGAACAAATTTTTTTCGAATATTAGAAAATAATTTTCTTTATAAAATGAAGGAATCTATTGTATAATAAATTTTAAAAGCTACTGTATACACTTTTGGATATTCTCCTGGATATTTGTTACTTCTTCGTGAACTTCCTTCAATATTTTGGCATTGCAATTCATGGCAATACTCAATATTTGGGGTTCAATTGTACCAGCTTCAATCACATAGATTTGAAATTTCTCGAAAATATTTTTAAGAGAGACTCGAAGATCATTTAATTTATAAGAAATACAGTCCTCTGACTTTTCAGGATCTTGAGAGCAGGACGATCTAATCGTATCCAACTCATTTCCCATAGACATAGTTTCCTTTAAAAAAAGGAAATTTTATAAAATAAAAAAATATTGAAAAACTATAAAATAAAAAATTGATTTAAAAAATAAAAAACCTATTATACACCAAGAAAAAGTTACATTTGTTTTTTGAGCCCACTAATCTTATTTTAATGTTTATTTAATTTAAAAAATTTTTATTTGATTTAACTTTACCTATAAATAAATCATTTAGTCTGAGTCAAATATACCTGAGTAGAAATTGCCTTAAGTAAATTCTATTTGTGGTTTGGCCCTGATCAGGATTTACTTATCACAGCCATTCTTCAGGCCCTGACCAGGGCCTGATTAGGACCTTATCAGGTTCCAGATTACTTCGAAAAAGCCACATTCAATTATTTAAAATTCATTTTACGTCAGTTTTAGCGAAAAAGAAACAGTTCGAGTGAAAATAAATAATAATTAATTAAAATGAATTCGAAGAAATGTTCCAAAATGTTCCAAATTCTGATGAAACTAAAAAAATGTTTTTTCTGAATCTGAAGGTACGGATATAATATTCTAATTCTAAACAATAAATTAATATAAGTTGATATTTTGTTGAAAAATTGTAATTAATTAAAAAAATTATTTTTTTCCTTTTTCAAAAAAAGTCAGTATTTTTTACAAAATTATTATTTGAAAATAGAAATGATGCAAATAATTTTCTTTTTTTTACTAAAATTTGAATAATATTCTATATTTCTGTAGAAAGATAGAGAACAAAATCTGCATAATTTCGATTTGTCAATCATTTTAATTTTTTAACAAAATTTTAGTTTTTTATTGAAAAGAAAAAAAAACAATTTGTATATTCAAATTAACCTTCCATTTTCACATAAAATGATAGAAATAAATTTTACTGCAAATAAAATAAGCTAAGTTATTATAAGTAAACTTATAAAATACCAATTCAGGTTGTGATGTGGCCTTTTTTTAAAACACCACTTCAGGACCTGATCAGAAAAAGTGTTTCATTTCCAAATCAGGGCCCTATTTAACCTGATCAGGGCCGGATGACTACCACGTTTCAATTTCTACACGGGTACTTTATATTTACTTAATGCAAATAAATTAAATTTTATTCAAAAACAAAAAATTTCTCTGGGTGTAAAATAGTAGAAAATAGAAAATAAAAAAGCAATTATATCTTGAAACGAAATTAATACCAAGGTTGCCACAAAAATTTAACTTTGTTCTTCCCTGACTTTTTCCTGATTTTCAGAAAAATTTTCTTTTTCCCTGACCGTAAACAATATTCTGATTCATTCTAAAAAATTATTAGATACATACTTAGTAAAAAATAATCAAATATTAAAAAAATATATTTAATTAAACTTTTAAAAAAAAATTAATTGTACAGAATTCTTAGTTAAGGAGGATCTATTGTTTGACTGAATTAATCAAAACAGAAACCATTATTTTGTGATTTGATTTGCTTGGTACTTTGAAACGTCTAGCAACACCGCATTTCTTTATAGATGTGTTGTCAAAGGTTCACACTAAAAAAAAGTTTTACTTTCAGCCTCATTTTGAGGCTGAATTTAAGGTGTAAACGGAGTTAGCCCCGTTAAACAAGGACAGACTTATGTGAAAATCATGGACTGAATTTAAGGTGTAAACGGAGTCAGACTTTTTTTCCTGTGTTGGTGCGGCTTGTTTACATTTAGTTTTGAGTAGCAAATTCTGTACAATGTTGACAGACGTTAAGACAGCTGTTCAATACACCATACAAAACATGAAATCTTTTTACAAATTAAATTATTGCAACTCTCACAGGTATAGGGGGGAGTATGGGTCAAAATGAGGTATTTTCCATGTTAGGTATATACTTTTAATTTTTTTTATCTTTAATATATATCATTCATACTAATAAGAAAATGTTATGAAATATAAAGGCACTATGAAATTTTTTTTAAGGTTATACAACTTTAAAGTTTTAATTTTAAGCAAAAAAAGTATGAATATTTGTCTAAATTAAAGCGGTTACAAAACTTTTTGGGAAAATGTATTTAATTGGCAAGTATGGAATCTTTTTCGGCACTTATTCTAAAGTATTTTCCAATAGAATAGATTGTTAAATTGTTTACAATAACATGGAAACATTACATTTTGTTTTAATATGCATTGTGGGCAGAATGGGGTACTGCAAGTGTGGGGCATACCGGGTGCTACGCCGATTCATTCAACAGCTATTTAAAAACAATATATTATGCATATTTACGAATTTCCCGCGTAAGAATCGATATTTCTACTTCGAGTCATATTTATACTATCGATGTTTTACTATCGATATATCGATATTTGGCATTATCGATGTTTATTTATAAATTTAAATAAATTTCAGGGGAAACCGGGGCTGAAGATTTTCGCTTAATTATAATTATAATTATACGAAGATTTCATTGAAATGTTCAGGAAAGTTTCGCGCTAAACACTTATTTAATCGGGACATATAAATCTTTACACAATTTTCACTAAACATTGCAATTAGATATTCCGAATATTTCAAGTAAATATTTAATAAATTTTTAGGAAAGTTTCGGTGCTGTGGGGGTTTTATCTAATAGTGGTCCAAGTTCAATAAATTGGTAATGTTAATTCTATTTGTGATAGAGAACCTCCTTAAAAGTATGAAAAATTTTAATTTTCAAAAAATTGAATTTGAAACTTTTTTTAAATTCAATTATTTCTAAAAATGCATGCTGCAATGCTTTTAATATTAAATTATTATCAAAAATTTTTGAAAGTTGTCACTTTATCTAAAAAATATGTTTTTCTAACACACGCACCGAAAGTACACCATTTCCTACCTGTCAAGCGGAAGAAATATACTATTGTCCAACGCCTTCGTGGAAATAGAACTATTGTACGCTAGGCACCAATGGAGGAATGTAGTACATTTTCCCACTGGTGGTTTGGTCAGTAGTGGAATGAGAAATTGATTAATCCTTTTTTTATTTTATATTAGAATTAGAACATTTTAGGAACAGAATTTTGAGGACACTTTCAAGACATTCATTTTTGAAAAAACGTTTGCAGTTATTGGAAAAAATAGTATGTGCAACTTGTGGAGAACAGCGATTTTCGCTCGCTCGATTATTGTCCGCGCTACACTTGCGCAGAAAACCTTGAGCTCGCGAGAAATCGCCCTTGTTCTCCACTCGTTGCACAATCTACTATTTTTTAATCATTTTTGTCTGAAAAGCGATTTTTAATGAAATCTGTTTTCTAAAAAAGTTTTTCGAACAAGTTTTGATTTCTAAAAAGTTATGATTTCTACCCTCAAAATTTAAATTAGTAAAAATGTTTACTATTTTGAATTAGTGACTGACTTTTCGTTTTTGAATTAGTAAATTTTACTAAGAAAATAGTAGAAATGACTATTTATATAAATTATTAATATTATTATATAATTGAGTGTGTCGCTGCAATAATCGGTCGTACGCGTGAACGCAAGTGCTAATACCAGTCGGGTGGCAGTGAGCGCCTCTGGGCCTCTCACTGCTACCCGACTGGTATTAGAGCTTGCGTTCACGCGTACGACCAATTATTGCAGCGACATGCTCAATTTTTAATACTATAATTATTAATTATAATAATTATAATATATATATATATATATATATTAAAATTATTATATATTATAATTATAAATAAATTAAATTCCTCTAAAGACTTTTATTACTTTTTTGAAAATAATTGAATTCCTTCAATTTTTTACGAATGTATTTTAAAAATATGCAATGAAATTTCCTTATGACTTTTTCCCGATTTCCCTGAATTTTCTAATTTGTGGCAACTCTCTTATAAAATAACGTATTTTGCTATACTTATTATTTCCAATATACTTTATGAATATCCTGAATTTTCGTTCTAACTGGTTGTGCGGCCGCTGATGATTTTGCTCGACAAGTATCAAGAGTAAATGCAACTGTATTGATGATTTTCAATAATTTCTCCTTTTCAGATGCGATACAATCCTTTTTCTCTTTTGTATCTGCTTTTTCATTTGAAATCTAAAAATAAAGAAAGATGAATTAGAAGAATAACTGAATAAATAAATATTCAATTGAAATTAAAAAACAAAAATAGTATATTGTGTGGCAAGGGCGAAAAGTTGTCAATTCCTGACCGAGTGCGAAAATTATAATCGTACGAGGTCAGAATTGACATTTCCGCCCGAGTTGCGCACGATATTTTTTGTCCAATTGCGCGATAAACAAGACGCATCCGTAAATTCAAAAATGAATATGCACTAATTATTAAATGTGTATGACTTATTTTTATTAAGCCTAAGGCGAATCCGAATATTTTTGACAAAGGCAATAAAATTTTACCTAAAAACTTGATTTCTTCTGAAACACCGATAAAATACTAATTTCATAATAAGTTTAATAATACATCGTAATATTCAACTAACTAAATTAGTTATTTAGTTAGTAATCGTTGACTCTGTTTTGATTTGGAGTAATATAAAGTGATAATATAATAATTAGTAGTATTTATTTAATACTGCTAAAGCAGTAGTTGGTAGTCGGGTGGCAAAAGCTTACTTTGCGCCCGCTATGCATGCACGGAAAGTCGAGTTTATCGCGCATGTAGGACAAAAAAACTTACGGCTGTAAAAGTTTGTGTAGCTTTCCATGATTGACCAAGTGCTTCCGTTGAAGTGTCTTTTATATTACTCACAAGAACAATGATTGAACTAAAAAAATCATGTTCATTGTTAGCAATTTCATTAGCTGATTCATCCAGTACAGTTTTAAAATCTGTTATTGGATCCCCAACAGCCTAGAGTGCAAATTAAACCGAAATTAATAAACTAAATAAAAAAACTGTAATTAAACAAAAAGTCTTTAAATATTATTTCATTTAATTTCTAAAGCAATTAGGTCCAACAATTTATTTCTATAAATATTGCCACAAAATAGTTTTCCTGTACTTTTGATAAAATTTTTTATCATTTCTCTGACTTTTTCGTGATTTTCCTGAAATGTAATCTTATTTCACATATTTAATAATATTTTATTTTTACATGATATCAAAAATTTCATTAATTAATAAATATTATTATTGGTGTAATTAAAAACAAATATTCGAAAATCAGCATTCACTGCCTTGATTAGTTAGAGAGAATAATTTTAATTAATTGATTAAAATATAGACACGTTTGCGAAATAGGAATATTAATTTAAAATAATACTTACGTAAAAAATACCAAAAGCGCACAGAACATAAAGCAAAATAAACTTCATGATTTCACTTATCCAAATGAAATGTTTCACACTAACTGCAATTTTAACATAAATTGTATCTTATTCGGTCGTCTGGTGGGGACTATGGGAATGACATTAAAAAGCGCTTGAGTGGGGATAAGTCAGCGTAGGCAGAGGGTTAATAAATGATGATCTCGGTTCACTTTATCTGCTTATACTTTTTTAATTTTTAAATTACCAGATTACGTACGCGGTTTTATTAAATAATTACATTATATAACCGCCATTTGTTTCACAACATTTCAAAAAAAGAAAAAAAAGACCTACTTGAGTTAAAACTTGCTATTCTTTAATGTATTAATTATACAAAAAAATAAATGCTACAACCATTTGGGTCGCTTTAATAAATCATGGAGCGATTAAAATTATAAAATACGTGTATGTGGGAAAGTCAGATACTTTTAGTTATTTTTTCTTTCTATTTTTTATTAGACCGCGAGAGACTTTTGTTATTATCGAAAACCAGTAAGATATGTTAGGTACATAAAAAAAATCTTAATTTTTAATTAACTCCATAAAAATTTCAATATTTTGTATTTCCATAAGAAAAATCTTATGTTAAACCAATTATTTATTTAGGCCTCTTATAATAAAAAATAATAAAAATAAAATAAAAAAAAATAGAATTTTGGAATTAAAAATATTTAAGATTATGTATTTATAATTTCAGGCTTCTCAACTGTCGTCATGTCCAAAAAAGTTGGATATGAGTAGAGGTGGATTATGCAGAATTCCGAACAGCGTCGTGGCTTTTCCGGCTATCGAGGAGCTTATGCTGGGTCAAAATCAATTGTCCAATATTAATAGCAACTTAAATTTACTCCAAAGGCAAGTGAAGAAAGTCACGTTAGAAACTAAATTTAAATATTTTCTCTTTAAATATCAATTTTAGAATTTTTCTACTAAAACAATTTTAAACTGAAGAACAAATTTTATTTCATTCAAATACATAATCTATTAATCTAATAACAAATAAATAACCTAGTAATATGAGACAAATATACTTTTATTTATTTTTTTGACGGTATAGAGAAGAGGAGAATGCATTTATCGCATGCCCAGGAAGATCCCACTTCATTGGGGTATGTCGGGCTCAGCATAAAATACAAGGATAAAAAAATAAACCCTGCATGCCTGCCGTCTTACCCTAATGTGTGCTGTAGTTGTGAAGATCATTTTTTAAATTAAACTTACTTTTTTATTTTAAAACAATGCAAAATTTGAATAATTTAAGTTTTTAAACCTTTTTAAATAATCATTTCACTAAAAAAAATTTAAATAATTTTTGAAAACTTTCTGGTAACTTCCAGGAAGTTTCTATGGAAAGCTTCTAGGAAGTTACCAGGAAGTTTCCATGGAAAGCTTCTAACCTTCGGACATTATTGTATTTCCTGGAAATTTCCAGGAAGTTATACTAAGGGTAACTTCTGAAGGTTGCTACGGGAAACTTCCTGAAAGTTTTTGTGCTATTTGGGTTCTGATTCCACTGGGTTTCGAACCTTATATCCACCTACGGAACTACCTAGTGCCTTCAGACTTTGTAGATGAATGGTCCCATGTGGTCGCTTGCGCGACTCTCCCACGATGCTCTTGTTCTGGCCTATTTCCTCCTTGTCCTTGACAAAGCCTTCTTTGATTCCTCGAGGGAAGTTTTGAAGACTTTGCATCCTCCTGATCCGGCGACATGCTTTTTACAATCTGCTCGCTTATGGCACCTATCTACTGCTTGGCAATCTCTACCTATATGGCCATAGTCAAGGCACCTATGACACCTTGTAACCATAGTTCATCTTCTTCTTATCTAGCAGGAGACGATCCTAATCTTTATGTGCCCGATTTTCTCCAGCTTATCAGCGTCTTCCTGACTTGTGACCACGACAGCGAGCTTAAGGGCATCCGGGAAAAATTGTCCCCAAAAAGTGTTTTCCCGCCTCTCGTCTCACTTCTCAGTAGTTAGAGATATCTCGTTCTGATTTATTAGGATAATTAGAGGAATTCGTGCTGATAAAGAATGTTCTAAAAATTTGCAAGTAATTTTTGAAATAAATATTGAAAAACGTAATTATAAAAGTTGAATTTTTGGCGAAAGTGGGGGACAATATGGCGGCGAGCACACAAACAAGTGGATCTATGTGTCGGTGGTCAATTCTCAGGTGGCGCCAATTATCGGTAGTGGCCGCGACTTGAACTACGAAAATGTCTCCAACCTCAAATTACTTCATTTTCAATCGTAAATAAAATAATTTCCTCGCAAAATTATTGCAAAAACGGAGAGGACCGCTCCTCAGTGAGTCTTCTTCTATCACCTTTGCAAATATGAACCTCTTTGCAAATATTTTATCCTCTTAAAATGAGACGGTGATATCAAACCGTTAACAACCCCATTTTTCCGTATGTTTAAATCATTTTTTAAAATAATTATTTATCAAAATTTTGCAAAATTTCGAGAGGGCCGCTAGTCCTAAAGCATTCATCTATATTAACCAAAAATTCCCAACTCAAAATATTATTTTCTTTTTAAATGAGAGCGCGAGCACGAAAACATTATTTTTGCGGATGCCCTTAATATACTTTCATTTAAGTCAAATTATATTTGGTTTAAATGAAATTTTTCTCTAGATGTGTACATATTAACTTAAAATTATATATTTGTGTCAAATAAAAATGATTTCAATAAAAACTTAAAGTATTTGATATAAGTAAATATTTATTTAATAATAAGCAAGTAATCGATTATAATATATAACGTTATAAATATAAAGTTAGTTATAATAAATAATATTATAAGGAATACAAAACTAAAATTATTTATAAATTTAATTGCAATAGTTGCCCAGCTACGTATTGTTATTATATAAAATTTATTTCAATTAAACTTGTCAAAATTCTAAATTAATTGTAAATTTAACTAATCTTTTTAAAATATTTACGGGAATTTCCAAGCTACAATATTTAAAACTGAAATTATTTTTGTTAAATAGGTATATTTTTTCACGTGAATTAATAATTAAATAATTTTAATGTAAAATCTTTTTAAATTTAATTCTTACTAAAATTTAGAATTTTGTAATTCTTTTCAAATTTTTTTGGAATTTTTAAAGAAAATTATGTTCAAAACTTTAATAATTGTTTTAAAAATTAAAATAAATAAATAATAAACAAATAATAATAATAATAAATATCAATATATTATTACAGTTTATTAACAATTTAAATTTTCAAAGACAAGCAATTTAAAAATCATTTGAAATTTAAATATTTTAAAAATTCATATTGTAACGCTCCTAATATTTAGTTAGTATTTACAACTTTATCCGAAATTCTTTTCTTTTTACATCAATTCTTGTTAGAAATTTTTACGAGAATTTAATTATTTAAAAAAAATAATTGATTATTTTTCAAAATAAAATTTTTTTTATAATATTTCAGCAAAAGTTTTGAAAAATATCATTGAATTCATACAAAGATTATTCTTTGAAAAAATTTAATCATTTTTTAATTGAATTGAATAATTAAATAAAATTTTTAAAAATTATTCCATTTTTCAAGGAATCATTTAAAACTGTAGAGTTAAAAAATAAATGAAATCCTTCGATGAGTTTTATTCTTGTGAAGAATTATATTAGTCCAGTCGCCCTTGGAAAAAAGTGGTCACTTGAGATTTTATAAGCTGCGCGATATAAACAATTTTGAAGGTGCTGAAAAATAGTTTTTTGACGACCGTTCTTTCCCATCAAATCATAGGGGAAAAAGTTGTTATTAAAAGTTAAAGAGCTCGGAAATATCTGTAAAATGATGGATTTTTTAATAAATTCCTGAACCTTGTTCATAAAAGAATTCGTAAAAAAGATTCCTTTGAAGCTGCTCTAATACCTGCTCTAAATTCGTAAAAGTTGTCATAACATTGAAGCAAATTGATGAATTTCGATCATTTTTTTTTTTAAACTGGGCTAATTTTTTCTCAGGAATTTGAATCTGCAATTTATTTTTTCAAAAATTTATAAATAATTTTAAAAAAATTAATAAATAAAAAAAACTTTTTTTTCTTTTTTTGAAAAAAATTCATTTTATTTACACTATATTGAATCCACAGTCAGCAGTCAGGTATCAATTTTGGCACAAACAAACACAGAGCGACTGGACTATATTATACGATTGAAAATAAGTTAATTCTTATAAACAAAAGTTTAACAAAATTTTCAAAAAAAATTTATTTCTTTCGGAGTGAATGTTATAAAAGAAATTGAGGGGCTGGATGCTATAATGTGTTACGCGCCATGTTAAGTGAATGGCGCGTAACACATTATAGCATCCAGCCCCTCAATTGTAAATAATTAATTTCTTTCAGAAAAATTTTATGAGAATTGCATTTTTAATAATTAAATTTCTGTAAAAATTGTATTATGTTTGAGAGTGATTTTAACGTTTCACAAATAAAATTGCTTTTTGCAATAAAATTTTACTTGTCACTTGTCAATTTTTATTTGAACCAAGCAAAATTTTATTTAAACCAAATATATTTATTTGTGTTAAATCAACGTATATTAATCTCAGAGCCAACCAGACTTTTTAATTTGTTACAAAAAAAATTTTATTAGACATAAATAAAATTTTTTATTTGCTATCTTTTTTTAAATGACATTTTTTGGTCCAGCAGGTTTCCAAAACTTAATACAATTTGCCTGGAAAGGAATAATCTGCAAAAAATACCATGGGAATTGCTGCAGTTACAAAATTTGAACTTTCTCAATCTATCGGACAACAAAATCGAAAATGTGCCACCAGAAATTCGTGAACTTGTTAAGTAAGTAAAAAAATATTTACCGTTATAGTGACAAATTTTACTACATAATAGTCAGAAGAAAAAATAATAGTAGAAAATTTATTTTCATTAGAGAATTTTAAAGGTTTTTTTCGTTGTGACTTTTTCTCATAATGTAAGAGAGAAAGAGAGTGGATTTGAAATGTGGCCGCAAACCTTTAAAAAGATAAGTGTAAGTAGTAAAATATGGATCCTAAATGTATTAATAATTTAGTATAATTTAAAATCCGAAAAATTATCTGCACCCGGAAATGGAAAATGGCAAAAAATAGTATTAAAAATCAGAAGATGAGCGTATCATTATCTATTTTTCATTTTTCGCATCGAAAATTTAACTCGTCTAAAATATAGTTCAACTTTAAAAAAAATTCCAATCATTAAATTTTCAAGCACGTAGAAGATTTATAAAGTATTTATAGCCATAATAATTTCTTCTTATTCTCATAGAATTTCATTGAGACAGATGAAATTATGCTCCAGAAGAGAAGTTTACAATTTAAAGCCTATCTCATATCGCGTACACGAGCCGGCATATAGCCCCATTGAGTACAATTCAACTCTCGAGTTATACGTTTGAATTACTAAGACATTATATTATACAGTGTTATAAATTTTATTTCATTCATTATTGTCAAATAGAGATAATTATTTTTAGGGTAAAACATTTTTTTATTTACTTCTTTTTTTTAAATTCAAAATTTCGGCTAAGTAACATATTTATTTGTTTAAATTACAATTTTTATGCATCACAAATCAAATATATTTTAAGAAATTAAAATAATTTAGTAGACACAAACTTTTTTCTGGGTGTACACAAAGTAAAAAGATTTATTTAATTCAAAAACAACAAGAATTTTTATTTGTGTCGAAAAAATTGTTATTTCAAATAAATAAATCATTCTGTAGTAATCGATTATTCGAATCAACAAAATTTTTTTTACTGTAAAAATAAAAATATACGCAGTTAAATTGAATTTTATTTTTTATTACAGGTACCTACCTAATTTTCTGTAAATTTAAGAGAGTTATTTACTAATCCCTTACAATTATTTTCAAAATATTTAATAAAATATTCTTTCTAAAATGCCAATAAAATTCTTTTCAAATTCTACTATTTATTTCAAAAAGATTTTTTTTAAATTCAATTATTATTTCTAATAAAATGATACTTTAGAAAATTACAATACTATTCATTAAGAATGCAATTATATTTATTAAAATTTTAGTAAACATAAATGTTTTAAAAATTTCAATAAAATTCTTAGACAATTCAATTCTTTCTAATAAAATTTTAGGGAAATTTCAATTGTCCCGCAAAAGTTTTAATAAAATTTTTTCAAAATTCAATTATTTTTAATAGAATTCTAAGAAATTTGAAATGTGTCAATAATTTTAATAAAATTCTTAAACAATTAAATTATTTCTAATGATTATTTAATTAAAATTTCAACAAAATGCTTCTTCAATTTAAATATTTTTAATAAAATTTTAGAAAATTTCAATAAAATTCTTCTAAAATTGAATTATTTTCAATAGAGTTTTTAAAAAATCAAATTTTTTTAAAATGTCAATAAAATTCTAGGTTATTCTAATAAAATTTATTCAAAATTTTTATCTTTCAATAAATTTTCAATTATTTGTTTACATGAACTTTATTATCTGTGAAAACAATAATTAAAATATTTTAAATTCCCATTTTTTAAGGTATTTGTCGCGTAACTGGTCAGTCTCAAAAGTTTGTATTAGACGACTGTACTTATGAAACGATTAGCAGACGAGCCGTAGTATTTAACCAGCTTTGTTGTCACGTTTACGAATTCACCTCTCCTTTAAAATAAACTCATGCTTTCCCTATACCGCACATGTTAAAGATCGAAACTTTGATTTCACTTTTTGAGACTTGCAGACGGTAAATTTTATTTTAAAAGGCCTTATTTTGTAGACAAATATCCAAAGAATAATTAAGTCAAATTTTAAACAAATATGTCGAAAATGAATCTACGCGACAAATACCTTAAGAACTTCATAAAAAACTTTTCCAATCTTTAAGATTAAAAAAGAAATTCATTAAAAAATATAAGCTTTAAGATTGAAACATTTTTAAATTCAATTATTTCTGAAAATGATAATATATAATATTTTTTTTCCTTACACCCAGAGAAAAATCTTATTTAAACCAAATATATTTTATTTAACTTAAATAAACGTATTTTTGTCTGACAACCAACTAGACTTTTTATTTAAACCAAATAAAATTTATTTGGAACAAATAAAAAGTTTAGTTGGTTCTGAGACAAATATACCATTTCTCTCAATATTATAATTCTTTATTTTATATTTTTTTTCATTGCGTATTTAGTTTTTCAAGTAAAAAAAAATTCATAAAGAATTCAAGTTTTTCAAGATTTTGAAAAGAAGTTTTGGACATAAAAAAAAAATTTGTTTGAAAATAATAATCTCAAGCACGCAAATAAAATATTTATTTGAACTAAATAAAATTTATTTGAACTAAAATAAAATTAATTGGAGCAAAATAAATCAAATTTATTTAAACAAAATAAATTATATGCGAGGCAAATAAATACAATCTATTCAAAATAAATATATAGATAATTTACTTGAAATAAATAAATTAATTTCGTCTGAGTAAAATATATCTTTCTTTTCTCGGTGTGTAAGTAAAATTACAAGTAGACTATCGATGAACAGTGATGCACAAGTACGCGAAAAGTCGTGTAATTACAGCGGCTATTATCAAGAGTTTCGAAAATTACTTTCCAGTTGAAAACGACCAAGTCTCAAAGAAGGAACTACGGTGTAAGAACACCGATATATAGCATATTTCTCTTTTACCTTCGTTTCTTCTCAAACTCCAAATGCAAAGAATTCTTCAAACATATATTCAACGTTTTAAAAAAAATCCACGCGTCAATACTTTCTGCAAAAAAAAAATTTCTGTCCTTTTCCATCGCTTCAAGATATGAAAAAAATATACATACAAAGTCACGTAAATAAAGGAAAAACGTTTTTTGAATAAATTTATTTCATTATTATTATTATTATTATTATTATTATTATTATTATTATTCAAAGCAGCTAAAAAATCGATATTTTCGAAGAAAGGCAGATGATAAAATATTTTTAATAAATTGTGAAAATATTAAAAAAAGAAAGTATCAATTTTTTTTACAATCAACAATCTTCATCGCAGTCAGAATTATTTAGATGCAAAAAAATGTTTTTCACCTTTTTTTCTTGAACTTTTAAATACGTGACTAAAGTTACGTGAGCTTCGACTTGGTCAAGACTTGTCTTGTATATATATATATATATATATTGAGTTTTTAGAACGCGTGCCGTTAATTAAAGAAGGAAAGTGCCGATTCTCCGTTCCGATTTTATCCGATCGCACATCCGTAATTTTCTATTGAGCCAAACGGAAGTCCCCCCCCCCCTCTACCCTCAAGGTAATCTGCTTTTATACGATTGGATTTTTAACTCTAATCCTTTTCTTTTTATTATCTTCATAATTATATAGATATATACGATTATTCGATCTTTTTATAATGCGTCAAAAACCTCTGAAGCCTTTTTTCATATTGTTACGTGTGCTTTAAAAAATCTTTTTAAATTAAATCAACAATCCTAATCGTTAAATTAAAATTAAATACGAATATTTGAGTTAGCCAATCAGAAATTATAGGCGAATATTTAAGAAAATGTAATTTGCTTTACACAAAATTAGGCTTTCAAATTTCAATTACTATACCCAGAAAAAAATTTTATTTAAACCCAATATACACTTTCTTGAATTTTGAATGTTGAATAGTCAAATTCTGAATGTTGAATGTTAATAGTTAAATGTTGAATATTAAATCTTGTTAAATGGTATTTGCTTCAAATACTCAAATTATTGTTTCAATTTTAATTGATTTAAAATTTAAATAAAAACTATTTGATTCAAAAAATCTTTCTTTGTCAATAGACAAGTTATCGGTTATTTTAATCAACTGAATTTTATTTCAGTCTAAAAATTTACAAATTTATTTATTAATTAAATAGAAAAAAATAAAAAAGCAAGTTTAAAATTAACTACAATCTTATCTAAAAGTTTTGAAAAAATCATTAAAAACGAAAATGCATTTTTAAAATAATATTCTGAAAAGCGAAATATCAAAGAAAGTTGCTCTGACTCGGGGACACTTTTTATACATCTTAATCAAAGAAACTGTTTTTACAGCGCACTCTTTAAAATAATTTTTTTTACAACTCTATTTCACTGCAAAACTTAGTGCGGCGAATGGTTTATATAAATTATTTCTACATGGTTATTACATAAATAAAAATTATATATTTCAGCTAATTGGTAATATTCAATTAAATACTCAAATTAAATATTAAATTTACGAAAATATTTACATATAAAAAGTTGGCATAAAATTTTTTTTTGTTTTTTTCCTCAACCCACTTAAAAATAAAATAATTAAATAAAATCAAAACCCACTTCCAGAGAAAAAATTTAATTAAACAAAATATATTTTATTTGAGTTTAAAGCATACGTATCTCAGAGCCAAGTAGACTATTTATTCAATTCAAATAAATTGTATTTAATACAAATCAATAAATATTTGGTTATGAATAAATTCTGATTTCAAACAAATCAATAATTAAGCAGTTAGTACATTATTTACAGGGATCGCAGTGAATAATTTATGTAATATGAGGTGCAAAATGAGAATTTTAATTTTTAAAAAAGGGATTTACTATAAAATGAGAGAATTTTTTATATTATATTATTATTATATTATTACTTTCGCTTATAAATTTTAGGAAACAAATTACAATGTATATTTACTAACAAAATAAACATGACGTAGGAAACATGTTTAACGAAAAACATGTTTTTTAATCGAATTCCTAGAAAAACGTAATTATATTCTTAAAATTTTTATTGAAATTCGTCGAAAGAATTCAATTATTTAGAAATTTTTAGATAAAATTATGGCTATTGAATTTTAGAAAACATTCAAGTATTTAATAAATAATTTAATGTTGTATTTAAATAATTGAATTCTCGTATAATTTTCTAATAAAAATTGAATTAAAAATGAATTTCAGTTAAAATTTTGGATAATGATTCAATATTGAAAACAATATAACGTAAATTTTTAGAAATAATTGAATTTTGAAAAGGTTTCAAATTAAAATCTTTGACAATATAAATGTTTCATATTTTTAACTAACAATTCAGTGGAATTAATTTTTTTAGACTGCTTAATTGTGGATTTTTTATTAAAATTATTTCAAGTTTTTATTTTCTAATTCATGAAAGAAGAATTGACGAATAACTGAAATTTCGTAAAATTGAATTGTAAATAAATTTAAAAATTATGAAAGAACTTGTTAAAAAATTATATATGGTTTAAATAAAATTTTTCTCTGGGCGAAGCCACTAATTGTATACTAATTTTCTAACTAAGATTTGAAATATGAATTTACTCAGTAAACAAATTAATTCCAAGACAAAAAATATTAGACCATACAAATAGCTTATTAAAGTGAATTTAGAATTAAAATCCATTTATTGTCAAAGTAGATTTAATTTCGTATTATAAAGAATTAAGGAACTATGAATATTGCCGAACATTTTAAGATTCAATATGGAGACGTTATTCTCCACCTGCGAACGACAAAGTCACTACTAGATGGCAGTTCAATTTCCAGGAAACCAGATTCCATGCCATCTAGTGATGACCTTGGCATTCTGAAGTAGTGAAATTAATCAACATTTTTTGAGAAAAATTTCTTTCCATTAAAAGAATGTTATTGTGAGAATAATTTAATTTTCCACTAACAAAAATTCTTTCAAATCTTATAAAAAATTTGATTAGGACTTCTAGTTGTGTTTGAATAAATAAGAAATTTTTTTATTTCAGTCAAGAAATTATTGTGTTTTTCATTCATGATGCTTTTTTCGAACACAATTCTCATTATTAGTAAATAAAATGTTAAATAAAATGATATGTATATTATTTAAAGGTTTTAATTTCAGAAAATCTTATAACACTTTTGGTACTATTTTTCATTTCCAAATTCAGCCCGAGGGTTTAAGATAGTTCTCCGGCTGCTAATCTTGTAAAAATTGATTTTTGATAGATTTTCTTTAAATTTTGAGAAGATACTTCTTCGGGTGTCCCTTAAATGTGGTAAAAATTTCAAAACCCTTTGCGAGATATTGTGATTGACATTTTTTATTTTTAATATAATCGCATATATAAAAGTGAAAGTTTGAACTTGAATAACTCCAAATTTAACATCGCAAAAGGTTTTAAAATTTTTACAAGATTGAAAGGGCACCCAAAGAAACATTTTCTCAAAATTTGCAAAAAATCTATCGAAAATCAATTTTTTCAAGAGTAGCAGCCGGAGAACTACACCTTAAATGAATTTTTTCTCTGGGTGTAGGGGGAAATCGGTAAAAATTAACGCGAGTAAGTGAAATAACTGCCAACGTTACCAAAAAAGGGGAAAAGGAGCAACATAAATACAAAATAAAGTGGGAAGACTTAAAAATTTGGTTTAAAATTCAAAAAGGCGTTAATAGAGGAACGATTGAAACTGTATCAATACTGTAATTTACGTACACACAGTTCTACTTAAATACAGATGATTTATTAATCCGCTTTGCAAGTTTGAGAGAAATAAGTTTTCGCTCTCGAGCATTGGTGCGTTACCTCGAGGAGTTTCTGAGTTGAGTTTTGAGAGGGAAGGAGGAGGAGGAGTGCAGATTACCACCCGTAAACCACCGGTAACTGGTAGATTGTTACCGGTAACCCCGGGCCGGTCGTATAGCCGACACGGCACATTATGCGGTCTCGCTTTATACTCATCGCTAGAAGGTAATTTCTTTTGGTTACATCAGAGTGGTCTGCCAACCCATCCTTGGTCGTCTACCTCCCTCTCTCTTTTTCAAAAGCAACACCAACAAACTGGACTTGTTAGCTTCTTCAGTGCAACAATGAACACTTACTCGAATGTACCTCTTTTTTTTAACAGTCAAATTAATTAAACATCATTAGTTTTCAAATCACAAATCTCGACATTGTCAACAATCATTCTCGAACTCTTGTCTTTTCTACTTTTATTTAAAAAAAAAACAATGTGTTGTTCCTGTGAACAATGTATTTCCCTTTCAAGTGAAATTCGATTATAATTTTATTATGCAACCTGATTACGAATTCTCAAATTCCAAATTGTGAATTATCAAACTAAAATTGTTAATTTATGCTTCAAAATCAGTGTTACGATGTGTGTATCTCAGTGAGAAAAATAGTGAAACGATAAATGGAAGAATAGTGTGTAAAACAATCGGATTATTCCATATTCACTAAATGAATCCACTACAGAAGAGTTTTTTAGATAAAGGTAACTTTACACATCTTTTCGGCGGATATCAAATTGAACCAAAAAACGAATTAAAGTTTTGATTCGTTTTTTGTCTCCATAATTTTTTGCGGATTTGAAATTGAGATATAAAACGAAGCAAAAGTGCTTGATATTCGCAGAAAAACTTCGTCTATACTAGCAAATTAAATTGATCCGAACGCATCTAATAATTATAAATAAAAATCTTCACTAATTTTTTTAAAATTTTTTGAATTGAATTGAATCGAATTGAATTGAATTGAATTGAATTGAATTGAATTGAATTGATCTCGAATTTCGAAAAGAGAAAAGAGCGGAGAATAAAGGGAAAACGATTCATCATGAGAAAAATAATAAATTAGCGCAAGTAAACAGTATGAATGGAGATAAAATAGAATGTCGTAAAAAAGAAGAAAATTGCTAGTTACAATCCCACTAGGTAAAGTGATAAAAAAGGGTTTTAATATCTTATTTTATTTGACGAAACGGCTATTTGAGTCGACTAATAAGGCACGGATATATTTACACTGGAAACTATTGTGAAAATTTCAAATCAAAAGAATAAAAGGAAAAATAAAAAGATATTTTCTAAAAATCATAATCCAACAACAAATCTGGCATATACGAATAACACTTATAATTTATGCTGTATTGAAACAAAGGAATGACATACCCCAGTTAATACTCTTCTTTATCTAAATCTTGAAATCAAATAAAACTTAACGCATAGTGCGTTTGAGTTCTTCAACCCGTTAACCCAGAATTATTCTGTGTGTTGGTTAAAAACCAAAATCTATGAGTGTATTGTCGAAAATTAACAACAACAAAAACAAGTGGATATTCTTTGAATTTTTACGAATGGACATTTATATAATTTTTTGCAAGTTGTTTCAATCCAAGTATAAGCGAAATTTTACTTATTAAAAGTTATCAATCGCTCTCTCATTCAATAAAAACGTACGTACACTTTTAATAAATAATTTTTTTTTTACTTATTTTGTGTGAAATTTCGTTCTCAGACAGGAAAAAATTCCTGCTACCCTCAAAATTTAGGTCAATTTTAAGGGCAGTTTTGACCTACTGGTGAAAAGAGGACCACAAACGTCTGTTACATTACGTCGAAATCTGTATGTAACTTTACAGTCTTCTTTTACCTACATGTCATAAACGGCCAAATAATGGCCCTTACTTTATGTCAAAATTTATGTCAGATTTGATTTATTGTTAAAGCTGCAAGTAAAAAGGGTCCTAATAATGCCTTTGATGATACGGCAAAATCTATGCCAAATTTAACCAATTTTTTACCTTTAGGTATATAGAAGCATCTATAAGGGCACCATAAGACCATAGTCATGTCCGTTATAATTTACTCTAACTTATGACTATGCGTTCATATTAAGAGAACATGATTTGAAAATTAAAATAAATATAAGAAATAGTTTGAGGGTTGGCGCGCGAAATATACTATAATAATATACTGCTTTGAGCATTTTCTACTCATTTTGTTATTTATATTTCTATATGTTTAATTAAAAACTTAAAAAAAGGAAGTAAATTTAAAAAATAATTTTTTTTAATGCATTTTTCACTTGAAATTCGAAAAAATTTAATTAATTTCTATTTTTTAGGAATATTTTTTGCTTTCTAATAGAGAATATTGTTAATACTTACAATCAAGTCAAACTTTTAGACTTCTCCCATTACCCTACAAAATTGAAAAACAACACTTAATAATAAAATTTAGCATACTGGTCAACAAGGAATAAAGTTCTACAAAAGTATAAAAACATAAAATATTTTTTTTAAATGCATGCCAGGTAACAAAATTTGTCTGACCAAATGGCCATTTCGATCACAATAATCACAAAATTTCAGTTAATTGAACTGCAAGTGATAATAACTATTACCCCACGATCCCGCGAGAAATATTACTCTATATTAAAAAAATAAAGTTAAATTTTATACACGGAAATAAATAAAGTTAAGTTTTATTTAAAAACAATTAATTCTTAGAAATAATAGAATTGAGTGAGTGGCCCTGAGACGCTCACTGCTCAATGAATGGTATATTAGTGCTTGCGCTCCAAACGAAGAGCCGGTTCTAGAATCCAGCTCCTCAATTACAAAAGGCTTTAAATTAAAATTTTTAAAAATTTCAATTACTGTAGAAAAGTTAATAATTAAATATTTCTTTAGAAAATTATTCAAGTTTCACATACTTTTATTTGGAATTCTGGAGAAAATAAAATTTCTAAGAAATTTGAAAAATATTGTTTGAAAACATGTTAAATTTCTAACAAAATTTTTTTATAGAATGAGCAAATTAATTTAGACTTTGAATAACTTGAATGAACAATCATTAAATTTGTTAAAAAATTATGTTTCAAATAAAATTTATGTCCAATTGGAAACAAATCTATTTGATTCAAATGAACAATTTTATTACTTACATATCTATTATCAAAATAATTATTTACTTGCATAAAATAATTTGTATTCAAATCAAATAAATTGAATTTAAACAAATTAATTTTATTAAAATTTTTGAAACAAGTGAAAGTTGCAAAAATTTTATTTAAAAATAATTGGAATTTTTTAAAATTTTACCTTAATTGGTTAAATTACATTAATTCTCTAAAATTCTATTAAGATTTACGTGTTTATCGAGAAAGTTGAAAAAAGCCTGAATTTAATTTTGCCATAGAAATTGAAAGTATCTATTAAAGTATTCATTAAAGACAGTAAAAGTTGGCGATCAACTTGAGGTTACAATAGTTCGAACACGCAGGATTTCATTATAATTCAGACGTTCCTCGCTTAAGTGCGCATCCTGTGGGTGGTTCACCAGGTTTAGCTTCAATGATTTGATTTCTTTAAGTTGATTACTGGTTATACTCAACATGCCGGAGTTATTGAAATATAAAACATTAAAATTCAAAAACACAAGAAAATTTAAACATGAAATGAAATTATATAATGTCTATCCCTCACATCAAATTAATAATAACAATAATAATAATAGAAATTATTATCAGTCTCCATCACTCACTCATAAAATTTAATAATTTAAAATAAAAATTGAAAATAATAAAATATATTTTATATCACTATAAAAAAATAATTTCCTATTTAAATAACCAATTACTTGTCTTTGTGAAATAAATTTTATTTAAATCAAATAAATGATATTTAAACTATTATTTTACACCCAGAGAAAAATTCTAATTACACTAAATATATTTAATTTTAGTTCAATAAACGTATATTTATTTCACAACTAACTAGACTTTTTATTTTTTTTTTAATATAAATTTTATTCGGCATAAATAAAACATGTATAATTGAGAAAAATAGAATTTTATTTATACACAATAAAATTTATTTGAAACATATAAAAAGTCTAGTTATTTCTGAGTCAAATATATCTTTCCCAGAGTATAATTTTAATATTTCAAGCAAATACCATTTAATTGCCTTCAGTAAAAATGATTTAATTCAAGTAAATATTTTTTTTAATGAAAAACATTTTTTTCAGATACAACTAAACTTTTTATTTGTTTCAAATAAACGTTTTATTTATGTTGAATAAAATTTTTATTTAAAACAAATAAATAACCTAGTTGGTTCTGAGACAAATATTCTTTCATTTAACTCAAATAAATAATATTTGTTTTAAATAAAACATTTTTCATGGGTATAAAAATATAATATATTTTTTATATTAAATAAAATTACTAATTACTTAAAAATAAAATTCCTTATTGCAAATAATTATAATTCAGAAGAATATTGAGAATGTATTTTATTTTTCAGTTTGAAAGAGTTAAATCTTGATCGCAATGAGATCAAAGAACTGCCAGAAGAAGTGGGAGAACTGCGACACTTGAAAATAATTTCACTGGCTGGAAATTCAATCAGCAATCTTCCGAGGTTTTTGAAAATGCGAGCTCTCGCAATCACGGTACGTTTCTTTCAGATAATTTAATTACAATCACTTAGAAAACCATAAAAATTCATTATAATTATTAATCGTTATTAATTACAATGACAAAAAAATTATTTCATTTAATAACCTATTATTTGTCTTTATAAAACAAACATTTACTTGAATCAGACAATTTTTAATTAAGTTTGATTTTCCTTGAATTATTATTTTCTGCAAAGAAAAGAAAAATGCCCATTTATACAAGAACAAAATTATTAATTTTTTCAGCATAATTATTACATTATTATATTAAAATAAATCAATATAATAATTATAAATAAAAGATGGCTAAAAAAATATTTTTGGATTAGTTTACGACCCAGCTTTCGCCGGGTGCAGAAAAAATTGTCTTATAGACTCATCATTTGTTCCCCTCCACAGAAATCTTTAGTAAAAGGCGAAAGATTTATTCGTATTTTGAAGGGAAACCACACGGAAAAATGTTTGGACTATCGTCTGAACTATGCGTAGTAATATAATTACATCTTAACCTGCAGATAACAGATTTGTCACTTTTGGGTTTGATGTTTTGTAAAATCTTAGTAATTGTTTTCTCTTATGCGTGGGTACATATGTTGTACCAAATTAAAAACAACATACGCTCAATACATATTTTAACTGCAAATATGAAAACTGATTAAATAATACAAAATTAATATTTTATTAAGCAATTAATTCGAACATAAAATTCAGGTTAAAAAAATTAATTCAGTCTTTGAAATTATTAAAAATGGACTTCATTAAAGGTTACTAAAAATTTTGTAAATTACAATTTTTATTTTACAAAAAATCTAAATATGGTTATTTATTATAGATTTTTTGTATATATTAATATTTTTATTACAAAAAGATTAAAAAATTTTGTATTTTTTTAACAAAAATAATGTTATTGAAAATTAGATTAGCTTTTATAATTTAAAATATATAATTTTTGAAAAATTAATAACGTGTTTATTATAAATAAATTGTAGTAATTATATAGTTTTGCATATTATACTATTGTCCTATATTAGTCTTCCATTTTTGACGGAAGCTCTTTTAAAAAATTTCTTGAAAAATATAAAATTGTATATTATTGCGTTATATAAAGTGGAATTAAGTAAAAAAATAATTAGAATAATTTTTAATTACCTTTAATACTTAAACGAAACCTTAAAAAATTAGGAAAATTGTTTAAATTTATACAATTTATCTTTTAAAGTTTGCAATTTCAAGTACTCTGCACAATTTGTCGAAACACTGTTATTATTATAAAATTTATATATTTTTATTCATCTTTAATGTTTAATATATTTCAACAGATTCTTTTTCATCAATTTAAGGAAGTCATTTCATACATATTTGCAATATAAATAAATTTTAACACTCAACATTTTTAATAAGATTTATTTGAAATTAAATTATTCTTAAATACCAAATGGATAACAGTAATATAACATTTCATGATGCCAGGAATGATAAATATTAAACTATAAACCGTAACGAGGTACAAGATAGTGGGTTTTATTTTTAACAACAAACAGTAATGGGGCTATCTTGGGTAAATCAGTATACTTAAGTACTCTATTTTCGATGCTATTTTCGTTTATTCGCTATTTTTCATGTTTAAGACTAAATAATTGTTTCATCAAGTGTTAGAGAATGAACCATGTGACCCATTTTTAAAGCTTGCTTAGTAACAATAGTTTTTAACAAGTTTTTTGTGCAAGAAGTTGATTCTGCAGTAGATTTTAATGATCGATGAAATGACTCGAAACGCATACCCTAAAATTTGAAAACCGGCCCATGAGTTAACAAAATTTCCGGATAATGTGTTAAATTATGGAACTTTGGTTTTAATTTACCATACAATTTAACGTAACCATCATTTAAATTTTTAATAATATATTCCAATGTTCATCTGATTGTTTAATTAAATCGCCTATAATTAATCCAAAGTATCGGACAAGACAAAGCATTTCTGATGCAGAGAAATACATATTAAGTTTCTTTTTGCCTTGTTTGACTTTAATTAACGGGGGCCTGTTTGAGTTTTCTAATCCAAAATCAAAATTCCTGACTATATCATTTAGATTCTCTAAGGTGAAGTATTTTTTTTTCAAAATTAAATATATATAATATACCGCCTCATACATATTTACACACGCCTTCCAAAAAATCATGCATCAGATCAACTAAAATATTTTCTGTAACATGAAATCCACGGATTTTATTAAAAACGCAAGATTCTTTAATACCAGTTTTTTCTTCGTCATGTACTGCAGTATCTTTTTCGTTATTACTTTTATTTTGGAGTTTAGATCTATCTTCACTTGTAAATTTAGCGTAATCGTCAGAAGAAATTGTACAAATTCTACAGCAATATTTAGCGACAAATGATTCAACAAAACCCAGTATTCCATATAATCCCAAGTTATCACCTAGAATCAAAACTACTTGAAATTTGACTCGCTTCGTTACATTTCCAATAGTTATTGTAATTCCTTCTTCCCATAAAAAGTTTAATTCATTAATCAGAGTTTTAAAAACGTTTTCATTGGTACTTTCTTTTTTTTTCTGAAGAATAAAATAGGGTTGAAAAAATTATACTTTGCAAGCGACTAGCTATATGGGGAGGTACACAAGCGATAGTAACATAAACGGCACCTAATTTATTCACACCACGGTGACTTCCTAATGGATTACCTAATTCCAGATCATCAAAAAATATGTAGAGGGGAAAAATTGTGTCAGCAAGAGAATTTAACGCATATTTTTTTCCAAAAATCACCCTGAATTATGTTTGTAATAATTTTAGTTTCTTTCGACAGATTTTTAACGTATTCTGTTATACTATTAAATATGCCAGGTATTTCAAGAAAAAGATTTAGACTATATCGAAGGGGAATGTGAATACCATACATTAAATTCGATGTTAAAGTCTCTTCATTTTCGACAATTGTTGTTGTGAATGTTTTGCCAATTGGAAATTAATGAAAATCAGGAAAAAGGCCTCTCCTTTTTAAAATTAAAAAGCGTTTCACTTCAGTGTCAACAGCGTCAAAAACATTAGTGTATCTTTCGAAACAATTGTTTATCTTATCAAGAGAGATCGATGAAATATTATCGTTTTGAAGTATATCTAATAGGTCCTTTTTTAAAGATGGTATGTAAGCATTTTTAATGAAAGTTTTAAGATAATCAATAACATCTTGCACAATTTTCCTTGGAAGTCCTGGATCGCCATAAAGTGCCAAAATAAATCCCAAAATGTGATTCAGTATAAAAATATAATCCATTTTTCTTTTCAATTTAAAATTGAAATTAAATTTCAACAATCAACACGACAGCTTGCAGAAGTTATTGGATTTTTTTAAAATCTGAAATAAATTTTATCACAAAGGAATTAACTTTTTTGAAAAATAATTATAAATCGCTTGATCAAAGAATGACCACACAGAAGCACAGAATGGTGATCGTATTTTCAAAGCTATAAAGCATTTATAACAGTCTTCAATTGCTTGGGTACAATTCACGTATACGTATTTTTCGTTATTTAACGAAATGTCAAATTGAGCATTGTCTAATTGGCCAACGCAAATTACATACGGGAGAACTTCGA
Source organism: Leptopilina myrica (nomen nudum) (assembly GCA_032872475.1). Taxonomy (NCBI): domain Eukaryota; kingdom Metazoa; phylum Arthropoda; class Insecta; order Hymenoptera; family Figitidae; genus Leptopilina; species Leptopilina myrica (nomen nudum). The sequence continues at coordinate 14,212,497 of CM065467.1, forward strand.
CATTACGCTTTGTCAACCATTCTTCGAAATCTTTTTGAGCTTCTTCTAAATTATGTGCTTCCTTAACATGTAAAATAAAACAATTTGAGATTTCTTCTTTAGTTACTTTTTCTTCTTTTTTACTCAAAACTGTTCTTAAGCTCAGAGGTAACAGAAAAAAGGCAAGGATGTCATTGTGAATACCTTAAAAAAATTCAATATTATTTTTAATATTCTTTTAAATATCTAATACAATTTCAAAGCATTTTACGACTATCAAGTAGACTTATTATGCTTTAATTTTTTTTAATCTAGCTTCACTTATATTTTTCAATTTTATTTGTTTTTAAACAATTTTATTTATTTTATTAATTTTATATTTAAAATGTTTATTATTTGTCAATTTTAATATTTAAATCTATGGCATTGATAATCCAAGTCATACCAGCCTTGATTAAATCCTCGTGTTCAATAAGAAATTCCTTAATTTGCAAAATTCTTGACTGCTTGCAATTAAGAAGAATTTTTTTTGCTAGTTCAGGCCATTTAGTAGAAAACAATGTTGATAATTCCGGAATTATCTTTTTTGGTATTAAACTGGTGTTAGCGTATTTTTCAATAATTTTTTGAAAATCTGCTTCCAACTATCATTAATAAAAAAGTACAATTAGTATACTGTTAAAAAACAAATTTTATTAATTATCAAGGAAGTATATATTTCATTTAAAAGGTTAAATGTTTTAAAACAAAAAATTAAAACAGTAGATTATTAAACAGTATAATATTTTTACTAATAGGATCCCATGAGGTGAGCACAAATTCAAAAAACTTCTGAAGTATTTTTTAAGTGTCAATTTATTTTTTTTGTTCTCTTTATGGGATAGTAAAGAAATGCGCTTTTAATGTGTCTTGTCCCATAATTTTAATTTTGTTGCCAATGTACAATTTGGTACATTCACGTCAGTTGTACAGTTTAAAAAATCTTCTTCATTATAAGTTGATTTTTCCTGAATTGGCTTATTTCCGATCAAAAGTGTTCCAGCAGTTCTTAGATCTTTCCTCACTAGTTTATAATAATTATAAAGACCTCTTGCGCTTAAATTCTCATTACTCTCTCCTTTAGAATGCGGAATATAAAACAAATTTATATCTTTTGTTGGGAATAATTGGTGAATTTCTTATGCTAGCTCCAAAAATCGAGAAGGTTTTATCCTAGAAACAGTTTTTTCATTAAATATTGTTATAAAGACTTTTAATATTTTCATAATGAAATGCGAAATTCTATGTTAAAAGAATGCTTATAAAAATCGTCATGATTTTATTATTTAATAATAATAGTAATAAAATAAAAATTAATAATAAATATAAATATTTAGATAAATAAAAAATATTATAAACATATTTCATCTTCTAATCTTACTTGTAATTTATTGGGTCTTTCTTCAGTTCATTATAAATAATTAAATTTTTAAGTCTACCCTGATCTAAAGCTTTAGAATTTTTATACACCCCAAGAATAGTCTGACCCTCCAAAGTAGAATTTAATAATTGGAAGAGATCATTCTTTACAAAATCTAAAATAGACGTTAAAATTTGTGAAATTTGTAGGTAATCAAAAAATTTAACAGAGTTTTAATTATAGTAATGAACTACCTGATAAAGTAACCTCTAAAGTGGTCACTACACTATTTGTAATACCAACATTCTCTTCAGAATTAACAGTAGTAAATAATATTTCGCCTGTATTTTGTGCCTGAAGAATTTTATCCGTCTCAGATTCATCAATGTAATCAACTTCCATTTCTTCTATTATCAAATCTGTATAGTCATACATTAATGCTTTATTTATTAATTGATTTAAAATCGACAAGAATTAGACTACAAAAGTAAAATAATTACAATATTATATATTTTTCTTAAAAAAACATGTGTATAAATTAATCCAAGTTTTATTTATTAATTTTTTTTAGAATGTCATTTAGAAATTTTCAACATTTACTAAAAATACTTACCTTTGTAAAATGGATTTGTTTTTTTAAACCTATTGTATAAAAAGTTACATTGCTTCGCGGGCAATATACGTACCAAACAGAACATCGAAAGTCCTAAAGTGACGTTTCCATAACTGTCTTCTGTTTTATGCAACGAGAGTACTAATAAATGCAAATAATACACAAAACATTTTTCCGTGCAGAGTAATAATATGAGGCTCGCCAGCCCTTTAAATATAGTTTTTAACCACTGAATTTGTATTCGAAAAAAATATGCTCGAGCGTCTTCTATCTGAGATGATCGAAACTAACGAACGCGCTCAACTTTGTATACGCATGCGCTTCAATTTAAAGGGATAAACTCGAGTATAAAGCCTGCAAACAAAGCACTTGCACCGTGTATCTATAATTATAGTGAGAACATGCGTTTTCACTTCAAGGACAAATAAACACCAGAGCGTGTATACATATACGGAGAAAATTTGTTCCTTATATTTTACCGAATTCTTCAGTAAAGTTGGGATATAGTGGCATAACAGTAATTTTTAATAATTTTTAAATTATTTCTTCAGGAATAATATTCAAAATTTAATGTCATATCTTTATTCCTTACAAGCTAGTACTGTAAAAGTTAAAACAAAATTGAAACTGAACGTTTAATAAAAATTAAATAAAATTTTAACTTTTCTTTTGAATACCTCCTTGATGGTCACTAACGTTTCAGGAACAGTTCGGTAAAACTTTCTTGACTTGACTCGAGTGTTAGTTTTCAGGAACAGTTCGGTAAAACTTCCTTGACTTGCCTTAATTGTTAGTTTTCAGGATTGAAATATACCTTTTTAAATCCCCCGTAGTAAAAAAAACTTTGACGTTAATAGTTAGTTGTTTCTAACCTATTTGTACTGATTAACTAATAATTAATAATTTCATTTATAGCAGAAACCGCTTCTGAAACGAAATTAAATAGAAAATTACTTTCGTTTTAGTTCTTAAATAATCCAAAAACAAAAGTATTTGAAACTATTAAGTTTCATGTCAACTCGAAACAAAAGATTAAAAAACATAATAATTTAGTGACAATCACAGAAAAATTGTTTCCGCATACTTATCTAACAAGAGCAACGTAAGTAATTAATGTAACTTGCGTAACCAGAGTAAATTACGTAGTTATAGTAATTTACATAATTACAGTAAGTTACGTATGTTACGTAACCAGAGTTACTACAATAACTTACGTAATTTATCAATTTCACGTAACTTACGTATGTAATTTACGTAAAAGATCAAACTTACATAAGTCACGTAACTAGAATAAGTTACTATAGTTACGAAATTTACTCTGGTTGCGTAACTTACATTAATTACTTAAGTTGCTCTAGTTACGTAAGTCAGGGAAAATAATTTTTTGTGTTTGACACTAGATAGATTATTATTTTAATCTTTTTTGATAAAAATTTGGAAATAATAAGAATTTTAATAAACTATTGTTTTATTACATAAAATAAAAATTTAAACATTTTTCTTTACAACAATAAAAACATAATTTGAAACTATTTCATAAATTGACCTTAAATATAGTTAGAAATTATTCAGTAACATGGATTTAATATAGATGATTCTTTTATTTTATACAACTATTGTTTATTAATTTGAATCTTTCTTACAAGCGGTGAAATAAAATTGAGATTCATATATAAGAACAGTTGAAACTTTCTGAAGCAATAATGTAAAGCGTGCGATGTATGTATTAATGTATGCGTTTAGAATGTACTGTAGGCAGGTGTAATGAATAAGTATTTGTTCGTGAATAATTGTAGGGGGTTTAGGTAGTATGATTAAAGTCGGTAAAGAGTCAGAATTCCTGAAAGGAGCCACCCACAACTTTTTAATTTTTCTTTTCGTACTAATGTGGTAATTTTAATAGTATTTTATATAAGAAATCATACTACCAAAGGATTTTGCAAAAAAAAATTTTTTGTTTATGTTATTACTTTTATAAATAGTAAAATTCTTTGTAGAAATTCAATTATTATCAATATGTTTTTAATAAAATTGAAAAATAAAATTTTCAAAAAAGAAACTGAACTTTTTTTCTTTCTTTGAAGAAACATTTTTACTATATGATTAAATTAAATTAAATTATCAATTATATTGATAATAATTGAATTTCTACAAAGAATTTTACTATTTATAAAAGTAATAGAATCCTTCCGAAGAATGCTATTATTTATGAAAATAATTCAATTCTTGCGAAGAATTTTATTATAATTTTTGACAATAATAAACAGTAATAATCATTTATTTGAACTTTCAGAAATTTTAAATTATAAAAATTTAAGAGAAATTCAATAATAAAACCGCTGCCAAGTTATATATATTTTTGTTATAGTTTTAGTATTATCATTTCATTCGTTTTCGTAAATCTCGTTGTGTTCATTTCATAAACACTTTGTTTCCTCATATAGATGTTAATAATAATAAAGTATAAATTTTGAACAATTATTCTCAATTGCTGTAATATTTGTTTCTCTTTATGTAATAATTCGACATGAAAAAAAATTTCCTTTACAATTTCTGTTTTTTAAAATACCAATAACTTCTTTATTTCTAATCGAACTAGCTTCAAAAAAAGGGCAATCGAAGCGTTTTTTAATGCTCTACAAGTTAGTAACTATAGTTTCAAAGTTATTTCTACATTTTTCAACAAAATTTTCAAAAAAGTCTTATTTTCCAAAATTGTTTATTTTTAAAAGTTTAATATCTCCGGTGAATATGGACGAAAAATATTCATTGTGGGCTCAAAAGATGCGTCTAAAAAAACTCTACAAAATTATAGAAAAACATTTATAGGTGTCCTAACATTTTTTTAATGTTATGGGCAAAGAACGTTTTTTTTAAAAGATTAAAAATCCAAAAGCTCTTCATAATTTGGATATATTTATGAAAATGTGATGTTTACACACACACACACACACACACGGAATGACATTTTTTTAAAATGTCATTTTTGAACTCCTGAGGTCAAATAATATAAAGATATGTTAAAAATTCGAACCTAAAAAATATTGATATTACAATACTTCCTCTATATGAGGAAGCAATTATATAATTATTGAATAATAATATAAATTTAAAGAAGCAAAAAATTAATTTAAAACTTTAAGAGGAATTTTATATTTTTTAAATAAAATTATAATTGCGGTTACTAACTTCTCTTGCTTATTTTCGAAAAATTTAAATAAAATTCTTTAAAATCATTCAATTATTTTTAATAAAATGTAAAGAAATTTTAAATCGAGAATTTTTAATTATTTGTTTATAAAAATTCAATTTTCTTGGAACAATAGAATTCAAAAATTTCAAAAATATTATTTTTTCGAATTTTCAAAAAACTTGTCGAATATTCAATTTTTTTAAAACATTAATTTTAAGTGTGTATTTATTTTTAAATTAACTAATGAAAATTTTAATTATTAATCTTCGTACTAAGAAACATGAATACATTAGAATGAGACTTTTTATACTTATTTAATTATTTATCAATTATTGTTAAGAAGTTTCTAAGAAAGTTCTTTAACAAATTTCATTATTTCCAGTTGAATTTCACAAAATTGGTATTAATTTGTTAATTTAAAAAAAAATTTATTTGCACACTCTATTTGAATCAGTAACCGATTTTTACTATAAAATTAATTATTTTTAATTAATTTAAATTTAAAGAACAGTATTAAAGTCTATAGAAAAACAAATAAAATGTTCAAAACCCAGGAGATAATAGTATATTGTGCATCTAGGGAGGAAAATAGAAGATTTCCACGAGTGTGGATTTTGCAGTTGGAGGCGTAGCGAGTGCTGCGATCGAAGACGAGAACTATAAACACACGAGTGAAAATCATTTTCCTCCCGCGGTACTACCACTTTTGGACGACAGGGAGGTAAAGTACTTTTCTCTCTCTGCTATGACGTCACGGGGAGGTAAAGTATACTTTTTTCTTCCCGTTATGACGTCACAGGGAGGTAAAGTAACATTCCCTCCCTCTCGTTTGAAAAGAGATACTTTCCACCCTCTACACAGGTAAGAAATGATGTACTTTCCGTGCGTGTGTTAGAAAAAGAAGTTTTTTTTATCCTTGCATTTTGTACGCTGAGCCCGACATACCCCAGTGCAAGTGTGAGCTTCCTAGACATGCAATAATTGCATTTTTTTCCCTCTTCTCTCCCGTAAAAAAAATAATAATAATTATAATATTAAAAAAAAAATAATAATAAGAAAATATTTTTTCGAATTTGTCATTAAATCCTTTTTAATTTTCCAGGATGTCCTCTCAAAAGGAGACCATGGAAAAATGCACAAGGAGGAGAAAAACAATCATAATAATCTTCAAAAAATAAACTTACGTAATAATCATCTTAAAGGAAGTATCATACTCGGCAATTATGGTGTAAGTGTTATCCATATTCATCACATTCACTTCTTTCATACTATTTATATTCAACATGAACATTCTCATTATAAAAATTTAATTAAAAAATCTCTCATTTAAAACTTGTATAATTAATCTAATATCAAAATTGCATCATTTTTTCTTTTCAGAATTTAACACACTTGGACGTAAGTGAAAACAGCATCGAAAAGCTTGACATCAGTGCTTTGCAAGAATTACGAAGCGTTCGATGTGCTAGAAATTCTCTAACCGAATTAACAGTTTGCGGTCGAAATTTGGTCTCACTTATAGCCGGAAATAATAGTAAGATCTTTGTTTTCTATTTTTACTGTTGCCAAAATTGCCACATATTCGTGAAAATTAATTAATTTAATAAATGAAAATAAAAAATAGAAACAATTTTTCAATAAAACACTCTTTTACAGAACTCAAAAAATTAACAATCGAACCAACGCCAACGATTCTTGAACACTTGGATGTTTCTTAGTGAGTACTGTCAATTTTTTTTTCGCTTATAATTCATGTTATTTTTGAGCAATTGTCTTTTAAGTAACAATTAATTTCTTCAAAATTAACGTAGGTACTGGAAGTTAGCCATGAATTTAAGTATGAAAACAAAGGATTTTTATTTTCTTTATCTTTCTTTCTATATTTGAAAAGCAGGAAAGAAAGTCTTTAATTTACTTAAGAATTTCAAAAATGAATTTACAAGAGTTTTTGAAGTTTTTTCTTGTGTTAATAGCAATTCACTGGATTCCCTGCCTGAATGGACACCAGAACTGCCAGTGTTACGTGCACTGTTTGCATCCCATAACGCCTTGACAGCTTTGCCAGACAGATTATTGTCTCAACCTTCAAGACTCGAAGTACTACATTTACCTCACAATAGATTACAGGCACTTCCTCCACCGAGAAGGCCTTTGAATATTGTTCACTTAACTCTACAGGGAAATGCTCTAACAGCGTTACCGACAAGTTTCTTTGTAAATACCGAAAAGTAAGCCACATTCTTATATACAAAAAATATTTTTAAAAAGAAAAGAAACTGCCAAAGTAGAGCCGTCTTCAAGTTTTGAAAGTGCAACCAAATAAGGATTAAATATCCTCATGTGGTTCCACATTTGAACTTTTATGTGTTTTATGTATTTATTTGGTAACTTTTTTAGATATCTGATACTAGAAGCTACTTTTTTCTTTATTTTCTCAAAAATTTTAGTGAAATTCTTTGAAACGATTTAATAATTCTCAAATAATTTTTTAAATTCATGGCTGCAATTTAATGATTTTCAATATCTAAAATTTAAATAAAATTTCATTAAGAATTCAATTATTTAAAAAAATTAATGTTAATAGAATTAATTGCAAAAACTCCAATTTTTACAGACATTTAATTATTTAAAATATAATTTTCATCAAATTCTTGAAAAGAAATTAATTATTTAAAACTTCTTTACCAAATTCTTCAAAATAATTCAATTATGAAAATTTGAAGCCATTGTAGACATTAATTGGATTAAAAATGACAATTCTATATTAGATTTAGTGAGCAAAGTACTTTTTTACTGTTATTAGCCTTTCAAGTTATTTCAATAAAAACTGCTTTTCTAATAAAAAATTCATTTTTTTATAAAAAATTAAATATTTTAGATTATCAAGCATCAAATAACCAACAAGTTTTTCTATTTTACAAGTAAAAATGTTTCGTGCAATAAAATAAATACAATTCTGTAATTACATTATACTAAAAGGGAACGTATATTTTGCGGTGTGATTTATGAAAAAAATCCAAAAAGGTAAAATTAAATTAAGCTAAGCTCCTCAAAATAATAACTACTATGTCGGATTCAATAAGGCGGACAATTATTTGATAATTTGAATTAAGCTTTTCAAAATGATTACTCGGGAGTTTTTGAGGTTGTCGAGTACGATTTCGAGGTCTCTTATTTCTTTCTAATAATATCGTAATCATTTTGATAAGCTTAGTTCAAATTATTAAAAATTTGTCCGCCATATTGAATTTGACATTCTCAATTCATGAAAACTGACCCTGGATTCGTAATCAGCGACCTTGAAAACCACATAGTAGTTATTATATGGGGAGATTAGCTTAATTTAAGGATTGTCACCTGTAAATTAAGGAAATAAGAGAAACTTATAAAAATTTTAGTTTGTTCTTTAGTTTATTTTAGAAACATATGATTTTTTGGGGGTTTTTACCACATAGTTTTTTCTTAAAAAAATAAAATAAACTTGAAATTTAACATGGGCTCTTATGGAAGCTTAGATAAATCTTAAAAAAAGTATTAAGGAAATGAGAGAAAAATCTGTGATTTTGTGTACAGATAGATAATATCAAGAATTTAAAACTGGGAGAATTTAGAAAAAAGTTTACCACAGATTGAATTAATGAATAATTATTTAAACTTTAGTTTTCAAATCAAGCATAAAAACATGAAAATGTGGTAACATCGTAACAACACATATCCTTAAAAAAATAAAAATTTGATTTGTACATTTGAAATTAATAATATTAGTTATTAATATGTTCATAATTATATCCCCCACAGCACCAAAACTTTCTTAAAAATTTATTAAATATTTATTTGCAATTTTTAATGAAAGTTGTGTAAAGATTAAAATATCCCACTTGAATAAATGTGCAGGAAAATTTCGCTCTAAATATTTATTCAAGTGGGACATTTAAATCTTTACACGATTTTCAGTTCGTTCGATATCTATAAATTGAGGGACCCGATCAAATAACTTGACCGACGCTCGGAGATACGCGCTACTGCCAGTCGGATAACAGTAAGCGCTTCTGGGCCTGTCACTGCTACCCGACTGGCATTAGCGCGTGTCTCCTAGCGTCGGTCGAGTTATTTGATTGGGACCCTCAATTGAACTACGTTGCCTTGTCCTCCAGATCAATTATGTAGTTGCTTAATGAATAGGCTAAAAAATTGCGATTTATGTGAATTACTTTATTTCGTTTGTTCCAAGGTTTCCGTTAGAAACTAAGCACAGATGATATTGGTCTGCTGAATAATGATACATTGTTTCTCTTGCAAAAGTTCCACCATAGTTGGATCCCACGATTGTATTGATTACGTGTACTTGTAACCATTGACGATAGCATCGCTTCTAAGGCCTCCTCTGAAACTCCCTTTAATTTGAAACCTTCCCTGATAATTGAATAGCCGTCAGGGTAATACTTTTCGCAAGCGGATGGATCTTCCTATCAGGACAAACAAGTAGATTATCATTAGGCTCAAACATTACCCAGACAGAACCGTTTTTTCCAGAAGTTAACAGGAAGATATTCGAGACAAGTTCGGAAGTTATCTTTGTTAACTTCCAGTTAACTTCCCTGCACCTCTAAATGTCCTACCTAATTATGTTAACTTCCTAAAAAACGGAGCTGTCTGGGTATTGGCTGTGTCACTTGGAGTGTCCGCAAAATTGGGTACCATGGCTGTGATGGCCAAAGGGGGATCATGTGTAATCACACTGAAAAAAAAGTTCTGGTTGGAATTACCAGAAATCCAAGTTTTAACTAGAATTTCGTGTTAAATATACCCTAACCAGAACTTTTCTGGTTAGGTTAACCAGAATTCTAGTTAATATAACCAGAATTCTGGTTGTTTTAACTAGAATATTGTGTTAAATACACCCTAACCAGAACTTTTTTTTCAGTGCAGGGTCAGGCTTAGCCAAACGGATCGGTTAAATTAAAAAAAAAATTTTCAATAAAATATCTCTTATTCTCATCTTTATGTGATAAAAATAATGTCATAAAAAATTTTAAGCAAAAAAAATTTTTTTGTTATAGTTATTAATAATTATAGTTTTTAACAATATTAAATGAAAATATTTTTTTCTTGAGTTTTTTTAAACCGATTTTAAAAACCAAATTGGCGTTTTTATCGTCTTGAAGCGTAGAATTTAAAAATATATTTTGTTTAAAAAAATTTTTATTTTTTATTGTTTTTTAAATTATTTATTTATAATATTATAATAAAAAACAGTCTTCTTCACGCTATACTCCAAATTAAAAAATACTATTGTATTCTGCATACATTTTTAAATAAGAAACAATTGAGAAAAAAATGGCCCGCTACACTGAAAAAAAGTTCTGGTTAGGGTATATTTAACACGATATTCTAGTTAAATCAACCAGAATTTTGGTTATATTAACTAGAATTCTGGTTAACCTAACCAGAAAAGTTCTGGTTAGGGTATATTTAACACGAAATTCTAGTTAAAACTGGGATTTCTGGTAATTCCAACCAGAACTTTATTTTCGGTATACTAGAAATAATAATATTAAATTATTTTTGTCGCCGTGTAAGCCGTTTTGACGGTGTTCGCTGCGGCTGCGCTGTTTTCGCGCTATAAATCAAGTTTAAATTTGAGGTTCTTTTGTTTTTTCTAATATTTATCTGCGTTTCGATGATTTTTTTATGCAGCGAACACCATAAAAACGGCTTCCACGGCGACAAAAATAATTTAATATTATTATTTCTAGTAGCGGGCCATTTTTTTTTCTCAATTGTTTCTTATTTAAAAATGTATGCAGAATACAATAGTATTTTTTAATTTGGAGTATAGCGTGAAGAAGACTGTTTTTTATTATAATATTATAAATAAATAATTTAAAAAACAATAAAAAATAAAAATTTTTTTAAACAAAATATATTTTTAAATTCTACGCTTCAAGACGATAAAAACGCCAATTTGGTTTTTAAAATCGGTTTAAAAAAACTCAAGAAAAAAATATTTTCATTTAATATTGTTAAAAACTATAATTATTAATAACTATAACAAAAAAATTTTTTTTGCTTAAAATTTTTTATGACATTATTTTTATCACATAAAGATGAGAATAAGAGATATTTTATTGAAAATTTTTTTTTTAATTTAACCGATCCGTTTGGCTAAACCTGACCCATCAGTAATTCAATTATTTTAAAAAATTTTAATTACATTCGTTGTAATAATTATTCAATTATTTTTACCTCTACAATTTTAAATGATTTTTTGAAAAATGAAATTAATCTTAAAAATTTTATTTAAATATTTAATTAAATTAAAAAACAATTGGATTTTTGAAAGAATATTCTTTGTAAGAATTTAATTGTTTTCAAAACTTTTAATAAAGTATTTAAAAAAAAAACTATTTTGAGAACTTATCAATTATTAATCAATCATTTATTTTTATATTAAAAAAATTGAATTCTCGTAGAACTTTCTAACAAGAATTGATTTAAAAATGAAAATAATTATTAAACTTTTGAAGAATTTTATTTAAAATTAAAAAAAATTGACTGAATTTTGAAAGAATCGCAAATGTAATTTTCATTAAGAATTAATTAATTAATTTTCAAAAAGATTTTAGATTGAAATTATTTTAAATATTAATTCCCGTAGAAATATATATATAGGTATAATAAAAATTATTCCAGTTTTGAATTAAAATTTTTTGAAGTTAGTCAGACTACTTTAAATATATTTTTAAAAAGATTAGTTAAATTTACAATTAATTTCAGATTTTATCAAATTTAATTAAAATTATTTTTATACTATAAAGAATTTTATTTTGTCACTTTTAAAAATTATTTTTACATATGGGTGATTCTTCTGAAAGGAACCATTTCACGTGTCTCCAACATGAGACTCAATATTTGCATTAACTTATTATTGAAATTTTGTTGAGTATAAATTTAAAAATAAATTTATCCATAATCTACGAAACATTATTTATCTTTACATAATCTTGTAATGTTAAAATTTAAAGTTTTTCTTAGTAAAAAAATTGATTTAATTTTGTCTTTTAGTTTCGGTTAAATATGATACATATTTTTAATTACTTTTTAATATAATTAAAAAAATTTAAATATAGTCTTAATATATATCAAATTGAAGCTTAGAATCTAACATTTATTTTTCACTTATATTTAGTTTGAATAAAATAAAAGAAATTTTTTAAATATTTAATTAAAAATTACTGACAATGGGAGTAAAAATTCAAATTCATCTCTGAAGCCTCGTTTTTCAGTTAATAACATCATATTTTTAAACTGTTTATTAATTATAAGTAATCTATATATAAATATTTGAAGTTGTAGTCCAAAAAATTTGTTGAATTATGTTTCAATATTTTTAAATTTTATAAAAACGTGAATGTTTTATTTGACAAACTATTCATCTCCAAAGCCTTTTTCATATATGGTAAGAGTTATTGTTTTGTTTTTAATTTTTTTAATAATTATTTTCAAATACCTAACCCTTGAATTATAAAAAAAATGTTTGTGAATCGAATAAAACGAGTTTTTTTAGTCGTCAAATTTAATTTTTCATTAACTACCATCGATATTTTTTCACTACTTTTTTTTAAAGCAATTATCAGAGCAACATGAAATCTAAACGTTCCAGAGATATTCCTAAACATTTATTTAGACTTTTTGCTTCCTCTTAAAGGAAGCCTTCCCAGGCGCGAAAGACCAATGCTGACGATGGATTGAAGCTTTATTGAGCCTTGAACGCCCAGCGTGGGTAATCAAGAGTTGAAGCAGTCTTTAAAACACTGTCACTCAATATTGGTTCAACATTGGAGACCAATGTTCGTCCCATGCTCGATTCAAGACTCGATCAATCTTCGTGTGTGAAGCTTGAATATCCAATCTTTATTCAACCTTGAATCAAGGCTTGAATCAACGATGACACAATATTCACTTTATTTATTACCGTATGCACTAAACAATAATCAATAATTTCATCAATCATTTTTAAATAATATAAAAAATTATCTAAATTAATAAATAATTATTAGATATTAAATAATTTATTAATATTTACATTTAATTTATTATATGTAAATATTAATAAATAATCAAATAATTTAGATAAAAAATTATCTAAATTAATAAATAATTATTAAATAATTAATAATTTATTAATATTAACATTTAATATATTAAATGTAAATATTTAGAAATCATTAAAAAATAAATATTAATAAATAATTATTTAATATTTAATAATTATTGATATTATTATTAAATACTATAATAATTATATAATTATATAATAATATAATATAATAAGTATTATTATTAATTATTATTATTATTTAAAATAATAATACTATAATTATAATATTAAGATAACAGTGGTAAATAAATATTAATAATTATTTAGTGTATAATATTTATATTAATGATATTATATTCCAAATAAAGTTAAATCTTATATTATTTTTTTCTTGCACAGTGTCAAATTATTATTTTTAAAGATCAAGAGATTCGTTTGTCTGAAAAATTTTCAGTGATAAAAAACTTCGAGTGTAAAAATTGTTCATTAGGGTGTAATAAATATTTATGCCAAGTATTTTTACATTAGGATTAACCGTTTAGAAAATATTATCAAAATACTATTTTTTGTCAAACGCGTGTGACCTTGCGACTCAGCGTTGCCAACTCAAGAGTTTAGCGTATGTCTTGAGTTGGCAACGCTGAGTTGCAAGGTCACACGCATTTGACAAAAAATAGTATTTTGATAATATTTTCTAAACGGTTAATCCTAATGTAAAAATACTTGGCATAAATATTTATTACACCCTAATGAACAATTAGGGTGCGGTTTAAATAGGTGCGTTTATAGAGGTGTCGGGTATGCGTCGGGGGGTTCGATCCCACATGCGAGCGAATATTTTTCCGTTTTCGTTTCTAAGCGATATATAAAATAATAAAATTGTGTGTTGTGTTGTGAATAAAAAATGTGAATATGTTTGTAAATAATATTAAAAGTCTGTTAAAAAATCAAGAAAAAAATGTACCGATTAACAAAAAAATTATCTTTTTTTACTAAAATTTTTTTTTTAATGTTACTATTTCAAATGACATTTATTGTTAGTAATAATATATTATTTACATGAAAATAATATATATAATTGTTCTAATAGTATATTGGAATTAAATTTATACACATATATAATATGAATAAAAATAATGTCAATAATATTTATTATTATTATTATTATCAATTGATATTTTCATATTATATTGAATGGGCGCGAGAGTCGCGTAAATTGGGGAACAGTGGAAGCAGCCTTGTTTCAGTCTTGAATTAGGCTTCCGCAGCATTTATTGAAGATTGAACGTCAATCTTCAACAAGGACTGGAGCGCGAGACTTAAATAAATGTTACATTATGGCTAAAATCAACCTTGCTTCCGCCGTCCAGCCAAGGCTTGATCAATATTGACCAATCCTCATCCAAGCTTCAGTAAAGCCTGAATCCAGCGTCAGTTCGCGCCTGGGTTATAGTGATATCGATTTTCGACTTTCTTAGAATTAATTATTTTTACATATTTCCAAGTGTAGTATATATATTTCGTCGAGAGGAACAAATGTCCGGATGTATGTGTGTATGTATGGATGTGTGTGTGTGTATGTGTGTGTGTCACCCGATTCTTGTGAACAAATTTTCTCTTACACGTTTTGACGGATTTTGATAAAATTTTGTAGGTGTATTACGGTCACGAATATCTTGAATCAGACGGATTTTCAAAAATATCTAAAAATAAAAATTTTTTAGCAGTTTTTTAATTTTCGAAAAAAATGAATTTTTTTATTTTTTGAAATAACTTCTTTATTTATGAAAATTTTTATTAATTTTTCTCAGCATTATATTCCTGGCATGAAAACGAATCGATTCATGTATATAAAGTATATATTTTATCAATATTTAAAAAAATAATCGATATTTTTATTTCTAACAAAAAATTCAAATTTCGTAATTTTTCCTTAATACTCTAAAATAATTATTCTATAATAAGAAATTAAGCAATTAGTATATATTTTATTTAAAGAGTTAAATGATCATGAAATGAAAATTTTTTAAAAATTATAATAAAGATATGAAAAGACACAAATTTAGAAATAAAATATGTTTTAAAATTAAATTTATATATGTTTATTTATTTAAATTTCTTTATTGTAATTATTGAAAGTTTATAATTTTTTATTATTTTCTTTCTCCCACTGCTCAATAATACTTAAAAATTCTTCATCTGATTCCGTCAACTCTAAAAAAGTAAATTTATTTAAATTGAATATATTTAAATTAATTTATTTGAATGAATTATTATTAAATTATAATTTTATTTATTATAAATAATTAAATAATTATAATTATATTTATCTATGTTAAACATAGATTTAAAAAATATTTTAAAAAATTTGAAATAAATAGAGGAAGCTAAATGATCATGAAATGAACAACTTGTTATTTTTATACTATATGCTAATCTATAAATGATTTCTTTCAGAATGAAGGTTTTGAACCTCTCCAATAACCGATTGTCAGAATTATCATTTTCTGAACAGGGAAACAAGAATCGTCAGATCTCTCATGCACTGGAAAAATTGTACTTAACCGGAAATTGTCTAACTGATACAGTCCTAGATGCACTTTCGAAATTTCCATTACTGAGAGTTCTGCACATGGCCTATAATGTGCTAGACACTCTTCCTGAAAGGTGAGCCTACCCATAAGACACCAAATGCTTCATTAACAAAAAAATAACAGGCAAATTAATATTATCAAAGTTTTCTTAAACTTCCTTCCTTCCTTCACAGTTTTTCTGCGTATAGCAAATTGAGTTGAAAAACGAATTAAAAGTGTTGCGAAAAATAACAATTTTTTTGTCTTAATTTGATATCCGCAGAAAAACTTTGTTTATGATTTTGTCCTAATTTTAATCCTAAAATTGTAAACAAAAATGAAGTTGATCAAAAATTAATGATTATAATGTTTTTCTAAAAAAGAAAAAAAACAAAATGCTAAAGAAATTTTCAAGCAAACATCAAAGTCTAAAAACTTGTTTCCGGAATATAATGGAATTTAATTTCCAGTTGCATTGCATCTTGGACTGAACTAGAGGAATTAGTTCTATCAGGAAATAGACTACAGTATTTGCCAGACAATGTTTCACACTTGAAGCATTTGCGGGTTCTTCGAGTACACTCTAATCGACTACTCATCTGTCCCACATTTAACAAGACTACATCCTTAAAGGTATAAATTACAGGAGCAAATTCCACCCGTTTAATCACGAAATGGAATTATTGTTCTCAGTCTCAATATTAAGAAAATTTAATTTATTCCCCATTTCTCAGGTATTGGATTTAGCTCACAATCAATTGGATAGAGTAAATTTATCGACGCTAGTACCACCTCAATTACAATTCCTGGATATATCCTGTAACACTCGTCTTCATGTGGATCCACGTCAATTCCAAGTTTACAGATCTCAAAGACCAGTTTCTCTTGTCGATGTATCCGGACAGAATAGACCAAGTTTGCCATCACATCCTCAACAACAAGAAACTTCAACAGGGGATAAAGGTTTTGAACAACCATGGAGACTCGGATTTTCCGAGACTGCCGGAACAAGAGAGAAGTAAATCAAACATCCATTTTTTCTTTGTATATATTATAGAGTTGCCGTCAAAAATTTAATTTTTATTTTCCCTAACTTCTAGAAAAAATTTCCAATTCCAAAAAACTTTTAATTTATAAAAATTATTGAATTCATACGAAAATTTTTCTAAAAAATATTATAAAATATATTTTTGTTGAAAAAATTTAAACAAATTCTTTTTTAATAATATAATTTCTATTAAATTTTTATTATTTATTACAATAATGGAGTGTTTGTAAAGAATATTATCTCAAAACTTTTTTTAATACTTAAATTCATTGAAAAATTTTATTAAAATAGTGGGGTCAGATGGGATAAATAGAAACAGTAGTTATTTTAGTTAAATAAATTTGTTTTAAAATAAATATGGCCTTAAATCTTCAACCTTAGATCACATCCAACAGGTCCTAATTATTTTCCCATATTCCGTTTGTTAATTAGCAGCAGTATATATATATATATATATATATATACTAAAATTTACAATTATTTCTTATTGATACTACAACAAAAATCAACTTTGATTTTTCAATTTTGCAAACTTTAATTAAGGGGAGATTCCACTGATTTTTTTTTTTGAATACCGAAATTATTTTTTTTTAATTTTTGGTTAGTATGATTATCTAAAAATACGGGAAAAATAGTCTGAAGCGATAAGAATAGACTCGCGAGCAGGAGAGTAGGAATAACATCACCTTTCCACCTCGAAAATTCATGTTTTTTCATTAATTACCTAACTGCAATTTGTTTATTTTAAAATTTACATTTTTTCTTTTCGCACCGCTTGAAAGAGTAGTTCTTAAGTAATAAGAAATGTCTACTGTTACATATCAAAGGTTATGTATATAACTTTAAGTTAAATTTTTATATATTTGGTCCTTCAAACTTTAAACGCGTTTTACTCGAAACTACACATTTTCAACTTGTTTACACTCTCATTTTTACAATTTTCAACGAAATAACTTGCAATTTGGACAGCATGTTCCTTGAATGCGTAGTTTTCGTGTAAACTAGGATATTTAAGATCCATTAATATTTATAAAAGTTATAAACAATTTAAGTTGCAAAATTATGGTCGAAAAATTAAAAAGTCTGTCATTTGGTTATTTTTCAATAAATTTTTTTTGTTCTAGTTTACAGGATAGCCATAATCCCCCACAACACCGAAACTTTCCTAAAGATTTATTTGAAATGTTCGATATATTTAATTGCAATATTTATTGAAAGTTGTGTAAAGATTTAAATGTCCCGATTAAATAAATATTTAGCGCGAACCTTTCCTGAACATTTCAATTACATCTTCGCATAATTATAATTATAATTATAATTAGGCGAAAATTTTCAGGAAATGTTCAGGAAAGGTTCGTGCTAGACATTTATTTAATCGAGACATATAAATCTTTACACAACCTTCAATAAATATTGCAATTAAATATATCGAACATTTCAAATAAATCTTTAGGAAATCTTTAGGAAAGTTTCGGTGCTGTGGGGGATGGTATAGATTAAGAAAATTTTTGACTTTTTTATTTTAGATTAATTGTCGCAGAGAAAAAATGTAAACAACTTTTAGAGGGGACCACTTTCGGCAGCCATTTTCTAAGACTCCATTAAAAAAAAAAATAAATAAAAAATGGTTTTTATTACTGTAACACAAGTATTTTATTGTAAAAAAATTTTAACTAACAAATATTTATTTTACTACCTATAAAAAATTTTTTTTAAAAAACCTTAATTTCTGTGGAATCTCCCCTTAAAAATAGGAGACTGTTTCTATTTACCTCTAAAAACTGGAAATTCGTGGTGAATAGAAACATCAGAAATTTCAATAATATTTCTGATAATATAAATGAAAAAATTGTTTCTATTAAACTACAACACTATAATGAGAGAAAATAAGAGAGAATAAGGGAGAATGGGAGAGGAGAAACCTTTATTTGTGTAATGTGTTTCAAATTTTGGCATGGTTTATTTTTAAACTTATATGGGTGATTCTCCTGAAAGGCCTCAGGCCGGGGTGTAATGGATCACTACCCGGGGCGTATTGAATCAGCAATGAAATTATAATTTTGATCATAAAATATTATTTAATATTGTTTGTTTCTATTGTACATTTATAACAAAGAATATTGAAAATGGAACATATTTAATTTAAATTTTAAACATTTTCATGCAATTTTCCAAATTTTAAAAAGTTGTAGTGAAATTAAAATCCATTTCCTTAAAAAATCTATTCTCCAGTTATTTTTTTATAAAAGGTTATCATTGGTACTTATTAATATATAAACTACATGAAATTAAACTTGACAGAATTATTTCATTAATATTTTAAATATAACAGGTTTTTCTTAACCAAATAAGCAATGTGATCCATTACGCCCCGAGGGTGTTTGTTGAAAATTTTTTTTTTTTCAATACCGAAAGTATTAAACAAAAATTGTCAATTGTTCTTTAAGAACAAATGTTTAAAGCTCAAAACCTGATATACAAAATTTTTTTACAAGTTATTTTGAAAAAGATATAACAAAAAAACAAATATTTCAAAAATTTACTTTCGAGCGTCAAAATCACTTTTTCTTCCATATATTTTTAACAATAATAAATGAATAACAATAAAACTTGGTACAAACTTACAGTATGCCAAGTATATTATTTTGATCAAAAATTGAACTGCTAATTGACTAACGGAAAATGGGGAAATACATAGAACCTGTTAGGGGTGATATAAGGTTCAAGGTTTAAGGTCGTATTTATTTTAAAAGATTTTTATTTATTGAATTAGAGAATTTTTCTTAAACAATTTTTTCAACAATTTTTTAATATAATTGAATTACTCCGAATAATTTTAATACATTCGAAAATAATTAAATGTTTTTGCTGAATATTGGTTTATAAAAGTAATTGAATTTTGCTAAGGAATTTTTAAAGACATTGTAAAAACTATTGAATTTCTAGAAAAAATTTAAATATTTGGCCAGATATTTGAATTTTTTCGACGAATTTTAATAAAATTTTAAAAAATTTGTCGAAGAAAACATTTAAACATTTTTTGTCAAATAATAGAATTAAATTTTATTATTGTTTGTGAAAATAATTAAACCTCTTTAAAATATTTTATTATTTTTGAAAATAATAACATTTCGAAGATGAATTTTAATGATTTTTATGGATACTTGAAATAAAATAATTGAATGTCTGCAATGAATTTTATTATTTTTGATAGAATTTCCATAATTATTTGTGACTTCTCAAAAATTCTATTTTTTAGTGCTTTTAATTAAAATTCTTTTTGAAATCCAATGTTTAGAATAACTAATTAAATATACATAAAATGAATTTAACCAATTTTAGAAGAATTTGAATTATTAAACTTTTTCGAAAATCTAAGTTCTTTAAAATTTCTATAATTAAAATCATACAAAATTAAAATTTTCTAAAATTTAAAATCAAAATCTGTTAATGTTAATTTGTTTATGAAAATTAACAACGAAACTATTTTAAAATTGAAGTAATTTTAAAATATTGAAGTGAAATTATTCATTAAATAATTTATGAGCAATAATTTTATGATAATTCTGGAAGAATTAAGGGTCCCGATGGAAGAACTGGGTATAATGTTTCTCAACTAAACATCATGTGTAATATAAATAGAAACTTAAAAGGTCTTCAATCATTATTGTTTACAAACTTTATACAAATTTTAAATGTTTACCAGAAATAAAAATTTAAAACATTTTTTTTAATTTAGAAGTAGAAACTTTTAAGCCTTAAAAAATTATAACCTTTTAATTATGACTTTCAATTAAGTTATCTAAAAGGAAATTATTGTCAGAAATAGAAAAAGTTGAAAGTTTTTTATTAGAATTCGTGGTGGTTTTATAGTATATGAGCTAATTTCACAGACCTCAAAAATAAAAAAATTACTTTTAAAAATAACTAAATATAAATTTTGATTTTCAGACTTTTCGTTTCGCAAGTGCGAATGCCAACCTTTTGCAACGTGGAAGGCCTTTTTGGAATATTCGACGGAGGTTCGAACCAGGAGGCACCGAGTGCTCTACAAGAAATGATTCCACGACTCCTTCTAGAGGAGAGAACTATTAGGGAGACTTCCAACGAATACTTAAAATACACCCTACTATCAGCTCATCGAGAACTGAAAGAAAAGGGCCAAAAGTATGGAATCGACGCTACTTTGTGTCATATAACTAGATTGCCAAACACTCAAGGCTTTCCCAGAACGACAAGAAAATATTCCCTGAAAGTCGCATCATCCGGCGATGCAAAAGCCGTTCTCTGTCGAGCAGCAGGACCTCTAACTCTGGCGAATTCGAAAAAAATCGCAGTCAAAAATCAATTGGGTAATGCGGCGATGTTTCCTCTAATAGTTCCCGATCCAACGGTAGAAGAAGTGATTCTCGAGGACGATGACGAATTTGTTATCATCGCCAATAGACGAGTATGGGAAGTCCTTAGTATTCAGGAAGCTGTCAGGGAGGCTCGAGCCGAAGCCAGTCCTGTTCTAGCAGCGAAACGACTGCAGGACTTGGCTCAAGCTTACGGAGCTGAGGACAATTTGAGTATTGTAGTCGTGAGACTAACAGGTCCCAGGCAAGGCGACTTGGATCAATTGATGCGAGAACTAAGACAGGCCGTTAACAAAAATAGAAATCAGAACGAGAACGTCTGCTCCTGTCCGTGTTGCATTCCACCGACACCGCACAAGCCTCCAGCACCCTGTTGCTGCCATGTCAATAATGAAGGGTACTATCTCAACGGAGTCTTGAAAAACATTGTTAATAGGTACGAGAAAACTTTTTCTGATTCTTATTTATATTAAGAATTAAGTCTTTAATTTTTCTGATTACAATTATATTAGGAATTAAGCCTCTGTCTATACTAACTACTGTTTTGCCTTTGCTGAAAACAATTACCTGTACCGTTGTACATGTAAAAAAATCGATATTTTTTACGATAATTATCATTAATAATCGTGGTACATGCAGAGACCCACCATGCATCCAATCTGACGATTTTTGACCCAATAATCAAAATTTTTATTCCGAATTCTAACAAAAATTTTCTATTTCCATTAGATCTACAAAATCGCA
The DNA here is from genome assembly GCA_032872475.1 of Leptopilina myrica (nomen nudum). NCBI lineage: Eukaryota > Metazoa > Arthropoda > Insecta > Hymenoptera > Figitidae > Leptopilina > Leptopilina myrica (nomen nudum). The sequence goes on from CM065467.1 coordinate 14,234,505, forward strand.
AAACGGCTCGGGGCGCTTCTTCAAAAACTCAAAAACGACAGAACGCGCAGAGAACGAGAGTCCACCATTCGGCGATGATCGCAGTTCCCCAAGTGGACAATCCGATCAGACCAGTGACAGTACCTTCAAATCGCGTAGACCTTCCGGTCGCACCTGGACCGGAAATGCGGCATCGAGAGCTGCAAACAAGGTGCGACAAAATACCGCAGTTCTACAAGAAACCCTTCCCAATAGAAAATCACCAATCAATCCGCCAACGCAAGACGACATCGTGCCCGACAGATCGGGAGCCCTCACCGACGAGCAATTTCGCTGCTGGGAATACATGCTCGAGCAAAACACTCAACTGCTATTCGACAAAGAATTGGACACCCTCACGAGGTCGCCATTGCGAAGAGGTCAGTCTAGATCAACGCCACAACTTGCTGGTAACTTGCCCTTTTTGTCCAAACGATTCGGCAGTGCCAGATCCTTCAATCCTGTTTTACCTCGATCATCAATGGTCAGGTTTGGCAGTGGAAGGAGATTATTAAATGGTGGTCCGAATGCCGCCTATTTTGGTAGTCTACAAAGACTTATGCCGTATAACTTGGAGTATGATTTTGCAGTGATTCAAGAAAGAAGCGGTTTGGACTCCCTCGAACAGGATGCGTCCAGGATGCAACAATATTGGGGGGTTGCCACTACTGAACTCTAATCCTACGGCCAACCGTTCCTTGGGAGAGCTTGTAATTATATGTACACATACTGTTTTGTTTATACTTTTTTATAGCTTTTCTAGTATTTCTTTTCTGTATTATCGCATCGCAGAAGAAATTAATATATTTTCTATAACATTGAAATTTTCTAATATTATCCAAAAAACTGACGAAAGACTGATCGAAAATCAAACGCACTATTAAAATTAAAAATTAGATCCAAGTGAAATCAAATCGAAAATTTCAAAATCACACTGCAAAAATAGGTGTCTTTTTGATATCTTAAAATAAGATGTAAAATATAAGAAATTACACAGAATGTATTAACATTCTGTGTATGTCGACTTGAGTTGAAAAAATTACGCTCACTGTTGATTCCATTGATGGATATAAGTAAACTTAACAAAACTTTAAGGTTACGTTTATTACATAGCTTTATTGCATGTCAGACAATTTTCAGTTTCATAAATACAGGCAAATCTCTATACAGCGGAGAATCGCCAGATAGACGTAGAAGGGATTACATATATATTAGTCAGAGTTGTGAGTGCTATGAAATGCAGGGCCGAAAAGTTCCGAATTGTAATGTTCATACAGATGTTTTTTATTTAAATTATTTACATCATATTTGATTTATAATTTTTGTTTATTTTATGACATATTTTATTTTATAAAAAGTTATAAATAAATTAAAATACAAATCTTAATAATTAAACATAAAAATTTTTTTAAAGTAGAAAAACCAATCAAAATAATTTTTAAAAAAGATTATATTAATTACATTTTATTTTTTTACTGAATATGAAAGACTGTATTATTAGTGTATTTTTTAATAGAGTATAAATTACCATAATTTATATTTCATATTCATATTTAAATATAGAGGTTTGCCTGCATATGATAAATATCCATAGCAAATAAAAAACCTCAAATTTTCACATTTATGTAAGATATTAAAATAAACTGAGACTACTAATTTCAAACTTCTATTTACAATTGAGTATATTTTATTGTAATATATTTTCATAGATTTTAAAAATAATAATGATAATTCGGTATTTTAATTTCAAGATAAGTAGATACCGCATGCATGCGGTACCAAGAGAATAGATATAAGTTTTCAAGTAAATTTTGCTTCTTCCTTGGGGCAGATGCTGACTTTTCGAAAGCATAGAAATAATTTTTTGCATTTTTAATGCAGAACCACCACAGCAATTTGTCAATGCCGCAACGTCCTCAAAATTTTCCCAGTGTAAGATACTTCTTTTTGCAGTGCAGAAATCAATTTTTTAAAAAGAAAAAAATTTCTTTGCCGATAAATATAAATAATAAAATTAAAAAAAGACATACAATGTGTCAAAATAGGTTAACTATAATTACTACAAATTGAAATATATTTTATTCAAACAAAAATATATTTTGATATACTCATACACTAGAATTTTTAGTTTCATTATTTTTTTCCTAATTGCTCAAAGGGGAATGTTAATTTAATACCAAATTCTTCCGAATTCTTACAAGAATTTAGTGACATCAGTTTAAATCTATATAATACTAGTGTCTTTTTTCAAAGATTGTAGATGTGTATAATTTTAATATATTCGAAACGTATGTTATAGAGCAGTGTTATATTAAGATAAGAAAAAAATTTTGTCTGATACAATCATTTTTCGTGCACCAGGAAAAATATATATATTTTTTTTTATTTCTAAACTGAACTGTGTTGTTCATTTCCTTAAAAATTTATTCACTAAATCCTTTTTCATAGTCGTTTCTCAGCGTGGTAATTTTTTTTGTTGCTACATTATTTTTTCATTTGTTACCAAGTGAGCGTTTAGATCGAATAATCCGCTCTCTGGTTGACTGTACGCTTGCAAGCTAGATGTGTGCAAGATTCGAATCGAAGTAGCCAAACATGTTCAGGCAATATTCTATCAATATTGCCTGCAATATTCGCCTTTAATTATTAAAATTACATCTGCTCGGAGAAAAATGGATTATATTTTATATAATCCAAATTTTACTTCTTATGATATTTTTACATTGTATATAGTATAGTTGACCAGAAATATAAAACTGAATATCTAAGTATTACCACTTTCAAATTATTGATCATATTAATTTGGATTATAAGACTTGCATCAATATAATTGGTCTTTACGTTATTTATAAATAAATAAAATTTTGACAAATCAGAACTAACCCATAAATTTAAAAACTTAATTTAATATTTAATTGACTAATAATAAAATTAAAAAAAATTTAAATTTGATGTTGATAATAATTTATTAATTAAATTAATTGACTAATTGATCAATCACTAAACTTATTTTTTCAACATAAATTTATTTATTCGTAAATTTCTGCTAATTTCATTTTTATAAATCTAGAAAACTATTAAAACCATTTAAAAAATTATTATTAAAATTGTTATCAATTAAATAATAACTGAATCAATTCAATTAATAATGCATTCAATTAAATAATAATTTATCATAAATAAATTTATAAACAAATAAATTCTTACTAAACACAAAATTTATACTTTGTAAGTGAATAAAAATACTTTTAAGAAGCTTAAGAAGTTGTCTGGAAAATTTGTTGTGATTGAACTTTTTGACGTGTGCTGCTATTTCAGTTTTCCAGGTTTGTAAAGGACCCCGCACTTTTACTATTGAATTTGGATCTCAGCCAATTTTCATGTAACTTTGCAGATTTGTAAGTTTTGATCTTTCGAACAAAAAATGTATGAGACCATACTCAAAATAATGACCAGTTTTTGAGCTACAGAAGTTAAATGTTAAAAAAATCAAATAATGTGTATTAGTTGTTCAAGAATGTTTTGTTGACAAAAATTAATTGAATTCGCTTGAAACTGGTTACTCGAGAGGTTTTTAGGGTCGCTGATAACGAATATGATGTTGGATTTTCAAAATTCAAAATGGTGATTCCAATATAGCGGACCCATTGTAAGAAAGTCAATTGAATTCGGTTGAAACTGGTTACTCGGGCATGTAAATGTCATTTTCTACAAAAACTTTTTCCCTACAGTCTACAGATGGGCTAACCACGTTATTATTTTCGTTACTAATGACATAAGATCTGCTAGCTGTTTGAGATAAAACATTCAATCGCAGACAATTAGGAAGCTCATTAACTTGTGCTATTTTGTTTGATATTGACATATAGCATTGGAAGCATAATCTGGAATTATCATTTACCTGAAGTGAAAATAAAGGTAAATGAATACAATTGCAAAAAAACTCAACGAAAAGAACAGAGAATTCTCTTTTGGAGCAGAGAATATGACTATTATACTTCGCCTAGAATTGAATACGGTAATATATTGAAAATTACAGCACTCATAGCTTGTCAAAATCATTAAGAAACAAATAAACGTCAACGCTGAGAGAAAAACAAGTGAAGTCAATATCGTAAGAAAACAGCTAAGTTTCACCTCCTTGTGCGAGTCGTCTTGAGATTTTATTTACTTTTTTTCGTTTCATATTTAGATTTGATCTTATTTTGCATTATTTACAATTGCTACTTGTTCTTTCCTAACTATTAAAGTATCTTTCTTTATAGCTACTTTTACCAAGGTAAACTAAAAAACAAAAAATAAATTTTGTGCGCTTTTTTTAACTGTTTTTATATTATTATAGTTGAAACGTTTTTGTGAATAACTTCTAATGCTATTTCTTAGTTTCAAACGAAATAGATCAAGGTAATCAAATGAGGATCCTCATTATTTTTCATTGTAACGATGTGAATTTTCACTCAATTAATTTTTGCCAAAAATTCTGAATCGTCGCGCCATCCGTCGAAAAAGCTCCGAATTGATGGGCCCATTTATCATAGTAATTGAGGAAAGTTAGTGCCGCCGGTTGACCTACTAGTAGGGGCGAAAGTAGGTCGCGCGGCTAGCTCACCGGAAAGGTTGATAGATGGCTGTCGTGCCGGTACGCCTGTACTCTACTACAGCCATGTTTTTTTGAGTTTTTGGACATTTTGTCGTTTGAGTTTTGTGTGTGTGAGAGAGAAGTGGAGCATACAGCTCGTAACTTTTCGAGAAATAAATACGGTGCTACATTGAAAATTCGTGCTATTTTTATTTGTGTTCACCAAGTATTCCCTCACGGATTATTGTGACGCCATCGAGGAAAACGAGCCGAAGCCAGGGAGAACCTTGAAAAAGTTTGCCAAGCCGAGTCGTCGTGGGTAAGTCCGTATACAATCTTATGCCAGTCGTGTCTCGTCGTTGGCTTTTCTGCTGCCAATTTGTTTGGGCAGAATACCCTCTGGGCGATAGAGAAACTCAGAGATTTGAGAGTTTTGGGTTTGTTGGGCCGAGTTGAATAACGTTTATTAATTATCTTAAAATTAATTGGCGCCTGACGGCGAAATTTATTGCATTAAATTTCAATTATATTTTATTAACTTGTTCGAAGATAAATATATTCACATGTAGTACCGCTACTTATTGCCAGGTGACGCCACAGTTTAGAGATGGAAAGAAAAAGCTGTTTTTATCTCTGTCTAGCTATCTCTCTATCTCTCTTCCTTGTCGTTTCCCCCGTTTCCATCCTACCTTCATTCGTTTCTTGGCGCTGGGTGACAACACATCGTTCTTACGACTATTGGAAATCTCCATCATGAGTGAAAAACTAATTAGAGAAAAGTTAGCCTTCACGAGTGTGAGATGAACAAGTGCCTTGGAAATCTAGCAGCATTAGCGGAAAATCCAACAGACGATCAGGAACCTGAAGGTAAATCTCATTTATAAATCTTAGTTTGTTTCAGATTCCTTGTACCCACGCTACACTAAGATATATTCTCTAGGCTGAATTTCAACCCAGAGTTGGAATCAGAGCCATAATTATTATTTAGGCTGACTTCCGATCTAGAATCAGAGGCAATATCCAAGGCAAAAAATAAAACAAATAAGCTTTTATTTCAAAAGAAAATTCTTTTCATTGCAGAAACGTTGACTTGGGGAGATATCAAAATGGCGGACGATAGGAGAAGCGAGGATGACCCGTCCCAATTCAAGGCTGCTGATAACGAGGAGATAGATGAAACGGAGATGTTTATGGGATCAAATCCTTGGGACAAACTGACGATTTCATTGAATTAAAAGAGGAGATAGCCGATCGTATCAAGGCTTGGATTAAAAATGGTCTGCCAAATAAGGAGAAAAAGGAAAATATCTTAAAATCAATTCCGGGGAAGGGTCAAATGGACTTAGAATCCCCAATCCTAAATGATGAGATAGTCGTAGATCTTCATCCAAAATCTTTAGCTCGAGATGAATACTTCAGAGATTACCAGAATCTCACGGGATCTGCCTTATCGGCTGCTTCATCGGTTCTTAATTCAATCATCAATGATGAAGAGGTCGCCTTGGACAGAAACGTCATTTTGAAAAATCTTTCAGCCACAGTAAAATTACTATTGGCAATAAATTTGTTAAACGAAGGAGATTATATGTGCCGATTAGATTAAAAGACGTGTACCTCCTTGTATCTATAAATGACAACGATAAAAAATACCTCAGATTTAAATACAGAGATCAATTATTTCAATTTAACTCGCTTCCTTTTGGCCTGTCATCTGTTCTATACGTTTTTACAAAAATAATCAAACCTATAGCTAATCATCTGAGAAAGTAGGGAATTAGGTTAGTTGTTTATTTAGACGATTTTTTAATCTTCGGCACCTCAAGCAAAGAATGTTATGAAAATACAAATTACACAAATTCCGTATTAGAATCATTAGGTTTCCTTATAAATTGGAAGAAAAGCGAGTTGACCCCCAAAAAAGAATGAAAATTTCTAGGAATGATTTTAAATTCATTCGAGATAACAGTCCAACTACCCGATGAATTGGAAATTGGAAATAACAAAAATAGAAGCGTTACGTCTACATAGAAATAACCCAAACATATTTATAAAATTATCAGTCGAAGCGAAAAAAGAACTTGCTTGGTAGAAATCATATGTGTTGACAGATAGGAATAAAATCTGGTCGAACATATTTGACCTTGAGATTTTTTCGGATGCATCAATGACAGGGTGGGGAGCCATCTGTGGACGGGAAAGAGCTAATGGGTTTTGGAGTAGATCTGAAAGAAATAATCACATAAATTATTTAGAACTTAAAGCTGCTTTCCTTGCTCTAAAATGTTTCGCTTCGAAATGCGTTAATAAGGAAATTCTATTAAGAATCGATAATGTTACAGCTTTAGCATATATAAATAATATGGGGGAAACTAAATTTGAAAATCTAAATAGTATTGCTAAGGAAATTTGGGAATGGTGTAGAAGGAGAAATCTCTGGATTTTTTCAGAATACGTAGCGTCAAAGGAGAACTTTTGCGGATGAGGGCTCGAGAATAAATAATTTGGACACCGAATGGGAACTAGCTTTATATGCTTTTAACGAAATAGTAAAAAGGTTCGGTAAACCCACGATTGATTTGTTTGCTTCCCGTATAAATTCCAAATGCAGTAAATATTGCTCTTGGGAACGAGACCCGGAGGCTTTCGCGATTAATGCCTTAACAATTAATTGGAAAAATGATTATTGGTACGCTTTCCGCCTCTTCACATTAATCACTAGAATATTTAAAAAAATAAGAGACGAAGAATCAAAGGGAATTTTAGTAGTTCTCTTCTGGACCGTACAACCATGGTACGTTATATTACCTGAATTCAGCAGACTTCTTATTTCCAACTTAATATTTTTCAACAAGATTCTAATCTTCTACTTTCACCTTGTAATGAAATTTCTCATCCGCTATCAAGGAGTCTAACCCTGATGTGTGGGGTTGTATCAGGAAGGCGTGCGCAAAAAAGAACCTGGAGGGGAAGGCACAACGGAAATAATGATGACGTCAATTACTACAAATTCGGCTAAACAATACAGTACTGTTCTGAAGTATTGGTGGTACTTTTGCATAGAAAGGTATTAGGATCCCTTGGAAGCTGACGAGCAACAGATTCTTACATGCCTAACAAAAAAGTTCAAGGATGGAGCCTCTTTTGGAACACTAAACACGATGAGATCAGCAATCGCCTTAATGAACGCCAGAGACACTTCGAATAGTTTACTACTTAAACGCTTTTTTAAAGGTATTTTCAAACTAAGACCTTCTAGACCTAGGTACAACTCGACCTAGGATGCATGTATCGTCCTAAAGTTGTTAAGAGATTGGAATCCAAACGAATCTCTGGATTTAAAGAAACTTACCTTAAAAACAGTCATGCTTATCGCCTTGGGTTCAGCCTTTAGAGTCCAAACTATTGCTTCCATCGAGATTGACAAAATTAATATTTTGAAACGAGGCATAGTGATACGTGTAGATAAATTAATTGAAACATCAAGACCAGTTTAAAATCAACCTTATGTATTTTTTCCTTTTTATTTAGAAAAAGAACTATGCGTAGCAGAAACAATATTATGTTATACTCAAGCGACGAAAGATATTAGAGGTGATATCAAAAATTTATTTATTTCTGTTAAAAATTCTTTTAAAGCAGTAGGGACACAGTCAATTAGTAGAAGGATTAAGGAGATAATGAAGGAAGCAGGGGTTGAAGAGGAATTTGAAGCCCATAGTACGAGGCACGCTTTAACCTCTAAAGCATCAAGCAAAGGCTTAGATATAAATATAATTAAGAAAACAGCAGGTTGGTTGAGAAACTCGACAACTTTTGCTAAATTTTATAAAAGGCCAATCAAAGATTTGGATAACACAGAGGCTGTTTTTTCATTAAAAAAAATTTTATTGGTTTATTTTTCTTTTTTACTTTAATATTTAACAAAAGGAGTTGTCATACTTGAATATGTCAATACTGTAAGATTTATCTAAAATATATTAATATTTAATAAGCCTGTACAAAGTTATTTACGAGTCGAACGAATTAAAATTTATTTGAAAAATGATCTTTTATAAACTCTAAACTTCTACATGTAAATATATGCAATATCTTTGAACAAGTTAATGAAATATAATTTATGGTTAAACGAACTTGTGAAGTTTGATCATAATTATATGAATAACTTGTTCGAAGATTGCTCGAGGTAGCACTGTGTCGACTTTTTATTGAGTAATGTGAGAAAAATTTTTTCGTTCGAAATTATTTAAAATATACATCGGATGTATTTATAAGAGTCCAATTTTGTTGGGTATCAAATGATGCCATTAGTTGCGTGCTTTAGAATCACAGAAAAATATGACTAAAATAACTCGCGTCAGTAGTCACCAGTGTGGGAAATTTATGTTTGGAGTTTTCCCATTTACCAAATAAAATCAATAAGGCATCAGAGACTTTCAATAAATGTTTATTAAATAAATTGCCATCTGGCTGACCACCCAACTTCACACTTGTCTTTCGTTTCGAGTACGGATCTACATTGTCCGTCGTCGCTCAATTCATGCACTTACGCTCGCATTCTCATACTCGCGAGAGGGGGAGAAAAAACTAAAGCCCGATTTCCACGTAGGCAAAGACGAACTTTAAGCCTACCGCCACACACTTCCCTCCTAGTGTTAACGATAAACTAACAAAAAAATAATAATTAAATATATTTGATTTAATAACAACTGATTATTTGAACGACGATTGTGATAAAATATAATCTGCTTATTTAATAACGCAAAACCATACACACTGCATACAGTTTATACAACACGTATAATATTTATTTTGATACAATACTTTTCTTTTTGATGTAATACTTTCCTTTTTGGTAAAATATACGTTCACATATTAAATGATATTTTTTTATGTTTTAAAATATTAGGAATAAATTTCTTACGTCTAGTAGGAATCACGGAAGTTGGCTCCACGACTGAAGGTTCAACATGAGTCGAAACTCTTGCTTGTTCGAAAAAGTCGTTTTCTATATTGACTTACTACTTTAGATTGCTCGAAAATATCGAAGGGCTCACCGGATCCCGAAGGAGTCGCCGGACTTTGAGATCTTTACAAAACTGGTAGATCTCTTGATTTAAATTCAATATTCGCAGGAATCGTCAGGGGCAACTCGATTTTATTAATTTCAGAGGGATCACGTGCAGTATAAGCCGGTTTGAGATTTTTAACAGAAATTTGTTTGTAAATCCCGTCGACATCGATTTCATAAACGCGATCGGAAGTTCGATTGATAATTTTGTAAGGTCCGACGTACAGACATTGCAAAGGTTTTTTCAATGCTCTGACAATTCTAACAAAAACATGAGAACAGGTTAACATATCTTTATAAATAAAAACTTTTCGTTGTGATGGTGAGCGACAGGAACCGGTTTAACTTTACACATGTGATTTTTAAATTCATTTAAAAATGAACAAGGCTCAGGAACCAAATTCTCCTGCAACACAAACTCACCCGGTATACGCAACACTTTCCCATAGACAAACTCTGCAGAAGAAGCCCCACAATCCATAACAGCGGTCCTAAGTCCCAAAAGAACTGTGGAAAGAACACGAGTCCAAATCGAATCAGAATGACACATGATTGATGCCTTCAGAGTCCTGTGCCAACGTTCCACCATACCGTTGGGTGCGGGATGATAGGCGGATGACCGGACTCTATAGGAACCTGACAACTGAAGCAAGGCCGAAAACAACCTGGACTCGAATTGTGTGCCCTGATCGATCGTCACCGTTTGGGGCGTTCCAAATCGAGAAATCCATGTATTGACAAATGCGCGAGCAACAGTTATGGCTTCGATGTTTTTAATAGGGACCGCCTCGGGCGAGCGAGAAAAACGGTCTATCATGGTCAAATAATATCGGTACTCTTGATCGACGGGCAAGGTACCAACTATGTCCATATGAATATGATTGAAACGAGATTCAGAACACAAACCGAGCAGGAAAGAGGATGTTGTGTCTCGAAATTTTTGATTTCTGGCAGTCAATGCAAGTTTTACAAAATTAAGACATTTGCTTATGCATTTCAGGCCAAACGTATCGCCCTCGAATGGCTCGATCCATAACACGTGCATTCGGGTGAGACAACGAATGGAACGATTTCATTATTTTTTCTCGAAGAGAACTCGGAATGAAAGGGCGCAAATTGTCACCAGATGTGTCACAGTATAAATCGACATTTTCCGGACCGAAGACGATTTTTTTTAAGCGAATGGACCATTCGGTATTTAAAATTGCTTTCTTTAGACTTTCGTCTATTGTTTGAGCATTAGATAGTTCAACAAGGTCAATTTCAGAAGAGAACGATACCGATTCGATTCTTGACAATGCGTCAGCGATGATGTTTTAGGGGCCGGGCAAATATTCGATTGCCGTAGAATACTGCGAGATAAAAGAATGTTGATTTTGTTGACGAGGTGATGCTTTTTCGGACTTTTGTTTGAATGCGAAAATCAGGAGCTTATGATCCGTAACTATCCGAAACTCACGATCTTCGAGAAAATACTTGAAATATTTAATTGATTCGAAAATGGCGGTCAACTCGCGATCATATGTGCTGTAATTTCTTTGAGCAGGTGTAAACTTTCTAGAGAAGAAAGCTAAGGGCTTCCATGAACCAGAAATATATTGCAATATTCGAAGCATCGGCAACGAGCCGGGTGGTGGCGTTGGGCTCGGGATGCGAAAGAAGAGTCGCGTTTGCTATTTCGCTTTTTATTTCCTCGAAAGCCGAGTCCGCTTCCGGATCCCAGTTGAGGTTATTGTTTGAGGTTTAGGATAGGTGAGGATCGCTTGGACTTTTTCAGGTGTAGGTCGGGTACCTTGGCCGCTGATAATGTGACCGAGAAACTCCAACTCGTTTCGTCTGAATTCGCATTTCTCGATATTGACACGCAATCCGAAATCCCTCAAACGAGATAAAACCTTATTGAGATGCTCTTTATGCTCCAAAGAGTCCTTTGATGCGATAAGAACGTCGTCAATGTAAGCGAATACATAATCCAAGCAGTGAAGTGCTTGCGATATGTATCGCTGGAACGTCTGACCAGCATTTCGCAAGCCAAAAATCATCATCGGGAACTCGAATAGCCCGAAGGGAGTTATAATGGCGGTTTTGGCGATATCTTCAGGAGCAACAGGGATCTGGTTATAGACCATGTACAGATCTACTTTACTAAAAATTTTCTTACCAGCGAGATTCGCGGAAAAATCGTGCAAATGAGGGACTGGGTATCGATCCGGTTCGGTGACAGAATTGAGACGGCGAAAGTCGCCACAAGGACGCCATTCACCATTCTTTTTGAGAACCATATTAAGTGGCGCTGCCCAAGAACTATTAGAACGTCGACATACTCCGAGCTCCATCCATGTCTGGAATTTAGTCTTTGCAGCTACTAATTTCTCTGGGGGGAGGCGACGAGCGCGTTCGGCAAGGGGGGCCGTGGTCAAAATGTGATGATAGACGTCACGAGTTTTATTTGAAACACCCTGCTCAGGTCCGGTAACTTCCGGGTATTTAGTCAATATCTCGGCAAAAGAAATTTGATGATTGACAGTACTCACGCTGCATGAAGACACTCTGCAAATCTCTCATCCCGCTATCAAGCTAGTTGCTGAGTCTATCAATTTACGTTGGGAAAGGTCAACAAAAATACCATTATTGGCAAGCAGATCTGCCCCGATAATAGGGTAAGGCACTGCAGCCAAGTAAAAATTCCAACTGATATCTCGTCTGAATCCGATATCCAACGTCATGCGTCATTCTCCGAATGTTCAAATTTTTGAATTGTTAGCAGCATATAAAATAATTTCGGTTGGTTTGCGATTAGAATTCGGTTGAACGGGAAGAAGGGACACGTCAAAGCCAGTATCGATTAAAAAGAGGAGTCCGGATCTGCGATCGCGAATGTGGAGACGTCGGGAACTTACGCCGAAACCGATAGTCTCCGAACGGGGAGGCGTATCTAGTTTCCCGAATTTTTGTTGTTATTTGTGTTAGTCGAAAATGAGCATGGTTGTTTGCATTTCGTTGCGTTTTTACCAAATTTGTGATGATACCAACAATTGGGTTTTCCGCTTGAGGAAGAAGAACGACCCCTATCATACTTATGATTGTTACGCGATCTCGACCGGGAACGATTATCATTGCTACGCGACAATTGTGTGCTCAATGCATTAACTTGAGCGGAAAGTTCCCTGATTTGAGATTCAAGAACTGAAGCGGTTTGCAAGTTCGATGTAGCGGATGTCATATTGACAGTAGAACAAGAACTGGCAATATTAGAAGCCTCGAAGACCTTATTGGCAAGGTTTGCCAATTCTTGAAGGTCCATCACGTTTGAAGCAGCCAAAATGGCGCGCGATGAAGCAAGCAATTGATTAAGGAAAACCGATTTGATTACTTCCTCGCTGCAATGTGCATCGCCCAAACTTCCAAACTTCGTAGACGAGTTAAAATCAGAGATGGTTTACCATCGGTCGAGATATCTGCCTTAAGGAGTTGTCGAAGACGAGTTTCCGTTGAAACAGAATAAGTCGAAATCAACTGATTTTTAATTTGGGTAAAAATATTCTCGGGATATAGATCGGCAATGACATGATGGGCTTCAGTGGTTATACGATGATAATTAAAAACTGATTTAATTTGCATGAACCAAAAGGCGGAATCATTCGAAACAAAACGAGGCAATTTCCGCAAATTATCGACCCGGGGCCAATCCTGCAGGCTATTTACGTCCTCGGAAACGCGATTCAGTTGCTGTTGCAACCGTTCCAATCGCTCATTGGAGTCATCCGTGTCTCCCAACATGATGTAAAAAAAAAAGAATTTACAAAGAAAAATCAAAAGAAACGAGGCACCTGTCACTCACCATAAACGAAAATTGAGAAATTATTGTCGTAAAAAACTTAAATGAACAATGCGAAAGATAAATAGAATCTCTAATTTCGAAAATAAATTTTAATATTAAAAATCCGGTCGAACCCTCCGAGACGCGACAAACCGATCAATAAGCGTTAAATTGCAATCAAAATAAAACTTGTTTTGGATAGAAAATGTTTAGAATTTTAACCTTATAGTCCGTTTTTGATATAATAATAATAAGGTTTCTCGAAAGGTATCCGTTATTTCAAAAAAAAACTTTTGTCAAAGAAATAAAAAGTATTCCAAATTACGATAAAAAATAAGTTATCACACACAGACTAAACACGAATATACCGTATGCAATAAGTCTTCTCTCCACGACGATACGAAGTGTGACGAACGTTGAAAATTCGTAGATGCAGGAATCCATGACAGGTCACTCGAATGTTGCGTTAAACTCTTATACTCGTTCCGTAGAAAAACAGGCGTTGAGTAGCAAAATTTCCTGTAATACACCTTGAGTTGGACGGGAAGCTCGATACCAGACAATTGCTCCGCAGGTTGAGAGCATGAAAAAAGGGGCACTCATTAGGCGAGGAAAAAGTTTCAGATTGAAACGGTGAAAGTTTATATTAACTAGGCATGAAAAAAAATAACATACCTGTTGCATGAGCTCAAATTAATGGGCCTATGCATACAAACAGAAGCGTTTAATTTCATAGTTGTCTCTGGAATCCGTTGTCTGCGTTGACGTCACACCAAGGTCATCGTCAGAGGCAGCGAAATTGTTGAGTGGTTGAGATCCGATAAGAAAAGCCGCATCCAGTCAGTGGAGAAAATGCGGTTAAAGATTGCTCGAGGTAGCACTGTGTCGATGTGTTGAAAAATGGCGTCAACACGTGCGAAAAACGTGGTGGTATGGAAATAATCCATAAGTCGGCGAAAAATGTTTAAGATCGCGAACTTTTCACTGAGTAATGTGAGAAAAATTTTCTCGTTCGAAATTATTTAAAATATACATTGGATGTATTCATAAGAGTCCGATTTTGTTGGATATCAAATGATGCCATTAGTTGCGTGCTTTAGAAACACAGAAAAATATGACTAAAATAACTCGCGTCAGTAGTCACCAGTGTGGGAAATTTATGTTTGGATTTTTCCCATTTACCAAATAAAATCAATAAGGCATCAGAGACTTTCAATAAATGTTTATTAAACAAATTGTCATCTGGCTGACCACCCAACTTCACACATGTCTTTCGTTTCGAGTGCGGATCTACAGGGTCGGTCGTACCGGTCAGTTGCCACAAAAAGGTGCTTATTTGAGACTATTTAGGTTGAACTATATAGTCTGAAATAAACAATTTGAACACTTTAATGTGGCAACTGACCGGTACGACCGACGACGTCAAAGACACCCACAATGTCCGCCGTTGCTCAATCCATGCACTCACGCTCGCATTCTCATACTCGCGAAAGGGGGAGAAAAAACTAAAGCCTGATTTCCACGTGGGCAAAGACGGATTTTAAGCCTACCTCCACAAAGTTATTCATATAATTATTATCGAACTTCACAAGTTCGGTTAATCATAAATTTTATTATTGTGTTGAACGCGTCAGATTTTGCCTGACATACGCAGAAGCTTTGAGCAAAAGTTCAAATTGTTCAAAGCCATACGTCACATCATTAAATGTTTTATCTGAAGTATCTTTTCATGTACTTTTGCATAAATTCTTTAATGGTAAAATCCTAACAGAGGGGCCTATTTGTAGCTCGAGTCCGCCTAAATATTAGGCGGAGGCGACTCTAATACTCAGGTCGACTTCTTATACTTTCCGCTAGTAAGTGTTTATGCTATATTAATAACCTCAACTCCATGCATTATTCGCAACATATTTTTCTCCGTGTAACTACTCTTGCGTCATTGCTAACCAAAATAATAATGTGATTAGACTATCTACTATAGTGAGGTTGTGGCGTGTCCACATTATTTTGATAAGGATTGGCAGATGACTTTATGAAACTTATATTTCATTACTCAAGCAGACAATGTGTAAGTTTCATAATAAATAACAAGATTGGTTTTCGAACATTCCCAGGAGTATATCGATTATTATTTTACTGATTTTCATCTTGTGATTCCTAGATTATAAATAGCAACAAAGAAATGTAAAATACCCAGAAACGACACTTCTGAACCACATTTTAGTTGCAGCAGATATAGCACCAACATAAACAGCATGTAGAAGAAAAGAAAACACTTGAACTAGTTTTGTCAACAAAACATTCTTGAACAACTAATACACATTATTTGATTTTTTTAACATTGAACTTCTGTAGCTCAAGAACTGGTCATTATTTTGAATTTTGTCTCATACATTTTTTGTTCAGAAGGTCAAAAACTACAAATCTGCAAAGTTACATGAAAATTCGCTGAGATCCAAATTCAATAGTAAAAGTGCGGGGTCCTTTACAAACCTGGAAAACTGAAATAGCAGCACATGTCAAAAAGTTCAATCACAACAAATTTTCCAGACAACTTTAACCTCATAAATATGACAATTTGTAAGAAACATGTTGCTATAGTAATAATCTAGAATTATAATTTGATTCAATTTTGGATTACAAAATGTATAATCTATTGTGAATACCAGAAATAAATCTAAAACATTAATAGGTTATAACTAGTTTATAAAGGGTAATAATCAGATTATATTCAGTATGATCTTAATTTATATATTTCTAATTGTACAATCCATTTTTCTCCGTGTGCTAATATAAACTGAGCGATTTCCTGTCAAGCTTTAAGAAATTCTCTGTACTGTGTAATTTTCATGCAAATCACATATAATGCAAAATTTGTCTTAAAACTTTATTTAATTTTAATTATTACTTTCATTTATTTCACTTATTCATAAAAAATTGACATCGTGAGCATCAAAATTGCCATAATTAGATTGCCTTTCTATACCTTGGCCAACGAGTATGTGACGATTTTGAAGGGAATTAATTTTTTTTATTTATACTCTTATTGAGAATTCAAAACTCAGCACACAAAAATAATTAAAAGGAATTCAATTTTTTCAATACTTTTTAATGCAAGCCTTTTTACCGGGAGTGTTTTCCCATTTTCCGTTTGTCAATTAGCAGCAGCATACACAAAAATATTTCCTATTGCATAAATAATTGAAAACAATAAAAGACATCCTTTCACTTTTTTTACTAGCATTTGGAAAAAACTAAAGTAAAAAATCATACTAAAATTTATAAGTATCTCTTAATACTAATACTACAACAAAAATCATCTTTGATTTTTTCACTTTGCAAACCTTAATTAAAAACAGGAGACTGCTTCTATTTACCTTTAAAAACTGAAAAAGTCGGAGATAATAGAAACAGATGATTATATTTCTTTAACAATTTAAGAAAAAATCAATTTTTGAGTATGGAAATGTTAAAAGATACAAAGAATTACATAACAAATGGTATGTTAGTTATAAAATAAATCAAACTATTAAATAATAATGCATTATGTTAAGATTTGTAATTCGCGCCCTTCGATTATTGTTTCATTTAATTTTATTTATACGGCGCTTTTATCGCCTTTCCATTTATTTCATTCTAATCTACATCTTTATTTAATATTTGAACATTTCCAATGTACACTCAGATGCATTAATGCTGTCCTTCCGGTTAAAAGGGATTTTAAAAAGTCGTGTCATTTCTATCAAATATTCTTAGTTCGTGACATACGAATGTTCTCATATGTCATGAACTGACAACATTTTGACAGAATTCATACGACTTTGCAAAATACCGTCAAACCGGAAGGACGGTATTAATGCATCTGTGTGTATAATAAACCTGATTAAATTAAAATTATTCCATAAATAATGTCGTTCTTATTATTCATCAGACCACTCGTGCTCTTATATATTGTGGGCATAGAGTAACGTATTGACGAATAATATTCTAAGTTAAAAGACGCGTCCGATTCGAATCCGACGTTTTCTGTTTCCGAATGAACACGCTTCGTTACAAAAACGTAATCTGTCGTGAATTAAGTGAGAAAAACATTAAACACTTTCAAAAACTATTATTCTCGAATAATCTCTCTGCTGTGTGTGAATACATCCGTGACATCCAATAATACGCTGACTGTCCGAGACTATCAGAAATTTGAAAACAATACGTGTGAAGTGAAATATTTTTAAAAATGGCTCATTATCAACCATCTAGTTCAATGTACGAAATTGTGAATCATCGCCTAAAGTGTGGACTAAGCTTGAAACCATCTACGCATCTCAAGGACTAACTCGAAAAGCAACGCTGATAGAACAATTATTATCGCAAAAACCGTCGATAGATAGAAACGGTGACTTGCTTACCATAATGCTTTTGCACAGTTTACCAAGTAGTTACAACGATTTCTGTTTTGCAATAAAATCGCGTGATACTCTTCCCACCGTCGAGAAACTAATAGTAAAGATAATGGACGACAGGTTTTTGAGAAAGCACAAATTCGACGATAGTAGCGGCACAATGTCTGCTAATCAACGACGTTCTAATTCAGGAAATCAACCAAAGTAACGCGCCGACAAAAAATCTCACAATACTTCGGATCATTTACATCAATGATAAATGGTACCTTGACAGTGGATCAACGTCACACATTTGCAAGGATATACATCTTTTCACACATTCGCACAACGTTAAAAGTAGCGTGAAACTCGCGAGTGATGCTGTGGCAGAAGTGACCACGAAAGAGTCCGTATAACTACTCGAGATAGTTCACAACGATATTTTCGGATTCATGAGAACAGAATCAAATGTCGGAGCTCGCTATCTCCTCACCTTCATGTACGACTACAGCCATCGGACAAATCTGCAATTCTGAGGTTACTGAGAAATTCATTGAATAATAGAACTACGTCGAGACACACACTAGAATAAAAATCAAAAATCTCCAGTCTGACAACGGGCCGGAATTTATTAACTCAGTTAAAGATCGAATATTAAAGAACTCAGGAATCCAAAATCGTCTGACAGCTCCATACACCCCGCAACAAAACGGTATTGCGGAGCACAAAAACCGGACACTCATCGAACGATCAAATGCGACGTGAAATATATCTACGATCAACAAGAGCAACCGGAACATCATATCGGGATCGATCATGTGTCAATTTTGCTTAACCCACTTCCTAATATCGAAAATCCTCCTTATGTTTTGATCGAGCAGAAACGTGGATGAAGAAGGTTAAAATAGGAAAGCCAGAACGCCCAACAAAGACATATAACATGATCAATCCGATGAACTCAAAAGCGAACCAGAGTCTCAAAATGCTAACACCGAAATAAATTCCTTTCCTGTAGACCAAGAAAACCAAGAACCAGCTAAAGCGAGCTCCACGACAAATTCCTAGGCTGGGAAAATGCGGATTTTGTCATGAGTTTCTGCGAAATTTCCATGGAACACGTGTTGTCAGGACCGGACATCAGAGAATGGGAAGATGCCATTTACGCAGAAATAAAAAGTTTGATTGCGAACAAAACATTCGACCTCGTGGACAGCGCCTAGGTAGTTTTTCGTACAGAACCTTCTAATACTGGTTACCCACACGGCTTGCCTACGAGCGTAACGAGGAGACATACGCTCTCCAACGGCGATGACCACGAAGGTCATCTGCCGATTTCCGCAAAGTTGGTAAGAATATTTGTGGCCCCTGGGAGAGAGAGAGATTACTTATGTGAATGAACAATTATAGTTGGCCGAAATTGTGACTTAGGAAAGAGATGAAAGCAATTTCGAATAAAAATCCTTCCAGTTGGGGAATAAGGTGAATAATGTCCTAACAGATTTGAAAGCTACACGGAGAAACTTTGTATACTAGTTTGTGATAAACTCACTATGTGTTTTTAGTAAATTGACAACTAAAGTGGGGAAAAACTGTGACGGTATCAATATTTCGTAGTCTGACTATTAAAACACGGAACAGTACCCGACTTTTAAAATTTAGTAGTCAGTTGATGAAAATTTAAAATTCATGATTTCACTAAAAAACAATGTCGAATGTCAGTGACAGGGGCAGACTGTCGCGATCTCAAACTAATAAGTCAGGTAGAAATCTATTTTACCTATGACGATTGATAACTTATTTGAACGCAACCTAATCTAATGCCTAACATACTGATAAAGTAACGCAGACTTTAATCGACGGAACGCATATACAATTCATATCAAGAAAGTAAGTCACTGTTCTTATATACTAATCCAAAACATTGTATTGACACTTAAGAGAAAATTTGTTAAATGCTGTATCAAATAATATTTGTTTGTTAAATAAAATTCACAAAATCAATTATATTTAAAATTAATAAGGTCAATTTTTGAAATGGACAGAATTATAATTATTATTTCGTAAAATTATTGATCCTTTTGATTAAATTTTTATTCTTTGTAGAAATTTATAGCTAACATTTAGAATAAATATTTTTTATTAACTTAAAAGTTTATTTCTTGCATATATTGTGAAATATATAAAAAAAAGATTAAATTAAATAATTTTAAGTTAAAAACTATGAAATCAGAATAAGCTTTCTTTATATGTATTTAAAAGGAACATTTCAATTTATTACTATTAAAAAAATTAACATTAATGCGGCAATTACAATTTTCTCCGTTATTAAAAATAATTATATAAACATAGAGAAATTTAGAAAAATCCTCTTAAATAAAATTGTGAAATATATCTTGCAGTGTTGAAATTTAAGTAGTATATCGGCAGATCGATATTGGAAAATACCGAAAATACGGAAGACTTGTTGACACATAACCTCACATTTACAAATTATACTTTTTAACATCTGAGATGTTAAACCACAACATCTAGATGATATGCATTAGCATCCTTTTTTAATATCTAATGCATTAAGATTCTTAATATCCACTTTTCTCTGTATAATGAATTATTAAATTATTGAAAGAGAACCAGGTGGAATGGCAGCAGCCATTTGACTTGAGCACATGTATATGAGATTGAGTGGTTATGTGTGACTACACGAACACCGGTGCTGTTTGTATGCATGCAGTTTTGATCGTCTGACTACTAAGTTGTAAACGCGGCGCGAAGAAAATATCATTCTTTCGAATATAGAAAATAAAATTTTGGCATTCACTTTTTCTATATCTACTTTCTTTCGTATATCATAGGCGAGTTTCTCATAACTTGACTACTAAATATTGCAAAAAAAGAGATCATATAGTATTATAAAAACTTCTATTAAATTATAAATCTCGTCTAGTGATCACTTTTTCCCCACTTGTTAGTTTACTAAAAATACATTGTGAGTTTAACAGGAACTAGTACACCCAATAACATATATGCCTTCCTTCCGGTTTGAACAACTTTTTGAAAAATAGTGTGCCTTCTATATAAATGTTTTAAGTCTATGGCGAATCTCAACCATCATACGCCATAGACTTAAAACATTCTTATAGAAGACACGCTACTTTTCAAAATGTTGTCCAAACCGGAAGGAAAGCATATATGATATTGGGTGTATACAAAGTTTTTCCGTGTACTGATGTTTGCAGATTAATTTGGGAAGTTGGTGATGCTAATGTCATATAGTGTAAACTATATGAGAAGGGCTAGTGAATTGGTGGAAACCACAAATGGAATTAGAATTTGAAGCAATTTGCAGCTTATCCTTCAATAGAATGTATAAGGAAATTCTGCCAGGATCAAAAGGTGCAACATATTGGAGTGATAAAATGAAGAATAAAAACTATAATGAAACTTGGTCAAGAATAAGATGTGGTAACATCGGAAGAGGGTTTAAGACGGGTTACAAAGATTAGTCTTGCGGGATGTGAGTATATCGGCAAGAAACATTATGCTATACATTTGTGTCCTAAGACGTTAAGAGTGCAAGAAGTAAATATAAAATAGGTATATTAAGTTGGAGAGGTGATTTGCAAGAAGAGGAATTAAAAGACGAAAAATTCCAGCGAGTCAAGTCGTCTCTCTCATTCTCTCCCGGTCTCTCTTATTATAGTGTTGTTTAATAGAAACAATTAATTTTCATTTATATTATCAGAAACATTATTGAAAATTCTGATCTTTCTATTTACCCCGAATAGTTTCTATTCGCCTTTTTAGAGGCGAATAGAAACAGTCTCCTGTTTTTAATTAAAAATTGCAAAATAAAAAAAGCAATTTTGATTTTTGTTGTAGTATTAATGAGAGATAGGTAATTATTAAATTTTAGTAGGGGAGACCGGGGCTAAACCGGACGGATTTGGTCTTTGACCAGAAAACTCATACAAAAACATACTTTTTGCTAAAGTGTAATATACCGTTTTGAAGCTTGTACTTTCACCTACAAATCGCACTTGTTCGATTTAAAAAAAGTACAATAGCTTTAGAGATATATTGCTTCGAAGGTGACTACCTCAAAAACGAAAATCCGAAAATTGGTGGGGCTAAACCGGACACCCCATGGGGCTAAATCGGACACGGCCAATTAATTAAAGAATGAGATACAAATTTTCTTTTTTTTGGTAAAAAAAGTCAAATCAATTCTTCTTTTATTTATTTGTAGATAGTTCTTTACAAAGAATATAATATAATATGTAAAATCGGTAATAATTATAATATAAAATTAATTACAGTTTTCAGGCTTGTCTGTTTGTAGCAACTTGCTTGCTAATTCGAGATTAAAAATAAATTCTTTATTTATTTCTTTATAAAGTGGTTCTAAGCAAAGAATATAATATAAAATAGTTAATTAATATAAAATAAATTAAAGAATTCAAAGATTTGGTTGTTTTTAATCACGATGTCCGATTCAGCCCCACACCGTCATCTAATAATTAACCTGCAATATATTTTTTCTTCTTAATGTTTTCCATTAAACTTTTTTTCTACTAAACTCAGTACACCTTGAGCTAAAAGAAAAATGGCCGTATGATATTTGCACTTTAATTTTAACGATAAAAACCCAAAAAAATAAAAAAAATTTTTTTTTACTTTTACCTCAAGAAATGACATTTTCACATATTAACGGCAACTATTATTACAAGAAAATTGACACATCCCTAAAACCTCATGCAGCATATGCATCACGAAATTGCGCATTCATAGGTTATTTACACGATTTGAAATTCTTCACGGTTTCGGAAATATTTGACTTGTCCGGTTTAGCCCCGTGTCCGGTTTAGCCCCGGTCTCCCCTATGGATTTTTACTTAATTTTTTTCCAAATGCGAGTCAAAAAGTGAAAGGGTGTCTTTTTTGATTTACAATTTTTTATGCAATAGAAAATATTTTTGTAGATAATGCTGCTAATTGAAAAACGGAAAATAGGACCCATCTGACCGTATATTTTTAAAAATTAACTAATAACAATTTTAATTATTCATCTTCGCCTTTAGACACATGAATACATCAGAATGTGACTCTTTATGAAATCCAATTATTAATTAATTATTAAATTAAAATACATTGAAAATTCTATATTTGTTAAAAAGTTTCTAATGAAATTCTTTATAAAATTTAATGACATATTTTCAGTCGAGTGTCACAATATTTGTATCAACTTAATATTTTTTTTAATTTATTTAAATACATAATGTTTAAATCAGTGACTGATTTTTTAATAATAAATTAATTATTTTTGAATAAATGAAATTTAGAGAACAGTTTTAATATCTATAAGAGTTGAAATAAACAGTGGTTTTTTAAAAACAAATTCTAATAATAATATTTTTTTTATTTTGGTTAGTAAAATTCCATGTTTCGTATAGAATATTTCTGGTTATTTCACGGTTAGTAGACAACCTGTTCGAACAAAGCAAAATTTACTCCGGAAAGAGTAGTACCAGTAAAAATAATAGTACCATGAGACAATCAGAAATTCTACTTTGAATAAATAAATACAAAAAATTGGTAAACAATGTCTAGTCATTTTATCAAGTGGTAAATAAGAAACTATTTTTATACGATAAACAATTACATTACACTATCAGTGCAAAAGTTTTACACTTGTGCTTGCGAATATTTTATATTTGTACATTGTTCTTTACAATATTCTATATGCAACAAAATTAAAAGAAAATTATTTTTCAGCTGTATGTCAGTCGCTCGTTAACGTTAATATGCTTTACACCTGGTTCTAACATTCCATTATATTTTCTAAAGTGAATTTAACTTTAGTATTTATAATTAAGTTTTCTCGAAAAGCAGCGTTCCGCATAACTTACATTCGAGTGTAAGTGTGTTCTATCAAGAATATATTATAAAATTACAAATAAAATTATTAATAACGGTAAGTGATTTAACAAATTATAAAAATGTAAAATTCTCCTATAAAAAATAAATAATTAACAATTAATAATAATAATAATTATTATTATTATTATCATTAATATGTATATGCTATGTACAAACTGTGACGTCATAATATGGTTCAAATGCCCATAAATCAAGTACATTTTCCCCGTATATTTAACTGAATAAATAATTTATATTTTTTTAAATAAAAAATGTTCTCTGGGTGAACAAGTCAGTGTTTTCTATTGAGATAAATTAAAGTTTTTATTATAATTTATTCGCTACTTCCCCTATACAATTTGTGACCCCTTTTAACAACTATATTCTTGCTCATCATGTGCTGAAGTTTAAATGATTTTTTCTTATTCCCTTCTTCTAATTTTAGTCAAATATATTCCTCTTAATTTTTAAATTTCAAAATTATATCCAGTTTAACGAAAATCTACTTATTTTAATTACTTTGAAATTATCATAAATTTCACCTGTACATGTAAAAGAAGTAAATATTAAATTTTTTTAAAAGTATT
This sequence comes from Leptopilina myrica (nomen nudum), assembly GCA_032872475.1. Lineage (NCBI taxonomy): Eukaryota > Metazoa > Arthropoda > Insecta > Hymenoptera > Figitidae > Leptopilina > Leptopilina myrica (nomen nudum). The sequence goes on from CM065467.1 coordinate 14,258,868, forward strand.
TTACAATTTGAAGAGAAAATGCAGCAGAGCTAAATTTTTATACAAAAAATACTAAACTTTGAAAAATCTTTTATGCAATTTTCTAGTTTTCCTTTAAATCTGATCAATCTAAAATAGGTACTTTTATTTAACTGAATAAATTATATTTTATATATTAATAAAATTTGTTTCTAGGTGTATATTTGTCTGAGTTTAATATATTATTTATATTAAACAAATAAATTTAATTTTAATCCAAAAAAATTTATTTCAATCAAATAAAACTAAAATTAAAAAAATTTTTGAGTACACAAAGAGAATTATAAAATAAATGTTTACGTGAATCAAATAATTTTGATTCAAGACAAGTAAATTGTATTTGAAACAATAATTTGATTAAAAATGAAGTCAGTATTCATCAACAGAAAAATTTTATTTAAAGAAAATACAATTTATTTGTGTTAAGAAAAATTATATTTGTCTCAGAGCTTAGGGGCCATGCACATATTACGTCACGCTATTTTTGGCCACTTTTGATACCCCCTCCCTAATGTCACACTCTATTACATACATTAGCGCCATTTTTTCTTCTGGGTGTCACAAATTGTTTGACCCCCCTTCCCCTTAAAGTGTGACGTAATATGTGGATGACCCCTTAATAGGTTATTTATTTGTTTTAAATAAAAATTGTATATGCACGGAAAAATGTAAGGTGCACATGCTATACCTTTCAAAAAATATATCCAACAATTAACTTCACTTCATATAAAAACAATGGGAAATAATAAATGTGAAGTGAGTTGAATAGGAAAATTTTTAGACAGGGATAGCAAATGCACCGAAAGGTACAGATACTGTCCCAAACATTTTTCCGTGTGATTTAATTAAAACTTTTTATTTCACTTTCAAACTTTTATTTAAACCAAATAAAATTAATTTAAAACAAATGAATAATTTAGTAGGCTCTGAGTCAAATATATATTTTTCTGAATTTACTTTATCGAACAATTATCTTTTAAATAATAAATTTAAGTAAATAATTTATTTTAACACTGAAATAAATACAGGCAAATAATATTCAAGTAATAGGTTGTTTGAATTAAATAATTTTTTTTTCATTGTAAAAATATATATTTTTATATGCAATTATATTCATTTGTAGATTCATTCAAAACAAAATAGTTTATATCTTATTTACAAAGGCGTGAGTAGATTAATAAGAATTTATTCAGACATTCAAATATTAAGTAAAAAGGAATCCTTTTACTGTAAGCGGATTTTCCTTTTAATATTTGTCTATAGGAATTATTTTTCTGTTAAAAGGAAATTCCTTTAAATTATATCCTTTAATTATTAAGTGATTTTTGTTTACTATTAAAAATAATCATTTTATCAGTAGTTTTATTTATTCGTGTTATCAATAATTCATTAATTTCTTTATTTAATTGTAATAATAATTTATTTACTTTAGCCCCAAATTTTTTAAATATTGCTTCCTTATATAGAGGAAGTATTGTAATACTAAAATTTTTCAGGTTCAATTTTTTAACATATCTTTATGTTATTTGACCTCAGAAATTCAAAAATGACATTTTTGAAAAATGTCATTGTCTGGTACCATAGCTGACTTAGTGATGGAGAAACTTGAATCGGATGTTCTTAATAAATTAGATTTTAATTTTATTTTAGGTATGTGGATGATGTTATTACATGTATCCATAAAGATAACATAAATAGTCTTCTTCATGCCTTCAACGGCTATAATAATAATATACAATTTACCATTGAAATTGAAAATAACGGTCGCATTAGTTTTTTGGACACCCTTCTGATAAGAGAGAACAACTCTATTGTTACGGATTGGTATCACAAAGATATCTTTTCTAGTAGATATTTAAATTAAAATTCTGATGTTTTTGTTACAGATAAAATTTCCATTGTTTATGGCTTGGTGAACAGAGCCATTAAATTATCTGATGAAAAAATTTTTGATGAAAATTTAAAATTTGTTTACGATATCCTAATTGAAAATAATTACCCTGTAACCTTTTTAAATAAATATATTAATTTACGTTACCGTTTTCTCTTATCACAAGGATCCGTTAAAAATATTTTCAAAAAATAAAGACCCTACTTCTTTTGATTTAAAATCGCATTTGATTTATTGTGTACTTTGCCAATGTGGAGCTTGCTACATTGGCGAGACTGGTAGATATATTAAAGATAGATTAAGTGAACATAAGAGGGATTGTAGAAACGATAGTAGAAAAACAGCTTTGGTCACTCATGCACATGAAAATGACCATCTTTTTAATTTCGAAGCAACTAACATCATATGTAACGAAAGCAATTACAGACGAAGGAAATTTAGAGAGATGTTTCACATTCTCAAGTCCGAAAACTCTGGTAATAAACAGACTGATTTAAATAATTGGAATCAGTTTTATCATTCGTTAATTCTCAGCACTAATTAACTAATATATTTATTTTGTATTTAAATTTTCTTAAATTGATGTTTATGTGAAATTTGAATTTACCTACTGTATTGGTTTCTTCCTTACCATGTATAGAGGTATTTTTCATTTCCACTTACTGTCACTGTAATTCACTATACTATGTTTGAACAAGTGGGGTCAAGCATGCAAACACATGTTTTTTCCTTTCTTTTCTCTTTTCCGTTTGTAATTTTTATAAATAACAATATTTTCTTTTTCTTTTTTAAATGTGTCTTTGTTGACAATTTGAAATGTGTTTTTCTGAATTACATATTCAGTAATTTTCCAATAAGAAACCTTCTTGGTAAGTTATAGGTTATGTTCTTCAAGATATTTTTCGATATATTTCTTTCACTAATAAATGTATGTAATTTCAGTTTAAAATTATCTGAGGATGCCTGTCGTCGACGGGCGAAAGCTAATAAATAATTACAAAATTATATGAATGGATTTTTTCAAAAAACAAAATAAGATCTCACTAAAAGCCAATAATTTTTGTTATATTTTTGTACTAAATTGTATTTCTTTTACATTATTTTCTACTGGCAGAAAACTGACAGTTTTTAGCATCTCTCACATTTTAAATTCATATTTCATAAAAAATATATAATTATTTTGAAGAACTCCTTTTATTTCGTTACTTTAGTAACATCAAAATCATTCCTGCAGAATATTAGAATTTTTTAAAATTATTCGGCGACCACTTTAGTTGAAATAAAATGGATTGACCCATATATTTATTTATAATTTTTAAATCACTTGGAAGTATGACTTATACAAAATTCCTCGATAATACTCACATTTACCCTATTTTTACTCATTTTTAGTAGTTTTTTACTAATTGATAGTAGAAAATTTACTAATTTGAAATAGTAAAAAATACGCTCTACTAATTGAATTAATGTTGTTTGGAAGATAGGTCCCTTTCTCCGCAGAGCGTCACTTATTATAAATATTCTTGCAAAATTCGGTGAGGTGAGTGTTGCAAAAAATGTTGCACTTTTATCATAAATAACTATTTTTCTCTCCTATACTCTGCTGTAATTTCGTATATTTTACCTAAAATCCAAAATTATGAAACTTGAGTTTTTTATTTAATATTTCTCAAAAAATGTAATTCAGGAGACCGGGACAAGTCAAAATGACAAACAAGAAAAAGTTGCATCTGGACCACCTGGCTCTGTATTAGAAGAAAGTAATGTGGAACGTCTGAACCAGGACTTATGTATAAATACGCCTCCACAACAGCACCTCGAGGAAAATAACGTCGAACGTCAAAACCAGGGCTTAAACAGGAATAGGCCTCAACAACAGCAGCTCGAGGGAAATGTCACAGAACTTGGAAATCGGGGCTTAAACATGAATAGGCCTTAACAACAGCAGCTTGAGGGAAATGTCGCTGAACGCGGAAATCAAGGCTTAAACACCAATGGGCCTCCACAACAGCACAGCGAAGAAAATAATGTGGAACGGAACGAAATTGCAAAAAAAACAATTTGCCGAATACGACAATATGGTATTTATTATATACTAAATATTTAATATATTAATATTTTTAATATTGCAAAGCGTTCACAAATGTATAAATATTTGTTAATAACCTTTATTCTTCAACACTTTTTCTATCTATTTTCTTCCCCATCCATCGATGCTTTAAAATTTTTAATGTTTAAACTGTAATCCAAGAACACACTGATCCCAGCTTATGGCCTTCCGTTGTCCCAGGCTTTTCCTTTTTAATGCTGTCAATCTCTTTCTGTCTCATATTTTTTCTCAATCTCTTCTAATAACCCTTATTTATCTTTATCTTTAAAAATAACATTTGTTTTAAACAGATCTATTCTTTTTATCCTTGTACTTCTCTCTTTTTATCCACATTTTAGTCTTAGTACACACTCATCACAATTTACATTTTGGGTTTAATCTTAGTCTATCACGTCTTGATTCAATCTCTTTCCATCACCTACTTTTGCTCAATCTCTTTTAATAACCATTACTTTATCTCTATATTAATTCTTTTACTATTCACTTTATTTTCTTTTTATTCTCACCTTATTTCTAATGCCATACTTTTTTCTTTTTATCCCTTCGATTTATATTTAATATCCCTTCGAAGGCATTTTCTTCTTTTATCTCAATAATTTTGTTATTTATTATGCTCCCTTTAGCCCTTGTACTATTAACCTCTTTTCCTTTCTAATCCCAATTACATATCAGTACATACAATACTTATCACTTTTATTGCTTTAACTCAATTGCAATTGGTTGCAATAGACTGCAGTCTATTTCCTTCCCAATGGAAGGAGAACATGAAGCAGCGCGAAAAATAAATGCGGGAAACAGAAAAAGGTCACACCAAATCTGACACCGCCTACTAATGGAGGATCAATAAATCCGCACAAAAAACTAGTCACACAAAAAGCTCAAATCATCACCCCTAATGAATTGAGGAAACTAGGAATAGACCTGACGTCACTCCAAAAAAAACGAAACGAAGAAACAGACGACATCAGCAGTTGAATGCAATCCGGGACAATCAAAGGCTGGAAATTTAACAAAAGCGAAGGAAAGAAGACAGAATGCAAACTTACAGGAAAAACCAAACGAAATGAAAAATATTAAAGAGGACAACAAATTAAATATTAAAGACACGAACACAAAAATGGAAGACATTGCAAAAACCAATATGCAACATAAAAATAACTCAACCGAGACATCAACAATAAACAATGATAACATATTGGAGACAAATAAAATAGAAAATCTTATCACGACACAAAATACAAAGGAAAGATTCATTCATTTTGAATCCCCAAATAAATATCAACTTCTTGCAAACGACGAGATAGATGACAACATGAACATTTCCAATTTTATCGACGAGGAAGATAACGATGACGAAATTCTGACTGACGAAGAGGAAACTTGGAGAACAACAAATAATGGAAAAAACGACTCCACACTGGATGAAGACGGAGCTTTAAACACAAGCAACAACCAAGAAACAATTCCACAACGCCTAGGTAAAAAAAAACACCACGACAAACGAGGTTCTAACCATCAAGCGAGGACATTGAGAGGTAATGTAAACGATAATGATTTTAAAAATAAATTGCCACCTATTATTTTATACAAAATCAAAGTCAAGGAACTCGTAGCAATCCTTGAAGAGTCAATAGAAAAAAATGAATTTATTTTTAAAAATTTATCTAACGAAAAAATAGTGCTATCCTTGTCATCATTAAAGAAATTTTAAATTATCTTAGAAAAACTAAAGGAAAAAAATATTTAATACTACACGCGTTCTCCTACACGGAAAAACTGTTTTCAAGAGTCATTACTAAACTTATTCAAGAACTCAGGATATGGAAATAAAACAAGAAATGCTACAAAACCATAGATTAAAACATTATTGTAAGCTGTTCGGGGATAACTGTAGTACATTTCTGGACTACTTATTGAATTTTTTTGAAAATGTCCTGAACTGGTTTAAGAATAGAAAAATTTAAAATTAGCGAAAAAAATTTGCCCGCCTGAGTAGTCGAACTTGAGACCTCGAGACTCAAGATCGCTCCGCCTTATGCCACACGGCTGCAGAGACGCGTTACGATACTTTAGTTTTAGATCGTTTTAAAGCGTTTAAAGCCAAGTGGCGTTGTATACCTATTGGTTACGCTTCGTCTTCTTTCTTAAATAGTTCGAGACTTTTTCAGGGCGCAGTGACTGAAGAACTCAGTCGCAGCGTCAAGAACAATTATTTCCAAACCATTAGAAAAACTCCTGAAAATTCTTTAATGAATATTTAACTTTTCTAAAAGAAGTTCTAAATTTTTCCCATATCCTGAGTTCTTGAATAAATTTACTAATGACTCTTGAAAAAAGTTTTTCCGTGTAGAAAAGAAAAAATTCAATTAATTTTATTAAGAGGACTGGCGAATGAATACTCAGAAACCGAAATTTACAATGAAATTAAAAAATTTAATCTTGAAAATATAGAAATAATTAAAATTATAAAAATAAAATTTTCTGATTTCTTTAAAATTGAAAGTAAAGTTGGGGCGCTTATAGTGCAATTGACGGGAAGTACACTGAAAAAAATTCTGGTTAGGGTATATTTAACACGATATTCTAGTTAAAACAACCAGAATTCTGGTTATATTAACTAGAATTCTGGTTACCCTAACCAGAAAAGTTCTAGTTAGGGTATATTTAACACGAAATTCTAGTTAAAATTGGGATTTCTAGTAATTCCAACCAGAACTTTTTTTTCAGTGTATTCAAGTCAGCAACTTAACTAAAATACAAAAAATAGCGAACCAGAAAGTTGTTTGGGAGTTTATAAGAAAAAAGAAACCAGTTCAATGTTATAAGTGTCAGAGACTTAGGCACATAGCTAATTACTGTAATAGGGAGTACCGTTGTGTGAAATGCATTGAAAAACACGAACCGGGTAAATGTAGTTTGTTGCCTGAAACTAGGGTTGAAATTGACAAAATTTACTGTGTAAATTGCCAACTATATGGACACCCTGCGTCCTTCCTGGGATGCCCTAAAATTATTGAATCTCAAAATATAAAAAAACTTAAACTAGAAGAGACTCGAATTAAATTAAATGAGAGAATAGAAAAAATCAACAAATATATAACACAAGACAAAACATACGCGAATGCCACAACTCCACCCCAAAATCAAAATTCACAACAACAAAACGAAAAACAATTTAATAAAAACCCTCCTACACACACAGAAAACCCCCCTACACACGCAAAAAACACTAACAATCAAGAAACATTACAAGAAAAAAGTGTATTGGGAATGGAAAAAATTTTTAACATCCTTGACTCATTTAAAAATGAAATAATATCCGTATTAAATAATCAATTAATAGCAGTCAATAACAAAATCGACTCCAACACAAACAAAATCGAATTCTTATATGAAAAATTAATATTAAACAAAAATTGCGAACAACAATAAACAAATACATAAAAAAGCAATAAACTGAACAAATTAAAACTAATCTCAATTAACGTAAATTCACTCATACACAACTCTCGAAGATACACTTTACTAGACACAATCACAAATAGAGGAGGGGGAACTGCAATATTTATTAAAGATAAATTCGAGTTCGAAAAAATTAAAATAAAATACGCAGCGGTTAGTACTAGAAATGACTGTATGAATGACCTGACAAAAATTTTTGATGAATTAAAACTTGACCAGACTAACAACTTATTTATAATGGCGGGCGACATGAATGCTAGACATACGGACTGGGGTGACTTGACTGTAAACATGAGGGGACAATACCTGCAATGGTGGCTAAAAAACGATTTTAAATACAAGACACATATGTGGGGACCAGCAGAATCAACATTCCCGGCAGCGAATACTTTCTTAGATATGGGTCTCTTCGATATAAGAGTCAAGGTTACAAATGCCATTAACAATAAAATAAGAGTAATTCCGTACGATAGTGATCATAAGGCCCTACTATTCACAATAGAATTAGAAATGGATGATAACCTATTATATGAAAAACCAGTTCCACAAAACAGACTTACTTTTAATAAAACATACTGGGAGAAATTTCATAATGACTTAGAGAAACAAAATGATAGCCAGGAAATTCCAGCAAACAGGAACTTGACAAAAAATGAAATAGATTATTATTTAAATTATTATGAAAAAATAATTTACCAAGAATTAGTAAACAACACACCTAAGAACAAAAATTATAGCACACTAACAAATTACATAGACACAAAAATAAAAAAACTCCAAAAAATAAAAAATAATGTATTAACCATCAAACACAATATATCCAAAAATAGAAAAGTTATTTTATTCCGGATTGTCAATAACTGTTTGGTCAATTCTGTGCCTATTTTGGAGTTTTCTAAAGAAAAGAAAAGGAAACTGTTGGCAGTGTCTATTATCAGTTTTTTTTTACTGTGAACAAGTTGGTTATAATAATTTTGTGCCTTTTCTGTCTCGTGTCATGCAATCGTCATTAGTAATGTCTGACTTTAGCCATGTGTTTAGTGTAACTTTATGAGTTTAGACAGTCTGCGGATTTATTTTAATTTGATTTGAAGTGCACTCACATTGGAACTCATCTATTTTTTTTTCTTATAGTCTTGAGTTTTTTCAAATCAGAATTACTGATTCATGGTCGCTCGAGTGTCTTTCATTGTTAATTTATGAGGTGTTGACTGCCTATTGTTTTGTGCTATATATACTTTTAGTGATTGAAGCCCAATATATAAACAAACATGAGTTTCGTAATTAATGAGGAGACATGGAACGAGCTTCTATCATCTATCAGCAGTCTTACGATCTCACACGATGTTCTTCGCACAGAAATTCATACTTCTACAAAGGCAATTGATTCGGTTAACCTGCGATTGACGAAGCACGACGATAGAATCTCTGAGGTCGAAAGAACAATTACAATTCTAAATAAGCAAATGAGGTCCAAAAATTTGGTCTTATTTAAATTAGAAGACTCAGATGAAATAAATAGGAATTTATCGAATATTGTTCTATCTGTCTTCAATAATATAGGACTTAAGATTCCGGATGTAGCTGTTGATGACATCTTCAGGATTGGTAAAAACAAGGAAGCTCGTGCCCGTCCTGTATTAATAAAATTTAGCTTAACTCAATGGTTCAGAATGGCATTTACTAAGGTAAAGGAAATTTCCAACGCCGGATATGCGATAGCTAACGATAGGAGCAGGGAAGAGAGAGAACAACGTCGCAGCTTCCTGGACCAAATCCACAAATTAAGAGGAAAAGGTCATGACGCTAAGCTGAAAGGAGATGATATTTTGGTTAATGGAGTGAAAGTTTCGGCGGAAAAGATTAACTTATTATTGGCTTCACGTCGATCGATAATTTCTTCTCCTGAAAACCGTTTTAAAAATACTCCACATTCAACTCCAAAACGACATAACTCATCAGATAATCCCCCGAGTAAAAGAGGAAGGAAATCAAATCTTGCCCGCCTAGGTAATGAGGATCTGTCTAATACCAAGACCTTGGACTATTTTGTGAGTCCACTTTCTTCAACTGTTACCCCTATGCAATCGAAGAATGATGGAAATCAAAACACCAATGGTCCCGTTCAATCCCCATCAAAATAGCCACCACTTCAACGACACTACAAAGGACATTCTCGAATATCGGCTGCCCCCAACTCGCCTTCAGATCAACAAATAAAAATTATTTTTTAGAATGCACACGGTATCAAGAATTTGTCAGATATTAACAGCGCTTTTAACGAACAAGACATTGTGTGTATCTCTGAGACATGGTCTACAAGTGTAAGTCTAAATGTTTGTACCTCGTTTACATCTATCTCGATTGTTTCTCCAGCGATTAGAACTAGCAAATTTGGTAGAGCGAAAGGAGGTCTTCTAATTTTATATAACAATACCATTTACAATGTGACACAGATTGTTAACTCACCTAATTATATTTTTATTAAGGTCAAATCGAAGACATATATCTTTATTGTGGGTTTAATTTATATTCCCCCCCAATGCAGATATTATTCCATTTTTAGACAATTTAAACATAATTTTATCCACCCTTATTACCGAATTTTCTCATCTACCAATAATTATAGGAGGGGATTTCAATTGCCGTGTTGCAGAATTGAACCAATTAACAGCAGAAATTTTTGAAAGCTCTAATTTTAATCCAGAAAGACAGTCTTTAGATTTATCAATTAATACAAGAGGCAGATCTTTGATTAATATTATGGAGACTAATGACTTTATTCTGCTGAATGGGCGTTCTATGAGTGATACCCCCGCCAGTTATACATTTACAGGGGCACAAGGTTGTAGTGTGGGGGACCTAATTTGGTGTTCACGTGAAGCAATTCCCCTCTTTAAAGATTTGTTAGTTCTCCCAATAGCTACCTTTTCTGATCATTTACCAGTACTATTATACAAATGCTATCCCCTCCAAGACAAGTCGTTAGACTTCCCACCGTCTCCTAACAGGTTACATTTTGATTCAAACAAAGCTATACCTTTTCTGTCATCTATAGCTTGGAGGGGAGAAGTCTCCCGATTGGAACTTGATGTGGACTCATTGAATAATGTTTTCACTTCTACTATCAAAACTGTGGCGAAGGACCTCGGAATGACACGCATGCGTTCACATTTCTCTTCATTTAAAGAGAGCCCGTGGATTGACAGGGAATGTAAACAACTTAAAAAACGGGTCTCTAATGCTTTGCGCGTTGCTAGGGTTAATAATTTTTGTCAAGAGAGTAAACATATTTACCAGAATGAAAAGCGTAATATGGTTAAAATCGTTGCTTCTAAAAAGGTTTCCTACCGTAAAAAATTGACTTATGACTTATCTAACTGTAATAATTCAACACAATTTTGGAAGGTCGTTAACTCTACAAGACTAAGATCTTCTAAATTATCAAACATTGAATTATCTACGTGGTACAAATTCCTTCAGGATAGTTATCCCGCGCGTTCAGTTAAAATAATGTTTGATTCGAATTTATATGTAACAGATGCCCTTCTGGATGGTCCTTTTTCTTTTCATGAAATTGTACAATGTTTACTTCGTTGTAAAGTTGGAGGGGCACCGGGTATGGATGGAATTGCCTATGGCTTTTATAAAAATTTACCACAGAATTGGTTAATTTTTTTGGAGCATTTTTTAAACAAAATTTTAAGTACTGAAATTGTACCTCGTGATTGGGGAAAATTTTGCACATTCATGTTATTTAAGAAGGGATTAATTAATCGAAAACCCGGAAAACTATAGACCAATCACATTGGTTAATTGCTTGGCAAAAATATTCACACAACTTATCTGCGACAGACTTGTGAAATGGGCTTCTGAACGTAATTTGATCCCAGAATCGCAGTCTGGCTTCAGAAAAGGTAGAAGTTGTTTGGATAATCTTTTTTCTCTCATGTCCATAATACAAATTCATTTAAGTAAAGAAAAAACTGTTGTCTATGCAGCATTTATAGATTTTAAAGGTGCCTTTCCATCTGTTTCGCATCATCTTTTATGGAAAAAATTAAGCAACCTGGGTGTGAGCACAAAAATTATTAAAATTTTGGAACAATTTTACTCAAATGCATTTACTTGCATAAAGACAGAAGCTGGATGTACCGAATATGTAAAAATAACTAAAGGAGTCTTACAGGATGAAGTTTTAAGTCCTTTATTATTTTTACTTTTTATTTTTGACTTTGAAAAAATTTTTATAGGAAATCAATGTAAAGGTCTTTCGATTAATAATGAGGAAGAAAATTTAATGCTAGGCTACGCCGATGATTACGTCATCTTTGCAGACTCCCCTATCGAATTAAATAAAAAACTTTCAACTCTCTTCTCTTATTGTGAAAAAAATGATCTGACAGTCAATGTGGAGAAAACAAAAATTGTTATCTTCACCAGATCAGGTAATGCATCAGTGAAAAAATTTAAAACATTTAATTACGGTTCTGAGAAAATTGAAGTGGCTAGGGAATACACTTATTTGGGCGTAGTTTTTAACGACTCGGGCTCCTTTCTCCCGGCTGCGTTGAGGGCAATAAGTGCAGCAAACTTGGCAATCGGAAATATCATGAAGATTATTCACACTCTTGGAATGAATTCTTGGCGATCATATGACACTTTATTTCAAAGTCTCTCTTTAAGTACGCTTTTTTACGGGGTCCAATCCTGGGGTTTAAGACATTTAGATTTGCTGGAAAAGGTTAAGCTTTCGTTTTTTAAGAAACTTCTTTCATTACCAATTAACACACCAAACTATGTCGTTAGGTTGGAGACTGGGTCTCTTCATCTTTCATACAGAGTTTTTTCGTTAACGCTAAATTGGATTAGTAAAATATCTACAATGGACCATTCAAGGTATCCAAGGCTGTGTTTCGAGAAACTTAAAGAATTAGCAAGGAAGAGACCAGTGTTGGGTAAGTTACTGTTTAAACAGTTACGTTACTTATATAAAAAAGTAACTCGTTACTTCAGTAACTTAAGTTACTTTTTTAAGTTACTTTAAAAGTTACTTTTTAGATAAATGAAATTTAATAATAAATTAAATAAGAATGAAAATGAATGAAATAAAAACTATTAAATATACTCTGGTACATATAAACCTGTATTTTGTCTTTTAAACAAAAATAAACATTTTATATTTTAAAATATTCTTTTATATAAAACATAATACTTTTTAATACTTTGCATTAAACAGACATAATTTTCTTCTTATAAAATAAAGTTTTAAATAAAATATAATTTTAATACAATGTATTATTTTTATTTAATAACATTTTTTGTTCAGCTTCAGAAGCTACTGCTTTTCAAAATTTTCATCACTCAGGTTTGATCTTTTTGGTGTAATTACCAATCCTGCGACGCTAAATAGCCTCTCTACAGAAGCGCTGCTGGGCAAAGTTGTATTAAATTTAATAAATAATTTTTTCATTTTTGGAAACATTTCCAAGACGCTTAATGATTCGGAACTACTAAAAATATACTGCTTCAATTCTTCACCGTCTTTCTTTGGTTTATTAAAGTTAAAGAAACTATCTGAAATTTCTTTCTGCTCTTCATCCGTATTTTTTTTCAAATCAATCTCTATAAGTTGCTTAATTTTTGCCATGGCTTCATTTTTTTCCATCTCATTGGTTAGCCAATCAAATTTAAATTTTGGATGCAAGCAGGTTGACATAATTAAATCTGAATTAGAAAAAAGGGCTTTAAATCTCTTTTGAATGCCATGAAGAATGCTGTCAAGTAACGGGACGCAAAATTTTAGTCCCTTATTCTTTAGAGAATTTAACTTGTCCTCAAGAGTTACTATAACAGGGAGTAGAAATCCCATGTACATGTTGGTGTCCTGCTGTAAGATGTCAAGGGAACATGACAGAGGAAACATCACCTTGCAATATTCTTTTAAAAATTCAATTTCTTGGTAATTTAATGCTTGCAGTCCACAGACATCAAAGCATCTATTTATTTTGTCTACTCCATTTTCCTCTTCAATAATTTTGACCAATTGATTACACGCATCGAAAGTTGCATTCCACCTTTATTTACAACAGTATAACATAAAATATTTAAATGTTTTAAGTCTTAAGATTATTTAAATAAATTTTGTGAACTTGTTGATTATACCTTGTAACATTAGGTGTTTGAAGATAAACTCCTAAAATTTCTTTGATTTGATCAGCACATTGAGTAGATTTAATCCGGTTTTTCCAAAGTCTTCTGCATTTGTTAAACACAGAATTACTGAGAGTTTTGTACCGCTTATTCGTTAATGCAGCTTCGGAATCTTTAACAGCAATTCTATTACAAGTATGACTTGCACATCTGTAATGAGGAGGAAGAACTATTTCGATGTTATCTATATTACAGTATTCATTCAAAATATCTGAAAGACTATGGATTTGAATTTCGTTTTCAGCGTCTTCGATATCTTCATTCGAATTTTCGGAATCATCAATTTCGCACTCTGCGAATTCTTTAAGAAATTAATTAAAGTTATAAAAATTACGTTTAAAATTTACAGATATGAAAAATTCCAGTTAAAAGTTTTATTACCTAAATGCTTTTACAAAATTTGAACTATTATCAGTGGTAATTCCAGACATTTTATTCTGGATTCCAAATTTCACTAAAACTTCGTGCATTTCTCGTGCCAAAACATCGTAAGTGTGGGATCCTTTTATTCTTTTACATGTCAGTGCAGCAAATTCTCTTGGTAAAGTTTCCGGATTTATCCAGTGAGCTGTCATACCGAGGTAACTTCTAAATAATCAGAAATAAATATTAGTAATTTCCTTATAAAATTGTGTTTGTTTTAAATATTCGTAGAGTTAAATTTTAAATTATTAATGAAGTTTTTGGAAAAATAAACACAATGTGCAAAAATAATAATTGTAAAATCTTTAAATATGGTAATGGCCCTAAGTTTTGAACTTTCAAATAAACGAATTTTTTTTTATATTTACAAAAATTACTGCACTAAAATGGAAATGTTCAAATTTAAAATGAACGTTCAAAACTTTAGCTACACAATATGATATTCAGAAAGTAATTTTTTATAATTATTTAAAACCTTTTTGCTTTATTCCAAAGATCAGCAGTTGCTGATATAACTTCTTGTTTCGAAAACTCTTCAAGGATATTGTCAGTCATTTTTGTGAAAAACTTGTCTATTCTCCCTCCTAAAGTTTTTCTTGTCATAATACTTAAATTCTTTGGTAAACCAAGCAAAATACGATCTATAAAAGCTCCTTTTTCTACAACACTGAAAGGTTGAACTTCTTCTATAACATAATTAAGTATTTTTTCGTCTAACATATTTTGTGTAACTGCTGTGGATTCGGAATTAGTCCACTTATCCAGAACTAGTTGCCTTTTTTTTGCTGGAGTCTTAGTTGATTGGTCCAAATTTTTTCTTTTTTTTTCTCTCGATATTGCTGCATCTAAGTCATCGAGACAGTGATGTTTAACCTATTCAATTTAAGGTGCACAAAAAATAAATAACAAAATCAATTTTAATTTATCATACTGCTGTTACTCATTATCAATATATTACAAATCCTCACTTATTATTAGAATTATTAAATTATTCATTATTTATATTAAACAATGGATTATAAAAGCTATGAAATAACTTAAAAATTTGAAAACCGGCAACTTAACCTATAAAAAATTTGAAAACCGGCAACTTAACCTATAAATGTATGACATAATTACCTTCACGTGTTTTCTGAAATTCGCATTTGATGACTTGTCACCACTCAATATTTTCGGTGTTGTACATAATTTACACTTTAATTTATAAGTATTACCATCTTTTGAATAAAACGTAAAAAATTCAGAATATCCCGGCCATGGTATCGTATTTTTCTCATCATTAGATTTTGATGTTTGATCACATATATCAATTACATTTTCAAGATCGTCGTTTGTAGTAGAATTTTTAATTTCAGAATCTGACATTTTTAAACTGATTTGTTACTCGAAATACGTCCAGAAATTCTATCTCCAAAGGAAACAACAACAAGACGCTTGGATATTAGTGCGCAAGCGTTACAATTTCACTGCATTCATATGTTTCTGTATTACGCGCTATTTTCAAAATTGTAGTTCATTGGGATTAAGTAATCCCAATGAACTATAATTTTGAAATAAATAAGAAGTAACGAAAATATGGGTAACTTAAAGTTACAAGTTACTGCACAAATATTAACTAAGTTACGTTACAAGTTACTTTTAAAATAAGTAACGAGGTTACTCTAAAGTTACAAATAAAGTAACTTTTTTAGTAACTTAGTTATTTGTAACAAGTTACTACCTAACACTGGAAGAGACCCGATCTTAAATCCAACTGGTTTTCACAAATGAAAACATTTTTCGCATGGGAAGAACAAGAAGATATATGGAATTTGTTATCTTTAGATTCCATTCGTTCGAACAAAAGAGTCATTCTTAAAAATTACGCGAATTTTCTTATCTCCCAAGACAGAAATCAATTTGTTTTATCGAAAAGTTTATTAGTATACCCCCAGCTTTCAATCCAAGAGGGAACTCAAGATTATCTTAAGGCAAATTTATCTTTACATTATAAAAAAAATTTTGCTCAAATCAGACTGCTTAACGGGTATATTTGCAGAATTTCTTGGAACCGTAAAAAATACGTTTTCAAACCGAATCAAATTTGCCCTTCATGCAGGTGGGAGGAGGATAGTCTGTTTCATGTTTTAATTGATTGTCCGGCGTACACCCACCTATGGGAAAATGTTTTTCCGGAATTGTGTAACGAAGGTGATCGTCTTGTGTTTTGGTTGCAAATTTTATCTACGAGTGATGTTAAGACTTAAAAAATTTCTAAATTTGTTGTCTACCATTCTATCGGAACGATTGGTCAGAATTGAATAAGGAAGATTCAGTTTCTCTTCGTATACTTCTGTTAGCTTTATTTAATTAGATACTATATATATGTTTTATATTTCAATCATTTGTAATGCGATGCTCATCAATTAATCTCCGCTGTTAGTACTCATATTTATTACTTTTATAAACGGAGAATATTTAATTACCGAAGCAATTCCAAAATTAAACGTGCTGGGGGCCCAATTCGCTGAAACAAATAACAGAAATAGAGGGTCAAACAGAAGGAAAGAACTCTACGAAATAATTGGAAAAACAATAGACAAATTTAAACTCGAAAATAATATTGACTTACCGGCAGGTTTTAACACAACCCACTTTTCAAATAGTAACAAAGCGGAAAACCCCAAATTTATCAAAGATAATGAATTCTTTTGTAATATTACAAAAATAAAAAAAAATTATTAGCAAAATGAAGAATAAAAAATCTGCCGGTAATGATAATATACCAAATATTGCAATAAAGAAGCTCCCAGACAACTTACTGAAAAAGTAGTAAGTAAGTATGTTACCTAATTTTGGAAAGTTGTTGGAAATAATTATAAACAATTCAATAAATATTCAAGTAAACAAACAAGTTGTTCATTTCATGACCATTTAGCTTCCTCAATATATATTATTATATATAATTTTAAAAGTTAAATAATTATAATAGTTTATTAAATATAATTAATAAACCGGGTAAACTACCCTAAATAAATATTAATTATTTAATTTTTTATTATAGAATAATTATTTTAAAGTGTTATGATAAAATGTCAAAAAATACAAAATTTTAATTTTTTGTGAAAAATTATAATATTTATTAATTCCATAAATTTTCATGAAATATATACTTTATATACATGAATCGATTCGTTTTCATGCCAGGAATATAATGCTGAGAAAAATTAATAAAAATTTTAATAAATAAAGAAGTTATTTCAAAAAATAAAAAAATTCATTTTTTTCGAAAATTAAAAAATTGCTAAAAAATTTTTTTTATGAGGAAGCAAAACAACATCATACCAAATGAACAATTTGGATTCAAGCAAAAAATTTCCACAATGCACGCAATAACAAAATTGACCTCTGACATAAATAAGGCACATGTGAGAGGTAATGTGATGATATTAAAGGAATAGCCTTTGCTGACGACCTTATAATTTATGTAGAATGCGACGAAATTGCTAAAGCAAAAGATGTATTGCAATTGACATTTAAAAAAATTCTTGACTATTTTGACACATGGCATTTAACTGCCAACGTAGACAAATGTGAAACGATTATATTCCGCCCGGGAAAAAACGCGAATAAAAAATGAAGAACGCAGTATTTTAGAGAACTTTCCCAATAAATGACGAGGCAACTAACCCGACTGCGCTGAAACACAAATTTATAGTGAAATATTTAGGAATGTGGCTTGACAACAAATTGAATTACTGCAAGCATGTAAAGATTCAAATTGAAAGAGCAAAAAAAGCATTTTTTAGCTTAAAAAGTCTATTTTATTCCCGATTATTGAATGAAAGTGTCAAGATTCTATGTTATATATTGTTAATAAGACCGATAATCACATATGCTTACATGATTTGGTACGGAATTTCTCCCCATATAATAGAGGAAATTCGCGTATTCGAGAGAGTCTGTTTGAGGGCTTGCCTCGGCATGCACCGTGACCCAGCGAGCAACTACAAAAAAATGATATCAAACCAGACAATATATAATAAAGCAAATATTCCTAGAATCGACAATTTCATAATTAAGTTAACCAGAAATCATATTAAAAATACAACCAGCACAAAGAATAACGAACATATCAAAGAACCATTTAAAACCGAAATAGATGAACTAAAAAAAAGTTGCTCTCTGGGCTACCTGCCTGTTGAGGTTTTTACATGGCTAGACAGTGGGGGGTATATACAAAATATCGATAATGTCCCTATAATATACCATATACCTAGACACGCCTTGTGCAAAAAAATAATATATAATAAAGACGACTTAGAGAGAAACCCTGAAATAAAATTAATCCTCTCTCAGGCTTTACTAAGGAGAGATAGAATGGATAAAAGCGTGAGAGACGTAAATAAATATCCATGGCTTGCCATTAGATAGTAAGGAAATATGAAATTGTATTTTTTTAGAAATAATTTTGCATTATGTTACAATGTTGTTTATTGTTTTTTTTCTCTTCCTTTGGATCGCGATTGTTTTATTTGCTGGGCGCCCTTTTATTGTCTTGTTTGTTGATTGTTATTGTTATCAATTTTTTCTCTTTCTTCCTTTCCCTGTAAGTGAAGGAAGGAAACTTGTTTGTTCATTTGTAATTGTTTAAACATCTCCACGAACCAAATTGTATTTACTTAATCAATATAAATTAATTATTCATGCCCTCAACAGTTATGCATTGGTTTGACTGTGTGTGTGACATTATTTACCAAGCAACGATTTTTATATTGTTCAATCGATTAAATATTTATTGTCATGTCACCGTATTTGTTAGATTATTTACGAAGTGTTATTTTGTTACTATGTTGTTATTTGTTAATTGTTAAATCATAAACATATACAAAGTGATTTTTGCGTTTAATACGCAAAAATTTAATACAAAGAAAACATAATTATATACGAACTTCCTAAGATATATTTTGCGAGAATAGACATTAGTCTATCGTCAAAAACTTCGACACGAATAAATGTCGCAGCGTTTTTTTAAACATGTTTCTACGTTGCCGTGCAATCGCTTATATTGTTAAATAAAAGGAAACTATTTTATAAAAAAACTGAGTGACATGTGTATTCGACTTGCGTCCCTAAGGTTCAGAGTTCAATCCCTCCTGCGTGCGAGATTTTTCAAATTTGGTTTTAAGTGTTAGGTGTACAATGTTGGTTAATAATGTGAAATGAAATATAAATACAAACAATAAATAATAATGTCATAACAAGTAAATAAATAACTTGATTTGTTTTAAAAAAAGGTTATAAATAGTAGTACGAAAACTAAAAATATTTTTTTTAAATAATAAATTCAATTGAAATTGTAATACTTCCTAAAGCATTCAATATTGTTAAAAAAATAACTTGATTTCTTAAAAAAAGATTATAAATACAAGTACGAAAACTCTAAAAATATTTTTTTAAATAATAAATTCAACTGAAATTGTAATACTTCCTAAAGCCTTTAATATTGTTAATAATATTGGTTAATTAATTCTTTCTATAATAAAAAGTATAAAAAATTGCGGCAAAGAGAAGTAAAAAGAGATAAAAGTACATAGGTATAAAAAGGATAATAGGGTATAAAAAGAGATAGAAATTTGGAGATAAAAAGGTAATATTTAGATAAATAGGTTAATATTTTGGGTATGCAAAGTGGTTATTTCAAAGGGATAGAAAAACTTCATCTCTTTCTATCTACAAAATTCTATCTCTTTCTGTAATTTCACTTCCAGGAGGGGCTACCTCCAAAACTTACCATCATTTGGTACGCTACCTTACTCTCAACTTGCTCTCTCTCCTCTTTCTCTCTTTTTAAGGTATAACATGACCTCAACGCTTTTCTATAAATTATTTTTAAACATTTGACCACACTTTCTGCTTATTATCATTCTTAACATATTTTCAAAATTTTAAGGGTTTTCACAGCACGGAACTAGAAATATTCGCTAGCAATGTTGCATTTTTTGCATGTAAAGCGAGATCAATGTATGGGGAGGAGTATCATTTTCATAAATATAAACATAAATTGTTTATAGATTTTTTTCCAAAACTAATATATAATACACAAATACATTTTGAATAGAGCTGTGAAAAATTATTCGACTTGGGTTGTCTTATAACTCTTTTTTTGTAGATCTATATAAATGAAATGGTTTCCTTCACAAAAAAGATTGGGACTCTATCAAATCTGAAAAGAAAGAGTCAGTAATGGTACGAATTGCAGCTAGGTTAATTTGGTAGAACAATCTCAAAACGAAATGCTTAGACCCTGAAAGAGCAAATCCAACGTCCGATGGACAACCACGAACTGTTGTGGAGCCAAGACGCATGGATGCCATTTATGGTAAGTAATAGTAATAACAACAATATTAATTATATTTCTACCTTTGATAAAAACAACGCTTACAACGAACATTTTCTATAAAAAAATAAATGAAGTGTTTTTTGAAGTAAGTTAATAGCTGTCGTGTTTTTATACCCTGTAAAAAAGCAGAATTGACGATGAGGTCCTCCAAAACGTTTTTCGAGTGAAAACCATGTTGATGATAGGGCCAATCCTGCTTTCTCACCATCAATACTGTCCTCTTGATTCTGTCGATTTCGCATTTATTTAAACGCATTCTAATGTAAGAGACTGATATAGAATGATTAGAATGCCAGTATGTGGCAAATTGTTTTTGATTTAATGTTAAATTGTTATCAATGGATGTATGCGAACCATTAGTGAAAGTTTATGAACGAACTGACAGGTATATTTCACTCACACTACCATGCATAATTTGCTCGGAATCCATCTTATTTTCGCATGGTTTTTAAGTAAAAGTCACACGAGCCATAGCTTTTGCTACAGCACCATGAAAATAGAATGGATTCCGAGCAAATCACGCATGGTAGTGTGCGTGCAATATACGCAACAGTTCCGCTCATGTGTTTTAGCATATTTTTTCTGTGTACATATAAAAACAATTCGGTTCTATACTTAAAGTGTTATAAGTGTACGTTTCTACGTGTAGTTATTAAGTAAGTTAATATTACATGTATATGTAAGTTAAATATATGCGTTAAAATGTGGAAATGTGTTAGTGAAAAGTATTAACAAAGCATCGAACTGTGTAACGAAATAAAT
Organism: Leptopilina myrica (nomen nudum); assembly: GCA_032872475.1. NCBI lineage: Eukaryota > Metazoa > Arthropoda > Insecta > Hymenoptera > Figitidae > Leptopilina > Leptopilina myrica (nomen nudum). The sequence continues at coordinate 14,280,129 of CM065467.1, forward strand.
GTGTACATTCATTTGTGCCAAATAGTTTCTAAAATTAACGATAATTCCGAAAAAAATTGAATTTGTTTATTTATGTTCATCTAATCATTTTTAAGAATCATAGAAAGTTTAATAGACAGTTATATAAATTTTAGCAAACAAGTTTTATGTATATTGGTTCACAGTTTGGGAAAATTTCCTTCACTTTTCGTATTAACAAACAACTCGTCAGTTCCTTAGATTATAGAATGTCAAACCGGGCCAATAAACGGAAAATCAACAGATACAAGAGGTAGACAAAAGGTTTTCTTAAATGGAATATTTTCTAAAAACTTTTTAAAATGTATTCGTTTCATAAACACAATATTTAAAGGGTTTCATGACAGAATGGGTCAAGGCGCTAATTTCTCGAAATTGAGATAAATTAATTAAAAATCAAGTAAACTCATTTATACGGTTCTTTCAAAGGATTTTCTCGTAAATATTGTTCTAAATTACGTAGTTTTTGGGCCAATTTTTTAATCACAATTATTAGTTCTTGTTGTTAAAAGAACATTAAATTATGACAATGTTTAACTACTTTTAATGTAAACTTGATAATATGGAGTGGGTAGTGACTACTACCACCATATCTTCGTTACAAAATTCCCTAACCGAGCGAACATTTTTGCCTGACTTTTTAAAACTGTCATATGGTGATTGGTAATGAAAATAATGTTAAAAAAGGTTCAGTAAATATAATAAAGTATAATTTTTATTAAATTAAAACAATTTGAGATGCCGTAAGACTCAAGACGGGACGAGATAATCATCCTCAAGATGAAGATGAACGTTTTTCTCATCTTGCTTATTCAAGACGAGATGAAAAAGTAATTAATACCAAGACAAGATTCAAGACTTGGAAATTATAGATAAATGTAGTGTTAAAGAATACAAAAAATAACCCTTGAGTAAAATGTAATTTCATTAATAATAATAATAATACAGCTGTATTTTATGGAATTACCCTGTGAATTTTAGTTACAAAAGTATAATTTGTTTAATTTTTTTGAAAATTTTCAATCTATTGTATAAAGTTTTTAAAAATTTCCAAAAAGAAAAAAAATTTAAATTAGTAATAATATAGCAAAATCTGAAAACAAAAATTGTGTGACATAAAATGCTACTCTTTCTAAACTTTACTATTTTTGTCTTTCAAGAATATTTTCAGAAATTATAATTTAAAAACTTGAAATTTTATAATTTATACAAATTGTAATCTCAAATATTCCAAAATCCAATTGTTTTTCAATAATTTCCAAAAAAATTATTCTCTCAATATTTTACAAAGAAAAATTTCATGAAGCTTATTTAAGATATACTTAAAAGAGTTATTTAAATTAAAATCAATTTCCTTTGTGAAGATTAATCTTATTGTTACAAATGGAGAAATTTTTATTACCCTACCAAGTGGTACAAAAAAGCCACTTGTAGAACTTTCGTAAAATTTGCAAACTTTTCAAAAGAAGATTATAGGTTTGCACTCATATTTTACATTAGTCTTAAGAAGTAAGAAAAATTAGGTTTTTCATAGCGCGTCACATATGTGGGGCATTCCATGTGAAGTGATCAAGGTGGAGAAAAATTTTTCTCCAATCGTAGCAAAACTTGGGGCTTTTGTAGTACTCATAGATAGTAATTTTTCGTGAAAATATTTTTTTAGCTAGTCCAATATTTTCCGAGGGGGAGGGGGTTAAATTTTTGTGTTTTTCAGTACAATGCTTATTTCAATAATTTTTTACTCTTAAACAATTAAACATACAAATTTGACAAAGTACAAGTAACTTGACTCGGAGTGATCGATAACTTCAACACATAATTAATTTGGAAACCGAGTGATAGAATCATTATTATTTTATTGACAAAGTACATTTTGGAAAGGTTTATTTATGCCCTTTCGATTGAAAATAAGCATTTTGAAAAACAACATTTTTTTGACCCAAAAAAATCAAAATTAAAAATAAATTTCAACTTTTGGGGGGGAGAGACTCGATTTTTTTAACGAAAGCTGAGGTTTTTTCCTAAAAGGACATATAAATAAAAAAGTGGGAATAGAATGTTTAAACAATGAAAAAAAGAATTTTCTCCTAAACGGAGCTAAAAACCGGGTTTAGAGCGCTCCGGTGAGTAAAAAACCCTTTTTTTCAATGTTTAAACAGTCTAGTCCCACTTTTTCATTTATATGTCCTTTAGGAAAAAACCTCAGCTTTCGTTAAAAAAAATCGGGTCTCTCCCCCTAAAAAATTGAAATTTATTTTTAATTTTGATTTTTTTGGGTCAAATTTTTTTAATGCTTATTTCCAATCCAAAGGTCATAAAAAAACCATTCCAAAACGTACTTTGTCAAATTTGTATGTTTAATTGTTTAAGAGTAAAAAATTATTAAAATAAATATTACACCAAAAGAGCCCTTGGTGGAATGGTTGGTATTTCTTTAAGATTCTATACATAGTTCACTAGCTTTTAGAATCTTCATGCAAAATCATTTTGGTTTTTGTTCTGGATTTTTAATTGCAAATTGTAGTAGGTAGTCCATGCAAAGGCCTTGGATAAAAAGAGTTTCAGGGTTGCCACAGGTCTGGAAAACCGGGAAAAGTCAGGAAAAACGATGAAAAAACCGGGAAATTGTTTCCTGTCTTTTTTTACATAAAATTTTTTTTATATACAAGGCTCAAATTTTGCTTAGACCTTTTGTGGATAATTTTGTTCTAAAGTGCTGCAAGATAGGATACTTATACTTTCTGATAGTCATAGAAACTTATTTTTCTTTACTGCTATACTTTAAAGCTAAATTAAAAGTAAGTTTATTTTCATTTTAAGTAAAATGTTTTACTGTGTACATATTAAGCATGAAGTAGTATAAGGAGACCGAATGACCATGCAAATTTTGTATTGAAAGTGGGACAGATTTTGGTACCTGAATAGTGGGTGAAAAATACCGAAAGAAACACCAGCGCTGCATGTAGTAAAATTGTTGACTAGGAGAAACACAAAACATAACCTATATTATTTGATTATGTTTCACTAATTCATATGTGTCATATATGTTTTCATGTGTTCCTCATATTTTTTCAATATTATCAAAGTAAAATAATTATAGTGTTATTTTCAGTGTTATAATTTTATCAATTGTGAATGAACTGTAATTTCCATTTTTCCCATGCGCAGCGCTAGTGTTCCTTTTGGTATTTTTTACCTACTAAGCGTGTACCGAAATCTGGCTCATTTATAATGTATTTCGTTCGGTCTCCTTATACTACTTCATGATATGAAGATATGCATTTCTATAAGTAAATACCCCAACGTAAATAAATTTTATAGCTCTTTAACAAAAAAATTATCTTATTTTTATAGTATAGTATTACATGAAAAAATGACCCTTTTTCTAATATTTCTAACCTTTCTTCCACAACGGTTGCTATAGTATGGTATGATATGGTAATGGTTATCATAAAAATGGTAACAATGATAACCAAAGAAACTATAGTGTTAAGTGTACTGAACAAATTAGCGTCTGATTTAAGACGTTTCGTGGTCAGTTTTAAGACGTTAATAAGAGTCTTATTTATCTTCCAAAATGCATACATTCAGAGGTTATTTTTTAAATTTAAGCCGCTCATATAAGAGGCTTATTTACGTAAGACATTTATATAAACTGAAAAAAATATATTTATGATACTGTCATAAATATGGACAATACTCACATATTAGATTGATGGATATGGGACAGCCATACAGTTCTTTATCCATCTATCTCTATATGCTTTCCATCCTTCGTCTTCTCCTCTTCGACTGTATACTCCGACGATATCCAATTTTTCTCTCCCCATTCTGATAGTTCTAAACATCCATCCATCTCTTTCCATTTCTTTTATTTTCTTTCCCTCTCTTATTCCTACTTTAACCCCAGTAATAATTTCTCCTGTACTTCCACCCTCCCCCACCTCTTTTCTTGCGACTTGGAATCTCCATCTTTAACCTCCTGGTAATCTTTTCCTTACGTTCTCCTAATCTCTTGCATCTACCCATGTTTCCAATAAAACTTGATACATTCCCAGCGTCCTCCAAAAACCCTCATCTTTATTTTTCCAGCCCCCTATATTCCAAAAAACCACCCTTATACCATCTTTCACTTTTTCCTTTCCTGTTCTCGTCGCCCAATCCTCGCATCCCCTCTTTTCCCAACTACTGATCCCATATTACCCTTCACCCTCTATTGTACTCCATTAATCCATAATGGGTAGGGACCCATTATCACCTTTTTGCCTTTTCCCCTTTCTTTCCACGCTTTTTCCCTTAATAGCCAATCCCTTCTTCTTTTCGTCCATGATTTGTCCTCCTCAATTCTTTCCTCCCTACGTTTTAACTTCTTCTTCAGCTCCATTACCTGCATTCTCTCCTCCTCGTCACCCAATTCTACCACCCAAACCTTTGGGTTCTCTCTTCCTTCTCCTCCCACTCCTTTCATTCTGTTTATGCTAACCTTTGCTATTATCTCATCCAGCAATGCCCTTACTTTCTCCTCTCCCTCCTCTTGTCTTCCCTTTATCCCTCTAATTACAATTCCACACTTTCTCTTCTCTTTCTCCAGCCTTTTCACCACCCTTGACAAATCTGGCATTATTTCTCCAGTTGTGCGGTTTAAGCTCCTCCCTCCCCTTAACCATCCACTACTATCCCCCCTCTCATCTCGAGCTGCTCCATTCTCCTCTCCATAATCTTCATCTCTGTGCTTCTCCTGCACTCCCTCTCTTCTTGAGACATTTCCATCACCTGTATCCTTTCTAATAAGTCGTTCTTCTCTCTTTCCTTCTTTCCTCCCAGATTCACAACATCTCTTTTATTTCCCCCACTGCCCCCTTAATCCTATACTTTTTTTCATCCCTTTTCTCTTCTAACACTTTCTTCCCTAGCCTCCTTAATTTCCAGGCTCAATTTTTCGATTCTTTTAATTGTCTCCTCACTCATTTTCATCATTGCTCTTGCCATTTCTCCTCTTTTTCATTTATCATGGCATACTTCATCAACCTCTGTTTGCCCACCCTTCTAGCAGTACAGTTCACATGATCCAGCAATGATGACGAAGGCAATTTTCTTAAAGCCTGCGGGGTCTCAAAAACCTCCTCGTCTTTCTCACTATCCGTCCCTGCGAAATCCATCTCTTCTCGTTCCCAACCTTTCTCGCTCTCCGTTTCCCACTTGTCTCTCCGACTTGAATCACCCCGACCGCTGTAGGAAATAGCAGACTTAATGTTTCCCCTCTCACTCCTAACAGCATGGCCTGAACGATGACTTGCAATAGCGTAGCTGTGAACTGCCCTTCTTGCGTATAGTGACGTAGATGCGTGATAATGAGTATGAAAATGATTTGATAGATGCGTGGTATTCATTCGTGAAGTATGCTGATAAGCGATTAGTCACATTTTTATATCTTCTTAATTATATATTATCTTATATGTATTTTATAAGTGTTTTTATTATTAAATGGCTAAAATATTTATCACGAGTTAATTTATGCAACACGTGAGTGGGTTATACCTTCTGATACAATTTCTTATATTTAAATTTGCCACGTCGCCAGCTAAGACCGCCCTCTGTCTCCGGTATTATCGCGCCGCCTATCGCCTTTTGTCGGCGATCTTTCAAGAAACGCCATGAGAAGTCGCCTTAAGGGCATCCGGGAAATAATACTGATTTCGTGATCGACGTCTCAACTAAATAGAAAATAATATTTTGAGTAGGGAATTTTTGGTAAATATAGATGAATGCTTTGGGACTAGCGGCCCTCTCGAAATTTTGCAAAATTTTGATAAATAATAATTTTTAAAAATTGTTTAAACATACGGAAAAATAGGATTTTAATGGTTTCGTATCACCGTCTCATTTTGAGAGGATGAAATATTTCTAGTTCATATTTGGAGAGGTGATAGAAGAAGACTCACTGAGGAGCGGTCCTCTCCGTTTTTGCAATAGTTTTGGGAGGAAATTATTTTATTTATGATTGAAAATGAAGTAATTTGAGGTTGGAAACACTTTCGTAGTTCAAATCGCGGTCACTACTGAGAATTGGCGACACCTCCTTAACCATCGACACATAGATCTACTTGTCTGTGTGCTCGCCGCCATATTGTCCCCCACTTTCGCCAAAAATACAACTTTTAGAATCACGTTTTTCAATATTTATTTCAAAAATTACTTGCAAATTTCGAGAATATTCTTGATCACCACAAATTCTCCTAATTATCCTAATAAATCAGAACAAGATACCTCTAACTACTGAGAAGTGAGACGAGAGGCGGGAAGACACTTTTTGGGGACAATTTTTCCCGGATTCTCCACCCAACTCAACACTCCTTTATTCTGCCCACCCCTTTAAACATTATAAAAAGACAAAGTTCGATGCACAAAATAGCCCCATCTCGGGGGCTATTTTGTGCACTACTTTTAATGACTGCAACTGAGACAAAAACAATTTTTTCATTCCCCAACTCATAGGAAATCTTCAAAAGGATGTCCTCAACACATATCAAAAGTTGGTTTTCTTTTTTCTTTAATTTCTGAATTTTAGTAAATCATTGAGTCGAAAAAAGCTGTTTGGTGCACAAAATAGTCCTGGTTGACGGTATTTAAAATAAATATTCTGTTGAGGAGAGATGTTTTTCTTTGATAAGAATTAAGAATAAATTATTTAAAAATGTTATTATTCATTTAATTTGAATATAAGAATAATCATTATTTTTTTAGGGTCAGTTAATCTCGATGAAGAAAGTGAAGTAAAAGATAATATAGACGTTTTCAACATTGAAGAATATTTTATTGTTTTTATTTTATATAATTTTTTTTTAAACCAGCTTTACTTAGCTTTACTTTATGATGAACAACATGTGATTGCCAGTCCCCGTAAGCATCACAATTCTTTAAACCACAGTCGAATACTGTTAAGCTTAGTATTATAATGAAACAATAGTAATTTTTATTTTATAAACATTCTTATTTTTATTTGGGAAATTTTTTTCTACTTGTGCCACGTGTAATAGCATAATTTATCTTATAAGTCTAAACCATATGTGAGACCACTATGTGTTAAGTTTGTTTAATTTTATTTTAATTATAATGTATAGAAAAATTCTATAAAAATTTATATCTTATCTTGAAATAAAAAATTTATCTTCTTCAAAAAGGTGCATTTTTTCAAAAAATTATTATGAATAAGATACTTCATTAATTCATTAATTATTAGCAAAGTCCTACGCACGTGAATTATTTAAAGAATTATCACGGTAGCAATCCGCCTATACCTGCTTTTCACAGAAAAAATTTAATAATTTCAATTTATATTCTTGCATGTTTGCAATAGTTATGATTTTTTAAAAAATCTCGGTATTTCAACTATATTATCATTTCCACGCCTCAGAAGCCATTTAAAAAAATTGCAAGAAGATCGAAGGCGAGGAAAGCAGTTATTTTTATATTTTTTGTCACGAATTTTTTCAGAAATCCTAAAACATAAAATAAATCATTATCGAAAAAATAAAAATCACTGCTTTCCCCGCCTTCGATCTTCTTGCAAGAATTTTAATGACTTTTCTAACATTAAATAAATATTAAGCAAACAATAAAAATTGCTTCCAAGGAGTGGAAATTATAATTTAGTTTAAATACCGAGATTTTTAAAAAATCCTCGAAAAATCAAAATTACTACTTTTCTTGGCTTGGATCCTTTTGCGATTTTTAAATGGCTTCTGTTATTTAAATAAATATTGTAATGATCTCAATTTTAATTGCCAAAGGATTTGCTCGCCGGATGGAGTCCGGGTAAAAAACAAATTATCTTTTATTACATAAATTAATAAAATGGCGTAAAGCGTCATTACAAAATTTAAGCAAGCTAGTTAGTCAAATTAGTGATATCGATAGGAAGGGTAGAGTCAGTACACTGAAAAAAATAATTTCGGTATGTTAGGAATTTGGTTATGTTTATGAATTTCTGTCAAGTTTTGAGAAATCAAATGTTGATTTTACCTCAATAGTTAGGTTAAATGAGAAATTTAAAAATGAGAAGCACTTAACCTATAATTTGTAATATATATGTCAGAATCACACCTCTTCCTCCCTGAATCACACGCACCTCTTTTGTGAGCGAACGAAACTGATGTGAAATCTGGTTAAGAGGTTAGTGCGCTTTAGAAATTTTTGTCTAGTTCTAATGGTATGGTTGAAATACCCTAACTGTTGGGCTGTTTCTATTCCAACAATACTATATGGGTAATATAACCTAAATTATGCCTGTACCTTATATATTTTTCTTTCAGTGTAACAAAGCATAATTTAAACCTTCGTAAGACAAATATATTCAAAATAAGTAAGAATAATTACAAAAATAATATAAAAGAAACCAAACAGAATCTAAACTAGCTAATTACAAAGCAAAAATAAACTAAACTAACTAAACTAAACTTAAAAGAAATAAAGAATAAAAGAATAAGAAAGTAAATATAAGAAATAAAAGTAGAATTAAATATATAAAAATTCAATAATATTCGATATAAAACAAATAATGACATAATTAAATGTCCTAACTAACTAATAACAATATTTCCTTGAGAAAACTAATCTAACTAAAGAAAGAATAAACTAACGCAAAAAGAAGTTAAAAGAATAAAAAAATGAGCAAGCAATAAGAGAAAGAAAGAGATAATAAGAAAGTAAGTAAAGAGTGTGTGAGAGAGAAAGAAAGAAAGCGCTGCAACACTGCCCTGGCGAAGTTAAGGCTTGGCTGTTTGATTGTTCGCTAAGCTGTAAAAGTACGCAATTGTTAATGTTCGCCATATTTAAATTTTATTACTATCCTTGCGACGCTCATTTACGCGCATGGGTGAATTGTAGAAATTACCCCCAAATTAAGTTCCGGACAATTACTAGGGGTCGTGCACGATAGATCGACAACGAGAAATCGAAAAGAAACTAGATACCGAGATTGCAACACGGTATTCTTGCCCGACACGAATTTAGAGTGAGTAAAAGAGAGAAAGGGGCAATAACAGGTTTCATCTTTCCCCGAGACGCACCTTGAGTCAAAGAATCTACCTGGTGCATCAACTTCGGGGAGGTCGAGATGCACCTGAGTCTCGAGTACAACTCCTTCTATGAGAAAGTGCTAGCCAGCAGCCCCAGTTACAGCTGAGATGCCGCCTGCCTGTGCTAAGAAAGATAGAGAGAAAAGAAGGGAAGAAAAGAAGAGAAGAAAAGAGAGCTGAGTTGCATATAGCTCACTGGGCCTTTGGCAAGTATAGCACGGGGAGAGAGAAACCACGTGCTTGCTTGCTTGCTCATATAAATGTAATAATATTCAAACTCAAAAGATTTCAATTATAATTTCTGCAAATATTTTAATTTTCATTCTTATGTTTCTAATAATGGTTGGGGTAATATTTTTAAATCGTATTTACTAAAAAAAAATTTCTAATAAAAGTGAATTTTTAAAAAATTTATTTCTAAGAAAGGTGATTTTAAAATTTTCAAAACATTTATTTTTCTAATAAAAGATATAATAAAAAAAAGAAATTATGCAAATTACTTAAAAAATTTTAAATAATCTAGTTGAAAATCTTAATTTACAAATTATAAGGATTTTTACCCTAATGATATTTAAAATTTGCTAAAACATTTTTTTATAAATATGGGGCATTCCACGTCAAGTGATCAAGGGGTCTTTTGGTGTAATGTTTATTTTTTTATTTATTTATTCAGAAATATACGGGCAATGCCCATTCGTACAATAGTGCTATAACAACCCCACTAGCACAAAATGTTCCTGTAACATTGACAACATTGAAGCAATGGTTTGTAATGTTGAGGCAATGTTCTCAATATTGCTGTAATATAATGTGCCACTGGGGAATACTTAAAATAATACATATATTTATTTATTTGGCCGCACTAACATTGTTATTATTATTATCATACACGTATAAGTGGGAAATGTATTTAATGTTGTTCCAAAAAAATCAATTAAACTACTGAGCTCATTAGCCTCTATTCGCAATCTGTTAACCAGTGAATTTTCAAGATATGAAGGGTGGCATGACAAAAGGGGTCAAGCAACAATATCATGATTTTACAGGAAGTGAAAAAAACATATTTAAAAATTCTATAGGTCATTAAAAAAAACCAAAAAAACCGTTTCGAGATATTATAACGCTTTACCATAGGAAAAACATTTTGATGAGATAAACCCAGAAATTAACGAGAAAAATGAATAAGTGTGTGTTGTTTTAAGGTTACGTCAATTGCGCATATTTTCTTTTAAAATCGAATGTGAAAAAGTTTTCTTTCAAAAAGTTGTTTGTTTTCGAGAAATTAATGAATTAAGTGATTACTTATAAGCAAGCAGTTCAAAATTTTTCAAATTCAAATTATTTTTGAAAATATTTAAAAATAAACAAAAGAATGATATTCATATTGTTTACAATTACATTAAGAATAAAATTACCTAAATATAAAAACATGAAAATTGAACACTTAAGGTAGAACCTCTTCTCCGTTACTTTTTGTAAATGCTTCTCCTGCACGTCGTTTATTTTTTTCATCTTCTTTTTTATTAACAATTTTTTTCCCGCGTCTACGTGGAATTTTTAAATTTGGGAAAATAATATTTTTAACCTTATTGATGTACTGATAATAATATTGACTATGCATTTCTTTTGTTTTTCAGTTAAGTTGCATTACAAGTAAAATTTTAGGCTATTTTATGATTATAATTTTTATTAAAACTCATTTAAAAACGCAATTAAACAGAAAATCCTTTTACAGAAATGTGTAAATGAATTTATTTGATTTTTTTTATAAAAAATTTCGATTTTGATAAAATTGTTGCTTGACCCCTTTTGTCATGCCACCCTTCATATCTAGTTCTTGATAATGGAACATTAAACAATTGATGACGTCTCAAAGATCTCTGTAGTACATATAGGTTAAATAAACAAAGTCAATCTGGACAATTAATTAAGCCATTGACAATTTAAAAAAAAAACATGTCTGCATATAAAAATCTTTGCGATAATGACGGAATACCAAGCAGTGCTCTTAGACTCGTATAATCGTGGCTATAATAATCAAACGAAATATTTTTAAAAAATTTTCCTCTTAAACAATTAAACATACAAATTTGACAAAGTACATTTTGGAAAGGTTTTTTCATGCCCTTTCGATTGGAAATAAGCATTTTGAAAAAAAAATTTTGACCCAAAAAAATCAAAATTAAAAATAAATTTCAATTTTTGGGGGGGAGAGACCCGATTTTTGTTTGTTTTTTAAAACGAAAGCTGAGGTTTTTTCCTAAAAGAATATATAAATGAAAAAGTTGGACTAGAATGTTTAAACATTGAAAAAAGGGTTTTCTACTCACCGGAGCGCTCTAAACCCGGTTTTTAGCTCCGTTTAGGAGAAAATTCTTTTTTTCATTGTTTAAACATTCTAGTCCCACTTTTTCATTTATATGTCCTTTTAGGAAAAAACCCCAGCTTTCGTTTAAAAAAATCGGGTCTCTCCCCCCAAAATTGAAATTTATTTTTAATTTTGATTTTTTTGGGTCAAAAATTTTTTTTTTATAATGCTTATTTTCAATCGAAAGGGCATAAAAAACCTTTCCAAAATGTACTTTGTCAAATTCGTATGTTTAATTGTTTAAGAGTAAAAAATTATTGAAATAAGCAGTCTACTGAAAAACACAAAAATTTAACCCCCTTCCCCTCGGAAAATATTGGACTAGGTAAAAAAATATTTTCACGAAAAATTACTATCTATGAGTACTACAAAAGCCCCAAGTTTTGCTACGATAGGAGAAAAATTTTTTTCCACCTTGATCACTTGACATGGAATGCCCCATATGTTAACTTTGGAAATTTAAATGTAAAAATGATGCAAATTTTTTTTTTACAAAGAAGAATAGAATTTTGTTAACAAATTGTGATAAGAAATAGTATTTTTATAAAAATTTTTCTTCATTTTCAAAAAGAAACTTATAATTTTGTAAACAGAATTGTAATTGAGAAACAAAAAATTTAATCTTTATTTTTAAACAATTTTCTAATTTTTATCAAAATTATGGGATTTTAGAAATTTTAGGAAAATAAACATAAGAAATTATAACTTTTTATAAAAACTTTTTTCAGAAAACAGATTTAATTAGAAATCGCCTTTTTGGACGAAAAGGTGTAGAAAATACTTTTTTTAATATAGGTAGTGTTCGCCTACCCTAATAAATGTTAGTATTCATCCGAAAAATATATTAAATACATTAAAATGTTAATAATTGAAGGAAAGAAATGTTTAATAGAATTTATAAGTATTATTTTTTCTGAAATAAATAAAGTACCCGATTTTGCGCGTAACCGGAATGGCAAGAGTATCAAAAAATGTAAAAAATGCGGAATTTTTTTTTAAGTTTATTGAATTATCATTTTATAGGAGACTGAATTTACCAAAAGAAGTAAAAATTCTAAAGATTTAATTAAAAACACTATTTTAATCTAAAAACCATACTAAATATTTAAACTTCTTAATTTAAGAGTCTTTAATCAATTTATTTTTGTCAAACAAAAGTGGCAAATAAAATTCAGTATACTAATTGAATAATAATAATGATGACTTTATCGATCACTCCGAGTCATATAGACTCGGAATATGTACTATATGACTCGGAGTGATCGATAAAGTCATCATTATTATTAAATAATACCGAGTGATAAATTCAAATTAATACTAATTGAATAATATTGTATAAAAAAAATTGTTCGATGTTAGAATTTAAACTTTTTATCAATACCAAGTTTGAGAATTTCATTAAATTTTTAAGAATTAACAAAATAATAGAGAATTCTTAAAAAAATTACATGTATTTACCATTATTTCTAACATCAGTTGAATAGAGGCATGTCTTGATTTCTATTTTTAAAAACTATTATTATTCCTTTTAATATTTACATTTACTATATCTTAATTAAGTAACTATTACACAAATCTAAAAAGCAAAAAATAAATTATCCGCGATAATTGACTCATCCACGATATTTGACACGCGAAAATACCCTCAAGTCATACTAAGTCCCGCGAGATTACAAGCATATGAGTCTTGTATTTAATTATTTATTTAAATATTAAAACTATTTTCTACAACATTGGCAATTTTAAAAAAAAGCTTTAATATTCATTTAAAATAAAAAACAAAACCATATATATATACATTTATAATTTTTAAACCACTTGAAGTTGAAAGTATGACATACAAAATTCCTCGATAATACCCACATTTACCCTAAGTGTCGGTTAAGTAATTGCATTCTGTTCATTTTAAGACTTACTGCATATTACATTTGTACCAGTGAGAAGAAAATTTCCAATAAGTTTTTGTAAAGTTTTCAGTTGGTTGTTTCGAATAAACTTTTTGAGAGTACATGTATAGAAATCATATATAATATGTTTAATGTAATGTTTTTTTATAATTAAGTAATTTTGTTTATATGAAGAAATAATTAAATAATTTTTTTATTTAATTGTTATTTATTTTCTTCTAATAATGTTTGAATTTCCTAATTTAATATTTCCTACTACACATATTAATGGTTAATTTATAATTTATTATATATATATCAATAATTATATAATAAATTATAAATTAACGAATAATATGTACTAAAAAATATTAAATTAGGAAATTCAAACATAATTACAGGAAAATAAATAACAAAATTGAGTAAACAAAAATATTTATTAAAATGAACCAAATACGTTAACTAAAACTATTTATTTGTATCAAACAAATGTTTTCTCTTAAAATAAACAAATTTTTTAGTTATATAAAATAAAATTTGTTGGTTAAGTGTAATAACCATTTGGTTAATACAAATAAACGTATTGGAAGAAATTATTTGGTTGAATCAAACAAACGTTTGTTTGACTGTATAGCAATGCATTTATTTGGTTGATTCAACCAAAATTTGGTTGTTTCGAGCAAATTTTTTTCTGAGTGTATAAAGAGTAATTAATAGTATATTAAGCAACAAGGTACGTAAAGGTAGCCATTTATTTACGGTGATTTTTGTGACACGAGTGGAGGTCGAGGGCGCCGTAGGCGCCCTGAGACCGTAACGAGTGGCACAAAAATCATCGTAAATAAATTGGCAGCCTTTAAGTCCCGTGTTACTTACGATATTTTTTATTCCAAAGGCCCAAAAGTGGCGATTTCAGATAGCAGACGACAAGGAGTAAAAGTCATTCACTTGTTCGACTTGCATGAAAATAGCGGCCTTTTTTTCCCATGAGCAAAATAACGCATGGGACCATAGCTGTTTTTTTGCCCATGGGAAAAAAAAGTCGCCATTTTCATTCAAGTTGACAAATGAATAGCTTTTAGTTCCTGTCGGCTGCTATCTAAAAGCGCCTATTTTGTGCCTAAGGTATGAAAAAATTTTTATTTTATTATTTTGATTTATTTACAAACGTCAAGTCGCGTGAAATAATCCTGCAGACATAAAAGGATTTCATTTAAAAGTGAAAAGAAATCAGTTAATATTAAAATGTTTTTCTTTTTTCTAATAAACTTCTAACCTTTTTATATTTAATAGATTCCTTTTATAATAAAACTATTTCTGCTAACTTTTAAAGGACGTGATTTAAAAGGAAATTAGTTTTATGTTTAACACATCATTTTTGTGAGTGTTTGAATCATTCTATTATTTTATGATTATACTGTAAAAAATTAAAATAATGTTTAAAATATACGTTTCAGAATCTTTTTTCTAAAATAACCTAATTTTGATATTTTTATTTAATCAATTAACTATGATATGTTATGTCTCAGAAGAAGATCAGTACTGGTATTTCTGCCTGATTTATTTACAAGGACTAAAGCCTCGAACTAAAGGAACAAGCTAAAGAAAACATATGCTTGAGATCTAGAGATAATTTGTCCTTTATTTTTACTCCAAAAAATGTGCAATCTCCGTTGAAATTGGCAGGTCGGCAGCTTGAGAGAACTAGTAATAATTCCACTGAAAGCAGAAAATATTACCGGTTTTAAAACAGTAAAACAAGACAATAAAAAGGTAAGAAAATGAAGGGTTACTTACCAGTAAGGTTTTCTTGAAGTATTTAAAGATTTTCCCTGGCCTAAGGAGATTTCAGCAGGTGACAAGTAATTCATTGGCCCGTTATTACTTTACGGGAAACCCGAATGGTCGAGAGGTATGGGTATTCGAAGCTGCTGTTCGAATTCCTTGTAGTATTCAGATGTTTTTAGACTTTTACTTAAAGATGAATAACGTTATAGAAAAATCGAGGGTAAATTGAAACAATACTGTGGATAACCGCGGCACACGATTATTGAAGACTGACCGACTGACTGTGTTGACTGAAGTCTGAGTTACGTTTCTTCAAAATTGTATCCCTTTTATAGGAACACATCTCCCTAATTCTGGAGACAAATCTTCATATTGGGGGAGAAGTTTATTAGGTATAACTGCCTTACAATGGAAAAAGATACATAAGCGACAAATAGGACGAACGGAGATATTTGAGAAAGACCGTTTACACCAAGAACTTTATTTATAACTCATTTTTAATGACTAAAAATAAGCCTATGGGGTAAATCACATGTTCTTTTTCTATTTTTGCAATAAAAAATTTATTTTTAAAACAATCTCTAAAAATAAATGCACTTGTGAAGTTTTTTTAGTACAAATACAACAAAAAGTCGTTTGCGTAATTTCCCCATTTAAAAAGCATATGGAGAGATGGAGGATGCGGTTGTAAACGAAGCCGAGCTCGGCAGCATTTACAATGGAAAAAGAACGCGAGCGACTTTGTGTGTATTTTCTCACTGTATTTTGTGACGTAGTTTATGCCTTTTGCAGATTCTGGACTATAAAGTACCTCATGTGTCTTTTTCCATTGCAATTTCTCATTTTTCGCGAATTTCAATATTTTCAATATTAATTTTTTACATTAAATAATTTAAATTTTTCATTTTTAATACAATAGTTAGATGCAGTTTTTGATTACGAATCCATTGATACCAAAAACTTATTTTTCACCAAAATGTCGCTTATGTGTCTTTTTCCGTTGTAGGGCAGTATAGGTATACCGCAGGTGTTAACTTTTTCCCCGTGTTCTAACTTTCAGTTGAAAAAAATTACATTTATTAACCAAAAAAAAGAAAAAAGGTATTATGAAAATTTAAAAATTCATCGGAAATACTTAATATTAGGGGAGACCGGGACTAAACCGGACACGGGGCTAAATCGGACAAGTCAAATATTTCCGAAACCGTGAAGAATTTCAAATCGTGTAAATAACTTATGAACGCGCAATTTCGTGATGCATATGCTGCATGAGGTTTTAGGGACGTGGCAATTTTCTTGTAATAATAGTTGCCGTTAATATGTAAAAATGTCATTTCTTGAGGTAAAAGCAAAAAAAATTTGTCTTCATTTTTTTGGGTTTTTATCGTTAAAATTAAAGTGCAAATATCATACGGCCATTTTTCTTTTAGCTCAAAGTGTACTGAGTTTAGTAGAAAAAAAGTTTAATGGAAAACATTAAGAAGAAAAAGTATATTGCAGGTTAATTATTAGATGACGGTGTGGGGCTGAATCGGACATCGTGATTAAAAACAACCAAATCTTTGAATTCTTTAATTTATTTTATATTAATTAACTATTTTATATTATATTCTTTGCTTAGAACCACTTTATAAATAAATAAAGAAAGAATTTATTTTAAAACTTGAATTCGCAAGCGAGTTGCTACAAACAGACAAGCCTGAAAACTGTAATTCATTTTATATTATATTAATTACCGATTTTACATATTATATTATATTCTTTGTATAGAACTATCTACAAATAAATAAAAGAAGAATTGATTTGACTTATTTACCAAAAAAAAAAGAAAATTTGTATCTCATTCTTTAATTAATTGGCCGTGTCCGATTTAGCTCCACCAATTTTCGGATTTTCGTTTTTGAGGTAGTCACCTTCGAAGCAATATATCTCTAAAGCTATTGTACTTTTTTTAAATCGAACAAGTGCGATTTGTAGGTGAAAGTACAAGCTTCAAAACGGTATATTACACTTTAGCAAAAAGTATGTTTTTGTATGAGTTTTCTGGTCAAAGACCAAATCCGTCCGGTTTAGCCCCGGTCTCCCCTACGTTAGATTTTATTTAATTTATTATTTCTGCTTTTTTTAATTAATTTATAGTAATACAAAAATTATGTTATTTTAGAAATAAAATTTTAAAGCATTTATTTTAAATATTATTTTAATTTTTTAGACAGTCTAATCATTAAAACAATAATGATCTACACTTTTATTATTTATTTCATATTTTTAATTTTTTATAGTAATATTTTCTTCAATTCTCTAATTCAATGATCGGACAATGATATTCTCATAGGATTTCCATCACTGAACACGAATATGACCTCCAAAAGTGCCCATCACGTCGAGATTTTGAGAAAAATAGACTCAAAGTTTAAAAAACCCTGTTTTTGACCTTTTTTGATCACGTGTACAGAATGATGCCGACGTGATAGAAGTCTCTAATAAGGCTTAAATTAAAGCTTGAACTGACAAGTATAAGAATTAAATCGAAAAAGTTCTGAATCAGTCAAAAATTTTCATATAGCACATCTTTTTCATGTGCGCTCGCGTTCTACTTGTATTCATAGAGCGGTACACTATGGCACTCTTACTTATTAATTTTATTTGCGCTATTTAATTTAAGCCTTATTAGAGACTTCTATCACGTCGGCATCATTCTGTACACGTGATCAAAAAAGGTCAAAAACAGGGGTTTTGAAACTTTGAGTCCATTTTTCTCAATATCTCGACGTGTTGGGCACTTTTGGAGGTCATATTCGTGTTCAGCGATGAAAATCCTATGAGAATACCATTGTCCGATGATTGAATCATTTTTCGTGTCGACCAGTGTAGTTAGTAACCATTAACTATTTCGTTAGAAAAATATTATAATTTGAATCGGTGACAGATTACACAGGCCGACAAGATTTACTTTCCAAGAATCAGACAATACTTTTCCGAAGGATTTCGACGTGCTGAATCCGAATCCGACCTCAAAAGGGACCCATCACGTCAGGTTTTCGAGATATTTTAACCTAAAAATGCAAAAAGCTTGTTTTTAGTTATATTTGATGTCATGAAACATCAAGAAATAATTTTTTTCTCTAAAAGGTCAATATTGAGCCTAAAAGTGCTACTCTTCCCCTTTAATATCCATTTTGAAAATTTAAAAAATCTTCTATTGTCTCTGAGTAATCGTTTATTGAATTTTCTGAGTTTGTCTAATACTTCGAAAACCAAGTAGAAATAGACAAAACTTGGAGAATAAAGCATAATTTAACTACAAACATCTAAATTTTAAATAGTTTTCAGTTTTTTCAATATAACTGAATACGAATTCAATATCAGATTGACTGGTTCAAAAATGGCATATTTTAGGGAAATACAATCAATTTTAAATAAATCGTCTGCCATATTGTATACGCCATTTTGAATTTTTGTGAATCTTATATTGAATTCGTATTCAGTTATATCGAAAATCCTCAGAACTATTGAAAATTTAGATATTTGTAGTTAAATTCTGCTTTATTATCAAAGTTTCTTTGTTTCTACTCAGTTTTCGAAGAATTCGACAAACTCAGAAAATTCATTAAACGATTACTCAGAGACAATAGAAGATTTTTAAAATTTTCAAAATGGATATTAAAGGGGAAGAGTAGCACTTTTAGGTTCAATATTGACCTTTTAGAGAAAAAAATTATTTCTTGATGTTTCATGACATCAAATATAACTAAAAACAGGCTTTTTGCATTTTTAGGTTAAAATATCTCGAAAACCTGACGTGATGGGCCCCTTTTGAGGTCGGATTCGGATTCAGCACGTCGAAATCCTTCGGAAAAGTATTGTCTGATTCTTGGAAAGTAAATTGAATCAAATTTTGTTGGCCTGTGTTATTTTAAATAAAATCTATATGTTTAAGCTAAAAGAAGGGCTTAAATTTTGACTCGGGTCTGTTGTCATAAATATTACATGAATAAAAATTAAAGTATAAAGCAGTTTTTAAAAACAAATTAATATAATAAAACTTTTTTAATTTTGTAAGAAAATTACCGATTTTTCCTGGTCAAATTAGATTTCCGCGGCTATTTATCGGTTTCCCCGCGCAATTGGTAGACACTTTGTTAAATGTATTATAGTAGAAACTAAAACCTGTCAACAGACTGATATAACATTTTTGATAACATATTTTCTTAAAAAGGCGTATTTTTATAAAATGAATCAATTTTTGTAGCCATCTGCAGATTTATTTATGGCTAAAACTAAAATCAAGTATATTTAAATTTGTTTAAAAAAATAAACCAAGTAAAATGTAGAAAAAGCCGGGAATTTTTTTAAACGAATATAGACACCCTGCTTAAGATTTGTGTTTATATTCCTCAAAACATCTTTAGAATAAGTTTAATAAAAAAGTTAAATAACGTAACTTTTTACCATGTAAGCTTTACCTAGTAGCATAATGATAGTATCGTATCATAGGTGACTTACAATTCTAGGCATCCTGCAATATCATTTTTTCATAAAATATTTATCATCATCAAATCTATTTATAAATTTAAGGCGAATTTAAGAAGGCACATTTTTGAAGTTAGTGATGATGAAAATAACAATGAAAATTAAAATATTTAAAGTCTAATGTCCTTGATTTGTTTTCTATTGATAATTTAGTTTTAATTACTATTCTGTTTTTTGTTAAGTACAAAATTGTACAAAAGGGTCTAGAGCCCGTTTATGATAGAAAAGAAATAAAATCATAAAACATCTCCATTTTTTAAGTTCCTGAAGTTCTTTCAATTAAAGAATATTGAATGAATTGGATAAATAATTATGAATTGGATTATTTTGACGTCACAATATGAATCAAAGACCAGAAAAATACTACTGAAATAAGCTTGACAGTAATTAATAACAACTATAATTTTTTCGATTATTTGATATTGAAAATAGTTTTATACTTACATCTTAGTCATACTATTTTTTGTGTAGGGGAGAGTGGGTCAAACCGGACCCCCAACGGTTTTTTGACTCTTGTAACAAAACGAATCAACTGATTTTATTTTCCGAGGGCTTGTTTGAAAGATCATTTAATTGCGCAACTTTTTCCTAGAGACACCTATACTTTATCTTTTATTGTTTAGTTGCTGTGTTAACTTTAAAAACTGGACCGTCTGGTTATTTATTCATAATATTGCATTTCCATAATCTACAATAATAAAAAACATAAAGAATCATGTAAACAATGGTTGTAGTGATGAAAATAATAATACAGGATTAGAATTTAAAGAAATAAATAGTTTATTTAATAGGTAACGAAACAATATAAATTTTTTTAAACAAAAAAATAGTTTTCATATAGATAGAATTGAATTTTTATCAAAAATATAAAACAATTAAAGTTAATCAGATTCTTCTGATTCGTAATAAACACTTCGAATTTGAGCAATGTTTGCAGATCTTGTTGATATGCCACTGCTGCATCCTGGTTCGTGGGCAATAGCTACTACTTTGGCGGACTTTTGTTTTGGTGGACGTCCACATCGCTTGGGAACTCTGTTGGCCTTTATCTCTTTTTGTTCTCGTAGGTCTTTGGCATTGTTAAGAAATTGATCGCTTGTCAGGATAGCTGATTTTTGTGATTTTCTGCCTCAATTTTACCTCGTTTTCGTTGAGGGGCTTTTGGATATGGTCTTAATGTTGTTAGCGTTTCATGAAGTGAAACGTTTCTTGAACTGTCTGTAGTGGATGGAATACGATCAGCCTCTGTACTTTCACTAAAGTTTAAATTTCCATTGCGTGACGTGGACGATTCTGCGAGAGATGAATTGAGGGGAATACCAAAAGAATTTACTTCCCTAAGAACAAGAGATTCTGCTGCATTTTCGACAGCAAGTGATACTTCCTCATTAATGGGACGCTCTAGCACTTCTTCTAAAAAAAGTGGTCTATCTGTGACCGTGCTTGGAAGGAAGTCCGATTCAAGAAAAATGTCTGCATCGAGGGGCCAGATACCAGTTTTTCTAAAACCGCTCTTAATGTTTCCTTCGTTGCAACCAATTTCAAGAGCTCTGGTAGCAAGTTGAGGCAGTACGTGGTAGGTAATAGGTTTTCCTACATTCATTATCATCCAATTTTCGCATTGAGCATTAAATGGTCCAAAAACTGACACATCTAAGGGCTGTAATCGATAAGTGCAGTGCGGAGGAAAAGAGACCATGTGTATTGAATTAGTACGGCAGTACTCAAAAGTGTAACAATTTTATAACTCTTTTAAAAATCGATCAGAAATTAAATAAAACAAAATATAAAAAGAGACACAAAATATAAGTGACTAGAATGATCATGAAATAAAATCCGAGAAATATTCGGTTAATTAAACAAAATAAAACACAATAGGTACGGTAGAAGTCGAAAATTTATTGATCGTGAGAAAATATTAAATCAATAAATTATAATTCGAAAATATTAAAGAAAAAACCGCGGCTTTCATTCATAGCACACTCGCGACAATAAATAATAAAAATCAAGTTCGACATAAGACATAAAAAAAATCAATTAAATACATAAAACGAGAAATAATAAAAAAGATACAATAGAGATGATAATGAGAAGTGATGAAAAGGTTTAGAATATTGTTTGGGATAAACCCCAATAAATGATATAAAAATGAATTATGTAAAACAAATGGCAATATAAAAACTTATCGCTCCGGTAAAATTAAAGTTGAGCACAGCAGCGGAAATGACAACGGCTTTCGATGCAGGAGAAGACGATGCCCATAGAATTTTGTCAGCAAAAGGAATCTGATATTCAACCTCCTTCTTTTCAGGAATAGGTGAATCCGTCGTCAAAACGTGAAGAATATAATCCCCATAGAAATTCCGGCAATTTGTTGGTTTCACACCAAGTCTCGTCTCCCCGAATCCGTTATTTCAAAACCAATATGAAAAGGCTCACAGAAATAGCTGCTTCACGCGCTGTCCCAAAATCTCGTCCACAATAAGAGAAATCGCCACACTGAATTTATTTTAAATAATAAAAAAAAATCAAATCAATAACTATAATTCCATTTAAATTTACCCATATATCCAAAGATCCCAATATTAAAATATAAATTTGTATTACCTCTGGGCTGTCGGCGACACGCAGAGATATGGCGAGACTTTACTTAAGACACCGGGCGATATTCGAAAAGTGAGGACAATTTGCGCGCGTGAAGCAGCTAAATTACCCGCCCAAAAATGTACCCCCCTAAAATCGTATGATCCCACCACTTTACATCGTCCTCTCCTCAACTCGTCATTTAGTGCTCCCCGACTCGAACCTCACCGAGCTCCATCGAAACTTATCAATTATGTTAGAAAATATATACTATCAAAGTAGATTGTAGAACTAAACCCCCTCAATAGCCTATACTGAACAGTGACTTTCATGATTGTCAAGGAATAAAACCACTGGAAATTCAGTCGATGCCCGCGAATATTTTTTAAAATGTTTCAGAAAAGATAAGAAAATGTTAGCTGTCATCCAACCACTTTCATTTGCTGCACCATCACTTCCGGTTGGCGCATTAAGTAATAGATTTGAATCAAATCTTCGTCTTGGAAAAATAAAAAACAGTGGAATGCGATGTCCGGCAGCAGAAACAGCCAATGCCAAAGTGACAAGTTTTCCTCTCTCGCCTGATGTTATACTTCCAATTTGTTTCTGTCCTTTTCTGCTGACTACATTTTGAGGTCTGTGAACTGTTGTCACAGCGGTTTCGTCCATGTTATAGATAAAATTTGCTTCATAATTTATTTCTGAAGCAATGGATAAAACATGATTAAAAAAAGTGCGACATTCGTAGGATTAAAGGATGTAGCGCGAGCCAAACTAGTAGCTTCAAGTGTCCTCACTGAAAGTGCATTATGTCTTCTCATAAAACCGCGAAACCAATCAATCGCAGCTGTACGTTTATCAATCCAATTATGTGGCATGTCAACTTTCAACTTCAATGCATATTCAAATGTAAGAGAACGCACTTCTTTTGAAGTCAAGCCGTAATAAATATCAGATGAGTGCAATAAATACTTTTCTAAAGTATTCTCCTCTTCAATCGTGAATATCTGCAATTACATGAATTAAAATATTATATTTGTTCACATTTTTACTGTGTGGCGTGAACAAAGAGTTTTGAACATAAACGAAATATTTTTTGTTAAACATATTTTCATAGTTTATTGATTACAATTCAACTTAAAATTCAAATTGTACATTTCGAAGAATTATAATTAATTAATTAATTATTATTATATCACCGTAGACTTGAATATCATTATGTACAGTTTTTCGCTTATAATAACGCACCATTTGAAATTTTTATTAAATAAAACTGCTCTAAATTGAATGGCGTCCTTTTCTGCTTTGTATATCTTTCTTGACTATGGCCGGTTTGCCCCACCGAAAACGGTCCGGTTTGCCCCACACGCTCATTTTGAGAATAAATGATTGTCAAAAAGAAACGCTTTGCAAATTCATCAAAGTTTTTGGTGGTAAATATTCCTGAGGTGTGTACCTTCAAAACCCAAGACCTAATATTTGGAAATATTACACGATTTCCTCAGAATTCCCTTAAGAAAAAATTCGGAAAAGTGTAGAAAAAAACTTTTAAAAAAACTTTTGCTCCCAGCGTTGCACAAACAAAAGCAAAAAATGTCAAATTGAAAAAATAAGGTATGCTACACTAGGTTGTTTCAAATTTCTAAATAGCACTTTTGACAATTTCGCCATTTCGGAAATATTATGAGGGGGGTTTACCCACCGGTTCGGTTTGCTCCACTCTCCCCTAAAATTATGCTTAAATATGACTAAATAACATGAATTATTCAATTACACAGAGTTTAAAAGCAGTTCATTAAACAATATAAAATTTGGATATTTGTGATTTTTTGAATTTTTTAAAAATCATGTTTATACTTACATCTTAGTTATAGGACATTTATTGGCAAATCTATTTTAGAATGTGACTAAATGACATGTTATACTCACTATACAAAGTTTAAAAGCATTTTTTAAAAAAATGTAAAATTTGACAATTTTTGAATTTTTGAAAAAATTGAATATCTCCCGTTCTAATTAATATTTTTCAAATCTATTAATTTATAAACCTTCCTTGACCCAAGGTAAAACATTCTGCCATATTTGATTTCAAACGGTTCAGGCGTTTTTAAGGAGGTCCCATAGTCGATTGAATTTTTACATTGAGCTTCAATGGGAAAATCGCATCGACTTTGACACCGTCTTAAGTGATTCGCGAACAAAGATTCTGTGACATGCGGACATACATGCATATATACATACACGAATTTTTTTATTGTCATTTTTGGAATCCTGGATGCTCAAAAAGAATAATTATATGGGAAATTTAGATTTCTCAGCAATGTACAGACAAAAGTCTCATCTTATATCTATCCCACGGTGGTCTTGAATCAACTTTGAATGAAAAGTCTTTGCACATCCCTTTTTTTTGCTGATTTGGGTTATTTGCATTCTTAATAATGTGTAAAAAATTTATAGCCCATAACTTGTCGAGCCGTTTTTGAGAAAACTCATTTTGAAAAAAAATCATCAGTTTTTTATTTAAAATGTTACATATTTGTATCAAATTATGGATTTAAGAATAATATTAATTAAAATAGGGTCAGTTGGGGTAAATCCGGACAAAATACCTATTTTTCACAAATGACGTAAGTTTTTTTGTAATAAAAAGCAATTCTTTCGTTTTATACTGCATTAATTTCTTTCTTGAGTACCCTAGATTAATTTTTTATTCTTTATAAAATTTTATATTTAATTTTTTACATTTTATTGTTCGAATTTACCCCAAAATTTAGAAAATTTCTTTAAATTTGGGGTAAATCCGGACAGCTTAGTTTCTAAGAAAGGTTTAAAATAAAGTTATCTTAAGTATACTACTCTATTAAGGGATAGATCAACTTGAAAAAAATTCATACTAGATGTATAAAAGTTGAATCAGTTAAGTGTTGTAGTATCATAAAAGTTAATAAATTAACGATTCAAAAAGTAATAATCAAAAACATATATAGCTTTAACAAATTTTAATGGATTTTAATAAAACTTGATAAAGAAAAGTTTTAGGGAACATTGAATACGAATACAAAGTCAAATTTTGAAAATTCAAAATGCCGTATCCAATATGCCGGACTTTTTTAAAAATTAATCGAATTACACTACTTACACCACTTTTTAAAATATAATAGAAGCTCTGTCCAGATTTACCCTAAGTTTTTAAATTATCCTGTTGACAATTGTCGAGATAAAATCATGGAAGTAGTCAGAATCTCTTTTAAAAGATTTGAGCTTAAAATATTGACGTCGAACTAAATTTTTAATTTGTAAATTAAGATCCAACACCTGTTGTCCGTATTTGCCCTCTGTCCGGATTTAACCCAACTGACCCTAATACTTTTCTTTAATTTTAAATAATATAATATAACAATTTAAATAATATTTTCGACACAATAAGTCAGGTTTGTTTAAATATTACAATACATGTTAAGGCACATATTTTTGCTAATTTACGGAAATTATACCAGTTACTGTACAGAGAAAAAATTAACGAAAAGGTTATATATAATAAATATAAAAACGGCTCGACAAGTTATGGGCTATAAATTTTTGACACATTATTTAGAATGCAAATAACCCAAATCAGCAAAAAAAATGATGTGCTAAGACATTTCATTCAAAGTTGATTCAAGACCACCGTGATCCCTATTAATATAAAATCATATCGCCGCCGCCGCAGTTTCAAAAAGTTTTAAGGGCGCCCTTTTCCAAGAGGCCGTCAAAACTTACGTCAAATTTGACCCATTTTTTGACCTATACGTCAAAAAGAGGTGCAATAATGGCAAAAGATTAAGTCAACATCTATGTCTAATTTGACATTTATTTTGACCTATAGGTCAAAAATATAAGTCAAAATCTATGTCAAAATTGACCTATTTTTTGACCTCTAGGTCAAAAAGAGGATAAATAACGGTCTCACATTTACCCTCAAAATTTAGGTCAATTTTAAGGGTAGTTTTGACCTACACGTCAAAAGTTGACAAACAATTCCCGCTACCCTTCAAATTTAGGTCAATTTTGACCTAAACGTCAAAATTTAACAAACAAGTCCCGCAACCCTTAAAATTTTGGTCAATTTTGAAGGCATTTTTTACCTAAACGTCAAAATTTGACAAACAATTTCCGCAACCCTCAAAATTCAGGTCAATTTTGAGGGCATTTTTGACCTAGACGTCAAAATTTGACAATTTCCACTACCCTCAAATTTTAGGGCAGTTTTGACCTACGGGTAAAAAGAGGCCCACAAGCGTCTCTTACATTACGTCGAAATCTACATGTAATTTTACATTCTTCTTTTACCTACATGTCATAAATGACCAAATAATGGCCATTAATTTATGTCAAAATTTATGTCAGATTTGATTTATTGTTAAAGCTGCAAGTAAAAAGGGTCGTAATAAGGCCTTTGATGATACTGCAAAATCTATGTCAAATTTAACCATTTTTTTACCTTTAGATATAAAGAAGTATCTATAAGGACAGCATGAGATCATAATGATGTCCGTAAAGTAAAATTCTTTTTAAGTGCTTTCTTTTAGTATCGCCTGATATAATTTACTAACTTATTACCATGCATTCATATTAAGAGAACATGATTTGAAAATAAAAATTAATATAAATATAAGAAGTAGTCTCATTTTGTCATAAATTGAAAAAAATTAGATACGTATTTTTTTATTTTTTTAAAATGAATTTTTAGTGGTGCCTGTAGGCTGGTGAAATTTTGCATGTATTTTGCATAAGAAAACAATTTTTTTCGTAGATTTCCTGTAAAATCGTTGAAAATTAATATTTTTTGACCAGGCTACTCTGTTTCTCTTCACAAATGTTCAAAGAATAATATAAAATTTTTAACAAATGAAATTTGTTAAGTTAACTATTTTTTACAGGATCCAAAAGTTGACCAATAAAAACCAAAATAGGTTGTTATTAGCAAAAAATATTATTACAGTAGAGACTCCATTATCCGGACCCCTATTATCCGGATATTCGATTATCCGGACAAATTTAAAATTAAAAAATTTTTTTTAATATAAAGTTTATAAGGTCTTAAGCCATTAACTTCTATTTTAATTTAAAAACGTGAATTTTTACACGAAATGTTACGTTTTAAAGTGTTTTAATTATTTTGAGAAAATGTTTATGTAAATATTTTGAAATATTTCTATCTAAATATTTAATAATGTTGACTTTAAAAGTTTTTGTTTGTTTCAGTCTTGTTTTAATACATATGCAAATAAATACGTAAAATTATGAATCAAAAATTTGTTTAATTCGTTCTTTACTCGATTATCCGGATTTTCGATTATCCGGACAAGTGCCTGCATCCATTAGTCCGGATAATGGAGTCTCTACTGTACTAAAAAAAACGAGAAATTTAAACTGCTAGTCATGGTTTCTATTGTTTTTGAGGTCGCTGATTACAAAACTGAAGTCAGATTTCAAAAATTAAAAATGGTGGACCCAATATGGCGGTCATGAAAAATTTTAAATTAATATATATCTATATATATAAGATGAGACTTTTGTCTGTACATTGCTCAGAAATCTAAATTTCCTGTATAATTATTCCTTCAGAGGATCCAGGATTCCAAAAATGACAATAAAAAATTTCGTGTATGTATGTATGTATGTATGTATGTGTGTATGTATGTTTGTATGTCCGTATATCACAGAATCTTTGTTCGCGAATCACTTAAAAACTGCTAAACCGTTTGAAACCAAATTTGGCAGAATGTTTGACCTTAGGCCAAGGAAGGTTTTTAAAACTACAGATTTAAAAAATATTAATTAGAACGGGAGAAATTCCATTTTTTCCAAAAATTTCAAAATAAAAAATTACCAAATTTTACATTTAAAAAAAATGCTTTTAAACTTTGATTAATGGAGTAAACATGTTATTTAGTCACATTCTAGAATATATTTGCTAAAAAAAAATATTTTTTGAAAAATTTTAAAAATTTCAAATTTTTAAAGTTTACATTTTTTAATAAATTGCTTTTAAACTCTGTGTAATTTAATAATACATGTTATTTAGTCACATTTTAGCACACTTTTACACAAAAAATAGTATGATTAAGATGTAAGTATACAAAATATTTCCAATACCAAAAAATCGAAAAAATTATAATTGTTGTTAATTACTACACTGTCCGACAAAAATGAATTTTTTTTCTGCCCCTTTAATAATTCTGGTCACTTTCGATAGATTTTTTCACGCTGATTAAGAATCTGAAAAGAAAAATGCTCCAGCACGTCGAGTTTTTGAGAAAATTAGTGTTAAAAAGTGAAAAAAGCATGTTTTTGGCTATATTTGATTATGATTAACAGAAAAATAGGAGGTGCTAGAATTTTGTTTCTGGTATCAAATGAAAGCTTGAATTACAACCAACAATTTCCTTGAGGAAGAATTCGAAGGCATTTCCGATAAGGCAATTAAAAATGATTTTTCCTTTTGCATTAAATTTTGTTATTAATCAAATTTTATTAGCACCATGTATAACCTTAGCATTGTGAAACAAGTGATAAACAAATGAATTTTTTTTGCATTTAAATTCATAACATTTCACATTATTTTCAGGTTACTTATATTTTATTCCAAAAAAAATGTTTAGCAATCTAATTTTTAGAAATCCCTACAAAAGTTTTTAATTAAAATTTTATTCAAGCTTTCATTGTATTTTACTGTTTTTATATCTAAATTCTAAACAAATGAAATTAATCAATTCTTCTAATAGAAATTAAATGCCTAACTAGTAGAAGAAAAAAAAGTATATTAAATTAGATATTCAGTGATCATACAAATAAAATTTTTTGTTATATTTAAACACTTAATTTATTCATAAAATTAATTATAATTTAATTGTTTATTATAAATATTATTTTCTCGTTGTTAGATGTTGAAATTAATTTTAATTTTTAATATTGTCTGCTTTTATTCTAATGAATAAAAACAATTTCTGAAAACAATGTTTTAATTTTGGAAAAACAAAACGTTAAATTCACAGGAATATTTTATATTTCAAAGACATCAATTATATGTTCAAATTATTTATTTATTTTGTTGAGTATATACGTCAAGATTGCTAAACATTTTTTTTGGAATAAAATATAAGTAACCTGAAAATAATGTAAAATGTTATGAATTTAAATGCTAAAAAATTCATTTGTTTATCACTTGTTTCATAATGCTGAGGTTATACATGGTGCTAATAAAATTTGATTAATAACAAAATTTAATGCAAAAGAAAAAATCATTTTTAATTGCCTTATCGGAAATGCCTTCGAATTCTTCCTCAAGGAAATTGTTGGTTGTAATTCCAGCTTTCATTTGATACCAGAAACAAAATTCTAGCACCTCCTATTTTTCTGTTAATCATAATCAAATATAGCCAAAAACATGCTTTTTTCACTTTTTAACACTAATTTTCTCAAAAACTCGACGTGCTGGAGCATTTTTCTTTTCAAATTCTTAATCAGCGTAAAAAAATCTATTGAAAGTGACCAGAATTATTGAAGGGGCAAAATTAGTGTCGGACAGTGCTATCAAGTCTAATTCAGTAGTATTTTTAAGGTCTTTGTTTAAGATTGTGACGTCAAAATATTGCAATTCATAATTATTTATCCAATTCATTCAATATTTTTTAATTGAAATACCTTCAGAAACTTTAAGACATTTAACAAAGTATTTACCAATTACGCGGGGAAACCGATAAATAGCCGCGGAAATTTAATTTGACCAGGAAAAATCGGTAATTTCTTACCAAATTAAAAAATATGTCCTATAACTAAGATGAAAGTATAAACATGATTTTAAAAAAATTCAAAAAATCGCAAATATCCAAATTTTATATTTTTTAATGAACTGCTCTTAAACTATCTATAATTAAGTATTACATGTTCTTTAGTCACATTTTAGCATAATTTTGCAAAAAATAGTGTCCTATAACTAAGATTTAAGTATAAAAATGTTTTCATAAAAGTTTAAAAAATTGGAAACTTTCAAAGTTTGCTTTTTTTAATAAATTGCTTTTAAACTCTGTATATTTGAATAATACATTATATTTAGTCACATCTTAGCATAATTTTACACAAAAATAGTATGACTAAGATGTAAGTTTAAAATTATTTTCAATATCAAATAATCGAAAAAATTATAGTTGTTATTAATTACTGTCAAGCTTATTTCAGTAGTATTTTTCTGGTCTTTGATTCATATTGTGACGTCAAAATAATGCAATTCATAATTATTTATCCAATTCATTCAATATTCTTTAATTGAAAGAACTTCAGGAACTTAAAAAATGGAGATGTTTTATGATTTTATTTCTTTTCTATCATAAACGGGCTCTAGACCCTTTTGTACAATTTTGTACTTAACAAAAAACAGAATAGTAATTAAAACTAAATTATCAATAGAAAACAAATCAAGGACATTAGACTTTAAATATTTTAATTTTCATTGTTATTTTCATCATCACTAACTTCAAAAATGTGCCTTCTTAAATTCGCCTTAAATTTATAAATAGATTTGATGATGATAAATATTTTATGAAAAAATGATATTGCAGGATGCCTAGAATTGTAAGTCACCTATGATACGATACTATCATTATGCTACTAGGTAAAGCTTACATGGTAAAAAGTTACGTTATTTAACTTTTTTATTAAACTTATTCTAAAGATGTTTTGAGGAATATAAACACAAATCTTAAGCAGAGTGTCTATATTCGTTTAAAAAAATTCCCGGCTTTTTCTACATTTTACTTGGTTTATTTTTTTAAACAAATTTAAATATACTTGATTTTAGTTTTAGCCATAAATAAATCTGCAGATGGCTACAAAAATTGATTTATTTTATGAAAATTCTCTTTTATAAGAAAATATGTTATATACCAGTACCAAATGCTGGTATAAATTTAAGATTAAATTTTAATACATTAATTGCATTACTACAAACACATATAGTACTCAAAATTGACAAATACTGTTCCTGAATAACAAATTTGATAGAAAAATTATAATATTTTTCTAACGAAATAGTTAATGGTTACTAATTATTAGTTTTCCTAGTAAAATTT
This sequence comes from Leptopilina myrica (nomen nudum), assembly GCA_032872475.1. NCBI lineage: Eukaryota > Metazoa > Arthropoda > Insecta > Hymenoptera > Figitidae > Leptopilina > Leptopilina myrica (nomen nudum). The sequence goes on from CM065467.1 coordinate 14,311,492, forward strand.
AATTCCCGGTGAGTAGACACCCTATCAAATATATTAGCAGAAACTAAAACCCGTCGAAGACGGGTACGACAGCTAGTAATATATATATAAAATCGTATCATCTAATTTCTGAAAGAACCTTATCAGGCTAATAAATACTAACCTTCTACTTTCTGATTAGCAGCGAGGTACTGTTTAAATTTTACACTTCAGATTTGTAACTAGGGACCCCAAAAAAACCTTGATACGAAGTTTCATAAAAATTAGTTAATTCTAAAATTTTCATGAAATCTGACTTCAGATTTGTAATCAGAGACCCTCAAAACTCCTTGATACGAAGTTTCCTAGAAAATGATTTATTTTAAAATTTTGTATGGCCGTCATATTGGATCCGACATTTTGAATTTTTGAAATCTGACTTCAGTTTTGTTATCAGCGACCTTAAAAACAATAGAACTCATGATTAGCAGTTTAAATTTCTTGTTTTTTTAGTAATAATATTTTTTGCTAATAATAACCTATTTTGGTTTTTATTGGTCAACTTCTGGATTCTGTAAAAAATAGTTAACTTAACAAATTTCATTTGTTAAAACATTCAACATCAACCTTTAGCAAAAATTAAACTCCAAATATTTACTTGCGATGTTCAGTCAATATTCAGACAATATTGGTTTATACGTGTATCATTATCAAACGAAATTTTTATAACTATGCGAAAATCGCATTCAATATTGATACAATATTGACTGAACATCCGAAGTAAATATTTGGAGTTTAATTTTTGATGACATTTAAACATTGACACAATCACTCATGAACATCAACACTCAATGTTTCTAACCTCTCTGAACGAGGCCCTGCTGACTTTCAGGAAATGTTTGGTGCTGTATGGGTTATGGTCGCTGCTTACTAATCTGTATTCAGATTTTAAAATTCAAAATGGCAGATTCAATATAGCAGAATTTAAAAAAAATTATCATGAAAGGTGTAAGTTATTTTAAAAAATTGATCCGCCATTTGTAATTTTTATATTTTACACAAAATCGAAAATTCGACTCAGGGGTTTAAAATGAACTACCAACAAACGATGTATCTGTAACCGAAGACGAGCCATCTGTATAAACAGAAACCAAACCAGAATAGTTATCTCCCAAAATCAAATCAAGATCCTCCGACGAACGATCGTATTCCTCACACCTTTCCTGAAACAAATCCAACTGGACATCAGTTGTCATAGTGATCATCTCCCAACTCAAATCAAAATCCGCGGGTCTATCTGTTCTAAATGATAAATCCAATACTTCTCACATTGACCTATAAGCACGCAGCAATGGAGCTCTAGCAATAGTTACAGGCATGCGACACGTGGAAGATTCAAGTCTTTCGGAAAGTAATTGTAGCTTTATAATCAAGGGATTAAAACGCCAAAAAAAAATTCGAATAATAAAACAACTAGTTCTAGACCCTATCTAACATACAAAGTGCCACAGAATTCGCAGATCCACACAGTTGACAAGTCCATTCTAGATACGAGCGAATCAATCCCCTATAAACCGTAAGAGCCAGGACAAGAGCAGCACCCCAACTGACCTTCGAAATATCCTTGAGGACATTGATAGCCTTGCTAGCCCGAGAAACATTTTCTTTTGTATGTGAAATCCAAGTGAGTCAGGATTGCAAAGGGATTCCCAGATATTTAAGCTCAAGTAAACCCAATGTACGAGAGACGTCAACCTCAATAAAAACATTCCCTTGGTCAATCCTCTTGGACGAAAACGGACAAAGAACACTCTTTGTGGACGAAATTCAAAGACCTATTTGCAGCAGCCAATCCGACAACGGAGCAATAGCCCACCAAGGAGGGCTTTCGCCTCAAGAACCTCAACACCCCTGGAATACACCAGGAGATCATTTGCGTATTGCGCAGCCCTCACATGAGCAGGAAGAGTAGAGCCAATATCTGACATGTAGATATTAAACAATAAGGGCGACAAGACTACCCTGGGATACGCCCACACCACAAGTTCTGCTCCGTTCAGAATTCGAAAAATATACCTCCCTTCTCTCTATAAGAGAAGCAACGAAATTCACGATATGTTGCGGAGCCTCAAACACGCGCAACTTTTCTTTCAAGATCATGGGGCGAACAATATGAAATGTGCCCTTAATGTCGATCGCCAATGCAAGTGTGACACAACCCTTACTGAATCTTTGCAGAAATGCTGAGCTTTTAGCGAAAGAGCCCTCAGCCATTCCCAGGTAAGATAATCCGTTCCTGGGCAGACTTAATGTTACCTCGCACTGACTAGGTCTTAACAAGACCGACATCCGGGGACAATTCCAAATCCACTCTCTTAGCTTACAACTCATTCTATGTAGTCTGATTCCTCCAATAGACTCTGTTAGACTCTCTTCTTCTCCCGATAGCGTCGTCACATTCCGGGAATTTAAGGAAGGAAAGAAACCACCACTAGCCTCCACCACGGATTACTATTCCAGAGACAAAAGCCTCATAAATCCCCAGCGGAGAATCCCCCGAGTCCGTGGCCTCGGTTAAGATTGTAACATCTTCATCCACCCGTTCCCGAAACAAAGACCAATCAACACTATGTACATTGCACGCTTAATCCTTAATCTATCCCTAGTCAATAGCATGACACCACCTCCCCTCCCAGAAATTCGGTCCACTTGGAGGATGTTGTTTCCAAAGATATTGAAATTCAATTCAGAGGTCAACCAAGTTTCCGTTATGCAAAGAACATCAAGTTGCAGAGTGTGTAGAATTGATACTTGGGCATAGAGCCCAAGTAAGACTCTGTTGAACCATATTGACAAAATCAAACAGAAAAAAACAGAAGGATGACCAAGTAATGCCCGGGGACAAAAAGTCCCAGAAAGAAGAAAAAAACAAATTGGATTGCAACTCCATTTTAAACAAGGAGGAATTCCTCGAAGATTCAGCGGATTTGGAGAGTGCAGAAAGAAACTTCTCAGAAGAATCAGAAGTGGTGATGGAATAAACGATTGTTTCAGTCTTCTCCGTTTAGTTTCTCGAAACGGAAAAAGGTGGAGGGATTTCCCCCACACCAGCATTCTCCTATCCTGAAAAATCCACTCGAGGTCTTCGCAGAGAAATCTGGTGAAGGTTGTGAACAATCGCGACTGGAAACTTGGGCTTGAAAATCTCTTGATCTTCTAAGATGGAGTCGGCCTCAGCATAGCCACAAAAATTCTCGAATATGACTCTCATTACCTCAAACTCGTATGTGTAGACCGGGCAATCCTTGGAGGAGGCAACATGATTACCACCACAATTAGAGCAAAGAGGGGTCATCAATATGTAATGACAGTCAACCTCCTTATGAAAATCAGCACAAAACTCGCATATTGGCTTAGAACTTCTGCATTGTCTGGTAATGTGTCTAAACCTGTGACACTGATAACATCTCTTAGGAAGTGAAATTATGGGAACTGCAGAACAAGCAATATTAGCAATAAAGACCGTTTTTAGAATATTTGTTGAGCAAATTCTGACGAAGGGAAATTACTAATTAATTTTATTTAATAAAACTAGAATTTTATTCTAAAACAAATTCACGATAAATTCCTCAAAATTTATTTGCTATTAATAATTTTAATTGGTCAAATAATCTTCGAGTCTAATCAGCAATTGGTATTCATGTTTCTCACGAAAAATTTAACTAAAAACAAAAGCTCATTGTCAGTTGAGCGCCAGTTCTTTTAATTATTTATCAAATTACTAAAATAACAAAATAATTTCTTACTATACTCCTGACTCTAAGAAACAAATCTAAGACTCTCTTACTCCACGGGTGAGATTCTAATTGAAACCGCCATGGAAAGCGCATGGCATAAGGCATCATTTGAAACACAAAATTTTAGGTTAGTTATCAACTCACCAATCGATGAAAAACAAGGTAAACCAAAAAACAGAATGCTGGCAATTTCCAAAATAAACAATTTATTGATAAACGACGCAGGTTGCAGATTCGTTGAGATTATCAACTGGTAAAACTAATTTAATAATGGTCAATAAGTCCACTTATTAAAAGTTTTTCAATCATCGAGAAAACGGATCAAATATTTATCTTTAGTTAACTCTTCACAAGTTAAATTCTCACTCATCAAATAAAAATTAAACTCGAGATTTCTGAATTACACTTTGTAATACAATTTCTTTATTAATTACTCCACCCAACGAGAGAAAATATATTGAAAAACCACTAGATGTTTGTACTGGCTTTTGCTCGCTGGAAACTCCATGGTGTCGGCAGCCACTACAAACCAAGGTCGTTCGCCAATTCTTTCTACCATCAATCCTTGTGGTCCCAGCTGAGAGACTTTATGAAACTGGCAGTCAGGGCACTGAGTGACAAAATTGTCATGCCAAATGCCCTGCCAGTAATATTCCCTCGCCACTCGATCGTAAGTTTTGTCGACTCCAAGGTGACTAGCCGAGAATTCAGCAAGCGCCACAGTAAGTATTTCCTCACGATGCTCTAAAGGAACAACCAATTTCCAAATTTCCGGTGGCGTGTCAAGAGCTGATTGATTTTTGATCGGTATAACATCTCGTTCTCTAATTTCCAACCCGGAAAACGCTGGGGGTGACTCCTGAACATCTCAAGACGCTTCAAATACCACGGGTAATTTATTGTCTCGAAGACAGCAATTTCTTCCTCTTCGTCTTGCTCAACTATTCGCGAAAGAGTATCTGGAACTTGATGTAGCGTGCCCTTGCGATGAATCACTTTAAAATTCCACTGTTGAAGTTCCAGTGACTAACGCGCAAAACGACCAGTGGGCTCCTTCAAATTACGTAACCATTTTAAAGCACTATGGTCCGTAATAACACGAAATTTGGAACCCTCCTAATAAGGACGAAACTTTTTCTTCACAGACCATAACAACACTAGACACTCCTTCTGCGTGACGCTGTAGTTTTTCTCGTGTGAGGTGAGTACTCGACTGACATAGGCAATAGTGTGTTTTCCATCTTCAGTTTCCTGAGTGAGCACTGCGCCTAATGCTGAATTACTGGCGTCACATTAAACAGTAAATGGTTGACTGAAAGCAGGGCGTGCTAAGACTGGTGCTGACGTCAACTTTGATTTCAGGAGATTAAACGCATTTTCTTGTTCATCGCCCCGCTCCCAACGCTGGCTCTTAAGAAGTTTCAATACTGGTAACTTCATTTCACTATCCTTTTCAATTAACCTCGCTTGAAATGAAAAAGTCCAAATCCAAGAATGGAAAATGGAAGTGAACTTTTTACTTTCAGGGGACAAAGGGACTTGGTGAACGTCCATGTCGAACGCTCGACAGAACTCGCACTGCAATGGCGGGTTCCATACACAAATATTAAAACAATACTTGCAACATTCATCGGTAAATGGTAGAATTAAAATAAACAATTCAAAAAATATATTAAAATCATTAAATAAAAAAAATAATTAAAAAAATTAAAGTATTGTATATATAATATTGTAAACAATAATAAGTAGAGGATCAAAATTTTCACAAATTAGTCCCTCTACTTATTATTGTTTACAATATTGGATAAACAATACTTTAATTTTTTTTTAATTATTTTTTTTTCAAATGATTTTAATATATTTTTTTAATTGTTTATTTTAATTCTACCATTTACCGATGAATGTTGCAAGTATTGTTTTAATATTTGTGTACGGAACCCGCCATTGCAGTGCGAGTTCAACTCGCACTTGTCTATTTTTTTTTAATTTTATTTAAAAATTTTTTTTAGATTTTTAAATATATTTTTTGTGATTAGACTGTAAAAATATACTAATAAACCCATTGTTAGTTAATTAGATCAAATAATGTGAAAATTAGAAAAAAAATGTTAATTATAAAAAAAATTTTAATTTTATTTTTTTTAGATTTTTTAATATATTTTTTGTGATCAGACTGTAAAAATATACTAATAAACCAATTTTCAGCTCATTAGGTGAAAAAATGTGGAAATTAGAAAACAAAATTTTCAAAAAATTTTTACTTTTTCCTTGCCAACGCTATGGCCATTATGACATAGCAAGTTCTCTATATTTTTTCTGTAATATTTGCATTAGAATACACCAGTATGCCAAATTTTAGCCCTCCACGTTGAATAGTTTAGAAGTTAAGGGGGGGGAATGGTCACTTTTTGTGCATTTTTGGCCAAAAATCTTGTTATTTCCTTGACAACGCTATGGCCATCACCTCCAATCACATTCTCTATATTTTTCCTGTAATCTACGAGTGAAAATACGTATCTGTACAAAATTTGAGCTCTCTAGGTCAAATAGTTTAGTCGCTAGGGGGGGGCACGATTTGGCTACGGACACAAGAGTCTCATTAACAGGGTTCCGTCGGTACACCGAAGGTGTACGGAACCCTAAAAATTGAGAAAATTATTTACAAAAAAGAGACCATATTTTGACAAAGTAAACAAACACATGTCGTGAACAAAAATTTAAATACACTGTAAAAAATCTGGGGAAATTTCACTAAGGTTTCTTGTGGAATATTCCACAAATATATAAGGAAAAGTATTTTTACTACGATTTTGTGGAATTTTCCACAAATTAGTGAAATTTTCTACAACCTTAGGGAAAAGTGATAAAAACGTAGGGAATTTTCCACAAAGTGTTGTAGAAAAAATTTTTCACTACAATTTTGTGAAATTTTCCACAAAATTGTGAAAATTTCAACAATCTAATAAGGAAATTTTTATAAAATATTAGGGAATTTTTCACATAATAGTAAGAAAATGTATTTTCATGAAAGCTATGTGGAATTTTTACAAAATTAATGAAAATTTCCACAAAGTAGATGAAATTTTTGTAAATTTTATGAAATTTTACACAATATAAAAAGGAAAATAAATTTTATTACGATTTTGAGAAATTATTCTATAATAAGATAATTTTGACTAAATTGCATGTACAAAATTTATAAAAGTTTTTCTAATTGTATGTTTTAAAGACTAAAAAACCCAACTAATGTTAGTTTTATCTTGGGATGGATATTTTAATATTACTGTAATGTTGCTAACATTACATGTAACATTACTTAAACATTGTCTAATTTAGATTAAAAAAAACAGTTTCATAACTATAGAAAAAATACTTAGAAGAAATGAAATTAATTCAACTTTACAATTATTGTAATAAATAAATTATTTAAATTTTTTGTTCTATTTATAATGGAAATTATTTCTTAAAAATACAATTAGTTCTTTGGTAAACAATTTCTTACTGAAACATGTTTACCAAACAATTATAAACTTTTTTTCTACTCACAAAAAGAATTGCCATAATTAGTTAAGTTTAGTAAAAGATGTATACCATGGGCCATAACATTTCTTTATCTTAGGCAAAAGTATAAAATTTTGTGAAGAATTTTCTCGTTTTGAAAAGTTTGGCACATCTGGTTTGTCTTAGGATGACCAACATCAATGGTTTCTCGTTGCAAGAGGACGTATTTTATGAGTTTCTCAGGACCCTTTTTTATAAATTTAGATGGGTAGAAAGATTGGGAATTTTTTTTCTATTGAAATATAAGGAGGAAATGTACGGAAATTTTAGTCATTTTCTACGAAATTTTCTTGGAAAAGTCTTTTAAAATGGTTTTACACGTCAGTTGCTCTTCAGCTTTCGTGAGAGTAAAACCACGAGTGAAAAAAATTAAGTTATTAAATATAATAGTGATGGTTCTATATATAGTGAAGTGAACAATTTGCAAATATATAATATTCTGGAACGACATTGAAGGATTATAAAAAAGGTAAATAAAATTTTGATTTAATATAATATATATAATGGGTTACATTTTCTCAAGTGGACCATAAATTTTTTAAAGTTGATATTTACCAATGTAAATGTACAAAAAGATAAATTTTCTAGAGTTACGAATAACCTATATATTTAATTAAAAAATATTCAATTTTTTTATAAACAATTGAAATTTTATGTATAACATTTTTAAAAAATGCATATCTTTAACAAAAATTGACGAAACCTCATGATTCTTTTTGCAAATTAATTTTGAGATTCCAAATTTTATAAAAATAATTTTTACTCAATCGAAATTTTTTATTTGTTATTAAAAAGAATTGATTAATATAAAAAAATGAAAAGTTAAACGTTATAATTTTTAACCTAAAAAGAAATCCTATGATAAAATTTTTAAATATTTTTATGTTAATTGTTAAATATAAAATGTTTATTTTTGCAGTATGTTGTTGGACATCAATCCTCCTGAAGGAAATGAAAGGAAAAAGTTCAGTGGCAATACTTTTAATTAATATAATTCTAAATTTTATTTGCATTTGATATAATTTAGAAAATATTTTTGTTCACTTACAATAAGATAATAAACAATATTTTAAAAATATGTTCAAGATTTTTTCAACCTTATTAACCAATCTTCCTAATTCTGGAAAATATATGAAACTTTCAAAAAGAAAATTAACAAGTTTGAAAGAAAAAATTCCCTAATATATTGTAAGAAAAATTCTTTAAAATTTTACAGTAAAAATATCTCAGTGTTTTAAGGGGAAAATTCATCAAATTTTTTAAGGGAAAATTCCTAAGACTTAAAAGGGAAAATTCTACAAGATTTTAAAAGGAAATTTCCTTAAGATTTAATGGAACATTCCTCAAGATTTCAAAGGCAAATTTCCTCTAGCTTTTAGGGAAAATTCCACAATTTTATAGAAAAATTCCCTAAGGTTTCAGGGGAAAATTACACAAAATTTAAGGGAAAATTCCACAAAAATTAAGGGAAAATTCCCCAAGGTTTTAAGGGAAAAATTCCACAAGATTGAAGGGAAAATTCACCAAGGTTTCAAGGGAAAAATTCCACAAAAATTAAGGGAAAATTCCCCAAGGTTTCAAGGGAAAAATTCCACAAAAATTAAGGGAAAATTCCCCAAGGTTTCAAGGGAAAAATTCCACAAAATTTAAAGGGGAAGTTCCCCAAGGTTTTAAGGGGAAAATTCCTCGAGATTTCTTGGGGAAAATTCCCCAAGTTTTCGTAGTGAATATTTACCTTTTTTGGTTAAAATTGCGTCACCAAGATTTTGGGGAATTTTCCCCAAAAATTTTTTACAGTGTACTATGGTTTTACCATGTCGACATGACTTATTTAAATTTACGGTTATTTTTAATTGAATTAAAAATTTTTTATAATTTTTGTGAACGACATGTTTTCCTTTACTTTGTCAAAATGTGGTCTCTTTTTTGTAAATAATATTCTTAATTTTTTTGCCTGATGAGAACTTTTTAAGTCGAAACATGTAGCAACTATTTATGACAAATAAACATCTTCAACCGTACATGGCCTTTTAAGTTTTTGAACAATTTTGATACTCAAAGTACAAATTACACTGGTTTACAGTGAAATTGCCAATCAAACAAAACATTTTTTTCGATTAGTAGGTGTTTTCTGAGTAAGAAAATCATAGTTTTAATTTTTTTCCCTCGTGTAGTTTTTTTGTAGCTTCAAATTTTGTATTTTTGAGCAGCGACGGCACTTAAATTTACCTGTAGGAAAATCAACTCGTTCCAAAATGATGAATAGGATGTCGTTGGAAAGGTAATTAAATTATCTTTTAATCCATATATTACAGAATAAAATTGAATGAAAATTGAGAGAGCTGCAGTCGATTCAAGATCAAATTTTATGGAAATTTCGATGATTTTTAGACATTTGACTAACTTTTGTTAATTTTTTCCACAACAAACAGTAGAAAATATTTATGTTTTAAATTTTGTATTGATAGCTTATTCCATTAAGAAACTTTTGAGCCCTTGTGGACCTTGATTGGATTAAAAATGAAAATTCTACACTACATTTAGTGAACGAAATTAATTAAGTTAAGTGCTAAAGTTACTAAAATCACAAATCAAGAAATTCTAGAGTTGCTCAATTCGAATACAATGTCAAATATAAAAATTTCAAAATGGCGGATCCAATATGGCGTCAAGTTTTTTTTAAAATCTATTAAATTTATGACAATTTCGTTACTTGGGGTTTTTCGGTGTCGCTGATGACGAGTCTGATGCCAGATTTAAAAAATTAAAAATGGTGGCTTAAATAAAGTAGACGAGTTTTGGCTCTCTGATTAGGTCTCTGATTACAAATTCGATGTCATATTTTGAAAATTCAAAGAGGTGGATTCAGTCTGTACAAATATATTTTGAAAGTTTAATGATAAACTCATGAAAATTAATACTTTGGGATTTCTGGGGTCTCTAATTCCGAAACCAACATCGGTTTTAAAATTTTTAAATTGATGTTATGTTGATGGAAAATAAAAACTTTACTCTAATTGCAATAAACTATCTTAATTTTAATTTTCAATAAATTTTTATAACTTTTTAACTGCAATAGATTTTAAATCTCATTCGAAAATACAGACACTGAAAACATCAAGGAGGAGGATGAAGAATGTAAAAGGGCTCGAAAACATTAAAAAAAATAATTTTAATTTATTATTTAAAAACTTTTGTTTTTTAAATGTACTTTGATAAAGTTAATTACATATATTTAAAATCTATTGCAGTTAAAAAGTTATAAAAATTTATTGAAAATTAAAATTAAGATAGTTTATTGCAATTAGAGTAAAGTTTTTATTTTCCATCAACATAACATCAATTTAAAAATTTTAAAACCGATGTTGGTTTCGGAATTAGAGACCCCAGAAACCCCAAAGTATTAATTTTCATGAGTTTATCATTAAACTTTCAAAATATATTTGTACAGACTGAATCCACCTCTTTGAATTTTCAAAATATGACATCAAATTTGTAATCAGAGACCTAATCAGAGAGCCAAAACTCGTCTACTTTATTTAAGCCACCATTTTTAATTTTTTAAATCTGGCATCAGACTCGTCATCAGCGACACCGAAAAACCCCAAGTAACGAAATTGTCATAAATTTAATAGATTTTAAAAAAAACTTGACGCCATATTGGATCCGCCATTTTGAAATTTTTATATTTGACATTGTATTCGAATTGAGCAACTCTAGAATTTCTTGATTTGTGATTTTAGTAACTTTAGCACTTAACTTAATTTCACTATTTGCATGTTTGCTGCAAATATTGAAAAGTATACTAAAAATGGCAAAGTAGTTTCGTTCACTAAATGTAGTGTAGAATTTTTATTTTTAATCCAATCAAGGTCTACAAGGGCTCAAAAGTTTCTTAATGGAATAAGCTATCAATACAAAATGTAAAATATAAATATTGTCTACTGTTTGTTGTGGAAAAAATTAACAAAATTTAGTCAAGTGTCTAAAAATCATCGAAATTTCCATGAAATTTGATCTTGAATCGACTGTAGCTCTCTCAATTTTCATTCAATTTTATTCTTTAATATATGGATTAAAAGATAATTTAATTACCTTTCCAACGACATCCTATTCATCATTTTGGAACGAGTTGATTTTCCTACAGGTAAATTTAAGTGCCGTCGCTGCTCTAAAATACAAAATTTGAAGCTACAAAAAACTACACGAGGAAAAAAATTAAAACTATGATTTTCTTACTTAGAAAATACCTACTATTCGAAAAAAAATGTTTTGTTCGATTGTCAAAAAAAAGTTTTTAATTTGTAAACCTGTGTTATGCATATTTGATACTTCCCAGCTGAAAAAGTTCTATAGAATTTCACTAGAATCATTCTATAGAATCGTTCTATATGAATTCTAGTGAATATTCTATAGAATTTCACTAGAATGATTCTATAGAATTTCTACATAAATACTATTAAATTTTAGTGATTTTTAATTAGAAAACCTTTAAATTTGTGAAATAATAATTTTCAACAAATTTTAGGCCAAAATAATTGTTTATATCCTTTAAATATATAAAATTCATTGAACTTCGTAATCATACGTAACTATAATGTTAAAAAAATTATTTCACGAAATTTATTTTGGCCTAAAATTTGTTGAAAAATATTATTTCACAAATTTAAAGTCTTTGTAATTAAAAATCACTAAAATTTAATAGTGTTTATGTAGAAATTCTATAGAATCATTTTAGTGAAATTCTATAGAATATTCACTAGAATTCATATAGAACGATTCTATAGAATGATTCTAGTGAAATTCTATAGAACTTTTTCAGCTGGGTTTATTCATTCATCACATTTTGGTACATTAATGGCTCATCGATATTATCTTTTTTGCTATATCACAGATGTAGCATGTAATTTTAAAACTCAATTTAAAAAAAGTACGCCCTAATATCACTTATACTTTTTTTCTAGAACAATGTTTTCGGAGAAATGCACGGTGAGCCATTTCGCCTCGGGCCGGGGCGTTCTGAATCAGCAATGAAATTATAATTTAGATCATCAAATATTATTACGGTATTGACAATTTTGGGATTCTATTGTATATTTATAACAAAGAATATTGAAAATGGAACATATTTATTTTAAACTTCAAACATTTTCATGCAATTTTTAAATTGTAAAAAGTTATAGCAAAATGCAAAATCCATTTCCTTAAAACATCTATTCTCCAATTATTTTTTTATAAAAGGTTATCATTGGTATTTATTAATATATAAATTACAAGAAATTAAACTTGACAGGATTATTTTATTAATATTTTAAATATAATAGGATTTTCTTAATAAAATAAACAAAGTGATTCATTACGCCCGGGAGGTGTTTGTTGAAAATTTTGTTATTTTTATCAATACCGTAAGTATTAAACAAAAATTGGCAATTGTTCTTTAAAAACAAATGTTTAAAGCTCAAAACCTGATATACAAACATTTTTTACAAGTAACTTTGAAAAAGATATAACAAAAAATCAAAAATTTACTTTTAAGCTCAAAATCACTTTTTCTACCATATTTTTAACAATAATAAATTAATAACAATGAAACTTGGTACAAACTTACAGTATGCCAAGTACATTATTTTGATCAAAAACCGGAATTACTCTGATTTACCACATTTGAATAAATTCAAGTGATCCATTACGCCCCGGTCTCCCTTATATTATGCATTATATTTACACGGAAAAACTTTTTTCAAGAGTCATTACTAAATTTATTCAAGAACTCAGGATATGGGAAAAATTTAGAACTTGTTTTAGAAAAGTTCAATATTCATTAAAGAATTTTCAGGTGTTTTTCTAATGGCTTGGAAATAATTGTTCTTGACGCTGCGACTGAGTTCTTCAGTCACTGCGCGCTGAAAAAGTCTCGAACTATTTAAGAAAGAAGACGAAGCGTAACCAATAGGTATACAGCGCCACTTGGCTTTAAACGCTTTAAAACGATCTAAAACTAAAGTATCGTAACGCGTCCCTGCAGCCGAGTGGCATAAGGCGGAGCGATCTTGAGTCTCGAGGTCTCAAGTTCGACTACTCAGGCGGGAAAATTTTTTTCGCTAATTTTATATTTTTCTATTCTTAAACCAGTTCAGGACTTTTTCAAGAAAATTCAACAAGTAGTCCAGAAATTTACTACAGTTATCCCCGAACAGCTTAAAATAATGTTTCAATCTATGGTTTTGTAGCATTTCTTGTATTATTTCCATATCCTGAGTTCTTGAATAAGTTTAGTAATGACTCTTGAAGAAAGTTTTTCCGTGTATAGATGTCGACAAGGAAATGTTATTTTCAAGAAATCTGGTTGATTGAGACTGACTTTAAAAACGTCATGAAACCAAATCCAGCTGACCGAATCACTGCAATAAGTATAATTTGCAACGATAAAATTATTCGTTTGAGCAATATGGGGAAATGATTGTTGCCAAGCCATATCATAAGAAAAAAGCATTTAAAGATGGTTAATTTTTAAAATTCAAATTATGGCATTGATTTGTTTGCCTCCGTGAAATCGAAATCTGATACACTATTGGTGAGTATTAATTCGTTGTTTTTGTAATCTTTTCTTAAATTGACCTATTAAGACATATATATTTTTTATTTTAGGATGAAGAGGATAATACATCAAACAAATCAAATAATCCCAGGAAAGGAAGAGCCGAGGTTCAAGGATTTCAAAAATATTTGACTAGAGACGACGTAACCAAGGCTGAAATCTGGTGGTGTTTATATGGCCTTGAAAATTATATTATTTAGGTGGATTCCACGTCAGTTCAACACACTAATTTTCATGACTTGTTGGGATTTGGCTGTACTTTTGTAAATTTATTACTTTTATAGTGACAAACAACTCCACCAACTATTTTTTTAAAACTTTACAAATTACCAAAAATATGGCATTTTCAAAAATTTTGTCTTTTTTTTAAGTGCTGTAACTTTGGTTCTAATTAACCGATTTTGGATTTTTAAAAAAGGACTCCTTTGGTTTTAAGTATATTTTAAGATACAATTAATATAAAAAAGAAAAATTCAAAAAATTTTTTTTTTTAATTTTGAAAAATTAAAAATCCGTTTTTGAAAAAACATCGTCTTCGATTTTTTTCAAAATTTTACTAAATGTAATTAGTTATAAATCATTTTTTATGGAAAATAATGATAAATTATTATTTTCCTAAAAAATTTCCATGCTCCCACTCTGATTTTTTTATCATTATGCATACTTTTAATTTGATTAATTTTACTTATCAATATATTAAATCGAAAAAAGATATTTTCAAAAAAATCAAAATTTTGAAACTTCATAACTCAAAAAATATTTTATTAATATATTTTAAAAAATTAATATTTACATTTACACTAATAATAGTAACATTTTAGCAAAGTTTAAACAAAATTCATTTTTTTACCTGGGCAGTTAAGGAATTTTGCCCCATATGTTCGTAATTTGTGATTACGTTATATTTTTTACTCCGAATCCCTTTGAGATCCCAAGATGAAACTTACAGGACATGTAAAGCACATTGGCCCTAACATTTAGTAAAATTTCAAAAAAAATCGAAGACGATGTTTTTTCAAAAACGGATTTTTAATTTTTCAAAATTTCAAAAAAAAAAATTTTTGAATTTTTCTTTTTTATATTAATTGTATCTTAAAATATACTTAAAACCAAAGGAGTCCTTTTTTAAAAATCCAAAATCGGTTAATTAGAACCAAAGTTACAGCACTTTAAAAAAAAGACAAAAATTTTGAAAATGCCATATTTTTGGTAATTTTTAAAATTTTGAAAAAATAGTTGGTGGAGTTGTTTGTCACTATAAAAGTAATAAATTTACAAAAGTACAGCCAAATCCGAACAAGTCATGAAAATGAGTGTGTTAAACTGACGTGGAATTTTATAATATTATATACGGTTTTTTTAATATCAGATATCGAAAATCATTTAAGTTTAAGGAGCGCTGGGATCGCTTACAAAATTTTCCCTAATTTGTTCCCCAATAGCTTAATTGCAACAAAGATAGAACTAGGTAGAACAAAATTAATTTATATTATATATGGTTTGGGTCCTTATTTTCATAACTTGCTAATCAAAGATTTAGACGACACTGATTGCTTTGTTGCATTTTTCGATGAAAGTTTAAATAAATTTTCACAGCAGCAGCAAATGGATGTGTCTGTGTAATATCAGATATTTGACTTCGTTATTCTTGGGACACACTACTGCGGCTGACTTATAGCATGCTTTTCTAGAATCGCTTAAGCCACTTAAATTGCAAAAGTTACTCCAAGTCTCAAAGGATGGACCTAATGTCAATTTAAAAATGATTAGAGTCTTGGAAACGTATTTAAACAATTCTAAAGATACTAATGATCCCATTTTTATGTTTATGGGAACTTGTGGTTTGCATGTAGCAAATCGACGCCTCCCGTCCATATAATGCTTATTGAAAAACGAATGCAAGATGATTCTTATTCACTTTTTGGTGCAAGATAATGCTTATTTGATTTTCCGTGCAATAAAATGCCTATTCAAAATTCTATACGAAAATGTACATTCTGAAATAAGCTTATTCTATGAATTTTATAAAATTTTCAATTCAGTATAATTTATAATTGCAATTGCTTAAAAAATATTTTTTAATACGTGCCCTGTCGGCACAGAACATCAGGAACGTTTTTAGAACGTTTTTAAAACGTTTCATGTCTGGTATGGGACATGAAACGTTCTAAAAACGTATTAGAAACGTTCTTAAAACGTAAGGTGATTTTTGTGTCCACTGGGTGTGATAGGATCCGTGTTTAAAATTTCTTATAACAATAGACACGTACTAAAATTCTCAGATATTTAATTGCAATTTAATATTAATAGGAAGATTTAGGGTTACATTTATTGTTCTGTCAGTGGCAATTGTTTTGCACACAATTTTAAATAACCATTTTATTGCACGGAAAATCGAATAAGCATTATCTTGCACCAAAATGTGAGTAAGAATCATCTTGCATTCGTTTTTCAATAAGCATTACATGAACGGGAGGCGTCGAAATAATGTATTTAAAGTATGATTTTCTGATAAGTCCACAAGTTGGTTCGTTATATCTTACCTAAAGGCAGTGTACAATTTCTTTAGAAATGTTCCTACTCGTAGAAGTGAACTTATTCGATATTCCGATTCTAGTTTATTGCCTCTTAAATTCTGCGATGATCGCTGGTCGAATAACACCGGCACACAAAAAAAAAATTTCGAGTGCAAAGACTGACACATGGTAGGTTCTCTTCCTTGGGGTGTATCTAAAGAGAAAAAAGAAGTCGGACCAAAAGTTTAGTGCTGGTATTTTTTCACACGCCTAGTAAGGTGGTGAAGTCTGAGAAAATGATTTGCATGGGGATTTACCAAATTTATATGTTTTAAACAGACTTTTCGCATATTTTTATTATTGATTTGAATTCAGTGACTCTAGTTTCATAAAATTTGAATACATGAAAGATGTTAAAAATGGCGGATCCAAAATGGCGGGTTTTTAAAAAAATTGCTCTTATTTCCTTGAAACTCATTGCTCAGGTGTTTTTGGGGTCGCTTATTATAAATTTGAAGTCGGTTTTTAAAAATTCAAAATGGCGGATCTAATATGGTGAACAAAAAAATTAATCAAATCCAATTGAAAATCGTTTTTCCTGGGTTTTCGAGGTATCTGAAAAAGAATATGATGTCAGTTTTCAGAAATTCTAAATGTAAAATTTACAGTACTTTTAATCTTTGTTTCTTGAATATCTTATCCTCTTTGATTTAAAGCATCTCCGAAGAGGAGCTCTTCTTTTCCTCTTTGCATTTTCGGCCTTTGGTATGTCTCTATTTAGCGCCCAACAGTAGTCCGATTACATATTTTTATTCCATTTTCCTTGGTAGCGTTTTTCCATGTCCTTTATATCTTGGTAAAATCTCTCGTCGAAAATTCGTTGTCCGCCTTCACCACGGGGAGGTGTCCTAGTCACAAAAATAGAAGAAAAAGAAAAAACGCGGAAACTAATATTTTACAAATCAAAATTTACTTAAAATTGTATTTCAACAAGTAACTATGTAGAAAAAATTTGGACTAATTTTTGTTGCAGCACATAATGAGTTTTTATTGTGACTTAGTTCAAGTTCTTTTTTCGGTACAATTCAGAAATAGGAAAAATTCTAATTTATAATTAGCGGTTTAACATGGTGGCCACTGGTCAGGGAAAACCTGGAAGTCAGGTAAAAGTCAGGGAAAAATAAATAGGTCAGGGAAATCACGGAATAGTCAGGGAAATTGTTAATATTATAGAAGGAAAAAAATTATATAAGAAAGACTGGGGCTAAATGTTAAACAGACATAGTGCATTATTATCTTTCGAACGAAAATAATTAAAGCGTTGCAATTTTAATTATAAAAGAGTATTATTACCATGGGGCAAAATATTTTTTCCATTTTTATACTTTTTTTATACATTTTAGTAGACTAGAAATAGAATTTAACATTTAGCCCCAGTATGGGGCTATAAATGTTAAAAAACAAACTGTTGAAAAAAGAACAAAACATTTTTTGTACAATAAAATATCAGAAGCTTTTTTGTGGAAAGTTGGTGAGGACCAATTGCTCTACAAGATTGATTTGTATATGTATATATTTACATCTAAACGGATTTAGTGCCTAAAAAATATCTTTGCAAAATTTAAGTTTTACTCGCAGTCTCCGCTACTTTAATTTCATAGATTTAATTTTTAAAATAAACAATATTATCTAATTCTATAAATTGATTTTAAAATCCTTAAAAATATCTTTCTTCCCTGTTTGAAATGAACCATATAATTTGAGGAGATACACTTTTTTATTTAAATTATTAGTATTTATTAGAAACCAAGTTAGAAATACTCAGAATATTAGTCAGGGAATTGTCAGCGAAATTTTTTTACTGTTTTTAGTGGCCACCATGATATGAGAAAACACCTAAGCAACACAAATCAGAAGATCATATGCAAAAATTGTAATCCTAAGTCATATTGAACATGACATTTAGAATTTCTGAAAACTGACATCATATTCTTTTTTAGATACACTCAGATGCATTAATGCTGTCCTTCCGGTTTGACGGTATTTTGCATAGTCGTATGATTTCTATCAAAATGTTTTTAGATCATGCCATATGAGAACATTCGTATGTCACTAACTAAGAATATTTTATAGAAATGACACGACTTTTCAAAATTCCTTTAAACCGGAAGGATAGCATTAATGCATCTGAGTGTATCCGAAAATCCAAGAAAAACGATTTTCAATTGGATTTGATTAATTTTTTTGTCCACAATGTTGGATCCGCCATTTTGAATTTTTAAAAACCTACTTCAAATTCATAATAAGCGACCCTGAAAACCCCTGAGCAATGATTTTCAAGGAAATAAGAGCAATTTTTTTAAAAAACCCGTCATTTTAGGTCCACCATTTTTAGCATCTTTCATGTATTCAATTTTTATGTAACTAGAGTCACTGAATTCAAATCAATAATAAAAATATGCGAAAAGTCTGTTTAAAACATATAAATTAGGTAAATTTAAAAGATTCTAAAAACCTAATTGCGACTAAAGACTTTTCATTTAGTTTCTCTATTAAAGCTGACCTTCGTAAAGTAAATTCAACCGATAAAGAAAAGTTTATGTTTAAAGCAGACTGTATAAAAATTATCAAAACAATTTGTCTTTAATTAATTGATAAACCTCCTCTCAAATATAAATTATGTAAAAGTTGTAACACGTTTTCTCGCCACGAGGTAAGTGGAAAATTCCACTGAGAAAAGCGTTGCAAAAATGGCGACGATGATACTTCTTTGAAAATGAGTATATAAGTTCCACGCTTTGAACTTATATACGGCCAACGGTGATCCGTTTAGGAGAGCTTCTCCAGCGCCAGGTAGGAATTCTACCCGGACCTCTGCAGTCGTAGTGTAAAATTATGAGCACTCCCGGGCTAGCTCGTTTTCTGAACTCACAATTTAACGCGCAAACTTTACTTGAAAATATCTCAAGGCCGTGAATTTTCGTGGTATGGAAAGAGAAAAGGCACTGACTCGAAAACAAATTAATTTAAGCTACAAAGTTTAATATGACTTATTGTATTTTTAAATTCAAAAATTGTATCTATTCACAAATAGAAAGAGAGAGAACCCGCACTTCTGGCGTCGATACAATGACCGGTAAAACCAGTCTAATTTCCGGCTTCCTGTTGAATTTGGTAGTCCAGGAGACGTCAGCCAGACATAGTGAGGATGATCACTGACCTTTTAATTTGACGATCATTGCCAAATACTCCATTTTTTTTTATTTCGAAATTTTTCGAGGAGGAACACACGCTTCGCGTCTCAATCACCAAGCTCAAACTGACCCAACCTTCGTGACGTGCCGGCCTCGTGCACCGAGACTCGTTCATGCTAGCTATGGTACGCCCTATGTCATGAAGATGGCAGCATCAATATCGCTCTCGATACTTTCCTTGGGCCTGGTTGTTCAGCAATTCGTCTTCGACAATACATTTTGATCGACTGGATTCTTGTCGCGGTTTCTTTGGTATTTTTGAATTTAAATACAATAATTACATTTTCCAGAAGTGTGGCTCTTCTCATTCCAACAAGAAAATATAAATTCATACAATATAAAATTGTTGTTGTTCCTACCAATCAACTGGTAGAGAAGATATTGACAATGATAATTCAAAATTAATTTTTTACAAAATGTGAATTTTGCTGCTATTAAAATTTTAGTCAATATTAATTTTTTTTCATAAAAGTACATTTCTTGCTCTGAGTGCACATATTATATACCTTCCGGCCGATAAAAGCTTACTCCTTTCTTTGGAGGTCAACAGATCCACCCAGAACTGACCATCTGAAAAATCTGGGTCTTTTGCATTAAAAATTTCAGTCCGCAATCTGTAATAAAAGTGACATATTGCCAATATATGGAACACGTCTTCCTTCTCCCCCAGATTGTAGACCGAACAAACACGAGTAGGGTCGAGTAAAACGCTTTCTTTACCGTACTTTATTCTGTGGGGTCTATTCAAACTTACAATTAGTCTGATCTTACTAATTAATCTAACGCGAATTCTCCAGTCTCTCTCTATCCGAATCCTTAAGGAATCCTTCACACGCATCTAAGATCCTAAATCTCTCTGTTAGTAATACCCCCAAATTTAACGAATTTTTATTATCGACGTATCCCAGGTTTCTGATTAACAATTCCAGCTGTATTATCCAATTGTACCTCTGACTTACTTTTTTTTCCTGTTTTGTTAGTTCGAATATTCTATTGCAACAAATTTTAGGGTATCGGTCATTATCCATATCATGAATCCTTTCCAATCATTTAAAGATTGATTTCAGGACTCCGTAGGACATTTGACCCCTTCTTGTTTCTCCTCTTACAGCGTAACCTGAGGTACTTTTTGGTAAAGTTAAATTTTTTTTAAAGAATGTTGTTTGAACTTTTTCTAGGTCATGTAAATAAGTAAGACCCTAAACTTTCTCTAAAGGTCACTAGGTGAATAAGCTAGAATTACTGTATCATCTGCATACGCTATGAGTATTATCTCGTTTTTCTTATCAATCGATACTCCTCTTACCCCCCGATCGCAAAGGTATTCCTCCAAGTCGCTGATAAAGAGGGAGAAACAGGATGGGCTTAAGGTGTTACCCTGGAGGACTCCTTTTGTCACTTCTACTGAGTTTAAAACTTCTCCTCTCGAATTAATTGCCACAGACGCCTGCTCTAAATATCTATCCCAAACTTACAACCCAATGTGGTCAGATCCTGGGGGGCGGAACTTACATTTATTAACTGACTTCCAAAAATTAGACGAGCACTTGAATTCAGCGATATCTTTTTTAATTTTATCTTTAAAGAGTTTCTTATTTTTTGTAATTACATTTTTATACAATTTTTTCTTTTTTGTAAGCATCATTTTCTTCTCGTTTGAAGTTTGTTTCGAAACATATTTTAAGTCTCTCTTTTACCTTTTTTTATTAAAACATTCTACATTGAACCACGGTTTACTATTTTTAATTTCTGTCGCGCCTTTCCGCATCCCCAGCGATTCGGCCGAACAAGAAGGTCTGTGACCAGAGAAATATAATTGAAATTGCAAAAGACCAAATCTTCAATACTATAGTTTTTCCCCATTAAACTCGCACATGCATACTCCACAATCGTTTCGTCCACCTGATTCTATTCCCCTACCTTTCCATTGAAGTTGACTCCCACAATTATTGGTACTTCGAGGTTTAATTTTTCAACTTGACTAATAGCTGAGTCAAGACAATCACAACATTGTAGATCTGTTAAGTTCGGAGTAAAGTACACTGAACCTATAATGTATTTTTGCTTATCTCTCGTAATTAATACAGACATACTGAATTCATTTTAAAAAATCATGCTGGAACTTACATAATTTTTTCGGGTGAAAACGCATAGTCCACCCCCGGGTCTTCCCACAGCAAATTTTCGGGTAGCATTAATAGATTGTACATTAAAATTACTTAGTCATTCCGGCAAGAATCTCAGGGGTTGAGTCAGCCATGCTTCCGCCAAACAGATCACATGCATACCTGCCATGCTGTCAGCCATGTCGGAGAGATTGCGGAATCCGTTGACATTCCAGAAGAAAAGCAATAGAGTTTTTTGGTGACTCCTCTGAGAATTGCCTCTTTGGGTAGATCTACTGTTTATTTATGTTGAGTCCGCTAGATTGAGGTGCATAGGTCGAGGGTGGAAGTCATTTTTCAGTTGTTTTATTTTCCGAGGGCTGCAGTTCTTCCACTATCGGTTTGGTCTGATTCCTTTTAATATATGAATCAATAAAGTTATTTTTAATTTTACTAGTTTTCGATACTTTTTTATTGTTGGAGATGGCCGGACGATCTCTTTTGCGCTTTTTGGACTGTTGAGAATCACTTTGATCGATGGAGGAGCTAGTTTTCGAAATTTTCGTTTGGTTAATATTTTGCATATCTTCTGTGGAATATTCTACATCATTGATCTAGATTGATCCATTTACCACTCGTACTCTGGAGGCAGCTTCACGGAGATTTTTAAAGGTTTGCGGTATTTACTGAAAATGAGTTGGGTTTCCTTATCCAAGTCATTGTTCATGTATACGTCGGTTCCTTTAAGCTTACTTCGTTTAACAAAAATAGATTGCTTTGCTAGTCCCGACGTCAAGGAGAGCAGAATGTTCCTATTATAATTATTTTTCGGTTCTCCAAGTCTCCTTATATTATCCACGACACTAAGTTCTAGCGTATAATCCATTTTTTCCATTAACGTTGCCCGTACGTTGTCAAACAGGGCAGAATGAGTTTCCTCCGCGAGTTCAGGTATACCACAAATAATCAGGTTGTTTCTACGTTTATTGTTTTTAATAATTTTGCCTTGTTTCGACACAATTTCTTTAAGTTGCTCACATTCATTTTTAATCAGGTCTATATTTTTCGTGTTTTAACCAATTACTGTCAATAAACCTACCACCTCCTTTTTAATTATTGATTCAGTATCCTGTTTTATATTTGATTGCAAGCTATCAAGGTAACTCTTCAGAGTATTTTCAGAGATAGCTGCCGATATGATTGTGTCTGTTATGAAGCAGTTGTCCCTGTATTTTCAATACTTTAATTGTTTATGTTATTGTGATTACCAGATTCGTGAGTAATCATTGACACAACCCAAACACAGCTATTGTTTGGCACTTCTCACAAACAAAGGATTCACTAGATTAAAACTTTAAGGGGTAATGCACTTTGAAAATCTTTTTGTCTATTCTGTAATCAGAATCTTCGCATCACACAGAATTCACTGATATGCAATTCACCACTGTAACTCCCGAACCAACTGTTTTATACAAAAATAAAGGAGCGATAAAAAATCGTGCATACCGATATCGCAGTCATATTAGCTATCCCACTTTCTGATTAATATTAAAATTATTTATTAATAGGAAATAGATAAATTACACTGATATATACCCCCACAACACCGAAATTTTCCTAAATATTTACTTGCAATATTCGGCATATTTGACTGAAGAGTTTAGCGAAAATTATGTAAAGATTTATATGTCCTGATTAAATAAGTGTTTAGTGTGAACATTTCCCGAACATTTTCTGAAGATTTTCGCCTAATTATTTTTTTTTGTAAAAATTCAGGATGGAAAAACGAACAAAAAATGTTAATAATGTATTTATAAAATTTTGTTAATTAACAAAGTTATTTAAATAATTTTACTTAATGTTTAAAAACGTTTCGCCTCTAGGATCCTTATGTGATTGTATGTTGAAAAGATGTAAGATGGTATCAGAAAAAATTTGATGTTCTTAATATTTTTCTAGCATCTTTATTATTATTTCTCAGCCAACGTTTCGGCCTCTAATTGAGTGCCATCATCAGGGCTTTGTGTTACGAAAAATTAAGAAATCTACAAATAATAACAATAATACGAATGAACATTTGAAACGTTGTTTTTTGTTTTATTTATTTATTCATTTACACGGGCCTTGTTTTCTTACAATAATTAAATAAATAAATAAAATTTAATAAAATACAAAAAGTTTTTTATACTTTCGCGGACATATATGAGCGATTCCATCTCAAGTGATCAAGGTGGAGAAAAATTTTTCTCCAATCGTAGCAAAACTTGGGGCTTTTGTAGTACTCATAGATAGTAATTTTTCGTGAAAATATTTTTTTACCTAGTCCAATATTTTCCGAGGAAGAGGGGATTAAATTTTTGTGTTTTTCAGTACAATGCTTATTTCAATAATTTTTTACTCTTAAACAATTAAACATACAAATTTGACAAAGTGCATTTTGGAAAGGTTTTTTCATCCTCTTTCGATTAAAAATAAGCATTTTGAAAAAAAAAATTTTTTGACCAAAAAAAATCAAAATTAAAAATAAATTTCAATTTTTGAGGGAGATGGATACCTCAGCTTTCGTTTAAAAAAAAATCGTATCCATCTCCCTCAAAAATTGAAATTTATTTTTAATTTTTATTTTTTTTGGTCAAAAAATTTTTTTTTTCAAAATGCTTATTTTTAATCGAAAGGGGATGAAAAAACCTTTCCAAAATGTACTTTGTCAAATTTGTATGTTTAATTGTTTAAGAGTAAAAAATTATTGAAATAAGCATTGTACTGAAAAACACAAATATTTAATCCCCTCCCCCCCGGAAAATATTGGACTAGGTAAAAAAATATTTTCACGAAAAATTACTATCTATGAGTACTACAAAAGCCCCAAGTTTTGCTACGATTGGAGAAAAATTTTTCTCCACCTTGATCACTTGAGATGGAATCGCTCATATATAGGACGTTTCACGTCAAGTGGACAATTGCTCTGCCCAAAAATCTAAGCAATAGAAATCGACTTATTATGGCTTAAAAAATTCATAGGCTCATATTCTTTCGAATAAAAAGTGGCGAATTTAAAAATTCAATATGGCGTACCCTCCACGCCATTTTTTGCATAAATTTTCCCATACTCAAAAAACAATTGTGTTAAATAATATTTGAAAATAATTGCAATTTACCAAAACATGACTGGATATTATGTATTAGGGGTCGCTGATTACGAATATGAAGTTAAATTTTCAAAATTCAAAATGGCGGATCCAATATGGCGGACAAAAATTTAATAATTGATAAATTCGCTTAAAACTCGTTACTCGGGGGTTTTTGGGGTCGCTGATTACGAATATGATGTTAAATTTTAAGAATTCAAAATGGCGCATCAAATATGACGGACAAAAATATTTAAAAATAGCTAAATTCGCTTGATTTGTGTTATTCGGGGGTTTTTGGTACAAAAAGTTGAATATGACAATAAAAATAACAAAAAAGGATTAAATAACATTTAACCTTCGCAAGTTTACGAATATTGCAAAATTGAAAGTGGTTCAGGTGCACTTGGGTACCTGTATATTTCCAATTTTCTCTCTTCTGTCACTTTAAAAGAGTGAGAACTTTGAATCTTTGTGAATGGAGGTGCTAAAGAAAATCTTCTATTGCAAGCTAGCGCGTGTAGCTTTAAATATTTTTGGCCGTCATATTAGATGCGCTATTTTGAATTATTAAAATTTAATATCATATTCGTAATCAGCGACCCTAAAAACCCCCTAGTAACGAGTTTCAAGCGAATTTAGACATTTAAAATTTTTTTTGTCCCCCATATTGGATCCACCATTTTGAAATTTGAAAATTTAACATCATATTCGTAATCAGCGACCCCAAAAACCCCCGAGTAACGAGTTTCAAGCGAATTTAGACATTTTAAATTTTTTTTTGTCCGCCATATTATTACAAAATATGTGTTTTTCCAGGGACCATCACGGAATCAAAACAAAATTAAAAAATACTTTTGTTTTGATTCGGATATGGGTATCAGAATCGAAATTCCACTCTATTTAGTTCTGATTCCAATATCATAATCAAAATTTCACTCTATTTCATTTTGGTTCCAATTTTAAAATCAAAATTCAACTGTGTTTCGTTTTGGTTCCAATATCAAAATTCCACTCTATTTCGTTTTGGTTCTACCCAATGGGAAATGGCCATTAGTCTACCATTGGTGCATTAATGGTCCAATATTGGGAGCCATTGTTTTTCTCTAGGCTTATTATTTGCACCCAATAGTGGACCACTAATGGTAAAATCGTGGGATGTCCACGCCGATGCCAATAATTGGCAACCACTATTGGCACATTATTGGCTGCCATTAAAAAACCAATAATAAAAAAATTTTTTTTACTAAATTTTATTAAATAATAAATTTATTTATTTAATAATTATTTCATTTATTATTATTATTTATTAAAAATATTAATTTTTTTAATTTTTTATTTTATAGAAATGGTTATTATTTTCTATCACATCGAAATGTGAATAACCCTTTCGTTCAGAGTCTAAAAATTATTTACCTCACATCCATCAGTGCAAAGATAGGAGAGGACGGGCAGAATAAAATTCCACAAATATTTGTGAGAATGCTGCCTCCTTATATACTATTCGAGTTTCATGTTAGTTGCGAGAGAGTTTGAAACAACACCTCCTATGGAGCGTTGAGCGAACTACATACTTACCTCTTGATAATTTCTGCAGCGCGGGTAAGAACATAGTTCGCTCAACGCTCCATAGGAGGTGTTGTTTCAAACTCTCTCGCAACTAACATGAAACTCGAATAGTATATAAGGAGGCAGCATTCTCACAAATATTTGTGGAATTTTATTCGGCCCGTCCTTTCCTATTTTTGCACTGATGGATGTGAGGTAAATAATTTTTAGACTCTGAACGAAAGGGTTATTCACATTTTGATGTGATAGAAAATAATAACCATTTCTATAAAATAATAAATAAAATAATTATTAAATAAATAAAATAATTATTAAATAAATAAATTTTATAATTAAATAAAATTTATTGAAAATTTTTTTTATTAGTGGTTTTTTAATGGCAGCCAATAATGTGCCAACAGTGGTTGCCAATTATTGGCATCGGCGTGGACATCCCACGATTTTACCATTAGTGGTCCACTATTGGGTGCCAATAATGGGACAATAATGGAATGGTGGCTCCCATTATTGGACCATTAACGCGCCAATGGTTTTTTTCACATTGGGTAATATCAAAATCAAAATTCTTTCTTGTTTTAATTTTAATAAAATAATACTGTGCATGTAGAAGTGTGATTGAACCTAAATTTTGTTGCAAATGTCAAATATATCACAAGATGATGACGGTCCCTGGTTTTTTCAAAAGTGAGAAAATTACCTTAATTCATTCTTTGTAAAAATATGACGAAATGAACAACAGTAATAAATTTTCCTCCTCCTTTTTTCCATCTATGAGCAATAGCGAGGAGCGGTAAATCCATTTGGAGAAACTTTAATTGTCACACACTTTTTTAATGATAATGTTGATTTTTTATATATGTATGTTAATATTTTTATATTTTTATTAGTGACACACATGGATAAAAGTCCCACTAATGACTGACGAGACTAAATTGATTGATAGATTTTGAAATTTGAAAATTATATGAAAATTTAATTTATACGGGGATAATAGGTGTGACGTCAACAACATTGGATAACAACATCTTCATCTAATATTTCCAAATTCATTGTAATCAACTCTTAACAAAGAAGCCTACAAATAATCTACACACATCTTCTTTCTCTTTTACTACTAGTAATTTTTTATCTTTCAAAAATTTCTTAATTTTTCTTAACACAAAGCCATTCAATAATGGCGCGGAATTTTAAAAGTGCTACTTTCACACTTGCATTACAAATCAAACTTTTTTTAAAAATTCTTTTTGGGATAGTTTGGAAATCGTTTGGTGATGATTGAAAACTACTTGAGGATACTGTCCCAAGCAAAATTTTACAATATATGCGTAATGCTACACATAAATTTGGAAAAGCATCTTCTATATTGTTAGAGTAAATAAATTGCAGTATACTCAAAGCATTCATTTCTTCTAAATTTAAAGATTTCAGGAGAACTGAAGCCTGGCATTGAAACACCTCAAGTTCCTGACAAAAGTCTAAAGCATTTAAATCTTTTGTATATTTTAAATACAAATCGGCACCATGTTGCTTCAATTCTTCAAGAGACATTTTGCTTAGTATACTTCCATTTAGAAATGAGAAGTAATTGTTCAAATGGTTTGCACTTTCCATTCTTTTTGAAATCTCCATAATTAATCGGTCAAAAACGATGCCAAGACCCTGTGCAAAAATGTTTTCCGGAGTTAACTCTCTTGATTCGTTGTCCCGTTTTTCATCAAACATCTTTTTTCTTTTAGGTATACGTTTTGTTTGCAATACTGATTCTACATTCATTTTAACTGCCAAAATTGTGGCCTCTACTTTCCAAAATTCAACGGGTTTATTTCTCATTATTTTTAACCAAGAAATCAAGCCTTCCATTAATTTCACTAAAAGTGAAAGGAGTATGTCTTTTTTCTGAATTTCATTATTAACTCTATTTATTTCACGAAGAATAGAATTCCAGACTATTAAATTCAAAATAAAATCGAAATTTGTAATGTGTTTACAAAGATTTTTTGCTTTAAACTTTGCTTCAGGAGCGCAATTTTCTTGTATTTTATCTAGCGCTTTCGCTACTTTAGGAAGATTGTTGGTTAAAGCAGCAACTGCTTCATATTTTGCCGACCACCTTGTTTCGCTACACCCTTGTAGATTTGTTTTGGTAAAATCTTTTAAAATTTTCCATCGACTTGTTGAATTTACAAAAAAATTAAAAACTGATTGCACAATTCCGAATAAATTAATTGCTACTGTGGAAGATGAGGCGGCGTGAACTCCTACACGATTTAGTGAATGAGCAAAACAGGGTACAAATTCGACTAGTTCATTTTGTTGCAAAATTCTTGCTTCAACTCCTTTATGGATTCCTGCCATATTGGAACCATTATCATAAGATTGGCCACGACAATATTGTAAATCTAAACCATCATTTTTCAGTTTTTCCACAATTTTTTCAGTTAAATATTCACCAGTTTTTCCTTCGACTTCTATAAAATCTATGAAAGCTTCATTTATTAGACATTCATTAGGCCCTGTTTTCACATATCTGATTACTTGACTCATCTGCTCCTTATGAGAAGAATCGGGTGTACAGTCAAACATTATTGTGAAATATCTTGCTTCTTTAATTTCTTGAATTATTTTATCTCTACATATGCTTCCCAAAAATTCTATTAATTCGTTTTGTGTAGTTTTTGATAGATACGTTGTTTGCCCTTTTTCACATTTAATAAAGTTTCATTTAGCGTAGGATTGTACTTAGCTAATAAAATAATTAGATTAAGAAAGTTCCCACGACTACTTAAAAACTTATTTTCTAAAAGATTTTTAATGGATTCATTAGATCCACGGAATGGCAAATAATTTGTTTACAAGTACATAATAGCATCAATTATGACCACTAATATACTTTTCCACTTATTTTTTTCCGCTTCAATAGATTTCTCCAAATCTTTATCAATGCCTTCAAAAGTCTTCAAAGAGATTAGTCTAGTTTTCCATTTTATTTCACAGTGTTTATGATTCATTGATTTTTCATGTTTATCGAGTTTTTCCAGTGCATTTTTTCAATTAATAAAACCAGTAGTTAATAGTGAAGATTCAATTTTTTCAATATTACTAAAAGTTTTACAATAAACGCAATAAAGTGCATTTGCAGAATCAGAGTGTATTAACCACATTCTTTTTACATTTTCGCCATTGGGAAGCGTCCTGTATCACATGCTTTTAGTTAAACATCTGTCCCCACGTTCAGTTTTGGACAAGTTAAAATCAGGATAACTCAAAGACAGTGATGCAATTTCTGTTATAATAGACGTTCTTATATTATCGTTTAAATTTTCAGTAAGTGGCCATGTGTTTGGATCTGTTTTTTTAATATTTTGCATTACCACTGCAATAACTTGACTTTGATCCATACTTTCTAACACATTTATTTTAGTCGAATTATCACTTGAGACTGATGCCAAGGTTTCAAAAACTTTTGCAGATGACAGATCAAGTGGATTATTACGGTCTGGTCTTTTCTGACATAATTCCGACTCAAACATATCCTCTGAATTAATGTTTTCATCCTATATAAAAAATAGCATTTTTAAGTACATTATATAGAGAAAGTCGAAAACAAAAATTAAAATTTTTAAATATAAACTTACATTAATATAATTATTATTCTTATTTCCAAAACATACTACAATTTTACCATCATTCGCAGAATTATCACAACTGTCATTATCGCTGGTATTTTTGTTAATAACGTTATTAACAGAAGATTTGTTAGGATTTGTTTTCAACCGCAGGCATCCATTGTGAGAGCATATTCTTTTTCTTCTTCTCGTTTCAATTTTGCTGCTTTTCTGTTCTGAGCTCCAGATAATTTTTTTCTAGTTTTACCTTGAACAAATGTAAATAAAAAATTACTATTGCGGATACCAGTCGATTAAAATCTTATTTTATTTAGTGCTTACTTAAAACAAAGCTGATATATTTGCCAGGACTGTGTCTCATATTATAGGGCTAAATATTATAATAATTATAATAATTAATATCAATTCATTTGCAATAAAACAATATTTAAAGAGCTTTCTGGTTCCTCTAAGTTTATTTAAGGTACCATTTCTTTCTGATACAACCATTTAATAAATAAAAGAGGTTATATAACGATAAATGTAAACAAATTTAACCTAAAAAATTGACATACACAACTTTGTTAAAAGCGCACCTTTCATTTAAAAAGCTTTATATAAAAAAAATTACTTCTATCAATTGAAATAACTTACCGTCTTCTGTGCTCATTTTTAAAAAATAATCATAACAACACTGATTTTTCTGTCAAATAAATATTTCGGATTAAACGGTCAAACGCAAATACATATTGTATTGTGATCTATTATTTTTTCGTAACGACAGCGCCCCTATAGGTATTTTTTACAAATACATATATCTGGTGATGATAATACAGGCTTCTACTTTCTCTTGAGATGATAATGATTGTAAATAACTGTAACTAAAAAAATATCCCTAGAGAACAAAAGAAAGGTTTGATATAATTTTCAAGAGAAAAATTTATAAATTTCTCAGGTATCATTATATGATTTTATTAAAGTCTGTAAAATTAAATTAATTAATGTCTATTCATAGTTGTTCACTAAAATAAGGAAACAGAAAGTTTGTTTTTTCTTAATATAATAATATTTTTCCATATAACAGAAGCAATTTTGGCGCCCCTATACAGTTGGCGCCCGGGGCACGTGCCCACCCTAGTCCCCCTATAGATCCGGGCTTGATTCTATGCAATGTCAACAATATTAGTTTTATATTGTTATACTATATTTGTATGAGCATTTGAAAGGATGGTATTCAAAAGGACAGAATTTTTTTAATGCTTCTTAACCTTTGCTTTCTTACTGGGTTTTCAAGAGGATTGATATCGTTACTTTTCATATTGCTCTCACTGGATAGAAAAGTATTGGACAGAAATGGCATTCAAAAGAATAGAATCTTTTTAATACTTTTCAATTTCTCGTTTCTTACTGGGAAATTAACTTCCTAGTTGGTCCAACGTGTCTGTACAAAAAAAAATTAGTAGAACTGTTTTATTAATAGTCGATAAAACAGTTTCACTAATTCATTTAGTGAAGAAGTGACTTTCAATTAGTAGAATTCTACTAAAACATTAGTAGAATTTTACTAAAAATTAGTAATATTCCACTAATTAAAAAGGTGAAAAGTCGTTCATGAAAACTACTAAAAATTAGTAAAATTTTACTAATTCTTAGTAGAATTCTACTAATTCAGGTTTAGAGAGTTTGAACCTCTGAATTTGACTCTCCAGTTTTCTCAGTGATGGGATAGTTTGGAAATCGTTTGGTGATGATTGAAAACTACTTTAGGATACTGTCCCAAGCAAAATTTTACGTTGCGCTTTTGTAACTAGGCCATGAGTAAGACAGATAAATGAATGAGACAAATGTTCACTACATTTGCATTCATGGCTTAATTACAAAAGACATCTTGTTTCCTTCTACGTTTTTAACGTAAAATGAGTGTCAAATTAACTTCCTAGTTGGTCCAACGTGTCTGCCCTGTAAAAAAAAGTATTGAGAGTACGGGATTCCGCATTGAGAGTGCCTACCCTTCAATGCGGTATTCGCGAAATAGCGCATTGGATGTCGTGGTGAATGCGGTATTCAATGGGTCCCAATGCGGTGCAAGTTTTAAGCTTTAAAAAAAAAGAAAATACGTGACAGGAGTAAATAGTTAGTGTCAGTGTATCAAAATACGAGTTAAAGGAATGAAAAAATACTAATACTGAGTGTGAAAAAGAAGTTTAAAGAAAATAAGGTAAAATTAACTGTTACATATGAGTCCAATGCGGCATAGGCTGTTTTCAATGCGGCGCATAATCTGTATACAGTTCGCGCAGTGCAGCGGCGCTCTCTTCTTTA
This sequence comes from Leptopilina myrica (nomen nudum), assembly GCA_032872475.1. Lineage (NCBI taxonomy): Eukaryota > Metazoa > Arthropoda > Insecta > Hymenoptera > Figitidae > Leptopilina > Leptopilina myrica (nomen nudum). The sequence continues at coordinate 14,343,905 of CM065467.1, forward strand.
CCAACAAAGGATTCTTTCTATTCAAATGGTAATTTTGAAAATAATGAAAAATAATAATAACTAAAAATTAATAATGTATTTCAATCAATCAAAAAATGTTAAGAGCGTTCGACGGTCTCTAAAATTTGTAGGTTATGTGCGACTTACAGTTATCGCCCAAGAAAAACGGCACTGCCTGTTTGAAATCACATGAATTGAGTAAACAGCCGTTTTCAAACTAGTGTTTCTTTGCACACAAGCACTTTTCACAAAATCTGACAACGTCCATTTGTCAAAAATGTTTTTAATTATCTGAATTCAAAAGATTTTGTTAATTCATGCAGAAACGCGGTTTCAGGATTGGAAATACTAAAGTAATGTAATGACAGGCGGCAAGACGTGTGTTACAGTCATTTTGCCAGTAGAGGGCAGAAGCAAGCAGGGAGCGAAAAGGCTCAGCTGTCAAAATGATTCGCATTACATTGCATTTTGATAGATATCTTGGGCCAATATCATATGAATATTTTTCTAAGCAGTGAAGGAGTTAATATTTATAATAAAATTCAAATTTATTTATTAACAAATATATAAAAAATGTAACAAATTTTGTATATAAATTTAAATAAAAATTAAATTAAAGGAAGTTTTGAATTGTTTTAGTAAAAGATGTGAAATTAATTGAATTTTGTAAGAATTCTTAAAAAACGAGGATTCTTTTTTTTATCAATTAAATAGTTTTAGTGAAAGATGTGAGATTAATTAAATTTTATAACAATTTTTGAAAACCAAGGTTTTAAAAAAAACTTTAGAACAATTGAATTTTTGAAAGTGTTTAATTCACAAAGTGTAAAAAAATGTTAACTTTCGTCAAATTTTAATAAAATAAGATTTATATTTTCGATAATTTTGTATAAGTTTTTGTGACAATTCGAAATAAAATCAACGAATTTTTCTACATTTTTGTACTTTTAATTGAATAAAACGAAATTGTATTTTAAACCTGATTAAAAACAATTTTTTGGAGTTGTACATATCTGTATTTTAATCTTTGAAGTTTATTTATTTATTTAAAAATATCAGTTAAATTAAAAATGTATCAAATATCATTTAATAACTTTTTACTTTAATATTTATTTTTAACTAAATATCAAATTTTTATATTACTTTTAAAATTACATTCTTATTTGTTAATAATTTTTTACAATTAAATGGAATAAATGAAATATATTTTACAATACAATGTCTACACGAAATTGTTCACTTCTTTAAACAAAAACATTTACATGAATGTAAATTTCAAAATTCAATATTTTTAATAACAATAAATTAAAAAAAAAGTTTTTAGAAAATATTTGTTTTATTCTAAACTACATGTTTTTATAATAGTTACAAAATTTTTAAAAATCAATAAAAAATTTTTTAACACAGTTAAGTTGGGCTGGACCAAAAACTTAAAAAAAAATTTGACTTTCTATGAAAAAATGTTCTAGAGGAAAGTTGTTTGTATTAACCCAATCTAAAGTAATATAAAAATAAAAATTCTGAAATTTGAAAAAAAAGAATTTTCAAAATTTTGAAACTACCGTAGTTTGCGTAGTTTTCGACGAAAATGGCTGGCTAACGAACTCGATCTGTATTTTAACACTATTTTTGTGCATGCAAAATTGCAAGTTGATGTAATAAGTTTTCCAAGAGTTATCGTGGCAACACCATTGTGTCTACAGACAGACACGAAGACAGACATACAGACAGACACTTTTTCCCCAATGGGAAATAGCCATTAGTCTACCATTGGTGCATTAATGGTCCAATATTGGGAGTCATTGGTTTTCTCTAGGTATAATATTGGCACCCAATAGTGGACCATTAATGGTAAAATCGTGGGATGTCCACGTCGATGCCAATAATTGGCAACCACTATTGGCACATTATTGGCTGCCATTAAAAACCAATAATAAAAAAAAATTTTTTAATAAATTTTATTTAATAATAAAATTTATTTATTTAATAATTACTTTATTTATTTAATAATTATTTTATTTATTATTTTATAGAAATGGTTATTATTTTCTATCACATCAAAATGTGAATAACCCTTTCGTTCAGAGTCTAAAAATTATTTACCTCACATCCATCAGTACAAAAAATAGGAGAGGACGGGCAGAATAAAATTCCACAAATATTCGTGAGAATGCTGCCTCCTTATATACTTTTCAAGTTTCATGTTAGTTGCGAGAGAGTTTGAAACAACACCTCCTACGGAGCGTTGAGCGAACTATGTACTTACCCGCGCTGCAGAAATTATTATAAGGTAAGTATGTAGTTCGCTCAACGCCCCATAGGAGGTGTTGTTTCAAACTCTCTAGCAACTAACATGAAACTTGAAAAGAATATAAGGAGGCAGCATTCTCACGAATGTTTGTGGAATTTTATTCTGCCCGTCCTCTCCTATTTTTTGCACTGATGGATGTGAGGTAAATAATTTTTAGACTCCGAACGAAAGGGTTATTCACATTTTGATGTGATAGAAAATAATAACCATTTCTATAAAATAATAAATTAAAAAAATTAATATTTTTATTAATAAATAAAATAATTATTAAATAAATAAATTTTATAATTAAATGAAATTTATTGAAAATTTTTTTTTATTATTGGTTTTTTAATGGCAGCCAATAATGTGCCAATAGTGGTTGCCAATTATTGGCATCGGCGTGGACATCCCACGATTTTACCATTAATGGTCCACTATTGGGTGCCAATAATGGGACAATAATGGAATGGTGGCTCCCATTATTCGACCATTAATGCGCCAATGGTTTTTTCCCATTGGGTCTAGATCATGTTTTTCGGACTCAGGGGACCCTAAAACGTCGAGATTTCATGAAATTAGCGAAAGTCAATTTTCGACCAAAACTAATACTTTCTCATGTGATGAGAATGTAATAGGGATACGTTAGAAGTAATAAATTGAATTAAAATAAATTAAACTAAATTTTAAATAATAGAATTAAATAACTTTACTTATTGCATTTAACATTTTACAAGTGGTAATTTTTAAATAATTTTTTATTCATAGTAAGAAGTATAATAGAATTTTAATAACCAAATTATTGTTTAAATAATAATTTAATTTGTTTAAATAATTTATTATTTATTAAAATTAAACAATATTGTAAAATTATTATTAAATTTAATAAAAATAAAAAATGAATAACTGAAATGTAAAATATTAATTGTTTGCAATTAATTTATATTTATAAACATTCATAAACTTTTTTTATAATTTTTTTCAAGATTATGTCAAAAAATCAATGTTGGCAACGAGCGTTGTGAACAATTTTTCTATACTCAGCTAGCACTTGCCGCCGTGGCTTGTCCAAGCTTTGGCGAAACAAAAATTTTGTACTGCGCTAGCATTAATTGTCGAGGCTTGGCTAGACTACGGCCGAACAATCGTCTGAGTACTAAGCCAGTGGTAAACATCGGTACTACACTGGCATTTCCCATTGGGTATGTTGACTGTACAGCAAAGATATTTTAAGTTTGATTTAATCAAAATTTGTTTGGATCAAATATATCGTTTTCTCAGTGTATTCTGTCAGAAAGTACCAGGAAACTGAGAATTTGGTCATTTTTTGTTTAAAAAATTGAAAAACAAAGCCTAATAACAAAATTTAGCACACTGGTCAACAGAAAATAAAGTTCTGCGACACCTCGAGCAACTCTGGCGAATTTGGTTGACCAAAGTCTGAGCGACTTTGATCAGGTTTCGATCGAGGTTTGATTAGGAGGCAAATTTCGCTAGAAATTGATGAAATATGATGAAAAAATGATAAATAATGTAAAATTTATTTAAATATAAGTTTAATTTTATTTAATTCTTGTAGAAATCAACTAAAAAGTGGCTAATTTTGCATTATTTATCATTTTTTCATCATATTTCATCAATTTCTAGCGAAATTTGCCTCCTAATCAAACCTTGATCGAAACCTGATCAAAGTCGCACAGACTTTGGTCAACCAAATTCGCCAGGGAACAAAAGTATAAAAACATAAAATATTCTTTTTAAAAATGCATGCTAAAAAACTGAGAATTTGTCTGGACAAATGATTATTTCGATCGCAAAATACACAATTTTAGTTAATTGAACTGCAAATTAGTTAAAATGCAAGTGATATCATATTTAATAAACCTTGACTAAGCACTATGAAAAATGGTGAATTAATCGTAATGAAAATTCTTAATAATTTTAAAGTTTTTATGATGCCAGGAAGCTGTAGAATGAATTCAAGGGACAAAATGTAAGATAATATTTTTTAAATCAAATATATAGTAATGTAAGAATTATATACATCTTTGTAAAGTAAAACTCTCATTCAAGTGTAAATTTTTATTTAAACGCTAAAAAATAATATTTAGATGGTTTATTAACTTTTATTTTCACAATGAGACATGCCAGGAAACTGAGAATTTAGGTCTTAAATGCTTATTTTTTACAAAAAAAATTTTTGAAACCGAATAACGTTTTGTGGCATAATAGAAATCATTAAGCACTACAATAATTAGTGTAGTACAATACAAATATTTAAGCACTACAGTTCCCATTAAAAATAATTTTATTCTTTTCAAAATTAATGTAAAATACAACCTTGGACATAATATATTCCCTCTTTTGTAGAATTATTCATATATGTGTATTTTAAAGCTGTGTGGCATGATGTAAAATAACATGTTAGGTTATGTATAATTACGCATGTCGGACACAGTGGCCAAAATTTCCAATGTCCGACATTAAAATTTACACGAGATTTTTTTTACAATGTAATAAGTGAAAATAATTCTACATTCCGACAGATTCGACTGTAGTTGATTTAAATAAAAATTAATTGATTTAAGTAAATATTTACTTGAATCAAATAATTTTAATTTTCAAAGAAATTTGAAACAATAATTAAATTTATTGAGCGAATACATATTATAATTTAGTTTTATAAATTTTTTTAAAAATATAATCTAAAATTAAGTCAAAATAATTCTTGCTGATTTTAAAATTAATGTATAAAGTTAATTTTAATGGTTATGTGAGAATGTGGCACTTGTTCAAATTTCTCGAAATAACAAAATTTGGATTTATCAGGTTTTTAAATTTTACTTCTGAGTTATGCTTGATAACAGATAAATACCCGCACAGCACCGTCATTTTCCTAAAAATTTATTAAATATTTACTTGCAATATTCGGTATATTAATCTGAAAAGGACATTTAAATCTTTACACAACTTTCAATAAACATTGCAATTAAATATTCCGAATATTGGAAGTAAATATTTAATAAATTTTTAGGAAAGTTTCGGTGTTGTGGGGGTAATTTATTTATTGTTATCTGAATAATGTTTATTTGAATCAAATCAAATAAATTATTATTATACTTAATTTTAGCCTCACGAACCAAGAACGAATATTATTACATATATATTATAGCAAAAAAAAAATTACGATCGACACGCGATTATTGAGCGACTAATACTGTCCAACTTCCTCAATTGTTTTATCATTTCAATATAAACAAAAGTGAATTATATGCAAGTAATCGTAAATTCAATATGAAAATTTAGACAAAAATTCCAAAAAAGTATGAAAATCCTTCCTAATTTTATAATTTAATGAACTATTTTCAACGAAATCAATAGCAAACTGTAATTTAAGGGAAAATTATAACCAAATCACATGGTATATGTTCGAAAATATCGACCGCAGCGCCATTACCTCGCGAGTTGGTGATGGCGACGTTGCCAAATTGTTTAGTCACCGTTCGATTCTCAACAACACTGCATAGCATTATGGTGAATTTTTCATTTAGAGTTTCAGTTTTTCATTGTGTGTGCGTGAAAAGCAGCTGATCTGCTTCGTTAGTTCAAATGCAATCAGAAAATATTAATTGTCAATTTGTGTTCGCTGAACAAATGTGATAATGCAAAGCTCCACAAAATTTTCACTACGCCAACAATATCGAACTATTGTTAAATAACAAGAAGTTAATAAAGTGCAAAAGGCACTTTTCTGACCATAAATTTCTTGCCCAAAGATTTTCTCAGTGACAAGTGTTTTTACGTAAGTTTTTTTCTCAAGTTCTCCTTCTTTTTTAATTTTCTACTCTTTTTCACGAAATAAACAATGACAATATTTTTATACTTTCTTTCACCCTATTTATAAAACAAGTGCTTTACAAATACTTGTGTCTAAGGCAGAAATTCAAAAAACTTTAGACAAAAACTAAATCAAACTGACTAAAAAATTGGTTTAATTTATCCAAATAAAAATCAATCAAAATTTAATGTAAACGTATTTTGTTAATTTTTGTGTGAAAATGATATTTTACTAGTAGAAAATTTTCAATTAAGTAAAGAGAGGAAATTAAAAAAACTGAAGTAAAATACATAAAATAATAAATGAACATATGTTTGGGTAAATCAAGTTGCTTTTCTACATTTACACTCACAGCAATTATTTTTGAAACCACGTAGTAAAATTAATTATGGCACGTGATAATAATTGCTTCCAGAAACTACGCAAATGATAAAATTCATTTTTAAGATTAAACCCACTAGATAATTAGTCAAAAATGAGAAACAATTAAATTACCCCTGTATTTTTGCAATAAAGAAAAAATTATTTTATTCATAAATAACCAATCACTTGTTTAATATCACACAAATGTTTACTTGAATCAATTAAATTGTTACTTAAATCATATAAAGATTTGAATCAATATTTTTAGGATAATAATTAAATAATAATAAATTAATAACATAATATTAATTAGATTATTTATTATAATTTATGTATCATTTAATTAATTACTATTTTTTCATTTAAGAATTTAATTAACATAATTAATTATTTGATTTAAGTAAATATTTGTTTCATAATAAGTAATTGTTTATTTGAATCAAATTTTTATTTCAAGCTAGTAATGTTAATCTATAAATTAAAATAATTTTCTCTTATATAAAAATTAGACAAAACACGTACAATAAATTGGTCAAAATACTATTAAAACTCAACTTTAATGATTTAAAGTAATTAATTTTTAAGGAAAGTCATTATTTTCTGATTAATAAAACACTTATAATTGGTAAAATATATTTCTAATTAGTAAAATATTTCTATAATTAATTACAAAATTCTCATTTTCAAAGTGACATTAATTTTTAATCAAAAAGTAACTTGTTTCTAAACAAAATGCGTAGTTTGGAATTATTTCTTGATTAAATGTTGCAATATAATTATTATCAATATCGCAACTGAACAAGTTACTTGAATTGTTTCAACATTGGAATTTAATCTCCAAGACATATTTCTCAAAGAAGTTGATAAGAAATAATATATTTAGAAGTAACAATATAAAAATACACAATATGTGACTAATTTCGATAAATGAAAGGAAAATTCATTATTCAATCGAGCAATTAGAAAATAAGTGAATTTATTCTTGAGAATTATATACTTTTATTTATATAATTAGTTTTTTTCTCTTTTTTCTATTTTTGTAAGCATTTTTTTTAACTAAACAATGAGAAACTAAATTTTAAAGAAAAAAGTGATCAAACAATAAAATTAATAATTAACTGTTAATGAATATTGATTTATAATAATAATTTAATCAATTCATTTTCGACTTCAAATTAACATAGTAAATTTTCAAGAAAACAATAACCTAACATTTTTGTTTAAAATAAATATAAATTATGGGAGTTAAAATACACGTATTTGTATTTTAATATATATTAATTAAATTTTAAAGACAAAAGGGTCCAAACAATGAACATTAACATTAATAAGTAATTTTTAATAAATATTAATTTATAATAATAATTTAATTATAGTACAGAAATAAAATAAACCATCTAAATACCTAACAATTTACAAACTTAATTTTACACAAAAAAAGTGGTCAAACAATTAACCACATCATTAACAATTGTTAATAGTTTGTAATAACCTTTTTTTCTTTGAAAGTCAGTTTGTAAATTATTAGTTAAGAGAAATTACAAAAATATAAAAAAATAACATGAATAAAAAACGTTAATTTTTCCCTAAATTTTTCATTATGATAATTATGTTCTAATTGTGTCTTTTAAAAAAGTCCTTTAATAAATTCAAAATTTAAAAACTATTGAATGTAAATGAATAATTAATGCAATTAAAAGTTTGGCTGAAAATTCTTTGTTTATTTAAAAATCTTCAGAGAATTTAGATTTTTTTTAGTAGTTTTTTGATTTCGAAAGAGAGATGTTTTATTAATAGTTTCACTTTGTATATAGAAACTGTCGTATCATTGCCAAGAAATATCATTGTAAATGAAACTCTTAATACTACAATACTTTTTTAAAATGGCTCGTGTACTGACGTTTTCCTCATGTGATAAATTTTCTCTGCTTCAGTCAGTAAATATTATTGTCAATATCAAAGAATTTTTTTTTAAATGAGATAACGACCACATTATTTCACTTGAATTAAAATAATTTAAATTAAATATTACTTGTAATTTTAGTTTTTTAAAATTATAGAATGTAGATTAAATTTTAAAGAAGTTTCTATATGTTCGAAAAATTAAATTAAATTCTACTTTAAAAAATTTAAATTATATTCGCAAAAAGATAAATTAAATTAAAAAATTGATTGTGATTTTTAGAAAGGAAGGATCCTCACAGAAAAAATCATAAGGGAATTAAAACATTTTTGACTTTCAAGAAATCTTCACCATGCGGGGTTCAAAGAGAGAATGGATGTTTAGAGTTCAGGTAAACAATTTTTTGGTCTCTAGTTTTAGAAAAATTAATAGAATAGTATTTAAAGTATCTAAGAAACAACAAATTATAGGTTATGTTTGTAATTTTTTAATCAAAATACACAACAGAAAATCAACTCTCAATATAAATCTTTGATGCTGTTTAGTCTTCATTAGATCTAATTAATAATTAATATAAACTGCTTTTAGTTTTACACAATTAGACAGAAACTTTTACTTGAGGTGTAAAAATAACCAACACAACACAAATGTAGCCTTAAAATGATCTGATTCTTAGGTTCTTCTTTGAAAAAAAATAAAATTTAACACGGATAAAAACCTAAAAAAGCGATAAAATTCGCGAAAATAACGAAAATTTTAACTGAAAAAACTAAAACTTTGACTAATGCAGTGAAATTTGTAGCTGCCTCCGATAAAACTTCTTTCCATGAACTTTAAATAATTCTGATTTATACATTTTGTCATTAAAAAGGTGACTGGTTTGGCGAGAAACGAAAATGTCTACGTCGTGGGCAACGTTCCTGAATTAGGATCTTGGAATCATACTGAATCTATTCAGCTACAGTCAGAAAATAGTAATTCAAATTCACCAGAACTGTCCGAAAATAACGATGGAGGATCGTCAGGAGACACGAACAATGATCAAAATTCATTCCGAGATAATTTTCTTAATGAGCCTGACGAGTAAGTTTATAAATATTTTTATTTCCTCCTCAAAAAAATATATTTTCCTTAAAATGTTCAAATATTTCGATTTCAGAGGACAAATATTTTCGCAGACTATCGAATTGCCAACCGATGTGAATGTCGACTTTCGTTATTTCATTGCCGTTGTTTGCCAATTAAATGAAGTCAAGAATCCAGCTCAGACACTTATTATTCGAAAATGGGAAACTCACATGACGCCTAGACTGATAAAAAAAGACAGTTAGTGAAATAATTTTCCGTATTTCATGTTCCTGAAGTTAGCGTCGACACTCAGGGTCAAAAAAGTATTATTTTGACCCTCAACGACGAGACTAACTTCAGGAATCTTATATTTCTAAGATTCCATAAAAACGCCTTTAATATGAATAAAAAGAAAAACTAGTACACTGACGCTACCACTAGAGGCGCCAGTGACAAAAGAACTTTTTAGTCCACTGACGTCACCACAATTAATTTGAACCACTTATAAAAGCAACCTAAGATAAAAAACAAACCTCCCTAGTTTTTTTCTCTCTTCCTGATGCGTCAATTTTCTAAACACAAGAAAAAAAATTATTCACATCATTCTCAATTTCAGAACTTAGTAATATAGCAGAAAACTCCTTGCCAGAACCAGATCAGTTTGGATACAACAATGGATACTTTAAAATCGAAAACGGATGGTTGACCGAAGAGACCGTCATTCAATTCAAAGTATTCAATAATGCAATAAAACTCTGGAAAAATCGTTTACAAAATAGAAAAGTTCACATCAAAGTACGTAAAATGTGAATTTTCAAAGAAAAGAAAGGGAGGGGACATCAAGTTAAAATTTTACAACTATTTACAGATGACACCTGTCAATTTGGTGAGACATAATTCTCTCGAGATGCAACATCTAGAAGGAGAGTGTGTGGACGACAGTCTCTCAATGGATACACAAGACATTGTGGATCACCCCGCATTCAGTATTACAGAAATTGCTGTACGTTCAGATTGTTAACATTTCACTCTATCGATGCTAAATTTTTCCCATTCTATCACCATAAAACTAACCAAATGACGTAAAAGTAACCAAGTGTCCTCTTGATTCTGATGATTTTTAAACATAACAATCGTTAGCGAAAGCATAAATTAAAAATTTCGGTCATTAAAGTTTGCGTCAACTTTGAGCTTCAAAAAACACTTCTTTTAAAGACATACCGTCAACGCGAACATCAATGACTAAAATTTGAATCCTCTACTGTAGCTAATGACCGCTATGGTCAAAAATAGATTGGACGCTTGGTGCAGACTATGGGAATTACGTTCTAGATTGGTTGATTGGTCCTACGATGATAGAGTGGGTATAATTTAACATCGACAGTGGGTGGTGTTTAGAAAACAAACTAAAATAAAAGTTGTTTTATTTCAGGCAATGAATGACGAAGAAGCTCACTTCAAGTACCAAGAGCAATTTGGTCGCGAGTACAATGAAGAAGATTTTGTCATATTCAATGTAGCTGTTCGTTACCCTGAGACAATTGTAAGTAAATATCGAGTCACAGTAATGTAGATACACAGCTCATTGAATTGCCAAGTGATTGATATTTATTGCTTGCTTCATCGCTAAAAACAACTTAACACTGTGTATCGAAATTATTGTGTAGATAACAATTTTGAAAAGTTTTGTCCTATCATCGCAATTTCTAAATACTCGCTCAGTAAATTTTCACAATCAATTCGCTAAATATTGAAACCTAGAAATCATGTCATTAGTGTAAATTACAATTTTCAAAAAAGAAAGAAATTTTCCTTTTTCGAACAAACAATATTTGATCGTTACTATATGGCAGAGCAATAAATAACAAATGAGTGGCGATTCATAAATAAAAAAAAAAGAATACGCATTGACCAAACCCTGTGAGTTTTCAGTAGAGACCACGAGTAGGCCGGCCACGTCTTCTTCTAACATTGTGTCACAAATTACTTTTTAAAGATTTATTTAAACTTGTTCAGCAGTTTTTGCCAAAGTGGAAACGAGAGATGTCTCCCTTGATGAGGATTAACGGAAGATGACAACGTGTGTTGACTTATACAAAGCAAGACTGGTGCAAAATAAAATCATGATGCTAAACAATGCAAACTGATGCGCTAAAGCATCGTCTACTACATAACGTCTGTGCTCACATGACTTCACAGAGATTTGATGGTTTTGATTGTCGTTCACCCACCAATCCCATCCTTCAGGTCAAAAACTCTCATCAATCAAAAGTCGTACTTTTAAAATTCAATCAAGATTGCTTGAATTTATCAAATAGAATCCAGCAACAAATAACCTTTCATTGAATTTCAATTATCAATCACTACTTGAAATTAAAATCCATCAAATTGCTTTTTAATCTAAATGGCATACTCACAAAAACAATAAGATACAACGAGAATGATTTATGCGAGACAATAAAGCCTTCTCCAAGTTTTTCCCAATAAATTAGCGATATCAACACTGTCACATCTCGATTCCATCTCTGTGCGTCGAAAATGGTGAGATTCCCATCAGTCCTATTTAGTGTATCACTACTATTTTCTAGCTCTAATCAACAAATTCCTAAACATGGCAATGCAGCCAATGCCAGAATACGCTGTCGAACTTCTGAATCTGAATTTTTAAACACAGAAATTAATAATTAACAAATTGGCAGGTGTTGCGGACAAAGCGTCACCAAGCAGTGAAAAAATAGTATTGGTCTGATTCATTGCTTGATTACTCTAAGAAATAAATTATTTTTCGTATTCAGATTTTGTCAGTTTCATCAATTTTATTGCTTCTGCCATATATTTTTGCGATTTAATATACAAAAAGAAAGGACAAAAAATACATACGAGATATAGTTTACTTCCTACTTTTTTTCTTTTTCTTTACGAAGTTAAAAAATTATCAAACATCGTGCTTATTTTAGATGCATCATCTGCATTACGTCTGCTATACTAGAAACAATGTTTTTTCCTTTAAAAATCACTTAAATAAAAATGCAGATTATGCTTCTAAAGGACTTTAATCAATGATAATTGAGTTTGGTTAATGTTTCATTAGTGAATGAACTGAGAATTTATAAACGTTTACATTTTAACTGTTGTGAAAATTGATGAAGTTTTTCTTCAGTTTTACTAATAAATGTCTTTTTTCAGGCATATTTAGTAGATTACTATGTGTACAGTTCAAGATGTCCTGACGAACCACCAAATCACATTGGCTTCAGCTACATTTTACCATCTACCATACAATCTAGTGTTGGAATTATAACCGTGCCAATTACCAGCACAAAACACAGACCAATAGGTTAGTAAATTTGTCAACAGACGGTTTTTGATCACAACGGTCGTTAGCATCAGCAGAAAATTAAGAACAAGCCGTTTTCTATTAGCATAAAAGAAAAAAAAATACGATACTAACAACTATATTTGTATTTTTTCTAATAAAAATTTCAGGACAACTAACAGTGGAATACGTAACTATAAAGCCGATCGCAGACCAAACGTGGGACATGAGTATTTCCTATGCGAAACACTGGGAAAAAAGATGGTCGGGATTGGACGTTGGCCACAGGGGTTTAGGAACATCATTCAAGTTTGAAATGAAGAAGTAATAATTATGAAGAGCCTATTTAAAAAATAAATATGCACTACTGATTAGATTTTGTTTTGTATTAGTCATAAAATTAGTCATAGTATTAGCCTTATTTAGCCATATCATTAACCATTGAATATGTAACATCTTTTTAAACAGCTGCGCAAATGTTCGTGAGAATACAATCGCATCTCTAAAGACTGCTGCGTATCACGGTGCAGATATGGTGGAATTCGATGTTCAATTATCAAAGGATTTCATCCCCGTCATCTATCACGATTTTTATGTATCTATTTCACTAAAACGGAAGAAGCAAATAGAGGCTATGGACATGCTTGAAATACCCGTTAAGGACCTTACTTTAGAGCAACTACATCTTCTTAAAGTAAGTAAAAACCGGCTCAATTTGACCATTCAATAATCCATAAGAAAATATTGTCATCCGTATGATACTATGATTCCTTAATATTTAGTTCGAAAGTAAATAAACTAATTAAAAAAAGGATCTAAAACAAATGATATTTTACCTAAACTCCAAATGGGTTGAAAAAGATTGAACAGAAATGCAGATTTAGGTAGAATTTTTAATCTGTTTTTTTTAGTTTACTGTTTTATGTTTTATGTTGATTATTAATTACAAATTTTTAAAATGCGACGTCCCCGTTCTTTTAAGGATTTTTCTTATCCTGACGACTCTTTGGGTAAAGTGCTACATTTCACAGATAAAGATGCACATACTGTTAATCAAGTGGTGAGCCATATTGTTTGTGAAGATTTTTACAGTCCAATTTACAATTAACTAATTAATTTTACACTTGGATCAATTTTTTAAAATGTGTAGATTCATTGACAATTTCCCGAGAGAATTAATTGTTACACCTTCGGCATTTGCTAATGAAGAATTCGTATTTGATTAATAATTCCAAAAGAGATGAAAAATTGTTACAATGCCAAAAATTTGTTTTCAGGTCTACCACTTGGCGGAAGCTCGAGAAAAGACTGCCAAATTTTTCGACGAAGATCTCGAAGATCATCAACCATTTCCAACTCTTCAATCTGTGCTTCAAGTGCTTGAACAACACGTTGGTTGTAATATTGAGATAAAATGGACAATGCAATTAAAGGTAATTTCCCCTTTCTCCAGTAAGCATAAATAATTTTCAACAGTTTTACGAATTTACAAATTTAAATCTAAATTTTTTCAGGATGGCACTTTTGAATTGAATCATCCGTTCGACTTGAATGTATACTTGGATATTATTCTCAAAGTCGTCCTAGAATATGGTTGCGATAGAAAAATAGTCTTCTCATCATTCAATCCGGATATTTGTGCAATGATAAGACTCAAACAAAACAAATATCCTGTCGTTTTTCTAACGCAAGGAGTAACAGCTAAATATCCAATGTACCACGACACGAGATGTCAAACAATACCAATGGCCGTGAGACATGCTTTGGCAGCCGATATTTTAGGAATTAATGTACACACTGAGGATATTCTACGAGATCCTTCTCAAGTGAAATTAGTGAGGAACGCTGGGCTAATAATCTTTTGTTGGGGGGATGATAATAATGATAAGGACACAATTCAACATTTGAAAAGACTTGGTCTACACGGCGTTATTTACGATAAGTACGTTTTGTTTTTCGATTGCCAAATTATCTTTTCAAATCGTAATTTAGTTTATATTACACGACATAAAGAAAGAGACCAAAGAAGCAGAATCTTAGATCGAATTAAACATCACTAATACAGAATTTTATTTGCAGAATTGATGAATACAATGCGAAGGAAGTAAAGGAAAGTATATTTTTAGTAGACGCCAGGGAAAGTCAAAAGGAATTAATTGCTGTGGCAAGTTGCACTCATACTGCTGGACTACCACAATCTATAATGTCCGGACCAATTAATCCCGAAAATGTAACTATTCTTTTGGTTCTAATTTTTACTGTCTTCAGTCTTCGCACTCATCTACTAAAACCTACTATTTAAAGTCGACGAAGTTTAAAACGTTTATGATCAACGCTTTAAAAAATCTTCTTATTCTTAACAAAGAAAATAATAAACTTTTTTAAAAATATTTCCTTTGTAAATAATGCATACAAAAATTTGCAAAAGTATTTTAATATAACAAAAATTACAGAAATTTGTATGGACAAAAATATTTTCTTTTAGATCGTTGATCATAAACACTGTAACTTTACTATTTTTTTACATTAAATTATTATTTTTTTTTCTTTTTTGAAAATTTCCACAACTTTAAATTCGTTAATACTAGAAATAAAAAACTATTCACAAAAATTGTAATCAAATTAATTTAAAACTATTCAACTATTTTTAAAATTATTTCGCAATTCAATTATTTTCAATATCTAGTTTTTTCATAAAATTTTGCAAATGAATTAAATTATTCAAAAAACTTGATAAAATTCAATAATTTTCATAAATAATAAAATTTTCACAGGAATTCAATTAATTTAGAAGAAATTAATTATTTAACGACATTTTTATAAAATTCTTCACAATAATTCAATTACTTTCACTAATAATAACATTTTTCATATGAATTCAATTATTTAAAAAAATTGTTTAATAAAATTCAATTATTTAAAAAAAAATTTTAATATAATAATTGTTCAAAAATAATTGTTCAAAATTTATACTTTATTATTATTAAAATCTCTATGAGAAAGCAAAGTGTTCATGAAATGAACACAACGAGATTTACGAAACCGAATGAAATGAGCACCAAAATTGTAACAAAAATATATTATAACTTGGCAGCAGTTTTTTTAAGAGGCGTGTAAAAAGCCCGAAAAGCCAGGTCGGGTCGGGCCGAGTTTTCTAGATGTATCGGGTATCCGATATTTTTGGGTACTCAAATGCATTTTCGTTCTCGAAATTTTCGGGTAGCCCGAAATATTCAGGTAACCCGGAATTTTCGTGTTTTCTAAAAATTCAGATAACCGAAATTTTCAAGATCCTGAATGCATTCGGGTACCTAAAAATTCTGAGAACCCAAACGAATTTGAATACACGAATCTTCGATAATTTGTCGAATATTTGTAATTATGAATTTTTTCGAATTTTTCATTGCAAAATTAAGAACTTGAATATTTTCAAGCTTTATAAATTAGAAAATTCAAAAACCCGAATTCAGTTGGGTACTCGAAAGATTTCTGGTATGTAAACCACTGTGGGGGCACTTCCACTAAATAAAGGGAGACTATAACTACAGTTCTAGGTAAAAGGTGCAGATGTCGCTGTCATAGAAGCTAAACAAATTTGCGGTTAAGCGCATGCGTTTACTTTGAATTTTAAAACATGATTTTTTATTCTCATGAATTAATAATAATTGATTCTGCTTCTTTTACCTTTATAAAGTATAACAATGTTTTTGTGTCCAAATAATCTTTTTATTTTTGCTTAATTCGAAAAAACAGAAAATTGCACAGTCATTTAAATTGTGTTAATATACAAATATACAAATATATATACAATATACAAATATACAAATTGTATTGTGAACAAATACAATAATTTATGACCTGAAATGGACCGGGAAATGACCGTGAATTTTTTTTTACAAAAAAAGTGGCTACCCTGAAAAAGAACTTATGAAATTAACAGAATTTTATGAAAAAACTGTTGGGATAGAAAAATGAATATTTTATTCAATAAAATATTGAAAATGGTGAAAATATGATAATAATTATTTAATAAATAATTATTGATAATGTTTTTCAATATTGCTCAAATTGCTTGTTGAAATGTTTATTTATCCATCCCAAAAGTTTTTTCATGAAATTCAGTCAATTTTATAAGTTCTTTTTACAGGAATCGAAAATATACACAGTTAAGTCAACTTTTAGTCGATCAAATTCGCAAAGGAGTGTAAATAATATACACTTACTGCTTATTTGTACCGGCAATTCTCGACGAATACTAATACTAATTACTGTAATGGTAAAGCACTTGCAAAACTTTAAGTTTCACAAAATAAATAAGCAATAACACAGAGACAAGTGTCTAATATTTATAATTGTGCAAGAAGGCACATTTACTTAAATTATAATGCTCTCCTCATATTAGGTTTATAAATTTTAATTAAATATTTTCTTAATTTTGATTTCAAGATAAATTTTAAATATACTTCATGCTTTTTATTTTAAAAAAATTAAAAAAATATAATATATTACTTCATAAATACCATTTTCATATTTAAATAAAAACATAAATTATCATTTTATTTTAGAAAATATTTTAATATACAAAATAGGAATAATTATTATACATTGTATATAATAAATAATATATATATATATATATATATATTATTAAAATTCAATTCTGCAAATAGTTTTATTAATTCATGAGAATAAAAAATCATGTTTTAAAATTCAAAGTAAACGCATGCGCTTAACCGCAAATTTGTTTAGCTTCTATGACGGCGACATCTGCACCTTTTACCTAGAACTATAGTTATAGTCTCCCTCTCATATAATTGTACATCCTCCACTGTGATGTAAACAAGCTTGACCCGGACCGACCTCGGCCCCATCCCAAACTGACTAAGCTCGACCAGACCCGAAATTACCCGATCGGGTTTCGGGCTTATTGCATACCTCTAAAAAAACAGTGTTTGAAAAAATTCTACGCAAGAATTCAATTATTTTCATAAATAATAAAACTCATGGAATAATCTCAATTATTTCTAATACTATTTCAAATTAATTAGTTGAAAAATCCATTTATCATCAGAAATAAAAATTTCCATAAGAATTCAATTATTAAAAATAAAATTTTCAAAATATTTACTAGATATATTTCGAAAAAATTAATTATTTAAAAAAACAATTTTTCATAGAAATTCAATTATTTTCATAAATAATAAAAATTTCTCAGGATTTAAATTATTTTTAAATATTTTAATAGAATTGTTCGAAAAAATCAATTGAAATTGAAATGTTTGATCCAACGAAAGGATAATTATTTTTAAAAACTTTTTCCAAATCAATGATTTAAACAAAATTTTGTGGCCTAAACAATAGAGGCTGATTTTTATAGGATTTTGTCCGTAGAATACGAATTTGACCTTGAAAATATTGTATTGGCTCTAGTTTTTAACCAATTTACGTTTCAATATACAAAATACTCATTTTTTGCATTTTTTGAATGAATGTACAACCCTACACGAACTGTAAATCTGTCCGCATAGCACCAAATTAAAGCTTAAACACTGCTCTTGAATATCCAAAAACAAAAAATTTAATTTATGTACACTTTAACCTATAATGTCCAAAGAGACATACGCTGTTCCATAAACGTATTAAAAACAACAGTACGTTTGACCATGTAAGACAATTTGAATAAAACTTAGCCTCTCTAGGGGTTTTATAGTCGCTGCTTACTGATCTATATTCAGAGAGACTAATTTTGACTTGAATTGCCTTACATGACGGGCCAAATAAGTTACTTTTATTATTTGGCCCGTCACCCAACTTCCATACATTTCGAGACGGGCCAAATAAAAAAAGTAGTTTATTTGGCCCGTCAGTAAAAATAGGTATATGATCTACTAATTAAAAAAAATTAATAAATTTTTTTTGTTGGACGGGGGATCTTTTGGGTTCGATACCTTCCCGTTTGAATTGCCTTTTGACCATGTAAGGCAATTCAAGTCAAAATTAGTCTCTCTGAATATAGATCAGTAAGCAGCGACTATAAAACCCCTAGAGAGGCTAAGTTTTATTCAAATTGCCTTACATGGTCAAACGTACTGTTGTTTTTAATACGTTTATGGAACAGCGTATGTCTCTTTGGACATTATAGGTTAAATCGTACATAAATTATTTTTTTTATATTGAATAGCAGTGTTTATGCTTTAATTTGGCCCTATGCAAACATATTTATTGTTTCGGTTTATGATTTAACATTCATTCAAAAAATGTTAAAAATGTGTATTTTGCGTATTGAAACGTGTAAGTTGCTTAAAAACTGGAGGCAATCCAATATTTTCAAGGTCAGATTCGTATTCTACGGACTAAATCTTGTAAGAATCGGCTGTAACATTAAAGGCAACATGCAGTTGATGAAATTTTGTCGACCTGTGTTTTCAATACCTACAATTTTCATGAAATTTCCAAACCAAATTCAAATTATTTCAAAAAAAATTTCGTAAGAATTTTAGTAATAATTCAATAATTTGCATGAAGAATACAAATTTCTGTTATTCAATCATTTTGCATAAAACAGAATTTACATAAAATTAGTTAAAAGAAATCAATTATTTAAAAATTCATATCAAATTCTTCGCAAGAGTTTAATTATTTTTATAAATATTTAAATACTTTTATGAATAATAAAATTCGTATCAGGAATTCAATTTTTTAGCAGAATAAGAAATAAGTAAATATTTTTTATGAAAAATAGGAAAAAGTCAGGAAAATAAAATACAGAATGGAATTTTTGTCAGTTTGGGGAATTGACTAAAACGAGTTTTTTTGCTCATTAAGTGTAATTTTTCGATAACTACTTTTTTAGATTGAAAACTACATTTTGTTACTTTTTTTAAAATTAATTATCAAGAGCGAAGACTGATTTTTTACTCACATTTTTTATGATTTCATTTATTTATGACGCGTCGCGAAGAAAGGAACTAAAATTTTTATTACTTTTTTATAGTTTTTGTTCTGTTTTAAGGGAAAATAAAAAATGTGAGTAAAAAACGCCCCAAAAATTCAAAATAATAAATTAATATTCTCCCAACAGAAACAAGAGCAGGACAAGGAAATTGGAGACCTTGCAAAGAATCTGAGCGTATGTGCGAAAACTTTTGGTCAATCGACAAAAACGAAAAGCTCGGAAATTGTTGGAAACCAAACGAGCGATTTTAGCAAAATTAACACAGATAAAGAGACAGCAAAAGATTGTCTTTGATGTTTCAGTTCTCAAAATTTGTTATTTTAGTAAAAGATATATATTTTTTCTTCTCGATGAAACGTGAAGATTATGTAGATACAAATAATGAATCAATGCCTAGAGTTACAATAATTAGCGTGGACTTTAATTTTTTCCTTTCGGATTGATAATAAAAGTAATCATTTCCATTGAAAATTAGTCACAATAAGCAGAAAAATCGGAAATGATAAAGTGACCAAATTTTTAAAAATATTTTCACCAAACGAATGTATGAAAGATTTATGTATTTCTTTGAAACGAAAGGAAAATTGAAAAAATTATCTTAGAAAATAATATTCTTGATTAGCTTAAAATTGCGGTGAAGGATACTACATTTTAAATTATTAAGTTTTTTCCCTATATTTTGTTTTCTCTTGTTTTCTAGAAAAGAAAGATAAATGAATAATTTTTAAAAATTATTTTAAATATATGTATAAATTTTAAAAATAAAAAATCTACTTCTAAGTCCATAAATTACAATTCAAATAATTTTAATATTTATATTCTAATTACAGAATATAAATAATAAATTAACGAAATTATTTCTCGCCTTACAAAAGAAAATACACTTTTGATAATAGTACATTTTTTTAATATTTTAATATTAATTATTATTACTGTCAACACAGAAATTAGAAAATTTGTTCAATGTAAAAATAACTGCAAGTTCACGAAAAAATCATCACCTGGAACAACTATAAAATTCACTATATATTAGCGAAATTTTTAATTATTGCAACGAATACATTCGCTATTTCAGTGAAAGTAATCGCTGTTTCAGTTGAAGATTTTTTTACGTGTTGTCATATGCTTTAATATGTTTAGAATGAATTTTACCGAAGCGTATGAAATTACTAATTTATCTAATAAAAAACGATTGTATCAGTCGTTAGAAGTAAGGTGATTTCTTGTCTACTTCAGCACCGCCAAATTTTTATAAAATGGAAATATTACATATTGAAGCAGTTCACAAAAGCAAATTGCTAAAGGCTATTTAATTATTAAATAAAACAGAAAAAAATCTTTATAACTTGTTTTCAAAAATGTCTTAATATTTACTGATTATTTACGTTATAAGGATAACGATAATTTTCCCAACTGCAGGCAAACCTTCATACGGCGGAAAATCTTCATGTAAGCGTGGAAGGGATTATATCCGTGAGAGCTTTAACAGTGTGAGTGTCATCAAATTCAGGGCCCAATTTACTCTAAACTTGTTACTCGGAGGTTTTTGGGGTCGCTGATTACAAATCTGAACTCAATTTTAAAAAATACAAAAGGGCGGACCCAATATGGCCATTTAAACAAAAAATAGTCCGTCATTTTGTGTTTTTGAAAATTGAGTTCTGATTTGTAATCAGCAACCCCAAAAACCCCCGAGTAACAAGTTTCGAGTAAATTAGGCGATTTAAAAAAATAGTCCGCCATTCTGTATTTCTAAAAATTTTGAAAAATTTCAACATATGTATATTGATTTTCTCCAACACGCGTAATATCTTAAAATGAGTAATTTCCTAAAGCGTGATCAATGTAATGATAATTGAAACGTTTTTTTTCTCAAATGATGTTTCAATTAGACATTTTCTACTTTTCAGCCATATAATGTGTCATAACTTCTCCGACATTTTGGATTTTTAAAAAGGCCAGATCGTAATTTATAGAGTGCTTTAATACGAACATCACTGCAAAATCGAGTGTCTCATTTTGTCTCTATATTTGAAACACATAAGATGTCTTAGTCCACATATTTGAAACAGATATGTCTCATTTTAAGACGTTTAAAGTGTTTTACACATTTAGCAATGCATTTTGAGATCATAATTTCTATTTCATATTTGAAGAACCTATGACTTAAAGTGGTTGATACATCCATGAACGTTCATTTACTAATGACATTTTAACGAACCTCCTTATGGCGGAATCATCAAATCGCTTTCCGCCGTATAGAGGTTTGTCTGTATTAAAAAAATCTACGAATGTATTAAAATTAAATAATAATGTTAATAAACGTATTTTATAATAATGATTTTTTCTTACTTTATACCTACATAATAAATTAAATTTCAATTTAGACCATATTTATTTATTTATTTATTTAATTTCTTTTTCTGAGTCATTTTTCAAATTATTTGCCACCTCTTTAAATAAATCAATTGTTTTTAATAATATTTTGAAAATTTCCCACACAGCACGTTAAATTTTCTGAATCTGTCCTTAATATTTTGTTGAAATATTGAAATATTTCAATGAAAGGTTCATAATATGTTGATGAAAACAGTAAAATGTCCGCCTGTAAGAAATATTGCAGTATTTGGTTGTATGAATATTTCAGAGAAATTTTCAGTAAATATAAGACTGAAAAATGACTAAAACCTTAATTTTAAATTTTCGTGAAATAAGAAAAACAATATTTTACAAATTTTTAAGTGAAATATTTTTGAAAGATTATATAGATTGTAGAAATATCAAAAGGAAACATCTCTAATGTGTGAATAATACATATTAAGGCAATATTATCTAGATATATTTGTGAATAATAAAAAATCAATAATCATAGAAATAAATTGTGGTAGTGATTATGAAAATATTTTTCAAAAATTGTGTGTTCAGTAAAATCGTGACAATTTATTTATAAAATAGCTATGTAGAGAGCTCAAATTTGGTACAGATACGTATTTCCACATGTAGATTACAGGAAAAATATAGAGAATGTGATTGGAGACGATGGCCATAGCGTTGTCAAGGAAATAACAAGATTTTTGGCCAAAAATGCACAAAAAGTGACCATTCCCCCCCCCCCCCCTTAACTTCTAAACTATTCAACGTGGAGGGCTAAAATTTGGCATACTGGTGTATTTTAACGCGAATATTACAGGAAAAATATAGAGAACTTGCTATGTAATAATGGCCATAGCGTTGTCAAGGAAAAACTAAAAAAAATTTTTTTCTTTAATTTTTACATTTTTTGACCTAATGAGCTGAAAAGTGGTATACTAGTGTATTGTAACAGTCTGACGACAAAAAATTTATTTAAAAAAGTTTTTGAAAAAAAATTTTTTTTAACTTTCTTTTCAAAAAAATTTTTTTTTCATTTTTTTTAGTTACTACAAGTGGCATTAAATATTTTAAAGAAGAATAAAATATTAAGAGAATAAATTAGAGATTGTTTTCTCCCTTTAATTTTGTAACTAAAAATTTTAAAAAAAATTGGACAAGTGTGAGTTGTACTCGCACTGCAATGGCGGGTTGCGTACACAAATATTAAAACAATAGGGGAGACCGGGGCTAAACCGGACGGATTTGGTCTTTGACCAGAAAACTCATACAAAAACATACTTTTTGCTAAAGTGTAATATACCGTTTTGAAGCTTGTACTTTCACCTACAAATCGCACTTGTTCGATTTAAAAATAGTACAATAGCTTTAGAGATATGTTGTTTCGAAGGTGACTACCTCAAAAACGAAAATCTGAAAATTGGTGGGGCTAAACCGGACACCCCATGGGGCTAAATCGGACACGGCCAATTAATTAAAGAATGAGATACAAATTTTCTTTTTTTTTGGTAAAAAAGTCAAATCAATTCTTCTTTTATTTATTTGTAGATAGTTCTATACAAAGAATATAATATAATATGTAAAATCGGTAATAATTATAATATAAAATGAATTACAGTTTTCAGGCTTATCTGTTTGTAGCAACTCGCATGCGAATTCGAGTTTTAAAATAAATTCTTTATTTATTTATTTATAAAGTGGTTCTAAGCTAAGAATATAATATAAAATAGTTAATTAATATAAAATAAATTAAAGAATTCAAAGATTTGGTTGTTTTTAATCACGATGTCCGATTCAGCCCCACACCGTCATCTAATAATTAACCTGCAATATATTTTTTCTTCTTAATGTTTTTCATTAAACTTTTTTTCTACTAAACTCAGTACACATTGAGCTAAAAGAAAAATGGCCGTATGATATTTGCACTTTAATTTTAACGATAAAAACCCAAAAAAATGAAGAAAAATTTTTTTTACTTTTACCCGAAGAAATGACATTTTCACATATTAACGGCAACTATTATTACAAGAAAATTGACACGTCCCTAAAACCTCATGCAGCATATGCATCACGAAATTGCGCGTTCATAGGTTATTTACACGATTTGAAATTCTTCACGGTTTCGGAAATATTTGACTCGTCCGGTTTAGCCCCGTGTCCGGTTTAGCCCCGGTCTCCCCTACTTGCAAATTTTTCAATTTTAATTTTTTAGAAATTTTTTTAAAAAATTTAAAAATAAAAATAAAAAAACTGGACAAGTGCGAGTTGCACTCGCACTTGTCCAGTTTTTATATTTCCTGAAAATTTCACTGAAATATTCATACAACCAAATACTGCAATATTTCTTATAGGCAGACATTTCACTGTTTGCATCAACATATTTATTATGAACCTTTCATTGAAATATTTCAACGAAATATTCAGGACATATTCAGAAAATTTAACGTGCTGTGTGGGGTTATATTGTTTTAACTTTAAGAAGCAATTACTGTTAAAAATAAATAAACAGTACTACAATTGAAAAGTTTAAGAAGTTTCTTCCTATCTTACATACTATATATATATATACATATATTAGGGTGTCCGTTATTCACCAAGTTGTTTATGAGTAAAAATTCCTGAAGTGGCCTCCCTATTTTTGCAAAGTTGCAAAATTTGAAATAAGTATTTGTATTTGAAAGTACTAGTATCTGATAATATTTTCACCAAGTATTTTTAAAAAATTTAAATTATTTATATTTTTTATTGTTAATTAAAGTTTTTTGAACCTTTTTAATAAAATAATGTTAACTATTTGAGTTTTTGCACAAATTGAACAAAACTGGTTTGATATACTATACATCTACGAAGAATATTTTTTCAATCCCTTAAAACAGTAAGGTCTAGGCGATTCAGGTGCATCAATATTTTTTTGTATCTCATGAAATTTTTGTAGGGAAGTAAAGTAGCAAGTTCTTCCAAAGAAATTTGTCCGTTTTATCTTTTAACAAAAAAAACTAATGTTTTTAATGAAAAATATATATTCCGTTCACATTTACCCCAAATGACCCTATATTATATTATATTATAAGAAATCTTAACGGTAACAGAGAAAAATCAAATACGTGCTTGGCTCTCGCGCGTCGTTCGTTGCGCGCAGTATGCAGCGCTTGACAAAAAGTCAAATTATAAAAAAGCTTTTTATTTGCACTAATAAAAAAAATTAAATTTTTAAAATTTTTATTTTGTAACTCGAAAGTACATTTACTCACTGATATTACCATAAATTTTTGTTCAATTTGTGCAAAAACTCAAATAGTTAAAATTATTATATTAAAAAGGTTCAAAAAACTTTAATTAACAATAAAAAATATAAATAATTTAAATTTTTTAAAAATACTTGGTGAAAATATTACCAGATACTAGTACTTTCAAAAACAAATACTTATTTCAAATTTTGCAACTTTTCAAAAATAGGGGGGCCACTTCAAAAATTTTACTCTTATATTTCTTGCGACACCCCCTAAATTATTAGTTTACCATCTAAAACAAAATGTCAGACCAAAATAAACCCTTAATATTTACAATAAACCTTGCCCCAAAGATGATACATTTTCCATTTAAAATACATGGGATTTTGCTACTTTTTACAAATTAATTTTTTTTCGTTAAATGAGGAGTTTCATATGAGATTGAGGGGTCAACTTTCGGATTTTTTTCAAATTTCATTTTTCAATAGAGTTTGTTTGTCTATGTAATTATTCCAAATATTAATTAAAAATATTTAATATTTTGTTAGATATTTGCATTAACAAATTAATGCAATATTTTTTTTAAACTTGAATAAGTTTTTTAATTTTGCTTATAGAAAAAAGTTGTCTAAATGTTTTTTGTTTAGAATGAATCAAATTTTTTGAAAAAAATTCATTAAATAAAAATTAACTTTTTTAGTAAATTTATTTAAAAAATAAATTTGTTTTTTGATATTTTCTATAAGCAAAAATAAAAAAGTTATTCAAGTTTAAAAAAAATATTGCATTAATTTGTTAATGCAAATATCTAACAAAATATTAAATATTTTTAATTAATATTTGGGATAATTACATAGGCAAACAAAGTCTATTGAAAAATGAAATTTGAAAAAAATCCGAGAGTTAACCCCTCAATCTCATATGAAACTCCTCAAATATTTCATTTTACATCAACGAAAAATATATATTCTTATAGGAAATTTAACGCACTAAAAAAAGTTTTGTTTTGATTTTTTGATAAATTATCTCCTTTAAGAGTTATTTAAAGTTATAAAGTTCAACACTGTAAATTTTAAGATTTTTGTACTTTTACGGCAAAATTATTATGAAAGGATCCATATTAAATCATGCAGGCATTTTGACGATATAATAAAAAATAATAAAAAACAAAGTGATACAATTTCAGTTTAAAAAAAATTTTCTAAAAAAGGACATCTTTTTTCTTTCTTTATCTTCAGGATTTATTGAACAATGTTTTACAAAAGGCAAGAAAAAATTCTTTTACTTATTTTTTTTATATTGGAATATATAAATACAATTTTTATGATACTTTTTTAAGTTCTTTAAAAAAATATCCTTTTTTAATAACATTACAATTTTTAACATAATTTTCGGACCTAATGTTAGTTATCAATATTCTTTACTATTGACAAGATTTTTCAAACTGATGATAAAATTTAAAAAAAAATAAAAGATGGTACGAAAATAGAAACCTGAAAAGTTGCGAAATTTTTGAATTTTTAATAAAAAATTAAAAATATTTTTTTCTCTTAATAGATAAACAAAAAATACAAAATCATATTTTTATGTTAAATACTACACATGAGTACCAATAAATCCTAAAAATAAAGAGAGAAAAAAGATGTCCATTTTTAGAATTTTTTTAAAATTTAATTTGTATCACTTGTTTTTCATTATTTTTTATTTTGCATAATTTTACATAAAACAGTAAAGGTGTGAAAAAGGCTCGAAGCTAGAGGTTCGGTCGAGCTTTTTCGGGCTTTTCGTTTTTCGAGCCGAGCCGAGCCTACTCAGTTCGAGCTCGAGTTAAGCTCGAGCCGAGTCGAGCCTCATATAAAGCTCGAAAAAGTTCGGGTACTCGATTTTTTCGAGTACTCGTGACAATAAAACTTGAATATTTAATTATTTAGATACTCTTCTCGTTGACACCAAGGTACATCCGGATGCCCCGGAGTCAATCGATAAGAAAATTTTTGTTTCTATCGAATAATCATAGCTAAGACTAACCGTAAAGTGCACCCGGGTGTCAGGAGTCAACTAAACATCTTCTTCAGGGAATTTTTGTTTATACTGAATAATCATAAACATAGACTAACCCTAAAGTGCACCAGGGTATCCAGGAGTCAGGTGAACATCTTCTTCAGGGAATTTTAGTTTCTATCGAATAATCATAGCTATAGACCAACTCTAAAGTGCACCCGGGTGTCCAGGAGTCAGATGAACATCTTCTTCAGTGAATTTGTTTGTATCTATCGAATAATCATAGCTGTAGACTAACCGTAAAGTGTACCCGGATTTCCAGGAGTCTAATTTACTTGACTCCTGGATACCCGAGTGCACTTCAAGGTTAGTCTATGTTTATGATTATTCAGTATAAACAAAAATTCCCTGAAGAAGATGTTTAGTTGACTCCTGGACATCCGGGTACACTTTACGGTTAGTCTGCAGCTATGATTATTCGATAGATACAAAAATTCCCTGAAGAAGATGTTCATCATCTGACTCCTAGATACCCGGGTGCACTTTAGAGTTGGTCTATAGCTATGATTATTCGATAGAAACAAAAACTCCCTGAAGATGTTCACCTGACTCCTGGACACCCGGGTGCAGGATTATTATGATTATTTTTATTATTATTTATTATTATATATATGAGGCATTCTTCGTCAGCGTTACCCCCCTACTCTCCAAAAATGGTTTGCATGTAAATTGCTGGTCATAGGCTTAAAAGTTAGCTTATAGAGTGTACTTTCAAATGTCGAGTGGCACTTTTCAAAATTTTAAATTGGGGGTTAAATATGGGGGTTAATTTCTCAAAAGTCGATCTAATTTGACTGAAACTTCTTACTCAAAAGTTCTTGAGGTCACTAATTATGAATTTGAAAAAATGATGGATCTGAAGTCAATTTCCAAAAATTTTCAATATTGGTATGAATATGGTGGACTATTTGAAAAAATTTGAATTATTAAAAAAATGGTCTCTGTGTTTCACAGGGTTGACACTGTCATCATATACTTTATTAATTAAAAGGTACTCAAATGCTGAAACTGGTACCACCTTTTCTTATTAAAAATTAAATTCAATTGAAAATTCATAACCAGCTTCTTGTTTATTATAATGCATTTCTGTTAGTATAAAAAACAAAAAATTTTTTTTTTAAATTTGAAAAAGTTAAAAAAATGTAATGTGGGCATCATTTTGTATATGATGACAGTGTCAACCCTGTGAAACACAGAGACCTTTTTTTAATAATTCAAATTTTATCTAATAGTTCACCATATTCATACCAATATTGAAAATTTTTGGAAATTGACTTCAGATCCATCAGCAGTGACTTCAAAAACCCTCAAATAACAAATTTTCATCCGAATTTTATTTCATTTTGTCAAATTCATAATTAGTGACCTCAATAACTTTTGAGTAAGAAGTTTCAGTCAAATTAGATCCACTTTTGAGAAATTAACCCCCATATTTAACCCCCAATTTAAAATTTTGAAAAGTGCCACTCGACATTTGAAAGTACACTCAATATGATAACTTTTAAGCCTATGACCAGCAATTTACATGCAAACCATTTTTGGAGAGTAGGGGGGTAACGCTGATGAAGAATGCCTCATATTATAATATATTATATATTATAATAATATATAATAATATATAATAATAATATATAATAATAATTATATAATATAATATAATAATATATATATAATATAATAATAATATAATATAATATATAATAATAATAATATATAATAATATATATATAATCAAAATTAAATAAAATACGCATTTTATTATTTTTGGAGTAGGATATCATATGTCATTGCGAAAATAACTCTTAAAGGAGATAATTTATCAAAAAATCATAAGAAAACTTTTTTTAGAGCATTAAATTTCCTATAAGAATATGTGACGCGACACGAGAAAAGGGACCTATTGTTAAAAAATTCCATTTGAGATTACGATGCTATTGGATACATTTTTATTGGCTCTTTCACGTAAAAAAAATGAGAAGTTAAAAATCTGAAATAGTTTTAATAATATAAAGCCCGAAATTTGAACGTGTCCGCGTAAATACACGGGGTTTCTGCTCATGGCGTCACTTTAAGCGCTCCCCCTGTAAAATTCTCTTTCGAGGCGATAGGTCCCTTTTCTCGTGTCGCGTCACAATGAGGCATTCTTCGTCAGCGTTACCCCCCTACTCTCCAAAAATGGTTTGCATGTAAATTGCTGGTCATAGGCTTAAAAGTTAGCTTATAGAGTGTACTTTCAAATGCCGAGTGGTACTTTTCAAAATTTTAAATTGGGGGTTAAATATGGGGGTTAATTTCTCAAAAGTCGATCTAACTGGAGTGAAACTTCTTACTCAAAAGTTCTTGAGGTCACAAATTATGAATTTGACAAAATGAAATAAAATTAGGATGACAATTTGATATTTGAGGGTTTTTGAAGTCACTGATGATGGATCTGAAGTCAATTTCCAAAAACTTTCAATATTGGTATGAATATGGTGGACTATTTGAAAAAATTTAAATTATTAAAAAAAATGTCTCTGTGTTTCACAGGGTTGACACTGTCATCATATACAAAATGATGCCCACATTACATTTTTTGAACTTTTTCAAATTTAAAAATTTTTGTTTTTTTGTTTTTTATACTAACAGAAATCCATTATAATAAACAAGAAGCTGGTTATGAATTTTCAATTGAATTTAATTTTTAATAAGAAAAGGTGGTACCAGTTTCAGCATTTGAGTACCTTTTAATTAATAAAGTCTTCTTGTTTGAAGGTACTTCAATTTATAACCCCTTGAACATAGGGGTTACAACATCGATCAAAGTGTGTATTTATGGTTAATTTCGACATTTTGCTTTCAAAACTGCAATGCACCGCAAATAATTATTCAAATAAATCCACTCAATGCAAGATATTAAATCTTATTATTTGAAAAAGATTGATTTGTATTTTTTATTTAATCAAAATAGACTAATGTCAAGCTTTATTTAACGGAACATTCATCTGTCAATGAAATACTAATACAATGAAGTTGAGTAAATATGAAACAAAACTAAGTGAATAATCAAATTTTAAAAAAATAATTTCCATTTCTTATTGTTTAAGAAAGTTTATGAATTAAAAACCGATCTTCTTCAAATAAGATTTACCATCTTGCTATAAATCATCCAATTTCTTGAATAATTTCACTCAACAGTGAAATTATTCAAGAAATTAAATGATCGTTGTTTATAGTGCAGTGTAGTTTTGTAATGAAAATATCAAAATCCACCAAAAATACCCATTTTGATCGATATTGTAACCCCTGAACCCAACATGGACACAAAGATAATGGGTTACGTTTATTGAAAAAAAAACTGGGATTTCCTATACTGTTACGGCGGGTTCGAAAATTTGTAGGAAATTGAAGATCATAATTAAAAACGGAAGTGTTATCAGAAGAAAATAAAAATGACAAGGCGAGAAATTTAATAAACTCGAAACAATTTACTAAAAAATAAAAACAATTAAAATCTTTGAAAGGAATTTTATGAGAACCAAAATCAAGAGATGTTAAAAAACTAACAGAAAAAACCGTTTGGAAAATTATCGATCTTCATAAAAGTAAATTTATTTGCAGGATAATTTCTGGGGGATAAGACATCATGTCAATTGAAATTAAAGGCAGTCGAATTTTTAAGGAATAGCATCATTTTGTATATGATGACAGTGTCAACCCTGTGAAACACAGAGACCTTTTTTTTAATAATTTAAATTTTTTCAAATAGTCCGCCATATTCATACCAATATTGAAAATTTTTGGAAATTGACTTCAGATCCATCATCAGTGACTTCAAAAACCCTCAAATAACAAATTGTCATCCGAATTTTATTTCATTTTGTCAAATTCATAATTTGTGACCTCAAGAACTTTTGAGTAAGAAGTTTCAGTCCAGTTAGATCGACTTTTGAGAAATTAACCCCCATATTTAACCCCCAATTTAAAATTTTGAAAAGTGCCACTCGGCATTTTAAAGTACACTCTATAAGCTAACTTTTAAGCCTATGACCAGCAATTTACATGCAAACCATTTTTGGAGAGTAGGGGGGTAACGCTGACGAAAAATGCCTCATATATATTTTTCATTGATGTAAAATGAAATATTTAACGAAAAAAAATTAATTTGTAAAAAGTAGCAAAATCCCATGTATTTTATATGGGAAATGTATCGTCTTCGGGACAAGGTTTATTGTGAATATTAAAGGTTTATTTATATATATATATATGATATTAGCACACTATAGCATGAACAATTGGAAATCAAAGAAGACACCCATTCACTTTTTTAACTCGCATTACGGTAAGCTTACAAGTAAAGGTTATTGTAAGCTTACAAGTAAAGGTTGCTGTAAGCTTACAAGTAAAGGTTATTGTAAGCTTACAAGCAAAGTTTACTGTAAGCTTACAAATTAAGGTTATTGTAAGCTTACAAGTAAAGGTTATTGTAAGCTTACAAGCAAAGATTACTGTAAGCTTACAAATAAAGGTTACTGTAAGCTCAAATGGTAAGGTTGTCGTAAGGTTACTATAGAGTTGTAAGGTTGTAGTAAGGTTGTAGTAAGTTTACTAAATAAGGTAAATCTTTACAAAAGTAAAGGTTATTGTAAGCTTAAATGGTAAGGTTAGGTAAGGTTATTATAAAGTTGTAAGGTTGAGCTAAGGTTGTAGTAAGTTTACTAAATAAGGTAAATAATAACAAAATAATTTATAATATAATTAAGAAGTAAATAAAAAATTAAAAAAATATATTTCTGGTCCTGCTCCATTTTGGAATTCTAACATGCAGTTGAAAATCTTGAAAACAAATTTAGGAGGACTGGGATTCGAACCCGGGATCCACGCGCATAAACCTAACATCCTAACTAACTGAGCTAAGTGGGGAACTGACAAAGAAAAAATCAATTTCGCTTTTAAGGTGAATCAAGAAGATGACTCACTCTTTAAAAGCAAAATTTATTTTTTCTTTGTCAGTTCCCCACTTAGCTCAGTTAGTTAGGATGTTAGGTTTATGCGCGTCGATCCCGGGTTCGAATCCCAGTCGTCCCAAATTTGTTTTCAAGATTTTCAAGGGCTTGTTAAATTTCCAAAATGGAGCAAGACGAAAAATTTTTTAAAAATATTTTTTATTTATTTTTTAATTATATTATAAATTATTTTGTAAAGATTTACCTTATTTAGTAAACTTACTACAACCTTACTACAACCTTACAACTCTAAAGTAACCTTACGACAACCTTACCATTTGAGCTTACAGTAACCTTTATTTGTAAGCTTACAGTAATCTTTGCTTGTAAGCTTACAATAACCTTTACTTGTAAGCTTACAGTAAACCTTACTTGTAAGCTTACAATAACCTTTACTTGTAACCTTTACTTGTAAGCTTACAGTAACCTTTACTTGTAAGCTTACATTAACCTTTACTTGTAAGCTTACCGTAATGGCGGAAATTTAAAGTTTACCTTAAGTTTACCACAAGTATACATCCTATCCTTACAAACTATACGTGTAATCCACATCACAAACTTACAGCAAGATATTGTGCTATGTGGGTTCTTATTAATGAAAAATAAGGAATTCAATTTATAATATAATTATTTTTTTACTTTTTAGCATTATTAATGGTACGAATAATTTTTCCCCTTTCAAAATTCCCGGTGAGAATGTTTACAATAAAAATGTGTTCCAAAAATCAGAATATTCATAGGGAAAAAAAGTTTATTATGAAAGCTTTGAGTGTATTATTCATCCATGGGCTGAAGTTTGAAAAACAAATGAAGAAGGTGAACAATGCTTTTATGGAAATAGAAAATATATTATTACTCAAGTTTTCTCTATAGTGTTATTATTAAAGGTTGGCAGATTAAAATTAGATTCACGTGTGTGTCTCAATTTCTAATTATAATTACAAAAAATGAAATAAGTAACTATAAATCGTTTAATTATATGTTATGCATTTATTCGACAAAATAATGTTTTCTTTTTTCTGTTTATAGAAATATGAATACCAAAATGAAATTAAGATAAAAAGGGTCAATAATTTCTAGGACACATTTAAAAACATTTAATAAAAATTTTATCACTGTAAGTATGTTACGATTTATATTTTAACCAATTTTTTAAACGTATGGGTGAAAATCACAACGTTTATGTGATCAACAATTGGAAAAAAGTCATTTTTAAACAAAGAAAAACAACTTTTCAAACAATAATACATTTGGTTTACAAATTTTTATTTATAAAATGTTGATTAATATTGTAAAAAAATTGTCTGCAAAAATTTCAATGAAGAATATATTTCCTATTAAATTGTTTATTATAAATATTGTAAACTCCACCAACGGGACTTTAAATTGTTTTTAAAATGTATTAATATTAAAAAAGTATCTTTAAGATTAAAAATAGTATCAAAACAGTAGTTATCGAAAAATGAAATTTGCGAGGACCATATTTTTTCGTAATTTCCAAAATTAAATTACTTTCAAAAATAGAATAATTTTTTTGAATAAATATTTTAACACGTTGAATTTTAAAATTTTACACAATTTTAAATCAATTCTTATTAGAAAGTTCGAAAAAATTCAATTATTAAAATACAAAGAAGAGAAGAATTTATTGAATAATTGAATATTTATTAAAATTCAATTCTTATAAAGAACATTATCAAAATTTTTGAAAATATTTTAATTGTCACAAAAAATTTCATTAAATTTTTTGAAAATAATATTAAATTTTAATAAGCAAATTGTATCATAATTTTTGAAAATAATTGAATTCTTTAGAATATTTTTTATTTATACAATGTTTAAGAATATTTGCATTTTTCGCGTATGCCTTGTTGGTTTATTAAAATCTTTAAAGGTAATTGAATTATTTTAGGGAAACTGGACTTGGTTAGGTGTTGTGAGAGAGCGCGGATGCGTTTGCAGTACTCAGAGATAGAATTAGGATTTTGTGGTATTATATATATGAAAGTGTGGACAAAGTTTGGTTTAAAAGCTGTATTTAGTGACAAGGTTACGGTATATATATTAAATTGGAACGAAATCTGTATTTTAAAAGAATATTTCAAGAATTTGTAGCCTAATACTTTTTGAGGTTAGGTTTTGACAACGTTGGCGAAGGGTGGTCATAATGAGTGATAAAAAAAGTGATCCTACGACGGAAAAAAAGTCAAAAAGCGTGATAAGGAGTGGGAGGAATGCTAACAATAACAATAAGGGTAAATTAGACTCTAAAACAAGTGTGGAAAAAGGACAATTGAGATTGGATACGACGAAAAGAGTTTCATTTGACAATGACGTAAACGGAAAGGGACTGAAATCATCGAATTGCTGTGAAGAGGAACATAAAGTATTTAAAGAATTGATGGCGGAAGAATTGAAAAAAATGAGACAGGAAAAAGTTGAAATTGAAAAATTGAAAATTGATATTAATGCAAGGGAAGTAGAAATTATCGAAAGATTGGAAAGGATCGAGAAAGAGATAGAAGATTGGAAGGAAAAGGAAAGAGAGAGAAATGACCGATGGGAGGAGCTTAGAAGATATCGAGAAGAAAGTGACAAGGATGAATCGAGAGATGGAGCCACTAGCTCTGTCAAGAGCTTTGCTAGTGTTGTGACAGGTGTGAGTAGAATCAGTGGACTGTCAGAAAGGGAAGTTTGGAAAATGAAAAAGATCGTCATGGATAAAGATAGGCAGGATAGAAGCAATAATATAGTAGTGAAGGGAGTGGAAATATCCGAGACTGATTATAAAGCTTGGGGAAAAGCATTTTTACTAAACAAATTGGGAGTTGATGCTGAAATCGAAAATGTGAGGAAAAGTGGAAGTGTTATCGTGATCAAACTTTCAAACAGAGAAAAGAAAATAGAGATTATGAAAAATAAAAATAAATTGTCTGGAACAAAAATTTACATTGAAAATGATTTAACCTATGAAGATAGGAAAAAACAAGAGGAAATATCAAAATGGGTTAAAAATAAAAAAGAAATTGGATGGAATGTGAAAGCCGGACAGGGAAGAATATTGTTCAAAGGGCTGTGGAGAAAATGGGAAGAAATAATTAAAGTTGAGGAAGAGATGATAAGAATGGATGAGGAATCGACAGCGAGGTTTGTTGAACCGGGTTTTCAGCAGCCCAGGAACGGAGAATAACAGGTGAAAGTGTGAGGGATTGTGGAAGTATAAGGGAAAGATCAATATTATTTTGGAATATCGCAGGTATAGGAAATAAAGATAGAGATTTTTGGGACTACATTGAAAAGCACGATTTTATAGGGCTGTCTGAAACATGGTTGGAAGAAAAAGGAAAAGAATCTATTGAACAGAAGCTACCTAAGCAATTTAAATGGGAAATATTTCCAGCCAAAAGAAGGAATAGAAGAGGCAGGGCTATGGGGGGCTTTTTAATTGGCATAAAAAAAGATTGGTGGACGGATGAATGTAACATAAGTTTGGATAAAAATTCAGATATGGTGGTTACGACAATTATAAATGAAGAAGGGAAAACAATTATTTGGACAATTTATAACGCTGGTGAAATTGATAAAATAATTAATAAAATGGAAGAGGTGGAAAATATGGAAGATAAATTTATAATTGGTGGGGATTTCAATATTAGGATCGGTGAACTGGGTAAATTTCATGGAATAAATGGGGATGGGACGGAGTGTTCAAGATGCAGTAAGGACAAAATAATTAGCAATGGGGGAAAGAATTTAGTTGAAGTGATTGAAAACAAAGGGTGGATTATATTAAATGGATGTGCCAAAGGTGATGAAGAAGGTGATTTTACGTTTATTGGAGCAAGAGGAAATACAGTGATCGATTATGCTATTGTTAATTATGATTGCTGGGAGGTCATTGAGGACTTTAAAGTGGAAGATAGAGTTGACTCAGATCATGCACCTATTTGTATAAAAGTGGAAAACAAAAATTTGACTGCGACAAAAGAAAAGAATTTGAAAAATAAGATGATTAAAAAGACAGTTTATTCATGGAGAGAAGAAGATATAAGTGAGTTTAATGTAAAAACAACAAGAATCAATAAAACATGGAAGGAAGATATAAGTGTGGAAGAGCTATGGTATATATTAAAAGAGATTGTTAAAAATTCAGTGGTTAAAAAAGAAATTAAAATTAAACAATGGAGGATTGGAATGAAGAAGTGGTGGGATAAAGAATGTAGTAAAAAGAAGAGATCAGTTAAAAAAATTCTAAAAAAATGGAAAAAAGGATTCGTTGAGAAAAATTTGTACGTAGAGGAAAGGAAAAATTGGAGACAACTATGTAAGGAGAAAGAAAATGAGTTAAAGAAAAAAGAAGAGATGGAACTGAGAAATGTTAAAAATGAAAATGAAGTTTGGAAATATCTAAATAAAAATAAAAAAAGGAAATGGAATGAAGAGAATAGTATAAAGGAGGATGTGTGGATTGAACACTTTAGAACTTTGCTGGAGGGATCAATGGAGAGAAAAGTAGGAAAATGCAGGGAACTTGAAGATGTGATGGATGAGGAAAAAAAATCAAGGACAAGGAAATTAGGGAAATGTGGAAGAGATTAAAGAAAAATAAAGCGTCAGGAATAGATCAAATCCCTTATGAGGTATGGATGTATGGGGGGGTCGGGCTAAATGATCTAATTGTGGAAATATTAGAAAAAGTGTGGAAAGGTGATGGTGTACCTGAGGATTGGAATGTGGCTATAATAGCCACAATTTTCAAAAAGGGAAATGTAAATGATACGAAAAATTATAGAGGTTTATCGTTAATGCCAACTGCTTACAAGATGTATACGCAAATTCTCAAAGAAAGATTGGAAAAAGAGGTAGAGGAGAAGAAAATATTACCAGACGGTCAAGCAGGATTCAGGAGGAAAAGGTCAACAATAGATAATATATATATTTTGAACCACATAATTCAAAGTGCGAAACAAAATAAAGAAAAAGTATATGCTATGTTTGTAGATTTAAAAAAGGCTTTCGATACAGTGATTAGAGAAAAATTGTGGGAACTAATGAGAGAATTTGAAATCAGTGAGTACATAATAGAGAGGATAAAAGAATTGTATTATGAAACAAAAGTAAGGATTAGAGTAAAAGGAGAACTGACGAAGGAGTTTTGGACTACAAAGGGGGTTAGACAAGGATGTGTGCTGAGTCCGATACTATTTTGTATATATATGGCTAGACTAGAAGATGCGTTTAAGAAAAGAGGAATTGGAGGTATAAAAATCGGTAGTAAGAGGATTTGGACGCTTGCTTTTGCCGATGATTTGGTAATTTTGGCAAATAATAGAGATGCTATGCTAGACATGATGGGTACGCTAAAAAAGTTTTTAAAAGAAATGGAATTAATATTAAGTGTGGAAAAAACTAAAATGATGGTATTCAATAAAGGATGGAATAGCAAAAAGGAAATATGGATGTGGGAAGGTGCAAAAATTGAAGAAATTAGAAAATTTAAATACTTAGGATTTGTTTTCAATAGTGAGTGTAGCTACAAGGACCATATTGAAGATTTAAAAAAGAAAGGCATGGCAGCGATGAAAAGAACGTGGGGGATTGGAGAAAATAAACTACGAGGTGATTGGGGAAGAAGGATGATGTTATTCAATTATTTAGTCAAAGGTGTAATATCGTACGGTGTCGAAATATGGGGATGGGAAGAAAAAAAAGAACTGGAAAAAATATTAGTAGATTACATCAGGTGGATTTTAAGATTGGATGTTCATACACCGAGATATATTTTATATAAGGAAACGGGTATAAGAAAGATGTGTATTGATTGGAGTGTAAGAGCAATTAAATATGAAGAACGGATAGCTGAGCATGGTGAAGAAAGGCTTACGAAGCTATGTTGGATGGACAAAAAGAAAACCGAAAAAAAGGAGAGATATTCAGAGGAAAGAGAAAAATTCTACAATGGGATGGGACTGAGTACGATGGAAGTAGATCGATATAGGATTGAGGAAAGAAGAATCGATAAAGAAGTCAAAAGAAGAGGAACAGATATAGAAAATCAGATCATATTAGGGAAAATCAATGAATCCAGATATAACGTTAAATATAAAGATATAATGTCGGAAAACCTACCTCACTACTTAAAAAAGCGAAGGGAAGGTTGGGAACAGGAGACATTAGCTAGAATCAGGTGTGGAAATATAGATAGAATTAACAGATATTGGCTTAATGAAAATGTATGGATTTGTAAAATTTGTAATAAAGATTGGTGTTCTTTGAACCATTTATTAAAAGAATGTGAGGGTACAAAAAAATGGATAGTAGGATTAAATTTGAATAACTTGGACATTATTAAGATTGGTAGTAATATAAATTTGGATAGAGAAGTAATTAAAGCAGTGTATGCCATAGATAAAGAATTGAAATGTAAAGAGATTGAAAATTAATATAAATGTTTATACGTAATAATTTTTTTATATATAATGTATGTTTAAAATGTATTATATAAGTATGGTTAAAAAATGTAAACCAAGTCCGTTTCTGGGCCATTAGGCTGAAATAAACTATTAATTACTATTTTAGGGAAACTTTTTATTAACTAATAGCGAATTTAATGTAGTATTCAGTTTTAAAAATAGAAAAATGTATTTGAATCTTAAATTTGAAACAAATTTTCTAAAGTTCTAATCATTCGAATGAATAAAATTTTCGTCTTCTTCAGTTTCTTTAAAAATTACTATACGAAAAAGAAAAATACTTGAAATTAAATATTTGTTTAGTTAAAAACTAATTTATTTTAATACTCGAAATATTGTTTGTCGTAAAGAAATACAAATTAAAAGAAGAAAGAAATATTGTCGTTTATTTACAAAATTTATTTATCAAGTTACATGATTGCACAAAAAATTAATATTCATCTTAGATTTTTTTAATTTCAAAAAAATGCATGTTTCTTAAGTTTTTAAAGTTACTTTTGTCATTTTTGTTATGTTATTTTAAAATATTAAAAATTTTATGCAAATTATTTTGTTTTAATACTTGAGTAAAGAAATTTTTAATTAACTCCATTTTTTAATTCGAGTTATGTATAATTTTTGAAAATCAAACAAAAAACTTTTCTTCAATTGGACATTGAAGACTTTAGAGTAATAAAAATTGGAAAAAGAAATTCAATGAATTTCTGTTTTGAATTTTTATTAATAAAGTAATTTAATTAATTTATTTAATTTAGATAATTTGTTTAATTAATTAATTAATTAATTAATAAACATAAGAAATAAAGAATTCACAAAAATAATTTTTCCGCAGGTAATCATGGATGAGAATATTAATCGACTCATAAGTAACGCCCTTAGAAAACACAATATCGAAGAAGCTAGACGTCTAATCAACGAAATCAGCTTATCTCTATTCGAAACCTGGGAGCGTGGGTTTAATTTTCTTTGCTACGCATTAAGGGATCGTCAATTTGAAATAGCAGAATTATTAATAAAAAGCGGCTGTAAACTTCGCACAAGCAATAATAAAACCACCGCTCTTCACGTCGCAATTTTAAACGCAAATTACGAAATTATCAAATTAATTCACAAAAGCGTTTGGAAGGACTACAATACCTGTAATTTTCTAGACGAAGACGATGAAGGAAAAAATGTTTTCCATCTATTCATGTATCGTACACCCGTCGACAACGAATGTCGTAAAATTCTTCACTATTTACTCCAAAATTGTCCAATAACCGTCACATCAAGTGTCACCCAATTGAGTCCAATTCACTATGCAGCAAAATATGGCAACACCCAAATGATTCAACTTTTATTAGCAATCGACAAAACACAGGTGAATAATGTCTCGAAATTTATGAAATACACACCATTACATTTTGCCACCGAGAGAGGACATCTCGACGTAGTTCCTCTTTTACTGAAAAATTTTGCTCAAGTAAATGCAAAAACAATAAATGACGAGAGTGCCCTTTGTCTAGCGGTTAAATTACGACTGCAATCAATCGTTCACATTTTGCTACCCTACTATACCCAGAAATTTAATTTTTACCCCTATCTCCTGAAAGAGGAACAAATGCTCATTTACTCTGCTGTCCAGTCGAGAAATTTCTCAATTCTCGAATTCTTCTTAATGCAGGGTCTAAATCCAAACATTTGGGAAGAGCGAAGTAAAATGACTCCATTATTCTTAGCCATAGAACAAGAATGTCTATCCAGCGTCAAATTACTCATAAATTACGGAGCGGATTTAAACATTACCAAACAGTACGAATATTCTGAAGATGACGAAACTTTCCAAGGATATTCGGTTCTTCACTTCGCGGCAAAATGCAGGAACGAACAAATTTTCTCCTACTTGCTGGATGAAGGCGCTACACTCAATATTTTTGATGTAAACAGACAAAATCCTTTGCACATTGCCACGCGGTTGGAAAATTTAGCCATAATTCGGTTAATTTTGACGAGGGGTCAAAATATTCTTTCTCTATTCACGAAGGATTTGTCGGGCATGACACCGTTGCACATTGCCGTCGAGGGTGACAATCAAAAAATTCTGGACGAGTTTCTCGATGCCGGAGTGCCAGTGGATTTGAAAACGGAAACCAAGTTGAGTGCAATGCACCTTGGAGCAAAATGGGGTCTTTTTTCAATTGTCCAATTATTAGCAAAACGTGGAGGAAAGACAAACGTTTCGGGAGGGATGGACTTCGAAACACCGTTATTCTACGCTGCCTTATCGGGAAATCTCGATCTGGTGAGGTTTCTAACCAAAAACTCTTTGAAATCGTCTAAGTGGATTGAGGGTTACGTTTCTCTTTACGCAGCTTCTTACAACGGTCATGAGGATATTGTCCGATTTTTAATAAAGGAAGGCGCGGATTCAAATCTTCGGCATGGGAATTTTTTATCACCATTACACGCGGCGGCTCAACGGGGACACAAATCGATCGTAAAGCTCTTGATCGAGACGGGTGCTTTTGTGGAAAGGGAAGAAAGAACTATCTCAACTCCTTTCTTAACAGCTCTTTCTCACGGTCACGATTCTATTGCTCAAATGATTCAAAACCATCAGCAAATTAACGTTAATGCTAAATTACGTCCGGCGGTTTTTAAAAGCAGTGCTAGCGAATTCGAATCGCTACTAGTCTGTGGTTACGAGTCGCGACTTGAATTCCACGAGCAATTAAAAGTCGACTACACGCCTATTTTTTTCGCGATCCAAAGCGGAAATCTAGACCGAGTTAGAAATTTAATCGAAAACGGCGCTTCAGTCAACGTTACGGCTCAGTCTGGCGAAACACCTCTTCTACTAGCTATTAAATCACAATCTATCGAAGCTGTCTCCTATCTGTTAGAAAAAGGGGCCGAACTTTCGGAAAATTCCCCTCTACTCTTCACAGCTATTTCTCTGAACAACCTCCCGATAGTCGATCTTCTCCTTGAGAAAGGACACCCGATCGACTACGTAGGTAATTTTGGCAATCAAGAAGGTTTCACCGTAATGCATTTAGCGATAAGGGAGAACAATCTTTCCATTGTCGACGCACTTCTAAGAAAAGATTTCGATCTCGAAACTTGTACCGAAAAAGACTACGTC
The DNA here is from genome assembly GCA_032872475.1 of Leptopilina myrica (nomen nudum). Classification (NCBI taxonomy): domain Eukaryota; kingdom Metazoa; phylum Arthropoda; class Insecta; order Hymenoptera; family Figitidae; genus Leptopilina; species Leptopilina myrica (nomen nudum). The sequence continues at coordinate 14,385,881 of CM065467.1, forward strand.
CTTCACTACGCGATCGATAAAAATAACAAAGAAATAATCCTTCGATTAATAAACCACGGCGCTAGTCTAAACTCCACTTGTTTCAAAGGTCTGAATCCAAGTCTCCACGCCCTTCTCGCTGGAAATACAAAAATGTTCACAACACTTGTCAAAAAGGGAGCACATTTACTCGAAAGAAGTATATTGGGAAAAAATTTACTCCACTTTGCGCTCGACAATAATTTAAACGAAAATGTCATCAAATTCCTAATCGAACTCGGGATAAATGTTAACGAAAAGAACGAATTTCTCCTCTCACCAATAGAACGTATTATTAACGATCAAAATGAAAGAAATGATTTTATCGCCAGGTACAGTCAATTGATTGAGGGAGTCAAAGATAAATTAGATGATATTTTGGACCAGTCCAGCAAAAATTGGAACCAAAATCAAGAAGAAAGAGACGAAAGTGAAAAAGTATGTGATGATACTTTTAACGGGTCGATGGTAAAACAAGGATTTTACGCAACTGAGAAAATATTCGGTTACTTTTTACAATACGGAATGGATGTGAATACTCCGATAGATTTACAGCAACAAACAATTCTTCACTATACGTGCATTTGTTCAAATATCGACTCGGTGCAAATGTTAATTTTACACAATCCGGATTTCAATGTAATTGATCAGAGAGGACGAACTCCGTTCTTTTACGCCGTGGATTATGCCATGTGGGCCTGGTCCGCATTCCATCAGGAATGTTGCTCGGATATTTATAACGAGGAAGAGGAACTGCTAATCAGTTCCGATTTACATTGGGACGATTTTGATGACCTCGAGAGATACAGTCGGCGATCGACGGAAATTAAATTGAAAAAAATATTACGAAATAGAAATGCTTTTAAACAAATTGCCCGTTACATGACGCAAGCTCTGGTTAAAATTGAAGCAATTGGTCATGAAATTCATCAGGAGAATAGAAAATTACTGGAATCGGAAACTGTCCATATTTACTGTAATTTATGTAAAGTTGAAATTTAAACACTTAAACGAACTACCATTAGTCATGATATTTCGTTTTTTAATATTTTAACTGATAATGAAAGTAAATTAACTCGATATGCTGGGAATGAAATGATTCAAAATATTATGTGTGATAATAATATTATTAGTATGTTTCCATATTATGGAAATGAATTAAAATTTCGTTTTAATTTAGGTACTGAGAGGAGGGATCTTATGATTATTGCCGGTAAGCATTTATCGAATGCTGTTAACTGTCAATTACCTGTTTTAGTTCAAGAGCTTATTTTTAATGAACTGACTTTAAATGAATTGAGAAATGTATGCCGAATAACTGCGCCGTTTTATTTTGTTAGTGATAATGATGATGATTTCGAGAATGTTTAAATATTTGGAAAAGTGCAATAATAAAGAAGAAACATTGTGAGTAAATGTTTTTTGAGAAAATGGCTAAATTAAAAATAATTAAATAAATATGAATAGCAAAAAAAATTGTGAGTTGGAATAAAAAAAGATTTTCGTCCAAATAGACTTTTTTTAATTAATTAAAAACTTTAGAAACTTTTTCCCTTGTTTCGTTAATTCTAATTGTAATAAAATTTTCAAAAAAAAATTTTTATTTGATTTCGGTAAAATTTGACGAAATTAACAATTGTATGACAATTTTTCTATTAATTACAATTTCAATTACAAGTCATTTCAATTAATTTCATTAATTTGGCAATTTTTTTAAATTAATTGCTTCCTCATAGAGGAAGTATTGTAATACCAAAATTTTTCATGTTCGATTTTTTAACATATCTTATTTCTAAGTTATAAGTCGTCTTTTCGATCAACAAGTGCATATACACTTGTAATAAGTGAAATTTAACTCAAAATAAGTGAAAATTCACTTATTTATAAGTGTACATGCACTTATTGATCGAGAAGACGACTTATAACGTAGAATAAGTGAAATTTCACATATTCAGATTTAGAGTGTGTGTGTGTGTAAACATCATATTTTCATAAATATCTCCAAATTATAAAGAGCTTTTGGTTGAATTTTTTTAAAATTGTAGGTCTCACCTGCGGACATAAAATAAGAGTACTTTGAGATAGATTAATAAAGTTTAACTATTTCTTTTTTTGATTTTTAACTTTTCAAAAAAATGTTTTTTGCCCATAACTTTAAAAAAATGTTAGGACACCTATAAATGTTTTTCTCTAATTTTGCAGCGTTTTTTTAGACGCATCTTTTGAGCCCTCAATTAACATTTTTTGTCCATATTCACCGGAGATATTAAACTTTGTAAAATCAAAAATTTTGGAAAATAAGACTATTTTGAAAATTTTGTTGAAAAATGTAGAAATAACTTTGAAACTATAGTTACCAACTTGTAGAATGTAGAGCATTAAAAAACGCTTCGATTAACCTATTTTTGAAGCTAATTCGATTAGAAATAAAGAAGTTATTTATACACTGAAAAAAAATTCTGGTCAGGGTATATTTAACACGATATTCTAGTTAAAACAACCAGAATTCTGGTTATATTAACTAGAATTCTGGTTACCCTAACCAGAAAAGTTCTGGTTAGGGTATATTTAACACGAAATTCTAGTTAAAACTGGGATTTCTGGTAATTCCAACCAGAACTTTTTTTCAGTGTATTTTAAAAAACAGAAATTGTGCAAAAATTTTTTTTATGTGGAAGTATTAAATAAAGAGAAAAAAATATTACATCACTTAAGAATAATTGTTCAAAATTTATGCTTTATTGATATTAACATCTCTATGAGGAAGCAAAGTGTTCATGAAATAAACAGAACAAGATTTACGAAAACGAATGTAATAGACACCAAAATTATAACAAAAATGTATAACTTGGCAGCGGTTTATCATTGGAGTTCAATTAAATTTAATTAAATTTAATTTTAAAATTCAATAATCTATAATTAATTAAATAAATTGTATTTTAAGTGAACTTTTCTTTCATTTTTCGAATAAATGAATTTTCAAAAAAATCTCTAAACATTAATGAAAATAATTGATTCAAAAACGAATTTTAGTTAAAAATTCTAGTAAAATATTAAATTTTTGTTACAATAGCAGCTTTCAGAAATAATTCAATTTTATGAATTAATTCAATAATAATTTCATTTTATGAAAAATTTAAAAACTTTTCTAGATTCGATAAAGTTAAAAACAAGTAGTTCAATCAATGAACATTTAGCTTCCTCATAATAATATATACCAATTGCCTTATCTTTTATTATAGAGTGCTAGAGTGTTAAATGTATACTTTATATACATTTCAATCAATTCGTTTTCTTGTCAGGAATGTAATTTTGACTAAAGTTAATAAAAATATTAATAAATAAAATTTTTTTTTTTTAAATGTACAAAAAACATTATTTTTCAAATTTTGAAGAATTTGTATAAAAAAATTTTATAGATGTATTTGGAAATCCTTGTGTGAGGTTTTAGGTATTAATGACTGCAATCTATTTACAAAAAATTATGAAATTCCATTAAAATTTGTCAGAAATATTTTGTACACAATTTATGTTCTAGACAAAAATAATATAACCCTCTTTTGAAAATTGCTAATCGTCACGAGAATGCAAAATATTAATTAAAATTTTTCAAAAGCATAATTTTTTTCTAAATGTTTTAATTCAATTATTCAAACATTCAATAAACTTGATGAATAAATATTTAAATAGGGGAGACCGGGGCTAAACCGGACACGGGGCTAAACCGGACGAGTCAAATATTTCCGAAACCGTGAAGAATTTCAAATCGTGTAAATAACCTATGAACGCGCAATTTCGTGATGCATATGCTGCATGAGGTTTTAGGGACGTGTCAATTTTCTTGTAATAATAGTTGCCGTTAATATGTGAAAATGTCATTTCTTCGGGTAAAAGTAAAAAAAATTTTTCTTCATTTTTTTGGGTTTTTATCGTTAAAATTAAAGTGCAAATATCATACGGCCATTTTTCTTTTAGCTCAATGTGTACTGAGTTTAGTAGAAAAAAAGTTTAATGAAAAACATTAAGAAGAAAAAATATATTGCAGGTTAATTATTAGATGACGGTGTGGGGCTGAATCGGACATCGTGATTAAAAACAACCAAATCTTTGAATTCTTTAATTTATTTTATATTAATTAACTATTTTATATTATATTCTTAGCTTAGAACCACTTTATAAATAAATAAATAAAGAATTTATTTTAAAACTCGAATTCGCATGCGAGTTGCTACAAACAGATAAGCCTGAAAACTGTAATTCATTTTATATTATAATTATTACCGATTTTACATATTATATTATATTCTTTGTATAGAACTATCTACAAATAAATAAAAGAAGAATTGATTTGACTTTTTTACCAAAAAAAAAGAAAATTTGTATCTCATTCTTTAATTAATTGGCCGTGTCCGATTTAGCCCCATGGGGTGTCCGGTTTAGCCCCACCAATTTTCAGATTTTCGTTTTTGAGGTAGTCACCTTCGAAACAACATATCTCTAAAGCTATTGTACTATTTTTAAATCGAACAAGTGCGATTTGTAGGTGAAAGTACAAGCTTCAAAACGGTATATTACACTTTAGCAAAAAGTATGTTTTTGTATGAGTTTTCTGGTCAAAGACCAAATCCGTCCGGTTTAGCCCCGGTCTCCCCTACTCTTATACATATTTTTAATTTTTTCCATAAAATTAAATTCTTTTTAATTTCAATTTTCAAATCATAAAAAATTCATTACTTTTACTAATATTGCAAATGAAATTCTTCCAAAATATTTTTATTTTCTAAAATTTTTACGAAAATTACAGAGAAGTTTAACAAATTTCAAGTGCAATATATTTAAATGAAATTTAATTTCTACATCAATTGAAACTTTCAAAAATTAAATTGAAACGTTTTGAAATTAAATTATTTGCAAAAGTTGCTACTGTAAATACAATTCAATATTTTCTAAATAATCCATTGAAACGGGTCGGAGATAATTGGTACACAATTTTTCGGTAAATAGTAGAATTAAAATAAACAATTAAAAAAATATATTAAAATCATTTAATAAAAAAAAATTATTAAAAAAAATTAAAGTAGGGGAGACCGGGGCTAAACCGGACGGATTTGGTCTTTGACCAGAAAACTCATACAAAAACATACTTTTTGCTAAAGTGTAATATACCGTTTTGAAGCTTGTACATTCACCTACAAATCGCACTTGTTTGATTTAACGGTGTTGCAGGTCGAGAACGGGTTAGTGTTGCCAACCCACTTCCCCTACTTTCCTGTATTTTTCCACTTTGATCACTTTTTAAAAAAAAACTAAGCACTTAATCGAAAAAGCGGGCCTTTACCCGCAACATAAATTTAATAAAGAATTAGTGAAAATTTATTTTGTATCGATACGATGTTTCTACGAGCCACAATATTGTTTCTACGATTGCAATTGACAGATGTAGGTGACTTGATCTGGGGATAAAATGGCCGCACAACAGAAAAGTGGAGTAAAGCGGGTTGCCTACGTAAAGGCATAACAGTATGACAAAACAGGGCAATAACTTTTATTTTGTTGAGAATAATTAAAACAATATTTGTCAATAATAAAAATTAATACAAAGGGCATAAATAAAGGGATTTTTGTTTATAAAAATGTACATAATATAAAATATGTTAAATTAAAACGAAAAATATGAAAAAAAAATTTTTTAATTTAAAAATAAAAAATTTTGTTTTATTAAAACAATATTTGATAATAATAAAAGTTAATACAAAAAACATAAATAAAGGGATTTTTGTTTATAAAAATGTACATAATATAAAATATGTTAAATTAAAACGAAAAATATGAAAAACATTTTTTTTTAATTTTGTTATTCATTAAAATAATTTTTTAAAAAGATTAAAAATTAAATTGTTAATTAATACCTTTAAAGGTACAATTCATTAAATTGTGATTAATAAAAATATGGAAAATTAAAAAGTATGCAGAATTTTTCGTCCACGAGAAAACGTGGCTTAGCTCCCAAGCGTGAATTTCACAGGGCAAGTGATTGAAGTAGAAGCAGAACGAAAAAATACATACAAAATAATGTTTTTAAAACGTTAATTGTCGTAAGTAATTGACTTTTACAAAATCGGTCTTTTGCATTCATTCAACAGTATATTAATTAATTTGAAGGTTTTGGAATAATAAAGATACATTATACAAATTACTGTCCTCATTTGAAAAAAAATAGTATTGTAGTAAATAGTATAAAAAATTATAGATATAAACAAATCAAAATCATGTAATATTTTTTCATTTCATTCTATGCTAAGCCAAAAGTTTTTTATTAAAAGATTTTATTTAACAAATGCCAAAATGCGAGATTTTCTTATTTGTGTAAAAAAAAATTGGAAAATTATTAAACAAAATTTTACGTATATTATTTTGTTAAAGAGTTTGTAATTATTTTCAAAAATAATAATATTTATCACAAGAATGTAATTATTTAAAATTTTTTAAATTACCTAAACTCTTGTCAGAAATTCAATTATTTTCAAAAAATCTAAAAAAAATTATGGTCTATATTTCCAATAACCTTTATAAATAAATAACAATAATCTTGGACAAAGTTTAATTATTTTGAGGAATTTAAATAAAATTCATCACAAGAATTCAAATATTTTCAAAAATTTTAATAAACAAGTTGTATATCCAAATGTTCATTACATAAACATTTTGCTTCCTCCCCAGGTGGTACACGATAACTAAAAGGCATAAAAATGTTAACATCTTCTCAAATTGATAACTAGAAGTTATCAAAAAGGAAAGTGTACCCGCTGGGTCTTTACGATAAGAAGAAAATAAATTTCTAATAAAAGTGTGAATTTTTCGTCTTTAATTGTGATTAATTTCGTAAATTCAAATACAATATATACTTTATATATATGAATCGATCCGTTTTAATGCAAAGAATAAGATTTTTGAAAAAATTAGTAAAATTTTATTGTACAACAATATAATGTTGATGAAAGAACTGATTTTTTGAAAAAAATGGGAATTTTTCAACTTTTATTGTCATTAACTCTATAAAATCTCATAAAATTTTTACCTTATATTGACCAATCGATTCATCTTGGTGCAAATTTGAAAATTTTGTAAATTTAACGACTACAAAGCTTCCTCACGAGGAAGCAAAATCATGTCAAAATTTCAATTATTTTCAAAAAAATTCTTATTTCGATGATTTTTAATATTTTTTACAGTTTTGTGGCGGGCGAGAATCGTGCGCCTCCGAGTTCCCCCACTCCGCCGTCTAAAGGTGGAAAAAACTATGCATGTACTTTCACTTGATATAAGTGCAAAGTAAAAGCCCAAAACCTTATGTTCAATTTTTTTCATAAAATACATATATTGAACTATAAGTGGTGTGAATTGCAATTAAAAATATTGATAAATAACTAGTCAGGAATTTTTTGAAAAAAAACTCCCCCCCCCCCCTTGAAGCTAGGTCGGATTTTTTTTTTGGAAAATTTTTGTGAAAACAAATGAACAACTTTTTCCTCTATAATTTAACCGGAAGCAATGGTCATCGAAAAACTACGTTTCTCGAACTTTGACGATTGTTTACACTGTTTTTTGCAACCGGAAATCGAGAGCAAACCATGGGGCTCTTACATGGGGCCCCCAAACTACAAGAAAGTATTGAGACTTTTCAGGTTGCACTTTTGTGCACTTTTTGCACTCACCGCCTGGCCTAAAATAGGGACAGCGAAAAAGTTCGCTGTGAGATCAAACCAGTTCGCTATGACAGCAAACTCGCATAAATTTTTACTAATGTTTGCTGCCAGAACTAACATGTTCGCTGCCACTGCAAACTTCTTAGTTATGGTAGCTAATTTTCAGAAATTTCACAGCAAACATCTGTTTACTGCTGGAGCTAATTTCTTTTTTTTCGTGTTAAATGGTAAAAAAAACTAAAAAAATTCCCAAAATAATACTGAAAATCGAATTTTTTAAAGGAATAAAAGTTAATCAATTGATTTTAACCTATTTGCACTCTAATATACTTAAAAAACAAATGTATACACAAAAAAGTCGTAATTTCCAGAAAAATCACTCTATATATATATATATTTTTTGTGTGCTTTTTTGACAAAAAATCAATATTCCGACTCCATTATCTCCGACATTTTTGCATATGCAATTTTGTCACCAGAGACTTTTTTTCGCCGCTTTGCATCAGCTACAACTTTGCTATTGACAACTTTTTGCCCATTCCAAAACTTTTCAAGTTATTTGTAGTAATTTTTTTTTTTAAGTTTTTGGACCCGACCAATCTTAAAACTTTTAATAAAATCTGTATATTATAGTAATAGCTAAGAACAATTTTAACTATTTATTTTAAATTTTTGTTATTTTTTGCATTATAACAGAATATTACAATATTTTTAAAAATAATTAATAAGTCGAAATGCGTTCACTTTGTTTACTATTTTATTTGGTTTGTTAACAAAGGATTTTTCAAAAAAAAAATTTCCAGAAAAGGAAAATTATTTTCACTAAAATTCGAATTTTTAGGTTTTTAAAAACTGGATTATTGATCGAAAAAATATAAATTTTGCTGCAAGATTTCAAGCTAATCACTTTAGCGGTTTTGAGGGAAACATGCACACCGTAACAGTATTTTTGTAACATACAATTCAGTGATAATAGCGATAATAATTTCATGTTCAGTTCTGACCTTTTGATGAGTACCGCGATCAAAATATTAATAACTTTAGTTTTAATGCACAGAATTTAATGAAAATATGGAAAACATTCTCGGTAATATATACTTTTGAAATAAACAATAAAATTTTTTTCAATTTTTTGAGTCCCAAAAAGATATGTAACCCCTTAAGTATAATTTCACAATTTTACTCAACAACACCAAAAACATACATTTAAGTCTATACTTAATTTCGCAATCTTTATCAAAAGCATGTAATGAGAATGTAATATTTAAAGTCGTAGTAACTTTAAAAAAAATAGTTTTATAAAACATATAATTCGAAACAGGAAGCAAAACGCCTTCACTAAAACTGAATCTTCACTAAAACTGAATCAGTGAAATTTCACTGTGAATCAGTGACTCAATTCTCACGAAATCAGTGAGAAGTCAAACTTTCATCCCACTTAAATGGAAATCCGATATTTTTTATATAAATGTATAATAATGGAGATTAAAAAAGGGTACGTTTTTTTGTCATAAACAAATGCAATAACTCAGCCGTCCAAGAGTTGAAAGAACTATATATATATATATATATATATATATTGTTATACTTGATATAAATGAAAAATAAAAGCATAAAATAAAACAATCAATTTTTTTCCATAAAATGCATGTATTAAACTGTAGGTGGTGCAAATTTCATTTAAAAATATTAATAATTAACTAGTGAGGAAATTTTTGAATTTAAAAAACTAATTCCTCCACCCTTGAAGCTAGTAGGTCGGATTTTTTTTTTTTGAAAAGATTTGTGAGAACACATGAAATTTAATGCCGTTTATACCAAATTGATAAAGTGAAAATTGTCAAAAAAAACAAAAAAACGTACCCTTTTTTAATCTCCATTATTATACATTTATATAAAAAATATCAGATTTCCATTTAAGTGGGATGAAAGTTTGACTCCTCTAGTGTACTTTAAAAAAAAGAAAAATTACATGTTTTTAGTTAACAAATGGAATTATGCATAAACTATTTATCTGATCGAGTTGAATTTTTTTGGGATTTATTCAGCTTCGCAAGGAGAATATTCCTGCAGACTTATTAACAATGTTATTAAACAATTAAAAAAGTGCTATTTTTAATAGTTTAAATTCATTTGCAACTAAACTAATTAATATTTTTTAACGTACGACCAGTCATTTGAAAGCTATTTCCAAGCTCTACAACTTTCAATAACATTTTTTTCCTCTAAAATGTAACCCGTAGCGTCGGTCATCGAAAAACCACGTTTTCCAAACTTTGACGATTGTTTACACTATTTTTTGCAACTGATAATCGACAGCAAACTCTGGGGCTCTTATGTGGAGCCCCCAAACTACAATAAACCACGGAGACTTTTTAGGTTGCATTCTTGTGCACTTTTTCGACCCAACGACTGGCCTATGATTCCTAAAGATGATATTTAAAAATAATAATGAAAAATGAATTCGATAATTTTCGTTTTTTTGCGTTTTAAACCTTAAGTACCCCGTCTTGCCCCACTCTTCCCTATATATTAACCCTTAGATGAATACATTTATTTATTCATTTAAATTGACCAAACTCGGTAGTGGGGGGTTTTACGGGTCTCTGATTACAAATCTGAGGTTTGTTTTAGAAAAATCAAAATGGTGGATCCAATTTTGGGTGCTTTGAAATGTAATTTAATGCATTCTGAACTAAATTTTTTTAATAAAAAAAATATTTTTTTGGAACTTGGATAAATTTTTGAGATGGGTATCCGTAAGGGCTATGAGCGAAGCCCCTGCTGGTTCCCTCAGTAACGTAAAAAAAATTTGTTTAAAAAAATTGAAAGTTTTCGTAGAATTGTGAAATTTTCTAAACTTACAATTAGTCGAATATTGAAAATCATCGAAATAAGAATTTTTTTGAAAATAATTGAAATTTTGACATGATTTTGCTTCCTCGTGAGGAAGCTTTGTAGTCGTTAAATTTACAAAATTTTCAAATTTGCACCAAGATGAATCGATTGGTCAATATAAGGTAAAAATTTTATGAGATTTTATAGAGTTAATGACAATAAAAGTTGAAAAATTCCCATTTTTTTCAAAAAATCAGTTCTTTCATCAACATTATATTGTTGTACAATAAAATTTTACTAATTTTTTCAAAAATCTTATTCTTTGCATTAAAACGGATCGATTCATATATATAAAGTATATATTGTATTTGAATTTACGAAATTAATCACAATTAAAGACGAAAAATTCACACTTTTATTAGAAATTTATTTTCTTCTTATCGTAAAGACCCAGCGGGTACACTTTCCTTTTTGATAACTTCTAGTTATCAATTTGAGAAGATGTTAACATTTTTATGCCTTTTAGTTATCGTGTACCACCTGGGGAGGAAGCAAAATGTTTATGTAATGAACATTTGGATATACAACTTGTTTATTAAAATTTTTGAAAATATTTGAATTCTTGTGATGAATTTTATTTAAATTCCTCAAAATAATTAAACTTTGTCCAAGATTATTGTTATTTATTTATAAAGGTTATTGGAAATATAGACCATAATTTTTTTTAGATTTTTTGAAAATAATTGAATTTCTGACAAGAGTTTAGGTAATTTAAAAAATTTTAAATAATTACATTCTTGTGATAAATATTATTATTTTTGAAAATAATTACAAACTCTTTAACAAAATAATATACGTAAAATTTTGTTTAATAATTTTCCAATTTTTTTTTACACAAATAAGAAAATCTCGCATTTTGGCATTTGTTAAATAAAATCTTTTAATAAAAAACTTTTGGCTTAGCATAGAATGAAATGAAAAAATATTACATGATTTTGATTTGTTTATATCTATAATTTTTTATACTATTTACTACAATACTATTTTTTTTCAAATGAGGACAGTAATTTGTATAATGTATCTTTATTATTCCAAAACCTTCAAATTAATTAATATACTGTTGAATGAATGCAAAAGACCGATTTTGTAAAAGTCAATTACTTACGACAATTAACGTTTTAAAAACATTATTTTGTATGTATTTTTTCGTTCTGCTTCTACTTCAATCACTTGCCCTGTGAAATTCACGCTTGGGAGCTAAGCCACGTTTTCTCGTGGACGAAAAATTCTGCATACTTTTTAATTTTCCATATTTTTATTAATCACAATTTAATGAATTGTACCTTTAAAGGTATTAATTAACAATTTAATTTTTAATCTTTTTAAAAAATTATTTTAATGAATAACAAAATTAAAAAAAAATGTTTTTCATATTTTTCGTTTTAATTTAACATATTTTATATTATGTACATTTTTATAAACAAAAATCCCTTTATTTATGTTTTTTGTATTAACTTTTATTATTATCAAATATTGTTTTAATAAAACAAAATTTTTTATTTTTAAATTAAAAAATTTTTTTTTCATATTTTTCGTTTTAATTTAACATATTTTATATTATGTACATTTTTATAAACAAAAATCCCTTTATTTATGCCCTTTGTATTAATTTTTATTATTGACAAATATTGTTTTAATTATTCTCAACAAAATAAAAGTTATTGCCCTGTTTTGTCATACTGTTATGCCTTTACGTAGGCAACCCGCTTTACTCCACTTTTCTGTTGTGCGGCCATTTTATCCCCAGATCAAGTCACCTACATCTGTCAATTGCAATCGTAGAAACAATATTGTGGCTCGTAGAAACATCGTATCGATACAAAATAAATTTTCACTAATTCTTTATTAAATTTATGTTGCGGGTAAAGGCCCGCTTTTTCGATTAAGTGCTTAGTTTTTTTTTAAAAAGTGATCAAAGTGGAAAAATACAGGAAAGTAGGGGAAGTGGGTTGGCAACACTAACCCGTTCTCGACCTGCAACACCGTTAAAAATAGTACAATAGCTTTAGAGATATGTTGTTTTGAAGGTGACTACCTCAAAAACGAAAATCTGAAAATTGGTGGGGCTAAACCGGACACCCCATGGGGCTAAATCGGACACAGCCAATTAATTAAAGAATGAGATACAAATTTTCTTTTTTTTTGGTAAAAAAGTCAAATCAATTCTTCTTTTATTTATTTGTAGATAGTTCTATACAAAGAATATAATATAATATGTAAAATCGGTAATAATTATAATATAAAATGAATTACAGTTTTCAGGCTTATCTGTTTGTAGCAACTCGCATGCGAATTCGAGTTTTAAAATAAATTCTTTATTTATTTATTTATAAAGTGGTTCTAAGCTAAGAATATAATATAAAATAGTTAATTAATATAAAATAAATTAAAGAATTCAAAGATTTGGTTGTTTTTAATCACGATGTCCGATTCAGCCCCATACCGTCATCTAATAATTAACCTGCAATATATTTTTTCTTCTTAATGTTTTTCATTAAACTTTTTTTCTACTAAACTCAGTACACATTGAGCTAAAAGAAAAATAGCCGTATGATATTTGCACTTTAATTTTAACGATAAAAACCCAAAAAAATGAAGAAAATTTTTTTTTACTTTTACCCGAAGAAATGACATTTTCACATATTAACGGCAACTATTATTACAAGAAAATTGACACGTCCCTAAAACCTCATGCAGCATATGCATCACGAAATTGCGCGTTCATAGGTTATTTACACGATTTGAAATTCTTCACGGTTTCGGAAATATTTGACTCGTCCGGTTTAGCCCCGTGTCCGGTTTAGCCCCGGTCTCCCCTATTGTATATCTAATATTGTAAACATTAATAAGTAGAGGAACAAAATTCGCACAATTAGTTCCTCTACTTATTATTGTTTACAATATTAGATATACAATACTTTAATTTTTTTAATTATTTTTTTTTATCAAATGATTTTAATATATTTTTTTAATTGTTTATTTTAATTCTACTATATACCGATGAATGTTGCAAGTATTGTTTTAATATTTGTGTACGGAACCCGCCATTGCAGTGCGAGTTCAACTCGCACTTGTCCAATTTTTTAAAAATATTTTTAAATTTTTTTTAGATTTTTTTATATCATTTTTCTCATTGGACTTTAAAAATAAACGAATAAACCCATTTTTAGTTAATTAGATCAAATAATGTGAAAATTAGACAAAAAAAAATTTTTTTTTTGAATTTTTTTTAGATTTTTTAATATATTTTTTGTGATCAGATCCCAGTAAAAAAAAACAAATTGAAATGAATAGAAATGAATTGACCTTTGGTTGAATTCATTTGAATCCCGCTTTCTGATTCGTCACGACGAATTGAAATGAATTGAGATGAATTAATAACTGGGACCTGTAATCTGAATGAATTCTGTATTTAATTTGTCTGGACATATTAAAAATAATTACGACGTGCAAAATGTAATTCATATTGATTTTAAATCAATATAAATAAACGTAATGAAAATTTTGAGGAAAGTATTAATTATAGTCATTTCATTATATATCATTTATTAAATTTCAAAAATAAACATGAAACATACCTTACATCAATATTATTTGGCAGTCATTTACAACGAAGCAGTACTATTCAATTTTTTAAATTGTTAAATCTCGTTATAACTTTTTAAACAATTTTCTTATCTTTAAATGTAATGTAAACTAAAAAATTAAATAACTCTTAAGATTAAGAACACAACAATTATTAAAAAACATTAATTGCTGTATCAAGTAATTAAAATATAATTAAAGAATATAAGTTAAATCCTTTAATAACTCTCTAAATTAGACTTTTTCCCTTTTTTAACGTACTTAGTTAAAATTGAAAAATTAAACATTTTAAGATTAAAAAGACATCGAGAATTGAATATCATTAATTGTCTCAATTAACAAGTAAAATGTACTTTGAGGCTTTTATCACAGTAAATTAAAATATATTGATTCTTTAAAAATTGTCTATAAATCTAAATCATTGCATATTCTTTGAACGTTTTTAAAACTGAAAAATTAAATATCTTTTAATATTAAAGACACATCGGTAATTGAAGATCATCAATAGACTAATTCTTTAAAGACTCTCTGAATCTGAATTAAGCTCATTCAGTTCTTCCTCAGTGACATTATCAATATCACATTCAAAGTCCATATTTAATAGATCACAGTCATCAGAATAAAATTTTTCAACACCTTGTTTGTGTTCAGTTTCACTCTTCATGTCAGACAATTTAGATTCATTGTCCGTTTGAACAATATCATCCTCGATTTGAGAATTTTGGGTATCAATACTATCATCATCACTATTATGCTTCGTTTTAATTTCGTTTTCTTTTCCTGGGAATTCAGTCTCCTGTCCTGTTTCTAAAACTTGCATCTCATCTTCTGCGCCTGATTCTACTTGAAGAGAGTCGGAATTATTTTTATCTGTCCTCTTACGCTTATTAAGATTTCCATTTATACCATTTTCATGTTCTGTAAAAGTTACATTATTATTATTTTTATTATTATTATTATTATTATTATTATTATTATTATTATATTCGCGTTAAATTAAAATAGAAGTTTTTAAATTATCTACATGAATATTTTATCTAATAAATATTCTAACAAATAATTATTTTGGGATATTTAAACGATCCGCGTGAGCATTATAATTTAGTTTTTCTTTTATTATTATTCTAGCATTTAAAATTTTAAAATATGAAAATATGTACTCACTGCGGGAACCTTGTTTCATATCAGCAATTTTTTTTCTGACGTACTCATTAACTCTTTCTGCTTCAACGTCAGAATCTAACTTACTTAAGTTTCTCTTAGTGTGCAACCACCATCTATAAAAATCTAAAAAATGTTTAACGTATTACAATACAATTATGCAATATTTAAGACTTTTGCTCTGCACTTCAGTTTAGATTCATTTTTAAATACCTTTAATTGCAAATAGTTTTCGTGGATCTAATTGTTTAGATGGTTCTTTTTTCCTCTGATTTCTATTACTTCCTTTGCCGGATATTGTGCTGACTACGAGTTCTTTTTCACCAAATACAGCAACTGCTAGATTTTTGACGAACATTGAATTGCTTGTGATACTTGACATTGCTAAATAATACGTATCTTTAGCAATCCAGATTCCACGTCCTAGGTGAATCTACAATAACATAATAGGAATATAAATACTAAAAAATTTACTACCAAAATAGTTATTATAAAGAGGAATTATTGTTATTTTATATGTAAATGTTAATCCCTTACAATTTCCAAAGTTTATAATAACCCCAGTAGCACGTTATATTACAGCAATATTGAGAACATTGTCTCAACATTACGAATGTTTGCCTCAATGTTGTCAATGTTGCTGGAACATTTTGTGCTACTGGGGAAGTAATATTTTTTCAAGTATTAACCTTATAACGGAAACAAGATTTTTTTTTGAGATATAAAATGTATTATGTTAGGATCTTGGAGCAAAAATAATAGTAGTTATGTCGACAAAATACTTTCAACTTTGTTTGGGGTGCCTAATCACCCTAGTTTTCCATTCTAAGGTTAAACCATAACTTGCATTGCCTATAGTTCAGGAATAATTTTGTGCCTCTGACAATTAAATAGAGCGGGACTACTTACATTTGACTCATCTTTTCGTATGTAACCTGAAGGTAGATAAGCAGATTCCTCAGTTGCACTGTTCGGTACATTGTTATTATGATTTATGAGAGCTATAAAACAAATAAAAGATAACTTTAGTAAAATATGCATAAATAAAAAAATTAAAATATTATAATTTTATTACTTTTTATTTCATGGCAACTATTAATACAGCTTTGCTGTAATTCATTATTTAAATCTTTCAGCCTTTTCTCTTCCATTCTGGAAACGTCCAACTTTCTTCTCAATTCTTCAACTTCAACCTTATATTTGTTACATTCATTTTTGAAAGTGGCAATTTCTACAGTCATGTTTTGCATCTTCTTTTTATAAATCTCAATTTTTTTTGAAACATTATCAGGTTGCTCACTAAAAATTCTACTATCATTGTTATTAATATTTTGGGCTGGCGGCTGTAGTGTTACTTTGTTTGTGATATCATCAAAGATGTTTTTATCATTAGTACTTTTTGTAGCACTTTGTATTGGAGTAATAATTTTTTTTTTAATTTCATTTTCTGTTAATGATATTTTTCTTTTTCCATTAATATTCTGAAACAATTTTATATAATATTAAAAAAATTAAAAAGTCAGAAAATCTACATTACGCACATATATTACCTCGAATCGTTCTATAAGAGATTTTACTGAATTATTTTACATAGATTTATAAAAAATTATATTTTATAATCCAGTAGTATTTTTAATAGACGAATACAGAGGAGTTTTGGGAGTCAAAGTACAGATGTGGAATTTGTGGTACAAAATGTTGAAGCCTTCTGAAAGACGTGATATAGATAATCTTTTACTGACTATAAAACCTCCTCGAGATACATTTAGGCGATGTGGAAAAATCACGGACCGTGCTAAATGGAAAGCTTCACAATGGAAAGCTTGGCTTTTTTATTATTGCACTCCAATTTGTTCTAGATTTTTATCAAGTGAAATCATGGAGCACTACGCACTCTTTCAAAATTCAATGTATACGTTGTCAAAATCTTCTGTAACACACAATGAGATCGACAAATGTGAAATTGATTTAATGAAATTTGTTGCTCAGTTCGAAATCCTGTACGGCGAGGAAGCAATGACATTCAACGTCCATTTGTTGTTGCATTTGGCAGAAAATGTTCGTAAATCTAGACCACTTTAGGCAATTTCTGCTTTCCCTTTTGAAAGAAATATTTTCTTTCTAAAGAGAACCGTGAATGGCCCAAAGGGTGCTATGCAACAAATGGCCAAAAACTCGCTTCGAATATTAGCGTATAAACAAAACCATAAGTTGTCACTTTCTTATTTAGTAAATGACTACATTGAAAGTCTTTTTAGTTCAAAAAGATTCACAGTGAGTGCAAAAACTATTAATGACGTTGTGTTCTTCGACAAATGTTATTCTCAAGTAGAAATCGAAATATATTTAAGGTGCTACTATCAAGGTCAAATTTATAGTAGCATAAAATATACTCGTAGTAATTCATTTAACGATACTCTGCTGTATTTAAAAAGCGGAGAAATTGTCCAAATACAAGACATTATTGTTAATAGTAGCGAAGTTTTTTGGTTAAATGTAAATACCTATGAGATGAAGCAATTTCGCGTAGGTAATGTATTTATTTCTAATATCTGGGAAATATTAGAAAGAAATACAATAAAATCAATTGATTTTTGCGATATTGAATCAAAGATGGTGATGTTGGATCTACCAGGTCTTAAGAAAGACTCGCCAAATTGTCTCCTTGCCTGCAAACTACCAAACGTTATTGAAAAACAATAGAAATTCTATTTTAAAAATTATATGTTCATTATACCCATAATTAAAAAAATTGGATGATTGACAGTTATTGAGTTTTATTTTTAAAATATCACATTACAAAACATTAATTTTTAAAAATACTTTTCCGCATTAAATTTTTTTATTTAAGAGTACAATACAATTTTGTCTTTTAAGTTAATTTTATTTATTATTTAAATTTAATAATTTAATTTTATACACTATCCTGAGAATTATTCTATCAGTTTAAAGGTTTTAATATAATTTAATAATTATGTCGATTTGTGGAACATAAAAATAAAACAAGTTCACTAATATATGTTATTTCTCGTTTAATTCGTTATAGAGAATTAATAAGAATTATAGTTTGAAGTTTTATGTAACTTATTGAAATGAATACACCGTGACGAATTCAAATGAATTGCAATACGATCTTTCATCATACGCATTAACGCGAATTAAATATGGTACTACTATCAATATTTGTGTACAAATTAAAAAGAATTGGACGTAATTTATCAAGTCAACGAATTCAAACGAATTGACCAACGCATTCATTTAATTCGTGCTAACGAATTGAAAAGAATTACAGTTTGCAAAACTACTTGAATGAATTCAGACGAATTGAAGGTTCGGCAGTTCAATGCAGCCTTGTCGAATTCACAAGAATTAAAACATAGCTCCAATTCGTATTTGTCACAAAGCGGGATTCACCGAAGCTGTTCGTGAATTCGATTTAATTCACGTCAATCCTTTTCTGTTTGCTGGGATTGTTACAATACACTAGTATACCAATTTTCAGCTCATTAGGTCAAAAAATGTAAAAATTAAAGAAAAAAAATTTTTTAGTTTTTTCTTGACAACGCTACCCATTGGGAAAAAAACCATTGGCGCATTAATGGTCCAATAATGGGAGCCACCATTCCATTATTGTCCCATTATTGGCACCCAATAGTGGACAACTAATGGTAAAATCGTAACAATGAAATAATTTTTTTAAGAAATTTTAAAACTCTAGTCAAATATATTCTTCAAAAAAACTACACATTAAAATAAAATAAGTATAAAATTTTTAATCTAATTTGTTTAATTCTACACATTTAAATTCTATATCACAAAATTGTACACAAATTATTTTTAAGCAAGGAAAAATATTTTCTTTATTTTTTTAATTTAATTTTTAACCCTATACATTTTAATTCAACTCTTGAAAACTCTACACAAATGAGCTTTAAAGTCTTCGCATATTATTTTTAGATAAGATGAAATTATTTTTTTAACTCTACGTAATTAAATTAAACACAAAGAAACTCTACAAATGAATTCATTTAATTAGATAAACGAAGAAAATAAAACTCTACAAAATAAAACTCAACACAAAAATAAAATAAAAATTTTATATTTATTTTATTTTAATGTGTAGAGTTTTTTTTAAGAATATAAAATTTGACTAGAGTTTTAAAATTTCTTTAAAAAATTATTTCATTGTGTAAAGTTTTTTGGTTTTCAATTTAACTGTGCAGAATATTAAAAATTTAATTTAAAAAATAATAATTATTTTTTTCGTTATATTGCGTAGCATTTTTTTATGTAGTATTTAACCGTGCAAAATTAAATAAATTTTATTTAGTTCTAATGTGTAAAGTATTTATTTGTAGAATTTCTTTATTTACAATTTTTTTAAACTTAATTTAATCAATATTTTTCCAATGTGTAGAGTTTTCTGGGGTCCAATTGAAGTATGGAGAATTAAAAATTAAATTGTAAAAATAATTCATATTTTTCTTTGTTTAAAAATACATTGTGTAGAATTTTTTAATGTAGTATTTAACAGTGCAAAATTATAAAATTTTATTTAGTATTACTTATGTGAAAGGAATTCGGAAACTTTCCGGAAGCGGTTTCCGGCAATTTGCCGGAAGCCATTTCCGGAAACTTTCCGCAAAATTTCCGGAAATTATTTCTCTTCCGGAAGTTAATTTTGTGCCGGAATGATTCCGGAAAATTTCCGGAAATCTAATTTATTTAGACAGGAGATATTCTTCCAGAAGATTTTTTCTTCCGCAAATAAGCGAGACAATCTAACCCTTCTTTTTTTGAATCTTTATTAATAAAAAAATATATTTATTATTTAATATTTTTTTTTCTCATAAACATAAATCCATTTTTTTGGGTGTCAATTTGATTTAATTATTCTAGATTAAAACTTTATAATTAATCCAAATTTAATGAATTTCCGCAAAATTTCCGTAAACCTAATTTATTTTGACAGGAGATATTCTTTCGGAAGATTTTTTTTTCCGCAAATAAGCGAGACAATCTAACCCTTCTTTTTTCGAATCTTTATTAATAAAAAAATATATTTAATATTTGATAATTTTTTTTCTCATAAACATAAATCCATTTTTTGGGTGTCAATTTTATTTAATTATTCTAGATTAAAAGTTTATAATTAAACCAAATTTAATGAATTTCCGCGAAATTTCCGGAAGTCTAAATTAATTTTGACAGGAGATATTCTTCCGGAAGATTTTTTTTCCGCAAATAAGCGAGACAATCTAACCCTTCTTTTTTCGAATCTACACTACCGTCAGAAATTGTCGGTACGAACGACGGGCGAGCTACGAAAAGTTGCTGCCGAAATTAAATTAACATATTTTATTATTGAAAAATGATAGAAACTTGGTTCTTGGATCGTTTGAAAGCCAATTAAATTCTGCGTCGTTTGATATATAAATGAAAATTATTTGATATTTTTAAGAGATTTTATCACCTAAAAGATTTTGGAAAAAAATTGATTAATTTTTCTATTTTTGTGCACCATGTTTGTGTGGCTGCATAATCTAGAAAAATTTAGAGAAAAATTTTAAACTCTAGCAACATAATCTTTAAAGTCTCAGCTTTTATTTGAGCCTTGAAAATTGAAAATCCGTTCAGTAGTTTTTGAAATATCTAAAAAAAATTTCCAAGCATGTTGTTTTATAATTTAGGCGGTGATACACACTTATTGCACTCTCGCTGATCACCTGGTTCGTTGCGGCAGGGCCGAATAAGCGGAATATAGAGTGGGGGTCATATTTGGCGCCCTTTTTAAGTTTTTTGTCATTTTAGATTTAATATTCATTAAAAATTTAATAATTTTTAAAGTTAATTATTATATATATATAAATAAGTTATCATTTTACAAACCCTAATGATCAAATAGGCGTTTATTTTGGGAAAAAAAGTTTGAAAAGTGAAAATTTGTACATAGAAATAAACGACTATTTGATCATTAGAGTTTGTTAAATGATAACTTATTTATATATATAATAATTAACTTTAAAAATTATTAAATTTTTAATGAATATTAAATCTAAAATGACAAAAAACTTAAAAAGGGCGCCAAATATGACCCCCACTCTATATTCCGCTTATTCGGCCCTGCCGCAACGAACCAGGTGATCAGCGAGAGTGCAATAAGTGTGTATCACCGCCTAAATTATAAAACAACATGCTTGGAAATTTTTTTAGATATTTCAAAAACTACTGAACGGATTTTCAATTTTCAAGGCTCAAATAAAAGCTGAGACTTTAAAGATTATGTTGCTAGAGTTTAAAATTTTTCTCTAAATTTTTCTAGATTATGCAGCCACACAAACATGGTGCACAAAAATAGAAAAATTAATCAATTTTTTTCCAAAATCTTTTAGGTGATAAAATCTCTTAAAAATATCAAATAATTTTCATTTATATATCAAACGACGCAGAATTTAATTGGCTTTCAAACGATCCAAGAACCAAGTTTCTATCATTTTTCAATAATAAAATATGTTAATTTAATTTCGGCAGCAACTTTTCGTAGCTCGCCCGTCGTTCGTACCGACAATTTCTGCCGGTAGTGTGTATTAATAAAAAAATATATTTAATATTTGATAATTTTTTTTCTCATTAACATAAATCCATTTTTTTGGGTGTCAATTTTATTTAATTATTCTAGATTAAAAGTTTATAATTAAACCAAATTTAATTAATTTCCGGAAATCTAATTTAAGATAAGATAAGATAATTTCTTTATTTGTATAATTAAATTTTACAATAATTGTTGAAGTTGATGTGATTTACATATGACAAAATTTTCAAATTTCTATTCATTAATTATGAATGACCTAACTTGGAGTGCATTTATTGCGAAGTAAAATAAATCATTAATATATTCGATGTTACTGGTGTTTAACATTACTTTAACTAACTCAAAATCACTAATTTCGCTCGCATTTTCTCTTAATAAATGAGTTTTTAAGTACTTTTCTCTGAGCGGAGTGTAAATTGGACATTTTAATAAGAGATGCTGCAGATCCTCCTGAGCCCCAAGATTACAGAGAGTACAGATTTGTTTCGTGTCTATTTTATATATTATTTTATTCCAGCTTATTTTAATCAGAGAGTGATGGGCCAACCTTAGTTGGCTAATCACTCTTAACTTATGCAGTGGTAGCTTTGTTTTTAAATATAGTTCAGTTTTTACTTCTAAATTGTTAATATGCTTGTAGATTTTGTTATAATTTGAATTATTAATTCTTTCAACAATTGTTTCTTTTATGATACTCTCCCATTTAAGAACAACGCATCTACACCCCCCGTCTATTTCTCTGTTGCTCAGGACGCTCTGATCATTCCACATCTCGTTATTACCCCCCTTTTCGACAATTTCTCTAATTTGGGTAACCCAATTCTAGCACGATTTAATTTTATTTTGCTTGTCCAATTCAAGAAGTCTGTTGTAGCAGATTTTCGGGAGTCTATTTTCCGGCATTTTCAAGATTTTTTTCCACCAATTTAGAGCGCGCTTTACAATCGACAATCTAAGCGGTAATACCCCTGTTTCTTGCCATATATAATGGTTCGGTGTGTTATTTTGCCAATGAAAGTAGCTCTTAAAAAACTTTGTCTGAACGCTTTCTACATCCTGCAAATAACGTAAGGCCCAGATTTCTGAAGCATATAGGGCGGTAGCATTAATGACAGAGTTTAACAATGTTACAGTAGCATCCCAAGACCTATTTTTACAAGCAAGCAATACTTTTTGTATTCTACATGCGGAGGACACCCCCCTAGATGTGAAGTACCTTGAAGCCGCATAAAATTTACCCGAACATGAGAACGGTACACCTAGATAAATATAAGAATTTTGATATTCCAGACTTTCGCTGCCCCAATACATTTTTTTCACACGTTTACACTGACCAGTTTTGCTAATTGGTAAAACCTTTGTTTTTGAAACATTTAATTGGAGTCCATTTAAGTTACAATATTCTTTCAAAATTTTTATTTTATTCTGTGCATCGTGCCAGGATTCCGCAAAAATTGCCAAGTCATCCGCAAATAGGAGTAACAAAATTTCCTTAGTGGAGGAAATAGACATACCATGAACACCCTTTTTCCGAAAGAACTCACATATATCTCCCAGAAATAGAATGAATAATAACGGGCTCAAACTATCTCCCTGGAGGACGCCCTCAGTAACATCAATTGGGTTTGAATACTTCTCACATTTCACAATAAACTTAGCGTTATCATACATTTTTTCCATTAATCTTAGTAATTTACCGCTTATTCCTAATTTGTGCAGTTTCTCCCACAAGAGATCATGTTTAACCGAGTCGAAAGCTCTCCTGAAATCAACAAAAATAACATATGCACGTTTCCGGTTCAAACCTATATGAATATTTATTATTGAAGCTAAAGTAAAAAGATGGTCAACTGTACTTCTTTTACCCCTAAAACCTCCTTGTTCTTCAGGTAAGATATTATTTGTTTCAGCCCATTCCATAATTCTACTAGCAATCATAGCGGTAAACACTTTCGTAATTGAATTCAAGAGAGCTATCCCTCTATAATTGTATGGGTTGAGTTTATCTCCTTTTTTAAATATCATGCGCATAATGGCAAGAGACCAGTTTTCTGGGATATTTTCAGTATCCAAAACGACATTATATAGATTTAGTAAATAGTGTTCCCAGTTCGCTGGTAGATTACGTAAAATTTCGTTAGTGACATTATCAGTGCCAGGTGCTTTATTAGGCTTGCATTTATTAAGACATTTTTTTAATTCAGCTAAGGAGAAATCTCTATCAAAAAAGGGATCAGTAACAGAAAAGAATTTTGTATTCGACAACATTCTTTCAGGATAGACCTGACTGTAAAATTTCTCCCAATCCTGCACTCCAAGTTCATTACAATACACTGCTTTTCTATTAAATCTATTAATTACTTTCCAAAAATCCTTAGTCTTATTAACGTTGGAAAGTGCACTCAAAATTGTATTATCATATTGTGTCTTAGCCGATTTGATGGTTAATCTATATTTATCTCGTATATTTAAATAAGAAGAAAGCAGGCAACTATTGTTATTACTTCTTTTATATTTTCTGTAAAATTTTCTTGTTTCGACTTTAAGTTTGAGACAATCGTCATTGAACCAAGGCTTAGACTTAATATTATTATATTTATTCCCTCCAATACAAATAAATTTTTTAATTAGGTAGTTAGTTGCTTCCGCCGAATTCTCAATTGATTCGATAAAATTTAAATACAATTCGTTACTATTTATAGAATTAAAATATAAATTGCTTAATAATGAGAGATGTAGATAAAATTCATTAAATTTTGATTCGTCCCACTTGATAGTTTGTAAATAACTTTTTTCATTTGTAATTATTGCCTGCTGCTCTATTTTTCCTAGTTGAATTTCTAACGTCACCATCAAATGACTAGAACATTCTGCGATTACATTTGTACTTAAGTCTATTATCTCGCTTAATGCATTTTCATTTGTCCAAACTAAATCAATGACACTACATCCTTGCTTTGCAATATAAGTATAATTTGCCGGTGAGTCAGAGCGAGTACGCCCGTTACATAGGATGAAATTATTCATTTCCATAGAGTCTATCAATAATCTACCACGTCTTGTTATGGTGCTGTCAAATGAAAGTCTATTGTAATTTAAAGCAGTTGAATAAAATATATACTTATCGAGACAATTCAAATCATGTACACGCGCATTAAAATCTCCCATTATTATAATAAAAGTATTATTTGAATAATCTTCTGTCAAATTAGTTAAAAAATCTTGCAAGCTTTCTATACAAAAATCAATATTCGATGAGGGGGGCCAATATACATTACCCACTATAACTATTTTATCTGGGAGTTTCAATTCAACAAACAACCAAAGGTTACATACATCTAATACAGAACAAGACAAAAATACGTTCCTTTTAACCAAGGTCATCAGCCCACCACTTCCCCTACCATGACTCCTCTCTTTAGTCGCTTGTCTCGAAAAAATCTTATAATCCTTTAAAAAATATGGAGGGTTAATGTCTTCCGACATCAACCATGTTTCGGCTAAGCATATTATTTCGTTACTAATAATTTTATCAATTTTCTCGTTATCTAATTTATAAATATTACCAAAGCCGCTAATATTCCAGAAGGAGAGACGTTGATTCTGCCGCGTAACTATAGAAGAGTTTTTGTTAGGAGGGGGTTGTCCAGGACCTTCACAAGTGTCGTTGAGTGCGCCGTCAGGATACTCGGTTGAGTGGGGTGTAGTTAGAAGTCATTCTTCATGCAATTTATTTCCCAATAGCTTTTCCCCTTTCTCAGTTATTTTAGGTTGATTTCTCTTTATGTACACATCCATGGTGCCACTATCCTGGTTAGCTGTTTTTTGAATTTTATTAGAGGTGGATCCAGTAGGGCGTCCTCTTTTACGCTTGTTAGCCGGTGGTAAATTGTCAGGATTCGTGGATGTGTTGGTTGCTAAGAGTTTCTCCAGGCTAACATCTTCAATATCTTCCGGAGAATATTCTATATCATTTATCCATATTACCCCATTTCTCACTTTAACATTGGCTCCAGATTCCCTGAGTTTTTTAAAGATTTGGCGGTGTTTGCTAAATATAAGTTGAGTTTCCTTATCCAGGTCGTTATTAATGTATATATCTGTTCCCCTGAGTTTTCCGCGGTTGCCGATAATAGTTTGTTTTGCCAATCCAGAATTCAGACAGAAAAGAACGTTTCTATTGTAATTATTTCTTGGTTCTCCAAGTCTCCTTAGCTGGTCAACCATGTTCAATTCCAGAGTGAATCCCATCTTCTCTTGTAGAATAGTACGAATATTATCAAACAATGAAAGCTGAGTTTCTCCATTGCTTTCATGTATACCGCAGACAATTAAATTATTTCTGCGTCTTAGATTGTCTATAGTTATGTTTTGCTTAAACACTTGCTCCTTTAACTGGCTACATTCATTTTTAATGAGTTCTATATTTCCCGTATTTTGACTAATTGATGCTGCCAATATGTCGAGCTGCTCTTTAATTACGGTTTCAGTGTCCTTCCTGATATTTACTTGTAACCCTTCCAGGTACTTCTTAAGAGTCTCCTCAGTGACAATGTTCGTCATTTTTGTAAATATTTTGAGTCCTCAATGTTTCTAAATCACTCTTATTGTTATACACGACAATCCGTATATAAATATACGCACACAACACTGAAGTATACCCGAGAGTACACCTAGCTTCGTATTTTTCAATTGAAAAGAAAAATCACAAGAACTCATTAAAACTTTATACACTTTATAACTCTGCTGCAATTAGCAGAATGCAATTTGCAAAAAAGAAAAAAAAATGCCAGAATCACCAACAAGTGTTTGTACCAACCAAAATATGACTATGTAAGAGAACTTTCGATATAAAGTCTCTTAAAGCACTTTAAATCCTATGTTTTTATGCACTTTAGAGTCCTTTATTGCACTTCATATGTCATTATAGACAAAAGTCTCAATAACACATCCAATAGCAAAAAGACCAGAAAGAAAAAAAAAGGCCATTTAACATTCAATACATTTGAAATAAGAAGCTCACGGAGCCAAAACAAACACGTCTGTTCTCTACGGTGTCAAATTTCAAACTCCGGAAATCTAATTTATTTTGACAGGAGATATTCTTCCGGAAGATTTTTTCATCCGCAAATAAGCGAGACAATCTAACCCTTCTTTTTTCGAATCTTTATTAATAAAAAAAAAATATATTTAATATTTAATAATTTTTTTTCTCATAAACATAAATCCATTTTTTGGGTGTCAATTTGATTTAATTATTCTAGATTAAAAGTTTATAATTAATCCAAATTTAATGAATTTCCGCAAAATTTCCGGAAATCTAATTTATTTTGACAGGAGATATTCTTCCGGAAGATTTTTTCTTCCGCAAATAAGCGAGACAATCTATCCCTTCTTTTTCGAATCTTTATTAATAAAAAAATATATTTAATTCTTAAGACATTATAATTTTATTATTGGAGTTTGGCTTGAGCCACGGTCATGGACTGACGTGTTTATAAACGCTCTGTAAATTTGTTGACTTGTTTGAATTTTGTTTTATTCTCTACATATTTTTACGCAGTTTTCGTGGCTTTTGTTTTTTTTAATTGTGACTGGTCTTGTTTGTGAGTGTACCTATCTGTTTGTGCGGAGTTGCTGGAAATCTCTTGATCATGGAGCCCAATCTTGCTAGTGTCATCACTCAACTATCGACCGAGATTAGGTTTTTTTACGGCCAAGATGGATTCTATGGAAAGTGATCTTGAATTTTTCATGCGAAAGGAAAGAGCGAAAAACATTTTAATTTTCAATTTAACCGACAACGATGAAAATAATAGTGATTTGTTCTCAGTTGTGTCCTCGACCTTTAAAAGTGTTGGTTTAACAATACCAGACTTAGCATTGTGTGAGGTCTATAGACTGGGAAAAACAATGAGTAATCGTCCTATTTTAGATAAATTCATTTCTTCTCGCTGGGTCAAAACCGTATTTTCGAAGGTGACGAATTTCCGCAATCTGAATATATCTATCGCAAATGATCGTTCTCCTGAGGAAAGAAAAAAGAGGAAGGAAATGTTAAGCCGTATTCATACCCTTAAGGAAGCAGGAATCACAGCCACAATGAGAAACTCGAGTATATTTGTGGATGGAGTTCGTTTATTGGATGATGACCCTACATTCACCAACATTTTGAAAGAAACTGGCTTCACAGCAGAGCAGGATAGGCCACGAGATGATTTTTCTACGAAGAAGACAATTAAAGTGGGTCGTCCAAAAAAAATTTCCCTAACAGTCGAGACTCCTAATAAGTCAATGGATTGTTTCCTCAGGAACGCAGAAGACACTCCCAAAACCACGAAGACGGTGAGAGAGCTTCGATCTCAGAAGGCCTAACAATTATACAGTCCATATGCTACTCCCGGGGTCAGTAATATATATCACTCATCTCATTCAAATCTTAAAAGGCTAATTTTTTGGAATCTACATGGTGCTGAGAATCTGGAAGACATTCAGACTACCTTCAAAGAGAGGGATATTCTGTGCCTATGCGAAACCTGGGCGGGGTCTACCAGCGGTTTTTCGGGGAGATTTTCCAAGGATTTGCTGGTGTACTGTTCCCCGGCTGTTAGGAGAGAGAAGAGGGGAAGATCTGGTGGGGGACTTGCGATTGTGTTAAGTAGGAAATTTTATTCAGCTAATTTAATAGTAACGAAGCAACAGTACATGATTCTACAGGTAAACACAAATCATATGTCTTGTGGCATTTGTACAGTGTACATCACTCCCGACGCTGACTTATCGTATTTCTTCGATGATCTTTTCATTGTAATCAATTCTATTCGTTCGGCCTTTCCACATTCCCCTTTTTTCATCAGAGGCGATTTTAATTGTCGAATTGCCAATCTCAATTCCCTCAATGATAGTATTTTTTACCCAAATTCTTTTTTCTCTGCCAATTTTATTGGCTCAAGAGGAAGAACTTTAACACTATTTATGGAAACCAACGACTTTTTTATTTGTAATGGAAGATCTCGCAGTGACTCTCCTGCCCAATATACATTGAACTCCATTTTGGGAAAAAGTGTAATAGATCATGTTTGGTGTTCCTTTAGCGGTTTACCCATTATTCACGATTTTAAAGTTTTGCAAATTACTACTCGATCTGACCATCTTCCAATTATAACTTACTTCGATATTTTTAAATTAGAACCTTTATCTAGATGTAGGGAATCACAAGGTGGCATGTCTAAACTTCAATTTAAATATTCAGAACTACTTAACTATAGAAATATTTTAAGATGGAAAGATGAAGTAGCACAAGTCGATGGGGAGGTCAGTGATATGAATGATATTTTAATCTCTACAATTAGAAACGCCGCATTTGAATTAAACATGTACTCTCCTGCTGTTCCCGTTTCAAGAATTGTTTCTCATAACAAATCCTGGTTTCATACAGAATGTTGCAAAATGAAAAAAAAATTCTCGTCTATTATATCATTTATACAGAATCTCTAACTTTGACAGTGGTGCGGGTGAGAATTACAGAGTCGCAGAAGCGGATTATAAATGTATGATTCTCTCAAAAAAAAGATTGTACGCGAAATCCCAAACCGATGAGCTGGCAGCGGCCAGGTGTTCCTCAAGGTTTTGGTCTTTAATTAACAAATTTCGACGCTTTCCGAAATCTTCAAATAGCATTGACAGCAACGCTTGGCAGGAGTACCTTGGTGCCGCCTTTTTTCCCTCCTCGGAAACTTTCACTCCCTTACCGGACGAATTCTTGTCTCACCCCCTGCTTGATGGCTGTGTAACTTCAAACGAAATTCTTTTAAGCTTAAAAAAATGTAAAGACGCGAAATCAGCAGGGTGTGACGGTGTTGGTTATGATTTTCTTACAAGAATTCCGGAAAACTGGTTGATATATCTGGAAGAAATATTCAATAAAATTTTATGTAAAGAAGAAGTACCAAAATCTTGGGGAAAGATAAAAATTTTAATGTTGCATAAAAAGGGTGACGAATCCTTGGTTGATAATTACAGGCCTATTGCCCTGATTAACTGTATAGCTAAGGTTTTTACGCAAATTCTTTCTCAAAGACTTTTTTTATGGTGCGAGGAGTACAATGCATTACCAGAATTTCAATCGGGGTTTCGAAAGGGTAGAGGATGCCTCGATAATCTGTTCACTCTCTCATCCTTATTACAAATCCACCTCAGATTTCCTAGGCAGGCTGTTTACGCGGTCTTCATTTATTTTAAAAGTGCTTTCCCGTCAGTTTCTCATCATTTACTTTGGTTAAAATTAAAAAAATTAGGCCTCAGTTCTAAGTTTTTGAAAATAATTATGAACTTTTATGAAAATGCTTCTGCCTGCATCTCCTGTGCCAATGGTCAAACAGACTTTGTTAGGGTTACGAGGGGGGTTTTGCAGGGGGAAGTATTAAGTCCACAACTTTTTTCCCTATTTTTGAGTGATCTGGAAAATTTTCTAATTGAACATGATTGTCGGGGCATATCTATTAACAGTACTTTGGAGGTCCTCCTGCTAGCATATGCTGACGATTTGGTATTGCTATCAGATACACCCAAAGAATTATCGAGAAAACTAAATGCCCTACATTTATATTGTCAACGCAATTTGTTGAATGTTAATGTAAAAAAACTAAAATTGTAATATTCCATAGGGGTAACAACTCATCGGTAAAGCGCTTTAAATCCTTTAAGTTTGGGGACAGTAGGATTGAGGTCGTCGATCGATATCTGTATCTCGGTCTCATTTTCAAAAATAATTGTACATTCTGGGAAGCTGCAAAGAAAATCATAGATTCGGCTACCGCAGCAATAGGTTCCGGGGCTGATTCGTGGTCTACTTTTTTAAGGTTGTTCGTTAGTCTAATATG
Source organism: Leptopilina myrica (nomen nudum) (assembly GCA_032872475.1). Classification (NCBI taxonomy): domain Eukaryota; kingdom Metazoa; phylum Arthropoda; class Insecta; order Hymenoptera; family Figitidae; genus Leptopilina; species Leptopilina myrica (nomen nudum). Next base: position 14,416,723 of record CM065467.1, read on the forward strand.
CAGTAACCTTTTTTATGGTATGGAAACTTGGGTCTTGATGACCTCTTGGAGCGGGTACAGCTATCCTTCTTGAAGGGCTTGCTTCAGTTGCCTAAAAATACTCCTAACTACGCTCTACGTCTGGAAACAGGCAGATTACCCTTGTCGTATTCGATCCTCAGGGCAGCATTGTATTGGTTAAAAAAAATTTCTCGAATGTCTATTTCTCGGTACCCAATGCAGTGCTCTCTAAAGCTGCTCGAGATAGTCCGGGTGGATGCAATTGGGGCGGGCTTTAATTGGTTTGAGCAACTGCGGCAATATTTTGTTGAGGGGAACATGGAGAGATTCTGGGACCTCGACAATTTACTTACATTAGGTGATAACGCAGAGGAGATTCTTTTGCAATATTCACAAAATTTATTAAGGGAGGATATGAATTCGCGTGCCCGCTCAACGAGTCTTCAGGTCTGGCCCTACGTCCCATTATATGACACGGTTCAGCCTTACTTAAGAGGTCGATTAAACTTAAGATGGATGAAGGCTTACGCTCAAATTCGCATGGTCAATCATTTTTATTCCTATTTTGTTTTTGGTCGGACCAGTTACAAACTTCCCTCATCTAACAACTGCACGCACTGCGAAGAAACACGTGAAGACTTTCACCACTTCTTGGTGGAATGTCCATTTTATTTTTATTTTTATTTTTCTCTTCGTCGATTTTTATGTCTATCACTAATCTTCGTTATTTTTTATGTATATGGACTGTCAGATCCAATAAAGAATTATATATATTATAATTTTAATAAATAAGGTTGTACAATACATTTATCACAATATATAAATACATTGATATTAATCAAATTATTAATGTTAAAATTGAGATGATAATAGATTGTAAGTGCATATTTAAAATTTAATTTTAAAATTAAATTTTTCCTAATAACTCTGCTCCTCAAAAATTTACTTTTTCTTTTATTCAAAAATCGGACAATGATATTCTTGAAGAATTTTTATCACTGAACACGAATTTGTCCTTGAAAAGTGCCCATCACGTCGAGATTTTGAAAAAATGTACTCAAAGTTTCAGAAAACGCTGTTTTTGGTTTTTTGATCACGTTTAGAAAATGATGCCGACGTGATAGAAGTCTTTAATTAGGCTTAAATTAAAGCTTGAACTGTCAACTGTAAGAATCAAATCGAATACGCTGTGAATCAGTCAAAAATTTTCATATAGCACAACTTTTTCATGTGCGCGCGCGCTCTGCTTGTATTATGTCACTATTACGTATGAATTTTATTTGCGCAATTGTTATTTATCATTTTTGGGCTCACTAATTAATGTGAATTTTGAAACGAAACTTCCACGCTATCGTTTAGAATAGACCAGCGTTTCTGGTCTAATCAGCAGTGCTAGTAAATTCTAATCTACGTCTATTCAAAATTTCTCATTTTACGTTATGACTAATTATTCTTAGAATAATAAGAATTTATTATATTTGAAATAATTTTAATGTTTTTTTACATAAAAAGTATTAAACAAATATTTTAACTTTATGTATTTTACACTTCAACTTTTTCTAAGCGTAATGTTTTGTGTCCCTCCCAATCTTTGGAATTGGAGATAGTAGTCTTTTTGTGAAATAAAATTTACTGCAAATCAAAACAGCCGGATGAATCTGACAGTTGTATTCAGCACCAATTTTTAGGCATCAATCACTAATTAATGAAATCAATAAATAGAATCTCACTATATTTGCTATTTAGTGGATATTAATTCTGAAATAACAGTACTCGATGGTTTTTTAAATTATTAAGTATTACTAAATTTGAAGGAGATGCATATTGATAGATGACGCCTTAACATTGATGCTGAGTACGACTGCTAGCTCCATCCGAGTAATCAAAACACATGGAAACACATTAAAATCAATTTTTTTCAGTGTACAATTAAAATTAAATTATATAGAAAACAACAACGTAGCACATTATTATTCACATAAAACAGAAACCACAACGAATACTAAAAATCACAAAGAAAAGGTACCATACGTTGACTGATCTAACGACACTGATTTAGGACTTGGTGGACCGTCTAGAATAAGACGGACTTGATGATTGCTAATCAGGAAATCACTGGACTCTAGACTGCCACAATATTTTTCCACACGGGAGTGTACCGCTCTATGAGTAAATACATTGTTTTATTTTATTTACTGCGGTTCTAAATTATGTATTTTAACGAACTTTTAACTATGCAGTTAATATTTTGAATAAAAATTTAATTTTTGCAATCCTAACCGATAAATTTTATTTTTATTTGTTATGAATATGTGACTTTAGCTGCAATAGACAAATTATACAAAAAAAATTTAAAGTAGAACACTCTGATTGGTTAAGATATTCCATTGACATTCACTTCCACTATTCACTACACATTATTTTATAGTTGTCCGTGTTACATGAAGCGCACGAATTGTACGTGCGTGACCAGTGTAGTAGTATTGGAAAGTAGAGGGGCTAATTTTCTGATTAACCATGTGTAAACACTCCACAAACTCATTTTTAAACGTTGATAACAAAAAACCTGTGAGTAAAAGTTAATTTTTACTTTTGTATATGTAAGATCATCTTAAAAACTATAGAACGATATACATAACTCAAAATTAATTTTTCTGCAGCGAATTTCCCTTTCACCGTAGAACGTCACATATTCATTCTTTATGATAATAATTCTTACGCTTTTAATTTGAAATTTATATTCATTTTTGATAAACAGTTTTGTGACGTTTTGAACTTATTTTCACGTGAATACCATTTAGCAATATATGGATACAGAATAGAGGTAAGGAAAATTTGAACTAATATAAAATTCGATTAAAACTTATTAATTTAAAAACTAAAGTTTCTACTTTCTAATCTCAAAACTCGATTCGGTCTCCTTTTAATTCGAATCGGCCAAAGCAAAATTTGAATTATGAATTTTACAACTCGACTTCATTTTCAAATCAAGTCCACTAATTTGAATGTCGTAACTTCAAATTTGAAATTGGTCGATTCGAATGAAATGTAAACTCCCGAGTAACCACTTTTAGGGGAATTTTATTTTTTTTTAAGTGTCCTTCAAATTGTATTAGCTATTTTAAATATCAACTTTCCAACTATCATTTTCAGCCTGAGTAAGATTTAAACCATTAGAAACTACAATATTTATACAATTCATAATAAAAGACCTTATTTCTTCTCAACGTCATTCGCAAATATACATATGTAGTCATGCACACGGAGTATTTTTGATAATATTCTCGAAACTGGAATAGCATGAATGCAATACAAATCATATACATGTCGTATAATGTCATTAAGGGTAAACTCAAGTTCACTGTTTTTAAGTTCTTTAGATTTATTACCAGAAGCTATACATTCTGACGTGAGATGTGATATGCTTCAACTGATGAATGTTGTAAGAGCACTTGTTACGACCGTATAGTTTTTCTACATCGATTACAAAAATGTGCAATAGTGTTTTAATTCCTTTGAAATGTTTTAGTTGTTTATATTTTTCAACAATCATAGTTTGTTTATTCATTCGTTCAGCAGTCCTTAGAGGAGCAATATCATGAACAATTGGAAAAACCTAATTCGATCCACTTCCTGTTTCAGAACTTTCTCCTTTTTCTTCAGAACTTCCGCAACTATTTTCTCCGTTATATTGCATTGTGTTTTGTGTAGCTGCTTTTGCCGGAGCATCTAAGCACGCAATAGGAGCTACAACTTTAGTAATAACGGTACGATTTAAAATTTTATTGTTCCACTCAAATCCATTTTCGTATAGATGTTGTAAAGTAGAAACAAAAGGTTGCAAAAATGAATTCATATCAGGTTTTTTACTAGATCGATTAGTATAAAAAATTTCACAAACAAATTGAAAAGTTCTTCTATATTTTGGTGCTATATTTACTATTTGTGCGTAGATGGGCCACATATGACTTTTTACACTCTTGGATACTTCAACTCCATCTGTGAACCAAAGTAGGAACAAATCGTATAACTCTGGTATAGCTTCTATTTTTAGACGACGAAATTCAGAACCTGATGTTATATCGTACAATTTTTCTTTATTTTGATTTGCACCTTGAGTACGAAAATCATCTATTAAAAAGTGAAGGTCTTGAATTTCAAAGGCATTTCGCAGTTAAGACTCTAAATTGAGTTCTAAAAAAAGGTGTCAAGATTTTTACTATTACATCGTATACATTGCTCTACAGGCACATCAGACCATTTTCCTATTTACTTAAAACATTCTGCACAAATCCTGTGCTTTACTACAAAATCTGACTGAGAAGTATCAAATACTTTATCAATTAAAGACAATAGTTTGAATTTTGATGTAGGTATTGTATGATTTTTGGGAAGCAATAAATCGATTATTGATAACATATCGCTCATGGCTTTCTTGGTTAATCGGTTTGAAACGAATATCTTTAATATTTGGTACAAAGCAACTCCGACATTAATTGTTGCTCCTGTATATATTGGTTGCTCCAGCCAACCATTTCTGCTTTCGTCAGTATCAATGTTATTATCACTTTCATCTGATGAAGAGTTTGTACGTAAGAGCGATTCAGAAGATGAGGACAGGTAAACGTTTGATTCAAGAAGATTTAAATTTGGCGAAGATACACTTACAGTATTTATTGATAAATTTTGTTCGTTTACTTCATTATTTTCTATTTTATCTTCTGAAGCATGTTGAATAGGTTCTTCCATTTGAACATCATCATTATTAAATATGAATTCATTTAAACTTGATGATGACGAAGTAATTAAAATATCCATTTCTGAAGTTTCTCTTAAGGTTAATCTATTATACACATCTTCCAATTCAGACGTACTATAAGGATTAGAACTTGTTGATAAAGACGATTCATCAACATTGTCATCCGGTTCAGAACTCTGAAAGCAATGATTTTCTATTAAATGGTGTATAGAATTAAGGGGACAAATGCAATAACGGACGAGGCACTCGGACTGATCTCCTTACAACAAGATAACGAAATAATTGTCTGAAAAATATATTTTCTCCAAAGATAAGAAAAAATTACAAAAAGTACAAGTTCTGTAAATATTTTTTTCCTTAATTTTCACAAATTTTTGATCGGATCAGTTCGAACTCTTCGTCCGTTATTGCATCTGTCACCTCAATTATTCAGAAAAACTTTTATTGTTGAGTTTGTTTTCAAAATTAAATAATTTTTTTAATCCCTTAATAAAATGATATCTTACCATATTAATAATTTTAATAAAATTATAAATAGTTTTTCAATAAGTCCTATAATTGTTTCAAAATTTGTAAGTAGTTCAATATCATTCTTGTTTATAGTATTCCAATGAATCCAAAATTATCTGAAATTACATTTGTATATTATCAAAAAGATTACAATAACAATTATGTTAACATATTACTGAAAAATATAATTGACATTCTTATTGCAAAATTCTAGACATGGTTTGGCCATGGAAAAGTTAATTATTTTTTTATAAAAATTATAAGTTTTATTATTGGTCTTTATCCAGGCATTTCACAGACTTGGTCACTTTTACTCATTAAATTATTTATTAAATTAAAATTAAATTATATATACTTTAATTAATTAACATTTAAAATAATTACATATAAATATAAAATTGCAATTTTTCTAAAGTGTAATAAATAAATATTGTCAACTAAGGTCACAAATAATTTAAACTCCTCAGAATGGTTCTAGAATGATAATGATTATTACTGTTACGTTTTCTGTTAAATATGAATTACATGTTATGAAGTAGAAAGTTTACTCTTTAAGAATTCGTATTATGATATTTTTAATGAAGCTGAAACTGGTGCCTAGTTATCAGTAAACAGTTAATTCTTAAAAATTTTGTCTTGTCATTAAAAAAAAAACTGGACAAGTGCGAGTTGCACTCGCACTGAATAAATTCACGGATTCCGTACAAAAATATAAAAATAATACTTGTGATATTGTAACAACAATTGGTAGGATTTTCTTCACTTTTTTGGTAAGTTGAATTTTCGACACTAGGTTAAAAATAAATAACAAAGAAAAATATAAGTATTACATATTTTATATTATTAGCAATAAGCGAACAGGAACCAATTTGGGATCAAATTTAAAAAATTGGTTCCTCTTCGCTTATTTTTAAATTTTTTTAAAAAATTTTAATATATTTTTTCTGATCGGACTGTAAAAATATACTACTAAACCCATTTTTAGTTAATTAGATCAAATAATGTAGAAATAAGAAAAAAAATTTGTAATGAAAAAAAATCTTTTTAAATTTTTTTTAGATTTTTTAATATATTTTTTGTGATTAGGCTGTAAAAATATACTAATAAACCAATTTTCATCTCATTAGCTCAAAAAATGTGGAAATAAGAAAAGAAAATTGTAATGAAAAAAAAATTCTTTTTTAATTTTTTTTAGTTTTTTAAATATATTTTTTGTGATTAGACTGTAAAAATATACTAATAAACCAATTTTCAGCTCATTAGGTCAAAAAATGTGGAAATTAAAAAGAAAAATTATTTTTTTAATTTATTTTTTTAGATTTTTTAATATATTTTTTGTGATCAGACTGTAAAAATATACTAATAAACCAAATTTAAGCTCATTAGGTCAAAAAATGTGGAAATTAGAAAAAAAAATGTTTTATTTTTTTAGTTTTTCCTTGACAACGCTATGGCCATTATGACATAGCAAGTTCTCTATTGGCGATTCAAACAGCTAAACTAGCGCATCTGGTGGCCGACTTGGAACTGCCGCTGGTGTGACTCTGTGTATTACATTGGTATTACAATACGGTGAACTCCATGAGTTTTGACAGTTCGCTTAAATTGCTGTTACAAAAAGTTTAAAAGTAATTTCATAAGTGTGAATAAAAATTGAAATTTATAATGATAGATGAAAATAAATATGCACCTTCACAACAAAAGAGAAACTAAAAACGACACAATTTCTGCGTTTCTCAGTGCTCTACATTCAAAAATAATAAAAACCATCTTCACAGAATACAACTTAATATTTGAAGTCGCAAACAATTGAATTTAGCAAATAAAAACAGGGCCAAGTGAATGATAATATTATTTTTACAGCAATTATTTCAAACCTTTATGATTATATCACAAGTCTTAAATTTATACTCAAAGTTTCAGGTTATGTCTCTTTACAAGATATATATATACTTTTATTTTTTTTTAATTTCATATTCGTACAGGTGTACAGGGTTTGAGGTCCAATTTAAAAAAAAACTTGTGCTATCCCGAAATTTGCCCACACGGTTGTGTGATAAAATAATTATAGTTTACTTAAAACTGTGCGAGTATAAACTTACGACTGAGAATAAACGCAGAAATTATGTCGTTTTCAGTTATTCTTTTGTTGTGAACAGGCATATTTATTTTCATCTATAATTATAAATTTCAATTTTTATTCACACTTATGAAATAATTTTTAAAATTTTTGTAAAAACAATTTATGCAAACTGTCAAAACGCATGGAGTTTACCGTATTGTAATACACAGAGTCAAACCAGCGGCAGTTCCAAGTCGGCCACCAGATGCGCTAGTTTAGCTGTTTGAATCGCCAATATTTTTCCTGTAATATTCGCGTTAAAATACACCAGTATGCCAAATTTTAGCCCTCAATGTTGAATAGTTTAGAAGTTAAGGGGTAAGGGAATGGTCACTTTTTGTGCATTTTTGGACAAAAATCTTGTTATTTCCTTGACAACGCTATGGCCATCACCTCCAATCACGTTCTCTATAGTTTTCCTGTAATCTACATATAAAAATACGTATCTGTACCAAATTTGAGCTCTCTAGGTCAAATAGTTTAGCGGCTAGGGGGGGGGGCACGATTTGGCTACGGACACAAGAGTTTCACCAATAGTGTTCCGTCGGTACACCAAAGGTGTACGGAACCCTAATGAAGATTTTTCTACCGAAAATACTTTACGACTATTCCGAGCAGAAAATGCTAATTTTCTTTGTCGTTCAAGTCGACTATTCATGTAAAAAAAGGAAAACCTATGAATTGCGAAGCTATTTTTTAATTTATTATATTTTTACAGGCAGAGTACCTTCCCATGAAGATTTTTCTACCGAAAATACTTTGCGACTATTCCGGACTGAAAATTATGATTTTCTTTGACGTTCGAGTCGACTATTCATGTAAAAAAAGGAAAACCTATGAATTGCGAAGCTATTTTTAAATTTATTATATTTTTATAGGTAGAGTACCTTCCCATGAAGATTTTTCTACCGAAAATACTTTGCGACTACTCCGGACTGTAAATGCTGTTTTTCTTTGACGTTCAAGTCGACTATTCCTGTAAATACAAGAAAACTAATTCTTTGCAAAGGTTTTTAAATTTGTTAGATTTTTATAGGTTGAGTACTTTTTCATGATGATTTTTCTACCGAAAATACTTTACGACTATTCCGAGCAGAAAATGCTGATTTTCTTTGTCGTTCAAGTCGATTATTCTTGTAAAAAAAAGAAAACCTATTTATCGCAAAGCTACACTGAAAAAAATTTCTGGCACCCGTATACCAGAAATTGACTAGTTTGCCTGGTTTCGAGAGGCATCCACTAGGACAACCTAGTTAAAAGACTTAGGTAAAGCATAGTCAAAGTGACTAGAAAATTAATTAATGTGGACAAGAAAAATAGTCAAATTGACTAGAATGATCATTATAAGACACGTAAAACGTCTTTAGCTTGAGACGGCTGTTTGAAACACATAACGTGTCTTAAAATGTAGTGCTAAATGTGTGAGAAATTTGCAACGTTTTAAAATGAGACACATATCTGTTTCAAATATGTGGACTAAGATATCCTATGTGTTGCAAATGTGGGGACAAAACGTCTTAAAATGGAATACTTGATTTGGCAATGTACTTGCCGTCGGTACGTGAGCGCATCTTTTTCTCTTTTCGCACAGGCACAGAAACTCTTTAGTGTTTTAAATTTCATGAAAACTGTTTGAATTTACTCCTAATTTTTAAGTTCATGGGGTAAATGCGGACAGATTGTCATTATTAACTGAATTCACAAAAATTAAAAATCCAATTAAATTTGTCCTCTTCGTTGCATTTGTCCTGACTGACCCTAATTACCCTATAAACTTTTATTCGATAAAAAATACATCTTTTTCAGACAAAAAAATTTTTTTAAAATAGTAAATCTAATAATTCTAAGGTGATTAATTTTTTTTAATATAATAATAAGTATTTCACAAAATATTGTGTAGAAATTCTGTAATACATGTTTTAGTAAATTGTACTGAAATTTTGTAAGTAAATTGCTGTCATTGTTACCTAGAATCTTACACAAGGATTTTCCAAATATACCTACAAAATTTTTTGAAAAACTTTTTCAACATCTAAATTTTAAGTACTTCTTGTTAAAAATTACATCCCTGACATGAAAACTATTCTATTAATAATAATATTATTAATATTAATAATATATAAAGTATAAATTTTAGAAAAATGTATAAAAATAATTGTTATTTATATTTTTCAGAAAAAGTGCAAATTTTGTAAGTTTTAAATTGTTAAAGTTTTACCCCGCGTGGAAAAAGAACTATGGGCAAAAGATAGCAAAATCTGCCAAACATGGGCACAGATTTTTACCATAATTGATAAGTTTTCAGCCATGTTTTGATGTTTTAAGTATGGGCAAAACCAAGCGAACCATTGCTTTTATACGATTACCATATTTCATTACTTTGGAAAAAAATGGTTAAGTACAGGTGAAAAAAAAATTTTCATTTTTCTGTTTTCGAACTTTGGCAAAACAAGGGGAAAATATAGGTGCAAAAAATTTAAATTTTATAATTTATAGATAAAAAAAATTTGCGATTTTGAACTTTACAGGAAACATGGGGAAAATATAGGAGCAAAAAATTTTAATGTTTTCTTTTTTTAGAGTACATAATTTGCAATTTTGAATTATGTCCAAAACATTGGTAAAGTATGGGTGAAAAAAATCATCATTTTTCTTCTTTTATAATAATAAAATTTGCAATGTTGAATTATGGCCAAAACATTAGGAAAAATATGGGTGCAAAAAATCATAAGTTTTCTCCTTTTAAAGTAAAAAAATTTGCAATTTTTGACTTTAGCTAAAACATGAGGAAACTATAGGTGCAAAAATTTTAATTTTTTCATTTTTTAGACTAAAAAAATTTGCAATTTTGAATTATGGCCGAAACATGGGGAAAGTATGGGTGAAAGATTTAGAATTTTTATTTTTTTAGAATAAAAAATTTCCGGAAATTAATTAAGTTTGGTTTAATTAGAAACTTTTAATCTCGAATAATTAAATCAAATTGACACACAAAAAATGGATTTATGTTTATGAGAAAAAAAATTATCAAATATTAAATATACTTTTTTATTAATAAAGATTCGAAAAATGAAGGGTTAGATTGTCTCGCTTATTTGCGGAAGAAAAAATCTTCGGGAATTTCCTGGTGTAATTGTGTAGAATTTTAATTTGTAGGGTTTATTTGCGTAGAATCGCTACCACCCCCGAATAAGGGGGGGTGTATTATTGTTTTTATTGTTTATTAATATTGTTATTTTCTATTTTAATTATTACAAATTTATTTATTTATAAAGTATTTAGTATATTAATCATTATTATAATTATTATTTACAGTAAAAAAATTGTTATTTAATGTTAATTTATATTCTATTAAAAATATATTTATTCTTATTAATATGTAATTTAATCACAATTAATTCAATTAAATGAACAATTAAGAGGATCATAAATAGGTAGTAAAATAAATAAAAATTATTCATATTGAATAATTATTTCTATTATTTTGAATATTATTATTTTTGCTTCCTCGTGAGAAAGCTTTGTAGTCGTTTAATTTACAAAATTTTTAAAAATCCTTTTGACAAATTTTCTTCTATATGGGACTATGTTATATAAGACCCTGAACAATTGTCCGGATGTATGTATGTGTGTGGATCCCGTTTTTTGTGAACACGATAACTCGAAGAGGTGTCAACGAATTCGGCTGAAAATTGCTAGGAATATTTATCATAAAAATATCTCGAAATGGATTGATGGACATTAAAAAATCTATTTAAAAAATTTTTTTTTTTACTTTTTTCAAAAAAATGACAATTAAAGCAAAAAATTACCTTTTTTGATCAAAAATGTAGTTCTTTCATCAAAATTATATTCTAGTACAATAAGATTTTACTCATTTTTTCAATAATCTTATCCGTTGCATTAAAACGGATCGATTGGTGTATATAAAGTATATATTTTATTTGAATTTATAGAATTAAACATAATTAGAACCAAAAATTCGCACTTTTATTAGAAATTTATTTCCTTCTTAAAAATTATGTTGCTTTATAATAAAATGTTAATCTAGACTTAAAAACAAACTAAAAATGTTCATTTCATCAAGACGAATCGATTGATGTATAAAAAGAATATATTTTATTAGCATTAATAGAATTAAATAAAATGAAAAAATTCACTTTAAAGCAAATTTTTTGCTTATCGTAAAGAGGAAGCAAAATGTTCATGTAATATAAATATTTTATAAATATTTTATTTTAAAAGGTTAATAATTACTTTAATTAATTAATTATTCAATTAAAATCTATAAAAATGAAAAAATAATTTTGACTACGATTATTTAATTGTGTTTTATTTATTTTATTATTTACATTGAATCATTAATTATTTATTAATAGTATTTATATTGCATATTACTATTTTTTTATATATAATTTATTTATTTATAAAATTTGTTATTATTTAATTTTTCAAAATAAATAATAATAATAATAAACGTTCAATTTTTTTTTCATTTTTTATTGTAATAATTAGTAATACGTTATTTAAAAATTTTAATCAATTTTAAATATCCCGCCGGAAAAATGGTTTTCCGAACTCGGAAAATTGAGGTGTGAACAGTCAAATGTTTGTGCATGCATGCATCATGCAGATTCATTGATCGTGTGACTGTACCCTAACGCGCGACTCAATTCATTGGCGCGAAACTTCGGAATTTTTAAAAGTTCCTATAAAAGTTGAATTCGTTCACAATTAAAGGCCAACGCAGAATAGAATTTTTAACTGGAACCGCAATCGTAAGCGTAACCGTAAGAATGAGTTAAAGAAGGATAAACAATATACCTATTCTTCTTTAACTCATTCTTACGGTTACGCTTACGATTGCGGTTCCGGTTAAAGATTCTATTCTGCGTTGGCCTTAAGGGTATAGAAACCCAACCCATCGACGAGATCCTCTTCGAATAGAAATTCGGTGCCAACGTCGAATCAATTAATTTATAAATTTTTATAGCGAAACTCCAAGAAAAATACAGGAATGAAAAGCAAAAAGGCAAAAGAACAAAAGTCGAACAGTTTGGATTTTACAAAAAAAGATTTATTTACTCTACTTTAAACTGAATTAGCGTATAAGTACAAAGTTCGTGCAACCGTTCGCGACAAGTCCCAAATTCGTTCTGTTCAAACTGGCCGCCCAAGCGGGCCCCGGTACTTCTGCTTTTTGTGCCCTAGGTATGCGCGCGCAATTTAGGTATTATTACTAGAAATATTTTAAAAAAAGTAATTAAAACTTAAACATGTTACAATAATTAAAATTAGATCACTATTAAATTTATAAGGATATTAGTTTTCGTTTCTTCATCTCTATTTTTGTCCCTATTGCTATCTCTATCTCTCGTTGAATTAAAATGCCCTGCCGGAAGAATGGACTGAAAAGGTACTGAAATTATTGTACTGGCCTCAGTACAATTTCAGTCTGATTTTTTTTAAATGTTTCGGTAGACATTTTTAAAGTCCTTTAACAATAGTTTAAAATGTAGGTTATGTCAACAAACCATTTTTAACAGTCTGGAAGTGAAAATAAAAAAGGTTAACAAAATTTTCAATGAAATTCCCGTTAAGGTTATGTTATTCAGTGGTCACGTGCCCCATTTACTTTACTATGGAAAAACTTCCCACTGAATAACATGACTTTAATGTTTTAAACTTATATTGCAACCCCTGCTTTAACAATAGACCCGAAAGCCTATTGTTGTATGGGATTATAATTTTATGGCTTAAAAAGTTTACAATTTTAATAATTCAATTTTTAAAACAAAAGAATTTAAATCTGTAAAGCTTTATGATTACAAATATCTCAAATTCATTATAAAAAATTATTATTTAAAAAAGTTATGAACTATCTCGCAAACCCTAATTGTTACGTAAAAACAGATATTATTTTTGAATTTTGATTCACATAAACATTTAGCATATATTATAATTACTTGTAAAGAATCTGAGTTCATGAAAAACAAATAAAATGTTGAAATATAAATAAAAATTATTTTTAACATCAACAAAGAAATATTCGTCCTTCAACTTAATGATGGTTAAGTCATAAACACCACCTATAGCGACCCTTTTGCAGGTAATTTTTCCCAGTACAAATTCAGTGCTAAAACGCAGCAAATTTTGACTGAAATAGACTGAGCTCTCAGTACTAATTCCCCAGTACAATTTCAGTCTATTCTTCCGGCAGGGTGTAAAAGGACCTTTTTGTATTTCCTTTAAGAAATCTCTCGCTATCAACACTCATATACATCGTACTTACATAACAATCGTTTAATTCAATTATCATTCTTAACCTAAAATTTCTAAAAGTTTATTATATTTAATTATAAAGTTGATTAATCTATACATTTACATGAAAACAGTCGTTGTTGCAAAAATGTTTATGATTTATAAAGGATTACATTTGTTAAGTTTGTTTTACTAATGTTGAGTTATATATTGAAAAAGCAATGATCAATTATTAGATTTAAATTAATTAAGGATGTTAGATGTTAATTCAAAAGTTCAATTTTAAAATTGATGTAGTTTCATCATCAAGTTTCAATTTAATAATCGCTTGGATAGGTTGCAATTCTCTTCCTTGACATTTTATAGTTTTTTTTACGTGACTCTTTTTAGCAAAAAAAAGGTTAATTTCAATTTTATGAGATCCAGATGTTTAGGCTTTTGTTTGTAAAAAGGGCGATACGAGATTGACCATTGCTATGTTATTTTTAGTTTTATTACTTTTACTGCAGGGTTTGGGTTTTTACTCTATTTATTGCCTTCTGATTTGAATTTCTATAAAGTCATAAAGGGATTTGCAACCCACCGATTTCATACCATTCCTTCTAACTTGCCTAAAATAACAAATTCGAGAGATGAGATAAAAGAAAATTGGTTTTCTCACATTTTCTATCTGATTTAGTTTTTGTAAGAAAAAACGAAGAGAGAAAAGTCATATTGTAATATATATATATATATATATATATATATATATATATATATATATTCATTTGCTTCTTTTAGTCAAATTGTCCAACGCGCAACTGTTTGCCAATCATATTATTTAATTAGTTTAATTTATCAATATTATATACCCAAAACATTTATTATATAAAAGTCAAACATTACACAAGTCGAAGTTGTTATTATTATAGTTATTTTTGGGACTACTCTGAAGTGCATTACGAAAGAACTCCAGAGCAGAACTGATTTCGTGAGGGATCATTTAGTTTAGCCCTTGGTCCATGGCAGAATCTTTGTGCATGCTCAGCATAGAGCTTGCAAAGTCTATGGTGTATTCGGTATCACTACACTAACACTGCACTGCACTAATAAACAAATAAACATACTCTATATATTCAAAACATATATCAACAACAAGTGAACATAACTATTTTGCATTCATACTAATTATATAGTTATTAATCATTTACATCATACTTACAATTATATAATTAATAAATAGAGTTCGTCGCATAACAAAAGTCTATGTGTACGTGACTTCGAAGCCATTTCTGTCCTATGGAAAAGGACACTTGAGATATTTTTTATATTCTTTCAAGGGTTTTCGGTTTTATGACTCTTAAAGAAACTAGAGATTACATTTTCTTTCGCTATTTTCCACTTGATTTATGACAATTCTAAGAAATGTTATTTTCAAATATATAATCTGAATTTGGAAACTATTAAATCGTAAAGTATTATATTTTACAATAGTAAAGCTTTCTTGTTTAGTCTCGTCAATATTTGTCTAACGTCGTGAGAAAATTCTAAAATAATTGAGTTTTTTTATTCATGATATTATACTTTCGCGCTTCGATAACTCGCTAATCGATATATCGAAAAGTTAACGAGCGAGATGACACAAATTAAGAAAAACTTATTTACAATTGATTCCTTATAATAAACGTTCAATTTTTTTTCATTTTTCATTGTAATAATTAGTAATACGTTATTTTAAAATTTTAATCAATTTTAAATATCCCGCCGGAAAAATGGTTTTCCGAACTCGGAAAATTGAGGTGTGAACAGTCAAATGTTTGTGCATGCACTGTAAAAAATCCTAAGAATATTACCCACATTAAATGTGGCTATTTTACAGACAAGGGGAAAAGTGCCGCATTCAATGTGGCAACATAACCTTATTTAAAGCGTCACTTTTCCCCTAGTCTGTGTAATATCCTTAGGATTTTTTACAGTGTGCATGCATCATGCAGATTCATTGATCGTGTGACTGTACCCTTACACAGCATTTGACC
Source organism: Leptopilina myrica (nomen nudum) (assembly GCA_032872475.1). Classification (NCBI taxonomy): domain Eukaryota; kingdom Metazoa; phylum Arthropoda; class Insecta; order Hymenoptera; family Figitidae; genus Leptopilina; species Leptopilina myrica (nomen nudum). Next base: position 14,432,390 of record CM065467.1, read on the forward strand.
GGTGGCGCATTTGGCAACTTACCTATCTATGCCTTTAACTCTTTACATGCACGACATGCACACACCTCTACAGAGGTGAGGTTATGTAGATAATGAAGTTTACAAAAATGATGGATGTGTCAATCAAATATAATTAATCATTTAAAGTCTACTTGTTGTCCATTTTATGTGTGAACAAAGAACTCGAATAGAATGAAATTTAATGATAAAGATCTTACTGAGGCTAGTTTTGGCCAAGCAACCCTTGAGGGTCGATTAAATCATAAACGTGCTCATAAATCAGGTACATATATCTATAAAAATTCGAAAAAACATTTAACTTTTCCTTTCTTCTTTCATTACCTAAATTTTTGATCATTTGCCAAAATTTATTTTTACTTTCACAATTTACACTCGTGTCTACAGTAAATTTTCGTCTTTCCCTTTAAAACAACATAGGCAAATTTTCTCTTGAAACATTAATTCACATTATTATTTTAATCATAAAAAAATTCAATTTTACTTTTCTATTCAATTGACTGAATTTTTAATTTAAATAAATATTCATATTCGCATGTTTACTATGTGAAAAGAAAATAATTAACAGGACAATCTTATTTTTGCAGCATTTAAAGAAAGATGGTTCAAATTAAAATGCAATTTACTGTTTTTCTTCAATATAAATGACCTGGGTCAAATTGATAGGCGACAACCAGCTGGTGTGATAATTTTAGAAAATTGTAGTATTAATTTAGATACTTCTAGTGAAAGTGCCTTTGCCTTTTGCATATCGTTTCGAGATGAGCATGACAAGAGGCACATATTGAGCGGACCATCTGAGGAAAAAGTCGAGGAATGGATAAATTCATTGCGACAAGCTAGTTATGAATTTTGGCGATCGAAATTGATTACCCTTCAAGAAAGACTGCTAAATAAAACAGGAAAAGATCCACTTCTTATGTATCCGAGAAATCAAGGAGTAGTGAGGGATGAGGCTTGGAATAATAAAGCAAGTTTTCGCTCACACGTTCGTTCCTTCACCTCATCGGTTGCTACGTCCTCGACAATTAATACATTAACACGAGAAGCAAATCTCATTGATTTAACATGAACTTTTTTACTAAATTCATTTTAATTATAAATTTCGATAAAGTTCTGTCTATTCTTCGAAATACTCTTTAAAAGAATTTCCAGATTTTAGCACTTTAATTTATAGTAAGTTCTTCTTTTGTCTTAGTGAAAATATCTTTGTCTGTGACCGAAAAGATTATGTTTATTGTTTTATTTATTTTACTATTTAATTTTTCAAATATGCGTTTGCTTGCGAACGGTAATTTTAAGGAATGATAGAATATTTACATGGATCTTGAGTGATTTATATTTTGTCAAGTATTTTAATACCAAATACTCTGTCTCTCTATTTACCAGGCGAGTTATAAAAAAATATATTGTTATTGTAATCTTACTGGTAAATATAAATATATTTTTTTAATTCCGAATTACTAGTATTTACTTTTTAATCATTTCGTTTAAATCATTTAAATTCTGAAAATTCATCTGATTTTCCTACTAAAACCTATTTGGCTACTTTCATAGATTGCTGATATACTAAAAGCTAATAATTGAAATAGAAAAAATTATTCTTATTAATCCTTATAACTTAAAAAAATTTTAATGAAATGCTTTGAAACGATTTAATTTGTTTTAAATAACTTTAATAAACTTTTTTGGAAGAATTCAATTATTTTTAATTCAAATAATGAAATTCGTTGCTGAAATTCAATTATAGTTCCAATTATCTACAGCTTAAATAGAATTTCACAACAGATTTCAATTATTTAAAAATGAAATATGTTAATAAAATTCTTTGCAAAAACTGCAATTATTTTCATACATGTACTATGGATAGTAGAATTTTTACAGATATTCAATTATTTTTAGAAATTTTAACAAAACTTATTGTAAAATTCGATTATTTTCATAAATAATTAATTTTCATAATAAGAATTCAATTATTTTCAATAGTAATAAAATTCGTCGTAGAAATTCAATTATTTAAAAAATTTCAGTATTTTCAAAAATTTTATTAAAATTCATGAACGAATTGAAATTCTCTTTATAAATTGCTCTCAATTCAATGATTTCAATATCCACTTTACTATTGTATTAAAAATTTCCCAAAAGAATTAAATTATTTTTTTAAAAAATGTTGTTAAAATCCTACACGAATATTAAATTCTTTTCAATAATTTAATTATTTTCATAAAGAAGAAAATGATTCTTAGATATTCAATTATTTTGAAAATTAAAAAAAAATTTCATAAAGATTTTAATTTTCTTTATAAATGCAAAATTCAATTATTTTCACAAATTTTGATAAAATAAATGTCAAAATTTCAATTAGGTATTTTCAAAAATTGCTTTAATAAAAATTTTAAATAATTTTTTTTTAATTTTTCAAGAAATCACAAAGCTGTAAATTTTAGTGTAAGAATTAAATTTTTAAAATATTTTACATTGAAATTATTCTAAATATTAATTCCCGTGGAAAAATATGTATTTAAAAAAATTATTCCAGTTTTTAATATTTTATCTTACAAATTATGAAACAAATAGACATTTCAAAAATTGCAATTAAAAGTTTTTGAAGTTAATTAAACTCCCGTAATAAATATTTTAAAAAGAATAGTTGAATGTACAATTTATTTAAGATTTTGTCAAATTTAATTGAAATAAATTTTTATTTCAGGTTTAAAATCTTTAAAAACATATTAAATTAGGAATATTTAATTAGTTTAATGAAGTTGAAAAGTAAAATTCGTAAAATTACAAAAAGGAGGAAATTTTTCGGTAATATTCTCGTTGTCATTGAAATTTACCTGTTTAACATAACCTCACTTCGTTTCTTTATAATATATGATAGTTACCGCGGTGACGTAGATCGACAGCTGGCTCCCATTTTCGGTATTTTTACAACATTCGGATTAAAAAAAACATCGTCGAGGAGAGTGAAGAACACAACATGTGTATTATAATTCTAAGTGTTCTTTGACATTTTATTCGATTGTAAAATTAAAAAGAAGAGATTTTAAAATATGGTCTGATCCTGTGAAGGAAGGGAAGCAGACGAAAAATGAGTAGGATCCCGAAAATGCCTTGTCCAGGAGGTGGACTCTATGTCCTCGAGGGTGAGGTTGGCCTCCTGGTGACAGCAATGCGACGTGGTGTTCGATGGTCGTCACATTCTCATCAGGTTTGGAAACCAAAATTTTCCCCGAAAAATTTCATAATTCTTGATTGCGAGAAACCTTGAGGAACTGTCACACAGCGTATCTTCTGCCACGTGTGACAGGAAACGCATTAATTTCAATATTCAATGTCCGGCTATTTGTTTTAACGACTTACTGTAATTAATATTATTTCATAATGTCGAATTTATGAACAAATTTTACGATAGTGAACTGTATTCATGTCGACAATATGTTCCTTCATTCGCTTTAATCAAATCAAATTTTAGACATTCTTGTAAAATATTCCTCGAACATTATTTTTACAAGAAACATTAATAGAAATTTGTTAATTAATTTGAAATTGCTATTAAATATTAGCATAATATTGTTAATTTTTGTAGATCAAATAGATGTAGAATAAATCGTTCCTGTTTGTAAATAGAATTTGTTAATGGAAAATTCTATTTACAATGGAATTCAATTCTCTTAGAATGTAAAAGATATTATGTAAAAGGTATTAATTGGTTGAAAATTCAAATACATTGTTGATAAATAATTATCTTATCTTCGAGCAAGAATCATTAATTTGTTATCTACTCTGTATGTTTGTAATTGTTTGCTGGTACACAATTGTTTAATTTTTTTATTTTTCAGGATGAGGATCAAGATGTTTTGATGAAGGGATTGTCCTCGTTGAAGGAAGCTTTAAATGAGGCAAAAGATATTTCGCAATTGGAACCAGCTGTTTTTATGGCACCCTTTCTTGAAATTATAAGATCTGAAGAAACAACTGGACCAGTTACTAGTCTTGCTTTATCCGCCGTTAATAAAATTATTTCCTATGGACTTATTGGTAAATATATTTTAATAAATTTTTAAGAATCTAGTAATGACCAGCAACTATTTACGTGCTAAAGCGAACGGTTAACTTCTTACATACTATTTTAAATAAAAAATTATCGATTTAAAAAAAAGAATTTACAAATTTTTAATCCAAATTTTTCATTTCATAAATATAAAGTGTGAATTGGAATATCAAAAGTTTTAAAATTCTTTTTACAATGTTCAATTATGTTCAAAATTTAAAGAAAAATTTTTGTCAAAATTGCAATTATCTATATAAATACCAAAATTCTTCTCAAAAATTCAACTATTTTCCAAAATTTTCCTCATTTCAATGATTTTCTACGTCTACTATTTTAATAAACTTCTTAAAAGAATTCAATTATTTAAAAAAAATTAATAAAATTGTACTAAAACATTTAACTATTTTCATAAGTAATAAAAATTGCACATAAATTCAATTATTAAGAAATTGTTTATAAATTTCATCCCAATAATTAAATTAATTTCATAAATAATAATTTTTTTAATGAATTTAATTATTTTTATAAATAATAAAATTGTTTTAGAAATTCAATTATTTTCACAAATACTAAAGCTCAACGCAGAATTTTAATTATTTTTAGTACAATTTTAATCAAATTCCTCCAAGAATATAATTGTTTTTAAAAATTTGATTAAAATTCTTCAAAAGAATTCAATTATTTAAAAATTTGTTGATAATATTCTTTATAAAAATTAAGATTTAAAAAAATTTATCAACTATTGGAATTTTTCCAAATTCTTAGATAATTTACTATATTTTCGTAATGAAATTTTCCTGAACGTATAAAGAGAATTTTTCCAAAATATTGGTATTTTTTCTACATTATTTCTGTTATTATCACTTAATTGAAAATAGAGTGATCTGTAAATTCTGATTAATTTCAGATCCGGAGCACCCAGCGATTGCTCCTTGCGTGGAAGCTGTGGCAGATGCTGTTACCCACGCAAGATTTGTGGGTACAGATGCATCTGGAGATGGTGTTGTACTCATGAGAATTCTCCAAGTTCTTCGAGCACTTATGCTTTCTTCTTCGGGCGATCATCTTTCTAATGAGAGCATTTGTGAAATTATGCTCAGTTGTTTTCGAATATGTTTCGAATCACGTCTCAGCGGTAAAAACAATGCCTTTCTCGACAAATTTCTTCTTTTTCCTTTTGCCGTATACTTAAAAAAAATATTTATTTTTCCAGAGTTATTGAGACGAACAGCTGAGCACTGCTTGAGAGATATGGTTCAACATTTATTCACAAGATTGCCACATTTTATCGACGATTCGAGAGGTCTCCTAAATATGAAGGTAAATTAATTCCTTTTCACAATTTTCACAGGCCAGGGAAATCAGGGAAAATTTACGGAAAAGTAATAATTGGTTAAGAAAATTAGGGAAAAGTTGGGAATTTTTATACATATTAGAATTCAAAAGAAAATTCTGAATTTTGGTGTCTTTTTTTGTTTGTCTCATAAACTATGAAAGTGGTAAAAATTCTAATAGAAAACCATCAAACTTTTTTTTCTATTTATTCTTTAATATCTTAAGAATTCAATAAACAAACCTAAGAAAAATAAAAAGTAAAATTATAAAAGATATAATCTTCTATAAAGTGTCCATCAGTTTTTGTGTCGCTGGTCAAATCAAAATGGTTTTATAAAAAAAACATTAAAAAACCGCTGCCAAGTTATAAATTTTTGTTATAATTTTGGTACTCATTTTATTCGTTTTCGTAAATCTTGTTGTGTTTATTTCATGAACACTTTGCTTCCTCATAGAGATGTTAATAACAATAAAGTATAATTTTTAAACAATTATTCTTAAGTGCTGTAATATTTTTTTCTCTTTATTTAATACTTTCACATGAAAAACTTTTTTTTTCACAACTTCTGTTTTTTAAAATATCAATAACTTCTTTATTTCTAATCGAAATAGCTTCAAAAATAGGTCAATCGAAGGGTTTTTTAATGCTCTACAAGTTGGTAACTATGGTTTTAATGTTATTTCTACATTTTTCAACAAAATTCTCAAAAAAGTCTTATTTTTCAAAATTTTTGATTTTTAAAATTTTAATATTAACTCTACAAAATCAGAGAAAAACATTTATAGGTGTCCTAACATTTTTTTAGAGTTATGGGCAAAAAACGTTTTTTTGAAAAATTAAAAATCAAAAAAATAAATAGTTAAACTTTATTAATCTATCTCAAAGTACTCTCATTTTATGTCCGCAGATGAGACCTAAAATTAAAAAAAAAATTCAGTCCAAAAGCTCTTTATAATTTGGAGATATTTATGAAAATGTGATGTTTACACGCACACACACACATACGGAATGATATTTTGTAAAAACGTCATTTTTGAACTCATGAGGTCAAATAACATAAAGATATGTTAAAAAATCGATCCTGAAAAATTTTGGTATTACAATACTTCCTCAGTATGAGGAAGCAAAACTTAGTGAAAAATTTGAAATAAGAGGCACAATTGAATTGTAATTCAAATTTTATGTGCGTAATTTTTATTTTTATTTTCAACTATATTTTAAGAAAAATAATTGTTGGTTACTTGTGAAACTGGTGTAGTACGAAAAATATGTCGCTGGTCAAATCATTAATTTCTCCAAAGTTTCTTATTTAATTTGCTCCAAAATTGGGGCACATATTACTTTAGATGTACTTAAAACTGTGCATGTGTTTTTATTTATTCTAATTCTTATTTAATTATTTTTTTTACGTGGATATTCAAATTGTCGCTCGTCAAATATGTTGCTTGGTCAAATCAATAGTTTTCCAATCAATCTGAAGTTTCGCATTTATTTGTTCCATGTTGTTTATCACGAAGTAACCAAAAATGTAATAAAAAGTGACAAAATGAAAGAAAATCAAAGAAAATAAAATAAAAAAGTTTATTTATTTTTTATTAAACGTTCATGAAACTGTTAGTGTTTTTTCAAGGTTATATTAAGATCCTCGATATTTTTTCAAAACAATTCAGCCAATCGAATAGTTAGAAAAGTTGATATTACTAATTCAAATAATTATACGTAAAAAATTTTCATTAATTTTTGTTTTTGTAATGTTGTCCTTATTAGTTGTATTAGACGTTTATTATATTTATTTTCATGTTTAATTATGTTTTTGTGATACTGAAAAATAACTTACTTAAGTGTAGGAGATAAAATGATTATGTATATCTTGTTACAGATTTAGATAACTTAACATTATTTTCTTTCCAAAAATTTATATTTTAAAATAGAAGGCAACCAAATAATGGTTGTACAGTAATAAAAATTAAATCTATTTTGGTCGAAGATTTAATACTAAAAATATCAAAATTGTGCACACAAAAAATTTTTTTTTTAAATTCAAATGTTAAAGTTTCCAGAGATTTGCCGATATATTTAATAGTATTTCAAAAATTTTAACGTAATTCTTCGAAAGAATTCAATTGTCTTGATAAATATCAAAAATCAACCCAGAAACTTCATTAGTTTTAGAAAATTTAATAAAATTCATTGCAAAATTAAATTATTTTCATACGAATAATTAAAATTCATCATAAGAATTAAATTGTTTTCAAAAGTAATACAATTTTTCATATAAATTTAATTATTTTTAAAAGTTGCATTTAATTCAATGACTTTCAATATCTACAATTTAAATAGAATTTTATAAAAGAAATCAATTATTTAAAAAAGTTTATTTTTTAAACTTTCCTCAAGATTCTTTGTAGAAGTTCAATTATTTTCAAGAATTTAAAAAAAAACTCTCTAAGAGTTCAATTATCTTTATAAACAGCAAAATTTTTCGCCACACGGAGAAAATTTGTTCCTTATATTTTACAGAATTTTTCAGTAAAGTTGGGATATAGTGGCATAACAGTAATTTTAAATATTTTTTAAATTATTTTTTTCAGGAATAATATTCAAAATTTAATGTCATGTCTTTATTCCTTACAAACTAGTACTGTAAAAGTTAAAACAAAATTGAAACTGAACGTTTAATAAAAATTAAATAAAATTTTAACGTTTCTTTTGAATACCTCCTTGATGGTCACTAAAGTTTCAGGAACAGTTCGGTAAAACTTTCTTGACTTGACTCGAGTATTAGTTTTCAGGAATAGTTCGGTAAAACTTCCTTGACTTGCCTGAATTGTTAGTTTTCAGGATTGAAATACTTTTTTAAATGCCCCGTAGTAAAAAAAATTTTGACATTAATAGTTAGTTGTTTTTAACTTATTTGTACTAATTGACTAATAATTAATAATTTCATTTATAGCAGAAACCGCTTTTGAAACGAAACTAAATAGAAAATTACTTTCGTTTTAGTTCTTAAATAATCCAAAAACAAAAGTATTTAAAACTATTAAGTTTCGTGCCAACTCGAAACAAAAGATTGAAAAACATAATAATGTAGTGACAATCACAGAAAAATTGTTTCCGCATACTTATCTAACTAGAGCATCATAAGTAATTAATGTAACTTACGTATCAAGCTAATGCAACTGACGTAATTAATATAACTTACGTAAAAAATTAAACGTACGTATTATTTACTTGCGTAAATAATCAAACGTAGGTAAGTTACGTAAATGATTAAATTTACATATGTCACGTAAGTAGAATAACTTTCGCAAGTTACGTAAATGATCAAATTTACGTTACTAATGCAAATGATTAAAATTGCATAACTTACGTAACTATAACACCTTATGCAATTAAAGGAACTTACGAAAGTTTGACCATTCACATAAGTTACTGTAGTTACGTTATTTAGTCTGGTTATGTAACTTTAGTAATTTCCTTTAATTATGTAAGTTACTATAGTTACGAAATTTACTCTGGTTGCGTAACTTACACTAATTACTTAAATTGCTCTAGTTACGTAAGTCAGGGAAAATAATTTTTTGTGTTTGACACTAAATAATTATGTTGTTTAATCTTTTGTTTCGAGTTGTCACGAAACTTAATTCAAGCAGTTAATTCAGTTTCAAGTTGACACTAAACTAATATTTAGACGTTGATTTAGTTTCGAGTCAAGCCGAAACTAAATACACTTTATTAGTTTAGTTTCTTGTCGACTTGAAACTAATAAAGTCACTTTGTTAATTTAGTTTCGTGCCATCTCAAAAACTAAAACGAAACTAAACTTTCGAGACGGTCACTGATTTATAGTAACAATAACACTAAAATTGATTATTTTAATCTTTTTTGTTAAAAATTTGGGAATAATAATTTAAATATTTTTCTTTATAACAATAAAAACATAATTTAAAACTATTTCATAAATTGACCATAATTATAGTTAGAAATTATTCAGTAACATGAATTTAATATGGATGATTCTTTTATTTTATACAACTATTGTTTATTAATTTGAATCTTTCTCACAAGCGGTGAAATCAAATTGAGATTCATATATAAGGACAGTTGAAACTTTCTGAAGCAATAATGTAAAGCGTGCGATGTATGTATTAATGTATGCGTTTAGAATGTACTGTAGGCAGGTGTAATGAATAAGTATTTGTTCGTGAATAATTGTAGGGGGTTTAGGTAGTGATTAAATTAGGTAAAATGAGATTTACGTCAGTATTACTATAGAACTACTGGAATGACATTATTTTATATTTTTTATTCTTCAAGTTTTACCAAACTATTCAGTAATTAAATGAATATAAATTTTACCGAACATTGTACCTTACGTTTTACCGAACTTTTAATAAAACTAAGTATAGTGTACATTTACCCTACGTTTTACCGAACTGTAAGTGAACGGCTAATACATGTACCATAAGATTTATTCTTTTAACATTATTTTTCAATGCAATTGCTTTTACAGTCCTGTTCCTTAAAACTTACAGTTTTGACACTTCATCCCAGTTTTACCGAACAAAGTTCGGTAAAATTTCAGGAATAAATTTTCTCCGTTTGTATACTACAGTAGAGACTCCATTATCCGGACCCCTATTATTCGGATATTCGATTATCCGGATAAATTTGTAATTAAAAAATTTTTTTTAAATATAAAGTTTATAAGGTCTCAAGTCGTTAACTTCTATTTTAAATCCCAACTCAATTCAAAAACGTGAATTTTTACACGAAATGTTGCGTTTTAAAGTGTTTTAATTATTTTCAGAAAATGTTTATGTAAATATTTTGAAATATTTCTATCTAAATATTTATTAATGTTGACTTTAAAAGTTTTTGTTTGTTTCAGTCTTGTTTTAATACATATGCAAATAAATACGTAAAATTATGAATCAAAAATTTGTTTAATTCGTACTTTACTCGATTATCCGGATAAGTGCCTGCATTCATTAGTCCGGATAATGGAGTCTCTACTGTATTTGAATAGAATTTCTCAAAAGAATTCAATTATTTTTAAGAAAATAATAAAAAAATATCTCATTAATTTAATTATTTTAAATAGAGTTTGCATAAACTTTTACGAAAAAATCAATTGCTTAAAAGTTTAGTATAAAATTCCTTTGAATAATTTAATTATTTTTATAAATACTAAAACTCATCACAGAATTTTAATTATTTTCACTATAATTTTAATTAAATTACTTAATAGAATTCAATAATTCTGAAAAGTTCTATTAAAATTCATGGAGAAAATTTAATTATTTACACATTTTGTGTCGATAATTTTCTTCATAATAATTTAATTTTAATTAACTTTCAATTTTTATTCAATGAATTATTTAGTTTTGTATTTAAATTAAAAAATTGATTTCTGTTAAAATTTTGTATAAAGGGTAATTAAATTTTGGAAAAGTTACAAATAATTGCAATTTTTAGAAATAATTAAATTTTGAGAAGATTTCAAATCATATCCTTGAAAACACAGGCCTGAAAATTTTGGCTTAGTTCTGTTACAGAAAAAGTGGAAGGTGATTCTTATAGCTTTTTTGACGTAGAATACGAATCCGACTTCCAAAATAGCCCATCACGTCAGAAAAATAGCTATTTTTGGTCACTTTTCGGAATTTTTTTTTGGTTAACCAAAATTATTTTTTTCAATTTGCAAAATTGTATCGTATAGTACTATGTATAAGCTTTAAACTCCATTTTTCAAAATTGCTTTACGATTTTTTTTAAAAAGTTACATAGATGTGAAATTTTTCATTTAGGCAAATGTGGGTATAAGAAAAATTCAAAACGTCATTTTGATTGCATTCACTAATAATTTTATAAATTGCCCGTTATTTCTTAAACTAACCAGTAAGGGTAAGATATAGCAGTGGTCCTAATTTTTAAAAACCAAAAAACATTTTAATTAAATATGTAACTTTTTAATTTTTAAAAAGTTGACGTAAAATTTTTATTATCCTTTCTACTCTTTTATCCAATTTTGTAAAAATGTTTAGATCCTTCGTCCCTACTTCGATCTTACATATTTTATGGACGTCCTCTTTATTACTAACCCGTTTTTATAATTATACTTATATCAGCCTTCCTAGTTTTAAAAACTTACACTTGAACTGAAAAAAATATATTTATGGTACTGCCATAAATGTAGCCAATTCTGACATATTATATTGGTAGATATGATACTGCCATACAGTATTGCTGTTTTAGCCATACGCAGTGTAGAACAGCAATATGTATTTAAGAGACATTAATATGTATGCGGAGAACACGAATACTGTATTTTAAGAACAGCAATACATCCTAACCATACTTGTATGTCCAAATTAACATTATCATTTTTTTCAGTGCGCCTAAATAAAAAAAGATTTTGAAATCTACATAACTTTTTTAAAAAAAATTCTAAAGCCATTTTGAAAAATGGGTATTAGAGCTTAGCCATAATACTATACGATGCAATTTTCGCAAATTGAAAAAAAAAATTAGCTAACCAAACAAAATTCCGAAAAATGACCGAAAATAGCCATTTTTGGACATTTAAGGCAGTTACAAGAAATCCTGACGTGATAAGCTATTTTGGAAGTCGGATTCGTATTCTACGTCAAAAAAGCTATAAGAATCACCTTCCACTTTTTCTGTAACAGAACTAAGCCAAAATTTGCAGGCCTGTGAAATCTGTTATTCATAATTTTTATTAAAAATTTTCTGTGGAGCTAATTTTTATAAAAAATTTTAATGGATACACGGAAAAACTTTTTTCAAGAGTTATTGAGAAACTTATTCAACAACTCAGGATACGAAAATAAATTAATACTTCTTTTATAAAAGTTCAATATTCATTAAAGAATTTTCAGGTGTTTTTCTAATGGCTTGGAAATAATTGTTTTTGACGCTGCGACTAAATACTTCAGTGACTGCGCGCTGAAAAAGTCTTGAACTATTTAAGAAAGAAGACGTAGCGTAACCAACAGGTATACAACGCCTGTTGGCTTTAAGCGCTTTAAATATGATCTAAAGCTATAATATCGTAACGCGTCCACAGCCGAGTGGCATAAGACGGAGAGATCATTTTCAAAATCAGGTCTCAAGTTCGACTACTCACGCGGGCAAATTTTTTTCGTTAATTTCACATTTTTCGATTCTTAAACCAGTTCAGGACTTTTTCAAGAAAATTCAACAAGTATAGTCCAGAAATTTACTACAGTTATCCCCGAACAGCTTAAAATAATATTTCAATCTACGGATTTGTAGCATTTATTGAATTAGTTTCATATCCTGAGTTCTTGAATAATTTTCTAAATAACTCTTGAAAAAAGTTTTTCCGTGTATTTTTTGAATTTATTTGCAGTTTTTATTTTCTAATATATATTTGAGAAGCAATTTTGCAAAAGATGAAGAATCCATTTTCCAAAAAAATTGAGATAATACATATTCAAAATATAAAAATCCTTAGAAATCGATTTATTAAAGAAAAAAATTTATTACACGGAGAAAATTTATTCCTGAAAATTTACTGAACTTTGTTCGGTAAAACTGGGATGAAGTGTCAAAACTGTAAGTTTTAAGGAACAGGACTGTAAAAGCAATTGCATTGAAAAATAATGTAAAAAGAATAAATCTTATGGTACATGTATTAGCCGTTCACTTACAGTTCGGTAAAACGTAGGGTAAATGTACACTATACTTAGTTTTATTGAAAGTTCGGTAAAACGTAAGGCACAGTGTTCGGTGAAACTTATATTTATTGAAAGTTCAGTAAAACGTAAGGTACAATGTTCGGTAAAATTTATATTCATTGAATTACAGAATAGTTCGGTAAAACTTGAAGAATAAAAAATAAAAAATAATGTCATTGCAGTAGTTCTACAGTAATACTGCCGTAAATCTTATTTTACCTACTTTAATCACTACCTAAACCCCCTACAATCATTCACGAACAAATACCTATTCATTACACCTGCCTACAGTACATTCTAAACGCATACATTAATACATACATCGCACGCTTTACATTATTGCTTCAGAAACTTTCAACTGTCCTTATATATGAATCTGAATTTTATTTCACCGCTTGTGAGAAAGATTCAAATTAATAAACAATAGTTGTATAAAATAAAAGAATCATCCATATTAAATCCACGTTACTGAATAATTTCTAACTATATTTAAGGTCAATTTATGAAATAGTTTCAAATTATATTTTTATTGTTATAAAGAAAAATGTTTAAATTTGTATTTTATGTAATAAAACAATAGTTTATTAAAATTCGTATTATTTCCAAATTTTCATCAAAAAAGATTAAAATAATCTATCTAGTGTCAAATACAAAAAATTATTTTCCCTGACTGACGTAACTAGAGCAACTTAAGTAATTAATGTAAGTTACGCCACCAGAGTAAAATTTCGTAACTATAGTAACTTATATAATTAAAGAAAAATACTATAATTACATAACCAGACTAAATAACGTAACTATAGTAAATTATGTAAATGGTCAAACCTATGTAAGTTTTTTTTTAATTGCATAAGGTGTTATAGTTACGTAAGTTATGCAACTTTGATCATTTGTATAAGTTACATAAGTTTCATCATTTACGTAACTTGCGTAAGTTATTCTAGTTACGTGACTTATGTAAGTTTGATCTTTGACGTAAATTACACACGTAAGTTACGTAAAATTGATTATTTACGTAAGTTACGTAAAATTTATAAATTACGTAAGTTATTGTAGTTACGTAACTTACGTAAGTTGTACCGTTTACGTAGCTTACGTAAGATGTACTGTTTACGTAAGTTACGCAAGTTGTACCATTTACGTAAGTTACGCAAGTTGTACCATTTACGTAAGTTACGCAAGTTGTACCATTTACGTAAGTTACGCAAGTTGTATCCTTGGAGTAAGTTACTGTAGTTACGTTATTTACTCTGGATACGTAACATACGTAACTTACTGTAATTATGTAAATTACTATAGCTACGTAATTTACTCTGGTCACGTAAGTTACATTAATTACTTACGTTGCTCTTGTTACATAAGTATGCGGAAACAATTTTTCTGTGATTGTCACTAAATTATTATGTTTTTCAATCTTTTGTTTCGAGTTGACATGAAACTAAATAGTTTCAAATACTTTTGTTTTTGGATTATTTAAGAACTATAAAGAAAGTAATTGGCTATTTAATTTCATTTCAGAAGCGGTTTCTGCTATAAATGAAATTATTAATTATTAGTTAATCAGTACAAATAGGTTAGAAACAACTAACTATTAACGTCAAAGTTTTTTTTACTACGGGGCATTTAAAAAAGTATTTCAATCCTGAAAACTAACAATTCAGGCAAGTCAAGGAAGTTTTACCGAACTATTCCTGAAAACTAACACTCGAGTCAAGTCAAGAAAGTTTTACCGAACTGTCCCTGAAACGTTAGTGACCATCAAGGAGGTATTCAAAAGAAACGTTAAAATTTGATTTAATTTTCATTAAACGTTCAGTTTCAATTTTGTTTTAACTTTTACAGTACTAGTTTGTAAGGAATAAAGATATGACATTAAATTTTGAATATTATTCCTGAAAAAATAATTTAAAAATTATTAAAAATTACAGTTATGCCACTATATCCCAACTTTACTGAAGAATTCGGTAAAATATAAGGAACAAATTTTCTCCGTGTACCAAAGAATTTTCAATTAAAAAAAAAAAATTTTGACTAATCTTAATGATTTAAAATTTTAATTTTTTATTAGGAAAAATTGACAAAACCTTTAAATTCCTTTATTACAATAGACTTTGTCTAGAAACAGAGTGCTTTAAATAGAAAAATTTTCAAAATTAAATAATTTATTACAATTTTTCTACATTATAGTTAATTTTAATGATTATGTGAGAATTGTCATTTGTTTAAATTTCTCGAAATGACAAAAATTGGATTTATTAATGTTTGAAAATTTACTCCTCATTCAATTGAAAAATTTCGGAATAATCACAATTTTTGGTTAGATTGCATTTTAATTTTAAACAAATGAATTTAAAAATGATGTTAAAAAAATTGATTAATTGATTTAAAGAAGAAGTTTAGTTAAAAATTGTAGGGTAAGGCGTAGGTAACAAATCACGAGATTTTCTTATAAAATATAATTCTTTTATGTCAAAAAATTTTAATAGGTACGAATAATAAATCAATATCAAAATCCTTTTTTTTAATACGTCTTTTGGTCCAAAAATGCAAAATAGACAATCATGGCGATATCTATCGGGAATATTGTTGTGATAATGAGGAAGTATCATAATGTCCGTTTTTTTAATATCCCTGTGACATTCCTGCGACATTGAGGGGATATTTCTGTGACATCGAGAAGATACTGCTGCGATATTGAGGTGGGATATTGCTGGGATATTGAGGGAATATTGCTGCGATATTGAGGGGATATTCCCTCAATATCACAGCAATATCCAACCTCAATATCGCAGCAGTATCTTCTCGATGTCACAGCAATATCCCCACAATATCGCAGGAATGTCACAGGGATATTAAAAAAGCGGACATTATGATACTTCCTCAATATCACAGGAATATTCCCGATAGATATCGCCATGACATTCAGGTGATACAGCGTGCTACTTGGGAAATGTTTGAATTTTTATAGTAGTAGAATAGCTATTTTAGGACTTTTTGAAAGGTATGTAATTATGTAAAAAAACATTAAATAATATATTGGTTTGATAATATTATTATGTACTCTATTTTTACTTTTTATTATATTCACTCAAAGTTTTGATAAAGTAAATATAAGTACACTGTAAAAAAAGCCATGGTAATTTTACTATGTCAGACGTTGTAAATTAGTTACACCACGTATTATATAGTAACTTTACTATGTAATATATGGTAATATAACAACCTTTATGTTTTTTTACACACTCAGTATAGTATTGCCAATTTAAAGAAAACATGCCGAATGTAATTTTACTAATGCGTGCAATAACATAACCCAAAAAGTATAGAATTTTGATGCTTTTTCAGAATAGAAATATTATATATTTAATATCCATGATAATTATAGTAAGAAATTAGCAAAACTTAAAGGAAAAAGAGAACAAAGTCTATTAACCACTTCACTGGCAGGGCGTTCCAAATGGCGTTCCACGCGCCGAGGCCCAGACTGGCAAAAACATATACGTATAATATTACCATTCATATAAAAATTGAAAAAAAGTGGAACGCCATTTGTTGAAAATTATTAAAAATAGCCGATTTGAACGTTAGGAAAAACATTGAAAATCACAAAAACTAAAATTTTTGTTGTGTTAATCTTGTTCCCTGATGTCTAAATTATAGAAATATTGCTTTACAATAGTTAAATGTGGTGTACACTCTTTAAAAAAAAGTGTTTTTTAGGAACGCCATTTCGGTGTTTTTGCCAGTCTGGGCCTCGGCGCGTGGAACGCCATTTGGAACGCCCTGCCAGTGAAGTGGTTAATAAGTTCATTAAAAAGGTTTTCACATTTTTCTTATATCTTAAAGTTGTATATTTTTAAGTGAATAATGAAAATGGCAACTTAAAAAATTATGTTGAGTTGAATCCTCAGTAGAATTACACATTCGGTGTGTTATTTTACTATGTCGAACGAGGTAAAATTACTACGTCTGACGTGGTAAATAAGTTACACCACGTAATACGTCGTAAATTTAAACAGCAATGGTATAAATACTACGTAATACCATGTAAACTTACTACGATAGGTTAAAAATACCTAGTTTCGTAAGTATTTTAATTCGTGAGACATAGTATTTAGATATATTTATTTACTTAGGCCAAGTTTTAATACACTGTCTTTTTTTACAGTGTAAGTTATAAGATAAAGGAGATAAAGTGAGGTTATTTAGAAACCGTTTTTTTCTCATGGGTCATTCTCATCTTGCCCCACACTTGGGGCACAATGGGTCAAAAGCTACATTTTTTTTCATTTTTATTTATTATATTTAATTAATTTTATTGTCTCAAATTCTTGTAATATTACAGTGGAACCTCGATTATCCGAACCGAAAATCATTTTATCCGAATTTCTATAATCCGAACTTTTTTTTAGCTCTCCGAATTTTAAAATTTATTTTCTCAATTTATTTTATTATTTATGTTTATGTTTATGCCAAAAAAGTCTTAAAGAATCATATATTCTGTGTTTTATTATTAATATATTATTATAAAATAATATATATTTACATATATATACTTATATATCTTTAAAAAATGTATTAAATTAAATACATATAGTTCAGCTGTCCAATTTTTTTACTTTAATTATGAAAAACATTAAAACTTCTACTATCCTAATTTTCGATTACCCAAATCAGGCCTTGTCTATAGGTTTGTTCGGATAATCGAGGTTCCACTGTATAAATAAAATTCGTTTTTGATCGTAACCCAGGCGGCACGAGGTGAACTAAAAGTAATCGAAAAGTTAACCTAGAAAGTTAACTGTTAACATCTTGGGTTACAAAAATGTCATCTTTTTGTAATGAAATTTGTATACCTATTATGGCTCCTATGTCTGGCCAAAAATGTCACATTTATGGAAAATAAATGTTAACGTTTTGATAACTTTTTGAGTTCTCAAAAAGATAACAAATAGATAGCTTATTAAAGTTATCAAATCAGCAACTATATTAGTTCAAAAATATTACTAAAAAGTTAACTTTTGTTTAACAGCATTTTGAATAATAAAATAAATGTTAACTAAAATTTATCAAATACCTAGATAAAAGTTAATGAATAGTTATCTATTTATTAACAAAAAGAACGCGAAAAGTTATACAGTTGATGGCTTTTATTTATCATATTTTTAATCTATTTGATAGTAATATATGTGACGCTTCCCGCTGAAAGAGAACCTTCACGACAAAAAATTACAGAATAAGTTTTAAGGAAAGCTATTTTGCTTTGATTTAAGATTCATGTTTATAATTTATTTTAAGTCATTAAATTTTTATGAATTATTTTATATATTTAAAATAATTATTATAATGACTTCAAATAATTATAAACATGAATCTTAAATCAAAGCAAAAGCTTTCCTTAAAATTTATTTTGTAATTTTTTGTCGCGTAAGGTTCCTTTCAATGAAAAGCATCACGTAAAATGAATACTTTTTAAAATCTATGAAAGGGGGAAAGTAGGCGACAATTTCGAGCAATTTATTTTTTATTAATATAAACATAATTATTTGTATCACATATGCAAAAGTTTTATTGAATTAAACCGCAATTAAACATCTATCACATCACATGGACATGTGTAATACCCAAGGGAGGAGCCAAGCCATTTGCTTTGCACAATACGCGCATTTATGCTGGAGACCCGAGTCGAAATTTAAGCCCTACTTTAACCCTGAATTTTCAGGGTTTGTTGAGAGTTAGGAGTAGTAAAGGAGGTTCTAACTTTAATGAAATTTAGACCCTACTTTGACTCCCAAAACCGGCGGAAAATTCCAAATCTTCCATTTGGAGAAGTAAAGGAGGGCCTATTTCGAATTCAGTAAACCCTACATTCATTCTCCTACACCCTACATTGTAAAACCTTTTATAACCTACTTTCATACTCCTAGACCCTACAAAGCCGTAATGATAATAATAATAATTAGTGTTAATGCATTAATTTATATCTAATTTAATTTTGACCAATTTTTAAATAAACAAATACCTTTTTAGGAAAGGGTAATTTCATGTTTTAATTATTATTTATTTTATAAACAAGACTTTAATAAACTAATTTTTTCAAACAAAAAATTTATTTATTAAAATCTTAATTAAGTGTTAAAGTTAACGATCACTCAGAGTCAAGTCAATGGAAAAAATTAAAACAATTCCTTTAACGTTTTCAACAGCTAATCTATCCTCTTAAGGAACTCTAATTTTATTAAATAAATTTAGACAATATGTTCATTGCAATACTAAAATTATTGTTTTAATTTCTTAAATTGTATTGACTCTGAGTGATCGTAAACTTCAACACTTAATTAATTTGGAAACCCAGTGATAAAATCATTATTATTTAAATCTTGTTTATAAAGTATATAAAAATTAAAACATGAAATTACCCTTTCCTAAAAAGGTATTCGTTTATTAAAAAATTGGTTAAAATTAAATTAGATAGAATTTTATGCATCAACCCTGATTATTATTATTTCTATTCCTATTAATGACAAAGAGCTTGAATAAAGTTTCTGAAAAATATTCGAAAATACTTTTTTACATAATTAAATAATTACTAAAAATATTCACTAAGTGAATTATAATTTATTAAATCGTTCACTCCAAGTATAATGTACTTATGTTTGAAAACCATTTTGGAAGTTACCAATCTTCCACGTTTGTTTTAGAAATCACGTAAGTTAGCGGATTGTTTTGGAAACTGCGTATCCTTCTGTTCCGTGTAGAAACTACGTAACTCTGACAGTCGCTTTAGAGGCTCTACTTTGTATTATTGTTACTATTATTTTAAAGTTAATATTTTGTTGTTAAGTGAATCTTTTTAAAGTTGATGCATTGAAATGTATATGTTTAATAATAATGTAATTTTTTAAATAAAATTATTATATTATTTAGTACAATAGTAGACGTTCTAAAGCCACAGTCAGAGTTACGTTGTTTCTGTACGGAACAGAAAGATACGTAGTTTCCAAAACAATCCGCTAACTTACGTGATTTCTAAAACAAACGTGGAAGATATTAGGTAACTTCCAAAATGGTTTTTAAACATACGTACATTGTACTTGGAGTGAACGAAATATTTTTTCAATTATAGTAATTTATAAATGTAGGGTGAGCAGATTAAAAGTAGGGCCTTATAGACTAAATAAATAAATGTAGGCTGAGAGGATTGAAAGTAGGGTTTTACAGGTTGAATAAATGAATGTAGGGTGAACGGATTGAAAGTAGGGTTTTAGAGGTTTAATAAATGTAGGGTGAACATATTAAAAAGAGGGTCTAATAGGTTAAAAGAGAGTCAAAGTAGGTTCTGGATTATAAGTTTCTTGGAACATGATAGACCTGTAGGTTCTAATGTCAGTAAAATAGATGCTAAAGGCGTTAATAGCAGTAAAGGAGACTCTATTCAGTGTTTAAATCCTCAAAATAGGGTTTAAATTTCGACTCGGGGAGGGTATAAACGCGACCGGAATTATTTTTTTGTATTTTTGTTAACTATTTGCATATATCATTAAATTAACTGAAAATAGTTAACAAAATATTATCATGACATTGTTAACAAACAGTAATTGTAGAATGTTACCTTTTCCATTAAAATTATATTATGCAAAAATGTCAACTTTAACATGTTATCTTATAGATAACCTTAAATTGTTGACAATTTGTAAATATATTTATAATAACATTTTGTTGAAGTGTGTAATGCCTCAAATTATTAACAAAATTTTGATAACAATATTTGAACTTTCCAAAGATATCTTTTTAGTATTCAAATTCGTTAAGCTCTTGCTAACAATTTCTATTACCAAAAAGTTAACTTGAGAACGGTAACTTAAAGTTACTAAAATGATAAGTGTGCCGCCTGGGTAACTATAAGATACTTTTGACTAATTCATAACCCAGCTTAAGAGCATCCGGTAAAAATAGTGTTTTCGTGATCGCGCTCTCATTTAAAAAGAAAAGAATATTTTGAGTTGGGAATTTTTGGTAAATATAGATGAATGCTTTGGGACTAGCGGCCCTCTCGAAATTTTGCAAAATTTTGATAAATAATAATTTTAAAAAATTGTTTAAACATAGGAAAAATGGGGTTTTTAACAGTTTGGTATCGCGCTCTCATTTTGAGAGGATAAAATATTTCCGGTTCATATTTGGTTCGGTGATAGAAGAAGACTCACTGAGGAGCGGTCCTCTCCGTTTTTGCAATAATTTTGCGAGGAAATTATTTTATTTACGATTGAAAATGAAGTAATTTGAGGTTGGAGACATTTTCGTAGTTCAAGTCGCGGCCACTACCGATAATTGGCGCCACCTGAGAATTGACCACCGACACATAGATCCACTTGTTTGTGTGCTCGCCGCCATATTGTCCCCCACTTTCGCCAAAAATTCAACTTTTATAATTACGTTTTTCAATATTTATTTCAAAAATTACTTGCAAATTTTTAGAACATTCTTTATCAGCACGAATTCCTCTAATTATCCTAATAAATCAGAACGAGATATCTCTAACTACTGAGAAGTGAGACGAGAGGCGGGAAAACACTTTTTGGGGACAATTTTTCCCGGATGCCCTTAAGCATTAACACAAGAAAAATATCTATACCCATCTCGCTCCGCCTTACCCTAGAAAATAATAATTAAGTTGAAGTGATGGAAATAATTTTTAAGAAGTTACACTAACAATATTTTTATAATATAAAATAATGATTTTATCACTTGATCATCTTTAATTACAGTAGAGACTCCATTATCCGGACTAATGGATGCAGGCACTTGTCCAGATAATCGAGTAAAATAGGAATTAAACAAATTTTTGATTCATAATTTTATGTATTATTTGCATATGTATTAAACTAAGACTGAAACAAACTAAAACTTTTAAAGTCAACATTAATAAATATTTAGATAGAAATATTTCAAAATATTTACACGGAGAAAAAAATGCTGTTGAATCAATGACATATGAGTTTGATTCATTGAATAGTGTCATAACAGGCTGCCAAACGTATATGCTGTTGTTTTGAAAGCACCGATTCTAATGATTCGATAGTATCACTTTCATTGAAACAAAAGCATATTTCTCAAATTGACAGCATACTATGTTAATTTGAAGGTATTCCTTTTGAATCAACGATCAAATTTTTTTAATTTAACAGTATATGCTTTTGAGTCAATGACTATAGTTTTTCAATTTAAAAGCATCATTTTTATGATTCAAAAATTTGTACTTTTAATTTTTTTAGTTGTTGCTATAGATTGAATAACACCATACTGTTAAGTCAATTCTTTTATGTAGTTAAAGATATACGAACGATAAATTGAAAAAATGAAATTTTTGTTCACATATTTTTTATATACTATAATAACTTCTCACACCTTTAACACAACACTTCTTATATACATCTTTTTTTCAATTTTACACACTAACATACATATATCTTTATTATTTTTTTCATTTTTTCCAACGACAAACACACATACATACACATTCAAACACACTTTATATTTTTTTGAGTCGCTGTTCCCAATCGGTCACCCATCCATGTAGTAACCGCGACCAAACGTGCTTAACTTTCGTGATGGACGAGAACTGTCGCGCTGCAATGTAATACATTCGCTTCTTACATTGAGCAATTACTTTGTAGTTAAATACCGTGCGCGAGATTTTTCTCGTAAATAAGGGAATTTATATAGGGAATTTATATTTAACTAGTCCTTAATTCTTTAAAACAATTTAAATAATAGTTTTTTATATAAGAATCTCAAAAACCACAGGTTTAATAAACATATAAGTAAGTGTGGATAAGTATTTCAATAAATTTAGCACCTGTCAATGTATCAAATACATTGACCTTATTTTTATAGCATATGCTCTTTGGAGCAAACAACTTTTCATTTGATTCAAATTTACACGCATTTTCTTCAAATTTATCTATTAGATGCTTTAAATGAATAATGTCAAAGAAGCAATAAATTATTCTGTTGCTATATATAGATGAACTATAGAAACAATTTGTAGAATATCATTAATTTAACAGTACCGTACTTTTAATTTACACTCAGAAAAAAATTCGTTCGAAACAACCAAATTTTGGTTGAATCAACCAAATAAATGCATTGCTATACAGTCAACCAAACGTTTGTTTGATTCAACCAAAAAATTTCTTCCAATACGTTTATTTGTATTAACCGAATGGTTATTACACTTAACCAAACATTTTTATTTCATATAACCAAAAAATTTGTTTATTTTAAAAGAAAAGATTTGTTTGATTCAAATAAATAGTTTTAGTTAACGTATTTGGTTTATTTAAATAAATGTTTTTGTTTACTTAATTTTGTTATTTATTTTCCTGTAATAATGTTTGAATTTCCAAATTCAATATTCTCTAGTACATATTATTCGTTGATTTATAATTTATTATATAGTTATTGATATTTTAAAATTATATGTATACAATAAATCATAAATTAACCAATAATATGTATGCTAGAATATATTAAATTAGGAAATTCAAACATTATTAGAGGAAAATAAGTAACAATTAAATAAAATATTATATAATGGTTTCTTCATGTACACAAAATTACTTAATAATAAAAAACATTTAAAATATTATATTAATCATATTATACATGATTTTGATACTTGCACTCTGAAAAAAGTTTATTTGAAACAACCAACTGAAAACTTCACAAAAACTTATTGGATATTTTCTTCTCACTAATACACATTGCAATTATTTAACCGACACTTATAATTTTGTTTCTTCGATTTACCGATTTAATTAATGAATTTGACGCGAACGCGGACTGTATAGACAAGTGAGATCGCCATTTTTAAATTCACACATGTACTTTTTGAGACAAGTAAATATTTTTGTTTGACTCCAATAAAATGATTTGGTTGAATCAAAAAAATTTGTGTGTTGTGTCAAACAAATTGTATTCAACTAAATAATATTCTCTATTCAAAACACTATTTTTTTTAAATCAAAAAAACACCTTCAAATAAAAAATTTCTTTTGGATAACCAAACAAATTTTACGTATTTATTAGAATGAACCAAATTTTTATTTAAATCAACGAAATTGTTTTATCGTAACAAATAAAATAGGTTAACTAAACAGTTTGGTTAAGTGAAATAAACTTTTTCTCTGAGTGTAAACAGTTTCATTTTTTCGTTTTAAGCAATATGCTGTTCGATTAATAAATGTGTTATTGAATCAATAACGGGAAATTCAATAGCATGGAGCTATTTGATTCAACAGCACTTTTTTTTCAGTGTACATAAACATTTTCTCAAAATAATTAAAACACTTTAAAACGCAACATTTAGTTTGAAAATTCACGTTTTAAAATTTAAAATAGAAGTTAATGGCTAGAGACCTTATAAACTTTATATTAAAAAAAAAATTTTTAATTTTAAATTTGTCAGGATAATCGAATATCCGGATAATAGGGGTCCGGATAATGGAGTCTCTACTGTATTATTATAAAACATGAGGAAACCGTTCACTCCGAGTCTTCAACTCGAAGTTATCGATATCTTCATATTATATATGTAAAAAAATATTTCTATTATAAGCTGTTGCATTTCGAAAAGATTTTAATTTGAAATTTTTGAAAATCTTAATTTTTATGGAAAAATAATAATGATTAAATATTACTAGAGAAACTGCGTTAGAACAATTAAAGATAAATTCGGGACTAAGAGCTGTGAAATTTGAACAGCAATGAGAAATATGAGCAACAATAGTTTAGTAAAAAATGTTGGGACGCTTTAAAAGAAAAAGGTTGGGATACACTGTACGGGATTGAGATGATGAAATATTATAATAGGAATGGTTTGGGTTTGGAAGAAGTAGAGAGACTAATGTATAGAAATTGTGATATTAGCGATAGGATTAGAAAAACCGAACGTGATGAATTTTGTCAAAAAGGATGGGACAGTTTAGAGCACTATGTGCAAATTTGCGATGTAACAAAAGGTTGGTTTGAGGATTTAGGAGATAGTGATGAGAAAAGACTGTACCGATTAACAGATTGTAAAAATGATAATATAAAAGTTACACGGAAAGACTTTTTTCAAGAGTCATTACTAAACTTATTCAAGAACTCAGGATATGGAAATAAAACAAGAAATGCTACAAAACCATAGATTGAAACATTATTTTAAGCTGTTCGGGGATAACTGTAGTACATTTCTGGACTACTTACTGAATTTTTTTGAAAAAGTCCTGAACTGGTTTAAGAATAGAAAAATGTAAAATTAGAGAAAAAAATTTGCCCGCCTGAGTAGTCGAACTTGAGACCTCGAGACTAAAGATCGCTCCGCCTTATGCCACTCGGCTGCAGGGACGCGTTACGATACTTTAGTTTTAGATCGTTTTAAAGCGTTTAAAGCCAAGTGGCGCTGTATACCTATTGGTTACGCTTCGTCTTCTTTCTTAAATAGTTCGAGACTTTTTCAGGGCGCAGTGACTGAAGAACTCAGTCGCAGCGTCAAGAACAATTATTTCGAAGCCATTAGAAAAACTCCTGAAAATTCTTTAATGAATATTTAACTTTTCTAAAACAAGTTCTAAATTTTTCCCATATCCTGAGTTCTTGAATAAATTTAGTAATGACTCTTGAAAAAAGTTTTTCCGTGTAGGATAGCAAAAAAGTTATGGAAGGAAAAAGAGAAAATTATAAATAGGTTATAAGAGTATGTGTGTAAAATGATATAGAAATGTAGGTATACCAAGTCCACTTCCGGGCCAAAAGGCTGAAGTTATAATAATAATGATTAAATATTTATTTAAAAAAGAAGTTGTTAGCGTTTTTGAATAGTTTTACAATTAAAGAAATTTACAAATAAAAGAATTAGAACATTTTTTTCGAGCATTAAATAATTTTAACAGTGAATCAGAATATTTTTTAAAGTCAGAGAAAATGTCAAAAGTTTGTCTAGAAATCAGAGAAAAGTGAAGGAAAAACAAAAATTTATTTTTGTGGCAACCATGTGTGGCATTCCAGGAGTAATTTACTACTTTTCGGAGTACCCTCACCGATTTCTTTCAAACTTGGTATAGTATTACATTTGTTGGTCTAAAGTTTCAGAAAATCAATTTTTTAAGAAAAATCAATTGTTTATTTAAAAGTTACAACGATTGCTCAAAATTGTTTAAATGCCCATATCTTTTAAACGGTACAAGATAATTGAGTTTTCTTTTTTGCTAAACATTCATAAAGACGAGACGCTTCAAAAATGTTACTAACATTTTTTTCTTATTTTGTTAATTAAAAAAGTTATTGAAATAAATAATATTAACTTTTGATCCGGAATTCAAAATTCAATGACTTACGAACCAAAAAATTCCTTTTTTTCACACTTTTATATTCCGAAGAAAAAAAGTTGCTAGAGTTTTTTAATAACTTATAATTTAAACATTGATTCGCTTGTTTACAATTTTTGTCCAGCTAAATGATCAGCGGTTGTCTCTTGCGCTTGACTACTGTTACGTCACGTCCGTCTATACATATTTGACAACCGCACTGTAAAAAATCCTAAGAAAATTACACAGACTTTGGGAAAAGTGACGCTTTAAATAAGGTTATGTTGCCACATTGAATGCGGCACTTTTCCCAAAATCTGTAAAATAGCCACATTTAATGTGGGTAATATTCTTAGGATTTTTTACAGTGCGTGGAAAAATTGAGGTTATGCTTAATCAAAATTAAGCATTTCAATCTTTTTTAAGTTTTTAGTGCTAAAAACATTAAAAAGATTAAAATGCTTTGTTTTGATTAATCAAAAATTAATTGATTTAGTGCTAAAAACTTTAAAAAGATTGAAATGCTTTGTTTTGATTAAACATAACCTTAATTTTTCCACGCACTGTAAAAAATCCTAAGAATATCAGGCTGCGGTTACACCTCTGCAGGCAGCCTGCCTGCCTGCAGGATGTCATGGTAACGTACAGGAGTAAGAGAGTCAGTGACTTCAAACTTCTCCCTTACTCTCGTTGCTCCTGCCTGCGCAGGCAGGCAGCCTGCAGAGGTGTAACCGCAGCTTTACCCACATTAAATGTGGCTATTTTACAGATTTTGGGAAAAGTGCCGCATTCAATGTGGCAACATAACCTTATTTAAAGCGTCACTTTTCCCAAAGTCTGTGTAATTTTCTTAGGATTTTTTACAGTGCGGTTGTCAAATATGTATAGACGGACGTGACGTAACAGTAGTCAAGCGCAAGAGACAATCGCTGATCATTTAGCTGGACAAAAATTGTAAACAAGCGAATCAATGTTTAAATTATAAGTTATTAAAAAACTCTAGCAACTTTTTTTCTTCGGAATATAAAAGTGTGAAAAAAAGGAATTTTTTGGTTCGTAAGTCATTGAATTTTGAATTCCGGATCAAAAGTTAATATTATTTATTTCAATAACTTTTTTAATTAACAAAATAAGAAAAAAATGTTAGTAACATTTTTGAAGCGTCTCGTCTTTATGAATGTTTAGCAAAAAAGAAAACTCAATTATCTTGTACCGTTTAAAAGATATGGGCATTTAAACAATTTTGAGCAATCGTTGTAACTTTTAAATAAACAATTGATTTTTCTTAAAAAATTGATTTTCTGAAACTTTAGACCAACAAATGTAATACTATACCAAGTTTGAAAGAAATCGGTGAGGGTACTCCGAAAAGTAGTAAATTACTCCTGGAATGCCACATGTTTTTTAAAAACAGTCAACTATTTATAATTGTTATCGATGATGATGATTATTATTATTATTATTATTCATTTATTCATCTCGACTTTTACAGAAAATGAGAACAAATAATATGGATAATACGAGAAGTAAATCTAGAAAAACAAAGAATCATTCCAAATCAAAGTCACAACCAAATCCTGACGAAATTGAGGACGCCGAGTCTCAACTTTTAAGTCCTGTAGATAGAGTAAGAGCGAATCATCTTGCAACCACGCCAGTAACACCAGCTGGTAATATTGTAGATATGCAAGGATCACTGGATCAGAGTCCTCCGGAAAAAATCGAGGATGATAAATCCGATAATAAAAATAGTGTAGCAAAAACATTAGATCTCGAGGTAAAGGATGAAAATCAAGAGGTCAATAAGGAAATAGTTTCAAATGAATTGACAACAGAAAATACTTCTGACTGTAAAGAGTCACAAAATGAATGTGAATCGTCTTCCGAAAATAAGAACCCAGTTGAAACAGTCGAGAAAGAAACGATTGAATGTTTAGAGAAGGAAAATGTTTCCGATTGTCAAGGTATTATTATTATTATTATTTATATTATATGCGACGCTTTTCCGAAAATTTTAAACCTAAAAATTTGCTTTTCACCGATTTTGGTAACGAGTTACGTTTTATTTATTTTACCACATAGATAGTATTTTTTTTATTTGTTTTAATTGAGTCCAACAGTTACAATAATTATTTTGATTAGTAAATTACTATTTATCAATTAGTCTCGAATTAATTCAATTGTATGTAATTATTATTAGAGAGTCGAGAGGAGGACAAAACCGATTGGATCCAATCACCGGCCGGAAGTGTGGAAGATTTATCATCAGTAGATGAGAGTTCGAGTGGTTATGATGTTTCGAAAATACCAAAAATTCGAATAGATGATGAACCTCTTGAAGAATATGTAAATACTCAAGGCGTTAGATTCATGCCACATCAGCAGCACACACCCTATGGTTCACTGTGTGTTCGAGAACTCTTTCGATTTCTTGCCTCAATATGCAATCCACTCGATAAACAAAATACAGAAGTAATGATGCACTCGGGTCTCAGTTTATTGCAAGTCGCATTGGAAATTTCCGCCGATTCTCTTTCCAATTTTTCCTCGCTATTAGCTCTTGCAAAGGACGATCTTTCACGAAATTTAATACTAGTATGTTCTATTTTAATTTTAACAATTAATATCGCTTTCAAATTAATTGATTTAATTAATTTTGTTTTTAAATATAATTTTAATTTCTGAAAATTAAATCAAATTCGCTAATCAAATTCTTATCTTCTGTTTACAGTTGTTGGGTTCCGATCGTCTGTCGATTTTAGCTGCGAATCTACAAGTGTCGTTTTTATTATTCGAATCACAAAGGGAACATTTGAAGTTTCAGCTGGAACATTACATTACTAAATTAATGGAAATTGTGAATTCAGAGTCGAATCGGATATCGTACGAACAACGAGAGTTAGCGTTAGGTAATTTCAATATTTTTTTTAGATCTTTTTAAACTCTAAATGTGGACATTAGTTTTACAATTCGTTTTTAAATGTTAATTGTTATTATTTTTAAATTTTAGAAGCGATTGTCAGGCTGTGGAGAATACCGGGCCTACCGGCAGAACTATATTTAAATTACGACTGTGGACTTTATTCTACAAATATTTACGAGGAATCAATGAAACTTTTATCTAGGGTTTGTATATTGAACTTTAACCATTTAAGTGCCAATTGCAGGCTTCGCACTCATCTACTAAATACTATTTACTACTTTTTTTACAATTTGATTACTTTTTTAGATTTCTGATACTAAACACTACTTTTTTCTTTCTTTTAGTTAAATCCGCTAATCATTGAAATAGAAAAATATTCTCAAAAATTTATTAAAAATCCCAAGAATCATTTCAAAAAATTCTGATAAATCAAATTGTTAAAAAATTTTGTATAAAATTCTTCGCAATAATTCAATTATTTTTTATTTATTTATTACAAAAATAGAATTACTTTAAAAATTAAAAAAAAATTCTCATCAAGATTTCAATGACCTTTATACATAACAAAATTCATCGCCGAAATTTAATTATTTTTACAAA
The DNA here is from genome assembly GCA_032872475.1 of Leptopilina myrica (nomen nudum). Classification (NCBI taxonomy): domain Eukaryota; kingdom Metazoa; phylum Arthropoda; class Insecta; order Hymenoptera; family Figitidae; genus Leptopilina; species Leptopilina myrica (nomen nudum). The sequence continues at coordinate 14,462,400 of CM065467.1, forward strand.
TTTTGATAAAATTAATGGCAAAATTTGAATTCTTTTCAAAAATTTGATCTTAATTCAATAATTTTCAATACCTACAATTTAAATAGAATTTCACAAAAGAATTCAATTATTTTAAAAAAATGTTAATAAAAGACTTTGCAAAAACTCCAATTATTTTCATACAAAATAAAATTTTTACAGAAATTCAATAATTTAAAATGCAATGTTCATACAAATTTTTGAAAAAATGTATTATTTAAATTTTTTTTATAAAATTCGCTCTGAAAGGAATCAATTATTTTTTTAAATTTTAATTAAATTTGTTGTAATAATTCAATTATTTTCATAAATAATAAAACTCATAGAAGGATTTGAATTATTTTTACCTTTACAATTTCAAATAATTTCTTAAAAATGCAATTAATCTTAAAAATTGTATTTAAATATTCAATTCAATTAAATATTAATTGAATTTTTTCAATGAACATTCTTCGTAAGAATTCAATTATTTCAAAACTTTTGTTAAAGTATTGTATAAAAATTCAATTTTAAGAAAATAATCAATTATTTAAAGAATGATTTATTTTTGTATTTAAATAATTGAATTCTCGCAGAATTTTTTAACAAGAATTTATTTAAAAATAAATTTTTCATAAAAATGTAGACAACACAGTGCAACAGAATTTCAGTTTTATATTATTTCTGGGATCGCATAGGCTGATTTTTAAGGTTTTTTGATGCTGAATCCGAATCCGTAATCAGAATCGCTCCATCACCTTAGGTTTTCGAGAAATTTGACCTTGAAAATTGAAAAAAGGCTTTTTTTGGTTTTCTTTATCAGGGTGTAAACATTTTTTCTAGCGTTTTCATGACATGCGTTTAAAAGCTCATATCCTCCTCAAAATCTCCAATTTGGACTTTTGAAAAATATTTATTTTTGGATGAGTTATCTTTGTTTTAATTTTGCGTCGCATAGTGAAACCATGAAAAATGCCGTTTTTGGGGTATTTTTTGGTTTTTTATCAGGGTACAAAAAAGTTATCTAGGGTTTTTATGATATGCATTCGAAAGCGCATATCCTCCTAAACAATCTCCAATTTGAATATTTTAAAAATATTTATTTTTAGATGAGTTATCCTTTTTTGAATATATTCTTAGAGAATCTAACTTCCTATAATTTAAAAAACAATATTATTCAAATCCGTCTGAAATTAACACATGCTAATACATATAATAAATAGAAAGGTGCAAAAATCCTTGAAAAAAATTGTGTACTCTGATAAAAAACCAAAAAATACCTCAAAAAAGGCATTTTGCATGATTTTACGATTCGACGCGAACTTTAAACAAAGATAACTCTTCCAGAAATAAATATTTTTAATAGGTCCAAATTGGAGATTGTTGAGGAGGATATGAGCTTTCGAACGCATGTCATGACAACCCTGGAAAAAATGTTTGCAAGGTCGAATTTCTCGAAAACCTAGGGTGATGGAGCAATTCTGATTACTGATTCGGATTCAGCATCAAATATTAGAAGCGTCACAAAATGAATTTTTAGAAATAATTATATTTCAAATAATTTTTAATTTGCTTGTCATTGAAAATTTTAATTATTGTAGAACTATAATAATATTTAAATATTTATCTCATAAAAAGTTATAAATTTTTTACCTTCCAAAAAAATTAATAAAGTTTTGAATAATTTTTGTTTAAAAACTCCAAAAAAAATTACTACATTAGACAGATGAAAAATTGTAATTAAAATTTTTTGAAGTTAAGTTAAATTCCAGTAAATATTTTTAAAATGTTAGTTAAATTTACAATTTTAATTCAAGATTCACTTTTAAAAATTATTTTTACATATAATTGTTTATTTATGAAAAATTTCAACTAAACATATGGAAAATAACAGAACATTATAAAAATTTTTAATTGAATCTAGGATAAGAAAGGAAAGTATATATTTTTAATAGAAATCAGGAAAAAGTCAGGGAAATACTAAATCAAATTTTTGTAAGTCTAGCAAAACGAGTTTTTTAGTCGTCGAATTTAATGTTTCAACAAATGCTATTAATATTTTTTTACTACTTTTTTTGTCTTAAAGCTACTTTTTGAGACTATTTAAAACTTTTTTTTAATTATCGAGTGCACATCCTGCGACGGTAAAGATTTTATCCTTAAAATATTTTCTATAATACTCAAGTGACTAATTTAAGGCTTTTGAAATTTACATCGATTGGCATTTTTAACATTCGCAATTTTATTTTAATTTTTACATTAACGGTATTTTTTTTAATGAAACTTATTTTTTCAGAACGCGTCTTCGTTTATGGGAACCATGTACAGTATGCAATTTATTTCCCTCGACGCTATATTTAATTTAATTGCGGGAATGGAGGCCAGATGTAAAGGTCTTCATGACCTTTGTAAATCTTCTAGACACGCTCCGTCGCCAAATCTTCCAACTCGAGATGAGCTGCTCACGACGAAGGCCAACAAGAGGGTAAATAAAGTGAAAAATGATAACACATGCAATAGAGTACGAAGAAGAGTACAGAAAGTGTAGTTCTATATAAATATCGATAAACATAATTTTTTGCTTTCTTCATAGCCTGTCAAGTAAACAATAAATTTTAAATGTAAAATTTCTTCCAGTGGTTGGCCTTAGGAACGGAAAAGTTCAATGAGAATCCCAGAAAAGGTATTGCAAAATTAGCCGAACATGGCCTCCTGGGTCAGAATGTCGAGCAGCCCGATCCTGAAAAAATAGCCAAATATTTGCGTGAAAATCCGGGATTGGATAAAAAAGCAATTGGCGAATATATCAGTAAAAAGGAAAATAAAACGATACTAAACTGTTTCGTTCACAATTTCGATTTAAGTAACACGCGAATCGATCAAGCGCTACGATTGTATTTGGAATCATTTCGACTTCCTGGCGAAGCTGCTCTGATTTCACTTCTTCTTGAAAAATTCGCCGAACACTGGCATGTAAGTTTTTTTATATTTAATAACTTTCTATCTTCTTCTATATTAATAATCGTTATATTCTATTAATTTGTTAGTAGTTTAAAGTTAGCTTTTGTTTGCATTTTTCTAAATTTTTTAAATAATTCTTTTCAAACGCTTTTAATTTTAAAAATCAATGTGTTTAAAATCTTGGAATTCTTCCGAAGTATTTATTGAATACAATCAAATTCTTCTGAACAATTTTAGCAAAAATTGTTATGTAATTTATCAAGTATCATGTACTTTACAAGTGATTTTTTAAAAATTTTTAATCTGAAATTATTCAAAAAATGTTGTAATATCGATTAGTATTGTATATTTTATTTGTTATTACTTTAATCAATTAATTAACAATTAGATCTAATGAACGTTGTATCTAATTACAGGATAGTAACGGTAGACCTTTTGCCTCGGCTGATGCAGCATTCACGCTCGCTTACGCTGTAATTATTTTAAATGTTGATCAACATAATTATAACGCGAAACGTCAAATTAATCCAATGAATGCCGACGATTTTAAAAGAAATTTGAAAAAAGTTAATGGCGACGAGGATTTTGATCAAGAAATGTTGGATGAAATTTACACTTCCATTAAGTAAGTTAACCGAAAATTAATTTCCTATACTTTAGTAATTATAAATGGATAATTAATATAATAAATAATATATTTATAAATAATTATAATCAGGGTCAGATGGGGTAAATCGAAGCAGTAGTTATTTCAGTTAAATACAAAATTTTATAAATAAAGACGGTCTTGAACTTTGAACCTTAGATCACCCCCAACAGGTTCTAAGCAATTTTCCCATATTCCTATTCAATAAATAATTGAAAACCAAAAAAGACACCCTTTTACTTTATTGACTAGCATTTGGAAAAAAATAAAGTTAAAAATCATACTAAAATTTATAATTATCTCTTATTAATACTACAATAAAAATCAACTTTGATTTTTCAATTTTGCAAACTTTAATGAAAACTAGGAGACTGTTTCTATTTACCCCTAAAAACTGGAAATTCGGGGTTAATAGAAACAGCAGAAATTTCAATAATATTTCTAATAATATAAATGAAAAAATTGTTTCTATCAAACTACAACACTAGCACTTTAATAAGAGAGAACTGGAGAGAATGAAAGAGAATGAGAGAGAATAGGAGAGAACAAACCTTTATTTGTGTAATGTGTTACAACTTTTGGCATAGTTTATTTTTAAACTTAAATAATAGTATGATTTTTTAGTTTAGTTTTTTTCAAATGTCAGTAAAAAAAGTGAAAGGGTGTCTTCTTTGATTTTTAATTATTTATGCAATATGACATATTTTTGTATATATATGGGTGATTCTCCTGAAAGGCAATTCTGTTTTTTCCAAAAATTAAAAAAATTCATTTTTACATTTTTTGGATTTTTTCTCATGGGTACACGGAGAGAAAAATCTAGCTTTAATAGTATAACACTACCTATAGTAATTTCGCATGGACTATAGTCACGCTTCAAATGCATGAAATTCATACCCAAAAACCAGACAGCTAGTTTTCTTATAAAAACTTGGAAAATAATTGAATTTTTGAGATTAAATTACTTTTAGAATTACTTTTAAAAGAATTGAATGTTTACAAAAACTTTACTAAATAATTTAATTGTTTTAATGGATTTATGCAAAGGACACCGCACTAAATACACTAAAAATGGCTTTCGGTTAAAATTCTTATGATTTTAAAAATTTCAAGTTAAAGGTTTTCTATTTAATGAAAGAATTGAGCAAAGGTCAGGAAATAAATACCCGAAAGCCATTTTCAGTGTGTTTCGTGCGGGGTCCTTTTTGGAAATAATTTAATTCTTTCGTGAAATTTTATTAAAGTTGTATTGAAAATAATTTAATTTCGGCAAACAATTATTTTACTCTTTATAAGAGAATTTTCTAAATTTTGATTATGAATAATAAACAAATATGACGCTCTCCAAAAAATGTTTGCTAAAAAGCAAATAATTTCAAAGTTATGTGAGTTATAATAATAAAATGATTTATCAAAATTTTAAATAGATGTTAAAACAATTGATTTGTTTTTAAGGAACGAAGAAATTGTGATGCCAGCTGAACAAACTGGACTTGTAAAAGAGAATTATCTTTGGAAAGTGTTGTTACGACGTAGCTGTGGTCCAGAGAGCAGTTATTTGAATGTTGGCAGTGCCGGAGAATTCGTGGACAAGGAATTAGCCGAAAGAGCCTGGGCTCCAATTGTCAGTGCTCTTTGCAGAGCTTTCGACAAAGCCCCCGACAAAACTCTTCAACGAAGAGTTGCTCAAGCATTTCTCAGGTAAAAAACAAGAAAATTCGATAAATTTTGATATTGCTAATGAATTTTTGATTTATATATTTATATTTTCATTATTTATTTTTGTGGATGACATTTTTAGACCTTTTGCAGAGCTTCAATGAAAAAATCATCGACTCTAACTTACATTCTATTACAAAAAAAATAAAATCAGTCTTTTATTATATTTTTTTAAATGGTTGAAATTAAAATTAATTAATTTACTAATTTTTTGATTTAATTTTTAGTTGCGCGGCAATTAGCGCTCATTATGGAATGACGAGCGATCTGGACACATTGATAGTCAGTATTTGTAAGTTTACCGGCTTGGCGGCCGGCGGTGAACCGGACCAAGTAGTTTTACATTTGGGCAGTAGTGGAAGATGTCAATTAGCAGCGCATACACTTTTCAAAATTACTCACATGCATGGAGACGCATTGCGGGCATCGTGGAAAAATATCGTCGATTGTCTTCAAACATTATTCCTGGCTCGTGTTCTGCCAAAGAATTTAACTGAGGGTGAGGACTTTCTTGATGTCACGGGTAAAATATCATTGATTCGTGAGCCTTCGGCAATTAAAGCAGCGCCTGTCGAGCAAGGAATTCTTTCTAGTTTATATTCGTATATTGCTCTTCACACGACGAAAGTTCCTCATCCGGCGGAAATCGCCGCCAGAGAACGTGCAGCGAAGTGTACTGCGAACTGTCATTTGAAGCAAATTATCGAGGAGAGTAAATTTTTACAGGTATGTGAATAGTTCAGGCTTGCCACAAGTCAGGGAAAGTAGAATTGGTCTGGGAAATCAGGAAAAAATAAGGAAATTTTTATTAAAAGTACTGGAAATAATTTAATTTATAGAATTCATAAGAAAATTATCAATTTTTGTGTCTTGTTTGTTTGCCTCATAAACTATGAAATTACTATGAATTTTAATACAAAACTTTCATGCTTCTCAAAAATGCAATTATTTTCAAAAATTAAAAAAACATCTCATGAAAATTTCAATTAACTTTTGAAACGAATAGCAAAGTTCAATTACTTTCTGGAAGTTTCATAAAATTCATTGCAAAATTTAATTATTATCATAAATAACAATAGGGGGCACCGGGGCGTAATGGCTTACTTTTCACTTTTTGTTTTATAACTTCGTCATTCTTGCATTAATTAAAATTTTATAACATGAAAAACTTACTCTAACATCTCAGCTGTCAATTAAAAAAATACGTCCTCATATCACTCATACTTTTATTCTAGAACAATTTTTTTGGAGAAATGCAAGGTGAGCCATTTCGCCTCGGGTCGGGGCGTATTGAATCAGCAATGAAATTATAATTTACATTGTTTTCCATTTTGCACAGTAACTGTTAAAAACATTTAGACACAATAAAAATTTCGTTTATTTGAACGTTGAAAATTTTAATAAATCTTATAATAGTTACAAAATGCAAGCAAGAAAATGAAGAGTAATGAGAGAAGGTGATGAGAGGGATAAAAAAATTTAAAATAAAGTAGGTGATATCTGCACATTTAAGGAAATTTTTTTTAATTGCTGTAAAAAAAGGAGTAAAAGTGTCAGAAGAGAATTGACTATACTTTGTAAATGCTTGATAATAATTGCCTTAGAATATTTTATCAAAGAGTATTATTTTATATTCAGAGACTTATCAAATAATTATAATAAAATGAAGTATCTTTCTTCTTGTGATACTAGTTTACTATTGAATTTGTTTATTTAACTATTGCAAAAATCAGGAAAGGGAAAAAATAAGTTATCCGCAATGAAATTTTGTCTGAAAATCAGAAAAAAAATGTTTGTGGCAACTCTGCAGTTCTTTTGCGTAACTATTGACTTGACTTGGAGTGATTGTTAACTTCGACACTTAATTAATTCAAAAACCAAGTAATAGAATCATTATTATTATTTACTATTAGTAACTATTTTAAATTTATTGTCGTGTAAAAATAAATTTTAAGCGTAAAAACTTATTGTTTAGGGAAAATTTAATCTTCTTCTTCTTCTTCTTCTTTAATTCACGGCCTATTTTAATTTCAGGTGGAATCGCTTCGGTCCTTAATTGGCGCACTAGTTTCAGTGAAATCGCAGGACGAGGATCTCGCCGTCTTTCTTTTGGAATGTCTTTTGGAAGTGACAATTCAAAATCGCGATCGTGTGGTTTGCATTTGGCCAGTGGTGCAGGCGCATCTCGATGGATTGCTAACGACAGCGGCTCGGGAGAATCAACCGTACCTTCTGGAACGAGTAGCCGTGGGTATGTTGCGCCTGGCGATACGACTTCTCCGTGGCGAGGAATTGGCCTGCACTGTTCTCCCGCCACTGACACCATTGACGTATTTGCCATCCGTGGCAATGTCGCCACTCTCGCGACAAATTGCCTACGGACTCTCGGAGCTGCTGAAAACTGGCGCAGCGAATATTCACACGAACGATGATTGGAAAGTGATTTTCAGTTTGTTGGAGTGCGTGGGCGCCGGGGCTTTGCAATCGAAGCAAACTAATCCAATTGTTGATGAAACATCGCCGAGAAATTCGATTCTAGATTCACGACCTATAAGTCCAGTTCCTGAATGGGTTTTGGTATCTCCGACGGGGACCGAGGCGCCGCTTCCAGTTGCTGCGGACACTATTGTCTTGGATCGAGATCTTCAGCCACATGATCCGGCCGCGTTGGTTAAGTGTGTCGAGAGTTTGTCCTTTCTTGTGCGAGACGTCGCTCACGTGACGCCATTTAATTTCGAATTGTGCGTGCGTTGCGTGAGAACGTTCTCCGAGGCGGTTCTCCAGTGTGCTGGCAAGCGAAATCGGGTTTTAAACACCGTCGACGAGCCAGCGAATTATCAACAGAGTCCGATCCAGTTATTAGAGTTGATGCACACTCTGCATACGAGGACGGCCCAAGTGTTCCAGTGGTGGGCTCAGGAAGGCGAAACTACCGACATTTCACTCTGGGCTCAAGGATGGCGGCCACTTCTGCAGGTAGACACAAACATTCTCAACCACCTTCCAAATTGCCACAAAAATTAAATTTTCTTTTTTCTTAGATTTTCCCTGATTTTCAGGCAAAAATATTACTATTACCCTCATCCTAAAGACTTACTCCAATTTTTTAAAAATTTATTTCACATTAATTAATTAAAGTATTAAAATAATTTAATTCTGATATGAGTTTTACTATTTGTGCAAATATTTGAATTCTTGAGAACAATTTTATTATTTTTAAAAATAAATTAATGTTATAGAATTGTATAAAAAAAAGTTTAAATAATTTAATTCTTTTGTCAAATTTTATTAAAATAGAATATGTTGGAAATCATTTGATTAGGAGCAATTTTTGAAAAGAATTTAAATTCTTTCATGAATTTTATTTAAATTTTAACATTATTTATAAATTTTTCAAAAAAAAAACAAATAGAAAATTCGAATTCCTGAGAAAATGTTAGCCCAGTTAAAAAAAATTATCAAAATTCATCAATTTGTTTGAATGTTATGACAACTTTTATGAATTTGAAATTTTGAATTCAGCTTTAGCGCGAGCGACTGATGATGTCCCTCACTATGCATCCTAGAGCAGCTAGGCTGCTCAAACGTTGCATTCGAACGTTTCATACTTTTGAAAAATATTTTTACGAACAAGAAGTGCATAGATGTTTAGATTGATTTTTTGATAATTAGTATGACTAATCAACTAAAAAAATATAATAAAAAAAATAAAATATATTAATAATTAAAGGCTCAGGAATAAAAAAAAAAAATTTTTTCTTCCCCCCCCCCCCCCCTTTTGACCTAGGTCAAAATTTTTTTTTGCAAAATTTGCAGGGAAGAATAAGTAATCAAATGGCGTTTATGCCAAAAACCAGTTTTTTTGTAAAAATTCAATTCGCTACAAATTGTGATTGATAGATTGACATTTCATGAAGAGAACCCAATAAAAAAAATTAATTTTCAACCGGCCAAAAATGTAGAAATTCCATTTTAAAAAACCATATTTTTAGTTGACAAATGGAATTTCTGATAAACAATTTATCGAATCGGATTTAAATTTAGCACATATCTTAAGGGTCTTGAGAGGTATATTTTTGGAGAATATCGAAAGAATTTGTTAACTTTTGTTCAAGTTAATTTACAAATAAGAAAGTGACATTTTTAGTGGTTTAAATTAATTTGCAAGTAAACAAAATTGACCAATTTTAACATATGACCCATCATTTTAAAGGTATTTTCGAGCTCTATAACTTTCATTTACAACTTTTTCCCCTATAATTTGATGGGAAAGAACGGTAATCAAAAAACTGTTTTTTGGCACCTTCAAAATTGTTTATAACGCGCAGCTTAAAAAATCTCGAGTGGGAAACATATACATATTCATACTACCACCCCACACTATATATGAATCCACAATCAGACTTCAGGTATCAATTTTGGCACGAAAAAACACAGGGCGACTGGACTATACTGTTATTATCTTTTGAAGTTGATCCATTTATGAAAATGATTGACGCAACTTTTTCAATATTAAATTAATTTTGAAGTACTGAAGTAAAATTATTCAATAAATAATTTCTAAAAAATAATTTTAAGATAATTCTTTAAGAATTAAGTTATTTAAAAAGAAATTATTTTCAGAAGTAGACAAAATTGAGAGTTTTATATTAGAATTCGTAGAAATTTCACAGTTCATGAGGCAAACAAAAAAAAACCAAAATTCTAAATTTTCTTATTAATTGTTATTAATTAAAAATTTAGTTTTTTCCGGTACTTTTAATGAAAATCCCTGATTTTCCTGACCAATTTCACTTTTACTTGTCAACTCTTTAAATGTTGAAAAAGGATTATTTAAAGAATTGAAAATTTGTTTTCTGTCGCAGGGAATCGCTAGGCTCTGCGGGGACTGCAGGCGTCCAGTTCGCGCATCGGCAATCACGTATCTTCAATCACTCTTGGCTCATGAACTCACTCAATTAACTGGCATTGAATGGTCCCAGTGTTTGGAACAAGTTCTCTTTCCCTTGTTCGCACAACTTTTGGGTCAAATTGCGCCCAACGATCCGACTGGCGTTGAGGAAACCCGATTCCGGGCGGCGACACTCTTATCAAAAGTATTTCTCCATCATTTAACGCCTCTACTCTCGCTATCGGGATTTCTGCCTCTTTGGCTAACAGTACTCGATCTTCTTCGCGCTTTCATGCACGCAGACAACAGTGAACTTTTGTTAGAAGCAATTCCGGAGTCTTTGAAAAATATGCTGCTCGTCATGTCTTCTGCCGGTGTTTTAGTACCAGAATCAAATTTATGGGCACCCACGTGGCGAACTATCGACGGATTTCTACCAAATTTGAGAACCGAACTTTTTCCCGATCCACCTCCTGTCGCTCAAACTCAACCTCTATCGCAGTCTCCTCAACCTCAGGTAAAATAATTCTCTGAAAAAGAAGTTACTTCCATTGAAGAAATGTACCAAGAAGACAAACATTGTAGTTCTCTAACATTTAATTTAACATAAATTTTTTGCTTCATAGATACCTTTCTTCAAAGTCGAATTTATTGAAAAAAAGATTTATAGAAGAAAAAGAATAATTCTCTAAATTCCCTTTACTAACAGGTTATTAGTCTCGTTGATCAGCAACAACCGTCATTCCCAGGATCAATAGCTCCACAACCGGAAATACAAACGATTGTACAGAATGAGAGCGACGTTGTCGATGAGGATAATGACAGAATGTTGAATGCAGTGGAAAATGGAATTCTCCGATCGACTGGAGTAATTGCTGCGACAATTTTACCATCGTCTGAGAAAAAGGAAGCTGCTCAACAAGTTATTACTCTTGTGAATCAACCACCGCCAAGTGTTTCGAGTCCAGTGGCAATTCAACCGAGTGCACAGCAAGTTTTCGATTTTTATCGACCACTATCGCAACAACATCCGGGAATTCCTGTTATTTCTAATCAGGACATTGAAAGAAATTCAACTGCAAATGAGGAGAATATTTGGCATACGGCACAGCATATAATCGCCGCCTCTCAGGATATTTCAATTGTTCCCCAAGTCACGACACCTCAACATCAATTAATTTCCCAGCAAATTGCGATTTCTCAACAAATAACTAATCAACAATTAACGATGCCACAACAATTAACAATGCCCCAACAAATATCAGCATCACATCAGATAATCTCCAATATTTCGCAATATCCGCAAAATTCGTTTTCACAATCACACGAATTTCATTATTCTGGAGAAAATAATCTTAGTCATTCCGTTAAATCACACGAGGTGAGTTTTCACTATTGATTAATTTCCGAAGAAAGGTAGAAGAAAAATATTGTGGGTTATTTTTCTAACTAGCAAAACTTCACGCGCGTAAAATTTCCGTTGATGTTGTTACTTTAAAAGATTTGCTTTTTGAAATTTAATGAAACTTCTTCATTTTTTAATAAATATGATTTTTCTAATAATTTTTCTTTAAATTTAATTAATTGAACAATTCGTATAGAAATAGCCAAGATATTTCTAACAGCAACTTGAATGTAAGATGAATAATTTAACTTTCGAGTACTACTGAAACATTCCTGGTAATAAGTTTATTCTAAATTATTATAAAATTCAATTATTTTCCAAATTTTGAATTAGATTTCTTCAAAAATACGATTATATTTCAAAAAAATTTTTAAAAGTAAAGAAATAAATAAATTTATTTTATTTTACTAAAATCATGGACTTATTTTAAACGAAAATTACATCTAAACTATAAACAAATGAATTTCATAAAAATGTAAAATTTCAAAATTTTCAATTTTTTCAATTTTTTAAAATTATTTTCGAAAATACAATTATTTAAAAAAAATTTTAATTACACTCTTCTAAGAAACAAATTTTTTCGAAATTAAATTATTCATAACTTTAATACTTTTTGTTAAACAAAAAAATAAAAACTTATTTTTATTTATTTTTTCACAGGAATTAAAATTTTAAATATAAATAAAAACTTTATGAAATTTAATTATTCATAAAAATTGCAACTTGATATTTTAAAATTAAATAATTTTTTAGATTTTTCAAATAAAATTATTGAAAAACCTTAAGAATTTATAAAATAATGTAATTAATCACTTTTTAAAATAAAAATTTAAATATTTTTATACTTTTCGTTCTCTTAAATTTCCAAGGAATTTTATTTAAATACCTTTTAAAATTTATTTAATTCCTAAAATTCCTGCCATAACGCTTTAAATATTCAATTATTTTCTAAAATTTTAACTAGAATTTTTTTAAAAATAAAATTATATTTATAGATAATTTTTAAAGATAAATAAAACAATTTTTTAAACTATAAATTTTTTCCAATTGTTTCAATTTTTTAAAATTATTTTCTTGAATTCAAGTATATCTTCAAAAAATTTCAATTTCTATATTTTAAGAACCTAATTTTTTCAGAATTTTAAAAATTAAATCTTTCAAATTTTATTCATTTTTGTAAAATAAATATTTTCATACTAATTGTTCTTTGTGTGTGAAAAATTTCAAAATACTTTCATTTCAAAACAATTGGAAAAAATTTTTATGAAAATTTAAACTGTAAGTTTTTCAAAAATCAATTATTTTTTAGAAATTTTGAATAATATTATTAAAAATTTTAATTTTTAAGGAATCTAACAAACTAATTATATTTATATTTAAATATTATGATACTTTTGCAGCAATTAGAATTTAAAAAATTAAAATTTAAAAACTTTTGAAATTTAATTATTTCTAAAAAATCTTACTTTAATATTTATTATATTATTTTTTTAAGTTTTAACTAGAATTTTTTTTTAAATGAATTTCTTTTTAGAATTCAATATTATTTAAATTCAAACATAAATAATTTATGGAATAATTAATGGAAAATAATACAAATGTAACCTTAACAAATTTTTGCTTACCTTTCTTCAGAGAGCGTGACAATAATAGAAAGGTAATAATAGTGATTTTCTTATCAGGCAACAGTCGAGGAGGGAAAAACAGCAACGATTTTCAATTCCGCTGCTTATTTTAACGAAGACCCCGCCGCGGATCGTCTCTTTGACGTCCGACAAGTGAGTACCGCCACTTTGGAAAATTGAAAAATTTAGTACAAAAAAACATCTTTACAATTATCATTTCTTTTTTTTCTCCAAAAGTATTGAAAATTTTTGCTTAAAAAAGCAAATTTAAAGAAAGAAATTGATTTTTATCGGTGGCGGTGCAAATTTGACGTCAAATTACCAAGTCTAATAATGAGAATTGTAAAAATAAAAAGTGATATATCAGAACAGTTAAAATAGGGTTTTTGGTTACTTGCAATTTTGTTCAAGTGATTTTAAAGAAATTTATTTTTTTGTTATTTTAAAAAAATTTTTGTTTGTTTTTTTTTGTAAGTTTTATTACATTGTGTATATGAAATAATTTTTTCGTTTTGACAGCTTTTAATTTAAAAATTGCCGCACTTTTTAACAAACAAAAGAAGTTTACACTTATTATTGTCGATTCTGAGAAAATTTTTTTTTTTTTTTAAATAATTCGATTTTGTGTATAATTTTAAGTTTATCTTGAAAATTCCACAATTAGATTGTATACACAAAAACTTTACCAAGTGTTAATTAAAATATTTTAAGAAAAACTAACGTGACTTATGAATTTTGATTCATAAGTCATGTGAAATTATTGTAGTTTAATAAGAAAAAATGGAAAATTGTAAAATTGATTATTTTAATTCATAAATAGAAAAATTATGTTGTCTTTATCGTTAAAAATAAATCATGTTTTTAGAACACTTTGTTATTGAAGAATATTTTATTTCCGTAGCTTGTTTATATATTCCTGCAAAAAAAACTGATTGTTTTTTAAATGTGACGTTAGACGAAACAAAATTTTATCTTGTTATATATAAGAAATTAGTCAAGTAAATAAAGAGCAATGAGATCAAATAATTTTTATTTGCATTGATAATTATTTGCAAAAATAAACGTATCTAAAGAACTTCAAAATTAAATTTATTTAACATTTGAAAATTTACTTAATTTTTTATGAAAGAATTTTTTTCCTATTAATTTTAAGAGCAAAATACGCAATTTATTAGCCAACAAGTACCTATTATGTCAATATTTTGATATTTGAATTTAAAATCAATGATAAACGTCAATCAGCTGATCAAAACAACAATCAGTGGCGTATCATTCACTAGTAGGCTGGAGAAAGGCAAGATTTACAGATTTTTTAATCTTCGTAATGGAATTTAAAAAACGAAAATAAATCCTACTTTGACAAGAAATGGTAAAAAATAATAAGTTTTCGATTATATTTGTTTAAAGACAAAATACGCCCCTGGTGAACCTTCTGCTTCAAACAAAATGTGCCGTTGATTGCATCTTATTTTCTTTTTCGTAATTTGTTGCGATAACGTGTGTAGTAAACAATAAACAAACTTGTTTGTGTTAATAATAAACGTTCATGATGGACAAATTACCATAAAACGTGACTCTTTTTACAGCGGTGGTGATTCGTTTTTTTTCTTTTTTTTTAAAGAAAAAAAATTGAAAAGTTAGGTTATGTTAGTTGTATTTGAGAAATATGGGTGCGCGCGCAGGTGGCGCGATAGTTGGTGCGTCAGAGAACCGTCATCTAGGAAAACGATGACTTCTGTCTGGACATTCGCCCGGGAAAGATTCACTGACACGAAGAAATTAAAAGTGCACCAGGTGTAAATCCTATGCAACCAGTCGTTGTTAAACTTTTTTTGACATTTCGTCGTGAATTTAAGGGATTTGCGTCTCGTGTTCGTGACACGGCAAACGTTCACAATTCATCGTCTCCAGCCGGTGTTGCATTCCTTTCGCCGTTCGCTCGGGTGGGCGAACGCGAGTGTTCATTTTTCTAGCAATAATTTTCGCCGGAAATATATATTTTGCATATATAGGACATGGTGGTGCGAGTGAGTGAAAACGGGGGTGGAAAAAGCCGTTCCAAACCATGTCGGCTTCTATTCAAATCTTCATCGTGTATTATTCTTGTCATCATTCTAATTACTCTTGTAAATTCTTCAATTTCGTCTGAAGGTATGTTTTTATGTTTTTTTAATTTCTTGTTTACATGCATTTTACACACTTTGAATAGAACGTGATAATTCGGGTAATTTTGCCATTGTTGTTGCCAAAGTTATAAATATTTATTGGAACGAGCCCCCACGTTGAAAAGCGATTGCTCTATTTTCAGATTTGTATATATATATATATATATATATATATATATATATATAAAAAACAAGTAACAAGTTTATGATAATTAGAAAGTCTTCAGACTTTTTGATTTATTTGTCAGTCTTTGAAAAGTCATTTTTTATTGTTATTTAAAAACGAAACTCAAAAACTAGATTCCATTAACAATTGTTTTCTTTTCAAAATCACCTGTCATTTTTTTCGTGACTTGTTTTTCCAGTTTCTATAAATGAAAATTTTTACAGAATTTTCAAATTTTAGGGTTAAGTTATTTTTTGTTTATGAAATATTTCAACGGCAAGCATTGTTTGTTTTCATGTGAATAATTTACATATATAATAGAGAAGCATGAAAATTTATTTTGTTTGTCATTTGAAAAAAATAGCTCTTTTAATGAATTGATTTTTTTATCGTTTCTTAGAAAAAGTTTGTTTTAAAACCGTTTTCTTTCTGTTTTTTCTTTATGACTTGAGAAAATATAATAATATTTTATTTTCTGAAGGCATTGCATATAAAAACAAAAATTTCCATACAATTTAAATAGAAGACATTTACAAACAGTATTTATAATTCTCTGTGTTACATATTGTGCTGCTAAAAATTTGCGGGTCAATGAGTTTAATTGCCCCTTCGGGCTTTAGTTTCAAATTTAGCCTTCATTTGTGTAAGTTTAAGAATATCTAAAGAAAGTCGAATTAAATTTTAATAAGCACTGATTATTATTCATTTGCTTTGAAAATTTTCCACGTTCTAAATTTAAAGATTATTTTTATTGTTTGAATCTAAGGAAAATTTAATATTATTATTATTATTATTATTATATGATTTCTAATATTCAATAAATAGTAAAAAATTCTAGAGATTGTTAGGTTAGATTGACAATTATTAGGTTAGTTACTTTTTTAGATTTCTGATACTAATAGCTACTTTTTTTTCTTTTTTTAGATAAATCCGCTGACAATTAAAATAAAAGAAAATGTATTTTCAAAAATTTTAATAAAATTCTTTGAAACAATTTAATTTTTCTCAAAAAACTTTAAGAACATTTTATACAAGAATTTAATTATTTTCTAAAATAACAAAATTTATGTCTAAATTCAATTATTCTTAATATATTTAAAATTTAAATAAAATCTCATTAAGAATTCAATTATTTAAAAAAAATGATAATAACATTCTTTGAAAAAAGTCCAATTATTATTTAAAAAACAATTTTCAAAAAAATTATTTTAAATTTCTTTTACAAAATTCTTTGAAAAGATTCAATTTTTCTAACAGATATCAAAATTCTTACTACAAAAATTGAATTATATTTACGAATTTGAATAAAATTCAATGCAAAATTCAATTATTTTCAAACAAATAATTAGTATTCATCATAATTCAATTGTTTTCAAATCTCTCTAAATCTGAATTAGTAGTTTTCTACTAATGAAATAGTGCGGATTCGTTTACCATTTGAATTAGTAACTGTTTTTATTAATTTTTAGTAGTATTTTTTACTAATTATTAGTAGAAAATTTGTGACGCGATCTGAAGAAAGGGACCTTAGAAGCAAATTACTTTAATATTATGTTAGTGTTACTTTTTTGTTGATAGAAAGTTTCTGTTTTCTTATTGCAAATTAAAATCTGTGTTTATATATTTAAGTTGTAATGAAGCTTTAACAAGCCTTCAATTATTTATATTGACAGTTGATCCAATTTTTATATTACCATTTCAAAAATTGCAAACATAACACATTCACTAATTTGAAATAGTAAAAAGTACGTTCTATACTAATTGAATTAGTAATTTTCTACAAGCAATTAGTAAAAAACTACTAAAAATTAGAAAAAAAAGTTACTAATTCAAATTGGTAGAAATCGTAGAAATTCAATTATTTTCAAAAAATTTATTAATAATAATATTAAAATTCAATTCTAAACGAACATTTAATTATTTTCTAAGATAATAAAAATTGCACAGAAGTTTGATTATTTTGAAAATTTTTTTTAAAAATTCTCATCAAAATATCAATTATCTTCATAAATAGAAAAATTCTTTATCGAAATTCAATTTATTTCACAAAATTTGGAAAAATGGGAAATTTTTAAAAAATTTCAATTAAATTCGTTCATTGTTTCATCGAAGGATTTCAATTATTTTTACCTCTACAATTTTAAATGATTTCTTGGAAAATGCAAATAATCATACAAATTTTATTTAAATATTCGATTCATTAAAAAAATAAATGGATTTTTTTTAATGAATATTCTTTGAAAGAATTCAATTATTTTCACAAATTTTTTGATAAAGTATTGTATAAAAAATCAGCGTTAAAAAATAATCAATTATTCAGTCAATTATTTATTTTTTATTTAAATAATTGCCCAGCTGAAAAGATTCTATAGAATTTCACTAGAATCATTCTATAGAATCGTTCTATATGAATTCTAGTGAATATTCTATAGAATTTTACTAGAATGATTCTATAGAATTTTTACATAAATACTATTAAATTTTAGTGATTATTAATTAGAAAGACTTTAAATTTGTGAAATAATATTTTTTAACAAATTTTAGGCCAAAATAAATTTCGCGAAATAATTTTTTTAACATTATAGTTACGTATGATTACGAAGTTCAATGAATTTAATATATTTAAAGGGTATAAACAATTATTTTGGCCTAAAATTTGTTGAAAAATATTATTTCACAAATTTAAAGTCATTCTAATTAAAAATCACTAAAATTTAATAGTATACTATTTATGTAGAAATTCTATAGAATCATTCTAGTGAAATTCTATAGAATATTCACTAGAATTCATATAGAACGATTCTATAGAATGATTCTAGTGAAATTCTATAGAACTTTTTCAGCTGGGTGCATTCTCTTACACGGAAAAAATTAGTCGCTGAAGTTTTCAGCTACTACTCGAAGACTCTCGGATATGAAAAAATACTTTATAAACTTATAGAAATACTCTATGATTTTAGCAGAAATTCTCTAAAAAAGTCGAGGACTTTTTATAAACCTAGTAGCGGAAAAAAGTCGTGGAATTATTGTAACACTTTGATACAAAGTTTCGTCGACGAGTCGAGGAAAACGGTGCGCAGAAAAGATGCGCATACTCTCAGGCGATAAACGCGATCTGCAGTCAATTTAATACCGTTCATTTACAAATTCTTGTCTACAGTGTTTGTGAATTATATATTGGAGGATTAAAATCTTTTTATATGTATATATAAAATATAATTATTAATCGTTAAATAAGTTTTTAGAATAATGAACAGAAAATAATTTTATTGCCTTAGTTATTATTTTAATTAAATATTATCATTTTTCTATTCATTTAATAAATTAAAAATAATTGTAAAATAGTCCTTAACGTATACTGAAATACTCTTTAAAATTCTAAAATATGTTGAAGAGAAATATTTGAGATTTTTAATTTTCAAAATATTGCACTTTTTCTCACAAGCGGTAAAGAAAGGTCCCATTTAGTATATAAGGACGATGAAAAAGTAGATTCATATAGCGTGCAAAACAACGAAAGTGTAGGATAATATGCGTATTGGTGTTAGCTATTTAGTTTTAGGCAAGTTATTAGTGATTAAATAGTGTCAAATTACATGTGATGAGTGTCGTGATTATGTATAAATGTAGGATTGTAATTAAATATAAGGCATAAAAGGAATGAAATAAATAAGAACTGAAAGAATTTTTTTTACTGGTCCGCAGAATTTTTCATTTTCCGCGACTATCGTTGAAAGTTTAGAATACTGTAGAAGAAAATTCGAACACGTCTTTTTTCCTCGACTGTCGCCGAATCGTTCGCACTGGCTGTGTTTTCATTTTCCTCGACTGTCGCTGAATCGTTCGCGCTGGCTGTGATTTCATTTT
The DNA here is from genome assembly GCA_032872475.1 of Leptopilina myrica (nomen nudum). Taxonomy (NCBI): domain Eukaryota; kingdom Metazoa; phylum Arthropoda; class Insecta; order Hymenoptera; family Figitidae; genus Leptopilina; species Leptopilina myrica (nomen nudum). Next base: position 14,481,842 of record CM065467.1, read on the forward strand.
CCTCGACTGTCGCTGAATCGTTCGCGCTGGCTGTGTTTTCATTTTCCTCGACTGTCGCTGAAAGTTTCAAATCCTTTTTCTAAATTCTCTTCGAATGTAGTACATTTTTTCTTCGATCTTTCAATATAATTTTTAAAACAGAGTGATTTAAAAATTTAAATACTTTCGACTACATCCGAAAGTCTTCTACAAAGTCGAGGAAAATTTCAGCAACTAATTTTTTCCGTGTAGAAATATGGGATGAACTGTCATAACTGTAATTTTTAAAGAACAGGACTGTAGAAGCAATTGCATTGAAAAATAATGTAAACAAGTTGTGAATTAAGATGTTCATTACATGAACATTTTGCTTCCTCTTTACGATAAGCAAAAAATTTGCTTTAAAGAGAATTTTTTCATTTTATTTAATTCTATTAATATGCTAATAAAATATATTCTTTTTATACATCAATCGATTCGTCTTGATGAAATGAAGATTTTTAGTTTGTTTTTAAGTCTAGATTAACATTTTATTATAAAGCAACATAATTTTTAAGAAGGAAATAAATTTCTAATAAAAGTGCGAATTCCAATAAAATATATACTTTATATATACTAATCGATCCGTTTTAATGCAACGGATAAGATTATTGAAAAAAATGAGAAAAATCTTATTGTACTGGAATATAATTTTGATGAAAGAACTAAATTTTTGATCAAAAAAGGTAATTTTTTGCTTTAATTGTCATTTTTTTGAAAAATGTAAAAAAAAAAATTTTTTAAATTCGAGTTATCGTGTTCACAAAAAACGGGATCCACACACACACACATACATACATCCGGACAATTGTTCAGGGTCTTATATAACATAGTCCCATATAGAAGAAAATTTGTCAAAAGGATTTTTTAAAATTTTGTAAATTAAACGACTACAAAGCTTCCTCACGAGGAAGCAAAAGCATAAACCTTACGGTACATGTATTAGCCCTTCACTTACAGTTCGGTAAAACGTAGGGTACACTGAGAAAAAAATACTGTTGGTTCAATAGCACTGATGCTATTGAATTTAATTTGTTTGAAGCAATAATTTCTGTATTGAATTAAGAAAATATTTGTTAAAATATAATAATTCATAATTTAGAACAAGAAGGATAATGTTGTCTAATAAAACATGCAAAATGGTTGATACAATTTAATTAAAAATATATTTATTTGTTTGAAATAAGTGTTGCAATTATTTCAAATAAAACTTTGTTAAATTAATAAATAGTATTTACAATTTGTATAGATGTACATTTTAGACGATGCAATATGCTTTTCTCCAACACTTGCTCTGAAAGTAGTACTTTTCTTGGTAGAAAAGTGTGGCGAAAGTAGAACTTTTCTCAACTGCTCTGAAGAGCGTGGCGAAAGTAAATTTGGCGTGGCGAAAGTAAATCATGAACTTATTCTTTTTTTCTTACCGAGATTTATTTTGTATGTCTGTATCTAACTTCTTCCCCACACAAAACATTCGTCTTTTATTATATTAAACATAAGCACACGTTAAATTAAAATTATACGAAACTCACGAAGAAACCTTTCCTCGCAAGGTGTTGGAGAATAGTACATTGTACAACTCGTGGTGAAAGAATGATTTTTCGAGAGTGATTGCTGCTCTCGCTACGCTCGAGCCGCAAGTCGAGGAAGTTTTACCGAACTATTTCTGAAAACTAACACTCGAGTCAAGTCAAGAAAGTTTTACCGAACTGTTCCTGAAACGTTAGTGACCATCAAGGAGGTATTCAAAAGAAACGTTAAAATTTTATTTAATTTTTATTAAACGTTCAGTTTCAATTTTGTTTTAACTTTTACAGTACACTATAAAAAAAGAGCGTCTTGGTTTAAGACGTTTAAATGGTCACTTCTAAGACGTTTATAAGCGTCTTATTTGCCTTCTAAAATGCATGTATTTGAAGGTTATGTTTTTCATTTAAGACGCTTAAATAAGACGCTTATTTAAATAAGACGTTTATAAACGTCTAAATGTCTCATTTTAGACGCCATTTTTGCAGTGTACTACAGTAGAACCTCGGTTACCCGAGTCTCGATTATCCGAGATTCCAGATTGTCCGAGGCACCAAACATGCTCGGATAATGCGGAATAACTCGGATAAAACGGATCGAGCGACTAAATTTGGAAAATAAATTTTACAAAACCACTGTTTGTGATCATTCCATTTAAAATTTCGTCCATTTTTGTCATTTAATATTATTCTAACACTTTAAACACATGAAAAATAATTTAAAATTTTGAAATTTTCATTGGTTCCGTGTTATCCGAGTTTTCGATTATCCGAGGTACCTTTTCCCCACATTACCTTGGATAATCGAGGTTCTACTGTAGTTTGTAAGGAATAAAGATATGACATTAAATTTTGAATATTATTCGTGAAAAAATAATTTAAAGTTATTACAAATTACTGTTATGCCACTATATCCCAACTTTACTAAAAAATTCGGTAAAATATAAGGAACAAATTTTCTCCGTGTAGATAATAACTTTTAGTAATAATTAAATTTCAAATGATTTTTAAATTGCTTGTCTTTGAAAATTTGTATTGTTGTAAAACTGTAATAATATTTAAATATTTATCATAAAAAATTGTAAATTTTTTATTTTCCAAAATAATTATTAAATTTTTTAATAATTTATGTTTAAAAATTCCCAAAAATGACAGAATTTTAAAGAATAAAAAAAAATTAAAATATATACATATTCCTACATATGTTTACTAAAAATTGTTCTATTTTTGACTATTTGAACTTAAAAACTATGAAAAAATCCTAGGCATTTGAAAAATTAATTAATTGAGGGGATGGATGCTATAACGTGTTACGCGCCATGTTAAGTAAATGGCGCGTAACACGTTATGGCATCCAGTCCCTCAATTTAAGATTTTGCCTTTAATTGAAGTAAATTTTAAATTGTAAAGAATTTTATTTTTCACTTTTAAAAATTATTTTTACATATAATCGTGAATTTTGGAAAAGTTCCAACTAAATATTTGGAAAATAACTGAACTTTATAAAAATTTAGAATCGAAGACAGAATAACAAAGGATATAGTAAATATTTTTGATAGAAATCAGGGAAATACTGTATCAAATTTTTGTAAATCGAGTGAAACGAGTTTTTTTAGTCGTCAAATTTAATTTTTAATTAACTATACTGTCGATATTGTTTTACTAATTTTTTAGTCTGAAACATGAATAATGTTATTGTTATTATTATTAAGAAAAGAAATCACAGAGTGGAAAGTTTTGATTGAATTTATAAATATAAAAGAAAGCTAAAAAGTTTTTTGTAAAGTACCAACATCACAATGGTTTGTATGTACATATATATGCACGCAGCGAAAAGTGGAGGAAAAATACAGGAACTTTTAATTTTTTATTTTGACTACTACCTAGGTTGAAAAAAGAGTCTAATTTTCTTAAAACTTTTTAATTTGCCATAATATACAGAAAACAAATATAATTTAAAAACTTTTTTTGATTTTTCCTTTTCGTGTGTATGTGTGGGGGAGGAATTGAAACTTTCCAAAACATAAAATGGAATATATACAAAATGAATACTTGACGAAGGTAACATTTAATTTTGAAACTAGAACTTGAAAAGGCTCAACATGTGCTCCATAGTTTGAAAACTTTTAGGAACTTTGATAAAGGAAATTTCAAGACATCACATCATTTAGAAAATTACGTAGACAAAGTTCGAAACTTGGTGTGTCTAGAATTTCAAAATTTTATGACTTTATATACGTATATGAATTTTATCATCATTAGAGTATCTTCTTTTTTTTTCTTGTTATGTATGTGATAAATTTCAACGAACCGGGAAATATTTGATAAAATCAACATTATTTTCCTCAATTAAGAATTATTAGTTTATCTTAGATAAGAAATTGAGTTGGTGTTTGAAAGTCAGGGAAAACTATTTGAAAATTTAATTAAACTATATACGCAAAAAGAAACTTTATTCGTATATATAGAAATTTACAACAATACTTGAACAGCTCTGTCTGACTGAACTATTTACTCTCACTACTAACACTGGCCTAAAATTTAAGTAATACATTTTAACCAATTTTTAAAACTCTAAAAGTTTGTGAACTAAATTTAGAATTGAGTATAAAAAGGAAATATAAAAGTCTAACCAAGAGTGACATTTATTCTAACATAAAAATGACAAGGAATTTGGAACTCTCGCGATGTCTGATTAAAATTTACTGTTACCACTGATAGAGAAATTACAAGCCCTTAGGAATGTTTTGTCTGAGTGACACTTACTTTTACCACTGCCTATCTAGTGGTATATGTATTAAAATTTCAAGAATTCTGGAGTTTCGCGTCTGACTGCAATTTTTCTATACTACCTACTGATTCTGATTGTGACAGCTCCCAAGTGCGAAAACCAACGCGGCCCAACATTGGCCCAGTATTGGCAAAGCTGGCATCGAGACTTGGCCGACAATATTGGTCCGACTTTGCGCCGACTCTTGTGGTGTTAACCACGGTTGGACGTCGGCAGCCGGATCTCGGCAGACATTAATGGCCCATTATTGGCTGCCAGATCTCGGCAGACATTAATGGCCCAATATTGGCTGCCAGATCTCGGCAGACATTAATGGCCCATTATTGGCTGCCAAATCTCAGCAGACATTAATGGCCCAATATTGGCTGCCATTACTTCCCCAGTGTTGACAAAAAAAATAAATTTTTTTTTATTTAATTAACTAATTAATTGATAATATTTATACGGCTTATTTCCCTAAGTTAAACGCAAACTTACAAATATTTGAAAAATTCTTACTGCTCGCGGGGATCGATACCTGAACCTGATGCACCACAGCCTAACACTCTGACCATTCGGCTACTCTGACGTGAAATCGAGGAATCAAAAGTGTTTTGATAAGTTACACTACACTGGCCGATACTGTGCCATTAGTGGGCCTATATTTAACTTGACTCCATTTTGAAATCAATTTTCATTAGAAAATTTTCCGAGAATTCAATTATTTTAATAGAAAAATAAATAATGTATTGAATAACTAAATGTTTCTTAAAATTTAATTATGAGAATTAAATTTTAAAAATAACATTCATTTATTCAATAAGTTTTCTTAATATTTTTGTAGAATATTCTCAATTTTCGTAAGGAAATAATTTGGCACCATTACTATTTCTTAATTACAATTGCTTTAAGAAAAATTCAAAGATTTTTAAGAATAAAGGAAAAAAATGTTTATAAATTCTATTTATAATAATAATAATTTAAATTACAATTGCTTTAAGAAAAATTTAAAGATTTTTAAGATTAAAGGAAAAAAATGTTTATAAATTCTATTTATCAATTAGAAAATTTAATTAAAAATGAAACTGAAAATTTTTAAATTTTTAGAAAATAAAGGAATAGATTTTATTGAATAAAATGTTCTGTTACATTTATTTACGAATTTAATTGTAAAATTATTTAAAAACATCAATAACTTATTTTTTAAATAACTATTTAATTAAACTTTTTCAAAAAAATTAATTCTCTAAAATTGCCAGTTGAAAATATAGAAAACACAAATTTTCAAATATTTTAATTTGAATTTTTTTAAACTTATTCAATTATTTAAATACAAAATAAATAATTTATTGAATAACTGAATGTTTCTTAAAATTGAATTCTCAAAAAAAAATTTATCAAATTAAAATGCCATTAATGTACCTTTAATGGTCCGATCGTCATTACTTCACTGGCAATTGAATTTTGCCATTAAAGATTGATCAACTTTGACAATAACGTGCCGTTATTGGGCCAAGCTACGCCTTAATACTGGCAATTATAATTATCCATCAAAGATACAAAATCTTTTGCCATTAAAGATTGATCAAATTTGCCGTGAATGTGCCATTATAGTGCCGAGAGCTGTCCCAGTCTTAAAAATTTCGAAAATCTGACCATCTGCGCCATCATTGGCCCAGCAATGGGACGTTTTTAACACCAGTAATGGCCCAGTAACTACTGCCAATTCTCGGCAGATATTACTGGACCAATGATGGTTCGTTTTTGCAGTCTTGGCATTTCGCACTTGGGCTAATATTGAAATGAATAATATTTTTAGAACTTATCCTGATATAGTGTGTTTATGTATTCATGTATGGCTAGAGTGATTGTTAGATTTAGGTTGGCAACGCTGTGCCGTCTTCGCTGTCTCTGACTTCGTGTCGTAAGAATACTTAGCGTCTGTCGAGCGTCTCTGAGAAAGTAGTCTCGTTATTGTGTGTCGTACGTAATAAGGGTAATAAGAACTGTTAAGCCTTCGTGGTGATATGTGTAAATGTAATCCTGAACAATTAATTATTAGTCTTTAATTAAACTCTTTTTATTAAATTACTTATTATCTGTGATTTGATTTCTCATATTCCTAACTTATAACTAAGTTAACAATCCTTTAAATTTGAATTAGTAGAAAAAATTACAAGTTTAGAATTTATAAGAAAATTCTTAATTTTTAAATATTTTATGTTTGTCTCATAAACTATGAAATTACCACAAATTCAAATACAAAACCTTTAATTTTTTCTATTTTTGACAATAATTTCTTCTTAAAATAACTTAATTTTTGAAAAATAATCATAAAATATTATTAATTAAAAATTATTTGATTAATTACTTTACTTAAATATTTCAAAATTAATTAAATTTCAAAAGAGTTGCGTTTACAACCTTCATAAATAGATCAATTTAAAAAGGTTTCAATTTAAAATTATTTTTTAATTTATTATATTTTCAATAAATTATTTAAAATAATTGATTTATAGAAAGGATACTTATTCAGGAAGACTAATTAAACTATTACTCGAATCATCCAATACAACATAAAATTGCAATTGTTAAGAATCTAGTTGATACTGTTTTGATGCTTTCCGATAAGAAATTTCATAATAAAAACCTTAACTTAGTAAAACTGGACTTAAAACTTAATAATTATCCGGATGAATTTATTAACAAACATGTGAATAAAAGAATTATTGAAATTAATAATAGAAAATTTTCAAATAACATTAGTAATAACAACAATAATAATACACTAGTTAAGAAGATAGTTTTTCCTTATTATGGATCAATATCGGAAAATATCAAAAGATTACTTAAAACTTTTAATATTCAAACTGTTTTTCGCGTTAATTCAAAATTCAATAAATTCATAAAACTTGGTAAGGATAGGCTCGAGAGACAGAATCAATGTAATTGTGTTCATAGGGCAGACAAAAAGACCGCTACATATTCGTAAAAAGGAACATATGAGTAATTCTAATTTCAATGACAAATATTATAATGCCTTTACTAACCATTTGACAAATTCTAATAGTGACACTTCTCCACATTTTATAAAATGGGATGATTTTTATATTTTGGATATCGAACCAAGTCTTAACAAACGATTATTGTCAGAAATGTTTTTCATAAAAAAAGAAGGAGAAAATAGTTTCAATAAAATGACCGATTTAGATCATTTTGATAAATCTTACGAAATGATTCTAAATTTTATTTCAAGTAATTAACGTAATAATACTCATTGTGTTTCATTCTCTGTTCTTATTCATCTTATTGTATTTATTTGTTTTTGTTTGTCTCTCTTCAATTAATGTTTATTCTAAAGTGTCGTTAGAGTTTGGAGCTCAGTTTTAAATTTGACTTTGCAGTTTGCAATACATTTTATTTTATTTTGTGATTTTTATTTTTTGTATTGTGATTTATTATTTATTTATTATTATTTATGTGTTTCTAAGACGGATTATTTATTTATGGTATGTTAATTTTATTTTTTATTTCTTTTTTTTAACTTATTCTGTTTATAAAAATTTTTATTGGTTTTTCAAAAATTTATTTATTGATTATTGTTTCTTTTTTGAGTTTATTTATTATTTACTTATTTTATTTCTAATTTTTCCAATTTGTATTTATTTCTTTTTTAATTTTTTCTAATTCAATTTTTATAATTTTCTGACTCCAGACTCTACTCCATCGTCAGGGTTTAAATTTCAAGTCTTCGTTTATTTAATAAATTATTATTTTTTGGTAAGATAATTTTTTGAATATGTACTTTATTTATTTTTATTTATTGTTAAAATAGTTTTATTATTTTTTAATTTTGTATATCTTTTTTGAATAGAGTCCCTGAAGAGGAAATCGATTTGATTTCGAAATGTTGGAGTAAATAAAATTTGTTACTTTGTCCGAATGTTTTCGTTTTCATTAATTTGACTTATTTATGAAGTATCTCGGACGTTGACTATTTAATTAATGATTTATAGAAGAATTTTGGTTTAAAACACTGAAAATTATTAAATTTTTGGAGAAGTTATATAAATGATTCAGAAATTTAATTATTATTTTTAAAAGCTAATCAAATTCTTAAAAATATTTTGATAAAATTCTAAGCAAACATTGAATTATTTTTATAAATAATCAAAAATTCCACAGGAAATCAATTATTTACAAATTTAACAATAATTCCATTATTTTTATAAATAAAATATTCTTTTTAGGAATTCAATTACTCTCAATTTCTCGAAAACTAATAATTATTTTTTAAAATTCTATTAAAATTTGTCAAAAGTATTAAATTATTTCAAAAAATTTATTGATAAAATTCTTTATAAGGATTCAATTTAAAGAAAGATATTATTCATTATAATAAATTATTAATTTTTGTAATTAAATAATTGAATTCGTGTAGAATTCTTTAATAGTAATTTATTTAAAATTGAATTTTAAGTATTTTAAGTTAAAATCTTTAAAAATCTGAATTTTTCATATTTTTAATTAACAATGCTGTAGAATTAGTTTTTTTGAAAAAGTTTAATTGCTGATTTTTTAGACAATTAAGTTTGAAAACAACAATGTTATTGGTAAATCAAATTTATTTAATTTCGAACATTTGTAAATTTACAACATTAAAAGTCATTTCATACAAGAATGTATTTAACCATTTAATATTATACAATTTTCTCACCAAATATTTCAATTTCCAATTATTGTAATATCTTATTGAGTTTTATAATTAAAATTAAACAACGCGCGTCTACACAAAAGATATGACTCTTATAAATTAATATATCGATATATCGAATAATGTATTTACTTTGCCTTTAGCAACTAACTTCAGTTAATTTCACGAAACGCCTTTGTACGAATATACACGCCATTAAAAACATTCGTATTATTTTCGTTTGTAAGTTCCCCTTTTGTATCAAATTGTTATATTTAAATAAATGAAAACTGACGCGAAAAACGATCGACTAGACGAAAGTGAAATCCAACCTCAAATTTCGTTGAAAATCATCTTGTAAACTCGAGAAACGTGCACGTAGAATTGTTTTTACGGAAAACTCCGACAAAGACACAAAAAAATTGTCAAATTGTCAGAAACGATAACCGTAAAGTAAAAAAAAATAAGTGTAAATACGTGTTCGAAGAATGTAATGTTTTTTTAAAATGAAATTTAGTTAAGGAGCGGTACTTGTCGAATTATCGAAAACTATCAGTGAACTAGTGTAATGCGTATAAGTTAAAATGGCATGGAATGTTCAAGTACAAATGGAGAAATTAGGAAATGACAATTGTGATAAGTGGCGTTTTCATATGGAAGCAGTTCTCGTCAAAAACGACCACTAGGAGTATTTGGACGGAACCACAGATAGGCCAGAAAAGGAGGCTGCTGTAACTGTTTGGGACAGAAGAGATGGAAAAGCTAATGCTGATATAATCCTTGCAATTAGTCCAACCGAGTTAGGCCACATTAAAAATTGAATAGATTCTTCAATATTTTAAACAAGTTGACAAAATTGAAGATTGTTATTTCGGACGATCTACTTACCATACTGTTGCTTTACAGCATTCCCAATACATTTGATAATTTTCGATGTGCAATAGAAGCTCGCGACGAGCTTCTAACTCCGGAAGCCTTGAAAATAAAACTATTAGATGAATATAATACCAGAAAAGGGCAGGATACAGAACAAAGTTCACAAGGTGCATTTTACGCAAAGCTATTTAAAAACAAAAATTTTCAACAATGTCATAAAAGTGAACAATTTAATGTGAATCAAAACAAACATAACCAGCATTAGCAAAAATTCAAGAAACGTTTTAATTACAACTACTGCAAAAAGTTTCGCAACAAAGCCGCTGAGTGTAGGTAGAAGGTTGCAGATTAAAATCTTATTTCTTCAAATGCAACTGAAAAGAAAGTCTTTATTGTTCGCGTTAAAGACGTTCCCGGGAATAAAATAGTGATATTTGCCTGTGCTTTTAGTGCTGAATCTACGTCTAGCAACAGTTGGTGTATGGATAGTGGCGCAACCTCTCACTTGTGTCTAAACAAAAATCTATTTTTGGACTTGACTCTAGTTGTAAACCAAAAGGTCAGACTAGCAGTAGATAAAACTACTCAAATCCTCGGAAAGGGTACAATTCATCTCAATATACAGAATCACTGCCAGGGACAACAACAAACAATCAGACTAGATAACGTTTTGTACGTTTCAGAATTGAAAACAAACTTGGTTTCAATATCGAAAGCCATGAAGTGAGAACGTACAATAACTTTTACCGAAACTTGTGCAGAAGTCAGGAAAAAGTGTAATGAAATCATTTTCAATGGAATATGAATAGGTGAACTTTATTTTATCGAACCCAAAACACTCCTGTAAACGAGATTGTCGATGATAGGATTCGACCTAATAAATGGTGTAATAGTGTATCGGCATTATGTGCAGATTCGACGCTGAAAACAACAAATCTTGTACCTGAAACAGCAAACAACGTAAATGAAATTCAAAAACGGCATTTAAGATTCGGTCATTTAAACGGAAACAGTTTAAGAAAATTATCAGATCGCATGGTGAATGGTTTCGTTCTCAAGTCAAGTGAAAAATTAAGCAAATGTGAAATTTGTACCCTTAAAAACCTTTCCGAAGACATCAGTTTCCAAAAATGAAAAAGTGCTAAATTTAATTCACTCCGACGTTTGTGGGCCATTTAGAAAAAAATCTCTCAGTGGTTCACTATATTTTGCAACCTTCATTAACGATAAATCTAAATACACAGAAGTGTATTTTCTCAAAATGTGACGTCAAAAATGCTTTTATTAAATTAAAGTTTTAGTAGAAAACCAGACAGCAAAAGATTAAAATATTACGCACTGACAACGGACTGGAATATGTAGGAAAGGACTTCGACAACTACTTGGAACAGTGTGGAATAAAACGTGAACTCATTGTCGCATATACTTCGCAACAGAATAGGACGGCAGAGCGGATGAACCGCACCATCACAGAAATAGTGATATGTTTATTATTTCAATCGAAATTACCAAAGTGTTTTTGGGGAGAAGCCATTGCTACAGCTGCCTATTTACGGAACAGGTGCCCTACGATGAAATTAAAGAACCAAACCCCTTACGAAATTTGGTTTGGAGTCAAGTCTACCGTAACTCATCTAAGATCTTTTGGCTGCAAAGATTATGTACTCGAAAAATCACCAAACATCGATAAACTTGGTCCTACAACATTAACCCTAATACGAGTAATACTCTGGCGGAACGTCCAAAAGGAAAGAAAGTCATAGGATGCAGATGGATTCTTCGAACAAAATATGACGCAGACGAAAATTTTGAACGCCACAAACCTCGCTTAGTGGCTAAAGGATACAATCAGCAATCTGGAATAGACTTTACGGAAACGTATGCTCTAGTAGCTCAACAAAGTTCCTTGCAGATGATTTTGGCAATATCAGCGAAATTAGGCGTCGATCTTTACCAACTAGATGTTGTCATGGCCTACATCAACGGCAACTTGGAAGAAGACATCTACATGGTGTAGACTGAAGGGTTTGAAAAGTCCAAAAGATTGGATGCTGTGTACTCACTGAAACGATCGATATATGGACTGAAGCAATCGGCTCGTAATTTTTTTCATGCGAATTCGTGTTAATCCATTTATTTTGTAATTTATATATTTGTTAAATAATAATTTATCGGAATATCTGGTAACATAAATTCTACTCTATGATGGGATGAGAAAACATTAACATATTTAAAGAATTGAATATAGAATGTTATTAAATAATAAATTAAAGTTATAGTAAAATTATTTCTATTATACCGATCGGAGTTCCTAATAGTACAAGTTACACGGAAAATCAGTAGGGAAGACCGGGGAGTAATGGATCACTTGAATTTATTCATAAGTGGTAAATCAGATTAATTTCTGTTTTTGATCAAAATAATGTACTTGGTACACTGTAAGTTTGTACCAAGTTTCATTGTTATTCATTTATTATTGTTAAAAATATGGTAGAATAACTGACTTTGACGCTCGAAAGTAACTTTTTGAAATCTTTGTTTTTTTGTTATATCTTTTTCAAAATTACTTGTCAAAAATTTTTGTATATCAGATTTTGAGCTTTAAACATTTGTTCTTAAAGAACAATTGACAATTTTTGTTTAATACTTACGGTATTGATAAAAAAATAACAAAATTTTCAACAAACACCTCCGGGGCGTAATGGATCACTTTTCTTATCCTACAATGTAAAAAAAGGGAGTTAAATTTTAACTCCCTGGGGGATTCTATAAAAGTAGCACCCATTGGGGAGTTAATGCCAGGGGAGTTAAATAAAGAGAGTTAAAATTTAACACCCAAATGCTAACTCCCCATGGAAAAGTAACTCGCACGGGTGTTGATGAAAGGAGTTAGTAAATTAACTCTCTTTTGGAGTTGATTTGTAACTCGAAAAATTTAACTCCCGAGTCCGTTAACTCCCTAAATTTTTTACTGTGTATTAAGAAAAACCTATTATATTTAAAATATTAATAAAATAATCCTGTTAATTTCTTGTAATTTATATATTAATGAGTACCAATGATAACCCTTTATTTAAACAAGTGGAGAATAGATTTTTTAAGAAAATGGATTTTGCATTTCGCTACAACTTTTTAAAATTTGAAAATTGCATGAAAATGTTTAAAGTTTAAATTAAATATGTCCCATTTTCAATATTCTTTGTTATAAATATACAATAGAAACCAAAATTGTAAATACCGTAATAATCTTTGATGATCTAAATTATAATTTCATTGGTGATCCATACTCAATATTTTTTATTATAAATAGACAATAGATATTAAAATTGTCTATATTACATAATATGACAGCCCTGCAAATTTGGACTTTTTTGTGCAAATAAGATAGCTCCAGGTGTTTCCGAAAGCATTTTGCTCGCTAAACACGAATCTGGGTTCAAAAACTTTACATCACGTCAGGTTTTCGAGAAAAAGGGGGTTGAATCCCCTAAATATAGCGTTTTTGGACATTTTTGAAAAATTGTAGAGCTAAACACTGACGTGCTAGAACCATCGCTATTGTCAGAAATTGACAATTGATCTTTGCTCTTTAAAATGAGCCCAAAGCCAAACTGATTGCATGAACCCTTAAAGCAGTGGGTGGGTTTATGTCAAGGGGTGCAAAAGAAAAAAAAACATTACGGAGGTCCTTAAAAATTAATCAGATTTACTTGAAAATTGTTACTCGGGGGTTTTTGGGGTCGCTGGCTACAGATCTTCATTCAGATTTAAAAAATTCAAAATGGCGGATTTTGTTAAATGAAATAAGATTTTAAGAAGTGATAGAATTTTCTTAAATTTTGTTTTGTGAAAGGTTATAGAAATTTAATATTTAACTGTATTCTATATTTAAACCGTACATTCATTTTTTACCATTTCAATAAAATAACTTTCAAAACTAACTAATAAACTTTCAGCTTTTGATAAAGCTGATATAAAAAATTAATTTTATTTATATTAAACCTGATTTTTTTCCTTAAGATCATTTAGCTATAGAATTTATAATACTATATTTTCCAGATCTGTAATCAGCGACCCCAAAAACCCCCGAGTAATAATTTTCAAGTAAATCTGATTAATTTTTATAAACCTCGACCGCAATATTGCAAGTCGAGCTTAAATTAAGACTGGCATTACTTTCAGGACTTCTTTAATTTCAGACAGTATTTAAAATAAGATTTACTTTTTACTGTGTACTTAACTTCAGTTTCATAAGGGGGAAAAAATAAAATTTTTGGGGACAACCCTGATCAGTAAAAAATGACTGATATTTGAATCATTTAAATGATCGAAATTTTACTGAAGATCAGTTTAAATTTAAACTAATCTTCATTAAAAATTCTACTCGCCGGAGCGCTCAAAACCCGGTTTTAAGCACCGTCTAGGAGAAAATTCTTTTATTCAATATTTAAACATTCTAGTCCCACTTTACCATTTATATGTCCTTTTAGGAAAAAACCTCAGCTTTCGTTTAAAAAAAAAAATTGGGTCTTTCTCCTCCAAAAATTGAAATTTATTTTTAATTTTGATTTTTTTGGGTCAAAAAAATGTTGTTTTTCAAAATGCTTATTTCCAATCGAAAGAGCATAAAAAAACCTTTCCAAAATGAACTTTGCTGAATTCGTATGTTTAATTGTTTAAGAGTAAAAAATTATTGAAATAAGCATTGTACTGAAAAACACAAAAATTTAACCCCCTCCCCCTCGAAAAATATTGGACTAGGTAAAAAAATATTTTCACGAAAAATTACTATCTATGAGTACTACAAAAGCCCCAAGTTTTGCTACGATTGGAGAAAAATTTTTTCCACCTTGATCACTTGACATGAAATGCCCCATATATATATATATATATATATATATTAGGGTGGCCGTTAAAAACGACATTTTGAAATTTTGTCCATTTTTGGGTCTCATTTTGTCATAAATTGAAAAAAATTAGATATGTATTTTTTTATTTTTTTTTAAATTAATATTTAGTGGTGCCTGTAGGCTGGTGAAATTTCGCATGTATTTTGCATGGGAAAAAATCTTTTTTTCGTAGATTTTCTGTAAAATCGTGGAAAATTAATATTTTTTGACCTGGCTACTCTGTTTCTCTTCACAAATGTTCAAAGAATAATATAAAATTTTTAACAAATGAAATTTGTTAAGCTAACTATTTTTTACAGGACCCAAAAGTTGACCAATAAAAACTAAAATCGGTTATTATTAGCAAAAAATATTAATTTAAAAAAAACGAGAAATTTAAACTGCTAATTATGGTTTCTATTGTTTTTAAGGTCGCTGATTACAAAACGGAAGTCATATTTCAAAAATTTTAAATGGCGGATCCAATATGGCGGCCATGAAAAATGTTAAATATATAAATCAATTTCTAGGAAACTTCGTTTGAAGGGGTTTTGGGCGTCTCTGATTACAAATCTGAAGTCAGATTTCATGCAAATTTTAAATTTAATCAATTTTTATGAAACTTCGTATCAAGGTTTTTTTGGGGACCCTAGTTACAAATCTGAAGTGTAAAATTTAAACAGTACCTCGCTGCTAATCAGAAAGTAGAAGGTTAGTATTTATTAGCTAGATAAGGTTCATTCACAAATTAAATGATACGATTTTATATATATTATATATTAATTAAAAATTTTTCATGACCGCCATATTGGATCCGCCATTTTTAATTTTTGAAATCTGACTTCAGTTTTGTAATCAACGACCTCAAAACAATAGAAGTTTAAATTTATCGTTTTTTTAAATTAATATTTTTTTGCTAATAATAACCTATTTTGGATTTTATTGGTTAACTTTTGGGTCCTGTAAAAAAATAGTTAACTTAACAAATTTAATAATTTAATATTCTTTTTGCTAATAATAACCTATTTTGGATTTTATTGGTTAACTTTTGGGTCCTGTAAAAAGTAGTTAACTTAACAAATTTCATTTGTTAAAAATTTTATATTATTCTTTGAACATTTATGAAGAGAAACAGAGTAGCCCGGTCAAAAATATTAATTTTCATCGATTTTACAGGAAATGTACGAAAAAATGTTTTTTCCCATGCAAAATACATGCGAAATTTCACCAGCCTACAGGCACCACTAAATATTAATTTTAAAAAAAAATAAAAAATACATATCTAATTTTTTTCAATTTATGACAAAATGAGACCCGGAAATGGACAAAATTCCAAAATGTCGTTTTTAACGGCCACCCTAATATATATATATATATATATATATATATATATATATATATATATATTAGTTGGAACGTAATTTTCCCTTGAGTGCACATTATAGATTTATTATCATAAATGATGTGTTTGACGAATAACAATCATATTGAAATAGGTTTTTATCTTTTATTCAGAACCAATTTGTCATTGATGATTAATTAATGAATAATAAATAGAAGCAGGTGGTTCGTTATAAATATTTCTCTAATGGTTGTTTTGGAATGCAAGTCATTTGCTAGTTGTTGTATATATATATATATATATATATATATATATATATATATATATATATATAGATTAAAAGTGAATGCGGATTTAAATGGAAATGAAAATGTGTCATATCTAAAGGAAGAAATTCTCAATTCTGGTCCAGCCATTCAGTGTTGCGTATAGAGCGTTTCAAGCGAGGGTGGTCGATCGAAGGAACGGCTTTGTATCCACCCTCTCTGCTCTCTCTCTCTCTCCCACTCTCTTTCTCATCCTCACACAACCGCCTTTTACTCTCTCGTCTCTTGTGTGTAGACGCTAGAAATCAGGCGTAGTAAATGTAGCAGAGGATTTCTTAGGTCAATCTTTCCTTTGAATGCAGAAGAATACAGATGCGGCTTTTGAGAAAGGAAATGGTTTAATCAATACTGACGTCTTCTTGTTCTTTATAAACGGGCAGAAATTTTATTCGCCTTTAGATTTACTCGAGTTGTTTACCTCCTCCTTGTGTTGCGAATGATAATATGCTGTTGCATTTTACATTTCGTCAATATTTCCTCCCGTTGCTTTTTATTTCTTCTTCTTCTTTTTTATTCTTTTTCACATCCTGAAAATTAAGATTCGTCACTGTGAAAAGTATCACTATTATTATTATTCTCTTATTTTATGCTTAATATGTCATTTTATTTTAAGTCTTTTCATGATAAAAAGAATGTGCATGCCTCGAATCTACTTTAAGACGCGAAAAAAGTCCTTTTTGTCGATTGAGAATTCCAGGGCTCGAACCACTGCCCGGCGACTTAAGAAATTCCAACTTTTGCAAAATAACGGTCACCCTACACTCAGAGAAAAAGTTTATTTCACTTAACCAAACTGTTTAGTTAACCTATTTTATTTGTTACGATAAAACAATTTCGTTGATTTAAATAAAAATTTGGTTCATTCTAATAAATACGTAAAGTTTGTTTGGTTATCCAAAAGAAATTTTTTATTTGAAGGTGTTTGTTTCATTTTAAAAAATTAGTGTTTTGAATAGAGAATATTATTTAGTTGAATACAATTTGTTTAACACAACACACAAATTTGTTTGATTCAACCAAATCATTTTATTTGAGTCAAACAAAAATATTTGCTTGTCTAAAAAAGTACATGTATGAATTTAAAAATGGCGATCTCACTTGTCTACAGTCCGCGTTCGCGTCAAATTCTTTAGTTAAATCGGTAAATCGAAGAAACAAAATTATAAGTGTCGGTTAAATAATGGCTATTGTAAGACTTATGGCATATTTAATTTGTACTAGTGAGAAGGAAATATCCAATAAGTTTTTGTGAAGTTTTCAGTTGGTTGTTTCGAGTAAACTTTTTTCAGAGTGCATGTATAAAAATCATATATAATATATTTAATGTAATATTTTTAATGTTTTTTATTATTAAGTAATTTTGTGTACATGAAGAAATAATTATATAATATTTTATTTAATTGTTATTTATTTTCCTCTAATAATAATGTTTGAATTTCCTAATTTAATATTTTCTAGCATACATATTATTGGTTAATTTATGATTTATTGAATATATATAATTTTAAAATATCAATAACTGTATAATAAATTATAAATTAACGAATAATATGTACTAGAAAATATTAAACTAGGAAATTCAAACATTATTACAGGAAAATAAATAACAAAATTAAGTAAACAAAAATATTTATTTAAATGAACCAAATACGTTAACTAAAACTATTTATTAGAATCAAACAAATCTTTTCTTTTAAAATAAACAAATTTTTTGGTTTTATAAAATAAAAATGTTTGGTTAAATGTAATAACCATTTGCTTAATACAAATAAACGTATTGGAAGAAATTTTTTGGTTGAATCAAACAAACGTTTGGTTGACTGTATAGCAATGCATTTATTTGGTTGATTCAACCAAAATTTGGTTGTTTCGAACGAATTTTTTTCTGAGTGTAATATATATATATATATTTATATATATATATATAAATATATATATATATAAATATATATATATATATATATATATATATACACTCAAATCTCGCTATAACGAGCGCTCTCTATATAACGAGGGCTCTGTCTCTCGGTATAGCGAGAAAAATTTCCTGCCGATTGTCCCCACTATTTATAAACAAATGTACATTCAGTTGGTTCATATTTGGTTAAAATAAATTTTATTTATATAAAATAAATATAAAAAAGTCACTTCGTATTTGAAATTATATCGATCAGTCCAACATCATCAAAATTTTAGCTTATATAAATTTTTTTATATTAAAGTTCAAATTAAAATAGGTTACGTTTGTAATTTTGACATTATGTAAATTGTAAACACTAAAAAAATGAATGAAGAATCGTAAAAGTGGGGATTTCTCATTTCTCCTTTTGCGCTCGTAATAGAGGGAGACTTGACTCCCGAACTTCTCGTTATAGCGAGATTTGAGTGTATATATATGTCGTAGGCAAATAGAAAAACCCGGCATTTAGCTTCATGCCTAGGCATTTAGTTAAATGAAGTAGATAATCAAGTAGATAAATGAATCGTGAAAAATGGTTATTTTTCTATTTGCCTGAAATCAATTAGTCATTTAGCTTATTGACTAGGTGTTAAGGAAATTGCCTAAGTAGCACCCTGCAAATAGAAAAATGAGAAACTGTTTGTGATAAACACCATTTTGAACATCTGAAATGACACCAAAAATAATCGCGAAATCTAATGGTCCACGATCTACAGCCAGAACCGTAAGAGTTATGCAAGACCCAATTAGTAGTGATGGAAAAAAAATTTGTATTAAAAATAATTGAGGGGCTGGATGCTATAATGTGTTACGCGCCATTCACTTAACATGGCGCGTAACACATTATAGCATCCAGCCCCTCAATTGAGATTCTGCAATGAGTTTTATTGTTTATGAAAACAATTGAATCCTTGTAAAAATTTTCATATTTATGAATCATATGAATGATTGCTAAAAATTTGAAAAATTGAATTTCTGAAAAATTTTTAAATATTTGTAAATATAAAAAATCATTGAATTCTAGAAATTTTTTTTTAATAATTGAATTTTGGAGAATTTTATTAAATTTTTTTGAAAACAATTGAATTGTGGAATTGAAAATATTCATAAAAATTAATTTTTTTTAATTTATAGAGTAATAAAATTCTAAGATTTTGGTTTTACTTCTACTTTTTTGAAAAATATTTTAATAAAATTTTTACAAGTTAAGTTTCATTAATTTTTTATTTTCAAACATTAATAATAATTAAATTTTTTGATGAATTTTAAGTGCAAATATTTAAAAATACATGTTTTTTCCAAAATTTTAATCGCCTATTTTTAAAAATTATAATTTACTTTTTGTAAATAATTATTTTGGAGATAATTATAAAATTCAAAATTAATTGAAGTTCTTGAAAACATATATTTAGACAATTTAGGAAACTAATAACTTTCTTTTTAAATTTCAATTTTTAAAAATGTATCTGTTTTCTTGAAAATTTTACTAATTTCTAAAAAACTAGATTGTTTTAAAATTTGAATGTTATCATTTTTTGTTTATATTTTGAATCTTCAGAAATATATAATTAAAAATATTGAAAATACGTCAGTGAAAAAATATATATTATCTTCGTTACTATGACCGTTAAATTTGATTAAAAAGAATGTCATGTAAATGTTGAGAAAAACACGCTTAGGAATCCATTAAAATTTTACTTTTATATCTCACTAATGTTTTTTAATAGTCGTAGATCAACAAAATTTCATGAATAATTATTATATCAAACGATTTGTTGACATATCACAGACGAACATGACGTTTATTTATCGATATGTATTATAATTCTCAACTTCAATGACATTGACCATAAATTATGCACTCGTGCCAAAGAGATTTCATCATTTTTATTTTTTATATGATCATTTTTTAATTCCTATTTTGAATAATACGTTAATTTTAAATCTCTTTATTTTTTTCAAGAATAGTGCTCAAGTTTATATGACTATTTGTAATTGATTCGTAAACTGCGGTAAATAAAAAAATTGTCTTGAAAATTAAATATTTTTAAGTTTACTTAACTTTTAGTTAAATTTACTGTTTTTCATTTTAAGTCAAGTTTCAGAAGACGTTAAAGAACAAAAAAAATGAAAATGATGAAATAATATTTACAGAAAAATTAGAAATTGTTTAAAGAAAACATTTTTTTGAAATATTTAGCAAAGAGTTACAAATTATTTGTGGAAGAATGGAAAGAATTTAAAAAAGAATTGCAAATAAATATTTCAAGGAAACATTGTACAGAATGTAGATTTAATTATAATAAGTGTGTGGTATATGAAGATAGTGATATTTACAATTAAAATGCGAGAGTTATTAAATGAGTAATGCGCGACAGTGAAATGGGGAGAAATATTTCAGATATTTTGAGTTAAGTTGTATAGAGCGTAATATCAATATGAGCAAAGCAAGTGAGTTCAAAGCACACAATGTCTAAAGCAAAGTGAGCTAATTGAACTGGAGAGGTACATATATCATACATCTGTATGCGAACCAACAGTTGCTTCAATGGAGTTTGAGATTCATTTATGTATTTCTCCACACATATCTGTATACATAACTAATGTATTTATTAGAAAACATACACATTAGAAATTACAAAAAACCTCTTTCTTAATAAGTCTACGCAAATTTTAAAAAATGTTTATCTATCAAAATAAGCAAGTAAACTAGGTCCGTAAATCCCGTAAAAGTACGTAACTTTGCTTCAAGTCCACAAAATTCAGTTTTAAAAAAGTCCGTAATTTAATTTAAAAAGGGCAGAAAGTTCGTAAATTCAGGCCTCGTATGTTATGACTTTTTGTGATTATTTTCAAATAATGCTATTTTTATCGACTTTTATTGAAAAATTGCAACTTTTACAACTTTTTTTCCAAATTTTGCTACAAAATAGGGGAGAATGGGGAGTTATGAAGCATGGGGAGTTGTGAAGCACTGCCATAGATCTCGCATAGTAATTGTTTTGATAGATGTCACTTACTCTGAATATTTTGTCACCTAATATCTTCGTTTTGTAATTGGATTCATTCCGATAGCAGATATTTTGCATATCTTTCAAGACAATGTGTTCAACCTTTCGTTTATAAAGTTTTTTTGAGTGTTCCTTTTTGTAGACTTCTTACAAAATTCGCGAACAAATCAAAAAGATAAGTTCACCCATATAATAACCAGCAATGATTAGGTTCTCGAAATTCAAAAGGATTTATGCAAAATCTCAATAAAGAATATTTACCAAAAAATATAATTTTTAGCGATTTTTAGTAGTGCTTCACAACTCCCCATGATTTTTCAAAACTTGAAAAAGCAGCTTTTTAGCCCAACTGAAAAAAAATTGTCGATTTTATTTTATTTTATGCAAATTCTTCAACCAGTAAGCATATTTGAAGACCCTCTAGAGATTTTTACAGAATTTTATTTAAAAATTTTGGAAATAATATTTTATTCTCGAAAATTTTAATGAATAATCTTCAAGTATAAATTCAGTAAAAATGAAAATTAATGAAAAATATGTTTTAAAAATAATATTAAAATAGTTTTGAAAACAGTAAAATTCTCTGAAATATTACGTTCTAATTTCTTAAAATTCGATTCTTTTCAATATTTTCATAATATTTCAGAAAATATTAATTTATAATTAAAATTCTTGAAAGAATTTATTGAATTTTTTTAGTTTTTTAAAAAACTCAATTATTTTTTAACCCTTCATCCGTCGCATGGTGAGAAGTTTCCTCACCCAGTTTCTTTTTTTATTTATAACTTTTAAAATACAACAAATTATAATTTCATATTTTCAGTACCTTTCACAGAACTCTTCTTCTTTATTTTAAAACAATTTTTGTGTTTTTATTTATTTTAGTTTTTTTGTAATTGAATTTTTAAGCAACAAATATCAAGAATTTTTGACGCAAAGTGAGGAAACTTCTCACCGTGCGACTGACCGCGTATACTCGATTTCATTTGTCATTTATTTTTTATTTAAATAATTAACAGAAAATGAAAGTTAATTTTACTTGCAATATGTTGTTTGGAAATTATAATGAACATTCCAAAAAAAAAATTTGGCATTTTATAACAATTTTGGATTAATTTACGATGGGTGAGAAGTTTCCTCACCTGCGACGGATCGCGTTACAAAAAATAAAAGAAAAATAATTTATAAGATTTAACCCCTTTTTTATTAAATTTTCTTGAAGAATCTACACCATATCATGTTTTATATGTGTTCTAGAATAGTTTTTAGTTTGACATCATGCTTATTTCAAGAAAAAAATTACAGAAGGGTCAAACCATTAGATTTCGAATAAAGTCGTTGCGGCCTAATTTAAAAAAAAATTGATATGAGAAAACTGGAGTATTTGGACTAAACATCTGGAGGGACAAATCGTTAATATTTGAGAGTTAGCTATTGGATAACAATCTCAATATTCACCCGCGTGGAAATGAAAGTATGGGCAAAAGATGGCAAAGTATGGGATAGTGTGGGTAAAGTATAGCGAAATGTGGCACTAAGTTTGACAAAGTATGGCAAAGTATTGCTAAGGAGCGAATCCCATGGTTTAAATATGGCAGCAACAAAAATCAATTTTTCATCAAACAAAATAATAAATAGTTTTCATTTTTAAACCATAAACAAAGTGAGGCATATACAAAATTATTTTTTAAATGGTTTTTGTTAATTTAACTGTTAAAATGAACTATGGGCAAAGTATGGCGAACCATGGGATGAAAGAAAACTTATTTTCTATACATTTTCGAACTATGGGCAGAAGATGGCGAACTATGGGATGAAAAAAAACTATTTTCTACACATTTTCGAACTATGCACTGCAAAAAAAGTTCTGGTTAGGGTATATTTAACACGATATTCTAGTTAAAACAACTAGAATTCTGGTTATGATAACTAGAATTCTAGTTACCCTAACCAGAAAAGTTCTGGTTAGGGTATATTTAACACGAAATTCTAGTTAAAACTGGGATTTCTGGTAATTCCAACCAGAACTTTTTTTCAGTGTGGGCAAAAGATGGAGAACTATGGGATAAAAATAAACTATTTTCTATAGAATTTCGAACTATGGGTAAAGTATGGCGAACTATGGAATGAAATAGCTATTTTCTATACATTTTCGAACTATGGGCAAAAGATGGCGAACTATGGGATGAAAAAAAAATATTTTTTATACATTTTAGAACTATAGGCAAAAGATGGCGAACTATGGGATGAAAAAAATATATTTTTTATACATTCCATCCGATTTCTGATGGAATTCCGATCCTATCGGAGTTTCCAGAATCCTTCTAGGAATTCCAATCAAATTTCCGATCGAAGTTTTTTTTAGGAATTCCAATAAAAATTCCGATAGAATTCTTTAAGGAATTTCAATCAAAATTCCGATCGGAATTTCATTTGAAATTCCGATCCCATTGGGATATTCAGAATCCAAATTGGAATTCTGACAGAATTCTTATAGGAATTCTAATTAAAATTTAGATCGGAATTATTTTAGGAATTCCAATAAAAATTCCGATTACGGACGGAATTCCGATTCCATCGGAATTTTCAGAATACAGATCGGAATTCTGACAGAATTCTTATAGGAATT
This sequence comes from Leptopilina myrica (nomen nudum), assembly GCA_032872475.1. Taxonomy (NCBI): domain Eukaryota; kingdom Metazoa; phylum Arthropoda; class Insecta; order Hymenoptera; family Figitidae; genus Leptopilina; species Leptopilina myrica (nomen nudum). The sequence goes on from CM065467.1 coordinate 14,505,882, forward strand.
TCAATCAAAATTCCGATTTCTGACGGAATTCCGATCTCATCGGAATTTCCAAGTGAAGGTAAAATTCCCTGTAGAAGACGTGTCGAATTTGCACCGAATTTAGTCAGGTTGTTGTTGGGTATAAAAATTTATGAAATTTTACTTAATACGAAATATTTCATATATTATTTTAGTTTCGTATTGACATGAATCTAAATTAAGAATTTGAATTTAGTTTCGTGTTAACACGAAACTAAATTCACTTTGTTAGTTTAGTTTTGTGTCGACACGAAACTAAATTTAGTTTGTTAATTTAGTTTCATGTCGACTCTACCTTCAATAATTCGTCATACTTTGCCCATAGTTCGAAAATGTAGAAAAAATATATTTTTTTCATCCCATAGTTCGAAAATGTATAGATTTAGTGTTTTAAAACAATATTTTAATTTTTTTTTTAATTTTGATCCGGTGGTCGGATCCGTTTTTGTACCGCGCCAGCAGACATTAACACCCGAATCGGTACAGACTGCCTGTACCGGCATTGACTCTCCAAATCAATCGGCGCGGATCCTTGACGGTTGGATGATCCGGCATTCGTCCGACTTTTCCGCCTGGTTAATAACAAGAAATAACTAAAAACTAGTATATTTTGCATATGATTATTAAAATTTGGAACATTTTTAACTAAAATCAAGTATACTAGTACAAATTCTGCGCGCCCATTTCATATTCTTCGCACTATAAAATCGCTTGCTGGGCACTGAAAAAAAGTTCTGGTTAGGGTATATTTAACACGATATTCTAGTTAAAACAACCAGAATTCTGGTTAACCTAACCAGAAATGTTCTGGTTAGGGTATATTTAACACGAAATTCTAGTTAAAACTAGGATTTCTGGTAATTCCAACCAGAAGTTTTTTTTCAGTGGGTGTAAAAACATGATACATCGGATTGGCGTTGAAAAATATGATACCTAGGATTTGACTTGAAAAACATGACATATCGTCGCTTGAGTTGAAGAACATGGCACGTCGAAAAATAAAATTTTATTTTCAATTTTCAGTTGATACCACTGACCGCAAATTTTAAAATGTGGCAAATCTTTGAAACTTTTATGAAACAAATGCTTTCGCTTCATAATATGTCAATTCAAAGAAGAAATAGGTTAAATAATTTTGTATACAGTTTATATTGATTTGAGACATTTTTAGATTCGCGGTCAGTGGTACCAACCGAAATTTGAATAAAAAATTTTCGTTTTCCACGTGTCATGTTCTTCAACTCAAACGACGATGTGTCATGTTTTTCAAGTCAAATCCGAGGTATCATGTTTTTTAACGCCAATCCTATGTATCATGTTTTTACACCCAGCAAGCGAAATATACTATGGTATGAATCAAATTTTACACCAATACTATGATATAGTGAAATATCACTTAGAATAACTACTTTTCTAATGTCCATTTCTATTCAAACATATATAAACTTCTACATAATTTTGTATTACAGCAAATAGATGCATTGGAAGATTCAAAAGAAACTTGGAAAAAGATTTTCAATGGTTCCAAGCGTCACTGAAATCCAAAGGGGGCATTCATTTATTCCTGTTGGTAATAAGCAGTTGGTAGTAAAACGGTACTCTGGTGCAGAAGACAATCTTTCTATAATTCAATATTGAATTTTTAAATAGAAAGATTTTCAACCATCCCTTTTCAGGGCTAATACATGGCTCCCAACTCCAAAAAAGCAATCAACACACAATCAGCCCTTTTCAGGGCTAATCAATGGATTCTAACATTAAAAAGGTAATCCGATTTCAATCAGCCCTTTTCACGGCTAACACAGGTCAACAAAAAAAGGCTTACTTTTTTTATGAGATACGATAGTGGTTTCCAAAGTATTTTTTGACGCTGAACACGATCCCGGTTCCAAAAATTGGCCATCACGTCAGGATTTTGAGAAAAGTGGGAGTAAAGACCCCAAATACGTGTTTTTGAGCGTTTTCAATATTTTTTTTTCCTAAACCTGACGTGCCAGAAACTTCTACATAGCCTTAAATTGAAGCTTGAATTGTCCACTTCAAGACTCATATCCGTAAGACAAAAAAAAAAAAATTTTTTCCAAAACTCAAGGGTTTTTGGGGTCGCTGATTACGTATCCGATATTAGTTTTCAAAAATTCAAAATGGTGTATCAAAAAACCCCCGAGTAACAATTTTCAACTGAATCCGATCAATTATAAATTTTGACATCCGCCATCTTGGATCCGCCATTTTGAATTCTTGAAAACTAATATCGGTTTCGTAATCGGCAACCCCAAAAACCCCCGAGTAACAATTTTCAAACAAATCCAAAACAATTTTAAAAAATCCATCAAAGCAATCCAAAAATACACATTTTGGGTAACTTTAACCTAATTTTTTGAAAAGATTTTTATTTTTTTTGGTCTTACGGATATGAGTCTTGAAGTGGACAATTCAAACTTCAATTAAAGTCTATGTAGTAGTTTCTGGCACGTCAGGTTTAGGAGAAAAAAAATATTGAAAACGCTCAAAAACAGGTTTTTTGGGATCCTTACCCCCACTTTTCTCAAAATCCTGACGTGATGGCCAATTTTTAGACCCGGGATCGTGTTCAGCATTAAAAAATACTTCGGAAACCACTATCATATCTCATAAAAAAAAGTAAGCCTTTTTTTGTTGACCTGTGTAATCAATGAATCGTAATCAGCGACCCTGACAACCTCAGAGTAAGAAGTTTCCGGTAGATCGAATAAATTTTTTAAAAATTCGACCGTCATATTGGATCCGCCATTTTGAATTTTTAAAATCTGACTTCAGATTCGTAATTAGCGACCCTGAAAACCCCCGAGTAAGAAGTTTCAGATAAATTAAATTAATTTTTTAAAATTCGACCGCCATATGGGATATATATATATACCGTATAATCGAGGTATACAATATGGACAATACAAACCTTTCAACAATAGGGTCTTCGTTATTGAGAAAATCTTTGAGGACTTTCTCTCTTTCAGGTAATATTTTCAAAATAGAAACTAACGATTTAACGCTAGTCCTTTCTCTCTCTATCAAGAAAGAATAATATAAGAACTTCTTCGTCTAAAATTGTTTATCCTTTTCTACACAACTGCAACTGCCATAAGAATCTCTTCGTCTAAGAATCTTACTGTTCCTTACTTCGTCTTTTAATAAAACTGACATAAGACTATCTTCCTTTAAATTTAACCATGAATTTCTTTCTCTCTTCAAAGTATAGTGCATAAGAATGTCTTCTTTTACCTAATTTGCATATCTATTCGTTTCAAATAAGGATAATTTAGTATTTTTTGTTATTTCAAGAAAAAAAACAGGGGTGCCAACTTTTTGCTACACTGCCAACGACTGGAGCAGTTACCCTAGTTTTAATCTGAAAAAGTGTGCAATTTTTAAACCTTTATGTTTTTTAAAGTAGTCTCGGGACCAAAATGAAAATTTTTGAGTGTATAGATTTCGTTGTTATTTAGAAGTTGTGAAAGTGCCAAATTTTTTTATTTTTCTTTAACAGAGTTATTAAGTTGTAAAGTACGCAACAATTCAGAAATCGCGTACTTTCAACTCAATATTTCTTGTATATTTAAAGGAAAAATTAAAAAAGTGATAAGAAATTCTGAAAGTTCATCAAAAATACTCTATGTTCGGTGAGTTTTTATGTAATTCAATAATTCCACCTTCTCGTAATTAATTGATAAAAACGTCAAAATTAGGTTATTTGGTAGATCGACTTTAAAAACCTATTTTATCTATTATTTTTATATTTTTACTAGTTTTATTATTAAAGAATAATTATTCAACTAATTTTAAACATGAATCAATAAATCTTTTTGCACTTTTAAGAATTTATCAATACTTTTTTAAATATTTTCTAATTGCTAAAAAAGTGCCATTTTTTCGCACCTTCTTCACTTTACACTCATATTTAAAGAAAAGTAATAAATATTTTAATATAATTATTTTCATTTCGTTATTCAGAGATCATACAAATTAAATTCTAACAGTATCAATTTTTTTAAAAATTAAGCCGCAACGACTTTATTCTAAATATAATGGTTTGACCCAGTAGGTTAATGCCTATAAGTAATTCCTATTCCGAAGAAAATGACCTTTAAAATAAGTCTAAATTATTAAAAAGCGTTAATTATTTTAGAAGTTATTCAAATTTTTGTAAAACATTGAAAATGACGATTTTTAAGAATATCATATACAAATTTTGGCCAAATGACTTCTATAAGGTCTTATTCTTTTCAAAATTTTATTGTCTTTCAAAATAGAAACCGAAAAAAATTTTAATTTTCATAAATTTTATGTTAAAAATTTTTTTTCATTCCTTTAAAAATGGGTGGACTGACAATTTCGGACGGTACTGTACATATACAGACAGCTATCTAGATAGTAACCATTACTATCAAGATTATAGAGAGTAACATCTTGATAGTATCTTACTTTAATTGTTATAATTTTGGTAATCTTAACTCTCTAAATTTGAATTAGTAGAATTCTACTAATTCATAGTCAAATTCTACTAATTGAAAAGGGGAAAAGTCTTCCACTAAGAATTAGTAGAAAACTACTAATTGAAAAAGTCATTTTTCGCTACTAATTGAATTAGTAGAATGTAGAATATGTTAATGCGCATGCTCCCGCGTGCGTCTTTTTTACTCGCTAATATTTGAAATTTTCTATCGTGTTTACTTTTCAAAAACTTATTTAAAAAATAAAAGATACATAAACTAATGAAAATAAAGACCAAATTAAAGCTTTATAATTTAAATTTGATCAAAATTTTTATTTAACTTTTGTATCTTTAATTTTCATTTAAATATGTTTTATGATAGAATTTGAATTTTACATTTATTGGAAAATATATATGTTTAATAATCATTGGTTTGTTTACAAGATATTAAAGATATAATGATTTTTTACAGATTAAATAGTCTGAACACATTATATGGATTGCAATAAAAACAATTATTAGGAATAATTAGCGTCTTTAATAACAAAAGATTCTTCAAAAATGATGGGATGATTTTTCTTTGAGTAAACAATAATAAATAAAAATTATTGCTATTACTCAATCATTATATAAATAAATTTTGCTTCTTTGATTTTATAAAAAAACATGCCATCTAAAGAATTGTAAAACTATTTAATTATATTGATTGATTTAAACTTTTATTCAGATTATAATTATAATTGAAAAAAGGAAAGAATGTTTGAGGTTAGGAGTTTCTATACTATTTTTTAATTATTAAAAAAGAGAATTGAATATTACACGGAAAAAAAAAGTTCACGGATCTCTCGTGAACTAGTATATCACTTTTGGATGGGACACAAAATTCTTGAAAATCAACAAACACAGTTCGTCAAAATTCCATCAACTCCTTCACTAGAAACATAGTACGGTTTCCGAACTTTTCGTCAAAGTTAACGAAAAATTCGCGAACTTTTAAAAAATGCTAAAAACAAGAAAAAATAATTTCCAGATACTACTTTTTTATAACAATTCACTTAATTTGATAACTTGACGCCTATACGCACCTAAACTACACAGAATACACCATTTTATCGCCATTAAAATTCGTAATTCGCTTCAGGGGATTCGAACCTAGTACCCTATACCCTATGACATAATATTTCTACCAACTAACCACCACTGCTAAATCTTCATACACATTAATTCTGCAAACGACACGATTAGCTTTGTCTGCTGTCAAACTCAGGACCGTGCAAAGTAGAAAATGACCCTTGTCGTAACCTTTAATTTATTTTATGAATTATTTGTTTCACAAAAAAAATTAGCACACAAAAATATTCACTAAATAATAGAAAACACTGATTCTAAATAATAACTTTTATCAAAGAATTTGCCCGAATGTAAACACAGATGACACCGACTGAATGATGAATGCTTGATCAGCCATATTTGATGCGCATTGCGAACTGCGCATACTACTGAAACTGTCGAGTTCACGGTTTTTTCTTCAACTTGTACCTCTACTTTTGACGAACTACTCATCCTTAACAGTTCATCAAAAATTCATTAACTTTGTTTCAGCTATTCGTTGACGTTTGCCATTTCCAATCAAAAGTGAATGGAAATTTTGAAATTTTGTGTTCCATCCAAAAGTGATAAACTAGTTCACGAGAGATCCGTGGACTTTTTTTTCCGTGTATATGTTAACTATTTTATCGATAGTATATATAATACAATAAATAATATACACCATAAAAATGTAGTTAATACACATTTTTTGTATGCACGTTTTCATCATTCCAGCATGCAAAGATGAAAATACCAGCTAATATGAATTAGTTATATTTTTACGTCGACATTCTACTAATTTATTAGTCATATTTCATAAAACTACTATTTCATTAGTAAAATATTAAACTACTAATTTAAATAGTAAAAATTCTACTAATTCCAATTTAGAGAGAACATTCATTACTTTATAAATTTTCATAAACTACCGTACGAATATCTGTAAATTGCTGAGAATTGATTTCCAAAGTTTAAATTATGTTAATAAATTACGATAAATGATTTTAAATAATTAATAAAATTATAACATACATTTTCATAAATTTTCATATATTACCACATACATTTTCATAAATTATCGCATAATTTTCCATAAATTACTACATAAATTTCTAAAATTTATTAAAAATTTTTTTCATTTACCATAAATTATCTAAAAAATTTATAAATTACCATAAATTTCCTGCATTAGTTTTTTCAATTTTAAAGTATGTTTTGTATTAGTATTATTAATTACCTCACAATTTTTATAAATTTCTTACATTAGATTTTTAAATCCTGAATTTCGTGAGCATTATCATAAATTATCTCAATATTCATAGTTTTAATTAAATGTGCTTTTTTCTATAATTTGTTTAAACAATTATTGTTTCAAAAATACACGGAGAGACCCACATTCGTAAAAATTAATAAAAATGGTTGCAATGACCGGAAATAAGGGGACTTTTAGCATAATGTACTACAGAATTAGATAAATTTACAAAAGAAATAGATAAATTTGCTACATTAAAATAGCAAGTTTTAATACTTTGTGTAAGAGTTGTAAATGTAGCAAAAATTGATTATAGTTTTCTCTAATTTCATTACACAAAATCTGACAAATGAAAACATTTTCTACTAAAATCTACGATCCACTGTAGTAATTTTTGGTGAGCAAGTGTGGCTAGCGAGTGCAGTCATATGGCGCCTGCATTTCTATTGGTTGCTAACTTCGTCAATGTCCGTAAATGAGCCGATGCCATCCGATCATTGACAGTGACTATGCTTTGCGTATGTAAACTAAATTTGGATATTATCTACAATAATTAAATATAAATTGAAACGTAGGTCGTTCATTATCTCAGAAATTGACCATTATAAATTAATAAATTTTGCATTTATTCCTGTCCCAAGAACTATGTCTTATAATAAGTTGTTAAAAGTAAACTGCTTTCTCGTAAGTGCTGTAAATTTTCATCATTCAATATATAAGGAAACAAAGATGTATACTTTCAGTGAAATTCGTTGTCGTGCGTGCAGTTGTGTATTAGTGTATTAATTAACCGCGTCTATACATATAAGTGAAATAAACATGTGTGTGTCTTCAAATATTTATCCAATAAATATATAAGTGTGTGTGTGTGTCTGTGTATGTAAAAATCCTTCCAGTTTACTTCCATTAGTCAAGAATTGACGGGAAACCGGCGACAAAAATCCATATTTTTTCTTTCACTCATTCTTTCTGCATTTACAAACGACTGTAGTAATTTTACGTACACAATACTTCTGAGTTTACTACAGTTGTTTGGAACTATTGGACGAAATAGTAAGAAACTTTGCTAATTTGATGAACATTTGTCGGGATTAGTGACTTAGCGTAGAAAATAGTAAAAAATACAAAAAGTCCCCTTATTTCCGGTGGTTGCAATGTGAAAATAGTAAATTCTAGTGTGATTTTATACAAAAATTAGTAATCTCGGTCTCTCCGTGTAGAAATTTAAGAAGGTAAAATCCGTATGAGTTTTATTTAACATTGCTATAAGCTCAACTATCAATTTTGTTAGTATAACAAAAGTATGGTAACTAATTATGGTACGTAGATCGGTTGACAGTTATTTTGTTTAAAAAATATAAACATTACAAACAATTTGTCTGGCCCATAACAGATATTTCATTCTTGACTATCATACTTGAAACTTATAGTATGAGAATTTGAATTTAAAATCCAGACCAAAGAGTACATGAATGTTAATAGCTTTCAACAGGTGCATTTATATATGAGAGCGAATAAAAAGTAAAATAAATGAAATGTCAAACTATTTCGACCATTCTTTTAATAATTATAAAATTAATTGACCTTTTTAAATTGCATCTCTGCAAATGTATGCGTGTATATATGTATGTTCGATGAAATCAATAATAATATTAAATTTTCACACTCTCGTGGATTATATATTCGCGATTAAAGTGCACGGGAAATTAATGTCTTTTAATTTCTGCTGCTTGAAATTTGACATTTTAATATATTAATAATCAATTCATGTACGGATTATTATTTGCGGTGATAAGAAAATGACAAATATTGTTTAATATAATATTGTCGAGAAATTGGCAATTATTTATGTCAAGTTTCATTATTGAATGAATTTTCTATAGCAGTAATAAAAATATATTATTCAAATTCATTTTAATAATAAGTTTTAATTGATTAATTTCCATGCAGTAAATGTAATAATAAATAGTAAATTCCGTGACAATATTAATATAAAGTTGAGTGAAAAAGTAATAAGCGTTGAGTGATAAATAATAATAATAATAATAATAAAGACAATAATAGTAATTATTATTCGTACGTGACACGCTCCCAAAAAGTACATAAAAAAGTAAACGAATTATAGGTTATGTTTGTTTACAATTTATCTTGATTGAAAATTCATTTTTAATTATTTAAATTTGAAACCGTTTTTCTTGAATATATTTTTAATGTATTGAAGAATTAAACATCAATCATTTATAATAACAAATCATTCTCTATCTGTATTTTACTCTAAAAATTGTAAGCATAACCTAAATTTTTTTCCTTACTTAATGTTATAAAAGAATAATAATAGTACGGTAGTTTTATTTTACTTTCATTATTACAAATATTTAATATTCAGGTCTCGGATATTATGACTTTTTCGACTATTTTCCAAAAAATGCAAACTTTTTCAATTTATTTAAAAAAAATTGCTACTTTTTTCGACATTTCTTCGAAATATTGCAATAAATACCAGATTTTTAGTATAAAATGCAATTTATTTTGATTGTCATATTGTGTAAAAAATAACTGTAGACGATTCTTTTAAAAATTATTTTTTAATAATTTTGCTAATTAAATTTTCAAAATATAAAATTAAAAAGATTTTTAATAATAATAAAGCTTTTACAGCAATTAGAATTTGTAGAATTGAAATTAAAAAACTTTTTGAAATTTAATTATTTCTAAAGAATCCTATTTTAACACTTTTCATAATTTTTTAATGTTTTAATTAAAATTTGTTTTCTTATATTAATTCCTGTTAGAATTAAATTATTTAAATACAAAAATAAATTATTCATGTAGTATTTAATTATTTTTAAAAGTTGCAACCTTTCCCCTTTATCGAGTTTTTAAAATTAGTGCTAAATTTTCTTACTCCACTTATTTTATTTTTTATAATTTAACTGTCATTCTTTTAACATAACAATTTGAACTATATATAAAAGAAAAAAGTATTATTATTATTATAATATATTAATTTGATTTATGAAGATAAAGTTTTGTCAAAAATTGTGTAAAGTATAATTGAATTTTGTCAAAGATTATAGTTGTAAATTTTATTTAATTTCAGAATGTTTCAAATTGAATTTTTTAAAAATTTTTTTTCCTAGAAGAAACAAATATGAAGTATTTAAATAATTATATAACAAAATTATTCAAGTTTTGAAAATTTGAATTTAGAAATCAGTGAAAAATCCAAGAAATACAAAATAAAATTTTTATGACAACACTGAAATCAATAACTAACTTTTTCGACTTTTTTGCGCCTTTATGTCGATTCGAGGCCTGAAAGATTTTTAATCAAAAGCGAAAAAAGAAATGAACTTTTTTGAAAAATATTTATTATGTAAATGAAAAGAAATTTTACTCCCTAGAAAAACAGCATTTCCTGTTGCGTATGTTATAATATTGTATAGGTATTTTTATGCAGATTATAACGTAATTTGCAAAAGTATAAAGTTCCTATTTATACACATACATATATGCGTTTTATAATGCAGATAATTATTAGTTAAGTGCTTGCATTTTGCATATTAGAAAAAAATTAACTTACGCGCTTGCATATAATAGTTTAAATTATAAGCAAAATGATTCGTTGGTTAACGTTTAGTTATTACGGTCTCTCGATAAGCTTCATCGTTATTAACTAGACCATATACCTATCATTAAATACAAAATACATTGATGTTCATTTGCATGCAGACGCAGAAATAGAACAATATTTGAATACTGGTCATCACACAAAATCAGTTTTTGTCTTCTTTTTTCTATGTGTAGAAATTTTTAAAAAATTATTTTTTCTTTAATTAAATTTTTATAAATACAGTAGAGACTCCATTATCCGGACTAATGGATGCAGGCACTTGTCCGGATAATCGAGTAAAGTACGAATTAAACAAATTTTTGATTCATAATTTTATGTATTTATTTGCATATATGTATTAAAATAAGACTGAAACAAACTAAAACTTTTAAAGTCAACATTAATAAATATTTAGATATTAATATTTCAAAATATTTACATAAACATTTTCTCAAAATAATTAAAACACTTTAAAACGCAACATTTCGTGTAAAAATTTAGGTTTTTAAATTTAAAATAAAAGTTAATGGTTTGAGACCTTATAAACTTTATATTAAAATAAATTTTTTTAATTTTAAATTTGTCCGGATAATCGAATATCCAGATAATAGGGGTCCGGATAATGGAGTCTCTACTGTACTTCTTTTTCAACATATTTTTTGGCCTCGGTGAAAATATGTTCTCTGTATCGCCTTTTTTATTAAATCAGAATTAATTATCAAGCTTGAAGCATAACTGAACATTGGTAATTTGAAATACGAATTATTTATACTTTGCCTAAAGCTATCAGGAGATGTGTATATATGTGTATGATTGTTCAAATCACTTTTCCGAGAATATTATTTAATATGTATATTATATGTACATTTATATCAAATCGGATGAGGGAGGATTTCATGTGTTTCTAATTTTAGAGAATTTCAATAATTTAATTAAATTTGCATTTATCTCATTTTATTTAATGAAATGTGATTTATACCCGTGAATGATTATATTGAAAATAATTTTTTAAATTATATATATAATTGAGTGGATAAGCGATAATATTTAAACATGTAAATATTAATTTTCACCTATTTCAGGCCTCGGACTCACGTGATACTTTTTTTTACCTCACACAACTATTTGGTTACTATTTTTTATTTGTTGAGTCATTCAATAATATTTCGACTAAAGTCGGCCATTTATTTTGACAGGTTCCGCGCCTGCGTTCATTTATTGTGAAAATTTCGAAGTAGAGGACTTAGTCCAGTTTCTCTACTATGCACACTGCAGCGCGCCTTATAATCTTCGGCTGTGTTTCAATGCTCTTTACAGTGACATTTGGAACTAAGGGCCTGTATACACTATACGCAATACCCTAAGATGCTTGATGGAAATGAGTTATTGTACTTTGACTGGACTGAGTCCAGTTTTTTCAATATTGAACCCCAGTTTTTCAAACTCTATTTTTTTCAGTGCAGGTGAACTTTAAAATCATTTTTTATTTAATATTTTTTATGAATAATTGTTTCTACCAATTTATAATAAATTAATTCATTGTTAGTAAAATCTAATTTTTTTACGTTTTTATAATAAATTACACTAGTTTACAAAGATTTTGACCTGCGGCATTTTACTGTCAATTCATATGTAAAATTTGCTCCCAAATCCAAATATGAAGTCAGATATTAAGAAAGTAGAACAGTTTTCGAGATATAGCTAAATTTCAATTTTTTGAGTATCGACAAAAAGTGGATTCACTAACTTACAATTTATTCTGAATGTAGTGGATGGATTTCAGATTTCTTTGAAGCAAATTAAAGGTTATTAAATTTTTGATAAAAAATATTTACAAGATTTTTAATTGGACTGACCATTTAGCAGCAATTTATGCATTTGTTTGAAATTTTTCATTATATAGATAACAAAATTTTTGGAAACGATTGACTTTTTTGGTTAATTACGTCAGAAAAAACGTGTTTACTTCGGGTTTTCTTTCACTGACGTCAAAGTTCAATTTGTTAGGAAGAAAAGAAGCCATCGCAGATTAAAATTGAACTGAAAATGTAGAAGATATAAGCACCTAAAGGCGCACTCACAGCTAGTAGGCAGCAATACAAATTTGAATTTACTGTATCTTTCACTCTAATGGACTTTCTCTCTTACTCCAATTACTGCCTGCGCAGGCAGGCAGAGCTGTGAGTGCTCCATAAGGGGTCTACGCACTTTAGACGCGCTAAAAATGCTACTTTTGTAAATTTTATTTAGCTTTAAATTGTAAATATTGACAAATAATGTGAGGTTTTACACATAAATAAATACACTCTTGATGTGCAATAAAAAACCTGCTTAATTTTTTAAATATATTTTTTTGATTTAAAAATAATATTATAAAATGTGAGCCGTTGATGAAATTTTTGTCATGGGAGGTCGAAAATAGAAAATCCAAACGGCATTTAGATTCATCATGTTCATAGGTATAGCGCAAATCCAGGGATTTAAAAATGGTGGTTACCGATATAATACTGCATACCAGTAGTGGCGCGACATTGCAGTAATAATGTCGCAGTTCTATTTAGATATGCAAAAACAAATAAATATGTAAATTATTACCGTTTCTTCCATAAAATGCACAAAAAGACCCTTTTTACACCTTAGACCTCTCCTTAAATATAATAATAGTACAATAAAATAATTTTTTTCATAAAATAATTTTAATTTCTTCCAGTCAGTACTGCGCCAACATTGGGTCAGTACTGAACTTCCATTACTGGAACAACTATATTGGTGTAGTAATGGTGCATTATTGCGACCATTTCCACGCGAATTCAGGCACGCTAGTGTTGGAATTACAGGGCTAGTGAGGTACTTAACCATTTGTCAGCAATTGTACTAATACGGAATATTTTCATTGGGATTAATCTGATTACATCGACAGTAGAAAACTGTAAATAATGAATCTGAGTTTAATAACAAAGTAAAGTCAACCAAAATATTTACTATGAGTGAAATAGCAAACAAATTCATAGAATTATGTAAAACGACATTTTCTATATTTTAACTTAAGTGCTTATATCTTCTACATTTTCAGTTCAATTTTAATCTGCGATGGCTTCTTTTCTTCCTAACAAATTGAACTTTGACGTCAGTGAAAGAAAACCCGAAGTAAACACGTTTTTTCTGACGTAATTAACCAAAAAAGTCAATCGTTTCCAAAAATTTTGTTATCTATATAATGAAAAATTTCAAACAAATGCATAAATTGCTGCTAAATGGTCAGTCCAATTAAAAATCTTGTAAATATTTTTTATCAAAAATTTAATAACCTTTAATTTGCTTCAAAGAAATCTGAAATCCATCCACTACATTCAGAATAAATTGTAAGTTAGTGAATCCACTTTTTGTCGATACTCAAAAAATTGAAATTTAGCTATATCTCGAAAACTGTTCTACTTTCTTAATATCTGACTTCATATTTGGATTTGGGAGCAAATTTTACATATGAATTGACAGTAAAATGCCGCAGGTCAGAAAATTTGTTAAATTTTGTAAACTAGTCTTATGTGTCTTCTTTAATATTTTCTAATAGATGAAAATGTGACAGTTTTTACGACTTCATATACTTTAGATGCTTATTTTACAATAAATATAAAAAATATTTAAAAAATTCGTTTTAATAAAAATATATAATAATATAATAATAATAAATAATAATATCTTTAAAGTCATTCCTGCAAAATATTACAATTTTTAAAAATTAGTCGGCAACGACTTTAGTCGAAATATAATAGAATGACTCTTTATTTATTTGTAATACATCCTCGGAGTCCATATGGACTATAAATGGGTAGTTACCTATGAACGTAAATATTGGGAGCAAAGATAAAACATTCATTTATACAACGAAGAAAACGTGCTTGAGATGTATTAAATAAGTCAATATCTGGTTTCATCGTTATAAACATTTGATTGATGTGGAAACATACGAAGAATATGAGAACACTAAATTCACTCGCTGTATTAGCAATTAGTAGTTGAAAAGATCTTTCGTCTCTTGATGATAATCTTGCCACTCTAAAAGCTACCTGACTTAATAAAAAAGGCGAATTAATTTAAAAAGGAAACTTACTGCAATGACAATAGGGAAGAGTGGCGCAAAATGGGGTAGGCGGGTCAAATGGGGTGACTCTGATTTTCCACGATAGGTACTTTTAACTTTTCTATCCTTGATATATATCATTCATATTAATAAGAAAATGTTATTAAATATGAAAGCACCATGAAAATTTTATATAACTTTAAAGTTTTAAGCAAAGAAATATGAATATTTATCTAAATTAAAGCCCTTACAAAACTTTTTGGGACAATGTATTAAATTTGGCAAGTATGAGATCTTTTTCGGCACTTATTCTTTTTCAAATAGAATAGAATGTTAAATTGTTTCTGTAATACTGTGCATAAAAACTCGTGTTTCTACTCACAAAGAGCAGAAGACTACTTTCCACGCACACCTTATTTTATATGGAAACTGCTCTTGAGCTCTGCTGCCAACTTCGAAATCCCAACATCCCTGTAACTCTAAAGGTTTGGTTTGGCACTTTTATCTCATAGAGAACGCGGCATTAAAGAATAAAATGTTTTAATATTTGTCGATTCGTGTATCCTGAGACGAGCTTCGAGGAATAAATGTTTTATTCATTTAAAAGCTGTTTTATTGATTTATATATTAAATCGGTATTATTATTTTTATTACTTATTATTGTGGTAAAAACACTTTACCACATTTCTCTTTCGAGTCATTTATACCAGTGATGTTTTACTATCGATATTTTGCATTATCGATGGTTTTATTTATTTTAATAAATATCATTTGTTTTTTCATAATTATAAAGAATGCTACTCCTCTTTAAAAACTATATATTTAAGTAAACTTTTTTGAACTGATTCTATTTTAATTATGCACCGGCTTGAACCATGAATTTTGAAAGAACTGAAGTTTTAATTTTTAGAAATAGTTTACTTTCAGAATGCTTCAACTTCATATTTTTGAAAACTATTTAAATTCCTATAGAAAAATAAATATAACAAGTGTTACTATTTATTTAACACAATTATTTATTCTTTGAATAATTTAATTTAGAAATCGTCAATAATAACAAATTAATTCAGTTAAAAAACAGTTGATTTTACAGTTATATAAACCGATAAATTTCAAAAGGTTTCAATTTAAAAATATATAAAATTTTAATTTTCAATGAATTTTATTTCACTTGGAGCCCTCAAAAGCGAAACATGCTTTCTCTCATGCATTTCATATAGATTTTCCATGAGGTGCCCTCGTGGATTTCATAAAATTCCCTTAACTTTATTTTTCAATTTAATTATAGTACATAAATTATTTAATATGTTATAGTCAGGATTTTTACTTTTAAAATAAACACAATGTCTATTTAATAATTAAAAGTTTAATTTAAATTGGATAAAATACAACTCGTTAGTCGGCAAAATTACGGACCCAGTCCCTTTTTAATCTTTCGATTCTCGCTGCCTACAGCGTACTACTCTCTCAAGCGTACGCAACGCGGACCCACGTCCTATTCGCAGTGTTGCTAACTACATTTATATAAAAAAAGGCGTTATCTTTTAAATCTAAAATTTTAGTTCATAACAAATAATAATAAATAAGTTCAAATATTTATAAATGACATAATTATTTAACGATTTTTACATTTTTAATTAAATCGTGGCCAATAGCAAATTCATGAATAATGTTAGTATTTCTATATGTTTGTGGGGATAAATATATCTCTTTATATACAAATAATAAAATAAATAATTCTAAACGTCGTTTTAAAAAACTACAATAGTCATCAGTTATTCACAAAAACGTTTTAACTATATAATAATATAAAAACAGTACAAAAAGTGCACAAAACTTGTTTTTTGTTTTTGCTTCCTCATAAGGAAGCTTTGCATTCGTGACGATTTTCAATTTTTCAAAACATGATTATATGGATTCATTTTCATCTAGGATATATGTATATTAAATTCTGAGCAAATGTCCAGATGTATGTGTGTATGTGTGTGTGTGTATGTCACAAAAAATTGTGTACAAATTTTAATAAATTGCCCTCAAATTTTGCAGGTTTATTGCAGTCATTAATACCCAAAATTTTCAAATTTATCCACAAAATTTTTTTTATACAAATTTTTTCAAAATTAAAAAAATTTTTTTTTGTATTTTTCTAAATAACTTTTTTATTTCTTAATATTTTCATAAATTATTCTCAAAATTACATTCCTTACAAGAAAACGAATCGATTGATATAAACAAAGTGCACATTCCATAAAAATTTAGAAAATTAATCAATATTTTTCTTTTTCACAAAAAATTCAAATTTTGCGTTTTTTGGAATATTACCTTAACATATTAAAATTAGAGGTGTGCAAAAAGCCCGAAAAGCCGGGTCGGGTCGGGTCGGGCTCGGGTTTTCTCGATGTATCGGGTACCCGAATTCATTCGGGTTCTTAAAATTTTCGGGTAGCCCGAAATTTTCGAGTAACCCGGAATTCTCGGGTACCCGAATTCTTTCGGGTTCTCGAAAAATTCGGGTACCCGAAAATTCTGAGAATCCCAACGAATTTGAGTACACAAATCTTTGAAAATTTGTCGAATATTTGTAGTTATGCATTTTCTCAAATGTTTTATTACTAAATTAAGAACTTGAATACTTCCAAGTTATATAAATTCGATAATTCGAACTTTTTAAGGTTTAGAGCATACCCAAAAATTTCGAGAACCCGAATATAGTCGGGTGCCCGAAAATTTCGAGAACCCGAAAGATTTCGAGAACCCGAATTCAGTCGGGTACCCGAAAGATTTCGGGTATTTAAACAAGCTTGACCCGGCCCGAACCCGACCCGAAAAGTGAAATGCCCGAAATTACCCGGTTGGGTTTCGGGTTTCGGGCTTTTTGCACACCTCTAATTAAAATTAAATTAAGCAATGGGTTTATGATATTTTGAGGAAGCGAAATGGTCATGAAATGAACAACTTGTTTAGTTTACCTTAGTAAAGGTAGCTATAAAGAAAGATACTTTAATAGTTAGGAAAGAATAAGTAGCAATTGTAAATAATGCAAAATAAGATCAAAAATAAAAGTGAAATGAAAAAAAAGTAGTACTGGAAATTTCAATCACACATATTGAAAATTTCAGTTATTTTTTAATTGGCCAATCAGTGAAATATGACTAAAATTTCAATCATTTTTAACTGATCTTCAGTCAAATTTCACTGATTCAAATCGCGAGAATAATGATTGATTCAACGAAAAACTTAGAAAAAAATTTTCTGAGAATATAAATTTTTCTTGTATATTTTTAACCCAAGTAAACTCTCCAAACACTAAAATAAAAAAAACGTAAAAAAAAGTGATTTTTATTTTTTTTTTGGCAAATTTTTTCCAAAAATCACGAAATTTCAATTAAATTCATAATTCATCGCCTCCCAATGGGAAAAAACCATTGGCGCATTAATGGTCGAATAATGGGAGCCACCATTCCATTATTGTCCCATTATTGGCACCCAATAGTGGACCACTAATGGTAAAATCGTGGGATGTCCACGCCGATGCCAATAATTGGCAACCACTATTGGCACATTATTGGCTGCCATTAAAAAAATTAATAATAAAAAAAAATTTTCAATAAATTTCATTTAATTATAAAATTTATTTATTTAATAATTATTTTATTTATTATTAAAAATATTAATTTTTTTAATTTATTATTTTATAGAAATGGTTATTATTTTCTATCACATCGAAATGTGAATAACCCTTTCGTTCAGATTCTAAAAATTATTTACCTCACATCCATCAGTGCAAAAAATAGGAGAGGACGGGCAGAATAAAATTCCACAAATATTTGTGAGAATGCTGCCTCCTTATATACTATTCGAGTTTCATGTTAGTTGCGAGAGAGTTTGAAACAACACCTCCTACGGAGCGTTGAGCGAACTACATACTTACTACATGATAATTTCTGCAGCGTCGGTAAGTAATTGTATGTAGTTCGCTCAACGCTCCGTAGAAGGTGTTGTTTCAAACTCTCTCGCAACTAACATGAAACTTGAAAAGTATATAAGGAGGAAGCATTCTCACGAATATTTGTGGAATTTTATTCTGCCCGTCCTCTCCTATTTTTTGCACTGATGGATGTGAGGTAAATAATTTTTAGAATCGGAACGAAAGGGATATTCATAATATTTTGATTTGATTGAAAATAATAACCATTTCTATAAAATAATAAATTAAAAAAATTAATATTTTTAATAATAAATAAAATAATTATTAAATAAATAAATTTTATAATTAAATGAAATTTATTGAAAATTTTTTTTTATTATTGGTTTTTTAATGGCAGCCAATAATGTGCCAATAGTGGTTGCCAATTATTGGCATCGGCGTGGACATCCCACGATTTTGCCATTAGTGGTCCACTATTGGGTGCCAATAATTAGCCTAGAGAAAACCAATGGCTCCCAATATTGGACCATTAATGCGCCAATTGTTTATGTTAATATTACACGTTATTTAAAAAAAATTTTAATTAATTCCAAGTCGGGGAAAGCAGTGATTTTGAATTTTTTTTTTTGTTACGAATTTTCCAAAAATCCCGAAATTGCAAATTAATTAATGATTCCTCGCTTCGGTAGTCATTTTTTTCTTTTGTTAATTGTTTATGTTAATATTACACGTTATTTAAAAAAAATTTCATGTGATTCCAAGTCGGGGAAAGCAGTGATTTTTATTTTTGTTGTCGAATTTTTTCCAAAAATCACGAAATTTTAAGTAAATTAATAATTCCTCGCCTCGGTAGTCATTTTTTTCTGTTGATAATTGTTTATTCTAATGTCGTGTGCCATTTTAAAAAAATTTCAAGTAGTTCCAAGTCGGGGAAAGCAGTGATTTTGATTTTTTTAATGAAATTGCAAGATTTTTGAAAAAAATTCGACAAAAAAAATAAATATCACTGCTTTCCCACACTTGGAATCACTTGAAATTTTTTTTAAATAACGTGTAATATTAACATAAACAATTATCAAAAGAAAAAAGTAACTACCGAGGCGAGGAATTATGAATTTAAATTAAATTTCGGAATTTTTGGAATTTTCGTGACACAAAAAAAAATTCAAAATCACTTCTTTCCCCGACTTGGAATTACTTAAAAATTTTTTTAAATAACGTGTAATATTAACATAAACAATTATCAAAAGAAAAAATTAACTACTGAGGCGGGGAAATTATTAAATTACTTAAAATTCCCGGATTTTCCAAAAATCCGTGACAAAAAAACCAAAATTACTGTTTTCCCCGATTAGAAAACGTACAATTTTTTTTTAATTGCGTCTAATATTAAAATAAACAATTATCAAAAGAAAAAAATAACTACCGGGTCGAGGAACTATTAATTTAATAAAATAAAAAATAGAAAAATCAGTAACCTCCAATATTATAGAAATTATGTAGATTTTTCTGACAAAATGGAGGAGAAAATCAACTTTTAATCTTAAAAATCCGCTTGAAAGCGTGAAGTTTCTAACAAAACAAAAGACGATCTTATTTATTCAAAAATAATTTTTTTTAAAAATATTTTAGGGGCAAAAAGTGTACTCATATATCTACCAAAAATAATAGATAACTTGAAAATTGTAGACAAAAATTTTTCAAGTGGCCGGTTTCACTTATTTTGGCCCTTTGTTTTTGAACTGTTATGTTCAAGTTGACACTACACTGAAAAAAAATTGTAATTGAACCAAGTAAATGCATTTACTTGGCAGAGTTTACTTGAATCAATCCCATATTTATTTGAGGAGAGAAATTAATTTTCTTGTGCCAAGTAATTATTAGCATTGGATAGAGTTCTTGAATTAATAATTCAGTATTTGGTAGAAGTAAATATGTTATTGATCAAATCAAATATTTTACTTATCCGAAGTACCAAAAAGGATTGAATCAAGAATATTATGTTCTTAAGCGAAATAGTAAAGTATTGTCTGGAGAAATCGTTTTTCTTAAATCAAATCATTTCATTCATTTGATTTGAAACTTTTTTTTACTTAATACAATGCCGGTGTTCTTGATCCAAGAAAATATTTCGCTTCAAATGGATGTGCAACTTAGAGTGCAGTCCCATGGTGGTAGATTAGTAGAATAGTGGAAAAGTTTTGACCGATCAGATGACTGGATATTTTAACATTTCTTTTGATTGGTCAAATCTATTACACTAATCCACTATTCTACCCACATGGGACTGCACTCTTAAATAGCAGTTTTTGAAAACTGTCCATTGAGGCTTGGATGGCATAGTGGTAACGGTACAGCTTCTGATGCGCGCAACCCGGGTTCAATTCCTCCGACAGTGGAAAATTTTATTTCAAGGTATATTTGTTGTATTTGTGTAAAGTATTAATTAAATGTAAATACATATGTAAAATAACAATTATTTAATTATTTAAATAAAAAATTTTAATGTTAATTAATTAAATAATAAAAATGTTTGACCTAAGTATTAGAAATGATGGAATGGGGGTAAGGGGGGGGGGGAGAGTTCAAGTAAATAATTTACTTGAATTGAGAAAATTTTTTTTTATTGAAATTTATAATTTTCTCAAATCAAGAAAATATTTTCTTGATTTGATACACAAATGTTCTTGAATTAATATAATCTGCATTTATTTTGTGTAACTTAATTTCTTGACTGGATTCCATATTTTCTTGGATCAAGAACATATACTCTCCTACCAAGTATACTATGTCAAGAAAATCGTTTTCTTGAATCAATACTATAATACACGGAAAAAATTAGTCGCTGAAGTTTTCAGCTACTACTCGAAGACTCTCGGATATGAAAAAATACTTTATAAACTTATAGAAATACTCTATGATTTTAGCAGAAATTCTCTAAAAAAAGTCGAGGACTTTTTATAAACCTAGTAGCGGAAAAAAGTCGTGGAATTATTGTAACACTTTGATACAAAGTTTCGTCGACGAGTCGAGGAAAACGGTGCGCAGAAAAGATGCGCATACTCTCAGGCGATAAACGCGATCTGCAGTCAATTTAATACCGTTCATTTACAAACTAATTTACAACTAATTTTTTCCGTGTACACGGAAAAAAGTATTTAAATTTTTAAATCACTCTGTTTTAAAAATTATATTGAAAGATCGAAGAAAAAATGTACTACATTCGAAGAGAATTTAGAAAAAGGATTTGAAACTTTCAGCGACAGTCGAGGAAAATGAAAACACAGCCAGCGCGAACGATTCAGCGACAGTCGAGGAAAATGAAATCACAGCCAGCGCGAACGATTCAGCGACAGTCGAGGAAAATGAAAACACAGCCAGTGCGAACGATTCGGCGACAGTCGAGGAAAAAAGACGTGTCCAAATTTTCTTCTACAGTATTCTAAACTTTCAACGATAGTCGCGGAAAATGAAAAATTCTGCGGACCAGTAAAAAGAATTCTTTCAGTTCTTATTTATTTCATTCCTTTTATGCCTTATATTTAATTACAATCCTACATTTATACATAATCACGACACTCATCACATGTAATTTGACACTATTTAATCACTAATAACCTGCCTAAAACTAAATAGCTAACACCAATACGCATATTATCCTACACTTTCGTTGTTTCGCACGCTATATGAATCTACTTTTTCATCGTCCTTATATACTAAATGGAACCTTTCTTTACCGCTTGTGAGAAAAAGTGCAATATTTTGAAAATTAAAAATCTCAAATATTTCTCTTCAACATATTTTAGAATTTTAAAGAGTATTTCAGTATACGTTAAGGACTATTTTACAATTATTTTTAATTTATTAAATGAATAGAAAAATGATAATATTTAATTAAAATAATAACTAAGGCAATAAAATTATTTTCTGTTCATTATTCTAAAAACTTATTTAACGATTAATAATTATATTTTATATATACATATAAAAAGATTTTAATCCTCCAATATATAATTCACAAACACTGTAGACAAGAATTTGTAAATGAACGGTATTAAATTGACTGCAGATCGCGTTTATCGCCTGAGAAATAATTTTTTTTAGATGTTTTAGTTTAAAAAACGGGAACTTTTTTTAATTTTCATGAAGTTTTTTTAAGAAATAATTTAGTCGAACAAAATAACTGAAAACGCAACTTGTTTATTTTAATTAACGTTTGTTATTATTATATTACATTAAATAATAACCTGAATAAAAAATAATAAACCATTAGAATTAAAAAAATATCGTTAATATATAAAGCAACATAAGTTTCACATACTTTTAGTATTAAATTAAAATAAGAAATATCACTTGATATTGAACATCCAATTATTCTCGCTTTCCTAGTGCGAAAACCAACGCGGCC
Source organism: Leptopilina myrica (nomen nudum) (assembly GCA_032872475.1). NCBI lineage: Eukaryota > Metazoa > Arthropoda > Insecta > Hymenoptera > Figitidae > Leptopilina > Leptopilina myrica (nomen nudum). The sequence continues at coordinate 14,528,739 of CM065467.1, forward strand.
CAACATTGGCCCAGTAATGGCAAACCTGGCATCGAGACTTGGCAGACAATATTGGTCCGACTTTGCGCCGACTCTTGTGGTGTTAACCACGGTTGGACGTCGGCAGCCGGATCTCGGCAGACATTAATGGCCCATTATTGGCTGCCAAATCTCAGCAGACATTAATGGCCCAATATTGGCTGCCATTCCTTCCCCAGTGTTGACAAAATAAAAATAAAAGTTTTATTTAATTAACTAATTAATTGATAATATTTATACGGCTTATTTCCCTAAGTTAAACGCAAACTTACAAATATTTGAAAAATTCTTACCGCTCGCGGGGATCGATACCTGAACCTGATGCACCACAGCCTAACACTCTGACCATTCGGCTACTCTGACGTGAAATCGAGGAATCAAAAGTGTTTTGATAAGTTACACTACACTGGCCGATACTGTGCCATTATTGGGCCGAGCTACGTCCCTATATTGGCAATTATAATTTGCCATCATACATACAAAATGTTAGACATTAATGTGCCTTTTCTGGGCCAAGCTACGCCCTAATTCTGGCAATTATAATTTGCCATCAAATATACAAAATGTTTGCCATTAAAGTGCCACTAATGTGCCTTTAATGGGCCGATCTTTGTCACATCATTGGCAATAAAATTGAATTTTAAAAAATTTTAATATAAAAATTCATGCTATGTTTTTAATATTTAATTCATTTCTAAAAATATAACTAGACTCCATTTTGAAATAAATTTTCATTAGAAAATTCTACGAGAATTCAATTATTTTAATACAAAAGTAAATAATTTATTGAATAACTAAATGTTTCTTAAAATTTAATTATGAGAATTAAATTTTTAAATTAATATATATTTATTTAATAAATTTTCACAATATTTTTGTAGAAAATTCTCAATTTTCATAAGGAAATAATTTGCATCATTTCTATTTCTTTACTACAATTGCTTTAAGAAAAATTCAAAGATTTTTAAGAATAAAGGAAAAAAATGTTTATAAATTCTATTTGTCAATTAGAAAATTTAATTGAAAATGAAACTGAAATTTTTTAAATTTTTAGAAAATAAAGGAAAAGATTTTATTGAATAAAATGTTCTGTTACATCATTTAAAAACATCAATAACTTTTTTTAAATAACTATTTAATTAAACTTTTTCAAAAAAATTAATTCTCCAAAATTGCCATTTGAAAATATAGAAAATACAAATTTTCAAATATTTTTATTTGCATCCTTTTTAAACTTATTCAATTATTTAAATTCAAAATAAATAATTTATTGAATAACTGAATGTTTCTTAAAATTGAATTCTCAAAAAAAAAATTTATCAAATTAAAATGCCATTAATGTACCTTTAATGGGCCGATCGTCATTACTTCACTAGAAATTGAATTATGCCATTAAAGATTGATCAATTTTGACAATAACGTGCCGTTATTGGGCCAAGCTACGCCTCAATACTGGCAATTATAATTTGCCATCAAAGATACAAAATGTTTGCCATTAATGTGTCAATAATGAGCCATTACTGGACCGATGGTCGGCACATCACTGGCAAATGTCTTTTGCCATTAAAGATTGATCAACTTTGCCGTGAATGTGCCATTAATAAGCCAAGCTATGCCCCAATTATAATTTGCCTTCAAAGATACAAAATGTTTGCCATTAAAGGGCCACTACTGTGCCTTTAATGGGCCGATCTTTGTCATATCATTGGCAATTGAATTTTTCCATTAAAGATTTATCAACTTTGCTAATAATGTGCCGTTATTGGGCCAAGCTACGTCTTAATACTGGCAATTATAATTTGCCATCAAAGATACAAAATGTTTGCCATTAATGTGCCAATAATGAGCCATTAATGGACCGATAGTCGGCACATCACTGGCAAATGTCTTTTGCCATTAAAGATTGATCAACTTTGCCGTGAATGAGCCATTATAGTGCCAAGAGCTGGCCCAGTCTTAAAAATTTCGAAAATCTGACCATCGGCGCCATCATTGGCCCAGCAATGGGACGTTTTTAACACCAGTAATGGCCCAGTAACAACTGCCAATTCTCGGCAGACATTACTGGACTAATGATGGTCCGTTTTTGCAGTCTTGGCATTTCGCACTTGGGTTATAACACCTATTTTGGTTATGACACAAACGTTAATTAAAATAAACAAGTTGCGTTTTCAGTTGTTTTGTTCGACTAAATTATTTCTTATAAAAACTTTATGAAAATTGAAAAAAAGTTCCCGTTTTTTAAACTAAAACGACTAAAAAAAAAATTTTCGCGTATAAAAAGAAAGTTTTTTATGTGCTTTAAAGCTAATATATACACGGAAAAAATAAATTTATCAGATTTTACAAAACTGTTGCGGAGTAGCGGATACAGCTATTTACAAACCCGAGTTTTGTAAAATGTAAGGAATATTTTATTATAAACTCAAAAATATTTAGTATTAACTATGAAATTTCTGTACTTTATCCTAAAATATTCCTTACATTTTACAAAACTCAGTTTCGTAAAGAGCTGTATTCGCTACTCCGTAACAGTTTTGTAAAATCTGCTAAATTTATTATTTCCGTGTAAAAAAAATGGGACTAATTAATTTTTAAGGTTAAATTTGATAAAATATAATTTATTAAATAATTTTCGATGAAGAAAAAATTAAATTTGACCTTTCAAATGTGCAGATCCCATTTTCACTAACGAGTGGTTTTAATGTACATAAGAAAAAAATTTTTTTTTAATCCGGCCTTAAGAGAAGAAAATTAAATTTTTTTCCTTAAATTTAAAATAAAACCCTTTTTTATAAAAATATTTAAAATTTGATTTTATATTCTTAGAGTAAAGGAGAAAACCTTTTCAAAAATATATAATAAAAGTTCAATCGGTTCAGATTTGTAAAAGTTATTTAAAGACGAAGTTTTATGATAATGCATGAAAGTAAAAAATTCGAACTCCTGTATCTTCGAAACGCATAGTTATAGGGTCCCACCGTTAAGTAATTAAGTGTAGGTCTATTAGGACTACTATTTTGGCAAATATCAACCCGATCCCAAAACTTTTTTTTTAGGTAGAAACAGTTGAGGAATTTTGCCCTCTATATGAAAAATAGTCTTATTTGAAAAATATTTTAATAATTATGAAAGAGTTTTTAGCAAGCAAAATTGAAAATTATATTAAGTTTACCTGCTTTCGATTTGCACTGCCAATTTTTCGTACCTTTTTTAGAAGTTCTCTTTAAGTTTCACCACAGATAACATATTTCGTCGCAACCGTTTATTCATTCTTTATGTTTTTAATGCACTTTGAACTACTTTTTCGTCGTGTTTAATTAATTTTATTAAATAAACACGACAAATTTTGTAAAATAAGAAGGTTAGTTTAAATAGAAAACAAGTGAATTTCACAAAATATTCAATGGATTTTTTGCCCTGGCTTTTTTACACTCAAGACCAGTTTTAAAAAAGCAAAAATAAATTTTTAATTCAGTTCAATTTCCAAAAACTAACATTGTCTACGTTTTCGGTATACTTTTCTCCTCATGTACAAACATTTACTTTTATTATTCGTTCACTTAATCAGATTGTAATATGTTTGAAAAGTTCCCCAAAATGTTTTTAAAAAAGCAACAAAAAATTAAAATTACAATAAAAACAATATTAATCTAGATACAGCATTCAAACTAGATTCAAAAGTTGCGTATTACCTAATAGTATTTATATTCTAAACAGCTGATAAATCGGCTTAATATAGTTTTTAAATAAAACTCAAATGGCTTTTTTACCCCACTCTACCCTACCAATTTCAAATATGGATTAATATACATTTATATATTCATAATGTAATTTCGAGAGACATAAAATTGAATTACTGATACTATATAAATAGTTATAAAAATAAAACGTTTCCAATGAATATTTAATGTAACCGAGATTGAAAGTGTCTGTTCTTTATAGTATACTAGAGGGTTTGTTTTCAATGCACTCTCTCCTCTTGTCTATTATAAATAAACATAGAACTGAAACATAGTTGAAAGCTTTCAACATCCCTAAGTGACGAGCTGTTGGAATATTCAAAATGTTACTTTCGCTATGGTGAGTTCCGATGTCGGGAAATTTAAATCAATTCACCGTTTATTTGCATAAAACAATCTTTCAATACGTGTGTGAATAATTATTGTGAGTACCAGTTTCAAATGAAATATCCGCAGATTACAAATTAATGTATACAACACACTGTTTGAATAGATGATTTATCAATCCTGAGAATGAAAAATTTAATATTGTTATTATGTAAAAGTAATAATCACATATACTATGTATTACATATTTACATAATATTTGCATATTATTGTTTATTAATATATTTAGATTCGTATTATGTCCCTGATGATAGCGTACTCAACGCTCAGCAACGAAAATGATCATGTACATCAACTTAGCGAAACAACTTAAAAATTTTTAACTCGCCTATAGTTCATAATTTGCCGCTTTTTTGTCGCTAATTAGTTGTAAAAAAAAAAATTTTGTCGCTCCATAATTTTTTTTAATATTGGGTGTTTTGCTAAGTTTATATAAAGTTAGCGAAGCACCTTCCATAACTCGTTTATTTAAAGAGTTGCAAGTAAATGCTCTACACAGAAATTTGCCGTTTTTTTGCCGCTAAACAATGGGCAAATCCGTTTTTCAAAATAATAAAAATTTGAAGAAAAAAAATTTTTTTTAAAAAAAAAAAATTTTTAATTCAAAAATTTTTTTTCTTAAAAATCTCAAAATTGCCAAAAAACGGAAGTATTTCAATAAAATACAAAGAAACAATAAAATAAAAAACAAAAAATACAAAATGAAAGTTGATAACTTCAATTTACATTTGTGACTTGGTATATGAAAAGGAGGCTTAGGTATCAAAAAACCAATTTTCACTTTTTTACGAATTCGAATAGAATTAGAGACTTTTGTTCAGGTTCTCGCTTCCTTTCCATAAAATATTTGGTTAAACAATTTTAATTTTCAACGACAAAATTGTACTCATCAATTAGTTACTAAATTAGTACAGCGAAAAAATCCTAGCTAAAAATAATAGTCAAATATATGACATTTTTGTCAAAAATTAATTTCTTTTTATAATTTTCTACATGCTATTCAATAAAATATTTGTTTAAACAATTTAAATTTGCAACGACAAAATCGTACTCACCAGTTAGTAACTACATTAGTCCAGCGACAAAATCCTAGCTAAAAACAATCGACAAATATAGACATTTAGTTATTAAATGATAAATTTAATTTTGACGTTCAATATTTAAATTGTTTAAATCATTTTTGTATTCAGATGATCCCCAAATTTTAAACGTTCAAATGAACGAAATATTTGTTATTGCAGATATTTTTATGAATTACTAATCAGGGAAAAATTTAAAAACTAAAGCTTTATGTTAAGAAATTCAAAAAATAATTTTTTTGAATAGTGACGCAAAATAATTGCAATAAAAATTTAATTTATACAAGAAATAAATAAATTTCATTCATTTCAACGTTCAAAACTTTAGGATCTTGTATTTAAAATTTTCCCTTGAACTCATTTAGTTATAAAATGATAAATTTAATTGTGTCTTTCAATATTTAATTTGTTTAAACAATTTTTAATCCAAAAGGTAGGAGAAAATTAGCAAAAAATAGTTTTTCTTGAAAGTATTAATGTTTTTTAAAATAATTTTTTAGCTACGAATTTGCCGTTGAACTCATTTAGTTAAAAAATGATAAATTTGATTTTGTCGTTAACTATTTTAATTGTTTAAACAATTTTTAATCCAAGAGGTAGGAGAAAATTAGTAAAAAAGAGTTTATTTCGAAAATATTAATTTTTTAAAAATAATTTTCGAGCTACGAATTTGCCGTTGAACTCATTTAGTTAAAAAATGTTAAATTTGATTTTGTCGTTTACTATTTTAATTGTTTAAACAATTTTTAATCCAAAAGATAAGAGAAAATTAGCCAAAAATAGTTTTTCTTGAAAGTATTAATGTTTTTTTAAATAATTTTTTAGCTACGAATTTTCCGTTGAACTCATTTAGTTAAAAAATGATAAATTTGATTTTGTCGTTTACTATTTTATTTGTTTAAACAATTTTTAATCTAAGAGGTAGGAGAAAATTAGCAAAAAATAGTTTTTCTTGAAAGTATTAATGTTTTTTTAAATAATTTTTTAGCTATGAATTTGCCGTTGCACTCAATTAGTTAAAAAATGTTAAATTTGATTTTGTCGTTTACTATTTTAATTGTTTAAACAATTTTTAATCCAAAAGGTAGGAGAAAATTAGCAAAAAATAGTTTTTTTTGAAAGTATTAATGTTTTTTTAAATAATTTTTGAGCTACGAATTTGCCGTTGAACTCATTTAGTTAAAAAATGTTAAATTTGATTTTGTCGTTTACTATTTTAATTGTTTAAACAATTTTTAATCCAAAAGATAAGAGATAATTAGCCAAAAATAGTTTATTTTGAAAATATTAATTTTTTTTTTAAATAATTTTCGAGCTACGAATTTGCCGTTGAACTAATTTAGTTATAAAATAATAAATTTGATTTTGTCGTTTAATATTTAATTTGTTTAAACAATTTTTAATCTAAGAGGTAGGAGAAAATTAGCAAAAAAGAGTTTATTTCGAAAATATTAATTTTTTAAAAATAATTGTCGAGCTACAAATTGGCCGTTGCACTCATTTAGTTAAAAAATGATAAATTTGATTTTGTCGTTTACTATTTTATTTGTTTAAACAATTTTTAATCCAAGAGGTAGGAGAAAATTAGCAAAAAAGAGTTTTTTTTAAAAGTATTAATGTTTTTTTAAATAATTTTTGAAGAAGGAATTCGCCGTTGGACTCATTTAGTTAAAAAATGATAAATTTGATTTTGTCGTTTAATATTTAAATTGTTTAAACAATTTTGTTTTTAAAAAGTGAGAGGAACTTTGCGAAATAGAGTTTTTTTTAGAAAGTATTAATTTTTTTAAAATAATTTTGAGATAGGAATTTAACGTTCAATAAATTTAGTTACAAACTGATGACCTTAATATTGTCATTAGAGATTTATATTTTTTAAACAATTCTGTTTATCTATTATTTTTAGCTATGTTTCTTTTTGAGTTTCTGAAGCAGGTTTTTATTTTTAATTAAATTTAAATTTTATACCCTATGCAAACTGTGAATGCCCTGCTAATTCAACATTTCAATGCAAAATGTCCTTAGGAAACTTTTAGAAATTTTTTCACAATAAGCTTGTGTTAAATGATTAAATAAAAATGACTCATTTTTCAATTTTATAGAAAGATTTAATGGAATATTGCATTTGGAGACGAGTTTATTGGAAGTTTGTACAGAAAATTTTCGAACTTCACTTTGTAAACTTATGAACTTTTAGTTACCTAATTTTGCAATATTAAAAAAATATATATAGCGACAAAATTTTTTTTTACAATTAATTAGCGACAAAAAAGCGGAAAATTATGAACTACAGGCGACTTAAAAATTTAATTTAAATTTAATTAAGAAAAAAACCTGCTTCAGAAACTCAAAAAAAAAATAGCTAAAAAAATAGATAAACAGAATTGTTTATAAAATATCGATCTCTAATGACAAAATTAAAATCATCAGTTAGCAACGTTAAATTTCTAGCTCAAAATTATTAAAAAAAATTAATACTTTCTAAAAAAAAACTCTATTTCGCAAAGTTCTTCTCACCTATTAAATAAAAAATTGTTTAAACAAATAAAATAGTAAACGACAAAATCAAATTTATCATTTTTTAACTAAATGAGTGCAACGGCAAATTCGTAGCTAAAAAATTATTTAAAAAAACATTAATACTTTCAAGAAAAACTATTTTTTGCTAATTTTCTCCTACCTTTTGGATTAAAAATTGTTTAAACAATTAAAATAGTAAACGACAAAATCAAATTTAATATTTTTTAACTAAATGAGTTCAACGGCAAATTCGTAGCTCGAAAATTATTTTTAAAAAATTAATATTTTCGAAATAAACTATTTTTTGCTAATTTTCTCTTATCTTTTGGATTAAAAATTGTTTAAACAATTAAAATAGTAAACGACAAAATCAAATTTAACATTTTTTAACTAAATGAGTGCAACGGCAAATTCGTAGCTCGAAAATTATTTTTAAAAAATTAATATTTTCGAAATAAACTCTTTTTTGCTAATTTTCTCCTACCTCTTGGATTAAAAATTGTTTAAACAAATAAAATAGTAAACGACAAAATCAAATTTATCATTTTTTAACTAAATGAGTTCAACGGCAAATTCGTAGCTAAAAAATTATTTAAAAAAACATTAATACTTTCAAGAAAAACTATTTTTTGCTAATTTTCTCCTACCTCTTAGATTAAAAATTGTTTAAACAAATAAAATAGTAAACGACAAAATCAAATTTAACATTTTTTAACTAAATGAGTGCAACGGCAAATTCGTAGCTAAAAAATTATTTAAAAAAACATTAATACTTTCAAGAAAAACTATTTTTTGCTAATTTTCTCCTACCTTTTGGATTAAAAATTGTTTAAACAAATTAAATATTAAACGACAATATTAAATTTATTAGTTTTTAACTAAATGAGTGCAACGGCAAATTCGTAGCTCAAAAATTATTTTAAAAAATTAATATTTTCGAAATAAACTCTTTTTTGCTAATTTTCTCCTACCTCTTAGATTAAAAATTGTTTAAACAAATTAAATATTAAACGACAAAATCAAATTTATTATTTTATAACTAAATTAGTTCAACGGCAAATTCGTAGCTCGAAAATTATTTAAAAAAAAAATTAATATTTTCAAAATAAACTATTTTTGGCTAATTATCTCTTATCTTTTGGATTAAAAATTGTTTAAACAATTAAAATAGTAAACGACAAAATCAAATTTAACATTTTTTAACTAAATGAGTTCAACGGCAAATTCGTAGCTCAAAAATTATTTAAAAAAACATTAATACTTTCAAAAAAAACTATTTTTTGCTAATTTTCTCCTACCTTTTGGATTAAAAATTGTTTAAACAATTAAAATAGTAAACGACAAAATCAAATTTAACATTTTTTAACTAATTGAGTGCAACGGCAAATTCATAGCTAAAAAATTATTTAAAAAAACATTAATACTTTCAAGAAAAACTATTTTTTGCTAATTTTCTCCTACCTCTTAGATTAAAAATTGTTTAAACAAATAAAATAGTAAACGACAAAATCAAATTTATCATTTTTTAACTAAATGAGTTCAACGGAAAATTCGTAGCTAAAAAATTATTTAAAAAAACATTAATACTTTCAAGAAAAACTATTTTTGGCTAATTTTCTCTTATCTTTTGGATTAAAAATTGTTTAAACAATTAAAATAGTAAACGACAAAATCAAATTTAACATTTTTTAACTAAATGAGTTCAACGGCAAATTCGTAGCTCGAAAATTATTTTTAAAAAATTAATATTTTCGAAATAAACTCTTTTTTACTAATTTTCTCCTACCTCTTGGATTAAAAATTGTTTAAACAATTAAAATAGTTAACGACAAAATCAAATTTATCATTTTTTAACTAAATGAGTTCAACGGCAAATTCGTAGCTAAAAAATTATTTTAAAAAACATTAATACTTTCAAGAAAAACTATTTTTTGCTAATTTTCTCCTACCTTTTGGATTAAAAATTGTTTAAACAAATTAAATATTGAAAGACACAATTAAATTTATCATTTTATAACTAAATGAGTTCAAGGGAAAATTTTAAATACAAGATCCTAAAGTTTTGAACGTTGAAATGAATGAAATTTATTTATTTCTTGTATAAATTAAATTTTTATTGCAATTATTTTGCGTCACTATTCAAAAAAATTATTTTTTGAATTTCTTAACATAAAGCTTTAGTTTTTAAATTTTTCCCTGATTAGTAATTCATAAAAATATCTGCAATAACAAATATTTCGTTCATTTGAACGTTTAAAATTTGGGGATCATCTGAATACAAAAATGATTTAAACAATTTAAATATTGAACGTCAAAATTAAATTTATCATTTAATAACTAAATGTCTATATTTGTCGATTGTTTTTAGCTAGGATTTTGTCGCTGGACTAATGTAGTTACTAACTGGTGAGTACGATTTTGTCGTTGCAAATTTAAATTGTTTAAACAAATATTTTATTGAATAGCATGTAGAAAATTATAAAAAGAAATTAATTTTTGACAAAAATGTCATATATTTGACTATTATTTTTAGCTAGGATTTTTTCGCTGTACTAATTTAGTAACTAATTGATGAGTACAATTTTGTCGTTGAAAATTAAAATTGTTTAACCAAATATTTTATGGAAAGGAAGCGAGAACCTGAACAAAAGTCTCTAATTCTATTCGAATTCGTAAAAAAGTGAAAATTGGTTTTTTGATACCTAAGCCTCCTTTTCATATACCAAGTCACAAATGTAAATTGAAGTTATCAACTTTCATTTTGTATTTTTTGTTTTTTATTTTATTGTTTCTTTGTATTTTATTGAAATACTTCCGTTTTTTGGCAATTTTGAGATTTTTAAGAAAAAAAATTTTTGAATTAAAAATTTTTTTTTTTGAAAAAAAATTTTTTTTCTTCAAATTTTTATTATTTTGAAAAACGGATTTGCCCATTGTTTAGCGGCAAAAAAACGGCAAATTTCTGTGTAGAGCATTTACTTGCAACTCTTTAAATAAACGAGTTATGGAAGGTGCTTCGCTAACTTTATATAAACTTAGCAAAACACCCAATATTATCCATCAGTTTCCTCGATGTTCTTCTTATAAAACAAAATAATAATTTAATTACAGACTGGTTCATTAAATCTACTTAGTGTTGCATTCAAACGAGAAATTGTTCGAAAAAAACGAGAATCTCGCGAAAAAAAAATGAAAACAATTGAATGTTATTTAACATCAATTGTTTTCATTGTTTTCTTCACGAGATATCTCGTTTTTTTCGAGCGATTTCTCGCTCGAATGCAACACTAAATCTACTTATTCTGGTAGATTTTTTAATTTTTTTTCACAGCACCCACTATCACAAAAAATAGCAATAGTTTATAACCTGACTCACAGAGTTATGAAGCTTTCAAATCAAATTTTTCATCAAAAAAATTTTGATATTATTCATAATTTACTATTACAGAATGGTTATCCAAACAATTTTATTAATAAATATAAAAAAACGTATTCAGTTTATAAATTTAAACAAAAATCGAGTGGATAATTTATTTTTTTATCGTAGAAAGAGGAAAATAGGTTTACCGTATGTTAGTGACTTTTATGAAATGATTTCTACTCTTTTAAAACAAAATAATATAATAACTATACCTCGCATTATTAATAATAACAGACATATAAGAAGAGGAAAAGATCAGACAAAAAAAATGTGACAAAACAAACTATGTTTATAAGAATTATTGTATGAATTGTTCTGCATGCTATGCAGTGCAATCAAAATGAATGTTAAAAAAGATAATATATGAACATCAAAAATCAAAAACCAATGTGATTGCAAAACAAACGCATTTTCAAACATGATTTTTCTTATGATAAAATTTCTATCTTGGACAACGAACCATGTCTAAGAGATTAATATCCGAGATGATTCATATTAATTCACAAAAACCTGTAAATAAAAAAGATGATTGAAAAAATTTAAATCATTTTTATTAAGATTTTTTAAACAATTTTAATATTAATTTTATATTTGTCAGTTGATATCTGTTATCTCGGTTATTATTTTTCCTTTTTCTTCTCACTATTATTATTTTTGTATGTATTGTAAATTTGTTTTCTGCAAAGTCATCGAGCTTTGCCTTTTGTTTAAATCTTTAGTGTAGTTAGTTGAGTTAATCGTAAGGTATTTAGCAACTCTTACTTTCGGTAACTTTTGTAAAATTTTATTTTGCAATTCTTTTATATTTTTTTATAATTTTCTCGAAATGAGTAATCGACAACATCGAGTGACTTGAAATGAGGAATCAGAAACATCAAGTGACTCAAAATCAGTAAAATGACAATGTTCTAGTTACTTTTTTGAGTCTTTTCCTCAGAAACTCAGATCGAGTCGAAGAAGTGGGTATCATTTTAGTTGCAGTTCAAAATGAGTCTCATATGGGACTCATTTTGAGTTCGGTTTTTTTCTGTGTATAGTTTCTTTTATAGAAGTGGGATTTTACATGGTTTCTCATATAGGATTCTAGGCGGGTTTTCATGTGAAGACTTTCAATAGTAAACTAATCAAAACTCGTGAACCGATTTACCCGTTTTTGTGTAAAGCCCGTATAGTATTATGGAGAGCAACAAGATAGTCAAACATTTCTAAAATTCAAGAAAAAAATTTAAAAACTTTAAACCTTAAAATATCAATACAGAAATGTATGATTCTAAACTTGTTAATAAACTACATATAACAAACATATAAGTTAAATTTGAAAAATACCAACCAATATTGTGGCAAACTATGTTTACGTAATTATGAAAATAGTAAAAGTGTGGATAACCCGAACTAGAAACTATATTAAAGACGAAGGGTTTTGTTCTTTTCCGGAGTTTTATGATAGGGACAGCTATTGAACCCCTGTTGAGCCAGGTCAGGGCAGATTGGATTTGGGACTCGTACCTAGAAGTCTCATTTTAGCGTCATTGCATTATTTATTTTTTGAATGAGAAGTCGTGTATAAACCTTCAGATAATTACTTTCATAATAAACTTTTACATTAAATTCTATAAACGTGTTAAATTTATTTACCACATATTAGAAGTGGGATATACCATCGCTTACTATACTCTAAACGGCATAATTCTAAAAACTGAGTTCTTTTTTTTCGAAACTGAATGACTCTGTGGTAGTTGTGAGAAGAAATTAGTGAGTGCATAGTGTTGGTACTGACTAATTGCGATTGTTATTTGACTTCCTTTAAAATCAAATTGTGATATGGGGAGAGATCGTTCCATAGATCGCAGATCGCGTAAGGATCACGGCAGAGGACGAAAAAGAGACAGGACGTCTTCGCGTGAACGACATTCTTCTAGAAGGTAACAATTATTTGAATGAAAGATTTTTGCCGGAATTCGATCAAGCAGAAAAGAACTTATCTGCCAGCGACTGGCTGGAGAAAATAAATACTTGTGGGGTTATGTACGATTGGAACGAGAAAACCAAGCTCTATTTGGCTGTGTGTAGACTGCGGGGAAGTGCTCAGTTGTGGTACAAGGAATTACATAATTCTCAGTTGGCTTGGCCGTCTTTTTCTTATGCGATAGTTAAACAGTTTCCGAGAGAATTAAGTTTTAGGAAATTACTAGAGGAAGCAGCCACTTATAAAAGTTCTCATAATCAAGACTTACAAGCTTACTGTTTATTAAAAATTGGGAAACTAAATAAGATTAAATTAGAGGTATCTGAGGAAAAGTTAGTAGATTTTGTTGCACACGGTATACATGATGAAAGTATTCGGCCTACGGTATTAGCCTTAAGATTTAAAACTTTGCATGATTTAAATTTATGTCTTAGTACATTTGACAGGCCTCGTAAAAATAACGCAGAAAACAGTAAGAATGAGGGGAGTTCAAGCAATTCAAAATCGGACACGCGAAAACCTAGAGGGAAATGTTACATCTGTCAGGAGGAGTTTAAAAGTTTCTAAGCCAGAATTAAAATGCAATTTTGTAGTAAAATTGTCCATTCGGAAGACCGTTGTTACTTAAAAAGAAAGAAACAGGGGGAGAGTTCAGCATGACTACAAAAGGGAACTGATACTATCAATGTCTGTGAAGTTATAAGTAACGCGGTCACTAATCAATTGAAGTCAGAAGAGTTGAATTGAAACAAATATGATTGTATTCTCGACTTCGGTAGTACCTGTTCTATAATAAAGGATTATCTTGCGAGAGAGTTAGGATTAAAATTAATGCCAATTTTTGAAATTTTTGAAGGGTTTAATCAAACAATGACTGCTCTTATCGCGCGTACTAGAATCCATTTAACCATTGACCAGATTGAAGTTATCGTTGATGCGTATGTCGTACCTGATAACCAACTAACTCGGGATTTGTTAATTAGCCGCGACGTTTTTAAAAAACCAGGAGTTACAGGAATTGCAAATACTAATAAAACTAAACTCCTGAAAATGCCTACAAACTCTTTAAATACAATAAAAAATAAGGTGTTGTCCGTCCAGAAAACTCATCCTCGACGACTATCTCATACTGAACGAGAAAAGGTCAAATTAAAACTACGTGAGTTAGAACGCACAAAAGTTATTCGTGAAAGCAAAGCATCTTATGCGAGTCCAATTACCTTGACCGAAGACAAGGTCGGAAATATTCGCGTATGTGTATATTACCGCGGTGTAAATGGAAAAACTAAAACCGATGCTTATCCATTACCTTACATTGAGGATCATATTGATCGTCTTGCAGGTAAAAAGATATTTATCGCATTGGATCTCAAGTCAGGGTTTCACCAAATTCCCATGGAGAATGGGTCTATTGAAATTACTGGTTTTGTGACACCTGATGATCATTGGGAATTTTTGCGTATGCCTTTCGCATTGCTCTTGTATACATAGGTGATATCCGTTTTACCTGCATTAACTATTGAAGAAACTTTTCGAAATTTAACGTTAGTACTCGCAGCATTTAGACAGCATAATTTTAAATTTAATCTTGAAAAATCTAGGTTTTTCCAAACGAAAATTGAATACCTGGGAAGTGAAATTTCCGAGGAAGGAGTCCGACCCGAAAGTCATAAAGTTAAAGCGGTAGAGAATGCTCCTGAACCAACTAGTGTAAAGCAAGTACTGTCGTTTTTGGGTCTTGCGAGTTATTTTAGGAAATTTATAAAGAACTTCGCTAAATTCCTATGATTTAGATACTTCAGCAATGTATGAGTCACTTAAAGTAATGCGAGTTTATTTCTTAGGGATTAAGTTTACAATTGTAACCGATTGTACAGCGGTACATTCCACGGCAACAAAGAAGGATATTCAACCGAGGGTCGCTCGATGGTGGGTCTATATGCAGGATTTTAATTTTGATAGTGTATATCGTCCTGGTTCACAAGGCGCACATGTCGATTATTTAAGTCGAAATCCTGTTGAGGTCCTGCATATTGAAATCACTGAAAGCATAAAGAAAATGCAGGAGGAAAATGCTATGAGAGGAAAATATTTACCTCTCTTTAATGACTTTTCTTTTCTTAAATTCAGTGACAGATAATGACTCCTTTTATGATTCAGAACCAAGGTGATCACTTTAAGGGGAAATAAAGTCCTGGTGGTTCTGGCAGATTATATTAGACAAACAATAGTGGGAGTTGATTTCTATATATATATATATGTATGTATGTATGTATGTATGTATGTATGTATATATATGGAATATTCCATTGATCGGTAACCTGATAAATCTGGGGAAATAACTACTGATCAGTCAGTATGGACCGAGCATGGTGTTTGTGGGAGTTGATTTTCTTATGAGGTGTTCCACGAAATAATGTCCACGCCAGTTGAACCTTATTTTCCCTGTCTCTAATATTTTGATTGGGTGAAAATAATTAAAATGAATATCATTTTTCTAATTTTCAGATGGGCAACAGAAGAAAGAGGTTGAGGACGACTTTGGTGGTCAGAAAGGTCGTCTGTGGCAAACTATTTTTTCTTAGTTATGAATATAGTAAAAGTGTAGAGAACCCGAACTAGAAACTATATTGAAGACGAAGGGTTTCGTTCTTTTCCGGAGTTTTATGATAGGGACAGTTATTGAGCCCCTATTGAGCTAGGCCAGGGCAGATTAGATTTGGGACTCGTACCGAGAGGTCTCGCTTTAGCGTCGTTGCAGTATTTATTCTTTGAATGAGACGTGTATAAACCTTCAGATAATTACTTTTATAATAAACTTTTACATTAAATTATATAAACGTGTTAAGTTTATTTACCACAATATCAATAATAACTTTAGAAAAATTAAACAATATTCACCAAAATATTAATAAAAAATTTTGTCGAATTCAAAAATATTATTTTGGCTTAAAAATTCGGATTTACTATTTATATTTCATTTTTATAGTGAAAATTAGTTGTACTTAAATTAAAAAGTTACTACAAAAATATGACATCAATTTGCTAAAAAAAATTAAAAAATTTCCATTTGTTTGATTGTTTGATTTTTGTGAAAAAAGTTCTAACTTTTATTTCTGTTAGTATCTACACTGAGAGAAGAAAAGCACAGAATCCGTACTGTGACAGACACCGGCCGTGTAAAATGCGTGTCAGTTGCCGTTCTTAATTTTATTCAGTTCGTGTCATTCATAGTTCAGATACTATACTCAAAAAGCGCGGCGGCGGTACGAACTAATTAGTACAGGATCTGTTTCATAGCGACCGACAGATACTGTACTTCTAAACAGTAGCATTTGAAGAACAACATCTGTACCTCAAGCCAATGTCAAAATACGTTTCACATTTTAGCACAACACCTATCACACAGTGGCACTGCTGCTGCGTCTAATTGGAGTCCAGATGCTCAACTTTTATCGAACTATCATCGAATGATTTTTTTTCTTGTAAAATTGATTAAAAAATTGAAAATTAAAAAAATATTATAATAAGGAAATAATATTAATATTAATTAATATATAATATATATATATATATATATATATATATTAATATTATAATAATTATAATAAAATTATAATAATTATAATAAAATGATATTATATTATAATATTATAATATTATCTTATATTTTTTTAATTTTCAATTTTTTTATCAATTTTATACGAAAAAATCCTAAAATGATAGAAAACTGTTAAACTGGTCTAAAAAAATATAAGGATTTTTTTCGTATAAAATTGATAAAAAAATTGAAAATTAAAAAAATATAAGATTAATTAATATTAATATTATTTCCTTATTATAATATTTTTTTAATTTTCAATTTTTTAATCAATTTTACACGAAAAAAAATCATTCGATGATAGAAAACTGTTCAACTGGTACCAAATCGAATTGGAATTGTTAACTGTTTTTTAAAAGTTATCGAAAACTCTACAAAAATATACAATGTGGAATATTTGCAAAATTTCCGTACGGAATTCTATACGGAATTTCCGTAGAACGCTTTCCGTAGAATCGTTTCATGTGGGTATGTCAAATGAGAATTATGTGTAATGACTTATCCGTCAAATGAAAGAAATGTCAAGTGAATTTTATGTCAAATTAGTATTACGTTAAATGGAATTTATACTAAATGAAATTTATGTAAAGTAAATTTTATGTCAAATGAGAATTATGTTTAAAGGAAATTATGACAAATGGAATTTACATCCAGTGAATTATATGTTAAATATGAATTATGTTAAATGATATTTACTTCAAATGATATTTATGTCAGGTGAATTTGATGTAAAATGATATTTTTATCAAATGGATTGTGTGTCAAATGAGAATTACATTAAATGAATTTTGTGTGAAATAAATTTTATAACAATTAAAATTTACGTTAAGTGAATTTTTTGTGGATTGAAATTTATGTTAAATTATTTTTATGTCAAAAGAAATTTATGTTACATGATTTTTATGTCAAATGGGAATTATGTTACATGAGTTTTATGTTACATAAAATTTGTGTTAAATGAATTTAACGCCAATGATATTTATGTTAAATGGTTTTTTGAGTGCAATGTAATTTATGCCAAATAATGTTGATTTTATGTGAATTTAAAGTTAGGTGGTTTTATATCAAATAACGATTTTGTCAAAAAAAAAAATTCGGGAATTAGCATGTGCCTTTTAGAATTTTGATTAATAATGCATTTGTAGAAGTAGTAAAAACAGTGATACACCTTTTATTAACATTTATCGATCACCTTATTTGCTACTTTGTCTATTTCTTTATTCTAGTTTGTAATATTTATAACTCCATCTGGCACAAACTAGAAATGAATTAACTATGGTTCATGTAAGGTCACAAGATCTTTAAATTCGTTATTAATTAAACAAACACTTATGTATGTAACTTTAACTTGACACAAATAAATTTTTATTAATAGAACCTATAAAATAGGTTCTTACAATACCGACAAATTCTTATAACTCCAACAGTTGGTTACAAGATTAGACGTAATTTTGTTTCCAGATTTAGGAGGGTGTCCACTTAGGCAATTTCGATGTGCGAACGAACGATGCATACCTGTCTCTTGGGTCTGTGATAAATTTGATGACTGTGGTGACAACTCGGACGAAGAATGCAAAGGTAAGATATTGTATTTATAAAATCCTTTATTGCAATTTGTTAATAATTATATAAAATTATTAATTTTTTGCATAGTTATTAACAATCAAGGTTGCCACAAATATTTTATTTATTCCATAAATTTTCTGTTAAATACACGAGCAAATGTTTGTAGTATATTTTTTTTTAATATCTTTTACTGTAAAATTATTCGGATCATAAACACCTCTTTCTATAAAGGAATATTTAATTATTTCTCCACAGTAATTATGATTCTATAAAATTTTAAATTTTCAATCCTTTGGAATTCAATAATAATTTATTTAAGAATTATATTGCTATACACTATAATATAGAAAATTATTTTCAACATTTAAATATTTAATTATATTTTCAAAAATTTTAAACTAATTTAATTTCTTGTCTAATTTAATAACTTTTGAGACGATTCTTTATTAAGAATTACAGTAGAACCTCGATTATCCGAGGTAATGTGGGGAAGAGGTACCTCGGATAATCGAAAACTCGGATAACACGGAACCAATGAAAATTTCAAAATTTTAAATTATTTTTCAAGTGTTTAAAGTGTTAGAATAATATTAGATGACAAAAATGGACGAAATTTTAAATGGAATGATCACAAACAGTGGTTTTGTAAAATTTACTTTCCAAATTTAGTCGCTCGATCCGTTTTATCCGAGTTATTCCGCATTATCTGAGCATGTTTAGTGCCTCGGATAATCCGGAATCTCGGATAATCGAGGCTCGGATAACCGAGGTTCTACTGTAAATTATTTATTCAAGGGAAAAAAGAATTCAACTACATAATAATTCTGTACTTCTTAACAATTCAATTTCATGAAATTTTAATAATTTTACATTTTTTCAATTAAATATATGGGCAATTCCACGTGAGATTTTAGTCGACTTCTTAAAATCAGCCAAAAATATTTTTTTTCTATTCTGTATCGAAAAAAAAAAGATACGTATTTTTTTATTTTTGTTTAATTGTCAAAATTTTTGAGTTATGAATTTTCGAAATTTTGCATTTTTAATCATAGACCTATATTCAGTTGCTTATAAGTCCGAAAATATTGAGTTTAGAAAAAAAGTTGTCAAAGAACGAAAGTTTTAGTTTTCTTTCGACTTTTAGGAAATGAAAACAAAAAAATTTTGTTTTCATTTTTCATTAAAAAAATAAAAAATTTTTATAAACAAATTAATTTTTTTTAACTTTGGGTATGATAAATTTTTAATTTTCTTTTTTTAAAACATACCTGTAAATGATAAGAAGGTTTTGCAAAAAGTTTCAGAGTGGGCCTAACAAGTTTAATAGGTTAAAAAAAATAATTATGCTGCCCGTGCAGGTCGAACGCTTGCTGCGCAATGGGATTTTTTTACAATTTACTATTAAACATTTTCTAGAGCCTTCAAATCTATTAATAATTAAAATCCGATAAAATTTGAAGGCTCTAGAAAATTTTTAATAGTAAATTGTAAAAAAATCCCACTGCGCAGCAAGCGTTCGACCTGCACGGGCAGCTTAATTATTTTCTTTAACCCATTAAACTTGTTAGGCCCACTCTGAAACTTTTTGCAAAACCTTCTTATCATTTACAGGTATGTTTTAAAAAAAGAAAATTAAAAATTTATCATACCCAAAGTTAAAAAAAATTAATTTGTTTATAAAAATTTTTTATTTTTTTAATGAAAAATGAAAACAAAATTTTTTTGTTTTCATTTCCTAAAAGTCGAAAGAAAACTAAAACTTTCGTTCTTTGACAACTTTTTTCTAAACTCAATATTTTCGGACTTATAAGCAACTGAATATAGGTCTATGATTAAAAATGCAAAATTTCGAAAATTCATAACTCAAAAATTTTGACAATTAAACAAAAATAAAAAAATACGTATCTGTTTTTTTTCGATACAGAATAGAAAAAAAATATTTTTGGCTGATTTTAAGAGGTCGACTAAAATCTCACGTGGAATTGCCCATATATTTAAAAATACAACTAATTTCAGAAAAATTTAAATATAAATCAGGACAGGAACGAGGTCTGTACTAAGTTTTTTTGAAAAAAGGTCTGTAATTGGATTGAGGAAAGTCGAAAAGTTCGTAAACTTTACGATATAATTTGGAGAATTTTAGAGAAATTAAAAAAACGTTGCAGAAATACAATTATTTTCAAAAGTAACATAATTCTTTGCTAAAATTTAAACAAGTAATTTAATTCAATCAAGCAAAATTTATTTAGTTTTAGAAATAATTGAATTGTTGTTCTAAATTCAAAAATTTTAATAAAATTCTTGGCAAAATTTTTTTTATTTTCAAAAAATTTGATTTATAATACCATTTTAATAACATTTTTTAAAATAATTCAATTATTTAAAAAACAAATTAATAAAATTCTGAGAATAACTTTAATTATTTTCATAAAATAATGTCATAGGAATTTAGTTATTTACAATTTTTTTAAAAACCTTTTGTAATAATTCAAATATACTCATAAATGTTAAAATTTTTTACAAGGAGTCAATTAATTGCGTAAATAATAATGTAATTGAAGATTCGAACGTTCAATGAACGAAGTAGCCCACAATATGCGATCAATCTAATACGCATGTTTCACAATTAAAATGCACTATATAATGCATAAGAAAATAAAATTAATCGTTTTTAACACATTATACATAATACTACAAAAGTCATTGAGGTCTAGGTTATATTTCAAAATTTTGTATTAACAATTTGTTTAATTTCAGGGTTGGCACGCAACCTGGAATCCTAATAGAAAACCTGAAAATGTCAGGGAATTTTATAAAAATTGAAGAAACCTGGAAAATTTAGGGAATTTTGATCGAAATCTTGAAAATAATTAAATTAAATTTTAAAAAGGTTTCAAATAGTAATCTTTGAAAATTTGAATTTTTCATATTTTTAACTAACAATTCTGTGGAAATCATTTTTTTAGAAATAATTTTTTTTAGAAAATTCTTTTGGTGAAGGTTCCATTTATTCGCAACCGCAACTCTTTGCTTCCTCTAAGGTAGTTCTGCAGACGACATGCTGCTGATCCAGCAACTTGTAGAATATTCTCCTTTTCGCTGAAATTCGCTTGGCATAAGAAGCAGCATTGGCTTTTCTTACAATAATCTGCCTTATGGTCCGCTTTTCTGCACTTGAAGCACGCAGCCGACCTGTCTGTTGCTTGGCAATCTTTGCCTAAATGGCCGTAGCCAAGGCAACTATGACACCTTGTGACCATAGTTCTCCTTCTAATCTTGCCCGCCACGAACCCAATCTTAATGTGTCCTATTTTCTCCAGCCTATCAGCGTCCTCTTGGCTGGTGACTACGATGACGAGCTTTAGTCTTCGCTTGTTTGGTCCAAGGACTGTCACGTTCCTGCTTCTCGATGCTACCGTATAAACTTGCTATAGAGCATCTAAAACGTCTTCCTTTTTAGTAATGGCATCTTAGTCGCGGATTTCCAGCGTAGTTTGCTGGACCGCCATCTACACCGTACCTACGTCCCTTTCTAGTGGCAAAAGCTCCCACAACCCTTGTCTCTTGACCTCCAGGTCAGCCTCTTCGCGAACCTTCCCCAGCTCTTCGGCGAATGTGGTTCCTTTATCCACTTTTACGATCATTGTTGTTCGTTGTTGTGACTGTCTTCTTTCCTTGACTGAAGGTCCCTCCTCCCTTTTCCTCTTTATGTTCTTCACAAACTCAGGACCGCTTCTGACTCTGTAAGATAACGTTTCTCAGCATTGCTCAGTGGTTCCAAATGCCTGAAACGTGGCCAAAACCTCTCCAAAAATTTTAAACTGGGAACTTTTAAACAACCCTTTTTAGAGGTATATTGTTCTCATTTAGCCGTGAAAACCAGTTCTGCTCTGAGCGTTGTTGAGTTACATGGGTTACTCAGGAGACGATATGTATAAAACCCCATTGTTCAAAACTGAATAATTTTTAGAATTAATTTTTAGATTTAAAAAAAGGACGATTAATTTATTACTCCTTTACTACACATGACCAGAATTTTAGTTCAAAATAATCTAATATGATCTCCAGACAAGTAATAAAAATAAACAAATTATTCCAATTGGTATAAACAATATTAGTTAAAAAATAATTAACTTAGGTTCCTCTCCACAAAATTTTTTTTCACATGCATATTTTAATAAAGGTATATTTAAAAAATACCTGTTTGTTTGATAAACAATTTTTTAAATTGTGATAAACATTATTAGTTGCCAAAAATAGTTAACTTTTGTTTCTGTGGGCCAAAATATTTTTTTCACATCTATATTTTAATTAAAGTTTATTTAAATACTATATGTTCTTTTTGTTTGATTAATAATAATTCATTTCAATTATTATAAACAATATTAACAATTAATTGATTTTTGTTCCAAGGAACTAAATTTTTTTCATATTTCTATTTTAATGAATGTTTATCTAAAGAATATGTGTCTTTGTTTAATAAATGATTTATTTCAATTGTTATGAACATTATCATTATATTTTTAATATAATTAAGATTCTTTGCATTTTATATACAGGCTTCTATTATCTTATTAATAGCAATGTAATTTATTTTTTTTTTAACAAATTCTATTAGAATTTAATATCCACAGATACTGGAAAAGACATGTTCACACATAACCTCAAATTTGTAGATTATACCAGTTAGCATCTGAGATATTAAACCATAACATCTAGATGTTATGAAATACCATCTTTTCTTAATATCTAGTATATTAAGATTTTTAACATCCAATTTTCTCAGTGTGTAATATTACAGAGGAGATTACGAATCTCCAGTGTAATATTACAGTGATGTCACTATAAGCTTACCTGCTGCTTGGGAAATAATTTTATAGATTTCGTGTCTGGCATATTGGATCCAACATTTTGTTTTTTTAAACTAATATCAAAATCGTAATCAGCGACCTTGAAAACACCCGAGTATCGATTTTAAAAATTATTTAATTACTATTTGGGGTTTTGTCCACGTTTTTGGCATTTTGAACCACTGTCAATTGCTGTGTTGAAACGGTCACGTCTCATCCTTTGGTCTTTGAGTGCTTCTTCTGACCAGGTTAATTCCTCTGGACCTCACAGGTCTTCAGCATCTTGCTGACCTGTTTCATTCTCAAAATGCTCGCAGCCTTATACATTCGTTCCGACCTTCATTGCAGCTAGCAATGTAAATTGCAGAAGCATTACTGAAAACAGAAATGTAGCTGGCCTGACTCGTGACTTTTTATATAATTTTGAATATGCAATAATAAATTTGATTTTTTGCATAGATGTTATTATAATTTTTGAAAATAATTTAAATATTTTTAAGAATTTTATGGAAAGTTAGTGAAAATAATTAAATTCTTAAAAATCTTTTTAGAAAAATGAATCAAAAGTAATTTTCAAATATTTGACTATTTTTAACACTATATATAAACAAAGTTGTTCATTACATGAACATTTAGCTTTCCTCAATATAATATATACCAATTGCTTAACCTTTTATTATAGATTAATTATTTTGAAGTAAACTTTTTAAAAATTTAAAAAAAAATTGAATTTTTTATGAAAAATAAGAATATTGATTAATTTTATATAAACTGATAGAATATATACTTTATATACATGAATCGATTCGTTTTAATGCTAAGAATACAATTTTGATAAAAATAATTGAAAATATTTAAAATGAAAAAAGTTATTTCAAAAAATACAAAAATCTATTTTTTTAAATAAAAAAATTGTTAAAAAATCTTTGTTTTAGATATTTTTGAAAATCCTTCTGTCTGATTCTAGATATTCATGACCGTAAAATATATTTACCAAATGTTTTTAAAATCCGTCAAAACGTAAAAGAGAATATTTGTTCTCAAGAATCGGTGAGACACATACACATACAATCGTACATTTGTTCCTCTTCACAGTGGTCCGGACTGCTGCAGTCAGCGGACAAAAATCTGAAACTTATTCTTTAGTGCTACAAACGTTTACTTACGTGTTTTTTGGGTCGCTGATTACGAATCTAAAGTCAAAGTTAAAAAATTCAAAATAGCGGATCTAATATCACGGTCGACATTTGAAAAAAAATTAATTTTCATAAATCTTAGTATCTAGGGGTTTTTGTGGTCGCTGCTTGCCAATCTGAAGTCAAAATTTGAAAATTCAAAATGGCGGAACCAATAAGGCGGTCGACATTAAAGCGAAACATGTAACGACAATACAGATTCGGTAGATTGCGTTGATTCAAAAAAATATCCTAATTTCCAATTCCGCACGTTTCCGCACGCAATTTTAATTGGAAATTAAAGAATAGCTGTGCACTAGTAACATCCATATCGATTTTTGTTGGAAGCTTTTGGAAGGTTGAGAATAATCAACTTAAAAATTGGTGTTTTAAAAAATTACATCAAAATTTTGCTAATTAAGTAAGTGTTTAATCTATACAACGACTTAAAAGATTAAATTTTTTATTGACTTATAATTTATAGTTATTTTAAACTTTTTAATAAAAGAAATAATCTTATAAAATACGGTTATGGACAAATATCTAATATTTTTATTACATAGGCGATACGTCAATTCTTATTTTCAAACTTGATAATTTGTGTGCGTAAGTGCTTAAAAGTATTTAATACTTTTAGAAAATATACTTTACATAATCAAGAATTGATGTTAAAAAGAACTTTTTATTTTAAAAACTATTGTAAAAATAGACTTTTAACCGAACGCCGGACCACTGTGCTCTTGGGTAAGAATTCCTGAAGTGATCCCCTAAATTTTGTTAGACAAGTGAATTTTTTTCATTCTTATATGTTTTAATAGCTTATGATGGTATAATCAAAACCTGTAAATAGTTTTCCGAAATTCGAATATTTGTAAGAAATATACTGTAAAAAATTTTAGGGAGCTAACGGACTCGGGAGTTAAATTTTTCGAGTTAAAAATCAACTCCAAAAGAGAGATAATTTAAAACTTGTTTTAGAAAAGTTTAATATTCATTAAAGAATTTTCAGGTGTCTTTCTAATGGCTTGGAAATTATTGTTCTTGACGCTGCGACTGAGTTCTTCAGTCACTGCGCGCTGAAAAAGTCTCGAACTATTTAAGAAAGAAGACGTAGCGTAACCAATAGGTATACAGCGCCACTTGGCTTTAAACACTTTAAGGTCATGTTATTCAGTCGGAAGTTTTTCCATAGTAAAGTAAATGGGGCACGTGACCACTGAATAACATAACCTTAAAACGATCTAAAACTAAAGTATCGTAACGCGTCCCTGCAGCCGTGTGGCATAAGGTGGAGAGATCATTTTCAAAATCTCGAGGTCTTAAGTTCGACTACTCACGCGGGCAAATTTTTTTCGCTAATTTTACATTTTTCTATTCTTAAACCAGTTCAGGACTTTTTCAAGAAAATTCAACAAGTAGTCCAGAAATTTACTACAGTTATCCCCGAACAGCTTAAAATAATGTTTCAATCTATGGTTTTGTAGCATTTCTTGTATTATTTCCATATCCTGAGTTCTTGAATAAGTTTAGTAATGACTCTTGAAAGAAGTTTTTCCGTATAGCGTTTTAGTAAATAGCGAATTACTCGCGATCAGATGAACCGATTTTAATAAAATTTTGAAGAGAACCTAAAGGAAGAATTGTACTTTAGATAAATGATCTAAATTTTAATTAAAAAATATAATTTGTTTAAGTAAATTAACTTTTTAATTTTTGAGGTTAAAAATATAATAAATATAATATTTTTTAAAAAATGAAAGAGGTTTAAAACAAAACAAATGAATTTGTGTCGATTTCATGCTTTTACGTATATGTGTATGATTGTTAATCTGAAATTTTTTGGTTGAAGTTATTGAGTTTAGTTAATACACTGGAGACTCCATAGAGAGGGCAGTCCGAGTCTTAGCCCTCTCTAATGCATATTTTCAATATAAATATTGTAACATATTTTACTTTTCTATAGGGGAGACCGGGGCGTAATGGCTAACTTTTCACTCTTTGTTGTTTTACTCGGACACTTTTGTCCTAATTGAATGTTTATCTCTCAGAAAAGTTACTCTGGTATCTCAGCTTACTTTTAAGACTACGAACGTCCCGATATGACTCTTGCTTTTTATTCTACAGCAGTTTTTCTGGAGCAATGCAGAGCTCCAAAATACGCCCCTAACCGGGGCGTAATGGATAACTCCCGGGGCGTAATGAATAATGATTGCTAATTATTATCTACAGTTTCCAATTTTATTGTATATTGTAAATTAAGGTTCCTGGGTATTCCGTGAATGCTATTTTTATTCAGCAATACTTCTCCTATCGCTTTTTCAATAATATTCTGTGATATTGGCACTCTCTCAATTTTTTTGTAATTTCTCATTAAAATCGTAGCTTGAAATCTACTGTTTGTAAATTTTAGACCAAAACTTAAAAATTTTGTTAAAAACACCTAAACATACTTAAACTAAGTGACAAGTAACCGCGAAAACAAACCTACACTTCGCCGATATGGTACGTTGCTTTTTATACATAGCGTATTGCATTAGCCAACACGCCCCGGGGAAAAGTAGCCATTACGCCCCGGGGGTGTTCGGCAAATATTTGCCTTTTTTTTAACAATACCGGAAGTGTGAATCAAAAATCTCGAATTGTCCCTTAAAAATAAACGTGTCAAGATCGAAACCTCATTTCAGTTTCTTTTTTAAAGCTATTTTTCAAAAAAATAGAACGAAAAAACGAAAATTTTGAAAAGTTACTTTCGTATGTCAAAAATAGTTTTTCTACTATATTTCTTACAATAATGAATAAATATTAATGAAACTTCCGACAAACTTGCAGTATACCAAGTACAATAACTTGTCTATTGTGCGAAATTATTACAATTTACGGTTTTTAAACAAATTACAATTATTCATTACGCCCCTTAGCCATTACGCCCCGGTCTCCCCTACATCTAGAAAATGTCGAATAATAATCAATAGCTTCACGCTTAAAAAGTGTTTGCTGTGGCAGCGAACATTTTGCTGCCACAGCAAACCTTGTTCGTTGAAATAGGGACAGCGAAAAAGTTCGCTGTGAGATCAAACAAGTTCGCCATGACAGCAAACTCGCATAAATTTTTACTAATGTTTGCTGTCACAGCTAACATGTTCGCGGCCACTGCAAACTTCTTAGCTGTGGTAGCAAATTTTCAGAGATTTCACAGCAAACATCTGTTTACTGCTGCAGCTAATTTCTTTTTTTCCGTGATTTTATTTAAAAAAAAAACAATAACAAGATTATAACAATTATATATAAAGAATTTTTTTTACCCTCTTTAGAGTCACTCTCTATGGAGTCTCCAGTGTAATTATTTCACGCAAACTATTTACAGGTTTTGATTATACCATCATAAGCTATCGAAACATATAAGAATGAAAAAATCCACCTACCCAATAAAATTTAAGGTGTCACTTCAGGAAATCTTACCCTTTTGACGAAATATATATACTTACACTTGAAAATTTGTCAAAATAATTAATTCTAAGAAATTCCAAAATCAGATCACTACAAGAGGCTTCCTTTGGAGAGGAAGTAAAATTAAAGTAGGGGAGACCGCGGGGCTAAACCGGACACGGGGCTAAACCGGACAAGTCAAATATTTCCGAAACCGTGAAGAATTTGAAATCGTGTAAATAACCTATGAACGCGCAATTTCGTGATGCATATACTGCATGAGGTTTTAGGGACGTGTCATTTTTCTTGTAATAATAGTTGCCGTTAATATGTGAAAATGTCATTTCTTGACGTAAAAGTAAAAAAATTTTTTCTTTATTTTTTTGGGTTTTTATCGTTAAAATTAAAGTGCAAATATCATACGGCCATTTCTCTTTTAGCTCAAGGTGTACTGAGTTTAGTAGAAAAAAAGTTTAATGGAAAACATTAAGAAGAAAAAGTATATTGCAGGTTAATTATTAGATGACGGTGTGGGGCTGAATCGGACATCGTGATTAAAAACAACCAAATCTTTGAATTCTTTAATTTATTTTATATTAATTTACTATTTTATATTATATTCTTTGCTTAGAACCACTTTATAAATAAATAAATAAAGAATTTACTTTAAAACTCGAATTCGCAAGCGAATTGCTACAAACAGACAACCTGAAAACTGTAATTCATTTTATATTATATTAATTACCGATTTTACATATTATATTATATTCATTGTATAGAACTATGTACAAATAAATAAAAGAAGAATTGATTTGACTTTTTTACAAAAAAAAAGAAAATTTGTATCTCATTCTTTAATTAATTGGCCGTGTCCGATTTAGCTCCACCAATTTTCGGATTTTCGTTTTTGAGGTAGTCACCTTCGAAGCAATATATCTCTAAAGCTATTGTACTTTTTTTAAATCGAACAAGTGCGATTTGTAGGTGAAAGTACAAGCTTCAAAACGGTATATTACACTTTAGCAAAAAGTATGTTTTTGTATGAGTTTTCTGGTCAAAGACCAAATCCGTCCGGTTTAGCCCCGGTCTCCCCTAATTTGTATTTTATACCAAAAAAGTAGAATTTTATAGCAAATATTTGGAAGAAAAGTCGAAAAAGTCGACTTTTGGGAAAATAATAAAAAAAGTCGAACTGATCCAAGATCGTTTATTTAAGATAGTGTTAAAATTTTTCATATTTTATAAATTAAAAAACTAGTTTAATCTGAAAAGAATAGAAAAATCCACAAAAATTACTGCATTCTTTGAAATAAAAAAAATAAAAAAAATTTCATCGGAGTAAAAAGTCCTTATTTTATAACTTTTCAAACAGCGAATTCAACTTATGAAAGTAAATGTAATATTTCATAAACTATCCATCGATAGAGTTTGAAACATAAATTTTACAGCTTTGGAGGCTATAAAATAAAAAGAGGATAAGAGAGGAACTATAAACATTACATTGATCGAGTGAATATTTTTTATGATTTTTTCTAATCAAAATTCTCTTATTATAATGCCAAATACATTTTAAGTATTCATTATATCAGACTATATCATAGAAAAATTCAAAAAAGGAAATTATTACGGTTTTTGAATTTTTAAATCTATGAATTGTATTTAATAATTTAATGGATTAAATAAATTTCACTCTTTTCTGCTAAAAAATTCATCTAAATGATCTCTTGAATTTGAAACTAAAAAAAGAAGAAAGAGGAAATTTTCTTATATTTTTCTTTTCCTATAATATTGGAACAAAAGTCGTGGGGAATAATTTTTTACTTGGATAAAACAGAAAAGCGGGAAAATTTTCTAGTGGAGTTAAAAGTTGGTGCTTAAATAAATCCTCAAGCGTGATGAAATTAGAACTTGAAATTTATAATGATTGAAATAAAATGAGATTTTATAACAAATTTTCAAATGGTATGCTAATTATACATATAAAGAGAATTTCCATCTTTTTCATTCGTCGTATCATTATTATATATAGGAAAGTTCAGAAAGCCGTGGACTTTATTAAAGTTTATTCGCATTTTGCAAGATTACTCTGGAGCAAGTGATAATAATTATTTTTTAATGAAATTAAATGCGCAGTTGGCCTTGTCATAGCAAAATAATATCACTGTTTAATTAGAGATTTCCTCATATTTCCGTTAATCCATTTCACAATTATTTTCGATTATAATGACTCGGTATTTTCAAAATTAAAAATTTTCAATTAATTAATTTTTTTTAATTATAAAAATTATAGAATTTATATTCTTGGCGGGGAATTTTCAGAAAAGTACTGGAGAATTATTCAGTTTTTCGAAATGAGAAGAAAGTTCAGAATTTTGTAGAAGAAAAAATTAATAGATTTCATTCAATTTTAAATTTTTTCTATTTCTAACAATAATAGAATTTTAGAGACTTGAAATTGAATTGATTTTAAATAATTCACCTAATTTAAAAAAAACTCAAAAAATTATTTATTTTTAAATTATTTCTGCAAAACATTTTATAAAAGTTGTGCTTTCAATTTTTAAAAATAATATAAATAACTAACAAATGTCATGAATAATTTGAGACTGAAAATTTTAAAAATTCAATTTTAATAAAAATTTTCCAAAGCATTAAATTATTTTTAATCAATATTAATAAAATTTATGAGAATTAAATTATTCTCAATACAATTTTAATTCAATTTGTACAAAAAAATGTCAAGAATTTCATTATTTTCATACATAAGAAAATTCTTCGTACACGGAAAAACTTTTTTTAAGAGTCATTATTAAATTTATTCAAGAACTCAGGATATGGGAAAAATTTAGAACTTGTTTTAGAAAAGTTCAATATTCATTAAAGAATTTTCAGGTGTCTTTCTAATGGCTTGGAAATTATTGTTCTTGACGCTGCGACTGAGTTCTTCAGTCACTGCGCGCTGAAAAAGTCTCGAACTATTTAAGAAAGAAGACGTAGCGTAACCAATAGGTATACAGCGCCACTTGGCTTTAAACACTTTAAGGTCATGTTATTCAGTCGGAAGTTTTTCCATAGTAAAGTAAATGGGGCACGTGACCACTGAATAACATAACCTTAAAACGATCTAAAACTAAAGTATCGTAACGCGTCCCTGCAGCCGTGTGGCATAAGGCGGAGAGATCATTTTCAAAATCTCGAGGTCTTAAGTTCGACTACTCACGCGGGCAAATTTTTTTCGCTAATTTTACATTTTTCTATTCTTAAACCAGTTCAGGACTTTTTCAAGAAAATTCAACAAGTAGTCCAGAAATTTACTACAGTTATCCCCGAACAGCTTAAAATAATGTTTCAATCTATGGTTTTGTAGCATTTCTTGTATTATTTCCATATCCTGAGTTCTTGAATAAGTTTAGTAATGACTCT
Source organism: Leptopilina myrica (nomen nudum) (assembly GCA_032872475.1). Lineage (NCBI taxonomy): Eukaryota > Metazoa > Arthropoda > Insecta > Hymenoptera > Figitidae > Leptopilina > Leptopilina myrica (nomen nudum). The sequence goes on from CM065467.1 coordinate 14,559,914, forward strand.
TGAAAAAAGTTTTTCCGTGTAAAAATTCAATTATTTTTAATACAAATTTTAATATTTCATGAAAGAATGTAATTATTTTCAAAAGTTTTCATTCCATTCTTCTAAAAAAAGAAAATTTTCTACAATTTAAATCAATTAATTCTATTAAAAAAATTTAATTCAATTCTTCAAGAGAATTGAATTATATTCGGGTCAGAATTCGTAAAATTTTCACAGAAAACAAAAAGTATTTTTTTTAATTCAAAATGATGAAAAAACATTTCTATTTGGTCTTAGGAATGTGTCCACCAAAGAACAGAAAAAAATATTATTTTTTATAAAAGTTATTGCAAAATTATTTTTTTGCAACTTTTTAAAAAATACTTTCGTTTAGAATTAGAAAAATTTTAAAAAGTTTATATTTTAATAATTATTTAATAAATTTTTTATAAACAATTAATTTTTTTTAATGTTCTGCGCCTTTTAAAAATAAAAAAAAAATATCTACATACACTTAAAACTATAAGAAATCAAAATCCGTTGAGAAAATTTAGGAGCGACAATTATTTTAAAAGTTATAATGGAAATTATATCGAACGGAAATGTGATTTTGATGATTTTCAGAATTAAAACATTATTTTTAACAATAAAACAAACAAAACACTGTCGAAATAACATTTTTATTTAGTTACATAACCACAAAAATGATCAAAAGGACACGGAAAAAAAGAAGTTAGCTCTAGCAGTAAACAGATGTTTGCTGTGAAATCTCTGAAAATTAGCTACCACAGCTAGGAAGTTTGCAGTGGGAGCGAACATTAGTAAAAATTTATGCGAGTTTGCTGTCATAGCGAACTTGTTTGATCTCACAGCGAACTTTTTCGCTGTCCCTATTTCAACGAACAAGGTTTGCTGTGGCAGCAAAATGTTCGCTGCCACAGCAAACCCTTTCTATGCGTGGATTAAAAGGCGCAGAACATTAAAACAAGTTGTTCATTTCTTGACCATTTCGCTTCCTCAAAATATCAAAAACGAATTGCTAAATTTAATTTTAATATGTCAAGGTAATATTTCAAAAAACGCAAAATTTGAATTTTTGTGAAAAAGAAAAATATTGATTAATTTTATAAATTTTGATGAAATATGCACTTTGTATATATCAATCGATTCGTTTTCTTGTAAGGAATGTAGTTTTGAGAATAATTTATGAAGATATTAAGAAATAAAAAAGTTATTTAAAAAAATACAAAAAATTTTTTTTTTTTAATTTTGAAAAAATTGTATAAAAAAAATTTTGTGGACAAATTTGAAAATCCTTGTGTCAGATTGTAGGTACCCAGTAAAAAAAAGTATTCAGAATAGAAAAAAAGTATTGGTGGTGACGTTCGGTAAATGCGTTTTCGCGACAAAACCGTATTGGTGGGTTATGGTGAATACATTTTCCCAGGCGGAAAAGTCGGACGAATGCCGGATCATCCAACCGTCAAGGATCCGCGCCGATTGATTTGGAGAGTTAATGCCGGTACAGGCAGTCTGTACCGATTCGGGTGTTAATGTCTGCTGGCGCGGTACAAAGACGGATCCGACCGCCGGATCAAAATTTATACTGTGTTATAATGGCTATGCGTCCGGCTCGGTACAGATTTCATGCCGCCGAACAACCGGCGTTGTACTGGCATTCGTCCGCCTGGCAACCGGAGCGGTGCAGGTATTCTACTAAAACGTGACTATGTGTTGTAATGGCTGTACGTCCAGCTCGATACAAATTTGATGCCGCCGAACAACCGGCGTTGTACTGGCATTCGTCCGTCTGACAACCCGAGTGGTACAGACATTCTACCGACTGCGGACTAATATCATTTATGTTCTTATTATTAAGATTTCAATTAATAATAATATGCTAAGAATATGGCTATCGTCATTGTTTTTCTAAAACAATTTAATGTTTTCTAAAATAATTTTTTTTTAATTAACACATTATTCAGAATTTTCAGAAATAGATTTTTTACAATGCAAAAATTTAGCTATAGTCTTATTGTTTCAATAAAAATTAATAAAATAATAATTATAGTAATAAAAATTTTTAATCTATTATGTTGTAAAAAATTTTTGTAGGAGAATTGTTTAAAGTTTAAATATTAAAAAAAAGAATTAACAATACAATAGAATATAAAATTTAATTGTAAAAATTAATGAATTTGAAAAATAGGTTTTAATTATATTTTTATTTATTAATTAACAAATAAATTAAAGAATTAAATTTGTTTGTTATAATCAAATTTTTTAAATATTTATAAATAAAGTGTACAGATAATTATTTATAAATATAAAAAAATGAATAATAAAAATAATAAATAAATATAATAATAATAGAATAATTAAAAAAATAAAATTTTTAAAATATTGTTTTAAAACACTAGATTTATTTACATAATATTCATAAAATGCTAAAATATTCCAAAGTATTTGTAAAATGATTATTTATTGTTTGCTTCGTAGCGGTATTACATATCGACATTATTATGCTCAGATCCGCATGCGAGCGAATAGCGTAGTGGTTAGCGTGTTAGACTTCGGTGCTTCGATTAGGAATAGCTTGGGCTTCGTATCCCACTTGCGAGCGTTTAGAATTTTAATGTGTAAAAAAAATGTAGAATGTGTTAAAAATGCTGGAAATGATCTATAAATAAATATTAATTAACATGCACCATGCATAGTTAATGAAATATTTTTTTATTTTATTTTTCAATAGAAAATATAATTTAGTCTGGCTAGACGGGCGAATGCCAGTAGAACGCCGGTCCGCTGAAGCGAGTCGTCTTTGAAAGAATATTTGGCCCGCCGCGGTTGCTAGAGCGGACGAATGCCGGTACAACGCGGGTGTTCGGCGGCATCAAATTTGTACCGAGCCGGACGCGCAGCCACTACAACACATTGTCATGTTCCAGTAGAAAGCCTGCACCGATCCGGTTGTCTCGCGGACGAATGTCAGTACAGTCTTACCGACGTCTGTACAGGCGCGGTACGATGCCAGTGGTCAATTTCCGCCTGGGTTGCTCACCGTGCGAATACTTTTTGTTTTAAACTCTCGATTTAAAGATTCCTAAGCAAAGTTGAGAATATATATGAAGAGCGTGAGTAACGTGATGTATAAAAATGGCTATTGCGAGAAGGAAATAAGAAATTTTGAGTAAAAACGAAAAATTAAATGTGACAAAAAATGTCAAATGTTGATCGATTACCATATGCTTTACTATGCCTACAATGCATGACAGATTAAAGGGAGCATGACGTTACCGGCAGAAAGTTATTAGGAAAGGCGGAAAATTTTGAATTTTTATTCATTAAGTATAATTAATTAATTAATTCATTCATTATAATTAATTAATAACTAAATATTATTTGCGTTCTGCCGGTAAACGTCATGCTCCCTTTAATCTATGCATTGTAGACATAGTAAAGCATATGGTAATCGATCAACATTTGACATTTTTTTTCACATTTAATTTTTCGTTTTTACTCAAACTTTCTTATTTCCTTCTCGCAATAGCCATTTTTATACATCACGTTACTAACGCTCTTCATATATATTCTCAACTTTGCTTAGGAACCTTTAAATCGAGAGTTTAAAACAAAAAGTATTCACGGTGAGCAAAATGTATTAACCGTAACCCACCAATACGGTTATGTCGCGAAAACGCATTCACTGAACGTCACCACCAATACTTTTTTTCTATTCTAAATACTTTTTTTTTACTGGGTATTAATGACTGCAATAAACCTGTAAAATTTCAGGACAATCCATTAATATTTGTTTGAGATAATTTGTACACAATTTTTTGTGACATACACATTATTTACCATTTTGTTATTAAATTATTTATAATTATTAATTTACGACTAATTAATAACAATACGGCATTTATTGTGGCAATATTCTCAGCCAGGACTGGCCCAGTGCTGCGCCAGCGCTGTTTAGCAGCACTGATAGGCAGTACTTCGCCAGAGTTACACAGTGTTATCATCCCAGCGTTATGCCAGTGCTGTCTGTCAGCGTAGCTGCCAGTACTGACAGTGCTGGCGCAGTACTCCGCCAGTTGTAAATTTCCCATTGGGCAGGAATAAATTTTCTCCGTGTATGTATTTTCTATATATTTTTAATCTAAAGATTACAAACAAATTATTATTCACTATTTTTCTATTCGTAAAGCATATTATTTTTTTTATAAAAAATTCCTTTTACAAAAAAAGCAAAGGCAAAAAAAGTGATTGATAATTTGAAAGCAAAATCGTCATTCATATCGTTTTCGATCATCTAATTTTCGAAGAGCGTTGAGAGGAATTTGATTAGAAATACATTGGCTTTTTATATCGAGCATATATGGCTTTTTATACACATATCTATATCTGCATATAGCGATTCATATCTACATATGAAAAATACTAAAAGACCGAAACGCTTGTTCATAAAAAATTGATCCGATCTAAATGAAATGAATATGTATTTGAACCTATAGGTCTGTATATATGTATATAGGTATATAAAACACCATTTTATAGGCACCATTTTTTTGAATTGACCATTAAGAATTCCGCAAAAAGAAAAATTTCATCTTTTCGATTTCTATTATTCAAAAATTTTCCTAGACCTAAAGTGGAGCTAGAATATCATTTTGATCATATCAAAAAGTGTTTCATGCATTTTTTTATGGACAATTTCCTCAGGGCAAATAGAAATTCTATATTTCTATCCTCGCGAGAGCATATATATTTACATTTCCTTTTTTTTTTTTGCAAATCGAAAAATTTTTGTACACTTTGAATGTAAAGAAGCTATCGAAAAATGGGCCATTTTATAGCAGCTGTCAGATCTGCAAATATGTATAACTATTATGTAAAATCAAATTGATTATGTAAAATATTAAAGTCAGTGCATTTAGAGGAGAAATTTTTTTCTTTTATTTCGTTTTATTATTTATAACATAAATTAAGGATATTGATTATTTCATTTATAGTCACGTCTCGAATATTATAATTTTTTAAAATAATTTTTCGACTTATTCTTATATTTTTCAAATTTTCTTACAAATATTGCAATAAAATAACACATTTTTAGTATAGAATGCAACTTATGATTTTTATACTGTGAAAAAACATAAGTTAAATTTAAAAAATACCAACTAATATCAATAATAACTTTATAAAAAATTAAACAATATTCAACAAAAAAATTAATTAAAAATTTTGTCTAATTCACTGTTAACATAAAAGTATCAAAATGCAACGAATTGATACCAAAAATTTGGATAAAATAATAAATTGATCCAAATTTTTGGCATCAATATGATCCACTTTTAGTATCAATTTGATACTTTTAAGAAAACTGTATTCAATAGTGTTCTATAGTAAAATGTAGTTGTTCTTAAATTAAAAAGTTGCTCCAAAAAACGTCATCATTTTGAGAAAAAATTTACATTTTTTGATTTTTTGAATTTTGTAAAAAAAGTTCTAACTTTTGATCCTCTTAATATTTTTCAATCGGATATGACTAAGATTTTTAGTTAGACTAATACCTAAGAGACTGCCAAATTTCGTTTTAATCGGTCAAATCGTTTTTCAATTGTTATTACCGGACAAAATATTGCAAAAAAAATGCCAAAAATGGCATTTTTGGAATTCTTACTACTACTCGAAAAGAAAAAACTAAACATACATTTTCAAATGTTATGTAATGTACAGACAAAAGTCTGATTTTATTTATAAATTGTAGCGTTGGGTGCAAGGAGAGCGTATAAGAAAAAACGATGAACGGAGATATTTCAAGTTATAGTTTTAAACTTTAATTGCCCAAAAACTATGCATTCAAATCAAATAAAATTTTGTTCAATTAATTAAGGTAAACCCAGCTGAAAAAGATCTATAGAATTTCACTAGAATCATTCTATAGAATCATTCTATAGAATCATTCTATATAAATTCTAGAGAATATTCTATAGAATTTCAATAGAATGATTCTATAGAATTTCTACGTGAATTCTACTTAATTTTAGTGGTTTTTAATTAGAAGGAATATAAATTTCGTAAAATAATTTTTTTAACATTACACGGAGAAAAATTTTCTGTTAATGATTACAATAGTCGAACAGTACTGCTCGGATATGTGACCACTTTTCGTAATGCCTAAAGTAGCTTCGTTGTAACAATTCTGTAAGTCGAACGTACTCATTAAAAATTTATTTGAAATAAATACGAACTAAATATGAGTTAGCACAAAGTCTATGTGACTGATTACAATAGTCTACGTTAAAAGGAAATCTTGGATTCTATCCACATTTGCAGCAATCTAAGGGAATTAGTGATACAGTCTGTAGTAGTCTTTACAACAGGACTATTGTAAAAGAAGGTGACCGCGACTGCCTTGCCTTCTTATTTTACTATAGTTCTTCGTAAAGACTACTATTGCTATATTTCTGATTACAAATGACTGTTGTAAAGTTAAAAAAGAAAATTTCAACTGAAATAATTTTTTTTGTAATTCATGACTTGCGTAAAGTACGTAAGTTACCTAATTAGTGCAATTTACAATAATTCGTCCATTACATAACTTAAGTTATTTACGTAAGTGCAACTTACGTTATTTACGTAACTTATATTTTTACGTATCATACATTATTTACGGAACTTATATTTTACGTAACTTACCTAAATTACGTAAGTTAACTTACTTATTTATGCAACTTACTTTTTTATTTACGCAGCTTACGTAAGTTATGTAACATAAGTACATAAATCTATAACTTAAATACTAAACGCATAACATAATAATGATCGCTATTTACACATATTTATACATGACTCAAACTTCCTTATATACTAACTGCTATGAAAGTTCACCGCTTGCGAGAAAGACTTATACACTTTAAATGTAAAAAATCACTTCGTTCTCAGTAATTAATACAATTATTGTTCATTGTTAGTCTTTAATATTGTAAGGTCTATTTTTTATTACCTTTCCATAGTGAATTTTTTTTTCTAACACACGCACCGAAGGTACAAGATTTCTTGTCTGTATAAATTGTTATATAATTTACACAACTTATGTAAGTTACATAACTTACGTAAGTTGCGTAAACAAAAAAGTAAGTTGCATAAATAAGTAAGTTAACTTACGTAATTTAGGTAAGTTACGTAAAATATAAGTTCCGTAAATAATGTATGATACGTAAAAATATAAGTTACGTAAATAACGTAAGTTGCACTTACGTAAATAACTTAAGTTATGTAATGGACGAATTATTGTAAATTGCACTAATTAGGTAACTTACGTACTTTACGCAAGTCATGAATTACAAAAAAAATTATTTCAGTTGAAAATTTTCTTTTTTAACTTTACAACAGTCATTTGTAATCAGAAATATAGCAATAGTAGTCTTTACGAAGAACTATAGTAAAATAAGAAGGCAAGGCAGCCGCGGTCACCTTATTTTACTATAGTCCTGTTGTAAAGGCTACTACAGTCTGTATCACTGATTTCCTTAGACGGCTACACATGTGAACAGAATCCAAGATTTCCTTTTAACGTAGACTATTGTAATTATAACAAGTCTCTGCGTGAATGCCTACAGTGCCCTTTCTGAACCTGTACATCTAAATTATTAATGATTCCAAAAAATAAATTTCAACACGATTAATACAGTGTTTGGATTCATTAAAGTAACTATAGTAATTGCTCCTACTAAATTTTTAATAAATTACATAGTTTTCGTAATCATTACAAAAAGTGGTCACATATCCGAGCTGTAATATAGACTATTGTAATCATTACGAAAGAAATTTTCTCCGTGTATAGTTATGTATGGTTACGAAGTTCAATGAATTTTATATATTTAAAGGATATAAACAATTATTTTGGCCTAAAATTTGTTGAAAAATATTATTTTACAAATTTAAAGTTTTTTTAATTAAAAATCACTAAAATTTAATAATATTTATGTAGAAATTCTATAGAATCATTCTAGTGAAATTCTATAGAATATTCACTAGAATTCATATAGAACGATTCTATAGAACTTTTTCAGCTGGGAATGTACATATTCCCGTGCTAGAACCTAATTCCGTGCTATTTTTTTTATTAATTAAAATAAGGAATTGATAAAATATTTTATCAAGTGGAAAATTATAGAATAATGTTTGTTATTTAGTAGATAAATATTATGGGTTTTATTTTACTAAAATATTTTATTAATGTTTTATATTAATTAATATTATATGATAGCAAACCTTGTTCGTTGAAATAGGGACAGCGAAAAAGTTCGCTGTGAGATCAAACAAGTTCGCTATGACTGGAAACTCGCATAAATTTTTACTAATGTTTGCTGCCACAACTAACATGTTCTCTGCCACTGCAAACTTCTTAGCTGTGGTAGCATAATTAAGGTTATGTCACCCATATAGTATTGTTGGAATAGAAACAGCCCAACAGTTAGAGTATTTCAACCATACCATTAGAACTAGACGAAAATTTCTAAAGCGCACTAACCTCTTAACCAGATTTCACATCAGTTTCGTTCGCTCACAAAAGAGGTGCGTGTGATTCAGGGAGGAAGAGGTGTGATTCTGACATATATATATATATATATTACAAATTATAGGTTAAGTGCTTCTCATTTTTAAATTTCTCATTTAACCTAACTATTGAGGTAAAATCAACATTTGGTTTCTCAAAACTTGACAGAAATTCATAAACATAACCGCAAATTCCTAACATACCGAAATCATTTCTTTCAGTGTAGCACGGATATACCTTAGTCTTTTATTAAGCTATCAAATGCAATTTTAAAATAAAGAGAATGTTGCAATTAACTATTTAATAATAATAATGTTTTTCAAAACTAATTTATACGCCCTTTTTGCACCCAGCCACTCGCCTGACCACACAATGTTTTAGGCGTTAGTGAAATTTCAAGTTTAAACTCACGATAACTTTAACTTTTTAATATTTCTAGATATATTTGATGATTTTCTTTATTTTTAACATATAATTAAGCCTTAAATCATTTCTAATTCTAAAAAAATGGACATTTTTAATGAAAATTTTTGTAACCACATTTTTTTTAATGGAGTGTCGATTTTCACTTGTTTTTACATGCAAATTCTATTAAAAAACAATTTATATTACAAAATTATGTGACATTCACGCAGATTTTTATTCGTAGCATCGTCAAGAAGTCTCATATCGAAATAAGTTTCTGGTAATATGAACTAGAGGATATTGTAATAATTCTCATTCAATAATATCAAAACGAGCGTTATCCGCCTAACACCCTTCTTGCCCTTCTTGCCCTGATTTTAATGCAATAAATAAATGTAACAATGCAAAAAATTGTACAATATTAAAAAATTGTTTTATAATTTAGTTTTATAATAATTCTTGTTGGCCTTTTTCGAATTGAAAAATGTTGAAAATAATGTTCCATTCCGATAGATTCGACTGTAGTAAAATTGTGTATAACTTTTTTTGACTGTGATTATTGTAAACCTTTTTTTGGACTATTGTAAATTTTGTAGTGCAAGGCCTGTTTCTCTTGCATCATCATTCGCAGCTTTGCAGCGAATTGCGTGCGTAGGTTCCTTGACGCCGGATAATTATGGTGAAAGCCAAACCACATTTGTCGATCGAGACATGATGCCAACAAGTCACCAGACGATCAAATACATTCTCTAATTTACCGTATATGTTCAAATTCTAATAACATTCTGACATTTGCATTTTAATTTCGTTCAAAATTAATTCACTGTTGACTTAAATCTGTATAAAATTGCAACAAATTGATACAAAAAATATGGATCAAATAAAAAAATTAATCGAAATTTTTGTCATCAATTTGATCCAATTTAGTATCAATTTGATACTTTCAAGAAAACTGTGTTCCAATATTTTCGAGATGAAAATAATTTATTAAACTGTCCCAAATATCCCAGTGAGAAATTTCTCACCGGTCCAATATTGGGAGCCAAGAGACCGATCATCGGTCCAATAAAGGCTCCCAATATTGGACCAATATGGGCTGATGCTTGGGATGTAACGGCATCGCCAATCATCGGTTGTTAATATTGGTCCAATATTGGCAACCAAGAGAAAAAAATTTTTTAATAAATTTTTTTAATTAAATAATAATAATAATAAATTAATGTTTATAATTTTTGTTTATTATATTTATTTAATTAATTATTTAATTATTTATTTTTAATAATTTATATAAATAATATATTATTTATAAATTATAATTATTTAAAAATGCAGCAGCTATTAGGAAACAGCATTCTGCAAAAAAAATCCTATCATTGAAAAATCAATGATAGGCGAGAGCGAGAGATATCCGCGTCATTAAATAGATTCGCAGATATACTCTGGTCTCGCGATGAATCTCTCGATACTTATATACACTGGAGTCGCCGTGTCAGTTGCGAGAACGGTTACAGCGTCCCTCTTGCGGCAGAGATTTGATTTTTCGCGTGGTAAATTCTAAAGTTCTGAACGTTCAAATGAACTTTAGGGAGAAGAGAAATCAATGTTACCGACGGCTCATACACACTTTTCACACTTCACTTTACCACGCGAAAAATCCAATCTCTGCCGCAAGAGGGACGCTGTAACCGTTCTCGCAACTGACACGGCGACTCCAGTGTATATAAGTATCGAGAGATTCATCTCGAGACCAGAGTATATCTGCGAATCTATTTAATGACGCGGATATCTCTCGCTCTCGCCTATCATTGATTTTTCAATGATAGGATTTTTTTTGCAGAATGCTGTTTCCTAATAGCTGCTGTATTTTTAAATAATTATAATTTATAAATAATATATTATTTATATAAATTATTAAAAATAATTAAATAATTAATTAAATAAATATAATAAACAAAAATTATAAACATTAATTTATTATTATTATTATTATTTAATTAAAAAAATTTATTTAAAAATTTTTTTCTCTTGGTTGCCAATATTGGACCAATATTAACAACCGATGATTGGCGATGCCGTTACATCCCAAGCATCAGCCCATATTGGTCCAATATTGGGAGTCAATCGGCACCCAGCACGGCAACCAATATTGGACCAATATTGGACCGTTTAAAGTCTATTGGCAATTTCTCACTGGGAAGTTGAATGTCTCCAATGAAGCTAAATTTTAAAAATGATTCGTTACATTTTTAATACACAGTAGAAGAAAGACTCGGTTTTTAAATTTCAGTATTATTATATATAGACGTCCAGAGAAATAATATTCTAAATTGTTAAAATGGGGTCAATTGGGTTTTTTCTTCTTAAAATAAAATTGGTCTTTGCATCATTTCTTCGAATAGTGTAAAATAAAGAAAATGTAACAAATATGGGAAAATAAACAAATATACTGGAAGAATGAGAGACTGCTCTCATCTTCATTTTCTTGCCGCTAAAATTGATGAAGGTTACTTTATTAGTGTGTGAGAGAAACATACTCGAGGGTTTTTAAAGTTTTCCTCGAGAAAAATTATTTATGAAACGAGACACATTGATAGTTTTGTGAAGTAAAAGTTTTTCTTGTTTCATTCTAAATTGAACCCTGGGGTACTGCCAAACAAAGAAACCGGAGGGGTTGAGAAAAAAAGTGAAAAGTCACTTTTGATAAGGCCATAAGGTTTTAGCACCAAAAAAAGAAAGTATAGTCAAAGAAATGTTTTATTATCAAAGATTTCCTTATTCACTTCATATTTTCATAATTTTATTTTTTCCTCTCAAGACTTAATCCTTAATTAGAGTAGTCAAGGATTTTTAGAAGCTTTGCAGTTGTGTTTTATATTTATTTCTTTTTTTCCTTTTTTAATTTGAATTGAAAGCAAAGATGTTGTGTTGAAGAAACTTGATGTTAGAATGTTCTCATTCCCAAGATAGGTTCAGGGCTGGTAACTGAATTTTTATTTTATTTCTCCGTCGGTTTTTGTCTCTCAGGTTTTGTCTCTCACTAATTGAATTTAATTACAACTTCAAATTTTGAATTATTTGAGATTTTCAATTTTGGAGTAAATACTTTACAAAAATTCAAGAATTTTCGAAAAATTTCAATTCAATTCTTCGAAAGAATTGAATTATATTTACAAACAATTTGGTTCTTTACAGGAATTATTTATTTATTTTCAATTCAATTTTAATAAAATTTCTCAGAATTCTTCGAAAGAATTGAATTGTAAATACACAGAAAAAACGTTAATCTAAATTTAAGAATATATGTGGACGTCCACATGAAAAGGGCCCATTTTGTCGGTTCTAGTTTTCGAGTTATTTGCAATTTAATACTTTTTTGAGAAAAACCTTAATTTTTTTTATTTTTTATTATCAATCTACATGTTTTGACAAGTAAAATCATGAGGTTTTCATTAATTTATCGTTAATTTAAGTGTTTAACTTTATTGGTTCTTTAGAAAAAGAAAAGGGCCCATTTTGTCAGTCCTTTGCAAAAATATTCAGTATTTTTTAAATGGACGTTAAAAAAATTAAAACCTCTTGATTTGTCATCTTTAAAGTACCCTGAACTCAAAACAATTATTATCTGAATAACTTCCCAAAAGGACCAGAGATATTAATGTTAGAGTCTTTGATTACGTAGTCGTAGCAGTGAAAATTTCGATATTTCGGCAAATTATTCATAATAGAGACTTTTGAAAAATTTTTAATAAGTTTAATTTTTATTCTTTATCTTCAAATGACACAATAAAATTGTTCCCAATCATTAATCTTGTACAAAAATGGTTTATTAATAAGAAAATTGTCTTTTTTAGAAAAGGGCCCATTTTGTCGGTTTTATGTATTTTCAAAATTAAGGGGGGGGGGTGGTTTTAAAAATTTGAAACCTATTGGTTTTTTATCTTTAAGGTGCCCTGGACTGAAAACAATTATTATCTGAATAACTTCCCAGAAGAACTGGAGATATCACAATCTTAATTCCGTTTTTCTCGAAATGAGGTATTTGTCACTATAAACTTTAAAATTCTGTAACTCATCGAATTTTTGACCAAAAAAGTTGTATGACCACTCAAAATTTTCGTAATTTTGCAAGGAATTCGCCCATATCGATAAGTCCAATAGTGCCAAAATGGGCCCCTTTCATGTGGACATCCACATATTCTTGGCTCTTATTTAAGTATTTAATCTTAGAGTGACTTAACAATAATATTACATTGATTTCACAGTGGTGGGACTCTGTGGCTTGCGATCATTGAGTTTAAGCAACATTCAGTGCCGTTAGTACTTGGATGGGTGACTGCACTGCAAAAACGTATTGTCCCCATATTTGAAACAGATATGTGTCTCATGTTAAGACGTTATAAAATGTCTCACACATTAAGCACTTCATTTTGAGACACGATATGTGTTTCGAGTATCCGTCTCACACTATAAAGACGTTTTATGTGTCTTATAAGCATTGAGTTACTCTTAATGTTTTAAAATGAGACACGAGATGAAACTGAATGTCTCAATATAAAACAGATTTTGTATCTCAATGGTTTAAATTTAAACACATAAAGCAACTCATTTTAAGATACGAGTGAGATACTAGTTTTTGCAGTGTGCCTTGTTGTCCGCTATAGCCCGGTGTTTTTCTCATTACTGTCGATTATTGTCCAGTACAAACCATTAGAACTCGACTGTTTTTCTCATTACTGTCGATTATTGTCCAGTACAAACCATTAGAACTCGACTGTCAATAAACCGGTTATACTCAGGAGAGGTTTTCTACAGTTTCCTTCTCCTCTGGCGAGAAAACCCATTAGGCGGGTAGTCCAGGCAAATGCGAGTATTCCTAATTTTCAAAGTCGTTCGTAGGCGCAAAATTTAGTATAAGTCGTAGTTTGTAAGAAAATTTCCACAGGGACACTTGTAACGCTAGTGTTTTAGGCAAACGACGAGTGTATAAAATTAATATTTTATTGATTTCGCGTGCTGCTTAAGACATGAGATCTAAAAGTCGTGAATCGACGTTTTTGTCGTTTGTTTTTATTTGTTTTAGTAATTAAATTTAAATATTGTGGATTTATAAATATTTATTAATTATCTATCAATAATTATCAAACTTAATAGTAATTAATATAAAATAATTAATAAACATTCATAAATAATGAAAATAATATTATCTTTTTTTTAATTAAATCTTTGCCATTTTATCCATGTGAAAATGTGTAGGAGTGTCATAGGGTTAATGTGAAGTTTGGATTTTTTATATTTTGGTATTTTGAAGGAAGGGGTTGTTTTTAGGGAAGGGATGGTTTTTGAAATTCGGGAAATGCTTGACGGACCTGAGATCTCTTCGAAGCTTGCATTGCTATACGGTATGCGTATTCGGCTTGCATCCTCAAGGTCTAGGTCTAGGCTATTTAGCGATTACTTTGAGTAAATAAAATGGTTTAAAGTAATGAAAGAAACTAAAAAAAATATTTTTTTTAAAACTTATTTCAATAAACACAATTCTAATAATTATTTACATTTTTATTGATACTCACAAAAGTTTATTTACTTCAGAAATATTAACAATAATTATTAGTATCACTGGAAAAAATGGCATCTAAAAATGAGACGTTTACATGCATTTTAGAAGGCAAATAAGACGCTTATAAAAGTCTTAGAAGTGACCACGTAAACGTCTTAAACCAAGACGCTCATTTTTTACAGTGTATTCAATAAATTACTCACCAAGTTTTTGTAATCACATAACGAGCTTTAATATAAGCTTGTAAAGATAAAGTTTGTTTTAAAAAACGCGGTACAGCATTTTGCAAAATTGTTAAATTTTACCTGCGAAACAGTTATTAGGTGGTGTTTTGCCAGTAATATTTCAATACTGACCTAGTACACTAGAACCTCCAACGATTGCAGCGTGACCTTCTTGTGTGCAATAAATGGAGGTTTCTACCTTGACGCCATCTTTCCATAAAAGTGTCAACACTCAGGGCACATACTGTATGTGTGTATACTATTTGATTGATTGATTTTATCCTCGCCATTTTTTTTTATTTTTTTTAAATATTATATTTAGTTTCGGTGTCTATGTGTTTCTTTTACATTTTTGACCTTTTTCAGTCATGTTGAAATATGCAAATACAACTTGAAAAAACGGGGCGCAAAAGAACACTAAACTTAGTACAATACTGCCTTCGCATTAATATGGCGGTGTCCTCCCCTTTCACCCCCCTAGCGGATGACCAACAAACTTTCGTAAACAACTGCAATAGATAGAGATGCAATCGTTGGAGGTTCTAGTGTACTGACTGTCGGTATTAAATCAGTACTGAACAGCGTTACCAGCCAGGGGGTTTCCCAGTACTGACTTAATACTGGAGTTAGTACTGCTATACTGCCAGTCAGTACTGGGTAAGTACTATTCCACACTGAAAGAAAAATATGGAAGGTACAGACATAATTTAGGTTATATTACCCATATAGTATTGTTGGAATAGAAACAGCCCAACAGTTAGAGTATTTCAACCATACCATTATAACTAGACGAAAATTTCTAAAGCGCACTAACCTCTTAACCAGATTTCACATCAGTTTCGTTCGCTCACAAAAGAGGTGCGTGTGATTCAGGGAGGAAGAGGTGTGATTCTGACATATATATATATTACAAATTATAGGTTAAGTGCTTCTCATTTTTAAATTTCTCATTTAACCTAACTATTGAGGTAAAATCAACATTTGGTTTCTCAAAACTTGACAGAAATTCATAAACATAACCAAATTCCTAACATACCGAAATCATTTCTTTCAGTGCAGAATTACATTTCTTCTTGAGGAGTATAATTTGAAAAATAGTAACAAAATTTTCTTGTAATGTTTTATTTATAATCGTCTATATTATAAATAAAAGTTATATTCGATTCTACTAAAGTTACATCAGAACGAGACGGTGCTCATCATGTTAAACGACTTGTGAAAGACTTCGGAGAAGTGGAGTCATAAAAGGAAGAAAAAAGAAAAATAGACCAGAGGCGCGACCACTTCTGATCAGAAGATTTGCCAAAGCCAGTTTCTTCTTTTTTATCGTTACTTCTTTTTCTCAAAAAAAGGAATTCATCTCTCTTTTATCTGTATTAAATTATATGACTTAAAAATTATTTCGTCAAAAACTTCAAAAGTCTTTTAAAAAAAAATGTTACACATTTAAAAAGGCATTTTTAATAATTTCTTCATAATTCTTTTTCTTTAGGTTATTTTAGTTCACTGTGGTAAAAAAGCACGTGTTGGTTAATTAGTGATTCTTTTTAATTAAAAGTCTCTCCATATAATTGAATTTTTCTCGCTTTCAAAAGTTCTTTTCGTTCAACTTTTGTTTTATATTTCTCAAAATTGTTTAAACTTTAATTATAAGTTTTAAATTTTCAAATTAAATTCCATAAATTTTCGTCAAATATAAAGGTTCGGGAAGGAAAGAAAAAGTTTTCTAAATATGTAGCATATAGAAGGAACCGTGAAATTAGTACCGAACGTTTTTCTGATTTAAAACTATTTCCTACCCCGCAGTGTTTCATTAGCGAAAATGAGCTCTCTTTTGAAAGAGAAGTACTTAATATTTACTTTAATTAAGAGAGTTAAAGAGGCGAGCTCATTAAAAAAAGAAGCTTCATTTTTCTACGACTCTTTTTTTAACCCTTTCATTTTTTTCACACTAAAATTGAAATGTGTCGGTATATAATTTTTCTCTTTATGAATTCAGAATTTTGTCAGATTTATTTTTCAGTACTTATCACTTTTTTAAAAATTAATTTACTAAATGTGATGCTATAAGAAAGAAATTTTTCATTAAATGCATATCAGGAAACTAAGAATTTGTCTGACCAAATGGCCATTTCGATCATAAAATACACAATTTTAGGTAATTGAACTGCAAGTTGAGTAAAATGCAAGTGATATCGGCATGAAAATTCTTAATAATTGTAACGTTTTTTATGATGCCAGGAAACTGAGAATGAATTCAATTCATTTATTGAATCCAAACTTTATTTACTATTAAGTATAGTGTATTTAAAAGAAAAATTTCTTAACATTACGATAGTAAAAAATTCTTTTGAAAAAATAATATTATTTATGAAAAAAGTAAGTTTGATAACCTTTTAAGATAACCATTTGAATATCTCAAAACACGTTATATCCAATTTTTTTGAAAGTTATGTCAAAATAAAGCTTAAATATTATAGTTTCATTTCCTATCAACTGAATTGAAATGGACAATTTAGGGGATTTTATGAAATTAATTAATTTTTCTAAGAATTTCAAAGGTTATAATGGATTTACTGAGCGAAATTTGTTTTTCAAGTTTTGCACATAGTTTAACCTCTGAAATCTTTGTACAATTTAATTAATTTCTTAAATTCCCCTGAATTGACCATTACAATGTTGACAGGAAATGAAACTATAACATTTAAGATTTATTTTGACATAACTTTCAAAAAAATCGGATATAACGTGTTTTGAGATATTTAAAAGGTTATCTTTCAAACTTCATTTTTTTCATAAATAATATTGTTTTTTAAAAAGAATTTTATACTATCGTAAAGTTGAGAAATTTTTCTTTTGAAAACACTAATAGTAAATAAAGTTTGAATTCAATACATAGGATAAATAATTATTTGAAAATTGCTTTACATTGGCAATTGTTTATGAAGGGGGTCATTTTGACATGGAATACAGTCGAACCCGGATAAGTGAAAAACCTCTATTAATGGTCCGGTACGGTTTGGAAAAGTCGTCGTCGTTCGAAATGTCATTTATTTTAATTTACTCGTTAAATTATTTGTACGGAAATCCACGTTTAGCTTAAGGGGACATTCCAGTTTAAAACAGGAAAAAATAAGGCTTTTTTAGTATATATTATTAAAGTAATTATAAAATTTATTTATAAAATTTCTTATACATGTAATAAATATTTTATTTAAGAATTTGTAAAAAAAATTTTTTATTTATATTTCAATATAGCGGCAATATACGCCATTTTCGAAGATGCCTATTTTCGGTGGTAAGATCGATTCCAAACTTTATAAAACAGATAAAGACAAAAAAATGTCACATTCACTTCGTTAGATATTTCTTTAGGTGTGGAACCTCTAAAAAGTAGAATTTTTTTAGATTACTTTTTCCCCAAAACATACAAAAAAACAGGTGTTTTTATTCAGAATTTCTCTTATAAAACAGAAGGGAGTTTTCATTGGATTTGTTAGAAAATCACACTGTAAAAAATTTAGGGAGTTAACGGACTCGGGAGTTGGGAGTTAAATTTTTTGAGTTAAAAATTAACTCCAAAAGAGATTTAATTTACTAACTCCCTTCTTCAACACCCATGCGAGTTATTTTTCCATGGGGAGTTAGCATTTCGGTGTTAAATTTTAACTCTCTTTACTTAACTCCCCTGGCATTAACACCCCAATGGATGCGACTTTTATAGAATCCCCTGGGGAGTTAAAATTTAACTCTCTTTTTTTACAGTGCATTACTGGGGGGCTTTGGGGTCGCTGGTTACAAATATGATATTCGCCATTTCGAATTTTGGAAAACTGATGTCAGTTTCGTAATCAGGGCCCCAAAAACTCCAGAGTAACAATTTTCAAGCAGATGCACTTGATTTTGAATTTTCTCTTCCGCCATATTGGATCCACCATTTTGAAAATTTGATATCTAATTTGTGATCAGCAACACCAAATAGATTTTTGTTTGTCTTTTTTCAAAAATGCAAATGAAAAAACATTTAAATGATTCGATTCCCGTGTGGAAAAGTGACCCAGGTAGAAATTGACGACCGGCGTGATACCGGCCCGGTACCATCGGCGGATTTTGAGTTCTGGGGCGATACCGGCATAAGACCGTCATTTTCACCGGCTTGGTACCGGTAAATTGCCGTATGATAACTACGGCAGGTATCCGGCACACGTACCGGGCCGGTACCGTATAATTCACCGGGGCGATACTGTCCCGGTTAATATTTGTAGGCATTTAGTTCCGGTTTACTACCAGCTAGGTACTGACCCGGTACTGAAAAAAATTGTTTTTTTAGCTAAAAAGGAATTTTGTAAATAGAACATTTTTTTGGTAATGGTGGAGTGAATCAGTTTTGTAAGTGCCCGCGATATATTGGTTAGGTACCGGTTTTAAATATAATAAGTACACACTTTTCTAAGTTAACATTTTTAAATAAACAATTAATAATATCAAATCATAAACAATTAAGAAAATGCTGTAACATAACAATTATAATTATTGAATATCTAAAAGAGAAAATCTGATGTTACGGGATTTGAACTCTGGACCCTGAGACTCCAAGCGCACTGCCACATCACCTGACCTAAACCTGCTCATGGTACACGGAAAGAAAAATCTAGCTTTTAAAGCATGAGATTACTTTATACTATTTTTGCAGTTGCGTTTGCTTACCTATAAACGCAAAAATATATGCATTATAAGCATTAAGTATCGCTATGGAAAATACGTATGATGAACTTACTTTCATACTAAGAACTTAATACTCTAATCGCAAAGACGTTATGCGCCCGGAGTAAGAGACATCGTTTTGCTATTATTGCAAAGAGTTTCACCGTTTTCGGCGGTGATTCTGCTGCAACAAGCGATTTGGCTCCTCCTACTTGCCCTCTCCAACCGTCTGACGTCGCATGTGTAAGAAAAGCCGGCGTTGTTTTGGTGTTAGTTCGATCAGTGTACATAGTTTTTATATCTTTCTCGTTTTCAATCGATTTTCTTTGGTAAGTATGTCAAAAAAATACTAAAGCTAATCTTATTATACTTTTGAAACAAAATTATTACACGGAAAACAATAATTATTCGTTGTAATAATGCACAATTAATGTAATGGAAATAAAAGATATCCGAGAATTGAACAGCTGATGCAGACATAACCTTATTAACATACCAATTTTTAAAGTCTAAACTTTATTCAAACGGTAATTTAATTTTATTTACTTTCAGCAGTGCAAACACTGAATAATCCTTACGACATTTTCACAAGATGCTCTAGAGTTAACTCCGATTTTTAGTGAGAGTAAAGATATAGGGTGTGAAGTTGAATAAAGTTTAGAATTTAAAAATTGGTATGTTAATAAGGTTATGTCTGCATCAGCTGTTCAATTCTCGGATATCTTTTATTTCCATTACATTAATTGTGCATTATTACAACGAATAATTATTGTTTTCCGTGTAATAATTTTGTTTCAAAAGTATAATAAGATTAGCTTTAGTATTTTTTTGACATACTTACCAAAGAAAATCGATTGAAAACGAGAAAGATATAAAAACTATGTACACTGATCGAACTAACACCAAAACAACGCCGGCTTTTCTTACACATGCGACGTCAGACGGTTGGAGAGGGCAAGTAGGAGGAGCCAAATCGCTTGTTGCAGCAGAATCACCGCCGAAAACGGTGAAACTCTTTGCAATAATAGCAAAACGATGTCTCTTACTCCGGGCGCATAACGTCTTTGCGATTAGAGTATTAAGTACTTAGTATGAAAGTAAGTTCATCATACGTATTTTCCA
The DNA here is from genome assembly GCA_032872475.1 of Leptopilina myrica (nomen nudum). Classification (NCBI taxonomy): domain Eukaryota; kingdom Metazoa; phylum Arthropoda; class Insecta; order Hymenoptera; family Figitidae; genus Leptopilina; species Leptopilina myrica (nomen nudum). Next base: position 14,580,471 of record CM065467.1, read on the forward strand.
TAGCGATACTTAATGCTTATAATGCATATATTTTTGCGTTTATAGGTAAGCAAACGCAACTGCAAAAATAGTATAAAGTAATCTCATGCTTTAAAAGCTAGATTTTTCTTTCCGTGTATGTAAACGCTAAACGGTCGTATAAAGTGTAACAAGAGTCAAGGTACCGGGCCGGTGATACGCCGGTGCTGAGCCAGATTTTTTAATCATCTGGCCCGGTACACACTACCAGTACCGGTACAAATCCACATTTACCACCGGGCCGGTATTTATTTCATATCCGGCACGGTACCTTTTTGCCGGTAACGGCATAAATCCGACTTTACAACCGGTTCGGTACCATGCCGGTCGTTAGTGCTGGCTGACGTCCAACTTTTCTGCCTGGGAAGTTGGGTCCCAGGTGGTCTTCCCGGGTTCTAGATGGGCCCCAGCAGGGATGGCTCAGGTGGGCGATTGCTGGGCTTGTAACGGTGAATCCAGCCACAGCCCACGTAGGGGAAACCCAGCTGGGGCCCAGCCGGGCAACCCTGTTAATGCCCATAGATTTAGAGCCGTTCGCTTAAAAAACGACCTAAGTCGACTTAAGTTTTTGAGAAAAAAATTGAATTGAAGATTCACAAAGGAATTACTCATATGGGCATATCTCTAGAACCTTTAACTTTTCAATGAGAAAATTTTTTTTAAATTTTTTTTTAGCACAGTATTGAAACTCTGTCTACATATAAATTTTAATTTTTTTTTTCAAAATATGCAAGTGGACAGATAAAGTAATTCGTCTTCAAAAAATTATAAACTATTTAAAATTGCGAATTATTTTTAACGTGCAACAAAAATATTTAACAGGTGCTTGTTTTTAAATCGAAACAGTTGAAAGTAATTAATTAAGAAGTTATAATTTATAATAATAAATATATTATTATTATTCTTAATATTCTTATTATTCTTTTTTGTTTGAATTACTAAAAATTAAATTGTTTTTATTTTAAAAATAGATTTTAATTAAACTGAATTGTAAAAATATGAAATTATGATGTATAAAGTTTACCTTGCAATTTCCAGACACATTTTATTGATACTTAACACTCATAAACTTTCAAATTTCTATTAATTTTTTTCTATTTCTCTTTTTTCTTATATATCTTATTTTTTTTAATCATTTATTCTGTGTAAAAAAATCAAAATAAACATTAAAACTTAACCTTCAGTTTTATTTATTGAAAATTTTTATTAAAAAAAAGTGAGAATCGACAACTTCATACTTAACAATTTCTTTTCTAAAAACTTTTGGTCTATTACGGTCGACCGTAATTGACATTTATTTTTACATTATCTTTGCAATAAAGTATTTTTTTGGAAGCACATTCACGGGATATTAATTGGCACATGCGAAAATGTATGGAAGTACTTTTCAAATACTTTTATTTGATTTTCGTGGAGTATCACTCCAATTACGGTCGTTTTCCAATTTTGTAAGCACGTGTTTTCTGTTATTTAAATTACAACAGTTTTTTGAAGACACAAGGCACATCAATTTACTATGTCTCAAAATAATTCTAATAATTTGAACTCTTATTTTCCGTAAGTCATTTTGATGTGCCATTTGTCTTATGAATGAAAAATAATAAATATGGCAATTACGATCAAAAAGGTTAAAAGTGAGGGACAACTTCTAAAAGCTTATAATTTTTTTGACAATTGACAAATTTTTAATTTTCATACGGAAAACTGTTCACTGTTTAATTAACTTGAAAAAGATGCATCTTAGAATTAGTGATTCTTATTCATTACAAAGTTTTAACGTTTAACCCATCCGGAAGTATGGTTAGGGACAAGTAGATATTGTAAAAAATCGTACACTCAAATTGGAATTATTATTGATCAATTTAATAAATAAATGTAAAACCTTTTGAAACTGATTCATCTTATCAAGCTTTCATATTTCCAACAAAAATAAAGTAACAAGTTATTGAAATTATCGAAATATATGCGAGGGACATGAAAGTTGCTATTACACATGGTCGAATTTTAACCAAATTTTGTAATTATACACTGTAAAAAAAAGGAGTTAAATTTTAACTCCCCAGGGAGTCTATAAAAGTCGCACCCAATTTGGGAGTTAATGCCAGGGGAGTTAAATAAAAGGAGTTAAAATTTAACACCCAAATGCTAACTCCCCATGGAAAAAATAACTCCCGCGGGTGTTAAATGAAGGGAGTTAAAAATTAACTCTCTTTTGGAGTTAATTTTTAACTCTAAAAATTTAACTCCCTACTCCCGAGTCCGTTAACTCCCTAAATTTTTTACAGTGTATATTATATAAATTAAATTAAAATTAGAATACATAATTTTTTCTAAAACTTCACAATCCAATTATGTTGTAAATTTCCTTGTTTTTAAATAGTGGAGGTAAGTACCCAGCTGAAAAAGTTCTATAGAATTTCACTAGAATCATTCTATATAAATTCTAGAGAATATTCTATAGAATTTCTACGTAAATTCTACTAAATTTTAGTGGTTTTTAATTAGAAGGAATATAAATTTCGTAAAATAATTTTTTTAACATTATAGTTATGTATGGTTACGAAGTTCAATGAATTTTATATATTTAAAGGATATAAACAATTATTTTTGCCTAAAATTTGTTGAAAAATATTATTTTACAAATTTAAAGTTTTTCTAATTAAAAGTCACTAAAATTTAATAGTATTTATGTAGAAATTCTATAGAATCATTCTAGTGAAATTCTATAGAATTTTCACTAGAATTCCTATAGAACGATTCTATAGAATGATTTTAGTGAAATTCTATAGAACTTTTTCAGCTGGGTATCGTATTGTAATTACAAAACATAACCTAAAAAAAATAATTGACAAAATGAAAAAGTAAAATTACTCGTGTGGAAAAATGAGAAATTTTGAATAGACGTAGATTAGAATTTACTAGTACTGCTGATCAGACCAGAAACGCTGGTCAGTATTTTTCTGAAAAAAATATGTTAATACCCAGCTGAAAAAGTTCTATAGAATTTCACTAGAATCATTCTATATAAATTCTAGAGAATATTCTATAGAATTTCTACGTAAATTCTACTAAATTTTAGTGGTTTTTAATTAGAAGGAATATAAATTTCGTAAAATAATTTTTTTAACATTATAGTTATGTATGGTTACGAAGTTCAATGAATTTTATATATTTAAAGGATATAAACAATTATTTTTGCCTAAAATTTGTTGAAAAATATTATTTTACAAATTTAAAGTTTTTCTAATTAAAAACCACTAAAATTTAGTAGAATTCACGTAGAAATTCTATAGAATCATTCTATTGAAATTCTATAGAATATTCTCTAGAATTTATATAGAATGATTCTATAGAATGATTCTAGTGAAATTCTATAGAAATTTTTCAGCTGGGTACTCTTCTTTATATTAGAACATTTTGAACAGTTTTACGACATATTTTACCGTAATATTTAACTAAATATTAACATTACAATGCACAATTCCCAGGTAAAAATGAGGAAAAATAAAATTTAAATTTTTTAATTTTTATAAATTATAAAAATTTCACGGGAATTCAATTATTTAGATTCCTGCGTTAAAAACAAAAAAAGAACTAAATTGTTAGGCAGAATTTTCTTCTCACTTTGAGATTTTATTTTTTTCGGTAAATGTAATGGAACATTTTTTTTGAGTAAATCATCATTTTTAGAGTAAAGCAGATTATTTCTTAGCATCAAGCATAAAGAGAAAATTTTCTCAGCAAATCAGGGAAAACCCAAATTAAATTTTCTGTGGCAACAATGGTCAATCCTTCGATGTATATTTTCTTCTTTTATTTGATAAATAAGCTTATAGTCATTTTAGTGTTTACTTCTCTGATCTGATGGGTAATTGATAGTAGAAGTACCCTCCGTTAAAATAAATGCGCAGTTAAACTTGAAATTATAAGAGGAAATCCTAGACAGTGTTATTTGTAATTATAGTTAATCCAATTATTGGAATTTCGAGCAGTAAATATACACTTCAAAGAGCAGCTTGAACGAAAGCTGCATTGCACCAATGGAGGAGTGCATCTTACCTAATCTGGTCTGATCCAATCTGATCCGATTGTACATCGGTGGATGTCTGTCTCATTGTTACACATTCTACTTCATTCTCTATATAGGAAAACGACAAAATAGAGATATACACACATACACACAACGCTGTTTTGTATTAAACTCTTGAATATTTTTAGCATTTCGGATTATCTTCAATTTGAAGGACAGAGGAGAATTTCATCTGTCAAACACTCTGTGTATGTGTATATATATATATATATTTTGGAACCGAAAAATCCTATTTTATTAATCCTTGAATCGACCAAGTTGCAAAATCCCTATTCCCTTGGTATATAAGAAGAAATTCGAGTTTTCCAATTCTTTGATCCTTTTCGCTCCAACCTCTTGGGAAATTCGAAACGAAACTTTTTAAAGGCACACAGTCGCTAATGCTGAAATTAAATTTGGAAGTTAGGTAAATGTCATATTCTAGTCGATTTCACGGGACTCAAATTTTAAATTTTAACTTCTTCATTCAAGTTTATCCATATCGCACAAGTGTTTTTGTTGTTATTGTTTTCTTCAAATTGAAACAGTTGTTGCTATTTGTAATGTCCGCAAGTTTTGTTATCGGAATTTTTCTTTCGTGATATTATCATTTTCTTAAACAACACACACCAGTGCTGTATTGGAACAAACTTTTCTTCGAAACTAATTCTCGATAATGCAAAAGCCGAAGAAGAAAAATTGACGAAAAAGATTAATTACTACAATTTATGACTCAACAAAGAAAAAAAACATATGCTTCCCTTCTTCTGTAACCCTTGACAGTTAGAAAAAAATTTATGCTGTTCATTAACCGTTATTATTAAGTAATAAACACCTAATAAAGAAAGTGAAAAAATGATAAGAAAATCGTCGAAAACAGTTTTTTTTAGTAAAAAAAGAAACAAGATTTGTTCTCACGGCTTTTAAATTTTGTAAACAAAAAACTATCGTCTCGATGCAGCATTTCGTAAAAAATAATCGCGATTGGTTAATTGGTTTGTTAAATAAGGCCGGTACCCCATTTTGCCCCACCCTCCCCTACTTTTAGGAATTAAAAAAAATTCAATTATTTTCATAAATAATTAGTAGTATTCATCATAAGAATTAAATTATTTTCAAAAGTTATATAATCCCACGTGGAAGGATTTCCGAAAATTCTTTAAAATTATTGAGAAATACTCCTGAAATATTCTAAAAGTGTAATTAGAAAAATCATGGTTTTAGAATTTATTCAAATTTTATTATTCAAATCTTTTTTGGAATTTTACGAAACATTAATTTATTTTTTAGTTATTTCATATGTAAAAAAATGTATGATACAAAATATGTCACTTTTTTATCTAGTAAAAATTAAATTAAAAACACAGAATAATCAATAAAAGTGTTAATCAATAATTAATGATCATACTATATACTATATACTATATACTATATACTATTTATATTAATGATTATCATTTAATTTAATGATTATACTGTCAAAAAATTAAAATAATATTGGGAAATGATGTTTCGAAATTTTTTTTCTAAAATAACCCAAGTGCGAAATGCCAAGACTGCAAAAACGGACCATCATTGGTCCAGTAATGTCTGCCGAGAATTGGCAGTAGTTACTGGGCCATTACTGGTGTTAAAAACGTCCCATTGCTGGGCCAATGATGGCGCCGATGGTCAGATTTTCGAAATTTTTAAGACTAGGCCAGCTCTCGGCACTATAATGGCACATTCACGGCAAAGTTGATCAATCTTTAATGGCAAAAGACAATTGCCAGTGATGTGCCGACCATCGGTCCAGTAATGGCTCATTATTGACACATTAATGGCAAACATTTTGTATCTTTGATGGCAAATTATAATTGCCAGTATTGAGGTGTAGCTTGGCCCAATAATGGCACGTTATTGTCAAAATTGATCAATCTTTAATGGCATAATTCAATTTCCAGTGAAGTAATGACGATCGGCCCATTAAAAGTACATTAATGACATTTTAATTTGATAAATTTGATAAATTTGATAAATTTTTTACTTCAACATTTTTCAACAAAATTTTCACAAAAGTCTTATTTTCCAAAATTTTTGATTTTTAAAAGTTTAATATCTCCGGTGAATATGGACGAAAAATGTTCCTTGAGAGGTCAAAATATGCGTCTAAAAAAATTCTACAAAATTAGAGAAAAACATTTATAGGTGTCCTAACTTTTTTTTAATGTTATGGACAAAAAACGTTTCTTTGAAAAATTAAAAATCAAAAAAATATATATATAGTTAAATTTTATTAATCTATCTCAAAGTATTCTCATTTTATGGCCAAAGATGATACTTACAATTTTTAAAAAATACAGTCCAAAAGCTCTTTATAATTTGGAGATATTTATGAAAATATGATGTTTATACGCACACACACACACGCGCGGAATGACAATTTTTGAAAATGTCATTTTTGAACTCCAGAGGTCAAATAACATAAAGATATGTCAAAAAATCGAACTCGAAAAATTTTGGTATTACAATATACTTTCCCTATATGAGAAAGCAGAAAATTGAACAAATTTCACATAATAAAATATTATTATAATATTATTATGAAAATTTAAAAGTTCATCAGAAATACTTTATATTAGGTTAAAATTGATTTAATTTATTATTTCTGCTTTTTCTTAATTGATTTATAGATACAACAAAAGTAGGGAATCTTAGAAACAAATGTTTAAAACATTTATTTTAAATATTAATTAAATTTTTTCTATAGTATAATCATTAAAATAATAGTGATGTACACATTTATTATTTATTCCATGTTTTTAATTTTATTTGTAATAGACAAAAAAATTACATTTTACATTTTATTAAAATATTTTTTTTACCCCCAAGAGTCACTTTCGAGAACTTTTTCACATAGGTTAATTATAAGAAATAAATTAATATTTATGTGATCCTTTGAGTAGCGCAGAATTTTGTTTATAAACAAATTTAGAAGAATTTTTTTTCGTTTTGATCTAATTTAAGAACAATTTTAAAAAACCATTTCGAAATATTATTTTGCTTTACCAGCGGAAATTTAATTAATATAGAGATAACCCTATGTATATTAGTGAGAAAAATAATATAAGTTATATCTTAGAATTATATCTAAAATCAGACAGAAAGATTTTCAAAAATATCCAAAAACAAGTTTGTTTAGAAATTTCTGGATTTTTAAAAAAAATTTATTTTTGTATAATTTGAAATAACTTTTTTTTTATATCATAATTTTTATTAATGCTTATTATAATTGTATTTCTGACATGAAAACGAATCGATTTATGTATATAAAGTATATATTCTATCAATTTTATAAAGTCAATCAATATTTTTATTTTTCACAAAAAATTCGAATTTTGTATTTCTTGAAATTTTTAAAATTTTACTTCAAAATTATTAGAGAATCAACTAAAACTCTATTCAGACATACTATTCTAAAGTACTATTTACTTGCCCAGGCTGAAATCAACGACCGGCTTGGTACCGGGCCGGTACCAAGGGCGGACTTGCCGGTGCCGGCGTGAGACCAGCATTACCGCCGGCCCGGAACCGGTCCAGTCAACAATGAAAACCCGGTAAATATCCGCCCCGGTGCCGGTAAACCACCGGTCCGGCACCTTGCCGGCAAACCATCGGTCCGGTACCGGGCCGGTTCTTGTTTTCAGTGTTTTCGTACCGGTTTATTGCGGGCACAACACCGGCGACGTACCGGGCCAGTGAAATTTAGACACCAGCCCGGTACCGGCAATTCTGCCGGACCGGAGCCGGTCCGGTCAACAATGATAACCCGGGAAATATCCGCCCCGGTGCCGGTAAACCACCGGCTCGATATCGGGCCGGTAGTAAAAAAAAATTATTAATTATTATTATTATACATTTTTACATATGGGGGATTTCGCGTCAAGTGATCAAGGGGTCTTTTGGTGCAATGCTTATTTCAATAATTTTTTACTCTTAAACAATTAAACATACAAATTTGACAAAGTACATTTTGGAAAGGTTTTTTCATGCTCTTTCGATTGGAAATAAGCATTTTGAAAAAAAGTTTTTTTGACCCAATAAAATTAAAATTAAAAATAAATTTCAATTTTTTGAGGAGAAAGACCCAATTTTTTTTTTTTTTTTTTTTTAAACGAAAGCTGAGGTTTTTTCCTAAAAGGACATATAAATGGTAAAGTGGGACTAGAATGTTTAAATATTGAAAAAAAGAATTTTCTCCTAGACGGTGCTTAAAACCGGGTTTTGATTTTGATTTTTTTGGGTCAAAAAAATTTTTTTTTTCAAAATGCTTATTTCCAATCAAAAGAGCATGAAAAAACCTTTCCAAAATGTACTTTGTCAAATTTGTATGTTTAATTGTTTAAGAGTAAAAAATTATTGAAATAAGCATTGTACTGAAAAACACAAAAATTTAACCCCCTCCCCCTCGGAAAATATTGGACTAGGTAAAAAAATATTTTCACGAAAAATTACTATCTATTAGTACTACAAAAGCCCCAAGTTTTGCTACGATTAAAGAAAAATTTTTCTCCACCTTGATCACTTGACATGAAATGCCCCATATATTAAACGTTAAACAATATTATTTATTAATTAATTTAATTGTAAACACTAAATAGAATGCTGAAACATATGAAGGAATTGAACTCAGAACCCTCGGGCTGCAAAGTCGACGCCGCATCCGCTAACCTAAACCTGCTTATGAAAAGTGAATTGAAAGTTTATATATGAAGTGTGACACCAGGACTAATTATTACAAAATGTTCAAAATTAATAGAAAAAACCTTTTCTAAAAGACAGTTTGAATAATGTAATGTCAAAGTTAATAAGTATAATAACATTTGTTAATGTCATTATACGTTGGGACTAAGACTGAAAAAAAACCGCTGGCATGTTACCGGCTTTATAGAAAAAACTTGCAGAAACTTAGTATAATGAAATTAATATAATACCTTGTTAGATTATCAAAATTTTATAACAATAAATCAGATAAAACCTGACCAAAATTATTTTAAACGAACAAAGTTATTATAAGGTGTCTAGTAATTCGGCAGTTACATATTCACAGATTTTTCAGTGATTTCCCCGGAAAATTTAAAGCTAAATTAATAGAGTTTAATGAAATGTACTTTTTCCAACTATATAAAAAAAGATTTTAAAAAACATTTGATTTCGAGGGATTTGATTTTCTTATTCTTCCGAATGGTGTAAAAAAAATTGCAAAAAATTAAATAATTAGACTTTTTAAGACACAAAATTATTATGCCGGCAAAAGTCCATCGACGGTGTAAAAACTGCATCGAATACCGGAACCGGGCCGGTGCTGGGCCGGTACTAATTTTGATGCCGGCAAAAGTCCATCGCCGGTGTAGAAACGGTATTTAAAAATAATACCGGGCCGGTGCCGGGCCGGTTGTCTTTTATTAACCGGCCCGGTACCACAGTGCCGGTACCGGGTATTGTCCGACTTTACCACCGGGCCGGTGTCTAGCCGGTCGTTGGCATAGAATAGCCGGTCTATTTGTACATAGAAATAAACGACTATTTGATCATTAGAGTTTGTTAAATGATAACTTATTTATATATATAATAATTAACTTTAAAAATTATTAAATTTTTAATGAATATTAAATCTAAAATGACAAAAAACTTAAAAAGGGCGCCAAATATGACCCCCACTCTATATTCCGCTTATTCGGCCCTGCCGCAACGAACCAGGTGATCAGCGAGAGTGCAATAAGTGTGTATCACCGCCTAAATTATAAAATAACATGCTTGGACATTTTTTTAGATATTTCAAAAACTACTGAACGGATTTTCAATTTTCAAGGCTCAAATAAAAGCTGAGACTTTAAAGATTATGTTGCTAGAGTTTAAAATTTTTCTCTAAATTTTTCTAGATTATGCAGCCACACAAACATGGTGCACAAAAATAGAAAAATTAATCAATTTTTTTCCAAAATCTTTTAGGTCATAAAATCTCTTAAAAATATCAAATAATTTTCATTTATATATCAAACGACGCAGAATTTAATTGGCTTTCAAACGATCCAAGAACCAAGTTTCTATCATTTTTCAATAATAAAATATGTTCATTTAATTTCGGCAGCAACTTTTCGTAGCTCGCCCGTCGTTCGTACCGACAATTTCTGCCGGTAGTGTATATTTAAAGTAAAAACAGAAAAACTTCTAAGAAAATCTGAAACTTCATCGAAAATACTCTATATTCGGTGAGTTTTTTTTAATTTAACAATTTCACTTTCTTGTAATTCATTGATAAAAGTTGCATAAATTAGGTTATTTAAAAGACCAACTTTAAAACCATGTTTTATCTATTATTTTAATTTTTTACTAGTTTATTTAATACGGATTAATTAATCAAGTTATTTTAAACAATAACCAATAACTTTTTTTACATTTTGAAGCATTTTTCTGTTTTTTTATACATTTTCTAACAGCTAAAAAAGTGACATATTTCGGCACCTTCTCCACTTTACATTCATATTTTGAGAAAAGTAATAAATATTTTAACATAATTCTTTTTAGTTCGTTCCCTAGACATCATAAAGAATCAATTTTTTCTAAAATTAGGCCGCAACGACTTTATACGATATATAATGGTCTGACCCAAGGGCATTCTGAAAATTTACATGCGCATAGGAAAAAACCTCTGCTTTCGTTTGCAATAATTTATTTTCAAATAAAACGGACCCATTTTTGGGAAATTGAAATATTAATTATCAAAAATTGGGGTAAATTTTTAAAATATTAAAAACTAAAATTCACCATTGGAAAGAGGACGAAAAAACCTTTCCGAAACATATTCTAAAAATTTTTTCCCATTAAAAGTATGTAAAAAAAAATTCACAAAGTAGCCGGTGTTAGCAAAATTGGTAAAATTGGCCCCCCTCTACCCCCTTCAAATTTTCGAAAAAGTCAAAAATATTTTTTGGGGCACATTTCTACTTGATAGAACAACGAATTCCCCAAGTTTCAATTTTTTTCAAGAAGTTGAAATTTCAACTTAGGACATTACACGTAAAATGCCTCATATTTGTGTAGCATGCTTGTAATAAGCTTACTGCGAACTTACACTACAAACTTGTAGCAAGTTTGCCAACTAAGCTTGTTGTACACTTGCCTCAAAAACTTGCAGCAAGCTTATATCATAATCGTGTAGCAAGATTGCAGCAATAGGACATTTTGTTACTTGCCACAAACTTGTCACGAGCAAGCTCTATAAGCTTGCACACCTTGCATAGCAAGCTTAAAGCAAGTTTGTGGCAAGCTTATGTTGTGCTTGGGTGACTTGGCACAATTAAACGAAGATATAAAAAGTTATCTTATATTTTTAATAGTTATTGAAATACAAAGAGGTACTTGTGAAAATGTCACGACCGAAATTTTGTTAGATCAATGCAACTACTTAATTGAAACATATTTTTTGGTTCATTTAAAAAAATAATATATTTAATTTAAACATAAGTTGTGGTTGATTTTAAATTATTTATAATCAACTTTTAAATTTAAGTTAAACATAAAATTTTGAAACATGTTTTTTGTTTAAATCAAAACAGAAAATATGTTTGAATTAAATAAAATGTATATTTGAATTATTTATAACAGAGATCCCTGAAGTTGCCATCGATGCTCAGCATCAAAAAATATTTTTTATACAAAACCAAAAAACAAATTCTTAGACTTCTTTTAAACGTAATTATCGAGTGCGAAGCCTGAAATAAGAACGAATTTCAGTGGCCAATATTATGAATTGAATTTTTTTTTAATTTAACTTTTTGGTTTAATTCGTCTGCGTATGATTTATTGAATGTGGAGGTTTTGCATAAATCTTTATCGATAAAAATGAGAATTAGCCGCATCAGAGGAATTTCACACGAGTTGAGCAATTACCCTTTCGAGTCCCAATAAATCTTTTTTTCAAAGTGGAAGTCAGCATTTAGAATCGAACGAAGGAAATGGTTTAGCTGGAATCGCAGCTGGTGACAAAGTAACCACCGAACTTTGTCCGCATTGTGACCCAGTGGAGAAGTATATGGCGCTGAACCTGACATATATGACACTCACACACACGCACACACAACTTTAGTTTGCCATAGTGAAACGTTTTTATTTCAAGAGTTCCTGAATAAAAGTCGCGCTCTTTTCCAAGCGATGTTTCAAAGATGAATAAGAAATCTTCCACTAGGTCAATTTCATGTATATAATCAATCGATCCAGTCAACCAAGACCTTGTGCTTCAAATTTGCTCTTGAAATTTCCCCAAATTAATATTTTTTCGCACTAAAAACTAAAATTTTGTAGATATAATTTCTTTAAGTAGATTTTTATTTGAATTATTATCAATTTTGTACTTTTTGAATTTGAATAGAATTAACTATGATAAAAGTTTGTGGGGGAAAATTTGTTTTTATTGCACACGATGGAAACTAGTTTTGTGAGTGGACTGGTGCTTCAAAAACAATTTTAGTTTTAGGTACAAAACTAAAACCAGTTCCATGTTCTTCTGGCACGATTCTGAGATAGTTTCCAAACTACCAGCAATTAGATTAGAGGACCAAGCGCAGCATACCTGCAATACAAACGGATAAATAGTAAATTCTACGCGCTTTAAAATTAGATTTTTAGCGATAAAATACAATGGAATTGAAATCTTAAATGATAACATTTATCCGTACACTGCTCTGTGAGAAAATGTTATTTTAACTCAAATTTTTTTCTGGAAATCAAAATTAATTTCTAGATTAATATTTAGATGAGATAGGAATAGCTTTTTGCACGATTTCTAGAAAATTGATTGTAATTTTTACAACTCTCAGATAATTAGTATTTTAATTATTCACTTTTTTTATCGTCTGTCTAAAAATGCACATTCAGAAAAATTGTTTTTTTGGGGGTTTCGCGATAATTTTTTTAATTTGATTAAAAAATAATTATAGAATTATGAATATTGACAAAAATCATGAGATTCAATATGGGACGCTATATTCTCCACCTGCAAACGCCAAGGTCACCGCTAGGTGGTAGTCGAATTCTTTCTTGGAATTTTTCTTGAAACCTGGTGATGACCTTAACGTTCTCAAGTGTAGAAATTAAACCACCATTTTATCCCAAAAAATTATTTTATATTAAAAAAAATTCGCGTCCAATCATCTAAACTTATTACACGGAAAAAATAAATTTATCAGATTTTACAAAACTGTTGCGGAGTAGCGGATACAGCTATTTACAAACCCGAGTTTTGTAAAATGTAAGGAATATTTTATTATAAACTCAAAAATATTTAGTATTAACTATGAAATTTCTGTACTTTATCCTAAAATATTCCTTACATTTTACAAAACTCAGTTTCGTAAAGAGCTGTATCCGCTACTCCGTAACAGTTTTGTAAAATCTGCTAAATTTATTATTTCCGTGTACGTTAAATTCAAAAATTTTATTTAATTAATCGTTTAATTGACTAAACCATAATTTTGTATGGATTCAAAACAAGAAATTACAAATTTCACATAAAAATTTTTAATAACATAACATAACCTCCAAATACATGCATTTTAGAAGGCAAATAAGACGCTCATAAACGTCTTAGAAGTGACCACGTAAACGTCTTAAACCAAGACGCTCATTTTTTACAGAGTATAAAGCGAAGGACAAATTTACAGGAAAAAATATATATACACAGAGAGGAGATAATTTTATTTCTCGTTACCCTCAAGTTCAGAGAAGAAAATTTGCATTTCTGTAATGGGGAAGAAAAAAGTTCTCTTGGTCCATTCAAGGCAAACTCGATGATAATATTCAATATATTTAATCAATGGTTTTAAAGTCACATATAGTGATCAATGTAATTAATAGTTGTAGCGTAATGACTCTTATATTCTTTGGAATTCGAGCCAGATGACGTCAAAATTAGGTACAGAGGTTATAGTGCCAACTGCAGAAAGTTTTATTTTATTCTTTCCGAAATCGAAGGCAAAAACAGTAAATTTTAATTACATTTTTCTAAAAAGTTTATAAATATTAACAAAATTTAATACTACATAATGTAAAGTACTTTCAATGTACTTTCATATTATGTGCTAACTTTTTAATTTTATAATAAAGAAATATGAAAAATTTTACCTTTAATATTGAGTGTTTCATGATTTTCAGAGATTTTAATCACTTATTTCTTCTCAGGTGCAAGACGAAAAAATCCATTTTTTGTCTTAATACACGGAGAAAAATTCTTTTTTAATGATTACAATAGTCTACAGTACAGCTCGGATATGTGACCACTTTTTGTGATGATTACTATAGCTGTTGTAAGGAGTACAAATTAAAAGGTATCCCTTACAACAGCTGTAGTAATCGTTCCTACTCAATTCTTAACATATTACATAGTTTTCGTAATCATTGCAAAAAGTGGTCACATATCCGAGCTGTACTGTAGACTATTGTAATCATTAAAAAAGAATTTTTCTCCGTGTATTTAAGTTTCACCTTCTTTTCCATTCTATTTGGTGATGGATAATGAGCTACTTTTCAGTTTAAATTTAGTTTAAAAAATCTGCTTCCAAAAGCGAGTTTGTTGGTTAAATAGCAGGTAATTTTATAAAACTGAAGTTGGCTATCACAATAGTATTGCAAAAATCTACTTGGATTTTAACCAACAAATTCGTTTTTTCAGCAGATTTTTAAAACTAAATTTAAACTGAAAAGTAGCTCATTATCCATCACCAAAATTTAATAGAATGGAAAAGAAGGTCAAACTTAAATATTAAGACAAAAAATGGATTTTTTCGTCTTGTACCTGAGAAGAAATAAGTGATTAAAATCTCTGAAAATCATGAAACACTCAATATTAAAGGTAAAATTTTTTATATTTCTTTATTATAAAATTAAAAAGTTAGCACATAATATGAAAGTACATTGAAAGTACTTTACATTATGTAGTATTAAATTTTGTTAATATTTATAAACTTTTTAGAAAAATGTAATTAAAGTGCAGTGACTTTTGACATTTCATAGGTAAATTTTTAAATCAATTTTTATCTATTATTTTAGGTATGTTTGCATAATAATTTATTTATTCAAGTAAATAAGCCCATTTTTAACAAATATCAATCAAGAAATTTGTATTATCTAAATTATTTCCATGCTTCTTTATTAAATTTTCATAACAGTCAATCTAACCTTTTTTCTGTGAAACTCAACTTAAAAATTAAAATTCTAAGTTTAATTCAAAAAATTGTATAAAATAATTCTCAAAAATGAATTCTATGGATATTAAACATCATTTTTACAAATTATGAGATTTTTTAAAAAATAGGCCGCAACGGCTTTAGGTGAAATATAATGGACTAACCCTGGTATACTTTTAAAATGGGAAGAAATAGAAAAAAAAATTTATTGTAATTTTACAAAAAAAAAATAAAAGTTTTGTAGAATATTTTTCCTCGGAAGTTCTATTTCTTGTTTCTAAAAAATATTCTCCCCTTGAGATTCTTGAGAGTTGTTGGTTATTGAAACGAGATTTTTCATAAAATTTTCACTATCTATTGGGAATTGACTGTTTCAATTTTCTCTATCTTTTATTAGTTTTTTTTCCGCATACTACTTTGATTTGAAAATGCTGATGACGAGCAGTATTTCATTCTTTTTTTTTGCAAAATATATTTTCTATCTTTGTTATTCTTTTTATGCACTCAGAAAAAGAGTTGACTGCCATAGCCAATTAAATAGTTGCTATAGCGCGATCCAATTAATTGGATGGGGCAACTATTTCTTGGTTGATACATCCAACTTTTTAGCTGCATTACCTGCATAGCATATTACTGCATTACATACATAGCTGGGGTACCTTTTCGCAAGGAAACACGATCCAATAGTTGGCTGTGCTAACCAATTAAATGGATCGCGCTATAGCAACTATTTAATTTGTTATGGCAGCCAACTCTTTTTCTGAGTGTGTTTTGTAAAATTTTGAACATTCAAATTCAAATGAACCAAATTATTTTTATAGTAATTTTTAAACAGGAAATCAATAATCAGAATTTTTCGCAAAGTCTTTTTTTGAAAATTCTAAAAAATAAGATTTTTGAAATTTTTTAATTCTATTGATTCAAGATAATTGAAATTTTTTACATTTTATTTTTAAAAAATTGAATTCTTTCAAAGAGTTTAAATATTTATTGTAAAATGTCAAATTGAAAAAATAAGGTATACTACCTTGTGTACACAAGGTTGTTTCAAATTTCTAAATAGCACTTTTGACAATTTCGGAAATATTGAGGGGGGTCCGGTTTACCCACCGGTCCGGTTTGCCCCACTCTCCCCTACTTCTTGAGCGAATTAAATTTTTATTACTTATTAATTAAACAATTAATTGTTACTGCTTATTATTGACAAAAATTTTTAAAAATTCTTTGCAAGAATTGAATTATTTTCATAAATTATTTGGAAGGATTTAATTACTTTATACACTGTAAAAAAAAGGAGTTAAATTTTAACTCCCCAGGGAGTCTATAAAAGTCGCACCCAATTTGGGAGTTAATGCCAGGGGAGTTAAATAAAAGGAGTTAAAATTTAACACCCAAATGCTAACTCCCCATGGAAAAAATAACTCCCGCGGGTGTTAAATGAAGGGAGTTAAAAATTAACTCTCTTTTGGAGTTAATTTTTAACTCTAAAAATTTAACTCCCTACTCCCGAGTCCGTTAACTCCCTAAATTTTTTACAGTGTAAATAGTAAAATTCTTTGTAGAAATTCAATTATTGTCAATATAATTTTAATAATAATAAAATTGAGTTATTAATTTTTAATTAAAATTATAAGCAGACAAGATTATTTTTAAAAAAATTTTCCAATTAAAATGTTCAATTAAAATTATAAACAAGTTGTGAATTAAGATGTTCATTACATGAACATTTTGCTTCCTCTTTACGATAAGCAAAAAATTTGCTTTAAAGTGAATTTTTTCATTTTATTTAATTCTATTAATGCTAATAAAATATATTCTTTTTATACATCAATCGATTCGTCTTGATGAAATGAAGATTTTTAGTTTGTTTTTAAGTCTAGATTAACATTTTATTATAAAGCAACATAATTTTTAAGAAGGAAATAAATTTCTAATAAAAGTGCAAATTTTTGGTTTTAATTACGTTTAATTCTATGAATTCAAATAAAATATATACTTTATATATACCAATCGATCCGTTTTAATGCAACGGATAAGATTATTGAAAAAAATGAGTAAAATCTTATTGTACTGGAATATAATTTTGATGAAAGAACTAAATTTTTGATAAAAAAAAGGTAATTTTTTTGCTTTAATTGTCATTACCTCTATAAACTCTCATACAATTTATACTTTATATATACCAATCGATTCGTCTTGATGCAAAGAAGAAGATTTTATTGTATATTAACTTCAATATTCAATTAAAAAAAAATTTTTTGAAAAATGTAAAAAAAAAAATTTTTTAATAGATTTTTTAATTTCCATCAATCCATTTCGAGATATTTTTATGATAAATATTCCTAGCAATTTTCAGCCGAATTCGTTGAAACCTCTTCGAGTTATCGTGTTCACAAAAAACGGGATCCACACACACACATACATACATCCGGACAATTGTTCAGGGTCTTATATAACATAGTCCCATATAGAAGAAAATTTGTCAAAAGGATTTTTTAAAATTTTATAAATTAAACGACTACAAAGCTTTCTCACGAGGAAGCAAAAAAATATTATTTTTTAAAAATTCAAAGAAACTCGTCAAAACAATTTAATTATTCATAAAAAATATAATAAACATTTTTGAAGCCATTTGTAGATTATTTATGTTCGGAATCAATTAAATTTAAATTTGATAAGAAGAATAAGGCGAGAAAAATTACAAAAAAGAAGAAGTAAAAAAATATCATTGGTTTGAACGTTCGAAACTTTATTTCTTTGAGACAATGAAAAAATAATGTTTGGCAAAAAATATTTTAAAAAATCTGAATACTTTTACTCTCATTCCTCATCTTTCTTCCGTTTACTATCCATTCATCGCATTGAAAACGAAACACTTAAAAAATTTTAAAATAAAAAATGACTCCAAAGTCGACGTTTTCTTTACAATCACTTATTTCCTACATTTTTTTCTCTTTCATTTTCGTTCGGGAGTAAATTCCATCATGCAAAAAAACTGTGTGAATTTTTCTCGCGCAATCCTTTCGGTGCATTTCGCTAGATATAAAAATGAAAAGAAACTCTCGACATGCTTTTGATCTTCAAAGGATCATATCTTATTAGAAAATTATTTCGCACAAATTTTTTATGATACCTTTTATTTTTGCCTATATATACTATTGATAATTTTCCTCTAAGATGATATAGAAAAGAGTTTCTATAGACAAAAAAAGGAGAAAAAACTAAGAAAAAAATTTCCTGTGGATATTTATCGTTCATTTAAACGAGTAAAAATAAATAGAAAATTACCTCTGCGAACGAGATATTGAGTCCGAGTAGTCGATACATAAATAGGGTCTCTTTAGTCTCCGCGGCCTTACAGCATCCGCGACTTTCAAGACGAATGGACCATTCACTGTCCACTTTTCTCTTCAATTTTTCCCCTCCTTGTCTCTCTCTCTCTCTCTCTCTCTCTCTCTCTCTCTTTCTCTTTATTTGAAAAATAAAATTTTATTTTTCAATTTAAAATTCAATTTCAATCAAAATTGTGCGGGAGAATCTTTTGTGAAATAGACGAACAACAGTGAAAGATGTTGTTCTGGAACAGACAGAGGTGTTCGGAGTTGTCTGTCTGACCAGAAAGGTTATTCGATTGAAATCGGATTTCACTTAAAAGAAGATAAATCGCCAATCAAATAATCGACTTTTTCCAACTTTCTGTGTGTCTCTCAGTGTGTAAAACAAAGTTAAATTAAACTAGACTTCGCAAAGCTTCGAGACAATCGAAATAAAGTCTCAAACTTTTTAAGTCTCATTGAAATAATTCATTGGGCAAATGGACATTGGGACAAAATTATTTTTGTGATCTAGAAAATCACGATTTAAACACTAAACTTTTAATCCGGAATTAAAAATTTTTTCATTTTTTGATAAATATATTTGAAAATTCGGAAAAAAGGCTCAAACTAATAAAAAATTAATAATAGTAATAATAATAATAATAATAATAATAATAATAATAATAATAATAATAAAGTGTACTTGTTAATGAATTGACAATTGTTTCGTTGAAAAATTTTGGGAAAATTAAAAAAAAATAATAAGATATATAGAAAATTTTGTTTGCGATAAGAAAATTAAATCTTAAATTTTTGTTTTCTGTATCCCGTCTATATGATTCGAATAAAAAGCAAATTATTCCAAATAGAATTCAATTTAAATAAAAATTGAATTCGTTTCAACAAAAAATTGAATTGAAAAATTGAATTCTAGTTTCAACGTTTATTAATTATAAAATTAGAAAAATTTAAGGGAAAATTAATGAAAATGTTCAACTGTAATAAAGAACTGTGTTTCTTGTTCGCATTGTGGTGTGCAACCTTTTGCTTGTCGGACGATAGAAAAAATACGACGTCGACAACGACGAGAACGACTACAGTAATTCATTCTCGTAAAATTGCAGATCAGGAAGAATGTAAGGAGTCTGAATTTAAGTGCAGCAATGGCAGATGTATTCCTGGAAATTGGCACTGCGATGGAGAGAAAGACTGTCCTGATGGATCCGACGAAAATCCCCTCGTTTGCAGTAAGTTTTCAATTTTATTTTTACTCATTTCTTCTCCTCTATTTTCAAAAAGTTATATATTTGTATATTTATATGAAAATTTTTTTTTTCTTTTGACAAAAGAAAAGAAAAACGTACATATATTTTCGCAAATTTTACAAATAACATATTGTGAATTGATTTTTCTTGTTCTGGGTGTTATTTTTAATTCGTTAAAATGCAGTTGAACCTTGAATATTAAAATCAAAGTGATATATATATTGTTTATGCATAATGCATTCTCCGTAAGATTTTCACTCCACATTTTTTTGGATTAAAACAATTTTTTTCGGATTCTATATGAAAAATAAGTGATTACCTGTTTTTTTATTCTTCTATTTGATCAAAATTACGGAATTTATAAATTTTTTTAATGTAACGTCTTCAGAAGCAGAGGACTTTTATTTCAAATTTACTTAAAAAAATTACTTTCATTATAACCACTGATAAATAACGAAATTTTTCCAATTTACGCCAGAGTGGTATTTTTTGGGTCAAAATGATATTTAAAATTATGTCAGTCGTTGTACAGAGAATTTGAGAAATTAAGAAATGAAACCACTTCAAAACTCCATTCCATTACTGAGGCATTTGTTTTGTTTTGCTATTGAAGGTTAATTTGAATAAAATTCATAATTTTAAATGGCGTGAATTGGAAAAGTTTCAATATTTAGACGGAATTTCAATTTATTTAATGTTTTTGGTTTATTAAAGTTATTTTTAATTACATATTTGAAAAATTCAAAAAAAAATTATATTATTTATTTTATCTTTTCATATAAAAGAGAAAAAGGTGTTTCAAAAGTCCTCTGCTTATGAAGACGTTAAATTAAAAAAATTCATAACTTTTGTAATTTTGATGAAATAGAAGAATAAAAAAACAGGTATTCACTTATTTTTCATATAGAATCCGAAAAAAATTGTTTTAATAAAGAAAAAATTTGGAGTGAAAATCTTAAGGAGAATGCCCCATATGTATTCCTTTCAGTTTCGAGTGCATTTTGAGTCACATTAAAAAAAGAAATTAAAATTAAAAAACAAGCGGTCAGAGAAATTAAATTGAAAATTTATTTAAAAATTTGATTAAAAATTCCACTTTTAATTAAGGTTCAACTGTATTTTTTTTATGTATTTATAAAATATAGTTTTATGCGTTTTCAATTAATATAGTGATAATAATATTGTCACATGTATGGTAATATTATTATTATAATATAGTAAAATAAAAAATACAACTTCCATTTTAATATTGTAAAAATAACGGTAATTAAATCTTAAAGATCTCAAAGATTATTTTTGAATATTTTTTTTTAAACAATAACATTTTCGAAAATTATAATTAAAAAGTTTTTAAATAAATTGAATTTTAAAACATTTTATTGGAAATTTTTTTCAAACAAAGAAAAGTCGAATTTAATTAGAAATTTCGAAGAACTTAAATTTTTGAAAAATTTTAATATTTTAAAGTCTTATGAAATTAGTTTAATTTTTTAATATATATATATATATATATATACTTAATTTAATTAATTAATAAAAATAGTGGATTTGTAGAAAAAAAGTCTTGTTAAAAGATAATAATTAAATTTTTTAGAAGTTACAAATGATTAAAAAAAATTAATTATTTTTAAAAGTAATGAAATTCTACTGCAAAACTCAATTATTATAAAAATTTTGATAAAATTCTTGACAAAATTTCTATTATTTTCAAGAAATTTTTGCAATTTAATGATTTTCAATATTCAATAAAACTTTACAAAAGAATTAAAGTATTTAAAAAAAATTTTATGAAATTCTACGCAAACATTCAATTATTTTCATAAGTAATAAAAATTTCACAGGAATTCAATTATTTACAAATTATTAAACAAATTTCTTCGCAATAATTTAATTATTTTCCTAAATATCAAAATTATTTTTAGAAATTCAATTATAATCAAAAAGTTTTAAAAATTCGCTAAAAAATTTCAATTATCTTTATAAATAATAGGATTCTTCTACAAATTCCAATTATTTTCAATGAATTTTCTGAATTGAATGATTTTCAATATCTACTATTTTAATAAAATTTTCCAAAAGAATTCAATATTATTTTAAAAATTTTTTTAATAAAATCCAACTTCATTTCTTAAATAAAAAAATTGCGCTGAAATATTTCAGCCATTTGTAATTTGTTCCAAATGAGCATTCAGTGTTCTAAGAAATCTTACAAATGATCTTTCGTGAAAATAAAAATTTGCTGAAATGAGAATTCTGACATTTAAAAATTCAATTTATTAAGCATTTCGTTAAACGAGAATTATATAATAGGTAATGAAACTTTGTTTCAATAAGAATTTTTTAAAAACTAAAATCTGTTAAATGAAAAGTACATTAATTAAATAGTCTAAAAAATAAAAATTCGAGTAAATAAAAATTAAATTAAATTTTAAATTTATTAAACATAACTTCTGTTTAATTGAGATTCGGCTAAAAGGTGATTATGTCTAATAAAATTGTAACAACTGAAAATTCTCACAAATGAGTTGTAGGGCCTACTTATGCGCCTCTATGATTTTGATAAACAGTAAACCTCACAGCAGAATTTCAATTAGTTTTAATGCAATTTTATTCAAATTTTTTAAAAATTCCACTTTTCCTTCAAAATAATATAGGGTAAGAATCCGTCAGGAAAATTACGATTTGCATGGGGTCTTTGAATTCAGATGTAATTTGGTGAAATTGTAGTATTGGATGCTAGAAACTAGTGTGCCAAAAATTTTTTTTAAATTTTGAAATTTGTTGAAGTTACGCCATTTTGAATTTTTTTGTTATAATTTTTTTAAATCTTAATATTTCCAAAAGTTTTTGACGAAATTTAATAAAATTTGGAAGGCTTATACTTGAAACCATGTTTCTTCTGACTATCACAGAACAAAACAAAAAAAAAATTTTTTGCCCAAAAAAAGTAAAAAAAAAAATTTTGAAACCTTTTTGCTAGAGCGGGACCGATTTTTGAGTTTTCTTGTCAATTAATAAAATATTCCTTATAATTTTACCTTTCATTTAAAAGAAAGAAATCGATGGAAATTCAAATAGTTTTCGAGATATTGTGCCATGTTTTAGTGCCAGTGCTGTGTCAGTGCCCGGGACGCCTCGCACAGTAGAATTCTTACACTTTACAGTTCAAAATTGTCTAGAGCCTACAAATTTTATCCGCGATTTTGATTTTCTTGGCCTTAAATGAAAGAAGACAAATTTTCTAAGAGTTTCCTTCAAACCGTTGTTTCAATTTTTAATTGTTTATGTAGTTTTTTGTTACTCAAAGTTAACAATTTACAATATTTTTGAAAAAAATCGTGTTTATTTTTCCTTTCCTCATGATCAAAATCAATTTAAATTAGTCTAGCATGACCACCCGATAAATAATAATGCATAATTCAATTAATTTAAATGGTTGAAAAACAATCTTAATTAACAAATAAACAACTCTGGTCCTTCTTAAAAAAATTGTATTTTTTGCAGACAAATTTTTTGTTTTTTTAAGTAATTTATGTATATTTTGTTGAAAAATAATTTTAATGTTAATAATTATCATTGTTATTAACAATTATATATACATTTAAAATGAATTAATTAAATTTTTATATTATTTATTTATATCTTTATTTATGTAAGCATAAATTTGTCTGCAAAAATACAATTTTTTAACAATTGTTGATAACAATGATAATTATTAACATTAAAATTATTTTTTAACTAAATAGACATAAATTACTTAAAAAAAACAAAAAATTTGTCTGCAAAAAATACAATTTTTTTAAGAAGGACCAGAGTTCGTCGAAGGAATTCAGTTTTGTTTTAAATTTGTTGGTAAAATTCTTTAAGAGAAAAAATAGAATTTTCAAAAGTTTTCAAATTAAAATTTTGGAAAATCTAAATTTTTCATACTTTTAAGCAGCAATCTTGTATTGTAGATTTAATTTTTTTTTAAGTTTTATTATTCAGTCATCTTAAATTAAAATTAAAAACATTCCTATAAGTTGTTGAATTTCAAAAAGGTTAGTATTTGTAATTTTTGAAAATGTTAATTACTAGAGAAAAATGATAATGATTAAATGTTTATTTAAAAAAAAAAATTTTTGATTGTCTCATCATATTAAGAGTAAATCTGAATAATCTTTATAGTGTTAGGGAAAAAATAAAAATTTTGTCTAAAAATCAGGGAAAGATCAGGGAAAAATGAAATCAAATTTTTTTTGTCAATTAACATTAATTTCTACCAATTTCATTAGTAAAATTAACTATCTCAAAAACTAAAAATGATAAAATACTAGATGTAAAAAATCATTCATCTGTAACAGCGAAAAGTTTCTCTAGAACAGCGATAGTGTTAATTGGAATAACTAAAAATTTCGCTAATTTAGTTAAATTGGTATTATTGTTCCAGATACAATTTTTTGTGCATAATAAATTAGTAGAAACTATTATTATTTACTACTCAATAAAATTTACTAATTAAAAAGCTAAAAGTCAGTCACTAATTCAAATTAGTAAACATTTTTACAAATTAAAATTAAGAGAGTACAATTAATTTGTAAAGTATAAAAATTTTAATATTTCAATAAAATTTTAAAACAATACATATATATGCAAAATAACCAGAAATTTTTATGAATATATATTATAGAAATAATTTGTACCCAACATAAAAAAGAAGCATGTTGTACCTGAATTTCAATTTGTTTGGAATTTCAATTTGGCTGAAAAGTTCTTTTCCAATAGAAGAAAAAGTGTCATTCCCTTTTTCACTTTTCAATAACAACTCTATAGAATGTACAGGTCATTTGTACCGATCTCATGTTCTAGAAATACTTCCGATCGTCGTTCGAAATCTCCTTAAAAGTCTCTCTCTCTCCCTCTCCCTCTCTTTCTATATATATATATATATATATGTCGTTATCCTATGAAATAAAATCACATCTCTTAAACTTCTCTAATAAAATTTTTTTTCTTTAACTACGTTTCAATTATTCATTCTTTTGAGAAGGGAAAAAGAAAACCTTTTTATCAAATAAGTTAATTTTTTCTGTATATATAAAAATTACCCGCATTGCATATATATATAGAAATAAAATAAAAATAATGTTTTTGAGAATAAGTATAGGTATTTCTACTAGATTTTAAAAACTGCATTTTCTCTTTATCAATTTCCATCAATTTTCAATAATTTTGCAAAAAAAATTTTTCTTAAAATAAGTTTCCTGATTTCTATAAAAAAAATTTAAAAATTTTTAAGAATAATATTTTTTATTTCAATTATTAGGAGATTTAATTAAAAAAATGAACAAAGTAGTTTTTACTATAAGAAATCTAAAAAAGTAACCAAATAGTTGCAAATGGTAAAAAAAGGAAATAGTAGGTTTTAGTAGATGAATTCAAAGCCTGCAATTAGAATTCGTCAAAAACTGAATTAGTTTTAAAAATTGAAATAAAATTTATAAAAAAAAGAATGGAATTTTAAAAAGACAATAATCTGTAAATAAGAGATAATCAATTATTAAATTGTTAAATGAAACTTTGAAACGTGCTATTCCGCATTTTACTGCAGATGAAGATTTCGAGTTTTTATTACTGATGAGGAAAAATCGCATTATTAATCAATACTCGCTTCTCTAATTGAAGAACGAAAATTACAAACCTAAATTCTCAAGTTTTCAAATGAAAACCATTATTTCTCTTAAATTCACAATTTTTTAAAATAAAAAATTAAAATAAAATGAATTTTATTTCTCTAAAATCGAATTTTTTAACAAAAATTTAAATCTAATATATATATATATATATATATATATATAGAGAGAGAGAGAGAGAGAGAGAGAGAGAGAGAAAACTTGAAAGTCTGCCAAAAAGTAGAAGGGGAAAATTGTATCAATTGAATCGATTCTTTTCTATAATTTATGAAAAGCTTTCAAGAAAGAAGAATTTCATTTACATGGTAAAAAGTTGCCGAAAAAGGAAAGAAAATAATAATGTATTTAAATTATATTACGAGAGTCTTTTTATAATAAAACAAAGGAGAATGAAAATAACAAGGGAATAAAAACACTTTCTACCGTCAAAAAAAAAGAATGTAATTCGCGCTTTTCAATTGACTTTTGCCACTTGAACTTTACAACCGGACATTTCATGCAAATTGCTCAGTTCGTTTTCCGAAGAGTCAATTTGAAATCGATTGTTGTACCCGCGGAAAATATTGTTTATCTTGATAATTCGATTTGTCCAACAGTTTGATATTTTTTCTCTCTACTTTCAATAAATTTTTTTCTTACTTTCATAGTCAAGCTTTACATCAAAAGTTTAGCAAATACAATGATTGAAATGCGCTATTCAATTCATTACTATTAGGGAAATCGTGAATCTTTGTTTCTAACAAACCTTTTTTCGGTGTATAAATAGATGAAGATTACTAGTCATCAAAATGCATGAATCATTT
Organism: Leptopilina myrica (nomen nudum); assembly: GCA_032872475.1. Lineage (NCBI taxonomy): Eukaryota > Metazoa > Arthropoda > Insecta > Hymenoptera > Figitidae > Leptopilina > Leptopilina myrica (nomen nudum). Next base: position 14,606,837 of record CM065467.1, read on the forward strand.
TTTTACATTATTAATCAATGGAAAATTAAAAGATTATTAATCAATTAAAAATTTAAAAAATATAAATCAATGAATTCAACTAAAAAATGGAATTAATAAAAATGTTTTAAAACCTACAATTATTGAAAATTCTAATTACTATATTATAATAAACATATTACAATATTAATCATATATTCTAATAATATTAAATTGTGATACAAATAGAGAAGTTTTGTTTACACCGCAAATTTATAATTTTGTTCGAATAAAATATTTTACTTAAGTATATAGAATATTTTATTTAAAATGGAAAAAATTGTATTCGAGTAAAATAGTTAATTCGAATTAAATGATTATGAAATGCTGACGTAAAAGCGAGCGTAGATATTTTTAATTATTAATGCTATTTCAGTGTATGTTTTTTTAGATTTAAATATCCAACGCGCACACAACTTTTGATGAAATTTTCAAGAAGTTTTTTTTCTAAAAATAAAAAAGATCAGAGAGAGAAAAATAAAGTTGTGTTCGTGTTTTTACATTTATTTATTAATATTAATCAAAGGATCACGAGCTTGTGGAGAAATGGAGTTCCAGTGTTCACCAGGGCAATGTATTTCTATTTCCTGGGTGTGCGATAGCCAATATGATTGCATCAACGGATTGGACGAGAAAAATTGTCCAAGTAAGTTTTGATCAGGTGCATCTGCATTGGACTGCTCGTGCAAAAAAAAGCCATAAAGGAATCAAACAACCAGGGCCAAAATGTGTGGGGGGAAGGGGGCACGCAGGAGCATTGAGAAAGAGAGAGGAAATTGCGGATGAACGTTAAGCATGAATAAAATAAAAATACTCTTTCAGTGACTCGACGACGTCTCAGAATTCATAAATTGCATGCTTTTTTTCTTCTTTTTTTTTGCTCTCAGAAAAATATTTCCATTTTAAAGCAATTCAACGAATTTTTCCACTATGGGAAACTTGAAATTATTGTAAATTCCATTATTTCAGTAAAATCACTTCTTTCTCGTTTGTTCCGTCTGATTTGATTTATTTTTTTAAATCTTCCTCCTCCAACTCAAAAAGAGTTTCAAGAGATATTTATTTCTCTATTAACTTTTTATTATTTATTATTCTTTTCTTGTATATTACTATTATTATTATTAAGATTATTATTTTTTATTTATTTAATATTCAGGTCTCGGAAAGTTCGACTTTTTTTCCAAATAATAAATTCAATAAAATACTGCTTTTTTCCTATAAATTATTTTTTATTTTTAGTACTCTGTACGATTGGGATCTGCTTAAACTTTACCCTTTATAAATAAATTAATAAAATGCAAATTATGAAAATTGTAAAATTATTATGATTTTTACACTGCACTGTAAAAAAACTTTAGTAAAATATTTATTGAAATTTCCTATCCGAGGTCTGATTATTATTTAAATTTTAGGTAATATGTATTATTATTTAATATTTATTATTTTATTAATTTAGTTCTGTTGTAGGGATTTTATTTTCTTTGACTGAGGAAAATTTACATTTGACGAATCGAGCCTTCAGGGGATTTAAGTTTTATACTTTTTTCAAGTTTTACTGTCGGAAATTTAAATGTCATTTTTTATTAAAGTATCTAGAATTTTAAATTGACGTTTAAACGAGACGTGCTTTTTACAAACTCAATGTTTGATGTTTTAAGCTTCATAAACTTGTTTTTATTATACATTACGTATTTTACTATATATAAATGTATTACATTTATCTTTTCTTTATTCTGGGCTGATGCATGATTTTTTTGCTTGCTCATATTTCTCTTTCAGATACACACAAATCAATAATTTTTTTTTGTTTTAAATATTTTTGTTGTTGATTTCAAACAATAATTTCTAATTATAACCATTAGTTTTAATTAATAGAATTGTTTTTTAAATAAAAAAAGTAAATGAATTTCTAAGTTTATCTAATATATTATTAATATTTAATATAATAATATTTATTTTTAATGATTTCTGTTTGTTCGACCGTATTAATTAATTTGTGAAATAATGAAACGGCCTAAATACGGTTTATTTGGGTGACATTTATTTGAAATCCTAACTAGTTTTGAACCATACATGGTCCTCATCAGGGGATGAATAATTTTACAAATACTCTACCGTTGGAAATTATCGTTACGGCTGCACACGCACGGCCCAAAAATATACCAATTTTTAAATCACGATTTGTTTGTAAAAACAAATGTCAGAAAATTACAACAAAAAATTGATTTTTTAATTTATTTTGTCAAATTTGTCGATTGCTGCAATCTTTATATAAATTATTAAAATTTTCTGTTAGAAAATCGTAGAATTTAATAATCTTTCGAAGGGTATATTTGTTAATTTCTGACATTTGTATTTACAAACAAATCGTGATTTAAAGATCGGTATGTTTTTGGGCCGTGCATGTGCAGCCGTACCGATATTAGACAAATCATAAAAGATTTCAAAGAGGATAAAAATATGAAATGATCTGAAAGAGAAAATTAAAATTGTTTCGATTTTAATTTAAATAGGTATTTTAAGGTTATGTTTTAATTTGTAAAAAATGAAAGTAAAAAAGTTTCTTAACTTTTAGAAGAACATTAGGGTAGAAGCACCACTTTTGGCCACTAGTTAATAATTATTGTAATATTTATATTATAGTTTATTTATGTATTTTACTTAAGGAAATACTTAAAATCTTGCAGTACTATATTATTATAATAAGAAATATTAATTATAGTAAATAATTAAATGGAAATATAGAAAAGGCCAAAACCGGTACAGTGGACACAAACGGTACTTCTATACCCTATAAGCGTAGAGAAAAAATTCTTTTATATAAAAATGTTTTCTCTACGCTCGTAATGTAAGAAACTTTTTTACTTTCATTTTTCACAAATTAAAACATTACCTTAAAATACCTATTTAAATTAAAATCGAAACAATTTTAATTTTCTCTTTCAGATCATTTCATATTTTAATCCTTTGAATTATTTGGAATTGTATATCATTTGGATAATGTATTTAGTTCGAAACTAGTACTGATTTTAAATAAATGTCATCCAAACAAACCGTATTTAGGCCTTTTCATTATTTTACAAATATATATATTTAAAATCAAGTAGTGTAATTTGGGGTTAATGGAAACAGTTGAAATTCCTGTAAAGAAAAGTAAAATTGGTCAGAGCAATCAGGGAAAAGTCAGAGATTTTTATTAAATGTTCTTGGAGAACTATCATAGAATTATTACTTTAAAATTATTTACTTTATAATTTTACATAAATATTTTGAAATTAATTGAATTTTTAAAGAGGTGAGTTAACAATTTTCATTTTGTAAACTATTGGTTCTAGAAAAAAATGTTGTGATTCAAAATTATAGAAAAAAAACATTGAACTTTAATAATATTATTTTAAAAATGACAAAATTAAATTTTTTACAATTTGTTTAAACAAAAATTTTTTAATGTTAATTTTTTTATGAAGATAGTAATGGATTTTTTTTCTAAATAAACCTCATTATGTGCTGAATCGAGTGTGTAAATATAAATATGGTGTTTTTTTATTACATATTACACAAACTTTTAATGTAAATAATAAATTATTGATATTTTTGTCTAGTTACACTATGTTTTTAAATACATTATTTATATTTTCATAATCAATAATAATTTTTTGCAATTTCTAACTACTGTACATTTTTAATTTTGCAAATATTAACCGGAATTTTAGAAGATACATTTATATTGTTATACAACTATATGTTGACCTCCACATGAAAAGGGCCCATTTTAACACTATTGGACTTATCTATAGGGCGTATTCCTTGCAAAGTTTGGAAATTTTGAGGGGTTTTACAACTTTTTTTTATTAAAAATTCGCTGTTTTACAGAATTTTAAAGTTTAGAATGCAAAAACCCTAATTTCGAGGGTTATAACGATAAATAATAAAAACCGTATGATTCGACTTATCAAAATTAACATTAAAAAATTTTTGTTAAAACAAATTATAAAAAATTTAATTTTGTCATTTTTAAAAATAATATTATTATTAAAGTTCAATGTTTTCTGTATAATTTTGAATAACAAATTTTTTTTCTACAATCAATAGTTTACGAGATAAAAATTGTTGAAAAAAAGTGTCGAAATTATATGATTGCAAATATCTTGCAAAATATAAAAAAATTTTCAAAACTTTTTGGCACGCTTATTTAGGATCTTAAACACTATCAAATTACAAAGTATAAGCAAAATCATAATTTCGTCAGTGCACGGAGCCATCGAACGCCCCAAATAGTAATTATTACTCATATATTAGTAAAATATATGTATACTAATTCAATAGCAAAAAGTCAGTCACTAATTCAGATTAGTAAACATTTTTACCAGTTCTAAATTTAGAGAGAAATATTACCGATATCATAAGTTTTCTAAGTGAAAAATCAAAAGGGTGATTAAATTTTGCTATGGAGAAATAATAGGGTAAAAAATGAAAAAGTAATGAAAAGAATAAATAAGTAAAAAGGAAAAAACAAACTTTTTAAAATTAAAATTAGGAAGAGACGAAAGAAATGATATTGAAATCGTGATAAATGGAATAGTTGACAATCAGTAATTGTAATGAATAAAATTAGCAATTTATGGGACCTGAAACGTCAAAAGCGAAATGTATCGCTTTTTCTCTCTCACGATGTAACCATCATAATTCACCATCGTCATCATCATTGGACTCTGTTTATTATATACCTACTACACCTTTTGCGGATTATCATCATAATCTCGAATCTCATCACTCATTATGACACTGTAGGATTTCATGCGACGAATTGTTAACATTTATAGGAGTTAAGAATTGCACGTCGGATCAATTCACATGTCGATCGGGAAATGGGGAATGCGTGGCATTGACGTGGATGTGCGATGATACTCCTGACTGCTCCGATGGCTCGGATGAAGCTGATTGCAGTAAGGGCTTTTGCATGAATCCATTGCATGCTCAAAATCAATTCACAATCAGTTCCCTTGATTCGATCACTCCCATCTGATCATTTACATCTACATTCAATTTTTTTTTCCTATTTTTTTACGTATTTTTGTTTTGTTTTGTTTGAAAAATTCATTATCTATTGTGCGTATTTACGTTTTTTTATTTTCTTCCCTTTTTTAGTTTTTTCTGATCTTTATTAACAGTGTATTACACCCATGGAAAAAAGTAATTTTTTATAATTATTTAGAGAAAAAATATTTAAAAGAAGTGAATTACATTTAAGAAATATTTAAAAAGAAATATTTTTTAAAAATTATCTCTCAATTTATTCTCTTGAAATGAAAGTATTCAATTTCAATGTGGAATATATTTTTATTCTTTTCTGGCTGACAATAAAACGGGAAAATTTTTTTGTTTGCAAAAATATGGAATTCAAGTAAAATAAATTTATTTTTTAATTAATATAGATAGTTCATTATAATCATTGATGTAATTAAAATTAATTGCTTTTTTAGGGTGTTAAAGAAACCATTTTAAATTTGTCTTAATATTATTACTATTATTTTTTTTATTTATTATTACTGTTCGATTATTTATTTATATAGTAACAACAGGATTACAAAACGAAAAAAATTATTTCTTTGTTCGCTTTCTTGTTTATTTTTTTTTATTTAGTATCAATGGGATTACGAATAAAATATTATTCATTATTAATTTTTTAAATTGTATATTTGTTTGCTTGCTTGTTTATTTTTTTAATTACTATCAGCAATGTTATAAAATAAAAAAATGCCATTTATTAATTATTATTATTTTTTTTCACTAACAAGAATCACTTTTCCTTTCATTTGTCAAGTCTCTGCGAAAAAGTGGTCTTTACAGTAAAGCATTCATATAATTTCAAAGTAATGTTACGTCCTCGTAGAATTTTAAAAGAAAAAGGTAAATAAATATAAATAAATTTAAAAAACGATTAAAGGAAATGTTTGTGAAAAAAGAGTATATAAAGAGGGTGAAAACATATTTAAAGGAATAAATAGAAAAAGATTAAAATAAAAAGAAATAAAAGTAAAAGGAAATCATATTAGGATTTTTTTAAGGAAAAACATAAAATTTTATACTTCTTTATGAACTGAAAAAGAAATTAATTTACCAATAAGTAATTAAAATGTTAATAAATTATTTTTTTAATTTCTTTGAATTTTATATCTAAATTAATTATTATTTGATATTAAAAATGTTGTTTTTATTTTTATTGTATAAACAGTAAGAAGCATGACAGCTTGAATGAAATACATTTCTGCTATTTATTCAAATTTTAGAATTTTTCTATTCAAATTTAACTCAATTATAGTTTATTTTCAAATACAATAATAGAAGTATTTAAATATTTTATATCTAAACATTTTATTATAGAAATTCGGATAATTGAACTTTTTTCGACATTATTTCAAAAAATGAGATTTTTACAACTTTTCTTCCAAATATTGCAAAAAAATCCCCCTTTTTTTGTCATAAAATGCAAATTGCCTCGATTTTTGTAGTAAAAAATAATAACTTTAATCAATAATGTTTCAAAATTTAATTTTGATTAATTTTTCTGAAATACAATTAAATTTTTGAAATATATATATATATATATATGTATTATTCAAAATAGTTTTTAAATAATCGAAATTTTGTAAAATTTTATTGAAAATAATTAATGTTTAAGAATATTTCATTAAAAAACAAATTTTTAAATACAATAAAAGTTCAATTTTTGAAATTTTGAAAAATTTTAATTGCAACTTTTAGATTAAATGAAAATTTTCTCAAAAATTTTAATGAAAAATCAAAATTAGTTTGGAAAGTAAATCTTAGGATTTTTTATTCTAATTTTTTTAAATGCAATTATTTTCAATATTTTTAAATCATACACTGCAGAAAATTCCAATTATCTAGGGAAAATAATCACATTACATTTTTTTAATAAATCTAATTCTTTTGGATTTTGAAGTATAGATTTATTTTCCAACATTTTTAATTAGGGTCAGATGGGGTAAATAGAAACAAGGGGTAAATCAAAACAGTAGTTATTTCAGTTAAATAAAAAATTTTAAAAATAAATGCGGCCTTAATCCTTGAACCTTATATCGCTCCCAACAGGTTCTAATTATTTTCCCATTTTCCGTTTGTCAATTAGCAGCAATATATACAATAGTAGATTGTGCAATGAGTGGAGAACAAGGGCGATTTCTCGCGAGCTCGAAGTTTTCTGCGCAACATACAACATACAATTTTGTCCAACAATTGCAAAAAATGTTTTAAAAAATTTTTTCCAAAAATGAATGTCTTGAAAGTGTCCCCAAAGTGTCCTCAAAATTCTGTTCCTAAAATGTTCTAATTCTAATATAAAATAAAAAATGGATTAATCAATTTCTCATTCCACTACTGGTCAAACCACCAGTGGGGAAATGTACTACATTCCTCCATTGGTGCCTAGCGTACAATAGTTCTATTTTCACGAAGGCGTTGGACAAAAATATTTCCTATTCAATAAATAATTAAAACCCCCCTCCCCAAAAAAAACCCTTTTACTTTTTTGACTAGCATTTGGAAAAAAATAAAGTAAAAATTTATTAAAAGGGGTAAATGGAAACAGTCTCCTATTTTTAATTAAAGTTTGCAAAGTTGATTTTTGTTGTAGTATTAGTAAGAGGAAATTATAAATTTTAGTATGAATTTTTAGTTTAGTTTTTTTCAAATGCGAGTCAAAAAAGTGAAGGGGTGTCTTCTTTGATTTTCAATTTTTTATGCAGTACGAAATATTTTTGTACATACTGCTGCTAATTGACAAACGGGAAATGGAAAAACACTTAGAAACCGTTGGGGATAATATAAGATTAAAGATTTAAGGCCGCATTTAGTTTTAAAATTTTTTATTTAACTGAAATAACTGCTGTTTCTATTTACCCCTAAATTTTTGCAAAGTTGAAAAATTTAAGGGTAAACAGAAGCAGTTAATTATTGCGATTTAATGATACCCATATTTTTTACTACCCCATAAAATTGTTCGACGGAAGTAAAATAACAACTCAATACACAAGAAAAGTTTTTAAAAATCTAATTTTTTAGAATTATTACAATTTTGAAGAGAACAATAATTAAAAAAATTTTTAATTGCAATTCTTTGGAAACTTAATTATTTTTTAATATTTTTCAAAAAATCTTTTTAAAAAATGCAATTATTGTAATAATTGTTTTTTAAAAAATTTTTTGTCATTTTTTAAAATTTGAATTCTCGAAAAACTTTCCAAAATTTATTAAAAGTAACTTTTTTTCGTCGTAAAGTCGATCCAAGGCTTCAATTTGTTAAATGAAAATAATTTTTATTAATAAATAAATCGTTAACAAAAATAATAAATATTGTTATTAATAAATATTAATGTTATATTAACATTACCAGTGATAATAATTTTTATATTATTAATATTAATATTATCAATTAATTTTTTAATTTTAATATTCTTAATATTAATACTATTAATAAAATAATATTTCAATATTAATAACGATTCATTTTATCGAAATTTCTTTTTCTGGATTTATTGAAAATTTCTCTAAAAACGAAAACCAAATTTTTTCAAATATTGATTTTCAACGTGCCAATAAAATTATAATTCAATTAAATTTCCTTTCCTAATGGAGCCTGAATATGATGTTATGTTAGTATAATAACTATACTTAATATTAATGATCATTTACATCATATATTGTAAAGCTTTCTCTGTGCTTCGATACTGTGTTGTTTAATTATTAACAAAATACCTAGTTCTTTTTTTCAATTTTTTTTTCATTTAGCCATGTGAATTTTTTCTTTCTGTGTTATTATTTTTTCTCGTTTGAAATTTGATTTATTAACTTAAAAGTGTTAGCGTAATTTAATTAATTTATTATTTATTTAGGTAAATCACTTTTTTTTTGCTTTGTTTTACGATTTTAAAATATGCTTTTTGTGAATTCGACTAATTGTTTTTCAATTTATTTTATATGTTTCATTGGCTTTTTATATTTTTTATTGTATACATTTTGTTGATAAGTAAAGAGTAAAAAAATGCAGTTTATTAAAATAAATAGAAACAGCTTTTTAGATGTGAACATTAAAAATTGGAATTTTCGGACAATAAAGAGAAATTTGTATTATTACTCGTGTAGAAAAATGGTGAGGGACAACTGCGAGGCCCTCGTGGAATCCCCTCATCCCGTATGAAATCCGTAGAGACAATCATAAAATGTTCTCAACTTTATTTTTCTATACAATTAATAAATTAATTATTTGATAATACACGGAAAAAATAAGTACATGAAAGATTACTTGACAGAACTTGATTATTGGATGGGACAATAATTCTGTAAATATTTCATATTAGACAGTCCTAGAATTTTTCATTGACTTATGTGAAATAATCACGAGCAGTGCTAGAATATTTAAAATATTCAATTGATTACTTTAAATATTCCAGCACTGCTTGTGATTATTTCACATAAATCAATGAAAAATTCTAGGACTGTCTATGAAATATGTTAGATAAAAATAAGTACTGCAACCAGAGATTATTAACAGAAAGAACAATTAGGTTTATTAGATAATCAATTAAATAACTATACAGACATCCGAACCAGAGAAGATCCAATGACAGACTGACTAAAATGTTTTCTTTTAACAAAAGAATCTTGTTTAACATGAATATAAATGTTATTTGTTATTGTCACTCGATTGTTTAAATAATTTAAATACTTTAAATTCTTAACAAAATTTTAACAGAATGTTGTCGCATCCAAAAGTCAAATATACTGTCAGGTAATATTTAATGTACTAATTTTTTCCGTGTAACAAATGAGTTCAAATATTAATAAATGACATAATTATTTCACGATTTTTACATTTTTAATTAATATATATATATATATATATGAGGCATTCAATGTCAAGTGATCCAGGTGTCTTACGGTGTAATGCTTATTTCGATCATTTTTTACTCTTAAACTATTAAACATAAAAATTTGGCAAGGTACATTTTTGAAAGGTTTTTTCGTGCTCTTTCGATTGAAAATAAGCATTTAAAAAAAATTGTTTGACCCAAAAAAATCAAAATTAAGAATAAATTTTAATGCTTCATATATGGGGCATTCTCCACATTATTTTCATTCAAAAATTATATTCCGTTGGAATAATTTTTTTGAATTCTGAATCGAAAAAAATAAATACGTATATTTTTATTTTCGATTTGATGAAAACTACAGTAGTTGTGAATGATTGAAATTTCAACTTTTTAAAAACAGTGCACTTTTCAAACCCGTTTTCTCTCGCAATATCAGACGATGAAATAAAACAAAGCTAACATGAAAATTGTTGGAAATTTTATGAACTTTTCAAATATGTAATCAAAAATAAATTAGTTACAATAGAAATATTTAAAAAATTGAAATTAAAGTTAAAAACTGTTTTTTCTTAAAGATATACACTTTCCATTTAATCTTTGAGAAATAAGGAATCTTTTCCCGCATATACGAATGTGGTGTTTTTTCATTTAATTATTATTCTTTACAATTTTTTATCTCAGTAGGGGAGACCGGGGCGTAATGGCTAACTTTTCACTCTTTGTTGTTTTACTCGGACACTTTTGTCCTAATTGAATGTTTATCTCTCAGAAAAGTTACTCTGGTATCTCAGCTTACTTTTAAGACTACGAACGTCCCGATATGACTCTTGCTTTTTATTCTACAGCAGTTTTTCTGGAGCAATGCAGAGCTCCAAAATACGCCCCTAACCGGGGCGTAATGAATAATGCTTGCTAATTATTATCTACAGTTTCCAATTTTATTGTATATTGTAAATTAAGGTTCCTGGGTATTCCGTGAATGCTATTTTTATTCAGCAATACTTCTCCTATCGCTTTTTCAATAATATTCTGTGATATTGGCACTCTCTCAATTTTTTTGTAATTTCTCATTAAAATCGTAGCTTGAAATCTACTGTTTGTAAATTTTAGACCAAAACTTAAAAATTTTGTTAAAAACACCTAAACATACTTAAACTAAGTGACAAGTAACCGCGAAAACAAACCTACACTTCGCCGATATGGTACGTTGCTTTTTATACATAGCGTATTGCATTAGCCAACACGCCCCGGGGAAAAGTAGCCATTACGCCCCGGGGGTGTTCGGCAAATATTTGCCTTTTTTTTAACAATACCGGAAGTGTGAATCAAAAATCTCGAATTGTCCCTTAAAAATAAACGTGTCAAGATCGAAACCTCATTTCAGTTTCTTTTTTAAAGCTATTTTTCAAAAAAATAGAACGAAAAAACGAAAATTTTGAAAAGTTACTTTCGTATGTCAAAAATAGTTTTTCTACTATATTTCTTACAATAATGAATAAATATTAATGAAACTTCCGACAAACTTGCAGTATACCAAGTGCAATAACTTGTCTATTGTGCGAAATTATTACAATTTACGGTTTTTAAACAAATTACAATTATTCATTACGCCCCTTAGCCATTACGCCCCGGTCTCCCCTACACTCATTTTAGAGCTGCGTTTTAGAACTATATGTAACGTAGCTCCGTTTTGTTTGTATGGAATTGCATTTGTATATTTTTGTAGTTCATTATTACTTATATTGACAGAAGTGTCAACATAAATTGTAATTATTGTTTAATTTTTCGTTAAAAAAAATTGTTAAAAAAATTTGTTTAATTCAGATTTTTTTTAATTTTTGAACAAAAAATGAGTCAAAATTTACATTTTTTTGTCCTTCGTTGTATTTTTATTGTGATGATATTTTTTTTCAACTTTTGTGTACTTTGATTCGAAGAAATAAAATCATCCTAATGATATAAGTAAAATATCAGCGCGAAACATTTTAAATAGGTTAATGGTAAATTCAAATAGTAGGGGAGGATGGGGTAAGGATAGTTAGTTGCTGTTATGCTTAAACTGCTTGCTCAAAAATCGCGTAATTCATGGTATATTCTCGTTTTGACACCAAAAGATGATTGTAAAAATTGCAAGTCAATCTGTCAGCATTTGCGAAGTTGGGAGATTATTTTTGAAAAAAGTCTGTTTTGTAATGTTTTTCATATTGTTTTCTACATTAGAATTTCAGAATATTTATTTACGTAAGTGTTTTCCGGAGTGAAATTTCCTGCTGAACACGAATATCGTATTTATTTTCAAATTAATTCACGTCGTTCCTTAAAATTTAGAAAAAACTGAAATATGGGCTCACGGTGCAAGGATAGTTAGAGATAATACGGCACGGTGAAATCGTGTTAATGCCATTGCAAATTTTAAAAAGTGTTTAATTGTTCCTTTTAGGTTGATATACATAACGGTGCGTAATTAAATACGGAAAACGAAGCTTATGACCAAGAAATTAGTGGTCGTCTGAAAAAATTGGTTAAATCTCTGATTCTAGTTCAGATGAATTTTAATACAATAATTGCAATGCAGAAAATGTCCCATACATGTTTTTAGTACTTGAGATATCAATATTGAATAGTCTAAATCAAGTAAAATAAAGAAAACAAAAATTTACTGATTTTCTATAGCATTTTTAGCATTCGAATTCTTTTAACTATCCTTGCCCCGGTACAGTAAAATAATGTACAGCAAAAATGTAGCCAAATAACCAGACTTTCCAAAAATACTTCTCATTTGCAGATACATATTCAAGATTGACCGCTGGATCCAAAAAGGTTTTGCCTAACTATCCTTGACCCATCCTCCCCTAATCAAACTTATTGTTGAATATGTTCAAAAATTTATATTATAATCCAATGTCTTACATCAGAGTTAATTGCTACAAGTAAATGAATCAGTATAACTGTCTGCATTTGAACAATCAGAATTATCGTCAAATAAAGAATCTTCATTTGCTGCAGTAAAATATCGTTACCATTAAATTTTACATTTAAAAATTAAATTAATAATAAAATTAGCAATTGAGGGTCTCTATCAAAGAACCGGTTATAAGTTTTTGAGACTCAAAATTCTCGACTTCTAAATAAAAAAAGAATTTAAAATTTCTATTTCTTGAAAACATTTCGTATTTTTCTAAAAATAACCGAAATGTTTCTAAAAAAATTAAGATTAAAAACAGTTTTATATTTTACTTACAGGGCAATGATTTTGAGTCTCAAAAACTTATAACCGGTCTTTTGACAGGGACCCTCAATTTACTATTAAAATTATTATTTCCAATTCGTATTCTACAATCATAGCAAACAACAGATTGATTAACCAAAAAATTTTTTTTGTTATTGATGGAAGTTTGTTGAACAATTAAATTGCGAATTTCGAAAAGGGCTCAACTCGGATTTTTTAAAAATTTTACTTTTTTATATTTTTTGCATTATTATATATTCATTAACGTTTTCTTAAAAGGAAAATTTCATCTGTGGTATTTTTAACGGAGAAAAATGTATTAAACTGTGTTTTCCTTTGACTTTTAACCAAAGATTTTTTGTTTTCTAACCTATTGCTGAATTGTTTTTGAGCCCAAAAAAAGTTATATTTTTATGATTAAAACGATTGAATTTTTTTCATGAATTTTGAAAAGGGCTCAGCTCCGACAACTATAATATCAACTAGCTAAACTATCCGCGCGCAAGCGCGCGGGAATGTTGTGTCATACTGCTTATTTTAAACAATTTAAACTCCATTTTATTTTAAAAAATGTTTAAAGAAATAATTATTATTACCTAACAAAAAGTTTGAAATAATTAAAAGTGGAAAAAGTTAACAATTATAGAGAATTAAATTTTCATTTTATATTATTTTGAAACTTTAAAGTTTACAAAAAAGATTTAAGAACTTCGAACTTCGAACTTCTAATTTTTTTTTAAATTCAAATACTTTCACTTAATGGTCTCAATTTAAATAGAATTTACATTACTGGACCTGAACTATGGCTAGTCTATGGTGGCCACTGGTCAGGGAAAAGTCAGGGAATTTTTTAATTAGTCAAGGAAATTGTAAAGATTATAAAAAGAAAAAAAATTTATATAAGGGAGACTAGGGCTAAATATTAAACAGCCAAAACAGTCAAATTGCATTATCTTTCTAATGGAAATAGTTAGATATAAATATAAAATAATTTTTATTTATATCAAATATCCAATTAATTGAGTGAAATAAATATATTGTTTCAAATAACTAATTATTTGCATTAAATAAATTCGTTTATTATAATCATTTAATTATTTAATTGATCCAATTAAGATTTATTTGAGTTAAACAAATGTGATTCAAATAATTCAAGTTATTTGAAGCAAATAAATATTAATTAGATCCAAATAAAATTTTTGCAAATAATTCGAATTAATTGAATCAAATAATTTTTTTCAGTGTATTTATGTCATTAGGCAAGTACACGGCCGAAAAACGAAACCGCCCACGACAATTAAACCCATAATTTTGTTTTTTATTTATAAATAAATTTTAGTTTATTAAATTTATAATTGTTAAATGTTACAAAATCAAAGTTTTGAAAAAAGAGCAAAACATTTATTTTACGCTAAAATATTAGAAGCTTTTTTATTAAATGTTGGTGAGGACAATTGGCCTATACAAGATTGATCTATTTATATATTTTTGCATCTAAACGGATTTATTGACTAAAAAACATCTTTTCAAAATTTAAGTTTTTTCCGCAGTCTCAGCTACTTTAAGATTAAAGATTTAATTTTAAAAATAAAGAATTGTATCTACTTCTACAAATTGATTCAAAAATCCTTAAAACATCCTTCTCAACTGTTTGAAATGAATAGTAGTTATTAGTAATAATTTGAGAGATATATTTCTTATTTAAATTATTGTTCATTAGAAACCAAGTTAAAAACACCCAGAATATTGGTCAGGGAAAGTCGGGAAAAAGTCAGGAAAATTTTTTGACTGTTTTTAGTGGCCACCATGCTAGAACAATTCCAATTAGTATCTGGGTCATAAAAATTAATTTAATTCACAATTAATAAAAAAATAGCCACAGCCGGTAACCAGCAGGAGGTGAAAAATTATTTTTTGAGCAAATTTTATCTTTTACATTGCTTATTTTAAACAATATAAAACCATTTTAATTTAAATATACTTTTTAAAGTATTAATTGAAGCACTGAAAAATTTCGCTAATAAAGTGAAATCTGTAGTTTATCCAGTCCGATAAATTAGAAGAAAGTCAGACAAATGGAAGTTCCATTTTGAATTTCTAAATTTTAATGTCATATTTAACGTATTAGAAACGAATTTTAAGTGAATCCTATAAATTTTGTTAAAATACTATTACTGCTGTTAAACTTTCATGTTGTACGAAGAAAATTGAATCTCGCAAAAATTGTTACATATTTTATACTTTTATTTTCAAAATAATTTTGATTACGAAAATTTTAATTATTCCAAAAATTAAAAAAATAATTATTCATTTAGCTTTTTAAACAAAAAATTCCGTATCTTTTGAAACTACCATAACTGCAAAAAATTTAATTAATTGAAAAATAATAAAGTTAACAACTTTTAATTATAATTTCTTTGGAAAACAAAATATCTATAGTATTAATACAAACTATAACTTGAATTAATTATTTAATTACAAGATGTAATATAATATTATAATGAAGCATAAAAAAATATTCTAAATTCGTTTTTAGAAACAAAGAAAAAAAAATTTCAGATAAATTTTAGGCGTATGATAGCCCCTACATTTTAATTCTATATATTGGTTGTTTAATTGAATTTTTAACTTTATAATTATTATTTACTCGGCAGGTATGTGTCCATAATTTAATGTTAACATTATTTAAATATTGGGAATAGATATTTGATGTAATATATTTTTAATTGAAAAAATTGACGATATATTTTCATTGATTTGTTGAATATTCTATAAATCACGTATTAATTAAAAACATATGAAAATTAAGACATGTTTAAAGTTCATAAAATAAACATGACATTAGACAATATTTTTATGTAATAAAAAATATAAATATAAAACTTGTATTAAATTACTATTTTATAAAATATACTTTGATAATTTAAATTTATGTTGTAGTCTTTAATAATATAGTAATTATTTTAAATTATTATGACAATAATTAATAATTTTAAATTATGAAAAATAAATATTATATTTTTAACAATTACATTATTTAGAGTTTTGCAAGTTAAAAATTTATTAAAAAGTTAAAAAACTAAATATTCTGCATTAAGAAATTTATAAAAATAAAATTCAATTGAATGTAAATTATATCAAATAACTTTTTTCAATATATGGAAATAATGTTAACATTAAATTATAGAAAAGTATTTACCTTTAGAGTAAATGATAGTTGTAAAGCTAAAAATTGAATCAAACACTATAACAGTACTGCCAGATGATTGAAACGACAAATCTTCAGAATTTTCTTATTTATCTTCAGAAATCTTTAAATTAATCAAAAAACTTTCTTCAGATTTTGGAATAATAATTAGTCATTTGATTTTTATAAAAATTTTTTTTTAAATAGTTAAATTCTTTCGAAAACTGTTATTAACATTTTTGAAAATAATAAACAAGAATAGTTAATTATGTAGTTAATCTGAAATTAAAAATTTAATGTTTATATTTGAAAATATAACATACTTTTTGATTTGCAAAATAATAAATGGAACAGTAACAATTACTTTAGTAATTAATAATTATTACATTTATTATTATAATCATAAAAACGTAAAGAACAAAAATTATAATTTATCTTTAAAAAATGGTTTATTTATATTATTTAATTTAAATGTTTATAAATATTTTCATAATTACTTGATATATACACAGCCTTCACAACATTTTCAAACAAACTTCAAGTTTTTACTATATTGACTATATTTCTTTCAATCTAGCAGCACTGTACAATAATAATAACATAAACATTGAAAAATTTGACATTTAAAAATATAAAAAATGCTAATACTTAACCCACAAAAATTAATTTTCAAAACAAACGTATAAAAAACAAAAGAATAACCATAACTAACTTCAAGTGTGGACAGAGATCCGGAAATCTGGAATCACGACGATTATTATATATAATTTTCTCCAAACAACTTTAATTTAAGACAATTATTTTATCATTTTCTCACACAAAATAGCATCTAATTACTATGAAAAAAACTAGACTCTTTTAATTAAAGCTGTTTGTAATAAAACGTTTTTTGTCTCTCCTGTAAAATTTAAAAAAACCGAGTTGAGCCCTTTTCGAAATTCGCAATTCAATGTTCATTCAATTTACGTAAATTTCTTTTAACTAATTGCGAATGTAATTCAAACGGATTGCAACAACGATCACGAAAACACTTTATCAAAGCCATCGAAAATAATTAACCAAAAATTAAACAAAAATTACAATTTATGTTGACACTTCTGTCAAAATAAGTATTAATGAACTATAAAAATAAACAAATGCAATTCCATAGAAACAAAACGGAGCTACGTTACATATTTCTAAAATGCTTAGCTCTAAAATGAGTGTATACTGAGATAAAAAATTGTAAAGAATAATAATTAAATGAAAAAACACCACATTCGTTTTAACCTGAAATAAAGTGAAATTTTTAAACACTTGTATCTCTTAAATTAGATTCGGGACCAAGACGAAACTTTTTGGTGCGTGTAGATTGTGGTGTGATTTAATAGCTGTGAAAGTGCCAAAATTTTTTATTTTTCTTTAACGGAGATATTCAGTTGCAAAGTTTGCAAAAATTCGGAAATCGCGTATTTTCAACTTAATATTTCTTGTATATTTAAAGGAAAAACAGAAAAACTGATAAGAAAATCTGAAACTTCATCGAAAATACTCTATAAAAAAATTATTCCAACGGAATATAATTTTTGAATGAAAATAATGTGGAGACAAATTTTTGAACAGGCCGACCGTAAGGGTAAAAAGCGGGGACCCTGCTAGTGCTCTCGTAAATTTCCATAACTTTGTGATAAGATTTCCGGAAAAATGTCACTCAAGGTATATTTCAGGTTTTTTGAAATGTGATTTAATGCATTCTTAACTAAAATTTTTTAATAAAAAATTTTTTTTTTGAGACTTGGATAAATTTTTGAGCAAAGTAACTGAAAGGTGCCCTCGTGGGTTCCTCCTCAATGAATAGCCACGTGGGTTCCTGCGCGGGACCTTTAAGCAGTGTGGTTCGAATGGGGCATTTTCTACACGGGTAGCTATTATCGTAGTTTTTTATAATCGTATTGTTTCTAAAATATTCTTTAAAAATAATTAATGTTCAATATGACATTGAAAGCAATGTTTTAATTATTGCTGTATTTTTTAGTTCGAATGAAAAAACGAAAATTAGAGAATGATACTGTGAAATTATAATAAAATATAAATAAAAATATTAAATTATCATAATCGAATAATAAATAATTTTTTTTTAAATTAATACATTTTTCTAATTAAAAAATTAGAAATTTTTTATTCGCACCTTTTCTAAGGATGTCCAAGGTTGCCACATGTCAAAAAATTAAATTTGCAGAATTTATAATACTGGGTTACAAAAAAATGTCTATTTTCTGTTTATTTATAAAAATTCTTGTGTTTTTTGTCACTGACTGAACAAGAATATACAAACAAAAAAATTTTCATTCGGTCAGTCACATAAAAAACCAAGTTGAAGTGTCAAAAAACAGCATTTTTAGCAATTTTTGATGCACTGTAAAAAGCAAACGCAAAATGATGGAAAGCTCTGCAAGGGCTTAAATGAAAGCTAATACTTTCAACTTTAAGCCTTAAAACTGAAAAATGACTGTTATTTGCCCAAACTGAGATTGGGCGCCAATGTGGGCCCAACTGGGCTTCCTAAAGTTTGAAAAATGAGATAATAAAATAGTTTAGTTAATTAAATTACTATTTAAATGGTATGCTGGACAAATAAATAGAACAGCGGAACTGTAAAAAGATCAAAAAAATTTTTTTTTCTTTAGTGTACGTGGACAAAGTTTGGGTCAACGCAACTTGGCCCTAACTGGGATTTCCCAAAGTATTTCTAAACTAAAATTGAATTGTATTTTCTGTTATAAATCAATGTTTATAAATAATATGTTATATGGATAAATAAGTTTTAAATAATTAATTAAGCTATAATTATAATAACTTATAGTCGTGTTTCGAGTTTGGTGTTTTCCTCTTCGAACCCAATCTCAATAATTTATTTCTTAGTTTTATTCAATTTATAATAATTTATATTAATTTATAATAATTGAACATGATTTTCTAATTTTGTGGCTTGAGTTTTGAAAATTCTTGCTGTTGAATATTCTTGATTGTTGAAAACAAATCTGGGCATAGAAAATTGATTTTCATCAAGTCTTTATCAAGCAGCTATTTTAGTTTTGAGTCTTAAAGTTGAAAATTTTAGCTTTAATTTAAGCCCTTGCAGAGCTTTCTATCATCTTGCGTTTGCTTTTTACAGTGCTTCGAAAAGTGCTAAAAATGCTGTTCTTTATCTAAATTTTTCTATAGATTTTTTAAAAGGTTGAATTCAAGAGACCAAAATGAGAAAATTTTATAATTTTTTTTATTCTTTATCACTCTATAACTAAAATAGTAGTTAATAAAATGACTCCACATATTTTATTATTTATGATAGTAATTGAATTCTTGCGAAGAAATTAATAAATATTCTTAAAAGTTATTGAATTTTAAATGGTTTAAATTTGAATTGTTTTATAATCTTAATTTCTATGAAAAAATAATAATGGTTAAATTTTTTTTTGAAAAAGTAATAATAATGATGTTTTTGAATAATTTTACAATTAATTAATTGTGGTAATGAATTAGAATAATCTTTAGGCTTAGGGAAGAAGTTAAAATTTTGTCTGGAAATCTGGGCAAATGAAATTGAATTTTTTGTGGCAACCCTGATGTTAAATTGACACAAAAATCGTAACAAAATTGTGACGACAATTTTGATTCGGTTTTTTTGTCAATTTGACATCCGCAGAAAAACTGTGAATTAATAATTTGATAAATTAAATGTTGTTCCAATTAAGTTAAACATTTTTTTACTTTACTTTACCTAACAATTAAATGAGTTATTTGATAAGGAGAAATTATTGTTTCGTTTGTTTTTGTTTTGACAGAGAAAAAGACTGAAATCGTGAGATAATTTATTTTGCACTTTTGCAGATGAAACTTGCCGATCGGACGAATTCACCTGTGCCAATAAGCATTGTATTCATAAACGATGGGTTTGCGATAAGGACGATGACTGTGGTGATGGGAGCGACGAGAAAGATTGCGGTCCAGTAACTTGCAATGATGGCACGGATTTCGCCTGTTCTCCAACACATTGCATCTCATCGAAATGGCGTTGCGATGGAGATTTCGATTGTCCAGATCATTCTGATGAAATTGGCTGCAAGGATCCACCACACGGGAAAAATAGCCACTGCGCCGAACAGGAATTTGATTGTGGCGATAGGATAACTTGCATCCATAAAAGTTGGGTTTGCGACGGCGACAAGGATTGTCCAAATGGTGCCGATGAATCCTTAGAGAAATGCCACAACATCTCTTGCAGAGCCGATCAATTTCAGTGTGGCGATCGATCTTGTATATCAGGTTTGTTGCGTCAATTTTTTTTTCTCTTTTTATTAACCTTTTTTTACATTCTCATCAAAAATGAGAAAGTCTTGGATTTGTGCGATTTTGAGAAATTTCTAATTTTCATAAATCTTTACGTTTCATGACCCCCTGATTACTCGAGTCTCGACGATAACTCGAGTAAATTTTTATGAATCGACTTGCAATTTGGGGGATTTTTTTAGTCCATAGAAGCTCGAGTTCGTTGGGCAGCCCATTTCGTCAAAAAACAACAAAAATACAAAATTTTTAAATTTTCAAAATTTTGTTTTTTTACAATTTTCAAAAAAAAAAAAAATTTTTTCTAAAATTTGGCACAAAAACAAACATTTTTTCCTTTAGTCACTTTTTTGTACAACAAAAAACAAAAAAGTTATGAATTTTTGAAAAATTTTTTAATTTTCAAAATTTTGGTTTTTTGACAATTTTCAAAAAAAAAAATTTTTTTAATTTTTTTCCTTAAATTTGTACAAAACCAAACAACTTTTCCTTTAGTCACTTTTTTGTACAACAAAAAACAAGAAAGTTATGAATTTTTTTGTCAATATGGCCGACATCATTCTCAAAAATTGATCCGATTTGCCTGAAAATTTCTACTTGGGGGGTTTTCGGGTTTGCTGATTACGAATCCGAGGTCGGTTTTTCATAATTCAAAATGGCGGATCCAATATGTCGGACAATTTTTTAAAACTGATCGGATTCGCTTGAAAATGGTTACGCGGGGGTTTTGGGGGTCGTTGAACACGAATCTGGCGTTAGTTTTTCAAAATTCAAAATGGCGGATCTAATATGGCAAACGTTATTCTGAAAAATTGATCGAATTTGCCTGAAAATCTTTACTCGGGGTGTTTTCGGGGTTACTGATTACGAATCCGAGGTCCGTTTTTCAAAATTCAAAATGGCGACTTCAATGTGATAGAATCATAGAGCAAAATTGTATGGATTTGCTTGGAACTCACTGCTCATCAGTTTTTAGCCTTTCTGATTAAAAATCTCAATTTACATTATCAAAATTGAGAATAAAGCTTGATACCCAATAAATTGAGTATCAATTTTAATTAAAATTTAAATTATATTATTTCTAGCCAATCCGCCTATTTTTAGTAATTTTGAACAGCCATTTTGAATTTTGAAAAACGGACCGTGGATTTGTAATCAGCGATCGCTAAAACCTTAGGATACCAAGTTTCATAAAAATAAAAAAAAAAATTTACAACACACTTTTGGCCAAAACAGTGGAAATCTCGTCGACAGCCAAGGGGTTAAGTTTCAGGTCCACTCTCTAAAGTTGAATCAGCAAAAAGTCGCTGATTCACCAGCCCAGAGTATGCAGCTAATCAAACAGCGTATATACACTGGAAAATCAGTGCATATTCGCTGATTGACTCAGCTGCATACTTTGAACTGGTGAATCAGCGACTTTTCGCTGATTCAAATTTAGAGAGCAGGTTTGGCTAAACCGTTGACTTTGAACTTGAACTGAAAATTTTTATTTTGAGTCAAAAATTTTTTTTAATTCTCAACATGATTCAAATTGTTATGCAGCAAATTTTTATTTGATTTTTCAGTATTGTTAAATTATAAAATTTTTTATAGAGATTGAGTCCTTTTTATTTGTACCAAAGTTATTTGCATTGCAAATATATGGACATTTGTTAAATAATTTGTTTATAGAATAATATTTATTTCGATTGTTTGACAATAATTTTCTGTTCACAAATAAGTATAGCCTAAAATTTTATAACCGATGTAGTTGTTTTTTGTTTGAAATTAAAGTGGACGTCACTGGAGGCCGATTTCTTTATTCGGTTAATGCACATGATTATTTAGTTTTCTCTTGATATAGGATATGGTGATTTATTAAATATATATAATTTTTTGCTTCCTCATAAAGGAAGCCTTATAGTGATGTCGATTTCCGAATTTTTTAAAATCAATTATTTTTACAAATTTTCAAGTGTAGTATATATAATTCGTCGAGAGGAACAAATGTCCGGATGTATGTGTGTATGTATGTGTGTGTGTGTGTGTGTGTGTGTATGTCACCGATTCTTGTGGACAAATTTTCTCTTACACATCTTGATGGATTTTGATAAAATTTTGTAGGTGTATTACGGTCACGAATATCTTGAATCAGACAGAAGGATTTTCAAAAATATCTAAAAATAAAAATTTTTTAGCAATTTTTTAATTTTCGAAAAAAATGAATTTTTTTATTTTTTGAAATAACTTATTTATTTATTAAAATGTTTATTAATTTTTCTCAGCATTATATTCCTGGCATGAAAACGAATCGATTCATGTATATAAAGTATATATTTCATGAAAATTTATGGAATTAATAAATATTATAATTTTTCACAAAAAATTAAAATTTTGTGTTTTTTGACATTTTATCATAACACTTTAAAATAATTATTCTATAATAAAAAATTAAATAATTAATATTTATTCAGGGTAGTTCACCCGGTTTATTAATTATATTTAATAAACTATTATAATTATTTAACTTTTAAAATTATATATAATAATATATATTGAGGAAGCTAAATGGTCATGAAATGAACAACTTGTTTCTTTCGATGAAAGTAGAATTAATGTCATGATAATCTGCAAATCAACACATATTGATGAGAATGTAAACCTTAAAGTCGTAGTAACTTTAAGACGAATAAATTATTTAGGGGCTCAAAAAAGATGTGGCGTGTCCGATACGTAGTCTCAGTTGATTGAGTTTGATCCACAGCGAACTATTTATTGGCGAGGAGTCAGTATATTTTAGCTGATCTTTTTTAAAACATGTAGATAATGGAGCTTTTTTACATACAAGGAGGAATATGAACAAAAACGCACATAATGTACAATAATCGCAAACTGCTGCGCGCGAAGCGCGCAACAACGTGTGGAGCGCGAAGCGCGGAAGGGACTGTCCGCCCGGAGGGCGGGCAAATTTTTTTTCTAATGTTGGTAAAGTTTATAATTTCAGAGTTGCTACTGGGTATCAGAAAAATTGTAGAAAAGACGAGGAAAATTAAAAAATCGGAAATGTCATGGAAATTTTATCAAAAGTGCTAAAATAATAGCCTGAAAAAATTTATTTGATTCAAATTAATCGATTGTTTATTACTTATCTATTGTCAAATGAACATTTACTTAAGGGGTTACGTCACTCTGGACGCCTATAAATTGGACGGTTTTTAAAGAATTTTTTGTAAAGAAAATATTTAAGATAAGATATTTTTATTGTTTCTTAATACATCATATAAGTTATGTAAAAATGAAATAGATTTTTTTAACACTCATTCCAATGCAGCAGTACATCCCTTGTTGGTTTACGTAAATGGGAGCACTTTAAAATTAGATTTTGCTTTTTAAAAAATTTGATCTAACTTTCAAGTGCTCCCATTTACGTAAAAAAATGTTTTTCAAAACGGCTACGTCACTCTGTTCAAAATTTATGACTTTTTAGAAAAAAAGTTTTTTTACTTGTTTCTGATCAAAATTGAAATGCCAATCATGTACACCATCAAGGAATGTACTACTGCACTGAAATTAGTGTATCTCCGCCATTTTTAATTTTTAAAAAATCTATTTCGTATTTACATAGCTTATATTATGTATTAAGAATGAATAAAAATAAAAATGTATTATCATAAATATTTTCTTGAAAAAAAAATTCTAAACCTTTGGTAGTGATAGACAATTTCACCATATATTTTTTCAAAATTTTGATAATTACCTTGCAAAGTTTGGAAAATTTTAAGTGCTCTTACAACTTTTTTGATTAAAAATTCGCTGAGTTACAGAATTTCAAAGTTTAGAATGCAAAAACCCTCATTTCGAGAAAAACGGAATTAAAGATTGCAATACAAATTAATGGTCGTATCTCTGGTTCTTCTGAGAAGTTATTCAGATGTTCAGATAAGAATTGTTTTTAGTCTAAGGCACCTTAAAGATAAATAAACAATAGGTTTTTAATTTTTTTGCCCTCCATTTTAAAAATACGGAATACTTTTGCAAAGAACCGACAAAATGTGCCCTTTTCATATGGGGGTTCACAAATATTAATTTTACATTATTTTTCATTTCAGTGCAGTAATGTTTAAAAATATTTAAAATATGTGAAAATATTTCATTCATTAGAACGTTCAACAATTTTAAAAAATCCCTGTGAATTTCACTCACGTTTTTCTATTTTAAATATAAATTTATAAATTAAAAATAATTATTTGTATACCAAAAAAATGGTCTATTTGCATTTCTTCTAATGTACATTTTGTTATAGACAAATTTTTTTCATTTTGGTATTTTAAATGACTTCTTTCAAATTTTGGAGAACATCGGTCATGAAATGCATTTAGCTGCATCGTCAATAAATGTGCAAATGTATCTAGAATTGGTAGGGAAGATTTTGAAATAGGTCAGTAATTTCATCTCGTCAGTATGAATAAATTTGTTGTGAACAATGCTATACGTTTCAAGCATTTAAAAAAAGTTTTGACGTTTCGAAACTTTATCTTGTCGGAAATAAAATTTAAGTTTCATGTAAAGCTGCGGAATTGCATTGTCGATTTCTCGCTAATTATAAAATAAATTTCACTTCGTTTCAATTTTAATTTAGGCAATATAGAATATATTCTAAATTATCTTCTTTTTGATAAAATAAATAAAAGTTTACTCTGATTTTCAAAAAATTTCTATTCTCCTCTTTTAATTTTTTAAAATATTTTTTTAATATTTGTTTAATGTTTGTTTAATATTTGTAAAATTTATTTCATTGATTTTCTCTTGTAAATTTTGTATTTATTGTTTCATTTTCGTCAGTCTAGGAAAGTCTCCAATTTATTTTTGTCCTCTACAAATAATTATTCTCTTCTTATTAATTCAAAATTGATTTTGATTCTATTTTGAGATATTTAGCGATTAATTAATATTCAATCAGAATTCTCTTTCATTTCGAGATTTACTTGAGACTTTTTTGTACGTTTTAATGTCTTGATTAAAAACAAATAACAGTAGTTATTTCAGTTAAAATAAATTTTTTTTTTTAAATATATACGGCCTTAAACCTTAAACCTTAAATCACCCCCAAACAGGTTCTAACTATTTCCCATTTTTCGTTTGTCAATTAGCAGCAGTATAAATACAAACATATTTCCTATTCAATAAATAATTGAAAACCAAAAAAGACACCCTTTTACTTTTTTGACTAGCATTTGGAAAAAAATAAAGTTAAAAATCATACTAAAATTTATAATTATCTCTTATTAATACTACAATAAAAATCAACTTTGATTTTTCAATTTTGCAAACTTTAATGAAAACTAGGAGACTGTTTCTATTTACCCCTAAAAACTGGAAATTCGGGGTTAATAGAAACAGCAGAAATTTCAATAATATTTCTAATAATATAAATGAAAAAATTGTTTCTATCAAACTACAACACTAGCACTTTAATAAGAGAGAACTGGAGAGAATGAAAGAGAATGAGAGAGAATAGGAGAGAACAAACCTTTATTTGTGTAATGTGTTATATCTTTTGGCATAGTTTATTTTTAAACTTAAATAATGCTTTATTATTTATTAGTTTATTTTATTTTATAACTAACATACCATTTTTTATGTAATTCTTTGCATCTTTTAACATTTCCAGACTTGAAATTGAGTTTTTCTTAAATTTTGTAAGAAATAATCAACTGTTTCTAGTAACCCCAAATTTCCAGTTTTTAGGGGTAAATAGAAACAGTCTGCTATTTTTAATTAAAGTTTGCAAAATTGAAAAATTGAAAAATCAAAGTTGATTTTTGTTGTAGTATTAGTAAGAGGAAATTATAAATTTTAGTATGAATTTTTAGTTTAGTTATTTTTCAAATGCGAGTCAACAAAGTGAAAGGGTGTCTTTTTTGGTTTTCAATTTTTTATGCAATAGGAAATATTTTTGTATATATCTATTGCTACTAATTGACAAACGGAAAATGGGAAAATAATTAGAACCCGTTGGGAGCGATATTAGGTTCAATGTATTTATTTAAAAATTTTTTTATTTTTGTTTCTATTTACCCCTAAATTTTCGTAAAATTGAAAAATTTAGGGGTAAATAATTAGAAAAACGATTATTTTATTTATTTAATACCGATTTTAAAAATACACTTGTTTTTACGAAAAGGAGTAGGTCCTTTTGGTACCTTGTTTTGGGGAAAGTCAAGCTATTTGTCTATTGTTACGTATAGAATGCAGTCAGGACCAGTTTGTAGGGGAAGTGTTTCCTGTGTCCATCTATTACTAGTTTTGGAAAAGAGAAAATTCAGCCTCGTGTTGCACAAACACCAAAGATAAATAACTTGTCTCGGCCCACTGTAAGGGAATAATCTCTAAATAAATGATTACATGAGAAAAAAGGGTGATTTAAATTTTCCCAATATTATCTAGAATAGTTCATTGAATTTTCAGAATAATAAATATGTATCCCTATTAATATAAAACCATTTCGCCGCCGCCGCTGATTCAGCCCTTTCCGACCCTTTCCTACACTATATTTACTAAACTAATTTTACCCTATTCATCCATAATTGACAAACATTACCGCCTTCCCTCAAAATTTAGGTCAATTTTAAGGACTGTTTTGACTTACAGGTCAAAATTTGATAACTATACTGCCGTACTGACGAAGAAAGTCAGTATCTATACATTTTAAGTCGAACGGAGATATTTAATGAAACGCGTTTGCATTAGTAAATTAGTTCCTTTTATTTTATTACATTTTTTGGAAAGAAAATCATCGTTCTTTGGTAAAACGGACACGCTCTATCGATTTGCACAATAACAAATTATAAATTTGAAGTATTTATATCAAAAACTGTAGTCAGTACCATTGTTGATGTGCGAAATCGTCGGAAAAACTGGCCTATGTACATAGGCCCGCCAAATTTTTAATGAACGCGTATATCTATATGTATATCAAAATTGATCGGTCTTCTCGAGTCACTTTACTGACGTACTATGTACATAGTGCCTTTTTAATCAGTTTTTTCTCGGCGGCCGAGGCTCCAAATACTGATAGTCCTGTAGAAAGGACCGCTGTTTTGTAGATAGTGACTTTCTTTGTCAGTATTTCACCAAAATCGATGTAGATAGGCCAATTAAGCAATAATTATCTCCAAAACTAATTAATATTTTTAATTATGGATTGCACTGCTAAATTCCAATTTTTAGTACGAATTCAACGGTATGAAAAACTCATTTTTCGTCAAAAATGTAGATAGTGATTTTCTTCGTCAGTACGGCAGTATATTTCACCTACTTCTTCTTAAAATTTGAGGTTCATTTTTGAGGACAGTTTTGATCTACACGTCAAAATTTGAAGAAAAACTTATCTGTTATACATTTCCCTCAAAATCAGCCCCATAAGAACTGTCTAAATTACCATAGACGTCAAAAAAGCAAACTTGATTAGGATCCGTAAAGGAATCGTTCTCTAAAATCAAAATTTAGGTCCAATTTGACCAAATTTTCGTCCTACAGTTTAAAAGAAAAGTCAAATTTTACCTGCACGGAGAAAATTTATTCCTGAAAATTTACTGAACTTTGTTCGGTAAAACTGGGATGAAGTGTCAAAACTGTAAGTTTTAAGGAACAGGACTGTAAAAGCAATTGCATTGAAAAATAATGTAAAAAGAATAAATCTTATGGTACATGTATTAGCCGTTCACTTACAGTTCGGTAAAACGTAGGGTAAATGTACACTATACTTAGTTTTATTAAAAGTTCGGTAAAACGTAAGGTACAATGTTCGGTAAAATTTATATTCATTGAATTACTGAATAGTTTGGTAAAACTTGAAGAATAAAAAATAAAAAATAATGTCATTCCAGTAGTTCTATAGTAATACTGACGTAAATCTCATTTTACCTAATTTAATCACTACTTAAACCCCCTACAATTATTCACGAACAAATACTTATTCATTACACCTGCCTACAGTACATTCTAAACGCATACATTAATACATACATCGCACGCTTTACATTATTGCTTCAGAAACTTTCAACTGTCCTTATATATGAATCTCAATTTGATTTCACCGCTTGTGAGAAAGATTCAAATTAATAAACAATAGTTGTATAAAATAAAAGAATCATCCATATTAAATTCATGTTACTGAATAATTTCTAACTATATTTAAGGTCAATTTATGAAATAGTTTTAAATTATGTTTTTATTGTTATAAAGAAAAAATGTTTAAATTTGTATTTTATGTAATAAAACAATAGTTTATTAAAATTCATATTATTTCCCAATTTTTATCAAAAAAGATTAAAATAATCTATCTAGTATCAAACACAAAAAATTGTTTTCCCTGACTTACATACACTACCGGCAGAAATTGTCGGTACGAACGACGGGCGAGCTACGAAAAGTTGCTGCCGAAATTAAATGAACATATTTTATTATTGAAAAATGATAGAAACTTGGTTCTTGGATCGTTTGAAAGCCAATTAAATTCTGCGTCGTTTGATATATAAATGAAAATTATTTGATATTTTTAAGAGATTTTATCACCTAAAAGATTTTGGAAAAAAATTGATTAATTTTTCTATTTTTGTGCACCATGTTTGTGTGGCTGCATAATCTAGAAAAATTTAGAGAAAAATTTTAAACTCTAGCAACATAATCTTTAAAGTCTCAGCTTTTATTTGAGCCTTGAAAATTGAAAATCCGTTCAGTAGTTTTTGAAATATCTAAAAAAAATGTCCAAGCATGTTGTTTTATAATTTACACTGCAAAAATAGGTGTCTTTTTTGATATCTTAAAATAAGATGTAAGATGGCAAAATGGTGTCTTACATCTTAAAATAAGATGTTTTCTAAAGCGTCTTACTGATATTTAAGATGCTTTATACGTTTTAGTAGTAATAAAGATATTTCTTCCATCTTAAAAAAGTAAGATACTTTTGTAAGTTCTTTAAAGTATCTTAAATTAAGATGTTTCTGTTGCAATAAGATGTTTAGCGTTAAGTTACTTGAGAATCGTAAGATGCGCCATAAGTGTAAGTTACTAAAAATTAAGATACATAAAGTGTTTTCCATAAGAGCCCATAGTTAACCTCAAAACTTTTTGCCCCAAAAATACCACAGAAAATGTGTACGAAGATACTTTTAACATCTTAAATTAAGATGTTTCAAGTAACTGAAAAGTGTCTACCAAAACATCTTAGAAATGACTACCAAAACATCTTAAATTAAGATACTTCTTTTTGCAGTGTAGGCGGTGATACACACTCATTGCACTCTCGCTGATCACCTGGTTCTTTGCGGCAGGGCCGAATAAGCGGAATATAAGGTGGGGGTCATATTTGGCGCCCTTTTTAAGTTTTTTGTCATTTTAGATTTAATATTCATTAAAAATTTAATAATTTTTAAAGTTAATTATTATATATATAAATAAGTTATCATTTTACAAACTCTAGTGATCAAATAGGCGTTTATTTTGGGAAAAAAAGTTTAAAAAGTGAAAATTTGTACATAGAAATAAACGACTATTTGATCATGAAAGTTTGTAAAATGATAACTTATTTATATATATAATAATTAACTTTAAAAATTATTAAATTTTTAATGAATATTAAATCTAAAATGACAAAAAACTTAAAAAGGGCGCCAAATATGACCCCCACTCTATATTCCGCTTATTCGGCCCTGCCGCAACGAACCAGGTGATCAGCGAGAGTGCAATAAGTGTGTATCACCGCCTAAATTATAAAACAACATGCTTGGACATTTTTTTAGATATTTCAAAAACTACTGAACGGATTTTCAATTTTCAAGGCTCAAATAAAAGCTGAGACTTTAAAGATTATGTTGCTAGAGTTTAAAATTTTTCTCTAAATTTTTCTAGATTATGCAGCCACACAAACATGGTGCACAAAAATAGAAAAATTAATCAATTTTTTTCCAAAATCTTTTAGGTCATAAAATCTCTTAAAAATATCAAATAATTTTCATTTATATATCAAACGACGCAGAATTTAATTGGCTTTCAAACGATGCAAGAACCAAGTTTCTATCATTTTTCAATAATAAAATATGTTCATTTAATTTCGGCAGCAACTTTTCGTAGCTCGCCCGTCGTTCGTACCGACAATTTCTGCCGGTAGTGTAACTAGAGCAACTTAAGTAATTAATGTAAGTTACGCAACCAGAGTAAATTTCGTCACTATAGTAACTTACATAATTAAAGGATATTACTAAAGTTACATAACCAGACTAAATAACGTAACTACAGTAACTTATGTGAATGGTCAAACTTTCGTAAGTTCCTTTAATTGCATAAGGTGTTATAGTTACGTAAGTTAGGCAACTTTGATCATTTATATAAGTTACATAAGTTTCATTATTTACGTCACTTGCGTAAGTTATTCTAGTTACGTGACTTATGTAAGTTTGACCTTTTACGTAAATTACATACGTAAGTTACGTAAAATTGATTGTTTACGTAAGTTACGTAAACTTGATAAATTACGTAAGTTATTGTAGTTACGTAACTTACGTAAATTACTATAGCTACGTAATTTATACTCTGGTCACGTAAGTTACATTATTTCTGTGATTGTAACTAAATTATTGTTTTTCAATCTTTTGTTTCGAGTTGACATGAAACTTAATAGTTGCAAATACTTTTGTTTTTGGATTATTTAAGAACTAAAACGAAATTAATTTTCTATTTAATTTCGTTTCAGAAGCGGTTTCTGCTATAAATGAAATTATTAATTATTAGTTAATGAGTACAAATAAGTTAAAAACAACTAACTATTAACGTCAAAGTTTTTTTTACTACGTGGCATTTAAAAAAGTATACACGGAAAAAAAAGTCCACGGATCTCTCGTGAACTAGTTTATCACTTTTGGATGGGACACAAAATTTCAAAATTTCCATTCACTTTTGATTAGAAATGGCAAACGTCAACGAATAGCTGAAACAAAGTTAATGAATTTTTGATTGTTTTTGATGAACTGTTAAGGATGAGTAGTTCGTCAAAAGTAGAGGTACAAGTTGAAGAAAAAACCGTGAACTCGACAGTTTCAGTAGTATGCGCAGTTCGCAATGCGCATCAAATATGGCTGATCAAGCATTCATCATTCAGTCGGTGTCATCTGTGTTTACATTCGGGCAAATTCTTTGATAAAAGTTATTATTTAGAATCAGTGTTTTCTATTATTTAGTGAATATTTTTGTTTGCTAATTTTTTTTGTGAAACAAATAATTCATAAAATAAATTAAAGGTTACGACAAGGGTCATTTTCTACTTTGCACGGTCCTGAGTTTGACAGCAGACAAAGCTAATCGTGTCGTTTGCAGAATTAATGTGTATGTAGATTTAGCAGTGGTGGTTAGTTGGTAGAAATATTATGTCATAGGGTATAGGGTACTAGGTTCGAATCCCCTGAAGCGAATTACGAATTTTAATGGCGATAAAATGGTGTATTCTGTGTAGTTTAGGTGCGTATAGGCGTCAAGTTATCAAATTAAGTGAATTGCTATAAAAAAGTAGTATCTGGAAATTATTTTTTCTTGTTTTTAGCATTTTTTAAAAGTTCGCGAATTTTTCGTTAACTTTGACGAAAAGTTCGGAAACCGTACTATGTTTCTAGTGAAGGAGTTGATGGAATTTTGACGAACTGTGCTTGTTGATTTTGAAGAATTTTGTGTCCCATCCAAAAGTGATATACTAGTTCACGAGAGATCCGTGAACTTTTTTTTCCGTGTATTTAAATCCTGAAAACTAACAATTCAGGCAAGTCAAGGTAGTTTTACCGAACTATTCCTGAAAACTAACACTCGAGTCAAGTCAAGAAAGTTTTACCGAACTGTTCCTGAAACGTTAGTGACCATCAAGGAGGTATTCAAAAGAAACGTTAAAATTTTATTTAATTTTTATTAAACGTTCAGTTTCAATTTTGTTTTAACTTTTACAGTACTAGCTTGTAAGGAGTAAAGATATGACATTAAATTTTGAATATTATTCCTGAAAAAATAATTTAAAAATTATTAAAAATTACTGTTATGCCACTATATCCCAACTTTACTGAAGAATTCGGTAAAATATAAGGAAAAAATTTTCTCCGTGTAAGTTTTAATCAATGAAAGTTGTTAAAAACTGAGATCTATTTTTTTAAAAATCTAATAAAATTATATATTTCAATAAATTCAAATAAATTTTAAATTACCTATCCAGAAATGCTAAAATAGGGGGTTAGCGAGCGGGGGGCGGAGCCCCTCTAGTATTATATAAATAAATTTTAATCGCCTTGAAAGATAGAGGAATATTCTATACTTGAGTAAGTCGATTCAGCAATTTACTGATTCAAGTGGTTTTTAAGAACCCTCGAACTGAGCTGACTAAATGCACCGATCTACATTTCAAAGTGTTTCCGAGTCTTTGAATAAAAAGAGATATTTGTTTTCAAAGGTGATAAGTGGTGTTTAAAAATTTATAAAAGAAAAATATTTTTAATCCTTTTCATATTGAAATACAACAAATTAACAGATCATTTCTCTTGGATTTCCAGAAATACGTATTCAATTTTTATTTTTGTTAATTTTTTTTTAAATTTGAATATTTTCCAAATTTTCAATTAGAATTCTTAAAAAATGCGATTAGGGTCAAACCTTTTTATTTCAACTAAAGTGGTCGCAGATGAATTTTAAATATTGTAATATCCTACAGGAATGATACTGATATTACTAGAATCACAAAAAATAATTTTATATCTTTTGTAAAATATGAATTTTAAGTATAAGAAATGCTGAAAACTGTCAATTTTCTGCCAGTAGAAAATAATTCAAAAGAAATACATTTTAGTACAAAAATATAATAAAAATTCATGGCATTTATTAAGAATGTCTAAATTTATTATTATAAATTGATATAACCTTTTAAAAATATAAAATAATAAATAAAATATTGTTCCAAAGTTCATCTTTAAATTAACCTATTTTTGGGATTTTTATTAACAAATAATGAGGAAATGTAATTATAAAATTAGGTAAAAACTTACGGAATATTAAGAATTTGTGATGAACTTTCAGTTTTTGGTAAAAGTTTTCTTCCATTTTCTCGAAAAATATTAAATATGTGTGAAATAAAACTGCTACTTTGCCCATTTTCACGATTTTCAAGTGCGTTTAACTTCTCTGGAGAAAATCAGAAAAATATGAGATTTTCATAAATAATTAAATTATCACTAATTAAACACACACTTTGAATTTCACTTTGGTACCGGGCATAGTTTAAAAATTATAAATTTTTTAAAAATAGTTTATTTTTAAGGGTTAATGAATGTAATTTTTATAAAGTTGAAGTTAGATTACACAGGTTTACAAATTAAAAACTTTTTTTCGCTAATCGATTAAAACATTTTTTTTCGATTAGTAGGTGTTTTCTGAGTAAGAAAATCATAGTTTTAATTTTTTTCCCTCGTGTAGTTTTTTTGTAGCTTCAAATTTTGTATTTTTGAGGAGCGACGGCACTTAAATTTATCTGTAGGAAAATGAACTCGTCCAAAAATGATGAATAGGATGTCGTTGGAAAGGTAATTAAATTATCTTTCAATCCATATAATTATTACAGAATTAAATTGAATGAAAATTAAGAGAGCTACAGTCAATTCAAGATCAAATTTCATGGAAATTTTGATGATTTTTAGACACTTGACTAATTTTTGTTAATTTTTTCCACAACAAACAGTAGAAAATATTTAGGTTTTAAATTTTTTATTGATAGCTTATTCCATTGAGAAACTTTTGAGCCCTTGTGGACCTTGATTGGATTAAAAATGAAAATTCTACACTACATTTAGTGAACGAAACTACTTTGGCATTTTTAGTATATACTTTTCAATATTTGCAGCAAACATGCAAATAGTAAAATTAAGTTAAGTGCTAAAGTTACTAAAATCACACATCAAGGAATTGTAGAGTTGCTCAATTCTAATACAATGTCAAATATCAAAATTACAAAATGGCGGATCCAATATGGCGGACAAGTTTTTTTAAAAATCGATTCAATTTATGCCAATTTCGTTACTCGGGGTTTTTCGATGTCGCTTATGACGAATCTGATGTCAGATTTTAAAAATTAACAATGGTTTTTGAATAAAATTATCTTGAACCTTAGATCCCCCAACAAGTTCTAAGCATTTTTCCAATTTCCGTTGTTCAATTAGGAGCAGTATGTACAAAAATATTTCCTATTGCATAAAAAATTGAAAATAAAAAAAAACTCTTTCACTTTTTTGAGCCACATTTGAAAAAAAACTAAACTAAAAATTCGTACTAAAATTTATATAAATAGAAACAGTCTCCTATTTTTAATTAAAGTTTGCAAAATGAAAAAATCAAAGTTGATTTTTGTTGTAGTATTAGTAAAAGGAAATTATAAATTTTAGTATAAATTTTTAGTTTAGTTTCTTTCCAAATGCGAGTCAAAAAAGTGAAAGGGTGTCTTCTTTGATTTTCAATTTTTTATGCAATAGGAAATATTTTTGTATGTATATACTGCTGCTAATTGACAAACAGAAAATGGGAAAATAATTTGAACCCGTTGGGAGCGATATAAGTTTTAAGGTTTAAGGCCGTATTTATTTTAAAAAAATTTATTTAACTAAAATAGGAACAGTTGATTATGCGATTTAATGATACCCATATTTTCTAGTACAACATAAAATTATTCCTTGGAAGTGAAATAATAACTCCATTCGTTATGTATATTTTAAATTGAAAATACAAAAAAAAATTTTTTTTGAGCTTCAAGACGAGACGACTACTGAGTACACTTCATTCGAGTTTTATTGCAATTGGAGGGTGTAGAACACAGAAATAATTGAAATTGTTTATAAAATTGTTATTAATAATATGGAATTTTTAAATTTACAATCTTGCAAATATTTTCTTTTAAAAGAGTGAACAATTTTGTATAATCAGTGTAAGTTTCATTATTTTATTGTAAACGACTTTTGAGTTATTATTTTTTTTAAATTTAGTATTATTTTGTTAATGCAAAAACAATAACAAAAATTTAAAATCAATAAAAATTTTTTAACACTTTTGAGCTGGTCTGGTCCAATTTCATTATTTTTTCAAATAATTGAATTTCTGCAAAGAATTTTTCTATTTATAAAAATAATTGAAATGTTTCGAAGGATTTTAAAAAAATTTTAGAAAATAATTGAATTATTCTGAGAAATTTAATTAAAATTGTTTTGAAAATAATTAAATTCTTGCGAAGAATTTTTAAAAGTTTTTAGAAAATATTTCGGGAAAAGCCGGGAAAATCCCAGGAATTTTGTTAAATGAAAATAGTAGACACCCTGTTATTTATAAGATTATTTTCATTATACTTATTATTATTATTATTATTATTATTATTATCTCTTTTTCATCATTTTTCCAGGCCATCTTTATTGTGATGGAAAAACAGATTGCGCTGATGGGAATGACGAAAAAAATTGTACCTCAAATATAAAAGCATGTGATCCTACGACTGAGTTTGAATGCAGTCAGGGCTCTTGTATTCCATTGAAAAATGTTTGCGACAAAAAGCCTGATTGCATTGGTTGGGAGGACGAAAGTAACGAACTTTGTGGAATCAATGAATGCTTAACAAATAACGGCGGCTGTTCTCAAGTCTGTATTGATCTTCCTATTGGTTATAGATGTGATTGTAATCCAGGATATAAGCTCGTTGACAATCGAACTTGCGATGGTAATTATGATTTTTTCCCTTCCTTTCTTTTACTATTTCAAAGAACATAATACAGAATTCATCTTTTATTTCCAATATTTTGTTTTACATTCAAAAACAATTTTGATTTTTAAAAAAATGAAATTCATGAACAATTCAGAAGCTATTTTAGCGAATATTTTTGATAAACTTTTTTTAATAACAACTTTTAGAGTTAAGCAAATTGAAAAAATAATTGAAAATAATAATGATTGAAATAATTTGAAATAAAATGGAATAATGTATTTTTAATATTGAAAAATTTGTTGAAAACAGATATCGATGAGTGTCAAGAGCCAGGAACTTGTTCTCAATATTGTTTCAACGAAAAGGGTACTTACAAATGCAGTTGTGCCGCTGGTTATTTACGTGACCCGAGAAATCTGACCCGTTGCAAAGCAGCTGAGGGTCATGCGAGTTTACTTTTTGCCAGACGGCACGACATAAGAAAAGTGGCTCTTGATCGTCAAGAAATGACGTCGATTGTCAACGATACAAAAATGGCAACGGCTCTTGATTTTGTCTTTCGTACGGGAATGATTTTCTGGAGTGACGTGAGCGAGAAGAAAATATACAAGTAGGTTTTTCCAGGGAATTTCATAAATAAAGTATTGAATTCAGGGATGAAAAAAAATTTATATTAAAAGTATAGTATAGAATTTGTGACACGATGTGAAGAAAGGGGCCTTAAAAGCAAAAAATTATAAGTTATGTTTGCAGTTCTTTAAATGAAAGCACAAAAAGAGAATCAACTGGCAATATAAATTATTAATGTTTAGGTTTTTATTACAACTAAAATATTTAATAAATACTGATTTTAATCTGCAGTAAGTAAAAAGAAACTCTTAATAAAAAAAAAGTAACACTAACATAACCTTAAAGTGATTTGCTTCTAAGGTCTCTTTCTTCTTGCTCATCTAATTATTTTTATCTTTTATGGCGAATCAAAATATTTATTAGAGTTAGAGAAAAAATTAAAGTTACTTCTGGAAATCGAAAAATAAGGAAAAAACAAAATGAAACTCTTGTGGCAACCCTATTTTACAATTACTTCAAAATTTCTTGTATTTTTTATGGTTAAACAAATTTTTAAAATACTTAAAAACCTTAAACTGTTCTTGAATTTTTGTACACTTTACAAACTTATTAAATATTAATATTAAAAATATTATTTTAAATTCAAATCAATTATTTTAATAATACAATTTTTTAGGATGATTGAATTTTTATAAATAAATAGTTAGAAAATTTTTTAAATAATTGAAATTTTCTAAAATTCGATTCACAAATTTTCAAACAATAAATTGTAATTTTATAAGATTCTATTAACAAATTTAGACTTTAAACGCGTTCAAATGCGAGTCAAAAAAGTGAAATGGTGCCTTTTGTGATTTTCAATTTTTTATGCACTAGGAATTATTTTTGTAAATACTGCTGCTAATTGACAAACGGAAAATGGGAAAATGCTTAGAACCTAATGGGGGTGATCTAAAATTCAAGTTTTAAGGCCGTATTTGTTTTTTAAATATACACATATATAACTAATGAAGAATTTTATTTTTTACGTAAATAATAAAATTTTTGTAAAGAATTTTTTTACGAAAATGTTTGAATTCTTGCGAGGAATTTTATTAACATTTTTATAAATAATTTAATTATTTATAAAAACAATTAAATTTTATTTAATAACATCTTTTAAAAATTCTTTTTAAAATAATTTAATTTTGTTAAAATTCTATTCAAGACAATTGAAATTCTAGGTACAATTTTTTCGGTTTATGAAAATACATTATTGAAATCATTGAGGAAATTTTGTAAAAATGGTATTAAAAATAAATTCAATTCCAGAAAAGAATTTTTTTATGTATAAATTAATTTATTTTTAATAATTTTCTGAAAATGTCTTCGAGAAAATTTGACAGAATTTTAAGGGAAGAATATATAAATAAAATTAAAACAAACTTTTTTAAAAAATTTTCAAAAAGCTAAGTTCCTTAGAATTTTTAATAAAAGTTAATTTTTAAAAGTTAAATATAAAAAAAATTACTAACTGTGATTAATAACTTCTTGAAATATTTCCAATACACTTCTATTATTTTTCATTTCATTATAGAAAAAATCAATTATTACAAAAAATTTTCATAAATTTTTTGAAAATTGCTATTTTGTAAGAATTTTAATAGAATTTTAAACAATTTCAATTATTTTATAAAGCTTTTAATAGAATTTAAAAAATTTTAATTATTAAAAAAATTCAATTATCTCCAATTTATAGAATTGAAATATTTTAGAAATTATATAATTTTTCAAATAAACTTTTGAATATTTTTTGATTTTTTGATACCCATATTTTTTACTACCCCATAAAATTTTGCAAGGAAGTGAAATAATAACTGAATACACAAGAAAACTTGAAGTAATCTGATTTAAAAGAAAAAACTTATATTATTGGTAAAACTTATCAAATCAAATTTACCCCAACTTACAATAAAATTTTTATTTATTTTCTCAATTGAATTGAAATTCTTTTCAAAAATTTTAATGGAATTCTGCAAAGCAATTTATTAATTTTTAGAATTTTTTTATGAAATTGACTAGTTTTATAAATTATATAATAAAATTCGTCGCAAGCATTCAATTATTTTTTGTGAATAATTGAATTCCTCAAAAAAATTGGGTGTACCAAAAACTGAATTCTTTTAAAAAATAACACTAGTTTACAAAGATTTTAACCTGCGGCATTTCAATATCATTTCTTATGTAAAATATGCTTCCAAATCCGAATATAAAGTCAGATATTAAGAAAGTAGAATAGCTTTCGAGATATAGATAAATTTAATTTTTTTGAGCTCGATAAAGAACGTATTTAATAATTTACAATTATTTTCGAATGTAGTGGATTGATTTCAGTTTTTTTAAAGCAAATTAAAGGTAATTAAATTTTCCATAAAAATTATTTTTAACCAAATTTTAGAAAACGATTGAGGTTTTTGGTTAATTACGTCATTAAAAACGTGTTTACTTTGAGTTTTCTTTCTCTGACGGCAAAGTACAATTTGTTAGGTAAAAACAAACCGTTGCAGATTTAAATTGAATTAAAAACTGAAAAAGCACTTAAGGGGTCTACCCACTTTAGACGCGTTAAGAAACGCTATTTTTGTACATTTTTTTACGTTTAAATTGTAAATATTGACATGTGAGGTTTTACAGATAAAAATAAATAATTTTTTAAATGTATTTTTTTATTTAAAAGTAATTAATAAGAAATATTATGGATGGTCGAAAACAAAAATCCAAACGGCATTAGATTCATCATGTTCATAGCCATAGTGCATATTCAGGGAATATGAATTCAGGCACGCCAGTGTTGGAATTACAGGACTGGCGAGGTATTAAGCCATTTGTCAGTAATGGTACTAATCTAAAAAGCATTGTCAACATTCACTATGAATGAAGTAGTAAAAAATTCATAAAATTATGTAAAAAGTAATTTTCTATATTTTTTTGACGTCAAGAAAAGGAAACTCAAAGTGGACACGTTTTTTTTATCGTAATTAACCAAAAAAGTGAATCGATTCCAAAAATGTTGTTAAAAATAATGAGAAATTCCAAACAAATTCATAAATAGCTCCTAAACCTTCAGTCCAATTAAAAATGTTGTAAATACTTTTTTATTGAAAATTTACTAATTCTTCTAATGAATCTAAATTAAACTTTTTCTATTTCAATTACTTTGAATATAATTTTAATAAAACTGTCCTGAAGGAATTTAATTATTTTTATAAATAATAAAATTTAATTATTTTAAGATATAATTTTTTTCCAGAGCACCAATCGACGAAGGCAATGAGCGAACGGCAGTGATTGATCAGGACACAACAACGTCGGACGGCCTGGCTGTGGACTGGATTTACAATCACTTGTATTGGACGGACTCGGAGAAAAATACAATAGAATTGGCCAATTTCGAGGGAAATATGAGAAAAACATTGATAACAGATCAAGTGCAAGAACCTCGAGCAATCGCCTTAAATCCCTTGGAGGGTTGGATGTTCTGGACCGATTGGGGAGACGAAGCGCGAATCGAGCGCGCCGGCATGGACGGTTCTCATAGATCGGTGATCGTCGGTACCGAGATCAAGTGGCCGAACGGCCTAACATTGGACTTGATTGGCAAAAAAGTCTACTGGGTCGATGCGAAATTAAATATCATTGCCTCATGTAATTACGATGGTTCAGGTCGAAGAACTATTTTATATTCGCCAGATTCGTTGCGTCATCCGTTCAGTATCACAACTTTCGAGGATTACGTTTACTGGACTGATTGGGATAAGGAGACAATTTTCAAGGCGAATAAATTCACAGGGAAGGACGTTCAGGCAATAACGTCGCTGAGATCACAGCAGCATCCGATGGTGGTTCACGTTTATCATCCCTATCGTCAACCTGATGGAATTAATCAGTGCCAGGCCGTGAATGGCCACTGCAGTCATTTATGCTTGCCAGCTCCAAAAATTAATACGAGGTCGCCTTTACTCAGTTGCGCTTGTCCTGATGGTCTGAGATTATTACCTGACGGACTTATGTGCGTCGAGAACGGTAAGAGATGTTTTGAAAAATAGTTTCTTTTTATCGGTTTTTGATAAATATATTTCAGTAGATGATAAGTTGCATTCAAAAGAACGAATGGAATATTAATCTTTCTGGTTGTGCATGAGCAGTTTTTTCTCAAATTATATCAGTATTGTTAAGAGTGGGGAAACATCTTTTCATTTTTAGAGAATTTTTATTTAAATTTACCTTTGGCAAGTGCTCTAATTGCTTTTTTTATTTTCTTATACTTTTACAGGGTTGCCACAGTTTGGAGAAAGTAGGAAAAATAAAATTGCTTAAAGAAATAAATTAATGTCATGAAATTTCACAAAAAGTCCTAGAAAAATATCAAATTTCTAAAATTACACAAAAATTCAAGTTTTTTATATTAAGGTTATGTTATTTAGTGGTCACGTGTCTCATATACTTAACTATGGAAAAAAGTTACACTAAATAACATGACCTTAAAATGTATTTCTGAAAAAGTGTCTCTAATTCTCGTTAAATATTTTTTCACCTTGTCATTCTATGTTTCTAACTAAAATCTGTTTTCTAGGAAAATGTAAAATTCAATTGATCACATTTTCTTCGAATCTTTGAAAAAAACATTAAAAATTTCGATTTACATATTTTAAAAATATATTTTTGATTTTTGACGGCATTTGAAAATTTTGAAAAGCTTAAATTGCCTTTAATTTTTCTCTTTTTTATTGTAAAAACTTTTCATAAATCTTGAAGACTAGCAGTATGTAATGTTTATAAACAAAAATTAACTTTTGTATTTAAATCATTGAATTGAATTCTCGAAAATGTAATCTTTGAAAATATTTAAAATATTTCTTTCTTTATTTTTTTAAATCATCACGAATTTTAATACAAAACCTTAAAAATTTTCTTATTTCTGACAATAACTGAACTTTACGTAATATAAAATTGAATTTAATTCTTTAAAAACTGTCATAAAATTATCATTCTTTAATTATTTAGCAA
This sequence comes from Leptopilina myrica (nomen nudum), assembly GCA_032872475.1. Classification (NCBI taxonomy): domain Eukaryota; kingdom Metazoa; phylum Arthropoda; class Insecta; order Hymenoptera; family Figitidae; genus Leptopilina; species Leptopilina myrica (nomen nudum). The sequence continues at coordinate 14,648,851 of CM065467.1, forward strand.
ATAATTTTACATTAGAAATCGTAATTGTCATTTTTTAAATATTTGAATTTTGGAATTTTTATGTTGAATCTGATTTGGTTTGAATTTTTGCTTCTAAAATTACTATGAAAATTCTTAGCATTTAATAAATATTTATGAATAAATTTTAAAATAATATCTTGATTTTAGAATTTTAGATAAAAGATTTTAGAATAAAAAAAGTTGCAATTTTCTAAAATAATTGAATTTCAAAATGTTTTAAAAGATCAATTTCTATAAAGAAAGGAATATTAATAATATAATATTAATTTAAGTTTATAGTTTTTAAAAATTAATGTTTTGGAGGAATTTTATTCGGAATTTCCGAAAATTAGGTTTTTAAAATACTTTAATTTTATTTTCTAAAGATAATAGAATTTTTTATAAACTAGTAACTGAATTTTTTGATATAAATGAATTTGCCTAAAGTTCTTTTAAAATTTTAATTTTTTAAGAATTTTACTGAAAAATCTGAAAAGTGAAGTTTTAAATTAATTTTTTTTGTTAAATTATCTCTTTTTATATTAATCTTCTTTTGAATTTTGTTGTAGGATTCAGGGAAAAAGTTAAAATTATGAAAAAGTCAGGAAAATAAAAAATTTAATTTTCGTGGCAATCCTGTTGTTTTTGGAACGAATTTAATTTCTCAACTACAATAATAGGGGAGACTGGGGTAAACCCGCTCACTAGCGATTTGACGCTATAAACTCAACTTAAGATGGAGATATTTGTACTGTGAATAGTACTTAACATACAACTAATGTTAACGAACTTTCGTTTAGTTTCATGAATTCGTCATTGAATCAGAGACGGTTAATTGTTTTTAGAAGTGCAATAAAGAAAAAATGATCTTCGGATTTTTAAGTTTTTCGATTATTATTTTTGAGACTTAATTTATTCGACCAATTTTTTTTTATGCTGTTGGATGTCCTTTTTCGAAATATATATGTAGTTTTGTTTGATTTCAAAAAGATTTATTTAAATTTATTCTGAAATGTAAGAAATACATTCGGGGTAAAGTCGCTGACATGAAGTCGGGGTAAAGCCGCTCACTTATTAAAACAGTATTTGCGTTTTTTGGCGATCTTAAAATTTTTAATATTAAAAATATTTATTAAAACAGAAATAATATTCATTTCCTAACAATGTTATTGAATTATTGGGTAATTAGTTGAATATTTAACATTTAGAATGTCCTGCATTTCGCGATTTGTGGCGATTTTTTTTCAGTAGATGGCGCCGAACTATCAATATTTGTTGGCAACATTGAGCGGAATCATGCCTATATCAGTCATTATTAGTGATTCTTAGGTTATAACGGTTATAACAAACAACGCAAACAAATAAACAAAATTTGTCGCTGTCTTTTTCGGCTAAAAAAATACATAAATCTAGTTTGTTGTCTTCGTTCAGTTCACGTTTTATCTTTGTTTATTTTTTAATTTAAAATTTTGAGTTTCATTTGTTATATTTTATCAATAATAAAATCTATAACTTGTTATATCCAAAATTGTATCTACATTTTAATTTTCTCTTAATAAAATTGTGATTTTGAAATTTGGTATATGTATATATTAAAAAAGTTTCCTAAGTAAAAGTAAGAAAGATAAATAAAAAATTCTTTTTTATTTTGTTAGTAGATATCATAAGCTTTCAAATTATATAAATTAACTTGGATTTAGAGAATAATTTCCTTGGTTTTGACCGTTCTGAAAAAAAGTGAGCGGGTTTACCCCAGTCTCCCCTACAGATGAGAATATAATTTAATCATGGAATAATTACATTTTTAGACTGTATTTTCACAAAAACTATCCATGGACAAAAATATTATCTTTTTTTTTCTTGTTACTTTTGCATCAGGCGCTTTTCGATATTTTTTGATGTTCATTATTTTTATTTGCATCGATGTTGCATGAAAAATGGGATATTCCAGTAACAACGACAGTTGCACCCACGACAAAAGAGGTGATCAAGCCATTCAAGAAGCTTGTGCCTCTGAACATTTCAACAAGTGCCAGTAAGTAATCATTGGATTCATTAATCTATTAATGACATTTTTTTTTATTTTCAAAAATTTCCATCCCATACACGTCTCCTTTTAATAATGTCAACCCCATACATGTATAAAAATTCATTTTGGCCTCAATGTGGTTTTTAAGAATTGGAAATTCTTCTCAATTTTTCCATGATTACACACAAGATGCATGAAGAGCAAAAACATATTCATGATATGTATTTGCATGAAATTTGAATATATTTACGCATTTCTCTCAAAATGTATAATGCATTTTTTTTAAATTCGCTTACATTTTAATTTTATTTACAATTAAAAAAGGAAGATAATTTTCATCAGAATAATTTTATTCAGAGAAAAGTTGATTAAACTTTTTTGTAGAAGTAAATTAATTGGAAATAAATTAATCGAGTTGTAAATTGTTTAGGTCCAGTTAATTCCGATCCAGAGGAAAGTAACAATTCAACAAGTGAACCATCAGATCGTGGTCTTGTCGCTGGAATAGTGATTGGAATTGTTTCCCTGGGACTTTTGTTACTTGCACTCGTTGCAGTTTTATGCTACAGGCATTACTTACATCGTAATGTCACCAGTATGAATTTCGATAATCCAGTTTATAGAAAAACAACAGAAGATCAATTCAGTCTTGAGAAGAATAGGTTTCCTCTTCCAAATGCAAGCGTTGGCGAAGAGGTAAATAATATAACTGATCATTAAATTTTCATTCTTTAATTATTAACTGGAAAATGTCACGCTCACGAAACTCTGTTATTATTATCAAAATAATAACTCAAATTTTTAAGTGATTTCAGATTTAAAAAATTTTTTAAAATTACATACTTACTAATTTACTAATTATTATTAATTATTTAAAAAATTTTTTTTTAATAATATTGTTTGAGCGAATTCAATGATCTATTTTTAAAAATGTTTATAAAATTCATCAAAATAATTCAATTTTTATTTTCAAAAAAAAGGTAATACATTTAATACATTTCTACGCAGAAATTTTATTACTTATTTATTATTTTCAAAGATTTTGATCAAATTTATTTTTAGAATTCAACTATTTTCAATATCGTTTTAATTAAATTCCTTGACAGAATTCTTTTTGCTTCCTCATATAGAGGAAGTATTGTAATACCAACATTTTGCAGGTTCGATTTTTTAACATATCTTTATGTTATTTGACCTCAGGAGTTCAAAAATGACATTTTTTAATATATGTGTGTGTAAACATCACATTTTCGTAAATATCTCCAAATTATGAAGAGCTTTTGGACTGAATTTCTTTTTAAATTGTAGGCCTCATCTAAGTACATAAAATGAGAGTACTTTGAAATATATTAATAAAGTTTAACTGTACATTTTTTTGATTTTTAATTTTTTAAAAAAACGTTCTTTGCTCATAACTTTAAAAAAATGTTAGGACACCTATAAATGTTTTTCTCTAATTTTGTAGAGTTTTTTAGACGCATCTTTTGAGCCCTCAAGGAACATTTTTCGTCCATATTCACCGGAGATATTAAACTTTTAAATATAAAAAATTTGGAAAATAAGACTTTTTTGAAAATTTTGTTGGCATTAAATTTTGTTAAAAAAATTTTGTTTAACATAACTTCAAAATTATCATTATCATCTTGTACAGCATTAAAAACGCTTCGATTGACCTATTTTTGAAGCTAATTCGATTAGAAATAAAAAAGTTATTGGTATTTAAAAAGTAAATTGTGATGGAAATTTAAAAAAAAAATTTTTTAATGTGAAATGAACACAACGAGATTTACGAAATCGAATGAAATGAGCACCAAAATTATAACAAAAATATGTAACTTGGCAGCGGTTTTTCAAAAACTTGAATGAAATTCTAGGAAACAATTTAATTATTTTTAAAAATTCTAATTACGTTCTTTTGAAGAACTTCATTATTTTAATATAAAATACAATTCTACAAAAAATTCAATTATTTAAAAAAATTTTTAAATTAAATTCTTCCCAAGAATTCAATTATTTTTTTAAAAAAACTTCTTTTTCAAGGAATTTAATTATTCTTGTAAATATTAAAAATTTCTCACAAAAAATTCAACAAAATAATTTAAATATTTTAAAAATTCTAAAAAATTTTTTTTACAAGCTTCAGTATTTTTATAAATTATACAATTCTACAAAAAAAATTTATTATTTTTATAAATCATACATTTCTACTAAAAAATTAAAATATTTTTCAAAATTTCAAAAAAATTCTTTGCAAGAATTAAATGATTTCTAAAAACCATTTCAGAAAAATGTCCTTAATGAATTCAATTATGTATTATTAGATATTTTTATAAACAAAAAATTGTTCCCATAATTCAATTATTTTCAGTAGAATTTTAATAGATTTTACTGGAAGAATTCAGTTATTATTTTCACAAATTATTCAAAAATTATTCAAATATTTTGGAAAATGATTTAATTACTCGGAAGGTTTGAGTTAGCTTAAAAAGTGTTAATAAATTTTTCTTAAGAATTCAATTATTTTCATAAAATTTAGAAAATAATCGAATATTGCAAGTGTTGTGTAGTAAAAACGTTTAGGAAACAATTAAATTACTAAAGGATATATGTAAATAAAAATTTTTGAAAATTGAAAACAATTATTTTTAAAGCAAGTTCTAGGTGGATTTTTAATATAAATAAATAATTGAATTCTAGGAAGAATTTCTGAAAAATATTACTTACATTTGATTTTGAGAAGAATTTTAGTTGAAAATTCTAGACATTTTTGAAAAATTCCGAAAAAATTCAAGTAGAAATTGATTGAGTTCTTGAAAAGTTACTGTAGCAACATTAAGTTACAGAAGGCTTCAAATTCAAAAATTTTAATTTTGATTAATTTTAATTTAAAATTGCAAAAATCTTACATTTTTGAAAAGTTTTAGTTATAATTATTTTTAAAGTTAGTTAAATTTCTTTTTTATATTCTTCACTTAAAATGCTTTCAAATTTCTTCGAAAATATATTCTGATAATTATTAAAAATAATTAATTTGGAGTTGAATTTTAGTTAAAAATTCTAGAAATTTGTGAAAAATTACGGAAAAATTCAAATAGAGAATAATTTTAGCTACAAATTTTATAAAGTATGTAATTATTAAATTTTAGAGAAGCCTTTGTAACAGTTTTTAAAAAATTATTAAACTTCTGAATTAGAGGCGTTAATTTAAAAAATAATTTAAGTTTTATTATTAAAATAAATTTCTTCTTTATTTAAAAAATTTTATTACAATTTTAAATAGTGATCCTATTTTTTGAAAGAAAAGTTTAAAAATTTGAATTTTACAAAAATTTATAATTGAAGTTATTTTTTTTTATATAAATAAGAGTAAAGTAAAAGTAAAGAACTAAAAAAAAATCTATAAATCAGGAAAATAGAAAATAAAATTTGTGACAAGTGTAAATAAAAAAAACTAATATTCTCGATCTTTTTTTTGTACTTTGAATCAACTAAAACAAATTTTTTTGCGCCTTGAAATCCATCCAATGCCTAATGATAAGAACCTTATTTGAAAAACTTAATGAAGTTTTTATTTTATCATTTTCAACAGGCCCAGGAGCCACTGACGAGTCCTGGAACAAACGATTACGTTTAATATTTAAAAGGTCTTCGAAAAGGGGCTCAGCAGGCTGAGAAGAGATTTTTACCCCGTGCAATAAAAAAGAAAATGATCGCCTCCAATAAGAAGATCCAAGAAACGAGAAATGGAAATAACAAGAAAGTTTTTTCGAGCGATTATTTTAAGTCTGCCGGAATGTGCGCCTGCCTGCCAACTCAGCTGTGATTATGTTTATTTTTTATACTACGTCCTTTCCTTTTTAATGAACTTGTGCATGTCATCCTTTTTAAGTTTAAAACTACACAACCGCGCAAAAAGACTTTTTTTTCTTCTTGCACAAAAGGAGGAGCCTATTGGCTAAAAAGAAAAAAAACAAACAAAGCTTGGCATCGATAACATTTTAAATATAATATCAATGCCACGCTGTTAGATCAAATTCTAATTTTACAATTCGATTTAATGAAAAGACACTTTTCTTAAATTGTAAATACACTTTTATAGAAAGAGAGAGAGAAAAAATTTTTTACTTCCGTGATAAGTTGAAAAAACTCTGTATATATTAACACACGCTCGTGACGTTATTTAATTTAAATTATTGCTATATTTGTACATAAAGACAGTATTCGTTGAAAGATATGCGATTTTTACGTTTTTTTATCTTTTTTTCGAAATTGTATTAAATTTTACAATTGTAATCCGCCACTCAAAACCGATTAGACGATATTTTAATTTACTTTTATCGTTTTATCAATTTTCGTTGATAATGTAAATCTCGATCGAATTTTCATTTTTGGTCTATTTTAATCCAAAGAATTTAATTTATATGAAATTAATTTAAATCAAGTTTTATTAATGTTTTTAAAAAAGCGATAAATATTGCTGGAAATGTAAAAAAAATTAATTTCTAAGATAATTTTCGTTAAAAATATTTTTTTCGAATTGTTTCTTCACTGTCTTTTGAAATTTAATATTTAAGCTATTATACTTTACAAAATTAAGATAGTATCCTATTTTTAATTTCTTTTATGAGGCAGTATTATAATTGGTGGAAAATTAACATTTAGTATTTTTAATAATGTGTAATTTATTTACTCTTAGAAAAATTAAATTTATTTACTTATTTAATAATTTAATTTATTTACATATTTAATTAGTATTTTATTTACTTTCTAAAGAATTTATTTACGTTCCAAAAAAATTTGTAACTTTTTAAAAGAATAGAAAAAATTGTGCAATATTTATTGAAATTAGAAAAACGCAATTTTACAAGAATATTGTAAATTCTAACGGTTTTGAGTGAAAGAGAATAAAAATGAGGTGTAACTAATATTCAAAGACGAGTTTCTCCTTTTGTGCTTTATACACGAAGCGCACGAGCAGCGCTCCTAGCACGTCCAAACTTTTGAAATTAAAAAAAATAAAAAAAAAGTAAAAAAAATTATACAAAAAAAAGCTGCTCGTGCTTTCATGGTAGATTATTATAATGCCATAAAGAGCTCATATTTAGGAGAATTTTGTTAATTATTGTAATAATAATAATAATAATAATAATAATAATAATAATAATAATTGTAACATGTGACAAATTAATTAGATGTAATTAAGAGCAGCTCAATGACACTAAGTGTGACTGTGCGTCTGTTAAGAGAAAGAAAAAAAATATACACATTTTTTGTTTACAAATGTTTAAACAAAATTATATATAAAATTTTTGTTTTATCTCAACGATTTCTCATCTGTTAAAAAAAAGAAACTTTTCGTCTTGACTCAATATTCGTATGAGTTTTTACGGATAATGATACAAAAAAGAATGCTTACCAAATGGCGAGTTTTAAGTTCTAAAAACTTGAAAATATGAAAATATTAATTTTTAATATAAAATTAATTGCAATTTGAAAATGGAGTAAAATTTTTCTCTCGCAATTTGTTGCATTCTTTTAATATTACATGTCGCTCTAGGGAATGAAGAACAAATTTTTCTTTCGTATGAAAAAAACCTAAAATTAAAAAGCAAGACAAAGTTTTACACGTTGGTGCCATAATTTTCAAAAGATCTACTTTTGTAAATCGAGTCTTGCTTTTTTAATTATTATATATAAACCGTCTTCCGACAGATTTTTTTTTTTAATATTTAGAAAATTTTTAAAGAAGAAAAATTGATTAATATTTAATTTTTAAGGGGACGTTACATTGATATTTTTAGTGACTATATCAAGTATTTTTTTTATTTTTATTTTATTTTCTTATTATTTTTATGTGCATTTTTTACTCCTATCAATTATTACTTTTCTTAAAAAGTTAGTGGATTTTGAAATCAATGGGCAAATTTTGTAAAAAAAATGTATTTTTGTATCTACAAGACAATTGATAGATGAAAAACTTAATTTTTATTATTTTTGGGGTATTTCTTTAAAAAAAATGTTTTTCTACTAAAAACTGATAAATAATACTATTTTTATTAAATTTTATTACATAAAAATTAATTTTCTTTTTTTTTTAATTTCAGATCAAGAATTTTGTAATATTTATTTTATTTTTTACAAATTGAAATTATTATTTTTGAAATAATATCTAAACCTTCATTCATTTTAACTAATATTTACAGTTTGCAATTTAATAATAGTAATAATCAAAATTCCTCCTACTGCAATTTTCTTGTAAAATAAAATACAAAATATATTTTCTAGAAAAAAATTGCAGAATGAAAATTTGAAATGTTTATTAATTTTAATGAATATTGACGGTTAGTTATTTAAAAATAGTAAATGTCAAAATTTCTCATACAGTAATTTTTTGTAGATACAAAAGCACACTTTCTTCAAAAAAATTTCCGAATGAACAATTTTAAAATTCATTTGTTTGTTGTTCTAAGTAATTTCAAATTATAATTTTTTATATAACAATCTTTTTTTTATATTTTAAGTCTAAAAACAATTTAAAAAAAGACAAAATGACTAAAAGGTATTAAAAATGGAAAGTTTTACATACTAATTTTTTATGAACTAAAAATGCTTAAAAAAACGTTTTTTATAATAAAATACTTTTAAAAATACTGAAAATCGAATTTTGTTTATACAAAAACATTTACAACCAAAAAATTGACGAATGAAAATTATATAAATTTTTAGAAAACAAATATTGAAAAAGGTCAAATTATTATCTAAAACCATTTTAATTTCTCACAAAAAATTGTCATAAAAAAATTTGGAGAATAGGTATTTAAAATATTTTCTTGAATAGTTACAAAAAATCGATGTACCCTCAGCTTTTAATCGAAAACTAGGTATTTTTCAAGGGATGAACAACTCTTGAATTATGGTGTACACTTGTATTGAATTACCAATGTGAATTAGCATGAATTACTGAATTATTATTGTAGTAGGTGTACACCAAATTCCTTAGTTGTTTAAGTTTAAGTTTAAGTAATAAGACTCACGGGTAAATAATCTATTTATTATTTATAAATTGTAAAAGAAATTTATAATTTATAATTTATAATTCTGTTTCCTTCAAACATTTACAAATTTGTTCTTCGCTAATTAAAAGAGTGAAAAAGAGATAAATAGAAAGAGAGAGTGTGTATTTCTTAGGTCTGCGGGTATGAAAAAGAGAATTATTATTTAAGCATAGAGGCTCCAGTTGATTTTAATCAAAAAATAAAAAAATAAAAATAAAAAGACAAAAAAAGTAGAGTGTGTGATGAATGATAGTCGCAGATTGTTGCGAGAGTCTTGAAGGTATTGAAACCTCAACATAGCCAATCTATCCGCCAAAATTGTGTCAAACATAATTTCTATGCAACATTACCATTACACACACAAACGTATATATACAAATATATATTATAATAAAATAATTGTATAAATAAAGAAATGAAAAATAATAATCAGTGATTATTTTTCACAAAAATTATTTTATTTTTATTTTATAATTGTTATTACTCATTTTTATAAATTCATTATTATTTTTCTCCTTCTCTAAAGTTAAAATGGAAGTAGTTCGTCGTCAATTTTTTTCACTTTATATCATTTAATTGAAATTTTTTAAATTAATATTTTAATATTCTTTAATTCTAAATATAAATTATATACTTTCTAAAGAGAAGTAGCAAATTTTTTTTTTCACAAAATTGACAATTCTAAAATGAAAAACATTCAGAAAATTAATTTTAAGAATTTAATTAATATAGTAAAACTTTATAGAAATCGAAACAAACTTGTTATGATTTCTTCAGTGCGGAAAATATCGACGAAACTTAACAATTGGACATATTTTTTTGTAAACAGAAAATATATTCGTAAATACTTGGGAATTAGAAGAAATACATCACATTTTTTTTAATAAAAAATATTTGTTATTTTACTCATAACTCCAGTATTCGTTTCATATTATATTTTTTGTCGAGACAATTATATTCGCGATTTAATGAAAAAACTTATTTTATTGTGATCACAAGAGTTTACCCTTAAGTATTTCGTAAGCCATTTTATTTCTAAAATAGGGCATATCTTGTTGCGTGAATGTGATATTTCGCTTGGCGCAAATGAATTCGGCAAACATACACGAAAATACACCGCAATCGCTGCCATTCATTTGATGTGGAATATCTTTAACACTATCGAGTTTCCAATCGCTGGTATCGTATGATTTCTTCTTTTTATCCATACTCTCATCCTCCAAATATTTACGAAGCGCCACAAGACATTTGGGATTTGCACTTCCCATACTGTCGAAATATTTAATTGTCTTGTCTCTAAAGTCTATTATTGACATACACCAATGAATACCAAGATGAATTGGCACAACAACAATTTCTTTGGCGAAAATGTCAATTTTCCTCGTCCATCGTTTCAATGATGAATGACCGGTTGATAATAATTTCGGATAAAAGAATGTATTCATCGCGTGAACTGTAGGGAATTTTTCATTATTGCCACGTTCAATGAGGAGATTCATGTAGAAGTTAATGACTTCGTCATTAAGCCAATTGAGTCCGGCGAGTGTTTGTATATCCTTGCGTGTTATTCTCAAGCCGAAACCTTCGGCAAGAACGTCGTTAGAGGAACGGGGCGCCAGCGCATTTTTCACCTCGTGAAGCATTGCATCGGTGAGTGTTGGCAATGGCTCTTCATCGGGAATTTCTCGATCATCATAAACTTCTTTGCATAATTTTAATGTACGTGCCAATTGTTCGTCGAGTGATAATTCTCGAGTCATGCGATTTGCGTCTGACAGAAGATTCGCTCGGCGTTTTAATTCCTCGGCTTCACGGAGCTGTTGCTTTATTCTTTCGTCATGTCGCTTTGCGATTTGTGGCACCAGGTCCTTTTTCAATACCGATTTCGATGCGAGTGCCTCGCGCAATGTATTTGTTTGCAATACTTTCAGGGGCATTGCGGTTCCTGCGAATTCAGAGAAAAAAATCATTATTAATAAAATGAGACTTCCTTAAAATTAATTTTCTCTCACATATTTTATCATCTTAAGTAGTAAAGATTTTATTTATGGCAATAAATAAAAAATTCGAAAGATCCTTAAAGTTCTGAACGTTCCAATGTTGATGAAATTATTTATTTCTTCTTAAAATTGAATTTATGTGACAATAATTTTGCGTCAGTTATTTAAAAAATTAATTCTAAAATTTCTAAATGTAAAATTAGAACAAAAACAATTTTTCTCCAACAGCCACTTGATTTATCATTATTTATTAAAATAGATTTATTTATTATCTTTTTGAATATTTTCAATTTTAAAATTAATTAATTTATGGAAAATAATTGAATTTTTGTAAAGAAATTTATTAAAAAATTTAAGAATAATTGTATTCTTTCGAAGTATTTTTTTGAATTTTTTTTAAATAATGAAGATTTGTAAATAATTTTAGTTGCAACATTTTAAAACAATTAAATTTTATGAACAATTTTTATCAAGTGTTTAAAATAATAATTGTTCTTAATAATTAAAACTAAACATTTAATTATTGAATTTTATTAAAATTTTTGGAAAATAATTGAATTCCTTCCAAGAATAGTAGTTATATTAAAAGTTTTAACAACAATTGAAGGGTGCGCTAAAAGAAAGCATTAAAATATTAAAATAATCGTTTATTGTTTTGAATATAATAGAATCCCTGTTAAAAATTTTATCATTTATAGAAATAATTTAATTCTTGAGAATAATTTTACTATTTTTAACATGATTTGAATTGTTTCTAAGAATTTATTAGAACTGTGGAACATAAAGGAATTTTTTCAAAAAATTTTATTAAAAATTAGATAAAATTTAACTAAATCCTGCAGTGAAATTTTAATAAACAAGTGACATAAAAAAAATTTCATAGTCAAATTGTGTCATTTTTTTATATTTAAAAAAAATAATTTAATATTTTACAAGAATTTTCTAAAAAATTTGGAAAATAATTAATTTTTGAGATTAAATCACTTTTAGAATTATTTTTTAATAAATACTTAACTAAATATTTCAGTTGCTTCAATCGATTTATGCAAATTTCAGAGAATAATTGAATTTTTTAGTGAAATTTTATTAAAATTGTATTGAAAATAATTTAATTATTGCTATTAGTAAAAATATTTGAATTCTTCCGAAGAAATATCATAAACCAATTGCTTAATTTAATTTTAATATGTTAAGGTAATATTTCAAAAAACGCAAAATTTTAATTTTTTGTGAAAAAGAAAAATATTGATTAATTTTATAAATTTTGATGAAATGTGCACTTTGTATATATCAATCGATTCGTTTTCTTGTAAGGAATGTAATTTTGAGAATAATTTATGAAAATATTAAGAAATAAAAAAGTTATTTAAAAAAATACAAAAAAAATTGTTTTTAATTTTGAAAAAATTGTATAAAAAAAAATTTTGTGGATAAATTTGAAAATCCTTGTGTCAGATTTTAGGAATTAATGACTGCAATAAACCTGCAAAATTTCAGGGCAATCCATTAAAATTTGTTTGAGATAATTTGTTCACAATTTTTTGTGACATACACACATACATCTGGACATTTGCTCAGAATTTAATATACATATATCCTAGATGAAAATGAGTCCATATAACCATGTTTTGAAAAATTGAAAATCGTCACGAATGCAAAGCTTCCTTTTGAGGAAGCAAAAACAAATTAAAATAAAACTTTTTTAATTTTGGTGAAAAAATTCCCAGTTTAGTATAAAATTTCCAGTCATTTCCCGGTTAGTAGACACCCTATTTAAAATAAAATTATTTTCTAGAATTTAATTAAAATTACTTGAAAATTTAATAATATGTGCCGCTGCGTGCAGTTGTTAGGGATAATACCAGCCAGGAAGCAGTGAGAGCATCTGGGCCGTTCAGTTCGACCTGACTGGTATTATCCCTTACAACCACGCGTAGCGGCACATATTGTATCCACGCCCTCAATTTTCAAATATTGTTGACTTGAAATCTTCTGAAACTTAATTTTATATTAAAATATTCAATTAAATATCTTTGAACTTAATTGTTTCAAAAAATTTCTACAACAACACTTACAAACTTTAATTTTCATAATTTTTAATTTAAATTTTTCTCTAAATTAATTATTTTTGATAATTTGCAAAAAAATTTCCTAGAATTTAGTTATTGAAAGGAAATGATTTAATTTTTTATAAAAATTTCGTCTGTAACTCTTTCAAGATCCAATTAATTTCTACAATTTTTAAAAAGTATTATTAAAAAAGTATAAAAAAGTTTACTTAAAATACTACTTAAGATTCATTTACTTTTAATTCAATTTTTCACCTGATTATTTAAAAATTATTCAATTTATTAAATTTACAAAAATCCAATTAATTTCAAAAAATAGACACTTGATTTAAAATGTTTTGAAAAACTGAATTGATCAGAATTTTTTTATTTAATTGTTTCCAAAAATTCCTACTCTAACTCCTTCAAAATGTTATTTAAATTATTTCAGAATTTTTAATTTAAACCTTGCCTATTAAATTAATAATTTTGAATAATTTTTTACAAAGTTTTCCGAGAATGCAATTGTTGTTTTTAAAAATTGTAATAATTTTTAGTAGCTTAGTTTTTATTCCATTTTCAGTTAATAATTCGTCCAACCATTTTTGTTAATAACTTTTGTTTAAATTAATATTAAATGATCTATCAAGTTGCAAATTATTTCTTAGGAATAAATGAATGTTATTAAATTATTAAGGACACTGCATTACTTTTAAAATGATTAAACTATTTTTTTTTTAAATTTGTTATTTAAAATGTATGCGCAGGATGGTTAATATATTTTAGAAAATAAACAATTTTTTTGATTAAATAACTTTAAAAATTATTATACAAAAACGGAAAAAATTAAACATTTACTTTTGTAAACAAAATCGTTTTTTTCTAAATAGAAATTAAAAGAAATAAAAAAATGTAGGTCATCTGAACGTTCAAAACTTTAGTAATATAATTTCAAAATTTTTAAAACCTAAATAGTTTACGCGTCGAAGAATAGTTCGACAGCTAATAATTTAATAAAATTGAAAATAAAATTTTAATGTGATAATGTTTACGAAAAATTCTATTTAATACGAAAACACTTGACCGTGTGTTATTTTTATAACCTTTACGAACATTTTGATTTTGGCTTTAAGTCAAGAAAACCTTTTGACCTACATTTCATTTAGCTCAATGTTAATGATACTAATTTACCTATATTTTCCAAAAAATAATTTTATACGTATTATTTTTAAAAACATAAGGAAGGTCAATGTTAAAGAAAAAGGAATATTCCAGAAAATATCAAATTTTCTTCACAGTCGAATTGCATTGAAAAGAAATTTGTTTTAAATTTAAATTTTAATATTTAAAAATAAAATAAACTCTTTTTCGACAAAAGGTTCATAAGTGTAAAATTTTACTACCTTGTGTTTTATCTTTGCCGATAGCAATTGCAGATTGAACCACCGGCTCCTCTTTTTCGATTTGAATCCTGGAAATATTTGACGGCAAGGAATTTCTACTTCTACCGCCGGAATAATTTCTACCTCTATCACATCTCCATGGTGCGTAGATTTGTTTCTTTTGAGTTGGAATGGATTTTTGCGAGAAATGTGGTTCCTCATTTTTATCGAGTTCAATCACGTCTATGGGAGAAACATGATTTTTAACCGTTGATTCACTTCCTGAAAAATTCCAACGTTGAGGAAGAAAATTCTGCTTACCCCTGCCATATCGCCAGGATGTTGTGTTGATTTGCCTCTTTTGAACTGGAATGGATTTTTGCGAGGTTTGAGACTCATCACTTTTGTCGAGTTCAATCACCTCTATAGAAGAAACATGATTTTTTTCAGGTTCACTGCGCACCAAATTCCTACGTTGAGGAACAAAATTTTGCAACAGCTCACCATACTGTTGTTTCTCCTGAAGACGATGAGTTCTGATCAATGTCGAATTATGTGAATTGGCAACTGCATTATTTGTTTGTCCTCTACCACGACTGCAACCCATTTCGGAATTATTATTACAATAATGATACGAAGATTGGGTTGGTGGATTATTACGATAGGAATTTGCTTTTGAAGCTGGTAGTGAACGACGTTTATTTCTTCGATTATTATTCATTTGGCTGGATGATGATCTTAACGGACTTGAATGAAATTCTGCGATAATTTCCATATCGTCATTCTCGGCATTCTCATTATTTTCATCGTGTTGAACGTTTAGGAATAATTCATTGCCAAATAGTGGATCACCGTAACGAAAGCGTTTATTACTTATTATTTCCTGTTCAAAGGGAAGTGAATCGTTTGCTGCACGTTTTCTTTGGTTTCTATCAGCCCAAGTAAATATGTTACGAATAAAATCAAACACGTTGTTTACCATATTCATCATGACCACCTGACGTGATCATAGGTGCAACTATTTGTTGATTACTCCTTTTCAAATTCACTACTTCCATTCACTAATACTTCGCAGGTTACTCAATTGTCGACGAAAACCTAGAAAATTCAAATATAATAAATTAAAAAAACATTAATAACTTGAATGAACTATTATTTTATTCCTAATTATTAGAAATTGGATTAAAATTTAAGAGAAGTTCATTAATTAGAATTATTGAATAATAATAAAATAATATAATTTTTAGAAGCAAAAAATTCATTTAAAAGTTTAAGAGAGACTTTATATTTTAAAAATAAAATTATAATTACGGCCATTAATATTATTTTCGAAAGAATTTCAATAAAATTCTTTAAAATAATTCAATTATTTTTCAAAAAATATAAAGAAATTTCAATTATTTCAAAAATTCTAAATTATTTATTTAAAAAAATTGAATTATCTTGAAACAATAGAATTAAAAAATTTCAACAATCTGATTTTTCAGATTTAAAAAAAACAATTTGATTTTGATCGCCGGCGGTTCGATTCTTTAACAAATTTAATTACATATTTTCAGTCAAATTTCACAATATTTCTATTAACTCCATAATGTTTTTAAATTTGTTTACATAATATGTTTGAATTGGTGTGTATGTTTGAATTAATAAAACTTTTTTAATTTTGGTGAAAAAATGTCCGGTTTAAGGGCATCCGGGAAAAAATAGTGCAGGGTGTCTACTATTTTCATTCAACGAAATTCCAGGTTATTTCCCGGTTTTTCCGGTTATGGCCTAATTTTTTCCCGGTTTTCTTTTCTCATAAAATTTAAATTTAAATTTGATTTCGAACATAAATAAATAATAATTTTAATTGAAAATTTAGAAAATAATTTTTTCAATTTTGTAAAAATAATCTTGTCTGTTTATAATTATAATTGGAAATTTTCTTTTTCAAGTTTATTACAATTCTATTGATAATAAGGGGCCGTGTACAAATTACGTAAGGCTCTAAGGGGGAAGGGGGATACAGCTACTTCTTACGACTAGCAGAAAAAATGGCGCTAATGTATACAACTATTCTTACGAGGGGGAGGGGGGGGGGTTAAATTTTCGGAAAATTGTCCTTACGTAATTTGTACACAGCCCCTAATTGAATTTCTGCAAAGAATTTTACTATTTACAAAAATAATTGAAATCCTTCCAAAGAATGATATTATTTATGAAAATAATTTAATTCTTGTGAAGAATTTTATTACAATTTAAAAAAAGCAGTGACAATTAATTATTTACTTAATAAGTAATAAACATTAAATTTGCTTAAGAAATGATAAATATCATTTATTTGCACATTCAGAATTTCGAAATTATAAAAATTTAAGAGAAGTTAAATAATTATAACTATTAAATAATAATAGAATAATATAATTTTTAGAAGAAAAAAATTGATTTAAAACTATAAAAAGAACTTTATATTTTAAAAATAAAATCATAATTACGGTCACTAACTTCTCTTGATTATTTTCGAAAAATTTAAATTAAAATTCTTTCAAAGAATTAAATTATCTAAAAATAAGATGTAAAGAAATTTCAATTATTTCAAAAAATTTCAATTATGTATTTGCTTAGAAAAATTAAATTATCTTGCAGCAATGGAATTGAAATATTTAAACAATTTTATTTTTCAGAAAATAAATTAAATTCCCGGTTTTCCCAGATTTCTCGGTTAGTAGACACCCTGATAGTGTTTTCGTGATCGCGCTCTCATTTAAAAAGAAAAGAATATTTTGAGTTGGGAATTTTTGGTAAATATAGATGAATTCTTTGGGACTAGCGACCCTCTCGAAATTTTGCAAAATTTTGATAAATAATAATTTTAAAAAATTGTTTAAACATAGGAAAAATGGGGTTTTTAACAGTTTGGTATCGCGTTCTCATTTTGAGAGGATAAAATATTTCCGGTTCATATTTGGTTCGGTGATAGAAGAAGACTCACTGAGGAGCGGTCCTCTCCGTTTTTGCAATAATTTTGCGAGGAAATTATTTTATTTACGATTGAAAATGAAGTAATTTGAGGTTGGAGACATTTTCGTAGTTCAAGTCGCGGCCACTACCGATAATTGGCGCCACTTGAGAATTGACCACCGACACGTAGATCCACTTGTTTGTGTGCTCGCCGCCATATTGTCCCCCACTTTCGCCAAAAATTCAACTTTTATAATTACGTTTTTCAATATTTATTTCAAAAATTACTTGCAAATTTTTAGAACATTCTTTATAAGCACGAATTCCCCTAATTATCCTAATAAATCAGAACGAGATATCTCTAACTACTGAGAAGTGAGACGAGAGACGGGAAAACACTTTTTGGGGACAATTTTTCCCGGATGCCCTTAATATAAAACTCCTGGTTAAATTAAATTCTGACAAAGTTCTTTGAGAATTTTCCAATCGATTTGTTTAATTGAATTAAACTTTTTCAAAAGAATTAATTCTACAGAATTATTAGTTTAAAAAAATGAAAAGTTAAATTTTCCAGAGATTTTAATTTAAAACCTTTTAGAAATTCAATTATTTCTCAAAATCCACGTTATTATGCTTTTAATATTCGATTATTATTATTATGTAAAATTTAAACTAAAATTCATTTTCAAATCAACTTTTATTAGAAAATTCTACGAGAATAAAATTATTTAAATACACAAAAAATAATTTATTGAATATTTAAATATTTCTTAAAATTGAATTCTTATAAAGAATTTTATCAAGAAATTTTGAAATAATTGGATTATTTTGACAAATTTCAATAAAACTTTTAAGAATAATAATATTTTTCGATTAAGTCGTTTTTCAAATGTATTAAAAATAATTTCAATTTTGTAATGAGCTTTATTTATTTATGAGAATGATTGAATCTTAAAAAAAAAAAAAATTTTATTATTTATAAAAATAATTGAAAATCTGTAAAAATATTATTAGTTATGAAAATAATGGAGTTTTATGAAAAAAATTAAAGTAAATGGTAAATAATTGAATTCCTGTAAAATTTTTATTATGTTTTTATTATTTATAAAAATAACTAGATGTTTGCGTAAAATTTTTATAAAAAATTTTTTTTTTTTTAAAGTAAATGAATTCGTTTGTAGATCCTTATTAAAATCAGTAGATGTTAAAAATCATTGAATAGAGAGAAATTTTTGAAACTAATTGAAATGTAGCCAAGGATTTTATTAAATTTTTAGAAAATAATTGAATTATTTTAAGAAATTTTATTTACATTGTATTAAAAATAATTTAATTTCTATGGCTGATTGAATTAAAAATAATAAAATTCTTATATTATAAACACTTCTAAAAGCTTTATGAAAATTAAATTTTTAAGAGAAATTTTAATGAATAATATTAGATATTAAAAATAATTGAATTTTTTGGAGAAATTTTATTAGAATTTTAGAAAATAATTGAATTTCTGCGAAAAATTTTGTTATTCATGAAGATAATTAATTTTTTTTAAATTTATTCATTTACGGATATAATTGATTTCTTACTAAGCATTTTATTAAAATTTTTTAAAATAATTAAATTCCTCTTAAGTATTTGGTTATTTATGAAAGTAATTGAATTCTTGCGTAGAATTTTATTAAAACTTTTATTTATTTTTTTTTATTTTTTATTATTAACTAAATGTATATTAAAAATGCAACTAATTTCAGAACAATTTGAACTATTAACATTTTTCAAAAACCTAAGTCCTTTAAAATTTCTAATTGAATTCTCGTAAATAATTTTTAACAACAAATTATTAAATAATTGAATTCTTTTGACAATTTTAATAAAATTTTACAAAAATAATTCCCTTTTTCTAGAAATTCGATTAAAATTGTATTAAAATTCTAAATTATTCAATTATTACAACGAAATATAATATATGTGACCTGGTAAGTTAAAAGAGATCTCACGCACATAATTAAGTCTTCAAGAAAAACGTTCTTAAAGTTAACAAGCCGATATTCATGCTTCTTCACATTAAATTTTAAAAAAACTAATCAAGAATCACCGAAAAAGCAATAATGATTTTGTTGACCTTAAGGTCCCTTTTAACTTACCAGGCGACATATATTAAAATTTGTAAATAATAGAATTTCTGTGAAATTTTTATTTCTTATGGAAATAATTGAATGTTTTTAGTAGAATTGTAATAAAATTTTTGAAAATAATTGAAACGCTGTGACTATTTGGCCCGTCAGCGGGCCAAAGTTACTTTTATTATTTGGCCCGTCACCCAACTTCCATACATTTCAAGATGGGCCAAATAAAAAAAGTAGTTTATTTGGCCCGTCAGTGAAAATAGGCATGTGATTTACTAATTAAAAATATTTATTAATTTTTCTTTTGTTGGAGGGGGGTTGATTTTGGGTTCGATACCTTCCAGTACCAAATATAAAGTCAATTTGATCCCGCTTTTGTACAAAAAATAACCAGGAACAAGATTTGGTTTTCTCCAGGAGTCTCTATAAAAAAGATTTTTTTAAGACCCGTTGGAGGGGGGTTAGTTTTGGGTTCGATACCTTCTAGTACCAATTAGAAAGCCCTGAAAAGAGCTGATTGATATATTGGTAGTCTGAAAACTATTAGAAGGCATTGAACCCAAAACTAACCCCCCTCCAACAGGTTTAAAAAAAACCTTTTTTATAGAGACTCCTGGAGAAAACCAAATCTTGTTCCTGGTTATTTTTTGTACAAAACCGGAATCAAATTGACTTTATATTTGGTACTGGAAGGTATCGAACCCAAAATCAACCCCCCTCCAACAAAAGAAAAATTAATATATATTTTTAATTAGTAAATCATATACCTATTTTCACTGACGGGCCAAATAAACTACTTTTTTCATTTGGCCCATCTTGAAATGTATGGAAGTTGGGTGACGGGCCAAATAGACACTTAACTTTCTCGGACTTTTTCCCGAATTCACAAACCTGTGGCAACTCTGATTATTATTCGAAATTAGCTAATATCCCAAGTTCGAATTATTCGAAATGTACCGAATGTTAATATAATTGAAATTAACTTACATGATACTTTTAATCACCACAGTTGGCGATGACCATTAAAAATAATGTACGAATGTCAGAAATATTTGCCGTTCAGTTCACATAAAATTTTTTCAAATTTTAGCGTAAACCTGAAATTTAAAGAATATTTCAATTAATTTTCAGTGGAAATGGTGAAAATACGTTAAATTGCATTTAGAAAATAAGATTATAATTGTCATTACGTTTCCAAATTATTACACAACTACAAATTTTCGTAGTTTTATATAAAATTATCGCAAATTATCAACAAAAAAAACCCTTGTACTTAATTTCCCATTATTGATTTATGTTTATATTGACTTGATTTACAATTTTTTTTTCATTTTTTTTTCAAAAAAGGTCATTAACAAGCATATTTGTCGTATAAACTAACCTAAAAGTTTGGTTTTACATTGTAATATACATTGAAACAAAACAAGTACGAAAAGTGTAAATCTAAGAGCAATGAATTCTCGTAAACACTAGAATAACAATAAAGTGATAAACAAATCTAGAATAGACGTAAAAATCAAATTAGAATGATAATACTTACATTTTTATTGCACGCTAACAGAATGACTTGGGAAACACCCGCCTTCTTCCACGGTTAACCGTTTTTCTTCTTTTTCTTGTTTGCATTCAAAGTAAACTCTTATCTTTATTGATAAAAGATTTACAACTATAGAGGAACACGTATAGGATATTAATTAAATATTTGAAACTGCTGATTTTAACTGATTCCTGATTAACTTTTATTAACTTCGCAATTGAAGTTCGGCAAACAATGAAATTTAAGGTTAGGTTTGACTTTTCTCGGTGCGTTTTGCGTTCGCGCAAGTCACGTGACTAGAAATACCAATTTTCAAATTCAGTTTATAGATTTTTTCTATTAATATTTAAGATATTCAAATAATAAATATTCATAATTATTTATATGATGAAAATAAGAAACTAAAAATTTATTAACTAGTTATTATATCGATTGTTTTCAAAAATTATAGCTAAATTCTATTAATAAAAATTGAATTCTTTTTTTAGAAAATTCAATTATTTTCAAAACAAAATTTTAATTAACTATTTTTTAAATTTTTCTGGAATTATAAAAATTTGAATTCTTATTTTAAAAAATTCAGTTATTTTCAATACAATTTTAATTGAATAATTTTTCGAAATTTTAAAAAATTATAAAAAATTATAAAAAATACATTATCAAAAAACTTATTTGTAAATTTACAAAACAAAAGATTATTAATTTAATAATTAGTTATTAAATTAATTATTTATTTAATTTACAAAACAGCAATTTTTCAACTAGCAATTTGTTTTAATTCTCTAAATTATTTAAAATCCTATTTAAAAATCAAAAATTAGTAAAAAATAAATAAATAATGAATAGAAAACAATGATCATCAAAGGACTATAATTGCACGCGTTAACAGTCTTTTTATGTATACAATCATTAAATATTAAAAAATTCTCACACACAAAATAGAATTAGAAAATTAATATGACACTATGTCATAAAGATGAAATAAATCTCACGATTTATCTTTACATTTTTTTTGTTTAAAAGACCGAAAGCAAAAGCACTATTCGATCTACAGTAAAAAATCACAAATAACAAAATTTATTACAATGATTTCATTTTTGTTCGAGAATAATTTAAGAAAAAAAGAATTATCTTTCTGAAAGTGGAGTCGCAAAAGTACCCTCTTAATTAACATATTATAATTTCCTATGAGTCTTAAACATACGCATTCTCTATTTGCATAAATTAAAATTTCTTATGTTTATTTTTAAATTATTTATAGCAATATTTACAAAGTGTGTCATAGTTTCTCCTTCTGGCAACTTTGCATTCTCTTCAATTTTTTTAATGCGCATTTTGCCGCTGTACATTTTGCAATTCGATAATTTCGTCCAATTCCTTTAAATGAACCTTTACCGAATACGTCGACAATCACCCGAACTCGTCTGCCGTCTGCCAATTTTTCTGGTTTCCCAAACTTTGCCGTTTCTGGTTCCAATTCTAAAAGTTCTCGAATCGGTGATTTAGGAACATTTGTACTGAATTGCTCTGAAAATAACAAGATATTTTTTTAATATCGTTATTATACTTTAGAATTTATACTTAAATTTAAAATTTAAGAATTATAATTAAAGACTAAATAATAGAAAAATAAAGAGGCATAAGAAAATATTTAAAAATTAACTTTACCAATTTCAGATTTCATTATTTTGTAATAAACTCCCCAGACAGCGTCCAGGGACATTCCACTGTCTAGATAAATTGCTCCTGCTAAAGATTCGAAAACATCTCCGAGAGCCTTTGGTACTTCGACGTCTTCCGCTTCTTCACATTCTTCTTCTCCAATTAAATAATACTGCAATTATCGAGTAGAGATTCTATTATTTTTATAAATGCAAAACTAAATAAATGAATAAAAAAAACAATTGTAGGGTTGCCAACAAAATTTATTTTGTTCTTCCCTGATTTCCAGACAGAATTGTAAATTTTACCCAGATCCCTATTAAAAGTATACTTTTAATGAACAAAATCTTCGCCATCTGCAGTTAAGGGACTAAAAATAAAATTAATTACTGTTATTAAATTTCTCTGATAATTTTCAAAATTTCATTAAAATTCTTAAAAAATATTTTTCAAAATTATTTAGAACAGAATTTTAGAAAATTTTAATCATTTCAAATTTTTTTAATAGAATTGTATAAAAGTTGAAATAATCAGATTTCTTAAAGATTTTAGTTCAATTTTTTAAAAATACACTTCAATTTTTCATGAAATTTTATTCAAAAGTTATTAAATTAATAGAATTTTTGTGAAATTAAATTGCAAATAATGAAATTTGTTAGAGATTTTCATATCAAATTTGCTTAAAAAAATTCATCAAATCAAGTATCATCAAGTACGGGAAATTTTCCAGAATGTTTTGATCTGTGGCAACCCTGCAGTATATTTCAATTTAAATATATTTTTGAAAATATAATTTAAAAAAATAAATAACCTCTTCGCTAATGGAATGTCCATTTTCCTCTTGAATTCTAACAAATCTGTCAATCACAACACTCAGTCCTGGAGACAAATGTCGAAAATATTTTTGAAATCCACATCTAACGGCTAAGGAAGCAAAAATTGTGTTATTCACAAGAGCGGATCTTAAATCGGTTAACGCTCCTGGAGAATGTTGTCTCGTGTCTTCGTATAAATGTCTCGTGATCAGATAATCTAGGAAAAAAATTCAGATTCAAATTAGAAAAATGCAAAATTATAATTAAACCAGATAATTAATTTAATTAATTTAATTTACAACCTAATAATAAATTTCATTTATTTAATTTATAACCTAATAATTAATTTGATCAATGTAATTTACCTAATAATTAATTCAATTCATTTAATTCACAATTAGATTAATTAACTAAACTATTAAATTAAATAGGCCAAACTAATAATTAACTAATAATAATAATTAATTAAATTAAAAACATTTAATTAGAAAATAATTAATTAAAATTACCTAAAACAGCATCGCCTAAAAATTCTAATCGCTGATAGCAATCTGTTAATCTATTCGGTTGATAAGAAGCGTGTGTGAAGGCTTGTAGCAAATAACTTCTGTCATAGAATTTATAGCCAATGTTTTCCTCCAAAAAATCATATCCATCGAGCATTTGTTCCAATTCTTGTTCAGGATTTGGCACATATTTCAATAGAGGATTCTGTGGCTCCTCCAATTTACCATAACGAATCTGCAAAAACAAAATTCTCTTCATTTGCTTTTCTTTTGCAAAATTATTAAATATGAATTTGCATTAACCACTTCACTGGCAGGGCGTTCCAAATGGCGTTCCACGCGCCGAGGCCCAGACTGGCAAAAACATATACGTATAATATTACCATTCATAATAATAAATAATAGTTATTTATATATGTTATATTTATATATATTATTAATAATTATATTATTATATTATAATATTGTAATATAAATATCTTTTTTTAATAAAAATACAAGTTTTATAGTGTAAAAATTGAAAAAAAGTGGAACGCCATTTGTTGAAAATTATTAAAAATAGCCGATTTAAACGTTCGGAAAAACATTGAAAATCACAAAAACTAAAATTTTTGTTGTGTTAATCTTGTTCCCTGATGTCTAAATTATAGAAATATTGCTTTACAATAGTTAAATGTGGTGTACACTCTTTAAAAAAAAGTGTTTTTTAGGAACGCCATTTCGGTGTTTTTGCCAGTCTGGGCCTCGGCGCGTGGAACGCCATTTGGAACGCCCTGCCAGTGAAGTAGTTAATATTAAATATTTATCTAACTAGCAAATGATGAATTTATTACTATTCAAAATTTTTAATAAAATTTCCCGAAAGAATATAATTATTTTTAAAAATATTATTTAAAATCAATTATTTTCAAGAGTTTTAATAAAAATTTAATTATTTTTATAGATTGTAAAATTCTTAGCAAAAATTCAATTATTTTTGTAAATAATATTTAAAAATTTAATTATTTTCAATTGGTAAAAATTATTAAAGAAACAATCCCTTTATCTCCAAGATAATTGAAATAAATTTTTTAACATAGAATTTATAAAAACTAAAATTTTTTTTAGTATAAGTTTTGTAAGATGATAAAATTTTAAAAAGAATAAGACCTTTTAGAAGACATTGGGCTGTATTTTATTTAGAAATTTATATGAATTGGCATTTTCAATGTTTTACAAAAATTTGAATAATTTCTAATGTAATAAACGTTTTTTAATTATCTTGAGCTTATTTTTAAGGTCAATTTCTATAGAATAAGAATTACTTATAAATATTTTTTATTTAACTGAAATAATAATTGTTTGTATTTATCCTATCTGATCCTATCTGAATTTTTGAAAATAATTGAATTTTCTTATGGAATTTTATTAAAAATTTGTAAAAATAATTGAATTTATATTTAAATTCTTAAAAATAATCGAGTTTAATTAATATTTTAAAAAATTCTTTTGAGTATTCTTTTGAGAAATTTTTGAATAATAATAAACAAGATTACTTAATATTATGTACCTGCTTAATAAGTGAATTCTTTAAATTGAAAGAAATTGAAGATATACATTTTTTTAATTTACAAAATAATAATAAAGGAAGTACCGCGTTTCGCGCGATGGTATTCGTTTCATTTGCTAGTTTAATATAATTAATTACCTATATTTTAATATTAATAAAAATGTTAAACAATAAGCAAAATATATTTATTTGTTCACTGAAATAAATCCAACAGTCAGAAATCAAATGACTGAAATTAAAGAAATAGGAAAAGAAGAGTTGAATAAAAAATGTATATTATATAAATAAATAAATAAATAAATAAATAAATAAAAGTTAAGAAGTTAAAAAATAAGAAAAAATATTACTAAAAATCCACCTGTTTCCAGACAATTTGCCCACTGTCGTTCGTTTCCTGAACGTAAGGCGTACTTCCAGGAGGTCTTTCCACGGGCTCGACATCTTGAACAATAGAAACTTTCTCAGTGGGCAAAACGTGAATTCCCAACCATGCCATGAACAAAAGTGCGCCTCTCGGTCCACAAGCAATCAAATAAGCACCAATCAAAGCCTCAACACAATCGGCAATACTCTTATCCGGAATACTGTGTTGAGTAATTAAATTATACGGAATAAAACAACGTAAATTATCCAATTCACTGGCTGGCTCAATTTCATTACGATCCAATTCATTTTTCATTATTTCCAATTTATGCTCCGTTTCACGAACAAGTTGATTTATTTCCATTGGATTGACAGCTTGCAATGTCGGCATATCGGCCTGATTCCACAAAGTTGACGGCACACCCGATTCAATTAAAGCCTGTTCCAGTTCCTTCGGCACATAATAACACGGTGGCAGCCAATTGTCATGCGGCTCAAATTTCGTCGCTATCATACTCTCGCCCAACATTTTCTGTCTTCCAAGTCGATAGAGATTTAAATTACTTACTTGCTTCGAACGCAAATGACTCAATTTCCCCTCATGAATATTATCATATGTACAATATAAATATGTTGTTATTGCATATTTCAGAAAAGAATCGCCAATCGTCTCGAGTCTCTCCAAATTAATTCCATCGTTTGCATTCGACATTGTAAGCGCTTGGAGAATTAGACTTGGACTCGGTCCTGAATGTCCATCTAATACCGGTTGATAATCAAAGCTAAATAAACTTTTATTTATTTTCAAATGTTCAATTTTTGGAGATTCTTTTCTTTCTCCATTGCCAGTGAATTTTCCAATTGATAAATGTTCTTTGAATTTTAAGGCTATTTTCTCCATGTAATTACTCCATTTTGTGGGTGTATTTTCCTCGACGCGAACGTCGGGAGAATGTTTTCGCGTTATGGAAATTTCTCTATCGTACGAAATAAAAGAACCATTTTTGAGGATTTCCTCCTCTCGCACTTTTGCAAATTCAAAATGGGCTGTTCTGTGTTTCTCTAAATTCTCATCATTGTCCTCGGAGTCACTCTCGAAAATCCAGGAATTCTCACTGGAATTCTTCTCGCTCTCGAGAAGTTGAATTATTTTCTTATTAATTTCTCGCTTTGATATTTGTTTTTCGTCCTCGACGGCCTCGGCAATGTTTTCGCCCATGTAGGCAATTTTTAATCCTCTACCACCCTCATCGTTACTGTCGTCGGAAAAGTCGCCGAAACCGTCGCTGTAAGTCTCGTCGGAATCGTATGCATCGTCGGATTCATAAGTCGGCGAACCGTAACGAACGTCGTTCCAATTGAAATTCTCCTCTAGAGCCGTGACGTCGAGGGGAAAAGCTTCCTTTGAATTGAAGTCCATCGATAGTATTGCCATATCGTTGGACCATGTTCCAATTTCCAATTCGTTCTCGTTACAAGTGAAAGGATCCTTTTCTTCTTGGGGAATTTCCTTAAATTTTTTTATTGGTTTTGTTTCTAGTTTTGGAAGTTTTTCGATTTTTTGTATTATATTATTCGAAACGGAATTCAATTGATTTTTCATTTTTGACTCATTTGCTTTATTTAGTTCTTTGGATTTACTCAAGACATCCGCGAGACTCCAGCCAAAGTCCAACGGTTCCCATTTGAAATCTAGAGAAAAATGACGGATATTAATAATAATATTAAGTTAATACTTTTATTTACAAACTTGATATAAATTGACATTTATAATCAGAAATTCAGACTTAACACTTAATAATTAATTGAGTCTCGTTTCGTTCGTCACAGAGTATAGACGTGTTTTTGTTTGCTTAATCGTTTGTTTGCAAAGTTGTGATTTTGTGTCATTGCTGTATATTTATGGTGATCAGTTTCTTGACTATTTATTCATTTCATGATGGATGTTAACTTAGAAGATGCAATTAAACAATTATCCGCGGATGTGAAGGAGCTTATGACCTCACAAAAGCTTTTAAGGGAAGATTTGGCTAAATCTTGTGGCATTTCTTCTAAGATAGCAGAAAAGTTGTCATCTATCAATACGGATGTGTCTTCGATGAAAGCAGAGTTTGACTTTATTAAGCGACAAGACAGAACAAAAAACATCCTTATATTTAATTTTGATGAAATGGAAGAGGATGTATGGGATTTGTTTCGTGGTGTTTCTGCACTATTTAAAAAGGTGGATTTGGAAATACCTGATGTCGCGTTACTTGAGGTTTATAGACTTGGCAAGGTCAAGGGTAAGAGACCTGTAATGATGAAAATTACTCATTTTCGGAAATTGAATGTCTCTATTGCTAATGACCGTTCGTCGCAAGAGAGGGAAAGAAGAAGGGATTTGGCAATCAAGGCACAGACACTTAGAAACTTGGGTAAAGATGTGTTGATTAAGAATACACATTTGATTGTCGATGATAATATCATTGAGTACGAGAAATTGAATTGAATTGCTTATATGGAGTCTCTTAATAAAGGAAGTAATAAGCAGCTGAATTCTATTCAGGATTTGTCGTCTCAAATATCTGCAGAACCCACTGAAAGCAAGAAGAAGAGTCGTCCTAAGAAAAATGACACTAAAACTGTCACGGGAAATAATCTTCTCGACAAATTTTTAAAGAGAGAGCCCCCCCCTTCAAGTCCTAGGAGAAGTTCCCGAAATATGGATACTGAAATGGAATAGCGTTCCCCTCTCCCCAAATCATATCGGCAGCTTTCTCCTTACATTTCCCCTTCTGGTTCGTCGACATGTGTCTCTAATAGTAATTCCAGAGTTATATTCTGGAATGTACATGGCATTTCCAATCTACGAGACTTGTCGGGTTTATTTTCGGATGAGGACATAATTTGTTTATGTGAAACATGGGTGTATTCTCCGAGAGAATACTTACCTCGTTTTTCTAGTGACATGATTGTTTTCTTTTCGAATGCTATAAAGGATGCAACTAGAGGTAGGGCAAAAGGTGGACTCTTGGTGATTTTAAATAAACATAAATTTAAAGCGTCTTCTGTTCTTGTGTCCCATGAGTTTATTATTCTGAATATTTATAGAAGTAATTTTAATTTCATTTTGTGTGTAATATATCTTGCTCCATCTATTATATTATCTCAGTTTTTGGAGGAATTTGAAGTGATAATCACAAAATTGCAAGATAAATTTGTTGACGTCCCAATTTTCATAGTGGGTGACTTTAATTGCAGAATTGCAAACTTGAACTGCATTGACTCCAAGTATTTTATTCATAATGACTACTTATCTCATAATAGAACGAGTTTGGATTTGTTCCTGAATAGAAAAGGTAAACAACTTGTGTCTTTCATGGAGAGTAACGGTTTTATTGTCTGCAATGGTAGATCTTTAAGTGATAACCCGGCTAATTTTACGTTCAGAGGTCCATTAGGCAGCAGCGTAATTGATCTGTTTTGGTGCAATATGAATGCAGTTTCCTGTGTTTCGGACTTCAAAGTTATGACCCTAGATACTCTATCCGACCATTACCCTATTGTTACGTTCCTTTTCTTAGACACTGATTTAGGGTTAAGTTAGGTAATTTCGAGATTAATGTAGAGTCACATTACCGATTTGAAATGAAAAATTACAAAAATCTGTTATCTACTAAAAAACAAATGTATAATGATAAGATGCTGAATGGTTTGGCTGGGGCAAAAAGCTCCGCTGATTTTTGGTCAATTATTAATAAGTGCAGAATTAGAAAACAATCGCGTTTCGCAGTCTGTATATATGAATGGCAAAATTATCTTAAGGTCGCTTTTTCCAAGATAGATAAGCAGGAGATTTTTTTTAATGACATTGTACACCCTTTATTGGATTCTGACATTACACTGGATGAGGTTATGTGCAGTATTAGGAAATGTAAAATTGGCAAGGCAGCAGGTAGGGATAAAATTGATTATAGCTTTTTACAATACCTTCCAGAGAATTGGTATTTATATTTGGAGCATATGTTTAATGTAATTATGCATAGTGAGAGAGTTCCAGATGATTGGGGGAAGTTGATGTTTTGTATGTTATATAAAAAAGGAAATCCGAATGATTCGAGTGCCTACCGACCAATTTCTCTGGTCCATTGTATTGCTAAGGTGTTCTCACAGATATTTGCAAGCAGAATTAATTCTTGAATCGAGGAATGTAACTTAATCCCAGAATTTCGGGCTGGTTTTAGGAGGGGGAGAGGCTGTGTGGACAATCTCTTTACCCTACAGACAACGATTCAGATACACTTGAGGCACCCGAATAGTGCTGTTTTTGCAATCTTTGTTGATTTCAAAAGCACATTTCCTTCGGTGTCTCATAAGTTGTTATGGAAAAAATTGTATAATGTGGGATTGAGTACAAAATTAATTAGAATAATTAAACATTTCTATAAGAGCGCCTTCGCAATGGTGAAAAACGGAAGACATCGAGGTCACCCAGGGGGTACTTCAGGGTGAGATGCTGAGTCCCATTTTGTTCTCAATTTTCATCCATGATCTTGAAATATTTCTTCCCGAACTGGGATACAGGGGCGTTTCTATAACAAGTTCATGTGAGATTCCAGTGTTAGCTTACGCGGATGATCTTGTATTGCTGTCTGACACCCCTGCAGAGCTGGTTAGAAAACTTATGGCTTTGGAGAAGTATTGTACGAAAAATAATTTATCTGTTAACATTGATAAGACGAAAATAGTAATTTTTAATAAGGGTAATAATTCTACAGTAAATAACTTTAAAAGTTTTAAATATGGGGACAGTACCCTACTGAAAATCCACGTGCAATATCTTGTACAGAAAATTGTACAAGATCTTGTACAGGAAACTATACCATTTGTGTCAATGAACCTGTACCAATTTCAGCATAAGAAATTGAAACAAGTTATTGTACAAGATCTTGTACAAAAACTTGCACAAGTATTTTTTTTCGATTTCGAACAATAAGTTTCATGTACAATTTCTTGTACGAGATCCTGTAGAAGAATGTGTACATGCACAAGATCCTGTACAAGTTCTTGTGCAGATAGTATTTTTTTTATTTTTTATTAATTTTTTTATTTATACAAAATATAAGAAAATTTTTAACATTGTTGTTAGAGACTTTTTGCATTTACGATTTAAAAACAACTGCGCAGCTGTAGAAGCCATAGAAAACTACTGCGCAGCCATTAAAGTTTTTAATTACTTTTAACATGTACAGGTGCAAGTTTTTGTACAAGATCTTGTTTCAATTTCTTATGCTGAAATGGTACAGGTTCATTGACAAAAATGGTACAGTTTCTTGTACAACCCTGTAAAAAAAAGTATTGAGAGGTACAGATTCCGCATTGCGAGTGCCTACCCTTCAATGCGGTATTCGCGAAATAGCGCATTGGGTGTCGTGGTGAATGCGGTGTTCAATGGGTCCCAATGCGGTGCAAGTTTTAAGCTTAAAAAAAAGAAAATACTTGGCAGGAATAAATAATGAATGGCAGTAGAGAAAAATTCTAGGTTAAAGGAATGAGAAAATACTAATAGTGAGTGTAAAATTTAAACTTTAAGAGAAAAAGGTAAGTTAAACTGTCAAATATGAGTCCAATGCGGCATAGGCTGCTTTCAATGCGCCACAGCAAAAGAACTTTGACTGGTTTGTATGATGTGAAATAGGTAAACAAACATTTTCTAACACATTTGTCTCCGAACACAGGCACTTTTTACTAAATCTGTCAACGTACAATTGTTCAGCATCTTCTAAATTACAATAATCGAAAATATTGTTTAGATTCATGCAGAAACGCGGTTATAAAATAAAAAATTGGAAAGTAATGCAATGCAAATCGTATGTCAGCTGGGCCACTGTGTTCACTCGATACGCTCTGCATGCTTCTGCCCTCTACTGGCGACTTGCACTATGAACCGATTGTGTAATGCATTGAAAGCAGCCTAGGCCGCATTGGACTCATGTTTGATAGTTCAACTTACATTTTTCTCCTAAAGTTTAAATTTTACACTCACTATTAGTATTTTCTCATTCCTTTAACCTAGCATTTTCCTCTACTGCCATTCATTATTTATTCCTGTCAAGTATTTTCTTTTTTTTAAGCTTAAAACTTGCACCGCATTGAGACCCCTTGAATACCGCATTCACCATGACACCCAATGCGCTATTTCGCGAATACCGCATTGAAGGGTAGGCACTCGCAATGCGGAATCTGTACCTCTCAATACTTTTTTTTTACAGGGAAGATATTGTACAATTTCCTGTACAAGATATTGCACGGGGATTTTCAGTAGGGTAAAATTCAGGTTGTTTCTCAATACGAGTACCTCTGTGTTGTGTTTTTAAACCATTGCTCTTTTTCATACACAGCTCATAAGGCTATTAGTTCTGCGAAACTAGCGGTGGGAGCGACCTTAAAAACGATAAATGTATCAGGAGCTGACTCTTGGGCGACATACGCTTAACTACTTAATAGTCTTGTGATTAGTGTTTTCTTTTACGGAATATTTATCTGGGGTCTCAACTTCTTGGATGCTATCGAAAGGGTTCAACTGTCTTTTCTTAAAGGCCTCCTATTTCTCCCTCAGAATTCCCCAAACTACGCGGTTCGATTGGAAGCTGGAAGTCCGTCGCTATTGTATTTTGTGATGAGGAACGTTTTGTCCTGGATCACTAAAGTGTTCAATATGGAGAATACGAGATATCCTAAACGTTGCTTGCTTCGTTTGATCGAGCTATCCAGAGATGGGAAATTATGGAGTAGGGGGGATTGGTTTAATGATTTATGGCGAATTTGGGAAAGACAGGGGATAACCTCCACTTTGAATATTGGTCCGGATTTGCAAGTGATAGTCAACAATGCTGATTCTATTTTGAATGAATTGGGGAAAGCTTTAATCCTGAAAGATCTTTCGGATAGGGAAAGTAGTAAAAGCCTTCAAATATGGCCACATTTAGTGTTGCATAATGGACCTCAGCCCTATCTTTACAAAAGGTTACCACTAAGATTCAAAAGAACAGTTGGCCAAATTAGATTGTTGAATAATCACACTGTATCAATCTGGACCAATGGGGTTAAATTTAGTCTTCCAAGGGGTGAGCATTGTATGTTTTGTGATGAGGAAGAGCAGAACTTTCACCATTTTTTTAAAAGAGTATCCCTTTTTCACATATATTAGAATTGAAATTATCCGGGATTAATAGCGTATAAAACTCAGGAGTCACTTTGGAAGGGTATTCTCTGTTCTTGTGAAGTGAGAGAGTTAAAGAGATTTTATAATTTTTTGTATGAAATGTTTAAAGTTAGGTCAACGAGAGTAACCTCTTAGATTTGTACATTGTGAGACGGGGAGTGATTTTATAATTTTAGTACTGGGAATTATGTTTGCGTATAATTTTGGTTAAGATCTTTCTTGTAATTTTTAATGTATTTTATTGATTGGCCCGTTGGCAAATAAACTGATTATTAATAATTAATTTTAAAAAAGTGTCTTTCAAAACGAAAAAAAGACAGTAAAAAATAGCTATCGAAAAATAAAACTTGACGCCAAAAAAACTCGTTTTTGACACTTCACAAAACTGGCAAAAATTCCAATTCTATATTTTATTTTCCTATAACATTTTCCTAATTTTCATCAAAAATATTTACTTCCTTCATATCCTGCTCATAAATTAAATTCCTCAAACGAATTTTATTATTCATGAAAGAATTGAAATATTTATAAAAATAATTGAATTCTTACGAAGATTTTTACAAAAAAATATTAAATAATTTAATTTTGTTTAGAAAAGTTTTTTAAAATAATTAAATTTTACAAAGAATTCTATTAACATTTTTGACAATAATTAAATGTCTTAAAATAATTGAATTTTGCAAAGAATTTTATTAAACTGCCATAAAATAATCATTGAATTTTCCGGAATAATTTTATTATTTATGTACATAATTGTATTTTTGTAAATAATTTGATTAAAATCTAAATAAAAAATTGAATTATTAAATAAAATATGAAAAACGTTTTTTAATATTAATTAAATTAATTTTTTTGAAATTAATAACGATCTATGGCACATTTAAAAATGCTTACAATTTTCAACTTTTAATTGCCATAAATCGTTATTGCAACCACAATATCTTAAGAAAACTAATAAATTATTTTCTCTATTTATTTAATTATTCGATTTCATTCATTTAGGCTCAAATTTCAATAATACGTGCACATATTTTCATTTTAATTGCATTCATATCAAAATGTGCCATAGATCGTTATTCCGTGGAGGTCTTCAATTAGTATAAAGAAGAAATAAAATTTTTCAAAAGTCTATATCCTACTATTTTTGGGGTCGCTCTTTCGAATGGCGTGGTCAAAATTTTCAAAAAATGATATTAAACCCTTCTTTTTTTCAAAAATACTTTAAAATGTCAAGTTTTTTGAATGCAATTTTTTTTAAAAGAATTTTTTTCAAATTTGCTCAAATCTGATTGAAACTTTTTACTCGGAGGTTTTTTAGGTCGCTGATTACAAATATGAAGTCAGATTTAAAAAATTAAAAATGACGGATTAAAAATGACATCTTAATTTTCCAAAATTACTGAGATTTGCATGAAATTTGTCACTCTGGGGTTTTCGGGGTCGCTGATTTTGAATATGAAATCGCCTTTAGCCTTTAAATAATTAAAATTGTCCGATTCTCACCACGACGAGGTAGGCGATATAGAGAATTATTTTTTTTTTACTTTTTCAGTGATTTTTAATTTTTACATTCTCATCACATGAGAAAGTATTAGTTTTGGTCGAAAATTGACTTTCGCTAATTTCATGAAATCTCGACGTTTTGGGGTCCCCTGAGTCCGAAAAACATGGTCTAGAAAAAGTTTTATTTTATTTGTTGTAATTTTTAGTTAATGCAAAAATAATTAAAATTTTTAAAAACGTTTAAAATTTTGATTGGTTTGGTTGTAAACTACTGACTTTAATAAATTTTTAAATATTTAGAAAATCAATGAAATTTTTTAATACATTTGGTCTGGTCGGACCCCGTTATTATTCATTATTTTATTAGTTTATATAGTTTTTTGTTCCACAGACTTACTTTTTTTAGTATACTGTAATTTCGTCATATTTTTTTGTAAAAGAAGTTCGATGTTTATTGCAGACGTATATGTAAAATATTTTATATATGTGGACGTCCACATGAAAAGGGCCCATTTTGTCAGTTCTAGTTTTCGAGTTATTTGCAATTTAATACTTTTTTGAGAAAAACCTTAATTTTTTTTATTTTTTATTATCAATCTACATGTTTTGACAAGTCAAATCATTAGGTTTTCATTAATTTATCGTTAATTTAAGTGTTTAACTTTATTGGTTCTTTAGAAAAAGAAAAGGGCCCATCTTGTCGGTCCTTTGCAAAAATATTCCGTATTTTTGAAATGGAAGGTCAAAAAAATTAAATCCTCTTTATTTGTCATCTTTTAAGTACCCTGAACTCAAAACAATTATTATGTGAATAATTTCCGAGAAGAACCAGAGATATTAATGTTAGAGTCATTGATTACGTAGTCGTAGATGTAAAAAATGTGGATATTTCGTCAAAATTTCATAATAAAACCTGTTAACAATTTTTTAATAAGTTTAATTTCTATTCTTTATCTATAAATGACACAATAAAATTGTGCCCAATCATTAATCTTGTACAAAAATGGTTTATTAATAAGAAAATCGCCTTTTTAGAAAAGGGCCCATTTTGTCGGTTTTTCGTATTTTCAAACAGAAACGGGGGGTGGGGTGGTTTTAAAAATTTTAAATCTATTGGTTTTTCGTCTTTATGGTGCCCTGGACTGACAACAATTATTATCTGAATAACTTTCCAGAAGAATCAGAGATATTGATGTTAGAGTCTTTGATTACGTAGTCGTAGAAGTGAAAATTTCGATATTTCGGCAAATTATTCATAATAGAGACTTTTAAAAAATTTAAAATAATTTTAATTTTTATTCTTTATCTTCAAATGACAGAATAAAATTGTTCCCAATCATAAACCTTGTAAAAAAATGGTTTATTAATAAGAAAATCGTCTTTTTTAGAAAAGGGCCCATTTTGTCGGTTTTATGTATTTTCAAAATTAAGGGAGGGGGGGTGGTTTTAAAAATTTGAAACCTATTGGTTTTTCATCTCTAAGGTGCCCTGGACTGAAAACAATTATTATCTGAATAACTTCCCAGAAGAACTGGAGATATCACAATCTTTAATTCCGTTTTTCTCGAAATGAGGTATTTGTTACTATAAACTTTAAAATTCTGTAACTCATCGAATTTTTGACCAAAAAAGTTGTATGACCACTCAAAATTTTCGTAATTTTGCAAGGAATTCGCCCATATAGATAAGTCCAATAGTGCCAAAATGGGCCCTTTTCATGTGGACGTCGACATATATTCTGGTTTCGTTTCTTTCGCCTTTGCAGTATCATTCGAATGACAAGTCTGTTACTGATGAATACGTTTTATATCTACAGCACCTGAATTTCAGTTTACTGTGTTCTAGAGTATAACAAGATTTGAGTCTAGATGTTTATTTCATAGACATTTTGCTTCCTCTTTATTAGGATCGTCAAAAAAAATTTGCTTCCTTCTGGTGTTTTCATAATTTTTGTTAAACGTAAAAATCAATTCCTCTTTATGTTCATCTAAAAAATTTGCTTCCTCCTGCGAGGAAACTTTTTATTAAAAACAATTATCCAAACAAGGAAATACTGCAAAACATGCATGTTATATTACTGTGACAATTGCTTTAAAAAAGCGCATAATACAAATTAATTGTTTTTAATAAAAAGTTGAAAGAAGTAAATTATAAAATTGAAAAAACAAAAAAAATACCAAAAAAATCAGCCCGCGCTCCGCGCGGACACATTCTATTCGGCGCTTCGCGCAGTGGGCTCGCAAGTTTCAGCGCGCCTCGGGGCGCGCGAATATCGGTCTTCGCGCTCCGTGTGTTGTTGCGCGCTTCGTTCGCGTTGTGTTCTTCGACTGTTGTTCATTATATGAATTCTTATTCCTGTTTCAAATTAAATGTTTCAAAAAACATTTCTTTTTCTTAAAGTTACTACGACTTTAAGGATTTTATTCTCATCACATGTTTTTGGTTATGATTGCGAGATTAAGTAGACTTAAATGTATATTTTTGGTGTCTATGAGTAAAATTGTGAAATTATATTTAATTACTAACTCTTTTAGCAGAAACATGATTTGCTGAAGAAGTTATAATATTCTAAAAGTATTAGAATTTAGAAGAGACTAATGAATACACTTCTTATGAATTAAATTGCAATATGGGGGGAGGGTGTGAACACAAATAAATCACATTATTGTTTACAAAATTGTTATTAACAATGTGTAATTTTTAAATTAACAATTATACAAATATTTTTATTTAAAAGAATGAACAATTTCGTGTAATCAGTGTGTGTTTAATTAATTTACTGTGAAAGCTTTTTGAGATATTCATTGTTTTTATGATATAAAACAAATATGAAACAATTAATAACTAATATGCCGTATACAATAAAATAATAAAACATACAATGATTACAAAAAAATGTTCTCACTTCTAAATAAAAACAATTGCAGGATTGTAAATTAAAAAAACTTCGCAGGAGGAAGCAAATTTTTTAGATGAACATAAAGAGGAATTGATTTTTACGTTTAACAAAAATTATGAAAACACCAGAAGGAAGCAAATTTTTTTTGACGATCCTAATAAAGAGGAAGCAAAATGTCTATAAAATAAACATCTAGACTCAAATCTTGTTATACTCTAGAACACAGTAAACTGAAATTCAGGTGCTGTAGATATAAAACGTATTCGAAGAAAAAACGGTGTTAACCTTTGTGTAATATTCACGTCTAAATTTTGCGGCGAGAAAATCTCTCGCTATACTCTTAATCTGTGTTAAAATTAATCAAAATTTCACTGCATTTTATTTCTGACCGCCTTTTTAACATTTATACTATAAAAGTTTTAATATTACTACCCGAGATAAGCAGTCTTTTGAATTAAATTCGAATTCTGAGTCAACCACGCCGTCCCTTGTGACGCCATTAATGGATTCCAACTATAGATACAAAACATAACCAAGATAAGGAATATCATCTCCACGTGCTATAATCAAAAACCAAACAAATACCGGTTCATTTATTTCTTTGGAAGTTCATCTGTTTCTCCAAAAGTATATCTACAAGCAACAATAATTACACCATTGATCTTCACAAATTTCTTGCATGCGCTTGCATCCTTTTGACCTCTCGCTTCCTTTCAGAATTCAAGTAAGGTAAAACAAAATCTGACTATTTATCTCAAATTCTATTACAAAACGTAGATTGTGGTACGTATTATTTTTTTCTAATAAATGCCTCAAGTCTTATTGAGCCGTGTTTAATCGTATTTATCATTTGTTTGTTCTAATTATATATATCATTTGTCTATCTATTTTTCTTCCTCATGAATAAATAGATTTCCTGTAAGATTTACCGGAGAGGGAATAATATAATAAAATAAATAAAATATAAAAAGGAAAAAAAAATAATTCTTTGGAAATTCTGAAAAATTAAAATTAAATAATAGAGATAAAATAAAGTCAATACAACCTAACCTAAAAGTAAAGAAGGAAGGGAAAAGAGAATAATAACAATAATAAATGGTTGAGAGGAGGGAAGAGAGAAAAACGAATTCTTTTTTTTCCCCTTTTACTCATGTATGGGAGTTTAAATTATATACTGACTTGATAAGAGGTCAGGGAATAGAGGAAAATATATATAAAAAAATAAATAAAATAACAATAAATTTTAATCTAAATTCAAAGAGATAAATAATCATAACTGATTATATTTATAACATTAAATAATCCAATTCAATTATAACATGTCAAGCAGTCCTAATCTTTCTCCAATACATTCCGCAGTGATCGCTGGGAATGTTCCACATGCAACGTCTTCGACATCTACTTCGTTACATTCAAGCTCAAACCTTACAACCATCCAGAACCTTAGTGCCTCCACCCCAGGAAAACAGTTGCAATCCACAGTTAAAAAGAGGGATGTACAACAAACCAGTTGGTCCGATAAATCAAAAAATGTCTCTTCAATGCAAAATTGCTTTAAACGGGTACGCGAATCGAAGTCTCAACTGGGTTCTCAGGGTGAGTTAATTTCTAACGATCACAAAACAAAGGATTCACATCTCAACAAAACCTTTTCTCACGATCCAACCTTAGCAAACAAACTAGTTCACAATGACCATATATGGCAACCTTTCCCAACCCTTTCTTTATCAAATCTAAGATACAACCAATCCATGACACAACCATTCATCGTGATACTCCAATTTGATTCCAACCAAGATCCATCAGTCAACATCGGTCGTTGCAACCCAATTGCTCTTGCGAAAAAAATAAGAGCAATCACTCCCGGGCCTTTAACGATTTCTGCAAATGGTCAGAACAGCATTAAAATAACTTGTGCTGTCTTTACTGATGCGAATAAAATTTTGGACCACTACAATCTTGGAAATCTACCATATTCTGCTTTTCCTCCAATATCTCTATTCTATAAAAAGGGTTTTATAAAAAACATTGACACCAATATTAAACTCTCCGAAATTTATGAAAATATGGACGCTCTTTTCAAACTGCTAATCCTCTCCCTTAAAAGAAGAGTCTATCAAGACAATGTCCCTACTGACATCGTTGAAATCTCTTTTAACTCTCCTACCATTCCCAAACTAATTAATACTTTCAACTATCTCTTTTCTGTCACTCCGATGATTCCACCCCCCAGGAGGTGTCATTATTGACAGCGTTTTCGCCATACAGCAGACCAATGTCGTTCTGCACACCCAGTCTGTGAATTTTGCTCCCAACATCACATAACAAATAAATGTCCCAACCGTCTTTTAAGACCCAAATGCAACAACTGTCGAGAACCACATATGGCATCCTCACATGAATGTCCACGCTTTAAATTTGAGTTTGAGTTATCAAAAATATGCTACATTCAAAACCTTGGTCATCAGGAAGGCATTAACATATTAAATTCAAGAGGAATCATTTCCCCAAATTCTTCACATAATTCCTCAACATCAAAAAATGCATCATCCCCAGATCCTCTCCCTATTCTTCACCTTATGCTTCCCCCTCCTACTAACACTATTTTTCCTGCTTCGTCTTCTTCCTTTTCTCAACCTCCCCCCCTCCTACAAATAAACCCCTCCCAACTTCAACCCCTAATCAACCGACAGATGAATCCTCCAATTCCCATATTAATAAACATTTCAATCAAAATCAAAAAAAGACTCTCAATTTAATTATTGATAACATCTCTACTAAACTCGCATTCATGGAAAAATCACTTGAAGAGTCAGAGAACACAAACGACGTGTCTATGACTTAAATAGACAACGACAAAAAAACTAAATAAGCTCCATTCGAAAGAACTCATAACTTTTTCAAATCTTTCTATAACCCACAAAACATATATTTTAAATATTACCAGAGCGATGACGTTTTTAATAATTTTAATTAGCACTGAATCAAATATTAAAATTTTAACCAAATACTACCAACTTTTTTATAATACCATTTGATTCACAAAATTCAGAACGTCACACATAGTATGTTCAATCCTATAGTCAAGGCATTGAAACATTGTCGACCTATGTGAGCCTCCCCTTCTACCCCTCTCTTTCTTTCCATTTTACATTTTCTAAAATTAATTTTACCTTTTGAGCAATATGCGGCGATATTGTCGTCTCTCTCGCACTCATCGGTCTATCTTCATCTATGCTAATCCCTCGTAAATCTAGTTGGAACTTATGCTCCATGTGGGTGATTCGACAATCATTGTTCCGTGTCATTGTTTCACTAGCATAATTTAATCTAATTAGCAAAATATAACATTTTAAAATCAACATAATTTTCAATTTATTATAACATAAACAATACGTGACTATACCGTTATCTCTTTCGCATGCATAGGTCATCTGCATCTGTGCTAATCCCCCGCAGATCTAGTCTGTCCTTATGCCTAATGTAAATGATTTTTCACTTATTGTTACGTATTATTGTTTTATCCAGATAATATAATACAACGGACTTTGGAAACCTGAAACTCTTTTTAATTTTAACCCAATTTCCCTTTTAATTTATAACTCGTCCTTTCGCTCTGTTGACTTTATAATTAACACAAAATTTTCTCATAACCCTTTAAATAAATTTTAAACTATACATCCTAATCTAATTTCCAATTTCCTCTCCGGTATAATTGTCCCAATTTTATTTATTTACCTGTATTTTTTTAATTTTCTGTCCTTGTTTTTCTTTATTTTTGTTTTTGCTTTGTTCGCTTTCTTTCCTTTTCCTTTTCTTGTTTGCTTCTTCCTTTTTCCCTTTTCGTTTTGGCTGTTTGTTCTGCGATTTGACAACATGCTTAATCAGTCTCTTCCACTGTCATTAACATCACACCCTCTAAAAATATGCTCCTGGAACCCTAGAAGCATCCTTAACAAGCGTATAGAGCTTGAGACTCTCATCTTCAAACAAAATCCCGATATAATTTGCTTATCCGAAACATGGTTGACTCCCGAAATTCACTCTTGGGAGATCAAAGGTTTCATCACCTTTCGTTACGACAGACAATTAGATCGCGGCGGCGGATCAACGATTCTATGTAGAAGAGAGTTAGTTACCTCGAGGGTTAACCTAGGAGATTGGTGGAGGGACAGTTTTGAGCTTTCGACCGTCGGCATAGAAACCACTATAGGTCGTATCATTGTTGTGTCTCTCTACATTCCCCCCAATAAACGTATCGATCTGGACAACTGGAATAGACTGTTTATACAACTATCCCAGTATCCACACGTCATCATTACAGATGATTTTAATTCACACTCACCTCTTTGGGGTCACCCTAATTATAATCATTACGGTTCCAGCCTCATTGAATCCTTGACTGATTTTGAATTTGTCGTCATGAACGACGACACCTCTACATATAATAACATTCACACAGGATACTCAAGCGTCTTGGATTTGATCATTGTATCTACCTCCCTTGCTAATAAATTAAACATTGACGTTCTTGATGATACCTATTCTTCGGACCAGTATCCACTGTTATTTATACTGAATTTTAAACCAACCAACTCAATGTCCAATAGTACCAGATTCAATTTATCCAGGATGAACTGGGAATTATTCCATTCCAAAACAAACGATTTCTCAAATGATATCTTGGCTAGGATTGAATCTGGAACTGTATCACCCGACATCCAGACTTATACTGAGTTCATAGAGGGTATCAAAGAATCCATTTTGGATTCTGGAGGTTTTAAACCATCGAATAGAGGCCGTAAAAAGGGTAAATCCAAGCCAGTGTGGTGGAACGACGATTGTTCGACAGCAATAGAAAAGAGATCCAACGCAAGAAGGACTTACTTCCAAAACCAAACTCAAGAGGCATTATCACAATACCTCAAAGTAGATAATCAGATCAAAAGTTTTTACGCAACCAAAAACAAAACTCATATAAACAATTTTGTTCCACAATCAACCCTTCCATGGGACTCAAGAAGATTTGGAGTATAATTAAAGGCTTTCAATCATCCAATACTGCCAAATCCACTAATATTTTCAATGATCCTAATCTTCCTCAAAACACCACCTTACAACAGGAACTCTTGAACCCTAACATCCCTATAACTGAAATCCCTTTTGATAATGATCCTATTGAGCTCGACCCACTAAATGGCCCTTTCTCGATTGACGAATATTATTATGCTATTTCGCGCTGTAAGAAGGATACTGCCCCGGGTATAGACTCCATAGGATATTTTATACTTAAAAAATTACTAACTTCTGGACATAAACTCCTACTATTAATTTTCAATTATTTCTATAAGTTCAGTCTGTTTCCAGAGTCTTGGAGGGATAATCTGATCCTTTTTATTCCAAAACCAGAAGGCAAAGGATTCAGACCAATGTCCTTATCCTTAAATATCTCCAAATTATTCGAACGTCTCATCCATCGTAGACTTGAATATATTGCTGAAAGATCAGACTGGTTCCCCCTACAGCAATTTGGATCTCGTAAAGCCAGATCATCTTCTGATTGTGCAGCAGTTGCTTACACTGACATTCTCATGGGTTTTGAAGGAAACGAAAACGTCCTAGCGGTATCCCTTGATATAAAAGGCGCATATAATTGCGTTCGTCATGACCAACTTATTTATCAATTAAAAGACCTCAACACTCCTACATGTATCCTTAATTTTATGAATTTTATGACTTCTTCGCGTAACGATCCGAAGAAAACACACGTAGGCGTTCCACAGGGTGCGGTTCTATCACCCTTCCTGTATAACGTCTATACGAAACAAATTATGCAACACTTAAATCCAAATACTAAAGCCACGATCTACGTGGATGATATTTTTTTATATACCACTAACAAGAATATTGAGTAGGGAATTGCAGAAATAAACACATCTATTAACAAAATTACAGCTTGGCTAACCGACCTGGGTCTTAATATTTCCACTCCAAAATGTTGCTTTTGTGTATTTTCAAGATCTAAAATAGACGTTTCAAACTATACTGTTCAGATTAATAACCAAATTATAACATGCGAGAATGAGATGAAATATCTGAGGATAATCTTTGATTCACAATGAACATGGAAATCCCACATCCAATCCATCACGACAAGGGCAATCAAAGCTATTAACACCCTTAAAGCCCTCTCTAAAATCACCTGGGGCGCTTCCTCGGAAACCCTCCTTATGGCATATAAAGGACTAGTAAGGGCAATTCTAGAATGGGGTGGTATATTTTTTTCTGGGGCTGCTAAATATCTCTTAGACAAACTAGACAGATTACAATATTCTGCCTTAAGGGTAATCACGGGCTGTATGTCATCCACGCCTATTTACTTCCTACTCATCGAATCTGGCGAAATTCCTCTTAAAATCAGACGAAATTATTTAACAACCAGATTTATAGTCAGAAATTGTTCATGGACAAATAATCCCCTAAACCCAAATCTCAAAACATTAAAAACCCGTATTACTAACCAACGCAAACCACTTAAATTAATAACAAAAACAGGCATTTATAAATCCTTTACTCTTCTGCAAGACAAGATCAACTCCTGCCTCATCACAAAAAGTCCTCTCTTCTTTGATCTACCATGGGAAACAATACACATCCCCATCCCTATCAACGATGAAATCGGACATGAATTGAAAAACTCTAACACTCCGAACGAAAAATTGGCACAATTCCTGAATGATAACTATCCTAATCATACATATATATATATATATACTGATGGATCTTGTTTTCCAGATTCCGATAAGACAGGTGCAGGATTTTATATTCCCCGAGACAATACCCGATACGGTGTTCCTCTCCCCGGATGTATATCCTCAACCTCTGCAGAGCTATCCGCTATTCACCTGTACATTAAATACGCAATCTCCGCAAACTTCCAGAACATCATTATTCTATCGGACTCCATGACAGCAATCAAACAGATATCAGATAGATCCTCCTTCACACAAG
The DNA here is from genome assembly GCA_032872475.1 of Leptopilina myrica (nomen nudum). Lineage (NCBI taxonomy): Eukaryota > Metazoa > Arthropoda > Insecta > Hymenoptera > Figitidae > Leptopilina > Leptopilina myrica (nomen nudum). The sequence continues at coordinate 14,693,483 of CM065467.1, forward strand.
GATTCCAAGCTCCCATTCAAAATAGCCGACCTAATCATCAACTCTCCTTTTCCCCTTTCCGTGCATCTTATATGGATCCCTTCACATAACAACATCAAAGAGAACTCAGTTGGGGATGTTTTCTCGTGGGGCAAAAGATTTATGTCCTCTCAATCAAGGGAGCTATGGCCCTACAAGAATCATTCTGCAGCAGCGGACAGAATTCTGTCGAAAATCAATTTCGATACTAAAAGACCATGGTATCTTGGAATGGAGATACCAAGAACAAATACTAGTTTGATTTCTCGCCTTAGAGTTAATCATATATGTACTTTCGAACATTTCAGACGCATGAATTGGAACTTTCCCGGCGAATGTAGTTGCGGTCAGGGTGTTAAGTCCCTACTTCACTTGCTAAATGAATGTCCAAACCTTGCTCCAGGCAGACAATCTTTGTTTTTCTATCTTAGATCGATCAATGATTTCTCTTCCCCCCTCGAAAACCTTGATAAATTTATTTTTAACACAAATAAAAAATTGTCAATGGAACTACATAAGTTTTTTTTATCAAATTAAGGAAAATTATATCTAGACATTTGATACATCATCAATTCATATTAAATTTAAAGCAGTATCAAACAAGGAAACGGGACAACAGTTATTATATTTGCTTTGTCGTTGGATTTTGTCTTAGCTTTCTTTTGGTTTTTTTTTCTTTTTCTCCTTATACATAACTTTTTTCTTTTCCTTCCTTGTTAATGCAAATCTGAACCCCTTCCACTGCAAAACAGCAAGTAATATCAACGTCACTACATTCAATTCTAAGCATCAACAACAACTGGAAATTTTTGGCTTTAATTCCGGCGACAACGGTGAATGAACCTCTACAGCAATTCCACCGTCATCAACTATATCAGAAAAACCATCTACAGCAAATTCCATCTGGATACCGCGCCATTCCAATTTAAATTCTAATGGCTCATGGTGTTCAATTTGTTGTATTCTTCAATAAGATGCCTTTCTTGTAATATATTGCAAGAAATAAGCAATCTCAGAAGACATCTGGAGACTGATATATGTGCGGTGGTTTCATTCTAGCACTTGCAAACAACTGTTTGAATTTCCCGCAATCTAACACAGTCACTTACTTTACTCTACCGCGCATGCTCTTTTGTGCTTTTGCTTTGCTGCTTGTCCTATGCCTATATAAACCAGCTCATCTTTGCACCCTGATTCTGCTTGCAACTTTCTACAGTTAAATTTTACGTGTTTAATCTATGGCCATTTGATTTATCAACAGGCCAATTAAGAAGAAGAAGAAGAAGAAGAATAAAACGTATTCATCAGTAACAGACTTGTCATTCGAATGATACTGCAAAGGCGAAAGAAACGAAACCAGAATATATATAAAATATTTTACATATACGTCTGCAATAAACATCGAACTTCTTTTACAGAAAAATATGACGATATTACAATATGTTAAAAAAGTAAGTCTGTGGAACAAAAAAACTATATAAACTAATAAAATAATGAATAATAACGGGGTCCGACCAGACCAAATGTATAAAAAATGTCATTGATTTTCTAAATATTAAAAAATTTATTAAAATCAGTAGTTTACAACAAAACCAATCAAAATTTTAACCGTTTTTAAAAATTTTAATTATTTTTTGCATTAACTAAAAATTACAACATATATAAAAAAATAATAGTTAAAAAAAATTTCACAATAAATTAATGTCATTTACAATGTCTACACGAAATTGTTCACTTCTTTAAACAAAAACATTTACATGATTGTAAATTTCAAAATTCAATATTTTTAATAGGGGTCTGAAATACTGCGATACGCATTCTGGTGCCAGAAAATTTAACTAACACAACGGGGTGGATTTTGATATTTTACATGGAATAATTTCTAAATTCGCAAGTTTTATATTTAAAAATCCTAAAATATAGCATGATATTCAATAATTAAATTAATTTGGAAAAAAGAAAATACTACGAACCAGTCACATTCAGTACATTAAATAATATTGCTTAATAATTTGAGATATTCATAAGCAAAGTGTGAAAGCAATAATCTCACTTTATTTTGTCACAATAAATACTTTATTAAAATATGTTTAATTAATTGTATTCTCAGTTAATCAAGATTTTTAATTAAAAGTAGTTTATAATTATTATTTTTTTGTTACAATGTGTCTCCAACAACATATTTATTTAATGTTTTCAGATTGGTATAAACAAGAGACACAACATAACCTAAAACATAACCTTAAAACTATTCTTTAACTCGATTAATCCTTACTTTTCTTGAAAAGGACACTGTATTTCCACTTTAAATTTTACTTAAATATTTAGAGTAGATATTTTTTAACTTTTTATTCAAGTAAATAATGTTTTTCGATATGAAAACAATTCTTTTATTGACAGGTGTATTTACTTATGTGATTTATTTTACTGAATATATTAAATATTTGGAGCGTATTGCATTTTATAATTTTTTAAAACATGCGAATAAACAAACTGAAACAATTTTTAGCCCCTCAATTAACTCTATTCAACTTTTTTATATAAAAAATAATTAAAAAGAAGTCTGAAACATGTGTGTTTGTTAAAATTTGACCCCGTTGTCGACCGCCATGTTTGTTTGTGACGTCATGATTTCAGATCCCTATAACAATAAATTAAAAAAAAAGTTTTTTGAAAATAGTTAGCTGGACCAAAAACTTAAAAAAAATTTGACTTCCTATGAAAAAATGTTCTAGAGGAAAGTTGTTTGTATTAACCTAATCTAAAGTAATATAAAAATAAAAATTCTAAAATTTGAAAAAATTGAATTTTCAAAATTTTGAAACTACCGTAGTTTGCGTAGTTTTCGACGAAAATGGCTGACTATTGAACTCGATCTGTATTTTAACACTATTTTTGTGCATGCAAAGTTGCAAGTTGATGCAATAAGTTTTTCAAGAGTTATCGTGACAACACCATTGTGTCTACAGACAGTCACGAAGACAGACATACAGACAGACACTTTTTATAGACCATGTTTTTCAGACTCAGGGGACCCCAAAACGTCGAGATTTCATGAAATTAGCGAAAGTCAATTTTCGACCAAAACTAATACTTTCTCATGTGATGAGAATGTAATAAGACAACAATGTATTCTGGAAATATAGTAATTGCCAATTTTTATAACCGAAATGTGAACAAAACCAAATGTATCATAATTTTTTTAGAGAAAATCGAAAAAAATTGCACATTTTTCTAGACAAAATAAAACTAGTTGAAAATGTTTGCATTTTTATAGTCAACATAAAAAAAACTCGAAAATATCAAATTTTAATGAAGAAAATCGAATAATTATCAAGTGGGCGCAAAATACTCTTCTGCCTGCTCGAAGGTAGGGGAAGCGGGCGCAAAATATTTTGCGCACGCTTCCCCTACCCCTGGGTGGTAATGAGTTACTTTGCGCCCGCTCTAAGTGCCCGAAATGACATACTTTCCGTGCAGGTAGGACAAAAAAAATCAAAATTAAAAATAAATTTCAATTTTTGGGGGAAAGAGATACGATTTTTTTAACAAAAGCTGAGGTTTTTTACTAAAAGGACATAATATATATGAAAAAGTGGGACTAGAATGTTTAAACATTGAAAAAAAGAATTTTCTACTCACCGGAGAGCTCTAAATTTGGTTTTAAGCTTCGTTTAGGAGAAAATTTTTTTTTCAATGTTTAAACATTCTAGTCCCACTTTTTCATATATATTATGTCCTTTTAGTAAAAAACCTCAGCTTTTGTTTAAAAAAATCGTATCTCTTTCCCCCAAAAATTGAAATTTATTTTTATTTTTGATTATTTTGGTCAAAAATTTTTTTTTTTCAAAACGCTTATTTTCAATCGAAAGAGCATGAAAAAACCTTTCCAAAATGTACTTTGTCAAATTTGTACGATTGGAGAAAAATTTTTCTCCACCTTGATTACTTGACATGGAATCGCTCATATGTGTATGTCACAAAATATTGTGTACAAAATATCTCGGCAGTAATTAATACCTAAAATCTGACACAAGGATTTCCGAATATATCTACAAAAAATTTTTTTATACAATTTTTTCAAAATTTGAAAAAAATGTTGTATTTTTTTATTTAATATAATTTATATTAACTCTAGTCAAAATTAAGTTCCTGATATTGAAAGGAATCGATTGATGTATATAAAGTATATATTTCATCAAAATGTATTAAAATAATCGCTATTTATATTTTTCAAAAAAAGGTAAAATTTTGAATTTCTTGAGATTGTTAAAAAGTTCCTTTAAAATAACACAGGCCTGCAAATTTTGACTTAGTTCTATTACAGAAAAAGTGGAAAGTGATTCTTATAGCTTTTTAAAGTAGAATATGAACGTATTTTTGGTTAGCCAAATTTTTTTTTAATTTGCAAACATTGCATCGTATAGTACTATGGCTAAGCTTTAAAACCCATTTTTCAAAATGGCTTTAGAAATTTGTTTAAAAAATTTATGTAGATTTGAAAATCTTTTTTTATTTAGGCAAGTGCAGGTTTTTAAAACTAGGAAGGCTGATATAATTATAATTATGAAAACTAGGTAGTAATAAAGGGCACGTCTATATAATATGTGGGATCGAAATAGGGATTTTTACAAAATTTGATATAAGAGTAGAGGGAATAATAAAAATTTTACGTCAACTTTTTGAAAGTTAAAAAGTTACATATTTAATTAAAATTTTTGTTTGTTTTTAAAAATTATGACCACTGCTATATCTTACCCTTACTGGTTAGTTTAAGAAATAACGGGCAATTTATAAAACTATTAGTGAATGTAATCAAAATGACATTTTGAATTTTTCTTATACCCACATTTGCCTAAATGAAAAATTTCACATCTATGTAACTTTTAAAAAAAAATCGTAAAGCAATTTTAAAAATGGAGTTTAAAGCTTATACATAGTAGTATACGATGCAATTTTGCAAATTGAAAAAATACAATTTTAGTTAACCAAAAAAAATCCAAAAAGTGACCAAAAATAGCCATTTTGTCCATTTAAAGAAGTATTACAAGAAATTCTGACGTGATGGGCTATTTTGGAAGTCGGATTCGTATTCTACGTCAAAAAAGCTATAAGAATCACCTTCCACTTTTTCTGTAACAGAACTAAGCCAAAATTTGCAGGCCTGTGTAATTATTATTCAATAAAAGATTGAGAAATTGGTTTATATTATATTGAGGAAGTTAAATGTTCGTGGAATGAACAACTTGTTTAGAATTTTCTGAAAAACCTTTTTAAAAAATTGAATTTCCATTAAAAATGTTATTATTAATGAAAATAATTGAATTATTGTAAGGAAATGTATAAAAATTTCGTTAAATAATATTGATTTTTTTGAATTGTTTTTGAGAATTCTATTCTAAATTAATTGAATTTACGCAGAAATGTTATTATTTTTGAAAATAATTGAATTCTTGATGAATTTTAGCAATTTCTATTAAATAATGGAATTCTTCCATGTTAAGTAAATGTCGCGTAACACGTTATAGCATTAAGCCCCTCAATTTGATTATATTTTTTTAGAATAGTTTTCTGATTTCTATTACTAGCAAATTTAAAGTAGTGGAAATTATAAATAAAACAGAAATTAAATATATAACTAGATAAGTAATTATTTAAATATTTATATTAAATATTTAAATATTTGAACATAATTCAAAAAATATAAAAATTATCTTACGTATTTACCTGACTTCAAACTTTCTTGACCTAAATTAATCATTTGTGCTACTTGACATCGTATTTGATTAGCTAAGAGCAGTGCATTTATTCTGTAAAGAATGCAAGGTAAACAGACTGCTTGTCGCCAGAGAGATGCTGGAAAAGGATGAATTGCACACAATTCAGGAACGAGAATTTGCTTCTGTTCCAGATTTTCTCGTTTCGCCTTTTTCGTCTCTTCACTACTTGTTGGTAGAGCAACGCCTTTTCGATTCACATACCTGTGAAATTAGTTTTAGAAATCAATCAACATTATTAGAAAGAGTAAATAAACTTATATTTATATAATATTACGTGCCTTGCGAGTTTTAATTTTATTCATGATAATTAATTTTTATCTTTTTTGGATAGAAAATAAAAGAAAAAATAATAATTAAAATATTTATTGAATATTATTGCCTTGCAAGAATCAATTAATTTAATTTTTCTGGACAGAAAAAAGTACTTACCTGGGAGTTAGAAAATTAAGTCTAGCAGACGTGTGATCCACGTCCAGCAAAGGTTGTTTTAAATTTTGTATTTGAATATCATATTTTTTAAAATAATATTCCTCAAATGTATTATAGTCGGCACCAGGAAACGACGATTTTGGACTTAAATTCGGACATATCTCGGCGACATAAAAATACTGTAAAAAAAATTATTCAATTGTAATAAATGATGAAATCATTATTTTATATCAGAAGAATATTATTACTGCAACTACTTCAAAATTATTTTCATCATTTCAATTCAATTATTATTTTCTACAATTCTTAAACAAAATTCTCCTTTAAATCAATTATTTTTAATAATTTTTGAAAAAGTTCTTCTTAAGAATTATCAAATCTATTTGTTTACAATTCAATATTACAAGCAATTTCGACTATATATTCGGAAGTACATACTTAACCACAGAAGATATAAGAAAATGATTTTTATTACAATAAATAAATACTATATTATACTTCAAATATTCTTAAAAGTGAATTAATTTATTTAAAAAATTGTAATATGAAAACTATACGAGTTGTTAAACTAAAATTATGTCAATTTAACGTATGAAATGTAATGTGGCCAAAAAGGGTGTTTTGATACTTTTGCTGTACCGTTTGTGGCCATGGGCTTTTTAAAAAATATTTGACCTAATTCTTTTAAAATTCGTATTTTTTATAGTTATTTAACTTCTATATATAGTATATAAGAGATAGAATATCAGAATATTGCCAATAATATCGAAAAATAATCATTTACTGACCAATGATATTTCATCAAATTTACTAAGAATTGTAGTTATTCGACACTGTCAATACATTCGTACAGTTTACTGTCATTTTAAATTAAGCCAATTAAATTTCTGTCAAAAGAAAGTTTACAGAGTGTCATCTACTTATATCAGGATTCTAGGAATATATCTACAATGCACTAGCAACTTTAGAAAATTTAATAATATCAACTTTAATCCAAAAGTGGCCACAACCGGTGCAGTGGCCACAAACGGTACTTCTACCCTACTGATTTATCTCATCTGATAAGTTATTTTCCAGTAATGTTTGTGTATTTAGATGAATTTAGCCAATATACACTGAGAAAACATTATACTTAACTTAAATAGAAAAATAATTTGCATAATTATATTTAATTCAAACATATTTTCTGTTTTGATTTAAACAAAAAATATGTTTAAAAATTTTTTGTTTGATTCAAACTTAAAAGTGAATTATAGATAAATTAAAATCAATCACAACTTATGTTTGAATTAAATATATTATTTCTTTAAATAAACTAAAAAATATGTTTCAATTAAACTTAAATATGTTTGACTGTATAGCAAAGATATTTAAGTTTGATTTAAACAAAATAGGTTTGAATCAAATATATCGTTTTCTCAGTGTATGTTTATTAAAATAAAAAGCAATATTTATATTTATTAGTGGTTCCAGGTAGAAAAGTCGGAGTTTTGTCGACGCTTACGGACGGCATGGTCGTAAGCTCACATGCAGGTTTAGATCAGCGAATGTAGTGTCGACTTTGCAGCCTCATGGTCCGGAGTTCAATTCCTCGATTCTTTAGATTTTTTAATTAATTGTTTATGTTTCTCTGTTTCAGCATTTATTGACATTGCACAACTTTAAACTAAAGCATTGACCCTTCAATGATAATGCTCTCAACCATTCCGATGTGACGTAGTCCATAGCCAGAGCAGATTTGACATAACCCCGCATTAAGGCAGATCGAAACTCCTGCCAAGAAGAGGAGTGTTATAAATATTATTATCGTCAACAGAGAGGAAACGTGGTATCTGGACAGGAATAACCTCTTCGCAAACCAGTTCGTCCTGTAGCTTCCTGATCTCTGGACTCGAAGATGAGCAATGCCTGAATCGAGGACCCATGGGGACACTCTTTAAAGATCTCACAATGGACCATGTTTTTAAAAGACCAACATCCGGGGTAAGTTCAGTGCACATACTCCTAAAAGAATCCCGTTTCCTGTTGCGAAGGAACCACTTGACCTCCATATCCACTCTTCTCGTTTCTTGTACATTCTTCTTCGATTGATCAGTCCAGTAAGCTCTGTTAGCCTCCCACCTCTTCATGATCGCATCATCACACTCCTCATTCCACCATAACGGGCATGGTTTACAAAATTTTGAATTTCTAGATGTCAACCAAGGCCACAGATTAAAGATGTCTACCTCTCGATCCTGAGTGGGCTGCTCCTTAAGATTTATGGTGAGCATTAAAGTCACCACACACAATCGGAAATGAATAGGTGTTTATCAGATCGAATACAGACAGCCAGTCATCAAATTCAGTGTGTACATTGTGAACAGTACACGAAAAGAAAGGAAACCATACCTAAATCAGTCTCCACATTTAAAGACAGAAGATCAATCTCTCCTCCACACAAGACTGGTACCTTTCCCAACTCAATCTTCAGACTATCCCTAGATAGAATAAGAACCCTACATTCTCTTCCGACAATCCGATCAGATCTATGAGCAGAATAGCCGTAGATATTAAATTTCAATTACGCGTAAGCCATGTTTCCGATATGTATAGTATGTTCAAGCGATAGGTAAATAAAATTGATTCCACCTCTATTTCTTTATGCACTACGCTGTGGGCATTCCAAAGGTCCCATGTAAAATTCTGTTGAATCCTTTGATAAGTGTAACAAAGTTAAATCAAGTAAGTGAAATTGTACTTCATTTAAGTAAAACAATATAGCTAAGGATGTAGAAAAAATGATATCCAATAAACAAGACAGACAAAGCAAACTAAAAGAAATACAAAAGCCTAAAACTTTTTGGCCGAAGGGGAAAAGTCCCAAAACGGGAAAATAAGAATTAAAAGATAAAAAATAATCCCTCACATCTCCATCTCCGCCAGAGACGTGTTTTTTGAGGACTCATCCGACTTAAAAATCGCCGATAGTAGTTTCTCAGAGGAGTCCAAATAAGGATTTCTTGCAGAATTCAAGAAGGAAAGGGAAAAATTTTCCCTTCCACATGTTGAAGGTCCAATCGCTGATATGAGACTTCTTCATCGTCAGTGCGGCGGATGATATACTCAAACAGTTTATTTTTTGAGACGCGTCGAAAATGCTATTTTACTGGTGATTTTAATTTGTTATTTTACTAATTGCTTTTCATTGCTTATAGTCAAAAATTATTTCATTGGAAACTTTGACACTCTAATTTACCATTTCCCTTAAGAAAGTGTAAAAATGTTAATTTTTGTAAGAAAAAAGTCTGTTTGAAAAATATGATTTTAGTGCTCGGTTTGTTTACATTTCACAACTTGGACATGTCATAGTTGTTCACTAAAATAAGGAAACAGAAAATTTGTTTTTTCTTAATATATTATTTTTTTATATAACAGAAGCCTAGCCCCCCTATAGATCCGGGCCTGTTCGCCTCATCATAGCTGCAAAAATTGTCATCTGATCGTCATAACTTCGAACTCAAAAGCATACACAGGGCAGTCCTTTGAGGAGGCAAAAAGATTGCCAGCACAGTTTGAGCGAAAAGCAGGCTTTAACCTGTTATGACAGTTTCCCTCTTCATGGAAGTCTGCACAGATAACGCAAATCGGTCATGAATTCCTATACGACAATTGGGGGCGCATGAAAAGACCCTAAACCAGATTTGTTAGAAATGTTATTTAATAGAATTTTATTACCTAGAATATCATTATAGTAGAATGTATAATTGTTAGAATGATAGCTTGACTGAAAGAAAAGTAGAAAGAATTTTAATTTAGTAGAATATTTATTCGTCCGAATTATAATCTGGCAGAAAGTCAATTTGATCGAATTTTAATTTTCCAGAAATCTAATTTCACCGAATATCAATTTATGCGAATCGTTTTTTCGTAAAATCGTAATTTTACAGAAGCGTAATTAAATAGAATCTGAATATTGCCGAAAATATTTTTGATAGAAATCTACTTTATCAGAATGTACATGTGTTCGAATATTAATTTACTAGAAATTCAACTTATCCGAATATCAATTTGCGCCGAAATAATACTATCAAATTGATATTCGGATAAGTTGAATTTCTAGTAAATTAAAATTCGAACACATGTACATTCTGATAAAGTAGATTTCTATCAAAAATATTTTCGGCAATATTCAGATTCTATTTAATTACGCTTCTGTAAAATTACGATTCTAAGAAAAAACGATTCGCATAAATTGATATTCGGTGAAATTAGATTTCTGGAAAATTGAAATTCGATCAAATTAACTTTCTGTCAGATTATAATTCGAACGAATAAATATTCTACTAAATTAAAATTCTTTCTACTTTTCTTTCAGTCAAGCTATTATTCTAACAATTATACATTCTACTATAATGATATTCTAGGTAATAAAATTCTATTTAATAACATTTCTAACAAATCTGGTTTAGGGTCTTTTCATGCGCCTCTTCAATTGAAACATCTCTTAGGTGGAGGAATGATTGGGATAGCTGAGCAAGTAGTATTTGCAATGAAAATTGTTTTAGGGACAGTATGTGCAGACAGTCATTTCTATCATGTCCACAGGTTCAGGAATAGCTTCTGCCTCGCTTTTTTTATCCCGCACCCAATTCAACATCAACCTTTCTGACTAAAATGCAACTAATAAAAAAATAAGAAGGGATTAAGGCTTTAAGACCTTTCCCTGCCAAAACTGGAGAGTCAACGAGAATGTTGTCATCTTGCCATTTACTAAAGAAAACCTTAAGTTGATTCTGACCATTTGGAATAATTCTCTTATGACCTGAAATTACACTATTTATCAAAATGCTCACTGCGATCTTCTTCATTTTACCAACGCCACGTTTCTATTTGGCTCAAACGATTCAATAAGAACAATAAATGGGGGGGGGATTCAGAATTAAATATTTCCACCCTGTGCTGATAGTATAGCTCATCAGAGGTGCGGCGGTTTTTTAGGCACTCTGCCCACCCTACTGGAAGTAAAATGATAGAAAGAGATAGAATTTAGGGGATAGAAAGAGATAAAGTTTTTTCTCTCTTCTTATACCCTATCCTTATCTATCTCTTCCCCAACAGCACCGAAACTTTCCTAAAAATTTATTAAATATTTACTTGCAATATTCGGAATATCTAATTGCAATGTTTAGTAAAAATTGTGTAAAGATTTATATGTCCCGATTAGATAAGTGTTTAGTGTGAACATTTCCTGAACATTTCCTGAAGATTTTCGCCTAATTATAATTATAATTATGCGAAGATTTCATTGAAATGTTCAGGAAAGTTTCGCGCTAAACACTTATTTAATCGGGACATATAAATCTTTACACAACTTTCACTAAACTTTTCAGTTAAATATGCCGAATATTGCAAGTAAATATTTAATAAATATTTAGGAAAATTTCGGTGCTGTGGGGGTTTTTAAACCTTATGTATTTTTATCTCTTTTTCTTTCTCTTTGGGACTGTATTGATCCCTTTTTATCTCTTACTCTATCACTCCTTATCTTTCAGTTAAGATTAAAATGTGGATAAAAAGAGAGAAGTACAAGGATAAAAAGGATAGAACGGTATAAAACAAATGTTATTTATAAAGATAAGGAAAAAAGTAAATACTAAGATTCAAATGAGAATAGAAAGAGAATGAAGTAAATAGTAGAATAAGGATGAAATAAGGGTTATTAGAAGAGATTGAGAGAAAATATGAGATAAAAAGAGATTGGAAGGATTAAAAAGGGAAATGCCTGGGATAAAGGAAGGTCATAAGCAGGGATCAGTGTGTCCTTGGATTAAAGTTTAAAGATTAAATATATAATAGCAGCGACAGACGGGGAAGAAAGTAGATAGAAAAAGTATTGAAGAAGATAATAAGAAAAATGTTATTCAAAAAGATTGAGAAGAAGAGAAGATAAAAAGCGATAGTTGTAATTAAAATCGGTATAGAATTAAATAGGGATAGAAAGGGAAAGAAGTGAATAGTAAGAGGATAAAAGGCGATAAAGTAAGGGTTATTAAAAGAGATTGAATAAAAAGGGAAGATAGAAAGAGATTGAGGGGAATAGACTAAAATAGAGAAACTTTATCTCTTTCTATCTTAGAGATAAAAAAAATATTTAATGAGATAGGATTTCTATCCCTTTACTTCCAGCAGGGCATGCAGGGGCAGCGTAAAGTTGCTTTGCTTAAACCACGGTCGCCACTAATCAGCGTTTCTTTTCCCTGGGGACACCGACATTGGGCATTATCCAAGATAGGTTCCCCATACAGTCGGCGGCATTCAGTGATGTGATTTTAGCAATGTTGGTCGAACTTTAATTATCGATTCAACATCATTCCCAGGTACTTCATACTGTTTCCTCAGGAAACTTCAGTTTGTCTTATGCGAATCTTTGAAACATTAAAGTATCTCTTGCCCGTGACGAGCAAAGCTTCTGTCTTCTCTATAGCCATTGATTTTTATTACTTTAATTGAATTCTTGTAATGATTAATATTATTTATGAAAATAATTTAATTTTCCAATGAATTTTATTAAAATTAGTGAAAATAATTAAATTTTTAATTTAATTTTTTAGGGTTCCGTACATCTACGGTGTACTGACGGAACCCTATTGGTGAGACTCTAGTGTCCATAATAAAATCGTGGTCCCCCCTAGCTGCTAAACTATTTGACCTAGCGAGCTCAAATTTGGTATAAATATATTAAAAAATGTAAAAAAAAAATTTTTTACATTTAAAAAAATTTTTTTTAAATTGTTTTAAAAAATTTGAAACAAAATTTTAAAAAACTGGACAAGTACGAGTTCCGTACGCAAAAATAACAATATTACTTGTGATATTGTAACAACAATTGGAAGGATTTTTTCACTTTTGTATTATTTTGGTAAGTTGAATTTTCGACACTAGGTTAAAAATAAATAACAAAGAGAAATTGAAGTATTACATATTTTATATTATAAGCAATAAGCAGAAGAACCAATTTTTAAAATTTGTTCCAAAATTGGTTCCTCTGCGCTTATTGCTTATAATATAAAATTTGTAATACTTAAATTTTTCTTTGTTCTTTATTTTTAACCTAGTGTCAAAAATTCAACTTACCAAAATAATACAAAAGTTAAAAAATCCTACCAATTGTTGTTACAATATCACAAGTAATATTGTTATTTTTGCGTACGGAACCCGCCAATTCAGTGCGAGTGCAACTTGCACTTGTCCAGTTTTTTTATTTTTAGATTTTTTGAAAATAATTGAATTTTGGTTATGAATTTTATTTATGAAAATAGTTGAATTTTGTAATGAATTTTATAAAAATTGCTGATTAAAATTTAATTTTGACGAAGAATTTTGCGATTTGTAGAGATAATTGAAATGTTGACGATTTTTTTTTCATTTTTGAAAATAATTAAATTGCTGGACAGAATTTTTATATTTATTATGATAGTTGAATTCTTTTAAAGAATTGTGTTAAAAGTTTAAATTACTTTCAACAGTATTGAAAGTAGAATTGTTTAAAAAAAGCTTCATTACATTATAAGTAATAACTTTATGACAGTTCTGCAATAGAATTAAGTTATTTAAAATATATTATTGTCAAAAACATAAAAAAAATGAAAGTTTTGTATTGGAATTCGTGATAATTTTATAGTTTATGAAGCAAACAAAAAAAGACACAAAAATTCCGAATGTTCTTATAAATTCTAAACATTTAATTTTTTCCAGTTTTTTAAAATAAAAATCCCTGAATATTTCCGGGTTTCCCTGATTAATTCTATTTTTTATGTTTTGAGCATTTGGAGCTTTAATTTTTCGAGGTTTCGAACTTTCGAGTTTTTTAATTTTTTAAATTATGTAGTAAAATATTAATAATATTTACCGAAATAATAAAGTAAATTAAAATTAACGTTTTTGAGAAAAGTGACAATTTTTGTTTTAGTTTATACCTGTGGTTGGTCTTTGTTTCTATACCAAGGCATTATCACTGCATCATGATATTTAGTCGCGTCAAATTTAAAGTCTTTTCTTTCCTCCTCTGGCATTTGTCGAGGGAGCATTTCTCGATTTTGATAAATACTATCAAGAAATTCCCAATTAACTACAATATCCTGATCATTTGTTCCTGAAACTGAAATAATAAAGGAAAAACAAAAATTACTTATAATTCAATTGAATAATTCGAAAAAAATGTTTGATATAGGAAGAATATTAAATATTGAAGAAATAAGAAGAATTGAAAAAAGTAAAAATAATTGAAAAATAAATGCTTTGGTGAAAAATTGTAGCTTAAATATCTGAAAAAGGTTTTATAAAAAGAAAATATTAAATACTTACTCTTTTTTACAGGGACAATGATATAAGAATTCTCTGAAGCATTCAGATCAAAGAGCATTAAATACTTTTGGAGTCTTAATACATTTGTAAATGTGTAATTAAGAAATGTTGCCATTCTATCGATTTGATTTTCATCTAAGATCACAGTTTGCTTGCTAAGCGTAAGTGTTACGTGCACTTCCCCCGATCGTGTATAAATGGGAAAAGGACACAGCTGCAAATTAACAATTTAACATTAACATTCAGAACTTAAAATTCGGACACTAAGATTTTAACACTAAAAATTAACATAATTTGAATTAAATACTTTTACGTAAAATTAATATTTAATAAAAGTAAATAATTACTTTGGGAATTTTCTTAAGGGTAAGAATACCAAATCCTATATCGGCCTCTTCAGGTGGATAAATTTTCCGTCCCCTCGTATTTTGCTCCTCAGGCAAAGGGCAACTTAGAACCATACTAATATGATACAAAAAAGCAGGTTTACTAATCACAGGACGACAGTCCGTCAAAGCTTCAGCAGTCTGAAAGGAACAAAATTTAATGCATACAATAATTTATAGACTACAATAATAAAGGAATTTTAATGATTAATTTAAATTAATGAAAAGGTAATAAAGGTACAAAAATTTGTATGGAATCTAAAGGTATTACCAAGAAAAATTTATATTTTATTATCAAAAAAAATTTTTTTTGAGAAGACCTTTTTTTAATTTGTAACCTTTTTATAATAATATTGTCTACGCTTTGTCGTTCCAGGTCGAGCTTCTGAAAAATCAGCTCTACTTTCGTCTGGCAAAGCTGGGACTTCAGTATCTTCGGGCTTGGCTTTAAAATTCTCTTTGCCAATTGGTAAAAGATTGTCATCAATTTCATTTCTTCTATGCAATTCAACGCACAATTGCAAAGCGGCCATCCTTCGAGCCATTGCTCTATTTGGCATTGGATAGGACTTTAAAAAAAGGTGAAACTATTAATTAATTATGTTAAGAAAAGTAAATTATTGAATTAAATTAATTAACAAAAATATTTAGTCATTCGAGTCAAAAATATGAGATAAATTATTACAGAAATAACGTATTTCACTGGAGAATTGATTGGCAGACGCAGCGAACAAATATACATCGGCTTCTCATGAATCTCAACCATTTCCATATTCCACTCTGGAGTGAGTCTCGTAAAAGTGTCACTCGGTAATTTTGCACAATACCTGACAAATAAAACTTATTTACTTGTTATTATTACTTATTTAAAAATTTAAATTCAAAAATATTATTATTCAATAACTTAAACTCAAAAACTATTATTTAAGAATTTAAATGTGAAATCATATTATTTAAGAATTATTAATTAATTAATTTCAAAATATAGCAAAACATGAAAAAATATCTTTACCGATTTACTAAAGAAATGGCTGAATTGAAAGAGACTTTAGCCGAATCTTCCTGTTTTAGGGGTTTGTAATATGGAATGATGTCAGTGTATTTGTCAGCCTCAAATTCTTCATTTTCAGTCGGTTCCTTATTTGAGCACTTAAGTAATAAAATCTACAAAATGATTTAAAAAAAAGTATATGATAATTATACAAAATTTAAAAAATATTAGAATTTTTATCTTTTAAGTTAAATACAAAAGATTAAGGTCTTAATACCTTTTCAATATAATGATATTGAGCTAGTTGCCACACAGATTCCTTCGTTTCATCTCGTGACACGAGAAGAATATGCAAAGCATCCACAGCCCTCGCTCTACTTTTGCACTGAACGTACGATTGATAATTCTTTGGAAAATTGTATCTCAAAACAAGATTACATTTTGGAATGTCGATTCCTTAAATGAAAAATTTACACAATCAGTAATTAAACATTAAGAACAGAATTAAATAATTAAATAACTAATTTAATGAGGCAGTTTACAGGGTAGCCACTCTTTTCCCGAAAAAAAATTTCCGTGCATAGATTATTTCTCCAGGTCATTAGAAAATTCTCACAAAAAATGTTTTAATAAATTGTAGTCAATATTGATACTTTATTAATCAATGTAATATGTGAAAAGTAATTATACATGTTTTTTAAAAAAATAAATAGTTTTTTTTGGTAAGAACATTCTCTTTATAACAAGAACATTGCAGTTTATTTAATACATAATTACAATCTAAACGTTTTTAACAATCGTAGAATATCACATTTTGTTTTTTGGTTCCTATTGCTTAGTTTTAAAGTAGTTGTACTAAAATTAAAATCACATTTATCTTAATTAAGATTTAAAATAAATAAAAATATTTGATTCCATCTCTCAGTAAAAATTAATATTTAATAAAACGTTGAAATTAACGATCATTCCGTGTCAGAAAATGTGTAATTGTAAAAACTACAATTTATTTAACAAAAAATAATAATTAAAATAAAATAGGGGAGACCGGGGCTAAACCGGACAAGTCAAATATTTCCGAAACCGTGAAGAATTTGAAATCGTGTAAATAACCTATGAACGCGCAATTTCGTGATGCATATGCTGCATGAGGTTTTAGGGACGTGTCATTTTTCTTGTAATAATAGTTGCCGTTAATATGTGAAAATGTCATTTCTTGAGGTAAAAGTAAAAAATTTTTTTCTTTATTTTTTTGGGGTTTTATCGTTAAAATTAAAGTGCAAATATCATACGGCCATTTTTCTTTTAGCTCAAGGTGTACTGAGTTTAGTAGAAAAAAAGTTTAATGGAAAACATTAAGAAGAAAAAATATATTGCAGGTTAATTATTAGATGACGGTGTGGGGCTGAATCGGACATCGTGATTAAAAACAACCAAATCTTTGAATTCTTTAATTTATTTTATATTAATTAACTATTTTATATTATATTCTTTACTTAGAACCACTTTATAAAGAAATAAATAAAAAATTTATTTTAAAACTCGAATTCGCAAGCGAGTTGCTACAAACAGACAAGCCTGAAAACTGTAATTCATTTTATATTATATTAATTACCGATTTCACATATCATATTATATTCTTTGTATAGAACTATCTACAAATAAATAAAAGAAGAATTGATTTGACTTTTTTACCAAAAAAAAAGAAAATTTGTATCTCATTCTTTAATTAATTAGCTGTGTCCGATTTAGCCCCATGGGGTGTCCGGTTTAGCCCCACCAATTTTCGGATTTTCGTTTTTGAGGTAGCTTCGAAGCAATATATCTCTAAAGCTATTGTACTTTTTTTAAATCGAACAAGTGCGATTTGTAGGTGAAAGTACAAGCTTCAAAACGGTATATTACACTTTAGAAAAAGTATGTTTTTGTATGAGTTTTCTGGTGAAAGACCAAATCCGTCCGGTTTAGACCCGGTCTCCCCTACAGTATTAAATTTTTTTTTCAAATGAAGGTTGCACGGTAAGATTGCTGTAACCTTGCCTCAATGTTGCTCCTTGGCAGAAAAATTGCTGTAAAAAACTTAGAAATTTTTCGTTTTTAAAATTTACAGCAATTTTTTGTAATCTTACGGCAACCTTGTAGCAACCTTGTGGCAATCTTGCAGTAACCTTAAGGCAATATTACTGAGCAACATTGAGGCAAGCTTACAGCAATCTTACAGTGCAACCTTGTGTCAGGTGGGACATTTGAAGCTTGCGACAAGCTTGTCATGACGATACCGCCACTGCCTCTTCTGCAGACACTAAAGATTTAGTCCCAAAGCTGGTTTCACAACCTTTATTCAATGACCTCATACTCGACTTAGGTTTGGCAAAGGGCCAAGCGGAGTATTTGGCTTGGTTTATAAAGCAGCAAAAATTCCTTGCACCATATACAAAGGTATCTGTGCATCGAAATCAGGAGTCAGAGTTTAGAAAATATTTTGCTGAAGATGAAGATCTAGCATATTGCACTGACATTAATCGACTCATGAATTAAATGCCTTAATTAAGGCAGTGTTACTGCATAATACTAATGTCTATGCTTCTATACCCATAGCTCATTCGACTGTTATGAAGGAAAATTATGAAAACATTATAGTACTTCTAAATAAAATTGGCTATGAGCATCACAGATGAAAGATCTGTGGAGATTTAAAAATTATTACTATATTACTCGGACAACAGTGTGTCTTTACAAAGTACCCCTGCTACTTATGTTTATGGGATAGTAGAGTCAGGCAGAATCATTACAAGGTAAAATATTGGTCAGCTAGGGAATTCTTCATACGTTGTTCACGTAATGTCATCCACGAATCCCTTGTAGATTCATCAAAGGTCCTGCCTCCTCCTCTTCATATAAAGCTATGTCTTATAAAGCAGTTTCTCAAAGCTCTTAATAAAACAGATAAATCATTTAACTATTTACAGACGGTTTTCCCTAAACTTTCCGTTGCTATAATTAAAGAGGGGGTATTTGATGGTCCACTAATTCGGAAACTCTTCAGGAATAATAACTTTATCGAAACAATGAATAATCGGGAGAAAGCAGCATGACAGAGTTTTCGATCAGCTGCTCAAAACTTCCTAGGAAACAGAAAAAGTCCACAATATAAAAAACTAGTTGACAAGATGATCACGGTCTATAAAAAACTAGGATGATTGATGGACTTGAAGCTGCATTTTCTACACTCACATCTGGATAAATTCCCTAAATATCTGGGACACTTTAGTGAAGAACAGGGTGAGCGTTTTCATTAAGATAGTAAAGTGATTGAAACCTGTTACCAGGGACGCTGAGATGCTAATATGCTTGCAGATTTTTTCTGGATGTTTAAAAGAGAAACACTGGAACAGGGTACGAAACAAAAAAGAAATGCTATATATAGCTCATTCGAAGAAAAAAGAACTCGATACAGCTCAAAGAAATTAATATTTAATATTAATTTGAATTTATTTAATTTATAAATTCATCATTACTATAAAATAATCCAATAATTATTGAAATATTTCAATTATAGACCTTTTCATTTCAATTCTTTTCTATCGCGCATGCGTTATATGGAATTGAACTTCCGTTTTCAAGTTTCGGCCCTGTTTACAGCTAATGCATTATTTAGAAGGGAAAAAAATTAAAGAAAAGTATTTAAAATTATTATATATTTTATAACAATTGAGAGTAATTATCAAAATATACATAGAAATAGATCTTATAAAAATATTAATAAAGGAGCACATAAAAGTTGCTTTGACGGATTGTGTAAAAGTGTCAGTCGGAGTAAGGCTCATAAGGAGAGTTATTTTTATTTCATTTATTTTTTAAAGCTTTGCCTGAAATTCAGAAAAGGAGAAGTTAAAAGTAGAAAAATTAAACAGCAATTTAAGTTTTGTAGAAAATGTTAAAAAACTAATAATAAGGCAGTTGAATTTTAAGGTTATGTAAACAATCTATTATTGTTCTAATATATTTCATTGCATATAGTAAATATAACCTCACCGTGCAACCAACTCTTTTGTCTTTCCTGCAGTTGGCTGTTTCAGCACTGCAGCCAACTTTTTAAGTAAGCGACACTGTGTGCTTCTACGCTTTAATTTGATACTAATTGTGCACCAGACACATCTTTTCCTCTAATATTACGTGAGGAAAGGCACATACACATACATTCTGTAAACAGGGACAAAACTTTTGAAATTGGTGAACTGTCATTGCTGCTGCGCAGACGCATTCGCGACTTTCGAATTCAAATGAAAAGGTCTATTATTGAAATATCTGCTTTTTCTATTTACCTCGAATTTACAGTTTTTAGGGATAAATAGAAACAGTCTCCTATTTTTAATTAAGAAAATATACTGTTGGTCACTTGCAGTATATTCCTTTGGGACCCGCCAGTCGCCTATGCGGTTTAATATTTTAGATGATGCAATTCTTCGATCTATATTCAATCCGATCGCACCACTTCTAAACGTCCACGTATTTTACCGGTTTCCCACTAATAGGTCGTTTCTGGAAGTCATTGCTCCAATCAAAATTCCTCTCTTGTCCAGACTCGTCTCACCCCACACTGGCGACTTTGTATTAAAATCACCAGTGATGACATCCAGTTTAGATTCTATGAGGCTCGATTCTAGGTCTTCTATATTGTCTTCGAAGTTCGTCACTGGGTCAGAAGTAGCAGCTATTCAAACGTATTTAGCCACCTCCACTTACACGAACCCCCTGCTCATTTTTAAAAACTTGTCAACCCGCAATTCTGGGTTACACAGCTCTATGGCGGCTGTCTTTGCCTTATCCTGGTATCAAGGGGCAAGATTGCTTCCATGCTACTGCTCACGACAGAACAAGATATCGATCTCAGTCTCCCTTGCTGTTTGCATCAGAAGTGCCTGTGGATCCTTACTTGTATGCAAGTTGACCTGCAAAAATTTAGAGGCTTTGCCCTTTCTAGCTTTTGCAGTTCTTTCCTGTAAATCAGACAAGTTCTCTTTCCGAAGTCATGGTCCATTTTTAGTTTCCCCATGCCCAAGCAAGTAAGGCACTTCGGCTTTACGACACAGCTCTTCGCGAGATGGCCCTCTCCATCGCATCCCTACTGAAAATCCCCATACAATATCTTGTACAGGAAATTGTACAAGATCTTGTACAGGAAACTATACCATTTGTGTCAATGAACCTGTACCATTTCAGCATAAGAAATTGAAACAAGTTTTTGTACAAGATCTTGTACAAAAACTTGCACAAGTAGTTTTTTTCGATTTCGAACAATAAGGTTCATGTACGATTTCTTGAACGAGATTCTGTACAAGATTGTGTACTTGCACATGTAAATTTTTCTCGCTTTTGAATAAAGGTTCATGTTCAATTTCTTGTGCGAGATCATGTACAAGAATGTGTACTTGTATAAGATCTTGTGCAACATCTTGTACAAGAATCTGTATATGTAAATTTTTCGCTTTTGAATCAAGGTTCATGTACAATTTCTTGTACGAGATCCTGTACAAGAATGTGTACATGCACAAGATCCTGTACAAGTTCTTGTGTAGATAATATTTTTTCTTATTATTTTTAATTTTTCTATTTATGTAAAATATAAGAAAATTTTTAACATTGTTGTTGGAGACTCTTTGTATTTACGATTTAAAAACAACTGCGCAGCTGTAGAAGCCGTAGAAAACTACTGCGCAGCCATTAAAGTTATTAATTAATTTGAACATGTACAGGATCTCGTACAAGAAATTGTAGATGAACCTTATTGTTCGAAATCGAAAAAAATTACTTCTGCAAGTTTTTGTACAAGATCTTGTGCAACATCTTGTACAAGAACTTGTTTCAATTTCTTATGCTGAAATGGTACAGGTTCATTGACACAAATGGTATAGTTTCCTGTACAAGATCTTGTACAATTTCCTGTACAAGATATTATATTGTACGGGGATTTTCAGTAGGGATCTCCGACAGTTTTTACTTTTGTTGGGGAAAAATGATTTTTTCTTTTGCATTAAATTTTGTTAATAATCAAATTTTATTAGGACCATGTATAACCACAGCATTGTAAAATAAGTGATAAACAAATTAATTTTTTAGTATTTTTTTTTCTTTTCAGATTCGTATTCAGAGTGAAAAAATCTATTGAAAGTGACTAAAATTATTGAAGGGGCTAAATTAACTTTTAATTTTTCTTATCACTTTCTTCCTTTTTTTCTTCACAAATGTGAAAAAATAAGCAATTAAATTTGTCACTTTTCTTATTTTCACGATTTTTTTATGCAGATAACTTTTACCCAGAAAAATGAAAAATTATGAAAATTGGACAGTAACTACTTGATCACTAAATACACACTGGAAAAAAATTTTCCTTGGTCCCGAAACTAGTTGGTTCAAAACGATTTAATAAAAAGAGCTGACTTCGTCCTTTAGAAATCACATGTATTAACATGATAAAAGTAGTGAAAAGTTTTAAATTCATTATTTCGTAAAACAGCTTCGGGACCAAAGAAAATCCTTTTCCAGTGTGTGTATTTAGTGATCAAGTAATTACTGTCTAATTTTCGTAATTGTTCATTTTTCTAGGTAAAAGTTATCTGCATATGAAAATCGTAAAAATAAGCAAAGTGACAAATTTATTTGCTTATTTTTTCACATTTGTAAAGAAAAAAGGAAGAAACTGATAAGAAAAATTAAAAGTTAATCACAAGTACTTTATATTTCATAAGGTTTTATTAAATTTAATGATTTCTCTTTCTTACATTTAGTGAATGAAAATTGTAAAATCAGGTTATTTTCCTTTTTGTCCTCTGTGAGAGATACATCGCCCTTCGAGGTCCGAGCTTCCGAGCTCACTTGGCACTGGATATCATAGACGTCGCATCAATGCTTCGGCAATGCTATAACGTCCAGGTTACTAACGGAGGCGGTTCAGGGCCCATCCTGGCCAGATGATAGTACTCTGTTAAGGTCCAACTGTCCCTCGAAACGCGACCAACAGCAAGTATAAGCGATTGTAAAAACAAGGAAAAGTATCTGCGGAGTAATGCTTCGGCTGAATCTCTCACTGGTTCCGATCATCAAGCACCTAGCGTGAGGATGATGGCCAGTGGCCCAAGGATGCAGGAGGGCAACAACGCGTTGGCAGTTCTGTTAACGATTATTTGATTCTCTCTTTTAAAGTATATTTATTGTCATATTTTATTTTTCGCGCTATGAAGGTCACGTGTTTATTTTGAGCCGGAAGGTTTACATTTACGAACCTTTTCGAGAACCTTCCAGAATATTCGAAAACGGAAGTTTGATATTAAAGCGTCTTTTTGACGAAGACGTGCTCTTTAGTTTTGTTTCTCGAGTCATGAGAGAAAGAGGTGCGTTGGCACGAGTTAAAGGGTTGTCGTGGCGAGTGATCGCGTTCTGAGTGTGTGTAGCGAGATTCAAATAAGTTGTAACTTTTACGAGAGAATCGGTTATTAAACAAAATAAACTAACTATTTTACTTTAAATTGTTAATAACATTTATTTTGGCTTTAAATGCATGAATTGAATCCTGACGATCCTGAATTTTAATTAATTCTTTAACAGTCAGAAGTGGGATGAACAATGTATTTAAGGGCTACAAATTTTGTGTTTTCTTTATGAGTTACTTTCAAACTGTGATAATGCGGTAGTTAAAGCAAATGCCGACCGCGGAAGAGTTTGAAAAATTTTATAATTTGTTCAAAACGAGTGTAGTTGAAGTGGATGGCGAGGAACCAAGCATGATGGCGGATCAAAGCCAACATTCGACGGGAATTTCTACTGATCAACAAAATGCTCATCAGGAAGGTGGAGAAAATCCAGGACTTAAGCAGAATTCTTCAGGAGTTCCACCTCCAATTTCTAGTTCTGCAATTTGGGATTTGCAACGGATGATGTCGGCTTTAACGGTTGTTGCGCAGCAAAACGCAGCCGTTATTCAAGCGATGCAAGTGAATCAGCAACCACGCTATAATGTTATGCCAGATCTTCACCGCAGCGTTGATGATTTCGAGGGAACTGAAGGTCCAGAGAAAGCTAAGATCTGGATAGAGAAATTTGATTCTTTCATTATGCTACACCACTGGACAGCGGCAATGGCTTTTGAGACAGCCAGAATTCATCTAAAGGCCTCAGCTCGCCATTGGTATGAAGCACGCGCTGAAACGATTCAAGACTGGGTGTCTTTTAGGAACACTTTCCAAGGTACTTTCGTGTATACTAGAACGAAAGTTGATTTGTTTCGGGAGTTAGTACAGTGCGTGCAAGGAAAAGACGAAACGGCAACCGCTTATTTTCATCGAGAATTTAAATTGTGCAAAGCAATGGCTTTAAACGACGCAGAGTCTCGAAAACAATTGTGCATGGGATGTAGGTCTCGAAGTTTGAGTGACTTTATCCGTGCAAAATCTTTTTTTGATATGGATCATTTCAAGAAGACTAGAGACAGGAGGGCTAACTGCAGTAGTGGGGGTAGGACAAATATAGGGGGATTACGAAGGCGTGGTTAGTTTGCGCCAAACATCGTGTTTTGATTCTGCACTTCCCCTCACAAACGCGTGTTACGTATTTAAATATATAACGTAAGAGTGTGCGAGATGTGCAGAACCGAAACAAGTTATTTGGCGCAATCTAACCACGCCTTCATAATCCCACTAATTCTGACTCACTGCTGTGAGTGAGGAAACAGCCAAGTTAGCCCTCCTGTCTCTAGTCTTCTTGGATCATTTGTTACGATCCGTAGAGGAGTACGAGAGAGACGATTCCGAGAGGCGGGAGCTTTTCGGGCAGCAGCACGGCTCTGGGGGAACTTCAAGTGGGAAAACTAGAACCAATCATTCAAATTTTGCTTCCGGAAAACAACGAGTTGAGACGACAGCGGCGACGGATTCATCGAGGAGTGGGACTTCTTCGACTTCGGAAACTAACCATGCAGCACATCATCCAGCGAGTGAAAATAGTAATCGTGTTTGTTATCGGTGTTGTTAATGGAATTTTACGTTTTCATAATCTTAAACCTCGAGAGGTTTGTTTTAGAGTAGTTCCGGATAACGTGCAATCATTCGACGTAATGGTGGGCCAAAATTTCACTGAGTTGCTCGATTTAGCTTACGTGAGAGTCGGAAATTCACTCGAGTTTATTGAATCCGATAATTTTCCAATAGAATCTTTTCCGGAAATTGAGGAAATTAAAGATAGACCGCGAGTAAATAAACAATGTATCGTGGAAGCAAATTCAGTTTGTTCTATCGATGTCGTAATTCGAAATCAAGAAATAACAGTGCCGTATGTCAATTTGAGTTCAGAACCAAAAGTTCTCCAAGAAGGGGAAACTATCGGGGAACCAGCTTTGTCTATAGAGGCGGTTAACAGTATAGAGTCGCGTTCAGAACCAATTACGGATGCTGACGTGATTGTTGGTGAGGAGGTAACAAGAGATGAAAAACAGGAACTCGTTGATGTTTTGAATGAGTATCGATGTTGTATTGCGCAGAATTTAGAGGAATTGGGTCGAACAGATAAAATCGTTATGGATATTGAATTGGAACCTGGCAGTGAACCGGTAGAAGCGAAACCATACAAATTAGATGCAGATGATCGTGTAGAACTTGACGATATTGTTACCGAGTACAAGCGTCTCGGACTTGTCACGGAAACTGAGTCGCCTTTTGCGAGTCCCGCGTTTTTAGTTCGTAAAAAAGACGGGTCGGCAAGAATCGTTGTTGATTATCGAAACTTAAATAGTAAAACAGTTAAAATGCATTTTCCGATGCCAAATTTTGATGACGCTTTGGAATTCTTTGTTGACGCTAAGTTGTTTACGACTCTTGATTTGGCTAGTGGGTTCTTGCAGATTCCGTTATCTGAAAGCGCGAAGGAGAAGACAGCATTTATTACAGAGTTTCAAACAGGGCAGTTCGAGAGGGTTAATTTTGGTCTAACCAATGCCCCCTTCTACTTTGCCAAGTTGATGAAGGCTGTTTTGGGACGCGCGCATGGCGAAGTGGCGTTTACTTTTTTCGATAACACGTGCATTCCTTCAAAATCATGGTCGGAAATGATACGTAAATTAACATTTGTATTGGAATTGTTAAAGGATGCACGCTTGACATTAAACCTGTCAAAGTGTCGTTTCGGTATGGAGAGAGTAGAGTTTCTCGGATTCGAGGTTGGTGGGGATGGCATTAGACCAAGTCGAGCAAAGACTCTAGCTATAGCAGACTTTCCTGCGCCTAAAAATGCGCACGAGGTTCGTCGCTTTCTTGGTCTTGCCGGATTCTTTCGTCGCTTCGTGCCGGCTTTCGCGAGAATTTCTGCTCCTTTGACGGAATTGACTAAGGGAAATTGTGATAAAAAAAAGGATAAGTCTTTCACGTGGGGAAAAATTCAAGAAGATAGTTTTTCGCAAATTAAAGAAAAACTTGTTAATCAACCGGTCCTAATGATTTTCGACCCGAACGCAAAGATAACCGAGTTGCACACGGACGCGTCCTCGCGCGGTATTGGTGGAATGTTGCTGCAAGATAACGGAGCAGGATTGCGTCTGGTGTATGCTGTCAGTCGTCGAACGACTGACGTTGAGGCAGCTTACCATTGGTATATATGAATGCCATGAAAACGAAGCTCCCTCAAATTGTGCGTTGGTTCGGTATAATTGCGGATTATAATTTTGACGTTCGACATAGAAGCGGTGACAAAATGGCACACGTGGATGCTCTTTCGCGTGCTCCGGTCGATCCTCCGGATGACATTGTAGATGGCGGTACCGTTTTTGTTGTTCAAACGCGAGAAGACGAAATTGTTTTATTTCAACGCTCAGATGCCGAATTATTAAAGAAAATAAATATTTTGCGAAAATCTGAAAACGAGCGTTCGAAGTCAGAGCGAAATGATGTAAAAAATTACGCAATGGTCGATGACATTTTGTATCGTGTTGAGATTGAAAATGATGAACAGCGAATGTTATACGTCGTGCCAAAGGCAATGCGCAAAACGATTGTAATTCGAAATCATGATCTGCGAAGTCATGGAGGAGTCGAAAGGACGATGGCGCGAATTCATGAGTTTTATTATTTTCCCAAGATGAAGAACTACATTCGTTTTCATGTAAAAAATTGCATTGAGTGCATTCTTGCAAAAGGTAAACCCGGAAGGCAGGAGGGAGAACTTCACCCTATTGCTCCCGGAAAACGTCCTTTCGAGACTATCCATGTGGATCACCTTGGTCCATTTACTGCGACACCTCGCAAAAACAGATACATTTTCGGAATCGTCGACAGTTTAACAAAATTTTCAATTATTGAACCGGTCCGAAGTACCGAGGCTGTACCTATGACTACTAAATTAAAAAAATTTATCGAAAGATTTGGAGCACCCTTGAGAATCGTGTCCGACAGGGGATCTTGTTTTACTTCCAAAGCTTTTAAAAGCTTCGTTGATGAACATGGAATTAAACATGTAGTTAATTCTAGT
This sequence comes from Leptopilina myrica (nomen nudum), assembly GCA_032872475.1. Classification (NCBI taxonomy): domain Eukaryota; kingdom Metazoa; phylum Arthropoda; class Insecta; order Hymenoptera; family Figitidae; genus Leptopilina; species Leptopilina myrica (nomen nudum). The sequence continues at coordinate 14,720,941 of CM065467.1, forward strand.
CGACACCCGCAGGCAAATGGCCTTATCGAGAGATTAAATGGGACAATTTTACCCGCGATACGCGCGAATTTAAATACAGTCGAGGAAAATAAGTGGGACACTCTTCTCATGGGTCTTCAACGAGACTTAAACACTTCAATTTCAAAGTCAACGGGACACTCTCCGTTTGAATCTCTACATGGATATATACCTCGCTTTAGTGAGGGTTGTACTCGTAGTTTAACCGTAAATGCTGAGACGTATCGCTTGCCAGCTGATTAACATCTAGAGATTAAAAATCATATTGAACGCGAACAATTTAAATATAAAGCACGTTATGACGCTTCACGTCTGAAAAACGTAAAGTATGAAGTAGGGGATATTGTTTTCATGCAGAGCAACCCCGTTTCAACGGGTGATTCAACTAAGTTGCAGTATAAATTCAAGGGACCTTTGGTCGTGTCTAAAGTTTTGCCAGGCGATACGTATGCAGTCATAAATCTTAAAAATCAAAATTCGAAGCGATCAATGACTACTGCGCATGTAAGTCAATTGAAAATTTGGAAATCAGCTGATCATGTAGCGAGCGAGGATGATGAAAATTTTCATTCGGACGATGAGTGCGATTCCTGTGTGAGTGTTGATAATTCTCCAATTGATAATGCGACGAATGAGATTGTAACGACTGATAGCGTTGTTATTGATAAGTCTCTTGTCGACGAGGAAAGGAAATCTCAAGATTGTAATGATGCTATTTTAGCAGAGCCTGTGAGACCTGTTCGAAAGAGAAAACCTCCTTCGTATCTTAGATTTTGACCTTATTGGTTAGTTTGGTATTTTTCTCGAAAAATTATTTTAAATTCTAAATCGAAGTAATTTTAAGTGAATAACGTATGAATGTTACTACAAAAGTTTTTTTTTGTTATATTTCTTAATTGTAAAATTAAGAGCGAATTTTTTTTTGTTTGAATGCTGTGTGACACTTTTTATTTGTGTAACTTTTTATCGAAAGTTTGAGGACAAACTAAACTGTAGGATGGCCGAATGTTAACGATTATTTGATTCTCTCTTTTAAAGTATATTTATTGTCATATTTTATTTTTCGCGCTATGAAGGTCACGTGTTTATTTTGAGCCGGAAGGTTTACATTTACGAACCTTTTCGAGAACCTTCCAGAATATTCGAAAACGGAAGTTTGATATTAAAGCGACTTTTTGACGAAAACGTGCTCTTTAGTTTTGTTTCTCGAGTCATGAGAGAAAGAGGTGCGTTGGCACGAGTTAAAGGGTTGTCGTGGCGAGTGATCGCGTTCTGAGTGTGTGTAGCGAGATTCAAATAAGTTGTAACTTTTACGAGAGAATCGGTTATTAAACAAAATAAACTAACTATTTTACTTTAAATTGTTAATAACATTTATTTTGGCTTTAAATGCATGAATTGAATCCTGACGATCCTGAATTTTAATTAATTCTTTAACAGTTCCACAGATCATCGTGGAGATGGTGGAGAGACGAGGGAGTACGAGCAGTGTGACAAGTCAGGCTAGCTGCATTTCTGTCTTCAAAAATGCTTCAGCCAATGACATTGCTAGCTGCAACAACGACCGAGAGATCGTTGTAACGCAATCGTGTTAAGAAACATTGTTTTAGATGCTCAGAAGCGGAAGAGAAGTGATCCTGAGCCTGCGAAGGATCCAAATAGGAAAAAGCAGGAGAGACCTAAAAAGACTAGAAGCAAGGGGATCAAAACGGTTCCGAAGCCAGATCAGGTCAAGAAGGGAAGAGCCACAGTGAAAGTGGCTAAAGGAAAAACTTTCGCCGAAGTACTGGCGAAAGTTCGAAAAGAGGCTGACCTGGAGGCCAGTAAGACAAGGGTTGTAGGAGCTTTACCCACTAAAAAGGAAGACCTTCTCATTAAGATTGGTGGGTTTTCGAACAAGAAGTTGTTCGCCGAAGAGGTGACTAAGGTTATCGGCGATCTGTGAAGGATCGCCGGATTAGGAGGATGCAAGGTCTTCAGATCTGCCCTAGAGGAAGCCAAGAAGACTTTGTCAAGGACAAGAAGAAAATAAGGCTAGAACAAGAGCGGCACGGAAGAGTCGCGTCAGCAACTAAACGGGACCATTCATCTACGAAGTCTGAAGCCACTAGGTAGTTCCGTAGGTGAATATTAGGTCTAATATAAATGGGTTTTTAACATGATATGGTCGATGTGACTCCTGATGTCTAAACAGAAGGCAATCGACAGAGTCCTGTATGATTCAATTTGTAACAAATTGTTTCTCTATAAAGATTTTACTGTTTTCATAACCTTTCCAATTGGATTTATTCGGTTGTAAAGTTTATGGTAACTACCCAGCAGAAAGCTAAAAAAAATTCTAATAATTTTTTTACGTTTTCATGGTAAAATATTTTGTTTTTTTTAATATTTTCTAATAGATGGAAAAGTGACAGTTTTTACGACTCTACATACTTTAGATGTTTATTTTACAATAAATATAAAACATATTTTTAAAATTCTTTTTGATCAGAGTTTCTAATGTTTTTAAAATCAATCCTGCAAAATATTACAATTTTTTTAAATTAGTACTATTAGTACTATTATTATTATTATTGTTGTTAATAATTTTTTAAAAATTGTATTTTACATAACATTATTAATATTGAACAATGAAAAACTTTAAATTAAAATTAAAAAATTATATATGAACTGAAAATTATTATATAATATATTATTTGAATTATTTTAACATATTAATTAACTCATAATATTAATTAAATCGTAAATGTCTTTAGAATGTTTTTGAAAAATTTTTAATTTAACATTCAAATGATTTTTTTCAATATTATTTTTCGTTTTTAAGGTAAAAGAAATTTAAAAAATAAAAAGTAATTACTACTTATTAAATGCTCGCTCAACACTAAGTTGACAGTATTAAGTCTACTACGTAAGGCATATTTTGAGAGATTTTGACCCCCCTCCGTAAGACATTTTCTGTACATTAGCAACATTTTTTCTACTGTTCGTAAGATTTAACTTGACCCCCTCCCCTCTGAAAACCTTACATAGGCAGGAAATTTTTCTCGCTATACCGAGAGACAGAGCCCTCGTTATAGAGAAGGTCGTTATAGCGAGATTTGAGTGTACATACACACATAATTTTCTAAATAGTATTTTCTGATTTCTTTAAGTGTAAAAAGAAGGAATATAACAGAAATTTTGTATTCTGTGTAATGCATAGACAAAAGTCTATTTTTATTAATAAGGGCCGAATAAAATTATAGAAAATTAGAAAGAAATAAAATTGAATGAAAAAAATATATGTGACAAACCTTCTTCTAAAATTGAAGTTGCTATGAGTAAATTACATTCGTGAATTCGAAAACGTTTCAAAACCTCCTCCTGCTTTTTGTGCTCCATTGCCACATCACGTGAATAACTCATATCCTCGTTTGATTTTTCGCTCGTGTATAGTGGCGATAAAAATTGTAAATCCTCATCGTGTTTACTAACTTCCTACAAAAGACATTTATTCAATTATAAAAGAAAAATTGAAAATGCAATTTATTTAACTTTATGAAAAATTCTTATAAAAGTTTTTAAAACTAACATTTAAAAGGTAAAATAAAATCTTCGCTGTAAATCCATTATTGACAAAAATAATTCCACAAAGTAAATCTGGATCCGTAATTCCACGCATATATCTCGAAGATTTAATCGGTTTTCTATAACCGTCTTCATTTGATCTCCAATTATTACCACATTTTCTCCCCTGATACGCTTCTTTCTGATTAGAATTTGTTTCGTTTGCTACATTTTTCTTAACGTCTGCAGTCTTTATATCTATAAAATATAACATTATTATTTAATAATATACTGTCTTTTATTTTCTAATTATTATAATACTAGCAAAGTCCTACGCGCGCGAATGATTTGAATGATTATCACGGTAGCAATCTGTCTATACCTGCTTTTCACAGAAAAAATTTAATAATTTCAATTTATATTCTTGCATGTTTGCAATAGTTATGATTTTTTTTAAATCTCGGTATTTCAACTATATTATCATTTCCATGCCTCAGAAGCAATTTAAAAAAATTGCAAGAAGATCGAAGGCGGAGAAAGCAGTGATTTTTATTTTTTGTTACGAATTTTTCAGAAATCCTAAAATATAAAATAAATCATTATCGAAAAAAATCAAAATCACTGCTTTCCCTGCCTTCGATCTTCTTGCAAAATTTTTTAATGACTTCTAACATTGAAATAAATAATAAGCAAACGAAAAAAATTGCTTCCAAGGGGTGGAAATTATAATTTAGTTTAAATACCGAGATTTTTAGAAAATCCTCGAAAAATCAAAATTACTACTTTTCTTGCCTTTGATCCTTTAGCGATTTTTTAATGGCTTCTGTTATTAAAATAAATATAATTACCAAGTGAAAAACATGCCTCTACTCAACTCAAGTTTCAAATGTAATTTTTATACATGTAATTTTCTCATGAAATCCCTCAAACATTTTTTAAGCTCATATAAATGTAATAAAATTCAAAGTCAAAAGATTTAAATTATAATTTCTGCAAATATTTTAATTTTCATTCTTATGTTTCTAATAATGGTTGGGGTACAGTTTTTCTAAATCGTATTTTGTAAAATTTTTTTTTATAATAAAGGTGAATTTCTAAATAATTTTTTTTCTAATAAAGGTGATTTTAAATTTTTCTGTCTTCTAATAAAGCTAATTTTTTAAAAATTTATTTCTCTAATAAAGTTAATTTTCAAAATTTTTCTTTTTTCTAACAATATTCTATTTTTGTAATTACGATCAATAACTACATATGATTAAAAAAGAAAATTTGTTAATTCTTTAAAAAAATACTTGCTATTTTGTTAAAAAATTATAATAAAAAATAGAAATTATGCAAATTACTTAACAAAATTTTTAAATAATCTAGTTAAAAATCTAAATTAACAAATTATAGGGATTTTTTCCCTAAAGATATTTAAAATTTTCTAAAGAATTCTTTTATAAATATATTAACTTTGGAAATTTAAATGTAAAAATGATGCAAATCATTTTTTTTCAAAGAAGAATAGAATTTTGTTAACAAATTGTGAAAGGAAAAAGTAATTTTATAAAAATTGTTCTTCATTTTCAAAAAGAAACTTATAATTTTGTAAACAGAATTGTAATTGAGAAACAGAAAATTTAATCTTTATTTATAAACAATTTTCTAATTTTTATCAAAATTATGGAATTTTAGAAATTTTAGGAAAATAAACATTAGAAATTATAACTTTTGATAAAAACTTTTTTCAGAAAACAGATTTAATTAGAAATCGCCTTTTTAGACAAAAAGGTGTAGAAAATACTTTTTTTTAAAATAGGTAGTGTTTGCCTACTCTAATAATTGTTAGTATTCGTCCGAAAAATATATTGAATACATTAAAATGTTAATAATTGAAAGAAAGAAATGTTTAATAGAATTTATAAGTATTATTTTTTCTGAAATAAGTAAAGTACCCGATTCTGCGTAACCGGAATGGCAAGAGTATCAAAAAATGTAAAAAATGCGGAATTTTTTTGAAGTTTATTGAATTTTATCATTTTATACGAGACTGGATTTACCAAAAGAAATAAAAATTCTGAAGATTTAATTAAAAACACTATTTTAATCTAAAAAACATACTAAATATTTAAACTCCATAATTTAAGTGTCTTTAATTACTTTATTTTTGTCAAACAACAGTGGCAAATAAAATTCAGTTCACTAATTGAATAATATTGTAAAAAAAATTGTTCGATGTTAGAATTTAAGCTTTTTATCAATACCAAGTTTGAGAATTTCATTAAATTTATAAGAATTAACAAAATAAAAAAGAATTCTTGAAATAATTACATGTATTTACCATTTCTAACATCAGTTGAATAGAGGCATTTCTTGATTATTTTTCTTTTATTTGTAAAAAAATTTCTTTGCATCAAGCGGTTATCACACATATGGGAATACTCATAACCAAAATTTCTATCAAAACATTAATTATTACTATAGAAAAACAAAAGACTATACTTTCTGTTCACGGAATAGCAAATTATTATTATGTATATTATATTTATTATTGAATAATAATTACTGTTGAATAAAAATTATTTGATTATACTACCATCGTTTTGTTTATCCTCACACTTGGTCTCTTTATTTAGAACGGGTGTATAAGTTTTCAAAACTTTCAGCAACCTGTGTGCCTTTGGTGTTGAAAATTTGTAAATTCTTTCCTTTTCACTGAACGACTCAAAAATATAATCACAATGTGCTCTGAAAAATTGAATGGCACTAGTCAATTAATTAATTAAAAGTTACAAAATTCTAGTAATAATTTCAATTCTAAATTTTATGAAAATTTAATTGTTTTTCAAATTTTCAATTAGAATTTATCAAAAATATTTTTAAAATATATCTTTATTATGTGTTTATATATTCCAAAATAATTTTTAAAAGCAATAGAATAAAACTCTAAAACAAGAGATTAAAATAAAATTTAGTTTAATAAAATTTGTCAAAAACTTCGAATTGTTTCAAGTTTTTAAAATATTTTTAGAGAATTTAATTATCTTCAACATAATTTAAATATAATTTATAAAAATCCTAAGGGGTCGTCTATATACCACGTGGACATTTTTAGGCACTTTTTGACCCCCCCCTCCCCCCTCGTGGACAATCGTGGATTTTTGACGAACCCCCCTCCCCTTGATTGTCCACGTGGACATATATATGTATTATATTATATATATTATATAATTACATTATATAATATTCTCTAATCACAATCTAATAATCTTCATTAGACATTTCAGTAAGATCTACATTAACCCATGGTTGTGCTAATCATTCAGGAAGATTGTTAATTGGAACAAAACAAAGGTCGTTATTTAAAGTATGATTGTCTTCAATTTCCGTCTCCATCTCTACACAATACAATACATTGCAGCGAAATTTGAAAGTTAAATAAAAAAAGATATAAAATTAAACTTTTGTGTCCAAATGGACATTTGTATTGACCCCCCCTCCCCCCTCGTGGACAATCGTGGACTTTTGGCAGGGTTCGCACGTAATATACGTCAAGGTAATATACGTAGTTTTCTACACGTATATTACGTATGTAAACTACCTTAAAAATTTTAAACACAATGCATTTCTTAAGGGTGGGGGGTAAGATACGTTTTTTACATATGTAAAATACCCACGTAATTTACGTAGACAACTCAAAGTTACGCGTAACTTCCAAACCCTGACTTTTGGTGAACCCCCCCTCCCCCCTAAACTGTCCACGTGGTATATGGTCGACCCCTAATCTTTTTAGTAATTTTTAAATATTTTTATTAAAAAATTTTTTTTTATATTTCTAAATATATTATTCAAAGGTTCAATAATTATTATATTGTTAAAAAACATATAAATTATTAAACTGTTTAAATGCTTAAATTGTTATTTACTTTTCTTCGAGAATTATAATTTTTTAAAAATCCACGAAGAAATCTTTAGGAATTTAATTATTTAGAAAAATTACAATGGCAATTCTTCCAAAATTCAATTATTTTTTTAATTTTTTAAATAAAATTTAATTATTTATAATACAATCTTAATAAAATTCCTCGAAACATTTGAAGAATTTTATTAAAAATTTTGAAAAGAGTTGAATTTTTTATAGAAAGAACGATGGGGAAAATCGACCAAAATTGACCCGAAAGCGGTATGTAAAATCAAAGTGATATCTTAAGGTTTTCAATCCGCTGAATTCGAAAATAAATTTTTTAATTTTCCAAACCTCGGGGAAAGGGATGAAAAACTACCCTTAAAATTTAAATACAAATCTTGAAAAATATAAGAACGCAATGGAAATTTCAAGTATTAATTATTTTTTGACATTTAAATCTACTGCAATTCTCCAAAAAAGAATAGCAGAATCAAATACTAGGCACACTAACCCCTTATACCATAAAAAACCACCTTTTAGCAAAAAAATCAAACCACTTTTAGATTAAAGAAGTTTGTAAATATTATCACTATAAATCAGACGTAATTCATGTCTTTCAAAGTCAATGAAAATATCAACAAGTATACCGCGAATACATAGAATTTGAAAAAACTACCCCTTTGTAACCCCTGAAATTAAAAATATCTGAAAAGTCAACGATTATGAGCAAAAATCGACATACTCCCTTTTAATGATTTTTTCTAGTATAATAATAATAATAGTTTTTAAGTAGCTGTCACGATTTGCCTTATTCTGTTTTCAAAAACCACCCCTTGCAACCCCTAAAATTAAAAAAATATCTCAAAAACCATCAATTTACATTAAAAACGACGTTTTTATTCTTGTAGTATAATAAAATCTTAAACAACAGTTATAATTTTTCATAGGCTGTCTTTAAAAACCATCTCTTTGCAACCCCTAAAATTAAAAACATCTCAAACATTACTAATGTAAACTAAAGTCGAAACATTTTGTTTTAAATGTTTTTGTAGGATAATAAAGTCTGGTTTATACAATTTTGAAGTTTACTTATTTCTTAGCCTTGAAAAAGGCTGATTGATATTATTTTCAAATTGTCATCGTGTTGAATCTGAAATAAAAAATGAAGGTCCAATTTCATGTCCAATCGTTAAAGATCATGCTAATATTAACCAGTCTATAAAAGCTTAATGGTATCATTAAGTTATGTTGATTGGATGAAGATTATCTAGCCAATGAATGCAAGATGAAAGCATGTTCAAGCAATGATCGAGCAAATATTAATATTAGCATGATTACAAAGGGGTAGTTTTTTCAAATTCTATGTATTCGCGGTATACTTGTTGATATTTTCATTGACTTTGAAAGACATGAATTACGTCTGATTTATAGTGATAATATTTACAAACTTCTTTAATCTAAAAGTGGTTTGATTTTTTTGCTAAAGGGTGGTTTTTTATGGTATAAGGGGTTAGTGTGCCTAGTATTTGATTCTGCTATTCTTTTTTGGAGAATTGCAGTAGATTTAAATGTCAAAAAATAATTACTACTTGAAATTTCCATTGCGTTCTTATATTTTTCAAGATTTGTATTTAAATTTTAATGGTAGTTTTTCATCCCTTTCCCCGAGGTTTGGAAAATTAAAAAATTTATTTTCGAATTCAGCGGGTTGAAAACCTTAAGATATCACTTTGATTTTACATACCGCTTTCGGGTCAATTTTGGTCGATTTTCCCCATCGTTCTTTTAATACAATTGTATTGATAATAATATTAATAATAATAATAATTAGTTAATTTATTGTAATATTAATTAATTCCAGTTTTTTATCAACCCTTAAAATCGAATTTTTAAGAAAAATTTAATTAAACTGTATTTAAAAGTAATTGGGTTTAAATTATAGTGAAAATTCTCAAAAAAAATTTCTCCTTTGTGAGTGTCAAAAAACCAGAAACAGTTTCCAAATAGTAGAGGTGTGCAAAAAGCCCGAAAAGCCGGGTCGGGCTCGGGCTCGGGTTTTCTCGATGTATCGGGTATCCGAAATTTTCGAGTAACCTGGAATTCTCGGGTACCCGAAAATTCTGAGAACCCCAACGAATTTGAGTACACAAATCTTCGAAAATTTGTCGAATATTTGCAGTTATGCATTTTCTCAAATGTTTTATTACTAAATTAAGAACTTGAATACTTCCAAGTTATATAAATTCGAGAATTCGATTTTTTTAAGGTTTAGAGCATACCCGGCCCGAACCCGAACTGACTAAGCCCGACCCGACCCGAAAAGTGAAAAGCCCAAAATTACCCGGTCGGGTTTCGGGCTTTTTGCACACCTCTACCAAATAGTAGCAATTTGTAAAAAATAGTAATAAATATTAGTTTTCAGAAGATGAGTGCAAAGCAAGTTATTAGTAGAATAAATAATAAAAGAATTAAATAAAGGATTTAAATTATTATACGTACCTCATTTTTATAAATAATGATTCCACCATATTAAAGAGAAGATAATGCCTTTCGTAAGGAGTTTTAACTTTCAACTTCTCACTCAGCATGATAAGTGCAAGTGCCGCACGATCTGCACACCAAGGTCCAAGTGTTCTAAGAATATATAAAAAATCTCCTATCATTTCGCAGGGTTTTTGTGTGGGATCGGGAATTTTTTGAATATCTTCGAGGAATTCGTCGGTATAAATTTCCGTCGGATCGTAACGATGATCTTTCAAAAAATTTAAAGCTTCATTGGCATATGTTTCTAAAGTCTCGTACAAATCACACTTGACGCCTTCGTCATATTCTATCATTAACTCCTTTGGTTTCGGACTATAACTGAAAAACAAACATTTCATTATTGAATTAGAATTTCTTTATTTTCTCCCAAGAAAACCATGAGGACGAGTAATAAAAATCTATAAATATAAATTATAATTGCAGTTAAATTAGACTAACAATGCAAATCAATCTGAATTTGAAATAAATATAAATATAATTTTAAGAGAATTTTTGTTACCGAAGTATTGATATGATATCGCTTGCTGTTTCAATGTCACATTGAAAAAGAGCTTCCATTTTTTCTATTTCACGGCCAATTCGGCCAGGAACTGTGGTCAGATTAAATAAAGGCACAGCAAGCCCGATGATTCGGGGCACATCGTTGCTGGATAAAAAGTATCGCAATATAAAATCGAGTTTGCTTCTTTCGTCAGATTTATGGCACTGATCAACTACAACTAAATTTATTTCATTTGGCAATATTTTCTTTTCTTCTATTAATTGTGCGCATGTTTCGAGCGTTGTTACTATTACCTAAAAGAAATTGTCTCTCGTTATAATTAAAATAATAATTTTCATATTAATAATATTATTAATAAAACATAAAATGATCCACAACTTTTAAACGTTTAAATGAACAAAATATTTATTTAAATTAATAATTTAATTCACGGTTTCCCAAGTATATTACAAGGATTTTAATAAATTATTGATTTGCTATAAAAATTAAAAACCTTTTTAAAAATTAGAAGCTATTAAGCTTCGCACTCAATAATTATGTTTAAAAATCTCGCATTTAAATCGAGGGTTCCGTACACCAAAACTAAACTCCTTTTTTATAAAAATAGATGTATAGAATAAATATGATTGATTAAAATTAACATATATAAACCTGTTGATCTGAAATTCAGTATACATACGTATTTTTACATGTACATTACAATAAAAAACTTAAAAAATACATATTGGATTCTTATGCTTTATTTACAAACTAGCTGTCGTACCCGTCTTCGACGGGTTTTAGTTTCTACTACTTTTATAACACTTTGTCTATCAATCTGGAAAACCGGAACATAATAGGGAATTTATATTGACCGGAAAAAAATAATAATTAGTTACCATTAACTGTTTCAATAGGAAAATACTACTATTTAAATCAGGGACTGACATTTTATTATCAAATCAGTTATTTTTAACTAATTCAAATGCAGCAAACAATATTTGTTAATTTGTGAGAATTAATATAATAAAACTTTTTTTTATTTGATAAGAAAATTCTCGGTTTAGCATATTTCCCAGTTTTTCGGACACATAAATTCCCGGTTATTTGCCGGTTGGTAGACATCCTGTTATTATAACTTGTGTCTTTATATTGCTCAAAACATCTCTAAAAGTGAAATCTAGAATTAAAATAAAAAAACTTTTTAACATCTAAGTTTTTACCGAGCATAGAATAATGCTTATATTGTATCACAGGTGACTTACAATTCTTGACATTATGTAAATAATATTGGATAAATTGGATGAATAAATAATTCTGAATTGTATTATTTTCACGTTAAAATCTTAATCAAATATCCCAAAAATACTACTAACTTAAGTTTAATAGTAATTAGTATCAATTATATTCGTCTCGATTTTTTGACATTAAATACAATTTTTACACGAAAATTTTAGATTTTTTGAAAATATTTTTATATTTATATTTTAGTTATAAGATAGTATTTTTTTAAAAATTATTCTAAAATGTGCCTAAATAACATGTAATACTAAGGTATAGAAAGTTTAAAAGCAATCTATGAAAAAATGTAAAATTTTGAATTTTTTGAAAAATTGATTATCTCCCGTTCTAATTAATATTTTTTAAATCTGTAAATTGATAAACCTTCCTTGGATCAATATCTAACAATGTGCCAGATTTTGTTCAAATCGGCAAACGCGTTTTTTTGTAATTGGGGTACAAAGGTTTTGTGAATTTGGCTCGCTTATTCTATTAAGAAAAACCTATTATATTTTAAATATTAAAAAAATAATGCTATCAAGTTCAATTTCTTGTAATTTATATATTAATAAGTACCAATGATAACACTTTATTAAAAAAATAACTGGAGAATAGATTTTTTAAGTAAATGGATTTTGCATTTCGCTACAACTTTTTAAAATTTGAAATTTCTATTTTCAATATTCTTCGTTATAAATGTACAATAGAAACCAAAATTGTTAATCTTAAATAATATTTCATGATTAATATTATAATTTCATTGATGATTCAATACAACCCGGGTAGTGATTAGGGCTAAGTTAGTCTAAGTTTTCCACATGATGAAATTTTTATTAAAGCAAGAATGACGAAGCTAAGTAACAAAAAGTGAAAAGTGATCCATTACGCCCTGGTCTCCCCTATAGCCAATGTAATTCAAATTTTTGTTTAACACAAAGTATTAAAGTTTCGAAAAATTTTATTCAGAAATTTCGAAAAATTGTTTCTTGAAAAAATGAAACTAACATTTTTTAAAAATACTTCTATTTCCGAAAATAATTTTAAAAAATTGAAACAATTGAAAATTTTGATAACTTTTATGGAAATAAATTTTGTATTTTAATTCAAGTTGCTCTTAGGAATATTTTGGCATTTACTATAGAAGTTGTTCAAAAACCGCTGCCAAGTTACGAACACTTTGCTTCCTCATAGAGATGTTAATAACAATAAAGTATAAATTTTGAACAATTATTCTCAATTGCTGTAATATTTTTTTCTCTTTATTTAATACTTTCACATCGAATTAGCTTCAAAAATAGGTCAATCGAAGCGTTTTTTAATGCTCTACAAGTTAGTAACTATAGTTTCAAAGTTATTTCTACATTTTTCAACAAAATTTGCAAAAAAGTCTTATTTTCCAAAATTTTTGATTTTGCAAAGTTTAATATCTCCGGTGAATATGGACGAAAAATGTTCATTGAGAGCTCAAAAGATGCGTCTAAAAAACTCTACAAAATTAGACAAAAGCATTTATAGGTGTTCTAACATTTTTTTAAAGTTTTGGGCAAAAAACTTTTTATTTAATATTTAATATAATTATTTAATATAATTTACAACGAATTTAATTCAAAATTTTCAAAACTAATTGAGTCCTTGAAAATAATTTTAATTATTTTTAAAAATAATTGAATTCTTGCGAACAATTTTATTAAAATTATAGAAAATAGATGAATTCTTATAAACAAATTTATCAAAATTTTCAAAAATAATTGATTTCTTTCGGAGTGAATTTTATAACAGAAATTTTAAATAATAAATTTCTTTCAAAAAATTTATAAAAATTGTATTTCAATTAATTGAATTTCTGTAATTCAGTAAAAAAATAATTTTATTACTTTTAAAAATTATTGAATTCTTTTTTGAGTTTTATTATTTATGGAAACAATTGAATTTTTAAATTAACTAAGACAAAAAAGTAGCTTTTAGCCAAATAGTAGCAAATCGTAAAAAAGTAGTAAATACTAGTTTTTAGTAGACGAGTTCGAAGCCTGAACTATGATTAATTTTGTTTTTTCATGAGGAAACTGTGTTTTTTATAGTGATGTAAAATAATTATAATACAAATTGAAATTGGAGAAGAAATAAAAATAATTCGGTTACTTGAACGTTCAGAACATTACGATCATGTAAAATATAATTAATTAATTTAGTGTTATACCTGAACATTAGAAAATTGTTCTTTGAAATCTGGTTTCACTCCAGAATCACAAATAATTACTTTCAAGTCTGTTAATTGGCGGACGTAAGTTGCTTTTATTAAACATTTTTCTGTATCCCTTAAAACATAAATTGATCGTTTTCCACCTTCGGAAAATAATCTACAAATAAAAAATACAAGTTTTAACATAAAAACAAAAAGACAATATATTTATTCTCAATATTGAAATATAATTAATTCGTGAAATTACAGTAATATTTTATTCACTCACCTACGAGTACTATTGGAAAGTTCTTGAATCAATTTTATTATAATAAAAGTTTGCTCTGAACTTTTACCTAAGCAAACAATTATATTTTTTACCTTCCCTGTGTAAAGAAGTTCCACCTAAAATGAATTAATAAAAAGTAATTAAATTGTTGTCCACAAATAACCCTTTAATAACAATAAACTATTCACTTGTTTGTAAAATTATAGTTTTTCTAAATTAATGCGATTATTAAACTGTTAACATTCTTCAAGCTGGCGATCATTCATATTTTACGACATATCAAATTTACATTTTCGGAAACTGTAGTCTTTTAATTGATAAAAATACTATTTACGAATGCGACTAAATAAAGTCTAAATAAATAAATTTCTAAGAACATTAGTGTTTTCAAAACATACCTGATACTCTCGGGGAGTAAAAGACTTGGTGTAAACTTGATCATTTTGAAAAATTGCCATGGAAACTGTAGTGAAAATCTATTATGTTACGAATTCTTATAATTATTATTAAAATTACTAAAAATCACTGTATAAGAACCACTTGTTAAATCTGTCAAATGCATTTGTCGCATTTGTCAATAAATGCACCTGTCAAATTGCACAAGAATTTTAGGTTAAGTAATTTAAAAATTTCAACAGGCGGCCATCTTGTTCTGTGACACGAAATTCAAATTTACAAAAAAATTATCACCAACAAAAGAGAAAAAAGAATATTTTAAAACAATTCTTTTATGTTATAAGAAATAAAACTAATGTGCTACAATTAAACAAATTTATAATTACCGCTTTTATTAATTTATACGATTTTATGCACTTGTAAACATTATACGGCGTTGACACGTGAACTTATTAATACGATTGTATTTAATATTTTGTATTTTATTAATAAACTTATTTGATAGATAACTTAATAATAACACTGTAAATGATTTACAATAACTTTACACCAATAAAATCAATGAACAACTGCTTCAATTAATTAATTTAAGCAAAAAAGCGTTAGTTCCGGATTTGTCCACTTGATAAAGGTAGATCGCCCCAAACAACGGCAGTTTTCGGTAGTTTATTTGAGTTTTTCCATGTGATTGGTCTACGACGAAACTAGGACTCTCATTGGAAAGATTCAAATTTGCCTTTAGGTTTTTAGCACTATATCGCAAATGGTCGCATTAGGCATTTGAAGCGCAATTTCGGGAGGTTGGAGGCTAATCAGGCTAATCATATGGAAAAATCAAAAACCTATACGTAAACGAAGAAATTGGCATAATTTTTGCACAAAATTTTCTGCTTTGTTAAATATTTAAAATATGTTTTGTGATTACATACGTGTAGGTACCCGTTTTTATTGATAATAGGCAGTATTATTAATTATTTATCTATGGACACTTTCATGAGAAACTACACGCGCGGTTTAGCGAGCTTTTTTTTTAGTTATTAAACATAACTATTATCAACTTGCGTTAATAAGTGAAAGTTTTTGTGTTTTAAAAGATGATATTTTTGATATAGTTGAAACTTTTTATAAATTTTTCAAAGAATTTTTTATTGAAATTTAGTAACCCAGCTAAAAATGATTCATACGAATACGAATTTGTTTGAAAATCCGACCGGATTCGTACAGATTTCCTATTGAACTCGTACGAATTACTCCCGAATTTTATGTATGGATATTCAAAAAAAAAAATTTCGTATGAATTTTCGAACGAATTGTCAGCTGAAAATTTCTTAAAAAATATTCGGCCAGATTTCCTTACAAAATTCATACGAAATTCGAGCGAATTGCGAACGGATTAATTTTAATCTTGCCCTCGCTACAATTATTTTTTGCGTCCGCTATTTTACGTGAAAAAAATAAAGTAACGCAAAATTTTCTTTACTTCATGACCGTTAAAACGAAAGAAGCGGGCGGAAAATATTTTGCGCCCGCTTCCCCTACCCCTGGGTGGTAATGAGTTACTTTGCGCCCGCTCTAAGTGCCCGAAACGACATACTTTCCGTGCAGGTAGGACAACAAAAATTTTAATAATAAAGTGAATTTTTTCATTTTTTTTAATTCTATTAATGCTAATAAAATATATTCTTTTTATACATCAATCGATTCGTCTTGATGAAATGGAGATTTTTAGTTTGTTTTTAAGTCAAGAGGAACATTTTATTATTTAAGGCAACATGATTTTTTAAGAAGGAAATAAATTTCTAATAAAAGTGCGAATTTTTTGTTTTAATTATGTTTAATTCTATAAATTCAAATACACTATATACTTTATATATACCAATCGACCCGTTTTAATGCAACGGATAAGATTATTGAAAAAAATGAGTAAAATTTTATTGTTCTGGAATATAATTTTGATGAAAGAACTAAATTTTTGATAAAAAAGGTAATTTTTCTGCTTTAATTGTCATTAACTCTATAAACTCTCATACAATTTATACTTTATATATACCAATCGATTCATCTTGATGCAAAGAATAAGATTTTATTATATATTAACTTCAATATTCAATAAAAAAAAAATTTTTTTTGAAAAAAGAAAAAAAAATTTTTTTATAGATTTTTTAATGTCCATCAATCCATCGAGATATTTTTATGATAAATATGCCTAGCAATTTTCAGCCGAATTCGTTGAAACCTCTTCGAGTTATTGTTTGCTTATCGTAAAGAGGAAGCAAAATGTTCATGTAATGAATATCTTAATTCACAACTTGTTTTATATATAGTCACATGTAGATTCCCATGTGGAAATCGGAGACAGGTTTTAGTTTTTACTAATTACGCAGGAAAGCAGAAAAATAGCCGAGAATTTAATTTGACCAGGAAAAATTGGAAAATTTTCTTCTTGAATCAAACGAAAAGTTTTTTTTATATTAAATCCTTTTTAAAAATCGATATTTATTTTCATTTTTTTATAATTATAACATTTATGTAAACAGTCCCGAGTCAAAATTTAAGCTGTACTTTCAGTTTCCAATATAGGTAATTCATTCTTAGTTTTTCACAGTCAAATAGAATTCCCGGTTGTTAGACACCTCTTGAAATATATTAGTAGAAACTAAAACCAGTCGAAGACAGGTACGACAGCTAGTTTAATCATAAAAAGTAATTAATAATGAATAATTAAATAAAATAAATAAAAATTGGTAATTCGTTTATATACATTTATTAACATGAATTCATATTGAATGTTTTACAAGTTACATTGTTATAATAATTAGTGTAGATGGCAAAAATAGAATAATGTTATTATAACCTGTTAAAAAATATTTGTTTATTCATCTTAAAAAATTCTCCATCAACAATGATAAATGATAATATAAATAAAGAACGGATGAAGTGAAAGCTCTTTAATATTTCGCTATTTCGATCCTAAACATATTTTTAAAACCAAGTGCTTATTATTTAAGCATTTGTAAAAAAAATTAATACAATTCTTGTTTATTACATTTTAATACCGCCATAATTTTCAATAAAAAATTAAATTAAAAAGTCTAATAAAAAAAACTTTCAAACCTGAATTAAAAAATTGAATATTTTCTTTCGAATTAAATCAAAATTTCTTTAAATTAAATTCATTAATTTGGTAAAGACCACTTTTCATTTAGAAAAAGTGAAACATTTAATACATAGAATGACATTTCTTTCGAGTATTATTGAAAATTCTTAAAAAGTTGAACATTCCGAAAAGAGAAAATTCTATTTATGAGTTCACAATATTTATACATATAACGTTTTCTGTTTTCTTTAATAAATTACTTTCTCTAACTATCGTTATAGTAACGAGATTTTTAAAGTCTTGAGAGAAATTTCATAGACATCAAAAAAGCATAATTAAGCCGAATGAAGAGAAATAATTCGCTTTCATATGGCCTCGTATGCCATATCAACATTTACCCTCGTTGCAGAACCATTTAAAAATTCTTCGAGTTCATCTCGTTCACGATTTTCCTCCTTTGATTTTTGTAATGATCGCCTTTTTTTCTTTTTCTCTGATTTCTCCCTCTCCTTCTCCTTGTCTTTATCCTTGGATTTTTTCTTCTTTTTCTTTTCTCTATCCTCATTCTGTAATAAAAAGGAAAAAAATATATTCTGGCTTTCCATTACCTTATTTGAATTAAATATATCGGGGATTCCACACCAAATCGGAAATTATTTTGCTTTTGCATCTCAAATTTTTTAAAAATATTTTTTCTCTTTTAGAAGAGAATTTTTATTAAAAACTATACCCTGTAAAAAAAATCTCCTGTACATTTATAGTTTTTAATAGAAACTTGTAAAATAACGTCTTTAAAAGTAGCGAATTTACTTTTACTTTGGTAAAATTATTACTTTAAGCGTGTCAAATTTACAGAAAATTGTAAAATTAACACGCTGAAAGTAATAATTTTACCAAAGGGATTGTAAATTCGCTACTTTTAAAAACGTTATTTTACAAGTTTCTATTAAAAACTGTAAATCTACAGGAAATTTTTTTTTACAGTGTACGTGTGAAAACAACAATTTTCGTTATAAGGGCGTCAAATTTGATCAATTTTTGGTCGACTTATAAGTATTTGAAAATAAAATTTACGTAAAAAATGTGATATTTCTAAAATCTGTATCTATTAAATCGCTTTATGAAAAAAATTGAAAAAAAATCATTGTAGCTCATTTCAAGGAGCACTAAAAGAGAAAAAAAATTTAAAGGGGCAAAAGCAAAATAATTTCTGATTTGAGGTTGCGCTCTTAAAATGATAGTGAGGATGTCATCTATCAAAAGCAATCTGGTCTTCCAATTATCAGGCTAATTAGGTACCAATTATGCCGTAAATTTGGTACCAATTTTGAGACTAATATTTGGCAAATTTTGGTCTACTTTTTGGGCTAGTGTAGTCTCAATTTTGGAGTAAATTTGGTCCTAATTTTTTAGGCAAATTTTGTACCAATTTTAAGAATAATATTGTGGTACGGATTTTGAGACTAATATTATTGCAAATTTGGTTTTAATTTTAGGACTACTTATGGTGCATATTGTAACGAAGTGTTTCGTTACTTACTCTTTCTATTTTGTCTTGTTTGAGAAAAGCATTTTCAGCGTATAGAGAATCGTTTGTTTGTCTCGTTTTTTGTCAAGTCTCTTGTATCTTTCTTTCGTTTCAGCGTGTAAGGAGCTGTGGTTTTCGTGAAATCAGAATTTGAATGATTTTGCGCATGATTAATCGTCAGTGTACGTCACATGGTCAGCGACCCTTTCCTTGTCTCTTTCAGGTGCCGTTCTGTGAGGATAAGGAAGAAGGGTTCTTCTGAAAATTGCAAAGGAAAAACAAGGAAACGATTTGATAACGAGAAAGCCTATTGGGGACAATCAGATGGTTATGAGTTATGGATATGAGTTTTTATTAGTAAATAGTTGTTTTTATTAATTGCGTGTTTTAATGTGTTTTTCGTGGATTATAGACCGGAGGAGAGTACCAGCGAGTAGAAAAAAGTGGTAGCGTTTCAACGGTCATGTTTCGTTTGATTGTACGTTGTCTAGAGGACCGTTTTGCATCACGGCATCGTCTTAAAGGAATTCTCCAATGAGATTGTGTGAGTTTTTGTGGAAAACGGCAATAGAGTATTTCTTGGACAGGGTTCGATGCAAATGTTTCAAATTGAATATTTAAATATATTAATATTTGATTCATAAATAATTTTGACGTCGCAATATATGTATAGTGCCAATTTTGGGGCAAATTTGGTTCCAATTTTCAGGATAATTAGGTATCAAATTTTAGGGTAAAGAAGAATTATAATACAATTTTTGATAATAATTGAATTCCTGAGAAAAATTGTTTTGTTTATGAAAATAATTGAGATCTCTTAAATATTAACGGTTTTAAATTAGATTAAAAATATTTTTAAAAAAAGAAAAAAGTGACAAAAACAAGTAGTCTCCAAGTAACAGCAAATCGTAAAATTTAGTAGATGACTTTTTTCCGACCACCGTTGAATTTTATAAAAAACAAAATACCTTCTCCTTGTGTTTCTTTTTCTCTTTTAAAACGGGACTACTGCCATTCGAACTCAATTGTCTTACACTGGAAGTATCGAGGAGTTCAAGATGAACATTAGAACTTGTCATACTGACATCGCGACTTTTGTCACTAAATTCGAGTCTATCTTTTCTCGTGCTATTACTGCTGACATCCTCCCCGCCTTCTGGACTCTGTCGCCATTTCGAATCTCTTCCCAGCCAACTGTCATAAGTATCCGAATCTTGTCGATTATTCAAATCGAATTCACTAGAACCCTTAAAATCGTGCTCAATGGAAGATACAGAGTCACTTTTTTGTATTTGCGAAATTTCCTGACTCGACTCAGCTCCCTGTAATTCACGTTTGTGTCTCGATTTACTCAATGGATTTTCCGTTAGTTTCAATTGCACTGGGGTTGGTGACTCGTCGGTTGATGATAAATCGTCCTCGAAACCGGCCACTAATGGATTCGCAGTTTCTGTATCGCTAAAATAAAAAATTTTAAATTATTATTTCTTTTCTTTCCGTTTAGATTACAATAAATAAAATTATAATTATATAATAATTAGAATAATCTGTCCTCACTTAAAGTTGGAAGTTTTTGATTAAAGACTAATTTCTTCGCAGATATTAAATTATCGTTCAATTTTTTATTTTATTAATTAAAATTTTAATAACATTTTTCAACTTAATAGAGAAATTTAATTAAAATAGTATTGAAAATAATTGAAAAAGAATTCCATTTTTGAAAATGATTAAATTCTTTTGTAGAATTTTATTATTTTCAACAATTTTAATGAAACAAACCTACGAAACAATTAAAATTACATTTACAATTGCAAATGTTCATAAAAATGTTTTTTTTTGTATTTTAATAATTGTATGACTGCAAAAATATTAAAATTATTTGCACAAATTTAATTATTTTCGAAATTTTCGATAAAATCATCATAAAAATTTTTTAATAAATTATTCAATAGAATTGACTAATTTTCAATATTTATAATAAAATTCTTCACATGAATTCAATTATCTTAAAAATTTGTAAAGAATTCTTCAGCAGTTTCAAGGAATTTAATTAAAATTGTATTAAAAATAAAAAAAGGTATACATATATATATATATTGTATATATATATATCGTCGGCGGAAAGGAAAATCCGTCGTTTAGCTTAACGCCTAGGCGTTAACCCTCTGTCACACACCTAGGGAGGGATTCCCTCTACGGTTTCAGTATTTTTAAAATAACTTTTGTTTTTCTCATTGCAAAATAAAATCAGTTTCTATACCTTTCGACAATTTACTCCTCAACACATTTCTAAAAAAACATTTAGTTTAAACCAAGGGGCAAACAACTAAGAAATTTGGTGTACACCTACTACAATAATAATTCAGTAATTCAAGGTAATTCATGGTAATTCACATTGGTAATTCAATACAAATGTACACCATGATTCACGAGTTGTTCACCCTTTGGTTTAAACATAATTAATATTTAATTATGAAGCTTCAAAGCTAGAAAAAACTCGAAAAAGTGATGTTATGTTGAATAAAAAAATCAAGTTTTCAACACATTTTTTGTTCCACTGTTGGTTAATGGCAAAATTTTATCATAAATATAATTAAAATAAATTATTTTATGATTTTTTTGATGATTTGTTAATGTTACATTATTTTTACATGTAAAGTGTAATTCCTTCGAAGATGTGCATTCGTGTAATTAATTATTATTTTTGAGGCTGCGTCTACAACAGAAAAAATAATGTGTAGAAAATTGTGTAATATATAGTGTAATTGCCCCTGACAGTTGTCAATGCCAAAAACAATACACATTACACTTCAAATTACACATTATTTTTTTCTATTGTAGACGCAGTCTGAAAACGAAAATTAATTTTATTAATTTTATAATTTAGAATAATTTACTACATATTTGTAAGTTTGTGTTAAAATTAATTTTTTGTTGATTCCTTTGTTTATATTGTTATGTCGCTTATTTTACAATGTGGTGAGGGATTCCCGCTAAACGTGTGTAAAGTCGTAATTTTTTCCAAGGTGTGTGACGGAGGGTTAAGCTAAACGCGGGCGAATACGAAAATGTTCAAGTAAGTAACAATTGTTCTTGAATTCTTTAGGCATTAAGCTTAATGTCTAGGCTTTAAGCTAAACGCCGAAAGAGCGCCAGGCGAATAGAAAAATTGGTATCGATTGATCAAGAATAAGCATTGTAGTGAAATATTATATTGTAGGTATTTTGAATTGAAAATCGTTTCTAATTTTGCTTCCTCATAAGGAAACTTTGCATTCATGACGATCTTCAGTTTTTCAAAAGAAGGTTATATGGACTTATTTTTGTCTAGAACATATGTATATTCAATTCTGAGCAAATGTCCACATGTATGACGTGTGTATGTGTATATATATATATATATAATGTGTGTGTGTCACAAAATATTGTGTACAAAATTTTAGTGGATTGTCCTGAAATTTTGCTGGTTTATTGCAATCATTAATACCTAAAATCTGACACAAATATTTCCGAATATATCTACAAAAATTTGGTTGTATTTTTTTAAATAACTTTTTTATTTATTAACATTTTTATTAATTCTGGTCAAAATTACGTTCCTTTCATTGAAACGAATCGATTGATATATATATATATATATATATATATATATAAAGTATACATTTCATCAAAATGTATAAAAGTAATCACTATTTATATGTCGTAGGCAAATAGAAGAATCCGTCATTTAGCTAAATGCCTAGGCGTTTAGCGAAACGGCGCCGAATAGACGAATGGACTTGAAAAATGATTAAATTCGTCTATTTGCCTAAAAAGCTTAGGCGTTTAGCGAAATGACTAGGCAATTGTCTAATTGCCTAAAGCTGTTTAGGCAATTAGAAGAAAATCATTTTTACCAATAAATCGTTAAAAGTTAAAGGTATAGATTAATTTATTATGACATCGTTGGCTCTGATGACAGCGAGAATTACATAAAGTTCCCGATTTAAAACAAATGCACCGTTTGTTCTTGCATTGCGATTGGGAAGCTTTGCAATTGCATTTTTTGAATCCTTGGCCACCACTAACAGACTGTTTTGCTGCTGCTTCCCTTAGAGTTAATAAAGTGTCAGTGGGTATGTCGGAAAGTGAAACAACATTACCTCCATTGGCAAAACATAAATTAACGGATCGTTTTCGTTTTTCTTCAAACTCACTTCGACTAACACTCATTGTATTTTAGAAAAAAATATAAATTTAAATTAAATTCGCGTTTGCACGTTACCGTTAATTTATATTTCGATAGTACGAGCAGTGTGAAGATACTAAATTAAATTAAATTTTCTAACGAATATTTAAGTTACTCAATTAATTTTGTTTTGATCTTTTGTTAATTAATTTTGTTTTGATCTTTTGTTAATGGATTATGACGAAAATCATTGACACCTTTAACTTTTATTTCAAGTATTAAATTTATTTTTTCATTTTCTCCATTACGATTTATTGGTAAAAATGATTTTCTTCTAATTGCCTAAACAGCTTTAGGCAATTAGACAATTGCCTAGTCATTTCGCTAAACGCCTAAGCTTTTTAGGCAAATAGACGAATTTAATCATTTTTCAAGTCCATTCGTCTATTCGGCGCCGTTTCGCTAAACGCCTAGGCATTTAGCTAAATGACGGATTCTTCTATTTGCCTACGACATATATTTTTCAAAAAAGGTAAAATTTTGAATTTCTTCAGATTGTTAAAATTTTACTTTGAAATAATTATTATTCAATAAAAGATTGAGAAATTGGTGTATATTATATTGAGGAAGCTAAATGTTCGTGGAATGAATGACTTGTTTGTTTATTAGTCTTTGTTTATTTTTTTTGTTTTCAATATGCTTTGTTGAAACTAAATGTTAAAAATATTATAGAATATTAAAAATTATATTTAGTCTCTCTTTGCTGTACGTGAGTGCAAGAATACTTTTATTTAAAATGGAAAGTTATCAAA
The DNA here is from genome assembly GCA_032872475.1 of Leptopilina myrica (nomen nudum). NCBI lineage: Eukaryota > Metazoa > Arthropoda > Insecta > Hymenoptera > Figitidae > Leptopilina > Leptopilina myrica (nomen nudum). The sequence continues at coordinate 14,745,169 of CM065467.1, forward strand.
ATGGCCATTAGCTTGCAGAGTGATAATGGCCGAGAATTTATTGCTGCAGTGATCAATGAACTGGTCATTCTTTGGCCATATTGCACAATTCAGCACGGGAGACTGCGACGTTCGCAATCTCAAGGCAACTTCGAGAGGGCAAATGCAGAAGTAGAAAATATGATGGATGGTTCTATTACTTGTACAAAATTTCATTTGCGTGTACATATTGATTGTGGAACTCTCTATTTAAATACCGATAATAATTTAATATATTCTTTTTGTGTACCAAATTGGTACAAAAAACGGCATTATAAGAGGTTGGTTTCCGCGAACTGATATATCGCAATCAAACACTGAAATTTTAAAAATTGACGAAGTTTGTACGGATGTCACTTTGACTTTAAGAGAAGCTGCATCACATCAATCTATGTGCGGCGGACAAGGGTTTAAAAAATGTAACTAAAAGGCGGCTGCAAAACAATGCAAGACAAATAGGTGCTCTTGCTTTAAATTAAAAATAACTTGCAGTTCACGATGCCACCAAAGTTTAACTTGCTGCAATAAATAAATTGTTATTTTTTTCCTTTCCAATTTATTGATGATATTAATTCTACTTTCTTTGAAAGAAAAAACATATATATATATATTTAATAAATCACCAAATCCTACATGAAGAGAAAAATAAATTATAATAAAAACAGATTGCTGCATTTTTTTGAAAAACATTTTTTTAAATTGGTATAACTTATGTCTTATTAATTGACTGGTGGTCATATTGAATTATTTTGAACTGATTTATATCATGTGCAGTAACGAAATAAAGAAATAAACGTCCTTTAAAAAAATTGTATTAATTTGTTTAAAATAAAAAATTATAAACAATTAATATCTCAGAAATCGTCCTCCAGGGATGTTCACTTTAATTTCAAACAAAAAACACTCAAATCGGTTAAAAATTGTAGGCTATAGTCATTTTTGAAGAGTACATTGTACTCAGGTATCTAAATTCGCAGATTTTTCACTTCCGACTACAAAAAGAAGGTAAAAATTTTAAAGATAAAAGTCGAAAAAATATACAGGATGCAATATTGTTTTATATTAGGAAAATTATAAAACTTTTGAATATAATTTTATTAAAAATTATAAACAATAATTAAATTTTAGAAAAATTGTAGTTGTAATTTTTAGAAACAATTTAATTTCCAAAGTTATTCATTGAAATTACTTCAAATTTCTATTACAATAAATAACAATACTTTTATATGTATATATATTTATAAAAATTATTAAATTTTTGAATAATTTCATGTAGAAATTCTAAACATTATTTGCTTTTTGAAAAATTGCAATTAAATTTTTTTTGAAGATAATTGAATCCTGGAAAATAATTAAAAATATTTAAACTATAAAGTTTCGTGAAATTTCTTTGAAGTAAATTTTATATTGTAAAAGAATTAAATTTTTTTGTTTTTTGAGATTATTTTAAAATATAATCGTATTTTTGGAGAATTATATTTCAAAAAATGACAAATTGTAAATAAGTTTTGAAGAAAGTTATAGTAATTAATAATGGTATGGAAAATTTAGTTATGCTTTCGATAAAATTCATTAAGCTATGAAATAAAAATAAAAAAACGTTTATGAAGTCAAAATAAATTCGAATGCTCACCTGTCGGAATCGACGCGCTCTAATTGTGACTGTTGCCCACCTTGACAGCCCTCCTCCAAGAAGGACTTGTCCAGTACATCATCGTCAGGAACAAAATCCTCGACGCTCGTCAATGGTGAATTTAAATTAATCCCAGCAATATTTGGCAATTTCTCTCCATCCTCCTCTTTCTTATTTCCAAATATTTTCGACATGAACGACTGTTGTCGTAATTGTTGAGAATCACGTCTCTCTTGATTAGTGACAACAATTTCAGGATTATGACCCTCTCTCGGTGTACTGTTGTGCGAGGAATGTTGAGGCGATGTCTTGATTAAATTATCCGACATTATTTTCATTAATGCATTATTATTGTCCTTCTTTGGCGGCGTTCTTAAATCGACATTATTATTTTTCACTGGAATTGGAGTACCGGCACCAATTGGTCCCGATATCGTTGCACTTCTCTTTAATTCGTGATTGAGATTCGTGACTGCGGCATTGTTGCTTGTCGCTAGAGCATTATTACTCGACGATAATGGAATAACGTTTGTCATTGACGTCGAATCGGCAACTGCTCTTCGTCTATTTACAAGATTGTCTAAAAATTTATTGTAATTTGCATCATCACTCTCTTGATAGAGATCTAATTCTTGAATTGTCAATCGTGTCTCGTCTTCGTTCGTTTCGATTTGCTTCAATAGAGTCTCGCGTTGTAATTGCAAAAATGGAAGATTAAAAAATTTGTGCAATAATTTTAAACCAAATCCATTTCTCATTGATGTCTCTGCGTATCTTACCTGAAAATTAGGAATTTTTATAATTATAAATTTTGCACTTGATAATTTAAAAAAAAAATTTTGTTTAAATACTACATTAAAATTATTAAAATTAATTTAATTGTTCGTGAGAATTTTGTTTCAGTTTGAAAAAATAATTTCGTGTTATCGATTGTTTGGCATTGTTGTCCGGTATCTCATTGACAGTTCCATCCATCTCCCTGAGATATAATTCTTGCTAAGAATTTTCTTTAAAATTTTGAAAATAATTGGATTTGTGTGAATAATTTTTATATTTTTGCAGACAATTAAATTGTTGCAACAAATTTTATTATTTATGAAAATAATTTAAATCTTGCGTAGATTTTTATTAAAACTTTTTTAAATAATTAATTCTTCCACCTCTTTTCTTAAATTTTTTGTTTTTTGAAATTAACTTAATTGGTTCAACAAATTTTATTATTTTTGAAAATAATTGAATTTTTCAAGAGAATTTAAATATTTTTAAAAAACTTCTTCAATTCAAAATCCTTCTTCAAATTATTTTCAGTAAAATTTAAAATGAGCTTCTCGAAGTAATTGAATTATGTTCAATAATTTTGATAAAATTAAGAGTTTTAATTATATTAAAAAATTCCAAAAAATTTTTTCAAAAGAATTCTATTATTTTCAAAAATTTGAGATAATTTCTTTTTCTTTTTTCTATTTTCAATACAATTTTAAATGTCTCAAAATTTTTGAAGAAATATTGAAAATAATTAAATTTTTTTAAAAAATTATATTAACAATAATTGAATTTCTACGAATATTTTTTTTTAAGTTTTCTTACTTGTGCCAATCGTCCTTGTAAAGTATCAATAAAATAAGTGACGTGATCAGTCGTAACTGTTCTATGATGCGACATATCGCAATGATTGCCGAGAACGATAACAGGTATGTGACTTGGAATTTTCGGAATTTCTCGTTGTACATAATCAAAGGTCCAGGTTTTTGTAATATCCATCATTATAATAACGCCATTGGTCCCTTTGTAAACATCGAGAAATTCGGCGTCTAATGCCGGCTCCTCGATAATATTTTCTGCCGGTGCTGTGTCCATTTTTAAACCCTCCATTTTCCGTCGTCTTCTACCTCGATCAACGACATCCCAAACTTCCACCTTGACAACATCGTCAGTCGCTTTATAATTCCACTGAATACTCGCCACTTGTATTTCTTCCGTTGGCACATATTCCTCGATAAACTTTTGTCCCTGAAGACGATGAAATAAACAAGTCTTCCCCACATTCCTGTCGCCTTTGATGATTATTTTCACTAAAAGTAAACACAACATTTTTTTCACCTTCTAAAATTTTTATAATACTTATTATTTAAATAGGAAAATAAATAATTGACCGAAGAATTCTAATGAAGAATTTTATGAAAATCTTTGAATATAGAATTCAATATATAGGAAAATTTTGTATTCTTTGTAAAAATAATTGAATTCTTTTAAAGAATGTAGTAATAATTGTATTGAAAATAAATAAATTGTTTTGGGCAATTTTATAAAAATTTTCGAATATAATTGATTTTTTCGGGAAATTATATTTAATATAATTGAAGTTCTTTAAAGCATTTGTTTCTCTTCGAAAATAATTAAAATATTTTAAATACTTTTATTATACATGAAAGTAATTTGATTCTTGTGAAATTATTAATTTTTTTGTAGACTTTTATTAAATTTTTTAAAAATAATTTAATTATTTAAAAGAATTTAAATATTTAAAGAAAACTGAATCCTTTTTCAAGTATTTTAAGTAAAATTGTAATAAAACTTCTAAAAAGAATTAAATTATATTAAACATTTTTAATAAGATTCAGAAATTTTATTATATTTAAAAATGCTAATAAAATTCTTCAGAAAAATTTAATAATTTTCAAAAATTAGAGATAAATATTCTTTTTTTCTATTTTCAGTACAACTTTAATTAAATTCCTGGTAATTGTTAAAGAATTTTATTAAAAATTTTAAAGATAATTTAATTTATGCAAATAATTTTATTACAAATATTGAAATTAATTTAATTTCATTGAGAAATTTTATATTAATATTTTCGAATATAATTCAATTAATTGGAAAAATTCTACTGAAAAAAATTGAATGATAGCAAAAAATTTGTTCAATTTTTAAATAATTGAATTGTTTCGAAGAATTTCATTAAAACTTTTGAAAATAATTGAATTCATTCAAAATAATTGATTTTTTGATAATATTTTATGAAAATTTTGAAAAATGAATTTAACTATTCGGGAGAATTTCGTTATAATAACTAATTCGATAGTAAACTTGTATCATAACTAGAAAGATATTTGATTTTGTTATAATAATTTGATAAGTCTCAAAATGTAAAATAATGCTCTTTGATGAAATATTCTAAGGCAATTGCTCCTTTTGTACTCTTAACAAATTTTTCCATTGGCGTGTAAATCTCACTTACTTTATTTTTAATTTTGTTATCCCTCTTATTACTCTATATTTTCTTGCTTGTATTTTGTTACTAATCTAAGATTTAATAAAATTTTGAACGTACAAATAAACGAAATTTTTGTTGTGTCTAAATGTTTTTAACAATTACTGTGCAAAATGGAAATCAATGTTTTCAAAAATAAGTAAGTGCTCGTTCAAAAATTGGCAACTGCTCGCACTAGTTACGAACGATATTTTTCATAACAAGGTGCAAAAAAGTGCCCTTTTTAGCACCGCGTTATGAAAAATATAAATTAAAACTAGTAAAAATAATATCGGCATTAATTTAAACGTTTTAAACATTAGGGACATACTGCTAACCTTACTTTCGAGGGTTATGATACGAGTCGCGAAAATACCAACATTTTCAGAAAAATATGTCTATTATCGTGGCTGTAAATATTGAATAAAATTAATTTTATTCAATAATAATTGAATTCCGTTAAAAAATTTCCAAAAATAATTGAATTTTTTTCAGGAAATTCTATTGAAAATATTTTGTTTAAAATTGAATATTTATTGAAAATAATTGAATTCCTGCGTAATAAATAATTTTTTTGTAGTTTTTTATCAAAAACTTTGAAATTAATTAAACTATATTTGGAAGAATTTTCTTACAATTTTAAAAAATAATTAAATTTGTTTTAGAAATTGAATTCTTGCAAAGAATTTTATTAAAACTTTTTTAAAATAATGGAATTCTTTAGAGAACATTTTTTCAGATTGTATTAAAAATAAAAATAATGTTATTCATGAAAATAGTTGAATTCATGCGTAGAATTTTATTGAAAGTTTTAAATTGTTTTAAAGAATTTAAACCACTGAATTTTCTTCTTCTTCTTCTTCTTCTTCTTCTTCTTTTTCTTTTTCTTCTGAAACTTTTATCCGCGTGGCTTCGAATATTTAATTGAAAGTAAAACTTACTATTATACTGAACTCCCTTAGCGAATTTCCTCTGTAAATTCGTGGGCATAGATTGATGATTCGGTCGTGGCGATGCATTTCCCTCGGATTTACCTGCCAATCTTTTAAAAGCCGAGAACATCTTTGAATTTTCGTTTCAGTTTCTCTGTACTAAAAAAATCAAATACTCTATTAATTAAATTATATTATACAATTTCTTTTACGTAATCATAAATTCGATTTCGATTAAATATTAATAATACCCTTAAAAAATGCTCGATATTTTGACCTAATTACAAATTGAAATTTTGAAACTCGAACAAAATAATATATGCAAATCTCTTTTTGACACATAGGTTAAGTTCAATGTACTCTTTATTAAGTCACTGTCATATTAGTAAATCTGTATATTATATCAGAAAACGAAAAGAAATACAAAGAGGATAAAGAAAAACAAAGTAAAGTAAAATAATTACCTGATTTTTTAGAAATAATTAAAGTCCAATATGATTATTATAATTCGTAACATTAGACAATTTTTACAATTAATAAAAACCAATAAAAAAATATTCACTATTCGATTTTTGAATACAATTAAAATAAAGAATACTTACTGATCACAACATTAAAAAATATGCCTTATCGTTTAAAAATCCTAATTTAATACCATTTGGATGAAAACCAGCTGACAACTGTCAAACATATGGTAAATAATCAGAAAACATAAGTTGGTACTCCCTGGCGGGAAAATCTTGTGAATTTATCAAGTTGGTACTGATTTCAAACAAACAACACGAATTTTATTCTCTTATATAAATAAATAATTGAAACATCAGTGCAAAAAATGATAGAATTGAAAATTGATTTTTGTACATAATTTTTGTCACTTAATGTAAATACATTTTATTTACCGTTTGGACATAAAAAGTAAATAGAGTTTAAATTCCCCGCACACTAATGGTTTACAAGATCTGTGGACCAATAAGAATATTTCTGTTTGTCGATTGGTTATGTTATCACGTCTTGCGGACCTGCGGTCTTCATTTCTTGAACCTCTAAAAACTTAATTTTCTCATCAGGGAAATTATTTCATTATTATTATATCATTACAGGAGAAGGTTCTATAGTTTGTTTTTAAACAAAATTTCCTTTCATTGAAACGTCTATTTAATAGAGTGTGAAAAATATCGCGTATCCCTTAATATTTTTCTTTTTTGAAAAAGTCAAAATTACATAAGACGTGATGAGTCACAGAATAAAGGGTGTCATGCAAACGTCAAAATCTGATCAGTGCAATAGGGGCGGACGTTTCTTAATTTATTAATTAATAAAATATTCAATTCAATACTATGTTTATTGAGAATTCACTATTGTGAATAAGAAATTCACCAAAAGGAAGTAGTAAGTCTTTTGTTCTCAAGGTCTTTGAAGAGATAATTATCTCTTTTCTCTCTCTCTCTCTCTCTGGCATTCCATTCATTTATTAAAAAAAAAGTCTTCTATAAGTGTGTTTTTAATTGACTTATTTTCTCTCATCTTTTTTTGACATTTACTCAAATCTATTTTTTGTTGTAAAATAATTTTTTTCCAGTGTTCTTTAATGGTTTAAATTCCAATTTTATTTCCTCGCGATTATCGATTAAAAGTAGGGAAAAATATTTTACTTTCAAGTGCATTCGTGTTTTTTTTCTTTCTTAACCATTCATGTCCGAGAGTTTTATTGACAAAAAATTCTAGTCATTTAATATTTAACTGTTATTTTCGTAATTTCAGAATTTAATGACAATATACAATGATATGCATACGAGAGGATACAAAGAAAAAGAAAGAAGATAGTAAAAGATGTTGATTTAGAAGAATAACAATATTTTTTCGGAAAATATAATAGACGTTGTTGTCAATCAATAACGAGGATAATAAGAAAATAGTCATTTTTAAATTAAAGAGAATATAAATATATTATATATTTAAAAAGAATATAATATAAAGAAACAAAATGCCAGCTCCACCTCCACCACTTCCAAATTTGCCAGAGGCACAAATTTGTGAGAAAACTGATGTTAATGAAAGTGAAAATTTACCACCATGGGCGAAAATAACTCTCACTTCGACTGAGGCAGAAATAGAAAAATTGATTGCTAGAAATGAATTAAAAGATGCAGAGGTGACGTATTTTTGTCAAGTGGAACCAATTCTTCAAGACGGCCCTCAGTAAGTATTTTTTCATTTTTTCCCTACTTTATACAGAAAAAAATATTAATATTCATTTTTATATCGATTTTCCTTTTTACGAAGTTTTCAAAGAATTTTCGAGAAATTACTCTGAAATTCAGTTATGTTGAAATTTTTTCTTTAAATCTCGTCAATATTTCAATTTTAAAACAAATTTAAATAAAATTTAAATTTTTCATTTAAATAAAATTTAAATTTTTCATTTAAATAAAATTCTTTTAAATTAAATTCAAACATTTAATTATTTTCATAATTATAATAAAAATTTCGCAGGAATTCAATTTTTTATAAATTTTTTATAAATTTCTTAACAATAATTAACTTTTATTTAACAATTAAAGAAAATAATTTTATTATTTTTATAATAAAATTTTTTACACGGATCCAATAATTTTTTAGATAAAAAAATTCTTTTTAGAAATCAGTTATTTGCATGAATGATAAAATCTGTCGCAGAATTTCAATTATTTTTAATAAAATTTTAATCGAATTCTTCGAAGAATGTCATTTTATTCTTAAAAATGTTAATAAAACTCTTTATGAGAATTTAATTTTTAATTTAAATAATTAAATTATTTTGAAATTAATTACAATTTTTAATATTATATTATTAATTAATTAGTGAAAATAATTTTTCAAAAGTTCAATATTATATTCAAAATTTTCAAAAAATTATCGTCACAATTTCAATTATCTTTATAAATAATTAAATTCTTCTCCAAAATCTAATGATATCAAAAATTTTAATAAAATTTATCTCAACAATTCAATTATTTAAAAATATTTTAATAAAATTTTTTCCAGGAATTCAATTACGTTCATAAATAATAAAATTCGTCCCAAAAATTCAATTATTTTCATGTATAAAAAATTCTTTATAAGAATTCTATTTTTTCAAAAATATATATTTTCAATAATTTTTTTTTTATAAATTCACATATTTCCATAAATAATAACATTCTTTGTAGGAATTCAGTTTTTTTTTAATTTTAATAAAATTCTTATCGACAATTCAATTATTATTTTCTAGTATTTCAATGAAATTCTTCGTCGAAAGGATTCGATTATATGAAAACTTAATAAAATTCTTCATGAGAATTCAATTTTGTGAATACTTCACTTATTTAATAAATTATTTATATTTGTATTTAAATAATTGAATTCTTGTAGAATTTTCAAATAAAAATTGATTAAAAAATGTATTTTAGCTAAAATTTTAGATAATATTTGAATACTGAAATATGAAATTTTTGATATTCTTCCTTTCTATGAAAAAATAATAATTAAATATTTACTTAAGAAAGAAGTTATTGATGTTTTCGTATAATTTTACAGTGAAAGGAATTTGTTAGGAAATGTAATAGGACTTTTTTAGAGTATCGAATCAGTTTTAGAGTGAATCAGAATATTAATTAAATGAATGTTTTTTGGGGTTTGTTAATATATTAATTTAAAGTAAAGTAATTAATTAATTTCTTTAAATTAATTAATTAAATTTTTTAAATTAATCAGAATATTCTTTAGGAAAAGGTGAAAATTTTGTCTGGAAATGAGAGAAATGTCAGGCATAAATAAAATTAAATTTTTGTGGCAACCCTGTAAAAACAAAAATAATTTTTTAATTGAGAATTAAAAATTTAAGTTAAGAGAATGTTTAAAAATAAATTAAAGTTAATTTTTGTTTTTGTTTTTAAATACAGATGTGGATTAGTTGCTCTGGCAATGGCATCTCAGGAATATAGAAAACCAGTTTCAGTGGGTCAACTTTTGGCAGAAGCTCGTGTTCGTGGATTCACTCAACACGGCGAAGTTTATAGTGTTGATTTCATGGGAACTTTAGCTGCAGAATATTTACCAGATCACAGACCTGATATTTTAATTGATCTTCAAACTTGTCCTGATACATTAACACATGCATTGGCTCACGGTGCGATGGTTCTCGTGCCCTACGATTCTGATTTTAATCATGCTCCTTGTCTTAAAAGGGGCCATAAAGCTCATTGGGCTTTACTCGTTGGACTCATTTCCTCTAGGTATTCTTGTATATTATTTTTTCGACTTATTTTCAAATATTGCAACATTTGATATGTCAAATATTTCATACCACATGCTTTTTTTTGTATTTTTAATCGACTAAGGGAATTTTTTTGTTGCGCCTTAAAGCCGACATGAGATCTGCATGTAATTATTTTAAAAAATTGAAATAATAATGATTTAGAATTATTAAAAACTAAAATTATTTATTCAATATAGATTTGGTTTGAATTTATTTTTATATTAATAAAAAACATGTTCTAGACAAGGATATCACGTATTGGCGCGTCACGGAAAATCTCGACATCTGGCCTGCTGGCCACTTCGCGATTTAATTGAAAGCAATGGAAATTTAGAAGAGGAAGGAACAGCGCGACACGCGGGTGGATATGTGATACCAAAAGGTGGTGTAGGCGGTCAAAGAGGATTACGAGGTAGGGCCCTAGCTCTTCATCCCTACGTCTAATATTCCCTGAAAATTCATATTTAAAAAAAACAAAACAAAAAAAAATCATTCTTATAGCTAATCAATACCACAGTTTCTTTTTCTTTTCTCTATATTTCTCTCATGAAAAAATATTTCCTTCTTCTTGATCTTAATTTTCTTTTCTTTTCTTTTATTTAATATTACATTTAAAAAAAATATTACAGTATTGTTCTGCTTTGTACATACTATCAACAAAATTATCAATGTTGATAATAATTCGCAAAACAAAACTTACACAATGTAAATAACTGTTGCATATTTTATTTAGTTTATCGCTGTTTTTTATTATATTATATATTATATATATAAATATATAATATATATACAAATATCGTTTCTGTGGTATTGTATTTTAATTAGTATCTCGAATAACGTAACACAAAAAATGCAATGAATTCTATGCAATAATTTAAATTGTCATGTCTTTGAAAAAACCTTGAATTTCTTAGGGAGTCAAAATTTATAATTTTAATTGAAATTGCTATCGGATTATAAAATTTTCACTTCGAATTCATCCAGTGAATCTTCAAAAATCAATTAAAAATTTATTTTTCAAATTATAATAAATTTTCTAGATTTTTTCCTCTGAAAAAACTAAAATGCTTCGAAATGAAAAAAATTTCGCTACCTAACAATAATTTATAAATTTCCTGAAATTCAAATAAGGTTTTTTTCCTCCCCCTTCATCGTTCACCTCTCGTTTAAAAAAAGGGAGGTTTATTTCTAATGGCAAACTGAAATACGAATAAATATTTGGTTTTACAAATGCCTGAAACGATAGATGTTGAAACTCCTTGATGTGATTTAATATTTAAATGACTTGTCTAATGCTTAGAATAAGAGAACAAAAAAGGCTAATTGAACATTTTCAAATTTTAGTTATTTGCGAACTAAAGAAAAATTATTTATTTAAAAGAAAAAAAATTGTCTATTCTGTCCACAACGATAGAACATATCGAAATGTGCTGCGTGTCTACTAAATGTTTTAAGTAATTTTTTGTTTTTTTTTCTTGTCTCAAAAAAAGTAAACAATTGTTTTTCAAGATTTTAGTATGTTACTAAAAAAAACTTGTTTATAAAGATTGTTATCTAGTAGGTAATTAATATTGATTTTGATAAAAATAGAAGCCAGTATTGAGTCAAAAAATTAAATAAAAGTATCTCTCGTGCCATTAGAATCAAAAATCTGTTTATAGTAAACAAAAAAAATATCTTCATTGGCTATTAACCATTTTGAAAATCGAATTTTTCATCATTCGAATTTAATCCTAAAAGTAACAAAGAATCGAATTTTCAAATAAAATGTAAATTTTCAACTTTAAATTTAGTGCAAATTTTCAAATCGATAAAATGTAAAAATTGACAAATCAAATTTAGTCGAAATATTATTGTAAATTGAACTTTCTTTTTATTTTTTTAATTCTGATATAATTAATTTTCCAGTTAAACAATTTCAATTTTGTTGAAAACAATGAAATTATCTTCGATTACCATTTTAGACTGTGAATGTGATTTTTATTTATATTGTATTGTATATTTAAACCCTCATCTAATCATAAAAAAGGCAATTTTCTTTCCAATTTTAAGAATTTATTTATTTGTAGAGAAATTTGTATTAAATAAAGTCTTCTGACGAATACTCTAAATTTTCTTTCGCTAGATTAATTTCAAAATATACATAGAACTATAGCATTATTGAAAATATTATTTCTTTTTTAAGTGTATTTTTATTTTTTATTTTTAATCCAATGAAATTTTGAAATTTTTTCAGGTAAGTATAATAATATTTTTTTGCAGCAGGCCTCGGATCGTACCGACAATTTCTGCCGGTAGTGTTTATCATTTTATGAATTTACAAAAATTATTCTATTTAAATAATTCAATTCTCGTAGTTGAATTCTGATAAGAATTGATTTAACAAAAATTTCAGTTAACATTTTTAAAAATAAATATTTAAACCGTTATAGCAGGAATTTTAGGAATTAATTAAATTTTAAAAGGTTTTTAAATAAAATTCCTTGAAAATTTAAGGGAAGCGAAAGTTTAAACATCTTTAAATTTTTAGTTTAACAAATTTTTAATAACATTATTTTTCTTTAAAAATTATTAAGGTTTTAAAAAAATTGAAACATTTGAAAATTTTGCCAACTTTTACTGAAATAAATTTTGAATTTTAATTCATGTTGCTGTTAGAAATATATTTATATTTACTATACGAGTTGTTCAAATAATTAAATTTAATGAAAAACCGTGAGAAAAATTATATTTTTTAAGAAATTAAGAATTTTCATTAAATCTGGAAGAGCAAAGTTTGAAAGTAAAATGGAAAAGAAAATTTCACGCGCGCTTGTTCGCATTTAGTTTTGCTAGTTTTGAGTAAGCATTTTATTGCACGGAAACATTAATAAGAATTGTCTTCCACTAAAAATTGAATAGGAATGATCTTGTTGAAATAAAGAAATTCAATTTTTTATTAAAATTTCATCTGTAACTTTCAATATTCAATTGTTTTCTAGAATTTTTTAATCGAAATTCTTCTATATCAATTTTTTTGGATTTTAGAGAAATGAATATTATTCATAAAAGTAAAAGAAATTTTATTTAAAAAACATTTTGAAATTAAATAATTATATTTAATAAAATTTGTCATAGGAATTCATTATTTTCAATAAAGTTTTTTAGAAAATATTAAATTATTTTAAAAAAATTCTTTGCAATATTTGATACATAACAATTTTATCGTCATTTTTATTGTCAAATAATAAAACAAAAAATTAGCTTAGAAATAAATTTTTTCATTTTATTATGTGACAATAAAGATCATGACATCAAATCATTTCGTTATTTTCTTAAATTCTCGAGAAAACTCCAAAAAGTCATATTCTGAGGCCTAGATAAAATATTTGAATATTTTGGTAACGATTTCTGAAAATTTTTTTCTTTTGGCAAACACAAAATAATCTTGCTTGGATAACAAAATATTTATTACTTGCTGTTTTGATTTATACACAAACTGAGAAAAATTTATAACCATTTTTGTTTTTTTTATTCTGCTTCGCATTTTTATTTATAATAATATGAATAATAATAACAGCGTAATGAACAATTTTTTTTAAAATCATCAGCAATGCTGAAATTTTATTTTGAATTCAGGCAGAAATAAGAATAATAAAAAAAGAAAATTAATAATGAAAATAAAAATGCTGTACATTTATATTTCAAGCTTACAAACATCAACAACATATTTCGTGTAACCATTGACTTCGATCGTTTTTTTCTTTTTTTTTATACAGTAAATTTTTACGTCTAACAGTACACTACTGGTTTTTTTTATTTTGCTACGAGCTAATTAATTACTCAACCGTTTATTGACTTGTGTCTTGAGCTTGACAATTTTCAAATATTATTTCAAAATTTTATTCTCGACAATTTTCGTCGCAAAAACATTTTTTTTCTTTTTTTTGGAGCTTTTGATAATAATAGTTAATATCAAATAGTGCCCAGGTCACAAGTTTATCCTATTATTTAATGATATATTCTAAATCGAAGTATTTACGTTTAAAAAATATGTAGTATCACACATAGGTATTTAATATTTAAAAACTTGAGAGTTAAATTCAATTTTTGTTTTATATAATAATTATTAATTTCTATTTTTTATGTCCAAAGTTTAATTTGAGAGGAAAATTAAATTTCAAATTTAAATTAATTTTAAATTATAAAAATTAACTTTTCTATTTTCTATTTATAATTTAACAAAGTTTTATTCATTGAAATTAAAGAAGCTATAAATAGAAAATCAAAATTTTATACAATTTTTTTTCAGTATAAAATAACAATTTTTGTTGTTAAACGGATTACATGAATAATTTTGATTTTAATTCAATATTTTAGTCGTCAATTGATTTTTTTTCATCTAATTTCGAATGCTTTTTGAACAAAACTTTTATTCACGCTGAAGAATGTAGAAATAAATCAGATTTCAAACTTCAATTAATTAAATTAAAATTTTATAGTGAAAAATTTATTCAATTGAACTCTCAATGGTGGAAAATAATAACAATATTATTATAATATGTACATTTACAATTAGACATCTTTTGTAAAAGCGCAATAAAGATATCTAGTTCTATAAATTTTTTATTATAATCATTCGCTAAAAATTGCTGTTCTTCTTTTATTCTTTGTTTTTAATGCATCATTTTTTGTTTGTTTGTTTATTTGTTTTCTTCTCAAAACGTATCAATTACATTTAATTATTGTAAGCTTTGAGCTTGGGCCGGCTAGAAACCCTCATAACTTTGTAACTGTACATTAAAAAATGAATTTACAAATTTCACATTGTTTATTATCAATTTTCTTTTCCTCTAAAAAAAAAGAAAAGAAAAAAAGAAAAAACGTGCGTATACGGTCATATATTGCAAATGTTGAGACTCTCGTTTCACTATTTTTTTTCTTTAAATTTTCCATCGAAACGAGGGAATTTAAAAATTAGTCTTTCGATCTAATAATAAAAAAATATATACATTACAACTCTTCAGTTCTTATTTGATAGAATACAAAAATCTGCACTCATGACTTCAATTATTTTATTCGTTTATAAATTACTGAACAACAAAATATTATATTATCATCATACTTTTAAAATTTGAATTATTTTCTAAGAAAATAAAATTTCTTGTAGGACTTCAATTATTTTTAGAAATTTGAATAAAATTCTTCATAGAAATTCTTTAAAATTTTAATAAAGTTTTTCGAAAGAATTTATTTATTTTTTAAAACTTTTCATAACATTCTAAGCAAAAATTGAATTATTACAATTGAACAAATTGTACTTTTTTTATACAATTTCTCTAAAGAAATTAAATATTTGGAAAAAATTTTAATAAAATGATCAGAAGAACTCAATTATTTTCAAAAAAATTAAATCAAATAATAATAAAATATCTCAAAATAATTGAATTTTTTAAAAATGTTAATAAAATTCTCCGTAAGGAGAAAATTATTTCGAAAAATTTTGTTGCAATTAGTAATAAAGAATTGTTTTTTTCTCATTTTTAAATTAGTATAAAATTTATTAAAATAAATAATTGGAAAATGAGTGCAGAATAATTAAAATGACTAGAATACATAATCTTAAAAAAAAAAAATGAAAAAAAAATTGGACCGCGAGCACGCACTAAAAATACTATCACTTGACGCTGGAAAGCAAAATCGATCTCCGGAAAAAATTCTCTATCAATTTTAATCTAACAAATTTTTTCTTTCTTTCTTTCTCGGAGATGAAACTGCCAACCATTAATTATATATATCTAACAATAAAGACTATAATACATTTCTTAATATTACATACATCCCAATTAATTTATTATTAGGGTATTATGAATAATTATACCTAATTATTGCAACAACAGGGAGCAAAAGGAACATTTTTCTTTCTTTTGGGAAATTGCTTTTCCTATACAAAAAAACGAATTCAAGTTATTGGACAAACAATTTTCCATTACGGATTTGTGCCATTTTTTAATATTTTTTTCAGTAAAAAATTAAAAAATGGCATTACAAAAATAATTATTGCAAAATACATAGTATAGATTACGTAGGCGAAAAAAGTCCATTAAATATCTTAAAATTGAAAGCTGCTTTTTTTCGCGATTACAATTTGTGCAAGCCATGGAAACAAAGAACAGATTCCTTTTTTCTATGTAACTTTATTGCATATAGGTCGAAGAGTATTTTTTCAGACTTTCTTGTTGTTGTTGTTGTTATTGATAAAAAAACGCTCTTTTAATATAAAAAATTAGGCTTCTTCAAATATTTTTGTATTTTTTCTAAACGAAACAATCAATTTCTCCGGCATATATTTTTTAAATATTTATATATATGTACAATTATATTATTTAAAAAAGAGAAGCAATTCTGGAAATAGTCTCAAAAAACGAGCAATCTTTGGCCTCATTTAACAATATTATTATTATTATTATTTGTTTTTATTATTTTCATTTTTTTTGTGGAGAAAATTGTAAATGGATATCAGTACGGAAACAACGCTTTTGCGAAAGCGAGTCAAATTCTACGGAATCTAATCATCAAAAAACTGTTTAATAAGGGATAAACAGACCTGTCATTAATTTGGCTTTCGGCAGTCGCGGCAATTTCTAATTTAAACTACAAAAAACAAACATTGTTCTATTTCTATTGTGAAAACTGTCGAATAATTCTAATTCCACTTCGGCTCTAATTTACAAATTAAAAGGAAAAATCGATTTTACAATTATTTACTTATAATTCACATTAATATCAACAATATCCAAAATAAATCTGTGGATAGTTTCAATATTAACGAAACTTTACACTATTATCAACAATTAAATCAATAATTATTAATTAATTAATAATTACAATTAAAATTCAATTATTGATAATTATTTAATTATTAATTAAGTATATAATATATTTTTAATTAATAGAGGACAATAGAAGATCAATATCACTGATCGAATCTTTTACAATATTTGACGAATACCTAATTATAGAAACAAAATTATAAATAATGGAGCGACGCAAAATAAATCTGCTTTCTGAAAGTTCTACAACAATCGTAAATAACAATATCACTTTAATTTAATAAAATTAACCATTATTTCGGTGACTGACATAAATAAGGATTGATTGTCATATTATTTTCAATAACATGTAAAAATAATACAATAATAATAGTAATGATAATATAATAATTATAATATTAATATTATTAATAATAATATATGTATAATAATAAAAGTAAAAATAATAAAAAAATTCTCAATAAATTCTAATCGTAACTGAGCAACGTGACAAATTCGCTGTTTATATTTTTAACGAATTAAAAATAAAATTTCTTTTTAGAAATCTATAAAAGGAAAAATTAAAAAAATTATATTTTCTGAAATTTTTCGAGTTTCTCGTTGATAGTTTTAAAGCAAAAAAAAATACATATTTTTTTTACAGAGAAAACAACTCTTTACATATTTAAAATCGACCCTTAAATGAATAAAACTATTTTTCTTAGGTAATATTTAAAAACATATTTTTAAAATATTTTTTAAAAAATTCGAAAACAGTATATAAAAAAGAAATTCCAATTATTTTATATACACACATCCATTGATGGATCATAGAAAATATATATACAAATTGGCCTAATTATTTGCAAAAATTTATAACATTATTTTTTTTTTAAATGGATTTTTTGTGAATAACTTTTTTTTCATTATTACATAAAGCTTTCATTTAACAGAGTACGAGTCTAAATATTTTTTTTTCATTTCGTTTTTTTAATAAAATTTTTTTCAAATCATTCAACAATTATAGTGGAAATTATTGTAATTTAGAATTTTTTTAAGATAAAATAAAGAACTAAAAAATAGTTTTATTCGTCCTTTATCTAGAATCTGTCGGGGACTGTCTCGTAATTTTTTTGCTTGCTTGAAAGCACGTAAATTTATAAATAAGTCTTTTTTGTGCGCGATGCATTTTTTTTTTAATTTTGGACGTTGCAAATATCGCAATTAAAATACAATAGAAGCAAAAATTTCCTGTTCTTTTTTTAGACTCGAAAACCCTGGGATATGTTTACAATATTAACTTTCGGATCAAATATAAAGACGATTGAAAGGAAATAATTTTTTAAACTATATTTTTTTCTTAATCTTTTTTTAAATTTATTTTAAACTTATTTTTTAAATATATTTAAATATATTTAAAAAACAGTTAGACAAGAAAATTAAATCATTAAATGATTAAACTTGAAATTAATCTGATTAAAATTTTAAATCCTGTTATTAAGAATTGATTGAAATACCTATAATTAATTTACAATATCGATTAGATAAAAAACGCTCTTAAATTTAATTTAATTAAATCTTCAGGGAAAAAATTACGGTATTCAATTTTAATTTGATAAAGTCGACGTAAAAAATAGATTTTTTAAAAATTAAACGTAAAAAATACGTTTTTTCTTCTCTCGTTTTCTTCTTTTCCAAAAATTAAATTTGGAAAAGAAGCGTTAGCAGGTGAATTATATTCGATCCGTAAGTTGACGCTGAGCATCGTTAAGTTTTGACTACGATTTTCGATATGAATGATAAATTAAAATTAATTTAAAAATAAAAAATCGACGAAAATAAATATTCAAGTGGAATTGAGATTTTGCTGCTGGGAATGATAAACAAATAAAGCTATCGGAAATGTCTTGATGTGGGTTTGCCACTGAGCTGAGAGTTTGAAGAACTTGACACCGTACCAGTCAGTTCCATCGATGCTCACTAATTTTTAATTAATAAATATATTATAATTTAATAATTCGTAAAATTAATAAATTATTTATTAGGAAATAAAATGTTTACCTTTAAGTGGAACATGAGTTTTGGCGGAGCAAATAAGTCGCGTTACACCGTCAACATTTTGGCTTTTTGGCTCATTTTCCTTCTCTTTCTCCTTTTTCTTGCCTAATCTCATAACTGAAAATATGATTCAAAGAATGAGTATTAAAATTATTAATAATGAATAATAATAATATTATAATAGTATTAATTAATGAAATTTCTGTGAAGAATTATATTAGTTATGGAAACAATATTGAATTCCTACTAGTATTTTATTTAAATCTTGAAAAATAAATTTAATGATTTAAAGAATTTAATTATTATTATTAAAAGTAGTAAATAACAACCATTGAGTTAAATGGATTTTAACAAATTTTGAATCTTAATTCATTCAAAAATTTTAATTCAAGATTGTACTTCTTATTTGATAATAAAAACATATTTGAAATTTGCATAATAGTAAATAGTTTTGCATAATAGTATTATGAAAATTTCAAAATTTTTAAAAATTCATTTAACTCAATGGTTGTTACTTACTACTTTCAAAAATATTAATAAAATTCTTTAAAACAGAAAATTTATTTTTAAAGATGTAAGTAAAATTTGAGTAGGAATTCAATATGTAGTTTCCATAAACAATATAATTTTTCACAGGAATTTAATTTTTTTTTAAATAAAATTTTTAATGAAATTCCTCGAAAAACGAACTTTCAAGTATTTAAAAAAATTTGGACATTATTTTCGATAAGGGGCATTCTTCACAATATTTTCATTTAAAAATTTGATTTCGTTAGAATAATTCTATAAACTCTATATATAAATAGGGAATTGGGAAGATTGTGCGTTTTTTAAAGTTTCGTCTTAAGTATATTAACCTATGGGGTGCAATTGTGGGGTTTGATGTTTTTGGAGAAGCTAGAGTCGGTTCAACTAGCGTTTCTGAAGAGAGTGTATAGCTGAGAACCCAGACGTAGTTCTTAATTTTTATTGTAAAAGCTTGCGAGAGCATGATAGGAGTTACTCCGCCGTCTCTAAGAGTTTGCAATTCTGGCCTCACATTACCCTAAACTTACATGGTGATTCTTACATATTTAAAAAAATATTTGTTTGAGAGCTGAGTTGTTCTGAGTTTTTGTAAAGTATAGATGCTAGTCGATTTGTAATGATTCTTCGTTTTACCTTATTGATTTTTGAATCAGAGTATTTTTTATTCATATTTTAGACTCTTTTTTTAGTACTATTAAGTTTTTATGCTCATAGTAATGCTCACATGTATGGGCCGACTTTGGCCAAAAACATTAAATAAATCTAATCTAATTCAATGATATAACATTATATTTTCATAAGAAAGAAAAAATTTCTCATTTTTTGAAGATTAAATGGAGAGAAATAAATATAAAATCGAAAGTGTCCATCTTTAAGAAATAACACTTTTTAAGTTCATTTTTAAAGTAATCTTAACTTTAATTTTAAAGTTTTTGGGTATTCCCTTTGCAGATTCGTTATTTATAATTGCATATTTGAAAAGTTCATGAAATTTCCAACAAATTTCATGTGGCATGTTATTTTCTAACTTGAAATATTAAGGGAGAAAAACGGTTTTGAAAAGTCACTGTTTTCCAAAACATTAAATTTTAATATTTAATCTTTAGCACCGCGTTATGAAAAAAAATTATTCTATTGAAATCCAATTTTTGAATGAAAATATTGTGAAGAATGCCTTATAAGCATTATTTGAAATAAAATTTAGAATGAATTTGCTCGAAAAAATTTCATTATTTTAAAAAACTTTCTTAACATTCGTCGAACGCTTGCAATTCTTTTTAAAATTTTCAACTCAATTCTTTACAAGAATTCAATTATTTTCAATAAAATTTTAACATCATTTCTTCAAAGAATTTCAATTTTATTTGAAACAGTAAATTTTCTTTAAATTAAAAAAATCTAAATTTCTTCAAAGAATTAAATTATTTTCATGTGTTACAGAATTCTTCGGAGGAATTCAATAA
The DNA here is from genome assembly GCA_032872475.1 of Leptopilina myrica (nomen nudum). NCBI lineage: Eukaryota > Metazoa > Arthropoda > Insecta > Hymenoptera > Figitidae > Leptopilina > Leptopilina myrica (nomen nudum). Next base: position 14,766,118 of record CM065467.1, read on the forward strand.
AAAGTTTGAAAATAATTGAATTTCTTCTAACAAGTAACACTATAAAAGTGCCATACGTCGATTTAAATGAAACTGGGCACATAAGTAATTCTTGGAAAAATATTTTACACGTGTTTTTTGGTTTTTCCCCAAAACCTGTATTAAGGGTGGAAAACACCCTTACATATTTTAAGGGGTGACTTGAATTATTTTCCAAAATATTCAATGAACTTTTGCAAAATTGGGCACCTAAGGGTTTTTGGGGTCGCTGATTACGAATGTGAAATTAGATTTCAAAAATTCAAAATAGCGGATCCAATATGGCTGCCGAAATAAAAAATTTATATTTTTTATTGAAATTTTTAAATTATGGTTTTCGCAATCGCTGCTAATGCGCACGCATTAGCATTTATTTAAAAAAACTTGTCACCCATTTTTTGTTGTTTTCCAAAAAACCTGTTTTCAGTTTAGAAAACACCCATATACAAATTTTTATGGGTGAGTTGAATTATTTTCTAAACTATGCAATAAATTTTAGCAACAATGGGCATCTAGTGGTTATGGCCTCTCACTAATCGGAGTGCTTGTTTCATTGTGAGTCCCCTTGCCTAATAATTAAATTATTTGAAAAATTTTATGAAAAAAGTAAATTTTGAAAATGGTTGAATTGCAATAAACTTTTAAAAATAATTGAAATTTTGCAATGAATTTAATTTAATTTTTTTTAAATAATCGTATTTTGGCGAAAAAATTTGTTATTTAAAAAGATAATATTGAATATTGAAATAATGGTAACATTAAATCCATTATATAAATAGACACCTACCGTTTCGAGTAAATAATTATTATTAAGCTAGAAATTCGATTAAATAACAATGTTGAATAGAATTAAAATTAAGAGTCATAATTAATTTGAAAACTGAGTGATAGAATCATTATTATATCATTAAATGTATAATGTTTTTTTAAATCTACAACCTCTTTATATTACAATTTCTAATTGCCCAGAAATGAGTAAAAATAATTGACTGCAAAAAAATTTTTTTTAAATATAGCTTTTACGTTTATTTATTTTACAGTTCAAGTTAGTTCTAAATAAAAGATTTCTAATTATTATTATTATCAGTTATTTCAAAGGTACACGCCCATTCGCCCGAAAACATGCGCCCGAATTCAAATACCCGAAGGGACATCCGCCCGAATGGATAATTACCCGAATTCATTCACCCGATCACCTATGCCCGAATCTATTTACCCGAAAGCATTCACCTGAATATATTCGCCTGAAAAAAGAAATGCGACAAATGAATATCATTTCATTTGTTTATAGAAACTTTAATGTCAAAATAGATCGTAATGTAAATAACACCTAATTAGATATTCAAAATTTGTAGTCTTTATATAATTTATTCAATATGGATTTAAACGTTGATTTGCCAAGAGTTGTTGGAAATAAATTAACATTAGATGGTTTCTTATACGTGAGATCGAGATCAGGGAAAAATAACAAACGTTATTGGGATTGTGAAAAAGTACGCCGAGGAGAATGTAAAGCGTGTGCAATTAAGAAGGACAGTGCAACGGGAATTATTGTTATAAAGGGCCCAGAGAAATCTCCACATGAACATGCCCCAAATCAGGAAAAAGTTCAAGCTGAGATAGTGAAGACTAACCTTAAACGAATTGGCGTTTTAGTTTTCACAACTCGAAGTAATTTAGAAAGACTTGCAAATAGTGACACATGGTACGTAGATGGAACATTCAAGGTTTGTCCTTCACTTTTTACGCAGGTGTTCACTGTAATGGGCAAGGTTATGAAGGCCAGCGACCGAGGAAATGAACCTAAAGTAATTGCTTTCCCATTTGTTTATGCTCTTTTAACTTCAAAAGAAAGTACTCAGTACGAGTATGTTTTAAAATCAATTGCTTCCACGGCTGCTGCCTACGGAATACATCACTGCAGACCTCAGAGGATTTTATCAGACTTTGAGTTAGCTATTGTGAATGCTTGCCAATCGGTGTATCCAGACGACGCGTTAGTTGCATGTTTCTTTCACCTGGGCCAATCGATGTATCGAAAAGTTCAAAAAGAAGGCTTGCAAACTTCTTACAATAACCCAATAGATGATACCATAAGGAATCAAGTCCATATGATGTTAAGCCTGTCTTTTGTTCCAGCAAGTGACGTCGTCCAAGCCTTCGACGAACTGTCGGAAATTGTTTCTGACGATTTACTTGAAACATTAGATTATTTTGATCACACATACGTCCGCGGAAGAGTAGGTCGCGGACGACGACGCGCTGTACCACCTCGTTACCCCATACAACTATGGAATCAGTACGAAGCAACCCTTCAAGGTCTCCATAGAACGAATAACGTGAGCGAAGGATGACACAACCGCTTCAGAATTCTTGTAAATAAAAATCACCCTGACCTACATTCGTTCCTACAGCAGATTCAGAAGGAACAACAGGATACAGAAACTTCTCTAGTGGAAATAAGTCTTGGTCGGTCTGTAAAGGCAGCTCCGCGCAAAAATTGGCTTGCACTGCAACGACGTTTTACTTCAATTACTGAAGACTACGACACTCATAAGGAAGATAATAAAATAATAGATTATTTAACAAATTTAGCACACAACATACAATTATCTTAATTTATCATATTCACATTTCAATTATTTCATAATTGAAATGTTTTCTAAATAAATTTACGTTGCAATTTCAAAGATTTGTTTCAGATTATGTGTGTTTTCATTTTATTTATTTTCGGGCTTAATAGCATTCGGGCAATTGGATTCGAGTAAAATTTTTTCGGGTAATAGGTATACGGGCAAATATCCATTCGGGCGAGTGTACTGGAATCATTTCAAATAATGCTGATTTAAAATATGTTCTTAATTTTAATAAATATAATTACACTTTCGTGATACGCAAAATCCTAAAAAGTAATTTAAAAGAAGAAAAAATGAACCTTTAATAATATTACGGCGCTTAATGTTTTCATTTTTGAAAGGTCAAGGTCACTCTCCAAGAGAGTCACATAAGACTCTGCGAGTGACTCTCTTAGGAGTTGCAGTGTATTTCTGACAGAGTGTTATGTTGGATCCGCCATTTTAAAACAAGAACTGGGTGACGAAAATTAAATTTTATTTATTATATTAAATTTCAGAAAATCATTTAATTTCTGCGAAGAATTTTACTACTTTTGAAAATAATTGACTTCTTATGAAGAATGTTGTTATGTATGTAAATAATTAAATTCTTACGAATAAAGTTATTAAAATTTTTTTTAAATATAAACAATAATTAAATATTTATTTAATAACTGAATTTTTCAAATTTTAATTATGAATTTATCAAAAAATTAAAATTTGAAAATAAAAAATGTTTTAATTTGCATTATAATAAATTTCCGTGCGTAAGATTTGTTTTAACAATATAATGAACATCATGTATAAAATTTTGTATGGTTTTTTATAAAAATAAAAAAAACATTCACTTGAAATTAAAATTGAATTGAAAGTTAGGTAAAATGTATAATACAAATAAAATGGGACAAACTTTGTTAGAAACGTACTTTTTTGCTTTTTCTCCTTTATCGTGTAACTCATTGACAAATTATTGCCAGGAGATTCTCCCAATGCAGGTAATCGTTGAACGTGAAGGGCACGAAACGCCTGTCTTAGAGTATTTTTACCCTTCTCGCCAAGTGACAATTTCCCCCAGTAATCCAATTGCATTTCCACTGGTTCCCAACCTTCTCTTGGCTGGCCCACATTGGGACTACTCGGTGGTGTTAAGCGACTAGGCGGTGGAACTTGTCCCCCAGGAGTCGGCAACGAAGGCGGCGATCCTGACATTGTCGTTCCGCCTTCGTCGAGATCCACCGACGTCGACGAACTGCTGTCCGGACAACCAACTCTTACGTCATTCACAAACGGTATGAATATTTGACTACTGTCATCCGTTTCTCTGTAACCAAAGACAAATTTCGAATTAAACTTCAATTTCTATTTTAAAAAATCCACGAAATTGAAACATATTTTTTAAATTAAATTAAAAACAATAAAAAATATTTAATTTTGAATTTGAATTTCTATTTAATTTCAATTAAAAAGAAACAAAAATTACGAAACTGAAACATTCTTTCAAATTAAATTAAAAACAATAAAAAATATTTAATTTTGAATTTGAATTTCTATTTCGAATTTTAATTCCTAATTTTTAATTTTTAAGGATAATTTATATTTGTAAGAGTAGTAATTTTTTGTACCTGTAAGCCACCATTGCTTCGGCAATAGGCAATAAGAGAGTTAAACCCGCGGATGAAATATAATCCGCGACTCTGTTGGAAACTTCGCTGTTTCCTCCGCCATCCCTGTCAATCATTTCTTTCCAATCGTCGCCAAAAAGCGATGCGTATTTACTGTCGATAGATGCTAAATATTTCGCTAAACTGTTATATCCCAATGGCACGACTAAAAATCGTAAATAATTTTGCCAATCTGGTGGTTTGTAACTCAATAGATCGACATAGTGCTTTAAAACTGTGTTAACAAAAGAATCGCCACCAGCAATTACTATTTTTATCGGTCCTGGCGGTTTTGCTGAACTGTTACAACTGAAACATAAATAAAATTGTTGTTCCTTTTTAATTAATTCTCCTTGTGTGACAAACAGCATGAATCATATTTAAAATGTAAAAAAGTGAAACAGTGAATTATTTTCTGAACATAGAAAAAGTTATGATTTTAAAGTTTTGAATGTTCAAATAAATTAAATTTATTTTTTTTCTTTCAAATTTTATTATTAAAAAATATCAATTGCAAATATTTATTATTTTTAGAGGTGTGCAAAAAGCCAGAAACCCGAAACCCGACCGGGTAATTTCGGGCTTTTCACTTTTCGGGTCGGGTCTGGTCGGGCTTAGACAGTTCGGGTTCGGGCCGGGTCAAGCTTGTTTAAATACCCGAAATCTTTCGGGTACCCTACTGAATTCAGGTTCTCGAAATTTTCAGGTACCCGACTATATTCGGGTTCTCGAAATTTTCGGGCACCCGACTATATTCGGGTTCTCGAAATTTTAGGGTATGCTCTAAACCTTAAAAAAATCGAATTCTCGAATTTATATAACTTGGAAGTATTCAAGTTCTTAATTTAGTAATAAAACATTTGAGAAAATGCATACCTGCAAATATTCGACAAATTTTCGAAGGTTTGTGTACTCAAATTCGTTGGGGTTCTCAGAATTTTCGGGTACCTGAATTTTTCTAGAACCCGAGAATTCCGGGTTACTCGAAAATTTCGAGAACCCGAATGAATTCGGGTACCCGAAAATATCGGGTATCCGATACATCGAGAAAACCCGAGTCCGACCCGACCCGGCTTTTCGGGCTTTTTGTACACCTCTAATTATTTTGCAAGTAAATATTTAATAAATTTTTAGGAAAGTTTCGGTGCTGTGGGGGGTTTCTAAATGTCTTATTTTTAGACGCCGTTTTTTGCAGTGTACTTTTTTCAAAACTCTTTTTTAGAAATAAATTCAAGTGTCAACAATTAAATACCTGCACTCAGTAACGACCTATGGAACATTTTGACATAAATGCAATTGCAATGAAAATATGTGCACGTATTATTGAATTTTGAGCCTAAATAAATAAAAACGTGTAATTAAATATATAGAGAATATAATTTATTGGTTTTTATTAGATATTGTAGTTGCAATAACGATTTATGTCAATTCACACTTGAAAATTGTTAGCATTTTGAAATTTGCCACAGATCGTTATTCCGTGGAGGTCTTCGATTCTTAAATCGTATATTGAAATAACAGATGCCAAATTTCGAAAATTCGAAATTTGTTCAAGAGGGGACAACCGTCTGGAAAAAAGCAAATATTTTCAAAGTATAATACACTATATCATTAGTGTAAACAAGAGAAAATACCCGAACATGAAGGACAACTGTTTGAGACCCTTTTGCAATTATAGCTCTCTTATAGCTTCTCTTCAACGTTTTGATGGACTTTAATAAAATTTTGTAGATATATTACAGTCACAAGTATCTAGAACCAGACAGAAGGATTTTCAAAAATATCTAAAAAAATTTGTTAGCAATTTTTTGTTTTTTAAAAGAAATCAATTTGTGTATTTTTTGAAATAACTTTTTTCTTTATAAAAATGTTCACAGATTCTTATCAAAATTGTATTCCTGGCATGAAAACGAATCGATTCATGTATATGAGCGATTCCATGTCGAGTGATTAAGGTGGACAAAATTTTTCTTCAATCATGCCAAAATTTGGAGCTTTTGTAGAAGGACATATAGCCCATTTGAATTACTTTTGGCTACTTGCCCTTCTACGATCCGGCAATTCAATTTTTAGTAAAAACATTTTTTTACCCAGTCCAATATTTTCCGAGGGAGAGGGGGTTAAAGTTTTGGGGTTTTTGGTATAATACTTGTTTTGATAATTTTTTACTCTTAAACAATTAAATATAAAAATTTGGCAAAGTAAAGAAAGGGGTTTTCATGCCCTTTCGATTAGAAATAAGCATTTTAAATACAAAATTTAACCTAAAAAAATCAAAATTAAATTTTTTTTTTTGGGGGGGGGGGAATATACGATTTTTTTTAATGAAAGATGAGACTTTATACTAAAACGACGTATATAGTATGGAAAAGTGGGCCTAGAATGATTAAACATTTAAAAAAGAGTTTTCTACTGAATGGAGCTAAAAATCGGATTTAAAGTGCTCCGGTCAGTAGAAAACTATTTTTTTAAATGTTTAATCATTCTAGGCCCACTTTTTCATTATATATATATGTCCACTTAGAACAAAGTCTCAGCTTTTACTTAAAAAATTTAATTTTGATTTTTTAGGTCAAAATTTTTTTTTTTTCAAAATACTTATTTCTAATCGAAAGAGCATGAAAAAACCTTTCGAAACTGTACTTTGCCAAATTTTTATAATAAACATTACACCGTAAAACATCATGATCACTTGACGTGGAATCTCTCATATGGGTAATTTTATTAAAATTGTCATAATCGTGTCCTTTGCCAATAAAAACTTTTTGTTATAGTTTTTGGGAAAATTTATTTTTCAATGTCGTGAAATACAATTTCTTCTAATATTTTTTCAACTTGCAAGCATGTCAAGATGCTATGTATAATAATGGCAGAACGAAATTCAGGCAAAATTTTATGAGTGTCTCATGTCCAGGAATGAATTGTTAATTTTCAAGTGTATCCGCAGTTAGCAAAAAAACTGTTTTACGAACGAATCCGCAGCAGAACATAACGACAAATCAACTGACAAAAATTAAATGTCGCGATTCCAATGTTATAGTTTTACGTTGCGACAGAAAGAAAAGATTTTATTGTAATTAGATAACTGTCATGAGTTTCCCGTCTTGAAATTGGTAAATTAATATTTTATATTCAACATCAGAATGAAATTAACAATATTTTTAGATTCTCTTTCGAATGAGACAAAAATTATCGATGTAAATATAACCTGTTCATAGATATAAGCAAAAACGATCAAAATGTCATGAATTTCCCACAAAGAAGGAGGTCCTCTAAGGCTATATTTGGGCCATTTGTGATTTTGATTTAAATCATTGAAATATATATATTTTCATAATAAGGAAGAATTACATTTTTATCGATTTCAGGCGAAGCGGAGATGTTTTTGTCATAGTAGCTTTTGATACTAAGGGTTTTTTTAAAAAAGTATGTGGAAAAGGCACCTAAAACTTTTTAAATTATAATGTAATTGACTTGAAACTTGTTACTCTGGGGTTTTTGGATTCACTCATTTCGAATCTGAAATTGGATGTTAAAAATTCAAAATGTCGGATCCAATATGGCTAAAAAAAATTTTAGAACTCATGGAATTCAGTTGAAACTCGTGACTCGGGGGTTTTCGGGGTCGCTGATTACAAATTTGAAGTCGAAGTTAGAAAATTCTAAATGTCGGATCCAATAAGGGGGAACGAGTTTTGTAAAAACTTATAGAATTCAGATGAAAATTAAATTTTTTTCAGTACTTTTAATAAAAATTCCTGACTTCCCTGATCTGTGGTAACGCCGGTATTATCTAAATAAAAAATATTTCTACAGAGTGGCAGCAAAATTTTACTTTCAAAATTTCCTGACTAACAAATTTTTGAATTATTTAATATTCTACATTGTTGATTAAAATTTTTATAATGCTTTTTAAGTTACAATTTTATTTATAAAGGAAAAAATGATATCATTAAAAAATGTTTTTTTTCAAAATAATAAGTTTTTGATAATAATAAAAATTTTAGAGTTCTTTCGATAAAAATTCCCGGACTTTTAATGAATTTAAAAAAATTCACTGACTTGCGGTCACCCTGTTCTACGAATATTTATATCGTTTTGCTTACAATTTTTGTATCCTGGTTGCCAGACAAGTTAGAGTTCCACGAATATCAGCTGGAGAAGCTGTTGTAAGAACAAGAGGAATACGTTCTTGGAGTCTAGTGGCCAATCCAGCTCCGCCAGTATCAGCTAATGAAACCAAAGACAACGCATCCGGTAGTCCATCGTCGGGCAACACTCGATTGAACTGTTGCTCAATTAACGCTTTTCTTGGCTAAACAATGAAAACACAATTTAAATAAACAATAAAACAATTATTTTATTTACTTAATTTTTTATTTAATTATCAATTTATTATTCATTTAATTATTAATTTAAATAAATTACCTCGGAATTGTTCAAATCCACAGATGGTTTCAAATCGACGCTCAAACTATGTTTTTTCGATTTCATCGGATTAGTCACACTTTTGTCCCTCGTAAATAGTCTCGGTTTTCGTTCAATATTGTCATTTTTATTTTGCGGCTCCGACTTTGGTGGCGATCCAGCAAAAATATTCGTCACATCATTTGTCTCATGATCAGTAAAATTTTCCGGATGTGAATCGCTGTCAGCTTTTCTTGAACTATCATCACTTTGTCTATCCACACCACGTTCTGTAATTTAATGACATTAATTTTCACAATTCGATCAATAATTCTAAGAAAGAATAACAAAAGAAAACAGAAAGTAAAATATAGAAATTAAAGAAATGTGTTTTCTCTAAGAGAAAAAATATTTAAGGTGCATTGTAATTTTTTCAAAAGTAGAAAGATTTAATAAAATATTTTATTATAGGAAGAAATTGTAAATAGAAAAGATTATTAAAAAAAAAAGTTGATAAAAAAATCGGAAAAAATTGCTAAAAAATTGAAAAAACAAATTGATAAAAAAATAGACAAAACAAATTGATAAAATGAATCAAGAAAATAATTTATACAAAAACTAATTTAATTAGATATTAAATATTCTAATTTAGGTGCTGGAAATTTATTTAAATAAAATATTAAAATTGTAATAACATTTTTTACATAAATTTTCCACATGCAAAAGGCAATCGGAATTTAATAAAATGGCTAAAATATTATTGAATCGTGCAAATAAGCGACATTTTCTAAAATAATTGTTTTAAAAAAGAAAATTATTAGAAGAATTCAAATACGTGAAATAGAAATAGTAATTCAAAATTCACAGGGTTTAAAATATTTTATCTCAAAAAACAGAATTTGATTTTTTTTCTTCATCAAAGTAAAAGGATAGCCAAAAAATGATTGAAAGGTATATAAAGGAAATTAGGCGAAAAAAATGAAATGGAATTAGTAGAGAAAAAACACTGATTTTACTGAAGTCGACACCGCAGTAATAGTTGGAATGACCTGATTAATTTCTATCAAAGCATCAGCGACAAAAAAAAGTAGACAGACACTTCAGAAAACGAAAAGAATACGTACGTATATGAGTAGAGAGAAAGAGAGTCTGCAACGGACAACATGAAAGCAATAGAAACCACAGAGCATAAAGTCACACGCACACTAAAAAAAAATTCCCGAGCTTATAGAGAAAAAAACAACAAAAAATAAATACAAAATGAAAGAAAAAACACTATATAAAGACGGAAATAAAAAAACAATAATATAAAAGTAATTCCGAAAATAACAGAAAATTTTAAGACAAAAATGAAAAATAAAATATTTTCTAGACACAATGACAAAATAGACGAAAGTACAAGTAGAAATAACTAGAGAGAATTAAATTCCAAGATGATTTATTTCTACTCTTTACAGAATTTCGTACATGAAAGTTTTCTTTTTCTTTTTCTTTTTCTTTTTCTTAAATTGCAGACGTGCACGCAAAATTAAGTGAATCGCCTTCTTCAACAAAATGCAATCGGTTTTTTTTGTAAAAGAAATTTGTTTTCTTTCATTTTTTGTTTAATGAAAATTTCTTCCATATTATTTGGACGATATTGAGATCAACGAAGGCACTAATTATTAAGATCTGACTACTGAGAGTGTCCCATGAATTCAACAGCTAGAGTTTCTTCTCCAATCTACAAAATTATCTTTAATGAATTGCCTTCGATATTCAATAAAAAAAATGTACTAATCCGAGTTATTTTTTTTTATTACTTTTAATTAGAAGACAATTTTTATAGTAACTAATCTCATTTTTTTCACCTTTAATAATCTCATTTTTGTTCATCACTTAGAAATTTTTAATTTATTAACTAATTAAATAATTAATTAAATTTAACTAAATTAATTTATGATGGATTTTTACAGTAAATTTTATTTTTAAACTAATTTTCGAAGTGACTAATATTTCAAAATTTAATTCTTTACTTTCTTTTTATTAAAAGTATAATAATTTGAATAGAAAAATAATTATCTGACTATTCAAATTATTTCTTTAATAGTGTATAATTTTTAAATTAAAATATTTTCGAACTGATTTAAAAATAGGAGACTTTCACTTTTACAGGCTTCGCACACAGTAATTAATTTAAATTATATATTTAGAAATATTTTTTAAAAGTAAAAATACAAAATTATTAAAACTATAAAATTTTGATCAATTAAATTTGATAATTATAAATTTCTTAACTATTTCTTAACCTTTTTTTGAGTTTTTAAATAAGAATTATTCAAAACTTTAATACGTTTTGTAGTAAAATAATGAATTTACACTTTTAAAAATTAATATTTCAATATTTTTACAAATTGACAACAAATAAAAATTTTCGAACATTTTAAATTAATAATCTTTTGCAATTTAATTATCGACAAAAATTCAAACTATTACGCTTCCAATATTTAATTATTATCAAACATTACATCTAAAATTCATTTTTAAATCATTTCTTATTAGAAAGTTCTTTTTTCTTTTTTAAAAATCGTATTGTCGAAGAAAGAATTCAATTATGTAAGGTACAAAAATAAAACATTAATAAAATAATGGATTATATTTGTTCAGATTAAATTATTGTCAACAATTTAGTTAAATTTTCTAAAAATAATAATTGACACCTTTCAAAGAATTCGAATAACATTTTTTAGGATAATTATATTTTTCAAGGAATTCAATTAAAATTGTATTAAACATAATTGAAATACTGCATAGTATTTCATTTCAAAAAAAAATTTATTTCTTTAATTTTTTGTCAAATTTGTCAATTGCTACAATCTTTGGATAAATTATTAAAATTTTCAGATATGTATCATTAATCGTGGAATTTAATAATCTTTCGAATAGTGTTTTTATTAATTTTTTGATATTTATATTTACAAAAAAATCGTGATTTAAACATTCGTATGTTTTTGGGCCGTGCGCGTGCAGCCGTATTGATAATTTCTGACGGTATAGTGTATAAGAAAAATTGTATTATTTGCAAAAATAATTAAATTTTAGAGAAGGTTTTCATTCAATTTTTTTTTATATAATTTAACTCTTTAGAGAAGTTTTATTCAAACAGTCAATATTGAAAAAAATATTGAATTTTAGCGAAAAATTTAATTATTTGTGAAAATAATTTAATTCCTGTGAAGAATTTTAAAAAACTTTTGAAAATAAATAACATTTCTACAAAGCATTTAACTAATTTATAAAAATTGAATTATTTTAAAGAATTGAATTAAAACTTTTTAAAACAACTGAATTGTTACAAAGATTTTTATTAAAATTTTTTTTAAATAATTTAATTTCTGCGAAAAGTTTTATTACTTATAAAAAACATGAATTCTTGGAAAGAATTTAATTAAAATTGAGGGAAATGATTAAATATCTGTAAAAATTTTCATTAAAATTTTATAAATAATTCAATCTTGTACAGAAATTTTATTAACATACTGTTAAAAATAATTAAATAATTATGAAAAAATTTATTTGGAAGAATTTTACTAAAATTTTGCAAAATAATAAATTTTTATGGAGATTTTTATTTAAATTAAATAGAAAATAATTTAATTTTTAAGAAGAATCCCATCAAAATTTTTGAAAATAAAATAATTCTCTAATTTTCAATTGAATTCCTATCAAGAACTTTTTTATAATTATGAAAATAATTAACTTGTTCAGAAGAAGTTTTTATTTATGCGAATAATTGAATTCCTATCGAGAACTTTATTATAATTATGAAAATAATTAACTTGTTCAGAAGAAGTTTTTACTTATGCGAATAATTGAATTTTTGTGTAGGATTTTTATTATTTATAATAAAAATTGAATTTTTGTAAATGTTCTAGGAATTTTATTACAATTTTTGAGAATAATTATTTTTCTTTCAACTATAAGCGAATTTAAAGTATTGCAAATTCTCAATAAAAAACTAAAAAGTAGTTTTTAGTGACATAAATCTAAAAAAAAGTATTTAAATAGTATCAGCTGCTAAAAAAATAGTAAATAGTTATTAGTAAATGAGTGCGAAGCCTGCTTTCAAATTATCAATTATTTCTGAAAAAGTATCTCTAAATTTAGAATTAATTTCCACGTTTCTATAAATTAATCTACATTTATTTTTTATTCACAATTTTATTCTAATAAAAATTAAATCACCTAATTGAATTATTTATTTACTAGAGGAATAGAAAAAAAGTGTAGACCTCTATATTTATCAAGTGACTAAGAGTTCGTTCATTAAAAAAAGGGCTATTTGTAATTATAATTTTTTGAGGAAAACGTTTTTCGGTTAAAACGTTCTCACATACCTGTGGTCGTATGTCCGACGCGTGATTTTTCTTTTGCTGGTTGTCCAGGAGGCTGTGGACCTAAAGCTGCTGCTGTGTTGTTTCTTGTCTCCTCGCTGGTTACTACTACCGAATCGAACCATGCAACAGTGCAAAGCCAACCCGAGCGACTTTTATTTAGTTAATATGATTTTGGAATTTGTTAAGCAATGAAATTATAATAGTAAACTGAAAAAATTGTAAAAAGTGACGAAAATGAATTATTTCTACAGTTAAAAATATTCCTTTTAAAAAAAGAAGAAAAAAAAGAAAATAAGTAAATATATAAATAAAAGAAAATTTGAACCAACTTTTTAAATTAAAATAAACATTTTTAATTAATCGATATTTTCTGTGTGAAATTTGAAATTAAATTTTCAAACAAAATTAATTTCAATTATATTGATAGAAATTTTAATTAAGTTGATACGAATTTTAATTAAAGTGCTACCTACGAATTAATTTTCATTAAATTGAGTAATTGACAAATTAATTTTAACCAAAATAAATAGAAATTAAAAATTTTATTTTAATTTAAAAAGAAACATATGATTTTACCAAAAATAACCTGTAAAAAAATCAGTGTTTAATTACATCTTAATGGAGGGAAAATACCACAAACGATGAAATGAAATAAAACGGAGAATGCGAGTGGCCACGAAATTAAAAGGTGTGTCGATTGTCATTATATTAATTAAAAGTACGTAATTAATTTCCTCCGTGAAATAGGAAATTAAACGCATTTAAACAAAGACTAGTCACTATTCTTTTTCGTTTGTTTGTTTTTTTTAAAATCCTTTGAAGCAACAACAAAGCAAGAACATTTTTTCACTACGTAAATAGCTATTTAAAAAAAATGAATGAAAGCTCCATGAGAGACAAGACATTAAGAAAACATAGCAAAAGCCAGGGCGCATGATATTGAAATTATTTTCTAAAAAATTAACTCTTCGAAAAAAAGCTTTCTTTCTTCATTCAAAATTATATTTTCATCTTTGACTTTCGTGATAAGGACTGACAAAAAAAATTTACCTCGACAAAATGATTTTGGAATTTAACGATAATCTCAAAAACTACTGTTCAAAATTTTCTAAGCACGACAAGATGATACTTTCTGATTGTTAGCAATTTTTTACTTACAATTATCTAATAGGAAAAAAAAGAAAAAAAGAACTGCAGGTCACATAAATTGATTTTTTTTGAGTAAAAAAGAAATGGCTTGGCTTCCAACGTGCCACAAAATTCTACAATACAAATAAAGCTAATTATTAATATTGAATTAATTACCGGCATTTGGAGGCGCAAGAAGAGAACGGCTTGAGCTGAAAAACGGCCGAAGAGATGGCTTTGGTGTACTGCTAATTGACATTGTATCCAATTCCGGACCACTGTCAGATAAATCCTCCAATTCGTCGAACAATTCGTCAATTTCCATTCTTTCGCCTAAAAAATTTAATTTTATTAAGGAAAATCTTATTTTTTTATTTTTCAAATAATAAAAATCTTTGAAGGAATACAACTATTTTCAATACAAATTTAATAAAAATAAAAAAATTATTTTTTCAATTTTGAATAAAATTCATTGCATAAATTTTATATTTTCAAAAATTGAAATACAATTCTTTAGGGATTTTTCTTTTAAATCGGATTACTTCCTGTTTTCTGGTGTATTGAGTTATTATTTCACTTCCGTGGAACAATTTTATGTTGTACTAGAAAATATGGATATCATTAAATTGCAATAATAAACTGTTCCTATTTACCCCTAAATTTTTAAATTTTGCTAAAATTTAGGGGTAAATCGAAACAGTAGTACTTTCAGTTAAATAAAAATCTTTAAAATAAATGCGACCTTAAACCTTTAACATTATATCACACCCAACGGGTTCTAAGTGTTTCCCCATTTTCCGTTTGTTAATTAGCAGCAGTATGTACGAAAATATTTCCTATTGCATAAATAATTGAAAATCAAAGAAGACACCCTTTCACTTTCACTTTTTTAAATCGCATTTGCTGAAAGACAAAGTCTTATTAATACTACAACGAAAATCAACTTTGATTTCTTCATTTTGCAAACTTTAATTAAAAATAGGAGACTGTTTCTTTTTACTCCTAAAAACTGCAAATTTGGGGTGAATAGAAACAATTGATTATTTCTTACAAAATTTCAGAAAAAATCAATTTCAAGAATGGAAATGTTAAACGATATAAAGAATTAAACAAAAATGGTGTATTATTTATAAAATAATTTAAACTTGTACATAATAGTGCATTATATGAGTTAAAAAATAAACCATGCCAAAAGTTGAAACACATTACACAAATAAAGGTTTGTTCCTTCTCCTATTAAATTCAAAAATTTTAATAAAATTCTTTAAAATAATTCAATTATTTTTATGAAAAATTAAAACTCTTCACAACAAAAATTAAATTACAATTTTTGCAAGTATTGAATTATTCTCATAATTTCTAAAATTCTTTTCAGTGTTTTAATCTATTTTAAACGTTTTACGAAATTTCAATTATTTTAATAAATAATTATGAAATTCTTGGCCAAAATTCAATTATTTTCAATATTTACAATTTTAATAAAATTTCCGAAAAGAATTAAATTATTTTTAAAAATGATTCAATTTTTTAAATAATAATAAAAATCATAAATAATATTAAATTAAAGAAAAAGTATTTTCGAGATTTGAGTTTTTTAGGTTTTAACATACGAGGAGTTAAATTGAGCCTTCCAATAATTCTATAACTATAATAACGCCCGACGCTCGGAAACACGCGCCAATGCCAGTCGTCGGGTAGCAGTGCCAGGCCCAGAGGCACTCACTGCTACCCGACTGGAATTAGCGCGTGTTTCCGAGCGTCGGGCGAGTTATAGAATTATTATAGAATTATTAACCTTAAAAAATTTACATCCATACCAGATAATTTTTGTCCCATTTCTTCTTGGTCATGTTCCATTTCCTCGGAAACTCGAAATCGTTTCAAGAGGGAAATAAATTTTTGCTTTAAGTTTCTTTGCTGAAAGGATAAATAAAATGATTGAAACCTTTTTTTAATCTTTGATTTTTCTCAAACAAAATGCAAAAGAAAAAGTACCCTCGCATTGGCAGGAATTTTTCCCCGACTCTTTCGCCTGTGTACTTCCAAAGTTGGTTCACTGTCGCTACCTTCGGCTTCACCTTCCGAGCTAAACTCCTCTTCCTCGTCGCTAAATTCTTGGCATAATCTCTCGTTGGTATCATTCATCAATCGTTTGTCATGATCCACTGGCTGCGAACTCAAAGCAACGACAATGACTCGAGCTAAAACAACCGAATGTCCACCGTATTTTTCAGCCTTATCTGACACTAAATCTAACTCCAAGTCCATTTGCTTTTGTAAAACCTACAAAAAAAGGACAGAAGGAAAATAATTATATATTTCAGGCTATATACTTGAAAAGTAAAATGAGAAAAGAATTTTTATTTGCGACTAGAGAGAAAATATTATAAACTCTCCTCAATGGAAAGTCGAACAAGATTTTCAAACTTTAATAAATTTGAAAAAAAGAAAAACTCTCGAAAACTTTTATTATTCAAATGCCTTTGAATATGAAACTAGAGATGTAAGCATTACAACTTAAAGTTGGAAAAGTTCCAAGCTTTTGCATTAAACAGCAATTGCGTTTTCAAAAACTTAATGTCGAGGACACGTTTGATTTTAGATTTAATTATTACGATTTGTAGATTTAATTTAAGAACACTACTGCTTTCTAATGGAATATGAAATTTTTATTTTTCAAATAATAAAATTCTTCGGAGGATTTAAATTATTTTCAATATAATTTTAATAAAATTTAAATTAACAATTTAATAACTCTCATTATACTTTTAATAAAATTTTATTAAAATTTATTAAAATTCCTTATTAGAATTCAATTATGTTCATTACAAATTTAATCAAATTTTTTAAAAAATTCTTTTTTAATTTAATTAAACTTTAATATTTTCAGAAATAAAATAAAATTCTTTTCAGGTTTTCAATTATTTTGAATTTCAATTTAATAACAATTTTCGTTGAGATTCAATTATTTAAAAAAAAATTTAATGTAATTTTTCATAAAATTCAATTTCCAACGTTCAAAACTTTATAAATTGCTTTGTTAAATAACTGACGCAATATTATTGTTAGTTTTGCATTTGGAAAATGAAATGAATTTCGTTTCGTTCATTTAAAACTATGAGCTCAAAATTCCATTTAAAAAATCGTTAAAATAAATATATACCTGCGCCATGTTAATGACACCTTCGGCAAGTGTCTTATATCCCAGCATAGTCCTATTTTTGTATCGTTTCCGCCTCTGTAGGAGAATTAATAGTTTATTGCCATCACGTTTCAGAAAATGCGGATACTGGAGGGCAAATTGCAATTCTAATTCGGTGTCCAAAATTCCGCCCGGTGGAATTGTCATTTCATTCGAGCGTAATGTCCGTTTTGAACTTTGCATTTTCACTGCAATGCTGATTGAAGCTAATTCCGAGCCCAACGGTTGAAGAATCACCAGTCGTGACAATGTCAAGGAACAAAGTCTGCAACAATAAAACAATCCTTAAAAATATAAACAAAAAGTATAGTTTTAAGACTAAAAAAAGTAGTAAAAAAAGTAGTAAAAAAATTTAATTTTACGACTGAAAAAAATCGTTTTACTCGATTCACAAAAATCTTATTCAATATTTCCCGAACTTTTTCCTGACTTCTATCAAAATTACTTACTATACTCTCTTATTCTGTCTTCAATTCCAAATTTTTATAAAGTTCAGTTATTTTCCCAATGTTTAGATGGAATTTTACAAAAATACACGATTTTATGTAAAAATAATTTTTAAAAGTGAAAAATAAAATTCTTTAAAATATAATATTTTTTCAATTAAATTAGACAAAATCTTAAATTTTATAAATATCTAATTTTTTCATAATTTCTAGGTGAAAATATTCAAAACTGGAATATTTTTTGTTCAATATATATTTATAAGAAGAAAGAAGCGAAATAAATTTTTGAGGCTTATTACCCCCACTTTTTTCAACATCCTCAATTTTTTTATTTTAGCATTGTGGGTCTTAAAGTGTACGATTTAATCTTTTATTTAAAACTACATAGAAGTTTCTACATTTTAGGGTGTTTATCCCCACTTTTCTCAAAATCCTGACGTGATACGCAATTTTGGAGACCGAGATCGTATTCAGCGCACAAAAATACATGGGAATTATTTTTAAAAAATCCATATTGTTAGAAAGTTCTACGAAAATTCAATTATTTAAATGCAAAAATTAATAATTGATTGAATACTCGATTATTTCTTAAAATTGAATTTTTATGCAATATTTTATTTAAAGTTTTGAAAAAATTCAACTACAGTCGGACCGCAGAACTGCACGGTACCCCAGAAATAACCCCTCCACTTGATTCCAAACTCTACGCTGACGAATTCATCCCCACTTTCTAATTTTCAGGACCGTACTTACCGTACTAAATCTGACACGGCCAATTAATTAAAGAATGAGATACAAATTTTCTTTTTTTTTGTTAAAAAAGTCAAATCAATTCTTCTTTTATTTATTTGTAGATAGTTCTATACAAAGAATATAATATAATATGTGAAATCGGTAATAATTATAATATAAAATGAATTACAGTTTTCAGACTTGTCTGTTTGTAGCAACTCGCTTGCGAATTCGAGTTTTAAAATAAATTCTTTATTTATTTCTTTATAAAGTGGTTCTAAGCAAAGAATATAATATAAAATAGTTAATTAATATAAAATAAATTAAAGAATTCAAAGATTTGGTTGTTTTTAATCACGATGTCCGATTCAGCCCCACACCGTCATCTAATAATTAACCTGCAATATATTTTTTCTTCTTAATGTTTTCCATTAAGGTTATGTTATTCTGTGGTCACGTGCCCCATTTACTTTACCATGGAAAAACTTCCCACTGAATAACATGACCTTAAACTTTTTTTCTACTAAACTCAGTACACCTTGAGCTAAAAGAAAAATGGCTGTATGATATTTGCACTTTAATTTTAACGATAAAAACCCAAAAAATAAAGAAATTTTTTTTTTACTTTTACCTCAAGAAATGACATTTTCACATATTAACGGCAACTACTATTATTATAAGAAAAATGACACGTCCCTAAAACCTCATGCAGCATATGCAGGTTATTTACACGATTTGAAATTCTTCACGGTTTCGGAAATATTTGACTTGTCCGGTTTAGCCCCGGTCTCCCCTACATATTTATATGTATCTACAATTAAAAAAAAAGTTACATATACATTCAACAATTTATATAAGCATACCGTCTTTGTTTTTTATTTTTTAACTTTCAAATATACGGCACTGACTTTAGTAGCGCCACCGCACACTGTGGAGTACTTAGAAACTAAAGCCAGCGTGCAGTTTGGCGACAGCGGTCACTTTCAAAGTGTGCAGTTCAGAGGCCCGACTGTATTTTGTAATTGAATTAATTATTTAAATAAAATTTTTAAGAATAATTTATTGCACTTTTGAAAAAATTATTTCAAATTCTAGAGATAAAAATAATTGAAATTCTTCGATGTGTTTTATTATTTATGAAAACAATTGAATTATTACAACGCGCTGAATTAAAATTAAAAAAAATTCTTTTTTAAATTAATTTAATTCAAAATATTTTATAACAATTGAAATCTTACGATATTTAAAAACAATTTTTTTTAAATAATTAAATTTTAGAGAAGAATTTTATTACTTTTGAAAATAATAGAATTTTTATGAAGAATACTAATTATTTATGAAAATAATTGTATTTTGCAGTAATTTTATTAAAATTTCTAAAAGTAATTGAATTTCTAGTAAAAATTTTCATATTTATTAAGATAATTAAATTTTTTCAAAGAGTTTTCTGAAAAAAATTTCAAATAATTAATTTCTCTCAAAATTTTTTGTGAAAATTGCATTTTAAATAATTGAATTTCTATAAATATTTTATCACGCATGAAAATAATTGGAGTTTTTGAAAAAAATTTTATTATTAATAAAATTGTTGAGAATTTTTTTTTCAATTATTAGCGGGTTTAACTAAAAAAAAAGAAAAAACCGCTGCCAAGTTATACATTTTTGTTATATTTTTAAATGGTTAAAAAATTATATAAATAAAAGTAAATTATAAATGATAAAATAATTATTTTATAGAAATGAAAAATACAGGATAATTTTAAAAATAAGAAATATAATTTCTGTTAAATTTGAAATAAAATAAATTCAATACAAGATCAACTGAAAACAAATGTACTTTTGCATACTAACACACAGAAAAAGCACAGCGGATTCAAGGCCAAGGTTAGGATAAAGAAAAGAAATTTTAATATTGTAAGAATTTAAAAATTGTTTAAAGATAAAGTAAATTTTATACACAATTTATATGGAATTTAATATAATAATAATTTTTTACTTAGAATTGCATATTTTATTTTATATAAATAGTATAAAGCTTAACGATTAAATTTATATTGTTAATTATTAAAACTAGTTGGAATAAATAAAGTAACAGCAAAATTTAT
The DNA here is from genome assembly GCA_032872475.1 of Leptopilina myrica (nomen nudum). Taxonomy (NCBI): domain Eukaryota; kingdom Metazoa; phylum Arthropoda; class Insecta; order Hymenoptera; family Figitidae; genus Leptopilina; species Leptopilina myrica (nomen nudum). Next base: position 14,786,808 of record CM065467.1, read on the forward strand.
ATGGATAAATAGATAAAAATTAGCATATTTAATTACAAAAAATTAGATTTTTGAAAATTTATTATTTAAAGATTTATTTAAATTAGAAGAAAATATAATTAATTCTGATAGAAAAAATGATTGACAGCTATACAATGGCATTGTTTTCGGAAAACGTTAGACACGTTGGAGACCGGAGAGAGAGAAAGTATACTTCTGTCCTTTTGGGAAAAATTTAAATATTATTGGTTGAAAGAGTATGACGCGTTATGAATTTCCGTGAATAGGAAGAGAGATAGTCTCGCAAAACGGAAGTCGCGCGGATTTTTCGTATGAACCGGAAGAGAAAAAGGGCGAATATTATTATTATAGAAAATTCTAGAAAGTTCTAGAAGCTTCTATAGCGTCTGAAAAAGGGTATAAAAGCCGTGAAAAGGAAGGCTTCGCTCTCTTAGTCCGAAATCCCATTGCTAGTGGTAAGTTGATACACGTTCACATTTATCACACAAATTATTCAGGAGTTCATTGCATTTGCAATTTACAACCTGATAATTTTAAACTATTACACATAACACACACACACACACACTAACAAATCGTAAGAATTATTCAAGAATAATTTGATTTACAAATTATAACTTAATAATTCAAAAAAATAATCTTCAAAGTCAAGCCCTGGATGAGAAATTTGAGGAACTCGTTAAATTCTTTTTACATTTTAACCTCAGTTTTGACTCCTAAAGGGGTAACAAAAGCAAATCGTAAGTTTATTGAATATTCTTATGAGCTGCATTCATATAGTAATAGACTATATCGATGTGGCAGTTTGAAAGATTCAATAAATATTGAACCTAACCCACCAAAAATATTATTTATAATAGGAAATAATTAATTTACTTAAATTAATTATTTAGTTAACTTTTCAGAGAAATAAATAGATTTTATTATATAAATTAAATAAATTTTGATCATTTTTTGATATTATAATTTTATCATATCTAAAATAAATCAAAATTTAGAAAAAATTTATAATTTTAGAGAATATTTATTTATTAATAGAATAGTTAAATTAGGGTTTAGGGAAAACTTGACCTTTGTAGGCAGAATTTATAAAATTTAAATATTAAATTTTATTTAATTTTTTTTGTAGATTCCTCAAATTGGAAAATAATATAATTACTGTAATTATTGAAATTATTGAAAGAAGGAAGAATTCTTACGAAGGTGAATGAATATTATTATTTATTTTTATTTTTTTGTTTATTACTGAGTCAATTCATATAGACCATTGCAAACCGAACCTACAAAATTATTTTATAAATTAACAAAATTGTATCATATGAAAAGATTGAATAAATAATAAATTTTAATTATTATTTAAATTCCAATTTGTTATTAATTACATTTGTGAACAATTATCCTACGAAAGAAAGATAACAAAATTATCTAATTTAGTAGTGGATAATTTAGAAAGAATAAAAAGCTGCATTACTGAATAATTATTGGAACAATTTCCTCTAATTTAGTAACAAAGCAACAAATTTTCCATAAAAGAAAATATAATATTAAATTAAAGGGAAAATAAAATTATTTTAATTCATTCATAAATTTAATGTATTGTCAAAATATAATCTTATCAGTTGATACAGTTTGACGCGTGCCTCATTGTTAGAGGATCTTTAAATTTTGAGAACAATGTCCCTTTAAATTTAAACAAAGACATTCTTTCTATTCACATTACGTAAGAATGAGAAATATTTAATACATTTATATAAAATATTTCTCATGTTTGAAACACGCGGATTTTCAGAAGTTTATCGTGCAGTGGGCTTTTAAATCAAAATAAAGGAAAAATATATAGATATATACTTCCCTCGGTCTGTCAATTTACACGTATATGTTTCATAATCAAATAAGCTTTAAAAATTGGTCAATCTCGAAGCGTTTTTTAATGTTCTACAAGTTGGTAACTATAGTTTCGAAGTTATTTCTACATTTTTCAACGAAATTTTCAAAAAACTATTATTTTCCAATATTTTTGATTTTTAAAAGTTTAATAACTCCAGTGAATAAGGACGAAAAATGTTTATTGAGGGCTCAAAAGATGTGTCTAAAAAAACTCTATAAAATTAGTGAAACCATTTATAGGTGTCCTAACATTTTTTTAAGTACCCAAATAGCAGCAAATCATAAAAAAGTAGTAAATAGTAGGTTTTAGTACATAAGTGCAAAGCCTGTAATAGAAAAAATTATTGAACACCATGAAATATTTAATTTCGAAACAAAAAATTCACAGAAAAAAATTTTGCCTTATTTTCGAAAAGCGGATATAAGAGGGTAAACAATAATTAAAATAATGTCTCCATAAAATTTAATTGACTTCGAAGAATAATAGCTAGCACACACAAAAGATAGCAGGTAAATCGTTTAAAAGTTTACGGAAGCAAATTTGCAGAAATTCGAGGAAACTTTATTTAATAACGACTTATCTGTAGTTTTGTTTGTATAATATTCACTTTATAAACAAAAACTTTTAGAACACAACTATATTTGAAAGTGAATTTTCGAAATAACTCCAAGTTTATAAATTTGAAAATTCTGAATCCCCCCCCCCTCTCTCTCTCTCTCTCTGTCTCTAATAACAGAAAATTTAATTAAAAAAAAGAAAGATTCTTTTTATATCTCTCGCAGTATAAACCGGATAAATAAATAAATAAATAGTTTCCTGACGTAAATGATAGCAGGTGGTTTCTACTTTTATTTAATAGGCCACTAAAAATCTAAATAAAGCTTCAATTGCAAACTATTTTATACATCATCTATACTATATATAGAATTCGGTTATTTAATTCACATCAATGCGAGCATCAATGTCACGTATGTATACATAATAAAAAGCCCTCGACTATTTTATGCAATTTCTGCGATTTCAATATACTTATGAATGCAAAATTTCTCTCTCTCTCTCTCTCTCTCTCTTGTCATTGTATAAGTGAATTCCACGAATGGATAAAAAAAATGCAATTATTGATTATATATTGGCTGTTATGAATCAATATTTGATTACATATTTAAACTGTGTGAAATTATTAAAAACTTCCTGTTTGATTTGCCACAATTATACATTTGATAAAATTGGTGCTAAATTAAATTTACCGTTATTTAACATAAATACCAAGAATATCGTCAATAATTTATTATTTACACGAATTTAATGGTATTGCTTATTCAGAAACTATTTAACTGATAAATATTTAATTTATTCCTATTAATTAATTAACATAAAAAAAACTAAATTAATCTTAATAAAATTTACTAGTTTTTTTTGTTAAAATAAAATCAATATACCAGTCTCCCTAAAAAAACGAATTTTAGATTTTATGTAAAGTTTGAAACGAAATTTATTTTACAAATTCATGATTCTCAAGTTTTTAATGTTCAAATGAGTACTGTTTATTAATAAATAGTAATAATTAATAATAAATCAGACTGTAATAGTTAATAGTAAAATAAAAAATTAAATGTCAAATTTAGAAACTATAACTAATTTTTTTTATACTGAAGCATAATTATTACTGTAATTATTATTAAAAGAAGAAAAAATTATTAAAAGAAATAATTTATAAACATCAAAAGTATTTAATCTACATTTATACTTTCTAATAAATAGTTTTTTCAAAAATATTCTTGTCGAAAAAAATAATTCGTTTATTTGAACGTTTAAAAGTTATGTGCAACTTGTTTTCTAAAAAAATATAAAGAAATCTAGTCTGATTTCTTAAAGGAAAAAAATTATGGAAAATTCAGAGAAGATTCCTTAAGAGTGTTGAATATTGAGAAGGTCAAGGATAAGAGAAAAATGGATTTTTTTTCTCATTGTGAATATATCTTCTTCTTCTCCATTTAGTAATTGAGAAATTGCAAAATAATTGTTTTTCGAGAGATAAAAACAAAAGGAGGTAAAAAAAATTGTCTTTCTGAATCGAAATTTTAGAAATTTTGTTGATAGGAAATGGAATATAAGAAATATTTAATTAAGTGATTAATCAAGCATGTAGGTCTCGAATCGACTTTAGGAGCAGAAAAAGTCGTTTTATTTGATAAAAAAATATAAAAAGAGTGGAAAATGTTGTTTGTTAAATTCAATGTTGCACTGAAAGAAATAATTCGCTGGTACAGCTAGAATTATGTCTAGTTTTCCCATAAGCTATATGGATTGCTAGTTCGAACCAAAACCACCAAACATACACGTTTGTCTGTTCTTTCAAAAGTCTTTCTTTCAGTGTGGGACAAAAAAAATTATTAATTATTCAAAACGTATCAATAAGTTTGCTTAATAATTATTTAAGTAATTAAAGAAAATGAATTTATCATTCGGTAATTTAATATTAAAGATAGAAGAAGTTAACAATTTTCCGAATCAATCTCACAAAATAAATCTTCTTAAATAAGATCTTGAATTTCATATGTGGGCTCATAACCCACCATGCTACCGTTTTTTCTCTGAGTTCTTTGATAATGTTGAAATTTATTTACTAATTTCGAGAAATGATTTTTTTTTTGAAAAAGCAGATTTCTGTATTAGGGCAGCTGTGCTGTCGGTAAATATGAAATTCAAGATCTTATTTAAAGAGATTTATTTTGTGAGGTTGATTCGGAAAAATTGTTAACTTCTTCTATCTTTAATTATTATTGAAATACTTTTCAGTCTTTTCCACGGGAATTAAAACTTTTTGTATTTAAATTTGAGCCTCCGGAAAATAAAACCACATATAAAATTTAATCAGTTGTTTTCATTGGCCTGTAATACACAAAAAATTAATGCTTTAAACATAAATTTTAACCTGGTTTATCTTTTGAAAACAGAAAAAATAAATTAAACTGAAATTTGTATTTAGCACATTCATTTTTAAGCATCAGGTACTAATGAAAATGTCAGTACAAATTTTATATGTGGATTTACATTCCGGAGGCTCATTTAAAACCTTTTGAAATTCAATTATTTCAAAATCCAATTATTTTCTAGAATGTTAAACTAGACTTTTTCTCTGAATCAATTAATTTTAATAACTTTCCGAAAGTTTTTGGAGAATTGAATTACTTAAACAATAAAATTAAATTTTTTCTTCGTCAAGAGGAACAAATGTCGGGATGTATGTGTGTGTATGTCACCGATTCTTGTGGACCAATTTTTTCATACACGTTTTGACGAATTTTTATTAAATTTTGTATATATATTACGGTCATGAATGTCTAGAATCAGACAAAAGGATTTTCAAAAATATCTAAAAACAAATTTTTAGCAATTTTTTGATTTTTAAAAAAATCGATTATTGTATTTTTTGAAATAACTTTTTTCTAGAGGTGTGCAAAAAGCCCGAAACCCGACCGGGTAATTTCGGACTTTTCACTTTTCGGATCGGGTCAGTTTTCTCGAAATTTTTGGGTACCCGACTGCATTCGGGTTCTCGAAATTTTCGGGCACCCGACTATATTCGGGTTCTCGAAATTTTCGGGTATGCTTTAAACCTTAAAAAGTTCGAATTCTCGAATTTATATAACTTGGAAGTATTCAAGTTCTTAATTTAGTAATAAAACATTTGAGAAAATGCATAACTACAAATATTCGACAAATTTTCGAAGTTTTGTGTACTCAAATTCGGGTACCCGATACATCGAGAAAACCCGAGCCCGACCCGACCCGAAAAAAATTCGACCCGACCCGGCTTTTCGGGCTTTTTGCACACCTCTACTTTTTTCTTTATAAAATTTTTCATTACTTCTTATAAAAATTGTATTCCTGGCATGAAAACGAGTCGATTCATGTATATAAAGTATATATTCTATCAATTTTTATAAAATTAATCAATATTTTTATTTTACACAAAAAATTTAATTAGTTTCATTAAATATTTATAAAGTATTAATAACATAATTTTGTTTAATTTTTATTTGAAGATTTTTCATTAAAATTTCTAAAAAAAAATTAATTTTTTAAAAACTTTATAAAGAATTTGATCCCAATTATTAAAAAAAATTGAACTCTTTCAAAAAATTTAAAAATTTTAATAGAAATTTTAAGATTAAGCTGATAACATTTTTCGAGGAATTCGATTAAAATATTGTATTTAAAATAATTGAATTCTGGCAACGAATTTTATTAAAATATTTAAAAACAATTGAATTCCTAAGAACAATTACTTATGAAAATAATTGAATTGCTGAGGAGAATTTTCTTATTTATGAAAATAACACTGTTCGACAAAATTTTGCTACAAGAATAAACGAAAGTGATTCTTACAGGATTTTTGACGTAAATTACGAATCTCTAAGTGAAATTATCCTATCACGTCTCAATTTTGAGAAAAACGGCGTCAAACTGCCAAAAAGTGGCATTTTTGGCACTTTTTGAACCTCTATAAAAAAAGAACGTGACGTGATGAAAGGTTCAAATGTGGCTTAAATGAGAGCTCAAACCCTCAACTTTCACCTTCAGAATCAAAAAACCATGTAGAAATAACTCAAAATTGTTGGGAACAAAATGTACTTTGCCAAATTTTTATGTTTAATAGTTTAAGAGTAAAAAATTATCGAAATAAGCATTGTACTGAAAAACCCAAAAATGTAACCCCCTTCCCTTCGAAAAATATTGGACCAGGTAAAAAAATATTTTCACGAAAAATTACTGTCTATTAGTACTACAAAACCCCCAAGTTCTGCTACGATTGGAGAAAAATTGTTCTCCGCCTTAATCACTTGACATAGAATCGCTCATATACTATATTTGAATCAGTGCCTAATTCTGACTATCCAATTAATCCAATTAAAAATGAAAAATATATTAAAATAACAAAACTTTTTTTAATTTGCTAAAACATTCCCCGTTTGGCATAAAATTCCTGGCTTATTTCCGGTTTTTCCCTGTCAAATTAAATTGCTGAGTATTTTCCGGTTAGTAGACACCCTGCTGGTACAAATCTAAAATAAAAATTTCCAAATAGTATTAAATCGTAAAAAGAGTAGTAAATAATAGGTTTTAGCAGATGAGTGTGAAGTCAGTACAAATATTTGGTAAAAAAAGTCCCTTTTTTGAAAATAATCGGAAAAAGTCACAATATCGGAGACCTTTAAAGAGAATAAATAATTTGGCAGGGTAATTTTTTAGCTGTTTTGTATTGAAATAGGGGTTGGTTTGAATAGTACAGGTTGACAAATTGAATTTTCCTGCCATTGCATGACGGAAATCTGACGAGGCGAGTGTCGTGCGAGACAGACTGGCGTAGGTCGGTCGGTGACATTGAATCGATCGGCACAACACCGAAGCTTCAAGTTTGCCTTCTAGTAGTGTTGGAGGGCTTGTTTTCTATTCTATGTAGTGTGGCACTCCAATAAAGTTACCTTCCTCGATTCTCGTGGGTGCAAGTCACTTGTAAAACCCTGCCTGCCTCACTGCCTGCCTTCATATTATATATACTATACTATATATAGTGCACTTGACGAGACGATGCATGAATCACCCAACCAGCCATACGACGATGAATGAATGAATCAGTTCAACACACATTCGACACTTGTGCTTCATTTTCAGAAATACATTCTCAAACACCTCGAGCTTTTGATCTGAATTAATCGTCTCCATTCTTTACCAAATCAAATTAGTTTTCCTATTTATATCCTTCCATAAAATTTCTTTCATTCCTGGAACATCAAAACACATTCTTTTCTTTTTTTGGCAGTAAATTTTCAAACTGATACCTGAAACATTTTTCGAAAATTAGAATTTTTGTTTATAACAAAAATTTACAGTTATGGGGAAATTCTAAAATTGTATTGCTAATGTTCTTAAATAAAATATCAGCAGTACTAAAATGAAAGGTTAAGAAAATAAATTTTAATATTTGGTCATTTCTTATCCCAGTACGTTCTAAAATACTTATAAAATTCTTTACAACAATTCAATTATTTTTAAAAATAATAAAATTCTTCACAGGAATTCAATTGTTTTCAAAACAATTATAATAAACTTCTTTTAATACAATTATGTTATATTTAAAAATTGAAATACTATTTCCTAAAAAGATTTAATTATTTACAAAAATATTATTAGAATTCTTCAAAAAGATTCAATGATTTTCATAAATAATACAATTCATTGAAAAATAATTCTTTAAAAGATTTGAATTATTTTTATAAAAAATAAAATTCTCTGCAGAAATTTAATTTGCTTCAAAAACTTTATTAAAATTTTTGTCAATAATTCAATACAGTAGAGACTCCATTATCCGGACTAATGGATGCAGGCACTTGTCCGGATAATCGAAAATCCGGATAATAGAGTAAAGTACGAATTAAACAAATTTGTCATTCATAATTTTACGTATTTATTTGCATATGTATTCAAACAAGACTGAAACAAACAAAAACTTTTAAAGTCAACATTAATAAATATTTAGATAGAAATATTTCAAAATATTTACATAAACATTTTCTGAAAATAATTAAAACACTTTAAAACCCAACATTTCGTGTAAAAATTCACGTTTTTAAATTTAAAATAGAAGTTAATGGCTTGAGACCTTATAAACTTTATATTAAATTTTTTTTTTAATTTTAAATTTGTCCGGATAATGGAGTCTCTACTGTAATTGTTTTCGGAAACAAGACTATTCATCACAGAACTTTAATTGAGGGTCCCGATGAAATAACTCAACTGACGCTCGGAGACACGCGCTAATGTCAGTCGGGTAGCAGTGAGAGCCTCTGGATGTACTTGAAGATCCGAACGTTCAATGAATGAAATAGCCCGCAATATGCGATCAACCCAATACACATGTTTCATAGTTAAAATTTACATATTTTAATGCATTTTAAACAAAATTTACTGATTTCAACACATTTCGAAACAAAAAAATTTTAATATTCAATTTTTAAAAAAAAAGTGTCACGAACGGCAAGAATTCTATATTTTCCAAAATTCAAAGTAACGACAGTTATTGAAAAGACCGGGTTTGATTTCAAAATGTTGCATTAACAATTTTTTTATTTAGTTATAAGGAATTTATAATAAAATAGTATAAGAACCTTCATGAAGGTCAAACCCTACTGAAAATCCCCGTACAATATCTTGTACAGGAAACTTTACCATTTTCAGCATAAGCAATTGAAACAAGTTCTTGTACAAGATGTTGCACAAGATCTTGTACAAAAACTTGCACAAGTAATTTTTTTCGATTTCGAACAATAATAGGTTCATGTACAATTTCTTGTATGAGATCCTGTACATGTTGAAATTAATTAATAACTTTAATGGCTGCGCAGTAGTTTTCTATGGCTTCTACAGCTGTGCAGTTGTTTTTAAATCGTAAATGCAAAGAGTCTCTAACAACAATGTTAAAAATTTTCTTATATTTTGCATAAATAAAAAAATTAATAAACAATAAGAAAAAATATTATCTACACAAGAACTTGAACAGCATCTTGTGCATGTACACATTCTTGTACAGGATCTCTTACAAGAAATTGTACATGAACCTATTATTGTTCGAAATCGATAAAAATTACTTGTGTAGGGAAAACTTTTGACTTTTACGGAAAAATGCAAAAAGCATTTTATCCAATTTCAATGTTAAAAAAATCATTGAGGTCCAGCTTTTATTTAAAAATTTTGTTGTATCAGGACATATACTATTTAAAAAAATAATCTGGACCTTCGCAAACGTCAAAAAAATTTTAAAAAGCTTTTCAGAAAATCTGAATTTTTTTTCAATTTTTAAGGCAATAAAAGTACTTGAGGTCCGGGTTTTATATTAAAATGTTCTATCCATCAATTGTTTAATTAGCAATAAAGAATAAGGAAAAAATTGTCAGATGGTCCGACAAAATAAAACAAGTTGTTAATTCCACGAACAATTAGTTACCTCAATATAATACACACCAATTGCTTAATCTTTTATTACAGAGTAATTATTTTAAAGAAATATTTAAAAAATTTCAAAAAATATAAATAGCGATTACTTTTATAAATTTTTATCGATTCGTTTTCATGACAGGAATGTAAGAGGCCGTTCACAAACTACGCCACACTCCTAGGGGTGGAGGGGGGGGGGGGGTGTCAAGCTGTGTGTGACGAAGTGTGGAAATAGTATATTACATTATAAGGGCAGAAAGTTCGAAATTCCTGCACTGCGCGAAATGATCACTGCATCATCGCGTAGTTTAGGGCTTTCGAATTTCTGCCCGTGTAATGTATACTATTTTTCTTTATAAATTATACGGTCGAAAGTACGCTCGTTAATTTATTTTTTAAGAAAATTGCAATCGTGTTTCATTTGACAGCAGGCCATCTTTATTTACTTTTGCTCCTCGTTTCAACGCCTCTGGCGGACACTCGTGAAGCTCTGGTTTATTCTCTGTCTCTCTCTCTTGCAAACGACATTCGCCTGCCTCGACATTTGATGCACGAGCAAAGCGAGTGCTTCTGGTCGGGGGCAGGCACGAAAAAAAATGTGGAAGATAAATTAATATTATATTTTCAAAAGAACTTTTCTGTTGATACAAAATTAATTATACGTTTCTGAAATTCTAAACGTTCTAATGAACAAAATTTCCTTATTTCTTCAAATGATTAAAATTTTATTGTAACATTTTGGCACGTATTAAACAACAAATTACAATATTTTTAATTATTTTATTTTAGTTTCTAATGTTTATTAAAATAATTTTTCAAAATAATTATATCAGCAAAAGATTTCGTTCTTTTCAATATTCAGAGCTTGTGGAAAATAAATTTATAAAGTACAAACAGTATTCTTGATAATTTTTTTTTCTCATTTTGTATTGCAATAACAATTACTCGTTAAATTGCAATGGAAGTTGAAATTTTCTTATTTACCGACAGAGAATTCTTTTACTCCCACTGTAATAGAGGTTGGGTATGAAAATCGACCAGAGCACAAATGTTTGACTTTCTGCTGCGAAATCGCAGAGGGAAGTACGTACTTTTGATCGAGGTATGAAGACAAAAATTTTTTTTATATGTAAAAAAATTTAATTTTTAAAAAATTGTATAACAAAATTATATTTGTTAATGAAAAATTGTATCTTTTACAACAATTTATTTAACGGCGCTAATGCAATAAGAGTCATACTTTAAGCACTTCTAGATATTGGACGAGAGTATTTAAAAGAAATAAGAGATTCAACTATGATGAATAATAAAATAACTGAAATTGTTTATATTATAATTTATTATAAATATATATTTGGTTATGTATTTTGTTAAATATAATTTTTAAACAATTTTTTCACATAGTACATAAAATTTTTTTCGCTGTTAAATTTTCACAAACATGAGAAACTCAATTACATAAACATTTAATATTTTTAATTTTAATATATTTTTGACATTAAAACATCATCATATTAAATAAAACTTTAAAGATTTAAATATTTTATAATTTGTTCAACCTAACAAGTTGATCATTTTCTTAAAGTACATTATAAACGAATTTACAACATTTTCAATATTATTTAGACGTTTTAAACATCTTTTTTCGACTTAACCCCTACTTCTTGCAAGTAATTTTTAAAATACTCATGAGCCTGAGGTGCACTGCAAAAATAGGTGTCTTTTTTGATATCTTAAAATAAGATGTAAGATGGCAAAATGGTGTCTTACATCTTAAAATAAGATGTTTTCTAAAGCGTCTTACTGATATTTAAGATGCTTTATACGTTTTAGTAGTAATAAAGATATTTCTTCCATCTTAGAAAAGTAAGATACTTTTGTAAGTTATTTAAAGTATCTTAAATTAAGATGTTTCTGTCGCAATAAGATGTTTAGCGATAAGTTACTTGAGAATCGTAAGATGCGCCATAAGTGTAAGTTACTAAAAATTAAGATACATAAAGTGTTTTCCATAAGAGCCCATAGTTAACCTCAAAACTTTTTGCCCCAAAAATACCACAGAAAATGTGTACGAAGATACTTTTAACATCTTAAATTAAGATGTTTCAAGTAACTAAAAAGTGTCTACCAAAACATCTTAGAAATGACTACCAAAACATCTTAAATTAAGATACTTCTTTTTGCAGTGTGATAAGTAATGCATTAACGACTGTAAATCTTTAATTTTTTCTGTAGATATTCCTACTTTTTTAGAAGGTTGTGCGAGATTTTGTAACTCATCAAAAGTCAAAGAATTTTGAATGAAATGTGTGATTGATTCACTGGTATAGTTTTTAAAAAGACTTATTTCACCGTTTGGATAGTATTCGATTTTAACAGCTTTACTAATTAAAAGTTCTTTAGGAACTTTATACTTATTTTTAATTTCTGTCTCGAAATCTTTTATTTTAAAATTTTCTTGCTCTACAACGATGAATGGATTGTGTTTTGAATTTTTTTATTAATTCTACATATTCCTTTTCTGTTTCAATTGTCTCTGTCATTTTTTTTTGACCATACATACCGAAATTACGATCACATTGACAGTATGAATGACCCTTGACAGGGTACAAATGATGAATCGGAACTTGTAATTTTTGTGATAAGAGCGACAAAAATATCATAACTACTATCCGTAAAATAATTTAATTTTGTACATTTGTAATGGGATGTTGAGTGAGGCAGGCTTTTGCAGTGCAGATAAATTAGAGATTTCAGTTCTTCTGTCAACTTATTGAATTTAAGTGACTTTCCTCTATTATCATTGCAACTTGAATCATTTATCAATTTTTCTTTTATTGTTCTCACTCTTCCTTTTTTTTTATGTTAAAGACAGCTAACAAAAAAGTCTCACAAACTCCAACTTCAACATTGCCTTTGAACATATTAGGAAAATAATAATTCCATTTCACAATTCTTCTAGAGTTACTTTTTTTTAAATTTTTTGTCCTTTAAAAAAGAACTCAGTAAAACATTTTGAGCTTTATATTTTCCAAGTTTCCAAAATTTATTGAACAACTTTTCCTGAGATTCACTTTTAATTTTCAAAAAACATTTCCTCGAACAACAAGCTTATTTGTCAATAACAGACAATGAAGCCATTGTAATTTTAACAATGAATTATCATTAAATAACTTTTGAGTAAGTTCATATTTACATGCAATTTGTAATTTTCATCGCAAAAAACTAAATATTTAATATTGTACTTTGAAAAATATAAGCATTTTTAATTTAAATTATTTACAACAAAATTTAACTAACCTCATTTCGCGATTTTTTGAAACATTGCGTTTCCAGCTATCCACATTTTTCCTTTTTTTCGACCAAGAATCCTTTCTTCATTACACATTTCTTATTTACAGATTTTAAATATATAAGAAAATATAATTTTGCAATAAACTGACTGAATCAAAAATTTACAACAAAGAAGAAACGAAAGAAAAATTAATTCTTTGTAAATTAAATGACAAATGAACATCTGCTATTATAAATACAGAAATGTAATAGACGTTTTGGCAAATAAAATTACTATACAACAAGAAGCAATAGTCCCCACTTTTAATTAAAGAGAATTTCATCGATAGATAGTTTTAAAATGAATATAAACAATCCTAATTTAAAATACAAAATATTTGTCATTCATAACATTTACTAATTGAGTAATTAAATATGCGAATTCTATTACAATGTTTAATATTCTTCATATAATACTCATGTTTACTTAATTTGATATTATTTTATTAAAATTAAAAATATTAAATGTTTATGTAATTGAGTTTCTCATGTTTGTGAAAATTTAACAGCGAAAAAAATTTTATGTACTATGTGAAAAAATTGTTTAAAAATTATATTTAACAAAATACATAACCAAATATATATTTATAATAAATTATAATATAAACAATTTCAGTTATTTTATTATTCATCATAGTTGAATCTCTTATTTCTTTTAAATACTCTCGTCCAATAGCTAGAAGTGCTTAAAGTATGACTCTTATTGCATTAGCGCCGTTAAACAAATTGTTGTAAAAGATACAATTTTTCATTAACAAATATAATATTTTGGGAAAAACTTCTTTACACCCTTGTGAACAACTTTGTCACTGGAAGTTTTCAAAATTTGAAAATCCGTCACAGACTTTTATTGTTTAAAGATATTAAAACACAAATAACGACGCAGTCACTTTATATTAAATAATTATTAACAATTTATTTTTTTTGCAATTTTGATTAATCCATTGGATTTAGGAAGGTTTTTTTAGTAAGGTAATGTAGTGAGTCTGACTGTGTGAGTGTGAGAGTGGGTATGGAGAAATGGAAAACGAGTGAGAGTGGGAAAAATTGAGTGAAGGAAAATTCGACGGATCATTCTTAAATTTAAAATTTTTTAATTGAACAGATTACGAAATATCACGAGTTTATTGTAAAAATTTAATTATTTTTGAGAGCAGAAGAGTTTTAGTTTTTTATTTTTTATCTATGAAAATATAAGTAAGGGAAAAAATTTTTATTAACAAAAAAGATGTATATATAGTTCCTTTATTGAAAACTATTTTTATTTTATTTTTTTTTAAACTTTTTATTTCAGATAATTTTTTCGTCAATTTATCTTGTGAAAAAAGAGACAGAAGATGTGGCCGAGCGCACTTGCTGTGATTGCACGCGCGGGCTCAATTTCTGTAATAGTATTGTATAAAATTTATTTAAATCTATAGTGCACTAATCAATAGGACATGTTATTGAACCAACAGTATTTGTATTCAAACGATATTGAATATGCCGTTTATTGCGACAAACAAATATTTCATTGATTCAATAGCATTTTTATCTCAGTGCATTTTAAGTCGAACGGAGATATTTATTAAAACGCGTTTGCATTGGTTCCTTTTATTTTATTACATTTTTTGGAAAGAAAATCATCGTTCTTGGGTAAAACGGACACGCTCTATCGATTGGCACAATAAAAAATTATAGATTTTGAATATTTATATCAAAAACTGTAGTCAGTACCATTTTTGATGTGCGAAATCGTCGGAAAAACTGGCCTATATGTACATAGGCCCGCCAAATTTTTAATGAACGCGTATATCCATATGTGACGCTCCACGAAAGAAGGGACCTATCCCCGAAAGAACATTAGGCTCAATTTTCCGTACACAATGCATGAAAACTGAGCCTAATGTTATTTCGGGGATAGGTCCCTTCTTTCGTGGAGCGTCACATATGTATATCAAAATCGATCGGTCTTCTCGAGTCACTTTACTGACGTACTATGTACATAGTGCCTTTTTAATCAGTTTTTTCTCGGCGGCCGAGGCTCCAAATACTGATAGTCCTGTAGAAAGGACCGCTGTTTTGTAGATAGTGACTTTCTTTGTCAGTATTTCACCAAAATCGATGTAGATAGGCCAATTAAGCAATAATTATCTCCAAAACTAATTAATATTTTTAATTATGGATTGCACAGTTAAATTCCAATTTTTAGTACGAATTCAACGGTATGAAAAACTCATTTTTCGTCAAAAATGTAGATAGTGATTTTCTTCGTCAGTATGGCAGTTACTTCGGGTTAGTTCGGCGAGGCTTGTCTCCCCTTCGGATATAAAACCTCTCTGCATTGCCTGTGTGATAAATTTAATACCTTTTTATTTTGCCGAACAGGACAACATTTTTTTATTAACACGAAGGTTTTAACAATTTTTTAAATATTCCTTATATTGCCAATATTAAACAAATCGTTAATAAATAATTTTGATATAAAACCCGGCTTTGAATGAGTTTTTTAGCTTTGAAATTTGAAAAAATAGATTTTTCATTCGCGACACTTTTTTCTTATAAAATTTAAATATTAAACATAAGTTTCTTTTTTGGTTTAAAATGCATTATATAGTGAGTTTCAGCTATGAAACATGAGTATTGGGTTAATCGCATATTGCAGGCTTTTTCGTTCATTGAACGTTCGGATTTTCAAGTACATCCTCGCATGTGTATGTGACAGGTACGAACTATAGTATTAGAAGTTTCATAGGTCAACAGTTTGGGACTCAACACAATTTATCCCATTCATCAGCTTAAACAAGATTGTTTATATAGTCTAAGAGGGAATAAGAGTATAAAAAATTGGAAAGAGAAATTACTTTCTCATGTAATTGTTAAAAGAACACGGCAGTGTACAAAACACAAGTCAATAATAGAAGCGATTATTGAACAAATATTACTTAGTCCAGTTCTTTCGAAAAATGAACGCCGTGCACATAAAGTAGATACCTACTCGAAAACCACAAGTTATTCTCTCTCGATCTCACACACTAATGGTCGTTCACTTATCTTACCGTTTCACTTACTCTTACTTCTCTCAACTATTATGCAGTGCAGTTAAGTAAATTAAAGTATTAAATATTGCTTTGAGAATAATTAATTATACATTTCATTCAAGGTCAATTCACTATTTTGAACACGAAAAAAAAATCAAATAATCAAATTTACTATGAGGAGTGTCAAACTTAAAAAAGGTTTCAAGTTCGATAAGAAAAAATAAATGTTTTTTATTTATTTATTATTAAATTCTATTAACCGTATCAACTTTAAACTAGTTGAAAATATTATTTATTTAATATTATGAATATTGTTGACATTCATATACTTACATTAATTACATATTAAAATACACTCATGACGTAATTTATTTCAATGGAAAGGGATGTATCTTAAATAGGAAATTTCCCCTATCGATAACACTTTTTTGAAACAATTCATAAAAATAAATAAAGTTCAGTGTCTTTTTTCATAAATTAAAGAATATTCATATGAACGTTAAAAATTTCAGTGAAACCCACCTTCGAGGGTGAGTTAAGAAGCATATTTTTAAATGGACTTTACATTATTATTTTCAATCGATTTGGTGGCAGATAATAGAAAACAATATTATAAATAGAAAGTCTTAGGTCATAAGGTTATTGACAAGAAGGCTTACGAGGCGTGTTTCAAGTGACATAAATTCTTTTTTTCCTCGACATGTTTACAATAGTTCAACATTTCAATTAATTTTTGTCGCAATTTCGATATCACTCTATATATATATATATATATATATATATATATATATATATATATATATATATATACTGTACGATACAAAAATTATTGCATCCGCAAAAGAAGATATTCAATAATAATTTAATAATAAAACCCAACAAGACAATACCATTACAGAAGATTTGCAAGTTTCTCAACATATATAAATATATATATATATATATATATATATATATATATGTAGTTAAATATTTCTTATTTAGATTAAACTGATTGCATAAAAAAAAGAGGTCACTCTTTTTCAGAATGGAAGCGCATACAGAAGAAAAATCTAGGACCTCGAAATAATCTGAATTCGAAAAGGTCGGCAGAATTTTTTTATTGGAGAAAATTATTTTCATCCACACAGCAAAACATCTGATGCGACCTATAGATATTGAACGCGGGGAAAATCAGATATAAAATTGATCTAGAAAGGCTTTTTTTCAATGGTTTCGAGATGCATATAATATAGTTCATAATAATCTGATTTGTATATCATTTTTCATATAGTGGATTCAAATTGAATCGTATCACAAATTATTATTTATATGTGAACACATTCGGAATATATCTGGTCTTATAAATATTATAAAAGATGGAAGTGTAATTTTAGTCACATGACATTTGCATGCTTGAAAACTAAGTTTCTTCATTCAGAAACTCTTAATCACCTGTCGGCCATCGAATATTATCTTTAATCTAGAACGTTTACGAAACCCTCATTTTGTTTCTGCCCATCGATCCAAATTTAATTTAAAGTTCAAAAGCCCAAAGAATCTATAAACAAACTTTCAAAGGAATTCTATAATTATTATTCTATAATTTTTCACAAAGCTTCACTGTTTGAAAATTCTTTTTCACCTTTGTAGCAACACAAAATTCCTGTGTGGAAATTGAAAATTGGTCCTATCTAGGTCACACATTTGTTGCTCTTTTATTAATTCACAATTGTCCTAAATTGGTATCTTAAGGTCCTAAAATGTTTTTTGATGCTGTTATTCTAACCTTGTCCTACTTCGGATGTTAATGCCAATTTTAGGATTTACAATCATAAGAAAAATAATTTAATTTAGCAAGAAATATGCGTTTTTTAATTATTTATATACTCGTTTATTCAAACAACTCACATCATTCATTAATTTAATTTATTTATTAACTAGAAAATTAAAACAGGGTTGACACGAAAATTTAGTATTCTTTCCCTGAGTTTTCTCCGATTTCCAAACAAAATTTTGTTTTCCCTGACCCTAAAGAATATACTGATTCACTCTCAAAATTATTAGTTCCTCAAAAACATGTTCTTTACAATTAATTACGAATTTCTTTAATTGTTATAAAATTATTTGAAAACATCACAATTATTCTCGAAAATCCTAATGAATTTCTTTCCAAGAATTCAATTATTATGTAAAAATTAGAAAATAATTACAAAATTGTAGAAAACAATAAGCACAATTATTTTCAGGAATTTTGATAAAATTTGATTAGGGTTACTTGGGTTTGCAAAGTGGTAAAATCAAAGATGATTTTTGTTGTAGTATTAATAAGAGATAATATAAATTTTAGTATGAATTTTTAGTTTAGTTTTTTTCAAATGCGAGTCAAAAAAGTGAAAGGGTGTCTTCTTTGATTTTCAATTTTTTATGCAATAGGAAATATTTTTGTATATACTGCTGCTAATTGACAAACGGAAAATAGTTAGAACCTGTTGGGGATCATCTAAGGGTCAAGGTTTAAGGCCGTATTTATTTTTTTTAAATTTTAGTTTACTGAAATAACTACTGTTTCGACTTACCCCTTGGTTCTATTTACCCCATCTGATCCTATAATTGTTTGAATAATTTTCAATACAATTTTAATATAATTTTTGAAAGAATTTAATTATTTTTAATTGAAAAGAATTAGAATTTATAGTTTCATAATAAAAAAATTATTTAATATAAGAATTTAGTAATTGAGCCTTCCAATTCTATAACTCGCCCGACGCTCGGAAACACGCGCCAATGCCAGTCGTCGGGTAGCAGTGCCAGGCCCAGAGGCGCTCACTGCTACCCGACTGGCATTAGCGCGTGTCTCCGAGCGTCGGGCGAGTTATAGAATTGGAAGGCTTAATTGTCTATTAAAAATTAGTTATGCATGACAATTTTAGTAATGTGTAAGTAAATTATCAATAAGTAATTTGTACCAGTAACTGTAAGTAATTCAATAAAATTCAATTTAAATAAAATTAAATAATCAAATTCAGAGAACAAGAAATAGTAATCATTTCTACATTCTTCCGTAGAGATTATGATTTTCATTTTATATACTTCATTTTATAAACTGTTTGGCAAATTATCAAAAGTGTAATAATATGTAAAAATTGAGCCAAATCTAAAGGCCAAGGAAATATTTCTTTCTAATGCAAGAAAAAGAAAAAGATGTCATAAATTTGAATGTAAAAAAAAATAATGGCATGCAAAAATATGATACTACTTTAGAAAAAAAAAAGTATCCGATACACCTATATATAAGTATATTATTTTTTTTCAATGAAGAGTTTCTGCGTTTTATCTTTTGTTTAATCAGCTTGAAGAATCCCTATACTTGTAACTAAGGCAATACTGTGTTGTAAAAAGATATCCACAGAAAAGTTTCATATATATGTAAGCGAATATACGAAGTATGACCTATATGACGTGAATATCGATGTACTTCTTCATGAATACTTTCATAGTTTTTCAAAATAAAGAAGAAAAAATAACGAGCAATGTTAAATTTCTCTTTAAAATAAATAATAATGCGAGATATATTTTAAGTCTTTAAAAAATTAACTCGAATAGATAAAAATACGAAAAATAAATTATTTTGTTGCATTGTTCATATAACCAAATAAATAAAAAATAAGAAAACAAAATAAAAAATAATAAAAACAAGTTGTTCATTTCATGACCATTTAGCTTCCTCAATATATATTATTATATATAATTTTAAAAGTTAAATAATTATAATAGTTTATTAAATATAATTAATAAACCGGGTAAAGTACCCTGAATAAATATTAATTATTCAATTTTTTATTATAGAATAATTATTTTAAAAAGTTATGATAAAATGTCAAAAAATACAAAATTTTAATTTTTTGTGAAAAATTAAAATATTTATTAATTCTATAAATTTTGATGAAATATATACTTTATATACATGAATCGATTCGTTTTTATGTCAGGAATGCAATTTTTACAAGAATTATTAAAAATTTTAATATAGAAAAAAGTTATTTCAAAAAACCAAAAAATTAATTTGTTCAAAAATTAAAAAAATGTTGGAAAAATTTTTTTATATATATTTTTGAAAATCCTTCTGTCTGATTCTTGGTATTCATGACCGTAATACACCTACAAAATCTTATCAAAATCCATCAAGATGTGCAAGAGAAAATTTTTCCACAAGAATTGGTGACACACACACACACACACACATACATCCGGATATTTGTTCCTCTCGACGAATTATATTTACTACATTTGAAAATTTGTAAAAACAATTGATTTTAAAAAATTCGGAAATCGACATCACTATAAGGCTTCCTTTATGAGGAAGCAAAAAGAACCGAAGAACTTAAAATGTTATTCATTTTTCTTTAACGTAAATTATCTTCTTTCGAAAAAACATGTTACTGGTAATACAAGAATCAGCAAAGTTCTAAGAATAAGAATATTGTAAAATGAAATCAGAACCTCTTCTCAATTTACAACATTATTAAAAATAACATCAAGAATCACAGTTTTAAATTATTAAATTTGAGAATAATTGTTATAATAACAATTATTAATAATTACACTGGCACACAAAAAAAATTGATACTCTGAGCTTTTGATCAGACTATGACTACTTTATGTTTTTGGGGTCGCTGAAGCCGAATCTGAAGTTCATTTAACCCCATCACGTCAGGGTTTTGAGATAACTCCCGAAAAAACTCAAAATTTGACCCTAACATTTTTTTAACCAGAAAAATATTTATTTTCATGTCTTACCATCACTACTTTGTGTTTTTGGGGTTACTGAATCTGAAGTTCATTTAACCCCATCTCGTCAAGGTTTTCAGATGACTTTTAAAAAAACTTAAAATATGACAAAACAAATTTTTATCAAGAACTTTTTTAAACAAATTTTGAGTTTTTTAAGGTTATCTCAAAACCCTGACGTGATGGGGTTAAATGAACTTCAGATTCGGGTTTAGAAATCCTAAAAACAAAAATTAGTGATAGTAGAAAATGAAAATTTTCTTTTTTGTGTCAAATTTTGAGTTTTTTTGAGTCGACAGGTCTCAAAACCCTGTCGTAATGGAGTTAAATGAACTTTAGGTTCGGGTTCAGCAACCTCAAAAACATAATGTAGTGATAGTAAGACATGAAAATAAATATAGTTCAGGTTAAAAAAAATTTTTGTGTCAGATTTTGAGTTTTTTTGAGGTTATCTCAAAACCCTGACGTGATGGGGTTTAATGAACTCCAGTTTCGGTTTCAGCGTCTCAACAAACATACAGTAGTGATAGTGAGACTTAAAAATAAAAATTTTTGATGATTAAAAAATTTTTGTGTCAGATTTTGAGTTTTTTGAGGTTATCTCAAAACCCTGACGTGATGGGGTTAAATGAACTGCAGATTCGGTTTCAGCGACCCCAAAAACATAAAGTAGTCATAGTCTGATCAAAAGCTCAGAGCATCAATTTTTTTTTGTGTGCCAGTGTAATTGTTTAGACCGAAGGACGATAGAGACTCAAAAATTTCAATCGTTCGAATGAACGAAATATTTTTTTTATAAAAATATTTTCATAAATTACTGCTACTATGTAATAAAACCAAAAACTTAAATTTTAAGTTATTGTATTAATGATATAATAATATAATTTTTAGAAGCTAAAAATGTTCAATTCTAATGAAATTCTTTAAGAAAATTTAAATAAAAAGCGATTTTTTAAAAAGAAATTTAAATAATAATAAAAATTTTTTTAATTTGGCATTAAAAAATCCCCGGTTTGGCCTTAAATTTCTGGCTTATTCCCGGTTAAATTAAATTCTAGGGTATTTCCCGGTTAGTAGAGAAATATACACATTTAGAGAAATTCTTCTCATGTTCTTCTCTAAATTTGCATTTTTCTCCAAAATATTAGTTTGTAAATTAAAAAAAATGATTAAGTTAATTTTTACATTATTTTTAAGTAGTAATTGAAGGGTGCGCTAAAACAAAGCATTAAGCGCCAATTTTTCGAAAATGAGTTTTCATGAAAATGAGGTTCTACACTTGTTTCTGCATCAGTTGCAGTTGTATTTTTATGAATATCTTCCTTTTATACACATTTTTTTACGAATCAATTTAAGGTACTGAAGCCTGATGAAGAGCAAAAACTAATCGTTTGGTCCGATCGTTGTGTGGGTCAAAATAATAACTGGAGACTTGTGATTTTGTATCGCTGTTTAATTCTGTGGAATTACTTTTCCGAAGTACATCAAAAGTTTATGACAAATGGTCACAGTTTCCTTCCTTGTGAAATCTCTAGATTTCGCACTGATAGAAAAGAAAAAGAAAACTTTCAAAGTCTTTGTATCTTCACAATGGAAATACGTCATTGCTGAGGCGGGAATTAAAAATCCTTTTGATGTTGTTGAAATGCAGCATATGGCTTTTGAATCAATGAACGAAGCTTTTAAATTTAAAAGCATCCTCTCTGAATCTTAATATGTGAAATTTTATTTATTCTTATTCTTCTTCTAGAGGGCTAAACAGGCATACTTATTTTTTTAATAAATGGAAAAAACGGCATTCTGAGCGGCCACCTACATCCAAGTAAGTAACCACGACCAACGCTACTTAACTTCCACGATAAACGAGATCCGCGTTTAGACTTGTGTCAATAAAAAGAAAATATTGATTTATTTTTAAACTATATAATAATTATTTTAATAAAAATTTAAATACATAAATTAAAATTTTAGCAACAGTAATAATCCCTCCACCAATTACTCTGCATAATTGATTGGAAATAACAAAATGTACTGTACGTTCTCTATTTCTATTAGATTACACAGGCCGACAAAATTTCATCAACTGCATGTTGCCTAAAATGTTACAGCCGATTCTTACAGGATTTTCTCCGTAGAATACGAATCTGACCTTGAAATTATTGGATTGGCTCCAGTTTTTAATCAAATTACGTTTCAATACGCAAAATACGCATTTTTGACATTTTTTGAATGAATGTTAAATCATAAACCGAAACAGTAAATTTGTCTACATAGGGCCAAACTAAAGCATAAACACTGCTATTCAATATGAAAAAAAAATTAATTTATGTACACTTTAACCTATAATGTCCAAAGAGACATACGCTGTTCCATAAGCATATTGAAAACAACAGTACTTTTGACCATGTAAGACAATTTAAATAAAAATTAGTCTCTCTAGGGGTTTTTATGGTCGCTGCTTATTGTTCTGTATTCAGATTTCAATATTAAAAATGGTGGATCCAATATGGCAGAATTTTTTTTTAATTTTACATTTTTATCATAAAAGGCGTAAATTATTTTTAATTTTTATATTTCATAGCAGATTTGTAAGCAGCGATCATAAAAAACCCCAGAGAGACTAATTTTTTGTTTTTGTATATTCAAGAGCAGTGTTTAAGCTTTAATTTGGTGCTATGCGGACAGATTTACTGTTTCGGTGTATGGTTGTACATTCATTCAAAAAATGCCAAAAATGCGTATTTTGTGAATTGAAACGTAAATTGATTAAAAACTAGAGCCAGTCCAATATTTTCAACGTCAGATTCGTATTCTACGGACAAAATTCTATAAAAATCAGCTTCTGTTGGTTAGACCACAAAATTTTGTTGGCCTGTGTTATTTAACTATAAATAATTATTTTGATTAAAATTAGAAATATTTTATTACAAAAAAAATTTCACAAAATTACTTATGAAAAGTCAGTTAGTCGAAACTCTCGACGAGACTCCGAGACTCGTATTAATCTCGTCTCGGTCTCGCCTCGAAATTTTTTGTTTCGTCTCGTCTCGGTATCGTTACTAAAATTTGAGACGAGACCGAGACTAGTCTCGTCTCGTGAACAGCCCTAAAGTTAATTAACTTTTTCACTTCAACTCGCAATATTTTATAAATTTTTGAAGATTTTCTAATGAAACGAAATTACTCAACGAAAATAAGTCCACAACGTTTATCAACGAAAATTTTTTTTTAATAATAAAATATTATTTTTAATTGAATATTTAATTATATAACAATTATCATCAAAACCTAAACATCAATCTTTTTGTTTAAATATTTTTCTGTCAAAATTAATGCATTATTTTAAAATAATTTAATTAGTGAACAATTTTTTTTCGTTGATCATCGTTGTGGACTTTAACTTGATAATTACTCATTGATATATTTTGCGAATGATGAGAAAAGAAGAAAATTGTTTTAAGGGTATGTCCAAGTTGTGAAATGTAAACAAACTAAAAGGTAAACAAACAGTTGCAAGAATCGTACAGTGCAATCTTCACGAGCTTCGTTTAACGGGCAAATTTTGAGCGCAGTAATAAATTTCCAGTGAAAAATTTTTTTATTTCGTTATAAAAAAGTTTTCTGGAAAATTATATAACAATCGAGTATAAGTAGAAATAAGTTATTATAACGATTAAAACTATCAATTCAAATCAAACTTTTAACGATCGATCTATAACATCACACTTGCACTTAGGTGTTACAAATTTCATTCGCGTAATCAGTTTTTATGGTTAATAAATTTTTTCTATTTATCCTATTATTATATAACTTTCCAGAAAACTTCTTTATAACTAAATGAAAAACTTTCTCACTGGAAGTCTGTTGCTGCTCAAAATTCGCTCGTTAAACGAACACCTTTAACTGTGATATAGAGTGAGCAAATCCTGTTGGGCTGCACTGTATCTCCGCGATAATTCGCAATTATGTTTATCGAAAAAACAAAAGAATTCATTCAAATGGAATTGTAATTCTTAAAAAAACATTTGTAGGCGTCTTTTAATATTGCGGAAATTTTTTTTGCAATAAATGAAAAACATTAGAATCAGTTATAAACTATTGGAAATGGCGCATTGCGCATTGTAAATTGAGTTTGCATCCACAACACTGAAATTTTAGATTCGATGAGCGTCGCTCGTCGTGCAACATGCGACCGCAAATCGGGTTTAGATTAAAGGATTGTGAAAGCTTTTTACACATAAGGCTTGTTGAGCTCAGATTATGTATTTATATGTACATATAGACAGAGTGAAATGAGAATTGTCCAACATTTTTGTCAATTTAATAGCATTATTCTCTCGTTAATATACAAAAACAAATTTGTTTTCAATCAATTTATTATGTAAATTGGAAGTAAAACTATTTCTTTTTTCAAATTACTAAACGTTATTTTAACTGAAAATTGAAAACTTATATTTCATTACTGATTAAATACAATATGAAACATTATTTTGAATTCAATATTGAAAATAATAAATTGAATAATACAGTCGAACCTTGATAGTTAATTTTTTTATATTTAAATATAAAATTTGTTTTCAGATCTGTTGGAAAAATTTTTATACTTAAAAATACGGTCGATAAACAAAACCGTCGACAATAATTTATTTTTAAATAACTTAATTCTTTAACAACTATATCATAAAATTGTTAATTTTAAATTATATATAATGAATTGTTTTTTACTCAAATATTTAAAAATTAATTAAATTTTAAAAGAGTTGCGTTTACAATTTTCATAAATAATTTTTAAAAAACACTTAAATTTTGGAAAAATTTTAGAACAATTCAAGAAAATTTACTTTTTTTCTAAATTCCCCTATCCGCTGGCGGAATAAAGAAATCGGATTTAAATCAAGTTTGATTTGAATTCGATTGAACTTGATTAGAGGTAGAACTTTGCTAGTAATTGATGAAATTTGATGGAATAAAGCATTGCTAATGAAAGTGGGTTAATATTTTAGTTGATTTGTGTAAGAATTGAGTTGAATTAATCGTTAATTAAAGTGTAATTAGTGTGTAAAGTGATTGTGAATATATGTGACGTTCCACGGTGAAAGGAACCTTAGCTGCTTAAAATTTTAGGTTATGTTTAGAGTAGTTTTAGCTTCTTTAAAAGTTTATTATTGATTATTTAACGTTAAATGCATATTTTTCTGAAAATATTGCATATAATAATGAATTAAATATTAAAAGTTTGTAAAGAGAATTAGTCCTTTTTATTTATTTACACTTCCAAGTTTAGTTCTGTGGAACGTCACATATAGTGCTTTTTAAATACCATATTTAGTGAATGAAGAACAGAAAAAGTTTAAAAAACTTATTTAACCCTTTAACGACGAGATGTGCTGCTTTTCAACATGAATTTCAAATGCCTACAATTAGTAGAAAGAAGCCATAAAATTTTTCAAAAGTCCATATCCTACTATTTTTGGGGTCGCTCTTTCGAATGGCGTGGTCAAAATTTTCAAAAAATGATATTAAACCCTTCTTTTTTTAAAAAATACTTAAAAATGTCAAGTTTTTTGAATGCAATTTTTTTTTAAAGAATTTTTTACTCCGCCATAACATTTTTTAAATATACATACTTGAAAAATATCCATTTCTAATTTTTATTTTTTTCGATTTTGAATTTAAAATGGCGCTTGAAGGACAAAAAAATTTCCTAATTTTACGTAAGATTACAAACTTTTTCAAAACTGCTCAAATCTAACTGAAATTTGTTACTCGGGGGTTTTGGGGATCGCTAATTACGAATCTGAAGTCAGATTCAAAAAATTCAAAATGGCAGATCCAATATGGCAGTCGAATTTTCTGATACTCATTGAATTCATAGTTGAAACTCGTTACTCGGAGGTTTTTGGGGTCGCTGATCACGAATCTGAAGTCAGATTCAAAAAATTCAAAATGGCGGATCCAAAATGGCAGTTTAATTTTACAAAATTACTGAGATTTGCATGAAATTTGTTACTTTGTAAGTATTTCCTTGTTCGGATTTTGCATTTTGAGGTGCAACAGTATCGAGGTAAATGCTGTTTTTCTGTCTCATGTACTGTCGACTTTCCCGTTTTTACTTTCTTCAAATAATCTTTGCTGATGCACATAGCCAAAAATTTTGTACTTTCTTTTTCCGAACAAAGAAATTGAAAAAACAAAAAAAAATATCTAATACAAAAAAAATTAAAAATCATTGAAAAAGTAAAAAAAAATGATTCTCTATATCGCCTACCTCCTCGCGGTGAGAATCGGGAAACTTTAATCATTTAAAGGATTCAAAATCAGCGATCCCAAAAACCCCAGAGTAACAAATTTCATGCAAATCTCAGTAATTTTGGAAAATTAAGCTGCCATTTTGGATCTGCCATTTTGAATTTTTTGAATCTGACTTTATATTCAAAATCAGCGACCCCGATAACCCCAGAGTAACAAATTTCAAGCAAATCTGAATAATTTGAACAATTAAGTAGCCATTTTGCATCCGCCATTTTGAATTTTTTGAATCGGACTTCAGAGACGTGATCAGCGACCCCAAAAACCTCCTAGTAACGAGTTTCAACTGAATTCAATAAGTTTCAAAAAATTCGACCGCCATATTGGATCCGCCATTTTGAATTTTTTGAATCTGACTTTAGATTCGTAATCAGCGACCACCAAAACCCCCGAATAACAAATTTCAATTAGATTTGGGCAATTTTGAAAAAGTTTGTAATTTTACGTAAAATTAGGAAATTTTTTTGTCCTTCAAGCGCCATTTTAAATTCAAAATCGAAAAAAATAAAAATTAGAAATGGATATTTTTCAAGTATGTATATTAAAAAAATGTTATAGCGGAGAAAAAAATTCTTTTAAAAAAAATTGCATTCAAAAAAATTGACATTTTTAAGTATTTTTTAAAAAAAGAAGGGTTTAATATCATTTTTTGAAAATTTTGACCACGCCATTCGAAAGAGCGACCCCAAAAATAGTAGGATATGGACATTTGAAAAATTTTATGGTTTCTTTCTACTAATTGTAGGCGTTTGAAATTCATGTTAAAAAGCAGCACATCTCGTCGTTAAAGGGTTAATTTGACAAAAGTACCAATTAAAGCATTTATTTCTTACATATTTAGGGCATATTCAAAACAAGAAATAGGAAAACTTTATCAATACCCGTGCCAGTTATTTTTCCATGGGGAGTTAGCAATTGGGTGTTAAATTTTAACTCCTTTTATTTAACTCCCCTGGCATTAACTTCCCAATGGGTGCGACTTTTATAGAATCCCCTGGGGAGTTAAAATTTAACTCCCTTTTTTTACAGTGTATATTTGTCTCAGAACCAACTAGACTTTTTATTTGTTTCAAGCAGGGACTTTCACGAAAAACCCATGTCGTGCCCGTGCCGTGGCTTGGCAATTCGTGGCGTGCCTAGGCACGGCACGAAGTTTGCTTGAAGCTAATTCCACACTAGATGCACGACACGACGTACGTGCCCTCTCTGCTCTATCTACCAAAAGCTGTCCCCTCCTCACGTAGGAGAAGTTAGTATTGAAGAGGGGGCACGTACGTCGTGTCGTGCATCTAGTGTGGAACCACCTTGATAATTCGTGCCGTGCCAAGGCACGACACGGGCACTATCCGAATTTTCGTGTTTTTGCGTGTCGAACAGAAAAATAATAGTAATCTGTCTTCTATGACTAAAATGGCGCTAATGTATTAACTTTCAAGGTTTAAGTATGACGAAAGAGAATTATAGTAGTACTATAGTATTACTATACTACAGTAGTAATATACTATTCTATACTATAGAAGTACTATACTATACTAAATAAAATAGTACTATTCTAACTATAGTACTACTATAGTAGTTCTATTCTAACTATAGTACTATGGCAGTACTATACTAACTATAATAATTCTATAGTAGTACTATACTAGCTGTAATAGTATTATACTAACTATAATAGTACTATACTAACTACAATAGTAATATAGCAGTACTACCATAGTACTATAGTTAGAATAGAACTACTATAGTAGTACTATAGTTAGTATAGTACTATTTTATTTAGTATAGTATAGTACTTATATAGTATAGAATAGTATATTACTACTGTAGTACAGTATTACTATAGTACTACTATACGTTTATTTAAGTCAAATAAAATATATTTGGTTTAAATAATAATTTTCTCTGGGTGTATAAGTATATTATAATTTATAACACATAATTCCAACCCCCAAAAGAAAAAATGGATGACTTAGACCAATAAAAAAATAAACAAACTCCTACTTTCAAAATCTATTTATCTATTTGTTGGTTGAGTTAAACAAAATTGAGAAAAAAAGTTATATTTTTTTACTACCCATGCAGAAATTACCCTACTAGGGCCGTAGTATGGGATGAAACGCCGCGCCTGATCAGGGCCAGATCGGGGCGACAAGAAAGTGTGGATTTCCTGATCAGGGCCACATCGGGCGCGGCGTTTCATTCCCTAATAGGTCGGCCCTATCAGGCCCTGATCAGGGCCCCATCGAAATTTCTACACGGGTATTGGCCAAAAGTGTCAATTTTCCTTTTGGGGGTTGGAATTATATATTTTATTTTTTAAATAATCACTCAGAGAAAAAGTTTATTTCACTTAACGAAACTGTTTAGTTAACCTATTTTATTTGTTACGATAAAACAATTTCGTTGATTTAAATAAAAATTTAGTTCATTCTAATAAATACGTAAAATTTGTTTGGTTATTCGAAAGAAATTTTTATTTGAAGGTGTTTTTTTGATTTAAAAAAAATAGTGTTTTGAATAGAGAATATTATTTAGTTGAATACAATTTGTTTGACACAATACACAAATTTGTTTGATTCAACCAAATCATTTTATTTGAGTCAAACAAAAATATTAGCTTGTATAAAATATTAAATTAGGAAATTCAAACATTATTAGAGGAAAATAAATAACAAAATTAAGCAAACAAAAAAATTTATTTAAATCAACCAAATACGTTTAAACTAAAACTATTTATTTGAATCAAACAAATCTTTTCTCTTAAATTAAACAAATTTTTTAATTATATAAAATAAAAATGTTTGGTTAAGTGTAATAACCATTTGGTTAATACAAATACATCAGTATAGTATATTACACTATCGATATACACACACATACACATAAGTCTCACGTTAGAACTGACATCTCCAACTTTAAATATTATTTATTCAATAACTATAAATATCAACTTGCCTTAAATAAGTAAGAAATAAATGCTTTAATTGTTACTTTTTTCAAACTAAATAAGTTTTTCTAACTTTTTCTTTACTTTATTTACTAAATATGATATTTAAAAAGCACCAATACTGACAGGTACACGGAGAATAATTTTCTGTTAATGATTACAATAAGTCGAACAGTACTGCTCGGGTATGTGACCACTTTTCGTAATACCTAAAGTAGCTTCGTTGTAACAATTCTGTAATAAGGTGACCGCGCGCGGCTGCCTTGCTTTCTTATTTTACTATAGTTCTTCGTAAAGACTACTATTGCTATATTTCTGATTACAAATGACTGTTGTAAAGTTAAAAAAGAAAATTTCAACTGAAATAATTTTTTTTGTAATTCATGACTTGCGTAAAGTACGTAAGTTACCTAATTAGTGCAATTTACAATAATTCGTCCATTACATAACTTAAGTTATTTACGTAAGTGCAACTTACGTTATTTACGTAACTTATATTTTTACGTATCATACATTATTTACGGAACTTATATTTTACGTAACTTACCTAAATTACGTAAGTTAACTTACTTATTTATGCAACTTACTTTTTTATTTACGCAGCTTACGTAAGTTATGTAACATAAGTACATAAATCTATAACTTAAATACTAAACGCATAACATAATAATGATCGCTATTTACACATATTTATACATGACTCAAACTTCCTTATATACTAACTGCTATGAAAGTTCACCGCTTGCGAGAAAGACTTATACACTTTAAATGTAAAAAATCACTTCGTTCTCAGTAATTAATACAATTATTGTTCATTGTTAGTCTTTAATATTGTAAGGTCTATTTTTTATTACCTTTCCATAGTGAATTTTTTTTTCTAACACACGCACCGAAGGTACAAGATTTCTTGTCTGTATAAATTGTTATATAATTTACACAACTTATGTAAGTTACATAACTTACGTAAGTTGCGTAAACAAAAAAGTAAGTTGCATAAATAAGTAAGTTAACTTACGTAATTTAGGTAAGTTACGTAAAATATAAGTTCCGTAAATAATGTATGATACGTAAAAATATAAGTTACGTAAATAACGTAAGTTGCACTTACGTAAATAACTTAAGTTATGTAATGGACGAATTATTGTAAATTGCACTAATTAGGTAACTTACGTACTTTACGCAAGTCATGAATTACAAAAAAAATTATTTCAGTTGAAAATTTTCTTTTTTAACTTTACAACAGTCATTTGTAATCAGAAATATAGCAATAGTAGTCTTTACGAAGAACTATAGTAAAATAAGAAGGCAAGGCAGCCGCGGTCACCTTATTTTACAATAGTCCTGTTGTAAAGACTACTACAGACTGTATCACTGATTTTCGTAGGAGCGCTTTTCTTGCCCACGGAGTATGAATTCATACGTTTCCAGTGCCAAAAATAAAAATTAAAAACCAAAAAAATCATTAAACAATTTATTTTAATTATATTTATAATATAATTTTGTCATTAACCAACAGTGGAACAAAAAATTTTTTGAAAACTTGATTTTTTTACTTAACATAACCTCACTTTTTCGAGTTTTTATTTGCTGCTTTATCATATACTATATTTTTATTAATAATTAAATTCGTCAAGTTTTGTTTCACACTTTATAGTTTATTTATTAAGATCCATTTTAAAGAAGCTTTAAAAGTTGGACTTTATATTAGAGTTGGTGTTCTAAATCCCGTTTTCACCAGAGCGTATTTGCAAGACGCTCCTTACCGAAATAGGACGGAACTCGTGGAAATATAGCACCTTGATGGTGCATGCTTTATCCGCGTGGCGTCGCTACGAACGTAGGACGCGTTCGTACAACTAAAGCCCTTCTAAAGTAGTATTGTAGTCCAGAGGTCTCTCGCACTGGAAACGTATGAATTCATACTACGTGGGCAAGAAAAGCGCTCCTGCGAAAAAAGTACGGACTACCTCCGTACCACAAAGGCCTGATTTTTTTCTCCGTGTAGATTGCTGCAAATGTGGATAGAATCCAAGATTTCCTTTTAACGTAGACTATTGTAATTAAAACAAGTCTCTGCGTGAAAGCCTGCAGTACCCTTTCTGAACCTGTACATCTAAATTATTAATGATTCAAAAAAATAAATTTCAACACGATTAATACAGTGTTTGGATTCATTAAAGCAACTATAGTAATCGCTCCTACTAAATTCTTAATAAATTACATAGTTTTCGTAATCATTACAAAAAGTGGTCACATATCCGAGCTGTAATATAGACTATTGTAATCATTACGAAAGAAATTTTTCCCGTGTAAGTACTTCACTTTACACGCACTAATTACACTTTATTTAACGATTAATTCAACTCAATTCTTACACAAATCAACTAAAATGTTCACCCACTTTCATTAGCAATGCTTTATTCCATCAAATTTTATCAATTACTAGCAAAATTCTGCCTCTAATCAAATTCAATAAAATTCAAATCAAACTTGATTTACATCCGATTTCTTTATTCCGCCAGAGTCATTATCAATACATATCTCAATTTAGAAAATTCGCAATTAAAATTTATTTTTAGAAAAAAATCACAGCCTTCACACTCGATAATTACGTTTAAAAAAGTATCAAAAATAATTTAATTTAGAAATTACGAAAAAATTGAGTCGAAAAATTTTATTTTTCAATAGCTACTGTTCACAACTTTTTCAGTTTATTGAAAACTGCTTTTTAAAAAGTAATTAATGACTATCGAGTACGACGCCTGTAATAGTATTTTTTATTAATATTTAAAATTAGAACAATCTTATCCTTATCATTTGAGACAAGAGTTGTTATTATTAAGTACAAAAAAAGTATTTTTCTATTCATTTAAAATTAATAATTATCCTTATCGTTTGAGTCAAGAGTTTGCATATTTAGAATTAGTAATACATGATCATTATCAATATACAAATATAAACATAAAAATCTATTTGTGTTGAACGAATTCGAAACTTTACGTATAACAATAAATGTAATTAGTCACTTGGCACATCTTTTTCTAACTATCATAGTATAAGCGCAATTACTCAAAAAGCAAATATAATTAGCCTAATCGTATTTTTACTGAGTTTTTCGTATCTAATTTTCATTTCCTCTATATGCTACTCATCTCTCTATTACTATTTGTTTACATTTATAATCGAAATGCAAATATTGCAAGTGTTCGATTCAAAAAGCAAGCAATATAAGGAGAAGAAGAATAAGTGTGTGTAGAAAAAAGTCACATGAATTGTCAACTGATGAGTCACCGAGACAATAAATATATATATATATATATATATATATATATATATATGTGTGTGTATTTCTGTTCTTTCTTTAGAAATCTGCCCCCTGCTCCCTCTTTAGAAAAGTGATAAATAAATGTTGTATATCGATCGACATTATAAAACAATTTGATGAAGAAATATTCACTACACGTTTAGTGTAAAATTCTTATGTCTTTATTCGACGGTATTCGCATATATATATATATATATATATATATATATATATATATATATATATATTTATAATAGCAGTTTGGTTCTTTTAAATCCACGCAAAATAGAAATCAATGCTAGTCTTTGTTCTATAGGAGTTTCTTCTTTTTATTGCTTCAAAAACAGTTAATAAATTGAATTTATTCAAGTGCAATTTTTTTGCGGTCGTATAAAAAAAATTTCAGAATATCTGTTTGTGAAAAATCTTCAAGTGATAAATTTTAGATAAATAAGGGTCCCAAACAGAGCATATACTGTCCGTAATATTAAATTAATTTATTATTATTATATTATATCCTCAAATATAATGATTAATTAGTTATAATTATTATTAATTTGTTAATTGAAAAATTGAAAACAATTTGCTAGAAATTTGATAATGTTCCTTTTTCAAGAAGACCTTCTGATGATTATAGTGAGATTCAATCTTCCCATGTTCGAATTTAGGTTGACCGCCAGAGTTTGAAGGTTGACCTAACTTTGACAAGCGAAGTTTTGGTTGCCAGAGTTTGCTCTGGGCCACGGTTGGCAAAAACTTTGTCAAATGCAATTTAATTGACTTATTCTTTCTGGGTTGGCCGAACTCTGGGCCACGGTTGGCCCGACTGTTGCAGCTTTAATATACATTTAACGTTATGTACTCCCATGTGAGCGTTGAGTAGTGATCAGTGTATAAGTCTTTGGTGCGTTAGGTTAGGGGTTCAATCCCAACGAGCGTTAGATATTTTCGAAAATGTATGTATGAGATTGTGATTAATAATAATATGTAAATGTTATATCTGATGTTCCCGCTAATAATAACGTGTTAATTGTTTAAATAATTTAGTTTTTTAATAATTTTTGTACCTTTGCGGCTGTTGAAGTTGGCCAAACTTTGAAAATTTTTATTATTATTGTTATCATTTTGTTAATAACAATTAGGTTAATAATGTGATTTTATTAGATGTTTATAATTATCACTTGGGGAACAGAATGTAACTCATTCCACATGATCTTTAGAAAATTTTGTCATATGATGCACATGTAGCTCAATAAATATGAAAAATTATCATTTTCATCGACTTTTAACTAAAATAATAAATAAACAAATTATTTTTTTCAAAATCGAGCTAGACAAAGTTCTTGGGAATTTATTAAACTTCAATTTAAAAAAGAAGAATTGTAAATCGGATGAAAATTACGACCTGTGAAACTTTTTGAACATTTTTGCTTCCTCATAAAGGAAGCCTTATAGTGATGTCGATTTCCGAATTTTTTAAAATCAATTATTTTTACAAATTTTCAAGTGTAGTATATATATTTCGTCGAGAGGAACAAATGTCCGGATGTATGTGTGTATGTATGTGTGTGTGTGTGTGTGTGTGTGTGTGTGTGTGTATGTCACCGATTCTTGTGGACAAATTTTCTCTTACACATCTTGATGGATTTTGATAAAATTTTGTAGGTGTATTACGGTCACGAATATCTTGAATCAGACAGAAGGATTTTCAAAAATATCTAAAAATAAAAATTTTTTAGCAATTTTTTAATTTTCGAAAAAAATGATTTTATTTATTTTTTGAAATAACTTCTTTATTTATTAAAATTTTTATTAATTTTTCTCAGCATTATATTCCTGGCATGAAAACGAATCGATTCATGTATATAAAGTATATATTTCATGAAAATTTATGGAATTAATAAATATTATAATTTTTCACAAAAAATTAAAATTTTGTATTTTTTGACATTTTATCATAACACTTTAAAATAATTATTCTATAACCCGTGTAGAAATTTCGCTGGGGCCCTGATCAGGGCCTGATAGGGCCGACCTATTAGGGAATGAAACGCCGCGCCCGATGTGGCCCTGATCAGGAAATCCACACTTTCTTGTCGCCCCGATCTGGCCCTGATGAGGCGCGGCGTTTCATCCCATACTACGGCCCTAGTAGGGTAATTTCTGCATGGGAATAAAAAATTAAATAATTAATATTTATTCAGGGTAGTTTACCCGGTTTATTAATTATATTTAATAAACTATTATAATTATTTAACTTTTAAAATTATATATAATAATATATATTGAGGAAGCTAAATGGTCATGAAATGAACAACTTGTTTTCCACTTTTTCCTCACTTTGGGTCTGTCCTTGGTCTAGAAGGACGTTAGGCGGTGTCTTAAGCGCTTGGTCAGCGCCCTAAAATTTTTCCACACGGGGTGACACTTTGGAAAATCATATAATATAAATTAGATATTATTTTTCTAAATCATTTTAAAAAATACGTATTGAGTACAATTGAAAGATTAAAATTGATAATTTATTAGAAAAAATATAATATAACTTTACGAACTCTGAGATTTTATGTAAATAATCTGATTATCACTATAAATTATTAGAAACTACTTCCCATGCAGAAATTACCCTACTAGGGCCGTAGTATGGGATGAAACGCCGCGCCTGATCAGGGCCAGATCGGGGCGACAAGAAAGTGTGGATTTCCTGATCAGGGCCACATCGGGCGCGGCGTTTCATTCCCTAATAGGTCGGCCCTATCAGGCCCTGATCAGGGCCCCAGCGAAATTTCTACACGGGTTTGTCAGAATTTTTACTAGAATTTACTGTTGAAATTTTTTAGGAGTGCTATTATGCTGTTTTCATCATTGCGGTGGACACATGAAGTTCGAAAATACTGTTTTTTCATCGCTTCTTTTAATTCTGCATTGACTTTTGCAATGAAACACTACAAGGCAAAGCCATGAGGTAGATAATGGTCCACATACCATACTTCAATATTTCTTTTTCATTTATTTTTTTGTATCAAAAGATTTTAATTTTGGTGTAATATTAAATTTTACTTTTATATTAAAAGTCGAAAAAAAGAAACTTAGGTTTTGAAATAAAGGGTTTTATATTTTTATAATACGGGTTTCGGTTTATGGTTTTCTGTTTCAGATAATTTTTTTTTCGGTTTCGGTTTCTAGTTTTCGGTTTTTTAAAAATTTCTGTTTTTTCCGTTAACGGTTTCGGTTATCGGTTACGGTTGTCATCCCTGATTTCAAGATAGACTTTTTTGTAATTCTACATACACAGGGCTCGGATTGTGCGACTTTTTCGACTTTTTTCGACTTTTTTGTGAAAAGATGCGACTAATCGACTTTTTTGAGTCGATTTTTTTTAAGTAAAATGCGACTGAAATTTTTAAAATTTTCTGAAAATTAAAGTTAAAGGAAAAAGTTTTATTTAAAAAAATGTTCTGTTAAATTTATTTACGCAGATTTCTTTCAAATTTTTCAAAAAAAACATCAATAACTTCATTTTTAAATAAATATTTCATTATTATTTTTCCATAAGAATAAAAATTCTGCAAAAGATTCAAATTCAAACCTTTTTAAAATTAAACTACTTATAAAAAATTGTTATAAAACATGACCGAGTGATAAAATCATTATTTTACATTAAAAGATTTTATAAAAAAAAAGAATTTGAAAATAATTGAATTTCTAGGATGAATTTTTTTATTTATAAAGATAATTAAAACTTTGATAATAATTTTATTAAAATTCTTTGCAAATAATTGAATTTCAGAGAAGAATTTTATTATTTATAAGGATAATTGAAATTTTGAACAGATTTTTTAAAAAATGTTTAAAAGTAATTAAATTTTGAATAAGAATTTTGATATTTTTAAAAATAGTTGAAATTGTGGGGAGAATTTAGAAAAATTTGAAAATAATTGAATTTCTGCCATGAATTTTCTTAATTTTTTAAGATAATTGAATTTTTCAAAGAATTTTATCAAAACTTTTGAAAATAATTGAATTTTCATGATGAATTTTATTATTTATGAAAATAATGATAATTTTGACAAGAAATTTAAAAAACTTTTTGAAAATAATTGAATTTCAGCGAAGAATTTTATTAATTTTGAAAATAAATGAATTTCTAGGATGAATTTTATTATGTATAAAGATAAATACAAATGTACAGAAATAAATAAATAAATAATTGAAATTCTGACAAGAATTTTATTAAAATTCTTTGCAAATAATTGAATTTCAGAGAAGAATTGTGTTATTTATAATGATAATTGAATTTTTGAACAGATTTTTTAAAAAATGTTTAAAAGTAATTAAATTTTGAAGAAGAATTTTGATATTTATAAAGATAATTGAAATTTTGAGAATTTAAAAAAAAAATTTGAAAAGAATTGAAATTCTGCGGAGAATTTTATTAGTTTTGAAAATAATTGAATTTCCATGATGAATTTTATTATTTATAAAATTTTGACGAGAAATTTAAAAAACATTTTTGAATGTCATTGAATTTTTTCCAAAAATTTCATTATTTTTGAAAATAAATGAATTTTAGAGAAGAATTTTATTATTTATAAAGATAATTGAAATTATGACAGGCATTTTATTAAATTTTGGAAGAGAATTTTATTATTTATAAAAATAATTGAAATTTTGAACAAATTTTTTTAAAAAATGTTTAAAATACCGGATTAAATTTTTGCCAAGCATTTTATTAAATTTTATTAAATATTATTCCAGATTTTGTTTGATGTTAAAGTATGTGTTGCCGAGAAATGTGATTTTTTTACAATTTTGACAATTTTGTGTTTTCTTTTTGGCGTTTTTTTCCTAAAATTTCTATCGACTTTTTTCCGACTTTTTCGGAAATTTTATGCAACTTTTCGTGACTTTTGTTGTGAATTTATGAGACTAAAGCGACTTTTTTTGAGTCTTAAAGACGATCCGAGCCCTGCATATAATATATGGGGCATTCCATTTCAAATCGTTTCACTGACAAAAAACAATCGCAAGGAGAGCGATTTTCTAATAATTTTTATTATATAAAAACTTAATTATTTATAATATACTATGTACTGATTCGAATGAGAATTTCATTGACTTTCTATTTCTATTTTTATTTTTCAAAATTGAGCTCATTTTCGTAGAGAAATTCCTGTTTGAAATATTAAACTTTAAATATCTCAAAACACCCCCCCGGCGATTTTTATCAAAATTATATGAAATTAAAGCTTACCTTTTCTAGTTTCCAATTCCGTAAAATATATTATGGACATTTAATGGGATTAAGCGAAAAAAAATTATTTAAAATGTGTGTTTTTGAGAAATTTGACAAATGGTACGAAGTTGAATACTAACCCATTTAAAAAACGTTATTTAGTATTCAACTTCGTACCATTTGTCAAATTTCTCAAAAACACACATTTTAAATAATTTTTTTTCGCTTAATCCCATTAAATGTCCATAATATATTTTACGGAATTGGAAACTAGAAAAGGTAAGCTTTAATTTCATATAATTTTGATAAAAATCGCCGGGGGGTGTTTTGAGATATTTAAAGTTTAATATTTCAAACAGGAATTTCTCTACGAAAATGAGCTCAATTTTGAAAAATAAAAATAGAAATAGAAAGTCAATGAAATTCTCATTCGAATCAGTACATAATATATTATAAATAATTAAATTTTTATATAATAAAAATTATTAGAAAATCGCTCTCCTTGCGATTCTTTTTTGTCAGTGAAACGATTTGAAATGGAATGCCCCATATACAATTTGATATAACTTATAAGTTTACAACTGAACCTAAAATTAAATTTTATTGTAACATATACTTAACATACTATTTAACATTATACATACATACATACATACATTATACATATCATAATACATTTAAATGATGTTGATTTGAATTTCCTTATATACAAAAGTGATAAAACTAATCACCGCTTGTGAGAAAAAAAATTTATATTTCAAGTGTGTATAGTGTATATTTAGTAACCAATCACAAAACAAAGATATATTCCCGGGAAAATTTAAATTTCAAATTCCTCTTTCAAGTATTTCCAAAACATTAACATGTAATTTTGCAAATTAAAACAGATGATTTACTAAAATATCAATTAATGAA
This sequence comes from Leptopilina myrica (nomen nudum), assembly GCA_032872475.1. Classification (NCBI taxonomy): domain Eukaryota; kingdom Metazoa; phylum Arthropoda; class Insecta; order Hymenoptera; family Figitidae; genus Leptopilina; species Leptopilina myrica (nomen nudum). The sequence continues at coordinate 14,826,528 of CM065467.1, forward strand.
TTATCTTAATTTGAATAAGACAATACCTAATACTTTTAACTCAAATAAGTATGACTACAATTTTACTGCATAGTACTGTTAATGTTATAGCACGGTACTGTCCAGCTATGTATGTAATGCAGTTTAGGTAATGCAGCTAAAAAGTTGGATGTATCAACCAAGAAATAGTTGCCCCATCCAATTAATTGGATCGCGCTATAGCAACTATTTAATTGGCTATGGCAGCCAATTCTTTTTCTGAGTGTAGTAGATGAGTACAAAGCTTGCTATTATTTTTTATTTAATTAATAAAAAACACTTTACTCAAACAATAACGATACTTTTCAGTTGTAAACCAAAAAAATTATTGTTCTATTTTTTGAAAGTTTGAAATAATTATTTTTCAAATTAGCATACGAATGTATAACGCAAGTTTAATAAAGAAAAAAAACTATAAATAATGGAGATTGGACTTTTTTGTTTACTTGCATTTTAGTCACACGAAAACGAGTAAAAATTTACATTAAAACGTGAAAGCAATTAATTTGAATGTCAAGAGTTTGTTTTTGAAAGAATAAAATAACATCGACACTGTAATGAATCAACTCGAGTGGGTGGGAGTCAAAATTTGTAATTTTTTCTGTTTAACAGTTTGCGAACCGGAAAAAGTTATTAAAAAAGATAATTAAGTGGAATTAAATGTGACAAAAAAACATTTTCAAGTGGCTAATGGCCACTATTTATGCGTCTCTGAATTTAGCGTTGAGCGTTGAATAGAATTTTTGTTCTCGCAAAATCAAAAAGAGTAAAATAATTACTATAAAGGTTTTAGGTACCTTGAACGTTTTTTTTATCTTCTAAAGTGAAGTGACATTTTGATCTCTAAAAATTCCAAATAATAGATTTCGACACTGAGATTTGACGCTAATAAAAAGCCCCTTCTCGTAATTCAACATGGAATGATATTTCTCTACATGACGGAAGGAACTAATTGCTCGTGGGAACTTTGTTTGAAACGATAACAATGAATATAATGAGTTTTGCCAGAGGAAAGACAAAAAAGGGGATTTTACGCAAAAAAATTATTGTTAAACTAATTTCTATTATATTCCGCGTTAACCTTGTACCTTCTGGTTGAACTTGGAAGCAGCTGTAACCAGTGCCGATGAGAGTGATCTCAACTCAAGAAATTGGTGGAAGGCCAAAAATCGAGGGCCAAGGACACACACGAATTTCCTACTATTCTGTATTGTATGTCAATTTTACGTTAAAAGAAAAACAAGTTATTTTTCGAAAAAAATGCACACATTTTATTTTTTTTTGTGTGGCTTCAAACTTGGAGGACTTCCGTTATATACATAACAGTTGAAGGTACAAAGAGAAAAGAGACCCTGTGTGTTGATAAGCGATATCGAGTGCCTCTGTGTTGTCGAATAACAAGAATATTGGAAATCAAAGCCGGGAACGACACTATATACATAGCTTCACTGAAATTACTTTCCACAGAAGAAGATGCTTTCTTTTCTCTCATTTTTACTAGGAAACTTCAAATATTGACGATAAGCGAACAATTGCTGAGATCTTTTTTCGATTCTCTCTGAAAAAAAGAGAAAAAAAAGGGATTTAAACACTAGAAGAAATTTAAACCTAAAGAAAAAAATTCTTCTATATGGAAAATAGAAATTCCAAAATAATACAATATAGAAAAATTTATTTCTAAATACAGTGAAACCTCGATTATTCGAATCTATCTGTTATCCGAACTTTTTCACCACCTTGTAAATCAAAAATATTATTTTTATAATTATCGGTACAAAAATTTCATGAAAATATAAAGACATTTTATTAACTATTTTCTGTTTTTTAATGTAAATACCCCAGAAAAGTGATAAGTTCCGAAAAGAATTCAAGTATTTAAAAAAATTTTTATGTAATCCTTCGCACATTCAACTATTTCCAAAATCAAAAATATTTCACAGGAATTCAATTATTTAAAACTTATTTTTTATAAAATTATTTTCAAGATATCAATTATTTAAAAAAAATTTAATAACATTCATTGCACACACAGAAAAAGAGTTGGCTGCCATAACAAATTAAATAGTTGCTATAGCGCGATCCAATTAATTGGTTAGCACATCCAACTATTGGATACTGTTTCCCTAGTAGAAATTTGTCGTGGCATGACTAGATTTATTCAAGTTACTGTACAGTTTTAGTCATGGAAGTTTAATCTAGCTTAACTGGCGAATTACTAGACAGCTACTGCATAACACTGTTAAAGAAAATATAAAGTTGAACTTGATTATTACTGCATAGAAGTCCTGTACAGTTATTTTCATGGCACTATCGAGGCGTTCCGAGATATTATTTTCCAAAGTTTGTCGTGGCGTCAGCGCTACCGCCGGTTTCAGTAACTAAACAGTTGTGTATTGACATTTTCGAAATATTTTCTATAAAATAAATCTTTTGGTTTTAAAGTTTATAGTTTTCATATTTTTAATTTTGTTCTTTTATTTTACTGTTGACAACTTGAAAACTTTTTTAAAATTCGCTTTAATTAATTGAGTTAATTAAAATAATTAATTTTTAAATTCAGAAGACAATTTTTTTTCAAGATTACATAATCTTATTATATGTATAAATATTAATTTAACAAACCTGTTACATACAAAAAGTTAGAATTGATCCAATAAAGTGAGGTTATGTTTTACATTGATGTATTGACGTTGACATATGTACACGGAGAAAATTTATTCCTGAAAATTTACTGAACTTTGTTCGGTAAAACTGGGATGAAGTGTCAAAACTGTAAGTTTTAAGGAACAGGACTGTAAAAGCAATTGCATTAACAAATAATGTAAAAAGAATAAATCTTATGGTACATGTATTAGCCGTTCACTTACAGTTCGGTAAAACGTAGGGTAAATGTACACTATACTTAGTTTTATTGAAAGTTCGGTAAAACGTAAGGCACAGTGTTCGGTGAAACTTATATTTATTGTATAGTTCAGTAAAACGTAGGGTGTGTTAACTATACTTATTTTTATTGAAAGTTCAGTAAAACGTAAGGTACAATGTTCGGTAAAATTTATATTCATTCAATTACTGAATAGTTCGGTAAAACTTGAAGAATAAAAAATAAAAAATAATGTCATTGCAGTAGTGCTACAGTAATACTGCCGTAAATCTCATTTTACCTACTTTAATCGCTACCTAAACCCCCTACAATTATTCACGAAGAAATACTTATTCATTACACCTGCCTACAGTACATTCTAAACGCATACATTAATACATACATCGCACGCTTTACATTATTGCTTCAGAAACTTTCAACTGTCCTTATATATGAATCTGAATTTTATTTCACCGCTTGTGAGAAAGATTCAAATTAATAAACAATAGTTGTATAAAATAAAAGAATCATCCATATTAAATCCATGTTACTGAATAATTTCTAACTATATTTAAGGTCAATTTATGAAATAGTTTCAAATTATATTTTTATTGTTATAAAGAAAAATGTTTAAATTTGTATTTTATGTAATAAAACAATAGTTTATTAAAATTCGTATTATTTCCAAATTTTTATCAAAAAAGATTAAAATAATCTATCTATACATCAAATTATTTTCCCTGACTTACGTAACTAGAGCAACTTAAGTAATTAATGTAAGTTACGCCACCAGAGTAAAATTTCGTAACTATAGTAACTTACATAATTCAAGAAAAATACTATAATTACATAACCAGACTAAATAACGTAACTACAGTAAATTATGTAAATGGTCAAACCTACGTAAGTTTTTTTAATTGCATAAGGTGTTATAGTTACGTAAGTTATGCAACTTTGATCATTTGTATAAGTTACATAAGTTTCATAATTTACGTAACTTGCGTAAGTTATTCTAGTTACGTGACTTATGTAAGTTTGATCTTTTACGTAAATTACATACGTAAGTTACGTAAAATTGATTATTTACGTAAGTTACGTAAACTTGATAAATTACGTAAGTTATTGTAGTTTCGTAACTTACGTAAGTTGTACCGTTTACGTAGCTTACGTAAGTTGTACTGTTTACGTAAGTTACGCAAGTTGTACCATTTACGTAAGTTACGCAAGTTGTACCATTTACGTAAGTTACGTAAGTTGTATCCTTGGAGTAAGTTACTGTAGTTACGTTACTTACTCTGGTTACGTAACATACGTAACTTACTGTAATTATGTAAATTACTATAGCTACGTAATTTACTCTGGTCACGTAAGTTACATTAATTACTTACGTTGCTCTTGTTACATAAGTATGCGGAAACAATTTTTCTGTGATTGTCACTAAATTATTATGTTTTTCAATCTTTTGTTTCGAGTTGACATGAAACTAAATAGTTTCAAATACTTTTGTTTTTGGATTATTTAAGAACTAAAAAGAAAGTAATTTGCTATTTAATTTCGTTTCAGAAGCGGTTTCTGCTATAAATGAAATTATTAATTATTAGTTAATCAGTACAAATAGGTTAGAAACAACTAACTATTAACGTCAAAGCTTTTTTTTACTACGGGGCATTTAAAAAAGTATTTCAATCCTGAAAACTAACAATTCAGGCAAGTCAAGGAAGTTTTACCGAACTATTCCTGAAAACTAACACTCGAGTCAAGTCAAGAAAGTTTTACTGAACTGTTCCTGAAACGTTGGTGACCATCAAGGAGGTATTCAAAAGAAACGTTGAAATTGTATTTAATATTTATTAAACGTTCAGTTTCAATTTTGTTTTAACTTTTACAGTACTAGTTTGTAAGGAATAAAGATATGACATTAAATTTTGAATATTATTCCTGAAAGAATAATTTAAAAATTATTAAAAATTACAGTTATGCCACTATATCCCAACTTTACTGAAGAATTCGGTAAAATATAAGGAACAAATTTTCTCCGTGTATAGCTCTCCGATCTATATAACAGAACTGTCTATAATTAATGACAGTAGCCAGTAACAATTTATTACTAATTCCTTACGGAAAAAATAGACATAATTCTAGTTATACCCGCGAATTATTTTTTTCAGTGTATACACTGATGTATTTATGGAAAATGTCTATATAACACTGTTCAGTTGCTGGACTGACGGTAGCGCAAACGCCACGAAAATCTTTGAAACATAATTTCACGGAACGCCTAGACAGTACCATGAGAAATACAATAAAAATCAATAAGTTCAACTTTAGAGTGTTAAGCAGTAGCTGTCCAGTAATTCGCCAGTTGAGCTAGAAAAGATGAAAAAGGGAACTGCTTTACCTGCCGGTAGAGTATGGTTATTATTTTTCCGGAATCGTCCATCGACTAGAACGGCCGTGATGCGTAAGCGTGCGTTTAGGTATTTCGTCCCAGTGTGACCCGAGTTCGCTCCCCGATACCGCTAGATATTTTTCGTTTGAACTGAATTAGTTCTTCATATTAGGGTTTACTTTTAAGTCTGTTGTGTGATAAAATAATAATATTTATTTCAATGTTGTGCTTAATTCAAGGAAAAAGTGAATGTTGTTTACTGTAAAAAAAAGACATGTGTACAAGAATCAGTAATGTTCATAATTTTTTTTAATTATGTAGTTATTAAAAAATAATTTTACAGATAATTTATTATACGTAACAATAGATACACCAACAGTAAAAATATAGTTTCGTAAAATTTTAATTTATTTAATTTGTTGACAAAATAATTTAACGTTATATTTTCAAACTTGTGCGTGTTCAATACGAAACGTCAATATAAATAAAGTTTTGACATTTCCAAGTTAATTATTTTGTACAGTTTTTCTACAGGACTGATGATCAGAAACTGTAAAATTTGACTGGACAATAACTTGAACAAATTAGCGTGACATCACTTTATAGTTTTTAGCCAGTTTAACTGTAAAGTGCCTCGAAATTTTCCAGTGGAACTGTCCAGTGCCCTTAAAGATACTATAACAAATTTCTACTAGGGTTCCATGCGAAAAGGTACCCCAGCTATGTATGTAATTCAGCTAAGGTAATGCAGCTAAAAAGATGGATGTGTCAACCAAGAAATAGTTGCCCCATCCAATTAATTGGATCGCGCTATAGCAACTATTTAATTGGCTATGGCAGCCAACTCTTTTTCTGAGTGCACGATTTCAATTGTTTCCAAAAAAATTGTTATAAAATTCTTCGTAGAAATGTAATTAATTTTAAAAAGTCAAAATTCAATTTTTTTTCAATATATCTAATATTTCAATAAAATTCTTTACAGGAATTCAATTAGTTATAACACAATTTTTATAAAATTTTTAGCAAGAATTCAATTTTTTATAATTTTAATGAAATTCATAGCATGATTTCAAATATCCAAAAAATTTTAGTAAAATTCCTGGTAGGAATATAATTAATTTTAAAAAGCCGAATATCAATTATAAAATTAAAAAAAAATTATTTATTAATATCTTTTCAAACATTTAATGAGTTTAAAAAAAAATAATATTTCCACAGTCTATTATTTAAGACAAAATTTTTAAAATACAACTTGAATACAATTTCTTAATATGAAATTGAATTATTTTTAAAAACTTTCACAAAATTTGCAGATAGAATTAATATATTGTTAAAGAATTGTAATAAGCTTTTAAGAACAATTTAATTATTTTCAGTACAATTTAAATTAAATTCCTCGTAATAACTTAAATTCACGGAGAAAAATGGTGTTGAGTTTCTATTTCTAGTAAAAGTTCCTATGGAATTAGCAATAATTTTCAATGTCAGCAAGTGAAATGATGTGTTTCATTCGAAATTTATCAATGATGATTAGTCATTTGGTACCGGAAGATTCGAAACATTGGCGACTTATAATTCTTTTGCAGCACATAACATTATGTGCGAGTTCAAAGTGTTGTCAATTAGGTTGCGTTGACCTCTTAGATTACAGGATAAAAGAATATCTAACTCTATTGCAAGAATTATTTCCAAATTGCTTTAAACCAAAGCACCACTTCCTTATTACATACTGACATACTACACTGAAAAAATTACATTCTACACGGAAAAAAATTTCTTGTGAAACACACAAAGTCTTTTGTAGAATATACGAATAGGTTAAGTTGTGCTTTATACAGGCGAGTTTAGTGTTTCCAACAAGCTGGTTTGGGTATAGCACAAACCAATCTGTAATAGCACCAAAAAATCCTGCAGTTCGTCTGCTACACTGAAAAAATTACATTCTAATTTTAAGAAAAACTTCTTATATATGCGCCTAGAATATTCCCCACTTAAGTTAAGTGGGGAATATTCTTACAATAAGAAGAACATTATTATTTTAAGAATATTTACCACTTAATTTAAGTGGGGAATATTCTTGGCGCATATATAAGAAGTTTTTCTTAAAATTAGAATGTAATTTTTTCAGTGTACAGTTTGTGTATTTCCCAAACTCAGCCGTTTGTGGATATTACAACCGCGGATCATAGATGCACTCAGAAAAAAATTCGTTCGAAACAACCAAATTTTGGTTGAATCAACCAAATAAATGCATTGCTATACAGTCAACCAAACGTTTGTTTGATTCAACCAAAAAATTTCTTCCTATACGTTTATTTGTATTAACCAAATGGTTATTACATTTAACCAAACATTTTTATTTTATAAAACCAAAAAATTTGTTTATTTTAAAAGAAAAGATTTGTTTGATTCAAATAAATAGTTTTAGTTAACGTATTTGGTTCATTTAAATAAATATTTTTGTTTACTTAATTTTGTTATTTATTTTCCTGTAATAAGGTTTGAATTTCCTAGTTTAATATTTTCTAGTACATATTATTCGTTAATTTATACCAAGATTATTATTATTAATAATTTATTATACAGTTATTTATATTTTAAAATTATATATATTCAATAAATCATAAATTAACCAATAATATGTATGCTAGAAAATATTAAATTAGGAAATTCAAACATTATTATTAGAGGAAAATGAATAACAATTAAATAAAATATTATATAATTATTTCTTCATGTACACAAAATTACTTATTAATAAAAAACATTAAAAATATTACATTAAATATATTATATATGATTTTTATACATGCACTCTGAAAAAAGTTTACTCGAAACAACCAACTGAAAACTTGACAAAAACTTATTGGATATTTCCTTCTCACTAGTACAAATTAAATATGCCATAATTCTTACAATAGCCATTATTTAACCGACACTTATAATTTTGTTTCTTCGATTTACCGATTTAACTAAAGAATTTGACGCGAACGCGGACTGTAGGCAAGTGAGATCGCCATTTTTAAATTCACACATGTACTTTTTTAGACAAGCAAATATTTTTGTTTGACTCAAATAAAATGATTTGGTTGAATCAAACAAATTTGTGTGTTGTGTCAAACAAATTGTATTCAACTAAATAATATTCTCTATTCAAAACACTAATTTTTTAAAATGAAACAAACACCTTCAAATAAAAATTTTCTTTTGGATAACCAAACAAACTTTACGTATTTATTAGAATGAACCAAATTTTTATTTAAATCAACGAAATTGTTTTATCGTAACAAATAAAATAGGTTAACTAAACAGTTTGGTTAAGTGAAATAAACTTTTTCTCTGAGTGTGGCGCAGGAAATCTTGTAAATTTTACAGGAAATTTTTTTCCGTGTAATTTTAAGAAAAACTTCTTAAATATGCGCCAAGAATATTCCCCACTCAAATTAAGTGGGAAATATTCTTACAATAATAACTAACTAACAATTAGTAGAATTCTACTAAAACATTAGTAGAATTTTACTAGAAATTAGTAATATTCTACTAATTAAAAAGGTGAAAAGTCGTTCATGAAAACTACTAAAAATTAGTAAAATTTTACTAATTCTTAGTAGAATTCTACTAATTCAGATTTAGAGAGGTTAATTTAAGTGGAGAATATTCTTGGCGCATATTTAAGAAGATTTTCTTAAAATTAGAATTTCATTTTTTCAGTGAAACATGTTAATTAGAATTATAACTACAACTTTTCTCTTCGTGCAAATTAACATATTTTATTATTGAAAAATGATATAAACTTGGTTCTTGGATTGTTCGAAAGCCAAATAAATTCTGCGTCGTTTGAAATATAAATGAAAATTATTTTATATTTTTGAAAGATTTTCTCACCTACGAGATTTTGAAAAAAAATTGATTAATTTTTCTATTTTTGTGCACCATGTTTGCAAATTTGCATGGCTGCACATTCTAGAAAAAGTTAGAGAAAAATTGAGGGGCTGGATGCTATAACGTGTTATGTGCCATTTACTTAACATGGCGCGTAACACATTATAGCATCCAAACCCTCAATTTAAAACTCTTGCAACATAACCTGTGCAGAAATCTTAACCGGTTTGAGTGTTCTTTATTTTCAATTAAAGGCGAATAAATTCTTACTACATCCCTCAAGGTCAGTTTTTCAGTTTTTAATTGTTTATCATTTTTATTTTCAATAAAAGTTAATAAATTAATACAAGTTTTGAAAAGAAAGTTTATCTTCTTATTCCGTTGCTGCATATGATATAAATCAGTTCAAATTAATACAATATGACCACCACACAATTGATAAACCATAAATAAATTTATATCAATTGTTATAAACAATATTAATTAACAAATAGTTAACACTGATTTCTTTCGACTGAAATTTTTTTTTCACATTTTCTTTTTAATTTATGTCCATTTAAATAATATTTGTCCTTTTTAATTAAAAAATAACTTATTTAAATTGTTATAAACAATATTAATTAACAAATATTTAGCACTGATTTCTTTCCACTAAAAATTTTTTTTCTCACATTTTCTTTTTAATTTATGTCCATTTAAAGAATATTTGTCCTTTTTGGTTAAAAAATAACTTATTTGAATTGTTATAAACAATATTAGATAACAAATAGTTATGTAAATTATGTACACTGAGAGAAGTCCGGGAACTAATACGTCCCTTGCAAGGCTTGAGTGATCATTTTGAATGTTCTTATGTGAATCTTCGATCGGGACGTCTCAAGCCCCGATAAAAAACGTGGAACGTCCCGAAGCGGGATTACTTACAACTTTTAGTGTCGGCCATGAGTTGTCTCTCACATGCGGAAACAATGTTTGACCGATTCGGGGTGTCTGAGCCCTAGATTCGAGACATCTCAAACGCGACAAGCAGAGTAGCTTATAGCGACGTCTAGCGGGAACTATTAAGTCCTGGACTTCTCTCAGTGTACCTGTCCACCAAAAATTTTTTTCACGTTTAATTTAAGTTCATTTAAATAATACCTGTCCTTTTTGTTTAAAAAATAACTTATTTAAATTGTTACAAATAATATTAATTTACAAATAGTTAATTTTTTTTCCTTTCCACCAGAAATTTTTTTTTCACGTTTACTTTTTTATTTAGATAATGTTAAAAGTCCAAGGAGAAAAGTGAATAAAAAATTACACATTAGAAAATTAAAAAAATAATTGTTTATAATAATTTAGTAAATTATTTCATTTTTTGGTGGACAAGATCATGAGTTAACTATTTGTTGAATAATATTATTTATAACAATTTAAAAAGTTATATTTAATCATAAAGGAAAAATATTCTTCAAATGAACTAAAATAAAAAGAAAATGTGAAAAAAAATTTTTTGTGAGGAATTAAATATAATAATAAATTATTATTAATTAATTATTTTTAGTATTATTATGAATTATTAATAATAAAATAATTTTTAATATTATTTTAAAAATATTTTAATTGTAAGTAATTGAGAATAAATAATTAAATTAATAATTTTTCTTTAAATAAATATAATACAGACAATTTATTACGATATTTAAAGAAAATAAGAAAAATATTTTTTTTAAACTTACTTCAAATAAAAGCAATTCTAATAATTATTTACATTTTTAGTGATACAAAATATTTTATTTACTTCAAAAATATTAATAAGAAGTATTAATATTGAAGAAATTACACCTCATGCTTTAATAATCAAATAACGATCTGTAATATAATAAATTCAGTCAGTATTTGATTTATACCTGGGTACCGTAAAGATAGGGGGAAATCTCATGGCCCCGACCGGGTCCCGATAGGGAGTCCAGATCGGACAAAGTGCCATGACCCCGGTCGGTTTTAGTGTTTCAACCAGGTCGGGTTGCCAGATCGGGGCCTGGTTTATCCCGACCTGGCCCCGGTCAAAATTTCTGCACGGGAATCTTTAAAGATTTGATAATTGTCAAAGTTAATTATTAATTAATTAAATATTAATTATTACATATATATATATATATATATATATATACATATAAGTTATTATTTTACAAACTTTCATGATCAAATAGTCGTTTATTTTGGGAAAACGAACCAGGTGAGCAGCGAGAGTGCAATAAGTATGTATCACCGCCTAAATTATAGAAAAACATACTTGGACATTTTTTTAGATATTTAAAAAACTGTTAAACAGATTTTCAGTTTCCAAGGCTCAAATAAAAGCTGAAACTTTAAAGATTATGTTGCAAGAGTTTAAAATGTTTCTCTAAATTTTTCTAGAATGTGCAGCCACATTTTACTAAACAGTGTTGTCGAAGACACTGAATGCTTAGTGAAAGTCACAGAACCCTGCTCAGTACACTGTTTTTTCAAAATGACGTAATTGTGAAAAGTGTTTATTTTGAGGTTAGAAATTGAACGAAACGCTTTTAAAGGGAATAGCGACAAGGCGCAAACTCTTGACTGTCCGTAATTTATACAAAATAACAAAATTACAAAAAATTTTTTTTTACTGTTTTTGAAAATAATTATATGATACTTTTCAATGTAAGTATTAATAAACATAATAATAACAAGTTGTTCATTTCATGAACATTTCGCTTCCTCAAAATATCATAAACCAATTGCTTAATTTAATTTTAATATGTTAAGGTAATATTTCAAAAAAAGCAAAATTTTAATTTTTTGTGAAAAGAAAAATATTGATTAATTTTATAAATTTTGATGAAATGTGCACTTTGTATATATCAATCGATTCGTTTTCTTGTAAGGAATGTAATTTTGAGAATAATTTATAAAAATATTAAGAAATAAAAAAGTTATTTAAAAAAATACAAAAAAATTTTTTTTAATTTTGAAAAAATTGTATAAAAAAAAATTTTGTGGATAAATTTGAAAATCCTTGTGTCAGATTTTAGGTATTAATGACTGCAATAAACCTGCAAAATTTCAGGGCAATCCATTAAAATTTGTTTGAGATAATTTGTAGGAGAGAATGGGGAGTTATGAAGCACGCTTTGTTTATGAGTTGTAACTTCAAAAAGAAATTTTTTTTTCAAATTTTCTCCACTTGAATCTCTAGAGGGTCTTCAAATATGCTTACTGGTTAAAGAATTTGCATGAAATAAAATAAAATCGACAATTTTTTTCAGTTGGGCTAAAAAGCTGCTTTTTCAACACTGAGAGAAGAAAAGCACAGATTCTGAAATGTAAAAGTTGAGCATCTGTACTCCAATTGAACGCAGCAGCAGTGCCACTGTGTGATAGGTGTTGTGCTAAAATGTGAAACGTATTTTGACATTGGCTTGAGGTACAGATGTTGTTCTTCAAATGCTACACTGAGAAAAAATTGGACGAACCGTTGCTTTAGCAGTAGCAGCGCATGTCTACTTTATGTTAGTGCAACTTCTAACCTAAATTGGGCGAACGTGTCGCCTAAATTTCGACGAGATGTTTTCCTACCCATTAAAGCAAACAGGTAACTGCCACCTGTCGGCCAAAAGTTGCTCCACTGAAGTCGAACCGTTCGACTAATTGGGCGACACGTTCGTACATCAAAAGTCAACTTCTCACCCAATGTTTTTTCAGTGTACTGTTTAGAAGTACAGTATCTGTCGGTCGCTATGAAACAGATCCTGTACTAATTAGTTCGTACTGCCGCCGCGCTTCTTGAGTATAGTATCTGAACTATGAATGACACCAACTGAATAAAATTAAGAACGGGAACTGACACGCATTTTACACAGCCGGTGTCTGTCACAGTACGGATTCTATGCTTTTCTTCTCTCAGTGAAGTTTTTAAAAATCATGGTGAGTTGTGAACCCTACACAATTTCTTAAAACTTAACGGATCAACTTTGCTAAGGTCTCATTTTGAAGGGATGAGCGAGAGTAATAAATACATATGCTTGTCATTTTCAAAAAAACTACCCTTTTTGATATACACACCTTTAAAAAACGCGAAAAATGACAAAAATTAAAACAAGTTGTGAATTAAGATGTTCATTGCATGAACATTTTGCTTCCTCTTTACGATAAGCAAAAAATTTGCTTTAAAGTGAATTTTTTCATTTTATTTAATTCTATTAATGCTAATAAAATATATTCTTTTTATACATCAACCGATTCGTCTTGATGAAATGAAGATTTTTAGTTTGTTTTTAAGTATAGATTAACATTTTATTATAAAGCAACATAATTTTTAAGAAGGAAATAAATTGCTAATAAAAGTGCGAATTTTTGGTTTTAATTATGTTTAATTCTATAAATTCAAATAAAATATATACTTTATATATACCAATCGATCCGTTTTAATGCAACGGATAAGATTATTGAAAAAAATGAGTAAAATCTTATTGTACTGGAATATAATTTTGATGAAAGAACTAAATTTTTGATAAAAAAGGTAATTTTTTTGCTTTAATTGTCATTACCTCTATAAACTCTCATACAATTTATACTTTATACACGGAAAAAATTAGTTGCTGAAATTTTCCTCGACTTTGTAGAAGACTTTCGGATGTAGTAGAAAGTATTTAAATTTTTAAATCACTCTGTTTTAAAAATTATATTGAAAGATCGAAGAAAAAATGTACTACATTCGAAGAGAATTTAGAAAAAGGATTTGAAACTTTCAGCGACAGTCGAGGAAAATGAAAACACAGCCAGCGCGAACGATTCAGCGACAGTCGAGGAAAATGAAATCACAGCCAGCGCGAACGATTCAGCGACAGTCGAGGAAAATGAAAACACAGCCAGTGCGAACGATTCGGCGACAGTCGAGGAAAAAAGACGTGTCCAAATTTTCTTCTACAGTATTCTAAACTTTCAACGATAGTCGCGGAAAATGAAAAATTCTGCGGACCAGTAAAAAAAATTCTTTCAGTTCTTATTTATTTCATTCCTTTTATGCCTTATATTTAATTACAATCCTACATTTATACATAATCACGACACTCATCACATGTAATTTGACACTATTTAATCACTAATAACCTGCCTAAAACTAAATAGCTAACACCAATACGCATATTATCCTACACTTTCGTTGTTTCGCACGCTATATGAATCTACTTTTTCATCGTCCTTATATACTAAATGGAACCTTTCTTTACCGCTTGTGAGAAAAAGTGCAATATTTTGAAAATTAAAAATCTCAAATATTTCTCTTCAACATATTTTAGAATTTTAAAGAGTATTTCAGTATACGTTAAGGACTATTTTACAATTATTTTTAATTTATTAAATGAATAGAAAAATGATAATATTTAATTAAAATAATAACTAAGGCAATAAAATTATTTTCTGTTCATTATTCTAAAAACTTATTTAACGATTAATAATTATATTTTATATATACATATAAAAAGATTTTAATCCTCCAATATATAATTCACAAACACTGTAGACAAGAATTTGTAAATGAACGGTATTAAATTGACTGCAGATCGCGTTTATCGCCTGAGAGTATGCGCATCTTTTCTGCGCACCGTTTTCCTCGACTCGTCGACGAAACTTTGTATCAAAGTGTTACAATAATTCCACGACTTTTTTCCGCTACTAGGTTTATAAAAAGTCCTCGACTTTTTTAGAGAATTTCTGCTAAAATCATAGAGTATTTCTATAAGTTTATAAAGTATTTTTTCATATCCGAGAGTCTTCGAGTAGTAGCTGAAAACTTCAGCGACTAATTTTTTCCGTGTACATACCAATCGATTCGTCTTGATGCAAAGAAGAAGATTTTATTGTATATTAACTTCAATATTCAATTAAAAAAAAATTTTTTTTGAAAAAAGTAAAAAAAAAAAATTTTTTAATAGATTTTTTAATGTCTATCAATCCAGTTCGAGATATTTTTATGATAAATATACATGGTAAATTTTAGCCAAATTCGTTGAAACCTCTTCGAGTTATCGTGTTCACAAAAAACGGGATCCACACACACACACATACATACATCAGGACAATTGTTCAGGGTCTTATATAACATAGTCCCATATAGAAGAAAATTTGTCAAAAGGATTTTTAAAAATTTTGTAAATTAAACGACTACAAAGCTTCCTCACGAGGAAGCAAAAAGGTATAAATTTAAGAAAAAAAAATTTTTTCGGCTTACGCAGTAACAAATGTTTAAAAATATTGTTAAATTTGTAAAAAAAATTAATAACAAAAATTTTTCTCAGGGTAAAAAAAATCAATGAAAACTACCTCCAAAAAACCAAACAATTTAAAAATCTACCGAATTCGCCTAAAATTTGTTACTCGCTGGTTTTCGAGGTCGCTGATTACGAATCTGATGTCACTTTTCAAAAATTCAAAATGGCGAAACCAATACGGCGGACGATAAATTAAAAATTCATCTTATTTGCCTGAAGCTTGTTACTCGGGGGTTTCCGGGGTCGCTAATTACGAATTTGATGTCACTTTTCAAAAATTCAAAATGGCGGACGATAAATTGAAAATTCATCATATTCAACTCAGGGGTCTTCGGGGTCTTTGATAACTATTCCCATCCATGGAAAATTTATAAAAATTGTATTAGGTGGCCCTGAAAAGGGCCAATTAATATGCTGGTTAAAATCAATTAAAATTAGTAATTTTTTAAAATCTAATACAAAACTTTTTATCGTAAAAGAGTGGTTATTTGACCTTAGGGTGGTTTTTAAAGGGTAGCTTTACATTTACTATCATTACCCAGTCACCATAACAATATTTTTTTATATTTCGACACGTATAGAATCAATGAAAATGATTTTTTAATTGTTCAAAATTATTGACATTATGTTAGAATAATTCTTAAATAGGGGTGGGTTCCAAGGGGGTTATTAACATTATTATCCATATCTGTGTCACTTAAAAATATTTTTTTTATAATTTAGATGCATTAAGAATTAATAGATTTTTTTTAAATATTTACAAAAATTAATATCGTCAAAGGGTGCGGTTATTTGACTTTGAGGGTGGTGTTCAAGTGGTTATTTATAATTATTTTTCATTTTTGAACAACCAAACAATATTTATAAATAATTATAAAGCTGACAGGAGGTAAAAAAATATTTAATTTATCACTTGGATTAATTATAAATTTTTTAGGGTAGTAATATACCTCAGGAGTGGTTTTAAGGGGTGGAACACGTTAAAAAAAATTTGTTTCTCATATTAAATAATATAGAATAATCGAATTTACTAAACATTATATATTTATAATAACGGCAAAAACACGGCCGTTAAAGGGTTAAAAATAAGAATTTAAAGTATAATATATGAATACAAAGAAATCTAAAATATACTTATTAAAATGATTGTAGGTCAAAAGTTCCAAAACAAATATTCCAATCCGAAAGTTAAACCAAAAGACAAAAGTTCAAAAATAAAATAGTGCCAAAACACGAAAGTTCCAATATAATTTCCAATATATGAGGAGCAATTTAGATGAACACATATTTAAAGTATTCCTTAGAAATCAATTTATCAATATTCAATTTAACACGGTGAGTATGTGGCGCTAAACTGTTACACCGACTATGTGGTGGGCATGTCATGCCCTGACTGTAAAATTGCCTATAAATGTTACATATGGATATATTAAGTTAATTTCTGGTATTATATTATAAAAAGGCATGTAATAAAATATATTTCAAAATCAACTCTTTGTCTTAAGATTTATTTTATGATTAAATGAAACATTTAACTTTTTATAAAATCAAATTTGCACTTTCAAAAAGTTAGGACTTTAAACATTTATTGAATGAGAAATATAATACTGCTTTTTAGAATATATTACGATATAAAAATTACAATTCGGAATTTTTCGGCCCTACATTTTATGACACTCACGCACAGTCACAACTCTCACTGATATAATCCCTTCTACGTCTACCTAGCAATTTTCTGACGTATAGCAGTCCGCCGTATAAAGGTTTGCCTGTAATTTTAATAATTTCTGTATAATAAAATTTAATTTTCGCCAATTAAATTGAATAAAAAGAAATTAAAAATTATATATATGATAACATAGGTATAACATTCCATTTGAATAAAAAATTTTGAAGTATTGAGTAAAAATATAAAAAATGTTTCTAAAGTATAATAATTAGGATTCTCGATGAAATTAAATGATAGCAAAGAAAAGAGTTTTTTGTGGGCTATGAAAATTGTTCTCTTATTCAATTTATGTTTTTGCATTCACGGCATATAAATAAAAATGAAAAAAGAATATTCGAAATAACGAGAACTTATAAAGAGAAGTGCTAGTTTCGTAATTTGAAAATGAGTGTTTATTTAGTAGTAGAAATAAAAAAAATTGGGACAAGTAGAACTTAATTATCAATAAGTGCAGCCTTGCAACCAAGTTTGTAGGTCAGAAGCAAAAAAAAAAGGAAAATTCTCAAAAAAAAGAAAAAAAGGGGTAATCGATCGTATAACAACATGTACTCATACCATTTCATTCATTCTATTCATTATAAATGAATGTTAACATTTTTCTCTTAATTCTCTTGGCGTTTTAAATTTTATTTTAATTTTTATCGGAAATTCTTTCGAAATTTTTTAAAGTGTAGGAACTTGAAATAAAAGAGGTATAAATTAGTGGTATTTTCATCTGTAAAAATCTTACATAATTATCTACGACACTGGGCGTCGACGGTAATTTGAGGAATATTCTTAAACTAAAATTTTCTTTTTTATATAGTAATTCGTGTTTTTAATAGGAAAATTAGAAACATTTTTTTTCTTTTAATAAGTAACAGAAATGTTGGTTAATTATTCCCGTGTAGAAATTGCCCTACTACGGCCGTATTAGGGATGAAACACACGGCCCGACCTGGGCCAGATAGGGGCGACACTGAAATGTGGATTTCCTGATCAGGGCCATATCGGGCCGTGTGTTTCATTCCCTAATAGGGAAGGCCCGATCTGTCCCTGATCTGGGCCATAGCGAAATTTCTACACGGGTTATTTCATCAGTTTGATAAAGATAATGTCATGAGGATCGTAAATTTTATGAGAACGATATTAGCCATAGGGTTTATATCTTGTATTTCATCTTATATAATATCAGGCATGGGGGTGTTTAATTAACACACCTTTAATATCAAGTCTTGAGGTCAATCGATTTCTGTTTTCATCACACCTTATTAATCACTTTGTCTTTCTAAATATATCTTCCTAAAATGTATTGCTTCCTCATAAGGAAGCTTTGCATTCGTGACGATTTTCAATTTTTCAAAACATGATTATATGGACTCATTTTCATCTAGGATATATGTATATTAAATTCTGAGCAAATGTCCAGACGTATGTGTGTATGTGTATGTCACAAAAAATTGTGTACAAATCATCTCAAACAAATTTTAATGGATTGCCCTGAAATTTTGCAGGTTTATTGCAGTCATTATTACCTAAAATATGACACAAGGATTTTCAAATTTATCCACAAAATTTTTTTTTTTACAATTTTTTCAAAATTAAAAACAAATTTTTTTTGTATTTTTTTAAATAACTTTTTTATTTCTTAATATTTTCATAAATTATTCTCAAAATTACATTCCTTACAAGAAAACGAATCGATTGATATATACAAAGTGCACATTTCATCAAAATTTATAAAATTAATCAATATTTTTCTTTTTCACAAAAAATTAAAATTTTGCTTTTTTTGAAATATTACCTTAACATATTAAAATTAAATTAAGCAATTGGTTTATGATATTTTGAGGAAGCGAAATGGTCATGAAATAAACAACTTGTTTTTATTACATTTACAATACTGCTTTAGTCAAATTTTTAATATTTATATTTAACTATTAATGCATCTAAAGTCCTTATTTATTTAATAAATTAGTAATATTTATTATAATGTGCGATTCCATGGGAGATTTCAGTTTTTTCAGAGTAAGTAAACCAATTGCAATGAAATTCATGAATTTTAATCTGCACATAAAAAGAAATGTTTCCACCAAATATTACGTCAAAATATTCAGTAGTTTTTGAGATGTCAAAATTTTGGAAAAATTTTGAAATCGTTATATCTCCTTTGAATTTTTACCAAATCACTTGATTCTTTTTGGAAAAAATTCAGCAAAAAAACGAAAAATTGTTTACATTATGTTTACACAAAATTTTTATAAACAAAAAAGTTATTAAATAATAATTTAATAACTTTTGGAATACACCACGAGATTGAACGAAACAAACACTAAAATAATCTTTCCAGTGATTTCTTTAAAATTCCGAAAGAAAAATAGTATAAATTGAATATATTTATATAATATATTAATATTAATATTATATTAATATTATATAATATTAATATTATATAATATTAATATTATATAATATTAATATTATAATAATATATTAATATCGGCCGATTCGAATCGAAAGTAAATTCGAATCGAACTAGCTAATTCGAATTCGGAGTTTCGAATTGCACAGCTTAACTCGGTTATTTAATTAGCACAATTATTTTGACAGAAATCCTAACCTAAAATTAGTAGGCTGGTATTCATAATATAGCTATCTAGTACTTAGAAACTTGTTGAAAGTGAAGGAAATATTTCGCTTATTGTTTATATTACATAAGGAAAAAAAACTTATTTTGCAAATCTTTTGCACAATTTTTAATAAATAAATTTAATGTTTCAAGAACAATTGAAGAATTTTTGGATAATTTAAAAAAATCATTGTTTGGGGAATTTTAATTCATAATTTTGAATCTATTGTTTGTGTATGTATTAGAATTTTCGGAAATATTGAAAATATTGAATATCGAACATATTGAAAATAATGACAATCTTCGTAAAATTAAATTATTTTTAAACAAAATTTTAATAAAATTTTACGAATAAATACAATTATTTTCTAATTAAAATTAGAATTTTTAATATTAGAATTTTTTTATACTTAAAAAAAATTTAATTATTTTCTTTAATTGTAAAATTCTCAAAAGGATATTTTAAATATTAGCATAATTTTAATGAAAGAATTCGCAGTAATTCAATTATTTAAAAAATATTTTACAAAATTTCTGTAATGAATTTAATTATTGTCTTAAATTAGAATGAATGTCATTGCAGAAAATAAAATATTTTTGTATAAATAATACATTTACAGAAATTCAATTATTCTCAAAAATAATAAAATTCTTCTTAGGGATTCAATTACTTTCGAAAATAATAAAACTCATTGCAGAATTTCAATTATTTTTAATACAATTTTAATCGAATTTCTCGAAAAATGTCTTTATTCCTAAAATTTTATTAGAATTGTCTTATAAAAATTTATTTAACAATGAATTTCAGTTAAAATTTTAAATTACAATTAAATATTAAAAGCAATATAGCGTGAATTTTTAAAAAACAATTCGGTTTTGAAAAAGTTTAATTGAATTTTGCAAATATTAATTTAAGTTTTTATTTTATAATATTTATTTAATTGAAGAATTTAGGAATACTTGAAATTTCGTAAAATTGAATATTGTAAAGTAATGAATTTGAAAATTCTCAAAGAACAATCGATTTAAAAAAGAATTCTAGTTAAACATTCTTCCAAATAATAATTGAATTGATAACGATTGTATCACTGGGTTATTTTTAATTATTAGAGACACCTTATTTTAACACAATATTGGTATTTGTATGTTATTTATATATTAAAATTATATTATAGAATTAATAAAAAATATATTGACATTTTTAAGAAAAAGTTTCTAAGTACTAGATAGATGTATTATGAATACCAGCCTACTAATTTTAGGTTAGGATTTCTGTCAAAATGATTGTGCGAATTAAATAACCGAGTTAAGTTGTACAATTCGAAACTCCAATTTCGAATTGGCTTGTTCGATTCGAATCGGCCAATTCGAAATTCGAAACTTCGAATTGTCTATTTCGATTCGAATTTACTTTCGATTCGAATCGGCCAATTCGAAATTCGAATTCGACGTTTGAATTGGCTAGTTCGATTCGAATTATTCCCGACTCGAGTTTTCTGTTGTCGAGTCGAATAATTTTCGATTCGACTCGATTAAATGCACACCACTAATGCTAATGTTTACTCTTGAATGTTGCAAGTATTGTTTTAATATTTGTGTACGGAACCCGCCATTGCAGTGCGAGTTGAACTCGCACTTGTCCAATTTTTTTATAAAATTGACGAAGCGAATTAAAGGAAACACTCGTTTCGCGTCGCGTCGGCCATTTATTTTGACAGGTTCCGCGCCTGCATTCCTTTATTGTGAAAATTTCGAAGTAGAGGACTGAGTCCAGTTTCTCTACTATGCACACTGCAGCGCGCCTTATAATCTTCGCCTGTGTTTCAATGCTCTTTACAGTGACATTTGGAACTAAGGCCCTCTATACACTATATGCAATACCCTAAGATGCTTGATGGAAATGAGTTAATGTACTTTGACTGGACTGAGTCCAGTTTTTTCAATATTGACTCCCAGTTTTTCAAACTCTATTTTTCTCACAATCAGTGTAGTTTAACTATGTCAACATAACTTATAAACATAAATAATTTCAGAGTAAAGTTACTAATAATTCATTTTTTTACCTTTTTGTTCAGAAAAAGGTCCAAAAATGTATTTAAATTGACGTCGGTGAAGTTTGCAACGTTTATGATCAACGATTGAAAGAAAAAAAATTATTTTCCTGACAAAAAGAATACAAATTTTTGTTCAAAAATATTTTTTTTGTAGTAAATCATTATTGAAAAAAGAAAAATTATTATTTTCTGTACAAAAATTTATAAAAAATTGCATAAAAAAATGTTTAATTAGAAATCGTTGACTATAAACGTTGTAAACTTCACCAACGTTTAAATTGAGTCAAAATAATTTAATAGTTAATTACAAACTGTTGAATTATATTTTAATTACTATCAGAATTTGATATCTTAATTTTTCTTGAGATTTCCCCCCAAAAAAATGGAGGTCGGTTTCGGAACATCCATTTTGAGAAAGTCAAAAACGTAAATTTTCGCTTTTTCTTTTGATCTTTCATTAATGACAAACCTCGGCAACCGTCAGAAAACATTGGAAAATAGTTCCTTTACTCAAAAAAATTT
Source organism: Leptopilina myrica (nomen nudum) (assembly GCA_032872475.1). Classification (NCBI taxonomy): domain Eukaryota; kingdom Metazoa; phylum Arthropoda; class Insecta; order Hymenoptera; family Figitidae; genus Leptopilina; species Leptopilina myrica (nomen nudum). The sequence goes on from CM065467.1 coordinate 14,848,868, forward strand.
TAACGAAAACAAAGATACACATTTTTGGCACATTTTTAGCCTTTGCACTTTAGGGGGTCGGTATGGGACCACCCTAACCTATACATAAGCTATTCAAATTTTATTGAATTTAATCAAAAACTTTCGGAAATATTAAGAATTAAAAAAATTCAAAATGGCGTAACTACAACAATTTTGAAAATTAAAAAAAAACGTTGGTACACTAATTTCTATTAATATCTAATAATACAATTTCACCAAATTACAGCTTAATCCAAAGACCCCATGCAAATTGTAATTTTTCTGACGGAGTCTTACCCTTATTTATTAAATCTGTGGTAAACTTTCTTTAAACTTTCCTATAGTTTCAACTTTTTAACATTGTCTATCTGTACACAAAATCTCAGATTTTTCTCTTATTTCCTTTATACTTTTTTTCTAAGATTTATCTAATCTCCCATAAGAGTCCATATTAAATCGCGAATTTATTTTATTTTTTCAAGAAAAAAATAAAAAAAAAAGAATTTTGTTCATTTGAACTTTTGAAACTTTAACCACATGTTTATACAATTTGCACTTTTAATTCAAATTTTTTATCATATTGCTTCTATAAAGTTATTTTTTAAATTGTTAGATTTTAATATAATATCATCAAAAGGGCCAAGACATAATCAATTTAATAATATGTTAATATATGAAAAAATAGTTCTCTAAAAATAGAGTTTTTTTATGAAAATAACTTATTTTGCTTTGAATTATTCATACAAAATAAATGGCAAATTCGTTGTTTCTATACATTTGGATATCAATTAACTATATTTTTTATATTTTCATATTTATATTATTAAATTGGTTATATCGTGGCCCATTTGATTCTATATTTAATGAATAACTTCAATATGATTTGTATGATAGCTTTTACTTAAAATTTTTATATATAAATGTTTGAATTTGAAGTGATGCAAGCATTTAAAAGCAAACAGTTCAAAATGTACTGAAAATTTGCGATTCAAATGTATTATTTAAGTCATAAAAATGGTAAAAAATGTATAGTGTTCTGATGTCAATAATCTGAATCAAAAACAAAACATGGTCAATTAAAAAATTGATTCTAAATTTCATTATCATATACAACGCGATATGAACAAAGGGGTCTACTATCTAAATTTGAATTATTGAAATTTTACAGTTTCACAGAGATAAGTATACCAACTACTATAATATTCTAAAAAGCGTATATACGCAAATTAATTAGTGAAATTTCACTGATTTTTTAGCGAAATTTTACTAATTTACAGCGTATATTCAAATTATATTTGACCAGTTTTTTTTCATTTTCTCTAGATCAGAGAAACAGTTTGACTACTGCATTGAAAATCATTCACTGAATTAGTTGCATAGATTCTTTATATTATTTATTTTCGAAGTTAGCTGTTCCCCACAGTAAAAAAATTTTTCCGTGCATTGTATACTTATCGCTGTTTCAGATTAATTAGAGAGTAAGAAAGAAACGAATTATAGGTTATATGTTTACAGAACATTTACCTTGATTTAAAGTTTGTTTTAGTTCCTTTAAAATAAAAAGTTGATTCTCTTTGTTTATTTTTAACTAAAACTTTTAAAATATGTTCTATAATTTTTTACTTCTTAGGTCCCTTTCTTCATATCGCGTCACATATATTGAAAAAATATATTAAACAAATTTTTTTTAAATTTCTTATCAATAAAAGGGGACAAATCATTAAAAAAGCGGAAAAAGGGACAAAAGGGGACCATCTGTGATGCCTCAATTTTGTTAAAATTATTTTAAAAATAATTGAATAATTAAAATCTTTAACGTTTTGAACTTTCATAAATAATTTAATTTCAAATTATAGAAAATAAACATTTAAAATAATTATATAATTAAAAATTCTGATTTTAATTATCTTGAAATTGTTTGAAATTTCGTAAAATATTAAAATGATAATTTAATTAATTTATTATTAAAATATTTATCTTAATTTATTAAGAATTTAAATATTTTTTTCGCTTAAATGTTTTATTTCGTTATTAAAATATTATAAAATTTATTATTTTGTAAACAATTACTTTTAGATTGTAAACGTAAACGAAAGAAGTAAAAAATACCATCATTCATTTGAACAATTGAAACTTGAGATTCATTATTTAATATTAATAATTTAATAACATAATAAAATAAAAATAACAAATTGTGTAATTTAAAAAAAAATTATTTAAAAATAAAATAAAATTGTAAAAGAAAAAAATTCCAGTACGCTATGAAAACTATTTTCCAGAAACTCGGAAGTACATATTTTTGCAATTTAGTATCAAGTGATGATTTGATTTTTACGAGGAACGCATAACTAGAAAGAAAAATCAACAAATTCTTTGAAACTTGCCGAAAGTTGCACAAAATTCAAAGTTAAAAAAAATCAACTTACACAACACTGTTGCTGAGTTTAGGTAAAGCATATTATAACGATCAAATACTGTAAACTTTCAGAAACTGATTGTCGATTAATTGACTCTTAAAAACTATTTTTAGTTAAAGTTTAAGAGTTCGTCTATTTTCGAATTTTCAAGTAGACGAGACTATAAACATTATTTTTTTATTAACGCGCATTAAAAGTAAATTAAAATTCTTTTTTTGTAAAAAAAAGAACTTTTCTTTCAACACTTTTTAACTAACTAATTGCTATTTAATAAAATAGTAATTAAACGCAGGAGGATAATTTTTAATTAATAAATAAATGTGTAATAATAATTGGAAATTTTCCCCAGAACCATGTTTTTACATTAATTTTCAATAATTTTTAACATTTTGATTTTATATCTCAACTTTATATAATTAATTTGAAAGTGGGAATTTAATAAAAAGTAACAATGACTTTGGCAATTTACTTATTAATTTATGTGTAATTACTTTTATGTGTGTGTACTAAAATGTATAGTCTGGGACAAATGAATTAATGTACATACTTTATAAGTCTCGACTAGGAGCAGTTTAATTGTTATTAGTTTGTTAAATTTTCCATGCATTTTGCACCAAAATATTATAACAAGATATCTGAGTGCAACCCGCAACTCTAACAATATTTAGGATATTTATTACATTTATTATTAAATATAATGTCGTTTACAAAACAAAATTTTAATTTCACTTCCCTCGCAAAACTAATAAATAATAAACTAGAATTTTTGGCCAATTTCCAGTCGCAAGTAAAATTAAATTCCCAAAATTTTCCAACTCAAAAATGAAATAAAATGCAAATAAAAAACGTAGGCAGAAAAAAGACAATAAATAAATAAACAAATAAATAAAGAAGGAGAATAAATAAAAAAGTTTAATGAAAATAAAGAACTAAATTTAAGAAATTGTAAAATAAAATTTAAAAGAAAAAGGATTTCGAAAAAATTGTTTAATTCTTTTTTTTAAGTAGGAAATCGAAATTAATGGAGGAAGAGGTACTTTAGAATATTTCTTGTAAAAATAGACTATCATTGACAAACATTAGCACTAGTAAACAAACATTATAAGTACACACATAATTTGTTTTGCATTTTATCAGTCACTGTCCGGGGGAAAAATATTACCATTATTTTAAGCTCATCATTTTTATTATGCACGTTTAATATTTAACAGCATTAATCATCAATTATTTAGAAAGTTTACAAAGAGAAAATAATGATAAGAAAATCGAATACGAGAAAGTGAATTGCAATTGAAATGTTATTTGACGCGATAAAACGAAACGTCACTCAATCCTATATCGAAAAAAGAAATACCTTTTCCAATTGTTACAGGAAAAAAACATTCCACAATTACATCGCTTTATAATATAATAATAATAATAATAATCTCAATTATACACTGCACATTTATCCCTAAAATTAAAATATTCACAAATACATCGCAATTTCCGTAATTAAATAAAAAAATCAAATCACTAATTTGCAAAATTTTTATGCACACAATTTCCGATAAACATCAAAGAGAAGCATTCTAAATGAATGGAATGTTTTGAAAAATGTTTTCAATTTTTTTTTATGGAAAAAGAGAAAAACTTGGTGTGACAACAGCAACAGATTGTCATCATTCATTTAACACGCACTTGTAATTAAGTCAGATTATTATCAAATAAATCCCTAATTAAAATTCAAATATGTTCTTTCACACTAAATGGGGAAAAATGTCACATCTCGTTGACAGTTAACATCCGTTTCACTTTTTTTCGAATGTTCCGTAAATTGCGAGATGAAATTTTCGCGTAAAGAGAGAAAGAGATGAAGAAAAAAAAATACATACACAACTTTTGACAGATCAATTAAAATTGTGCCATTAAAAAATCACATTAACCAATGACATTTAACTGTTAAATTGTAACATTGACAATGAACAGGTAAAAATGTCGTGATTTTTTGTTATCATAATTATCATTGTTAAGAGACAATAAACATATTTGGGTTTTATATTGGTAAAAGGGCGTGTAAATACCCGCCAAAGCGGTGGCGTCTGTAACAAGCGGTTAATTTATAAGTAGTTTTGAGAGAAGGAAAAAAAATTGATAATTATGGAGGAGATTACTACCTGGGTATGCAATTGGGAGGCGTTCGATCCACTTCCCAGGTAGCAAAAAGCTTCATGGGGACGGGCCGGTTGGCCGGGGCTGCTGTCTTTGTGCGCTCCGCCATTTTTCGGCTGGTCTGCCCACGATATCACAATATATACAACCTTTTGTCTTCGTAGTCTTCAGCTAACTGAGGTTATCTGCATAATCGGGCGAGACCCGCCAATTAACACTGTTGCGCCATCTTCTTTTTCGGAAATACTAAACAGCGCCCTCTGGTATCGGTAACTCTTTATTCTTACATACAGTCGGTAAAACAGTTTTTAAAAAGTATTAAACAATTTTTTTATGAGCTCAACTCGGATTTTTTTCAAATTTCACTTTTTTGTATTTTTTGCATTATTATATATTCATTGACGTTTTCTTAAAAGAAAAATTTCATCTGGTGTACTTTTAACGGAGAAAAATGTATTAAACTGTGTTTTCCTTTGACTTTTAACCAAAGATTTTTTGTTTTTTAACCTATTGCTGAATTGTTTTTAAGCCCAAAAAAAGTTATATTTTGAAATTAAATAAAAAAATAATTGCATTGATTCTCGATAGTAAAATATTTAATTAATATATTTTTATGATTAAAACGATTGAATTTTTTCCATGAATTTCGAAAAGGGCTCAACTCTGACAACTATAATATCAATTTTCTTCAACCAACTTTAATTTAAGACAATTTTTTTTATCATTTTCTCACACAAAATAGCATCTAATTACTATGAAAAAAACTGGACTCTTTTAATTAAAGCTGTTTGTAATAAAACGTTTTTTGTCTCTCCTGTAAAATTTTAAAAATCCGAGTTGAGCCCTTTTTGAAATTTGCAATTCAAATACATTTTAACATTTTTGACAATAATTGAAATAATTAAATTTTGGGAAAGAATTAATTAAAAAATGAAAAAATAATTATATTATAGAAATTTTATTAAAATTATTTAAATTAAATGAATTTTTGCAAAAGTTTTTATTGCAATTTTTAAAAGTAATTGAATTCTTTATATTAATTTTTGGAAATAATTGAATTCGTTTAAGGAATTTCTTTAATATTTATTGATTATATGAAAATATTTAAATTCCTTCGAAGAATTTTATAATTTACGAAAATAAATTTTATTAAAATTTAATTTAAAAATAATTAAATTCATGACAAAAAATTTTTAAAATTATTGAATTTGTTCAAAGAATTTTATTAATATTTATTAAAAATAATTGAATTCCTTTGAAGAATTTAATTGCTATATTTTTAGAATAATTTAAGTCTCGAAATAAATTTTATCAAATGTTTTAAAAATAAATGAATTCTTACGAAAAATTTTATTAAAATTCTTTAGAAATAATTGAATTCCGACAAAAAATTTTGTAAATTAATTTAGTTTTTGCACGTAAATTTATTTGATATTATTGAAAATAATTAAATTCCTGCAAAGAATTTTTTGAAAATCATTGCATTCTTTCAAGGACATGTCAATAATTTTAAATAGTTGTACTTTACAAAAATTTAAAGAATTGCTACATTACTTTTTATTCTATTTTAAAAATATTATCTTGAATTTTGTATCTCGATTTCATTTTCAGTTTCCTGGCATCATAAAAAACGTTAAAATTATTAAGAATTTTTATTCCGATTAATTCACCGTTTTTTACAGTGCTTCCTCTGTAAATCTATATAAGTGTGAAAATTCACTTATTTCTAAGTTATAAGTCGTCTTCTCGATCAATAAGTGCATATTGTAATCAGGGATGGCAACCGCAATTTTAACGGTTTCGGTTTCCTCTTTTCGGTATTCTTCTAAAAAAAATTCGGTTTCGGTATTTCGGTTACGGTTTTGTTTTAAAGAATTTGGGTTTCGGTTTTTAAAGTGAATAATTACGGTTACGGTTTCTTGTTTTCGGTTTCTTAAGAATTTAGGTTTTTTGGCTTAAAGGTTTCGGTTTTTGGTTGTTTTCCCCGGACAATATATGAATGAAAATATTTGTGTGCATTTTAATTACTTAAAATGAAATATGAGTATTAATTACTCATAATTTATTTATAAATTTGTTTTATATTTTATAAGATCGCCATAGCGTTGTCAAGGAAAAACTAGAAATTTTTTGAAAGAACGTTTTTCTCCCTAACTTCTACATTATTTAACCTAATTACCTAAAAATTGGTACATTAGTGTATTTTTACAGGTTGATCACACATAATTAATATAAAAAAATTTTTTTCTGATTTATTTTCAAAAAAATTTTGTTTTATTTTAATTAATTATTTGTAATCTGCAAATTTGGTTCCTCTACTTATTATTTACAATATTAGACATACCATACTTCAATATTTCTTTTTCATTTATTTTTTTGTATGAAAAGATTTTAATTTTGGTGTAATATTCAATTTTACTTTTATATTAAAAATCGAAAAAACGAAACTTTGGTTTTGAAAACCTCGATGTATCGGGTACCCGATATTTTCGAGAACCCGAATATAGTCGGGTGCCCGAAAATTTCGAGAACCCGAATTCAGTCTGGTACTCGAAAGATTTCGGGTATTTAAACAAGCTTGACCCGGCCCGAACCCGACCCGAACCCGAACTGCCTAAGCCCGACCCGACCCGACCCGAATAGTGAAAAGCCCGAAATTACCCGGTCGGGTTTCGGGTTTCGGGCTTTTTGCACACCTCTAGTTTCTAGTTTTCGGTTTTTTAAAATTTTCTGTTTTTTCGGTTAACGGTTTCGGTTATCGCTTACAAAAAACATGAAATATTCGTATCAAACATTGAACATTTATTTAACAACTTGTAAGTCTGTTTTACAAATTTTATATTTTTTAAAAATATATTTTGTAAATGTAAATAACATTTATAATTCGTTTTTCGCTTTTTTCCGCAATAAAATAAATAATTTTTCCGAAAGTTTTTATCGACAATATTTTTAATTCCAATTAAATTGTTAGATAATGCTTCTGAAAAATATAAATATACTTTTGAACAAAAAAAATTGTCAAATTTTTTAATGTGCTAATTTTTGTAAACAAATAAAATTATTATTATTCAAATAATAAAGCATGGAAATAAATGAACTGCATAATATGTGAGTGGTAAAATTGTGAAAATAGACATATTTCACGTCTCTATAGGTTAAGTTGAAGTCAACGCGCAGCGCGCGCATTCTTTAAAAATTACATAACTTTTTTGTTTGTTAACTAATTTATTTGAAATTTTCCAAAAAACTTCCTTAAATATTGAGGAACAACTTTCTCACTGCAACTTTGCTGAACTCAAAACTTCCCCGCATACTTTTTCTCGTTGAAAGTTACAAAGCTTCATTGTTGACACGTCATCATTTATAATAAAAAAAATATAAACAATGAATAATTTTTCAAAATTTTAAGACTTTTTCAGTTTCAGGAGACCCTAATGAGTATACATACCAAATTGCAATCAAATTCATTTATATTTGTAGTAGATAATGCGATTTATGTTTTAAAATTTCATTAAATTTCAGAATAAAAATTTTTCACTTTTTATTTTTTTTTTGTAAAAAATAATCGTTCTATAAAAAAATGACAATAAGAAAAAAGTTGTGCTTTTTGATTTTCTTTAAGATAGCGTTTTTCAAATATCGAAATTTTGAAAATTTTTTCCCCCCATGTTTCATGCCATTGCATTGACTGGCTTCACAAATTTCAGCCGAGCGAAGATCGAGTTATTTGACTGAACGCCTCAATTACAGTATCAGAATCAAAATAGGAAGTAAATTTTGTTTCGTTACAGTATCAGAATCAAAATAGGATGTGAATTTTGTTTCGTTACAGTATCGGAATCAAAATAGAAAGTAAATTTTGTTTCGTTACAGTATCAGAATCAAAATAGGAAGTAAATTTTGTTTCGTTACAGAATCAAAATTAAAATACATTAATAATTTAAGTTTTGTTTTGGAATATCGTAACGAAATCAAAATTTGATTACATTATGCTCGTTAGACCAATACTGGTATATGTCATTTTACAGGTATTTCCGAGCCCTATAACTTTTAATAACACTTTTTCCCCTATAATTTAATGTTTTTCGGCACCTTCAACGATGTTGATAACGCGCAGCTTGTAAAATCTCGAGTGGGAAACATAATTCTAGATATACACTTGGATGCATTAATGCTGTCCTTCCGGTTAAAAGGAATTTTGAAAAGTCGTGTCATTTCTATAAAATATTCTTAGTTCGTGACATACGAATGTTCTCATATGTCATGAACTGAAAACATTTTGACAGAAATCATACGACTTTGCAAAATACCGTCAAACCGGAGGGTTGCATCCATTTGTATCAGAATGAAAAGAGCGTAATGGCTATTATATCGAATTCACAAACGTAGAATCTGTAACTTTACGAAATAATTTGTATCGAATACAAAATTTAAGAAAATTATTTTCTCGAATTAGTATTTGACATAATTTTTATTTTTACTAAACAATAGTTGATAGAATTTTAAAATAGTCGATTTCTTATTTAGTCGAAAGTTTAAAAATCCGAAATTTAATTAAACCTAATTTTATTTTGTCGAATGGTGGTTCAATATAAAGTGAATATTAATGAAATATATGATAGCCGAATTTATAACTAACCTAAATGTAACTGAACCGAAAAGTAATATTACATATTCCTTATTCTATAGAAATTAAAAGTGTTCAAATTATTATTTAATCGAATATTATTATCTCGAATTAATTTTAACCGATACTTTAAATTATCGAAATGTAATTTAATCTAAACTAATTTTTAAGAAAAATGCAACTAAGCGAATTTCTAATTATCTGAAAGCTAATTTGGTCGAAAATTTTTATGGGTGAATTTAATTTGAGCCAAAAAGGAAGTAGCCGAAACGTCATCTATTATAATCTTAAAGTCACAGAATAGCTATTTGTAAGAATGGTTAAATAGTCTAATTTACAAAAAGTCGAATGATAAAAGTATCGAATTGTCAATTCATAGAATATTCAATTTGTCGAAACGCCATCTGTTCGAATTATGAAGGAGACGAATAGTTAAGTAGTCGAATGGTAAAATAGTCGAATTGTTCATTAATAGAATGCTTAAATAACCGAAAGGTCAATAAAGGCCTAAGCACAACTGGTTCGGTTTCGGGAGACGGTTTCGGTATATGGGCTTCCTAACCTCAAAATGTATGTAAATCTTACATATCCCGAAACCGTCTCCCGAAACCGAACAGTTGTGCTTAGGCCTTAATTGAACCACCATTCGACAAAATAAAATTAGGTTTAATTAAATTTCGGATTTTTAAACTTTCGACTAAATAAGAAATCGACTATTTTAAAATTCTATCAACTATTGTTTAGTAAAAATAAAAATTATGTCAAATATTAATTCGAGAAAATAATTTTCTTAAATTTTGTATTCGATACAAATTATTTCGTAAAGTTACAGATTCTACGTTTGTGAATTCGATATAATAGCCATTATGCTCTTTTCATTCTTATACAAATGGATGCAACCCAAACCGGAAGGACAGCATTAAAGCATCTGAGTGTACATACTACCACCTCACACTAGTTGAATCTAGTCAGTAATCAGGTATCAATTTTGGGAAAAAATGACCATTTTTTTCACAGGGGGACTGAACTAAAAATCATTAAAAAGTTTTAAAGAATTTTATTTAAATTGCAAATAATTGAGCCTCCTAATTCAATTGAAAAATTACAAAGAAATTTATAAAATTTTGAAAAATAATTTAATTATTTACAAGAATTGTATTAGAAAATTTTTAAATACATATTTGGATTCCATCAAGAAATTTTTTTAAAAATTGTATTATTAATAATTAAATTCCTACAAAGAATTTAAATATTTATGAAAAAAATTGAATTGCGAATTTCGAAAAGGCCTCAACTCGGATTTTTTTCAAATAAGTACCACTTTTTTATATTTTATGCATTATTATATATTCATTGACGTTTTCTTAAAAGGGAAATTTCATCTGTGGTACTTTTAACGGAGAAAAATGTATTAAACTGTGTTTTCCTTTGACTTTTAACCAAAGATTTTTTGTTTTCTAACCTTTTGCTGAATTTAACTTTAATTTAGGACAATTATTTTATCATTTTCTCACACAAAATAGCATCTAATTACTATGAAAATAACTAGACTCTTTTAATTAAAGCTGTTTGTAATAAAACGTTTTTTGTCTCTCCTGTAAAATTTTAAAAATCCGAGTTGAGCCCTTTTCGAAATTCGCAATTCAATTTCATTCTTGCAAAAAATTTTAGAAAAATGTTTTATAACAAGATCTTCTCATTTTTTATGAGAATGTAAAAAGTAAATAAATTCTTTTAAGAAAATGAATTGAAAATGCATTTACAGTAGTTAAATTCTATAATAAACAATTAATTAAGTAATGACAATAAAAAAAATTAATATTAATTATTATTAATTAATTAATTTATTATTTATGAAAATAATTGAATCCTTACCAAAACTTTATTAAAATGTTGAAAATAATTAAAAATATAAGAATTATAATAATTTTTCAAAAAATTTCGCAATTCAATGAATTTTTATTATTTTATAAATATAATAAATAATTACTTTAATAAAAATTATATATTTAAATTATAAAGAGATAATTTTTTAAATTATTGCACTTTAGTTAATTAAAAAATCATCTTCTTAGAAACCGACGATTTTATTATCCTCCTGCCATATCGCTAGAGACTTACATAAATTTTTGTTTTAGTAAAATTGAAAAAATTTTAATTTAAACAGTCACATTTTAGTCCCACGATTAAATTAGACGCAATTAAGACAAAAACAATTATATTTGATGTTCGCGAAAAAAATTTGAACCAAAATAAAGTTTTTTTTTTCTTTGAAAATCGTTGAGATCGTTTTACATACCAAAAATAGACTACATAACAAAGTGATTGATCAGTTTTTCTTTGTTAATCATAGTAGTACACTCGTAACTTTACAATAATTATTTATTACAAAAAATGCACAAAGGTGAATTACCCCAGCAAAATCCTCTCTCTCTCTCTCTAGAATAAAAAAGCTAGAGAAAAATTATTTTCTTTCGAGAACAAAAGAAAAAAAGATGTATTATTCCACTCGAGTGGAATTTAAGAGATGAGATGATAAGACAGCCACCACATTAAAAATGGTTGAAGTCCAGCGAGACATAAAATAAAGTAGAGTCGCCTTTTATTTCCCGTCGCTGTATAGGACGTGTGTCCTTCCGGGATGACTCTTAATTTTAATGATCTCACGAGAAAGAAGGCTAAGCAAATACCAAAGTATAATAGGACACAGTAATAGCCGAATTTACGGAATATTAATGATGCTGCGAGTGCGATATTTATTCCGACGTACTTATAACCGCAATAGGCTAATAGATCCATTGTTCGTAAACTCGTGTCCAAATTCATTATGTAGAGCGTTATTGTGTGGACAATTAACTCTATTACACCCCAAGCCAGTGCTGTACTCGATATTATGCCCAATTGTTCTGGCGTGAATTTCTCTTGTGTCCCCAACGCCAATCCTGATAGTACAACGTATGTTAAAAACGCCATTGTCGGAATATACAAATCTGGCGCATTTCTCTCGTAACGTGGCTGCAGCGGTCCATCTTGCTCGTATTTTACAGACCAGTCCTGAAATCATTTTTTTTACATTAGAAATATATATTCTTATTCATAATATAATTAAAATGAATTCTTATCCATATAATTAATTGAAAATAAATGGAACAATTATCCCCTTTTCTGTTTAGTCTGAAAAGTTTTTTAGACAAAAATATTTATCAGCGGGGTAAATATTGAAACACATTTATTCTCTCTTGAAACTATTTTCCATATTTTTACAAAACATAGTTTTAATTTTATCCAAAGTTCAGGCCTCGGATTGATTGAAAAATCACTTTAGTCGATTTAAAATGCAAGAAATTTTAATTTTATCCAAAGTTCAGGCCTCGGATTGATTGAAAAATCACTTTAGTCGATTTAAAATGCAAGAAATAGTCGTTTTGTTATAACAAGTAACTAGGAGACTGAGTGAGTTTGGCATGTTTTGAGAGAGTCTGAAAAAGGAGTAGTAGTAGTAGTAGTAGTAGTAGTAGTAGTAGTAGTAGTAGTAGTAGTAGTAGTGTTTTTAACGTTGGAATTGTGCGGAGTGATTATTAAAGAATTATAATGTAATTTTAATAGTTTAAATTATAATAAATAAAGTTATAGATCTATTCATAATTTCAATAAATTTAATTTGTTATTAAATTTAAAGTTTTATTCTTCAAAGCTGATTTATTAATTTAACCTTTAACATAATGCTGTAAAAAAATTGTATTTTGTATTTTCCTAATTTTCTCCTTTCACTGATTTCTAAATTCAATTATTCAAAACTTGAATAATTTTGTTAATATTTAAATATCAACTTGATATTTGTATTTCCTCAGGAAATAAAGTTGAATAAAATGAATTCAAAACCTTCTGCGAAAGTTAATAATTTTTAAAAATTACAACCCTTTCAAAACTTAATTTTCTACAATTCTTAACTAAATTTCATCCTATAAATCAATTATTTTCAATATCTTTCCCAAAATTCTTCGAGAATTTAATTATTTAAAACCAAAATTCAATTTTTTATAATTTGTAACTGTAACTTTCCCTGTTTTTTTAACTATTAAGGTGCAATATTTTCAAAACATAATTAATAAAATTCTCAAAATTAATTTTTTAAAAATATTTTAAAATAATTTTCGAAAAAAATTTCAATTATTATAGAATCGAAAAATTTTCAAAAAATTGAAAATTGGTAAAAACATTTTAAAATAATGGAATTTTTTGAAAAAATAAAAAAATTTCTGAAGAATTTTAATTATAATTATGAAAATGATTTCTCCGTAATTTTAATAAGTCTAAAAAAGTGAATTTTTTAACATTTTAATTTCCTTTGTTCGACGATAAATGAATCTTAAAAAATGTAGATAAAACATTATTCTAAGAATTAGTTTTTTAAAAATATTATTATGTAATTTTACGAAAATAAATACAAAAGAATTTTTGTACAATTTAAAAAAAATCAATGTTTTGAAGAATTTTAATTTAAAGGGGCTTAGCAAAGTAAGCATATAAAATCTGCCTCCGCTCAAAAAAATTTGCAACTTTTGTTACATGTTGGCAGCATTGAGATAAAATTTTCAACCAAATATTTTTTCAAAAAATTCATTCATCAAGCAATGCGATAAATTTTTCAAAAGTCGTCCGCCATATTGGATCCGCCATTTTGAATTTTGAAAATCTAACATTACAAGCGTAATGAGTGACCCCAGAAAAACATAATTATTAAAATTTCAAGCAAATTAAAAAATAACACAGGCCTATAAATTTCAGATCCAGAAACGGGATAAGTCATTTCCGATGTAATTTATCACCCTGAATCCAAAACTGACAGCGAAATTGCTCTATCACGTCAGGATTCTGAGATATTCTAACCTAAAAGAGTGAAAAAGGACATTTTTGGCAACATTCAACTCTCAATAAAATCTACAAAAAATGTTTTTTATCATTGGAACAAATTTTAAAAGAAAGTACTATTAATCACCTTTCAAAATATTCTACACCCAATCCGATCCGACTTTTTTTCACTATGGTACAAGAATTTAAATTTTCGGTTACACGACGTTAAAACTGAGAAAAGGAAAAATAGAATAATTGGAAAGTACTTTAACTTAGTAATATATTCTCTTACAGGAATTTAAATTTTTTAAAATTAAAATTTCAAACTTTCTAAAATTTAATTATATAAAAAAATTCCAACGTAATTTTCCTAAAAAATCAATTATTCTCATGAATTTTGAAGTAAAATCATCCTAACTAAAGCTTTTTTCAATTATCATTAAATGTAAATTAAACTTCTTTATCAATTTAAAACTTCAAAAATTTTTATTTTGCACCTTCTTAAATTTAATAATTATTTCAAAAAATGTATAATGAAACTTCTTTAAAATTCATTTATGTTCTAGAATTTTTAGCCTAAATTCTCTTTAAAGTACAACTAAAATTCTCTCTAAAATTCTTAAAATCAATAAATTTTATTTAATAATTTTTTGAACGTTCTTTAAAATTTTACTTATTAAAAAAAAGTTCATTCCTTGATTTCTCTGACCAGCAACTTTATTATTAACAAAATTCATGGAAATGTAAAAAAAGTCTAACTCAACAAAATTTTTTTTTTTTTTAATGTTAGAAACTAAATTAAAATTTACATTATTTTAAATTTACTTTACAGAAAAAGATTTTATTATTTAGTTCTTTTTTACACTTTCGAAATGAAAATAAATAGCATTTTCTACCTAAAAAGTGTTATTTTGTTGAAATACGTGGAAGAAATGTTGCAAAAAATGGCATTTCTTTTTAAAATAAGTCAAAAAAATCGAAAAAGTTATTTTCCAAGACCTGATTTTATCCAAACTTGACATTTTTTCAATTTTTCCTGACATGTGAACTATTAAATCAGAAAACACTTATTTTGGAAATTAAATTTTAACATTAAATATTTTTTATGAAGCTGCACTTTGCGCCTAGTTACCAGCAGGAACTTAATTTTCGAAAATATATTTGTTTTAAACAAATAAATATTTAACATAATAATGTAATTTCTAAAAGTAAGTGTGTGCTGATAACTGGATGCCAGTTTCAGCTTCATCTTCTTAAAAAATATTGAACTTTAAAATTTAATTTCCAAAATTAAGTGGATGCTAATAAAGTTTTAATGCAAGTTTCAGCTTCATGAAATAAAATAAATAAGACTTACTTTATGTGTAAATGGAAATAAGAGAAGAGTTAATTTCATGAGAACGTAATCCGTATCAACGGCGAAATAATATCTCAAAGCACTGACAGGAACGTATTTCTCAATGTGTTGCTTCCCTGAGCCAACTAAGGCATTTCCGTAATGTGCCGCAATATTTGCGACCATTGGTTCAGCGAGGAGTTGTGTGGCAAATTGAGGAGTTGGAAATCCTTCCTTCATTGGATCACGAGTCGAATAAGGCTGCATAGGTGACTGCATCGGTTGTTGCATTGGATTTTGAATTGGATTCTGCATTTGATTATGCATTGGAGGTGGTGTTGTAAATCCATACGGAGTACTTTGTTCTGGTATATTGAAACCATAATCCACCGGCATTCCATTATTTATAGGCACCTGTCGTAAATAATTTATTTACTTTTTTTATTCTATCATAATACTGTATTTACATGTTTTATGAATTCTCTACCTGTTGATTATACATGTAGGGATTTTGTGGCATCGTTGAAGGTTGAGGAGGTGGTGTCGTCAATCCT
Organism: Leptopilina myrica (nomen nudum); assembly: GCA_032872475.1. Classification (NCBI taxonomy): domain Eukaryota; kingdom Metazoa; phylum Arthropoda; class Insecta; order Hymenoptera; family Figitidae; genus Leptopilina; species Leptopilina myrica (nomen nudum). The sequence goes on from CM065467.1 coordinate 14,864,807, forward strand.
GACGTAGGATCTAATATCCTTTTCGCTAAAAAAAAGCAAAACGTTTATTCGCAATTTTATCAAGTCACTATATCACCAACGAAATTTCTTTTATATAGATTATATTGTGAATAAATAAAGAATATAAAATAAAATAAAATAAAATAACATTTTTAATTTTTTTATAGATTATATTGTGAATAAATAAAGAATATAAAGTAAAAACAAAAAGAAAACAAAGAAATGAGAATCATTTTTTAAACAAAAAAAAAACCGAATTCAATTTATATTTATAAAGAAAACGAAAATTTGTACGAAATTGCGAACGCATTGCAAATATATCGCAAATATGACGAAGCCAAACATAACCTATAAATTTCGTTTCGTCGTCCTTGCGGTCTTTAATTACAGAACCATTAGAACTTTAAATAGATCAAAAGTGTACTCAATATACCTAAAGAAAACTGAAATTGTATTAATGATAATTATAAATGACAATAAAATAAAAGATTTTCGTTTCTAAATTGTTGACCAGCTGTAAAGAATTAAAATACACGTCATTTACCTCTCCGGGGTCCTGTGTGATTGTAATTCATTTTGTTTTCCCTTCAATTTTCACAATTTTACAAACTCACTGATCTATTTACAAACTTTACAAAGAATACAAGTTGATTAATTATTTTCTTTAATTAAAAATATCAAAAACAATTTGGATAACACGTCGCCATGTCTGACACATCCCGTCCCAGTGTCCATTGCGACTCCACGAAACAAAAAAAGCGGGAAATTTTCAAAAAATTCAAAATAGTAAATTGAAAAAAAAATTATCTTTTCAAATATTTATTATTCACATTTGTAAAATTACAAATATTTCGTTAAATTGTAATATGAATGAGCTTTCAGTGACAAGTTTTTTGTACACACAATTAATTATGTACAATTTGTGCATAATTAAAAATTTTACAAATATCTCATTATCATTTAATAGGAAAATAATTTTTCCTCATAAATTTTTTCTTTTATGGAAAATCTTGGTATATTTGTATTATAGCACAACGGAAAATTTTAATAATTTCTTTTTATTAACATTATTCTTAGTACTTAAAATTATTTTAAAAGCTAATTATTCAATTTTTATGATTGAAATTCATAATAAAAGTGAAATCTTTTATTATTACGCGAATTGAGTAATAAAAAAATTATTACACATTAAAATTAAATTTAATGTAAAAAAAGTTCAATTTATATATATATCAAATATTTGAATATTATTTTTGAAAAAATAATATTGTTACATTATTGATTATACTAATCTCGGAAAGAAAATGTTTGGTTTTGAAATAATTTCTCAGAAATTGAATCTTTAGGTAGAAAGTATTTACAGAAAAAAATGACAAAAGTTACAGTCGTTAACCATTAGTTTCTTCTTCGTCCTCCTCTTCCTCGACCTCTTCTTCCTTACCGTGTACTTCCATTTCCTCTTCTTTTTGTACATCGCTATTATTCATTATTGAAACGTCATGATCGTTGTGATTGACTTTTGGAGGTGAGGCCATTATTACCTCTTGACTTAATTCTCCATTATTTATCTCTGGATTTGGATCACGATTTTCCTCGCCGTCTTTCAATGATCGTTGCTCGTCATCTACGGTCACTGATAGTGAAGGAATTTCGAATGTCTGCTGATTTTTCCCAAAACCAATTTGTCCCTCAATCTTCTCCAATTCCTCGACCAAATTTCTCTCTCTTCTTTCAATTTCCTCTGGTGAACGATAAAAATTATTTTATCAAATAAAACTTTTAAAAATAAATATAAACAAATAAACATTTTATTTAAAAAAAAGAAATAAATTTTTTTAAATAAGTAGATGATTTTATTTAGAAAGGAAATTATTCGGAAAATTGGGTAAATAATTACCGTGAAGCTGTTTTGCAGACTCGGCCAATAAAGTTTCAGTGCGAGCATTTTTTCGTTTTGGTAAATAATAAATTGGTGGCTGCGCTCGTGTTTGAATAAATCCAGCTAATGGCAATTGCGCAGTGCGCCATTCTTCAAACTCTTTACTGCGCGTCAATTTTACTTCTAATGCACGAACTTCCGCTAATTGACGTTTACGAGACAAGAACAACTGTTGCTTTTCGCGTTTCAATTCCTCTTTTTCTTTTCTTTTCGCTTCCTCGACTCTTGCTTCCACTTCCGCTTTTTTATCCTCCTGAAAAAGCGAATCAAAATTTTAATCCTTCAAATAATTTAAAAGAAAATACTTTTGAATTTGAAATATGTATAAAAATATTGAAAAAGTCTTTTCTACAAGAAGAATATTTTATTAATGATACTCTCATTTTCTCTATTTTCCATAATGATAATTTAGAAAAACTTACCTTTGCCTTCAATTTTGTTTCCTCCTGACGAAATTTTTGTAAAGTTCCTAATAATGCGCCGAACATTCTTTTATTTCTCTGTCGACTTCGTTCGTCCACTCGTTCACGCTTTATAACTTCCGAACGTGACGGCACTTCTCGAGGAGTCACAATCACTCTCGACGAAACTGCCGGCTATAAATGACAAAAAATGATCATTAAAAAAATTGTTTAATAATAAACATAACATTGTATTACAATATCAAACTTTTAGTCAAATATTAAGTCCAAAAATTATCAACTTTAAACTTTATTACAATTTGCAAAGTTTTTCATTACTAAATAAAATCTAAATTTATTCTGCTTGTATTTTCCTCTTCTGATAGTAATTTAATTTATTGCTTTCGAAATTAATAGTAATTAAATTAATTAATAATAGTTAAATTTTGAAAAAGAACAAAAAGTTTTGAACGTAGAAATTTATAATTAATTTGTTTGCCAGTCACACAAAATTATAGTAATAAAAGCTTTTAATTTATAGTAATAATAATAATAATAATAATAATAATAATAATAATAATAATAATAATAATAATTTCATATAAAATAATAAATAAATTTTGTTCCTTTAACGTCTAAACTTTTAAGATCATTTTCAAAATTCAATTTTGTGGAGTTTTGAAATAATTATTAAATTTTATAGACGATTTATTTGTTTACCTTTTTTATTACCCAAGCAACAAAAAGGAATAAAATCATTATAATTAATTTTTGTATGTGATTTATTTGTTACAGAAGTAACAAAAAGGAATAATTTTCGTCTTGTCATGGAAAAATGTTGCATTTTATTATGGAACAAAACAAACCTTAATAAAAGAATCATCCTCATCGGCACTGTCATCCGCATTTGAGGGCACTTTTGCACTTAAACGACTAAAAACAGTTTTTGGCTCTGCGACAACACTCTGCCATCGTCTTTTATTGCCAGGATGATCATTATTTGATAAATCAACAACTGTGCGTCGTCGCTCATCATGCAGTGGCCTTTTTTGTGCAAGTCTTCATATAAAAGTAGAGAAAAAAATGAATCCAGAATACAGAAAAAAATTGATATTTAAATAACAGACAATAAAAAAGGCAAAGAAAATGAACATTTAGAAAATACCAAAATACCAACAATCAAAACCCTTGTTTTTTTTCAATAAAACAAATAGATAAAATCAAAAGGAAAACGAAAAAAATAACAGAAATCAAACTGAAGCAAAACAAATATAAATAGAAAAATATCAATCAATATATATATATATATATATTCTTAAAAAAATTTTTTATTTAATTAATTATTATTTCAATAAATCTAGTTAGTGCTAGCAAATATATTGTACTACTACAAATTATAGAAAAATTATATATTAGTTAAGAAAATTAAGATCATTATCAAATATCAAAATATTGTCAAATTGAGGTTATGTTGGACAATTTTTTCAAGTGTATACTAAACGTCAAAAAAAAAGGTTTACACAAGAACATTATATACGAGAAATAATAAGTCTTATCATTAATTTAGCAAATTGATGTAGAAAAATAAGTAGATTTTGAAAAAATAATACCTGGGCGATGGTTGAAGAGATCCGGTTTCCCCGTCGGGCAGGTCGCGACCAAGAATTTTACGAATATTTCGATCTAAACCTCTAAGATTATCTCGAGCTGCCTCAAGTTCAGCCTCTAACTTATCCGCCCCCCAGGGCTCCCTTGCATCTAACTTCCTCATTAACTTTTTTTATTAAAACACTTCCTTTTTTCTAAATCATAAATAAGCAATATACCAATACCGCTAAATGTTTTCACGTTATAAGGCGGCCATTTAATTTCGCATCAACCTCCTTCAATCAATAAATCATTTTATTAAGTTGTCCAACCTGGTGTATTCAATTTTCATTGGTAGATAATTGCGCGAAAATTTGAATTTACAATTATTGAAGATTAAAAGCGGTGATAATAAAGAAATTACAATGTTTTTAAATGTAAAACATGACTATTTATAATATGTTTAATTATTTTATTTATAAAGAATAATTTAATTTTACCGCATATTTTTAATTAAACAAGAAAAATTTATTAATCTTGGTTCTAAATTGTTCACCAGCTGGCGCAATGAACGATTTTTTTTTTGAAATGTTGGTAAACTTCACATGTTTCCGGCTAGATTCGCGGGAAATAGACCACAGAAATGTTAGGTTAATTTCGTTGAATAACAAAGAGAAATATTTTTCGTTCGATTTGTAAAAGAAATAAAGTCTTTTTAATTAAAATTATTTAACATTTTAGAAACGACTGATGATAATAATAAAATGTCGGAATCTATAGCGTGGACACGTTCACGTGTCGAAGTGGCAAATTTCATGAATTTGTTGGCCTGCAAAAAATGGTATGTTTTTGGCTTTTTATTATCACTAAATGTACAATGAATTCTATTTTTGCATTTTGTTAAATATAATTCTGTGTTTTTACTGAGACAGTAAACAAAGACCATTGGATCCTGTAAAACTTAAAACGTGTGAGCATCTTTTCTGCCATAGCTGTATAAACAAAGAATCGAAATGTTTTGTTTGTCAAATCCCCTTTCAACCGTCGGACCTCAGACACGATTTTATTACAGCCAATATAGTTTCCGCTTGCGACTTAATAGTCGATATTATATTTAACGAAGGGTATGATTTATTTTTCTGTTTAATTTATTGATTTATATATTTCTTTTCTAACATTCCAGTTTCTTTTGCAGTGACACTGAACAATCTGCTAGTGAGTCAGAAGAAAAAAATGAAAAAGAAACTCAAATCGAAAGACAAAATGAAGAAAAAAACGAAAAACCAGAAGAAAAAGAGGAGGCAGAGGAATTACCAATTGAAATTGAAGAACAGAAAAATGAATTTAAAAATAAGAGGGGAATGGAGAAAGAAAATAGACTGAAATCTCTAAGACAAAAGAAGCCGCAAATTGATATTAAAAAATACCGAAATAATACAATTCAACGAGATAATGAACCCATTGAAGATGAATCTGTTAAGAAACAAAAAAAAGTTGAGAATCTAAAAAAAATGGAAAAACAAAAAGAAATAGAATTTGCGAAATTGAAGAATATTGAGAAACGGAATATTAAGCAGCAGGAGAAAATTGACGAACAACAATGCGATTTGGATTATAAAGAGTCACAAAATGATTTATTCAAGTCACTAAAATTATCGACAGTCTTTCATAATACAAGATCACAGGATACTGAACAGGGAAATATTATTCAAGAGACACCCACTTCAACTCAAATGGAGAAAGAGGAAAATCCTGATGATGATACTGTAATACTCACTGAAACTGATGGCCTCGAAAGTACGAGAAATACAGGATTCAATGTGCCTAAAATTAGCAAAGCAACAACCTCGAAAAAAAGAACAAGCAGACGATCAAGTACTTCATCGTTAAAAGCACCAACCATTCCGAAGAATGTTAATAGGAAAAATAAAAAAGGAGAAACATTGTTACATCAGGCTTGTCTTAAGGTATTTAAGAAGAACTCTATAATTATAAATTACATTCTCTACTAAATTAGAATTTAGTATTTATAAAACAACAATATTGTTTGTTATCTGGCACATATTGTTATCAATTTTTTAAATTTTTAATCTATTCTCATCTATTTGCTTCTTTATTTTAACAATAGTTCTATAAAAAACTGGTTCAATGGTTTCAGAAACAAGAAGATACTGTGGAATTGTTATTAAATAATGGAGCGAATCCAAATACGAAGGACAACGCCAATTGGACTCCATTGGTAAGTATTTAAAAAAATAAAGTTGACATAGACATATATTATAAACATTTTTATAAATTTTATTTTAAGAATTCAAATTATTTTTCAATCTAATTTTAATTGAATTTTAAATTATAATAAATTTCTTCACAAAAATTCAATTATTCTCATAATACAATATTTTTCGCGGGAATTAAATTATTTCCAGAAATACTGATATTCTGACCAAGAATAACATTTTTTAAATTCCTTTTGAGGAATTCTAACATTTTATAACATTCATTATAAGAATTAGAATTCAATTATATTTAATAAAATTTTAGTTTCATTTCTCGAAAGTTTAATTATTTACAAAAATTTTCATAAAATTTTTTATGACAATTGAATTATTATTTTCAATTCAATTCTACTTGAATTCCTTGAAAAAATTAAATTATTTTTAATAGACTCTAATGAAATTTTCTACAAAATTAAATTTTTTGTACCTATTTTATATATTGTATATTTCTAATATATTTATATTATATTTTATTTAATCAAATTTTATACAAAATTAAAATATTTTTATAAATATAAATATTTCAAAAGCTAACATAAAAATTAGTATAAAAAGTTATCAAAAATGTTAAACATTAAATTAATTTTACAAATTTTCATTAAAAACTTAATTTTTTTTTTAATTAGGGGTCAGACCATTACATATCGAATAAAGTCGTTGCGGCCTAATTTTAGAAACAATTGATTCTTTCAGAAATGATTCTTTATGATGTCTAGAGAACGAAATAAAAAGAATCACGGTGTTCAAATTCAAACCGACTTCAGTTAAAAGACAATATACAGTTTTAACCTGAAATAAAGTGAAATTTTTAAACACTTGTATCTCTTAAATTAGATTCGGGACCAAAACGAAACTTTTTGGTGCGTGTAGATTTTGGTGTGATTTAATATCTGTGAAAGTGCCAAATTTTTTAATTTTTCTTTAACGGAGATATTAAGTTGCAAAAGCAAAAATTCGGAAATCGCGTATTTTCAACTTAATATTTCTTGTACATATATTTAAAGGAAAAATAGAAAAACTGATAAGAAAATCTGAAACTTCATCGAAAATACTCTATATTTGGTGAGTTTTTTTTAATTTAACAATTTCACTTTCTTGTAATTCATTGATAAAAGTTGCAAAAATTAGGTTACTTCGCACACCAACTTTAAAACCATGTTTTATCTATTATCTTAATTTTTTACTAGTTTATTGAATACGGATTAATTAATCAAGTAATTTTAAACAAGAATGAATAACTTTTTTTACATTTTGAAGCATTTTTCTATGTTTTTTTTATACATTTTCTAACAGCTAAAAAAGTGACATTTTTCCGCACCTTCTCTACTTTATATTCTTATTTTGAGAAAAGTAATTTAAATATTTTAACATAATTCTTTTTATTTCGTTCTCTAGACATCATAAAGAATCATTTCTGAAAGAATCAATTGTTTCTAAAATTAGGCCGCAACGACTTTATTCGACATATAATGGTCTGACCCTTAATCAAATTTTTTAATATGACATTTAATTGAAAGATTTTTGATTAATCGAAATATTAAATTAAAATCGAGCTGTAAACGATAGAATTTTAGAATTATTTTAGGTAAACTATTTCCTTTTTGTTTTGAATAAATGAATTCTTAAAAATTATTAAAAATAATTGATTGAGAGAAGAATTTTAGTAACAATTTCTAGAAAAAATCCTAATTCCCATGGAAGAAGAACAATAAAAATTAAATATTTGTTTTAAAAAAACTATTGATTTTAAAAATATCCACAAAAAATGTTTAAAAGAGCATTTTCTTAATTAATTTTTAGAGTAAATCAGAATTTCCTTTAGGGTCAAGAAAAAAGTCAGAATTCTCTCTAGAAATCGGAATTTCTGTTTAAAAGATAATGAATTTTAACTGTTTTGATAGTTTAACCTTTCGCCCCAGTCACCACTACATTAAAAATATTTTCAATAGCAAGAAGCAGTAACTTTGGGTTATTATCGAATATGTGAAATGCTGCTAGAAAATGGGGCATCTCCAAATATTCCCGGAATTGATAATAAAACAGCACTTCATGATGCTGTAATACATAATCAAGTTAAAGAAGCGGAATTATTATTACGTTTTGAAGCCAATCCTAATGTTTTCGATCATCATGGAAAAAGACCCATGTAAGTTCAGAAAAAAAATTCTTTTTAATTTTAGGTTCCAATAATTTAAATCAAATCTGGAATGTTATAATTGCAATAATGAGTTTTGATCTTGAAATTTTCACACAATTTTAAAATAAGTATTGAAATTAAATTGTTCGTGCTATCAAAATTTTTCATAATTTTTATCTTTTACACAGTGATTATTGTCAATCAGATGAAATGAGAAAATTGCTGTCCAAGGAAAATTTACTGAATGATTCAAAAGATCTCAATTGTTCCTTGAGTTCTTCATTTGCAGGAACATCCAGCAAAATTATTGTACTCGCAAATAATTTACAACCATCAACGAAAGAGTCATTGTCCGAATTGGCACTGAAACATAAATTCAAAATTGTAAACTGTTTTCAGTAAGTATCGAAAAATTAACAGAGAATTATTGCAAATAACTGGAGAAACTAAATGGTTTCTCTATTTAAAACTTATTATTTGTTTTCATTTCTCTATTTAAAACTTATTCATTTATTTAATTTCTCTACTTAGAACATTTTTATTTATTTTTTGGGTTCCGTATACCATAGGTGTACCGACAGAACCCTATTGGTGAGACTCTGACGTCTGTAAATCGCCCCCCCCCTAGCGGCTAAACTATTTGACCTAGAGGATTCAAATTTCGTTCAGATATGTATTTTCAAACGCAGATTTTTTAGCCAAAAGTGCATAAAAAGTGACCATCCTCCCCCTTATCTTCTAAACTATTCAATATGAGATCTAAAATTTGGCATACTGGTGTATTTTATAGTGAATATTAAAGGAAAAATATAGAGAATTTGCCATATAATAATGACCATAGCTTTGTCAAGGGAAAACTACAAAATTTTTGTAAAAAAGTTTTTTCACCCAACTTCTACATTCTTTGACCTGAAATGAGTTAAAAATTGATATACTAATATTTTTACAGTATGATCAAAAAAAATAAATTTAAGAAACTTTTTAAAAAAATTTAAACAAAATTAAAATTTTTTTTTTTTAATTAAAACAAGTGTTATTAAATATTTAAAAGAAGAGTAAAACTTTTAAGAAAACAGATCAGAGTATTAATAAGGACCATATTTTACTATACAATAATACACTAAAAAAAAATTAAACAATTAAAATATTTGTTGATTTTAATTTATTCTTTTCTCCCTTTAACTTCTTAACTAATAATAAAAAACAGGACAAGTACGAGTAGTACTCGCACTGAAATAGTGTGTTCCGTACACGAATATTTAAACAGTAATATCAACATTTATCGGTAAATGGTATAATTAAAATAAACAAAAAAATATATTAATAAAATTATTTTATAAAAAAATAAATAAAAAATAAATATTGAAGTATTAAATATTTTAAATATTAAAACAATACTTGCAACATTTATCGGTAATTGGTACGGCTACACGTGCACGGCCACAAATATACAATTCGAAAGACTACTAAATTCTACGATTAATTATACATAACTGAAAATTTTCATAATTTATACAAACATTGCAGCAATCGATAAATTTGAAATATAAAAAAAAAAATTTTAAATATAAAATGTTTTTTTAATTTTTTCAACCCCTGCATATTTTTTAAAAACTGCAGAAAAAATTTGAAATTTATATTTGCGTGATCATTCAAGTCTGATTTTTAATTAAGGACCAAAAAAGTTTAAAAATCTTAATCGGTTAGCGAGATATTTTCTACAATTTTAAAAAAATGTGCAAGGGTTTAAAAAATTTCTTTCAATTTTTTTGTCCAATTTGTCGATAGCTGCAATCTTTGTATAAATTATAATAATTTTCAGTTATGTATCATTAATCGTTAAATTTAACAATCTTTCGAATGGTATATTTGTTAATTTTCTGACATTTGTATTTACAAGAGAATCGTGATTTAATGATTGGGCCGATCATTTAATGATTTTTTTGGGCCGTGTACGTGCAGCCGTACCGATAATTCCCTACGGTAGTGTATATATTATAATTATTTGATTATTATTGCTTACACTATTGTATATACAACACTTCAATATTTCTTGTATCAAATAATTTTAATATATAAATATATATATTTTTTTTAATTCTTTATTTTAATTATACCAATGACAGATAAATGTTGCAAGTACTGTATTTAAATATTCGTGTACGGAACCCGCCATTTCAGTGCGAGTACTACTCGCACTTGTTCCGTTTTTTAAATATATTTTGAAATATTCTTTTTAATAGATCAAATGTTACGCACGTTGTTGTCGAAAGTGATCCAATTACTTTTCCCAATTACGATTTATTATTATCAGTTCTTCATGGCAAATGGATCTTAAGTAGCGAATGTGAGTAAAACTTATTTTTTTCTCTAGTGCCTTAATTTTCACTGTATTTTTAAATTCTCGATTTAAATATTCTCACTCTTTACGGTATTTTCACTTTTTTTTAATTACCTCCTACTTTTCTCAGATAGAAAGATAATTATTTAGTTCTTCATTAAAGTATATTTAATTTCTTTACAGGGATTGGAATCGGTTTGAGCATGGAAGGTCATGATTTAAGAGAAATGGATTTAGATATTTTTGAAACAAAATTTTGTTTAAATGATGAAACACCAAAGCGTGCAAGAATGAATGCAGAATTACAGGTAACAAAGGAATAAATTAAAATAAAAAATGATTTTATTATTAATTAAGAATATTTATAGGGGAGGGTGGTTCCATACCGACCCCCTAAAGTGCAAAGGCTAAAAATGTGCCAAAATGTGTTTCTTTGTTTTCCTCAAAATTTTGTTTAGTAAAGGAACTATTTTTCAATGTTTTCTGAAGATTGCCGAGTTTTCTAATTGTCATTAATGAAAGATCTAAAGAAAAAGCGAAAATTTACGTTTTTAACTTTCTCAAAATGGGTGGTCCGAAACCGACCCCCATTTTTTCGGGGGGAAATCTCAAGAAAAATTAAGGTATCAAATTCTGATAGTAATTAAAATAAAATTCAACAGTCTGTAATTAACTATTAAATTATTTTGGCTCAATTTAAATACATTTTTGGACCTTTTTCTGAACAAAAAGGAAAATAAATGAATGATTAGTAACTTTCTTCTGAAATTATTTATGTCTATAAGTTATGTTGACATAGTTAAACTTGAATTAATATTATTACTTTTATTTAAATAAATTTTAAGGCCTTCTTTGAAATGATAATAAATATAAATTGTTAAACAGTATTTAAATTTCCAATATAATAGCAGCAATGGTTTTGCCTGTTTTAATTTTCGCCCTATTTTTAGTAAAATATATACGAAATTTGTTATTAATCTTTTTTCGTTTCTGTACTTAACTGCCTCCAAAGATGTCGAAAAGTACAACGTTTCTTAATTCATATCGCCTTGTCAAGAACATTTTACAACTGACAATGGATAAAATATTTAACAAAAAAAGAATTAAAGTTAAGTAATATGTGCTGTGATTGCTAGTAAAATATTTTATAAATTCCTAAAAAATAAAAGTAAATATGCAAAACCTATCCTCACTTCATGTGAACAATAAAAAAGAAGAGAATAAACAATTACAATGTAAAAATATGGGGGTCGGTTTCGGACCACCCCCACTATTTTCACAAAATGTTTTGCCAATCACTTATATCAATGGAATAAATTTAATTTGAATGTTGTGCGTTGAAATTAAGGTCATACACAATCAAAATTAATTTCGTAAAAATTCTCCTGTATTCAAAAACATTGTTAGCTCGAATTGCGTATAGGTCAAAAATTAATCTAACCAATGCTAAAATCTAATATTGCTTGAATCTCCAAAATGAAATCAAATGCATGGACAAAACCTGTGGCCCAGTTGTTGGTGTTGTGAAAGTGTTCCATTTATGGTACTGACGAATTTTTTAGTTGTACCATCTTTAAGAAACATAAGGGGGTCGGTATGGTATGGGGGGTCGGTATGGGGCCACCCTCCCCTACTTTTTTTTTTTTTTAATTATTAATTAGTTATTTTTATTATTATTTATTATTCAGTTTAATTTATTATTCATATTAAAATTTAATTATCAGATTTTTTGCTTTTTTGTTTCCTAACTTTTAAAATAATTTTTAATTTTTAATGTTTTCAACTATAAAATTAATAGGTCTATTTAAACTATTGAATTCTTGTAAAGAATTTTATCAAAAAATTTGAGAATTTTCGAAGGCATTAAAATTTTTGAAAATCCTAATAAAATACTTTGAAAAATTTCTTTCAATTTTTTTTATAATTGAGTTCCTTTAATAATTTTTATTGGAAATTTTGAAAGTAACTAAATTCTATAAACAATTTCTTTCAAATCTTTAAAATACCTAATTGTGTTTCTTAATAATTTAAATTAAACATTCAATTATTAAGTAAAGATTTTTTTACAATAATTAAATTCTTTCAAAAAATTTCTTTAATTTATTGAATATAATTGATTTGGCTAATAATTTTAATGGATAATTTTACTTTTGCAATTTTACTAAAATTATTGATAGTACATTAAACTCTTAGTTTTTTAAAATAAATAATTAAATTCGTTTTAAAAAGTATTTTTTTTAAATGTAGTTTTTTGAATAATTTTAATTAAAAATTTGGAAAATAATTAAATTAGGGAAGAGGGCCCCAAGGTGGTCGGGGCCCTAAGGTGGTCACCCTAAGAAAATTTTTGTACATTAGTTAGTATCTTCAAATGTTTTTTGTTATTGTTATTATTTGAGAAGACAAAGATTTTAGTAAAGTTTTGAGGTAAATAGTCGTATGAGTCTCTTTGTAACGTGAACGTTGTAAAATTTTTGTTTTTAAATGATTGAGAAATTTTTTTCTCAGTGTGTTAAAAGCATCGAAATTGGCTATTTTAAATTAGTAAAAATCGTTATAATTATCTTTATATATCGTACAATAATATTCCAAATGAATATAATTAATATTATGCTTTAAAAAATTTATTCATTAACGTTTAAAAAATTGTGTCTTGGCCCTAAGGTGGACAGTTTTTTGGCCACAAGGTGGTCACTTTTGATTTTTTATAAAAATGTGTTTATACGCTATATTTATCAACATTTATCACTGTGAATGTGAATTTTATCAATTTATAAGTTTTATGATGAATAATAATGAAATAGAATTATTTTCAAAATTTTACTGTCTAATACATACACAAAAAATAATAATATTAATTTTCGAAAAATATTATTGAAACAGAAAAAAATTGAATTCTTTTATGAATTTTTTTAAAATTATATTAAAAGTAATTGAATTGTTTCGATGGATTTATTAAAGTTTTAGAAAATAATTTTTTTTTCGTGAAATTTTATTGAAATTATTGAATTTTTGCAAAGATAGTGGAATCGTTTCGAAGAATTTATTAAAATTTGTTGAAAATAATTGAATTTTTACAAAAAATTTTACTATTTATAAAACGATTTGATATTTTTGTTATAAAATTATTCAAAAATTTATATTTGAAAATCAAAAAAGTTTTTAATTTTTATAATTATAATAAATTGAATATCTCGTTTTACGCGTGAAAGAGCGTAATATTTTCTAGTTTATTCTATAAAAATCATTTGTATCTAAATAATTAAGTAAAACTGGATGAAAATAATTATTAACAGCATGTGATTGCTAACAATCACATGCTGTTAATAATGAGTCCGTAATGGTAATTTTTCCACTACTTTTCTCTTTAAATATTTAATAAATTGACCTAAAATTTTGTACAAAAGTCTAAAATACAGTAAAGAAGGGTAATGATGTGCAAACTTTTTAATATTTTTAAAATTAATTATTAAAAATTACTTTAAAATTATCAATTATTGTCACGGCCACTTCTAATAAATTTTTCGTTTTTACTGATTTCAAAGTGTTTTTTGTTAATTATTTTTTATTTATTAAAACTTTTGTACATCACTGGTCTTCTTTGTTATATTTTAGACTTTTATACAAAATTTCAGCTCAATTTATTAAATATTTAACGAAAAAAGTGGTCGAAAAAATTATCATTGAATTTCCAATAGTCACATGCTGTTAAGTAAAATAGAAATTAAAATTTGATATCAGTTTATTTATTTATTCAATACACGGTTTTACAACAATTTGCCCTTTATAAGTTTGGAAATAATTATTTTTGTATCAAGGGCGCAAAATAGGTGATTGCGATGATGGCGAGATGAAGGGACCGAGGGGACACAATTTCGCGCCCGAGGCGAAGCCGAGGTCCCGAAATCTCGCCGAAGTCGTAATCACCTTTGCGCCCATAATGCAAACATAATTTTTTGTCCAAACTGCAGGGAAAGTATGGCATTGAGGGCACGCACGATTAAACGCTCATTTTAGTTAAAAATTAAACTCTATATAAATGTTGACTCTTTGAAGTCTTGAAGTCTTGTATACATATGTCGTAGGCGAAAAGGAAAATCCGTCGTTTAGCTTAATGCCTAGGCTTTAAACTAACGCTCAAAGGGCGTTTATCAAGAATAAACATTGTAATGAAATTTCAATTAATAATATTATATTATAGGTATTTTTAATTAAAAATCGTTTTTAAATTTTTGTTTATGAATCTTTCTTTATCTTCTTTTTTGCTTTTAAATATTCTTAGTTGAAACTAAATTTTAAAAATATTATAGACAAATAATAGGTGTTCTTGCTTTAAATTAAAAATAACTTGCAGTTCACGATGCCACCAAAGTTTAACTTGCTGCAATAAATAAATTGTTATTTTTTTCCTTTCCAATTGACTTCAATAACTTACAATAATTTATTAAAATTTTGTGAAAAATATCTTTGTCTTTAATTTGAATTTTTCCTATAATAATAATAATAATATTATTATTATTATTATTATTATTATTATTATTATTATTATTATTATTATTATTATTATTATTATTATTTGATGATCCCAATATTTTCTACTACCCTATAAAATTGTTCTAAGGAAGTGAATTAATAACTCCATACACAAGAAAACCGGAAGTAATCCGATTTAAAAGAAAAATTTATGTTATTGGTGAAATTTAGCAAATCTGTTTCTATTTACCCCAACTGAGCCTAAACATAAATAAAAAAATTGATTAAAAATGAAATTTTCCTTTCACAGAATCCAAAATTGTTTAACAATTGTTCGTTCTATTTTGCGCTGACTTCAAATGATCTTTATCCAGTGGGACAAATGGAGCTGTCAAAGAAAAATCTGGTGCAACTTTGCAAAGAGGGTGGTGGATGTTCATTGACAAGGGAACCAAATCCAGAAGGCATATCGGATCAACGAATTCCTTTTCACGTTGTCGACAACGTTAATCATCCACTTCATAATTGTTCACACTACATTATTTATTCGCCTGGCAAAGATGAACCACGCGTAAAATATAATATGCCCCACATCAAGACACTGCCGCTTGTTTGGTTTATAGAATGTATCGAAAAATTCGCTCTCGTCGATCCAGCACTCTTCGGAATTGTATGAATTTGTTAAGTATAATATCAAATTATAAATTTTAATTAAGTCTTCCATTATTTGTATTTTCGTTCCAATCATGTATAAGTGTTCTTTGAAAATCATTAACTTAAAGTCGCAATTATTTATCGTTTTTCTTTATATATAAATGATTATTATTATTATTATTATTATTATTATTATTATTATTATTATATTAATATCATTATTATTAGTATTGTTATTATTATTATGATCTTAAATAGTTTACTAATATACTACAAATGCGCGCAAAACGCTGTGTTCCATTTATTATTGATAAGCAAATTAGGGTCATTTGGGGTAAATGTAAGCGGAATATCTATGTTTCACCAAAAACATTAGTTTTTTTTGTTAAAACGTAAAATGGATGAATTTTTTTTGCATGATCTTGTTACTTTACTTCCCTAGAAAAATTTTATGAAGTATAACAAAATATTGATGCACCTGAATCGCCTAAAACTGACTGTTTACATTTACCCCGAGATTTTAAAATTTTCCTAAAATTCGGTGTAGATGTAAACACCACTGTAGTTAAGCGAGGTTTAAGAAACAAGTTATTTCAAGTATACTACTGTTTTAAGAGATGGAAAAACTGAAAAAAATTCTTCGTAGATGTGTAGTAAATCAACCAGTTGACTGATAATGTATCATATAAAATAAACAATCAACCATTACAAAATTAGTAATGTAAAACTTGAATAACTTGAACAAATTTTAATAGACTTTCATTCAACTTGGTAAAAAGAAGTTTTTAAGGTTTCTGAATAAGAATCTAAAATTGAATTTCAAAATTTCAAAATGGTGGATCCAATATTGCGGTCAAACAAAAAATAATGTTGAAAATCGATCAAATTAAAAATTTTTTAAATGTCGGATCCAATATGGTGGATGAACCTAAACATATTTTACATTGCCGAAGTAATTAAATTGTGAAAAAAGCAAATTTATTCAATTATTTTATTTTAAAATGTTAACAATTGAGGGGCTGGATGCTATAATGTGTTACGCGCCATTTACTTAACATGGCGCGTAACACATTATAGCATCCAGCCCCTCAATTATTTATTAACTAAATTGACGAAAATCAAAAATCAAAGTCAATTTTTGTTAAAGCATTAATAAGGAAGAATGAAAAATTTTAGTTTGATTTTTTAATTTATTTTTATGCAAATGCGAGACAAAATACTGAAACAGTAAAATTTTGATTTTCAATCTTTTTTGCATTAAAAGATAACTTACACTAATGCATTGCCAATTGTCAAAATAAAATATTGGCAATACTCAGAACATCTTGTAAATTCATCTGAAACATCTACTCGTCGGGTAAAAAGTAAGAACATACTTATTCAGAAAAGAGTAAAAATAATGCCTATTCAAAATATAATGTAATACATATGAATTGGAAAATTAACCTTTTTTGCGTCAAATTTTAAATTGTACTTTTATTTAAATGTTTTATGAATAATTACTTTTATTTCGTTTCATTGAAAATACCTTTCTTATCATTTTGTTTTACTAATATGAAAAGTATTTTTGATAAAAAAATTTTATTCTCTTGATAATTTGAAATCTAAAAGAAAAAGGATCTTTTTGCCTCTTTTCTGAATAAGTATGATATTGCGCTAAGCCGACGTACTGTTTACATTTACCCCAAATGACCCAAATAAATTTCTTTATTTTCAAATATTATTTTCAATTTTTGAATAATTTCAGGTTTAAAATTTTAAAAAAATTCAATTGTTAATTTACGAAATAAGTATTATTCACTGTTTTCAAAAAAATTTAATAAAACTCTTCATATGAATTCAATTATTTTCAAGAATTTTCATTAAATTCTTTAAGATTTGAATTTTCAATACAATAATAAAAATAATAAAATAATAAAATTCTTCGTACTAATTCTAGTATCTATTATTATATTGATAATACAAGTTAGTTTTTAATATAAAATTAAATTATTATTTTATTACATTATATATTATCAATTATATTTAGTCATATTTTTTTAAACATTCGAGTCATTTTGAATACTCAATTAAATTTGAGCTTATAAGAAAATAAAAAATATCGAATTCCCCCTACATGTCTTACGTTAGTTAGTAAGTTGGTTATTTTAACACCTAACGATTTTCTACGATAAGTAAATCCCTTAAATTCGAAATTTTCTACTTATTAATATTTTTTTTAGTAATTTAAAAGCTCGAATCTAATCGAGTACTTGAAAAATTCGGGTACTCAAATCCAAGCAAGTACTTGAAATTATTCGAGCTTTTTATGAGGCTCGACTTGGCTCGAGCTAGAACTGATAGGCTGGCCTTGGCTCGGCTAGTTTCGAAAAATGAAAAGCTGGAAAATACTCGATCAAGCTTCGATCTTTTTACACACCTCTAACATATTTATTCATAATTTACTGATTTTCTTATTATGCTTGAAATCTTATTTAATTCCTTAATATTAGAAATTATGTATAAAAAATAATTTATATAATAAGTTATAAATTATTGCTTTACATACCTATAGAGAATATTTTTGAATAATTAAACAATTTTTCTTTATAAATTGTAAAAAGGAATGTTTGTAAATTAAATAAAAAATAAATAAATTTTGTAAATTATGTTTAGAGTTTTTATATAAATTAAATGTTATGAATTATGTTTGAAATTTGATTATAAATTATACTGTTTTGAAATTCCATTAAAAATATTAAATAATTTCTTTTATAGAATCATAAAGTTAATTTTTTTTGTTCCTTTTTTCAGGATGATTGGAAAAGAAATTGCGTGGGTTGGTTGCAACGTTAGAAGGCGCCTGTATTATTGCGTAAAGCATAATGAATCCCGAAAGAGAAGAAAATAAAAGAAAGAAAAAAAAATCTCGTATGGCCTCGTACGGTATCGCTCGCATTTACGGACAAACAAGTACCGCTAATCTCGTCGTACACCTTCTGAAAACATGAATGTCTTTGGAGTACGTCCCGTCAGGAAGGAAAAATGGGAAGAGGATTTCAACTTTCGGTAATGAGAAGAGGAATTCCAGAGAGGAAGTATGAATATTGAATTATTTAATTAAAATTAAATTATTTAAACTACGACTAGAATTTAGTGACAGTAAATTTTTACAACTAGCACTAAATTTATAGTGATATTTTCATAGGGTTGCCATGAAAAAATAAATTTTGTTTTTCCCTGTTTTCTAGACAAAACTATTAAAAAACATCAATAACTTTTTTTAAAAATAAGTATGTAATCATTATTATTTTTCCATAGGAAATAAAGATTTTAAAAAATTTTAAATTCAAACCTTTTGAAATTCAATAATACAATATAAGGATATAATTATAAAACATGAAGATATCGATCACTCTGAGTCTTCGACTAAAATCCTTTTTCAAATGAATAATTTTTGACTTTTTTATATTTTTTTTAATAATTAAATTCCTTCCAAGATTTTTCTAAAAATTTTTAAAAAATAATTGACTTCCCGTAAAATATATAATATAATATAAAATAAAATATGTCAAAATAATTTAAAAATTATAAAAATCTGCCCAAGAATTAAATTATTTTAAATAAATTTATTTTGATAGAATTATTTCTCGAAATATTCGATAATTTAGCATTTAATTTTTATACTGTTTCCGTAAAGAATTCATTTATTTAAAACAATTTTAATAAAACTCTTTAAAACAATTCAATTATTCAAAACAAATTTTTTTAAATTTTATAATTCAATTATTTTATTTTAAAATTTCATAGTTTACGAGACAAATTAAAGAGACACAAAAATTCAGAATTTTTTTATGAATTCTAAAAATTTAACTTCTTCTAGTACTCAATTCTATACTTTTCCTGACTTTTCCCTGACCTTTGGCAAATTCTGTTTCAATAATTGGTTAATTTTCGGTACATTATTAACTTTTATTTTTCTTTTTTTTAGTTTACTTAAACTCTTAATAAGTCTTTATTAGTTTTTCTTTATTATACAAATCGGTAATTGGTAAATTCATTTGGTAATTAAAAATTTTATTAATTTTTTTAAAAATAATTGAAATATTGACGAGATTTTTTATTAACAATAAAATCTATTATTATTGGCAAATAAAGAAACAATGATTCCAAATTGACTTCGACAATTTATTTATTGCTTCCTTAAAGAGTTAAAGAATAGTGTTTTATTATTTATTATATGTATTAAGAAATAATTTTGATAGCAGATACTAAAATATCATTGTCTGGGTTCTAGGTACATGTTCTTCGGCCCTGTTTTGTGAAAGAAATGAAAAAGAAGAAGAAGAAGAAGAAGAAGAAGAAGCAGCAGAAGAATATGAAGAGAGGATGAGAAGTCGAGTGCGGAGAGATACGACAGGCACGCACACCGGTATCCTCCCTCCTTCGCTCAATGTTAATCCCCTATATGTTGATACTCTTGTTTTTTCTCTTCCGCACGGGACCCGCACCCTGACCCACAAGTGTAGGACTAGTCAGTCAGGCGATGAAACCTCGTACGATTAGGATTGGCTAATTCGCGGCCAAGTGTGCGACACGTGCCTTTTGAGATTGTGTGTATATACCCGGTGCCATCAGCTGTTCCTGATCTCGAGACGTGCCTTTTTTTTGCAGTGAGAGAGAGAGAGACTCGGCGGAAAGATGCAATTCCACTCGAGAACGGGATGCATCGTCCTTATTTTGATCCTTGGAAATGTTTCTGGTCAAGATGACGATTCATTAGCCGGCAGCTTTTTGTCAGGTAATAACGCCGAAATTCATTGTTAAATTCGAATTTTTTTTCTTTTCTTCATTATATTTCTTCTTCTTTTTTAGTATAAAAGAATGGATTTTAGAATCGTTTCTTTCGAAAATCTTTTCTTCAATCGTGGAATTCTTTTCTTCGCAGTTATTCGACGTTCTTCGTGTTTCGTTAAAAATTTCATTCAAATCAAAAAATTGTTTCACTCGAAAGAAGATAAACGAAAATTATTTTCAGTGAATGATTATCACTTTTTGTACATTTAGAAATAACGAGGAATTTTGTTGTTCTATAAATATTTTTTTTTGTTCACTAAGAAAATTTTTTAACAATTTTTCTAAAATACAAAATTTTCTACAAACCTTTTTGGCCCGTTTATTAAGAAATAAATTTTTTCAAAACTAATTAATTTAGAAGGATTTTTTTTTAGATTGAAGATTGACTCGGAATTCCGAGTCAGAAATTCCTGACTCGGAATTGATCGTTGAATTCAATGTTTAATATTTAAAACAACCGAGCGATAATATCATATAATAAAAGTTTTTAAACTTTTGTAAACTTTTTTTTTAATTCGAAAGAATTTTCTTTTACATTGAAGAAAATTTTCTATTAAACATTTTTGACGATTGTTAAGAAATAAATTTCCCAAGAAGAAAATAAATAATGAAGACGATTTTTTTTTATTAGAGAAGAAATAATTTTGTTTCAAGAATTATTAATTTAGTGGATAAATGATTTTTTAGGTTTTGAATATTTTTTTTAAATTCTTTATATTAATTGTAATTTTTACTTTAGATTTAATTTAGCAAAAGCGTAGAAGTGTCATATTTTAGTAAATTCTTGTTAAATTAGGAATTTTGAGTGAATTCGCGAATATGAGGAAGGAAAATTTTACGTGAGTGAAGATTGAGTTAAGAGTTTAAACAGTAACGGAAAATTGAATTCGTAAGAAGAGAAATTTAAAATAAAAATATTTAATTTGACCCTCAACACCCCAAATGATGAAGGGAAGTCGAATAATATTTTTGAAAAGTAGAAATTCGCATGCGGCACAGTTATAGGTGGTTATCTCGAAGGATGCGACTGTCCCACTTAGGACATTAACGCTATGCGGATGATCGGCCTGTAAGAAGGCCGCTGGCCGGCTTAAAACTATACAACGGTATATCTAGACGAAGGAAACGCAACAGCAAAAGGAACGGAAATAACTAACATTTCATGAATATTTTCAGTTCTGACTAAATTTTCCTTTTTTTTCTTATTTACCTCGCGCGAGTGTTTCAATTTTCCCAAGTGTTTTTCTTTTTTTGATTTTTGAAGAAACAAAAGAAAATTAATCGATAACAAAATCGAAAGTAATTAATTTTATCTAATTATCGAATTAGTATTCGTTTCCTTTTTTAGAAATGTCAATTGTAAAGTTTTTGAGAAGTAAATAGTAAGTGATAAATATTTTGGAGGGTAACAAAAATATTTTGAAAAAGAAGAGTAGAAACAATTTTTTTGTCTTTTGTTTTCTTTTGCGGATTGTTAAAATTCCCGAATGTGACGCAGTGAAATTAACGAAAGTTGTGTAAAGTGCGAGAGTGTTTGTCCAGGTCATTCCTGATGCAAATCTCACACCTACGTCAAAGAATTTGCAAGAAGAATACGTCCTGTTCGGTTTCACTTTGGCAAAGGCATAACGGCCCAAACAAATATAACGGTAGTTAATGAGCCACACAGTTTTACTCGATGTTGTTGAATATTACACCTCATCTTCAATATATGACTAGATGATCTCTTTAAAAAAAAAAAACAAGAAAACAATACCAAAAATTCAAAGAAAAAAGATGGAAAATTTGATATTTAAAATTTTCACCAATTGGAAATAACATACTACGCTCTATTAATTTTATAAAAATAAATTAAAACGTCCTCCAAATATTATTTCTTTTATACATTTTCATCAGTTACAGTTAATTTTAATTTTTAACTATAATTTTTGTTCTAGAGTAAAGTTATAATCCACATTTATGGAATTTCAATTTTTATTTGAAACTACAAGTAATTATTAATATGGAAAAATTAAATTTTCAACTGTAACTTTCATTTATACATGTAATTTTAATTTATACTTGTAAAATTAATTTCTCAGAGAATTGTTTGAGATTAAATATGTCGGTTTTTCTTTTCAAGGGAAAATTTGGAACAATTGGATTTTAATTAATTTTGTTATTTTCTAATTTGTAGTTGACGATAAGGACATTCAACTTTTCGATATAAAAAAAGTTGTTTGAGTTGATAATCAGTCAACTTTTATAGACTATTTATTTGAGTGTCATATTATGTATGCAGGAATTTCTCTCAATCAACAGGCATTCACATAACTAGTATATACAGTTATACTCGTAATAGCTGATGTTATATTACACATTGGAAATATTGAACCTGACGTATTAACCGTTTCCGATAGGCATCTTCCCACAAAAATGAAATAAAAAATTCTTTAAATTATATAACACACGTAATTAACGATAACATTTATTTCATTATTCTTTACCACGGGCGATTTTCATTATTCTTCCAAATTATTCTTGTTATTATTATTATTATTATTATTATTATTATTATTATTTATATATTATTATAATATTATTAATTATTATTATTGCATTGTAAATTCAATTATTAATTGTTAATAAGTTATGTGATAATATTGGAAAAGAAACATTTAGAATTGAAACTATTTTCTGTAATTTTGTGCTAATATGAGAATTTTTTGTTTGTTTTAAGAGATAAAATTGTATATAACTTTTAATACTAATTTTCCTATTACTTCTTGTAATTTTTGTACCTTTTTATAATTTAGAATAGGAAAAAATTTAATTCTTGTATAGAATTTAATTTGAAAATTTAAAAAAATACTAATTTGTAATTATTTGTTACTAAATTTGTAATTGAAAATTTATGTTTTTGCTTCCTCATGAGGGAGCTTTGCATTCGTGAAGATTTTTAATTTTTCAAAAGAAGGTTATATGGACTCATTTTCATCTAGGATATATGTATATTAAATTCTAAGCAAATGTCCAGACGTATATGTGTGTATGTGTATGTCACAAAAAATTGTGTACAAATTATCTCAAACAAATTTTAATGGATTGTCCTGAAATTTTGAAGATTTATTGCAGTTATTAATACCCAAAATCTGACACAAGGATTTCCAAATATATCTACAAAATTTTTTTTATCCAATTTTTTCAAAATTTCAACGAAAAAAATTTGTTTATATTTTTTTAAATAACTTTTTGTATTTATCAATATTAACATTAATTCTGGTCAAAATTATATTCCTCTCATGAAAACGAATCGGTTGATGTATATATATATACATATAAAGTATACATTTCATCAAAATTTATAAAAGTAATCGCTATTTATAGTTTTGAAAAAATGTTAAAATTTTGTATTCCTTGAGATTGTTAAAATTTACTTTAAAATAATTACTATTCACTAAAATATTGAAAAATTGGTGAATATTATATTGGGGAAGGTAAATGTTCGTGTAATGAACAACCTTTTCCTCCTTACAAGGGAGCTTTGTATATAAAAATAAGAGTTTTGATAGTTAATAACTAAAAAAAACTATATTAATGGTGGAAGTTAACAATATAAAGAAAAACTAATTTTGTGTTATTTTTTCAGGTCTTTTGGATTCGATAACGAGCACAGCGAATAGTGCGGATTGTCCAGGATATTGTGTTCACGCCCTCGCAACTCTTATATGTTACGAAGTTCTAGAGGATGTACAATGTCCAACGTCGAGTATGAGATGTTGCATAGAAGCACCATTAAATAGTACAGATTTATCGGAAACGTCGAATGATATCAATGAAAATATAACGACTACTTTGGCGACAACGACAACAACTACTACAACAACGACAACCACTACAACAAAAGCTCCACCAACTACTGCAAAAATTACAACCAGTAAATCACCGACAACACAAAAGCCAACGACAACAACCTCTGTCACTACACTCTCGACAGTCACCAAACCACCACCACCATCGGTATTTATTATTCATTTTCAGGGTTGCTATAGAAATTTCATTTTCTTTTTCCTGATTTCCAGGTAAAATTTTTACTTCTTTCCTGACTCTAAAAAATATTCTGATTCACTCTCAAAATAATTAGATACTGAAAAAATGTTCTAATACATTTATTTACGAATTTCAAAAAATTGTAAAATTATTCAAAAACAGCAACAACTTTTAAATAAACATAATCATTATTATTTCATTATAGGAATTAAAACTTTCAAAAATTTCAAATTAAAACCTTTTTGAAATTTAAAAAATTAAAATAATAAAATTAAAGATGATAGCTAATGATAAAATCATTATTTTATTATTTTATAATGAAAAAATATTGTTATTGCAACTTCTTCCAAATTATTTTAATTTTAATTTAATTTATTTAATTTATTTTTAAATTAATTATTTTTGAAAAGATTTTTTGAAAGTTTTCAAATACGCTTGTTTGCAATATTCAATTTTATGAAATTTCGATTATTCGGAAATTCTTTAATTAAATGTATATTAGAAAATAGAAGCTTAAAATATTCAAATAAACTCTATTAAAAAAAGAAAAATTCACATTTTTAAAGATTTTAATTTAAAACTTTTTCAAAATTCAATTATTAATAAAAAAACCGCTATAAAACTTTTAATATTTAATTAACAATTCGCTAACTTGTGTGGCTTCTAAAACCAACTTGGAATAGATAGGTAACTTCCAAATTGTCTTTTAAATATAAATACATTGTACTTAGAGTGAACGAGTTGTGTTCTTAATTGGTTATAAAATTTTCTAAAATAATTCATCCATTATTTTCTAAAATTTGAATAAATCATTCGAAACAATTCAATAAATTTGTAAATAGTAAAATTCATCGTAATAAAATTATTCTTTACAAATCATTAAATTCTTCTCAGGAATTCATTGATTTTTATTACAATTTTATTAAATTTATTATTATATTATTATTAAATTTATTCAATAAATAATTAATTAAATTCAATAATCAAATATTTAATTATAATTATCAACCGACACGAGAAATCCTTTGTTTAATTCAATTATTTTGAATTTCCAGTTAAGATTATTAAAAAAACTACATTATTTTTTTAAAGAACTTTTAAAAATTCTTCAAACTAATACAGCGATTATTAATATAGATTATTTTTAATAATTAATTAAACATATATATATATTAAAAATGTAATTAATTTCAGAAGAATTTGGACTATTAAAATTTTATAAAAATCTGAATTCTTTAAAATTTCTAATGATATTCATACAAAATTAAAATTTTATAAAATTTAAAATTAAAATCTTTTCAAGTCCGACATCTATTTATGAAAATTGTGAACGCAACACTTAAAATTCAATAAATTTTGAAATATTTATCCAAAATTTAGAATTTTCTTGTGAATTCTAAAAATTAAATTTTTTCAAGTTCTTTTAATAAAAAAACCCTCACTTTTCACTGTATTCCCATTAATTCAAAACTAAAAAGTAATTGGGAAAAAAGTTAAAATTACCTGATATTTAAAAAAAATTCATACAGCTAGTGAAAAATATGTAACAATCAAATTTTGTATTTTTCAGAAAAGTAGAAACGCTACACATCAAGTAGAAACCGAAAGCGGTGAGTGAATGAAAATTTACCCAAGTTAAAAAATTATAGAAATATACAAAATATTACAGTCAACTCTGGATAATTAAACTTTCGATAAATTGAATTCGTCAATAATGTAATGAATTGAATTTGTTCTTTGGTGTCTTGGAAAAAATTAAATACTATAAACATTCTTTAATTAAAGTTCTCGATAATTTGGAAATTTTCCAAATCCTCAAATCAACCAATCATAAGCCGTCAAACTGACTTTAATCATTAATTAACTTTGAATTGAGATGGGTGGAACTAGCCTTAAATATTTTGTATATGAAATTGTAATTTTCACCCAGTTAACAGCAAGCATTTTATTTTTCAAGATTTGATATTGGTTTTAAGCAAAGAAATATTTAACTTTAAAATTTAATTTCCAGTCTTAGATGCCAGTTTCAGCTTCATCTTAATTTAACGAATTCTTCAAAATTTTAGTTCAAACTTGTACCGGAATTTGCATGGCGGAACGAATTGCGGATTATTGCGACGCAGTGTTAAATGTTGAGACACTCTGCAAATCGGGATATCGATGTTGTGTGTCGCGCGATGCATTTGGGGATTCACCGCCACCGGAATTGCTTGTGATTGATAGGACAAAATTAAATGGCACTCGTCCAGATGAAAAGTACGCGAGCACGACAAGAATGCCGGAGAAAATAGGATTAACAACACGACCACCTGCTGCAATTCGACCGATTACATTATCGTCACTGTTAACAACACCTGCAACAGGAGTGTCAACACCATTGCCAGAGAGACCGAAACCAGTGCTAGGTGAAAATTGTAAGGGCGAATGCGTTAATGGTCTATTCGCATTTCTCTGCGATAATATTGATACCGATGCCGATTGTCCTGGCGATGGATTTTGTTGTATCACAGAAGCTCCAGCGAAACCGGTAAAAAAAATATTTTCAACAATAATAATAATAATAATACAGTCAACTCTTGATAATGGAACTCGATATTTCCCTAAAATAAATAAAATTCTATATATTTATTTATTTACTAGTCCCTTGTAAAAATTTTGGTACCTAAAACATTAATTAAAGTCCTTCATATTTTGAAATTTTTCTATATTCCTTGATTTTTAATTTATCGAGAGTCGACTGTAGCAAATATTATTAAATATTATTATGTGAATTACAACATTTTTTATTTTTAACATGAAAACATCAATTTTTCAATAATTTCAGACTCAAAATTAACAAACATTCACTCATTAATTAATTTACAAATTATTTATTATAGTTCATTATTTTCAAAAATTTTAGTAAAATTCTTCGCAAGTTTACAATAAAATTATTATCATAAATAAAACTTTTTTTAAAAAATTCTAATGAAATTTATCGAAAGAATTCATTTATTATTTTCTAAAATTTTGATGAAATTCTTCATGAGAATTTAGTTATTTTTAACACAATTTTAATAAAATTGCAAATAAGGATTAAATTATTTTTAAAAATATTTTGAAATAATTCAAATATTTTGTGAAATTGAATTCTTTCATGATATTTTATAAAAAATAATTTAATTTTTACAAACAAATTTACTATTTATTAAGGACTATTTAGAAGAATTATATTAAAAGTCATGAAAATATAGACAATAATAATTAATTATATGTATTTAATAATTAATTTTTTAATTTTTATTATGAAATTATTCAAAAATGTATATTTGAAAATAAAAAATGTCGTAATTTTCCTCGTTCCTCGTGCTATTTCGCTGAATATTTGCTAGTACATAAAATAAAAAAATGTTCATAAGAAATATAAAATAATATGGATAAGAGAATTAAATATTAAATTTAGTTAATAAAAATAATTTTAAGAACGTGCATTTAAAGAATAACTTTACATATTTTTCTTATTAGGAACCAACGACAACTACTGAAAAACCAGTGACAAAACCAGCAGAAATGAAACTACCGTCGTGTCCTGGTTTTTGTATTTTACCAATTATGGCAGCATTTTGCGAACGACCGAATATCATTATCTCACGGACTTCAACATGTCCCGTTGGACAAATTTGTTGCGGAAGTACCAAGAGTTCCGTAAGTTGTTATACTTTCTCGAAATATGTTTTTTATTTTTAAAAAAAAGAGAAAATTGCCCCTGAAATGAAGAAATTTTATTAGTTTTTTAATTAATATTGCTTCAAATGAAAACTAATCAAAATAAATACGAAAATGCAGAAATAATTCTTCTTTTTTTTTTAAATACATATAGCTTTATTTTAATTTTAAATCAAATTTTCATTTTTCAAAATTAAAAAATAAATATTAAATTTTCTTTAAAAAAGAATATTTATGTTCTTGATTTATCTGATTTTTTGGAATTTAATATTTTAGACTCAGCGACCGAAACCAAAGCCAAAACCAACTCTACAAAGAACGGCGGTGACGACAGTCGCTCTACCTCCGGATCCACGACCAGAATGTCCTGGATCTTGTATCGTATCCTATTTATCATTCACATGTTTCAGTAAGTCATAATAAATTATTTTCTCTTTTTAGGTATTTAATCAGGATTGATACAAATACTTTCTTTTGTTGTTACCTGATTTCCGAACAGAATTTCGACTTTCTTCATGACCCTTCTAAAAAAAATACAGTTCTATTCTGAAGAAAAAAGATAATTTTCAAAAGCAAAAAAGTTTGATTTAAAAATTTAAGATTGTATACCTATCTTAAAAGTAGAATTAATTACTGTTGGCAACTTCCTATAATTATTTTTAAAAATTCCTGAAAAATTCAAATATTTTTCAAAGAAGTTTAGAAAAATTTCAATCATTTGAAAAAATCGGTTTCTTGAAAGTCAGGGAAAATAAAAATTCCGTCTGGAAATCAGGGAGAAAGAAAATAAAATTTTTATGTCAACCCTGTTCTAACAAATCAAATTTGAATATGTATTTAATTTTTTAATGTCAACACAATCTAATGTTTGGAAGTATAAAGTTCGAGAGTTTCAGTGTATTATTATTTTTATCATTTGAATTTGATTAGAATTTTTAAAATAATTATCAGGGTTATTTTATTTTTTTAAGTAATAATTAAATTTGCTTTCTTTAATTCGATTATAATATGATTTCTTTTTTTCTTAATAGGAAATGCAGAATTGACAAATATTTTCAAATGCAAGAAACCTGGTCATCAGTGTTGTGCGCAAAAGTCAATAATTCGAGAATTCACTGGTGTGAATTCAACAGAATCAACACTCGCTAATCGAAACGATACCTTCGTTACTATTCCACCTCGTTCGAATACACCGTATACACCTATTTCAACAATTATTTGTAAATATTCCTCATACACAGTCAACTCCCGATAAATTGAATCTCAATGGACAGAGAAATATTTTTAATTATCGTGGATTTAATTTATCGAATGTTTTAAGTATTTTTTTTAAAGTATCAAAAATTTTCCAAGGAACTAGAGAACAAATTCAATTTATCGAGGGTTGACTGTATTATATTTTCTATATATTCTATATTATTTAATCTTTTTTCTCTATTCTATATCATCAGTCACTCAAGATTCAAAAATTTTACAAATTTGAAAATGAAAATTCTAAATAAAGAATTTTTAATCCAAAATTCTAAATTGAATATCAAGGGATATAGAAAAATTCCAAATTGTCGAGGGTTTTTTATTTATCCAAGGGTCCGGAAAATAATTTCAATTTATACTTCATTTCGAAAGTTTCATTATCTAGAGTTGACTGAATAATTTAAAAATGAATTTCTTTTTCTTATCAAAATTTATTTGTTGTGTTAGATGAGACAACAACAGTTCCGCCACCGCCTCCAACTACCACGAAAAATCCCGTTTACAGTAAATACGTTTGCGGGGTGAAAGGAACTTCGCGAACGCCAGTGCAAGCGAGAGATTTTGAACGAGAAGCGCGAGTTGTGGGTGGCGATGATGCGGAGGCCAACGAATGGTGTTGGCAGGTCGCGTTAATCAATTCCCTCAATCAATATCTTTGTGGAGGCGCTCTCATTGGAACGCAATGGGTCCTAACCGCCGCACATTGTGTTACAAAGTATATTAATTTATTTAAATATTTTTATTCTAAATTTCTTTCAATTCTTTACTTTCTTTCAAATTCTTAAAAAAATTGGAGTAAATATATTTTTATTCATTGTCTGAATTTTATATTATTTTTTTTCTTATTTTCCAGTATCGTGCGATCGGGAGACGCGATCTATGTGAGAGTTGGCGATCACGATTTAACAAGAAAATACGGTAGTCCTGGTGCTCAAACATTGCGAGTGGCAACGACATACATTCATCATAATCACAATAGTCAAACGTTAGACAATGACATTGCTTTGCTAAAATTACACGGACAAGCGGAACTTAAAGATGGAGTTTGTCTGGTCTGTTTACCAGCGAGGGGTGTAAGTCACACGGCAGGAAAACGATGTACCGTTACCGGATACGGATACATGGGAGAAGGTTCGCATTTTCTATCAATCCTATTCATTAAAAAAAATTTTAATATCACTTCTGTTCCAATAAGTTCAAATTTTTACTAATTTAGAATTTATTCTTCACATATTTACACACAGAGCATGAGTTTTGTAGAAAGAAATATTTAGAAATTATAGGGATCACAATGGTTTTTTCATGTACAATATGTAAGAAAGAGGATTTTATTTTTTTAAAAGAGAAGTTTTTAAATTAAGTAGAAGTTACACTTGTACACGGAAAAGTTTTTTTTACCTGAAACAGCGATAAGTTTCACTAAAATAGCGAAAATATTTATTGAAATAACTTAAAATTTCATCCAATACAGTCAAATTTGTAGCTGCTTCGGGTAAAGATTTTATTCCGTGTATTATAACACGTAAAATATACTTTAAAGATTTTTTTATCTTCAGTTTTTGCTATTAAAAATCATTAATTCCATAGTAAATATTATAATATCGGTAGTAAATTTGAATGGAAATTAGTAAACTATACTTTGAATTTAATAAAATTTATTTTTAAATTAATGCAATTTGTCAAAAATTCTAAACAATTTGGACTTTTCTTAGAAAATAATTTATGTTTGTTATATCTTTTATGAACAAGTTTCTAAGTTTGAAGACTGAGAAATAATGTAAAAAGCTTTTTAAGATTTAAAATATTAAAATTTTTCCAAAGTTTGTGAAAAGTAAACATTTTAAAAACAATGAATGTTTTTTAGGAATTTATAATTTAGATATGTAAATAATTAAATTATATTTAAGATAATTTTAATAAAATTTCTCTAAGAGGTTCAATTATTTTTTAATACTAGCAAAGTTCTTCCTCGCGTGAATGATTTAAAGAATTATAATTATAGCAATCTGTCTACTTGCCTTCCATAGAAACAGTTTAATAGATATTTAATTTATATTGTTCCATGTTTATAATATAGTTATGATTTTTTAAAAAATCTCGGTATTTAATCTAAATTATAATTTCCTCGCTTCAGAAGCAATTTATTTCTTTATTTTAATGTTAGAAGCCATTTAAGAACAATTGCCAGAGAAAGTAAGGCGAGGAAAGCAGTGATTTTGAATTGTTTGTCACGAATTTTTCAGAAATGCTAAAATATAAAATAAATAATTATTGAAAAAAAATAAAAACCACTGCTTTCCCCGCCTTTGATCCTCTTGCAAATTTTTTTAATGACTTCTAACATTAAAATAAATAATTAGCAAACGATACAAATTGCTTCCGAGGTGTGGAAATTATAATTCAGTTTAAATACCGGAATTTATAGAAAGAAAATTATTTTTATGAAATTTAATTAATACTTAAAAAAATTAATTATTTACAAAAACTCTAATAAAATTGTTTAAAAGAATTAAATTTTTTACAAATAATTTAAAAATATTTTAATATTTCTATTTACCATTCAATTTATTTATAAATATTTTACGAGAATTCAATGATTATCAGTACATCAACGATTTAAATATTTCTGAAAATTATTTAATTATTGAATAGAAATAAATCTTGCCAAGAATGAAATTATTTTCAATACAATTTTAATTACATTTTCTGGAAAGAATTTAATTATTGAAAGAAATTTTGATAACATTCTTGAAACGATTTATAAATTATTTTCAAATTTTAAACTTCAAAAAGAAAAATTATTATTTAAAAAGTTAGAAATGAAAAAAGTAAGCAGCATCTAACTTCAAATAACTGTGAATAGATTACTGAAATACAACGATTTTTAATATTGATTTTACTAAAAAATAATTGAATTATTCTAGAAAATTTTATAAAATTTAGAAATATAATTGCTTTTTTCAAAGAATTTTATAAAAAAAAACTCAAAGTAATTAATTTTTTTTAGGAATTATATTTAAATTGTAATTAAATTTCTCGAATTGAAGATTATTATTTATTAAAATAATTGAATTCTGGGCTAGATTTTTATTATTTATGAAAATAATTGAATTCTTGTGAACAATTGCGTTCTTTATTAAAAAAATAGAATTCTTGCTAAGAGTTTTATTAAGATTGTCAAAATTTCCTGAATTGTTTGAAATAATGATATGAATGTTTTTGAGAACAATAAATAAATGATAATAATAATTACTTAATAACATAACTTTCTTTCTCAATTTTGAATCTGAAATCTTTGAAAAATTAAAGTTTCGCGCGCAATCGCGTTTAATTATGTGGATATTTTATTAATAAATTTAATTATCTTTTCAGCTGGACCAATTCCTCTGAAAGTTCGAGAGGCGGAGATACCAATTGTCAGCGATGCGGAGTGTATTAGAAAAGTGAACGCAGTTACAGAGAAAATTTTCATTCTACCAGCGAGTAGTTTCTGCGCCGGTGGAGAAGAGGGCAATGACGCTTGTCAAGTAAGCCAATAATTAATAATTATTCTCAATAAGTATATTTAAATACAAGACCTTCTCATTTTTTTAATGAAAAATGTGACAAGAATATTAAAAATTTACAAAAAGTGTGTTTTAATTAACGGAATAAATCTTTTAGGGCGATGGTGGTGGACCATTGGTATGTCAAGACGATGGATTTTACGAGTTGGCAGGTCTAGTGTCATGGGGCTTTGGTTGCGGTCGAATTGACGTCCCTGGTGTTTACGTGAAAGTATCAGCGTTTATTGGTTGGATAAATCAAATCATATCTGTAAATAATCTTTAGTTCTAATTAGTATTTTCATATATACGCTTATTTATTTGTATCATTGTCATCGGCGCATCTTGACGGTGGAAATCTTGATATAATAAGCAACGATGCACAGAATAAGCGAATTCTAAAGCCGAAATCGAGGGAAAAAAATTGACCTAGACTTTAGCGTCGCAACTGTGATATTTTTACTAATTTTGCAATGAAACAAATTTTTTTTGTTATTCTTTTTTTGCAGAATTAAAGAAAAACGTTAGGATGCGCCCAAGTTTCAAATTGAAACTCAGGTAAAGAGATTTTGTTAACATTGTGGAGGCACTTTTGAGCAAAATTAAGCACCTTCATTTATCGATTAATTTAAATTAATTATTTAATTAATAATTCAAAATTAATAATTTTACTTAATTGGTAATTATTTTCCAAATAGTTGAACAAAAGACTTATTTTTATTTATAAATATTGTAAGAAATTTTCCAAGTTTATCGCTTTTTACAGCCGCCAAATATTTTTCGTTACAATCATCAATTGAACATTTAATTACATATTACTTAAATTTAGTTTCGTAATATTTAAACGTTGAGTATAGTTTAAAAAAAGAATTAAAAAGTTTACAAAAGACTTAAAGTCTAGACCTGTAATTAAATGTTTAATTTTTCTTTTCATCGTTCTCTTTACTTCTCAATGAACAATTTCTAAAATTAATTGAGATTCATTCTTCACAATCATTTCAAAACTCATCATTGTAGACGTAAAAAATTACATTAAAAATCATTTTATAATAGAACACTTTGTAAATATATATAAAATATCAATTCTCGACATATATATTTTTTTATTTTTTTGACAAATTTAAAATGAAATTCAAAGATATTGTGTATTCTATCTTGCTTTGTATATTCATGCATTGTTATTAGTATTAAAATGAGATGTGTAAAATTTCTTTAGGATCTTTTTTTTAAGTATATATTTAAAAGAAAATTTAGATTTAAATAAAAAAAATTCCTACTGTTTTCTCTTTTATATTGTGACATTTTCTTATTTTTCATTCATGTACAAATAATTATAATAATTTTATTTAAAAAGAGAAAAAAAATAAAAAATAAGAAAAATTATCTACCTAAATAGAGTAATATTTGTATTTATAAAAAAATCTTAATTTAATGATAAAATCACAATATATATCATGGATATTATTGTCATATCAAATTTAATATCAAAAGTAACGTAGTAATTACGAAACAACTTTATAAGTTTCCATTTTTCTTTAAACATAAAATTTAGAAATATTTCTACAATTAACATTTTTTTTCTTTTTCTACCATTGTTATTATTATTTTTGGAAATATTTAGAATGTATCAAAAAATTAATTTTCTTTGCACTATATTTCAATATTATAAAAGTATATTATAAATTTTTTATTAATGTCTAAATTTAATGTCTTAGCTTTTTTAAAATGAAAAATTTAAAAATATAAAAAAAGATGAATATTTAATGTTTCTGGTATGGAAACAAATTTAAAATTTATATATAATTCCCCAGTACAATTTTAAAGAATGTTAATTTCATCTAATGAAAATACAAAAAAAGTAAAAATATTAACCTTCTTTTTATTCATGATGAAATTAGTTGCAACTTCCTAGAACTTTTCGACTGACACTTTTTAGTTTTGATAATCGTTTGATTTTTGTGTTGTTTGGTTTGATGAACTCCTCCTCGTCATTTTCTTTATCGTTTTGCTGAAAAAAACAATGCAAAAAATAATACATTTTTTTTTATTGTAGACGCAATCTAACAACAAAAATTTACTTCTATGTACTTCTTTTGTTTCATATAACATTAATTAATTTAATTAATTTTTGCTTTCTTATATTTGTGTAATAATTTAATTACTTACGGACTTTAAAATACGTTTGCAAGTAAAATAAAATTAAAAAACACAAAAAAGCAACAAAAATAGAATTTATTGATAAAATATATATATGAATAATTCAAAGAAACTTGTAGAAAATTATAAATTTTTTGGAATAAGTTATAAATGTACCTTTAATGGCAAATCTGATTCCGAATGTCTAATGAGTTCATTGCTGGGTCTCGCGATGATGGAGATATCAGAGGCCGAAGCGGCTTTTACCATTGGATAACCAACAGTGTTACCATTAAGAATTTGAAGTTTTGAAATTGAGATGCTGTTAGGCGTGGATGTTGTCTGAACGTTATTTCCAGTTGGTGACGCATTCACACCGATTATTGTCGAATCCTGATATAAGAAAATTAATATTTTTCTAAGGTTCTTTTTAATTATAAAATTATTAATTAATAATTTACAAAAATCTTGATCAATATTAATTAATCAATAATTTACATAAATCTTGATCAATATTAAACTATCATAAGAATTGAAAATAATTTAAAAATATGCTAGTTCATAAATAAATAAACTAAAAGCGATACTAAAAGTTAAGAAACTAATTCACAAATTCAATTTAAATTGAGTAATAAAAATAAATTTCCCAACCTCGTCTTCAGATTCACCAACACTTCGAGCACGTTCAATAAATCTTTTAACAATCCTTTCACGTGGAGAGGTTGCCACTAATTTTTGAGGATAGTGAAAATCTTTTCGAACAGGTGTAGATCCTAAAAAAGAGCGGAAAACAATTTTATATTAAGAAAAAACTACGAAAATTTGAAAAACTATAAAAAATTTTTTTTAAATAAAAATTAAAAAATTTAATTTTAAGTTCTGACAATGACATAAAAAGTTCTACAA
Source organism: Leptopilina myrica (nomen nudum) (assembly GCA_032872475.1). Taxonomy (NCBI): domain Eukaryota; kingdom Metazoa; phylum Arthropoda; class Insecta; order Hymenoptera; family Figitidae; genus Leptopilina; species Leptopilina myrica (nomen nudum). The sequence continues at coordinate 14,901,026 of CM065467.1, forward strand.
GTAATTCTTATGACGTTTTTCTCTAGGCCCAAAGTACAGCAAGTAACAAGATTTTAAAATTGTCAAATATGTTAAAATTTTTAAATTTAGAATTCTGAGAGTTCATATTAGAGTTCTGGAATCGCAATAATGAGGAATTACTTGTAGAACTCTTTGCAACTATGCCAGAACTCGCATAACTCTAAATTTTTTTAATTTGAACATTTCAAAAAAATTTCCAAATCCTGTAACTTTTTGAATTTTGAGTTCCTAGTAAAATGTCATTAGAATTACTTGTAGAACTGTGATTACTGATAACAGAACTCTGCTCAGAACTAAAAAAAGATTACATTTTCCCAAAAACAAATTTTTTTTGTGGTTTTTAAAGTTCTGTAGTTTTTTTCGATTTTAAGTTTTGAAGAAAAGGTTATTGGGATTATTTGCAGAAGTCTCATTACTGATACCATAACTCTGCTTAGAACTAAAAAAGAATGAATTTTTTGCAAAAATAGTACATTGTACAACTAGTGGCGAAAGTGTGATTTTTCGAGAGTGATTGCTGCTCTCGCTACGCTCGAGCCGCAAACTTCACTCTCGAAAAATCATTCTTTCACCACGAGTTGTGCACTACGTTTTCTCCAACACCTTGCGAGGAAAGGTTTCTTCGTGAGTTTCGTATAATTTTAATTTAACGTGTGCTTATGTTTAATATAATAAAAGACGAATGTTTTGTGTGGGGAAGAAGTTAGATACAGACATACAAAATAAATCTCGGTAAGAAAAAAAGAATAAGTTCATGATTTACTTTCGCCACGCCAAATTTACTTTCACCACGCTAAAAATTACTTTCGCCACGCCAAATTTTACTTTCGCCACGCTCTTCAGAGCAGTTGAGAAAAGTTCTGCTTTCGCCACACTTTTCTACCAAGAAAAGTACTCCTTTCAGAGCAAGTGTTGGAGAAAAGTTATTTTTAAAATTTTTTAAAGTTCTGTAATTTTTAGTATTTTTTATTTTAACAAAGGAAAATGAAATTATTCTAAAATCCAATTATTTTGAAGTTAATTTCAAGAAATTTTGGTTAATTAAAAATTTTCCAATTTAAATATTTGTTTAAAAATTTCGAAAATTACTATCTGGGTCATTCCAGCGAAAATCGTCTAGAGCTGGTTGCTCGATGATTTTAAAAAATGCTGTAATTAATATATAATATTCTGCAATACAATTAGATTATCCTTTGGCGGTTTTTAGCACCAAATATATTTTTCATTCTTTTAAATAATTTTTTTAAATTTCTAACTGGTCATGAAGTCTAACATAACCCACTTTTCGAAAACTCAGTATAAATAACTAAAAACAGATTAAAAATACTGCTTTTTATTTTATATATATATATATATACTGTTATTAAATACAGCTAAATAAACGAAAATTATTTAAAAATAACTCACCAGAACATTTAAAACAGTATTTTTTTGTACTTGCACAGTAGAATAAACATCATTTTCTTTTTCTTATATCTTCTGTGGAGAAAAAAGAATCTTCACGAAATCTTTTAAACTGGATTTGTTTTAAAATTATAAATTTCTTTTAATTGAATGAAAAATATATTTGGTGCTAAAAACCGCCAAAGAATAATCTAATTGTATTGCAGAATATTATATATTAATTACAGCATTTTATAAAATCATCGAGCAACCAGCTCTAGACGATTTTCGCTGGTATGACCCATCTAATAAATAACTAATTTTAGAAAAATTTGCATACAAAATTTTCAAATAACTAAGTTTTCTAAGATTTTTAAATTGTTAAAAATTCAAGTCATCAAAAATTTTAATTTAAATCCTTTCAAAATTTAATTACTTATTTCAAAAAATCTCTACTATAACTCCTTCAGTATTCAATGATTTTCCAGAATTTGGAATCCAAAATTTACTTTTTAATTAAATGTTTTTAATAATTTTGAGAAAGTTCTTTGGGAATTGTATTATTTAGAAAAAGGAACGTTTACTTAAAAAAGATACTTCAAAAATTTAATTGGTTTATATTAATTTAACGAAATTTTGATTAATAAAAGATGTTGCAATTAAATATACGTATGTTTAAAAATTTCAAAAAATACTAACAAATAACTAATTTTAGAAAAATTTGCATCAAAATTTTTCAAGGAACTAAATTATTAGAATTTTTAAGTACTATTATTAAAAATTTAAATCTTTAAAAATTTCAAATGAGATCCTTCGAATTTTAATTATTTTAAAAAATGTCTACTATAACTCTTTCGAAATTCAATTATTTTCCAGAATTTTTAACCTAAAATTCACATTTTAATTAAATGTTTTTAATACCTAATTTTGAGAAAATTCTTCGAAAATTTAGTTATTCAGAAAAAGAAACGTTTATTGTTCATCAAAAATTCAATTTTTTCATTTTAATTTTACGAAATTTTGAAAATTCTAATTTTTTACAATTGAATATAAATTCAAGAATTATAAAAACTTTCTAATAAATAAATAATTTTTAAACAATTGTAATTAAACTTTTTCAAAGAAATTCTGTGAAATTGTATTTTAAGAACTTTTAATTAACATTATTCAGATTTTTAATCTTCAAAAATTGCAATTTGAAAGCTTTTGAAATTTAATATTATTGTAATAATTGGTTCCAGAAATTTCTACTGCAACTCTTTAAAAATTCAATGTTTGATGTATAAAAGTTCAACTATAATTCTTCATGATTTTTTCAAAAGTTAATTTAAAAAACATTTTTACAAAATGTCATTTTTTGAAAATAGTTGAAAAAGTCATTATCCGAGGTCTGAAAATATTCGAAATTAATTTTTTATTTAACGAACCTGTTGGCACATCGCGACGAAGATCTTCCACGAGGAATTTGTCAATCTGGTGTTGAGTTGTTCGTAATTCGGTTGTTATTCCAATATTCCACTCGGTGAATTCCACACTCTGACTCTCCAATTTGCGACAGATTTCCGTTGAACTTGTTAATACTTTGTTCCGTTGATCTTCCATAAATTCGACATGATCGACACTTGCATCTGCGACAATCTTATGTAATTCCTAAAAAGAAAAAATTTATAGTTTATTAATAAATTTAACTATTAAATTGAAATCTCAATTTTAATCTTAATGAAAAAATAACTTACTTGTACAGATGATAAAATTGCACTTTTGTCTTTTGCCGTTTTTTGTTGTAATTCACCTGTACCATTAGTTACAGACTTTTGATATTCCCTTATTGTATTTCTGCTTTCATCTAAATCTAATTCAATGTTCTCCGTGAGTTGTTTGCTTTGTTCGATCGTTTTTTCAGCGATTCTCCAATTCTGAAATAAATATTTTTCGGTTTTATTTAATATTCGTCATAATATAATAAATAATCTATAAGAAATATTAGAATAAATGATAAAATCAATAATGCAAGAATTAAGAAAATAAATATAAATAACAATACTTCCTCTATATGAGGAAGTAAATGAAATAATACAATAACGTAAATAATATAATGAAAATATTTTTCATGAAACGAAGTTAAATAAATGAAAAAATTGAAGTGATTAATAGTAAAATTTTCATTACTCACTTGTTCAAACCCATTTGTCAACGATGTTTGAATACATTCAATATCTTTACTTGCTTTACTCTTGAAAAGTTGATCTCGCTCGATATTATTTTTACGTTTGCACGCATTGTGATTGCTTAAAGAGTAATATTTGTCATCTGCTTCTTGCAATAGGTGGAATGTTGCATTTTGATTTTCTTCATCACTTTTCTTAACGGATTGATACTGTTGCCATAAGTTCTCAAAAGCCTTTTCAAATGTTTTTCTATTTTGTTGAATGTTATTTTGCTTCTCCTGACAAGAATGTTTTATTGCTTTTAAATTATTTATTTCACTGGCAAGACGATCGTGTTCTTCAATAAGTTCATTTGAAACCTGACTCAACGTTTCATTCATGAATAATTTGTAATTTTCTAATTTCGATGTCATTTCTTTATTTAATGCACGTAAATTCTCGGTTATTTTGTTGTTCACGAGTTCACTCAATCCAGATACTAATTTTGATGAAATTTGATGAAGTCGATCACATTCTTTATCAACTATTCCCGACGTGCTTTGTAGTTGTAATATTATCCAATTGTAATAATAATCGTACTGAAAATTAATAATTTTTATTTATAAGTCAAAATTTATACTTTTATATAAAAAATAATAAAATAATAATTTTCAGAAATGCCCACAATTTTAAGTTTTTTTAAAAATGGAAAAATTGTCAAAATGGTTATTTCTGTCAAACTTCCAAGCCAAAAAACCTTAACGAATACCACAAAAACATAAAGTTAACCAACATTCAATTATAAAATCAATTGTTATTAGAAACTTCCTAAAAACAATTATTGCATAATTATGATGAATTTTGCATTATTTATGAAAATTAATTAAATTATTTCAGGAATTTAATAAAAATCGTACTGAAGATAATTAAATTTTTATCAACAAATCTTATTAAAATTTTTGAATAATAATTGATTTTTTCGGAGAAATTTTATAAAGATTCAATGTTCAACAATTGAATTTTTGGTTAAAATTTTACCATTCATAAAAATAATTGAATTCCTGTCAAAATTTTATTATTTATAAAAATAGTTCATTTTTAAGGAAGAATTTTATTAACATTTTTTTTAATAATTGAATTCTTTTGAGAAATTTTGTTTATTTATTTTTTCAATTACTTGAAAATATATTTATATTGTTGAGAATTATTTTTTTTTATTTATTTCAAGTATTAGCGTATCTAAAGTAGTGGAAGATTTCAATAAAAAAAGATCAATATTTTAGTAGATGAGTGCGCGAAGTCTGAAAAAGAAAGTAAATAAAACAATAGAAAAATACTCACAGATTCATTTACATCTTCTGTTAATTTACGATTAATATTGCCCTCTTGTTGCGTTAATTCCTTTGAAATGTGATTAATAGTTTTATCTATACTTCGATTGTAACCGGCTGTTTGTAAATTAACTTGATCCTTCATTGACAAGTGGCATTGTACCAATTCTTGGGCATGGAATGATAAGTCTTGTTCGATACGTTGAAATCGTTTTGAGATATTTTTGCGAAATTGTTGACCAAGATTTTCATTTTCTTCTTCAACTCGCCTATAAGAGGAGAAAAAACAATAGGTAATGAATGAAAAGTAAATACAATTTTTAAAAAAAATTTTGAAAGAGAAAAAAAAACTTACGTTTTTCGCATTATTTTATCGTGAAGTTTTTGAGTGTCAGTTGTTGCAGTTTCTGCAACTTCCAACAATATTTGCGCTTGTTTTGATAAAACTTTCTCCGTAGTGGCGTGTCTATCAACAAGATGCTTGTGTACATCTCGATCTAATTCAGTATCCTTCAAAACATTTCTCGTTGTATTTAAATCGTTTTTCGTACGATAGAGATCCTCTGTTTGCACTTTGTATTGTGACTGAAGCTCATCAAAGAGTTTCTAAAAGTACAGATAAATGAAATTAATAAAAATAAAATAAGACACAATTTTGAAGAAAAAAATAAAAATAGAAGAACATATACTTCTTTCGTTTGCATGGCTTCTTCGACTGCTTTTATATGATTAATTTTGTCCTCAATTTCCTTTCCTTGACACTCAATTTGTGTTTGCATTTCATTGAAATTTTCTTGTGCAAGGTAAACTCCGTTGCGTTCACGAGTCGCAGCTAAATCACGTCGTAAACGCTCAATTTCTTCAGTATATTCTTTGAGTAATGCCTTTTTCGAGAGTTTTTGATTGATTTCCGGTCGATTTGTGATATTTTTCGCACGATGAGCATAATCCAATGTTGACAATGTCTCGTCAAGATTAATACTTGCTGGCGAAACTGTCGCAATAATAGAAGTCTTTGTTCGTCCTCCTAACGACTCTTGCAATAAACGGGTCAATTTCGATTCTCTGGAAAGAAATATGGGAAAATCGTGAAATGAATAACCATAAACTCTTTAATTACAGATTAAATTAATACTATAAAATTGAAAGTTGTAGATTAAATTAAAACTACTAATTAAAAACTACAGACTAAATTAAACCTATCAATTAAAAATTAGAAATTAAATTAAAGTAAGGTAAAAATTAAATTTAAGTACCGATATGGAATGTGAGGAGCTCTTTCAACAAGAGCAGTGATAACTCTACCGAGAGTTAATAATGATTGATTTATATTGCCAGCTTCTCTTGCTCTTCGCTCAACTGCACCAGATCTTCCGATATTTTCACTTCCCGCAAGATCCACTAAATTCAATTTTCCCGTTTTCATTAATTCCTCACCGTCTACAGTATTTTCTTTTATATGCACAGTAATCGAAAATACGGTATGAGATCGGCTGGAAAAAAATATTATCCAATAAATTGCTAAATTCAAAAAAAAAAAAAAAAAAAAAAAACAATTGCAAAATTAGTATTGCACGTACCTCGATTGAGCATTCATTAATGTGGCTGCAGTTTGTCTCTTTTCTGAACCTTTCTCAAGAATTTTGTATACTTCGCTCTTATTGTGCACTGTCACTTCCTCTAATCCGTGAATAATTACTGCACCTTTTTTTGCCGCATCTTCGTATAATCTGTAATTTTTTAAATAAAATACAAAATTAAATTTTACTCGTAATTTTTCCTTTTTGATTTTTTATTATACTATTTTTCGATTATTTTGTTTATTCTTGTATTTATTGTATATTACTTTTCTTTTTCGATTATTTTTACCTGATTTTAGATGCATCATCATTTGGTGACAGAAGATCAAATAATTCCTCATTATATAATTCCAAAAAGCTAACACGTACTGAATATTCTTGAGCGTCGAGTGTACGAATTTCGTCAAATAAATGACTTAGGGCACGAGGAATTATACCAGCACTTGTGTCCTAATAACAATGAAAAGCGCATTATATTTTCAACGTTAAAATTTATTCTTTGTTTCGATTTAATAAGATAAATAAACGAATTAATTAATTAATTACATAAATATATATAATTATCATAATCTAGCGTACATTTATTTATTTACGATTCAGATTTTTACTGTGCGGTAAATTTAATAACAATGAAATAATTGTAAATAGAGTAACTTACACTTTGCCATTGCAAACCAGGATCATTACTATAGCCTTCCATTGTAAAAGTCTTTCCAGTACCTGTTTGTCCATAAGCAAATACTGTGCAATTGTATCCGGCCAATACTTCATCAAGTAAAGGATGTACAACGGCATTGTAAACATCAATCTGTAAATTTAATAAAAATATTTATATATATATTTCAAAATATTTTTCTCAGACAAAATTTAAAAAAAATACTTTTTCCCTTATTTTCATACGGAATTTTGTTTTATCCTAAAGAATATTCTAATTCATTCTTAAAATGATAATATATTTTTGAATTATTTAATATTCTTCATTATTGATTGAAATGTTTATAAACATTAAAAATAGTGCTTTTTAATTTACAATTTTATTTATAAAGGAAAAAATAAGATAATTGGTTTGTTATCAAAATAATAAGATTTTGATAATAATAATTTTAAAGTTCTTTTGAACAAAAGTATTCCCTGATTTTTCCTTGACTTGCGGCCACCCTAATAGGAGTTAAGATTTTCAATAATTTCAAACCATTTAAAAATCCAATAATACAAGCATTGGGTGCAAGAAGGGAGTATCACAAAAAACCTTAAGTTTTTAAACTTTAATAGCTCAAAAACTGTACATGCAAATTAAATATACTTTTTTTTTAATTAATTATTTTACTATTTAACTATCAAATTCAAGTGTAAAATAAGGGGAAAATTGTAATTAACTAATAAATAATAATGTTTTTCAAAACCAATTTATTTACCTAACGCCCTTCTTGCACCCAATGCTTTAATTTATCCAAAATTACTACAGTAAATTCTTTAACATTATTATCAAAACTTCAATTTAATTATTTAATCGAATTTTCAACCAATAAATTATTACCCAAATTAATTATTTTTAATAATTTTGTGAAAGTTGTTTAAGAATTTAATTATTTTGATAGATATTATTTTTATTCTTTTAATTTATTACAATTCTTTTTATTTTTAAATGAATTAAAGAAAGTAATTAATAAAAAAAAAATTAATTAAATAGTTTTTTTAAAAAAAACTTTTTTGATTGACAAATCAAAATTCGCAGCTTATTCTTTTTTCCTACTAAAAGAAAATTAAATAAATTTTGTTTTTTAAGAAAACAACCTACCATTTATATTTTTTATTCACATTTCTTAATGAAAATTTCAAGTTTTGGTTATGACTGAAGTAAAAAAATTTTAGAAATTCAATTTGTTATTTGTTAATTACAATTTTTAATTAATTAAAAATAAAACTGAAATTTTTTAAAGAGTTTTATTAAATAAAGGAATAAAATTAGATTTGTTATTCGCATTTTTTTTACAAAATTTTCGTTTTTTTGTAAGAAACTTCGCATAATTTATGGGGCAGAAGTTTGGGGCTGGTCAAGAAAGGATCATATTGAAAAAGTGCAAGGCAGATACATAAAGTCATGTTTGGGAGTAGCAAGGAACACACCTGATTATATTTGGAAGATGGAGTCGGGGAAGAGAAGCCTGGAGGTAGAAGTATTTAAAAGGGCGGGAGCTTTTTTGTTAAAAATTCAAAATATGGAGAAGGATAGGTGGCCACGAAAATGCTTAAGAGAAGAAATTAGGAGTCTCAAAAATGAAAATCCCACATCTTAGGGAAAAACATTGGAAAAAACGTTAAGCAAGTTAGGAGATGGAACAATACTAGATTTAATTTGGGAGGAGAAACCAAGAGTACAACTGGAGGAAAGGTTAAATCAATTGATAAGAATTGCAAAAGAGCAGGAAGGAATGGCACAAAGTAACGTGGTCTAGATTGAGAAGTGGAAATATAGCAAAGGAGGATAAAAAGGCTATGTTGACAATAACTGCAGAATTTGCAAAAGAGAAAAGGAGACACTGGAGCATGTGATAAGCCATGAGAAAATTATGAGCAAACTGTAGGAGGACGATAAAAAATGGTGGACCAACTGGCGTGCGGAATCAGGAAAAAACGGCTGGAGAAAAAGGCTTTTACAAATGTTGAACAAGAACATGAACTTTATATTCATATTTTGAGGAAATTAATAAATATTTTAACATAATCCTTTTTATTTCGTTCCCTAGGCATCATAAAGAATCATTTCTGAAAGAATCAATTTTTTCTAAAATTAGGCCGCAACGACTTTATTCGATATATAATGGTCTGATCCTTAAACAAAAATTTAGTTTGTGCATCCAATCTCCATTAATAAGAAAAGGGCAACATTTTTCTTATATTCATAGCTGTTTTAGCTTTAAATAGTGCAAATTATTTCTATATATTTTCCCTTTCTTACTAAAAAAATTATCATTCTGTAACAAAAATTGTGATTGACAAATGGAAATCATGAAAGTTTTTTTCATTTTTTCTTGCTTTAAAAGTTATTGGTCTGAAAAACTGACATTATGCAGGTTTATTATATTTTCTTCTAGAAAAAATGATATAATTTTGCATAAATAACATGTTCGCAATATATCAATTTTGTTGTTTTCCGTGTATGTGTAAACATAACATTTTCAGAAATATCTCGTGACTATGTAAATCATTATGAATGAAAAGAATTTTTCTTTAATTAAAGGTTTCACGTGTGGACATAAAATGAGAGGACTTTGATCTAGATTAAGAAACTCTGTTAATTTAAATCCTATATTTTTTGCATTTCAAAAATTAGAAAAAATCGTATTTTACCTATAACTTTTAAAAAATGTTTGAACTTCTATGAATGTTTTCGTCCAGGTTAGCAGATGATATTATCTTTTAAAAATTTAAATTTTTTAAAAATCATGTTTTTCCATATTTATGAAAAAACAATCATAAATTTCTATTATTATTATTATTATTATTATTATTATCTTTATAAGGAAACAAACTGTTCATGTAGTAAATACGAAGATAATGTCAAGAATATACAAGTCCCTCTTCCTGTGGGGAATTTTATCAATAATTCCTGAATCAGATTTAGAATTTCTCAACACGATTTTGTCATTCTTAAATCTGATTATATGTTTTTTATTTTATAAAAAAATGAAAATTTTGAATAAAGGTGATTTAAAAATCAACTTGTAAACTTTCAAATCATTAAAATTTCAATTAAGTATTTTCTCGAATTATTGAATTATTAACTATAATTCTTCTCCAAATTAAATATTTCTAATATTTTTTGAGAAAGTTTCTTAAGAATTCAATTATTCAATTATTATTATTATAATTTAACTAATATAAAAAAAATTGAATGAATATTTCTACAAGAAACTAACTTTTTTAAAATTCTGAATTAAAATTATTTAAAATTCCAATTTTTTAAATAATTTAAAAATTAAAATTCGTGGTGATTTCAATTTTTATAAAGTAACAATAACAAATTCAAAAACAAATATATTTTTTAAATATTTTCAACTTAAAAATTTAGAATTTTCTTATGAATTCTAGAAATTTAATATTTTTCCTGTACATTTAATGAAATTCAATGTAATGTAATTTATATAGAAAAAAACATACACAAAATTACATGTGAAATAGAAACAAAGAAAAATTACATATTCAACACAAAAAAGAAATGGAGCTCAAAAAATTGACAGAACCAAAAGAGATATTTGTGATTATCAAAAAAAGCTCTAAAGACAAGAATTTTCTCACCTGTTTTGAATGAGGTCCAAAAACTCTGTCGAAGGAGAATTTTTTTGATATTTTGTCATTTGGTCTCTCTCGTACAACAACATCTTTATTTGAAGGAACATCAACGACTAACGCTGATTTTTGTGTTTTCTCAGAATTATTTATTGGCCTGTGAACAAAATATATAAAGATTCATAACTGATATTAAAAAAAGGTTAAATTATCTACTACATTATTCGAAATATATAACGAAATACTTCACAATATTCGAAATAATTAACGAATAATTAATTGAATTAATTAAATAATTAATAAATAACCTAAAACAGTAAAAAGAATTGTCCACAAATTGAACGAAATTCAAGAAATAAACGTTTGTAAATAACTTATAAAAATTGAAACAAAGAATATAGTATTTTAGAGGTAAAAATAAGAAAATTTGACACTTATTATTATGTATATAGAGACGCTAGTGTTATGAACGTTACCTGACACGGACAAAAACCTGAATGTTCTGATTTTTGTCTTTTCTACTTGGACGTGTGTCATTCATTTTGAGTAATTTACTTGAAACACTTTAATTAGTTTATTCAGACACTTATCAATATACACTGAATTGATTTTTTAAACCAGCTATTTCTACAAAAATAGCACGCCTTATATCAACACATGAAAGAACGCACAACTTTTTACCTCCCAAATAAACCGTTGACCGTTTGAAAATAATTTAATTCACATTTCATCAGCCAGAGGCGCTATTTTTGTTACGAGGCTCGCTCGTTAACTTTCGATATACCGACTTACGAGTTATCGAAGCGCAAAATTATAAATATTACATTTCGTTAATAAACTTAATTATTTTAGAATTTTCTCACGACTTTAGACAAATGTTGACGAGACTAAACAAGAAAGTTTAACTATTGTAAAAAATAATACTTCACGCTTTAATAGTTTCTAAATTCTGAATATATATTTGAAAATAAACATTTCTTAGAAGCTTCCAGTGGTTTCTCTAATTTTTATTGGCTATGCTGATATGGAATATTAAAAAAATTTAAAGTTGTGGAATTTCTCTGTGGAAATAGCCAATAAATATTAGAGAAATTTTGAATTATACTCAAAAACGTAAAGGTATACAAGCACATTTAAACTTTCTTGTCTATATTGTGCTTCGTTAACTCGTAAGTCGATACATCGAAAGTTAACGAGCGAGTTGGTACCCGATCGTAACATTTTTGAATATCCCGTTTTCGAAAAAAGAAATTAGAACAATTTTTAAAAATTAATTTTTTATAAACAATAATAAATTATTTTTTTAGTGTTGAAAATAATTTATTAAACTATACTTGTTTATGAAAGATTTTAATTTACCTCCTGTATTAATTTTTTATATAAATTCACTAGCTGAGGAAAACGTTAAAAATATCGTCTGCTAGTAAGCGCCGCGCTGACGTAAACATTTGTTGTTGATCTTCCTTGTTATTTATTAAATTAATAGTAATATAGTGTTAAAATATATTGTTTATCATAATGACGGAAATAAATTGGTCTTGGCAGTATAGTTTTCCTCCCTTTTTCACGTAAGTTTGCATTGTTTCCTAAAAAATATTTCGTACGGAATTTGCTAACCTCAAAATGTCGAACTTTTCATTTATATTGTATTTTTTATTTATTATCTTATTAATTATTTATTATATTCGATATATTCAATAAAATATAAAACTAAATATTTTAGAGTTATGATTTCTTTAGTTAGAAACATTTTCTTAGGTTAAATAATTGCATTATTGTATTAATTTTTTTCCTCTGATTAAAAACAATGTAAATTCGTTTGTTTTTTTACAACAAATAATTGAGGGGCTGGATGCTATAATGTGTTACGCGCCATTCACTTAACATGGCGCGTAACACATTATAGCATCCAGCCCCTCAATTGAAGTCCTCCACGGAATAATGATCTATGGAACATGTTGACATAAATGCAATTGTAATGAAAATATGTGCACTATTAATGAATTTTGACCTAAATGAATGAAAACATGTAATTAAATAAATAGAGAATATAATTTATTGGTTTTCATTAGATATTGTGGTTGCAATAACGATTTATGTCAATTCAAACTTGAAAATTGTAATTTAAATGTGCCGTGGAGGTCTTCAATTGTAGATTAACTTCCTATTGGCATTATTTTATAATTTATTTTCCATTTATTGTTAATTAATTCACTGGGTTTAGAGCGTTTAAAAACATTTTTTTTCATTAAATTTCTAAAACTGTTACTCACCTGGATTTTTTTTAATAACAGACTTCAGCCTCATTCCGAGACGAGAGAAAAACAATTACTTGCGTGGAAGAATTTAGTTTTAGAATATTATAAAGTTACAAAACAAGCACTTGTAGATATTCGTGAAGTACAATCGAGTCCATTATTTAACAACACATCCATAAACAGTATCCTTTTTATATATATATATATATATATCATTAATTTAGAACTGAGAAATCGACAATATTAGCGAAAAATCTAACAATTAGTATAAAAAATATGCTAAACAAAATAGCAATTAATGAACAGGAATAAATTCTGTTAAATTTATTTTTCTTAACGATTATAATAGGAACATTACCTTCGGACGTGGTTCTTTTAATTTTAGAGGAATTAGCAAAATCAGGAAATGCCTGTTTTCTTGATAAAACGAAACAAAGATGGTTAGTTTATTGGCATACATTAGAAGAATGGGGAGAAATTGTTTATAATTGGGCTCAAGAAAATGGTTTTATTGGATCCGTTTGCACGTTGTTTGAATTGACACAAGGAGAAGACACTGCTGATCAAGGTAAACATTTTTATACAATCGAAATAATATTCATTTATTTTATTATTAATTATTTACTGAATAGTGATAATAATTAATAATATTTAATATAAATTATTATTTGTTTTTAAAAATTTTTTTCTTAATAATAAAATCTTTTTAATTTTAATTTCTTAATTTCAATTAACTTAATTTTCATTCGAGTGAATTTTCATTTTGTACTATTTTTATTTAGACAAATTTTTATTGAGTTGAATATTTATTTTCGAATATTTGCTATTTGAACTAAAAATCTAGTTTCAATAAAATTTCCATGTGATGCAATTCATCATTAATTGAACTTCTATTCAACAGTAATTTTAATTTAACATTAAAATGAAATTTTTCACAACTTTGATGTATTATTTCAGAATTTCATGGACTCGACACCGAAGTTTTAATCAGATCGTTAAAAAAGTTGGAAGTCTCCCAGAAAGCTGAATTAATTATGTTTGACGATAATCAGGGAGTGAAATTCTTTTAAAGTTTAATTTCAAATCCAAAATTTATTATAGCAATTATTTTATTTATTAAGATTTTTAAAATATATAACAAGAAATATTTATACTTATAAATATATATATATATATATATATATATATATATATATATATATATATATATATATACAATAAAATAATCTATAAGTTTCTCAAAAAGTGATTAATTTTAATAATTTCACTTTTAATTAATAATAATTAAGTAACAGTTAAGTTTTATAAAATACATTATTCATTCATTATAGTTTTTTTTTCAATAAACAAGGTTACACGCAGTGCATGATAATGTATTTTATCCAGAACCTTTAGAATACTCTTCGTACTGCTTGGAAATATTGCCGTCCCCCATTCCAGATGTGCTCTAATGAGATCCTTGTAGACTCTGAGCAGGATCTCCGGGTTAGTCCCACAAGACACCTTTGCCCTAGGTAACATCGCAAGGACAGCCTTAATAATGTTGTACTGCCTCCTCAATTTCGTTAAACCTACAATACAACAAAATATCATCGGCATATTGCAGAATCTTTACACCATCGGGGAGGGAATGCTGGTCACCACCAACCCTACCAAAAACAAGTTTCCTATCGGTGAGCATATGCGCAACAAAGTTGAAAATCCTTTCTGGCACCTTACAGGCGGCAAGGTTCTCCAAGACTCTGGCCGGAAATAAAGCATTAAATGCTTTATTTTATTTGCTTCCTTCTTTAGCAAATCCATTCATAGCATCAGTCACCAGAACCGATACCACTCTGGAATATTCTTTCTCCTTTTACCACTCTAGATATCAATTTTCCCAGTGCAATGGGATCATACCTGCCAACGCTTCATTCTCTATCAAATGATTCCAGGAGCACCAGAAATGGTGCTTCATTGAGATCATCATATTGAACAATTTATTGGCCCTCTTCTTCTCGTACCCATTACAGTGATGAATCTCGTGAGAAAGCATTGTTTATCTGTTGTCCCATGGTCTAGTACTCAAGTTGTGGTGAATTGTTCCCTTCTTCTTCCTCTCTCTCTCATCCCGATTTGTGATTTTAGATATCTGGTCAATCTGGTGCAGTGATTCAGCAGCAGTTTTTTTAATGAGTTTGTATGGGATCACCTAGTGTTTGGTTAAAATCTCTGTCTCACTTTCCTTTGCCATTATAGTTGCTATCTTTATTTTCCCGTTGAGATGTTTTTTTAATACGCTTTTTTGTTTGTCTATGTCTATAAGTCGGTGTTTTGGGATGAAAATTGGCAGTCGAAATGTCTCTCTTGATGCCCTGAGAATTCTTCATCATATCCTCAGTCCAGGTCCTGACTCTTCTCTCCTTCGCACCCAGTATGTTGTCCGCTAATTCACTAGTTACTGCTTTCAATCTTTCAGAAATTGACATTACAGTAGAACTGGAGAGAGCGGAATCCGGTCGAGAGCTAAAGTCTAGGGGGGGATTGTGTTTCCTGTCTCGGTAAAGGCTGATCCCTGCCTTTGGCAGAATATTTGATCCCCTTCCTACCCCATCTGTAAATTTATTATTATAATCCATGTTGAAATTATGATTAAATTGTTTATGCAGTGTATTTATTAATTTAAGGTTACTTAATTGATTGTGTCAATACCGTATCCCCAATTCCACAAGCCAAGTTTAACAAATGGAAAAAGCAAGGAAAAGTTTCATCAAGACCAATCTTATCCTTTTGTAGTGCCTTATAATGTTTCTATCTAAGAAACATGTTAGATTCAGTTACTTTGATATGCTCTTATGTTCCAGTATGATTCAAATATAGTGTTTGTTTCAATTTTAAAATTAAAATTAATTTCAGACTAAATTGCCTCAGGAATTAATTATCTATTTATTTATTAATCATTTTTTAATCACTTTTTGGGGCAACACAAACAAACCTGACAGACTTCGCGGGGACAAGATTTCTCAAATCAACTTTTCAATTTTATTCTCTACCTGTATGCAGTCCGAGTCTTGAAGTGACTCATGTACTATTATTTCCAAGCTTATTATATACAGTTAGATATTAATCACTTCAGCCTCAAATCCGAACCAAAGACAAAAAGCAAAATTCAATAAACAAAGCAACTCAGCCTCGAGTCCGTGCATCTCGAAAATTCAGGAAATAATTCAAGATTTAACAAAAGTACAAATAGTATGGGTTAAAACTAACTTTTAAAACTCATTAGAGAACAATTATATAGTTTCATATTTCAATATGAAAGAACTAAAGTAAATAAATTCATGAAATATTATATTAGTACAAGTATTTAGAAATAAAGGAAGGAAAAGAGTTTAAGGAAATAAATATAAACTTGTTTCAATCGTATTTTATACTGGTGAGCTTTATTTACTCACGTGACATTTAGTGTTCTTTACTTATCGAGAAGTTTTTCCTTCAGAATTTCTTTATCAAATGCAAGAAGAAATAATCCAATAATTGAGGGTCCCGATGAAATAACTCAACCGACGCTCGGAGACACGCGCCAATGCCAGTCGGGTAACAGTGAGCGCCTCTGGGCCTGTCACTGCTACCCGACTGGCATTGACTCGTGTTTCCGAGCGTCGGGCGAGTTATTTGATGGAGTTCAATCTTCCATATCCCTTTTAAGTAATTTGAATCATCTCATAATAATCTTCTTCTCATAACATCAGAATTGTTTGTTTCGAATATAATTAGTTGACATTTATTCAACTTAAGACCACAGTTAAGCGAAATTTTTGTTCATTTAAATTTCCCTTAATCACTTTCTCAAATAATTACATATCAGAATCACTATGATAACTGAAAAGGCGTAGACATACCATAGAACGCCTAATCAAAAATTCACAACGTCTGTACAATGTCTCCAGTAGTTAAACACGGAGTCCTCTTGGAAATAATTTCTAGGGTAGAATTACATTTTTAACACAGTCAATAGGTTTTTTCTCTTACGAAAAAATTTGATTCATCGATGATATTTTTTCGTTCTCTTGCTTTTTTGAAAGGTGTTGGGCAAATTTACATAAAGTAATGTTTCTTTTCTACTTTTCTTGACTTAAAAGTTGTTAAATATTTTCGGAATTTTTAATGTGTGGTAATTCTATATTATCTTCTTCATTATCGACCATTTCTTTGAGATCTTGTTTGCTCATTTTCTCGATGATGAGAGCTCCCAATGCATCGCACACGACATTAATGGTAGTTCGGAAGCGGTCCCTTTTTTAACAAAGTAATTATATTTTATTATCAGAGTTCAAATTAAATTACTTCATTTATTTCAATAGAATTCTGTGAAATTTAGAATTAAATTTTATTCTTACAGGAGCCAATCAACGGCGAGAATTAGGGTCACGTCATCAGCTGGTAATCCAACAGTGTCCAGGACCATGACCATTGTGACAAGACCGGCTTGAGGAATTCCTGCAGCTCCTATACTAGCGGCTGTGGCTGTTATACTGAATAATACAACAGGGTAATTAAAAACCAAAAAGAAAAATTGTTTTTCTGATAATTTAAAATAAAAATTGAATTCCAAATTTGCCAAGAAGGGACAATATTTTTTGTAAAAATTCTAACTAAATTCGAAAAATAATTTACCTAATGGCAACGACATTGCCAAATGAAAGACTCCTTTCACGAACTTGTGCGATAAAAATTGCGGCAACTGCCTCATAAAGAGCAGTGCCATCCATATTAATTGTCGCACCTATTGGAACCACAAATTTCGTTATTCGCGACTCAGCTCCCATCTTGTCTAAACATTGAAGAGTAATTGGTAATGTTGCTGAACTAAAATAATAAAAAACAATATTATTATTTTTCTTTAACAAATAATTTTACAATAATTTTTACCTCGATGCAGTTCCAAATGCAGTGACAATGACCTGTCCCATTTTTCGTAAATATCTAAATGGCAATTCACGGGTACAAACGAAAAATATAACGGACAATGTACCAAAACCGTGAATAGTTAATCCTAATAAAACGGTTACAAAATAAAGACCTAATTGACCGACTAATTGACTAATGTCATCAATTTCTATTAGTTTTGCTGTCACCAGGAACATTACTCCTACGGGAGACAGCCTGAAATTAAATAAAAGAAAATTAATAAATAACAATTATTAACTAATTATTATTATTTTCAAAAATTGAATACAATTCTTTATAAGAATGCAAATACTTCTCAATTTTAATTTCCTTTGAAACAATTCAATTGTTTTCAAGAATTTTATTAAAATTTTTGTCAAGAATTATTATTCTTAATTAATTTAATTTTGCCAAAATTCAATTGTTTTTAGTACAATTTTTATAAAATTCCTCTAAAGAACTTAAATTTTCTTTAAAGTAATTGAATTTGCATTTTTACAGGTTATATTATTTTGATAAATTATACAATTTTTTCAAACTATTCAATTATTTAAAGAAAAGTGTTTAGTTCTCAGGAAAATTCAATTTTTCTATAAATAATAAAATTCTTTAGAGAAATTGAGTAGAATTCAATTATTTATAACAATTTTAGTAAAATTTATTGTAAGAATTCAATTATTTTCAGAAATTGTAATACAATTTCTTAAGAAGACTTCAATTATTTTGAATACAATATTTTAAATAAACTCCTGGGATGAATTTTAATTTTTTTCAAAAAAATTTCATTATTTTTAAAAATGTTAATATAACTTTCGTCAAGAATTCAAATATTTTTATAAATACCTAGTGAAATTCTTCAGCGGAATTGAGTTATTTTCCATGCAATTTTTTGAAACAATTCAATTCTTTTATTCAATTTCTTTTTTAGTCAAGAATTCAATTTTTTAAAATGTAAGTTTAATAGAATTCTTGACAAAAAATTTTAATTTATTATTTTCAAAAATAATAAAATTCTTGAAATCAATACAATATTAGATTTAAAATTATGAAAACTGAATAAATTTTAAAAATTTTTCTTTAAAAAATATTTTTCCAAAATTTATTCGGAGATTAAATAAATTTGAATCTAAAAATCTGAAGTTGAAAAATTTTAAATTATTAGAACAAAAATGATATGAAATTTCTGAAAATTAATTTCTAAATTTTAAATAGAACCAGAAATAATAAAAATAATAACTTTAATAATATACCATTATAGCTGTATTTTGGTGTAATAAAAATTAGTTTTTCTATAATAATTTATAAATAAAAAACAGAAAATAATTAGGAAAAAAATGTCTTTTTACCAAATGACCCAATTTGTGATGACCATCATAGCTTCAGATAGAGCGTTAAAAAAATGCAACAACGGTTTACCCGGCTCACCCATTTTAGCGACAGTTATTCCAAAAATAATGCTAAAAATAACAAGACCCAAAGTATTTGCATTGGTCGAAACTCCAGTCGAAATGTCCCAATCATATAATGAAGTAACTGAAAATTTTAATCAATTCACCAACTTGATAATTATTTTCAATTTAAAATCTTACCATTTTTGCCTTCTGGATACTTCAATTCGGTTCTATCCTGGAAAAATAAAAGTTTGCTATTAATATCCATTTTCAATAATAAAAGAAAAATTCTTTTTCATTTTGCTTCTACTTACTTGTTGAATGCAGGCTTCTACCAAATTCGTTGGAAATATGTTTCTGCAAATAAAAATTTAAAAATTCTTTTTACTACTATTTTTTCTATTTTTATTTCATCTTTATTTTTATTTTGCTTTCATTCTACATTCTTTTATCTTATTTTACGTTTATTTAATTCAACTTTAATTTTATTTTTTTAATTCTATTTTATTCTTATTTTACTTAATTTTACTTTCTTTATTTTTATTTAATTTTTATTTGACTCGCCGCAAAGTATAACCACACATAAAATTCTGACGCCCATTCTATTAGCATGGCGGTCACAATTTTGATGTGTGGTTAATGGTTATACTTTCCAACGGTTTATATTTCGACGCCTCCCGTTCATATAATGCTTATAGAAAAATGAATGCAAGATCATTCCTATTCAATTTTTAGTGGAAGACAATTCTTATTAATGTTTCCGTGCAATAAAATGCTTATTCAAAACTAGCAAAACTAAATGCGCGCAAGCGCGCCTGAAATTTTCTTTTCCATTTTTACTTTCAAACTTTGCTCTACCAGATTTTATGAAAATTCTTAATTTCTTTAAAAATATAATTTTTCTTACGGTATTTCATCAAATGTAAATATTTAAACAACTTGTACAGTAAATTCAAAAATATTTCTAATAGCAACTTGAATTAAAATTCAAAATTTAATTCAATAAAAGTTGTCAAAATTTTCAATTGTTCCAATTTTTTAAAACTATTTTCAGAAATCAGAAGAAATTTAAAAAAATTTTAGTTTCATTTTTTCAAGAAACAAGAAACTTTTTGTTAAACAAAAATTTAAAAACTTATTCCAATATTTATTTTTTCTGAGGAATTAAAATTTCAAATAATTTCAATGAAAAACCTCATGAAATATAATTATTTCTAACATTTGCAACTGTAATTCATAATGTTATTAATAATTTTTTAAAATAAGATTTTTAAGAATTTTAAAATTTTGCTTCCCTTAAATTTTCAAGAAATTTAATTTAAAAACCTTTTAAAATTTAATTAATTACAAAAATTCCTGTTATGACGGTTTAAATATTTAATTATTTTTTAAAAAGTTAACTGAAATTTTTGTTAAATCAATTCCTATCAGAATTCAAGTACGAGAATTGAATTATTTAAATAGAATAATTTTTGTAAATTCATAAAATGATATAATTTCAAAAATATAATTCTGCCGTACAATGTAAGAAGACACATGAGCGCCAATGTCGCTTAGGTGTTTATTCTCATGTTTATACTATACGAATTTTGCCCTAAACGACATTGGCGCTTATGTGTCTTCTTACATTGGACGGCAGAATTATATTTCTAGACAATTTTTTAAAGGGAAAAAATAAAATTCTTTAAAATATAAAATTTTACAGAATTTCCAATTGTTTCAATTTGGTAAAATTATTATATAACTATTTCTATAAATATTGTATGAATGGGAGGCGTCGATTTATTTTATTAAATTAAAAATATTACCTTATTAAATCGAGAATTGTATCGACAGTAGTAACATTGTGTGAAACATCTAATTTCTTCGATTTGAAAAATTTACATTCATCATCAATTGTTAAAGAACTATTCAACAATCCCTCATTGGTACGAACGCATTTTGTGTGTTTAAAATCGCCTGGCCTTATTGTTAAGACCAGAATAATTCCCAAAATTACTGCAGTTACAGTTGTCGTACTGTAATAATAAACTGATCGCTTACCAATTTTTCCTAAAAATAGTTTTAAAAAATAAAGAAAATTTACATTTTTGCTACAGGGACTTTGTTTCCATTAAAATTATGTAATATACATCATAAATTTTTTTTCGAAACCATGCTTTGAATAAATAATGAAATGTTACTTCTTTTTTAAATTTCGAAATTAAATTTTTTTGTTTTGATGGTTTTCATAAAATTTCTTTTAAATTTCGAAATCAAATTTTTTCTCTTTTTTATGTTTTTTTTAAATTTTTTATTTCAGTTTTTTTTAAATTACAAAATTAAATTATTTTATATATTTGTATTGTTTTTTTTTTAATTTTCTATTTACATTTTTAAGGGCATTTGAACCATTATAACGTTACAGTTTGTTCAAAGTTTTCGTTCTAAAACTGTGACGTCACAATATTTTAAATTCCATCTGAAATAGATTTAAAAAAACGAGAAAAATAAATAAATAAATAAATAAAACTTTTCGATTACAGAAGAAAAATTTAGAAGCAGTAAAGGAACTTCCATCAAAGACTGGAAAAAAATATCTCATTTCCAATGCTGAGGCGTGAAGAAATTGTGTAATGAGTGATTTAAAAATGTTGTCACGTACCGGATAAACTGAGATCGAGATTACCAATGGCACTGATTATACTTGAGACTATGAGAGGAAGAATAAGGCCTTTCAACATTCGAAGAAACATATGACCGGGAAATTCGACGTACATTATCTCACGCGGTGACCATCCTTCCTTGCCACTTTTACGGAGTATCATACCAAGTATCACGCCAAAAACTACTCCAATAACTGTAAATAATGTCAATCCATGTTTGGAAAATCGTCTTTTCCAACTCGGTGGCAGGGCCATTTTTTATGGAAAACTCTTTTTCCCTGGAACAACAAAAGAGGCAGATTAGTTTTGCATTTTATTTTCATTAATTATTTCAATTATTTCATTTTTTTATGAAAATATCTTTTTCTCTGGAACAGAAAATGAGAGAAATTCTTGGAGAAATTAGTTTTCCATTTTATTTTTAATAATAATATCTATAATTTCAATTGTTTTTGTTTTGAAATTTCGATTTCAATTCAATTTCAACATTTTTCCTTATTCAATTTCACATTTCTTACAGATCCAATTTTCATTTCAAAAGTTTGACAATTAATTTGTAAATCAGCGTTAGTACAAAAATTTAATTTTGTTTTTATTTGATTTCCAGCCAAGAATTTCTCTTTTTTCTGATCATAAAGAATATTTTAATTTACTCTAAAAACGATTAAATAATCAAAAACTTCAAATAATGTTCTATAACATTTATCTACAAATTTCTTTAATTGTAAAATTATTCGAAAACATCAATAACTTATTTTTTAAATAAATATTTAAACGTTATTTTCTTCCATAGTAATTAAGATTTTCAAAATTTTCAAATTCAAAATTATTTTCCTCATTTCCATTCAATTATCATTTTTGAAAATTTTTAAATAAAATTCTCCTTTAAATAAATTATTTTGAGTAATTTTCGAAAAGGTTCTTTGCCAATTTTCGAATACAATTATTAACAATTCAATTTTACAAAATTTCGATAATTAGAAAATTTTCAAAATTAAATCTTTAATTAAATATAGTTTAGAAAATAAAATCTTCAAATAATTTCAATAAAAATTCAACTAAATATTTTCAAATACTTAAATCTACAAAATTGTTAATATGAAAAAATCATATTTTCAAAGATTTTGATTTGAAATCTTATCAAAATTCAAGTATTTCTAAAAATTCATTCTAGAATGCTTTTTAATATTCTATTATTATCCAAAATTTTAACTGAAATTCATTTTTATTAAATCAATTTTTATTAGAAAATTCTAAGAAAGTAATAAAATTTGTAAAAATACAAATCCAACTTTTTTGAAGAAACTTTAAGTTCGTACGAAGAATTAATTATAAAATTATACTGAAAATAATTGAATTCTTTGAAGAGTTTTAATAAAAATTTAAAATTAACTGCACTCTTTATTGAATTCATTTAAATTTGTATTAAAATTAATTTAAATTAAACTCACTATAGTAATAGTCGAATTTCTGTAAAAATTTTATTAAGCTAAAAATAGTAGTAAAAAATACCATAAAAAGAATATAATTTTTAAAAATACCTATTCAATTGTTTCAAAATAAATGAATTCTTCTAAAGTTCTATCAACAAAATTTGTTAAACATTTTAAAAACAATACAATTTCATCAAGAAATTTTATTCAAATTGTATTAAAAATAATTTAAATTGTCCGAAAAATTTTATTAACTTAAGAATATAATTAAATTGTTATGACGATTTTTATTTAATTTGTTTTCGAAAAATTGAATTCTTTTGGAAAATTTCATTAATATAGTAGATTTGGAAATAATTAAATTTCGATATATTCTTGAAATTAATAAAATAGGTATATCTACCTACGAAGAATTTAATTAAAATTTTTGAGAATAATGAATTTTCTTTCAAGACATTCAATTAAAAATGTATTAAAACTAAATATTAAATCCTAATAAACATATTATCTCCAATTTTTTAAAAATAATTAAAATTCTTTAAAAAATTATAATAACATTTTTAAAAATAATTGCACTTTCAAGACATTTATTTAAAATGAAAATTTATGAAAATAATTAAATATCTGAAAAGAGTTATATTAAATTTTTTAATAATAATTGAATTTCTGAGAAGATATTTATTTTTATAAAAATAATTGAATTCTTACGAAGAATTTTATAAAAAATCTTTAATTGGTTTTTTTCGAAAAATTGTATTTAAATTGTGTTTTAAATAATTGATTTTTAAGGGAATTTTTAGGGGAGAGTGGGGTAAACCGGACCCCCCTCAATATTTCCGAAATGGCGAAATTGTCAAAAGTGCTATTTAGAAATTTGAAACAACCATGTGTAATGTAAATCGCATTCAATTACTCATAATATTGGTTGAAATAAATAAAGATTTGAATTAAAACATTCATTATATTGTGAGGAGAACATATGTGGACGTCCACATGAAAAGGGCCCATTTTGTCGGTTCTAGTTTTCGAGTTATTTGCAATTTAATACTTTTTTGAGAAAAACCTTAATTTTTTTTATTTTTTATTATCAATCTACATGTTTTGACAAGTCAAATAATGAGGTTTTCATTAATTTATCGTTAATTTATGTTTTTCACTTTATTGGTTCTTTAGAAAAATAAAAGGGCCCATTTTGTCGGTCCTTTGCAAAAATATTCAGTATTTTTTAAATGGACGTTAAAAAAATTAAAACCTCTTGATTTGTCATCTTTAAAGTACCCTGAACTCAAAACAATTATTATCTGAATAACTTCCCAGAAGGACCAGAGATATTGATGTTAGAGTCGCCTTTTTAGAAAAGGGCCCATTTTGCCGGTTTTTCGTATTTTCAAAATTAAGGGGGGGGGGGTAGTTTTAAAAATTTGAAACCTATTGGTTTTTCATCTTTATGGTATCCTGGACTGACAACAATAATTATCTGAATAACTTCGCAGAAGAACCAGAGATATTGATGTTAGACTCTTTGATTACATAGTCGTAGAAGTGACAATGTCGATATTTCGGCAAATTATTCATAATGGAGACTTTTAAAAAATGTTAAATAATTTTAATTTTTATTCTTTACCTTCAAATGACACAATAAAATTGTTCCCAATCATAAACCTTGTAAAAAAATGGTTTATTAATAAGAAAATCGTCTTTTTTAGAAAAGGGCCCATTTTGTCGGTTTTATGTATTTTCAAAATTAAGGGGGGGGGTGGTTTTAAAAATTTGAAACCTATTGGTTTTTCATCTCTAAGGTGCCCTGGACTGAAAACAATTATTATCTGAATAACTTCCCAGAAGAACCAGAGATATCACAATTAATAGGTATCACAATCTTTAATTTCGTTTTTCTCGAAATGAGGTATTTGTCACTATAAACTTTGAAATTCTGTAACTCATCGAATTTTGGACCAAAAAAGTTGTATGACCACTCAAAATTTTCGTAATTTTGCAAGGAATTCGCCCATATAGATAAGTCCAATAGTGCCAAAATGGGCCCTTTTCATGTGGACGTCGACATATGTTCTTGATTCAAGAAAATATGGAATTCGACCAAAAAATTAATCAACTTGTAAGAAATGTAAAATGTATTCAGGGTGTCTACTATTTTCATTTAACTAAATCCCCGGTTTTCCCGGTTTTCTTTTCTCATAAAATTTAAATTTAAATTTGATTTGGAACATAAATAAATAATGATTTTAAATGAAAATTTGGAAAATAATTTCTTCAATTTTTTAAAAATAATCTTGTCTTTTTATAATTATAATTGGAAACTTTCTTTTTCAAGTCTATTACAATTCTTTTGATAATAATTTAATTTCTGCAAAGAATTTTACTATTTACAAAAATAATTGAAATCCTTCCAAAGAATGATATTATTTATAAAAATAATTTAATTCCTGTGAAGAATTTTATTATGATTTAAAAAAAAGCAGTGATAATTAATTATTTACTTAATCCGTAATAAACATTAAATTTGCTTTAGAAATTATAAATATAATTTATTTGAATATTCAGAAATTTGAAATTATAAAAATTTAAGAGAAGTTCAATAATTATATTAAACAATGAATTACGGTCACTAACTAAAAATTTGATGTGCATATTGTTTTTTTTAAATTAACTAATAGAAATTTTAATTATTAATCTTCGCACTAAGAAACATGAATTCATTTAAATGTGACTATAAAATCCAATTATAAATTAATTATTAAATTGAAATACATTGAAAATGTTATTTGTTAAAAAGTTTCTAAAGAAATTCTTTAACAAATTCAATTACATATTTTCAGTCGAATATCACAATATTTCTATTAACTCCATAATTTTTAAAAATTTATTTACATAATCTGTTTGAATTAGTGCCTGACTTTTACTATCAAATTAATTTCTTTTAACTAATTTAAAGTTAGAGAAGAGTATAAATATCTTTAAAAATTGAAATAAAAAGTAATTTTTTTGAAAACAAACTAAAATAATAAAACTTTTAAATTTTGGTAAAAAAATTCTCAATTTTGTATAAAAATCCCGGTTAATTCCCGGTTATTTCCCGGGTTTCCTGGTTAGTAGAATCAGATACTATTTAATTACGCTTCTGTAAAATTGCGATTTTACGAAAAAACGATTCTTTTACTTTTCTTTCGGCCAAGCTATCATTCTAACATTAATACATTCTACTAACATGATATTCTAGCAGGGTGGCCACTATTTTTAAATTTTTCGTCTCCCGGTTTTCTCCCGATCCTCCCGGTGAAAATGAGCTGTTTCTCCCGGTTTTTAATTATAATTTTACTGTGAGCAGAACATTACCTTTATGTAATATGTAGTTGTAAATGATATAAATTCGGCCAAAAACACTAAAAACAGGGCTCGGATCGTCTTAAAAACTAAAAAAAGTATCTTTAGTCGCATAAATTCACAACAAAAGTCACGAAAAGTCGCATAAAATTTCTGAAAAAGTCGAATAAAATTTAAGGAAAAAAACGCCGAAAAGGAAACACAAAATTGTAAAAAAATCACATTTCTCGCTAACACATATACTTTAACATCAAACAATCTGGAATAATATTTAATAAAATTTAATAAAATTAATGCATGGCAAAATTTTATTTAGGTATTTTTAACATTTTTTTTAATGCTGTTCAAAATTTCAATTATTTTTATAAATAATAAAATTCTTTTCCAAAATTCGATTATTTAAAAAAAATTCAATAAAATGCCTGTCATAATTTCAATTATCTTTATAAATAATAAAATTCTTCTCTGAAATTAATTTATTTTCAAAAATAATAAAATTCTTCGCAAAAATTCAATTACATTCAAAAATTTTATTTAAATTTCTCGTCAAAATGTTATAAATAATAAAATTCATCATGGAAATTCAATTATTTTCAAAAGTAATAAAATACTCCGCAGAATTTCAATTATTTTCAAATTTTTTTTAATTTCTCGTCAAATTACCATTATCTTCAAAAAATAAGAAATTTCATCATGGAAATTTAATTATTTTCAAAAGTTCAGATAACATACTTCGCAGAAATTCAATTATTTTCAAAACTTTTTTTAAATTTTCAAAATTTCAATTATCTTTGTAAATATCAAAATTCATTTACTTTTATCAGAAAATTTTATTGAGTAAAACTTTTTCCTTTAACTTTAATTTTCTGAAATCTTTAAATGTAAAATTTTAGTCCCGGTTTTTTCTCGATTAAAATTTCTGTCCCGGCTTTTTCCCGGTTTTCTCCCGATTGATTTTTCTCCCGGGTTTTTCCCGGTTCTCCCGGTTCTCCCGGTTGGGTGGCCACCCTGTCTAGGTAATTAAATTCTATTAAATAACATTTCTAAGAAGTCTGGTTTAGGGTCTTTTCATGCGCCTCTTTTTTCTCCTTAAATTGTTGTCTATTTTGACAAGGTTAAAAGAAAAACATTGATTACAGTTGATTACTGTCAATTGTTTTTCATGTGTAATAAAAAAATGCATTATGTTCCCACCGATATAGAATTATAATGCTGTATGTCATTCACATACATCATTGTGTTACAAAATAACATTTTAAAATTTGTAAAAAAAATGGGTATAAAAGGAAGATATTCATAAAAATACAACTGCAAATGATGCAGAAACAAGTGTAGAAACTAATTTTCATGAAAACTCATTTTCTACAAATTGGCGCTTAATGCCTTGTGTTAGCGCACTCTTCAATAATTGTATTGAACATATTTTTCTGAAGGAGGTTTAGTGGAAAGAAATTCTAGAGTTTTTGTTATCAAATAAATTAAATGTATGATTCAATTAAACTGATTAAGTGAATAATTAAACGTTCGAACTTATCAAAGAAGTGCAACTAATTTGAGAAGTCAGTTTGTTGTCGTTACGGGAATATTTTATCAATTTAATGCGACAGGAGTAAAGTTGCTCAAAGTCAATGTATAATAATAATCTATACTTTATTTCTCTTTTCTAGTTTAAATTAAAAAAGAGTTAGTTACTATCATATTTATTAACTGATTATTTAATTAATTAGCTAAGCGAATTGAATTAATTAAAATTTAATTAACTGTATAATTACTTAATTCATTGATATATTAATTATTTATTTAAAATTGAAACAGTTAAATTCTTTGAATTGGAATTTACAAAAATTTATCGAAAAAGAAAACAATCAAAATTTGCTTAAATCTGCATACATGTGAGTAATAATTAGTTTGAGGCGGTTTCCAAAGGAAATTCTAATTATCACTCGCATTACACAATATAAGAAAAGTAAATTCATCTCTCTTATCTCATTATTAAGTCAACTGTACTTGTTTATGTTCTTTTAATATTTAAATTAATATTTTTTTCATTCAACAAAATTTGTCAGTCCTTTGCTTGCATATTTTATAAGTAAACAGATTTAGAAAATCCGTTTGATTTAGATAAGCCATAAAAGTTAGAGGAAAAAAAACCTTTACTTTTTATATTTTTTATAACTAATAAAAATAATAATAAAATATTACCCTACGGAGGAAAAAAAATATTTATCTTTTGCTTAATACAATGGATAATAACCGGAAATTTATTTACCTTATAGATAAAAAAATTTCTGAATGAATATAGCTGTTTAAAAGATTTATTATTTTTAATAAAATTATTTTATAATATTCAATTTTTAGTTTTCTGTCATTCAAATTTGAATTTTATATTTATATATAGTAAACAAAAGAAGAAGAAGATGAAGAAGAAATATTTATTTATAGAAAACTGTTAAATTTTGAATAAAAGTTAAATTATTCTACTAGATAATGGAAAATAAAATTACCTGCGATGAAAATAATTTTGTTTAAAATGTTTTCAAAAACACTGGAATAAATTTTGTCCTTTTTCCTCAAAACCACATGCAGACTTTGAGAAATTATCTGCAACAATAAATTTCACATTTTAAGCAGAATATACGAAAACAAATAAATTTCAAAGTTCAATTATTATTTTAGATAAAATAAATGAGTAATAAAAATCGAAGTAAATAAAAAACAAGTAGATATAAAATTTAAAACAAAATTTTTTGATTAGTAAAATCAAATATTTGAAGTTTTGAATTAAAAAGTAAAAATTTTAATAAAATTTAAATTAAAAATTAAATAAATAAAAAGTAACTATAGGTAGGCATAAAATACTCAAAATACATTCAAAAATTTAATTATTTACAAATGTCGTTACGCAATAAAGATAAAGATATTAATTCGAGGAAAATGTAAATTATAGATATTTTCATCTGATAAGAATATTTTACTTGAAATTGTGTTTTGCATTTTAAAAAAACGTAAATATTTACAAAAAAAATCAAGGGTAAAAATAAAAATTGAAAAATACAATTGATTACAAATGGAAAATATTAATTACCGTAGTAATTTCTTAGCAATCCAATATTTCATTTATAATTAATAATTTTACTTTTCAGTGAAATTGCTATTCCTCTTGATTCTCTAGCACATGTGTCTGTGTGATAAAAAGCACAGAAAAAAAAGAATTGCGATATTTTCTTCGGCACTTAATGTAACGGAGAATTGTGGAGTTCACTCGGACGCGACAGTTCCCGTCTGACTGGTCATATTATGTGGGGTCCTTTACTTCATGCTCAATTCGAAAGAGTCGAAGAGATTACTTTTCATCACTCTGCACTTGTTTTTTTATTCCTCTTATTTACTGTTCCTTTTTCTCTCCTCTTTCTCCACTCTTTTTTACAGTCATTTGTGTAAACATATGCTTATCGAAAAAAACACAAACGACGTTCAATAATATTACATCAGTGTAGGTACTTTTCAAATTAGAATAATCAGACTTTCAATAAAACTCTATATACCGGAGATTACGCGGCGTTCGCCAAAAGGAGAAAAAAAAGAACAACTGAGGAAAAAAAGAAAGGAAAGTATATTGAGACACTGCATAACTCCGCACTTAATGCATTGAACTTGTAAATTAGACAAGAGAAGTCATTGTTCTTCTTGTTTTTTTTCTCCTTCTTTTTTTTCCAAGATTTTACTATTAGTCCATCGATGATAAGCGAAGGATCCGTTTGAATATCTTCCTGAAACTGGAAATATAAAATTCATTTTTTTGAAATAAACATCTAGTGACCTTATTTGAAAGGGTTTTTTATCTTTGTTTTATCATTTTTTTATTACAATATCTCCAGACTATTAAAAACTGAATTGATTAATTTTTCCCTAAAATAAATATTTTATTTATATATTTATTATTTCGGTTCTGACTTTTTAAAATAATTGCTTTTTTTAATATTATATCTTTTTTAGATAAAAAAGGGAAAAAGAAAAAAAATTATATGGGGAAAGAATTAAGAAACCAAAAAAGGAAAAATGTAAGTAAAAAGAGAAATAACATTAAAAAATGGAAAAATTCAGAAAATAAAAAAGGAAAGAACTAAAAAGGAGACAATAAATATAATTAGTAAATAATAATTGATAAAAAAAGAGAAAAATAAGAAAAAAAAACGGAAAAGGGAAAACGAGTAAAGTAATAAATAATAATTGATAAAAAAGGGAAAAAAGAAAAAAAATGAAAAGAAAAAAAATTAATTATTATTATTAATATTTAAATTATTTAATATTTCGGTTCTATTAATTAAAATAAAAATATCCCTTTTTTCCTCAATACTTATTACAAAATTACTATATAAAATTATTGAAAATAAATACCTTCTATAAAACTGAAAAAATTGACAACATAATGTTCGACACCTCTCCGATTCAGGAAAATTTCTTAATTCTGAAAAATAAACTCACCAAAAAAAATTGGTACAGTCAAGAAAATATCATAAAACAAAAAATATATTTTTCTCATTTTTAAAATAATTGTTCTTGAAATAATTGCGATAATTATACAAACAATAATTATGTTTACGAATACAAGAAAAAAATATTTTTGCAAATTATTTCGACAAAATAAAAGGACACGTGTGTGTGACAATGGGTTCATTATAAAGCAGAAAATTATTTTATGAATAACAGTAAAAAAAGGAGAAAAAAATTGTAGGAGGTCTCACGCTTAATCAACATGTTAATTTGTGTATAAAATAGAATGACTGAATAAAACTCGCAATATCCTGACTAATCCAGTAAATATTACGCATTTAGTAAAGTGAATCTGCTTTAATTAAATAGGGGCCGGGCGTTGGAATTTTTTTTTGTAATTAATCTTTACTTTCTGTATTTCTTGAAAAAAATAAAATTTTTCACCAAAAAAAAAATATACTCCAGTCTACACATTTGTATAAAATATTCGTAATAAGAATTCTATAAAGTGCTAGGAACTTATAAATGAATATTAAAAATAGAGCTAGAGTGAAGAGTGAAATTAAGATTAGGTAAAGAAAAATTAATTTTTCAAATTAAAAACAGAATGACGAGTAGATATTTTTATAATTACTCACGACAGAATTTAGATCAAATTAACAAAGAAATTAACGAATTAAAAGAGACACTTAATTTAAAATGAAATGAAATTAAATAAGTATGCAAAATCCGCCCAAATTCCAAAAGAATTACAATTTTGTTTGTTAAAAACAAATTTTTTTAAACCTTTTTAGAATTTTTTTGTAAAAACATTTTTGCGACAGTGAATTTTTTTTTATAGTTTTAATAATTTCCGTTTGGTTTTTTATCTCAATAAATAAAAAACATTTTTTTTTAAATTAATTATAAAAATTTAATTATTTTTTTAAAAAGTTTTTATTACTTCCTTTTGCTTTTATCTCTCGTGAATGAAAAATATTTTTAAAAAATTTCAACTCTTTAATACGTAACACGCATTTGTCACGTTGACAGTACAAGGTCAGCAATGGAAATTCCCAAGGTATTCCAGTGAATGGGCCCTCAAAAACATGTATAAAAAGTAAAGAAGCCTTTTTCAAGTGGGCGGATCTGAAATTTCAAACGCAGATACAAACGTCTTACGCATTTCTAATTTCTATTGGAAATTTTTACGAAAATAATTTTGCGAATTAAAAAGAAACATCAATTTTAGCACTTTAATTTATTATCAATGACAAAGCAATAAATAAATATAATATTTATCAATATTCATTTTAGGATTTAATTTAAAAATGAATTTTGCAAAATTCATTTTTTGCAATTTAATTTATTTTAGTTTCTATTATTAGTATTCGAAATTAATAAAAATTAACAATGAATTATAAAAACGAACATATTTTATTTTACGATGCTTTTTAAAATACATATCATCTTTTTTAGGTAGAAATAACAGAAATCATTTCAATTTGATGAGATGAACTCTTGATTACTGGACATTCGATGCTTAGAAAATAATTTAAGTTTTTTTTCTTTTCTTTCCATTGTTTTTTGTTATAAAGAGTCTTATATGTTAGTGGAACTGATTTTAAAGAATTGAAAAAAGTATAGGTAGACGCAGACCTAGTGAAACTTAATAATATTTTCGATGATAGCATTAAATAGATTTTTGTATTTTTTCCATTTTTTTTTAATAATAATTATTTATAGATCTTCGAATTAGGCATAAACGCCTCGTGTCGAGTGCAATATTAATAATTGCAACCGATCATGTTTTACACGACTTTTGACGAGAGAAAAAAAATATAACAGACATTTCTTTAATATATATATATATAGTAGAAAAAAATCGTTTAATACTGAAACCTTGAAGGTCTGACACAAAAATATTCGTAGTTAAGTTTTTGTCTGTTTTTCTTTTTCATTATTTTTTTTCCTACATAAATTTTTCATAATTATCCTTCGAGTGTTATTACAATCCAAAAATTATCTATTAACATATTTACAGACTCTCAGTTCACATGCTATAAATGACATGTCGAAATAAGACGTTAAAAGAACTCAGCTAACAAATTGTTCTCAAGTTATTTATGAACATATTTGCATATATATATATATATTTTTTTTCTTTAATTTTCTATATTGTCAGAATCTAAACAATATTTTTATTTTTTTTTCTTTACTTATTTTAGAACAAAAAATCAATTTTCTCAATTTCATTTTATTAAATTATTGTTTAGCAGTTTTTAGCTGATTGTGCTAATAGTCAATAGAAAAATAATAATAATAATTTGTACATTACCATTTTTAGCTGAGTTCTTCTAAGATTAATATCGTAACTTAAAACGTCACTTGGCGAGAGAGAAAAATCATCCTTTAAATACATATTATTTCTCAGGTGGCGGAGATGTGATTTTCCTTTTGAATAGAAGAATATGAGGTTCTGAAACAAATATTTTTATTGAGTACTATGGATACTTTAATTAATGAATTAAATTAATTTAGATTAAGTAATTGAAATAATTGAAGTAGAGAAATTAAGTCACTTTCAGTGAAGAAATTAAATCAATTTAAATAAATTACTTAAATAATTATTTAGCAAATAGATTAATATTAATACTTATTAATAGTATAAGTAATTAAAGTACAAAAGGATTTAAAATTTAAATTATAGAAAATATAATCACTGATGAAAAGAAGTTTATAATTAAATTACTATTTAACAATAGAAAACAATATATAAAATTACCTGGATCGTGAGTCATATAATGTACCCAACCCTGACTTTGTTGTACCCCAATGTTTCTCCATTCTTTTTCACTTAATAAGTGACCCCTTGGCACCAGTTTTACTAATTCTTTTGGTAACGCCACATGTCTGAAAATATATATTAATGTAAATAGAAATAGAAATTTTAACATTTTCTTCAAATACAATACAAGGTAAAAATAACAAAAGATTACAATTTAAATCAACGTTTAATATATAAACAAATAAAAATAATTAATTCTGAATTTTCAATCCTAATTAAATAAATAATTTTAAATCAAACAAATTGTACTACAAACTCGTTATTATTTAAAATATTTAAATATACAGAAACGACAGAAACTTTACCAACTTTACGAACACCTTTTCAAATTAAGAGAATTTTATAATAAACAAGAACGATCATTTTCATAATTTGTACCCAATTTATAAAAGAAAGTACATTTATAATTTGTAATAACTTGATATCTTTTGGCAAAATATACAATAAGAAACAAAAATCATAAAAATGTTAGTTTTTAAAAAACTCGATTCATTTTGAGGTTATGTATAAGGAAATATGTCAAATTGTTTACAATAAAATTTGAAAACATTCGGTAAATATCTACATGGAAAAGTAGAAAAGACAAACAACAACGAGAGAAATTTCCCTAAAATTGTCTTGAAGTTATAATAAAAATACATGAAATGACGACTTGTTTTATTTGAATTTCAAACAAAAGAGTCATACGCAGAAAAAAGGGGATGATGATGAGAATATATAATTTTCCACAAACCTGTACTCATAAGTATCGTCGTAATATTTACTCGAGTAGTAAATGTTATCAGCCATTATTATTCACTTTATAATGCACAGTATTAATGAAAATACGATGAAAATAAGCACAAATTCAATTATTGTTCAAGTGAATTCTCAAAAGCTTGTCTAACGGCGTGTTCTATATATATATAATTTAAAAAATTTAACGGATATACAAATGAAAAGTTTAGTGGGAGAACCCCTCTAATCAATAGAAGAGATTAAAACTCTAAAAATACAGTGGATTTATTATCTAAAAGTATGCTTTGTGCATAAAAAAAATTTCTATTTTCTAGTGAAATAATTTTATGGTTATTCATAAGATTTTCAAGAGTTTACGAAATAATTGTCTTGATAAATTAGAGTAGTTGGTGGTTAGTGAGCATGACCGGAAGTCAGCTGTAAGTAAATTCATGATGGCCGCCGTATACGTAAATAGTGTCTTCTAGGTTAAGTTTGTCGACAATCGTTCGCGAAATGACTTTTTAGATTATGAAATAAAATATTAATATTAAAAAAAATTGTGAATTGAATTATAATTATATAATGGAAAGGCACAGGCATAAAAGTGATTATGAACGTTCTCGATCGAAAGACAGACGAGAAAGTCGTGACAAATATAAACACAAAAGAGATGATGATTACGATTCAAAACGAGATAAACATTCCAGTTCTAGACACAAATCGGAAAAATCAAGTAATAAAAAGAAGAAAAACAAACAAAAAGAGAGGTCCAGAAGTCGTGAAAAGTCTTCCAGACATAAAAGTAAAAGGTCAGTTTATTATTAAAATAACGAAGTGGCTATTCGGTTAGTTAACTGTCAGAATATGGTGGAGTGACTATTTGGCCCGTCAGCGGGCCAAATAAGTTACTTTTATTATTTGGCCCGTCACCCAACTTCCATACATTTCGAGACGGGCCAAATAAAAAAAGTAGTTTATTTGGCCCGTCAGTAAAATATACGAACAAGCTGTATTCAATAATAAAATTTCTTGAAAGAATTCAATTATTTTCAAAAATTTCAATAAATCCATTCAGACAATTCAATTCATTTTTTAAAAAGTAGTTTTTGCAAAAATTCATTATTTACGTTATTAAAGTACATTATTAAGTAATTAATTAATACTCATATTATTAATTTAAAACTTCAAAGAAATTACTAAATTTTGGAAGAGTTACTGTTGTCCTTTTTAGAAATTGTTAAATTTCAAAAATATTTTTCACAGTTAATCATATAAAATATTTTTATTGTGATTTGAGTATATATTTAAAAAAATCATTCCAGTTTTGAATGTAATAATTTAAGTTTTAAATTTTTAAAATTATTCGTCTTTCGAAAAATTGTAATTAAAATATTTTGATGATAGTTGAATTCTCGTACATTTTTGTAGAATTTAAAATAAAAATTTAGAAAACTTTTGAATTTTGTAAAAATGTAGAATTCAAGTTATTAACAGTATAAGAAAAAATGTAAATAATTCTTACTGAAATTAAACAAATGCAGAATTGAGTTGTTTTTAGTCGTCAAATTTAATTTTCCAATAGCAATTTTTTCACTCCTTTTTCGGTCTTAAAGTTACTTTTCAATACTTTTTAAAAATTAATTATCGAGTGTGAAGCCTGAAAATTATTTTTTTAAAAATTGATGAATTTTCTGTTATAGATCTCCATCTTCCTCTTCGACTGATTCTTCCGATTCATCGTCATCCGCTTCGTCTTCGAATTCAACGAAACTTTTGGAAAAATTACAAAAGCAACGACAAGTAATGGTCGAAGAACGTAAACGACAGAAGGAAATAATGAAAGCCACAGAAACTCCCGAGGAGAAAAGATTGCGTCGATTAAAAAAGAAGGAAGCAAAGGAACGAAAACGAAAAGAAAGAATGGGCTGGGACAATGATTATTTACATTATACAAATACTGATAATCCATTTGGAGATGGAAATTTATTGACAACATTCGTGTGGAATAAGAAATTGGAGAAGGAAGGTCTATTGGGCGTTAGTCGTGAACAATTGGAAATAAGAAATAGACATAAACAAGAGGAGAATAAGAGGGAATTGGAGAAAGTGAAGAAAAGACGAATGGAACGTGAATTGGAGAGACAACAGAGAGAGGCGGAAATGGCATTGTTGCAGCGTGGAAAAGAGGCCGCACAACTTGAACAATGGGCACGACAGGAGGATCAATTTCATTTGGAACAGGCGAGATTAAGATCGCGGATACGTATTCAAGACGGTCGAGCAAAGCCAATTGATCTTTTAGCTAAATATATTAGTGCCGAGGAAGAAGTCGATGCTGTTGAAATGCACGAGCCTTACACATATCTACGTGGTTTAAATGTCAAGGATCTAGAGGATCTCATTGAGGATATTAAAGTTTATAAGGAACTCGAGAGGGGGAAAAATTTAGATTACTGGAATGATATTACTGTGATTGTCGATGATGAACTTATAAAATTGAGAAAATTGGAAGGCTCAGAATACGAACTTGGTAAATATATTTTTTTCCTTGTATAGATAATGATAAATTCTTTCTTCTTTCATTTTAATGATTTTCTAGTAATAATTAAAGAGAAGAAAACTTTTTTTGCAGGCTTCGTACTTTCCACTAAAAACATACTGCTTTAATACATTTCTTACGATTTGCTACAGTTTGTATACTTTTTATCAGATTTGCGATATTAAAAGCTATTTTCTTCATTAAATTATTTCAAACTATTAAATTATTTTCAAAAAATTTTCGAAATTCAATTAATTTCAATATTTACTATTTTAATATAAAATTTCCCAAAATAGTTCAATTATTTAAAGAAAAATTTATAAAACTCTTTGCAAACATTCAACTATTTTCAGTAACTTATTTAATAAATTCTTTGAATGAATTCAATTATTTTCAAAAAATTTCAATAATATTCTTCGTAGAGATTTTATTCATTTTGAAAATCTGTCGAAATTTAATTATTTTCAAAATCTACTATTTAAATAACATTATTCCAAAAGAATTCAATTATTTAAAATGAAATGTTAATAATATTCGTTGTAAGAATTCAATTATTTTCATAAGTTATAAAATTTTTCAAAAAATGTCAATCATTTTTATTTCCTAAAAATTTGATGAAGTATTTTATAAAAATTCAATTTTAGAAATGGTTGTGTTTTAATAATTGAATTCTCGTAGAACTTTCGCAGCAGAATTGACTTAAAGTTGAATTTTACTTAAATTTTAGATAATAGCTGAATATTGGAACCGTTGTAGTGTGAATTTTTAGAAATAATTGAATTTCAAAAGATTTGTAAATTGAAATCTTTGAAAATTTCAATTGTTTTGTAAAACTAATAATTAAATATTTAAAATAATTTAAACTATTTTAATTCCTTTGGAAATGTAAAGAGGCTTTTAAATATTTATTTAAAAAAAATAATTATTATCGAGTACGAAGTATGCTTTTGAAAATAAATTAAATAATAATTGTTTCGAATGTTTGTAATTTCCCAGCTGTTGGCCGAAGAGAAGGGATTCACGAGTCGGTTGCAAAGGATGTAACTGCTATTTTCAAGGGAAAAACAGCGTCTCAACTTGATGCTTTAAAATTGCAAATCGAAACGAAAATTAGTGGCAAACCCGAAGGAGTAGATATTGGCTATTGGGAAAGCTTACTCTCTCAATTAAAAGGTACTTTTCCTTTTTATTTCAATTTTATGTTTTTATTCGTATTTACTTTTTTATTTATTTTACATTATTTTATATATATATATATATATATATATATATATATTTTTTTTTTACTTTACAATTTATGTCTCTTATTTTTAGCTCATATGGCTAGAGCCCGTTTACGAGACAGGCATCAGGAAAACTTGCGAAAGAAACTAGAGGTCTTGATAGCCGAGCAAGGGGTAACGAAAACAGAAGGTGAAGCTGAAGTTTCACAAGAGTCCAGCGAAGTTTCTGTTAAAGATGAACCTTCATCAAGTTCCGCTCATGCGGAGAAAAATGATGACAGTCAATCAGAGTAAGAAATGAATATATTCATTAAACAAAACTCTCACTCCTTCCAAAACAATTCAAACAATTTTGCAGAAGAAAAATTAAATTTACAAGTTAATTAATTATTATTTATAATCAATTTGCTATTAAATTTATAATAATTTATAATAT
Organism: Leptopilina myrica (nomen nudum); assembly: GCA_032872475.1. Lineage (NCBI taxonomy): Eukaryota > Metazoa > Arthropoda > Insecta > Hymenoptera > Figitidae > Leptopilina > Leptopilina myrica (nomen nudum). The sequence continues at coordinate 14,940,015 of CM065467.1, forward strand.
TTATTAACATAGATGAGAATCTTATATTTCAAAACAATGTTGATTTTTCAGTAGAGAGCAAGAGTCCGAAAATGCGAATGCAGGGGATGATATGATAACGGAATCATTCAGCGAATACGAATCGGGTGGATATTCACCGAAATATATAACACAATCGCAATTAGAACCGGGAACGATTGTCACACTCGAGGAGGATGATAGTCAACGATTGGAGTATGCACGAAATATGGTTCTTAACACGGGTCGTAAAGTGCAAAATGTTATGACAGCCGAGGAGCAGGCAATGCTGAAGGAGGCAAGAAAAAATATGGGCGACGATGAGGCACAATTCAGCGTTGAATCATCATTGGAGGCACAAGTTTATCTTTGGTCCGATAAATATCGACCGAGAAAACCACGTTACTTTAATAGAGTTCACACTGGTTTTGAATGGAATAAATACAATCAAACCCATTACGATATGGACAATCCACCACCGAAAATTGTCCAGGGTTATAAGTTTAATATTTTCTATCCGGATTTAATCGATAAAAGCACCACGCCGGAATACTTTTTGGTGAGTTCAAATTTTTGTTTAAATATTACTTTTATATGTCGTACATATATAATTTATTTCTTAAAAATAAATTATGTAAATACGCAGGCGTCGCACTCATCTACTGAAACCTAATATTTACTACTTTGTTTTACCTTATACTACTATTTGGGTACTTTTTTTGTATTTTAGCCACTAAATGCTACTGTTTCTGTTTTTTTTTAGAATTTTCAGTACTTTAAATTCGCTATTACTATAAAAATCAAAAAATTATAATCAAATTCTTCAAAATTATTTAATTATTTTCAGAAAACATTCGAAATTCAATTATGTAACTTCAATATCTAGTATTTTGTTACAGGGAGTCTACTAACCGTGAAAGCCGAGAAATTGTTGAATAAAATTGAATTTCCCCAAATTTTTTTTAAATTCTGAAAAATAAGATTGTTGGAATTTTTCAATTCTATTATTTCAAGATAATTGAATTTTTCTATACAAATAATTGAAATTTCTTTACATTTTTGAAAATAATTGATTTAAATTCTTTCGAAAATAATATTAATGACCGTAATTATAATTTTATTTTTAAAATATGTAGTCCTTTTTAAAGTTTTAAATCATTTTTTTGCTTCTAAAAATTATATTATTATTATTATTATTATTATTATTATTATTATTATTATTATTCAATAATTATGATTATTGAACTTCTTTAAAATTTTTATAATTTCAAATTTCTGAATGTTCAAATAAATGTTATTTATTTATTTCTTGAGCAAATTTAATGTTTATTACTTATTAATTATTATTTTCCTAATTTTCAATTAAAATTATTTTAAAAAAAATTATTTTCAAAACAATTGGGGTCTCACGAGAGGGCGCAGTTGAACAAGACGCGTAACGGAACTATTCGTGATTTTATATCATTTTAAAGTGTTTTAGATAAGATTTCAAAAGTAAAAATCGTTTTTTAAAGTTTTAAGTTTACAGTGAGGGTAGTGAGCAATAAACTCAGAGCGAGAAACATACATTTTAAGTATTTTCAAAACATTTAAAGATTTATATATGTTTGAAATGAAATTTAAATTTAAATGTTTTTGAGAAAAAAAAATCGGGAAAAAATTAGGGCAAAGCCAGGAATTTTGTTGAACGAAAATAGTAGACACTCTGGTCATAAAACTTCATAAAATAATTTTACATGGACTCGAAATTTGAACAGAACCGAGTCCATGTTAATTCTTATGGAGAGAATCGAATTTTTGAAATTTGCACAGCCCTAATTTAAAACAGTATTTATAAATTATCAATTCAATTTTTTTCAAAAATAACATAATTTTTTACAGGAATTCACATAAATTTTTTTGCAACTATTCGCTTATTTTTATAAAACATAAATAGTAAAATTCATCGCATGATTTTTATTATTTTTCATATAATTTTACAGGAAATGCTAAAAAATGTAATTATTTTAAAAAATTTTAATAATAGAATTCTTTATAAATTCAGTTAATTAAAATTAAAATATGTAATTTTATCGAGTGCCAAGTTGTGCGAAATACGGCATATAAAAGTTAAAAATTATTATGTTTTAATATTTAGGTGCTTTGGATTACGGAAATAAGATTATTGTTTTGGGATTAAAGAGTAGAAATAAAGTGTTTTAAATTTGCAGACCCCGTGCTCCGATAATAAGGATTTTGCCAATCTTCGATTTCACGCTGGACCACCCTACGAGGACATTGCTTTCAAAATTGTCAACAGAGAATGGGAATACTCTTATAAACGTGGATTCAGGTGTCAATTTCACAATAACATTTTTCAACTCTGGTTCCATTTCAAAAGATATCGCTATCGGCGATAGGAAAATATTTCAATATGTATATTGTACATACATTCAAATTTAGGTTTAATTTAATTTAATTTCGATTTACAAGTTTTCTAAATACATTTTTTTGAGAAATATTTGAAATGAAAGGAGGTGAAGTTAAAGTTTGCAACGTTTAAGAAGCGCAAGGAAAGAAATATTTACAATAATATTGATAAAGAAAATTTGCATTAAATAAATAAAAAAGTGATATTTATGGTTTTCGAAGATCGACATATAGGTATAGATTCGTTAAAAAAATTGTTTTATTTTTTGTCCAGTGTTGTCATTACATTTTGTGATTTACCATCTTGTTTAATTAATTTACAGACATTTTTAATAAATTTCTTGAAAGAATTAAAACTTTCATTCAGAGAATATTAAATTAAAAATTGATAAATTAAATTCATAAATAGGGTCAGATGGGGTAAATCGAAAAAGTAGTTATTTCAGTTATATAAAAAATTGTTAAAACAAATACGGCCTTAAATCTTGAACTTTAGATCACCGCCAACAGGTTCTAAGTATTTTCCCATTTTCCGTTTTTCAATTAAGTAGCAGCAGTATACGAAAATATTTCGCACTGCATAAAGAATTGAAAATCAAAGAAGACACCCTTTCACTTTTTTAACTCGCATTTAGAAAAAAATTATATTTTTGATAATATAAATGAAAAAATTGTTTCTATCAAACTACAACACTATAATAAGAGAGAATAAGAGAGGAAAGTTCCGTTAAAAGAGAATTACTGTTGAATTAAAAAGTTCTGTAAATTGAAAATTTAATTAAATAAAAAGATCATGATTAATGAAAATTTATTAGAAAAAAAATTTAATTAAACATAAATACACGAATTAAAAATTTAAAAAAGTCCTAAAAAATGAAAAAACATGAATTAATTAATAACAATAATAATTAGAAAAAAATTATCCCAATAAAATATGTTTAAATGATGAAAGGTTTTTATTAATGTTTAAATAAAAACAAAATGCTTCTTAATCGCTGCAAACTTTAAATTCCTAATGATTAAATTATTTTATGTGAGTTTTCCAATCAGATCATTTTGTTCGATAATTAATTTCGTGTGTATTTAATTACGATAATTATAATCAAACTTTAAGCAAGTTTACGTCAATTAGAATAGTCACAATTTTATTTGCGTCATATGCCCGCATCTTCTTGGAAGTATTTTTGCAGACAGTATTGCAAAATCTTTATCATTTAGCTTTCTCTTTATACTATAATAAGCTTATCAATTAGGAATTTTAATCTACTTTAGAAAAGAGTCGGATTTTTTAAAAGGAAAGAAGATCATTTTTGTAAGTATATTTTTCTACATAAATATATTTTACAAAATATTTGTATTTGTATATTTATATTTTTTATTTTTAACTTTCTTTTGCTACTATTTTAAAATTTGTTTACCTATTTAAAAGTTTATTTTACTATCTTTAAATTTAATTTAAAACTATTTTTAAATTAGGCGACTAAATTTAGATACAAAGTAAAAAACTAACTTTCTGAAGTAAACTAAGAACTGTGTCAATTTTCTGTTAAATTAAATATTTTTGCCTATATTAATTTTCAATGAACTTAAATTATTGATTCTATTTTTTATTGCAGGTGTAAAAGTTTTGTGATTGATAATTGGAATTTAGATCCCTGAAGGAAAAATTTACAAATGGATCGTTCAATTTTGTTTTGATTCGTTTCCGCAAAAAAAAGGGGAGGGAAAAAACATTAATGATTCCGCTATCATTTCGCATCTCTAATCATGATAAAATTATAATTGACCATAGAGTGAGTGGATATAACGCATTTGAAGTTTGCGTGAGTTGGCAGCGTAAACCGCGAAAAATTTTGTTTAATAGTAGTCGTTGGATCGATCCCCTTTCTCACTTGTATATTTTCTTGTGTACACACATATACAACGAATCGCAGGAGGGTGAAAGCTGAAGTCCACAATAGTTATATCAACCCAATGGCAAGGTAAATTCAAGCTCAGTACACCGGGTTATTGTTCAGAGTAGAAAAGGGCGCGCATTGTTTTTTTTGCATAATTTCTCGAAAAATATTCTTGAATGGAATATTTTTTTTAACGCCTCATATTACTCGGATTATGAGATAATTGAATTCTATTTATTTTTAAAACTTGTGTACGTTTCATTAATTTTAAATTTACAAAGTTTTGTTTTGTACTTAAATATTTTGCGCATGTCCGGGTCTTGTTTTCCATTACAAAAAGTTATTTGAGTAAACTTCTTTTTTAAATATTAAAAAACTTTCTTCTGAAAATTCTCGAAAAGTTTTATTTTTCAAGTTCGAGGGAAACAGGAACTTTTACGAAGGTTTTTTTTATTACCTCAATAATGTAAAATGAGTTCTTGTAAAATTTATTTTTTTACGTCTTTACGTAAATAAACAATTGAATGTCCACTTTTTAGCGATCGATTTGTTTATATCTGACATTTTAAAAATTATTATTATTAAAATTACTAGTGGATTTATTTTTTAACACTTTCTTTTAATTTTATTTTATTGTTTAAAATTTTGAGTTCTTGAGAAATGTTAATTAAGAAATTGTGGAAAATTTGAAATTTATGAGTTGAATGTGAATATCGTGAAAAATTGAAGACAAATTGTATACATTATTCATGTATATATAATAATATAGTGGAGGTGAAAATAAGTTCTAAATAAAGTAAAGAATAATTTTCCCCACTTTTTACTACTCCACTTAAATTTTAATCGATTTTGTAAAAAATTCTACAAATGAATGTCGGGGTGGGTGGTAAAAACGATGAAGTGGCAAAAGCCATCTTCTGACTTTCTTTCGGAAAAGACTTTTCTCGTACTTAACAAAGATTTTGATCTTTTTAAAGGTAACAATTATTGTGTCATTAAGACCATTTTTTATTTATAAACAATTTTTATTTTAAACTATTTAATTAAATAGTCTGACTTATTATCATTCTATTTATTTCTGTAATTATATTTATTTATTGTAATTAGTAAATTAAATTATAATTATTTATTTGGCTATTTTTTGGTTTTTTTATTGAAACGGATTATCTCAATTTATTTACTTTAATGAATTATTTAAATTGAAATTATTTTCGTAGTTTATATTTAATAAAACGTTGAATTTAACGATCATTCCGAGTCAGAAAATGTGTAAAGAAAACAACAAAAAGGTTGTTTTAACGTTTCGACAGCGCGTCTGCCCTCCTCAGAAACTACAATTTATTTAACAAAAATTAATAATTACAAACTTATTTATAAAATTACCGAAAAAAATTTTTTTTAAACAAAATTAAAAAAGTTCCACCTTTAAACGTTAAAACAACCTTTTTGTTGTTTTATTTACACATTTTCTGACTCTGAATGTTCGTTAAATTAAACGTTTTATATAGTATATTAATTTTTACCGATTGATGGAATCAAATATTTTTATATTTTCGTAATTGTTTCTTCTTTTAGTTTTTTTTAATAAAACTAATTTTCTTTTCACAATTTATTTTAGTAAATTAGTTAAATTATAATTATTAAATACTTGATTTATAATAAAAATATTTTTTCTTTCTGTTTATTGTAATAAGTTAATGAAATTAGAATTATTTTGTTTCAAATTTTTTTAATGAAACGAATTTTTGTCTTCGTAAGTGGAAATGTTTTGAAGTGTATTCAATAAGAAGGTAGGGTAACTATAGGCAGTTTTGCTCCATATTTCCGGGGTCAATGCAAACAGAAATGCACTTTCATTGAATTATTCGTTATTTTATAGTTCTCGTCGAAATCGATAAAACAAGAGTGATCTATCAACTTTCTTACAATTAAATGGAAAATGTTCTCCAACTCAACAATAAAAATCTCTATCTGTCGATTTGAACAACATTTTCATTCAATCAAATAAAATAGAAAAAATAAAAATTTTATTCTTTTTTTTTTTGAACATATTTTTTGACTTTGTTTCTCAATTCAAATTTTTGATACTCAGTCCAAAATCTATATTAAAAATCGCTGTAGGTAGTACAGTAATTTGTTTGCAGTTTGGAGATAGTTGTTAATTGCTTTTCTGTTTCTTAACTTTTTTTTAAATTTAAATATTTTCAATTTTAAAATTAATATGTATTTAAAATCGTTATAAAATCTTGCAAAGAATTTTATCAAAAAGTTTGAAGACAATAATTTTTATTATTTTTTAATTAATTTTTGTTTTTTTATTTTTTATGACTTTTTTTAAATTTTGAAGTCGTGTATTTATGTTTAATTAAATTTTTTTTCTAATTTAAATTTCCATTAATCATGATCTTTTTATTTAATTAAATTTTCAATTGACAAAACTTTTTAATTAAACAGTAATACTCTTTTAAGGGCATTTGAAACATTATGACGTCACAGTATAACCACCCTACTGAAAATCCACGTGCAATATCTTGTACAGAAAATTGTACAAGATCTTGTACAGGAAACTATACCATTTGTGTCAATGAACCTGTACCATTTCAGCATAAGAAATTGAAACAAGTTATTGTACAAGATCTTGTACAAAAACTTGCACAAGTAATTTTTTTCGATTTCGAACAATAAGGCTCATGTACAATTTCTTGTACTAGATTCTGTACAAGAATGTGTACTTGTATAAGATCTTGTGCAACATCTTGTACATGAACCTGTATATGTAAATTTTTCGCTTTTGAATCAAGGTTCATGTACAATTTCTTGTACGAGATCCTGTAGAAGAATGTGTACATGCACAAGATCCTGTACAAGTTCTTGTGCAGATAATATTTTTTTTATTTTTTATTAATTTTTTTATTTATACAAAATATAAGAAAATTTTTAACATTGTTGTTAGAGACTTTTTGCATTTACGATTTAAAAACAACTGCGCAGCTGTAGAAGCCATAGAAAACTACTGCGCAGCCATTAAAGTTTTTAATTAATTTTAACATGTACAGAATCTCGTACAAGAAATTGTACATGAACCTTATTATTCGAAATCGAAAAAAATTACTTGTGCAAGTTCTTGTACAAGATCTTGTGCAACATCTTGTAGAAGAACTTGTTTCAGTTTCTTATGCTGAAATGGTACAGGTTCATTGACAAAATGGTACAGTTGCCTGTACAAGATATTGCACGGGGATTTTCAGTAGGGCAAAGCATATGTCCTAAAGCTGTGACGTCATAATGGTTCAAATTCCCTTAACGGAATTTTCCCCTTTTCAAAGACAACTTAATGTTTCTTTCACTGAATTTTTTTTAAAGACTCTTATAGGGAATTTAAATAAAATTGTTTCGAAGAAAATTAAAATTTCTTTAAGAAATTTATTTACAAATCTATTAAAAATAATTGAATTTTTTCGAAGAATATTTCAAAACGATGTTAATACAATGGAATTCTTTCAAAGAATTTTATTTAAATTGATTTAAAAATAATTAAATTCTTGTAAAAATATTCTAATTAAATTCTTTTGAAGAATTTCTTTAAATTATATATTTAAATAATGGATTTTCTTTGATAATTTTAATGGAATGTTTTTAGAACAAATGAATTCAATGAACAAGAATTTTATTTAAATTGTATTGAAAATAATTTAATTCGTACGAAAAATGTTACTATATTTATAAAAATAATTCAATTCTGAAGAAATTCAATTAAAATTGCTTCGAAAATAATCAAAGTCATCAGAAGAATTTTTGTATTTTTTAAAAATAATTGTATTCCTTCCACTTTTTTTATGAATCTATTTAAAAATTTAATTTTCATGCGGATTTGTTTTTATGTTTTGGAATAATTGAATTATTTTTAGAGAATTTTAAAATCTTTTTGAAATTTAATTTTAATAAAATTCTTAAGAATAATTAAATTTTTTAAAGAATTCGATTTTATTAAAAATTATTTAATACCTACAAAGAATTTAAATATTTAATTGTTTGGAAGGATTAATTAAAGATTTTAGAAAATAATTCAATTCTTGTAAAGAGTTTAACTATTTATATATATAATAGTAATTGAATTCTTGAGAAGGATTTATTATCATTCTAGAAAGTTATGAAATTATTTAAAAATTTATATTTGAATATATAAAATTTTGTAATGTGCATAACAACAATAACAATAAAACAATAATAATAATAATTATTATTATAAATTGAATATCACATTTCACTCTTTAATGAATTAATCTAATTACTATTAATTATTTTTATTATATTTATTACATTTATTATAACTTCAGTTGTTTATCACAAGAGTGGTATAAAAGTTGTATTCTATTTGTGACAAGAAGAATGAAAAAAAATTGGATTTCTTTCAGATAACACGACAACGTGGCCGCCGAAAGTGAAGAAAATTGCAGTAAAACAAAATGCGATTGAGAGGCCAAAGACGGCGAATCTGGAGAAACCGAGTATTTTAAATCCCGATTTAATGGATAAATTGGACATGTCATTATTGAGCAAGGATTCGTTGAGTCGGATTCGAATAGGGGGTCAATTAGGTGGGGGTGTGTCCTCGACCTCGTCCTCATCGAGGCGAAGACAGCGAGCATCCATCGATACGGAACTGCCTCGACACACCCGGACAAGCTTCACTAAGTGCACCACGCGGAAGAAACGTCCAATTTCACGATCCTCGACTGACAATTTTTTTCGTGTCGATTTATCGCCCCTCGAACTTTCTTCTATGCATCTTCATCATAACTACAAATCGGGGTTCGTTTTTTTTACTTATTTCAAATTTTTTTTTTTATTCAAGTCGTTCGAAAATAATTTAAATTATTTGAAATTAATTGAATTTAATCATTTTTTTTTCTCTTTTCTCTTTCTTCTATAGCGACGGAAGATCTGATCGAAAACTGGACAACAATAATAACGGAAGTGGAATTTCCTCGAGAATAACAAATCTATCGCAACTATCACGAAAATCAGTGGATGAAAATATTTCCTCGGATGTCGAATTATTCACCGGATTCATTAAGGGAACACCAGAGCCTTGTACAACTTGTGGACATACCAATCAACCTGAACGATTGCACAGTCATCCGAAAGTTCCAATTCTCAAAAATAAATTGGGAAATAGCAATTTCAATAGTATTTCGATTGTAAAGAAAAGTATTCAAAAACCAGTTGCACTGAATTTTCGTAGTGATAAGAGTAAGGATAAAATGAAGGGTCAAGTGGAGACGAAAAAAGCAAAAAGTGTAAAGAGTAAAACACCGAGTCCATCAACGACAAAATCCGGCGTTGGTAATTTAACTAAAACTGGAGATAACGACACATCTTCAAAAACGCCGAAAACACTTATTTGTTATATTTGTAATCGGGATTATGGAACAGCCAGTTTTCCAATTCACGAGCCCAAGTGTCTTGAAGTAAGAAAATTTTATTAAATTCCGCATTAATAATTCATTAAATGTTGTATTAATAATTGTTTCTATTCCGGTCATTTTTAATAAAGAAACGAAATTGTTTTAAAAAAATATGTTAATTATATTGTCAAACTAATCGCTTTTTAAATGAATAATTAACAGAAGTGGGATCGAGAAAACAAATCTCTTCCACCTTCGCAAAGACGACCAGTTCCTCAAAGACCAAACGTGCCAATTGATCATCAGGATTGGAACTTGAAAGTATTGGAAAAATGTCAAGTATGTATTACACAAATATTTTAATAAAACATCATTTTTTTATTTCATTTTATTTCACTTCTTCTTTGCAATAATATCAAATGTATAGAAAATTAATTTGGCTTTTTCAAATAAAATACAGACTCTATTAATACCATGTTCAAAATGCGGAAGAACTTTTCTCGCCGATAAGATAAATGTCCATGAAATCAATTGCAAATCAATTTTCCAGGTAGAAAGTTTATAATTGGTTATATCATTCTAATTATTTACTATAACAGTTAGTAAATTACCTATTTTTTAAATTACTTTTTTTTCTAATAAGAGAAATTCTTTAAACATTCTCTTTTCGAAATTCAAATATTTTTTATGATTTGAAATAAAAAATGTCAAATAAATGAAAATTAAGTAATTAAAATTAAATTTTTAAAGGTGTGCAAAAACCTTTTTTTAAAAAATACGTCTTTTGGTCAAGAAATTCAAAAAAGACAAATGTTTGAATTTTTATAATAGTAGAATAGGTATTTTAGGACTTTTTTGAAAGGTATGTAATCATGTAAAAAAACATTAGATAATGTTTTGATTTGATTATATTATTATTATTATTATTATTATTATTATTGTTATTATTATTTACTCTATTTTTACTTTTTATTATATTCACACAATGGGTCAAGAGCAACACTTTTTACTTTAATTTTAATTTATATTTAATTAATTTTATTGTCTCAAATTCTTGTAATATTATAAATAAAAATAGTTTTTGATTGAAAACTATAAGATACTTTTGACTAATTCATAACCCAGTTTTAAGCATTATCACGAGAAAAATAACTATACCCGTCTCGCCCCGCCTTGCCCTATAAATTTTATAAATAATTTAGTTAATTAAAATCAAATGTCAAATAATTTATTAATGATGATGTAGAATTTAATAGAAATAATGGAGAGAATTAATCTCCAACTAGAATTTTGTTGAAAAATGTTTTAATAAATTAATAATTTGTATTTTCACAGAATAATGAAAACGAGAATCCAGATACGAAGCCAAAATTAAATCGCATTCGTTCTGGCCCACCAACGGTTGTTTGTGAAATTTGCGGTCGTAATTTTGGAACGAAAAGTATAAAAATTCACGCACCGCAGTGTTTGAAAAAATGGCAATTCGAAAATGGAAAACTACCCTCCAATCAAAAGGGAAATTCTGCACTGCGAAAAAACTTGGGATCAAGATCCGAAGAGACAGTTCAGCGACGAAAATCTTCGGCTGTGAGTTGAAACGAAGACAATTCTTTAACTAGAGATTTTCTGCATGCTCCTGTATAAATTGTGATGAATAAATTTGTAATTGTTTTGTTATTTATATCATTGCATGAATAATTTTTAATGATTTTCTATTTTGTCTATTTTTTGTATTCTTTTATTTCCTAATTTTTTAATTTTTTTATGTTCGTATTCTTTTTTTTCTCAATTTTTCATTTTTTTCATTTTCTTATTGTTTCTCGTTTTGTTACTCGCACGTAAAATGATTTCAGGAATCCGTCTCGAAGAAAACATTCACATGTTACTTATGTGATAGGAATTTCGGTTCTGCGAGTATTGGTATTCATGAAACTCAATGTCTAAAAAAATGGCACATTGAAAACAACAAATTACCTGCACAGAAGCGAAAGAAAGAACCTCAGAAACCTGACAATACAACGAGTAAGTTTATTTATTAATAATCACATCAAAGAGAGGAGAAAAAAATCTTTTTCTAAATCTAAATTATCAAGAGTTGAATGACCTCAAATAATTGATTCGTGACGGAATTAACTAACGTTTTTCTCTAGTCAAGTACATGCAAGTTCAACAATTACCGATCTACATGAAAAGCTAAACTTCAATTAAAAAAAGGAGTATTTTATTTTTCTCTTCTATTTTCAATATCAAATTATTTATAAACACTGCAATTATAGAGAAGGATAGGAAAAATGACAATTCGGGGAGAATAATAACCAACAATTGAAAAATTCAAAATTATTTCAAGTTCACGTCTATTTATAGAGTGATGAAAAAAAATATCAACTTTACACAATTGCTCTTGATATTGATAAATAATATGTTTACTATATCCTTCACGTAAACTTGCATTTTATATCTACATCAGCACACAGGTGCTGTAAATATTGATCCTAAAGTTTAGCCTGCAAATTTAAATTTTAATTCCAGACTACTGCATTTTCGTGACGTAGAAAGACTCCTCGTGCAATAATAATGACCGATTATTGCTTGATATCAGTTAAATGGTTCCCTATAAATTAAAAAGAAAGGAAAATATTTTCTGTCGGAGAAAATTTCTTTCGACTAGACGCAATTAGAAAACATTCAAGTTAAAAAATTTTATGTAGATGAGAAGAATTAGATTAGCAAGCTTCGCAATCTTCTACTAAAACCTATACTGTTTTTACGATTTGCTACTATTCGGATACTTTTTTTTTAGATTCGTAACACTAAAAGCTACTTTCCTCCATTTTTGAGAATTTGAACTATTTTAAATTCACTAATGGGTGGAATACAAAAAATATTGTAAAATATTTTTATAAAATTCTTAAAAACAGTTTTAAAAAATGTCAATAAAATTCTTTCAAACACTTTTCTATATTCAATTATTTTTAATATTTACTATTTCGTCGGTTGAGTGCAGAAAGGTGCCAATTCAGACTAGTCGTGAAAAACGTGCCGTTTCAAAAAACACGTGAGAAACCTGCCACTTCAGCTGCGATTTGGAAAACATGCCAACTCAGAATTGACGTTCATTTTTTTTATTTTAGGTTGACATTTGGCAGTACAGAAAAATTTGAAGCAAAGATTATAAAGTTGTACAAAAATAATTTTTTTAGTTGCATTTTGGATGATTTTTTTTTTTTTTTGACAAGGGAATATTTTTACTGATTTATTGAATTAATTGGTTGATTATTTATTATTTGATGGACAACTTCTTTCTTGTACCTAAAATGAAAAAAATGAACGTCAATTCTGAGTTGGCATGTTTTCCAAATCGTAGCTGAAGTGGCAGGTTTCTTACGTGTTTTTTGAAACGGCACGTTTTTCACGACAAGTCTGAATTGGCACCTTTCTGCACCCAACCGACGATTTTTAAAAAATTATCCAAAAGAATTGAATTATTTAAACAAAATTTTATAAAATTGTTAGCCAACACTTAATTTTTTTGAAAAATAATCAAAATGTCACAAAAATTATTTATTTTATTTTTTAAATTTATTATTTATTAATTATAAATTTATAAAATTCTATTAGTTGCAACACAATTTTCATAAACTTTTTCGAAAAAATCGCAATAATTTAAAAAGATCTGTATATAAAATTCTTTACAAGAATTCAGTTATTTGAAATTTTTTTAATAAAATTCGTTGCAATGAATGAATTTAATAAACAATAAAACTTGTAGCATTTCAATTATTATTAATACAATAATTTTAAATGAATTTCTTGAAATATGCATTTATTCTTAAAATTTTTATAAAAATTGTTTATAAAAATTCTTCAAAGGATATTATTATTTAAAAAAATCATAATATTTGTTTATTAAAATATGTCGACGTCCACATGAAAAGGGCCCATTTTGGCACTATTGGACTTATCTATATGGGCGAATTCCTTGCAAAATTACGAAAATTTTGAGTGGTCATACAACTTTTTCCGTCAAAAATTCGATGAGTTACAGAATTTCAAAGTTTATAGTGACAAATACCTCATTTCGAGAAAAACGGAATTAAAGATTGTGATATCTCTGGTTCTTCTGGGAAGTTATTCAGATAATAATTGTTTTCAGTCCAGGGCACCTTAAAGATAAAAAACCAATAGGTTTCAAATTTTTAAAACCACCTCCCCCCCCTTAATTTTGAAAATACATAAAACCGACAAAATGGGCCCTTTTCTAAAAAAGACAATTTTCTTATTAATAAACCATTTTTTCACAAGGTTTTTGATTGGAAACGATTTTATTGTGTCATTCGAAGATAAAGAATAAAAATTAAACTTATTAAAAATTTTTCAAAAGTCTCTATTATGAATAATTTGCCGAAATATCGAAATTTTCACTGCTACGACTACGTAATCAAAGACTCTAACATCAATATCTCTGGTCCTTCTGGGAAGTTATTCAGATAATAATTGTTTTGAGTTCAGGGTACTTTAAAGATGACAAATCAAGAGGTTTTAATTTTTTTTAACGTCCATTTAAAAAATACTGAATATTTTTGCAAAGGACCGACAAAATGGGCCCTTTTCTTTTTCTAAAGAACCAATAAAGTTAAACACTTAAATTAACGATAAATTAATGAAAACCTCATGATTTTACTTGTCAAAACATGTAGATTGATAATAAAAAATAAAAAAAATAAGGTTTTTCTCAAAAAAGTATTAAATTGCAAATAACTCGAAAACTAGAACCGACAAAATGGGCCCTTTTCATGTGGACGTCCACATATAATCATTATTTTCAATATATTTTGAATTAAATTTCTTAAAAGAATTTAATTATCATGGCAAAAATTTTATTGAAATTCTTAGTAGAAATTTATAATTCAGAAAACTTCCAGTAAGGCATTTGTTTATTAGCATTCAAGGAAGTTTTTTGGAAAATTAAAAAAAAATTCATTAAGAACTAACGAAAATATGGATAATTTAAAAAAATGCGCTGCGCCTTATGTGCGAAGTCTGAATTAGAAATTGTAAGAATAAATTAAATACAATATGATTTAGATTAGGTTAAATAGGCAATTTTTTCTTGAGAAAGAAATTAGGAAAGTATCTGAATTTTATTCGATATGACCTTTAAGGGAATGCCTATTTTTATAAATGCCACCACTTCATCTTCATTATTAGAGGCATAGTTGTAAAAATTGGAATTGTTTTGCAAAAAGCGGCCAGGGCCAAGATCGATCGATTGACATGCATCATATTGTGAGGCTTTTACACGTTGACTCATTATTAATTCATAACAGAAGTCTTACACACATTATTTTAAAAAATAAAATTTCTTTATTCAACGAGTAATAGAAAATTAAGAAAATAATACGTCTAATTTTTTTCTCTGCCAATCAATTCTTTTACTTTTAGAATTAAATTACGTTTTCCTTTTTTTCCCCTCTACAAAAATAAATTCTCCAATTTTCATTTAAATTAATTTTTACTTTTTTCTCATTAAATATAAATAAGAAATTTACTCGTTAGAAAAATAAATTAATTTTACTTTCAGATGAAGCATCTTCTCAAAAATCAGCACCAAGCGCAACAGAATCGGCAGATTTGAGCTGGAAACAACATCTGGATAAATTGGTTCCTTGTAAACAATGCAAAAGGACATTTAATCCCGAAAGAGTTCCAATACACGAACGAAGTTGTAAAGGAACTTGATAAAATTTTTTATTTTATTTTCCAAGAATTCAAAGAAAAAAAATGGAAAACATTACATGCTCTACTATTTTTTGTCGTATCTTGATAAATAATTAATTTACAATATTTACGTATAATAACTATATTAGTCTAGATTTAATTGTTTTATGCACTTTTCGTATTTATAATAATAAGATAAAAAAATGTTTTCAGTGAAACCAGAAAAGCAGTGAATCATATTAGCTTTTAAAGATATTTAAATTATGTTTCTTAAATATTAAAATAACGAGAATTTAATATACTTTTCGAATGTGTTGTATAAATTTTGTACAAAGAAAGTAAAATTCAAATTACTTTTTCATAAAAATTCGATTAGCAATTGTTGGAATTTCTTATGTTAGGAAATTCGAATATAAATTAGAAACTAAATTTTAATAAATATTAAATTTGATTAATGTTAATGATTCTTTTTCTGAATTTGTGTCTCCTTAGAAAATAATTTTAATATTATTTTCTGTTATTTTATACCTTAATTAATATAGAATTACACGTTTCCGTTTAAATCGCTCGTGTACAACTAAAATAAGTTTTTATTCATTATTTTCTGTCGTTTAAACTGAAATTTGATATGTTTTGTGTATTTTTATTCCAAAAATATCAAACATAAGCGAAAATTTCTTTTTTTCAGAGCATGTCACATTGATTGTAAAGTATTTATTGATTATATTTATATTTATATTTATTTATTTATTATAATTTAAAGTATTTAATTTCATCCTTATATATTCATTTTTTTTAATTTTAAATTATTAGCTAGAGATTAAATTAAAATTTAATTGTCACTAAAAAGAACTTTTTTATTTTTAAAAATTTATTATTAGGTATGCAAATTACAAAAGTTTCTTTTCAAATATGAATTTTAAAATAATTTTAGATAAAACTTTAAAAATTTCAATTACTAATTAATTTACTACTTAATTATTTTTTTAATTCGCAAAATATTGTAAAAATTCAATAATTTAAAAAAATTGCAAAATGTAATTATTTTAAAAACTTGGAAGAAATTGTTTATAAAATTTAATTATTTCAAAAATGTTTATTTGAAATTATTAAAGAAATTCCATTACTTAAAAAAAATTCAATGAAATCCTTCAAAAAGAATATTTATTTAGAATTTTCAAAAATTTTAACAAAATTCTTCTCGAGAATTTAATTATTTTCTTAAATAATAAAATTCTTCTAATGAATTAAATTATAAATTATTATTATTATTATTATTATATTATAATAATAATTTATATACTATTATTATAAATATTTGTCTGACAAAGTTTGAAATTGTCGAAAAGCGTTTGAATTTCGCGCGTGTGGTCGATAAAGTAGGGAACAACAACATTCGAAAGACGAACATGAAACCGGAAGTGCAGTGATTTTTTCGGTCCCGTAATAAAAAATTCATAAAACTGCATTCTTTAAATAATACCTATTCCATCTTTTTTTCTCTGATGGCATAATGTAGAAGTAGAAATTAAAAAAAAGTACATTTCACGTGAATGGAAGTTGCGCGCGCATCACAAGCTGCGTAGATGGTATTTAATTTTGTGTCCACGCGACGCAAGCAAACAGAGTGCAACGCCCTCTATCTTAAAATCATACGAAGCAAAGGATTTGTTCCTTCAGAATCCTGTTCTTTCCCAGGGAGTCCGCCATTGTTGGCGCACGTATTATTTTCTGAACAGGCTACGATAATCGGACAACATCCAAAATGGTATGTAAGATAAAAAAACAGTTTTTCTCTCATCGCAATCCGTGCAGTGCTTAATGTGTGAATTTCCATATATTTAATGTTCACGACAAACACAACGAATTTGATAAAAGGAAAACTGTTGGATTGCCTCGGATTGCGCAACTTGGCTTGTGCCCCGAAACTTTTTTCATGTTTCTGATGAATTATATGTTTTAAAAACAATGCTCGTGATTGTCATAAAATATTATTTTAATGTGTCGAGAAAAAACCGCGTATTCATAATGACATTACAAGTCGAAATATGTCAATTTTTCAACTTGTCGAAAAAACGTGTCATGGTGCTCCTGCTTCTCATTACTCCGCATTTGCTTCGTATATCGTGTGATTATAATAATTATGCGGTGCACTTTTTTCCTGTATACACGTGAAAAAAGAAGATATTATAAAGTGAAAAATGTTATCAATTTTTTTTTCGTAATTACGTGAAATATGGATTGTGCTATCATAGACTCTTTCACAATATGGTATCATCTGATTATAATGATTTTTATTCTATTTGTAAATTTCTCCTCAATTCTGATTTTTGGTTTATATTCATTTTACTCTTTCGATTTTTTTTTATTCGGCACTAGTTTGCAATTTTTTGGAAATTTTTTTTTTTTCGACATAACCTATAAATATATTGGAGGAATTATTTAAAGGATCAGAGGATTGCGAGCAGGGAAATTTAGATAAATATAGAGAAGTTGAATGATTTCGGAGGAAGCTTTTTAACGGAATTTTCTCCTTAGGTGAACTTCACAGTAGACGAGATCCGTGCGATGATGGACAAGAAGAAGAACATCAGGAACATGTCCGTCATTGCCCACGTCGATCATGGCAAATCAACACTGACTGACTCCCTCGTGTCCAAAGCCGGTATTATTGCCGGTGCAAAGGCTGGTGAGACGCGATTCACTGATACTCGCAAAGATGAACAGGAACGTTGTATCACGATCAAATCAACGTATGTATTTTTTTCAAATTTTCACATCTATTTGTATAATTTCTTTTCTATTTCGTAATTTTTAATTTTCTTGTTTTATCAATAGAGAAATTTCAAAGATGAATGGAGAGAAACGGATCTTCGGTTTTTAATTTTCGGAGTATTATTAATAATTAAAATAATTAAATTATTATAATTAAAAGTATTTGTCCTTCTGGAAAATTGAAAATTAGAGAAACGTTTTCTCGTGTATATTCTTGAAATCGGAAATTATTTTGAAAAAAGGGGGTGTCAACGATTCCTCTAGTTGTTCGGCCCTCTATAGTTAGCAAAATAACTGAAAAAATTGATTTCTCTCATTAGCGCAATTTCTATGTTCTTTGAACTGGAAGATAAGGATATGAATTTCATTACCAATCCGGATCAACGTGATAAAGATGAAAAGGGTTTCCTTATTAATCTTATTGACTCACCTGGACACGTAGATTTCTCCAGTGAAGTAACAGCGGCTCTTCGTGTCACTGATGGAGCTCTCGTTGTCGTGGATTGTGTTTCTGGTAAATTTTCCATTATTTTGTAAAAAAAAAAAAAAAAAAAAAAAAAAAAAAAAAAGACTACTTTAATTATTTTTTGCCTTCTATGAAATTCTAACGAGAATTGTCAATTTTGCAGGTGTCTGTGTGCAAACAGAAACTGTCTTGCGTCAAGCTATTGCTGAACGTATCAAGCCCGTTCTTTTCATGAACAAAATGGACCGTGCTTTGCTTGAACTCCAACTTGAAAGCGAAGAACTCTATCAAACTTTCCAACGTATTGTTGAGAATGTTAACGTTATTATTGCCACCTATTCCGATGATAGCGGTCCCATGGGTGAAGTTCATGTAAGAATTTACTTTTATGTAATTTTCTTTAGAAATATTTATTTATTCTACTCTATAATTTTTTTTTACTATTTAAGAAAATTGAAAGCAAAAACATTGACAAGAAATTTTTCCTCTCTCTCTAAAGGTCGATCCAAGCAAAGGATCCGTAGGTTTTGGATCCGGTCTTCACGGCTGGGCTTTCACGTTAAAACAATTCTCCGAAATGTATGCCGAGAAATTCAAGATCGATGTAGTCAAATTAATGAACAGACTTTGGGGAGAGTCGTTCTTCAATCCGAAAACAAAGAAATGGATGAAACAGAAAGAGCCTGACAACAAGCGTTCATTCTGCATGTACGTTTTGGATCCAATCTATAAGGTGCGAAATCTCTTTCATTTAAAATTATGAGAGTGTCGAAGTAGTTGGGATTCTATAAATCGGATCGACTTCAACATTCTCTTAAAAAAAATTGTTTTTTGCATCTCTTCCTTCTGGCACAATAGCGTCATTCTGAAGTGAGTTTTATTGGTTTTTCGAAACTGATAAACTTGCCTGGACAGTGTTGACAGTGCGCAAACAGAAGAAGATTAAAATTTAGAAACTGTGTTTCAAAGTTACCACTGAACCTCTATCTTTATGTTCGTTAGTGAAAAACTGCGACACAGACTCGACAAAAATTATTACAATGTAAAAAAGAATTGTAATCTTTTGCTTTGTACTTTATTTAAATCACTCGCTAATTAACTGTTTTCTTTATAGGTGTTCGATTGTATAATGAATTACAAGAAAGAGGAGACCAAGAGTTTACTCGATAAATTAGGCATCACTTTAAAGAAAGAGGATGAGGACAAGGATGGCAAATCCCTCTTGAAGGTACTTTTTCAATATTTCGCTCATATTCAAATTATTTGACACTGTTAATATTTTATACTGATTCAATAATTGAGCTGCCGGATCAAAGAAGGGCACATAAACTCGCCACGCTGAAAAACGTTGGCCCCTGGGCACTTATAATTAAACTTTTGATTTAAATTGTTTATTATGCATATCCTTATAGAAAATTTGATTGCGCAACTTTTTTTCTAATACAATTTTTTTCTATCAATTACCGTTTTCGAAATAATAAAGAAAAACCATTTTTTTGAAAACATGAAATTTAATTAAATTTTTAACTTCAACTCGCGATATTTCAGTCAATTTTCCATATTTTCCAATGACAAAAAAACTAAATTACTCGTTGAAATATCCTGAGAATGATGAAAGAAGAAAAAGATTGTTTTCATTAAAAATAAAATTGTTAATAATTTTTTTCTGAACAATTGCAAAAATCGTGAAGTGCAATTTTCACGAGTTTCGTTTAACGGGCGAATTTTAAGCAGCAACAAACTTCCAGTGAGAAAGTTGTTTATTACAGTCCAAAAAAGTTTTTTGAAAGTTATATGACAATTGAATAATTAGTAACAAATTAGTAAATGTTTATAAAGTTGCACGCGCGGCTGAACGTGTGACGCCCGTGTGTTGAAAGAAGCTCAACAGCATATGTCACAGTGTTGTTTCGCCTTTAGAGGTTAAGTAAATCAAAACAAACCTTCCGTTCAGCCGCTCGCGCAACTTTAAACACTTACTAATTTGTTACTAATTGTTCAATTGTAATATAACTTTCCAAAAAACTTCTTTAGACTGCAATAAACAACTTTCTCACTGGAAGTTTGTTGCTGCTTAAAATTCGCACGTTAAACGAAGCTCGTGAAAATTGCACTTCACGATTTTTGCAATTGTTTAGAAAAAAATTAATAACAATTTTATTTTTATTGAAAACAATCTTTTTCTTCTTTCATCATTCTCAGGATATTTCAACGAGTAATTTAGTTTTTTTGTCATTGGAAAATATGGAAAATTGACTGAAATATCGCGAGTTGAAGTTAAAAATTTAATTAAATTTCATGTTTTCAAAAAAATGGTTTTTCTTTATTATTTCGGAAACGGTAATAGATAGAAAAAAATTGTATTAGAAAAAAGATGCGCAATCAAATTTTCTATAAGGATATGCATAATAAACAATTTAAGTCAAAAGTTTAATTTTAAGTGTCCAGGGGCCAACGTTTTTCAGCGTGGCGAGTTTATGTGCCCTTCTTTGATCCGGCAGCTCAATTGATCTTATTATCTCAGTAATTCAATTTATTATCCAAATAATTAAGTTTATTATCTCAATAACTGAGTTATCAAGATAATTAAATCCAAATCTAAATTTAATGTAGATTGTTTTTTCCAAATTTCTGAAGTTAGCGACGACGCTTAGCGTTGAAAACTAAAACTATTTCTCTCAGTTTTTACATACGAAAATGTGACTATTTTCACTTTTTTTACTTAGTGGGAAAATTATTTTCCAGACACTTTTTAAACACAAAATCTATGAAAAAATATTTTTTCACTTTTATGCGAAAATAGTTTTCTTTTCGTTTTTGTAAAAAAAAACATTTTTCGACTCTTAGACAGATCGGGAAAACCAGGAAATACCCGGAAATTCAATTTGACCGAGAAAAACCGGGAATAAGTCAGGATTTTTATGCTACACCGGGAATTTTTTCTTCAAATTAAAAAAAGTTTTATTAAATTTTAATTTGTTTAAAAAACGTTTTTTATATCAATTTTTAGCGATATTTATACTGTTCTCTAAATTTGAATTAATTAAAAAATGATTGCATTAATATAAATTTTGTGAAATTCAACTGAAAATAATTCAAGTTGTTAATGAATTTCATTAGAAACATTTTAACAGATAGAATTTTCAAAGTATTTGAATTTAATAATTACACAATTAACATTTTTTAATAAAATTGAATTTTTGCAAAGTTTTTTTATGAAAACTCTGCAAAATAAGATTTTTGAAATTTTTCAATTCTATTGTTTTAAGATGCATAATTAAATTATTATAAACAAATAATTGGAAATTCTTTACATTTTTTTAAAAATAGTTATTGAATTCTTTTAAAGAATTTAATTTAAATTCTTCGAAAACAATCAAGGGAAGTTTCTTTTTTATTATCAATAAAATTTTAATAAAATTGAAAAATCAAATTTTCAATTATAATTGTAAACAGACATTATTTTTAAAAAAGTTGAAAATATTCTTTGTTTAATTCAATTATTTTTCAAATTTTCAATTAAAATTATTTTTAAAAAAACATTTTCAAAAAACTTAAAGAAACTCTTCAAAAGATTTTAATTATTCATAAAAACTCTAATAAAAATTTTTGAAGCCATTTGTCGATTTATTTATGTTTAAAAGCAAACAAATTTAAAGTTAATGAAAGGAAAAAATTAAGAAACATGACAAAGCCGGGAATTTTGTTAAACAGAAATAATAGACACTCTGCTTAAGGCGGTGTCAAAGTCGATGCGATTTTCCCATTGAAGCTCAATGCAAAAATCCAATCGACTTTGACACCGCCTTAAGGTTGACGCCAACTTCAGAGAGTTTTTTTCCCTTCGTTTAAATGATGAATGTTCTAAAATATTTTCTGACACCTCTTCTGAATCGTTGTGAGGGAGTTTTTATGAACGTTATCTGAATTTTATTGACAAATATTCTCTAATTAAAATAGTGTTCGCCTGCAGTAGTTTTAAAATTAAATTTTTTGTAGGTTGTCATGAGAAGTTGGCTCCCAGCTGGTGAGGCACTTCTTCAGATGATTGCCATTCACTTACCATCACCTGTGACTGCTCAAAAATACAGAATGGAAATGTTGTACGAAGGTCCTCATGATGATGAGGCCGCCGTTGCTATCAAGGTACGTTCTAAATATTTATAAACATTTTTTATCAATTCTTTACCCTTTTTGACTACCTTCACGTTTCGCTTTATTACCTTCCTTACTTTTTCCTTTCTATACCTTTTTTACCTCTTTCTCCAATTTCAATCTTCTGTAGTTAAATTAAATAAAAATCATTCCATTCCTTTTATCTTTTTTTTTTCAATTGGAATATTTTTAAAGAATTCCAAATATTGTTTCACTTTTGGAATAGTTTGAAGATGCTAACTTATTCACTCTGAGTTCGCGCGTGTGTCCTTTTAAGATCCGGAGCCTCAATTTTATTATTTTATCTTTCTATACCGCTTTCAAGGCTCGGATTGTGCTACTTTTTCGACTTTTTTGTGAAAAGATGCTACTACTCGACTTTTTCGAGATTTTTTTTAGTAAAATGCTACTGAAATTTTTGAAATTTTCAGAAAATTGAAGTTAAAGGAAAAAGTTTTAGTCAAAAAAATGTTCTGTTAAGTTTATTTCAAGATTTCTTTCAAATATTTCAAAAAACATCAATAACTTCTTATTTAAATAAATATTTAATTATTATTTTTCCATAAGAATTAAAATTCTTCAAAAGATTCAAAATTCAAACCTTTTTGAAATTAAACTACTTATAAAAACAGGGTGTCTAGCGAACCGGGAAATCGGGAAAAACCGGGAAAACCCCGGGAATTTGGTTCGACTTCAAAAAACCGGGAAAAACCCGGGAATTTTCTATTTATAGGGTATTTTTTGAACTATGTATATAAAAAATTATAATTTTTTTCAAAGCGTAATATAATAATACGGTCACAGCTCAAATCGTCAAGGGTAAATTGATAGTATGAAGCAGTAGTAAAAATAATAACTTAAATTTTATTTAAAAGTAATTTTAGTACACTTTATATTATAAAAGTTAAAGGATTTTTACTTGTATTATTTTTATATAACAATTTATAGGTATACAATACGGAACATATTTTATAAGAAGAAATTAAGAATCTTCTGTAATAGGAAAGGCAAAGATTTTACTTTTTAAAACTAAATGTGAGGCATTCCATTTCAAAACGATCCTCCTTATAAACAATTGACATTGTAAGGCAATTTTTAAATCATTATTTCTTATATTTATTGAAGTCAAACTTTATTTACTATTAGTAGTTTTAAAACAAAAATTTCTTAACTATATAATGGTAGAAATTTTTTTTTTTTTAAATAATAGAATTTATGAAAAAAATTAAGTTTGAAAGATAACCTTTTTGAATATCTCAAAACACGTCGCATCCGATTTTCTTGAAACTTATTTCAAAATAAAGCTTAAATATTCTAGTTTAATGTAAACATTATAATTAACCTCTGACATCTTTGTAAAATTTAATAAATTTCTTAAATTCCCCTGAATTGACAATTATATTATAAAGTTGAGAAATTTTTATAAGTGAAATTTTGATATTCTATGTGAAATTTTTAGAAATTATTATATAACTTTAATCATTGTAATTTAAGAAAAACAATATTTAATTACGTAAATAATGTTATTGATAAATAAACATTCAAATATGTTTTTAAATCCTTTGTGAATATCCGGGAAAATTATTCAAGAACCCGGGAAAAAACCGGGAATTTTAAATTGACGAATCACTAGACACCCTGAAAAAATTTGTTATAAAACATGACCAAGTGAGAAAATCACTATTTTATATTATAAGATTTTCTAAAAAAAAAAAGAATTCGAAAATAATTGAATTTCTAGGATGAATTTTTTTATTTATAAAGATAATTGAAATTTTGACCAAAATTTTATTAAAATTCTTTGCACATATAATTGGATTTCAAATAAGAATTTTATTATTTATAAAGATAATTGAAATTTTGAACAGATTTTTTAAAAATGTTTCAAAGTAATTGAATTTTGAAGAAGAATTTTGATATTTATAAAAATAGTTGAAATTGTGGGGAGAATTTAAAAAAATTTGAAAATAATTGAATTTTTGCGATGATTTTTCAAATTTTTTAAGATAATTACAGAGAAGAATTTCATTATTTTTAAAAATAATTGAAATTTTGAACAGATTTAAAAAAAATGTTAAAAATACCTAATTGAAATTTTGCCATGCATTTTATTAAATTTTATTCCATATTGTTTGATGTTAAAGTATGAGTTGGTGAGAAATGTGATTTTTTTACAATTTTGACAATTTCGTGTTTCCTTTGTGGCGTTTTTTTTCCTAAAATTTCATTTGACTTTTTTCCGACTTTTTCGGAACTTTTATGCGACTTTTCGTGACTTTTGTTGTGAATTTATGCGACTTAAGCGACTTTTTTTTAGTCTTAAAGACGATCCGAGCCCTGCTCTTTCTCTAAAATTAAATTTCTGTCGTTAAACTGAATTATAAAATGATGATTGTTCTTCACAGACCTGTTCTGAAATGTAGTGAAAGACAGTTAAGAACGGCCAACTGACAATTTATATAGAGTAAAATAAATTGAATTCATTTTCGAATCTTTGTGGTAACTTGTTTTTTCCCCTCTTTTTAGAATTGTGATCCAAATGGACCACTCATGATGTACATCTCGAAAATGGTACCGACATCCGACAAAGGTCGTTTCTATGCGTTCGGTCGTGTGTTCGCCGGAAAAGTATCAACTGGCATGAAGGCACGTATCATGGGACCCAATTTCCAACCAGGAAAGAAGGAAGATTTGTACGAAAAGGCCATTCAGAGAACTATCTTGATGATGGGTCGTTATGTTGAAGCCATTGAGGATGTTCCATCTGGTGAGTTTCTATTTTTATACACCAATTATTTTTGCTTAGCGACCTTTTTTCGGGGAGTCACAAATGTAAACAGTTTAATAATAAATTTAAAATGTCAATTTGTTTCGCACGTCTTAGGAAGTAGTTAATTTGAAATGATGAAATTACACAGACCTGTCCTGAAAGGAATGAACGAGAAATTATAATTCTCCTGATTATTGAATACAAATTGAATACTAATTTTCTATTTTTTAAATATTATTTCTAAATGTTGTGTATTTTCGTTTTTTAGGTAACATTTGCGGTCTCGTTGGTGTTGATCAATTCTTGGTGAAAACTGGAACCATCACGACATACAAGGAAGCGCACAACATGAAAGTCATGAAATTCTCCGTCTCACCTGTCGTTCGTGTTGCAGTTGAGCCTAAAAATCCAGCTGATTTACCCAAATTAGTCGAAGGTAAATATCGCCACAGAGAGTGGGTTACATTTTTGACGATAATTTAAATTTTTTTCTCAACAATTTCAAAATATCGACATGATGAAAACATTTTTTGAGCACTGGGTTATGATTAAACAGTGATTATCGTTGACACCTGAGTTCGATTGATTTTAACGTGAAAAATTGTTGTAAGTCGAGCAAAGGTTTGTTACTAATTTGATTTTTTCTTTTTTTTTTAAACTAGGTTTGAAACGTTTGGCTAAATCCGATCCTATGGTTCAATGTATCATTGAAGAGTCGGGTGAGCACATTATTGCCGGTGCTGGAGAACTTCATCTTGAAATTTGCCTCAAGGATCTTGAGGAGGATCACGCATGCATTCCTATCAAGAAATCAGATCCCGTCGTCTCATACAGAGAAACAGTTTCGGAACGATCCGATCAAGTGTGCTTATCAAAATCACCAAACAAGCATAATCGTCTCTTCATGAGAGCGCAGCCAATGCCTGACGGTCTTCCCGAGGACATTGATAATGTAAGTTTTATTGTGTTCTAATGTTTTTCCTTTGTCTCTTGAAGAGAACAATAAAAAGGATTAAAAGAAGATAAGAAAGATGAATAAATAAGTAAAGTCTTAATTATTTATTGAACTTATTTTTTATACAAAAAAAATTTCCTGTTAATAATTGGATTTTAAATGATGATTGTTCTTCACAGACCTGTTCTGAATTGTAATGAAAGACAGTTAAGAACGGCCAACTGACGATATAATAGAAAAATGAATGATTTATGAATGTTTGAGAATTATGTTTTTGAAAGTGGAATTGTTTTTTTCTTTTTAACAGGGAGAGGTCAATCCAAGAGACGACTTCAAAGTGCGAGCTCGTTATCTTGGCGAAAAATACGACTACGATGTTACAGAGGCCAGGAAAATCTGGTGCTTCGGTCCCGATGGAACTGGACCAAATATCCTTGTCGACTGCACAAAGGGAGTGCAATATCTTAATGAAATTAAGGATTCAGTTGTAGCTGGATTCCAATGGGCAACGAAAGAGGTAAATTTGTAAAATTTGTTAAATTTTATTGTGTTTTTAATTTTTTGTTGTTGTTAATTTCTTTTCTTTGTTAATTAATTGTCTTTTTCTTTGCAATAGGGAGTTCTTTCTGAGGAAAATTTGAGAGGAGTCCGATTCGACATCGAGGATGTTACGTTGCACGCTGACGCCATCCACAGAGGAGGTGGTCAAATCATTCCTACAACGAGACGTTGCTTGTACGCTTGCCTTCTCACTGCAAAACCGAGACTTATGGAGCCGGTTTACTTGTGTGAAATTCAGGTAAGATGAACTGAATTTTTGAATTTTCTTTTCTAAATTTTCCAAATTTTAATTTAATAACTTGAGAGAATTAATATGTTTCTTTAAATTAATAATTCATCAGTTATTTAGTTTGTTAGTTAATTAATTAGTAAGTTTTTTAGTTTCTTAGTTCAGACAATAATTAAATGATGAGCGTTCTAAAAATATTTTCTGACACCTCTTCTGATTCATTGTGAAGAGATTCTATGAACATTAACTGATAGTAATGAAATACTAAATTTTGCTTTCCGCGCTCGATAAATAGTTGCTTATAAATATTAATTTTTCTCATTACAGTGCCCAGAAGTTGCTGTTGGTGGAATTTATGGAGTGTTGAATCGCAGGAGAGGTCATGTTTTCGAAGAACAACAAGTGGCTGGTACCCCTATGTTCGTTGTTAGAGCTTATCTTCCCGTTAATGAGTCGTTTGGATTCACTGCTGATTTGCGTTCCAATACTGGCGGTCAAGCTTTCCCACAATGTGTATTTGACCATTGGCAAATTCTTCCTGGAGATCCAATGGAATCCTCCACTCGACCATACACAGTTGTTCAAGTAAGTTTTTCAATTCCTCTTTCGTCAATTTAAATGAATTTATTTATTAATCAAATTAATGAGAATAAGTAAATTTTATTTATTTTCTTTTATCAATTCAATTGATTTATGGGGATATAGTTTATAGCTAAGTTTCATTTTCAATTGCCACGATCATAACTGATGGCCCTGCTAATAAATGCTTTGCCGTTTTTAAATTCGTGGAATATTAATCGTTTTTAAAGTTTCGGTGCTCCAGATTATCTGGTTTGCCAGAATAGGGAAACGAACAAAATATTTTAATTACTTTTTTTTTTAATTTGGGAAATTGTGATACGTTGCGAAAAAAGAGTTAGACCTAAGAAGCAAAATCTTGAGTAACGGGTACATTTTTAATTTTTAATAAAAATTTATACTTAAATTATTTTCAAATATTCTTTTTAACAATGTTTTTTCTTCTTTTTCTAGGAAACTCGCAAGCGAAAGGGATTAAAGGAAGGTCTCCCAGATTTGTCATCGTATTTGGATAAATTGTAACTGACATACTTTATTTAAATACTTATTTTATTTAAATTTTGTAATTGAATCTAACGCTGCCTCTTATATATATATATACTGAAATACATTTAAAAGTAACGTAATCGATTTATTTTCCAAGAGTAAATATTGGAATTAAAAAAAAAGAAAAAAAAAAGAAAATCAATTATTTCGTGAAATTTAGTGAAACTAATATTGTTGAAGAATGCAAATATTTTTAATGAGTATTCGTGTTTTATACGTTAAATTATCGGGGAAAAAAAGAGAAAACAAAAATACAAATGTCTTTTTTAGGAAAACAAAAAAAAATGGAAAAATCTGTTAATTAAATTGCAAATTGTATTTTTTACGTTCTTTTTAAGTGTATTTTTGTTGTTTATGTTATTGCACTGTCGGTAAATTTTCAATTGACTGAAAAAACATCCAATAGCAAAATGCAATCTATAATGAAATTGGTTGCGAAAAGAACAATGTACTCGTACAATGAAACGACTATGAAATAACAAAACTTTAAAAAAAGGAAAGTGTTTTTCTTTATCATCCCTTCTATAATAATTTTATAAAATATTTGTTAATTTGGAAATGAAAATATTTTTTGAGTTACATTAAGATTTAAAAATTGTAAAAGAGAAATTTGATGCGGAAATGATTGTACTTATAAAGAGTTTATTGAAATTGTTTACAATATAAATATTGTATGGAGTTTGTTTTTTCTTTTCTCTCTATTTGCATAAAATTATACAGATCAACTGGTACTTTGTGTTTTTTTTTTATTAAACAGAAATTTGTGCATGTTGTGCACATATTTTTTTCTTCTTTTAAATAAGTTCTCTTTGTTCTGATTTTGAAATTTAAATATTTACAATTAAACGATTAGATATAGTGTCAAATCGAACTTTGATAGCTTAATTGACTTCGATAGTGAATTATACAGGATTTATGGTGTTTTTGTAAATTCCGGCAAGTGATTTTGCCGCCAGTAGAATTACGTCTTTTCTCGAGACTCCAGTTAAGGCGTAATGCCATTCATTGTGTGAAACCTGCAATTAATTAACACAATTTAATACAGAAATTCAATTATTTTAATTTCATTTTATTCGTCATAAATAATAAGAATTTCCAAGGATCTCAATTATTTACACATTTTTTAAAGAAATTTCTTCGCAATAATTTCATTAGTTTCATATAAATAATAAACTTTTTTCCAGATATTCAATCATTTTCGTAATTTCATAAAACTGAATATTATAAACAAATTTTGGATTTGAAAATTGACAAAGAATAACTTTGTAAAAAATTATTGATTTAAAGAAGAATTTTGTTGAAAGTATTAGAAAATAATTGAATTGATATGATGAAAATAATATTAAAAAATTTACATTAACAATATTCTAATATAAAATAATCATTTTATTGATCGATCACTTTTAATTATTATAAAACGTGAAGGTATCAATGATTCCAAGTCGAAGATTCGGAGTGATCGATATCTTTATTTTTTATAATATATAATAAATATTCTTATAAGTTGTCTTGTTAAATTTGAAATAGATATTTTTGAAAATTTTAATTCCTATGGAAAAATATTAATGATTAAATATTTATTGAAAATTTTAATTTTCAGGGAAAAAAGAAAATAAAATTTTCGTCTCAATTCTATTATAAATTGCAAATTTACCTGTAAATTGTTGGCTAATAAATTACCAACTGTCATTGCCAATCCCGTTTCTTTGTGTGGATAATCCTCTGGTGTCGCTTGCTCGGCCATTGTCACAATTTGACTTGGCACTGGTGTCATTTGTGTAAAAGTTTGTAAACTAACGTTATTTTTTGGATCATCCAGAAGTATTACGCCAAGATCGTACCATTTATTCTCGTCGACTTTTAATAAGAAATTCTCAACAGCCACAACTGGAGCATCCTGAGTCACTGTTGGATTTTGTCGCGCCAAACTTATCCTTTCCTCGGCACTTTTTAATGCAGCATTAAAGCCAATTGGTTGGGATGCAACTGTTGTCACACTCACTGGAATTCCTCTGAAAAATTATTTTTATTATTATTATTAATTAATTAATTAATTATTCAGCGTGTAAAAAATAAAAGCAATTCTATTTTTAAAGTACAAAAAATAAATAAAGGCAAACACTTACGTTACTGTCGCCTTTCCGAAAACAGTTTGAAAAGCCTCACGAATGGAACTAACTTTAACTTCTTTGTCCGATGCCACGAATATATCTACATCACCACCAGAATCTAAAATTTTATTTCTATTTTCAGTGAACGACTGCTTTTTTGATCAATTAAAAACGAAAAACCAAGTTTCATTCTACTTTTCCCTTCATTGAAATTAGATTTCAAAAGAATTAAATTCAGTTTCGATTATTATTGGCTAACAAGGTAGAAGAAACATTTTCTCTTTCTCGCTATCCATTGATCAAAAAATGTTACTAATAATTTTCCAAAAATTAGAAAAATAATAAATGTCGCGGAGAAAGAAAATAAAATCTTTAAGGGGTCAAACCATTATATTTAGAATAAAGTCGTTGCGGCCTAATCTTTAAAAAAATTGATACTTTTAGAATTCAATTTGTATGATCTCTGAATAACGAAATGAAAAGAATTATATTAAAATATTTATTACTTTTCTTTAAATATGAGTGTAAAGTGGAGAAAGTGCGAAAAAATGGCACTTTTTTATCAATTAGAAAATATTTAAAAAAGTATTGACAAATTCTTAAAAGTGCAAAAAGATTTATTGATTCATGTTTAAAATTAGTTGAATTCTTTAATAATAAAACTAGTAAAAATAAAAAAATAATATAGATAAAAAAGGTTTTTAAAGTCGATCCGCCAAATAACCTAATTTTTACGTTTTTATCAATTAATTACGAGAAGGTGGAATTATTGAATTAAATAAAAACTCACCGAATATAAAGTATTTTTGATGAACTTTCAGAATTTCTTATCACTTTTTTAATTTTTCCTTTAAATATACAAGAAATATTGAGTTGAAAGTACGCGATTTCTGAATTGTTGCGTACTTTACAACTTAATAACTCTTTTAAAGAAAAATAAAAAAATTTGGCACTTTCACAACTTCTAAATAACCACGAAATCTATAAACTCAAAAATTTTCGTTTTGGTCCCGAAACTACTTTAAAGAATATAAAGGTTTAAAAATTGCACACTTTTTCAGGTTTTTTTCGCACTTTCTCCACTTTACACTCATATTTAAAGAAAAGTAATAAATATTTTAATAAAATTCTTTTCATTTCGTTATTCAGAGATCATACAAATTCAATTCTAAAAGTATCAATTTTTTTTAAATTAGGCCGCAACGACTTTATTCGAAATATAATGGTTTGACCCTAAGTGAAAAGAAAGGAAAAAGAAAAATACAGAAAGATAAATTATAATAAAAATAAAGATTTGAACTTACAGATGAATTCTCGCATTTGTGGATCTAAAGTTGTGATCATAGAATTAACACTGTTTTTTGCTTTTTCAGCGACTTTACTCAGGACATTGCTGTTCACTACAGTTTCCTTTACCCAGGAGAATAAACCGGCACCAAGAACAACGGCTTGATTTTCAGTAAGTGAAACATTCCTTGTTGCTTGCTGATCTGACGATGAAGTTGAAGGTTGATTTAAAATATCCTGCTGTATTTGATTTTTTTTCTCACTCTCGGAACTTGCAACATTTTTCTCCTCTAAATTATCCACATTAATTTGATTTACATTTGAATAATCCGGCTTTGCAGAAACGGGCGTTGACGCAATTTGTGACGATGAATTTGTTATAAAACTTGGCAAAAGACTGGGAGGTCCAATACTCGACAGAAGACTTCCTGTCGACGTTGAAACACCAACTGGCGTTAATAAACTCGCAGCTGATGATAAACTGTTCAACAAATCTAAAATTACCCAAAAAAAGATTTTATTTTCAAATTAAATTTCACTGTACTTGTTATTAATTACTTTCTTTATTAGTAATAAATAAATAATTAATAAAATCCCAGTGAACACAAATAACATATGCATATAACAATTATTCTATGAAAATGTCAGCTTATACGTGTAACCTGCCTTTTTCATAGAATAATTGTTATATGCATGTTATTTGTGTTCATTCATAATAAATAAAAAAATCATTAGTAATAAATAATTTCTTAAAAAGTTTTACAGAAACGTCGCTGTTTTTTAAATACAAGAACTGAACTTTTTTTTAATAATTTAACTATACTTTACCTTCTTGTCAGGAAATTAAAAAAATTATTCATTAGATTACGACAAAGTTATAAATAAATTTTTTATCACAATGTTTACATCAGAGGTCACTTGAAATAATATTCCAAAAGTAAGTAATATACAAAAGTTTGAAAAAAACCTTTCCTTTACCGTTAGTAGGATTTTATTAAAAAAAGATACAATTAAATAAATTGACACATACGGATAGGATTTTCGAACATAAGGAAAGTAGATTTGTGACAATTAATGTAAACAAAGGTAGCAAGTTGTCAAGCAACGGAAATAAGCGTTGAGAAAAACTTGCTACAAATAACAATATTGTTATCAGTAATCGTCATAAAGGTATATAGGTATAGGTACTTGACAGTTAAATAGATCATTTTTATTATTATTGTTTTACATGTTTACTAACCAGTTTTTACAGTCTCTCCGGAAATTGAAACTTCATCAACTCTCTTCTCGACAAATTCGAATGTTCCTTCTCCAATTGATTCGTCTGTCATTGCTAATTATTTATTGCGAATAAAATAACGCGCCTACAATATTTAGTATTTAGTATTAAATATAGTTTTCTTTTCCGAGTAATTTTATGATCGGGGGGGGGCCCTGTGACGAGCGAGCGACTATTATCTCGCTCTAACATTTTCGATATATCGAATTGCAATATAAAGCGCTAAATTTTAATATTTTATAAATTAAGAAAATAAATAATTTGATAATTCTAAATAATATTTTCCACGGGAATTAATTTGAAGAAATTTTTGTAATTCCGACGAATTTAATTAAAATTTGTATTCAAAACACCTGAATTTTTTCGTCAAATTTTATGAAAATTTTTGAAAATAATTTAATTCTTTTGATGGATTTTATTAAGATTCAAAAGAAAAATTTCTTTTCATAGAAGAATTTTATTAATTTTTATAAATAATATTAATATTTATTTATTTATTCAAAATCTTAACGGGCAAAGCCCTTTCGTACAAAGTACTAATATAACAAAAAATTATACTATAAAATTAATAACTAATAGCTAACTTTTTTTTTCTAAAAAGTTTATAAATATTAACAAAATTTAATACTACATAATGTAAAGTACTTTCAATGTACTTTCATATTATGTGCTAACTTTTTAATTTTATAATAAAGAAATATAAAAAATTTTACCTTTAATATTGAGTGTTTCATGATTTTCAGAGATTTTAATCACTTATTTCTTCTCAGGTGCAAGACGAAAAAATCCATTTTTTGTCTTAATATTTAAGTTTGACCTTCTTTTCCATTCTATTAAATTTTGGTGATGGATAATGAGCTACTTTTTAGTTTAAATTTAGTTTAAAAAATCTGCTTCCGAAAGCAAGTTTGTTGGTTAAATAGCAGGTAATTTTATAAAACTGAAGTTGGCTATCACAATAGTCTTGCAAAAATCTACTTGTATTTAACCAAAAAAATGCGTTTTTTCAGCAGATTTTTTAAACTAAATTTAAACTAAAAAGTAGCTCATTATCCATCACCAAAATTTAATAGAATGGAAAAGAAGGTCAAACTTAAATATTAAGACAAAAAATGGATTTTTTCGTCTTGCACCTGAGAAGAAATAAGTGATTAAAATCTCTGAAAATCATGAAACACTCAATATTAAAGGTAAAATTTTTTATATTTCTTTATTATAAAATTAAAAAGTTAGCACATAATATGAAAGTACATTGAAAGTACTTTACATTATGTAGTATTAAATTTTGTTAATATTTATAAACTTTTTAGAAAAATGTAATTAAAATGCAGTGACTTTTGACATATATTTCATAGGTAAATTTTAAAATCAATTTTTATCTATTATTTTTGGTATGTTTGCATAATAATCAAGAAATTTGTATTATCTAAATTATTTCCATGCTTCTTTATTAAATTTTTATAACTCAACTTAAAAATTAAAATTCTAAGTTTAATTCAAAAAAATTGTATAAAATAATTCTCAAAAATGAATTCTATGGATATTAAACATCATTTTTACAAATTATGAGATTTTTTAAAAATAGGCCGCAACGGCTTTAGGTGAAATATAATGGACTGACCCTTTATAAAGATAATTAAATTAATTCGAAATATTCCATTAAAACTTATATAAAAAAATCAAATTTCAATGAATTTTATTAAAATTCTAGAAAATAATTAAATTTTTTAAAATAAAATTGTAAATATTGTATTAAAAATACATGAATTATTAAACTTATAGACCGTTGTCTATCTAAATTGTTATAAATATTTGATTTGTTTCGTGAAGTTGGATTAAAATTTTTTAAAAGTAATTGCTTCGTAAAATTTGTATTTAAAGTATATATTTTTTTTTCTGTAAATTATTTTTAATTTAATAAAATAAATCTTATTCCTTAGGGTATAATTGCTTTCAAAAACGTTTACTTTTTAATCTTAACAATCTGTAAATTTGGTGATTTGTAAGCGTCAAAAATTTCCTGCTGCTTCAATTGTGTTCCAACGGTTTTCATTTCTGGTTTCGCTGAAGGACGACCAATAATAGCCGGTGGTGAAAATTCAATTTCCATATCGGAAACCGACGTTGATGATAGTGATGAACTATCGTCATTTTTATTTTTCGTCACCTTAAATTGAAGAGGTTTCACCAATTTCTGTGCTTCTGGATTGGCGATATTTTGTGCTTTAATCGGATACATTGTTATGTAGTAAGTTCCATTTTTCCTATGAATATGAAGAGTTGGCGGTAATTCGATATCTTGTTTTGATTCCTCTTTCTTCGCACGTCGATGATGTCTGGGAAATGCTTGAAAATTCGGTTGACCTGGCACATTTACTTTTCTCACCTTCACCGGCGTTGGCGGTCTATCCTCTTCCTCTGATTCCTGATATTTTTCCTTCGCCTTTTTCATAAGATAGTAGACATATCTATCGATAGCTCCAGGTTTCCAGCCGATTCGTGGCGGAGGTCTTCCGGAAACATTTCTTGAATTCCAAAGCCAGCCCATATTTTTTGGCACTCGTAATTTTAAATCCAGACAATTTTTATGACCATAGACGTTTGAATTTCGTTCTTGTATTGAACGAACTTCTTTCATTAGATTTTTACTAACTTTTATTGGATGGAAGTTTGATGTTTCTGTAAAAACAAACGAATTGGAAAAAAAATGAGAATAACATTTAATTTAATTTTGTAAATAAAAAAATACTGACCAGAGTTTCGTGTTTGAATAGATGACTTTTTCCGTTTTTTAATTTTCTGATTTTTATGTTCACTTTTAAGAGAAGTTTTCGACTTGGTTGTATGGGGATTTTCGTTAATAGCAACTTTTTCATTTTTCGATGTTTCAGTATTCGGTGCAGAATTTTTCTCTGTATTGTCAGACTTTTTTCTTCTTGATTTACAATCGGCATCACCGCAAGGACCGCCTTCGATTTTCTTTACTTCTTCATTTATTTCCGGAGCCGTATATTGGAGTTTCTTTTTTTCATTTTCAATTTTCTTCACTTTACGATTAGCCTTAATTTGTCTATTAATTCTTGCCTCCTCGGAATGGATCGTTGCTAAATTAAAAGGCAACGGTTTCGTCTCTATTATGTCCTTGGATTTATTTTCCCCAAGCTGAAAAATGATAAAAAGCGTATTAAAAAAATTGATAAATTTAATTCAATTTCAAAGTAACTTTACCTTTTTGTTTTTTGTGTAAGGACCTAAAGTAAGTGACGTTCTAGGATCAGAAGATCGAATGAGGTCGTAGGATTTTTTACTCTTTGGTTGACAAGTGTCCGCGTCGTCTTCTTGTCTTCCAAAAATCGGATTCTCTGTGGGATCCATAAGTCCCAAACCTGCTAATCCAGGAATTTTGCCAAGTGAATCGACAAATTCTTGCGTTTCCTTAAAGGCTCTGATAAAACAATCGGCTCCCGTACACGGAATTTTTGAGCAATTTCCATTTGAATTCAATTTTCCTTTCCCGAAACATCCGCATCCGGTTCTCTTCGGAGTAATACTATTTTTCCAAATTGATTTACAAGCGCCAGATGTTAATGTTTCCATTGACGATTTTTCCTCCGGATATTTTTTACATGATAAATTTGTATTAATTTGATTATTCGTCATTCTCTGCCGCTGTTTTTCTCCTTTTAAACATAAATTTAAGGAAAAAAATTCAAAATTTGTCAATAATTATTTTAAATTACTTAACCGATCTGCAGGGATTTAATTAAGCAAAAGAATTACTTGCGTTATTTGCGCAGCAACCTCCCCCTCTTAGTCTTGAAAACGGGCTTTTTGGACAATCAACGTGACAATTTTTTGAAACATCATCGTTCAATAATTTTGTTCCCAAACAAAGACCTCCTCCACAAATGTCCTGTTTCGTCGAAGAATTGAAACAATTTTCAACTTGTTTTTCATTAAACCCGTGGCATTGTGTTCTGAATAATTCTTTTAATTCCATTCGCGAATTATCGTCGCTATTTTTACTTATTGAAT
Source organism: Leptopilina myrica (nomen nudum) (assembly GCA_032872475.1). Lineage (NCBI taxonomy): Eukaryota > Metazoa > Arthropoda > Insecta > Hymenoptera > Figitidae > Leptopilina > Leptopilina myrica (nomen nudum). The sequence continues at coordinate 14,977,193 of CM065467.1, forward strand.
TCCCTTCCGCAATTTCGATGGAAGAAAATTGATCAATTGATCTTTGTCGAGTAACACTTTCTAGTTTGTACTTTTCCATTTTCTTTGCAAACTCACGATCTTTAGAAGCTATTGAAGTCACTTTAGAAAAATTGGAACATTGAAATTCGTTGCTAGATTTGGTATTATTGAAAAGAAAGGAATTTTCCTGCAAAGCAAATTGAGTTTCGATTGTCTTCCCACAGCAGGATAATCGTAAAAATAGGATGATTGTTCCAAAAGGATTTCCATCATCATCAGCGAGATTGTAGGTATTTTTTACGACATAAGGTTTAGGAAGATGATTTCTATTATTCAGGGACATCATCACTTGATCGCAAAGGCAACCTGATAGTAATACTTTAGCCTGACAGATGGGAAATTCTTCTTTTTTTTCCTCACTTTCCTCTTCTTGTAGATTTTCTTTCTCCATCGTAAAAATTCCAACTTCCAAAGGCTCTGAACGTAATGCTTGAATCAAATCGTAGGGATTTTTTGAAAACAGGCACGATTTCCCAATATTGAAATTAACAGCAGTAGATTTTGATTTTTCATTTTTCAATTTTTGGGACGATTTATTTTTTTTCTTAATTTTCTTCCCTTCTGGAATTAATTCTTCCTCTTCTGGAATTAGAGTGATTATTGGATAGTCTAGAAATTTTAAACGAACAGAAATCGGTAATTTTCCAATTAATTTTTTCGCATCATTTGTTAAATTAATTTGATCAATAAGAAATTCAAACATGTATAATTGTTCCTCATCGAAAGATGTTTTAAAATCCATTTTTTAATAAAGAAATTAAATTTAAATTTGAAAGAATATTTAAAAATTTGATGGAAATTAATATTGAATACTATGAATTTTGAAAGGAAAACATTTTCTCTATACAAAATCGGGTAGAATCACAAAAACGTCATAAAGAATTTTTCCTAACCGTAAAAAAATTTTGTTTTTTGTTTACAGAGTGAATTAATACATAACCCTTTAATTCTAAAATTGTCTATAATATTTTTATTTGTGCATTTTTATAACTGCTGTTTAATGAAATAAAATGCTTTGAAGAAGTTTATATATTTAATTAAAAAAATTTGTGTAAAATGTTTTAAAAGAATATACTTATAAGTAAAATTGGTACTTATTTAATATCTTTTAGTTCGTCGATAAATGTCCTGCATTTTTCTTTGAGAACTTTAACAGCTTCGACAAATAAAATTGATGAGGGTAGCGCTCCAACGGATTCAATTGTGACTGTAAAAATGAAAATTTATGATAAAAACTATAATTATTAGTTTTAAATTATATTTTAGATTAATTAAATTAATCATTAGCAGTTAATTAAATTAAAAAAACCTACAAATAAAATGATTTGATTCACGATCCAGTAAGACATAATTTTTCAAATCCTTTTTTCGCTCAATATTGCGAGAACAGCTATCATAACGAGAATTTATCACTTTAGCTTCCTTTTCATTTGATTTATTTTTTACAATTTCAATCACACCTGGACTGAAACAATCTTTCAGTTTCTCAGCCATTTCCCCTTTCACAGATGTAAGCAAAGTGATTTTTTGCATTTGTCTATAAAATGCAGTTGCTGAAAGAAAAGAAATGCATTTCTTTTTTGAATAATAATTTTCTATTATTACTTTAATAATTAGTTTATTAATAAAGAATAAAAATATTAATTATATATAATATTTTGAACTTCGAAACATACAGACGGGAGAAAATTTTGCGTGATCCTTGCCGATTCCTTTCACAGCCTCCATAATAATGTCTATTTCGTGACCAGGATTTAATTTATTTAGCAAAATGTCCTTATGAATAACTCCAACTTGTTCATCTCCTCTTGGAAAAACTTCCAATTGTCTTCCGATAGGAAGCCATTTTATATCTCTGCTGTATACTAGAACAATTGTTTTTGTTAAATGAAATAAATTAAATGAATTGAAAATTAATGTTACTAAACGTTTCAAAAAAAAATAATTATAAAGTTTCTAAATATTTAATTTACGATTTTAAATTGCATGTGAAATCAGTAATTTATTGAAAATATTTGTGGATAAAAATTAATTTTTGTACAAAAAAAAGGAACTTTTAAATACCTTTGTGATTAATATACATTTCATCGAGTGATTTAGATTCTTTAGGTGCTCGTTTATTGAATGTACACGCAATTTTCAATTGAAATCTTAAAGTATCTTGATCACTAACTGCATTGTCTGCATCGTCTTCTCTGGACAGATATTCGAATAATCTAGGATCAGCTAAAAGTGGCACAAGACCTAGTCTATAATAATAAAATAAACATTTTTATTAGAGAAGAATTTTCTAAATATACTGAATAGTTTTTTTTTACCTATGTGACACTACTTCCTCTTGCATTACACTGTTATAATTTTTTATGTAAATCTTATTAATTGCAATTGAAGGCACTTCACTAATAAGAATACGTCGTATTGTATTTACTAACCAAGTTTGACAATTAATTAAATCAAATTCCAAATCCATTTCATTGTACGACTCTTTCACAATTTTGATCATGAATCTCTAAAATTTAAGAAGAATACCAGATGCAAAATCTCAATTAATTTACTAATTAATATTTGAAAAAATTACCCCCTACAAAAATGTCACAAATAACGACAAAAATGAATTAAAATTTCCAAAATTAAATTAAAGGAATAAATTCAAAACCAAAAATAAAGAAGAATTTCATAAATTTTAACAAATACATACTTGAAAAGAATATACCTCTTTAAATTGTTTCAAACACCAGGATTCATTTTTTATTTTTAATTCTTCAAATTTGAATTTGAATTCCGAGAATTCTGAATCCATTGTACGCTTATATGATTTAAATGGTGCAATAGAGATAAAAATTATCGCAAATTGTTTTTCTTCTATATACTTGCAAATAACAAGCGTATTTCCTTACTTTTTAGGAATAAAAAAACGTTTCACGTTTTTCCACTTTGCTGTATAATTATGGTTTAGATTGTTTACAAAATTTTTGTTTACATCTGGAAGTGTGTGAAGTTAGCGCCGCACAAATCGTGTTGCACCTGCGAATTATTGCGGCTCTAGCTTCACACAGCTAGTCTGACGGGGGAAAAAAGTTATAAAAGTTTGACAGTTCAGTAAAAACTAAACGAAAAAGTTAACAAAAAGGTTTCAAAAACTTCTCAAGATGTGTAAAAGTGAAATCTTATGAATCATTTGCAGTTCTTGATTGTAAATAAATAGGAATATTGAATTAACAGTGAGTATTGTTTGACATTACATAGTGAAAACGAAATGTTTAGGTTATGTCACTTTTGTTTATAACATTTATAATTTCACAAACTTTTCTTTTTATCTACATTAAATCATTTTTGTGCACTTGACAAAATTTATAATTACGAAAGAATTATATTACTTTTTCTATTTTTCATTATTTATTTGATAAATTTCATTCATCTTTTTTGTCTTTTCAGCAGAAAAAAAAGATGTATTCATCACCAAGAACTCCAAATTCGAGTTTAAGTGCCGAACTCAGAGATGTTATCAATAAACGAAATATTTTAACAACTCGAACGCGAATGAAGGTTCTCAGTGCCCTCGACGAAATGCAAAATCAAACAATAAATCGAAAACGTGAAAGTCTCCGTTCACAGGCAATACAAGAAATTCTCACATCAGAGGTAAAATATTTACGTAATTTAGAAATAATAATGGAATATTTCATGCATCCAATTTATCAAAGACAATTACTGTCTTATTCTTCATATACAACGCTATTTGAAAATATTGAAACATTATACAACGTGAATGCCGAATTATTGAAGGAATTAAAGCAAGATCCCGAGAATGTTGCCTCGGCATTCTGTAAATTAGCACCATTCTTTAAATTATACTCCGTTTACGCTTATAATTACAAAAGAGCATTAGAATTACTTCAGGAAATACAGGAGACAGATGTTAAGACTTCGGAATTTATTGCCAGTCAAGAAACAAGACCCGAAGTTGCCAATAAATTATCATCACTACTAATAACACCAATTCAACGTGTACCACGTTATAAACTGCTTTTGAAAGAAGTTCTCAGACACACGGCACCAAAGGAGAAAAATTACAACATTCTCCAAGCATCATTGGCACAAATTGAAAATGTCGCATCACATATTAATTCCTTAGTCGAGGAATACGAGGATACGCAAAAATTACTCGAATTACAAAAACATATTACGGGCACAGTGAATTTAGTGAAACCGGGGAGAAAGCTAATAAGACAAGGACCATTGATGAAAGTATCGAAAAAGGGGAATTCATCATTTAAACGACATTTTGTTCTTCTCAGCGATACTTTATTATATTGTAAAGGCGATCCCGAAGCAACATTAACAGTCTGTTGTCTATTGCCACTAAATAAATGTAAAGTCGAACGTGTATTGAGTAATGGACTATTTCGCATTGTCTGCATGCAAGAGACATTATTTTTATATTCAGAAAATGGTGACAGTGAAGCGTGGATAATATCATTGCAGGAATCGGTTAAAAAATATCTCGATTGTCGACAAACATTAAGAAAGGACAGCAGTTCGCGTATTCCATTACGTGATAAAAATCAATTTCCCTCCGAGAATATATTCACCAGACGTTATAAACGTAAACGAACAGTGGAACAAAATAGTGAATTCATTGAATCGGAAAAGAGGAAAATAATCTATGTGAATCGTGATGAAACCGATGCGTCTTCAGAGGGACCGTTAAATTGTCTTTTCCCTTGTAAAAAATTAAAAACAATGACAACAACAACAACAAATACAGACGATATGACAATGAACGAGAAAATAAAAATTTGGATGGAGGGTTTAAAATCAAGACAAGTCAATAATAAGGAATCAAATGAAAATGTGAGAAAAAATTCACTGTCAACTTTAGAGGAAAATCAATCGTCAACTGGTTATTCAAATGAGGCATTCAACAGTCATATGGATGATGAGGATTCTTTAATGATTAATGAAACATCGAAAACATTTAGTGCCAATAGTGATGAAAATTTAGAGACACAATTTTGTGCGAAAAAATATAATATTTATTCGGGTAGTAGTTTATCACGTCAACATCTTCAACATCAACAACAACAGAGACGAAGACGTATTTTATCATTTACAAAAATCAGTCATTTTTTAACTAACATGGGAACATCTTTACGAAAATTTTTTCAACGTGCCTAATCTACTTTTATTTTTTACAATTTTAAAACATTTTTTAAATTAATAATTTATATTTTCTGATATTTTTGTCAATTTCTTCAATTACAAAATCTTAATCCTTTGTTTTTTTATTTACAAACATTTTTTTTTCTCTAACATTTTTACAAAAGACAATTTATATTCTGTTATCAATTTTTTCAAACATTGATTTTTTTTAATAGTTCGAAAATTCTGTACGTTCAAATATTTATTTATTTCTTCGATTATCATTTTTGATAATAATTTTGTATCACTATAAAAAATTTTTCTAAAAGTAATTAAGTTTTCAATTTTCATTGCAATGAATAATTTATGAAACTATTTCATTTATTTGATAATTTTTTTTAAATTAATGTTTTTGGAACATTCAATTATTAAGTTAATTATTAAATTAAAATATAAGTTTTTTTATTAGTGCAACATTTTCACATTGTCGCAATTTAAGTTTGATAAGTAATTTTTAAAAGCAAAGAAAGACAAAAAAACAAGACATCTGTAGTTATAAATATTTATAGTAAAAAGAAATGTTAATAATGGGTTTTATTAAAATAAAAAATTTTTAGACTGACATATTGTTTGCTTCTTTTTGCGAAGAGTTTAATTAAATATTTTTTAATAATAATTTTTTAAATAATTTTAATCATTGTTTAAAAATTTTTTTTTGAATTTTTTAAAAATAATGTAGTTATGACAACTACAAATAACACAGGTCAACAAAAAAAGGCTTACTTTTTTTATGAGATATGATAGTGGTTTTCGAAGTATTTTTGACGCTGAAAACGATCCCGGGTCCAAAAATTGTCCACTACGTCAGGATTTTGAGAAAAGTGGGGGTAAAGACCCCCAAAAAACGTGTTTTTGAGCGTTTTCAATATTTTTTTTCTCCTAAACCTGACGTGCCAGAAACTTATACATAGACTTAAATTGAAGCTTGAATTGTCCACTACAAGACCCATATCCGTAAGACCAAAAAAAATTAAAATTTTTTTCAAAAAATTAGGTTGAAGTTACCAAAAATGTGTATTTTTGGATTGCTTTAATGGATTTTTTAAAATTGTCTTGGATTCGTTTGAAAATTGTTACTCGGGGGTTTTTGGGGTCGCTGATTACGAATCCGACATTAGTTTTCAAAAATTCAAAATGGCGGATCCAAAAACCCCCGAGTAACAATTTTCAAGCGAATCCGATCAATTATAAATTTTGACATCCACCATCATGGATCTGCCATTTTGAATTTTTTAAAACTAATATCGGATTCGTAATCAGCGACCCCAAAAACTACCAACTCAAAATTTGTTCTTTTATTTGAAAGGGGAAAAGTACACCTTTTTAACCGTGTATTGCTCATTTACTCATAATAAAAACTGGCGAAACCGTAGTTGAAAATATTTGCGATTTATCGATTTTCATTCCATTTTTTCAACTTTAACGAGGTTTTTAGAATAGTATTCAAATTTACAGATTTTTTTCATAATAATTTCTTAAAAGTATTCTTAATTCTGCGTAAAATGAGTATTTTTTGAAAAAATTGTAATACAAATTGAGGAAGACACGTGAACTTTCAGATTTAAAAATTTTTTCCCTAAAGTTACAAATGTTTCAATTTTGCCGTGGAATGTACATCAGGGAACTTTAAATTTGTGTTCACTACATTTAATTATTAACTTAAACGGCATGCATGTCAAACTTGTTTTTGATATATTTAAATAAAGACAGAGCCCATATTTTGAGGAAGAGTCCGGTTTAATTTTAACTTTTCTAAATTTTTATTGTTTAAGTTGGTCAATGTTTTTCAAACATTATTTAGGAATCAAATCTATTCTATAATCTTCAAATAAATGTGAACTTCTACCACATTTTTTAATTATTTTGTATTGTCGAACTTTTCAAATGCATTTTTCGCAACACTGAACAATTTTATTAATTTTGATAATATAGAATAGATTTTAATTATAAATAATGTTTGAAAAACGTTGACATACTTAACTAGTTTAGTCCCAAATGTCCGTATTTCTTAGCACATGTTCGAGCTTTCCGTTTTACGAGCTACGATTTAAAAAAAATCGGGAGATAGGTTTTTTTTATGGTTTGAGTGTCCTCTTTTAGAATCTACAAAGAAATTTCAATTTCAAATTTATATTAAAAAATTATAACTGTTAAAACAAAAAAATGCCGTTTTTAAAGTGTTTTTTTCTTTAAAATAAGATTATTTAATCGAACTCGATTAGAAAAAAATCTGTGATATGAAAATATCGCGTCCAAAATATTGGGACTTTCAAATAGACATGACACCAAAAATAAATTTTTTCAAATTTTAAAATGGCGCCTCAAAAATGGCCTCCAAAATATTCAAATTTGGAAAAATAATTTTAAGAAATTCTAAAATTATTTTTTTTTACTTTTATGTTTCATTTGAATAAAATAATGTTCCTTCAACAAAAAATATTGTGATATTACGTTAATTAACAAAAATATAAACAATTTAAAAATTATGTGCCAAAGTGGTAAACAAAATTTTATTTTCATCAATTTTACTTATTTTTGCATGAAAAATGGATAATGAAAAAAAATCTAATTCAAAATTATTTTATAATGTTTCAAAATGTTATAAACAATTTTTATAAACAATTTGCAAAACATGAAATGGATTCGTAGAAATTTAAAAAAAAATTAAATTACGCTCTCTTGTAATCAAAATGTTGCTGGTGTATTCCACGTCAGTTCAACACAAAAATTTTTACTAGCTTTTGGAATTCGGTTAAGATTGGGTACATTATATCCTCTGGTGGTAATAAACAAAATCCCCATGCGGTTTTGAAAAATTTAAAAAATTGACGGACACATTGAATTTTCGATTTTTTTGGTACTTTTTTAAAAATTCTATATCTTTGGTTCTTTTTAACGGATTATAGTTTCTGACCTCTTAATTTGTTAGTATTGAAGTATATTTTTACTTAAAAATTTAAAATTGAAAAAATTATTTAAATTAATTGTTTAAACATTTCATTAAAATTTTAAAAATGCTACTTTCAATTTTTTTCGTTTTTAGGGTTCCGTACACCATAGGTGTACTGACGGAACCCTTATGAAATCACTCGTGTGACCGTCCAAGCCACGCAAAATGGGCTGTCCCCCCCCCTTAACTTCTACAAATCTCAACCTAGTGAGCTGAAATTTGGTAGGGATCTTCAGTTTTAAGTGCAGATTAGGATTCGCGACTTGGCCTGCGTCGTGTCAAGTCGGTCTCAAATTTCTGTGTTTTTTTCTGTGTGCGAGATAAATTCTCGCTAATTCGAAAAGTTATTTCTGTGAATGTGCATTTTTTCTACATTTATTTAATTATTTACTGTACTATTTATACGTGAAGTGAATTCAACATTCAGCTGAACTCTAAGTGACAATATAAATTTCAACAGAATCCATACTGTAGCTCCATTATTCCTTTTAAATCATTCAACAATTTCTACTTCCAAATCATTCTAAGTTATACAGAGTAGGTTGGTGGCCAAAAGACTAAATTGCCATTTCACTAAATAACAATTTTTGCACAGTAAGAGGTTAGGTTCGGAACACTCAGTTGGTAAAACAGTTTTGCTGTGCGTGGTTTAGCGAAATGGCAATTTACTCTTTTGGCCACCAAGCAGTATACGAACTCTATTCTCTCTTTGCACATCAATGCTTTCGCCCGAAAATTTTTTTTGTAACCATTTTTTTCTTTTTTTTCTCTATTTTGTTTGGTTTGTCTCTGGAATACAATTGAGAAAACTACGAACATTTTTTATGGGCTTTTCTTAATACCTTCTACCAAAAACCTAAATTTAAAATTTATTTAAAGTATGAGAAAGGGAAGGAAGAAATAATTGTGTGAAAATAGGAATTAAATAAACAAATAAAGGGACACAAAGTGAATCTTACGTATTGAGTTATATTAAAGACATTTCTATAAATGAAATAAGTAAACACTGTAATTAAGCTTTCCTTTATTCGATACTGTATGTTGAATTTTAAATATATTATAATGTATGAATAATTCTTGTTCTTATTGAACTGGAATTTGAATCGCCATTATTGCAGGGGATAAATTATTTTTACTTAATTTATTAATTTTTTTTTCTGTTACTCATATATATGGGGGGATTTCGCGTCAAGTGATCAAGGGGTCTTTTGGTGCAATGTTTATTTCAATAATTTTTTACTCTTAAACAATTAAACATACAAATTTGACAAAGTACATTTTGGAAAGGTTTTTTCATGCTCTTTCGATTGGAAATAAGCATTTTGAAAAAAAAAATTTTTTGACCCAAAAAAATCAAAATTTAAAATAAATTTCAATTTTTGGGGGAGAAAGACCCAATTTTTTTTTTTTTTTTTTTTAAACGAAAGCTGAGGTTTTTTCCTAAAAAGACATATAAATGGTAAAGTGGGACTAGAATGTTTAAACATTGAAAAAAAGAGTTTTCTACTCGCCGGAGCGCTCAAAACACGGTTTTAAGCTCCGTTTAGGAGAAAATTCTTTTTTTCAATGTTTAAACATTCTAGTCCCACTTTACCATTTATATGTCTTTTTAGGAAAAAACCTCAGCTTTCGTTTAAAAAAAAAAAAAAAAAAAATTGGGTCTTTCTCCCCCAAAAATTGAAATTTATTTTTAATTTTGATTTTTTTGGGTCAAAAAATTTTTTTTTTCAAAATGCTTATTTCCAATCGAAAGAGCATGAAAAAACCTTTCCAAAATGTACTTTGTCAAATTTGTATGTCTAATTGCTTAAAAGTAAAAAATTATTGAAATAAGCATTGTACTGAAAAACACAAAAATTTAACCCCCTCCCCCTCGAAGAATATTGGACTAGGTAAAAAAATATTTTCACAAAAAATTACTATCTATGAGTACTACAAAAGCACCAAGTTTTGCTACGATTGGAGAAAAATTTTTCTCCACCTTGATCACTTGAGATGAAATGCCCCATATATATATATATATATGTATATTTTATTTTATTTACTTTTTATGACTTAAATGAAACTAACTGTCCGTTTAATTTGAATAAGCTAGTTTAACAAATTGATTTGTGTTTTATAACTTGAAACATAATTATTTGGAACCAGAAATGTCAGGGTCAGAACCAAATAATTATGGTGGATCTCCAAGGATTGGTACGGTCAAACTTTCTGAAAACTACAATTCTCGAGGTAGACATCGTGGTTTCAGTTCGTTAATTAATTAATATATTTTCTTAATACCTTTTGCTTTCCCTTTATTAGAGGAGGCAACGAATTGATTAACTTCTGCATAAATTGATTTTAATTCAATGGTTCCTAAATCCTGCCCGTTTCGTATTGGAACTTGGAATGCCCGTAGTGTTGTGAATAAAAGAGCCGAAATCGAAGCTCTTATAAAATTAAGTGATGTTGACATACTATCAATCTCTGAAACCTGGCTCAACGATTCACATACGGTTTGGCAATTATATGTATTTAACACTTTCCGTAAGGATAGAAATAATAATGCTCAAGGAGGTGGTACTATGCTTCTAATTAGGGATAACATCGTTGTAGATCCAGTCTTTCTACAGCACGATGTCTCCCAATATTTTGATATCACGGCCGTCCTTGTTAGTGTACAAAATACAGAATGGTTAATTGTTTCTTTTTACGTTCCGCCATCAATTAATATTCCCTTTCAATCGTGGCTAAAATTTTTTGAAAGCCTTCCACTCCAGTATCCTATCGTTTTATGTGGAGACTTTAATGCTCAATCAATGACATGGGGTTCAACTTTTGATTCTCCAAGAGGATCAAATTTGTCAAAAATTTCTGAGCATTATAATCTTCTTTCTCTCAATGATCACCTTCCAACTAGATATGATCAACGGGGTCGTACTAATAATAATCTTGACCTTATAGTGGTGTCGGAAAGCTTAATCCCACAAGCATCAATTGAGGTAACCGAGGATTCTTATGGCTCAGATCATCTGTTGGTTATAGCAACATTCGACACTAGTCAAAAATATATCACATCTAACTCAAATAGAATAAATTTCAAAAATGTTAATTGGCTAGATGCAGAAAAGGATCTTTTATTTTTAGTTGAGTCTCTGGAAAAATTGTTAGAAGACAATGTGGAACCTAAATTTATTTATGATAAATTTATCCTTGATCTTACGGAAATACTTGAATCTAGAGGCACTTTCCGTCCGGTAAATCATCCTGGTTAAAGGAAGGTTGAACCTTTATGGTGGGATGAGGAATGTGAGGAGGCTGTCGCTCGTAGAAGAGAAGCTAGAAAACACTGGATCAAAAACCAAACCGCTGAACTTAGAATACAATTTGAAGAGATTGACAATGATTTTAAATGGTTTCTTAGGAATAAAAAGAAAGACTCTTTTTTTGAATTTTGTAATAATATCAACACTTCAAAGGGATTAAGTTCTACGTGGAAAACAATCAGATCTTTTCTCAATAAAAATTCATCAACTAAAACTAATGGGATCACTTACGAATTAATCCGTAAACTTCCCTTCTTTGTTTTGAAATTTGTTCTGAGACTTTTTTAAAAGTATGTTTTATCACTCCAATTTTCCGGAAAGTTGGAGAAACACTAAAGTTATATTTATACCGAAGCCAGAAGAAAAAGGATTTCGGCCTATTTCTCTAACATCTTAATTTTGTAAACTGTTTGAGAGGCTCGTGCATAAAAGGCTTGAGTATCTGACGGAGTCTGAGGATTGGATCCCCCCCTCACAGTATGGCTTTCGAAAGGGTCGCTGTGTACTAGACTGTGTGGCAGCAGTCACTAACGACATCACACAGGGTTTTTTTTAAAGAAAACAAGGTACTCTGGCTTTGGCAATTGATATAGAGGGTGCTTTTAATAATGTACTTCCGAATATAATGATAAACGAATTGAAAAACCTTAATGTTCCGCATAAAATCCTTAACTCTGTAAACTTTCTAATTTCCAAAAGAAACCTTTTCTTCCATCCACTGTGTGACAAGCCGGAAGTCTGTGGAGTAGGAGTTCCCCAAGGTGGGGTTCTCTCCATTAGTATTTGGTATATACCTGAGATCTCTGTTTCGACTTTTACCAGTTGAGGTAAAATCAGCAATGTATGCCGATGATCTTATGATCTACACTAGATACACTTCTATCACTGATGCTTTAAAAAATTTGAAGGTGTAACAAAATATTTTCTTTTGAAATTATATAACGATAAAATATTAGGAATTAATGAAATATATATTTTTAAATTATTAGGGGATAGGGCCTCAAGGTGGTCGGGGCCCTAAGGTGGTCACCCTAAGAAAATTTTTGTACATTAGTTAGTACACCCTGATGCTTTAATGCCTTCCACGGATGAACGTGTTGCACTCACATGTTCCCATGAGTGCAACACGTTCATCCGTGGAAGGCATTAAAGCATCAGGGTGTATCTTCAAATGTTTTCTGTTATTGTTATTGTTCTATTTGAGAAATAGAACAATTAGAATATCAAGAAACCAACAATTTTCATCGATATGTAAAATAACTAAGTCGTTATTTGATTAAAGTTTGTAAAATAGAGTTGCATATAAAGAATAAAATAAGGGAACAAAGACAAAAAAACATAAGAAAAATAAAAATATTAAATAAAAGACTTATCCGCAAGCGTCCTGTTTTTGAAGAGAGATAACGGTGTGGGTCCGAATTTGGCGCCAAGAGACTTTGAGAGTGCTGGCATAGAACCGTTTCAAACTCGTGGCAATCAGATATTGTATTCAATCGCCCAATATGAATTGATTTGATAAAAATCACACCTCCCCTTCTGTACGGCCAATATTCCAGGAATATGCAAGTTGCTATTTTATAATAAGCGCGTTCCTTTAGAACTACGGATTACCAAACACCTATCTCCTCACTTCAGATAGCCTTGATTAAAGTCGCCACTCTATGTAAATTACAAAATCCACAAAAATTATTATTTAACAATTTAATTAAAGAAAATAAACATGATTTCCGAAATAATTTAATTTTTCTTTTTTACTGAAAACTCGTATCTCTGAACTATCGGCGACACATAGAGAAGCGGATATAAATATAAACGACGCCACAACGGAAAGTGAGGCAAAACGGCGTAGAGGGCTCCTATAATTAACATCGCGAATAAGTCCCCCACACCAAGCACTAAACCTCACCGCCCAGATCACTCCTCCCAAAATCTCTACGTTCCTCTCAAGACCCACGAGCACGACTTAAATATATATATATATACACATTTACACTTTCTTCTTCTCGAGAATATTACATTATTCCTTTCATTCTCCACCCAAAGCTTTGTACCCGACCATAACAAAGCTTTATAAAAAAAGGAATCTAATACAAAATATATACATGTCACCACAACTGCGTGATTAATTTGCTAAGCCCTTATCGAAACCAAATAATTATTTACAATCTATATAATATCACAAACACCATATGCTGCATTCTTTTCACTCATTGCATCGACAAAATATAACGTAATTCGCATTAAAATTATTAAATATACTAATTATTACTAAAATATAAAACTTCTCGAACAATTGAAGGGCTACATAAAATAAGGGGACGAACGCGAGACTTGGAAGGGACAATATCAGTCAGGTAGCAGTGAGCGGCTCAAGGCTTGTCACTGCTACCTGACTGGTAGTATCCCTTCCAAGTTTCGCGTTCGTTCTCTTATTGTATGTAGCCCTTCAATTAAGCAATCCATATAATTTGTGATTATTTTATATTCTCAACTACGACAAGATACAACAATAAATCCATGGATACTCAGAAATACAATAATTTCAGTTTCAATGACCATTGACAAACGTCAACAATTATTCAGGACATATTAAACATCTCGTGTGACACGAGAGCTAACACAATCTTTGCCTCAGAAGACTTAAAAACCGGATCCGGAAAGTGGATAATTTGCATAGTCTCGTCTTTGGGTTTCTTTCCAAAGTGGAGTTCAATAAGGGAAAATCCGGTACCGAAATGAGTTGTTGCATTAAGGAAAAACTCAACATCCCCAATACATCGAGCCCACCGTGTATGCTTATCCGACACAATGTGCAAAATAATTTCCCCAACTCTCTCATAACACGTTCCACCGGGTTGCCCTGTGGATGTCGCACCGATGAAAACATTACATTAATTCCAAGACTGCGCAATCGCTGACTCCATTTCGGAGATGAAAATTGTGAACCGTTATCTGATAAGATACGTTTAGGAATTCTCATCTCAGGAAAATATGAGTCAGTTAGTTTCTTTAAAATAGTATCCGTCGTCTCTTTTTTTATGGGATATAATCGCACATATTTAGAAAAAACATCTAAAATCACAAAAATGTATTGCATTCCACCAATCGATCGCGGTAAAGGACCAAAAAAAAATCCACGCTCACAAGATCCTCCGGACAAGATGATTGAACCATTCGAGATAACCCTTCCATATTAGTATTTTGAATTTTTACGCGCTGGCATAGGTCGCATGCAAGGACAAATTTTTTTATATCACGACCCATGCCCTTCCAATAATAATACTGTGTTATATAGGACGTGGTTTTAAAGATCCCAGGATGTCCCAATGTGGCATGCCCACAATCAATTAATTTTTCAGTTAAACACTCGGGAATCACGATTTGCCAAAGTTCTTCCTTCTCCCTCTTTCAACTCTCTCAATAATGGAACTCACGATTTCATCTTGTTTTTGTAAATTCTCCAAGTTTTTTAATGACTGACTTAAATCTTCCGAAAATTTCAACTCATCACATTCATATTCTTCACTCTTTATGTTTTCCACATGGAGTACGTCAATCGAAAAACAATTTGAAGTAGGACTTTTGAAATCGCCCTCTGGATTTCGACTAAAAAAATCAGCCACCACATTATCGGCACCCCGACAATATTCGACACCGAAATCATACTGTTGGAGAATTAAACTCCAACGAACCAAACGAGAGTTCAAATACGACGTACTATTGAGAAAAGTTAAACCTTTGTGATCTGTTAGAATTAAAAATTTTTGTCTCACCAAATGTGTCCGAAGTTTAGTAACTGAATAGACAATCGCCAATAACTCCTTCTCTGTAGTAGTGTAGTTAACCTCGGCTGAGTTCAGACATCGACTTTCTAACGCGACAATTCGAAGGTTTTCAGACTCGTCGTATTGATATAATATCCCGCTTACACTAACATCTGACACATCTGTCTGTAACCGATATTGCTTTCCCAGTATGTGATGACTGAGACGCACACAATTGACGAAAGCCTGTTTCATAATAATAAACGCCCGTTCATGACTATCCTCCCATTTCTACGACTTCGTTCCCTTTAAAAGATCTCGAAAAGGTTCCAACAGTCCTGCGTGACGTATAGTAAATTTGGCGATAATAGGTACAGACTTCGAGGAATTGTTGCAGTTCGGTCCGATTTTTTGGACTTTTAAATTCACTAATAATGCTAAGCTTATCCTGCAAAGGACGTATTCCCTCAGTTGTCAATTCATGACCTAAAAAATTCACTCTTTTGACAAAAATTTGTTTTCTTTAAATTAAGAGTAAAGTTTTTTTTTCTGGAGGACTTTAAATACCCGTTCCACCGCCCGCAAATGATCACCAAAGTTACCCCTAGTCGAAATAAGAAAATCATCAATATACACCGTGAGGATATCCTGAAATTGATATCCCAAAACCGCTGCAATAGATCTTATAAACGCGGAACCCGCTGTTTTCAAGCCAAATGGTACACGTCGAAACTGATACATTCTCGAGTTATATAAAAACGCAGTATATGGCCGACTTTCCGGGTGTAAGGGAATCTGCCAATACCCTGCCTCGAGATCAGTAATCGTCATTAAATTAACATAATGAAATTTTTGCAATAGTTCGCAAATTAAAGGAGGTGATTCTTGGTCTGATTCTAAATTATCGTTAACATAACGTGCATCCAGACATATTCGTACTGTACCATCCTTTTTTATTACGATGCGAATTGGATTGCAGTGTTTACTGTTTGAGGGTTCAATGATCTTTTTTTTAAGCATATCGATAATAGTGTAATCGACTTTTGGTCTATGAATAAATGGTACGGGATATGTTTTTCGAACGATTGTTTCAGCCGACTTTATTTTCAAACGATATGGCTCAACATCGGCGCTCTCACTTTTCGGAGTAAATAAAACCTCGAATTGGGACATGACTTTAACAAATTCTCTTTTTTCTAGCTCATTTAAATTTGATAATCCCCTTACAAGATTATTAAGATCATCTAAAAATTCGCTCGTTTGATGTATTTCATTTACCATACTACAATTACAATCTTCTAACATCTCCAAAATTTTCGTATCTTCCTGACATGATGAATCGATTTCACTCATAAACAATTATTTCCCGAGACCAAATTAATATTTGGACATTCTAAAAAAATTTTATTTTCTATTCGACTCACCTTATTCGTAATTATCTCGCTTGATGTATGAGCATTTTTTTCTGAATACAACTGAGTTTCATTTATTTTGTCTGTATTTTCCTATATCGCGCCAGAAATGGACTCATAATCAATTTCTAAATTTTTCTTTGCAGGATTAATAATTAATAATCTCGAACATAATTTAAAATCTCAGGACCGTTTTTTCCGAAAGTTAAAAATTTATTGGAAACAAAAAACCCATTGATCGCAATTTTCCCATAATCATAATCAATGACAACTTTATTATTCAACAGTCAATCATTTCCAAAAATTATGGGATTTGAAAGTCTAGGAATTATTAATAAATTAATATTAATTTCCTGCGTGTCAATCAAAACCATACACGAAACATGTTTTTTTATTGTCGTCGGTTTTTTTCCCTATTACGGTAAATAACGTAACGTTAAAGACCGGTAATTCGCTCAATTTTCAGTGCAAACGAATATATTTCGCAAATTCCTCTGAGATGGCCGTGATCTGACTCCCCGTGTCAACCAATGCCTAAACCGGAACACCAAATATAAGCAACGTGACTCTAGGACATGATTTAATTCGATAGTTAATGACTCGAATTTCCTCTTTATTTTCATTCACATTCTCATCCAATCTCACAAAATCTTCATAATTATCAGGGCGCGATGTTTCTACATTGTACATCGCGCCGCCTACCTGTTTAAATCGCGGTGACAATTATATTTCGAATGACTATTATGATTCAAATAAGAAGGTGGGGGAATTGAAAAATCTGGCAATCGTAAAGCATGATCCGAGGCTCACGAGCCTTGAAGAGCGGAACATTGACAATTCTCCCTCTCTCTCTCCCCCCATACATGCGTACAAGACAGCTGTGCTGAAGAAGAAGCCCTACTCCCACCCTGAGGTTGACCCCTTTCCATAGCTGGTCGATGATCTCCCACTCTCGGATGACGTGCTTGATTATCAGGACTAACAACCAATGCATATAATGACCAAAGTAAAATAATTGTTAATATAATTCAAAAATTTAATAGTAAACATTTGTATAATTGCTCAAATGCTTTCACATGACATTGTATATGTTCAGAAGTCTTGACAAAGAATTACAAATTTAAAAAATATAAGTTTTATCCTTCTACAGAGGGCACTTTGTCCACTGGTAAAAATTACTGGTTGTCATTGCAGCTCATAGAAGAATCATCTAAAATAAAAAATCAATTATTTCAATATGGATGACTTAATCCAGGTTCTAAAAACTATATTTTATTAAATTCAATAATATTTTATATCTACACTTCTACTAATAATAGTAAGATTTTGAAAAAATTTCAAGAAAATTCAATAACATAAACATACATCTGACCGTGGTTAAAGACATCTCTTCTTAAATCAATAAATATTCTTTTAAATGTTTGTCCTTGAGATTTGTTAATTGTCATTGCGAAAGCCAATTTTATAGGAAATTGTCTTCTTTTAAAAGTAAACGGATATAAATTTTCACAATATAAAGTTACTCTATGTAAAAAGACAATATTTCCACTCTTATCTCCCGTTAATATTTTACATTTAATAACATTATGTGATAAGTCTAAAATAAGCAACCTTGTTTCATTACACAATCACTCATCAATACTAAGATTTCTAATAAGCATTACAACATAAGTAATTCTTAAATGCAATTCATGTGGTGGCAAAGAAGGTGGAGAGAGAGTGTTTAAATATTCTAGTAAGAATACATCAGTAAATTTTCCATTATCACAATTTTCAGTAGAATCAATACTTTTATATATTTTTTTACCTTTACTGTCTAAAAGACGCACCCTTTGAGAATATATTTATATAAATATTTAACAGACTTGATACTTAAAAATATTTCTACATTAAGATGGCAATTATATATTTTTGAAAGTTTAGGGCAATACGGAACAACATTAGAATTATCAACAATAAATCCATTTGGTCGTTCATACACTTTATTATTATTTCTTCGACGACAATGAACATAGCAATTTTCTTCAATTGTAGTTTCTTCTTGGTAATTTTTTGGACATTTTTTTGAACATTTCCCGTCAATTAAACACCAATCTCCACAAGGTCCGTGAATATTATTTTGCATTATTATTTTATGTAAAATAGGATTTATATTTTCATCAGGAATTTCTGCAGAAATATAACGATCAACACTTTCAACTGTTAATATTTTAGAATTTTCTTTCAATATAACTAACAAATGAATGTGTGGCAATCCTCGCTTTTAAAATTCAATAACATAAACATAAGATTTGACCTCTCTAAATAATTTATTATCAACAATAAGTTTAAGTAGATGTTTTACTTTTAATGCGAGAACCCTAGTTACTATATCAGGTCTATCAGCAGCAGTTTGATGGAGGAATAAATTTTCCTGTATCTCTTTTCAATTTGGGTTACACGTCATTGTCATAAATAAATCTGGTCTAACATGACGCACAACAATAGCCATCGAATCCTGATATTGTTGCATCATATTGCGAGGTGATCCTAAAAAAGTAGAAGGCAATATAAGCGTTTTTCCGACGTGTACATCATTTTCCAACTCATGATTGTGTAAATAATCCATCAGTCCTTTATAAGTTTCACTTCTCAATTGAGATTGATTATTTGCACAAAATCTTAATCTATCTTTTCTACTTTTACATAATTGTCAACCACCCATTGTTGAAACAATCTACCTCCATATAAAAATTGATTAAATACTTTATCTCTTACAGCAATTTTGTATTTAATGTAGGCAGACCTAGAAATAGTATAATTTCTACTTCTGTAATCACTATCACTACGAATCATATTAATATTATAACCCTTATTTCCAAGTGGATAAAATATGGGATAAATCCATGGTTCAACATTCGGATCTAAATTACTAACTAATTTCAACTCCTTTGTAGATTTATTATAAACCGTTACATAAGATTCTAGTATTTCTCCTTTAGAGTTTGTATTAAAAATTGTAACAACTTCATTAAAACTTTGAAAATTGTATCTACTTTTATCAAAGCCTTTTTTCAACGTGAACAATAATTGTAACTCAGGAATTTCTTCATTTTTTTGTCTTGCTAATTCAGCTTCTATTTGAATTACCTCTGACATCATCATGTAAGATTTTGTGTATGCATTAGAATTTCTCATAATACTTTCTATAGATGTTAAAACATCTTCATCCAAATTTTCGTTACTTTTTAATCTGTATCTGATTGATTCGTCATGGTCATAAATAAATAATTGACCAAAACATGGAACCTCACCTTTATCCGGATATAAAGTACTATTAATTTGATAGTAAATTTGACCTTGATTTTTATAACAGAATGGTCCTCTTCTTCTGCCATTAAAATTAATTACATTAGCATTTAAAGATGCAAAAGAAAAATAATTATTATACAGCCTTATATTCTTTTTAAAGTGCCCTGATTTTTGATGAAACCTTTCTAACAAAAACCTTAATTCATCTGGATATTGTATTGAAGTTAACACAACACCTCCATGACTACAGCAGTCATTAAAACTAACTTTTTTACCAGCAACTTTTTCATCTTTAAAATGTTTAGCTTGACGATGTGTGCAGTAATTATTCATCGGACCTAGATAATTTTAAACATTCCACTCTTTGAATTTGATGCTTTAATACTCCTGTACAATCATTTCTTTGATTCTTTGTTTTTAACAAAGAACTTGTATCACTATTTTCATTTTTTAATTTAAGGTTCTCATCTAATTAAATCATTTTTTTGATCATGATTTAAACATTTTTTATTAAGACTATCAACTTGGACATCGCCCATATATTTATTGTAAAATATTTGAAGCTAAGATGTGTGCTTGTGCTCAGTGCAAAGGCGGGTAAGTAACTGGCAAAAATGGAGGACCTTTTCTCAATTGGGAAAATAAAAAAAGGATAGAAAATAGTAATTAGAAAAGGAAAGAAGATGATGTACAAATGGGAGTGGGAACTCGAGTTATCTTAATCCTCCCCGAACCGATTTTTATGATCGGGTCGATGGTCGATTTTGTCCCTAACCTTGAATAGGATAGGTAAAGTAATAAGAAAACAGACGTTTGCAATAAAAAAGAAAGTTCGGCTGTTAAGGATTAAAAAGAGGTATCTTCGGTAAATAGTTTGCCCTGAGCACTTTAGGTACAAAAAAATGTGTGAAAATGAGAAATACAACAATTTGAAAATATTCAGTGTAACAACAAAAGGTGTGTGTGTGTGTATTTGTCGTATATATGATTCAGAAAGAATTTATTTTGTCAAGAAATTAGAATGCCAAATTTACACAGGCACAATCACCACATTTCAAAAATTTGTTTTTTTTAAATTAAAAAAGAAATTTTTTTATTTTATTTCTTAAATTTTGTACAAAAACAATTAATTTTTCCTTTAGTCACTTTTTTGTAAAACAAAAAACAAGAAAGCTATGAATTGTTTTGTCAAGAAAGTGCAAAAAATTGAAATTTATAGTGAGTGAAACTTTAGCAGATTATATTTATTTTGAATGTTTAACAATAATTTTCTGTTCAGAAATGAGTATAGCCTAAAATTTTATAACCGATTTAATTGTTTTTTGTTTGAAATTAAATTGGATAGTAAAGCTTCCGCTATGGGAATCTTTAGTTAGTGTCAATTTAGATTTAGAAAATCCTCTCTCCACGTTCGAATTCCCGTGAGCTAATGGCAGGCAAATTTTAACAACTTAAGAAATCAAAGGATATTTAAAGTTATTATTGCAGTCTTTAATATTAAAAATGTTTTTTTCCAGTAGTGGTCAATTCTTTCAGATATGTTATATTTTGGCAATCTTTCAAATTTTAAAAGATTCCACTCATCAGCTAATATGGACGTAGTAATATCTTCAACTGCTCAGTAATCCGCGATTTTACAAATATCTTTAGTGCTTTACTTAGATTGAATCCTCTTTGGCTGCAAACATCTACAAGCATATAAAATATTTGAATGCAGATAAGCTTCCAAGGATGACTTTTTAAGAAGATGTAAAGAACAACACTTATAATGTTCCCTAATTTTATTCAAGACAATTAGACTTTCTTTTTTGTTCACTTTTTCTAAATGCTTTTTGATATCTTCATCTAAAATAATGCTCTGTAAACTCAAAAAAATTCCTTGTTTAAAAAACTCTTCCGATTTTAGCTTATTATTTTTAAACTTCATCAAACTGTCGTTGGTACAAATGGGACTAGCGAATTTCAGTATTAAAATTTCAATACTTTCATACAGCACATGAATTAAAGGTTCTTCTTTTTGAAATAGCTGTGAGAAGTTTTCGAAAAGTTCAGCACTAGAAGAAACAAATTTTAATTGAGCTCGCATATCTTCTTGTTTCAAAAAATTGCAAATATTAGTGTATTTGCGACTTGTAAATAACGTCTGTTTAACTCCTGGCTTTGTTGGTGAAAAATTAAGAAAATATTTTGTCAAAGCTTTCCATTGTTCCTTAAAAATCAAGACACTCTTTTTTAACGTTAACCAACGAGTGGTGGCATGTTTTATAAAACGGTGCTTTGGTATATTATTTTGCTTCTGAATATTTTCATAATCTTGACATCGAACAGGCTCGTTGTGAAAAAAATAATACACTTCTATAGCAAAATCACTTGCATCTTTGCCATATTCAGAAAGAGATTTTGTGAACGCATTGTTTGCAACGTGTAAGTTGCATGTTCAAAAATTTAATAATCCCTGTGAACGAACACTTGATATTTTGGTATTTACGTTATCCAAGACTGCTTTGTTTAAATTTGAACCATCCGAAGATAACATTAATAATTTTTCAATTCAATTGGCAGTTCTTGTATAGCTTCCATTAAAAAGTCTGTAATTATTTTAGCAGTAGCTGATCCAAGAAAAAATGTGTGTAAGTGGCAATCATTTACTTGTTGATCATTTTCGAAAAAATAGCGCACTCGAATTTGAAGCTCCTTCTTGCTTTCCGCATTAGTAATTTCATCATATGAAAGTACAAAACCATGACTCATTTTAATATCTTGTATTAATTTTTCTTCATAGGCATAGTAGGTTGCCAAACCTTCAGTCAGTAAGTACCTAAATTTCGTAGGTCCGAGTGAGAATTTTTTGTCTATTTCGGAATCAGGAAACATAGTTTCAAACGTTTGTCCTAAATCATTACACAAGTTGGCAGACATATTGGAATAAACATTTTTAATCACCCATATGATTTCAGCTTTTAAGCACATATCGCGAACAGATAAAACTGATGTTTCTGAAGGTTTAGACGTGAAAGTTGTGTGTATTTTTGATTGATTAGAGTCAAACTTGTTTGATGCATTTTTCTTATGTACAACAGTCGATGAATGCTAAAAAATGCCTTGAATGCCCTTGTTCGAGTGCGAAAAACTTTTTTGGAAAATTATACAAAATGCATTGTTTTCTTTTATCGTGCACTTAATGCACCATAGTCCAATTTCGTAACCCAAATTATCAGTCCGCTTCAACCAATGTAATTGAAATTTGTAGGGATTCATTGTGTATTACTTAATCACCTAAAAAATATTCAGTTCATGAAGTATTTTGAAAACAATTATTTTTATGAAAAAATATTTTATAAATATAATTTTGGAAATTTTTGTATAAAAATAATGCAAATTTTTTTTTCAAATAAGTACAAAATTATGATTAAGAAGCAGAAAATGTGCAGAAAATATTTCCTAATTTTAATTGTTTAACAATTTTCTAACTTGTATCAAAATTCTGGAATTTTACAAATTTTAGGAAAATAAATATTAGAAATCATAACTTTTTAGAAGAACTTTTTTAGAAAACACATTTAATTAAAAATCACTTTTTTAGTTAAAAAGGATTAGAAAATATTTTTTAGAAGAAGTGACCACCTAAATTCAAAATGATCATAAAGTTGCCGCAAAAATCAAATTTTTAATTTCCCTGATTTTTACATTCTCATCACATGAGAAAGTATTAGTTTTGGTCGAAAATTGACTTTCGCTAATTTCATTAAATCTCGACGTTTTGGGGTCCCCTGAGTCCGAAAAACATGGTCTAAAAAAAGTGTCTGTCTTCGTGTCTGTCTGTAGACACAATGGTGTTCCTACGATAACTCTTGAAAACTTATTGCATCAACTTGCAACTTTGCATGCACAAATTTAGTGTTAAAATAAAGATCGAGTTCGTTAGCCAGCCATTTTCGTCGAAAACTACGCAAACTACAGTAGTTTCAAAATTTTAAAAATTCAATTTTTTCAAGTTTCATTATTTTTAACTTTATATTACTTTAGATTACAAAAATAAATTTTGTCCTTTCTGAAGGACGGTTGCCGTATTGCCGACAAGACGCCGTAATGTGCAGAGGCGCGTCCTGCCGGAAGGCCCTTCCGAAAGTTTAGGCGCTTGGACGTTCTTTTAAAAAAATCATGCAGAAAATTTATCTAATTGTTCATTTTTAAGTCTTCAGTAAATTTAAAGTTTTTCTTATAAGAAATATACTATCACATCCACTCTATCCGGATTTACATGTTTTTAATCATTCATTTGATATTATTTACAATAATCACATATATAGGGTGAACGGGACATAATATCTAAGGGGAGTAATGAACAATTGTAATTTATTTGAAAATCGTAATTTGAAATGATTTCGCTCCAAAGACAATTTGATGTACTGCAAGTTTCTACAGAGTTTGATTATTTATTATTCAATCACTGTTGTAAGAAATATAGTAGAAAAACTGTATTTCACATATGAAAGTAACTTTTCAAAATTTTCATTTTTTCGTTTTAATTTTTTTAAAATAAATTTCCCAAGTACCCCTAGAGCGGGTTGGCTAATGCAACACGCTACGCATAAAGTGCAACCTATGTCCAAGTAAATCAACAAAGTGAAAAGTTAGCCATTCCGCTCCGGTCTACACTAAACAAAAAAATTAATACTTTGAGAATATTTTAGCTGCTTCTGCAAATCATGTTTCTGCTAAAAGAGAGTTAGTATAATTAAAAATAACTTCACAATTTTAATCATCAAGACCAAAAATATACATTTAAATCCACTTAATCTTGCAATCATCAGCACACACAAACATGTGATGAGAATGTAATCCTTAAGGTCGTAGTAACTTTAAGAAAAAAAAATGTTTTATGAAACATATAAAAAGAAACAAGAACACAAATAATGCACAACAACTGCAGACCACTGCGAGCGAAGCGAGTCATTTGCGCGCGAAGCGCGATGATCAGAATTCGCGCGCCCCGAGGCGCGCTGAAACTTGCGAGCGCAGCGACCTCCCCCGCGAAGCCCCTACGAGAATGTGTCCGCGCTTGCGCGGACAGATTTTTTCAGATTTATATTGCTACCCTGACAGAGAAGTTTTATTACAGAGATAAAGAATTCTTCTTAATTTTAATTATTCTTTTAATTTTCGATTTCATTTAATTACAGAAATTTCCCTAATTTGTAAATTTATTTTATTTCTAACATAAATATAAATCTTCAAATGGCTTTGAAAATTGTTATTAGAGTTTTTATGAATAATTAAATTCTTTTGATGAGTTTCTTTAAATTTTTTAAATATGTTTTTTTAACAATTTGAATTAAAAATTTGGAAAATAGTTGAATTAAACAAAGAATTTTTTGAACTTTTTAAAATAATCTTGTCTGTTCATAATTATAATTGAAAATTTGATTAATTAAAGTTTATTAAAAAGTATTGATACTAATTGAATTTTTGCAAAGAATTTTACATTTTATAATTTTACTCAATTCTTTAATTTCAAATATATTTACTAAAAAAAATATATATTGACGAAACACTTTGGATGATTATTTAAACACTTTCCGATGATCATTTATTTTACCAATATTAATTAAAGAAAACATAATTATTATAGTTATAAAAAAGAATAATAAAATTTGACATATTGTTTGAGTATATTTACGTAGCTGAATGAAAACTTTTAAATAAAAAAAATATAATTAAAATTCAGGATTTCACAACTGATTATAATATTTTATTGAGATTAAGCACATTAAAAAATAAAAATTCTCGCAATATATTGTTCAATATTGTTAAATTAAAAAGTTCACTCATATAGGAAAATTGTAATTGTTATAAATAACATAACCTATACAAATTAGACATTTGAGTACATTTGAGCAAACAATTATGAAGACTCAATTTAAAAATCAAAAAAATGTTTTGTACTTACTTTAGATTCGAATCTTTAAATTAAATTTTATAATATTAGAGAACACATTTTGTAATTCTTTTGAATATTAACTTTAAAAATATCAACGTCAACAAGCTTGCAAACGGAACGTTTAGATTTGATTATAACTATGAAGCAATCTTACTATAGTTTCATTTTGTTCCACTTGGTGAAAACCAGAAGTAGGTAAGTCAGAAATCCTAATCTGTTTCTAAGAGACACAGACGATAACTGACCAATATATTATAAGAACTTATGTCAACTTTGATGACTTAAATTAGACGAAATTTTAAAAAATTAAATAAAAATCCAAAAAAAAGTAGCTTTTAGTTGCAAAACGCTGAAAAAAGTAGCCAAAAAAGTAGACAACCCTAAAAAAGTAACAAATAGTAGCTTTTAGTTGAAGAGTGCGAAGCCTGTTACTTGTACTTGGTGGTACAGATGACGGTAATGGCAATAATATAATATATTTAAAAAAAAAAATTTTAACTTACACTTTAATCTAAATCTTCCACTTAGGCCTAAAGTTTTCTTCTCTGTTTTTCGAGGTACAGTCTCTTCTGTCTTTGAAGTTGACAATGATGATGATGAAGGAGAAAATGTCAATTTTTCGGCAGATTTATGTGTCTCTGTTTATGGTAAAGTAAGCTGGTAGAATAGTCTTCATGAGATTCCTTTGTTGCTGAAAAAGAGAAAAAATAAACAAATAAGTTATAATTGTAAATTTTACACGTGAATAAAAATATTTTCAAAAAACATCTTTAAACACTAACATTTTAAACTCAATCTTCCACGGAAAGTGAAAGATTGTTTCTCCGGAGTTCCAGATTTTTCATTTTCAGTTTTTCCAATTAAACTGATAGAAAGTTCTTCGCGAGATCTAGTTGGTGCTGAAAAATAAAAAGAAACAAATGAATTAATTTTTATAGTTTTCTTATTTTAAATCAAATACTTGAAGAAAATAAAGTTAAAAAACTTACATTTTAATCTAAATCTTCTACTTGGGACAAAAATTTTCTTCTGTGCTTTTGGAGAGTCAGTCATTGGAGTTGATGACGATGGAAAAATGTCAATTTTTCGGCAGATTTTTCGGTCTCTGTTGAACCATTATCTCAAGATTCATTTTGTGCTAAAAAATGATAGAAATTAATAAACCTTGTAAATTGTATTTTAATTTTTTTTAAATAATTAATATCCTTCGACGAGCGACACTGTGTTTACGCGCAATTTCTTTGCGCAGCAGAAGGCTGTCTCAGACAGGGAATTAAATTAAAGCGCATCGTTGGTTATGGTTTCCATGCTCTCCATTGTGCGTGTTGCTGGAATAATGGATCGAGCGCTCAGGAGGATATTATTACGCCAGTCATATTAATTAAAAAGTTTTAACAATTGGAAATTAAAAATTTTTATTTTAAGAATATGCTATGTTTTGTTTCTTACAAGTTATGATATTTCTAAAATCAAAATTTTCAATTTTTATTTTTCCCACTTTTTATTCCGTTTGACTGGCGGCATAGCATCTTGCTGAGCGCTTCACCAATTATTGCAGCAACATACACAATTATAAATGAATGGTAAAGAAAATTATTTTTAATTATCAATACTTCAATGTAAATTTAATTTAAAATATTTCTTTAAGGAAAAAATATTCAATAATATTTTTACTTTATGTGCAGGAAAAAATGCTTTTTTTGCTACACACGATTCGGAAACGCTTTTGTAATGAAAACGTGTTTGTGTGTGCAAAGAAAATGGCCTTGAAAGGGGGGGGGATGAGATACAAGATTACACATTTGTGACGCCGCACGAGAAAAGGGGCCTATGGCCATAAAAATCGTTTTTAGGGTTCCGTACCCCGGTAGGAACCCTATTAGAATGGTTACGAAAAATGACCATGTACCCCCCCCCCTAGCGTTCACAGTTTTTTGCCTATAGAGCTGAAAATTGGCATACTTATTCATTTTTACGCGCAGATTACTGGAAAAATATAGCGGAAGTGATTAGAATTGATCTTTATGGTGTTTTCATCGAAAAACTAAAATCTCTTTTTGCAAAGTCGAAAATTCTTTAACGCTTGCTGGTTCTCACAATTCGTAACCTTTTAGTGATCTGGCATTATACATTTTTATTTATTTTATCGAGCAGATTTCAATAAATATACAAAAAAAATTATTGGAGTTCATCTTCATATTTTTTTTACGAAAAACTAAAATTTTTTTTCGTTTTAGAAAAAAGTGTGACCCCCCCTGGGTTTTCACAATTCTTAACCTATTGGACTGCACTTTGGCTTATTTTATATAGTTTCGTGTGTAGATTTCAGGAAAATAATAGCGAACATGATTGGATTTGATTGTCATATTTTTATCAGCGAAAAACTCAGTTTTTAAAAATTTCGTCAAAAAAGCGTCTGTTTCACTTTAGCGCCCACAGTTTTTTACCTAGAGAGCTGAAAATTGGAACACTTTTGTATTTTCACGTGTAGATTACAGGGAAAATATAGTGGAAATGATTAGAATTGATCTTCCTTACGTTTTGAGCGAAAACCTTAATTTTTTTCAATTTTTGATAATCATTTTACTTATGCTAGTTCTCTTAATTCTTAACCTAGTGGACTGGCGTTATACATTTTTATTTATTTTTTCGTGCAGATTTCAGCAATCATACAGAAAAAATTATTGGAGTTCATCTCCTTTTTTTGCGAAAAACTAGAAATTTTTTTTGATTTAGAAAAAAGTGTGTATCCTCCCCTTGGTTTTCACAATTTTTGGCCTATTGGACTACAGTTTTCTTATTTTATGTATTTTCATGTGTAGATTTCAAGAAAAATATACCGAATATAAATGGATTTGATCTTCATATTTTTCAGCGAAAAACTCAAAGTTTTTAAAAATTTCGTCAAAAAGCGTGTTTTTTGCCCTAGCACCCACAGTTTTTTATTTCAAGAGATGAAATTTGGGACACTTTTGTATTTTCACGTGCAGATTACAAGAAAAATAGTGATGAAATAGTTATAATTTATCTTCATAAATTATTCATTCATTATTTTAGCTAAGAAGTAGAAGTTTTAAAAGAGGGTATGGAACCCTCGGTGTTAGTACCGGTTCTAATCGCACTTGTCCGGTTTTTTAAATTATGATGTTATTCAATATAGATTTTCATTTGCTATGTTTTACGTAAAAATAAATCATAAGTTGAAAAAGTTAAATATAGTGTTAATAATATAAGACCCGAAAGTTAAGCGTGTCCTTCTAAATACGGAGTTGGGACAAGTCACACCCAGAAAGTCTCCCCCGGACAAGTCTCCCTAAGACATCTCTTCCCAACATACGAGTCTCCCGTGGACTGCTCCTCCCAGAAGACAAGTCTTCCTAGAGACATCTCCCCCCTAAATGTAAATAATGAAATGTTTGGACCAGCTCCCCGGGACATCTCTCCCCAGTAGAATATTATTTATTTAATAAGTGGCAAATTCAGGACAAGTCTCCCCGGGACATCTCTCCCCAGTAATATATTATTCACTATTCGAGTGGCCAATACAGGACAAGTCTCCCCGAGACATCTCTCCCCAGTAGAATATTATTAATTTAATGAGTGGCAAAACCAGGACAAGTCTCCCCGGGACATCTAATTAACTGACTCGACAAACCCTTTTTATATGAAATTATCTTGGATTTTGTGTATCATCCAAATCAACATATAAATAGTAGGGGAGAGTGTGGCAAACTGGACCCCCTAACGGTTTTTTGACTCTTGTGACTAAACGAATCAACCGATTTCATTTTTCGAGGGTTATTGTTTGAAAAATCATTTAATTGCGCAACTTTTTCCCAGAGACACCTATACTTCATCTTTTATTGTTTAGTTGCTGTGTTAATTTTAAAAAAGTTTGCAAACGGTGCGGTTTGCCCCACCCCCTTGGGTAAACCGGACCCCCATGGGGCAAACCGGACCGTTTGGTTTTTTACTTATAACATTGCATTTACATAACCTACAATAATAAAAAAAACATAAAGAATTATGTAAACAATGGTTGTAGTAAAAACGGTCCGGTTTGCCCTACAGGCCCATTTTGAGAATAAATGTTTGTCAAAAAGAAACGCTTTCCAAATTCATCAAAGTTTTTGGTGGTAAATATTCCTGAGGTGTGTACCTTCAAAACCCAAGACCTAATATTTGGAAATATTACATGATTTCCTCAGAATTTCCTTAAGAAAAAATTCGTAAAAATGTAGAAAAAAAACTTAAACTTTTTAAAACTTTTCTTAAGACGGAGTTTATTTATAATAATGAAAAAGCTGCAATACACTTTTCAGTTCGCTGATGCACATTCTTCTGAAAACGCTTTTAATGATATTCTGAAATGAATAGAAAATATTTGTATTATGTTTAATGTTTTGCACAATGATTGAAATTGTTGATCAGTTTACCATGTAGATTGTAGATGCATTGCCGAGAATTTCTTGACATGGCTTCGAGAATTTGTTTTTCCATTGTTGTTTAAGTTTTAATCTACTACTACTATTATTATTATTATTATTTTCATCTTTTCACTAGTCTAATCATTAAAAAGTAATTAACTGATTCGACAGACCCTTTTTATATGAGGTTATCTTGGATTTCGTGTATCATCCAAATCAATATATAAATAGTAACATTATCCACAATATGTTAAAGTTATTGATCACTCCGAGTTAAGCAGATGGAAAAAATTTAAACAATTCCTTTAACGTTTTCAACAGCATAGCTGCCCCCTTCAGAAACGTAAAAATTGCGAAAAAAAATTAAATTATAAATACTGTAACGTTGATTTTAAATAATCACGTTATAAAAACCGAATTAAGTTCTCGCCGAAACTCATTCAATCTATTCTTAAATAATTATTATAAATTAAATACGGTAGCCAGAATCGAACTCAACATTTTTACTTTATGATTATATCTTTGAATTATATAGAATCGAGATAACACAGAAATGTTGAGTTGTACAGAAATATATTGTTTATCTCAAGAGAATTCCACACGTTATGGTTGATTATAAAACATCATATTATTTATTGTTATTTAATTATCAACCGACCGAAAATGTGTCAACAATTTATACTAATCGTCACAAATCTACTGTCAACTGGCAACCACCTGTCATAGATGTTGGGCCTGTTATCATGCTGCTGGGGCGAACCCATGGTGCGCATGAACTATGTATGGGACCGAAGCAGGATGCCAATTTACCTAATTTCGACAGTTCGTGCCTGGCTGCCGATTGAAAGATACGGTGATACCGCGGTTGGTGGTTTCAGCAATTTAAAGTAATTACCAAAAACAATGGATTTCCGTGCCCGCCTGGAACGGATTAGAGGTTAGTGCTCAGGACTCATCTCCTCGTTATCTTGAGAATATCACCGGTGTACGGTGTGACCGAGAAATAACCTCAAGACCAAGGACCGCATGGCAAGCCGATACGACGCCGCCATTTTCGGTTGTCGATTACATAGACCGGCGTGTGGAAGTTCTCATTCTTTGATAAATAGAATTAAAGTGTGGAAAAATAAAGTTACATTATTTTAATTAATTAATTAAATTCTCTCTAGTCAAATTTGTTAATTGAGTGTAAATTCATTGTGTCTGTCTCTCTCTCTCTCCTGTGTGCGGTACTCACGCCTGATAGAATCTCGTCACTTAAAGTTAACTTGGATTTGAATAAAATAGTGAGCTCGGTTTTGAGCTAGTCCGGCAAAGTTCCTGTTTTGTTTCTGCTATCGTGATCCGGGTAGTTCACCTACCTGGCGCCGGGGAAGTTCCCTAAAACGGGTCATCGATGGTGTATTATAAATTCGAAGTGTGGAGTTTATAATTCGGTAATCGGGAAACCGATAGTTGCCATTTTTGTAACGATTAATGGGTAAAACCCGTAAGTAAAAGTAAATATCGCTACAACAGTGGTGCCCAACTCAAGGGCCGTGACAGGTGAGAGAGACGATTGAGGAATATTCAGTGTAATTTTGTAGTGAGAGAACTGAATGAGAGCCTTCACTGCTGGTAAGTAATTGAATTTTCTTTTCTTTTTAAATTTATTTCTTTATTGTTGATCTGACAGGTACTATTTATTTTTCTTCTAGGGAAAATTTGAAAATTTATTTTTATAATAATCTTGTAGTTGATGCTTTGAAAATTGTGTTTTTTTTGTTGTATATTTTTTTCAGCATGAAAGAAGATTTTTTTTGTGCCTGCAGTGTCCCCTACCACCCTCGAGAAAAGTAGAATTTTTTTTTGGTTAGTAAAAATTAAAAAAAAAGTAATTTGAAAGATTTCCAAAATTATTTCTGATTTCAATTGAAGGTAGATTGGGTTTCTCGATAACTGAAGTGAAGAAATTATTTTAAAAAGTGATTAATAGGATAGAAAAGAATTTTCACTCTCTTTAGAAAAAAAAAATTTTTTTTACAGGCACGAACCCAAGTAAAAGATAAAGAATAATTTCTCAAAGTATTTTCCCTTTGTAGACATTGGTAATAAAGGAGAAGATTACCAGAAATTTTTGGAAATTTAAGGAAACGAAAGAAATTTTCAAAAACAGTTAGAGAAATTAGAACTAGATAATTACAGTTAATCCCGATTTCAAAAAGAATTTTTTTTTATCGGAAAAATTACCCGGTAAGATTGGGAATTTAAGAAATTTTGAAATAATCCCCAGTCAGCTTAAAAATTTAGTGAATTGGAAAAGAAAATATTTCTAAACCGACAGTAACTAAATTTAAAGGCAGGAAAGTTACCAAAATTCGGAGGAAGTTTACCGGTAATTTATGAAATTTTGCAGTATTTCAGGTAAAGTGCAGAAATTTTGTTTTGTTAAGATAAGAAAGCTTTTTGATTGATCCTGGCTAGATTTCCAAGCGGAAAATTTACCGGAAATTTTCGGTAAAGTTAGGAAATTTAACAAATAAACCGAGAACTTTTCCCAAGAGCGGGGAAATTAGGGAAAACACCAGTAAACAACCAAAGACCGAATAGGAAACAACAGTTATTTGTAGAAATTTACGGAAATTTCTGGAAACTTATGGAAATTTTTGGAAAGTTTAGGAAATATTAGTATATTTTCCAAAAATTAAAGTTTTTTTTGGCCTTTCTTTCGTATTTTTGTTTATAAAAAGACATATCTATAAGCAATTAGGATAATTTTGACCCATTTTATGTAAATTTAAAAGTAAAAGTAACAAATTTTAATATTTTTGGAACGATTCTAGAAAAGTAATGGACAATTGGAATTAATACTTTTTGAAGAAAAAAAAATATTTTTTTTTACCGGCGATAAAGGTAGTCAATCGTGAATCCGTTTTTTTTCGTGGTTCCTTCCGTTCAATCTTGACTGAAGGAAAATTGTTAAGAAACAAAGAAAGGAGTAAATACCGACAATCTAAGAATAGATTATAATTATTTCACCATAATTACGGATAATTGCGGAATTTACCGAAAATAAATAAAAATTAATTTATTCTATTATTGAAAATTTTTTTTCCTCCTTTCTTAACAGAAGAATAAAACATGTCAGATCAGGAGAACACAGATCTGCCCCAACCCGAATTAGAAGGGGCAGTAGGGGGGCAAGAAAGCCAGTTACTACACGAACAACAGACCGAAGTAAGGGAAATTCGGGAAAATGAGACCGAACCGACGGGCAGGATAGAAGAACTCTCTCGGCGAGTTAAAGCGTTCAAACAAATGAAAACACAACTTGATTTAAACTGTTGTAGCACATCGGGTACGTTCGAAGAAGTACAATCGCGACTTGAAAGACTAGTGGCACGGATGGAGGGTAGGAAAGACGTCCCGTGGTATGATAGCGACGAAGCGTTCTCAATACCACAAGTACAGATACCAACCTCTACCCCCCTTACACCGGGTTCAGCGAAATTCGCACAACTACCGAATACCCCCGTCACTTCGGACCCCTCAAGCACGTTTTCAGATAGCTGTAACAGAATAGAAAGACTCTACAGACCGGAAAATTGCCGAACCGACTTTCCCCCACCAGATCTAAATTTCGGGAACGTCAATACACGCCGTCGACACGGACAAAATACGGAACACGAGATACATAACAGGGAAAATAACGAAATTCAAGAATTGCGTGAGTCAATGTTCTTAATGCAACAACAAATGACAACATTAATGTCATTAATACAAAGACAGACTGAACAACAAATCACCATGACAAGTACATGCCCAACATGTTACACATCGACAACAGTAACACGACAATCCGACCCAGTTTACAATCCGGCTAATTACGGACAGACGGTAAATAATAGGTACGCACACCCAGAAAACAGAATTGACTCGACAGCACCACCTATAATTCAAACCGCGACAGTAGGTAATTCGGATCCGCGTTTTGAAGGGTTAAGTTGGAGCAAGCACTTAGACCGGTTACCACCTCCACCGCCAACAATTTACGGTACGGGACACAAACCGTCCTTATTACGACCAGACGGACAACCAACAACCGAGTCCGACAGACCGAGACAAACACCATACTACCCGACAAATAGTATGTTTCCTCAAACAAACCCCACATTTGCCGCATTCGAAAGACGAACATTCGGCAGTTACGACCAGCAAAGATGGTCACAACAAAACGTGACAGAAAGCAGACAAAACGTTTTTGACCAAAATTACGGACGAAGACAAACTGACTTTTTTCAGGGACAAAATAGACCATGGGAACAGGAAAACATGTACACCCAAAGACAGAGTTACATGCACAGACACCCCAGAGACGTCGCGAGAACAGTCGAAAGCTGGAACGTAAAGTTTAACGAACAAAGAGGGGCAAGCGTTGACAATTTCTTGTGGCGAGTAGAAGAGGGTAGGGCCGCGTCATTCATGACTGACGAAGAACTGTTAGTAGCAATGCCTTTCCTCCTAACCGAGATGGCAGCACATTGGTATCGTCAAAACAGGCAAAGATGGAATACCTGGGAGGAATGTAAAAGACAATTCCAAATTCGGTTTGGAGACTCCCGATACCAAGATCGTTTAGAGGAGCAGATTCTCTCTAGAAGACAGGGACCTGGAGAATCTGCAATCGATTACCTGACATGCATGTACGGACTATACGAACTGTCGACTAGACCAATTGACATGACAGCACAGATGGACCGAATACATGCGAACCTTAGGGCTGAATACCGTAGAGCAATCCGTAGGCACGAATTTTACGATTTTAACGGTCTAGCGGAGTTAGCTACCGAATACGAGCAAGTAACCGCAATTACGGATGATGACACACCCCCACCCCCACCTGAAAAATCGCTTATTCCGGAGTATGCGTTTCGAGGGCAGGTTAGGGCAAATCAAACACCGTTAAACATCGCGGCAGTGAAGTCGGAAACGGAACCAACACCGGGACCGATAAACACGGCAAACTCACAAACAAACACGGATAAGCTATGCGAAACTTGGCCAAAAGCAATGGAGGAATTGGTGGCAGCTCTGGCGAACAGTAAAAGTTTTACCTCGCCAAGCAACCAACAGTCCTCCAAACAGTCAGGAAAGTCCAAATGGAATAGAGAAAGAAATTCCCAAACAAATAAAAATACGAATAGTTTGACTTCAAAAAATAATTCCACGAAAAATTCTATCTCTCAATCAGACAACGACACGAAAAGAAACCCGAAAGATATAGTTTGTTGGAATTGTAAGCAAACCGGTCACTTCCAAACAGGTTGCGCTTTACCACGTCGTAGTAACTACTGTAGGCGGTGTGGTAAAGACGGTGTTAACACCCAAAATTGCGAAGGGTGTCCGGGAAACTTGAAGAAGGAGGAGAAGTAAAGGTCAACTCCTCCTCCGCAGAAACTGATCAGACCTCAACAACAGAAATAGTAAAAGCCGCGGAAAAATCCGTACCCGTACTCATAGAAAACCGGAAATCCGCGGGGATCGTTAACAAGAAGTCGAAAAACCGGAAAGCCACCCGAAAATTTGAGGCCAACCAAACTGTCTTGTTGAACGATCGCGTTGAGGCAGTTAATGGTGCATGTCAATGGGAGAAAAACCAAGCGATCATGTCACTTTTGAAATCGGACATTAAACCGAACTCAATATCCGAAGAAAAGCCGCTGCGATTAGAAATTAGGGAACCGCCAGCGGAGGACAAAGGTTTTAGTATGAGGGTATTTACGAGTATACGAATAGGTAATACCTCTAATGTACAAGCCTTAATAGATAATGGTGCATCACGCACAGTATTGGGAGATATCGGTTTAGCAATTGCCGACAAGTACAAAGCGGAATTGCAACAGGCAACCGAAAAAGCAGTCGTGACAGCCGACGGTACGGTTCGTCCAGTAAAAGCAGTCTGTTATCTCCCAATAGAGGTCGATCGGGTATCCCGCATGATGAAGGTGCTGATCGTCCCAGGAATGGGTGAACAGGTATTCCTGGGAGTAGACTTTATTCACACCTTTGGCGTGATACTTGATGGTAGTCAAAGAAAATTGTACATGGCCGACTACCCAGACACGGTACACCATTATACGGAAGAAGGTATAGAAGCAATTAAAGTCACAGAGGAAAACACCCCACTAGAAGTAGATCAAGTAAACGGGTTAAAAGTTATCTCTGCCGAAGAGAGAAATGACTTAGAACAATTCATTTCTTCTATACTCAGATTAGTACCAGATAACTTACCCGCGACAGACCGCGCTGAACATGTTATCGACGTAGAGAACCACCCAGCTATCAAGCAACGGTATTACAGGGTATCGCCGAAAGTATTGAAAGCAATGCACGACGACGCGTTAAGAATGTTAGCTGAGGGAATTATAGAACCGTCGAAAAGCGGTTGGTCGAGTCCGGTAGTTATGGTCCGAAAAGCGAACGGAACGTACCGATTATGTATAGACTTCCGTAAGCTTAATCGGATAGCCAAAACTGACGCGTATCCACTGCCGAAGATGGACATGATACTGGAAAAGCTCAGAAAAGCCAAGTATATTACGATCTTAGATCTAAAATGGGGTTATCATCAGATTCCCCTTTCGGAAAAGAGTAAAGAATATACTCCTTTTACAGTTCCAGGTCTTGGACTTTTTCAGTTCACTCGTATGCCATTTGGGTTGTCAGGTGCTCCAGCGACCTTTCAGAGAATGATCGATTCTCTGATCGGATCCGAAATGGAACCATACGTATACGCGTATCTAGATGACATAGTAATAGTAACAGAGTCTCTAGAAGAACATAAAGCATGGCTCAAAATAGTAATAGACCGGTTACAAGCGGCAGGTCTTACAATCAATCCTGAGAAAAGTAAGTTTGGAGTCACATCCGCAAAGTATTTAGGATTCGTTGTAAACCACGAGGGTCTACAAGTAGACCCAGAGAAAGTAGTACCCATCCGCGCGTATCCAGAGCCAAAAACGGTTAAACAGTTAAGACGATTCTTAGGAATTGCGTCATGGTATAGACATTTTATTCCCCAACTAGCTACCTTAGCAGAACCGCTAAATAAACTGTTGAGGACAAACGTCTCCTGGGAATGGGATGAAAACCAACAAATTGCGTTCGACCGAATTAAAGAACAACTCGTGACAGCCCCAACTCTAACGTATCCTGATTTTACGTTACCGTTCGAACTACACACCGACGCAAGCGATTTCGGTATTGGTGTAGTTCTTACTCAAGTACAAGAAGGAAAAAATCGAGCAATAGCTTACGCGAGCAGAACGTTAACATCAGCCGAACGGAAATACTCGGTCACCGAAAAAGAATGCCTCGCGGTAATTTGGGCTGTAAAGAAATTCCGCCATTACCTCGAAGGATTTCACTTCACGGTCGTTACCGATCATAGTTCACTACGCTGGCTTCACAACTTGCATAATCCGACTGGACGGTTGGCCCGGTGGGCGTTAGATCTCCTAGAATACGATTTCGATGTAGTGTATCGTAAAGGTTCAGAACACTTGGTTCCTGATGCACTATCGAGAATGTATGAAGAGGAGATGGCGTTACCGATAGCCGCTATGGAGCCGGTGGAAGATGCATGGTATTGCCAACGTGTGAAGGAAGTGAATGAAACTCCGAGGAAATTCCACGGATGGAAGGTAACCGACGGTAAACTTTACCGTTACCGCCCAAACCCGCTAATCGATTCGGTAATCGACGACCTCGACGCGTGGATGTTAGTAATTCCCAAAGAACAGAGAAAAGAAGTCTTTAACGAGACACATCGCGAACCCCAAGCAGGTCACCTTGTGATAGAAAAAACCTACAAACGAGTTTCTATACAGTATTACTGGCCAGGTATGTACCGCGATATCAAAGAATGGGTAGGAACATGCGACATTTGTCAGAAAATCAAACCCGATCAAAGACCCGCGGCAGGACTCATGGGAAAACGAGTGATACAAACACCGTGGTCAGTAGTCGCGACAGATGTTATGGGCCCATGGCCTAAAAGCTCGCTTGGATTCCAATATTTAGCCATTTTCGAAGACTTGTACACACGTTGGATAGAATTAGCTCCAATGGATTAACGGAAGCGTATGGAATTAAGCACGCGTTCACTACGGTATACCACCCGCAATCCGACCCGGTAGAACGGGTAAACCGAGTAATAAAGACAATGATTTCAGCGTACGTTTCTAAAAATCACAGCAAGTGGGACGTATACCTAAAAGACCTTAGATTTGCGTATAATACCGCAGTTCACGGTAGTACTGGTGTCAGCCCCGCATTTCTAAACACGGGAAGGGAACCGAGGCCGTACAATAATCTACGGTACAGAACGGAAGAACCAACAGAATTAGAAGCAACAAACGAAGACGAATGGTTAAAGCGAATAGAGAAACTTAAAGAATTACAAGACTTAGTGACACTACAAATGGACAGCGCGTTTAATAGACAAAAAGCTCAATATGGCAAAAGACGTCGAAACGTAATATTTCAAGTAGGAGATAAAGTCATGTGCAAGAAACAAGTAACTTCATCCGCTAGTAAGAAAATCACACGAGCGTTCGGTGGTAAAAATCAGGGACCGTTTACAGTAATACGAATTTTAGGACCTTCCGTATACGAAATCGCGACAAAGGAAGGTAGATCACTAGGTAGGTTCCCTATAAAACTCTTGGTCCCCTACAGAGAACCTAGGGATGGGGGAGAAAGAGATAACCCATAAAAGGAATCTCTTGAAGATAGAACTCGCATTTGTAAATAATTAACATAGAATAGTCGTCTTAGTTTAGATTTAGATAGGAAACTGAGTAACAACAACAACAAAAAAGATATTAATTTTCGTTGTTGTACCTATTTTAAAGGATTAGATTTAGTATTTTTTTGTAAATTCTTGAAAACTTTTGTTTCTATTAATTGGGTTGTCTAATCTGTAATTTTACCAGACAGATGCAACCTCAGAAATTATAAAGAGAGAGATAATAACACTCACAGGGAACAATGTTGTCTTTTTTCTGTTTAAAGAATTGAAGATTTTTTTTTGTTTATTGATGACAATATTAACCTATTGACCCACTTTAGTCTTCGAGAAACCTATTAAATAGACACTCAGAAGAAGAATCCGAGCATCACGGTAGCTAACGGTTCAAAGAAAGAAAAACAAATGGTAGGCAGGAAGGACACTGCACGTAATAAGGTAATAGATTTAATACAATCTTAATTTCCAAAGCATTACGTACCCTGTCAGATCGACAAAGATTTAAGGGTTATTAAGGGTTTGTCAATAAATAATAATAAATGTGGATAACGAGTGAGATGTGTTCTGCTCATAAAACCGATAAAGTTCGGGAATATGTTTCGGCTAGGCCAAGGGGAGTTGTAACGTTGATTTTAAATAATCACGTTATAAAAACCGAATTAAGTTCTCGCCGAAACTCATTCAATCTATTCTTAAATAATTATTATGAATTAAATACGGTAGCCAGAATCGAACTCAACATTTTTACTTTATGATTATATCTTTGAATTATATAGAATCGAGATAACACAGAAATGTTGAGTTGTACAGAAATATATTGTTTATCTCAAGAGAATTCCACACGTTATGGTTGATTATAAAACATC
Source organism: Leptopilina myrica (nomen nudum) (assembly GCA_032872475.1). Lineage (NCBI taxonomy): Eukaryota > Metazoa > Arthropoda > Insecta > Hymenoptera > Figitidae > Leptopilina > Leptopilina myrica (nomen nudum). The sequence continues at coordinate 15,017,202 of CM065467.1, forward strand.
ATATTATTTATTGTTATTTAATTATCAACCGACCGAAAATGTGTCAACAATTTATACTAATCGGCACAAATCTACTGTCAACTGGCAACCACCTGTCATAGATGTTGGGCCTGTTATCATGCTGCTGGGGCGAACCCATGGTGCGCATGAACTATGTATGGGACCGAAGCAGGATGCCAATTTACCTAATTTCGACAGTTCGTGCCTGGCTGCCGATTGAAAGATACGGTGATACCACGGTTGGTGGTTTCAGCAATTTAAAGTAATTACCAAAAACAATGGATTTCCGTGCCCGCCTGGAACGGATTAGAGGTTAGTGCTCAGGACTCATCTCCTCGTTATCTTGAGAATATCACCGGTGTACGGTGTGACCGAGAAATAACCTCAAGACCAAGGACCGCATGGCAAGCCGATACGACGCCGCCATTTTCGGTTGTCGATTACATAGACCGGCGTGTGGAAGTTCTCATTCTTTGATAAATAGAATTAAAGTGTGGAAAAATAAAGTTACATTATTTTAATTAATTAATTAAATTCTCTCTAGTCAAATTTGTTAATTGAGTGTAAATTCATTGTGTCTGTCTCTCTCTCCTGTGTGCGGTACTCACGCCTGATAGAATCTCGTCACTTAAAGTTAACTTGGATTTGAATAAAATAGTGAGCTCGGTTTTGAGCTAGTCCGGCAAAGTTCCTGTTTTGTTTCTGCTATCGTGATCCGGGTAGTTCACCTACCTGGCGCCGGGGAAGTTCCCTAAAACGGGTCATCGATGGTGTATTATAAATTCGAAGTGTGGAGTTTATAATTCGGTAATCGGGAAACCGATAGTTGCCATTTTTGTAACGATTAATGGGTAAAACCCGTAAGTAAAAGTAAATATCGCTACAATACATATATGTGACAAAATCAAAAAATCGACAATATGTGCCTAACTTGTTAAAATGAAATAAAATCTTTGAAATGTTGAAGAAAATTGTCTGTTTTGTTTGTTATGTTCTAAAATATGTCAAAAATCATAAAATGCAAGATCAAGGAATACTTATTAGCTTATTAATATTTTTTTAGTAATCACATATTTAACCTATTTCAATTTGATGAAATTACAAGAAAAGTTTATAGTAATAATTAATTTCTTATTTTTAGTTAGTTTAATTATTTAATTACTGAATTTACCTGTTATATAATAACAAATTATTTAGCGTGTTAATAGTTTTAATATGAATTTCTGAAACTATTTTTTGATATCTAACCAAACAGATTATAAAAATTTTCTTTCTATCTATGTATCGTCTGACTTCACTCCTAAAAAAAGATATGTCGGACGGGACACGATGACAAAAAATAATAAACATGAATTTTTATTTTTGTTATTTTTCGAAAACTCCAATTTAGTATTAATTGTGTATTTACACAAATAATATAAATATACTAGAAATTTTTTTTATATATTAATTACTATTTAAAAATGTTCGCCTTTAAAAAAAACATATGGACACGATGACAAAAAGAAGATGTACTCTTTTCTTATTATTATCAAAATATCATTTTACTGATTTTTAAATTGATTTTGACATTTCTTTATGCTCACGTATTATCAAATTTATATCGTACTTTATTTATTTCATAGTTTCACAACTTTTAATTGTGATCCCAATTTTAAAAACGGTAAATATGTGTGTGAGGGCACGATGACATTAAAAAAAATTTAAATATGGGGACACGTTAAAAATTCTTTAAATTTCGCATTTCGTGTTATAAAAATTCTAATCACTTTCCTATATTACACTTTATACATTGGAGAATACGTACACGAAAAGAAATTTTATTTTATATAATAAAAAATTGAATTAAAAATTTTTTATATCGTAAAATGTATATAGGGACACGGGACACAATGACACTTTTGACATATTTTTACTATTTTGTATGTACCTTTTGTGTCAATAAAAAATTAAATTAAATAACCAGATATTGTAGATAAAATTATACTTTGTAAGATGTTTGTATTTAAAATCATGGATTTTTAACAACCAAATTTTTATTTATCCAGGACAAAATTTCAACGATTTTTTGATTTTGTCACATATATGTATTTATAGTTTAATTTTTTTTCGCAATTTTTACGTTTCTGAAGAGGGCAGCTTTGCTGTTGAAAACGTTAAAGGAATTGTTTAAATTTTTTCCATCTGCTTAACTCGGAGTGATCAATAACTTTAACATATTGTGGATAATGTTACTATTTATATATTGATTTGGATGATACACGAAATCCAAGATAACCTCATATAAAAAGGGTCTGTCGAATCAGTTAATTACTTTTTAATGATTAGACTAGTGAAAAGATGAAAATAATAATAATAATAATAGTAGTAGTAGATTAAAACTTAAACAACAATGGAAAAACAAATTCTCGAAGCCATGTCAAGAAATTCTCGGCAATGCATCTACAATCTACATGGTAAACTGATCAACAATTTCAATCATTGTGCAAAACATTAAACATAATACAAATATTTTCTATTCATTTCAGAATATCATTAAAAGCGTTTTCAGAAGAATGTGCATCAGCGAACTGAAAAGTGTATTGCAGCTTTTTCATTATTATAAATAAACTTCGTCTTAAGAAGCAATAAATGTGATCTTTAAAAACATGCTAAATATAACTCATTTTTAAAAATAAAGACTTTTTCGACTATTCTTTTAAATTTTGAAACAACCCAGCTGAAAAAGTTCTATAAAATTTCACTAGAATCATTCTATAGAATCGTTCTATAGGAATTCTAGTGAAAATTCTATAGAATTTCACTAGAATGTTTCTATAGAATTTCTACATAAATACTATTAAATTTTAGTGATTTTTAATTAGAAAAACTTTAAATTTGTAAAATAATATTTTTCAACAAATTTTAGGCCAAAATAATTGTTTATATCCTTTAAATATATAAAATTCATTGAACTTCGTAACCATACATAACTATAATGTTAAAAAAATTATTTTACGAAATTTATATTCCTTCTAATTAAAAACCACTAAAATTTAGTAGAATTCACGTAGAAATTCTATAGAATCATTCTATTGAAATTCTATAGAATATTCTCTAGAACTTATATAGAATGATTCTATAGAATGATTCTAGTGAAATTCTATAGAACTTTTTCAGCTGGGCAGGCAGAAAAGTCGGTGGTGTGCCGATGCCTACGACCAGCTCGACACCGGCACGGTGGTAAAGTCGGACAATACCCGGTACCGGCACTGTGGTACCGGGCCGGTTCCTAAAAGACAACCGGCCCGGCACCGGCCCGGTAGTAAGGTCGAACAATAACCAGTACCGGCACTGTGGTACCGGTCCGGTTAATAAAAGACAACCGGCCTGGCACCGGCCCAGTACTACTTTTTATACCGTTTTTACACCGGCGACGGGATTTTGCCGGCATCAAAATTAGTGCCGGTCCGGTTCCGGCATTCGATGCAGTTTTTACACCGGCGACGGGATTTTGCCGGCATCAATATTAGTACCGGCCCGGCACTGGCCCGGTTCCGGTATTCGATGCAGTTTTTACACCGTCGGCGGACTTTTGCCGGCATAATATTTTTGTGTCTTAAAAAGTCTAAAAATTTAATTTTTTGAAATTTTTTTACACCAGTCGGAAGAATAACAAAATCAAATCTCTCGAAATCAAATGTTTTTTAAAATCTTTTCTTATATAGTTGGAAAAATTACATTTCATTAAACTCTATTAATTTAGCTTTAAATTTTCCGGGAAAATCACAGAAAAATCTGGGAATATGTAACAGCCGAATTACTAGACACCCTATAATAACTTTGTTCGTTTAAAATAATTTTGGTCAGGTTTTATCTGATTTATTGTTATAAAATTTTGATAATCTAACAAGGTATTATATTAATTTCATTATACTAAGTTTCTGCAAGTTTTTTCTATAAAGCCGGTACCGTGCCGGTACCATGCCAGCCGTTTTTCTTTAGCCTTAGTCCCAACGTATAATGACATTAACAAATGTTATTATAATTATTAACTTGGATATTACATTATTCAACCTGTCTTTTAGAAAAGGTTTTTTCTATTAATTTAGAACATTTTGTAATAAGTCCTGGTGTCACACTTCATATATAAACTTTCGATTCACTTTTCATAAGCAGGTTTTGGTTAGCGGATGCGGAGTCGACTTTGCAGCCCGAGGGTCCTGAGTTCAATTCCTCATGTCTTCAGATTTTTCGTTAATAATTAATAATAATTCATATGTTTCAGCATTCTATTTAGTGTTTACAATTAAATTAATTAATAAATAATATTGTTTAACGTTTAATATATGTAAAAATGTATAATAATAATAATTAATAATTTTTTTTTACTACTGGCCCGGTATCGAGCCGGTGGTTTACCGGCACCGGGGCAAATATTTCCCGGGTTATCATTGTTGACCGGGCCGGCTCCAAGCCGGCAGAAATACCGGCACCGGGCCGGTGTCTAAATTTCACTGGCCCGGTACGTCGCCGGTGTTGTGCCGGCAATAAACCGGTACGAAAACACTGAAAACAAGAACCGGCCCGGTACCGGGCCGATGGTTTACCGGCACCGGGGCGGATATTTACCGGGTTATCATTGTTGACTGGACCGGTACCGGGCCGGCGGTAATGCTGGTCTCACGCCTGCACCGGCAAGTCCGCCCTTGGTACCGGCCCGGTACCAAGCCGGTTGTTGATTTCTGCCTGGGTAATTGTTGCTGAATTGAGTCGAGCGCCCAAAGGAGACACTGATTCTGTGGGTTCATGGTTTTTAACAACAATTTTATGACTTGAAATTTGTTTAATTGAGACGCCTGTTTATTCCCGTTTATGCAAATGCTCTAATAGTCATTTGATCTAATTTAAAGGTTATAAATGTTAAAATGATCTAAAGAACATTGAATATAATGTGATTTTATATAAAAGTCTAATTAATAAAATGAGTTTATTCTATAATTTATTTTTAAGCCAATAATCAAAATATCCAATTCGCATTTTCTATAATCATAAGCAATTATAAAATTTTTTCACGCAAACTTTCAACTGATAAAATAGTTGTATAAGCCAAAGTTTCTTTTTTATAATTTCATAGTAACCTAATTTTAAAGTGTTATAATTTTTAATTTGTATAAATTGTAATTTAGAAATGTCTGTCAAATGTAAATGTAGTAAAATATAATTTATTTAAATAAAATATCTTTTTCTAAGAATGCTAAAAACATCGAATCGGCAAATTGTCGAATCGTCAAAACGTCTAAACGTCATTAAAAAAAATTTGCTTGGTTTAAATTAATGTTAACTTACATCAAGCAAATTTTTCGAATTTTTGTCGATTCGACGTTTTGAGCGTTGGACGAAATAACGATTAGACGTTTTTGAATATTGGATCAATTGACGATTCGATGTTTTTAGCATTAGAAGAAATTTTCTTTCTGATAAAGCAGATTTCTACCAAAATTAGATTTGGCAATATTAATATTCTCGAAAATTACAATTCCGATAAATTAAAATTGTACGAAAAAGTGTTTCTTCTAAATTCACATTTGGTCAAATTGAATTGCTTGCAAATATAAAATATCGATCGAATTGACATTCTGCGAAATTATAATTCAGACAATTAAATATTCTACTAAATTAGAATTCGTTTCAATTTTATTTCTTTCAAACTAATATTCTTTTTAATTATTAATATTCTATAAAATTACCATTCTTCGAAACAACGTTTTGCAGTTATTAAAATTTAGTCAGATTGATTTTCTGCCCAATCATCTTTCTTATCAATAAAAATTCTGTACAATTCGCACTGCAACTTTTGAACAATACGTTTTTATTAAATTCAAACATTTAATCATTATTTAATCTTTTAATTCAGTGAATATATATTTATTCTCCATTATATTTCAATTTAATCTCAATTATGATATTTTACCTTTCAAGCTATTAAAATATAGGTAAAGTGGAAATTCCAAAAATAATAATTACAATATTATCAAATTGTGGAAAAAAAGAATTAGCTTAAACTTATATTCTTCATTATGCAGAATATATCAGATGATTATTCCCGACTTTTGAATTTCATTCAATATACAATTTAGGTTATTGAGGATTAGCGTATCTAGTCATTTCTAAATTCTAAATTATTTATTCGGCATAATGAGCATTCCGGACGTATGTTTGGGTATGTACAGACGGTAAAATGTTTTTGCATGCATGCATCATGCAGATGCATTAGATCGTGTGACTGTACCCTTAGGCAGTGTCCACAACAGAAGTTTTAGTGAACAACACCCTGTCGGATTGGGCTATCGTAAATCTACCCAAGTTATGGTAGATTTAAGGTAGGTTTAGGATAGACTAATAAAATTGTTATTATTTGATGTAATAATGCCAAAAAAAGTATTGGAAATGATAAAGGAATATCTAAGGATGAAATTGATATCTTTTTTAGGATAAATTAACGTCAAATTATTGAGAAATTAATGTTTAAAGTAGGAAATGTCAGTTTTAGTGTAGGATGTATGTGTGTGTAAGGTCGATATTGGAATAAACTGTTGATATGTCGCCGCGCATTTTGCGCGACAGATGGCGGAGGTGACATTTGCCTATGGCTTTATATTACATGCTCCTTCATAAAGAAAGCTATTTTTTTATTTGTTGGTTAAGTTACACAAAATGGAAAAAATATTTATATTAAAAAAAAAACATATAGTTCCAACCCCCCAGAAGAAAAAATGAATATTATAGGCCAATAAAAGAATAAACAAACTCCTCCTACTTTTAAAATCAATTTTTCTATTTGTTTGTATAGATTTAAACAAAATGGAAAAAAATTTATATTTAAAAAAAACATATATAGTTCCAACCCCCCAAAAGAAAAAATGGATATTTTAGACCAATAAAAATTGAGCTGAAACTCCTCCTTCATTAAGAAAGCATTTTTTTATTTGATGGTCAAGTTACACAAAATGAAAAAATATTTATATTAAAAAAACCATATATAGCTCCAACCCCCGAAAAGAAAAAAGAAATATTATAGACCAATAAAAGAATAAACAAACTCCTCCTACTTTTGAAATAAATTTTTTCTATTTGTAGGTAGATTTAAACAAAATAGAGAAAAAAGATGGTTTATTTTTTTATTGGTCTAAAACATCCATTATTTCTTTTGAGGGTTGAAATAATGTCTTATTTTTTAAATATAAATTTTTTTCCATTTTGCTTAAATCTACCAACAAATAAAAAAATAGCTTTCTTATTGAAGGAGGAGTTTGTTTATTTTTTTATTGGTCTAAAATATCCATTTTTTCTTTTGGGGGGTTGGAACTATATATGTTTTTTTTAAATATAAATTTTTTTCCATTTTGTTTAAATCTATACCAAAAAATAGAAAAATTGATTTTAAAAGTAGGAGGAGTTTGTTTATTCTTTTATTGGTCTATAATATTCATTTTTTATTTTCGGGGTTTGGAACTATATATGCTTTTTTTAATGTAAATATTTTTTCCATTTTGTGTAACTTAACCAACAAATAAAAAAATAGCTTTCTTTATGAAGGCGCATGTAATATAAAGCCATAGACATTTGTCACCTCCGCCATCTGTCGCGCAAAATGCGCGGCGACATATCAACAGTTTATTTCAATATCGACCTTACACACACATACATCCTACACTAAAACTGACATTTCCTACTTTAAACATTAATTTCTCATTAATTTGACGTTAATTTATCCTACAAAATATATCAATTTAATCCTTAGATATTCCTTTATCATTTCCAATACTTTTTTGGCATTATTACATCAAATAATAACAATTTTATTAGTCTATCCTAAACCTACCTTAAATCTACCATAACTTGGGTAGATTTACGATAGCCCAATCCGACAGGGATGGTTGATTATTTATTTTATATGATACATTATCAGTCAACTGGTTGATTTACTATACGTCTACGAATATTTTTTTTTCTGTTTTTCCATCCCTTAAGACAGTAGTATGCTTGAAATAACTTGTTTCTTAAACCTCGCTTAACTACAGAAGTGTTTACATTTACCCCGAATTTTAGGCAAATTTCGAAATCTCGGGGTAAATGTAAACAGTCAGTTGTAGACGATTCAGGTGCATCAATATTTTTTTAAACCTCATAAAATTTTTCTAGGGAGCTCTAGTAACAAGTTCATGCAAACAATGATAGATGCTCCAGTTAGGGTTGGAGAGGGAAAGTGGCTTTTGTTCGAGGCGTCTTTCTTTTTGAAGGATCCCCCTTATAGTGGTGCCGTTAGGCATCAAGAATATAAATGGTCTTGGAGCTCTTCTAAATACCTTTGTAGGACATATTGGGCCCGTCACACAAGGTTTCGGAGGAGGAGCAGCTTGAAAAAATAATAGGAGTGTTGAGTGTAAATACTGTATTTTTGTAAGTGTTTTTTTTAATTTTCCTTTTATTGCAATGATAAGGGTAAAATTTTATTATATTTTTTATACACTTTTGAACTATGGGCAAAGTATGGCGAACTATGGGGTGAAAAATAAACTATTTTCTATACATTTTCGAACTATGGACAAAAGATGGCGAACTATGGAATTAAAAAAATATTTTTTATACATTTTCGATACTGTATTCCGATACTGTAACGAAACAAAATTCACTTCCTATTTTGATTCTGATACCCATATCCGAATCAAAACAAAATTATTTTTTAATTTTGTTTTGATTCCGTGTCGGTCCCTGATATATATATATATATATATATATATATATATATATATATATATATATATATATATATAATATATATATATATATATATATATATAATATATATATATATATATATATATATATATATATATAATATATATATATATTATATATATATATATATATATTAATATATATATATAATCTAAAGATCATAGTTAAAAAATATAAAAACTTATATCTACCTTCAATAATGCGCCATCCTTTGTACATACTTTAAATATATAATGAAAAATGTCTTGCCATAGTTCGCCATCTTTTGCCCATAGTTCGAAAATGTATAGAAAATAGTTTATTTTTTATCCCATAGTTCGCCATCTTTTGCCCATAGTTCGAAAATGTATAGAAAATAGTTTATTTTTCACCCCATAGTTCGCCATCTTTTACCCATAGTTCAAAAATGTATAAAAAATAGTTTATTTTTTATCCCATAGTTCGCCATCTTTTGCCCATAGTTCGAAAATGTATAAAAAAAATTTTGTTGTTCATTGAGAACAACAGTGAGTTGAAGATACCACTTTTGCGTTTGTTGCACAAGGGTCGTGTTTGGGAGTGGGGGGAAGAACAGGAAGAAGCGTTTTCAATTTTGAAAGCTAAATTAGTGTCAGCGCCTGTTTTAGCTCGCCCCGATTTCTCTAAGCCGTTTACCGTACAATGCGATGCGAGTGACTTGGCGATTGGAGCCGTTCTCACTCAAGAATCGGAAGACGGTGAGCACCCGATCGTATACATAAGCAAAGTGTTATCAGCGCCTGAAAGAAATTACAGTGTGACGGAAAAGGAATGTTTGACCTTGATTTGGGCAATTAAAAAATTCCGACCGTACCTTGAAGGATATCGATTCACGGTGATCACTGATCATAGTGCTCTGCGCTGGTTGCGTAACTTAAAGAATCCTTCAGGTAGATTGGCGAGATGGGCCCTGCAATTGCAACAATGGGACTTTGAAATAATACATCGCCGAGGAATCCATCACCAGCTCAGGAATATTACTGGCCAGGAATGTGGTTCGATATTCACAACCGAGTGAAAGAATGTCCACAATGTCAATGTTATAAAGTGTCCCACGAAGGTTTAGCGGGGTTAATCGGACGACGAATTGTTGAACAACCATGGACTGTTGTTGCGGCGGATTGTATGGAGTTTCCACCGAGTAAGAGTCAGAATAAACACCTGGTGGTTTTCCAGGACTTGTTCTCCAGATGGATTGAAGTGAAGCTTATAAGATCAGCTGATGGAAAATCCATTGAAAGAGCGTTTGAGGAACTGATATTGTTCCGGTGGAATACTCCAAGATTTTTGCTCACAGACAACGGCAAAGAGTTCGATAATAAAACACTTAAGACAACCTTGGAAGAGTATGGGGTGCAACATCTATATTACCCCACCATATCATCCGCAGGCAAATCCTGTTGAGCGCAGTAATCGAGTGCTGAAAACTACGATTGCTACGTTTGTGGGTAAAGACCACCCAGAATGGGACAAGCATGTCCACGAGTTCAGACATGCTATTAATACTGCAGTGCAGGCTACCACTAAAATGTCGCCTGCATTTTTGAATTATGGTCGGCAGCCTTGCCCGGTGAAGAGCTTGCGGAGGGAAGTTGAGAGGGGGGGAGGTTCAGGTTTCGGATCCTGAAAATAATCGGAATAAAAGAGAAGCTAATTTTAGCGTGGGTGATTTGGTGTTATGGAAAACACACAAGTTGTCGAACGCTGCTCAGCGTTTCTCAGCCAAATTCGAACCGAAATACAAGGGATCATTCGAAATTTTAGCAAAGCTTTCCCCATTAGTCTATCAATTAAAATGCGATAATAATCGTAAAATCGCAAAAGTTCATGTTTCGAATTGAATTTATTGAATTTATTCCTCGTTGGAATAAATAAATAGTAGGTACTAATTTTTATTCTTTTCAGAAACTTCAGTTGGATGCCGTCCCATATTCCGTTGTCAGCGTGGGAAGAGAGTCGTCACCAGAAACTCAAATATCGTCGAGTGAATAAGGAGATTGCGAAGAAGATGTGGCGTTCCGGAAGAGGATATGGTAGAGGACGGACTGGGCGAGATCATGGGAACCGCAGACGTAAAACTGAGTTTCCCCCACCATTAGAGGTTCAAGAGGTTGATGAGGAAACAAGGTTCGTTCAGCGAGCACTGCGGGCTCACGAAGAACGTAATAGAATCGTCAGAGAGGAGGCGAGAATCGTGACTCTTCCGGTGGAGATAATTCATGGGGAGCAGAGTGTGCCCGAGGAGGTGCAAGTGATCGAGGCATTGGAGGAGGTGATTCCGACTCCAGTGGAGCCCCTTCCGTCTACCAGTAGAGGAGCAATTCCTAAAATTCTTAAGGTGAAGAGTAAAGTGGTATCAGCGTGTGTGAAAGATCAGGATGTTAGAAGTCGAAGTCAGGAGAGGCAATCTGGACCTAGGCGTCAGATCATGATGGTTTCCAGCGTGCAGATGTTGTGGTGAGTGGACGAGAAGAGCCGATGTTGGCGGTGATCAGAGGAGGCCGTATGTTTGGCGGTTTAGATCTGATACCAACGGACCCGGAACTGGACCCACCATTTGGCGCCTGCCATAATTGTTGGAGAACGGGTCATGGGGTCAACCAATGTTCTTTTCCGCGCACGTTGATGTGCAACAACTGTGGCCGACGGGGTGTGACCCTGTCTAATTGCCCGCGGTGTGGGAGAGTACACCGACGAGATATGCGGAGGAAACATGGAGCTGGAGAATTCGATAGGTTCCGGAATCAACGAGCCAATTTTTACAATAATATTTTTCTCTCGTCAAGAGTTATGGAAGTGGATGCTTCCCATGATTTTCAGCGTGAGTCCCTGTCACCAGTGTCGCGTTTTCCCCAATTATTGGAGGGTCTTGAACTGATCTCATCGGATGAAGCGGGTGATTTGTTTGTTCCTGAACATAATGTTCCTAACATTCATGATTGGTGGCAGAAGGCGCCAGTAGGTCAAGCTGTTCAAGTTCCTTTGGTGGAAGAACCAATTAACGTTGCTGTTCCATTGAGGCTAGGAATATTCGAGGAGTTAAGGGAACTGGAGCGTCATTTGGAGGGTCTTCCCAGGGAGTTGGTCCAGGAGGCCAAGTCGAGATTTCTTAAGGAATTAAAATCTCGAAGAACGAAGTGATGTTCAGTGATTCAGTTTGTTTGGATCATTTCCAGTATTATTTTTGGTTTAAAGAAATATGTTTTTTTTAATCTCAGGAGAGGTATTACTTTTGTTTCAAAGAAATAAGTGTTTCAATCTCCGGAGAATTATTATTTTTTTTAGTTAAGAAATATTATTCGAATTTAAGAAAGAAGTATTATTTTGTTTGTAAAGAAATATAAGAAAACTATTTGTGTTATGTTTTCAAATCTTCCTCGTTCAAGTTTCAAAGAATAATTGTCTTGGAAATTAATAAAGTTTAATTCTATTGAGTCGTTTTTTTTATCGGCGATAGTTCTAAGAAGTACTACTGGCCTAGGGGAGGGAATTTTAACGATGAGTTCGTTACTTTAGACTTTTCTTTTTTTCGTTATTTTGTCATCGTGAGATATTCGTCATTCGTGAGTCGCGAAATTATGAAGAGCGCATGATTGGTTACGAATGGTGGCGAATGTCATCGAGAGTGTCCGAATTTTCCCCTACAGGTGGTTCCGGCCCAAAGGAGCGAGAGAGAACGACGATGGACAATTTGCTGTGGATTGGAGAGAGACGGAGTGGTAACGAAGCCGGCTGGCGTCTTTTCCTAATTTTGTGAAATCAGTTCCGCTCAGCGAGTCGTATAATTGAGTAGTGGTATAATTGTTGTGTGATGAGAAATTGATTCGAGTGAAAATGGGGTTATTTTTGTTAATTGATTTATCAAGTTGAATTTAGTAATAAATATATCTTTAATCGAGTTATACAAGTGGTGTTTAATTGATTTTACGAATTCCTTGGATTACAAGAGATTTCCAGTTGGTAAGTTGTTTTTGTATTTGCTTCCGGCCGTTTTGTCTCAACGTCGAAGTATCCGCCGTAGTCTCAGCAGTTCCTCCCGGTGAGATTTTAGTGAATTAGTTGAGAGAATATTGAACCGATAGATACAATTATTTAGTTAATAAATTATCGCGTTACATATTTAAAATAAAACTCTTTTTAAAATTTAATTTTAGTTCTAAACTCCTTCTACTTGAACAAACTTCTCTTGAAACGAAACAAATGCTTCTTGTTTGGGCATAAGAGTAACGAATGTCAAACTCTAATAACAACGGAACCCAATGGGATACATACCATTGGCGCATTAATGGCCCAACATTGGGAGCCAAAGGTGCCAATACTGACGATATAAAGGTAACCAATAGTGGACAACTATTGGGAGATGTTTGGGATGATCACGCTATTGCCAATACTAGGAAACCAATTTTCACCCATTATTGTCAACCAAGAGACAAACTAGGATACAAGAATATATGGTCAAATATTGGCAGCAATCATTGGACCATTACTGGCGTCCAGATCTTAACCTAACTAATTAAAAAATTAGTTGAACATTGGCAGTAATTATTAATTTATTATCAGTAGACAAATTTTAGCATTTCTATTATATTTATTATTATACTTTAGTAAATACTTATTTATTTATTTATTTGGATATATATACGGGCTTTGCCCATTCGTACATTGTACTAAATATAATTAGAAGTGTGATAGAATTGAGCCCCCGCGTCCAATAACTCGATCTGCGCTTGAACTGAAAAATTCAAGCCGTCAGAAAATAGAAAAAAATAAAAGTCGGAACTTTTAATTTTAAAACATACTACCGTATAGAGCATAAAAATGCGCAACTTTTTTGTCTTTGATATTTTTTTGTGGGACTTTTATTTTTAATAATAATGGACCAAAACAGAATTTTTTTTATTCTTCAATTTCATTGAATTTTAAAACATAAATCGACTTTTCTCAAACAAATCTGCATGAAATTAATTAAAAATTAATATACTTACGTATCTAGGTCTACTGAAAACGATAAAATGATTAAAACATTAAAAAAAATTAATTGTAAAATTATTTGTTAATGTAAATAAAGACCTGTCGGTAAATACGTTTTCTCAACTTTGAAGAGAAAAAGTATGCGGTGAACTTTCGACTTGACAAAACTTCCAGTGAGACATTTGTTTATTAACATGTCAAGAAGTTTTTTGGAAATTTTTATTTAAATCGGATGAAAAATAAACAAGATACATAATGTTTAAAAAAATATGTATCGCGCGGCGTTTTGACATTTTGACGCGAAGGCTTTACGATAGGAGGAAATTATTCCAAACTATTGCTTTTTTCTGTTGTTTTATTTAAAAAATAATTTTATTCATGTATTGTATTTAAAATAAAACCAATTCTATACATTTATATATAATAGGCAGCTTTTTACGTTTTTTAAATCTTATTTTTAACTTTAAACTCAATCCAAGGTTAAGATTGTTTTGATGCATACGTTATACTGTGCATTAATGTAAACAAAGCAGGTCTTTGCATTTTTTTGAAGAAAATACAGTTTACTTTATTCCCGTCGTTAAGTTTTTCAATAATTCATGTATTTTAAAATTGAAAATTAATAGTAAAATTATAATAAAAAATTTAAATAATGTCAGAAGTAGAGTGTGTGCAAGGTGCTTCAAGAAAACGACCAAAAAATGAAATTTTGTGGAAACACAATGTAAGAAAACTAGCAAGAAATACGGTAAGTCTTTTTACTTTATTTTACTAAAAACTATTATTTTACATTAACTTAGAATCGACAATGATTTTTAATTAACGATCCGTTCAAAAAATACGTAACGTTTTGAGGGGCAAGGGGTTGAAATTTCCAATAAAAACGTTTTTCATAATTTAAAATAAAATGATTAATTAATTCACACTAAGAAAATAAATGTTTTTAATCAAACTCATTTGATCTTTGACGTACACAAACATATTATTTTTTAATTCATTTAATTTACTACATTTAAAAATACTTTATTGTTTGATGTAACTTTCTTTTTTTTAAATTATAGATATTTTTGTATAATTAATTAATTAAACCTATAAATTCTATTTTTTAATCTCTATAATAAAAAGTTAAATAATAAGTGATGGACTAAAAATTTTAAACGTACAAATAAATGAAAATTTTTTTACTACTTCTAAAAGTTTAGATGAAATGTTGAATCATGTAAAAAACTAAATTATTAATTAATTAAATGATTAATTCGAATTATTATTATTTTGAATTGCAATGAAAATTGTTAAAAATTTCTAATCGAAAAAAGATTTCATTTGTTTGAACGTTTAGAACTTTAGTCAAATATAATAAAAGTTTTTTCGATTAGTTTAAAATTAAGTACAGTATAATAATTATTAATATTTGTAATAGGGAGAAGAATACGTATCCGTTTCTGGCAAAATAATTCCGCAAAAGAAATTTAACCCAGTTCAAGTTTGTTGTCGCAAAAAATGTTGGGAGAATATTGATGTTGCTGAACAAGAGACTTTTTTCAACACATTTTGGAAAACTAATGGTGATTATAAAACCCAGAATGTATTGCTCAGTGGAATAATAACACGTAAGCCTACTAGTGAAAGTCAATTATTACAGGATAAAGGTAACGTCTTATGGGAATATTGTTTTCATTCTGTCACTGATCGTAAAACTGTTTGCCAAAAATTTTTGTGCACTTTGTTAGAAATATAAATAGGAAGGTTCACTGTAATTAAAAAAAACTTCTTAACAATGAATCCCTTGACAACAACACGGGCAAGCATAATAATCATGTTATTCGATTAACTAATGATTTGAAAAAATATATTCACGAACATTGCTTGTCAATTCCTCACGACCAATCGCATTACAATTTAGAAAATTCAAGCCTTTTGTACTTCGAGAACTCAGAATTAACACTCACCAAGTTATACTCATTATTTGTTGAGTATTATACAGAAAAAACGGGCAATGCGCCATTGATTACAGAGTCAACGTATTCGAAGTATTTTAATTATCATTTAAATTTTTCTTTCTCAAATCCGCGATCCGATGTATGTGACTTCTGTTTCCAATTTACAAACTCTAAAGAAAATAGCGATAATTTTACTCAGCACAAAAAATCTGTTGACGATTATAAACTTTTGAAAAAATTGCTGCTTTCTGAAAGTGATGTCTTGTGCATTGAATTTGATTTCGGTCAAAATTTGGCCCTTCCGAAACTCCCAGTCTCTGATCAATTCTAGAAGAGATTGATATGGCTTCATATTTTTAATGTAAATATTTTTAGTAGCGATAAAAGAAGCTATATGTATTGCTTCTTAGAAGGGAGTTTAAAAAAGGGGGGAAATACTGTTTCTAATTTCATTTTTGATGCAATCCGTAGAGAATTCGATTTAAATTGTTATAATAAAATTTATTTATTTTCGGACAGTTGCCCCGGGCAAAATGCTGTCTACAAAGTTTCAAGTTGAGATTCAACACGTTTATCCCGTTCGCGGTCACTCGTATTGCTCGTGTGACCGAAATTTTGGCATGTACGGCCAAAAAAAAAAGAAAATTGAAACAATCGAAACGGCTGATGATTATTTTAAAATTCTTCGAGAAGCAAGAAATCCACCATTCACTATAATTCAGGATTCAGAAATTTCGATTCATGATTTTGAAATCTTTCTTCCAAAGGAAGTAAATATTCCAAAGGAATTAAAAATAAGCGAAGCAGTTAGAATAATTTATTATCCAAATGGAAGCATTGAAACGTTCAAAAATTATTGTGAAGGCTCTATTCGATATAATATGACGTCTAAAGTAGATTTTGATAAATTATTTGAAACACCACTTTCACTCCCCATTGGAATTTCACCCGAAAAAATTAAAGATGTTCAGTCTCTAGTAAAATATTTAACTCCGAATGGAAAGTTATTTTTTGACAATTTAATAAAAAAATCGTCAGTGAAACCTTCGAAAAAAGCAAAAATCGATAAAAGTGTGCATAAAAGAAAAGCAAAAAAGTAAACAATCAGATTAAGAATACACTGAGAAAATGATTTATTTGATTTAATCAAATTTCTTTTAAATCAAACTTAAAATATTTTTGCTTTACACTCAAATAAATGTAATTTTAATTCAAACACATTTTTTGGTTCATTTATAAAAATAATAAGCAGTAAATATTTTCTATATATTAGAATTAAGCTTACAAACTGATTAAAATTTAAAAAAACCATTAAAATTATTTTTTTTACTTGAATCGAGTATATTTTCTCAGTGTAATACTTTTATTTATTATTTTTAATGTTTTAATCTGGTCTGAGAAACTAAACAGTATTAACAAATTTTTAAGAAAAAACGAATTTAATTTAAGTTATGTATTTAAGAAGTTTTATAAAAATGTGTTACTGTTTCCACAAAACTAATAAAAAATGTAAGAGTGGATAAAAGGTTTATAATAGGCCTGAAAACTGACTGAGGGATTTAAAAACTTATTTTATAAATAGATTTACTGTTACATTGCATAAATAATTTACTGAAATGTAAGATATTGTTGTGTAAATAAAAATATATGTTAAAAAGTCAGATATATTAATAATAAAATTATTTTTTAAATAAAACAACAGAAAAAAGCAATAGTTTGGAATAATTTCCTCCTATCGTAAAGCCTTCGCGTCAAAATGTCAAAACGCCGCGCGACGCATATTTTTTTAAACATTATGTATCTTGTTTATTTTTCATCCGATTTAAATAAAAATTTCCAAAAAACTTCTTGACATGTTAATAAACAAATGTCTCACTGGAAGTTTTGTCAAGTCGAAAGTTCACCGCATACTTTTTCTCTTCAAAGTTGAGAAAACGTATTTACATATTTACGATGTGGTCAATGTACGAAAAACTTTCATTAAGTAAAATTCCTAGGTCACTTATCATGGACACTCTGGACAATATACTACCATTAACTTTATAATTAGAAATAATTAATTTGGAAGATGACGAAAATGAAATTAATTTACATTTCGATATATTCAAAAAAAGATTATTTTTTTCACACCACAACTGCAATTGATTAATGTCATATTGCAATTGCATATAGTTACATTCATTAAAGATTGGTACAAACAATTTTAAATCATCAGCAAATAAAAGAAACTTACAAAATCTAAAAATATTAATGTCATTGATAAAAAGTAAAAACAGTGAAGGTCCAAGATTCGAGCCCTGAGGAACTCCAGATGTTGGGTAAAAACATCAGAATACTCAAAATCTACACGTACAGATAACGTTCTTTTTTCAAGATAACTTGCAAGCCATGTAAGCGAATTCTCAGAAAAACCAAGAGCCTCGAGCTTCGCAAGAAGAATGCCATGGTCAACCTTGTCAAATGCCTTAGCGAAGTCCGTGTAAATGACGTCAACCTGTAGACCATTAGTGAAATTGTTGAGAACAAAGTTTGAAAAAACACACATGTTCGTCAAAACAGACATACCCCTCAGGAAACCATGCTGCTCCTCAATAATTGACGACTCAACTTGACGGTAAAGTTCGTCATGAACTATACTTTCAAAAATTTTAGAAACAGTACTTAAAGAAATTAAAAGCTTTATAAAGTTGCTCATAAAAAATAGAAACTGCATCATCAATTATTGAAATTATTGAAAATAATTTCTCAATAATTTAAAATAAACTTAAGAATCTTACTTAATTAAAGTTTTACAAACATTGTAATAGTATTTTAAAATAGTAATTTATTTTACTTTTAAAAAAGTACATAGCATTTAGTAAATAATAAATATCAATTATTTAAGGTATAATTTTATTTTGTATTTAACATCCGACGTTGTCTCTTGTAAAAATCAAGTGAATTAGCATTCGGTTGAAATATAAATGAATACAATATTAATAAACTAAGCAAGTAAAATTGTATTTTTGTTTAAGAATATGAGTTTATATGTAGCAAATTATAATAAAGTTATGTTGTTATTTTTATGTCTCTTAAAGTCACGCTTTTAATTTCCCCGTTTCCCTTATTAAAATGTTCAATGTAAATCTTTTTTTTCCTCTCAACTGGGTTATTCACTGCGAATTTCAAATTATTTGATGATTTTTGACAATTTTCGATTTCTGCAATCCTTTTCACATGTTGAGGAACAATATCCCTTCGCCCTTTTATGAGAAACTTTAATAATCCCAAACAATTCTCAAATGGAAAAGCAGAAAATTCTGATAATGACGCTTTCATAAATTCAACATCATCAGCGACATGAATCAAATTATGTTGATTTATTGTTTGACAATGGTTGCCGTAGAACGTAGGCATCAATACAAAAAATTGCGTTAAAAGAGTTCTTGCATAATTTACATATTTAAGTGCCACTTCTGATGAACATAAAATCCAACAAGCTACGAATAGTAGCATGAAGTGCTCATAAGAATTTCTTGTTAAAATATGTTTAAAAATAATTTCACCAGCGTATAATAAAAAAAGCGATATTGTTGGGTTTTTTAATTGGACAGATCCTCAAGTTTTAGATTTTTTCTTTGAAATTCAGATGTTATTCCAGATGAAACGCCATCAAGCAAAGAAGAAAGCAACATTTGTTTTTTTGAACCTATTTTCGCAATTCGATTTGGTTTATAAATAAAAATAGTTTGGTTTATATCACCAGTTGTATATTCTAATTTTGCTATTCAATATTTCATTTAATTATAAATTCTATTACTATTTACAGGAGACTATGATCAAGCCAAAAGGAGATACGACAGAATGTGCTAGGATGATGCGGTTGAGAGCAGTAGTAACACAGAGTTTGGAAATCAGGTACAAGTTCAGGAAAAATTGCATGTATTATCTAAAGAAAATGCAAAATTACTTTTACATCAAACTCAAGGACTCGAAAAAAATGATGACATCCAAGTTTCAGGTATAAAGAAATTAATAATAAATTTTGTTCATTTAATAAATAACATTTATGATTACTATTTTATTATTTCAATTTGGTTTTAGCTATTCAAGATTTGCAGTCATCTAGTGAAGCTTCTACACCTGAAAAGAGACCAACGATAAAGTCAATCGAAATCATAAAACCAGGAGAACCAAAAATCACCAAGAGTATATTATATTTCTATTTTTTATACCCTTTAAATTTTTGATATTATTATTTATATATTTATATTTAATACTTATTAATATTTTATTTTTCATTTAATAATTACAATAAATTATTAATTATTTACAATTCAAAAGTTTTTTTTTGAAATTTTATATTATCAGATCTCAATTTACTTTTAATTGTTTGCATTTTAAATTAATTGCAGCTACTGACATAACTGACGTTGTCAACAGTATGGAGAAAAGATTAATGTCATACGTGGATGGAAAATTATTAAATCTTCTAGGACGAATCCAAGAATTAATTAATTAATTAATTAATCAACGAACCCAAGAAATTATGAAAACGGTGAAGCAGGTTGGAGTTGGATCGCAAATTAAATCTTTTTTAGAAACCCCTTCAATGGAGACGACGTGATCATCCCAATTATCTCCCAGTGATATACCCATATTGGGAGTAAATATTAAACCAATAAATATCCCAATCTTAGGCCATAATTGCGCCAATGGTCACCATTGGCAAATTTCCCGTTGGGAACGGGGAGACTGTGGTCCGTTCTGAGATGTATGACTTAATTCAATATTGATTAAAATTTTATATTTAAATAATATTGAATTGATTCATTTAAATACAAAATAACAGAATATTCAATGCTACAAAACTTTTATTTTCGCTTGAAGAAATAAATTTCTTAGCGTCTGTAAAAGTTGAGCGTATGGATGGTACAATAAATTTTTAATAAATTAAAAATATATTGAATCACACTTCCATAATTTTGGGGAGGTAATTAATGGAAATAAAAATAAACAACTTATTAAATTTAAACACTTATTTGTTTTTTTTCATTTATATAAAAAAAATAGATAGAATATAATATTCTTTAAAAAAATAATAATTCATGAGGAACAAAAATATTTTAAAAAAAGGTTTTATTTTAAATATTTTTTTTTACTGTGATAATTTTATTTTTGTTTTTATAACTATTGTTCTTTTATAAAAAAAAACTGTCCTTTTTCTTTTCTTATTTTGTTGACTCGGAATTTATTTTTCAATAATACTTTAAATTCATTCTTAAACATATAATTCCTTCAAAACAGTAACTCTTGGATAAAAAAAAATAAACAGCCTGATATTTCTTTTTAAATTAAAGAAAAAAAATTACTACATACAATATTCAGACTTGCGAAATTTCATTGATGCTTACTACTCGCGTACGCACGGCCTTGTGTTGTAACATAATCCCGTTTCGTATTTCTGCAACTAACTACAATTTGCAATACTGTTCTGAATCTTTTAACTTGATTAATATTATTCAATCCAAAAAAAATTATCATGACGTCACAGGCGGGGAAAGAATTGAGTAGATAGGATGGTGGGAGCACGACAATCGCAACGACGCTGCGATTTTGCCTCCATGTGGAACCGCTGTAATGTAACACCGATTCCAGACTGCAGCGCGAGCTTGATTGAGCATTGGACACCAAGGCTCAATCAATGCTGCGGAAGCCTGATGCAGGACTGAACGTCTGCTTTCACTGTTCCCAAATTTTAGCGTCTCTCGCGTTCCTTCTATATAATATGAATATATTCATTCTTAATAATAATAATAAATATCACCGTTATTATTTTTATCCATATTATATGCGTGTATAAATTTAATAACAATAAGTTACTACTATTATAATTATATATTATTTCCACATAAATAATATATTACTACTAACAATAAATGTAATATAATTTAGAAATTAAAATTTATAATTTATAAATGTATTATAATTATTATAATTATATATTATTTACACATAAATAATATATTATTAGTAACAATAAATGTCATTTGAAATAGTAATATTAAAAAAATAATTTTATTAAAAAAGAAAATTTTTCTGTTAATTAGTACATTTTTTTCTTGATTTTTTAACAGACTTTTAATATTATTTACAAACATGTTCACATTTTTTATTCACAACACAACACACAATTTTATTATTTCATATATCGCTTAGAAACGAAATTTACGTTGCAGCAATTTTCGGCAAACTGAAATTCGGACTTTTGAGGATTCGAGCATATGATTATTCTGATAAAGCAGATTTCTACCAAAATTAGATTTGGCAATATTAATATTCTCGAAATTGCAATTCCAATAAATTAAAATTGTATCAAAAAGTGTTTCTTCTAAATTGTTAAAGAAAATTATTAGATTTGAAATGTCTCAGAGGAAAAAAACTGCCCGTCAGCCAATACCGTATTGCCAGTAACTTTTCAACGAATAGCAAATCGAAAAGTGAATTTTCAGAAATCGACAAAGCGCTTGGGATGTTTTTTTTGGATGTAATATCCCTTTTGTAGTTGTGGAATCTGACCATTTTAAAAATTTCGTACAATTATTAAATTGTAATTATAAGCCACCCACTAGGAAGACATTATCTAGTACAATATTGAATCAGACTTACATCAAAATTGTAAGTGACAGTTCTTTACTTGTAAACAAAGACAGCGTTTTACTTATAGACGGCTGGAAGAATAAATCAAAAGATGAGAAATACGTCGTTAGAACAATTCACAATTCTCGCGGTAAAAGACTTTTTTAAAATCGTGGGATTTCACAGAAACAACAGAAAATTCAGAAGCTTTGAAAAAAGTAGTAGAAGAGGCTGTTCAGGATGCCAAAAGAATATATAATACGACAGTATATGCATGTGTCTCCGACAATACTTCTACGATGACTTGCATGGGTAAAAAAGTAGATTTGTGGCATGTTACTTGTGAAAGCAACAGTGGAAATCTTCTAGCTAAAGATATATTGGATCAAAAATTTAATACAGATGTAAACTTGGTTTTGACGGCGTTTAAATCGTCTAATTTAGAAAGAAAACTAATTACACGAGGAGGTCAAAGTATCGTTTTAGCAGGAGAAACCCGGTAGTGCAGTCACCGCGATTCGTATAGGTGTTGTTTAACCCATTAAGTCCCATGAAGAAACCAGCAATTGTATTAAAAAACGAACAATTGGATTCATAGGCAAATGAAAAAAAAAGATATACCTGTTTTTTTGTTTTTAATTTCTGAATGTTTGACAACAATTGTTTAAACAAATTGACAAAAATTAAATTTTTTTGAAATCTGTTAACGCCAATCAATTTTACGTGAAAAAATAAGAATATTTTGTAAAGGTCATTTTTTTCTCCAAGTCATATTTTGTTTATAAAATTGTTATAAATAAATTAAGCAGGGTAAACAATTGTTGTTAAACAATTGGAAATTAACAATAAAAAAAACAGGTATTTCTTTTTTTTCATTTGCCTATAAATACAATTGTTAATTTTACTTAAAATCCATTTGTTTATGCTTGGGATGAAACACCCTTTACGCAGCTTAACTTGTTTATTACAATTTGATAAACAAAATACGACTTGGAGAGAAAAATGACCTATACAAAATATTCTTATTTTTCACGTAAAATCGATTGGCGTTAACAGATTTCAAAAAAAATAATTTTTGTTAATTTGTTTAAACAATTGTTGTTAATCGATTGGAAATTAAAAAACAAAAAACAGGTATATCTTTTTTTCCATTAACCTATGAATCCAATTGTTAGTTTTTTAATACACTCAGATGCATTAATGCTGTCCTTCCGGTTTAAAGGAATTTTGAAAAGTCGTGTCATTTCTATAAAATATTCTTAGTTCGTGACATACGAATGGTATCATATGTCATGAACTGAAAACATTTTGAGAGAAATCATACGACTTTGCAAAATACCGTCAAACGGGAATGACAGCATTAATGCAACTGAGTGTACAATTGCTGGTTTCTTCATGGGACTTAATGGGTTAAGTGCAGTTGTTTCCGCGGTATGGGCGTCCGACGTCAGTGTACTTATGCATGTAATTGCCTGAAATTATTTTTCTTTTAATGGTTTTATTATTTGACGTATTAGACTTTTCTATTAAATATACTTAATGTTGTTGGATTTTGAGTTACTGCTTCAAGACCGCCTTTAAATCTATCTATTATTATATCCTTATTTCAAATTTCTTCTTGAGCAACTATTTTGTTATCAAAATAATTAAATTGACAAAATTGATCGAGAGTAGCGGCTCCTAAAATTGCAATTATATTAGAATTGGTTTGATAATTAACTACACCAAATTTTAACGATACTTTTTACCTAATTCCCCTTTTGTATAATATTTGCTTGTTGTATGAACCGGTAAAATTACTTGGCCAATAGTTTGAATTTCGCCGTTGAAAAGTGAGTGTGTGTTATTTTTGTTGATATTAACAAATGTTGCAATTCAGAATGTTTTATTAAGTTAATAGATATAGTAGTATCGATGAGAAATCTTTTGTTTTGAGATACACAATGATAAGATATAAAATGTCCACTAGGATAATTAAAAGAGGAATTAATGTATTTATTCATGAATTTATCTTGATTACTATACTTATTACGCCCCCTTAGTTATTAGTTACGCGTGTTATCCACCAAATAAAACAAAGACAGTGATATACATTAAAGTAAAACTCAAATTGTGAGATTAAAGTTTTAACCTCTAATAATTTTTCCACCGTTTTTAAGGACTTTTCCTGGTGTCTTTTTTGAACTTTTCTTCCTCCTCTTTTCCTAGGCTTTTTGAAGACTTGGTCCTCGTTTTGCATGATAAAGTTAAACTGAAAGAAAAGACATTTTGTCTTCAATTTTGATTAACCTGTTGTTTTTATGATTAATTAAAAAGAAAATCAATTATTAGAGTGAAACAAAAGAGATTCCTGCCAAATCGGCGTAGAATTTTAGCGTACTAAGGTCGAAATTTGCCAGAAAGGCAAATGCAACCAGCTATGCTTCGCTGCTTACAGGGATGATTTATGATCTTTTGCTTTCAGTTCGTAATTTAGCACTTATAAGCACTAAAACGACTATTTAACAGTTTATTCACAGATTCTAAGTGTTATTTCGAACACTGTACCTTAATACAAAAGAAAACTTGTTTTCTTAATGTTTTGAAATAACTTGCACTATTTTTTTATGAAGAAAATAGATCTTCTCGTTTTTAAACACCGAAGTTAATAACTCAAATTAAACGATCGGAGGGCCAACTCACGACATTGTCCGGGCAGAAACTCACCGGAGTATTTGACATTTGACTGTAGAAATTAGGGGTTTATATACTAGATAATAGTCTATTTGACTGGGGATGAGACGGTCAAAAGGCACGTACCCGTGCAAAAATGTATAAAACACGTACTTGTGCTAAAATGTATAAAGCACGTACTTGTCGGATCATTTTTCTTATATGTCAATTGTTCGATCTTAAATAATGTAAAATTACATGTAGATTTCGACGTAATATAAGAGACGCTTGTGGGCCTCTTTTTACCTGTAGATCAAAACTGCCCTAAATTTTGAGGGTAGCAGAAATTCTTTGACATTTTCGTCAAACCTGCCCTCAAAATCCACCTAAATTTTGATGGTACCGAAAATTGTCAAAATTTGACGTCTAGGTCAAAAATGCCCTCAAAATTGACCTAAATTTTGAGGGTTAATGTGAGACGTTTGAGACCGATATTTATCATCTTTTTGACCTAGAGGTAAAAAATAGGTCAATTTGACATAAATTTTAAATTATATTTTTTACCTATAGGGCAAAAAACAGGTCAAATTAGACATAGATTTTGACTTAATCTTTTGCCATTATTGCACCTCTTTTTGACCTATAGATCAAAAAATAGGTCTTGGAAAAGGGCACCCTTAGAACTTTCTGAAACAGCGGCGGCGATATGATTTTATATTAATAGGGATAGATATACATATTAGGGGAGCTATGCCCCCCTGCGCGCTTCGCGCGCCAACCCCCTAACTATTTCTCGTATTTGTCTTAATTTTTATTTTCAAATTATATTCTCTTAATATGAATGCATAGTAATAAGTTAGAGTAAGTTAGAGTAAATTAATCCGTAGGTCAAAACTGCCCTTAAAATTGACCTACATTTTGAGGGTAGCATGAAATGCTTGTCAACTTTAGACGTTTAGGTCAATACTGCCCTCAAAATTGACCTAAATTTTGACAGTAGCAGAAATTGTTTTTCAATTTTTGATGTTAAGGTCAGAACAAATGAAGATTTTTAAAATTTTCAAAATGAATATTAAAGGGGAAGAGTATCACTTTCAGTTGCAAGATTGACCATTAAGAGAAAAAAATTATCTCTTGATGTAACATTACATCAAATATAACTAAAAACAGGTTTTTTGCACTTTTAGGTTAAAATATCTTGAAAACCTGACGTGATGGGTCCATTTTGAGGCAGGATTCGGATTCAGCACGTTGAAATCCTTCGGAAAAGTATTGTTTGATTCTTGGAAAGTTAATTGAATCAAATTTTGTTGGTCTGTGTTATTATTTATCTCTAAAAAATTGGTTTACTTATAGGGGAGAGGGCCCTAAGGTGGTCACCCATCTTTTGAACGACTGTAGATTTCAAATGGAATTATATATAAAGGTCAATAATACGGCGTTTGAAGCTTTGTCTTAATACCTAACTTCCTATCATAAAGTTTTTTTCATTTCATTAATAAAAAAAAGTTATGTCACTTTTTTAAAAAAGTTGAAAATTCGGCTTTTAAAAAAGGGCCCCAAGGTGGTCACCATACAAAAATTCACTGAAAAAGTTTTAAAAAAGTGTAAAAAACGTATTATTAAGTTGTTTATTTAATATTAATTGTTTTTCAGGATCATAGAAACATATTACATATTGTTTTTGCACTTTGTCCTTTCGTCAAAAAAGATACTTTTTGTGTATGTATTAGACAGTAAAATTTTGAAAATAATTCTATTTCATTATTATTCATCATAAAACTTATAAATTGATAAAATTCACATTCACAGTGATAAATGTTGATAAATATAGCGTATAAACACATTTTCATAAAAAATCAAAAGTGACCACCTTGTGGCCAAAAAACTGTCCACCTTAGGGCCAAGACACAATTTTTTAAACGTTAATGAAAATTTTTTTAAAGAATAATATTAATTATATTCATTTGGAATATTATTGTACGATATATAAAGATAATTATAACGATTTTTACTAATTTAAAATAGCCAATTTCGATGCTTTTAACACACTGAGAAAAAAATTTCTCAATCATTTAAAAACAGAAATTTTACAACGTTCACGTTACAAAGAGACTCATACGACTATTTACCTCAAAACTTTACTAAAATCTTTGCCTTCTCAAATAATAACAATAACAAAAAACATTTGAAGATACTAACTAATGTACAAAAATTTTCTTAGGGTGACCACCTTAGGGCCCCGACCACCTTGGGGCCCTCTCCCCTATTATTTAAATTCGTTTATAAATTGTTTTGAAAGCAATTTTTTTTAAAGAATTTATTTCTCCGCCACATTTTTTTAAAAAGAACAAAAAGTATCAAAAACGTGTTCCTGATAGTTGTATTTGAAAAATATCCTATTTGAATTCTTATTTTATTCGAGTTTGAATTTAAAATGGCGCTTGAAGAACAAAAAAATTTACTATCCAACTGAAATTTGTTACTCAGGAGTTTTGCGGATCGCTGATTACGAATCTGAAGTTAGATTTAAAAAAATCAAAATGGCGGATCCAATATGGTGGTCGATTTTTGTGAAACTCATTGAATTTAGTTGAAACTCGTTACTCGGAGGTTTTTGGGGTCGCTGATCACGAATCTGAAGTCAGATTCAGAAAATTCAAAATGGCGGATCCAAAATGACGGCTTAATTTTTCAAAATTACTCAGATTTGCTTGAAATTTGTTACTCGGGGGTTTTTTAGGTCGTTTATTACAATTATGAAGTCAGGTTCAAAAAATTCAAAATGGCGGATCCAAAATGTATGCTTAATTTTTCAAAATTACTCAGATTTGCTTGAAATTTGTTACTCGGCGTTTTTTTAGGTCGCTGATTACAAATATGAAGTCGCCTTTAGCCTTTAAATAATTAAAGTTGACCGATTCTCACCACAAGAAGTTAGGTGATATAGAGAAAGTAGATAGGCAGGGCCGGTTCTGAATACAGATTCCTTTACCGACATTCACCGACATTTAAAATAAAAAAATGGTTCTAATCTATTCTATTCGAGAAACTTCTAAAGAAAAAAAGAGAAGAGCAATTTTTTCTAAAAATTAAAAAAAACTTGTTCAATAAATTTGTAAATATATTTCAAAACTGAGAAACGAATAAGTATATTTATAATGGATAGTTTAACATACAGAGTTTCATTTATCTCAAGATTTTACGGTAAGTAGAAATTTTTTTTCGAATAAATTTTTGCGTTTATGATGTTTTAAACAAATTATTTTATTATTTAATAGAATATTAATTATCCGCCTACTGTAATAAGGATGTGGAAGCATCACCTGTTAATGTTATGAGTAATTATTGCATAGATGATAAAAATAGCCATGTACATTTCAGAGAGGAGTCATCTGAAGTGCAACATGATACATGTCAGCACAATATAATTGGAATACATAAAATACTTTAGTAAAAGGTATATGCTTATACCTGAAGATGTAATTTTAGCAAGAATTATATTTGTTGCACATCAGCTGACAATAATGATTCTATTTAAAGTCTCATGTTTTAAATATTTCTTTAAATTGGTTAAAAAGAGAAACTATTTTAAGTAAAAGAAATGGAAGGGAAATGTATAACTATAAAAGTGTGATGCTCAATTTATTATTGTTATAAAGAATTCATATGTCATATGTAAAATATTAAGCAGTAAAAAAATTATTATGCCAAAAAGGATGATAATATTTTAAAATTTTAAAATTACAAATATAAAGAACATGCTCCATTTGTTATATATGCTGACACAGAAAGTCTCTTAGAACCAGTAACAAATACACACACTAATACAGCTCCATTTGTACAGCATATTCCGACAAGTGTGGCTATTTATTTACAATAGAGGTGTGCATTTAATCGAGTCGAATCGAAAATTATTCGACTCGACAACAGAAAACTCGAGTCGGGAATAATTCGAATCGAACTAGCCAATTCGAAACTTCGAATTTCGAATTGGCCGATTCGAATCGAAAGTAAATTCGAATCGAGCTAGCTAATTCGAAACTTCGATTTCGAATTGGCCGATTCGAATCGAAAGTAAATTCGAATCGAACTAGCCAATTCGAAGTTTCGAATTTCGAATTGGCCCTTTCGAATCGAACTAGCCAATTCGAAAATCGGAGTTTCGAATTGTACAACTTAACTCGGTTATTTAATTCGCACAATCATTTTGACAGAAATCCTAACCTAAAATTAGTAGGCTGGTATTTATAATACACACTAAAAAATTTTTTTTGTAGATTTAGTTTTATTTAGAATTTTATAGAAACTTATAAAATAACGTCTTTAAAAGTAGTGAATTTAAAATTCCGTCTGTAAAATTAATACTTTAAATGTGTCAATTTTACAATTTTCTGTAAATTGTAATTGTTACTTTCGATTCGAATTGGCCAATTCGAAATTCGAATTCGAAGTTTCGAATTAGCTAGTTCGATTCGAATTTACTTTCGATTCGAATTAGCTAGTTCGATTCGAATTTCTGTCGATTCGAATTTTGCACACCTCTAATTTACAATGCAACTTTGATGAACAACTATCTGAATTCAAAATATATCGAGGATCGGATTGTATAAAATGGTTTATGAACGAATTAAAGCAATTTTCTGTAAAAGCAAATTCTTATTTTACAAATATTATTCCAATGGAAAATTTAACTTTTTCACAACAAATGCGCTTTAATACAGCAAAAATACTAAAATAAAATTTAGATTTCTTGACTTATTCAGATTTATGCCTAGTAGTTTGGAGAAATTATCTTCATACCTTGAAAATGATAAGAAAGAAATCACAAAAAATATTGCAGTAATATCAATGGATTTAATTTATTGATAAGAAAGGGGGTCCTTCCTTATGAATATGTTAATAGTTGGCAAAAATTAGAAGATTGTCAGTTACCGGATAAAGAATCGTTTTATTCTAAATTAAATGACTCTCATATTTCCGAAGAGGATCACAATCATGCGTGTAAAGTATAGGAAACATTTAATTTGAAAACATTAGGTGACTTATATTTAAAGAATGATGTTTTACTTCTAGCTGACATTTTCGAAAATTTTCGAAAAACATGTTTATTAACATAGAAGTTAGATCCACTTCATTATTATACTTTACCAGGTCTAAAATCCGATGCAATGCTCAAGTATACCAACATAGAACTTGATTTACTAACTGATATAGAAATGTTACTTTTCATTGAAAGAGGTATTAGGGGTGGAGTATCCCAATGCTCAAATAGATATGCGAAAGCTAAGAACAGATTTATGGAAAAAGACTTTAATCCATTTGAACCAGAGTCTTATATCATGTATTTCTAAATAAACAATCAATATTGTGCTTCTATGAGCGAATATTTGCCATATAAAGACTTTGAATGGTTCTAAGAATATAATAATGAATTTTACTTGAATATTCCAGTTAAATCTCCAGAAGGATATATTCTTGAGGTAGATCTGTAATATCCAGTAGAACTTCATGATATACATAAAGATTTTCCTTTATGCCCTGAACATTATATACCTCCACTTCCAAAATGCACTTTACCAAAATTAATTCCAAACTTACTACCAAAAAAATACATAGTTTATTATAGAAATTTAAAGCAATATTTATCATTGGGAATGAAATTAATTCAAATACATAGAGTTTTGAAAATTAAACAAAAACCATGGTTAAAACCATATATTGATTTGAAAACAGAATGTAGAAAAAGGTCATGCAATTAATTTGAAAAATTTTTATAAATTAACCCCTTCGTGCCTCCGGTACATACATGTACCACCTCCAAAATATGTTATAACTTTTATGCATTTCAACAAAACGACAAATAGTTTGGCTTAATTTATTCACTAGGGTTACTATTACATGTAAAAAAAATAAATGACATAGAACAATAATAATTATTATAAAGAATAGGTATAATGTTGAGAAAAATACTTTTTTTAAAGTTACTTATATTTGCTCGAAACTCACCACTTAGGGTTTTTTGGGGTCGCTGATTCCAAATCTGAAGTCAGGTTTCCAAAATTCAAAATGGCGGATCCAATATGGCGGAATTTTTTCAATTGCTTATATTTGCTCGAAACTCACCACTTGGGGGTTTTTGGGGTCGCTCATTACGAATCTGAGGTCAGATTTCCAAAATTAAAAATGGCGGATCCAATATGGCTGACTTTTTTCAAAATCAGACAAGTCACATTTTCAAATTTAAAAATAGCGGATTTTTTTTAGAAAATTGCTATTTGCTTGTAGGTTTACTACTCAATGGTTTTTGGATACGCTAATTTTGAATTTAAACTTTAAAATAGGGTTTTTGACGAAGGTTCACTAATAAAAACCTAACGCGCCTCTGACGGAACCTCTTAGGTGGTGTGGAAGACCGTGAATAGATAATCAAATATCGTATTCTAAATATACTACCTCAAAAACCCCAATGTTATCAGTTTAGAACTAATCCAATTAAGTTTTCAAAACAGCATCCGTCATATTGGATCCGCCATTTTGAATTTTAGAAAATATGACAACAAAT
Source organism: Leptopilina myrica (nomen nudum) (assembly GCA_032872475.1). Taxonomy (NCBI): domain Eukaryota; kingdom Metazoa; phylum Arthropoda; class Insecta; order Hymenoptera; family Figitidae; genus Leptopilina; species Leptopilina myrica (nomen nudum). The sequence goes on from CM065467.1 coordinate 15,048,747, forward strand.
TCGGAATCAGCGACTCCAAAAACCTTCAAGTTTTAAGTTTTAAACAAATATTAGCAATTAAAAAGGGCCGCCATATTGGATCTGCCATTTTGAATTTTGGAAATCAGACCTCAGATTCAGAATCAGCGACCCCAAAACCCCCAAGGGGTAAGTTTCATCAAAATCTATCCACTGGTTTCTTGGGGGCACGAAAGGTTTAATAAATAATTCTGTATTTGGGAAAACTATGGAAAACATTAGAAAACATAGAGATGTAAAACTAGTAACAAAATGGGATGGAAGATATTGTGCAAAAAATTCAATCGCTTAACCAACTTTCCATAGCAGTGTTGTATTCGATAAAGATATGGTTATCATTGAAATGAATAAAACAAAAGTGACATTTAATAAACCAATTTACACAGGATTCACAATTTTAGATATATTAAAAATTATAATATACGATTTTCATTATAATTATATTAAAAAGACGTTTAGCGATAATGCAAAATTACTGTATACTGATACTGATAGTCTTATTTATTATTCCATAGTACCAAATATCTATGATTATATAAGACCAGATTTACATAAATTTGACACATCAGATTATCCTGAGAACAATATTTATGACATACCTCTTGTAAATAAGAAAGTTCTAGGTCTTATGAAAGATGAAAATAATGGTAAAATTGTGGCTGAATTTATAGGTTTGAGATCAAAATTGTATGCTTTTAAATTATGGGGTGATAATGAAGAGGTTCAAAATAAAGCAAAAGGGGTAAAATCTTCAACATTAAGAAGAATAAAGTTTAACGATTATAAGCACATCTTAAAAAATCTGAAAACTTGATCAAAAATCAATACTTTATTAAAAGTAAAAACATGATGTTTATACGTTTAAACAAAGTAAAGTTGTTCTTAACTGGTAAGATGATAAACGAGTCTTGCTGCCAGAAAAAACAGACACCCTTCCTTGGGGTTAAAATGCACCATGATGAAAAATTGTCCAAGTCATAAAAAGTGAGAGGATTTTCTTTTTTAATTTATTATATATATATATATATATATATATTAATATCCAAAGTTATGTAAGACAAAAATGTTGATTTGAAGATATGCTTATACTTTAAGAATAAAGAATTGTCTATTCTAGCTCTTCAGTTGATAAGAAATGGGATAGATTTCAACAATTCTGCAGACCAACGTCAAAGGTTTTATGTAAAAAAAATTCTACACATTTCATGAAGACTGGTGAAAAGGGAGGATAGTAGACTAAACAATGTACATGAAGACAATGTTGAAGAAGAGATTTCTTTCAGTTTTGTGGCAATTCTTATTGAGACAAGTAAAGTTTGCTTAAATAAATAATTATGTATCCTAATAGAAAAAATTATTGTTTTATCAAGATTTGTATAAAAATATTATTAATATTTATAAATATATAAATAATATATATATAATAATATATAAATAATATAATATAAAATATATAAATATATTATAAAAATACTATTTTGTGGAACTTTATATGGAAATTAATGTAGAATTGGACGTATCTTTGAAAATTGGTGAAGTTACAGCAAAATTAAATTTAGTAAATGGTGAATTTTGTTTCATTCAACCTGACTTTCCCTCATATTATAAGATACAAATTGTTATATCTGTACCCGCAGAATGGTTCATTAATTATGACTTAGATTGTGCATTGTTGACCTGTCGGAAAAAATCCCCGGCTGACGAAGGGCGCGAACCTTGCTCGCACCACCCGCAAAGCCGGAGCTCTAACCAACTGAGCTATTCCGTCGATCACATTGATAGTTTAATTTATACTAAATTCAATGTTTCCATTTCTTTACTTTTAAAGAATAAACATACTTTTATCCAAGAGTTGATTTAAAAGAAATTTTAAACACAAATGACCACACACAAAGGTATTAAAATTTTGATAACTTTTGTGGTTGCATTTAATAACTTTAACACCGAAATAATTTACAAGATCTGTAGGTGGTTGAAGATTACCAAAACTATCAAAATATACAATATTATTTTTCATCTTTCTATAAACTACCCAGTGAGTACCAGCATTATATTTACTATCTAAATTTACTATAGCTGACTCAAATTTATAAGGTCCTGAAACTGGTAATTCATCACTCATAAAACACCACGAAAGTGTGGAATTTTTAATATTTTAACATATTTAAGTATATCGTAATTAGTTAACGCTCGTTTTGGTAAATTTACAATTTTTTGAGTTTTTGTTTCCTTTTTTCAACATCACATGCTAATCCTAATCCTTGTTTATACGGTTTAAGATAGAGACCTTTTCCTACAGCTAGAGATTCCATGGCTCTATTATGATGTTGACTTTCTTCCAGTTGAGTTTTAGCTGCTTTTTGCATCATTAACTGCTTTTGCTATTCCAGCTGCTTCACCAGATAGAGCTCCTATTGCATTAAGACTAGCAAAGAGTGGTATAAGAAATGGTAAAAAACCACCAACTTTTTCCGGTATAGGTAAAATTCGAGGTTGTTTCACTTTGCATTTTCCACCTGCTACTTTCACAGCTATACATGCACCTTTTAGAGCTGATTTTATAGCAGAAGATGTATCATTTCTAGGTGTGAGAAATTTTTTTGCCGCTAAAACAATATTTCTTAATGGAAATGTGCCCTTTTTGTTTTTTTTTCTTTTTCATTTTCGATTCAAGACCCATTCCTAATTTAGTTTTTATTTTCATTGCGTTAGTAACTGCCCAAGCTGCGGCCTTTTCACGAAATTTAACGTCACTAGCACGTACACGATTCCAAGCTTTTTTCGATAGTATCTTATGTGTAACGTGTCTATTTTCAAGGTTATCTTTATTTTGAGAATACGTAATATCGTGTTCTCTACAAGCTTGATCAAGAGGATTAATACCAGGATCACCACGTGCCAATCGTTTTGCTAAGTTTGTTCAAGGTCCACAGTATTGATAACCGGGAATGTGTAATTCAACAGGTAACTTATTGATAATTTGATTTAAGAGACCTCTACCACGTTTGATAGATTTTTTAGAACTGATTGATTTTTTATTGACAAGCATACTTTTATATTTCTACACAAAGTATCTTTTTAAGACTGATGTAAAAATGTATAAAAGCCGTGTATTTATACTTTCTTACCCAGTTTACTCTGAATATTTAACCTTTCTGAATTTCACAAAAATCTATACATAAATAGATCTGCAAAGTAATCTAAAAAAATTTTGCATTTATACTGTTTAATATCAGTGTTAGTCAAAAGATGGAGTTCAAAAAACAATCAACAGAATTATCTGTGTTAGATTTTTATACAGTAATACAACACAAATCGAAAAGAAACGTCATGAAAATCTGTTACCTAATACGGTAAGAGCAATTTTTTTTGGTCCATCAAACTGTGGCAAAACAAATACCTTACTTGCTCTACTAGTACATCCAAATAAACTACGTTTCGAAAATGTCTACATTTTCTCAAAATCATTAAGTCAACCAAAATATAAATTTTTGGAGAAAACACTTGATTTAGTGGAAGGTATTGAATATTTTCCATTTCAAGAGCATGAAGAGGTTATTGAACCTAACGAAGCAAAACCAAATTCTACAATTGTCTTTGATGATGTAGCCTGCGATAAGCAAAACAGAACTCGAGAATTTTTTTCAATGGGTCGTCATAGGCTTATTGATTGTTTCTATTTATGTCAAAGGTATACACGGATTCCAAAGCATGTAATTCGAGATAATGTAAATTTTTTGATAATTTTTAGACAGGATGACTTAAACCTTAAACACATATATAACGATCATGTTAATACAGATATGATATATTCAAAATTTTAAGAATTATGTTCTTCGTGTTGGAATAGTGACAAATGCGGTTTCATTGTTCTTGACAAAGATGGTAGATACAGAAAAGGGTTTGATTGTTTTATAAAAGTTTCTGAAGCTTAAAATGTTTTCCACTGAGCCTCTATGTTTAGTTATAGTTTATACTTGGTTCAAGTAAGATGTTGTCTTTAAGAACTGAACAAATTCAAAAACAAAAAGATATTGCGTTGAATTTGGCAAAAGCCAGTGACGCAATACGACGAAAACATAAGATGTTAAAATTAGATAAAGAAAACTTTGAAGAAACGTTCGGTGATACTTTTAAACCCATTATTAATCCTTTAGAAAAACTTGTTAGTGATTTTCAAATACTTAAAAAAGATAATAATAATAAAAACGAGAATGTTAAAACTGATAAACTGGAAGAATTTAAGATGTATGGTGATAAAAATGATGGTGATGATTACAATGATGATGATGATGACGATAATAATTATGATGATAATAATGCTGATGATGACAATATAAATGATAAATTTTTCAATTTAGCGGATTATGAAAAAAAAGAATCACAAGCTTCTTTTTTACCATCATTAGATAAGGAAAACCGCTGCCAAGTTATAAATTTTTGTTATACTTCTGGTACTCATTTCATTCGTTTTCGTAAATCTTGTTGTGTTTATTTCATGAACACTTTGCTTCCTCATAGAGATGTTAATAACAATAAAGTATAAATTTTGAACAATTTTTCTTAAGTGCTGTAATATTTTTTTCTCTTTATTTAATACTTTCACATGAAAAACTTTTTTTTTCACAATTTCTGTTTTTTAAAATATCAATAACTTCTTTATTTCTAATCGAAATAGCTTCAAAAATAGATCAATCGAAGGGTTTTTTAATGCTCTACAAGTTGGTAACTATAGTTTTAATGTTATTTCTACATTTTTCAACGAACTTCTCAAAAAAGTCTTATTTTCCAAAATTTTTTATTTTTAAAGCCAATAATTTTTGTTATATTTTTGTACTAAATTGTATTTCTTTTACATTATTTTCTACTGGCAGAAAACTGACAGTTTTTAGCATCTCTCACGTTTTAAATTCATATTTCATAAAAAATATATAATTATTTTGGAAAACTCCTTTTATTTTGTGACTTTAGTAACATCAAAATCATTCCTGCAGAATATTAGAATTTTTTAAAATTATTCGGCGACCACTTTAGTTGAAATAAAATGGATTGACCCATATATGATTTTGTTTTTTATTTTAAATGAATATTTCAGCTTTTCTTCTTTAAAAAAAATTTGACAATGTTGTAGAAAATAGTTCTATATTTAAATAAATAATTAAATAGAAGACTCATATGCTTGTAAACTCGCGGGACTTGGTAGGCTTGAGGGTATTTTCGCGTGTCAAATATTGTGGATGAGTCAATTATCGCGGATAATTTATTTATTGCTTTTTGGATTTTTGTACTACTTACTTTATTAAAATATAGTAAATGTGAAAAATTAAAAGGAATAATAAATGTTTTTAAAAATTTAAATATAATTATCGCAAAAATTTAAATTAAAAAATTTTATGCATTATGATAAATGAACGAATTCAATAATAGTAAACTAGTATCACAAGAAGAAAGGTACTTGGTTTTATTATAATTATTTTATTAGTCCCATAATATAATATAATACTCTGATGAAATATTCTAAGACAACTATTATTATAAAATATTTCTAACGTATAGTCAATTTTCTTTTGACACTATTGCTCCTTTTTTACCTGCTATTAAAAATTTTTTCTTAAATATACAGATCTCACTTACTTTAATTTTAATTTTCTTATCCCTCCCATTACTCTTTATTTTCTTGCTTGTATTTTATAATTGTTATAAGATTAACTGAAATTCTGAACGTTCAAATAAACGTATTTTAGTTGTGTCTAAATGTGTTTCACAGTATACTGTGCAAAATGGAAAACCAATGTTAATTCAACATTTATTTAGTTGAAAATTAGTTTTTTTATACATATATACTAAGTACTTTTATTAAAATATAAATTAAAACCAAGGTGAGCCATTTTGAACTTTTTTCAGACAACCAATTTTATAACATTTTGAATAAATTGGTTAATAAAAAAATAATCCAAAATATGATGCATATTATAATGTCTTAGTTGTCAGGTTCAAGGAGTGATTTTTTAGTGTCAAATTTTTTTTATATTATTTAAAATATTCATTAAAATACAAAATAAACAATATTCTCTATCGACAGTGCACATCATTATACCTTGACGTCAAACCTCCCGCTTGATAAATCAGGAAAGTAGTGAGAAAAACACCGGGCTATAGCGGGCACCAAGGCTATTGAAAATTTTGACCACGCCATTCGACAGAGCAAGCTCAAAAATAGTAGGATATGGACTTTTGAACAATTTTATAGTTTCTTTCTACGAATTGTAGGCGTTTGAAATTCATGTTGAAAAGCAGCACATCTCGTAGTTAAAGGGTTAAATTATAATTCGATTTTTTTAAATAATAGTACTCTTACAACTAAAAATTAAATGATTTAAAACGGTTTAAGCACTAAACTGTCAATCTTAACCTTATTTTTTAAGGTTATGCCACTCGGCTGCAGTGACGCGTTACGATACTTTAGTTTTAGATCGTTTTAAAGCGTTTAAAGCCAAGTGGCGCTGTATACCTATTGGTTACGCTACGTCTTCTTTCTTAAATAGTTCGCGAATTTTCAGGGCGCAGTGACTGAAGAACTCAGCCGCAGCGTCAAGAACAATAAATTCCAAGCCATTAGAAAAACACCTAAAAATTCTTTAATGAATATTGAAATTTTGTAAAAGAAGTTCTAAATTTTTCCCATATCCTGAGTTCTTGAATAGATTTAGTAACGACTCTTGAATGGTATTGACCCCATTTCCATTTTATTGAAACTGCAGTGTAGAACACCGTACTTCGGGTCGATAAAGCACATTTGTGCAAGCATATTTCAACTACAGTATCTTTTACAATAAAAAAAGTTTGTCTACAAAGAATATTCTCGTTTGTTTCGTTACATACAGGCAATAACTGTAGACAGTAGCTACTTTTGCCAGATTTGTCAGATCTTTCACCAAATGAAGACTTATTTGCAGTTGAAAATTGGAGAAATAAAGTTAGTAATGAAGAGCCTGAAAAAGGTTCTGATAATGTTGAAAAAACAGTGAAAAATTCAAAAAAGAATATGTCAAAAAAAGGAGATCAAGCATTAAAAAAAAGGACATTAGAACTGTCAGAAAGGAAACCATCAAAATATTTTAGAAAGTTCCCAAATATAAAACTTACACAAGATGCTGCTATTGCTGCTGAAAATTGGCGGAAAAGAATTATTTACTAAGGAATGGTCATGATTTTGTTAAACCGATTTTTCTTAATGGACAACATTATATGTTGCAAAATACTTGTCCGTTTGATACAATAGTGCAAATACAGTTAGTCCTAGCAACTGACAGTCCTAGATATTTAAAGCATATAGAAGAATCATCAAATGAAACTTGTAGATTCGTTTTGGTTTTTCTAGAATGTGGAGCCGTAAATCACGTTTATGATTTACGATGCGCTTTATTAAAAGATATGCCAATAGAAAATGAAAAAAAACTTCAAAAGTTAAAGAACTATATGCATTGATCTCCAAAGATTTGTTCAGTAATGTAACGGAAATTATTAAATTTTTCAATAATTAAAATACTTTATTCTACGTTAGGAGGAATAATCCCTCATCATGGTATACATTATATCGCAAGAAGCAGAAGATTAAACGAACGTTGGGAAGAATACAATTACTGCAGTTCAAAAGTAACCTTTTCTGAAAGCACCTTCTGCAGCAATATATATTAAGCAAAAAGAATATTAGAAATATGCATTTATACACTGAAAAAAAGTGCTGTTGAATCAAATAGCTCCATGCTATTGAATTTCTCGTTATTGATTCAATAACACATTTATTAATCGAACACCATATTGCTTAAAACGAAAAAATGAAACTGTTTAAATTAAAAGTACGGTACTGTTAAATTAATGATATTCTACAAATTGTTTCTATAGTTCATCTATATATAGCAACAGAATAATTTATTGCTTCTTTGACATTATTCATTTGAAGCATTTAATAGATAAATTTAAAGAAAATGCGTGTAAATTTGAATCAAATGAAAAGTTGTTTGCTCCAAAGAAGCGCGCTTTTGAAAATGAAAGCATATGCTTTCGTTTCAATGAGTGGTGCTATAGCGGACTGCCTATAGCATATGCTATAAAAATAAGGACACTATATATTTGAGACATTGACAGGTGCTAAATTTATTGAAATACTTATCCACACATATTTATATGTCGTTTTTGAAATTCTTATATAAAAAACTACTATTTAAATTGTTTTAAAGAATTAAGGACTAGTTAAATATAAATTCCCTATATAAATTCCCTTATTCACGAGAAAAATCTCGCGCACGGTAATTAACTACAAAGTAACTGCTCAATGTAAGAAGCGAATGTATTACATTGCAACGCGGCAGTTCTCGTCCATCACGAAAGTTAAGCACGTTTGGTCGCGGTTACTACATAGATGGGTGACCGATTGGGAACAGCGTATTTTTCAGACTCAAAAAAATATAAAGTGTGTTTGAATGTGTATGTATGTGTGTTTGTCGTTGGAAAAAATGAAAAAAATAATAAAGATATGTATGTTAGTGTGTAAAATTGAAAAAAAGATGTATATAAAAAGTGTTGTGTTAAAGGTGTGAGAATTAATTATAGTATATAAAAAATATGTGAACAAAAATTTCATTTTTTCAATTTATCGTTCGTATATCTTTAACTACATAAAAGAATTGACTTAACAGTATGGTGTTATTCAATCGATAGCAACAACTAAAAAAATTAAAAGTACAAATTTTTGAATCATAAAAATGATGCTTTTAAATTGAAAAACTATAGTCATTGACTCAAAAGCATATACTGTTAAATTAAAAAATTTTGATCGTTGATTCAAAAGGAATACCTTCAAATTAACATAGTATGCTGTCAATTTGAGAAATATGCTTTTGTTTCAATGAAAGTGATACTATCGAATCATTAGAATCGGTGCTTTCAAAACAACAGCATATACGTTTGGCAGCCCGTTATGACACTATTCAATGAATCAAACTCATATGTCATTAATTCAACAGCATTTTTTTTCTCCGTGTAGAGTGTTATAAAAAAGAATGCTCTACGCTACTACCAATTAACAATAAGTTATAAAAATATTTTAATATAAAGTTAAATTTTATCTGAATATTAGAATATATTTAAAATTTATAAATCTACATGTGTATAAAATAAATTTAAAAATAATTAAACAAATAAGAATTAAATACCAAAAGTTAACTATTGACTACCAACGTCTAGATGGTTTTTCGAGTCGATGGGAAAAGAAAATTTCCATAAATAAATAAAATTGGAATAGCACTTGATGAAAATTTAAATAGAAATTAATTAACATTTATTTAACAATTTAGAATTGACTATGAAACGTTTAATATTGACTATCAAACGTCTAGAGGGTTGTTCGAGTCGATAAGAAAAGGAAATTTCCATAAATAAATAAAATTGGAATAGCACTTGATGAAAATTAAAATAGGAATTAATTAAAAATTATTTAACAATTTAGAGTTGACTACAAAACGTTTACTTTAGACCAGAAAACGTCTAGAAGGTTTTTCGAGTCAAAAGGAATAGGAAATTTCTAAAAATAGATAAAATAAGAATATCACTTGATGAAAATTGAAATAGGAAATAATTAAAAATTATTTAACAATTTACAGTTGAGTACCAAACGTTTACTTTAGACTACCAAATGTCTAGAGGGTTTTTCGAGTCGATAAGAAAAGGAAATTTCCATAAATAAATAAAATTGAAATAGCACTTGATGAAAATTAAAATAGGAATTAATTAAAAATTATTTAACAATTTAGAGTTGACTACAAAACGTTTACTTAAGACTACCAAACGTCTAGAGGGTTTTTCGAGTCGACGGGAAAAGGAAATTTCTAAAAATAGATAAAATTGGACTAACACTTAATGAAAATTAAAATAGGAATTGATTAAAATTTATTTAACAATTTAGAGTTGACTACTAAACGTTTACTTTTGACTACCAAACGTTTAGACGGTTTTTTGAGTCCACGAGAAAAGGAAATTTCCAAAAATAGATAATATTGGAATAGCACTTAATGAAAATTAAAATAGGAATTGATTAAAATATATTTAACAATTTAGAGTTGACTATTAAACGTTTACTTTAAATCAGAAAACGTCTAGAAGGTTTTTCGAGTCGAAAGGAAAAGGAAATTTCTAAAAATAGATAAAATAAGAATATCACTTGATGAAAATTTAAATATAAATTAATTAACATTTATTTAACAATTTAGAATTGACTATGAAACGTTTAATATTGACTACCAAACGTCTAGAGGGTTGTTCGAGTCGATAAGAAAAGGAAATTTCCATAAATAAATAAAATTGGAATAGCACTTGATGAAAATTAAAATAGGAATTAATTAAAAATTATTTAACAATTTAGAGTTGACTACAAAACGTTTACTTTTGACTAATAAACGTTTAGACGGTTTTTTGAGTCGATGAGAAAAGGAAATTTCCAAAAATAGATAATATTGGAATAGCACTTGATGAAAATTAAAATAGGAATTGATTAAAATATATTTAACAATTTAGAGTTGACTGCAAAACGTTTACTTTAGACTACTAAACATCTAGAGGGTTTTTAGAGTCGATGGGAAATGGAAATTTCCAAAAATAAATAAAATTGGAATAGCACTTGATGAAAATTAAAATTGGGATTAATTAAAAATTATTTAACAATTTACAGTTGACTACAAAACGTTTACTTAAGACTACCAAACATCTAGAGGGTTTTTCGAGTCGACGGGAAAAGGAAATTTCTAAAATAGATAAAATTGGACTAACACTTAATGAAAATTAAAAAAGGAATTGATTAAAATTTATTTAACAATTTAGAGTTGACTACTAAACGTTTACTTTTGACTACCAAACGTTTTTACGGATTTTTGATTCGATGAGAAAAGAAAATTTCCAAAAATAGATAAAATTGGAATAGCTCTTGATGAAAATTTAAATAGGGATTAATTAAAATTTATTTAACAATTTAGAGTTGACTACTAAACGTTTACTTTTGACTACCAAACGTCTAGCGGGTTTTTTGAGTCGATGAGAAAAGAAAATTTCCAAAAATAGATAAAATTGGAATAGCTCTTGATGAAAATTTAAATAGGGATTAATTAAAAATTATTTAACAATTTAGAGTTGACTACAAAACGTTTACTTTAGACTACCAAAAGTCTAGAGGGTTTTTTGAGTCGATGAGAAAAGGAAAATTCCAATAATAGATAATATTGGAATAGCACTTGATGAAAATTAAAATAGGGATTAATTAAAAATTATTTAACAATTTAGAGTTGACTACAAAATGTTTACTTAAGACTACCAAACGTCCAGAGGATTTTTCGAGTCGACGGGAAGAGGAAATTTCTAAAATAGATAAAATTGGAATAGCACTTGATAAAAATTAAAATAGGAATTAATTAAAAATTAGTTAACAATTTATAGTTGACTACCAAACGTCTAGCGGGTTTTTTGAGTAGATGAGAATAGAAAATTTCCAAAAATAGATAAAATTGGAATAGCTCTTGATGAAAATTTAAATAGGGATTAATTAAAATTTATTTAACAATTTAGAGTTGACTACTAAACGTTTACTTTTGACTACCAAACGTTTAGACGGATTTTTGATTCGATGAGAAAAGGAAATTTGCAAAAATAGATAATATTGGAATAGCACTTGATGAAAATTAAAATAGGAATTGATTAAAATATATTTAACAATTTAGAGTTGACTGCAAAACGTTTACTTTAGACCAGAAAACGTCTAGAAGGTTTTTCGAGTCGAAAGGAAAAGGAAATTTCTAAAAATAGATAAAATAAGAATATCCCTTGATGAAAATTTAAATAGAAATTAATTAACATTTATTTAACAATTTAGAATTGACTATGAACGTTTAATATTGACTACCAAACGTCTAGAGGGTTTTTTGAGTCGATGAGAAACGAAATTTTCAAAAATAGATAAAATTGGAATAGCTCTTGATGAAAATTAAAATAGGAATTAATTAAAAATTAGTTAACAATTTATAGTTGACTACCAAACGTTTACTTTTGACTACCAAACGTCTAGCGGGTTTTTTGAGTCGATGAGAAAAGAAAATTTCCAAAAATAGATAAAATTGGAATAGCTCTTGATGAAAATTTAAATAGGGATTAATTAAAAATTATTTAACAATTTAGAGTTGACTACAAAACGTTTACTTTAGACTACTAAACATCTAGAGGGTTTTTGATTCGATGAGAAAAGGAAATTTGCAAAAATAGATAATATTGGAATAGCACTTGATGAGAATTAAAATAGAGATTAATTAAAATTTATTTAACAATTAGAGTTAAATGCTAAACAGTTACTATTGAAGGGATATGTATGTATTGGAATTTTGCACGATATTATATTTGAATTTGTGAGAATGAGTCTTGTGCTTTGGATTTATTTTCAACGAGTTTCGCTCATGTTTTTTGAAAAGAGAGCCCAAATGGCCTGCGAGGTGTGGGCACTGCTGGGTCGTAGGGAGAATTTCTCTAATAGTGGGGTGTCGCGATATGGGAGTAATAAAATTGATTTCGCCATCGCGTCGTCCTCACTTTCCATGGTCCGGTGGATTAATAATTAGAGCCACATTTTGCGAGTCGCCGACAGCACAAAGGTATTTTTTCTTTTGTAAGATTTGAAATGTGTAGTCTTTTCAATTTTTCTAAATTTGAGTAGGATTTTGCTTTTTTATTTCAAATTGTATAAATTGTAAATTTCTCTTGATTGATTAAAAAGTGTGGCGCTAAAATTGTGGTTCTGAGGGAACAGAGGACGTCGTGGTCTAGAATCCGGAGACGGAGTTCTCCTGTAGGAATCAGTTTCGAGGTTTTCCTGGGATGCAGGTCTCCTTCCCAGATTGAAAAGAGCATAACGACTATTAAGTCTAATTCACAACTAAAGAATTGCAAGTTTCACTAATTTGTTTAAAACGAATTGTAAATTGAACGAAATTCGATGTTTCAGAAATGACATTTAACCTAATGCGAATGTAAACAAATAATATTTATAAAGAATTAAAATAGTAAATACTGTTAAATTACTAAGATTTGTGTCAGTTTGATTATTTATGTGACAAAATTTTTAAATCTTATAAATTTCTAGTTTTATAAAGTAGATTAAATATAAGTGTAGTTTTAAATAAATTAGTTTCTTTAGAATAAATATCTAAAATAATAATTTTGTAAACGAATCAATAATAAATATAATTTTTGATTATTTAAACGTTTATTATTGCGAATTTTCGTTATGGAGTAATATTTATTAATATAATTTCAATTTTTGTTAAGTAATAATGAAAGTAATTTTTAAATTCTGAATTAATTAAAGATTTCAAATTTAATTTTAAATAAATTTGAATTAACTTAATTATAGTTGACACTGTTTTCCTTGTAACATAATATTATTTTTGACAAAATATAATGATTTGTAATTTGCAATAAATCGAATTCTCTCTAAACCTAAAAAGCAATGTTTTATTTACAAAATTAGTTATAACTTAATTTTTGAGAATACATTTTTACAGTAATAATTATATTAATGAATTAGAAATGAGCTTAATTTTTAAATGCACAAATGACACTCGGTATGAATCTTTTTAGATCATATAGAAAAGTTGGAATAATATCAGTTTGCAACAATTAATTATTGAGATAATTTATAAATGTCCAATTTGTTACGAATTCCATTTAAAACTTGTTTGAATATTGATTAAATCTTTTTTTTCATTTTGTCAAATTATTTTTAATACAATGTGAACTTTTACGAAATTGAATATTGCATATTTCTTTAGGATTCGAAAGTTTTTATAACCTAAAAAGATTATTTATGAATCTGTATTTTTAATAAATTTAATATTTTTTAATTACTTTATTACAAAATTATTATATTAAAAATTAAATTTTAATGTAATGTTTAAATATACATTATGTAAATTAATATAAACTTATTATTATTACTAATGAATGTAATTCAAAGTATAATAAACTGAATCGCTGTATAGTGTAATTTTTATTTGTTTTATTTTATATTTTCTATATATCTAAATATATCAAATAGTTTTTTATTCAAACACTACCTATCAGAATGTATTTCTGACATAACTTTAGTATCAAAAAATTTTCTTTTGAAATATTTTTTTTGTTAGAATTTAAATGTTTTACAATATTAATTCATCTAAAGTACACTTTGAAATAAAATCAGTTTGTTAGAATTATTGTTTAGAGTAATTTCAATATTGATGAAATGAAAACTAACCTATTTTTAAAATGTATTAATGATATCTAAAACCAATTCTTTTACTTTAAAATTGTAGTTTAACAAATTTCTTGTTTAATGTAAATTAAAAATAGCATAACCTTAAAATATTTGATTTATGATTTATGAGATTTTTAATCTTGATATTATTTAATTTAACTTAATATTTAATTTATTTTATCATATTTTAACTAAATGTTAATATACATAAAATCTAATTTTTCATATTTAGTAATTAATTCATCTGTTAAATAATCAAAAAATAATGTTCCAGAATTTCTATATACGATAAATTGGATAGTACTAAACTAATATACACGAGTATTTTATTAAACCAAAATAAATTTTACACTAAAGTTTAATATAACAAATTAGAAATTTATTTATATTACTATTTACTGAAATTTAATAAAAAATAATTTCCCATATACCGAATTGTAATTTTGCATTATTTTTAAATGTCTTATTTTAAATTTTCTATAATTTGTTTTATAACAAAATTTTATTTATTTGAATTCTCCAGCGTTAGACATCTCATTTCATCTAAATTGAAAATATAAGAATTGTTTTTTAGTGGAAAATCAATAATTTTTGGAAATTGCTCATCCCTGGTATTTGCATAGAATGTTAAATAAGAATAGCGACATCTGCATCTACTTTACCGATTATACGAAAACATTCTATGTAAATACCAGGGATGAGCAATTTCAAAAAATTATAATAATAATTATAATAATAAGTTTATATTAATTTACATAATGTATATTTAAACATTACATTAAAATTTAATTTTTAATATAATAATTTTGTAATAAAGTAATTAAAAAATATTAAATTTATTAAAAATACAGATTCATAAATAATCTTTTTAGGTTATAAAAACTTTCGAATCCTAAAGAAATATGCAATATTCAATTTCGTAAAAGTTCACATTGTATTAAAAATAATTTGACAAAATGAAAAAAAAGATTTAATCAATATTCAAACAAGTTTTAAATGGAATTCGTAACAAATTGGACATTTATAAATTATCTCAATAATTAATTGTTGCAAACTGATATTATTCCAACTTTTCTATATGATCTAAAAAGATTCATACCGAGTGTCATTTGTGCATTTAAAAATTAAGCTCATTTCTAATTCATTAATATAATTATTACTGTAAAAATGTATTCTCAAAAATTAAGTTATAACTAATTTTGTAAATAAAACATTGCTTTTTAGGTTTAGAGAGAATTCGATTTATTGCAAATTACAAATCATTATATTTTGTCAAAAATAATATTATGTTACAAGGAAAACAGTGTCAACTATAATTAAGTTAATTCAAATTTATTTAAAATTAAATTTGAAATCTTTAATTAATTCAGAATTTAAAAATTACTTTCATTATTACTTAACAAAAATTGAAATTATATTAATAAATATTACTCCATAACGAAAATTCGCAATAATAAACGTTTAAATAATCAAAAATTATATTTATTATTGATTCGTTTACAAAATTATTATTTTAGATATTTATTCTAAAGAAACTAATTTATTTAAAACTACACTTATATTTAATCTACTTTATAAAACTAGAAATTTATAAGATTTAAAAATTTTGTCACATAAATAATCAAACTGACACAAATCTTAGTAATTTAATAGTATTTACTATTTTAATTCTTTATAAATATTATTTGTTTACATTCGCATTAGGTTAAATGTCATTTCTGAAACATCGAATTTCGTTCAATTTACAATTCGTTTTAAACAAATTAGTGAAACTTGCAATTCTTTAGTTGTGAATTAGACTTAATAGTCGTTATGCTCTTTTCAATCTGGGAAGGAGACCTGCATCCCGTTTTCCTGATTATTGGGCCCTGACGAAAGGAACCTAGAAAAATGTCAACGTGTTTGTTTTGTTTACGATAAGAACTTGTTTTCGTGTAATCATCTTATTGTGTTTTGTTTTTGCCTCACACTAAATATTTCACCATTTTAATGATTAGTAGAACACCTCCGTAAGAAAAAAAAAGAAACCTCCGTAATTTGAATGATGTTCAAAATGAACAATTGTTAACACTTCAACGAGAAATTCGAGAAGGACCTCGTGGTGGAGATGCTCAAGCTTGACGTACTTTAATTAATGGTTTGCGCGAGACAAGTATTGATTTTAAACTTCCTAAATTCGATGATTCTCATGTTCCTAATTTATTTTTGGAAAAAATTGAAAAATATTTTCGATTAAAAAATGTTACTCGGGAACATCAGTTGAATATCTTGGATGATGTTTTCGAGGGACGGGTTAAGAATTGGTTTGAAACTCAACAAATAACAACTTATGAAGATTAAAAAAAAATTTTAGATGAATTTTTTTCGATCCCGATTCGCGTGCAAATTAAATCGGCATGGGCAGCGAAACGTTTTGATCCGACTAATGATAGTTTAAATAATTATTTTTTAAATCAATTGAAAAAAGTACAATCTTTTGAACCGAAAGTGGAAGCATATGAATTACATTATATGATAATTCAACAATTGCCTCATCGAATTCGCGAGTTATTGGCTACAGTTGATTTTAATGATATAAAGTAAAATTTTTAGTTCGTTGTCTCAATTAGAATTGACATTTAATGATAAACAAAAAACAGGTAGAAATAACGCTCCCCAGCGATCGGAAAATCCGCCCCCGCGTTTTAATTAAAATTATCAATTTAAGCCTAAAATGCAAGAAATACGCGTTAAGCAGTCTCCCCAAGTGCATCATTATGAATGTAAAAAATGTTCACTTTCTGATCATAAAATAACGAACAAATCCAGTTACGCAAAGCCTGACTTACAATCTAATTGGCGGGATCAGTCACCTATTACACTTCCAAATTTGTCTATTCCCCCACCATCTTTATATTTAAAAACGAATCGTTTTCACAATAATTTAAAATCTTCGAGTCTTATGAATTCGTATGATTTTGATGATTTGGGACAAGATTTGGGAATGGATAGTTAGGGAGTAGAAAAGGGGATATCTTTGCGTCACCCCTCCTGTCCTCGAGTCACTGTCTCTATGTTTGCGGTTAAAATTTTGATATGATTATACAAGGACATAAAATATTAGATTCGGTAGTTCAATTTAGTAAAAATATTCCAGAGAAATTGTGTTTTCGGCTAAACAATGATCCAATTAAATATATTCAAAGTTTGGAGTGTGAATTTTCTCAAGGTCGAAAGAAAAAAGTTTCGTGTTGTGATTGGTTGTTTCACGGGGATGATAATGATAATTCTATATCTCGAATATTTTCTGAAAATTTTGAAAAATATAATGATTATAATAATTCTTTCGGTAATATAATTGTTGGATTTAATGATGATGATCATGCTTTGATTAATGAATGTCCTGAATCAGATGTTGTTATTGGTAATATAATTAACGAGAAGGATTTTGACGTTGGTGATCTGTGTGTTGTAAAAAATAATTCGGTGCGTCTTTGTCTTGATGATCGTTACATTAATTCAATACTTGAATCTGATCATGAGGCTCCGCCTCTTATTGGAGAGTTAATGCAGAAATTTCATGGAGTGACTTACATGACGTCCACGGATTTTGCGACAGGTTATTGGCAGGTGCCTTTAGATATCGAAAGTAGAAAATACACTGCATTTCTTTATGACTCCAAAATGTATGAGTTTTGTAGGCTTCCGTTCGGATTGAAAACTTCTGGATCCATATTCATGCGTATTCTTCGTTTGACACTTGGTGCAGAGTTCGTTGAATTTGTAACTATTTATGTTGACGATTTCTTGTATACGACTAGAGGGACATTTTCGGACCATTTAAATAATTTGTGTCGAGTTTTTGATGTTTTGCAGGGTAAACGTTTTACACTGAATTTAAAGAAATCTAAATTTTTCAAAAAGTAATTAAATTCTTGGGGCATGAAATCTCAATTGATGGAGTCAGACCTTTAACGGATAAATTACAAATTATCTTGGATTTTTCTCAACCATCAAATCGAAAGGAATTGCAGCAGTTTATTGGGATTTGTACGTATTATCGTCAATTCACAATAAAACATGCTCATTTGCTCGAGCCTTTTCGAGATTTGTTGAAAGAGAGGAATCCTTGGGTTTGGACTGATCGTCATGAGTTGGCATTTCGTGATATGAAAACCGCTTATGTTATTTGAATACAGTTGCGACATTATATTCCTGGACAAACTTATCGATTACAGACTGATGCGTCAAATTTTGGAATTAGTGGAGTGCTATATCAGATTGATGACGAAGGAAATTCTAGAGTATTGTCATTGGTTAGTCGATGTTTAAATGGGGCTGAAGTTCACTACTCTACTACGGAGAAAGAGCTTTTAGCCATTATTTACTCAGTGGAAAAGTTGCGATTCTATTTGATGGGCACTCAATTTGTTGTTGTAACGGATCACAAGGGTCTCACATTCTTGAAAACTACACCGTATCTGAATTCTCGTTTGATAAGGTGGAGTATTCTTTTACAGGGCTACGATTTTAGCGTGAAATATTGTCAGGGTAAAGATAATATCATCGCCGATTTTTTTAGTCGTAATCCCACTGGCAAATTTGAATCGAGTCAGCCTGATTATTTGTCTGTTGATGTTATTGAGGATCGATGTGTGAATGAGGAGTTTAATGTCTGTGCTGTAATGGAAATGAGCGAGGATTTGCGTGAGTCTTTGAGAAATCTCGTGATTTTGCAACGTGGAGATGAATTTTTAAATGGAATTATCATGCAGTTGGAAAAGAGTGATGAAATGAATCACTTGAATTCCTGGCAAGTTGCGATTCCTGATATTTTGTCTCAAAATATCATTGAATGCATACATTGTAATCTACGACATCCTGGTGTTTATAAAACTAGCATGTATATTCGAAAATATTATTTTTGGAAATCAATGAATCGCCAAATAAAAAAATTCGTAATATCTTGTGACCTATGTCAGCGAGTCAAATGCCCTAATATTAACATGAAAGGATCGATGGGAAGAATTGAGTCATCCGGACCAAATGAGTTGGTTAGCGTTGATTTTTATGGCCCCTCCCGAGGTCTTCTGGTGGGGTTGAGTATATTTTCGTAGTTTTGGATGTCTTTTCCAAATATGTAAAATTGTATCCAATTAAACGTGAACCAACAGAGACAATATTGGAAAATAGTTCAATCAGTATTTTCCTGAGATGGAAAAACCCAAGCGCATTCTTTCGGACCACCTTACCGACCGAGTTCCGGCTGCCGCCGCTAGATGACGTCACCACTCATTTCAGAAATCCTCGGCGCGAAATTTGAATTTTTATTCTTTCAAGTGGCTTGGTCTGTGTATAAATTTCCGACCAGTTTTAGTAATGGCTGACACCGTTAGATGGCGCCACCGACGAATCCACTTGGCGGAAAATTTAAATTTCTAATCTTTCAAGTGGGTTAGGGGGGTTGTTCTACTTTACCGACAACTTGCTTTTGGCTGCCACCTCTTGATAGCGCCACTTTGTCGAAGTAAATTTCCCTTGGTATTCTTCCTAACCTATATTTTCGCTCACTCCACTAGTCATGCAGTTGGAGTAGAGTCGCAAGTGCAACTGAGGTGTAGCGGGTCTCATCGGAGTGGTCTGTGGAGTGTGGTAGGGAGTCAGGGAGATGCGCGCGACTCTGGAGCATTGTGGCGCACGGCAGTGGGGTGATGCGCGTGACGCTCGAGTAGTGGGGTGCGGCGTATTGGTGGGGACTGGAGTATAAGTTACGGAGCGCAGGCCACAAACATCAGTTGCATCTTGAATGGTGCAGCAGACTACTTTTAGGTTTTCAGAATTTTCAGAGATAATTTTCAGAGTTTTTTTTCGTTTTGATTATAGGTGTTATTGATTTTTTATTATAGGTTTTTTTATTTTTGTGTTCTATTTTGTATTACTTTTAAGTTATTTTTTTCTATTTTAGGTTTTTTTCTTTTATTTTGTATTAGTTTCAAGGTAGTGGTGGTTTTTTTCTATTTCAAGATTTTTTAGTTTTAGTTGTTTTTTCACGTTTTTTTCTTAGTTTTAGGTGCATTTTTTCAGGATTTTTTTGTTGCATTTTGCAGGTTTTAGTCTTAGACGTATTTTTCAGCTTATTTTCACATTTAGCTATTAAGATGGCAAAGTGCAAATCTTCAAAGAAGTCTCGTCAACGTCTTGACATTGACGATTACAATGAAGTCTGTCAGGAATCTGACAACTTTATTAAAACAGCGGAACGTCAGCTCATTTCAACGATGGATATGACTGGCGAGGAGAAAATGGTTACAGCATTTGAATGGCAGCACAAGTGTCAACGGTATACCTGTTGTTTTCCACAAACTAAGTGGCTATGATGCACATTTTATTATTAATGCTATTGCTACTGGTTTTGAAGGCAATGTTTATTTGCTTCCCATTAACAAAGAAAAGTTCATTAGTTTTACTAAAAATGTAAAAGGTAGTTTTCTAAAATTTCGTTTTATTGATTCTTTCAAGTTTATGGCTGTTACATCCCCAGATATAACTTTTCAAAATTAATAGTAAAATAAAGTAAATAACTCCTTAACAAGGTTCTAAATATTATTATATTCATTAATTCATTATTAATAAGTAAAGCTTATAAATAAAGGGCATAAGTATATATATATATATATATATATATATATATATATCCCTATTAATATAAAATCATATCGCCGCCGCCGCTGTTTCAGAAAGTTCTAAGGGTGCCCTTTTCCAAGAGGCCGTCAAAACTTACGTCAAATTTGACCTATTTTTCGACCTATAGGTCAAAAAGAGGATAAATAACGGTCTCACATTTACCCTCAAAATTTAGGTCAATTTTGAGGGCAGTTTTGACCTACACGTCAAAGTTTGACAAACAATTCCCGCAAACCTCAAAATTTAGGTCAATTTTGAGGGCATTTTTGATCTAGACGTCAAAATTCGACCATTTTCGCTACCCTTAAAATTTAGGTCAATTTTGAGGGCAATTTTAACAAAACGTCAAAGAATTTCTGCTACCCTCAAAATTTAGGTCAATTTTAGGGCAGTTTTGACCTACGGGTAAAAAGAGGCCCACAAGCGTCTCTTACATTACGTCGAAATCTACATGTAATTTTAAATTCTTCTTTTACCTACATGTCATAAATGACCAAATAATGGCCATTAATTTATGTCAAAATTTATGTCAGATTTGATTTATTGTTAAAGCTGCAAGTAAAAAGGGCATAAATAATGCCTTTGATGATACTGCAAAATCTATGCCAAATTTAACCAATTTTTTTACCTTTAGGTATAAAGAAGTATCTATAAGGGCACTATGAGATCATAATCATGTCCGTAAAGTAAAATTCTTTTTAAGTGCTTTCTTTTAGTATCGCCTGATATAATTTACTCTAACTTATTACCATGCTTTCATATTAAGAGAACATGATTTGAAAATTAAAATTAATATAAGAAGTATTTAGGGGGTTGGCGCGCGAAGCGAGCTGGGGGCGGAACCCCCCCCCCTAGTATATATATATATATATAGATATACACAGCATGATTGTAGAAACCCTACATGATAAATTAGTAAGTTGCGCGTATGAGTTACCATCTAAGACAATTGAATCCATAATCGACCGCGATCTAGAGAGGTATGGTGAGTGGGCGGCGGTCGGTTTATTGCCTACACGCATGGTAATTACCAGGCTGCCGTTCACTTATCATAAGCGGCGTAAGAAGATAAAAGCATATGAAGGTTCTTAAGTTGTACACTAGAGACTCAGATTTAAATAAGTAATATGACTACTGTTTGAATGTTATAATAAATTATTATAAAAGCGAGTGTCATATTACTTCTTTAAGATTGAACGATATATACATATGAAAATTGATCCGAATTGTACATGATTTTTGCATTTTAGCATAAGTACGTGTCTTTTGCATTTTAGCAAAAGTACGTGCTTTTTGCAAATTAGCACTGGCACGTGTCTTTTGATCGTATCATCCCCAATTAGGTAGCCTTTAGATACTATATAAACCCCTGTTTTCTTAAGTCAGACGTCAAATACTCCGGTGAGTTTCTGCCCGAACGGTATCGTTGAGTCGGCCCTTCGATCGTGCAATTGAGTTAGTAAATTCAGTGTTAAAGTAGACTTGTTCTTTTAGTAAGGGAATAAATCGCACTAATTCAAGGGAAAATCTCGACGAAACAGAGTTACCGCCGAAAGATAAATTGTACAGCACATTGAACGATTCGAATGTTTCTGATGAAGACTATGCACATGCGCAGAAAGTGTAGAGTGAATTTAATTGTCAAAATCTTGGTGATTATGTATACTTGTACATGAAAACCGACATACTGTTACTCGCGGACATTTTCGAAAATTTCAGAAACTAGTGTTTGATCTCATACGGTCTAGATCCAGCACACTATTATACTACACCGAGTTTGACTTGGGACGCAATGTTATAGTATACGAATGTAAGACTTGAACTCTTGACAGACATTGATATGGTAATGTTTATTGAACGAGGAATGAGAGGTGGTGTAAGTCATGTACAAATCGATATGCAAAAGCTAACAATCCTTACATGGAAAATATAATGAAAATGAGGACACGTCTTACATCGTATACTTTGACGCAAATAATCTATACGGCTGGACAATAGTTCAAGTTTGTCCTCCAACGTATTGGACACTCCTCGTTATCCCGATGGCTGCACCGTAGTACCATCTCCTGTAGTGACTGGAACAATGCTGGACTGTATTGTTCCAACCATGCCAGGGCGGGTACGTATGGGCGAATTGGGTCCCAAAATGGATCCTCCTCTAGTTGCACCTCTACATCCTGTGGTGGGCCTGGGATTTCACCTGGTCCTTCAACATCGGGCTCCGGTGGGTTCCATGGGGGTGGGGTTGGAACTTGCGGAATCTCCTCGGGTTGATCTGGTGGCGGCTCGTTGGCCATTGGGGGTTCTCCCTCCATTTCCCAATCTCCGTTTTCACCTAACTCGTCCATGTCTCCAAGGTCCTCCATTTCAATAACCTCGATACTAGAGGAGTTTGAAGATGAGGGTGGTCGTGCCTCATTCTCTTCATCCTCTAGGAGGTAGTTTTCGAGGCTGCCTACTACGGACAGGTCGTCCTCTGAGTCGGAGATATGGAGGATCTCCATCTCGTCCATTGGACACGTCGTGTCAGGTGAGGGGTACTCCATAGGTCAGTCTGCAACGTTCTTTTATTGTCATATTCGAATAAATTCTTAGGATCCACCACCTGGACGGTAACAAGACAATTTTTTCTGTAACGTTTACAGATGGACTGTAACTTTGTTAAGATACTGGAACACTAGATGTTACTGTAACTTCTTCTACGTATGAATGTTATACTAAAATACGACATTTGTAATTGGTTTGTTGGGGTATAAGGAAGACAATTACATGCAATTACGAGGATAAACATTGACATGAAATATCACACAAACTGGATCACTAAGAGTACTGTAACATTTACTGTATAGGACATTATGAGTATGTAACGGTTCTTATTGGGTACTGTAACTAGTTTGCTGTTCTTCTTTTTTTCAGTGTGGATCATACTGGAGGGGCGCATGATAAGACTTTAAATCTTGTACTGAAAACTTTCCCAGGGATTGCCCTTGTAGGTCCTCTAGGATATACACTGCGTTTGATATACGTTTGGCAATGATGAATGGGCCATGGAACGTGTTCGCTAGCTTTGCCATGAAATGCCTGTCTGCGGACGATAGTACGCGTTGTTTTTTCCATACTAAATCACCGATTTCGTACCTTTGGTCGCGTCGTTTGCGGTTGTAGTAGTGTGATTGTTTCTGAAAAGCACTATCTAGAGCGTGGACTATACTATTGCGCAATTCGTTCAGCTGTTGCATCCGTTTTGACCAAGCTGATGGGGATTGGTGGACGATGTCCATCTCTTTTTCTAGTTCTCGACGTAGAGATATCGCGGCTGAGGGTTCGCCTCCGAAATTAAGGAAAGCTGGTGTGCTTTGAATCGAGGAGTGATATGCTGTATTGTGAGCAAAGCGGAATTCTGGGAGGTGTAAGAGTGCAGTCCCATGGTGGTAGATTAGTAGAATAGTGGAACAGTTTTGACCAATCAGATGAATGGATTTTTTAAACACTTGTTTTGATTAGTCAAATCTATTACATTACTCCATTATTCTACCAGCATGGGACTGCACTCTCAGTCCCATTCTCGGTGGCTCCTCTCTATAAACGCAATTATCATAGTTCTGATTACGCGATTAACACGCTCGACGGGGTCGGCCTGAGGTCGATAAGGTGGGGTGGTCATATGGCGGAATCCTATTCTGGTCGCTAGGGCTTTCATGTTATTGTTAATGAACTCGGTACCATTATCTGTCAGCAAAACTTTAGGTGATCCCCAACGATTTATGACTAAATCCTGTAGCGCTGCCGATATCGTTGAACCTGTAGCTTTTCTCAAGGGCTGTATCTCTATCCATTTAGTGTACAAATCTTGGATGATGAGAATATATACGTTACCTCTGGAGCTCGGAGTCAGTGGTCCCATAATATCTGTCGCTACTATTGTCCAAGGCTCCTCAACAGTCTTTTTTCCCATAAACCCAGCAGGTCGGATTTGTTCAACTTTGGTGCGTTGACAAATTTCACAGTGTCTGACAAAAGAAACTATGTCATTGAACATGCTTGGCCAATAATACTGGGTGGCCGTTCTGCGATGAGTCTTTTCTACACCAAGGTGTCCTGATTGTGGATTTGAGTGATTCTCCTGTAGGGCTTTCAGACGACGTTCTCTGCAGAGTACTAATTTCCAGGCGTTTAGATCTATAATTTCAGTTTCTGGGAAATCGGCTGGCTTGTGGTAGTAGAGCCGATTATCTTCGATTTTCAAGTTCGGGAACCTATCCGGATGTTGTTCGATTTCTTGTAGACGTTTTAAGTACCATCGGTCTTCGGTTACTTCGATTTGGTTGACTTGATCTGACATTTGCTCGGGTATGCATGATAGGGCGTCAGGGACGTGGTGGAGTGCTCCTTTTCTGTGGATGATGGTTAGGTCATATTCCAGGAGTTCGAGAGCCCATCTGGCGAGTCGGCCTGTTGGATTTTTTAAATTGTGTAACCAACGTAAGCTGCTGTGATCCGTGATTACTGTGAATGAATAACCTTTTAAGTAACAGCGGAATTTTTTCACGGACCAAACTACTGCAAGGCATTCTAATTCTGTAACTGTGTAGTTTTTTTCTGCGCTAGAAAGGGCACGGCTAGCATAAGCAATTACACGTTCTTGTTCTTCTATATTTTGGGTTAATACTGCCCCTAATCCGACAGAGCTTGCATCCGTCTGTAATGTGAAGGGTAACTTGAAGTTTGGGCACGCCAATGTGGGAGTACTTGTTAACAGCAATTTCAGCGTGTTAAAGGCACCCTCTTGTTCTTCCTTCCATTCCCAAGGTTGGTTTTTCTTGACTAGTTTATACAGTGGGGCAGCTTTTGTTGCATATTCTGGTATGAATCTTCTATACCAAGACGCCATCCCCAGGAAACGATGTAGTTATTTCACTGTTCGTGGTTGCGGGTATTCCAGAAAGGCTGAAGTTTTCTCAGGGTCTGTTTGTAGCCCTTCATTGTTGACTCGGAACCCTAGGTTCAGCACAACAGAAATGACTTTTGCTTCTGTTGATCACTAGATTGGGCTCTTTGATGTTGGCAAGGACCTTGTCGAGCCAGTGTAGGTGTTCCTCGAACGTCTCTGTTACGATTACGATGTCGTCCAGATATGAAAACACATGAGGGAACAGTGCTGGTCCAATGACACGATCCATTAGTCTCTGGAATGTAGCTGGTGCATTACTTAGGCCGAAGGACATTCTTTTAAATTGGAATAAGCCCCTCCCAGGTACAATGAACGCTGTAATTGGTTTTGCTCTTTCTGTTAGTGGGACGTGTAGGTATGCTGATGTCAGATCCAAGGTGGTGATGAAATTACACTGCTTTAACTGATCCAGGATCCCGATCATGTTTGGAATTGGATAAGCATCTTTTTTGTACAGGAATTAACTTTGCGATAGTCTATGCAGGGACGCCATCTTCCGTCTGCCTTTTTCGTTAACACTGGAGGGCTGGCCCACTCTGCTTGCGAGGGTTCTATGATGTCTTGTCTCAACCATTCGTCTGTTTCCTTCCACAATGCCTCGAGTTTTATAGGTGTCATCATGTAAGCCTTTTGTCGAATTGGTTGGTGGTCTCCGATGTCAATATCGTGTATGGAAGGTTCGGCTTTTTAACGTTATTTCAATGTCCATTGCATATTCGATACGAAGATTATTACCGTTCGCGACTGTAACTCTACGGGCAGGGATGGTCTTCGCGGTTAATCCCATCTTTTTAATTAACTCGATTCCTGTTTGACCAAGAAATGATTTACTAGCCCCAGAATCAAGGAGCGCTCTAATTTCGCGACCTGCAAGAAGGAAGTCGACACAGAATGCTACTTGTCTTTTGTTTGAGACTGAGTTCGTGAAATCGATTATTTCTGTGCTGTTCTGTAACTTTAAGGGCTGGTTGAGTGGTACGTTTTCTATGTTCTGTAGTTGATTTTCCGACATTATCTTTGGAAGCGATACACTTGTCGGAGTAGTGTTCACTATTGCGGGTTTCCCTTGTTGCAGTGAGGGCAATCTCGCTTGGTAAACCCAGAAGCTCGACAACGGTAACAGAATCTGCGTTTCGGTTCTGGGCATAATCTGTGGCGGTGACCAGTTTTGTCACAATTCCAACACCTAAATTCAGAGTCGTTTGTTTCGTTACTATTATTGTACCCCGCGGATGTCGATTGGTTCATTAAATTGAGTACTTTAGGTTCGCTAAATTTATTCTTGACACCGGATCTCATTGTATGCGAGTTCGACATATCATTTGCTGGTTGCTGATTATGTCTCTGTAGTGACAAGGAGTCTAGTATGTCACTGGGTGCACTACTGTAACTTTCAGTATTATTCTGTAACGGTACACTATGGTCAACCGCAGCATGTAGTTGATCGCTTTTGGAAAAGTGCTGCAGTGGCCGTGGTGGTTGGTAGTGAGTCTTGCGAGGGCCTGAGTACGCATACGCTGGGCACATAGAGTTTTCTGGTAGTGGTGGGGGCGATACTGGTTGATACTTTGGAGTGTTTTCTCTTAGCGCGACGCGTAGGTTTCTAAATCGTCCATAGTTAGGTTTCTGTGCAATGGAATCACCAGTTTGAATGCTAGTAACATGTTTCGGTGAGCGTAACGGATACATTCCCATTCTGACCATAATGGGTCCGTTCGAGCAAAAAGACCGTTCATACATGCGAGAAAATCACAAACTGGTTCGTTGTTTGCCTGCGTGCGATTAGCGATTTCTTCTCGCAAAGCTAATTGGTAATCTGGATCTGCATATCTGGAGCGAAGGGCAATCTTAACATCTTGCCAAGTTCTAAAATAGTGAACGCGACCTCTATACCATGTCAAAGCGGCATCTTTCAGTGTAAATGGAATTGCCTTGAGCAAATCTGCTTCACGCATAACTAACAAGTCGCGACCTTTATCAATACGGTTTATATAATTTTCGACATCTTCTTCGCGAGCGCCACTAAATTGTAAATTCCAGCGGTGTATTGTCTGTAACAACGCCTGAGGACTCAATGGGGTTTGTGTGTTCATTGATGGCCCTGCCATATTATACGGGTTGAATTGGTAGTCCTGTGGGTTAGGGTGAATTCTACGCATGTTCGAGTTACGCGGTGCCCTAGAATAATGGCCACGAGAAGTGTTAACGTTTTCGAAATTATACGTTCCACTATGATGAGTTTGTGTGTTAGGCTCCTGTGGTATTTGATTTTGGTGCAATTGATCAGGGTTATTGCATACGTTGTCCTCACCATAACCGAAATTTAAATTGTGTAGTAGTGGTAGTAATGGTGATATTTCAGATGTGTCTGATTTTATAGATTGTTGATCGGCCATTTTCTTTCTTTCTTTTAACTAAACCCCGATTTCAAGAAATGGGGATGTGATTTTTTTTGTGACAATTCACCGTAAGGTTACGCAATCGTAATTCTCTGTAACTATATTTTCTTTGAAAGATATTTAAAAATGAAATTTCTGTAACTGCACTCAAGATCAAGTTTCTGTAACCAACTTTCTGTAATTATTTTCGCAAAAATTTGAACAAGTGTAGAAGTTTACAAATACTTCCACTTCACAGCAATATTTTAAATTTAATCTTCGTAATTAGTTTTGCGAAATTAAAAAAATAAAAGTTTTCAAATAAATTTCACTTTACCGAAATATTTGATTTCTGTAATTAATTCTTCGAAATTTGAAAAACTAAAAATTTTCAAATAAATTTCGCTTTACAGAAATATTTAATTTCTGTAATTAACTCTTCCGAAATATGAAAAAATAAAAATTTTTAAATAAATTTCACTTTACAGAAATATTTAATTTCTGTAAATAATTTTTCCGAAATTTGAAAAAAATAAAAAATTTCAAATTAATTTCACTTTACAGAAATATTTAATTTCTGTAATTAATTTTCCTGAGATTTTAGAAACTGGAACTTTGTGATCGATTTTAAATCACCGTAATACTCTAAATTTTTAATTTCCTGCTGTGAAATTTCTCAATTTTGTCTTACGTGACTACCTCCTGTTTCACGGAATTTTTCTGTAGCCGTTCCTTGTGAAGTATTGAAAAATTAATTCTGTAACTGTCTGTATTAATTATTTTGTGAAGAGTAGCAAGGGCTATTTTGCCAATAAGTCAGACGGAGAAAGGTATAGTGCAAATGTACTGGTCTTGCCTGCTTGAGAATACGAACGATCGCACAAAGCAGAGACTGAACAGGACGGGGAGCGCGTTATAGGAGTGAACGAGAGCGATTATGGTACTAGCGCGTAAGGAACAGAGGGGAAGCACGATGCTGTGCTCGCGCGCTTTAGACACTACTACTAACCCGACACCGTGAGTAACACTCACGCACACCAAATAGACGCCGGTAGGACGCTAGCACATGGCGAGAAAAGGAAAATTTACACACGAAATTTGTATACACTGAATCAAATTTGTTTTATAATTACTTACTCGGTCGATGACACGACAGGAACTATCCACACGAGGTTGAGGTGTAAGCGGATGGCACAATGCACCACACACAAGAGTTCTGGCTTTGTAACCAACTCGGAAATAAAAAACTAAACTCGAAACTAAAACTATTAAACAAAAGAACCAAAAAATAACTGTTAACAAAACTGTAACTTTTTTTTCAAAAACGGAAAGTAAGAAAAACAATAACGGCACTGTAGCGGGTAATTAATTAATAATTAATTATTAATCAATCGATACTATAGCGCGAGAATTTTCGAGGAACTTTTTGAATGGTGGAAAGCACAACTATTCAATTTAGAATCCGGAAAACTAATGGCCATGGCGTCAACCACTTGTTAGGGCTACAGTCAGTCCTCGGGTGAGGGGGGATGTCCCCACTTGCGAATTTCCCCCAAAATTTCCATAATCTTGAGGTAGGGTCAATTCGTATGAACACTTAGTTTTTCTATATTCGCCCTTGTAGAGGACAAATTCAAATTAAAAATAAAGAATAATGGCAAACTTGTAAATAAGTAGTTAATTAATTTCGTCAATTCGAGAGAGGTAAGATATAATTAACAACACAAGTTTACCAACTTAGGCCGTTAATATTGACTTTTAATAATTCTAAGCAAAAATGAAGGTGACTGTAACAATGACTAATATATTAAAATTTGGAATAAACAATTTTTTGAAACAAACCAACAGCAAGATAATTATCACTTTTGTGAATATTCAAAACTTAATTAAGACCGATTAAACAAACACTATTATTAACTAGATTTTCGCACGTGCCGGTGCTAGTCAGCTATGCTGGTCGTGGAGAGAGGAGTGAGTTTCGTATTTAATATAGAGATGGTAGTTTTAAACATAGTGACAACATCAAAAATAAATTAACAACCAAATAGATAATAATAATAACATATATTGTACTAATGAAATCCAATTTACAAATTTCAATAAATCGTGATAATTATCTGGTTATCCATGATTAGTAATAAAAATAATAAAATATCATAACCAGGACTAATTGAGTATTTTGAATCATGATAAAGAACCATAAATGATATAAATAACTTACATATTCTGTGTCGATGATTAGTTGACTCGTGATAGGGATCATAGTTTTGATTCATGCTTTTAATTCGTTATTTATTAAAGAAATGTTAACTTAAGCATTAATAGAATTATTAATTTAACAAAAAATACACTACTTAACAACTGTAGCTAATAAACGAAATACACTGTATCCGACTGTAACCAAAAATATATTTCTACTACATTATACTAAAACTGTAAGATTAAACAAATTGATGTTAACACAACGGGGAATCGATGACAAGAGAGAGTTTCGAAAAAGGTCTTTCAAAATTATATTAATTTTGAAAGTAATACTAAATTTTGTCGTGAGGTGGCTTATTGGCCTTCTCGATAATTTCACACGGAACGGGTTTCTTCTCCTACCTTGCTTCTCCCAGAATCCTGAATTACTAATACTACAATACTTAAACTAACCCGACTTTTCCTATGGCAAGATTGCGACCTTCTTGACCATAGAAACCTGTCAATTAACCCTAGAGGAGAGCTTCTTTGCCAAACGAAGTCGCTTTCGTTTGACAAAGCCTGCCAACTACTTAAAACTAAACTAATTTGTCAAAATTCCTTAGTGTGGAGCGCCAATATTTCAATTTGACTTTTGCCAAGTGTAGAGTAATTACCTGAACAAATACTAAACGAAACACAATAACAAATTTACTTCAAAATAAACGGGTAATACTACAAATTTTAGATATTAGGAAATATTCTTAGATTAGTGCTATTGTGACGTAAAAAACGTAAAAAATAACGTCACAATATATATATATATATGTAGAATGGTAAATACCAGGGCCGCACATATACAGTACATATGCAGTATTTTGGAGGAAGGATGCATCACCTTGAATTTATCATAATGCATCCTTCCTCCATAATACTTTATTAATATAGTATTTTTGAGGAAGGATGCATCACCTTGAATTTATTATAATGCATCCTTCCTCCAAAATACTATATTAATAAACTATTATGGAGGAAGGATGCATTATAATAAATTCAAGGTGATGCATCCTTCCTCCATAATACTATATTAATAAAGTATTATATATGAATTGGACCCCATAAGTTTCATTTGATAAACATATATATATATATATATATATATATGGGGCATTTCATGTCAAGTGATCAAGGTGGAGAAAAATTTTTCTCCAATCGTAGCAAAACTTGGGGCTTTTGTAGTACTCATAGATAGTAATTTTTCGTGAAAATATTTTTTTACCTAGTCCAATATTTTCCGAGGGGGAGGGGGTTAAATTTTTGTGTTTTTCAGTACAATGCTTATTTCAATAATTTTTTACTCTTAAACAATTAAACATACGAATTTGGCAAAGTACATTTTGGAAAGGTTTTTTCATGCTCTTTCGATTGGAAATAAGCATTTTGAAAAAAAAAATTTTTTGACCCAAAAAAATCAAAATTAAAAATAAATTTCAATTTTTGGGGAAGAAAGACCCAATTTTTTTTTTTTTTAAACGAAAGCTGAGGTTTTTTCCTAAAAGGACATATAAATGGACCCCTTGATCACTTGACGCGGAATCCCCCATATATATATATTCATTCAATTAACACAATTTAAATTAGGAAAGAACAAACTTTATTCTTCCTGGTTTATTACTGAAAAATATGCATATTTTATTAATGCATATAAGAAAAAGAGACAAGAACACAAGCATAGTTGTTCTTTAATATTGCAACTCATATTTAATTCCTGGAATTAAAATTAGTGAAAGGTGTGCTATTATAAATCTCTCAGAATTCTATACTGAGAGTCTAAATATGGTATTCTCACTTCTGATTCCATATACCCCCATCTCATCTGTTTCATTTTTGCATTATGCAGAGCTTCTATAAAAGCCAGGGCACAAGCTCTAGTCTGCAGTCTTAAAGTTGCTTCAGTATCCTTTGTAACGCGTTTATGCGATAATTTTTGCTCGTCTTAACATGTAAAAGTTTAAGAGTTGGTTCGCGAGGCGTTCTGAAATTATTATTCTAATGTATCACGATAGATTTTCGTTGAGCTAGATAATAAATCAGGATATTGCTTTAAATTCAAAAATTATTATATTCTGTTGTATCACGATAGATTTTCGTTGAACCAGGTAATAGATCAAGAATTTAAAATAATTATTGTTCGCTGTATCACATTAGCTTTTAGTAGAATCCGAATAATAGTTTTAAAATTATTATTCGCTGTATCACATTACCTATTCGTAGAATCCGAATAATAGTTTACTTTAGACCCGTGCGCGTGCTGGCTTCAAATTTTAACTTTTGGGTTTTATTTGGGCGGACGTTAACTTAAATTGAGTCTTGAACCGGCGAGTCCCAATCGGTGATTTGATGTAGTGAGAAATTGTTTAATTGATTTTATATAATAAATTAAATAATTTCTTGTTCTTATAACCGGCCAGTTGTGCGGATTGTGCTTGCGCCGTCTATATTCAAACGGGCACCGATATCGCGTTTCGAGACGTGGATAGTGCACGCAAGCGTGCTCCTTTCATTCGTTTTGCCCGTCGAAAGCACGGTGAGTTGAAGAGATATCCTCCAATCTCTTCTTCTTTCAGGCGGTAGAGTGTAAGAGTATACGGTGAGTAAGATAAACAAATGTATCGTTCCTTCTTATTACTTTCTTATTGTATCAAATAGTGTTGCATGTCGAGCGAGTCTCGATCGACAACTTCTCGTCAAAGTCGAGAAAATCGTTAAAATAACAATTAAAACAATTGAATTTTATAGTTTCATCTCATTTCTTTTATGAAAGGAGACGAAAAAACAAATGACCTCCATTTGCTCGACATGCATCACTAGTATCAAAGCAAGCATTATTATAATTAGATTCTTTTAATTTGAATAAACAGAGCTAAATTATACTAAATTGTGAGTCTTATTATTTATTGAAAGTTTATTTTTCTGTCAAATATTAAGTGTAAAATTTTTATCTCAAAGGAAATAAGGTACTTTTTAGAATTAATTAAAAATTAATTGTCAGTTTCGTTTTCTATCGGCGATCAAATCAATCGAACCCACAAAAATAAACATTATCTGATTGGGATTTCTCTCTCAGGTATTGGCAGCTTGGTTCCTCCGGCGAATAATTAATAAATAAATTATTAAATAAATAAATATAAATACAATTTATTTTCGTTCGTAACAAAAAAACTTCTTCTGTTTTTATTTAATAATTGCATAAATTTATTTGTCAAATTTTCATAATTAAGTTCTTCTTCTTGTTGAAAGTTGTTGCTATTATCAAGTAGAGTGTCATTGAGTAGAGTTTTATCAATTTCCTCTTCTTCATCAACAGCAGTTGAGAAAAAAAATCATTTTCATTCTCTTTTTTAACTTTTTCTTTTTTAATATTTTAAAAAGGTATCTCAGTTATGTTCACCAACCTTTGAAGAGGTGTTACTATTGGTTGAAAAGTTTCTTTCAATACTGTTTCTGTAGCCTCTTTACCCATCTTGAGTAAACGATGTTTCCGCCTAATACCATCACTTGCTTTTGCTATTTGACGAAGCGTTTCTTGCTCTTTTCTGTACATGTTTTCTTAGTGACAAGCTAAACTATACTAATGAAAAATTCAATAAAGTTCTTATATTTCTAGTAAAATGAAGCAATCAAATTCTCTTCTATATCTTTCTTCATTAAAATTACGGTCCTTATCAATAACAACAAATCCATATTTATCAGATTTCCAACATTCTGAACATAAATCGCGAAATTGAGTATAACTCATATTTGTATTAATATGATCTTCATATACATGTTTCAGATTCTTTTTATCTTGTCTAAATAGAACCAATAAATTAACATTATCTCGAACTAGATGTTTAGGAATATGAGCATACGTTTGACATAAATAGAAACTGTCAACGTTTACATGTCTACCCATACAAAAGAAAGCTCTAACATTGTCTTGCTTTTCACAAGCAATGTCATCAAAAACGAATATTGAATTTGTTTTAGCATCTTTTGGAGATACTACTTCTTCATGTTTACTAAATAGAAAATACTCAACACCATCTACCTGACTGATTACATTTTCTAAAAATTTATATTTCGGTTGCTGTAGAGATTTAGAGTAGAGGTAAATATTTTCAAAACTTAGACCATTTGGATGTATTATTAGGGATACAAGTTTTTCCACAATTTGAGGGGCCACAGAAAACTGCTTGAATGCTGACTGAGAACAGACTACCATGGCGTTTAATCTTTTTTTCATTAGTTTCAACATCTATACTAGAGATTGGCAGTGCGACAGGTTGTTTCGTGAACTGCATCTTGAATGTAACTGCCCTAAAATCTATAAATACCTAGCTTTTATAGTTAATTTTGTCAGTATCACGTCAACCTTTGTAGAGTGAAGAATGATTCTGCATCAGGAGGTGAAAAAAGGTCGATATCAATGAAAAGGTTTAATCAATCGCATTAGCAAAGCGTTTAGCTCGCGGTGATCAAGGAGTTAATCCACTAAACGCTGCTTATAAGCAACTCGACATTGTATATTCGCAAAATCGTGAAAATATTCAAGCGAAAAACGAAGCAGATAAAGTATTAGCGAAAAAAGCGTGGGAACGTGTTACAGCTAAAGATTCTAGTGTGAGTGAAAGAGCAGCTGCATTAGCTATTTCTGGAACCATGAAAGCTAAATCAACATTAGGCATGGGAATGAGAAGAAAATCATCTATAAAAAAGAGTAAAAAAATGTGTAAAAATAAACGAGTAGCGCTAAGAAAAATTGTTGATGCTGCACAAAAAAGTATGTTTCCCAGTAATAATGGTGAAGAATCAATAAGAGCAGCTATGATTGATGCTCAAGAAACAATAAAAAATGTGGGTGGTAAATCCAAAATTTTATCACCTCGAATTCTTCCAGTACCAACTAAAGTAGGTAGAATCTTACTTCTGATTCCAATTTTTGCTGGACTTTGTGCTTTAGGAGCTCTTGCTGAAGGTGCTTCAGGAATAGCAAGGGCTGGAAAGGAAAAGGATTACATCTAAAACCTTATCGACAAGGACTTGGTCTCCACTTGAAACCCTACATTCAAGGAAAAGGAATTAATAATTCAACATCAAGTAAAAAGAAACAAACAAGGAGAAAAAAAACTTGTTTTGAAGCTACCTCACCGTCCACTCACTGATTTTGATCTGTTAAAGTATGACAAAGCTGCCAAAATACCTCATTTTCATGGTATTTTTATGCGAAATGAACTACCTGTAAGAGGTCCTCACAAGTGTGAATCAGGAATAATTAATCTTGATAATAAAGAAGGTGCTGGAACACATTGGGTAGCATATAAAGAATTCAAAAACGAAACAATGTATTATGCTAGTTTTGTCAACCTTGCACCACCAACAGATCTTGTCATTTACTTGGGTGATGGTAGCTTAATAAAATATAATCATAAAAGATATCAAAATTGTGATACATTTGTATGTGGACACTTGTTTCTTAAATTTCTATGTAATCAACTAAATATTAAGAGTAGCTTTAAACTTTATAATACCATGTAACACATGTAAGCTTTCAGTATAAAATCTGACAGCAACATGAGTGATTCGTTTACTTTAACAGGGAATTCTTCAGTTCTTGAAGCTGAATATTTTCCTCCAAAAGAACTGAATTCAAATAAAAATTATGTACTTGGTCTTGTTGAACTTCTGACTTTTAATTCAATTCCCAATATAGATAAAGGAAATAACAAGTTTTACGTTGGAAATCAAGTAATTGATATTCCAACTGGAAGTTATGAAATTGAAGATATTGGATCGTATTTACAAAATTCTGTTAAACCTGGAACTATTATCAATATAAAATCTAATATTAATGCATTGCGCAGTCTTGTTGAATCTAATTTACCAATTAATTTTAAACCTGAAGACTCAATTTGTAATTTGTTGGGATTTACATCACAGCGTCTAACACCTCATACAGCACATACATCTGATTTACCTGTAGCTATTTTAAAGGTTCATTCAGTTAGAATAAAGTGCAACATAACGTCTGGAGCATATATAAATAACCAAAAAGTTCACACTATCCATGAATTGTACCCCAGCGTTTCACCAGGATATAAGATTGTAGAAGTGCCTGCACACGTCATTTACCTTCCGATTGCCACCAAGACAATACATTATATACAGCTGCGAATTGTTGATCAGGACGGTGATTTAGTAAATTTTAGAGGAGAAACTATAAAAATTCGGTTGCATATAAAGTCTTTGTAATGGGAATCGTTTATAATCAAAGAGCTGTTGTTGGTGGAAACTATAAAAGTCAACCAATATGCAATAGTCAAATCAGTCTAAATTTATCTCACAAGGTGTTAACACCTCAGAATCGACTCTTTCTGCAAGAACTAGATCTAAAAGTTCAAGGAAAGAAAATAAGACAACAAGACAATTAATCTACATATTTTTTGGTTGCTGTTGCAATAAAAATGGACAAACTTCTCAATATTCCAGCAGCAGTGAATTTTGATGAGTCCATAGCTCATTATGAAATTCATGCTCATCAACCATATGCATCTTCATCTTTGAACAATAGCGATGAAATTCGAATCGCAGTACAACATCAAGACTTGTGCATTTTACCTAGTAATAGTTCATTACACATTATTGGTAGATTAACTAAAAATGATGGAATTACTCTTACACAAAATGTGCATTTAAGTAATAATGCTGTATGTTTTTTGTTTGATGACATTCGCTATGAACTAAATGGTATGAAAATTGATCGCTGTAAATCCGTTGGACATACTTACAATCATGAAAAATTACACATCGCAAACATCAAATTAACTAAATTTTATTAAAAATGCTGGATATTCAAAAATTTCAGCTGATACAAAACTTTTATTAGAAAATGGCTATTTCGATGTCACAATACCACTCAGCATGATTTTTGGGTTTGCTGAAGATTATAAAAACAAGTTGTGAATTAAGATGTTCATTACATGAACATTTTGCTTCCTCTTTACGATAAGCAAAAAATTTGCTTTAAAGTGAATTTTTTCATTTTATTTAATTCTATTAATGCTAATAAAATATATTCTTTTTATACATCAATCGATTCGTCTTGATGAAATGAAGATTTTTAGTTTGTTTTTAAGTCTAGATTAACATTTTATTATAAAGCAACATAATTTTTAAGAAGGAAATAAAGTTCTAATAAAAGTGCGAATTTTTGGTTTTAATTATGTTTAATTCTATAAATTCAAATAAAATATATACTTTATATATACCAATCGATCCGTTTTAATGCAATGGATAAGATTATTGAAAAAAATGAGTAAAATCTTATTGTACTGGAATATAATTTTGATGAAAGAACTAAATTTTTGATAAAAAAAAGGTAATTTTTTTGCTTTAATTGTCATTACCTCTATAAACTCTCATACAATTTATACTTATATATACCAATCGATTCGTCTTGATGCAAAGAAGAAGATTTTACTGTATATTAACTGCAATATTCAATTAAAAAAAAAATTTTTGAAAATTTTTTTTTTTGAAAAAAGTAAAAAAAAAATTTTTTAAATAGATTTTTTAATGTCCATCAATCCATTTCGGGATATTTTTATGATAAATATTCCTAGCAATTTTCAGCCGAATTCGTTGAAACCTCTTCGAGTTATCGTGTTCACAAAAAACGGGATCCACACACACACACACACACACATACATATATCCGGACAATTGTTCAGGGTCTTATATAACATAGTCCCATATAGAAGAAAATTTGTCAAAAAGATTTTTAAAAATTTTGTAAATTAAACGCAATTAGAGAAACCTCGTTATGTTATTGTTGGATTTCAAACAGCGAGAAAAGATGAACTTAAAAAATATGCCTGCCATTTTGACCATTGCAATATTACAAATGTTAAACTCTTTTTAAATTCACAATATTATCCTTATGGAAATTTAAATTTAAACTTTGGTCAAAATCAGTACTCTCTCTCTATTGTAAAGGAGTGGGGATAATGGGGTGGGGGTAATTAATATAAAAGCAGCTGCTGTTGGTCAAAAAATTCATTTTAACATGGAGTTCATTGTAGATGTTCAAGGTTTTAAAAAAGCCAACAACGAGTTTGTCTTTAATGAATTGGCAATACTTCCTCTGCAATCGGACGCTTTACCACTTGTTTTCCTGTTCGAACCTGCTTGTCCTTGGAATTCACTGCCAGGACGCTACAAAAGTGAAAACCTCTGGCTAACTCATAATTACCATGGAATTGACTGGACAGCTGGTGATGTACCATACGATGAACTAAATTATTGTTAACGACATGTAAACACCATACTCTTTATAGTGAAAACTGTGCCGCAAAAAATGTTAAACTTCTTCAAGAATGGTTTTTAGAACCTTCAAATCGATATATAAGTGCTATTACTATTGGTGTTGATGAAACTGATTCTACGATCAATACTACTTTAAAATCTTTCTATGAAAATAGTGAATCTTTTTTGTAACTATAGTTTTTAAGTTTTCAAAAATAAATATTATTAATTTAAAACAATGCTTCTTATTTATAAAGCAACCTATCCTTTAAAATTTTTTAATATTTTATAATTCCTGAAAATAAAACTTCTTCTCATTCTGAAAAATAACTAAGAAGAGAAGGAAAGTAAATTTAAAACCAATTTACCAACTAATATAGAAAATATAGCTGAAAAAAGAAACTTAGAAAATGTATATCTAAAACTTTGAAAATTTAACTGAAAAAGAAAACTTTTAAATAATATATAGCTGAAACTTGGAAAATTTAGATGAAAAAAAGAAACTTAGAAAATATAGTTGAAAAATTGATCTTACAAAAAGGAAAACAAATAGCTGAAAAGGAAACTTTAAAAAAATAGAAAATATTTCTAGAAAAATAACTTAGACAATATTTCTGAAAAAATGAAACTTACAAAATATAGATGAAAAAAACTTAGAAAAATTACTGAAAAAGAAATATTAAAATAGATAACTTATTATACTTCCTGCTAATTCAAG
Organism: Leptopilina myrica (nomen nudum); assembly: GCA_032872475.1. NCBI lineage: Eukaryota > Metazoa > Arthropoda > Insecta > Hymenoptera > Figitidae > Leptopilina > Leptopilina myrica (nomen nudum). The sequence continues at coordinate 15,088,325 of CM065467.1, forward strand.
AACCTGAAATCAGAATGATCTAATGGCTTTGAATCTTGCCGTATTAGAGAGAAGACCAAGAAGAAATTTACCTAGAACTATAGAGGCTGAAAGAAATAATGAGTCTGTTGGGCCGCGCGCCTTCACTTTTACCCCAGTCCCCACCAATACGCCGCATCATACTACTCGAGCGTCGCGCGCATCACCCCACTGCTGTGCGCCCCACTGCTCCAGAGTCGCGCGCATCTCCCTACCACACTTCACAGACCACTCCCATGACACCCGATACACCTCAGTCGCATTTGCGACTCTACTCCAACTGCATGGCTAGTGGAGTGAGCGAAAATATAGGTTAAGAAGAATACCAAGGGAAATTTACTTCGACAAAGTGGCGTCATCTAGCGGTGGCAGCCAAAAGCAAGTTGTCGGTAAAGTAGAACAACCCCCCTAACCCACTTGAAAGTTTAGAAATTTAAATATCTCGCCAAGGGGGTTTGAATTGAGCGGTAGCGTCATCTAGGGGGTTCTAGCCCAGTTACCGACGGTCGGTAAAACAGAGCATCCCTTCTAACCCACTTGAAAGTGCGCTATTAAGAAATCTACCTTACCAACCGTCGGTAACTAAGCCAGAACCCCCCTAGCTTAACTACTTAGAGGGTTTTTCGAGTCGATGGGAAAAGGAAATTTTCAAAAAAAATAAAATTGGAATAGCACTTGATGAAAATTAAATTAGGAATTAATTAAAATTTATTTTACAATTTAGAATTGAATACCAAACGTTTACTATTGACTACCAACGTCTCGAGGGTTTTTAGAGTCTATGGGAAAATAAAATTAAAATATCACTTAAATAAAATTAAAATATCACTTAAATAAAATTAAAATAGAAATTAATTTAAATTTATTTAACAATTTAGAGTTGAGTACCAAACGTCTAGAAGGTTTTTAGATACGAGGGGAAAAGGGAATTTTCAAAAATAAATAAAATTGGAATAGCACTTGATGAAAATTAAAATAGGCATTATGTTACATCCCGATATATTTAAAAAAAATTCATAATTCTATAAAATTACGTAACTTAGTTAATTAATTATTTTTAAAAAAACTATAAATGTAACATTTGAACAATGTCTAAAGGCATAGACCAAATTAATGCATTATTTATTATAATATCTAAAATTATTAACATAAGAGAAAAATCATAATTAAATATTATAATCTTTCATTCATATGAGTCATTAGCACGTGTTACTACTCATATGAATGAAATAGTAAAATGAATCAACGTACTATGCCTTGCGACAAGTGTCAAAGCTATGAATAAAAGAGATGACGCATGATGAAAAAGAATGGCAGAAGAATAAATGTAATTTATAAAATTAATTATTATTATTAAAAAGAATTATTTAGAATAACTAATAACCTTTAAATATTGTTAATTGTCGTTTATTATCAAACAATTAATTTAAAGTTTTTTTGTTAAATTCTAATAAATATTACTTGTTTTTTCATAATAATAAAGAATCTTACTTTTTGTTTGTATTTATAATTTTTTACAACAAGAATTTAATAAATTTAAAAAAAAATATTCCATGTTTTGTATGGTAATTTGATACCACCTCATTTTGCCCCACTCTCCCCTAGATAATAAAAAATATTAAATTAAGGAAAATTTTTCAGAATAATTAAATTTTTTCAAAGAATATTATTTAAATTTTTGAAAATAATTAACTTTCTCTAATCATTTGTAATTTCCCTAAAATTCTTCTATAAATCTATTATTTTTAAAAAGTAATTAAAAATCCCCTCTCCTATATATTTTTTTATATAATATTAAGATATTTGTCGTTGTTTTGTTGTCCGTCGTTCGTGTAATTCCGTAGGGGAAACCGGGGCGTAATGGCTCAGGGGCGTAATGAATCACTTGAATTTATTCAAAAGTGATAAGTCAGAATAATTTCGGTCTCCGATCAAAATAATGTACTTGGTTTACTGTAAGTTTGTACCAAGTTTCATTGTTATTCATTCATTATTGTAGAAAATATGATAGAAAATGTAATTTTAACACTTGAAAGTAAATTTTTAAAGTCTTTGTTTTTTTGGGACATTTTTTTAAAAATAGTTGTAAAAAAGGGTGTATATCAAGTTTTGAGCTTAGAAGATTTGTTTTTAAGGAACAATGAACAATTTTTGTCTAATACTTACGGTATTGATAAAAAATAACAAAATATTCAACAAACACCTCCGGGGTGTTTTAATAAGATAATCCTGTCAAGTTTAATTTCTTGTAATTTATACATAAATAAGTACAAAGGATAACCTTTTATTAAAAACAAGCTGGAGAATAGATTTTTTAAATAAATGTAATTTGCACTTCGCTACAACTTTTTAAAATTTGATAATTTCACGAAAATTATCTAAATATTAAGTTAAATATGTTTAATTTTTAATGTTTTTATTACAAATTGACAGTAGAAACAAAAATTGTTAATATTATAACAATATTTCATGTTCTAAATTATAATTTCATTTCTGATTCAATACGCCCCGGACCGGGGCGTAATGGCTCACCTTGCATTTCTCCAAAAAAATTATTTTAGATAAAAAGTATGAGTAATATTGGGACGTATTTTTTTTATTGAAAGCTGAGATGTTGGACTAAGTTTTCCACATGATAAAATTTTAATTAATGCAGAAATGACGAAATTAAATGTTTCCAGTACTAATAGATACTGCAATTTAATAATTAAAATAATATACATTAAATTATTTGAATGAGTTAAATATTTTTAATTTAATAGTACTTAAAAAAATGTTTCCATAGAAAATAGAAATATAGTATTTTCTGAACTGAAAAAAAATATTCTTAATTTTAGAATATATACTAAAATAGGTGCCAAGGATATTAAATTAAGAATATTTTTTTAAGTGTGATATTCGCATTCTTTTCTAACTGAAATTTTGAGTAAACTAACTTCAAAATAAAATTTAAGGACTGAGAGACAATGAAATTTAATAACTAAAAATTATCCAATAAATTACTTGAATATGCTAATTATTTTTAATTTAATAGTAATTCATAAAAAAAATATTTCCCCAGAAAATAGAAATGAATTATTTTTTGATATTCGCATTCTTTTCTAAGTGTAATTTAAAGTAAACGAACTCAAACTAAAAATTTACAGTACTGAGAGACACTGAATTTTAATAATTAAAGATTATCCAATCACAGAGAAAATGTATGTCACAGAATCTTTGTTCGCAAATCACTTAAAAACGGCTAAACCGTTTGAAACCAAATTTGGCAGAATGTTTGATCTTGGGCCAAGGAAGATTTATAAATTCACAGATTTGAAAAATATTAATTAGAACGGGAGAAATTCAATTTTTTCAAAAAATTCAATAATCAAAAATTTTCAAATTTCACATTTTTTTAAAAAATGCTTTCAAACTTTGTATAATTGAGTATAACATGTTATTTAGTCACATTCTATAATATATTTGCCAAATAGTGTCCTATAACTAAGATGTAAGTATAAACATGATTTTAAAAAAATTCAAAAAATCGAAAATATACAAATTTTATATTTTTTAATGAACTGCTTTTAAACTATCGATAATTAAGTATTACATGTTATACATATAGTCACATTTTAGCATAATTTTACACAAAAAATAGTATGACTATGATCTAATTATAAAAATATTTTCAATATAAAAAAATCTAAAAAATTCCCCAGTAGCACGTAATATTGGGAACATACTTGTGACGTCAAAATAATGCAATTAATAATTATTTATACAATTCATTTAATATTCTTTAATTAAAAGAACTTCAGAAACTTTAAAAAGGAGATGTTTTATGATTTTATTTTATTTTCATCATAAACGGGCTCTAGACCCTTTTGTACAATTTTGTACTTAACATAAAACATAATACACAGAAAAAACCGGACTCAAAATGAGTCTCATATGAGACTCATTTTGAACTGCAACAAAAATGATACCCCTTCGACTCATTCTGAGTTTCTAGGGAAAAGACTCAAAATGAGTCTTAAGAGGTATCATTTTTTCTTTACGATAAAATTACAATCACATTGGTAAAGCTAAGAATAATTTATAAAAATATGAATTAAAATAATTGTTTATAACTAATAAACACGTTGCACTTGTCAAAACATTAATACTTGCAGTCGATTTATTGTTTTTATGAGAAATGGAAAAATTTTTTAGGTTAGACATTTGTCAATTGACAGGCAGGGATAAGCAACCATGGAACACGAAACATGCGAAACACAAAAGAAAGTAACTAGAATATTGTTATTTTACTCATTATATTTCACTTCCTTGTTCGAAGATATAACTTGTAGTACCGCAACTTGTTGCCAGGTGACGCCACATGTTTAGAGATAGATCAGAAAGAAAGGTACCACTCCTCTCTGTCTATCTCTTAGCTCCCAGTTCCCGCGTTCTTCATTCGTTTCTTGGCGCTGGTTGATGCTACACGCTACAACGATGAGCTCTCGAGAAGAACAAAGGCAACTTTTTAAAAACGAATTATCGTCACTGGAGGATAGATTGAACATTGTGTTTGCCCAGATGGAAGAATTGGACCAAGGTGAAGACGTCCCGAACACTCAGTCACAAGGGGAAGGTAATTATTAAACTGTTTCTTTGTTTACTTTGTATTTCCTTTGTTTCAGATTTTCACACACGAGGCCTCCTCCCCCCCCCTCCTCACATTCGAGCTGCAATACTGGCTGAGTTTTAATCCTTGAGTTAAAACCGAATGCCCATTATTACACCGATTCTTGATCTTTGAGTCATGAACAAGGGTGAATTATTAAACTTCTCCTATAGGAAAGTATTTTATAATTACAGGTCTTGAACCAACTGATGGAGAAGAGAAGAAACCATTAAATTTCTGGGCATCAATCCAGAAAAATCGTCAGATAATCTAAAGCTCAACGAAGATGTTGCATCGAGAATTAAAGTTTGGTTAATCAAAGGACTCGCTGGGAAAGAGGAAAAGGATAATATATTGGCATCAATCCCGAGAAAAGGAATTATTAATCTCGAGCCTCCAGCTCTTAACGAAGAGGTATTGGTCGACATATTACCGAGGTCTCTTACCAGAGACTTTAAGGAGTACCAAAACCTCACCGTTGCTGCCTTGTCCAACGCAGCAAGTATTTTTGACAACATTCTACATGACCTGGAAGAACCGCTCGAGAGGGGTTAAATATTGGAAAAGCTTTCAGGCGTTATAAAATTACTCAGCAATCTTTTCTCGTCTCTAACATCAGCAAGGAAGCCCTTTCTACTCGGAAAATACGATGAAAGAGTCCAGAAGATTTTGAAATCCATAGAGCCAACGACATTTCTTTTTGGCGATAATATTAAAGCTGTCATCGACACCTCTAAAGCGATGGAGAAGGTCTCTAAGGACCTTAAACAAAAAATGGCTCAACCCGTCAGAAAAAACAACTATTTAAACTGGAAGAACCCCTCAACCAGGAAGGAGGTGAGTCAAGGGGGCTCAAGGAATTTTCCGAGACCAGGCACCTCCAGACCAAAGTATCTACCAGACAGAGCACGTCCTTATCCAGCCAGAGGCCTGTATCACCAAACACAACCACAACAAGATCGTCGATAGTCTCCCAAATGGTAAGTTCAGCCGCTAGACTAAATAACTTTTATTCCAATTGGACTAAAATTACAAATGACAGCTTCGTTTTAAATACCATACAAGGTTATAAAATTAACCTAGAACGAGAAGTATTTCAAGACAGACTCCCTCGTAAAATTGAACCAAATAAGGATTTAGATCTAGCATTACAGAAATTAATCCTAAAAGAAGCTGTCGAAAAATGTAAACATTCACAAAAACAATTTCTCTCTTTTTTTTTTCTAACCCCAAAATCAGACGGTTCCCTTAGATTCATACTTAACCTAAAAAAAATTTAAAGCTTTACCCTTCGGATTATCCGCAGCTCCATTTGTTTTCACAAAACTAGGTAAACCGATAGTCAATTGGCTGAGAACTAAGGGAATTAAGGTCGTAGTATATCTAGATGACTTCCTAATCTTCGGATTAGGGGAGAAACTGGGAGAAAAGCGAGCTTAATCCCACAAAATCTTGCCAATTTCTGGTAATGATTATCAATTCCGACGAAATGAAAGTAGAACTTCCGACTAAGAAACGAGTCGGCATTCGCAAGACGCTAGACAAAATTTTAAAGAAAGAGAGGTTAAACTTCCATGACTTAGAAAAATGCATAGGGGTTTTAGTCGCAGCCTGTCCGGCAATAGCTTACGGCTGGCTCAATTACAAGGAGCTAGAAATTTTAAAACAAAGGGAATTAAATACACAGAATTTTAATCCGAATATAGAAGTCATTTTATTGGAAAATGCTATCAGGGATTTAAAATGGTGGCGTTCGCAAATTGACACAGCGAAAAATAAAATTAGATCTTGCTCCTTCGATTTGGAAATTTTCTCCGATGCTTCCAGCACAGGTTGGGGTGCTACCTGTGGCGAGCTTAAAGCAAACGGACCTTAGAACGAACAAGATAGAACTAAACCTATTAATTATCTAGAACTCAAGGCTGCCTTCTTAGCCCTTAAATGCTTCGCGTTCAGGGCTGTTAACAAACAAATTCTCCTCAGGATAGACAACGTAACCGCCCTAGCATATATTAATAAAATGGGGGGTACGAGATCCAGAGATTTAAACGAAATCACGCGGCAAATTTGGGAATGGTGCAGAACTAGGGGGATTTGGATTTTTGCAGAATACGTAGCTTCTAAAGAAAACTCGACGGACGAGGGTTCTAGAGTTTGTAATTTAGATACCGAATGGCAGCTGGCAGATTTTGCTTTTCATAAAATCGTGAATAAATTTGGATTCCCTTCAATAGACCTTTTTGCATCGCGAATTAACACTAAATGCAAAAAATACTGTTCCTGGGAAAGGGATCCGGACGCGTTCGCGATAAATGCATTGACGATTAACTGGAAAAACGATTTTTGGTTCGCGTTTCCTCCCTTCTCACTTATTACTAGTCCTAAAGAATATACGAGATGAAGGCTCCAGGGGAATCTTAGTAGTTCCACTATGGTCGGTTCAACCCTGGTTCCCAGAATTTAAAAAACTTCTTGTATTGGAAATGATTATCTTCGATCCTTCAACAAATTTATTGCTCTCTCCTTGCAGGAAAATAATACATCCCCTGTCGAGGAATCTTTCCCTGGCGTGCGGGATTGTATCCGGCAGGCCTTCCAGGAGAAGGGACTGGACGACAGCACAATTACAATCATGAACAATTCGATTACCTCAAGCACGGCCAAACAGTACAATACTGCGTTGAAATATTGGTGGCAATTCTGCATTTCTCAAAATTTAAATCCTTTCATTGGCGAGGAGAAATCTGTACTAATGTGCCTATCGAACAAATTCTCCGAGAGAGCGGCGTACGGTACATTGAACACCATGAGATCTGCTATTTCCCTAATCATCTCGAAAGACATCTCGAAAAGTTCTATGCTCTCCCGATTTTTTAAAGGTGTATTTAATTTAAGGCCTGCAACCCGAAGATATAACTCAACCAGGGACGTTGACGTCGTTTTAAGAATCCTAGAAAATTGGGGGCCTTCCGAACAGTTAAACCTCCAAAGACTTACATTAAAACTTACGATGCTCTTGGCTCTAGGGTCGGCCTTCAGGGTACAGAGTCTAGCCCTAATTAATTTCAATCTGATTAAAATCAGCAATAAAGGAGTCGAAATCAGAGTTCAAGACCGAATTAAAACATCGAGACCGGGTGCTCAACAGCCATACGCCTTTTTTCCAATGTTCGAAAACGAATCTCTCTGTTTAGCAAGAACAATATTATTATACATATCGAGAACCAAGGACTTTAGAGTCAATAAAACCTATCTACTACTGTCTTTTAAACCACCACATCAAGAGGTGGGATCACAAACGTTAAGTAGATGGCTGAAAATAGTATTAGAAGAGGCTGGAATCGCGGAAGAATTTAAAGCCCACAGCACTCGCCATGCCTCGACGTCTAAGGCCTTAGTTAAGGGATTAAATATATTAATATATATATACTCCTGCGCAGTAGTTTTCTATGAGTTTCTCGAATGCGCAATACATTTTTCTGTCCAACATTGATATACGAGCCTAACATATTAAAATGTGAAGTCTATGTATGTCAAATGTTGCTTAACATATAAAAACTTTAAAAAATTAAAAAGTTTCCTGTACAGGAACCTTTACAGGAACATTTGATAGCTAAGGTTCCTGCATCGGAACCTGTACAGGAACATTTGATAGCTAAGGTTCCTGCATCGGAACCTGTACAGGAACCCTGTCCCAAAATCCCGTACGGGATCCTGTAGGGAATCCTGCACAGGACCTGTACAGGATCCCGAGAGGATCCTTTAAGGATCCTGTACGGAGATTTTAAGCTGGGTTATTAAATGATATTTGATACATTTTTAATTTAACTGATATTTTTTAATAAATAAACTTCAAAGATTAAAATACAGATATGTACAACTCCAAAAAATTGTTTTTAATCAGGTTTAAAATACAATATCGTTTTTATCAATTAAAAGTACCAAAATGTTGAAAAGTTCGTTGATTTTATTTCGAATTGTCACAAAAACTTATACAAAATTATCGAAAATATAAATCTTATTTTATTAAAATTTGACGAAAGTTAACATTTTTTTACACTTTGTGAATTAAACACTTTCAAAAATTCAATTGTTCTGAAGTTTTTTTTTTAAACCTTGGTTTTCAAAAATTGTTATAATATTCAATTAATCTCACATCTTTCACTAAAACTATTTAATTGATCTAAAAAAAATTTAGAATCCTCGTTTTTTAAGAATTATTACAAAATTCAATTAATTTCACATCTTTTACTAAAACAATTCAAAACTTCCTTTAATTTAATTTTTATTTAAAGGACCCCGCACTTTTACTATTGAATTTGGCTCTCAGCCAATTTTTTTTGTAACTTTGCAGATTTGTAGTTTTTGACCTTCTAAACAAAAAATGTATGGGACAAAATTCAAAATAATGACCAGTTTTTGAGATACAGACAGTCAAAGTTCAAAAAAAACAAATAACGGGTATGAGTCGTTCAAGAATGTTTTGTTGACAAAAGTCAATTGAATTCGCTTGAAACTGGTTACTCGGGGGTTTTTAAGGTCGCTGATAACGAATATGATGTTGGATTTTCAAAATTCAAAATGGCGACTCCAATATGGCGGACACATTTTGAGAAAAGTCAATTAAATTCACTTGAAACTGGATACTCGGGGGTTTTTGGGGTCGATGATAACGAATATGATGTTGGATTTTCAAAATTCAAAATGGCGACTCCAATATGGCGGACATATTTTAGAAAAGTCAATTGAAATCGCTTGAAACTGGTTACTCGGGGGTTTTTAAGGTCGCTGATAACGAATATGATGTTACATTGGTAAAAACACACTTAGGTAGAGAGAAAAATAGACAAAGAGAGGGGAAGAATCTAATAGCTTAATAAAATGTTAGAAAGAAACGTAGAAAGATATACAGATAGTTGTCACATAAGGTGATAAAGCAGTTTAAGGCAAGATCAAAAAATAATTCAGCAGTTTAAAGAATTAGTATGTGATTTAGCCATTAAAAAACATTGCAAATAACATTTATTGACTTCCTCATGTAAGTTAAGACAAGGATTGCCTGACGACTTTAAGAAACTTATCTTTTAATACCCAAGCATACAATGTGTAAGTTTGATAATAAATAACAAGATTGGTTTTCGAAAATTCCCAGGAGTATATCGATCATTATGTTACTGATTGACATATTGTGATTTCTGGATTATGCACGGCATCAAGGAAATGATTCAAGCGATTTCAATTGACTTTTCTAAAATATGTCCGCCATATTGGAGTCGCCATTTTGCATTTTGAAAATCCAACATCATATTCGTTATCAGCGACCTTAAAAACCCCCAAGTAACCAGTTTCAAGCGATCTCAATTGACTTTTCTAAAATATGTCGGCCATATTGGAGTCGCCATTTTGAATTTTGAAAATCCAACATCATATTCGTTATCAGCGACTTAAGGTTATGTTATTCAGTGGTCACGTGCCCCATTTACTTTACTATGGAAAAACTTCCCACTGAATAACATGACCTTAAAAAACCCCCAAGTAAGCAGTTTCAAGCGATTTCAATTGACTTTTGTCAACAAAACATTCTTGAACGACTAATACCCGTTATTTGATTTTTTTGAACATTTGACCGTCTGTATCTCAAAAACTGGTCATTATTTTGAATTTTGTTCAGAAGGTCAAAAACTACAAATCTGCAAAGTTACAAAAAAATTGGCTGAGAGCCAAATTCAATAGTAAAAGTGCGGGGTCCTTTATATATAAAATTTGTTAAATTTCTTATATATTTGTTAATAAATAAATTTGAATTTTATTATAAATATTAACTCCTTTACTGCTTAGAAAAATATTCATATGATATTGGCCCAAGATATCTATCAAAATGCAATGTAATGCGAATCATTTTGACAGCTGAGCCTTTTCGCTCCCTGCTCAGGGTTGCCAGATTGGGCTACAAAGCGCAATTTGGACTATCTTTTGTCATAGTTTCGCGGCGTAAATTTCATTTTCGCTACAGGTAGCGAATTGGGCTATATTTCTTTTATGAAATTGCGCTTTTTTTACTATCAGCATATTTTTTTAAACACATGAAAATCGAATACCAAATCATTAATATAATGAGAACTTTCAATTGGCGCCTTTTGTTAAATCTATTCACTAATGATATGTATAAAAATTATGAGGTTTAGAATTAAAACGAGATTCACGATACGATTGAGACCGAGAACACAGAGACTGATTTGCCGGAAGAAGAGTGCAGAGATTTAATTGATCTATTTCAAAATCACTTCGACCAGTGTAGTTCTGTTGCTACATTTTTTAAATATAACCGAAGCTAACATTATCCATTTAAAAATCTTAAATATTAATGTTATTAAATTGCAAATTATTTAAAATAATATATTAAAGTTATTTAATGTATAAAGACAAAAATTTAATTATTTTAATAACAAAATAAAATGTTTTAGTAATAATTAAGCATATATGAATATTTCAAATATATGTATATATATATATATATATATATATATAAATATATTAAATTTTATTATACAAACTGTATAATATATATTTTTGAATATGTTCATATTTATATTAAAGGTCGCGCGGTTTTTGGGCTACATCAGCGCCTTCTATTCGCGGTTTGTTGTGCTAAAAATCTGGCAACCCTGTCCCTGCTTGCTTCTGCCCTCTACTAGCAAAATGGCTGTAACACACGTCTTGCCGCCTATCATTACATTACTTTAGTATTTTCAATCCTGAAACCGCGTTTCTGCATGAATTAACAAAATCTTTTGAATTCAGATAATTAAAAACATTTTTGACAAATGGACGTTGTCAGATTTTGTAAAAAGTGCTTGTGTGCAGAGATTAATTATTTGTTAATATTATTTACACCGCATTGGGACCCCTTGAATACCGCATTCACCACGACACCCAATGCGCTATTTCGCGAATACCGCATTGAAGGGTAGGCACTCTCAATGCGGAATCCCGTACTCTCAATACTTTTTTTTACAGGGTAACGTCAAAAATGTGCTTTCTCAAATTCGCCTTAAATTTATAAATTGATTTGATGATGATAAATATTTTATTGTAAGTCACCTGTGATTCGATACTATCATTATGCTACTGGGTAAAGCTTACATGGTAAAAAGTTACGTTATTTTACTTTTTGATTAAACTTCTAAACATGTTTTGAGCAATATGAAGACAAATCTTGAGCAGCAATATACTTCATTTTTAGTTTTAGCCATAAATAAATCTGCAGATGGCTACAAAAATTGATTTATTTTATAAAAATACGCCTTTTTAAGAAAATATGTTATAAAAAATGTTATATCAGTCTGTTGACAGGTTTTAGTTTCTACTATAATACATTTAACAAAGTGTCTACCAATTGCGCGGGAAAACCGATAAATAGCCGCGGAAATTTAATTTGACCAGGAAAAATCGGTAATTTTTTTACCAAATTAAAAAAGTTTTATTATAATTATTTGTTTTTAAAAACTGCTTTATACTTTAATTATTATTGATGTAATATTTATAACAAAAGACCCGAGTCAAAATTCAAGCTCTACTTTTAGCTTAAAAATATAGATTTTATTTAGGTTCTAGCAATCGTAACGTAGGATCTAATTGCAACACAATTATTTGTAATTAGACTCTACTTTGACTTCAAATGCTGATGTAAATTTAGGATTAAATTTTAATACATTAATTGCAGTACTACAAACACATAAAGTACTAAAAGTTGACAAATACTGTTTCTGAATAACAAATTTGATAGAAAAAAATCTGTCACCGATTCAAATTGTAATACTTTCCTGACAAAATAAATAATGGTTACTAATTATTAGTTTTTCCCAGTAAAATTTAATTCCCGGTTGGTAAACACCCTATCAAATATATCAGCAAAAACTAAAACCCGTCGAAGACGGGTCCGACAGCTAGTTCCTAAATAACATTAACAGAACAATTTTTTCCAATTAAATGTTTTCCTTTATTTTCAAAAAAATTTCCAATTAAATTTTCTAGTTGACAAAAGTAAGTTATAAACATTCTTTTCTTTTATTTAAAAAACTTTGAATTTTTTTTAAAAGAATGGAAAATAAGAAAGAATAAAAAAAAATTAAGCATAAACAGGTTATATTATCCTACTTCTTAATCTAAATTTGTACCAATTAACAATTTTCTAATATTTTTTTATAAATAAAAAGTATAAAAATTTGCATAATATAAAAATCAGTAAAACGAAATTTGTTATATACAAAAAGCATATATGAGGCATTCAATGTCAAGTGATCCAGGTGTCTTACGGTGTAATGCTTATTTCGATCATTTTTTACTCTTAAACTATTAAACATAAAAATTTGGCAAGGTACATTTTGGAAAGGTTTTTTCATGCTCTTTCGATTGAAAATAAGCATTTTGAAACAAAAAATGTTGATTCAACCAAAGTTTGCTTGTTTCGAACAATTTTTTTTCTGAGTGCATGTTTATTATTTGTTAATCATAATGTTTGGAAACATTTTCTAATTTGTAATACTATTTTATTATAAATCATGAAAAAATACCTGTATATTTTAGATTTGTTAACTAAAATTTTTCTAATGAAAAAAAAACAAAAGGGTACACAGAAACTAATTTGAAACTGCTGATGTGTGGAGTCGCCCTAAAATGTATCGCGAGATGGTAAACCGCCTGAATGATTTATCCCGCGCTCGCGGGTCAGGTACCGATAGGTCGCGTCCCACGGCTAGGCGGTAGATCCGTTCCCGATGTGGTTGAGTGTGGACGTGTAGAATCATTGTAAACATAAAATAGTCATTTTTATCTGTGATATTCATAAGTGATAAATGAATAAATATAAGTGTTATTATTCTCGTACTTTATCTCTCAGTTATTTATAACCTGCACATATTCTGCGATACTTAGTTCACGTATATTGGGGGAAGTTGGAGCCCCCGGTTAAACAGTCAAAGGGAGCTAATTGGTCTTCACACTATCTTACTCTTACCCAAAAACTCCACACTGACAGAATATATTCTGTCAGATTTAAATAACCGAAAGTGAGCCCAGCTGGGTGCACTTTAGGTGCACTTTTGGTTTTTTCATAAAAAACTTAATAATTTGAGTAGATAAGTACAAAAAATGCATAAATATAATTGAATAGATAGTTGTAGAGTAGATTTGTATAGTAATTATAAAGAAAGCTATTTTTTATTTGTTGGTTAAGTTACACAAAATAAAAAAAAAATTATATTTGAAAAATAAAACATAATTCCAACCCCAAAAGAAAAAATAAATAACTTAGACCAATAAAAATAATGTTGAAACTCCTCTTTTATGAAGAAAGCTATTTTTTTATTTGATGGTTAATTTACACAAAATAGAAAAAAAATTTATATTTAAAAAAAACATATATAGTTCCAACCCCTCAAAAGAAAAATGGATATTTTAGACCAATAAAAAAATAAACAAACTCCTCCTTCAATAAGAAAGCTAATTTTTTATTTGTTGGTAGATTTAAACAAAATTATAATTACTATACAAATCTACTCTACAACTATCTATTCAATTATATTTATGCATTTTTTGTACTTATCTACTCAAATTATTAAGTTTTTTATGAAAAAACCAAAAGTGCACCTAAAGTGCACCCAGCTGGGTTCACTTTCGGTTATTCAAATCTGCCAGGGATAGACAGAATGAATGAATAGAAAACTATATTAATATATAGATAATATTTAACTGAAGGATTTACCAATAATAGAAGTTTTGTAAAATTCAATTGTAAACAAAAGAATTTAAAAATTCTTAAACAACTTTTTAAAAAAATTTTATAAATAATGGTTTTAAATAAGAATTTTAGTTCCCAGGCAGAAATCAACGACCGGCTTGGTACCGGGCCGGTACCAAGGGCGGACTTGCCGGTGCTGGCGTTTGTTTATTTTTTTATTGGTCTAAAATATCCATTTTTCTTTTGAGGGGTTGGAACTATATATGTTTTTTTTAAATATAAATTTTTTTTCTATTTTGTGTAAATTAACCATCAAATAAAAAAATAGCTTTCTTCATAAAAGAGGAGTTTCAACATTATTTTTATTGGTCTAAGTTATTTATTTTTTCTTTTGGGGTTGGAATTATGTTTTATTTTTCAAATATAATTTTTTTTTTATTTTGTGTAACTTAACCAACAAATAAAAAATAGCTTTCTTTATAATTACTATACAAATCTACTCTACAACTATCTATTCAATTATATTTATGCATTTTTTGTACTTATCTACTCAAATTATTAAGTTTTTTATGAAAAAACCAAAAGTGCACCTAAAGTGCACCCAGCTGGGTTCACTTTCGGTTATTCAAATCTGCCAGGGATAGACAGAATGAATGAATAGAAAACTATATTAATATATAGATAATATTTAACTGAAGGATTTACCAATAATAGAAGTTTTGTAAAATTCAATTGTAAACAAAAGAATTTAAAAATTCTTAAACAACTTTTTAAAAAAATTTTATAAATAATGGTTTTAAATAAGAATTTTAGTTCCCAGGCAGAAATCAACGACCGGCTTGGTACCGGGCCGGTACCAAGGGCGGACTTGCCGGTGCTGGCGTGAGACCGGCATTACCGCCGGGAAATATCCGCCCCGTTGCCGGTAAATCACCGGCTCGATACCGGGCCGGTAGTAAAAAAAATTATTAATTATTTATTATTATTATACATTTTTACATATATTAAACGTTAAACAATATTATTTATTAATTAATTTAATTGTAAACACTAAATAGAATGCTGAAACATATGAATTATTATTAATTATTAACGAAAAATCTGAAGACATGAGGAATTGAACTCTGGACCCTCGGGCTGCAAAGTCGACGCTGCATCAGCTAACTTAAACCTGCTTATGAAAAGTGAATTGAAAGTTTATATATGAAGTGTGACACCAGGACTAATTACAAAATGTTCAAAATTAATAGAAAAAACCTTTTCTAGAAGACAGTTTGAAGAATGTAATGTCAAAGTTAATAATTATAATAAAATTTGTTAATGTCATTATACTTTGGGACTAAGGCTAAAGAAAAACCGCTGGCATGGTACCGGCTTTATAGAAAAAACTTGCAGAAACTTAGTATAATGAAATTAATATAATACCTTGTTAGATTATCAAAATTTTATACACGGAGAAAATTTATTCCTGAAAATTTACTGAACTTTGTTCGGTAAAACTGGGATGAAGTGTCAAAACTGTAAGTTTTAAGGAACAGGACTGTAAAAGCAATTGCATTAACAAATAATGTAAAAAGAATAAATCTTATGGTACATGTATTAGCCGTTCACTTACTGTTCGGTAAAACGTAGGGTAAATGTACACTATACTTAGTTTTACTGAAAGTTCGGTAAAACGTAAGGCACAGTGTTCGGTGAAACTTATATTTATTGTATAGTTCAGTAAAACGTAGGGTAACTGTTCACTATACCTATTTTTATTGAAAGTTCAGTAAAACGTAAGGTACAATGTTCGGTAAAATTTATATTCATTCAATTACTGAATAGTTCGGTAAAACTTGAAGAATAAAAAATAATGTCATTGCAGTAGTTCTATAGTAATACTGCCGTAAATCTCCTTTTACCTACTTTAATCACTACCTGAACCCCCTACAATTATTCACGAAGAAATACTTATTCATTACACCTGCCTACAGTACATTCTAAACGCATACATTAATACATACATCGCACGCTTTACATTATTGCTTCAGAAAGTTTCAACTGTCCTTATATATGAATCTCAATTTTATTTCACCGCTTGTGAGAAAGATTCAAATTAATAAACAAAAATTGTATAAAATAAAAGAATCATCCATATTAAATCCATGTTACTGAATAATTTCTAACTATATTTAAGGTCAATTTATGAAATAGTTTCAAATTATATTTTTATTGTTATAAAGAAAAATGTTTAAATTTGTATTTTATGTAATAAAACAATAGTTTATTAAATTTCTTATTATTTCCAAATTTTTATCAAAAAAGATTAAAATAATCTATCTAGTGTCAAACACAAAAAATTGTTTTCCCTGACTTACGTAACTAGAGCAACTTAAGTAATTAATGTAAGTAACGCAACCAGAGTAAATTTTGTAACTATAGTAATTTACATAATTAAAGAAAAATACTATAATTACATAACCAGACTAAAAAACGTAACTACAGTAAATTATGTAAATGGTCAAACCTACGTAAGTTTTTTTAATTGCATAAGGTGTTATAGTTACGTAAGTTATGCAACTTTGATCATTTGTATAAGTTACGTAAGTTTCATCATTTACGTAACTTGCGTAAGTTATTCTAGTTACGTGACTTATGTAAGTTGTACCATTTACGTAAGTTGTACTATTTACGTAAGTTATTGTAGTTACGTAACTCACGTAAGTTGTATCCTTGGCGTAAGTTACTGTAGTTACGTTATTTACTCTGGTTACGAAACATACGTAACTTACTGTAATTATGTAAATTACTATAGCTACGTAATTTACTCTGGTCACGTAAGTTACATTAATTACTTACGTTGCTCTTGTTACATAAGTATGCGGAAACAATTTTTCTGTGATTGGCACTAAATTATTATGTTTTTCAATCTTTTGTTTCGAGTTGACATGAAACTTAATAGTTTCAAATACTTTTGTTTTTGGATTATTTAAGAACTAAAAAGAAAGTACAGTGCAACCTCGATTATCCGAACCTCTGTTATCCGAAACCTCTATTATCCGAACCGAAAATCATTTTATCCGAATTTCTATTATCCGAATTTTTTTTTGGCTATCCGAATTTTAGAATTTATTTTCTTTATTTATTTTATTTTTTATATTTTCTCCGGACATTTTTTGCGTACATTAGCAGCTAAGTAACGAATAGATGCTATCTTTTAAAGCAAAATAACGAAGTTTATGCCAAAAAAGTTTTTAAAAAATCATATATTCTGTGTTTTATTAATATATTATTATAAATTAATATATATTTACATATATAAACTTATATATGTTTAACAAATCTATTAAATTAAATACATATAGTTCAACTGTCCAATTTTTTTACTTTAATTATGAAAAACATTAAAACCTCTATTATCCGAATTTTCGATTATCCGAATCAGGCCTTGCCTAGGTTAGTTCGGATAATCGAGGTTTCACTGTAGGTTAGAAACAACTAACTATTAACGTCAAAGTTTTTTTTACTACGGGGCATTTAAAAATGTATTTCAATCCTGAAAACTAACAATTCAGGCAAGTCAAGGAAGTTTTACCGAACTGTTCCTGAAAAAATAATTTAAAAATTATTAAAAATTACAGTTATGCCACTATATCCCAACTTTACTGAAGAATTCGGTAAAATATAAGGAACAAATTTTCTCCGTGTAACAATAAATCAGATAAAACCTGACCAAAATTATTTTAAACGAACAAAGTTATTATAGGGTGTCTAGTAATTTAAAGCTGAATTAATAGAGTTTAATGAAATGTAATTTTTCCAACTATATAAAAAAAGATTTTAAAAAACATTTGATTTTGAGAGATTTGATTTTCTTATTCTTTCGAATGGTGTAAGAAAAATTTCAAAAAATTAAATATTTAGACTTTTTAAGACACAAAAATATTATGCCGGCAAAACTCCGTCGCCGGTGTAAAAACTGCATCGAATGCCGGAACCGGGCCGGTGCCGGGCCGGTACTAATTTTGATGCCGGAAAAAGTCCATCACCGGTGTAAAAACGGTATTAAAAAATAATACCGGGCCGGTGCAAGGCCGGTTGTCTTTTATTAACCGTCCCGGTACCACAGTGCCGGTACCGGTTACTGTTCGACCTTACTACCGGGCCGGTGCCGGGCCGGTTGTCTTTTAGGAACCGGCCCGGTACCACAGTGCCGGTACCGGGTGTTGTCCGACTTTACCACCGGGCCGGTGTTGAGCCGGTCGTAGGTATCGGCACACCACCGACTTTTCTGTCTGGGTTAAAAACATGAATAGAACATTTTATTTTGGAGACGTTATAAATTATTGAAAAAATTCAATGATATGTTTTACTTTCCTTGACTTTTCTATAAATTCCCTAACCTGTGGTTACCAACTTTGTTCAGAGTAGACAAATTTGAAGAATTGTAGTAATTTAATTCGCTATTTTTAATTTTAATATTTTTATTAATCAATATTAACTCTTAAGGGACATTTTCTAGTCGACCTGGGCTTCAAAAAATTCAAAAATATTCTAGTCAGAAGTCTCTATCTGTAGTGGCGAACTGATTAGGGAAAATAGTTGAAATCCAACTACTTTCATAACGGTCGTCAGATTGGGTACTAGTCTAGAATATCTAGTCGGGAACTACCCAGCTTAAAATCCCCGTACAGGATCCTTAAAGGATCCTCTCGGGAGCCTGTACAGGATCCTATACGGGATTTTGGAACAGGGTTCCTGTGCAGGTTCCGATGCAGGAACCTTAGTTATCAAAGATTTCTGTAAAGGTTCCGATGCAGGAATCTTAGTTATCAAAGATTTCTGTAAAGGTTCCTGTACAGGAACACTTGCAGGATCCAGTACAGGAAACTTTGTAATGGTTCCTATACATGAACCTTTGCAGTTTTGTAAACTGCAGGTACTTAAGTGTAAAGGATCCTGTAGGGAACCCGTAAAGAATCCTACACGGTTTCCTCAATTAATTTATTTATATTTTTAACTCCTGCGCAGTAGTTTTCTATGAGTTTCTCGAATGCGCAATACTTTTTTCTGTCCAACATTGATATACGAGCCTAACATATTAAAATGTGAAGTCTATGTATGTCAAATGTTGCTTAACATATAAAAACTTTAAAAAATTAAAAAGTTTCCTGTACAGGATCATGCACGTGTTCCTGTACAGGAACATTTCATAGCTAAGGTTCCTGCATCGGATTACCTCCCAGGAACCCTGTTCCAAAATCCCGTACGGGATCCTGTATGGAATCCTGCACAGGACCTGTACAGGATCCCGAGAGGATCTTTTAAGGATCCTGTACGGGGATTTTAAGCTGGGTAGTAAGTATAACTAACTGCTATCCTACAAGTGTAAAATAAACAGATCCTTTTAAAAATTTGTTATTGGTGTTAATTATAACTATATGTAAATTAAAATTGTATTGGTTTTAATTATATCTCGTGTAGAAAATTTGTTCGCTCGCTTGTGTACCTATCCTATTATTAACTTAACACGCACCTTCGACACACTGCATTACCGATGTGATACTACACATATACCGAATCGCTTTTATATACTAACTTCTCACTTTTTTCTGCGCTTGTGAGAATGGTTATAAATTAATATTCTATATTAATTAATCATCTTTTAACAAAATTTAATCTTTAATTATTACCTAATATTTCCGTGCACTTAACGTCGATTTTTAAATTAACAAAAAATGCCATAATTTAATTAAAGAATCAGAACAAAAAAATTAAAAAACACTGATAAATAATATAAGTCTGACTCCGAGCATCTGTAACTAGAATTTAGCAAGGGTCTAACGTGGGTAGAATCTTAATCAGCGGCTTCAAAAACCTCGCTGAAAAAATATGAAATGAATCAGCCCCCACAGCACCGAAACTTTCCTAAAGATTTCCTAAAGATTTATTTGAAATGTTCGATATATTTAATTGCAATATTTATTGAAGGTTGTGTAAAGATTTATATGTCTCGATTAAATAAATGTCTAGCACGAACCTTTCCTGAACATTTCCTGAAAATTTTCGCCTAATTATAATTATAATTATGCGAAGATGTAATTGAAATGTTCAGGAAAGGTTCGCGCTAAATATTTATTTAATCGGGACATTTAAATCTTTACACAACTTTCAATAAATATTGCAATTAAATATATCGAACATTTCAAATAAATCTTTAGGAAATCTTTAGGAAAGTTTCGGTGTTGCGGGGGAGATAAAATTTAAAAATATATTCCGCCATATTGAATCTGCCATTTTGAATTTTTTAAAAGTAAGCTCAGATTCGTAAGCAGCGGCCCCAAAACCCCCCGAGTAAGAAATATCGATCGAATCCTATTAATTTTTTGAATGTTCGTCTGTCCTATTAGATCCGGCATTTTGGATTTTTAAAAACAAAGTTCAGATTCTTAATCAGTAAACCCAAAAACCCCCGAGTAATGAGTTTCAACTGAATTTAAGGTTTTTTAATATATTTCGTACACGAGATTGTTATATTATAAAAAAATTAACTTTTGTTTGCCGCCATTTTTTATCCGCCATCTTCAATTTCAAGAAAATAAACTTTACCATATGAAAACTTAAATATTTTGGACACGATATTTCAAGCTTTTACAAACTTCTTTTGTTTCAATACCTTTTAAATTTCAAGTGCAGATTTTGAAAGAGCAATGTTCAAAATATAAAACATAGTTAATCTGGGTCTTTTAATACCCAGGACGACGAGAAAACTACAGTCAAAAATTTATTTTTTTAATATTTTTTTCTTGCTAATTATTTTAAAGGTTACCATAAATAAATCTAATCTTTTTTTAATTACTTTAATTGAGACTAATATCCCTTTAATTGAGTCAAATAATTATTTGCGCCTAATACCAATTTGATTTGCATCAATACATTTTCTAGAATACTTTTTAGTACTAAATACGATTTCAAACTTGAATTAATTTTTGTCTAACTTTGCACACAGAAAAAAATAAATGTTGTTTTAATACAAAATTTGGCGTTCAAGCGACACGCGACATTTTTATATTAGTGGTACAGTTTTAACACAAAGTAGTGTTAAAATAGCACACAAGTAGTATTATTCTAATACTACACTGAAAATAAAATTTATTTGATTTGAATAATTTCAATAATTGATTCAAATTAGTGATGCATGTCGAGCAGATAGATGTCATTTGTTTTTTCGTCTCCTTTCATAAAGGAAGTGAGATAAAACTATAAAATTCAATTGTTTTAATTGTTACGATTTTCTCGACTTTAACGAGAAGTTGTCGATCAAGACTCGCTCGATATGCAACACTAATTCAAATAATTATTTATTAGTTTAAAATATTCCATTTATTTGATTTGAATAATTTGTATTTGATTCAAATAAATAGTTATTTGATGCGATAAAATTAAATATTTAGGTCAAATAAATATGTTATTGGTTCAAATACACATTTATTGGATTATAACCAAATAAATGATTTATTTGCATTAAATAATTTTTATTTGATCCAAATAAATTTTTTGTTCAGTGTAGAAATACTTTTAGGTATTTAATATTTTAAATATTATTTTCAGGAATAATATTTAAAATTTAATGTCATATCTTTATTTCTTACAAACTAGTACTGTACAAGTTAAAACAAAATTGAAACTGAAGATTTAATAAAAATTAAATAAAATTTTAACGTTTCTTTTGAATACCTCCTTGATGGTCACTAACGTTTCAGGAACAATTCGGTAAAACTTTCTTGACTTGACTCGAGTGTTAATTTTTAGGAATAGTTCGGTAAAACTTCCTTGACTTGCCTGAATTGTTAGTTTTCAGGATTGAAATACTTTTTTTAAATGCCCCGTAGTAAAATCATTAACTAATAATTAATAATTTCATTTATAGCAGAAACCACTTCTGAATCGAAACTAAATAGAAAATTAATTTCGTTTTAGTTCTTAAATAATCCAAAAACAAAAATATTTGAAACTATTAAGTTTCATGTCAACTCGAAACAAAAGATTGAAAAACATAATAATTTAGTGACAATCACAGAAAAATTGTTTCCGCATACTTATGTAACAAGAGCAACGTAAGTAATTAATGTAACTTGCGTAACCAGAGTAAATTACGTAGCTTTAGTAATTTACATAATTACGTCAAGGATACAACTTACGTCAGTTACGTAATTACAATAACTTACGTAATTTATCAAGTTTACGTAACTTACGTAAATAATAAATTTTACGCAACATACGTATGTAATTTACGTAAAAGATCAAACTTACATAAGTCACGTAACTAGAATAACTTACGCAAGTTACGTAAATGATGAAACTTATGTAACCTATAACTAATGATCAAAGTTGCATAACTTACGTAACTATAACACCTTATGCAATTAAAAAAACTTACGTAGGTTTGACCATTTACATAATTTACTGTAGTTACGTTATTTAGTCTGGTTATGTAATTATAGTATTTTCCTTTAATTATGTAAGTTACTATAGTTACAAAATTTACTCTGGTTGCGTTACTTACATTAATTACTTAAGTTGCTCTAGTTACGTAAGTCAGGGAAAACAATTTTTTGTGTTTGACACTAGATAGATTATTTTAATCTTTTTTGACAGAAATTTAGAAATAATTAGAATTTTAATAAACTATTGTTTCATTACATAAAATGGTAATTATTTAGAATCACGGCTTTTGCGAATTTTAGAGATAAATGATTAATTCTTTTTGGAAAGGCTTTCATTCAGCTAGAAAATGAAAAATTAGGTGGGGGAGGATGAAAAAGTTACTTACAGAACGCCAGGGCTGGGAAACAAAATATTTTTTTTGGTTTTTGACGTTTTACTCTTAAAATATTAAAATTTTTTAAAAATGTTCTACATAAAAGTTGTAGATCTTGTTAAGATACACATTTTATGTTACATGCAATTTTTTCATAAATTGAGTATTTTTCGAGAAAAACACAAAAAACGAAAAATAACCATAGAAACGTTTTAATGCAGAAGGGAGTCAAATTAACTTCCTACATGGTACTAGAAGGTATCCAATTTAGACCAGACCCCCCTCCAACATTTAAAATGACCATTTAGCTTCCTCAATATATATTATTATATATAATTTTAAAAGTTAAATAATTATAATAGTTTATTAAATATAATTAATAAACCGGGTAAAGTACCCTGAATAAATATTAATTATTCAATTATTTATTATAGAATAATTATTTTTAAAAGTTATGATAAAATGTCAAAAAATACAAAATTTTAATTTTTTGTGAAAAATTAAAATATTTATTAATTCTATAAATTTTGATAAAATATATACTTTATATACATGAATCGATTCGTTTTTATGTCAGGAATGCAATTTTGACAAGAATTATTAAAAATTTTAATATACAAAAAAGTTATTTCAAAAAACCAAAAAATTAATTTTTTCAAAAATTAAAAAAATGTTGAAAAATTTTTTTTTAAAATATATTTTTGAAAATCCTTCTGTCTGTTTCTTGGTATTCATGAATGTAATACATCTACAAAATCTTATCAAAATCCATCAAGATGTGTAAGAGAAAATTTGTCCACAAGAATCGGTGACATACACACACACACACACACATACACCCACACACACACATACATACACACACGTACACACACACATACATCCGGACATTTGTTCCTCTCGACGAATTATATATACTACACTTGAAAATTCGTAAAAATAATTGATTTTAAAAAATTCGGAAATCGACATCACTATAAGGCTTCCTTTATGAGGAAGCAAAAGGCGTTTTGAAGGTGCATCCACAACACATCACTCAAAGGCGGGCGAAGCCCGCCGCTCCTGTTTTCCTTTAACGTTTAATGCAGAAGGAAGTCAAATTTAGTTCCTAGTTTGTACTAGAAGGTATCTAACTCAGACCAGAGACCAGAGACACTTTTCTTATTCAGGATACTAAAAAAAAAACCAAAAAAAAAATTTTGTTTCCCAGCCCTGGCGTTCTGTAAGTAACTTTTTGATCCTCCCACACCTAATTTTTCATTTTCTAGCTGAATGAAAGCCTTTCCAAATAGAATTAATCATTTATCTCTAAAATTCGCAAAAGCCGTGATTCTAAATAATTTTTGACTCCCTTCTGCATTAAACGTGAAAGGAAATCAGAACGGCGGGCTTCGCCCGCCTTTGAGTGATGTGTTGTGGATGCACCTTCAAAACGCCTTTTTTAAACGTTGGAGGGGGCTCTGGTCTAAGTTAGATACCTTCTAGTACCATGGAACTAAATTTGACTTCCTTCTGCATTAAACGTTAACGGAAAACAGGAGCGGCGGGCTTCGCCTGCCTTTGAGTGATGTGTTGTGGATGCACCTTCAAAACGCCTTTTTTAAATGTTGGAGGGGGGTCTGGTCTAAATTGGATACCTTCTAGTACCATGTAGGAAGTTAATTTGACTCTCTTCTGCATTAAAACGTTTCTATGGTTATTTTTCGTTTTTTGTGTTTTTCTCGAAAAATACTCAATTTATGAAAAAATTGCATGTAACATAAAATGTGTATCTTAACAAGATCTACAACTTTTATGTAGAACATTTTTAAAAAAATTTAATATTTTAAGAGTAAAACGTCAAAAACCAAAAAAAATATTTTGTTTCCCAGCCCTGGCGTTCTGTAAGTAACTTTTTCATCCTCCCCCACCTAATTTTTCATTTTCTAGCTGAATGAAAGCCTTTCCAAAAAGAATTAATCATTTATCTCTAAAATTCGCAAAAGCCGTGATTCTAAATAATTACCCATAAAATACTATTTCATAAATTGACCTTAAATATAGGGGAGTGCCGTTAGGGTTGAGCCATCGCGTTTATTTTGTTTTATCACACTAGCGCCATCTGTTTTTGTACTTAAATTCTTGCTACTAATGCCAGTCAACTTTTCACATGAGTTTCAGTCAAGTATACGAACGTAGACTTTTGTTTTTTGCGAGTCATTGTTATACGCTCAACAGAAACTTTTTTGTGGTGTCAAAAAAGGAGAAGTAAATGTAGAAGAAATATGCCAAAGACAAAGTAAATTTATTGAAATTGTTTAATAAGATGTTATACGAAAATGTGAAAAGAAATTTGGGGTTTTGTGTGACGCGTTTGTGTTCTGTGTGGTTGTCGCAAAACGACGCGTGAGTTAGCGTTGAGCCAGGCCGTGTCGTAAGGGTTGAGCCGCCCAAAAAAAAAAATTTTTATCATTGGAACAAATTTTAAAAGAAAGTACAATTAATCACCTTTCAAAATATTCTACACCCAATCCGTTCCCTCTTTTTTCACTATGGTACAACAATTTAAAGTTTCGGTTACACAACCTAAAAACTGAAGAAAGGAAAACTACAATAATTGGAAAGTACTTTAACTTAAGCATCTCATTCTTAATATTTTGGGATCGTTGATTAGAAAACCGATGTTGGATTTTAAAATTCAAAAAGGCGGATCCAATATGGCGGCTGTCAAAATAAAAAATTGATCGGATTCGCTTGAAACTTTTTACTCGGGGGTTTTTGAGGTCGCTAATTACGAATCCGATGTCAGATTTTCGAAATTCAAAATGGCGGATGTAGGGTCAGCCGGGGTAAATCCGAACGCTAATTATTTCAGCTTAACCAAAATTTTTAAAAATAAGTTAGACATGAGAATTTTTACCTCAGATCCTCTTCAAGACATTCTAAGTATTATCCCAGTTTCCGTTTGTTAATTAGCAACAGCATAAACAAAGATAACGAGTATTGCAAAAATGATTAAAAATCAAAGATGACACTCTTTCAGTACTTTGTCTCGTATTTGAAGAAAAAGAAGCTAAAAATTCATTTTATTATTTATAATTGTTTGTTATGAATACTAGAACAGAAACTATTTTTGATTTTTGCCTACTGTTAACTTTTATTAATAATATCAGACCGTTCGTATTTACCCCGGAAAATTGGAAAACCGGGGTAAATCCGAACGGTATTTTCAATAATTTTTTCTTATATCAGAGCCACACATAATTGTTTTTATTTGATTACACTATTATTTTAACATTATAAAAGTACATAGAAAAAAGTTTTTCTTTCTATATGTATCCTCGTTAGTAATTAATAAGCAAAAACTTAATCTTTCTTCTCTCGCAGGAGTGTTCCACTTTTTTTGCCAAATGGTTTGTTAAAAAAAGTTTTTCAGGATCTTAATAAAATTTAGTATTCAGGGGTTTTTGGGGTCACTGATTACCAATTTGAAGTCATTTTTTCAAAATTCAAAATGGCGGATCCAATATGGCGGACGAAAATTAAAAAATTCATTGGATTCGCTTGAAAATCGTTACTCGGGGGTTTTCAGGGTTGCTGATTACGAATTTGAAGTCAGTTTCTCAAAATTTAAAAAATCACTTAAAAATTAAAAGAAGCGGACTAAAATTTCTAAAACTGGAGGAATTTTTATGAAATTTGTGTATCATATTGTACCCCCCATTCTGAACGATGAAGCTCTGATGCCCAATTCGTCATCAGCGACCCCGAAAACCACCAAGTAACGATTTTAGAACGAATCCAATGAATTTTTTTATTTTTGTCCGCCATATTGGATCCGCCATTTTGAATTTTAAAAATCTGACTTCAAATTCGTATTCAGCGACCCCGAAAACCCCCAAGTAGCAAGATTCAAACAAATTTGATCACTTTTAAAAATCAGTTTTAGGAAAGTCTGCCATATTGAATCCGCCATTTTGAATAAAAAAAATTTGACTTTTATTTTTGTATTTACATTCAATCACTCCAAAATACTTTCTGTACCAAGTTTTGCAAAAATCCGTTATGATTCGATAAAGTTATTGAAGGTTTTAATTGTGTAATGCATTTTAATTTTTAACCTGTTTCATTTTTTTATTTATATATGATGCATTATTACGTAATAGGTTTATTATCGTATTTTTCTTGAGTTTTTATATAAGTTTAACAATTGCAATACTTTAAATTTATTTTCCCTAAAATTTTTCTGAAATACAGTGGCGTTCGTATTTACCCCGGTACTTTAGGAAAGTTGCAAAGTATCGGGGTAAATACGAACGCTAAGTTTCCTGCGATTGTAATTTATCAAAAATGTTTGCTACCCCATAAAATTGTTCTATGGAAGTAAAGCAACAACTTCATGCACCAGAATACCGGAAGTATTGTCTTTTAAAAAAAACTTATGTTATTGTTGAAACTTACTAAAAGCGTTCGGATTTACTCCGGCTGACCCTAATATGGCGACATATTTTTAAAAAATTTAACGGATTCGCTTGAAACTCTTTACTTGGGTGTTTTTGAGGTCGCATATTACGAATCTGATGTCACATTTTCGAAATTTAAAAGGGTGGATCAAATATGACGACATATCGAATCTAATATGGTGGGTACTCTATAAAAATTTATCTAAATTGCTTATAATTCATTTCTTTCGGGGTTTTTTTGTTTGCTAATTACGAATCCGATGTCGAATTTTTAAAAAAGGGAACTTTTAATTTTTAGGCTGTTTTTTGTCCGGTCATTTATTACCAAATTTTGTAGTCTATTTAATTGAAAGATGTTAGTAAACTCGAGAAACATGAAATTCGAACATTTAGGGCATGATTCATACACTCTTTTAAAGAAGAAAATCAACTTTTATTTTTCTTTATGGAACTGTACAAGTTTTTCTTCAAAGGATTTTCGTAGTGGCTTTCGTTTATTAGAATGTAAAACAGAATCACTTTTGATTGCTTGAAAAAATAATTTCCACACCTATCGATATCTAAATTGAGAAAAGATGTATTTACAGATCCAGAAATAAACAAAGGGTAAATGTTCATAAAGAAAAATAAAACATTTAGTTTTTTTTACTAAAACTAAATACCATATTTGATCCACCATTTTAAATTTCGAAAATGTGACATCAGATTCGTAATATGCGACCTCAAAAACACCCAAGTGAAGAGTTTCAAGCGAATCCGTTAAATTTTTAAAAAATATGTCGCCATATTACATCTACCATTTTGAATTTCGAAAATCTGACATCGGATTCGTAATAAGCGACCTCAAAAACCCCCGAGTAAAAAGTTTCAAGCGAATCCGATCAATTTTTTATTTTGACAGCCGCCATATTGGATCCACCATTTTGAATTTTAAAATCCAACATCGGTTTTCTAATCAACGATCCCAAAATATTAAGAATGAGATGCTTAAGTTAAAATACTTTCCAATAATTATATTTTTCCTTTATTCAGTTTTTAGGTCGTGTAACCGAATCTTTAAATTGTTGTACCATAGTGAAAAAAGAGGGAACGGATTGGGTGTAGAATATTTTGAAAGGTGATTAATTGTACTTTCTTTTAAAATTTGTTTCAATGATAAACAATTTTTTTTGTAGATTTTATTCAGAGTCGAATGTTGCCAAAAATGGCCTTTTTCACTCTTTTAGGTTAGAATATCTCAGAATCCTGACGTGATAGAGCAATTTCGATGTCAGTTTTGGATTCAGGGTGATAAATTATATCGGAACTGACTTATCCTGTTTCTGGGTCTGAAATTTGTAGGCCTGTGTTATTATGATTTAAGTACGAACCATGTTTTCTTGTATATTTTTGGGCGCTTTTTACGAATCTGCAATTGGTTTTTTAAAATTCAAAATGGCTGATCCAATATGGCTGAAATTTTAAACTAATTTCTAAAAATTCATCGGATTCACTTGAAACTCATTACTCGGGGGTTTTTGGGGTTGCTGATTTCGAATATGAAGTCGGTTATTAAAAATACAAAATGGCGGATCCAATATGGTAGTCGAGTTTTGTAAAAATTCATCGGATTCACTTGAAACTTATTACTCGGGGGTTTTTGGGGTTGCTGATTTCGAATATGAAGTCGGTTATTAAAAATACAAAATGGCGGATCCAATATTGAGGTCGAGTTTTGTAAAAATTCATCGGATTCACTTGAAACTCGTTACTCGGGGGTTTTTGGGGTTGCTGATTTCGAATATGAAGTCGGTTATTAAAAATACAAAATGGCGGATCCAATATGGTAGTCGAGTTTTGTAAAAATTCATCGGATTCACTTGAAACTTATTACTCGGGGGTTTTTGGGGTTGCTGATTTCGAATATGAAGTCGGTTATTAAAAATACAAAATGGCGGATCCAATATTGAGGTCGAGTTTTGTAAAAATTCATCGGATTCACTTGAAACTCGTTACTCGGGGGTTTTTGGGGTTGCTGATTTTGAATATGAAGTCAGTTATTAAAAACACAAAATGGCGGATCCAAAATGGTGGACTAGATTAGTAAAAATTCATCTGATTCACTTGAAACTCGTTACTCGGGGGTTTTTTGGCTGGCTGATTCAGAATATTAAGTCGGTTTTCGAAAATACAAAATGGCGGATCCAATATTGAGGTCGGTTATTTAAAAATCAAACTGCCTAATTTGCTGTATTTCTTTGTGTGTATATATGTTTGATTTGTGCTGCTTGATAAATAATTGAACAACGTTTAAAAGATTAGTATGTGACGTGTACTTCATGTTTTGTTTTGCTGAAAATAATTTTTTGGTTTAAACTGTTAAACGATTATTTTAATCTGTTGGATTACTTAACTGTAAATAATAATCTTTTTATCATTGGTGATTTGAAAATACGGATAAAGGTAGGTTACATAATAAATTTAGGACACAATTTTTAAATTACTAACTAACCTGAAAGCTGTTTGCCATATAATATTTATTGTTTATAATTTAATTTAACTTTGATTAATTTAATACAACCGTTATAGTTTCACTAACCTTTCTTGATTTATTTATTAAATTTTCATTTCATAGTTAATTTTGCACATATTACTGAAAAATTTTAAATTAAAAATGATACCGTTTTGAATAATATCCGTGCAAGTCAATTTAATTATTAAATTTTTGTCCTTAAAACTACATAAGATTTTTTAATATTAATTTTACATATTTAGTATGAGAACACGAAAAACTAAGAAGAAAGATAACAAAAATCGTGGTCGTCCATTCAAAAAAATCACACAAAAACATCCGAATAATAAGTTTCAAGTGAATCCCATGAATTTTTACCAAATTGATCTGACATATTGGATCCGCCATTTTGTATTTTTAATAACTGACTTCATATTCGAAATCAGCAACCCCAAAAACCCCCGAGTAACGAGTTTCAAGTGAATCCGATGAATTTTTACAAAACTCGACTACCATATTGGATCCGCCATTTTGTATTTTTAATAACCGACTTCATATTCGAAATCAGCAACCCCAAAAACCCCCGAGTAATGAGTTTCAAGTGAATCCGATGAATTTTTAGAAATTAGTTTAAAATTTCAGCCATATTGGATCAGCCATTTTGAATTTTAAAAAACCAATTGCAGATTCGTAAAAAGCGCCCAAAAATATACAAGAAAACATGGTTCGTACTTAAATCATAATAATCATTCGCGTGGGACTGAGAAAAACTCTAATTTTTCGAAATATAGTCAACTTTGACCTCACTTTTTTAGGTTAAAAATTAATTATTATTATTTCTTATTATTTTTCCCATAATTGGAAGGGATTAAACAACAATCTCCATATGGTTTCATTTGATTAAATGATTTCATTCAAAAGTTCTTTGATTTTGACACACTTTTTCCAAAAATTCCCCATAGTGCGATATTAATAAGTACCAATGATAACCTTTTATTAAAAAAAATAACTGGAGAACAGATTTTTTAAGAAAATGGAATGTGCATTTCGCTACAACTTTTTAAAATTTGAAAATTGCATGAAAATGTTTAAAGTTTAAGTTAAAAATGTTCCATTTTCAATATTCTTTGTTATAAATATACAATAAAAACCAAAATTTTCAATACCGTAATAATATTTGATGATATAAATTATAATAATACTTTTAATTTTCAATTATTATCTAAAATTTTAACTAAAATTCGTTTTTAAATTAATTTCTATTAGAAAATTCAACGAGAATTTTATTTATTGAAGAAATGAATGTTTCTCAAAATTAAAATCTCATATAGAATTGGGTTAAAATGGTATTAAAAATAATTTAAATTGTGTTATAAGTTTTATTATTTATGAAAGCATTCGAATTTCTGGAAAATTTTTTTAATATTTATCAGGGACCGTCACGGAATTAAAACAAAATTAAAAAATACTTTTGTTTTGATTCGGATATGTAAAAGTGTCATTGAACCTAAATTTTGTTGCAAATGTCAAATATATCAGAAGATAATATCGTTTTTACATACGAAATCTGAAGTAGAATTCGAATCGACTTCTGTTTCTATAAGAAAACCGAATTGCAGTATTACAGTATCAGAATCAAAATAGGAAGTAAATTTTGTTTCGTTACAGTATAAGAATCAAAATAGAAAGTGAATTTTGTTTCGTTACAGTATCGGAATCAAAATAGAAAGTAAATTTTGTTTCGTTACAGTATCAGAATTAAAAAGAGAAAGTAAATTTTGTTTCGTTACAGTATCAGAATCAAAATAGGAAGTAAATTTTGTTTCGTTTTGGAATATCGTAACGAAATCAAAATTTGATTTCCGTGACGGTCCCTGGATATTTATGAAAATAATTGAATTATTGCAAAAAAATTTGTAACAGTTGAATGCCTGTGAAATTTTTATTATTTATGAAAATAATTTGATATTTGCTTAGAATTTTATTATTTTTAAAGGTAATTGAAATTTTGATTAAAATTTTAAAAAAATGTTTTTAACATAATGGAATCTGTGTAGGGTCATTTGGGGTAAATGTAAACGATGTTTCACCAAAAACATTAGTTTTTTTTGTTAAAACGTAAAATGGACGGATTTTTTTTGCGTGAACTTGTTACTTTACTTCCCTAGAAAAATTTTATGAAGTACACAAAAATATTGATGCACCTGAATCGCCTAAAACTGACTGTTTACATTTACCCCGAGATTTAAAAAAATTTTTAAGAAACAAGTTATTTCAAGTATACAACTGTTTTAAGGGATGAAAAAACTGAAAAAAAATTCTTCGTACATGTATAGAAAAATCAACCAGTTGACTGATAATGTATCATATAAAATAAACAATCAACCATTACAAAATTAGTAATGTAAAAACTTGAATAACTTCAACAAATTTTAATAGATTTTCATTTAACTTGGTAAAAAGAAGTTTTTAAGGTTGCTGAATAAGAATCTAAAATCGAATTTTTTAATTTCAAAATGGTGGATGCCATATTGCGGTCAAACATAAAATATTTTTAAAAATTGATTAAATAAAAAATTTTTTAAATGGCGGATCCAATATGGCGGATGAACCTAAACATATTTTTAAAAATCGATCAAATTTACCTAAATCTGGCGTACCTGACTTTTATTTAACAATCGTAAATGCACTATGCAATACTATGCAGGTCTATACCTGCAACTAACTAACACGAAGGAGGTACGAAAGAAGACCTAATTTCCTTTTCTATGAAATTTTATATTGCCAAAGTAATGAAATTGTGAAATAGAAGCACATTTACTCAATTTATTATTTTCTTTTAAAATGTATAGTTCAAGTTCTGTTTACATTTACCCCGAGTTGTCGAACTCTCGGGGTAAATGTAAACACTTAATTATTTATTAACTAAATTGACGAAAATCAAAAAACAAAGTCAATTTTTGTCAAAGCATTAATAAAAAAGAATGAAAAATTTTAATTTGATTTTTTAATTTATTTTTATGCAAATGCGAAAGAAAATACTGAAACAGTAAAATTTTGATTTTGAAAATTCAGTCTTTTTTGCATAAAAGATAACTTAGACTATTGCATTGGCAATTGTCAAAATAAAATATTAGCAATACTCAGAACATCTTGTAGGCAGGGACCGACACGGACACGAAAATAAAGTTTGCTTGGTAATTCGTGCCGTGCCCACGTTCTGACAACTTTGTTCGGTAAAACTGGGATGATGTGTCAAAACTGTAAGTTTTAAGGAACAGGACTGTAAAAGCAATTGCATTGAAAAATAATGTAAAAAGAATAAATCTTACGGTACATGTATTATCCCTTCACTTACAGTTCGGTAAAACGCAGGGTAAATGTACACTATACTCAGTTTTATTGAAAGTTCGGTAAAACGTAAGGCACAGTGTTCGGTGAAACTTATATTTATTGTATAGTTCAGTAAAACGTAGGGTAAGTGTTCACTATACTTATTTTTATTGAAAGTTCAGTAAAACGTAAGGTACAATGTTCGGTAAAATTTATATTCATTGAATTACTGAATAGTTCGATAAAACTTGAAGAATAAAAAATAAAAAATAATGTCATTCCAGTAGTTCTATAGTAATACTGCCGTAAATCTTATTTTACCGACTTTAATCATACTACCTAAACCCCCTACAATTATTCACGAACAAATACTTCTTCATTGCACCTGCCTACAGTACATTCTAAACGCATACATTAATACATACATCGCACGCTTTACATTATTGCTTCAGAAAGTTTCAACTGTCCTTATATATGAATCTCAATTTTATTTCACAGCTTGTGAGAAAAATTCAAATTAATAAACAATAGTTGTATAACTTATAATTACTTATAATTATTTATTTTTTAGAATTAGAATATTATATCCGTACCTTCAGATTCAGAAAAAACATTTTTTTTAGTTTCATCAGAATTTGGAACATTTTGGAACATTTCTTCGAATTCATTTTAATTAATTATTATTTATTTTCACTCGAACTATTTCTTTTTCGTTGAAACTGACGTAAAATGATTTTTAAATAATTGAATGTGGCTTTTTCGAAGTAATCTGGAACCTGATAAGGTCCTGATCAGGGCCTGAAGAATGGCTGTGATATGTAAATCCTGATCAGGGCCAAAGCACAAATAGAATTTACTTAAGGCAATTTCTACACGGGTAGTTTGTAAGAAATAAAGATATGACATTAAATTTTAAATATTATTCCTGAAAGCTTGGCAATATTGCCAATTACCCTATTTTGAACAATAATAAATGAATAATAATGAAACTTGATACAAACTTACAGTATGCCAAGTACATTATTTTTATCAAAAACCGAAATTGAGCCTTCCAATTCTATAACTCGCCCGACGCTCGGAGACACGCGCTAATACCAGTCGGGTAGCAGTGATAGACCCATAGGCGCTCACTGCTACCCGACTGGCATTAGCGTGTGTCTCCGAGCGTCGGGCGAGTTATAGAATTGGAAGGCTCAATTACTCTGATTTACCACTTTTAAATAAATTCAAGTGATCCATTACGTCCCGGTCTCCCCTACGTACAATTAAAAAACAGTTTAAAAATATGATGTTATTAACTGAAAAACGAGGCTTCGGAGATGAATTTTAATTTTTATTCCCATTGCCAGTAATTTTTAATTAATTATTTTAAAAATTTCTTTTATTTTATTCAAACTATAAATATAAGTAAAAAATAAATGGTAGATTCTAAGCTTCAATTTGATATTTGTGGACGTCCATATGAAAAGGGCCCATTTTGTCGGCTCTAGTTTTCGAGTTATTTGCAATTTAATACTTTTTTGAGAAAAACCTTAATTTTTTATTTTTTTATTATCAATCTACATGTTTTGACAAGTCAAATAATGAGGTTTTCATTAATTTATCGTTAATTTAAGTTTTTCACTTTATTGGTTCTTTAGAAAAATAAAAGGGCCCATTTTGTCGGTCCTTTGCAAAAATATTCCGTATTTTTGAAATGGAGGGTCAAAAAAATTAAAACCTCTTGATTTGTCATCTTTAAAGTACCTTGAACTCAAAACAATTATTATCTGAATAAGTTCCGAGAAGAAACAGAGATATTAATGTTAGAGTCATTGATTACGTAGTCGTAGATGTAAAAAATGTCGATATTTCGTCAAAATTTCATAATAAAACCTGTTAAAAATTTTTTAATAAGTTTAATTTCTATTCTTTACCTTCAAATGACACAATAAAATTGTTCCCAATCTTTAATCTTGTACAAAAATGGTTTATTAATAAGAAAATCACCTTTTTAGAAAAGAGCCCATTTTGTCGGTTTTTCGTATTTTCAAACAGAAAGGGAGGGGGGTGGTTTTAAAAATTTTAAACCTATTGGTTTTTCATCTTTATGGTGCCCTGGACTGACAACAATTATTATCTGAATAACTTCCCAGAAGAACCAGAGATATCACAATTAATAGGTATCACAATCTTTAATTCCGTTTTTCTCGAAATGAGGTATTTGTCACTATAAACTTTGAAATTCTGTAACTCATCGAATTTTCGACAAAAAAAGTTGTATGACCACTCAAAATTTTCGTAATTTTGCAAGGAATTCGCTCATATAGATAATCCAATAGTGCCAAAATGGGCCCTTTTCATGTGGACGTCGACAAATAATGAATTTTAAAAAATAATAGAATTTTTTAAATGTTTAATTAAATTTGTTTTTAAATTATTGCAATTTTTTATTTCTTAATTATTTAATTGAAGAATTTCCGAATAATCAAATTTTCGGAAAATTAAATTATAAGCAAATGGATTTGAAAATTCTCTAAGAACTTTTTCAATAATAATTGATTATTGTTAAATATTCTTCTTGTCGAAGAATTTTAATGAAATTTTTGAAATTAATTATATTTTTCGAAGAATTTATTTAAAATTGTATTAAAAATAATTGAAATCCTGTGAAAAATTGTATTATTTAGGAAAATAATTAAAGTCACGCATCGAATTCTTATTAGGGGAGAATGGGGAGTTATGAAGCATGGGGAGTTGAGAAGCACGACCATACACTGCAAAAAGGATATCTCACAAGTGTCTCACAATGAGTTGTTTTAAGCGTTTACACCATTGAGATACAAAATCTGTTTTATATTGAGACATTTAATTTCATCTTGTGTCTCATTTTGAAACATTTAAAGTAACTCAATTCGTATAAAACATATAAAACGTTTTCTTACCGTGAGACGGATACTCGAAACACATAACGTGTCTCAAAATGCATTGCTAAATGTGTAAAACACTTGAAACGTCTTAAAATGAGACACCTATCTGTTTTAAATATGTGGACACAAAACATCTACGTGTTTCAAATATGGGGACAAAACGTCTCAAAATGAGACACTTGATTTTGCAGTGTAGATCTCGCATAGTAATTGTTTTGATAGATGTCACTTACTCTGAATATTTTGTCACCTAATATCTTCGTTTTGTAATTGGATTCATTCCGATAGCAGATATTTTGCATATCTTTCAAGACAATGTGTTCAACCTTTCGTTTATAAAGTTTTTTTGAGTGTTCCCTAGTAGCACAGAATGTTCCAGCAACATTGACAACATTGAGGCAAACATTGGTAATATTGAGACAATGTCCTCAATATTGCTGTAATATAACGTGCTACTGGGGCCTTTTTGTAGAATTCTTACAAAATTCGCGAACAAATCAAAAGGATAAGTTCACCCATATAATAACCAGCAATGATTAGGTTCTCGAAATTCAAAAGGATTTATGCAAAATCTCAATAAAGAATATTTACCAAAAAATATAATTTTTAGTGATTTTTAGTAGTGCTTCACAACTCCCCATGATTTTTAAAAACTTGAGAAAGCAGCTTTTTAGCCCAACTGAAAAAAAATTGTCGATTTTATTTTATTTCATGCAAATTCTTCAACCAGTTAGCATATTTGAAGACCCTATAGAGATTCAAGTGGAGAAAATTTGAAAAAAAAATTTCTTTTTGAAGTTACAACTCATAAACAAAGCGTGCTTCATAACTCCCCATTCTCCCCTACATTTTTTTTTAAATAATTGAAAACCTGCCTCTGTAAATCTAAATGTGTGAAAATTCACTTATTTATAAGTGTATATATGCACTTATTGATCGAGAAGACGACTTATAATGGTCAACATCGCGAAGCATGTAACGTAACAAGGTTTTTGTTTTGTCCGTAACTTTTAAAGAACAAGAAATTAATAAATTTGTTTGGATGCTTCTTAAAATATATATTTTTCACCAATATTGCTTATAAGAATAAAATTTTTAGATTTAATTATTTAAAAGTTATGAACATTTTAAAAAAAGACTGTTACGTTACAAAAGTTTCGTTCTTTGCGATGTTGACCATATTAGACCACGGTGGGCTTGAACCAATTTTAACCCAAAAGTTCTTGCACCTCGAGGTTTTTTATTGATATCGTTTCAGTGACATCTCACAATGATTTTAAGGCGTAAACGAAAATAATCGGTGGAGGGAAACTCAAATTATCTAAATTTTAAGAAAAAAATTCTAGGTTATTCAACATAATTCGAATTATGTTGAATTTTTTTCTTAAAATTTAGATAATTTGAGTTTCCCTCCACCGCGATTATTTTCGTTTACGCCTTAAAATCATTGTGAGATATCACTGAAACGATATCAATAAAAAACCGCGAGGTGCAAGAACTTTTTGGTTAAAATTGGTTCAAGCCCACCGTGAGACCTTTTTATACTGTCCCAGTAAAAAAAAAAGTATTCAGAATAGAAAAAAAGTATTGGTGGTGACGTTCAGTGAATGCGTTTTCGCGACATAACCGTATTGGTGGGTTACGGTGAATACATTTTGCTCACCGTGAATACTTTTTGTTTTAAACTCTCGATTTAAAGATTCCTAAGCAAAGTTGAGAATATATATGAAGAGCGTGAGTAACGTGATGTATAAAAATGGCTATTGCGAGAAGGAAATAAGAAATTTTGAGTAAAAACGAAAAATTAAATGTGAAAAAAATGTCAAATGTTGATCGATTAACATATGCTTTACTATGCCTACAATGCATGACAGATTAAAGCAGGGAGCATGACGTTTACCGGCAGAAAGTTATTAGGAAAGGCGGAAAATTTTGAAATTGAAAAGAAATCCAAGTGAACGCAAATAATATTTAGTTATTAATTAATTATAATTAATTATAATTATTAATTATAATTAATGAATAAAAATTCATTAAAAATTCAAAATTTTCCGCCTTTCCTAATAACTTTCTGCCGGTAACGTCATGCTCCCTTTAATCTGTCATGCATTGTAGGCATAGTAAAGCATATGGTAATCGATCAACATTTGACATTTTTTTCACATTTAATTTTTCGTTTTTACTCAAAATTTCTTATTTCCTTCTCGCAATAGCCATTTTTATACATCACGTTACTCACGCTCTTCATATATATTCGCAACTTTGCTTAGGAATCTTTAAATCGAGAGTTTAAAACAAAAAGTATTCACGGTGAGCAAAATGTATTCACCGTAACCCACCAATACGGTTTTGTCGCGAAAACGCATTCACCGAACGTCACCACCAATACTTTTTTTCTATTCTGAATACTTTTTTTTACGCATCGGCATATTCATAGAGCTCGTAAATGGAGCAAATATTTTCAAATAAATTTGTAAAAATTGGAGGTTCTACCTCTAATCATGTACTATAAGATCCTGAAGTTTGAGAATTTGAAAAAATTTTGTGTAAGCTAGAAAATATTTTGAGTGATTTCCAGTAAAAATTACATGTATTTTCTATTTAAAAATTCAGTCCTTGATTAATTTTTTGTGGTGAGACCGAAGATTTGGAAACATCGACAAAATATAATTATAATTTATATAGTACTAATCAATTAATCCTTCTCTAAACTAAATGAAAGGTAGAGAGTAGGTAGTAAGCATGAAGACAGTGGAACAAACAAAGAGAGAGAGAGAGAGAGAGTTTTCCTCTTTCTATCTCTGAACAGTGGCGTCATTCGACTACAAGTTGCGGTATTTCAAGTTTTATATCTTCGAACAAGTTATTCATATAATTATGATCGAACTTCACTTGTAAGTTCGTTTAATCATTAATTGTTCATAAAAATATTTGAAGTCTTGCAAAATTGATATTTGAAAATAAAGAATCTTGTGTTTTGCGTAATTTTATAAATTTTATTCGTAAACAAATTTCCTTTCCGATTTATGAAATATTACTTTTTATTTTTTTAGATTATTATTTATTAAATAATAATAATAAATTTCGAATTTTAGCGCTAAGTTAACAGCGACATCTTTAGTGAGCATTGTAATGTCATTTAAGCGCGCAAGTGCGCACTAGTGGCTAGTGCTTGTAAAAATTAGAAGGATTTAATTTTGAACAAAATTTTTCCGTTTTACTGATTATAATAATAATTAAACAGAATTTTAAAGAATAATAACTTTCTTCAGAAGGCGCCTGGCCTAGGGCCTTATTTATTTTACATCCAAAATTTGTAAATTTTTGTAAGTACAAACTGTATATAATTTTGCCGTTTCCTCAAATGTTTCACGCGACAACGTTCAAAATGAATCTATTTTCTACTATTTTAACAATATTTTGATAAATTCGCCTTTATTTCTAGAGTATTGCTAAGTATTTATTATCTTTACTTACTTATTTTTCAAATCCAGTCTACTTTTAATCTATAGAAATGTCATTTCATGCGTGACTAAATTTTTTGAGGTTATGTTCAATTGTCGAGAATTTTCAAAATTGCGCAAGATTGTTTAATTTTATTTTTATATATTAGAAAGTAATTCATTTTTGTTGATATAATTATGAATCATTGTATAATATGTTCGGTATTATTTGTCTAGTGACGAATAAATGGGTCAAGCTTCTTTTGATTTACGAGCAAAATATATATTTTTAAATAGCAAACGTTTCAATAAACAAAAGTCTCTGTGATAAAAAAATACGTTAGGATAAATATATTTTTTATTTTCAGAGAAAATTGAAAAATGTTTGGTCAATCGAGCTTTGGAACGAGTGCAGCACCAGTTTTTGGTGCAAACACATCGCTCTTTAATACAAAACCAGCTGGTACACAACAGGGGACATTATTTGGCAATACAACAGGTGGTAATGTTTCTGCTTTTGGACAACCAGCAACAACACAATCGTCATTTGGCGCATTTGGCAATACAAATACAAATGCAAATTTATTTGGCGCACAACCGGCAGTGAGTACAAATTTATTTGGCACAACATCAACACTCGCATTTGGCCAGGCCAATAAGCCATCTGGTTTTGGATTTGGAGCAACAACTAATACAACATTATTTGGACAACCGCAACAAACTACACAACAAACAACGCCATTTGGCCAGGCAAATAAACCGGCTGGTTTTGGATTTGGCGCAACACCATCGACAAATCTTTTTGGACAAGCACAACAAACAACTCCATTTGGCCAAACAAACACCGCGGCAAATACGAGTCTATTTGGTAATGCCGGTGGTTTTGGATCAACAACAACAGCCGGCAATATGGTTGGAACTTATATTAAATTCACACCATTCACCGGAACTGATTCAATGATGAAAAATGGAGTGCCACAAACTATTCAGACGAAACATCATTGTATTACTTGTATGAAGGAGTATGAGACAAAATCATTGGAGGAATTGAGATTTGAGGATTATACCGTCGGCAGAAAAGGTGGAGCGCAAGGTATTTCTTTTTAATGTTTTTTTACTAATTTCAAATTGTTTTATTTATTTATTTATCTATCTAACAAAAGAGAGTAGACAGTCATCTATTTCATCATCTATTTTAACTGAAAAACAATTGGAAACAAAATTACAAAATAGTAACTGCTAAATAAAAATTTTATGTTAAAAATCTATTAAAATAATTCTTTATTTCAAATACTGAAAAATTAGTTTATCAAAATATTTTAATTCTTTTTTCTAAAAATTATTACAGGGTTGCCACAGGTCAGGGAATTTAGGGAAAAGTCAGGAATTTTTACTAAAAAGTTTTTTAAATAACTTAAATTTTCAAAAACTATCATAAAATTAATAATAACTATCATAATAATTGTGACTTATAAATTATTTTATGAATAATTTTTACAATTTTCATAAATACTAAATTGATAAAAGAATTTTAGTTAAAAATACTAAAAAAAAATTAGAATTTGGAAAAGTTACAAATGAATACAGAAATTCAATTACTTTTATAAACTTTAATAAAATTCGTTATAAGGATTCAACTATTTATATAAACTTGAATAAGATTCATTGAAAGAATTAAATTATCTTCAAAATTAATAAAATTCATCGCAAAAATTCAATTATTCTTAAAAATAAAAAATATATATTTTCAAAATTTCAATTACATTTATAAATAAAAAAATTCTTCATCTAAATTCAGATATATTTAAAATTTTTAATATCATTTTTGGCAAAATTTTGTAGGAATTCAATTTTAATGAATTAATTCAAAATAATTCCATTATTTTCATAAGTAATAAAATTTCCACAGGAATTCAATTATTTAAAATACAAAATTTCATAAAATTTTTCGAAAAATATAAATTATTTAAAAAATTCTTCACCGAAATTCAATTATTTTTATAAATTTGAATAAAATTCGTTGGAAGAATTAAATTATTTTTAAAATGTAATAAAATTCTTCGCAAAAATCCAATTGTGTTCGAAAATTAAAAAAAAAATTTTTGTTAAAATTCCAAGTAACTTTATATTCTTAAAAATTTTATTAAATTTAGTCAAATTAAATTCATATATTTAAAAATTTATTGATAAAATTCTTTATGAGAATTAAATTTTAACAAAGAACATTCTATTATTTAATAAATTATTTTTTTTTAAATTTAAATAATTGAATTTTTCTAGAATTTTTTAATAAAAATTGATTTAAAAATGAATTAACGGATAATCGATTTATTATTATTTATGAAAGTAATTAATTTAAATTATTACAAAACATAAAGAAGAAAACCTTCATGTTTTTAATAATATTCTTATAAGTTGTTCAATTTAAAAAGGTTTGAATTTAAATGTTTTGAAGAATTTTAATTCCTACAGAAAAAAAATGATTAAATATTTATTTAAAAAAGAAGTTATTGATGTTTTTGAATAATTTTACAATTAATGAAATAAAATTGTTGAATTCTTGTCAGGAATTTCTTTGAAAAATTATTACATTAATAATAATAATCTTCGTATGTATTTTCATTCATTCATTCTGTCCGCAGTTCGAAGTTACTTTTTGTATATTCTTTTGTTTTTTTTTCTTAATTTTTATCATTTACGTAAGAAAAAATAATTTTATTAAAAATTAATTTTGATAATCATATTGTTTTTATAACATTTTTAGTATTTTTTGCAAAATTTCTATTTCTTAAGCACAAGTTTTTATCAAAATTTAAATACTATTTTTTTTAAATAAGAATTGATTAATGAAATAATAGAAAGTTATTATTTAGCATTTAATAATAAAATGGAGAACCAGAACGTGCATGTTAATAATGCAGGCTTCGCACTCTTCTACTAAAAGCTACTATTTGCTACTTTTTTGATTAAAATTGTATTAAACATAATTTCATTTCTGCAATGAGTTTTATTATTTATGAAAGTAATTAAATTATTGCGAGGATTTTATAAAAAAAAGTTGCAAATAATTGATTTAAAAAAAAATTAGATAAACTCTATTTTTAATAATTCAATTCATATGAAATTTTCATTCTTTTAGAAAATAATCGAATATTCGTGTAGAATTTTGTCAAAATTGTTTTTAAATAATTTAATACTTGTTGGAAATTTTTATTATAATAGTAGACACACTAATTATTGAGTTAAGAAATTTTTTTCAAAATAATTGAATTCTTGTGGTGAATATAAATGAAATTTTGTTTTTTATAGAAATAATTGAACTTTTACAATGAATTTTAATAAAATTCCTAAAAAGTAATTTAATTTTCTCGAAGTTTTACTATTTAAGAAAATAATTGAATGTATTGCGAATAAATTTTTAAAAATAAAATTATAATTATACGGTGACTAACTTCTTTTGATTATTTAGAAAAATGTAAATAAAATTCTTTACAGGAAGTAAATTATTTTTAATAGAATCTAAAGAAATTTGAATTAAATAAAAAAATTTCAATTATTTGTTTATAAAAATTCAACTATCTTGAAATAACAGAATTGTTTTTCAAAAAAACTGCGAAAATTCAATTTTATTAAAAAATTTGAAGTGTGTATTTTTTTAAACATTAACTAATATATTTTAATTATGAATCTTCGTACTAAGAAACGCGAATACATTAGAATGTGATTCCTTATAAAATTTAAATATTTATCAATTATTAAATTAAATTACTTTGTAAATTCGATTTTTTAAAAAGTTTTTAATGAAATTTTTTTAATCTCCTTTTTGCACCGAGGCTACTATTTTCTACTTTTTTTGACACCGAGGCTACTTTTTCCTACTTTTTTAAAAATCGTAATGGAGTGCGAAGCTTGATAATGTTAACACTACAATAATCATTATTATGATACAATTAACTAACTTGGTTTTAATTTTTTTAAATTTAATAACGAAATCGGGAAAACCGGGAAATAACAGGGAATTAGCCGAGAATTTTATAGCAAACCGGGAATTTT
The DNA here is from genome assembly GCA_032872475.1 of Leptopilina myrica (nomen nudum). Lineage (NCBI taxonomy): Eukaryota > Metazoa > Arthropoda > Insecta > Hymenoptera > Figitidae > Leptopilina > Leptopilina myrica (nomen nudum). Next base: position 15,132,204 of record CM065467.1, read on the forward strand.
TTCACTAAAATAAACTTTGTAATAGTTTAAAATATTTATTTTTTTTTAATTCCGAAAAATAAGATTGTTAACATTTTTTAATTCTAAATATCACAAATAATTCAAATTTTGAATTTTTAAAAATTTTACTTTAACCTTCGGAGGTTAAATTATTTAGTTTGATTAGATGAGCTGTTTAAAATTGGTCGAGCATTGAAAAATGGTCTAAAAAAGTTGTGTGTTCTCTGAGGATTAAAATAATTACCGTTTAATAAAGGATTAAGCAACTTGAACATATTATATTGAGAAAGCTAAATATTGATGGAATTAACAACTTGTTTATATTTTTAAAAAACTCAATTATTTTTAAAAGATTTTATCAAATTTTGAATTATTTTTCAAATGTTTTACTAAATTTAAATTATTTTTAAAAAGATTTTACCAAATTTTATTTTTTTGGACATTTTATAATATTGTATTTAAAAGCAAAACTTTTTATATTTCAAAACATTGTTTAAAAATATTTTGAAAAAGTTAATTTTACGAATTTACTTATTTAAATTCAATATCTTTAAAAAGAAAAATGGACGGTTAAAAAAAATTGAATTTTTTCTATTTAAATAATTGAATTTTCGAAGAAATTGCAAAAAGTTATTACAAATGCATATATATAATTGATTAAGAGTTGAAGTTTAGTTAAAAATTGTAGAAAATAATTGAATGTTTGGAAGGGTTGTAGTTTTAATTTTTTGAAATTCTTAAATTTCAAAAGTTGAAATGTTTTTTTTAAATTTTATTTCATATGAATAAAGAAATAAGAAGTATTTTAATATTTATTTAGCAAAATTATATAAGTTTTTATTAATTGCAATTTTTGTGACAACACTGAATGAAATGAACGACTTTTTCGACTTTTCTTGCACATTAAAGTCGATTCAAGGCCTGTAAGTTTAAGATGAAAAATATCGATAAAGTTCCAATTTTTTAAAATTGAATTAATTTAACAGCTCAAACAACGGGACTTTTCGGTGCAGCTGCACAGACATCACCATTTGGAAACACAAATCCAGTAGCAAGTACATCGTCATCGACTTTCGGTGGTATCGGCGGTGGTTTTGGTGCAACGAGTCAATCGGGTGGAACAAATCTTTTCAATAAGCCAATCACCGGTTTTGGAGCACCAGCAACGACAACAAGTGCATTCGCCTTTAATGCAGCACCATCGACAAATCTCTTCAACACGAATGCACAGGCGAAACCATTTGGCGCTGCAGCGCCGGCAACATTGTTCTCCACAGCAACAACAGCTCCAACGGCCACTGGTTTTGGAACAACACAAACAACCGGCTTTGGAACATTTGGCGCAGCACAACCAAATCAAAGTATCGGTCTCTTTAATCAAAATAAATCTGCTTTCACAATGCCAGCGTCAACAGCAAGCACCGGTTTTGGTGGTTTCGGACAACCGACAACAACAAACACTGGTACAAGTTTATTTGGCGCAAAACCAGCAGGAACAACTGGTTTCGGTGCAACGCCAGCCTTTGGCGCAACAACAGCGCCCGCATTCGGACAAACACTCGGTTTTGGAAACCAGCCGAATACAAATACAACACTTTTCAATAATTCCTTCAAACCTGCGGGACAAACAACGGGCTTTAGTTTCGGTAATACAGGAACAACGAACGCACTCGGTGCAACAAATACCCTGAATTTAGGAGGTGGAACATCTTTATTCAATCAACAGAAACCGGGTGGTTTATTTGGAACAACAGGAACAACCGGTTTTAATAATACCGGTGCTTTTGGTGCTTCGACCGGTTTTGGTTCCGGCACATCGACAATGGGACAATTTGGCACCGGTCTATTAGGTCTCGGTACAAATCAAAATCCCCCAACGAATGGCTCAGTACCTGTACATCAGCAAATTTTGGCACTAGTTTCAGCGCCATTTGGCGATTCGCCACTGTTGAAGAATCTTCTACCAGCTTCGGGTAAAACCGAAGAACTCATCAAACCACCAAATCAATTGAATCGAACACTAAATAGTCCACAGTATAAAGTCACCGCCACGAATAGTTCACCGAAAATAAAAGCAAAAGTCGTCACTGCTGGACATTTATCGAAAAAATCCCTATTTGAAGGACTCGAGGAGGAGGATCCGTCGTTACTGGAGGCTTTTCAACCCCGACCGAACGCAAAACGTTTAGTACTGAGACCAAAATCAACAATTGTCACACAAGTTGAGGAGAATAGTTTGAATGGCACCGCGGAGAATTTACCAAGTCCGAGAAATGGCGATAGTCCACAGGTCGAACTTCCGAATAAGGAGAATGAAAATCAAAGCGGTGGGAATCGTCGATTGTCGTCTGATCGACGTTCATCGACTTCTTGGCTAAAGTCAACGATTCCAAGAAAGAAGACAGAGGATAATGATTTAGATGTTCCGCAGTCGCCATTCCGGGGGACTGACATTCAGGAAGAGACGCTCGACAATACGGTTGTTGAATTAAGATCCAGTTCGCAGAATAAACAGTTCGTTTCTCTCTTTATGAAAAATTCGCCCCTTAACGTTTCTCTACAGGAAAAGAGTATTGAGTCAGTGGAACGTGATTCAGAATCCGAACGCGAATTGGATGACACTCCCATCACGGGTCAACAAACGGAGATTAGTCGACTATGTCAAGTGAAGTTACAACGTGTCGGCTATTATACAATTCCACCTTTGGACAAACTAGACGATTATGTCTGTGGTGAAACGTGTATTGTGCCAAATTTCACTGTAGGACGCAAGGGCTACGGGAATGTCTACTTTCCCGAGTCGTTTGACATTTTCGGTCTCAATCTCGACGAGATTGTTCACTTTCGACACAAGGAGGTGATTATCTATCCGGATGATGAGAAAAAGCCGGCTATTGGACAGGATTTAAATCGAAAGGCCCAGGTGACTTTGGATCGGGTTTGGCCGCACGATAAAACGCGTCATGAGCCAATTACAGATCCACATCGTCTACAGGAGATGAATTATGAGGGGAAATTGAGGAGGGTTTCCGCGAAGCACGACACACGATTTTTGGAATATAGACCTGAGACCGGAAGTTGGGTTTTCAAGGTGGATCACTTTTCCAAGTACGGTCTGAGCGATTCGGACGATGATGATGAAGAGGTGCAGAATTCGGAGGCTAAGAAATTGAAGATGAAACCAAGGAGAAAATCACAGGAGAAAAGTGAGAGTTTAACGGAGGAGGATTTGACGAAGAAGGATTTATTGAATCATACAAATGGTTTAAGGGGTGATTATTTTCCGATGGAATTTTATCAGGGGAAGGAGACGTGTCGATTTGAGAAGACGCAATCGGCTTTGAGTCCAACTTCGATGTACGCTAGGATTATTGGAACGGATAGTCATAAATTGCAGTTGATGAAGGCGGATTTATTCGAGACGAATGATGAGATGTTTGATGAGGGGGAAAATCGGGAGAAGTTGACCATTGATTATCATGCGACAGTGATGGAGCAAATACCGGTGTTGAGATCGAATTTGGCACTTCAGGGTTCATTCGCTATGGAGACGATTGAGGATAATTTGAAGGATGTGAAGAAGCAGGTGGAGGAGATACCGGTGGCGAAGCCGATTTTTAGTAAGGTTCTACCGCTGCCTGTGGTCAGGCCGAAGACTGTGATTTTGAAGTCGAGAACGGAGGTGGTGCCACTGAAGGACTCGGTGATTGATCGATTACATGCGGGTTGTATTGCGGATCAAGGAATTGTTTTCGGGAGGAAGTTTAAGGCGAGCTGGGGTCCGGGTCTGACGTTAATTTCGCTGAGTACACAGGAGCAGGCTTCGAAAGTTCCTTTGAGGAATTGTGTGAGTCAGTTGGGTTCGTACCTGTCTGGGCGTTTTATGTACGACATGACGTCGACGAGCATTGTGCAGAGGTTGCAAATTCTGGGCGGCACTGGAGCGGAACCGAGTTATTTACTTTCGTTCAAGGACAGCATTCAGGGACATTTGAGAGTGCAACTGGAGCATTGCATTATGGGTCAAGAGGGCGATTGTCCGGCGATTGGAGCGGCGACGGGAACGTCGGGTGTGTCGGCCCTGCAAGCACACTGCAAGCTGTCGCAGGAATTTGCTAATCAGATTGATGGGACTTTGGAATGTCAGGTGGAAATGGACAAAATGGCGAAATATGCCAGTGATGTTTGGCGATTGTGCGTCGCTCTTTGGGGATATCTGCCGGATATTGATTCCAAATATGATGACAAGGAGGGGCATAAGAGTGTGATGGTGCGGAAGGAGGCTTTCAGTGAGTGGTTGCAGTCGGTGGTGGAGAAGCCGGTGAAAGCGAGACTGAATGATATTGTCTCAGAGGATAATATAATGTTCGAACTGCTCTCGGCGAATAAATTGGAAGATGCTTGTTTCCTGGCTAGAAAAGTGGTGGGAGATCATTGTCTGGCTTTGTTGATGTCACAATTGGGTGGCACGACGGCAGTGAGGGAATTGATAAGACAACAACTGGCTTTGTGGCAAGAGACCGACGTTGATGGTGATTTGTCAATTTATCGACTGAAATTGTTCATGCTGATTGCGGGCGAGCCGTTGATTTGCAGTAAACAGGGGACGATCAACGTTTGTGAGAATCTAGACTGGAAGAGAGCGTTGGCACTTCATTTGTGGTATCTCTCGCAACCGACCGCTTCAATAACTGACGCTTTGGAGCTCTATGAGAATGCTTTTAATACGAAACCGTCGGAAGTTTATGCCGCAGAGCCACGACCGGATTATTCTCTAGACGACTATGAAATGGAACTAAAAAGTGGTAAAACAATATACGATTTGTGCTTTCATTTGATGAAACTTTATTGTACTGGTAATCATCCATTGGAGGAGGTGTTGAATCCATTGACACATACGGCAGATCCATTGGATTATCGACTTTGTTGGTTAATGCAACAAATGTTGGTTGGCTTGGGTTACACGCATTTATCGGACTACGTGACGGCGCTCACTCATGCTAATTTTGCTGCGCAATTGGAAACTTATGATTTGTGGCATTGGGCTATTTTTGTCGTCTTGCATTTACAAGATTCAGGAAGGAGGAAGAGTGCTGTTTTGGATTTATTGGCGAGACACGTTGAATTGGACGAGAATGAGGATTATGTTAAACGAGAGAATTTCTTGTCCGAGGAACTTGGAATACCTTCTATCTGGATCAATCAGGCTAAAGCGGTCAAGGCTTGCGCTTTAAAACGGTATTTATTTTTTTATTTTTTTATATATTTACATTTAAAAAATATTTGAATTCAATAATTTCGAGAGGAATTTTTTGCAAAACATTGAACGAAAAGTTAATGGAAATTTTAATTCTAATCAGCAAACGATCGTTTATTATATTAGCCAACTCTCCCCTCTCGGGAATTAGCAAAAATATTTTTTATTTTTGTATATTTTCACTTCTTATAAAAAGTACCAGAGTTTTTTGTGCTAGCACAATTTTGTTTTTCCTTTGTTGATATATTTTTATTTAATATATTTTAATTGACAAGTATTGATATATATTATTTTTATTTAACGTTAAAATAAATTAAAAACTAAATTATTTGCGGAATTTCTAAATTGTTGACTTAACAATTTTTTGTCAAAGTGTTTTTTGTGCTGGCACAAATTTTTTGAGTTTTATGAAAAAATATAGGTAAGTGTAACAAAATTCGACAATTTTCATTTTTTATTCCCGTGAAGAAGATTTATTAAAAAGTATTTATTCCTTTCTTTCTTCATTTTATTTATTTAGTTTATTTTACCCCTTTGTTTAAAAAGACAAATAATAATGCATTTGAAAACACTTTTTATTGATTTATTTTTAAAATAATATTGTTTATATTGACTTATCTTTTTCTTAGAAAAATTCAACATTTATACTTAGTGATTTTCCATACTTTATAAAAAATGGTAATCTTTTTTTTCAGTATTTATTTGCTGTATGCAGAATTAATATTCTAGTTTCTCATTTTTTTCTGTATAAATATGTTTAGGTAAAATAATTGAGAGAAAAATTATTACTCTAATTTTTACTAATTTATTTAGTAATTGAAAATTATTAGTTGAATTAATTAATTTTTTTTGCAGATATGGAGAAGCTGCTTGGTATTTAACTCAAGCTGAGCAATGGAATAAAGCACATGAAATTATAATTGAACATCTTGCAGCCGATGCAATTATAAATGGTAAATTTTTTTTTCATTTGATCTAAAAATTTAAAAAAAATAATTTTAAATCATAATCTTGTATCTATTATTTAATAATAAATTACTAAGTACGTAATTAATTAATTTAGGGATATAATTAAAAGTTTTTTCGCCTGTAAATAAAAGTTCGTATTCTTTATAGAAAAACTTTTTTTTTATTTTTTAGTTTTTACACTGTACATTTGTCTTTATATCTAAATTTAAATCTTTTTTTAAAAAATTGATGTAATTATTTTCTTCTTTTTGCAGAAAATTATGACTATCTTAAATCACTTTTGACACCCTTGATTCAAGAGGAATGTAATAATATTATTAGCGGTTGGGCACATCAAGGTCAACTTTTATGGGACTACATTGAAGTTACTAATGAGATAAACATTCTTTTGCAAACACCAGATTGTAACGAAATTGGTTATAAACTGGAACTTCTTCAGCCGCAGTTGACTTCTTTGTGTGCAAAAATTAGCTTATTTCCATGTCCCACCGCAAAACACAGGTGTGCAAACATTTATTTTTCATTTTAAAAACCATTTCGATATAGTTTATATATTTATGAATTTACTTTAAATTTTATTATTTTAACTTTTTTTTATTTTAACTTTGTTTATTACTTTTATTTTATTTACAACTCTAGCTTTTTTATTTTCAGTTTTTTTTATTAAAATTTTTTATTACTATTATTTTGTATTAATCTTCTTTTTTCAAATTTAATGAAATAATTTTTCGTTCCACAGACTGTGCCAAGCAGAGATAGCGAAAAGAACTCTTCAATTGGCCAGAAGTTTATTGATGTTACAATCAAACGATAGTAAATTAACAGGAAAAGTTTTGGTACATTTAATTTCACAACTACCATTACCAGAAGATTATACACAGCAGGAGCTTCGACCAATTATAAATATTTACGCCGCCGAAGTAGTACACTAGACCAAAAGAAAAAAAAACAAAAACTGAACGACAAAATATATTCCTTTTTTAAAAATTATATAAAAATTTAAGAATTTCAGTTTATGACGAATTATTTCCGAATAGCATTAATAATGCTAGTAAGTCGTCTATTATAATTTATTTTTAACAATTTCAAAAAAAAGATAGGAAAAGAAAGAGAAAAAACAATGATCAATTTAAAAATATGAAGACAAAACAAAAAGGTAGAATAAGTAGATATTTGATTTCCTTTGAAACTGATTAAAAAAAAGAATTGTTTCTAAAGACGAGAATACAAGAAAAAGAAAAAAGCTAGGCAATTTTTCTGATTCAGTATTTTGTATTAAAAAGGAGAAAAAAACAACAAAAAAGTATCTTACATATTAAAATATTGTTTACTTTAAATCTAGATTAATCATAATTTGAATCTTTAATTAAGTTGTGTAATAATTAGAATTTTTAATAAGTTATGTAATGATCCTAAGTATGGTTTTAATATCGTACAATTATTTGTTGACGATCTTCGAATCACTTTGTTAGACTTCATCTCTTTTTTTATATTTTTATATAGGAAAAAATCGTGTAAAAGGTTGGGGGAGATAAATATACAGAAGAAATATCCATCAGTTCTAGGGAAAGTTCTTTTTGACAGTTGTAATATTATCATTAAATTTTTTCCCGTTTTTTTTTGTTAGAAAATAAAATCACATTATTTTGTACGATTTGAATTTTAAAACTGTACATTTAGATATTTTCGATGTATATTGTATAATTATGGATTTGTTTCCAGATTTTTTGTTCTAAAAATGTAAGAAGAAAAAATCAATTTTTGAACGAGCAAAAAACATTCTAAATAAAGGCAATTATTACAGTAATGATTGTTTTTTTTAATTTTCCGAAATTTTCTCTTTTTCTTTTTGTAATTTCATTTTATTTGATAAATTATTTTAAATGTTCGCGCTGAAAATATCGAAATTCCCTATATATCTAGTGGTAACTGAACTTTTGTCGTCAATATATAATTGGCAAGCCTGTTATAATTGGTTTTAGTGGTGTAAGTGTGTTTATGTGCGCCTCGTTCGTCGTCTGCAATATTCTGCATCAAATGCATTTTAAAGGGCAAGTGACAGCTCTCGTTGTTGACAGTCGCGAGAAAAACCTTGCTCCTGATTCGCGAAAATCACTTGAATTATTGGTTTTTTTTCTCCATTATTAACATAGTGATGAGGCTCTTATTCATTCAAGTAAAACTATTGTGTTAAATCAGAGTGTGTAAAATAGAAAAAAAAATAAAAATAAAAGGGGGGAAAAAATGTGAAAGTGAGGAGTGGTGCAAACGGGAAAAAAACAGTCCCGGGGATTCAACAAACAACGAGGATAATCCTATATACAGCGAATGAAAGCAACGCAATAGTAAAATGAAATGAAAGCAGACTATTCATTTTTCTTTCATTTTGTTTGAGAAAATTGATCCTTCGAATCGGACCATTCAAGTGACGATTCCATATTGATCAATTTTTCTCCCAATGACCATCAGTCATCATTGCGGGGGAAAATTGCAGAAAATTGTGTTTAAAGTAAGTGTGTTAAAGTGAAAAAATGTTTTTTTAAAAAAGTGAATCGGCCTAGCTTGTCCTTTTTTACCCAGGTGTCATTTTTTTGGTTTTTTGGATTTTATGTACTTCTTTTATATCTTATATTTCTTATTGTCCATTATGATGTCGACTTCAATTTATCTCAAGTCTCCTTTCAAAGAACTTCCATTGTTTCACTTCCTGGTGATCTTTTATGGTTTTCTGTTTTTCTCACAGCCTCCGCAAAATGAATAAACGCTATATTGCTTTTTTTATTTCTAAACAATAAATTGCCTTGTGTTTTTTTTCTAAATGCAACATTTTTCTAAATGCAATTCTTTTTTTCATTAAAAGCTTTACAAAGGTTTAGAATAAATCTTTATTGGGATTTATGCATATTTTGCGTAAAATAGATTCGTTTTTTTCGAATTGCAAACAGTCTTTGATTAATTACTTTTTTAAACTCTTTTTTCTTAAAGTGATTAGTGACTTGACAGAAACTTTTTATATCATGCATCATTCGGGATTCTCTCATGCATGTGAAAATCAATCCTCTTAGATTACTATATTCTTGATTCTGTAATTGAGTCGCAGGATTTTTAAATTTTAGAGTTACAAATTGTTCCTAAGTATTTGGAACTAAGGAAAAAATTTTCCGAAATGGGGAAAATTTACCAATTAATTATTTAGAAATTAGTTTATAATGTTAATAAATTGAAAATAATTAACATTGTTATTCTTTTTCTGACTCTGTTTTATTATTTTCAATTGCTAGCATTTTCATTACAGTTTTGTTGCCACAATATTGATTCTTTGTGTCATTAATTTCTTTTTCTCTACATTCCAGTCGAAAGTAAATTGAAAAGATATTTAAATTGTGGATATTATTGATCTAAAAGTTTCCGGGGGGAGGTGGGTTCTTCATGAATTTATATCAAGTTTTATGGTTGGAAAACATTTTGTGGAGTATATAACAAATCAGCTGATCAAACAAGAGCGTTTGGTGAATTAGATTTACCTCCAAGTTCCAAAGTTGCAATTAAATCTTCATCCATATATAGAACTCGAAACTGAATTTACTAAAATCAATGTTTATTTCTAACTTCCGTGGAAGGACGTGCAAGTGCCAACTTTTACATATTATGGTATTTTTAAAAAGAAATAATCAAAAAAACTTTTTTGATAATTAAAGTGAATTTATTTTTTTTAGTGACTCGGTGTATTAGCGGAAATGTATTTTTTTAAAGTGCAGTAAAAATAGTGAAAAGAAAAAGAAAAAGAGGATATATACGAAATAAACAGCAGAAAACAGGAATCAAGAATTATAATTCGGCATGATCTGTGGTGGAATTAAAAGTTGGTCAGAAACATTGGGCGGGGAGGTATGGAAGCTGAAGCTGGTCGTTTGGCTCACCAGGGGTTGCAGCTTACTCTGTCATCCCCGGGAATCCCTGGACTTGAAGTCGTGAGGGCTTTGCACCAGGTATTAAAAAAAAGGAATTTTACATTTTTATTATACGAAACTTAATCTACTTTCACTTTTAAGAAAATCACGTCTTTCGAAATTCTCTATTGACTTTAAAGAGTTTAAACTGTTGAAACACAAAAAGCAATGAATTTGGATAAATTTCTCGAAATTAAATTTTTTTTGTATTAATAATCAATAAAAATACATAAAACAATTTCAAGATATTCTCAAATTGATTTTCAATTGGAAATTTTTATTCTCTCCACGAAGAATTTCTTTTTGTCTTTTTATACGATTTTTACATACTCGGAAAATTTCTTTCATTTCTCACTTATAAGAGGAAATCTTGTGTTTCCAGATTTAAAATTGCGAAGCTTTTGACCTCGATATAAGCCTATTTTTGGTCTGACGGCAACTTAAAGCGAAAGTGACATTAAAGTTTAGGTCAAAAATTGCTCTGGAGAAAAAGAAAATTTATTTTTTTTGTCACATCAATAGAATCCAAAAAGAAAAAGAAAACATTTAAAAGAATTGAACAAAAATTAATATTAATTGAAAATAAAAAAATCGTGAGAATTTCGTTTAGTAGAAACAAAAAGAAAACGTAATCGTTGTTTGTCTATTAGCTATAGCTATATATATATTGTCTATAATAAAGAGATTCTACGAAAAGAATTATAAAACAATAATTTACACTGACATTAAATGTTGTCGCTTCAAGCGTCGAGTTAACGACACTCGTTGTCGATTATTAAATGTTTATTGCTTGATTTCACTATTAGTGAACCGTTAAATTAACTGTTAATTGTCCCCTCTCCGTGAAAAATTGAAAAAGAAGAAGACATGAATTCGTTTTATTGTAAAAACAATAAAATAATTATCAAGTTTTTGCCAATTTTGTTCTTTCCTTTTTTTAACAACTCTAAATCACTTTATTCTCTCTAAAGAGTCGTAAAAATCTTTTCTTATTCCGAAAGACAACGACGAGTAACGAATCCGAAAGTACTCGATAAAAAAAGAAATCTGAGCAAAAAATTTAGACCAAATTTTTTTATATTTATTCAAAAAAAAATGTCGAAAAATGGTTATTTTTCTGAAAAATGTTTTTCTAAATTCTTGGTTTAGAAAAATTTTCCCATTGAGGACAAAAATTTTTTTATTTTTTTTTTTTTGCAGACAGTAATATCTCTACGCTCGGCATTGGATTCATCTCGAGAGGAATTGCGTCGACTAAAAGAAGATTTTGGTGAATTTTCTGCTGAGAATTACGCGAACGTGGTGGAAAGACTCGCATTAGAAAATCACATATTGCGACGAAAAATACTGAGTAGGAGCAATTTTTCCAGTGATGCTGCAACCAATTCTCCATCTCCTGCTGTAATGATCAAACAGTGAGTTTCTTCAAATATACACGTGTGGATAAATATTTTTCCCAAACATTTCCGTTTATCGACAAAAAACGAAAAGATACAAAATAGTTCCGAAATTCGTTCGCGATTTTTATTTTTATATACGTCGAGAAATTTTTTATCGTCATTTTTGTTTTCCAACGAAAGATTAATTCTTTATTTGGAATTTCTATATTTGCATCTTTTTCTTCTCTATCTTTAACCTTCATTTTGTTAAATTTTATTTTTAGAAAATTCGCCTTCTGATAAATAATAAAAATAGTTGCAAAGAAAAAAAAAATATTGACATTCAATAATTCTATAATTTTTTCTCTTTTTAGTTATCTCTCGCCCTTATCGGGGTATTTTTTTAATCAGTTTTATAAGTTTTGAACGTTCAAAAGAAGGAGATTTGTTTTCATGACTGACTGCGATAAAATAACTTAAACTTTGTTGTTAATATTTTTAATATCGACGCAAAATTATTGTAATCAAACTTTTATTTATTGATATTTCCTTCATTTGAACACTCAGAACTTTAGGATCATCAATAAGTTGGATACAATCAAGAGGGGAAAAAATGTAAATTTTAAAAATATTCACAACTAAAAATTTGATTGGATAGAAATGTATTTTTCGAAGGAACATCATTATTGAAATCTTCTAAATATTATTAAAAAATAAAAGGTTTATTGTATTTGTAATTAGAGAAAAATTATTGCTTAATGCATTGCTAAGGTGTACGCCACTGTTTGGCGTTAAAAACCGGAAGTGATGTCGAGCGGAGTCGCGCCTTTAATGGCATAGAAGCTGTTGCTTTTTTCAAATATTCTAACCAAGTGTTGCATGCAGAAAGAAAGTATACTTTTTTTTTAATATACATATATATGCGAGTTTTCTGAGAAAAGAGGCATTTTACCGTTTGCCGCGTGAAGTCACGCGACCTGAACTAATTTGCCGATTTTTATTCACCTTTGATTGTTATAATAATTTTGTTCCTTAATTTCATCTAATTTAGAACATCAAAATGAAAATATTTGTTATATATACTTCTACTTTCAATTTTTTTTCTCCTTCAAATTTTAATTCTCTTTTTTTCAATAGAAAGTTTCGCCATCAAGATAGAATCCGTTAATTAATTTTTCTTTCGACTAATTGAATTTAAAGAGCTAGTTATTGATAATTTTATGTAATTATTTCATAGTTTTATTATTTTGCACACTATTATTATTATTTTATTATTATTACTACTACTACGATTATTATTATTATTAATTAATATTTATTAGACTTTATTTTATTCATTTCGAATTTAATTTATTTATAGTAGGTAAACAAAAGATAATACATTTTTATATAAAATTCCAAGTGCAGAATATTTAAATATGTTGTTCCTTGGCTTATTCTCGATTTTATGTAATTCATTTGTTTTTCTTATTCTTCTATTAAAATGACTCTTTTCGTCATAAAACTTGATTGTATCCAACTGGTGTCAATTACATAGTGCGAAAACGTAATTAATAGCGTATTTTTCTGCGTTGTGGGAATAATTGTATCAATTTATTTTTTACTCATAGTTTATAAAAAAAGAAAATAATTGTTCAGTCCAACAGAGCCAGGGACGTCGACAATCATGGACAATAATGAGGATGAAACTGTCGTCGATGGACCAAAAGAGGAGACATCACAGGAAAATCCAATCGATGAACCACAAGTGTCTCCATCAATTCCAAAAGTCATCAAGGAATCCTGCGGTGACAATGATGATGATAATGATGATGATGATGATGATGATGATGACAACGCAGTGGAAAATGATAAATCTCCAGATGAGAAAATTGACGAAAATTTTACCGCAACTGAACATTTAGACGTTCCCGACAAGGAATTGGAGGATTTAAGTTTAAAGTCAGCGTCGGACGGTGATAATTCCGTGTTCACTGATAATCCCGAAAATCAACAGATTGAAGTTAAACCAAATGAATCGGAAAATGAATCGGAGGAATTGGATGATATTGAATTAATATTTACGACTGATGAGACGGCGTGTAGAGAAGTTGAATTACAGGAGGATTTAGTTTCAATTACTGAGAATGAGCCGTGGCAACAAAATTCAGGACAGCCAGTATTATTGAAATATACAAAATCGGCGGAGGGTGAATCATTGGTTTGTAATGGTGATAAGACAAGTTCGGTTGAAGAGGCCATGTCGTCACAAAGTTCAAGTATCGATCGTGAAGAGAGTGTTGATCGTTTTGATGAGAGTTCAAGTACAAGATTGAATAAAATTTGGTCACAATGCTCGGTGCTTGTTGAGACTGATATCAGTAAATGTGGTGTACTCGAGGAAACTGATTTACCCTCGAGGCATGGAGTTAGACGAAATACACTTGCTGCACCGCCGACGGCCTATCGGTGAGTTGAAAAAAGAAATTTTTAACAAATAATTCTTCTGGCTTATCAAATACTTTTATTTTATTTAATATAAATTAATAATAATAATATTTCATAAAATTTAAAATAGAAATTCAATTGTTTTCTGGGATAATAATTAACAAGATTCAATTATTTATTTAAATTTTAATCAATTATTTTCAAAAAGTAATCAAATGAATTCAATTACATATTTTTAAAAATTTTATTAAAATTCTTTGAGACAATTCAATTATTTTCAAAAATTTAGTTATAGTTAAAATTGAATTCGGAAGATTTCAATTATTATTTTTAATAGATAATAAAATTTCAATGAAGAATTTAATTATTTTCAGAAATTTTGATAAAATTCTTCTCAAGAATTCAATATTATTGTCACTGCGTTAATTTAAAAATTCAAAACATTGAAATATAATAATTATAAACTAGCACAGAATAAAACGATTATTAATTATAGATTTTTTCATTTTCTTTTTTTATTATTTGTTTTCTAATTTAAAAATTTCTTTATATGTAATTTTATTTTCCAAAGTAATTAAAACAAATTCTAGGGTATTTTTTTATCACTTCAATATATTAAAGTTTAAATTCAGTGAAAACTTTTGTTTTCAAACTTTATGAAGAGTTGTGTATAACACACACGAGAAGTTGATCAAGAACTTTTTCCCAACTAAAATTTCCCATGCTTCATAAAATAATGTATTAAAAGTTTTCTTAAAGTTTTATTTGTGTAATGAAAGTATTTTTTCTAATTTGAAGTATTAATCTGCGATTTATTCTACAATTTCTGGTATCAACAATTTTGTTTAAGAAGATAAATCTTTAAATTATTTTTTATTTTTAAAAAGAAGTTTAATCTTGAAATTTGCTTTTTTTAGTTTTCCTTATTTATAAATAAACTTTTAATGTTTGGAAAAGAAAAGTGTAAAAATAAAAAATATTATTTGATTTGTTTTAGGCCAATTATTCATAGGGAAGCGCTTGCAACGGGTCGTAGGAAAAGTTCAGCTCCTTTAAGACCGGTGATGGATCGAAATTGTGGCGCAAGACGTGAGTCAGGAGCGCAAACTGATATTTCAGCGCTTCCGGCACAATGGAGATCGGAGAGTTATCTTGCGCATAAAGTGGCACATACTTTTACAACTTTGCCGAGTAAATTTGCACTTCCGGCGGGTATGCCCGGAAGACTGCGAGTTAATGACAAAACTCGAGAAGCAAGGAGAGTCATGCTCTCGGACATCAGCTTCACCAGCATGGTTCCGGAATTGTCAAGAAGCGCCGATCATCTCTGTCATGATCCTCACGTTCAGGTAAATTATCCCTCAAACAATTGTTTTTACATCTTCGAAGGAGGAAAATATAAAGTTCAAAGAGTCCGATTATTTTTCGTTTCTTTTGTTTAATAATTTTTATAATTTTCATCTGTCTCTTAATCATTCATTTTTTTAGTGAATTAATTTTCTACTTTTAATAAATCTCGAGTTATCGAATTTTTGATATTTAAAATTCTTGAGGAAAATTTTAGATGTTTAGAATGAGTAGAATTTTAGAATATTTTTATTAGTTGAAAGAAATTAATTTTAGAAAAAGATGAATAACTTTTTTCTTAAGATAATAAATAAGTGGGTGTTTCTTTTTGTAAATAATTTATGAAATTTGAGATGAAACATTATATGGGAGTAAAATTATATTTTATTGTATAATTAAGTGAAATAACAAAGGAAATTATATTTTGTATATTTATAAAAGTTGTGCGGGCGATTGCAGTAACGCTCGGCCGCCTACAAAACTCCCCTTTCCGCATATTCTACGATTATAAGCAAGCAAAAAAAAAGCATCACGACAGAACACCAGCGTTACGTATACTACAGTTACCGTAATAGCAAAACCGGCTTTTTATTCAATCTCTAGATGGTTACTATAACATTGGTACAGTGTATATATATATAATATAGTGCGCGGAAACGCGTAATGGAGTACGGCGAAGGTCAAACACATCTAATACAAATGAAATTCAAAATGTAATTCACTCCCCCTTGAAGTTACAAATCATGAGAAAATAGAAAACAAAATTATTTTATTATTTATTATTTTTTATAAAGTTTACTTTACTATTGTTTTTATAAATATGTTCATTCTGATAAAGGAGAGAAAATACAATTTATTTCATCCATGTTAAAAAAATTCTGGAAAAATTGAATTATTTTTTTCTAATTTAAATTATATTCGATTATTAAATATTTAATTACAATTATTAATAAAGATGAATATTTTAAAAAACTTGCGAGAAATTCTTTATAAAAATCAATTACTTTCAAAATTGTCAATTAAAATTATTTTAAAAACACTTCATTATTTTTAAAAAGTTTAAAGAATTTCTACAAAATAATAAAATTATTCGCAGGAGTTCAATTATTAACAAAAATTTTAATAAAAATCTTCTCAAGAATTTAAATAAATTGTTTTCATAAATAATAAAATTCTTCACAGGAATTTAATTTCAATACAATTTAAATGAAATTTCTCATAAAAATTCCATTATTTTTATAAATTTTGTGAAAAGATTCAATAATAACAATTTTTAATTAAATTTCTTGAAAGAATTTTTATTTTCTGTCGAAGAATTAAATTATTTTCAAAGTAAGAAAATTCTTCACAGGAATTTAATTATATGAAATGCAACTTTAATAAAATATTTGCAAATAATTCAATTATTTTTCCAAATGTTTATAATTATTAAATAAGTCAAATTAATGAAAACGAAAACATTCGGACAAAGTAACAAATTTTATTTACTCCAACGTTTCGAAATCAAATCGATTTCCTCTTCAGGGAAATAAGTCATTAATTTGACTTATTTATTAAGTATCTCGGACGGTAAAGACTATTTAATTAATTTATAATTATTGTTTTTTGAAGAATTGAATTATTATTTTCAGTATAATTTTAATTATATTCCTTGTAATGATTGAAATTTTCTACCAAATAATAAAATTTGTATTTATATAAATTTTAATATTATTTTTTTTCCTAAATAATAAACTGCTTTGTAGGAATTCAATTACTTTCAATATAGTTTTACTAAAAAAATTTAATTTAATTTTTAAATTTTTAATTAAATTTTTCTCAAAAATACAACTATTTTCGAAAATTTTATCAAAAAATTTGATAAAAAAAATTTCTTCGACAAATTTTATTATTTAGGAAAATAATTGAAATCTCGCGAAGAATTTTATTTTGAAAATCCTAACTATATTCTTCTTGAAGAATTTCTCCGACTTTTAAAAAAATAATCGATTGTCTTTAATAATTTTATTTGATAACTTTGAAAGGAACTGAATTTTATGAACAATTTCTTTCTAGATTTTAAAATAATCGTATTTTTAAAAAATTGAAATTAAACATTTCATTATTGAATTTTATTAAAATTTTAGAAAGTGATTAAATTCTTTTGAAAAATTTTATAACGAATTAAGAAAAAAATTTGTATTGTTTCGTGACATTTTCTTGAAAATAATTGAAATTTTTCGAACAATTTATTAAATTTCTTTGAGAAATATTATTAAATTTAAATATATTACACAAACAAATGAATCGACACCATATAGAAAATTTTCTGAATTAACGCTTTATTGCACAGGCGTTCGATTAAACACTATATCGACGGAGGACGTCGTTGGATTTTTGCAAAAAATTTACTATTTATTTTTTAGTAAAATTTAATGCAAGAATTAAGAGGTGGGTACGTTGGGTAAATAAAATATGATTAATTTCTGTAAATATAATATTTATTTCTTGTCTTCTTCTATAAACATTTTAATTAAATAAAAAACTGAAAAAAATAAATTTCCGAATATTGACGTTTAGAACTCGAAAAAATTCATTCTTATTTGTAATTGAAATTACTTGTTGGTTTTTGTTTTTTATTTACTTTTTTTAATGAGCATTATATAATCTAGATACAATATACATTTATGGCGAAGCAATAGATCTAGAACTACATTTCACTAACCCATTTAGCTAGTCTGATTAATGCCACTCAACCGTAACTTGACGAGTCCACACGGAACAATAACCACCTATCAACAATGTTTTCTTTTCTTCTTTTTTATTTTCGATTTCCAATATAATATTTCTTCTTCGGGAAAAAGTAATAAATTTCCATTAAAAAATATATAATTTTGTCTATATTTTAATCATTGTATACGTACATATGGTCATATCTCTAGAACCTTTAACTTTTCAATGAGAAAAAATTTGTTTTTAATTTTTTAGCACAGTACTGAAACTCTGTCTACATAAACTTTAATAAACAAGCTTTTAAATTATGCAAGTGCGGACAGATAAAAAGATTCGTCTTTAAAAAGTTGTAAATTATTTAAAACTGGCAAAACTAAAAGCACGCAAGCGCGCGTGAAATTTTCTTTTCCATTTTTATTTTTAAAATTTGCTTTTACAAATTTAGTGAAAATTCTTAATTTCTTAAAAAATATAATTTTTCTTACGGTTTTTAATTAAATTTAATTATTTGAACAACTCATATAGTAGATGCCAAAATATTTCCAACAGTAACTTGAAATAAAGTTCAAAATTTATTTCAATAAAAGTTGGCAAAATTTTCAATTGTTTCAATATTTTAAAATTATTTTCGGAAATAGAATTATTTTTAAAAAATTTTAGTCTCATTTTTACAAGAAACAATTTAACGAAATGTGTGAATTAAATTTTTCAAAACTTTAATTGGTACTGTTTGTTAAAAAAAAGTAAAAAAGTAAAATTTAAAAACTTATTCATATTTATTTTTTCCAAGGAATTAAAATTTCAAATGATGTCAATGAAAAACCTCATAAAATATAATTATATCTAAAATTTGCAACTGTAATTCATCCAAAATTAAATTCCTTTTTTAGAATTAAAAAAAAAAATTATTGAAAAACTTTAATAATTTTTAAAGAAAAATAATGTTATTAATAATATTTAAAAATAAAAATTTTTATATTTTTAAACTTTTGTTTCCTTTAAATTTTCAAGGAATTTAATTTAAATACCGTTTAAAATTTAATTAATTCCTAAAATTCCTGTTACAACGGTTTAAATATTTAATTATTTTTTAAAATTTTAACTGAAATTTTTGTTAAATCAATTCTTATCAGAATTCAACTACGAGAATTGAATTATTTGAATAGAATAATTTTTGTAAATTCATAAAAGGATATAATTTCAAAAATATAATTATATTTATAGAAAATATTTTTAAAGAGTAAAAAATGAAATTCTTTAAAATTTTAAATTTTACTTAATTTCCAATTGGTTCAATTTGTTAAAATTATTATTGTAAATTCAAGTACCTCTTTATTTAAAAATTTTTAATGACTGTTTTTCAAAACCCTAAATTTAAAAAAATTTTCTAATTAAATTTTTCAAGTTTTAATAACATTTGTAAAATAAATATTTAACTAATTATTGTTATTTACTTGCTTAATATTTCAAAATAGTTAAAAATTTGAACTGCAAGTCTTTCAAAATTCAATTAATTTTTTAGAATTTTTGAATAATATTATTCAAAATTTAATTTTTAAGGAACTACAAAACAAAACATTGTAATAAAACAACGATAACTTCAGGTAAGGACAGATTACGTCGATTATTATAATATAATAATAATAATAATAATTGCGAATTATTTTTAATATGTAACAAAAAATATTTAACAGGTGTTTGTTTTTTAGAATCTTCTTTTCAAGTATTTTATTACAATTTTGGAAATAATATTTCCAAAAATATAAATTCATATACAAAAAAGTAAATTTGTTTTCTATTAAAAAGAAAAATTTTATCAGTTTAACTATAATAATAATAATTTAACTATTTCGGGCTCAAATTTATAAAATATTTAAAATTAAATTTAATTTAACATAAAATAATAATAGAGCAAGCCTGCAAATAATATATGGGTAGGCAAGTAAAATATATAAAAACAAGTTGTTCATTTCATGACCATTTAAATTCCTCAATATATATTATTATATATAATTTTAAAAGTTAAATAATTATAATAGTTTATTAAATATAACTAGCAAAATCCTACGCGCACGATGCGCGCGTGAATGATTTAAAGAATTATCACGGTAGCAATTTACCTGCCTGTCTTACCACAGAAAAAGTACATACGGGAAAATGTTCATGATTAATAAAATGAAGAATATATTTCAGAACTATGGATACGGAAAAAGTTTTGAAAATCCTACAAAACCGTAGGTTGAAAATATACGGAAAAAATTTTTCAGGGAAAGTTCTCGAACTGTACCTGAACACCTGAACAGTGAGAAAAAGAACATGAGAAATAGTTGAGGTCTAATCCTGCATTAAACTAAAGAAATTCTTGAACTTTTCAGGAATCTACTGTGTAGAGCAGGAGAAATTCTCGAAGTTCACAGCAGATTTTTGAAAAATTCAGGGACTTCTTTAGTGTAATGCAGAATTAGACCTTAACTTTTTCTCATATCCACCGTTCAGGTACAGTTCGGGAACTTTGACTGAAAAAATGTTTTCTGTGTGCTTAGAGTATTCGATAAAAATTATAATGAATTTAATGGAAACTTTCTCAAGTTTAGATAGAATAATTATTGTTGAACTACTCAACAAACGCAAAATTTAAAAGAATTGTCTCTCAGTTTTCTCTTTTTTACTAATTAATATTGGTATACATTGTAATTTTTTATAACTTCTCTAAAAAATTTTCCGTATTCACCATTTTAGAATAAATTCTCGATTTTTGTGAGACAACATTTTTCTGTGTTCCTTTTACAAATTGAAACATATCGATTATAATATCGATATGTTTAAAATTCTTTTAAAGAATTTTATTTAAATTTGTTGAAAATAATCAGTTCGGGAAGTTAGTCACCATAATTATAATTTTATTTTTTTTAATTTCTTCACAATATATTCAATTATTTTCATAAATAGTAAAACTCATTGCAGAATTTCAATTATTTTTAAGACAATTTTAATCAAATTCCTGGAAAAATGTAATTATTCTTAAAAATTTTATTAAAATTCGTCGAAAGAATTCAATTATTTCTAGAAACAGTAAAAAAATTGTTTCAAGAATTTTATTATTTCTATAAATTGCAAAACTCTTTAGATTTACTTAATTCTTTTGAATACTATTTTTAAAAAGAATCCTTTACTAGAATTCAGCTATTTTCATAAATTTCTATAAAATTCTAAAAAACAACTCAATTGAATTTCTTAAACAAACAATATTTATTATTTATTATTATTTATTTATTTATTTATTATTCGAAAACAATATTTTCAAATGTAATACAATTCTTTGCAGAAATTAAATTATATTTAAAATTATTATTTAAAATTATATTTAAAATTATTTCAAAAAATTTTAAGAAACTCGCTAAAAGAATTATTTATCATTCATAGAAACTCTAATAAAAATTTTTGAAGCCATTTGTAGATTTATTTATATTTGAAATCAAATAAATTTAAATTTGATGAGAAAAAAAACCGGAAATAATTAGGACAAAGTCGTGAAAAACCTGGGAATTTTGTTAAATATAGCGCTCAAAAAAATTATTATTACAAATTTTTAATTCCTTAAATTGTCAATATTTAGGGACGTATGACTCTCCCCAAATTTAACTCTATATAATTGTTATATCATGGAATTTTAAACTTTATAATTATTATTTACTTAAAAGGTAGATATATCTAAAATTTAATGCTAACATTATTTCTTAGTTTTTATTTTATTTCACTGAATACGGAATTCGTAGAATATTTAATGAATTAATGAAAACCTATAATAGAGATTATAAAAAATTAAATCTTCCATTAAATTAAAATTATGTAAAATATTATTTCGCGTATTTAAATTTATGTTATTTGAAAAATATCCTATAAAACCATCATTATTTCAAAAAAATAAAAATAATTCATAAAAATTATGAGAAATAAATATTATATTTTTAACGATTCTATTTAAAAATTAAAATATTAAGAATTGTAATAATGTTGTCATTAAATTATAGCCACTCACCTTAAGAGTAATTGGTGTTTATAAATTTTTAAATTCTATTGAATAACAATTATAATTGCGTAAGGTAGAATTTGGGGGAAGTCATGCGCCCCTAATTTTTAATCACAAAAATAGAAACAACACTTTAATAACCAAAATTTCTATCAAAACATTAATTACTATAGAAAAACAAAACACGATAGTTTCTGTTCACGGAATAGCAAATTATTATTATGTATATATATATTAATAAATCTTCTTTTTAATAAATCAAAAAAAAAAATTAATGTTATAGAGTTTATCATTAATTTTACTAATTTTCAAAATTATCTTAATATTTAAAATAACAAAATTTAAAACACAAAATTTTTAAATTCTTATATTTATTTTAATTTTAAAATCAGATACATTTTATCTATATTAAAACATATATTATATTTGTTCTTTTAAAGTGTTATGATAAAATGAGCCGCTGGATCGTAGAAGGGCACGTAAATTTTTTTTCACTAAAATCAAAATCCTTCAAGTCACTCAAAACTTTACTTTTAACTTTAAATATTTTATATGTTAGGAGAGCTTTAATTTCGGTCAAAATAATTTACGTGCCCTTCTACGATCCAGCGGCTCAAATGACAAAAAATACAAAATTATAATTTTTTTGTGAAAAATTAAAATATTTATTAATTCTATAAATTTTGATAAAATATATACTTTATATACATGAATCAATTCGTTTTTATGTCAGGAATACAATTTTGACAAGAATTAATAAAAATTTTAATATAGAAAAAAGTTATTTCAAAAAATCCAAAAATTAAAAAATTGTTGAAAAAAATTTTTTTAAATATATTTTTGAAAATCCTTCTGTCTGATTTTTTGTATTCATGACCGTAATACACCTACAAAATCTTATCAAAATCCATCAAGATGTGTAAGAGAAAATTTGTTCACAAGAATCGGTGACATACACACACACACACACACACACACATATACATCCGGACATTTGTTCCTCTCGACGAATTATATATACTACACTTGAAAATTTGTAAAAATAATTGATTCTAAAAAATTCGAAAATCGACATCACTATAAGGCTTCCTTTATGAGAAAGCAATAAGAACTAAATTTCTTTTATCATAGTTTACATATATTACCTTTTTTCAAATATTTTATAAATTTGAGTCTGAAATAATTAAATTGTTATTATAATTAAACTGATAAAATTTTTCTTTTTAATAGTAAATAAAAATCATTTAATAATTAAAGGATATAATTTAAAGAAATTTCCTTTTAATAGACCATATACTTTTAATTTAATTTCCTTTTAATTTCTTCTTAAACAAATATTAAAAGCCTAAAAGGTAAATCCGCTTATAGTAAAAGGATTCCTTTTTACTAAAATAGACTGTTTTTTGAGTGTATTATTATTTTTCTAGTGGTCACACTGGACCAATTTAAATTGATTTCGATCATGTGCAATGGAAAAATAAAAAAGTAAACATGACTTTTTCTAAAAATATTGTAAATTGTTAACTTTAAGTAACAAAAAAGTATAAAAAATTCAAAATTCAAAAATCAGTTTAGAGGCATCCCTTCAAAATTTTATCCCCTTTAATTTAAGACCAAGACCATCAAAATCCGATAAAATTTGTAGGATGAAGACAATTTTGAACAGTAAATTGTAAAAAATGCCAATGTGCTGTACACGGCTGCAGTTTTTAATTAATAATTTTTTTTCTAATTCAGGCTAATTTTTTTTAAACAGTTTTAGAATCGGAGACGTTTAAGTAATATAACTTTTACAAAAAAATTTTTTTTGCTTAATATTTTTAGGGATTCTTTTTAACCATATTAGGAGTAAAAAAATATTTTGGTTAAAAATGAAAATTTTTTAGTTTTAGGTGATGATCCGTTTGGGAAATTATAATAGTTAGAATTAGAATGATATATAATAGAAAAATAAAATAATGCAAAAAATGAATTGATTAAAAAATAAATTATTTTTCTGAATTGAATGTTACAGTCGTGTTATAATGCGCGAGGTTGCGGTCTTCGTACACCGGAAGTGATACGTCGGGAATCTCTGGGATCTCCGGCAGGATATTGGCCGCGCTGCAATGCAGGAACAGGACTTCCGAGTCCATGTGATTGTCGTATATCGACGGATTTGTATCCGAGTCGTTATCGTGGCTCGTTGACGTCAATTCCATCGCCAGGATTGGAAGTTGTTGGTGGGCCATCGCGAAGACATTCGTGGCGTGCGACAGCCGCTTCATTTGATACGTGGCGAATTCCAATTACAACAGCATCAACACCACGTCCCACATGGTCATCGGTGCCGTCATCGCCCACGCACGTTAATCCACCGCCATCCGTTGCAAGAATATCGAAGACAATTCCCAAGAGGACACGATCAAAAGTCACATTTCAAGGTGCTTTTTCGATTTTTAGAAATATTTCTTTCCTTTTTATTTTGTAAAATAAAACAAAATAAATTTCGTTAATAGTTAAAATAAAAGTGATGAATATTTGTTTTGTTTTTGTAGATTGTCCAATGACGAGGGGAAGTTTACCCAATCTGAGATCTGATGTGGATATGAGTGGCGATTCCACTGAGTCGTTAATTGACGAGGCGGAGGATTACTTGAGAAGAAGTATTGATTCAATGTTGACTATATCGACTGCGGAATATTGGAACAAACAGCCGCCACGGCGAAGAAGAGCTCGTCGACATTCGGAGCCTGATCTCTTTCGTGAATGGAATCCTCCACAGGATGCACGACCCTATCTGCCAAAGGTTTCATTAATTTTAATTTATTTACTGAAGAAATAATTATATTTTTTTCATTTTGCAACCGAAACGGAAAAAATTACAATTGTTTTACAAGTATTTCATTTTAAAAATAGATTAATTAGAAAATATTTCTACTTTTTAATTGTAGAAATATTTTCATTTTATATTTAGAAGTTATAAAAGTATTCTCTAAAGGAAGAATAAAATAGTCGAAATATTCTAATTAAAGGGTCGAATATTTAAAATATTCTGAATATTTGCAATGGTCTAGAAAAATGAAATCTTTTTTCTCTCTTTTTTTAGATACCTCGAGATCTCAAGTTGGATCATCTTGTAAAAGTAATATCTCCAGAGGGAAAAGTTTTACAAGGTAGAGTTCGATATGTGGGACCTGTCCCTGGACGAGAGGACATTCATGTCGGCGTTGAACTTCCAAATGAAAACGGATCCTCAGATGGCACCTTCCATGGAAGAAGATTCTTCATTTGGTGAGAAATTTTAATTATTTATTTCCTTATTTTTTTTTAATCCCAAATTTTTTATTTTTACAATTACAAAATAATCAATAAGTTATTTTTCTAAAACTTTTGTAATTTAAACTTTAGTTTCAAATCGAATTTCGTAATTCTTGATTGAAAATGAAAATTATAATTCGTGATTCGTTTTTTCGTGTAATTTGATTCCGTTGGTTTAATTTGTTTTTTTCTGTTTCGATTATCATGAAAATAACTTGTAAGTACTATTTTTATTTTATTTGATTCTTTTTTTTTTAATTAACTTTGAAAATAACTGAGAATATTTCACTGAGTATATATGTTCAACCAGCTTTTTAAGAATAAATAGGTGATACTTGGGGAGTTGCGTGACAGAAGCCATTATCTACGTGATAAACTTGTTTTAAGCTTTAAATACAACGGAATTCGAAGTGTTTTGGATAAAATTGCGCACACGGAGCTGCTTTAGATATGCATACATTAACATGATAACAATTACTGTAATTCCAACGAAAAATCGTTTTCATTAATAACAAAAAGAAGGCGAACTTTTACTCGTTTTCATTAATGTTTTCAAATTTAGAGACGTTATTTTCCTTTTATTTTTTATTATCAGATTGCGGATAGAATTTAAAGTTCCTTTACGGACGACTTTATTTATTTATTTCTTTTTTTCTTCCATTTATTTATGCATTTAGTTCTCATTATTTATTTATTTACGAAAACAGTTCAGAATGCATTTTCTTCGGTTTTTACAAATAGGATGTATATTGCAAAATATTTTATCGTCAAATTATTTCTTCTGAAACGATAAAAAAATGACCTCTGGAAAATTGTTTATTACTTCTTTGAAATTTATTTTTTCTCCAATATTTACATATTTTTTAATTTTTTTATCTTATTTTTATTGTCTTCTTTACAAATTTAATTTTCCGTAAATTGCTTCTGTACATTTTCCTTAACGTTTTTCTTTTTTTGCTAATTTACTTTGTGTAAATTGGAAAAAATTGCAAACAATAATAATAATAATAATAATAATAATAATAATAATAACAATAATCTGTTGTAGTTTCCCAAGAAAGTCCTTTCGTAAGGTCGAGGATAATGTGATTCATAGTACGATCATACGAGCATTAATTTTATACGGTAAAGAATTTCGAGTAAATTTTGAAGGCCTTGAGAGTGAAAACTCCAAGTCCAATATTGAGAATGGTCGATGTAACCTTGACCCCTTAAGTAGCAAACAATAGGGACTATTTTGAGAAAACTTTAAACAAAAAAAAGCGACGAGATTTTTTTCACTCTACATAACCATCTTATTCACTGTCTCGATCAATGTTTCGTGAATTAATTATAATTCTTTGGCTTTCATACAAAGTTCACCAAGTCACGAAAATTTTTTTTTCATTTCTTTATGACTGAAGGAGATGAAATGTAAAATTTTTGAATTTTCTCACAAAGAATGAGATTTTGTTTTTATTTATAAGAATTCTTTTTAAATTTTTTCTTTTTTTGGAAAATTTAGTGACTCTTTTTCGTTTGTTTACAGTGAGCCGTATCGAGCTGTTTTTGTTCCATTCAAGAAAGTTATATTGGGCTGGTGCATCAATACCTGACCCGAAATTACCTCGAGCGAATTGCCAGCAACTTCCTCGTCAAATACGACGACCACCAATCCGCCACGAATTCTCTTGTCTCAATTCACAATGTGAGGATCGATAAAAAGGTACTTGTATTCGAAATGGAGTCTTTTCTTGATTTATCGCGTGATTTCAATCTATTATATAATATATCGAACAAAATCGAGAAAACTCCATAAAATACACATACACTACACATATTCTATTTTCAATAACAAAATCCAAAGATAGCTAAAAAAAAGAATTATACTAACTTTTTAATCAAAAGAAAATGTTTTATTTCAAAACGAGAAAGCGAAAGAAAATCGAAAATTTTTTTAAAAAGAGAAATAGTATAGAAAAAGGAAATTTTAGGAAAAAATAGATGAAAATTATAAAAGATTTTTCCGATTTTACTCGATAGCAATTGCGTAAATTTTTTGTTGAAAAAAAATCTATTCTTTATCCGTCAAAATAGATGTTGTGCAAGAAAATATTAAATGACAATTTATGCAAACAGGCCAAACTTTAAATCCGGACTCGATCTTAACAGAGATTTTTTTTTGAGATTTCGCAATTAATTTACAATTTCATTTCAAATTAATTTTTCTCGGCTAATTTACTCTAATTAGCAATTACTTAAATTATCGAAATCCAAATTTATTCAAAAACTAATTATTTAACAAACAAACAAACAAAAATCAATTTGAGTTTTGAAATAATTGCTCTCGAAAACTAATTTTTGCGAAAAAAGATAAATCAGTTTTGAGAAGGAAGGAAACACACTTATTTGCCGATTATGAATTTGGTTTGAAACTTTAGTTTGCAATAAGTTTTCTTCACAAGCGAAATCCTAGGTGATCTAGTCACAGAACGGATAATAAAATATATAAAAATTCGAAAGACGTGTCCGCGAATTTATAATAAATATATTCAATGTGGGGAGAAAATTTAAAAAATGCTTACAAAGAAAACAAAAAAAAAGTCGTTTTCAAATTTTCTAGAGTATAAAAAAAATTGCAAAAACAAAAAATATGAAGTAAAAAATGAAATAAAAAATGATGTAATTTAATGTACGTAAATATCTATATATTATGTGTATAGCAAGACTTATGGAGCTGTATTTATGTAATTATATGTACCTATTTTTGAGATGAGCGCACTCTGTCGCAATTCATTTTTCTATTTATAGACAAGAATATAACAGAAAAAAATGAAAAATGAAAGAAAAAACAAAGGAAATAATAATTAATTAAGAAAATTCATATCGAGAGGCTGTCACGCTGAACAATTTAAAGAGGCTTTTTAAAGTTAATTAAAAAAAGTTCATTGCTCAAATTTTTCATCTTATAGAAGTAAAATAATTAAAAATAAGTCTTTAGAGAATATAATTTCAGTAGCAAGGGTTCCAAAAAAATTTCTTCTCTTTTCCATTAGAAATCTTGAGACTGTTTGAGAAAATTTAGACGTTTATGAAAAGACGGTTAAAATGGATATTTTTATGTAAAATATTCTTATTAATCGTAAATTAATTAATTTTGCAATTAATTGTAAATTAATTGATTTTGTAATTAGTTGTAAATTATTTATTCTTTAAAGAGTTATTTGTAACATCATTAAAAGCGGAGAAAAGATCTTCTTTGGTCTTTTTCAAATTATTCTTTAATTCACGCTCCTTTTTTTAATTAGATTTATTTATTTATTTATATTGTTTAAGTAATTTTTTAAAAATAATTATAATATTATTGAATATAATTGTTTTTAGATATTATTTATTGAATATTTTTTTATTTTTTTAAATATTTTTTATGGTTTTTGAAATCTTTTAAATAGTTTTTATTTATAATTTTTTAATTTTGTAAAAAATTATTGTTTCAATTTTCGAAAATTCTATTAAATTTCCTTTCTATAAGTTTTTATTAATATTTAATTTATTTTTCTTTCGATAACCTTTGAGCAATGTTCTTGATTTTATGCTCGTGCTAAAATTGATTTCTCTCCCCGTTAGCTAAAACACATTCGCGTGTATATAATATGTTAGAATTTGTACATAATATACAGAAACAGCTAGGAACCAAGACATTTAATCACATATAAGTGAAAAATTTGATGATGAAAAAAATTATTATTATCGTGTGCTGACGTGCTTAGATTTGAACTGCAATATTATTTTTAGATTAGGTTTTGATTTTTTTGATTTTCTTTCTTTTATTATTTTTTTTTTATCATTTTGATACGATTTTGTACACACGTGCCTTAATTAAAATCGTCATAACTTTTATGTCTTCAAGGAGAAAATAACTTTTTTCTCCTCGTTGAATTTGTTTTTATAATGTTTTAATTAACAAAAATTTGTTTTGTTTTTGTTTTTATTTTAGATTTAGAGAATTGTTGATTTTTTTAGTATTGCATAATGTTATTAAAATTTAATTAAATAAAAAGGAAAAAATAATGTTATTAGAATTGAATTCAATTTTAAAAAGAAAATAATTGTAAAAAATTGAATTTATCGTGTAAAAAGTATATCTTTTCCCTCGAAGTTATGACGTTTTTTTCTGAGGCAAAAAAATAATTCGGGTAAGATAAAAATTTTTTTTATGCGCCATATTTTCGGATCTCGTTTTACCTGAAAGATCTATTATTTAATTTTGCATAATATCGGGGTACCTGCATTGATGACAATTATCAGTATAATAATTTTAGAAAAAAATGTAATATAATTTTTGTTTTTGACGAAAATGAAATCCATGGCTTTAGCAATTAGTTTAGAAAAAGACACCCAAAGTTAACAATTGAATTTCAAATATTTTGAAAAAAATTTCTCTTAATTTTGTATTTATTTATTTTTTTGTAATTTTTTTTGTTTTTCAGTATTGTTGTTGCAATTTTTTCCAGACCTGTTTTCTTTGGGTGTTTACTTGACTTTGGTATTAGATCAGTATTTTATTTCTTAACGTACTTGATTATTTTTTAATTTTATTATTTTCTTTTTAAATATTTAAAGCTATACTTTAGTTTTTAAGAAATAATTACATTTTCAAAAAAAGGCTGTACCTGCAATAAGAATTTTTTTCAATTTTTTTTTCGAAAAGCTTGTCGAGTAAGCTTTCTATTTGTACCTTTTTAACGCTGGGCAATTTATTTTTCTTGAATCATTTCGAACGAAAATAAATTTAAGATGAAAAATTGACTGAATTGCTTTAGGGAAAAATAAAAATTGAGGCAAAGGTTTCTTTTAATGATAATAGAAAAAAAAAGTTGCTCGGTATTTGATATTATGTTATTTTTCTATATTTTTAATGCCATTTTAGTACAAGATTAATTTTACTATTATTTTTACTATTATTATTATATTATTATTATTATTAGTATTATTATACATATATTATGTATTTAATTTTTAAGACTCTAGGGCGTTATTGTAATATTAGAAATATGTGATCTTACAGAAGACAGTTAAAAAAAAATTTATTAACACGTCTTACCGGTGATACGATCCCAATTTATATTTTTATTATTAATTAACAAAGACTATATAATGTTTCTTCTCTTGAATCTCTACTCGTATACGATTTTTTTCAATTACAGTATTAAACAAAAAAAGTAAAGTAAAATTAGATAATTTAATTATTATGTACTCAAAGAATAATTTTTTTTAAATTGTTCAACCGAAATTTGATAATTATGTAATTAATAATATTCATGATATTATGACAAAAATGCAAAGTATTGAAAATGTTATTTATTATTTTTAAAATATTTGAAATTTGTTTTTTTATTTTTCGAAATATTTTTTACGAAAGGGAATAAAACATGAAAATAAAAGAAAAAGAAAAAAGAAGAGAAGAAAAAGTAAAAGAAAATATAAAAGTGCAAATAATGAGAAGTAAAAAAATTGAAATAAATAAAAAATTTTGTTTAAATAATAAATGAATCTTTTTTATTATTATTAATTATGTAATTACAAATTATTCAACACCAGAAAGTACATTTTTTTTATCTCTTTCTCGACAAATATAAAAATATACGAAACGTGTGTAATTTAGAAAAAAAGTCTTCGACCAAAAATGTGTAGAATGTAGAGATTTTTTTTTTAAACTTTTAATTAATTAAAAAAAAAAAAAGTTTTTTTTTCATTCTCTTTGCCTTTGCAAAATAAACTTTATTTTAGAACAGATTTTAGGTACTACAATACAATATATATATATATTTTTATGTAAATCTGACGTTCGATCAATATTTCCGATCAAGTTTCCTACAAGTAATGGTAGTATGGTACAGCGAACATGACGCGCATAATATTTACACTTTCTATTTTTTTTTTTTTTCACTTAAAAAAAACTATTCTGATATAGTAAAAATTTAAATATTCAAATTTACCAAAAGAAAATCTTTTTTTATTATTTATTACAAATTCTATTTTTATTATTTTAATAAATTAATAAATAAAAATTTATTAAATTAATTTATTGGAAATTTTTGCAAAAAGAAATTTACAATATATTTATTATTTTTTAAGATTTGTTTTGTTTGATGAAACATTCTTATTTTATTATTAGACTGTAAATTATTTATATATATATAAATATTTAAAAAATCTTTCTTTCTAATATTAAAAATAAAAGTAAAATATTCTGTGTAAAAAAATGATCTAAACGCAAAGATAAACTAAAATCCAGAAAAACAAACAAAAAGAAAACTTATAGTCTTAGGTGGTATTGATCTCTGTAATATATATATATATATATATATATATATATCAATTAATTATTATAAATATATTAATTAATAAGCGTTTCGAGAAATTGTAGATAATCTTTGAATTCGAAGTTGAAGAGTACAGTTAAAAAAATGTTAACGATACGAAACAGAATTGTTTTCAAATCGAATAGCGAATTAAAAGAAAATGCTTGTACAACTTGGAAGAGAACAAGAATATGTAAAAAAATAATTAGAAAAAAGTGAAAAATACGAGAATTACAATTATAATAAAAAACAATTCAAAGAATTAAAAAAAATATGCAAAAATAGCAATTGATATATTTAGTCACAAAAAATAAGGGAAAACCACTTAAAAAAAGAAAAATTCTTCCAAAAAAAAAAACAAACAAACCTATGCAAAGTGTTTTAAATGTAAAAAAATAATAGAATAAAAATAAGAAATCCAAACAGAAAAGTGTAGCTTTATCCAAATCTTTTTAAAGAATATGCAGTTGAAAAATATAATTAAAGTGATTTATCAGAGTGATTTTGGAATTTAAAAAATTTAAAAGAAATTTTTTTTTAAAATGTTCTATAAAAATCTTGAAAAAAATGTCTAGTGAAAATATTTTTTTTCTTCTCTCCCAAAAAACATTCTTATTTTTGCCATTCTTAAATAAATAAATAATTTAATTAATTTCAACAAAATGAAAATTGCGTGTCAAGAATGTTATCGTTGTACCTAAAGTATAAATATTAACATACAAAAGTAACATAATTCAGCTGCTATTTTATTGTATTGTAACGACGGGTATATATAATAATGACGATCCACAATAAAGAAAATTTGCTTTGATTTTTTTGCTTTTTTATTGCAAAATATTTATTCTTTTTCAATTTTACAATTCTTACAAAAAAATAATAATTCTTTTTCAATTTAATTTTTTTAATAAAAAAATAATTTTTTAATTTAATTTCTGCTTATAAAAAATAAATCTTTTTTAATTTCATTTCTTTTATTAATAATAACAATTCGAAGTTAAATATAATGACACTACAAATCTATTTGTTTGCGTTAACAAATAGTTTTTGAAGATTTAGCAAATTTTAATATGACATAAAAAAATTGTTTTAAATTTATTTAAAATTATAAGTTTATTAAATTTATTAAATTTAATTCAATGATTTTAATTATTTACAAAAATTGGTTAATTTTGTAAAATACAAAAGTAAAGAAAGTGCAAATGAGTATTTTGCGCGCAAGTCGAGAAAAGCGTGAGTAAATTTATTGACAGAAAACGTGAACGTGATTATTAATGAAACTAAAAATAGAAATATAAAGTGTATTTTAATAACGATAACAAAAGTTTACTCGCATGTTTTTAATTATCATCTGTCAACATTCTTAAGATTTTCAATAAAAAGTTATATTATTACTTTATAATATTCTATTTAAAAAATGCCTCATTTTACAAAATTAACAAATTTCATTCGTCTTGGAATTTTTATTTTACTTTCTAAATTTTTCTTTAAAAGTTATTACTATTACATTCAAATGTTATTTATCAAAAAATAGAATATTATTTATTTTATTATTAATGTAAATAAAATAGAAACAAAAAATAAAAAAATAGAGAAAATTTAAATAAGAAATGGAAATTAAAAATTAGTAAAAACAGAAAAATACGAAAACAAAAAAATATAAATATGGTAGAAAAATAGAAGAATATGAATAAAATAGTAAAAAAAAGATTTTTGTCTCAAAGAACAACAGAATGTTAATTATTATTATTATAATAAATAAAAAAAAATCTGTCATATTAATATTTTACGAACCTTTCGCTTATCTTCGCACAGTATTTGCGTGTAAATTACTAGTTAAAGCGATTATTTAGATTTAACGTTCCCTTTCAAAGTAGGATGCAAATTTCTCTATGAATATTTTTTCAGCGTAAGTGTTTGATTTTTTCCCTCCATCATCTACTTATTTTCTTTTTTTTTGTTTTGAATAATTGGATTTAATGATGCGAGGGATAATCAGCGAACCAACTGTACGCACCATTTGTTCCTGTGTGAGCGCCAAAATCAACATAATCAAGAATATGCGCCGATGATCTTCTCTCAGGTACATGAACTGGATTTTCATTAATTTCAGAATGAATATTAGAAACTGCCATCGGCACGTAAGTTTCAGTTTGACGTGGGTGTCTAGACGAGGGTGGAGAAATTTGATTCAGCTCAATGAAGTCGATTCCATCGATGGGAATTGCAATATAATGCGTCCCGCCCATTACCATACAAATTCCAATAACGAAAATCAATCCAAATTTCTGAAAAAGGAAAATATAAATATTAACTTAAAAAAATTTCAAATTTTGCATTTCTTGAGATTGTTAAAGTTTTACTTTAAAATAATTACTATTTAATAAAAGATTTAAAAATTGGTGTATTTTATATTGGGGAAGCTAAATGTTCATGGAATGAACAACCTGTTTTTCTACATTTTATTTCTTTCACAAATATTTAATAATTATTTATTTCGATTTACACTTTTTTATTAAAGACAACTTTTCGGTGGAGTTTATTTTTAAGAATTAATTACACACAAATGTTCAAAGAATAAAAAGGCATAAAATGAACATTTTTTACCAAAAATCCCATGTTTCGAGGTCACTTTTGTCGATTCAATGAAAACTGAGAGGAGAAATTGTTTGAAGCTGGATTTTATATAGTTTCGCTTGACCGCAGGCTTTCTCAATTATTGGTATTTATTTTGTTCTCCATTAAAATCCAAATCATCATAGGAAAGTGTCATTTTTCTCTCCTCAATTTGTTACATCTTTACTTTTCCTTGCATAATCCGATCAGTGAGGGAAAAAAGACAAATTAATTAACAATTCAGTTTGTAATAATAATATTGAATAACAAATAGAAAAATTCTAATCAAACTTCGAAAAATTTATTCTTCAAAAATAAAAATATTATTTAAATTAATTCAATATTACTAAATGTGAAATAATAATAATAATAATATTAATAATAAATAATTTTTTGATGTTTAAAAAGAAAATTTTCTCACAACAGGAAAATTACTCACTTTGTAAAACAGATACTGAGGTATTTTTTCTTTTGCAAACTCTCTTTCCCTCTAAAATAGAGCTTGCATGTAATTAATTATTTCTGAGATTAGTTAATCTTGAGAAATGAATGCGCTATGAGAGACACATACACATCGTTTATTGTTAGAATACGTAAATTTATTTCTCGCGATTAAACTATGTTTATATACATCGAAGCAAGGAACTGTAATAATTAACAATTCTATAATATACAGAAATAAATTTTTTCTTTTTGCCCTTAAAGCACAAAAAATAATACGTCGCACGTTTTATTTAACACTTGAATCATTCAAAAGTTAACGCATGATTTTTCTTTTTTTTGCTACAGACTAATATATTTATAATTATATAAAAATACCTTTCGTATCACTTGAATTCATAGATTTCGTCGTCAGTTTTTTCTTTCTTTTGTTGTACCCGATTAAAAAATTACGCAACGACAAAAAATAGTCAATAAAAAAAAACTAAAGGCGAAAGTTATCGCTTCCTTAAAAAAAAAAATTAAGGCACTTGTGTGTGAGAGAGAGACGTTCCTGAGTTTCATAAAAAAAAGTCACAAGAATTATTTAACAGAAGATTACATTTTTCTTCTGCAATTGATCTCATTTTTAATAAAATTCTTTTTTTCTGAAATAAAAAAATTTTTTAAAAATTGTTTAAAGAAAATATAAAATTTTCTTTAAAAAAAAGTGTAATTTTCAAAAAAGAAATAAAAGAATATTTATAAAAAACTGAGAATTCCGGTGATTTTCTAAATTAAATTTCAATGGAGTCAATGATTTTTATATATAATTTACAATGAAATTGTTTTCAAATATCCGGAAATCGCACAAGAAAACAAATTTCATTATAATTTGAAAATAAAAGGAAATCATTTGACAAAATTGTTGACTAATTTATTGACTTTATATAAAAATAATAACGCGCGGCAAACTAGTCATCAACTTTCTTCTTTTCTTATTTACATTTTTAATCGAAGAAAGTAGTTGAGTAATTTTTACATCAATATTAATCATCAAATGATTATGAACTCATTCAGAAGAGAGGGCGGAAAAATGTACACACATATTAATTAATTAATTGAATTTCAAATTAATTAACTGAATTTAAATTATTTCTTAACTAATTGAATTGAAAGTAATTAACTAATTAACAGAATTGCAATTAAGAAATTAATAATTAATTTCTTATTTAAAAAGGCAATTAACTGATTAATTGATTAATATATGTGTAAAAACGAAGAAAAAATAAACCCGACTAAAAGTTATTTGCATGTGACGCTTAATTTTTTCCTAATTCAATTCGAAATCGGATTCTGCTGATTGATCGCTCTCGTAACCGGCTGGCACAATATTAGAAGACTTTGATTTGAAATTTCTATTATTTTGTGAATAATTATCGCTACCATTTTCATTAAAGGATCTTTTCTCATTGTAGATAAATTGCGACGTTTGATTTGTGACTGGACTCACCAAATCGATTTCTTCAATTTTTTTATTGTCCTTCTGTAAATGAAAGATTTTTTCATAAAAGCTAAATTTGCTATAAAATATTTATCTAGAAAATTTAATTTCAGTAATTTTCATAAATTCTACAAAAATTTAATTTTTTTCCTCACTTCCAAGCAGAATTTTTTTTAACAATTTTCATGTAATATTAAAATAAAAATAAACTTACAATTGGAGTTGTGAGATCGATTTCATGAATGACTTTATTAGATTTTACCGATGTTGGTGTGGGACTTTTCCTAAAATCAGAATTATTGCGTCTTGTTCCAGAAATTGCTGAATTAGCAGCCGACGATAAAATTTCCTCATCTGATTCAGCCAAATTTTCACTTATCAATTGTTTCGCCACATCGATTTCCTGAAAAAAGAAATTAATCGAATGAGAAGAAAATTTGCATTTTCTTCAATTTTCTCCTTCCTTCATGAGAAAGCAAAAAAATTGAGATTTCCAATAAAATAAAGAAAAGAATACCCTTGTATTTCGAAAAGAAATTGTTTTCTTATCGGCAATAATTTAAATAAAATAAATTTACCTTATTATCGATAATGTCGTAGATAGCAATACTGGGAATCGGAGATCCTTCACGACGAGATCTTCCACATCCAACAGCTCGTTCATTGTAACCTTTGACTTTAGCAAAAACTTTTTTCCATTGAGCTGTGTACGTCAATTCTGCAAATTGATCGCAAGCTCCTTCGCTCCATATTCCTCCACTGAGAAATTTAATAATTCTAATTACTCTTTTTTATTTTTTTTTAAAGAAAGGAACTTGGTTTCATTTATTCATTATTATTATTATTATTATTATTATTATTATTATTACTACTTAAAAATACAATAATTTACATAACTAATTCCTTCATCATGAATTCAAAATGACAAGGAAAATTGATTCAAATTTAAGTTTAACAGATAAAAATTCCAGTATTATTAATTATTAATGATTAATTATCCAACGAATAGATAAGAATTTAAAAATTTATTTAATTTAAATTTAAAAACATTATTATTAATTTATGATAAATTTAAAAATGTCCTGATTTATGTATTTATTTATAAAAAAAAGTTGGCACATGGTTCAACTGTGATAAGTTTCAGTCAGGCGCCACTTTGGAATTTTCCTAGACAACCAGATGGAAAATATTATTGAACCAAATTTATTAGAAATTGAAAAAAAAATTGTCCTTACTCTCTAAAAACAGTCTTGATAAAAATTTATTATTAAAAAAAGAGTACAATTAAGAAAGGAGTAAAAGTACAAAATTGAAACTGTTCTTTTTGACATTGTTTTGTTTTCCATCGCGCCAAGAATGTGAGTAACAATATTATTAGAACATTTAAATATTTACAAATACCGATGCTACTATAGATTTCGAAAGTAATGAGAAAAGAATATTTCAAATTTTAAACATTTAAAAAAATATTACAAATATTTCAGAAAATATAAATTAAATATTAAAAACAGGAATTATATTAAATAGGTATTAATTTAGTTTAATTAATTAAAATTTATAATTATTATTTACATTTATTTGGCAGTAAAAAATAACTTTTTTTTAAAAAACATAATATCTCTTTTAATTTTTCAAACAATAAAAGCCTTTTTTATTTTTCTTTCTTTTTTTTTTTTGCTATTTTTCTAATAGAAATAGGAAGAATTATTTTCAAAAATTGTAAAATTGGGATTATACTCTCATTTATAAGGAATAAAATTTGAAAAAGTGTATTTGGAAAAAAAAGCCGCTCTATTTATAAATTAAGACAGAAAACTTGCATGTGTGTATAATAGCGAAACTGAGAGTCTTGTGTATCAGTATTTAGCCGAAAGTCTCACAGTCGTACTCGATCTTTAAACGTACAGTATTCATATTGTACTTACTGACATTTCAAAGTGACTGCCGGTTAAAATTTCAGAGCCAATTTTTTTCTCATATAGCTACAACAATTTCAAAAGTGATTTTTATTTTTGTAAACTAAATAATTTGTGCGCAAGACAAATGACGAATTTTAATCTCTAAAGAAGAAGAATCAAAAGTAGAATTCATTTTCGAGACGAAAATAATTTTTTTAAAGAGTTTTTTTTATTTCGATTTAAATTCTGCATTTTGTGATTTTATCGTGATCAAACGATTATTTATGATAAGAGACAAGAATAATTGAACTTTATCTCGACAGAGAGAGAAAAAGAAATTTTTAATCCACATGTAATTTGTAAGTATTTTATTCAATCTCGAATTATTTTATTTATTGATTTTTATTTATTAATTTTTCCCATTAATAAAACAAAAAAATGAATATTAAGTTTAATTCTTATTTCAAAACTCCATCGAACTTTAAAAATTAGAAAATTTCTACTTTTTTTAAAATTTTACAAAAAAATATTTAAAAATTCACTTTACAATTTTTTTCCAATTCTGAAATCAAAGTGTAATTTTTGTGAAAAAGTGAATAATTGAATTAAAAAAAAAAAGAAAAACAATAGCAAAATGTTTAAATTTTGGAAAAAGTGTTATAATAATTTAAAAGAAATAAAAATAAATAAAACAAAAACAGTTTCAAAAATAATTCTTTTCAATAATTCGATAAAAAAAGTTTTTTTTAGTTTTAAATCAAATCTAATTTTAATACATTTAGAAATAGAAACTTTGTAAATTTGTTTTACAAAAATCTTATCATTTGAAATCTTTTGGAGGAAATAGAAAACAATTTTTTTTCCTTTTAAACTACAAAATAAAAGAGATGAAAATTTCGAAACTCAAGTACTGCAATTACCAAGCCATTCATTCAATCTTGACTTAATTAACAGGTAGCATTGAACCAGAAATGGTCTATGAACAATTAAACAGAGTGCTCTACAAAATTCACATGACAATCAACTCTAATTATAAGTCAGTTAAAGTGTAATTGATCTGTTTGTCCAAAACATTACATTCCGTTAATTAAATTAAACATTCATCTTCAAAAATTTTCACCGCATAATTTTTCTCCGCCATTCCATTAATATACAAAAATAGTTATAATTTTTATTTCCATTCCATTTAATTTTGCTAATGTAAAACTGATAAATTTTCAAATATAGTGAATGAATTTGAATAATTTTTTCTAAACCAAAAATAATTTTTTAAACATAAAATATTTATTTAACTAAGTTTGAAGAGTTTTAATAATATATTAATCTTAAATTTTATTTTCTTTCGAATTTCCATTCGATTTCCTCACAATTCTTAGCATTTTACAAAAAAATTTACAAATATGAAGAAATAAAATTAATAGATTTTAAAATTAATTTGCATCGAATTTTTAATTTCAATGAGAAAATTTTTTCCTTTCTTTTCCTTTTTTGAAATAATGAAAACATTAATTAGCATTCTCGGGAAATGTGATGAATGACGAATGTTAAATGATAATTAGATTCCTTACATCAGTATCTGTTGGAAACAATTTTGAACTTTATTAATGACAACTTGATTCCAACTCTAAATTATCCATTCTCATTTCTGACATCTGGAAGCTCAAGAAATTAATTGCACAAGGTAGTATATATTCACCTGTTGTTCGTGGCATTATTAACAACCTTCTAATCGAATTTGCCTTGAAATGGCACTACACATTTGAAAAACGAGACAATTTTTTTCCCTTTTCAGCAAATTTTCGATTTCATAGAATTTAATGATTTTTAGTGATTTGATCTTTTTCTATAAGATCATTAATGGTATAAATAATTGTTCAAGTTTATTATAATTATTTAATATGTCTGTTCCTATAAGAGCATCTAGAAATTTTACACTATTTTCAGAGTCCTTTCATCGAACAAATTACGGATATTACTCTTTTGTAACAAGATTGAGTAGAGAGGCTAATTCTATTTCAAATACAGTTGACATTTTTGATAGTAACTTATTAAGATTCACATTTTTTCATTATGCGTAGGTCTATTTTAGACTTTTAAGTTAAAACAACCTAGCATAGATTGCTAAGTTAATATTGTATAGATAGGTTGTGGTTTGCAACTTCTAGACTGTAAGAGTACTATGTACAAAAGGGCTTGTCCCATAAACTTGTAAAATAAAATAATTTGATAAATAATTTAATTCCATAAATAATAGAAAATATAATTGATTCAATAAATAATAGAAAAAATAATTTATTCACAAATACTGTATGAAGTATTTTTTCGAACAAAAAAAAGGAAATAATAAAAATAAAATAGAAAAAAAAACTGGTTATAGGTAGAAAAAATATACAAAAAGATCAATTTTTTACCTGTCTATGAAAAAACTCAGAATATTAATCTACCTTCAAAATTTTCACGAAAATTTTCGAGATACGTGAATCTTTAAACAGAAACGCACAATTTCGAGACTAAATTGGCTCAATTCCAATATCATCCATTTTCCGCGCTGCAGATTTACACTTCCTATAAATTACACGTGGAGAGAGTTCGTTATATTTACAATTTCAAAATTTATTTCCTTTTTTTTCCTTCCTCTATTTAGCATTTGTTTACCATATAAAAACATTTATCTCTTTCAATTTTAAAACAGATTTCTTACAGTGCCTCTAAAAACAAAAATTCTTTTTTTAAAATTCTACCTGTGAAAGAAAGGAAGAAATATTTTTCAATACATAAAAAGAGGCTAAACCTGAATTGCGTGGGATAGTAAGTATGTGTTGAATTGCGTCCCAGGCAAAACCAAAAATTACCCTTCCTCCACATTTTCTTTTGCACACTATCCTGTGTGCAAGAAGCTAGAGGAATATGAATATTTCTATGATGTCCATGAGCAATAAAAAGTTGTTTAAACACTTTTGGACAAAGACTATAAAATGTTCCATTAACAAAAATTGTACTTAAAATACTTAAAAAAGTTAAATTTTGTTCAATTGAAAATAAAACAATGTATATGAATATTGTCATTACGTAATAAAACACTGATTTTGAAAAGAATAATTTTTTCAATGCTTACATTTCGGAAAAAGGAAAAACATGGGGGACAGTTTGTCAGTGGTTCTCAGCTCCTAGGCAAAAATGGACCGGCACACAATTCGGTCGCTTCCTCGTATAGCCACTGAGACGCAATTTCATCAAAAAAGGATCATACCTGGATTTTCGCACGCAATTCGGGCACACCGCAAAAAGGAGTGGTGAAAAGCCCTCCCTTGTAATTATTTTCTAAAGACTAATTATCTTCATCAATCGAAGAAGATAATTAAAACAATAGTTTCATTTTTTATATTTATAAATTCGAAGTCGAGAAAAAAATAGTTGCCATTTTTTATTTAAATTAAATAAAAAAAAAGGGAAAAATAAAATTAAAAAAATTTAAGTAAATAAATACTGATAAAGAAACGAAAAAATAGAATATTCACCATTGGAGGAGAAAAAAATTAGGAAGTAAGACCAAAATTGTGGGGAAAAATAAATATTGAGGTCGTGATTTGGCTTTTAGATGAAGGAAGCTTAAGTGCTTTAAGAGATTATAGTGCGAGCTCTTTGCGCCTAATAATAAACCAGAAATACAATTAGATTGAGAACGCAAGATAATCAGCTTTAGAGAGTTCAATTGTTCAAAATCACGATCGTCTTCAATTCGTCAAAAATTTTATGATAGTAATTTAACACCTTAAGTGCAGTATACCTCACGTTAACTGCAAGTGAAAAAAAAATGATCAAAGCAATAAATTTAATTGCAATTTTAATCAAATTAATTATAAATTATAAATTTTAAATATTTATACTTTTTCACTGTCTATTAGTATTTATTAAAAATTAATTAATTTCTGGAATGTATTAAATTAATTCACTTTAAACATTTTTTTAATTATTATTCACTATAATAATCTTCGCATTTCATTCTTTCATTCTGTCTGTCCACACTTTAAAGTTAGTTTTCGAACAAATCGAAAATATGTAGGTATTTTTCATGACTTATAATAAAATATTTGTAATTTGAAAATTTAAAAAAATTTTGTTTTTTATGTTGATCTAAGTTATGCAAATTTTTTTCCTTTTAATTTACTTAAAATATTAGAATATTGGCAATTCAGGCAAACCTCTATACGGAGGAAAGAGTTTTGATGATTTCGCCGTAAGGAGGTTCGTTAAAATGTTATTAGTTATTAGAATGTTATTAGAACATTCAGGGATGTATCAACCATTTTAAAACATAAGTTTTTTAAATATGAAATGGAAATTATGATAATTTATTAAAAATATGCTTACAATAATTTTTTTTAAATAAATATTTAATTATTATTTTTCCACAGGAATTAAGATTTTTTAAAACATTCAAATTTAAACCTTTTCGAAATTAAACAACTTATAAAAGTTTTTTTATTTTATACTAAGAATATTTTATTGTAACTTTCTTAAAAATTATTTCCATCCTTTCAATTCAATTAATATTTTATAGAATTTTAAATATTAAATATTTAATATTTTTTGAAAAAGTTCTTTGACAATTTGCAATTGAAAAGTTATACTATGAATTTAGAAACATTCTCATGAAATAGTGCAGAAAAAGGTTCCTGAAGTTGGCATCGATGCTCAGCATCGAAAACTATTTTTTCTTATTTTTCCTGATAAATTTTTAATTAATTTCATTTCTTTCATTCGCCAGGGAAGAAAAAAATTCTTTAAGAGTACTCTTTTAACTTTAAATCTTGGGAAAAATCAAGTAATTTCTTTGGTTTCGCCCAAAAAAGGTTTTTCTATGCTGAGCATCGATGGAAACTTCAGGGACCTGCAGAAAATGATACTAAAAATTTGAAAAAATTCTCTTAAATATTTACAAAAATTTCCTTATGAAAAGATAGGTAAATTTCTGAGAATTTGGAAAAATTCCCATATTCGGAAAAATGTCAATACAACAATAAATAATTTACTAAAGAAATGAATGTTTCTTAAAATTGAATTCTCATAATGAATTTTACAAATAAAATGTTTAATA
Source organism: Leptopilina myrica (nomen nudum) (assembly GCA_032872475.1). NCBI lineage: Eukaryota > Metazoa > Arthropoda > Insecta > Hymenoptera > Figitidae > Leptopilina > Leptopilina myrica (nomen nudum). The sequence goes on from CM065467.1 coordinate 15,175,452, forward strand.
AATAATTGCATTCTTTTCACGAATTAAAAAAAAAATTGAGAATCATTACATTTTTCGAGGAATTTGAATAAAATTGTATTATTTAAATTGAACAGTTAATAATTCAGTAAATAATTGAAAGATTTTTAAAATTTAATTCTCGTAATGTATTTCATCAACAAATTTTTAAATAATTGAGCTGCCGGATCAAAGAAGGGCACATAAACTCGCCGCGCTGAAAAACGTTGGCCCCTGGACACTTAAAATTAAACTTTTGATTTAAATTTTATTTTATCTATTACCGTTTTCGAAATAATAAAGAAAAACCATTTTTTTAAAAACATGAAATTTAATAAAATTTTTCACTTCAACTCGCGATATTTCAGTCAATTTTGCAAATTTTCTAATGTCACAAAAACTAAATTACTCGTTGAAATATCCTGAGAATGATGGAATAAGAAAAAGATTGTTTTCATTAAAAATAGAATTGTTATTAATTTTTTTCTGAACAATTGCAAAAATCGTGAAGTGCAATTTTCACGAGCTTCGTTTAACGGGCGAATTTTAAGCAGCAACAAACTTCCAGTGAGAAAGTTGTTTATTGCAGTCTAAAGAAGTTTTTTGGAAAGTTATATTACAATTGAACAATTAGTAACAAATTAGTAAGTGTTTAAAATTGCGCGAGCGGCTGAACGGAAGGTTTGTTTTGATTTACTTAACCTCTAAAGGCGAAACAACACTGACATATGCTGTTGAGCTTCTTTCAACAAATGGGCGTCATACGTTCAGCCGCGCGTTCGATAAGGATTTTTTCGATAAGGATATGCATAATAAACAATTTAAATCAAAAGTTTAATTTTAAGTGTCCAGGGGCCAACGTTTTTCAGCGCGGCGAGTTTATGTGCCCTTCTTTGATCCGGCAGCTCAATTGAATTTTTTTGACGAATTTTAATCAAATTTTTAAGAATAATTACATTTTTCCAAGAATTCTATTAAAATTGTACTAAAAATAATTAAAATTCTGCGATGATCTTTATCATTTATGAAAATAATTAAAAGTTTCAGTTCAATTTTATTAAGTTTATTTTAGAAAATTTATTAAAACAGTAGATATTAAAAATGAAATGTGGAAATTTTTTAAAAATAATTAAATTTTGAAGAAGAATTTTGTTATTTATAAAGATAGATGCGATTTCGACAGGAATTTTTTTTAAATTTTATACATAATTAATTTTGTAAGAAAAATTTTATTACGATTAAGAATAGTTGAATTTCTCCAATCATTTCTAACTTCTCAAAAATTCAACTTTTTAAAATATTTTTAATTAAAATTGTTCTATAAAGTCATTATTTTTAATAATAAATTAAATATATATTGACAAATTTAACAAATTTCAAGAATAATTTGAATTATTAACATTTTTCAATAATCTAAGTTTTTTTTAAATTTATAATTACACTACCGTCGGGAATTATTAGTACGGCTGCACGCGCACGCCCCAAAAACATACTAATCTTTAAATCAAGATTTTTTTGAAAATACAAATGTCAGAAAATTAACAAATATACCATTCAAAAGATTCGACAATCGACAATCGACAATCGACAAATTTGTCAACAAAATTTAAAAAATAAAATTTTTTGCAAATTTTTTCAAGCCTTGCTATAATTTAAAACTAAAAGAGTTCAAAAATCTTATTCGGTTCGTGAGATATCATTGTAAACGTCCGAGCATGTTTTTTGACAAATGCATTGAATTAGTTGAATTTGGACTGTTTTTGAATGAAAATGCTCGACCGTATATAATAATAATATCTCGTTAACCAATTAAAATTTTTAAACTCTTTTGGTCTTTAATTAAAGACGAGCAGCCGTACCTATAATTCCCGATGTAAGAAAAATATTTTTCATATTCACAACAGACGTACTTTCTTTTATTCTCAGAAAAAAATAAAAAAAAGGGTAAGAAAAATGGAACTACTGGTACCTACAGTCTCAGATGTAGTTTTTAAATATTCTTGGCCAATTTCACGTTACAAAAAGACAATAGCTAAGAGCAGTTATATTGATAGTCCGCCTTTTAATATAAATGTTAATGGAATTCACAGTACTTGGACTCTTTCGATACGATTTTGGAAAGGCCCCGAAGGTAAAGAAAAAAAAAGTTGTTTCTTGTGAAATAAATTTAAATCATTAAATTTATAATTTTATTTTAAATTAAAAATCGTTGGGTAATTTTTAATTTTTTAATTTTTTTATTGTCATTTTTGCATTTTCGTATTTGCAGGAAAAAGAGTAACGAATCCAGTTGTTTTATGTTTAAATATATTAAAATGCACCGTTGAAGAAATGGAACAAGTAAAAGTGAGATTTCAATTTGCCGTTTTTAATGCAGACGTTAATCATTGGGAATATTGTCACGTCAGTAGAACAATATTAGAATTGAAATCAACAACCGATATAATATCTCTCGGTTATAGAGATTTATCAATTGTCGAACGACATTTAAAGAAAAATGGAGAAGTCGTTGTAATGGTTAAAATACAAATAATTCAATGCGAAAGCGAAAAACATTCTCTATCCCAGGTAAATTTTAATAAAAATTTTATTTTCTAATCTCTAGTTTTTTTGTTAATTATAATCAAAATATTAATATATGTAGATTTAACGAAAAAGTAGTAAATTTGTCCATGTTTACTAAATCCAATTTATAAAATTGTATACAAATTGTTTTCCAATTTAATTAAAATTGTCAATATTGTTCTTTATAATTAAAATTAAAAGTGTCCAATTTAAACAAATTTGAATTGCAGAAAAAAAGAAATTGATTTGCAAATGGTTGAAATTTTAGAGATATTCTTTTTCTTTTTAAATACAAAAAATTTACAGGACATGGCGCGACTTTTGAAGCACGCACGAGCAGCGGATACAAAATTGACTTGTGGCGGGACAAATAGTACAGAAATTTCAGTTCACAGTAGCGTGATAACAGCTCGAAGTTCAGTATTGGCGAATATGATATCGCCAATGGAAAATGATAATTTCAATGAAGATTCACAAAAGAAGAATGAAAATGAATGTGAAGAGCAAATGAAAACAATCGATGAGGAGGAAGTTAAAAATGTGGACGTATGTGTCCATGCTGTAGAAGAAAATCATATCTAGTTGTTGCTTCGTATTGCGCTTATTCGAATATTTGATACTATTTTTATTTTATTAAATAATCAATCAATTCTTCAGTTACTTTAATAATTATTCAATTTCTTAGTTAATTCTTCACTTAATTGAATTTTTCATCAATTCTTTAGTAAAATCAATTCTTTATTATTCAGATTAAAAAATTATCAAAAAAATTACTTAGTTTAAAATACAAGTTATAATAATAGTTGTAATAATTTACAATAATTAATATTAATTAATTTTACATTTCTAAACCAATTTATATATTGACTAATTTGTTAATTAATTAAAGAATTCAATTTTCATTTAATAATTTAGTTAAGCTTAGAAAGAAAAGCCGTTTGAATGTGTTTTGTCATAATGTTTGTCTCACTAACTGTCCATTAACAAAAAATCAGTGTTGATAAAAAAAATTCTTAACAATTTTTTTTATCATTTCACTGTAACTTTTAAAGTGTTAATTAATCCAACTGATCGTTTCATTTTCTGTTGTGATTAGTTTGCTATTTGTTAATGTCAATATTAAATTTTAAATCAACATAAAAATAATATTTTTATAAATATTCGTTTTTTATATATAAAGAAAAGGAAAAACTTTCTAGCGAACTATTTAGTTCAGGACTAAAAATTTGTTTAAATTATAGAATTATTTCATTCTCTAAAAGACAAGTGAACATTAAATAAAAAAAACATTTTTTAATTTAATAAACTAGAATTTTTCCATAATTTGACACTTTTAGTTGTAAAATCAAATTACTTTGTGCGTGATAGAAAAAAAATTACCGACAATATCGCAATTTTCTTTATTGATATAAAATCTGATTTTTAGACAAATAAATACTAAATTCGAAATTTTTATAAAAAACGATTTTTTACTCAAAGTATATTATTAGAGAAAAAATTTTTCTCTGAGTAACTTTACAGGAATTAATTTTATTGTCCAAATAATAGAAAGACAATTAAAAATTATGAATCTAATTTAGAAAAATGCTTTTTTGCACGTCATTGCTAGTAAAACAAAATTAAAAAAAAACTACAATGGCAAATTGTATTTTTTGCGTTTTGCTTAAATAATGCTTTTTTTTAAAAAAAGAAAAGGTTAGTAATGAAAATCGAAATCTATAAAATAAAAAAAATTGTTACTATTCACATTATTAGAGAATTTTTGTTGTTTAAAGAAATTATCAAAATTTTATGCATCATTTTTAGACGCCGCTGAAATACAAATTGGAATTGAAAGACCTATCGAAAGAAGTCACGGAGGAATTACTTCGATATATTTATAGTGATCACGTTGATAATTTGGATACCTTGGCGCCACAATTACTATTCCTAGCCGGAGAATTTCATTTACAAGGTATTTTTGTACAATTTTTGTACCCAATGGAATTATTTTTATTTAACAAATTTATATTTAAGAAAATTTAAATTTCCTCGAATTTTTATTTAACTCAATTTCACTTCAGCAGTTATTCTAAAAATTCCTCTGTTAAATGTCAGGGTGTCTACTATTTTCGTTCAACAAAATTCCCAATTTTTTCTCATCAAATTTGAATTCAAATTTTATTTCAAACATAAATAAATCATTAAATTTTTTTAAAATGTTAATTTTTAATAATTTTAATTGAAAATTTGGAAAATAATTGAATTAAACAAAAAAATTTAATTTTTTTACTAAATAATGACAATCTTAATCATTAATTTTCGCCCTTAAAAACATGAATACATTAGAATGTGAATTTTTATCAAATTTAATTTTTAAATTATAATATTTAAAAAATTCTATTTGTTAAAAAGTTTCTAGTGAAATTCTTTAACGAGTTTTTCCGGTTAGTAGACACCCTGAATGTTAAAATAAAGTTCTGATAAAAAGAAATTCCTTTCAATAAAAATTTCTCAAATGAATGAATTCAAAAAAATTATTCTTAATAAAATTTTGTGAAATTAAATTAAATTAGTTAAAAATTTTGTAATGTTTTCTTTTCCATTGACTTAATTAAATAAAAAAAAGGACTGAAGGAGTTGTGCGAGAGAAATTTGATTGAAACAATAACGCCGGAGAATGTGGCAACGAGATTATTAGTAGCCGATGAATTTGGTTGCGAGGCATTGAAACGAGCTGGTTTGGCATATTGCGAAGAAAATGCAATGAGTATAACGAAAAATTTCGCTTGGAAAATGATGGAACAAGTGAATCCAGAATTATTTCACGAAGTTTGCGAAGCCGGAATTGGAGGATCATTATCCAGCAATATGGATGACAGTGAATTGAGCAATTGAAAATTTCCTCTACATATTGAAAATACATTTGATCAAAAATCCCACTTTCTTTAGATAAATCAATGAAGTTATTCGAAAATGAAAAATTCTTTCATTTTTCTAAATTGTACTTCTTGCGAATATAAATGAGGCTCCGGATCTTAAAAGGGCACACGCGTGAACACACGGCCAGTCAGTTAGCCCCTGGAGATAAAATTTTGAAGTTGTTCGAAATTAATTTCAAATTACTGTTTCTTGTACAGAATTTCAAGGCGAAACTTTTTTTCTACTACCATTTTTTTATATAATTTTTCGTTTTTAAGTAAATTGAGAAAAGCGTGATTTTTTAACCTAAGAAATTTTAATGAATATAGTTAGACATTGCTTACGTTTACAGCAGAGCGCAACATTGTTAAAATTGCTCTATTGTCTTTAATTTATTATCAAATGACGAAAAATTTTCCAAAAAACTTCCTAACATATTGATGAACATTTTTGTCCCTGGAAGTTTTCCGAAAACGAAAATTCGTCACTCAACTTTTTCAATTGAAAATAGGAGATTCATTTTCCCGACAAAATTATTTAAATAATTATTTACTGAGACATAGAATTTTTTGAAAAATTTCCTGATATTGTTTCAATTTTGGAATAGTTTGAAGAATATTGCGTTTAAATTTCTTAGGTTAAAAAGTCACGTTTTTCTCAATTTACTTAAAAACGAAAAATTATTCACTACCGTCAGAAATTGTCGGCACGAAAGACGGGCGAGCTAAGAAAAGTTACTGCCGAAATTAAATTAACATAATTTTTTATTGAAAAATGATAGAAACTTGGTTCTTGGATTGTTTGAAAGCCAATTAAATTCTGCGTCGATCGATATGTAAATGAAAATTATTTTATATTTTTAAGAGATTTTATAACCTAAGAAATGTTGAAAAAAGTTGATTAATTTTTCTATTGTTGTGCAATATGTTTGTGTGGCTGCACATTCAAGAAAAATTTAGAGAAAAATTTTAGACTCTTGCAACATAATCATTAAAGTCTCTGTTACGGAAATTTCAATAACAATTATCTAAATGTTTATTTGATGGTAATACAAATTTTATAAAATTCTTTAAAACTTCACTTGAACTTAAAAATAATTTATTTTATTTAAATAATCGATTAACTGTTAGACATATTGTTGTTTTAAATAAATATTTAATTTACAGTAATAAAATAATTAATAATTAGAATTAAATAAAATAATATTTTTAATGTAGAAAAAAGTTAAGGAAAAACGCTGTGTTATTTAATGTTTTATTTATGATAATAATATTAGAAATAAGTTTTAGAGTTTATAAATTAATTTATTTTATTAATGTCTTCTTTTCAGAAAATTAATGTTAATACAGAAGTGAAAATTTGTATGTAGAATAATTAACTTTGAAAATTATCAAATTTTTTATAAATATTAAATCTAAAGTTAAAAAAACTTAAAAAGGGCTTCAAGTATGACCCACTCTATATGCCGCTTATTCGGTCATACCGCAACGAACCAGATGAGCAGGGAGAGTGCAATAAGTGTGTATCACCGCCTAAATTTTAGAAAAGCATGTTTGGACATTTTTTTAGATATTTCAAAAACTGTTGAACGGATTTTCAGTTTCCAAGGCTTAAATAAAAGCCGAGACTTTAATGATTATGTTGCAAGAGTTTAAAAATTTTCTCTACATTTTTCTAGAATGTGCAGCCACACAAACATGGTGCACAAAAAAAGAAAAATTAATCAATTTTTTTCAAAATTTCTTAGGTAATAAAATTTCTCAAAAACATAAAATAATTTTCATTTATAATTTTATAATTTAAAATTAATTTCGAACAACTTCAAAATTTTATCTCCAGCTATCGAATGGCCGTGTGTTCACGCGTGTGCCCTTTTAAGATCCGGAGCCTCAAATATAAATTTATATCTATTATTAATTTTAAATATATGTAAATTATTCCTTTAGTTAAATAATTAGGAATTTAAATTTATAGATGTAAAGAATTATTATCGAAAAATGTAAATTATTCAATGTTTAGAAATAATTCAAATTACGAATTTTATATATAAATTTTTGTGTAAAAAAAACTTACCGAGGTTTCACGTTGGCTAGAGAACATTCGATAGCCTGTAATCGAAGACTGAGAAAATCGGTACGAATTTCGAGAATTTCGCTTCTAGGGACTGTTGCACGATCTCCAAAATCAAGGAAGAAAACTTCATAGTTACCCTGCTCGTCTGGACCCGCGATTACTTCAGATCTGTACCAACGTGAATCGAAACAGAATTTGGCTGCCACCATTTGATCAACTGTTATCTATTTTAGAAAATTTTTTATCAATAATAATGTATAAAAATAAACAATTAAATAAAATAATATTCCGAAAAGTAATAGCAATAATAATAATAATAATATGAATAAAAAATAATAGAAATAATTAATAATAATATTTTGATTTCTAACTATTATTATTAATTATTTTGAAGTTTATTCTTATTTCTGTTTTTATATATATCTGTAAATTGAGAAGTTACTCTTTATTGATTTCTCATTTCAACTTGCATTCTTTAAAGCATGAAGTTCAGCATTATCCGTATTGTTATAATAGACTGTCATTTTATCAACCAATTCGTCAAGAGCCAATGTACCCGGACCATAAACTTGCACGAAAAATTGACTCGGCGTTTCGCAAGCACTAACAAAAATTTCCATAGTGCTGCCTGCAAAAAAATCAAGCACAAATTAAATATTTTCCTTCATTATTAAAAACTAATTCTTCTTTCTGAAATTAATTTATTGAAATTCAAAATATACTTTTTAAATTTATTATTTATTTATGAAAATGTACTTTGTAGAGGTAGAGATTCGGCTTTAAGTTCAAAAGAAGAAGATGATGATGAAGCAGCAGCTGAATTTTCAATTTTTTCTGTATTCTTTGTTTCTTTTTGAAACTTTTCATCTTGAAGCGATTCACTTTCAGTGTCTTCTTCAGAATCTTCTGTTTCAAATTTCTTCTTCTCGACAATATTTTCCTCCATTGATTTTTCCTTTTCGAATTTAGTTTCAGTTCCATTGCTCCTTGGTGATGGAGATTTTGTACTACGAGGTGGTCTTACATTTGACTCCAATTTTTCTCTCGTTTCATTTTCCTCACGAATTTTATCATTGATTATTTCAACAGCGGTTGATATTTGATCAGTCGTTCCTTTAATAGTCAAACTTCTCTCCAAGTCTTTGAAAAGAAAATATTTTCAAATTTTAACAGTTAAAAAAATAAACTTCAACGGAAATAAAAGGTTTCTCTGAAAATTGAAAAAGATTATTAAGAAAAATGAATAATTACTTGGATCACGTGATGGCATACTGGAGTCAACAATTATTCTAGCGTTCGAAATTGCTTGAATATGCTTAATTGATTCACCTCCTTTACCCATTATTCGTCCAATATATTTTTGAGCAACTTTCATTTCATGTGTTTCAATAACCGGCTGATTTTTTACAATGTCCAAAATCATAATCTCAGCTAAACGAATACTCTCCGGTTTTCCTTGTATAATACAAATTCGATCAGGTGCATCGACATCCGTTTCCTCGCTGAATTTAACTTGAGTCTCCGTAGTGGCTTGAATTTCTTTAATAATCGATCCACCACGTCCAATAATTGCCGGAATTGACGATCGTGGAATTTTTATTTGAATTTCACTTTGTCGCGATGTTGCAATCCTTGTCTTTCTCCTATCACTAATTTCGTCTTCATCCTGGAAAAGATAATAATCCCATTATTTCGCAAACAAATTTACTCTCATTGTTGCTGTTGCTGTTGATTTCAAATTAAAACAAGAGCAAGCGAAAAATTCATTCAATTCTTTTTTATCGAAACAATATAATAATAATTTATTTACTTACTTTTCTTGTAAAAAAGTACAATAAAATACAGCTGACACCTGTTAGAGAAAATCCAACCAACAAAGGCATCAAAAGTTGTTGTGGTGTTAACTTCATTTTTTGTTCCTCTTATTTTAGAACTGTGACAGAATAATTAAATTGTTAGAGTGTTGAAGGCAGAGAGAAAGAGAGAGGGGTTTATTCATATATACAAATAGATATAACGTGAATTTAATTATAGAACATGAACTGAACTCTACTGAAAATTATTAGAACACGAGTGACATAATTGTAATCCTAACCTCAAAAAACCATTTTCATTCTTTACGATCAATTGTCATGCAGTTTCGAGACGATAATTTTGATTAAATGAAATAAAACCTTGTAAGCAATCACGAATGTGTAATATCTATGATAAACAAGATAAATTAACAATTTTATGATGAAAAAATACTTACTGCGATCATGCAAAAAAATTCGCCGAACTTCGCTCCGTTTTGGTTTTAAACTCCCAGGCTTACCAATCTACTGCAGTTGGTTCCGATAAATGTAACTAATAAACATTATTTAACAAAAATAACATTATTAACATAGTTTGAGAAATATTTACTATTAAATTTAAAAAGCGTAATTTCTATAATTTTATTTTATAATTATTTACAATAATGTCCATTGTTTCAATATTTATGTCATTTGTTTCATAAAGTTGGTGACTCTGGGAAAACATGCGGTTTCATATACTTTGCAATTTTCATCAATGTGGTACATAGCATTTTGTCTTTTTATTAAAATATCTATTCTTTTATAATATCAGTTTTACTTATCTTTATTAATCCGTTCGAAGAATTAATATTTTCTTTTTAATTTTAAAGGGCAAAATTGCAGTTTATTATTCGACAGTCACGTGATCCAATTTGAACCAATTGGCGTTGAGAGTTTAAATATTTGTTTAAAAGTAGGTGGGAATTGAGAAATGTGTCAAATGTTGTAATAGTTAAAAATAGAAAACATTTTTTTATGTCTTCCTAAATGTACAATTATTTCTTATTGTCAATGAACTCGAAAATTTAAAAACAATTAGTAAAAATAAAATAAAAACTTAAGAAAAAGTAAAGAAAATAAATTCTAGATTTTAAAAATACTGAAATTAAATTTTGGAAGTGGGATTTTTAAATAAAAATGACAAAATTATGTTTGAGAAGTCAAACACTTTATTATTTTTTTAATGTATGCTCTCAATCACAAAATATAGTTATGACAAAATAAAAACATTTGGTGATTATAAATATTTAGAAATTAAAAAAATATAAACAAATAAATTTAAAGTAGTTAATTTTAATTATAATGAATTTAATTATTATTATAATTAATTAAAATAAATTTATCGATTCGTTTTCTTCGAAATTAATTCAGTTAATTGATCGTAAACTTGAACAAAAATGAATTATATACTAAAAATTATTTAGAGAAATTCACCAAATGCTTTTTCAAACTTTTCTTTTCTGTACACGTATTTTCAGATGATTCTCTATAAATTAACATTTCTACCCTTGGAACACTTTGCTGTTAATATTTTACTGTTGGGTTAGAGAAATATTTATTATCGAAAATTAAATAAGCTCGCTTTTTTAAACATCTATTTAAGGTATTTACAAAAAAAAACCTAATAAACCTATTTTTTCTAATATCTACAAATTTATTATATTCCTGACAAAAAAAAATTTCTGATTTTATTTTCAAGACAAGAGATAAAATTCTGTTATTAATTTGTTATTATTATTATTATTTATTCAAATTAAAGTCACAAATAAATTAATTTATTTAAATTAAAATCAAATAAATAAACTTCTTGAAAATAAAATCAAATAAATTTGTTTATTTAAATTTTTAAAAAAAGAAAAATTAAATATTTAAAAAAATTTACAAAAAATATTAAAATATAACTTTTCGTGAAATATTTCTTCATCAGGAATATATTATAATAAATATTAAAAGCGCAACTTATTTAATTTCAACAGGAAAATATAAATATTCTCAATATCCTATCGAACCAGAGAGCCAACAGTTTTTAGTCTTTATAATCTTCAACATTTTTCAAAAGAAAATAATTGTCATACAATTTTCAATGAACGTGATTAATAATTTATACTAACAAACAATTGTCGATTGTCATCTAAACTTTGATTTCTACCAACAACGGCGTTATTTTTGCTTCCAAACAAAAGGAGTTATATTTTCCAGTTTATTTTTTACTACTCAACACTAAGAGAAACGAAAATTAAAAAAAAAATTATAAAACTAATTAAAAATACAATTCTTTCAAGCTAAATAATAAAAAAATACAAGAAAAAGAGAAGAAAAATTGAAAAAAATGCAATGCTTCTATTTATTTAAAAAAAAGGAGAGATTTGTGGCCAGCGCAAAACACCCTAACGATCTGCAAATCGCATGCACAGCTGCGAGAACGCTCTATAATAGAAATGCGTAGGCGCACGTGTGCACGTGTATATGGCAGTGTGCATTTATACAGGCGCCCGCGCTTGTAAATTTGCAAATTTTTCTTTTCTTTTTTTATACATATTATAAATGCAGCTAATTGACATTTTTCTTAAATGTCATGTTTCCTTTTTTCTTCTTCCTTCTCGTTGACTAGCATTCAAGTTGCTGAAGAATTGTTGCAAATCGAAATACCCTCATCCAAGCGAACATTCCCGGACGACAATTAAATCGTCGAGTAGTCGATAATTTTTTATTATTATCCATTGTTGAATCGTGCACTGTCAAATCACGTCGTGATGGTGTTACATTCGTGGAATTCATTTCGCTCACGGATTTTCGAGTTTTATCGCAATTTTCTTGTTCCTGTTGCTGTTGTTGTCGTTGTTGTGGCGAATACTTCATTCTCTGCAATGTAAAAAAGAAGACGAAAAATTAGTAAATTTTTATTTTAGTTACAATTTTATACAAAAAAGATAAAACCCGAAAAATTCCTTTTTATACAAAATTTCTTTTATAGAAATAAAAACCGCTGCCAAGTTATAAATTTTTGTTATAATTTTGGTACTCATTTCATTCGTTTTCGTAAATCTTGTTGTGTTTATTTCATGAACACTTTGCTTCCTCATAGAGATGTTAATAACAATAAAGTATAATTTTTAAACAATTATTCTTAAGTTCTGTAATATTTTTTTCTCTTTATTTAATACTTTCACATGAAAATTTTTTTTTTTCAATTTCTGTTTTTTAAAATATCAATAACTTCTTTATTTCTAATCGAATTAGCATCAAAAATAGGTCAATCGAAGCGTTTTTTAATGTTCTACAAGTTGGTAACTATGGTTTTAATGTTATTTCTACATTTTTCAACAAAATTCTCAAAAAAGTCTTATTTTCAAAAATTTTTGATTTTTAAAAGTTTATTATCTCCGGTGAATGTGGACGAAAAATGTTCATTGAGGGCTCAAAAGATGCGTCTAAAAAAACTCTACAAAGTTATAGAAAAACATTCATATAGGTGTCCTAACATTTTTCTAAAGTTATGGGCAACAAAAGTATTTTCGAAAAATCAAAAAAATATATAGTTAAACTTTATTAATCTGTCTCAAAATTCTCTCATTTTATGTCCGCAGATGAGACCTACAATTTAAAAAAAAATTCAGCCCAAAAGCTCTTTACAATTTGGAGATATTTATGAAAATATGATGTTTACATATGCACACGGAATGACATTTTGTAAAAATGTCATTTTTGAACTCCTGAGGTCAAATAACATAAAGATATGTTAAAAAATCGAACCTGAAAAATTTTGGTATTACAATACTTCCTCAGTATGAGGAAGCAAAAGAAAAAGAAAGAGAAAAATAGAATGAAAAAAGCCAAAATATATTTTTAATTTAATTAGAGAAGTTAAAAGAAATTTCTCTAATTATAAAAATCGTTTAATAACGAAAAGAAGCTAAAAGTAACGTAATTAATTAAAAGTAATTAAAGAGTAAAGACTAATTAAATTAATAACTCGGTTAATATTTTTTCCGACTAAATTGTAAAATTAATTTTTTTTGTTCAATTAGCAAATATTTCTGTTCTTTCCCCTCATTTTTCCTGGAAAGTTATTTATTTAATGAAAGAGAAAAGAGAAGAATTTTCTCATCTTCCATTATCTTTCATTATCTAATTAATTTTCTATTTGCGTTTTTTCTAAATTTTATTGCCTATTCTTTTGAACTAGGTTTATCCAACTTGTCCTCTCGGTCACGGTCAAATGCACATTATATTTTGTTATCTATCGAGTCGACTTTTTATAATTCATTCACAATTCTTTCTAAATCGAATCTATAAAGTATAAAAATAAAATTCTAAATTTAATTCTTAACAAAAAAAAATTTTTTTATGATAATTAATGTTTGATTTTTCCTCTTTTTATTAAATTGTAACTGATTGTAAAGATAAAAAAAGTACATAATAATAATAAACAAATAATTTTTGCAAAAAAATTTTTTTGCGTACTCTATTTAAAATTTTTCTTTTTTAATATTAATCTCTAATTTTAATGTTCTGTTAAATATTGGAGTCGATTTTTTTAATTATTTAGAAATTAAATTGTAAGTGATTAGAAATAATTTCATAAATATTTTTTTGCAAAATTTATTCGAAAACTGGTTAAAACCTTGAGATCATACATATTGATTGAATTTTCGAATTGAAATTTTGTAAATTGTTAATAAATTAATCGAGCGAAAAGTTTGAAAAATTTGCCCTTAAGAAAGAAGCGCAAGCGCTTATATAATTTCTGTCAGCTGGCTCCCCTAGACCTACATTTTGTCCCGATTATGTTTGATATTGAATACGAAGCTATATATCTCTGCCCTATATAATGTTTTTACTACTGAAAAATTTTATTAAATTAATATTGTTAATGTATTTCAATTATATTAATGGTTTTAATCAAATTGCATTGAAATGTGAAAAACTAACAGAAGAAATTCTTTGATAGGGAAATATTTTCAAATAGAGATTAAAGATAATTGAAAAAATAATTTGATTAACACTTTCAAGTTCCACGTTATTGAAAATCCATAATCAATTTCTCTCTGATGTAAAAATAATACATTTTCCATTTTAATAAAGAGGTGATAGAAATTATTCGATTTCATTTGAAAAAAGTATTTAATGAGTCTAATAAAAAATTCAAAATTAATTTATCAGACGCATTTAATAGGTAGAAAAAAACCTTTTTCTTTTATAGTTTAGAAATGGAAATTTATACGTAAATTTCTACAATAACTTTTAAATAGTTTTCAGATATTTTTCAAATAATTTAGAAATAATTTTTAAACAGTTGGAAAAAAAATTTGAAAAGTACTTTTATAATAATTGATTTGTAAGAAACTATTTTCCTAGAGTGTTTTTTCCCCTCAGTATTTTTTTCTAAAGTGAAGGGTTCTTTTAAAGAAAAACGTAAAGTGAAGGGTTAAGAAGAAAAGCGTATCGATGTGCGCAGAGCACATAAAAGGCTTTTTGATTCTTCTTAGACTTGTTCATTTAATGGAAAAAAAAAATAGAAAAACATTTTAAATACAGAAAACTTTTTTTGCAAACAATTTCTACGTGCAAACAAATTTAAAAATCAATAGAGAACAAAATGTAAAAAATAGTAAAATGAAGAAAGAAAAAAATTACAAAATTGTAAAAAAAAAATAAAATACAACAAAACAAAAAGGGAAAAACAGTAAAATATAAAACAAATGCTAAAAATAATAAAACATAAAGGGATATAAAAAAATAAAAAAGAATATAAAAAAATTTAAAATGTAAAAAAAAATTATAAGAATTGTCAAAATAATAAAATAATAACAAAAAATTAAAAAAAATAACTAAATACTCATATGTAACGTTCCTCGACAAAACATGCCTTAGCTCCAAAAAATGTAATGTCGAATTATAATAGTACTCTATAGATTTTAAGTTCCTCTTTTACGTACAAAAGTCAAAAATACTCTTTACTTATAGATTTTTTTGTTGTAAATGTTTAAACATAAGCATAATTTGAACCAATCAGGAAGGACTAGATTGTAATACTCTTTCTGTAGAATTGATATTCGAGAGCTAAGGCACGTTTTCTCATGGACTATCACATATTTACATTTTTAATAAGTATTGTACGAAAAAATATTTTTCTATTTTGTAAGTGCGTTTATATGTAAAATAAATAAAACTAAAATATCAATAATTTAAAAAACTAAATAAATAAATTTAAAAGGTAACAAAATTTTTTTATTGTTTTTAAATTTAAAAAAACAATGCTAATAAAACAATAAAGTCAATAATGGAGATGATTTTTTGCAAATACTTTACACGAATACGGAAATTGAATGTAAACTAGTTGAAAAAAAATTATAATTTAAATTTAATATCACAAAGACTATATGCTATAGGCTAACAATGGATTTTTATTTACGACTATTGACAAATTTCAAAAAGAAATTTTGCCTTTCGGTTAAATTCAATGGCTTGATGAATATATTAAATTAATCAAACTGTAAAACTTCTCCATGAGTTTTAAATAAAAATTCTTAAAGTTGCAATAAAAATAAAAAATACTTTCTCTGATTTAAAAACAGAAGCACTGAATAAATACAAATCTACTTTTAATCTAAATTTTTTGTTTATAACGTAGAAAATTTATAATCAAAATTTGATTTTCAAGACAGAAAAAAATTTTCTAAATTCTAAAATAATTAAAAATTTGAATGATTTGAAAAAAAAGAATGAATGGAAGGATATTAATAAAATAGTAGCTAATTTATTATAGAAAAATTCAATAAAATTACCTAGTTAGATTTTTGGTGCAGAGAAAATTGTTGTTCTCCCTTGAGAAGCAGCTCGAGCTCTAAATATTAGTCATGGACTCTTCGGTACTAGTTCAAGGCGCCGCGCGTTGTACTCCTCGGAAACTCCAAGATATAGGTGAAATTTGTTCTCTCTGTGGGTCAGAATGCGTGTGACAAGAATGGAGAATAATATATAGTAAAAGATAGATAATTTTAATAGCCAGACAAAAATTAATTCGAAAGAAAATTATGTCAAAAATAAAATAGTAAAAAAAAGAGGTGAAAATAGCAAAATCGATCGCAATGACGATTTCCCTAAGAAATTACTAACAATATTTCTTTAAAATATAACTCAAAAGCAACGAAGTTACAAAATATTTGTTTCAACTTTAAACTAAATTTAAATAAAACTTTAAATTAAAATGTTATTTAACCCTCTGCCTACGGTAACTTATCTCCACTCTAGCGCTTTTAAATGTACTTTCCTTAGTCCGCACCAGGCGTCCAAATAGACGATTTTACACGATAAACGGTCACATGAGTAGGCAGAGGGTTAAATTGAACATTTAAATAATCAAAAAATGTAATTTACTTTAATAATTTTTAATTAGTTTAATTCGTTAAATAATTCATTTCCTAACATTTTGTTAAATTAACAAATTATTTTACCTTTTTTATTCCCAATTATAGTATTGAAATTTCCAAACAATTTCTCTCCATTCCTGTAAATAAAAAATTACTCGCATTAAAATTATCTTTCTAAAAACTCTTCCGCACTTTAAATAAATCATGAATTTCCTAAAAAAAATTCATAAAATAAAATAATTACCTGAACATAGATCCGGAGACATGCAATAAATTTTTTAAAATAGACTCAAAACAATCCGAAATTATTTCAATTTTTTCTTGAATAAAAAACAAATTTTTTTAAATTACTCATTTTTTAAATTACTCAATGAAATTTAAAGAATTTTTCTTATTTTTTGAGCTAAAAGAAAATATAAAAGTAATTTTCTGTATATAAATGAAAAAGAAAAATAGTTTGAAAATCCTGAAACGCTAAAAAGACAAAATAGTGAATCCTTTTATGAGCGGAAGGGAGAAAAGAAGCAAACATCGTTTTCTAGGTCAATGCGTTGCCCCAAATTCTCAAAACTTTGTGCGCAGGACAAAGCAGATATAAAAAATCAAAAAATCCTTGAAAACAATTTAAAAATCTGAAAACAAAAAACAATTTTATTCTCCTTAAAACTATAGACTATTAAACCGGAAATAAAAATTAGAAACTATTTTCTGAATTAAACTTTCTAAAATCGAATATAGAATTAATTTATTATAATTTCAATTCTTTAAGCTATTTTTTTTATTTTATTACCAAAATTTTCGAAAAAGGAAATTTTTTGCAATTATTTCGCAACCGTCCCTGATTCTATTGAAGCGCAAACTCTGCATCGACCCAACTTCTTTTTACTGATGTTTAAATATATATATATCTCATTGAATGTCGACATTTCCCACACACAGTGTCGTATTTCAATTGAAATTCATTTGCTCAATATCACCAACATACAAACGAAAAACTCAAAAAAAAACTTTTTAAAATTCGATTAAGAATGATAAATAAATTCCCAAGTCCAAATAGGAAAGACACCAAAAAACTTTTCTTAACAATAAAATTATTTCAAAAAACAAAATCAATTAAACGTAAAATAAAAGGAAACGTAGAAGAAAAGAATTTTTCGAAGGTAATTGGGATTTGGAAAAAAAATGCAAAAAACTATTTTTTTAAGATATGGTTAGAATTCTCGTTAATTGAAATAACTAGAAATTTCCTTTTCTACTCTTTTACAATAGCAACAAATAATTTTGTTAAAATTATTCATTTTGTGCATTTTTTATGGAGCTTGAAAGAAAAAACCATTCACTTGTTTTAATTAATTTCTTTTTTGTATTTCCAATAAATACTGTCGACGAATAAACGATGCATTATTTAAATTACAAGAAAAAAAGGAAAAAAAATTGAACTGACAATAAATAAAAATCGATGATACATTTTTTATCAAGGATAAACCAGGATAAAAGAAAATTAAAAAAAAATAGAATTCATCATCGATATTGGTAAAATTTAAGAGCCGGATCTTGTCCTTGCTCATATTGAAAGAGAAAAATTTACATAGTTACAATGATTTGTGTGTTTTTTTTACCTACTTATTAACAATAACAATTCGTTACTAGATGCTCCTTCTTGAAACAATGCATATTTTGAGTTGATGTTTTTTTTAATTGGTAGAGAGTGAATTCGAAGTCGAATAAACGTTGAGATGATAATTTTCCTAATTTTTCGTTACCTCATTTTCACCTCACAAAAAAGCACCGTTTCTTGAGATTAATTATTCTTTTTAAATGTCATAATTATTGAAAATTTACTTAGAGGCTGATTCTAAATAGGCGATGAGGTCTGCCCTCTCTTGTGGTTTCTTAATTCCAGCGAACACCATTTTTGTGCCGGGAATATATTTCTTTGGATTCTCGAGATACTCGAACAGCGTTTCCTTATTCCAAGTGATGCCTGAAAAAAAATTATTAAATCATTAAATTTATGAATTTTTTTTATTACCAAAAAATTATTTTCATTAATTAATAATTATCATTTTCTTCAAATCGAGAATTATTTTACGCAATAAAAAATTGCTTATAACTAAGCGTAAAAATTTCATGGAAAAAATTAATCTAATTTAGATTTCAAGCTATAGCTTTTATTTTTGGATTTATTTGAAAATTTTTTTTAGAAAATTAAATACCTTTTGCTTTGTTGGCGTCCGTGTAAGCAAATCCAGGCGCTTGTCCGGTTTTTCTACCAACCATTCCATGTAAATTTGGGCCTACTTTGTGTTTGCCACCAGCCTCGATGGTATGACATTGAGAGCATTTTTGTACGAAGACCTAAAAATAAAAATTTAATTAAATTCAAAAATCTAAATCTTCTTTCTATGCACTATGAGAAAAAGAACTAAAGAACATTCACAAAAGTAAAAATTATTCCAAAAATGAATTTTCTGATATTCTTCGTAATTTGTTACCTTCTTTCCCTTCTCGGCATCTCCTGCAGGGACTCCCATTCTGATAAGTTAGACCTACAATCAAAAATAGGCTGATATTAATTTAAAAGGTCGCCTTACAGTTTTTCCCCGAATGGATGTTTAAAATCTTATCAGTAGAAAAATGTAGATGAAAGGAATGCGCTCTTTAAAATTAAAATAACTGATAATAAAAATTATTTCAAGACAATACAAAATGAAATAAAATAGAAAAATTAAATACGAATGACAAGGAAAAAGATGAATCACGAGTGCAAGTTTCGGAGTAGAAAAAAAAATTCTATTTTTGATTTTCATAGCGAGGCCTAATCACTAATGGTAAAATATTAATTTTTGATAAATTAATAATTAATAAAAATAAATTAATTTAATAAATATGAAAATATAATAAAGAACAATTAATAATCGAATAAATTGCTAATTGATAACTAGAGAACAGAGTTAGACATTACGCAATTTATAGCAATACGTAAGAAGAATATTTTTCCTCAACTCTTTGCAACTGCATATACATATAATTATGTAAAAAATCGTCAACTAATACAAAAATAAAGTATTTTTAACTCTAAAAATAAAAAGTTCTCGATCACGAGGATCAAGAGATCCAAGAACTCCTGGCGAAATGCCATTAGTGTCCAATCTAACCTCTGATCTCGTTTGTCTAGGAAATAACATCGTGACCTTAACGTTATAATCGGAAGGTTGAAAAAATTTCATTACCACTCAACACCTCTTACAACATGATAATTCAGTCACTAGGGCACTGGCTCAAGGCCGAAGGACATTATATAATAACAAAAATTCATCTCTAATTTAATAAAAAAAAGAAAATGCGAAAAAATTGTACTCAAACAGCAAATAGAGAATGGTGTACTACCAGGGGGGTTTGAAAAGGAACACGTGTTACCACGTTTTAATCCATGACAAAGGAATAAACTTTGATAGAATCAATTTTTTGACATTTCCTCCAAAAATCATTTCTTTGGAACAAAAAAAAACAACAAAATTGAACAAAGAATGAAATGAACGATTTTTTTTCTATATGAAAATGAAAATAAAAAACGATTTTTAATTCAACTTACTTGTGAAAATTTGTAGAAATACGTTTCTAAATGAACGTGGACTGACTAATGTCCAACGGTGAATAAGTGGATCGATGCCGAGGAGAATCCCGTGCAACTTTGGCGTTGATCAACTCGATGTCAAGGACTTTTGGGCTGACGCAATCTTCAAAAATTTCCTCTAGGGAATTTCTTGACAATTCACGTGACAATTCGCGACGAGATAAATTTAAATTTTTTACTCCCTTAATACTTTTCCGTCCCACAATTTCATAGTTTAAGATAAAAAATAATTGTTTCGATAAATATTTTTTCCTTATCCAAAAATTAATTTCGATCCTTTTTCAAAAAATGCCAAATTACCAAAGGTCAGTCCTACCAATATTACGAATCAAATTATGGGCCTAGAATTCTCATCACTAGATGGCCAACTTCCACTTTCACTAAATCGTCTTTGTTTCTTTAATATTGTTTTTCTATGGTGTTAATTTTTACCCGAGAGAGAAACCCGAGGAACGCGACAAGAAAACTATTTATTTATAGAAAAAAAATATGTAATTTTACTTGAAATTTAGCAAATTCTATGTACAAAACAAAAAGTGTTATTAAATGAATAAACGATATGGTTAATGTTACGAAAGGAATATTAGTCGAATGGTAAGTATTGAATGTAATTACTAAATTCATATTGTTTGAAAAAATAAAATTTACTAAAAATTAGTAGATTTTTTTAACAAATATGCTAGGAACTATAGTGAACAATAATAAAGATATTTTTATACAAATAAGAATTAATATTAATGAACGAAATTAAATTTCGTAAAATTTTCTTTTTTTTGAATTTTTACTCTACGTATTCTAAATCCTCCGGAATGTTAAATTGTTTATTGAGACATTCGGTCTCAATATTGAACTTATTTCTGCACCAAGTTTGAATTGCGTAAATATTATCTGTCCAAGTGTTTGCTGCGTCTTTGTACAGCTAGAAAAATATATTTTCATGCTCGATTAATTCTTATTTTGATTAAATTTCGATTTTCTATAAAAGTGGAAAAAAATATTGATATTGATTGATTAAATTTCGATTTTCTATAAAAGTGGAAAAAAATATTGATATTGATATTCTATACTTACATGAAAAGAAAAAACGAAAGAAATTCTGATTATATTTACTTTGCCTTTTTTGTAAATTAAAGAAAGAAGAAAGCAGTAACAGATTGAGTTTCATTTGATTTGAAATAAACAATAATTCTCTTACCTCTGATTGTCGTGCTGATTTTGCAATTTCCTCGGGATTTACGTCATTGAATTTTGCAATATGACCATGAAGATCATCTTCCTTTTTCTTTAGTTCCTCGATTTCGGTTAGTAAAATTTCTTTCTCTTCACTGTCTTCCTTACCTGCCTGAGTTTTATTAAATTATGAATTTATTAATATTCAAATTTCTCTTTATGCAACTAAAATAAGATTTAAAAAATTACTCTTGCCTTTTCCTTCTCAATTTCTTCCTGCAATTTTCTTAATCTAAATTCAGCTTCGACAATTCTTCTCTTTGCCTCAGCTATCCGATTTTCCAGTGAAGTTATCTTTTCTCTAAAAATTAAAAATTGATTGACATAAAAAATTAAGAATTATAATTGTATAAAACATAAAAAAATGAAGATATTCTAACCCAGGAAATGCCCAGAAATAAATGGATGTTCCAATTTTGTCACTGTGAACAAGACCATCATCGACTAAATTTTGCAACACATCCTTAACAGATTGAACGACAATTCCCTTTTCTTTTGGTGCAATTTTCTCCAATTCTTTGAGAGTAAAAAATTCCCTCTTCTCGTAAAATATTTGCAAAAGTCTCGATTTCTTCTCATCTAAAGGCACTCCTTTTCGTTTTGACATTTTTCAGACGAAATAGAACTAGAAATAAAACGTCAATTATTAAAAATGTTGTATTTTCTTGTTTAATAATTTTGTATTTTGTTTTGTTTTGTTTTGTTACAGTGATGAAGCTATGAAACAATTGTTACTGGATTTAGACGAGAAAAATGTGTTAGGACGAAAATTTATCATTCAAGATTTAGACGAACGACATTTATTTATTTCCGCCGATATTTTGGATTTATTGAGAAAAAAAGTCGAGGATCTAGGTGGCGATATTTCAGTGCCTTCAGGAGAGAAGTAGAGTAAAATTTATATTTTTAAATTTCGAGAAACATTCAATAGAAAAGAAGAAACAATGGCGGCTCGCGAATCTGGGAGAATTAAAGATTCTTATCAAAAAAGAGTTCTCGACGATGCGTCTCGTAAGCGAAGACAGAAAAAAGCACTCGAAGCATTGGAACAGGATAATTTTCACGAAGATCCTCACGCTGATTTAGGTAAAAAAAATAATATATTTCAAAAACTAAATTGAAAATTAAATTATAAAATAGATTTCTTAAAGAATGTAAAAATAATTAAAATAATTTTCGTAAATATTCTTTTTATGTTTTGCAGTGATGAGTAAAAAAGCGCCTAAATTTCAAGAGACACTGGAGAGTAGAAATTCGAGTCGAAAGAAAAAAACACGATCGGCTGATTATTATAAACAAAGATTTCGAAAAACTTTTGCTCAATTAGTTGAGGAGGATTTAAATTATAATCCAACTGCACCGAACTATTCTACTGCTCGTGCACCACCGTCAAAATTTCCCGAACGACATTTTTGTGCTGTTTGTGGATTTCCAAGTAATTATACTTGCATTCCATGTGGAGCAAGATATTGCTGTACAAGATGCCTTGGAACGCATCTTGACACGAGGTGTTTAAAATGGACTGCGTAAAAATTCATTTCGCCCTTCATTTTTAAATCTTAAATAATATAATTTGATTTTTATTAATATTTTTATTATTAATATTAGTATTAGTATTACTATTATTATAGTTAATTATTAAGTAAATCGTATCATAATGTAAATAATCTGAAATTTATCACAAAAATACTGATTCCCAATAAATCATTTTTTTACACGAAAAAAAATATATTTCTACTTCCATTCATTGTAATTATTTCAACAATAATAAAATGTAATTTTAAATTAAATTACATACAATGTTTAAATTGAACCGATAATATTTACGAATTCAATCATAATTAATAAATAATCGATGCACTATTCCAGTCATTAATAAACTGCTCGATAAAAAATTGAAAAAAAACTGCAAATTTTTAGGTTAGGTAAACAAAGAGAACCTTGAATATTTACCAGAACGACCAGAACAGTTGACAATGTTTTTTTCTATAGTAAAAAAAATATCTCGATCATTCGCTTTTGAAGAGTTGAAATGAACTTGAGCTTCTTGTTTCTTTTGGAAACTTTTCTTCGAAAGAATATAAAATTTTTTTCGGTTGACTTTTTAAAATCGGAGTTCAAGTGCAATAAACGTAAATTGATTTTTTTCTTTTTGATTCAAAAACACAACACTATTTACATTCTTGACTTCTTAAGTTAATACTGTATTTACTCGCAAACACGTAAAACACTTTTAAACAACTTTTTTTTATAGTTTCTTTCTTTCAAAAACTTTTTCAAACAATAACAAAAACTTTTTTCCGGTATAAACACAACCATAGAATAAACAAAAAAACCGGGAAATTATTTTCCTTTTATTTTAAATGCTCGATTGGACAAAAGAAATAAACAAATTGGACAATTTTGATTGGTAGTCCAAAATCATATAATTAAGGAATTTATAAATTTAAAAAGAAATGATAAAGTTGGAAAAAATACGAAATATTATGTTTCTTACTGAGTTTTTTTTAATTTATCGACCTTTATTATTTTAGTACTTCTGTTAATATTATTTATTAAGTGTTTATTATTAAGTAAAAATAATTTGAATGTCGGAAGTTGTGAATTTTTACAATTGTGGTAGACTTGAGGGCAGCCATTTTTTAATGGTCTGTGCGCATGACAGAATTAAAGTCGGTGTAAACGGAAGTTCCGGTTTCTTTTCTCTGCTTGGGTGCGAGAAGATGGTAACGTTTCTGATATTACTTTATTAATTTTGTTATTTTTTAATAATTAATTACTCTAATATGGTAAATAGTGTTTATTAGTGATTTAATAAGTCGGAGAGAAGTTGATTAAATATTTTTTTTATTAATATCCTTTAAAAGTTTACTTTCAACACAGAATATTATTGACACATACCATGTGCCTTCCACTATTTTGTGATTTTTTTCATTTACAACTATATTTTCCCAATTTTTCTTTGTTTTCCATTATTTAAAACATTGTTACTTATGACAATTTTTTAAAAATCGATTAACTAAAGAAATGTGTGTAAATTTTTTAATTGATTGTTGACTTGATAACATAACCTAACTTTTCATAAACTTGCAAAAAAAAATTTTTTGTATGTTCGTTAACAAGAAAATAAATTTTTAACTTTTTTTAAAATAGATTTTTGGGGAAAAAAATTTTTGAATTCTGTTTTTTTTTTTGTGAAATTGTGATTTTGATATTTATATTTTTTTAGACGTGCAAACGTCGAAACGGAGGACGTGCCAAACATGGCCGTGGCCATGTCAACCCAGTTAGGTGCACCAATTGTGCCCGATGTGTGCCGAAAGACAAGGCAATCAAAAAATTCGTCATCAGGAACATTGTTGAAGCCGCTGCCGTGAGAGATATCACAGAAGCCAGCGTGTATCAATCCTATCAGCTTCCGAAATTGTACGCGAAGTTGCACTACTGCGTTTCCTGCGCTATTCACTCCAAAGTCGTTCGCAACAGGTCGAAGGCTGATCGTCGTATTCGAACACCACCCGTTCGCAATTTCCCCAGGGTAATTATCATTTTATTGCTCTTTAACAATAATTTCTCTCTTTCGTAACAATTTTTATTAAAAATTATTGCATTTTTAGATCTTTACATTTTTTTCGACTGTTTTAAAGCATTCACTTGATTTTTTTCGAATTTTAATTAAAACTATCTTTAACTACTGTTCCTTGCAAATATTGTATTTTTGCAAAAATAAGTTTTTTGAAAGTAAAAGTAATTGATTTTTGTTTTTATTACAGGATATGCGTCAGGGACAGCAGAATCGCAAATAATTAATATTGTATTGTCTTAAAAATTTACAATAAAAAAAATTTTACACTTGTATTTTTACTGAATTTAAGTTCTTTTTTATTAATTCGCAAATTGTTAAAAATTCCTTATACACTTTATTGACTTACAAACTAGCTAGAAATTAATATAACTTAAATGAATTATTTTTACATTATTAAACTTTCTTCAAATGTAATTCAAATATTATAATATATAAAACAGAATAGAATCAAGTCTCACTGCAAAAGGTTTATTATTTTCTTTTTATCATAATTAAAAATCTATTGTCTGCAACAAGTTTTGAAAATTAAAAAATACTTATTTTCTTAATTTTTTTACTATTCGGTTTTTAACTAATTTGCTACAATATCTTACATTTGTACCAAGATGTAAGTTTTATGAGACGCATTGTCCAAAAAGAAATTATTTCAATATCACAATTTTCTCTTTAATAATATTGAATTCAATGGTATTTCTAATCTACAAAGGACAAAAGAAATTGTCACTCAAAAAGAATAAAAGATTCTTTATGAAAATTAAACACAACTATAGATAAAAATTAAATTAATACAGAAGAAAAATTGCAATTTCTTTTCTTTTCTTTTTTTTTTTTTTTTTGTAAAATTAAGCGAATTTGTGGTAATCATTTATTAGCCTCCTCCATTGCTTTCTTTAATGATTTCTCGAATATTTTCTTGGAATCGCAAAAACCTTGCTTCGTTTTACCAAAGGAATTTGGTCCCGCCGATGTTGGTGTTTCACGGCCAATATTTCGCATTCTCATTCTCGCTTCCGCTGGCATTTCCTCGGGTTCATCGTCGTCGTCGTCGGCATTGAAAACTGACGCCACTGTTGGTTTTGGTATTGTCGAAGGTTTTGCGACTGGATTCTGTTGAAAAATTTAATTTACAGCTTATTATTTTTTTCTATTTTAATTAAATAACCTAAGAATACTTTTTTTATATTATAATAAGAATAAAAATTTACCGAAGGTGCGCCGAACTTGATTTGAATCCCTTTTCGTTGATCGGTTGACGTTGGTTTCTTGCCAAATCCAAAGGCTAGCTTTTGTTTTCTGCTTTCATTTTGGCTGTAGTTTGATGATTCCCGTCGATCATCCAGTCGTAAAGGAGAACGATCCCGAACTCGCTCGTCTTTTCTCCCATCCTCTGCTTTGTAGGCACTTGACCCTGACAACGTCAAACACTGGCAAAGTTCAGATACAGTTAAAACAAAGCAGACTTATTAACCGGAAACTTTTCTTTATTTTAAATTTAATTTTCTTCGCATTTTTGTTCAATACCGAAAGAAATTACAACAAAAATAAAATAAATAAACATTACATTCCATTCGTGTCAAAAATCATGTCAAATATTATATAGTTCCGTTAATAAGTTTTAGATTGTAGTCTTTCTGCTTTAAGATGAATTTTCTTTTATAAAATTTGTATAAAAACCATGCATGAATAAATAATTGTTGATAAAAAGTTTGATGAAAAAATGGATAAACTTGAAAAAATCAAAGCATTTATAATCAATAGTAAAGAAACATTTTTATGTAATAAAAATGAACATCAAATTATTACTAAATTCGACTTATTTTTAGAAAGAAAGAAAAACGTGACTGATAAAATAAATAAACTTTACGAACTTTTTATTGAAAGGCAATAAAAATAATATAATAGAGAAAATATAAAGTGCAAAAAAATATCACAGTGAGAGGTTAAGTTATATGCCCTTCTTCGTAATAGTAAAATTATATTAGATAAAATGAATAGAACCTTTTCTATAGTCGCTTGAATTCTGCTTCGACATTTTTATTTCTTTATCCTTTTTAACAATTAAATATAAATAACTTCACAAATATAGAAGAAAGAATTTTTCGTGCGAGATATAAATCAACGTGGACAACTGAAGTTGACTAAAGTGAACTGAAGTAATCGTCGCAATGCGAACTTGTGAAAACAATTCTACCAACTCAAAGAAAAACTATTCCAAACTGGACATATTTTTAATTTCTATATAATAATAATTCTTATCTCTATATTTAAAAGAAACTTTTTGTTTTAAATTTCTTTAATTAAATGTAGTAAAATAGTCGTTTTTTAGATGTTAAACAAAAATTCATTGTGATTAAAATATTTAAATTGTTGAAAATCTTGATTTAAATTTTCAGTTGTCAGTATCGCAAACATTTCGACCTTGCGGATCGCGGATGTTTATGTTTAACCTAACCTATAAATGACTGTTTTTAAAAACAATTTTGTCAAGATTTTTTATTATCTATATTAATATTTAATTGTTATTGTTATAAATAAAAGTGTTATTAACGATTTACACTATTTTCTACCATAAAGTGGATGCAAAATGTTATAAAAATCATGTGATTAATTCATTATACTTTGAACATGTTTTTCATCGTTCGAAATTAAAATAATATATATACTTAGGTAGGTAAGTTGATTTATAGCATTTACTCTTTAACAAATTATAACACCATTGTCATATAAATATAAAATTAATTATTATTTTTGTACCTTCATTTAGTTTTTATTTTACACGATAATGTTTACTAATTTTTTTCTAAATCTTTTAAGTCTTTAAATTTTCTATTCAGTTTCAGGTTTTTTAATGAAATAATAACATGTTTTATTTTAATTTCCAGCTTTTGAATATTAAAGAAATAAAGACATTTTGCAAAAAAGAACAATGAACAGTATAGAATTTGCGTCACGTTTAGGAATTGGTATTCTACGAAGATTTATTTACAAATTACCAACATGCACCAATTCTGTACTTACATCATCGGAAATACAAAATTCGTCTTTACGACATTTTCACAAAACAAATTTGCATTGTACAGAAACACAAGAGTCTGCTAATTCGGAATCAGTATCAGAGACCACTGCTGTTTCCAATAATTCGAATATGAAGAAGTCGAAAATTCATTTTGATGACAAATTTAAATTGGAAAATTTTATGCCTAAAAGAGAGAGACCAATATTAAAGACTGAATCGGTTCCGTATTTAAAAGGAGTTAATGGCGACAATAAAAAAGGTTGAAAATCTGTATTAACAATTTAATTTAATAATAAGTAATAAGTAAACACTAATTTAAAAATATAATTAAATAATAATAAAATATGAAGTGTATTTTTCAATATATATATATTTAACATGCTTTTCTAATAACTTTTCAACAGTATTTCTTGATATTTATGGATGTCAAATGAACGTCAGTGACGGAGAAATAATATTATCAATTTTGAAAGAGAATGGTTATAAACATACAAAAGATTTAAAGGAAGCAGATATTATCTTGGTTCTCACGTGTGCAATACGAGAGCATGCCGAGAGGAAAATTTGGATTAGACTAAAAGAATTTAGGCATATAATGAATAAAAAGAGAGCTATGGGAATTTCCGAACATCCAAAAATTGGACTATTGGGTAAATTGTAAATTTAATTTCACTGCTTTTATTCTGTTTAGGATTAATTTGACAAATATTCCATTTTAGTACTCTTTCTAATTGTAATTATTTCAAATTACTTTATTTGAAATATGTTTTATTTTTAAATATAATAATTCAATACTAACAGTGATAAATTTACAGGTTGTATGGCTGAACGTTTAAAACATAAACTACTCGTAAAAGATCGTCTAGTGGATATTGTGGCAGGTCCTGATAGTTACAAAGATCTACCAAGATTATTAGCAATCGCCAATGATAATGAAACTGCAATTAATGTAATTTTATCAGCAGACGAAACATACGCTGATATTACACCAGTGAGATTTCATCCTGATTCTATTTCTGCCTTTGTGTGAGTCTTGATTCATTCTTCTAATTAATTCCTTTCATTCACTCTAATTATCATGTGTTTATTTTATTTTCATTTATTTATAAATAAATCATCTTCAAAAGATTTTAATTTGAAATTTTATAAAATTTCAATTTTTAATGAAATTTTGAAAAAATTAGATTATTGTAAAATGTTGATAATTGAAATCATCTTGAAATTTGTTAAATTCGTGAAAAGAATGCAATTATATTTATTGAAAATTTTTTTTGTAAAATTCATTATGAGAATTTAATTTTAAGAAACATTCAATTCTTCAGTAAATTATTTAATGTTGTTTTGAAATAATTGAATAATTGATATTAAAAAGGTTCTCAAAGAACTTTTCCAAAAAATATTTTATAGAAGTTTATTTAGAGAAAAATTTTAGTTAAAAATTCTAGAACATATTAATTGAATTCAAATGATGTAAATCATTTTTAAGAAAGTTACAATAACAATATTTTTAATATATAGTAAAAATAGTTTTATAAGTTGTTTAATTTCAAAAGGGTTTGAATTTAAATGTTTTGAAAAATCTAAATTCCTGTGGAAAAATAGTACATAATTAAATATTTATTTAAAAAAGAAGTTATTGATGTTTTAGAATAATTTTACGATTAAAGAAATTTGTAAAAAATGTAACAGAACATGTTTTTGAGTAAAATTGTTTTCTTTATTTTCTAAAAATTTAAAAGTTTTCAAACAATAAACAATTTTCTAATATTTTAATAAATTAAAAGGAAAAATAATTGCATAACATAGATCAGTGAAACGAAATTTGTTATCAAAAATATACAAAACTAAATTTATTTGTTAATCACAACTTTTTTGAATTCTCAAATTACAAATGGGTAAGATTCCGTCAGAAAAATTACGATTTGCATGGGGTCTTTGAATTCAGCTGTAATTCGGTAAAATTGTAGTATTGGATTGTAAGCATAAATTTGTCTGCAAAAATACAATTTTTTTTAATAATTGTTAATAATAATGATAATTATTAACATTAAAGTTATTTTTTAACAAAATAGACATAAATTACTTAAAAAAAAAAAAAATTTTGTATGCAAAAAATACAATTTTTTTAAGAAGGACCAGAGTTGTCTATTTGTTAATTAACATTGTTTTTCAACCGTTTAAATTAATTGAATTATGCATTATTATTTATCGGGTGGTCATGCTAGACTAATTTAAATTGATTTTGATCATAAAGAAAGGAAAAATAAAAAATAAACACGATTTTTTTCAAAAATCTTGTAAATTGTTAACTTTCAGTAACAAACAAATCTATAAACAATTAAAAATTAAAATAACGGCTTTCGGGGAAACTCTTAGGAAATTTATCTCCTTTCATGTAAGACCAAGAACATCAAAATCGGAAAAAATTTGTAGGCTCTAGACAATTTTGAACTGTAAAGTGTAAAAATTCTACTGTGCGAGGCGTCCTGGGCACTGACACAGCGCTGACACTGAAACGTGGACGCGCTTCCACAAAAATTGCAATATCTCGAAAATTATTTGAGTCTCCATCGATTTCTTTTTTTTAAATGAAAGGAGAAATTATAAGGAATATTTTATTAATTGACAAGAAAACTCAAAAATCGGTGTCGCTCTCGCAAAAAGGACAAAAAATTTTGTTTGACTTCTTTGGGCAAAAAAAATTTTTTGTTTGTTATGTGATAGTCAGAAGAAACATGATTTCAAGTATAAGCCTTCCAAATTTTAATTAATTTCATCGAAAACTTTCGGAAATATTAAGATTGAAAAAAATTATAACAAAAAAATTCAAAATGACGTAACTTTAACAAATTTCAAAATTTTCAAAAAAATTTTGGCACACTAGTTTCTAGCATCCAATATTACAATTTCACCAAATTACAACTGAATCCAAAGACCCCATGCAAATCGTAATTTTTCTGACGGAGTCTTAGGAGGATTCCACGGGTAAATCACATAGTTGTACGTGAGAAGTTACCGATTTGTCTTAAAGTTTTTAGGCGTATTCTACCTTCAAATATAGTGAACTCGCATATAAATACGAGTTTTATTGTAGTTAATAATTAAAATGAAAAAAAATCATTAATTATTTGAATTATTTTATTCTCTAATTTTTGTCTATTTTTCGTTAATTTTCAACGAGTAGAAATAATTTAGAAATGAAATTATAGTATTAATTTGATAACGTTGCTTTCATTTATTGTTTGATTGTTATCGATTTTCTTTTTAATTGCAAATTATTAAGTTTATTGTATTTTTTCAGAACAATTATGAGAGGTTGTGATAATATGTGTACATATTGTATAGTTCCATTCACACGTGGTAGAGAAAGATCGCGACCATTAAAAAGCATCGAAGACGATGTGAGACAATTGTCAGATAATAATGTCAAGGAAATTATTCTCTTAGGTCAGAATGTTAATAGTTATTTGGATTATTCGACTCAGGTGATTGTTCCCTCCGAAACTGAATTGGCAAAGGGTTTCAGAACAGTTTATAAAACTAAGACAGGTGGTTTGAGATTTTGCGATCTTTTAGATAAAATATCGTTAATCAATCCGGAAATGAGAATAAGGTACAATTTTTCCAACAAATTTGTAGAATTTAATTAAAAATTACAAAATATTTACACTGATTATCATTTACGAATAGTGAATTAATATGATAGATTAATATTTATAAATGAGTATTTATATTTATTACAGATTTACGTCTCCACATCCAAAGGACTTTCCCGACTCGGTGCTGCAATTAATTGCAGAAAGGTCGAACATTTGCAAAAGTCTTCATTTACCGGTGCAAAGTGGAAATTCGTCAGTTTTACAGAGAATGAGACGCGGTTACACGAGGGAATCATATTTGGAATTAATTGAAAACGTTCGAAATATTATTCCAAATGTTTCTCTTTCAAGCGATTTTATTGCCGGATTTTGCGGCGAAACTGACGAGGAATTTGAGGATACGATTTCGATTATGGAATTAGTGAAATATAATCAAGCTTTTCTATTTGCATACAGTATGCGAGAGGTTAGTTAATATAATTTTGATTCCTTTCTCAAAATTTCTTTTCTTATTTTCTATTTGACTTTTGCTATTTTAACATTTTAATTAATACTTAAAAAATATTTGGATCATTTAGAAAACTCCTGCACATCGGCGTTTCGAGGATGACGTTAGTGAGGAAGTAAAAAAATCGCGTTTGATCAGAATGAACGAGCTGTATCGAAATGAGGCGAAAAAATTGAACGATGCACAAATTGGTCAACAACAACTTGTTTTAATCGAAGGAGTAAGTTTCCTAACTATTTTTGAAAAACAGACAATTTGTTCCTTTTTATTTATTCAAAAATTAAACATTCTTTTTCGTTTTTTACAATTTTTTCCAAATTCTTCTAAATCCAAATGTTTTTCTTTAGACGAGTAAAAAGAATTCAAACCAACTTATCGGACGAAATGATGGCAATACACGTGTAATTATTCCTAATTCTCCGGTGGAAGAAAATAGAAATTCCTCCAGTACGAAACAAGTGGTTCCTGGTGATTATGTAGCGGTACAAATTGTGAACGCAACGTCGCAAAGTCTCAGGGGCGTTCCTCTTTATTTGTCATCAATAGCCGAGTTCACATCATCAACGGAGCAAACATACAAGGCTTACGCTTAGTTAAAAGAATTAAAATAATTCGTCGCTTTTGTAAATAAGGTACATTAAATTCGAGAATTTATTTATCAAACTAGATGATATTGCCTTTAAGGTAATAAAATTAATTTAACATGAAATAATTTTATTATAATTTTCAATGAAAATATTACATTTTAAAAATATTACACTGTACATGAAAAGTAATAACTTTGTTTTAAAAATAAAATTTTTAAAGTTGTAAAGTTACAGGATTTGTACTTGTGATGAAGAAGATAGATGATGAATAATTTTACTGAAATGATGAAAATATACAAAAAGTTTTATTTTTACACATCAGTACTGTTACAAAACCTCTGCTGTACAATTGTTGTTGTCTTTGGAAAACTCGGAGAGACAAAAGTTACTCGGGAGGAGATAGAAAAAAATAACATGTTAGACTAAACTCGCAGTGCCTATGTTAATAACAACATTGTCAACTCCTCGTTCATAAACTGTCAAGTCATGACCTCTTGGTTGTTCGAGCAAGGCAGCAAGTTGTTCTCCACTGGGAAACGATCCTTGTGGTAGTATTACATCGCATTCTAGCTGACCTGCAACGTACATGTTTTTCATTGTTATTTCCAAAATAATTTGCAATTTTTGTTTTTTGTTTTTCTAGAAATAAATTAGAAGGAGGGGAAGATAATTTAGAAAATCACATCTGAGTAAAATTATTTACACAATCGAAAAATTTGATGAACGCAAAAGAAGAGTTAGGCATTTTCTCTCAAGGGTATTGTTTTTCGATAGGAAAAAGTCATTGGAAGGTGAGAAAGTTGTTTTGGATATTATTATTTTATTTTATTATTATTAACTATAATAATCGTCGTACTCTATCCAGTCTGTCTTCACTTCAAGTTGGACTATTGTGCATGCATTTGTTTTTTTATGTGTTCTGATACATAATATTATACTAATATTTTTTTAATTTAATAATATTATTTTTATTTCTCAAATAATTCAAAAAAAATTTTTTTTAATCTAAAAAAATTATTAATGTTATTATATTATTCATTATTTCCTTTGTTTCTAAAAAATTAGCATTTTGAAACAAACATTTTAGATAATTAACAAATTTAAATCCTGCAAAATATTTTCCTATTTTTTAAAAAACATACTAAATATTTAAACTTGATACTTTAAGTGTCTTTAATCAATTTATTTTTGTCAAACAAAAGTGTCAAATAAAATTCAGTTCACTAATTGAAATAATATTGTAAAAAAAATTGTTCGATGTTAGAATTTAAACTTTTTATCAATACCAAGTTTGAGAATTTCATTAAATTTATAAGAATTAACAAAATAATAGAGAATTCTTGAAAAAATTACATGTATTTACCATTTCTAACATCAGTTGAATAGAGGCATGTCTTGATTATTTTTCTTTTATTTGTAAAAAAATTTCTTTGCATCAAGTGGTTATCACACATATGGGAATACTCATAACCAAAATTTTTATCAAAACATTAATTATTACTGTAGAAAAACAAAAGACGACACTTTCTGTTCACGAAATAGCAAATTATTATTATGTAAATTATAAATTATAAATTATGTATTACAATTCTTAAAATTGAATTCTCGTAAAGAATTTTATGAAAACATTTTTAAATAATTTATTTTCTATTTTTAGAAATATAATTGATTTTTTACTCATTTGTTTTTTTATTTTAATGGAAATTGAGAGAATTTTTCTCTTTTTGAAAAAGTCGAGCGGAATTATTAAACGACCTTGGGAATAAATTTGCCGAAGAAATCTCACCTGACAAAGAAGGAGATGCTCCTTTACTGGAGCCATACATCCGTGTACTGTAGCCAGAATCATTATGCGCGTCGTGCAAAGGTGGAGTGGGACTGTATACGGCATTACGAGATCTGTATGGCATCTGGGCTATCGTCTCGTAGGGTACGTTCTCGGACATGATACCTTTACCTGGTATAACTCCGTTCATTGGTCCCGGTTGTTCCTCGTCATCATCGGCTTCACTGCTCTCACTATCGTTACCTATCGTTCAATCAATCTTACTTTCATTTCCAATTCTATTTTATTATTTTTCCTTCCGCATAGAAGAAGGATTGTATTTTAATAATTTAGAAGAGATTTTTGGCCAAATAATTGTATTTTTTTCCTTCAAATAATTATTTTTCAGAAATTCACTTTTTTGTTTAAAAGTTTGAATATTAAAATATTTACCACCGTTTTCCCGATGCCATCCATTGGTAATTCCACCTTGGGGTGCCATTCTCGGTGAATGATTTGGACTGGGCGGTTCACTTTCAGTCAAGTCCCGTTGACTTTTTCTGCCATTATGCATACCGGAGACTTGTTGAAATCGTTTGATTATCTCGTGTACACTTCGACGTTTAGGTGAAGACTTCCAATTTTCGTCTTTAGTTCGATGCACCGGAGTGAATTCATCTAGACAGGGACTCGAACTGTGTTCATTTGACATGGAAATCTGAAACAAAGTTGTCATTAGAATCTTTTTCTTCCTCTTCTTTTTTATTCTTTTTCGAAATTTCAATTACTAGTCTATTACTATTAATGTAGTGAATACTAGATTTGATCAAAAACATTTGTTTTCAGAGTTGCCACAACTCTATTTTGTTTCTTCATGATTTGTCTTGTCGCTATTTTCAGACAGAATTTTGACTTTCTCTCTTATTTCTATATAGAAAACTTCAAAAGTAGTTCAATGTTTAAAAAAGAAGATAATTTTTAGAAGTAAAAATTCATATTGAAGCTTCGAGGGTGGGAACTTCTTCTTTTTTCTTTCTGTGACTAATTTCCAACAATTATTCCAACAATTATTTTTATTTATTATACTTTAAATAAAAAACTTTTAATCTGCATGTAAAAATGAAATATAATTTTCGTTACTTTCAGTTAAAAAGTAAATTGAAAATATTTTTTTGTGAAAAAATTCCACATTTTTTTACATATAACTTTTTTGTCGGACCTTCAAAAAATTCGAGGATTTGCAGATATTTTTTTAATAAAATAAATTACCTTCTATTGAAAATTCGCGAAAGTATTTTGCTTCGTTTCGGAAATAATAAATGTTAAAATTTTTTATTTAAAAGATTACTTATGAGACTTGAAGTTAACTGACCAATTTCACTTTGCTCCGATTTCGATCAATTCAACGAACATTAAATCAAAATTTTTATTTTATTTAACATAGAAATTAATTTTCACAGAATTTCAGGAGTATTTTTTATTGGTGAAACTTAGCAAATCTGTTTCTGTTTAGCCCAACTGACCCTAAGTGATTAAATTTTTGCAAAGCTTTGTGAAAGTAATTAAAACTATTTAAAAGAATTGAATTTTTCATTTAAAATATTTGAATTCTTGAACGAATATTAAAGATTTATTAAAATAATTTTTGAAATTAATTGAATTTTTGAAAAAACTTTTAGAAAATTATAATAGAGAAGAAATTTAAAAGAAGAAAAAAGTTTAGTTTAAAATTTTAGAATATAATAATTAAATTTTGAAATTCTTGAATAATTATCTAAAAATTATTAATTATTTAATTTGTTTAGAGAACAAGTTTTATTAAAAATTCTGTAAGATAAGTAAATTTTCAAAG
The DNA here is from genome assembly GCA_032872475.1 of Leptopilina myrica (nomen nudum). NCBI lineage: Eukaryota > Metazoa > Arthropoda > Insecta > Hymenoptera > Figitidae > Leptopilina > Leptopilina myrica (nomen nudum). The sequence goes on from CM065467.1 coordinate 15,211,976, forward strand.
ATATATGTATGTTATTTTCAGAAATAATTAAATGTCAGAAAATTTAAATTTTCGTAAAAAACAAAAATACGTTCTAATAATTTTTCAATGAAAGATATTGACAAATAAAAAGCACTTCTTTGTGTATCTAGTTATTTTTGAGAGTAAATAAATGAGTATTAGGGGGAAAGGAAAATTTGCCCGTCCACCCCTGATAGAGAATGAAAATAATTTTCCAAAAAATGATTCGAGAGTATAAAATAATTAACCTGATGTTGCAAAACTTGCTGCCGAAGACTAACGGTAGGCGATGAGGCAGCTCCCAGAGGTGATGAACGATCCCCCCGCCTGATGACACCATCAAAGGTCTCATTAAGCCTCGCGGGAATATCCAGTACTCTAAGAATTGGCCTCGAGTTACCCAATGAATGCAGATCCTTCATAGACTTGCTCAGCCTCGGTATCGCCGGTATATCCAGATCATCAAGACTACCCCGATGAATATGAGTTTCGCCCGGTATCTCAAAACTCCGATCGTGAGGTCTTTCGTCCAACAAATCCTCCAACGATCTCGCACGCGCTGGTGGATTTTGTTCGTCGACAATAATCTGCCTTATTGGTCGCTCACTGTGTCTGCCCTTAGCGCCTCGCAGCAATTTCTGTTGAATGTGACAGTGCCTCTCGTCACACCTCGAACGCTCGACAGCAACGCATCTTGTTAGCTCTGATATCTGTCCACGGGTTCGTTTCTCCAAATTGGCGACCTTGAGATCGAGTCTCTCATGAGCCTGATCGATGTGCGCCTTCAATTCAGCTTTATCCCTCTCGAGCTTCGCCTCCATGTGTCTGAAGAATGGAGCACAATAGCAGGTGTAACCAACACCCACTGGTCCTTTTCTTATGTTACCAGCGAGATCGAGATAATATTGTTCGCCACGAGCAAGTGGATCGGGCGGTAAAGAATCAAGACGTGGTTGGGGAAATGCTTCTGGATCGGGATAATAGTGACAACCGTACGGTGACCATTCACGACCCATCATTGTTTTTTCGAAGTGCACCTTATGCTGCTTTCCGCCTTTGAGCTTCTTTTTCTCCTTCTTCGAACCACTGTCCCTACTGCCACTGGTACCGCTTCCATTTTTTTCGCGCTTCTTCTCACCTTTTCCGTTTGTTTTGCCGTCAACTTTGTCGACCGACGCTGGTGCTGCTGCTGCTGCTGCTGCTGCTGCCGCAACCGCCGCCTCCTCCTCACGACTCTTGCTACGTGCTCGACTCTTGCTACGTGATTTATTAATGATTTCCAAAATTTCAGAAAGATTTTTTCTCTTCGCTATGTCCTTGGCGGTTTCGCTCTGTTTGTTTCGTAAGGAACGATCACATCCTGCCTCGAGGAGAATTCTTGTTAATTTTCGTCGACCCATAGCCGCTGCAATGTGTAGCGCCGTGTCTCCATTCTGTGAAAATTTCGAAAAATGAGTTTTAATGAGATTTAATTTTAATTTTAATATTTAATTTGAAGAAAATTGTTTTTTTCTGGACCTACTTTATTTTGCTCCGATACTCGACAGAGAGCGGAAATTAGTATTCTAGTGACGCCCGCGTGCCCGTAGCGTGCAGAAGTGTGAAGCGGTGTGTCTCCATACTGAGAAAGAAAACATTTCAATTAATTCTCTTTCTGAAATTTAACTCTAAAATATAAAATTAAACATAAACATTGAAAAATGAAAATTGTTAATTATAGCTAGCAAAATAAAAAGATATTTAAATATTTGTTCAAAAAAGTTAAATTTTTTCTTGTAATTATCTATAGAAATCAATTGTTTTCAATATTTTCTATTAAAAACAAAATTCAAATATATATCAACAAAATATAATACAATTTTTTTTTTAATTCAAATTCAATTATTTTCTGATATTTTCAATTAAAACAAAAATTGAAATAACAACAGAAAGTAGTTCAATTTTTTCTAAAATTTAAATTCAAACCCAATTGTTTTCAAAATTTTCTAAAACCTCAAAAAAAAAATTATAATTTGAATTTTCCTGTTCAATAATGTATATTAAAAATAATTGTAATTCTGAGAAGAATTTTATTAAAATTGTTGAAAATAATTGAATTTCGGAAAAAAAAAATATTATTTAGTTATAAATATAATAATTATTTTAAAAAAATTAAATTAAATTTCACATACCTAAGAATTTAATTGGGATTTTTGAAGATAATTGTATTCTTTAAAAAATAAATAATAAAAGATAAAAAAAATAATTTAATTTAAAAAATTTTAATTTCTATGTGAAAGAATAAGAATGATTAAATATTTATTGAAAAATGAAGTTATTGATGTTTTACAATAATTTTCTAATTAATAATAAAAATTTTATTTTTAAAAACCTGGAAAAATTCCGTATTTTAAAGTGGAAAACCTGAAAAAGTCAGGGAATTTGAAAAGGATAGAAGCGTGGCAACCCTGGTTAAATAATTGAATTCTTGAACAATAAAAGTAGTAAATTATTAAAATTATTTTTAAATATTGAATTAAAAATGCAATTCTCCTAAATTAACATTATTGTAAGAAAAATGATTTTTTTTTAGAAAATTGAAGTTATTAAGTAAAAAATTGAATTCTTTTTTTCAAATAATTGTAATAAAAACACGTAAGTCTAATAAACAATGAAAATTAAATTTTTCCACAGAAATTTAAATTGAATTAGGATAAAAATTAGCATGAAATTAATAATTCGTTTATTGCATTTCAGAGTTGTTGCGTGTTAAACTCACCGAAACATTTTTCTGGAAGGGCTGTGGATCAACAGGTTTTAAAATTTTACTGCTTTTGTACCGGCAGTACGAAAGTGTTAATTATTTATGGTTACGTTCAGTGAGTTTCTGAAACGTTACGCGAAGATATATACATATATACCGGTTTTTTTGGTTCAAAAAAGAAAAAAAAAGAAAAAAAAGAAGAAGAGGGAAAAAAATTCGCTGTTACGCGTCTATACACCTGTGTATATTTATACATTGGTTCAACGTACATTATTCTGAAGGTCGGGATTACATCCAGCCAAGAGAAGTTCCCGACAGCTTTGGTTGTGTCCGTTTTGGCAGGCCAAGTGAAGTGGCGCAAATCCAGCGAGATTTCTCGCGTGCAATGGTGCACGCTGTGTCCCAAGAGCCTTCGCCAATACAGCAACAGTTCGACTATAACCTCGCCATGAAGCCTCATGTAACGCCGAGTTCCCATGCTGAAACATGCATACAAATCGACATTGAATCACTTCATTGCTCATGTAGCCGCGCTTATTTCCATTCTACATTCTTACTTTATCTTCTTCTCTATACCGCTAAACCAAAACTAAATGTTAATTAAAATTTTCTTACCGCCGTCTGTCTTTGGAAAAAAAAGAAGAGAAAAGAAAAGGAAATAGCAGAGAGAGAGAGAGGATGAAACGAAGAAGAAGAAAACTAAACAAAAAATGTAAATACAAGCCTTGAATAGTGGGATTTTTTTCCATTTTTTCCGACTATTTGCAAAAAGAGGCGAGATTTTTGGATTTAATTAAAAAAAGGTGACTCCACTTTTCTTTTCTTTCAAATAAAATTTAAGTAATGACAATTATTAGCTTCAAAAGAATTTGAAATTTTTAATTATCATTTTTTAAATTTTATCATTTTTTTAAATTACATTATTTTCTAAATTTCCGAAATATATCATTGAAAATCTTTTAAGCAATTAAAATACTGTAAAATTTTATTAAAAATAATTTATTTTCTTCATATATATTCGAAAATATTTCAAATGAAGGAATTTAAAAAATTAAAATGAAAAACTGACAATTATTATTTTTTTTAATATTTTAATATTATGATTTTAAAACTATTTTCCATAGCATATTGAATATTTCAATATTTTCATTATTCAGTCAATTAATGTTTAAAGAATTCAATTAGGGTCATTTGGGGTAAATGTAAACGCGGGGTAAATGTAAACAGTAGATGTTTCAGCTAAATTTACAAATTAAAAAATAAGTACGACGGCAATATTTTTACCTCAGCTCACCTACAAGATGTTCTGACTATTGCCAATATTTTATTTTGACAATTGGCAATGCCCTAGTGTAAGTTATCTTTTAATGCAAAAAAGTTTGAAATTGAAAATTTTTCTGTTTCAGTATTTTGTCTCGCATTTGCATAAAAATAAATTTAAAAATCAAACAAAAATATGTAATTCTTCCTTATTCATGCCCCAACAAAAATTGACTTTGATTTTTCATTTTCGTCAATTTAGTTAATAAATAATTAACTGTTTACATTTACCCCGAGAATTCGAAAACTCGGGGTAAATGTAAACAGTACTCCAACTACATTTTAAAAGAAAATAATTGAATAAACTATTAGATCCGACATTTTGAAATTTTAAAATTCGATTTTAGATTCTTATTCAGCAACCTTAAAAACTTCTTTTTACCAAGTTTAATGAAAATCTATTAAAATTTGTTCAAGTTATTCAAGTTTTTACATTACTAATTTTGTAATGGTTGATTGTTTATTTTATATGATACATTATCAGTCAACTGGTTGATTTACTATACGTCTACGAATAATTTTTTTTCAGTTTTTCCATCCCTTAAGACAGTAGTATGCTTGAAATAACTTGTTTCTTAAACCTCGCTTAACTACAGAAGTGTTTACATTTACCCCGAATTTTAGGAAAATTTCAAAATGTCGGGGTAAATGTAAACAGTCAGTTTTAGGCGATTCAGGTGCATCAATATTTTTTTGTACCTCATAAAATTTTTCTAGGGAGCTCTAGTAACAAGTTCATGCAAAAAAAAATCCGTCCATTTTACCTTTTAACAAAAAAAACTGATGTTTTTCGTAAAAAATAGATAAACCGTTTACATTTACCCCAAATGACCCTATTTTCAAAATTTTCAATTGAAATTTCCATTAATCCAAAAAATCAATCAATATTTTAAGATTAAAATTATTTTTAATTCAAATTCAAATAAAAATTGAGAATTTTTTATTACATCTTTTGAGAAATCAATCATTTTCAAAAATTTAATTAAAATTCGTCAACATTTGTATTCTTAAATATATTTGTGAACATGTGAACCTCCGGAAAGTAAAACCACAAATAAAATTGATTCAGTTGTTTTCATTGGCCTGTAATATCTTAAATAATAAATGCTTTAAACATAAATTTTTACCAACTTTGTCTTTTGAAAACAGAAAATATAAGTTAAACTGAAATTTGTATTTGACACATTAATTTTTTAGGCATCAGGTACTAATGAAAATGTCGCAGTATAAATTTTATATGTGGTTTTACTCTCTAGAGGCTCATGTTTTGAAAAGTCAATTATTTTAAATAAAATATTCTACAATATTTTAGTATATTTGAAAACTTTTTAATTATATATATTCCGTAAATATTGAAATTAATTAAATTAAAAAAATAAAAAATAAAAATGACAAAACTCTGACAATTATTATTTTTTAAATTATTTTAATATTATTTTTTCAAAGCTAATTTCAATTAATTTCCATTTAAAAATTTTCCCTAAAATTCAAAAATTAATTTTTCACTAAAATTTAGAAAAAAAGATTTTCCTCAAATTTATAGAAAAAATGTCCCCAAAAGCAGGGCTCGAACCAGTGAAAGTATTTAAAAATACGGACTTTACGGACCAAAAATGAAAAATTATTATTATTTATTATTTATCAATTATAATTTTCAAGAATTTATAACTAAAATTCTTCTTAAAATCGATTATTTTTAATAATTTTCGAAAAAGTTCTTTGACAATTTTCAAATCCATTTCTTTACAATATTCGATTTTTCAATTATTTGTAAATTCTTCAATTAAATATGTATTAGAAAATAAAAACTTCAAATAATATTTTAAAAAATCAACAATTAAAATTTCTCAAAAAAATTAATTCCACAGAATTGTTACTTAGTTAAAAATATGAAAAATTCAAATTTTCAAAGATTTCAATCTGAAACCTTTTAAAAATTTAATTATTTCTAAATCTTTACGCTCTAATACATTTAATATTCAATTATAATCTAAAATTTTATCTGAAATCAATTTTGATGAGAAAATTCTACGAGAATTTCATTATTTAAATACAAAAAACAATTTACTGAATAATTACATATGTTTCTGAAAATTGAATTCTTTTAAAGAATTGTATCAATCAATTTTCAAAATAATTTGAATTCTTTTGCAAAATTTTATTAAAATAGATATTAAAAATAATTAAATTAGGGAAAATTTTTGAAAATAATGGAAATTTTTCCAAGAAATTTATTAAATTTTTTGAAAATAATTCAATTTTAGAGAAGAATTTTATAATTTATAAAGATAATTAATAATTTACGCAAAGAATTGCATTAAAAATTTTGAATGCAATAATTTTAATCTTTAAGGATATTTGAACCTTTATGACGTCACAGAATTAAAATATGCTTTCAATCAATTGTGACGTCATAATGGTTCAAATGCCCTTAAAGAAATTTAATAAAAAATTTATTAAAAATAATATTTAAATTCGAATAAATAAATTGTAGCAAAGGTTATTAAAATAATTAAATTTCTTTGATAAATTTTAATAAAATTTTTAAGAATAATTACATTTTTCGAGGAATTTGATTAAAATTGTATTAAAAATAATTGAAATTCTACAATTAGCTTTATTATTCATCAAAATAATTGAATTCCTAATAAGAATTTTATTATTTGCCAAAAAAATGAAATACCTGAAAAAATTTTATTATTTATGAAAATAATTGAATATTGCGAAGAAATTTATAAAAAAAATTTGTAAATAATTAAAATCCTGTAAAATTGTTATTTTTTGATACAATTAAAGGTTTGTGTAGAATTTTAATAGATTTTTTAAAAATAATTGAATTCTTTTGGAAAATTTTATTAGAATAGTATAGATACCTATTAAAAATCATTGAATTGAGGAAAAATTTTGAAAATAATTGAAATTTTTCCAAGTATTTTATTAAAATTTTTGAAAATAATTGATATTTCAAAGAAGAATTTATTTATTTCTAAAGATAATTGAAATGTTGACGAGAATTTTTAAAATTTTTTGAACATAATTGAATTTTTGTGAAGAATTTTATTCCTTTCAAAATAATTGAATTCCTTCAATCATTTGTAATTTCTCTAAAATTATCCAAATTATATCGTATAATTTACGTACTTTACGGATCTTTTTCAACCGAATTACGGATTTTACGGACCTTTTTTAAAAAAACGGACTTTTACGGACTTCAAGCAAAGTTACGGACTTTTACGGGATTTACGGACCTAATTTTTACTTCAGTTTCAGCTGAAGATTGTCCCTAAACAGCCAGACAGAAATTTTTGCTTCAATTTCATCTGAAAATTGTTTCTAAAAGCCAGAGAGAAATTTTCCCTCAAATTCAGGGAAAAATTGTCCCTAAAATCCGTAAAGAATAATGTAAAAATGTTTCTCTAAAATTCATCAGAAATTTTCTCAAATAAAGAAGAGATGGACTGCTTTTTCCTTTTTCTCTCTTTCTTTTTTGGGAAAATCAAAGAATCTCTATTCTCCACGTCGAGTGACATGATCAAGGTCGAATCCACGTCTCTATTACCAATGATCATTTTCTTGTCAATAGTTTTTTTAAAGACACTTTATCCATATCACTAGATCGGGTTTCTTCGAATACGTGTTCAAGTTGCAAACGATTGATTCCAGGTTAGCTGCACAACAACCGGTTCGAAGATTCAAACTATTGGTTCCTCCAGTGGGTGATAAATTAATGTATACATCAGGAACCGGGTTTAAGATACTACATAGCCCAACGAAAGAGAGAGAGAGAGAGAGAGGGGGGGAAAAAAGAGAAAAACATTCTCTGTATGATAACGGCTACAAACGTCATTAATGACGTTGCAGTTTGAACGTTGGTTTAACAGAGTTACCGATATGCTACCACCGATAACCAGCACCAAGAAAGTGCCATGTTGCATTTTCGTATAAAACATCCATTTACAGCTTCTGCAGTTTGATCGCGTGAAAGAAGCCACGCGATATTCAAGACCGGTTGACCTGACTTTTAATAAATTCACACGATTGATAATTCTCACACGCAACTAATTGAACAATTAGTAACAAATTTCCAATTACTTTGATGAGTTTCCCATATATAAATCGCTTTGCCAATTCTAATCAAATTTTATCAAATTTATTTCCATTTTTTTCCTTCTCTTTTTGCAACCTATAATTTAGGTCTCGGATATTTATTAATAATTTTTTAATAAAATCTAAATCTAATTTTAATAATTTTCCGTTCATCCTTCGGGAATTTAATTATGTTGGAATTTTTTTCGAATTTCCGAACTTGCGGAACATTCTTTGTTATTCCATAATTATTAGTAAACTACCGCATGGAATGTATTCACTTATCAACTAAATATTTAATTTTTATTGTTTATATTTTCAAAAACTTTAAAATAACTATTCGCAAGAATTCAATTATTTTCAATACAATTTTAATAAAATTTCACCAAAGAATTGAGATTGGCTGTTTATCGGTAAACCTAGAGCCAAAAATATTAAATTGATTTGCAATATACTGGTATATTATTAAATGGGTTAAAATCTCGATATATATTTTAGGAAATTTTAACACATTTCGTATTTTTTGAAAAATTTAATTTTTTCACAAAAAAATTGGATTTTTTGAAATTTAGATAAAAGTAGAGACTAAACTTCTAAACGGATTTGTAAAACATTTTAGAATATTATTAATTGGGTTAAACTCTTGATATATATTTCAGAAAATTTTAATACTCTTCGTATTTTTCCACAAAAAATTGGAATTTTTAAATTGTAGAGCACAAACTACTAAATGTATTTTTAGATTACCTTTGAGCATTATTAATTGGGTTGAAAACTTGAAGTTTATTTTACAAAACTTCAATTCCTTATATTTTATGTTCATTAAAGAAATTGGATTTTGTCCATTAAATTTGACAACAGAGCAGTAATCTAAAGTTTGAGTTTAAAATTAGATGAAGAAAATTGTAAAATTAATTAATTAATTATATTTAAATGTTTTTAATTTTCAAAATTTAACTAATAATTTGTACATATGTAATAAGAAATTTAGCTCGACATGTGCAATATTTAATTCTGATTCGACACAAAATAATTTTTATATTTTATTAAAAAATAAGAAATCAAAATGTTATAAAATTAAAGGAGATAAATAGATAGGGGAATAAACGTTTACCAAGTAAAATTTACAACTAAAGCTTTAATAATGATTGATTTTATTAATATTACAAATTAAGCCGCAGTGCGCAATAACAGCAGCTATTGCTCCAATTGGAATGACTACTTCGATTTGCGAGGCGGGGAATAGATTTGTCCAATAAGGAAAATAGAGTCAATGTTTCACGTTATATTTTCAATTATGATTAATAATCATTTAAAAAGTTGGGGAAAAAAAGCAAACCACTAACTTCAAATTGCGAACAGATTATACTGAAAGATGTACATTATTATTATTATTATTATTATTATATTAATAATTAACTAATTAATTAATAATATAATAATAACAATTTTCTGTCAGAATTTTGGGAAAAACTTTTCTCCCGGTTTTAGGTTTCCTGTCTTTGGATAATAGGGAAAATTTCTTCCTGGATGACTTGAGAAATTATTTTCTTCCTACACGATGACAAATTCATTTTTTTTCTTTTTTTGCAAGATGAAAAAAATAACTTGTCAATCGAGATTATTCCAATCATCGGTCGTTAATCATAAGTTTATCAAGGCTTTAGGCAGTTTAAGTGCCTCGATCGTAAGAAAATATTATAAGGAGATAATCTTCGGCATTATTTTAAGATCTAGCGTGCACACTTAGCTCCAATTCTCTACAGTATTTTAGCCTCTGGTCAAACTATTAAGTTCATGTATATGAATACACGGACATCGAGTACACGATATTAGTCAGCTGTTTCTTCGGCGTATGTTGATTTGTGAAGCATCTTTGCCTTTAGAAAATATTATTTTTTATGGGAAATAATATTATTTTTTATGAAGAATATTATTTTCGGTAAAACATATTTTCAGTGAAAAATATTTCTAGTGGAATATTTTTTCAGTAAAATATAATATTTTTAGTTAAAATACTTTTAGATACAATATTTTTATTCATAAATATTTTCAGTTGCAATATTTTTACTCAAAACTATTTTTAGTTACACAATATTTATTACTTCAAAAAAAATGTACAGTTACAATATTTTCACTTAAAAATATTATTATTTTCAACAAAAAATATTGTCATTTAGTTAAATTGCCCAACTCTTGAATGAATTAAAAATTTGAAAATTGCAAAAATAAAAATTTCAGAGAATATTTATTCTCAAATTTGCAGAGAATAATTAAAATGATTTTTTTCACAGATAATCGGTTCAATGTGAGATGGGTCATGAAACGGTCACCGCGCAATTTGCCATCGATATCTTGCAGTGCGCACAGAAGACAACGAAGAGGATAAATAAAGGAGCGAATTGAGTATCAGTTCCAAAGCAAAGCAGTGACGTGGATGATTTCCGATTCTCTATTTTTAGCTGTCTCATATATGCTGCATTCTTCTCGGGATTTTTTTCCCTCATCATTGACTGAGAAGGTGCGATCACGATCCTTTCCTGGGGATCGGCACGTTTGCCTATAGGCTTTCTGTTCCCAAGTCACCAATACCTTTGAAGGTAATTCTACCTCTTCAAGAACTACAGTTTCTAAATATTCTTCAAAATTTTTCCTTTACTCCGGTAGGAGAAGAATTTTTTCCATTGGAATTCAATGTTGATTTGTAGAAATTTTTGAATGTTAATTATGATTTCTTTTATTTATTAAAAATTTTATTTTATTGAATATCGATATTTCAATTATCTTTTAAAATAATTAAATTCTTTTCCAAAATTATAACAAAATTCTTGGCAAAGTTTCAATTATTCGAATTCGAGATAAAGTTTAGAAAAAAGAAGAAAAAAGAAGAAAAAAAAAGAAAAGGAATAATGAATTCGAGATAATAATTTTTGAATATAAGGTCAAATGGTAACAATTATTGTTTGTTGCAGGAGACGAGGAAGGAATAAGCATCGAAGGAAAGGCACGCAGATGGGGGAGACTTCTTCGTGAATAGGTTTTGTAATCAGGAACGCGAGGGTGATCTTATCTCGCTAGTTGACTATCCTTTAGCGCGGACGCTCGTATGTTAAACCAAACAGTCACACCACATTTTACTAGTTTCTCTTTGATATAAACAGGATGCTATTTGTACCCGGCAAGTATTTCATTTTCAATAACGAGGAAAATCAATACTTTTAATACACAACAATTAAGATTTAATATCCGCCGAGAAGATTTTATTAATATCCAAAGCAGATTTTCATATCTAGATGATTGATTTTAATACTGCATAATGAAATAAGAATCACTCAATAGAGAATTTATACACAATTTACGAGAACTGGAAATTATATATTATATTTTTTTTACGCACGCAATTTTTATATTCGAAAAAAATTCCCAACGTTCAAACCATATTCAATGAACGAATATGTTTTCTAAATATTAAGAATTACTCAATTATTCCAGTTTTTTCTAAAATTTTAATATATCCTTCAAAATAATTCAATTATTTTTATAAATAGTAGAAATCTTCGCAAAAATTCGATTAGTGTTATAAATAGAATATTCCTCGCCGGAATTAATTTTAATAAAATTTCAAGAAAGAATTTAATTATTTTCTAAAATTTCCAAAAAAATACATTGAAAGAATTTAATTATTTAGTAAAAACTTTGCAAACATTCAATTCTCTTAAAGAAAATTCTAAAAGTGATTTAATCTAAAACATTCAATTGTTTCTAAGATTGTCTGTAAACTTTATTTTAAAAATTCAAATTATTTTCCAAATTTTTAAGAAAATTCTTGTATAATATTAAATTATTTTCTTTGAAAATTAAAAAGTGACGCAATTTGTTTATAATAAGTTTGTTATGTTAATTTGTTAATAGAAATTTCACTCAAGGATTCGGTAAAATTTCTTTCAATTTATAATAAAATTTTTCAAAAAAATTAATTTATTTTCCAATTTTCTAATAAATTCTAGAAAAAAATCCAATTATTTTTAAAAATAGTAAAATTCTTCGTAAGAATTAAATTAACAGAAGCGATTAGTTGAAAAACTTGAAAGAAATTCTTCATAAAATTCAATTATTTTCAAAATTTTCAATTACAATTTTTTAAAGAAAATAGATTATTTTAAAAAAAATTCAAAGAAATTCTTCAAAATAATTTAATCAGGATTTTGAACATTTCTAATAAAATACTTCAAAGGAATTTAATTATTTTGAATTTAATTGTAATATAATTTCTCGAAAGAATACAGTTTTTTTCAAAATATTAATTAAATTTAATTATTTTCAAAAAATCAGATAAAATTTTTCGGAAAAAGTGAACTATGTTTGAAAATAGTAACAAGTTGTTCATTCCACGAATATTTAGCTTCCTCAATATAATATACACCAATTTTTTAATCTTTTATTGAATAGTAATTATTTTAAAGTAAAAGTTTTCTTGTCAGGAATGTAATTCTGACCAGAATTAATGAAAATATTAATAAATAAAAAAGTTATTTCAAAAAATACAAAAACAATTTTTTTTAAGTTTTGAAAAAATCCATTGAAACGTGTAGGAGATAATTTGTACACATTATTTTGTAACATACACACATACATCTGGACATTTGCTCAGAATTGAATATATACATAATTATGTTCTAGATGAAAATGAGTCCATATAACCTTCTTTTGAAAAATTGAAAATCGTCACATATGCAAAGCATAATTGTATTGAAAGTAATGTGCACGTAAAATTTGCTGTTAATGATTAATAATATTCGACGAGTATTGTATTTTGTACACAATTAAATTTCAAAGTGAAATAAGCAGAGTTGCGAATCATTTTTTCTCTCTTTAAACTAATAGGACGTTTTTTCAGGTTAAAATTGAAAAACTTCAATCGAGGGGAGATTTTTTCAAAACAGGAGGAAAAGATTAATTTAAATGAAATTTTATTTATTTCGATGTGTCATTGTGAGTCGAGCGGGGCTGATAGCGAATTCTGTTGTGCGTAAGGCTGCATGAGCTGAAGACACAGGCCGGATGCCGCCTTCGGGATGCAGAAGAGACCGCAAGGAAATCATTAAAGTGAGAATAGACTGTAGATATATATCGTATGGCTCGGTAGAATTCAAAGTGTATTCCACGACATTGTGTGTGTTACATGCACCGGATAGAGTTTCCCAGAGGAAAAAAGAATTGTAAGTTCCGTTCATCCAAAATTGTTACAAAAGAATATTTTCTTTTTTCCATTTTTTTATTTATTTTTAAGAATGTTTACTAGCAAATACTAAAATAAATTTAATAATTCTACTTTTTGCTACTTGTTTCAATTAATTTATTTATTTCCCCTCAGAATCAATATTCGAGACTGACGACAATTCCAATACTTAGGGGGAAAATTAAGAAAAAATCATCAAATGGATTTAAGGAATTTCGAACCAATTTTTTTTATCATACAGAACAGAGAGAACGAAAAACTTAACGTTTCGGTGCTTTTCTTCGCAATTTTGAAATATGAGTAAGAGAATTTTGGTATCAATTTAAAAAATGTTTCTTTCATTGTCGTGAAATGAATTTATTTTGTATTCCTTTTTTGTTACTTTAATAGAAGGCTTATTTCAATTCGTAAATTCGACGCCATAGATTTTATCCAGTTAATTCTTGAGGTATCCGCCTTATAATTCCGCTTTGAACGTGTCGAGCTGATTATAGCATTTTCACGCCTGGAGATCAACATTGTGGTTGAGGGCAAAGCAAAGGCAAAGTGTACAAGATATCAAAGCGAATTGATATCGATCGACCCGTGGAAATTATCTGCAATCGCAGTTGAACACTCAGCCTTCTGTAGTCGAGGTATATTGCATTCACGCTGATCGTATTTGACCATTTGAATAAACTATTCCAGTGTCGGATTATTTCTCTAGATGCAATGGCACCAAAAGCGGGGTTTTCTACAAAAAAAAAATTGCAGAAATAATTTGAAACTTACATAGGTGTGATCATTCAAGTCTCATATTTAATTTAAAACCGAAAGAGTTGAAAAATCTTAATCGGTTGGAGAGATATTATTATAAACAGCCGGGCATTTTCAGTCAAATTAATTTTTTTAATTTTTTGTCAAATTTATCGATAGCTGCAATCTTTGCATAAATTATTAAAATTTCCAGTTATGTACCATTAATTGTAGAATTTAATAATCTTTTGAATGGTATATTTGTTAGTTTTCTGACATTTGTATTTACAAAAAAATCTTGATTTAAATATTGGTATGTTTTTGGGCCGTGCGCGTGTAGCTGTACCAATAATTCCTCACGGAAATGTACAAAATTTTTTTATTCGTGGAGAAATAACAAATTTTATTTCTTTATTTCACATAATATTAATTAATGTATATTACAATTGTGTCTAATACGATTAATTAGATAAAATATCGATTATAACATTAAGAAATATTATAAAATTTTTTTTTATTTTAATACTTTAGTCTTAAATCTTAAATATTTATTATTAAGGCAAAGTGGCATGGCTCATCGCCTTTACAAGGGACTTTCCAGACACGTTTGCTTAGACCTTTTGTACTTCCGGTCAAACCTAAAACATCACCTCCGAAGTTGTAACTCACTCTTGGGGACAAACCATCTTTACTACCCTCCGCACTCATTTAAAATTCAATTCAATTAAATTAAATTATCATTAAATTTAAATTGTTAAATTCAATTAGTTTCAAAAGTAATACATATTTTTGCAGAAATTTAATCATGTTCAAAAATTAAAATAAATTCTCGTAAAAATTTCAATTATCTTCAAAAATAAAAATTTTTTTTCCAAAGTTTCTATTTTCTAGTTTCTATTTTCTAAAATTTTAATAATATTCTTGTCAAAACTATAATCTAATAGTTTTAAGCTTTCAAGTAAAGAAAAAGAGAAATTATATAGAATTTTTAAGACATTACTGTTCTTTAGTGGTTGTTTTGCATTTCTTTTTGCCAAATTTTCATATTTCATATTTGTTTGTTTAAATTTGTTTAAATATTTTTAATCTTTGTTATAGTTTTAATTGAGAATCGACAACAAAACTTGTTGAAGGCAATTAATCAAAAAAAAAAATTAAATATCAGACTCGCTTGGCAATTGAATAAAGAAATAATTATTGCTACTGAATGACCGGTCAAGATGATAATATACCATCTGGAAATATTGTGGAAGCGAGAAAAATTGCAATTCAATTTAAAGAGAGAAAGAGCGCGAAAAGTGCAAGGTCATGTTTAAAATCAAAAGATTTAGATAAATCTTCGAAACAGCGAAAGGAAAAGAAAACAAGAATGAATCTAAAATAGTTTTCTATAAATCCTCGCACTTGGAAGGATATGTCTCGTTGTATTTTGCTCGTGTGTTGTAAAGTTTTCCTGTCCATCTAATCGAGTAGTAAAACCGGCTTGAACGCAAGGAGAAATCGAACAACCAGAGAGCATATATATTGAAAAAGCAGAAGAGCCAACGAGGTGAGGTGGAAGATCCGAGGAAGATATTTCTTAACAAAAAGCCAGAAAATTCGTCGAATTCGATGCACTATCTATGAGTATAGAATAATTTTTCCTTTTTTTTTTGTTTGTGTTCAATGTCGGAACATGTGTGTAACTCCATTGCTGAACATATCGATTAGTTTACTTTTTTAAATTCTTCTCTTTAATTACTTTGTACTTATCAAGAATGAGGATGATTTTTTTCTCTCTTTCTCTCTTTCTCTCTTGAGGCTGAAACATTTTCATCAAATATTTAATTTACATCCTTCGGGGAAAATTAAATAAAATAATTTTTTTTTCAACAGGAGAAATGTTTGGAACAAAGAATAATAATCTACGCAGGGAGTTAAATGGACTAGTTGAACTTTCTCATTTGCCTACACAATGGCATAAGGATCATGGATCATCGACGAGGTGGAAATATTTTTTTAGCCTCACGAAGAGAGTGGTAATAGCGGGAGGCAACCACGCCTATAACCACTTTGCTTGTGGTTAGAGTTCCTCTATATAAATGTACGTATTCTCAAAAGGACGAATGTATATCTTGGACTTATGTACTCGTATAAAGAAGTTTTCCGGTTCTAAATCATGACCAAGTGCTGGCATTGTTATTGTCGACATTTTCGCCGTCAAAAACTCGAGGAGTTATTCCTTTTCATCTTGATGATGATGCTTGGTTTACAAGAACTTGAGAATAGAATTGTTATGTGAACCACAAACTCTTCTTCGATATATCGCTTCTATTCAATGTTAATGTTACTCGAAGGAGTGCCATTATGCACTGGACGTTTTCCTTTTTAATTCTCTTATTTAAATTTAAAAATTACAATTTCATTAAATTAGAAATTATTATTAATTAATTAATTAATTAATTAACTATTAACTATATTATAATAATCTTCGTATTCTGTCCACACTAGAAGTTAGACTATTGTGCATATGCTTTTGTTTTTTATGTGTTCTGATAGATAATATTATACTTCATTATTTTATACTATTTTTTAAATCTATCTATATAGGTAAATAAGATCAGACTTTTGTCTGTGCATTACATAGAATTTGAAAATTAATGTTAAGTTTTTCTATTCGAGTAGTAAGAATTTAAAAAATGACAATTAAAAAAATTATGTATGTGTGTATGTATGTCTCTCTGCAATATTTTGTCCGGTAATAACTCAAAAATTAATTAATTTGAATTACTTTTTCAAAACAAATAAATTTCTATTAATTGGATGATAGTTGATAATTAAATTAATTATTGACTTTTCAAATAATCCTCGATAACTCTTAGCTATTTAAATGCTCTTCTGAAGAATCCTTAATAATTCTTCGCTATTTAAAATGGCCTTCTATAATCTTCGATACTCCTTTATTATTCAAATCGTCTTCTAAATGTAATCTTCAATAGTTGTTCATTAATTCTTCATTTACGCGACACATTTTTCTGTAGTCGTGAACCATTTCTAATCGTATAGAAAAATTATGAATGCGTGTTTTTCTTCAATAATTTTGAGTTTCTCTCTCTCTCTCTCTCTCTCTCTCAATAAAATTCATATCGCAATTTTTTACGTAAGATCTTATATGTTTAATCCGCTTATTCTATTTGTCAATTAACGGATTTGGTGGAGAACGACTGGTGAATTAGAAACGCTTCGTGAGTGTAACTCTAAAGATATTATGTATATTTCCTGAATGAAGCTGATCCGTTGAAATATTAAGATTTGCCCATATAACGAAGAAAGTGATTGATGACTTACATGTTCTTTTAATGCGAGTCTAATCTCTTTGAGAACACGAAAGGTTCGATTTCATTCTATCGCTATACTCATAGGGTTATTCTTGTCTGTATACAATATTTTTTATAAACGAAAGGAAATTTTTTATTCAACTAACGGAAGTTTATCAAGTGTTCTTTATTTTATAGGCCGAATCGAATTTGTAATTTTCGTTTTTTTATGTTTCTAGTTTTGGCCTATATAGAGGTATGTACTTCCAATTACTTCTCTTACCCTGCTATTTGTACTATTTTGACTTTAATAAATAAATGTATAATTCATTCATAATCTCGTTTGGTCATTAACTATTTAACAAACAATATTTAATTATTTCCAAGAATGTTGTTTTTTTATGAAAATAATTTAATTCCTTCTTCGAAAGAATTTAGTTATTTTCATATAAATAATAAAATTCTTTGCAGAAATTCAATTTCTTTTAGTACATTTTGAATATACTGTTTTAAAAGAATTCAATTATTTTCAAAATTGTTATAATAAATATTTTAAATAATTTGATTATTTTCAGTGCTATTTTAATTAATTTTCTTGAAATAATTTAACCTTGTTAAATATCGGCTATTCAACTATTACGCTTTTCTGTGCGATCCTTTACACACGCTTCCTTGAATGGGTTCTGTGATTATAATAAATGTACTTGTGTGAAGAAAAGGACGAAATAAGAATTGTAACACCTAATGAAATAAAAATAGGGAAATGATCACTTCCAAGAGGTTCATCATAGACATACCAGGACGAGGATGTAAATAGGTCAGGAGATATAAAACTGAGATCCAAAGAAGAATCAGGATTTGGTGGTCGACCGATAAGAGTAGGTGAACCACTGTTTGAGAGAATAAGATCAGATTCATCCAATTCCTTACACAAATTTCGCGCATTTGAGCAAACATGATTGCATTGGAGTTTTTAATTGAGTTGAAAAGAAGATTCCAGTACCTGAAAGAAGTTTGCTTTCCTGAGACTCTATAAGTTGAAATAAGCAATATTTCACCTATGGAGGAGTTGATTGAGACCGCGAGTGTCTCAAATTCGTCCTCTGACGTCAAAATAGTGCGAATTCTGATAAAAGTTCACTAATCTATCTTGTCTAGTTATATTAAATTGCTTTAGAGTATTAAAATTATCTCTTTTATGAGCACGGAAAAAAAAATTATCTGGAACAGTGATAAGTTTCCCTAAAATAGCGAAAGTTGTAACTAAACATTTGACTAATCTAGCGAAATTGGTAGCTGTTACAGATGAATATTTTTTTGCGTGAGGTTTTTAAATAAGACACGCTAAGTAAGAAAATGTCGAATTGGTGGGAGAGTTTCTGTAGGTCGAGCGTAGGACGCATGATTATTCCCCAAGTGTAATTTTTCCGAAATGTCATTTTACCGAACTGCACTTTTGCGAATAGTCATTTTTGCGAAAAACCAATTTTGCAAAATGTCACTTTTGGGAATTGTCATTTTTGCGAAAAGCTATTTTTGCGAATTGTCATTTTTTCAAATGGACATTTTTACGAATTGCCATTTTTGAAAAATGTCATTTTTGAGAAATGTCATTTTCACGAATTGTCAATTTTCCGAAAAATCATTTTTGCGAATTGTCATTTTTACAAAAAGACATTTTTGCGAAAAGACATTTTTCTGAAATGTCATTTTTACGATTAGTCATTTTTGTGAAAAGTCGTTTTTGCTAATTGACATTTTTGAGAAATATCATTTTTGCGAATTGTCACTTTTGTGAAAATAACAATTCGCAGAAATGACAATTCGTAAAAATAACTTTTCGTCAAAATGACTATTCGCAAAAATGACAATTCGCAAAAATAGCTTTTCAAAAAAATGACAATTCGCAAAATTTTCTTTTCGCAAAAATGATTATTCGCAAAAGTGCAGTTCGGTAAAATGACATTTGGGGAAACGGAATTTACAAATCAAAGAAAAAAAATTCATTAAAGCCATTAAAACGAATAAAATCAAACAATATTTATAGAATATTAAAGAAATTTGTTCACTCTAAATCACTATTATTTTTATTGGTTAAGAATTTAGTGATTTTCGCGGAACTGGAGTTTACACGACATTATTAAAATATACTCCCTAAAATACTAAAGTAATTTTTATAGTTTTAAATCTAAAAATGCAATTTCTTTATCCAAATTTAACATAAATACAACTTTTTAACTTAATAATATAAATTGGAAGCAAAATCGAACTAAAAATGTCAATATAAAAACAAAACACATGAAAACTTACTACTTGAGATAAACTTTTGAATGGAAGAAGTAAAAACAAGATTAAAAAAGAATTTGCGTAAAATATACCATATTAAATAATATAATGAATATTAAATAATAACATTCTTCAGAAAAATGCAATTGTTTTTATAACTTACTTGTAGTAAAATTTCTCGAAAGAATACAATTTTTTTCAAATTTTTTTTATAATTTTTTGGGAAAAACTGAATAATTTTTTCAAATAGTAAAAGTCATCGCAGGAATTAAATTATTTTTAATGTCATTCAAATAATATTTTTCAACAAATACATATATATATATTTTTTTAAATTTAATGAAAGTTTTCGACTGAATACATTTATTATATTATGAAAATTAAAAAAAAAATCTATCAAAACATTAAATTATTTTTAAAAATTATGTTAAAATTCTTAAAAACAATTTAATTATTTTTATAACTTGTGAGATTCTTTGCAGGAATAATAATGATTTTTATATAATTAATTAGGTTTAAAATTGAATAAAATTAAAAAGAACAATAATATTAAAAAAGTTGCTAAACAAAAATGCAAACAAGTAACTTCGAACTGCGAACAGATTAACGGAAGATGTACTTTATTATTATTAATAATTAATAATTAGACATAATTACTTTTAAATTTAGGCGGGAGTCTAAAAAATATGCGTGCGCAGAATTTAAAACACTTATTCTTAATGTATTATTTTTATAATAATAATAATAATAATAATAATAATAATAATTATTATTATTATTACTTCAACTTTTTGAAAAAAATTGAAAATTGATAATTTTCTTTCTTGCTACTTTATTGTACGCTATCTTATCGAATTGAAATTTTTTACGATTCTGTTGTCACGTATAAAGGTATAAATTGTATATACACATCAGTCCAGTGTTTCGCTGTTTGGATGTATATGTTTCACTGGACTTACGTTGTAAAGTGTGTTACACACACATACTTGTTTGGTATCATAAAATCTTTGCCATTGGCAAACGCTTTACCTTTTACAACAGTCTTAAGAGAGTAAAGATTATACATACTGCTCGTTTTTAGAAATAAGTATGCTCTTACAGTTTTTTTCTGCGTGAAAAATGTTTCTTATTTAATTGTCAAAGAAAATTATTTCCACATTTTCTTTATTTACAATTTGGAAATTAAGTTTTTTTTCACTTTTTTTTCTGTTCAATGTGCGTGAAAAATAAGTGTGTAAACGCAGTTTCTTTGTACGTTTCAAACTTTCAATACGGGAATTGATAACAACATTTGTCGTAAGCAAAAACAATAATTATTAGTAAGTATTTTAAACCACATCTATAATCTTTTACATACATTTACATATATTTCGTTTTGGAAAATAAAATAAAAAAAAAAGTAATTTTAGTAAAACATGTTTATTTTTATCGGGAATCCCCAAATTCTTTACTATTGTTTTGAGATAATAAAACAAAGAAAAGATTAAAAAAAAATTCAAACAAGAAACTTTGTTTTAAACTATAATTAAATTCTGTTTATTTTTTAGATTTATCGAGATCCAAAACAAACAAAAATGGAAGCAGACGCAAAACGACCGAATGAATTGTCAGATTCGGGAAATTTGTCTGTCAATTGGAATTTATGGAAAAAGGAGTTTCAAACGTACATGAAAATAACAAAAGGATTTAAAAAACCTGAAGACGAACAAGTGGCATGGTTGAAGAATTTTATTGGACCAGTTGGAATAAAGGCGTTTGAACAAATATCCTTCGACAATCCAAGGGACGAGGAAAATATGATTATTGTTATGGAGAAATTAAATAAATTTTTTCTCTTCACGAAAAATCAAAAAGTACAACGTTACAAATTTTTTTCGAAAGTAAAGGAAAATAATGAATCAATTGACGAATATGCCAAAGATTTAATGGTGAGTTATTTATATTTTATTATTTATTCATTATTTTTTTGATTTTTTATATTAATTTTTGTATTTTATTTTATATTATTTTTTATTTTATTATAAAATTTAATTAAAATTTAATAATATTAATCTATTTTACCATTTATTTATATATATTTATTGTCATACATAATTACAGTTTTAATATTAACATTTTTATTATCACCTCACGTGTTTTTAATTTGCGAAATTTTCAATTTAAACAGGAAATGGCAAAGTCTTGCAATTTTGGTGACCAATCGAGACTTATAATTCTCGATGCAATTATTTTGAATATCAAAGATGAAAAACTTCGTAACCTTTTGTTCGAGGAACCAGATTTGACGTTAAATAAATTGAAAAATATTTACAAAACTTATGAACTAACGAAACAAGAAGCTGAGAATAAAAATGAATCGTCGATGATGTTTAAAAAGGCGGAATTTTTCAAAAAGGAATGCTCAAAATGTGGACAACGACATGCTTTTAAAAATTGTCCAGCATTCGGAAAAATTTGTCACTATTGCAAACATGCAAATCATTTTGTTCAATATTGTCCTGTTATGAAAGTGGATAAAAGTCGAGGCAATTTCAACAGTAAAACGGTAAAAAGTAATTTTTTTCAACAATATTCCTCAAAAATATAATTTTTATTATTTAATTCCTTTTAATTTTCTTCTATTTCAGAGTAATATATTTGAGTGTGAAAAGATTGTTGAATCGAAAATTAAGCAGAATTTTGATAACAGAAGTCGGAATGATTTGAAAACATCAAAATTGACAATTTTTGATCAAAATGAGAGAAAAATTGAGGCATCGACAAAAAGTGGAATAAAAGCTTCAGCGCCTGTGTCGTCTTCTGTGGATGATAAATTTCAAAGAAAGCGCGAAACTATTCCACCACTAATGAATCCACAAAGAGGAATAAAAGCTTCAGTGCCTGTTTCATCTTCGATGGATGCTAAAAATCAAAAGCAGCAAGAAACGACCCATCCATTAATGAATACAAACGTGAGAAATTTATTGAATTTTATTAGAATTATAATTCTCTGTGGCACAATAGATTTTCTGAAAAATCGCAATAAATTCAAAAATATGTTAAGCAGGTTTCGCAACTATTAACTTTTTCCATCTGATACTTCAATTCTAAATATTTTTCAAATTTTGAGTTTGAATTTGTCAAAAATACGATTATATTCAAAAATAATTTTTAAAAGTAAAATAATAATAATAATAATATTCATTTGTAATATAACATTTATTTCAAGTAAAATTGAGGAAATTCACAATTTTCAGAATTTCTAAATAAAATTATTCAAAACATCAATTATTTTTGATAAACAAATATTTAAATAGTTATTATGTATATATTTTTTCAGAGAAATTTCAATTTCTTTTAATTTCAATATAAAACCTTTCGAAATTTAATTATTATTTATGATAATAATAACATTCTTACAAAGAATATTATTAAAAGTTTTGTCAGTAATTGAATAATTTCGTTGAATTTCATTAAAATCTTTAAAATAATTAAATTCTTTCCAGGAATTTAATTAAAATTGTATAATTCTTTAGAAGAATTGCTGTATTTTATTTGATTAAAATCGTATTCAAAATAATTGGGTACATGAAAAGAATTCTATTAATATAATAATTATGTAAAATTATTTTTAAAAAATTTACATTCCTGCGAAGAATTGCATTAAAATTTTGAAAATATTGAAATTTTTTGTGTAATTTAATTAAAATTGTGTTAAGAATAATGCTTCTGACGAATTTTATCAAAATTCTGGAAATCATTGAATTCCTAATTTTTTGGAATATTTTAATTATCATTTGCCAAAGGAAAAGAAATATGTTACGAGCAATACTTAATCTTTAGTGGCGTAAAAATTAAAATAGTTTTCATTTAATGAAACATTTATTTGGCAATTTTTCATGTTAAACAATTTTTGTTAAACAATTGATTTACTTATAAATTTAGTAATTAATTTTTTTTCAAACGCAGAATCCAGTTCAAAATGCTGATAAAATAAAGACTACATCTCATAATAGACAGAAAAACGATCAGCAAATTTCATCTTCAACAAATATTAGAGCATCAACATCGTTGGATCGACCTCAAAATGAATGGACAACTCAGTCACCAATGAGGAATTCGACAATAGAACCTTCTGCACAAACGGATAAGAATAATATAATTCCACCTTCGTACAATTCTTTGTATCCAGATTTATCACACAGAGCACCACCTGCACCTAATCCACGTCAAGATAGATCACAAATGCCCCGATTGGATTATGGCATCGTTGCTAATCCTGTAAATTCAAATGTGCATCCACGTTATCGAGAAAAGCCAAAATCGAAAAACGACACCGATTGCACGATTCAATAATAAAACATTCTTTATTATTGAATTATTCAATCAACACGCGACTTATTTTAAAAGACAATAATTGCTTTGACTTTATTTTATTGCGGGCGACTTAAAAAAGAAATTTTTTTCCAATTTTTTCTCTTTAAATCTGAATTAGTGAAAAGAATTGATGAATATCAATGGTCCCTATCAAAGGTACAGTTTACAATTTTTGTTTAAACTAAAAATCGTTGTAAATTGTCCTGTAAATCAAAATTAAAGAAAAAAAAATAATAAATTATGAAGAAAAATTATAATATGTTATACTTTTATCCCTAAAAATGAATATAATAAATTTATTGAAATTTGAAGGCTTCCATTCACAAGATTACAATGCTTTGTAACAAATTAAACTCATTTAACATAATTTTAACAATTTAAAATAAAAATTTTTTAATTTTTTTTTCTATGAAAAATAAAAATATGACAAGTTTTTACTTGTTTTGGACTAAATATTGTTTTCCGAAAGAGTGAAATTGATGAAACTTTTATATTGCTACATAAAAATTACAAAACGAAGGTATTTTTTAATATTCTTATTATTTCTAGCGTACTTTTATTTTCCTTTTAATTTTTCTTCATAATATTCAAATTGTTAGGATATTGTTAATAAATTCTAGGAATTGGCAATAAATAACAAAAGTATAGGAATTATTCAACAAAAGTATAATATACCATAAATTTTATATATTACAATTATGGTTTCAATAAAATATTAAATAATAAAAAAAAATCATTTTCATTGTGGAATTTTAATTAAAAAGTAAATATTGAAATTGAACATTCTTATTTTCGCGGTAGGTATATGACACTATCTTGTTCAGTGTTCATTGTTTAGATTTATATTATATTCAAGTTTGTGTAAGTAATATTTATATCGAAAATTCTTTTCTTAACGGTAGTTCTACAATACGCCAAAATTGTAAATACAAGCGTAAAATTGTATTTGTGTGTGTGTGTAACTTCAGGTTCAGATGCGTCACTATAGTTCTTTTGTTTTGGCTTCGCCTTCGCTTAAATTTCACTGTATCAGAGAATTGATAAAATTCATCGCTAGCAAAAATTGAAATTATAGAGTAAGTATAGTCTTTCGAAAATATTTTTATTTACAATTTAATTTAATACCTATTCTTCTGTAAAAAAAATACGTAATTTTAGATATGCAGTGCATATTGGGTAA
The DNA here is from genome assembly GCA_032872475.1 of Leptopilina myrica (nomen nudum). Taxonomy (NCBI): domain Eukaryota; kingdom Metazoa; phylum Arthropoda; class Insecta; order Hymenoptera; family Figitidae; genus Leptopilina; species Leptopilina myrica (nomen nudum). The sequence continues at coordinate 15,237,217 of CM065467.1, forward strand.
TGTTTCGTTAGGAATCCCCGGATTCTTTTACATTACCAGGTGTAGAACGTAAAAAACATAAAAACAAAGAAGAGCAATCATTATTATGAATTATTATTATTAATATTATTATCTTTTATTCTTATTATTTATTATTTTTTTGTATCGTTTAAATTGTTTCGTAGAATCGAAAAACACGTTTTTAGGTTATGTTTATTTCTCGATGTCAGCCAGAGGAAGAACCAAAAGAACAAGTAGACAATATTTTTAAATACATAATAATAATAATGCAGAAAGTATTTGAGTATAATGTGTAATAGATTAATTACTTGCTGTTATTATCGACATTGATAAAAATATTATCTACAAAAAAAGTTATTATTGGTAATTTTCTAAACTATTTTGTTTTTATTTTCCAGGTTGAACTCTATAGTAAAAAAAAATAACAAAAATGGAAAGCGACGCACGACCACCGCAAAAATTGTCAAATCCGAATAATTGGAATCGTTTTAAAAAAGATTTCGAAGTTTATATGAAAATTACAAATGGCTACGAAAAGCCTGAAGATGTACAGGTTGCATGGCTCTTAAATTTTATGGGACCAATTGGATTAAAAGCCCTTGAAAAAATTATCTTCAATGATCCTGAGGATGAAAAGAAATTAACAATTGTTATTGAAAAATTGGACGTATTTTTCAATCCTGCAAAAAATGTTATTGAAGAGAGATACAAATTTTTTTCAAAATCAAAAAAAGGCAACGAGTCGATCGATATATTCATTCTTGATTTATTGGTGAGAATTTTTTGCTATTATTTAATATTTATTTAATTTCATTCTTTTATTTTTAAAAAATACAAATTTTCTTAAACCAATTTTTTGTATATCACAATATATTTATTCAATTTAGAAAATTATTTTTTTCATTTATTTATTTCATATTTAATGAATTTATTTAACGTTTAACTAATTAATTTAATCTTTAATTAATTTCATTAATGTTAAATTGTAGGAAATATCGAAATTCTGTAATTTTGGAGAGCAAGCGGAGAATTTAGTTCGCGACGTCGTGCTTCTAAATATAAAGGAAAAGCATTTGCGAGAACTTCTATTTACCGAGAATGATTTGAATTTGGAAAAATTAAAAGTAATTATCAAAACCTACGAGATTAATTCGAAGAAAATCGAACAAGTTTCGAAAGAATTAATGTCACTTCAAACAGGAAGTGAGAATAAAACTGTGAATTCTTCAGCGCCAAAAAGACCTCAGTCAGCGTCAAGAAGACCTCGATCAACATCGAGAAAACCTTCGTTCTCTAAAAATGATTCTTCAAAAGAATTTACGAAGGGCTGTTGGAAATGTGGGAGAGTTCATCCTTTAGGACGTTGTCCGGCTTTTAAAGCTGAGTGCGTTTATTGTAATCGGCCAAATCATTTCTCACACTGCTGTCCAATAGCTAAATTGGAAGGCGTTAAAGTTACACCTAAGGTAAACGATACTGAATGACAGTTTCTCCCTCCAAAAAAAAAAATTTTCATTTTTCGAGGGAAATTCTCTAAAAGGGGGAATTTTGTATTTTTAATACAATGACTTTTTTCTTTCTTCTTTAAATTGTTTCGTTTCGTTTCTTTTTGTTTTTAAATACTTGTGTATTTTCAATTCTCTTTTTCAGATAAAAACTCTTTTCCTTTTTTTATTGACGTGCAAAGATATTTTTTATCTTTTTTTCTTAGTTCTTGATTTTTGTGTAAAATCCCGATAAAAAGAATCTTAACATTTTGTTTTCGTTTGCGTATATAAAGCAATTATGTACATGACAAATATAAGAATTTTTGTAGAAGTAATAAAAACAGTGTGTTTCAAAAATATTGTGTTTTTATGAATGCCCTGAAATTGTTTTTATCTTATTTTCAATAATTTATTCTATTATTCGTTAATTACTTTATAAAATTCTTTTTCTTAATCTTCAATTAATTCCTTATGGTAATTAAATGAAAAAAATTACAGTAATTAATTACAAAAAATGACTTATAGTGATTAACAGTAAAAAATTATTATCCGTAATTAACTATTGAAAAATTATTCATGGTAATTAACTGTAAAAAATTACTTATAGTAATTAATTGTAGAAAATTACTTTCAAAAATTAACTCAATAAAAAATTAAAAATTACCCATAGTAATTAACTATACAAATTTTTTAGAGTGTCTAAATAAATACTTAAAATAATTGACTGCAAAAAACGCTTACAGTGATTAAATTAAAAAATCGTTAACGTCTCTAAATAAAAAATGACTCGCAGTAATTAACTGTAAAAAATTACAAAAGTTTAAAATACAAAATAAAAGTTCTATATATTTTTTTCTCTTTTTTTTGCAGAATCCGGTCGAAGAGGGGGAAAAGATAAAAAAACAAGAACTCGAAATTATCGAATTGAAAAATCAGGAGAAAATGGATAATAATGGAAACAAAAAATTTTCTTATCGAACACAAGCAAAGAATTCTGACACAAAACCATCAGCGCCAATTTTACCATTAATGGATCTAACATTTGAGGAATTTCCACCTACATACAATTCATTGTATCCTGATTTATCGCAAAAATCAGAAGAAACGACTGCAAGTCATCAAAATACATCGGGACCAGTTAATAAGCCACAGAATCATGATTCTCGTCGAAAGGATAAGTTGAGAGAAAAAGACAATCAAGAGTGTGCTGTTCAATAAGTGACAGTATTTTTTTTGACACACTGTACAAAAAATGTAGATTTAAAAATTGTTTGTTTTCAACGAATTGACTATTATCATTCTTCGATTATTATTTGTCGATAACTATTATTCGATTATTACAAGTCAATTGTTATTAATACTATTCGATATTATTCGTTGATTGTTTATATTCGTCGATTATTATTATTCGTTGATTATTAATATTCGATTATAAATACTATTCGATTCTAAACTTCAGTTATTGCGGATTTAACTGAGAATTCGTCATAATTATTACATGTGTGCGTTTTCGATTTGTTTAAGTAAAAGTGGATGAAAATAAAAGTTCGAAGAAAAAAAATGAATATTTGTACAAATCTCTAGTCACGTGATCAAATGTGGAATAAGCAAACAATAAGAAGCTGCGAAGGTACAAGGTACTATCTACACAATTGCAGATGGATGATACTTAGATGTGAAAAGAAAGGGAACGTTTACTCAAAGAAACTGGAGAAGCTGCGCATGTTGCAATGATAAACACAATGGTGCTAAAGAATATCATTTGAATTTACGAGATTTAAAAAAAAAAATTCCCAAACAATATAATACTAGATTTCTATCGTTCGTAATGTAAGTAATAATTTTTTTTTCTTAAAAAAATTAATAATTATTACTATCGAAGAATAGTAATTCTTTCTTCTTATTATTCTGCCTCTCTTAATACTACTATTATTTTCTATATTTCTATTTTCTCATTATTTTTTATTATTCTTTCGGCTTAATATTTTTCTGTCTAGTAGATTTCTCTTTCTTTCTAATTTTTTTTGACAGATTTTTAATTCCTGTTCCAGTAAAATTCATCCTTTTCGTTCGAAGACGATAAAGAAGATGATGTATGTGAACTCGTGGCGAGTTGCTGAAGAATTTATAACGGACTATCGACAACAATTTTGGAATTGAGTTTGAAAATGAGGAAAAATTACTTTTACGATCTTGCAGGTATTTTCTAAAATTCATTAATCGTAAAAACTAAAAATTACACTCCACCTGCGAACGCCAAGGTCACTGTCAGATGTCAGTTTAGTTCCTTCTTGAAATTTTTCCTGCCTTCTGGTGGTTAAATAAATATTAAATGTCAAATATATGTATCCAGGGTTGTACAGCAAGAGTAATACAATAGTATATTTTCTTTCCTTTAACTTCGGTAAATGGTATAATTAAAATAAACAATTAAAAAAATATATTAATAAAATTATTTGATAAAAAAAATAAAAAATAAATATTTGAGTATTATATATTTTAGATATTAAAACAATACTTGCAACATTTATCGGTAATTGGTAAAATTAAATTAAACAATTTAAAAAAATTATTTTTGAATTAAAGCAGTAAGTATTTTCTATATATTGGAATTAAGCTTACAAACTTAACTAATTTCAATTAAACGAAATCCAGGGCTCGGATCGTCTTTAAGGCTAAAAAAGTCGCATAAATTTACAACAAAAGTCACGAAAAGTCACATAAAATTTCCAAAAAAGTCAAATGAAAGATTAGGAAAAAAACGCCGAAAAAGAAACAAAAAATTGTCAAATTTGTAAAAAAATCACATTTCTCTCCAACACATACTTTAACATCAAACAATCTGGAATAATATTTAATAAAATTTAATAAAATGCATGGCAAAATTTTAATTAGGTATTTTTAACATTTTTTAAAAAAATCTGTTCAAAATTTCAATTATTTAAAAAAAATGTAATAAAATGCCTGTCATAATTTCAATTATTTTTATAAATAATAAAATTCTTCTGTAAAATTCATTTATTTTCAAAAATAATAAATTCTTCGCAAAAATTCAATTACATTCAAATTTTTTTTTTTAATTTCTCGTCAAAATTTTATAAATAATAAAACTCATCATAGAAATTCAATTAATTTCAAAAATTTTTTTAAATTCTCAAAATTTTAATTATTTTTATAAATGTCAAAATTCTTCTTCAAAATTCAATTACTTTTAAACATTTAAAAAATCTGTTTAAAAAATTCAATTATCTTTAGGGGAGAGTGGGTCAAACCGGACCGGTGGGTAAACCGGACCCCCCTCAATATTTCCGAAATGGCGAAATTGTCAAAAGTGCTATTTAGAAATTTGAAACAACCTTGTGTAGTATACCTTATTTTTTCAATTTGACATTTTCTCACATTCTACTCACAATGTCAACTATTTTTAAAAATATCAAAATTCTTCTTCAAAATTCGATTACTTTTATACAATTAAAAAAAAAAACTTTTCAAAATTTCAATTATCCTTATAAATAATAAAATTCATCTCTGAAATTAAATTATTTGCAAAGAATTATAATAATATTACTGTCTAAATTTTAATTATCTTTATAAATAAAAAATCATCCTAGAAAATAAATTATTTTCAAATTTTTTTTTTCATAAAATCTTATAATATAAAATAATGATTTTATCACTCGGTCATCTTTAAGGGGGGAGCCTACTTTACATGGTAAAAAAATCGTTTTTTTTTGCTTAAATCTTTAGAAAATACATCCAAGAATTTGTACCTAAAGTTTTAGAGGCCAATCTTAATTATTTTTCATGTTTTTCGTTGATTTTTGTCGAGTGTAAAAAGTTAAGTTTAAAAACATTAAAGGTTACAACCAATTGTTGAATTGTTATAAATAATCTAGAGGAAATGTAAAAAAAATTTATTTTTTTATTTTTCGACAGTAGATAAAATTTTGTTTAGTGATTTAAAATCGCGATTTTTTTATGCAAAATTCGAGCAGATTTATAACATTAAAGGTACCGTCCCATGTCAGCGTGAAACGGGAAACGGAAAACGTTCAACCAATAAGAATTTTCTTTTAGAATGATTTCCATTGAATCGGAAGTTGCTATTGGCTAAACGTTTTCCGTTTTCCGTTTTCACGCTCACATGGGACTGGCCCTTAATAATTGCTTGGCCACCCGCCGGGTGGCCCGTCGGTAGCGCGAAAGTTAAAGCGCGTTTTCTCGAATTTCACTTTTTACGAAATTTACTAACTCGTGGGCAGGATTGACAGAAAACGCCTGGACCGATTTTAATGAATGATGGCTTGTTTTACTCAGTATTAATCCCTCTTCTATTTGAACTAAAAAAAATTTGAAAAAATTATTTTTAACAATTTTGAGAACCAGTTAAAGTCATTATTTTTTTCAAAAAAATGATTTTTCTGTTTTTATCACTCAAAATTATCGAATTTCACTATTTCTTTGGAATTTTTTTAGTTCAAATAGAAACTACATATGTAAACTTTAAAATTTTTCTTTATTTTTATGTTTCAAACAAGAATTCGGTCTCTATCGTGCCCACCGTTTTTTAAGTCCAGATGTGCATCACTATCGACAATTAATTTTAACTTATCTATTTTTTAATATTTCATGTCAAAAATTTTTTCACAAATGCTTTAAATATGTACAAAAACATCTCAAAAAGCCCGGAGGTTTAAGTTATGTTTCTCCTTCCTAAAAAAATTCTTAAAAAAGCGCTATTTTTAAGCCTTCTAAAGTAGGCTCCCCCCTTAATTATTATAAAACATGAAAACATCGATTGCTCCGAGTCGAAGACTCGGAGTGATCGATTTCTTCATGTTTTATAACAATTTTTTTATAAGTAGTTGAATTTCAAAAAGGTTTGAATTTGAATGTTTTGAAGGATTTTAATTCTTATGGAAAAATAATTAATAAATATTTATTTAAAAAAGAAGTTATTGATGTTTTTTTTGAAAAATTTGAAAGAAATCTGTAAATAAACTTAACAGAACATTTTTTTGACTAAAACTTTTTCCTTTAACTTTAAGTTTCTGAAAATTTTAAAAATTTCAGTCTCATCTTTTCACAAAAAAGTCGAAAAAAGTCGCATTTCCTTAGAAAAGTCGAAAAAAGTTGAGAAAGTTGCACAATCCGAGCCCTGAAAATCACTTAAAATTATTTTTTTACTTGAAACGAGTATAAGGTTTTCTCAGTGAAGGTTTGTTGTTAATTAAACAACAAATTAAATTAGATAAATGTTGCAAGTATTGTTTTAATATTTAAAATATATAATACCATTTCAGTGCGGGTACTACTCGCATTTGTCCTGTTTTTATATTTTATTACCGCTTTTTTATTGCTTCGAATATTCTCTAGTCAGGTGGGCTATTTTTTTGTAAACTTTGACAGTAAATTAAAAAAAAATAATTTAGAAGAAGGCTGTGAAAAATTAACTTTTTTATGATCGTTCGGCGCTTTCTTTTTTTTTATTTGTGTTTCAAAGGGAGAAACATATCAGCTGTGAGTTTTGCGAGAGAACAGCCAAGTATAAGGAATGTTATAGTACAAACCTTGAACCGGGACCCTGACTTGGTCCCTTCAAGTCTGGTTCACACCCTTCCAATACGTTTCACGTTGCGATTTTGTTCGCCGTCAGTGTGTAAATGCAACTTCTGCATAACTAGCTCTCTCTCTCTCTCTCTCTCTCTCTCTCTCTCTGCGCCATAAACTTTATTTATCACGCTCTATTTATATTTTTCGGAAATTTTTTTCATTCTATTCTAATAGTATTTATTTCTTGATGCTACATATTTTGCTCTTATAATATTTTACCAATTTATCGGAATATTTTTTTGTTTTTGTTTATTATATTTTATTATTTTGACCATCAAATTATTCGTTATATTTTTTAGCACAGAAATGCAAAATATAGAAAACATAAATGACGATATTTCTTCTATTGTTTTTAGCTACAGTAGCGCCATTGCGGAAAAAATGTTTCAACTCAGGTGAGAGACGATTTTTTAAAATTATATTCAATTTAGTTACTTTATTACAATATTTTACTGACTTGTTTATTTTTATTATTTTTGCGAAGATAATTATTATTAAATATAAAATGTTTTCCTTATCATTGAAATGCAAAATCTAGAAAATATTAACAACGAATTGTTTTTAGCTACAGTGGCGCAGTGACGGAAAAAATGTTACAACTCAGGTGAGAGATTTTATTACAACATTTTCTTTTAATTATTATTATTACAATAAAATAAATAAAAGAAAATTAAGTAAATAAAAATTAAATAAACTCTTGTCTCAAACTGAGAATAAGTTTTTGCAAACTGTGAAAAAACAAAGTCTCACTGAACAAATTCAATTATCATTATTTTATAACGAGAGAATTTCTTGCGTTCTAATGATCCCAGCGTATCCACGCCACGGTTTAAATTATGGTTCATTGTAGCAATTAAATGACATTCAAGAAATGCAAGCAACTGTGTAAAATCATAAAGCGATTCAATTTAGGACTAGATATTAAGTGATTAAATAATAAACATATACTTGGGAATCGTAAAGTGAGAGGGTAATTTCTCGTGCGAGAAGTGGATTGAGAATTGCCTTGTGCAGAGATCATAAGCGATAAAATTGTAAAAGGGTTTGAGGTAGTGCGCGCGGACTTATTTTCATCTTTGAAACTTTATTCAATTTTTTTTTGCTATACGTTAAAAAAGCTTTTAAAATTCATTACAAGCTTGTAATTTCCCTTCTAATTATAATTTCCCCCATGTTTACAATTTGTGGATATAATTATAATTAGTTTTAAAACTTTTTCATTTCTTTAGTTTTGAAGATTTATAAAACAAGTTAGACTTGATTTGCGGAGTAGACGAAAATAAATTTTTTTTTCTCATTAAAAACGGTAGCTCCTTGTTTTTATGGATGAAAGAAATTGGTGGCGATTATATATACGTAATGTTCTCGCCCCGATGAAACAAGTTTTCATTTATTTTGCCCTAGGATGTGAATGAATTATCGGAAAATTATGCCTAGTAAATGGTATCTCATTGCATAATTATTCTCCTTCTTTTTCACTATTATAATTTTAAAACCGCGACTCAATTTAAATGTACAGGAAATGATTTCTCAGCTGCATATGGCAATATATATAATGAAAAAGTGTTAATTTTAGGAAAAGATAAAAAGATATAAAATAGAGTATTATTTTGTTGAATTACTTATTTAAGGTCTTGAAGGAAACCAAATGGCAATATTGAGAAAATAAAGACTTTTACATTCCTTTGCAATTTAGAAATGTAATTAAAATAACTGCACTTAATAGGGGCGAGGGTTTTTTCTTTTTGTTTTACGGAAAACAATACTTTACTAATGAGAATACATTAGTGGAATAGGGAAGAGAGTATAAAAGTCAGGCAATACAAAGTTGACAAGAAACCGCAGTCGATCGTGCGCGTCGTTTACACAGTCAACCCGCGTAATGTGAAGACCATAAAACAAAACTTCCCTTCGCCATTTCAGTCTCAATGTTTTAAAATATCTCCCTTGTCTTCTATTTTTGACTCTTTAATAGCCATTTCACTTTTTTCGCTCGGCGAAAATTTTTAATTTTAATTACATTCTTGGAATTTGGTTTTTTTCTATTTTAATACGTGTGGGAAAGTTTTAATTTTGCCGAGGAATTGAAAATTGGAAATGGGGCAAAGGAAAATTCTTTTTTATTCTTATAATGGAGATTTAAAGTTGAGTTGTCAAATTAAACTGGTTATGTTCACAAAGGGACATTTAAGGACATTTAAATGTCCTACTTTTGTTCCCTTTTTTGTTAATAATGTTCTCCTCTTCATGAATATCATCTGGTAACCCTAATATTGGCTAAACATTTTTCGTTTACTCCACCTTAAATTAAAATGGCATTTATTTAACTAATAGCTACTAATTTCCAAAAGAAAAAATTAATTGAAAAATAGGAGAATTTTATGAATTTAATTGAAAGAAATTTGTGTAATTATGGAATTCTTTGGAATGATTGATTGCATTATTTATCCGCAATGATGCTGCAAATGAAAAGGAATGACAAATTTAATGAGATAATTTTCATGCTTCAACTTGTTTTGATTGTTCGTTGAATTATTTTCAGGTGTATGAAGAATTGTCGCCTAACCTATTAGCTACGCGATTTCATGGAAGAATTTCTTGTCAGCTGTGTGGCTTTGAAAGTCGACGGAGCTTCTGTTAAAGGCGCGACTTCCACGAGATGACACCCGTCCCAAAGGAAGAAGCGGCGTATAACGAACTAGATGGAAGCTAATGGTATCGGATGTCCAAGCGCGTCAAGCGAAATACGCGTGGCTTTAGAAACCGCAGAATGTTTCCAGAAGAAGAGAAAACGAAGAAAAAAGACAACAAGAAAACAAAAAGGAGACGAGAAAAGTAGAAAAAGACTACGCCCTTCAGAAGTTCGCTCATCAAGAGGATTGAAATTCCCCGCATAAGGTATAGTTTCTTTTTAATAGGACCTCACCGAATTTACATCGAGCTAGTTTTTTTTTTTATTTTTTTTGATTTATTTCAGTGAAGAAAGGGGATGTTTCTTTTATAACTGTGTCACTCAGGTTCGAAATGCAAGTCATGACAGGACGCCGAGAGTGCCAAGCTGAAGCTATCGGATAACGTTCCCTGCGAACGGCACTGACTGCAAGTTGCTGCAAGTACCGAGTTGTCTGCATCGGAGTCTATTTTGCCTTCAAGGAAGTACACTTTGACGAATGGTGGTGGTAATGTTCTTCTAACGAGATCGGCTTCATCGACTGCCAACTTGATATGCGGATCCACTCTCCAAGTTTTCTATTCACCGTCCGTGACACTCCACATCACGTAAGTAACAACATATACCATTTTTACTGTTATGTCCCTAATATAATTGGAATGATAAATGGCACTCCCAGACAAGAAGTGACCCAGTTTGTCTCCTGATGGATGATTTTCAAACTAATCTACTATGTTTTCGAAAGTATTATTGGAATAATACAGTCAATTGTGCCGCGCTTTTGCTCTTTTTAACCCTCCTGCGCATAAGTTTCTACCCGAAAAGTCGCTTCCAAATGCATACACTTTTCATAATATTGAATTTTCACGTCGATTGGTATTTAGAGGTTTTCGGGGTCGCTGATTACAAATATGAAGTCAAAATTAAAAAATTAAAAATGGCGGATCCAATATGGCGGACCACAATTTTAAAAATATTTACTAATCGTCTCGTCTACCGCTATCTAGGGGTTCTTGAGGTCGTTGATTACGAATATGAAGTTAAAATTAAAAAATTCGAAATTGTGGATTCAAGATAATTTTCCAAAAACTGTAAATTTTTTTTATTGGACAGTTGAAATGTTTTTCTATAAATTAGGAAAACTATGAAATTGGGACAACGGTTTACATAAAAATAAAAAGAAATAGATTTTATTTAACTTTGTCTAAAACTCCTAGATAGCGGTAGACGGGACGATTTGTAAATATTTTTAAAATTCTGGTCCGCCATTTTGAATTTCTTAATTTTGACTTTATATTCGTTATCAGCGAGCTCAAAAACACTTTAATAAACGGATTTTAGAAAATCCGACAAGCAAACATTAATTTATAAGATATACATTTTTTTCTTTTTTTAAGATCATTCACACAATCACAACTTCAAACAAAGTAATTTGCAACTTGACCGATGTCTTAATATTGATTTAAACAAAAGTTATTAACAAAAATGTTTGGACAAGTATACTCGGCTTTATGCGCAGGAGGATTAAATTCCCTGACTTTTTCAGGTTATCCAGATTAAAAATGGAATTTTAACAGGTTTTTAAAACAACATTTTTTATTATTAATTAGAAACGTATTCGAAAACATCAATAACTTCATTTTTAAATAAATATTTAATCAAACTGAATTAATTTGAAATATTTAAGTAAAATTAGATTTCAAGAATAAATACAATTAGAAAGCAACAATTTTTCAGGATTTCGATCAAAGTTCCTTGACTTTTCCATGTTCTTTCAATTTTTATAAAATTTCCTGATATTTCCAGGTTGCGTGGCAACTCTGTTTCAGTCATTGAAAAGTTTCTGACTGCTGTATCATGGCTTGAACCGTGTATTGTTTTTGCCATAAAATACACAGCTGCAGCTTCGATTCGGCTTTGATCATTCCAGTTTTAATAATTTTCTTCAGAAAATGTGCATACCGATTGAGCAGTTCATTCATTTCATTACACTAACTGTTATAGGCATTACATCCCTCTATTTTTAATTCTGATATTAAGAAAATATCATATATAAATTTAGCTTTTAGGAAACTTTAACTCAGGCGAGACAGAATCGAAAAAGTTACACTGTAAAAAATTTAGGGAGTTAACGGACTCGGGAGTTAAATTTTTCGTGTTAAAAATTAACTCCAAAAGAGAGTTAATTTACTAACTCCCTTTTATAGAATCCCCTGGGGAGTTAAAATTTAACTCCCTTTTTTCACAGTGTACTCTTTCACAACTCCGAATATAAAAACTTATTTTACTTTTTAATTCGACACTATCGCTAAACGAGAAAGTGGACAAAATAATCCTTTTTCTATAGAAAGAATAAAATAGAAAGCAAAAATACAATGATAAATTCGAAAAAAAGTATTTTGATATTAATCTGTTTTATATATAAATAAATGTGTTTATAACGGGAAAGACAAGTCATTAGATTGCGGGTATACGGTTGACGATATTTACCGCAGCATCAAGTAATACACAAACGATATAGCGTTGACCATACGGAGTAAAACGTGCTAAAAGTCCACTTAGTGGTTTATACAGCATGCGACGTGAATGCTTCTTTGTACTTCGTTTTAGCACGTATCTCTCATTTTGCAACAAGAAAAGTTTACTTTACTATAAACATGTGTGTGTGTCTGCAATCTTATTCTTTTCGCCGCTCTTTCTGCAAAAGATGCTTGCAATACACTGGAAAGTGTTACTGGAAATAGATGTTTAATAGCTGATGTGCCCCGCCTCTATTCATGTTGCCGCCAATGCCATAAGAAGAAGGAAATGCCTTTGCTTTAAAATCGCTAACCAAGTTCCGCTTTTTTGCATTTCAAAAATAAATTAATCCAACAATTTTTCAATCGAAGGGAAATTTAAATTTTTAATGCTCCAAGGGGGGAAATTTTTAGCTCTTCTATTAAATGTTTCATGTTAATGTAGAAATCGTATAATTTTACAGGAAAAAAAGGAAGAAATTTATTTGGATTATAAATGAAGATCGTTATGGCTATCGTTGGACTTCTCGAGAGGAATTTTAATGAAGTGGCCACGTGCCTAAGGTCAACTATATAACGATATGCTAATGCTAATAATATTTTTATTTTTTTTGACCTGGGATCCGAAAATTGGTGAGGTGTTGCTTATTGTCACATTAAAGAATTCGATTACTTTATACTTGCGACTAACAGCGTTGTGTCATGGCTAACGGTATTTACGATCCGAATCGTACCATAAATTCTTTTGAACGTTGGTCGAATGTCAAAGACCGAAAACGAAGAATTCACCATTTTATTTCATAAATCAACTACATTCGTGAATTTTCTCACACGTACAGAAATTTTTAATCTTAAAATTACTTCCTCCTTTATTTGAAGAAAAATCAGTTTGATACTCTAAATTAAATCTGTTCTCCAGAAAAGTACAAATCTTTTCAAGAACATCAATATTTGAATTATAATATAATATTATAAAACGGCTGCCAAGTTATATACATTTTTGATATAATTTTGGTGCTCATTTCATTCGTTTTTGTGAATCTTGTTGTGTTTATTTCATGAACACTTTGCTTCCTCATAGAGATGTTAATAACAATGAAATTTAAATTTTGAACAATTATTCTTAAGTGCTGTAATATGTTTTCCTCTTTATTTAATACTTCCACATCAAATTTCTTTTTTCACAATTTCTGTTTTTTAAAATATCAATAACTTCTTTATTTCCAATCGAATTACCTTCAAAAATAGGTCAATCGAAGCGTTTTTCATGCTCTACAAGTTGGTAACTATAGTTTCAAAGTTATTTCTACATTTGTCAACATAATTTTTAAAAACGTTTTTTTGAAAAATTAAAAGTAAAAAAAATAAATAGTTAAACTATATTAATCTATCTCAAAGTACTCTCATTTTATGTCCGCAGGTGAAACCTACAATTTAAAATAAAAATTCAGCCCAAAAGCTCTTTAAAATTTGGAGATATAATTATTATAAAATTCTTCGGAGGAATTCAATTTTTTTTTATAAATTTGTATAAAAATTCTATTCTTCTTAATACAATTCTGCGGGAGAGTTTAATTATTTTTATAGATATTAAAATTTTCACAGGAATTCAATTATATAAAAAAAATTAATAAAAGTCTTTGCAAGAATTCATAATTTAATAAAATTTTAAATAAATTTTTGTAAAAAACATCACTCTTTTTCAAACTTTTACTAAAAAGTCTTCGGAAGAAATTAATTATGAATTTTCAAACATTTTCATGAAATTTGTTTTTTATTTTTCGTCAATTTAGTTGATAAATAATTAAGTGTTTACATTTACCCCCATAACTTTAAAAAAATGTTAGAACACCTATGAATGTTTTTCTCTAATTTTGTAGAGTTTTTTTAGACGCATCTTTTGAGCCCAGAATGAACATTTTTCGTTCATATTCACCGGAGATATTAAACTTTCAAAAATTAAAAATTTTTGAAAATAGGACTTTTTTGAAAATTTTGTTGAAGAATGTAGAAATAACTTTAAAACTATAGTTACCAACTTGTAGAGCATTAAAAAACGCTTCGATTGACCTATTTTTGATGCTAATTCGATTAGAAATAAAGAAGTTATTGATATTTTAAAGAACAGAAATTGTTAAGGAAATTTTTTTTTCTTGATAAAATTCAATTACTTTAAAAATTTTCAGTAAAAATTATTTAAAAAACTCCATTATTTCCAAGGAATACGACGATTATTATAATATAGATTCTCAATTCGTACTTTTTGACAGAGTGTCGTCAATTTTTACTTGCACCACACGAAACCAGAGTGCGTTGTTAATATTTTTCCTCCTTCGTGACAGTTTGGAAATAATTAGAAGATAATAAGAAAATAAAGTATTAGATGCATTTTATTATAAATTATAGTTAGTTTTTTTTCCTTTTTTTTACTATGTATCGTCTACAAAGTTAAGTACAGGGCATAAAATATCATTCCGTTCCGTCTCATAAGTTCATGGACTTTATGGAAGTTGAACGATTTTCCGCGCTCCCTTAGAGCTATTTTAATGGCGCCCCTTTGCCATTTAGACCTCGACGAAGAAACATCCGGAACTATAGTTTGCAGGACATTGTATAAACTCCTCGACAGTGAAAGAGAGTGAGAGAGAGAGAGAGAGAGAGACTTGCACTTTGCAAAGCAACTGTGTAGGCGATACTTAAGAGAGCAATTATTGTGGAATTGCCATGAGCCGAGCGCCCTTTAATGATCATTTTAATTACAACAACTATGACAGAAAATCACTTTCTACGTCGTGAAATTTTTAATTTTAAATTTGTCGAAATTTTAAATTTTAACTCCTTTCTCTCATAAATTGTCAAAAATTTTTTCTGTTTTTTATCATCCTAGGAAAAATAATTTATTAAACTGGATTTCTATTCTGTTTTAACAATGCGAATGGTTATTCTTGTTGAGAGGTAAGCTAAGAAGTTGATTTTTTTAGAGAAAGAGAGAGATAGAGAGGATGGATACGAAATAACAACTTGTTGTTTGTAAAAATAGGCGATCATCGACCCACCGGTTCGTCGAGATCGTTTGAGAGAATATACAATAAGAAGATGAAAGGAAAAAATAAGAATGATGATGAGAAACAAGAAGCAACTCGCCTATGGAAATTTGCAATTGAATCCTCCTGCAGTTGCACGAAGGGATCAATTTAAGAAGTTCCGTGACAAGCAACATAACTGAATAAGACATACCTGTTGGAAAACTCTTCCAACGACAAATTTCAATGACTTTTAATATTGAAACAAATTTTTGTTTTGGTGGTTTGAATAAAAATTAAGTTTTGGAACTAAATAGTAGGAATAGAAGGGCAAATACCGAATAGTAGGAATAGTAACTATAAATTGATAGTATATGAATAGTAAAATTTTATGAAGTCAGAAGAGTATGCGTAAAGACACTTCTGAGGTCAAACTTTATTGTTTTATATGCGATATCAATAGCCAGCAACTGTTGTTACGCGCGCAGTGGATGAAGAGAGAGAGAGAGAGAGAGAGAGAGTGAAAGAGAACCGGTTTTATTTCATCTATAAAGGTCTTATTACTATATACGAGAGACTATTTTTCCGTGCTATTCAATAAAATTAATAACCGAGACGCTATAAAATCGTGTTAGTTCTCATTATGTTGATTGCCCTTTATGTAAATCGAGAGGAGGAACAAAGAGGAGAGCGCCATGTAATCATTAGTCGGTGACTTAATTAGGAAGGCATTACGATTAATATAAACCACATATGTCATATTTATTCAACTAATCTATTTAAAATAATTTACGACCTAATTTCCACCCAAACATTAAAAGAATCCAAATATTTCACACCAGAGGAACAATTTTTAAGGTGTAAGGAAATAAACAGAGTGGTAATTTTTATTTAAAAGAAGTTTTTTAATAGAAGAAGCGAAAGGAATTATGTTAATCATTATGCAGAGAACAGTTTATAATAGAAGAAACAAACCGAATGTTAATTATAGAAAATTTTTATTTTTCTCAATTTATTTAGGGAAATTAGGAAAAAGCCAGGAAATTTTGTCAAAAGTGCTAGCATAATATTCAATTTTAAGAATTAATAAGAAAATTCTAAATGTTATTCTTCAGCATTAAAAAGATTTTATTTATTTCCTCTATTTAACAATAATTAGAAGTCATTAATATACCTAAAATCTGACACAAGGACTTTCAAATATATCTACAAAAATTTTTTATACAATTTTTTTAAAATTTGAAAAAATTTTTTTAGTATTTTTTGAAATAACTTTTTTATTTATTAATATTTTCATTAATTTTTGTCAAAATTACGTTCCTGACATTAAAACGAATCGATTGATATTTTATAAAGTATACATTTAATCAAAATTTATAAATGTAATCGCTATTTATATTTTTAAAAAAAGTGAAAATTTTGTATTTCTTGAGATTGTTAAAATTTTACTTTAAAATAATTACTATTGAATAAAAGATTAAAAAAATGATGTACATTATATTAATAATATTAATAATAAACAACTTGTTAATGAATTATTTTGGAATAATTTTTTATTTAAACATTTTTAAATAATTTAATTTTATGAAATATGTATTTAAAATTTTGTTCATAAATAATATGAATAAGTAGCAAATGTAACGTCTGCGAAACGAAGTATTTACTTTATTATTATTACATTAAAACATAATTAACATTATTATTATTACTCGAAAGAGTTCGATTATCTTTACAAAATTTTTATAAATTTCTTCCCAATAATTTAGTTATTTTTATAAATAATAAAATTAATTTTAGGAATTCTATTATTTTCATAAATAAAACTCATCGCAGCTCTCTAAATTTGAATTAGTAAAAATGTTTACTGATTCCAATTAGTGACTGCGACTTTTTGCTTTTGAATTAGTAAATTTTACCAATAAATCAGTAGACATGACTGTTTATTAGTAAATTTTACTAATTCAAAAGCAAAAAGTTAGTCACTAATTCGAATT
The DNA here is from genome assembly GCA_032872475.1 of Leptopilina myrica (nomen nudum). Classification (NCBI taxonomy): domain Eukaryota; kingdom Metazoa; phylum Arthropoda; class Insecta; order Hymenoptera; family Figitidae; genus Leptopilina; species Leptopilina myrica (nomen nudum). The sequence goes on from CM065467.1 coordinate 15,254,524, forward strand.
ATAGTAAACATGTTTACTAATTCAAATTTAGAGAGAAAGAGAAAGAGAGATAGAGAGATAGAGAGATAGAGAGAGAGAGAGAGAGAGAGAGAGAGAGAGAGAGAGAGAGAGAGAGAGAGAGAGTTTTAATTATTTTCAGTTACAATTTTTGCATTTAAATTATTGAATTCTCCAATAAAAAGTTTTTCAAAAATAAATTTTAATTAACCTTTCATATAGTAATGAATAGTAAAAGCATTATAGCATAAATTTTAAGAAATAATTAAATTTTAAAAAGATTTCAAATTAAATTGAGGGGCTGGATGCTATAATGTGTTACGCGCCATGTTAAGTGAATGGCGCGTAACACATTATAGCATTTTTGGTAAATATATTTCATCGTCATCATATATAAATTCCGGAACGAATCTCAAAAACCAATAGGTTTTTCACACCCACGCGTGAAATACGAAAGCAATTTTGTTGTCATGTTTATAAATGCAGAATTGTGGGTGGTTTAAGTGTCGTTTTCGATTGGGAAATGTGGCGCGTCTTGTCACCTAGAAATGAATATCAATGGTGGTACCCACCTTGCATCCCTTTTTAGAGAAATTGTCCTCCTGTCTTATGTACGTGCATTTAAAATGATCATTTAAATATATAATTATAGTAACCGTTATTATAGTTGGAGCGACTTCCTTTTTAAAAATTTTCTTTTTACTGCACGGGGAAAAACATTATCTTTTACTACTTTTGGACTAAATCTTTCTATGTTTAAACTTTTAAAGTAATTTTATTAATTTTTTCTACAAATATGTTCTTTGAATGTAGCGAAATTTACTTTAAAAGTAGTGAAAGTTAACATAAATGTTTTACTATAAAAGTATATAATAAAAGCTACTTTATATTTTTCTTCGTGTGTCTTCTTTAAAGATACGGAGGATGGTAGCGAAAAATTTGGTTCAAGTTGACACTGAAATTTGAAGAAAATTTGCTAAAATCAATTTGGTACCAGATTTAATAAATTGGATATCGTTGGATATATTTGGTACCAAATTAAATTATTAATTTACGAAATTGAAATTAATTCCGTACCGAACTTACTATTGTATCAGTCGAATACCTAAGTTTGAACCAGTTTAGTTCAATTTGGTACAGAATTTGAATTGATTCGATACCTAATTGAATTATTTAGATAAATTTTTTATTTGTTTCAAATATAAATTCATTGCAATTTGGTATTTTTAACTATATAACGGTGTAAGATATTTGAAGCGCAATTTAGTTCAGTTTGGTACCAAACTAAGTCAACACAAAATCAAAATTAAATCAAACAGAAATATAAATTCTAAACAAATAATAATATATAAAAATTAATAAATTAAGCATCAAATTTGTATAAGATTAGATTAATTTAGTACCGAAGTAAATTTACTATCAAACCAGAAAAAGTATATTGTTTTCTTTTTGTAAAAGACAAAAATTATTTGTAAATGTAAAAAAATGAGCCTTGACAAAAAGAGAAATTTCTTGGTTTACGTTTCTTTTTTCATCAGTTATATGAGAGATTTAGTCTCTTCTCTTTTTTCCTTTTTTTACTTGCATATATACACGTACAAAATCTTTTGTGTGTTTCTTCTTGTTATTCTTCATTTATTTCTCTTTCTCTTCCATTTTATGGTCTTCTTACTGACGGTGGTATAAGATAAGAAAGCCGGGTATATAAGACTGAAAGAACCGAATCCCTTGTCCGCCAAGTTGGAACACGATAATTCACCTACCCGGTTGTTCAAAATGCCTCCTTGCCTTCACGAATATTCAAGTTTCGAGTGCTACATCCGCTTTCGTCCTTCGTTAATTTTTTTCAAATTTTTCAAAATACCTTTTTTCTATATATATATATATATATATATATATATATATATATTAATTCAGATTTCTAAATCTCTCTAAATTTAAATTAATACCTAACAATTTTAATTTTTTTGTAGTGTGTCCTTTGGTCATGAAATTTAAACAAAAAAAAACCATTTTTGCTTCCTCAAAAGGAAGCTTTGCATTCGTGACGATTTTCAATTTTTCAAAACATGGTTATATGGACTCATTTTCATCTAGGATATATGTATATTAAATTCTGAGAAAATGTCCAGATGTATGTGTGTATGTCACAAAAAATTGTGTACAAATTATCTCAAACAAATTTTAATGGATTGCCCTGAAATGTTGCAGGTTTATTGCAGTCATTAATACCTAAAATCTGACACAAGGATTTTCAAATTTATACACAAAATTTTTTTTTATACAATTTTTTCAAAATAAAAAAAAAAATTTTTTTTGTATTTTTTTAAATAACTTTTTTATTTCTTAATATTTTCATAAATTATTCTCAAAATTACATTCCTTACAAGAAAACGAATCGATTGTTATAAACAAAGTGCACATTTCATCAAAATTTATAAAATTAATCAATATTTTTCTTTTTCACAAAAAATTCAAATTTTGCGTTTTTTGGAATATTACCTTAACATATTAAAATTAAATTAAGCAATTGGTTTATGATATTTTGAGGAAGCGAAATGGTCATGAAATGAACAACTTGTTACTAGACTGATTTCAAATAGTTTTAAACTTCAATAGTCAAATTTTTTCATTTTTTTTAGTTAGACATTTATTTTTGTAGCGTCAGTAGAACAATAGTGACTTTAAGTCAGACATTGTTTTAATTTTTTGTTAGTGGTAGAAACTTGTTTCGATGAGTCATCAATAATTGTAATCCATTATTTTATATTTGTGATAAATGAAAATCAAAATTTTAAAAATCAGTAGTAAAAGTCAATTTGGTCAAACATTTTTTATTGTTTTTTTGAGTCAGTAGTAAAAACCAGTTTTAATCATGCATTTACAATATTAGTTAAAATTATCGTTACAAACAAGTCAAAATTTATTATTCTTATGGGTTAATAAATTACTATTATTTTAATTTAATTATAAACAATTATTTCTTTTAAATTTGTAGTAAAAGAATTTAGCAAAATATTCAGTAGTAAAAGGTGACTTTTGTGAGACTTTATAGTTGCATTTGTTTATTGTAGAGTCAAAATTAACTGAATAAAATTTAATAAAGGTTAAATTAAAATCAGTAATTAAAGTAAATTTTTTGTCAAAATAAAATACTAGCTTTGGTCAGACAGATTTTTTTACAATGTAGATAGAAAATCAATTATACAGTCAGACGTTTATTATTTGTTTGAAATAAAATTGAAGTAAAAATTAGTAAAAAATTGAAGTAAAATTTATTAAAATTTGATAGTAAAAAACATTGGTCAGAAATCAGTTTTATCTGTTTATACTAGTGATAAAAATCAATCAAAATTTTTTCACTATTTTAGATTGTAAATTCGTAGTACAAGTTAGTTTAGGGTCAGACATTGTTCATAATTTTTGTGTGTCAGTTGTAAAAACTAATTTTTTATTTGTCGTTAATTGTAAGTTGTTTATATTATTATATCATGACAAAATACAAGCAAAACCTAGGTGTATTTATAACACAGGCCAACAAAATTTTGTGGCCTAACCAATAGAAGCTGATTTTTATAGGATTTTGTCCATAGAATACGAATTTGACCTTGAAAATATTGGATTGGCTCTAGTTTTTAATCAATTTACGTTTCATTATACAAAATATGCATTTTTGGCATTTTTTGAATGATTGTACAACAATACACAGAAACAGTAAATTTGTCCGCATAACATCAATTGAAAGCTTAAACACTGCTCTTGAATACCCAAAAACAAAAAATGTAATTTATGTACACTTTAACCTATAATGTCCAAAAAAACATACGCTATTCCATAAACGTATTAAAATTAATATTACTTTTGACCATGTAAGGTAATTCAAGTAAAAATTAGTGTCTCTGGCGTTTTTATAATCGCTAGTTACAAATCTGCTATGAAATATAAAAATTACAAGTGGCGGACCAAATTTTTAAAGATAATTTACGCCTTTTATGATATAAATTTAAAATTTAAAAAAAATTCTGCCATATTGGATTCGCCATTTTGAATATTAAAATCTAAATACAGATCAGTAAGCAGCGACCATAAAAACCCCTAGAGAGACTAATTGTTATTTAAATTACCTTACATGGTCAAAAGTACTGTTGTTTTCAATATGCTTGTGGAACAGCGAATGTCTCTTTTGACATTACAGGTTAAAGTGTACATAAATTACATTTTTTGTTTTTGGATATTAAAGAGCAGTGTTTAAACTTTCATTTTGTGCTATGCGGACAGATTTACTGATTCGGTGTATTGTTGTACATTCATTCAAAAAATGCTAAAAATGCATATTTTGTATATTGAAACGTAAATTGATTAAAAACTAGAGCCAATCCAATATTTTCAAGGTCAGATTCGTATTCTACGGACAAAATCCTATAAGAATCGGCAGTAATATTTTAGGCAACATGCAGTTGATTAAAATTTGTCGGCCTGTGTAATCAGTAGTAAAAGTCAATTTTGGTTAGACATTTATTACTTTTTGAACTAGTGGTGAAATTTACTGAAAATTCAGTAGTAAATAGTAACTTGGGTCAGACGGTATAGTTGTATTTGTTTTGAATAGAGACAGTCATTTTCGATCAAACATTGTTTTAGCATATATTTATGTCATGAGTAGTAAAGTTCAGTTTTGGACAGATATTGTTTATAACATTTTTTTATTTTCATTATTAAGAGAATAATTCTAATTTCCACATATATATATATATATATATATATATAGACAGAGAAGCAAATTATTCTCACACTAAAGTAGTTAAAGACGTCATAACGAGGCGAGATTAGTAGAAAAAGTCGAGCATGGCCAGACGCAAGTGCACTCTCTTTCTATTGGTAAATATTGCCTCAATGACGCAATATTCATTTGCAAACAAATATTATTTACACATTTATCAAATGTAATTTATACCATTTCATCAAATTTTCATTGAAATTGCGAGTTTTTGAGAATTCAATTTGTGAATGAAAAATCGTATTGAGAATTTTGGGAAAATTCTCCAATGTCAGGATGGCCGAGCGGTCTAAGGCGCCAGACTCAAGGTTTCACCTTACCGTTCAAAGAGCGGTTGATCGGGCATTCTGGTCCTCTTTGAGGGCGTGGGTTCGAATCCCACTTCTGACAAATTTTTTTTTATTTCTCTTTTTATTTGTTTTATTAATTACTTCTTGTACTTAACATTTATATTACTTTAATGATATATCATTTTTATTATTTATTCAATTTTTACATTCTTATCACATGAGAAGGTCGAAAATGGACTTTTGCTAATTTTTTTTTATTTATACCTAACCTAGTAATAATAAAATTACTATAAATAAAAAAATATAATTTATTTACATTAATAATTTACAATTCTTTGATTGAAATTTTATATTTTGCGTCATTTTTTCATTTCTTCTTTAAGTTCTAAGTAAAATATTTCAATTAAAAATTTAAATACAATTAAAGTTAATAGAATTGAAAAATTAATAAATATTTCACAATAATACTATAATGTAAATAATTTATTGTTTTAAGACAATAAACTTTAAATTTTCTTTTCAAATTTTTTAATTTTAATTTTGAAGTAAATAAATTGTCTTGCGATAATAAATTTTTGCTAAGTTTTATTTCTTTTATTTGTTATATACTTGTTATTAATATTTATTGTCTCTGTTATTATAATACTTATGACGGTAATCAAATTTCAATAATAAAATAGAAATATTCTATATATATATATATATACTGTATAAGAAATTATTGTGCTTCTCTAATTATTTATTTGATAAATTATGAAATTTAATGTTGACGCATAAATTTAAAATGCACAGAGGGATAATTATATGATTTTAAATTTGTACTTAATTAAATGGACTGAATATATATGTATGGTTGTTAGAAGATTTTATTCGCATAGGAAATTTATTCACGAAAAAAAATAAAAAAGGCGGTTTAATAACTTTAATTTGTCACAGTTGAATTATGTTTTACATATTACGTATCGGACGAAAGTGTATGAGTGTGTGTTTGTGTAAATCGTCATTCAAGCTGGTGGGAAGAAGGTTGAATGTCATCGATTAAAGAAACTCTTTCACACTAATGCAATGGCTTTACATTATCGCATAGCGTTTATAAAACTTGCATAAACGTAGTACGCACGAGTTCCCTTGCCCCGCGATCAATGACCTCTCGATAAAACATAAATCGCTTCCTGGACTATCTGTTTCTGTCCTCTCATTTTATTTGACAAACAATTTTCCTTCTTTCTTTTTATTGTTTCGTTTTAATTTTTAATTTTTTTCAATTTTATTTTAATTAACATATTGTATTAAATTCAATAGAAAAAAATTGAATTAAAATAAAATATAAACTTTTTTTTTTAATTTGTCTAAATTTTTTTTCTCCAAAAAATTTCATTAATTTCCTTTTCAACTTTTCTAAATGTTCAATTTTTTTTAATATTCAACATGAATAAAATTTTCAACGTTTATAATCAAACGAATTAGGAGAAAATTCATTTAGAGTCAGATGGGAGTAAATAAAAACATATTTGCTAAGTTTCACCAATTAAATAAGTTTTTTTTACATCGGATTACTTCTGGTTTTCTTGGGTATTAAGTTATTATTTCATTCCCGTGGATCAATTTTATAGGGTAGTAGAAAGTAAGGATATCATCAAATCGCAATAACAAACTGTTTCTATTTACCCCTAAATTTTTCAACTAAACTAAAAACTAAAGTGAAAAAATTTATATAATAAATATGATCTTAAACGTTATTTAATTTCCTATTACATAAATAATTAAAAACTAAAAAAGACACCTTTTCACTTTTTTTTACTAGCATTTGGAAAAAACTAAACTAAAAACTAAAGTGAAAAAATTTATAATTATCTGTTATTAATACTACAATAAAAATCATCTTTGATTTTTTTCATTTTTCAAACTTTAATTAAAAATAAGAGACTGTTTATATTTCCCCTAAAAACTGAAAATTTGAGGTTTAAAATTTAAGAAAAAATCAATTTCAAGTATTTTTTTTATGAAATATGTAATATTGTAATTATTTTACTTTTATATAGTTTAATTCTTGTCAATTTTAAATAAATTAATAAATAAATCATTAATTTATGGCTATATAGATTTAATAATAGAAGAAATGGAAGTTGATTTTATTGATGAATCTGAGACGGATAAAATTCTTCAGGCACAAAAAACAGGCCATTTCTGTTTGTTGTCAAAAATCAAACCCACTATCTTGTTCCTCGTTACGGTTTATAGTTTAACATTTATCATTTCGGGCATCATTAAATTTTATGTGACTATTATCCATTTTGTATTTAAGAATAATTTAATTTCAAATAAATCTTATTAAAAATGTTGAGTGTTAAAATTTATTTATATTGCAATTACATTTTAGTATTGTTTTTTAGTTAAGTTTTTTCCAAATGCTACACGGAAAAATGTAAGGTGCACATGCTATACCTTTCAAAAAAATATATCCAACGATTAACTTCACTTCATATAAAAACAATAGGAAATAATAAGTGTGAAGTGAATTGAATAGTAAAATTTTTAGACAGGGATAACAAATGCACCGAAAGCATACCTCTGCCGTACAGTTGAAAAAAAGGCACTATCTACATTTTTTAAGAAAAATGAGTTTTTTATATGGCTGGATTCGTTACAAAAATAAAAAATTATCTGTGCACTCCAAAATTGAAAATTTTAATTAGTTAAAATGAAAATTAGATTTTAACTGTAAAAATTTGCTAATTAACCATTTTTGTTGTAGATAGTGACGCTTTTAAAAGGAAAACGTCCCCATCTTGACTGTAAAATACTGATATTTTAGCCGCCAAAAATGTGCACTATGTACATAGGCCGCCGCCATATGTATTTCCTTCAATTTTGAGTTGAAAATTTTGCACTATCTACTGTTTTGAATATTATTATTTAAAATTATAAATTTATTTTTGCACCAACGAAAAGAGCGTGTCCGATTTAGTTAAAAACAATAGGTTGATTTACAAAATTTTATTTTTGTTAAGAGATATAAATGCAAACGCGTTTAGTTAAATATCTCGGTTCAAGTTAAAATGTAGATAGTGTCTTTTTTAAAATGTACGGCAGTACTGTCCCAAACATTTTTCCGTGTAGTAAGGCTGCGTCTACAACAGAAAAAATAATGTGTAGAAAATTGTGTAATACACTGTAAAAAAAAGGAGTTAAATTTTAACTCCCCAGGGAGTCTATAAAAGTCGCACCCAATTTGGGAGTTAATGCGAGGGGAGTTAAATAAAAGGAGTTAAAATTTAACACCCAAATGCTAACTCCCCATGGAAAAAATAACTCCCGCGGGTGTTAAATGAAGGGAGTTAAAAATTAACTCTCTTTTGGAGTTAATTTTTAACTCTAAAAATTTAACTCCCTACTCCCGAGTCCGTTAACTCCCTAAATTTTTTACAGTGTATACAGTGTAATTGCCCCTGACAGTTGTCAATGCCAAAAACAATACACATTACACTTCAAATTACACATTATTTTTTTCTATTGTAGACGCAGCCTAAAAAAAGTGAAAGGGTGTCTTCTTTGATTTTCAATTATTTATGCAATAGGAAATATTTTTGTATATACTGCTGCTAATTGACAAACGGAAAATGGGGGTGATCTAAGGTACAAGGCTTAAGGCCGTTTTTATTTTATAAATTTTTTTATTTAACTACAAAATTTTTATAAATTTCTTTGCATTAATCTAATTACTTTCATAAATAATAAAATTCTTTTTAGTAATTCAATTATTTTCGTAAATAAAACTCATCGCAGAGTTTTAATTATTCATAATACAATTTTAATCGAATTCATCGAAAAATGTAATTGTTTTTAAAAATTTTATGAATATTCGTGAAAAGAAATCAATTTTTTAAAAATGCTTTGATAAAATTCAGACTTTTATTACTTGAAATTGATTTTTTCTTAAATTTTAAACCTCAAATTTTCAGTTTTTAGGGGAAATATAAACAGTTTCTTATTTTTAATTAAAGTTTGAAAAATGAAAAAAATCAAAGATGATTTTTATTGTAGTATTAATAACAGATAATTATAAATTTTTTCACTTTAGTTTTTAGTTTAGTTTTTTCCAAATGCTAGTAAAAAAAAGTGAAAAGGTGTCTTTTTTAGTTTTTAATTATTTATGTAATAGGAAATTAAATAACGTTTAAGACCATATTTATTATATAAATTTTTTCACTTTAGTTTTTAGTTTAGTTGAAAAATTTAGGGGTAAATAGAAACAGTTTGTTATTGCGATTTGATGATATCCTTACTTTCTACTACCCTATAAAATTGATCCACGGGAATGAAATAATAACTTAATACCCAAGAAAACCAGAAGTAATCCGATGTAAAAAAAACTTATTTAATTGGTGAAACTTAGCAAATATGTTTTTATTTACTCCCATCTGACTCTAAATGAATTTTCTCCTAATTCGTTTGATTATAAACGTTGAAAATTTTATTCATGTTGAATATTAAAAAAAATTGAACATTTAGAAAAGTTGAAAAGGAAATTAATGAAATTTTTTGGAGAAAAAAAATTTAGACAAATTTATGTTTTATCGAGAGGTCATTGATCGCGGTGCAAGGGAACTCCTGCGTACTACGTTTATGTGGAATTCACAGTGAAATTGCCAATCGAACAAAACATTTTTTTCTGGAATAGTAGGTGTTTTTTGAGTAAGAAAATTATAGTTTAAATTTTTTTCCCTAGTGCAGTTTTTCTGTAGCTTCAAATTTTGCATTTTCGAGGTGCGACGCCACTTAAATTTACCTGTAGGAAAATAAGCATGTCAAAATATAATTAATGAGGTATCATTGGAAAGGTAATTAAATGACCTTTCGATCCATAGGTCACAGAATAAAATTCAACAAAAATTGAGAGAGTTACAATCGATTAAAGATGAAATTTCAAGACAATTTTGATGATTTTTAGACATTTGAGTAACTTCTACTATTTTTTTCTACATCAAACAGGAAAGAATGTTTGGGTTTTAATTTTTTTATTAATAGACTATATCATTACATAAATTTTGAGCCCTTGTTAGTTTTCTAAATTTCAAAATGGCGGATGCAATAGGTGCGAATTTGATGGATTTTAAAAAATCGTTCATTATTATGAATCCATCATTTTTAATTTTTGAAATCTGACATCGGATTCATAATCAGCGATCTCGAAAACCTCCGAGTAACGAATTTAAAACGAATTTAATCGATTTAAAAAAAATTTGTCCGCCATATTGGATCCGCCATTTTGAAATTTAGAAAACTAACATTGGATTCGAAATTTACAATTTCCGAAATCCTTGATTAGTGATTTTAGTAACTTCAGAGCTTAACTAAATTCTATTTCTTCAATTTTTGCTGCAAATGTTTAAGAGATACCAAAAATGAAGAATGTAGTTTCGTTCACTAAATTTAGTTTAGAATTGTCATTTTTAATCCAATCAAGGTCCACAAGGGCTCAAAATTTATGTAATGATATAGTCTATTAATAAAAAAATTAAAACCCAAACATTCTTTCCTGTTTGATGTAGAAAAAAATAGTAGAAGTTACTCAAATGTCTAAAAATCATTAAAATTGTCTTGAAATTTCATCTTTAATCGATTGTAACTCTCTCAATTTTTGTTGAATTTTATTCTGTGACCTATGGATCGAAAGGTCATTTAATTACCTTTCCAATGATACCTCATTAATTATATTTTGACATGCTTATTTTCCTACAGGTAAATTTAAGTGGCGTCGCACCTCGAAAATGCAAAATTTGAAGCTACAGAAAAACTGCACTAGGGAAAAAAATTTAAACTATGATTTTCTTACTCAAAAAACACCTACTATTCGAGAAAACAATGTTTTGTTCGATTGGAAAAAAAGTTTTTAATTTGTAAACCTGTGTAATTATTTTTAATTGATATTTTCGTTTTAATAATTATTTTTTTTAAGAAATACGTAATCACTTTTGTGATATATTATGTAAATAATTATTTTTATTAAATTATATTTTTACGACGTATTTCATTATTATTACTATCATTGTCATTTTTTTGGCTATGAACTTGAAAAAGTCATATACTAGGAAATAAGTGACCAATTAAAAAAACAGCAGGATTCGCAAGAAAAAATTAGCAAAAATTATGACTGTATCTCACATCCTGCTATAAAAATATGATTCTTTTCAAATTTTCGTAATTATTTTTAAAGAAAAAAAATTTCTTTCAAGGTATATAAGAAAAGCGAGCAAAAACAATTTATTTATTCACTTCTGAGAGTTTCGTCTGTCAACTAGAATTATTTAAAGTGAAAACATTGTTTTCTATCATAAATCATGAAGTTTTTGCTATGTTTCGTAGTAGTTGTGCTATCTCAAATGGTAAGTATTTTTTTTAAAGTATAATACCGAGAGTTTTATAATTAAATAATTTGTAAACATTTCTATAGATGCGTGAGTAAATTTTTTTAATTTTTAAATAACAATTACCATTTTTTATTACTTTTACTAATTTAATTTTATTGGTATGTAGATTAGCAGTGCATATGGGAATAAGGCACAATTTCAAGAATGTATAACGGAACTTGGAATACCAGAAGGTACATAAAATGTTACTTATTATTATTATTATTATTATTATTTGTTATTACTATTTTTTTATAATTACTATTTTTTGTTATTTGTTTTTTTAATACTATTACTGTTTTATATTGTTACTATTTTTATTATTATTATTTCTTTATTATTTGTATTTTTATACTATTTATTACCATTTTATATTCCACACTTTTTTTATTATTATTAGCATTTTGTATTTTTACTATTACCAGTACTATTACTTCTAGAACTACTACATACATTGTTTGAACTATTATTGGTAATTAATTAAATATTACTTATTATCATTATATAATTATTTATAATTAATCAATTATTATTTTAATTTTATTATTATTTCCATTACCATAATTAGTTAAATGGATAGCATTCCAAAAAGAATTAACCCTTTATATTAAAAATTGGTAAAAATTACAATTCTGCATAATTACCTTATTATTACTGTTTTATATTTTTATTACAATGTCTAGTTTAATGAGGTACAATTCTTATGAATTTATTTTTATCACATTAAAGATTAAACTAGTTGTGCGAAATAAATATGAAGCGTATTTACATTGACGCGACGGTTTGAGAGTGGTTTAAAATTGTAGAATAAAGGCCAACGCAGAATAGATTCGCGAAGATCGTTCGCGAACGAGACGCATGAGATAGAAAAGGACTTAAATATATTGCTGTCCTTTTCTAACCCATGCTTTGCGTTCGCGAACGACGTTCGCGAAGCAGTTGTGCTTAGGCCTTAAGGCTATTCAAGTTGGGTGGGGGAAAATTCAAGATGGCCGTTTACTGGTGCACAAACTTGTATACAAAGTGTATGGGATAGAGTCTAATATTTTAAATATCTCGCTTAAACGAAATTTTTACCCATAAGTTTATTAGGATTTTGTATTTTATTTTTAATGAACTATTTTTTGCAATAATAAAAATCGATTTTTTTAAATTTTTCGATTTTATTATTGCAAAAAATAGTTCATTAAAAATAAAACATAAAATCCTAATAAACTTATGGTTAAAAATTTCGTTTAAGCGAGATATTTAAAAAATTAGACTCTATCCCATACACTTTGTATACAAGTTTGTGCACCAGTAAACGGCCATCTTGAATTTTCCTCCACCCAACTTGAATATCCTTAAGGCCAACGCAGAATAGATTCGCGAAGATCGTTCGCGAACGAGACGCATGAGATAGAAAAGGACTTAAATATATTGCTGTCCTTTTCTAACCCATGCTTTGCGTTCGCGAAGCAGTTGTGCTTAGGCCTTTATTCTGAGAAACGAAGCGCAAGCGCAGGAGCGGGCGCAATGAGTGCGAGAGAGAAATCTCGAAGAGTCTCTCTCGCTCTAATTGTCCCCACTCCTCCGTTTGCGCTCCATTTCACAGAATTTCTCGTGTTTTAAGACAATGTTTTTACTTTTAAATAAAAATATGTTTTAGAGAAACTTGCGGAGGCTCGTAAAAGAACTATTAATATACCCGAATTACGATGCTTAGGTGCGTGTCTAATGAAAAAGAAGGGTGAAGTAAGTACAATTCGAGAAATTCATAAATTTATTTTTTACTTATAACGTAGGATTGGAAAAAATGTAAAATAAATATTTTTCAGCTTGAAGAGGGTAATAAAATGAATTGGGACAAAGTGAGAGAAAATTCGGAGAAATATTTTAAAGACAATACTGATAAGGTTGTGCAAGCAAGACAAGATTGCGCTGATAAAGGTAAGATTTAAAATTAATTTTTTAAAAAAAGTTCATTACGAAGAGAAATTAATTTTCATTAACATAGAATTTATTTATATTTACAATTTATTTTAGTTAACAACTTTATTTTATTTTTTTTAATAATAGAAATAAATTTTTATTTACAGCCAAAACCTTAACGAACGAGTGCGATTTTGTTAATGCAATGCAAAGGTGTACATCAGCAAAATTGAGGGACTTGAGAAAGTTAATCAAAGCGTAAATTGACAATTTACCACATAATGTAAAAATGAAATAAACATTTTCTTGTAATTATGCAAATTGTAGAATAAAATAGAATAAAAAAGAATAAAATAATAATAAAAGAACTTAAATAGAGTAAAAATAGAATTTTCTCTGGATGTATACTAAATAAATAAATAAATTGTTCTTTAATATTATATTTATTATTCATTCGGCATTATTTATATCAACAGTTTTATTTTTTTAAACTTTTCTTTAAAATTTTTTTATATATTTTATTTATCGTAAATTCTGTTCCAATTTTCAAATTGTAATTTTTTGACTCGTGTGACAATATTGACTCTAGAAAAATGGTAACGAAGCTATAACAATGTACCTTCTGGCCCTTATTATCCTTTCTCTCTGTTCTTCGAATCCATTTTGATGTGTCGAATGTCGTGACTATCCTCTTTTCCATAGTTGTATAGACTCTCATTTTAAACATTACGACCATAAGACTTGTAATATTAAATATAAGAAAGCGAGTTATAAATTTAAATAAGTGAAATTATTATTATTATTATACAAAATATCTATAACATATTTTTTTTTCTTCTCAATTTTGAAAATATTTACTGAACTAGTTTTTATAAGTTAGTTTTTCATTTTTTTTTAACTAAAATTAAAAAAGTTTTAACTGAATTTTTCACTTTTGTACTTAGGTAATTCATTTTTTCTAATTTAAATATAATTGTTTATGAGATATAATTGAAAACTAAGTACTTTCTCACTCTGAATGGGATTTTTATCCATATAAATTATGAAAATAATCCTTAGTGCGTGAAAGATTGCGTATGAAAATGCAATGATTGTTAAATATTTTCCAAGCATCTATAAAGTACGTTAACACGCCAAGTCTCAGTAATTCACTTTGCGAATGCAAATTTCAATTAATATTGTACGCTAATGGTATTTCCTTATTGCCTATGCGTATTTCCTTCTCTTAAGTGTGTGAGCAATATTTTTCTCTCCATTTTAACTAATATTTAAAAATTGAAATAAATTAAATAAGTAAACACAAGGAGCGGAGTAAACAAAAAAATTTTTTAAGCAAAAAAAGAATATTTTTTTAAACACTTCGTTGACAAGAGGATTTAAAATTCCCAAAAAATGGGGCTACGTGGTTTATGGACGTGCCCTTATTTATAATAAATATACAAGTTTAAAAATATACAATTAATTTCACAAAAATGTGAAGGGTATATTATAAAATATAATATGCGGTGATATGATATCATTATGCTCCTGGTCTACAGAACTCGCCTCTTGGTCTAAAGTCACGATGAGAGAAATTTCAGATAAAAATCACATATCCTCCTTTGCAGGTGTGGATCAAATCTCTTATATATCTAAAGAATGTTTCCAGAAGCTAGATTTTCTATTGGAGATTATAAACGTGTTTTGTTTACTCAAAACTTGTTATATAAATCTATAAAAAAATCTAGTCATTGTTGCTTTATTGATATACAATATTTTTATATTGTGTAATATAAAATATCGAATTTACTTAATTTCTTTTACTATTTTTTACTTATATTTTTTTCCTGTTTCTACTATTTTTAGTTTTACTTTTTTAAACTATTTTTTACTTTTACTGTTTTTACAAGTTTTTACTTTTACCATTTTTACAATTTTTACTTTTACCTTTTTTTACAATTTGTTACTTTTACTTTTTTTACTAATTGTTACTTTTACTTTTTTTTACTATTTTTCATTTATAAATTAAATATTAAAAAAAATGTTTTTAATTTCTGTTTCAGGTGACTATTTTTTTTACTATTCAATATGCGGATGTACAAAATGCACCGGCGATATGGGAGGATATTACAGACTAAACCTAATTGATGCTTTATGAAGGAAATTCCAGGTAAAATTTTTTTCCTACATGTACTCGACAATTTGTTTCTTGTAGGTCGTCGCGCTAAGCAACTCATTGAAAATTTGCATTTTGCGTTAACAATATATGTAATAATAAAATCTGGCACGTACAGCATATTGACGATTGAGGAAGCGCAGTATAACGTCTTAAGTGAATTTAGAGCTTTTATATACCACACAGACTCACAGACAATAATAGGCAGCTGGTGTGGTTCACCTCGAAGCTAAATTTTACGATCTAGTAATTTCAGGCCTTGTACATACACTCTCTCGCGATATTTATCAACTTATTGTTTTGCACTCTTTACAGTGATTATCGTACATCATTTTTTTTTTTATTGTCGTGATCAGTTTTTTCCGACAGTGGATATATTTGAGAGTTTGCAAATTTTTTTCGATTTAAGGGTATGTGGAATCAGCCAACTTCAATTATTAAATGTAATGATATTTCCACTGATTTTCAAAAAAAATATTTTTATTACACTCTGAAAGAAGTTCTTTAAGAATTTTGAAATATATTTCAGAAAAAAATTCAATTTTTTTTTACAAATGTTCAAAGAATTTCAATTGAAACCTTAAAATTTAATTATTTCTTAAAATTCATCCTATAATGCTTTTAATATTCATTATTATCTAAAAGTTTAACTGCAATTCATTTTTAAATAAATTTTTATTAGAGAATTCAATAATTTAAATGCAAAAATAAATAATTTATTAAATAATTAAAATGTCTTAAAATTGAATTTACATAAAGAATTTTATTAAAACATTTTTTTTAAAAATTGATTTCTTTTCACGAGTTTTCATAAAATTTTTAAGAATAATTACATTTTTTGATGAATTCGATTAAAATTGTATTAAAAATAATTAAAACTCTGCGATGAGTTTAATTTATGAAAATAATTGAATTACTAAAAAGATTTTTATTAGTTATGAAAGTAATTAAATTAATGCAAAGAAATTTTTGTAGTTGAATAAAAAATTTTAAAAATAAAAAAACTGTCTTTTAAGCCTTGAACCTTATATCACCCCCAACAGGTTCTAAGTATTTTCCCATTTTCCGTTTGTCAATTAGCAGCAGTATATATATACAAAAATATTCCCTATGGAATAAATAGTTGAAAATCAAAAAAGACACCATTTCACTTCTTTGACTCGCATTTGGAAAAACTAAACTAAAAAATCATACTAAAATTTATAATTATGTCTTATAAATACTACAACAAAAAAAAACCTTGACTTTCTCATTTTGCAAAATTTAATTAAAAATATGAGACTATTTCTATAATTATCCCTAAAGACTGGAAATTCGGGGTGAATATAAATTATTAGTTTGAATTATCCTATAACTAAAAAGCCATTTTTTATTTAATTCTTTGAATCTTTAAACCTTTTCATACTTGAAATTTATTTTTTCTTACATTTTAAACCTCGAATTTCCTGTGTTTAGGGGAAATAGAAAGAGTTGTATTTTTAATTAAAGTTTTCCAAAATGAAAAAATCAAAGATGATTTTTTTTGTAGTATTAGTAAAAGATAAATATAATTTTTAGTATGAATTTTTAGTTTAGTTTGTTCCAAGTGCGAGTCAAAAAAGTGAAAGGGTGTCTTTTTTGATTTTCAACTATTTATGCAATAGGAAATATTTTTGTATATACTGCTGCTAATTGAAAAACGGAAAATGGGAAAATTCTGTGAACCTGTTGGGGGTGATCTGAGGTTTAAGTTTTAAGGCCGTATTTATTTTTAAAAAATTTTATTTAACTGAAAAAACTACTGTTTCTATTTACCCGAACTGACACTAATTAATATTTTTTATATGAAATTAAGAAAATTTTTTGAAAATGGTAAAAAATGAAATACAATTTTTCTTATATTTTGTCAAAATTTATTTTTTATTTTTTAAGAAAGTCGGTGGGAATATTAATACATGTATTAATTGTATTGCATTTAAAATACAATACAAAAAAAATAAATGCACTGTTACTCTTAGTTTATTGTGATATAGAAATGTTTTCTTATTTAGGTACGAAATAATTGCTCGGTAAATTTGAAAAATAAGAGAAAAAATGGGTATACCAAAAATTATATGGTACAATTAAAGTGGTTTTAAAATTAGAAGTAAGATGAAATCGTCGCTGATTGTTTTGCCCGCGTACGAATATCTCGTAATAAATTCATAAAAGTAAAAATTACCCAATGGCCACACACGCCAAAGATGGGCTTTTAATGTCCATTACCACCGTCTCAAAAACGCACTATGTTGACGGGCGAGGTGAAAAAATGCAGCATCGCACGCGATAAGTATCGTCCAGGATATATTATGTGTAATGAAGAACTAAAAGAAGAAGAAGAAGAAGAAGATTAGCAGTGACGCAGATTTACTTTTCGTTTCATATTATAACCGGGTCCGAAGACAAAAATAAAAGGCATTTAAAAACCATTGCTTTTCTTCTGCCTGCTAATATAATAGATTTCATTCACGTACAACGTCCATAAAATGTTGTAAATGTGACAAATGAGTCGGGAGCTACTTTTTTTTCTCATCATCATCATCATCATCTTCTTTCCTTTGGTATATTCAATACACTCCTAGAAATCTGTTTAAGATTCTTTCTAGTTGTTATTATTACCCTTTCTGCTCTCCTCTCTTATTTTCTCGATAGAAAAATTGCATGTCCGTAGAGAGCAAGAATTTGTATTTTCTGTTTTTTCTTGTCTCTTCTACCAAGCAATTGTCTGTCCTTTCTGAATGAACAATTATAGTCGATTTTTTTTTGTTTTTCGTTAGTGAAATAGAGCTCTTAATACGATAGAGGATTACATACCAGAGAAGACAGTTGGATATATGTACCTTGTCGAATAAATAAATACCGCCGTCAGGCAAGAAACGCACACGACTCAAGCAGCAAATTCTGATGTTGTATTAAAGGAACTCCGACTAGTTTCTTTTTATTTGTTCGGTCACAACTTTCTTCTTTGTGACAAATGAGGCGTTGTTTTCCTCTTTTTTTTGAAACATTGCGCACCCTATGACACTTCACTCTGGTATGTTACCCGAGTGTATTGAAAGTTATTATCACTCACTTGGAGGAGGGAAAAAAGTTTTCACAAATATGTCACTTTGTTCACAAAGATCTTTTCTTAAAGTATTTAACAAATTTCACATTGACAGTAACATTAATCCTTAAGGGGGTCGCACAATGCGAAATTTTTACATTGAACTTCAGTGGGAAAATCGCATCGACTTTGGGATTAACGACAGTAATATTAATCCTTAAGAACACTAGCCTTAATAATATAACAAGAATACTTTGTTAATGTCTAACATATCTTTCAAACCTTGTTTAAAATTAATTATCTACTATAGCCTGTAAAATCATAAAAAATTCTTTTCGAGGTATTTTTTGCTTATTTGTAAACCTATAGAAAACGATAGTATCTGGGTAAATTCTCTCTGGCATTGAATACGTACTAATCCGTATGCATCTTTTGACATTTGCATTTTGAGAGAGAGAGAGAAAAAAGTTTTATGCAAGATGCGAAATAGCGAGATAGTGAGGCATCAGTCGATGGGATAAGATCATGAGTGTGTATCAAGACCCGGTGATCCCGGAGAAAACCCGTAGGGCACATGCTGATGTGTACTATCAACGCGGGTCGTAGAAAGAGTAGGAAACTGTTTTTTTTCGAGAGAGAGAGAGAGAAAAAGGGGAAAGAAAATAAATGCGTTACGCTCTTTTGAATTCTTATTGGCCTTAAGGGCCTGTTGTTCCGTTTTGTGTGCACGCGGTAAGAGCTAAAATCGTCTGGCATCATCTTTTATCACCAAAAGTGGAACACAATAGTCTCGCTTATCCTCTCTCGGGCTTTTCTCCCTCGGGATAAATTTTAAGCATCTCTAAAATTGTTAGCAATATTAATAATTTCCCCAATGCTACCAATGCATCAACTTGCACATTACAATATAAAAAAATTTAGTTTCGAAAATAGATTAAAAAATTTTATAGCGACTTTATTTCAAAATCATTCAAAATTAAAAAAAAAACAGTAGTAGTCAGCTGTAGTATAGAATTGTATTAAAATAAAAAAAACAATTTAAAATAGTAGTAAAAGTATAGCAGTACGGAATAATAGAAAATAAAATACTGGAATGTTACTGAGTGAATACAAAACAAATTAAAAATACCAGTACTAACTGTTTTCCTTACTCTTAAGTGTTTGTACTATAAATGCTTGATGATGTTCCCTAATAGAAAACCATTCAAAAGCAATTTCCAAGCATCAACAAATTCTTCCCATGCAAATTGGCCGTTAAAACTCGATAGAGATGAAAAATCAAACAAGAATATACAAGGAGCAAAAAACATAAATTTAATGAAACAAGAGAAAAACTCAAAAAAATCGAAAAAAGGGATGTAAAATAATCACAAACTTTGTTGTGAAACGCAAGAAAATGTCTTTTTTCCCTATTCTATTCATTATTATCACTTGAAAATGAACAGTGTTCATTATTAATTATGTCCGCTTGAGAAAAAGAAACACGAACCATTGAAAACGGCAATAATCTTCTTTTCTTTTAATGATTTTAATAGCCAAGATAAGTAACAATTAGACCTTCTGCCTTAATGGTGACTATGAATATTCAACCAATAATGATGACACTGTATAAAAGTCTTCAATTTTCATCGGAGAGTCATTAAATACGAGGATGATGATCTGATACAGCATTATCGCCTTAATAATTATCAATCACTATAGTGAAGGTATTTCTTTTATATCCTACATCTAGAGTACAATGCGTCCAAAAATCATCATCAATAACAATCAAAATTTTTGTCTCAATGCTCATAAGGCTGTCTGTTTAAATAAACGAAACGATAAGTAGAATAATTGAAATAAATTTCTTCTGTTGATCAAACGATGGTGAATTTTTCAAATTATTACCCAAAGAAGTGAAAATTTATTTTTGTTAATGTTAGGGGAGAGAGAGAGAGAGAGAGATAGGAAATTACAGAGTCTTGAAACTTGGTAAATGTATTGATGGTATTTACCAGTAGGGATTATACCATGTATCGCAAAAGAAAAACCGGTTTCTGATGATCTGCCAAAAGCCTTTTTTTCCACTATATATCATATATCCATATGGAGTGTACTCTTAACAATTTTCTTCGCATGGCTTCAAAAATGATACGGTGATTAACAATTTAACATCATGATGATATTCTATGCAATAAGCTTTCAATTCCTTGTTAAATCCCTGCTTTCGCGTTGTTACTTTTAATAAAGAAGGGAAAAATGTGCCTTATTTTTTTAAATTAACTGCTCTGTTGAATATCGATTTCCCCTTAATCAGGAATACATAACTAATTCGAATAATAAACTAATTTAGGTTAACTACAGAGTTAACTACTATACTAATACTTAATATTAATATTTGTTTTGATTTCTAATAGTTTTCTAGTCAAAAGTAATTAATATTATTTTCATGTCATTAGCATTCAAAAATTCAATTATTCAGAAGAATTCTACACAAAATCACTATTTTCCTAAATTGAGCCTTCCAATTCTATAACTCGCCCGACGCTCGGAGACACGCGCTAATACCAGTCGGGTAGCAGTGATAGGCCCAGAGGCGCTCACTGCTACCCGACTGGCATTAGCGCGTGTTTCCGAGCGTCGGGCGAGTTATAGAATTGGAAGGCTCAATTTATTCAGGAAAATCAGGAAAAAGTAAGGGAATTTTGTCAAAAGTACTGGAATAAGATTCATTCTCAAGAATTCATAAGAAAATTCTGAATGTTATTCTGCAGTATTAAAAAGATTTTATTTTATGTTTATTTCCTGTTTTTAACAATAATAATAATTACACTTTACAGATTGAAAATTGAATTTTTAAAACAATATATTTTTTTTAAACTATCAAGAAAATTTTTTTTATGAATTATTTTGGAATAATTTTTTATTTAAAAATTAGAAAAAATAATTTAATTTAATGAATTTTGTATTTAAAATTTTGTTCATAAATAATATAAATAAGGAGCAAATGTCACACACACCAAACGTGTAATTAATCAATTATTAAAAAATATTACGATGAATTTCCTTATGAGAATTCAATTTTAAGAATTTTAATTATTCATTAAATTATTATTTATTTTTGAATTTAAATTATTGAATTCTCTAATAAATTTTTTTTTTTAAATGAATTTCAGTTAAAAGCTTTAAGATATAGTGAATATTTAAAGCATTATAGCATGAATTTAAAGAAATAATTAAATTTCAAAAAGGTTTCAAATCAAATTCTTTAAAAATTTGGATTTTTCATACTTATAACTAACAATTCTGTATAGAATTAATTTTTTTAAAAAGTTTAAGAACTTTTTAAAAAAATTATTAAAAATAATTGAGTCCTGTGGGAAAATAATAATGATTATATATTTATTTAGAAAAGAAGTTATTAATGTTTTCGAATAATTTAACAATTGAACAAGCTTTTGGGGTATCTAATAATTTTTAGATTAATTATTGGAAAAATAATTTTTTTTTGTAGAAAAATTTTCTTGGAAAATTAAGTAAATAAACTGTCTTTCATTAAAAACAATTCGTTTTAGGGAGATAATGGCATTTATTTCTAGTGTTTAAAATTTGAATTACAACTGTGAATATGCACTTGAGTGGGTTTCTTTTATATATATGAAAAGAGAAAGTTTGTATTTCTTGAATGTGTTTATATTCGTGAAGACGAAAGTTTCTTGGGTTTAATTGCGAAGGCATCGATGCACGATTTTTTTTTTGAAATCTAATCAGTTTGAGTGAAAGTTTACATTATGATACACGCCATATTAAGCTGAATTTGTAAATCAGGCTTGCGGACATGTTTCTAACAAGTTCATTTGGACAAATTTCAGTCGACGAGTATTTTTATTTTTCAAAAGGGCATTATAAGTCTGGCACTAGTTTAGAAAACGAGAGAAAACGCATAAAAATTTAGAAAGTCATTTTACTCAAGTTTATTAGTGGATAACGAGTTATTTAACGAGTGATAAGGAATTTTTTAATTCTAACAATTTAATTTTTCTATCAAGCTAATTTTATGAAAAAAATATAATTTTAATGATTCAAATTTAAAAGAACCAAATTTGGTTTAAATGGATTTTTATTTAAATCAAATTTTATTATAGGTTCAAATAAAGTTTTATTGGGATAAAAAAAATTTTCTTTGACTGAAATAAAGTTTATTTTATTTAAACAATTTTATTTGGTGGAAATAAATTTCTATTTGAGTCCAAAAATGTAGTTATTTTTTGCAAATATTCTATTAGTGAGTTTTACAAGAAGACACGCATACATTTCTTGTGGCAGATATTTTTCACATTGACCTAATAAAATGGGTATACCATAAAGTATGCGAAAAATTCCTTTTATGCGTTTGTAGCGTGCGCAACTCGCCTGCACTTTTCCTCATACTCTTATTACATATCATTATCCAACGAAATATTGATTTTTTTTTTCCTTTTCAAGAAGAATTTTAAAAAGTAGAACCAAAGTTAAAAAGAAATTCATCCTGAATTATATATACTGTATAGTTATGTGATATTTTTTTATGCACTTGAGGAACTTCATGGCAGTCGACAACTTTATAATCTTGAGAGGTAATCCGAAGATCCGTGTGAAAAAAAAGTATCTTATGCATCTTAACAAAAGAACCGGAATTTTAAAAAAAGGGACTTAAGGGTCTTCTTTTCGATGGGCATTATATTATGTTACTAAACTGTTATATTTTCTCTTATGTAAATTGTTTCTGAAACAAAACAAAGTCTCGATAATACTTAGTTTAGTTGGTGAATAATACAACAGGAACAAAGTTTTTTAAAAAAGATTTAAAGCATTTGAAACAGACGATTGAAAAAAAGACTTTAATTTACTTACAACAGTGTCTTGATGGCCAATTTCAGCCGAGTGTTTGATTAAAAGTTCCACGATTTCCTGATGACCTTCCGCAGCTCCTCTTTGCAGTGCAGTTATCCCAGACTGAAAAAATTTTGTTATTATTACCCATTACTTTCTAATTCTATAAATTATTTATCAATTTTCACCGCAGGCGCAGGGTTAATTAATATGTCGATAACTAATTAAATTGGCCACTACAACTTTCTTATCAACTTCTTTTATTATTATTCTTCATTTTTTTGCGACACAAGTCAATATGAAAATATAACAAGAGAAATTCTACAAATACAAATTGAATCGTAAAACTAAATAAATAATAATTCGAGCATTTTCTACTATTAGGCGAAATTTAAAAAAAACTTTTTTAAAAAATATCTGTATTTGAAATTTTGAAAAGAATGCAGTACATATTTGAATAGAGGAATTTTTTTTGGAAAAAGAACATAACATCTTGATCAGGTTTTGCATTATAAAATATAATAATTTTTTTTAACGAAAGCATTTTTTTTAATATATGACAAACTTAAATTTTAACCAGAACACGATTCATGATACTTTGCATGAATAAAATTTCGATTAACACGTATAATAGAGCCCTGTTAAAACGGTACTTTGTGGTCGATACTATATAATAGTACACTGAAGAAACATGGCTTATAAAGAAGCGCAGAGA
Source organism: Leptopilina myrica (nomen nudum) (assembly GCA_032872475.1). Classification (NCBI taxonomy): domain Eukaryota; kingdom Metazoa; phylum Arthropoda; class Insecta; order Hymenoptera; family Figitidae; genus Leptopilina; species Leptopilina myrica (nomen nudum). Next base: position 15,278,694 of record CM065467.1, read on the forward strand.
GAAAGAGAGGGAGACGATTCAGGATAGTGAATTTATGCGTCCAGATGCGAGATCTCTCTAAGAAAAAAAGCAGAAACCTTTTTTTCTCGTAACAATTGCAAAACGTCAATTAAAAATCGAATCAACCAGACACAAGGGACGACGCGGACGCTTGGTTTGCTTCCATCACACAGAACTGTTCACACATTCTATTATAGAAAGAATTCTTTCTTTTATTCCCGCGAGTGAATTTTTTAATTAAAATTTAATTAAAAGAGGAGTATTGGTTGGTATTTTTCCCGAAAGAAACATTTATACGTAAATGGTAAAAAACAATTTGTGAATAATTTAATTCTTTTTAAATTTTGGCGTCGATATTGTGAATATAATTTCGTTTTTATCCATCTTTGTTTAAATTTCGCGACAAAATAGTTCATTCAATATTGTTGCCTAGATTCCATTTGTGAGAGAATTCTCACGCCGCGCCGTCTATTAGGTCCATTTAATTGTTAAATTATCGATCTTCAAAGTTTAACGATCGTTTTTTCAGTCTATATTAAAATTTGTTCCATTTTTAACTACTACCCTTCGAAAGAGCGTAAAAAAGGACTCAAAAAATGTTCTAGTCGTTCCATCTAAGGTGGTGGAAAAGGGTAAAAAGTACCATGAACATTAATTTAAAAAATAATAAAAACGCACTGGGTAAGCAGTGAAAAACATTCAATTAACAAATACATGTTAATTCTTGCCGTTTAATTGTAGTAACTACCTTTTGCTAATCAATCGTTGACGCTTTCTTGCAAGCTAGAAATCAACATTGTAACAAATTTTCATACACCTTAAAAAATTATCATTAAACTTTGAAAAACGAAAAGTTAACAATTCATTGTGTCTTTCTATCCCTTGGGGCGACATCTAATAAAATGACTAGAACATTTACTGACTACTGTTTTGACTCCCTTTTGACTGGTACTAGTTAAAAATTTTAAAAATTAAATGTAGACTGAAAAAACAATCGTTAAACTTTGAAAAACGATAAATTAATAATTAAACAGTACCTTTTACACCTTTCCGCCTCCTTAGATGAAACGACTAGAAGATTTCCCGCTTCTTTTTTGACGCTCTTTCGAATGGCAGTAGTTAAAAATAGAACAAATTTTAATTTAGACTGAAAAAACGATCGTTAAACTTTGAAAATCGATAATTTAACAATTAAATAGTACTTTTTACCCCTTTTCCGCCACTTCAGATGAAACGACTAGAATATTTTCTGTCCTTTTTTGATGCTCTTTCGAATGATAGTATAGTTAAAAATGGAACATATTTTAATGGACACTATAATGATCACATTTTTATTTTCGTTAAGGTTTTAACGTTACGTTCTTCAGCTTAAACCAATTTTATTCATCATTTTTAAATAATTGAATTATTTTAAAAAATTTATTAAAATAGGGTGATTGTGTGTATTACTACGTGTTTTAAAATCAGCCACGTTTAAAGAATCATTTAAAGCTTTTAACGTCAATTTTTTTTCCCAATTTTTTTTAATGAGTAGTTAATCTTTCTTAGAACTAAAAAAAGTCTTTGGGTTATAAAAATAATTACTATAATTGAAATTATTATTTAATAACCTAAGTTTTAGCTTTTAATTTATTTCAAAAGGACAAAATATTGTATTTAATTATTTTATTATTAAATTAAACTTTATTCATAATATGAAAATAAATATTTATTTTTATTTAGATTACAAAATTAAATAAAATAATTACTTGAGGTTATATCTGCAAATCAAATTTTTTAATTATCTAACAAAAACTTTAATTATTATGCATTGTCATTTAGTTCCTTTTGTCTGTTTTGGAGGTTTTGAATGTCTTGGAGAATACTTTTTTATTTTAGCTAAAAATTATAATTTTCATTGCGTTCGCTACAAGTATTATAGGTAAACAAACACGAACTGCCACGAACTATCACAATTATATTTTAGGTTGTGTTACACGGCGTAGAAATAAACAAATGCGCGAAAAATCCTGTGTCCAATTCTACGTTTAAAATTAAATAATAAAAACGTTCAAAACATTACATTTTCTTTAAATTTATAAAAAATTATGTTATTGCTTTATTTAGAAATAACTTAACATTAAATATTTGTTCACAAAACGCATAAATATATTTCTCTTTCTAAAAGCACTCTCAACTCACTAATGCAACTTTTTGTGCTCTCATCTGAACTAGTGATTTTCAAAGTTAAATAAAATGTATTAAAATACATTTTTTAAAATTTTTCATTAAAAATAAAAATTAATATAAATTAAAGTCAGATATTTTATAGTTTATTATCTGTCAAATAAAGTTGTATTTTAATATTTTGAATTAAATTCATAGTAAATGGGGCACAAGTAGTAATACAGACAATCACCCTAGTAGATATATTGAAAATGAAATAAGAAAATTTTTTGAAAATAATAGAATTTTGGAGAAAAATTTTGTTATTGCTTCCTCATACTGAGGAAGTATTGTAATACCAAAATTTTTCAGGTTCGATTTTTTAACATATCTTTATGTTATTTGACCTCAGGAGTTCAAAAATGACATTTTTACAAAATGTCATTCCGTATGTGTGTGTAAACATCACATTTTCATAAATATCTTCAAATTATAAAGAGCTTTTGGGCTGAATTTTTTTTTAAATTGTAGGTCTCATCTGCGGACATAAAATGAGAGTACTTTGAGATAGATTAATAGGGTTTAACTATATATTTTTTTTATTTTTAAATTTACAAAAAAACGTTTTTTGCCCATAACTTTAAAAAAATGTTAGGACACCTATAAATGTTTTTCTCTAATTTTGTAGAATTTTTTTAGACGCATCTTTTGACATCTCAAGGAACATTTTTCGTCCATATTCACCAGAGATATTAAACTTTTAAAAATAAAAAATTTTGGAAAATAAGACTTTTTTGAGAATTTTGTTGAAAAATGTAGAAATAACATTAAAACCATAGTTACCAACTTGTAGAGCATATATTAAAAAACCCTTCGATTGACTTATTTTTGAAGCTATTTCGATTAGAAATAAAGAAGTTATTGATATTTTAAAAAACAGAAATTGTGAAAAAAAAATTTTCATGTGAAAGTATTAAATAAAGAGAAAAAAATATTACAGCACTTAAGAAATTGTTCAAAATTTATATTTTATTGTTATTAACATCTCTATGAGGAAGCAAAGTGTTCATGAAATAAACACAACAAGATTTACGAAAACGAATGAAATGAGTATCAAAATTATAACAAAAATTTATAACTTGGCAGCGGTTTTATAAAAATAGTTGTGATTTTGACGGGAATTGTTCTTTAAATTTTGAACATAATTGAACTTTTGTAAGAAGAATTTTATTACAATTAAAAATAATTGAATTTCTGCAATCATTTGTAACTTCTCAAAAATTCAATTTTTTAAAATGTTTTTAACTAAAATTTTTCTATAAAGTCATTATTTTTAATAATTAATTAAATATATAAATATTGACGAATTTAACAAATTTAAAGATTTGAATTATTAACATTTTGCAATAATCAAAGTTTTATGGCCGACGAAAGTTTTAAAAATTTACTCGATTCGCCTGAATTTTGTTACATTCTATATGATCTATAAGTGAATTTTCAAAATACGAAAAAGCGAATCTAATATGGCCGTCAAAAATTGTTTAAATCAATTTTAGTCGCCTGAAATTTGTTACTCAGGGGGTTTTGGCGTCGCTGATTACACAGGCCAACAAAATTTTGTGGCCTAACCAATAGAAGCTGATTTTTATAGGATTTTGTCCATATAATACGAATTTGACCTTGAAAATATTGGATTGGCTCCAGTTTTTAATCAATTTACGTTTCATTATACAAAATATGCATTTTTGGCATTTTTTGAATGATTGTACAACAATACACAGAAACAGTAAATTTGTCCGCATAACACCAATTGAAAGCTTAAACACTGCTCTTGAATATCCAAAAACAAAAAATGTAATTTATGTACACTTTAATCTATAATGTCCAAAAAAACATACGCTGTTCCATAAACGTATTAAAATTAATATTACTTTTGACCATGTAAGGTAATTCAAGTAAAAATTAGTGTCTCTGGCGTTTTTATAATCGCTAGTTACAAATCTGCTATGAAATATAAAAATTACAAGTGGCGGACCAAATTTTTAAAGATAATTTACGCCTTTTATGATAAAAATTTAAAATTTAAAAAAAATTCTGCCATATTGGATTCGCCATTTTGAATATTAAAATCTAAATACAGATCAGTAAGCAGCGACCATAAAAACCCCTAGAGAGACTAATTGTTATTTAAATTACCTTACATGGTCAAAAGTACTGTTGTTTTCAATATGCTTGTGGAACAGCGAATGTCTCTTTTGACATTACAGGTTAAAGTGTACATAAATTACATTTTTTGTTTTTGGATATTGAAGAGCAGTGTTTAAACTTTCATTTTGTGCTATGCGGACAGATTTACTGATTCGGTGTATTGTTGTACATTCATTCAAAAAATGCTAAAAATGCATATTTTGTATATTGAAACGTAAATTGATTAAAAACTAGAGCCAATCCAATATTTTCAAGGTCAGATTCGTATTCTACGGACAAAATCCTGTAAGAATCGGCAGTAATATTTTAGGCAACATGCAGTTGATTAAAATTTGTCGGCCTGTGTTATGAATCTGTACATGGACTTTCAAAATACAAAATGGTGGATCCAATAAGTCCAACAAAAAATATTTAAATTAATCCTAGTCGACTCAAAATTTGTAAAATAAGGACTTTGCCGTTGGAAGAAAGCAAAATACAAATAAAATCTATCAGAAGTACACAACTAAAAAATTGTTGGTCTAAATCTAATTAGCTTAGCTTTGATTTATTGTTTCAACACTATATTGGATCCGCCATTTTAAATTTTGAAAATCGGAGTATATATTCGTGATGAGCGACCTCAAAGACATATAAACACTAAGTTCTATTGCATTTCATAGCTATTGTCTAAACCGATTAATTTTTTCTCAAATTAGCGCCATTTTGAGGCCGCCATTGTGTTTTTCTTATTTTCGCTTTCGCATATTTTGAAAGTTTCTTAAGTTTGTGCCAATTTGTAACACCTGTGTTCGTTAAAAAAAATATCTTCAGTAAGAAAAAAATTGTTAAAAAAAATTTTCATGTTTTTCGGAATTTGATGCACACAATTTGCCATATTTAATTTTCTTTGCGATAAATTTAAAATCTGAGCACGGAATCTTGCAGAGCGACCCCGAAAACATAAAGAGACGCTTTATATTTTTTTAAGAGAGCATGTTTAGTATATAAAATTATATCTTAAATTAAACACAAAAGTTTCAGAGGTTTCAGGCGTTAATGGGTTAAAAATTTTAAATTCTATTTTTTTTAATTTGCTAATTTTATTTTTAAAAAGTATGTAAAACTATATATTTGAGAAGGACAGTATTGAATATAGTGAACAGGAAATTGTCCTTCATCGTAGCTAATGATACAATTGCATTACGTGATCACGTTTCTGGTCACGAGGATGACACGGACATGTTCGATCTTCGACAGGGGTGGTCGATTCATACAAGTTTCATAAATCATGAATCTATTTCACTTCAATGAACGTTTGTTTCGTGGTTTATTCACTCAGTAAACATTACAGGTTGAATATTATTTTGAAAAAAAGATAACCGCGATTATTCCAAAAAGCAGCTCGAAATTAGTTTTGTTAATGATAATAATTGAGGGGCTGGATGCTATTAGGGGATACGCGCCATTCAACATGGACGGTATTCCCTTATAGCATTCAACCCCTCAATTAATTAAATTTACTACTGGCTTTCTATTAATTTAAAAAATCAAACATGGATCGCGAATTTCCCGACTTCGTTCAACCGTAATATACAATCTATTTTACTGATAATTTGCCAATTTTATAAAAGAAAACAAAAGAAGTGAATTTTATGGATGCTCCAATTTCACGCAGAGTTATACTGTGCGGCAAATAATGAGAGAATGTTATCCGCGCACATCATGAGGAAGTATAGAAAGAGTATACACAATTGGTGTAAATTTCTTTTCAACAAACGATACTTTACTACACACAAACCATATATATATATAAAGATATAAAACTGGATCATTGCGGAATTTCTTTCTCTCGTATATTTACCATGTATCAGTGTGCTTATAGTACAATACAATAGCAATTATGTGTAATTAAAAAATATATATTTTTAGCCTATTATTTACTTAAGAAACTGTATCTAAAGGTTAAATAATGTTTGTTTACATTTTTCTGTTTATTTTTCTCTAAATGTCTGTTTTCCATTTGTTTACATTTCCTTGTATTTGTTTATGTTTCTTTATATTTTTTTACGTATCATTAGGTTTATTTATTTTTGTTGTCTTAAAATGAGTTGCTTTAAGTGTTTAAACCATTGAGATACAAAATCTGTTTTATTTTGAGATGGATACTCAAAACACATTTTGTGTCTCAAAATGCATTGCTAAATGTGTAAGACACTTTGAAACATCTTAAAATGAGACATATATTTGTTCCAAATATGTGGACTTAGACATCTTATGTGTTTCAAATATGGGGACAAAATGAGACATTTGATTTTGCAGTGCATGAATAACAGACTGGACTCGATTTGTTGACGGCTTGACTTCAAGACTACGTGACGTATATTAACTCGTGATCAAGTTTGGTGAACACTTAAATTTACAAAATCTACGACGTAATGACAACTATATTTCTTTCTCACGATGATGTTGGTGGATCTTCGTCGAAGTTTCGATTTTCGGTTTAACGATAGCACTACGTACAACGACGGTACGATTTAATAAAAGCGACGTGATTCAGACTATTTACGTAACTATTTACAAACAGAATCATGGATGACGGTACAACGATGACGCATATAGGGTAAGTCTGGGGTAAATGGCCATAGTTTTTTTAAAGTACTGTAAAAAATATGAAAAAGCGTTTTTTGTCTAAACTTTTATTGGTAATTGAATATTGAACACTTCACTTTAAAATAACGAAACAAAATAAAATATTTTCATGGCTCAATCTTAAAATTTACATTTTCGAAAAAGTGCATTTGTCCATCTCTTCCGGAATGTCCGGGTGAGATGGCCACATGTGTGCGGGAGAGATGGCCACTATCTATAATTGTTTAATTTTAACTTAAATTTAATTTCTAATCGTCCACATTACTTTCCTCTTTTTCTGGTCGTATTTTGAACATTTTTCATGACATTCAGTACAGTCCTTATGTACCCAACAATTTCAAATATTGCTCTTAATTCAATCTTCAATTAACTTTGTTTGATTGTAACTTTTGCGTCAACCTACAAATAAATCTCTATCTCTGGTGTCAATTGGATCAATTATTTTATTCTCAGACATTTTTAATTTGTTTTTCATTAATATTTCTTAAGTATATAACATTAACATCAAAAATTTTTAATAAAAGTCATCAGTGGCCATCTTACCCAATAATGAAAGATAAAAGTAAACATAAAAATATTAAATAAATAAAATAATTTTCCCTTTCATTTTTTGTTTACATCGAAGCGTGGGTTATGCACTACGCATTAAAATTAAAAATTATATTAAAAAATAACAATATAAAAATACAATAAACGTACTTAAAATGTTTACGTATAACGGAGTTTTTCCTAAACGTAACGAGGATTAACAACGCGAGCGGATTTTTACTTTCTGTATAAGTAATTGTTTTGCGCATAAGGTATTCTGCTCACGTGAGATCGCACCGTGAAACTGATGACGACGTTTTCCTAACGATTAACGGATCTTTTCGTGGAAACGTATTTCGGGTCGTAACTGGCGTGAGTGACGCTGTACGTAAGGTTTTTACAATACATTACTCCCGCGCGGCGGTAAATGTATTCAAAAGATCGGTTCGTTGAAATATTTCCGTATCGATGTTGGGAAAGGAAATTATATTTCATTTACTTGTTCGAAGATATATGACTTGTAGTAGCGTTACTCGATATGTCACAGTTCAGAGGTATAACTGAGTGAAAAGAGAGGTTTCCTCTCTCTGTCCAACTAGACTATAGATTCCTGCCTTTATGATTTTATTCGTTTCTTGGCGCCGGTGACATGCGGTTCAAGATGGAAAACGTGCAACAAATAAAAGAACAAAAACTTCATCAACTAGTGGCCGAGATGAATAAAGTTTACGGCGAACTAGCTGAAATGGAGCAGGTAAGGCAAAAAGACCGAGGATGGAATCCTCTAAAAATGTCATAAGAAAGGCTGAGCTTCAATCTAGAGTTGAGGCCAACAGCCAACAAAACTTGCTGAGCTCAAACGCAAAGTTGAAGACGGCATTAACAAACCCCAAAATGAATATATCCTCTATCAAAATAGAGAGCCATCTGCGAGGGAAAAGAAGCCAAACCTTACAGGGACTAAAATGTTTTGCTCCATCAAAATCAAACTCGCAAATATTACTCCCAATCGACAATCTTACAGCGCTAGCCTACATAAACAAAATGGGGGGGGGGGGGTACAAAGATCAAATAGATTTGCATGAATTAACAAAAGAATTGTGGGAGTGGTTCAGAATCAAAGAAAATAAATATGGATTTTTGCCGAATATGTGGCATCGTAAAACAACCCAGCGGATTCAAGTTTCAGAATAACGAATATCGAAACAGAATGAGAACTATCTAACTCCGCATTTAAAAAAATCACAAAAAAATTCGGTCAAGCAACTATAGACCTATTTGCTACAAGGATAAGTACTAAATGAGCTCCGAGGGCATCCTTGTAGTTCCTTTATAGTACAACCAACCATGGTACCTAGAATTTAAAAGAATGTTGGTATCCAATGCAACTGAATTTTAACCATCCACTAATCTATTAACCTCTCCTTGCAGGAAAATGGTACACCCCCTGTCAACGGATCTTTCCCTGGTATCAGGAATTGTCTCCGGACGGTATACGAAAAAAGGGCCTGAAAGAAGATGCGATCTCAATGATTGTACGTTTTCTGCACTGAGAAAACTGGATAGTCAAACTTGGAGAGTAAATATAGTCAAATATAGTCTGTTTGTCCCTCCAGATAGTTAGTTGAAAACTCCATTTTTCCCCTTATGGCTGATAATACAATTAAGTAGTACAATACGGCTCTGAAATACTGGTGTAACTTCTGCCTAAAAGCAAATGTAGATCCATTCAAAGCTAACGAGTAAATTATCCTCAGGTGCCTTACAACAAGATTTGCAGAAGAAGCAGGATACAGAACCCTAAACTCCTTGAGGTCAGCAATTTCGCTCATCAGGTGTCAAGACACATGAGCCAGTCTCATGATCCTCAGGTTTTTTAAAGGTGTATTTAAAATGAGACCCACCATGCCAAAATGTAAGCACACCTGGGACATCAATATTGTCTTCAACAAGATCGACGAATAGAGACCTTTTCAAAACCTAGACCTACAAAAACTCACGCTCAAGCTAGAAATGTTACTGGCGTTAGGCTCAGCATTTAGAGCACAAGCCCTCGCTCTAATTAAATTAAAAAATATAAAGTCTACAAATAGCGAAGTGGAAAAAGTGGTCAAGGATCTCATAAAAATCTTCAGATCTGGAGCCGCTCAACCTCATGCTTTCTTTCCATTCTTCAGCAGCGAAAACATCTGCATAGCCAGAACCATATTGACATACACAGAAGATACAAAAAACATAAGAGATACGAAGGAACATCTCTTAATCTCGTTTAAAAAGCCACACACAAGCATTTCCTTACAAACCGTTAGCAGATGGGTAAAAATGACAATGGCCGAAGCAGTCATAGACGACAAGTACAAATCTCATAGCACAAGACATGCCTCATCCTCGAAAGTCTTCCAAAAGACATCAGCATTATAAAGGAAGCAGGAGGGTGGTCAGAAAAATCAAAAATATTCGCCAAATTTTACAATAGGACAATCCAAGGCCAAAACTTTGCTTAATCAATATTATCATAGTGCCAACTAGGCACATTTATATTTTCTCTAACATAAAATTAAAATTGTTTAATCTAAATTAAAAAAAATAATAATAAATAAAAGATAAGACTTCATAGTCATAAAATCCAATATCTAGCAATCATATGAAGAGAACTAGAACTGCAGTTGTAAGTTCGTTTAATCATTAAATATTTTTTCGATGTTAAGATATCCGTTCGTATTTCGGGTTCGTCTTCGGTACAATAACGTGGTATAGACGTGATGGGGGTTTCGACGGGTAATGAAACAGAATTTTCAGAAAGCGCTATAGAACAATAAAATACTGAAAAATTCTATCGATGGATATTCGTATCAGCGGAGTGAATTTAAACAAAGTAACAAAGTCATTTGTATATACACGGAAAAAATCTTGGGTGACGTGCCGTTCCAAGTAGACCGACAATTTATGAATGCGATACAACTTTAGTTGTAGACTGCTATTGCAGTCTCAAGGTTTTGAGTCTTAAATCTTGGGTGTTCAGCGCCACCGACATGGGAACGTAGATTTCCCGAATTGAGAACGTAGCACATCCAAACTATAGTTCCACCACTTTCCGACTATTGGGATTGCACGGTACTCAACATTTTTTCCGTGTATTTATTTATACTTTCTTATATTTGTTTAGGTTTCTTTATGTCTGTTTTGTTTCGTTACATTTGTTTATGTCTCGTTATATTTGTTTAGGTTTTTATACTTGATTATATATTTTCCAGTTTCTTCATATTTGTTTACATTTTCTTATATTTGTCTACATTAATATTTATGTGCACGCATTTTGTCTAAATTTTAATTCACTTTTTATTGAATCCTTTATTTCGTACCGAGCTACTGTATTTACGCTCACAATCAACAATATAATTAAGCAATACACTACCCCTAATCGAATTTTCATTGTTTTTTATTTCCTTTTTTTGTTTCTTTCGGTCAGATATATTGTCTCTGCGTTCCTTTCGGAATTAAGTATCACGATTTCTGAATTAAATTCTGTTTAAATAGACATAAACACTCCTCTCTTTCTCTCTCTCTCTCTCTTTTCTCTCTGATGTATATACGACTACATCCGGTTAATGATCCGAATCGCTTAATAAAGCGTGCGAATGAACGCGATCAGAGTTAATCGGCAGAGACTCATGGAATCGATGGAGAGAGCGACCTTCAATGCTGGCGATGTTTCTCCTTCAATTCATCCCTTTGATCCTTCAACCAAATCCGACGTATTGAACTGATAGATCAAGTTCTTTACAATTCCTTTTGCTTTTTTTACTCCCCTCCCTCTTTTTTGAAATCAGTAAAAAAATACTCGGCGATAAACATCTGTGAATACGCCCGTCACTTAACTGTATAAGATCGTTAACTTGATACTCTTTGCTTTACGTAATTTTCTGAATTAGGCTCATCCTTGCGAGATAAATAAACAATTCAAGAAAAAGATCCCCCACGAGAATCGATCAATCGTTATTTACTTACGTGATAAATTCGCTTTATTTTTTACAAAATAAATTCAAAATTGAACGAGAAATGGATTATTTTTAATTTCTTTTTCGGTCTTGAGTTAAATTTTTGCAATACCAATCATTTCATTTTTTTTTCTATATTTTTTTCCTTTTTGACATTCGCCGCTAGAGTGAAATATAGAAAAGTAATAGAACGCTCTGATTACCATGGAAAGCCACTATTGTTCGGACTTACTTTGCCATAGTTGTAAATAAGTTTCTGTTCTTGAAGTGAACTTCCGGTGTATACTTAAATCGAGAGGGAAGTGCAATAAACTGAGTAAAATGGAAGAATTTAGAGAAAATGGAAACTAAAGTTCTTAAGAAACGTGAAGAACGTGAAAAAGAAGAAAAACAATAAAGAAGAGAAAAGAAGAAGAATTCATTTTCTCTCGAAAAGATTAAAATGTTCTAATACCGATATTGCAGAAAAAAAAATGTTACACCGTAAAACTAACTGTAAAGCTGATGAATTTATTATATATTCAATGCCTGAAAAGTGAGAAGGTGTTAAGATAAAACTCCAAAAGAAGTGAAAGATGAAAAAAAAATAAAATTCAAAGTTTATTTCTCGGATCTCTCCTCATCGTTACTTGATCGCGGGATGAAGACTGCGCGCGTAAAGGCTTAAAATAAAGACGCAAAAATCTTATAAGATTTCCGAGCAAAAGAATGTTCAATCGTTGAAGAAAACCACTCACTTGTATATAATCCCATTTTGCTTCGAGGGAAGCGCGTTAATTGCATTCTTCAAGGACTTGAAAAGAAAAAATATGAAAAACAGAAAAATCTTTAAAAACTTAATTTTTGATTGTAAAATCAGTATTAGAGATAACAGATGACAACAAATCAGAAGAAAATAAACTTTTTAGTTAATAATTTTTTTTATATGTAAATTGCATTCGATGCATCAGGAAGATAATGCTGACAAATTTCAAATACCGCATGACTTGTAAGAAATTAAACCGTGTACTTTCTACTTTGTCTCGGTTGTTTATAATCTGATTGGATAAAGAGAGAAAAATTTTCTGCGAGAAGTAAGTGTGTGCACAGTCAATCGTGAAATTGCATAATCAATTTATAGAAATATTCAATAGGCAATGTATAGGTTTTTGAGAGAGGCAATTATTTAAACAAACTTTGAGATGTTTTAAAAGAAAACTAATTAAATGGTGTTTTTTTTATTTTTCCCTATTAATTGAACTTTTCAATGAGAAAAAAATTTTTTTAATCAAAAATAAGCAGTCAACTGCTTTTGAAATAAACTTAATTTTTATTGAACCAATCTTACTATATGTATTGAATCAAAATTATTATGTTTAAGTCAAACATAATTTTTGGTTGACTGTATAACAAAGATAATTATGTTTGATTCAAATATATTGTTTTCTCAGTGTTCTATTAAATTAATATTTTCAAGACAATAATGTAAATTTATTTAATTATCGTAACTTCTGAATTTTCATGCCATTTAGGCGGCAATTTAGTATATATTTGGGCGAAATTCGGAAAATAAGGAAACTTTAATTAGTATAATTTTAATTTAATACCACATCTAATTATTATTATTATTACATACATATACAATAATCTCCCAGCTTAAAATCCCCGTACAGGATCCTTAAAGGATCCTCTCGGGATCACTGCAAAAATAGGTGTCTTTTTTGATATCTTAAAATAAGATGTAAGATGGCAAAATGGTATCTTACATCTTAAAATAAGATGTTTTCTAAAGCGTCTTACTGATATTTAAGATGCTTTATACGTTTTAGTAGTAATAAAGATATTTCTTCCATCTTAAAAAAGTAAGATACTTTTGTAAGTTCTGTAAAGTATCTTAAATTAAGATGTTTCTGTTGCAATAAGATGTTTAGCGTTAAGTTACTTGAGAATCGTAAGATGCGCCATAAGTCTAAGTTACTAAAAATTAAGATACATAAAGTGTTTTCCATAAGAGCCCATAGTTAACCTCAAAACTTTTTGCCCCAAAAATACCACAGAAAATGTGTACAAAGATACTTTTAACATCTTAAATTAAGATGTTTCAAGTAACTGAAAAGTGTCTACCAAAACATCTTAGAAATGACTACCAAAACATCTTAAATTAAGATACTTCTTTTTGCAGTGATCCTGTACAGGTCCTGTGCAGGATTCCATACAGGATCCCGTACTGGTCCTGTAGAGGATCCCGTACGGGATTTTGGGACAGGGTTCCTGTGGAGGTAATCCGATGCAGGAACCTTAGCTATCAAATGTTCCTGTACAGGATCCTGTACAGGAAACTTTTTAATTTTTTAAAGTTTTTATATGTTAAGCAACATTTGACATACATAGACTTCACCTTTTTAATATGTTAGGCTCGTATATCAATGTTGGACAGAAAAATGTATTGCGCATTCGAGAAACTCATAGAAAAATACTGCGCAGGAGTTAAAAATATAAATAAATAAATTAAGGAAACCGTGTAGGATTCTTTACGGGTTTCCTACAGGATCCTTTACACTTAAGTACCTGCAGTTATGGATCAAAAATTATACTGACACCATTATACCAGACGAGATAAATGACATTTTAAGATTGGGTGACAAATTTAGTTCTACTTTTATGACTTCAAAAAATTCACACGTTTTTAATATTGTTAAAGATCTGGAGAATGGCTTAATGAGTATTCCAAAAGAAAATAGAGAGGAGATTAGACATAAGGTTTTAACTCTTAGTTCTTGTTACATAAAAAACCCTAAATTTATTTCAAATTCTGACAGAATCATAGCAAAAAATATTAAATTAACCACAAATTTTCTAAAAAGCAATATAAAACTTTTTATTACTAAGGTCGATAAGGGTAACACGACTGTAATTTTAAATAAACAAGAATATTTTGATAAGGTAAATTCCATGCTAGGTGACAAAAATACATATGATTTAATTACTGAAAAACCATTAGTAAATTTACAAAACAGAGTTTTTAATAAATTGAATAAATTAAGAAATAATGGTTATTTGGATGAAAATATAAAAAGAAAAGATTTAACAACTACAAACACAAATTTAGCAAAATTTTATGGTTTACCAAAGATACATAAAAATAATTGTCCGCTTAGACCTGTTGTTTCAACTATTAATTCTCCTATCTATTTTATGTCTAAATTTTTTACAGATATTTTGAGCAAGTCATTACCTAAATCTTTTTCTTATATAAGAAATGCGTTCAATTTTAAAGAATCTATTAATAATCTTAAAATACCACAGGATCATGTTATGTTGTCTCTTGATGTTTCGTCCTTATTCACTAATGTACCTATTGAACTTGTTGTGAAGGGTATTGAAGACAGATGGTCATATATTGAAAAATGTACCAAGATTCCTAAAGACGAATTCAAAAATTGTATAGTATTCATTATGAACAATATGTTCTTTTAATTTAATAATAAATATTATAGACAAAAATTTGGCACGCCTATGGGTGCTTCAATTTCTCCAATTCTTGCTGACATAGTTATGCAAGACTTGGAAGAAAATATTATCAATAATTTAGATCTTCCAATCATTTCATATAAAAGATATGTGGATGACACATTTTTATGTGCTCCAATTAATAAAGTAACTCAGGTTGTTGATGCCTTCAATTCCTTTCATGATAAGTTACAATTCACTCATGAAATAGAATGCAATAACGAAATTAATTTTCTAAATTTAAAGATCATAAGATCGGAAAACAACAACATTATTACTGTTTGGTACAGAAAGGATACTTATTCAGGAAGACTATTAAACTATTACTCGAATCATCCAATACAACATAAAATTGCAATTGTTAAGAATCTAGTTGATACTGCTTTGATACTTTCCGATAAGAAATTTCATAATAAAAACATTAATTTAGTAAAAGTGGACTTAAAACTTAATAATTATCCGGATCAATTTATTAACAAACATGTGAATAAAAAAATTATTGAAATTAATAATAGAAAATTTTCAAATAACATTAGTAATAACAACAATAATAATACACTAGTTAAGAAAATAGTTTTTCCTTATTATGGATCAATATCGGAAAATATCAAAAGATTAATTAAAAATTTTAATATTCAAACTGTTTTAAGCGTTAATTCAAAATTCAATAAATTCATTAAACTTGGTAAGGATAGACTCGAGCGACAGAATCAATGTAATTGTGTTTATCAATTCAAATGTAACTGTGGTAAATCATATATAGGGCAGACCAAAAGACCGCTACATATTCGTAGAAAGGAACATATGAGTAATTCAAACTTAAATGACAAATATCATAATGCCATTACTAACCATTTGACAAATTCTAATAGTGACACTTCTCCACATTTTATAAAATGGGATGATTTTTATATTTTGGATATTGAACCAAGTCTTAACAAACGATTACTGTCAGAAATATTTTTCATAAAAAAGAGGGAGAAAATAGTTTAATGATAGAACGTCCAAGCGCCCGTCCTGCCGGAAGGATGTTCCGAAAATAACGCTTTTAAAAAAAGGCAATTCAATTTTTCTTTTCCGGAACTCCTTGGGATTAAAGTAGACGAAAAGACGAAAAAATCCATATATTTGACTTTTTAAAACAATAATATTAAACCATTTTTCAAAGCCTTCAAACTTTCTGTTTCTAAAAAGTAAAAAAAAACATTTTTTCGTAAATTTGATGTAAAATCCACAAAAATCAATATATTTTGTCCGGTCTTGTCTTTTTTTCTTCAGAAACGTTCAAAGAATGAAACCTATTTGTTTAATTTAAAAAAATTTCATTTTTAATGTTAATCAGCAAAATTGCGTACAATTGAATAAAAACTCTCTTCAAATTTTCTTTATAAAATTAATATGGAAGCAGATAAAAACAAAAACAAATATATCGTTGGAAAGGTAATGAAACAAGCTTTCCAATGATGTAAATATCAAGTTTCTAAATTTATATGCCTTGGCTTGGTAGCCTTTTAAACAAAGCGAAAAGCGTCCTGCCGGCAGGACCGGGTTCCATCATTTTGCGACTAAAAATTATATGAATTTTTGGAAAATTCAACTTCTTTAAGCTACCCTGCTCTTCGGTTTGAACTTACAAGCTCGACATGTACAGGCGCTGAAAGCTTGTTTCATCACCTTTCCAACGATATATATTACTTTCTGTTTATGTCAATCCATGTTAGTTTTATTTAGCGATTTCGGACGGACTCACCTGAGTCTTTTTGGTCCTGCCGGAAGGACGTTGGACGTTCTATCATTAAATAAAATGACCGATAATTTTGATAAATCTTACGATATGATTCTAAATTTTATTTCAAGTAATTAACGTGATAATACTCATTGTGTTTCATTCTCTGTTCTTATTCATCTTATTGTTTTTATTTGTTTTTGTTTGTCTCTCTTCAATTAATGTTCATTGTAATTATATTAATAATTATTATTATTATGGTATGTTAATTTTATTTTTTGTTTCTTTTCACTTATTCTTTATATAAATTTTTATTGATTTTTCAAATATTTTTATTTATTTATTTATTATTGTTTCTTCTTTGAGTTTATTATTATTTACTTATTTTATTTCTAATTTTTCCAATTTGTATTTATTTCTATTTTTATTTTTGATTTTGTCTAATTCAATTTTTATTATTTTCTGACTCCAGACTCTACTCCATCGTCAGGGTTTAAATTTTAAGTCTTCGTTTATTTAATTATTATTTTTTTTTTGGTAAGATAATTTTTTGAATATGTACTTTAATGATTTTAATTATTGTTAAAATAGTTTTTATTATTTTTTAATTTTGTATATATTTTTTGAATAAACTCCCTGAAGAGAAAATCGATTTGATTTCGAAACGTTGGAGTAAATAAAATTTGTTACTTTGTCCGAATGTTTTCGTTTTTATTAATTTGACTTATTTATTAAGTATCTCGGACGTTAAAGACTATTTAATTAATTAAAACTGCAAAGGTTCCTGTATAGGAACCTTTACAAAGTTTCCTGTACTGGATCCTGCAAGTGTTCCTGTACAGGAACCTTTACAGAAATCTTTGATAACTAAGGTTCCTGCATCGGAACCTGCACAGGAACCCTGCCCCAAAATCCCGTAGAGGATCCTGTACAGGACCAGAAAGGGATCCTGTATGGGATCCTGCACAGGACCTGTACAGGCTCCCGAGAGGATCCTTTAAGGATCCTGTACGGGGATTTTAAGCTGGGCTTCGTATATTCTTCATTCATTCTGTCTGCAGTGTGAAGTTAGTTTTGCTTCCTTCTTTAGAGGAAGCTTTGCATTGGTGACGATTTTCAATTTTTCAAATGAAGGTCATATGGACTCATTTTTGTCTAGAATATACGTATATGATGTTCTGAGCAAATATCTAGATGTGCGTGTGTGTATGTGTCACAATATTGTGTACAAATTATTTAAAAATTAAAAAACAAATGTTTTGTATTTTTTGAAATAACAGGTTTTCTATATCTAAATTTTAGTTAATTCTTGTCAAAATTGCATTCCTGACATGAAAACGAATCGATTAATGTATATAAAGTATACATTTTAATAAAATTTATAAAATTAATTTCAACTTATATTTGTCACAAAAAATTAAAATTTCAATTTTTTCGAATTTTTCAAATTTTACTTTAAAATAATTACTCTATAATAAAAGATTAAGCAATTGGTATATATTGTATTGAGGAAGCTAAATGTTCATAGAATGAACAACTTGTTTGTGTGTGATTTTGATTCTTCTTTTTCAAAACACTTTGACTGACAGATCAAAATTATAGTTTTTAAAAATTTGGACAATTTCTTTTTCTTTATTTAAAATCGAAGAAAAAGACAAGTTGTTCATTCAACATTTAACTTCCTCAATACAATATACACCAGTTTTTAAATTTTTTATTAAATAGTAATTATTTTAAAGTACAATTTTAACAATCTCAAGAAAATACAAAATTTTAACTTTTTTTGAAAAATATACATATCGATTACTTTTATACATTTTGATGAAATAATATCTTGATGTAGTAGCCAAATTGACTTATAAATATACAAATTAGAATCTAAATGTTAATAATAATAAATTAAAACCGCAGTCAAGTTATATATTTTTGTTATAATTTTGGTGTTCATTTAATTTGTTTTCGTAAATCTCGTTGTATTCATTTCATGAACACTTTGCTTCCTCATTGAGACGTTAATAATAATAAAGTATAAATTTTGAACAATTATTCTCAATTGCTGTAATATTTTTTTCTCTTTATTCGATTAAAAATTCAGTTTTTATACATAAGCGATTTTGATTTTTATGGTATATTATGAGTTTAATTATTTTCTTATTTAAAATTATAGAAATTATTTGGAAAATGATATTTTTCAACTTTTCAAAGTTACTTCCACAATAAAATTTTTTTTTAATTTCCATCACAATTTCTGTTTTTTTAAATATCAATAACTTCTTTATTTCTAATCGAATTATCTTCATAAATAGGTCAGTCGAAGCGTTTTTTTAATTCTCTACAAGTTGGTAACTATAGTTTCGAAGTTATTTCTACATTTTTTAACAAAATTTTCAAAAAAGTCTTATTTTCAAAAATTTTTTATTTTTAAAAGTTTAATATCTCCGGTGAATGTGGACGAAAAATGTTCATTGAGGGCTCAAAAGATGCGTCTAAAAAAACTCTACAAAGTTATAGAAAAACATTCATATAGGTGTCCTAACATTTTTCTGAAGTTATGGGCAAAAAACGTATTTTCGAAAAATCAAAAAAATATATAGTTAAACTTTATTAATCTGTCTTAAAGTACTCTCATTTTATGTCCGCAGATGAGACCTACAATTTAAAAAAGAATTCAGTCAAAAAGCTCTTCATAATTTGGAGATATTTACGAAAATGTGATGTTTACACACACACACATACGGAATGACATTTTTTTAAAATGTCATTTTTGAACTCCTGAGGTCAAATAACATAAAGATATGTCAAAAAGTCGAAGTCGAAAAATTTTGGTATTAAAATACTTCCTCTATATGAGGAAGCAATAAATGTATAATACATAAATAATAAATGTAATAATTGTATTCCTAAAAAGAATTTTATAATTTATGAAAATAGTCAGATTATTGCAAAGAAAATATAAAAAAAAATATCCCAGCACGTCAGGATTTCTTGTAATATTGCCTTAAATGACCAAAAAGTAGCTATTTTGGTCATTTTTCGAAATTTGTTTTGGTTAACAAAATTTTTTTTTCATTTTGCAAAATTTCATCGTCCAAGTTTTAAAAACCTACATTTACCTAAATAAAAAAAATTTCCAAATCTACATAATTTTTGTTTAAAAAGTCCTAAAGCCATTTTGAAACATGGTTTTTAAAGCTATACGATGCAATTTTGCAAATTGAAAACAAAATTTTTGGTCAACCAAAAAAAAAGAATTCCGAAATATAGCCAAAATAGCTATTTTTGCTATTTAAGCCAATATTACAAGAAATCCTGACGTGATGGACTATTTTGGAGTTCGAATTCGTATTCTACGCCAAAAAGCTATAAGAATCACCGACCATATTTCTGTAACAGAATTAAGACAAAATTTGCAGGCCTGTGTAATTTTTCGAAAATTCCATTTATTATTGGAAGGCTTAAAAATGAACTTTTGTTCAAAGTTAGCAAAGCAGTGATAAATTTTGTACAAAATTGTTAACGAAATTCATTTTTATTGCTAAATGAAAAGACAGGCTAATAATAATTTATGCACAAAATTTCGTTTTAAATATTTGAATTATAGGCTGACGACAGATTTTCTGAAAATTGGTTCAACTGAAAAAAGTCAAGTTGCTCTCAAGAAGAAAACATACATTTTTACTGACAGAAAAATATTTCAAGGACTATCAGGATTGTGTAAAAAAAGGTAATTTATTTTACCGTATTAAGAAATCAGACGAATTTTCGAAAAAGATTATAATGATTGCAAAATATTAATTCGAACTGAAAAATATTTACATTAATTTTTATTTTATTGAATATAACCTCTCGCAAAATTGAAGGGATGTAGAAAAAAATAACTTAATTATTGACATTAGAGCAAGTTTTACGTGCGAGAATTGAAACTGGTTTATATCTTTAGCGAAAGAAAGCCATCTGGGGTATTAAATGTCGAAAAAATTCACGAATAAAGAAAGAAAAAGTAAAAAAAATGAAACCGGTTAAATGGAAGAAGCGCGTCGCGTCGTCCAAGCGATGAAAGGTTAATTCCCTCCAAATCTGGTTCGTAATTAGTCATGCTCTTCAAAAAGATACTATAGTCCTGATAACGAAAACCTCTCACGACTCATGCAAACCTTTTTCACAAACTGCTAGGCCTATGATTCTCTCTTTCTCTCTTTTTCTCTTTCACGTCACACAAAGTAATAGTTACATATCCCAAAGAACTAATTGACTATTAATGTCGTGTCACCAAAGTAATTGGAGGACCCGGTTTATACAGTTAAACCGCGAGACGAAAAAGATTATAATGTTTGAAGATAATACAGCAGCAATAAAATTCCAACAATCTGGATATAATGAGCAAGAGGGAAAAAATTGGCCAGTTTAAAAAAAAAATTATCTTTCAACATGCTGTAAAATTTGTATAAAGTATTTTAATTATAATTTAATTACGGACAATTTAATTAAGCCTAGAGTAGAAATGTTTTTTAGTGACATTTTATAATTTTTATTACTATTATTATTTTCTATTATAGATAATAATATTATTATATTATTATAATATTAATATAGTATAATAATATTAACAGAAAATCTTATTTGTTTTATTCCAAAATAACACAATATTTTGTCAAAATTGCGACTGCAAAATTATTAAGACAGAAAGTTTGTTATTATAAAAAAATAATTTTAAAACAATGTTTTACAATTACAATTCGTAAATCATTAAATTCTTTCGTGCAATTGTATCAAAATTTGTAATAATATCTGATTTTAAAATATGAAAAATAATTTTAAAATTCGTATAAAAAATTGAAAAAGAATAATTAATAAAAGAAATCTTCTAATACACAAAATTAAAAAAATTCGTATTTCGTGAAGAATTCTTTTGCGCTCGCTTTTAAATATTCTTTTTATTTTGCATATATATGAGAAGAAGAAGACTCTTGTCTACCTTTCTTTTTGATGCTTTATCAAAAATTCGTTTTGCATTTGCCTGTCATTTCGTATATATAATATTCTTCGTCCGATTACCACCAGACGGTCAGATGAGATTTAAATCCCTGGCAATTTTACAGAACGTAATCTCTTCTCCAAAAAATTAATTAGCTTCAGAGAAATTAAACGACTACTTAAATATATTTAAAACACATTTCTCTTTATGAACTCATTTTCTTTCTTTTATGAATTATTTAAGAATTATTTTCTATTTAAAACTTAAAAAATAATGGGATTTTATGAAACATATATATAAAATTTTGTTTATAAATAACATAAATAAGTAGTAAATGTCACGCTGGCGAAAAACGAAATATTTAATTTATTATTATTACTCAAAAGAAATTAAAATTGAAATCGCAATTATTTAAAAATGTTTTGATAAAATTCTTTATAAGAATTCAGTTTTAAAAAAATTTTAAAAATTTTTTCAGAGACTTTATTCTCAAAATTTTAATCATTTAATCAAAGAAAATTAGTTCATAATGTGACTGAACTACTAAGCAATAATTTTTTCCAACTACTTAGTTACTTGAAAAGTAAAAGAACAACTTTAATAAAAAATATTATAAATTTAATTTCTTTTTCTTATTATTCAAATCTGTGAAAAATTGTATGATAATTCAATAGTTTTCAGTAAAATTGTACTACTTAAAATAGTCACAAATAGAATTAATCAAAATTGAATTGAATTTTAACCATAAAATTATGATTTTAAGTAAAAAAAATCTACTACTACTAATCAAATAATTTTTTTTTCTCAGTGTAAATTTTATTTCAATTTTAAAAATAGCATAATTGTCCATTTTTTTCATATTTTTAAACTAGTTTTAAAATATTAAAATATTTATTAAAAAATAAAACATCCATAATGAGCGATTGTAAAAACAAGGAAAAGTACCTGCGGGTAATGCTCCGGCTGAATCCCTTACTGGTTCCGATCGTCAAAGTAGCAGAAGGTACTACTTTCGCCGAAGTGCTGGCGAAGGTTAGAAAAGAGACTGGCCTGGAGGCCAGCCAAGATAAGGGTTGTGGGAGCTTTACCCACTAAAAAGGGAGACCTACTCATTAAAATTGGAGGGTCTTCAAACAAAAAATTGTTCACCGAAGAGGTGACGAAGGTTAACGGTGATCTAGGAGAGGTGCATATGGTGGACCGGCAGACTATGCTGGAGATCCGCGACATGGACACCCTTACCGAACAGAAGACATCAAGAGGCCCTAGACAACTTATATATCGTACGAGTAGGAAGCAGGAAGGTGATGGTCCTTAGACCAAATAAGCGAGGTATGAAGCTCGCTGTCATGGTCACCACCTAAGAAGACGCTAACAGGCTGGAGTGGATAGGGCACATCAAACTCGGTTTTGTGTCCTGCAGAATTAGTAGGAGCGTTATGGTCACAAGGTGTCACAAGGGTATTGACTATAGGCACATACACTGCAAAAACTGGTATCTCACAAGTATCTCAAAATGAGTTGCTTTAAGCGTTTACATAATTGAGATACAAAATCTGTTTTATATTGAGACATTTAATTTCATCTCGTGTCTCAATTTGAATCATTTAACGTAACTCAATTCGTATAAGACACGTATCATGTCTCCAAACTGTGAGACGGTTACTCGAAACACATAAAGTGTCTCAAAATGCATTGCTAAATGTGTAAGACACCTTAAACGTCTTAAAATGAGACACATATCTGTTTCTAATATGTGGATTAAGACATCTTATGTGTTTCAAATATGGGGACAAAACGCCTCAAAATGAGACACTTGACTTTGCAGTGTAGGCAGAGATTTCCAAGCAGTAGATAGGTCGGTTGGGTGCTTCAAGTGCGGAGAAGCCGTCGATGCAGCCCATGCTGCTTATTCTTAAGCAAGACGAAGTTTGGCGAGAAGGAGAGTATCCAACATGTTGCCGGATCAGGAGGATGCAAAGTCTGCAGAACTGTCCTCTAGGAAGCAAAAAAGGCTTTGTCAAGGACAAGGAAGAAATATGCCAGAACAAGAACTACATAGGACCATTCATCTACGAAGTCTGAAGCCACTAGGTATTTCCGTAGGTGGATATAAGGTTCGAAACCCACTGGAATCAGAAGAGGTTTTTAGTCGGTATTGGTGACTGCCTAAAGCAGGTATGCAGGGTTTATTTTTTCATCCTTGCATTTTATGTTGAGCCCGACATACCCCAGCGAAGTGGGATCTTTCTAGGCATGCGATAAATGCATGTTTCTCTTCTCTACCGTGAAAAAAAAATTTTAAGAAATTTTAATTATTTAATAAATAAATTATTGATTTTTGCACTTATATTATTAAATAATCTTATAAAAATTTATTCAATAAAAGAATTTTAGTTAAACTTTTAGATAATAATGAATATTAAAATCATTATTGCATGAATGTTATGAACTAATAAAAGTTTAAAAAAGTTCCAAATCAAATTTTTTGAAAATTTGTACTTTTTCCTACTTATAACTAACAATATTGATATTCTTTAGTCAGAATCAGAATATTCTTTAGTGTCAGGAAAGAAGTCAACATTTTGGCAAACAATGAAGTTTTTCATATTAAACAGAGGAAAATATTTTGCTGGATTTACATTTGTTAATTATCTAAAAGGTTTGTTACTAAATGCTAATTTTGAATAAACAAAGAAAAAAATGAATAATTATACATTAATATTTTTTTAGATGAATAAAAATATTTTTGGATTATTTGAGTATTCCGTTTATATATATATATATATATATATATATATATATATATTGTATGTACTCTTTTGTTTGTATACATGATACACCTACGCATTGCGTTTGATATCCCGGAGCGTTTAATGTATTCACCCCTCTTTTACTGGTATAGAGGTTTTGCTCGAGCATGCTAATTGCGTTTAGGACAATAGTGGGATTCCACCTCGCAGTATTCATGCACTTTTCTCTTTGACCCAGGCGCGTAGGAGTTGTGCCAAAAGGGGCAAACGCCAAAAAAAGACGACGCAAAAAAACTAACTTCATTTCCCTCATACACAGTAGTACACAACAGTTCCATTTCTCTATACACTTTACACTGTAGACAGTTGATTTCGCATTCATTAAAATTAATTAAATTAATTTACATCTTCTTCTAAATTAACATTCCCTGCGCGAGCATTTTGATAAATCATGATTCACTGATTTTAATCTCAGAGCAGAAGAGACACTTAACACTCAACCTGTTCCGTTGAGATGGACTTTTCATTAATATACATAAAAACGGAATAATTGAGAAATTAACAGAAACATGTGCTTAAATATCTTATATATACTCTCTAAAACTGAATGAGTGGAATTTCACTAAAAACCAGTGACTCTATTCTCGCGATTTGAATCAGTGGAATTTCACTGAAAATCAGTTAAGAATACTTGAAATTTTAGTCATATTTAACTGATTAACCAATGAAAAAGTTACTGGAAATTTCAGTCACACATAGGGTAGAAGTACCGTTTGTGGCCACTTCACCGGTTGTGGCCAGTTTTGGATTAAAGTTGATATTATTAAATTTTCTAAAGTTGCTAGTGCATTGTAGATATATTCCTAGAATCCTGATATATAAGTAGATGACACTCTGTAAACTTTCTTTTGACAGAAATTTAGTTGGCTTAATTTAAAATGACAGTAAACTGTACGAATGTATTGACAGTGTCGAATAACTACAATTCTTAGTAAATTTGATGAAATATCATTGGTCAGTAAATGATTATTTTTCGATATTATTGGCAATATTCTGATATTCTATCTCTTATATACTATATATAGAAGTTAAATAACTATAAAAAATACGAATTTTAAAAGAATTAGGTCAAATATTTTTTAAAAAGCCAATGGACACAAACGGTACAGCAAAAGTATCAAAACACCCTTTTTGGCCACACTACATTTCATACGTTAAATTGACATAATTTTAGTTTAACAACTCGTATAGTTTTCATATTACAATTTTTTAAATAAATTAATTCACTTTTAAGAATATTTGAAGTATAATATATAGTATTTATTCTGACTCCACTGAATTAATGAGTGAATAAAAATAACAGTTATTTAATGTTTAAGTAATACATTTTTTGATGCAGCAATTTTTAATTATTTATCCTCTATAACTCTAAAAACAAATTAAATGAAATTAAAGTTTATATTTTTTGTATAAAATAGAGTTTAAAATAAAAATTTTATTTATTATTATAATCAATAATAAATAAGCTTTGATTAATCATGTTAAAAGAAACATTTGTGATTTTAAGTAAAATATAAATTTATTGATTTTAATACTAAATTTTGTTCTTTAATAATTTTTTTTAATTGTTGTGATTGATTAATCAATTCTAATTATTTATTAAAAAATATAATTCACTTAATAATACCATAACAGTTTTTTAAGCAGTGGCCAAAACTGGGACAAAGGGTGGCCACAAGGGGTGCTTGTGTGCCCACTACTGGTGAAAAAGGTTTTTTGAAGCAATTTCATTTTTTAAAAAATAATAAATATAGTTAAATCATGTTTTTGATTATAAAAATTAAAATAATACAACCCAGGCGGAAATTGACCACTGGCATCGTACCGCGCCTGTACAGACGTCGGTAAGACTGTACTGACATTCGTCCGCGAGACAACCGGATCGGTGCAGGCTTTCTACTGGAACATGACAATGTGTTGTAGTGGCTGCGCGTCCGGCTCGGTACAAATTTGATGCCGCCGAACAACCGGCGTTGTACCGGCATTCGTCCGCTCTAGCAACCGCGGCGGGCCAAATATTCTTTCAAAGACGACTCGCTTCAGCGGACCGGCGTTCTACTGGCATTCGCCCGTCTAGCTAGACTAAATTATATTTTCTATTGAAAAATAAAATAAAAAAATATTTAATTAACCATGCATGGTGCATGTTAATTAATATTTATTTATAGATCATTTCCAGCATTTTTAACACATTCTACATTTTTTTTACACATTAAAATTCTAAACGCTCGCAAGTGGGATACGAAGCCCAAGCTATTCCTAATCGAAGCACCGAAGTCTAACACGCTAACCACTACGCTATTCGCTCGCATGCGGATCTGAGCATAATAATGTCGATATGTAATACCGCTACGAAGCAAACAATAAATAATCATTTTACAAATACTTTGGAATATTTTAGCATTTTATGAATATTATGTAAATAAATCTAGTGTTTTAAAACAATATTTTAAAATTTTTATTTTTTTAATTATTCTATTATTATTATTATTATATTTATTAATTATTTTTACTATTCATTTTTTTATATTTATAAATAATTATCTGTATACTTTATTTATAAATATTTAAAAAATTTGATTATAACAAAAAAATTTAATTCTTTAATATAGTTGTTAATTAATAAATAAAAATATAATTAAAACCTATTTTTCAAATTCAATAATTTTTAAAATTGAATTTTATATTCTATTGTATTGTTAATTCTTTTTTAATATTTAAACTTTAAACAATTCTCCTACAAAAATTTTTTACAACATAATAGATTAAAAATTTTTATTACTATAATTATTATTTTATTAATTTTTATTGAAACAATAAGACTATAGCTAAATTTTTGCATTGTAAAAAAATCTATTTCTGAAAATTCTGAATAATGTGTTATTTAAAAAAAATTATTTTAGAAAACATTAAATTGTTTTAGAAAATCAATGACGATAGCCATATTCTTAGCATATTATTATTAATTGAAATCTTAATAATAAGAACATAAATGATATTAGTCCGCAGTCGGTAGAATGTCTGTACCGCTCGGGTTGTCAGACGGGCGAATGCCAGTACAACGCCGGTTGTTCGGCGGTATCAAATTTGTATCGAGCTGGACGCGCAGCCATTACAACACATAGTCACGTTCCAGTAGAATACCTGCACCGCTCCGGTTTCCAGGCGGACGAATGCCAGTACAACGCCGGTTGTTCGGCGGCATGAAATCTGTACCGAGCCGGACGCACAGCCATTATACCACAGTATAAATTTTGATCCGGCGGTCGGATCCGTCTTTGTACCGCGCCAGCAGACATTAACACCCGAATCGGTACAGACTGCCTGTACCGGCATTGACTCTCCAAATCAATCGGCGCGGATTCTTGACGGTTGCTTGATCCGGCATTCGTCCGACTTTTCCGCCTGGGAATTCGCTAGATATAATATAAAAAAATAATAATGAAATTAGTGCTTCAATAAATTTATTTTCTTAATGAAAGAGGACACAACCGCTTAAAGTGGCCACAACTGGTACATCTACCCTATTGAATATTTCAGTTATTTTTTAATTGGCCAATCAGTGAAATGTGACTGACATTTCAATCATTTTTAACTGATCTTCAGTGAAATTTCTCTGATTCAAATCGCGAGAATAGAGTCACTGATTCTCAGTGAAATTTCACTGATTCAGTTTTAGAGAGTACATTTCTTCTAGCCGCTACACTGAAAACAGGTCGCTCTTAAACTTTTTTAAACACTTTAAATTCTTAAACATTTTAATCGTTTTCCTTTTGAGATCTAAAAGGATTCAGATTGTTTTTCCTGTGCAATTTCTTTCAACTGTGAACTGCAAGAAAAATTTTTCTCTTAATGTTACCATGACTGCAAAAAAAGACAAAACACATATATGTCCTTAACTATTAAAGAGAAAATTTATCGCTAAAATTTAAAGATCGTTATTACCAGTTCGAAATGAAAAAATATAATATTTGCATTACAGAAAAAGAAACTTCTGAAATAGAAATGGCATGTCCCCGCTGGCAAATTTTTCTATTTGTATTGTATATTTTCTTTATCTGTATAAATACCACGCTTCTTGGCGTTTTACACACAAACACAACACACTTGGAGTCCCACTGGGATTCTAAAGTGAGATAAATCAAGACGATGTTTGCAGTATATGCCATAAATTCACATATGGTTACATATTATACACTTTGTAGCGAAGAAAATGTTAATAAATTCCTCAAAAATTGAACCTTTTTTCCACAGTGAAATTTCAGAACAATAAAAGGATTTAATTTTATAAGTAGATTTACGCATTCGGAAAACATATTAGGCATATGTGATCAATTATTATTTGCCATCACAATGAACTCCATTTAAGATGATGATGAATTTATCGATTCATCATCACTCGCGAGTAAGAAGATCTATTGTGTGCGCTTATAGATAAAGTCATCTTTATTGTAGATGTACCTTTTTTCTCCCTCCCCCCCTCCCCACGTCTACATGAGAGATAAAAATTTTATTTATGCAACTACCTGTCAATAATCGATAATACACTGTCATCTGGAGAATAAATGAATGAAGTTTATAATCTGATCAAGAAGAATATACTCATATAGTGGATCAAAGAAAAAAAACTAACGAGAGGAAAAAAGAGGGGCAAAAATTGTAATAATATGATACCAAGTGTGTAAACATGCATTTTCTCTGCAATATCAGATCAATCAAGTTTTCTCGAGCAAAAAGAAAAGGATTTTTTTTGTACATCAACCGTCCAATCAGTTGCCTTACAGAAAGGATTGTTTTTAGTATAATCATCTTCTATGATGATCTTGATCATATTTTGTTTTGTCATTGATTAAATTTGACTTTTGATTCATTCCCCCTTTTTTCTAGTGCCAGGTTTCGCGGAACTATAATTCTCAGATTTGTTACTCAAAAAAAGAAAAAAAATAGTGTGTCCTGTCTTTGCGGTAATTTTTACGAAAATGTACTTTACTTTAATTTACTCCGAGAAAAAGTTTGTTACCCTTTGTAAATTGAAAAGTCGAAAAATTCGGCTCAAGTGAAATTTTCAATATTCCAGTCGAATTGTTCAAGTTTTCAATTATATAAATTTACAAAAATGGAAAAATCTGTAACGAAAGCAGAGCAACGATGGTTGTGAATGAAAACAGAATAGAAGTGTGAGCGTAGGCTACCCTTTAACTTGTTGCATAAAATCAATACCGTTCGGAACTCATGGTGGAGAGGCATTAGGGGCTGCTACCCTTATAGACCGTGTGGCCCAACGGATACGGCGTCGGACTTCGGATCCGAAGATTGCAGGTTCGAATCCTGTCACGGTCGATTCCTTTTTTTTTAATCGCAGAAAATCATCTTCGAAGCATATCTCATTTGAATTTTCTCCCACAAGGATTTTCACGGCTTAGTTACAAATTTCGCCGCAGCTATAAAGCTTTAGAAGACTGAAGTATAGTGAAATTTCAAAGCAAAAATCGTTTACCACCTTAAAATAAAAATCATTAAGAAAATTAGTCTATTTTTTAAACTTAAAACCGTGCTTTCAGTAATAACACTAGGTTTTAATGCTAAACTGCTAAAATAAATGCTAATTATGCTAAAATTAAAAAAATATAATGAGTGGACTAAAAAAACATTCTTTAAGTTTTAGAAACATTTACCAAATGTTATACAAGTGTTTATTTTATTACTGAACAATTCTCAAATTCTTTTTGGTTCTTTCTTTTTGTTTCTTGTGACTTTTTCTGAAAATAAGATGTTTTCTAAAGTAGCTTACTGATATCTAAGATGCTTATACGTTTTAGTAATAGTATCTTAAATTAAGATGCTTCCGATGAATTAAGATACTTCTTTTTGCAGTGAAGTGACTTGGCACTAACAAATTTTTTTTTCGAAAGGTTCATTTTTGCTAATTTTGTCACAGTAAGCACCGTATTTATTTATATAATAAATAAATATATATATATATATAATATAATTAATGAAACTTTAATAATATAAAGTTAATAGAGTTTCATGTCTAGAAATTCTAATAATTAAGTTACTAGAGTTTTAAGTCTAGAAATTCTAATAATTAAACTCTATCTAGAGTTTCATGCCTAGAAATTTTAGTAATTTAAAGTTACTAGAGCTTGAAACCTAGACATTTTAATAATTAAATTATTAGAGTTTCGAGTCCTAATAATTAAGTTACTATTAGAGTTACAAGTTTAGAAATTCTAATAATTAAGTTACTAGAGTTTTAAGTCTAGAAATTCTAATACAGTGAAACCTCGATTATCCGAACTAACCTAGGCAAGGCCTGATTCGGATAATCGAAAATTCGGATAATAGAGGTTTTAATGTTTTTCATAATTAAAGTAAAAAAATTGGACAGTTGAACTATATGTATTTAATTTAATAGATTTGTTAAACATATATAAGTTTATATATGTAAATATATATTAATTTATAATAATATATTAATAAAACATAGAATATATGATTTTTTAAAAACTTTTTTGGCATAAACTTCGTTACTTTGCTTTAAAAGATAGCATCTATTCGTTACTTAGCTGCTAATGTACGTAAAAAATGTCCGGAGAAAATATAAAAAATAAAATAAATAAAGAAAATAAATTCTAAAATTCGGATAGCCAAAAAAAAATTCGGATAAAATGATTTTCGGTTCGGATAATAGAGGTTTCGGATAACAGAGGTTCGGATAATCGAGGTTGCACTGTAATTAAACTCTATCTATAGAGTTTCAAGTCTAATTCCTCTAATCATAAAGTGTCTAGAGTTACAAGACTTGTAACTGTAATAAGAAAGTTACTAGGGTCTTAAAATTTAATTAGTTTTTGGTTCCTCTTCTTATTTTTGCAAGCATTCTGTATCAGAACAACACACTGTAAAAAGAGGCATCTTATTTTAAGATACTTTGGTAGTCACTTTTAAGTTGTTTCCAAAAAGTTATCAAAAGCATCTTAAAATGCATTAGTTTCTAAGACAGAAGATAAAAAAATAAGATGTTTTAATCGTTTTAAAAGTGATTATAATGTATTTTAAGATACTTGTTTTTGCAGTGTTTTTACAGTGCATACACTGAAAAAAAAATTTATTTGATTCAAATAACAGATTATTTTACTATTATCAAATAAATATTTACTTGAATCAAATAATTTTTATTTGAAGCAAATACTATTTAATTGATTCAAATAAAAATTATTTGATTCAAGTAAATATTTATTTGATAATAGTCAAATAATCGGTTATTTGAATCAAATAAATTTTTTTTTCAGTGTATATTTTAAAAAAACTAAAATGTATTGTAAAATAGTTGTAGTTTTTTTGCATTAGCATCGAAAATTGCCAATTGACAATTGAAATTAACATCGAGATAAGTGTTGAAATAAAATATCAGAAATCAGAAATAACAGAGAAAATGACAATCTATGTAAGTGGGAAGAAAATGTATTGTAGGTGTAAATTTGGAATTCGAAGTAATCGCAAACGGGGAATGTTGTCTAGAGGGTAAACATATACTGCACGTACACACGTGTCTTTGCATTCTAAATCACTGCCTTATCCACGTGCTGCGTCTTTATAGACTCCAAGTCTGAGAAGTATAGAGAGAAAGAGAAAAGGAAATCGAATTATCTTAACTACTATAACTAATGTCTTAACGAATGTTTCTTTTTCTTTCTTTTTCTTTTTTGGACGTTTATAAAAAAGAAGAAATCTTTCAGGAGAGTGGGATTCTGTATAATTTAAGGACAAAAGAATGTTCGTGAAGAGAGATGGAAAAAGCAAGTACGATAAATCAACGTGTGGGCGTTGCACCACTACACATGTAATAATCCTATGTTTCTGATTATTTACATACAGATTCGCGCGAGACCGCGTGGCGTTTGCAATTGATTTTACAACGGGACGTCGTTTCGAATAATGATTAATTACTTTTACAATATCTCGAAAAAAAGAAGCTTTGGAGCTTCTTTTTTAAATACTTCTGTGTTGTATTTTCATTCACTATTCGTATTCTTTTCTTTCTTTACTTTTCTTTATTTCTTAAATTCTTTATTTCATTTCCTCCTTACTTTCTTTATTTCTGTCTTTCCTTTCATTATTCCCAACTAATGGAGAAATATCCCAATCATTAATGATGATTAATCAATGATTTTTATCAAACAAAAAGAAGACGGCGATTGGAGGTGTGTTTTCATTCCGCACGAATATGCGATAATAAATGGTAACATCCTTCTGATTACTATGGTATTTACTGGTTTGAAAAGAAGTGTTGGAAGTGAAGAAAATGATTAATGACATTGTACCAGTTTAAATTATGGGCAAAGATATATGTGAGTAATTTTAGTTGTACATAATGACAATAACGCCTCCGAATATCTTCTTTTTAAACTCATTCTTTTTTCGAGGCGAAACTGGTAATTTTATATAAATTATGTTTTCCTTAAAATTATCCAGTGACCTGGCTAAGAAGACAGGCTACAATATATAATTGTAGAGCAAGGGCTGAGGGGAGAAAAAAATTACACTGAAAGGTACTTTACTACTGTTTGAATCGAGAGAATTCTTCTTGACTGAAGAAAAACATTTGATGTCTGTTTTATGAATGCGATCACTGGTATTTTACACCAACATGTATTCTCCTACGTGTTGTGGATGATGAGGAGTTTGGCTTTGCACACCTTTCGAGTATTATATATATATGCTGTGTATAAAAAGCAGTTGCAGGTACAAAGCAGCATAGTTTCAAGAGTCTTGTATTTAGTCTTTATGATTTTCTGCCGATTAGCAACAGTTGTTAATTTTTAATATGCGACAAAGGATGTTGAGCCGAAAAAGTTTTAACTTTTTCAGTACCAAGGAATCTGTTGTCTGTTTCTCAGACAAAGTTATGACTCTTCTTCCATAACATGCAATACATTTGCCATTCTTTGATTACCACAATTTCGACCAAAAGAATAAACAATCAATGGCCATTTTTAAAAGAAAAATTGAAAACCAGAAGACTGGTACAACAGATTCAAAACATGTTCTACTACAGAGAACTTTCAAAAATAAAGAAAAGAATAACAGAAACGAAAAGCGAACTTGAAATTTACGTTTCCTGACCGCAACACTCTAAAGAGGAAGAGAGAAAGAGGACAATGAAGGTGAAATACCTTTCTAGAGCGATAATATGGCAAAGTTCAGCTGCTAGAGTCGTGATTTTCTCTGTTTGGTTGTCTTGAAGATGGATCATCTGCTGGATACGGCACGAATTCGATTTTCCTGCTGTTCAACACTAACTTTTGCCCATAGGTCAACGGATCAGGATTATAATTGCTTATTAAATCTGATTAGTACTGGAATAACAACTAATTGCCCGCCTGCTCGAAAAAGTGGAGTACAATTTTTCAAAAGGACAAATAAAGCATCATTATAAACATCACGAAGTGAATTAAACAGAAAATCCTTTATCAAATATTCTTTTAGCGTCAGATTTCAGCAAAGTTTATAATTCACAAATTTTACCAGTAACGTTTAAAAGTTAACATTAGAACAGTAAAGTCTACTTAATAAATAGGCGCTCGCGTTGTAACCTTTCAAGTACTAATAAATAAAAACAAGTTGTTTATTCCACGAACATTTAGCTTCCTCAATATAATATACACCAATTTCTTAATTTTTTATTAAATAGTAATTATTTTAAAGTACAATTTTAACAATCTCAAGAAAATACAAAATTTTAACTTTTTTTGCAAAAATATAAATAGCGATTACTTTTATAAATTTTGATCAAATGTATACTTTATATACATCAATCGATTCCTTCTATGTCAGGAATGCAATTTTGACAAGAATTAACTAAAATGACAATGACAATGACAATGTACCTACAAAATTTCAGGAAAATCCATTCAAACGTGTTTGAGATAATTTGTACACAATATTTTGTAACATACACACATACATCTGGACATTTGCTCAGAACATCATATTCATGTATTCTATAGACAAAAATGAGTCCATACAACCTTCTTTTGAAAAATTGAAAATCATCACGAATGCAAAGCTTCCCCTCGAGGAGGAAGCAAAAAAATGATCTGATTCCTATCAATAACGTGTGTCTAATACAGGAAAGTGCTAAATTACCCTCATTCTCCTAATCGTGACTAATATAATTTTTTCAAACAAAAAGTAAATAGATATAAACAAAAACTGAATAAAATTTAATATTCAATAACAAAAATTAAGTTCGAAATTTCAAATTTTTACAAATTCAGATTTAGCAAACAAGTTATCTGATACTATAACTATAATGTAATAGGAAAAAATTAAAGAAACTAAAGCTTATTTTTTTCCTCACGTAAAATGTAATTGAAAATGTGTCCTTGGAAAGAAGGAACGAAGAATTAATCGATAAATCAGACGCGAGATGATGGAATATGATTAAAAGCTATTTTATCCCTGTCAATACATCAGAAATAATCAGAAGTTATGTGTTTTCTTTTTCTATTATAAAATATTTATAAATATCCGCATTTTAATAACAAAATCATTTTAAACGACAATCACGGCACAAGTAACGTGGGTCGAATATTAATGCGATGCTCATAATTTTACGATCTATCTCGCAGGCTGTAAAATAAGAGAAAAATAAAGGGTTGCTTATGGAATAGAAAGAGAGAGAGAAAGAGGGGTTTATTTATGTGTAAATTAGAAACCTTACCAAGAATCGACTGTTGAAAAAAATTGTGGAATTTTTTTTTGATTTATCGCGAGCGAAGAACGAAAGTTCTCAGCCTGTAGATTGAAAGATAATGGAGTGTGCAAAAAGCAAAAAAAAAATGAAAAGAAGTGCAAGAATGGTGTGAAAATGTCATCAAGGTGGTCGTAACGAACCGTTATATGCGATTTCTCCTGCGGTCTATGATTATAAACAATTAAATATGTAGGAAGGTGGTAATCGATTGCTTCCTATAACTGTTTCTGGATCGATTTCATTGTATAGGTATTTTTTTGTAATTATATATTTATTCAACTCGCTTGGAGCTGATAAATTTTTGTTTTTCCTTTGGCAGCGAAAGGTTTATTTTTGCTGATACTGTTACAGTAAGCAACGTATTTATTTATTATAACGGGGAAAATTGATAGTTATTTATAATTTACTTAATTTAAACTATTGCATCGTTAACCCGAAATTCAGTCATCATAATCCCAAAAACTCTAATTCACAAAAATACAATCTTAAACAAAATCTCATTAAAGGGGGGAACTGCTGAGAATTAAAATCGCGATGCATCGACCTCCAGATTCATTGGACTCAAGATACAAACTTTAACTGCTCCTTTGAAATCTCGAAACACCAGCGTCTCCAAAAACTTCCACAAATAGAACTCCAAACACAAAGGAAAACAATTAAATAATTACTCACAATTTATTAGTTAAAAAATATAAAAATAATTTATTAAATAAAAGGCAAGTTACTGGATTAAAATTTAAAGTTACAAAATATTAATTACAAAACTCTACTCTCAAACTCAACTCAAACTCAACTCAACCAAACTCAACCAGCTTGATTGATATCTAGGCGACGAGTGTTTCACAGATCCGCGGCTTTCCTGGAAACCTGCAGCGAATTTTGGGAAACTCCCTCCTTATCACACCTTATGATTTTTCCATGAATTCTTCCTTGTCCACTTTAAACGATACCTATTAGAAAGAAGGGAAAGGGTCGCTATGGGTCGCTATAAACCATGTGACATCTCCCTCTTATCAAACAGGCGAGAAATCGTTCATGGAAGGGGAACTAGGGAAGATAGACACAAGACACTGACCAACGAAATATACCAAAATTAGGCAAAAGGCGACGGAGCGATAGAAAAGACGGAGACAAAAGTTAATAACTATACCTTTGAACTACAAACGAAAATTCGCCTATACAAGTAACGATTTACTTCGTTACATTATATAACACATTTCTATTTAAATTTTTAATTAAAAGAATTTTTTAGATCTCAAAGATAGAACTCTCACTTAACAATCTAGGAGAATAATTACTACAGAATTTTACTATAATTATTCTGTGGCAAATAAAAAATGTAGAACAAATTTTTTTCATTGTTAATTTCAATAAATTATTAGAAAAATTTTTATTAACTTCATGCCAAAGTAATACGTGAAACAATTAATGAAACTTTACCAATAAAGTTACTAGAGTTCCAAGCCTCGAAAAAAAGCATAGATAAAAAATTTTCGTTAAAAAATACTGAAAATTGTAAGAGAAAATTAATTTTGATTGTTCAAATTTAAAAATTTTGATATTTTTCGAAAGCTCTACACCTCTAATCTTTTTCAAAACATGTGTGCCTTTAAGAATTTATGAGCTGAATGCAAAAATTATGTCAAATAACTCATTTCCTAGGTTAAAATTTTAACACAATCCTAAAATAATCTTTTTTTGTTTTAATTTAAATAAGTTTTCGAAATACATGAGAAAATTCTGGGTACAAAAATTTGGAAATTCAATTTGTTAATTAGAAACGTTAATACCCGTGTAGAAATTGCCTTAAGTAAATTCTATTTGTGATTTGGCCCTGATCAGGATATACGTTTATCACAGCCATTCTTCAGGCCCTGACCAGGGCCTGATCAGGACCTTATCAGGTTCCAGATTACTTCGAAAAAGACACATTCAATTATTTAAAATTCATTTTACGTCAGTTTCAACAAAAAGGAAACAGTTAGAGTGAAAATAAATAATAATTAATTAAAATGAATTCGAAGAAATGTTCCAAAATGTTCCAAATTCTGATGAAACTAAAAAAAATGTTTATTCTGAATCTGAAGGTATGGATATAATATTCTAATTGTAAACAATAAAAAAATATAAGTTGACATTTTGTTAAAATATTGTAATTGATAAAAATTATTTTTTTCCTTTTTCAAAAAAATTCAGTATTTTTTACAAAATTATTATTTGAAAATAAAAATGATGCAAATAATTTTCTTTTTTTTTACTAAAATTTGCATAATTTTCTATATTTCTTTAGAAAGAAAGAGAACAAAATCTGCATAATTTCGATTTGTCAATCATTTTAATTTTTTAACAAAATTTTAGTTTTTTATTGAAAAGAAATAAAACAATTTGTATATTAAAATTAACCTTCCATTTTCACATAAAATGATAGAAATAAATTTTACTGCAGATAAAATAAGCTAATTTATTATAAGTAGGTATACTTATAAAATACCAAATCAGGGTGTGATCAGGGCCTTATAAGGCCCTGATGTGGCCTTTTTTTAAAACACCACTTCAGGACCTGATCAGAAAAAGTGTTTCATTTCCAAATCAGGGCCCTATTTAACCTGATCAGGGCCGGATGACTACCACGTTTCAATTTCTACACGGGTAATTAAGTTACCAGATTATCAAGTCTGACATCTCTAATTAAAATGTTACTAGAGCTAGGTGACTTGGAACCCTAATAAAAAAGTTACTAGAGTTTTAAATCTAGAAACTTTAGTTAGTTAACTTACTAGAATTTCACGTCTAGAAATTCTAATAATTAAGTTACTGGAGTTTCATTTCTAGAAATTCTAATAATTAAATTACTAGAGTTTCAAGCCTGAAAAATAACATATAATTAATTAATATATATAAAAAATAATTCTCTAAAGAAATTTCAATTATTTTAATACAAACTCGTTACAACATTGGTTTCACTTTAAGATGAATGTCGTCTGCATTAATTAAATTATTTGTATTTCTCGCTTGTAGGATGTATCAGTGTCTCTCGACTATATACATACACACATGATTTTATCGCGACACTTCACTTTTCGCCGTTATCTGATTGAATAATATATAAAGTACAAGAGATGAAAATAATCAAAAGAAAAAAAATTCAATTATTACAGATATGTTGAATTTATAGATTTTCTCTTTCTGTTTGACACTATTTCTCTTTTTATCCTCTTCTTTTAAAATTATTTCGTGGAAGATTTAAAAATTTTTCTTTACACCTATATGTACAAACACATTCGTTTGAAAATTATAAAGGCATAATGGAATGGCAAGTTAAAAAATCTGAAAAGACTGTTATTGTGGAACAACCACTTTTACCAGACACTTTTACATTTTGCGGTTTTGTATTCTTAACGACATCACGACCTGCAAAATCACTCTGCACGTTTCAAGGTGATGTTGCGGTGAATTCTTAGGGTTTTTTCCTTTTTGCTTTACTTCTCTATTGTTTTCGTGTAATGAAAAGAATAGAGAGGGAGAGGGATTGCGTTTGTAATGTTTAGAGAATTATTGACACTCAATCAATGTTTTTAGCGTTTTTCATTTTATGTATACCTATAATTTTCTGCAATAATTTCGCTTTAATTAGTTTGCTATTCGAATTTATGGGATGCCAGAATCTCGTAAACATTTGCAAGTCCAGTTAACGATAAATTGATTTAGTGGAGTGTATAAACTGGATTTTGAAATATACTCTCTACATCACGATAATGATAATGATGATGATATGCAATCTTTAAGAAGATGTTTTCCTATTTATTTTAATTGTCAGTAGTGTTATTTTTAATAACAAGCAATAGCAGAAGTGTGACTTATTTTAAAATAATTATATATTTACATGTTTTTAATAAGAGGCAAACGTTAATTGTTCCGTTAGCAATTTGTCACTGCACTGAACTATTATAGTAAATTTTTGTATTGTTCAAATCTTTAATAAGAGAATTTAACATCTTACAGCTCTTCTCATTATAATTATTAGATAAAAAATAAAAAATAAAAAATAAAAGTCAGTAAAAATTAATATTTCTATAATAGACCATTGTCATTAGCAATACATTCTATCACGATTGAAAATTATCTTTCACTTTTGCAATATAACGAACAAATATTCCAACACTCTATAGGCTTGTTTTAGATCTCGTATCTGCATGTCTCCTTTAATCCCTCTACGAATAAATAGAGGTATCACGTTTAACCAGCGAGATTATATAAAACGCCGTTAGTTCACATGTAACCATTAAATACTCCTTTTGACTTTATATTGATGACCTTTCCAAAGAAATTGCCTTGCTCATGTTGACAGCACAATATAATGCTCCATCAAAATCTGAATTTCGATATTTTTTATCCCCCCTCCCATTTTTTAAATGCCTCGCCATCTTTTTGTTTTAATACTATGAAATTGCTCACTTTCTGTTTTACAAACATTTCCGATTCTTTATGTTGACACTTAATATAAAATATGGAAGATTCTTTTTTTATAACTCCTTCAATGTACAACGTTCGCGTGTTTGAAAACTATCAAAAGTTACGTATGTGAAACTAAATCAAGTTGTGGAGGCGAGTGAATGATTTCCGATCACTGTATAATAAATGATAAATTAGTCTCTTCGAATTAATGTTACATTTTATTTAATTAATTTGCTTGTATCTTTTTTCTTAGTTTATATTTTTTCTAAATATTGAAACTCCAGTAACTTTCTTACTAGGGTTTTAAGTCACGCAAATCTAGTAACTTTTCTAATAGAGATATTAGACATCAAAAGTATCAACCTAATTATTAAAATTTTTAGACATTAAACTTTAGTAACTTTTTAGATAGGCTTAAAACTCTAGGAACTTATCTAACTATGGATTTTCTAGATTTGAAACTCTAGTAACTTTTTTATTACGGTTTTAAGTCTCCTACCACTAGTAAAATTATGATTAAAGCTGTCAGACTTGATACTCTGGTAACATAATTATTAATGTTTATAGGCTTGAAACTGTAGTAACTTTTTTAATGGAACTATTAGACTTAAAACTTCGGTAACTTTATTATTGACATTTCTAGACAAGAAATTCTAGTAATCTTTTAAATGGAACTATTAAACTTAAAAATCTAGTAACTAAATTATTACAATTTCGAGACCCGAAACACTCTCAGAACTATTCGAATAGGATTATAAGAATTGAAATTCTGAAAACTTAATTATTAGAATTTCAAGATGTGAAACTCTAGTAACTTTATTATTAGAATTTCCCTGCTTGAAACTCTAGAAACTTACATAACTAGTTTTTATAGACATAAAACGTGAGTATTACGTTTTTTTTAATTTCTGGGTTTCAAAGACTAGTAACTTAATTATTAAAATTTCTGTCATTAAAACTCTAGTAAATTACCTATTAAAATATCTGAGCCTGAATTTTAATTATTAGACTTGAAGCTCTAGTAATTTAATTATTAAAGTTTTTAGACTTAAAACTCTAGTAGTTTTTCAATAGGGTTCCAAGTCTCGTATAGTTCTACTAACATTTTGATTAGAGCTGATGTCGGACTGGATACTCTAGTAACTTAATTATTATAGTTTACAGGCTTGAAACTTTAGTAACTTTTTAAAGGAGTTTTTAGACTTGAAACTATAGTATCTTAATTATTAAAATTTCTAGACAAAAATTCTAATAACCTTTTGGATAGAGCTTTTAGACTTAAAAGTAGTGATGCACGACGAGACTCTGTCTTTTCATAAAATAAAAGAGATGAAAATATCACATTCAATTGTTTTCATTGTTTTTCTCGCGAGATTCTCGGTTTTTCGAGACGAGACTCGCTCGAAGTGCATCACTACTTAAAAGCATCAATCGCTAGTAACTTAATTATTATAATTTCTAAGCTTAAAACTCTAGTAACTTAATGTTTCAAATGTCTAGATTTCAAACTCTATAGTAACTTAATTATTAAAACTTCTAGGCTTGAAACTCTAGTAGCTTTAAATTATTATAATTTTTAAATTTGAAACTCTAGTAACTTAATTATTAATGTTTTTACGTTTGAAACTCGAGTAATTTAATGATTAAAATTTGTAGGTTTTAAAACTTTGTCAAATTAATTATTAAAATTTTTTGGGACAGAAACTCTACTAACTTAATTATTAGAATGCTTCATTAGCTTAAATTTTTGCGCAAAAATTTCGTCTGAATGAAAACATAGGGGAAAAATATTGCTTGGCACTCATCGAACGGAAGTTCACAGCTCGACAGGTGCGACAAGTCTTTCGTTTGCAGGTGCTACAGAACAAGTCCTGAAGAGCGAAGCAAAGACAGCGTTAAGAAAATAAAACTTGTTTCGGATAATTATTAAATCTTCCATATCCGCCGATAGGGCAATTAGTCTTTTCTATTCAAAACAAATCGGAATTTTCCAAAAACGGTCATTTGTGCAATGTTGAAAAAACGGCTTTTAAATTTCTCATATTGAATTACAATTCCAAGAAGAAAAAATAAGGAATAAGAAAAAATAAAGAAAAGAAAAAAATAAAGAAGAAATGTATAAGGAAGGAGAAAAAATAAAAAAAAAAATCTGCTTTGACATACAAAACTCGTGATGCATAAATCAGAGAGAATAACTTATACAAATTTCCACTGATCAACTATATATACGCAACCGTCCTAGTGTGTTTAATAAACAAACTTTATTATATATAGAATTTAAAAATTATCTTCTCCATTCTTCTTCAATATTTGTTATACATTAAATTTCACATATCTCTATTTACATATTCTCGAGAAACGAAGAGATTTTTGAAATAAAATCATCTGCGTGGGAGTTGCATATATATGCGGTTTGGGGAGGTTTAGCATCTGGTCACGAATTTCTGAAACCAACATTGCTGCTACGGTTCGTGTCTCGACATTACTTATTATTTATAGTTTTGTTTATGATTTCGACAATGGCGAAGAGCAACTGCCTTATTTGCATTTTATTTCCTTAAGGATTTCTTCCTTTCCCGAAAGGTATGCGCATCTTTAAACTACTGTTGCGCAAAATCTCGAAAACTGTTTTATTCCGAATGTTTAAAAATAAATTTTTGTTTTACAAAATCTTTTTTTAAAGCAAATTGCTTTCTTTCATTAGAAATACTTATTATTATTAGAATTATTTGATTGACTTGAAGCTTTAAAAAATTTAGTATTAGGGTTTCTCGTCTTTCATGTCCTGTATTCATAAACTCTAGTGATTTTAATATTAGAATTATTTACCTTTATCGCTAAAAATTTTAATATTAAAGTTTTTAGTCATGAAACTCTAGCAATGTTTTAATTGCTAATTAGAGCTATTATAGATTTGAAATTCTAGTAATTTTTTTATTAGAGTTTCTACAATTATAACTCTCGTAACTTTATTATTAGAGTTCCTAAGTCTTGCAAGTCTTGAAAATTTTTAATTGAAAGTTATTAGCCTTGTCACTCATAGTAACTTTTTGAGTGGAACTAATGTATTTGAAATTCATGTAACTGAATTATTAGTAATTTTCCAACTTGAAACCTCTGGTAACTTAATTTTTAGAATTTCTAAATTTGAAACTCTAGTATTTTTTTTATTAGTGTTTCTAGACTTGAAACTTTAGTAACAGTTTATTAGAGATTTTAGTGTCCCGACATTACCGTCGGGAATTATCAGTACGGCTGCACGCGCACGGCACAAAATCATACCAATCTTTAAATCACGATTTGTTTGTAAATATAAATGTCAGAAAATTAACAAATATACCATTCGAAAGATTATTAAATTCTACCATTAATGATACATATAACTGCAAATTTTTATAATTTATACAAAGATTGCAGCAATCGACAAATTAGCCAAAAAAATTAAAAGAAATTTGAAACTTATATAGGTGTGATCATTTAAGTCTCATTTTTAATTTAAGACCAAAAATGTTTAAAAATCATAATCGGTTAGCGAGATATCATTATAAACTACCGAGCATTTTCAGCCGAAAACAGTCCGAATTCAACTAATTCAATATATTTGTCAAAAAACATGCTCGGACGTTTATAATGATATCTCACGAACCAAACAAGATTTTTGAGCTCTTTTGGTCTTAAATTCAAGATGAGACTTGAATGATCACACCTACACTACCGTCCGAAATTGTGCGAACGCTAACATCTCGAGCTATTAAAAAACACACCCGCACAGAAACAGTGATAACTCGGTTAAAAATGAAGCTAGATGCTTTTTTTAAATTGCATTGGAAAGCTTATTAAATTTCCAATGAAATCCTACTATGTTAAGTTGTATTGCATAAATAGGAAGCGAGATATCATGTTATAAAGACAAAAAAATAATTATATTTTTTTCGGAATTTCTTACTCTGACTTTGACTCCCGGCACAGTTTAGCAAAGTTTATGAAAAAAATTGTTACTTTTACAGACAATTCCTTGTAACCAAAGCTTTAAATAGAGACCAAGAATAGCAAAAAATATTTACGGGTTCCCGAGATATTACAAAAATAGTAGGACCGTGCAAAGCAGAATTTTCA
This sequence comes from Leptopilina myrica (nomen nudum), assembly GCA_032872475.1. NCBI lineage: Eukaryota > Metazoa > Arthropoda > Insecta > Hymenoptera > Figitidae > Leptopilina > Leptopilina myrica (nomen nudum). The sequence goes on from CM065467.1 coordinate 15,322,540, forward strand.
ATCATCGATTTCTCTAATTCGCCGTTGAGTCAATTACTTGTCTATGAAAAAAGTGTCGAAAATTAATTTTACCAAGTACATTCTTACTGGGATCCACTTTTTAAATATCGATATATAATAAATTAAATTAAAAAATGGATCTCAGTAAGAATGTACTTGGTAAAATTAATTTTCGATACTTTTTTCACAGACAAGTAATTGACTCAACGTCCAATTAGAGAAATCGATGATTGAAAATTCTGCTTTGCACGGTCCTACTATTTTTGTAATATCTCGGGAACCCGTAAATATTTTTTGCTATTCTTGGTCTCTATTTAAAGCTTTGGTTACAAGGAATTGTCTGTAAAAGTAACAATTTTTTTCATAAACTTTGCTAAACTGTGCCGGGAGTCAAAGTCAGAGTAAGAAATTCCGAAAAAAATATAATTATTTTTTTGTCTTTATAACATGATATCTCGCTTCCTATTTATGCAATACAACTTAACATAGTAGGATTTCATTGGAAATTTAATAAGCTTTCCAATGCAATTTAAAAAAAGCATCTAGCTTCATTTTTAACCGAGTTATCACTGTTTCTGTGCGGGTGTGTTTTTTAATAGCTCGAGATGTTAGCGTTCGCACAATTTCGGACGGTAGTGTACATATATAAGTTTCAACTTTTTTCTACAATTTTTTAAAAATGTGCAGGGGTTTAAAAAATTTCCAAAAAAGAAATTGATTTTTTAAATTTTTTTGTCAAATTTGTCGATTGATGCAATGTTTGTATAGATTATGAAAACTTTCAGTTATGTATCCTTAATCGTAGAATTTAATAATATTTTGAATGATATATTTGTTAACTTTCTGTCATTTGTATTTATAAAAAAATCGTGATTTAAAGATTACTATGTTTTTATGCCATGCGACGGTAGTGCATAAAGAAATAATAAACTTACTAGATGTTCAATTAAAATAACTTTAATTAAAAAATGACCAGATTTAGAAGAAACCTTATTAATAAAATTACTAGAATTTCGAGTCAGATAACTCAACTAATAGTTATAAATTTCACTATAATTTGTAATAAAGTGTTTCGTTACTTACTCTGCCTATTTTGTCTTGTGTGGGAAAAGCATTTGCAGTGTATAGAGAGTTGTTTGTTTGTCTCGTTTTTTGTCAAGTCTCTCGTATCATTCTTTCGCATCAGCGTTTGAGGAGCTGTGGTTTTCGTGAAATCAGAATTTGAATGATTTTGCGCATGATTAATTGTCAGCGACACACCAGGTCATGGCCGAATATACAGTCGCAACGCCAGTATGGGCCAACGTTAATTATAATCTATCTATCCCTAATCTCTTTCAGGTCCACAAGTCGGTGCAGAATATTATAAACTTTTATTAAAAAAAAAATTATTAAAAACAAATAATATTTGTATCCTGTAAACAGAATTTTCCATGACAATTAACTTTCTCCCTCTGTGGAGTTGGCGCGCGTTTTTAATAAAAAATTCGTTATGTATATTGCAAATTGAAAATACCAAATTTTTTTTTGAGCTTCAAGACGAGACTACTGAGTACACTTCCTATGAGTTTCATTGCAATTGGAGGGGTAGAACACGTAAATAATTAAAATTGTTTATAAAATTGTTATTAAAAACATGGAATTTTTAATTTTATAATCTTGCAAATATTTTCTTTTAAAAGAGTGAACAATTTTGTGTAATCAGTGTAAGTTTCATTAATTTATTATAAACGGCTTTTGAGTTATTAATTTTTTTATTAAATTTTGTATTATTTTGTTAATACAAAAACAATAATAAAAATTTAAAATTTCAAAAAACGGTTAAAAGTGTTTTTTTGTTTTGTTGTGAACTACCGATTTTCATAAAAGTTTTAACATTTTAGAAAATCAATAAAATTTTTTTAACACAGTTGAGCTGATTTGACCTTATATATTAATATTTGATTCATCAGTAATTTTGACCTCACAAATTATGATTATATTTTATCTGTAATGCAAAATTCAAGTTCAGCATAAAATAAAGAATCCTTGCATGTTACTTTGTAATAAGAGAATATAGGTACATTTTAAAGTGTGAGAAGAAATTTAGTTTTCAATAAACACTTGAGTTTGTAGTCATACTTAATAGGGTACTAAGTAGTATTTATACCATCTTACACATCTAGTTCAATAAAAATTTATAGTAGATTAAAAGTATTTTAGCCTTGGGTGATGATACATGGACTAGGTTAAGTAGAGTAGACACGAATACTCAAATGAGAAGAGCAAATAAACCATTGACTACTGCATATTCGATGCATGGGATATCTACATTTTCATACTCTCCTTCACTTCTTCAGCACACTCGGAGAGCTGTTCTTAGCTTCTTGAACATATATCCATTCCAAGGTACATATATACATGAAGTACTGTTTATATTTGCAGCCAAGCCGGGGGCTAGGTTTCGCAAGATGCAATTTGCATTTTAGATAGTGGGGATAGTTGACAGCTTGACATAAATAGGCAGGTTCTCAGAAAACCGATGTTGCAGCTCATAATCATAATAAAGATGGAGCCCCAATAATAATCTGAAAATTCGATTCATTCTTACCAATTGTGTACTTTCTTTTCTTTTTTAACAAAAAAAAACAAGAACCCAAATGTAACTCCGATATACAATCACGTTGCAATCAAAGAAAAAGACCGCAAACTGGTCTTCTGTGAAAGCGAGATGGCGAAGAATTTTTGTAATAGTCGGCAGGCACGTTATCAAACACTGAGCGCTAAAGAAATTGTAATTAAGATAAATATTGGAATTTGTTATTAATACCTTCCATGCTACGTGATTTAATGTTTAGCTATACTTAATGAACACTTAATTGAGCGGAAATTATTGTCAAGTTTTCGATCATCGAGGAAAATAAATCGAGAAAGTTTCTAGTGAAAAATGAGAAGAAAGTAAGTTATCAAAAGTTGAATATATTACAAAACATTATTATTTTATTATACTAATCGGAAAGTGTCATCAAATTCGATGGAACAAAAGTATTATGAATAAATTGTGGAAAAGAACTAGTATTTGATTTAAGATCTTTTCGAGAACTTTTACAACTTTTTGTCACTGTCACTTCCCTCGGTTAATTACCAGAGGGAAAAAAATGTTCAGTCAGCAAGTGCTTGGAGCATCGCAGGGACCCGCGAGTCCGTTTCTAGGATGGACATGGCTGTCCCTCGTATCTGTCAGGGACAGGTTTTACCAGTAATGCAACAACAAAACTTTTGCTGCATATAATACAACCACATTCGCACAATAAACAGGTGGTTGACTGCATTTACTGAAACATTGAAGACACTGTCAACTCTCTTTCATATTTACGAAGATCGATCACTCTCTCTCTCTCTCTCTCTCTCTCTCTCTCTCTCTCTCATTCCACTCACAAATTCAATAAAGTGATAATTTCGCATATCAAGACCATGGAGAGTGTTTATATTGCTTAACGCATCAGTGAATTCAACTAAGTGACAAGTCGGCTACTTCTTTCTGCTCCTCATTTATTATAAATGTCGTTCGATGAAAAGTAAACCATTATTTGCGGTTGAGATGATTCTTTTGATAAAATTTTTTCTTCTTGTAAATTAGAGATGGTGTTCAATTAATTTTCCCATATATCCAATTAAAATTAACTGTAGGGTGACGAAAAGAAATAAATGAATAATTCTATTCCATAAAGTTACTAGAGTTTCAATCTAGTTAAAAAAATTACTACAGTTACGAAACTTAATTACTTATTTAAATAAATAAATAAATAAATAACTTTTTTATAAAAAATAGAAGAGCTGTGCTCTTAATTTTCTTGTATCCAATTGAAATTAACTAAGCTGACATTAAAAAAATACTGACAAAAGTTACTAGAGTTTCTATTCAGTCAAAAAAATTACTAGAGTTTCAACGCAGATAAAAAAATTACTAGTCTTTCAACGCAGTTAAAACTCTAGTAACTATATTATTGGATTTTCAAGTCTACAAACTCTAAAGGGCCAGTCCCATGTGAGCGTGAAAACGGAAAACGGAAAACGTTTAGCCAATAGCAACTTCCGATTCAATGGAAATCATTCTAAAAGAAAATTCTTATTGGTTGAACGTTTTCCGTTTCCCGTTTCACGCTGACATGGGACGGTACCTTAACAATGTTACTGGAATTTCAAATCTAGTACCTCTAATAATTAGATTCGTTAAAAGTCATTCAATTCTAATAAAAAGTTACTAGAGTTTCAGGTTAGTTAAGTTACTAATGTTTTAAGCTTTGAAATTTTAATCATTAAGTTACTGGTTTCTGGCCCAGAAATTATAATCAATAATTTACTAGAGATAATGCCTAAAAATTCTAATAATTAAGTTAACCCTAGATTAACCCTAGGTTATCTTTCAAGTCTAAAAACTATAATAAATTTACTAGGGTTATAAGTCACCCCTAAAAAAGCGTTTCTAGAGTTACAAAATAAGGAAATATATTTTTAAAAACAAACTAGAATTACAATGCTAAGAACAAACTCAATTTTACATAGACTTTAAAGTCTAATAACTCTCGTAATTAATTTTCCAACAAGACTACAAACTAATAACACTCCATTTAAAAAAAGTCACTAGACTGACAAAACCACGAATAAATTTCCTAGTGTGGGAAGAATTAAGAACAAACAAAAGGCTGTTGGAATAATTTTTGAATATCTACTTTTTCATGCGTAGGAAACAATCCTAAAAAATGTGAGACAAGCATTAGGGCGTAAAATCAGAAATTATATTTAAAAACATTTTCGTGTAGCTTATAAATATTATAATATATGTACATGAATAAGCATGTAAAATGTTTTCAATTTTATTTTTATTTCTTTCCTCGCATTTTTTCCCCTATACACTATTATATTTTCTTAGGAGAAAAAAAATTCCCTTGTATCCGCACCTGAATACATGCATCAGGATAGAATAGTGTATGAGATAGCTGTGTGAGGTTCTCCTTCGAGTTGGGTGGGAGAACCACACCAGTCAAACTGGTATCATTGTTCCAAGCATATACAGCAAACACATTGATGTAACTTCGAAGTACAAAAATGACAGAAAGTACTTGTATGCGAATGTGTCATTTAAAGTCCCTTGAGCATAAAATAAAAATTCTACGGTTCACTATCATTAGGGTTAAAAAAATTCATCGTCACTTTAAGAAAAGTAAAAAGTACTATTTAAAAGTAGAAACGCTCATTCTCTCTTCGAATACGGCAAGAAATATTATCCACTTATATTCTCAAAATGTTTCCTTTCATTAAAATTTATTCTTCAATATGGTCAATTTGCGAAAAAGTACCTACTTTTTAGATTTACTTGTTTTAAAATAAGGGAAATGAGAATTTTTCTCTTTATAAATTTACTATATTTGTGGGGAAATTTTCTATTTGGCATAACACCATTTCCGATAGTTTGTTCGCATGGCGAATATAAATGACATTTATTGTGATTCGATGGTAAATGTGAGAAGCAATGACTATGAATTTTCAAGTGGATGATTAGCATATAACATATAGCTCATCACATATATTTACTTTATACTGACTAATATATAATTGACTAAAAATAATATTTTCTTATTCGTTCAAAATTAATTTGTAATAAAAATATAATTACCTGACGATAAATTTTCTACATGACTGATTATGAATTCACATTAATCAAACAATTTCTTTTTCTTTTTTAGTTGTTAAACATATGTTTTCATATGAATATACTTTCATAATTTTCTGTTATGAAACAATCAATTAAAAGTTAAGTACCTATTAGGAACAAGTAGAGCAATTACTATATACAGCTTGAAAGCTTATACACAGAGGTAGACTCGTTTATGATACTGGAGATTTATGATAGTTATTATTAGACAACAGAACCAGTTATCTAAACATAAAAGATGTTTTACTAGGCCTAACTCGATTTTAGAGAAATAAAAAATTAACAATGAATTTTTTTCTCAAACCTATTTTATTTATTTTTGAAAATTTTCGTTTATTTTAACACCAAATGTTTTAGTTCCAAAAGATCAATTTTGAAGGTACACGCTGAGTATGAGACCTCATTTCATCAGCGATTGTACGTACAATTATGAGGAAAGTTCGACAGTTTCTGACCTGCATTCCGACCGAGCAGCCCATATCAACAAGAAAAAAAATGTTGCCTTATATGTTGAGTCTGTCGTCATTCGAAAGGTGTTAATTACCTTCAGGTAGTGTCCGTTAATATGGCAAGCGACATGCATAATTACATTCATGATAAGATGGTGCTGAGTCGCTAGGAAATTTTCGTAATTTATCAGTTCAAGAGACAAGAATTAAAAAGAATTTACTACCGTGACAGGACTGAAAAGTCTTTATTAAAATAAATATTGTAACAGGAAATTTACCACGCAATATTTCTATTTTCGCTGGGCGAAGTACTGTCAACTTTCGAGAAATGTTTGGTGCTGTGTGGAATTTTGTTAGCACTTTGGTCATTTTCATTCGATTATATGCACGTGGACAGTCGTAGTTGACGTTAGTTACAATGTCATCTTCTTCTTCTTCTTCTTCTTCTTCTTCTTCTTTTTTTGTTTTTGTCGCTTCGAAAGCACATTACCAGAGGTTTCAAATTGAAAAGTTACTAGAGTTAAAAGGCAAATAACTGTAAGAAAAAAATTACTAGAGTTTGAAGTTAAATAATTCAAGTTATAGATTATAGTATTATCGAATTTCTAATGACAAGATCATTAAAGTTCTATGACAAAAATGTCTAACAATAAAGTTATAGAAACCCTAATACCTTGATAATAATATAATAATAATAATAATAATTAGTGTATTAAATCTACAAATTCTAATAAAAAGTTACTAGAGTTTCATAAAGAAAATCACTATCAAAAAAATTTACAACTGTCTACAAAGTTTGAGAACATAAAAAAAGAGAAAAACAAGAAACTCTATTAAATAATATCATACTGGAACAAAATGTTTTCTACTCTATAATTCCTAGTTTCTATAGGGTTTCAAGTTAAAAAATTCTATGAAAAAAAACTAACTAGAGTGTCAAGTTTAAAAACTCCAGGAAGCATAACTAGAAATGACCTTCCTCCCATTTCTGTCCTCTTTTATTTCATACCGTAGACAATTTCTTACCCAACGACTGTAAATTAACAATAGACAATAATTTACAGAACTTGGCTACTCTATCCGCTAGACGTTAAACACAGATAGGGAACATATAAAGCTGTAACAAACTTTTTAGAGTCCGTAATGGAACATTTACTCGAAGCTCACGTACCGCATTATTAACTTTAAATGGTCGTGAGAATACCATCTTTAGTCCTTGATATTCCCAACTTGAGATCATCTCATTCTTCAAATGTAGACTGAAGTGTGCAATTGACTAGAAATATTCATATTCTTCTTGATATGCTTCTTTAGTATATTCTTCTTACTATTCTTAATATTTTTCCTAATTTTCTTTTAATATTCTTTAAAAAGCATTCTTTATATTAAACCACTCATTTAATTTTGTTTTAAAATGCACTTTGATACGTGTTGATATTTTAACCCAATAAATCAAAAACAATTCCTTATTCAGAATTTTAATATTGTACTTAGTTCTGGAAATAATTTTATCAAAATTTTTGCATTTCGCCAAACTACAAATTAAGACTTCTTAGAGTTTTATTTTACTATTTGAGCCGTTATCCTGACGTGCATTCTTTGGAGACGCCTATGTTCTACACAAAAGCTATTCCAAGCCTTCATAATTACAGGCTGTGGCACGAGTCAGGTATAACTGTTACACATATGTATGTATGTATGTATGTATACGCACAAATACACATGCATATGTGCCTAGAGAGAAATAACTGTAGGACCCACGTCTTAAGAACCGCCACGTATCTGACATTTCAAAAAGTACAAAAAGAAAAGAAGAATATTTGCCCAAATCCAATGCAGATAAATTGTCCTCAACTTTTTGGTTTATGGAGCCAAAAAGAAACAAATTCAACAATCGTTCAAAATCTTTCGGAACGGAATTATAATAAAAAATTACAAGTTTTTTTTATCTATATAGGAAGGACCTAAATGCTGATCCTCCCAAAGGAATAAACTGAATGGCTCCTGCATAAATTGAAGTGTACGCGCCTATATAGACGCTTGGGGAAAAAAAGGGACCTCGTCATAAATTTTACGGTTATAAATGTCGTTCGGAAGTTTCTCTGCGCGTTATATAGGTATGGGCACATGAATGTGATAAGAGTATGTGTATTCAACTCTTTCGTATTTTTATGATTCTCCATTGCAACGCGTTGCGTTGTGCATTTTGCGTTATTGCCGTTTCTTCCCTCTTTCGACCCCTTTGCGCTTTGGAATTATGCAGAGCTAAAAGACAAAGCGGTACCCTCTCTGCAACAAGCGTCGGTCTTTTCGCAAATTATGTACAGCCTCCGACGTCCATAGAAATATCAACGACAATATACTGCTCTCTCTCTCTCTCTCTCTCTCTCTCTCTGAAAGCGTTGCCACTGAAAGTCCACACGTTCATCTTTCAAACAATGTAATTCCAGGTACAGTTTGTATCATTCGTATAGAGGGTGAAAAGAAATTCTTTCATGAAATATCGTTTGCCATCAATGCATTTACGTTTACTTTAAGATAACTGCGTTTGAAAATAATTAACTTCAAGCGACTTGGAACTATTGTTGCTTTTTGAGAATTATCCAGACAAGGAATATTACAAACTGCAAGTGTAGGATGTTATGAATCTTCATGTTAGTATCACAGCATTTCAAACTATATGCCACTAATATGGTTAATAATGTTATTCATAAATCTAGTTCGAAATTTAATTACTGCAACAAAGTTTCAGAAATAGAGGAAAAATGGTATCATATTTGCGATATTACTGCTATTTTAGGTGCTGTAAGTTCAGAAATTTGAAGTACAACCAACTAGAGTGACAAAACTAATCTTAGAGCACCTGAACCATCAGCAAAATCACAAATCTCTTTCAAACTTTTACTACTTTAAAAAAACGTAAAAAATAGTAGCAACAATAGAAGAGTATAGACAATATTTTTAATATTTTAGGTACATGGAGTACAAGTAACTAAAGTGACGAGACTAGTCCTAGAGTATCTGAACCACCAGATGTTGCTAACTCTGCTTTAATATTTTGTAGTATAATAAAGTACCTTGAAAAACTACATTAAAGCAAACTTATGTAGCAAATATACGGAAATAGTGTCAAAATTGATACAAGTTTTAATTCAGTATAAGAAAGACAAGCTTAATAAAAAAATAGCTAGAGTGACACGAGTCTAGAGTCACATGATACCCTTTCATTAAAGAAGTGAAGTGAAAATGAGTAAAAGAACAGCTAACAGTGTAATGAGTATTACTGACATTAATCCAACAGCATCCTTAACTCGACACTGCACTTATTTATGAAGCCCCCTATAAGAATGAAACGTTTCTACTCCAAATGGAGTCAGTGGCAACTTATATATATAAATTGCTCCTGATTTATTAGCGAAGGCCATAGCAGGTGTTATGCCTTGTAACATATATGACAGTCCTTCCAGATTAGGAGATGACACCTATCAAGAGATCGAGGGCGAGGAAAGAACTACAACGATGAGATGAGCTCTGCTAATTTAAGTTTGCAGACCAACGATCCTGGTGACCTTAAATAAAAGTGTGTTTATATATATAGTATACCTCCCTCTGGTTAAATGTAGCCAAACGTGTTTTTACTGCTCTGCAACGTACCCAAGAGAGAAAGAGAGAGCCCACAAAAGAAGATTGGCTGTCGGTCACTGGCGGGAATGGTTGCATTGTACGCTCAATGTCGATGTTGATACTAAAGTCCTTTAGGCGAGATTCTCCTCGGAGATAATAGAAGATGAGCCTGATTGCTCTTTGGGATCCTTCCCCTCATTGTTCACGATTTAAACAATATTCACCAGTACTTTGAACAAGTATCACGACTTCATTGCAGGAACATCATTGATGTTATATACTATATATAAAAGGTGCAGATTTAAAGATGCTGCAGAAATAAGTTTTGATTTCATTGCTGATACTAAAGAGGGTATCGAGATACATCTTCAGATATTGTTCCTTCGTATAATCGAGATTTATCGATGGCACTCTGTGTATGAATATCTAACTGTTTCCGTCTACTTCTCTCTATTATACTTACCTTCAAGATTTTTTAAAAACTTTCCAAAAAAACTACATTCGAAAATTACCGACTTGCAAATAAATTGTTAAGGGGAAAATTAAAAGAAAAATTTTCTTACAACTGGTTGAATTGGTTTTATTTGTCGCGATTATCACCGCGTTTCCAGAGCGCACCATAAGCAATAAATATGCGCCAAATTGTAGAGCAAGTAATGTCTTCCGCTAGGTCAAATTGCTAACATCTGTAATTATACTGAGCAATTATATGGTTGCCGTTCATTATTCACGGTACCAATAATATACTGCTGCGCATCCTGACAAGTAGAACCACTCCCACACTGTATATGACTTATCGATCAATTTTGGTGACTACGAATATTTTTTTTTAATTTACTCAACTCGATGAATAAACACCTTAGCGCTGATTTAATCTTCGAAGAAACAAACAGTACTCAGGTTCAAGAAAGAAAATATTACATAAACGTCAAAAAGGCTTCGAACTTTACAGGAAATGTTACTAGAGTTTCGACTCTAATAAAAAAATTAAGGGGCATAGAATACTAGGAACTGTAATAATTAAGTTACTAGCAGTTTCATGTCTAAAAGAATAAAGGGCCAGTCCCATGTGAGCGTGAAAGCGGAAAACGGAAAACGTTTAGCCAATAACAACTTCCGATTCAATGGAAATCATTCTAAAAGAAAATTCTTATTGGTTGAACGTTTTCCGTTTCCTGTTTCACGCTGACATGGGACGGCACCTTAAAAACTCTAATAAAAAAGTTACTAGATTAATGAGTTTAATTAAAAAGTTACTCTATTCAAAATTTTACCAGAGATACCAGACTTGTAACCCTAATAATAAAGTTACTAGAGTTTCCAGTCTAGAAACTCCTAATAATTAAGTTACTAGAAATACATGCTAATAACTCTAATTAAAAAGTTAGGGGAGAGTGGGGCAAAAATGGGGGACCTTTTTGTAATTAGCTGTTTACAGAGAAACAAACGAATAAATCGATGTAGCTAAGCATCAGAAATCTTCTATCTATCTTAAATATAAGTACCACAAAAACCAATTAACCATGACAATTATGACGATGGAAAAATTTTACGGTTTACCAAAAATTCATATCGAGAATACTCCACTTCGACCTATTGTTTCACTTGTAAACAGTTCAACGCATTTTTTAGCAAAAACTATATGACGAATTAAAAACTGCAATTCCGATTCAAAAATTTCACATTAATAACAGCTTTGAATTGAAAGAAAAATTAAAAAATATCTCGTAACCTGACAATTTTGTACTAGAGTTTCGCTTGATGTTAGTTCACTTTTTACTAATGTCTCATGTGATTTAGTCCTTCAAAGCTTGGATAGGAGAATTAGAAATATACAACAGTCTTATAAGACACCCTTTGTCGATTTTATTGAGTGTGTCAAGTTTCTTTTCAATAATACTATATTTGCTTTTAATGAGAAAATCGCACAACAAATTTACGTACCCTATCTATGGGCTCTCTGATATCGCCGTTATTTGCAGATATTGTTAGGGATGATCTTGAAAGTGATAGTATAAGAATTTTAAAAAATAAATTTAATTGTATTGCTGCATTTTACTTCAGATATGTGGACGATATTTTATTAAACGTCCAAAAAAATCATGTAGATTTAGTATTAAATATTTTTAATTCTTATAATGAACACTTAAAAGTTACACTTATATGAATTGGAGGTTGATAGACGTAGATTAATTTTTTCTTCATGACATTAATAACAAACAATAACAATCTCATTACTAATTGGTTCCAAAAAAGAACATCCTCCAATAGATTTATTAATTATCTTTCTGGTCATCCAATTCAACAAAAAAGAAAAATTATTTTTAATTTAGTAGATACAGTCCTGCGACCTACATTGGTGAATCAAAGCAGAGTTTGGTAAAGAGAATCAAAGAAGGAAACCGAATGAATAATTATATTTCTTTTGTTTTGATTTGAGTTCATTTTTATTTGTAAAAATTAATTTCTAACTTTCATTGTTTAAATAAAGTGGCCTGATGATGGTGTCAAACTAAGACACCGAAAAGCTGCACAATTAGTACAAGTGTTTCATTTACTATACTCTTCCGATAACACAGGCACACAAAAACATAAGAGTCAAAACCCAGAGGTCACACCACCCCCCTATCCCCACGTATTTCAACGGAAGAAAATAAACGATTATTATTACGTAACCAAAAAAAGTGGAGTTTTTTCAAAAATCGAAAATACAATTTTATTTCTTTAATATTAACAAAGTATTGAATAAATTTTCTTCATTAATTCTTTTAGTTGAAAGTGTGTCTTTTTATGGACAATTTAAAACATACTTTTACCAAAAAAATGTTATGCAGTTACTAAGAAAAAAAAACTAAAAAATTTTATTATTATATGGGTAGTTCTACAAAAGATTGGATATATGGTGTTGAAAGTTGTTTTTTACATTAATTTTGAAAAAAATTAAATCATTTTTAATGGAAGTTATACACTGAGAAAACATTATACTTAACTTAAATAGAAAAATAATTTTAAATGATTTTGTTTAATTGAAATTAGTTTGTCAGTTTAATCAAAATATATAGAAAGTATCTACTACTTTGGTTCAAAAATATTATATGTTTGAATAATTATATTTAATTTAAACATATTTTCTGTTTTGATTTAAACAAAAAATATGTATAAAATTTTTTTGTTTGATTCAAACTAAAAAGTGAATTATAGATAATTTAAAATCAATCACAACTTATGTTTGATTTAAATATATTTTTTCTTTAAATAATCCAAAAATATGTTTAAATTAAACTTAAATTTGTTTGACTGTATAGCAAAGATATTTTAAGTTTGATTTAAACAAAATTGGTTTGAATCAAATATATCATTTTCTCAGTGTAGTGCTTAATGGTTTCTATTATACCACAAAACTTTACCCGGTTTCAAAAAATATTTTTTGCAAAAAATAAGCATTTAAGACCTAAATTCTCAGTTTCCTGGCATATCTAATTGTGAAAATGAAAGTTTATAAATTATATAATTTATTATTTTTAAGCGTTTAAATACAAAGATTATCCTGGGTTAGAATGGGTGAAATGACCCTGTCTCTGAATTTTTAAATTAACCTCGTTAATGGGTATTTTAGGGTACAAAAATAAGGTAAATAGGGTCCATATGGGAAAAAACCAGCCTGCACCCCTGGGGGTTAAAAAAATGCATTTTTTTGAAATTTATTTTTTTCTGGTTTACGAATTGATGGAAAATACTGCAAAAATTCATGAAGCTAGTATCTGAGATGTACTTTGAACCAATTTTTTTGGACGACCTACACTCTATTTTTCTTATTTAAAAAAATTCCAAAAGATTAAAAATAATTTTTTTTCTAACTAACTCAAAAAGGACAAATTCAGAATGATTATTTATCAAAAAATAAAAGTATCCAAAAATCGATACACGGAAAAACTTTTTTCAAGAGTCATTACTAAATTTATTCAAGAACTCAGGATATAAGAAAAATTTAGAACTTCTTTTAGAAAAGTTAAATATTCATTAAAGAATTTTCAGGAGTTTTTCTAATGGCTTGGAAATAATTGTTCTTGACGCTGCGACTGAGTTCTTCAGTCACTGCGCCCTGAAAAAGTCTCGAACTATTTAAGAAAGAAGACGAAGCGTAACCAATAGGTATACAGCGCCACTTGGCTTTAAACGCTTTAAAACGATCTAAAACTAAAGTATCGTAACGCGTCCCTGCAGCCGAGTGGCATAAGGCGGAGCGATCTTGAGTCTCGAGGTTTCAAGTTCGACTACTCAGGCGGGCAAATTTTTTTCGCTAATTTTAAAGTTTTCTATTCTTAAACCAGTTCAGGACTTTTTCAAAAAAATGCAATAAGTAGTCCAGAAATGTACTACAGTTATCCCCGAACAGCTTAAAATAATGTTTCAATCTATGGTTTTGTAGCATTTCTTGTTTTATTTCCATATCCTGAGTTCTTGAATAAGTTTAGTAATGACTCTTGAAAAAAGTTTTTCCGTGTATGACTGTTTCTATAAGCAGAGGAGAACTAAATAAAGTCTCTATACATAATATACGTTGTTACGATATTTACGAACATTATTGTTTATAATATAATTATTAATTGTTTAGATACTGTTTCACTTTTCTCGAAAGTAAAATATTTGAATTATCTTAAAAGACTTGTTATTTAGGGGTTTTTAGGTGATTGATTACAAATTTGATGATAGTTTTTTAGAATTTAAAATCGCAGATAAAATATGGTGGACGAAATATTTTTAAAAAAATTGAAATGGTGTACATTTTGATATAAATTATTTATTTCCAGTCCGTATAGTCTATAATGTAAATACTTCAAAATAATAATTGTTTTGGTACAATTAACTAATATTTGTTAATTTAATAAAGAAAATGTAAAAAACTTACTACAGTTTTAAACGTAGAAACTTTAATAATAATTAAGTTATCAAAGTATCAAGCCTGACAGCTTTATTCATAATGTTACTAGAGCTAGGAGACTTGAAACACTAATAAAAAAATACTAGGGTTTCAAATCTATAAACTCTAGTTAGTTAAGTTGCTAAAGTTTTAAGACTAATAGTTTTATTCGACAAATTACTAAAGTTACGAGGCTTAGAACTAAAATACTAAAGTTACTAGAGTTTTAAGTCCAGAAACTCTTATATTTTAATTACTGGTTATAATTCAAGAATAAGTAATAAAAAAGTTATACTAGCATTACAAGTCTAATAACTGTAATTAAAAAATAACTAAAGCTACATGACTTAAATATCTAATAAAATGTTACTAGAGATACAAAATTTTAATACCTAATAAAAAGTTACTAGAGTTACAGGACTTCGATAGCGAATAAAAAAGGTACTAATTTTACAAGGCTAGTAGATTTAATTAAAAAGTTACTAGAGTTGCAAGACTGGGATAAATATTTTTTAAAAAATCAATACAGTATTAAACTATAAATAAAAAATTCATCGAACAAGACCAATTAGGAAATTAGTCACGACAGTACACTTTCTCACCTACAATATAAGAATGCAAAAAAAACTTTTATGAAATTCAATCCATGTCATTAAAATTTCTCCTGTGTCAATAAACGCGTAAATAGAATTTCAATTTATAAATAGAATGCTCGAATATACAAATAGTTTAGTAAGACACAATCTCTTTAATTTTACACATCATTTGTTTTAATTAGCAGCTATTTATACCGTGACGTTCGATTCATTAACTTCTAGTATTCCCGTAAATACTGAATTCACATAAACTTACATGTCGTACATGTAGTCCACATGGCACTAATTAAGATATTCCAGAAGCCCCTCAGGAAAATTTATTAATGAAACAAAATTCTATATGTGCTGTTGGAAAATGCACCTTTTATTCATTCGCTATCAGATATGACTAGAAATCAGGTTTTCGATTAATACCTCTCTTGTATATAAATATATCACTTTAAAATAAGAGGGATAGAGAGAGAGAGAGAGAGAGAAAACAAGTTTGCTTTTTCATCATCAAAAAGTAGATTTTGATATATTAAATTTTTTTTTGTCTTTATTTTACTGCTGTAGAGTTTTGTTTCTTTTTCCAAAGGAGAGAAAAAGGTTGAATTTAATGCTAAAGGAAGAAAATTCTTGACGCGATGAATACTCCTAATACATCAACTAGATGTTAATTATTGCTTCGAGCAAAAGAGGGATATTAACAATTCAATGTCTCGGTACCGTCTTTATACGATATATATTATTGCTGCGCGATTTTAACGAATATAGTTTTTCATTGTAAAAATGAAGTTTACAAAGAATTACTTACATTGTCAGTTTGATTAATGTCCACGCCGTGAAGAATAAGTGTATCGCAAGACTCCACTTGACCAGCTGCTGCGGCCAATAACAGTGGACTGCGACCGTGCTTTAAAAAAAATAAATTCTACTTTTCGAACGAGTTTTTTCAAAAATTAATACTAACATAATTATATATAATTGGAAATTATAAAAAAATTACAAATTACAAATTACAAAATATATAATTTATAATTTAAGAGAGAATTTCCCCAAAATGCGCATGCGTGGTTTTTATTTGCTCATGCGCAGTAGAAAAATACCTGAATTGCACATGCGTGGTTCATATTTGTCCATGCGCAGTATGATTTTTAGTAAAAATTCGTTAAAATTGGTAATTAATAGCTTTTGCCGATGGTGAATAAATGGTAATTCAAACCCACGTTCAATAGCGCGTGAAATAAGAGTTCACGGAACATTAAGTTTTTGTTGTTTTCGGAAGATTATTATGAGTGTACGACAGGTTGTTACTGGGGATTACCTTTTCTAATAACATGTGCGAATTGAACGAGCAAAACTCACCTCATCCGGAAGGGGTTTGACGCCATCATCGAGAAGGCGAGCGAGACGCGTGGCGTCACCACGAGCAGACGCCTCGCGCACCTTTTCTGCCATTCCGGTCAAGCATCTGCGGACAGAAAAAAAATACTCAACTTATTTTACAACTCATTTCAAAAGAATGAGAAAATATTTTATAAAATTACAAAAAAATTCAAACAAAATAATAAGAGAAATTATAAACAAAAAGAAAGAAAAAAGGCAATTACAAACAGATAAACCTAATCTCTCGATGAATAAAAATTTGCTAAAAAGTGAAATTCCTTTCGTAACAATTTCCAACAGTTTCTCATTCTATAATTAGTATTACAAGCGCGCGCAATTTTTTTTCTTCTCCACAAACATTGAATCAACATTCCAGGCATGAAGCACAACGCAACATGGGAATTCATATACATGAGAAAAAGAATTTGAAAAGTGAATTCGTCTTTTGTCAAATTAACATTACACCAAATCGTATTCACAAGACGAAAACCCATCTTCATTAAAGAAGAGCAAAAGAACATGGAGCTGTAAAGGTACAATGATACATGACTCTATTGTTCGATGAGACAATGGTCTCACTTTTGTGCGTTGAAGAAATAGTAACTTAAGTGCGATGAATTCTACCTTTTTTGTCTATAAACAATAATATGCCGCATATTAATTACAGGGAAAAATTTTTCAAATACTCTCTCAACAAACTAATTTTGTATATGTAAGTGAGATTTTGTTTTCTTTTATAAGAAGAAAGTCGAAAAAACATCAATAAATGCAAATACATTTTAAAGCTATATATTTGTATTTATAAATAGTAACTGCAAATTTGTGCAAATAACATGAATGATTTCTTTCTTTTTTCAATGCTGTCTACACTTTACTCGTTAAGTACTGTGCACATAGAGACTATTACAGAGGAAGCGCTAATTGCTGAGAACTTACATCGTGTAGGCACGAGAGATTCCTCCCTCGGCGTGTCCGTACATATCCAATAGCACGTCTGCTCTTCTAAGAGGCATGTTTGATATTCTTGAATATTTCAGCTATTTAATAGATATTGTATTTTTTTGGTATTTTAACAATTCCATGGTAAGTGATCATAGAAATTTCCTTCTAGTATGGGATTTAGATGAAACTGTGCTTGTTGTTCTCTTGGATACCACAAAAAAATAATTAAACTTTTTGAAAAAATATTCATAAACATAGGAGACATACAACATTGAAATTTTTTATCTTTTTTTCTTTTAAACCCCATAACTGTTTTTTGGCAAAAAAAAGTTATTTAGGTTAATTATTTTTTTAATTTAAATTGTCAATAAAAAGGCACACTTTCAACTAAAAAAATTTCGGAAGAAAATTTATTCGATACTTTGTTAATATTAAAGAAATAAAATTTTATTTTCGATTTTTGCAAAAACTCCACTTTTATTTTGGTTCATTTTTTTGTGGTGCTAGTACATACATACCTCTAAATACTGCGTGAGTTTAAAAATGGAATCTGCATAACTTGCCGAGAAATAACTAATAATATTCAATGCTGCGAGGGTCAAAATTCTAGTTTTACATGAAACAAACGAACTGTACTAGCTAGATTTTGAAGTCGAGTCATATTTGTAACCATCATATTCGCATTGTATAAAATTAGACTTTTGACCACAAAAAAATTAACCAAAATAAAGGTGGAGTTTTTTCAAAAATGGAAAGTAAAATTTTGTTCCTTTAATCTAACAAAATACAGTGCCGCCCAACAGGATTTGCCCAATCTATCACAGTTAAAGGTGTTACAAAAAGTTTTATATTTTTATTTATATAGTAAAGATATTGAGGTTTTCCTGCGGTCTCATTTTAAAGCTTACATTCTCTATACTTTAGGGCAGCACACGAGAAGAGAACAGTCTCGGGATCGTCTAGATTTTCAGAATCCGCAGACCGTCTCGGATTTTCAACGAAACTCTTGTACATACTAAAAATTAAATTAATATAGAATTTTGCGAATTTTACTAAATCAGAAAGGTATTATATAATGACTCATCTTTAATATCTATGTAATCAAATTTTTAAACAAATATGAGGTTATTTATTATATTTTAAATAATGTAAAAAGACAAGATTTTGTTAGCATAGTTTTGAGCTTCTTGAAGTTGGCATCGATTTTCAGCATCGAAAACTATTTTTTTTAATTTTTAGTGATAATAAAGATAAAATTTTCAAAAATTTCGCTTTTCCCATTCATCTATAGGAATTAAAAACTTTTTAAAAGTGCCTTTTTAACCTTAAATCTTGGGAAAAATTAAATGATCTGAATTTAAAATAGCAAAAAATACTACTTACTAATTAAATTCGTAGTTTTCTGCTAGCGAATAGTAGTTTTTTACTGAACAATAGTCAATACTATTACTACTTAAAATTAGTAAACGAATCTGTACTATTTCATTAGTAGGAAACTACTAATCCAGATTTAGAGAGTAGGCACCTGAATCATAAATCAATTCGATTCTTTGGTTTTTATTGTATATTTATAACAAAGAATATTGAAAATGGAACATTTTTAATTTAAACTTTAAACATTTTCATGCAATTTTCAAATTTTAAAAAGTTGTAGCGAAATGCACAATCCATTTCCTTAAAAAATTTGTTCTCCAGTTATTTTTTTTAATAAAAGGTTATCATTGGTACTTATTAATATATAAATTACAAGAAATTAAACTTGACAGGATTATTTTATTAATATTTTAAATATAATTGGTTTTTATTAATAAAATAAGCAAAGTGATCCATTACGCCCCGGAGGTGTTTGTCAATTGTTCTTTGAGAACAAATGTTTAAAGCTCAAAACCTGATATACGAAAATTTGTTGCAAGTAATTTTGAAAAAGATATAACAAAAAATCAAAAATTTACTTTCAAGCGTCAAATTACTTTTTCTACCATATTTTAAACAATAATAAATAAATAACAATGAAACTTGGCATAAACTTACAGTGTACCAATTACATTATTTTGATCAAAACCCAAAATTAATCTGATTAACCACTTTTGAATAAATTCAAGTGATCCATTACGCCCCGGTCTCCCCTATTTTATACATGTTTATGTTTAGTAAATAATTCCTCTATCAAATATGAATTATTTTCTTCTTTACAAATAATTCTCGAGACTACTTTAACAATATTGAAATAATAATTAATAAAAAGTAATTTAAAAACAGCCCTTTTTTAAATAATAAGTATTTTCAAAACGGTTCATTTTTAGAAAAGTTCAAGATAAAAAATGTGCATTTCTTCATTTAGATTTAAGAAAAAAATATAAAAAATTTTTTTGAACAAATTTTTTTTATCATATTTTACCTTATACATATTTTTAAAAAAAGTTTGTTTAACAACATTTTTAATATTTTTTTCTTAAATGTACATAAGGAAATGAACATTTTTTTATTAACTTTTTTCCAAAAAAATAAACAGTTTTCAAAATACTAATTATTTAAAAAAAGGGCTGTTTTTTTAGACAAATAATAATAACTTTCTGAAAAAATATTGCACGACAAATTTTAAAAAATCATTTTAAAGGTGATAAAACATAAGCTTTGAAATGCGTCATATAAAATTAATTTGCGATGACTTGTTAAAAACTACATTTGTTTGAAATCGGTAAAAAAATTGAAATTTTTGTTTTTTCTAAACAGTAATTAAACGGTAAAAAAATTTCTTTTTTAATTTATTATTTCAATATTGTTAAACTAAAGGATGTAAACTTGAAAATGAGACCTTGAAAACCTCGATATCTTTACTAGAAATCTAAATATAAAACTTTTTGTAACACCTTTAACTGTGATAGAGTGGGCAAATCCTGTTGGACGGCATTGTATAGAATAAATTTTCTTCTGAAATTTTTTTAGTTCAAAATGCGCCTTCTTATTGACAATTTAAAAAATAATTAATCTTAACGTCTATTATCAAAAAAAAGTTTTGCGGTTTTAAAGAAAAAAGCTAAAAAATTTCCATTTAGTATATCTCCTCTGTTTATGAATATTTTTCCCAAAAAATTCCACTATATTTTTGTGATATCCGCAAGAGATCAAAAAGCACAGTTACATTCAAATCCCATATTAGAAGGAAATTTCTATGATCACTTACTATGGAAATCTGAATTAATCTTTAGTATTTATTTAATAATGGAATTAGTAGTTTTCTACTAACAATTAGAAAAAAACTACTAAAGATTAGTAAAAACTTTTATTAATTCATTTGGTAAACGAATCCGCACTATTTCATTTGCAGAAAACTACTAATTCAGTTTTAGAGATTACTGGCGATCATTATAGATATACTCTTTAAATTTGAATTAGTAGAAAGTTACTAATGATATGGTGTAAAGTCGTCCACTAAATGATTTAGTAATGATTCTACTAACAAATAGTAAAATTTTACTAATTTTTAGTAGAGCTTTACTAATTGATTAGTAGAATTCTACTCACAATTAGTAGAACTGTTTTATCAATAGTCTATAAAACAGTTTCCCTAATTCATTTAGTGAAAAAGTGACTTTTAATTAGTAGATTTCTACTAAAACATTAGTAGAATTTTACTAAAAATTAGTAATATTCTACTTATTAAAAAGGTGAAAAGTCGTTCATGAAAACTACTAAAAATTAGTAAAATTTTACTATTTCTTAGTAGAATTCTACTAATTCTGATTTAGAAAGTACCTAAATATTTTACATAGTTAAGAATATTTTTATCAAACTAAATCTTCACTGTTACTAAATAATTTCTTCCTTAAAACTAATTCTAAGAATTAATTTTAGTTCCTTCCCTTGCGTATTAGAGTTATAAATCCATAAACTCTAATAATTAAGTTCACAGAAAAAAATTGGACTCTTTTTTGTTGTAACTCAAAATGATCGATTGAAAAAAAATGAACTCAAAATGAGTCAGAAAAGTGACTTATTATGAGCTGCAACAAAAATGAACCTCGTAGATGGCGCCACGTTCTATGTAATTTAACATAGACTCATTATGAGTTGCAACAAAAATGAGTCCAATTTTATTCTGTGAGTATATGAGGCATTTTACGTGTAATGTCCTAAGTTGAAATTTCAACTTCTTGAAAAAAATTGAAACTTGGGGAATTTGTTGTTCTGTCAAGTAGAAATGTGCCCCAAAAAATATTTTTGACTTTTTCGAAAATTTGAAGGGGATAGAGGGGGGCCAATTTAACCAATTTTGCTAACACCGGCTACTTTGTGAATTTTTTCTGAACGTACTTTTAATGGGAAAAATTTTTCAGAATATGTTTCGGAATGGTTTTTTCGTCCTCTGAAAAATTTTTCCCATTAAAAGTACGTTCAGAAAAAATTCACAAAGTAGCCGGTGTTAGCAAAATTGGTCAAATTGGCCCCCCTCTATCCCCTTCAAATTTTCGAAAAAGTCAAAAATATTTTTTGGGGCACATTTCTACTTGACAGAACAACAAATTCCTCAAGTTTCAATTTTTTTCAAGAAGTTGAAATTTCAACTTAGGACATTACACGTAAAATGCCTCATATATACATTTCATTAAAATTTATCAAAGTAATCGCTATTTATATTTTTCTAAAAAAGTTAAAAATTTTTATTTCGTGAGATTGTTAAAATTTTACTTTAAAATAATTACTTTTCAATAAAAGATTAAAAAATTGGTGTATATCATAATATTGAAGAAGCTAAATATTTGTGGAATGAACAACTTGTTCATACTGTATATTTTATCGTTGGTAAAAACTTATTTTTTCCGGATTTTTAAAAAAATACTTTTCCAACATCATTAGAGGATATAGTCATTGTATAAAAGAAGTGCGGTGTCTGACATACTTTGTTGATTCGATATTATATAGAAATGGCTTTATCAAAAAATTCATGAAAACTACCACGTTGAAAACGAGTCGGTCACGAGCGTTGGTAGAATCGAAGGAAGTAAGATCATTTTTCATCATGACGACGAGGTTGGTTTCTCGTTTTTATCAGTCACGTGATAGGCCGTTAGTGAGAGAGAGAAAAAAAATAAAACTCAACTGGCACTTTTTCTTACGACCCGGCTCGTTATAATCGAACCTTTATTTTCCACACAACAGTCGCGCATGTTTTTAATGAAAAGTAGAAAAAAATTAATTCCATATAGTTTATACAATTTTTTTCCCATTGCAATGGGCAGTTCCTTGAAAATTTACCGAGGAGAGCGTTTCTCACTGCGACAAAATTGCTTTATTAAAACGGAGAATTTTTAAAGCTTTACATCTAAAAACATCAAAATACTTAATAACATTAAAACACTTAATAACACTTAGTGACACGTAATGATACTTAATATTATTTTTTATTACGTTATTAAAAATAAATACGTTAAATGCCATTTAGTTTTAATTCAAATATCAATTTTTATTTTTACCAATATTATTATAGGTATATTGATTTGATATTTTTTATAATTTGACTTTTACTAAAATTTTACTGATTCTTTGTACCACTATAATATTCACATGTTGGGTTACTGCTCTTTTTTTATTTTGTTTTGCAATCTTTTTGAAATTTTGCTTCAAAATAAGGAGAAAATTGATGTGTTAGATGTTGCAAAATGCAAAAGAAAAAAAAATTGACTCAGAATTCAAAGAACGAACACAGGCGAATAAGATAATGTTCTAAGTATGACTGACAATTATAATGATTCTGCAATCTCTTTAAGCAAAAGACGCACCCTATCCGGTAGCCATTTTAGTTGCTCGAGAAGTATATCATCATCGTAATTTTTTTTCCTTACTGATCACATCATTTGATTTTAATTTTCAATATCCAATTTCCATTAAATATGAATTCAATTCTCTCTCCATGTTGAAAAATACCTTTTTTAATAAATATTTACTTATATTATTTTATTTATCGAAAATTTTAATTCATCAAACATTTTTTAAGGGACCGGAATAATGCTTCAATTTACCGAGAGATTCAATTTATCGAATGTTTAATTATCGAGTGTCGACTCTATTAGTATTATTACTTTTATTTTTCTACTTCTTGTCTTTTTTGGATTTGAAAATTGACACCCGATTTTAAATATAATGATGAAAATTAAGTTATTAGAATAGTTAGAAATTAAAACGGAGTTAAAGAGGAAAAAAAATTCAATGACTCGAAATAAATTAAACCGTTCATTAGAGAGAATAATTGTCATTTTCTTTCCTTTGTTTTCGTCATTAGTGTCTCGTTTCGTTGGCTTTTTCATGACTTGAAACGAGTCAAGACTTACTTAAGAAACCATCTCAAGTTTCTTGTATAGCTTGCAACATAAAAATTACAACAAAATTTCTCCTATAACAATTTTTTTTGTCTATACTAAAATAAAACTACGATTAATGAAAAATTCAAGTTAGAACCTAAATCGTAAATCAGAAATAGTCATAAATTACTTTCATATTGCGCATATATTGCTGGTTTTCTATGAATTACAATTAGCCTATAGGAAATAAAGTGATTTTTTTTGTTTGGTATTTTAGTACCTAAAAAAAAGTAGTAGACGCGTTTTTGCGGAAAACATAAATAACATGAATGATTTCTTTTAAAGTGACGTAACATTTGATATAGTACGCAGGCTCATTTCTCTTGTGCGAAGATATTTTATACGATGTGTTTGTATCCTCCTTTAATCAAGATTCTTAATTAATTTCGATTCGTCCTACCCGCTGAGTTATATGCCGTGAATTTCTCTCCGCTTTGAAAGTTGAAATCCGCTTCAGGTGCGGTTCACAAATGCATCCCCCAAAGAAGTTGTAATAGTCTCTTAAACGTTTTCAGCTTACAAGTATACAGTAAACAATGTTTGAAATTTTTCTTCGAGGATTCATTACATCGTCGCTTTATTCGTTTGATAGCACTCAAATTTTTTTTCACTAATGGTACAATTGCGATCTATCAAAGATATTGTAGCTTTTTGTGTAGAAAATACTTTTTTTTTATAGAACAAGTATTATTTACAATTATTAAAAAATTTTAACCATCTGAAGCAACTTCCGGATGCTTTGATTTGTTTTCAGATGTACCAAACATTAATACTGCCTTTTTTCAACCTATTGAAACAATAATATATGAGAAATCATTTTCCTCTTCGAAATTTTGCTCTGGAATATTTCTGCAAATTCCCTGGAATGTCGTACCAAAACAGATGTTCTAGAACAAATGTCAAATTTTCCCCCCTCTTTCAAAACATTACCACATTATATTCTCTAATACAAAACTACAGTGTGAAATTATTTCATATAATTATACGTCTAGAAAATTATCCTCAATACTATATATTATAAAGAATAATGCGGAACAGACAATGATTAAAGTATACAATATTGTTACACGCCCTTAAGATGAGAAAGGCGCAATGAAGAACGAAAAAAAAGAGATGAAATTTTTGAAAATTATTTTTTCTACACACAAGGTGTAATCTAATGTGAGTTGATTTTTTTGCCCCAAACAAGAATACATATATATTCGCAATTTACGTTTTATCTCCCGAGAATAAAGTATATATACCACGACTGAGTCCATTACTTGTGCAACGATAACTCGTATACTCGGTGCATGTTTTAAGTACTGAGAATGCGTATATAGTATGCGTAAAATATATTCTTAGAAACCTTTATGTATAAGCGGTAAAACGAGAGGGGCCCTTTTTCTTTTTTTTTACTAATGGCACCATCACAGTGGAAAATAAATGAATAATTGCTGGATATTTATTATTAGCTCCTGGTTACCAATTCTATCGAAAGGGTTTTCACATTCTTTAAATTTTATAACCAAAATTTTTCTTCTTCTTCTTGTTTCCTTTGTATAATGGCATCTTGTTAAAAAATACAATCATTTGATTAAAATATAAAACACTAAAATAAATTAATTTTCAGTAAAGTATGTTAACCTTCCGGAATATCATTAAAGAGGTAAGCAGGAGGTAACTAGGAGGTAAGTAGAAAAATATCGGATTAGATAAAGTAATATATTTTTCTGGTATAGCTCTTAAATTGACATTAACTCGAGAGGTAACATCCTTTAGGAACGTTCAGCGATGATGATAACGCGATAAAATGGTAGTTTTCCAATTTATCAGAATATACGTGAAAACTTAATGGTACAACTATTAAGATAGGAGTGTGTATATAGAGGTAAAATGTTTTAATTACTTGACACGCCCTTTTTAATGCATTTGCTCTTATAGATAACTTCGTTGATGATATTGGTGCCATTTATGGTATTTGTGAATATTGTGAATATTGTGAATAGTGTGAACACTGTAAATATTGTGAACATTGTAAATAGTGTGATCCTCATGAATGTTCTGAACATTCAGAACATTCAGACCGTTATTAACGTTGTGAAAACTGTAAACGTTGGATAAACACTTGAATAAACACTTCCGATATAAATGGTGGTATTTATGTATAAGCGTCCTACGCTCTCGGAAGCATCTATTACATATAACCTATCTTGTACATGTTGGTAAATCTCCTTTAGCTGAGAAAACGAGCAGCCAACATGTATAAAGCTGACCTTTCCAGAACTACAATATATCTTGATTGGTTTTGTATATAAGTCGTAATACGTGCCTCGTCGAGAATATTACAACCACGTTCCCGCATCTACGTGATCGACCATTTGGTAGCGAATTCTATCCTAATAGTCAAATATATGTTTCAGGGTTAACTGGTTTTTACCATCAAAGATTCGATCAAATTGATCGAATTTTTTCCGAAAATAATGATGTTTTATAGAGAGCATTTCAATTTACTCGAAGGAAAGTTTAGTTAGTTGGAAAAACAAGTTGTACAACAAGCATTTTGATGTTTGTTGTACTGCTTTCGAAAGCTACTTTCAAAAATTACAAACAGTTGTACTTTAAAACTATGGTAGTTGTGAATTATTATATAACGTGTGATAGTATCTAGTTCAAGAACTTTACTGTTTGAATACATTCCAAAAAGGCAGTACTAATTTTCAGTTGTTGTTAAAATAAGATGCACAACAAACACTAAAATGTCGAGTATTGCTGCTCCTACCTATAGCTACCATCATAGTAACTCAATAATGGTATTTTTTGTTTATGGTAGTATTTATACCGGTGGTTCTAGATCATGATTTCTTCTAGTAATTATTGTTCCAATAAGTTCAATAAAAGGAAGTACTAATGTTTGGTAGTTCTACAAACAAACGTTTATACCATCCGTACAGTTTACTGGTTAAAAAATCAAAATAAAATCTTCGGTGCTTGAAAACGATATTCTGTTAATTATTCCTTACGAATAGTAGTATAGTGATAATTTTCGAGCCACTGAAAAATAAATCCAAAAAGGCAGTAGTACCATTAGTACTGCCTTTGAATGTTTCGTACATCCAAAATCAAAGCATCCGGTGATTACTTGAGATGGTTAAAACAGGTTTCTATACCATTACAGGTATAGTACATTTTCAAACCGAGTACTCCAATTTTTGTTTTCCTTATAACATAATCTAAATCAAGAGAAAAAATATTTAGTTCTATGATACATTGCGTAATTTTCCTTTGCATAAGATATATGCTCACTTTCAACATTATATGGTTATTGACATAGGTGTCTCTAGTTTAAAAACTGGTATCGCCTATTGAGTATCAATTTCCGGGTACAATTTCATACACACTAAACATCATTCATTAATGTCTTTCTAATGACTAAGTCGCTATTGATCGATCAATCGATTCAGATCCATCTCTCTGTCTTTCTTTCTCTTTTTTCAGCTCTCTTAATCTCCATCTATTATAATAATCTTCATAAATCATCATTGTTTTAATTAAATCTGTAGCTAGGTTGAGAGGAAAGGAAATATATTTTCCCTGACACATTTTTTTAATCCAAGGGCGTAAAAATAGTGCCTTGATAGGGACACTATTTTTAGTAGTTGCTGTTTTTCACAGGGAAAATAAGTAGGAAAATTTTAATATTGTATTGGTATTTTCTTTTTTGTTTTTTATTATTATTGTACACCTAATAATAATCATTGGTTGGTGAGAGCATCAGAAATTCTCAAGGACGGTAGACGCGCCTTTTTTTTATTTAAGAATGCAATTCGACGTGAGGTATGCACACGAATGAACCATACATTTATCTTCCGGTCCTTCATGATATATTCCTTCTTTGTATCATCTATCACTGACGCGACCAATCATTAGGACTAGTGCCCTGCCCTCGTATTTATCGAAACTCTCAATGCGCCTAATCAAAACGATAAAAAAATATGACACACCATTTTTATTAAACCAGGTATAGAAATTATTCCTGAAAAAATCATTTGTTTCCGAAATTTTTCATCCTTAATTTTTCATTTCCATAAAATAATCCAAATTTATAATTTACTTTATTGTTTCTGATTTATTTATTCAATTCCTACTATAAGTTATTTATTTTATTGATATTATTGTATTTCATTCTGTATTTGAAATCGTAAATTTTACTAATAAATTACTATATATTTACAGTAGAAATGCAAGCTCGCGAATAAGTGGGGATAATTAGAGCGAGAGAGCCGCTTCGGGATTTCTCTCTCGCTCTCATTGCCCCCACTCCGGTGATTTCGTTCACAACAAGTCACGATATTTTAAATATAAAAAATTTCCTTTATCTGAACGTACAGATAACTTTAGGACATTTGAACAGAACAGTTTTACTTTAGGGACATTTTGTTTAAAAAAAATTGTTATCACCCGCAGAGGTAAAGAACTTTCTTCCTCTCATATTTCCATGAATTAAATTCCTTCAAAAAAAAGAAGAAGAAGAAGTCCCCCTTCTTACAATGGCCATTTTGCGAATAGGTATCAAAGTCCTGTGGCCAATTACGAATAATGAGAGTAAGTGGTGCACTGTAATCTTCCTCCTTTTGCTCATGGACGTGAAGGAAGTCGAGAAAGTGCGCCGTTAGCTTCTTTAAGAAATTCAACCCTTTCCCTTCGTAAAATTACAGTTGGCGCGAAAAAAGAAATCTACGAATCGATTTTTACATACATTGAGTATACTTTAATGTTTCACCGCCGTTTATTGAATATAATCTCTCTCTCTCTCTCTCTCTCCACTTCTTTTTGAAATCCCCCTTCCCACCAAAAATAAAATTACTATTCGTTTACGAAAGAAATAAACATATTTCTTCAAAATATAATTGTTAATTTGTTTCTTCTTTTTTTAAAAGCCTTTTATAAAGCCTTTTTCTCAAGTATTTTCAAAATAGATGAATGGGAAAAAAATATGAAGAAGAAACTTTCGAAAAAAGTAAAACAGCTTTTCTTTTTTTGAAAAAGAAAGTTTTTTTTGAAGGAAAAGTGGAATTCCGTATTTTAATATTTCGCTCTGCATAGAGCAGCAGGTTTTAAAGTATATATAATAATAATCAATGAAGTCCAACGCTTCCTGTCCTCTTTACTTATAATAACCAGCATGAATCCTACAGAAGACCTTCATATGTAACAGTTATTAAATTAATTGCATCTTGTCACGAAGATAAAACACCTGCACGTGTGAGTGTATAATGCATTAGTTTGTTTCAATATTCAGAGATGAGAAAAATAAATAGAGAAAAATTTATTTAATTGAAAATTAATTAAGCAATTAATCAATCATATACATATGTAATTCTTTCGTCTTCGCGCTTCCTCACTTGGAAATACTTTTGAAAAATGTTTTTTTCCGAGCTAAATTTACATTATGTTTGATCTTTATTTATACATATTTTAATGTTGAAATTGATTCCTACGCCATTGAATGTCACGTATAACACATCGCCTCACGTAAAAGGCGGCAAATTTCAGTAAAAGGGCTGAGGAAAGGCTATGAATTTCTTAAGTGGCTAATTAATTACGCGCTTGTCACAACTTTCTTTCCTCTTTTTTTTATTTTCCCCTTTTAAAGAGATTTCTTCGTGGCAATAATAGCACATAGTTAGCGTGCCAAATAAACTTTTTGCCATTTTTTTCTAAACATTTAATCAAATTTTCGATTACCATTGTCATTTCTCTTATTTCCTTTTCTACGAAAGTGTATCAAACTTTTTTTGATATTCAAAGACTAGGTGATCAATTTTATTTTTTCCGACTACTTCCCGATTTTATAACATGCGTTCTGAGCATGCGCGGGCATTCTAGTTCACTGACGCTACCGTTCGTGGCGCTGCAACTCTCTTAGTACGTATTTCTTCAATTTTTTCCGCACTGTTTGCCGTTTTGAGAAAATTTTCAACTGTTTTTTGTAAACAAAAATTTAGTTTATTAAAAATTTAAATGTTTTTCTTGTTTATTTTCGATTGGGGAAAAATACAAATACACGCAAAGTACAAAATACAATATAAATATTGAAGAATAATGTCACGTGTATGATTATGCTAATTACGATCATATAGCAAGAACTGTAATTAAGAGAACGGTTTTAACTTTACGTGTACCACCTCTAGTCATTTCATAACACACTGTTTCATGGTATACGTGCGGGGTGGATTTAAGTTCAAGTACTCAAAGTGATTTTTTTAAAAAAACATTCTATACTCGTTTCTGTACGGTGGTAATTCAGAATTACATCCTCATCATTCTCTCTCTCCCTCTCACTCTCTCTGTATTCCAACGACCAGAAAAGATATCGGAGAAGGGAACGAGTTACTTTGGCTGGAAGCGCCTCGCAATAATTGGCCACGTTGCCATTTCCTACGTGTTCCTGCTCTCTTATTCACGCTCTAACCATATACGCGCATATGTTTCTACTGGCAAGTAAAACATGCCGCATGGATGAGAAATGATCCGAAGAAAAACACAAGATTGTGAGATTCCAAACGTGATCCTCAGCAATTTCATCAAGGACTTGATCCATTAACGACACGAAAGCAAAACGTAAAGGAAAAAAAAATATTCCAATTTATACATATGAAAAACGGTTATTGTCAATTTCATTCATTTATTTAATTCCAAAAAAATTTAATAGAAATTTACTATTCCACCTGAAATCTCCTGAACATTCAATAGAATTTCATTAAAACAAATCAATATAAAACTTCTACTTGAATTCAAGTAGGGGAGACCGGGGCGTAATGGATCACTTGAATTTATTCAAAAGTGGTAAATCAGAGTAATTTCGGTTTTTGATCAAAACAATATACTTGGCATACTATAAGTTTGTACCAATAGTTTCATTATTATTCATTAGAGCTGTGCAAAATAATTCGAACCGAACTGTTCGAATTTTATCGCCTAGTTCGAATGTCGGTTTTTCGACATTCGAACTAGCCCAGTTCAGATGTCGAATATTCGACATTCGAGTTACTACAAAATTCGAACCGAACCGAGTTGTGTTCGGTTTTAGTACGCTAAAATGTCGAATTCTAAAATTCGACATTCGAACTAGTCCAGTTCAGATGTCGAAGAATATTCGACATTTCGGCGCCCAAAAATCGAACAAAACTCGGTTCGGTTCGAATTTTGCACAGCTCTATTATTCATTTATTGTTGTTGAAGATATGGTAGAAAAGTGATTTTGACGCTTAAAAGTAAATTTTTGAAATCTTTGTTTTTTGTTATATCTTTTTCAAAATTACTTGCAAAAAATTTTCGTATATCAGGTTTTGAGCTTCAAACATTTGTTCTTAAAGAACAATTGTCAATTTTTGTTTAATACTTACCGTATTGTTGAAAAATAACAAAATTTCCAACAAACACCTCCGGGGCGTAATGGATCACTTTGTTTATTTTATTAAGAAAAACCTATTACATTATATCCTGTCAAGTTTAATTTCTTGTAATTTATATATTACCAATGATAACCTTCCATTAAAAAAATAACTGGAGAATAGATTTTTTAAGGAAATGGTTTTTGGATTTCGCTGCAACTTTTAAAAATTTGAAAATTGCATGAAAATGTTTAAAGTTTAAATTAAATGTGTTCCATTTTCAATATTCTTTGTTATAAATGTACAATAGAAACCACAATTGTCAATATTAAATAATATTTCTTGATGAAAATTATAATTTCATTACTGATTCAATACGCCCCGGCCCGAGGCGAAATGGCTCACCTTGTATTTCTTCAAAAACATTGTTCTAGAAAAAAAAGTATTTTATTAAAGCAAGAATGACGAAGTTAAGCAGCAAAAAATGAAAAGTGATCCATTACGCCCCGATCTCCCCTAAATATTATACTCGGAATTTATCATTATTTTTATTACATGAATTAGTAATATTCAAATTACTTTGCAATCGATAATTAATTTTTAAAAAGTAGCTTTCAAACTAAAAAAAAGTAGCAAAAAATATCTTTTAAACTATAAAAAAGAAGTCAAAGTAACTTTCAAACTAAAAGAAAGAAGTAAAAATAGTATAGTATCGAAAAATGAAGGAAAAATGCAACAAATAATGGGAACAAAAATTAATCCAATGTCATAATCTCGTTTTTTAAGTCAAATTAAATTTTCAATTGCTTTTGGTAGAAGCGTAAGGAATTTAATTTTCTACATTTTGAATACATTTTAAAGTTAGATTTGAGTAAAAATTTTAATTTTTTGTCAATAATAAATGATGATTTGAGTAAGATAACCTAAAATTATGAAAATGTTTATTCTTGACAGAGAATTGTAATTTTTATTCAAGTGCAACTTTTAATCGTTTTAAATATTCAAAATTAAATCTATCGTTTTTCAACCAAAACGAATTTAAAATTTAATTTGTATTCTTCTTTTAAATTACGAAATTATGACATTGAACTAAAACTTTTGATGTGACTATCCGTCAGTTTCCTCCTTAAACTTTACAATAAGAAAAACTTTTTTTAGACATTTCACGAAGTAATAAAAATTCCATTCTATATTTTTAATTTTCCTGACTTTTTCCTAATTTTCATTAAAATTATTTACTACTTTCTTAAGTAGTATCAATTTATTATCAGGATATAATTATATCCTGCTAATAAATTGATTTCCTGAAACGAATTTTTGTAGTATTCATGAAAGAATTTAAATATTTTTAAAAAAGTAATTTAATTCCTGCAAAGAATTTTATGAAAATTTTTAAATTATTGATTTCTTTCGACTATAATTTTATGCAAATTTTGAATTTTAATAATTGAATTCATGATAATTTTTTTTTGATTCATGAAAAAAATTGAATTCTTATAAAGATTTTTATAAAAAAAATTGTTGAATTCTGTTTCGAAATTTTATGAAAGTAGAACATTGAAAATCATTGAATTGATAATAATTTTTGACAATAATTGAATGCCTAAGTGGTATTTTATTCATTTTTTTTAATTAATTGAATTGCTAAAAATAATATTATCATTAATGAAAATAATTGAATTTTTGGGAACGATTTTTTAAAAATATTTAAAAAGAATTGAATTTCTCAGAAAACTTTTATTATTTTTGAAAATAATTGAATTGTTGGGAAGCATTTTATTAAAATCTTATAAGAGAAAATTGAACTCTTCTTCAAAAATTTAATGAAAAATATATTTTAAATAATTCATTTCTTTCGAACAATTTTATTAAACTATTTGAAAATAATTAAATTCCTGTAAAAAAAAAATTGAATTGAACACTATTTGAAAAAGAAAAAACGTATTTTTTTTAAATTATTGATTTTTTCAATGAATTGAATTTAAATTTTTAAGAATAATTATACATTTTTTGAGCATAATAATTGAATATTTATGTGGAAAATTGTATTTGTAGAAATAATTGAATTTTTTGATTAATTATTTTAAAGTAGGGGAGAGGGCCCTAACGTGGTCACCCATCTTTTGAACGACTGTAGATTTCAAATGAAATTATATATAAAGGTCAATAATACGGCGTTTGAAACTTTATCTTATTACCTAACTTCCTATCATAAAGTTTTTTTCATTTCATTGATAAAAAAAAAGTTATCGCACTTTTTAAAAAAAGTTGAAAATTCGACTTTTAAAAAAGTGGCCCCAAGGTGGTCACCATACAAAAATTCACTAAAAAAGTTTTTAAAAAATGTAAAAAACGTATTATTAAGTTGTTTATTTAATATTAATTGTTTTTCAGGATCACAGAAACATATAACATATTTTTTTTGCACTTTGTCCTTTCGTCAAAAATGATACTTTTTGTGTATGTATTAGACAGGTAAAATTTTGAAAATAATTCTTTTTCATTATTATTCATCATAAACCTTAAAAATTGATAAAATTCACATTCACAGCGATAAATGTTGATAAATATAGCGTATAAACACATTTTCATAAAAAATCAAAAGTGACCACCTTGGGGCCAAAAAAGTGTCCACTTTAGGGCCAAGACACAATTTTTTAAACGTTAATGAAAAAAATTTTTAAAGCACAATATTAATTATATTCATTTGGAATATTATTGTACGATATATAAAGATAATTATAACGATTTTTACTAATTTAAAATGGTTAATTTCGATGATTTTAACACCCTGCGAAAAAAATTTCTCGATCATTTAAAAACAGAAATTTTACGACGTTCATGTTACAAAGACTCATACGACTATTTACCTCAAAACTTTACTAAAATCTTTGTCTTCTCAAATAATAACAATAACAAAAAACATTCAAAGATACTAACTAATATACAAAAATTTTCTTAGGATGACCACCTTGAGACCTTCTCCCCTAGTATTATAAAAATAAAATAATTCATAAAATTATTTATGAAATAATTGAATTCTTGCTTAGAATTTATTATATTAAAATTTTTTTGAAAAAAATAAATTTCAATGAAAAATGTTATTATCATTGTAAAAGTAATTGAATTATTGTGAAGAATTGTATAAGAATCTTGTAAAACAATTGATTTTTTTAAAATGCTGTTCTAAATTAATTTTATTCCTGTGGAAATTTTCTTAATTTGTTGAAAATAATTTAATATTTCATCAATCTTTTTCAAATAATTTAATTCTTTAGCGAAATTTTATAAAAATACTAGATGCTAAAAATTGAAAATGGAATTTCGAATATTTTTTGAAAATAATTGAATTGTTTTAAATAATTTGATTATAATTGTCAAGAATAGTTTTTTTAATTTCAATTATTTATTTTTATAGTAAATTTAAAGTAGTGGAAACTAAAAAGATACGTAAATAACAACTTTTAGTGATTGAAATCTAAAAATGTATTTTAAAAAAATAGTGAATAGTACACTTTAGAAGATGAGTGTGAAATACAATAATAAAAATTATAGTATTTTTTGTGTGCGTTATTTTTGTCACTCGTACTTGTTGACAACATAGATTTTATTGAAATATTTAACAACGCATTATATATTCAATTCTGATGATTCAAAACCAATTTTAACCATATTTGAAAGTAAATACTTAAATACTGTTGTATTTTTCAAGAGAGTTTGTTCAAGAATATTTTGGGAGAGTATGAGAGAAAAAGAGAGAGAGAGAGAGTTACGAGAAGTCAAACAGGATTTTTTTTAACACTCGAGGTTAAATTCACTTCGTCATGTTTATAGTGCGAGACCACAGAAAGGATTTAAAGATGAAAAGGTAGAAAGAAGTAAGAAGATGTAGTAGTAGACACTCGGGTAGTTCAAGTGAAACGTGTAATACATCGCTTCTTCAAAAAGAAATTATTCCTCTTTTCTTTTTTTACTATTATCCTTTGTGGTCTTCATTGGTTGTTCAATGTAACAAAAGAGTAATCCCAACCACTGTCTCATCTCTGGTAAACAGTTCATCATCACAAAATTTACCGGTATAAACGAAAATGTTTTATACGATCGACAAAAAATCCTGTTAGCTTTACAAAATCATTGTATTAAATCACTCTTTCGATCTATTTCTATCTTTGCCATTTCATTTTAGGAAAATAAACGAAAAATGTTCCTTATCTAATCATAACAATTGAGTAGTCTTTTTTTATTAAATAGTTGTCTTGAAAGTATAGTTTTGAATTAGTCGAACTGAGCATGAGTGGGAGCAATGAGAGCGAGAAGAAGACCCAGAAGTGTCTCTCTCACTCCCATTGTCCCCACTCCAGAGCCTATACTTATAGAATCTTCGTGAATTCTAGGAACTGAAAGGCTTGCTGAAAGGGAAACTCGGAGTGTGGTCAATAAGAGCGACAGAGAAACCTGGAAACTTCTCTGTCGCTCTCATGGGTCACGTTCGGCTTTTTGTAAGACTTTTCTCCCTTTAACTGAAATTATTCAAACTGATGTTTATTAATTAATTAAATTAAATAATTAATATTTAAAGACTATTAAATTAAAAAAAAATAAATAAAAAATTATTATTATTATTATTTATTATTATAAATAAATTAAATTGTAAATTATAAATTAAACAGTAATAATAATAATAGTAATTATTAGTACACTAGGACAACTTCACT
Organism: Leptopilina myrica (nomen nudum); assembly: GCA_032872475.1. NCBI lineage: Eukaryota > Metazoa > Arthropoda > Insecta > Hymenoptera > Figitidae > Leptopilina > Leptopilina myrica (nomen nudum). Next base: position 15,358,585 of record CM065467.1, read on the forward strand.
TTTAATATATTGTTACGTCTCAAAATATGGAACTAAACATAATCATAATTTACATATTTAATTCGGCCGGCATCGGTGATTCAACCTGATTTATTCATAAAGCATAAAGCTCTGATTTTAAGGGACAGGTTTTAAGAATGAGTAACTGGTTAATTGATGTTAAATTACTAAAATATTTATTTGAATCCTTTACAATTAGAATCAGAGAGAAAGAGTAGATCCAGATGTCATCAAGGACACTGAAACAAATTATGACTTGTAGAAGAAATCGAGAATTTAAATGGGGACAATATTTTTAGAATATTAGTTACTTACCTTTTAAAATTATTCTTAGAGTCGTAGACCCAACATGTGAAAACCACCTTAACAATGATGTCGAAGAAATGATGTTGTCTAGAGGAAACAGAGAATGCAATATTTTCCCTTTGAATTGTTTTTGGGTCAGCAAAACGTACGGTCCGGAGTCCAGGTGTCGAATGTAAATTAGGTGTGCACCCCTCAGCTTAAGTGACCGAATTATTTATATTAACTCGATGTCGATATAATGTAGTCTTCGGAAATTTAGAAATGTGCCTCGTAGTAGAAATATTCTTTTTGAATGAATTTGACTTAGTTAACTTGGTCGCGGTTGTTTGACTTATACGAAGAAGACACACGGGGATAGAACACGACTTGTTAACTTGGTGGCGATTTTTAGACTGACGCGAAGAACGTAGATTTGGTATTTCGAGGGTGACTTGTAGACTAGTGAAGTTGAAGGCGTTTCCTGGACTGAAGAATTTGGCGAGGGTGTCACCTTTTATACCTTGGCTTCCAATGCAAAGAAATGATAATGCCAGACACTTAATAGCCCTTTGGGTCAGTTCTCTTCTATTGATTAAATTAGGCGTCTTATTTTAGACTAGTGAGTCACCTTATACCAGGGTGGCTTTCGTGGATGACCATCAGGGTGGCCACTATTTTTAAATTTTTCGTCTCCCGGTTTTCTCCCGGTGAAAATGAGCTGTTTCTCCCGGTTTTTAATTATAATTTTACTGTGAGCAGAACATTACCTTTATGTAATATGTAGTTGTAAATGATATAAATTCGGCCAAAAACACTAAAAACAGGGCTCGGATCGTCTTTAAAACTAAAAAAAGTATCTTTAGTCGCATAAATTCACAACAAAAGTCACGAAAAGTCGCATAAAATTTCCGAAAAAGTCGGAAAAAAGCCGAATGAAATTTTAGGAAAAAAACGCCGAAAAGGAAACACAAAATTTTAAAAAAATCACATTTCTCGCTAACACATATACTTTAACATCAAACAATCTGGAATAATATTTAATAAAATTTAATAAAATTAATGCATGGCAAAATTTTAATTAGGTATTTTTAACATTTTTTTTAATGCTGTTCAAAATTTCAATTATTTTTATAAATAATAAAATTCTTTTCCAAAATTCGATTATTTAAAAAAATTCAATAAAATGCCTGTCATAATTTCAATTATCTTTATAAATAATAAAATTCTTCTCTGAAATTAATTTATTTTCAAAAATAATAAAATTCTTCGCAAAAATTCAATTACATTCAAAAATTTTATTTAAATTTCTCGTCAAAATGTTATAAATAATAAAATTTATCATGGAAATTCAATTATTTTCAAAAGTAATAAAATACTCCGCAGAATTTCAATTATTTTCAAATTTTTTTTAATTTCTCGTCAAATTACCATTATCTTCAAAAAATAAGAAATTTCATCATGGAAATTTAATTATTTTCAAAAGTTCAGATAACATACTTAGCAGAAATTCAATTATTTTCAAAACTTTTTTTAAATTTTCAAAATTTCAATTATCTTTGTAAATATCAAAATTCTTCTTCAAAATTCAATTACTTTTAAACATTTTGAAAAAAAATCTGTTCGAAACTTCGATTACATTTATAAATAATAAAATTCTTCTCTGTAATTCAATTATTTTCAAAGAATTTAAATAAAATTCTTGTCAGAATTTCAATGATTTATTTCTGTACATTTGTAATTATTTTTGTAAATAATAAAATTCATCCTAGAAATTCATTTATTTTCAAAAGTAATAAAATTCTTCGCAGAAATTCACTTATTTTCAAAATTTTTTAAAAATTCTCCTAACAATTTCAACTATTTTTTAAAATATCAAAATTCTTCTTTAATATTCAATAACTTTTAAACATTTTTAAAACAAATCTGTTCAAAATTTCAATTATCATTATAAATAATACAATTCTTCTCTGAAATTTAATTATTTGCAAAGAATTTTAATTATCTTTATAAATAAAAAAAATTATCTTAGAAATTCAATTATTTTCTAATATTTTTTTATAAAATCTTATAATATAAAATAGTGATTTTCTCACTCGATCATCTTTAATTATTATCGATTTCTTCATGTTTTATAACAATTTTTTATAAGTAGTTAAATTTCAAAATGTTTGAATTTGAATCTTTTGATGATTTTTAATTCTTATAGAAAAATAATAATTAAATATTTATTTTAAAAAGAAGTTATTGATGTTTTATGAAAAATTTGAATGAAATATGTAAATAAACTTATCAGAAAATTTTATTGAGTAAAACTTTTTCCTTTAACTTTAATTTTCTGAAATCTTTAAATGTAAAATTTTAGTCCCGGTTTTTTCATCGCAGAGTTTTAATTATTTTAATTACAATTTTAATCGAATTCACCAAAAAATGTAATTGTTCTTTTTTCTTTAAAATTTTATGAAACATCTTTATAAGGAGTCAATTATTTTAAAATGTTTGGATAAAATTCTTTATGAGAATTCAATTTTAAGAAATGTGAATTGTTCAATAAATTAATTATTTTTGCATTTAAATTATTGAATTCTCTAATAAAAATTTATTTAAAAATGAATTTCAGTTAAACTTTTATATTGCATAAGGTTGAAAATAATTTTTTCGAACATTTTCAAATATTATATTATTCTATAATAGTAAATAATAGTATTATACAAAAATCCCAGTAATTGGAGCAATCCCACACTGAAAAAAAAATTCTGGTTAGGGTATATTTAACAGGAAATTCTAGTTTAAACTAGAATTTCTGGTAATTCCAACCAGAACTTTTTTTCAGTGCAGTAGTTGGCGCATTTACCCTAGTTAATAGTTGATAATAATTTTGACATTTTTTTATCGATTTTTTTCAAAGCGGTTAAAAATTGTTTGACAATTTAAAATGCAAAAAGAATTAAATTTGTCCTTTTCTTTCGAGACACCTGAAGGTCGTCGAGTGGGAATTTTTTTAGCACACTTTTATTAAACGAGCAGTTGTGTAGTCCCAATATTTGCATCATCTGCTCATTTTATACGTCAATAGGTCTTATAAAGGAAACGCTTATGGTGGTTGATTACGAGCAATAACAATTACAGGAGCTTTGGTATTCTATCATAAGCAGTTTTCCTTCATGTTTTATATTATAACAGGTCCTTTTGCAGATTCTCTTTTTCTTTTTTTTTTAGTAAAATGTAATAAAAGCAGGACTAGCGTTCAATTGTGTCTGTCAGCATACTCAAAAGTGACTTTTATGTTTGATTCTATTGGCAAAAAGGATATAAATCTTTTTTTATCAGTTCGTTATAAGCGATCGAACATTATCCTTCAGTTTTACACATCCGGTCTTCACATTCTCTTATGGGAAGAAAAAGAGAACATAACAAACTTGTTATGAATACATAAACGTTGATGTATTTTCTTCAATTTTAGTCCGTTTCGATTTCAAGGATATTAGATCACTGAAGTTATAGCGATAAGTGTTGATGTTTTCAACGGTTTAGCCTTCTGCTTGATTCAAGATAGACCTTTTGGAGGATAAGGAAAATCACAAAGACAAATATTAATCATTTAAAGAAATGCGATTTAAAGGGTAAAATTGTGCTTTTCCATGATCTTCTTTTGCAATGATTGTGGTTTATTTCTGTGTTTTTATTTTCCCTTTTCTTGTCTAGTAGTTCTGTCTCTTCACATGTTGATACCACCTTGATGTATCAGGATTTATTTGCTCCCAGGGGAAAAGAACTTGCTTGGCTTGTTGTTTGCAGGATATTTGCAAGAAATAGCGTTACGCCCAGATCGAAAGCAAGTTCAGTGACGGTCACTTATATGGATGGACACCTGTTTCCGATATTTATTATTATCGCATCTTCGAACATTAGATTCCTCACAATTTATTATTATCGGGGCAAAATACTATATCGACACTAATGGGATAACTGGAAATTTTTTTCTCTTTCAATATTTCCTTCTGCGTAGAAAAAATAAATTTAAATTGACGCTAAGTGTTGAAAATAATTTCAAGTGTAGTTCCTATTTTCAAAGCTGTGTCACAAATACTAACTTTAAAGTGTCACAAATCTAAAAAAATGTTTTCAAATATAGTATCATATCGTTACAAAAGTAGTAAATAAAGAAAATAGTGAATTTACTATCTGTAGATTCAAAAAAAATAAATAAATAATAATAATAATCGTAGTAGGTGCCTCTTGCGGTAAAAGTATTGCAACTCAGGAGAGGAGCGTCGAATAAGCGTCTAATGGCCGACAACTCAATCAGCTGATTTATTGCCAACTGAATGTAATTTTCAAATTGGTTATTACTGCGAGAGAGAAAAATTCTAACTGGCGTGATAATTCATTGAATAGACCTTTCACAGACACATTAGAAAGATGTTAAAATTTGTGAAACGCTTCCTGATTTGAATAGATGAAGTTGAATGTAACTTTTCCACGTTTTGCATCACGTTTAACAACGTATTTACATTTATCTTCGCACGTTTTTCATTTATATAAACTATTATCCTCACGTGCAATTCTATATAACTATATGTGTTGAATTTTGAATGAAATCGACAATAATTTATTCCGTGGTCATAAAATAAGTCGACAGTCTTCCTACGCTTGTTTCCTCTCCAAACTAAAAGTGCTAAGCAAACATGAAACACGTATTCAAAGATATCCAGCAATGCTAAACGTGTTACATCTCTCTCTCTCTCTCTCTCTTGCCGTTCTCGACTCTTCTCTAACTCATCTCTATTTCTCTTATTTTATATTCTTATTTATCTTCTTCTATCGGAATCTCCTTTTCTTCCTCTCGAAATATTCCTGCTACAATCGATTCTTTAATATTGTTTATAATTTTTTTTTGAGAAAGATAAGCAAACATCTAGAATGGGAAAAAAAGTCCAATGACTACGTGACTCGGCGAATTCCTCTTCAGGTATATATAGACTTTCCAAGTTCGACGATCTACTTTTTGACAAAATTGGATCGAGTAATTAGTGAACGGAAACTGTGTCGAATCCATTTATTCGATTCAGGTAATTGAGTTGTCAAAGCTCATAAAACTGTCGGAAGTTCTCTAGACCGAAACCTATTTTCCTAACTGGACTAATTTTAAAATCAAAATATAAGAATAATTTTTTAACTAATATTTCCTGCTATAAAATATTATTTCTTTTTAATATTCTAATTCTAATGTTTTATGTTCAAAATAAAAATTTGTTTGAAACAACAAAATTTTTTTCTAATTTGTCGAAAATTAAAAAAAGCTGGGGAAACCGCCACAGGAATTCAATTTGACCGGGAAACACCGGAAATAAGACTGGAATTTTATGCTAAACCGGGAATTTTTATACCAAATTAAAAAAAGTTTTATTATTTTAATTTGTTTTTAAGAAATCATTTTCTCTTTCAATTTTTATAAATATTTATATTGTTCTCTAAATTTTGAATTAATTTAAAAAAATTAATTTGGTAGTAAAAAACAAGTCACTGATTTAAATATACTATAGTAAATAAATTTTTTTTAAATTATCCAATATAATAATTATATACAATTTAATAATTGAATTTTATAAAGAATCACATTCTAATTTATAATAAAACTAAATTTTTGCAAAGTTTTTTTTTATTATTCTGAAAAATAAGATTTTGGAAATTTTTCCATTTCATTGTTTCGAGCTAATTGAATTTTCATAAACAAATTATATTGAAAAACTTTGAAATAATTGAAATTCCTTTACACAATATTAAAAATAATTGAATTCTTTTATAGAATTTTATTTAAATTTTCCGAAAATAATGAAGGGATGTCAATGACTGTAATTATAATTTCATTTTTAAAATATAAAGTCGCTGTTAAATTTTTTTCTTCTAAAAACTATATTATTAAAAGTTTCCAAGAAAAATTATTCAATAATTATTATTGAACTTTTATGAAATTTTTATAATAATTTAAAATTTCTAAATGTTCAAATAAATTATATTTATTATTTTTTAAGTAAATTTAATTTTTAATACATATATTAAATAGTTAATTATTACTGATTTTTATTGTTGAAATTTTTATAAAAATTCTTTTTGGGTGTACTTCCGAAAACAACCCCCGCCCGATTTTAATGAAACTTTGTATACTTACGTAATTTTGTGCGCTGATTACGAAAATCATAGTGAAAATTGGCGCAAATTTGATTTTTATGGTGAAAACCATAAAAACACCATAAAATTGTGGTTTTTTGCGTTTTACTTCTAAGAATCGCAAAATAGTAAAAAATGTTATATATAAAAGTTGTAGATCTCTACAAAATACAACTTTAATGTTCTATACATTTTTTTGAAAAACTGTCAAATTTTCGAGAAAAATGCAAAAAACTTAAAAATACTATGTAAATTGGGTAATTTCTAATAAGAACGTTTTTTCCAAATTTTTAAGATAAACAGTTAATTTATTTGTCGATTGCTTTCATTTACCAAAAAAACCATAGAGAAACCACACGAAAGCGGGCGAAGCCCGCTTTCGCTAGTGACTCGCTTATTTCTTGTACAAAAAGGGAGTCAAAGTGGTTTTCTAGTTGGTACCAGAAGCTACCGAACCCAGAAACCAACCCCCCTCCAACGGAAAAAAAACGAAAAGGGCTGATTGTTGCTAAATCTTGTTTTTAATAGCCCTGAAAAGGGCTATGGTGTTTTTATGGTTTTCACCATAAAAATCAAATTTGCGCCAATTTTCACTATGATTTTCGTAATCAGCGCACAAAATTACGTAAGTATACGAAGTTTCATTAAAATCGGGCGGGGGTTGTTTTCGGAAGTATATCTTCTTTTTTAATATTATTTTCATAAATAATTTATTCTAAATTTCGTTGTTTCAAAAAATTTTTTGTTTTTAAAATTGAATTTTTCGACTTTTATATGTTTACTGAATCACATAGAGAATAAATTACAGTAACACCTGCACAATTACAAAAAAAAGTTGTCCGTTATTGGCACTTAGAAAGAAATGGTCGCCAAGTTTCTATACCGCACAGTCTGCGAGTCTGATCCAATTAAAAGTCTTTAACCCGATCCTCGAACGTTTGTAATTAACGATTTCTATACGGACACAGAATTGTCGCCGCGCAATGAGAATGAATAAAATGTGCATTTTCCTATCGTTTCATTAAAAAAAACAATTTTCAAGTTCTTTATTCAAAATCTTTGAAATCGACACTAACGTCAAATTTTTTTAAGCCAAATCATTTTTTCTTCTTGGGATTCTTTGGCCCAAGAATGTTAATGTCACTATTGTTATTGATTTTTGAAACGTTTTCTTTAATTGTTGCAATATTTTTTGCAGAAGGAGAATTTTTTTGACTCTAAATCCCGTGTAGAAATTGCCTTAAGTAAATTCTATTTGTGATTTGGCCCTGATCAGGATATACGTTTATCACAGCCATTCTTCAGGCCCTGACCAGGGCCTGATCAGGACCTTATCAGGTTCCAGATTACTTCGAAAAAGCCACTTTCAATTATTTAAAATTCATTTTACGTCAGTTTCAACGAAAAGGAAACAGTTAGAGTGAAAATAAATAATAATTAATTAAAATGAATTCAAACAAATGTTCCAAAATGTTCCAAATTCTGATGAAACTAAAAAAAATGTTTTTTCTGAATCTGAAGGTATGGATATAATATTCTAATTGTAAACAATAAAAAAATATAAGTTGACATTTTGTTGAAAAATTGTAATTGATTAAAAAAATTATTTTTTTCCTTTTTCAAAAAAATTCAGTTCTTTTTACAAAATTATTATTTGAAAATAGAAATGATGCAAATAATTTTCTTTTTTTACTAAAATTTGCATAATTTTCTATATTTCTTTAGAAAGAAAGAGAACAAAATCTGCATAATTTCGATTTGTCAATCATTTTAATTTTTTAACAAAATTTTAGTTTTTTATTGAAAAGAAATAAAACAATTTGTATATTTAAATTAACCTTCCATTTTCACATAAAATGATAGAAATAAATTTTACTGCAGATAAAATAAGCTAATTTATTATAAGTAGGTATACTTATAAAATGCCAAATCAGGTTGTGATCAGGGCCTTATATAAGGCCCTGATGTGGCCTTTTTTTAAAACACCACTTCAGGGCCTGATCAGAAAAAGTGTTTCATTTCCAAATCAGGGACCTATTTAACCTGATCAGGGCCGGATGACTACCATGTTTCAATTTCTACACGGGATTCAGAGAGATGTATTTAAAAGATTTGAAATAAAAAGAAAACAGTTCTGTAATTCCGGAAGTTGGAATAAATTCCCCTCAAGGCGGTGGGATTGGCCGACATTTTATTTTTTTTTATTTTTATTCGAACGAGATGTAATGATGAAGATGAGGGGAAAAGAAGAAGAAAATCCGAAGGTGATCGAGCCTCTGATCCGATCCACTCTACGCATGAGTCGTTTCGAAGATCGAATGCATAATTACTCTCTGAGATGTCTTTTTTTGTCAGCCTCAAGTTCTCTTTAGAAATCGCCGCACTAATTTCGGTATTTTATTATCGGTATTCTTTTTGTTAAAAACATATTTTATTTCCTGAACAATGATAAATTTATTTTTCATTGAATGCAATATATAGTTGCGACCGAGGTATTAAAACATTAATATATATATATATATATATATAATGTATTAATAACATCCGGCCGACAATTTACAATCCAACTACGGCGACTCTCCGTATGACCCTTTTCTGCATAAAGAAAAGTGGGAGAAGAGGAGAAATTAATTGGCTCATGAGAAACCATTAATGCCAGTATGTTAGACTCTTAATGAAAATTATAAGACGAAGATACTAAAGCGAAAATATACTTTTCTCTATATTACAAACTACAATATTTTTATACTTAATTTATTGTTTCTGAGTTTTTAAAAAAGAGGGAAAAGAAATTAGGTGCTGATTTAAGTGTCAGTGATGGGTGGAAAGGCGTAAACCGGATTTAGAAATTATCTTCAGAAAAAGAACGAACGTAGGTTTTCCTACTCGTGTTAATTTAAAAGCAAAATCTGCCCTTAATTACGTGAATAAATATAAATAAATAAGGACTGTATTAAAATAGAGAGTATACATATATTGAAACGAAGAATACTAATTTCACATTCTTAACATGAATTTAAAAAACTTTTTTTTTTACAATTCGTTAATTCTCTTCTCTCAATCGTATAATGTTAATTCAATTAAACAATGTCAAAATATATATTTTATTTAATTATTATATTTATATATGTATCCTTAAAATCCTTTGCATTTTAGTACTAGAGTGGCAAGAAAGTTAATAAGAATATTACTAGAGTTACATTAAGTTACTAGAAATTTCACTAGAGTAACATTAAGTTTATCGAACAATTACTACAGTTACACAATAAATCCCTAGTAACAGAAATTTCATAAAAATATTACTAGAGTAACAAATAATTGATAAAAAAATTACCAGAGTGACAAACTGTTATTAAAAAAAATACTACAAAAAGTTTAATGTCATTAAAGTTATTTCAAAGTTAAAAAAGTACTAGATGAAAAAAGTTAGTATAAGTATTACTAGAGTGACTAAAAATGATGAAGAAATAAAAGATTATTAACAGAAAGTTATAATAAAAATGTTACTAGAGTGTCAGAAACTCGTAAGAATATTAGTCGACTAGAGTGGAAAAAATTAAAAAACATCTAATAAAGAAATTACTATCCCAGGCGGAAAAGTCGGACGAATGCCGGATCATCCAACCGTCAAGGATCCGCGCCGATTGATTTGGAGAGTTAATGCCGGTACAGGCAGTCTGTACCGATTCGGGTGTTAATGTCTGCTGGCGCGGTACAAAGACGGATCCGACCGCCGGATCAAAATTTATACTGTGTTGTAATGGCTGTGCGTCCGGCTCGGTACAGATTTCATGCCGCCGAACAACCGGCGTTGTACTGGCATTCGTCCGTCTGACAACCCGAGCGGTACAGACATTCTACCGACAGCGGACTAATATCATTTATGTTCTTATTATTAAGATTTCAATTAATAATAATATGCTAAGAATATGGCTATCGTCATTGTTTTTCTAAAACAATTTAATGTTTTCTAAAATAATTTTTTTTAATTAACACCTTATTCAGAATTTTCAGAAATAGATTTTTTACAATGCAAAAATTTAGCTATAGTCTTATTGTTTCAATAAAAATTAATAAAATAATAATTATAGTAATAAAAATTTTTAATCTATTATGTTGTAAAAAATTTTTGTAGGAGAATTGTTTAAAGTTTAAATATTAAAAAAAGAATTAACAATACAATAGAATATAAAATTTAATTTTAAAAATTAATGAATTTTAAAAATAGGTTTTAATTATATTTTTATTTATTAATTAACAAATAAATTAAAGAATTAAATTTTTTTGTTATAATCAAATTTTTTAAATATTTATAAATAAAGTATACAGATGATTATTTATAAATATAAAAAAATGAATAATAAAAATAATAAATAAATATAATAATAATAATAGAATAATTAAAAAAATAAAAATTTTAAAATATTGTTTTAAAACACTAGATTTATTTACATAATATTCATAAAATGCTAAAATATTCCAAAGTATTTGTAAAAGTATTATTTATTGTTTGCTTCGTAGCGGTATTACATATCGACATTATTATGCTCAGATCCGCATGCGAGCGAATAGCGTAGTGGTTAGCGTGTTAGACTTCGGTGCTTCGATTAGGAATAGCTTGGGCTTCGTATCCCACTTGCGAGCGTTTAGAATTTTAATGTGTAAAAAAAATGTAGAATGTGTTAAAAATGCTGGAAATGATCTATAAATAAATATTAATTAACATGCACCATGCATAGTTAATGAAATATTTTTTTATTTTATTTTTCAATAGAAAATATAATTTAGTCTGGCTAGACGGGCGAATGCCAGTAGAACGCCGGTCCGCTGAAGCGAGTCGTCTTTGAAAGAATATTTGGCCCGCCGCGGTTGCTAGAGCGGACGAATGCCGGTACAACGCGGGTGTTCGGCGGCATCAAATTTGTACCGAGCCGGACGCGCAGCCACTACAACACATTGTCATGTTCCAGTAGAAAGCCTGCACCGATCCGGTTGTCTCGCGGACGAATGTCAGTACAGTCTTACCGACGTCTGTACAGGCGCGGTACGATGCCAGTGGTCAATTTCCGCCTGGGTAGAGTGACAAAAAGTTACTCTAGAAATCTAGAGTGACAATAAAGCTAATAGAATATTACTAGAGTAACAAAAAGTTTGTCGGAATATTACCAGATGGACAAACTTGTAGTAAATATTCAAAGAAGGGTAGTAAAAAATTACTAGAGTAACAAACTGTTTGTAAAAATTAAAAAAATACACGGAGAAAAATTCCAATCGATTATAGCATGGACTTTCTCACTCTATTTTTCCATAGACTCAGTATGCGAAAGTTGCAAAAGATGATGTGAAAATCGCATGGACCCATGCGATTTTGGCATGGATTCCAAGCAAATTACGCGTAGTTGTGTCTGTGCGTTATTCGGTTCGGCTGCCCATGCTCAATTAGTATGATATTTCTCTCCGTGTAGGTTGTACAAAAATTACTAGAGTGACGCACTCAGTAAAACAGTTACTAAAATGTCATAAAGCTAGTAAAATTATTACTAGAGTGACAAAATATTAATTGAATTCTATCAGATTTGTATTGCGAAAAAAAATTTCTCAATGTCCCTATATTTTTATTTTTTTTAACTATAACTCAATACGAACTTGAGTTGCTCCTCATCGTTCACGCTTCTTAAGTTGGACTTAAGAGCGTTTACACATGCGTGACAAGATAATTGAAGGATTAGATGGATAGTTGTGGTTTTTCTATTACTGGTCTGAAATTATCTGCATGAGTAAGTATATACGTCGAACGTTCACCTAATATGTCAAAAAATTTTAACTCCAGAAGAGAGCACGAGTTGTAACTATCAACGTAAATCACCGATCGACAAGTATTTCCTGCATAGTTAGCCGGTAGATGATATAATAAATAACTCATAAAACACTAGGCTTGTAACTTTTTTTCTTCTCTCCTATTACTAGACATACGAAAAGATAAACTTATAAATCACTGTCACCAAATATAGAATTAAAAAAGAAACTATTGTTATTCACAAACACTTTTTATATTATATTGGATTATAAATCGCTTTTTTGTATTCCTTTTTCAGTCTAGATAAAAATTAATATAATACGTAATATTTATACAAAAAAATAATAATAGTCAATAACAGAAGAAGTAATAAATTTTTTTTGCAAAAACTAATTGAGTAATATCGAAATAATAATAAATAGTTTTTATCACGATTCAATAAATGTAAATAATAATCTTATAGCGTTGTTATTAAATTGTCATTAACGATATGTGTTGTAGAATTATGAATTCACTGCACAAACGGGTATTTTGACCCGAGGCTTATAAGCTTTTAGTATGGTTGTCAAGTGCACATTAAATTGTCATAGAGTGGGTAATAATTCAATCTGTTGTCGATTTTCAAGAATAATTTCTAACCCCAGCTTAAAGAGGCTGCTTTATACAAGGAAGTAATATTCCCGCTTATAAAGAATGTAATTTCCAATTAAAATTTTACTCAAAAGTTCACAATTTTAATGTTACAATGGAAAGAAAGTTAAAACTTATTTAATTATAAAATACATTTGATTAATTAATAAAATGACTTTGATCTTTAAAACCATTTGCATTTCAGCACAAGAGTGAATGAAAGTTAATAAGAATATTACTAGAGTGCCACAAACTTAAAGTAAAAATATTACAAGAGTGATAAAAAGTTACTAGGAATATTACAAGAGTGATAAAAAGTTACTAAAAATATTACTAGAGTGACAAATAACTTGTAAAATAATTAACATAGTGACAAAATATTTATTTAATTTTATTAAGGTGGCAGAATGCTAGTAAAAAATTTCTAGAGTAACAAAAAACCAGTAAAATAATTTCTAGAGAGCCACACGGAGAGAAAAATCTAGCTTTAATAGTATAACACTACCTATAGTAATTTCGCATGGACTATAGTCACGCTTCAAATGCATGAATTCATACGCAAAAAGCGTGGACTCATGGTTTTTGGGTATGAATTTCATGCATTTGAAGCGTGACTATAGTCCATGCGAAATTACTATAGGTAGTGTTATACTATTAAAGCTAGATTTTTCTCTCCGTGCACACACAGTAAAAATGTTATTAATGTGTCAAACGGCTAGTAAAATTGTTATTAGAGTTAAAAAAGATTTATTTTAATTTACCAGGTTGGTAAAATGCTAGTAAAAAATTAGTAGAGTAACAAAAACTTTGTCGGTATATTACTAGAGTACCACAAAGGGACCTTAGCTGTTTTTGACAGAACTAAAATTGGAAGTATAATTAAATAAAAGATACAAATTTTCTTTACAAACTATTCATATTTTATTCTTTATTATATGCAATATTTTCAGTAAAATATGTTTTTGATGTTTAATAATAATCAATAATAAAGTTTAAATAAAACTAAAACTTCTCTAAACATAACCTAAAATTGTATGCAGATAAGGTCCCTTTCATCGTGGGACGTTACATATTTAAATTCTACTGAAGTGACATATACTTGTAATAAATATTTTTAAAAAACAATACAAAATTACTAGAGACAAAAAACAGTACTGGGCCACTGTTGGCTGAGAATATGGCCGCAATAAATACCATATTGTTATTTATAGCTGTAAATTAATAATCAAAAATAATTTAACAACAAAATGGTAAATAATATTGATAAATAGTTATTATTCATAAAATATTATTTTGCTTGATTCAATTGTATTAAAAATGAAAACTATTACTCTTTTCCGCTGATTCTAATTTTAAAGGATTCAAATAAGTACCCTAGAAATTTAGCTTCAATTTAACTGGTTACTTTTTCTTAAAACATGTTCCTTAATATCAGAGCTTTCCGCTTTGTTAATAAATCAGGTTGAATCACCGATTTCGGCTAAATTACCCCCACAGCACCGAAATTTTCCTAAATATTTATTAAATATTTACTTGCAATATTCGGCACCCGTGTAGAAAATTGTCGCGGCAGTCTAGATCTATTTAAAACCAGTCTAGTTTTTTCCTCGCGTTGCTATTTCCCATGCAGAAATTACCCTACTAGGGCCGTAGTATGGGATAAAACGCCGCGCCTGATCAGGGCCAGATCGGGGCGACAAGAAAGTGTGGATTTCCTGATCAGGGCCATGTCGGGCGCGGCGTTTCATTCCCTAATAGGTCGGCCCTGATCAGGGCCCCAGCGAAATTTCTACACGGGTTACATTAATGCTAGATTGGTGCGGTCTTGATTCTAACTAGTTTCCTAGACAAGCTTTTAATTTTTATATAGATTTTGTAACGCGCTGCAGTTCTAGTAAATTTATGTTAGTGCTAGCTTGGTACTGTCTAGTTTTCCTAATTATATTTTTATCGCGGCGTAAACTGAAATACCAATATAGTTATTATACAGAAATTGAAATCTTTTTATAAACTGTTTGGAATAAAAAAAACATTTATCTAAAAAAGATTTCTCAGCAGAATTATTACTGAAAAATTAATTAAATTTTTTGTAAATAATTATAACAATTAAGAAATTCACTGTTTGGGCATTTTTGGCGTAAGGAGGTGTTTTCTTCTAATAATTTATGAAAATTATAGTTATTTATAAAAATTGTTGGGGTAATTTATTAAAAACTGTAGTCTGAATCTCAATTGAAAATTATTACTTTGGTAATTTATGAAAATTTTCAAGGCAATTAATGGAAATTTATACAGTATTTTATTGAAATTTTCGCAATAATTCATAAAAATATATTCCAGATAAGTTACAATTAAAAATATTTATTTTATCAATTTATGGAAATTTTCACGGTAATTTATAAAAATTTTCGCGATAATATATAAAAATATGAAAAGCAAAAAGTAACATTAAACTTTTAGATTTCAGTCATTTATGGAAATTCAGGTGGTAATTTATAAACATTTGGACGATAGTTTAGAAAATTATGTAAAATACAAATTAGAACTAAAAAATGTAACGTCGGAAATTTATGTTAATTTATGGAAATTTACGCGGTAATTTATGGAAATGTATTAGGTAATTTACGGTTAATTTTCTATAATGTGTCGAAGATTTCATTGAAATGTTCACGAAAGTTTAGAAATAAAACGCTTTAAAACGTCTTAAGGTTATGTTATTCAGTAGTCACGTGTCCCATATTCTTTACTATGGAAAAACGTCACACTGAATAACATGACCTTAAAACTGACCACGTAAACGTCTTAAACCCCCCTGTAGAAAATTGTAATGGCGCTACCTAGTTCCTATCTAGTTTGTCTAGATGCTATACTGGCCCAGTTTATCTTTCCAATCTAGTATCTAGACCGAAATGTGACGCTCGTATCCTTTAAGCGCGATATAGTCATGTCAAGACTGGCGCTACATAGTCTCACTAGACCAATTTTTTAATTATTACTGCGATCTGGAAACTAGTTAGAAAAGTTCATTTAACGAAACAAATGAGAAATTTATTTCAACTCAATGTTAATATAATAAAAAAAAATTAATTTGTATTTACAAGCGTGTAATAATCCTCAACTTTCAACTTTTCATCAAGTTAATGTTTAAAACACAGAATAAACGGAAACCTATTATTGAATAAAATTTGACACTACGGGGAATCGAACCTATAACCTACGGATTTCTAGCCCAACAATCTAACCCTTACTCTATTGAAGCTACATAACAATTAATTTTAATTTTCGACAACTTTTACACTTACAAATGTTAAAAAGGGTTTAACTATGTAATCTAGTTAACTTATTATTTAACTGAATTATAGAAAATTAACCGTAAATTACCTAATACATTTCCATAAATTACCGCGTAAATTTCCATAAATTAACATAAATTTCCGACGTTACATTTTTTAGTTCTAATTTGTATTTTACATAATTTTATAAACTATCGTCCAAATGTTTATAAATTACCACCTGAATTTCCATAAATGACTGAAATCTAAAAGTTTAATGTTAATTTTTGCTTTTCATATTTTTATAAACGAAATTTGAACAAATAAGTAATATTTAAAGTAAACTTAATAATACTAATAATAAAATTAAAAAAGTTTATATCAAAAAACCGTAAAATATAGTTAATAGTGTAAAACCTAGTATTTCTGTTTAATAACTATATTGGCATTTCAGTTTACGTCGTGATGAAAATATAATTAGGAAAACTAGACAGTACCAAGCTAGCACTAACATAGTTTTACTAGAACTGCAGCGCGTTACAAAATCTATATAAAAATTAAAAGCTTGTCTAGGAAACTAGATAGAATCAAGACCGCACCAATCTAGCATTACTGTAAATAGCAACGCGAGGAAAAAACTAGACTGGTTTTAAATAGATCTAGACTGCCGCGACAATTTTCTACACGGGCCAAGACGCTCTTTTTTTACAGTGAAGTTTATGTAAAAAAATGAATGTTGGCAAAGAGCTTTGTGACCAATTTTTCTATACTCAGCGAGTACTTGCCGCCTAGGCTTGTCTAATTGTAATCTGTGGCAAAACAAGAATTCTGTACTGCGCCAGCACTATTTGTCGTGGCTTGTCTAGACTACGGCCGAACAATCGTCTGAGTATTAAGCCAGTGGTGAGCATCAGCACTACAGTGGCATTTTCCAATGGGGAATATTTTTTTTCAGTGTAGATTAATGAGTAGCGTTCAATTAATTTGGTGGAACAACGGACAAGTTTAGCGAATTACATTATGATGAGCCTAATTTAAAGGGAGCAACAGGTCAGAAGTAATCAGACAACTTGTCGAGAAATGGGTGAGTCACGACAGTGCATAATTAAAATTCCCCACCCCTTGTGCCATCTTTTATATAGCATGGCCGTTGTAATTATTCGACTCCAGTTAGGACAAACGCCGCGCAAAGGGCGCAAAGATTACACTACGAAAGATGCGCTGATGGCTATACAGCATCCTCCTCCTCCTCCTTCTTCTGGAGCAGAAGCGACTTTATTAACTGCTATTTCCTTCAGAAATTGCGGTGTAAATGAACAACACTGTGAGTAGACATCAAGAGTTGATTGATATCTTTTGGTGAAGAGTGCTATTTATGCGTGATTAAGATAATGCTCTCTCTCACTCTCTGTCTCGAGGAAAAAAGAATCAAAATTATAAATACAATTCTCCGCATATGTGAAATGCATCAGATTATCGCATTCTGTATGAAACGAGTTTTCGTTTTCTAATATTGGACTCGGTATCAGATATATTTCCCCCTATAATGTTGGATATTTAGATAAAATTGGATTCAATGTAAAATTTTATATTCCTTGAGAGGTTTTTAACCGATTGGAGGAGGGGAATAAATAACTTGATTGGATGTTGCTGGAGAAAAAATGATGACTTTTCAATTTTATGGTCTAGGTCCTGAATAATCTCTAAAGATGTATAGAAGAGGTCATGGTGGAGTCAGAGTCAAAGGACGGTATATATCTAAAGACGGATATGGAAGTTCAGATTACAATCTGGCAATTTACGTAGAGTCGCAGCGAAGCAAATGAGATCGCATCGCGAATACATGAGGACAGAATGTCCTTTGGCATCATTACGATACGTCCAGCTATTCGAAAAAAAAATTTATCTTCAAACTATTTCTTAATTCTATTTTCAATTTGACTTTTTTCCCTACATTCCATTCGTTAAATCAGAGAAACTTGTATTAGAAAATTGACAATAAAATCACAAATTGAATTATAGTGATTGAAAAAGGATTTTGCAACAATGGTGAAGGATAAAAGTTTAACAGGCGCGTTGAGAAGACAAAACACAAGAAATCGACGCCTTATAACCGATTTTCTATAGACTCTTTCTCTCTCACACTCGTAAATCGTAGTCGTGTTCTGAAAAGCGATTTTAAATCTTCATCGAACCAGATCGACCTTACACAACGTCGATCGCCTGCTGAGTTTCGACGGAAACTGTATTCAATTCTCGTTATTGACACGAGGCGAGACTACAGACTTTGGAGATTTATTGCCTTATCATAGAATCGGGTTCAGATTCTATTTTTTATTCGTCTGAAAGGCTGACATTTATTTCAAGTTTTTAAAGATTTTTCCTATCACTATCGTCATTATTTTTTCACCATTTCTTTCAGGTTAAAAAAATTAAGCAAGTAAATCTTAGTATTTATTAATATAATAGTAACATTTTTATTAACTTTATGTCACTTTAGTAACATTTTTAGTAACTTTTTGTCACTCCAGTAATATTTTTACTGACTTTTAGTTCCTCTAGTAATATTCTTAGTAACATTTTGTCCCTCTAGTAATATTTTAATAACTTTGTGCTACTTTAGTAATATGCTAGTAATATTTTTTGTCTCTCTAGTAATTTTATTGTATTATTTGTGGTTCTAGACTTCAAGAGCGAGAAAATACTAGTAACAACATTACTAGTCAGATAAATTAACACTAGGAGTTTGGTACTTTAGTAAAAACATTACTAGAGTCTTAAATTGTCATTGAAAAAAATTTACAAGTATGAAAAAACAAGTAATCAGAATATTTTTCAAGTCAAATTCTGGTAAAAAAATTATTTGAGTGACCAAATTTTTTCCTAAATGTTCCTAGAAAAAATATTACAATTTTACACTTTAGTAATATTTTTACTAGCAGTCTGTCACACTATTAGTATTCTTAGTAACTTTTTGTCACTTTAGTAATATTCTTAGTAACTTTTTGCCACTCTAGTAATATTTTTACTAGCTATTTGTTACTGTAGTACTATTTTTATTAGCTCCTTCCTAATTTTAACGCAGCAAAAAGAAATTGAATACAGTACTTTTCATTTTGAAATAAATTCATTCTTTTATATCTTCCACTATGAAATTAACAAGAATTTTTCATTTTCACAAGACTCTCTCATTCAATTCGCAATTTTCCGGGTAAATTTCAAATGTACTATAGTCTATGGTGAGAAAAAAAATATAGAAACTTTAACGATCCTGAAAAATTCCTATATATGTAAGTTGTACTAATTAGATTATGCTAAATGAATTTTTCTTCTTTTATACATTTCATACATTCCGGGAAACAAATAATAGCAGTTTTTTCTCTTCCTCTAACTATTTTTTTTTAATGAGTAAAACTAAAATATTTTCCTGCGAATAACTTTGTATTGGCACATGCACGTGCACCGGTTCTGTATATATACACATTTATAGATCTTTCTCAAGTTCCATGAAGTGTGTGCTCGAGTGCAAGATGGTACTCTGCATTCAGCATCCACTTTACGCTTTAAGCACAAATGTTGTACCTTCATTTTCTTCATGCCAAGCATAGTGTGCATACTAATTTCGAAACTGTAAATTTCTATGTTTTCAATTGCAAGTGTGTTTCCACGGAAAGTTCACTTAAAACGTTTCTTCAAAAAAAAAAAATTCTTTAAGAAACAAACAAATATAAGCAAAGAAGAGAAATAAATTTTGATAAATTTCTTCTGAAAATTATGCTCAAAATATTGACAAAATTCTTTAACAATTTAATGTCAATTTTTTCTGATTGTCAGAAATTTATTAAAAATATTACTAGAATGACAAATGACGTTAATGAAATATTATTGGATGAACAAAAAGTTAGATAGAATTTTGCTCGAGGAAGAAAAAGTTAGTAACAGTATTACTGGGGTGAAAAAAAGTTAGTAAAAATATTACTGGAGTGACAAAAAGTTTACCAAAATATTACTAGAGTAACACAAAGTTTATAGAATATTACTAGAAGGAAAAGTTGTTAAAAATATTACTAGAGAGACAAAAAGTTACTAAAAATGTTTCTAGATGGACAAAAAGTTAGGCAGAATATTACTAGAGTGACAGACAGTTTATTTGAATTAAAATTATTAAAATATTAATTCTCCTGTGTTAAAATTTGTTACAATAAAAGGAAGATATAAATTGTAATTAGAATGTTTATCGTGTTACTATTGCACTACTAATACATAATATTGAGATATTTATTTACACTTTATAAGATAATTAGTTGTTATAGAATGGTGTAATAGACGGTTCGCCATCTATATATTTAACAGTGATCTCAAATTACATATAAACACTTTAATTTTAAAATTACACCAACATGCAAACTCTTAAATTGCCTTTAAAAAGAAATAATTCAATAATTAACTACTATCATCAGCTTTAACATTATTGGAATTACTTAGCTACTCAATTGCTCATTACTAACTTAAATTGAAACTGCACGCCGCGAGAGTATAGAGAATTAATATCAGAAAATAAATGGATGAACTCGTTTAAAATCATATGAGAAATATTGTTCCTCTATTCTACTTTGTTTAACATAATTGGACAATAATCACATAGTTAATATATTGTTTCTCATGATGATACAGTAATTTCTCAAATATTTCTCCTTTTCTCGATTGATTTCTAGAAAATTATTTTTAAATAACTCAACAAGTCATAAAACCCAACTTTTTTTTTTGGTTGAAACCACAAAAGTTGTTCGAATTTAAAGAAACAATTATATAAAGAAACGTAAAAATTTAGAGGAAGTTTTCATTTTTAAAGTTTGATTCAATCAATTCCATAACAAACTTTGGTTGTTACAAATAAATTTTAGTTGATTCATGCAAACTAATTATTGCAAATAAAATTTTAAGCAAAATTATTTTCTCAGTAAAGAATCTTCTATATTTGAATTTCTTGCTTCAAAGTAAAGAAAATATTAAAAATTACAATTAAATTTGTTAAAAGAAAAAATTAAATTTTATTTATCTAAAAATTCTTATTAAAAAAATCCATAAAGAAACATGTCGAAGAACTAATACGCCATTTTGGGTGCATGTTTGTGCACTCTCAAACACTTACCGGTCTTTATATTCGAATGCAAGAAAAATACTCCTTGGTAATGTAATGTAATCCAAAAATAAGAAATGAAAACAACATTTGTTGAAAATAGAAAAATATCATACACACAAAAAAGGCACAAACACTGAATTTCAAATCACTTTCTATGTATATATTTCATAAATATATTTTCTGCACAAAATCACACTGCTGAGAATAAAAATACCGCACCACTGAATTCTGATCTTGTTGCTTTTCTTATCCGCGCATTGAAATTACCAGAACTTTCTCACATGTATATACTCAATAAAGAATTTTGTTTCCGAATTTTTTAAAAATTATTTCTAATCAAAAATTTTTCACATCCTCTAAATTATTAATTAATATGGAACATTGCAGAAAGAATGAAACTTCATTTTAATCACCTTTTTTTAATACTTATACTGGGAAGTAAATGAGGTCAAGAAAAATTTTACAAACTATATTTTTCACAAAAAAAATTGGATTATCTTTGGAGAATAATTTTTACGTTTATCGGTACGGAAAAAATAGAAAGAGATTATTCATTGATTGAGTTGATTCATTGAGCGTTAGTAATATATAAAAGTGAACCGAATCGAAAAGGCAGTTGCACTAGGACTGATCAACAGATCGTGGAGAGGATCGAGAGATCCGGCGACTCCAGGGAGTTCTTCAGATCCCCTTCTACACCTGCTCTCTTACCCTTTCCCTACAGCCACGTCGTCACTTGATTCGGAGCCCGTTCTAATGTTTAAATAAAAATTTTTATTAATTTTTGACAGTTTGATGAAGAAAATTATAATCAATAAATAAATGTTGGTAATTAGAAATATGTTAAATATTTTATGTAACTATGTATGAATGTAATATTAGAGGGATAAACGATTGGATAGAATATTACTAGAGAAACATAGACCACTTAGAAATATAACTAGGATAACAAAAGTTATTAAAATATTACTAGGGAGACAAAAAGTTACTAAGAATGTATGAAAAATCCTAGAATTTCAATTAAATTACAATAATTCCTCGCCTCGGTAGTAATTTTTTTCTTTTGATAAATGTTTATTTTAACATTAGACGCTAATTCAATAAAATTTCAAAAGGTTCCAAATCGGGGAAAACAGTAATTTTGGTTTTTTGTCACGAATTTTCCAGAAATTCCGAATTTTCAAATTAATTAATGATTCCTCGCTTCAGTAGTCATTTTTTTTGTTGATAATTATTAATTCTAATGTCATGTGCCATTAAACAAAAATTCGCCAAAAAAACAAAAATCATATAATGTTAAAGTAAACAATTATCAAAAGAAAAAAATTACTACTGAAGCGAGGAATCATTAATTTATTAATTTGAAAATTAGGAATTTCTGAAAAATTCGTCACAAAAAATTTTTTTTTTAATCACTGCTTTCCCCGACTTGGAATCACTTGAAATTATTTTTAAATAGCGTCTTTTATTAAAATAAACAATTATCAAAAGAAAAAAATTACTACCGAGGCGAGGAATTATTGTAATTTAATTGAAATTCTAGGATTTTTCAAAAATCCGTGACAAAAAAACCAAAATCACTGTTTTCCCCGATTTGGAGCCTGGGTTAAAAATAAACAAGAAAAATTTGTTTGCAGAGAAAATTTTTTTTAAGTTTTTCGTTGAATTAACGTTGGTAACTTCAGTTATTCTATAATATTATTACTAAATTTTTGTTCCTATAGTAATATTCTTAATAATAATTTATTGTACCTCTAGTATGTACAATAAATTATCCTTATTAATAAAATCAGACGTCTGTCTGTACATTGCTTAAAACTTAAAACTTTTAGCATAAACAGTTGTTATTGACATAAAGGATTCGAGAAATAGTCGTAAAAATTTTAATGTATGTGTGTATGTATGTGTGTATGTGTGTATGTATGTGTGTATGTATGTATGTCTGTCACAGAAGCTTTGTTCCCTAATAACACAAAAACGCTTCTACCGATTTAAACTAAATTTGGCAGAATGTTAGATCTTAGGCCAAGGAAGGTTTATAAATTTACAGATTTGAAAAATATTAATTAGAACTGGAGATGTTCAATTTAAAAAAAAATCAAAAATTTTCAAATTTTACATTTAAAATAAATGCTTTTAAATTAAACTTTCTATAATTGAGTATAACATGTTTTTTAGTCATTATTCAAAATAATTTTGCCAAAAATAATGCCTTATAACCAAGATGTAAGTATAAAAATGTTTTCAAAAAATTTAAAAAATCGAAATTTTTCAAATTTTATATTTTTTAATGAATTGCTTTTAAATGATCTATAATTAATTGTTACATATTATTTAGTCAAATTTTAGCATAATTTTTCAAAAAATTGTGTCCTTTAACTGAAATGTAAATATAAAAATGTTTTCAAAATATCGAAATTTTTTAATGTATTGCTGTTAAACGCTCTAGAATTGAGTTTTACACGTCATTTAGTCACATTTTAGCATAATTTTGCAAAAAATACTATTCCATATCTAAGATGTAAGTATAAAAATGTTTTCGAAAAATTTAAGAAAACAAAAAAATTATAATTATTAGTTCCAATTAATATTCAATTAATATTTTTATTTAATACTTATTAATCAAATCAGACGCCTATCTGCACATTGCTTCAAACTTCAAAATTTTAGCATAAATAGTTGTTATTCACATAAAGGATTCCAGAAATAATCTTAGAAATTTTAATGTATGTATCATGGATTGTTTTTAAACTTTCTATACTTGAGTATTACATGTTATTTTGGCACACTTTAGTATAATTTTGCAAAAAATACTATCCTGTAACTAAGACACAAATATAAAAATATGTTCAAAAAATTGAAAATTACACATTTTTTAATGGAAAGCTTTTAAAATATCTGTTTAAAAATGGTTTTAATGTCAAAAATTGAGAAAAATATAACTGATACTAATTACTATTAAACTTAAGTCATTAGTATGTTTGGGATCTTTGATTAGGATTTTAACGTCATAATAATACAATTTAGAATTATTTATTCATCCAATTTTCTGGAATAATTGATGTCAATAACAACTATTTATGCTAAAATTTTGAAGTTTGAAGCAATGTACAAAGAGACATCTGATTTTATTAATAAGGATGGTAGATATTAAAAAATATTAACTCATAGCATTAAAATAATTTTTCAATTATTAAAACGACAGCTAGTTAAGAATATTACTATAGGAACAAAAATTTAATAATAATATGGTTAATAAAATTAATATACAAGAGTGACAAATGATCAATAAAAAAATTACTAGAGTGACATAAATATTAATAGAATATTACTTGGGTGTCAATAAGTTACTAAGAATAATACTAGAGGGAAAAAAGTTGCTAAGAACAAAAAATTCTATAGAATATTATTAAAAGCACAAGTTGGATTTCGGCTGCGGTGCAGCATGGATCGTTGTATGTGGCTTAAGCAATAGTAGTGACTTTCTTTGCGCGTCCCGTGTAGAAATTTGTCGTGGCCTTCCTAGTGCTAGCCTACAGCTAGACAGTTTTTGTCGTGGAATTTTATTCTCAAATAACTGTCTTGGTCCCGTAAAGTTAATGTACAGTTTTTATACAGTTTTCCCATCATTTCTGTCGATATGGAGACTGTCTAGTATTTATCGTGACACTGTCTATGTTACCGATATTAAAAATTGGAACAAGTCCGTCCAGTAGGTGTCACTTAATTCGTTATAGCAACTAGACAGCAGACCGAATCTTTTATTTAACGGATATTTTTGTCAAAAATATATTTTTATACGTAAATATGATATGTTTTCATAAAAGAGAAAGTTCAATTAAATTTGTTTTATTGCACTGAGACAGTACAACTATAAAGGTATGTACATAAATTAAATTTAGTTATTAAATTATTAATTTTCTTTGCAAAACTTTTGTTACTTTTACTGAATAACAAATAATAAAACAGGAAATTTATTTATATAATTGAGTTAAAATATATTATTAATTCAACTTATCTATTTACCCAGGTTATTAAACTAAATTTTAAAAAATGGATGTTAAAACGAAAAGAAAACGCGAACAAACTCGAGATAGAATGAAAAAGTTTAGATCCCTTCAAAAGTTAACCAACAAACGTAAGTATATACACATAATTTTAAAAGTTGTAAATTTATTTTATATTCATTGTAATAAAATTAATTATTGAATTTTACCATCTTATAAAATGTAATTTCAAACATAACCTTAAAACTTTTTACAAAGACGGCAAAACATAAACATAAATCACATTTATAGAAACTTTTTTAATATATAAAGTTATATTTTTATTAATTTAAATAAAATCATTGATTTAAAGCAAAATAGGAATTTTTTTAAATTAATAATTTGTAAAAATAATTATTTTATTCCAGTCTTAAGGACCAAAGTGATTTAATAAAGTTATTAAATACACATTGTTATTGTAAAGAGTATTAATTATTAATTGAATAAAACAAAAAGTTTTTTGTTTATTTAAAGCTGTGAAAAATGCTTATTTATTATTTATAATACCTATTATATTTTTTAAATTATTATTATTTAACTTGATTTAATTTTAATTTTTTTTAAAGACTGAAATGTTATGTAAACCATAACAAAAATTTTTTTGTATTATTTTTGTGCAGGGCAAAGGAGAGTATCTGAGCCTGACGTACTTGAACATATCGATGATGATAATCCGATAACTGATTCTGATGATGGTGATACATTACATGGCAGCGACGAAATTGATTCTGACGAAATTTACGGGAATTGTGATTTTTCAAACATTCCTGACGATTTATCAAATAATTTACCTAATGCGGGTTACGAGGACGATGATGACAATTTTGATGTTGATAATAATAATAATAATGACGAAGATGATGCTGATGATGATGATAGATCAAGTTTATCATCTGAGAATTTTGACGGACATAGTGATGAAATAAATAAAATTAAAAATTGGGCCATTGATTTCTCTGTTCCACAAAATTGTTTAGACGGATTATTATCTATTTTGAGGCGCAGACTATTACCAGATTTACCAAAGAGTTCTAAAACTTTTCTTGGAACCAACAAAGCAAATTATAAAATAGAAGAGATGAATGATATGCAAAATAACAAAGGGGAATTCGTTTATTTTGGTATTCACGAAGGTTTGAAAGCATGCTTAAATGAAAATCTGCACATGGAAAACAACATTATTAATATAATAGCAAATTTTGACGGGATGCCACTAAGCAAATCAGGCCATCGAGAATTTTGGCCTATTTTAATAAAGATATTTTCAATTCCAGATTTTTATGAACCATTTACCGTGGCCATATTTAATGGTACGTCAAAACCGAGAGTAGAAGATTATTTGCACAAATTTGTAAATGAATTAAATGATCTTTTCAAAAATGGAATTGGAATTTCTGGCAAAACATATAGAGTTGTTTTAAAATGCATAGTTTGCGACACACCTGCTAGGGCATTCATAAAATGTACGCAAGGGCAAAACGGAAAGCATGCATGTGAAAGATGCACAACCGTAGGAATAACGTTCGAATTACAAGGTGGCGTGAGGATTAAATTAGGAAAAACCGTGTATCCTGAAACAATGTGCGAAAAACGGACAGATAATTCTTTCAGGAATATGATAGACAAAGATCACCACAATAGTATTTCACCACTAACAAAAATAATTCCCGAAATTGACATGATTTCGACGTTTGTACTAGATTCCATGCACTTGTTATACCTTGGAGTCATGAAAAAATTGATGGAGTTTTGGTTGGATGCTAATCACGCTGCAAAATTAAAACCTTCTTTTAAAAGTGAATTAGGAAGAAGAATGAAGTATTTAACAAATAAAGTTTGTTCTGAATTCCAACGGCAGCCAAGATCGACACAATACTACCGAAAATGGAAGGCCACGGAATTCAGGTTCTTCTTATTGTATTGTGGACCGATTATTTTACATGGGTTATTGGATGACAAATATTATAAACACTTTTTACTTTTCCACGTGGCTTGCCGAATTTTAAATTCAACAGAATTATGTGAAAGTTATAGAAACCATGCAAAAAAATATTTAGAACGATTTTTTTCAGTTTTAGAAATCTTTTACGGAAAAACATCTCTAACTATAAATTCGCATAATTTGCTTCATGTAGCCGATGATGCCGAAAATATGCAATGCAATCTAAGTTGTGTAACGTCATTTCCTTTTGAAAATTTGCTGGGGAGAATTAAAAGACGTTTGTTACGGACGCCATATCGACCGTTAGCCCAAGTATGTCGACGATTACACGAAGAAAATTCACGAATTAAATGTAACAAGAAAGTCTTGCAAACGTCTTTTGTAATTTTAAAAACTCATCAAGAAAAAATTGAAGAATTGAAGTATAAAGAGAGTAAAATTTCTGTACATCCACCAAATAATGTGGTTCTCTTAAAAGACAAAACTATATTTCAAATTGAAAAAATTATCAACTCCAACGATGAAAGCGATGTACAACTGATAGGGAAAATATGGAAAAAAGAAGGAAGTTTATTCTATGATCCTATAGATTCATCTAGTTTATCGATGTTTCATCTTCGGAGTAGTCCATCAAGAGACACACGGAATTTTCCATTAAATTCAATAACAAAAAAAATGGTTGTATTAAAAATAAATCATCAAAATAACGGCCCTGAAAAAATTTACGCGATACCCTTATTGCATATGTAATATACCGATTCTTCCATTTTAAAACGAATTTTTAAGAAATGTAAATACTTGTAACACATTTTCTAGACGATTTTACTAATTTTTTGTAAATTTTAATAAATTAAGACAAACATTATATGAATTGTATTTACAATTGTTGAAATTATAATAATCGCATTTAATGTAAAGGTTTTAGAACTATATTTTTTATTGTTTACATGCATTACGTGTTTTTAGATTCGATAAAGAATCTAAGCTTTTATTAATTTTGACATTTTTCAAACATGACTTTTAAATATTTTTGAACAATATTTTAAATTGGTAGCAGTGGTTATAGCAGACGACAGTGTTACTGCGCAGGCTGGAATTGGCAGCAATGAATCAGATTATCGTAATAGCAATGTGCGTATGGCGTCAGGCATGTGATGTAGAAAAAAGTAAAAGAAAACTTTTATTAGTGTCATAATTAGTGTATTT
Source organism: Leptopilina myrica (nomen nudum) (assembly GCA_032872475.1). Taxonomy (NCBI): domain Eukaryota; kingdom Metazoa; phylum Arthropoda; class Insecta; order Hymenoptera; family Figitidae; genus Leptopilina; species Leptopilina myrica (nomen nudum). Next base: position 15,387,074 of record CM065467.1, read on the forward strand.
GTAAATTACATAAACAAAAAAGAAAATCATAATATAATTAAAATAAGGTTATACTTTTCAATCTGGTAAGAATAAAATTTTAATTATTATTTTAATTATTATTTTAATTATTATTATGTAAAGGGAGCATTTTCTTACAAAAAAAGATATCTTATAACAAGCTAAATTTTTTATTTTTAATATTAAACAAGTTATTCAAAATATATATAAAATACTTAACAAAAAGTTTTTTTTATTTGTGAAAGAGCATTTCTAAGGTTTTATCTGTTCCATTAAAAAACGTAACCTCGAATTTGCACGTGGTAAATTCATAAATGCCGGTAACTAACCTCTCTTTACTTGATATTTAATATAGTATAATTTGTGCATTTATTTTTTAGCTGTAGAATGAGTTCTCAGTCGAATAGTGATGAACGTAAGTTCACTTTAATAAAGTTTATTCCCGAGGAAGGACAAGAAAATGGAAAAATCTTCATTGAAATAGTTCCAACTACCTGGATTAATTTCGATGCACAGAGACATCAGTTAATCACGCAGTTCATGCCAGCTCCTTACACTTCAAAAAGATTGAAGGTGTTAAACGAAATCGTGAAAACTTGTAAACAACCAATTAGTGATTGGCCTTCATATGATATTGAAATAAGAGGTCATGCGAGTAAGTTATATCAAAAATAAACTTTTTCTTTACCTAACCCTACTAATAATTATAATTATTGTACATTTTTCTTGTTTTGAAAAAATAACTGGATTTTAATAATAAAAATTTATGTTGAAGCTGAAACTCGCTGCAGAAAATTATCAGTAGAAGCCTATGGTTTTACGACTGATACAAATGAAAACCCTAAAGAAATTGCTGATAGAATACAAAAAATGCACCGAGTTAAAAGACTAGCAACGGTTACAGAAGAAGATGCAAATGCTCTTTTAAAAGTGCTTTCTCTTAATGAATCTTTTGGTGATAGTGACGAAGAATCAAATTCTTCTATAAATTCTAAGTCATCGGAAGATAATTCAGCAGGACAGAAATTTTCTGATCAACATTCAGAAATTAAAACAGCTGGACTTGGATTATCTCACAAGATAAATCTGTCAAAACTGGAACATTTAAATAGAAATTCAAATTCAAACATAAAATTCTATTCCATGCCATCAGACAGGCAGGAAGAAACTTCTGGTAAGAGAAAACTGTTTTTCCGTATCTTTAAACAGAAAAATAAAATGTTTTAAATTCTTAATTTTCTAAGCAACTAAGTTTTATTTATTTATTAGTTTCTTTAAATATTATTTTTAAAAAATGACAAATTAATTAAATTGACTAATACGTAAAAATATTATTTTTACAGAAAATGGAAGTAAAAATATGACACAAATAAATACAAGTTCTAACACAGAAAAAAATAGTAGAAATAATAAATCTGCGGCTTCAAAATTGGACAATATACAGCATTCTGCAAAAAGCAATTCCTCAAGTCATGATACAGAAATTTTTGGAGGAGAAACGGAAAAATTAATTTCATCAAGAAAGACGTCAATTGGTAAGAAAAATTAGCAGAAATTCAATTATTTTCAAAACTTTTTTTAAATATTAAAAATTTCAATTATCTTTGTAAATATCAAAATTCTTCTTCAAAATTCAATTACTTTTAAACATTTTGAAAATAAATCTGTTCGAAACTTCAATTACCTTTATAAATAATAAAATTCTTCTCTGTAATTCAATTATTTTCAAAGAATTTTAATAAAATTCTTGTCAGAATTGCAATGATTTTTTTCTGTACATTTGTAATTATTTTTGTAAATAATAAAATTCATCCTAGAAATTTATTTATTTTCAAAAGTAATAAAATTCTTCGCAGAAATTCACTTATTTTCAAAATTTTTTAAAAATTCTCCTCACAATTTCAACTATTTTTAAAAATATCAAAATTCTTCTTCAATATTCAATAACTTTTAAACATTTTTAAAACAAATCTGTTCCAAATTTCAATTATCATTATAAATAATAAAATTCTTCTCTGAAATTTAATTATTTGCAAAGAATTTTAATTATCTTTATAAATAAAAAAAATTATCCTAGAAATTCAATTATTTTCTAATATTTTTTTATAAAATAGTGATTTTCTAACTCGATCATCTTTAATTATTATAAGTAATTTACAATTTTTTATAAGTAGTTAAATTTCAAAATGTTTGAATTTGAATCTTTTGATGATTTTTAATTCTTATAGAAAAATAATAATTAAATATTTATTTAAAAAAGAAGTTATTGATGTTTTATGAAAAATTTGAATGAAATCTGTAAATAAACTTATCAGACAATTTTATTGAGTAAAACTTTTTCCTTTAACTTTAATTTTCTGAAATCTTTAAATGTAAAATTTTAGTCCCGGTTTTTTCCCGATTTAAATTTCTGTCCCGACTTTTTCCCGGTTTTCTCCCGATTGATTTTTCTCCCGGGTTTTTCCCGGTTCTCCCGGTTGGGTGGCCACCCTGTTAACCCTTTTGATATCACTGTTGTTTTCAAGTAACATTTTTTTTACTAAATCAAGTTCAATGTTTGTAATATAAACTTTTGTAAATTTAAATAATTTTCTATGCAACTCATTCTTTTCTCGCTTTTATTAATTTGAAATTACTTTTGCTATTATTATTAAAGCACAAAAGTTGAAAGGAAATTCTAAAAACAAACAACGAATCAATTCAACTTTGGGAAATGAAAATGATATTCCTTTTCCATTATTTGAGGAGCTAATGAGAGCTATTGCATGTTTAGAATCTGATATGAAGCACGTAAAAAGAGATTTAACTCAGTTTAAATCGTTATTAGAAGCAAACAATGCAAGTAATAATTTGGTACCTGAAAGTCTCGCTGAACGTAATGGTCTAGAATTTCCTATAAAAACAGGGGAAGAATTTTTAAAACTGGAAAGTTCTTTGGAGAACAATTCATTTGCTAAGGAATTTGTTAGTTTAAAATAATTCAATAAAAGAGGAGGGCCCCTAATATAAAATAAAAAATATTTGTGCTATTTGGGATTTTGATTTAGATGCTTGAAATGTACATTTTTACAAGTAAGAATTATATTTTAGTCGATTGTAGGTGATACGGGATTTTTTTGGTAATATTAACCCTTTAAAATTAAGGTTTTTTTTCAAACAAGGGTGTGAAAATTACACAAAAAATTTTTTAATTGTAATCCAATTGACTTCAAACTTTTTGCTCGGGATTTCAAAAATTAAAAATGTCGGATCCAATATGGCATTTAAATTTAATAATACATTTTAATCATTTAAATCGAAATCCCAAATGGCCTAAATATAGGTCTTAGGGGCCCTCCTCCTTTTTCATCGAACTTTTTAAAAGCTTAAATTAAACTAAATTATTTCATTTTTTAGAAACAAACTTTGAAAATGCTCTTAGATAATGATAACGTTCTATCTAAATCAATCACAAATATATTACGTCGGTTCTTATCGAGAGACGTGGCCGTCACGTACACTGCGACGAAACAAATGGAAGGGAAACAAACTTTTAAGCAGACTAATTTTTGTAAAAAAATGTTAGGTAATAAATTATTATTTATTATTTTTATTATTATTATATTTATATTGTATATTTATTATTCTTATATTAACATTTCAGAAGTAATATCGGGAAAAATGCAAGCCGAAAAAAAACAATTTACGGATCAAAGTTTCTACCGAGCCCTCGGAATAGTTTTGACGAATTCCAAAGATTGGGAGGGAAATCGGCAGATAAGGAAGAATAAAGTAATCCTGGATACTTTGGTCCCAATCATTAACCCAGCAAATGTAGAGGAACTTCTAGACATCTAGACAAAACTATAATTTTTATTGGTAAAAATATTTATTTAACAAAAAAAGTTAAACAAAATTTAATTAGATTAAGTAGTAATTGTTTATTGAAAAAAAATATATTTTCATTTTATTTTGTTACTTATGTTAAAGTATTATTTGAGAAAACAATGATCTCTTTAATTTATTTTTGAAAGAAGGTTATTTTAAAAGAAAATGTTAAAAATAATTTAATAGAAAATATATATAAAACCTTCCATTATAAAAAATTGTGATATGTAAAAAAAATAATGTAAATTCTTTGGAATAATAAAGAGTCTTTGAATATATATATATATATATATATATATATTTATTATTATTAACGTATATAAATCATCCATCTTTATAGGAATGGTATATTATAATATCGTGGATTTGTCTAGAAACGTTCTATTTTATAAGAAAGAGACTAGACAACCGGCCTGTACAGAGTCTAGATGTTCCTAGCGTCACATTCCTAGTTCGCTTCGGCCCAGATTTCCCTTAAAGTTCATAGACAGTATCTAGCGCAACTAGACAGTTTCTCACATTCTTCCACGGCAAATTTCTACACGGGGTTATCTTTCTCGCTTATTAATATATACCAATATCTATTAACTACACTGTTAAAAATTTTTGTAGGATTTTTCAGAAACAAGCAACGGAAGTTTTATGCAGTTACATGTTACGTAAAACTTAGAAACGTTTCATTATTTTCAGATACATAGGACTGAACAAATATTCAGTCCAATTCACCAAAAATTTTGTTACCGTTTCGTAATTTTCAGTAATGGGTAACAGCATGAAACTTCCGTTGCTATTTTCTGAAAATTTTGTTACAGTTTCGTAATTTTTCGTAACTTAAATCATTTGAATATTTATGTAAAAAATGTAATCTGTTTATATTATATTCTGATATATTAAAATAAATGTAAATTAATTTTAAAAAAATTATTATGAACATTTTTACGGAAGTATCTATTTATCTATCTACCACGATTTGAACTCTCAGCCTTATAGTGGTGTCTGAGCGTAGGGTTTTTTTATGGAGCCTTCAACCATTGGGAGCGCGCCTAGACGCGCTCGACCAAGGGAGGCTATGAGAATATGCTGTAAAGTATAAGTTTTAAGAAACATATGGAGTAAAATCTGTTCTTTCTAACTTCAGTTATGCCTTTTTTGCAACTGACCCAAGCTGCGCGAAAGTAACCGTGCGCACCTTAATTCAGCTGCAGTAACTTAAATTTTTGTGACAGTTTCGTAATTTTCAGTTACTCTCTATACTTTCTGAAACGATTCTCAAATTTTCAGTTACATTTTATTAAATTTCCTTAAGTTGTTACTGAGTTTTGCTTGGCTGAAGTTAGAATTCCGATACTCATTAACGATTTTTACTAAAAGTTTTGATTTTTAAGTAACATTTAGGAATTATAAGAAACGTATAGTAAATTTCAAGCAAATGTAACTTACAAATGATTTCAGTACCGTCGTTTTGAAAATTAAGTAACATTTGTATCAGAATTTTATCGTAAAATTCAGAATATTTTTAACAGTGTACGTTATGATCTTCTTCAACGAAATAATTTTTTTTTATTAATGCTTTATTAATCATCTTACAGATGCTTATTAGCTATATACAATTAATCAAATTTTATTAGTTTCAACCAAAAGTATAAAAAAGATAAACATATAATGTAAATATATTGAGTAAATATATTTTATATTTTCAATTTCGATTTCTTCAAGAAGATACTTATGGCTCTGATAGCTATAGGGTTGATCTCGTACATAATAATACTTGCGACATTTATTGGTAATTGATAAATTTTTTTCAACTTTTGCATCATTTCAGTTCTTGCGTTGTCATATTTCGGGCGCTGCCATAAAACATGATTGATGTCTTCTTCTGGGTGTCCGAATTCGCATGATTGGTCGTCTTTCAAATTGATTTTAAAAAGAGAGGGAGTTAGGTGATAATGGTTTGCTCTCACACGGTTGACCCAAACTGTTGTCTCTCTAGGGAAGTTGAATTTTTGATACCAGGCTTTTACAGTGTCTTTAAAATAGTATTTAAAATAGTCAATTTCTTTCAATCTTCCTTGTTCTTCCATTTGAGCAATAGTTTTCATCTTGGCATCTTGATTGAAAATTGGTTTAAGGTCAGTGTAGGGTATTTTTGTGATGATTGGTATTGTGTCTTCTGTTGCTGATTTAGCAAGTTCGTCAACTTTCTCATTTCCCTCTATGCCTATGTGTGAAAGAATCCAGAAGAATTTTAATTTCCTGGATTAAGAATATTTTTTTAAGAAATTCGTTGTATTTTTGTTTGATTTCCAGAAGATGATATTAACTGTTACTTTAAATCGGGTATGGTTTAACGCTTGCAGAACACTTAGACTGTCCGAGAATATATAGACGTCTTTCATGGGTACTTCAAGGGCAATATTTAAAGCTTCTTTTAAGGCAATACATTCTGCTGTATATATTGAAGCATGTGTATTTATACTTTTTTAAATTTTATTTCCAATTGAGGACAGTAACAAGCAGCTCCTACACAATTCGCCTCTTTAATTTTGCTTCCGTCAGTGAAGATGGATACAATCTCTTGTGGATTTCGATTAGTTATATCTTTTATTATTTCTGGATGTCCTGCATTCTTGATTAAAGTTCCAGTTTCTAAGTCAAAAGGTATTGAAGTAAGAACTTGTTTGTAAGAGAAGTCATAAATGTTGAAGTACTTTTTTGTTCTAGTTGGTGAACAAATGGAGCTATCTCTCTTGCGCATTGGAATATCAGTCGGTTTTGTCTCTTCTTAATAATTGGATTATACGTGATGAAATTAGTGAGGGTTTTATAAAATTGTAGTGAATCGTTAGAGAGAATTTTCACATAAAAGTTTTTTAACAAAAACTTCGCTTGTTCTCTGATTGTAGGTAATTTGCTTTCTACTATTAATAAATTTGTAGAAGTACTTCGACGATATCCTAAGGAAATTCTGATTGCTTCGTATTGTATTTTCTCCAGAATATTCGACAACTTTTTTGTAGTTGGAAAATAGATTCCCAGTTCATACTCGATAATAGATCTTATGTAACTTTTGTAAAGTAACAAAAGAGTGACAGGATTACATCCCCACCAAGTACCTCTTAAAAATTTATATGGTTAAGAGCTTTTGAAGTTCTTTTTTGTATTTCCTCAATGTGTGGACGAAATGATAATTTATAATCAAAAATGATTCCAAGAAATCGTGCACTGTCAGTTGACTTAATTTCTTGATTTCCAATTGTTACTTTTATGTCACCTGTTTTTATTTGCTTATTGTTAAAGTGAAGTATCTTGGTTTTTTCAAGAGTAATTTCTAACCCTAACGTGTTAAATTCTTTCTCGACATTTTGTATTATCCTTTCCATTTCTGTAATGCAATTTTCAATATTTTCGTCACTGCAGTGTAATGCAACGTCATCTGCAACTTCTTTCGACGCATTCTTCGTAACATCTTTCCCATAAATTGAATAAAGAATTGGACTTAAAACTCCACCTTGAGGAACTCCTTCGTGCACTTTTCTCACTTCATCCGAGTTTGCTGTGTGTAAAAAGCGTTCATGTGTTATAAATTTCACAAATTTCACCAAATTAATTGGACATCCAATGTCAGTTAATTTTTTTATTAAAATATCACAAATCACGTAATCAAAAGCACCTTTTACATCTTTAAAAAACTGCTAGTGTGTCTTCTTTTCTTGATAAAGCTTCAGATATTGTCATGGTAATGTTTGAAAGATTATTTAAACATGAAACACCTTTTCTAAATCCAGTTTGAGATTCGTTCATAATTTTTTCATGTTCCAACCACCAGTCTGATCTGTTTTTTATCATTGTTTCTAATAGTTTGCAGATACAAGAAGAAAGTGCAATTGGTCTTATTTTTGTACTATTTAACTTTGGAACAAAATGAACAAAGTGGTGTTTCCATTCAATAGGAAATTCCCCTGAAGAGTACATTTCGTTAAATATGTCCAGAAGTAGGAGTTTATATTTGACTGAAAGTTTATGAACAATTCTATAGTCTATACCGTCAGTTCCAGGTGAACTTGTGGTTTTTCTTGATTCAAGGGCCAAATTAAATTCTGTAAAGCTAAAAGTTGCGTTAAGAAAGTCATTATCCGAACATTCTGGAATCCACTCAGGATTGGAAAAAACAGAAGGGGGGCTAATTCTGTTTATTTCATCTTTTACCTTAGAATTTAATTGCATATTTTCGTTGGTATTATGTTCTTGTACTTTAACCCATTTGTTGTTCAATATTCGACATTTATTCCAGACGTGTTTTATATTGACTTTGCTATTTATTGTTTCTGCAAATTTTCTAAAATAGTCCCTTTTTTATTTTTAAACGTTTTTGTGCAATTGCAACTGTTTTTTTTGTATTCTATTAAGTCTTCGAGTTCCAGAGTGTATTGCTATTTTTTGAATGTTGATTTTCTCAGTCTTTTAATTTTGTTGCATTCACTATCCCACCATCCAACTGGATTTGATTTACGAGACTTTTGTTCTACATTGAGATTTCTTTTTGGAGTATTATTTTCAATAGCCCTTATTACGTTGTTGACGACAATTTGATTTTTTCCTGTAGGAGTAGCATTGTCGTAGCTGTTTTCAAAGAATATTTCATGGTAATTGTTTTCTTAATATTCTTCAATTTTATTCCAATCTGTTTTCTTCGTGTATAATTTGAACGTTTTCTTCCTGTAGCAATTTTTTTCGTTTGGATATTTATGTATATGGGGAAATGATCCGACCCCCACAGTTCATCACACACTTTATAATTAATATTATTTGCTATGTTTAATGTTGAAAAAATGAGATCAATATTTGATACGGATTGCGGTCATATTTTTCAATTACCATTTGTAATCTGGCTCCATTAGTAGAGGTGGAGTTGCAGTTCCATATTGTGTTATGAGAATTGAAATCTCCCAAAAGAATAGTGTTCTTATCGATGTTGATATTAGATATAATTTAGTTGCAATTTTCTTGAGATAAAGTAAATCCCGGTGGACGATAACAAACCAGTAGTGTAATTTCTGGTTGTATGTTGGTAACTTTAAGTTCACATATTTCTACTCTATTGTCTGGAATATTGAGATTTTGGATTTCTTTAAATGCTAATTTTTTTCGAATAAAAATTCTGTGGAAGAAATACATAACAGCATAACTGACATTTTTATCAAATTTGAGATAACATCAGATTTGTATATATTTAATATTGCTCTTCAAAGTGCAATAGCTGAAAAATCATAAAAATGGTTATTAATGTAGAAAATAATGGAAAACATAATCGTATAATTGCGTTTTTGACAAAAGGAGACCAGCATAATAACATAACTGCATTCAGTTTAAAAAACAATTGACATAATTAAAAATAAAAATAACCTTTAAGAATAAAAACAATAAGAATTTTGTAATGAAATATTTTTAGTACAATACATTTTTTGTACTTTAAATTAAATATATTTATTTTAATAAAACTGAAACAAATTTTTTATAACATAAATTGTGCATTTAATTATGTATAGGAAACCGGGGCTTAACCGGACACGGGGCTAAACCGGACAAGTCAAATGTTTCCGAAACCGTGAAGAATTTCAAATCGTGTAAATAACCTATGAACGCGCAATTTCGTGATGCATATGCTGCATAAGGTTTTAGGGACGTGTCAATTTTCTTGTAATAATAGTTGCCGTTAATATGTGAAAATGTCATTTCTTGAGGTAAAAGTAAAAAAAATTTTTCTTTATTTTTTTGGGTTTTTATCGTTAAAATTAAAGTGCAAATATCATACGGCCATTTTTCTTTTAGCTCAAGGTGTACTGAGTTTAGTAGAAAAAAAGTTTAATGGAAAACATTAAGAAGAAAAAATATATTGCAGGTTAATTATTAGATGACGGTGTGGGGCTGAATCGGACATCGTGATTAAAAACAACCAAATCTTTGAATTCTTTAATTTATTTTATATTAATTAACTATTTTATATTATATTCTTTGCTTAGAACCACTTTTTAAATAAATAAATAAAGAATTTATTTTAAAACTCGAATTCGCAAGCGAGTTGCTACAAACAGACAAGTCTGAAAACTGTAATTCATTTTATATTATAATTATTACCGATTTTACGTATTATATTATATTCTTTGTATAGAACTATCTACAAATAAATAAAAGAAGAATTGATTTGACTTTTTTACCAAAAAAAAGAAAATTTGTATCTCATTCTATAATTAATTGACCGTGTCCGGTTTAGCCCCACCAATTTTCGGATTTTCGTTTTTGAGGTAGTCACTTTCGAAGCAATATATCTCTAAAGCTATTGTACTTTTTTAAAATCGAACAAGTGCGATTTGTAGGTGAAAGTACAAGCTTCAAAACGGTATATTACACTTTAGCAAAAAGTATGTTTTTGTATGAGTTTTCTGGTTAAAGACCAAATCCGTCCGGTATAGCCCTGGTCTCCCTATATCTCCTCTGTTTATGAATATTTTTCCCAAAAAATTCCACTATTTTTTTGTGGTATCCACACTGAGAAAACTGGAGAGTCAAATTCAGAGGTTCAAAAACTCATGATTCCGATGAAAAATTATCAAAATTTATACCATATCGTGTGTTTTATTAAATGTTATAAAAGAATTTTAAAAATATATTAAATAATAATACTAAATGCAAAAGACCAAACAAATCTGTTGATTTTCTGAATTGACAGAAGTGAGAGAACATTAAAATTAATTTATCTCGAAATCATGACAAATGCAGTTATGCTGTTATGCCTTTCTTCCACAGAATTGCTATGCCTCCTGTTGATACATTTGGTCTATCTTTTCGAAAAGTATTAAATCCAGGAAAAACCAATTCCTGCGCTCGTGTTGTTGTTTCGTTTAGTCGAGATTCGAGACAAATAAGAATGTCTACTTCTTGTAGTATTTTAGGCAACTCCTCTTTTACTCTTCTACAGCTGCGTGCGTTCCACAGTAGCAATTTTAGATCATAATTTACTTTTGTTACTGTATTTTGTTGAGTTATAAAAAATATATGTTGTAACGCTTTTTTTCTACACTCTACAGGAAAACTTGGATATCGAATATAATAAAAAAAACAATTATTTCTAAATCAATAATAATTCTAAAACTACAATTTTAAACATATGTTAACGAAATTTAGAGACAATTTACATAACCAAGAATCTAAATTTAACGACATTTTAACACCTAACCACGAAAACGTTACTTGTGCAATCTAGTCCCTTCTAGTTTGTCTAAGCGGTCCCCGGTAGGGCACCAGACAACTTTTGTATCACCGGTATTGTCAACCGGACTAAAACATTACTAATAAACAATATTCAAAACTTAATTAAGACCGATTAAACAAACACTATTATTAACTAGATTTTCTTGCACGTGCCGGTACTAGTCGGCTATGCTGGTCGTGGAGAGAGGGGTGAGTTTCGTATTTAATATAGAGATGGTAGTTTTAAACATAGTGACAACATCAAAAATAAATTAACAACCAAATAGATAATAATAATAACATATATTGTACCAATAAAATCTAATTTACAAATTACATTAAATCGTGGTAATTATCTGGTTATCCATGATTAGTAATAAAAATAATAAAATATCATTACCAGGACTAATTGAGTATTTTGAATCACGATAAAAAACCATAAATGATATAAACAACTTACATATTCTGTATCGATGATTAGTTGACTCGTGATAGGGATTATAGTTTTGATTTATGCTTTTAATTCGTTATTTATTAAGGAAATGTTAACTTAAGAATTAATAGAATTATTAATTTAACAAAAATACACTATTTTACGACTCCCAGAATTCTGAATTACTAATACTACGATACTTAAACTAACCCGACTTTTCCTATGGCAAGATTGCGACCTTCTTGACCATAGGAATCTTTCAATTAACCCTAGAGGAGAGCTTCTTTGCCATACGAAGTCGCTTTCGTTTGACAAAGCCTGCCAACTACTTAAAACTAAACTAATTTGTCAAAATTCCTTAGTGTGGAGCACCAATATTTCAATTGGACTTTTGACAAGTGTAGAGTAATTACCTGAACAAATACTAAACGAAACACAATAACAAATTTACTTCAAAATAGACGGATAATACTATAAATTTTGGATATTAGAAAATATCCTTAGATTAGTGCTATTGTGACGTAAAAACGTAAAAAATAACGTCACAACTCTCCCCTCAACGGAAAGATTACTGAAGAAAAAAAATAACATAAGTGAACAAAGATCCTCTAAAATCGGGACACTAACTACTCTGAAATCTAAGTGGGTATTAGTTTATCAAAAAAATATAGAATGAAACTCTATTGTAAGAAACTAAATTACACAAAGTGCACTCCCGATACCGAGCTAATGTACTGGAGGTTACAAAATAAAGAAAACTACTCTTAATTGTCTATTTAAACTGGGTGAATTATAAGTGAAAAATGAGTGACGGGCCTGGAACTGGTTCCCCTCTTGCGTTCAGGAAGCACGTAGGCTCAGGTGGTCGGCTGTAAGTCGTTTCCTATGGCTTCGCATACGGCTTCTTCCAGTACTTCCGCTTCCTGGGTCGGATGTACCGCTCCGATTGGTGATTTGAGGAGTCTTCCTCGGTCCACCAATTGGGTTTTTCATCGGGTTACCTTGGCCTTTTGAAAGGATCGAATAGGTCCTCTTCTGAGTCCGAAGAGACCTCGTCCAGATCCATCCTTACTTGGGATGGTCCGGGAGTAGGTTCCACCAGCATGGGTGATACCGGCTCTGTTGTCTGGGTCCCGTTCTCCTTTGTTGTGAGTCCAGTTTTGTTCGCCTGTTCCCTTGTTTCCGGATCTGGTATTGGCCAATCCTTAATTTCGCTCGGGAGGGCTGTCCTTCCTGCCAGGTTTGTCCTCCAACGAATTGGACACTCCTCGTTGTCCCGATGACTGCACCGTAGTACCATTTCCTGTAGTGGCTGGAAAAATCCTGGCCTATATTGTTCCAACCATGCCAGGGCGGGTACGTATGGGCGAATTGGGTCCCAAAATGGGTCCTCCTCTAATTGCACCTCCACATCCTGTGGTGGGCCTGAGATTTCGCCTGGTCCTTCAACATCGGGCTCCGGTGGGTTCCATGGGGGTGGGGTTGGAACTTGCGGAATCTCCTCGGGTTGATCTGGTGGCGGCTCGTTGACCATTGGGGGTTCTTCCTCCATTTCCCAATCTCCGTTTTCACCTAACTCGTACATGTCTCCAAGGTCTTCCATTTCAATAACCTCGATACTAGAGGAGTTTGACGATGAGGGTGGTCGTGCCTCATTTTCCTCATCCTCTAGGAGGTCGTTTTCGAGGCTGCCTACTACGGAAAGGTCGTCCTCCGAGTCGGAGATTTGGAGGATCTCCATCTCGTCCATTGGACATGTCGTGTCAGGTGAGGGGTACTCCATAGGTCAGTCTGCAACGTTCTTTTATTGTCATATTCGAATAAAGTCTTAAGATCCACCACCTGGACGGTAACAAGACAATTTTACTGTAACGTTTACAGATGGACTGTAACTTTGTTAAAATACTGGAACACTAGATGTTACTGTAACTTCTTCTACATATGAATGTTATACTAAAATACGACATTTGTAATTGGTTTATTGGGGTATAAGGAAGACAATTACATACAATTACGAGGATAAACATTGATATGAAATATCACACAAACTGGATCACTAAGAGTACTGTAACATTTACTATATAGGGCATTATGAGTCTGTAACGATCCTTATTGGGTACTGTAGCTAGTTTGCTGTTCTTTTTTTTCAGTCTGGATCATACTGGAGGGGCGCATGGTAAGGCTTTAAATCTTGTACTGAAAACTTTCCCAGGGATTGCCCTTGTAGGTCCTTTAGGATATACACTGCGTTTGATATACGTTTGGCAATGATGAATGGGCCATGGAATGTGTTCGCTAGTTTTGCCATGAAATTCCTGTCTGCGGACGATAATACGCGTTGTTTTTTCCATACTAAATCACCGATTTCGTACCTTTGGTCGCGTCGTTTGCGGTTGTAGTAGTGTGATTGTTTCTGAAAAGCACTATCTAGAGCGTGGACTATACTATTGCGCAATTCGTTCAGCTGTTGCATCCGTTTTGACCAAGCTGATGGGGATTGGTGGACGATGTCCATCTCTTTTTCTAGTTCTCGACGTAGAGATATCGCGGCTAAGGGTTCGCGTCCAAATTAAGGAAAGCTGGTGTGTGCTTTGAATCGAGGAGTGATATGCTGTATTGTGAGCAAAACGGAATTCTGGGAGGTGTACGTCCCATTCTCGGTGGCTCCTCTCTATAAACGCAATTATCATAGTTCTTATTACGCGATTAACACGCTCGACGGGGTCGGCCTGAGGTCGATAAGGTGGGGTGGTCATGTGGCGAGATCCTATTCTGGTCCCAACGATTTATGACTAAATCCTGTAGCGCTGCCAATATCGTTGAACCTGTAGCTTTTCTCAAGGGCTGTATCTCTACCCATTTAGTGTACAAATCTTGGATGATGAGAATATATACGTTACCTCTGGAGCTCGGAATCAGTGGTCCCATAATATCTGTCGCTACTATTGTCCAAGGCTCCTCAACAGTCTTTTTTCCCATAAACCCAGCAGGTCGGATTTGTTCAACTTTGGTGCGTCGACAAATTTCACAGTGTCTGCCAAAAGAAACTATGTCCTTGAACATGCTTGGCCAATAATACTAGGTGGCTGTTCTGCGATGAGTCTTTTCTTCACCAAGGTGTCCTGATTGTGGATTTGAGTGATTCTCCTGTAGGGCTTTCACACGACGTTCTCTGTAGAGTACTAATTTCCAGGCGTTTAGATCTGTAACTTCAGTTTCTGGGAAATCGGCTGGCTTGTGGTAGTAGAGCCGATTATCTTCGATTTTCCAGTTCGGAAACCTATCCGGATGTTGTTCGATTTCTTGTAGACGTTTTAAGTATCATCGGTCTTCTGTTACTTCGATTTGGTTGACTTGGGCTGACATTTGTTCGGGTATGCGTGATATCCGACTGTAACCAAAAATAAAATTCTACTACATTTTACAAAAAACTGGAAGATTAAACAAATTGATGTTAACACAACGGGGGATCGATGACAAAAGAGAGTTTCGTGAGGTGGCTTATTGGTCTTCTCGATAATTTCACACAGAAGGGGTTTCTTCTCCTACCGTGCTTCTCCCAGAATTCTGAATTACTAATACTACGATACTTCAACTAACTCGGCTTTTCCTATGGCAAGATTGCCACCTTCTTGACCATAGGAACCTGTCAATTAACCCTAGAGGAGAGCTTCTTTGCCAAACGAAGTCGCTTTCGTTTGACAAAGCCTGCCAACTACTTAAAACTAAACTAATTTGTCAATATTCCTTAGTGTGGAGCGCCAATATTTCAATTGGACTTTTGCCAAGTGTAGAGTAATTACCTGAACAAATACTAAACGAAACACAATGACAAATTTACTTCAAAATAGACGGATAATACTATAAATTTTGGATATTAGAAAATATCCTTAGATGAGTGCTATTGTGACGTAAAAACGTCACAATTACCACCACAATTACCTCTTCCTTTTTCACTTGGTGGGGGAAGGAAGGGGAAATCACTTAAAGGTGGGTTACTATTTGATTGAAGTTTAGAGGGAGAAGCATTTGCTGTGGACTCTTCTCTCTCCAGAGTTTCACAACAATTCTTTGCAATATGTCCTGCTCTTTTGCACAGAAAGCATGTGATTTAATCTGAGGACATGTACATGTAGTAGTCTGATCCTTCGTATTGTATAGATATTACACTTGGAATTATCTCATATTCTTCTGCCATGATAGAGCAGAAGCCAAACTCTTATTTTTTGCTGAAAACCCTGATCTTTATCGGGCAATTGATCAGAGACCGGATGACTCGCTGAATGTCCCTCTTCCCTCTTATGTTAATGAAGCTCCTAATAATCAACCTGCGGGTCAATCTACTCCTATTGCACGTTCGTCGGATGGTAACTCAAGCAGAAATGATCCTATTTTGAATATTTCTCAGGCCATGCCAGAGCATAACCTGACTGCTAGATTGAAGGCATTAAATTCCCTTCTCGATCTCAATCAAACAAAGAGTTCATTAATAAAATCCCTACAAAACAGTAGGGCCTTTGTTATTGGGGAAAACTTTGAGGACTCTCTCTTTTTTCAGGTCAGGTAATATGATTTGGGAGATAGAAGCTAACGATTTGACACTGGTCTTTTCTCCCTCTATCAAGTAAGAATAACATAAGAACTACTTCGTCTAAAATTGTTTATCTTTTTCTACACAATTAAAACTGCACGGAAAAATTTTTTTTGCGAAAGTACAAACATAGAGAAGAGGAGAATCGCTCGAAAAAATCCCCCCTGGCACAGACTCCTGATAATAGACAGTCGTTTGAAATTATCGACAATGAGGTTAAACAATATCTTAGGGAGAAAAAGAAGCTATCATACATAAAGTTCTGTAATTCACTTAACCCATCTATGGGCTCTCGAGAAATATGGTCAAAGGTTAGGGCATTCTCGTCTTCTACGCAACCCCTTCGAACTAACTTATGTAGCGATCCTAATTCCAAGGTTTTTGTTGATTTACAAAATGAACTCGTTCGAGAGAAGGTCATGCCAATAAATCTTCTAGCAGTGGTTGGTATTAATGACGACGAAAAATATAATGGTCCTATTTCCCCCGTAGAATTCTACGCCGCTCTAGAATTAATTAAAAAAGACACTGCGTCTGGTCTAGATTCAATCTTAAACTCAGTCATAAAACATCTACCAAGGAAAACAAAAAATTACCTCCTGTCCATTTTTAATAGATTTTTTTCACTTTCAATTTTTACGAAGGTCATTTTCTTACCCATACCTAACGGAAAGGGCTATAGGCCCATCTCATTAACTTCAGCTTTATGCAAATTATTCGAGCGATTGATAAATAGGCGACTGGAACATTATATCGAATCAATAAATGCAATTCCAGTTCAACAATTTGCTTTTCCTAAGAGAAGATCGACAACTGATTGTGTATCCACACTAGTTACAGATATTCATCAGGGATTTATAAGGGGAAAACACACCTTCGTTCTAGCAATTGACCTTAAAGAGGCTTTCAGTAATATCTTACTTAAAGCAATATATGATCGCCTGGTGGAGCTACGAACTCCGGACAAAATACTAAATTTCGTTTCTTTTTTAATTCAATCCAAAAATCTATTCTTCACATCGGATACTGGAAATCCTAAAACATCCTACATCAAAGTTCCATAGGGAAGCGTATTATCTCCCCTTCTATTTAATATAGCTATCAGAAAGATTCTACAAATTATTCCTCACAACATAAAATGTTTGATGTTTGCCGATGACCTGTTGCTATATATAAGATCTCAAAAGGAGATCTTGTACTTGGGCATTTTTCTCGATATAAGGTTAACTTGGGCTAAACACATTAATGAGGTAGCTCGTCGAGCAACTTTGGCGGTTAACATCATGAAAGCAATGTCTAAAATTACATGGGAGCTAGTTTCGAATCCATGCTATTGATTTACAAGGGACTCGTAAGAACTCATCTGGAATGGGGCTGCTAGCTATTCTCTCTAGCTAGCAATACTCACCTTAAAAAATTAAATAGGGTCCAGAACGCTGCTATGCGAACCATTTTGGGGAGTATGCGATCAACCCCAATCAATATTATTTTATCCAAAATAGACGAATCACCTTTTGCTCTTCGTCCCTACTGAAAATCCCCGTACAATATCTTGTACAGGAAATTGTACAAGATCTTGTACAGAAAACTATACCATTTTCAGCATAAGAAATTGAAAGAAGTTCTTGTACAAGATGTTGCACAAGATCTTGTACAAAAACTTGCACAAGGAATTTTTTTTCGATTTCGAACAATAAGGTTCATGTACAATTTCTTGTACGAGATCCTGTACATGTTTAAATTAATTAATAACTTTAATGGCTGCCCAGTAGTTTTCTATGGCTTCTACAGCCGCGCAGTTGTTTTTAAATCGTAAATGGAAAGAGTCTCTAACAACAATTTTAAAAAATTTTCTTATATTTTGCATAAATAAAAAAATTAATAAACAATAGGAAAAAATATTATCTACACAAGAACTTGAACAGCATCTTGTGCATGTTCACATTCTTGTACAAGATCTCGTACAACAAATTGTACATGAACCTTGATTCAAAAGCAAAACATTTACATATACAGGTTCTTGTACAAGATGTTACACAAGATCTTATACAAGTACACATTCTTGTACAGAATGTCGTACAAGAAATTGTACATGAACCTTAATGTTCGAAATCGAAAAAAAATTACTTGTGCAAGTTTTTGTACAAGATCTTGTGCAACATCTTGTACAAGAACTTGTTTCAATTTCTTATGCTGAAAATGGTACAGGTTCATTGACACAAATGATATAGTTTCCTGTTGAAGATCTTGTACAATTTCCTGTACAAGATATTGTACGGGGATTTTCAGTAGGGGTAGAACGATGCTCAACCGAAATCATATGATCAAAAATCTTTCTTGGTCCCTAAACCCTCTAACTCCTAAAATACAACTTTTGCATGAAACTAACATCTCACTGAAACACAAACGGAAGAATACATTTTACACAAAATTATCCCGCTTAGTATCCTATTGTGACTCAATTTAATTTTTAAATAAAAACATGCGTACAAAAAAACTATCATATTTTAACTTAACTTGGGCCGAACTCTTAACACCTACCGAAATTGAAATAGAAATTGAAATGGGATCAGAATTTAAAAACAGCCAACAACCAAATAATAAATTTCATTCCCTTGTACAGTCTACATTTACTGAATATGTACTAATTTACACAGATGGTTCAATAGACCCGATTAAATCTACGTCAGGAGCTATTTTTGTTGTTCCTATCACCAACGTTAATTTCGGAGAAAACTTGAGAGGCATTGCTTCTATAGAATCTTGTGAAATGTGTGCCATTAACTCGGCTTTATCATATGCTATTTCCACAAACTTAGACAATGTATTGATACTCTCTGATTCTAGATCTACCCTTAAAAAACTTACGGAACTATTCTACCTAAAAGATGTACACCCTCTGTTAATAAAAATAATCAAACAAATTTCTACCCTAATAACCAGAGGCTCAAATATAAAGTTTATTTGTATTCCCTTACACATGGGCATTGCAGAAGTGCAATGCAACGACCATTTGGTCGTTCAATAGTTTGCCCAAGGGGTCGTCCATAAAGCATGTGATACATATTTTCGGTAATCTAGACCCCCTCCCCCCTCTCTGGCCGCACTATGGCGAACAACAATCACACAACAAATATTTTTACAACACAAGCAATAAAACAAAAAGACCATGGTTTCAAGGAATCGAGGCTCCTAGAAAATACAGGGCCTTAATCAGCAGACTAAGATCAAACCATCTTCGTATCGGTTCACACTTCAGAGCATGAATCATTTGCTTAGCTTTTGCCCAAATCTCTCTCCAGGGAGACCGTACTTTTTCTCATTCCTATCCACCAAACTGCCTGACTTTGAACCCTGATAGATTTGATCTGGATGTACCCAGATAACAATAGTGCGACGCACATAAGTGTCACGAAATGAGTCTCATTTTGTGCATGCACAAAATATGCTTAATTGTATGAAAATAAACTGCACATGACTAGCACGGCATGCGTCTCATTTTCTGCGTGCAAAAATGATGTTAAATGACATTTTTTAATATGATTACGTTGTCGCACGTATATGATGACAATGCGGGGCACTTTGTCAGTTCAAAACAGCACCTTAAAGTTTTACTTTACGTGATTTACGACAATTTGCGTTTTGTGCGTGAAAAAGTGCACATTAAAATTTAAATGAGCGTACTTCGCCCATTATCGATCCAGTTGTCGATGTCAACAGATCGTCGTGGCCAAAATCAAAAAATTTTTGTGTGCAAATTTAAATCAGTTATTAATATCTCTGCATTTCAGTGGATACTTTAAGTGGATGTTGAGAAGTTTTTCAACAAGGTAATTGAAATAATTATATATTTAACCTTTTTCCCAACATATTTGACTTTGTTGAGGTTATGTACATATAACCTCAAAAAAGCTTGTAGCACGACTTTCGGATATATAATCGTAAATTTTTAATAAAATATATACTGCGAATTGTGCAGAAATATAACGCTTGAAATAGAGGAATAATTATTCCCATTTATTTATTTTATATCATTTTTAAAAACTTATTTTCGTTTTTTTCAAGTGTATTTACCTTACAGAAGAAATTATTTTTATTTACTCTTTTAGTTTTAACCTTTCTCATTATCGCGTACTTTACAAATGTTATTGTTGTTCTTTCTCAATTTTCTTCGTATATATACCTATACACAGGACAACAATATTATGGAAATAATTTTCGGTGCTGATGGTTTTAAAGATGTTTTCGATATATTTTTTTAACTTTGATTTTTTGTTCTAAGTTTCCATAAGCAATATTTAGCTGTATTAAAATGTGTAATTTGTATTTATTTTGCGCAATATTTTACTATTCTTTAAAGAATTACACGTGATTATTTTCAGATGGAGATAACCTAGAAAACACGTTTTGAGGTTATATCCTCTTACAAAGAAAAATGTGCAAAATGTAAACAAATAAAATATTCCTGTTTCTTTAATAAATTAGATTGAATTTTACAATAGTAATAGGTTAATTAAAAATAAATAATATTAAAGTCGGACGCTGTCCGCCAAATATTTGAGATAGAAATAGTCCCTCTTTTGTTTCAGGTCTCTTAAATATTACAAAAATCACTATTTTATTATATTTTAAATACTTTTTTCGAAAAAGTGTAAAATTAGAAATTTATATTAAAGGAAAATCCAATCATTATGAAAGAAACTATCAAAAACAACTTTATTATTATTAGCTGCAATTATGATGTGAATTAGTCTGAAGTCCGCAACGTTTTTAAAAACGAAAAATCAGGAAAAAATATCTTTTAAGTTAAAGTCATTTCTTATTTTCATATTCGTGAATTTCTAATAAATAATTACTTAATAATTGTTACTTAAGAGAAATGATAGAAAATAACATGAATTTGATACTAAAATAAAATAAATCGTCGCATTACTTTTGAGTCTTCGTTTTTAAAAACCTTGCGGACTTCAGCCTCACATGTGATTCTCCTTTTTCAGTTTTCAGATTTCTTTTTCATTCCTTCATCATTTTTTAGATTTTATCTAATTGTTTTCAATTTTATTAATTATTGTCAAATTTGTTTACTTATTAACAAAATTTTCTAATGTCAATTAAAAAATAATTAAGTTTGATTCTCATTATTTTAAAACTTAGGCTTCAAAGCGCTCCCCATGTTCCCCTATTTTTTCGTATTTTTAAAAAATCCTAGTTGGGCTGATTTATTTAATAAACATTTATGTTTTTGAAATGAAATTTTTTTATTTTCTGCAGAGTTCATATACTTCGATTATTAATTGCAAGGATAGCACAACCTTTTTTTAGCCCTCGTGAAACGATTCTACGGAAATTCCGTACGAAATTTTTGCAAATATTCCATACTTTATTTTAAATACATATACATATGTACAAAATTTATTTTTCATACTTCGACACTGTGAAAAAATATGTTATTAAATCAGAATAGAATTTCTGCCAAGTGTTCTACACTATAGAATTAATATCATATCATATTCAATTGTTTCTGCAGTTTTTACTTTATAACTATAAGTAATTTTAATACTTTCAGGGGAATCAGAGAGAAAAGACAGGGATTTTTATTAAAAATACTGGAAAAATATAATTTTTATAATTCATAAGAAAATACTGAATTTTTGTTGTCTTTTTTGTTTGCCTTATAAATTATTCAGGGTTGTCACAAGTCTGGAAAACTTGGAATTGTCAGGGAAATGCAAAAGTACCTGGAAAACCGGGAAAAGTCAGGGAGAATGATAAAAAATCGAGAATTCCGCCAGAATTTCAAATTCGAACTAACTTTACCCTATTTTTAAATGCAAATAAAGCTTACGCAAAAATCGTGAAAAATTTTAAGTAGCATATTCTTAAAAATAAGAAATTTTTTTTATTTTTAAGAATAATGTATTTAAAAATTTGTTTTATATAAATGTGCGATATTTTGTCTGCATTTTGATCCTCACGAACTTGAGCCTGATCCCTCGGACCCGGAAGAAAGTTTTTTAGTTTTTTTTATTAACAACTGCCATAATAAGAGATAACATATGTGACCTAACGCGACAAAAGGGACCTTAGCTCCCATGTATTTACATGGAGCTAAGGTCCCTTTTGTCGCGTCAGGTGACATATGCTTAAAACATCGATAAATTTAATAGAACAAAAAATACTAATTAAAAAAATCTTGCTTGATAAGTATGTAGTTCGATTTATTGAAAATGCCTCATTAAATTTGTTTAGCAAATTTTAGTTATAACTTGATTACTTTTTAATATAAAATTTTTTTATGCAATTATATACACCGAAAAAAAATATTCTTGTTTTAAGGGCATCCGGGAAAAATTGTTCCCAAAAAGTGTTTTCCCGCCTGTCGTCTCACTTTTAAGTAGTTAGAGATATCTCGTTCGGATTTATCAGGATAATTAGGGGAACTCGTGCTGATTTTGAATATTCTCGAAATTTGCAAGTAATTTTTGAAATAAATATTGAAAAACGTAATTACAAAAGTTTAATTTTTGGCGAAAGTGGGGGACAATATGGCGGCGAGCACACAGACAAGTGGATCTATGTGTCATTGGTCAAGGAGGTGGCGCCAATTCTCGTAGTGACCGCGACTTGAACTACGAAAGTGTCTCCAACCTCAAATTACTTCATTTTCAATCGTAAATAAAATAATTTCCTCGCAAGATTATTGCAAAAACGGAGAGGGTCGCTTCACAGTGAGTCTTCTTCTATCACCGAACCAAATATGAACCAGAAATATTTTATCCTCTGAAAATGAGACGGTGATACCAAACTGTCAAAAACCCCATTTTTCCCTATGTTTAACAATTTTTTTCAATTATTATTTACCAAAATTTTGCAAAATATCGAGAGGGCCGCTAGTACCAGAACGTTCATCTTTATTTACCAAAAATTCCCGACTTAAAATATTCTTTTCTTTTTAAATGAGACGTCGATCACGAAAACACTATTATTTCCCGGATGCCCTTAAGAGGATTCCTCTTATTTCAATGCAAATTTTCCTCTTGTATATGGCTCAAAAGGAATCCTCCTATTTTAAGACGATTATTCTCCATTTAAGAATG
This sequence comes from Leptopilina myrica (nomen nudum), assembly GCA_032872475.1. Classification (NCBI taxonomy): domain Eukaryota; kingdom Metazoa; phylum Arthropoda; class Insecta; order Hymenoptera; family Figitidae; genus Leptopilina; species Leptopilina myrica (nomen nudum). The sequence continues at coordinate 15,410,310 of CM065467.1, forward strand.
TTTCTCTTAAAATAAGAGGAAAATTTTCTTCGATTATGAGGAATATTCTTGATTCAAGAGGATTTTTGCAACAGAAATTTTCCTTTCAAAACTAGAATATTTTTTTTCAGTGTAATTAAAATTGTAATTAATATGAAAAATATGAAGCATTTTGATATTCAATATTATTTTTAATGCATTGAAAATCCAGGCCCTTCGGACCGACTTTGTTCGCGCATTTCAAAAATCGAACTCTAGCCTATGAGGGTAAATAATAAATTTAAGATTAACCTAAAATAACAAGGGTGAGGATTAAGGAAATTATAAACTCGAAATTTTCAAAAATATAATTTCCGGGTTCCATCTTCAAAAAATGCATAAAAAAGGAAAATATCTGTACTTTATATTGTCAAAATACGGATAAGAGGGACAATACTTAAGGCGATAACCTTTTTTATTACTTTATTAGTCACCCAGCTCGAGGAGTGACCAGGTATCGCAAAGATACGGAAACCGACCAGCTCGTGGTTGTCGAAAAGTTGAACTCCACCTTTTTGGGTTTTTCCAAATTATTGACAATCAAAAAAGACGAATCCCTTCTCTTAAAGTAAGAAATTTAACTTCTCCCTCACCCTTAGGACCTCGAAAGAGGCTTGCGAATGACAAGAGGTCAGAATACTTGTCTACTTATAGTTTGTAATTTTATGATTGTAATAAACATTAGTAAAAAGTTACATGAATTCTCTATTTTTACAAGACTCCTTTTTCACAAAATAGTAAAAAGTTGGAGAAACCAAATTTCAAATAAATTAAGGGAATCTCAAACATATTCAAGTACAAAATCAACTTTCTTGATACAAAACATGATCCTTCAAGTCGCGGATGTTTGGTGAAAGAAAAATAACTTGACCATTTCGCGAAACACTACTTCTCATTTGAGTTTAAATAATTGACAGTGTTACAATAGTGATAAAGTGAATCAACATACGTGATTTCAAAACAAGTGAAGTATGTAATACCACCGCGATTTAAAAAAGGTCAAAATACGTTGTACTTTCATGTCAACGAACACTTTATTAAAAGCTTTTTGATGTTACACAGTGAAAAACAATAAGTTATGATTTGAAAGTTAATTTAACAGTTATTGTGATTCATAAAAAAATATATATATAGTGAACAGTGGTTCTGTTACGCAACTGAGACATTTTACATCACTATCAATTACTAAAATATAGAAGTACATTAGCGGTGTAATTAAAAAAGACACTTGCGAAAATTACAAAATGATTCTGCAAGTTTATCCACAGAACCAACAAGAAGGGTAAGCAATGCGACGGAAGATGGTGTTCGTCATTTTTCCACTTTTCATCTTCAAAACTTACAAGCACCAACTTTCAATGGCTCATTTGACGCATGGTTGATTTTTTATGACTTATTCAAATCAATGTGTCATGATAACTCAGCCATTTCAATAATTCAAAAATGTCACTATTTGAAAGCTTGCTTACAAGGCGAAGCAGCAGAAGTGATAGCTTCTCTAGAAACTTCCACGGAAAACTATAAAGTCGCGTGGGACCTTCTCAAGCAACGATTTGTCACAATTGCTTTTATTCAAATCATCGCACAATAGATTGCAGAAGAAGTTCTTGTCAAAAAGCACCACATTCTATTACATTTCGATAAGGCTTCTCGAAATAGCTCTTAAGCTATTCAATCTAATGCGGAAGAACAAAAAGATTCTTAACCGGTAGAAGAATCGTTAGAAACAGTGCTAGAATGCTAGAATGCTAGAAACACTTCATTGAAAACACGGTGCGTTTAGATTCAAGTACTTATGCCGTTAACTTGCCCTTTAATGAAAAGAAACATCTTCTCGGCAATTCGCGCAACACTGCCTTGCAACGTTTATATTCGCTAGAAAGAAGATTCGTTCGGGATCAAAATTTAAAAAATCAATACGTAGCTTGTATGCAAGATTATTTAGATAAGTGTCACATGACTTTAGCCTCCAATGCTGCAGACAAGAATGAAGGGTATTATTTGCCACATCAAGCAGTTATCAAACAAGATAGTTTAACTACTAAAGTTCGAGTAGTTTTTGACGCTTCATGCAAAACATCGTCAGGATTATCATTAAATGACACATTCATGGTAGGACCCACAATCCAATCCAAACAATACACATTGAACACGGTAACGTTCGGCACAACATGTGCCCCATTTCTCGCTACTCGTACTCTCAGGCAGGTAGCAGAAGACGAATCTCAACGTTTTTTTAGAGCATCAGAAGTTGTTAACAGAGATTTCTATGTTGATGATTGTTTAACAGGAGCGGATAATTTAGAAAATGCTTCAAAACTTCAAAATGATCTTATTGATTTATTAAAAAGAGGGGGTTTCAATTTGAGAAAATGGGATGCAAGTACAGACTCAATTCTGTACACAGTAAATTTAGATGAAGATAATAAGTGCACAAAGAGAAGTATTTTATCTCAGACAGCAAAATTATTTGGCCCACAAGGTTTGTTAGGCCCAGTAATAATTGTCGCAAAAATACTAATTCAAGACATTTGGAAACTGTAATTAGGTTGAGATGACGTAGTGCCCACAGAAATTAAAAATAGATGGCTACAATTTCAGAAAGAACTTCCTCTGCTTAATCAATTAAAAATTCCTCGTTGTATCACTGTCCCAGAAACAGTTAGTTTTCAGTTGCATGGATTCTCAGATGCGAGTGAAACAGGATATGGTGCATGTTTCTATCTTCACTGCACAGACAAGACAGGTGGTCATCACACGTCTTTGATCTGTGCAAAATCTCGAGTCGCTCCATTAAAAATCGTATCATTGCCACGGTTGGAACTGTGTGCAGCTAATTTGTTGGTCCATTTGGGTGAAACGATCAAAAGAGCACTCTGTTTGCAATTTGATCAAATTAATTACTGGACAGATTCCACGATCGTACTCAACTGGGTCAATTCATCTACACACATTCTAAAAACGTTGGTAGCCAATAGAATTGCGGAGATACAAACGTTCACGAAAGAAAACCAATGGAATCATGTTCCTACCAAGGAAAATCCAGCAGATTTTATTTCGAGAGGACAAACTGCATTACATTTTTTAGAAAATTCCTTTTGGCTTCAAGGTCCCACGTGGCTTCGCCAAGATTACAGAACGTGGCCAGTAAAATCATTTCTTGCTTAAGATGTACCTGAGAAAAAGGTCATATGTCAAATGATATGGTTAAAAATTGTCGTGGCAGGTACTAACATTCTTGATAAGTACAGTGACATAAATTAATTAAAGCGCGTGATTGCTTATTGCCTCCGTTTTGCATACAATTTAAAGCAAAAAGATAATAATAAAAGAATTGTAGGTCTTTTGACTCCTTCGGATGTAAAACCCTGGCGGACGGGTTTTTCTGAAAATATACCGAATTCGGTATACGTTCGGTAATTGGTCGAAAATGTAAATAAAAAAGCAGAAAATGTAGAAAGAAACGATTGAAAATAATAAAAAAAGTGTTAAAGTGATAATTTATCCAATAATTAAGATAAATTATGTTGTGAATAATTAAATATTCAACTGTAAAGTGGGAAAGAGCTAACCTGACAGTTGACATAGTCTGGGGAATAAATAAATTTATAATGCAAATTAGTGTGAAATGTTAAAAATAGCAGCCAATAAATATTCTTTAATATTTAAAGTATTTAATTTATTATTTAGTTTTGTTAATTATTGCATATTAATAATACAAACATTAATTAAAGCAATAATTTTGGCATTTGTAAGCCGTTCTGTTTTATCACATTCAAAACAAGAAATAGGAAAACGAACTTTTCAAGATGAACTTCATATACCCTGTAAAAAAAAGTATTGAGAGGTACAGATTCCGCATTGCAAGTTTTAAGCTTAAAAAAAAGAAAATACTTGACAGGAATAAATAATGAATGGCAGTAGAGAAAAATTCTAGGTTAAAGGAATGAAAAAATACTAATAGTGAGTGTAAAATTTAAACTTTAAGAGAAAAATGTAAGTTGAACTATCAAATATGAGTCCAATGCGGCCTAGGCTGCTTTCAATGCGCCACAGCAAAAGAACTTTGACTGTTTTGTATGATGTGAAATAGGTAAACAAACATTTTCTAACACATTTGTCTCCGAACACAGGCACTTTTTACTAAATCTGTCAACGTACAATTGTTCAGCATCTTCTAAATTACAATAATCGAAAATATTGTTTAGATTCATGCAGAAACGCGGTTATAAAATAAAAAATTGGAAAGTAATGCAATGCAAATCGTATGTCAGCTGGGCCACTGTGTTCACTCGATACGCTCTGCATGCTTCTGCCCTCTACTGGCGACTTGCACTATGAACCGATTGTGTAATGCATTGAAAGCAGCCTAGGCCGCATTGAACTCATATTTGATAGTTCAACTTACATTTTTCTCTTAAAGTTTAAATTTTACACTCACTATTAGTATTTTCTCATTTCTTTAACCTAGAATTTTTCTCTACTGCCATTCATAATTTATTCCTGCCAAGTATTTTCTTTTTTTTAAGCTTAAAACTTGCACCGCATTGGGACCCCTTGATTACCGCATTCACCACGACACCCAATGCGCTATTTCGCGAATACCGCATTGAAGGGTAGGCACTCGCAATGCGGAATCTGTACCTCTCAATACTTTTTTTTACAGGGTAAATATATAATAATTAATAACACATAGTACCAACTCCCAAAAGAAAAATGGACGATTTTGGCCAATAAAAAAACAACAAACTCTGCCTACTTTCAAAATCAATTTTTCTATTTGTTGGTTGAGTTAAACAAAATGGAGAAAAAAATTTTGTAATTTAACAAGCAAATAAAAAAATAGGTTTCTTTATTAAGGAGTATGAACTTTACATTAATTGGTCTAAAATACCTATTATTTCTTTTGAAGGCTGGAATTATATGTTTTATTTTTCAAATATAACTTCTTTTGTCCATTTTGTTTAACTCAACTAACAAATAGAAAAATTGATTTTGAAAGTAGTAAGAGTTTGTTTATTTTTTATTGGCCAAAAGCGTCCATTTTTCTCTTGGGGGTTGAAATTATATGTTTTATTTTTTAAATAAATATAACTTTTTTTCTCCATTTTGTTTAACTCAACCAACAAATAGAAAAATTGATTTTGAAAGTAGGCGGAGTTTGTTTTTTTTATTGGCCAACAGCGTCCATTTTTCTTTTGGGGGAGTTGGAATTATATGATTTCTTTTTAAAACTAAACAGTTTTCTTAATTTTGTGTAACTTAACCAACAAATAAAAAAATAGCTTCCTTTATTAAGGAAGAGTTTCAGCTTTACCTTAATTGAAAAGTTCATTTTCCTATTTCTTGTTTCGAATGTGATAAAACAGAACGGCGTACTGTGGGGAGTTGTAGGCTCGACACCTCCCCTCTTGCTCTCATAGTTCATGCCCGAACGACAGCGATGAGGAACACGAAGTTTCCTCTCTACTTTATGTTATTAGCTACGACTTGGTTTACGCGGTATAAATTTGATTACGTATATGTGTGCGTATATTGTATGTATGTATGAGTGTGGTGATTCGATTATGATTATTCTTATTCCGGTAGTCACGAGACAAGCAATGTTTGTCTCTTAACGAGTCTTTTATATTTGATAAATCTTATATATATAAATAAAGTTATATTATTATTATTAAATTGGAGTGAGTTTATTAGTTGGAATGCCTTCTGATAAATAATTATAAATAAACATTTCCCACAGTACAAATGCCAGTTTCGCCATCTGTCGTCACAAATGCGCGGCCATCTATTATTGTTATCGACACTTTACACAAAAAGAGAAAATTATTACTTTAATTAATGTTTGTATTATTAATACGCAATAATTAACAAAACTAAATAATAAATTAAATATTTTAAATATTAAAGAATATTTATTGGCTGCTATTTTTAACATTTCACACTAATTTTCATTATAAATTTATTAATTTCCAACACTATGTCAACTGTCAGGTTAGCTCTTTCCCACTTTACACTTGAATATTTAATTATTCACAACATAATTTATCTTAATTATTGGATAAATTAACACTTTAACACTTTTTTTTATTATTTTCAATCGTTTCTTTCTACATTTTCTGCTTTTTTATTTACATTTTCGACCAATTACCGAACATATACCGAACGTATACCGAATTCGGTATATTTTCAGAAACTTTACCGTGTAGGCTCTTCGCCTTTCTTTTTGCCCCTCGGCCCGTCGCACAAGCCAATGTAGTGGCATGGTGGGGGCTGCTACTTATTTCCCCTTACTCGCTGGCTACTCACGTGAACAGGCCTGATTTAGAATTAGTGAGTGATCTTTCATCAGAAGTGTTTTTATCGGTTCTAAAAAGATTCTTCGCTAGACGAGGCCAAGTTGTATCCCTTCATTGAGATAACGTTACTAACTTTGTAGGTTCCAATAGAGAGCTTACTGAATTATATAAACACATTGATTCATTAAAAAAATTGAAACAACTCAAGCCTTCTTAAGCGAAAGAGGAGTGAGTTGGCATTTTATCATACCTAGAGCCCCTCATCAAGGTGGCCTCTGGGAAGCAGCAGTTAAGTCATTCAAAACTCATTTTACACGAGTCTCAGGGAATACAATTCTGACATATGAACAATTAAATACTTATGTTAGTGAAATTGAAGCGATCCTTAATTCCCGACCTTTATCAACAATTTTATCGGATCAAAATGATTGCCTACCCCTGACTCTTGGTCACTTCCTTATTGTTAGTTCCTTGACCACTTTTCGACAGGATGATCTTCGCCAGGTGCAGACAAATCGTTTGAGCTGTTGGCAACATGCTCAACAAATGAAACAGCACTTCTGGGATCGATGGCATCGCGAGTATCTTAACGAAATGATATGTCGCAACAAATGGAATAATCCGACCAATCCAAATTTGGCTAAAATCGGCACAGTCGTAGTAATGAAAGAAGACAACCTACCACCATTATCATGGAAGCTGGCCAGATTAGCAGAACTTCATCCTGGAATGGATGGACTCGTGAGAACGGTTACAGTGCAAATAGCTGGAAAAAACTTTAAGCGATCTTTAAAGTGTTTGTACCCCCTTCCCATAGTTTCTGCTTTGTGAAAGATTAACTTGTGATAGACTTGATGAGTTAATATATTTAAAAAAACACTTTTCTAAGACAAATTTTAGTTGAACAATATTGTTCAACGGAGGGCGGCATGTTTCGACGTGCGTCTTAATTTTTATTAGATTGTACATTTTCATGTTTATTACCTAAAATCCAGATTTATATTTTTTTAAATTGTTTACATACCCAAATAATAAATTTAAGATTAACCTAAAATAACAAGGGTGAGGATTAAGGAAATTATAAACTCGGAATTTTTAAAAATATAATTTCCGGGTTCCATCTTCAAAAAATGCATAAAAAAGGAAAATATCTGTACTTTATATTGTCAAAATACGGATGAGAGGGACAATACTTAAGGCGATAACCTTTTTTTAATACTTTATTAGTCACCCAGCTCGAGAAGTGACCAGGTATCGCAAAGATACGGCTACCGACCAGCTCGTAATCGTCGGAAAGTTGAACTCCACCTTTTTGGGTTTTTCCAAATTATTGCCAATCAAAAAGGACGAAATCCTTTCTCTTAGAATTAATATTCTTGATTCTAAGATGGAACAACTGGCATTACATTGTCCTACGGAATTTAATTGCAAGCCTAGAAAAATAAGTTTGTATTCAACTCTCAAGGCAACAGAATTCAGGCAGATGTTGCTTTATATTTCTCCTGCCGTGCTAAAAGATGTATTCGGTCAGGAATATTACGAGAACTTCATGATGCTTCAGTGTACCTTGCGTCTTATTTCGAATCAAACTGATAGAGAGATGCTTAATTTCTGTATAGAACTTCTTCAGAGCTTCGTGACATTATGTGTAACGTTGTACGGGGAAAAATTCCTTTCCTGCAACTTCCACTCTATGCTTCATTTGGTTGAAGATGTTGAAGAGTTAGGTCCATCAGAAAAATTTAGTGCGTTCCCTTATGAGAATAATATGACAACATTAAGAAAATTGATTCGAAAACCGCACCTAACTGTTCAACAAATTTACAAACGATTATGTAAAAGAGACTAAACTTTTTGTTTACCTCAAATCAACGAAATTAATATTCGTCCTTCATTAAACCACACAGATGGGCCTTTGACAGAACATATTGCTGCTGGACAGATTTACCGACAATTTCGTAAATTGGAAATTGGTAAACACACTATTTCCACCAACATGCGAGACAACTGTTGCGCCTTAGACGAAGAAAGAATTGTCGTACTTGAAAACATTGTGCAAATCCAAAATAATTTTCTTCTCATTGTCAGGGAATTTAAATAAAAATTACCAATTTATAATGTTGGATTGGAGTCGGATGCAGTCGGTGTTTTCAAATGTAGTAATCTATCAGATAGAATAGAAGCAGTTGATATGCGGCGAATAAAAAATAAAATTTATAGAATGCCTCAATGGAGTAGCAAGAAAGGAGAGGAAGAAAATATCATGGAAAATCAGTGGATTTGTGTCCATTTATTGACATCTATAACCTTTCCTCAAATTTAAATTTCTTCTAAATTTGTGAGTAATTATTATATATTCATCTTAATAACTAAAAGGGCTGTAACCTTTGCATTATTTATGGATCTTTAAAAAATTTACTCTCTTGGGTATTTTGAATTTTTTGATAAAAATAAAAGTAGCCATTACTTTTATAAATATTGACAAAAAGAATAAGAATTAATTAAAATTTTTATTTGAAAAAGTTATTTCCAAAAATGCAAAAATTAATTTTGTTCAAAAATGAAGAAATTGACAAAAAAAACTTTTGTCGTGCATTTTTAAAAATTCTTGTGCCTTTTTTAGATATTGGTGACCGTAATAGACCTACAAAATTTAACAATTATATATTCTAAACTGAATAGTTTATTATTAATTTGAATCACTTAAAATTTACTGCATGTTTAACAAATTACTATTTATATTCTTACATTAGACAATTTTCCTCATTTTAATAAATTGTTAAAACAAGGTTACCAGGTTTTAATTTTGTGTATGTTCATGTATTTCAGAATAATGGCTTATCTTATTCAATTAAAGGGAGCGGAGAAATCAATGGCAAAAAGAGAAGTTAGATTATCTAACAAAGGTAGAAACATCAAAACGCCACGAAAGATTTTAACATCGGATGATAATGAGACACCGAAGCGAAAAAATTTTAAATCGTTGACTCAAATGAAAGCTGAGATAAACAGAGTACAAAGTCTTGCAACACAACGAGGGCCGTTTAACAACATTTCTTCAGAAACAGATAAAGAAGGAATAATTAAAAATCGTGACAATCTATCGCATCCAAGTACATCAGGAATGTCTAAACCAAAAAAAACAAAAAGTGATAAGTCGAAGACCCTTACTACCAGGATTGATCAAACAAATGAGGTGCCTTCGTAAATAAATAAACCGCAAATCGTTTCCAATCTTGAGAAACCTGTAGAACAATCAATTGAAAACCTCTTGATAACTACAAGTAGTTCGTAAGTATAAAAATATTCTCAACCAAAAAGGAAAAGTAAAAACATGCAAAACCTTAAATACTTTTACTTTTGACAACAATTTTTTTAAAATAATATACTTCTTGAAGAACTATTAACAAATTATAAATTATAAATTATTTATTGAACAATTTTACCTCACAATTTAAAAAATAATTGAATATTATAATAGTTGTTACAATATTTATGAATAATTGTATTTTTAAAAGGTTTCAATTTCAAATTTCAGAAAAATTTGAATTTTGAACGAATTAAATTAAAAGATTTTAAATTCCTTAGTTTTTTGAAAAATTTTAATTAAAATTCTTTGAAATTAGTTGAATTTGATAATCTTTATTTTTATTATCAATTATAATTCAAAAATTCTGGACAATTATTGAATGTTTAATTGACAATAATTTCGGACATGAAAAGTCAGCAGTCTCCCCAAAATTCTTTCAGTGTAGCGAAAAAAATTAAAACTAGTAGTTTTTCGCAATAAAACAAAATTTGATAACCTTTTGGCATTACGTCTTATTACCTATCTATTTCCCAGTTTTCCAGCTTTTTTTTGTTTCCCGCTTTGTAGATACCCTGATTAAGATACACTCAGATGCATTAATGCTGCCCTTCCGGTTTGACGGTATTTTGCAAAGTCGTATGATTCCTATCAAAATGTTTTTAGTTCATGACATATGAGAACTTTCTTATGTCACGAACTAAGAATATTTGATAGAAATGACACGACTTTTCAAAATTCCTTTAAACCGGAAGGACAGCATTAATGCATCTGAGTGTATATGTTTTTATAAATCAAAAAATTAAAATCCGAAAATTTAATTTGACGCAAATTAAAGAACTTGATTAAAAATAATTTATTAAAATTTCAGATCAAAATGAAAACTGTTTTTGCCGTCAAATATTAGAAAATGATTTTTTTAATTATATTTATTTTCTATTTATATATAGGTTAATGATAGAACGTCCAAGCGCCCGTCCTGCCGGAAGGATGTTCCCAAAATAAGGCTTTTAAAAAAAGGGAATTGAATTTTTCTTTTCCGGAATTCCTTGGGATTAAAGTAGACGAAAAGACGAAAAAATCCATATATTTGACTTTTTAAAATAATAATATTAAACCATTTTTCAAAGCCCTCAAACTTGCTGTTTCTAAAATGTAAAAAAAACATTTTTTCGTAAATTTAATGTAAAATCCACAAAAACCAATATATTTTGGCCGGTCTAGCCTTTTTTTCTTCAGAAACGTTCAAAGAATGATACCTATTTGTTTAATTTAAAAAGTTTCATTTTTAATGTTAATCAGCAAAATTGCGACCAATTGAATAAAAACTCTCTTCAAATTTTCTTTATAAAATTAATATGGAAGCAGATAAAAACAAAAACAAATATATCGTTGGAAAGGTAATGAAACAAGCTTTCCAATGATGTAAATATCAAGTTTCTAAATTTATATGACTAGGCTTGGTAGCCTTTTAAACAAAGCGAAAAGCGTCCTGCCGGCAGGACCGGGTTCCATCATTTTGTGACTAAAAATTATATGAATTTTTAGAAAATTGAACTTCTTTAAGCTACCCTGCTCTTCGGTTTGAACTTAGAAGCTCGACATTTACATGCGCTGAAAGCTTGTTTCATCACCTTACCAACGATATATATTACTTTTTGTTTATGTCAATCCATGTTAGTTTTATTTAGCGATTTCGGACGGACTCACCTGAGTCTTTTTGGTCCAGCCGGAAGGACGTTGGACGTTCTATCATTAACAGCGCCAATTATTCTCGATGAAAATTTTCGTCTTGATGATATTCATATAGTACAAAACCCTGTAGACTATTCTACAAATTTTAAAAAAATTTTGCAAGAAACTTCGGAACGTTTGAGGTATGATACTACTAATATCCATTATGGTTAACTAACTAGATTTTAATTATTTCTTGAAATCTGTTTAACTTAAAAATTTTACTAATATTTTTGAAAGAATAATTTTACACCAAAGAACTAACTTAAATAATTTGTTTTCAATATTTAATTAATTATCAAAAAAGGCCTCCGATAGTTCGATATTTTTGACTTATTTTCAAAAAATGTGACTCTCTCGACTTTTTTTTAAATATTTAAACAAAATACCACTTTTTTATATAAAATGAAAATTACTTCAATTTTTATAATGTAAAAAATAAGTACAGTAAAATTAGAAAAGAAAAACTATAGTGAAAAAGCCTTAAAAGAACATTATTTTAATCACTGGAAGGGTTCCCCTTAACAAGTATGGAGGAATATGGAAAGTTCAACAACTCCGACAATTATGATATTACAAACAATATGGTAATCTCTTCTATTGCAAAAAACATTTTTCAATCATGAAAAATTCGTTTTTTAATTTTCCGATAAAATTTTATTTCAGAAAGATCGATTGATTCAAATCGGCAGCTCTAGACTAAGACAGTTTTTGAATTATGCTTTCAATCAATTAATGACAGATGAACTGATTAGTCAATTTTCCTGGCCTGGAAGCACAACAAGCGAACAATTTGGCGATACTAAGATTTCCAATCTTATATAAATTTTTTGTAGAATATAGGAAAACAAAATGCTGAAATACGGATGAATATAGATACGGATTTGTTAAAAATTCATATTCATTACATATTGCATTACAGTTAATTTTTGTTCCTTATCTAGTAATGTATATTAGTTTTTCAAATCTTTTTTATTTTAAGTATACAATATTAAGGCAATATTTTTTCGACGAGTTAACCTTGTTAATTGTATATTAAGCATTTAATTATTTTTTCAGAATCAGCGAGAGATTGTCCTTTTATTGTTGGGCCTCACAGTATCATAACCCAATGGGAAAAAAACCATTGGCGCATTAATGGTCCAATAATAGGAGCCACCATTCCATTATTGTCCCATTATTGGCACCCAATAGTGGACCACTAATGGTAAAATCGTGGGATGTCCACGCCGATGCCAATAATTGGCAACCACTAATAAACCACATTATTGGCTACCATTAAAAAAAATAATAATAAAAAAATTTATTAAATTTTATTCAATAATAAAATTGATTTAATAATTATTTTATTTATTATTATTATTATTTATTATTAAAAATATTAATTTTTTAAAATAATTATTTTATAGAAATGGTTATTACTTTCTATAACATCGAAATGTGAATAACCCTTTTGTTCAAAGTCTAAAAATTATTTACCTCACATCCATCAGAGCAAAAATAGGAGAGGACGGGCAGAATAAAATTCCACAAATATTTGTGAGAATGCTGCCTCCTTATATACTATTCGAGTTTCATGTTAGTTGCGAGAGAGTTTGAAACAACACCTCCTACGGAGCGTTGAGCGAACTACATACTTACCTTATGATAATTTCTGCAGCGCGGGTAAGTGCATAGTTCGCTCAACGCCCCGTAGGAGGTGTTGTTTCAAACTCTCTCGCAACTAACATGAAACTCAAATAGTATATAAGGAGGCAGCATTCTCACAAATATTTGTGGAATTTTATTCTGCCCGTCCTCTCCTATTTTTGCACTGATGGATGTGAGGTAAATAATTTTTAGAATCTGAACAAAAGGGTTATTCACATTTCGATGTTATAGAAAGTAATAACCATTTCCATAAAATAATTATTTAGAAAAATTAATATTTTTAAGAATAAATAATAATAATAAATAAAATAATTATTAAATCAATTTTATTATTGAATACAATTTAATAAATTTTTTTTTATTATTGGTTTTTTAATGGTAGCCAATAATGTGCCAATAGTGGTTGCCAATTATTGGCATCGGCGTGGACATCCCACGATTTTACCATTAGTGGTCCACTATTGGGTGCCAATAATGGGACAATAATGGAATGATGGCTCCTATTATTGGACCATTAATGCGCCAATGATAGACTAATGACTATTTCCAATTGGGAGACTTTAAAAAGAACGAGGTTCTTGAAGTACTGAGAATAACAAAACAAAGGTACAGGAACAATATTAAAAACCAAAAGGTTAATGCCGAAGGCATGAACTCGGAAGATTTGTTAGATGAACTTTAGCGTTTACAGGAGTTGTATGAAGAAGACGCCAGTAATACAAGCCCTACAGAAAACGACGGGGACGACGAATCAATGTTTAACGACACAATGTAAAGTTGATATTATTTTTATTAATTTACAGTTTCTCTTGTTAGCAGTTGATACTTTGAAAATTTATTATCTTTAAAGTAAATCTGGGCTTTAAAAGAATTTTTTTAATACTTAAACCTTTATTTATTTGTTATTAAAACAAATTAGAATTTTATAACGATATTCTGAAAAACGGGTTTTTCCATTTCGCAGTTGAATTAATAGGTAAAATTTATTTATTTTTTATTATAATTTAAACTCATCAGAATCTACAGTAAAATGTACACAGAAATTGTTTATAGTTGTAACATAGAGACTTTTGTAATATTTTTATTGGGACAAATTATTTTGTATGTATTAACTTTTTAAGGCCAACAATATTCATAAGAAAAGAATTGTCAGGGTGCCTGAAAGTCGGAGAAGTCTGTAAATTTAAGAGAATTTCATTCACGGCTAGGTTATTTTTCATAAATTTATAGAAAAAATTAAATTTTTTGTGAATTTAAGCATTTTGTAATCTCCCAGTAAAAAAAGATTTTTTAAGATAGCAGTTTGGACGATTGAGCAAGCCTGCTCAATTGTCTAAACTGCATTTGGACAATTGGAGTGACTGCTCCAATCATCCAATGCATTAGCCCCAATCATCCGAAATATTTTTCGTGGCTAAAAAAGAGGTAAAATAAGAAAAAAAGTACCGAAACGTTGCAGAAACTTTAGAAAATACAGAATTCTAGGTAAATAGAGAAAAATAAAGTATAAAATACCTCTATTAAGGAAAAAGAACGAGTTTTCTGAAATATCACTTTTTCGCTGACAGTGTATTGCTGTATTTGACATTTTGTACAGTACCGTCCGAAATTGTCAGTCCACCCATTTTTAAAGGAATGAAAAAAATTTTTTAACATTAATTTTATGAAAATTAAAATTTCATTTGGTTTATATTTTGAAAGACGATAAAATTTTGAAAAGAATAAGACCTTACAGAAGTCATTTGACAAATATTTTTTCAAGACATTCCTAAAAATCGTTATTTCCAATGTTTTACAAAAATTTGAATAACTTCTAAAATAATGAACTCTTTTTAATAATCTTAGGCTTATTTTAAAGGTCATTTTCTATGGAATAAGAATTACTTATAGTCAGTAACCTGCAATTTTTTTCTTGGAATAAGCATGACGTCAAAGTTGGACAAAAAAATTTGGAAAATTTGAAATAATATTATTAAAAGAAAAAGAATTTGTAAAATTTAAATAAATTTTTTTATTAAATTTTCTTGAAAAATCTACATCATATCATGTTTTATATATGTTTTAGAATAGTTTTTAGTACAAAAAATGATTTCAAATTTTTCCAATTTTTTTGTCCAATTTTGACGTCATGCTTATTCCAAGAAAAAAATTGCAGGTTAATGACTATAAGTAATTCTTATTCCGTAGAAAATGACCTTTAAAATAAGCCTAAGATTATTAAAAAGCGTTTATTATTTTAAAAGTTATATAAATTTTTGTAAAACATTGAAAATGGCGATTTTTTAAGAATATCTTGAAAAAATATTTGTCAAATGACTTCTGTGAGGTCTTATTCTTTTTAAAATTTTATCGTATTTCAAAACATGAACCAAAAAAAATTTCAATTTTCATAAATTTTATTTTTAAAAAATTTTATTATTCTTTTAAAAATGAGTGTACTGGCAATTTTGGCCGGCACTGTAGATAAAGAAGTGAAGATTATGACAAGGAGAAACACTTCATTATCGACACTCTGTATTTGTAAAATGGTAAAATATAATAGTAGATTTCATTCTTTTTGTAAGAAAAAAGAAATAATACAAAGTTATTGTGGATGCTGAAAAATTAAAAACTAAATGAGTTATTTAAAAATTTTTTTAAATCGTAACTCCAAATAATTTTAAGTCGGTATAAAGTAAAAATTACTTGTTAGTATTTTTATCTGTTTTTTAATAATTACTTATTTGATTATTTATTATTATTTAATTTAGTTTTGAAAATTGGTAAGTATAAAAAATAATACAATTTATTTATAATATATTTAATAAGTCAGCAATTGAAATTTAAACAAATAAAAAAAAGAAAAACAAAAAATAAATTAGTAATTTTCTTATTGCACTTAGTATTTGTCAAATGGTTAAATATAATAGTGCATTTCTTTTGTTTTTGTAAGAAAAAATAAATAATACAAAGTTATTGTCGATACTGAAAAATTAAAAACTAAATAAGGAATTTAAAACAGTTAAAAAATAATGAATAATGTTTGTAATAAAATTTGCCAAGAATCCTCATTAGTAAAAACTGAAAAAAGTAAATATATTATTATGAATAGAGGAGTGCTGTTAGGGTTGGACAGGTGTTAGGGTTGAGCCATCGCGTTTATTTTGTTTTATCACACTAGCGCCATCTGTTTTTGTACTTAAATTCTTGCTACTAATGCCAGTCAACTTTTCACATGAGTTTCAGTCAAGTATACGAACGTTTACTTTTGTTTTTCGCGAGTCATTGTTATACGCTTAACAGAAACTTTTTTGTGGTGTCAAAAAAGGAGAAGTAAATGTAGAAGAAATATGCCAAAGACAAAGTAAATTTATTGAAATTGTTTATTAAGATGTTATACGAAAATGTGATGTTATGCAAAAATGCACAATATGGGATTTTATTTTAATTTCATGGTTCCTTTCTTCATTTTCAAGTGTCATTCTATTATTTGAAAGACATTTTTAACCATTTACCTAAATATTTCATTGATTTTCTACAGTGGCTCAACCCTTACACCCATGTTCAACACTTAAAACATTTTTTTTTAAATTGCTTATAACTTTGAAACTTTTGGCTGAATTTTTTTGCAATGTACAGCAAAAACATTGCATTTGAGTTGATTTTTC
This sequence comes from Leptopilina myrica (nomen nudum), assembly GCA_032872475.1. Classification (NCBI taxonomy): domain Eukaryota; kingdom Metazoa; phylum Arthropoda; class Insecta; order Hymenoptera; family Figitidae; genus Leptopilina; species Leptopilina myrica (nomen nudum). Next base: position 15,426,965 of record CM065467.1, read on the forward strand.
CAACAATATGCGCAAAAACGGTAAATTCGCACTGCAGAGGAAGTATTATAAATATTATTAAATATTATAATAATATTAATATATTTATATTATTACTAGGGGGGCTCCGCCCCCCTGCGCGCTTCGCGCGCCAACCCCCTAACTACTAATTTTCACATCATGTTCTCTTAATATAAAAGCATGGTAATAAGTTAGAGTAAATTATATCAGGCGATACTAAAAGTAATCACTTTAAAAGAATTTTACTTTACGAACATGATTATGATCTCATAGTGCCCTTATAGATACTTCTTTATACCTAAAGGTAAAAAAATTAGTTAAATTTGGCATACATTTTGCAGTATCATCAAAGGCATTATTTATGCCCTTTTTACTTGCAGCTTTAACAATAAATCAAATCTGACATAAATTTTGACATAAATTAATGGCCATTATTTGGTAATTTATGACATGTAGGTAAAAGAAGAATTTAAAATTACATATAGATTTCGACGTAATGTAAGAGACGCTTGTGGGCCTCTTTTTACCCGTAGGTCAAAACTGCCCTAAAATTGACCTTAATTTTGAGGGTAGCAGAAATTCTTTCACATTTAAGTCAAAACTGCCCTCAAAATTGACATAAATTTTGAGGGTAGCAGAAATTGTTTCTCCAATTTTGACGTTTAGGTCAAAACTGCCCTCAAAATTGAACTAAATTTTGAGGGTAGCGGGAAGTGTTTGTCAAAATTAGACGTTTAGTTCAAAACTGCCCTCAAAATTGACCTAAATTTTGAGGGTTGCGGAAATTGTTTCTCAAATTTTGACGTTTAGGTCAAAACTGCCCTCAAAATTGACCGAAATTTTGAGGGTAGCGGGAATTGTTTGTCAAATTTTGACGTTTAGTTCAAAACTGCCCTCAAAATTGACCTAAATTTTGAGGGTAGCGGAAATTGTTTCTCAAATTTTGACGTTTAGGTCAAAAATGCCATCAAATTGACCTAAATTTTGAGGGTTGCGGGAATTGTTTGTCAAACTTTGACGTGTAGGTCAAAACTGCCCTCAAAATTGACCTAAATTTTGAGGGTAGCGGAAATTGTTTCTCAAATTTTGACGGTTAGGTCAAAAATGCCCTCAAAATTGACCTAAATTTTGAGGGTTGCGGGAATTGTTTGTCAAATTTTGACGTTTTGTTCAAAACTGCCGTCAAAATTGACCTAAATTTTGAGAGTAAATGTGAGACCGTTATTTATCCTCTTTTTGACCTATAGGTCAAAAAATAGGTCAAATTTGACGTAAGTTTTTACGGCCTCTTGGAAAAGGGCACCCTTAGAACTTTCTGAAACAGCGGCGGCGGCGATATGATTTTATATTAATAGGGATAGATAAATATAGGTAATATATAGGTAATAGGTAATATATTGATAGGCAGGAAAAATATATTAAAATAAGAACTAAATATCTTTCATCATAATTTCCATGTATATAACATTTATAACATTCGCACTGCAGAGGAAGTTATGAAGAAAATTCAAAACTATGTCCAACCCTGACAGCACTCCCCTACATATATTATTATTAATGACATTTATAATATTTTAAAATTATAAATATATGTCTAGTATACTGAAAAAAAAATTTATTTGATTCAAATAATTCAAATTATTTGAAAAATATTTAATTGATTTAAATACTTTTTAGTTGGATCAAAAAAATATGTATTTGATTTAAATAACTTGAATTATTTGAATCACACTTATTTGAACCAAATAAATCGTATTTGATTCAATTAAATAATTATTTGAATTGAATAATTGAATTTATTTAATACTAATAATGAGTTACTTGAAACTATTCTTTTATTTATTTCATTTAAATACTTCGTATATTTGATGCAAATAAAAATTATTTCACACAATAAATTTATTTTATTGATTCTAATAAACTTAATTATTTCATTCGAATAATTCATTATTCAAAGCAAATACACTATTTTATCAAGACAAATAAAAAAATATTTCAATCAATTAAATAATTATTTGAAACGAAAATAATGAATTACTTGAAACTGTTCATTTACTTATTTCACTTAAATATTTCATTTATTTAATACAAATAAAAAATATTTCGACAAATAAATGTGTTATTTGGATACAGAATATACGACACTGACTTTGATATAGTATATCAGCCCGAGTTCTCACCAAATCTCAGTGGCGGTGTGGCTTAAATAGGTGCGTTTATAGACTTGCGGTCAGCGTTATAGGCACGGGGGTTCGTGAGTTCGATCCCACATGCGAGCGTATAATTTTCATTCTTCGTTTTAAGCGTTATATAAAATAATAAAATTGTGTGTTGTGAATAAAAACTGTGTGAACATGTTTATAAATAATGTTAAAAGTCTGTTAAAAAATCAGTTAATATATATAATATATACATATAATGTAATAATATATTAATGAATTAAAAAAATACTAAATATTTTAAAAAAAATTTTGTATTAAATACAATATGAAATAATTTTCGTGATTGATTTAAATAATTATTTATTAGTTTGAAATATTCGATTTATTTAATTTGAATAATTTGAATTTGATGCAATAAAATAAAATATTTAGGTCAAATAAATATGTATTTGGTTCAAATACACATTTATTGGATTATAACCAAATAAATTTTTTTTTCAGTGTATTAATATTTTAATTTAAATTAAATTAGTTGAATCGTAAATTGATTTAAATATTTAAAAGTATATAATATTACATAATAATATTATAAAATTATAATTATTAAATATTATAATAATATTAATATCCCCGCCGATGGTTGTCCACTACCGAACATCATCGATGTCTTTGATGTGCTGGGAGAGGCGGATGATTGTCCTCTCCCTGTTGCGGCTGCCGTCCTTGATGGCATGGGTGTGCTGGGCCTGGATGCATATCCTGAGCCAGACATTACTGCCATTCTTGGCGGCGTTGGGGCTCCGGGATCGGATGCTTATCCGCTGCCGGACATGACTGACATCATGGATATGTTTGGTAGACCTTGTCGTGGTGGCGGGGCTTTTCACTAAAGGACAATCAACAGGGTGCTTTCCTGATATAAAAACCAAAAAATAAAAAATGAAGATGAGTCAGAGAGTAAATGAATTACCCCAAGGAGGAACCCCGCAAGGGGACAATACTCCCGTCGGTCTTTCAAAGACCGTCGCAGGCCCCACGGATTTTGGGGGGGGCCAAAACGAAAATTGCATGGATAGGGAGCTCAGCAGCTTCGAAAGAAATGTTGCTGATCAATTCGACTTGCTCCCTAAAATATTGGAGAGCATGTGGCGTGCCTGCAAGAAGCAGAAAAATATCAGCAAGGGCGTTCAGGATGGCATGGTGGCTCTGGGGAAAGCCCACGAGATAATTCGCAGTAACCTGCGTTTTATTCCGGAGCCATTTAAAAATCCTGAGATACATACCTCAGGTATTGAAACCCCAAGTTTAAACCTTGGTACAATAAAGAGGGTAGATCAAGCTTCTGTTGAGGGTAACGGAACACCTGATAGTAGAAAACGCCCCAGAGAGAACGGAAGTCCAGAGGCAAGTCTTCAGAAGGGAACTCCAGTGGAAAAGAGGGTTAAGTGCAAGGAAGGTCCAGCACAAAACCCTAAACTTCCAAAAGGAAATGAAAAGATAGCCTCAGTGGAGACTTATTCTTCAGTTGTCTCGAAGAATACATCGGCAGAACCTGACGAATTTAAAGTGGTCAAGGGAAAAAAAGATAGGCAACAGAAGAAAAAGCCTACAGAAAAGGAAAATGAGCTCCCAAAACATCCCTTGAAGCTCAGAACGACGGAAGCTATTAAGATTTCCGCGAAGGACCCTAAGGCATACAACGCCATTCTAAAAAAAGCGTTTGCAGCCGTAAAGCCAGAAGAGACTGGAAACGAGGTCCTTCACATCAGGAGAACCCTCAATCAGGAGGTCCTGATAGTGGTGAAAAAGGGTGGAGAGATCTTGAAATTCGCAGGAGCTCTTGCTTCGGCTTTAAAAACTGAAGCCGAAGTTGTGCCTCTTGTGAATAAAAGAACTCTCGAGATAAAAGGACTCGATGAAACAGTAACAAGTGAAGATGTTGTTTCTGCCGTAAAAGCAAAGCTAGAAAGGTCTGACCTGGACATAGAGTGCAGACTTTTGCCACGTTTTAGTGGCACAAAAGTGGCCTTGGTCCGCCTCACCGAAGCGGAGAGTGATTCTCTACTAAAAGTCGGTAAAATAAAAGTAGGGTGGATAAATGCTGCAGTTAGAAAGCATTTAGAGGTGGCAAGATGCCAAAAGTGTCTTGTCTACGGACATAAGACCCGAAACTGCAAGGGCCCCGACAGAACTAAAAGCTGTCGGAGTTGCGGCGGTGAGGGTCATGTCGCAAAGAATTGCTCTGTCAAACAGCCTAGATGTTTGACGTGCTCCGACATAGCTAAAACAGACATAATTCATGTCATCGGAAAGGGTTCCTGTCCGGTTTACAGAGAGGAGTTGCAAAGGCTTAAAAAGGCAAGTCCTTAAAGATTCTGCAGGTCAACCTGCACACGTGCAGGGAGGCACAGGATCTTCTGACGCAGACGGCCAGGGAAAAGGGTATCGACATTCTGTTCTGCAGCGAGCAATACAGAAAAATCGACCTAGGCTCCTGGTATCAGGATAAGTCGGGTAGGGCAGCTGTCCAGGTGTGCAATCCCGAACTGAGGGTTGACAGATACCTGGAGACGAGCAGTGGATTTGTGTGGGTGGAAGTTAAAAACATACGAATGTATAGTTGCTACTTTTCGCCGAATGATCCACTGACGGACTTCGCAGCCGACATGGAAGAACTCGAATCGAGCCTTAGAGAATCCAGGTTGGATGTACTTGTCACTGGCGATTTTAATGCTAAGTCGCCAGAGTGGGGCGAGTCAAGGTTCGATAAAAGAGGCAAAGTGATCGGAGAAATGGTCTCCAGGAACAGTTTAATTATTGTGAACCGGGGAGGAGCTTGGACTTTCAGGAGGGGTGCAATCGGATCCATCATTGATCTTACGATAGCATCAACTCCCTTATTCAAGCGTATAAGCGACTGGCGAGTCTCTGAGGAGTATACCGCAAGTGACCATCAGTATATCGAGTTTTCGGTCTCAGTAGGAGACACAGGAGGAGGCCAAAGATAGGAAGTTCAGTGTCGAAAGGGCTCCTCATGGAATGTGAAAAAAATCGATAAGGAGAAATTTGTCCGTTCCCTAGAAGAAGCCCGCCTTATAATGGAATCGGGATGGGTGAAGAGGCCAAATACCCTGGATGTCGAGGTGCGTGCGGTGAGGAAAATCATCACCACAGCTTGCGATGCATCTATGCTGCGTCGTAAGCGCACCCTTTCACGGAAGAGTTCGGTGCACTGGTGGTCTGATGCGCTGGCCTCCTTGCGGAAAGCGTGCTTCAAAGCTAGAAGGAATTATACCCGTTCTAAGGGAGATCCTTTGCTAAAGGAAGTATTTAAGGAGGCCAAGAAAAGCCTGAAAAAAGAGATTCGAGCGTCACAACGCCGTTGCTGGAAAGACCTAATTGATGATGTCGAAAAGGACCCATGGGGTCTAGCTTTTAAAATCGTTACTAAGAAATTAGGAACGAGGCAAAAGACCCCGGCCTGGACAATCCCGATTGGGTCAGAAGGATAATAAAAGCTTTATTTCCTCCTGCAGAACCATGGGTTAGGAAGGACTGGAGTGCCTGTGAAGTCGGTGAAGAGGAACTCTTCACTCTTACAGAATTGAGAAATGCAGGTAAAAGATTGAAAACAGGCAAGGCGCCTGGAATTGATGGGATAAGTAACGAGATCCTAAAATTGGTAATCGACACTTCACCCCGGATTCTGCTTAGATGCTTCAATCTTTGCCTGGAGAGAGGAGAGTTCTTCCGTGACTGGAAGAGACAGAGGCTAGTCCTCTTAAGGAAAGGCGATAAACCTCTAGACAGTGTTTCGTCGTATAGGCCTATATGCCTACTAGATACGATGGGTAAACTGTTGGAGGACATGGTTCTGCAAAGAATGCAAACTCATTTGACAGGAGAGAATAGTCTATCCGATAATCAATTTGGTTTCCGTAAAGGTAAGTCTACAGTTGACGCCATTCAGGCAGTTGTGGACATAGCCAAAGCGGGAAAAAACAAATTGGGACCAAAGAAGAAGAAGGGCTTCTGCGCATTGGTGGCTATTGACATACGCAATGCGTTTAACTCTGCACGATGGAAAGATCTTATCCAGTCAATGATGGAGAAGGGAATACCGCCCTACTTGTTGCGGATAATGAATAATTATCTAAGCGACAGGTGGGTAATCTATGAGGGGGACACCTGGACTCTGAAGGAAGAGATGCAAAGTGGTGCCCCCCAAGGCTCGTGGAATGTATCCTATGATAACTTCCTACGAATGGGTCTACCCGAAGGCGCGGTCATCATCGGCTTTGCGGACGATGCGTTAATCGTGTCCACGGCTGAAAGCGAGGAAGCCCTTGGGACATTGGTGAACGAATGTCTGCGACGTGTTAAAAGCTGGCTGGACACCAGAGGTCTTCAAATGGCCCTGGAAAAAACCGAAGCTCTGCTCGTCACTGACAGACGTGGTTATTGTGTCCCACGAATCGCGATAGGCGAATTCGAGGTCAAATGGAGTAAGCATATTACCTATCTAGGAGTAGAGCTCGATGGAAGGTTAAACTTTCATCACCATATAGCAACGGCGTTGACGAAAGCGATTGAGTGTGCGTCAGACTTGGCACGACTTATGCCAAACGTTCGCGGACCGCGCGAAAGAAAAAGGAGACTGGTGGTTAGTGTTGCCCACGCTAAGCTGTTTTACGCAGCAGCAGCGTGGGCTCCCTCACTTAAAACAAGAAGCAAAACTATTTGCGATAATATGCTGTCTGCGCAGAGATGTGTTACTACCCGTATAGTCTCTGCGTATAAGACGGTCTCGACAAGTGCTGTGCAAGTCCTTGCAAGTGTCCCGCCGGCAGATCTTATGGCAAGGGAAAGGGAGGAAGTATTTCTTCTTTTTAAAAGAAGAAATAATCTCGAGTACCCCGAGGAAGAAAGACCCAGCAAGGACAGCATCCGCAAATATGCAAGAAACAGACTTATCGAGACATGGCAGGACAGATGGGATAGGGAGGAAAAAGGCAGATGGACTTATCGTCTGATTCCAACACTCACCACCTGGATAAACCGAAAGCATGGAGAAGTCTCCTATTATTTGACACAGGCGCTCACGGGTCACGGGTGTTTTAACTCGTACCTGTGTCGCTTTAAATTACGTGAGAACGAGGTGTGTGCGTACTGCCAGTTCGCTGTGGACAACGCGGAGCACACCCTCTTCTCATGCAAGAAATGGGACCTGGAGAGGCAGGCCATGTTCGAAGGTGTAAACAGTCAAGTTACACCGGAGAACATGGTGTCGCTGATGACCCAGTCAGAAGAGAATTGGCGGCAAGTCGAGAACTTCATAATCTCGGTTATGTCGAGGAAGGATCTCGACGGCCGCCAAAAAAGCGTAATTTAAACAGCTTTTAACTTGTTTGTTCGTTTTTTTTGTAATTTATTTGTCCTTCTACAATTTTAATTTATTTTGTTATTCATTGTCCTTATACAATTTTAATTTATTCTGTGATTTATTCGTCCTTATTTATTTTAATTTATTCTGTGATTTATTTGTCCTTATACAATTTTTACTTTTTGATATTATATCTGTTGGTTTTATATGTTTCTGTTTTAGACCCGTTTAGTATTTTATCTATTGACATTTTAAATTATTTTAACATTTGTTTTTTTAAATTTTTGTTGTGCTGTTAATTCCGCTTTTATATTAAAATGGTTTTAAATTTTTTAACTATTGACGCAGGAGAACCGCAGGTAAAGAACAAAGTCGCAGCAGCGACAGAGTTGGAGCGCCACCCCCGAAGGCTAAAGTCTTACGACAGTTCCGAGGGAGGATAAAGGGCTCCAAAAGAAGGGTTACGGGTTTTAGTGGGTCCGGCTGGCAGTAGGTCGCCAGTATTCTAAATTTATTATAATACTTATTTATTTTACTTTTCTTATTTTTCTCCTGTTTTGTTATACCAACCCCACATAACCTTGGAGTGCGGAATCCAAGGTATCTGTAGGCAGATTTCCCAAAAGTCCCTAAGCAAAAAAAAAATAATAATAATAATATTAATATATTTATATTATTATAAATATAGGTAATATATAGGTAATAGGTAATATATTGATAGGCAGGAAAAATATATTAAAATAAGAACTAAATATCTTTCATCATAATTTCCATGTATATAACATTAAAAAAATTTTTTTTATTTTAAAAAGTTATGACTTATTACATTCTACATTTTTAATGAATTAAATTATAGTTTTCAAATATAAGGTCATTTGGGGTAAATGTAAGCGGAATATCTATGTTTCACCAAAAACATTAGTTTTTTTTGTTAAAACGTAAAATGGAGGGATTTTTTTTGCATGATCTTGTTACTTTACTTCCCTAGAAAAATTTTATGAAGTATAACAAAATATTGATGCACATGAATCGCCTAAAACTGACTGTTTACATTTACCCCGATCTTTTGAAATTTGCTTAAAATTCGGGGTAAATGTAAACACCTCTGTAGTTAAGCGAGGTTTAAGAAACAAGTTATTTCAAGCATACTACTGTCTTAAGGGATGGAAAAACTGAAAAAAAATTAATAGATTTTCATTCAACTTGGTAAAAAAAGTTTTTAAGGTTGCTGAATAAGAATCTGAAATCGAATTTTTAAATTTCAAAATGGCGGTTACAATAATTTATTCAATTATTTTCTTTTAAAATGTTGTTGGAGTACTGTTTACATTTACCCCGAGTTTTCGAATTCTCGGGGTAAATATAAACACTTAATTATTTATTAACTAAATTGACGTTAATCAAAAATCAAAGTAAATTTTTGTTAAGCCATTAATAAGGAAGAATTACAAATTTTGGTTTGATTTTTTAATTTATTTTTATGCAAATGCGAGACAAAATACTGAAACAGTAAAAAGATTTCATTTAAAAATTAAAAGAAATCAGTTAATGTTTAAACGATTTTCTTTTTTCCAATAAACTTCTAACCTTTTTGTATTTAAAAGATTCCTTTTACAATAAAACTATTTCTGCTAACAGTAAAAGGACATGATTTAAAAGGAAATTAGTTTTATGGTTAATAGATCATTTTTGTGAGTGTACTTTCAATACATATTATAATGTTTTTATAATAACCTTACCACAGTCTTCCCATATAAGCTTACCTCAAGCTTTACTTGTAAGCTTACCTCAAGCCAGGGTTGTGCAGTGACGCGTCACTGGCAGTTTTCGACGTATAATACATTTTCGACGTAATATACTGTATAAAACGTAGAAAACTATGTATATTACATACCGACATCTTACATCCATACATAACCTCACTTTTTCAAATTACGATTGTAACAACGGTCAAAAACTCAAAACTTATATTTAATTAATTGGTATTGATTGATTCATTCATTCATATTTATTGATTTGTGAGTTGAAATTAAAAGTTCAGATTAAAAACTATTTGCAAAAAATGACAACAAAATTGAAGTCCAAAACTCATCCATATATCCCTTATGATAAATTGCAATTTGAACGTTTGACAATAGTAGATGAATCAAATCAAAATAAATCAAATGTTTGCACTGTAACAATATTTTGAAAAATATTGGATACAAACGTCTGTTAGGACATAGGTAAGAATAAATAATTTATAATCTTTTTTTATAAGCATTTTTGTTTCAAATTAATATATTCATCCTGAATTTCCCTTTGTGTTAAATAAAGAATAATTACTGCTTATTTGTTAAAGGAATATTTGCAATAACGAACAAAATAAAAGTGTTTTTCAAAGTTTTGTTGCAAAGCAAGCATAAGGCCACATTTTTTCCGTTTTCCAATTTTTGTAATTCGAAACATAATTCTTTCCACGAATTATGTTTCGGTTGACCACCACGATTCATAGTGACAAAAATGTACACATTTATTTACAAAACAATTCAAAAGATTTCCTATAACAACAAAACTGACCTAAGGATACGAACACGTGACTATTTAAGGTTATGTAGCTTAATCTCACACCCGTGCTATATGTATTATACATTTTGTAGAAAACCAAAGGGGTATATTACGTATGTAACATACGTAGAAAACCTATGTAACTTACCTCAGGTATATTACGTGCACAACCCTGCCTCAAGCTTTACTTGTAAGCTTACCTCAAGCTTTACATGTAAGCTTACCTTAGACTTTACATGTAAGCTTACCTTGACCTTTACTTGTAAGCTTACTATCAGGGCGGAACTTCTTAATTTACCTTATGTCTACCACAAAAATACCGCGTAACCTTACAAGCCAAGTATAAGATACACCTCAAACTTACAGCAAGATATTGTGCTATGTACGCGTACATATGTGTATATGTGTATATATGAGCGATTCCACGTCAAGTGATCAAGGGGTCTTTTTGTGTAATGTTTATTTCAATAATTTTTTACTCTTAAGCAATTGAACATAAAAATTTGGCAAAGTAGATTTTGGAAAGGTTTTTTCTTGCTCTTTCGATTGGAAATAAGCATTTTGAAAAAAAAAATTTTTGACCCAAAAAAATCAAAATTAAAAATAAATTTCAATTTTTGAGGGAGATGGATACGATTTTTTTTTTTTTTTTTTTTAACGAAAGCTGAGGTTTTTTCCTAAAAGGACATATAAATGATAAAGTAGGACTAGAATGTTTAAACATTGAAAAAAAGAGTTTTCTACTCGCCGGAGCGCTCTAAACCCGGTTTTTAGCTCCGTTTTGGAGAAAATTCTTTTCTTCAATTTTTTTACATTTTAGTCCCACTTTATCATTTATATGTCCTTTTAGGAAAAAAGCTCAGCTTTCGTTTTAAAAAAAATCGTATCTCTCTACCCTAAAAATTGAAATTTATTTTCAATTTTGATTTTTTTGGGTCAAAAATTTTTTTTTTTCAAAATGCTTATTTCCAATCGAAAGAGGATGAAAAAACCTTTCCAAAATGTACTTTGTCCAATTTGTGTGTTTAATTGTTTAAGAGTAAAAAATTATTGAAATAAGCATTGTACTGAAAAACACAAAAATTTAACCCCCTCCCCCTCGGAAAATATTGGACTAGGTAAAAAAATATTTTCACGAAAAATTACTATCTATGAGTACTACAAAAGCCCCAAGTTTTGCTACGATTGGAGAAAAATTTTTCTCCATCTTGATCATTTTGCTATAAATTGAAAAAAATTAGATACGAATTTTTTTATTTTTTTTTTAAATTAATATTTAGTGGTGCCTGTAGACTGGTGAAATTTTGCATGTATTTTGCATGGGGAAAAAACTTTTTTTCGTAGATTTCCTGTAAAATCGTTAAAAATTAATATTTTTTTACCAGACTACTCTGTTTCTCTTCACAAATGTTCAAAGAATAATATAAAACTTTTAACAAATTAAATTTTTTAAGTTAACTATATTTTTTACAGGACCCAAAAGTTGACCAATAAAAACCAAAATTGGTTATTATTAGCAAAAAATATTAATTTAAAAAAAATGAGAAATTTAAACTGCTAATCATGGTTTCTATTGTTTTTAAGGTCGCTGATTACAAAAGTGAAGTCATATTTCAAAAATTCAAAATAACGGATCCAATATGGCGGCCATGAAAATTTGTAAATTTATCAATTTCTAGGAAACTTTGTGTCAAGGGGTTTTGGGGGTCTCTGATTACAAATCTGAAGTCAGATTTCAAAAATTCAAAATGGCGGATCCAATATGGCGGCCTTGAAAATTTTTAATTAATCAATTTCTAGGAAACTTCGTATCAAGGGGTTTTGGGGGTCTCTGATTACAAATCTGAAGTCAGATTTCATGCAAATTTTAAAATTAATTAATTTTTATGAAACTTAGTATCAAGGTTTTTTTGGGGTTCCTAGTTACAAATCTGAAGTGTAAAATTTAAACAAGACCTCGCTGCTAATCAGAAAGTAGAAAGTTAGTATTTATTAGCTAGATAAGGTTCATTGACAAATCGATGGCTCCTAAATGAAAACATATTATTCGCGAGATGGTTTATAAAACACGTAACTCACGAAAACAAATAGAAAATATGCTTATTTAAAATGACAGTTTTTTGAAGGCTATGTAACAATTTTTAATATTTATTAATTTTAAAGTGTAAACAAATGGCAAAAAAATAAGTTAATAAAATTGTTTTATTACAGCTAAATTAACTTTGAATAATAAAAATTCTCTATAAAATGTAGTTTTTAACGGCCACCCAAATATATGTATATATATATGTGTGTGTATTTCAAACCACCCTTATGCCAAGAGTTGATGTAGGCGGAGCAAAACAAGCATACGAAAAGAACACACATAAAAAATAAAAGTACTTACTCATGCTTTATACCAACATGCACTCGCTATGGATTCAAAAATCCCGCTCTTACCCATCCTAACCAAACCCTTCCCTCGAATACTCATGAAAAAACCACAAACTAGATCACTGACAACAAGAGTGCTGACAGAGTATAAAACAAACAAACTTTTGTTTAACACAACGAAGTAAAGAGACGCATGCTTATTCCTGAAATTTTTTTTGACCAAATAGTTATTTGATATAAAACTACTTAATTTTTTAATCCTTATTTTTTAATTCGATTATCGGAAGAGTGTTAAATGAAACAATGTTACATTAGTTGTGCAACGTTTCGATGTCTTGGTTTGACACCATCATCAGGCCACTTGTCATTTCACAAATTTATTTTAAAAAATTATTTAAATAAATAATTTGTTTATTTAAATAATTTTTTAAAATAAATTTGTTTATTTAAATAATTTTTTAAAATAAATTTGTGAAATGACAAGTGGCCTGATGATGGTGTCAAACCAAGACATCGAAACGTTGCACAACTAATGTAACATTGTTTCATTTAACACTCTTCCGAAAATCGAATTAAAAAATAAGGATTAAAAACTACAATAACGGAAGAAAAAATCAACTATATATTAAAACTACTTAACTTAAAATTCATATAATATGAACATTATTTGATATAAATTTCATTGCACACAGAAACTATTTAACATAAATATCATTTGTCATAGAATTTATTTAACAGAAATATTATGTTACATAAAACTCAGATTATTTAATTCCCATTTGACATAAAAATTATGTAACCTAAATTTCTATTGACATGAAAATCATTTAACATAAATTTCTTTTGACATAAAATTCATTTAACGTAAATTTTATTTGTTATAAAATTCATTTGACATAAAATTCATTTGACATCAATTTCATTTGGCATTAATGTCATTTTACGAAATTCTCATTTGACACAAAATCCATTTGACATATATATCATTAGACATAAAATTAGCTTGACATAAATTTCATTTGACGTGAATATCTTTTAATATAATTATTATTTAACGTAAAATATAATTTATATAAATTTCATTTAGCGTAAATGGCATTTAACATAATTCTCATTTGACATAAAATTTACTTGATATAAATTTCATTTGATATAAATCTCATTTAACATAATTCTCATTTGACATAAAGTTCACTTGATATAAATTTCATTTGACGCATGAGTCATTACACATAATTCTCATTTGACATAAAATTCAGTTGGCATACATTTCATTTTGCATAGGGTGTTTTCGACGTTGACACTCTGAGCGCTCTGAAAGTACGAAATGTGGTTGGTTGGTCTAGGGGAATTCTGAATGTTGATTGGCTAAACTTCAGAATTCATAGTTTCATGCTCTCGTTTCCACACTCTGTATAGCTTGGTATCAACCAGAGCATGAAGGGCCAGTCCCATGTGAGCGTGAAAACGGAAAACGGAAAACGTTTAGCCAATAGCAACTTCCGATTCAATGGAAATCATTCTAAAAGAAAATTCTTATTGGTTGAACGTTTTCCGTTTCCCGTTTCACGCTGACATGGGACGGTACCTTAAAACTGTCAGTTTTGAAGTGTAGCCAATCAACATTCAGAATTACCCTAGACCAACCAACCACGTTTGGTACTTTCAGAGCGCTCGGAGTGTCAACGTCGAAAACACCCATAAAGATCATTTGACATGAGAATAAAGGCGCGAATTTCAAAATTGGCGAATCACAATGTTGTTGATAATATCTAATTGGTTACTTTTAAAATACGCGCTGATATTTTTATGTAAAATGTAATTTGTGTAAAATAATTTTTATGTCGAATGAGAATTTTGTTGAATGGCTTTTATGTCCAATCTAATTTATGTCAAATGACTTTTATGACAAATGAGAATTATGTTTAATGTCTTTTATGTCAAATAAACTTTATGACAATGAAATTTATGTTAAATGAGAATTATATTAAATGATATTTATATCAAATGAAATTTATGGCAAGTGAAATTTATAACAAATGAAGTTTATAACAAATGAATTTTAGGACAAAATAAAATTTACAAAATGTATATTTATGTCAAATGACGTATATTCTAAACAAATTCTACCTCAAATTAATTTTCTGTGAAATAAAACTTATGTCGATAGAAACATATGTCAAGAGATTTTTATGTGAAATAAAATTCCAGTCAATTGTATTTTTACGTTAAATGGAAATTATGCTAAATGAATTTTATATCAAATAAAATATATGTTGAATTAATTCTATGTCAAATGACACATATGTTATATAAATTTTATGTCTAATAAAGTATATATCAAATGGATATCATATTGAATGCCATTTATGCAACATAAATTGTATGTTTAATGAAATGTATGTCAAATAAATTTCAAATAAAATGTTTTTTATACAAAATAAATTTTTTGTCAAATGAAATTTATGGTAAATGGTTTTATGTCAAATGACTATTATGTCAAATAAGATTTCGGGAATAGTCATGCGTCTCCGAAGTAAAATCTTAACGGCACGCCACTTCAACTGGAAACAAAATCATACATCCCAGTGGGCAAAAAACCATCATTGTTTTAAAAACGTTCCAAAAACGTTTTTAGAACGTTTCATGACTGCCAAATAACATCCCAAAAACGTTATTATGTTTTAAAAACGTTTTAAAAGCAATGGAACGTTTTTGGAACATTATTTGGCAGACATGAAATGTTCTAAAAACGTTTTTGGAACGTTTTTAAAACAATGATGGTTTTTTGCCCACTGGGATCTATTTGTTTTCGCAGACATTTTTTTTAATAATTTGCTTTTCCTGAAACAAACTATTTCCAAACCGTGATATAGATCAACTATAACATACAACGCCCAATATTCAAACGTATTGGACTTAAAATCGCACTGGACAAATCAAACCGAATGAACTCTGCAATCACTAATCAACTATACCAACTATATAATCTACTGAAAATCCCCGTACAATATCTTGTACAGGAAATTGCACATGTAAATTTTTCGCTTTTGAATCAAGGTTCATGTACAATTTCTTGTACGAGATCTTGTACAAGAATGTGTACATGCACAAGATGCTGTTCAAGTTCTTGTGTAGATAATATTTTTTCTTATTGTTTATTAATTTTTTTATTTATGCAAAATATAAGAAAATTTTTTAAAATTGTTGTTAGAGACTCTTTCCATTTACGATTTAAAAACAACTGCGCAGCTGTAGAAGCTATAGAAACCTACTGCACAGCCATTAAAGTTATTAATTAATTTCAACATGTACAGGATCTCGTACAAGAAATTGTATACGAACCTTTATTAAAACATCGAAAAAAAATACTTGTACAGATTCTTGTACAAGATCTTGTGCAACATCTTGTACAAGAACTTGTTTCAATTTCTTATGCTGAAATGGTACAGGTTCATTGACAGAAATGTATAGAAATTATACAAGATCTTGTATAATTTCTTGTACAAAATATTGTACGGGGATTTTCAGTAGGGTACTAACTGAACTGACTATTTGTACTAGCAAAAAGAAGAAAAGCACAAGTTAAAAAAATTATACTAAAATAAAAAAATGCTAGTAAAAGTATCACCAGAGTGAAAGAATGCTGGTAAAAATTACTAAATGAAAACTTACCCATTTTTAACCTTTTTTATAAGAACTGAATTTTTTATTCACAATTAATTTTACAATTTTTTCCCTCTGCATGAAGTTGTTTTTGTTCTAATTTTTTTCCCACTTTCATTCACACTGTTGTTATTAGTCGTTTTGAATTGACCGTAAAGTAAAGATCGTGAATTTTCGTGTTTTATTTTATCAAAAATTTCTATTTGCTTTTCAACACTACTTCTATTGTTCTTCATTTCATTTATTGTTAAATGACGAATTTTCCTCGGCGTTTGATCAATTTTTGCACTAATTGCATTGAACAGAGAATTATTATTGTGTGAATTAATTTGTAATTTGTAATTTTCATCTTTTTGTGTCCAACGTCCTTCTTTATGATAAACAACATCAATAAATGAATTTGTCGATTCATTATTCCAAATAACGTAGAGCGGTGGTTTTCTATATTTACTCACACGAATGCTTCTTTTTATTGCCTTACTGACAAAACTCAAATGAAATAAACCAGCTGGTCCATTATTTTCTAAATTTTTTATTATTTCATCAATTTTCCCTTTTTTTGGATCAAATTTATTTTTTGTTTTTGATATTATTCGTTTTGATTGTTTGGAATTTTTTGATATTATTAAAGAGGTTTTTCTCTTCGGCATGAGCTGATGTTTATCCAAATTTTTTGTTGGTCGCATTTTGAAAACTAAAAATCGATTTTTTTTTAATATTTTATTATTTTTGTTTGTTTATTTAATATTAGGTTATTTTTCTTTATTGTAATTTTTTCTATAACACCCGTTAGTGTAAATTAATATAATGTGAGTGAAATATAATTACTTTTGCGTGAATTGCTTTTAATTCTTCTGATTATTTTTCTTGATAAATAATTTTATTAAACCATTTACATTCCTAAATGAAAAATTTTCTCGAACTGTCAATTTAGAACTGCTTACAACTTTCAACAAAGACAACTTCATTTTAATAAATTTAAATCAATTTTTTCAGACAAAAATTTACTTGGAACAATTATAAGTAATTAGGTATAATTAATAAAAATTGAATTAAGCTATTTTTATTTTTGAAATTGGAAATGGTTTATTTTACAATAATTTACAATTTTTTGTTTTTTTTCTCTTTTTCTTGTTCGAAAATAACGAAACTAATGTCGGATAAATTGTTTTTACGAAAACGTCAGCGCATATATTTCCATATGACGACATATGATGTCTTAGTACAAGTTTAACACTTTTTATTTGCCTCGCTTTTCCCACTGGTTTTCCATTTAAATATTCAATGCCAAGAGGAAGATCTATGTAATCTAATTCATCGGCGAAAATTTCCACTTTCTCCTCGACAGAACCATTATTTAATCGACTCATCGCCTTCTCGGCAGTTTCAGTGTCCAGTGCTAAATGAGTCACAAAATTTTGATCACTTCTACTCAAAAATGCCGTTGTTCTCTTATCTTTCGAGTAATTTTGCACTGATCCTAAATAATCTAATCACACAATTAACAAAATAAAAAACAAATTTTTTAATTTTAATTAATTATTTTTAATCATTAAAAAAATCTAATTATTAATATTTCATTATTTATCGAAATTAGAATTACTTTTCGATTTTTTATAAGAAGCATGTGCCCGAGGAAAACCTTTTTCAAAATATGGATAAGAAATGCCATTTTGGGATTTATTTAAAATTCTCTTTCCATCGCTTTCATTTTTACCAATATATCTTGCTCCAATTAACGCCGAATTCATTGGATTTATTTGATCATTACTATTTTCGAAAAGTTTTTTAATTTTCAATAATTCAATAATTTTTAATTGTTTTCTATGTTTCATTACATTTTGTTTGTTAAATTGTTCATTTCTCTTTACATTTTTTTTCAATTTTCTCATAATTTCATTTTTAAAACAGATTTAAATTCCTATAAATTAAAAAAATGCTATTTAGTTGTATTTATATTTATACAATAATTTTTTTATTTATAATTTAAAAAATACCCACAGTTCTCATAATTTTCTATTTTTCCTGAATATTCAACATTAATTTTTCCTTTAGAAACACTGAATAAATCATTTGTTTTTAAAATTACTTTTAATGAGTAGTAATTAATTTTTGTTCCATGATCAATATTTAACAATTTTAGAAACAATTTTTTTGTTGTTGAAATTTTGTTACCTGTCAATATTGTTCTACAGTATTTTGAAAATAAGTGAAATTGATTTATTGTCTTGTCAAAATAATTAATTTAAGCTGCCTTCAAGTTTAACGAAAAAAGAAAATTTTTTTCGATCCTAAAATTAAATTTCGATAAGAAAAATATTTTAAACAAATTTTTCCTTTTAATATCAACTAAGGAAACTAATTTTCAATACAAGAAATATATATATATATATATATATATATATATATATATATATATATATATATATAGTTATAAATATAAATGTACTATATAATAATTTTTTTTAATTGGAAAAATGTTTTAAAAATCTTAAATAAAAATATTTTCAAAAAGAATTTAAATTTTATTTGAAAATATTCAATAATATTAATTAAAAAAAATATTTTATTAGAAAATAAAAATAAAATTGAAATGAAATTTTAAAAAAATATCACAAATTCGAAAATACTTTCTAAATAATTTTTTTATTACTCTTCTTTTTGTTCGACACTTTTTTATTTCTGTAATAAATAAATTAACTCCCGTAATAATTTCATTACACAAACAAAGATTTGCCAATGATTCTATTCTACTATTGTCATCATAATCATCGTCATTTTCTAAATTTTGAAAAAAATCATTGAGAAATGTTCTATTCGTTCCCTTTTGCCAGAGAATAAATAACGGTGGATTTAATGGCGTATAAATTCGACTATGTAATTGTATTAAATCACTGATAAAACCGAGTCTTATTGATAATGCATGATTTCGTAAATTATTCAAAGCACAATTCTCCTGAATTTCATGATTACTAAATACGTCTTCGTATAATTTTTTTGTCCTCACTTTTTTCACAGTTGACAATTTCTTGATACATGCCTTTCTAATTCTCGAACCTTTACATTTGAGATTATTTTTCAGTTCATTTGTATTTTTTTTTCTTGGTGCCATACTATTCCAATAAACCTGTCAAAAAAAAGTTTTTTTACAATAATTTTTTTGTTTATTTATTTCAAAATGAAAATTAAATTAAATTTTTTTTTAATTATAATTTATAAAGTAATGTCGAATTGAAGTTAAATTAAATTGTTTTAAATGAAAATTTATTCTTTTTGAACTGAAATTTTTTTATTTTTATTATTTTTGTATTGCATTCTTTTAGTATTTATTTTCTTTTTGTATTTTTCTTTCTCAAATATTGGTTTAAATCAATCAAAGTGAATGTACTCACTACTTTTGATTTTTAATAAATAATTTGAATTCTAAAAAGGAAAACATTAATATCACGAATAATTTTAAAAGATTTTCTCATTTACTTGAAATGTTAACCTACCTAATTTAATTTTCATCTGTCAAAAATTCTCTTTTTGCATTCTGCAAACTGTCAAATGACTGCCTTCACTTTTCGAATTTTAATACTTTTCGTTTTGCCTGGTATTTCTTTCGGACTTTAAAAAGTCGACGATATTATTTTATATTATGAAGAAAATTAATTGAAACATAATTTATGTAATTTAATATTATAAAGTATTTGATTAATATTCGATAAACATTCTCAACTTTACGTGCAGATTAAATGAAAAATATAGCGAACCTTTTTGGCGCCATATTTACGAACGAGAAAGAAAGGAATTTGAAATTTTTCGAAAAAATTGCAAAAAGTTAATTTGAACCCTCTTAACTTATACATTTTTAAACGGACCTGATTGGAGGTAGTATTTGCGAATAGAAAAAAAATAAATCGATTTTATAATAAGTATTTAATAATTTTAATCAATTATATTTCTTCCAGTACATCTTTGTATAAAAAGGGAGTTTAATTTTGGTGTGTACAAAATCCTCGATTTTAGTGCGAGTTACACTCGCATGTCCGATTTTTTTGATTTAATCAATTTTAATAAATTTAGATTCTTTGGTTTGACGATTTTGAATTAATATATTTTAGTTTTGTCGAATTTAATAAATTTAGAATTTATAGTATACGGAAAACAAATTTGTAGTGCACTACGAAAAAAAATCCAAATGAATTTTGAATTTCAGTTTTATTTTCCTTCTGCTATTTGACTCAATTTCACTCTATTTTCGTTTCCAATTAAAAAAAGTTTACTAAATTTATTAAATTTACAAATTTCTACTTTAATATTCACAACTTATAAATGTACTAATTCTGATTTGTAAATTCATAATTATGTTAAAATTTTCAATTTTTCCTTTCCATTCTTGAAATTTAGAGACTTTTTGGTAAATTATAATCGTGGATAAAATGTGTGAACAAAGACATCGGCCATTCGATTATTTTTTTGTTGCATATGATGCCTAAATACTATTGTCAATAAAGAAATTCTTCGTGGACTTCCATCGGCAGCACCATATCTAAACTCCTGTCCTTGGGGCAAATCATCTTTCCCCAATTCCCTTATATTTAAATGTACCGCTTCACTGTTTGATCCATTATTTAAAGATTCCATTGCTCTTTGAGCAGAACTTGTATTAAAACACAAATTTCCAACATAATTCTGATCGTTTCTGCTCAAAAAGCCTGTTTTCCAACCTCCTCTGGAATAATTTTCAACCGAATCGTCAGATCCAGTTGCGCTTGGATGAGAAGCATGTCCTCGAGGATGACCTTTTAATCCATCAGGATGGCATCTGCCATTCTGGGAATCGTCAATGACTCTTGCTGCGTCATGAGGTGATCTTCCCTGATATCTCGCTCCCCCAATCATCGAATCTAAAACTTCCTGCCAATTTTTATTTTTTCCTACTTCATCCAAAATTCCCCCATAATAATTTTCGTGTATTCGCAATTCATTTAGACACTTTTTTCGAATTTCCAGCGGTGATAAATTTACTTGATACGCAATGACTTCGAAACAGCAACTATTTTTTTCTGTTTGATTCAAATAGGGATTTTTTCCATTGTTTAAAGTCCAATGACCATCATTAAATTCAATATCAATTGCTGAATTTTTGCCATTTCCCAATTTAAAATTAAAATTATTTTTCAGATTTTTCACGTGAATTTGGCGATTTAATACTTTACTTATAGCAATTATGTGAAGCAATCCAACTGGTTGGCAATTTTCCACATCGTCAATTAATTTCTTAACAATTTTCAATGACGTTAAATTTGGTTGTTTGAGAAAATTAGAATTTTTTCGACTTAATTTTGCCAAAATTCCGAAAATTCGACGATGTGTCAACCATTTTTCAGTTCCTGTGAAGATTTTCTTACCTGCAATGAAATTTCTTTTTAGATTCTCTAATTTTTAGAATTTAATTAATAGAAAATTTTAAATTAGAAACAAAAAATACTTACCATTAATTTTGGGTTCAAATAAAATTTTCATTTTTAAGTTCACTTTCGTTTCACCAAAAAATCTCTAAATTTTTTTCCTCTACTTCTCCATTATTAAAATGTAATAAATTTTATGACAAAGTGTCAAGATTAATAAAAATCATTTTGAACTATTAATGTGCAATATGTTAAATTGTCAAAAAAAATCGGAAGGAGAATTGTTTTCTCAAAATAGAAAAATATTCAACTTGACATTTTGTAAAATTTTGAAAATTAGAAATTTAACAAAAACAAGCAAATAAAACAAAAGAGTAAAACAGATTTTGAATTAATTTCAATTTTTTTATTCCTAATAGAAAAATATAATTCTATAAAAAAATAGTTAATTTACATTTTTACTGAAAATTATTTTCGAAAAATGATACCTTAGTATCAATTTTCTCACTGATTTGCGAGCAGTAGAATTTTTGTCTTCCAGTAAATCGTCAATTTCTCTCGAAGCAAATTCCGATCCGTAGATTAATAAATTCTTACAATCTTCCATAGTTCCCAATACATTCTCAGCTAATTCGAACAATTCATTCATGTGTTTTTCCGATAAATAAATACCTTTAAAACACAACATTTTCTCCACAATATCAATGTAAATAACGAAACAAGAAACTGTTACACTCTTCGTTGTCATCACACACTTGAGATTAAGTAGAAATTGTAGAAAAGTGAGTAGAGAAAATTTATCTTTCATATTTCTTTCAGTGAAACTGTCAAAAAAATTTTTTCCCACATCAATCAATAATGGAACAAAATCAATGTCCGAAGATTCAAGACTCTCTGTAACTGCATTCAGCCAAGGAATAATTCCATAATAATTAACAAGCGAACAGGCAGATTTCGGTAATTTCGCCACTGAATTAATAATTTCCAGGATGAATTTCTAAAAGGGGAAAAGAAAATTTTTATTATTTTCTGAACAAAATTATTATCTTAAATAAAAAATAAAATAATTTAATCATGAGTGAAAAATGAGAAAATAAAAAAACTCACTCTTGTTGTTTTATCCGATAAAGAAGAGACGTAGAAGCTCAAAAGAATGTTAAACACCGAACTGTTGATTGCAATTTGCAAATCGTTTTCAACTCGAAATCCATCGCGAATCACTTCCAAAATCCAAGAACGATGCGCCTCGTAATCGATTTCGGTGCTGAAAAACAATTTTTTAAATTCCGGTATTTTGTTCAATTTCAACGCGGATCGAGCCATGAAAAATTTATGCAAAGGCCAATAAAGTGGATGTAGAGGTTGAGTTCCAACAATTGAAGCACGTGCCAAAAATGTTGCGACAAATCCATTTAATCGCACTTCATTCATAGACGTTTCCAATTCAACAATTCCATTTCTCAGAGCATCGATAAAGCGAATCCACAGTAAACTCTCATTCGATCTACAATTTTTAAGTTCGATTTTCATTAATTTGAGAAATTGTCATTATTAATTCACAATACAATAAATCATAATTAAAATTTATAATAAACGATAATATTATAATTTAATGTAAATTAATGTAAATTATAAATTCGTGTCAATTACTACAAAGATATTAAATTTACTTCTATTATAAATTGCATTATGAATTTCTATTATAAATTTACTTAAATTATAAATTAATTGAAATTGAATCCTGTGGAAAAAGAATTTTTTTAAATAACAGACCTGACAACATCCGGATTTTCTAAATGAGAATAAAATCTCGAGAGAACAGTGAACGATGCTAGACGAATTTGTTCACAATCACTACAGCCGGCAATCAACATTAAAGCTAAAGCACCACTATGAGTAACTCTATGATAAGCAACTGGATTATGAACAGATAACAATTCACATAATACTGGCAAATAAAATGCAGGATCATAGACATCCTCTGGAGTGCATAGCGAATCATTCTAAATGAAAAGAGAAAATTTAATTCAATAAAATAAGAATATTTCAGGACTCGTACCAGTGAAATTATTGACAAACATTTAGCCAGTCCAAGTCAAATAAGAGAAAATATTACTTAAAACAATAAATTAAGTGATATACAAAAATTTTAATGAAATGAAATTATTTTTACAAGTAATAAAATGTTTTACATGAATTCAATTAGTTAAAAAAATGAAATAAAATTCGTTGTAAGAATTCAATTAGGCATTTTTACAAACAATAACATTTTTTACATGAATTCAATTATTTTTAATAAAATTTTTAATGAATTCCTTCTTCACAATTTAAAGTAAATTTTTTCGAAAAAGGTAATTATTATCAAAAATTTTTGTACGAATTCAATTACATTTCACTAATAATAAAATTCTTTACATAATTTAAATCAGGGTCATTTGGGGTAAATGTAAGCGGAATATCTATGTTTCACCAAAAACATTAGTTTTTTTTGTTAAAACGTAAAATGGATGAATTTTTATTGCATGATCTTGTTACTTTACTTCCCTAGAAAAATTTTATG
The DNA here is from genome assembly GCA_032872475.1 of Leptopilina myrica (nomen nudum). NCBI lineage: Eukaryota > Metazoa > Arthropoda > Insecta > Hymenoptera > Figitidae > Leptopilina > Leptopilina myrica (nomen nudum). Next base: position 15,451,052 of record CM065467.1, read on the forward strand.
AAGTATAACAAAATATTGATGCACATGAATCGCCTAAAACTGACTGTTTACATTTACCCCGAGATTTTGAAATTTTCCTAAAATTCGGGGTAAATGTAAACACCACTGTAGTTAAGCGAGGTTTAAAAAACAAGTTATTTCAAGTATACTACTGTTTTAAGGGATGGAAAAACTGAAAAAAGTTCTTCGTAGATGTATAGAAAAATCAACCAGTTGACTGGCTAATGTATCTTAAAATAAACAATCAACTATTACAAAATTAGTCATGTAAAACAAATTTTAATAGATTTTCATTCAACTTGGTAAAAAAAAGTTTTTAAGGTTGCTGAATCAGAATCTAAATCGAATTTTTAAATTTAAAAATGTCAGATCCAATAATTTATTAAATTATTTTTTTTTATGTAGTTGAAGTTCTATTTACATTTACCCCGAGTTTTCGAATTCTCGGGGTAAATGTAAACACCTAATTTTTTATTAACTAAATTGACGAAAATCAAAAATCAAAGTAAATTTTTGTTAAGCCATTAATAAGGAAGAATTACAAATTATGGTTTGATTTTTTAATTTATTTTTATGCAAATGCGAGACAAAATACTGAAACAGTAAAACTTTGATTTTCAATCTTTTTTGCATTAAAGGATAACTTGAGCTATGGCATTGCCAATTGTGAAAATAAAATATTGGCAATAGTCAGAACATCTTGTATGTGAGCTAAGGTAAAATTATTGACGTCGTACTTATTTTTAAATTTGTAAATTTAGCTGAAACATCTACTGTTTACTTTTTCCCCAAATGACCCTATTTAAAAAATATTTAATAAAATTCATTTCAAGAGTTCAATTACTTTCATAAATAATAAAATTCTTTATAGAATTTTAAGTAAATATCTTCCAAAAATGTAATTAATTTCCAAACTTTTTTCTAATTTCTTCAAGAGAATTCATTTTTTTTATCAGTTATATCAATTATTTTAAATAATTTTTGAAAGGTTCCTTGAGAATTTTCGATTATTCGAAAATTCTACAATTAAATCTTTAGAAAATAAAAACTTGAAATAATTTTAAACAAAAATTCAATTAAACTTTTTCAAAAAGAAATTAATTTTAGAGAAGTGTCAGTTAAAAGAATAAAAATTAAAAATTTTCCAAAGATTTTATTATGAAACCTTTTTCAAAATTCAATTCAATGTAAGTGAAATTTATTTTTAAAACAGTTTTTCTTAGAAAATTCTACTAGAATTAAATTATTTAAATAACAAAAAATATATTGAAATAATTGAATTCTCATAAAGAATGTTATCAACAAATTTTTCAATAATTGAATTCATTCGACGAATTTTAATGATAGTTTTAAGAATAATGACACTTTTCGAGGAATTTCATTAAAATTATATAAAAAATAATTGAAATTTAGTATTGAGTTTTATTATTTATGAAAATAATAATTAAATGTTTGCTTAGAATTTTATTACAATTTTTGAAAACAATTGAATTTCGGAGAAGAATTTTAATATTTTTAAAAATAATTGAAATTTTGAAAAGAATTAAAAAATTTTTTTTAACATTTAATTGAATATTTGGGAAAAATTGTATTACTTTTGAAAATAATTTAATTTCTGCAAAATTACAAAACAGGGTTGCCACAAAACATCGATTTTAAAATTCCATGACTTTTCCAGGTTTTTCAGACCATTTTTTAAAAAATTCCAGACCCAAAAATAAAATTGTTTTGGTATGTTTTTAGCTATAATTACGACAAAAAATATAATATCCTTCAAGTAAATTGTTAATAAAATAAGTTATTAATATTTAATTTTATTAATAACAAAAATTTTAGTTAAAATTTGTGAGATTATTTGAGATACGCTCCGAAGAAAGGTGAGGAGCAAATCTCTTTAAATTTAAAAATTTAGATTAGTTCAGAATTTTTCACAATTAAACAAGTATTTTAAACATTTTAAAAACATTTTATGAAACTGAAGTTACCTACGTTTATTCAATGACAATTTTTTCTTTTGATAAATATTTATTTTAATGGTAGAATCACTTTAAAAATTTTCCAAAGATGGAAGTCGGGGAAAATTAGTAATTTTGATTTTTTACACGAATTTTCAAAAACCATATATTTCAACAAAATTATTATTTCCTCAGCTCATGAGCAATTTTTTCTTTTAGTAATTATTTATTTTAATGTGAGAAATCATTAAAAAAAATTGTAAATTGTATCCCGAAATTTCAACTAAATTATTATTTCTTCGCTACACAAGCCATCTTTTTCTATTGCTAATTGTTTATTTTTTAATATGGATGCACTTGCAATTTTTTAAAGGTTTCCCAGGTTTTCCAGGTCCGTGGCAACCCTGAAAATTTTTTTGTTATGACAAAACATTTTAAATGAAAAATTATTTACCTTCAAAGTTCTTTGAACAGGAAATTTTGTAATTGTACAATTGACAATTTCCGGTAAAAAAAGATCTAAAATTTGAGAAGTCTTTGGTTGATTCCAAAGTGCATTGTCAATATCGGTTTTGACACTGTAATGTGAAGCTGCAGCACTGCCCCATAAAAATGGTCGATATTTTGATAAATCAACATTCGAATTCTCGTACTCTTTCAATATCTAAACAAATAAATATAATTTGAAAACATATTTTAAACAAAAATAATAGTTTAGTAGTTTTTATCATTTTCCATAAAAATTCTTCTCACCAGTAATAAAATTTGATCGCATTCGCTGAGCGATGCATTGTACGCTGACAAATAAAATGGAACATGATTTGGTAGCATTATTGTTTTATTCTTTCGTATCAGGATCAGTAGCAATTCTACTAAATATCCTGAAAGAATAGAAGAAAAAGAACTTAATAAAACAGTATTGAACATTTTAATTTTATAAATTGAAATAAAAATAATTTAAATTGTGTGAAATGTGAATTATTAAAAGTTCTACGAATTTTTGGGGAAAACATTACAAATAGTAAAAATTATAATTTTCAAGTGCTTACGTTTTATATTTGAAGAACTCAACATAATGTCAACATATTCCGAATGACTTGTTGCTAATCCAAAAATAGTTGTGACATATTCTTCATTACCATTGTCATTGTATGCTATACTGCAAATTGAAATAACAGCTCGAAACAGAAGTGTATTATCAAATAATTGTTCATCATCAGTCAACTTTAAGCACTGACCCAAAGAAAATCTTATAAATTGTGCCCAAAAATGATTTTTACTTAGTTCGTCATAAACGAATTTTTCATCATCCTTCTTGAAATTTTCAACTGTTGCTATTAATTTTCGACTAAGAAAATTTAATTTCTGTTTATTCTTCGCCAAAGTAGTTTTGCTTTTCGATAATTTTAATGTCAATGCCAATAAATGTATTAAAACTTGCAAATATTCTTTATTCATTTTCATTTTTCTAAAACAACAGTCAATAATTTGCATATATTCTATATTGACATTGACAAGTTTATCGCCATTTACCAAAATAGAATTGCAAATTTCCTCACACGTTTGTAAATCTAAAAGATACAAATTTAAATTAATATTTTAAATAGTTTAAATGAAAATAGAAATAATATTTAAATATGAATAGAACAATATAGAAGTAAAATTATTTACCAAATGTCGATTCAATTAAATAAATTACAGCCGCAACATTTTCTTGAATCCAAGAATTTTCTTGTGAATTTTCTTTTAAATACATGGTAATTTCCCTTTTATGCAAGTCGTGCAATTTAATTAAAAATTGCCTGTCCCAATTGTGTGTTAAATTACTTTCTAATAATGGAAAAATAATATTCGCCATCTTCATTATCGAATCGTCCTTTTTGACAAACTTCAAAAATAGAGAAATATCGACAGCATTTCGTTTGATAAAAAGTGAGAATAATTCAACAATTTCCGGTCTCATTTTACTTGACAGCAATGAAGTCAACAATCCTAAAAAATAGAAACATATCTTTTATTATAAATATACATTTCGAAAAAGTCATCATTTAAAAATTTGAATACAAACCTTTTTCGATATTTCCAATACTGTGGGGAAATTTTTCAACATATCTACATAAACATTTCTCCCAGGTAATTGTATCAATTGTCGAATTCAATACACTTAGAATGGAAAATACTTTTTTTACAACAACAATATCGAGAGGAATTGATTGTTTTTCCACTTCTAAATCAATTAGATTCGAAATTGTAATTCCCCACGTTGACATTGATGTTTTATTTGAAGAGAAAAATTTCTCTGCTGGCAATTCCATTATCATACTAATTAAATCAACAATTTCCACTGGATTAAATGGAAGAATTTTAAAAAATTCTCCTCTCACCAATTCCTTTGTTTTACCACTAGTTTTACATTTTTCAACACTTGCTTTCAGTAAATTGAAAAATTTCTCTTTATACAAATTAATTGTGGTATTATTTTGAAAATCTTGATTCAAATCACAAAGAGTTTGACATATTATTAAAAATGTGTCTATAAACAATTCATCGGCAATGTTTTTCTTCTTGTAAACGGGAAGAAAATATTCCAGTACAGAAGAATTTTTAAAAATACAATTCACACATTCATCAATTTTTTTCTCTAAATCGTTTGATATGTGAAGAAGAGAAACAATAATAGTCCGACAGTTGTAATTATTATCATTGTTTAATGTTCCATTTTGTCTGAATCGCAATAAATGAAATAATGCCATTCGCAATAATGTTGAAATCTCATTTTTTGTCAACGAATAATTAATATTGATATTTTCATTTTCCAATTTGAAGGAAACATTATTTTCTCCTTTAAAGAGTCTGTTGATGTCAACTTTTGTTGTTGATAATAAAGCATCTTTTACACAATTCATCACTTTAACTGATGACTTATCACTCATTTCACTTATGAAAAATTACAAAATTTTCATTGAATTGAAGAAAAAAAAGGTTTTAAAAAACGCAGTACATAAAAAATCATTAGAAAATATAAACACAGAGTTCCGCACGGGTTTCACGAGAAACACGTGGAAATAATTGAGGTTAGCTTTTAGTTCCTGCAAACGAATATAGAGTACAAAGGAAAATTCAAAACTTTCGTAATTAACACAAAAATATTCTTTTATTTGAATATAGTTACAAAAATTAAAGTCTCTTTTTTGTATAATATAATTATCAACTAATTTTTTTTCTCAGTCATTTTGTTGTTGTTGTTGTTTTTTTAGTGGTCTTTTGTAATATTAATTTTATTCCCCTCATTTGGATCGATTCTTATTCTTTTTGTCGATGTTTTTGATATTGTTAATAAATCAATATTACGTTCACCAACAGTTTTACAGAGTAGCGAACAATTTTTACAAACTTGTCCCTTTTCTAAACGAAGCTCACAATTATTGTGTCGCCATTTATAAATTGCTTCGTCACGAAATGCAAATTTTGAATTTGATAATTCCGTTAAACGGGGACCGCCTTCGCAAATTTTCAATGCATCAATTTGTCGTAAAAATTCTTCAACATCACTGATACTTTTTGGTGGTTCATATTCAACATTTGGAAAAAGTTTACCAAAAAAATAGATTTTCACATTGAAATTCTCATCGAAAAAAACCTTAAAAAAAATAATAAATATTAAATTAAATAATCTTTTCAATATTCTTTTTAGGCTTTTGAACAGCTTATATTTATTAAATTTTTCGGTTTTCTTCTTGTAAACTTACTGATTTTTTCAGAATTGGAGGAACTCGATGATCGCTGCTTAATTCTGCTAATTCTGCGAAAATTACTCCCTTCTGAGGTTGTTCGCAATTATGAATATTCCAGGCTCTATTCGGTAGACGAGGTTCAATTAGTCCATTGTATATTTTTTCAAAGAACGTATCCTTCATCGATCTTAGTCTTATGATTTGAATACTGTTACCTGTAAAGGGTCATTAAAAACTAATTAAACAATCCCAAGAAGGGAATTTCCGAAAATTATATTTATATTATTCAAATTATATAACAATGGAAAGTATTTAAAAACTAATTAACTACTACTTAAATAGTAATTATAAAAACCATTGTAAAGTTTTGATGTTTGAAATTAAAAAACCAAAAAAAATAACCAACCTCTTTCAGTATTATTGACTTTTGCTTTCGTTATTTCGGCTGGTGGAATAATTTGCTTTTGAGTTAAAGAATTTTTCTCGGAATTCGATTTAATTAGAGAAGAATCCAAATTCACACAATCGACTAATTCTTTATTGGATTTCTTATCAACTTGAGAGAAAATCACAGGTGGCTTTGTTTGTGCAGTATTTAAAGAACGAACAATTTTCTTTATGGGAAAAGTAAATTCAGATCTTTTTTCAGACATTGATACAATCATTTTAGGTTCCGTTTTAATAGATTCTATAGAAGGAAGAATTTTATTTTCATTTTTTTCAATTATCATTGAAGAATTCGGTGGTAATTCCTTATTATTTGTTTCCTTTTCTCTGCAATAAATCTCAACTTCATCCTCGAATCTTGAAGGAATTGCTCCATTAACAGGAACTCTTAATTTAATGTTTTCCTGGAAAATGTTCGATTCGAAAAAAAATAGTTGTTTATTTATTGTGCCGCATGAAAATAATAAAATTATACTTACATTATTAACATCTAATGAGGTGTTAGATCTTTCTCCTTTTTTTAAACACGTAAACTCCAAAATATCTTTGGGACAAAAATGTTTCTCACAAACACGACCATTTTGTGGCAAAATAGTCCCTGTACTTTGAACAGCTTGTTGCCATTGTTTAAATAAATTAGGATCCTTAGGAGTTGGAAAAAATGTCACGAGATAATTATTTGCATTCACGCAATATTTTACATCGCATCGTTTCTGCCAGTTTTTCTGATGTGACATTATTAAAACTTAATTTCACCACTTTCACTCTCACTGTCACTGTCACTGAATAAATATGAACAAATAGTTTTGTTTACAAAATTATAAACAAAAAATTATTCTCCCTTTTATAGGTTATGCCTATCATCCAATGTTTTTGTCAAAAAACTCAAAAAATAACAGTTGTTACGAGCGGAATTGTAGTTAATGCGAATTCACTCGTATTTTGATTCGCGGATTCGATTCTTAGCATTATCCCTGAAAAGGGACCGGGAGATTTGAAATAAATGAACAGGTAGAATTCCGTTAGAACGGAGGGAAAAACTCTTGTGAATAATTAAAACCAATTAAAGATTAATATTTATATTAATCTATTATTAGTCTCACTTGCTTCACGAGGAAACCCTTTGTTTTATTGTATAGTCAATGTTACAGAATGAAACCTTTCAGCTTGAGGTTAATCTTAATACTAATAGAACAACGAGAGGAGATCTGCGACTCCACTCTAAGTACATAATATAGTTCAATGCGCAAGTCTTGAATGACGTAGCGTCCACCACCAATTCACTGTACATTTCTATATACACTTCTCTTCTCATCAACTGTACATGCTTACATTCATACTCATTGTTTTAACGAAAGTCATACAATTATCAGATATTACAGATCTAATAAATTACATACTATTTAATTAATTAATAACAATTAGTGTACTTTGTAAACTAATAAGTTTTATAGTTTATTTACGCTTAATAGTTTAACATTAATTAATAGTAACTTATATATATTTCAATCATACTATTAACAAATTGTTCTTATTAATTATTAATAAAATAACAAAACGCATATAGTTGAAGTAATGTGTATTTCAAACTTCTTTGTCTTGATAAAAGATATTCGAGACTTGTTTATATTTGTTTATATATTCCTAAGTGGAAATACTAAGAAGACTTTCGGGAAATATAATAGTTTATTTTATGAGTTAATTCTCGGAGTAGATAAAGGAGTTTTTATGTGATATGTTTTCCGATATTTATTCTTATTTAATTTTCAGAGTTTATTAAATAAACTGAAAGACGATTCGTCTTATAATTCGAAATCTAAAAGCTGTGCCATCTCTCACGATTTAGAATTAATATTTTAATTGAAATTATTAATTTATATTTAAATTAATTAAAAGAAATGCCATCGATATATCGAGTTCGATTAATCGATTTTTAGTAGAGCGAGATAAACGTCGCTCGTTACACAGTCAACTTGACTCAAGACTGAAATATTAACTTCCGGTTTGAAATACGCAACCTGGTGGTCGATGCTAGTAAACATTATGTTTAAAATTTCTTTCTGATCATTCAACATTGCGACGAAAATATAATTCTCACTGATAAAAATTGGTAGTTTTGATCTTCTTGACAATAATTATAAACAACAAATAAAACAAAATTTTAAATATTACTATTAATTTTTTTATATCTTTTAAAAATTTTTTAATTTAGGCGCTTCTGATGGAGAGCCATCTAGTTGAAATAATTACTTCCGGTTAACAACCGACCGGCAGCACCGGCAAATGACATGACGCGGGAGGGGACCGGGACGCTGCTATTCATTTCATTGCCATTCTTGCTTTAACAGGCGTCAGTTGTGCATGTTTTTTTTCACTCAGAGAAAGGTATAAGTGTTTATTGATATTATTAAAGTGCCAAGTGTTGTGTTTAAAGTGCTTTTAATTTATCAACAGTTTTAAAATTTTCAACTTGTGCTAATAAGGTAAAAATATTTTTCCTTTCTACATGTATTTCTCGTAACCTACAAATTATTCTTTTTTTAATAGTTACTTATTTTTCTTAGAATAACTATAATTTTTCTTGTTAACGTTCATCAATTGAAACAAATAAAATTACTTAATACAATTTACAATTTTAATTAGGCATCCTTTTAATTATATTCAATAAACAAAAAATAACCTCTTTCGAAATGTCATTCTTGTACCGCTAAAATTATTATAATTACACTGTAAAAAGTCCTATAGGAATTTTAACGCTTTTAAGCTAACAATTTTATTATCTACTTTTAAATAGTAACTTTTACATGTAAAAAAGCGATTGTCGTTTAAAAATTTTAAGGTTATGTTCCCCGATGGGAATTTTCCCTTATAATCCTTTTTTAAATAAATGTACCAAATTTTTCAAGTTGTTTAAAAATAGTTAAATAGTTATTTCTCATTATTTTAACGGAGTGGCTATTTGTCCAGTGAACTGGCAGAATAAAGTGGTTGAATTATTTGGCCAGTAAACTGGCAGAATAAGTTATAGTTTGCTTATTTGGCCAGTGTATCTAAAAAAATACACAATTAATATCTAAAACTGGCCGAATAAAAAGGGGACCCTATTTGGCCAGTCAAAATAAACAGTTTTTAATATTATTATAATGCATCCTTCCTCCATAATACTTTATTAAAAAATTTATTAATTTTTTTTTTGTTGGAAGGGGGTTGGTTTTGGGTTCGATACCTTCCAGTACCATTAATATAATGTCAATTGACATTATATTTATATTTGGTACTGGAAGGTATCGAACCCAAAACCAACCCCCTTCCAACAAAAAAAATTAATAAATTGTTTAATAAAGTATTATGGAGGAAGGATGCATTATATATTAATTAAATTTAATTACACGCTTTATTTTTTCAGAGTACTATGTTATATAAACAAATATTCAACATATGTATTTAAATCTCATAGGCTCTTTATTAATACACTGGCCAAATAGTAAAACTATCTTATTCTGCCAGTGCACTGGCAGAATAATTTAATCATCTTATTCTGCCAGTTTTTTTCTTTGATGTATAATCACCATGTATTACTCGTCACTGGCCAAATAATTAAACCACCTTATTCTGCCAGTTCACTGGCCATATAGACGTGGTCTAATTTTAATTCTTATTGAAAAAAGTAACTTCAAATTTTCAATTTAAAAATTAAATTTGAAATTAAGTTAACTTAGTTTGACAGAAAATAAAAATCTAATTTATAAAAATATTAAAAAGTATTTTTAGTTTTAATGAAAAATCAATTTGTTGGTGTAGAAAAGAATCTTAGGAAAAATCAAAATGAGACGAAGATCTCCTAGTTCATCATCGAGAGACAGGCGATCGAGAAGATCACGAAGTGAAGATCGACGAAGTGATAGAAGAGTCGACGAGGAAAAGGACAAGAGAAGAGAGGCATGGTTGATTCAACAAGAACGAGAAAGGGAACACGAGATTCGAAAGCAAAAAATGATTTTTGATTATGAATTAAAAAGAGCTGCTTTATTAAATAAACCAAATAACAGTTCCCCTCATAATCAAAGTGCAAGCAGAGGCAATGATGGAAATAAAAACATCACTAAACCTCCTGTCATGTCTGAAAAGTAATTATCAAAAAAAAAGTTTACGCGATTTCAATAATTTCAAAGAGAACACAATTTTTCTCATTCGTTACATTCAAATCTTTTATTAAAACATTTTGTTTTTTAAATATATTTATTATTCAATTTAAAACAATGATTGTACTTAAATTCAATTTAGCAAAAATCAATCGTCATTGATGTAAATTTTGAAATATTTTCATAGACGAATTTATTGGTAAAAGACGAAAATTATTATTTTAAATTAGGCACGAGACACCAGGAGGAAGTGAACCTTTATTTCGTGGACCGAGTACATCGACGAAACCAACAGAAGCCGAATTACGACAAATCAAAGTTGATATCCATCGAAATATACCAGGACCAGTCAATCCAAATATAGAACTTCATCGAGAAATAGTAAACCCCGAAGATGTGATTGTTGCTAGACGTGAGGGTAATTTTTCTTTATCCATTTTCTTACAATTCATCAACATGAAGACAACAACTGAAGATCAATCACAAAATAATAGGAAGAAACCAATTTTTTCCACTAAAATAAAAATAATTTCACAATTATGAAAAAGTAATTTTTCAATATAAATCGATTAGTGTCAATTTTTAATATTAAAAAACAGTTTTAACTTTGATTGTAAAAAAAATTTCGTTAACAAACTGTTCATTAAAAAAAATTACTGATTCTCTAATATAGAGAAATTAATTCTTCATTAAATTATGAAATTAAATTCTGCACAACTGAAGATTGTAAAGGTTATCTGGAAATTATTGTTTCGAGAATATTCAAATATTAATGTTTTTTACATTCTTATCTTTTAGAGAGAACTTGGAAAAAGTGCTTTTTAAATTATTTAGACACAAAAAATGGTTATTTTTTGAATACTCAAAACAATAAAAATCCGTACGATTCTTAAGGGCATTTAAAACATCCTTTAAGTTTAATTCTGCCATTTTATTATGTTCAAAATTTACAGATGAAGGAAAAAGGCCTATTTTCGATGATCTCAGTATCAATGAATCAGAACCTTTAACCTCGACAAATGGAGAAACAAGAATAATTAGAAATGAAAAACTAGGTTTGTAACTCAATATTTGGAGAAAATTTTAGAAAAAAAGATAAAATTTTCTTAATAATTTTAAAAAATATTTGTTAGAAATAAAAAAATCATTTCTTATTTTTTTCAGATAATACACAAAATTGTTCCACTGCAGAACGGGGGCATAGATCTCAAAGTAGTCATTCTTTGTTGAGGTATGTGTTACAGAATTTTGAATATTGCTTATTGACAATGTCAAAATTTGACACAAATAGAATTTAATTATTTTTTAAGTAATTTACATTTTTTTCAATTGTAAATTCTAAATCTATGAAGATGAAGGTTCACACACACAGAGTTACAAAAAGATATTAATGTACAATTTTCACAAAGTATTGCAAAAAAAAAATATTATTTATTATCGCAGAGTATTCCGAAAGGAACATTTATTATCACAGAGTATTGCAAAAATAAATTTTAAATAATTACTGAGTAAGAAAGAAATATATTTATTAAAACAGTATATATGGAAGAATTATATTTATTATCACAGAGTATTGCAAAAATAAATTTTAAATAATTACTGAGTAAGAAAGAAATATATTTATTAAACAGTATATGGAAGAATTATATTTATTTTCACAGAGTATTGCAAAAATATATAATTATTTTCCCAGAGTATGGAAAAATATATTCATTTTCACAGAGTATTGCAAAAATATATATTTATTAAAACAGTATATGGAAGAATTAAATTTATTTTCACAGATTATGGAAAAAATATATTCATTCTCACAGAGTATTGCAAAAAATGTATTTATTTTCAGTATATTCAGAGTATTTCAAAAATATATTTCAATTATATTATTATACACATTCATCCTTCTGGTGATTAACATAAAAAGTTGAATTTCAAATTTGTCTCGATAATTTTACTTTTTAATAGGTATATTTTACAAATTGCAATAGCCCGCAAGATTAATAGTAAATAGTAAGAAACAAGTATAAATTCATCAATTTTTCATATTTATAAAATTAAAAATAAAGATTTTCAAATTTTAAACTACAAATAACTTTTAATAATAAAATTATAACTGAGATAAAATCTTGTCACAAGAAGATTAAAAATTAAAAATAATTTGAATTAATTCATAGAATTCCTGTAATGATATAAAAGAAATGACAGTTCAATTCAGATGAAGACAACATTCAAGATAATCAAGTGAGTATTATTCTTTTCAGCATTTTCACACATTATTATCGAAAATCAACAATGAAGAATACTTATTTTTACTATAAGGTGAATGTCCCTATTTGTGAACTTTGCGAATATATTTGCAAATTTTAATTGAAAATCAATTAAATATATTATGAAATTTAAATTATTTATATTATTTATTGAATATACAATATAATAAACGGTATTTTATGACATGTGCAAGCAATCTAGTCATTTGATAAGATAACGTTTTAGTTTAACAGAGCAAAAAAGAAACTAATTTTTTATAAATTAAAGTTAATGACATTGATATTAAATTGGGATATTTACCTTGAAATATATAAAGATTGATTAATTATTCTTTGTATTTAAACAAAAATTAAATTATCTACTAGTCGATTAAACATGTTTTAAAATACGTATTTCGGACCTCCAGGAAGATGAGAAACCCACCAACAATGAAGTATTGCAAATAATACATTTTTGTTACAAAATAGAAAATATTAACTTTTAAAATATTCATTAGAACTAGTTTAATTAATTTTTTCATATATTATTTAATAACTATAAATAATATATATATATATAAAGTTTTTTTAAATATTAAAATTATAAAAGATTAAATTAATTTTAAATTACTTAAACTAATTCTAATTCCTTAAATTTTTTTAATTTTGCAAATGTTTAGTTTTAATAGAACATTGTTTTTTTTAATTAATAAATATAATTATTGTATTAATTTCAATAATAATAGTTATTTACCTTTTAAATTTAAAAGAATTTAAAATATAATATTTAATGTATATTTATATTAAAAAAAATTCAACTGATAACTAATTAGAAATTAATAACAACTTTTTATTGTGTTTGAGGTTTTATTTTTTTTGTAATTTTGTAATTTTTGTTTTTGTTTTCAACAAAAGTTTTATTTTTTTATTCTATGAGAATAATAATTTTACATTTAAATTTAATTTAATATTTTTCATTCTCAAGACGAAGGAATTACACCAATTTTTGATCGAGTCGAATTAAGGCCACTTGACAAGTCCAAATTTCCTGCCGAAATCGAACGACGAGAAGTTTCAACCATCAACATTGAAAAATCAAGTAGAAATTTTCATTTACAATTACAAATTACTATTATAAGTTTTGAAAATTGTATTACTCAGGCCTCGGGTATTACGATTTCTTTCGTCAATTTTCGAGACATTCGGCTTAAAAAAAAATTTTTTTAAATAATTGAATTTTGGAAGAGTTCTAGTTGTAATTTTTAGAAATTGTTTAATTTCGGTAGGTTTTAAAGTAAACATTTTTTTAAGTGGAAAAAAATAAAAAGTATTTAAATGTTTATGTAACAAAATTATTCGGGTTTTGGATAATTATTTGAAAATCAGGAAAATGTAAAATAATAACTTTTTTTGTATTTTAATTATGGTGACTTTTTTGGCGTCTTTAAAATCGATCCGAGACCTGATTACTGTAATAATAATAATAGCAATATAATTTTGTAGAGAGAATCATTTTTTTAATATGCAATAGATTTTATGATATGTGTACTTTTTTTAGGAAAAGAAAATAATTCGCTGAAAAGACGTTCAAGATCTTTAAATTCACCAGAGGGACATAACAGAACTACAGGAGATCTATCATTATCGCGACGTGCCAGGTGATTAAGTTAATTATCACGATTTCAATTAAGTTTTCTCATTCTTGAAAAATTCCTCATCTACTGAATATTAAATTTCAATTATGAAAATTAAATTAAAATTAACTAAAATCTTTTTTTTTTTTGTAAAGATGCGGAATTTTTCGACGGTTTCTATGTGTGTCTGTATTTGAAGCATCTCTTCTATTCTTTTCCTCGTGTGCTTTTCTATAATGCATATTTCATTAATATTTTAATTTTCCTACCTAATTTTTATTTATACGAAATTTATTAAAATATATTTCAGAAACTGCAATGAGTTATTAAAGAAATAAAGAACATTACTAAGGATTTAAAGATGTCAAAAAATTTTATTTATTTTTTATTTAATTTATATTATTCTTGTTTGCAGTTATGGATTGAGCATTGTAACCAAATGCTTTGGGTCAAGGGAACTAGGAAAATAATGACGATCATATTTTTTCTATGAGAAATATAGAGAAAGGGGTATCAAGGCGTCTTTGCCTTGATTATTTACAGTAATTTAGATTTATAAAAATTACCAATGAATTTCCGTTGGTAGTTACAATTTCTGAATTGAGTTTTTTAATTGCTATTTATTTTTTTGAAACATACTATCTATGTGTTATCTACTTTCTTTCCCTTTCTGCTATATATTTGGTAAAAATTGCATGACTAACAAAACAGTATATTTTAAATATAGATATTCTATTTTTAAGTATAATATAAAAATTAATAATTATCAAGAAATGGAAATGTATAATTTATAAGTTAAACCGTATAAACAGTATCTTTCTAATTTTATTAGAAGTAAAATACATATTGGACAAACATAATTATAAGTAAAGTTAAATCATATTGGACGTATGATAATGAACAAACCTAATTATAAGTAAAAGAAAATCATATTGGACGTATGATAATGAACAAACATAATTATAAGTAAAATTAAATCATATTAGACGTATGATAATGAACAAACATAATTATAAGTAAAAGAAAATCATATTGGACGTATGAAAAATTGATTATTTTTTTACAACAACGTATTATGGGACATTTGTTAATTACTATTTTCCATCTGTAGAAGGGAACGTTCTGTGCATAATCAACGAAGAAGAAGTCAACGACGAAGTCAATCAAGTGATAGGTAATTTTGTCTTCCTGAGAATTTACTATTTAAAATTTAATTAAAGCGAGAAGAGAATTTTGTTTAATTGTTAAATGTTTTCAAATAGCAGCGACAATGATGGTTATGAGCGAAATAGAAGAAATGGAAGGAGTGGAAGATCAAATGATCGGTCTCGCCAATCATCATCTCATCATCACGATAGATCGAGTTATTCATCCCGACGACAGTCATCGCGAGAGCGATCTCGTTCAGGAGACAGAAGACGTGATGAACTGAGCCGACAGAGGCGGTGAGTTTTTTCTTTGAAAAATTTCTAATTACATGAGTTGTTTAATTTTTTAATATTCAATAATATTTCGCACTGAAAAGATGAGCACATTTTAATGTTCTTTTAATTCAATATTTCAGAAGCGAAAGTGCCAGAGATTACCGAGGAAGATCTCGGGAAAGGCGTGATAATTATCGACAATCCGAAAGAGAAAATTCGGAACGCAGATCGAGGGAAATAACAAGTTATCCTCACTATGTAGAACACATACCAGTACCTGTCTACTACGGGGTAAGATTATTCAAAATCTATTTAATTTAAAATAAAAAAACGCAGACTTCACATTCATCTACCAATACTGTTTACTACTTTTTTTTACAATTTGCTATTATTTGGCTACTTTTCTTAGATTTTAACCACTAAAAGGAACTCAAGTCTTTTTTCATAATTTTTCACTATTTTAAACTCACTAATAATAATTGAAATTAAATAATTATTCTCAAAAATTTTAATACTATTTTTAGCAAACAATTCAAAAGATTTTAAAAATAAAGTTTTTTCGCCATAATTCAATTATTTTCACAAATAATAAAAATCTTTAAAAAAATTGAATTATTTAAAATAATAGCAGGGTGTCTACTAACCGGTAAAACCGGGAATGTAATTTAACCGGCATTTTTATACAAAATCGGGAATTTTTCCACCAAAATTAAAAAAAATTTTATTATTTTAATTTGTTTTTAAAAACATTACTTTTTATTTGAGACATGGTGGGCAAATCCTGCTAGGCGGCACTGTACATCCGGCCCCTCAATTAAGTTTTAAAAACATTATAGCATGTGTTTTCAGAAATGATTGACTTTGAAAAGGTTTCAAATCAAAATGTTTGAAGATTTGAGATAAAATTTCTAATTTGTAATTATAATTATAATATTTGCAATTTAAAGGATTTCCCGAGACCAATGATGATGGGACCGATGATGCCCCCCATGCGTGGACCACCTCCAGTGAGGAATCGGCCACCATTTGGAGCGAGGTTCCCGCCGAGATTTCCACCACGATTTCCTCCTCGTCCACGTATGTAAACTTCTAATTTTATTGCACGGAGAATTTCTACTGGTTGATTCCATTTCAATTCAAAAAGGCATGTAAATCAAATTATTGTTTTCAATGGAAATATATTATTTTTTACACATTTTTAGACGGACACGTGTGTTTTGCCGTTTTGACAAAAAAAATTATTTAACGAAATTAGGCGCATTTGTAAAACAACTGGGAAGTCAGATTTCAAGAAAATGGCGGTAAAAAGTATTAAAATTATTGTATCTTTTTTGTAACTGCTTATAATGTTATGATTCTTTTTGTCCCTAATTCTGGAATAAATGTTCTTTAAAGTCTCACAGGTTTTATTAAAAAATATTTTAATTTAACAAAATGGCGGCTATTTTTCGAAAAATTAAAATCAAATTTTCTCAAAAACCCCATCATTTTTTTCCGCTTGATTTTTTTTATTACTTTCTGGAAGTTTAACAATTATTTATCAACAAACTTTATCGGAGTTCCGCGTCTTGAACGTTACGTCCATCAAAGGAAATTTTCCCATCAGCTGAAGTGTCGTATCTAGATATTTATCTTTTATTAAATGTATTTCATTATGTAGTTTAAAATTTATTATGAAATTTAAATTGTTTTGCATTTAAATCAGGGACTTTCACGAAAAATTTGTGTCGTTATATTAAGGCGTTATTCGTGTCGTATTAAGGCACGACACCAATTTTTGTTTGTTTTTTCGTGTTCGTGTCAGTCGCTGATTTAAATAATGAATTAAAACTTCATTATACTTGAAAAATGCAAATTTTATTGACTTAATGCGTGTTACAGATAATAATTTAATTCTCTGGAAGGTGAGAATGTCAGGTGTAATAAATATTTACTTTATTTTTCAAGACATACGTTTTTAAATTTGAAATTTTGTTGTATATTGTACAGACATCGAAAAACCTTCAAATTTTCATTTTTGAAAAAACAAAAAAAATTGTATTCCTCTTTAAGACGCGGGATCCCGATAAATTTTGTTAGGAAATAATCGTTAAACTTCCAGAAAGTAATAAAAAAATTAAGAGAAAAAAACGTTGGGGTTTTTGAGAAAATTTGATTTGAATTTTTTTTCAAAAAATAGCCGCCATTTTGTTAAATTAAAATATTTTTTAATAAAACCTGTGAGACTTCGAAGAACATTTAATCCAGAATTAGGGACAAAAGAATCATGACATTATAGGCAGTTACAAAAAAGATACAATAATTTTAATACTTTTTACCGACCTTTTTTTTTGAAATCTGACTTCGCAGTTGTAAAAATCCAAATGCCTCTAAGTTCATTAAATAATTTTTTTGACTAAACGATAAAATACGTGTCGTCTAAAAATGTGTAAAAAATAATATATTTCCATTGAAAACAATAATTTGACTTACATGCATGTAGCCTTTTTGAATTGAAATGGAATCAACCAACAAAAATCAATATGTTTAAATAGACAAACAACTGGAGATATTGAAGTAAATAGAAAAAATTCTTTTTTTAGGTTTCAGTCGTCAGTTTTAAATGGACAGCGATATTAATTGCTTGGACCTCGCAAAGTGAGAAAATTGTTTATTAGGAAAATAAGTACTTTTGGAATAATGTGTATATTACGTTTTCATGGAAATTTTGTATTAACAATTTTATATCTCAAATTATTTATATTTGTAACGCATGAATATTTTTCTTTGTATTAATTTGAAAATATAATTTAGTTACGATATTTTATCAGTTTATCATTCATGTTACATTATTTTTATTAACTTACCTTATCAAGCATTACGCGCCACTAGTTTATAGTTACTAGCGTCTCCGTTGCTTTTGTTCTTCATCCATTTTGTTCATTAAATTTTATTTCTTATTTTATTCTTAATTATTTTCATTAAATTTCATTTCTTTTTTGAATTTTATGAATTAATTTAACTGTTTAAATTTTATATAAAAGATAATATAATTATAAATAATTTTAACTTTATATTTGACTCGATCTTATCCTTATAACTCCCCGAAGTTCGTATAAGCACAAAAAAATTTCGTTTAATAACTCAGTAAGATATAAGATACAAAAAATCAAAGATAGTAAGGGAAGGTTGTAATAGTTTAGTTTTTCTTCATATAATATTACCTGATATTAAATTTTAATTAATGTCGACGAATAAACTGATAGGCTCAATAAAAAAAACAATCAGAGTCTAAAATCAGGGTGGTCGCAAAATTTTATTTTCAAAATTCCCTGACTGATTTTTTATTTTCTCTGACTAACAAATTTTTGAATTATTTAATATTCTACATTAAAATGTTTGTAAGAACGTTCAAACTTGAGAAAAATGTAACGGCACCATTATAATGTGCTATATTACAAAAACGTCTAAATAAAAAAAACTGAATTGACATTTAAATATAAAAGTATTTTAATTCGTGGTTTCTTTCGATCAAAATTCCCTGACTTTTAGAGAATTTTTAAAAAATTCTCTAACTTTTCCCTGATTTGCAGTTTTTTCTGACTTGCAGTCACCCTGAAAATTGAAAAATTTCAAGGCGGTGACCTTTCGAAATGTTTTGAGAAAAGTGACTTTTTAATCCATCTGAATCAGATTTTCTGTAATTTTCTCAGAATTGTCTCTCAAAAATGCACCAGTCTAAAACTGAAAAGATAACAAATATATTTCTTGAAATTTTTTATTTTTTAAAACAGATTACTTTTCAATCAATTGGGAAATCTTGTTTTCTGTAATATTCTCAAAATTGGCTCGTAAGTGTCCACTTTCTTCAAAATTTTTATTTTTCAGGAAGTCCTGCGATTCATTCAATTTCAATAATATTTTTAATCTTTCCCAGATTCTTTGTTAAATAATAAATGTCCATACCAACTTTGAACACAATTGGTCTAGTATCTTTTATTCCTATAATTTTGTCACAAAAAGCTAGACTAAATGGGTTCTGAACGGTATACACTTTGTGTACAGAACGCTAAAAAATTATTCTTTTTCACAATTATGTAGAATTTTGTAACACAAAATTTGCTTTTTTCTCATATTATTGTTCTTATCTGTGTTATTAGAAGAGTTTACCAAAGTTTTTAATAACTGGTTTTTCAATAGCAAAACGTTTTTTTTATGAAAACATATATATATATTTTTCATGATTTTTTTTCTACTTTACTACAGGAAGTAGTAGCTTGCTTCCCCACAGGATTCAATTCAGCACAGTTGATATATTATGCAATTAATTAAATGAAAATTATCTAAACTCCACACTTTTAAATATTAAACATTGAATTTAAAACAACCGAGTGATAATCTCATATAATAATTTCCTCACTTTTAATTTGGATAGTGTTAATATTTATAAGAAACAAATTCAAAAAATGTTATAGTTGCTGATTGTTATTGTTAAACTTCACGAAATTCATGTAAAATTTAAAAGTCTTTTTTGGGTAAACGCATTGATTGTCGAGGGTGAACCTATTTTTGCAGTCAACAAGTTCTGTTTTTGACTTAAATATAATATTACAATTTAAATCCAAACAATTTTTAGAATTATGCTTATTAAGTGTCATGAATATTAAAAATAATATATTAATTATTATATTCACAAATAAATTACGCATTTCAGGCAATATTTTTGGTTTGGTGCATTTACCCTAGTATATAACTTATTTATTTTAATTACTTGAGGAGTTTCATATAAAAATGAGGGGTCAACTCTCGGATTTTTTTCAAATTTCATTTTTCAATAGAGTTTGTTTGCCTATGTAATTATCCCAAATATTAATTAAAAATATTTAATATTTTGTTAGATATTTGCATTAACAAATTAATGCAATATTTTTTTTAAACTTGAATAACTTTTTTATTTTTGCTTATAGAAAAAAGTTGTCTGAATGTTTTTTGTTTAGAATGAATCAAATTTTTTGGAAAAAAAAATTAGTTAAATAAAAATTAACTTTTTTAGTAAATTTATTTAAAAAAAAATCTGCCCGCCCTCCGGGCGGACACATTCTCATCCGCGCTTCGCTCGCTAGTTTGAGCGCGCCTCGGGGCGCGCGAATACCGGTCGTCGCGCTTCGCGCTCCGACGACTGTTATGCACGTCGCGCCCCGCGCTCCGCAATTTGTTGCGCGCTTCGCGCGCAAATGGCTCGCTTCGCTCGCAGTAGTTTGCGATTATTGTACATTATGTGCGTTCTTGTTCATATTCCTCCTTGTATGTAAAAAAAAACTCTATTATCTACATGTTATATTGGTCTTAAAGTTACTACGACTTTAAGGTTTACATTCTCATCAAATATGTGTTGATTTGAAGATTATCACAGAACGAAAAACACTTGCAATTGAGATAATTCATTTTTGGCACTGTTTTGAAAAAAAAATTTTAATTTGTATAATTTATGTTTTATTAATTATTAATTATTAATCATGCATTGGTATTTATGTTAGCTCTGGTAAATTGCAAAATTAAAAGAAAATACACCTCTCTAGGTATAATATGTAAAAAGTTAGTAAATAACAATAATAATAATAATTTGTTAAAATAAATATAAATTTAAAAATTGCACAGTATTCTTACAAATTTCTAGCCTGACATTCTACAAAAAGAAAAATTGAATTCGTATAAAATTTATGACATATAGGTGACTTTGAATATTAGTCTGTATTTAGAGTATAGCCGGCAAATGCGCTTTTTACGGTTAAGCGCAAGGACAAAAAATTATATCTCCTAAAGTTTCAGACCCTTCATAATTTTTTCTTTGGAAAATACTCGAGAAATTAATACGAATCGAATTAATATTATTAAAAAAATGGCACTTTTTAAGAAATTGTATATTAAAAATTTATTTTTTTTTTTAAATATTTTCTTTAATTGTCTGTAAACAATAAGCATTCCCTGAAAATTTCATTAAATTTCATTAATTTTCCATAGAGATATACCATTTTCAAAAATTCAAAAAAAATTTTAAATTCAACAAAATTTGTCTGCTTAACATCAACAAGGATACATTTAAATCAAGTTAAAAAGTTAAAAAAATAATTTGATTCAAAAATAAAAACTCTAAGCCTTATAAAATAAAAAAAATGTCTGGCCCAAAAACTTATAAAAAAAAGTCTGGCCCAAAAACTGAAAAAAAAAAAAAAAAATACAAAAAAGTGTCGAAAGGAAAAGTTGTGCCAAATTTCAGAAAAAAAAATAAATAAAAATATTTTTTTGAAAAATGTAAAAAAAACAAAATTTTGAAAATTTCAAAATTTTTCAAAAATTCATAACTTTTTTGTTTTTTGTTGTACAAAAAAGTGTCTGAAGGAAAAGTTGTTTGTTTCTGTTCAAAATTTAAGAAAAAAATAAAAAAAATATTTTTTTGAAAAATGTCAAAAAAACAAAATTTTGAAAATTTCAAAATTTTTTATTTTTGTTGTTTTTTGACGAAATGGGCTGCCCAACGAACTCGAGCTTCATTTTTATGGACTAAAAAAATCCCCCAAATTGCAAGTCGATTCATAAAAATTTACTCGAGTTATCGTCGAGACAAAAATTTCTACAGACAGACAGACAGACAGACAGACAGACTGACAGACAGACACTTCTCTAAAAACCATTTTTTTGTAATCAGGGGGTCATGAAACGTAAAGATTTATGAAAATTAGAAATTTCTCAAAATCGCACAAATCCAATACTTTCTCATTTTTGATGAGAATGTAATAAATTTGTTTTTTAATATTTAAACCTGTTATCGGCCTTCAATCAAGCTGAAAAAAAGATAAATATTGCTTACTATACTACAAAATAACATGCCAAATTTGGCGAACACGTTATTTTTTGTTTTTGAGAAAAAAATTTTCAAAAATTGAAGTGCAGGTAGCGAGCCGACTTAGCTGACGCGACAATGACTCCTAAGACGAAAATTTCCCATTGTCGCGTCAGCTAAGTCGGCTCGCTACCTGCACTTCAATTTTTGAAAATTTTTTTCTCAAAAACAAAAAATAACGTGTTTGCCAAATTTGGCATGTTATTTTGTGCTTATTCTTGAAATCTAATTTTTCTTTAATTCAATTTTGAAAGAGTTGTCTTTACAATTTTTCTTTGCCATAATTCAATTATTTTCATAAATAATAAAGCAATTTATAGATTTACAATTATTTTCATAAATAATAAAACTCATCGCAAAATTTCAATTATTTTTAAAACAATTTCTCGAAAAATGTATAATTGAGCGTTTCGGTGCAATAATCGGTCTTACGCGCACGGAAAAAATTAGTCGCTGAAGTTTTCAGCTACTACTCGAAGACTCTCGGATATGAAAAAATACTTTATAAACTTATAGAAATACTCTATGATTTTAGCAGAAATTCTCTAAAAAAGTCGAGGACTTTTTATAAACCTAGTAGCGGAAAAAAGTCGTGGAATTATTGTAACACTTTGATACAAAGTTTCGTCGACGAGTCGAGGAAAACGGTGCGCAGAAAAGATGCGCATACTCTCAGGCGATAAACGCGATCTGCAGTCAATTTAATACCGTTCATTTACAAATTCTTGTCTACAGTGTTTGTGAATTATATATTGGAGGATTAAAATCTTTTTATATGTATATATAAAATATAATTATTAATCGTTAAATAAGTTTTTAGAATAATGAACAGAAAATAATTTTATTGCCTTAGTTATTATTTTAATTAAATATTATCATTTTTCTATTCATTTAATAAATTAAAAATAATTGTAAAATAGTCCTTAACGTATACTGAAATACTCTTTAAAATTCTAAAATATGTTGAAGAGAAATATTTGAGATTTTTAATTTTCAAAATATTGCACTTTTTCTCACAAGCGGTAAAGAAAGGTTCCATTTAGTATATAAGGACGATGAAAAAGTAGATTCATATAGCGTGCGAAACAACGAAAGTGTAGGATAATATGCGTATTGGTGTTAGCTATTTAGTTTTAGGCAGGTTATTAGTGATTAAATAGTGTCAAATTACATGTGATGAGTGTCGTGATTATGTATAAATGTAGGATTGTAATTAAATATAAGGCATAAAAGGAATGAAATAAATAAGAACTGAAAGAATTTTTTTTACTGGTCCGCAGAATTTTTCATTTTCCGCGACTATCGTTGAAAGTTTAGAATACTGTAGAAGAAAATTTGGACACGTCTTTTTTCCTCGACTGTCGCCGAATCGTTCGCACTGGCTGTGTTTTCATTTTCCTCGACTGTCGCTGAATCGTTCGCGCTGGCTGTGATTTCATTTTCCTCGACTGTCGCTGAATCGTTCGCGCTGGCTGTGTTTTCATTTTCCTCGACTGTCGCTGAAAGTTTCAAATCCTTTTTCTAAATTCTCTTCGAATGTAGTACATTTTTTCTTCGATCTTTCAATATAATTTTTAAAACAGAGTGATTTAAAAATTTAAATACTTTCGACTACATCCGAAAGTCTTCTACAAAGTCGAGGAAAATTTCAGCAACTAATTTTTTCCGTGCGTGAATGCAAGCGCTAATACCAGTCGGGTGGCAGTGATAGGCCCAGGCGCTCACTGCTACCCGACTGGTATTAGCGCTTGCGTTCACGCGTAAGACCGATTATTGCACCGAAACGCTCAATTATTCTTAAAAATTTTATTAAAATTCATCAAAGAAATTCAATTATTTTCAAACGTAATAAAATTCTTCGCAGAAATTCAATTATGGTCAAAAGTTTAAAAAATTTTAATTATCTTTATAATTATAAAAATTTTTCTCAAAAATTCTAATGAATTTTCAAAAGAAATGAATTATTTAAAAATTTTTTTATAAATATTTTCGCAATAATTCTATTATTTTCAAAAATATTCAGTTTATGTTTACAGATTTTAATTTATTTTTATAAATATGTAATACAATTTTTTAAAGGGATTCAATAAATTATTTATATTTGTATTAAAAATAATTAGGTAGGTATTTAAAAAGAAATATTTTTAAAAAATTCGACTCAAGAATTCAATTATTTTCAAAAACTTTTTTCAGTTCAATGAAATTTTTTTTTACAGAAATTCAATTATTTTTAGTAGGGTCATTTGGGGTAAATGTAAACGGAATATCTATTTTTCACTAAAAACATTAGTTTTTTTTTGTTAAAAGGTAAAACGGACGGTTTTCTTTTGCATGAACTTGTTACTTTACTTCCCTAGAAAAATTTTATGAGGTACAAAAAAATATTGATGCACCTGAATCGCCTAAAATTTTGAAATTTTGAAATTTTCCTAAAATTCGGGGTAAATGTAAACACCACTGTAGTTAAGCGAGGTTTAAGAAACAAGTTATTTCAAGTATACTACTGTTTTAAGGGATGGAAAAACTGAAAAAAATTCTTCGTAGATGTGTAGTAAATCAACCAGTTGACTTATAATGTATCATATAAAATAAACAATCAACCATTACAAAATTAGTAATGTAAAACTTGAATAACTTGAACAAATTTTAATAGACTTTCATTCAACTTGGTAAAAAGAAGTTTTTAAGGTTGCTGAATAAGAATCTAAAATCGAATTTTTAAATTTAAAAATGGCAGATCCAATAATTTATTAAATTATTTTTTTTTAAGTAGTTGAAGTTCTGTTTACATTTACCTCGAGTTTTCGAATTCTCGGGGTAAATGTAAACACCTAATTATTTATTAACTAAATTGACGAAAATCAAAAATCAAAGTCAATTTTTGTAAAGGCATTAATAAGGAAGAATGAAAAATTTTAGTTTAATTTTTTAATTTATTTTTATGCAAATGCGAGACAAAATACTGAAACAGTAAAATTTTGATTTTCAATCTTCTATGCGTTAAAAGATAACTTACACTATGGCATTGCCAATTGTCAAAATAAAATATTGGCAGTACTCAGAACAGCTTGTAGGTGAGCTGAGGTAAAATTATTGACGTCGTACTTATTTAAAAATTTTTAAGTTTAGCTGAAACATATAGGGGAGAGTGGGGCAAAATGGGGTAGGCGGGTCAAATGGGGTACCTCTGTTTCTCCATGATGGGTACATTTAATTTTTTTATCCTCGATATATATTATTCATTTTGATAAGAAAATGTTATTAATTTTGAGAGCAGTATGAAAATTTTTTTTTTTGAAAATTATACAACATTAAAGTTTTGAGCGAAAAAAATATCGATTTTTTTCGAAATTAAAGTGCTTATAAAACTTTTTGGGATAATTTATTAAATTCGGCAAGTGTGGAATCATTTTCAGCACTTATTCTAGAGTAATTTCCAATAGGATAGATTGTTAAATTGTTTACAACAATTTGTAAACATTACATTTTGTTGTACTATGCAATGCGGGGCAAAATGGGGTACCTATGTGTTGGGCCATGCCGGGTGGTATTTAATATTCATTGAACTACTTAAAAACGTTATATTATGCATATTTAACAACTTTCCGCAGAAAAGTCAAATTTTTGTTTCGGGGTATTATGCTATCGATGTTTCACTATCGATATATCGATATTTTTCATTATCGATGTTTATCTGTTAATTTCTAGTAAATATTGCTGGTTTTTTTCATAATAATAAAGAATCTTACTTTTTGTTTGTATTTATAATCTCTTACAACAAGAATTTAACAAATTTTGAAAAAATATTCCATGTTTTGTATGGTAATTTGATACCACCCCATTTTGCCCCACCCATGGGGCAAAATGGGGTTTTTGTACCTTCTCAGAAAATGGGATATAAGTTCTTTCAAAAATTTTTTTCTCCGCTATTATGATAATTTCCTCAAACCTAAGAGTACAAAGAAGAATTCTGATGATTAGTTGAATCGATTTATTCGTTTGGTTCTCCGTAAACAGCCAATTACAAAAAGGTACCCCATTTTGCTCCACTCTCCCCTACTGTTTACATTTACCCCAAATGACCCTACATTTTTAATCTAATTTCTCGAAAAATGAAATTTTTCTTAAAAATTTTATTGAGATTCGTCAAAAGAATTTTAATTACCTATTTAAAAATTTGTTAAAAAAATTCTTTAAATGAGAGTTGAATTTTAAAAAACATTCAATTCTTCAATAAATTATTTTTTTTCTATTTAAATAATTGAATTGTCGTAGAATTTTCTAATAATAATTGATTGATATATGAATTTCAGTTAAAACTTTAGATAATAATTGAGTTTTGAAAAGGTTTCGAATTATAATCTTTGAATGTTTTAATTTTTTATACTTTTAATTTAAAATTGTGTAGATTTAATTTTTTTGTAAAAGTTGAATTGAAATTTTTTTTAAGTCATTTGAAGTTTCTATTTTCTAATATATATTTGATTGAAAAATTTTCTGAAAAATCGAGAAAATTTCGTAAAAATTGAATTGTAAACAAAAGGTTTTGAAAATGTTGAAAGAAATATTTTAGAAATTATTAATAATAATTAATTCACGCTTTATAAAGAAGAATTTTAGTTAAAAATTGTGGAAAACAATGATTGAATTAAAATAATGAAAGTAATTTTGAATAAGTTATAGTAACAATATTCTTATAATAGGTATAAAATGATGATTTTATTAGTCCAACATTTTGAATTATTATAAAACATTAAGATATCGATTGCTCCGAGTCGAAGGGTCAAAAAAATTTTTTTTTCCAAAATGCTTATTTCCAATCAAAAGAGCATTAAAAAACCTTTCCAAAATCTACTTTGCCAAATTTTTATGTTCAATTGCTTAAGAGTAAAAATTATTAAAATAAACATTGAGTACACCGTAAGACCCCTTGATCACTTTACGTGGAATCGCTCATAAGCATATAGAGTTTAATCTGCAGAATTTAACAGTGTTTACACTGTTAAATTATTTTTTCTAATAAAAAATTTCATTTTCTAACGGTGATTTAAGAAAATTTATTTTTATTATTAGATAATAAATCTGCAAAGCTTCAGTATGTACAAATTATTTGAGAATATAGAATTTAAGGAAATTAATTTAATAAAATATGTTTAGGTTTAAATAGAGTAATTAAATTACTAAAAAATAAAATAAATCCTATCTTTTTTTACTTATATATGTACTTCAGAATATAATTAAAATATTAATTAAAATAAGTCTGCCAGTTGCAGGGCTCTAAACTCAACAATATACCAATTCAAATTGGCGCGCCATATTTCGGCCCCGACCTAGCTTTAATATATAAATAATAATATATATATATTTTTTTTTGACAGCTGTTATTTGTTTCTAAAAATGTAATATACAGTAGAATCCGAATAAGCGTAATATTACAATTCTTTTATGTTATATAATAATTATTATATATAATTCAAAAAATGTATGTTTCGTCGTGAGGTTTACCTTTAAGAACACGACACGTGTTTGACATTTTATACTGTTTTATAACGATTTTAGTTATGTACATTTTGTTTTAAGTGAATAAGTATTTTCTTTCTTATTTTATATAATATTGTATTTAATATAATAAATAATATATTTTATACATAATTATGATATATAAAAATTAACAGTAAGTTGTACATGAACAATAAACAAAACTTAAGTATATTTTAATAAGATGACTGATCCAGAATTTATTAAAAGAATATTATTTCTTTTATATTTTAAAAAAAGTATTAATTTCTCAGTGTAGAAAAAGAATCTTTAGTTCATCATTATAAGAAAATCACGAAGTGAAAATCGATGAACAAGTGATAAAAGAGTCGAAGAGAGAGTGGAAAACCGGAACAAGAGAAGAACGGAATGGTTGATTGAACAAGAACGAGAAAGGGCACATGAACGTATGAAAGAAAAATTGATTCTTGCTTATGAATTGAAAAGAGCTGCTTTATTAAATAAACCAAATAACAGTTCCCCTCATAATCAAAGTACAAGTAGAAACAAGGATGGAAGTACAAACATCACTAAACCTCGTGTCATGTCCGAAAAGTAATTATTATAAATTTTCCAGACATAATTCACATATAATTTGAAAAACAAATAGTTCAAACATTCAATAATAATCTATGCATTTTATTGTTCAAATGTATTTTTCAATTTAGATCTATTTTTATAAAAATTAGTTTTGCTTTGTAAAATTAAGAACGAAAATTATTATTTTAAATTAGGCACGAGACACCAAGAGGAAGTGAACCTTTATTTCGTGGACCGAGTACATCGACGAAACCAACAGAAGCCGAATTACGACAAATCAAAGTTGATATCCATCGAAATATACCAGGACCAGTCAATCCAAATATAGAACTTCATCGAGAAATAGTAAATCCCGAAAATGTGATAGTAAAAAGACGTGATGGTAATATTTCTCTATCAATTTTTCTTACAATTCGTCAAATTCAAGATTACCATTGAAGATCAACAAGAAAAAAAAACAATTTCTTCATGAAGTCATAGAGTTAAAATGTTAAATGAAATGGGTAAATTTTAGAACATACGATGCGGGGTCCAAAAATCTAAAAAAAATCCTTAAATCTAAAAAATGGGCAGTCTACTTTTCGCCGCCAACTCACTCCCGTATACCTGCCCGACGTCGAAATCTCGCTCCCGAGCCTTCCCCCACTTTACCTACTTTCCGGGCACTGTCAGTCAGACATACGTGGTATGCACTACTTACCCCCACCACAAAAAAATTTATTAATTTTTTTTGGTTGGACGGGGGTCGGTTTTGGGTTCGATAACTTCCAGTATTATTATTATTCTTATTATTATCCAGTATTATACTGGAATTATTATTATTATTTATTTTCTTAATTTTTTTTTGTTGGACGGGGGTCGGTTTTGGGCTCGATACCTTCCAGTATTATTATGATTATTATTATTTATTTTCTTGTTTTGAAAACCAATGTGGGTTTTCACCTTTAATATTACAATTTTGAATTTTTGCATTTTAGGGGTAGTTTTTCGATTTAATAAAAAACAAACGGTGTTTAAGCAATGTTGACATTGTTTCTGAGTTGTTGTTGTAGCAACAACAAAACATTCAATTGCTTTAAAAAATTATATTAAAATTCTTTAAAACAAATAAAAAAAATAAAATAAAAAATTGTGGACCTGCTCCTTTGAAATTCTGGAAATAAAGTGACAGGTGAGGGGCGCCGATCGAATTTGACTGCATATTTGTGGTGGGGGTAAGTAGTGCATACCACGTATGTCTGACTGACAGTGCCCGGAAAGTAGGTAAAGTGGAGGAAGGCTCGGGAGCGAGATTTCGACGTCGGGCAGGTATACGGGAGTGAGTTGGCGGCGAAAAGTAGACTGCCCGTTTTTTATACTTTCAATTTGAAAAAGAGTAATTTTAATATTATCAAAATGTTTTCTGTTCTTATTGCATATTGAAAAAAGAGATATAAAAATGGATTTTTAAAAATTTTATTCAAACAGGAAATTTTTTATAGTTATTAATTTTTTAACACAATCAATTTTTAATCCAATCAATGAAGATTTCAGCCTATTTGCCCAAAATCGGACTTAGATTACCGATAATAATTTAATGTGTACACTATTTTTACCAATCAATGATGATTTAATAGATTTAATAGATTTATTTTTATTATTTTCGGAAGAAATTCTAAAATTTTTTTTTTTAACTTTCTCGAAACAAGAGTATAGTGTATCACCATTCTTTATAATTTGGATTAATTTTTTTTGCGTTAGGCGAAGGCATTAGACCAATATTTGATGCAATCGAATTAAAAACACCTGATAACTCAAGTTTTTCCACGGAAGAAGAATGTGAAGAAATTAAAACCATTAGTTTAAAAAAATCATCATTAAGAGATCGATCTGATTTAGAAGACAGGAGACGTGATGAATTCAGCCGATCAAGGCGGTAAGTTTTTCTTTACTTACATTTATCATTGTGTAGCAGAAAAAATTCAAAATATTGAGTGAAATCAAGTATTAAAAATTCACTCTGTAATAACAAATTTTAATTTCAGTTATTTGACCTTTTTTTGATGTTTCTTTAGTGACACACTTTGTTAATTACTATTTTCCATCTGTAGAAGGGAACGTTCTGTGCATAATCAACGAAGAAGAAGTCAACGACGAAGTCAATCAAGTGATAGGTAATTTTGTCTTCCTGAGAATTTACTATTTAAAATTTAATTAAAGCGAGAAGAGAATTTTGTTTAATTGTTAAATGTTTTCAAATAGCAGCGACAATGATGGTTATGAGCGAAATAGAAGAAATGGAAGGAGTGGAAGATCAAATGATCGGTCTCGCCAATCATCATCTCATCATCACGATAGATCGAGTTATTCATCCCGACGACAGTCATCGCGAGAGCGATCTCGTTCAGGAGACAGAAGACGTGATGAACTGAGCCGACAGAGGCGGTGAGTTTTTTCTTTGAAAAATTTCTAATTACATGAGTTGTTTAATTTTTTAATATTCAATAATATTTCGCACTGAAAAGATGAGCACATTTTAATGTTCTTTTAATTCAATATTTCAGAAGCGAAAGTGCCAGAGATTACCGAGGAAGATCTCGGGAAAGGCGTGATAATTATCGACAATCCGAAAGAGAAAATTCGGAACGCAGATCGAGGGAAATAACAAGTTATCCTCACTATGTAGAACACATACCAGTACCTGTCTACTACGGGGTAAGATTATTCAAAATCTATTTAATTTAAAATAAAAAAACGCAGACTTCACATTCATCTACCAATACTGTTTACTACTTTTTTTTACAATTTGCTATTATTTGGCTACTTTTCTTAGATTTTAACCACTAAAAGGAACTCAAGTCTTTTTTCATAATTTTTCACTATTTTAAACTCACTAATAATAATTGAAATTAAATAATTATTCTCAAAAATTTTAATACTATTTTTAGCAAACAATTCAAAAGATTTTAAAAATAAAGTTTTTTCGCCATAATTCAATTATTTTCACAAATAATAAAAATCTTTAAAAAAATTGAATTATTTAAAATAATAGCAGGGTGTCTACTAACCGGTAAAACCGGGAATGTAATTTAACCGGCATTTTTATACAAAATCGGGAATTTTTCCACCAAAATTAAAAAAAATTTTATTATTTTAATTTGTTTTTAAAAACATTACTTTTTATTTGAGACATGGTGGGCAAATCCTGCTGGGCGGCACTGTACATCCGGCCCCTCAATTAAGTTTTAAAAACATTATAGCATGTGTTTTCAGAAATGATTGACTTTGAAAAGGTTTCAAATCAAAATGTTTGAAGATTTGAGATAAAATTTCTAATTTGTAATTATAATTATAATATTTGCAATTTAAAGGATTTCCCGAGACCAATGATGATGGGACCGATGATGCCCCCCATGCGTGGACCACCTCCAGTGAGGAATCGGCCACCATTTGGAGCGAGGTTCCCGCCGAGATTTTCACCACGATTTCCTCCTCGTCCACGTATGTAAACTTCTAATTTTATTGCACGGAGAATTTTTACTAAAATGAAGATTTAAATAGACCATAAACTGAAGATATTGAAGTAAATAGAAATAAACTCTTTTTAGGTTTCAATCATCAGTTTTAAATGGCTACTACCGACATCAATTACTTGAATCCCAAAAATAAGTGCAAAGTGAGAAAACTTTTTTATTAGGATACGTTTATTTTTGTACTTTTGTAATTATATTAAAATATTTACTATTTAGCAGAATTCGGGAAGATCACACACGAGGACAATCATTAAGGACATATAATATTCAATAAAGGTCAAGATTCCAAAAAAATCATCCATGAAGAATTTAATATAATGATTGAGGTTGAAAATACCAAATAGGAAATTTGATTCTAGAATTGAGACCTTTATCAGAAATTTTTTTTACACATAATGATTTACTTTAAAATTTTTAATTTAATTTAAAATTTTTTTAATTTTGCTTATTGTATACTGAAACTTGACTAAAACAAATGTAAAGTGCATACATTTAAAAATTTTTTTTATCAAATTCTTGTTTTAATCTCTAGAAGATATTGATAAAATAATTTTTTAAACTTTTATTGTAAAAAAAGTACTGCATTTATTGAAAAATTTCTTTTTGGACACTTCGGGAATGGTTCCGAAAAAATATTTTACGACAGTAGTTTAAGTACCTAATTTAAACACATTTATATGTAAAAGAAAAGAATGTTTTTTTAAAATTCTTGACCATAAAATTGAACTCTATAATTTTGAAATTTAAATAATGATTGGAATAAAAGTGAAACTAATTAAGAATATTTTTACTTAAATATTACGTTTATAGAGCGCAAAAGAATTTCAAATATATTTTCAGGTTAGATTAAATACAATGAAATATATTAGGTTTGCGCACACTCGAAACTTTCCCGTTCTAACAACTTTGAAAAGAGTATAATGGAAAAGAGGGAGGAAAAGCATGAAGCAACGTGAACGAATCATTCTTCGTTCAGTGATTCTTGATGCTTGTTTTCACTAGTTTTCCCTGCAAAAAAATTTACTTTATTGCAACCATTGAGATTAATAATTTTTTCTGCATTTCCATCGATTACAGTTAAATGTAAAAAGAAATTTTAAACAAACTGTTATTCTTTTGTTACATCTATTGTTAAGCTATGACATGTGCTTCAAATCAAAGTGTAATAAACTTTAAAAGAATATTTACATTTTAGTGTTAAATTTACTTTATTAATTAAAATTTTTTGCATAATTTAGTTTACAAAAAATTGTCTTCTGTGTTATGTAAGAAAAATTTAAAAGGTAAATATAACCTTTTTTTATCTTCTAGTTGTAATTGTAAATTTACTGTCTATTGTTATTGTATAATTGAAAAAAAGATTTTTTTACTGTATACAATAAATTAATAATTGTTTAAGGAAATATTCATTTAATTGAGACTCAACCAATATTAATCAACAAAAATTGCTAACACCCGGAAGTTGTACGTTAACTTTTGACACCCTCTAACAACTTCTCGTGAACGCGTTGTCATCTAAGTTTTATTTTTAGCATAAATTTTAAACTTATAAAATTTCGCTTACACGAATAATTCAATTTTTATCAAAATAATTTCAATTACTTTCCAAGTTTTTTCTATTAAAAAAATTACCATCCTTAATGAGAAATTAATTAAAACATATTTGAAATTGTTTGAAACAAAAATTAAAATTATTTAAAAGTAGTATCAAGGAAAAAATTAAAAACATGAAAGAGTGTTTGAGAATGAATTAGAGTTCTTTTTGGGTGAAGAAATTAATTTCCTTAAGAGTGCATTTTACTAAAAGAAAAATTTTATAGTGATTGTCAAAATGAATGGAGGAAATTTAACCGAGTTCGAAGAAAGTCTTTCCTTTGACATTGATGATCCAGATTTTCCGCCTACAATAGTTCGTAAAGCATCTGCAAAAACTGTCCTTCATAAAATCAATTTTCGAGATCGAGACTTTGGCGTTAATAAAGGTAATAATAAAAAAAAATTGCTATCATTGCAAAATTTTTCTTATCCCCAAGTTTCATGAACAGAAAATTTCATCCAAGTGTTTAGTTGCTAAAAAATTTTTATCTTACAAATAATTTTTATTTTTGTAATTTTTTCCTAACATGCAATATTAACATTAATCTTGCCATAAAAAATTTACTATTGTTTTTTCCTGATGGCTCAAAGAAAGTTAAAAATAAAATTTTCATGGCAAACTTTTAGTAAAAAAAATTAATAAGATTTACTAATTATTAAATTAAATTTCCCTGAAAATTCGATTTTTTGAATTTCCAATAAAATTCTTTAACACTTATTTTATTATTTTCAATTTGATTCCATACATTAATTTTTATAACAATTTCTTATGGATAACAATAATAATTTTTTGGAAATACCATTATTTTGGCTATTCTTAAATATATTTTTAAAAACAATTTAAGTATCTTTAGAAAAATTAAATAAAAGTTCTCAGAAACCTTATTATTTCAGTATTTAAAGTTTCAATTATTTTTTAAACATTAATTTTTTAATTCTTGTGAAATTTACTTTTTTATTAAAAGTCTATCATTTTGAATTTAATTTTACAAAATTCCAATTAATTTGATAATTTTTTAATAAATTATTTTAAGAAAATTAAAGTACATTTAAAAAACTGAATTTAAATTTTCTGGAATTTGTACTTAAAATCGATTATAAAATTTAACTAATTTTGAAAATTGCGATCTTTAGCTAAAATCAATTAATTGAAATTAATTAACATTAAGAAGGTTATTCTAGAATTTAATTTCAATTAATTTTTTTTTATTTTCATTAAATTTAATTAGTTTTGATAAAATTTCATTAATTTTGTTTAGGTATACTTTTATAAAATTTAAATTTAAAAAATAAAATTATTTATTATAGAAATAACAAAAGTTTTAAACATTGTTTTAAAATGCATAGCAATTCAAAAGTTTATTTTAGGGTGTTTCTTTTTTGAAAAAATTCATACTTTCCTCTAAAATTTAAATTTTTAAATAAAATGGTAAAAATTTGAAATCCAAATAGAAAAGTTAATTTAAATGGAATTGAAAATTATTGGAAGATATATAGCAAAAAAAAATCAGAACTTTGATCGTTAAATAGAACATTCAAAGTGAGATACATATTTTCATATTTCATAGAGGTGAGAAATTATTTTAAAATATCACGTTTTATAGCAGTGACAGCATATAAATAATAATAAGCTTGATTAGCACAATTCATGATCATGAGAATCTCTTTTTAGTTGAAATACATAAATCGAAATGAGTATTCGCATAAATCATGAAAATTTTATAATTTTTTTATCATTAACGGATTATTTAATTGTGAGAAAAAAATTTCACCCCTTTTTTAGTAAACGTATATCAATTTCTCATTATGATAATTACGGTAGGTAAATTTTTCATTCTTCTTTTTAATGTTCAAATTTTCGCTCATTTTTTCTATAAAGAAATTTTAATTTAATTAAATTTCCTACTTTGTTCTATTTAAAAAAATTTTTTTTTTTATTTAAATTTTTAAATTTTAATTTCAAAGAATGCAACAAATAATTATAAATTACAAAAAGAAAGGGGGATATAAGATTTTTTGGGAATCTTGTTAATTGTCCCGTACCGTTGTTTGACCTCGAATTTCAATGACGCAAGTTTGGTGTACGAAGTGCGACAATCGCAACTTGGAGAATGCAATTACCTATGTAAATTTATTACTCAATGAAGTATATTTATACTTTGGCGTGCACACATGTGCCTCGTGATTGTCTCCATAACAATAAGAGCTTTTGGAGTGAAATCCCTATAAATTTCTTAAGTTCATGTGTTTTTTAAAAGCATTGTATAATATAATTTTTTGAAAATTATTCAAAATTTTCAAAAGAATTTTGACAGTTTAAAAAAACTAATCAATTTTTTGAAGAATGTTAATTATTCAAATTACGAGAAAGATTTAAATTCTCACAAGATTTTAATAATTATTATAAAAAATGTTAATTATTTTTTCTTTGAATTTTCCGAAAAGATAAATATGTAATAGAAAATATTCCAAATAAAGACTATAAAAAGAAAGTAGTAACAATCTAAAAATAAAAAAATAAATTCAATTTACGAAAAAAGAAAGAAAAAGTTAAATAAAACAAAATTTTACTGATAATTCTTAAAAGTTAACAAAAAATTGCAGGACTTGAAATTATTTTTTTGATACCATTTAGAATATGTTATGTAAACTATTATTGCAGTGAAGTTTGTACACAAATACAAAAAAAATCATTTCCTGCAAAATTTAATTTCTTTTTTCTCTAGTTTTTTTTACACTTTTATATGAGGTAATAACTATTACAATAAATTGAAAATGAAAAAAATTGTGGGAAGTTTTGCGCATTGAGAGCAAATAATAAATGATATAATCGAACAATTACAAACACTTCAATGCATTTCTCAAATGAAGAAGTGAAACAAAAAATAATTACTATTATTTTTCTACGATTTATTATTTATTTAAATAAATATTTGCATAAGTAATTTTTATTTCAAATAAATTTTATACAAACCAAATAAAGTTTGATTAATGAAATTTTTCTGCAAAGTTCTTTAAACTCAAATAAACGAAATTTTTTCCGTGTATAAAAGTTTTTTAATTTTACTGCGATTATATAGGTAAAATCGAAAATAGAAAGATTGAAAAATTTAAGTTTTATAGTTAAGAATTTCTTTAATATAGAAAATAATTTTTTTCAAATAATTCGAATAAAAATTAGTTAAAACAAATAAATATTTATTTAATAATAGAAAAGTATAGTTTATTTGAATGAAATAAATTCTTTTTCAATTTTTTTTTTCTAAAGAACTAAAAATGAAAGGTTCATTCGCACGCGTGAGGCAAAAGTTTATATAAATTAAGTTTATATTATCACTTCATTATGACTTGGATAGTCACAATAATAGTCTGGCGGATCACCTTTTCATCATCTTTAGAATAAAGAAATATGATCTCGACGAGACAAAATTGGATCTTGGGATCGACTTTCTTCTCGAGAACGCCCGTCTAGCCAATGTTAAATCCATATATTAATCATCATAATGTATAAAATTACTTTTTCTTCTCCATTTATTTTGTCTAAAGTCAACAATCTTTTTTTTTAATAATTATAGTTTTGTAAAATTCATTAAAAATTAATATTTTAGAGAAATTTTTTTGTCTTGAATAAATATTGCAAACAAATGGAAATTAATTTTTAGCCGTACAATATTGTGAAAAACAAAACAAAATTTTTTCTCATTCAATGACAATTTTCCTTTTTCATTGGAATTATTTTCATTAATTAATTACATCAATTTTTGTAAATTACGAATTTCTACTTTATCTGTGAGAGAGTTATTAATTAACGTTCCTACAAACAGATGGAATTAGTCTTCGTGAAAAGACATTATTTTTCACCTATTTAGCACAATGTGATAAACTATTTTCTATTTTCTTTAACATTTTACGAATTATTAAATTAAAAAAAAAATTTCGTTCTTATCATAAGTAAATAATTTTAATAATAATAAATTAACTGAGATGACCGAGTGATAAATTCAAAAACGTTGAAAATAATAATAATTTAATAGGTATAAATAATTTAAATAATTATTTATTGCAACTATTAGATATACATAAAAGTATTTAGAAATAAATACTTTATATAATTGAATAATTAAAAATAATTAATTTTGAAATTGAAGAGCCCAATTATTAAAAAGTCGAATAATTAAA
Source organism: Leptopilina myrica (nomen nudum) (assembly GCA_032872475.1). Classification (NCBI taxonomy): domain Eukaryota; kingdom Metazoa; phylum Arthropoda; class Insecta; order Hymenoptera; family Figitidae; genus Leptopilina; species Leptopilina myrica (nomen nudum). The sequence continues at coordinate 15,488,876 of CM065467.1, forward strand.
AAATTAATTTACAAGGTGTCTAGTAACCGGGAAATAGCTTGGAATTAAATTTAACCAAAATTAAAAAGTGTTTTATTATTTTAATTTATTTTTAAAAAATTACATTTTATTAAAATTTTTAAAGATATTTATACTGTTCTTTAACTTTGAATTAGTTAAAAATAATTAATTTGATAGAAAAAAAAACAGGCACCAATTCAAACATATTGTGTAAATAAATTTAAAAACATTATGGAGTTAAAAGAAATATTAGAAACTTTTTAACAAATAGAATCTTCAAAGAACTCAGTGTTGTTTTTGATGCGGGTAAATTTCGGTAGCCTAATTTTAGTGAGGATAAATTTTCTATAACAGAAAATTTACCTTATTTTCGGTAATAAAACAACACTTCTGAGCTAAAGTTTGATGCAGACATTTTTAACACTGATTTCAGGTTGAAACAACACCCATTTTTCTCTATGCTTAGTGCGAAGATCAATAATTAAAATTTTTATTAGTTAATTTAAAGAAACAATATAAACACTTCAAATTTTTTAACAAAGTTGAATTTTCGCAATTTTTTTTAAATTCTGAACAATAAGATTGTTGAAATTTTTCAATTCTATTGTTTCAAGATAATTAAATTTTTATAAACAAATAATTGAAATTTTTTGAAATAATTTCGAAAATAATCAAGGGTTTTAAATTAATTTCTTGCTTCTAAAAATGATATTATTTTATTATTATTATTCAATAATTACAATTCTTGAACTTCTCTAAAATTTTTATAATTTTAAATTTCTGAATGTTTAAATAAATGATATTTATTTATTTATCGAGCAAATTAAATGTTTATTAATTAAAGCAAATTGAACGAAATAAATGTTTATTACTTATTAAGTAAATAATTAATTATTACTGGTTATTATTTTAAAAAATGGTAATAAAATTCTTCACAATAATTAAATTATTTTCATAAATAATAGCATTCTTTGAAAGGATTCAATTATTTTTATAAATTTTTATTTGAAATCAAATTTAAATAAAATTAAAGACAAAATAATACCGAGAAAAAATTAGGACATAACCGGGAATTTTGTTGAACGAAAATAGTAGACACCCGGATATAGTATATAATTAAAAAGTTCAGATTGTAAAAGCTTTAGTAATAAAAAATATTAGTTATTAAAAAAATTTAGTAATTCGAAGAGTTTAGTTTAAAAAAAATTAGCCTAAAATTTAGTAAATTGAAAAAGTTGATTTATTAAAAAATTTAGTAAATAGTAATAAAAAAATTAATTTACTAATAAAAAATTCAGTAATTAAAGAATTGATTTAATAATTTTAAAAAATTTAGTAATCAATAAATATTAAATTCTTTAATTATTCAATATTATCTATTTCACTGTCTGTCACCTTCGAATTATATGCTAATGGAAAAACACGATCTTTATAATTGTAAAGAAACATGATAAATGCATTTCAACCAGTCATTCTCTCTTGCAATATAGTTAGTTACAAGATATACTTCCTCTTTTGGTGCAGTGAAATTTTCCACATAAACAAAGAGTTTATATCAGACCCCCTACAAATAATATAAAATGATGACACTTGAACTTATTTGGTATAAAATAATCTCAATATTTTTACGCATTAATTGTTTTTTCGATCCCCTAATCGAATTTTGTGTTTTGTACAATTATACATGTTCTTCAACCTTCGTTTTTATATTTAAATTTATCACTCGCTCTTTCATAAGGACAGAGTAAAGAGAAAAAGATAGAGAGAGTTTTTAAGTGTCATTCTGACAAAATCTGATAAGACGATAAGAAAATAATAAAATATTGATAACAATTTCCCTCCAAGTGTACATGACTTTTGTGCTGTGTCCAGTTTTTCAAAAAAATTTTAAAGTAAAAAAAAACAAAATTCACCTTGATTCAATTATTTGGAACTACAGTAGAACCTCGGTTATCCGAGCCTCGATTATCCGAGATTCCGGATTATCCGAGGCACTAAACATGCTCAGATAATGCGGAATAACTCGGATAAAACGGATCGAGCGACTAAATTTGGAAAGTAAATTTTACAAAACCACTGTTTGTGATCATTCCATTTAAAATTTCGTCCATTTTTGTCATTTAATATTATTCTAACACTTTAAACACTTGAAAAATAATTTAAAATTTTGAAATTTTCATTGGTTCCGTGTTATCCGAGTTTTCGATTATCCGAGGTACCTCTTCCCCACATTACCTCGGATAATCGAGGTTCTACTGTACATTGAAAAAAACGTATTTGACTCAAAGAACCGATTATTTATTTATTGTATCAATTAAATTTTTACTTATACAATTTTTATTTAAGTCAATTAAATTGTATTTGTTTTGAATACTGAAATTATTGGTTCAAATAAAATTTATTTGTCTTAAATTAAAATTATTTGGCATGGACCACAAAGAACATCTATTTTAGTAAAAAAAAAAGATGTATTAAACGAAATAAAATTAATTTGAACAGCAAAGAAAATGTATTTTGACCAAATAAAGTTCAATTGAATCAAATAAAATTGAATTGAACCAAAGAAAAAAAATCAATTTTCTTTCATCCAAATAAAGTTGAATTGAACCATTAAAAATTTTTTTTTTTACCAATAAAATCAATTTAAATCAAATAAAGACAAGTTGATTTGAATCAAAAAACAATTTATTTCAGCCAAATAAAGTTATTGTTTTGAACCAAAAAGAAAATTTATTTTAAAGAAAAAGAAAATTTATTTATTTAAATTAAACTTAAGTAATTAAAATTAAAAGCAAGGAAATTAATTTAATTCTATAAACAGATACAATTTTTATATTATATACTAAACAAAAGCAAATTCTTCATTGAAAATAAAATTTTACTCTAATTATTTTACTGTTTACATTTTATCAAAATGTTACGAAAAATCATGGTAGCAATTCTTATATAGACAAAGTTTAAATCTGATAATAGAAATTCTTCCAATTACATGGCGCCAGACGGATTTCCTCATTAATTAACTCTCGAAATCATTAAGTCTTAACAAAATTTATATATAATTGTCGTAATTTACTAATACACAATATCAACATTTTTTATGGAGTTAAATAAATAAAAACTAATTCATTTTTCAATAAATTGTTTAATGTGCAATTTTATACAAAACAATAAAAAAATTGTCCTCTTCCTTTCATTTCATTTTTTTTTATTTCCAAAGTAAAAAGTACTAAATCATCTAAAGTAGATTATTTTTCTAATAAGTTTCTCTATATACTAAACAATAAATTTCTGTAAATATTAAGATTGAGAACAAAAAATTTTTTTTTCTAATATAAAAGTGCGGAAAAATTTTTCTTGGCTGTATATTTAATACATTGTTAAATAATAATGTTTCTCTTGTGTAATTCCAATAGTTAAGTAACATTTGTTACGTTTCTTATCACAAATAATCCTTGGTCTATTCTTATTGTTCCATTATACGTATATATATATATATAAATTTTACATTAATTGAAATATGATGATGACTTGCAAAAGAAAGATGACTTTTAAGAGGATAAATATACAATTATCTAATGTACGAATAAACATATAATTAGCTAATATTAATTACAAAATGGACATTCATAATTGAGAGGAGTATTGAAAAAAAATTAGAAAAAAATATAACAAAATTTAAAACAAAAATTTCCTAAAGTTTTGAACATTCAAATAAAGAAAATATTTTTAAAAATTAATGAACTGAAGTAAATTATTGGTTCAATTATATAGTGAAATTATTGATTCGAATAGTGAATTTATTTACTATATTTAAAAATACAAATTTAAATAAAAATTATTTTATTCAAGTAAATACTTCTTTGCGATAATATAATAGACGACAAGTAATCGGTTATTTGAATCAAATCAAATTCTTTTTCTTCACAATAAGAATTTGTGCAAAATTTAGAAAAAAACTAATTTTCTAAGTAAATAAAAGAATAAAACTTAAAATAAAATAAAACTTTCTTAAGTACATAAAATTAACCCTTTTAAGTACAGATTTATTTTCATCTATTCTTAACTTGAAATGAAAATATTTGAATACAATGTGTATGACTTGTGATTCTATTTATAATTTTCTCCAGAGATAGAATGATATATTTTTTTCGAATTCTATAATTAGAAACGCAATCCTCAAAAGTATCGTAAAGAAGAAATGTCAGTTCTAGATTAACATATTCAAAATATGATTCTTATCATTCTTCAATAAATCAAATGTTAAACATTATAAATGAAAGAAAGTTTATATAACAAATTTATAAGGTGACAAAAAATTTTACTCTGCTGTATTGGCAAAAATTTTTAAACTAAAAAAAATAAAATTTAAATTTATATTATTCTAAACTCGACAGGAAACATTTGTTAAACTCACCTGAAACAAACAGAAAAGAAAATACTTTAATATTAGAATTATTATGTGGAAAAAAGAATTATTAATAGAAATAATTAATAAATTTATTAATTAAAAAAATTATAAATAATTTTAAAATTACGAATATTGACGAACAGATTGAGATTCAATATGGAGACGTTGTTCACCACCTGAGAACGTCAAGGTCACCGCCTGAGGGCGATTCGGTTCCTTCTAGGAATTTTTACTGTCATCTGGTGGTGACCTTGGCGTTCTCAAGTGGAGAAATCGAACAATTTTTTTCCATACGAAAAAATGAAAAAGAAGAAAATCAGTTTAATTTTGATTGATTTTTACCAAACATTAACTTCGAAAATTTGACATTTTATAAAAAAAGAAAAATTTAAAACTAAATGTCCTCAACAGTTTTTTCTTTTTCCTTGTAAACAAATAGAATCGTTCATGAAGAAAAGAACGTAAATTGCAAAATAAAAATAAGTGATTATGATTGCGAAATTTAAGATTGGTGTAAAGATTTAACCTTCATTGAGAAAATTTTTATAACATGCGTAGGTCAGTTTTTATGATAAAAATATTCTTACTGTTTTGAAAGTGTTTTGATTATAAAATTATGCGTAAACAATTTTTTTCCCTCTTCGCGTAATATTTTAACATTCCAATAAGAAATTAAAAAAAAATGTTTTCTTTCCAAAAAATATCATCTATAACGTCACTATATTAAAAAAGATTTTCTTTTTTTAAAATAAAAATTGAAACCAGACAGATAAGAATAAAAATAGATCTTCATGAGAGTTTTCTTTAGAAATGAAAACTATCGTAATTTTCATTTTTATAACACTGATGGCAAATTTAAGGATGATAAGAAAAAGAAGATGATATGGATTCAAAAATATAGCTCGTCAAAGATAGTCTATTTATATAAAAGTTTTCATATTTTTGTCGCATTGATAACAAGCTTAAAGTATAATTTTCTTTTTTTTTTAAAGAAAACAAATGTTTTTTAACTTGAATTTTTTTGTAATTTTAACAATTTTTTTAATTTTTAAAATTAAAGTAGTTTTTTATAGTTTTGAACGTTAAAAAAACAAAAATGTCAAATTCAAGAATTAATTAAGAAGTTAGTCAATTTTTAATTGCAAAAATTAATTAACAAGTTGGTTAATTTCTAATTTCGAATATTAATAAACGAGTTAATTAAAATTTTTTAAATTATAGTGAGAAGATTTTGAATAAAAAAATAAATAAAAGGAATTTTTTTTCTTGAAATTTCAGAGTGTTTTAGTATTATAATTGAAAAGTGTATAATCATCTAGATATAATAATGGCAAACTATAATTGTTTGTATAAAAATGCTTTTGTTCTTTATCACTTTAATCGATTATCGATTCTTATTTGTCTCAAAAATGCAACATTCTTTTTTCTTTCTTGTCTCTGGTTTATAAATGTGATCCTTTTATGAAAAAAAGTAATCGACCATCGATTAGTCAATTAGTGTGAATAAAGTAAATTCATCATTTTATAATCATAAAATTCAATCTAATATTTATAATAGACGACAATAATATTTATAACAACATTTATCATATTTCTTGGAAATGTAATTTTAGTGTTTCAATTTTATATTAAATATGCCCTACTAAACTACTTTCAGTATGACCAACTATACTCATGATTAATGTGGCTAAAATTAATTTACAAAGTATCGTGATATTTTAGTTGCGATTAAAAACAATTAATAAAATAATAATAATATACCTAATATTATATTATTGACATTAATTTAATAAATTTATTTCATGTAATGATTTGTTATCATTAATCAAATTAGTAATTCGACTGTTAAATTTGTTAATCAAATTGATATGAAAGACGTGAATGTTAATTAAGGGAAGGCACCACCCCCAACTTTGACCTCTTTAAATTTGAGTTATTAAAGTAGGTTATATTTTTTTTCTTACACCACTTTTAACCCTAAAATATATAGGATGGTCAAAAATTTGAAATTTTAATTTTTGAAGAGTTTAGAATTTTTATCTTTTCACTAATTGCATATTTTTGCAAATCCATGCGACCTGTTGTTTAAAACTATAAAATAAGCTTAGAAAAAAATTTGCGTTAAAACATATTGAAAATTGTAAGAGAAAATAAATTTTGAATGTTCAAATTTTACAACTTGTGACATATTTCCAAAGTCCTAGACCAATAATCCAATTTTGACCAATAGTCAAAATTTTGACAGACGTTAAAATTTTAATCTAGTAAATAAGTTATTGGACATGGTTTTTGCATTTAGGGAATAAATTTTTTTAAACACTGATATTCTCAAGAAGATTATTGGTCTAGGATTTTGGAAAAAATGTTAAAATTTGTAAAATTTGAACATTCAAAATTAATCTTCTCTTACAATTTTCAATATTTTTTAACGCAAATTTTTTTCTAAGCTTATTTTATAGTTTTAAACAACCTCTCGCACGGATTTGCAAAAATATGCAATTAGTGAAAAGATAAAAATTCTAACCTCTTCAAAAAATTAAAATTTTAAATTTTTTACCATCCTATATATATTGTAGGGTTAAAAATGGTGCAAGAAAAAAAATATAACCTAGTTTAATAATTTAAATTTAAAGGGCTCAAAGTTGGGGGTGGTGCCTCCCCTTAATTTTAGAATTAAAATATAGCGAAAAAAACAAGAAAATATCAAATAAATTAAATTTTGAATGCAAAGATAAATTTTTTTTTGCACAAATATGTGGAGAAAATAAAGATTCAAAATTTTAACTTTGCAAAAGAAACGAAAATCGAAATAATTTCCCTTGAGAATCTGAACAGAAAAATAAAAACAGGAATTCAAGACTAAATAGAATTTTTTATCATTTTATTTTCCTATTCACTTCCCATGTGACTTTTCGATAAAATAGAATTGTTAAATATATATATATATATATATATATATATATATATATATATATATATATATATATATATATATATATATATATTTGTCGACCATAGAATATAAAAAAGGGAACGAATCCATTTTTTTATTCAATTTAAATTTCTTTTAGTACACTGAAAACAAATTTATTTGATTCAAATAATCGGTTATTTGAATAAAATAATTTTTTTTCAGTGTATAAACACTTTAATCGTTAAAATTTTTGTCAATAAATTTTATTTATTTACTTATTTCATATTTTTTTATTATTTTAATAATATTAAATAAATTTACTTCCTATTATTATTATTAATCATTTAATATTTTAAATTTTAATTTTTAATCCAATTCATCTTTATGTAATTTAATTTTTATGACGTAATTTTAATTTAATTATATTATTTTTTTCACACGTTTCAAATAAATTTTCGCGCACATTCTATTCAACTAAATCGTTAAATATTTTTTTTTCACTAGAAAATTTGTATTTAAACGAAAACTATCTGTATTTTTATAATTATCGTATCACATACAAATAACGGTTTTCATTAATTATTATTATTATTATTATTATTATTATAGTGAGAAAATATACGAAAAAAGAGAATATAAAAAAATTTTATTTACAAGGAAGCGAAATATCATTTATATTGGGTACCAATATTGAAAGAAAAAATTATTTTTGTCATATATGTTTTCAGAATTTATTTGCGCGCGCAAAATATGCAAACTCTTCCTTTGTGCTGGGACAAAAATAAATTTCCGAGTTTATTTTACTATTTTGTGTATATCATTATATTTGTGAGCATTGTATATATATATTTTTAAAAAAATATTGACAGTGAACGTATTTAATAATTTTTCCTGGGAAAATTGAGAATTATTTATATAAAAATGTTTGTATAATATTTTAAAATTAATCTGATAGAAATTAAATTTTTATTTCGTACAAATAAATTTTTGTTTAACAGAAATAAATTTTAATTTGACACAAATAAATTTTTAATTGGCATGAATAAATTTTATTTGAAAACAAATCAATTTTTAATTTCAATCAAATGAATTTTTTGTTTTTAATGAAAAAAATTCTTCTTCTTTTCTTTCTTTCTATCGAGATACTGAAAATACAAATAAATACTTTTTTGACACTCAAATATTTTTTGATACAAAAAAACATTTAAATAAAATAAATTTTTCTCAGTGGAAAATTTATTAATTAATTTTTTTCATGTAATTTCAAACGAAAAATAATTCCATTGTTTTATATAATAAAGCGAAGTAAGAAAGTGGAAAATTCGCGTTTCTGTGCGCTAAAAGCTCGTCTATTGTCGGAAATAAAAAAAGTGAATACAAATCTTATCTATTCAGTCGAAGACCATATGGTTAAGATCGAACTCCAATCTATTAGATAATAATAATTTCTCAAATTTTAATTTTGTCCCGTAAAAAAATTGGCAAAATCAAAATTGTTGTTTTTTATTAAAACTGGGAAATTTCAGTTATTTAACAATTAATCTTATTGTTTTCTTTTTTTATTATTATTTTCTATATTTTTGTCCCTTATCGGTTGTTTATATACATTTGTTGGGAAAATCATGTCCACGACCTACATTTAGCGAATAGGATTCTTACTCGTGATTATGTGGAATGTACAATAATGCGGCGATTGTTGGCATTATTTAAACCAAACAAAATTTTATTTGAATCAATTAAAATTTTATTTAAACCAAATAGAATTTTATTCTAACCAAATAGAATTTCCTTTGAACAAAATAAAAATTTTCTTTAAGGAAAATAAAATTTTATTTCAAGCAAATACAATTTTATTTAAACCAATTAGAATTTTATTCGAACCAAATAAAATTTTCTTTGAAGCTAGTAAAATTTTACTTAAATCAAATAAATGATTTATTTGAATAGACAAACTGGAAAAATAATGACAGAAGTGAAATGCAAGAGAAACGAATGGGAATTATTCTTGGAAAGGGTGATATATAAAACTAGAACCAGTTCTTCTTCGAGAAGAACGAATATAAGACATAAAGAAACTTTACCCCTTTAATAGGGTATAGAGAATCGATTCACTTAATATGCAATTATTGACATAACTTTTTTTGTTCGTTGAATTTATTATTATTATTATTTTTTTCTTTGTTTTTTATTTCTGAAAATTATTTTTATTTCTTCTTGTTTGCTTTTAATTTTGAGAAAATTTATTTTTCCTTTAGATTTTTTTTCGAAAGGAAATTTTCAATAATTTTTTTTATTCTTCATATTCGAATAGAATTAATCAGGGAAATCAGAGATTTTTATTAAAAATACTGGAAAAAATTAAATGATTAGAATTTATAAGAAAATTATGAATTTTTATGTCTTTTTATTATTTTCATAATAATAATAATAATAAATTTTAAAAAATTTTAACACAATTCTTTGAATGAATTGAATTATCTTAATACATTTTTTAAATTTTTTCTATAAATTTGATTATTTTCAAAAATTAAAAAAAATTTCAATAACATTTCAATTATTCAATAAATAACAATACTAATCGCAGGAATTCAAATATTTTCAAAATTATTAAACATTCTTTGCAAAAATTAAAAAAAATCATCAACATTTCAATTACTTTTATAACTGAATAGCAAAATTATTCGAGAAATTTCAATTATTTTCAGGAATTTTAATCAAATTCATTGTACTATATATTCAATTATTCTTATAAATAATACAATAATTCATCACAAGAATTCAATTATTTTCGAAAATTTTTCTTAATTCAATAATTTTCAATGTTCTACAATTTTAATAAAATTTTCCAAAAGAATTCAATTATTAAACAAACATTATTGATAATATTCTACACGAACATTTAATTATTAAAAAAAAAATAAAATTTTACAGGAAATCAATTATATTTAAAATAGTATTAGCATAAATTTTTTCAAAAAAATTAAATGTTTTAAAATTTAGCATTAAACTCTTCGCAGTAATTCAATTATTTTCATAAATAATACAATTATTCCGAGGAAGTAAAGTATTTTTTAATAATTTAGAGATTATTGATTAATTTTGAAAAAATGATTTTCTGAGAAAAGCAGATTTCTGTATTAGAGAGATTGATTCGGATAATAATTGATAGCTTTTTTCATATGTAATATTAAAATTGCAGAATGATAAATGTATTCCCTTTAATTATTTTTAATACAATTTTAATCGAATTCCTCAAAAACTGTAATTATCCTAAAAATTTTATTAAAATTCAGAGAAAGAATTCAATTATTTAAAAATTTATTCATAAAATTATGTATAAGAATTCAATTTTAAGAAATATTTAAAAATATTCTGAATAAAAAGAAAAAAAAATTAATAAATTATAATAATTAATTAATTACTATAATAATAAATAATGAAATAATAAAATATTTCGAATAATTAGTCAAGAAATTATTTGTTTGTATTTAAATAATTGAATTCTCGTAAATTTTCTAATAAATATTGATTTAAAAATTAATTTCAGTTAAAGATTTAGATAATTATTGAATTTTTGAGAATTTACTAATAATTGAAATTTTTCGAAATAATTGAATGCTGTAAATGTTTCGAATTAAAATCTTTGAAAATTTAAATGTTTTATACTTTTACTAAAAATTCTTTGCAACTCATTTTTTCAGAAATTTTTAAAAATTATTTCATCTTCTAATTTTTTAATTTATATTTAATTGAAGAATTTTTGAATAATTAAAATTTCAAGTAAAATTGAATTATAAACAAATGGATTTGAAAATTCTCAAAGAAAAACTTTTCCAAAAATTATTAAAAGTATGAATGATTTAAAAAAGAATTTTATATATAAAAATTGTAGAAAATAATAATTTTTTTCTGAGTGTCGTATAATTTTCAGAGTGAATCAGAATATTCTTTAGAATCATAAAAAGAGTCAACATTTTTCTTGAAAATCTGCGGAAAACAGAAAATTAAATTTTTGTGTCAAGCCTGAAGTATATCAATATTGTTAATTTAGTATAACTATTAGTGGGAAATCGAAATATTAAAAAAATAAAAATTGTTTAGCATTATTGTAAAATAACATCGAAATTAGTGTTAAAACTGAACTATATTTTATAGTTGTTGGAAAATTGTTGACGTATTTATTATATAGTTGAAAGAAAGAAAGAAAGAAAAAAAGAAAAAAAAACTTGAACATCGCCACTCCGCTATTTATGGAGTCTAAATGACTTGATAGCAAAGAAAATGAATGTTATAAGTGTGCCAATAATTTGCGTGTTCGCATTTTGCGTTGAAGGCTAGTATAGTCTTGCTCGCGCGGCTGATTGCAAACCGTAAGCAAAATTACAAAATTAGTATATATGGTAGTGGTGCATCCTTGACTTCTCATTTCTTGCTCATGTACACAAAGAATTTTCTTTTTTTGAAAATTGCCAGTTGTTCGATGTAGTGGCCTTCAGTGGCCTTCAAAGGTCGCAACGAAATTCAATTTTTTTTGCTGCGATGACAAGAGAGAAAAAAAATTTATTTCATTCAAATAAATTTTATATTTTGGTTTAAATAAAATTATTCTCTTTATGCCTATTGGAAAATAATTTTCGTAAGGCTGCATATTTAATTGCTCTGGTTTTCTTTTGGGTTTTAGTTTATTTTTTGTTTTTCTATCTCTCTCTTTTTTGTGTCTACTTCTTTCGCACATATAAGTTCATTCGCAACAGCCAAGTTTGTTTTACTCTCTTTTTCTCCACTAGCAATGAACTGCCGAGGTTGTTGGCTGCATTGAGGAATGCAGACAGGAGACTCGCAAAAACTCCCATCCTTTTCTACTTATCTTGTATATCTCTTTCTCTCTTTTTTTATCCACCTTTTTCCCTGTCTTTCTTTCCTGGCCACATAAATTTCTGCCTCTCTTTTTTCGTTTCCCTATAAAATATAATTGAAGGAACCACTCGCAATCAAATTCAAATTTTCAATTCGATAAACATTTTATGGTATTTATAAGGACTTGCAAAGAAAATGTGATTTCATTCAAGTATATATATACACCGAAGATGGGATTCAAAATTGATTCAAATAAATTTTTATTCGATCAAGATAAATTATTATTTATTTGTTATACAAATTTTATTTCCCTGCAGTCTAAGAAAAGTGAAATATTTCTCAATTAGAAAAAAAGCAATTTTTTTTAATCGCAATTTAATATACCGATTGTTGTACACTATAGCCTTCTCTAGTTCATTTGATAAGATAATTGTGAGACTCTCGTATGTAATAAAATTATTTTTATGACCACCCAGAGAGACCCATATCAGAAGTTGAAATTTCACTCTGAGAAAAGTATCAGAAATTTTTATGTCAGAAAAACAATACATTATACTTTCACCGCATCCTTTAAAGTAAAAAAAAAATTGAATCTTATTTTTTGTATAATAATATAAAACAAAAATTCAATTATGGCCGAAAGTTCATTGTTGTCTGAGAGAACAAAAGCTATGGAACAAAAGTAATATTTAAGGTGATAAGTTTTATCTTACATCAATTTCTTATATTAAATAAGAAATTAATAACTATAAAGCGGAAGATGAATTAAATTTTATATTATTTTCAAACAATTAAAATAATAAAATAAAAATATATATTAAGTTAAATCGAATTCAATTAAATTAAACCAAATTGAAACAGTTCAAATAAAATTGTATTTAATTAAAATGTTTTTAAACTGTCGAACGTTCAAATGAATCTGCTTTTTAATTGGTATTTCATTAAAAATATCTTGCTTTTTAGTTAGTAAAATTATACTAATAAATAGTAATTTCGAGTACCAATTAATTATTAATTATTAATAATTTGACTAATAAATAGTCATTTTATTAAATTTAATAAAACATTAAACAAATAATATTTGTTGGAAACAAATTAAATGTTATTTGAACCACAAGTAAAATTCGACTGAAATAACCGATTACTTATTTATTATCAAAATAACGCTATTTACTTGAGTAAATAAATAGTTGCAAATAATTTTTATTTGAGTCAATTAAATTTTATATTTGCATCAAGTATTGGAATTATTGGCTCAAATACAATTTATTTGACTTGAATAAAAATTATTTGATTCAAGCAAATATTTACTTGATAATAGACGAGAAATCGATTTTATTTATTTAAATTTATTTGAAACAATATTAAAAATACGCGAACATAAATATTTATTATCTATACGTTATATTATAAATATAAAGAAGTTGACATATAAATTCGAATATACATCGCGTGTGTTTGTATTTTATACAACGATGAAAGACTCTCGGTGGTCCGAGTGCATAATCTTAGCCTCGGCAGTTCATCAACATTCTCAAGTTTCATGTCCGTTAAAGCCCACCCGCGCCTTTTAGCGAAAATGGTCGGTTGCAAATTTTAAATCGGTATATTTAAGCTTTCATTTTATAATATTAGGTAGAGGAAAACAATTTCGATATTCCTTGTTTATCATAATAAAAACAAAATCAAACAAAAAATTTTCTTCGCAACGGAATAAGAAATTGGATTTTCTACAAAATAAATAAATAAATAAATAAAGAATTCAAATTCAAATTTGATAATATTGTGAAAAAGAAGAATTTTTTTATTTAAATACATAATTATTGTTATTATTATGCATTATACTTTTTAATGAGCTTTTGAATTTATATTTCTATTTTGTTAGCGCATAATTTTGATAGTGACCTCGAGAAAATACGAGTGACTTTATTGACTTTAACGATTTTGAAAATGATTGCTCTACTTGGTGAATTGATCTTTGAGAAATAATTTATTGTTGACCCTAAACGAACAGTGACCGAAACAATCTCAACAATGTGGAGAATTTAACCTCCAGGGTAATTATATATAATGTTTTAAACTGAAGTTTTTTTAAAGTTAAATAATTAAATTTGAATAATTTTTCCTTTGTGGAAACAAAATGTAAATTTCCTCTGCGTACAAGTCGAATGTTAATCATTTATTTAAACGCACAATTAAAGAAATTTTTTAAACACAATATTTTTATTAAAATAAAATAAAAAACCATAAGAAAAAAATTTGGTGTCTTAAATTTTATATATATAGAAACGAATAAATTATTATACAAAGTTTAATCCATAATAAATAAATAAATAATTAATAAATAAATTATTCCACATTTTGCTTCCATAATGAAATATTAAAAATTTCTACTTTATATTTGTGAATTTATTTCAATAATTTAGAAAAAAAATTGCATAATAATTAGAAAGGCTGGAAGTTAAAACAACGAGCAATAAAGTACAGAGGCCGGGGTCAATTTTATTTCAAGAACATTTTGCTTACTACAAAAGAAAAATTTCTTTCTTTAATATTATTGAATGGTAAAATTATAATAAAAAAATTAGCAGTAAAAATAAATAATAATAATAATAATAATAATAATAATAATGATATTAAATATGTAATTTATAAAAAGGAATAATAATTAATGATTTTAAATTTGCAGGCGGTTTGAATGAAAAATTAGAAAATCGCATTTATTTAAATTAAAAATAATAGTGAAATTGAAATAAATTTAAGGTATTAAACTAACATTAATTTTTTAACTGAACTAGTAGTCTAGATCGAATAATAGAGGAGAAAATTACTCATTGGCGCCACATGCCTTATTATTTAATTCTAATACGAAACTTGCACGTGCGTTCTAGTCGCATTTAAATATTATTTCAATTATAAATTTGATATAAATTATTATATCAAATAGTATTCAATAATTGAAATAATAATAGTAAAAATAATAATATTTAATAAACAAGTTGTTCATTTCATGAACATTTAGCTTCCTCAATATATATATTATTATATATAATTTTAAAAGTTAAATAATTATAATAGTTTATTAAATATAATTAATAAACCGGGTAAAGTACCCTGAATAAAGATTAATTATTCAATTTTTTATTATAGAATAATTATTTTAAAAAGTTATGATAAAATGTCAAAAAATACAAGATTTTAATTTTTTGTGAAAAATTAAAATATTTGTTAATTCTATAAATTTTTGATAAAATATATACTTTTTATACATGAATCGATTCGTTTTTATGACAGGAATGCAATTTTGACAAGAATTATTAAAAATTTTAATATAGAAAAAAGTTATTTCAAAAAAACAAAAAATTAATTTTTTCAAAAATTAAAAAAATGTTGAAAAAAATTTTTTTTAAATATATTTTTGAAAATCCTTCTGTCTGATTCTTGGTATTCATGACCGCAATACACCTACAAAATCTTATCAAAATCCATCAAGATGTGCAAGAGAAAATTTGTCCACAAGAATCGGTGACATACACACACACACACACACACATATACATCCGGACATTTGTTCCTCTCGACGAATTATATATACTACACTTGAAAATTTGTAAAAATAATTGATTTTAAAAAACTCGGAAATCGACATCACTATAAGGCTTCCTTTATGAGGAAGCAAAAATAAAAATAAATATTTTAATAAAAATTTAGTAGGCTCATTTCACAGGGATGTATCGAAAATATTATCGAGAGAAAAAATTTTATTCAATCAAAATAGTTTATCTATAGAGTTTCATAATAATATAGTTGATTCTCTGGTTCTCATTTTGATTTATAATACATTGAATTTCCTAAAAAGTTGTACTTTGCTCTCCCAACTATGAAAATTAGCAACTGAAGGTGCTTACAAAATGATTGAGTAAATAAAAACAATTTTTTTACTACGTCATCTACAAAAGATTAATGTGGGATTTCCTTTCATACCTAAATTCATAAATTTTCTTGTTAATTAAAATAAAAGAAAGGAATGTTTTTGTTTTTTTTAAGTATATAGTGAGATTGTCTCCACGTGTGTAATATATTATCCAAAGATCCGGAATTAAATAATCAGAAAAACATATATATTTATCAAATGGTTGTTTACATAAAAATTTTGTGAATAATTACTTCTAACAGTTGTGTCAATAAATTTATCTACACTTTAACTTTAATTGTAATGTTTTCCTTTAATTGTTAATTGAAATAATTTTTTAATTAAACTGTCCCCCGATAAGAAACTCAGGTTACAAAATTATTTATTTGTTTCCATCTTTAAAAAAAATTGTCCAAATCTGTGAACTACATAAATCCAAAGACTAATGTAAATTTAGGACTAATTTTAATAAAATACCACAACTTTTTTTACAATAAAATACAAGTGTTACAGTAGTAAAAAACATTTATTTTTTTTAAATGGATTCTTAGAAAATGGCTGCCGAAAGTAGTCAACTCTAAAAGTTGTTTACATTTTTTCACTGCGACAATTAATCTAAAATAAAAAAATCGAAAATCTTCTTGATCTATATCATTAGGGCTATCGTGTAAACTATAGAAGAAAAAAAATTTATTGAAAGATAACCAAATGACAGACTTTTTAATTTTTCGACCATAATTTTGCAACTTAAATTGTTTATAACTTTTATAAATATATTAATGGATCTTAAAAATCCTAGTTTACACGAAAACTACACATTCCAGGAATATGCTATCCAAATTGCAAGTTATTTCTCAGAAATTTTGTTCTTTGTTGTAAAATAATCCTAGTTTACTTATTACAAATCCTAGTGTAATGCGGTACTTATAATAATGAGGTTTGAAATTAAATCCACTTATAAAATTAGATATTTTAATCATATCAATCAAGTTTTACTAATGAGAAAAACACTTAAAAAAATTTACCTTTTAAAATTAATTTTTTTAAAACAATTTTGCAATAGAAATTATTGCAAATTACACCCGCTGCACCAATTGAAAAATACAAATTTAACTCAGAGCTTACATAATTTTTTTTAGTAAAAAATTTTAGTTAGTATTTGTAAAATACGCATATACTTATTTTATTAGAAATTCATTAGAAACTCAAAATTATATTCGCTTAAAAAAAACTTTTTCTCGTGTTTATCCAAGCGAGAATTAATGTTCCTTTTTCATTATTTTTGAGAAATTGAAATGTTAAATAAAACAGATAATTAAAATTGAGTTTTCCTCTTATTTATATGACGCTACACGAAAATGCAAAATTTAAAAAAAAAGAAAAAATCACGAAGATTAACAAAGTATAACGAGACTTTAAATACGGTACGCTATCACGTGCTCCTAAAATACGTCATTAATATATAAACAAACATTCAATTTGAAGATATGAATTAACTAGTTTGCACCTTATCGCAATTGAAATAATAAATGAGCAAATATTAATCTTTTTTTTGAAAAAATATTATATATTCTTCGTTGCAAAATTTCACTTGATTAAAAATTGGTGTAAATAGAAAAGAAGCTATGATGAATTGAAAGAAGAGATACAAGAAGATGGGAAAAAAGAAATAATAAAACAATTTAATAAAATTATATAATAATAATAAAACAATAATAGAACAATTAAAAAATAATAATAAAATAATAGTAAAATAGTAAACTAAAAATTATAATAACAAAATAATAATAAAAACAATAGAAAATAACGGATGTCGAATATATTACGAAAAAGAAAAAAAATTGTAAAACTTATAAAATTACACATATAGGAATGCAAAATCGAGGTTAACAACCTTCTTATATTTCACCCACAAATTTTTTTAGTGTTTCAATAACGAAAAATTCTCTGTATTATACAAGTATCAAGACTTTATTGCAATGGGTAAAAAACACCGAACAGAAATCAATGCATATCGAAGAGATTCAATCCTAACGCAAACATTTAACCAAGACTTGTCAAGGTTAAACATAACTTTCACAGTTGTTTAAAAAAAAGAATAAACATAAAAACGTTAGTTGACACAGAGATTTTATAGTTCCGTTATATGAACATATCCTAAAAATCATTAGCTGAATTTCAAAATTCCAAAATTTCTTTCTAAATTTTAGCCGCATTTTTTTTAAAGGTATATTAAAAATTATTCAAAAACTTATCTTTCCACTTAATGAGGTAATTATACTAAAAATTTACTTAGATAATAAAAAGTAATTTCAAAAAAATTAATACTTAGTATTTTTTTTCAAGCAAGTTTATTTCCGTAGAAATTATTAGACACTTAAGGAAAAATTTTGTTTCACCTAATTATAATTTATTTGAGTTAAAAAAGTATATTTCACTCAGAGAAAAATTCAATTCAATTCGAAGCAAATTAAATTCAATTCGAAGCAAATTCAATTCAATTCAAAGCAAATTAAATCTAATTCAAAGCAAATGTAATTCAATTGGAACCAAATAAAAGTCAATTGAAACCAAATACAATTTTATCTGAACCAAATTAAATTCAATTTGAACCAAATAAAAGTAAATTGAAATAACAAAAAATAACTTGGAAAAAATAAAAATTCAATTCAAACCAAATAATGGCAAATTGGAACCAAACAAAATTAAAATGAAACCAAATATAATTAAATTTGAACCAAATTAAATTAAATTCGAAACAAATAGGGGCAAATTGGAATCGAACAAAATTAAATTGGAACCAAATATAATTCAATTTGAAACAAAGAAAGGCAAATTGGAATCGAACAAAATTAAATTCGCACCAAAAATTTTGAATAAAATTAAATTTACTTTGAAAGGGTGTCTACTAACCAGGAATTCCGGGAAATAACCGGGAATTAACCGGGATTTTTATACAAAACCGGGAATTTATTCATTAAAATTTAAAAAAATTTTATTATTTTAATTTGTTTTTAAAAAAATTACTATTTATTTCAATTTTTATAGATATTTATACTCTTCTCTAACTTTGAATTAGTTAAAAAAAATTAATTTGATAGTAAAAATCAAGCACTAATTATGGAGTTAATAGAAATATATTGTGAAATTCGACTGAAAATATGTAATTGAATTTCTTAAAGAATTTCTTTAGAAACTTTTTAACAAATATAATTTTCAAAATATTTAAATTTAATAATTAATTAATAATTGGATTTTATAGTCACATTTTAATGAATTAATGTTTCTTAGTGCGAAGATTAATAATTAAAATTTTTATTAGTTAATTAAAAAAAACGATATGTACTTCAGATTTTTTATTAAAATTGAATTCTCGAAATTTTTTTTTAAATTCTGAAAAATATAATTGTTGAAATTTTTCAATTCCATTGTTTCAAGATAATTTAATTTTTCTAAACAAATAATTGAAAATTTTTGAAATAATTGAAAATTATTTACTTTTTTTTAAAAATAATTTAACTCTTTGAAAGAATTTTAATTTAAATTTTTCGAAAATGATGAAGGGAAGTTAGTGACCGTAATTACAATTTTATTTTTAAAATATAAAGTCCCTCTTAAAGTTTTAAATCAATTTTTTGCTTCTAAAAATTATATTATTCTATTATTATTATTCAATAGTTTTATTTATTGAACTTCTCTTAAATTTTTATAATTTCAAATTTCTGAATGTTTAAATAAATGATATTTATTTATTTATCGAGCAAATTAAATGTTTAATACTTATTAAGTAAATAAATGTCGACGTCCACATGAAAAGGGCCCATTTTGGCACTATTGGACTTATCTATATGGGCGAATTCCTTGAAAAATTACGAAAATTTTGAGTGGTCATACAACTTTTTTCGTCAAAAATTCGATGAGTTACAGAATTTTAAAGTTTATAGTGACAAATACCTCATTTCGAGAAAAACGGAATAAAAGATTGTGATACTTATTAATTGTGATATCTCCAGTTCTTCTGGGAAGTTATTCAGATAATAATTGTTTTCAGTCCAGGGCACCTTAAAGATGAAAAACCAATAGGTTTTAAATTTTTAAAACCACCCCCCCCCTTTCTGTTTTAAAATACATAAAACCGACAAAATGGGCCCTTTTCTAAAAAAGACAATTTTCTTATTTATAAACCATTTTTTTACAAGGTTTATGATTGGAAACGATTTTATTGTGTCATTTGAAGATAAAGAATAAAAATTAAACTTATTGAAAATTTTTTTAAAGTCTCTATTATGAATAATTTGCCGAAATATCGAAATTTTCACTTCTACGACTACGTAATCAAAGACTCTAACATCAATATTTTTGGTTCTTCTCGGAAGTTATTCAGATAATAATTGTTTTAAGTTCAGGGTACTTTAAAGATGACAAATCAAGAGGTTTTAATTTTTTTGACCCTCCATTTCAAAAATACGGAATATTTTTGCAAAGGACCGTCAAAATGGGCCCTTTTCTTTTTCTAAAGAACCAATAAAGTTAAACACTTAAATTAACGATAAGTTAATGAAAACCTCATGATTTGACTTGTCAAAACATGTAGATTGATAATAAAAAATAAAAAAAAATTAAGGTTTTTCTCAAAAAAGTATTAAATTGCAAATAACTCGAAAACTAGAACCGACAAAATGGGCCCTTTTCATGTGGACGTCCACAAATAATTATCACGGCTTTTTTTAAAATTGTAATAAAATTCTTCATAGGAATTAAATTATTTTCATAAATAATATCATTCTTTGGAAGGATTTCAATTATTTTTGTAAATAGTAAAATTCTTTGCAGAAATTCAATTATTATCAATACAATTGTAATAAACTTGAAAAATAAAATTTGCAATTATAATTATAAACAGACAAGATTATTTTTAAAAAATTGAAAGAATTATTTTCCAAATTTTCAATTAAAATTATTATTTATTTATGTTTGAAATCAAATTGAAATTGAAATTTTATGAGAAAAGAAAAGCGGGGAAAAATTAGGCCATAACCGGGAATTTTGTTGAATGAAAATAGTAGACACCCTGTTTGAACACAGACAAAATTAAATTCAAACCAAATAAAATTCAATTTAAACAAAATTTATTTGAATAAAATAAATGTTTTCCCCGTACAATTTGCAATAGGGGGAAATTTCAAACCGCATAATAGGGAATGTTTACATATCATAATTATATTATATATTGATCAAAAACTGTTATTTTTTTCCTTCCTTTTTTTCCAAGAAGGTCATTGCCGGTTCTAGCCGAGAAACATGGTCGTATCTCACGGCCCTTCGACGCCACCGCATGTCTCGAGGATTTTATCACAATGCCAGTCGTTATCGCGTAACATAACAGCTGGCTATCGGAACTTGTCCATGGATTTTATAATTGTATATTTACAAAGGCACGTGTACACAAATATACATTTGCAAAAAAAATATAATTTCAAAAAAATTACAAAGAAATAACTCTCTTTTCTCTGCCCTGGACTGTAAAAAATTTTTTTTTTCGTAGTGGTCGAAGTGAAAATTTCGATTTTTCTTCAAGTTCCTTATAATAGACACTGTTAAAATTTTTTAAATAAGTTTCATATTTATTCTTTTTCTTCATGTGACACAATAAAATTGTTCCTAATCATTAACCTTGTAAAAAAATGGTTAATTAATAAGAAAAACCGTCCTTTTTAGGAAAGGGCCCATTTTGTCGATTTTGCATATTTTCAAATTGAGAGGGTATAAGGGGTTGTTTTTTGAAACATTTTAAACGTATTATATTTTATTTATATTTTTTTGTATTATTAGTAATAATTATTTATTAATATTTTACTCAAAAAAAAGATTTGACATAGAAGCTAGACTGTTTATTTGGTTCAAATTAAATTTTATTTAATTCAAAAACAAACGATTTATTTGTTTCCAATAAAATTGGTATTTAAAATAAATAATTTAGTATACACGTGGACAATTAGATTCTTCTTTAAATAAATTAAATTATATATTTAAAATAAAATTTTTTCCTGTATGCAGTTTAGTGTCGAATATTTTTCATTTTGCATAATGGAGGAATAAAAATTTCACGGAAAGTTCATTTTTAAACAAAAACAATAAGTTTATTGAAAAAAGTATGCAGTATAAAGTAATCGAACTTAAATGTCAAGGCTGAGACCTTGATGATCTTTTTTGAGAAAGATGAATTGCACCAATATCACATTAATTATTAAAATTTTGTTTTTTTATATTAGATTTCCTTTTATGACATTATGCGATGATTAGATTCGAAGGTTGTTAATTGTTATAATTTTTTCTCGAAATGAAAATTCTTTTAAACAAAATATTTAAAATACGATGAATATAATTATTAATCTCACTGTCAATTTAAATTCTACTCTGAAAAATAATTAATTTGATTCAAATTTTTAATTTTTATTTCATTCAATTAAATGGTATATTTATTTCAAATAAATACTGAAACATTGCTCTAAATACTAAAATTATTTTTACAAATAACGAAATTTTTAATTCAAATTCTAAAATTATTGTCTCAAATACTGAAATTATTGATTCAAATAATTTAAAAAATAATTTAAAATATATAATTTTTGACAAAATTCTTTGAGCATTATTAATTCTACACCCAGAGAAAATTATTATTTAAACCAAATATATTTTATTTGATTTAAATAAACGTATATTTGTCTCACAACCAACTAGACTTTTTATTTGTTTTAAATAAAATTTATATTTGACATAAATAAAACATATATTTGAGTTAAATAAAATTTTATTTAAACTAAATAAAATTTATTTGAAACAAATAAAAAGTCTAGTTGGTTCTGAGACAAATATACCATTTCTCTTGGTATATTTATTTATAATGTAATTTTACAAAATTTCAATTTATTCAGAAAATCTTTAATTAAATAAATATTATTATTATTAAATATTAGAAAATAAAAAACTCCAACAATGATTAAAAAAATAGTTTCACAAAATTGTTAATTTAAGGTGTATTAACAATAAAAATTTTGTAAAGACTTTAATTTGCAACCTTTTCAAAATTCTATTATTTCTAAAAATTGCAAATATTTTTAATTCTTTTAAAATTAAATTATTTCTTATACATCATACTAAAATTCTTCTCTGAATAAATTATTCTTATTAATTAAATATATATTAAAACATTCTACAAATTACAAACAAAATTATTTATTATAATTGTAATAATAATTATTTATAAAAAAAATTACAAGAACATATTTGTAATTTTTCCAAAATTCAATTATTTTTTGTAATTTAAACTAAAATTCTTCTCTAAATTAATTATTCTTAATAATTAAATATTGTTTAGAAAACTAAATTAATTGTAAAAGAATTTGAATCAAAATTTTCCAAAAAATTTCTAATTAAATTTATTAAAAATTCATATTTTCGAAAATGTCAAATTGAAACATTTCATCAAAATAAATTATTTATAATTATTTATGAAAATTGATAAAAATTTTAATACTAAAATAATAATAATAATAATAATAATAATAATAATAATAATACCTAATAATAATACCTAATAATAATAAAACATAAAATTTAACTAAAAATTAAAAAACCTTTTAATTTTCTATATAAATATATAAAATTTTTAATTTTCCATCACAGTTATTTTGTTTATTATACATTTTTATTTTTAAAACAATTAATTAAAATTAATAAAGATTTCCTTACGCACCAATATAGATCAATGTTGAGATAAAAATAATTATAAAGCATTTGTGAGAATAGCAAAATAAAATTTTATTTTGCAGAATTTCTGAATCATCTTTTATGTATATTCATCTTATAAAGTTTTGAAAATGAGAAAAATTTATTTTTAGTAGAAATATTTACCGTGTGTTTTATTAATAAACTACTGACATTAAAGCAAAATTTGCTCATTTCCAGAAGGAAAAAACAGTTTCGTTTTAATTGAGTCAGATTATAAACAATATAGTTATTTTCATGTGAAGCAAATTTCTTAAGGCCATTTCGAATATCCCCCTTTTTCTCGCAACTTAACCTTTTTTCTAAGATTTCAAAATCAAAAGTCGTAATAATAAGAGGAAAATTGAAATTTTTTTTAATAATAATTTTTATAATATTATAGTAATAATTAATGTGGTATAATATATTTTAATATAATATAATAATTTTATTTGACGAATTATTAATTTTTTTAATATTTGTATTTTTAAAGTATTTCTGAAGTTTTTTTTAAATATTATAGAAGATGAAGAAGATTTTAATACATTTAATTTCCTATTTTACTTAATTTGATTTTAAATATTATTCACTTTCGCGGCAAATTCCAATCGACGGTTAAGGAAAGATGCGCGCGCACGAATTCGAAACTCCTCCTGATTGGTGCGCTTATCTTCCTGTCCGCCCATTGGCTCGTATTCACAATTAAAACAAAAGATTCTGAATTTGTCTATTTTTGAAAGAAAAAAAGTTTTTTGTTTAAAAAAAGAAGGTATCACGTTTTAATTGAATGATAATAGTTTCCAATAGATTTGATATTCTATAATTATTACTCTTTGTTTCTCAGCAAACTTAATAGCTGACGTAATAAAATAATCGATGAGAAACTGATTTTCTCTTTATCTATAGGGGAATTTCAGAGACAACATTGTATACTCAATTTCTTTTTTAGTATTTATTTTTTCTTCTTCTCTTTTTTTTACAATAAAATAAGAAGCCCTTCTCCCTTAATTTATACATCAACAACGACCGGGTCGCTGTTCGCAATTATAGAGTGGGTCGTCTAAGGGGCGAGGGAGGTAGAGACGACGCTAGGCGTCTGTCTCTTTTCCTCACCTACCCCCACTTATCCCCGCCAAATCTCTATCCCCACCAGTTATATTCCCTCAACATCCCCTAGTACCCCGCCCGCACCTCAACTTATAAAAGATTTGTGTTGCGCGCGGCAAGCCTCAGTGAGACTTCAACACTCATTTGCGGATATACTTCTGTTTTAGTTTCCAATTTTTAATTGTACTTCTCCATTTCATAATTACTCAACAATAATATAAACAAAGAGGTTGTTATTTTTTTCTGGTGTCAATCGTGTGCTACCTTGAATAAAAATAGTGACGTTTGTTTTGTGTCCCTACAGGATTTCATAAAAAGAAGTAAGTCCTTTAATTATTATGTAAAACACTTTCAAATTTATTGGGTGTGTTGAAACTTGAAAGATCATGTGAATATGTTTTGTTTTCCAATTTCCCCAGTCTGAATTATCATAAAGAGAAATTGTTTTGAAAAATCTACTATCGAGCAAAAAAACTATTTCATTTGTGTGCGAAAAATGTAATTTGACTCTCGTTTATTTAGAATAAATTGGTTTATATTGAAAGAACTAGTTTTTTTAAGAAACATTATTTCAGATAAACTATTAGAAACAGTTGATGATTTACGAAATAATAAAGACAAAATCAAAGGTAAATTCAGGACAAATAGAAACTTGGATAAACTTTTAGAGACAAAATTGACCATCTAATAGAATTATAGATAGTAGAACTTATACAAAAATTGAGAAAAGAATAGAAGATCAAAAAAGGTAAAAAAAAGAAAGAAAAGAACAGAAAATCAAGAATATTGTATACATCAGGATTTCGTAACCAATTTATTATGTCATTCATCCCATAATTATCAGCTTCATTTTGGATTCTTGTGAAAAAACTTTATTTGTATAAAACAGTAAGACATCATGTAAGTTGTACTATACTATAACTGGCATGGTTTTTGTAAAGTGAAAGAGTTTCGGGGAAAATGTTGTGAACAGTACATACAATCACAGTTGTGAGAGAAAGTAGGAGCGTCGTTTCCGTTACAGATGTACACTATTAAAATTTTCAATTAATACATTTTTTCTCTACTTGATAAACAAAGCAAGCAATTTTCCCCAAAATTTCTCTACTCTACATTAGACCATAATTCACATTTTTAAAACCTGAAAACTAGAAGTAGTTTTAATAAGCATGTTGGATCTTTATATACACAAGCCATTCATGGTTACAAAAAAATATGATAACAAAAGTTGACGATAAGGACAACATGTTTCAAAGATAAACGTTCGAATGATAATGAATCTAGAAAAGACTTTGTACTCGTGATGAAATGAGAGGAGTAGGACCGTGAGAATCAATACTCTCGACCCAAAGGTGTACAAACTGCATCCTTCAGCTTCGTTCACAAGTACCAAAGTGATACAAAATGATTACACATCCCAAGGGGTCAAATTTATTACAACAGGGAAAACAATTTTAACAAGAGGATAAAAAATCAACTTTTTATTTTTAATCTATTATTTGTTATGGAAATAACAGGAACAGGAAAACACTATGTTTATTACAACATTCAAAAACGGATGTTTGTAATTTTGTTTTTCCTTCTATATTTTTATTTTATGGATACATTATTTTTTTCTTCGACTATATTAGAGATCATTTCGTTGACACTACGACTTGTTTTTTATTCTAGAATTACCTGATCTAATCCGATAAAATATTTTATGCTTCATGATAAATATTCTAATTCTACTTGTTTCGTTCTTTAGAGAAATAACAAATATTCCTGAAATATAATCTTCTAGACGCCCTTTTTTTTCTTTACCTGCTGACCCTAGGGAAAGGCAAAACTGTCCATCGACACCATAGGTCAGTTTTCAAAACCCCGCGTGTGCAGGAACTGTACACTCTGAAGAAAGAGTTTTGCTTCACGGCGGATTTTTTCGCTAATGTTTTTTGTTTCTTTTAGCAAAAAGTTGAAAAAAAAGTTTTGCAAATTCAGTTAAACAATAAAAATCAGTAAAGTATTAGTTCGATGTAGCATTTCTAATAGCTCTTTGCATTATTTTCAATTCTTATTCGCAATTCGCAATTATTAATTCGACCCCCATTTCGTTCTTCTGCTGCAGGCTTCTTTCTAAAGTGCCATGCGGCAAAAACAAGTATTCGGTAACGTAGGTCAGTTTTGTTTTCTGTCGACATGTAGGAAATACATTTTTTCATGATTTGGAAACTGAAATGAATTTTTCTATTGTAAATTGATTAAATTGTAACTTTTATAGACTATTCGGACTTTTTACGTTTGTTACAATTTTTACATTTTTTGATGAATGTTTAGTGCGTGTAATTTAACTTAAGTTGTGGTAAAAATTTACTAAATTGTCAAGTGTCAACATTACGCTAATGAAACAAGTAAAAGAAGCATTCCTTTGTAGATATTGTTTCCGTATAGTTTCTTGAAATTTTCTGAGATTTTTCGAGAGATATTGCGACTTTTATGTAAAAATATTTAAAATATGGGATAAGTTCGCACCTGCGTAATATTCACAACGCATAAGCGGCAAAGAGGTCACACCTTGTCGTTTCGCTTCTGAAGAATCGCGAGGCCAGTTCCGTTATATCAATCACTATATGTCTACTTTGGTATTTCAATTTTTAACTACGCGTCAAACATCTTTTCTCCAAGCATAAGTGATGTTTGGAGAAAATCATATAGTTGAAAAAAATACTCCGAACAGTAAGGAGAATAATACTTCTTAGAAATAAATTTTACCTGTTAAACATAACGTAGTGACCACAAATCTAAAATTTATTACCATACACTCTAGGACAAAATATCGCTGTTCTTTATCACGAAAATAATTTACGAAATCTCGATAATTCAGATATCTTTTGAAATTGGGAATTTTTCGTTTCTGGAGTTGCAACATTCGTTTCAAATTTTTCAACAGTCATGAAAATAAGTTTCATAATCACACACACACACGAATTTTTGTGTGAATTCTTTTCGTAATTTTTCTCTTTGGTAGAATAATATTTTTTCGCACAACTAAACAAAAAAATGATACAATAAAACTTCTATTTTTGCGACAATTATTCTTCATTTCGACAAAGCAGAACAAAGTATAATGAAATAATCTCTCTAAATTGAAATACAATTAGAGACATAATGCAACGTAATTAAGTCCTTGCGAATAAAAGTGATGAAACTTAAATGATTCAGAGACCTTCTTATATAAAGGAAATAGAATAGAGAAGAAACAACGCATTTTCCCTTGGTACACGTGTTGAAACACGTGGTTCTTTGTCCTGCAAAATTCTTTATGTCGAAAATTAGACCAATTTTATCCTCTTTAGAAGCGTAATTGAAAATAATGGTCCATATTCCAATCACGAATGAAGCAAAATTTGTAGCACAATTTCTCTCTCTCTCTCTCTCTGTGTATTAAGAAATTCTTCTTTCTTAAAAAAGAGAATTTTAAGAAAAAAATGTATATTTAATTTAAAAGGAAAAAAAATTGTTCGTTAAAAAAAAAATTTACCCATTCAGATAATAAATGATGCATAAAATTTGCATAATCGTAAATTTCATCAATTGCTTACAAGGAAAAAAAGTGAACGATATACACGTAAGGTTAAATAAACAAAATAAATCATCATTTTAAAGTATATAAATCAAGTATGGAAAAAATTATTCGATCGATTTGATTGCAATTTTTTTAAAATAATGTCAATTTTTTTATATTCTAAAATTAGAGATAATAATTTTGGTCATCACTTAAAGTGAATTTTCTTTTTTGTAATAAAAATTCAGTTGAAAAATTGAATTGTTTCATTTAATTTACCAATACAAAAACCTTTCAAACAATTTCGATTTGACAAAAAAAAACTGTTTTTGTCGCTTAGCGTTGACGCTACTTCAGGGACTTGAAATTTTTAGATTATGTTTGTCATTTCAGGACTAAAGTATTAGAAAGCAGTTGATTTCTATTTATTAATAATAATTTAATAGCACTAATTACGGAAATTAGTGACAATTTTCGGGAAATGAATCTGTTTTTGGACGCGCTCAACGTCGGCGCTGACTACGCTAACTTCAGGACTTTGAAAATTTTAGGTTATGTTTATCATGTTAGCAATGAAATACTAGAAATCAACTGATTTCTATTTACAAATATCGCTGATTAATCAAATTAGTGTTAATTTTTCTCGCACTTTCGAGTAATTTCGAAAGATTTTCTTATGTAATAACAAAATTTTTTCTTAAGTGAGAGAGAGAGAGAGAGAGAAAAAAAATGAGTGTTTCCATTTCCGGTCGATATCGAGATTCGCCCCCACATCTTGATTTGTCTACAGGGTTGTCGACCTCATTTTCAACCCCCTTCGCAAATCGAACGAATCTCGTCGCGACCGACGCCAAGGAGGGGTCACGCATGTGGGTTACACACATTTACACCCACAGGAACGTAACGATTATCATTGAATCCCACTACCGGAAAATTCCCATCAACCCACACAGAAATCTCAATGTCAGTTTTCGAAATTTTAAATTTTCCTTTCAATATATTATATTGGAAAAAATTACAATTTACAGTTTTTCTATATAAAAATTAAAACATAAGCAACGAATCAAAAGTGTTGAGAGGCATCACTTTTGATTCGTTGTTTGTCTCAATTTTGATATCCTTAGAAAAAATGTGCTTTTATAGATGTAATTATTATACGTAGAAAAAATGTTTAACCCGAAAAATTTCGCTCCAAGGTAAAATTTTTATTTTCGACAACGCAAGAAAACTCAATGCCACTCGAAACTTGAACATGGCCTTAATTCTTTAAAAAGAATTATTTACGCCCCTGTCTATAAGTATTAATATAATGTATATAACACACGATCGGCGTAATTCTATGACACATGCGCATTGAACCCAGACATAACTGAAGCCCGGGAATCTGCTGTACGGCAAAGTTCACATTTTAACCCCAGGTCATGTTCAGCGAAACGTGTATTGATGTAACGTACAAAGAACGTATATATATTTTTTACAATCCTACACATAAGAAAAATCTATCATTCGATTTTTGAATCGATCGAATTGGATTTTACACTCGCGCGGCATAAAATTCTTAATAATTATATTGAATATAATTATATTTTAGAGGTCAATTTTTGGGTATATTTCGTGTAATCCCACACTTATAGTGTGACACGATTTAGAAACAAATGCGGTAAATAAAATTCTACATGCGATGTAAAACAGATCTTTTAAAATGAATTTAGACAGCCGAGTTCTAATTATATATGAAGTTTGTGATATAGAAATGCATTAAGGTTGAACCAGTAGCCCAGACTGGCGTTTTGGGCGTGTTTGCAATACCCTTTTCGTGCTCTATTCTTGTCTTTGTGTCGAGTAAAAATTGCAATATCACGTGGTTCAATTTTGTGGCTCCTTGCCAATATTCAAAGTCTCTTGTGCGAGAGACGAAAGAGTTCTTAAATCTCACTTGCGCAAAAAGTTGAATTTAATCAAATTTTTTTCAAAGTGCTTTTGATTTTAAGTGAAATGCAATTTTTCAACTATAAATGCATAACTTTTTAATGTCCCTGAAAATTTAGCGTCAACGCTGAGCGAAAAATATTTTTTTCACGAAATCCAGACGAATCATCAACAAATACATTTTTACACGATCTGCCACTATTTAAAAGACTTTTTTTTTGTTCTAACACTAAAATTTAAGTTTTTGTATTTTTAAAAATATGCACTACTTCAAATTCGCCAGTAGCTGGAATAAAAATGTTATTCTCTGAATAAAAAATTTTAATAAAACTCTTAGAAACAATTCAAAAAATATATTAATTCTTCTCTTCCAAATAATTCAATTATTTTCAAAAATGTTTCTAAATCCAATTATAAAAATTTTTTTTATTAATTCTTTGAAATCATTTATATTTAAAAATTATTTTAAAAATTTCAAAAGAAATCGATATAAAACACAATTTTTATGTCATATTTCAAAAAAAAAAATTATTTAAAGAGATTTCATAAAATTCTTCCCAAAAATTCAATTATTATAAAAATAATTGAATAAGAAAATAATAATAAAACTCATTGTAGAATCTCAATTATTTTTAATACACTTACACGGAGAAAAAAATTAGCTATTTCAGCTAATGTTAATGTTATTAAAATTCTTGAAAGAAATTTGTTGAAAGTCAATTATAAAAAATTTGTTTAAATAAAATTCGTCGCAAGAATTCAATAGATTATTTTCATAAGTTATAAAATTATTCGAAAAGTGCAGTTATTCTTAAAAATTTTATGAAAATTCTTCAAAAGATGAATTTGCATATATTTAAAAAAAATTTGATATTTGTTTATTGGAATTCAATAATTATTTTCAATATATTTTTTAAATATATTTCTTGAAAGAAATCAATTATTATCAAAAATTTTAATAAAATTCTTCGATTTTTTTCAAATGTTTAAGATTGTTTTTTACATTAATTTTAAAAAGAATAAAATTATTTTTATTAGTGCTTAACCCCTTAACTGCCATGGTAAAGATTTGATGGCCAAAATCTTTGCCATCGGCAGTTAAGGGGTTAATGGTTTCTATTATGCCACAATAAAATGTTACCCGGTTTCAAAAAATATTTTTTTCAAAAATAAGCATTTAAGCGTTGTTTTTAAATTTTTTAGACGAAAAGTGGCCAAATTCTCAGTGTCCTGACACTTTCCGACAGAATACACATGTGCTTAAGCTGTAAAATTTACAATTTGTATGTTTTTGACTGACCACTTTTAGGTAGCGTTGATAATACTTTTAACTTGAACTTAAGCTACTTTTTAAAACCTGAACTTAAAAAATTGTTGTGCCAAAATTTTCTTAATTTTCTTCCTTCGTTTGTAGAACTGCCCATGTAATTTTAAATAAGTGCAATTTCAGCTGTAAATGCAATTTTTAAATAAAGTGCACTTTAAAAATGAACGTGCGAGAATGAAAATGATTTCATAACATCATATAATGATATACTCCCAACTAAATTGAACTTGAATAAGGAATAATTAGTATACTGATACTTATACTTTTTCTCCACTATTGATATAATTATATTTTAATTAACCTTTGAAATATTAAATATTGCATTCGAGTTCATTAATGCAATTGAACCGTAAAGCGTAAGATAATGTCTTTTTGTAATTTATCGCGCACATGTGCGTGTTATAATAAGAAAAGAAAATCATCTTCAATATTTAATATCGACTTCAATATACAACACCTGCACTGCAGATTTTATTTTGAAAGAAAAAAAATGCGTGGACGATTCGTCATCACAAGAAACGTCATCATATGTTTTATAAGTATTTCGAGATTTTTAAATAGCAACATCCGTTTTACGTAACTTTTGAATAAATTAACAGAATTCCCCTCTTATCTTTTGTTATTCATTATGTCACATATTTCAATTTACATATAATTGTCCAATTAAAAAACTAAGTTATTAATTTAAAATACTAGTTTTTGCACTCTTTTTTTCATTTAATTAATTTTTGATCAAACATCAAATAAAGGAACTTAAAAATTTTTATATTTACAATTTTAAAAATTTTCACAAATCAAGAATTAGGAAACAAAAGATAAAATTATAAGAAGAAGGGGGGGGGGGAAATATAAATATTTTTCATTACAAAAGAGACACGTGCTCAATATGAATAAAGTTATTTTTAAAATATTTGATTAGCAAAGCATTTAGTTTTGCACACATACACACACTGAGATTATTGCCGCAGCATTAAAAAAAATGAAGAATGATACAGATGTGCAGAAAAAGGACACGTGTTTTAAAAATGGCACGTGTAATTTATGACAGAGAAAGGATTCCACGTGCCAATTCCCACTCATGATCGAGTTTCTCCTTGATTTTATCCTTCGAGGATATCTCTGCACCAAGCATAAATTAATCTAAAGTTGCAAGCGTTTTAATATAACTATAGAGAATATATTGTGAATACTACTGTTAATGAGATTCTCAATTCTAAAGTGTAATATAAAAATTAATTTCCAGTTATATACTGTAAATATAAATTCCAATTTTAAACACTTGTTGTAAAGAATACAATATCCGATGCACAAATGTCAAAGTTCAAGAAATGAAAATTCTGCTTTCGAGCAATTTTATTTCTTAACCCAGTTTTTCATTTTTCTGTTTTTTTTTTTTTTTGTTTTTTTTTGGTATATAAGAATTGGAGTGAGGAAATATCGACAGTAAATGTTACCTTGACATTTTCCCTGGCCCCATTGAGAAAATTCGAAGGGTTATTTAACCTCGATTGCCCTCTTAGTTTATCTCAGCCCTTTTTAAGTATTATAAATGAGACACGTCCGTTACTATATGTTTTAATTACGCGAGAACATGCGGATAATACTAATCTAAAGTGGGCGATAGAAAAAGATAAAAGTAAAACTTATGAAAATTGCGGAAATACCAAAGAAATGAAGAGGATGCAGTTTTTTTCGAAATTCAAAGAATTGTTATATACAAAAAAGTGCAAAAACTATAGGTAATAAATTTATTTTCTCAATTTTCATGCTATTCTAAAATTCTTAAAGTTCAAATGAACTATTTATTTCTTCTTTAAAATTGATTTTTAAAAATTACTAGAAATTATTATTTACACGGAAAAATAAGTACATGAAAGATTATTGACAGTACTTGACTTTTGTATGGGACAATATGATTATTAATATATTAATTTAATTTTTTTTCCGCTTTCCAGAAAAATTTTCATTTTTTTCCTGATCTTAAAAAATATTCTGATTCACTCTAAAAATTATTAGATACTAAAAAAAATGTTCGAAACATTTATTTACAAATTTCCTTTGAATTTGAAATCACCAATGACTTTGTTTTTAAATAAATATTTCATCATTATTATTTTTCCGTAAGAATTAAGATTTTCAAAAATTTCAAATTCATCCTTTTTTTAAATTTAACAAATATATATAATAAATAAAGATGACCAATGAGTGATAAAATCATTATTTTATTTTTAATATCAAACTCTAACTTTTTAAATTCAATATTATTATTTTCACGAAGTTTTAAATAAAATTATTCTCCTTTAAATCAATTATTATTTTTAATAATTTTGGATAAAGTTCTGTCAAGAATTTTTAAATTCATTTGCTTACAATTAAACTTTACCCCGAAATTTCGATTATTTGGAAATTCTTCAATTAAATACTGTCAAAATAATTGAATTTTGTCGAAGAATTTTGCTATTCACTTATTTAAAAATGATTGTAATGCTGACAAGTTTTTAAGACTTTTTAAAAATAATTGAACTTCTGCGAAAAATTTTATTAATCATTCATAAACATAATTGAAATGTTGTCCAGATTTTTTTTTTAATTTAAAAAAAATTGAAATTATAGAAAAAATTTTAATATTTGCCTGAATTCTTTCAATGAATTGCGAAATAAAATTTTTTAAATTAAAAGTATAATTTCAATAGAATTGAATTAAAACGCATTTTAAAAAAATAATTCATTAAATAATTTATAACTTTATGTCAATTCTTCAATAAAATTAAGTTATTTAGAATAAATTATTGTCAGATATAGAAAAATTTAAGGTTTTCTTAGAAATCCTGGTAATTTCATAGTTTATAAGACAAAAACAAAAAACTCTAAATTAGTTAAATTTTTTAAAATTCGGCGAAATAAAAATTCTATTTCACAAAAGTGAAATTTTGTGTCGAGTTGCGAAAATTTATTTCCCTCTCTCTCCAACCAATAATACATTAATAAATCATATCATATAAATAGTAGATTTAATAAAATATTGTATTCATTAAAAATTAAACTAAAAGTAACTCAGAACTATTCCGAAGCGATTGGAGGACGTCTGGTTCTGTTTCAACACATACGTGTACTGCCTTGGCAAACTGCGTTCCACTTTTACTTTCTCTGAAAGAAAGCTTCTTACATATATATAATACCAAATATATAACACATTCATTGTTATAACGAATTTGCAAATTTACTCTCATTTTCGTAATAAATTCTTTCAAAAAAAAAAAAAAAAAATGACAAAAAATTTTTTTTTCTCAAAAAATTCAAGTTCCTTTTTTTAAAAAAATAATATTACAGCTTTGAAAAGACATCCGGAAAAAGAAGCTTGTCTCTTTGCCTAAAGACGGGGCCAAGTTCAACATTTCAGAAGGTCGTTGACCGTGAGCCAAATTTGCATTTTGTTATCCCTGGAATCCGACCCAGAGATTCTTTTTTGAGAATCATTTTTTATCCGTGATTGATCTACATTAACATATATTAAATTTTTGAAAAACTTATATTAAAATCGAATTCTTATTTAACAGAATTAAATTTCGCAGAATTGAAATTTAATTTATTTTGACTGAGTTGAATTAGAATTTAATTTTCTTTAAATTAGCGGGGATATAGAATTTAAAATATTTTTAATTAGCTAAAATGGAATTGAATTTATTTTAATTTTGCCGAATTAGAATTAAATATATTCTTATTTAGCCAAATTAGAATTTTATTTTGAATCGGCAAAAATTAATTTGTTTTACATTAGCAGAAAAAGAATTTCATTTCTTCTAATTAAGACAAATTGGAATTTAATTTAACCGAATTTTCATTTATAATTTATTCGAATTCAACTGAATTTGAATTCTATTTATTTTAATTAGGATTTAATTTGTTTTATTTTTCGGAAATACGCAATTTAAAAATATTAAAAATAATTAAGTTTCAAAAAATTTTACAAAAAATAATTGTTTAAATTACTTAAAAAAAAAAATATTTGAATAATTTTATTATAATCTTTTAGAGCCTTTTTATTTGACTCAAATAAATTATATTTTTAAATTAAATAAAACATTTCTCAGGTTGTAATAATTATATTCGAAATAAAGAACTGTATTTAATTTCTTATTAAAAAAATGTATTTCCCCGGATGTTTTATCAGTGAATTATTAAAGAAAGTGTTAGAGAAGGGGAAGGGGTCTGATAGATGAGCACAGAAGAAGTCTGAAATTGACAGTTGGCTTCTCTTTCTGTTTCAGTTATCAATTGTCACGCAAACATGTCGGTTACATCTGTTCAATCCGCTAATGAAAGTCTTTCTCGTCATGGGTAAGCTTCAAATTTTCTACGCTCTCATTTTTTTAATAAATCCCTTTTTTTAAATAATTCTCGCAAAAAATTTTTCTTATTTTTAAATTTTTAAATCTAACGGAAAACATTTTTTTAAAATTGTTTTATTGTGTTTTTTACTTTTGAACGCAAAATTTAAGATTTATTTATTTGTAAACAATTTTTTACCGCAGAATGCCAATGATTTGCATTAAGAAATTATTTGAAAATGACACAGATAACTTATTGTGATGGAATGCATAATATTTTCAACAGTGACGTCAAATTTTAATGAAGACGTCAAGAATTTTACAACTCATTTAAATTCTCTATTATTTTGATTGAAACGTGTATAAAATTACCTCTCCTTTAGTAATTTTCATTGTAATTTTTTTTCTCCAGAGAAATATTTCCAGAAAAGAAAGAAAAGTGTGAATGAAAATTAAAAGAACTTTTCATTATAATAATTTTAACTAACTTTTGAATGAGTACGTTTTGAAACACTTGTGAATCGAATAAATTTAAAAAAAAACTTGTAAATGAAATTTCAAAAAAGAAGTTTACCGGAAATTTTTATTCGTCAAAAATATTACCTACTTACGCACTAATATTGTAAAAAGTATTATTAAAATCTCGAGAACTTTTATTCTTAAGAAGAAGAAAAAATTCACACAGTTAACAAACTTTTATAATCGCACAAGGAATTAGCAGTGGATTAATGACATTCACTTTTACCACATTATTAATTTTTGTTCCAGAGCAACTTTTAAAAGTTATTCAATATTTTTTTTTCCTTTACAAACCACAACTTTATGAACTCTAAAGACACACGTGTATGATAAAAGTAAAATACAATAAAAAATAATTTACAATTTCCTCTTTTATTTACTTATCGAAAAAATTTGAAACTCGCTTCTATTTAAAGGCACGTGTGTAAAATTTCGCGATTATAAAGAGAAAATTTTATAAATTATTTATCAATTTTAAAATAGAAAAAAACGTGGAGAAAAATCATTGACAATTTTGAAAGGAGAAAATAACAAATAAATAATTAATTAATAAATAATAAATAATAATAATAAATGAAAATAAAATAAAAAGGAAAAATTATGTAATATTGGGAAACAATAGAGAAATGTTTAAAAACTGGTAATTTTGTCTTTTTCTATCGCAATTTATTTTTGTATTTATTTTGTTTTCTCTATTTTATCAATTTTTGTTACGAAATCTAATTTATTATTATCATAATATTATATAATAAAATATAATAAGTTATTATAAAATACTAATAACAATTTTATTTAAAGAATTTAAATTCGAATTTTTTAAAATTATTAATAGGTATGATTAAACAAATTGATTAATAAATCAATCAAATATATTGAAAAAATTACATTCTCTATAGTTTTATTATTATTATTTAAAAAAATTTAGTGATTATATAATCAATTTTTTTACTTTAAAAAATAAAAAAAAATTATTTATGCTCAAAACTTCATTATAGTTTAATGACACTGTCTCGCGGAATTATTTGAATTATCATCTAAATCATGTGATGGAGAAAATTATAATTTTTTTTGTTTTAAAAAAGAAAAGAAATGTTATCTACTGCTTGAATAATTATATTGACAGAGGTCATCTTCTCTCGGAAACGTTAGGAACACGTGTCTCTTTAACATATTGAGACTTTCAAGGAGATAAAATTATTTATATATGTATATATATATATATATAATACCCAATTCATGGAAAATTTAATTACTTAAAGATTTTATTTAAATTTAATTAGAATTTTATTGAGAAAAAAAATTTAAGAAATTAATTTCAGGTGAAGAGAGAAACAGGAAGTAAAAATAACTTTTATATTAGTTTGAAATATTTGTTTGAATCGAAGAAAAATTATATATTTACTTTAATAAATTTTTATTTAAAACAAAAAAGACTGAACATTTTTTTTTTAAATTTATTTGACTCTATGACAATTGTACTTTTGCTTGGCTCAAATAAATTGTATTTGGTTTAAATAAATTATTTCTCTGAGTGATTTCTTTATTGCAATTAAATTTCTTTGCTGTGTTTATAAATTATTTCCTTCATTAAAATTTTTTTTGTGTTTAATTAATTAATACAATTTATCAATTAATATAACTTATTAATTTATTTAATTATAAATATTTAAAAGTTTATACCTAATATTCAAAATTAAAAATGCACAAAAATGAAATGTTTGGAAATTGCAGTTCATTGGAATGGAACATAAAACATAAACTTGGAAAATTAAATTGCACATTCAATGAATAATCATGTATAATATACATGCAAAGAGAAAAAAAATCTTATTACGTTTTATTCATGTTATCATCGCGTGAGAGAAACTTATGATTTTTACCGCTTCTCTTTTATACTTTCAATATTATATATGAACTTTAATACTGTTTCAAGTTCAAGGTTTAATTTAAACAGAAAAAAAAATTTTTGTCTTTTCCCTCAATATAATTTATTGATAATTATTCCCCTCGACAATTATCCAATAAGAAAAGGAAAATTATTATTATAATTTAAAACAGTAAATTAAAAAAAATAATTTTTCACAAAAAAAGAAAAATATGAATAATTTGGTATTTAAAATATAAAAACTACATATTATATAATTTAAAAAGACTGCATTTTTCAAATTTAAATATTTTTATCTGTCTCGTGTTTAAAAAAAAAGAATGAGAATTTACAAATTATTAAAATTACATTTTTATTTATTCATGTCTCTTGTCATTAAATTAATACTGATCACGCGTTTTTTTGTCAGTTTCACGTGATTTTCAAATGTTCGTGAATTTAAATAACTTGGGTTGAAATTCTTTTTTCATATTTCGAATAAATTGAAAAGTTTTTCTTATTTGAATTTGTGTTAAGTATTTAATTAATAATTACTTTTTGTAATTATTATTAATAAATATAATCAGTAACTATAATTATATATAGTAAATATATTTATTGATTGTATTTAATAATTATGTTTACTACATAATAAAAAATAAAAAATAAAATATAATTAATATTTTTATAATTGTATTCTTTGTATTTAATACCTAGTTATGTTTAATTTTATAATTATGTAATAAATAATAGTAAAGTTAATAATATTAAATAATTATTTGATTTCAGGAGCAATGTGTCCTTGTCGTGTCACAGTTTGTGTGGTAGCAACGACGAAAGTCTGTCGGAATCGCATCCACAATATCAGGATACAATTCTCACGATTGAGGAACTTCGAGCCCAACTGAATTCTTGTTTTACGTAAGTAAATTCTTTTTAAACA
The DNA here is from genome assembly GCA_032872475.1 of Leptopilina myrica (nomen nudum). Classification (NCBI taxonomy): domain Eukaryota; kingdom Metazoa; phylum Arthropoda; class Insecta; order Hymenoptera; family Figitidae; genus Leptopilina; species Leptopilina myrica (nomen nudum). The sequence goes on from CM065467.1 coordinate 15,528,296, forward strand.
TTAAAATTAATTTATAATTTTTTTGACTTTACTTAAATAATTAAAATTATAATTAAAATAATTATAATATAAATAATTATGATAACTATATACAATTATAATAATAATAATAATCCAACAATATTCGTGAATTAATTTTCGAATGCATATTTGAATTCATATTTAATAATTCAAATTTAAAGATTAATTTTGAAAAAAGAATTCTTGCGGAAAATTTTAATACTATCTTCAAGATAAAAAATCATTGATTTCGTTTCTTTTCATATAAAAGAAAGTTTAAACTATAATATTGAAATTGCTCCCAACGTCATTCTAAGTCAATAAATCATAAGAAAAATGCTCGTATGCGCAACATCATGTAACAATGAAGAAAAAAATTGCAAAATCGAGTCATTGATATAATACTCGGCAAATATACAAAAGTTGTCTTTCTTGTAATAATGTAATACATAAAATATTGCACATTTCTTAAAGAATTTTTTTCCTTTCTTTTTTTTACAAATTATACTAAAAAAAATTCAGATGGCATTTTTTTTCTCTCCGCCATTGGGATAATCATTTCATAAGAGAAGAAATTCATTAAAATTAACATATTTTTGTTATTCATTTGTGAAAAATCAATCAAAGAAATAGTCGCAAGAGGGAAAGTAACTAGAAATCAGTTCTTTCGAAATTTTAATAATAATTAATTAATAATTCTTAGTAAGAATTTTTTTCTCGTCTTTTTTAATTTTGTGGTCAAAATTAATAATAGAAAAATCAACAACTATAAATACTTTTTTATCTGAATAATAGTAAATTATTTTATTAACAAATTAGATTAAATAATTTTATTAATAAATTATTATTAATAATTCATAAAATTAATTAATTAAGTTTATTAATTAATTTCTTTGAATTATTTTCTACTATAATAGAAATTTCAATCAGCCAAAAGAAATTTAAAGAGAAATTAATAAAGTATAAGTTTATTAAAAATTGAAAGATAAAAGAATCGAATCGATTTTCCTCTTTAGTTAAAAATATGTTATAAAATTTGCAATAACTTTTTGTTCTCTAATATCAATAAAACAGTAGAAAAAAAAGATTTATGCTCCAGAAAGTGAGTGTCCCAGATCGCGAAATATGTATTGAGATCTATATAAACATGAATGTGAACAGATGAATTGCACAATTCAAACCCACACGAGACAGGACAATAGAATCCGGTGAGATCCAGAGCGAGACAATTGAAACTAGTATTTTCGTTGTTAAAGATTTAACTTTAATTTTAACCAATTTGAAGAGAGAAAAAAAGTGAATCAGAAATTAAATAATTATTCACTTTTCATTTTAAATTCACTGGAAATGGGAACATTTTTTTTTTAAATAAATCGTATTTACCGATTAAAGTATCACGTATTCTTTAAATTCTTTGGAAACAATAAAAAAAAGAATTTCTTTGAATATGAAAAATTTGAAGTTATCGCGAAATAATTTTTGCAGGGTGACCATATGTCAGTAAAGTCAGGGAAATGTCAGGAAAAGAATTGTTGTCAGGAAAATTAAGAAACTTGAGACTTTTTTCGGCTTATTTTCTAAAATTGCGACTTTTTCGACTTTTCTTCTGAACATTGCAACAAAATACAATTTTTAGTAAAAAAGTGCAACTTATTTTGATTTTTATTATGAGAAAAATAACTATAAATATAAACAAATTTTTCAAAAATTGTTTTTGAATCATTTTTAAGTTCTAACATAATAATTATAAAATATTTTTCAAATATATCTGTAATAAAAATCTTTTTTGAGTAGTTGAAATTTTGTAAAATTTAATTGAAAATAATTCATATATTTCAAGTATTTATTTACAATTTTTGAAAATAATTGAAATATTAAAAATTTTGATGAAAAATCTTTATAGGTAAATTAAAAAATGAGAATTAATGAAAATTAATTTCTAATTGTTTAAAAGTTTTTTTTTTAGTTTTATTAAACATATTTCAAAAAATGTAAATACCTATACAAGAATATTAACATTTTGGAATTAAAAAAATTTTTAAAAGTGAATAAAAAAATAATTTCTTTGAATGTGGAAAATTTGAAATTATCGCGAAATAATTTTTGCAGGGTGGCCACATGTTAGAAAAGTCAGGGAAATGTCAGGAAATGGGAAATTATTAAAATAGGAAATTAATATTTTATGTTTTAATTTATTTAACATTTTGGAGAAACCAATCATGTTAAAAATTTTTAATTAAATTTCATAAAAAATTAATCAGTTTCTTTAAATTATACAAAATTTATTTCAAAAAATTCAATTATTTTCGAAACATTACATTAAAATATTTTCAAAAACTAATTATTTAGAATTGTTTTATAATAATTGTTTAAGATTCAATTATCTTCAAACAATGTAAATAAAAATTTATAAAACTTTATTTTTTGGACTTATTAAATTTTCTGATAAATCATGGGTCCTGTTTTTATAATTTAAATTCTTAAAAAATTTTGATCATTTTTATTTATATTTATCAAAAATTTAATTATTTTTAAAACATTTTACCAAATTTTAGTTGTTTAGACATTTTTTAAAATTGAAAAACTACAATCTTTCAAAAATTATTTAAAAATAACTTACAACTATGGAGAGTTACAATTATTACAAAAATTTGAGTATTTTCAATTGTAATAAAATTCTTTTTACAAAAGTTTAATTATGGTCGAAATTTAAGGAAATATACCAGTCAAAATAACTACCTTTATAAATAACGAAATTCTTCTCTAAAATTCAATTATTTTCAAAGCATTTCCGCATTTCTTTTTCAGTATCTACTATTTTAATAAATTTCCTAAAAGAATTATTGCATTATTTAAAAAAAATTAATAAAATTGAACTCAAAAATTTACTTATTTTCATAAATAAAATAAAAATTGCAGAGGAATTTAATTAATAAAATTTTTTAATAAATTTTATCGCAATAATTCAATTAATTTCATAAATAATACATTTTTCATGAATTCTATTATTTTTATAAATAATAAATTTTTTTTAGGAATTCAATTACTTTTTATACATTGTAAAACTCATCGCAAAATTTTAATAATTTTGATTACAGTTTTAATGAATTTCTTGGAAAAATGTAATTATTCTTAAAAATTTGATTAAAATTCGTCAAAAGAATTCAATTATTTCCCGTGCAGAAATTTCCACCCTTGCTCCCGATTTCCGACCTGGCCCCGGTCGGATTTTCTAGTCTGGCCCAGGGGCAGTAAATTTTAATGGCCCCGGTCGTGGCCAGGCCGGGTTGCCCCAAGAAAAAGAGAAGTAAAAATAAACTTTGTTTATTATCAACACTACTAAATTAATTACTAAACGCATTTAAATTTTTGACATTTTAAACATTGTAAAAAGGTTATTTGCAAAAAATTGAATCCATTCCCAGCGGGCACAAAGACAGAAAACGTTCTTTGAACGTCTGTAGAACGTTTAATGTCTGCCAATTTACGTTCTAAGAATGTCCGAGCGTTCCGAAACATTTTTGGAACGTTCAGACGTTCTTAGAACGTAAAATGGCAGACATTAAACGTTCTACAGACGTTTAAAGAACGTTTTATGTTTTTGTGACCACTGGGTTGTTATTATTGTTAAATAAATTATTCAAAACATTCCAATTTTTAATATATTTTAAACAATTAAAATAATAATAATGAAATCCTCCTATTGACAAAAACGGTTGTCAGATTGGAGGTTATGTCATCCAAATAATTTTTTGTTGAAGAAAAATAATAATTTTTATTCAAAATATGGACAATTCCACGTGAGATTTAAGTCGACCTTTTAAAATCGATCAAAAATATTTTTTTTCTATTTTGTATAAAAAAAACAGATACGTATTTTTTTATTTTTGTTTAATTGTCCAAATTTTCGAGTTATGAATTTTGGAAGTTATTGACTTTTATAATTGTATACCTATATTCAGTAGCTTATAAGTCCGAAAATATTGAGTTGAGGAAAAAGTTATCACAGAATGAAAGTTTTAGTTTTCTTTCGACTTTTAAGAAATGTAAACAAAAAAAATTTTTTTCAATTTTTTATTTAAAAAAATTTCCTATGAATAAATTAATTTTTTTTAACCTTGGGTCAGATTTTTTTAGTTATACCTTATAATAAAGACTCTAAGAGTTTTCAAAAAGACCCCAAATGGGCCTGACGTGTTAAATGAGTTTTAAAACACTTTCAAAAATCCCACTGTGATGCTTGCAAGGGATTTTAGAAAATGTTTTAAAACTTATTTAACACATCAGGCCCATTTCGGGACTTTTTGGAAAATTTTCTCTATATTATAAGGTATAAATAAATTTAAAAAAAAACAAAAAATCTGTCTCAAAATTAAATAAAAATTTTTTTATTTACGTTTCTTAAAAGTCGAAAGAAAAGTAAAACTTTCATTTTTTGACAACTTTTTCCTAAACTTAATATTTTCGGACTTATAAGCTACTACTGAATGTAGGTCTGCAATTAAAAGTAAAAAATTTCGAAAATTCATGACTGGAAAATATTTACAATTAAACAAAAATGAAAAATACGTATCTGTTTTTTTTTTCAAAAATTTTACCAAGATCCACTCTAAATTATTAGGCGGATGACTACTGTTAGGTGGCCGACTATATGGTTTACCCTATACCACAAAAATTTCAATAGCAGTCAAAGCGGGAAAAATTCTATGGCCCCGGTTGGGTCCCCAGCAGGGAACCAGATCTGGCCCGTGGCATGGCCCCGGTCGGTTTTATTGTTTCATCCAGGCCGGGGGCAGGTCAGATTTCCCGAAGTGGCCCCGGTCTTGCCCGGTCTGGCCCTGGCCAGGGCCAGGTCAAAATTTCTGCACGGGTTAAATTGATACAATTCTTTACAAGAATTAAATCTTAAAAATCATTCAAATATTTAATAAATTATTGTATGAGGTATTTAAATAAATACCTCATATACAATTTTATACAAATTCCTCACAAAATGTAATGTTTCTTAAAAATTTTATTAAAATTCGTCAAATGAATGCAATTATTTAATAAAAATGTTGTTTCTAAAATTCATTACGAGTATTCAATTTTAAGAAACATTCAATTCTTCAGTAAATTATTTACTATTATATTGAAATAATTGAATAACTTATTTTGAAAAAGTATTAAATTAAAATATTTGAAAACTTGAATTTTCTGTACTTTTAACTGTCATTTTAAAAGAATTATTTTTTTCGAAAAAGTTTAATTTAATTTTTTAAAAATAATTTGAAGTTACATGTGTGGAATGAAAGAATGAAATATGAAGATTATTATAGTTAATAATTCTATAAATTGAACCTTGAGTGTTTATATGTGGGCGAATTATATAAAATATTGTTTATTTATTTATAGGTGCGGTGTCTCGTGGAGTGAAGATCATGTTTCTCTGGATTGTAGCGAATGTGGTGGCTACTCACTTCAAAGACCGTGTCCACTGTGTGATGGACATTGCCATTCGACGTGGAAACGTGACCTTACTATGGTAAGGGTCGACATTATCAATTCTCTGACCTTTATAAACCGATCGAATAGTTTGGCACGCGAAATAATTTCAGTCTGCATATAAGCTGCATATAAGAAAGCTAAATTAAATAATTATTTTCCTGTCATTTTTTTTACAGTCTCACGCAAGTGGGAAAGCAAGGTGGATTGGAGAATGTGGACTGAGCTGTGGTCCATCTCTAGACGAATCTCTTGTTCCTGCTTTGGAAAAACTTCGAGCAACATCGTGAACACGTATTCAAAACGACATCACAACTGTGCACAAGACTTAACCATCACCAGCCATTTAGAGTATCATTCATCAAAAGAAAGAAAAAATCCACCATCGAATGAATTCGAGACGACTGAATGAAGATTCTTGAAAAGTGTGTGTGTGTGTGAGAGAGAGAGAGAGAGAGAGAGAAAGAGAGAGAGAGAGGGAAAGAGAAATATTTTGAACGAATGACAAGAAAGAACATGCTTTCTTTAGCCCTAAGCAAAATCATTTCTGAAACAAAAAATAAGACCATCGAAAACAAGGCCAAAAGAGCTATGCGAGTTCCTTTTTCACTTTCATCAACTCCCTTGTAAATTATCATTAAAAAAAATACAAAGCTTCCTCTCGAGGAGGCAAAATTGAATAATATAAATTTCTATACGCAAAAAAATATGGATGTCTAAAAATCGGAGTAAAAATATCAAACTATGGCTTTTTAACTAAATGTCTATAATATTAACTGAATTAATTGAATTAAATGAATATTAATTTAATTAATTGAATGTAAGAAATTAAAAACTGAAGTTCAATGTTAAAATAAATTTTAGGAACCCACATCATAGCCGTAAAAGAAGCTTATCGCCTACTATGTCAAATTTCATCCTCCTTATTAAATAATCTAAACGTGAGAGTAAAAATAATACAGAAATCAATTAAATTATAAACCGCTCGAAAGGTCGTAAAATTTAGAATTAAAAATTTGTGGTGATAAGTGACTCTTGATTTGAAATTCAAAAAAAACTTTTTAGACATTCTATTCTTGAGTGCGAATAAGAAATAAAAAATGGAAAGAACGTTAAGACTGCCTTTAAATTGTTTTTGTTCGGCTGTTGCTTCTCATTGAGCATTCTCTTTAGTAAAAAAAAAAAAAAAAAATTACTCAAGTAACTCTGGTTTTGAGAAAAAAATTAGCCAAGTGAAAAAATGAAGAATATTTAGGTCAACCAGGGTCTACTTACAAAAAAATTAGTCTCGTTACGTTTTGAATTTTTCTATAAAACAAAGACAGAATTTCCTTTCGATTTTTTTGTTGTTGAAATTTTCGAAATGTTCAAAAATAATGATACGTTTCTAATTTAATAAAATTAGTTAAGATAAATAAATAAATTACGCTAATTTGTACATAAATTAGTGTAAATACTCGTGATGTATTAAAAAAAGAAACAGCGGACAATGAAAAGCAGGTCGTATCCAATTTGTTATAACAAAGAAAATACGCTCAACTAATTCTCTAATTTTGGTAAAAAAAAACTATTCAAGACTTGAAAGAAACAAATGAAATGATTCATATTTTTTCCTACAGAAAAAGAATAATTGAAATATATTTTATACGAAACTGCGATTGAAACAAAAGAAGTGTAAAAAAATTGTTCAGGATACGTCTTGTATGTCCGGTTATGAAAAAAATTAATATTGAAAAAGAATAGATAAACTGTCTTTAGCAACGATTAATTGAAATAAATTTTAGCTCATTGGAAAATGAAAATATATGTAGTATAAAAGCATTTATGACTGTGGCAAAATAATGACTGTTATGAATATTATCATTATTATATATCATTTTGCTATCATTGTAATTCATCCCCATTTTTTTTAAGTTAATATTATCGAAAGAAAATGCATTAGAAAATTTTCAAAAGTATTACATTATAATAGTAATGCATTGGAAAATCTCAATATTATATATGTAATTTTTATTTAAAGTTCAAAATTATTATTTATGTTCTTAATGTTAAAAGATATGGGCTTAATAAACGATATACTTATCAAATAGCGACAGAATTTTGATTGTTTCTTCATTTTCTCACCACTTTTTTTAGTCGTAGTATATAAAAAAAATGTTCCAATTTAAATTAGGGTAAGAATTCCTGAAGTGGCCCCCTATTTTTCATTAGGTCAATGGATTCTTTTCATTCTTATATTTTTCGATAGCCTATGATGGTATAATAAAAACTTGTAAATAGTTTTCCGAAATTCGAATATTTGTCAAAGTTATTCAAAGTCAAAGTTTTTTGTAGCGTTTTAGTAAATAGTTAATTACTCGCGATCGGATGAACCGATTTTTATAATTATTATTTCGAGAACGAAGAAAAACACCTTCGTCAAATTTCAATAGAAGATAAATTATGTTCTTAAAAAAATATTTGCAAAACCACAAATTTTTTAGAGGTCCGACAAAAAAGTTGTAAGTGAAACAAAAAGTGTAATTTTTTTGGAGAAAAAAATTTTAAAAATCAATTTTCGTCCACAAATAATAAAATTTTTAGTTTATTTTGGTTGTTAGAACATGCAGAATGGAAATGTTTATATTTGTGGTAAGTACCAACACCTAATATTTAATAGTTTGTGAATAATAACGTCTTTTAAAAAGTTGAAAATTTTAAGGTTACGAAATCACATCGTGAACCACCTACTTTTGATAATTAATATTATTTAACGAAATAAAATTTGTACCATTATATTATGGTTAATGAACTCAGCAAGTCATCGAGTTTTAAATATATGAAAATTAGATTTTTTTAAAATATGATAGCAACGACTCTCAGACGAAAATCAGTGGACTGACCCATATGTATGATTTTTAATTTGCAATTTTTTTTGTTAAAGTTGGTGAGTTTAATTAATTATTCAAAATGAACACTTTCTTTTAATTTATTAATTGCTGATTTATAAGAAGGACAAATAAACTGTCCGATTACGTTTTTAAATTTATAATTAAAAGTATTAAGCACTTTAAATACATCTTTATGAACTTTAACATATTTTTTTTTCTTTAGTGGATTACAGCAAACATTGACTTTAGACATGTTTGCACTTTTTAATTAAAATCGTTTTCGAGAAATAATAATTAATTAAACTCAACAACTTTAACAAAAAAAATGCAGATTAACAATCAAACATATGAGGCATTCCATTTCAAAACGACCCCTTTATAAACAATTGCTATTGTAAGGCAATTTTTAAATAATTATTTCTTCTATGTATTGAATTCAAACTTTATTTACTATTAGTGTTTTCAAAAGAAAAATTTCTCAACTTTACAATAGTATAAATTTCTTATTAAAAAATAATATTCTTTATCAAAAAAATTAAGTTTGAAAGATAACCTTTTAAATATCTCAAAACATGTTATATCCGATTTTCTTGAAAGTTATGTCAAAATAAAGCTTAAATATTCTAGTTTTATTTCCTGCCAACATTATAATGGACAATTCAGGGGAATTTAAGAAATTAATTATATTGTACAAAGATATCAGAGGTTAAACTGTGCAAAACTTAAAAAAAACAAATTCCGCTCAGTCAATACATTATAACCTTTGAAATTCATATAGAAATAAATTAATTTTATAAAATCCCCTGATTTGTCCATTATAATGATGGCAGAAAGTGAAACTAGAATATTTAAGCTTTATTTTGACATAACTTTCAAGAAAATCGGATATAACGTGTTTTGAGATATTTAAAAGGTTATCTTTCAAACTTAATTTTTTTCATAAATAATATTATTTTTTAAGAAGAATTTTATACTATTGTAAAGTTAAGAAATTTTTCTTTTGAAAATACTAATAGTAAATATATTTTGAATCCAATACATAGAAGAAATAATTATTTGAAAATTGCCTTACAATAGCAATTGTTTATAAAGGGGGTCGTTTTGAAATGGAATGCCTCATATATATACGTAAAACATGAAATAGACACGAATTCATTTGTTTTGTAATAAATCTCTTTTCCTTTCAAAAACTTTTTGTAACAAAAAATATTATATTTCATTAGGTTATTAAGAATCCCACTTTTTTATTGTTCAAATAAAATCTTAAAAATATCATCTACTTGATTATTGAAAAAAAAATTCAAAAAAGATGGAAAACTTATTTTTTTAACCTAAAAAATTAAAAAGTTAATTTATTTGAACAATTTATATTTTTTAATTAAATTTTTGAACGTTTATCGAAAGTACAATTTCTCAGGTAGACTCTCCACCAATTTTTATTATAATCGGTTTATCTGATCGCGAGTAATTAGCTATTTACTAAAACGCTACAAAAAACTTTGTCCTTGAATAACTTTGCCAAATATTCGAATTTCGGAAACCTATTTACAGGTTTTTATTATACCATCATAGGCTATCGAAAAATATAAGAATGAAAAGAATCCATCGACCCAATAAAAAATTGGGGGCCACTTCAGGAATTCTTACCCATTATTATTTTTTTTTAATTTTTTATTCTAAAATTGAATTTATTTGCAAAACACAATTTTTAATTATCAATTTCTAAATTAAATTAGACTTTAAATTTGTTGTCAGTATGTTATCATTAATAAATGTTTAATAAGTAGTGGTAACAGGGAAGAAATTATTATGTATAACATAAATTTTATTAAATACAAAACGACTCACCGGTCCACGCCATCGACATTTTCCCTGAAGATTTGAATTATTTTGAATAATAAATCACTATGTAAAAACTCCCAAATACATATACATACTTTCAATCCTTTAGATCGAATTCACTTATCCCCACAATTTCCAAAAGTGAATTACAATATTTCACTTTTTTTGCAACCATTTTCAAGAACAGCATCTAAAAAAAGTAAAAACTATTTTAAAAAAATTTATTTTTCTATAATAAACAATTTTATAAATAATAAATTTGTAATAATAGTAATTGTCTAATAATTTAAAACAAGCGAAAAAACTTCCTGCGACAGAAACATATTTTATGTATTCAAATTAAAATGTCTTGTCTATGTACGAATTGCTTAACCAGTCAGCTAGTAGTCAAACTAAATTTCGAGGTTAAGCAAAGTACAACACAATGGTTTGATATATTTACGTTGTGGTATACCTTCCACCAACAATCACACAGTGATGATAAAAAATAGCACGAGATCAAAATTTTTTAAGGACTGATCGTTCTGATCAGAACTTATTTGATCTGTGACTATAGCTATGTCATAGTTACTCTGAGTGTGATTATTTTTTACATTATTTTCAAAGCAGCCAAAATACTTATTACAAATTTATTATTTCTATAATTTTCATTTGTATTTAATATTTTATTACTTATTATTGACATTTTATTGTGTATTATATATTTGAAAAAATGAAATATAGCTAAAATAAAAAAATTGTTTTATTTTTAATTTTTTTTCCCTTTATTTAATTATTTAAAAGGAAAAAATATTTTCAAAGACTAAAGAAGAAGAATTATAACAAGATTTGTCTGATTTGTAAATTCTATAAATCGAAAAAAAATTGGAAAATGAAAATAAATATGAAAATTTGCTCTTTGTTATGAATACGGGTAAAAAATGTACAAATAATATTATTACTATACCCTTATTCCTTGTGGAAGATGCATCAGATGACCTGCTTCTGTTTTTTTTTATTTCAAAATTTATCAAACTGGTTGATGTTGTACAAACAATAATAAAGTAGAAACATATCCTAAGAAAAACATTAGACTATTGTTAACATTGTTAGTAATAAAACAAAAACAGATCCCATTTCTCCGAAAAGTGAGAATAGTAGATTCTCATAAACAATAATCGTCCCCGCGGTATTTCCATGTTATATTTTTCCAATGATACACTTATTATCCTTTGACAACTATTATTTCCATAATCAATTATTACTGATTCGTGTAAAATTGACTTTTATCACTAAAATTATCACTATTGTCGTGCGATAACAATGTCGTTTTTCGTTAGGTTAAGGCGGGGCGAGATGGGCATAAGGGGTCGAACGAGTCACGAGATTTTCTTATAAAATATTATAATTATTTTTACTGTCAAAAAATTTAAATACGAGTGAGAAATCAATATCAACAACATTTTTTTAAGTGCTATGGGGCAAAATGAGTCACAAAATTTGGGGCGGAATGGGTCGAGGGATTAAACAGCTGTTCCCGCTGTTATCTATATTTTGAGGTTATGTACATATAAACGATAAACATGTATGAGTTGAGCACGTTTTAAGCGTTTTAAGATAAAGGAGATAAAGAGGGATTATTTACCAAACGTTTTTTTCTCATAGGTCATTCTCATGACCCGTAACGCCCCAGCAAGCGACTCATCTTGCCCCAAACTTGGGGCACAATGGGTCTAAAACTACATTTTTTTTTCTTTCATTTTTATTTATATTTAATTAATTTTATTGTCTCAAATTCTTGTAATATTATAAATATAAATAGTTTTCGATCTTAAACTATAATAGATACTTTTGAGCATTAACACAAGAAAAATATTCGTATAAGTACATCTCGCCCCGCCTTACTCTACACAAAATTTCGCAAAAATTTATCGGGCAGAAGTGGGAGGGTGGAAGAAAGGCTTTGATTAGCTGCTAGGTGAATTTTCATTTTGGTATATTTAAATTTATCAATTTTGTTATAAAACGACTTTTAATTATTTAATTGCAGTATACTTACCTATTCCTTAAGGTGTTATACCAAAAATAACTCATTTTATCCTTAATTAAGCAATATAATATTGAATATGTCATTGATTTTAATTGAAAAAAATACAAGTTTAAATGGCGCCAGAAAATGATATGATATCACATTTCTTATTGGCTCTCTGCAGTAAAGTGCTCTTTTTAAGCGAATCAAAACGCACCTTTTATTGAAAAATATTTTTCTATAATTGTTGCTCTTTTATCTATTATAATTATTAATTGTTGTAATCTCATTCTACTTTCCTAATGGTTTTTCAGAAAAAAAAATTTGTATTTCTTACTGAATTGTTATTAATATTAATATTTAGTGTTAAATGATTCGGTCACAGTTATTTTAAATTCAAACAGTATGAAATTACTTATGATTATTAAATTAAATAGTGAATTGATTTTTTAAAGTAAAATTTAACAAATCAAGAGGAAGCGGAAAGGAAATTCTCTACACATTAATATTATTGAGGTAATTATTAATACATTTACCCTTTCATACTATGATATTATTTGAAAAGTTTGATTATTTATCTAAATTGTTATTGATATCGAGTTAACATAACTTCTAAAATTTAGTTGCAAACAATAAAATGATAAAATTTATAAAAACCTAATCCTTGAATGTAAATTAATTGTTAAATACTAATTGGCCATTGTTTTTTCAGTCCCTATGTGAAAACTTTGACGTGAAAGTCAAGAATTCCAAATTTGTAAGTTCTTTTAATTTACTAATTTTTTCCGTATATAAGTGAAAAAAATTAATTAAAATACAAAAAAAACATAAAATTTTCATGAATAAATATTTATTCGCACATTATTGGCCTACATTATTCGGAATATACACGTTCAATTAACAGTCAGTAAAAGGTGTAAAAACATAGCAAATACTTAATGTCCAATACATTCCGAGTTAATTTACATGTAGTCACTGGAGTTCTGGACTTAAGCTTACAACGATGTTAAACACACACGCTGCTCCCAAGCTCATACAAAAAATTTGTTTTTTTTCCGATTTTATAAAAAAAATCGTTCGTATCGTAGTTTCTTTTTTTTATATTTCAGTCACGCCAATATAATTACATTTTTATTTTAGGCGGACAAAAATTAATTAAATAAACCAGTATAATTAAAACTGTACTTTCATAAACTAAAAGCGCGTTAAAAATTAAAAACCTAGCAATTATTTTTTTTTCAAATTTGTTTGCCTGGGCAGCGAATTTTTTATTAATTGGGAATCTGAGTCTTTTTCAACACTGGATTATGTCAATGTCTTCAGAAGAAACAAATAAACTTCATGATTCTGATGAATTTAAAAACCAAGTAAAAAAAAATAATTTTCCATTCAAAAGTAAATCCTCTAAACTGAGTCTTTCTTTTTTTAAATTTAAATTGACATATTATGCAAAATCACAAATCAGATTCACGTGTATATTTGTAAAGTTTCAAATTTCTACGTGTGTACAAACATTTCTGAACTACATTGGTATAATTTCTCGGCTTTTTTTTGGAACACGACGCGGATGTGCGAAATGTTTTTTTTCGTGTGTACATATAGCTACAGAATTGTTCCTATCCCAGATGAAGAAATACAAGATTTACAATCCACTCGGAAGCATCGACTTAGATACTACGATCAAGATATTTTAAATTTACACAAAAGTCGATGAAATAAAAAAAAAATTATAAAAACATGCAAATTTTTTTTTCTAAACAATTTCAAATTGTGACTACTGTTTTGATAATTAAAAAAAAGTTTAAGGAACATTTTTCAGTCTTTTTTCTTAAAGAAAAAAAAGATTGAACAATTTTTTTTGAATTGAGTAAACAAATTTTTAAACCTTGTGTAAAATGATCGAGATTTATTATTTTTTTAGAGTGATTAAGTCGACGCTTTCGACGTTACATTTCCAAATGAGAATGTTCCGTCCCGCGAGAACAGCATTATTATAAAAAAATAACATAAATTAAAGACTTGACACACGTAAATTAATAAAATGTGTGTGTACGTTTACAAAAACAATTGGCCTTAATGTGACAGCGATTTTGATATTTTTATCTCTCTATTTTATTTGTTATTTAAAAACCAAACGATAGGGACTAATTTTTATAACGCGACGATTAATTCAAATTTATTCTTTCAATTTTAATTTATAAGCAATATTGTGTAAAAAAAAAGAACCGAAAAGAACGTTAATCCAATGGTGTTTTTTTTCCCTTGAAAAAAATGTTGGGCCAGGAGTTAGAAGGGTGATTTTAATTAAAATATTTCGGTTTTGTGATCCGGTCTTTATTTCCAAAAAATACCTTCCTGGACCGTCTTTAAAAATGCCTGTAAATACAAAATAAGAGACTTTAAAATTGTTTTCCAAATTCGATTAAATTTATCATCACTTAAAGAAAAAAAAAGGTTTTGAATAATAAATAAGAGAGATACAAATATCATTGAATTTTTTTTTCACGTGTTTAATCGAGTCAGAGTTTTTGTGGAAATGGAAGAGCGGATATATTAATAGAAAAAAAAGAAATAACTTAATAAAATTTGCAAAAATTTATAATAACCTACAATTGGAGTATATTCTCCTTCGACATCGTTTATGATTGAAATATCCTCTCCAATATCCAACTAAACCTCTGCTTAGACAAACGTGTCGCAATCTTGGTAATAAAAGTATCGAAAAAAAATAATCGAGCGTCGATCGCGAATTGAAGTATACAATGAGCGCATCTTCCGCTGTCATGGATCGAATCCAAAACGGAAGTACGGGGCTTTTTAGAATTCGAAAAATAAAGAAATTCGTCAAAATGAAAAAAAAGGGTTGCGAGAGGAGGGTAAAATTACACTCCCCATCGTGACCCATATTAGAAACGCTGCAAAAGGCAGCCGCGAAGGGCCGCGCTTTTCAAACGTTTTTATAACGCCGTCGGGATTGTAGCCAGTGTTAAAGAATTATTATTAATAAGAATTAATATTAATAACTATATAATATGAATGTTGTATTTTTTTTTGTTTAAAGATATTTTATCGATGGTATTAATTAGCAGTGTTCGTCGTTTGTTGTTAGAACAACAAGGCAAATCACTGTTTCGTTATTTCCTATTATAAGAAACGAAAGTGAGAATCCGTGAAATTTTCTCAGATCGCGTTACACGAGCGATATGAATCACCGATTCACTCTCTATATACTCACACACCATGAGAGATCAGCTGAGAGCTTCTTTTTTTAGTCACTTACTGTTTTAATATTCTTTTTTTTGTAATACAAATGGCCTTAAATTGTCGACGGTCGATTTAGATCAAGTCGGCGACATTCATTGGCATTTCCTCGATGCGCGTATTGTAGAAATGTTCGATGTCTTTTAACGTTCTCTTGTCATCTGCCGTGACAAAATTGATGGCCACACCTTTACGGCCAAAACGACCGCCACGTCCAATTCTAAAATCAATTTATCGAATTTAGTTCTATTCTTCCAGACAATTGAATATTTTTTTCAGTTATTTTTTCGAATCAACTTACCGATGAATGTAGTTTTCTCGATTTGAAGGAAGATCATAATTGATGACCAATGATACTTGTTGCACGTCAATACCACGAGCCAAAAGATCAGTGGTAATTAAAACTCGCGATGAGCCTGTTCTGAATTGTCTCATAATCACATCACGTTCACGTTGCTCCATATCGCCGTGCATTGCAGACACGGTGAAATCACGATTGTGCATATTTTCGGTAAGCCAGTCGACCTTGCGACGCGTATTGCAGAAGATTACGGCCTGCGTAATGCTCAATGTATCGTACAAGTCGCACAACGTCTCCAATTTCCAATCTTCACGTTCAACGTAAACGAAAAATTGCTTGATACCCTCAAGTGTCAATTCTTCCTTCTTCACAAGAATACTAATTGGACGTCTCATAAAGCATTTCGACACTTCCAATACATCCTGTGGCATTGTAGCAGATAACAAAATAACCTGTGACAAATAATTAGTCCCTTAAATTATCCGTACACTTTAATTTATTTATTTATTCAAATTTTCCCTCGTAAAAAGAATTTATATATAAATTTAATTAATCTTTTTTTGTACCTGCACTTCAGATGGCAATAATTTAAACACTTCATGAATTTGTTCCTTAAATCCACGTGACAACATTTCGTCAGCTTCATCGAGAACGAATAGCTTAATTTTATTAGCGCGCAAAGCCCGTCTGTTAATCATGTCGGAAACCCTTCCGGGTGTTCCCACAACAACGTGGACACCAAGTTCCAATTTGCGAATGTCTTCGCGAACGTTCGTTCCTCCGATACATGCATGGCATTGGACATGCATAAAGTCACCTAGGGCAATCACCACTTTCTGAATCTAAATTTAAAAATAGAAACAATTACAATCAATACAATAGACAGTTTGAATTTAAATTTTTCTCTACATCAGGCTTCGAACTCGATAATTAATTTCAAAAAAGAGTAGCTTTAAAACAAGAAAAAAAATTATCAAAAAATGAAATTTCATTTTTTTTTTACAAAGAACCACGTTTAATAAATATTTAAATATTTATTCTTCCACAGGAATTAGGATATTTTAAATGATTTTAATATAAAACCTTTTTGAAATTGAACTTTTTCTAAAAATTATAACTGCAATTATTCTTCAAATAGTCAAAAAAGTTATTCTTATGTCATAATTTCATTTTTTTAAAGGTGTCAAATTTAATTTTAAATTCCGATTGATAGAAGGTTAAGGAATTTAATTTTCTACATTTTGAATATGTTAAAGTTATATTTAAATAAAAATAATTTTTTGTCAATAATAAATTATTTAAGTAAAATAACCTAAAATTTAACAAATGTTTCTCATTGACAGAAAATTGTCATTTTTATTTAAATGCAACTTTTAATCGTTTTAAATATTCAAAATTAAATTCTTCGCATTTCCACCAAGACGAATTCAAAATTTTATTTGTGTTTTTCTTTTAAATTAGGAAATTATGACAATAGACTAACTTTTGATTTGACTGTCCGTCAAATTCCTCCTTAAACCTTCAATCTTTTTACTTCAAAATAAACATTTATATTTATTAATAAATATTTATTACATTTTTACAATTAAAATTTTTAAAGATTTAAATTTATAAGTCTCTTGAAATCAAATAATTCTTAGAATTCATAATGTAATTAATTATTTTCAAAAATAATTCATTTCTAAATAAATTCTTTTTGAAAATATTATGAAATTGAATTCTTATGAGAAATTGTTTATTAAAATATTGAAAATAATTGAATTTTGAACATTTTTTTTTAAATAATTGAATCATTTTAAAATTTTTTGTAAAATTTGCTAAAAGTTTTCTTATTATCAGCGAATTTCAAGAAGTGTAAATTTTCAAAATGAAAAATGAAATCAATGTAAATTCAAGTATCTAAATAGTGTCAAATCGTAATAAAAGTAGTAAATAGCAGTAGGTTTTAGTAGATGAGTACGAAGGCTGCAAAAGTTGATAAAATTCTAAAAATAGAAACTAATAAAGTAAAAGTAAATTTCAACTTATAAACGTAAATATGAAATAATTATTTAAAACGAATGAAATGGAATTAATGAGATTTTTAATTAAAAGGAAGAATTGAAATGATTACCTGCTGAGCAAGCTCACGAGTTGGAGCAAGAATCAAGGCTTGACACTCAGTAACACTGGTATCGATTTGTTGCAGAATTGAAATGGAAAAAGTAGCAGTCTTGCCAGTTCCTGAAATTCAAAAATAGTTTCCAATTTAATTAAAATTCGAATAAATTTGTTTGTTTCTTTCTTTCTTTTAAAAAAAAATTCCTAATGAAAATTTACCTGATTGAGCTTGAGCAATTACATCGTGCCCCTTGACACAGGGCAAAATGGCTCGCTGTTGAATTGCCGAAGGCTTCTCAAAACCATAAGCATAAATACCACGAAGGAGTTCTTCCTTCAAGCTCATATCATCGAAATTATCGACAATCTAAACAAAAAAGAGCAACTAATTTTAAAAAATATTTTAACAATAAATTTAATACGAAAATAAAAAAAAAATTATTTTACTCGAAATGTAGAAAATTGAACCTAAAATAAAGGTGGGAGTAACTTATTTGATTATTTAATTTATTAAATAATAATTAATGATTAATGGAAATAAATATTGTTCTCTCAATTGTTTGATAATATTTTATTTGTCGACATAAACATTTTTGAATAAATCGAACAAGTAGAATATAATTTTCTTTTTTTCTATTGATAATTGAAGATTCAAAAAATTAAAAATTTATTCAGACAACATTTCAAAAGAGGGAACGACAGTCTCTGATCTCTGAAAAGCAATTTAAATAATACTTTTTAAAAATTCAATAGAAAGAAAATTTATTTTTAATAACCTGAAAATGGGTTATTCATTTTATTTTAAAATAAAATATTAACAATCGAAGAATCAAAGAAATTCTCTAAAATATACAAAAGAGGTATGGGCGTTAATCCCCTGAAACAATAGTAAGTCTTCTAAGTCAGTTTATACAAAAGTGAACATGTATTCGAGCTATTTGGAAAAGTTTCGAAACTATGCTCAGGTAAATGGCAAGCAATTACCTGCCTGTCCTACAATTAAACTCAAAGTACTGTACTTGGAATTACAGTAATCCTTCGAGGAAACTGAACATCCGAACTAAATCACGATGGTACCTCAAAGATAAAGTCAAATTTTCCCTTTTATTCAAAAGCATTTTTCTCAAGATAATTTATTTTTCAACAAGCTTCAAATTTCAAACAACTTAACAATTTTAAGTATTTTTTTTACAATTCTCTATCAATTAATAATTAATAATAGCGACGGATTTTTTTTTATTTCAATTTGTAAATTTAAAATAATCTTTTTTTTCAATCTAAATAATCTAAAATGTTAAAAGTTTGCGAACAATTTAAAACAAATAATAGTAAATTAAATATAATCTAAATCAAGATTGTTTGACACTTGAATTTATCAGTAGACACAAGGAAAGATTATCAAGGAAAGATTCCTCTAAATTTAACACAAGTTTAAATATTCAAGGCTCAAGAAGAAAAACATTGTTTATAAAATTTATTAAAAAAAAAAATAATTGCAAAAACAACTTACGACATCCCAATTGGAATCGATGATTCCCTCCGGTTCCATTCCCGGAGGTCCATCGTACACCGGTTGTTCATTCGATTCACTCGGGCCATTATTGGAATCGACGCCCCATTGGTCTTCGTTTCTGCAACATTTATGAAAATCGATTACAAATTACGCCCCCAAAACGCTCCAGTTATGAACAGAATTGAAATAATGATTAAAAAATCCCGAAAATTAAATTTAGGAGAATTTGCGTCCAATTAAATGGAAATAAACTTAAAAATTATTAAAATTATTTATTAAATTAGTAAATAAATTAAATTAACTAAAATAAATAATCGTTTGCGTTACAATTAGAAATTATAAAAAGACTCATGTTTAGAAAAAGAATATTTTCGTATTTTGGAAATTAAATTAAAGCTTAATTTGAATAAAAAATGGAATATTTCCGACAGGAAGGAACGATTCGCTTTGATGCTATCTCGTGAAAAATCGTTACCTTCTGAAATTTTTATTCAAATAGAACTCAAAATGTTTCCAACACTTCCACCAGAGAAGTAAATAAAAATTTAATTTTATTCGAAAATAACGAAAATACAATTTCTTTCGAATGTTTATCTAATTCTTCCCCAAAGCGAAATTATTATTACACGCAAACGAAATTCTAATATTTACAAATTATCTGCTCTCTACAAAACCCAAACACTTAAAACCATAAGCAAAATTGAAAATTTATTTCAATAAAAAGTTGTAATTTCTATTTAAAATATAATAATAAAAGAAACGATTTGTTTAATTAAAAACATTAATTAAGAAAAAAGAACTCTTTTAAAAGAGGAAAATTTACAAATGACGAGTCAATTTTGACAAACTCAGTATTTGTGATGACGCACAAACAAAAACGACACTAAAAATTTTTTAAACCAAGAAGAATAAGGAAAAAAACGAAAAAAAAGAAGAGAAAAAGTTTTTGATTCACTAAAAATAATTTTCCGATTGGCACAAATGAAACGTATGACAAAGAACATTCTCCGTCTTTCAAGCACAAGATTATAAATTCCCAACACACTTGAAATCCTTCGAAAACGAGGAAAAACTCGCTAAGAGGAAAACCGTTGATTTACAGTTACTTTTTTTCGATAAAAAAAAACACTTTGAAACTTTTTTTTATTACCCCTTATCTTCTGATGTGGATGACATTGAGTTGGAGAAGACGAAAAAAAATATCCAACCAAATAAAGTTATAAATGTGTTAATGAGTGGTCGAGGTTCACTCGATTGACAGTGACTCACGAGAGAGCATGGCCGTGAGGGTGTTAAACACACGCCGTTTTCTCAAAATCCCTCAAAGTGGGGAAATAAAATTTTAGGGTGGGGAAAAATCACTCACAATGAAACACTAGGAAATTCCACGATACTTAAGAGGTCAAATAAATTCTCGTTAAAATGCAAACACAAAAATATTACGTAATTTCTTTGCAAAAAAAAGAAAAACGAAAAAAAGAGAAGCGAAACTCTTGTGAATTGCTCAAGGTAAAATGATTGGGGGCAGTGGAAAAACGGAGTAGAACTAGCACGTGTTACAAACGGAAAAGTCAAATAAAAACTAATTCCGTGATTGAAAAATTGAAACTTTCTTTAAAAATTAAAAATTAATGGTAAAAATGTTGAATGGAGAAAGTATTTCCATTGGAAAGGGTAATTCTTTTTTTTCAATTGGAAAAAAAATGTATAGATGTGACAAAAAGAGCGAGAGAGCACGCCATGTTGTCAGCAGAGAACCATGCAGTCGTCAGATGCCGAATGATTTTTCCTGAAAAATGTCATGCACCAGATGGAGTTGGAAAATTTTAATGGAACACACTGAACGATAAATGATTAAGCATACCTTGGGTGGATTGTTTTTGGTATTTTTTCAAAAGGAACACTTTTAAAAAATCGAACTTACCTACGTTCAGACGTATACGACATGTTCCACTCACAGTTGCACGGCGGAAAGGCTGATATCCTGGTGCGTCACGAGGAGAATTATGTAGTTGTCGTCAGATAGCGCTAAAATCGCACCTTCTGGCCGCCTTTAATTTCTTCGTTTAGTAAACAATTTTCTATTCTTCTTGATTTTAGAACAATTTTCAAATTTTATTTTTTAATATTCACTTTTGTTTTTATAAGAAATTTGACGATTTTCCCAAAATTTTGTGAGTTTTAGAAGAAATTTTTCACTTTCGATTGAGAGGAAGTTACGTCACTTGTATACCCAAGATTCAATGGGAAAGAAGCGGTAAAATTTGACGGAATTTTAGGAGAGGAAAAATATTTTACCAATTGACAATTATCCAATTACTTTACAAATTATTTTTTTCCACTTAAAATAAGGTTAGTTTTTACTATATATAATTCTTTGGGACTTCTTGGTAAAAAGATTTGAGGTTAACTTGCACTTTGTAATTTAATTTCTTAATATTAATTCTTATTAATAAATTTTCGGTTTTGCACTGAAAGAAATAATATTTCAGAATTTTGATTTTTTTTGGGAAAATATATTTTTTTTACCTTGATTGATTTGATTAAAAATAATTTTTTAAAAAATTCTTTAGTTTTTACTTTCAGTTACTAAAAATACTTTTTTTTAAGTAAACGATTAAAAGCAGCGAAAAACAATAATTTTTTGTTTATTAGAAAAGGTCCAGAAGGATAAAAGTTCTTTTATTCTTGCTTGTCATTTTTTCACTTCTCGTAAACAAATCTATTCTTTTGTTTCTGAGCTTTTTTAGTAATGTATTTTTGGAAAAATTTATTTTTCGAACAATTATTTATGAAAATATTTTAATATTCTTTTTAAGAATTTTATTAGTGTTTTCAAAAATAATTAAATTCTTACGAAGAATTTTTGTAAAACTCTTAAAAATAATTTTATTCTTTAAATAACTTTATTGAAATTTATAAAAATAATTTAATCTTTTCCAGAAACTTTTATTAAAATTAAATTGAAAATATTTTAATTTTTCTGAAGAAATTTATTATTTATAAAAAATAATTCAATTTTTGCCAAGAATTTTATTTAATTTTTTAAAAATAATCGAATTCTTGCAAAGAAGTTTATTCAATTTTTTAAAAATAAATAAATTCTTGAGGAGAATTTTATTATACAGAAAAAAATATTTATATTCTTGAGAAGAATTTTATTAAAATCATGAAAATTTTAGGAATTTAGAATAGAAAATTCCCATGAAGAAAATTATTATTTATTGTAAAAAAATAATTCAATTCTTGCGAAGAATTTTCAATTTTTTTATAATAATTATATGCTTGCAATGAATTTTATTTAACATTTTTCATAACTAATTGAATTCCTCTGAAAATTTCTATTATTTGTCAAAGTAGTTGAATTCATTGGAGGAATTTAATTCCAATTATATAGAAAATGAAAATTCCAAATCTGAAATTATTCAAAGATTTAAGTCGATTAAAACGATTATAAATTTTCTGGCAATTTTGTTCTGAGTGAAAAATTTGAAAAATACAAAATTAAATTACTTTATTTTGAAAATAAAAAATTCATTTACAAATTCTGATATATATTATTATTATTATTATATATAAATTCACAGCAACATTAAGGGGGCATTTTTATTTTTTTTAAACAAATGCACAACTGAGTATTAAAAATAATACTGCAACGGGAAAAATAATATAAACACCCATTCTTGGAACACATGTTGAAACTAATAGTGAAATATCGTCCATTTCGTGATCAATTCCATCTTTTGTAGGAACTTCGACAATAACACGTTCCGATGTTAAAATTGGTAGTGGAAATTCACATTCCGTTTTATTAATACACGCTAATGTTACATTTTCGTATTGTAATGTTGGTTTATAAATATCAAAAACAGCATGAATGTCGTTCGATACTTTATCGTTGTCACTGTAAAATATGTAATAATAATAACCAGGTTCAACGACATCGTGTGTAGATTGCATATGTTTGCCATTAATTAAATACGAAACATCGAGACAATTTTCCGATTCATTGAATTCTTGAGCTAGAAGAACTTGTCCACCGTAACATGTGAATAATCCATTTTCAAAACTTGAAATCGATGAATCGTCATCGATAATTTTTTTCCCCGCATTCCCACCGTGTCTTATGCCTTGATCCAATAATTTTGGTGGTTCAACTGGTTCTTGATGTCGTTTTTGTCTTGAATTTAAAAAATTTCTTTCATCATTATCCTCCTTGGCTGTGTCTGGTATTTCCTCGAGAAATTCGGCTTTTAATAAATTTATTCTCTTTTCATTTGTCATTGAACTTTCGTTATTATTTATTTGAGTTTGATTTTTCCTTTTATTGTAATTCAATAATTTCTTTGATATTCTTTTGGATGTTTTTGTACTGTTTTCATTGAGTATTCCATCGGGAATTAAATTTTTCTCTGTCGAATTCTTCTCATTATTCTCTAATTGAGTTTTCATTTCTTTCGAATGTATTTCCTGGGCATTTGATTCAAATGTTATTTTAACTTGTTGATCGGCTTCTGGTAGATAAATTCCAGTTGCTCGTGCTTTATTTTTATTGTGGTCTAATAATCCACATGTTTTTAGATTTCTCTCACCCTTGACGACAAGTATTGATGCTCCTTCAAATCTTTGGGAGAAAAAAATTTATCATTAAAGAAAGATTTCTTGTAAAACTGCGAGGAAATAATGTGGTAATAATATTTTGTTTACCTCGAGCAAACTGATAAGGCAACTGTAGCTCCTTTTAAGAGATAAAAGCCCCAATATTCCAGTGTATCATCAGGAAGTGTCATACTTTTTTTCAAACGTATATGCTTTCTGTAAGACGTTGTTTCCGGTCTTCGGGAAACTTGATATGAATTAAAAGTTTCGTTCATCTTTAATTTGTGTGCCTGGAATAAATTAATATTCATTTCTTTTCTGTTCTCTTTTTTCATTTTTCTATTTATTTTAAAACCTAAATCAATTAGAAATGAAATACACAAAATAATTACCGAGCAAAATATCGATGAAACTCCATCCTTTATTTCAATAATGTCCGATTCCGTTACGGCATATGTAACATCAGCGTAGACAACATGTCGTAAATATAATGGAAGAATTAGCAGCAAAGTTGGTAAAACAGTTGTTAGAATGCAAAAGATTATCACTCTCCTAATGCCATGCATTTTGTCTGTAAATAAAAAAATCGGTTATTTTAATTAAATTTCAAAAGAGAAGTTAAAAAAAATAAAAAAGTAGAAACTAAAAATAACTAAAGCAATCGTTTCTTACTTTTTTGTTATTTACTTCGGTTTTTTTTAAAACAATTGTTTATAAAAATTTTTAATTTACAAAAATCTATTTATATCGAAAAAATTGAAAGACATTTTTTTCGGAGTTCAATCTGTCAAAGATTTATCGAAAAGAAATTTTTTTGTTTCTTTGACCTAAATATTTTTCTAGATTTGTCAATTTCCCATTGAATAAAATATATCGACGGTATTTTCATATTATATTATAGTTTAATGGAAAATTCGTATAATTATTAATTTTTAAACACTTGAACTGTATGAACTTTTTCCACATTTCTGAAAATATTTAAAAATATACTTATTTATACTTAAAAAAAAATTCTTCACTATTGACAAATATAAAAATATTTTGATTTCGTTTCTACTTTTTCTCTCTAAAAACAGTATAGACTAGGTTATAAAAAGATAAAGTAGATAAATCCCTGAATTTCTCGAAATCTCATTGGATAAAATTCTATACGATATTTACTATTGACATGTCCCATTTTGAGATTTATCTTTGCTAGAATTGCCATTAGAAAAAAATTATTTATTCCAAGAATCCAAGATTATTACTTTTATGAATTCTTTAATTTTCCCCATTTTTACATTTATTGTCATAGAAAATGTTTTAATATAATAAAAAAAAGAAAAGGTTCGAAGTTCTCGTTTTAAACGCATGCGTTCCATTCACAAGATTAAAGCGCTTAGTTTTAAAAAATTGAAAAAAAAAAAATTCTTTTCAATTCATTTCAATTTACAAGTTGTTGACAATTTTCGTTTAAATCTTCAATATTTTATTCTCTTTTTTTTAAATTCGAGCAATTGAAAGATTGAAAAATTGAAAATAAATAAAATAGAGTGAATAATAGAATTAATTAAATAAAAAAGATAAAAATTAAATAATACAATAATAATAATAATAATAATAAATTTGTTATAAAAATAATTTCTTAATGACAGTAAATCAAATTCTAAATGCAATTTAGTGCATTATATGAATTAGATTAAGAGAATAATTCTTATCAATGACGTCAGGAGATAAAGTATAAACCTAATTTAAATCTTTCTTAAATTGTCTTTTGTTATTTGTGTTTTAATAGCATTACTTTTATTTTTGGACTAATTTTTAAATTAGTTTAGTAATAATAATTAATTAAAAAATTTTAATTTAAATACGGAATTTACTTCTTTTTTAAATTTCTTCCAGTGGAGATTTTTTTAGTATTTATATTAAATTGTGGAAAGTTTTTTCTAACCTGGATAATTCTATTTTTAGGACACTGTGATTGTTTCTTATGTACATAGATTATTTTTCGAATCACTTATATTTCGTAATTAAATATTATGCTTTAATTTTTAATATTATTTCTAAAAAGAGAACTTTTTTTCCAAAAAAATTCCTTTCTAAAGAGAGAAATTCTTTTTGAAAAAGAAAAATTATTTTTCAAACAGGAAAATTCCTTTCCAAAGGGAGAAATTCTTCTCGAAAAAAAAATTATTTTTGAAACAGAAAAATTAGTCTTATTTCTAAAATAAAATATATTTATTCATTTTAAACATTATTACTGTTTTTCTTTTTCGAAATTATTTAATTCTTGTATTGTGAGTTATTGCTTTTTTGTAAATATTTCGAAACAAATTTTGAAATTTCTTAATAAAAATACTTTCTTTAATTATTATTTTATTATTTAAGTAATTAATAAATTATCTATCCCTTTTTTCTCTTTTGAAATTATTTATACATTTCTTATGTGTTCTATTTTTAACATTGTTGTCTGATTGTAAATTTTTCTAAGCAAATTTTGAATTTTTTAAAAGAAAAATCCTTTTTTTTACTTTTTTAAAAAAATAAAAATAAATAAATAATGAAATACTTGAAATACTTACTATGCAGAGTATTCATAGAGTGATATTTGTAGGAGTGATAGTATCCTACATTGCTAACAATTTCCGTTTTTGTTGCATACATTTTTCTTTATTTATTTCTTCACAGCGACTCACATTAAAAACAATTTTCTTCCTGAACTACAATGAGCAGCATTTTAATTTATTAAGAAAATTATTGATCGCTGAACAATTATTTATTGCTGAACTATATTGATTCATAATTGTTTTGAACTTCGTATGATTCAGATGTATCTTATTATTCACATGAAATTTTTTTTTTAAACTGCGATTAGGCGCTTTTTTCTTTTCTGTTAATCAATTTCACAAATAGAACTCCTTTAGTTCTTATCACTATCGTAAAACTTATTTTTTATATTTATTATCACATATTGTTTCAATTATTTAAATTTGTTTCTGATATTAATGATTAGTGGAGTTTTCTTGAATGATAAGATTAAAATGATTTGATTTCATTGATGAAATTTGGTATGTTTAAAATAATTTCGATTTTGTGTTCAAATTTTTCTGTCATTCGATGGTAACTCGTGAACACGTTCTGTTTGAGGCTGTAGAAATCGTTTCATGAGTGTCGATATGACAATGGAAGAGTGTAAATACTTCTTTCTCAATCGTGTTATTAACCTTATCAGCACTCCATTCTATACTCGTTTAGAAAAATTTATCTCTTAATATTATGACTCTGAAAATAAAGTTATTTTTTCAATGATATTTCATTGGAAATTGAGAAAAAAAATGATTTCTCGTGTTTTAATTAAAATACAAGAATAAATTTACCTCAGCTGTGTTTTTTCGTGATTTTGTAATTGATTTAATAGTTCTTATCGGAAATTTATAAATGCATCAACTTTCTGCGATAACCACCTTTCCTGTTGATTTGTAATAACCACTATCGTCTACACTAAATTGTGACAAATGAATTATAGACAAATCAACTTTTCCAAAACTAGTCTCCTTATGGGTCTGAAAAATCAATGAATTTTGAAAATTTAAAATTATCAACAATTATTAATTATATTGTATTTTTCAAAAAGAAAATTAATTTTCGTTTTATTTTCCTTTTTTTCTAAATTAATTAAAATATAAAATTAATAGATTATTTCAAAATAGGAAATTTACCTCAATTATGTTCGTTGCATCAAAGGTTACGCATTTTGCTCTGCAACTTTTCTTTCTTTTTCTCTCCTTTAATTTCGCAAAGAGCGTGTTCATTACTGTCATGTGCAGTTTTACTTTTTCTGCTTTTTTCTTAATTAATCCTAAAAACATTTACTCTTGGTTTATTTATCACCAATTAGTGATAAATTTGCAAAATTTTAAAATGATAAAATTGGATATTTTCGTTATTATTTTCAATTACAGATTTTTTCTTTAAATTTGAAATAAATTATGACTCTTATGTTTGGGATTTCGTTTTAAAAATAAATATATTCAATTAGTATTAACTACTTTAATTATTTAAATTTACAAAAAAAAATACATATAGATTAAATTTTTGAAATAATTTCCAATAAATAAACAACATTCTTTTACCCTTATCTGCAAAATATTCCACGATATTGTCTGACAATTCCTGAAGAAGTCCTTGTTCGTCGACAATTCTCGCGTACAATATATTCACTTTAGTTGGATCATTATTCATGCATGTGACTCCTTTCGCTTCAATGGTAATTGGTCCATTTTTTTCAATAAAAGGCCTGAAAAATAATAAAACAGTTTTTAGAAAATTAAAACTATTTTATCGATTTTGAAAATATTTTATTACTAGAGAAATATTATAATCGTTACTAGTAATAATTGATTTTTTTCTTTATTCTTTTTTTTCTTTAAAAAAACCTACTGGATAATTTCAGTTTTACAGGAATTGAGAATTTCGACAGCATTGATTTTCTCGTCTTCATCAAATAACCACAAGACGTCAAGAGTGAGATGTAATCTTCCCTCCTTTTGAAATAGAATTTCTTTCACTCCTCTCGACTCCTTGCCACTGTTTGTCAAAACTTCTGTTTTGAAATTATTAAAATTACTAATTACGTGATCGTGATTCATTGGTATGGAAATAAAGTGTGTGCATCTCACTTTATGTCTCGATTCTTTCGTTAAAATATCAATCTGATGTCTTGCCGATATTATTTCCTCGCCTTTCGAACCTATGACAACTGACGAAAAACAGAATATGTAATTAATAATACAAAAAAGAATATATAGAATTTCTCATTTTTAGAAATATTCAATTGTTAATAGTATAATTATTTTATACAGTACCTATATCGCTATCTTGTTTTCTTTCCGGTATCAATATTGATGTATTGGTATCAATTTCTATCCTCTCTTTCGTTGACCCTTTTGGACCCGTGACTAATGACAACAGTCCTCTGTAAAGAAAT
Organism: Leptopilina myrica (nomen nudum); assembly: GCA_032872475.1. Taxonomy (NCBI): domain Eukaryota; kingdom Metazoa; phylum Arthropoda; class Insecta; order Hymenoptera; family Figitidae; genus Leptopilina; species Leptopilina myrica (nomen nudum). The sequence goes on from CM065467.1 coordinate 15,557,240, forward strand.
TATCAATAGATCAATGATTTGTAAATTTTTTTGAAGAAAATTATTTAAAAAAATGAAAAATTTGTTACTTTTCAGAAAAAGTGTTAATTAATTAAAATATTTATTACCTAGGAACATAAAATGTATGTTTATATTTTCCTTCAGAATGAGGAAGAATTTCAATATCCATAATAGTAGAATTAGAATCTTCATTAATTAATTCCTCCTCTGAATTTTCAGAATCTTGAGGTGAAGTACTGATTTTAGAGAAAGTGTAGCATTTTTCGTTGATGCGTATTAATTTTCTCCCTGGCTCATAATCCATCTTTTTATTTGAAAAGAATTTTAATTGAAAACTCCTTCCTTTAGCTAGAATGTGTATTAATTTTTTCCAAATATTCTCCATAATTACAATTGGTACATTTTCGATTCAAATCGGAATTTCTTTCTTGGTTTTAAACATTGTCCGAATATTTTCGTTTAATTTTCCTTATTTTATAAAATTATATATAATTATATTTTTATTTAAAAAGAGAAAAGTTTTAAAATATAATTTACTCTTCACAATGTTTTTATTTCCATAACCTCCAAGTAGAAATATTAACGCAGTATAAACTTTGTAAAGGCGCGTGCGCCATTCTTTTTCTTTTGAAAGTTAAAATTATTTTTCATTATTTTTCTCTCAATATATTTAGAATGAAATTTAAAATTCTATAAAACAATAAACCACCATTACAAAAGACTACTTTTTAAAAATTCAGAAATTAAAGGAAAAATACATAAAAATTATTATTTACATTAATTATTATATCAATAATATTTATAAAATTAATATTATTATTTATTTACAATGTATAATTATCAAAATTATATAAGAACAATAATTGATATCAGTAAAGTTTTCCACAAAAGGATACTATTAATTTCTTGGCGAAAAAATATTAAATGTCAATTTTTGCTGTATCGTTATAATAACCGATTTCATTCCTGGTATTCCTTTGTGATAAATGAATACAGTAGAACCTCGATTATCCGAGGTAATGTGGGGAAGAGGTACCTCGGATAATCGAAAACTCGGATAACACGGAACCAATGAAAATTTCAAAATTTTAAATTATTTTTCAAGTGTTTAAAGTGTTAGAATAATATTAAATGACAAAAATGAACGAAATTTTAAATGGAATGATCACAAACAGTGGTTTTGTAAAATTTACTTTCCAAATTTAGTCGCTCGATCCGTTTTATCCGAGTTATTCCGCATTATCTGAGCATGTTTAGTGCCTCGGATAATCCGGAATCTCGGATAATCGAGGCTCGGATAACCGAGGTTCTACTGTAGTCGACAATTTCATTTTTCCAAAATAAGTATTTTTGTGGACCTGAAAATAATGTTTATCTCTTTATTTTATCTAATTTCAATATACGATATTTATAGTACTGGAACATTTACGTATTTATTTTTTTCAAATTTTAAACAAAAATTACATTATTAAAAATTTGGAAATAATTTTTTTTTAATCTTACCTTTAGTATGTTTGAGGCATCAAATGAACCCCAATCGCCTTTTAATGCTTCATTGTCATCTTTTAAGGCAAATTTTATATTCATTATTGTCATGTGTAATTTTACACGACTGTATTTTCGATTAATTAAACCTAAATTCAATATTAGAAAATTAGAAAAATTTTAATATTGTGAATATTGAAAAATTAGAATTTTTCAATATTACAAACATTGGAAAATTAGAATTTTCTAATATTACAGATATTAGAAAATTAGTATTTAATAGAAACATTATTCAAATAATTTTTAATGAGAATTAGTTGGGAATAATTTAACAATTACCATCCTTAACGAAATAATCGACAATATTGTCAGCTAAAGTTTGAAAAGTTTGCTCTGAATCAACTATTTTTGCGTAAAGAATTTTAACTTCTGAAGGTTCATCATTCATGATTTCGACTCCTCTTATTTCTAGATTTATTGGTCCATTAACCTTGAGGAAAGGACTGAAAAATTAGAAAAAAATTAATTTCAAATTACTCGAATAGTGAATATAATTTATTCAATGAATTAATTGAACGAAAATAATTTTTATACAATAAACGAACAACAATTACGAGTCTAACTTCTTACGTATACTTTTTAAAATAAAACTAGCAACTTAAAAAAAATAGAATTAAAAAATTTTTAATTCAAATTTCATAATTAATTCATTTTAAAAAAAATTGCGTTTAATATATTCATAAATAAATCGACTTCAAAAGGTTTTGATTTTAAATTTTATAGAATTACAATTTTTAATGAATTAAATTATAAATTTTACAAAACTTAGATTATTGCAAAATGTTAAATTACAGGGTGTCTACAATTTTCGTTCAACAAAATTCCCGGTTATGTTCTAGTTTTTCTCCGGTTTTCAATTTTTATCAAATTTTAATTTTATTTCGAACATAAATAAATCTTTAAATTTCATAAAAATGATGTTATTTTAAATAATTTTAATTGAAAATTTGGAAAATATTTTTTTCAATTTTTTAAAAATAATCTTATTTCTTTCTAATTATAATTGAAAATTTGATTCTTCAAGTTTATTAAACTTATATTGAGAAGAATTGAATTTCTGTAAAGAATTTTACTATTTATAAAAATAATTAAAAATAATAAGCAGTAAAAATTATATATTTACGTAATAAGTAATAAACATTAAATTTGCTCAAGAAATAAATAAATATCATTTATTTGAACATTACGAAATTTGAAATTGTATAAAAATTTAAAAGAAGTTCAATAATTATAATTATTGAATAATAATGGAATAATATAATTTTTAGAAGCAAAAAAATTATTTAAAACTTCAAGAGGAACTTTATATTTTAAAAATAAAATTATAATTATGGTCACTAACTTCCCTTGATTCTTTTTAAAAAATTTAAATGAAATGCTTTAAAAAAATTCAATTATTTTCCAAAAAATGTCAAGAAATTTCACGTATTTCAAAAATTTTCAATTATTTGTTTAGAAAAATTTAATTATCTTTAAACAACAGAATTGAAAAATTTCAACATAAATCCAATTATTAATTAATTATTAAATTAAAATACTTGGAAAATTCTATTTGTTAAATAATTTGTAATGAAATTCTTTAACAAATTTAATTACATACATATTTTCAGTCGAATTTCACAATATTTCTAAACTTCTTAATTTTAAAAGAATTTATTTACATATTATGTTTAAATTGAAACTTGATTGTTCACTATAAAATTAATTATTTTTAACTAATTTAAAGTTAGAAAACAGTATAAATATCTAGAAGAATTGAAATAAAAAGTAATTTTTTAAAAACAAATTAAAATAATAAAACTTTTTTAATTTTGGTGAAAAATGATTGTAGCAATTCAATTATTTTCAATCGCAATAAAATTCTTCTTACAAAAGTTCAATTATGTTCAACATTTAAAGAAAAATTCCCGTCAAAATCACAACTATCTTTATAAATAATAAAATTCTGCTCCAAAATTCAATTATTTTCAAAAGTTTTCCTCATTTCAATGATTTTCAATATCTACTTTATTATTATAAATTTCCCCAAAAGAATTCGATTACTTCTATTTCAAAAACTTATTGAAATTGTACTCAAACATTTAATTATTTTTATAAATAAAATAAAAATTGCAGAGGAATTCAGCTAATAAAAATGTTTTTATAAATTTTATCTCAATAATTCAATTAATTTCATAATTAATGCATATTTTTTATAAATTTAATTATTTTCATAAATTATTTAGCTGATTTTGAATTATTTTTCGAACAGTTTTAATTGTATTTTTGGAAAAATGTAACTATTCTTTAAATTTTGATTTCAATTCGTCAAAAGAATTCAATTATTTAAAAATTTGTTGATAAAATTCTTTACAAGCATTAAATCTTACAAATCATTCACTTATTTTTATAATTCTTTTAACTGTCAATTACAAAGAATTATTTTTTTTAAAGGTTTAATTTTTTTTTTTTTTAATAATTAGAAGTTACATGGAAATTTTGCCAAACTTTTAGTATATTTTTCTACATTTAATTATTTCATGGAAATGTTTCAAAATTCATAGTAACTTTTCAATTGCAAATTTTCAAAGAACTTTTTCAAAAAATATTTCGTAACAATTGATTTAGAGAAGAATTTGAATTGAAATGATAAAAATAATTTTTAAGAAAGTAACAGTAACAATATTCTTTATATAAAATAAAAATGTCTTTATAAGTTGTTTAATTTCAAAAAGGTCTGAATTTGAATGTTTTGAAAAATCTTAATGCCTGTTGAAAAATAATAACTAAAAATATTTACTTAAAAAAGAAGTTATTGATGTTCTTGAATAATTTTACGATTAATGAAAGGACCTCGCACAAAATACATTGAAAAAAAGTCTCGGTCAAATTTGTTCAAACTTCGAAGTTTTGTAGCTTATAATCTCCTGAACAAAAAAGGTTAATGGCAAAAATCCCGAAAATCAATAGTTTTTTAGCTACATCATGTTGAGCCTAAAAAAATGTGTAAAAAATAGTAAAGCTTGCTCATGGCTCAAGGCTCAAGACTTAATGCAAAGGGTGAAAGCTTGTTGATGGCTATAGGCTTGATCAAAGTTTGATCTTGGCTCAAGGTTTGATCTTGGCTTTAGGCTTGATCATGGCTCAAGGCTTGATCATGGCTCGAAACTCTAATATGGATCAAGGCTTGATTTTGGCTCAACAGTTAATCATGGTTAAAACTCGATTATGGATCAAGGCTTGATCATGGATTAAGGCTTGATTGTGGCTCTAAGCTCTAACGTGGATCAAGGCTTTATCATGGCTTAACAGTTAATCGTGGCTTGAAACTTGATTATGGATCAAGGCTTGATTATGGCTTAAAGATTAATCTTGGCTCGAAGCTCTAATGTTGATTAAGGCTTGATTATGGATCAAGGCTTGATCATTGATTAAGGCTTGATTGTGGCTCGAAGCTCTAATGTTGATCAAGGCTTGATTATGATCCATGATCAAGACTTGGTCCATAATCAAGCCTTGATCAACATTAAAGCTTCAAGCTAAGATTAATCGTTAAGCCATAATCAAGCCTTGATCCATGATCAAGCCTTGATCCATAATCAAGCCTTGATCAACATTAGAGCTTCGAGCCAAGATTAATCGTTAAGCCATAATCAAGCGTTGATCCATAATCAAGCCTTGATCAACATTAGAGCTTCGAGCCAAGATTAATCTTTAAGCCATAATCAAGTTTCAAGCCACGATTAACTGTTAAGCCATGATAAAGCCTTGATCCACATTAGAGCTTAGAGCCACAATCAAGCCTTAATCCATGATCAAGCCTTGATCCATAATCGAGTTTTAACCATGATTAACTGTTGAGCCAAAATCAAGCCTTGATCCATATTAGAGTTTCGAGCCAGGATCAAGCCTTGAGCCAAGATCAAACTTTGATCAAGCCTATAGCCATCAACAAGCTTCCACCCTTAGCATTAAGTCTTGAGCCTTGAGCCATGAGCAAGCTTTACTATTTTTTACACATTTTTTTAGACTCAACATGATGTAGCTAAAAAACTATTGATTTTCGGGATTTTTGCCATTAACATTTTTTGTTCAGGAGATTATAAGCTACAAAACTTCGAAGTTTGAACAAATTTGACCGAGACTTTTTTTCAATGTATTTTGTGCGGGGTCCTTTGTAAAAAAATGTAACAGAACATGTTTTTGAGTAATATTTTTAAATTTATTTTCTAAAAGTTGAAAAATTTTCAATTTCAATTTCAATTTCAATTTAAATTTGCAATTGGCAAATATAATTTATAAACATTAATTTTTTCTTTACTTTTAACAAAGTTTAAATTTTACTAAAGCAATTGTAAATTAGAAATGTAAATGATGTAAATTATTTCCTTATTAAAATTGAGAATTTTCTACAAATATATTAAGAAACAAGAATATGTAATGTTTTTTTCCCCAAAAGAAAAGAATGAATATATTTCCAATTTCTTAATCATAATTTTCAAACAGTAAACAATTTTCTAATTTTCTAATCTTTTAAATAAATTAAAAGGAAAAAAAACTGCATAATTTATATCAGTCAAACGAAATTCGTAATAAAAAACATAAAAAACAAAATTTATTTGTTAATCACAATTGTTTTGAATTTTCAAATCATAAATATTTTTTTATTATATATCATGAAAAATACTTATACCTATACATATTTTCGATTTGTCAAACAATATTTTCTAACTAATTGTAAGAAACAAAAACCATACACAAAAACTAACTTCAAAGTGAGGACAAATAGAATGAAATACGAAGATTATTATAGTTAATAATTACTAAATTAACTGAATATAATATAAAATAAATATAATTAATGAATTAACTCACTCAATAACATCTTTTTTGCAATCCTGCAATTTTTTTGCTGCTGCTTTCCGCTCATTGTCATCTAATAATTTCAGTACATCAAGAGTGAGATGAAGTCTCTTTTCACATTGAAAAAGTAAATCACTTATTCCTCTCGCTCCTTTTCCGGTTTTATTTACTACATCCTTTTGAAATTCTCTAAATTCATTAATTATATTCGTATCTGTTAATGGAACGGATAAAAAATGTGTGAATTGTACTTTTTTTCTTGACGATTCTACCAGTAAATCGATTCGATTTCGAGCCGAAATAATTGATCTACGACTTCTGCCGACGATTGCTGAAAAAAGATAAATTAATTTTAATTACAGTTCTGTTCGTGTATTTTAATTGAAAATTTAGAAAGAAATAAAATTTTTGTTACTAATGTCTCCATCTTGTCCCACTTTTGGTATATTTATTGTTGATTTTGTCTCAGCTTCTAATCTTTTTCTAGTCGCACCTTTCGAACCAATTATAAATGCATAAAATGCCCTGAAATAATTAAAAATCAATGTTAGTTATTCATTATTTGAATTTGTTAATCGAAATAAAATTCTTTGCGAGAATTCAATTATTTAAAAAAAAAATTTGATTAAATCGTTAGATAGAATGAATTCAAGTATTTTGAAATTTCTTTGATAAATAATTCGCATGAAATCAATGATAATTATTAATTTTAGAATTGAAAACAAAAAATTATTGGAAATTTAGATTAACAAAATACCTGGGCACATGAAATGAATGTATAAATCGCCCTCCGAAATGTGGTTTAATTTCAATATTACTTTCATTAGATTCTTCATCAGAATCATAAATAGGTTCTGATGTTTCCTCCTCATAAGTTCCGACATTTCGATATTGAGTCCAAGCAGAACTGTCAGGAAATCTGTAATTTCTTTTGTCAACAGTAACTATTTTTGGTTTTAAAGAATCCATTTTGTAAATTATCACAATTGCTATTTATTGCAAACGTTGCAAATAGATAAAATAGTTAAATATTTATAGAAAATGATCAGTCTTTCAATATACTTTTTATAGGTTATCAAACGTAAACGAATAAACAAAAATCACAAAAATGCAACGTGCAAGTATATATACTTTAAAATTCCACTCGTTCCATTTTTCACGCCAATAAGGTTTTCTATTTATAATGGTTACAAGGGAAATAATTTCCCATTGGCAAACACTTTTCAGCGGGAATTTTAAAATATTTGCACAATAATATTGCATATTAAAAATATGTGTACCAAAAGGAACATTTATATTTCAATAATAAATCATTCTTTTACTTTACTAATTTTTAATATAAAAACAAATAATTACAAGTAATAAATATTTAATTACTACATTTTTTATTTGAGACACCGAAATATTTTTTTCTTTAATTTCTTTTAGTGTAAAAGTTAGAAATACATATTTATAAATTAAAAAAATTATTTAAACAATCATTATATTGCACTGACAAATGAGTTACAGTCACATTGCATGAATTGAAATTTTAAAAAACAATTGTATAGCACGAATTTTTGAGTTAACATTTTATTGCCCAGAGATTTGAATAAACATTTTATTGTCAGTGGGCGTCGAATTGAAGTTGGGATTATTTCTGAAAATTCATTTAAATAATTATTTATTAGTCCTATATAGAAAGAGTACAAAATATCTGTATAATTTTTATAGAAAATAATTTTTGAATAACTCGATGCTTTACATTCTTCGTTCCCGCATTATTAGAGTTTTGCTTGTTTCTTAGCTGAGTAAACAATGCCGGACGAGATAAAATTATTAATTTCGGAAGAATTATATCCAAGGGCAGCAAGAATTTCTAAAGTGTGTTCTCCAGGGTTCGTGATAGAATATTTTGAACCAGTTGACAATCCAGGAGTTCTAGACAATTTTGGTGCTGGATTTGGAATTAAAGTGTCACCATCGTCATTATCAAGTGAAAAAGTACCTCTCGCTTTATTATGCGAATGATTTTTTACTTTGTCCAATGTTAGAACCGGTGTCACACAAGCATCAGAGTAATCGAATATTGTACACCACTCGTCTTGTGTCTTTTGTTTGAATATTTTTTCCAATTTTCTCTTATTTTCCTCAAAATCATCAAACTGGGGACAATCGTTTTCAGTCAATTCTAATTTTTCTAGTAAAATTGCATAAAATTTTGGTTCTATCGCACCCACTGACATATACTGCCCATCCTTTGTTTCATAGGTATTATAAAAATGAGATCCTGTATCTAAGCTAAAAAGAAGAAAAGTATGTTAAATTTTTTTTTTGGGCTTTTCGTTTAAATGAAAAAAAAATCGTACATGTTTTTTCCTCTAGGCTGTCCCCATAATGCAGGAACATTTTGCGATCTGAATATCCAACTTCCTAAATATGCCGTGCCTTCGACCATATTTGCGTCAATAATTTGTCCCATTTGTGTTCTTGAGCGATCAAAAAGTGCCAAAATAATTCCCAAAGCACACATTAAACCTCCTCCTCCGAAATCGCTTATCACATTTGTCGGTGGTACCGGATTTTCATTGTGACGACCGAATAGTGAAAGTAATCCTGAATAAAGAATTTTTAATTAGAACTAGACAATTCTACGCGCTTATTCTATTTATTATTATTATTATGCCAATTTTAAAATATCAACTTTAATTAATGAATAATTTCAAGATTCGAAATTTAAAAAAATTCACTATAACAATTAGAAACACAAATGTTAATAAAATTATTCACAAAGAATTCAATTACTTTTATTAATAATCTTATCGTTCTCCGAATTACAATTATTTTTTAAAAATTTTAATGAAACTTCTAGAAAAAATTCAATTCCGTTTGAATATTTTAATAACAGTTTTTTGAATGAATTAAATTATTAATTAATTCATCAAAATTGCTTCATAAAAATACAATTATTTTCATAAATAATAAATTTCTTCTAATGAATTCAATTATTTTCAGTGGAAATTTATAAAATTTTTGGAAAGAATTAAATTATTTGTCAAATTCTTAAATAAAAATCAGGAAAAAATTTAATTACCTATTGTAAAATTAAATTATTTTTATTAATAATAATTTAGAATTTCATCTAAATTGTTTAAAATAATTAAATTTCTGCAAAAAATAGTATTTATAAAAATAATTGAATCTTATAAAAAATTGTATTCAAATATTTAAAAATAATGTAATCTTATAATAAAAGTGTATTAAAAGATTTAAAAATAATTGAATTCTTGTACAAATAATTTTGATAAAAATTCTAAGCATCATAATTGAATTTATACGAATAATGTTTATATTTTAAATAATTGAATTTTTTGTGAAAAATTTTATTAAATTAATTAAAATAATTGAATTTATGAGTAAAATTTTATTAAAATATTTTGTTTAATTTTAATTATATTTTTTACTGTATAATAAAGTTTTTTAATAATTCAATTATTTTCCAAAAATAAAAAATTCTTTACTAAAATGCGATTCTTTAAAACATTTTCATCTAATTTTACTAAAAAACTCAATTTCTTTTTAAAATTTTAATAATTAATTAATGCAATTTTGTGTAAAATTCAATTATTTTTTTTTTTAGAAATTTTAATAAAATGTTTAGCAACAAATCAGTGATTTTAATTAAAAATGAGTAAATTTTTACCAGACAAACTTAAATAATTGATATCATGTCCTGCACAATCAGCAAATGATCCATATTGTCCATAACCAGTTAATCTTGCGTAAATTAATCTCTTATTTGTCTTCATTAAATCTTCAGGTCCAATTTTAAGTTTTTCCATTACTCCTTTTCTAAAGGGATCTATAATCACATCACTTTCCATGGATAATTTTTTCACAATTTCAATTCCCCTTTCGTTCTTTAAATCCAAAGAAATCGATTTTTTCCCGTTACTTAGACAATCAGAAATAATATTTGCCTCAATCTGAAACAAATTATAATTAAAAGAATTAATTTTTTAATTATTAACAATGAAAAATTAAAAATATCAATCAATATTATTGGTAAAAATAATTAAGACTGTTAATTAATGTTACAAATAATAAAATTATTCAATAATTTGTTTGATGAAAATAATTAAAAAACTCACACGTTCAATTTTCGTGACTGTTGCTCCAAAATCTGCTAAGATCATTCCACAAAATGGACCTGGAGCAAGTCCTGCCATTTCTAAAACTTTTATCCCCTTTAAAGGCATTTTTATTTTGTTCTAATTACTGATTAATTTAATCAGAAAGATTTGGTAAATTTTATTATTATTCCTTATTTCAAAGTTGTTGGATTTTGGAAGAAATTGCAAAATCATGTCAAATATGATTCATTGCAAATTGATTTAAAACTGTGAAATGTAATTGATAATAAAATTATTTATTATTTTCAAAGGTAATTTATTGTAAAAACATATAAAAAACTAGATATTATGAAGGTTATGTGCATTTAGATTAAAGTTCAAAGTGCAGTTATTGAAGTGAAAAACTTAATAAATATTCTATTTGTACCTAAAGGAGTAACTATTTCATGTTTATACATTGTTAACTTTGATTTTTTTCTAATTGAACCATTTTTAATACATTGTAATTCATGTAAATATAGTTATTTGAATGCGCACATGATATAATGCCGCAGGTACTGTTGATAACGAAGAGTGTTATTTAAAAAATTCCCGCAATTTCAGAAATAAAATTAATACAGTATAAAATCATTAAATTCGAAAATATTGATTTATTAAACTCTAAAGTATTAAATTATTCTAATTCAAAGTATTGAATTAATGTAATTGTAATTATCAAATGCAAAAGACTGATAAATAACTCTTTTAATTGGCTATATACATTTATTTACAGCTTAATAGAAAAAATGTCTTTAACTATAAATTAACGTCCCACAATATCTTGATCTAAACAATACAATCCTAATTCACCATATCGGAATGCCTTGATAAATATTTCTGCTGCATGTGCATAATTTGGTTTCATGACAATTGTATTATCAAAGTTTCTTAATTTTATCGTTTTCTTTAAATTAATAGCAATCTGACCGAGAACTTCCATTATATTATCATTTGCTTCGAGTAATTGAAATTTCTCCACATATTCAAATCGTCCGTGTTTATTTAACCAAAATAATAAATAGTCTGCCATTTTTTCCGGACCAACTAAATGATCGAGAATGCAGCCAGCCAATGATAATTTCAACCCGCCCTGTATATCTCTAATTTCAGGCGATAAAATACCTGGCGTATCAACGAGATAAATATTTTCCTTTATTTTTATTTTCGTCATAACTGAACGTGTAATGCCGGCAACAGCGCCAACGGGAGCGGCATTTCCCTTCTTAAGATGATTATTACGTAGGCGATTGATTAGCGATGATTTGCCCACATTAGGAATGCCAACCACCATTATGCTAAATTCACTTTCATTCTCACGATTGAAACGTTCGGATTTATTTATGAGTTTCATTGCCAGTGGAAGTAGGGATTTCATGCCCTTACATGTTTGATCTTTGAAATTTGTGACAACAATATCTTTCACACCATCCTTCTTTAGATAATCAATGGCTCGATTTGTATGTTCCATGTCAGTCAAGTCGATTTTATTTAGTACATAAATATGTGGTTTTATGTCGCCTAGAATATTTTTCAATTCGTGACAACGACCTGATAATGGAACTCTTGCGTCCGTTACTTCGATTATTAAATCAATGTTTTTTAATTTTTGTTGCATTTGCTTTAAACCTTTGCCCATGTGACCTGGAAACCACTGTAGAAAATCTTTTCTGTCGGTTAAAAAGGTCTTTCGGAAACCATAAGTTACTTTATTTCTTATTATCGATGACATTATTATGTTTGTACTTTGTTGTCTAAAAAAAGGTTTAACATTAATTAACGACTCGGAAAAAAAATTTAAGTGCCAATTAGGACATAAGTTTATGATAAATTATTGAATAGTAAAATATATATATATATAACAGTTGTAAGTATCATAATAATAAGTATAAATTATAATTCATTTCATAATAGTAAAAAGAGTAAACATAACAAAAAAGAAATTACATTTAAATATTTTTTAAATATACGAAATAGTGCTTACAAGATGATCCGGACGATTTAAAGTAATATTTATACAGAATTATACAAAATTGGTTTCTTTTCCATTAGTTTACATCCAAATTACAAGAAAAACTGTAAATGTCAACATGTCAACAATACAACGTGCAGTCCATAAAAATAACAAATTGAACATAACCTAAAAATATTTGCGCCCCTTGGTGCGAAAGATTAAAACTGATTAAAACTAAAAAATTCAAAAATTAATTTAATAATTGACTAATAATATTTTATTATTTTTAGAAATCATAAAATTCTTTGCAAAAATTCAATTATTTAAAATATTTAAATGAAATTTTACTCAAGAATATAATTATTTTAATTATTTTAATAAAAATTTTAGAAAGAATTCTAAAAAAATTTTTATAAAACTCTTTATAATAAATAATTTCTCATTTCTCATTATAATAAATAAAATTTTGTACTTAACATTTTATTTATTTATTTTTTACAAATATAGATTTATAGAACAGATTTACTTAAAAATAAATAATCTAGTTTAAAGAAAATGTTAAATTTTTTTATTTACAGAAATACGGATAGAATGAATTAAAAATGTAAAAGTAAATAACATTTTGATAAGGATAGATATATATTTTTTTTAATAGACAACATCCGAATATTAAAATACTTTTTAAGTACAATATCTGTCCTTAAATGTGTTTACTTTTGTTGTTGTTGTTGTTATTATTATTGTTGCAATTGTACAAATAAAATTTGTATTTTCTTTAAATTCTTTAAAACAAGTAAAAAGAAAATAATTGACTTATGAGCATCAGACAGAGAAGACGATAAAGGTATAATTTTTATTTTTTTTTAAATATTATATATATATATCTCGCTGTATAGATAGAATCTGATCGTAACTTAAACAATTATATCGCATATATATATATTACAATACTTACAGAAACAGATTCAATATTATTAACAAAATATTTTATATATTCTTTTTTTCATAAAGCTTTAATTTTAAGTAAACTAATTCGTTTTATGGTTTTCACTAAACCTTGGAATAATTTACAAAATTTATATGTATAATATTCTCTAATAAATATAATATAACTACTTTTAATAATATACATCTAATATAATTGAGTCGATCATTGGAAAACGTTAATTTCGAAGAATAATTTTTTTAAATTGCAATATATTCTAATTGTAGCAAAAAAAAATACATTTGCAATGAAAAAGAAATACAAAATTAACAAGATTTAACAATGAAAGACTCAATTTTAATTTGTATAATATGAAATAATAATTATATAATAATATTGTGGTACTCTGGAATAATTATCACATTAGTTTGCTGAATATCGTGTCATTGCCCAGCAAACACAGTCACATTTATAACAATTACGTATCATTTTTTTAAACAATTGTTACCTAATTGTTATACATTTCATCAAATTCTAATCTAAAAGTGTTTTCTGGGGATTTTCATTTTCTTTCTCTGTATTTTTTCACTTTTTTTTGTCATTTTTTTTTATTTTTAATTCAATCAGATTCTTTCTTTCATTACTTTTTTTTCTTAAATTGAATGAAGATTATAGGATTCATTCTACGAATAACATTTTTTGAAATGCTTGTTGATTTAAAATTGAGTTAAAATTATTCACAATTGTTGGAGAGAAATCTCCCGAAATTACTCGGGCTAGGCCACTTGCTCGTATTTCGCCTTATTAATATTATTAGCGAGACAACAGGCCAAAAGTACACCAATTAATGGGAAAAATGCAAATGCAATTGCGCTAGCAGCAACGATTCCAACATTATTGCTTATCAATTCAGTCACTCGATTGTAGCAGCCCTAAAATGTAAAATTTATTATTGTAGAAAATAGAAATTCTTTTTGTTTATTAAATAATAATAAATTTAGTACAGAAAAGTTATTTACAGTTAAAAAAAAGAAAAGAAAACGAAATAGAGGAAATAGAATAAAGTAAGATCAATAAATTTTTCCTGCCTGGGTGTAAATTTTTTTTAGATCATTTGTTAAGCATTCTTCGCTTGGTACTTTGCAGCATGAAAGTGGAACAGCTTGCGGATGCTTTAAATTGTACCAATCAGAGTACGCCTTATTACCACAGCATTGTAACTGAAAAGAAAAAAATTTATTTTGTTAATAAAAATATTATAGTCGAGCAAAATAACATTTAATTTACAATTGCTGAAAAAGAGAAGAGTAAATTAAACTAAAAAAACAATGTTACTCTCCAAAGAATAAAATTTTACTTCACTAAATTAAAAATTAGAAATTAATTTACCGTGCTTTGCATAAAATCGACATGAGTGGTCCTCGGATTACTGTCTGTATAGGCGTCCAGACTATAATTCAGTCCTTGATCAAATCCTTCGGTTAATGTGCTTCTATAAGAATAAACTGAAGCGCCAGCTCCCAATTCGAGTAGAGCAGTCGCGGCCAAAAACGCTCCGTACTTAAAAAAGAAAACAGATTTATTAAAATAGTATCAGAATCAAATAAAAGTACTGAAATTTATGCATTATTATTAAGAGAAATAAGTAATTAAAAAATTAATTTTCAGAAAATTCGTATCACTTTTGTTCAACTAGGTTTTCAGTTTTAAATAATTATTATTTACTAGTTAGGGAACAATATTATTTTACATACGGTTTTTTTTAATTTTAAAAAACTACATTCGTGTTAGAAAAATGTTGGATCCTAATTTTTTTACATTCAATATTCTAAAACTGAAGTAATTTAATTATTGTACAAAAAATTTTATTAAAATACTTGAAAAGAATTGAATATTGTTTCGAAGAATTTTATTAAAAGCTATTGAAGAAAAAATATTTCTTACAAGCAATTTAATAATTATTCTTATCAGAAATAAATTACAAATTCTTCTAAAGAATTTTATCACATTTTTTGGAAAATAATTAAATTCTTTCAAGAAATGTTTAAATTTTAAAAAATAATTCAACTCTGACAAGAAATTGGTTTAAAATTGTATATTTAATTCTACTGAAAAATTTATAATTTAAGTCTTGTGACAAATTTTTATTTAAAAAAATAAACAAATATCAATACGAGAAAAAGTAATAAATATAAAATAATAAAATTTGCAAAAATACAAATTGAATTGTTTCGAAAAAAAATTTAAATTGTGTTCAAAATAAAAAATTTGCAATTTGCATAATAATAACAACAAACTAAACCCCATGTTTCGCGCGCAAGCGCGAGTTAAATTTCCTGGTGAACGTAACAATAATAATAATATTAATAATTATAATAGTCATAATAATATTAAAAATATTTATAATTGTAAAATAATTTTTATTTTATATTTTATAATTTTTGTTATTTATTTACTTTTATAATAATTAAAAAATTAATATTTTGTAATTATGAAATTAGAATTTTTCCTAATTTTCAAAAAAGAGGAAAAAATTTAAATTTAATGAATAAAAAATTATTTACATAAGAAATCAACAAACTTTTGTATAAAAATGTAAATAAACGTTTAACTATTTAAAATTTAAAAAAAATTGTCTCGCTTTATAGTTTAAATGAATGAAAGTATCGTTAATTTACCAGATAAAGCAGAGCGGGATGTCCTCGAGCTGTACAGCAACAGGCAAGAATCGCAGCAATAACGACAATTGCTCCTAAAAAAGCTAATGCCAATAAAGCGGCTCCACTTCCCTCCGTATTTGAATCAACGTAATCTCTCAATTGCAACCTCATAGCTATCCCAATAAATAGCATTAATATTCCCGAGGACTGAAAAATAATCTTCAATTAGTATATTATTATTAATATTATCGACGAAAAAAAAACTTTATTTTTTAATCAAAAAGCAAAATTTTCTGCAACTCTATTATTTTACACAAGTTTTTTTTTCAAATTTTGTAACTAATCAAGACAATTATTTGTAATTATTAATTTTTTGATTAATTTCAATTTTAATTTAATTTATTTAATATAATATTAATTTATTTAATTTCATTCAATTTTTCTAATTCAATTTAAGTTATTTAGTTTCAGTTGATTTCATTTTATTTTAGTTAATTTAATTTCAATGAAATTCATTTAATTTCACTTCTTCTCATTTCATTTATTAAAAAATTTAAAATCAGGAATATTAAAAAGTTTCTTAATGGATTATTTCTAATTTTACGATTTTTAGTACCAAAAAGTTCGAAATAATAGTATTAACACAATTTAGATTTTTCAATAATATTTTTCTAATATTCATTCCTTTACTTTTTCATTCATCTTGTTTTTATTCTCTGCGAAATCTATACCAATTTCCGCGCATCCATTTACATCAAAACAAGAGAAATGAGAAAAAATTTCTGCAAAGTGAAAAAGAATAAATTTTTTCCTCTTTATTGTTAGAAATAAAATTTAAAAACAAAAAACCAAAAGAATATTAAAAAAAAAAAAAAAATAAATACTGAAAAAAGTGGTTTGATCCTGGCGGAAAATCATCTCTGGACCAGGCAATTGTAAATTGAAAGAGAGGAAATAAAATGTAAAAAAGAAATTTTCTTACCAGAAAAACAAAATTGAAGAGCATCAATAATGTTGTCATGCATGCCGTAGCAGCAACATTTTCCAATCGTTTTCCCATTGCAATTTTTTTTCCTTTTTTAAATCACTAATTTTTCTACTCTTTTGCGCTTTGAAAATACAACTTTGTGCACACACAACGGAGAGGAATATTGCCTTTGAAGAATCGATTTGTCAACATGAACGCGTGCGTAGTTCCTTTCGTAGAAACGCATGCGTTGAAATTATAAGCGAAATATACATTCCACATTAGTTTTCTAAAAATAAAATTGCCTAAATAATGAAATTGAAAGATTTGCAGAAAAAAAGAAGAGAGAGATAGAGAATTATCCTTATTAGAAATTCTTAAATTAGATTCTTTCAATTTTGGAATTTTTTTCTTTTCGGTGAAAAAAAGGGTATTTTTTACCGCCATTTTTTTATGAAAGTTAAAATTCATTCTTGAAAATCATGATTGATCGAAATCAATTGGATCGAACATTGAGAGAATTTAAAAATAATTCTTGAGAAATATTTTTAATTGATATTTTGTCAGAAATGTATTTCTCGTTGTTTAATCATATCCCGGGAAGAAAATAACAATCACTCCCACTCACTGATTCCACATATCGATGGGGTGATGAGGTTGGATCGATATTCTTCCTATAGGTCACCAAAACCCCTGGCCAAATTTCATCGCTCGCTACTTGTTGATATTTGCCGATTTTATTCGAACTCTCTCCTTTTTCGCTTTCCTCCTCGTAATTTGCATTTTCGTCTGGATTTTTAATTCTCGAGTAATGTTCAAATTCGTCATTGATCGATTCTGAATCTCTTCTTTCGTTGTGATTTTTCTCATGTTTTGTGGGATCACGACTCTTCTTTAAATCTCCAATTGTCTTGAAATAAATACTATGATCGTAACTATAAGTCTCGAGGCAATTGCTGTCTAATTTTCCATTTGATCGATAATTCAAGGTACCACAACAATTTAGTTTTAATTCCTCGTGTTGCAATTGACGTGCATGGGAACGATTTAAAGGCTGAAGGCGAGGGTTAAATGATGATTCTTCAATGAAGAGTTTATTGCCAGCGATACTCCAGCGGGACGATAATGATGATGAATTTTCCTCTTTCATTGTCGTTTGACTGCGGGGAATTTTTTGCGAACGAAGACGATTATATCCTTTTGCACAAGCGGCCCAGTGTTCGATTCTTTGGAAAATATATTCCGTTTCTTCGCTCCACCATTCGGTGAATGCTCGCTGTCGTGTTTCCAAATTCATTGTCACTGTCATTGTATATATTTTTTAACGGAGCGACTCGTCAATCAGCAATGATCGCACTCGACGAAAATCAAAGACTTTTTATCACTTACGGGAAGACCTAGAAAGAGCAGAAGCCGTTTAAAGAATTGTTTAATCTCATTTGACCTTCATTTCCAATGTCAATGACGTAAATTTTCTCAATCAAAATTCATCGATCAAGGCGAATTATTTGTCCCCATGAAGCCAAGTAACTTTACATTATTAAAAAGTAATAAAAATTCAGAATTCTACAAATTTTCCAATTTTTTACAACTTTTTTCCAAATTAAATTCAACCATTTTTTTCATCTAAAATTTGATCAGCTATGTTTCATTTTCCAGCGAAGAAAAATGAGAAATTTTTTTTACCAATATTGAAAAAATTAATTCAATTTTGAATTAGTTTTCAGTAAATTTTTATTCAGAGAAAGAAAGACTCGAAAATTTTCTTTTGAGAATTTTAAATTATAGAGAAAAAGAAGAAGAAAAAAGTTTCTAGACAAAGAAAAGTCCTTTTCTATTGTTATTTTAATCATTCTCCCTTGTCAATATGAATTAAAGTGAAATTTGAAAAAATATGAAAAATAAAGGGCGGGAAATTATTGGAGGCGTTGATAATATTGTTAAAGCAGCTGTCGATCATTTGAAAAAAAATGGCAAGCATGGAATATCAATGAGATTTACAAGTAGCATGTTAAAAGTGGAAAAAAATTGTTTGTCGCATCTCAATATAAAGAATAGAAAAAAGAAGAAGAAGAGATTAAAGAAAAAATTCAACCCTCCTGGGAATCTGCACTTCTTGGTATATAAGCTCATAAAAATTGGTCCAACTACCTCAGTCGCTCATCGTTCAACTTTTTCTCTTGTACTTCTTTTCTTCCAGGTGAGTTACACTTGTGATTTTTCTCAATTTACTATCTTTTTACAAATATTTTTTCTCAAGTGTTCGTCGAACAGTGATTGTTTATAGTTCTGTGAAAAATAAATTGTTTAAATTAAAATTAATAAAAATTGAAAAAGATTAAATTAAGGGAGAATTAACATTAAAGTATAACTTAAAGAAAGTTCAAAATAAAAAAGATTTGAATTAAAAAAGGTTAAAATTAAAAAATAGTAAAACTAAAAAAAATATTGAAAGTACAAAAGAAAAACTAGAAAATTAAAATTAAAGAGAAATTTGAAAATTACTGAATTAAAAATGAAATTAAATGACAATTTTATAATTTTAGAAACGGAAATGAACCAGTTAACTAGAATGTTTTTAACTTTGGCGACTATTTGGTTACTTTTTGGTAAAACTGAGACTAAATCAAACTCCGAGCAACTTTCAGTTCGTCCTAGAATATTTCACAATCTTCCATTATTTACCAGGTAAAAAATTAAATCTCAGAATTATTATTTAGGAACTTCCAGTTTTAACGAGTTTCTTAATTAATAAAAAAAAAATTTTTTTAGTCCCAAAATATTTTAATATTTAATAATAATAATAATAATAATAAATAATCATAATTTTTAATATTTTTCTATCTAAATATTTACTTTCTATAATATATATTTAATTCTTTTTATTCTAAAATTATTTTTTAAATTTAATTACCAATTCAATATGAAATAGAAATTTCATAAACAAATAAAATCAACTCACAGAAAAAAATAGAAAGAAAATAGAAACAAATTAAAAACCTTATAAAAAATAAACTCACAAGCAAAGGATATATAATAGAAAATAAATTGAAAATTTCATGAAAAATAGAAAATTAATTTACAAAAAAAGAAAATTGAAAAATAGAAAATAAATAGAAAAAACAAATTAAAAATTTCACATTGACAATTTGACAAAAAAAAAATTAAATCTATTCACAAAAAAAAACAGAATAGAAAATCAATATTTACAAAAATAATATAGAAAAAAAATAAAATTTATTCAACTTTTTAAAAATAATTTTAATAATTTTAATTATGAATTAAAAATGAGTTTCTACACTTTTTAATCAAGGTTCGCAGTAGAGGATCAAATTTTCGATGAAGACGAAGACATACCACATCCCAATAAACGGCAAAAATTTGACGATTATGGCCACATGAGATTTGGCAAACGTGATCAATTTGAAGATTATGGACATCTTCGTTTCGGTAGAAATCAACAATAAAAAAACCATAGCAATTAATAGTTACTCTGTAAATTATTTTTTGAAAATGTGGATCCAAAATTTATCAAAACGTACAATTATTTCTTTTTAACATCCCCCTAGAATGAAAAAAAAATAATAAATAAAATTCAATCCTTGTAGAAATTACAAAAAAAATCTTTCCGACAATAAATAATAATGAAAAAAAAATGGTTTCTTTAATTTAATGTTGAGTGAAAGTTAAATTAATGTTAATTTAAGTTTAAAATTAATTAAAAGTTGAATTAATAATATATTTAATTAAAATGATGAGAAATTCTCCTGAACTTACCATTTTTATAAAAAGGTGATATTTTTGTGCTTTTTTTCAAGTTTTCTGACTCTCTTTTTTGGTATATTTCCCATTTTCTCCTCAGTTGACGATAAGTTCTTTTTTTTCGAACTGAAATAAAGGAAACAATAAATGTTTAATAAATAACAGACAAACATTGTCTAATAATTAATTTTTATATTATAATTATAATTTTGATAGTATTAATACAAAAAATAAATAGATTGAGATAATTATCTGTCAATACAATGGAAAAAAAAGAATATTCAATAGTTGAGTTGATTTTAAACATTTTTTATCATTCTCAATTTTGTGTATATTAATTTTCTCCTTCGTTTCCGTTAAATGATTTTGTGATTTATATGTTCCTAAATTTTTATAAGTTGAAATTTGCAAATTTCGATAGGGAGTCATTTTTGTGTTGTCGAAGGGAAAAAATTCTTTCAATGTCGACAATGGTTTTCTAGTTGACAGAACGAATAAACTTTTAAATCAAAATATTAAATATCTGTCACAAATGAAATATAAAAAGAAATAAAATTCTTCTAAAATTTCAGTTAGTGAAAACATATTTTTCCATCGGGATAAAAAATTTCGTTTTTTAGCCATTTTTCGAATTAAGGTGTCAGTAAAAAAACTTAACGATTTTAATTCAGTTTTTCCGTTGAATTATTGATTGAACTTAAATTAATTACTGTATTATTAATTTAAAATGATGTACCTTTTTTATTCGAGTGGAAAAATACAAAAATATTATTATCAGAACCTCGTCTGTACAGCAAACTCCGATTTCTGAAAAAGAAATTTCATTTTCCTTAAACCATTTTAATTTTTTATAATTTAAATTTATTTTCAAGCTCACCTTTCTAATTTTTGAAATCCCTCTAGAAGCGACAATTACTTTCATAAACTAATTTAAAAAATGTAATATCAAAAAGAATAAGAGGGAAAAATGAACAATAATCTAACTAAAAATTTAATTTAAAAAATGAATTCCAAAAGAAAAAATACACGAAAATAAAAAATGTTTCGAAAAACATTTTTTTTTAGTCAAAAGAATAAGAAGAGAATAAGAAGAACAATTTTGTCAAATTTGAAACGATGCAGAGTATTATATTAATTATTAGGAATTAACATTTCTCGTGATGACACAGACGATACAATATTATATATAATAGTCTCTTTGAAATATCTACATATAGATACATAAATTTTTTCTTTAAACAATGCATATAAACGACTAGCAACTATTAAGTTTTGAGCATCAAGCTATTTACAAACTTTTTACAAAAGTTTTTTAAGTATCATATGCGAGTACAATAGTCGATACTTTTCTGTACAATCTATACATAATCTACAAAATGTCTTATACTTTTTTTTACAATGCCAACACTAAAAAAACGTACATAAAAGTACTTCATTAAAATAATAATAAAAGAAGAAAAAAATTCAACAGTTACCGCAATGTTTAGAAATATTCTTTAAAAAAAAAGAAACTTCTAAACGTTCGAATAATAAAAAACGACTATAATTAAAAATAAACAATAACAAATTTAAGTGAAGCTTAAAATTAATTAAAAATCAATCTTTAAAACTTGTCAAAAGTTTTGGTATTTGTAATAAAAACACAATTGTTATACAGGTACGATGTATTAAGAAAAAAAAGCTCCCAAGACCAACGATTAAAAAACCCGATTTAAAAATTACGTAATGACTACATTTTTTCATTTAAATTTTGCTATTTTAATGAATTTTATTTTCAAAATTCGAGAAAATTTTCAATTTCTTTTATTTTTAATAGTCTGTACGTAATTTAAAAATCTTCATTATTCAAACTGTCGCAGCTGAAGATACTAATAGACGTAGAAAGTTTGTTCTCCATTCAAAGCATCGCTTTTAGGTTTTTTTCAAGTATTTTTAAATTAGAAACACTCTTTTTTCGTTTTACTTTCCAATTTCACAATCATCAGTAGAAAATCCGTTAGTGAGCGAATTTTCGAAATATAATAATATATATATTCTAAAATTTTTCTCTTTATGAAATGCTGTTAAATTTCTAATTAGTTGATTCCCTTGGTGATTATTTTTTAACTCTAACAAGATTTTACTTATGACAAATATTTTAAAAATCCTAAAAACCAAAGGGGTTTTTTTTTAATATATTAGGAATTTATTCTAATTTTTTTTTTGTTTTTTAAGAAAAAAATTTTAATATAGAGGAAGCTGATTTATCAGTACTTAAACTATAAAGAGCTTTTACTTACAGTTATTTTTAATTTTTTCTTTTTATATAGAATAGTTATTTCGCTGAAAAATGTTTACAAAGGCATCAAAAATATATTTTATCTGGTACTTTTCTGATAAGTACAATTAGACTAAACTATTTCATTTAAGTACGATCTTTTTTTTGATCATTATGAAAGAAGAAAAAGTCGAATTTATAAGTACAAAGATTATTTCCCCCGAGCCATTCCCATTAAAATTGTACTTTCTTTTCTTTGACAATTTTTTTTTGTTTTCAAGCAAAGGCCTCTAAAAAAAATTGTATGTATTCACTTATGGCAATAAAAAAAAATCCACTTTGAAATGTGTATATTGTTAAAAATTCCTCTAAGTATCGTAAAATTTAATGTCTCGTGCTCTAAAAGAAGATTGTTACTCGATTTGTATTTTTTTTCTCTTTTTTTGTTCTTTGGAAAGCACAGAAAAAACAACTCTTTAAACTGATTTTCTCTGTGAGAATAGTCCTATGGCAACGGAAACAAATGACGTGATGTAAGGTCAGGATTCATAGACAAGACGCTCGTAATGTGGAATTATTTCACGATTTGGTAAATGCAAACCGAATTCAAGTGTCACCAATACAGCAAATTCGGATGTTATCAACTCTTTGCGATTCAGACGAAAAACATTTTCTATTCTCTAGAATAAAAAAATTATTTTAATATTTTTCTAATACATAATGATACGCCAACTAATCAAAAAGAGAGAAAAACAGAATACTTTTATTTTTATAAAAATTCTAAATTTAATTTTTCTTTCAGGCAATTTAACGATAAAATTGGAATACATTTGTTTGACGAAATTTGAAATTTAATTATTGACTTTATTATTTAGTGACATCGTTGATCTTTAAATATTATTATAACATGAAGTGAAATAATTGCAAACATACCTCAATTAAATTTTTTAAAACTTCACCCTTAACGTCATTGAGTTTTGCAGCTAGCAGTAAACAAGCACCAGCGCACAATTTTCTTGTTTGTTTAGTGACGACATTGCGCAAAATTAATTTTTCAAAATAAACATATGCCATTGCCACTGTTAATAAATCAATTCCATACTCCATTTTAGCGATTTTTCGCATTTCCCTCTTTAAACTGTAAACAGATAAACAAAACATTTTTTAAACATGACAAATAAATGTTTTATATTTATAATTTAAAATTATTATTCAAAATAATCTTACCTTCGTAATTTACTTAACGTGAGTTGAATATGGGGAAACTTTTCCCTAAATTTATCATTAAGTTCTTTCTTTAAATCAGACGGTCTCACGTAATCAATAACAGATGCCTAAAAATTTTGTAAGAAATTAAAATATTTTTCTCTTCTTCTAAAAGAATTTTATCAGAATTTTTTAAAAGACAGTTGAAATTTATTTAAAACTAGCAAATTTTACCAGCGCGGTATTCAATTTATTATGATGCAAATTATAAATTTTTTTATTATTTTATTATTTATTATTTTATTTTTAATTTTTTACTTAAAATTTTAATTTTTGGATAAATTTATAATAAAACTCTGAAAAATTCACTTATTAAGTAAATATTTAATTATTATTGTTTATAATTTTAAAAAAATTTTTAATAACTCTTTGCAAGAGTTTAATTATTTACAGAGATAAGAACATTCTTCGGAAGAATTTAATTATTCTCATAAATAGTAAAATTCTTCGTAGAAATTAAATTATTTACAAAACAATTTTAATAAAATTTCACGAAAGAATTCAAATATTTTCAAAAATAGTAAAATTCTTCGCAAGAATTAAATTATTTCTATAAATAATACAATTTTCCACAGGGATTCAATTATATTTAAAATAATTTTAATAAACTTAACAATAAAGTATTTAATTATAATTATCAACATAAGCGATTATTTTAAAATCTTAAAAGAAATTCTTCATAAAATTTAATTACTTTAAAAATTTTCAATTAAAATAATTAATGATAGTAGATTATTTAAAAAACATTCAAAGAAATTCTTTAAAACAATTCAATTATTTATATAAATTCTCAAAAATTTTAATGATTTTTATGAAACTTTATAAGAAAAAAATTATTTAAAAAGTTGTGAAACAAAAAAGCCAACAACAACTAACTTCAAACTGCTAACAGATTACCGGAACATGTACTTTATTATTATTAATTATTAATAATAATAATAGTAATAATAATTAATAATAATTAAATTCCATCAAGAAATTTTATTGAAATTTTCTGAAAATAATAAATGCTGATAACTATAATAATTATATGTGGATTTTATTATTTTAATTTTAATTTGAAATCATTCAAAAATTGAATTTTTGATATTGAAAAATAAAAAAGATAATATTGAATATCTCACCATATAGGAAGTGAAAGTGAGAAGAGTTCGATGTTTTCCGGCAATAAGTTCAGGATCATCGAGTAAATTTGGATTGTATTGTAAAATTTGTTCATCCCAATCGAAAACTGCAATAAGTTACAAATTTTCACACGATACTTTGATAAATTTAACAACAATGCTATAAGTATCATAGTGATTGCTTTAAATTGCACGAGACATATGATCTTATCGCTTAATTAAATATACACTTAATGCATTCATGTTTACCTTTCGAGTCGACTGTCAGTGATAAAGGCGGAGATTCTATTACATGTTGATTTCTGTGAGAAGTAGCATCATAAGAAAGATATCTACAAAGACGGCAAATGACATGAAAATTTATTACAATAGTAAAATAGTATTACTATTATTATTACTTTAATATTACTGTATTATCATTAATTCCATTTTTCTTTCAATTAAAAGAAAATTTAGAAAAATATCTCCGTTTACGATTTAAATTTTTATAAAAACTCCTTTTTGTTAAGAAAATTAGTAAAAAAAGGAAAATAAGGAATAAAAGAAAAAAAAAGAAATTTGAATAAAAGAAATGTTTTTGTAAAATACCTAGAGACTAAGTGATGTTTCTGGACTGGAAAACCAGAATCTACGACATCATTTTCATTATTGGATAAAACTTTTTTCTCCTTGACAAATTGTCGAGATGGAATAAGTAACTGACCATAAGATATTTCCTGCAAATTCGAAAGCAAAATTGAAATAAATATATTCACTAACATTCAATTCTATGAAATTAATTAGTTTTATTTATTGTAAAATAATTACCTGCCCGTCTTTTGCCCTCTCAATTCCCAGTAAGCCATATGTATCTAGGTTATCATTAATAGCCGATAAGGGCCTCGAGCCAATCGTATTTTTCCTCCTTCCTGCGTCTTTTCGCAATTCCGTCCTGGAAAAATACGAATTTAATCTCAATAATTCACAGAGACAAAGAAAAATTAAATTCCAAATAATAAATTTGCATAAAAAGAAGAAAATTCCTGAAAAATCGGCCCACAAGAAAATTAAAAATACACATATTGTAGCGAAATTTGCAAAATAAAAGATAAAAAAATTGTATTTTTTAGACAAGTTTCCAAAAAAAACGAGCTCAATATTTCCAAAATAGAAAGCAATTAAAATTTACAAACTACACTAATCAGCGTGTCATCGGTGAATAGTGAAAAAAATTCTCTTCAAAAAATGTGATATTCAGTGTGCGACTGAGAATTTCTACAAATTAACGATTGAATACCTTTTTAAAATTGGATTATTCACTGCGAAGCTTTTGAAGACAGGTGAATTACCCCTTTCAATTTGCCAGCTAACAATATATAGTAATCGAATATCATTCGTTGAAGTGAGAAATAAATTAGAATTTAGAAAAAAAAATAAATTTCATCGAAATTTTCAAAATAAAAAAGGATAATTTTATACGTTTGGTTAAATAAAATTTCAATAGAAATCTATATCATTAAAAAACGATAGTAGTTCAAAATAAAAAAAATACTTTAAAAAATAAAAGTATGTAATGCTTTTAAAAAACAAAAAAAGGAAAAAAAATGTCTCGTGTATTATGAATCGTACAATCGCACTTACCAACTAGTACGTTGACCTTTATTGTAAGGAATTGCGGAAAATACGAGAAATGGAACTTTTTTCGCTGAAACAAGAATAAGGCGATCGTCTCGAAATTTTTGATTTGAAATCGGACGTTGCATTAAACGTAATTCCTTAGTGACTTCCGGTATCATTTCACTGTTCAGACATCCCGATTGTAAACTATTAAAGGTTTTGGCTTTTGATTTAGTAACGAGTGAAGCTGATTTGGATCGTACAGAGCCAATACTTTCATTGCTGCTGTTGTAATGATGTTTTATGTCTTCAGATAATGTTGAAGTTTGATGAGTTATCCGCTTCTTATAATGAAGCGATCCAACTCGCCTTTCTGGTAGTGAATATTCACTGCCAGCAGTTCCAGCTCTGAAACATAATTTTTATTTTAGTTATTACAATTCTATACGATTTACAAAATGCACAATTTAAAATTAACTATTTTCAAATTCTAATTTACTATTTATTTTTAATTTTTAATCCAAAATTTATTATTTTCAATTTTTAGTTTTCAACTTACAATTTACGAAAAAGAAATATTTTAAACACGAACATTAATTATTGTTAATTAATTAATAATTAACTTTCTTCTCTAACACTTTAAAAAGTAAAATTCGTATTTATCGTTAAAAAGAAATTTTATTTGCAAACTTTATCAATGCTAATATCAGCCTTAATATAAAACGTTATCATCAATTGTCAGACATAATGAAAAATTTGATTAATTATTATTTACTACATGAAAGTAAACTAAAAAAAATAAAATTCTTTTTGTGTACAATAATAAAGTGTGTGTGTGTGTGTGTGTGTGTGCAAAACAAGAGAATAATGAAAGTTAATCAATAGGATTTAATGATAAAACTTTCCCGCTGGCTAAATTCAGAATATAAATTTTCATATGAAAATGGAAAATTCCTTATTATAATCTATAGACAAAATAAATAAGTAAGTGGATTTTTTTAACTTTTCTAATTTTGAAAATCTGACATAATAAATAATAAATTATTTCAGATTTTAAAAATTGCAAACAAAAGAATGAAAATTAAATAGAAATTAAATATAAGAAGAAAAAAAATAATTTTGTTTACATTATAATAACTTTTCCATTTTTTAATTTTGAGAACTCTTGCAAAAAACTTTAATTCAATTTTAAAAAAAAATTGAATTATTTCGAAGAATTTTGTTAAAAGGTTTTCGAAAATAATTGAATTCTACTAAAGAATTTCCTTAACATTTCTTTCTTAAAATAATAAAATTCAAAGAATCCAAAGAATTTTATACAATCTTCGAAAGTAATTCAATTGCTACGAAAAACTTTTATTAAAAATCTTTAAAATATTTAAATTATTTAAAAAAATGTAATTAAAAATGTACTGAAAATAATATTAAAATCTAATAAACACTTTTATTATTTATTTTTTTGTAAATCCTTTTAAAAATAATTTAATTCCTGTGAAACACTTTATTATTTCCAAAAGTAACTTAATTTTTTACAAGAATTATATTAAAATTCTTGAAATTAATTGAAATCTTTCAAAAAAAGAAAAAAAGAGCTTGGCGAGTTCTTCTTCCCGGCTTCTTAATTGTATCAATATTTTTTAAAAATAATTAAAAATAAAAAAAATAAATATTACCCAAAATAATTATCAACTAAACTAATTATTCTATAAATATAAAAATTGTCAATAAACATTACGCAATATTTTCGAATGTGTTATTAAAATAAAATAGAAACTCTAAATCAACACTCTTACATCATGTGAACTTTTTGTTTTTAGTTCATACATAACATTGAGCTTAAAACCAATTAATGTAATGTAATATGACTTCACTCTTCATTAGATTCTAACAGTATCAATTAGAAGGTTCGACAAACAAATTAAAACATTTTAAAAATGAAAATTCGCATACAATTTCTATTTTTTTTTTGCGTAAAAATTTGTAGCACCAGACAAAAAGGAATAAAATAACAAAAGCAATAAAAAGTTTACCCCTTTATTGCCTTTATTATTTCAAACAAAAATTTTAAAAATTTGCGCAAAAACATGTTAACATCGAGAAAAAGAAGGAAAAATAAAAGTGGAGCTAAGAGTAAATAATAAAGTTAAAAAATAGTAAATAAATAAAGAAATAGTAAATAATTAATGAAGAAATGTTAGAATCGGACAAAAGAATTTTATAAAAATAATAAAAGTGTAGAGTATTAATAATTTTCGCGAGAAAATATTGACATCCGACCAAAAAATTAAATAATAATAATAATAATAATAGTAAAGTAAATCTGGAGTGAATAATAATAAACAAATAAATAAATACTAAATAAGTAAAAGAATTTATAATTTTCGCTAAGAAACGTTAACATTGAACAAAAAATATAAACAACAAAAGTAGATTAAATCTATAGTAAATAATAAATAAACAATAGTATTAATAGAGGAAATATTTAGTTACTGAAATCAAGTTTGTCTGATTTTATTCGACAAAAACAAAAATAGTCAAGTGACCTTCTTATCAGGTCTACGACGACTGACTTGACCAGTTTTGTTGATATACACAAAATAGAATTGTTCAAGGTCGAAAGAAATTGCTTTCATGGTCACAAAAATAGTGAACTCTCTTGACCTCCCAATCTTTCTTTTCTTTTATGAATTAAGAAAGTAAATTATTAATTTATTTATAAATAGAAATACAAAATAGAAAAAGAAAAAATGAAACAGTTTTTAAAAATGATTGTTTCGATTAAATAGAAAACGAAAATATTTTCCCAATTTCAAGATGGAAATTTATAGGGCAAACACGAGTTTTAAAATTGATTAGTTGCGGCTATGTATTTAAAAGTAAAGTTGAAAATCAATATTTATATTGGAGTTATTTGGAGTAAATTGATGAGTAAATCGAGGTGTAAATATTGTAGAAAATGATCTTACCGTTCCCTGAAGGAACTATAAGCTCCAGGTGACAATTGTGGATGATTTCGTTCATTTTCAATGAAACTGTTGACAGCAACTTTAGCTGGTGTAAGAACTGCTGAATCCCCCAAGCAACGATCGACTCCCTTTAATGGTGATCCAATTTGTTGAACACCATTTGTTTTTGAATTATTTAAAACATCCTTTACATTGCCATCGACATTTTCATTTATTGAATTATTTGTTGTCGTTATTTCCTGTAGTGCTCCTTGATAAATAACTCCGTTTCGTGGTAGTAATGCTAACTTGGTGTCTCGATGGCTCCCATCCAATGAGATATTGGACAGGAATGTCACAGCGGCTAATCTTCTTCGAGAGTGATTCTTTTTTAGGGCTGCTGCCATTCCACGTAAAAACGGACAAGAACTTTTTTTCCCTTTTTTTTTTTTTTTGATAATCAACAATAGAGATAGAGATAGAAATAGAGAGAGAGAGAGAGTGGGAGTGGGAGAGAGAAAGACGGAAATAAGAAAACAAAAACCGACACTAAATTTTCCTTTTAAAAAGAAGAATAAATAAATAAGAAAAATTCATCACAAATCCTCTTCACTAATTATCACGTACTTAGTCCTAGTGAACGTCATTGTTGAACTTGGCAAGCCAAATACAGTGACTGTATAAGCGAGCATGTTCGATAATCTATTAACGCACTTGATTTTTTTCCCAAAACAAAACTACTCACTTGCTGCTACTGCTTCTTCTCTTTAATGAGAATTATACCACGCAGCAAAACTTGTTATCACTCCGGTCGACGTCTTGTCTCTGGACACGTCTGTGAATTCTCCTCTTGGTCAATGTATATACTCGCACACACATGTCAATTGAATTGCACACATGTTCAAATTATGTACGTATTAGAAAATATACGTGGGGCTCAAATCATATTACGCAGCTGACACTGTTTTCAACTTCTTTGTTCCTCTTATTTATTTTGCTTATTCCTTCTGCTTCAAAATTATTCTAATCGAGCATTATTTTTACATGCCGTTTCTTCATTGAATAATTAGTCCCATATCAAATATTTCCTTTTTTTAAATATAAATATTCTAAATATTAATAATTTATTTGTAGCTGTAGGTTAGAATCTCGAGAATTGGTACTGCCAAGCTATACATTGAAAATTCCCTGGAAAAAATTTTAAGTATTCATTATTTTATTCGCCGTTTTTATATTTTTTAATAAAAAAAAACTCAATTTTCAAAATATTTTTTTAAGGAATATTCAAAAAATTTCCATGAATAGACAGAGAAATGAAAGTATTTTTAATTTTAAAATTGGAAATATTTTAAAAAGAATGTGTCACGTGATAGTCACGTGCGCGAGG
Organism: Leptopilina myrica (nomen nudum); assembly: GCA_032872475.1. Lineage (NCBI taxonomy): Eukaryota > Metazoa > Arthropoda > Insecta > Hymenoptera > Figitidae > Leptopilina > Leptopilina myrica (nomen nudum). Next base: position 15,588,618 of record CM065467.1, read on the forward strand.
GATGAAAGTGTTTGATTAGCGGAGGAATAACGCGCGCTTTTCTAGTAAATTTTTTTAAATTCAAAATTATTTGGTAAAATTTTTATTTATTTCGGCGAAAAAAAATTTAATAATTCTTTCGAATATTTTTTCGAATTTTATTCAATAAAATTTTAATTAAATTTATCAAAATTATTTAATCGTTTCTCACAATTTTAATAAAATTCTTCGAAACAATTTAAATTATATTCTTTGAAAAAATTCAATTATTTTCAAAATTTTTAATACAATTATTATTATAAACAATTCAGTTATTTTCTTAACTTATAACATTCATCACAAAAGTTCAATTATTTAAATACTTTAATATTTTTTAATATTATTTTAAAGTAATTAATAAAGAACTTAACTATTTTTAAACATTTTAATAAAGTTCTTCGTTTCTTCGGAAAGATTTATTTTATTTTTGTAATTTTAATAAACTCTTGAAAATAAGTATAGAATTTATTTCATAAATAATAAAATTTTTTACAGAAATTTAATATTTATTTTACAGAATCTGCATTTGTTGTAATTATTTTATTTCTTTTTTTTAAGCTTAAAAAAATATTTCAGTAATAATTTTAGAAAGAAAAAATAGAAAATGTTTTTAAAATAAAACTTCAATTATATAACCGAAAAATTGTTAAAATGAAAATTCTTGAAAATAGTTTTTATTAAATAAAAATCCCAATAAAAAAAATTTATGATGTATATACAAATTTCAAGTTTTAGAAATTCCGTCCAAAAAAAATTCGTTTTAACAAAAGTTCAAGAATTTGAGAAATAAAATTTTAATGGAATTTTTACAAATCATTTTATAAAACTTTTGAAAATAATTAAAATTATGCGAAGAATTTTACTATATATTAAAATTAAATTTTCAAAAATATTAATTTGTTTTAAATATTTGATTTTTTATGAGAAATTTTAATAAAATAGTATTGATATTGAAAATAATTGAGATTCTTTTAACGAATATTATTAATTTTTTTCGAGTAGGGTCATTTGGGGTAAATGTAAACGGTTTATCTATTTTTTACGAAAAACGTCAGTTTTTTTTGTTAAAAGGTAAAATGGACGGATTTTGTTTGCATGAACTTGTTACTAGAGCTCCCTAGAAAAATTTTATGAGGTACAAAAAAATATTGATGCACCTGAATCGCCTAAAACTGACTGTTTACATTTACCCCGACATTTTGAAATTTTCCTAAAATTCGGGGTAAATGTAAACACCACTGTAGTTAAGCGAGGTTTAAGAAACAAGTTATTTCAAGCATACTACTGTCTTAAGGGATGGAAAAACTGAAAAAAGTTCTTCGTAGATGTATAGAAAAATCAACCAGTTGACTGGCTAATGTATCTTAAAATAAACAATCAACTATTACAAAATTAGTCATGTAAAACAAATTTTAATAGATTTTCATTCAACTTGGTAAAAAGAAGTTTTTAAGGTTGCTGAATAAGAATCTAAAATCGAATTTTAAAATTTCAAAATGTCGGATCTAATAGTTTATTCAATTATTTTCTTTTAAAATGTAGTTGGAGTACTGTTTACATTTACCCCGAGTTTTCGAATTCTCGGGGTAAATGTAAACAGTTAATTATTTATTAACTAAATTGACGAAAATGAAAAATCAAAGTCAATTTTTGTTGGGGCATGAATAAGGAAGAATTACATATTTTTGTTTGATTTTTAAATTTATTTTTATGCAAATGCGAGACAAAATACTGAAACAGAAAAATTTTCAATTTCAAACTTTTTTGCATTAAAAGATAACTTACACTAGGGCATTGCCAATTGTCAAAATAAAATATTGGCAATAGTCAGAACATCTTGTAGGTGAGCTGAGGTAAAAATATTGCCGTCGTACTTATTTTTTAATTTGTAAATTTAGCTGAAACATCTACTGTTTACATTTACCCCGCGTTTACATTTACCCCAAATGACCCTAATTGGATTCTTTTAAAAATTTTTATTATTTGTAAAAAATAATTTGATTGTTTGAAGGAATCTAATTATATATATTATTTGCGAAAATAATTGTATTTTCGCTAAAACTATGTTATTAAATTTTTTTTAAATGACTGAATTCCTACAAATAACTTTAAAAATTTTTTTTAAAATAATTGAAATCATGCAAAGAGTTTTATTATTTATGAAAGTAATGGAATTCTTGCAAAAATATTTTCTTAAAATTTTTAAGTAATTTTTTATATTTCAATTTTTAAGGGATTAAGAATAGTGGAAATTTGTGAATTTTTAATTCTTTTAATCTCCTAATAATTGAAATAAACAAATTATACTCGCTCAGAAATTTTAATAAAAATTGGAGAATTTTCCATTTTTATCGGAATAATTGACAAATTTTGATTCTGTTCCTTATATTGAAGTAAAACTTCTTGAAGGGAGACTATAATCAACAAGTTGACAATTGTATTAAAATCAGTTGAATAAGGAGATGATGAGCTATAGAGACTTTTCACATGTGTGTCTGATATGATATTCGTGCTCGAAACGTTAGTCGCGAGCCATTAAGCCGCTGCACGCCATATCCCTGCGTGTTACGATTGCCTCCATCAGGATATATGCGCGAATATACAGCCAGATTTAAATTTAAGTATATATACATGTAAATTTAAGCGCACACTTGGCAAACATTCACGCATGTCAATGCAGAATGGCGTTATATCGTTATATGCACGTTGACGTTCACGATTCACGATTCACGTATATATATATATACACGTATACATATATATATATATATATATATATATATATATATATATATATATATATATAGATAGATATATACATATAAATTGCCAATGTGAATAACATATGCCACTTTCTTAAGTATAAAGGTGGACATATAAATAGCAATCTGGCAGCTTTATATTACGTGCTAAACGAAGCCTCGCCCTTCCCAACAATCCGCAAAAACACGGTAAAATGATCTCTCATCCCCAAGAGAAGATTCATACACAACTCCCGCGCATAATATATTATTATAAATGCACCGCATAAGAAGAATTTTGCATATTCATCAATGAATTTTAATTCAGAATTCAATTTTTAGAATTTCAATTTCCATATAACTTTCCAAATAAAGTTTCGCATCTTTCACCTGAAGGGAAAAATTATTTATAATACAAAATATTTCTAAATGCTTTGGCATTTATGTATACGTATCTCATTGTTAACATGACCATTTAATTTTTAAATCACTTCAATTTTTACAAGAACCGAATGAAAAATATACATTTCTAGCTGATGCCAAATTATCATAATACTTTCGATCAATTCCATATGTGAAATGATATCGACGATTTTTCGACATTGTTAACAATTTTTTTGAAACATTTTTTCCTTGTAGCTATAAGGATAAGATATAGGTATATGTTATACCTATGAGTAATTTTAATATTATGCGTACTTGCATACTTTAAAATAAAATAGTGGCCCACAATTCCCCGAATGCTTCATTTATTACAAAAAGCTTTGTATTATTTTTTCATTTAAATGTCATGCAAATTTTTCTTTTTGAAGTCGAAGTAACAAAAAGGAAAAAATATATTAAAATTTTTTTTAACTAGGCTATTCTTAAAAATCCTTGTGAAAACAATAAGTCATGAACGCCTAAAATAAATATTTGAATGCAATTTTCAGTTGGTTGTTGTTTACGACTTATAGGTATATATATATAATTGTAAAGCGCTGTAAAGTCATGAAATAATGCTTATGAAAAATTTACTTCTGACGAACAAATGAAAATAAAAAATTGGATGATCAAACTTTAAAATATTGTTAAATATATAATGTTGACGACCCACTATTTCTCAATTTCCCCTATGATTATTTTAAACAATTAATTAACTTTTTGAAACATTCTTTTAAGGCTTTATTATTGTGCTCACGAGCACAATTCAGCAGAAATTTGATTTTTTATTCTCATTTATTTTATAATTAAAATCCTCCAAAGAATTTTATTATTTATGAAAATAATTAAATTCCTGTAACGAATTTAAAAATTTTTTAAAAAGTAATTGAATTCTTCTGAAAATTTTTATTGTGGGATGATTTTCATAATCTCGAATTGAGTACGATAAGCTGCATCAAATCCAGTATAGGTTGTAAAGCATTATACTTATTTGGGTGTTCCTTTCGATAATAATTTATGCTCGTTTATTCTCCCAGCGGCAATAGGGGCAATTAGTGAAGCTAACTCTGCTGTTGGAAGCATTTACGCATAGGATTACTAATTCTTTGGGGAATGTATGTATACCTTATTGGAGCGTCCACTACAGACTTTTTCATGATTTTATAGTATTCAAGTTTGGGATTCTAAACATTTAGAATTGATAGAGAGAGTACAATAAATTGGAAACAAGTTCTCTGAGTCTCGAGCATAATCCTATACCTCATTCTTCGCGGTTGCCTTTATTTTATAAAAAAGTTTTTAATGTCTTATATACGTATATACACACTGAACTGGATTGTCAAAATTTACCGTAACGAAAATTCTAGATTTCTCTGAATTCTCCCGTATTAACGCTTTTGTTGATCTTTTAATAAAAATTATGAATTATCGTCTAACTTATAAAAACTACAAGCGAACGAATTTGGCAAAAAATAAGCGTAAATACAACACAATAATGTAATATTAAAAATAATCGGATTCTTATTGTAACGAAAGTTTTATTAATTTTTTTATATAGTAATTGGATTGATTGATTGGAAATAATAGAAATTTAGTAGAGAATATCATTATTTATAGGAAAAAAATTAAATTCCTGTAACAAATTTTATTAATTTTTAAAAGTGATTGAATTCCTCTGAAAATTATATTGTTTGCAAAAATAATTGAATTACAGCGAAAAATTTCATTAAATAACTTAACATATAATCGGATTATTTTTAAATAAATTAATTTAAATATTATATTAAAAATAAACCTTTTTTTCGCTAAGAATGTTATATTATTTTTTAAAAAAGAGTCATTCCATTATATTTCGACTAAAGTCGTTGCCGACTAATTTTAAAAAATTGTAATATTTTGCAGGAATGATTTTAAAGATATTAGGATTACCGAACAAAAATAGTAAAAAGTTTAAAGTTAATTAATTCGGAAAATAGCTTCGGGACCAAAGAAAATCTTTTTCCCGTGAGTGTATCTATAGTGATCAATTAATTATTGCCCAATTTTCATAATTTTTCATTTTTCTGGGCAGAAGTTATTTACATTTTAAAATCGTGAAAATAAGCAAAGTGCCAGTTTTAATTGCTTATTTTTTAACATTTATGAAGAAAAAAGAAAGAAAGTGTTAAGAAAAACTAAAAGTTAATCACAGGTACTTTGTGAATTAAATTTAGTGAATTAAATTTGCAAAAAAAGGTTATTTGCCAGGTTAACTTTATAATCATTTTTTATTTAAAATTTCTTATTAATAATATTTTCTACCAATTTATAATAATAAAATAATTCATTCTTAATAAAATCTAAAAAAAATTTTTACGTTTTTTTAATAAATTATGTGTTTTCTTTAATATTTTCCAATAGATGAAAATGTTACATAGTTTTAACGACTTCATATACTTTAGATGCTTATTTTACAATAAATATAAAAAATATTTTAAAAATTCGTTTTGTTTGGTAATCCTAATATCTTTAAAATCATTCCTGCAAAATATTACAATTTTTTAAAATTAGTCGGCAACGACTTTAGTCGAAATATAATGGAATGACTCAAAATAATTTAATTCTTTTGAAGAATTTTATTAAAATATAGAAGTTATTTAAAATAATTGACATTGAGCAGAAAATTTTATAAGTTTATATGTTAAAACTAAAAATAATTGAATTCTTGAAAAGAATTGTAATCAAATGTTTGAAAATAATTGAATTTCTCGTAAGAATTTGTATTAAAATTTTTTAAGAGTTTTATTAAAATGTTTAAATTTTTTTTTGTTTCAACTATCAGCGGATTGAAGTTAGAATTCAAATTCACAAAAGAAGAAACAATTGTTAAAAGAGCAATTCTATATGGTAAAGTGATCAATAGAAATTTCTTTTTATTATATGGAATTTGGTAAAAGATATTTAGGTCGCAATTAGGGTTAGTTGGGGTAAATCGGAACAGTAGTTATTTTAGATAAATAAAAATTTTTTAAAATAAATACGACCTTAAACCTTGTACCTTTAAATCACTCCCAACAGGTTCTAAGTTTTTTCCCATTTTCCGTTTGTCAATTAGCAGCAGTATATATACAAAAGTATTTCCTATTACATAAATAATTAAAAATTAAGGAAGACACCCTTTGACTTTATTTTGACTCGCATTTGGAACAAACTAAACTAAAAACTCCTGTAAAAATGTATAATTATCTCTTATTAATACTACAACAAAAAACAACTTCGATTTTTTCATTTTAAAAATTTTTCTTAAAAATAGGAGACTGTTTCTATTTACCCCTTAAAACTGGAAATTCGGTGTAAATCGGAACAGCAGAAATTTCAATAATATTTCTGATAATATAATTGAAAAAATAATTTTTATCAAACTATACAACACTATTTTCAGCATTATAAAAATGCATTAAAAATAGTATTCATGTATAATCGCATCGGTACATAGTATTTAACAACATAATTGTATAATGTGTTAGAATTTTTGGTATGGAATACTTTTAAACTTATATAATGTATTATTATTTCTTATTTTAAATTATTTTATGACTAACACCATTTTTTGTCTAATTCTTTATATCTCTTAACATTTCCAGACTTGAAATTGATTTTTTCTCAAATTTCGTAAGAAATAATCAACTGTTCCTATTTACCCCTAAATTTTAGCAAAGCTGAAAAATTTAGGGGTAAATATTAGGAACAGTTGATTATTACGATTCAATGATAACCATATTTTTTCCTACTCCATAAAATTGTTCCACGGAAGTGAAATAACAACTAAAAACACAAAAAAACCGAAAGTAATCCGATTTTTAAAAAAAACTTATGTTTTTGGTGAAACATAGCAAACCTGTTCCGATTTACCCCAACTGACCCTATTTGTTTAAATTGTCAATAAACAGAGACACACTTTCAACTAAAAAAAATATCGGACGAAAATGTATTCGATACTTTGTTAACATTTATTATTAAACAAAAAAATTTGTAAATTAATTTTTTTTTAATTGAATGTTTTTTATTGACAATTAAAAAAATTATTGACCTCAATATCTTTTACCAAAAAAAAGTTATGTGGTTTCAAAGAAAAAAATATAAAAAATTTCAATGTTGTCTCCTATATATGATTATGAATATTTTTCCAAGAAAGTTTCACTATTTTTTTAGTGCGGTATCCCACAAAACAATAAAACACAGTTTCATCTAAATCCCATACTAGAAGGGAATTTCTATGATCACTTACCATGGAATTGCTGAAAAAGTAAATCACTGTATTTATTACCTTATTGGAAATTTGCTAATATATATTTTTTCTTCACTTCTTTTAGTAGAAGATTGTGAAGCCTCAGTATTTTTTTTATTACATTATTATCGAAAAAAAATTAGTGAATCGTGTGAAATATTGAGAAATTATAAGAAGAAGAAGAAGAAAAAAAGTGAAAGGAAGAAATATACAAATATTTTCTATTGAGAATATTATCGCCAAAGTTTATAAGCGCGATGAAATGGAGTGAAAGCATGCACTCTGAGTCTCTATCAAGATGAGGAGTACAAAATATGGTGACCGCAGGGCGAAAATGTGCGTAAATTTAGAATTTGGGCCGAAAGCCAGATAATTCTCTGCTTCGTGGTGTGAAACGGCCTTTGCTCATTTCATACCCAATATCCCATAAACCACTTCTCACACGATCTACCTTCAATTACCTATCTGGCGTACATCTTCTAAAATGTGCTGAGAGCAAAGTCTCTAGCTGAGTGAATATCAGATTTATGAGTTACAGTTCCGCAAGGAGTCTTCAATTTTAAGTATATCACTATATTTTATATATATACGCATATACGAAGTGCCGCCACTTTCTTCACCAACGCACATAATCTGCATTCACAGCACTTACAGGATTTTGCAAAAATTTACAAAATTCAATCGCAAGAAAAATATAGAAACCACAGTGATGCGAGCAGATTATTTTATATATAAAATAATCTGCTCGCAAATTAATTTCACAAAAGGAATTTTCATTTTATCGTATAATTTTTAGTTCCACGAATGTTAATTGTATTTCATTTCAATCGTTTTATTTCATAATTTAATTGAAATTCATTTTAATTTCTATTTTATTTCAATTCAATCAAAATTCAATTTAAATTTCAAGCGAATTTTCTTTCAATTCAATTGAAATTCAATTTAATTTCAATAATTAAAATTTTCATATTGAATTTTTATTAATTAATATTTAGAATTTAGAATTCCTACGTGAATTTTTATTTAGCGAAATTTTATTTAACTATATATATAAATGTAACTCATTTAAGATTTCAATTCATTAGATTATTGGAAATTTTTAAGAAATTCGTTATCTCTTATCAAAATTTCTATTTAACTAAATTTTGACTCAAAATAAGAAAATTTTATTTAACTGTGAATTTAGTAAACTTTATGGACTTGAAATTTTTTAGTTAAACGATCACGAAGAAAAACTATCGTCTTGTTAGAAAAGAGTCTCTTGAAAATTCATTCTTTCAAAAATTGAGCATGAGAAGATATAAGTTATCGGCATAAACGAAACGGAGACACGGACACATGATTACAATGGAGAGGCGTAGACATACGATACTCACGGCTTATGCTTTCGCCAATGGTCCATGCTTTGGTAGAGCCACCCGTTCTACTGACTCCGCCTACCATCAGCCTCTCTCTTCTCTCTACCCTTCCACTGAAATTCATCCCATAATCCTTTCTCTCTCTCTCTCTCTCTTTTGTGGGAAGCTGCGCTCCGTCGAGCGTGGGTGATGCTCTCTCACACATCAATGCAACCAACACCAACATCAACTCCGCGACAAGTGCTCTGCATCATGTCTGCGCTCATGATTCCTGAAAAAGATTCATTTCATTATTAATCTCCATAAAATATTTTTTTCCGTAATATTTATTATAAAATATTTCTGAATATCTATACTCCCGAAAGAAATTTATTTAATTCATTTCTATAGTGTTTTTATCAATTTTTTTATCCTTCCTTAAAATTGGAAGCTATAAATTTATTATAGAATTTTTGGTTTCAAATTTTTTTAAATAAAAATTATTCTAGAATCTTTGTTTATTAAATATTTTTCTATATTAATAATTGTTATGTTCCGGTAAAGTTAGTTGTTTTCTTTTTTGTTTCCCAACTTTTTTAATAGTTGTTTTTTTTACTTTTTTCAATTTTATACAGTGCCGCCCTACAGGATTTGCCCACTCTAGCACGCAGTTAAAGCTTACATTCTCTACTACTTTAACAATATTGAAATAATTAATTTAAAAAAATTCTTCTTTCTTTCATCTCCTTTAAAATTCTCTTTTTAAAATTGTCGTACGATTTTAAAATAAAAGTTATTATCATTTGTTTTAAAAAAACAAGCCTTTTTTAATAATTAGTATTTTGAAAACGGTTCATTTTTTTAGTCAAAGTTCAAGAAAAAAATATAAAAAATTTTTTACCATATACATATATGAATTCTCTTTGATTTAAAAATATGTATATATACAGTAAAAAATAAGGTATAAAATAAATGAATTTTTTAAAAAAATGTTATTAAAAATTGGAAAAAATTTTACTTAATCCTTCAGTAAAATTTTATTAAAAAATTGGCACAATAAAATTTTTATTAACACATTGTGTACCTAATTTTTAAATTTTTAAATTTTTAAAGAAAATAATTTAATATTTTACATAAGAATTTTTTTAAAAAATTGGAAAACAATTGAATTGTTGAAATAAATTTTACAGACAATCTTTATCAATAATTATGGATTTTTATAAGATTAAAACACTTTTAGAATTATTTTTAACATAGAATTGAATGTTTGCAAATACTTTACAAAATAATTGAATTGTTTCAATATGGATTTATGCAAATTTCAGAAAATAATTTAATTTCTTCTAAAAAATTTACTATTTATGAAAATAATTGAATTCTTTGGAAAAGTCATCTAACAATTTTTGAAAATATAAACAATAATAATTAAATGCGTACTTAATAAGTGAATTTTTCAAATTTTCATTATGAATTTATCAAAAAATTAAAAATTTTAATTAAAAAATTTTGTAATTTGCATTATTATAAACATCACGTTCCGCGTGCAACATTTGCTAGTGAAAAATAATTTAAATAGAAATTTTTTCGAAAAATAAATAAATTATTTATTCAGATAAATGAAAATGAAGTTAAATAGAAATTCTTCCGAATAAAAATTACTTTAAATAGAAAATTTCCATAAATGGAAATTTGGCCGTCAATTGGAAATTCTACTAAATAAAAATTAATCTAAATAGAAATTTTTTCGCATGAAAATTCTGATAATTAAAAACTAAGTTAAATATAGAAATTTTGTTGAATGGAAATTGTGTTAAATAAACATTAAATTAAATGCAAAATTAAATAAATGATTAGTGAAATAAAAATTCTATTAAATATAGGAATTTTATTTTTTAAATGAAAAATAAGTTAAATATATAAATTCTATGTTGATTGAAAATTTTCTTAAAGAAAAATTCTCTGGAATGAAAATTGTGATAAAAAGGAAAAACTAAGTTAAATAGAAATTCTGTTAAATAAAAATTGCATCGAATAATATAAATGTGACAATAAATAAAAAAACTTTTTTTAAAAATAAATTAATAAATTCCTAAACTAAATAAATAAATTGACAATTTAATGTTGAATATATGAATTCTCAAATTTCTCCCTCGCAACACTTTTTGCGAATTAACACAAAATATACTCAATAGTAAAATAATTTTCCTACTTGATGCCCTGTTCTCGCGGTTCTCTTTTTTGCGGAAGGCGCGTCCCTCAAATGTGAACTCCGCTGGCTGACCATTCGTCGAGAGGTTTACGCGAGATTCTAGACGCGACGCCTCTTGGTTTATATACACATTATACAAACACACATCTGCATTTTAAAGAGGAACACAAATCTGAAATGTCAGTATGTAGATGTGCGCCAGTGTTTGTATGTATGTCTATGCGTCTTCTTCACCCACACCAAAATACCGAAAAGAAACTTGTGTGATCGGCCTGGGTCCATGAGCCAACGAGATGAGATGTAAAACTATAGGCCGCGGAGATTTCTTATTTCTGCTCTGGTAAATCTGTCGTCCCAGTCAGTGAGGCAACGAAGAGCGAGCTGTGCACCAGTGACCGTGTCCACTTTGTTGTCGTTGACGTTTTTCCATTTCACTTCATTTTAACCGATGTCAATTTTATCAATCATCAGAAATTTGCTTTTCAAAATCTTTCTTCTTTCATTCGGATTGTAATAATCGAGAGTGGGATATATTACAAAATCTGCAAAAAAAGAGTGTTTAGAATTTTGCAATTTACGTTCTTCACATGTAGACAATTTTTATTAAATTAATGTTCATTGACAAATTTCATGTTAATTAGACAACTATAATTTTAATTACAGTTTCAATTATACAATTGTAACTTTTATTTTCAATTTGCCTTTTTTCTTTCTGTGAAAAGTTTATAACGATGGTCCATTGTGTTTGAAGAGCGAAGAAAAGAAACAATTGAATGTTTAACGAGAATCAGATTTAAGCAACAAGTGAAATTTATTTTTGAGTTGTATATGTAGCCGACGGGTCAACTATTTTCTTCCCCCATGGATCCTATTGTTTTAGGTGAGCCGTCATTTCGTTATATATATATATATATATACTTCGACATATCTGTGCTTCATCATTCTGTACATAAAAATTGTAATAAAATAGTTAATAATATTAATAATATTTATATTAGCATTCATAAAAATAATTAATTAATTCTTAATAAATTTTAAGTTTAATTTAATTAATATTTGCTTCGGTCTTAATTAACTTTGATTATGATTTTAACTTTTTTTAAATCTATATTTGATTTAATTTTTAATTTCGGTTTCAATTTCCCTTTATTTTATTTTCAATTTCAAATCCTTTTAGTTTTAATTGCAATTATTTTTGGTTTCAACTTTATTTCATTTTGGTTTCAATTTTAATTCCTTTTATAGTTTTTAATTTTCAATTAATTTTAATTAATCTCTGCTTCGGTTTAACTCATTTTCATTATAATTTTAATTTTTGTTACAGTTCTAATTTTTATTAAAATTTTAATTCATTTTTTGGTTTCAATTTTATTTCAATTCAATTTCAATTATAATTAATTAACTGTAATTATAATTGATTTTGGTTTTAATTAATTAATATTGATTTAAATTTAAAAAAAGTATTTTATTTAAAAAATAATATTAATTTTAGAAAACAGTTAATATTTTTTATTTCGTACTTTAATCTCATTTACGTGAATTAAAAAAATATTCAAATTTTAAAAGAAAATATTAATTTGAATTAAAATAAAAAATTTTAATCGAACTCGAATCGAAAAAAAATTTCAATTATACACATTAAATTGAAATAAGGGAAATTTCGGTTCGTATTTCCTTTCAAATCGAAATCGCTACTCGTTTAATCTTAAACCGTTTTTCATTTTCGGTTTACGATCTTGTACAGTAAACGCACAAAAGCTTAACGTATTTCATGTTTTAATTGAACACACACTCTAATTGTGTAAATTCTCGAAATTTCCAATTAATCTCTGACCTATTAACCCCGGAGTGACAAACAATCGCAAAAACATGATTAATTCTTTTACATTGTATATATATTTTATTAACATTGCTTAACATTTTTTTTCTTGTTTTGTTCACCCGATCAATGAATTGGTCATGGTGATATAATCACTCGAAAGTTATTTCGAAAAGGTTCTCTAAAGCGAGCTGCGATAAAAGTCCATTCATACCAAAAGAAAAAAAAAGTTGTTACCAAACGTCTCGGAATCACTGCACGGTCTCGTGTCTTAATAAACCATAACCGCGCGAGAACACGCGATAAAGTAAATCAAATTTAGCTTTTGATAAAGAAACGACAAAAAAAACTAGAGACAATATGCGACGATAGAAATGGTTCATTGGTTCAATTAGTATTATAAAGTATAATATACAAATCTTTTTAAATGGCACTCTCGCAACATCTGCTTTTAATAAATGCAAATATTTTTAAGGAATAATAATTTTTAGCATAAAATAAAAAAATTTACAATCAAGATTAGAAAAAAGATTTTAATTTATTTTGTTTTCAATTTTAATTCATTTGGATATATAATTATAGCTTTGGTTCAAATTTTAATTTTTGTTTCAATTTTAATTCACAGTCTTTTCAATTTTATTTCAATCTCAATTCCCTTTAGTTTGAATTATAATAAATTACCGTTTAAATTTTATTTCATTTTGGTTTCAATTTCAATTTCTTTTGGTTTTAATTTTAATTAATTTTCGTTTCAATTTTATTTCATTTTTTTCAATTTCAATTCTCTTTAATTTTAATTAGTTTTCGTTTCAATTTTAATTAACTTTGCTTTTAATTTTAAATCATTTTGATTTTAATTGCAATTAGAATTTAAAAGAAAAATTGCCAACTCGAAAATAAAAATAAAAGGACGAAAGAAATATTTGAAAAAAATTTGTAGACTATATTTAAAATGTAAAGAAAAGATTTTTCGTATTTTGAAAGACAATAAAGCAGATGTAGGAGAGCTACTGAACTAGTTTTAAAAATCCCTTTTACAAAATAGTTACCAATGCATATAGCTATAGATTCATTAGTGTTCAATTAGTAGTGTTTGTCGTTATTAAACATTAAACACAGCTTTGAAAATATTCGTTGACAAAGGACTATTCAAATACACTCGGAATTAGCTACCGAGGGATTTTGCCGTTTGTTTCCAATATGTCATTTTTCTTTTTCCTTCTCTGCTTTTACCTCTCTTCATAGGCTTATACATATATATATATTTAAACCCAAAAGTTTTACCAATACTGTATTACACGTACTTTCCACAAAATTTCCCTAAAACAAACATTACACATTTAAAAAGGATAATAATATCTTTACAAGGAATTTTCTTTTTCTATCTTAAAATTTTTAATATTTTGCCAAAAAAAGGTATTTACAATTTTCTTTTTAAAGAATATTCCATAATAAACAGAAACAGAGCAACTATTATTATTATTAATTTTATTATTACTATTCAAGAATACAATTATTCTCATAAATAATAGGTAAAAATTTTTGCAGAAATTATATTTATTTTTATTTCTATTATTATAAATAAAGATTCTTTAATTTTATTGAAAATTAATATTTTTTATCCTAGAAAAACGGAACAATTATTATTTTTCATGTTTATTATTACAGGAATGAAATTTTTATTTAATGAAGAAAAAAATTAGGAAAAATGTTTTTTCTAAATAATTTGTTTTCTAAAAAAAACTATTTTTTATTATAGAGAAAATAATTTTATTTATCGTTTAAAAAAATAGTAATTGCTCTCGCACTTAATAGTATAGATTAATATTGGAGGAACAATATTCTTCATAAGATTTGGAGCAAATCTTTATTTGGCACAAGCAAAAAAATCATTGCTGATAATATACTTAATAGAGAGGAGAGGAGGTCATTAAAACGATTCTAAGGAGACCTAAATCTAAATTAAATGAAAGATATTTGCCATCATCAAAGGACCGACTGTAAGACGAACGAAGACGACTAGAGGATAATTAGTGTTTAGTGGATTATGCACAAGATTAACACTGAATGCATTATATAGACAGTCGCATATAAAGCACATGTTCAACTATAATACACTGACTTTGACATCCATCATTCGAACGAAACACGCCTCCAAAAGTTCCTCTCATCCACATATTTTTGCGCTAAATTCTCAAATATCCATGCTTACTAATCCCAGTAATTTACTGTATACGTTATTTTTTATTTTATTAGTTTTTGAATTATTTTTTTTATTCAAAAAATACACGGGGTTATAAATAAAAAATTGTCATCAATTTGAATGAATAAAAAATTGCATTTTGAAAATTTGCCATTATTAAATAAAAAAACTATAATCGCAATAAAAATTTTAAATTAGTATGAATAGAAATAATTTTTGTTTGAATTTTAATAAAATTTTATTTAAATTTGAATTCATTTTAATTTCAATTTTAATTTTAAATACTTTCAGTTTCAATTATTATTGTTATTATAATTTCAAAAATTTTTTAATAACTCTTCGCAAGAATCCAATTATTTTTATACATAATAACATTCTTCGGAACAATTCAATTATTTTCATAAATAGTAAAATTCTTCGCGGAAATTATATTATTTTAATACAATTTTAATAAACTTTCACGGAAGAATTCAATTATTTTCTGAAATTTGCATAAATCCATTGAAACAATTCAATTATTTAGTAAAATCTTTGCAAACCTTCACTTCTCTTAAAAATAATTCTAAAAAATGATTTGATCTCAAAAATTCAATTATTTTTAAGTTTAATGATTTTTTTGACATTTTATTTAAAAAAAGTAATATTATTAAAAATGTTGAGAAAAAAGGCAAATAACATAACTTATACTTCAAACTTACGAACAGATTACCAGAACATGTACTTTATTATTATTATATAATTAATTAATAATTAACAATATATTATCAATATTAATTATTAATATATTAATTATATAGGGTCAGTTTGGGATAAAAATTAGAAACAGATTTATAGGGTAGGGTAGTAAAAAATATGGATATCGTTAAATCGCAACAATCAACTGTTTCTATTTACCCCTAAATTTTTCAATTTTGCTCAAATTTAGGGGTAAATAGAAACAGTCGTTATTTTAGTTAATTACAATTTTTTTAAATAAATACGGCCTCAAACCTGGAACCTTAGATCACCCCCAACATTTTCCCTTTGTTAATTGCAGCAGTATTTACAAAAATATTTCCTATTGCATAAAAAATTGAAAATAAAAAAGACAGCGTTTCACTTTTTTGACTCGCATTTGGAAAAAATTCTAACTAAAATTTATAATTATGCCTTATAAATACTACATCAGAAATAAGATAAATATCCCTATTTGTGCACGTATTTTATTATTATAAAAATAAATTTATTATTATAAAACGGTATTTTGTGAAAAAAATGTTTTAATAATTCTATTTTGTATTTTGACATCTGCAAGCAATCAAGTCATTTGACAGGTTTACGTTTTAGAGTTTATCAGAGCAAAAAAAACTAAAGTTTTAGAAATTAAAGTGAGTATTTATAAAATTTGATATTAATTTACTTTTTTAAACAGCTAATGCATATTAAGATGAGTGTATCATTAGCGTATTCATGAAAAATACTAATCAGTTCACAAATTGGTACATTAACCTTTTTTCATAAAAACACAACAATTTACTATAAAAATATTGACAATAAAACATTGATTTAAAGTCATATTTGCTTTAAAAATTAATATATCTTCTTATGGTAAAAAAAGATTTTTATAAAAAAAACATAAAGGCAATTTTTCACTTTTAAGTGTAGTGGAAATTTAAGTAGTTCACAAATAGGGACATTTACCTTATTATAGAAATTTCTGCTGTTTCTATTTACCCCGAAATTGCAGTTTTTAGGGGTAAATAGAAACAGTCTCCTATTTTTAAGAAAAATTTTCAAAATGAAAAAATCAAAGTTGTTTTTTGTTGTAGTATTAATAAAAGATAATTATACATTTTTATAGGAGTTTTTAGTTCAGTTTGTTCCAAATGCGAGTCAAAAAAGTGAAAGGTTGTCTTCTTTGATTTTCAATTATTTATTTAAAGCTTTAGAATAGTTGTAAAGTTAAAAAATTAAAATTTCAAAAAAAAAATTTTTTTTTGGTTTATTTCATGTAAACGGTCTTGTTTTTTGACAGAGTACTTGCCCAATGTTAAATAAATAATTTTTAAACAAACAAACCTAAAAAAACAAAAAATAAAAAAAAATTAAATACATGTAAAAATACATTTAACTTTTCGCCCCAGGGTGCGTTTTTGTCTTTCACAACAAATATAAAAAATCTGACTAAAGATATTTAGCAAATACCTTTAGGTATCTCTTCAGGGGACCAAAATAATGAAGTAAAAAAATCGCGGTGAGGATAAATGCAAAAAATATACTTAAAAGTTGATATTTTCTTTTTCGAAAAAATTTTCAAAAGTAGGTTAAAAAAAAATTTTCAATATAGACACCACAAAAATTAACAGAATTGCACACAACTCCGGACATTTATTTAGGGTGATAATACCCTTCTATAATTATAAAATTACAATGCTCTAGCTATTCCTGTTCGAAAGATAATACATTTTAATGGTTTTGGCAGTTTAACTTTTCGCCCCAGTCTCCCCTATTCTATTTATTTTTATTGAAAGTCCTGATTAAAAAATTAAGAAAAGAAATTATTCAAATTTTTTTACCTTTTTCTCAATACAATTTAACATTCTGTAATATAATTAAAATTTTTTTTATATAATAAATAAAGAAAATGTATTATTTTAGATTATCAACCAAAATTTTGTTACAAAACTTTAATTTTTTTTTAATAAAAAATGAAAGAAGTTTTATTATTAGAAGTTTATAAATTTTTTTTTGAATGAAGAAAAGAAAATTTTCTCAATGACAATTATTTTGAAAATATTCAAATTTTTCATTAAAAATAAAGAAAAAAAGTTTGCAGATTTTCTATTTTATAAATTTTCATCATTTTCACCTCATTTTAAAAATTGACACAACACCTTATCGTTCGTTCAAAGAAAACAAACTGCAATCCAGTCTTGAAAATAAAAATTCAATGAAAATCAGGTTAAATTCATCTAATTTTTCATATTTATTAAATAATTAATGAGTAGAGTGACCAAAGAAATTACAATTAAAATAAATTTATAATTTTAAAAGAAATCAAGTTTGAAAGGATTCGTTAAAATTCCTTTTTCTCCACAAAAGATATAAGTAAAAGAAAATTTTGTTTTTCATACTGTGCAAATTCAAAAAAAATACTAATTTTACTGTTCTAGTGAGTTATTTTCAAATAATTTTTCATTACTTAGATGAATTTAGCAAATATACGTATATTAAAATAAAAATCAGTATTTATATTTCTATTTTTAATGATTTATACTGAGTTTTCGAAAAATGGGGGCTACGTTAGACTTCATAACCAGTTAAAAAATTGAAAAAAATTATTTAAAATAATGTAAAATGTATTTAGTGAAATAAACTTCTAAAAGATAATCTACTTTTACTAAAGAATATTGTATATTAATTATACAGAATTTTTTAAAATCTTCAAACAACCAGCTCTAGTCGATTTTCGCTGGAATGATCCAGAATACAATTGATAGTTAATTAAAGCTATACAATTTTTATTATTATTTATTTTCAGTATTAAATTTTAAACAGAAATTACTAAAAAAATAGTTAATTAAGCCAAAACATTTATGTTATCATCTATCTCTAAAAAAATCCAAATTTTGTTAAAGATTATGTTTAAAAAATAAAGAAACCTGCTTAATTTTTAAAATTAAATTTAAAAGTTAAATATTTTTTATTTAAATAAAATTTAAAACTTGGCACAGCAAAGCAAAAAACTAAATAAAATAAATAGATTTTTAATTTAATAATTATTTTCTAGAATTATTATAAAATAAATAAGACTTCAATTCAATTCATATTATTAAAAAAAATACTAAATAATTCATTCTTATTATTTATTAATCAATATTTATTTAAAAAATTATGATAAATAAATAGAAAATTATGCAAAAAATTCTACAAATTTTGTAAAAACAATATTATTGTCAAAATTAATTATAAAATGAAAGTTTAAAAAAAAATGTTGATAGAGAAATATAAATAGTTCAAATTACTTTATTTTTTATTCGATTTTAAATAAATAAAAAGAAATTATGCAAATTTTTTTATTAATTTTTAGATGAAACTTAAAATAAATTCATTTTTAGAAGGTTAAAAAATTAAATCTTATTAAAGAAATTCTTCAAATGAAATTAAATATTTTGTTTTTTAATAAAAAATATGTGAATTGAGAATAGACATTATTATTAGATTATTATTATATTATTATTATTATATTATTATATATATATTAGAAAATACTTAGAATGAGGAAATACTTGAGTGTTTTTTAGCTAGTAAAATATAAAATATCTTTATATACATAAAAAAATAAAAATTGTAATTAAAAAACAAAAATTTCACAACTGTTTATTTCAAAAGAAATTAATAATTAAAAAAAAAAACAAAAAATAATTATAAAATTTATAAATCAATATTATGAAAATTTCTTACCTTATTTTATAAAAACAATATCTTTTAAGCTTCTTTCTTCATAAACAATAAAAATTTTGATATTGACAAATCGAAAAACTGTATAATTTCGATCTGTCATGCAAAGTGTTTTGAAAAAGAAAAAAAACAAAAGCATTTACAAAAACTAACTTCAAACTGCGGACAGAATGAATGAAAGAATACCAAGATTATTATATACGAACGAAAGATTATTATATGTAATAATAATAATAATAATAATAATAGGAAATATTTTTGTACATATTGCTGCTAATTGACAAACGGAAAATGGGAAAATGTTTAGAACCTGTTGGGGGTCATAACTATACTGTTTCGATTTACCCCTTATTTCTATTTACCCTATCTGACCCTAATTGGTTTTAATTATAATTAATTTTGTTTCTAATTCTAATTGATCTTTGTTTGAAATAATTTACTGTAAATTTATACGATTATAAAATAATGTTAAAATAAATAAATAAATTAAGTAATAAATTATGAGGACTGTTTTTTTCAATTTTTTTGAAATATTATAAAGGTTTATTTGTCAGGCGTAGAGCGATGAGTGATTGAAAGGAAGGGGGTGAAAATTTTTGGTTTCTGTGGTTATTGCCTTAGTTAAAAAACTGAAGCGTTTATGTATATATGAGTATAAAAGGACGTTCGTCTCTTAAGAGTCAAGTTGAGTTTCTTTAGTTAAACACGTGTATTACACGCGTGTAAACTGACTGGCTATGTCGGTTTCTTTGATCTCAGCCATTCATCACCCGTCGCGAGAAAAAGTCTAATAATATTACGTGCACCCGTTTTCTGTATATATATATATATATATATATACGAGCTCGGTCAAAGTTATTCATGAAGAATTGTACTATATATGTGTTTATGGATTTGTGTACGTCAACTCATAATACAAACGTCAAAAAATCTCTTCTAAAACTTGTAAGCTCTCTCTCTCTCTCTCTCTCTCTCTTTCAGAGATTTTCTCAAAATCCCTCTCAATTTCTTTCAAATTCTCTGAAATTCTCCAAATTAATAAAAATTTACTTTTTTTTCACTAGTTTTAATTATAAAGAAAAAAATTGACTATTCAAAAAAAAAATTCCTTTCAGTTATCGAATATTTTTTTGAAATGAATTTTGTTTAAAATATTTTAATATCAAATAATAAAATTCCCCTAAAGTAAATTTCGTTTGCTTAAATAGTTTCAAAAATTATAATTATTTAAATGATATAATGATTTGTTATTAGCAAAAATTAGAAAAGAACAAAATTAATTACCAAATTAATGATCGGGTGCGATTTTTCTAATAGCGCTTAAAAACCACTTTGCTTTCGACTGTCAACGAATTTAATGAGAAAAATTATTACTCTTGTGTGACATATACACGACAGTTAGACATCTAAACAGTTCGCTTTTGAGGATGATACACCATAAATAAAGAAGCTGTCTCTGAAAGAAAAAAAAAGATATAAAGCCAAGAGGATGCACTACATCTTTTCCCCTGCATGCGATTGCAACGAGTGGTGTATACCCGAAAATACATTAACGATACGTTACGAGATTTCTCTTATTTCATTAAAAAAAAGAAAAGAAAAAAGATCAAAAAAACTTACACAAGATTTTTTTTTTGCTTCCGCAAAAATAGTAAATTAGTTTCAAATCTAAAAAAAAATTGTACTAAATAATTAAACTTCAAGAACTTTTATTAAACAAATCATTAATTAAGTTTTCGAAAATAATTGAATTTCTGGAACGAATTTTATGAATTTGACAATACTGAATTGCGATGATTATGAAGAATTTAGAGATTTTTTAAAAATAAATTAATTCATACGATAAATTTAATTAGAATTTCTAAACATAATTGAATTGCTTTCAAGATTTTTATTATTCATGTAAATACTGCCGTCCTGATAAAGAAAGTCGGTACTTGCATTCAGGGCTGAATGCAAGTACCGACTTTCTTCATCAGGACGGCAGTTATAACTGCGAAGTTTTTTAGAATTTTTTTAAAACTTAATAAATTATTGAATTTTTGCAAATAATTTTACTATTCATAAAAATAATTGAATTTTTACGAAATATTTTATTATTTATGAAAATAATTGAATTTTTGCGAAGAATTTTTCAAAATTTTTTTAAATAATTGAATTTCTTAGGAGAGTTTTATTATTTGTAAAAAGTAATTGAATTTTTGTGAAGAAGTGTTTTAAAATTTTTCAAAATAATTGAATTCTTGTGGAGGGAAGAAAAAATAAAATAACAAACTACAAGACTTTAAAAAAGAATATTTAAAAGAATTAAAGTAATATTAAAGAAATTTAAATAAATAGGAAAAAATAATTGCTTAATGCAAAAAAATAAAATAAATTCACATTTTTATTTACAGTATTGAATTTGAGAAAAAATAGTAAAAAATTGAGTAGTATGTTTTGTAGAAATTCATAATGAGTTTCGGATTGCATCAAAGGCTCGAACCCTCATTACTATGACATGTGTCAAAAATTTTTTCCTTTTTTTCACAACTAGGGGACGAAAATTGCACTCTTCCTAGGAAGATCCTTCCTTTATTTCCAAGAATGATAAAAGCCGCATGAACTCAGAGTGACACAAATTAAATTCTTTTTCTTTTTGCTTTAAGCACCAAGCATTTAATAATGCCCTGAACAGAAAAAAATTATAATATTGCAAATAAATACTAACGTCATTCTAATATAGTTGTTAGAAAATCTAAACGAGCGAAATTTCTACCAACAAACACGTGATAAGAATTTTTGCCAAAAAGATTCCGAAGAAGAATTTTTTCAAATTTTCAAAAAGAATAAGAATTTTTTTGGAAAAAAATGTTTGTATGCCAAAGGAACATATTTTTGATGATAACTATTATTTACTCTCGAAATATTGAGTAAGATGCATATATGTTATAACGGCTAAAAATCGCCATTAACTTTTAGAGGGGGAGAAAAAAAAAGAATTGCCATCAAGCAAACGAACGGCAAGCGGTGCCGTTGCAAAAACGCGTCTCCGTCGCTGCCGACGAAACACTTCCGAGAATCTCAGACTGCTGGTCTCTTAACGTCGTTCACAATCCTCCCCCATCCCTCGACTTTCGCTTTATCTTTATTTGCCGTATCCGCGGAACGTAGGTATTTATTGCTCTGTTCGTACTTCTCAACCCTTGTGACAAATTGCCTCAACTTTTACGGGTTTTTCAACCCAAAAAGAAAATAAATAAATAAAAATATAATTTATTCTTGAAAAAAAGAGGGAAAAAAATTTCGCTTCTTACCTTTGCTTTTGTTCCACACTTCCTGTCAGAGAAATAAGTCCGGATGTTTTAATCCAGTTGGTTTATAATTTTATATTCTCAAAAACATTCCGATTAAATTTTGATAGCGAAATTTCCTCTTTTACTTTCATTCGATAAGTATTTAAACAAGCAAAAATATTCCAGAAAATGTTGTTTTCCCAAAAAATATTAAACTTTTGGTCCAAATTTGGTTAGCAAAATACATAAATTTCTATTTTCCTTCCTCTCATTCTTCAATGACTTGTGAATATTGATCCAAGAGTTTCACTTTCCATTTTTCCTTTTCTTATTTGATATCTAAAAAGAAAATTTTATATCGGTATACATTCAGTATAATAATTATTTAAAAACAGTTTTACCGAAAATTGATAAATTTCCCGATTGAAAAAATATTGTGTCAGTAGAAAATCTCAAATTCAATAAAATGGAAACAAGAACAAGTCCTGCACAAAAATTGATTGTTTTTCGATTAATTTCTATAAATGTGAAATCAATTTAAACTGAGATTGAAATTTGCCCAGCGGTTTATTACACTTAGCATTCCACGTTTCGGTTTCCTGCAGAATCAAAAGTGGCAGGAGACCAAGAATTTTAGTTCCGTGAGGTTTAGCCACTCTTTCACTGTGGTTGCAATTTCCCTTGAAAAATTTATTGCGTGCAGAGATCGAGAACTGAGAATGAAATGAACAAAAGTAGATTGTATGTTTAAAGATAGATTCGTCGATGATGTTATATTCAACGAGTGTTTTCTCCCTTCTCAATTATTATTGTTTGCAGGAGGAATTAAATTTTCAATTATAAAACTTTCTTGACGCAGAAGAATTCGATTTCCAACTACATATAAATTTTGCTCCCAGAATTGAATTCTCAGTTAAAGCAGTCATAAGAAGAATTGAATTTTCGGATAAAAATTTTGAAAGTAGAATTGAATTTTCAATTAAAATTGTAGAAAGAAGAATTGAACTTTCAGTTAAAACTTTTGCCAGAAGAATGGGCTTCTCAATTAGAACTTTCGAATGAAGAATTCAATTTTTAAATTGAAACTTTTGAAAGGAGAATTGAGTTTTCAGCCTAAAAAATTATGAAAAAATAATGTTTAGAGAAAGAAATATAATTTAGATTTAGAACCAGTGAAAGCAATCGGGAGTATAGAGAGAAAAGAAATAGAAAAATAACATTTTATTTTCTTTCTTAAAAAAAGAAGCTTGTAAATTCATTTTAAATTCTGTAATAAAGTGCTTAAAAGAAGGATATTGAACCTTGAGAGCAGTCTCACGTATACCATAAAAGCTTTAACGCCCTGTGTTTATGAGTTCTATGTGAAAAAACAAACCTATTGGGGCTTTGAATTTTTATTTCTAAATGATCCGTAGTGAATGGTGTCACCAAACAAAAAAACTTCCCATGGAACAAAATTAAAAGACACAAAAGAAATAAGCCCGTTTAGCTAATTAACAATTTTATAATCTAATAGGCAAATTAGATCCAATTTCAAAACGAAAATTACTATTATTTTGTTAATTTTTTATTTAATTTTGCCCTTTTTATTTAAGTATATAATATATAATCGCAGGCTTCGCGTCCTTAATTTAAAAAAAGGTGCAAAAAAGCAATTTTTGATTCTTTATATTAGTTTATTAATGAAAAGAATTGAAATTCTATTAATTAATTTAAAAAAAAGGTAATTCCGAGAATTTAATTTAATAATTAAATCAAAATTACAGAATTAAACTATTCAAAGCTGAACTAATTTTTGTTTAATAAATATTTAAATACTTATTTCTGTTCATTTTTCACAGGAATTTGATTAAAATTTTTTTAAATAATTGAATTTATGCGAAAGAATATGATTAATTATGAAAATAATTGAAGAACTTTGTTAAATATTTTTAAAATAATTGAATTCCTGTCAAAAGTTTTATTATTTTTAAAAATAATTGAAATTACTATAAAGAAATTTGATAACACTTTTTAAATTACAATAATTGAAAACTCTTTAAAAAGAGTTTATTTTTTTAATAATAATTATTTAATAAATTTTGTATTAACAAATTATTTTAATCAATGTTTTGCACCTTTTAAAAATTTGTAAAAAATTCAACACTGAATTAAAACTAAGAAATCGATATCCATTGAGAAAAGTTATGAGCGATAATTATTTAAAAAGTTATAATGAAAATTATATTGCACGGTGTATAGTGCAACAACGCTACACGTTTAGTTTTTGATCCATTTTATTATTTATAAAAATAATTAAATAACTACAAAGAACTTTGTTAACATCTCTAAAAATAATTAAATTGTTTAAATTTGTTAAAATTTTGAAAAAAAAATTTGTATTCCTGTCAAGAATTTCATTATTTATGAAAATAATTGAATTTTTATAAAGAATTTAATTACAATTTCTAAAAATAATTGATTTTCTGTAAAGAATTTTATTATTTATGAAAATAATTGAATTCCTGAAAAGGATATTATTAAAATATCTTAAATAATTGATTTCTTTTAAACAATTTTCTTTCAAACTTTCGTATTTTTCATACAAAAATTCCGCCTTTTCGTTCATTTCTCTCTTCAAAATGTCTAAAATATAGTTTTTTAAAAATGAGATATTTCTTTTCTTCTCGTGTTTTTATACAATACCTGGGAATTTTGTTGCTAAATTGAAATTTTTAATTGAAAAAGCTTCTTTAGGCGAAAGTTGGTACGAAGGAGAGATTTTGAAATTGTATTATACGAGTAAAATCTTAAATAGAAAGGGCAAAAGATGGAGAATGAGACAGCGTAACTGACAGGCCAAGTGGATGCAAGTAGATGCGCAACACTTATTTGTCGGCATACAGGGCAAAACTCGAGTCTCCAAGACCGTATCTATGGCTGCATTCCTTGGTGAGAGTCTAGTAAATGATGCCTGACGTTGTCGGCTCCATGCGCTTTTCAATCCTCTTATTATTCCCCCCTACAACTTTGCAGCGTTTAATTAAAGCTAAGAAACTAAAAAAAAATAAAATAAAATAAAAAACTCAACTTTTACTATTCTTACCAAATTCATTTCCCTTCCAGAGAATAATCCAAGTATCGGAGGACAGCAACATCAACAATCGCAACAGCAACAACAACAACAACAACAACAATATGGTGAGGTGAATCAACTCGGCGGTGTATTCGTCAACGGTCGACCACTGCCAAATGCCGTTAGAATGAGAATTGTCGAATTAGCTCAACTCGGAATCAGGCCGTGTGACATTTCGAGACAATTGCGAGTCAGTCACGGATGTGTGAGTAAAATTTTAGCTCGTTATCATGAAACTGGAAGTATTCTACCGGGTGCAATTGGCGGCAGTAAACCTCGCGTGACAACGCCAAAGGTCGTTCAATACATAAAGCAATTAAAATCCAAGGATCCTGGAATTTTCGCCTGGGAAATTAGAGATCGATTATTGTCCGATGGTATTTGTGACAAATACAATGTTCCCTCAGTGTCCAGTATCTCGAGAATATTGAGAAATAAAGTCGGCGCCGCAGCGGCAGTTGCGGCCGCCGCCGCTGCTGCAATTCACCATCATCCGCATCATCATCATCACCATCATCATCTCTACGCAGCGGCCGCCGCGGCTGGAGCTGCTCTCTGTCCTGTTCCATATCCCCCGACGCCTTATCACACCGCACCGCCTTCAGTCACACATCATCATCACCATCATCAAGGTGAGTTGGAAAACATTTTACCATCTACTCTTCTTTTCAAATCTAAAGAAAAATCAGGCTTCGTACTCGAAACTTCATTATTAAAAAATAAGTCTAAAGACTGTAAAAAAGTAGTAAAAAAATCTAAAAATTAAAGACGACAACTCAATTAAAAAAAAAATTATTAAAATAATAATTGAATTCTTGCGATGAATTTTATTGTTTATGAAAATAATTAAATTTTTTATTAAGAATTATTTTTAAATAATTATAATTATTATAATAAAGTTAATAAAGTTCGTGATTTGAAGTTAGTTGCTGTTTGCTTTTTAGTTTCTTAAATTTTTTATAATTTTTCTTTTCAAATATTTTCAATTTTTATATTAATGTATTGAAAATCATCGAATTATTGCAAAGAAATTTATCAAAAAATTTAATAATATTAGAATTCCTTCACAGAATTTTATTATTTAGAAAAATAACTAAATTCTCAGGGAGAATAATTTTAATATTTGTAAACAAACATTTTAAAAATATTTGTACTTTATGAAGAAGAATTTTATTAAAATTGTATTAAAAATAATTGAATTCTTGCAAAAAAGTTTACTATTTATAAAAGCAGAGAGAAACTATAAAAGTAATTGAATTCTTCCAAATAATAAAGGATTTTAATATTTATAAATTTAATTGAAATATTGCGAAGAATTCTACTATTTATAAAAATAATTGAAATGTTTCGAAGGATTTATTAAAATTTTAGAAAAAAATTGAACTTTTTCAAAATGCGTTAAAATTTTTTAACAAATTGAACTCTCCTTAGGAATTCAATTAAAATTGTTTTAAAAAGAATTGAATTGTTTAGAAGGATTTTGATTATGAAATTATTTAAAAAATTCATGTCTGTAAATAAAAAATTTTGTAATTTGCATAACAGTAACAAAATGAAAACAAATATTTAGAAAATAATTTAATCGTTTCAAGCAATTTAATTAAAATTGCATTGAAAATAATTACTAAATTCTAATAAACCAATTATATCAAAATTATTTTTTTAATAATTGATTTTTTTTGAAGAATTTTATAATAAAATTGTTCAGAATTGGATTTTTTAGGATATTCATTTAAAATTGTATTAAAAATAATTAAAATACTAAACCATGAGTTTCATTTGTTATGAAAATAATTGAAATTATGCAAAATTTAATTAAAATTATAAAAATCTTTTTTAATAATTAATTTGTTTCGATGAATTTTATGAAAATTGTATTTTAATTAATTGAAGGCGTGGATATATGTGCTGCCACGCGCGGTTGTAAGGGACAATACCAGTCAGGTAGCAAGGAGCGACTCTGGGCCGTTCCCGTTTTTATTTTTTATATTAAAGGGTTTAAAATGTTTGTTACTGAAATCATAAATAAATTAAATAAAAATTTATTGAAAAACCTTTTTGAATTTCAATAATTATCATTGAAAAAGCTTATTTGAAAATAATTGAATTGTTTGAAAGAATTTTATTAAATTTTTTTTCAATTGTTTCTCAGAATGTTACTTAAATTTTTGAGATTAATGTTTTTCTAATATTCCAGCCATTAGCGAATTTAAAATAGTTGCAAATTCTCAAACACAAAACAGTAGCTATTAAGATAAAAAATCTAGAAAAGAAACAAAATAGTACCAAATCGTAAAAAAGTAGTAAATAGTAGATTTTTGTATCTAGATGAGTACGAAGCCTGAGAAATTATTGAAAATTTAACTCCGCATAGAAGAGTAGATCTAATATTTCCGTCAGCCACTGCAACTGAAAGTCTCGATTCAGTTTTAGCTGTGAGCTCGCGGAGTCTGACGGAACAGCCTCTTTATCTTCCTCATCCGTAATTCCACTGCGTTTCCAGTGGGCTTAACAACTGCAAGTACGGGGAGTAAACTCTCAACGCCATCGCCACCGACGACAACATCGGCAAATTCTCTTGGACACCATCAGACGAATTATGGAGTCCATTGGCCGAGTTCGCACTCCGTTCACGATATTCTCTCCTCATCGGTCCCATTAGTATCAAACTCTACTGCAACATCGTCGTCTCTCTGTTCAATAAACAATAATCATCATTTAAACAATAATAACAATAGTCATCATCACAATAATAATAGTAGTGGAGGCAGTAGCAGTAGTATTGCCAGTAATAATGACGAATCGTCACCTTCGAATTATCATTATCATCAACAGTATTACGCGTCCGCACTCTATCACCATCATCATCATCGCGGTCATTCGGCTCTCGTTCCCTCGAGTACTGTCCAACTTCAATCATCCATGAATAATTTAAGTCAACCAGCCAGTCCCTGTAATTAAAGTAATGTAAATATAATTTAATTCCCGCAAAAAAAATCAATTTTTATAAAGAATTATATAGTTAATCAATTAACTATATATATAATTATATCGGATCGACTTTCATTTTTTATCTTCAATTTTCAAATGTTTTCAGAGTCAAATTTAAAAACAAAAATGATCACAATTAAATGTTAAAAAATTAATATAATAATAAAAATTGTCGAACAATTAATTATCAAGAATTCCCTATGAATGTAAATTCTGTAAATTTTTTAAATTAGTTACTAAAATTCCTAATTATAGAATGTTTTTTAAAATCCCATAAGAAAATAATATTTGAAGTATTTAAAATTTTATTTCGACTTGTGTTTTTTTTCTCTCAATTAATCGAAAAATTCTTTAATTTAGTGCGATTTTACACCAAAGATTAATATTTAGTGAAAGTAATAATTATTTTTTTTAATGATATAGAGAACATTGCAAAAATTTAAGAAAAAAATTGTTTAAATTATATGTATATATACGAAGAAACATATTTCTATTTACTTCGGAATTTATTGCAACAATGTGCATAAAAGTTTGTAAACTCTAATTTTCCTGATATTTTCAACATTGAAAAATGATTTCATTAGATTTCTGTCTTCTTAAACTCAATGGTGCTTATCTGATGAGAGTAAGAAAATTCGTTTAAGCAATTCCTAAAGATCTGCCAAAGTACTTGGTCCAAATTCAAAATGAAATTTGATGATTTTCATTTTGTAGAAAATACATATCTATTTATTCTAAACTTATTCAAATATACATAAATGCTTGAGAGTTACGAAATTTGAAGAATGATATGTAAAACATTTTTGATAATTGTGGCATATGGAAAACGCGTGCCTTGTAAACTGCACTCGTGCGTTAAATTGAAAACTTAAAAGTCGAAAGCGCATCAATCAATTGAAACGGAAGTGTATGTCAAAAAAAAAAAATCCTAAAACTATTCAAGATGGAAAATTTTGTTATAAAATCTGTTTTCATTTAAAGTTTTCCAATTAAATTTTGTGTCAATCAAAATTAGATTTATTTTTATTTCCCCTAGAGAAATAGAAAAAAAATTCAACAACGATACAAATTTACTTTGAAGTTAATACATTATTTTCTATAACTAGAAAATTAATTTTCTATTTTCTGAAATTAGTATTTTCTGAGAAAATAAAATTATTTAATCCCCTTTCTTTATTTTTAATTTTATTGAATTTTTAATTGAATTCAATTCTTAATTGAAAAATAATGATTTAAATTGTACACTTAGAATTTTTTGGAAACTTAACGATTTTGTTAATTTTTAACTTTTGTTTATAGTTGCAATTAATTTTTGAGTATTTAAATAATTACTGTACTATTCTTTTTCTGACAAACACTTTCGATTTTCTATTTTTGTTTTTAAAAAAACTATGTATATATATATATATATATATATATATAATAAATTTTTAAGTACGACTGTTTATAAAAAAAGATGTAAATATTGGAATGCTTGGTCCAAGCTCAAAAAAATATGGACAAATAATAACGAATCGACTATTTTGATATATTTTATTGCCAGAAGCAAAAAAATATGCTCCGTACAAATAAATATTTATGTGCGTATAATTTTAAGACAATATCTAATAGTAAATAGTGATTTATAGAAAAATTGATTTTTACTGTACGGCAAAAATGTATATATATATATTATAATACCGTTTCTAATTGTAAGAGAAAAGAAGTGCCTTTAAAGATATAGTGATATTTATTCGGCAGTGAGACAATATTTTAAATATTCATTGAATAAATGTTTTTTCACAATTTAAAATCAATTTTTTATTAATTTACCAATGGAAAAATAAAAGAAAACTTGTTTTTAAGTCTTCATTTCTAAATAACCTAATTTTCTCTATTAGTAAAATAAATTTTTTTAATTTTTTCTCTTCAAAATTTAATTTTGTTTTTTCCATAACCTTTCCCTGAATTTCAGAGAGAATTTTGACTTTCACTTATCCTAAATATTTTTTTAAAATTTTTATTGTAACTATTTTTAATAAAATTTTTCTAACAAAGAAATTGAGAATTTTGAATTAAAACTATTGAAAATTCAAAATTTTGTAAAATTTAAACTTGTAATCTTTTGAAATTCCATTATTTTTCGACTTTTATTTAAGTAAATTCAATTATTTAAAAAATTGTAAATGCAACTCTATTCAAAATTCTATTATTTTTTGATGTATTTTTAGTAAATTTAATTTTTTATAAAAATTGTAAACGCGAATCTTCTAGCGCGAATTCAATTATTTTTTAAGTGAAAAAATATTTGGCAGTTAATTTATAAGTAATAATTTTATGACAGCCCTTCAAGAATTATTTAAAATTCCAAAAAAATATTAAATACGTTTTTAATATATTTTCAATATTGTTACTGGAAAAAAGCCCAAATATAATTTTTTTAAGAATGTTAATTCTGTCTAAATTTCTTCATTTTTCTCTGATTCTTTAATTTTTATTTTTCTTAAATTAAATTTTATTATATTATTTTACCTCATTCATCAACTTTTTATGGAAGTTTAGTTTTAAGAATAAAAAATATTTTCAAACCAATTCCAAATCAAATAGCTTTAAAAATTTGTTATTATTAGAATAATAATAATAGTATAGTGACTAGAGTAGAAATGAAAATTTGTTGACTAAATCTCAAATTTAACCGCACATGTATTCAGAAAAGTGTTGTAAAAAAAGCATATGCGTAATAAGGACGGTGCGGCGCGCCAAGCCGTCCCTTTGAAATACGAATATTCCTTCAACTCCGCCCTAAGATTCTCTATCACATATTATATAGTCGCTCAAAAGAAAAGGCAAAAGGCTATACTAGAACTAACCCAAAGCTTACGTGTTCGTTTTCACTGAAACATCGTTTCGGCTTTCTTAAGCACACTCAAAAAACATCCCCCCTTGCGGTTTTATTTCATTACCGAGAAAATAAATACAAAAACAAAAAATAAATCAATTTCCATTAATTACCCTCTTCATGTCAATATAATCAACTTACCAAAAAATATATATGTATTCGTTTTGCTTTCATTTTTTTAGGGAATTTTCGTCTCCTTTTCTACAAATTTCTTCTTGATCTTTTAGTTTATTTCAATTCTTTTTGGTCCTTTTCAGTTTTCGAAATCTACAAAAGAAAATATTTTTCTCTCGATTTGTTTTTTCTTCGATATTTTTATAATTTTTTTTGCAATATTCTCTTTTCGGTCCCTTTCCTCTTCGTTTTTTAAATTTTGCAACATTTTCTTCCCGATACTTTTGTTTCGAAAACTACAAACATTTTTTTCGGTTCTTATTTTTCCTCTTCGTTTTCAGTTTTTCAAATCTACAAAAAAAAAATGGCATACACTCGATAAATTTGAACAAATTATAGAAATTATTGTAAGTTATTAAAATAATGCGATAGAAACATCAATACATTTTTTTAAAAAAGGTACAAAGTCGATATTTTCTCTTGAATAATAGAAATTATTATTGCAATTGAAGCGTTGGGTGCAAGAAGGGCGTTAGGTGGATAATGCCCGTTTTGATATTATTCAATGAGAATTATTACAATATCATTTAGTTCATATTACCAAAAATTTAATTCGATTTGAGACTTCTTGACGCGGCTATGAATAAAAATCTGCTTGAATGTTACATAATTTTGTAATTTAAAATTTTCTTCAATAGAATTTCATGAAAAAAGAAGTGAAAATCGACATTCCATTAAAAAAATTGGGTTAAAAAAATTTTCATTAAAAATGTACATTTTTTAGAATTAGAAATGATTTAAGGCGTAATTATATTTTAAAAGTAATGAAAATAAAAAAATATATTTATAAATATTTAAAAGTTAAAGTTATCGTGAGTTTAAACTTCAAATTGCATTTAATAGCTTAATAAAAGACTAATTAAATAAAAAGAAGTTTGTTTGATTTGAATGTACAGTCTTTGGGCAATTATAGTTTAAATATTTAACTTGAAATATCTCCGTTCATCGTTTTTTGTTATACGCCCTTCTTGCACCCAACACTTCAATTGAGAAGAAAATATCGAAAATGTAGTTTGTAGAAAATTCGCTACGGTCCATATTGAATTAATAAAAATAGTGGCAAATATAATAAAAATTGTCGAATTTATAATTATTTACCGCGCAGGTAAGTAGAAATAATGTGCTTTGAAATTAAAAGGGGAAAAAATGACTTTACCAAAGAGTTCTGGTCTGGTGGTGAGCTATGTAAATTTGTGTAATTTGTAGAGAGCACGCGACGTCTGTTTTGACCCATGTACATTTCGTTTCTGCGGATGCGCTCCGGTCAATTAGTTCGGGTGCAGTGATGAAGGAGAGGTAATAAATCAGCGGCTGAATAAAGCCATTGCCGAAAACGCGAAACAAAGTCTCGATTATTGAAGGAATTTTAAGTCCAAATTGCTTAATAATACTTGAAAACTGCAAAAGAGAAATTAATTTTAGAGCAGAATTATAAATTAAATTTTATTCTATATAAATGATTTAAAATACAATTATTGTTCTTCTAAATTAATAAAAACTTAGATTAATTATTAAAAACTAAAAGATTTATTAGTTTATTTTTTCAATCAATATTCTAATAAAATTCTATTTTAAATAAGAAATAAATAAGAGATATCTTCTGATGTTAGGATCTAAAAGGAAGTCATCTAAATATTTTAAGGAGATAATTTACACCTACCGTGAATGCATATCGTTCTTTCTTATGTGTCTTCTGTAATATCTATAGAAGTATAGTAGAATGAAGAAAACGACATTCGCGAGCCGCGAGAATATGGACAGGGGCGTTCCGCCATGCAAACTTGGAATATATAGCTAATGTGTCTCCTGCTTGGTCGTTTGGCTTCTCTCCGAAATCCCCTTTTCTTGGTTTTACCGAATGTGCATGAGTTTATGCTTATGTGTGTGTGTGTGTGTGTGTGTCTCCGCTTTGCAAAATGGAAAAGAAAAGGAGGAAATAGATTAAAACCCAACCCTCCATTCGGTGGTTTGCTAAAGCATATAAAGAGCATCTGCTTGCAAAACTTTCTCGTGGATACGGTAGCTGACGAAGAGGACACATGAGAGACGCCGACGTTGCGTTGTGTCGACGCGAAATGTACACTTGGGGTCGCGAAGCTATTTGTACCCTCTTGCAACTGAAAGAGAGGAACTTGTGTGTGATGCACATCCCAAAGAGGTGAAGGAAGAAAAAAGAACAAACATGGATACTCAAATCTGGAGGAAACCTCAAGACTTCTATGATTATACTCATCGCTCTCTTCTGTGCACACTTCCTTTTTTTTAATGTGCGTAATTAGTCTATCATACACAACGAATCTGTTCTATTGTGATTTATTTTTTATACTTCGTTCAATTAATTTCAATTTACTGAAGTGTTATTAAAAAAAACCGTAAACTCTATAAATCAATCTCTATTTCTAAAAAACAAGAAAATAATAAAAATAAAACATAGATTTATAATCGAACGTAACCTCAAAATTTGGTATATAAAAAAAAAGTAGACGAAAGAAATTTACAAAGATTTTCATCAAATATTGATAGTTTTCTGTAAAATTTATAAAATACCTTCTTTTTCCCTCGTGAATAGGAAAATATTTAAAGCCACTGGATATTATATTTTTATGAATATTCTAAATAATGAAAACTTTTCTTCATCCGCGTGCTTTGTTTATTTATATTAGTAAATAAAAACGCGGTAAATTACACTAAAGATTCCAATCCAAAGTCAATAAATAAAAGGTTATTTAAAACATGTCGAGAGTTATTCTCATTGGCTGGGACAATTTGCCATTAAAACTGCCAGCCAATCAGAAAGTTTACTCCTTTTCTCTTTTTTCTGGACAATTTCCGCTTTGTTCCTTGGGAATTGGGATTGTGCCCTCGGAGCCCTCGGTGTCTTTCACTTCCTGTTGTAAAATATATAATGTGATTGTTTAATTTTTAATTGTTAAATTGTTTTGAAAATGTTTTTAAAAGTTGTAAATGTATATTAAACGAGAGAAATAAGTTATTAAACGTTACATTCGTTATTGAACTAATGTAGCCTTTTTTTATTAATGTTCTTGTTTAAATATATTGTGTTCGCCATTATTGTAAAATTGCGCAAATTGAAAGGTAATTTTTTCCATTAAGTACACTGTAAAAAGACTTAAAGGAATGTTAACACTTTTAAACTGGCACTGCAAAAACTTTTATTACCTACTTTAAATAGTATCATTTACATAAAATAGCAATTACCCTACATTGAAAACGTGAATATTTTTTAGGCTAAAGGTAAAAATCCCCTTTTCTGAAAAAATTAACATTTTTAATATGTTAAGATTACGTTTACGAAAGGGAATTTTATCCTCCGCTGTAGTTTCGTTAAAATTTTTAATATTATTCCACTTGGAATCTATATTTTGCCTGCATTAAAAGAAAGGTTGTTACAATGATTTCCAAGTCTTTTTACAGTGATATATTATATATATTTTTTATAAACATAATCAACAAAATTACGTCAACTTCTGTATTTTTGTCATAAATTTTTTATTTTATTTAATTTAGCAAAATAATTGAAAAATTCTTTCTTTTTCATTCAAATAACTCATTTTCTAAGTTAAAATTTTAACACATTCCTAAAATCATATTTTTTTTGTTTTTAATTGAATAAGATTTTTATAATTTTTTTCTTGAAAATAAGTCAGTCGACAAATATAATTGGTTTTTGCAGTCAGCGCATGAACTTTTTTAAGTGCACACAAATTAAAAAAAAATTATAGATGTAGGGCTTTCGAAAAATGTAAAAGTTTTTTAAATTTAAACATTCAAAATTAATCTTTGCTTACAATTTTCAATATTTTTAATGAAAATTTTTTTCTAGGCTTATTTTATAGTTATAAACAACTTCTTGCATGGATTTGCAAAAATATACAACGAGTAAAAAGATAAAAATCCTGACCTCTTAAAAAATTTAATTTTCAAATTTTTGACCATCCCATTTGTTTTTTGGGTTAAAAATTATATAAGAAAAAACATATAACCTTCTTCGATAATTAAAATTTAAAGGAGTCAAAGTGGGGGGTGAGGCCTCTCCTTAATTCTTTTTCTATTTAATTCAATTCTCGAATTTAATATTAACATGAAATAGAAAATACTTTCGAATCTTAATTTAAATATACTTTAATTTTTCATTTCTTACAAATTCATTATATATTTCATTAATAAACAGATAATAATGATTTTGGACGAATTCAGTACAAGATTTAATTTTTAATGTTTTTTGTCTAATTTTTATTTAATAAAATTTTTAAATAATTCTTGATTTTAATATATTTAATTATATGAAACTATTCTTTAATTAATGAATAGTGATACAAGTGAATTAAAAAATAAGTAAAGAAAATATTTAAGTACTAGAAACGTTTATTAATAAAAGCATAATTGTTTATTTCAGGCTTCGCACTCTTCTATTAAAAGCTACTATTTGCTACTTTTTTTATACGAGGCTACTTTTTGGCTACTTTTTTAAGCCTAATGCTACTAAAAGCTACTTTTCTAAACAAATAGTCAAATTTAGATTTTTAGTTTTCACATTTCCATTTAAAACAGTGTTAAAAACTAAAATCATTAATGAAAAACGACCGCCAATAAGATAATAGGAAATAATTTTACCAACATTTACTCTATGAATAGGGTAGTGATTATAAATTGTGTTTAACCTTTAAATTCCCCATTATTCCCGGTTTTGTTTTCTCATCAAATTTAAATTAATTTCATTTCAAACATAAATCTACAATTTGGAAAATAATTGAATTAAACAAAGAGTTTTCTCAATTTTTCAAAAAAATCTTGTCTGTTTATAATTATAATTGAAAATTTGATTAATTCAATTTCATTAAAATTTATAGATACTAATTGAATTTCTGCAAAGAATTTTACTACCTATCTATAGAAGAAATTGAATCCTTATCCAAAGAAATTACATATTTTATGAAAATAATTAAATGTTTCCGAAGAATTTTATTAAAATTTTTGAAAATAATCCAATTGTAGAGAACAATTCAATTATTTACAATAATAATTGAAATTTCGGGGAATTTCAAAAAAATTTTAATTGTAATTGAATTTCTGAGAAGAATTTTATTAATTTTGAAAATAGAATTGTTTTTTTTAATTTTATAAAAATTTATGAAAATAACTAAATTCTTGTAAAGAATATTTTTCAAAAATAATATTCAAAAGAATTTAGTAAATCGGAAAATTTTGCTATTTATGAAAATAATTGAAATAATTGAAATCTTTACACAAAATTTAATCAAATTTTTAAACCTAATTGCATTTTTTGACGAAATTGATTAAAATTGTATTAAACATAATTCCATTTCTGCAATGAGTTTTATTATTTATGAAAGTAATTGAATTATTGCAAGGATTTTATAAAAAAAAGTTTCAAATAATTGATTTAAAAAAAAAATTTAGATAAACTCTATTTTTAATAATTCAATTCCTATGAAATTTTCATTCTTTTTGAAAATAATTGAATTCTTGTGGTGAATATAAATGAATTTTTGTTATTTATAGAAATAATTGAACTTTTACAATGAATTTTAATAAAATTCCTAAAAGTAATTTAATTTTGGCGAATTTTTACTATTTAAAAAAATAATTAAATGTATTGCAAATAAATTTTTAAAAATAATATTATAATTGAGGGGCTGGATGCTATAACGTGTTACCCGCCATTTACTTGACATGGCGCGTAACACATTATAACATCCAGCCCCTCAATTATACGGTGACTAATTACCCTTGATTATTTAGAAAAAATTTAATAAAATTCTTTAAAAGAAGTGAATTATTTTTAATAAAATGTAAAGAAATTTCAATTACATCAAAAATTTTCAATTATTTGTTCATAAAAATTCAATTATCTTGAAATAACAGAATTAGAAAATCTTATTTTTCAAAATTTTCAAAAAAAACTTGAAAAATTCAATTTTATTAAAAAATTTGAAGTGTGTATTTTTTTAAAATTAACTAATAAAAGTTTTAATTATTAATTTTCGCACTAAGAAACGTGAATACATTAGAATGTGACTCCATATAAATTCTAATTATTTATCAATTATTAAATTAAAATACTTTGAAAATTCAATTTTTTAAAAAGCTTTAAATGAAATTCTTTAATTCTTTTTTTTATTACCGAGATAAATTATTTTTAAAATTTCAAAAAGCATTAAATATTTCTGCATTTGTAAATCAAGTCGTCAAAATTTCGAAATTATTTAACATTTTTTCGCCCAATTGGCAAAAGAATGTTATACTAGGAGGGGGAAAATCTCTTTAGAATTTCGATATAAATTTCAATGGAGAGAATATATATAAAATGTTTCTAATATTTTGAGAAAATGCAAGAGAGGCGCATCGAGGCGAAGCCATGCGCGATATCAGTTGCAGGGGTCGCCGCCACTACAAGTGTATCCTACTCTTTTCAACGATAACCCCAGATAACCCAATCTCCCTAAATATTTTACTTAGTACGTTTTTATTAACACTTGACATCTTTTTAGACACTCCCTGTTTCATACTCCGTATAATTTATTCCCCAGTTAAATCAAACATTTCTTTCATTTTAATACGAACCTTCAAATTTTATCGAAAAGAAGACAAAACCGAAAGAATTGAAAAACAATCCAAATTTACAAAAGGGGCATTTTTTTATTGGTAGAAAAAATACCTTTGGAATTAATTTTAAAAATACTTTTTAAACTTTTTTTTAATTAATCTAAAAATTACTTTTAGAATTAATAAAAAAATATATTTTTTTAGTTACATTTAATCAAATTGTAAATTAGAAAAATTTCCCTTTTTTCCAAATTAAAAATTGAAAAAAATTTACAAACATAATTAGTTCTCAATTATATTGTTTTTTACTAAGAAATAATTCAAGACTATTTATAATACGAATTTACGATCGTTACTTTTGAAGAAAAAAAAATTTCAAACTTTTATTTGCTTCGTACAGAAGCTGTCGACCGATTTAATTAAAGATTCGTTGAATGGCGCCACTTTATTGGAGTCGAGAGAATGTGTTGTACTTTTATTACTCCGCATGGCTCCTCCCAAAAGTTTGTATATTACAAAATCGTCTAAAAATTTTTAAAAGAAAAAATATATTCTTAGATAAAATTGTTAATAATAACAATAAACATTTTTAGGTAATATAATAATTATTTATTTTTTTCCAATATAATTATTATCATAAAAAAAAGATGAGAGCGTGAACTCGAACAATTACTGATTAATTATTTTATTATTATACGGAAGATTGAAATTCGTGTATAATATAAATTATTTATAAAAAAAAGCGCCTTCGACAACTCTTTCGTCATAGTAACTAAAAAAACGAATGTAAATGAGTATTATAAATAATAATTTTTAATTTTTTTTGTAGTGAGTCCAATTTACGGATTTTTAAAATTAATCCTGCTAAAAAAAAAATCTCCCCATTTGACATTGTAATTAGATTCAACAGTACTTGTATGTAGTACAACGTATTTCTATTTTCAACAGGCAGAAAATATTCCACAATTATTAGCTTTATGCTCCAATATATCCCGCTCATAGGTACATAAATAATTTTTTTTTACATTCGATACTTTTTCTAACATTACAAGAAACCAAATAGAGTTCATATAATTAGAATAATTTTTCTCTCCACAATATTCTCCACATTATTCTAAAGAATTCAACATTAA
Organism: Leptopilina myrica (nomen nudum); assembly: GCA_032872475.1. Taxonomy (NCBI): domain Eukaryota; kingdom Metazoa; phylum Arthropoda; class Insecta; order Hymenoptera; family Figitidae; genus Leptopilina; species Leptopilina myrica (nomen nudum). Next base: position 15,628,229 of record CM065467.1, read on the forward strand.
TAATTGTTTAAGAACTTTGGTTTGACTGGTTTCCCTAATTTCTCCAGCTAAGAACATTTCATCCACTACGGTATAAACCTGGAAAAGAAAATAATTTTCAAATTATCCACTGAGTTCAAAACATAATTTTTATAATTATGATATAATAATTTTACAATAATAAATACTAAAAATACCACGAAAAAAGTAAGAAAAAAAATAATAATAATAATAATAATAATAATTTAGCATACCTTGTAAAAGTTAAAAACTAGGTCCAATTCACAAACGTTGTGAAAATACTCGTTGAGGACTTCAACAAAATTATGAATTGCCTCTAAATAACATAAATTATTGTCGTTAACATCAACACATATACAAAAGTATAAGCCAGCATACCGTCTGTATACAATTTTAAAATTGCGGAACTGAAAGCAAAAAAGTCTTGAATTAATTTCTTGTAAAATGCACAAATTTTGAAACGAACGATAAGAATATTAGCGAGATAAATAAATTTAAATTACAAAATGAGAGAAACTAACCTCAACAAAATTGGTATGTTTTGCATCTCTGACAGTTACAACTGCATGAACCTCTTCTATTAACTTCTGCTTTTCATCATCATCGAAATTCATATACCATTTTGCTAATCTGGTCTTTCCAGCCCTATTTTGAATAAGAATGAAACGAATCTAAAAAGAATATTTTTCAATTTATTTTCACCAACTAGAAAGGAATTATCGAATAGGAAAGAATTATAATATAAAAACGTATTATTGTTTTCTTTTGAATCACAAATTTTATTCTTTTCAGGAAAAATACGATTTTTAATCAAAATATTAAGATATATTAATAAAAAATTAATTTCACGAACAAATTAAATAATTAGTATGTACAAAAAAGAATTAACCTCTTTTACAAAGTTCCGTAATTTTTCGTGCACTAACAATGAGAAGCTTTTAAGTATGTAAATAATTTTCATTAACTCAATACTTAGTTAAGAAATTCAACAATTACTCAATTGTTGAGAAAATAAATGAAGATGAAAAAGGCATCTAGTTGAAAATCGGTGTTAATTTAGTAATTGACAATAATGTCAATTACTAGTTAAATATTAACAACTTTCATCATAGAAAAATATACGTACCATTATTTACTATGTGCTAAAACTGATTAACACTCTACAAATTATTATTATTATTGTTATTTTGGAAAAATGTCGAGCAGAAACGAAATGTCAAAAATCCACCCACCCACCATGTAGTGAAGTATGCAGTTTGTCATTTGTCAACTTGTCAATTTATCGATTATCGATACTTGACTATCGAAAATATTGTGCACGATTTCTTTCTAACTTCAGACAGGAAAGAGGTTCTATAATTCTATATCTTTATTTCTGCTCACTCAGTTTTCTATATTTTTCTTACAGACTTTGCTGTTTTTACTTATTTTTTGAAGATTGTTTTTGATTTCTAGTAAATATTCTTTTTATTCGAGTATAAAAAATTGTAAAAAAACATTTAAAGAAATTGTTCGGGTGTAGACTTAAAATTTTACCGCGACGGGGTGTCTAATGTAGTTTTGGACAATTCGGTCGTGAAACTTCACGTCACTAAATATGATTGGCTCTGACAAAGGTTCATTTTCAACGCAACTTTTTGCGTAGCCAATCATATTTAGTGACGTGAAGTTTCACGACCGTGAAAATTCGCTGCTCGCCCAAAAATTTGGAAGTGTGCATATGGTATTTTTGGAGTTCGACTGCAGTTGGCAGCATTGTTCTTTACCATACATCATGTTTCCGTTTTTCGTTGTCGCTCTTTCACAAGTCGAAAATGGCGGATCAGGTATGTTGCTTATGATAATCATTAAAAATCAGTTATTATTTAGAATCTTTATAAAAAAGTTGTGTCTTTTTTGTTAATCTAGTAATGCTCGAAGTTAATATACTTCAAGTGGTTTTATAAAAGACAATATTTTTCCCGAAAGTATGTTATATTGACGATGTGCTTATTGACGCTATCATTCTAACACGTGTTTCAATTTCTTTTGTAAGGAAAATGTATCCAAGTATAACAAATATTTTCTAAAAATGCAGTTGATTTTGGATTTGGTGAAAATAAATGTTACATGTTAATGTGGAAAAGGTTTAAACTTTACAGAAAAAATTTGTAAATTTGACGTCTGCCAACCTAACCTTAAATTCCACTTTGATTCATAATATTATTTTCCAGTTAACAATTTTTTTTATAATTCTTTCACTTTTATGAAAAAAGGAAAAATATTGTTAGTTTGTTAAAAGTGAATTTTAAATTTTCAATAAAATTTACTTTTTTGTGTTATTTAAATTATTGTTTTGTTCGGAGTTTAAAATAGTTTTTTTGATTGCAGAACGTAAAGTCGTTCCAAAAGCAACCAACTGTTTTCCTGAACCGCAAAAAAGGTCAGGGACAAAAAAGTCGCAAATCTTTGCGATACACAAGAAATGTTGGTCTTGGATTCAAAACTCCACGTGATGTGAGTATTTATTTATTTATTTATTTTAATTATGAGCATTATGTTTGATATTTTGTAAATTTTAGTTTATTATAATGAAGAATTTGAAAGGAAAATTAAGTCGAGAAATGCTTTTGTTTTATGGGAAATTTCTTTTTTTCTTAGGCGATTGATGGAACTTACATTGACAAGAAGTGTCCATTTACCGGAAATGTGGCGATCCGAGGACGCATTCTCACTGGCGTTGTTCAAAAGATGAAAATGCAGAGAACAATTGTCATTAGACGGGATTACTTACACTATGTAAGAAAATATAATCGTTTTGAGAAGCGTCACAGAAATATGAGTGTCCATCTAAGTCCCTGTTTTAGGTTCGTACTCGACATTTTATTATCCTTTTTTTTCAATGTATAAATGTTTAAATGAAGAACAAAAATATTTTCGTGATGATATTGACGACGGTCTTCTGAAAATAATATGAAGTCACTTAATCGTCTACTGATAGAAATATAAAGTATTTTCATTTTTTGATTCCTCTTCCCACAATTGGGAGATTATTTTCTAACAATTTAAATGTTTAAAAATAATTTTTTTTAATGAAAGATAATAATTTTCCAGAGACGTTGAAATTGGAGACATCGTGACAATTGGAGAATGCAGACCATTGAGTAAAACAGTCAGATTCAACGTTCTTAAAGTCTCAAAGGGAACAGGATCGAAGAAGAGCTTCAAGAAATTCTAGGTATGATAAATTTTCTTCAAAATTAAATGACAATTTATAAAAATAAGGAAAAAATATATTTATGATGAGTTTGACGACGGTCTTCTGAATAAAAATTGAAGTCATCATTATCGTCCACTGAAATTCTTTTTTTTTATTAAATCTATTTTATATAAATTTTATTTTAATTGTTTATTCATTAAAATTATTGTTAATTTTTACAGATAAAAAAGGTGAGAAAAACATCTTGAGAATTTATAGGTGAGAATTATTTTTTTCTACTATACAAAAGAATTTATTTTCCTAATGTTTTGAACTTTCAAATCATTCAAATTTAAATAAAAAATATTTTTCATGTACAATTAAAATATTAACAAATAAAACTAATTAAATAATTACAATATTTTTCACTTCAGTCTACAATTTTTGAAAATATTGTAAAATTTCCTTCATTTGAACGTTTGAAATTTTAGGAACATAAAAATTTTCTTTTTTTATTGCATTTTATTACTTATACAAATTTGGAGTTTTAATTTAATTTAATTTTTCGATTTTTGGAAGACATATATAAAAATAAAAAAAACCTCTTTTACTTTTTTATAAAATAGACGACGTTTCAGTGGTCTGGTTTGCCACCATCATCAGGTCACTGATTAAAAGTCAACAAATAATCATCACGTCAATAAATTAAAATAATAAATAAATAAACCAGACCACCAAAACGTCGTCTATTTTATAAAAAAGTAAAAGAGTGTTTTTTCTTTTACCTTTTATATATGTCTTCCTAAAATCGAAAAAAATTAATTTATTAAATAATTGTAGAAGAATGTACTGAATATTTAATGTAAAAATTTTTTTTTCTTAAAGATGAAAATAAAGCACTTTCTGTTGATTAAAATTCCAATTTGTGTATATGATGAGATTGACGACGGTCTTCTGACAATTAAAAATGAAAGACAAATTCGTCCTCTGATTTAATTCAAACTTTTAAAAATTATTACATTGTAATAAATTTCGAATAATTTTAATTTGATTTTTTTTTACAAAAATTCTATTTTCTTTGTTTTAGGTATAAAATATCAGATCCTGAAAGGTGGGCGTTCATCGAGAAAATCGACGAAATTAAATTAAGTCAATGATTTACCATCATCATTTTGTAAATGTGTAACGCAAAAAAAACATCAAATGCGTTTGAAAAATAAATTCATTTAAATAAAATGAAAGTTTGTTTTGATAATTCATACATTAATATTGTTACCCTTCTTTTAAAACAAATTTAATATTTTTCTAGTTATTTATTTATTACACATTAAAGAATACTTTTTTATTATGAGAATATAAAATTGAATTAGAAATTTTTTAATAGAATTTACTTTTTCGTAAATTAAGTTTACAAATTGTCATTGACTGAAAAAAGAAAATTTCTAATAAATAAATTCTTTCATTTTCTCGTACTTGGAGTAGATTGTCTTATTTTTTCCACTATCTTGATGCTTATTAAATTTTTTTGTCTTTTGATTCTTGATTTTAACATTGATTTCTCTTTTATTTCGTTTGAATATTTTTTGAGATAGTGAATGTTTATCGTACGGACTGTATTTGCGATAGAGCCGAGGTCTGAAAATTTACAATTAAATATTAGTATATATACTTTATTATTATTAATTAATTAATTAATATTCAATTTTTAAGAAAATTACTAATTATTTTAGTAATATTTTTTTTTCGATACAAATTTTTGAGATAATTGAAATTCCCTTCAGATATATAACTTTTGATATTAATTTCCTTTTTGTACTTACGAATTTTCGATGAATTCGTTTTTATGGAAATTTGAAATTTTTGTTCCAGATGACGATTGTCCTGACAAGGTATTATCTTCCAGTGGTAAATCTTCCCAATAATCCGGATCTACTCGTTTATGAATTGAGTGCGTGTACTTTTTTGGATACCAATTCTTCCCATAACTTTTCCTATCGGCCTTTGAGATAAAATAACTCAGGTATTTAAATAATTCTCATATTATAGGAATTAAAGAAAAATTAAATGGAAATAATTATAAAATTTCCTAACAATTTCCATTCATTTTTCAAAAATTTCAATTAGAAATAGAAAAACAAAAAATTTGAGTAGAAAACAAATTTTTATTTTAAAAGAAAAATTTTGTTTGTTTGTTTGTGAAATAATAAATTAAAATTTTAATTCAAAAAGGTTGTGCACTTACAAATACGAAAATAGCCGAGCACAGCAAAACTATTTTGACAGAGAACATTTCTTGAAGTGAACTCTGAATGTCGCACACAAGTGTTCTGAGTTTTCTTTTTTTTCTCCTTTTGCTTTATAGTCGTTTGTTCTTAAATTACAATCCGGTGACTAACTCGTTTCAAATAGAGAAATTATTTGAAATTATTTATCAAATCTATTCAACACTTTTTGTTCATTTCCTCGAAAAATAAAAAACATAATCGAGAAAGTTTGAAAATAATTGAAAGTCAATAACGTTTTATCGTTTGACTCATTGTCAAACAAAATGCAAACGCAGAAGGATAATATAATTATTATGTAAAATTATTACTATCAATAATTAATATGTAAAGAATAATTAAATCTATTTTTTGAAAATATATTTTTTATTTTCACTATCAATCATTTTTTTCAATTAAATTACAAACCGTTCTTTTAAACTCTTAACAGTTGTTTTAAAAAGTATAAATTAGAAAAATGTTACAAATTTTAATAACAAATTAAATTAGTTATTTATTATTAACAGTTAGAAATGGCTATTAACATATTATTTGAGATTCGTGAGAAAAAAATGTCAAGTTCTATTTTTTATTTGAAAATTAGAAGTGAAACTAGCTGCCAATTTTTAAGTCTATAATTTTTTTCTTTTTAACAATTTGGCACTTACAATTTACGGTATTTCTTTTTATTATATAAACGTTTCTTAATTTCTATTAAAAAAATATCTATATAAAATAGTCAAAATTTTTCATTAAATCGTAAGTGGAAGCACTATATTTTAAAAGGCATTTCGTTGTTTTAGAACAAAATAAGTAAGCGTTTTATCAATTGCTACATTTGATAATATAAATAAACTTAACAAAATATTAATTAGTATTTAAATATAGGAAACATTTAATAATTAATATTTCTAAAATTTTTCAGTTTAATTTAATTTCAAATTCAATTAGAATATTTAATTTATTTTTAGTTTACTAACATTTTAAAATTCATTAAATTTGGAGTTCAGAAAAAATTTTTCTGAAAAATTATTTTAAACACTTCAAGGCACGAAATTCAATAATTTCTTTTTGGCAAAAAATTGAGCTTAGATTACTTATTTTCTTCTCTAAGGTACAGAGTAATTTCTGTCGTAATCCTCCATTCTTTTTACTCTTAAAAATTGACATCAAAAGTCAAGTAGTAAAAAACGTAAATTTTCCAAAATAGAAAATTGGAAATTCAAAGAAAAATTGTTTTTTTTGTGAATTTTAATTTAACAAGATAGTTAATTAACAGACAATTGTCATTTGAAAAATTTCATGAAAAACGTTTGGAAGAAGGAGTAAAAAGAAAAACAAATGCAAGACGAGACTAAATTATTATAGAGATTAATTATCGTTAAGACTTGTTGGTTTTAGGCGGATTTTCTATAGAATGTTGTTTCATTACGTAAAAAATATAAATTGGAACTCCAATCCAAATAAGGAGGGAAATTCCAATAACGTGAAACCATCTTAAACCCCAATCGGCGCCAGAGCACTTGAAAGTTCTATTAACCCTGTGTTCTTGATTAATTTTCCGTTCCGATGGACTCAATAGAGTTGAATTAATATGTTCTTCTTCATTTATATCCGTTTGACTAATTGGCTCGATTACTGAATTTAATATAATATTATTGATTTCTGTATTCGAAACAACTTTCAATGGAGTTGTTATTAAATTTAAAATTTCCTCCTCTTTTGTTGTTGTTGACGATTTTTCTGTTTCCTTAATTTCTTCATTATTTATATTTTCTGTTAATAGAGAAAAGGGTTGAACTGGCACTTTTATCACTTGACGAGCGAATATTTCATTTTCCTTGTGAATATTGTTTACTCTCTTTATTTCCGATATCTGGAAATTAATATCGTAACAATTCGTAATAAGTTTGTATTTAGTTTTTCAAATTTTCTTTATGTGAATTAGTATAATTGTACATTACTTACAGTGCATCTATATCGTAGTGCAAGTGCCTGTAAAGTATCCTCAGATTGCACCTCAATTTTTATGACTTCCACTTTTCGTGGTGCATGTGCGTGATTTCGATTTTGTAATGGAATATTTTCCTCATCTTCACTATATTCATCGTCGGAATATAAAAATACATAATGTGGAGAGGCATCTCTTTGGTTTCCTCGTTGATACACTGACGTTCTGTAGATTCATAAAAAAATTACTTAAATTATAATAAGTAATGTATTCAAATAATAAAGAAAAAATTCAAAGAAGAAAAAATAGAACAAAAATGAAACGTGGAGTGATATAAAAAAAGAGTATAAAATTAAAAAGTTAGATTAGAATATATTTGACATTTTTGAATTTAGAGATAAAAAATTAGAAAATGTAAACAAAATAATTTCTATATTTCTAAATTTTAACGTTGAAAATATTGCTTAGAATTAAACATATGGAAGACAATAATTGATTTTTAAGGAAGACTTTTTCTTTCTGTCTATTTACACAGTGCTTATCGCGTGTATTAATATAAGAACTTAAAAATATGTTAATTGTTCCTAAAAGGTCAGAACTGTCAAAATATATATAAGTATACCCTAACCTAATTTCATAATTACCTTCCTGATTTATGTCGATCACTCAATGATTTCTTAAACATTTTTTGTTTTTTAAAAACATCGCAAAAATTTATAAACTCACGTTATCGAAGTCGTCATTTCACAATACACTCGTTGTATTTAATTATTCAATATAGTATTATATTTATTATCCCATATACACCATCATCATCAAGAGTATTAATTTTTACAATTTTGCCACGCTTGACGGCTTGAGTTAATGGGAAACAGCTGTGAATTTGTCTCGTGTCTCTCAAGGTTAGGTTGGTACTTTGCAATTTGCTCTGCTCTGCGCACTTCACACTGTAAAACGAAAACAGAACGTCGATTATTAAGATCGTTTATTATTTTTTCAAAAAAAATATTGTTAATTATAGTATCAAGATGATGAAATTTGAGGGAGACGAAAAATTAAAGGATAATTCCAAATGTTCTATATTTCGAGCTAGATTGAAAATGTGTTTACTCGAAAGTGACTGTTGTAAAAATGTAAGTGTGTACATAACCTCTATATTAGTCATATTAGTATAATAATCGTAAAATTTTTAATCTTTTTATGATTATTTTATAATTACAAATTGATAAAAGTTAAATATTTCGAGATAATTAATTACCCCGATTTCTTTTTACTCTCAAGTATCATTTACGGAGTAATTCGAATCAAAAATAAGTTTTCTTTAATGTGTAAAACATTTCAAACGTTAAGTATTAAATTAAAAATGTTAATGTTTTATTCATATCACGAAATAGGAAACTTAGAATTTATATTTTTATAAACGCAGTAGCTATTTGGCCAGTTAACTGTCAGAATAAGTGGTTTAAATATTCTGACAGTGAACTGTTAGAATAAGTTGGTTTCCCTATTTGGCCAGTGTATCTAAAAAAAATACCCAATTAATATCTAAATCTAGCCAAATAAAAAAAGAGACTCTATTCGGCCAGTCAAAATAAACAGTTTTTAATATTTCAATATATGGACAAGCTAACAAAAAAGTGAAAGAGGGTATTAATAAATAAATATTAGACTGCGTCTACACGTCCGTCTGGCCGGATAAAAAAATTTGTCCGGCTATTTACTGTATATACTGGTGATGAGCGTTTGACAGTATCCGGATAAAATAATAAACTTTATAATTTGTCCGTCTATTAGATTCTTACAAGTATAATATATTCCTTGAATGTTTTGACATTTTTAGGTTATGGAGGTACTTAATGTTTTTTTTCTACGAAGTGGCAATTTCGCCCGTCAGTGAAAATAGGTATATGATTTACTAATTAAAAATATTTATTAATTTTTCTTTTGTTGGAAGTGGCTATTTCGCCCGTCAGTGAAAATAGGTATATGATTTACTAATTAAAAATATTTATTAATTTTTCTTTTGTTGGAAGGGGGTTGGTTTTGGATTCGATACCTTCCAGTACTTTTCTTTTGTTGGAAGGGGGTTGGTTTTGGGTTCGATACCTTCCAGTATTTTTCTTTTGTTGGAAGGGGGTTGGTTTTGGGTTCGATCCCTTCCAGTATCAAATATAAAGTCAATTTGACTCCGGTTTTGTACAAAAAAGTTTCTAATTGGTACTAGAAGGTATCGAACCCAAAACCAACCCCCTTCCAACAAAAGAAAAATACTGGAAGGGATCGAACCCAAAACCAACCCCCTTCCAACAAAAGAAAAATACTGGAAGGTATCGAACCCAAAACCAACCCCCTTCCAACAAATGAAAAATTAATAAATATTTTTAATTAGTATATCATATACCTATTTTCACTGACGGGCGAAATAGCCACTTCGTAGAAAAAAAACATTAAGTACCTCCATAACCTAAAAATGTCAAAACATTCAAGGAATATATTATACTTGTAAGAATCTAATAGACGGACGAATTATAAAGTTTATTATTTTATCCGGATACTGTCAAACGCTCATCACCAGTATATACAGTAAATAGCCGGATGAAATATTTTGGGAGCTAAACGTCCGTATATCCGGACGTTTAGACGATTTCTTCGTCCGTCTAGCCGGACGTATAGACACTTCGTAAATATTAATATTAATTAGTATTAATTAGTTTTTTAAAAAGTGGTCTTTGCAAATATTCAATTATTTTAATAGTTTCCTCATCGTTTCTTTCTGGTTATGTAAAATCTTTTTTTCCATAAAATTCTTAAATAAATTCCTTAATTTAAACATTTTTAAATAAATTTTTAAAAAAATATTTAAATATCTTCTTTAAAACATCAAAAATTTCTATTATATTTTCAAAATATTCTAAAATTGAGTTAATCTCAAAAATTCAATTATTTAAATTTTTTAAATTTCTTGTAAAATATGAAATTATATTCTATAAAAATTAGATAATGATACACTTGGTCTATACAAATTTATTTATGTCAATTTTTTAATAAAATCCTTGAAAAATAAAATTTCTTTTTATAGAATTTTAAAACTACTTTTTCAGAATTTTAAAAACAATTTTTTAAAAAAATTCAACTAGGTATATTAAAAATTGTGATTGAATTCTTCTCAAAATTTCAATTTTTTTTTTTATAAATAATAATATTCTCTAGAAAAATTACATTATTTTCAATACAATTTTAATAAAAATTTTAAGAAGAACTTAATTATTTACAAAATCTCTAATAAAATTGTTTAAAAGAGTTTAATTTTCTGTCAATGATTTCAATAAAATTTTAATAGTAAAATTATTAATTTACAATTATTAAAAAAATCGATTATATTCAATAAAAGAAGAAATCCTTTGAAAGAATTCAATTATTCTCAAAACCTTTAACAGGTAGAATCTATTTTTCCACTGTAAAAACATAATAGAAAATGGTCATAAAATTCAATAACTTCAAATATTTTAAATTATAATAACTACCTAAAGAAACTCCAATATTTTAAAAAAATTCAAAGAAATTCTTTTAAAGAATTTAATTAGGATTTTTTAAATTTTAATATAATTCTTCGCATGAATTCAATTATTTTCATAAATATTAAAATTCTTTGGAGGGATTCTTTTCTTTTTTATTCAATTTTTATAAAATTTCTGGAAAGAACACAATCATTTTTTAAAAATATTAATTAAATTTAATTACTTCCATGTATTTCTCGTCACTGGACAAATAATTAAACCACCTTATTGTGACAGTTCACTGGCCATATAGACATGGTCTTTTATAAATGGTTGAAATTTGATAATTTTTCTTACTGGACTTTTTTTTAAAGAAAATTAGTTTCTATACTTCGGGGCCGTTCAAAAAATACGTAACGCTATTTTTCGGAAATTTGGACCCTCCTTCCCCCACGTAACGCAAAGTTATATACATTAGCGCCATTTTTTCTCCTTACCGTAACAAATTGCCCCATCCTCCCAAAAAGCGTTACGTCTTTTTTGGATGGCCCCTTCTTAGAAAAGTATGACGATGTGAAATACTTTTTTTAGCACAAAATTACACCAAGAGAATGTCTTCGTTCTCATCCTGATCTCGTTCCATCTGAATGTTACGCTATTCGAAATTCCTTCTACGAATGCAAACGTAGTCTCGTAAGTTTGAATTCAAAATCGATTTCTAGTTCTCAATATTTAGAAAATTAGTTATTTGATTTATGGAAATAATTTTGATTAGGGTGTATTTATTTTGTAGATCGATAACAGAAGAAGGTTCAGAGGAATTAAGGGACATGAGGAAAAAATATTATAATTTTATTAAATAGTTTTCAAAGTACTCTTATTTTTTAGATTAGAAATAAATTAAGTTTTAGATGACTTAATCATCTTAATTCTTATAAGTAAATAAAAATGTGATAGTTGATTGGAAAGTGATAACAAATAAGATTTGTCAGAAAACTTTTTATTATCGTTTCTCTCATCATTCGTTGTACATATAATAAATTCTCGAATCAAGTAAGTTTCTTGTTTTTTTTATAATCTCTAATTTTAGTTTCGTTTACAACTATAGTGTTGAAAAAATTTTCAACAATTACTGGATTAAAACGAAATCTTTTGTTTTTTTTTGTTTTTTTGTCTTTTCGATTAAAGAATAAAAGGCGAAGCGATAATTTCAAACGCCTAGTTTATTTTTTTCTTAAATGATGCAATCACAGTTTCTGTTTGATAAAGGAATTGTAAATGTGAAAGAATTGAATAACTTCTTTGCTAGTTGCTAGTAGAATAGAATCGCATTTATGCTTTTGTTGGGAAAAAAGTAATTTTATAAATAGGTTTTTTGAACAGATAATGATGGAAATATTTTTTCAGGTTTTAATAGTTTCTTGAGAGCTGCAAAGCTGTGACAGGGAAACAATAAATCAAATCGTAACATTCGTTTAATGGATTTAGAAATAAAAATAGATTTGAAGAAAAATTTCTTTTAAAAATTAGTTTCGAAAATTTTCTTTCGTAATGTCTAATCTAATTTTGATTTTGTTTTATTCTTATATAGATAACTACTTTTCGAAAAAATATTTTTTCGAAGATTAAAATTTTAATAATGTAAATAACAATTTTTTCTTGTACATTGTGATTAAAAATGTGATTTTAATTGTGTATAGGGAATGATGATTGTTTCACATTTACAAATCCGAAAATGAATCACAGTTCATTTGCAAGGCTCTTTATCGGTGGAGCACTCGTTTCATGGTCCGTGAAAAATGGGCTCTTGCTAATAGAAATTTATAGATTGAGAAATCTTTTCTTTTTTTTTTTGAATAAAAATCTATCATTTAGTAACAAACTGCGCCTGCGCAATATTTTCTAACTATTGTCTGTAGGCAATCAAAGCTTATTTACTAATTTCTTTTGTACTAAAATGCCAAGTAGTCACACTAGCATCACTTTCTTTCTAAATTTATTAAGGTATTTATTTTTTTCTTCTGCAAACTTCTTTTTCACTTACTAAATTCTTCTTCTTTGCTAGAAACGTTTTTTCAAACTCCTAATAATTGATTAGATTTTAGAATAAAATTTTCTTTTTGTCTGCGAAAATTTGATAAAATTGAATTATTGTATTCACTACAGAAAAGTTTTTTTCTCTCTTTCTCGTAGGAAATTAGTTTTGAAAATGAAATTTTTCTATGAAATTAAAACGTGAGCCTTTCTTTTTTAAGCAAGAATTTTTGTTTTTAGATTTTACAATTTTACAAACGAATTTCAAGTGATTTAAAATTTCTATTTTAGATTTATTGAGAGTTGTAAGAGCCTAGAGAAAATATTAGAGTATACTAGAGAAATATTAAAGTACTTGTGATATATATGGTATCGTCGAATATCACAGTTTTTTTTGAAATGTATGATATGTTTTCTTGCAATATTAATATTACGTATGTGTAAAAATTCGTCGTGTATTTTCATTTTAGGTAAATATATTTTGACACTATTGCGATCAATAAAAGCAGGAATTTCTTTGTTTTTTGGGATATTTCTCGAGGAGTATAAAATTGTTGTTCAAAAGTAGATTTTTGAGAAATTTTTTTTTTGAAAATTGAGAATGTTTTTTTTTTTTTTAAAAACAGACTGATGGTCTGTAAAGGCCGATGTAACCACACAAACGAGCACGAAGTGCAGGCAATAAAATTGCGGCCGCTGAGAGATTATCTTGTAATTGTGAACACTCGCAGATTAATAAATACATTTTGTCACCCTGAGACATTGATTTGTGAAGTGTGATACGCCTGAGACCGACTGATTTTGGTAGATATCTGTACATCATCCGAGCACCTGAAAAAATGATTATTTTTATTTTTCGTTTAGTTTATTCGAATATAAAGATATTTTATTTTTTTTAGGAAGTGAGGGGAATAATGACCAGTCCAGTAGAGCCAGTTTTGTTCGAATTTAACTCCGTCATCGCCTTCGAATACTTTGAATATGGAAACAATGTAGCCAGTGGACGGTATGGGTGGTCTTCCTCCCGGTGGTTCCAGTGGTGGTCTAGCGATAGTTGCGACTTCATTAAATAAATCCAAATTATGATTGGCGGCATATCGCAAATCTCTTGGATCGAATTTCCTCAAGGCTGCGCATTGAACTTCTTGATAAAATTCCAAAATGTCAGTGGTTTGCTTATTAATTAGATAATAAGTGATAAATGGAAAATCCGCTGTAATCAAAAAAATCTTGCGTCAAAAAAACCGCTCATCAAAAGAATAGTTCATCAAAATACAAAATTTCATCATTTAAATTGTTCACCAAAAGAATAGTTTACCAAAAGAATCGTTCATCAAAAAGTCTCATTACCCAAATATTAATCGTCAAGGAAAAATAATCGTCAATTGAGAATATTCCCCAAATTCAATAAAGTAAAGTAAATCTAAATATAATTCAAAAAGTCAACATTCGTTACCATTTCTCTCCATGTTAGTGAGTAGGATACTTTGCGAGGCCGAAGGGGCAATTTCGGCGACTAATTCTGCGGCAGTGTCCCGTTGCAATACCAACGGTTTGGCCACTGGTGACTCGACAATTGGATCCAACGGCTCCAAAGGTGACATAAAATGTGCCAGAACACATTGCTTTGGATCCTCTACCTCTAGAATTGAAAGTGGACTTCCCGGCCTCTTCTTGTCGGTGATAGGCGCATGCTAAATAACATTTTGTGTAAATATTAATTCTTCATTCAATACTCTCCCGGTATGGTTCAATTAAAATTCAGAGATTCAGAGATATCAACAAATTTATCTACATAGAGAATACTGGAAATTATAAAATTCTTTTCAGGAGTTCAATTATTTCCAATACAATTTTAATAAAATTTTTTAAAAGAATGAAATTTAATTATTTTTGAAAATTTAATTCAGATTCTAGGAAGAAATCAATTATTCAATCAAAATTGTAAAAAGTTTTTTTTGTAGAACTTTCAATATTTTGAGAAATTTTCATACAATTTGTTTACACTTTTTTTTAATTCAATTTTTCATAGCAATTCAACTATTTTCAAAATTTAAAAAAAAATTTCACAAGAATTTAATTTTTATTTATAAATAATAATTTTTTTCTTAAGAATTCAATTATTTAAAAAATTCTTAACAAAATTTCTCGAATGAAATTAATTATTTTCAAAAACTGAATTAACATTCAATGAATAATTAAAATTTTTTAACAAACACGATTATTTTGAAAATTTCATATGAATTCTTTGTAAAATTCAATTACTTTAAAAACATTTGAAGAAATTTTTCTAAATAATTAATTTATTTTCTAGGTTCAAAATATCAATTTAAAATATTAATTTTAAAATTCACATTTAAAAAAATTATTCAAGTAGTTAGAATTATAATATAATCATTATAATATTTAATTATTATTTTAATTGATCTTCAAATTAATAATTATTTATTTATCATTGATTAGTTTTTGAAATTGGCGATCGAAACTGATTTTTAATTCAAACCTTTTGAGGAATTAGAAAATAAAATATTAAAATAATTAGTTTTTTGTTTCCAAGTGAAAAGAGAAAAAAAAAATTTGCTTTTATGGAAAAATAAAAGGCAAGGTAAACTCCATTTAGATTCACTACTGTAAATGAAAATTGATCGGTTTAAAGAAATTGAATTTTAATTATTTAATATGCAGTGGAAAACTGCTCATACCGGCACTCCTGCTGGAAGGAATCTTTCTAGGGCAGCAAGGGGAATGATGAAGCAATCTTTTTCCAATGTTGCTAAAGAAATTGGTTCTCCTCGTGGTGGACTACTGCCCGAAACCACGAGTGGCGTGTATGTTCCCATTGTTCTATTTCCCGTAAATGACACCTGTGAAAGAAACAATTCTATTTAGAAAATATTCAATCTAATTTTTATAATTCAATTTTAAAGTTTTTTAATTTTTTTCTCCAACTTTCACCCTTGATAATATATTTTTTTTAATATATAGAAATATTTTTTTTTATTTTCTCTGAAAAAGTATATTTTAATTTAAAAACATTTCTTTGATTGCAAAATAATATTTTTGTTTAAATCGTAATTTCATACAGTTTTGATTAATTTTCCTTTTTCAAGAGTTTTCTCTTGGTGGGGATTTTTTCTCCGTCTCTTATTCTTAAAATGGGATGTAAATTGAATTTCGAATTCATAAATATTAAAAAAATTGAATTAGTAAATGAAATGTAATTGAATTGTATTAAATAGAAAGTAATTAATTTTAGCTGATAATTATTTAATAAATTGTGATATCAGTCGTGAAGTGTCTATTATTTATTTTTCTTTTGCTTCGCCAACGAATGGCCAATGAGATTTCTAGTGGCATGCAGTTGCAGTAAATATCAACATCGCGTGTGCGTTGTCCGTGCGGTAAATGCAAGTTCGTATATTAGAAACTCTCCTGCCATTCGTGTCTTCTATTTTCTGTTCTATTTAGTCTCCGCAAAATCAGTACTTCTGTTTTCAAAGACCTCTATATATATATTATAGACTGTCGTGTCAATTCATTGTCAAACATTTCGCTTAAAATAACGCCAATTAAAGGCACAAAAAAATTCTGTCATTAACAATTAACTTTTATGAAAAGTTTCATTTTATCCATGACCTTGACATTATAAATGATAAAGTTTAATTTTCAAAGGTTAAGACAAAAATTTGGAAAATTGTGTTCATTTTATCAACCTTTTTAATTTATCTAAAGTTTCAATATTTTCAAAAAATGTAAATTTTAATAATTTTGTATATTTTAAATATTAAAAAATTAAAAATACATTTTTTCTCTTTGATAATTTTAATTGGCATGCTCTTTTTTATGAAATAAATTTTAATTAATAATAATATTTATTTTCATTGTATATCCACTTTGGAATTTTTACAATTTGCTTACAATTATATTAAACATTCAAAGGATTTTTTACATTTTTAAAAATATTTTCAACAATATTAATATATCCACAGAGAACTTAATAAATTTTAATTAATTAATTTATTTGTTTTTAAAGATATTTTTTCAAGAAAAAATATTCTTTATATTAAGGGGACAATTTCTAATTTCCGACAGAATAATTGAAATAGAAATCAATATTTAATTTTGTTCGCAATATACCAGAGGAAAATGTTTTTCTTAATTCTCTAAACAGAAAAAAATTCAGAGAAATCGTTTCCTTTTAAAAGTGTGTGAATAAAATATAAAAATTATTATGATTTATGATTATATTAAATTCAATTTGCGTTTCAATGGAAAATAATATGTTTTCATCGTAACGTCTTGGGGAAATTACTTCAGTTCATTTTATAAAGCGTATATTGATTTTCAATTAACTTCTTTAAATTGCAATGTTCGATTCAGTAAATGAATTTGTCTGATTTTCAATTGCGGTATTTTTGTTGTTATGTTTAGAAATTTATTTTAGTTTTTACTTTCAAAATTAATGATTTTTGCTGATTTTTCTAGACAAATTTTTTATTTTAAAATTGACAATTATTTTTTATTGTTTAATGTAAGTGACAATCAATTATTCTTCATGGAACAAATGGGACTTATTTTTCCTATTTTATGTTTAAATAGTGATAAAGAAATATTAATTTTTATACTTTTATTGTTTAACGATGAGTTTCTTTTATTTTTTGTAAATAAGTTTAGTTTTGATATTTTTGAATAGTAGTGTAATTTAAAATAACAAACAAAGTTTGTTAATTATATCTACTTTAAAGCAGGAAAATTTTTCAGGCAACTCTCGATTTCTGTCAAAGCTCTAGATTTTAACCCCTCGTAAAACTTTTAATATTGTCAATTTATATGCCACGCACCTAATTTCCCAAAAGAATTCAATCATTAAATTTTTTTTTATTTCTTTGCAAGCTTTCAATTTGTTTTATAAATAATGAATTTTCCACAGGAATTCAATTCTTTAAAAAGCTTTTTTTTACAAATTTCCCAGCAAAAATTTGATTATTATTTTAAATAATAAAATCCTCCTCAGAAATTCAATTATTTAGAGAATTTTAATAAAATTACTATTTGAAAGAATACAATTATTTTCACAACTCATCGCAAGGTTTTAATTATTTTTGATTCAGTTTTATATAAATTTCTGGAAAAATGCAATAATTCTTCATTATTTTTTAAAATATAATAATTAGAATTTTTTATATTAAATAAAAAAAATGTAATATAATTTGTTTATTAGAATTAAATAATTATTGTCAATATATTTTTCATTAAATTTCATGAAAATTGTTTACAAAAATTATTAGAAATTTAATTCTTTTTAATATTTACTATTTCAATAAATTTTCCCAAAAGAATTCAATTCTTAAAAAAATATTGTTTTACAACTAAACACAATAATTAAATTATTTAAATGAGTTATAAACTTCCTTGGAAAAAGTCTTTATACAGTGAAATTGTTTAAAATATATTTTAATTCCTGTGGAAAAAATAAATAGGTTTTTTAAATATTTATTTTGCAAAAATTATTTTATTGTTTAATTAATTTATTATATAAAAATTATGATGTTCCTATAAAGTTTTTAACGCGTGGAAATGAATGAATTTTTTTTCTATTTAAATATTTTAATTTTTTAATATTATTGATACTACAAAGAAAAATAATTAAAATTAAACATTTAAAAAAAAACATTTTTAATGGTTTTTTAATTCTTAATTGCTTCAAGATAATTGAATTTTTCTAAACAAATAATTGAAATTTCTTTACATTTTTTTTGAAAAATAATTTAATTCTTTAAAAGAATTTTAATTTAAATTTTTCGAAAATAATCAAGGGAAGTTAGTGACCGTAATTATAATTTTATTTTTAAAATATAAAGTCCCTCTCAAAGTTTTAAATCAATTTTTGGCTTCTAAAAATTATATTATTCTATTATTATTATTCAATAGTTATAATTATTGAGCTTCTCTTAAATTTGTATAATTTCAAATTTCTGAATGTTCAAATAAATTATATTTATCATTTCTTGAGCAAATTTAATGTTTATTACTTATTAAGTAAATAATTAATTATCACTGCTTTTTTAAATTGTAATAAAATTCTTCACATAAATTAAATTATTTTCATAAATAATATCATTCTTTGGAAGAATTTCAATTATTTTTGTAAATAGTACAATTCTTTGCAGAAATTCAATTATTATCAATAGAATTGTAATATACTTGAAAAGAAAATTTCCAATTATAATTATAAAAAGCAAGATTATTTTCAAAAATTGAAAAAATTATTTTCCAAATGTTCAATTAAAATTATTATTTATTTATGTTCGAAATCAAATTTAAATATAAATTTTATGAGAAAAGAAAACCGGTAAATATCCGGGAATTTTGTTGAATGAAAATAGTAGACACCCTGTGTAAAAATTAATTTATAGAAAAATACAAATTGAAAGAAGTAAAAAAAAATGTCGTTCATTTGAACGTTCGAAACTTTGAAAAGTATATAAATTATGAAAATTTTAAGTCTCGTTTACTTGAATGAAATCATTTTTATTTCAGTCAATTAAATGTGTATATTTGGACCAATAATAAAAATTATTCGATGTAAGTTCAGGCTAACCTGTCAGAATTTTTCTTGGTTTAAAAACCGAGTTGCAGGTCTCGGATAAACTCTTTCGATTTTTTTTGATTATTTTCAAGTAATGCGACTTTTTTTTCAAATTTTGTGACTAAATATCATATTTTTATGATTTCAGAATTACACAAGTTTTGATTAATTTGGATTTATAAATGAGAGAAAAATGAGGAAAATAGAAAATAAAAAATGAATGCGAATTATAATTTTTTTCGTTGGCCCCCGAAATAAATGAAAAGAATTCGTCAGTAATCGAGAGTTGACTTTGCTCCTTTATTTGTAAAATATATAATTTGATTGCTGTGATGCCTTGAATAAATTTGAAAGAATGATTGATGAATTTGATCACCTGTCTGGAGGCAGTTGCCGTTGGGAACTCGTTCATGTCCTTCTGATTAACACTCGGTTTCCGTTTATTCGGATTGGCACCGGCGCCACCACCCCATTTGATGACATGTGGACCGGAGTTGCGTCGGGGCCCTGGGCCCAATCTCTCGGTTGGTTCGTCGCCAGCACCACCTGCAGGGGGCGACAGGAAAAGATGAGTGCGATAAGTGTAGCTCGCGTGATCATGGTCCATGGGATATCCAAATTCTCGACTACGACGAATGGGACCCCGACCAGCTCCAACGGCGCCCGTGCGGCCCAATCGACTCCCACTACCGGACCCAACGCCGTCCCCTCCACCGCCCAATCCTGGCCCACCGCCAGACCCGCCTGTACGCTCGCCAGAGCCCGGACCCCGTTCGCCCGCGAAATTCTTGCGGAACATAAGATTCATGATTGATCCCGATTTCACTCGCGCGTATTAATTAACGAGTTTGTATAGGGATTTTTTTTTATTTTATTTTATTTTATTTTTTATTTTCAATATAGAGAATTTAGAAAACTTGACGTGGGTAAACAACACTTTTTACGACCCATTGGCCGGTCTGCTAGATCAGGCCTGTCCTAGAATAATGTCCAAAGTTGCTTTTTCTGCTAATAAAACATCCATCCGAGGCGATTCAGTTTGGACCAAAGTTTTCATTTTTTCTTTCTTTCTTTTTGTCTTTATGTTCTTGGACAGCCCTGTGCTAGATATACACAGAAACATTTACAGCAGACACATTTTGGTATTTCAGTTTTTTTTATTTTAGCAGCAGTATTTTGTCAATATCACTGGGAAAAATTCACAGAAGACGTATTTTTTTGTTAGAGCGCATTAGGCATTTGTTAGTTGAAATAAATTGTCATTGTTTTTGTTGTGTATTATTATGAAAAGAAATAGAGCATCGAATATTTTTTTGGATTTCTCTCTTTTTTCTTTTTTTACAGGCCTCGAACTTATAATAATATTAATTAATTAAATAATCTTTAACGTCCGAGATATTTCATAAATAAGTCAATAGATGAAAATGAAAACATTCGGACAAAGTGAATGTTTTGTCCGAATGTTTTCGTTTTCATCTATTGACTTATTTAATAATATTAATATTTATACAAAAAAGTATCAAAATTTTTGTTTGTTAAATATTTAGTTACTATTTCTTTAAAAAAAACACTGTTATTTTTTAACTGAGATTTCCAATATCAATTTATTTAGTAAATAAATTATTATATTAACGAACATCATAAGATTCTTAATAGAGATGCTACTCTCCACCTGCGAACGCCAAGGTCACCGCTAGATGGCAGTTGAGATGAAAAATCAGAAATTGAACCACCATTTTTGATTCTACTTTTGATTTCCAACTTCGGTCCGAGGCCTGTTACTAAAAACTGAAATAAAGATGAGTCGTCCACTAATTTAAATGAGTAAAAGTTTTTATACTAATATTTTTTTGTAATTTTCCAATGATATGTGAATAATATTAGAATTACTAAATATTAAGTAGTATTAGTTTTTAATAAGAAATAAATAAATATTTAATATTAATAATACTAAATATTAATAAATAACATTAAATAATAATTAATATCTTCCTAACTGTCATGTCAAAGATTTTGACCACCAAATTTTGACCACCAGGCGCAGTTAAGCAGTTAATAACCTATTAATGATTAATTAAATAAATAATTAATTGAAAACTCAAAAATTAATAAAACAACTGAATTATAAAAATAAATCTTAGATGTAATTACAAAAATTTTAAACATAACCCAAAAAGTGGTTGCTTCTTAGGTACTTCTCTTCGAAGCGCGTCAAAATTATTGTACTTTTTATATCAATTAATTTAATATTAATAAATTAAATAAATAAAAATGTCATCAATTATTAATAAATATTTATTTATTAAAAGAAACTCAATAAAAAATAAATTTGCCAGGAAATTAAAAAAATTATAGAAATAATTCATAAAAACAATTTATAAAAAAATTAATATAATAAATAAACTACGAAATAAAAAAAAATTTAGTTTAAAAATTAGTAAAAATTGTCAATAATTAGAATAAGTGGAAAGCCTCAAATTCTTACATCAATGGGAATTAAATTATTACTTTCAAGTTAAGAGTGATAGAAAATTATTGATTGATTTTCTTAATTGACACTGTAAAAGAAAATGCATAAAATTTTTGTTCTATAACAAAATTACTCTCTAAATTTAAATTAGTAAAAATTTTTATTAATTCATATTAGAGTCTAACTTTTTGCTTCTGAATCAGTCAGTTTTACTAATAAATTAATAGAAATTACTACTGTAAATATTAGTAACATATACTGATTTAAAAAGCAAAAATGCAGTGACGAATTTAAATTAGTAAACACGTTCACTAATGCAAATTTTGGGGGTATTTTTAATAAATTTAATAGTATCGATTATAAAAATAACAAAAATTAATAAAATAAAGTACGAAATAAAAAATAAACAACAAACATTTTAAAAGAGCAAATAAAGTAAAATTATTTAATTAATAATATTTTCTATCTGTATATAGTTTTTTCATTAAGTTTAGTAAAAAATTGTAATTAAATCGATTGTTAGTGATCCGTTTTTTTATAAATAAACATATAAATGCAGTTTATATATATGAGAATATATACAACTTAATAATTGTATTGAATTTGTTTTTATCTTTTTTTTCTTGGCAACGCAATCAATAAGCTGTCACTTTCTTTTGTGCGTCGATATTTAAATTTCGCTAGTTATTTTATATTTAAAATATAAAATTTTTTGAAATAATTATACTCTCTAAATTTGAATTGGTAAAAATGTTTACTAATTCTACTAATTCATGAGTAATCTAGTAGAATCAACTATTTATTAGTAAAATTTACTGATTCAAAGGCAAATTAGAAGAAATTACTACTTATTATAGTAAAATTTACTAATTCAAAGGCAAATTAGTAAAAAATTAGTAACTACTTTTACTAATTCAAATATTTAGAGAACAAAATTTGTTTTAAAGCTCTTTTATCAATCAGCAAAAAATATTATTTTCTTTACTTATACAAACTTATATAAATAGATTTATTCATACAAAAAATATCATTCTGATAACTTTGATCTAATATATCATCATGGATATAATTATATACGACATGGAGGAATTTAATTAATTGAATCTGGATTCCTCGCTGGATTTCATTGACATTCCAAATGACATCGTATAGATTGTAACGATTCTATATTGAAAACCCAAGAGAAAACTCTTTTTCTTTAGAAATATTTTATAACACTTCCTTTATTTAAATTTTATTTATTTATTTTATTTCATTATTTAAAAGTATATAATTAATGAAAATTTTTTCTTTTCAATATGAAGGAAAAGAAAAAATTATAGAAAAGTAATCAAAATAATAAATTGAGAAATAGATATTTAAATTAAATGTAAGTAATCAATTAATTTATCGTTTATAACATATATTATTCACAATAAATTCTATTATAACAGTGAATTTTTGCAACATTTAGTCATATATAAATATACATATACATAAATTAGTGCATTGACGGACAATAAAACTTATTTGCAATAGTAATATCTAAATTTGAATGTGTGGAAATTGACTTATGATTTACTATTTTTTAATATTTTATTTAATATTTTTTATTCATTACAATTTTTAAACTATTTTATTTCATATTTTTTACTCACTACTATTTTTGAATATTTTTCATTTATTGTTTATTATTTATTACTATTTATTATTCAGAACTATTTTTCTTGTTAGAATTCCAAAAGCGAATAAAATTTTCGAAAAGGAAATTTTTCTAAATTTAAAGAAATAAATAGATACAATTTGAATTATTTTCATAAAAAAATTATTAGAATTTACTTACTTTTACGAGTAAGTAAATTTTTTGGATAAATTTTTAATTTGTAAATAAATAATATAATGCAAAGAAATTGATTTATTTTACCAAAAAATTATTAGTTGTGTGGTGTTAATAATAATTTTGAAGAGTGAAACATATTATTCGGTGCTCTATTTAATTTCAATAAATAAGAATTTAGCAAGAAAAAAAGAAAAAAAAGAAAGTAGAAAATATTATTCAGTAAAAGTGTTAAAATGTATAGAAGTAAAGACGATGAGTAGTAAAGGTCGAGTACTGAGTGAACAGTAGTAAGTGACGTTGCTATCAGACGCACGCAGGGATAATAGTCAGTATCAGTCAGCCGCTCTCTCCAGATCGAAATTATAAAGGAAAATTCTCCCTTCTTTCTCATTTCTAATTTTTCACCGATAATAATTTTTAATCTAAAACTAAAAAAAAAATTGGAATTTCACTTTTTATTAATTTTTGATATTTTATATTTAAAGGTCTCGCGCACAAGATAACAATGGGGGATACATAGTTTCTCTACATATATGTAGGTGATAGCGTGAAACTAACGGGCGAGAAACATGTGTACAGTTTTTGTATATACACATGTATTGTATACATGAAATATATATACACGAAAGCTTCCTAGAGCTTTTGCCGGGCACTACTGGCAAGAGCATGCTTTGCGTGCACTACGCTAGCCTCGTTCGCGTCCTCGACTCTAGATATAGTTTTTCTTCTACGCGCGAAATTCGTCGCAGTTGAACGATGCGCATGAATCGTATCAACATTATGACTTATACGATTGCGACCAGTGTCACGGACAAATGCCTTGCATTCAATTTAAAAACGAAAACAAAAAAAAACAAGTTCATTGTAATTCAAGCGTAAACACTCATTTTCACCTCTTTTTATTTCATTTCGCATCACTGAAAGAAATTCTTTTTTAATTCCAAAAATAAGGAAAACAAAATTTTTTACTTGATAACAGTTTTTGAAAAAATATTTTATCAGAAATATTACTATCTCCTGAAAGGGACCACTTCACGTGTCTCCAATGTGAGATTCAATATTTGCATTAATATATTAGTATTTATCTTTACATAATATATCTTGTAATGTTGAAATTTTAAGTTTTTCTTTGTAAAAATAATTATTTAATTTTGTCTTTTGGTTTTGGTTAAATATGATACATATTTTTAATTTTTTTGTAATATAGTCTTAATATATATATATTAAATTGAAGCTTAGAATCTACCGTTTATTTTTCACTTGTATTTAGTTTAAATAAAACAAAAGAAATTTTTTTCATAATTAATTAAAAATTACTGG
Source organism: Leptopilina myrica (nomen nudum) (assembly GCA_032872475.1). Taxonomy (NCBI): domain Eukaryota; kingdom Metazoa; phylum Arthropoda; class Insecta; order Hymenoptera; family Figitidae; genus Leptopilina; species Leptopilina myrica (nomen nudum). The sequence goes on from CM065467.1 coordinate 15,653,348, forward strand.
CAATGTGAGTAAAAATTCAAATTCATCTCCGAAACCTCGTTTTTTTGTTAGTAACATATTTTGAAACTGTTTTTTAATTATACGTAATCAATATATATATATATATATAAATATTTGAAGTTGTAGCCCAAAAAATTTGTTAAATTATGTTTCAATATTTTTAAATTTAAAAACGTGAATTTTTTATTTGACAAACTATTCATCTCCGAAGCCTTTTTCATATTTGCTAAGCGTTATTGTTTTGTTTTTAATTTTTTAATAATAAGTAATTGAGGAGTAAGCGGCCAAAAGTGGATGAGTCCATTTTTTACTATGTATTTCGAGAAATTTAAACAAATGCAACTTGACACATAACCAAAGTTAATTTCAAAATAGAAAAAATACATACAAAATTATTTATATCAGAATACTTTTTTGGACTTAGAAGTCTCATTATTAATTAAAGTGCATTATAAATAATGAATTTTATAATTTTGTTCATTTCTTTAGTTAAAAAAAACAAAATTTAAAATCTTGTTGTTTAAGTACAAATTATTTTAAATTAATATAATTCTTTAATAACAATTTTTCTTACTCCTCAATTATTTTCAAATACCTAACCCTTGAATTATAAAAAAAATTTCCGTTTTATTTAAAATAAAATAGTTTTAATTTTTTAAAATATAATATATATTAAGTAGAAAGTTAGATAAATAACAAAATTATAATTAAAAATAAAAATTTTTTTATAGAAAATATCAATTTTAAACTTAAAATGATAAATTAAAAAATACATTACAATTTTTTTTCCGTTTAATATAAAAAAATATATATCAGTTAATTTTGAAAAGATAAAATGGTTATAAATAAATTATTAAATACACAATTCATTAAATTATAAATGAATAATGTGAAAAGTTTAATGATTTAAAGAAATTAAATTTAAAAGGGATTTTTTACAAAAACCCCAATTTAACCTTCAAATCACTTAATATTAAAATAATGCTGGAAGGCTTATTTTTAAAAATTAATTTTTCACAACTCAGATTTTTATCTTCAAACGTATTTAAAACCTACCCATCATGACAAAAAAATCAAAAAATGTAAAAATTAATTTTTTTCAGTTTTTCACCCATATATAATGCAAATTAAAAAATTTTTTATTTTCAAATTTTTATTTTTAGATAATTTCATAATCGAAATTTTGAAAAATTTACTTTTTAAGTAAATATTTAATTATCATTGTTTATATTTTCAAAAAAATTTTAAATATCTCTTCGCGAGAATTCAATTATTATTATTTTATACTCTCTAAATCTGAATATGTTAAATTTTCACTTTTTTCATATGTGAACCTTTTTCTCACTTATTAATATAAGTAGAATCTATACTTAAATACATAAGTAATATTCACGAAATATTAACTTTTTTATGTGTTCAGTTTTTTATACAAAAATTCTTCATATATTTTCGAAAAATTAAATTTCAATATTTATAAAAAACTAAAATTTTAAATTTTTAATAATTTACTATATTAGAATTTTTTAGAAATCATTTATAATTAAAATACTTCAAAAAATTTTATTAATTTTTGTTTATATTTTTAAAAAACTCAATTTAGATTTTTTTCCCTTGCGTTAAAGTCAATCAGAGACCTGATTGTAAAATTCTTCACAGAAATTAAATTATTTTCAATACAATTTTAATAAAATTTCACGCAAGTATTGAATTATTTTCTGAAATTTGCATAAATCCATTGATACAATTCAATTATTTAGTTAAGTCTTCGCAAACTTTCGATTCTCTTGAAAGTAATTCTATAAAAGTGATTTAATCTCAAAAATTCAATTATTTCTACTCTTCACAGCTCCGTAACTTTCCTAAAAATTTATTAAATATTTAATTGCAATATTCCGAATATTTAATTGCAATGTTTATTGAAAGTTGTGTAAAGATTTAAATGTCCCACTTGAATAAATGTTTAGCGATAAACTTTCCTGAAAGGAAAGTAAATTGAAAATTAAAATCACGTCTTTATGACTCTGGAAGATTCTGTCCAGATGTCGAGAAATCTCACTCGCAAAAGAGATGAAGAACCGGTCAAGAATATTACGTTTAGCTTTAATTATATGAGTTATAAATTATTACTGTTATGAATATTGTTATTATTTATTATTATTATTACTTGTCATTAATTATAATTATCATAATAGTGATAATAATTATTATTTTACTAATAAGTACATAATTATTATTAGTATAATAAATTAAGTTGCTCACTCCGGGTTAGATTCATAGTGCCGAGTGATAAATTTAATTAATACTTTCATAATTATTGTTATTGCCAATTATAATAATAATTATTGCAATTAATTATAATTCATTATACGTTTTCAAAAGCACTTCCAAAAATATGTAAATAATAATTCAGAAATTTGTCAAAAACCGTTAAATTCGATAAATATTGTAATTATTATTTATTATTAATTATAATAATTTTCCTTCTTTAAATGTTTTGAAATTTTTAAAATAAATTCTAAATTAATATTCTTATTAATGGTAATAATAATAAAATAATAAAAAAATTAATGAAAAATACAATTCTTATCAAGAATTTTATGAAAGTTGTACAAAATAATTTTATTCATCCGAAGAATTTTGACCGAATTTATGAAATTAATTAAATTAAATTATTTTAAGAAATTTTATAAAAATTTGTTTTTAAATTATTAAATTGACGAAAAATAATTTATTCATTATAAAAATTATTGAATACTGGCGAAGAATTGAATTAAAATTTTCGAAAATACGTCGATTCATTCAAGGAATTTAATTCAAATTTATTTATGAAAATTATTCAATTCTGGCGATGAATTGAATTTAATGTTTTGAAAATGCGTCAATTCTTTTGTGGAATTTAATTCAAATTGTACTCAAAGTAATTCATATCTGTTACATTTGTTTAAAAATAAAACTCCTGAAAGGAATATCATTTTTTACGAAAATAATTTAATTCTCGCGAAGAATTTGTTATCAAAATTTTTGAAAATATTTAAATACTGTCTATAAATTGATTTAAAATTTTATTGAACATAATTGAATTCTATTAAAAAATTGTATAAAAAATTTTGTAAAAATAATTGAAGTTTCTAAGAAGAATTTTATTATATTTGTAACAAATATTTGAATTCTCGTGAGAAATGTTTTTTTTTTAAATTTTTGAATATTTTAATTAAATTATTTCTATGAATTTTGAGAAAATTGTATATTTGAAAATAATTGAATTTTTTTAAAAGTGGATTTCTAAATTTATTTTAAAACAAGTGAATTCTTGTAAAGAATTTGATCAACAATTATTTTTAAATAATTGAAAATCAAAGAATTTGATTTTTTCAATTTTTTATGCAATAGGAAATATTTTTGTATAATTATACTGCTATATTATTAAAAAAATTTAATATTTGAATTCTTACCAATAATGGAAAATTTTCTAAAAATAATAAATAAAGAATAAAATATTCAATTAGTTAACAAGTGGATTTTTTCAAATTTTATATCAAGAATATTATTTAAAAATTCAAGTTTGATATTTAAAAGTAAATTATAATAATAATTTTATTATTTTAATTATTTCATTAATTTAATAGGATTGATAGATTTTTTTTTGGGCGACATTTTTTATAATTCGTTTTTTTAGTTTAATATTTTGGACAGGCATTAAAAAATTGAGGCCAGTTTCTTAATATTCAATCTCAGGGTGCATAGTATAGGAGTTTATCCAGTATTTATCAAATTGTCAGGCTAGAGAATTTCCCACCGGATTCATTTTACTTTATGAACAATGAATCTGATTAAAGTGACCGTGTATATATATATATATATATATATATATATATATATATATATATATATATATAGATTAATAGTTAATATACAAAATAAAATTCTGATTGAAAGTCTTTGAATCAGGTCAGTTTTGAAGGGACAATTTCATTTTCTAATCGTTCTACATTAATATTTTGGAATTGATCTGGAGATAACGACTTCTGTTCACGATATTATATTGCCGTGTGTTTTTGAATTGGTCCCGTTCCCGTGTGCTTTATCTGTACAATAAGGTTTAGTCGTATTTAGTTTATGAAAAAGAAACGAATTTTTATAAAAATTTCTCCCAATCGTTAAAAAGTTGCGTAATTATATGATTAAAGTTCTCTCTAATTTTTAATTTATCAAAATGTTTATTAGTTTGAATTAGTGACGGATTTTTTGCTTCTTAGTTAGTAAATTTTACTAATAAATTATTAGAAATTACTATTTCTTAGTAATTTTTTTATTTATTGGTAACTGTTACTAATAAATTAGTAGAAATTACTATTTGATAGCAAAATTTGCTAAAAGCAAAAAGTCAGTTACTGATTCAAATTAGTAAAAATTTTGACTAATTCAAAATTTAGTGAGTTATTCCAATTTTTATTCATGAAGCTTTTAATGGAAAAATTGTCATGACTTTTGACATGCCCTTAAAAAGAGATTGAAATTTTGATTAAAATAATTAGTATAATATAATAAATTTAATATTTTAATATATTTTATTAATTAAATAGTCTTTAACGTCCGAGATACTTCATAAATAAGTCAAATTAATGAAAAGTGTCGTTAGAGTTTGGAGCTCAGTTTTAAATTTGACTTTGCAGTTTGCAATACATTTTATTTTATTATTTTGTGATTTTTATTTTTTTGTATTGTGATTTATTATTATTTATGTGTTTCTAAGACGGATTATTTATTTATTTATGGTATATTAATTTTATTTTTTATTTCTTTTCACTTATTCTTTATATAAAAATTTTTATTGATTTTTTAAAAATTTATTTATTCATTATTGTTTCTTCTTTGAGTTTATTTATTATTTACTTATTTTATTTCTAATTTTTCCAATTTGTATTTATTTCTATTTTTATTTTTTCTAATTCGATTTTTATAATTTTCTGACTTCAGACTACCTCCATCGTCAGGGTTTAAATTTTAAGTCTTCGTTTATTTAATTATTATTTTTTGGTAAGATAATTTTTTGAATATGTACTTTATTTATTTTTATTTATTGTTAAAATAGTTTTTATTATTTTTTAATTTTGTATAATATATTTTTTGAATAGACTCCCTGAAGAGGAAATCGATTTGATTTCGAAACGTTGGAGTAAATAAAATTTGTTACTTTGTCCGAATGTTTTCGTTTTCATTAATTTGACTTATTTAATATATTTTATATTATTATAGAAATATTTATACGATATTAAAATAATTATAATAAAATACGATGTTAAAAAAGAAAATTTATTCTGGGGAAAAAACACGTTTTAATGAATTAAAATGTTTTTTGTTTTGTTTTGAGAAGTCGATTGTATACTGCGATTTGTTGAAAGATAAAGTCGGAATAGTTAACGAATAAGGGAAATTATACACCGTCTTTTGGAAGTTCTAATCTTTTATAAAAATGAAAACTTTTTCTTTTCTGGCATTCATTATTCGCGTGTTATATTATTTATTAATCAACATTAAAGCTGACCTTAAAGTTTCTATATAGAAGCACTTTTTAGCTTGGAAACATAATTTACCGGAAATTACCAAGTTCTGTTTTCATAAATTTCAAACTACATTCAGTCTGAGTGAGTCGATTTTTTTTCATTTAATTATTATTTTTTGAAAAAATATTTTTCAGAAATATTTTTAAATAGAAAAAAAATGTAGAAAATATTGATTATATATAGTCACTTAAATATAGTCGATGAAAATGAGAAAAAGTAATAATTAAATTGTATGGAAAAAATTAATTTGAGGGAATTTAGAAACATATTAGAAAATTTCTTAATTGAGTAAAAAACTTAATTATAATGAAAATCTTGATTACTAAAAAAATTAATTGACAAAAAATGTAATTAAAGAAACTTAATTAATAAAAAAAATTAATGTAAATTTAGAATTAATTTTACTATTTTGTGTTGTTAATTAAATGTGGAATTTATTTGGGAGGAAATTTTAGAGTCAAATAAAAGACATTTTAATTTAAAATTATTTATTTCGCAATTTAGAAAATTTAATTAAAAATTCAGAAAAAGGAAGGAAAATACGAAGATATAAAAATAAAAGACACATTGAAATCTTCTATAAAACTAGAGGAGGAAGAATTGAATGAAATGTTGATGACAAAAGTGCCTTTATTTCTATATATCACCTCATGTATGTAAACTATAAAATTAATATGAATATACCTAGGGAAATCGATTTACATTTGTTTACTTAGAACTAGTGTGTAACACGTGTTCGACCTTTATTGTATTTTTCTTTGCGAAAAAAATATATTTATATATGGACTCTACTATATAGGCAATTTTTTTTACAACTCGTGACCGGAAATACGTTCAAAAAGGAAAATTGATTCGCATTGTTTTCCTGCGCGTATAAAAGTTTCAATTTACTTTTTAAATTTACATGCAGTAATGCTATAAATATTGTTGGAAAATTATTCACGAAACTTTTATATTAAACTTGCATATGAGAAAGTACTTTATTTTTTAAAAGAATGCGGAAAAATATTTCTTAAAGTTTATAAGAAAAAATATTGTCCTTATAATTTTACTTTTTATATTTATAAATGCAATATTCTTTTTACAGACTTATTTCCGCATCTAGAGATAATAATTTATTCACGCTAATATATGTCTATGATTAAGATGTACATTTTCTGAAAGGATTTTTTTATTTAAAAAAAAGTTTCTTTTCTGTTTATTAAATTCTTTTAGTTTTCTTTGGAATTTCGACTAATTTATAGACTTTAACTGTAATTAATTATTATGTAATTATTAAGTAATTATAATTTTATTATTAATTAATTATTAATTAATTATTAATTACTTATTATTTTATTATTAATTGATCTAATATTATTAAAATTTTTATTTAAAAAAATTTTAAAAGATATTATTTGACGATCTCAAAATTTAAGACAGTGGAGTTAAATTGTTGACGAGATTTGACACTTTGGTTGTAATATTTAAGATCCTCGCAATAAGTGTGAGGGAAAAAATTTTCTTATTAAATTTTTTATAATTTTTAGCATATTGTACATTGTATGAAATATTGGTTTTTAATGTTAGGTACAAAATGTCCTTCAGATAAATGGTATTACATTTTAGAAACTAAATTTGAAAAATGCTTGGTAATTTCCGGTAGAACACGTACAGGAATATATATACATACATTGAATTTATACCAGAGATTTATTAAATTTTAATGGAAATTTACATATATACCAAAAAGGGTCATTATACATGTATATAACACCGTCATTTATAAAAATTTTCCATTCTTCAATTTTCTATTATATTAATATTTTTTTTTGTAAATTTTCTTTTCACCCCCCAAACGAAAATGTATTCTCTTCAATCATCATTTTATTTATATTTTTACCATAAAAATTTCTTTCGGTTTTTTTTGCGGAGAATTTTCTCTTTATTTACACAGCGAACAAAAATGTATTCTTTTCTATTGTTTATTAGATTTATTATTCTATTAATATTATTGTTAGTATTATTTTTTTATTAATATTTTATTATTTGTTTATTTAAAAAAAATAGTTTTTACGAAACAAATTTTGTTTATATAAATGTTTTTTTTAAACATTCTCCCTTATTATGCCAAACAAAAATTTTTCTTCTATCGTTATTTATATTTTTCATTATTATTTTTTTACTGTATTTAATTTTTATATTTTAATTTTATTCTTTATTAATATTTTTTTTGTAAATATAGTAAATTTAGTAAATTTTTATATATTATAATGTTTTTCATATACTTGTTTCATATTGTTGAAAAAAAATCAATAGAAACAATTGATCCTTTCAAAGGGCCTTCAAGTGAAAAATGATACATTAAAATTTACATAAAAATAGAACATTGAAAATTTCATACAACAATTTTTTTAAACCTATAGGTAGTATTTAGGTCGGCAGAGAGTCTGTTCAGGTAGTAAAAAGAAAAGAATACAACATTTTTTAAAATCAATATCATATTTTTGAGTAGAAAATTGTTGATCTGTTAATTGTTGAATATATTTGATAAAATAAATAAATAAATAAATTTTGTTTGGAAAATTTAAAACTGATAATTTATACAGCGAAATATTTATTAATTATATTTATGTAACAATTTTTCTTGTTTACTGCGAGAAAAAAATTATTAATATTTTTATTAATTTTTTGTTTTAAACTTTTTTCTTACTCAACCTTTTATCTAAAAAACTTTTCTTTCTTAAAATTATTAAATCGAAATGTAAAACAAAAAGTTAGTAAAAATTTAAATAGAAAAAATAATCTTTTTATAAATTAATAAATAACTTTTTATTATAAATTTTGTTATGAATATTATTGTAAACATTTTTCTAAATCGTTAATTGAAAACGTTGCGAATTTCACCGACGTTACAATTATTAAAAAAATTATAATATTAAAAAATAAAATTTTGATACTATATAGAATAATAGTGGAAATAAAGATTAAAATAATATATTTTAATTAATTGGGAGGTTAATATTTTGAAAGTGTATTTTGTAATGAAATATTTATAGAAAATCTTTAGTGTCTACATTAAAATGAAATAAGCGTAAGGATGAGATTAATGAATTTCTGAAAATAGATATAATTTAGTTTTCTTCTTATTCTACGCGTAATTATTTTTTGGTAATTATTATTTAAGGAATATAAATTGAAATAATGAATAAAAAAATAACTTAATATTATATTATTAGTATTATTATTATTTTATTATTTTGTAATTATTCTTTCCTAACTATTATTATTATCATTTATCTTCTTCTTCGTCTTTTTATTATTATATCAGGTATTATAATTATTATTAAGATTTTATTTATTTTATTTTATTATTTTACTTGTTTTAGTATTAAATTTTTAAAAGAATTTTAAAAAAGAATACATTTTGTACCCACACTATGAAAACAAAATGCATTTGTTTTTTTTGTGTTGAATATAATTTTTTATAAATTAATTAAATATACTGTTTGCTTTAAATACATAATTTATTGATTCGAAATACGTTTTATTTTTTTTTTTTGGTTTAAATAAAATTTATTTCAATCAAGTAAATAATTATGACAATAGACAAATGGTTATTTGAATCAAATAAATTTTTTCAGTGCAACCACCTGACTTTCTTAAATAATTAAATCAACAATTTGCTCACCCAGGAAAAATAAATATTTGACTCAGAGCCAACAAGATGTTTTATTTGTTTTAAATAAATTTTATGTGGTTAAAATAAAATTTTATGTGATTAAAATAATAAAAGTTTTATTTATATGTGGAATACAATTTTTTTATTTAAAACAAACAAATAATTTATAAATAAAGGCAAAGGCTTTGAGACAAAATATATACTTTTATTTATGACTGAAATAAATTATATTTTGTTTAAATAAAATTTTTCTCCGCATTGAAGAAAATTTATTTGAATCAAATAAATATATTTACTTGAATCAAATAATTTTTTTATTTACGTCAATAAAATTGTATTTGAATCAATAATTTTTTGTGTTTGAATAAAAATCTTTTCTACGTGAAAGTAATTTGTAGTTTCCATTAAAATTCCATAAAACTCCATATAAGTGTAAAATTGTGAATCAAATGTTATTCTATACATTTATTATTCAACAAAAATAGTACAATCATCACACAATATAAAAACAATTGAGCGACATTGAAAAAATGTTAAAACACTTAAAGGTGCAAATACATTTGGTGAGTTTACAAATAATAATAAAAAACGGAAAAAATTCATACGTGGGAGAATATGAGACCAATTTTTGAAGCGTGCCTTTCGGTATATAATATATATGTAAAAAAATAGTAACTCTTTCTCTCTGTTTCTATTTATAGAGAAATAATAATTGGAATTATACAAAATATGCGTTTTGAATCATAAGTGAAAGTAATGTGACGTTTGTTGATTCAAGTATAAAAAACGATCGAAATAATATATATATATATAAAAATAAATACGGATGGACATAAGGACTAAGCACATATTGCACGTGTTTAAACGTGGATCGATTCGAATTGAAATATTCACGGGCAACTCTGCTGTCCCTGAGGCTTTTCCTTTTCGTAGCGCGTCGAACCGGTTGGATAACAATTTTACACACTCTGAGGAGGTTCCGGATAATTCTCTCAGCTCAAGATCATTTTCGCGAATTTCTTTCTCAATTCTAATCATAGGTGTAAAGGTTGTTGTTGTTTTTTTGGTTCCTTTTTTTAGAAATACACTTTTTTCTTTCTCGGGGGAGGAAAAGATGGTTTTTTTCTCTCTAGAAAACAGAAAAAACATGAGAAGTGTTTTTGTTTTGGAAAAAAGAGCTTTATGTACGCGCGTAAAATGTGCCGAGACGTACGAGCGTCACCCTCTCACTGGCCGCTCGAGGCGACGCGTTGCTTCCAGGGTGGGTGGGTGGGGCGCATATTGCTGCTCCGGGACATCCACCAATCCTACTTTGTATAGCTTCAATTTATATTTATATCCCCCCCGAAAAAGAGAGAAAATTCTTACCATAATTGAGGAAAATTGTTTATTAATTGCTTTTATTTTGTTTTTCTGTGTTTAAAATTCGCGAAACTTGTTTATAGGTACTGGATTTTTTTTTCTTATTTTCCCGTTTTTAAAATTGGTTCAAAATTGGCAAAATTTATTTACTTTTAACGACGTCAAATGTTTTTTTCTTGTTTTGAAAATTAGTTCAAAATTTGCAATTGTTTTTAATTATTTCGGCCTTTTTAAAAATTGTTTTTATTTTCCTGTATTGAAAAATGGCTGAAATATGTTACAATTTATCTATTTTTATAAATTAATTTTTTTACTTTTATTTTTCTATTTTAAAAATTATCTCATAATTAAAAAAAATTCTTTTCAACTGTTTCGGTCTTTTTTCATTACTTTTCATTTTTTGTCATGAAAATTGACTGAAAACTAGCTAAATTGCTAAATCTTCTAGATATCAGTGTGTTCTTATGTTTTCTCCTTTTTATAATTAATTTATTTAATTTTTATTTTCTTGTTTTGAAAATCAATTCAAAATTTGGAAAAATTTATTTATTTCTAAATATTTCGGACATTTTTTAAAAATTCTTTGTATTTTTCTGTAATGAAAAATCGCTGAAGTTTGATCAAATGTATCTATTTTTACATATATTTATTTTTCTAGTGTGAAAATTAATTCACAATTTGAAAGATTTTTTAAAAATATTTCGGCTATTTTTTCTCTCATTACTATTATTTTTTGTGTTAAAAATTTGTTAAAAACTGTCAAAATTGATAAGTTTTTTAAAAATTGATGTATTCTTATGTTTATTTACTTTCTTTTATTAATTTATTTTATTTTAATTTTTTTGTTTTGAAAATTAGTTCAAAATTAGCAATTAACTATTTCGGCCTTTTTTAAAATCGTTTTTTATTTTCCAGTATTGAAAAATGTCGAAAAACTGTCAAAATTTATTTTGTGGTAACGGTAAATTTTTACATTTATTTGTTTATTTTCTTTTTAATAATTTACTATCTTTTTATTTTTCTATTCTAAAAATTAGTTCAAAATTGGGAAATTTTTTTTTTTTTAAACAATTTTGGTTCTTTTTTTGGTAATGCTTCTATTTTTTTGCTTTGAAAATTGATTAAAAACTATGAAACGAATAATAAAATCTGATTTTATTTTTTTAATAGATTAGATCAAGTTGGCAATTATTTTATTATATGAGTCATTATATAGCGTAATTTGAATACACCAACGCAAAAAAATTCAGAAAAAACCCTTTCTAATGAGGGGAAAAATTTTAATAAAAACACGCAAATTTTCAATTATGTCAGAATCGATAATCATTGTTCTCTTGACAGAAGACTGAAAAATTAATTTTTCTGTTTTGTTAATGGAGATAATTATTTTATTTTATATTTTCTCTATTGTGAAATACAATATTTAATTCTGACTTTAGCTCAATTTTGTAAATTTGATTCTCAATGTAAAATATTTTACTTACTTGTTACAAAATTATAAATTACACTGAGAAATATTTATTTCATTCAAACAAATCGATTACTTGACTATTATCAACTATAATACTTGAAACAAATAATTTTTGAGTCAATTAAATGGTATTTGCTTTATTACTAAAATGATAATTTTTGAAATTGTTATTTCAGTAATTGAGGGGCTGGATGCTATAATGTGTTACGCGCCATGTTAAGTAAATGGCGCGTAACACGTTATAGCATCCAGCCCCTCAATTGATTTAAGTTTAATTTACTTTATTATATTCAATTGATTTAAGTCAATAATATTTATTTCAATTAAATATTTTGTTGATAAATGGCAAGTAATCGGTTTTTAAAATTTTTTCACTGCATGTTTTAAAATAATGAAAAAAATCCAATAATTAATTTATTTAAAAAGGAAAGAAATAATTCATTTTTCCCGTCCGTTGTAGAAAATATAATTAGATCAGCGCTAATATTATAGGACTTTTGGGAGGAATATTTGAGTGGCTCGCAAAATTGAAGTTAAAACTAGTTTCGACCAGTTGAAACGACATCATTGAAATGTATAAAATGTAGTCATTCATAGACACAACGTAGAAAAGTTTTTCAAGTAAAAATTAAATGAAATAAAACGGAAGTGTCTGTCTCTAACAGTGAGAAGTTAAATCTGCATATATAAACACAAACATACAGACACATTGACTCATTTTATTTCTCCACAATTTTCTGACAAAATTTTATACGTGAATAATAATTCTGTTATCTTTATATGTTTATACAGAAACAAAGTTACATGTTTCTTCTTAAAAACTTTATGTATTATCTAGAAAATGAAACGAAGGAAAAAAAATAAAAGTAACGTTTCTTGTAGTTGTTAAAGTAAATTTCAAGAAATTAATTTTAAAAAAACTTCTTTTATTATAAGAAACAATTCATAATTAAAAATTCTATTATATATGTTAAATTCAATATAATGTCGCTAAAAGCAAAATAATTGAAAAATAGACTATTTTTAAGCTTGAAACTTGATTAAGTCAATTTTAGGTCTTAAAGTCGTAAACACTGAAATTACAAATCTAAAAACACGAAACCGCAACTCCAATCCATACAGAAATTCAATTTACCGAAACTTTAATTACTGACGAGAGATGAATCTATTTTACACTATAAAACTAAAACCTGAAACGGTTTGTTGCTTAAAACTAAAAATTTTAGCGAATTTGCCTATTTTTATTAGCTGAAGATTTTGAATTTCTTTAAAGATCGTTTCAAGGACTTAAAATCATAATCTCATGACTAAAGTTCAGTCAAAGATTGGTTCTAAAGATTCCTTCAATTTTACGATTTTTCTACTATTCCTTTTTTATTAATTATTCCTTAATAATTATTTTTTGGAAATTATTATTGACGGGAAAGTTTTAAAAATTAAATCCCTGGTGGGAATCGTACCCTGGTTCAATGGATGCTAACCGAAGACACCCTACCCGATCAGCTAACGAACCAACTAAAAAAATGTTGTTCATCTTAACCTGAAACATTTTTCTTTATAAAAATTTAAGGGCAATATTTTTTTTTCTATTCTTATATATAGTTAATTGTTTAGCTTTTCGGTTAGATTCTATATTATAACTACATTGGGACAACTATAAAAAAGATTATAAATATTTTATTAAACTTAAGTAATTATTTATTATTATTTTTTGTTATTACTTTCTATTGGAGAAATATATAGTAATTTTTGGAAAATATTTACATAGGTAAAAAAAATTCGTTAAAAATGTTCGGAATTTTATTATGTGAATCCTTTATGATTTTAATTTAATATATAATACAACAACTTTATATATAGAACAGAGTTTTGAGAATATGAATACAAAGTAAATAATATGAGTGAATTTAAAAAGGGAAAAATTTATTTCATCTTTCCTGATTGCCTTTTGATTTTGGCACAAAAGAAATTTTGTATATATATATATATAGAGAAAATATTCGTCCAAGAAAAAGAATACAGTCTCTTGCTATTATATACTATATATAGTTGCCCGTGTGTCTAGCCAAAATCCTACACACACGTTGAACTTGGAACTTTCAGTAATTTTATATTTTATTTGGAAAAAGTGCCAATTATTAAATCATACACGAATCCTACAAATCCTACAATATTAGACAATTATCCCTTTAATTATATTTTATTATTCTCGTTACCCTTGACTTTTTCACCAATTTTACTTTTTTTAAATCTTTTATATTCCTTTTGTAATTTTAGTTTTGACTTTAATTCCTCTTTTCATTTTAATTTACCTCTTTACTGTTTCATACAATTTATTTTCGGTTTTAGATTAAATTTTTTTTTTATTTTAGTTAGAATCTTTTGTTTTTTTCATAGGTTAAGAAGTTGTTTTTTTAATTGTTTTGTACTCTCTAAATTTTTTCAAATTTTTATTTGGTTCAAATTTTATTTTCCTTGCTTCAAATATAATTTTATTTAGTTGAAATAAAAATTTTATTTTTTTCGAACTCTTTTTAAATTTTTACATGGTTCAAATTTAATTTTACTTGCTTTAAATTTAATTTTATTTAGTTCAAAATAGAAATTCTATTTGTGTGGAGAAAAAAAATTGAACTCAAATAAATTATATTTTGCCTGAAATAAAATGTTTCTCTGGGTATGAAAATTTTAGATCCATTTAGAATTTTAGATCCTTTTATATGGAGTTTAAGATTCCTTTTAGTATAATTATTTTTGGTCAACTTTAACTGATTATTATTTCTCAGCATTCGATTGCCATTGTACTTTTTGAAATATATGGTATATTGTATGATTTACTTTTGGCATTTGTCTACGAAGTTAAAGTTATCGTCGATATTTATAGTCTTTGGCTGTACCGCGACTTTATAAATAATTCAAGGTGTTTCGGTGACTCGTTAAGCATCAGTGAAATATACATTTACTTTTCGAAAAAAACGAAATTTTAATCTCTCTCTCTCTCTCTTTCTTCCTCTTTTTTCTTTCTCGGGTTTCTTTACTCTCTTGGACTAAAATTTTTCTTTTTTAATTTTCCTGCCCGCCTATTTATATAGGTTTTCTTTCGTCTCTACGCTAAGCTTCTCATTATTCACAATTTTTATTTTACCCATGAAAACTTATTGAAATTAGCGACAAAAAAGATTTTTGATTTTCAGAAAAAAAATTAACTGTGATGTTCGGTAAATTCGGGCAGTATAATTATAGTAAATCTTGAGAAATGGGTGTGAAATTTTTTTTTGAAAATTGGAAGATACATAATACATGCAGCACGTGTTTGTAATTTTGTATAGTGATGATGATAATAACTCTGAAAATCATAAATTTTACGGAACTACACTTTAGATCACATTTGCTTATACTTTAAACGCTATTAAAATTTGATATATTTGCTAGAAATGATTTACATGTAAAATTCTTGTTAATAATGTTAATACAAAGAATGTAAAGAATGAATATTATTTATTCTTTTTAATTTATCATGCGAAAGTACTTTTCGATTTTGAACGAAGTTTCAGTATTTAGTAATAGGATTAATAATTATAATAATTATTTTTACTTTCTTAATTATTATTATTATGATTATTAATTTATTTAGTATTTTATTTTAGTATTTATTTAATATTTAGTAAATACTAAAAAAAGTAATAATAATAATAATAATTATTATTTTAATAGTCAATAAATTAACAATATTATTTTAATGAATTGTTTTAATTTTGCAAATATTTATTACACTAATTAAATTAATACATTCATTCCATAATTACATTGACTGTATTAGTCATTTCATGAATAGAGCGTTAAAGATTTAAAAAGAATCGAAAAGAAACATAATTTTAATTTTATTAAAAGTTAAATAAATAAATAAATTTAATTATAATGAATTATAATAAAAGAAACTCACCCGTGTCATGTAAAGGGCAAGGCATGTATCCGTAGCGTTGTTCACCGTTAACCATTTTTCCCTTTTGGCTACTCATAGAAGAGAATTTGGTCACGTATTGTAGAAATTTGTCATAAAAAATTAAAATTGTGGTGCGAATTATGTTCGTTACTTTATGAAAGTAACTCTTTTAATTTTCACTATTTTCGCTCAATAATAATTCCAATTGATTTTTCTTTTTCAAATTTAATGTAGTTGCAAAATTTTAGGCATTTTCTTATTTGTTAAAATTATTAACTTGAATTTTTGTCTTTTCTTTTTTATTTTTTTTGCAATTATTAGTTTTTTCTTTTTCGTTGTATTAAGAGTTAATTATTCTATTTTTTTCAGTGACTCGAAACATTTTCTCAATGGGATTCGTTCTCTGGATTAAATAATTAACACGAGGTTCTGTCTTCACGTCCAATTAGGCTACCTGCTTTCAGGTGGACTGCGCTTAATTAGCACAAAAATAACCGGCAGTGTCGGGTAAGTACTTCCTGTCCTCCAATGTCTCGGAATTTTGCACAATTTTAAATGCCAAGTTGGGAAAAAAAATTTCGTTTTACTGGTTTTCTTTTTCTATTTTCTTAAAATTGTTGGTTCTTCTTTTTTTTTCATTCAAAGCAGTGCCAATTGTCAACTAGAATTTTTTCCAGGAAAAAATAAATTAGGTTTCGTTATTTTTAGGAGAAATTATTTTTATACGTTGATATTTGAATTTGTTTCAATTACTTGAATTTATTTCAAGTACTTAAATTGGTTTCAATTATTTTTGATTAGTTTCTTTTATTTCAATTTGTTGCAATTATTGAATTTAATTCAATTATTTTATTTCACTTCAATTATTTTATTTTGCATCAATTATTTGAATTTGTTTAATTAATTGAATTTGTATGTATTATTGAACTTGATTTAATTAATTAAATGTACTTCAATAAATTGAATTTTTTTCTTTTAACTGAATTTGTTTTTCAAAATTGAATTTGTTTCGATTATTGAATTTTGTTAAATTATTTGAGTTTCTTCCAATATTTAAAATTGTTTCAATTCATTGAATATGTTTGTGTTAATGAATTTGGTTCAAAGAATTGAATTTTTTCAATTGTTTTAAAGAAACTATTTTAAAATTGTTTGAAATTTGGTAACAAAACCAAATATAATTTATTTGGGTTAGATAAAAGCAAATTTTTCTCAGAGCCTAATAAATTATTTATTTGTTTATTTGTTTTAAATAAAAATTTATTTAAATTGAATAAAAACTTATTCGAAAGAAATAAAAATTTATTGGAAATAAATCGAATTTACTTGAATTAAATAGAAATTTATTTGAAACAGATCAAATTTACTTGATAGAAATATAATTTCCTTCTTTTGTTTGTAAATAAATATTAAACATTAAAATTAATTTTTAACAAGTATAATTTTTAATTTGATTTTTTTGTTGATTTGTAATTAGTTATTCATAATTAATTTTATTAAAGTTTTCAGAATATTTTTTTCATTTCATAAGTGCCTGCTCTTGAGTAAGATAGACACTTGGAACAGAGATGACTTGATATGGATCGAGAGCTCTTGTAACTCGATTTTCTCCTCTCTCAGATAAATACAAAGTATAATATTAGTAAATATATTATTGAAATATTGTGTTTTTTTTAAATATTTTGTTGAAATTATTTAACAAAATATGTTTAATAATAAAATTCCTATTTTTACAATTGAAAAAAATTTTAAACCTAGATAAATTAATAAGTCTAAAGAATTTCAATTTCCTCTCGAAGATAAATATTTATAACTGAAAATTATTTGTAAAGTAACAAAATATTTCTGTATCCTTGTTTTTAAATTGAATTTTTTTTCCAAAATTCAAGTGAATTTAAAATTTACTGTTGAAATTTGAATTGAAAATTTAATTTTTCAATCTTTATTTACATTAAGAAAAAAGTAAATACATTTAGTAGTAAAGACAATACAATGATAATAATTTACTAATAATTTACTCGAAAGAATAATTTTCTTTTTCAAACTTTTTTTAAAAGTACTAAGTTTCTTTTTTTTTAAACAAAATATCGATTTTATTTTTGGCACTGACATTGAATGAAAATTAAAAATAAAAAAAAATTGATGAATTAAAATTTTATTTAAATAAATTTTTGTGTAAAAAGCAATTGAAAAAAAATGAGTAAGATATTAGTTTACTTATGTAGAGAGAACTGTCCAGTATCGGTTGTGAAAATGTACTGGACCGAGAGGGTGAAGAGAGCGGATGCTGCGGATGCAGAGGAAATTCTCCCGTTTCGCCGCATCGCGTCGCGGCGCATTTCACCCTCCAGAATTCAAGCCTCCGGCCTCTCATCCCTCAACAACCCCTTTCACCCTTTCTACCCTCGAACACGATGTTTCCTCCTCTCCCATCACGTCGCAATGCATCCGCAGTCAAAAATGAGCCTCTTATAAACCATTCACAAAAAAGAAAATTAACTGCAAACTTTTCAGGGTATAAAGAAAAGAAAAGAGAAATGAGGGGGAACATTATTTTTATCAATTTTTCATTTCTAACATTAAACAATTCCGATTTTTATTTATTTCAAAATTAAAAAAAAAATTATTATTTTAATATGTCAATTTGTTTTATTATTTTTCTTTCTTAATTTTTGTTCTATTATTGTATTTTGCTAATTTAATTTATAATCAGTAATTAATTGAAAATAATTTAATTGATTCCTTTTTCAAATTTTTAATTTTTCAATTACGCAATTTGTTTTTTTTTTATTTATTTTGTAAGTTTGTAGTTAAAAATTTTTTTTAAATTTAACTTAATTCATTTTTTATAATTTTTTATTTACTTTTGAAAATGATTAATTAAATAATTATAAGTTGAGGTATTTTTAGTGGAATATTTTTGTTCATCATTTTTGAAATTTTCAATCAATTAAATTGATTTAATCAATTTAATTTGATTAATTAAAACTATTTTTAACTGACCAATATGTTTCGTATTTATTTTGAAACTTTTCCATTAATTGCAAGTATTTTAATTAACTTAATTTTATTAGTTAAACGTATTTAAAGTTGAACAATTTGTTTTTTAATGATTTTGGGAATTTTTAATTTTTAAAAAGTAAATTAAGGGATTTTATACCATTTTTTTAACGAATTTTTAATTCACTAATTTGTTTTTTTTCATCTATTTTGATAATTGTTAATTAATTGCAAGTAATTAAACCTAATTGATATAGGTGTAAATAATTTTTCCCAATTTATTTATTATTTAGTTAAAAATTTTTTCATTCATTTTTTATTAATTAATGGTGAGAAAATTAATAATAATATTATGTAACATAAATAATGAGCAATTATAAATAAATATAATTACTTCTATTATTATTATTATTATTATTATTATTATTATTATTTTCAAAATTCAATATTTTTCTACTGCAAGTGATAAAAACTGTGGCTATTTTATAATTTTCAATGCCACATTAATAGATTAATTAATTAATTAAAATTAATTATATAAAACAAGTAAACAATGATTTAGAAATACTGTTAATTATCCAATTAAATCGTAAAGATTATTTATTAACAAGTTCCGGTGTAATTGAAAATTCTGCTTTAATTTCAATTTGGATTTTTCTTTTCTAACGTTGGCACTACTGCAAAATTGATAACAAGCTTTAGAGTTTCTCCGCAAGGTGCGCTGCTTACAATGCAAAAAAATTACGTCAAGGTCAAGCACGTAAAATGTTTAACATTCAAATAATAACAACAATTCGATGTTTTTAATAACAATTGAAAAGTGACAACAATTCTAATTTGTATCGGAAGTAATAGTTTTATGAAAAATAAGTTTTTTTTTGTCTGTAAGTAAAATTTGTGATAAATTTCCGATCATTTTAGTTTCACCTAACCTCTGTCGATCTTATTTGTTTACTTTCAATATTTATAATCCTTTCAATATTTTCTTTAATTTTTTAATTTTAAATTAAATTAGAATATCTGCTTCCTTTAATTATTTAGTTGAAAAGTTTAATTCATTCAGATTTTTTCGATCTATTTAAGAATGTGTACACCGTGTACACGATGAAACATAACCTCTTAAATTCTGTCTTTTTTCCAGATAACCATATACTGAAAGATTTAAACAATATATTCAGTTTCTAAATTAAATTTATGTAAAAAATGGAATCTATTGATGAAATTGGCTCTAGTGAAGTGAAATTAAACACGAAGGGTGTTAAAGAAGGCGTAAATAATGAAAAAAATGATGAGAAAAGTTGTGGGAATTCGAAAGAGAATCGAAAAATTGTTTATGAAAAGCCAAAAGGTCGAAAAGAGGAGGAAGAACAAATTGAAGAATTTGATACTGATGAAGAGGAAGATGAGGATAATTCTCTTGGTGGTAAAAAAATCTCGGAGCAAATTCCAGGTCCCGATGATTACTCAAAGCATTTAACTTACGAAGGTGAAACTTGCATTTATACGGAACCAGAAACTGGAAAGAAACTCGTTTGGGATGCAAAGCAAAATGCTTGGAGTAAGTTCTCTTTCTGTTATAAAAATTATTTATTATCTAAAGGTGCATGTGTTGAACTTAACGGAATTTTTATTTTTAAAATATTTAAAATTTTGTAAATATTGGGCGAGTCATTCGTTTTTCAATTTGCTTTCTTTTGTAAAACAAAAATTATTTTTTATATCAAGAAAATTTATTCATTCGTTTTTCAATTTGCTTTCTTTTGTAAAACAAAAATTATTTTTTATATCAAGAAAATTTATTCTTAACTAAGTAAATCTGTAATTTTTAATTTTCTTCTTTCTTGTGGAGTAATTGCGAAAAGTATTCTAATAGAAAAACATTTTCGTTCGTGTTAACTTTCAAAATAATGCGACTTTTATCGATTTTTATTCAAAAATTTTAATGAATAATCTTCAAGTGTAACTTGAAAGTGAAAAAAAAAGTTGAATACTTTTCAAAAAAGTATACTTCTCTGAATTATGTTCCAATTTTTTTAAACTAAATTATTTTCATTATTTTCAATATTTTCAAAAATCCAAATTCATACAGAAAATAATAAAATTAAAATTTTCAGAATTATTTTTAACATTTCAGAAAAAATAATCACACCTATATTAAAAAATTTCAATTAAAATTCTTTAAAAAAAATTTTTTTTTCTTAATTATACAAAAAATTTTCAATTATTTCCGAAAAATTATACATGATAATATGTATAAAAAACCAATTCTTAGAATTGTTTTATCATAATTTTTAAAGATTCAATTACCTTCGAATAAAGTAAATTAAAATTTTTAATAATTTACTACAATTTTAGAATTTTTTAGAAATCATTTCTTTATAATTAAAATTCTTGGAAAAATTTGATTAATTTTTATTATATTTTTTAAAAAGTCATTCCTGTTTTGAAAGATTTTGTCAAATTTTTTTTTTTTTTTTGCTTACGAATTTCTTGATTAAAATTTTAGAAAATATTCTACCTTAATTAATATGTTTAAAAAGAAAAATAGACGGCTTAAATTATTGTAAAAAATTGGATTTTTTGTATTTTAATAATTTAATTTTCAAGGGTTGTATTACTATGTTTAGTAATTTTGTTTGTAATTTTCCCAAGGAGAACGTGAGGAATCGATAGAAAGTTCAAAGGAAAGTGTACCAATGGAAGATTTGACAAAAAATTATGAATATGACGGAAAAAATTATGTCTACACTGATAAGAATACAAATTTAACGTATAAATTCGATCAAGAGAAAAATGAATGGATTGTGAAGGAGGAGAAGGATAAAAGTGAGGAAAATAAATCTGATCAAGTGGTCAATGATAATCCGCCTCATCCCACCACATCCACACAAAATCCAATTTATGGTTTTGAAAACGATACACATACATATACGGATCCAAACGATGGCAGTGTTTACATGTGGGATCGAGAGAAAAATGCTTGGTTTCCTAAGGTGAGTAATCTAATATTTTCAGAAGGTTATTTAAATTAATTTTCAGCTAATATATATGGGCAATTTAACATGAGATTTACATACGATCATTAAAATTCGGTTAAACATATTTTTTCTTAATCTTTATAGAAAAATATGAAATACGTGATTTTTTATTTTTGTTTAATTGTCCAAATTTTCGAGTTATGAATTTTCAAAGTTTTAGATTTTTGAAAGTAGGCCTATTTTTAATAGCTTATAAGCCTGAAAATATTGGGTTTTGAAAAAAGTTGTCAAAGAATGAAAGTTTCAGTTTTCTTTCAACTTTTAGGAAATCTGAAAAAAAAATTTTTATAAACAAATTAATTTTTTTTAACTTCGCAGCCAATTTTTTTTTTTTAATTTATTCATACCTTATAATGTAGAAAAGATTTTCCAAAAACTCCTGCAATGGGCCTGATGCGTTTAATGAATTTAAACAAATTTTTTAAAATCACGTGTAATTATAAACAATAGAATATTCTCAGGTTTCCATGAAAGGATATCTTGAGGTTAATTTTAAACAAAAAAAAAATTAAATCGATTAAAAATGTTAGGTTATAGAAATTTTTTAAATTTAATTTTTGTGCAAAATCCTTGTGACGTTTGCAAATTTTTTAAAACTCTTGAACGCATCAGGCCCATTACGGGAGTTTTTGGAAAATCTTCTCTACATTATGAGGTATGAATAAATTAAAAAAAAATAGAGCCCAAAGTTAAATAAAAATTAATTTGTTTATAAAAAAAAGTTTTTTTTACAATCCTAAAAGTTGAAAGCAAACTGAAACTTTCATTCTGTGACAACTTTTTTCTAAACTCAATATTTTCAGACTTTTAAGCTATTGAATATATTTAAAGTTACTATGTATATTTACATATTTATTGCTATTAGTTTTGTTTTTGAAATTATATTTGACGTAAATGCTTCAGTTTCATAAATTAAATTACTTTTCGAATTGCAGTTTAGAATTTTCATAAATAATTGAATTTTAGAAAGGTTTAAAATCGATATTTTAGTAAATTTGTATTTTTAAAAACTTTAATTAAAAATTCCCGGAAAAGTTAGTTTTTTCAACAAGTTTTTGCCTTTTTGAATTGAATCTAATTTTTGAAATTTTCATATTTAAAATTTATTTTTGTTTCCTTTAGGTCGATGATGATTTTATGGCCAGATACCAAATGAGTTACGGTTTCAATAATCAAAATGCTGAAGAACCAATTGTCAAACCTACAGTTTCTGTTGCACAGACAAAAGCTGACAAGGAACAGAAAAGATTGGACGCCAAACGAAAAACACAGGAGCCAGCGACTTGGTTCGAAGTTGACGAACAACACAATACCTCGATTTATGTACACGGTTTGCCCTTGGATATTACCATGGACGAAGTTAAGGAATTATTCACAAAATGTGGTCTTATCGCTCGCGATGAGAAGGGAAAGGATAAAATTAAGCTCTACAGGGATTCGTACAATGAGATAAAAGGAGACGCACTCTGCACGTACATCAAGGTAGGAATTATGATTATTTTTTTGGTGCGTGGGTTGAAATTTTTATATTTTTACTTTTTGCAAAATTTTTGTCTTTTGTAACTCGATTCTTTAGGGCTCGAAAACTAGGTCCGTAATTTCCGTGAAGGTTCGTAAATTTACTAGAAGTCCATAAAAGTCCTTTCGTCCATAAAAGTTCGTAAATTGTACGATATAATTTGGAGAATTTTAGAGAAACTTCAAATTATTGCAAAAATTCAAGTATTTTCAAAAGTAATAAAATTCTTCGCAAAAATTCAATTATGTTTAAAAATTGAAGAAAAATTTATGTCAAAATTTAAATTAACTTTAAAAGTAATTTAATTCTTCTGCAAAATTAAGCTATTTACAAAAATTTTAATAAAATTCTTGTCAAAATAGCAATTATTAATTATATTTATAAAAAAATTAAAATTCTTTTTCGAAATTCAATTATTTTCAAAAATGTTAATAAGAGTCTTGGCAAAATTTCAATTATTATCAAAAGTAATAAAGTTCTAGTCAAAATTTCAATTATTTTCGTAAATAATAAAATTCTTTTTAGGATTTCAATTACTTTAATCAATAATAAAACTCATAGTAGAATGCAAATTATTTTTAATACAATTTTAATCAAATTTCTCCAAAAATATAATTTGCCTTAAAAATTTTATTACAATTTATCAAAGAATTGAATTTTAAGAAACATTTATTTCAATAAATCGTTGAATTTGTATTTAAATAATTGAATTCTATTAGAATTATCTAATGAAAATTGATTAAAAAATAGATTTTAGTTACAATTTTAGATTATAATAGAATATTAAAAGCATTAAATCGTAAATTTTTAGAAACAATTGAATTTTGAAAAGGTTTAAAATTAAAATTTTTAAAAATCTTAATTTTACATATTTTTAATAAAAAATTCGGTAGAATTAATTGTTTTGAAAAAGTTTAATTGAATTTTTTTTTAATAAATTATTTAATATTTTATCTTCTAACATATATTTAATTTGAAAATTTACGAATAATTGAAATTTTGTAAAATATTGAATTGTAAGCAAATGAATTTTAAAATTCTGAAAGAACTTTTACAACATTTTTTTTAGAAATAATTCATTTGTAGAGAAGAATTTTAGTTAAAAACAAAAAAATTTAATTTTGGGAAATTTACAAATTAGTTTAGAAATTTAATTATTTTCAAAAGTAATAATATTCTTCGCAAAAAATAAACATTGTTTAAGCATAATAAAATTCTACTTAGGGATTTAATTATTTTCACAAATAATAAAAGTCATTGCAGAATTTCAATTAATTTTCAAACAATTTTAAACAAATTTTTCAAAAAAATGAAATTTTTCTTAAAAATGTTAGTAAAATTCGTAGAAAAATTGAATTATTTAAAAATTTATTGAAGAAATTTTTTCAATTTCAGAATCGAATGTTAAGAAACATTCATTTCAATACATTTTTTATTTTTGTTTTTAAATAATTGAAATCTAATTGATTTTTTAAATAAAAATTGATTTAATAATGAATTTTAGATAATAATTGAATTTTGAAATTAATTTTTTTTTAAAGTTTAATTGAATTTTTTTATACTATTGTAAGTTTTCATTTTTTCTAATATTTTAATTGAAAATAAACAATTGGAACTTTAGTTACTTTTTACAGTATTTTTCGAATTGCAAGTTTTGTTTAATTTTAATTAAGCTAACTTTTGAGAAACTTTATGAAAATTAAAGTAATTTTAAATGAAATATATTAAACAGTACAAAACTACACTGAGAAAACATTATTCTTAAATCAAATAGAAAAATAATTTTAAGTGATTTTGTTTAACTGAAATTAGTTTGTAAGCTTAATCCCAATATAAAGAAAACATCTACTGCTTCGATTCAAAAATATGTTTTGTTTAAATAATTATGTTTAATTCAAACATATTTTCTGTTTTGATTTAAACAAAAAATATGTTTAAACATTTTATGTTTGATTCAAACTTAAAAGTTGATTATACATAGTTTAAAATCAACCACAACTTAAGGTTAAATTAAATATAATATTTCTTTAAATGAATCAAAAAATATGTTTCAATTAAACTTAAATATGTTTGACTGTATAGCAAAGATATTTTAAGTTTGATTTAAACAAAATATGTTTGAATAAAATAAATCGTTTTCTCAGTGTAAAATTATATTTTACGTGGGCAGTTACGAGTATAAATTATAATCAAATAGATTTTTAATATATTGATTGAAATGATAAAAAATAATGGTATCGAAAAAGAAATCAATGATATTTACAAAGGTACACATAGGATGATTTATTGTTTTCTAACACAATATCTATTTTTTACTTAAATTTGACGTGTTTGTGGAACATATTTACATTCGAATCAAGTATCAAAAAAAAGAAAGAAAAATTCTTAGATTCTATTCACTATTATTTAGACTAAAAATAAAGAAAACTCAGTGTGACTTAATGACAGTAAGTGGAAAAATTATAAATTCAAAAGTTTTTGTTTTAAAAATTCGCTAAAACAAATTTTTTTATGTAGATGAAGAGATATTTGATTGAACACTATTTTTTATATTATTTAATTGTTTTCTAGTTTTAATTTGCAAGTATGATTTAATCATTACTTGGTTCCATCGACTAGTAGTCACTCTTCAGGGCAAGATTTATTTAGATTTGTATAATGTTTAAAATTCGTGATGGTGCGCCAGGAAAGAGGAATATTAATGTGAATTTTTTTCGGTTGAACACATCAATAAATAGTAACAGTAATAATTGTCTTAAATCTATCTAATAGCCTTCATTAGTTATCGTAACGGTAACTAAATTTTCGTTTTCGATAAAATGCATTGTTTTAACGTACCAGTTTTTTAAAACTACAGTTTGGTTCTTTTCTCACTGTAGTTTGTTATTTTTTTCTTTTCGTTATGAATATTACTGGCTGGATGGTAAAATAAATAGAAAGGAACAAATTAAGTGTAGTTTCTTCAAGTTTTCAGTAGAACTTGCTCGTGAAATTCGGTGAGAGCATTGTTTATGTCTGATAAGCTTTTTTGACGTTGAATATTAGCTGGACTGTCGCCTAGAAATGCTCCGTATTCTTTACCCTGGGATGAAATTTGCGAAACTCGAGGTATCATTGATCCTTGATAGGTCCTGTCGATTGGATGATGTCGCATTCTGTCACTTGGCCTTGCACCTGGTGCCATTCTTATTCTGTGAATTTTATCAAAAATTTTACACTTTTTCAATTTTTTTTCATTTTCAATATCTACTATTTTAATAAAATTTTACAAAAGAATGTTATTTTACAAAATTGTAATACAATTTTTTTTAATTCAATTATTTTGTAAATAATAAATAATTGTATATTAAAAATATTGTATAGCATTAATTTTTAGAAAGAATTGAATTTTATCAATCAAAAAGAAAATAAATTTTGTAAAGGTTTCAAATTAAAATCTTTGAAAATTGGAATTGTTTATGAAGTTTTTCAAATATTATTAAAAATAATGAATTTAAGAAATATTTTAATTAAAAATTCTAGAAAATAACAATTGAATTGAAATTATAAAAACAATTTTGTAGAAGTTACAGTATCAATTTAAAAGTCAAAATTCTGTCTGGAAATCAGAGAAAAAGAATTAAAATCAGAAAAAATAAAGACAATGTTTTGTAGCAACCGTGAAAGTTTTTTTTTGCTTCTAAAAATGTGTTTTAATTTATTGTTCGAGTGATATATATTTATTTTTTGTTTGAAAATTATTCGAGAATTTACGATCTTTTAAAATTGCAATTGGGAGAAAATGTAATTTTACCTCGACGGTGGCCTTGATCCAAGTTTAACTCCGTGATTCCATTCTTGGTTTGAGTTTTGTTGTGCCCACTCTTTCTTCTCAAGAGCTATTCTACCTTTATTTTGCCGATGTTTCTTGCGTTTATTTTCCTTCAAGATATTCTTCTTTCCCTTTTTTCTAATCCTTAGACGTTGATTTTCGGGGGCAAACGGATCGACTGTCTTCTTTCGACGCCTGCCTGTTAAATGTCGAAATTAAAAATTAAAAAGGACTAAACCAATTATCATATTGGATGTACTTTAATGGCCTGTCTACATTACTTTGAAACCTATGTAGGTGGTGAGAAAGTATAGACCCTTATATGTAAATTTTAAAAAGACAAACACAATTCTTATGTGAGGAAATAAAATCTGCGTGCATGAGTCATGTTTTGATGTTTTTTTCAATATTTTAAGCTTTTTATTTATGTTCTTTATTTAAAGAGAAAGTTTTTAATTTTTATTTTAAGGTAGAAAGAAAAGATCGAACAATAGGGTAGAAATAAAAGTTTCTTTTTTAATTTTAATTTTAATTTCGAAAATTGACAGAAAAATTTAAACTTTTAAAAATGAATGATAGTATGAAATAAAAATGAACTCTCTTTGCATAATTTGCAAATTGCAAAAAGGAATATTATGTAAGCTTACCTATTCCACCTGCAGGTACTTCGCAAACAAAATATTTGCTTTCGAAACAACTCTTTGCTTTCCACTTGTACTTTGCTGACGGGTCCATTACAATACAACTGTATGGCAGTGGGTTTTGGGGTTGCCTCTCAAAACTTTGAAAATCAATTTGCTTCCCCGACGTTCCCCAGGTCCAAATTTTCAATTTGTAATTGTAAATTCCACCTATCCATCTCTCCAATTTCACTGAAATAATTCAAAATAATGTTTTGTAAAGTTTCGAACATTCGAATGAAGGACGATATTGTTTTTTACTTTTTTTTAAATCGCAAACTTTGGACTAAATAATTTTGACAAATTCAAATTCTATTATAATAATATTGCAACACGTCTAATAATTTCGGAATATATTTGTAATGAAAAATTCATGTACTTGAAAGTGCAGAATTTTTACGTCTTGAAATGAAAAATAAATAAATTTCATTAAAAATTTGGAAAATCATTTAATTCTTTGGAGGAATTTAATTAAAATTGTATTTAAAATAATTGTACTCTTCTAATGATTTTTATCAAAATTTTGAAACTAATTAAAACGTTATTGAAAATAATTAAGTTATTATAAAACATTGTACAAACATGTTTTAAAAATAATTTAATTGTTTCGAAAAATTTTATTAGAAATATAAAAACAATCAATCGAATTCTTTCGAAAAATTATTGTATAAGAAATAATTGAATTCTTATAAAAAAATATATCAAAAGTTTTAGAAATATAATTGAATTCCGACGATTTAATTTATTTTTTATCTAAATAATTGATTCCTTTGATAAACTTAAATAAAAATCTATATAAAGTATTTTAATTCTTGTGAAGAATTTTAAGAAAATTTTTGAAATGAATTGAATTTTTTTAAAAAATGTATTAAAATTTTCAAAAATAATTGAATTTTTGGGAAGAATTTTATTATTTAAAGAAAACAATTAATTTCTTGTAAATAATGTTATCATCAATTTTTCGAATAATTAAACTTTTTTTGTGAAAAATTAAAATTGATAATTAAATTCTTTTGAAAAATTTAATTGAAAATCTTTTGAAAGTAATTGAATTCAAATGATTAATTTTCTTTTTTGTAAAAATAATTGAATTCTTCTTACAAATTTCATTAAAAATTTTAAAAGTAATTGAATTTCTGCGACGAATTTCATTATTTATGAAAATAAATACAATCTTTTTAAGAATAATAAAATGTAATTATTTTTCAAAATTTTGATAAAATTCTTCTCTAGAATTTAATTATTTTTCAAAATTTTGATAAAATTCTTCTCAAGAATTTAATTATTTTCAAAAAAAAAAATTAATAACAGGATTTTACTCAGTTTCAATAGGAGTTTAATTAAATTTCTTGAAAAAATTCAATGATTCTTAAATTTTAATTTTTCTCTAAAGAATTAAATTATTTAAAAAATGGTTAATAATTGTTCTTCTCAAAAATTTAATTATTTTGCAATATTTTAATAAAATTATTTAACAGATTTCCATTATTTTTAACAATTTTAATCAAATTTGTTTAAGTTTGTTTTAATTTTTTTAAATTTGTTAAAATTTTTTTGAAATTTGAAGAATTCAATTATTTTCATAAAAAATAAAATTAATCGATTATTATTATTATTATTATTATTATTATTATTATTAGAATGTAATTGTTATCAATGAAATTATTTAAGACAACTTAATTAATTTCAAAAATTTTGTTAAAATTCTGCCAAAGAATTTATTTATTTTTAATAGCTTTTTAATAAAACTTCTGGAAAGAATTAACAAAAATTTATAAGCAAAAATTTGTAAATAATTGAATTGCTGTGAAATTTTGATCACCTATAAAAATAACAAAATCTTTGCGTAGAATTTTATTACAAATTTTTTAAAATAATTGAATTCTTTTGGAAATTTTTAATAAATTAGTTAATATTGAAATTTTGTTTAAATAATTGAAATTTCACAAAAAGGTTTAATTAAAATTATCGAAAATAATTAAATTCTGGAGAAGAATTTTATTGATATTCATAAAATTAATTGTATCGTTTCAAAAATGTTTATTACATTTTTAAAAAGTAATATTTAATTAATTTATTAGTATTTTGTAATTTTTGTGTTGTAATTCGAAAAATTGAATACCAAATTAATAACAAATATTTATAACTAGTAATTAATAAAAATAATAAATAAAGTTAACATAAAAATAAAGTAATATTTAAGTTTCTTTGAATTTAATTAAGAATAAATTCTTCCAAGGCGAAAAGTAAAGTTCAAATTGAATGAAAGTAACAAAATTGTCATTCACTTAAACTTTCGCAACTTTAGAGATCTTATATTTATGCTGTAAAGCTTTTGAAATAATCATTTTCTCAAAAACTGTTATTATCATGATAAATAAATTTAATCGATTTATTAAATTTATTTATTTAATGTTAACATACTTTAAAATCAAAAAACTAGTAATAAGAAAAAATTATTTTTATCTAACCGGGAAACGTCGTTCCTTTAATTGAAATATACTTACTATATTGTTCACCCATTAGGTGCTTTCGCAACATTTTATCCTTTCCATATCTATCGAGAATTGAGAGAGTGGCATTTCTATCTTTACAATGATAATGAGCCTCATACCAGGGAGATCTGCCTGCACTTAAATAATAACAGAAACGTTTCATTCGAAAAAATCCAACAGGACAGGCGAATCTTCGAATTCCTTCTTCATTATCCTTGTCATATTCGTCCAAATTTTTTTCACCAGGTATTGCATTGTTGATTGTTTCTGATGGCTCTTTCAGTGACAATGTCATGCCTGGAAAAAAATTATTTTTATTATCATCAGTAATATTTTAATAACTATTTTATTAATATTTTCAATACATGGTTTGGAAATATTTTTAATGTGCAAACTTTGAAATATTTTTTAATTTGTTCGTTCGACAATTTGAAAAAGAGAGAAAATAAAAGTGGTGAACGTGCAGTATTTTTTGGGACAATTTGGAAAAACGAGAAAATGAAAGAGGCGGACGTTCAGAATTTTTTGGGACAATTTGGAAAAAAGAGAAAATAAAAAAGGCGAACGAATAACGTTTGGGACAATTTGAGAAAAAAGATATACAAATAAAGTGAATGAAGTGAAAATAAAAGAAAATTGTACAGTTCTTTTTTGGCATTTACACAGAGATATGTATATATATACCTATTTTGAAAAAAGTTCCTAAAGAAAATGAAAAGCCCAGGCAAAAATTCTTCTTTTCATCGAAGAGAAAGTTTGTCTGCGCGACGACAAAAAAGGAAAATAAAATATTCGGATCTGATTTATTTTTATCCTCGACCTTGATTGGAATTTAGTTTTATGTAAGAAAGTCTGCGCCACTGGAAAATAAACAGTATCGCCTACATTACAGCATCGTGTTATTTATCGAGTATTGTGTGTTCGAAATGAGCAGCCTCGTCTGCAACAAAGGAGCAGCTGATAAATTATCGATTCTCCTACATCAATTGATGATTGATGATGGCAGTTTCTTTTGTTTTTTCTTTAAAAGAGGGACGAAAATCGTCTATTTTTGACTTAAGGGCATGTTAGTATATTGTTTTTGCTTTTTAACAGGTCAATTTTTTTTCTTTAGTGAAATTTATCTGAATCGAATAAAAAATTATCGGCAAGGAATTAAATTTATTTCAATCAAATAAAATTTATTTTAATTTATTTTATTTTATTTAAATTACTTGCAGCGAATAAAGATTATTTTGAAATGAGGAAAATTTATTTTAACCGAATAGAATTTATTTGAATCAAAGAAAATTACTTACTTGCTACAAGTAAATTATTCTTGGCAATGAATAAAATTTATATGAACAAAATAAAATTTATTTTTACCAGTTAACATTTATTTGAAACAAGGAAAATTTATTTTAACCAAATGAAATTTATTTGCAAGAAGAAAAGTTTATTTGCCAGGGATAAAATAAATTTTATTTGAATCAAATAAAAATTATTTGTAACGAATAAAATTTATTTGGACCAAATAAAATTTATCTGCAATGAATAATATTTATTTGGTCGAAACAAAATTTATTTGCAACGAATAATATTTATTTGGACCAAATGAAATTTATCTACAACGAATAATATTTATTATAATATTATAAATTTATTTGTAACAAATAAACAATTTATTAGACTCTAAGTCAAATAAATATCTTTTCTCTGAGAGTAAAAGATAAATAGAAGAAGATTGAAGATAGAAATTCTCCTTTCTCCTGTTATTAAATTATTTTTTCATTTGTTTTTATTTATTTATTTTCTTTTATTATACTGATTTCATATCGTGGGAAGAGGTTTTCAATTTTTTGCCAAGAAAAAAAGGGGGGGGGGTGGGGAAAGTTCATATCTCAAATGTAGAATAATTGAAATTGAAGTTTGTTCTGGAATTTCTGAGAGACTTTTATCATGATCTGGAAAAATCAAAGCGTCCTGGTTCGAAGCGATCGTCTATGTCGATGAACTTTACTTCTACTTGACACTTGAGTTCATACGAAAGAGATTATTACTTAAGATACGTGGTCAGTTGGCGCCTACGAGACTAAACAGAGTGGATTCTCTCACCTACAGAGTCTTATAAAGTGCTTTCGTATAGTTAGTGAATGTTTACTCATCTCCCATGTATGTTCACTTATAGTGTATAAATATATGAGAATTAATTTTTTAAAAATAAAATTTGAAAAATTCATAATTGATCATTTAGAAATAAGGGAGGAATTTCTAAAGTGAAAATCTGTCTTTCATAAATTAATATTCTTTTTTCGCTTTTTAAAAGTTGAGTCGAGTAAACGAGTATAAGTATATATTGACTTGTTTCCACAGGTGTGGACATTTCTTCAAAGAATCTTAAGAATTAATTCTCAGTTAGACACGCTTACTAATGAACACGTTCTGATAAAGTGTGATCATGAAAAATTCATAGTGCAACAACTGATCAACTTTATCTCTGAGTTTAATCTCTTTTACAACAAAACAGACCAATATATGATTAGATATATATTGCTCGGTACTATAAAGAGAA
Organism: Leptopilina myrica (nomen nudum); assembly: GCA_032872475.1. Taxonomy (NCBI): domain Eukaryota; kingdom Metazoa; phylum Arthropoda; class Insecta; order Hymenoptera; family Figitidae; genus Leptopilina; species Leptopilina myrica (nomen nudum). Next base: position 15,686,443 of record CM065467.1, read on the forward strand.
AAAAATGGAAACGTCAATACCTATTTTTTTAATTTTTAAATACAAAACCAATAAATATTATTTAATCGAATGTTAATATAGAAGGTTTATTTATAAACGACCCCATTGAATTTTTAATCGTGTCATTAACATTATTTATGTACAAGTGTACACATACAACCAGTTTACACTCGGAAATTTTGACAATTGTGTCAATTTTTATCGTCTTTTATATTAATAATTGAATCTTATGAATAATTATACCATTATCATTTATACAGAATCTAAAATTATTAATATTATATTTATATATGAATATGAATTGAAAAATAAAAAAAAATTAAATATCTTATCAATAATTTAGTTCCATTGATGTAATTAAATCGAGGGTAATAAATAATTACCCGAGAGAAATCTTTAAAATTTCAATATAATAAGAAGAAAAATATCAAAATGAAACTACATTTGCGGAAATTTCGTTTAAGACCAATAGTAAAAGGGAATGTCTGTGGTTGACGCCCTCAATTATAAAAGGCTATTGGAACGACTATCTCTCTCGGTTTGAATAGAAGGAAGGAAAATTTTAAACCTTGATTTTTCCCTGCCAACGGTTATTTTTAACAATAGGGCATTCAAACTTTGATGGACAGAATAATTTACTCGAAATTGAAAAGAAATTTCTGGTTACCATTTTTTTTTTATAAGCAAACCTCTAATTGGAATATAAAGAAAAACAGTTTTAAAAAATCGTTGAGGGAAAGTTAATTTCTGCGAGGACATTTTTTTTTTTAAATAATAAAACAATTATATTTGTTCTGTATTTATTCTAACTAAGTGGAAAATTAAATCTCGTAAAATTCTCCTGAATTGGGTAAAGAATTACATTTTTTGAAAAAAAGTATAATGGTGTTAACACAGGTCGGTGAAGTTAAGGATTTCAGGAAAAAGAAAAAGGGATTTTTTTAATTCAAATTCTTTTAAAATTATTTAAATTTTTTATATATTTAATTAATAATGTAAGATAATGGAAGAATTTTAGTTAAAAACACTATGAAGAAAATTGAATTTTGGAAAGGTTAGAAATAATTGCAGAAATTCAACTATTTTCATAAGTAATAAAATTCTTCTCGGAAATTCAGTTATTATCAACACATTTTTTTAAATTCCCGCAAAATTTTTTATTATTTTTAAAAATAATAAAATTCTATTCCGATATCCAATTATTTTTAATGATTTTAGTAAAATTTTAGACGTCATTTTAATTATTGAAACAAATTTTCAATATCTATTTCAATACAATTTTTTCAAAGAATTCAATTATTTACAAATTTTTTGTAAATTTCTTCGCAGTGATTCAATTATATTTTAATAAGTAATAAAGTTCTATGCAGAAAATCAATTATTTTGATTAAAAATAAAGTTCCTTACAGAAATTCAATTATTCCTGAAAATAATTTAATACTTTCTAAGATTTTTTATACCTATTTAAAAAAATAGTTTTCTTTTGAAAAGTTTAATTAAAAATAATATAAAAAATTCTTGTGAAGAATTTTATTGATAACAATTAAATTCCAATAATAATAATAATAATAATAATAATAAAAATTTAATTAAAAACCTATTGAATGCTGTTAAATTCTTGTGATTCATTTTTTTTAAATAATTGAATTCTTCTTACAAATTTCATTAAAAATTTTAAAAGTAATTGAATTTCTGCGACGAATTTCATTATTTATCAAAATAATTGAAATCTGTTAAATAATTTTATTAAAATATTGAAAAATAATTGAATATTTCAGAAGAACAATTAACAATTTTTGAAATAATTGAATTCTTTGAAAAAAAATTCTTAATTTGAGAATCATAAAATTTTTTCAAGAAATTTAATTAAACTCCTATTTAAACTGAATAAAATCCTGTTATTAATTTCATTTTTTATGAAAATAATTAAATTCTTGAGAAAAAATATTTTATCGAAATTTTAAAAAATAATTTGATTATATTATTCTTAGAACGAATTTCTTTTTAAATTTTAATACAATTATTATTTGACAGACTTCAATTATTTTGATAAATAATATCATTTACCTATGAAATTCAATTATTTTTCATAATTTTAATAAAATTCGATTACAATTTTGATAATAAATAAAATAATGAAGTTCATTCCAGAAAATTAATTATTTTTATAAATAATAAAATTCTTTTAAAAAAATTGTCATTGAAATTTTCAAAAATAATTAAACTTCTGCAAAGAAGATTATTATTTATCAAAATCAGGGACCGTCACGGAATCAAAACAAAATTAAAAAATACTTTTGTTTTGATTCGGATATGGGTATCAGAATCAAAATTCCACCCTATTTAGTTCTGATTCCAATATCAAAATCAAAATTCCACTCTATTTCGTTTTGGCTTCAATATCAAAATCAAAATTCAACTGTGTTTCGTTTGGGTTCCAATATCAAAATCAAAATTCCACTCTATTTCGTTTTGGTTCTAATATCAAAATCAAAATTCTTTCTTGTTTTAATTATGATAAAATAATACTGCGCATGTAGAAGTGTGATTGAACCTAAATTTTGTTGCAAATGTCAAATATATCAGAAGATAATATCGTTTTTACTTACGAAATCTGAAATAGAATTCGAATCGATTTCTGTTTATATAAGAAAACCGAATTGCAGTATTACAGTATCGGAATCAAAATAGGATGTGAATTTTGTTTCGTTACAGTATCGGAATCAAAATAGAAAGTAAATTTTGTTTCGTTACATAGTATCAGAATCAAAATAGGAAATAAATTTTGTTTCGTTACAGAATCAAAATCAAAATACATTAATAATTTCGTTTTGTTTTCGAATATCGTAACGAAATCAAAATTTCATTTCCGTGACGGTCCCTGATCAAAATGTAATTAAATTCTTTTGCTGACTTTTATTAAAATTCAAAAAATAATTGAAATTCTGTAAAAAATTTTTTATTTATAATTTCAATGTAATTATTCTTGAAAATGTTATTAAAATTCATCGAAAGAATTTACTTATTTGAAAATTTGTTGATTAAATTCTTTATAAGGAGTAAATTTTAAGCATTATTCAGTTATACAATAAATTATTTATTTTTGTATTTATATAATTTAATACCTACTCGTAGAATTTTCTAAAAAAATTGATATAAAAATGTATTTTAGTTCAAATTTTAAATTATAATTGTATATCAATTATTGAAAATAACTACATTTTGAAAAAGTGTTAAAGGAAAAATAATTATTTCATTTTTGAAAATTTCAATTTTTTTCTAATTTGAACTAAAAATTCTGTCGAATTAATTTTTTTTTAAAAAACTAGATTGAATAAATAAAATTTATAAAAAAATTTATTTTAATATTTATTTAATTTTATAAATTGTTTCTAATTTTTATTTTATAATGTATATTTAATTGAAGAATTTACGATTAATTGAAAAAATTTCGTAAAATTGGAAGCAATAAATTTGAAAATACTTATTGAAATTTTTTTCAATAATTGTTAAAAATAACTGATTTAAAGAATTTTTGTTAAAAATTCTAGAAAAGAATAATTGAATTTTTAGGATTGAATCGAATTTAAATAAATTCAGATTATATTTAGAAATGTTCTGTAAATGTTTAGTGACTATTTTAGAAAAAGTAATCAGCTTTTGATAGTTTCTGTTCTTTTTTTTATATATTTTTGTAGGAATTTAAAATTCATGTTCGCGAGTTGTGTAATAATATGAGGAATCGAATATACTCTCGTGTCGATGTCATTCACATTTCACGATTGGAGTAAGCGAAAGTATGTTATAAATTGAATTCTGAATTTATTATTTTTATTACTCGCGGAAGCTGCGAGATCTCTCTCTCTCTCTCTCTCTCTCTCTTTTGAAATCAAACGTACGAGACGTGAATCACTTAAGAATCGAGAGGCAAATGAATCTCAAATAATTTAGATAATTTTGAAACAGAGAAACGAAAGTTGGGATAGGTCGAGGAGCTTTGGATCTCTAAAAATAGATACTTCCGCTTACGTTGACTCAGCATCCTATAATAATCAAAGAATCGCACCTTCATTATCATTATTCATAATTGCGCATACTTATTCTAATTTCACTTTGTCATAATAATCACCACATAATGTGGGATGATGATTTTATTGTATTATTATTTATTCAGGTCTAATTCTAATTTTCCGTCACTATTTTTAGTGTTCGTCTATGATATTCTTCTTTTTACTCTTTTGTGTAAGGAACAATAAAAAACTATTTGTGACGCGCTCCGAAAAAGAAAAAGAATTTCAATAAAACTAAGAAACAACAAATTAGTTTCATTTATTTTATTAATTTGACAACTTGTGAACTGTATTTAAATTTATTTTATATTTTAAAAGAAAAATGATCGAAAAATTAGCATTAGAGAACTGACAGTCACATGCTCTTAAATTGAAAAATAAAGCAATGAATATTTAGAAAGACTTTATTGCGAAAAAAAGAATTGAAACAATGAGAAATTATTCTAGAAATTGAATGAATTGAAAAAATAAGAGAATGAAAACTACAATTTAGAAATTGATTAAATGATATCTAATTACTGTTGATTGAATGAGTTATAATAATGATGTATTTTATTATTGATAGTGATTGTATTGAAATTGTTTCCAATGCCACGTGTATAGAGTGAAAATGAAGGGAAAAATAATGCCTAGGAAGTTTCTTCTTATGATTTACTGTAATTGAAAGTCAGTAAGTTCCTTCTCTAAATATGTTGGTGGATAATAATTAAACTGATGGAGAATATTTAATAGGGAGGCTGACTTTAAACATAATAGAAGAAGTGAACGTCGAGTTTTTTTCAATTGCACGTGTATTGTATAATTATGAGTATAACTTACAGTATTTTTTTTTTTTTTTTTGGGAAGAAGAAGAAGAAGAAGAAGAAGAAATTTTAATCTAATAACGTTGACAATTATCTTCTATTTTTTCTCTATTTTTAAAAGTGATTATTTTTATATTCTATGAGTGATTTTTCTATAAGTGCTACTTTTGTTTTTGTCAAAATTCCAATTATCTTTAAAGTAATAAAGTGCTTCCCAACATTCAATTATTTTCCAAAAATTTTAACAAAATTTTTGAACTTTAAATTATTGAATTCTCTATTTTATAGAATCTATTTTTTAGAAATAATTGAATTTTGAAATTTTTTTAAAAATGATTTCAACTTTTTATTTCCTAATATATTTGTAATTGATGAATTTACTAAGAAATGAAATTTCGTAAAATTGAATATTGTAAACAAATGGATTTGAAAATTGTCAAAGAAAAAAACTTCTTCAAAGTTTTTGAAAATTATTAAAAGTAGTAATGTATTAATATCCTTAGTTTTTTTTATTTCATTATATTTATTAATAAAAAAATGGAAAATTGAAGACAGAAATGAGTCTAGGAATTTTTATTGCATAAACTATGAAAGGTTTAATAAATACATTTGGCATGTGGTGAAGATGCGTATTGCTATATTGATGAATACCAGAGACTATTAACCTTAGTCGCTGAGTCGCGTTAGTCAAGGGGTATTTGATCTATATCTTCTTCTACTTCTTCTTCTTCTTCTTCTCGCACGATAATTACACATCCTTTGACTTTTACGAGTTCATTACAGGGAAGTTTACTTTCTTCTTGGCGAAACGCGGATGAAAATGATAAAGGAAAATATTTTTGCAATTCATCATTGGTGACAGAGTGCAGAAGATTTTCACTCTGTCATTTATTTTCCACGCAAATAATTAATAGTTAATTTCTTACAGTGATGGGTCACGAGTGAAAAAATAATAATCAAAGAAAATAATAAGAGTAGCTAAATAATGCACTGAAAGAAAATGTATATTACATTTTCTAAAAGTATTTTACAATTTGGGGCAAAAGGGCGACAAACCGAAATTTTGATATAAAAAATACTAAACTTTAAAAAAATTTATGTGGAATTTAGTAAAGTTATATTAAAATTCAATTAAAATTCTTGATATTTGATATAATTGTACTAAATTCCACATAATTTTTTTTTAAGTTTAGTATTTTTTATATCAAAATTTCGATTTGTTGCACTTTTTCCCCAAATTGTAAAATACTTTTACAAAATCAATTATACATTTTCTTTCAGTGTGGTAATAAAATAAATAAAATATGAGTAATTATAAAAATAGTAATTAATAAAAATGATAATTATTTGGCGAAAAATATTTTCTAAATTATTAAATAATAAATCCAGTAACTTATTCTTTCATAAAAATAATTAATAAAATTAATACAGTTTGTACATTATTGAAATAAAAATTTATCCGATTACAATCAATGATCAATTTGATATATCAAATAGAAGCGATCCTAATTATTGTCCATATGGTATTCTCGCACGATCATTGGCATTTTCAATTAGGCACTCATTTATTGGCAATTAGAAAAAATATTTTGAATATTTTTCACATTCCCATCGCAGGAGGAATTATTATTTAATTTGGTAATATTATTTAATCATTAGCAGGCGCACTGCTGAAAGAAGTTTGCCAAAAAGAGAGGATACTTTTATTTATGTTAGCGTTTTGTTTCTTTCTTTTTTCTTATTCTTTACAAATAAATGTCATTGGAGTGAGGTAGTTTTTTCGTCTACAGTTTAATTATACTTTTATTCGTATATGCAATAAAGTACGCAAGGTTACTCTATCTGCTTTTTTATTGAGAGCAGCATAACTTCTGGTGTATGCACTTCACGTATATTCAATTCGATGCGACAAAAGATGAAAAAAGTTCCGGGAAAAAGTCATCACGAGATGAAAATAGGATTTTCAGACGATTAATTGTTAGCAGTGTGTTAATAATTAATTAGTACTTTAGTTTATCTATTTGTGCCTTACAATTTCATTTTGGAAATTTAAAAATAGTTGTGTTTATGTTTATTTGAATTTTTATGTAAAATTTTATTTAAAAGTACCTTTCTACGGAGCGCAGTTAATAAAATTAAATAAATAAAATCTTTAATATGATTAAAATAATTGAAGTTAACTCTTAATTTAAAAATTTGAACTATAATAAAAAATGTTATTATTGCTTTGGTAAAACGATCAATTTAATTAAATTAAAAATTTTTAATAAAATTAATTTTAATTAATCACGAGAATTTTTTTTTCATTTTTCATTTATAATCGAGAAAAGTAGTGGATGTGAACGAAAATTTTTTGCACAGTTTACATAATTAGTGAATGCATGACAATCAAATGACAGAAGAAAAAATGGGAAAAAATGTATCGCAAGCACATGCAAAAATGCAGTCATGTAGAAAACTATTTGCAGCGACTCGATAGGTAGAATACTTGTCGGTTGTCTTGTTTGTTGAAAATAGATCACTTAGAGTTTCAGTGCTCTAGAAGACTCGTTCGGTTTATAGGTTTTTTTTATAGATTAACGAAAGAAGACATTACTGTCATATAATTAAATTTTCGTTTTTCAAATTATAGTAAAAACAAATTTTTTTATCAAAAAAGGTTTGGAAAAATTAATTTTTACTAGAACTAATTTTTTCTAGATTTAGTTTTTCTAGAAAGAATGAATAATATCACACATTGTTTAAATTTCAATTAGTAAAAAATAAAAAATGTTTACTAATTTTGCTCCCTGAATTCTTGCTTTTGAATTTGTAAATTTCGCCGATAAATTAAAAGATTAAAGCTATAAATAATCATTACTATGATTATTGAATTCTAATATTTAAGATGAAAAATATATTTTAGAAAGTATTATTCTATTCGTTAAATTTGAATTAAATTTGTGTCTGTCGCATCTTCTTTCGAATGTCATTGGATTTTATGCGAGTTTTGTTGCAAAACTATTTTATTTTATGTCACAATTTTGATACATTGAAGATTCCAAATTTTGCAATTAAATATCTACTGGCTTTTAGACATTTTTTTTATAAATTGATGTTTAAATTGCCGAATTGCAAATCTTTTTTATTTGAAGAAAAAAATACTTTTTTTTAGCAAAAATAGCATTAGATAATTTCAAAATTTGCATAGATCGTTCGCCTCATTAATTTTCTCAATCGTTATTTATATCCTCGGATTTTTTCTCTTCTTCCTTAATACCACTTGATAGTCGAGGAATATAATATAGACGATTTATTTTCAATTCCAAAAATATAATATCCAGAGAATTTCTTTTTTAAATTTCGATTTTACATTTTGCAAATTTGTGAAATTTTCTCAATTTTAAGTTGATTAAAAATACGTTTTTTATTTTAGTGAAAGGTTCAAATATGTGCAGGAAATATTTTTTGCGTTTCTTTTCAAAAATTGACTACAATAGAAATTAGAAATATAAATTAATAACAAATTTTATTTTTCTTATCAATTATTTCTAACGATGACTCATTTGGGTAATAAAATTTGAAAAAGAAAAAAAATTCGTTCATTAGTTTGTTTCAAATTTAAATTATGTTATCAATTTTTTTTCGTAAATGTAATTTTTCTTTAGAGTTAAATTTATTCATGAGAAAGAAAAGATTTGGTTCATTATAATTGAATTATTTTTACAGCATTAATAATTGTTGCTGTTTTTATCAAGTATTTAAAAAATATAGGTTTAATTTTTAAAAATAGAATACGCAATGATATAGATAGGACATTTATGGGCCTTAGGGGACATTTTTTTTCGTTTTATAGTCCCTTATAGAATACGACCATCGTGTGAACGCTCTCTAGACATCTTGGAGACTTTTATCACCTCTCGATGTCTGTCTGAAGTTTATAAAAAAAACCTTGTGTACTAAAAATATTATTTATTTTTCAATCATATTTTATTAATATAACAATATATTAATAAAATAATAATTGTAATAATATATTAATTATGTTCAAATTAAATGGGAGATATATTTTGATTGTCGTATAGAAATTTATTAAAATTCAATTACTTTATAGTTTATTATAATTGAATTAATTTACACTTTATTATAAATTAATCATTTTACAATTTATTATAAATTAATTATTTTATAATATTATAATTATTACACTTTACTACGATTATAAATATAACCTGTGTCCGTTCAATAAATTTTTAATTTCTATAAGAATTTAAAAAGTATTGAAGAAATATGATTATAAAGTAAGCATTGCAATTGAAAGCTGTTACTAATCAATTGAACTGAAATGACGAGTTAAATACAATTACTTAATCGGTGAATAACATTCCTATTGATAGAAATCTTAGTGACAGAAAAAATAGCATATGATTCATCTTTGATATTTTTACTTTATTAATAAAAATGTGTCGTAAAATGACGAAGGCACGCAAAATGTCTAAGACGTTTTATCCTCACTATCATAATTATTTTTTTTATATATATATATGCAACTAGGAATAAATTTTAAACACATGTTTATAATTAAGAGAAAAAAATTAAATGTGAATTTTAAATTGATTTTTGATTTACAAAATGAAAACTGTAAAATGAAGTTAAGTAGTAATTTACTAGTAAGGTTAAATTATCAAATTTCATTGAAATTAAGAAATTAAAAAAAATCGAAAGTAAACAAGTAAATTCAATGTAGTAATAATTAATAATAAAATTACTAGAAAATTTTTGCTAAATAAAATTTCGTTGTGAGTTACTAGAAAATTCTATTTAGTAGTAATTTTATTTATAGTAAATTTTATTCAGTATAGTATAGTATAGTATAGAAAATAGTAAATAAAATACTAATTAAAATTTATTTAATTAAATTACTAAATTAAATTTAACTTAACTTAATAGTAAATTGAGTTACTATTAAGTAGTGATTTGCTAGTATATAAATAGTAAGTTTAATATTCTAAATTAAATTATTAAACTAAATTTGCCAGTAAATTACAAGTAAATTTAGTTTAATTCTAAATTACTAGAAATTTGGCAGTAATTTACTGGTAAATTAATTTTTATATTGTTTATCACTTGAAGTTAGTTCAAGAAATAATTCGTTTTTTAATTAAAAGTAAATATAGACGAGAAATGCAATACCCAGAAGAAATGTACTTACTAAACGTGATGAGTGTAACAGAGAAACAGAGAGAGAAAAATGTAAAAATGAAGAATTTTCGTGACATCGCTATTCTCAGAATCATTAAAAATTATCTCGAATCAGATTGCAAAGTGATGATAAGGGAAGATAGTGTATAGCACTAGTAGCAATTTATTCAGAATCTTCAATCAGCAAAAAATAGAATTTCGCTTTAGTAAACAGAGAGTGATTTTTGTCTATTTAATCAGTGACTGTTTAACTTCGTAATATGACAATACTATATGAAATAATGGAATTAAAAAATTTTTAATATTATTTCTAAATGAATCGCGAATTTTTCTTTTTTCAATATTGCCTGAGATTAGATAATTATTATTGATCTTCTTAAATCCTTCTACTTCAGTTTCTTGAACTGATCATATTCATTAATGTTCTTCTAATGCTTTATCCAACGAACAGTGTAATCAATTGTTTAAGTATTAACGCACCAGCCGCATAGATTTTTAAAAAAATTGTTATTTACTTTCTGTAGTTACATCGCAATTTAAATATTGATATTAGAAAATATTACTATTAATAAATATTATTATTAAAAACTATTATTATTAAAAAATATTCACACTAGTGAATATTGTTATTAAAAATGATTCACATTGGTAAATATTGATATTAATAAACAAGATACTAGTAAATATTGACATTAATAAATATTGATACTAAGAAAAATTAGAATTAATAAACTTTGATCGTAATAAATATTATTAATATAATTTCATAAGTAATATCCACTTTTAAAATTAGAAATTTTTTTTTTCAACAAAATTTTATTGAGAACAGCGATAAAATTAGAAATTGTAACTTTGATTGTAGTTTTCATTTTATGGATTGTATACAGTATTTTCATTGCCTATTTTTCTCTTGACATTAATTTGATTTTATTTTTTTTTCTTGTCGTTCACACATTGTTTGCTCGTGATAATAAAAAAAAAAAAAAAAAAAAAAATAGAATCAAACAATGAAATTAGAAATTTTTTTGTTTCTCGAATAAGTTTGAAAAGTTATTTCAGTTGAGTTATATAGTTGGTTTTATCAAATTTTGTTCACATATATAAAACTCCAAATACAAACATGATGGCGTTGCACCAATTTAATTATTTTACCCAGAGATGTTTATCTTTCATTTTATAGTGTTTGCACTTTCTTTGATGTTGCCATAATATAGAACCCCGGGACTTTTGGATAGTAATTCGCGAATTAAAAATGCTGACTTTTTATTTATTCGGAACTGGGTGAAAAAGAAGGGTGAGGGGAGTCGATTCTAAGGGAAATTAAATTTTAACTGTTTATTGATTTTTGAACATTTTTTTGCACGTGGCAGAGGTCAATACTATTTTTTCTAAAAGTTCTAAATAAATTGTTCTTTATAGACGATGTAGAGATATTTAGAAAATTCCTTTAGAAAATAAACGTTATCTCTTGTTTAATTTTAGTTTCTTTATCTAAATGTTTGTTTTATTCTCTTTCGCTAATTTTTTAACCTGAAATTGTTTTTTATTCTGTCGTACTTTTATTTTGATAAAATAGTTTTTAGAATCTTGTCTGAATGAATAATTGTTCATAATAATGTTTAAAGTTATTATTAAAAATAATAATTTTTAGATTTTTGGACTTTATATTTATTTACTCTTTAGATCTGAATTAGTGAAAATTGAGCTAATAATTCGTAGGTAGACGATTTACTTACTTTTAGTAAAATTCTACTATTTTGTTTAGTGGTTTTAATTTTTTTGCTACAAACTCTTAGTCAAAATTGATTAAAATTAGTAAAAATGACTAGAAATTAGTAGAAGTTTTTGCTATTTTAAATTAGTGACAAAATATAAATAGATCTATTATGAGTATTATTATTTAGTAGTTTTAATTTTTTCTACTATAAATTTTTTATGAAAAATGAGCAAATATTTGTAAAAAAAACATTCTTACTATTAAAATTAGTGATCAAAAAATTTAAAATTTGTACATTTTCAAATTAGTAATTGAAATTACTATTTTGGTTACTAGTTTTTATTTTCTTGACCATGAAGTTTTAGTAAAAAAGGAATTAAAAATTAGTAGAAGTTTTTACTAGTGAAAATTAGTGAGAAAATATTACTATTTTTGTTTAAAAATTTTTATTTTAAGTTTCCAGTGAAAAATGTTTAAAAAAAAGTAAAAACTTCTCACCAAATTAGTGGTTTAATTTTCTCTAATTAAAATTTAGAGATTCCTTTAACTTAATACTGGTAAAAATTTAATTTAAAATATATATTAACTAAAACTTTGAAAGTTCAAATTTAAGGGAAAAATAGCCGTATTTGAATTGCAACACTTGAAGAAAATTCGATATCCTAACATAAAATTCTTTTTCCCTTCAGAGAAGGAATTTTTATTTCGCAATTTCAAATTAAACGAGTTGGAAAATATCACACTAATTATTATTTAATTTATTATTTCGAGTATATTTTTAAATTTTTTCCACAATTTTAAGATGAAGAATAATTTTATTAACAATCATAAATGATTATAATCGTAAAAAAATTAGAATTGTAAAAAATTATTCATTGTAATAAATATGCGTAACTTTTAAAACAAATTTCCTTAAAAAATAAAAGCACGTGGTAAAATTAAACTGTACCTGTTAGGCACACGAGTATGATCAAAATTTTCATTTTGCTTCTATCTTTTTTTGTTTTTTCCTTGATGAACTTTTAAAACATTAAATCACAGTGACGAAAATGTTCGAAATGGAATTATTAAAAGCACATGAAAAATGGTCCACATTATTTATCGCAACAACGTTGACACTTTTCGATGATGTTGATTCACATGAATAAAAACAAAAAAAAATTTAATTATAATTTTCTAAATTTTTATTAAGTACACAAACTTGATGATTTTTCGAAAAAAAATAATTGTGAAAAATTTATCGATTTATTATTTCATCGATGTTATAAATGATCGATTTTGGAGCTTCCGCAAAATATATAGAGAATGTTCACTGTCGAAAGTCCGCGAGAGACTGATCCAACTCGCACTCTTTACACGCCATGAGCTTTCCATCCTAACCGGTACTTCCCCTATATACATATGTATTCTCGTAACAGTGCATCTTAGCCCCATCTCGGAATTTATTTCATTTCCGTCGAAAAGGAAATTTTCGTTTTTCTTCAATTTGGGAAAAAATTTCATTCTCAAGTTCTAATAAGAGAAAAAGAGAGGGAACAAGTAGATTTTAAATATCAGTTTTTAATTGATTATTTCGAAAGTTAAAAATGCTTATTTTAGTGAAAGTCGTTTAATATCGATTCATTACTGCTGATGATGGAGTTTTAATTTTTATGAGTCAATTCGTAAATTTTTTTTTTGTGTAAAACTGTTTTTCATTCTCACGTTCATTGGATGAGAAAATATTTTAGTTTCGATGCTTTCGATAATTTCTTCATAAATTCTAGTAAATATTAAATAGAAATAGAAATTTTATACCTTGGACTATTCTTTTGCAAATAAAGAAAATATAAATTTGCACACTTATTTTTTCTAGCTATTAATTAATAAATTAATAAACAAAATGAAGCGAAAAGAGTACTTGAGCGTAATATTCAATTTGTTACAATGCAAATTACAAAATTTTTTATTTTTAAATTTTAATTTTTGGATTCAATTATTATTTACAAACATAATAACATTCTTCGAAAGAATTGTATTATTCTCATAAATAGTATAAAATTCTTCCTGAAAATTTAATTATTTTCAATTTGTAATAAAATTTCACTAAAGAATTCAATTATTTTCTGAAATTTGCATATATATCCATTAAAACTATTTAAATATTTAGTAAAGTCTTTGCAAACAATCAATTCTCTCAAAAACAATTCTAAATGTGTTTTAATCACAAAAATTCAATTATTTCTAAGATTGTCTGTAAAATTTGTTTTTAAAATTCAATTATTTTCCAAATTTTTAAGAAAATTCTTGTAAAAAATGAAATTATTTTCTTTAAAAATAAAAAAATGACACAATTTGTTTATAAAAATTTTATTGTGTCAATTTTTTAATAAAATTTTACTAAAGCATTAAGTAACATTTTTCCCAATTTGTAATAAAATTTTTCAAAAAATGTATTTATTTTCCCAAACTTCTAAAAAATTCTTGGAAACAATTCAATTATTTTTAAAAAAGTCAAATTCTTCACAAGAATTCAATTATATTCAAAACAATTTTAATAAATTTTAACAATAAAGTGTTTAATTATAATTTTTAACATAAACAATTATTTAAAAAACTTGAAAGAAATTTTTCAAAAATTCTGAAAAAGATCCTTCGAAAAAACTGAATTATTTTTTTAAATAGTAAAATTCATCGTAGGAATTCAATTATTTTTATAAATTCCTTTTTTTTATTATTTATTTTTTTTTGCTAATAATTCTAATATGAATTATTTTTTTGTTTCAGGTGAGTTTAATAACAGATTTTTCCTGTCGTATTTGTTTCGTAAGTAAATAAATAAAAATATTATAAAATTATTTATAAAAAGTAAAATATTAATATAGTATTATTATCGTGGAAATAATTAAAAAATATAATTTTCTCATTTAATGAAAAATATCAACTTCGCGATATTTTTGTGTAGATGATAATGCAATTGAGAGTTTTCTGTTTTTAAATGTCGCGCTAAAACTTCTTTAAACTGCCGCCAAGATGTCATGAAAATTCTCTCGCAAACGAAGTTAAACGAATAGAGTTCGTAAAGTTTGTCGATAATTCAAAACCGTTTCGTTTTAATTCTAAAGTGAATAATATAAATTACAATAATAAATAAATTATGAATAATTTTTTTAATGGAAAAAATTAGAAGAATTCTATTAAATTTTTCCAAATATTGTCGGAAAAAAAATTTAAATTTAAATTTTAAATTCAAAAACTTAAGTTTTAAAATTTTTCAGTTTGTACTTTTTTACATTTAAAAAATCGTCTCTTTTATAACATTGGGAATTTTATTTATTTATGTAATTTATTGATATGTACTTTATTTATTTTCATTTATATTTATTTATTTTTGTATATTTTATAATTTTTTTTATATTTGTTTTATTTATTTTCTTTATTTATGTTCATTTTATTTCTTTTCAGTTATTTTATTTATTTATTTTACGAATTGAAAATACGATTTTTGTTTATAAATAAATCCAATAAATAATAATAATAATAATAATAATAATAATAATAATAATCACATTATTGTAATTTATATATACGTTTATACGTTATACGTTTATAATATGTTTGTTTCATGAAAATGACATTCGATATAGGAATCGGTGATTTGTTATGTAAAAACACTTTTTCACTGTCGTGATGAAATTTATTTTATTTTCACATTTTTACGAATATCTAAAACCAAGAGTTCTCGTATAATAAATATATAAAAAACACTTGTGATTCACAATTCTAGCGGCGTTACTTATACATTTTATCATTCCTGGAGTATTCGAAAACTTTTTAAATCCGGTTTTATTCCACCTGGAACAATTTAGCTTAAATTGCATCTCATTCCTTTTTGCAATTAATGTAATTTCGGTTGGAAAGTCGACGAATATTTCTTTTCAGTCGAAAACAAAGTTTGATTAATTAGAAGTACCGCGTATGCGTTATTCCGACTTTCTCGCAAAACGTTTATTGAGAGAAAAAAATATGCTTTTTAGTTTGTGGATTATTTTTTTGCTAAATTGTTATTGGAAATTTTATTTTTAATTACTTGTCACTAGGGTCGATTAGAAATTCAGTAGTTGAGTATAAATTCTATTGAATAAATTGTAATCGGACGTTGTTAATTTAATATAAGTTTTGTTCAAATATAACTCGAATCGATGGTTAATTTATTTGATTCTAATTGTAATTGACAGGTTCATGTTTTCCTTTATTGATATAAATTAGATTACTAAATTTGATTTTAATTTTGGAAGCATCAAAAATAGTTTCATTATAATAATTCTATAGGAAATATTAATAATTATTGTTGTGTTCCGGAGTCTGTTCTAGTTTTCTTTTTGTTTATTTTATTTCCTTTTTCTTGGAAGCATATTTTCTTGAAATTATTTTTAAGACGAATTTTCCTTTTGTTTTCGTAATTTACGATTTTTTCGACTTTTCATCAAAATATTGTAAAAATGTTTAAATATAGAAAAAAGTAGTAACAGTTGTTAATGTTGAAAAACATTAGGTAAAATGTACAGCATTTTTTAACATGTTCATAATGCGGATAATGCTGTGTGTGTGTGTGTGTGTGTGTGTGTGTGTCACAACGGCACCTGAAAGTGTTTTACCGATAAGCATGAGGAATTATCTGAACCCGTAACTGAAAGTGTATATGACAGGTCCAGGCAGCCACGAGGTGCACGATAACACAGAGAGTGCAAACGTCACATTAAACATTATCTTTGGGTGCATCAAGTTTATATTACATCATAAATTAAAACTCTATCTTCCCTAGAAGGCCTGCCTTTACTCTTTTAACACTGACACAATTTCTCATTATTCACACGAACAAAAACTTCATTCAGAACCATCGCAACATTCTTTACAGTTAATTTTGTCTTTTAAACTCGTTCCTAAATCCGGAAGTTGTATTTTTCAGACTCGTTCTGGACCAGATCAATAATTAAAAATAAATAACATTTATTTCATTCGATTCATTGTGTCTGTTGGCAAATTAATATTTATTTGTTTCGATCGAATAATTTTTATTTAAGTCAATTAAATTTTGATTCAATTCACATTTTATCCGAATAAACATTTATTTTCCACTAGACAATATGCTATTCGAATAAAATAATTTTTTTTCCAGTGTACAAAAAAAACAGGAGATGAAAATTTTTATATTAGAAGAAATTAGAGATACTTTTTCATTGGATTATTTTTACCTTCTTTTATACAAAAGAAAGTGATAAAAATAATACGTTGATTTCCGGAATTTTTTTTTCTTTTTTAGATTTTATGATTCATTGAATTGTGATAAAGTGCGAATCTCATTAAAATGAAATCCCATTATGTGTCCTTAAAACACACAAACGATTCGGCGGGGTACATTTAGTAGCGATTCGTTCTGTAGTTATCTGCAATTATGATCCTTGGAAAAAAGCGAAGATATAAAATACTGCCATCGAACCGCCTTTGGTCTGTCGGCAACATCAAAAGAGACTCAAGTTGCATTATCCGAGTCCAAAAATTATTTGGAGTGATCCTACAAATGTTGGGTGCCGACTCCCGATATATATATATACAGGGTGGCTTCTCAATCAGACAAATTTTTACACTCTTTAATTACTCTATTTTTTGATAATCTCTTTCTCAAATACACAGTTCATTAATTTACCAATCAAACAAAAAGTCTGGCTCCAGTTTCACATTTTTCAAAAATTTCAAATGTTAATTAATATTATTATTAATCAGTTTACTGTAGAATAATAATTATAGTAATATTATTTAATTAATTAAGAAAAAAATTAATATCTATAATTATAATACTAAAGATAGCAATAATAATAATATTGATAATATTAGTAATACCAAATATTATTTATTTATCCAATTGCGATGGTTGTGGTCGTTAAGGTACGTCAATTATTGAGTTAAATTTAGGTTCAGTGGTTCGATCCCCAACGCGTTTGATATCAAAATAATATTAATTTACTTTTATTTATTTTCAATTTTCAATTTTTTGCTTTAATAAAATTTAAACTTTTTTAAAAATAGAGGAAAAAGTATTTATAAATTCTATTTGTCAATTGAAAATTTTAATTGATATTAAAATTGAAAATTTTTTAATTTTTAGAAACTAGATGAACAAATTTTACTCAAAACCATGTTTTGTTTCATTTTATTATGAACTTTTTTAATCGAAAAATTATTCGAAAACATCAATAACTTCTTTTTAAAATAAATATTTAATTATTATTTTTCTACAGGAATTAAGATTGTTCAAAGTATTCAAATTCAAACATTTTAAAAATAAAGCAACTTATATAAAGCTATGTTTATTTTATTTAAGAATATAAGAATATTGTTACTGTAACTTACTTAAAAATTATTTTCATCATTTCAATTCAATTATTGTTTTCTAAAAATGTTTATTAAAATTCTTCTCTACATAAAATTTTATAGGATATTTTTTCAAAAAGTTCTATGAGAATTTACAGTTGAAAAGTTACTATGAATTTAGAAACATTCCCATAAAATAATGTTGTTAAAAGTATACAAAATTAAAATTTTCAAAATATTTTAATTTGAAACTTTAAAAAAAAAATTATTCAATTATTTCAATACAATAGTAAATAATTTACATAAGAATTAAATGTTTTTAAAAATTTCTCATAAATAATATTTTACAAACGAAATTTTTATTAAAAAAATGCATTCTTTTGACGAATTTTAATCAAATTCTTAGGAATTATTACAATTTTAATCACATTTTTAAGAATAATGACATTTTTTCAAGAATTCCATTAAAGCTGTACTAAAAAAAATTTGTCCGCCCACCGGGGGATATTATATTAGAATTCGAATATTTCGCGGCTGAATAATCTCGGAGTGAAGAGGAAATTATATAAAAGGCGCCATACAGCAAATAGTCAAAATAAAACAAAGAATTAAAAAAAAATGAAAGATTGCGATGCGAATTAATAGTATTTGTTTAATTTCTTGCTAATATAATTATTTTGTATTTATTCAGAACTTCCGGTTTATCGTGAGATTACAGAATATTTGTGTGATAAACGAATAGGCGATGGAATGCCTTGGATTTCAAACTAACAGCTGGTCTTGAAATTTCCACAAGAAAAAATTAGACATAATTATCGATATCAATAAAAATTAAAAATTTGAGATTCCAACATTATTGTATTGAGATCATAGTTGAAAATATATTTGTACAAAATGTACACTTCCTGCTATAGATTATTTTTGAAAAAATTTTAGTTGAAAAAAATTGATTTAATTAAAATGTATAAAAGTCAATTACTTGCGTGTATTATTAAATAAATAAATAAATTTTTTTCTCGGTGATTCTTTAAAATCGAATTTTCAAAAGAAAAAAACCACCAGGGAATATTTCTCGTTGGACAATAAATATTTACTGAAGAAAATGGAATTTTTACACTTCTGCTCTTTGTTCTGGTTTTAATTGAAGAAGCACCACTCAAGAATCGCTTTCAATTTTTAATATTGAAATTTCTTCTCTCTGGAGAGAGAGAAAGAGAGAAATAGAGAGAAAACTCCTTGAACCGAAACGAAAACGAAGGAGCCTATGAATAAAACGTGCTTCGCATTTTCACACATCTAGGTTGCTATGGAAAATTAAAGCACGAACAAGATATAGAAGAGGAAAGTTCTGCAGAAGACTTGAATGAAATACCGTGATGCAATTAAAATAGCCTTCTTCCCTAACTTTGGAATTTGTACAGTGAGTGCTTGAAAATGTGCGAGAACTGCGAGCAAATCCTGGCAGCGAATTACAATTTCTCATATATATATATATATATATATATATATAGAGGTATCATTTTTCAATTTGTCATTGAAAGCAGAAACCATATATTTCAATTTATAAGCGATTTTAACTTTTCAAGCATGAACATTAGTGTGCTTTGTAATTAAACACTTTCGAATTAATATTATTACTAGACTAGACTGGTTATAATTATTATTATTATTATAAGCGAATTGCTCTATTCAAAATATAATAATAATAATTATTATTATTACTAGGAGAGAGTGGTCCCAAGTTGGCCTAAAAAGTCGCTATATGAATAAAAATATAAAAATAGTCGAAAAAGACTTTTATTTGATTCTTATGATAAAAATTTCTTTTTTTATTTATGAAAAAAATTATCAATTTAGAAAACAATTTTGTTTGGGCAATGTATATAATCAGAATTTCACAACAGAGCACCTGAGACAGGGATTTTTAATTTCACGCCTATTTTTTCCTCTTTTTGCCTTACTAACGGTCAGAATATTATTTCGCAATTTCCTTACTGCTTTTTAGTTATTTTTCTCTAGAAGTAGAAATTACTTTTTTATGTCTAAAAGGAGCCTTAAAATTAACTAAAATATCTAAAATAGTAACAGCTTCGAGCTGAACAATACATTGAAAGATAATTATTTGATACAAGTAAAAGTTTTGTCAGGGAAATTTAGAAAAATGAAAATTTTTTTCAATTTATTTTCAAAACTTGCAAACTTTTCGGCTGTTCTTCCAAATACTGCAACAAAATATCAAATTTTTTTTAGTATTAAAATTCAAATTATTTCGATTTTTATTAGTGCGAGAAATAACTATAAACAAATCTTTCGAAATTAATTTTTTGAATCATTTTTCTATTTAAAGTTTCGAAATATAAAAATTAAACGCAGATTTTGACAATTTTCTAAAATCAACTTTTGAAGAAATTTTAATTGCAAATTTTAAAAATAATTGGATTATCATAAATTTTAATGAAATATCTTCAAGGGTAAATTTAAAAATGAAAATTAATAGAAATTTAATTAATTTTAATTTAATTTTTTTAAATTTCTTATTTTCAGTACGTTTAATTACATATTATCGAAAATTCAAATACATACAACAAATAATAAGATGGTAGAATTGTTTTTAACATTTTCGAGAAAAAAATCCCGTTCAAAATATTTCATTAAAATTCATGGAAAAATTAATTAGTTTAATTTTAAAAATACAAAAACTCTTTGAAGAAATTTCAATTGTTTCCGAAAAATTACATTAAAATATTTTTAAAAACTAATTCTTAGAATATTTTTATCGTAGTTTTTTCGAATAAAGCAAATAAAATTTACTTTTTGAATTTATTATAAAATTTCATAATAAATAATTCATATTTAATATTTGTAATTAAAGTTTTTCAAAAATTGGATTATTTTTATTTTTTTAAAAATAAACCTTAATAAACTTAAGAAAAAAACATGTTCAGTTATAATTATTATGAAAAATTGAATTTTTCTTGGAGAACTTGTGGAAAATTATTTCAAACAAAAGCAAAGAAAAAAATTAAATTTCTTTTCGAAAAATTTACAAAAGTAGAGACCAATTTTTTTTGTACGAAATTTTTGATTTCCCAATTTGGAGTAAATCGGCTAAAAGTTTTCTAAGGATACTGAAATTGTTCCGGGAGATGTGACACTGATTAAGTCAATTGGCACGTAGCCATTCACGAGAACTTTCGTCTCTGATATTTTCCAAGTCAAGGAGATATATTTATTTCTCGGTATCATTTTGTATAATCCAAACATGTCTATTAAACCACCGTGAAAAAAATTATTTCTCCGAGCTCCTTATCTTTCAAGGTTCACTTGTCAAATTAAATAAAAAAGAAAAACGAAAAATATTTTATTTATAAGTATTAATATACAATCTTGAAATATTCTGTTTTAAGCATTTTTATTGTTGTTGCTAATAATCTTGTGTGATAATTAAAAGAAATCGATGTTATTGCATCTTTTCTCCGCGTTTATCATATGTAAGTCACACTTATTTGCAATGGGTGTATTTTTCTTTTTCCTTTGTTTATATAGACTCAAGAAATTAACAAAACTGAAAATGATAAATGCACATAGTTCATTAGATAGTTTTCTCTATTTGTGAGTCGTTTATTGCGTAATGTTTGATACAACTTTTTCGCTTTTGTAATTTATCTGTATAGAAATTAGATGGATTTGCAATAAAAATCAATTTGCGGAGAAATAATTTCTGGGTCATTGACAAATTTAGTTTTACATGAGTTTATTTATGAATTTTATAAAAGTTACTTTGTCTTCTTTATAAATTGGAATGCATTTATATAAAAGAATAGTAAAACTCTAATATCCAATCCTTCGACAAGTAAAATTTAAACACTAGCCCTGTTTTTTGCTTGTAAATGGAGCAAATACTTTTTAAAAAATTTGGAAAAATTGGAAGATTTACCTTTTCTCGTGTACTAAACGAACCCACATTTTGAGAATTTTAAATAAATTTGTATATAAGCTAGAAAAATTTTTGTGTGATTTTCAGGAAAAATTTACATCTATTTTCCGCATTAAAAATTTTAGTCGACTAGAGGCACGTGATAATATTGTTCGATTTGCTACAAACTTTCAGGAAATTTTTTTTTATTCTTTGACAAATTTTTTGTGGTGAGATCAAAGATTTGGAAACATCGCCCAAATAAGAACCACTCTATATGGAAATGTGGGACATCACTACAAGGCTTCCTTTGAAGAGGAAGCAAAATAGTAAAATTATAATATTCTTTAATTTTTTAATTTTAGTTTCTAATAATTTCTAAT
This sequence comes from Leptopilina myrica (nomen nudum), assembly GCA_032872475.1. NCBI lineage: Eukaryota > Metazoa > Arthropoda > Insecta > Hymenoptera > Figitidae > Leptopilina > Leptopilina myrica (nomen nudum). Next base: position 15,708,864 of record CM065467.1, read on the forward strand.
AATCAATTAAAATTATTGTCGAAATTTACTAACCTGGTTTCAATTTTTATTTAGTTGGGTCGAATATTTGCGGAACACTTCGGTATTTTTTTTCCTTTTTTTTCATTAATAATATTTTTTTTCAAGAGGAAAAAATAAAGTTTAAATCAATTTTTTTTATGATTCGTATGTTGCATCTTTGTTTCAATTAACGCGACATAAAAATTTTTTTTAATTACATTCACGGAGTTTTCATGTCCAAATATGATTTATATTTTTTTTAGTGTGTTTGTATATATATATGGAATGTGGGTCACTTTCGGACTTTAATTAATTTGTTCTGTTCTCTCAGTGGATAAACTTTTTTTTATTAACTGATTTTGACAGTCGAATGATCGATGTTTATACGGATAATATTTCCGAATTGACCAAGAATGTCTAAATTATTATTTTTTTCGCTCATTTTTATTAAGTTCATTAACGTGTGTCTAGTGCCACTATTTTTAAATCAAGAAGTGCCTTCGAAATAATTGAGAAAAAGGAAAAATTGTATATTCTGCCGCAGAGGTATAATTAAGGTTTGATTTCAGTGTAAAAAATTTAAATTTGTTTTTTGCCTTTATTGATTCTTAATCTATATTTAAAGTATAGAAATTTTTTAGTAGAGAATTTTTTAATTTTAATTAAAAATGAAACGAAATTGATTTATTGTTTTTTTTTCATTTATAAAGAGGAATATTTTTGCAAATTTATTTTCGTTCATTCATGGCTGTTATTTACGGTTGATCATGAATGAAAAAGTAATTTGATTATGACTCGTTTTAGTTGCTTTTCGGGACGTGATCGAAATACGTGATGTCTAGAAATAGCTCAATCACTGCATTGCTAAGTTACTTGGTTTCTCTCGTATATAGGGTCAACATCCCTAGGTTCTTGTATCCGAAACGAAATTTTGTCAATGTGCCAATTGATAAATTGGCGAATTTTACATTTACTGTATAATTAAAATGATTAGCAAATAAGATTATATTCTATTTTCCTAAAGCTTCTTCGGCTAAGACGATTAAATGTTTTAGTGACTTTTAGTTTTTTTATTGTGCACTGAAAAAATATTATTTGACTCAACCGAAATATTTATTTATGTGTAATTATATAGATTTTGAATACTCGAAATTGTGTAGAATTTAAGTATAAACAATTTATTTTTTTTAAAGTATTTTATTACTAATGCAAATTTTTCAAAAATTAACCTTTGAAGAATTTTAATTGCAAATTTTGAAAATAATTGGCTTTTCAAAAATGTTAATGAAAAATCTTGAAGTGTAAATATTAAAATAAAAAGGAATAAAAGTTGGCTTCTAAAAATTAAATTAAAAAATTTTTGAAAAAAACATAATTCATAGAATTTTTGAAAATTAAGGGGATTTGAACCATTACCATGTTACAGTTTGTGCAAAGAATTTGTTCTACAACTGTGTCGTCATAATGGTTCAAATGCCCTCAAAAAAATTAAATGTAAACTTAAAAAATTTAATATTCAATGATTTTAAATATTTTTAATTAAAATTATGCTCAAAAGTTTGCAAAAACTTCCTAGAAATAACTGAATCAATTTTAATAAAATTTCATAAAGAGATTCAATTACTTTCAAAAATTTTTCAAAACTAAATTACTCTGAATATCTACCATTTTAATAAAAAATTACCCAAAATTAATTTCAGATCATTCAAAGAAATTTTTGTAAAATTTTTTGCATACATTTTAAATTATTTTTTAAAAAATAATACAATTTTGACAAACATTTAATAGGTATTATTTAAATTAAAATTTTGAATAAATTTTTCGAAAAACATAAATTATTATAAAAGATTTTTTATCATATTATTCCTAAAAATTCAATTATTTTTAAAAAATCTTAATAAAATTGGCAGCGAAAATTCAACTATTTTTAATACAATTTTAACTGGATTCCCCGAAAAATGCAATTATTCTTAACAATTTTATTAAAATTCTTCAAAAAAATTCAATTATTATTAAAAAAATTTTTTTGATATATAATTTGTTTATTAGAATTCAATAATTATTTTTATACATTTTAAATTATATTCCTCGAAAAATTTTTATTTTTTTTCAAAAATTTGTCAAAATCCAATTATTTTAATTTTTAATTACTGAATAAATAAATGAATAATTGAACATACAATATTATAATATTATAGGGGAGACTGGGGTGAAAAGTTAAATTTTGCATAAATGATTTTTTTGCAATATAATCCGCTTAGATGCAAATATTTGTATATCAATATTGTAGGGCAACTTGTCCTCTACAACTTTCAATAAAAAAGTTCCTGATATTTTCGAATAAAATACATATTTTGTCCTTTTTTGAAAATTTTGTTTTTTTAACCTACTAAAACTATTTTCTGATAGGTGATAAGTATTAGATAAGTTAAAGTATACGTAAACAAGTAATTTAGTAAATAAACGATCTTTGTTTATTTAACAAAATCTTTAGAATAGTTGTAAAGTTAAAAAATTGAAATTTCAAAAAAAAAAAATTTTTTTTGATTTATTTCACGTGAACGTTCTTCTTTTTTGACAGACTACTTGCCCAATGTTAAATAAATAATTTTTAAACAAATAAACCCAAAAAAACGAAAAATAAAAAAAAATTTAAATACATGTAAAATTACATTTAACTCTTCTCCCCACCCATTATTTAACTTTTCGCCCCCGGGTGCGTTTTTGGCTTTAACAACAAATATAAAAAATCTGACTAAAGATATTTAGCAAATACCAAACGGTTTTGGCAGTTTAACTTTTCGCCCCAGTCTCCCCTATTTATAATATTATATAATGTTTCTAAGATTCAAATATTATAAATAAAAATGTTAACTGAAATTTAATTTTCACACAATTCTTAATTTGAATAACATTATAATTATATTATAATTTTTATAACATTATATTATAATTGTTATAATATTATAATATTACAATATTTGTAGTTAATTCTGTTTCATAAAATTTCCCTAAAAGAATTTAATTTAAGCAAATTTTTCTTAAATTTTTCTCAAGAGTTCAATTGTATTCAATTATTTTGAGTACAATTTTAATTGAATTCTTCTCGTACAAACTTAAATTTTCCTTGAAACAATTTAATTTGTATTTTTATAAATTTTACTTTAGTAAATTATTTTTATTTGTTATTTACATATTTCTATTAAGAATTGTGTGAAAATTAAATTTCAGTTAAAATTTTTATTTATAACACCGTCCGACACGATTTTGCACCCATGAACGAACCAAAGATTTTCGGAAACTAGAGCTAAAAAAAAGATACCCGTGTCTGGCCGTTTTTCGAGATCAAGTCGTTTACGGTTTTTAGGGGTAAAAACAACCCTCTAATAGAAGGTAACCAATTGTATTGCAAAAAATATAGAAAAATGGTAAATTTTTATTTAAAAATTCTTTAAACCTTATTGGGACTATTAAACATATCCTTACTAATATTTCAGGTCAAACCGTCAACCCCAAAAACTACCCCTCTTTCGATTTATTTAAAAAAATACTAATAAAATTAAAAAAGTTTGGATTTTTTAAAAAGTAATCGTTGGTTAATTGTAATATAATACAGCCTATCATTTTCAATTTTTCACCCCAACCCTTATCTGAAAACCTACCCATAAGCTAAATCAATATATTGAATACGGCCCTACAATTTTTGGAATTTTATAAAACTTCGTATTTAAGGGTTTTTGGGGTCGCTAGTTACAAATCTGAACTCGTTATTTAAAAATTCAAAATGGCGTATCCAAAATGGCGGACAAATTAAAAAAATCATCCGATTTTTATAAAATTTAATAACCGTGGTATTTAAAAAAACTGCAAAAAAATTGTTAATTAAAAATGGGTTCTTTATTTTTTTTCAGTTGTAATAAATTAAATTATAAATAATTTTTTAAATATGTAAAACAATGTAATGAAAAACGATATAAAATTTTTAAAAATAACTCTAATTTTTTGGAATTTTGGTTGCTTATTTTTGCGGTTAAATTATTCATTACATTCCACAAGTCCGAAATACCACGGTTATTAAATTTTATAAAAATCGGATGATTTTTTTAATTTGAATCTTAGAAATATTATGAAATGAATTTTGATAAAGAATTAAATTTCGAAATGATTTTTAAATTAAAGTCGTTGAAAATGTTTATTCTTGTAAAACTAATAATGTTTAAATTTTTAAATAAAATGATAAAGATTTTTTTTCAAAATAGTAATTTAATTTTTGATGAGTTACAATATTGAGATTTGGAGAAACGGGTAAATTGCAAAAAGGCTTTACATTGAAATCAGTTAAAATATTTGAATTTTCGTGGAAAAATATAAATAAATTTAAATATTTCTTTAATAAAAATTATTTTTAATTTAATTTTTTGAGAAATTCACTAAGTCTGAATACTTTGCCTTGGATAAAAATTTTGGTCGCCATGTTGGATCCGCCATTTTGAATTTTTTAAATCAAACACTAAATTCTAATTCAGTGAATCTGTTTGTTTTTGAGTTTATTTATTTATTTTTTAAAATAACTAAGATAAGTAATAAATGTTTAATTGCGACTATTGCGAGAAATTGAAATATTTGATAAAGCAATTCTCTTGTTAAGTGTAACAGTATATATTTGGAGACTATTATCACTCGAATGACTCAGGCTCAGGTCTGCAGCTGTAGCCATCAGTCTGTATATTCGCATTCGTAGAAGGGGGATGGTTTCCTTTTTTTGTCCCCTTTTCTTGATTTGCGACAAATTTCGTAACCAGTCTCTTGTGTTAACTTGCGCGTGAACTTGTACTTTGGACACAAGGATTCTTATTCGTGACACTTGGTCCTGCGTGGATCTTCGTTTTAATTTAATGCACAACCGAAACACTTTGGATTATACTACATTTATACCTTCCTTATATACGTATCAGATGCAGAATAAAGAAAAGAAAAGAAAAGCAAAATAAAGAAAAATTGCCAAAGCGTAGGAAGAAAATTCACGAGGCATTGCGTTGCAGATTTATCGTTCCTTGCGAATCTCATTGAAAAAGCAACACGTCCCTGTTTTGAATTTGTTTTCTCTGGATATATGTATTCATGTATATATAGAAAAATACGCCTGACTCTTTATTGAACTTTATCAAGCTCTTCTGTGGTTCACTGAAAAATAGAGGTTTGCCCGATTTCCGAATACAAATTTTTAACAGCGTGGAAAAATGCTTCTAGAGTTTCCGAAATTTTTTTTTTAATTTATTGGCGAGCAGCTATGGATATTGCTCCATAATAATAAATATATTCGTATAAATTAAAAATCACACTTTTCTTTAAAGTATCAAATTCACACTAAAGAGAATCAATTGATGCCAAAAATTTGAATCAATTTTTAGGTTGATCCACATTTATGGTATCAATTTGATGCAATTTGATACTTTTAAGTTAACAGGTGATAATAATCTAATAATATTCTATCTTTCATTCATAATGCCGCACATTATTGTAAATAAAATTTTTGAAGAAAATTTTCTAAAAGCTTGCTGACACAATTTTAACAAAAAAAAGGTGAATTTCCTCTTAGGAAACTTGAGGAATATTCCCGAGGAAAACTAAAAATTCTTCAAAATTATTTTCATTATTTTAATTCAATTATTCTATAACTAGCAAAACTAAACGCGCGTGAAATTTTCTTTTCCATTTTTACTTTCAAAATTTTCTTTTACAAATTTAATGAAAATTCTTAATTTCTTAAATAATATAATTTTTCTTACGATCCTTCATTAATGATAGAACGTCCAACGTCCTTCCGGCAGGACCAAAAAGACTCAGGTGAGTCCGTCCGAAATCGCTAAATAAAACTAACATGGATTGACATAAACAAAAAGTAATATATATCGTTGGAAAGGTGATGAAACAAGCTTTCAGCGCATGTAAATGTCGAGCTTGTAAGTTCAAATCGAAGAGCAGGGTAGCTTAAAGAAGTTGAATTTTCCAAAAATTCATATAATTTTTAGTCACAAAATGATGGAACCCGGTCCTGCCGGCAGGACGCTTTTCGCTTTGTTTAAAAGGCTACCAAGCCTAGGCATATAAATTTAGAAACTTGATATTTACACTATTGGAAAGCTTGTTTCATTACCTTTCCAACGATATATTTGTTTTTGGTTTTATCTGCTTCCATATTCATTTTATAAAGAAAATTTGAAGAGAGTTTTTATTCAATTGGCCGCAATTTTGCTGATTAACATTAAAAATGAATTTTTTTTTAATTAAACAAATAGGTTTCATTCTTTAAACGTTTCTGAAGAAAAAAAGACTAGAACGGGCAAAATATATTGATTTTTGTGGATTTTACATTAAATTTACGAAAAAATGTTTTTTTTACTTTTTAGAAACAGCAAGTTTGAGGGCTTTGTAAAATGGTTTAATATTATTATTTTAAAAAGTCAAATATATGGATTTTTTCGTCTTTTTGTCTACTTTAATCCCAAGGAGTTCCGGAAAAGAAAAAATGAATTCCCTTTTTTTAAAAGCCTTATTTTCGGAACATCCTTCCGGCAGGACGGGCGCTTGGACGTTCTATCATTAAATGTAATTATTTGAACAACTCGTATAGTAAATGTCAAAATATTTCTAACAGCAACTTGAATTAAAATTCAAAATTTATTTCAATATAAGTTGGCAAAATTTTCAATTGTTTTAATGTTTCTAAATTATTGTCAGAAATAGAAGTAGTTTTAAAAAAATTTTAGTTTCATTTTTTCAAGAAACAATTTTACAAAATTTGTGAATTAAATTTTTCATAACTAATACTTTTTGTTAAACAAAATTTTAAAAATTTATTCATATTTATTTTTTCCGAGAAATTCAAATTTCAAATAATTTCAATGAAAAACCTCATGAAATATAATTATTTCTAAAATTTGCAACTGTAATTCATCCAAAATTCTTTTTTTAGAATTTTTGAATAAAATTATTGAAAATTTTAATAATTTTTAAAGAAAAATAATGTTATTAATAATTTTTTTAAATAAAAATTTAAAGATTTTTAAGCTTTTGCTTCCCTTAAATTTTCAAGGAATTTAATTTTAAAACCTTTTAAAATTTAATTAATTCCTAAAATTCCTGTTATAACGGTTTAAATATCTAATTTTTTTTTAAAATGTTAACTGAAATTTTTGTTAAATCATTTCTTAATAGAATTTAACTATACAAGAATTGAATTATTTAAATAGAATAATTTTCTATAATAATTTAATTTTTTGTAAATTCATAAAATGATATAATTTCAAAAATATAATTATATTTAAAGACAATTTCTAAAGAGGGAAAAATAAAATTCTTTAAAATATAAAATTTTACAAAATTTCCAATTGTTTCAATTTGTTAAAACTATTATTGAGAATTCAAGTACCGTTTAATTAAAAAAATTTTAATTAGGGGAGATCGGGGCTAAACCGGACGGATTTGGTCTTTGACCAGAAAACTCATACAAAAACATACTTTTTGCTAAAGTGTAATATACCGTTTTGAAGCTTGTACTTTCACCTACAAATCGCACTTGTTCGATTTAAAAAAAGTACAATAGCTTTAGAGATATATTGCTTCGAAGGTGACTACCTCAAAAACGAAAATCTGAAAATTGGTGGGGCTAAACCGGACACCCCATGGGGCTAAATCGGACACGGCCAATTAATTAAAGAATGAGATACAAATTTCCTTTTTTTTGTAAAAAAAGTCAAATCAATTCTTCTTTTATTTATTTGTAGATAGTTCTATACAAAGAATATAATATAATATATGTAAAATCGGTAATAATTATAATATAAAATGAATTACAGTTTTCAGGCTTGTCTGTTTGTAGCAACTCGCTTGCGAATTCAAGTTTTAAAATAAATTCTTTATTTATTTATTTATAAAGTGGTTCTAAGCAAGGAATATAATATAAAATAGTTAATTAATATAAAATAAATTAAAGAATTCAAAGATTTGGTTGTTTTTAATCACGATGTCCGATTCAGCCCCACACCGTCATCTAATAATTAACCTGCAATATACTTTTTCTTCTTAATGTTTTCCATTAAACTTTTTTTCTACTAAACTCAGTACACCTTGAGCTAAAAGAAAAATGGCCGTATGATATTTGCACTTTAATTTTAACGATAAAAACCCAAAAAAATAAAGAAAATTTTTTTTTACTTTTACCTCAAGAAATGACATTTTCACATATTAACGGCAACTATTATTACAAGAAAATTGACACGTCCCTAAAACCTCATGCAGCATATGCATCACGAAATTGCGCGTTCATAGGTTATTTACACGATTTGAAATTATTCACGGTTTCAGAAATATTTGACTTGTCCGGTTTAACCCCGGTCTCCCCTACTATTTTTCAAAATCCTAATTTTTAAAAATTTCCAAATTATAGTTTTCAAATTTTAATAACTTTTGTAAAATAAATATTTAACTAATTTATTAACATTTATTTAACATTTATTTCAGTGTGAAAACCCTGGAAAAAATGTTTGCACCCTGATAAAAAACCAAAAAGTACCCCAAAAACAGCCTTTTTTCAATTGTTAAGGTCAAATTTTTCGTAAACCTTAGTCGCCTGAAACTAGCAGTAGCAACCAGCAGCCTCCCATGCAGATATATGTCCCAGCTGAAAAAGTTCTATAGAATTTCACTAGAATCATTCTATAGAATCGTTCTATATGAATTCTAGTGAATATTCTATAGAATTTCACTAGAATGATTCTATAGAATTTCTACATAAATACTATTAAATTTTAGTGATTTTTAATTAGAAAGACTTTAAATTTGTGAAATAATATTTTTTAACAAATTTTAGGCCAAAATAAATTTCGTGAAATAATTTTTTTAACATTATAGTTACGTATGATTACGAAGTTCAATGAATTTTATATATTTAAAGGATATAAACAATTATTTTGGCCTAAAATTTGTTGAAAAATATTATTTCACAAATTTAAAGTCTTTCTAATTAAAAATCACTAAAATTTAATAGTATTTATGTAGAAATTCTATAGAATCATTCTAGTGAAATTCTATAGAATATTCACTAGAATTCATATAGAACGATTCTATAGAATGATTCTAGTGAAATTCTATAGAACTTTTTCAGCTGGGGTCCTAAGTAAGAAAAAAATATTCCCGTCGTTATGTACCCCCCTAAATTTTTCAGAAATTTGACTTTTCTGTGAAAATGCAATTTTTTAAAATGAATTGTTTACTGCTGTAAATTATAATAAACAATTATATTATTTGTTTTTATATTTTTGTATGTGTTTGGGATCTTATTTCTGTTTTTGTTTTGTATCTGTATATTTTTTTGCAAGTTTATAATAGTTTTCTAGCAATTGCAAGTAGAGGGGCTCATGTTGAATATATTTGCGGGGACGCCTATGGGAGGCTGCTGGTTGCTACTGCTAGTTTCAGGCGACTGAAAACCTTAGTTGATGAAGCAATTCTGATTACGGATTCGGATTCAGCATCAAAAAACCTTCAAAAGTCAGCCTATGCGATCCGAGAAATAATAAAAAACTAAAAATTCTGTTGCACTGTGTTAGCGGCAGTGTTTACAAAAATATGTTTTACTGCACAAAAAATTGAAAATCAAAAAAGGCATCCTTTCACTATTTTGACTCGCATTTGGAAAAAACTAAACTAAAAATTCTTACTAAAATTTATAATTATCTCTTACTAATACTACAACAAAAATCAACTTTGATTTTTTTATTTTGCAAACTTTAATTAAAATTCGGAGACTGTTTCTATTTACCCCTAATTATTATTTAACAAAATAATTGAATTTCTGCAAAGAACTTTATTAGTTATTAAAATAATTAAATCGTTGTCGAGAAATTTATAAAAATTTTGTACCTAAATAATTAAATTCCTCTTAAATTATTTTTATTTTTAACAACAATTGAATTTTTTCGTAGAATTTGATCAAATTTGTTTTAAATAATTTATTTTTTAAAAATTTTATTAAAATTATTGAAAATCATTAAATTGAAAATTTTTTTTAAACAATTATTTAAAAAGAAATTATTGTCAAAAATGAAAAAAATTCTGAGTTGGAACAAAAATAATTTTTATTGCACTTATTTCATTTTACGACTATTTTGCAATAACTTGTGAATTTTTGGTATGCATTATATTGTTTCAATTTTCTTGAGTTGAGAATGAAAATGGCAAAGGCTTTTGTGAAATATTTCTTCTTTTGTAAACGTCGAGAAAATTTACAGTTTTCCATTATTACTTTTTTCTTGTTTCTTATGGTGTGGCGTGAGCTTCCTTTTAACTTTTAAGGCCACTTTATTTCTTTCTAACGCTTTTAATTTTTCACACACACACACACACACACACACACACCAAGAAATTCCCACTTTTTCAATGCGAACAAAAGTTTCAGTGATATTTTCACGTTTTATTTACTTTTTTTTAATCTTGAAAATAAAATAAATGAATAAAAATGCATTTTTAATTATAAACGTAATTATTTTTAACAATTTTTTCTTTTTGATTATGAAATAAATTTTGTATTCAATTAAATTTGATTTTTGCTTCGTTGAAAGTTTATTCCAGCTCTCATTTTTGTGAGTGTAAAATTTCTCGTTAGTGATTAAATGTGAATATTATTTTTTTCAGGAGTTTAATTATAACCAATATTTCGTGAATTTATTTTGATAATTATTTTACTTGAACGAGCCTGGAATGAAAAATAAATTTAACATTTCTCGTGTGTAAATATTTGAAGAGAAATATGTAAAGTGATATTTTTAGGAAAAAAATGTTCATTTTTAAACGAGACGATATTTGATTTCTGTTAAATTTCACTGCGTGTTTTTGTACAAACATTTTTATTGGCGGAAAAATGAGGGCAATTCCAAAATGTGTCTTGAAATCACAACGTGAGTCGTATAGACGAAATAGATTTATGTTCCACTGTTCATGTGTGACTATTGTTATCGAGGATTTACTTAATCGTCTTTGAGAGAAAAGTGGGGGAGCGATATTTTGACTCTTGCACAAATGCACAAATGCACATTGAACTGAAATCGTTTCACGTTTATTGTATATGAGAGCAACAAATAGAAAACTTATGTGAGTGAATAACACTGAAATGTATTTTGCCTCTGGTAATATTCAAGTTTTCAAATGTGTGCTTGTTGGACAGGTTATGACCAGATGTTACGTTACGCTTGCCGAATTCTCTTTCTCTTATATTTTTACCTCCGTTGAATTCGACAAAAAGTTATGAAAAATAGAAATATTTCTCATTTTCAATTTTAAATTTAATTTATTTAAAATCATTGAATTTTTTATCAAAAAATTTGAGAATAATAGAATTCTTTCTAAAAATTTTGTTACAATTTTTGAAAATTCTAATTAAATTCTGTTTGAAGAATTCTTTGAATTTTTTATTTAAATTAACGATTTTCTTAAATATTTTCATTCAAAGTCTTAAAAATAAATGAATTTTATGAACAACTTATTCTTTCTAATTTTAATAATAATCGTGTGTGTGTTAATAATTGATATTAAATATTTATTTATTCAATTTTATTACAATTTTAGAAAATAATTTTATTATTTTCAATAGTTTTATATAACGAATTAAGAAAAAATTGAACTCTTTCGTGAATTTATTTTGAAAATAATTGAATTTTTGCAAAGAATTTTACTATATGCAGGTATATAAACATATTTTAATTATTGGAAGGATATATTAAAATTTAAAAAACCGCTGCTAAGTTATAAATTTTTGTTATAATTTTGGTGCTCATTTCATTCGTTTTCGTAAATCTTGTTGTGTTTATTTCATGAACACTTTGCTTCCTCATAGAGATGTTAATAACAATAAAGTATAATTTTTAAACAATTATTCTTAAGTGCTGTAATATTTGTTTCTCTTTATTTAATAATTCGACATGAAAAAAAATTTCCTTCACAATTTCTGTTTTTTAAAATATCAATAACTTCTTTATTTCTAATCGAATTATCTTCATAAATAGGTCAGTCGAAGCGTTTTTTAATTCTCTACAAGTTGGTAACTATAGTTTTAATGTTATTTCTACATTTTTTAACAAAATTTTCAAAAAAGTCTTATTTTCAAAAATTTTTTATTTTTAAAAGTTTAATATCTCCGGTGAATATGGACGAAAAATGTTCATTGAGGGCTCAAAAGATGAGTCTAAAAAACTCTACAAAATTAGAGAAAAACATTCATAGGTGTCCTAATATTTTTTAAAGTTAAGGGCAAAGAACGTTTTTTTGAAAAATTAAAAATAAAAAAAAATAGTTAAACTTTATTAATGTATCTCAAAATACTCTCATTTTGTGTCCGCAGGTGAGACCTACAATTTAAAAAAAATTCAGTCCAAAAGCTCTTCATAATTTGGAGATATTTATGAAAATGTGATGTTTACACGCACACACACACATACGGAATGATATTTTGTAAAAACGTCATTTTTGAACTCATGAGGTCAAATAACATAAAGATATGTTAAAAAATCGATCCTGAAAAATTTTGGTATTACAATACTTCCTCAGTATGAGGAAGCAATTTAAGGAAATAGTTGAATTTTTTCGAAAAATATAAAAAATCTAATTCTTCATCTAATGTTATTAAAATTGTATTAAAAATAATTGCATTTTTGTAAAGAATTTTACTATTTTATAAATATAATTGAATTTTTCCCAAGAATTTATTAAAATTGTAGAAAATAATTAAATTTTTTCAAAACATATTTCAATTAAAAAAAATTGATTTTTTCCAAATAATAATTTAACTATTTATAAATAAAATTGAATTATTCGAAGGATTTATTAAAATTTTATAAAATAATTGAATTTTATCGAAAAATAGTAAAATTTAAAAAAAAATTTATCCTTTCATGCAATGTTATTAAAATTGTATTAAAAATAATCGAATTTTTGCAAAGATTTTACTATGTATAAATGAAGTTGAATTATTTCGTAGGATTTAGTAAAAATTTAGACCATAATTGAATATTTGAAAAGATTTTACTATATAAAATAATAATTGAATTTTTTAAAAAAATTGTACTATTTATTAAAATAATTGAATTCTAAAGAAGAATTTTATTATTTACGAAAATAATTTAATTCATGCGAAGAATTTTATTAAAATTTTTTAAATTAATAAACAAGAATAATTGACTAACAAAATTAGTTAATATATGAATGTTTTAAACTTTGAATCTAAAATTATTAAAAAATTCGTATTTAAAAATAATGTAAACCGAAAAAGTGGAAAAAAATACTTGAAATGATTTGAATCACTTGAAAATAATGTTTCAATAAAGAAAAATTTTAAAGACTTCAGTGAATTTTAAAAAATTCCAATTAAAAAATTGAAGGAAAATTTTAAAATAGAAATTAGGAAATAATTGATCGCAAAAAGAAATGAGACACAACAACCATCATGTTGACAGATTTTCTTCTCGAAAATTTGTCGACAGCTTCTCTGGCTTGTCATTATTACGTTCCATTAACTTGCCGTAATTACTAACGTAGGCTTCATGATATTGTGAACACTTCATCGGAAATACCTATCAGACTAATCAAATTACAGTCAAGGGAAACATCTAAAATTACAAAAATACGAAAAAAAGAAAGAATTTTTAACAATTCATTAGACGCTAATTATCTCGTATACGCGTTAAATCCAATAAATTGAAATGGATTTAGCTATAAAATAAAATACTTTTGTGTCTCATCTCATTACGTTCCAATATTACTCGATCACATAAATATTTCACGAGCAATTTCAAGATACATGCAGATAACTGTAGTGTTGGGGGGAATTAATACTACAGTAATTTTATATTTTAATTACTTATTTCGTTATATTGCTGATTAAATATACTGACTAAATATTGTTATTAAAACAAATTAGTAAGTTAAAAAAATTATTAAAAGCGGTGTTTGGGAATTTTTAAGGTTGATGATTATAAACAGAAAATTGAACAATCGAAAATGTATATTTTTAAATTATGGAATTTATTTTTAATATTAACGTAACAACATTTGTTTAGATACACTAAACATTTTTTTAGTTCACAAATATTTTAATAACCTTTAATAAAAAGTAAAGTGTTTCTAAAATAAGAATTTGCAAAGTATGTATGATCTTAAAGTTTTTAATGTTCAAGTGAACGAAGTTAATTTATTTTTTCTTAAAATTCAATTTTTATTACTGTAAATTTGCGTCACTATCAAACGAATTATTATTATAAAATATTTCGTTTAATTTGAACATTCAAAACTTTTTGTTCTTAAGTGTTTCCTGAAATCTTTGCCAAATGGATATTTCTTCTTGAAGTTTATTTAATATTTATTTTAATTTGCTGTTGTACTGTTTAACTTCTTTGAACAAAAATTAATTAATGATGAGATTGTCTTATTTGTTAATTGAATAGTAAAATTTAATGTAATTCGTATTCTTGTTTTTTTGTCAGAATTAAGTATACCATCAAGAAATTTAGTTTGGATGATTTTAGACTCTAAATTTGTCTCCGTAATAAAGGTTTTGATGGTAGCATCAATCTTCTCTATAGTTTTAAGTTGAACCAATGGATCAGAATTATCAATTGAAGAAACATTAATAGTTTGGTAGATTTTATCCAAATTTGCTTTATTTTCTTTTAACATATTTGTATCGTTCGTTTGACAATAATGATTGTCTGTATCTATGAGAATGGCAATGAGTTTTTTGTGTAATTCAAGAAGTTCAGTCATGTTCAGCAATTCTTCATTGCTCTCTTCAAGACAAATTTTTGATTTTAATGACATTGCAAAACCGATGTCCTGGTGAGATGACTTGTTAATGCTTTCGCAGTTATTAATAGCTTGAATAGTAGTATCATTGACATGAGAAGAAGGATTTTCTTCGGATTGCAATGGTCTAAAGAAGGCTAGACGATTGGCATTATTCATTACATTCAGTATAAAGGATCTTGAAACATTGGATATAAATGAACTTGATAATAGAGTACTGTTTAATTTCATTTTTATGTATTCAAAATTGACCGGAGAGCTTTTATCTTTAAGGGGAGCTTCTGAGATGATTACTGATATACTTGGAAAAATATCTTTAAACAAATCATTAAAATATCCATCTAAAATGCTTAAGATATCTATCATATTTCGCCAATTGTTATCGATAATGTCATTAAAGTTAATAACTAAAATAAATTTCAGAGAATCAACTTTTTTCGTCAAATGATGCAGATGAAAGGAATTAATCAAATCTTTCTTTTCATCTCTATTGTCATCAAATTCATCGGTATCCCAGATGTCCAAATTCTGTAATTCTGACCTTATTGAATTCCATTTTTTGGGAATTGTACTAACTGAAACTGATCCAGCACCAATTTCAAGTCCGTTTTTAATGGTGTGCATATTAGAGTTGTAAGATTCCGATGCATTTCCCATTAAGTAATTAATTAGTGCACTTTTGCCACTTCTTTTATTGCCTAGGACAATTGCCGCATTTTTACTCTGACCCCGAGTTGCATTTTCCATTTGACGTTCCGAATCATTGAAAAGTTGTCTTAATTCATTTATTTGATCAACACCAAAGTTACATTTTTCGCTTCTGCTGATCGAAATTAGAAAGCAGATTATTGCTATTTTTATCATGATTGTTGAGAGGATGTATTGTAACTTTTGCCAGTTGATATTTAAAGTTCTGAAAGAATAATTACAGAATAAGTTTCTTTTTCTTAATAATTTCAGATCATAATTTTATAATCCTTTTTTTATTTTTTATTTCTTATAAACATTACATTATGAACTGAAATTCGTTAAAAAAATAAACATATGGATTTTCATATTAAAAAATCGAATAATCTATCTTCTAGGTATATTAATAATCGTTATGTAATATTACGAAGGGTAATGGGTAAAAATGACCTGGGTAAAGGGTAAAAATTACGAAGGGTAATATTATAGAGGGTAAAACACTTACCTGAATATGTCACTAAAACAAATTAACAGTTTTTTTCTTCTAATAATATTAGGAAGGTTAAATATTAAATTATTCTGATTAGAACTAGTTCGAATTAATAATAACTTAATAATTTTACTACCCAAATTAATAAACAATTGTATTTTCCAATTTGACTTGTTAATTAAATCACTTTTAAACTCTCCATTTTATGGTTATGACTTTGTAAACAAACAAGAGTTGGGAAATAATATAACAAAAAGTCAAGAAGAACAGTACATTTTTAATATAAATTTTTATTTTAGTTAACGAGTTTTTTCCTTTATTTAAAAATGTATAATTTTAATAAATAGGGGAGACCGGGGCGTAATGGCTAACTTTTCACTCTTTGTTGTTTTACTCGGACACTTTTGTCCTAATTGAATGTTTATCTCTCAGAAAAGTTACTCTGGTATCTCAGCTTACTTTTAAGACTACGAACGTCCCGATATGACTCTTGCTTTTTATTCTACAGCAGTTTTTCTGGAGCAATGCAGAGCTCCAAAATACGCCCCTAACCGGGGCGTAATGGATAACTCCCGGGGCGTAATGAATAATGATTGCTAATTATTATCTACAGTTTCCAATTTTATTGTATATTGTAAATTAAGGTTCCTGGGTATTCCGTGAATGCTATTTTTATTCAGCAATACTCCTCCTATCGCTTTTTCAATAATATTCTGTGATATTGGCACTCTCTCAATTTTTTTGCAATTTCTCATTAAAATCGTAGCTTGAAATCTACTGTTTGTAAATTTTAGACCAAAACTTAAAAATTTTGTTAAAAACACCTAAACATACTTAAACTAAGTGACAAGTAACCGCGAAAACAAACCTACACTTCGCCGATATGGTACGTTGCTTTTTATACATAGCGTATTGCATTAGCCAACACGCCCCGGGAAAAAGTAGCCATTACGCCCCGGGGGTGTTCGGCAAATATTTGCCTTTTTTTTAACAATACCGGAAGTGTGAATCAAAAATCTCGAATTGTCCCTTAAAAACAAACGTGTCAAGATCGAAACCTCATTTCAGTTTCTTTTTTAAAGCTATTTTTCAAAAAAATAGAACGAAAAAACGAAAATTTTGAAAAGTTACTTTCGTATGTCAAAAATAGTTTTTCTACTATATTTCTTACAATAATGAATAAATATTAATGAAACTTCCGACAAACTTGCAGTATACCAAGTACAATAACTTGTCTATTGTGCAAAATTATTACAATTTACGGTTTTTAAACAAATTACAATTATTCATTACGCCCCTTAGCCATTACGCCCCGGTCTCCCCTAATACATAATTATGGTAAATAAATTTTACTTTTTTTAAATCTTAATTTATAGTTCTGATGAAGTAAATACTTATTGCATTTTTTCATTTTTTTCCACAGGAATTAAAAGGTTTAAAAATGTCAAATTCAAAAAATTATTTTTATTATTTCAATAAATATTACCAATAATTTTTTAAAAAGTTCTTTAAAAATTTTTACATACATTTGTTTAAAATTTTAATTTTACATAATTTCGATTATTCGAAAATTCTTTAATTAAATACACTGTAAGAAACGTTTTGTATTAGGCAGCAAATTCCACTAATTATTTAGAAAAATTTATTAACATACATAAGAGAATTTTTTAAAAAAATTAATGAAAACTTTCTATGAATTACGAAACATTCTAATAAAATAACCAAGAAAAAATCCCAAAAGTTTAAAAAAAATTTCTTAAACGTTTAATAAAATTTCTTCATGAAAATACAGGAAAAACATACAGGAAAAATACAATTTGAATAAATTTCCACGTAACACTGCATGTAACTTCAAATTATTTTTAAAAAATAAATTAAGCTTTACCACACGGAGAAAAAAATGCTGTTGAATCAATGACATATGAGTTTGATTCATTGAATAGTGTCATAACGGACTGCCAAACGTATATGCTGTTGTTTTGAAAGCACCGATTCTAATGATTCGATAGTATCACTTTCATTGAAACAAAAGCATATTTCTCAAATTGACAGCATACTATGTTAATTTGAAGGTATTCCTTTTGAATCAACGATCAAAATTTTTTAATTTAACAGTATATGCTTTTGAGTCAATGACTATAGTTTTTAAATTTAAAAGCATCATTTTTATGAATCAAAAATTTGTACTTTTCATTTTTTCAGTTGTTGCTATCGATTGAATAACACCATACTGTTAAGTCAATTCTTTAATGTGGTGAAAGATATACACCAACGATAAATTGAAAAAATGAAATTTTTGTTCACATATTTTTTATATACTATAATTAATTCTCACACCTTTAACACAACACTTCTTATATACATCTTTTTTTCAATTTTACACACTAACATACACATCTTTATTATTTTTTCATTTTTTCCAACGACAAACACACATACATACACATTCAAACACACTTTATATTTTTTTGAGTCTGAAAAATACGCGTTTCCCAATCGGTCACCCATCCATGTAGTAACCGCGACCAAAGCTGCTTAACTTCCGTGATAGACGAAAACTGCCGCGCTGCAATCTAATACATTCGCTTCTGACATTGAGCAGTTACTTTGTAGTTAAATACCGTGCGCGAGATTTTTCTCGTGAATAAGGGAATTTATATAGGGAATTTATATTTAACTAGTCCTTAATTCTTTAAAACAATTTAAATAATAGTTTTTTATATAAGAATTTCAAAAACTACATATAAATATGTGTGGATAAGTATTTCAATAAATTTAGCACCTGTCAATGTCTCAAACACATAGTGTCCTTATTTTTACACGGAGAGACCGAGATTACTAATTTTTGTATAAAATCACACTAGAATTTACTATTTTCACATTGCAACCACCGGAAATAGGGGGACTTTTTGTATTTTTTACTATTTTCTACACTAAGTCACTAATCCCGACAAATGTTCACCAAATTAACAAAGTTTCTTAATATTTCGTCCAAAAGTTCCAAACAACTGTAGTAAACTCAGAAGTATTGTGTACGTAAAATTACTACAGTCGTTTGTAAATGCAGAAAGAAAGAATGAAAGAAAAAATACGGATTTTTGTCGCCGGTTTCCCGTCAATTCTTGACTAATGGAGGTAAACTGGAAGGATTTTTACATACACAGACACACACACTTATATATTTGTTGGATAAATATTTGAAGACACACACATGTTTATTTCACTTATATGTATAGACGCGGTTAATTAATACACTAATACACAACTGCACGCACGACAACGAATTTCACTGAAAGTATGCATCTTTGTTTCCTTATATATTGAATGATGAAAATTTACAGCACTTACGAGAAAGCAGTTTACTTTTAACAACTTATTATAAGACATAGTTCTTGGGACAGGAATAAATGCAAAATTTATTAATTTATAATTGTCAATTTCTGAGATAACGAACGACCTACGTTTTACTTTATATTTAATTATTGTAGATAATATCCAAAACTATTGTACGTACGCGAAACATAGTCACTGTCAATAATCGGATGGCATCGGCTCATTTACGGAGATTGACGAAGTTAGCAACCAATAGAAATGCAGGCGCCATATGACTGCACTCGCTAGCCAGACTTGCTCACCAAAAATTACTACAGTGGATCGTAGATTTTAGTGGAAAATGTTTTCATTTGTCAGATTTTGTGTAATGAAATTAGAGAAAACTATAATCAATTTTTGCTACATTTACAACTCTTACACAAAGTATTAAAATTTGCTATTTCAATGTAGCAAATTTTTTCTATTTCTTTTGTAAATTTATCTAATTCTGTAGTACATTATGCTAAAAGTCCCCTTATTTCCGGTCATTGCAACCATTTTTAGTAATTTTTACGAATGTGGGTCTCTCCGTGTAGAATATCATTAATTTAACAGTACCGTACTTTTAATTTAAACAGTTTCATTTTTTCGTTTTAAGCAATATGCTGTTCGATTAATAAATGTGTTATTGAATCAATAACGGGAAATTCAATAGCATGGAGTTATTTGATTCAACAGCACTTTTTTTTCAGTGCAGTTTAAAGTATAGTAAATTTCAAATTTTAGAAACCATATTTTAATTTGAAACCTTTTCAATATTATTTAACTACAAAATTAATTAATTTATTGAATAATAGAATGTTTTTAAAATTTAATTCTTATTAAGAAAAATATAAGCAGAATATTTGTATTTCAGTCATAACTAATTGTAAAATTATGTATTTTTTAACCAATTTCTAAAGTTTTTTCAAGCAAAGAAAAGATTGCTAAATATTTTATTTATAATCATACCCAGGCGCGAACTGACGCTGGATTCAGGCTTTACTGAAGCTTGGATGAGGATTGGTCAATATTGATCAAGCCTTGGTGGGACGGCGGAAGCAAGGTTGATTCTAGCCATAATGTAACATTTATTTAAGCCTCGCGCTCCAGTCTTTATTGAAGATTGGCGTTCAATCTTCAATCAATGCTGCGGAAGCCTAATTCAAGACTGAAACAAGGCTGCTTCCACTGTTCCCCAATTTACGCGACTCTCGCGCCCATTCAATATAATATGAAAATATCAATTGATAATAATAACAATAATAATAATAATAGTAATAATAATAATAATAATAATAATAATAATAATAATAATAATAATAATAAATATTATTGACATTATTTTTATTCATATTATATATGTGTATAAATTTAATTCCAATATACTATTAAAACAATTATATATATTATTTTCATGTAAATAATATATTATTACTAACAATAAATGTTATTTGAAATAGTAACATTAAAAAAATAATTTTAGTAAAAAAAGATAATTTTTTTGTTAATCGGCACATTCTTTTCTTGATTTTTTAACAGACTTTTAATATTATTTACAATCATATTCACATTTTTTATTCACAACACAACACACAATTTTATTATTTTATATATCGTTTAGAAACGAAAACGGAAAAATATTCGCTCGCATGTGGGATCGAACTCCCCGACGCATACCCGACACCTCTATAAACGCACCTATTTAAACCGCACGGCCAACGAAGGTTGGAAGGGATCCTGCTTAATCAAGTATATCACTGACAGAGCATGGTAACTCAACATTGATTCAGCATTGGACACCAATGTTCGTTCCATGCTCGATTCAAGACTCGGTCAATCTTCGTGAGCGAAAATACAATATTCACTTCCTTTATCACCGTGTGCACTGAACAATATTAAATATAAATATTTATAATTTATTTTATATTACAATATTTATTTTTGATAATATGTTTAATTTTATTATATATTATTTTTTTCTTGCACAGTGTCAAATTATTATTTACAAATTTCAAAAGTTTCGCTTTCGTTTGTCTGAAAAATGTTCAGTGATCAAAAACTTCCAGTGTAAAAATTGTTCATTAGGGTGTAATAAATATTTATGTCAAGTATTTTTATACTAGGATTAACCGTTTAGTAAATATTATCAAAATACTATTTTTTGTCAAATGCGTGTGACCTTGCGACTCAGCGTTGCCAACTCAAGAGTTTGTTTAACGTATGTGTTGAGTTGGCTACGCTGAGTCGCAAGGTCACACGCGTTTGACAAAAAATAGTATTTTGATAATATTTTCTAAACGGTTAATCCTAATGTAAAAATACTTGGCATAAATATTTATTACGCCTTAATGAACAATTTTTATACTGGAAGTTTTTGATCACTGAAAATTTTTCAGACAAACGAAAGCGAAACTATTGAAATTTGTAAATAATAATTTTACACTGTGCAAGAAAAAAATAATATAAGATTTAACTTTATTTATAATATAATATCATTAATGTAAATATTATACACTGAATAATTATTAATATTTATTTACCACTGTTATCTTAATATTATAATTATAGTATTATTATATTAAATAATAATAATAATAATACTTATTATATTATATTATTATATAATCATATAATTATTAATTATTTAATAATTATTTATTAATTTAGATAATTTTTTATCTAAATTATTTGATTATTTATTAATATTTAATATTTAATAATTATTTATTAATTTAGATAATTTTTTATATTATTTAAAAATGATTGATGAAATTATTGATTATTGTTTAGTGCATACGGTAATAAATAAAGTGAATATTGTGTCATCGTTGATTCAAGCCTTGATTCAAGGTTGAATAAAGATTGGATATTCAAGCTTCACACACGAAGATTGATCGAGTCTTGAATCGAGCATGGGACGAACATTGGTCTCCAATGTTGAACCAACATTGAGTGACAGTGTTTTAAAGACTGCTTCAACTCTGGATTACCCACGCTGGGCGTTCAAGGCTCAATAAAGCTTCAATCCATCGTCAGCATTGGTCTTTCGCGCCTGGGTAAGCTTGTTAAAAAATTCTATTTTTTTCCAAGTAAAGATTGAAAAAAATATAATATTTATGTTTTAGTCGCATTTTTTGGTAAAAATTATGTAATTTTTTCAAAAAAAGAATAAATTTGCTCATGGGAAATTTTCGAATTATATATTTCTAAAAATATTTCATTTCTATTCAAAGGAAAGAAAACGGTGTAATAAATATTTGTTTCTAAAAACTATTTGGTTTTAAATTGAGCTCCCGGATCAAAAAAGTCGATTTGCGCCAGAACGCACACGCTAATACCGGTCGGGTAGCAGTGAGTGCCTCTAGGCCTCTCACTGCTACCCGACCGGTATTAGCACGTGTGTTCTCGCGCAAATCGAGTTTTTTCATCCGATAGCTCAATTATAATAAAAATATTTCTGCAATAATATGATATCAAATTATTTCCTTGAAATTTTTTTTAATAAGGAAAACAATTTTGGTTAATGCGTAATTATTAATCACATATCATTTAAACAATTCTTGTTTTCAATTTAGAAACATATTACATTCTCATCAAAAATGAGAGAAAGTCTTGGATTTGTGCGATTTTGAGAAATTTCTAATTTTCATAAATCTTTACGTTTCATGACCCCCTGATTCCAAAAAAATGGTTTTTAGAGAAGTGTCTGTCTGTCAGTCTGTCTGTCTGTCTGTCTGTCTGTAGAAATTTTTGTCTCGACGATAACTCGAGTAAATTTTTATGAATCGACTTGCAATTTGGGGGATTTTTTTAGTCCATAAAAATGAAGCTCGAGTTCGTTGGGCAGCTCATTTCGTCAAAAAACAACAAAATTTTAAAATTTTTAAATTTTCAAAATTTTGTTTTTTTTTCAATTTTCAAAAAAAAAATTTTTTTATTTTTTTTCTAAAATTTGGCACAAAAACAAAGGTCCACTCTCTAAATTTGAATCAGCAAAAAGTCGCTGATTCACCAGCCCAGAGTATGCAGCTGATCAAACAGCGTACATACGCTGGAAAATCAGTTTTCGCTGATTAAAATTTAGAGAGCAGGTTTGGCTAAACCGTTGACTTTGAACTTGAACTGAAAATTTTAATTTTGAGTCAAAATTTTTTTAATTCTCAACATGATTCAAATGTATTCCTGTAATTGTTATGCAGCCAATTTTTATTTGATTTTTCAGTATTGTTAAATTATAAAATTTTTTATAGAGATTGGGTCCTTTTTATTTGTACCAAAGTTATTTGCATTGCAAATATCTGGACATTTGTTAAATAATTTGTTTATAGAATAATGTATATTTCGATTGTTTGACAATAATTTTCTGTTCACAAATAAGTATAGCCTAAAATTTTATAACCGATATAATTGTTTTTTGTTTGAAATTAAAGTGGACGTCACTGGAGGCCGATTTCTTTATTCGGTTAATGCACATGATTATTTAGTTTTCTCTTGATATAAGATATGGTGATTTATTAAATATATATAATTGAGGGGCTGGATGCTATAATGTGTTACGCGCCATTCACTTAACATGGCGCGTAACACATTATAGCATCCAGCCCCTCAATTTTTTTCTTTCGATGAAAGTAGAATTAATGTCATGATAATCTGCAAATCAACACATATTGATGAGAATGTAAACCTTAAAGTCGTAGTAACTTTAAGACGAATAAATTATTTAGGGGCTCAAGAAAGATGTGGCGTGTCCGATACGTAGTCTCAGTTGATGTTTTTTGGTTTTAAATAAATTAGTTGACATTAGTTACTTCAACACTTGAACATAATTTAAGTAATGTTTAATATTTTAAATCACATTTGAATTAAAATAAAGACAATAATTATAATAATGAGATAAATATTTGCTTTTTCATTATAATAATTTATAAATTATGATTTTGAAAGATATAAAATTTATTTAATAAAATAAAAATTTATATTAAAACTGTATTGATTTGTGTGACCATTTATTATATTGTTTTATAACTCTTGTTTGTTTACAAAGTCATAACCATAAAATGGAGAGTTTAAAAGTGATTTAATTAACAAGTCAAATTGGAAAATACAATTGTTTATTAATTTGGGTAGTAAAATTATTAAGTTATTATTAATTCGAACTAGTTCTAATCAGAATAATTTAATATTTAACCTTCCTAATATTATTAGAAGAAAAAAACTGTTAATTTGTTTTAGTGACATATTCAGGTAAGTGTTTTACCCTCTATAATATTACCCTTCGTAATTTTTACCCTTTACCCAGGTCATTTTTACCCATCACCCTTCGTAATATTACCACCCTTTTTTTCTGTGGCGTTCTGGTGATCTGTTCGTAGTTTGAAGTTAGTTGTTTTTTTTGTTTCCTAACTTCTTTAATAATTGTTTTTTTTAAACAAAAAATAAATGGCATAAAAATCATTCAAATTCTTGAGAATAATCCTACAATTTATTTTTTTATATACATTATTTTAATAATTTTGAATATTTAAAACTATTATTATGTTACTTAAATAATTTATTATTGTAGAAATTAAATTTAATTCAAATTTTAACGTTTCAACCAAACGAAATTTATAATTTAATTTGATTTTTTTAAATACGAAATTATGACATTGGACTAACTTTTGCTCAGATTGTTTGTCGGATTCTTTCTTAAATAAAATTTTTCTGCGTGATGTCAAACTCATAAATGTTATGTGTGAAACAGATTAAAAACTGAATATTTCTAAAAGATTGTATTCTAACTTTAAGAAAAAAAATATGTTTATGTCTCCTGATTGTTATTTTATGAGCAAAATGTTAAAAATCGAATTTTCAAAATGTTAAAAAAATTTTGGTAAGGAGCGATTAAAAACTTAATAAAACTCTCTGCTCATAAAAATAATATCTGAATTTTTATCAGTACACGATTTAGAATAATAAAATTGTTATTATTAATATTGTTTAAAGTTTTAAACGTTCAAGTGATTGACAATATCCCGTGTAGAAAATTTTAATGGCGCTACCTAGTTCCTATTTAGTTTGTCTAGATGCTATACTGGCCCAGTTTATCTTTCCAATCTAGTATCTAGACCGAAATGTGACGCTCGTATCCTTTAAGCGCGATATAGTCATGTCAAGACTGGCGCTACATAGTCTCACTAGATCAATTTTTTAATTATTACTGCGATCTGGAAACTAGTTAGAAAAGTTTATTTAACGAAACAAATGAGAAATTTATTTCAACTCAATGTTAATATAATAAAAAAAAATTAATTTGTATTTACAAGCGTGTAATAATCCTCAACTTTCAACTTTTCATCAAGTTAATGTTTAAAACACAGAATAAACGGAAACCTATTACTGAATAAAATTTGACACTACGGGGAATCGAACCTATGACCCACGAATTTCTAGCCCAACAATCTAACCACTACACTATCGAAGCTACATGATAGTAAATTTTAATTTTCGACACTTTATACTTACAATTATTGAAAAGGGTTTAACTATGTAATCTAGTTAACTTATTATTTAACTGAATTATAGAAAATTAACCGTAAATTACCTAATACATTTCCATAAATTACCGCGTAAATGTCCATAAATTAACATAAATTTCCGACGTTACATTTTTTTAGTTCTAATTTGTATTTCCCGTGTAGAAATTTCCCTACTTCGCCTTATTTAAAAAGAGGCGCTGATAAGAAATTACTAAGGCTAACCACACTAGAAATTTCTAGATAGGTAATAACCGGGCTCTGACTAGAATGCCTTCTTTTTCAGATAGGGAAATCTAACTGGATCTACTTATGTCCCTATTAAATATTTCAATCAGGCCCTGACTAGAATGCCTCTATTTGAATTCACACATTCTGATATTCTACTCAGGCACTGACAAGGCGATCTAGTTAGAGCCTCTCTATTTTTCCATATCATCACCTGATATTCCAAGCGTGACGAAATTAGACAGGTTCTGACGAATTTTCCTAGTTTGCGCCTGATTTGCGAAAGGGCATCTATTCAGGTCCACATTGAAGCCTATTTTCAATTTCTACACGGGTTTACATAATTTTATAAACTATCGTCCAAATGTTTATAAATTACCACCTAAATTTCCATAAATGACTGAAATCCAAAATTTTAATGTTAATTTTTGCTTTTCATATTTTTATAAATCATCGCGAAAATTTCCATAAATTAATAAAATAAATATTTTTGATTGTAACTTATTTGAAATATATTTTTATGAACAGGGACTTACACGGACACGAAAAAAGTAGAGGTGTGCAAAAAGCCCGAAAAGCCGGGTCGGGTCGGGTCGAATTTTTTCGGGTCGGGTCGTGCTCGGGTTTTCTCGATGTATCGGGTACCCGAATTCATTCGGGTTCTTGAAATTTTCGGGTAGTCCGAAATTTTCGAGTAACCCGGAATTCTCGGGTACCGAATTCATTCGGGTTCTCGAAAAATTCGGGTACCCGAATTTATTCGGGTTCCCGAAAATTCTGAGAACCCCAACGAATTTGAGTACACAAAACTTCGAAAATTTGTCGAATAGTTGTAGTTATGCTTTTTCTCAAATGTTTTATTACTAAATTAAGAACTTGAATACTTCCAAGTTATATAAATTCGAGAATTCGAACTTTTTAAGGTTTAGAGCATACCCGAAAATTTCGAAAACCCGAATATAGTCGGGTGCCCGAAAGATTTCGAGAACCCGAATTCAGTCTGGTACCCGAAAGATTTCGGGTATTTAAACAAGCTTGACCCTGCTCGAACCCGACCCGAAGCCGAGCTGTCTAAGCCCGACCCGACCCGATCCGAACAGTGAAAAGCCCGAAATTACCCGGTCGGGTTTCGGACTTTTTGCACACCTCTAGAAAAAAGGTAAAAATTCGTATCGTGCCCGTGCCGTGGCTTGGCACGACACGAAGTTCGCTTGGTAATTCGTGGCGTGCCTAGGCACGGCACGAAGTTTGCTTGATAATTCGTGCCGTGCCAAGGCACGACACGGGCACGGTCCGCATTTTCGTGTTTTTGCGTGTCGAACAGAAAAATAATAGTAATCTGTCTTCTATGACTAAAATGGCGATAATGTATTAACTTTCAAGGTTTAAGTATGACGAAAGAGAATTATAGTAGTACTATAGTAATACTGTACTACAGTAGTAATACACTATTCTATACTATAGAAGTTCTATACAATACTAAATAAAATAGTGCTATACTAACTGTAGTACTACTATAGTAGTTCTATTCTAACTATACTATAATAGTATTATACTAACTATAGTAGTACTATAATACCTATATAGTTAGTATAGTACTACAATAGTACTTTAGTTAGTATAGTACTATTTTATTTAGTATAGTATAGTACTTCTATAGTATAGAATAGTATATTACTACTGTAGTACAGTATTACTATAGTACTACTATAATTCTCTTTCGTCATACTTAAACCTTGAAAGTTAATATATTAGCGCCATTTTAGTCATAGATGACAGATTACTATTATTTTTCTGTTCGACACGCAAAAACACGAAAACCCGGATAGTGCCCGTGTCGTGCCTTGGCACGGCACGAATTACCAAGCGATCTTCGTGTCGTGCCAAGCCACGGCACGGGCACGGGCACGACATGGGTTTTTCTTGAAAGTCCCTGTTTATGAATTATTGCGAAAATTTCAATAAAGTACTGCATAAATTTCCATTAATAACCTTGAAAATTTTCGTAAATTACCAAAGTAATAATTTCCAATTGAGATTCAGACTACAATATTTTTATAAATTACCGCAACAATTTTTATAAATAACTTTAATTTTCATAAATTGTTAGAAGAAAACACCTCCTTATTACGCCAAAAATGGCCAAATAGTGAATTTGTTAATTTTTATAATTATTTACAAGAAATTTGATTAATTTTTCAGTAATATTTCTGCTGAGAAATCTTTTTTGGATAAATGCTTTTTTGATTCCAAACAATTCATAAAAAAATTTCAATATTTTATGAAATTAAAAAATCTCTCTTTAAATTTGTTTAAACAATTTTTCCTGACCGCCATGAATTTTTCTTTCTGGACACTTTATTTTCATCAAAACATTGTTAATTATCATAACGATAAATTTTTTTTAAATTTTCTAAACCAAATCCTACGAACTTGAGATATAAACGAAATTTGAACAAATAAGTAATATTTAAAGTAAACTTAATAATAATCATGAAATTAAAAAAGTTTATAGCAAAAAACAGTAAAATACCCGTTCAGAAATTGCCATAACAGGGCCCTGACCCCGCATGAAACAGGTAACCCGACCGGGCCCCGGTCTGGGAGCTCGGCAAATCGGGCTTTTCGCCATGGCCCCGGTCGGTTTTATTGTTTCACCCCGGTTTTTGGAAGCCCGGCCTGGACCCGGCCAGGGCCCTGTCAAAATTTCTACACGGGTATATTGGTAATTCAGTTTACGCCGTGATAAAAATATAATTAGGAAAACTAGATAGTACCAAGCTAGCAGTAACATGCAGCGCGTTACAAAATTTATATAAAAATTAAAAGCTTGTCTAGGAAACTAGATAGAATCAAGACCGCACCAATCGAGCATTACTGTAAATAGCAACGCAAAGAAAAAACTAAACTGGCTGTAAATAGATCTAGACTGCCGCGACAATTTTCTACACGAGATTCTTTTACGTCTTTAGAATTATATTTCTTAAAAAAATTATATTTAGAATTAAATTTAGAATTAAATTTTTAATTAATTTAATATTTAATTTCAATTATTTTTCTTTCTTTTTATTTCTTTTTATTTTATTTTATTTCCATCTGGCATTTTCATTTTCTCTTCTATTTTCAGAAATTTTGAGCTTGAAATTGAAAAATCTTTGAAAGTAAAAGTGAAAATGAAAGTCATAATGGAATTACGTAATCGAGGCAAATACTAATTTTCAATTTGTAAACATTACTAATGAAATAATTCAAATAGGATTCAGATATTAAAAATTTTACTTACTTGTATATTTGATAAACAGGAACAATTAGACGAATTGCAATTTTTTTTTCTTTTAAACTGAATGCCACGTAACAGAAGTCAGAACATTTTGTCTATATATACTTATTTCTTTAATTTTATGTACTGTTGACTAATAGAAAAACTACAGGTGCAACAATGATAGATTATTGAAAGAGAAAAATATTTTTTATTAGATGATAGTTATAAAGAACTGCCACCTGTTCTAACTTCAAATATTAAAAGATACAGATTTTACAGCTATTTTATTATTTTACTCGTACGACGATAAAATTGATAAAAAGGATCCGAATGTTGTAATTTAGTTTACTTTAAGAGTTTTTCTAAAACGTATTTTCTAAAAATATTTTTCTAAAAATTTATTTTTCTAAAAATTTATTTTTCTAATGGAGGATAAATTTCAAAAAATATTTTTCTAACAATATTTAATTTTCATAAGGATGATTAATAGGCATATGATTGAAAACTAAAATTTACAAAAAATGTTTAATTCTTTAAACAAAATATTTGAGATTTCGTTAAAAAATTGTAATAAAAAATAAAAATTATGCAAATTTTTTAACGAATTTCAAAATAATCTAGTTAAAAATGTTAATTAACAAACTAGCGACATATACCTCGCTCGCTGACGCTCGCTCGGTTGAAATTTAACTTATTTGTTTTTAATTATTTATTTATATTTTAACGTCAGTATTGTTATTTTATTATTTTATTTATATTAACATATTATTATTTTTTCTGTATTTGTATTTTATTATTATTATTATGTATTATTATTATTATTATTATTATTATTATTATTATTATTATTATTATTATTATTAATAAAAAGTATGAAAATTATAAGATATATTCTTCTATTATTTAAATTAGTTTTTGAAATTGATTATAGTAATACAGGTCACTTAAAATATGTAAAAACAGTTTTGTTAGTGTTATAGATTAAAATTTTTTTTTAAAATGAGGTAAATTTATTAGTTCTTCCTCGTGGAGGAAGCTTTGTAGACTCTTAATTTACAAAGTTTTTATAAATCCTCGAAACAAATATTCTCCACATAGGACTATGTTATTTAAGTCCCTAAGCAATTGTCCTGATGTATGTAATTTTGTATGTGTGTGCGTGGATCTCGTTTTTGTGAACACGATAACTTTAAGACGTTTCAACGAATTTATTTAAATATTGCTAGATATATTTATCATAATAATATCTCAAAATGAATTGATAGAATTTAAAAAATCCTCAAAAGAAAAAATATTAACTTTACATTGCATTTGAATTTATAGAATTAATCTCAATAAAAAAAATTTTTTTTTAATTTAAAGTTTTATTAAAAATCATTTATTTTTTTATAATTATGTTGTTGTGTAATTAAATTTTTTTTTGTTGAAAATGAATATGGTCATACAACATTTTTTGCAACACTAGAAGAAGTAAACTTGCAGCACTATTTTTAGTGTGTTAATTTCAATTTTACAGGTTAGTGTTGCAAAACTTTTTTCCTATTATATCTTGAGTTAAAAAACTTTATTTAATTGTAAAAAACTATTTTTAAGTATAAAATGAAAAAATATTTTTGTTTACATATTATTCAAATGTAGGGAGGAAATCAAAGTTATTACATCTAGGGGAGATTCGGGTAGCCCCGGAAACTTAAGCATTTTGATAAATAATTTGTTTTTATATTTTTAGAATGTTAATTAAATTTTTTCATATCAAACAGAATACTTCTTTAAACCTTTAGCATAAATTCATTTGTAAAATAATCAAACCTTTTAGGAAAAAAATAAGGGAAAATATGAGTTTTAAAATTCTAACCTTTAACAATTTGTCGGGTAGCCCCGGACATGCGCGAAAATATTTTATATTTTAATTATTAAACTTGATAAACTAACGTCAAATTATATTTACAACAATGAAAATAAACCATGTAATAGAAATAGATTGAATAACCCATTTAATGTTCACAAAAAATCAACATAAAAAAGATTTTATAAGACATTCAATGTGACGTACATACATTTTCTAAAGTGTCCGGATACTTTCAGATTTTTTAGAAAATTCAATTTTTTAATAATAGAAAATGAAAAAACTGAGTAAATTTAAAAAAAAATAAAAGTTAAACTGTATTGTAAATCATTTGTAATTTATTTCAATAGTAATAACACATTATTCTATTAGAAATTATGAAAGTGTCCGAGACTATCCACTGTCCGGGGTTACCCGAATCTCCCCTAAATTCAATAAATACTGATATTTTTAAATGACTATTTGATTTTTCTACACTATTACTATTTATCATTAACATTTGTAAGGACCAAATACCTAGAATAAATAATAAATGAATCAGAACGAAAATACGAATACGCTTGACACACATATTCTACGTATAAGAAATTCCACGTATGAGATTTCAGTCAACCATTTAAAATAGACAAAAAATATTTTTTTTCTATTCTGTATTGAAAAAAGAGGTACATATTTTTTAAAAGTTTTTTTCCGGTCAAATTTTTCAATTATGAATTTTCAAAATTCATGGTTTCTAAATATATTTTTAATGTAAGATAACTCAAAAAAATTGCTTTTTTTCATTTTTAGGGTTCCGTACACACAGAAAAAAACCGGACTCAAAATGAGTCGCATATGAGACTCATTTTGAACTGCAACAAAAATGATACCCCTTCGACTCATTCTGAGTTTCTAGGGAAAAGACTCAAAATGAGTCTTAAGGGGTATCATTTTTTCTTTACGATAAAATTACAATCACATTGAAAAAGCTACGAATAATTTATAAAAATATGAATTAAAATAATTGTTTATAACTAATAAACACGTTGCACTTGTCAAAACATTAATACTCGCAGTCGATTTATTGTTTTTATGAGAAATGGAAAAATTTTTTAGGTTAGACATTTGTCAATTGACAGACAGGGATGGGCAACCGTGGAACACGAAACATACGAAACACAAAAGAAAGTAACTAGAATATTGTTATTTTACTCATTTTGAGTCACTTGAAGTTGCCGATTACTCATTTCGAGTCACTTGAAGTTGTCGATTACTCATTTCGAGACCGACTTCTAAATGAGTTGCAACAAAAATGATTCGGGTTAGTTTCTGTGCGTAGATTACAGGAAAAATATAGAGAATGTGTTTGGAGATGATGGCCATAGAGTTGTCAAGGAAATAACAAGATTTTTTGCCAAAAATGCACAAAAAGTGACCATTCTCCCCCTTAATTTCTAAATTATTCAACATGGAGGGCTGAAATTTGGCATTCTGGTGTATTTTAACGCGAATATTACACAGGAAAAATATAGAGATCTTTCTATGTAATAATGGCTATAGCGTTGTCATCTATGAAATTTTGTTTAAATTGTTAATATGCGCAGAGAATTAAAAAAAATTTGTTTATAAATAAAAAATTTATTAAATAATTTTTAAAAAGTAGATTCTTTAAAAAGTATCTAATTCCAAACGAAAGTATATCTTATCTCCTCCTTCAGATTCTGATGTTAAAATTTGTTTACAACAAATTGTTTAGATGTTATAAACAATTTTTTTTTAAAAATACGATTTTTCGAGAAAAAAATTTCTTTTCATCCGTATTTTCACCAGAAAAATGCAAATGGATGCTCTCAAAATATCGCGTCCATGGACACTTAGCTACAAAACCCTGAAGAGGTCAATTTTTTTTTAAAATGGCGGACGACAATATGGCGGCAAAAACTAAAAAAATGGCTCACATATGAAAAATAGTGCTCTAACTTTTTTGAGACACCGAAATCGACTGAAACTCGTTATTCGGGGATTATTGGGGTCGCTGATTACGAATATAATGTTAATTTTCCAAAATTAAAAATGGCGGATCCAATATGGCAGACAACTTTTTAAAAAAGGACTCTATCCCGTGTAGAAATTTCGCTATGGCCCAGATCAGGCACAGATCGGGCCTTCCCTATTAGGGAATGAAACACACGGCCCGATAAGGCCCTGATCAGGAAATCCACATTTGAGTGTCGCCCCTATCTGGCCCAGGTCGGGCCGTGTGTTTCATCCCTAATACGGCCGTAGTAGGGCAATTTCTACACGGGATATTGCTTAAAATTTGTTACACTTGGGTTTTTGGAGTCACTGATTACGAATATGATGTTATTTTTCCAAAATTCAAAATGGCGTATCCAATATGGCTGACAACTTTTTTAAAAATGACTGCACATTTCTTGGAATTTGTTGCTCGGGGGTTTTGGAGTCACTGATTATGAATATGATATTATTTTTTCAAAATTCAAAATGGCGGATTCAATATGGCGGACGAATTTTGTAAAAGTGACTCCACTTGCTTAAAATGTTATGGTCCGTTTGTCGGCGAATAATTCGCCGTTGCCCGACTCTTACCGCCTGGAGGTGGACATATAAGACTCTTTTCTTTTTTTGTTTTTTATATTTTTTTGTTCATTTTTTACTTTTTAAAAAAAGAAAAAATAAATATTCCTCCATATTGGATCCGCCATTTTGAATTTTGGAAAATTAACATTATATTCATAATCAGCGACCCCAATAACCCCCGAGTAACGAGTTTCAGTCGATTTCGGTGTCTCAAAAAAGTTAGAGCACTATTTTTCATATGTGAGCCATTTTTTTAGTTTTTGCCGCCATATTGTCGTCCGCCATTTAAAAAAAAAATTGACCTCTTTGGGGTTTTGTAGCTGAGTGTCCATGGATGCGATATTTTGATGTTTTGAGAGCATCCATTTGCATTTTTCTGGTGAAAATACGGATGAAAAGAAATTTTTTCTCTCGAAATTGTATATGTGTGAGTATACATGTATATATGTATTGAGGGTACATGTGTGAGTATACATGTGTATTTGTTTAGTGTATATGTGTGAGTATACATGTGTACTATTGCGCATGCCTGACATGCGTCTATGTGTGTACAATTAGTATAAATATATAAACAATACGATGAATGAATGATAAAAGCTGAACGACCGAACGATGAAGTACGGAATTACACGAACGACGGACGAGAAAACGACAGTGATTATCTTAATATTATTATTATTATTATTATTATTATTATTATTATTAACAAATAAGAAATTATAGACATTTTTTCATAAAGATATTTAAAATTTTCTAAAAGAAGTGTATGATAAATATATTAATTTTGGACATTTTTGTATAAAAATAATGGAAATCTTTTTTTTTCAAAGAACAGAATTTTGTTAACAAATTGTGACAAGTAAAAGTTATTTTATAATTTTTTTTCCTTTTTCAAAAAGAAAGTTATCATTTTGTAAACAGAATTGTGATTGACAAACAGAAAATATGCAAAATAGAGTAAGTGTGTCAATTGTGGCGGGTGCACACACTTAAACTATTATTAATTTAATTATTTAAGAACAAAAATTTTGCCTCGCCATAATTGGCACATTTCTACTGAATGCACGTGCTTCAGTTTTGACGCGCAACACAACCTCTAAATACACGTTATTTTCCCCGCCGTAATTGGCGCGCCGAAATTGACTCAATCCCGCCACAATTGACGTTTTTGACCTTATTTTTTATTGCTTTAATTTGTTTAGATAATTAATTTTTATTAAGTTTTTATTGATGTTTTATTATCTAAATTACACGAGCTTTTAGTTTAATAAGACATAATTTTACTTCTTTCATTATAATTTTTTAATTTTCTATTTCAATGATGGCTAATCCAGAACCGCGCCATAATTGGCACACTTACCCTAGTTTCCATTTTTTAATTTTAGTTTTTTTAACCAATTTTCTAATTTTTATGAAAATTATGGAATTTTACAAATTTTAGGAAAATAAATATAAGAAATCATAACTTTTTGAAAAAACTTTTTTTAGAAATCAAAACTCATTAGAAAAACTTTTTTTAGCAATTTGAATCCAGTAGAAATCACTTAGTTTAAGCAAAAAGGATTAGAAAATATTTTTTAGAAAAAGTGACCACATACCGACTTTAAGCTTTGGATAGAAATATTTATTTAGACAAATTATCGTTTATTGGGATTAATTTTTTTAGTATAAAAAATTGGTGGATTTATTAATAAGTGAATTAACCCAAGTGCGAAATGCCAAGACTGCAAAAACGGACCATCATTGGTCCAGTAATGTCTGCCGAGAATTGGCAGTAGTTACTGGGCCATTACTGGTGTTAAAAACGTCCCATTGCTGGGCCAATGATGGCGGCGATGGTCAGATTTTCGAAATTTTTAATACTGGGCCAGCTCTCGGCCCTATAATGGCACATTCACGGCAAAGTTGATCAATCTTTAATGGCAAAAGACATTTGCCAGTGATGTGCCGACTATCGGTCCATTAATGGCTTATTATTGGCACATTAATGGCAAAGATTTTGTATCTTTGATGGCAAATTATAATTGCCAGTATTAAGGCGTAGCTTGGCCCAATAACGGTACATTATTAGTAAAGTTGATAAATCTTTAATGGAAAAATTCAATTACCAATGCTGTGACGAAAATCGGCCTATTAAAGGCACAGTAGTGGCACTTTAATGGCAAACATTTTCTATCTTTGAAGGCAAATTATAATTGGGGCGTAGCTTGGCTCATTAATGGCACATTCATGGCAAAGTTGATCAATTTTTAATGGCAAAAGACAATTGCCAGTGATGTGCCGACCATCGGTCCAGTAATGGCTCATTATTGGCACATTAATGGCAAACATTTTGTATCTTTGATGTCAAATTATAATTGCCAGTATTGAGGCGTAGCTTGGCCCAAAAACGGCACGTTATTGTGACAGTTGATCAATCTTTAATGGCAAAATTCAATTACCAGTAAAGTAATGACGATCGGCCCATTAAAGGTACATTAATGGCATTTTAATTTGATAAATTTTATTTTGAGAATTCAATTTTAAGAAACATTCAGTTATTCAATAAGTTATTTATTTTGTATTTAAATAATTGAATAAGTTTAAAAAGGACTCAAATTAAAATATTTGAAAATTTGTATTTTCTATATTTACAACTGGCAATTTTAGCGAATTAATTTTTTTTTTTAAAGTTTAATTAAATAGTTATTTAAAAAAGAAGTTATTGATGTTTTTAAATAATTTTACAATTGAATTCGTAAATAAATGTAACAGAACATTTTATTCAATAAAATCTTTTCCTTTATTTTCTAAAAATTGAAAAATTTTCAGTTTCATTTTCAATTAAATTTTCTAATTGACAAATAGAATTTTTAAAAAATTTTTTCCTTTATTCTTAAAAATCTTTGAATTTTTCTTAAAGCAATTGTATTTAAGAAATAGTAATGATGCCAAATTATTTGCTTACGAAAATTGAGAATTTTCTACAAAAATATTAAGAAAACTTATTGAATAAATGAATGTTATTTTTAAAATTTAATTCTCGTAATTAAATTTTAAGAAACATTTAGTTATTCTATAAATTATTTACTTTTGTATTAAAATAATTGAATTCTCGTAGAATTTTCTAATGAAAATTAATTTCAAAATGGAGTCTAGTTAAATTTTTTGAAAAGAATCAAATAATAAAAACATAGCACGAATTTTCATATTAAAATTTTTTAAAGTTCAATTTTATTGCCAATGATGTGAGGAAGATCGGCCCATTAAAGGCACATTAGTGGCACTTTAATGGCAGAAATTTTGTATCCTTGAAGG
Source organism: Leptopilina myrica (nomen nudum) (assembly GCA_032872475.1). NCBI lineage: Eukaryota > Metazoa > Arthropoda > Insecta > Hymenoptera > Figitidae > Leptopilina > Leptopilina myrica (nomen nudum). The sequence continues at coordinate 15,745,976 of CM065467.1, forward strand.
AAAATTATAATTTGCACTATTGGGGCGTAGCTTGGCCCAATAACGGCACATTATTAGTAAAGTTGATAAATCTTTAATGGAAAAATTAAATTACCAGTGATGTGACGAAGATCGGCCCATTAATGGCACGTTAGTGGCACTTTAATGGCAAAAATTTTGTATATTTGATGGCAAATTATAATTGCCAGAATTGGGGCGTAGCTTGGCCCAGAAATGGCACATTATTGTATAACATTTTGTATCTATGATGGCAAATTATAATTGCCAATATAGGGACGTAGCTCGTCCCAATAATGGCACAGTATCGGCCAGTGTAGTGTAACTTATCAAAACACTTTTGCTTCCTCGATTTCACGTCAGAGTAGCCGAATGGTCAGAGTGTTTGGCTGTGGTGCATCAGGTTCAGGTATCGATCCCCGCGAGCGGTAAGAATTTTTCAAATATTTGTAAGTTTGCGTTTAACTTAGGGAAATAAGCCGTATAAAGATTATAAATTAATTAGTTAATTAAATAAAAAATTTTTTTTTATTTTGTCAACACTGGGGGAGTATTGGCAGCCAATAATGGGCCATTAATGTCTGCCGAGATCTGGCAGCCAATAATGGGCCATTAATGTCTACCGAGATCTGGCTGCCAATATTGGGCCATTAATGTCTGCCGAGATCTGGCTGCCGACGTCCAACCGTGGTAAACACCACAAGAGTCGGCGCAAAGTCGGACCAATATTGTCTGCCAAGTCTCGATGCCAGCTTTGCCAATACTGGGCCAATGTTGGGCCGCGTTGGTTTTCGCACTTGGGAATTGATTGATTGACTCATTTGTAGGCAAATTTAAATAATATTGTCTAATAAGTATGAAGTGTTTGATACTTGACTAAGTGGACCAGTTTTTTCCCTCTTCCTGAATAATAGACGTTGGACGTGCTCTATTTTAAATCCCTTTTGGCACCCGTTTTCAATATAATTATTATTCTTTCTTTTTATCTCCTTTTTTCGAATCGTAATCGACGTATTGATCCTTTGCCTTTTCAGCACGTCGATATTGACCTCCGTTTAACCTATGAGCGAAATGATTGCATGCCTTGCTTGGACCTCCCTATTTCTCCCGTGAATCGACCTGCAGATAAATTATGACGACATATATCTCTTCCTCTAGTGCGATTTTTATAATTTATTTCCACTCGACAAGCGACAAATTTTCTAATATTAAGTTTACCTACCTATTACTATTAGGATTCGTTCAACGAATTCCACTAGAGAGAAATTAAAAATTAAAGCATTTATTACATAGGATTAATGGTAGAAAAATCAAAATGTTATAAATTAACTTATTAACTTTATAAACAAAAATTTTAATAAAATATCACGAAAAAATTAAATTATTTTCCAAATTTTTTAATGAAAGTTATTACATCAAATTTTGTCAAAAAAATAATTGAATTGCTTTGAAAGATTTATTAATATTTTAGAAAATAATTCAATTGTTTTTACAAATTTCATGTTCCTAAAGTTTCGAACGTTCAAATGAACGAAAATATTTTTTTTACTTTTTCAAATTTCACTGAGAGAAGTCCGGGAACTAATACGTCCCGTGCAAGGCTTGAGTGATCATTTTGGATGTTCTTATGTGAACCTTCGATCGGGACGTCTCAAGCCCCGATAAAAAACTTGGAACGTCCCGAAGCGGGATTACTTACAACTTTTATGGGGAATCCACACTTCGATCTAAGAAGCTAAGCGGGACGTTTTTCGTGGCGCTTCCTATGATTTACTATATCTATATACATAGGAGCGTCACGGAAAGCGTCCCGCTTATATACATCTTAGATCGAAGTGTGGATTCCCCATTAGTTTCGGCCATGAGTTGTCTCTCACATGCGGGAACAATGTATGACCGATTCGGGGTGTCTGAGCCCTAGATTCGAGACATCTCAAACGCTACAAGCAGAGAAGCTTATAGCGACGTCTAGCGGGAACTATTAAGCCCTGGACTTCTCTCAGTGTTGTATTTCTTAACAAAAAAAATTATTTTTTCGTTTAAATTTTTAAACAAATTAATTCTAAACTAAATATTGTTTAATTTCCATTATTTTCCTTTTTTAAATAGTAATTTTCTGGAAAAAATTAATGTGAAAAAAAATTCCGTTCATTTGAACGTTCAAAACTTTAGCCACGTCAAATTTCATAAAAATATTAAGAGAAATTTAATTCTTTCGAGAAATTGAATTACAGACTTTTAACAAAAAATTTGATAATAATAGAATTTCTTCGTAGGGGTATGTTAAAATTATTGAAAATTCTAATTAAATTCTGTTTGAAAAATATCTTTGATTTTTTTTTTAAATAATAGATTTTCCTTAATATTTTAATTCAAAATCTTGAAAATAATTCAATTTTATGAACAACTTATTCTTTCAAATTTGTAAAATAATCGTGTTTGTTAATAATTGATAATAATAATATTTCATTATTGGATTTTATAACGAATTAAAAAAAAATTGAATTCGTTCGTGAAATTATTTTTTCGAAAAATACTAAAAATTAAAAAAAATTAAATTCTTTCATGAAACGTTATTAAATTTGTATTACAAATAATTGAATTTTTGCAAAGATTTTACTATTTAAAAAAATAATTGCACTAAGTATTTATTAAATATTTAGAAAATATTTTAATATTTGTGAAAAATTTGGTAATTAATTATGAAAGAATTGAATTCTTTCGTGAAATTATTTTGAAAATAATTGCATTTTTGCAAAGGATTTTACTATTTATTAATATAATTGACTTACTCGAAGGATTTATTAAAATTTTAGAAAATAATTGGATTTTCCGAAAAATTTTAAAAATTAAAAAATATTAAATTCTTTTATGTAATGTTATTAAAATTATATTAAAAATATAATTGAATTTTTACACAGGATTTTACGATTTATGAATTTAATTGAATTATGCAAAGGATTTAATAAAATTTTAGAAAATCATTGGATTTTTGCAAATACTTTACTACTTAAAAAAAATAATTTTTAACTTTTTCGAAGAATTTATTAAATTAAACTTTATTAAAGACATTAATTATTTTATTGAAAATAATGGAATATTTACAAACATTTAACAATAGAAAATAATAATTCAATTATTTTGAAGGATTTATTAAAATTTTTTCAAATAATTTAATTCTTACGAAGAATATTGTTTATGAAAAGTATATGAAAAATTTTGAAATTAATGAACAAGAATAATTAATTAGTAAATTAGTCGATTAAAATTTTTTAAAGTTTGAATCTGAAATTATTTAAAAATTCATATTTTAAAATAAAAAATTTCGTAATTTGTAATTTTTCGAGAATTCAATTATTTGCAATATAATTTTAAATAAATTTTCTCGAAAGAATTCAAGTATTTCAAAAAAAATTTACAAGATAGAGCAATTGCACACCTTTATTTTTGTAAAGTTATTGTTATACATTCTTTTCTGTTATAATAACATTTTTTTCGGTTTCAAATTTCAAAAAAAATGTTCTGACTTGATTCGGTAATTACTGGTGTATGAAATTTTTTTTTTTTTGCTTTATGAAAATAAATTCTGTAAGTGGATATATATGGAGATCGCACAAATCCGGAACTGTAGAACACTCGGAACGAATATATATATATATATATATATATATGTGTGTGTAATGTATATATCTAGAGGTCGATCTACTTCCTAAAATAAAATTTACGAGTACACTTCAATCGACCACTCGGAAAATTCTCCATAAAATGTAGCCACTCGTGATCTGTTCCATATAATTTGTGATAACGATGATTTCGAGTACATCGACCGAGCTTTAGGCATTTAATGTTACGTCACTTGTTAATTCCAGATTCGTTTCATCTTTGATAAGCAATAAAACTAGTTGTACATTAAATCTGGGACATTTGTTTATATTTCTGTTTTCGATTTTACTTAGATTATTTTTTACTTTATTTGCTTTTTTTCTTTATTTACTTCATATGTTTTACTTTTTTTTCTTTATGTTTTACTTTACTTATTGCAATTTTCTATTTGTTGACTTTATTTAAAAGTAGAGAACATATTTGAATTTATTTTATTATTTATATTCAGAGAGTTTATTCTATAGTGCTCTTATTCTATAGTATTTTCTGCGTTGAGGGGAATAAATTTTATTTTAAAAATAGAATGACCGAAAATCAACAGAGTAGCGAAAAGTATTTTTATGAGATATGATCGGGATTATTTTGCGGCACGTGCGGCAAGTTGGCGAATGAAACCTGTAGTGATTTTTTTTTTTTTTTTTTAAGTAACAGAAGAGAAGTGGCTTGAAAAATATTGCGTAGGCCATCGGCACTCTTATAATCGTAAGACTCTTGAATATCTATTTAATTCTTCTTTTTTCATTTGTAATATAACATTAGTTTTAACGTTAATACCACAAACATATCTTTTACCTCCCAAGATGCCATTTCAATCTTCTCCATTTATCTCAATTGGACTTTCTAACTTCTAATAATCGTTTTCATGGTTTTCGATTTCTTCCGATGATCCTTTTTTTCCTTTCGACTTGTACGTAATCGTAATGTAATTTTATTAAGAGTCCTAAATTTTTGTTCGATTTTGTCGATAGTTTGTGAAATTTTAAATTCCTTTATTTTTGGGTGAAAATTATTTTTTACGAGGGAACATTTTTAAACATAGATATTTATTAGTAATTTTATTTTAAGGTATTTATTTATTAATAATAAATAATACTATCACTCGGACGTCTTATAATGATTAAGAATGACTGCAAAGTGAAAGCATTAAAATTTAGTAAAGTTGTCAAACTGTTTTGGAATTATTCACTTTTTTCAATGTACAAGGTACTTTATTTTTCTTTTTCTATTTTTATGAATAATAAAGCGCCGTACGAGGGAGACATAAATTTTTGTGTTTGACATACACCTTTCTTAATTAACCTTTTCTTTCTTAATTTAGAAATTTTCCCATCTTCCAACCATTCTTTAATGATACTGTACTTTTATGCATCGTAAAACAAAAGATGTTAAAACACGCATAGAATCAAAATTGCTATTGTATTGGTCTTTACGTACAAGTATAAAGAAATTGCTGTATATAGGAGCTAAAAATCTCTTTCCAAGGACAACTGTACACTAAACTACACTCTTTATTAAACACAAAAGATGGTTAAAAAAATAAAAACAGACAAAAATATGGTCGATGTACCAAAAATACGATTAGTGCTAAAAGACCGTTGGTTAATTATTGTTGAATCATGCTCGATTAGGATTTCATCATATTGTGTGGGTGATAATTAAAAAAAATCAAAAGTCTGTGCCTAAAACAAGGTATTTTTTTGCTTAATGATTAATAAAGTTCCGGTAAAATGTAAATGAAAGAGTAATTTTCCTGTCATCGATCCACTGGTTTTTTTTTGTTTGTTCGCGCCCCAATCCTTCCCACGCGAGACAAGCATATTGAGAAGCGGAGAGAGAGAGAGAGAGTACTGACACAAAATTGTGCTGGATTATCGCGGGTAAAGAAAAATGCAAACACGATACTTGAATGAACCTACGCACGCAAGTCTTTCCTTTCCCGGTTTTTTGATTTTTGCCACACTTTTTAGCCTCTTTTGTTTTGCGCCTCCTATGTATAAATAAGTATAGACATAAACGGACCTTCACCTACGCTTGTATTTATTTTTTTACAAACTCTACAGGTTCTCGTCATCTTTTTGCCTATTTCGTACCTCTTTTATCAAACTTTGCAAACTCTAAACGAATTGCTTCGTCGTAATTTTTACCATGGTATCATTTTTGATATCTGTTGTATTATCAAGTTATTTTCGAAATCTGCTATATTATCAGGGTTGCCATAGGTCAAGAAAAAGTCAGGGGAAGTAAAATTGGACAAGAAGAACAGGAATTTTCTTTAAAAGTACTAAAAAAATTAAATGTTTAGAATTTATTTAAAAATTCTGAAATTTTGGTCTTTTTTGTTTGTCTCATAATAATATGTCTCATAATGTTATTCCTTATAAATCATTTAAGTATTCTTTTTTTTAATTTTAATTTCAATTCTGTTGAAATTAGTTTCAATTTGAAACTTTCATTCAAATTCTTTTTTTTATGTTTAAAAGTAATTGAATTTTGAAGAAGAATTTTGATATTTTTAAAGTTTCAGAATTTAAAAAAAAATTTGAAAATAATTGAAATTCTGAGGAGAATTTTATTAGTTTTGAAAATAAATGAATTTTAGAGAAGAATTTTATTATTTATAAAGATAATTGAAATTATGACAGGCATTTTATTAAATTTTTTTAAATTATTGAATCTTAGAAAAGAATTTTATTATTTATAAAGATAATTTAAATTTTGATCAGATTTTGAAAAAAAATGTTAAAAATACCTGATTAACTTTTTGCCATACATTTTATTAAATTTTTTTAAATATTATTCCAGATTGTTTGATGTTAAAGTATGTGTTGGCGAGAAATGTGATTTTTTTAATAATTTTGACAATTTAGTGTTACCTTTTTGGCGTTTTTTTCCTAAAATTTCATTCGACTTTTTTCCGACTTTTTCGGAAATTTTATGCGACTTTTCGTGACTTTTGTTGTGAATTTATGCGACTAAAGCGACTTTTTTGAGTCTTAAAGACGATCCGAGCCCTAAAACGGCAAATTTCTAAATAGCCGTCCTTAATATTACTGATATAAAAGTATGTTCGAAATTCTCAAAAATTTCGATAATCATTTCGTAGTAGGTTCCAGACATTCTAACCAATTTCTATTTTAAAAAATATTTCTCTAGTTTAAATCGAGAACAAGTTCTATTATAGACAAAAAGAAAAACTTCTGTACCACAAAAATTTAATTTTGTCTTTTCGACTCTTCCCTGATTATCGGGCAGAATTTTTCCCTCAACTTAAAAGATTCTCTGATTAACTCTAAAAATAATTTCGGTGCGAATCATATGTAAAATTATTCGAAAAAATCAATAACTTTGTTTTTAAATAAATTTGTTCCTTTCCTATGATTGAAATAATAATTATTATTATGAAATATAATAAATAGATTATTCGCTAATTCTTAATAAAGAATAATGATTTAAAGTATAGAGATAAAAATAGACGCGATCGTAAAATAAATGAATGGATGTTAAAAAGACCTTCCTTTAGTTGAAGAAATGATTTTTTAAACGAGTATTCAGTGTTTTTACATTTGTCAATTGAGATTCAGAGAAACGAGCTGTTGAATTCGGAAGAAGTCTCTCCAATTACAAAACAAGTAGACATGTTTTTATAAAGGATCTGACATCATTTTTCGTCTCTATTGTGGATTTTCCATAATATCATTTTACGCAAATTGTGACTAATAACTTGTGTACCAGGGCGTAATGTTAGTTAACCTGACGAGAACGTCATTTCAAAAAATGAGAGCATGAAGTCACTTTCAATTGAATTCTTTTCGTCATCGATGAAACATTTCAAGTTTTTTTTCGAAAAGAAGAAAAAAAATTTTCTCAGAATTTATGCTAATCATAGTGAAGCATCATGAGGCATAACTTACATTTTATGCACGTGAAAGGCCTAATAAATTCTCTCCCACCATCATTATTATTCCTGCAACTTTACGGTTTAAGTACTTTTTTTACGTGTAAGAATGAAGGAAGTTTTTTTCAATAAATTGAAATTCATTATTTCCTTCATGGGGAGAAAATGATTTTGTTTTTGATTTAGTATTTTTAGGGAATTATTTTTGCGAAATTGAGTGAAATTGATTGTTTCCGGGAAGAGGAGGCGATTCGGAGTATTTTGAGAGTTTTATTGAAACAGTTGGCATTTAGTGAGTGTCCAGTCAATGTGCTATGTGGGTGATAGCAGGGCACGACATTTATAGGTTAACGAGCGTCTGCAGTGAAGGGTATGAAATTATTGTTTATACTGCACAAATGGTGTGTCGCCTTAGGCTAAAGCGCCAATCATTACATATGATGACGACGCCGTAACTTAATATTGCATTTAATTCATTCTCCCATTAGCTAATGGTAATAACAATATCATCACGTTGTAATTTGCTATTCCACGTCTCACATAATGTGTAAATCAATAAACCTTACTATCTTATTATAGTTATTAATATATCATTAAACAATCGTCCATTAATGTTATCTTCACGAGAATTGCAAATCATCACCACATTCTGAAAAATACACAAATTATTCTAATTATACATTATATATTAATTTTTTAGAAAATTATTTCCTAATGAAAAGATTTTTTATTTTTAACGAAAGAAAAGTTTTACTAAATCCGAGACTTCCTAATACAACTGGGGTGTTTTTCTAGGCTGATAAAAATTCAACAATGGTTTTTTTTAAACTTTTGCATATTAAAAAGCTTGCCTTTGTTCAGAGAATTAGCTATAACAATCTTCGTATTTCATTTTTTCATTGCCTATCCACACTTTGAAAAGTTCAAAAAATTGTCATTAACAAATAAATTTTGTTTTTTATATTTTTGTATAACAAATTTCGTTTGACTAATATAAATTAGGCAAACTTTTTCCCTTTCTTTCTTAATATTTTTGTAGAAAATTATACAAATTCTATTTGTCATTTGCAAATTTTTTTTTTAAATTCAGAGATACGAGCTGTTGAAATCAGAAGAAGTTTCTTCAATATTACAAACAATTGAATTCGAAAATTTTTAAACTTTTAGAAAATAAAGGAAAATATTTTACTCAAAAAATGTTCTGTTACATTCTTTAACGAACTTTTTTAATTGTAAAATTATTGGAAAACCTCAATAACTTCTTTTTTACATAAATATTTAATTCTTATTTTTTCACAGTAATTAAAATTTTTTAAAACATTCAAATTCAAACATTATTGAAATTTAACAACTTATAAAAATATTTTTTTTTTATATTAAGAATATTGTTACTGCAACTTTCTTAAAAATTATTATTTTTATCATTTCAATCCAATTATTATTTTTTAGAATTTTAATTAAAATTCTTCTCTAAATCAACTTTTATAAAGTATTTTTTGAAAATTTTTTTTTGAGAATTTGCAATTAGAAAGTAACTATGAATTTATAAACAATTCCCATGAAATAATGTAAAAATATAATAAAAGTTTGGAAAAATTTTCTTAAGGGCATCCGGGAAAAATTGTTCCCAAAAAGTGTTTTCCCGCCTGTCGTCTCACTTGTAAGTAGTTAAAGATATCTCGTTCGGATTTATCAGGATAATTAGGGGAATTCGTGCTGATTTTGAATATTCTCGAAATTTGCAAGTAATTTTTGAAATAAATACTGAAAAACGTAATTACAAAAGTTTAATTTTTGGCGAAAGTGTACTGAGAAAAATGGATATTTAGCTTTAATATCTAGATATTAACAGTCAATATCTGTGACAGTCAAATACATAAACATCTTAGATGTTTAAATTTAATATCCACAGATATTGGAAAAGACATGTTCACACATAACCTCAAATTTGTAGATTATACCAGTTAGCATCTGAGATATTAAACCATAACATCCAGATGTTATGAAATACCATCCTTTCTTAATATCCAGTATATTAAGATTTTTAACATCCAATTTTCTCAGTGTGGGGGACAATATGGCGGCGAGCACACAGACAAATGGATCTATGTGTCGGTGGTCAATTCTCAGGTGGCGCCAATTCTCGGTAGTGGCCGCGACTTGAACTACGAAAATGTCTCCAACCTCAAATTACTTCATTTTCAATCGTAAATAAAATAATTTCCTCGCAAAATTATTGCAAAAACGGAGAGGACCGCTTCTCAGTGAGTCTTCTTCTATCACCGAACCAAATATGAACCAGAAATATTTTATCCTCTCAAAATGAGAGCGCGATACCAAACTGTTAAAAACCCCATTTTTCCTATGTTCAAACAATTTTTTTTAAATAATTATTTATCAAAATTTTGCAAAATTCCGAGAGGGCCGCTAGTCCCAGAGCGTTCATCTTTATTGACCAAAAATTTCCGGTAATTATTTAGAATCACGGCTCTTGCGAATTTTAGAGATAAATGATTAATTCTTTTTGGAAAAGCTTTCATTCAGCTAGAAAATGAAAAATTAGGTGGGGGAGGATGAAAAAGTTACTTACAGAACGCCAGGGCTGGGAAACAAATTTTTTTTTGGTTTTTGACGTTTTACTCGGTAAATATTAAAAATTTTGAAAAATGTTCGACATAAAAGTTGTAGATCTTGTTAAGATACACATTTTATGTTATATGCAATTTTTTCATAAATTGAGTATTTTTCGAGAAAAATACAAAAAACGGAAAATAACCATAGAAACGTTTTAATGCAGAAGGGAGTCAAATTAACTTCCTAGATGGTACTAGAAGGTATCCAACTTAGATTATTTCAATACAGCAGTAATTATAATGTACTGAAGGATTGAATGTTTCTTAAAATTGAATTCTTCTAAAGAATTTTACAAACAACATTTTTATTAAATAATTGCATTCTTTTAATGAATTTTAATAAAATTCTTAAGAACCATTAGATTTTTCCTGGAATTTGTATAAAATTTTATTATATTTAAAAAATACAACAGTTAATAATGTATAAAATAATTAAATTATTTTCATTCTATGTATGAAAATAATTAAATTTTTGAGTTCAATTTAATAAATTTTTTTTAAATAATTGAAATCTTTTAGAAAATTTATTAAAGTAGTAGATATTGAAAATAAAATGAGGAAATTTCTAATTAAATTCATTAAAAATTGAAATTTTATAAAATTTCAAATTAAAACCTTTTTAAAAGTTTAATTTTCATTAAATAATTTCTATATAATAATAATTTTATGATTGTTGTTCAAGAATTAGTTATTTAGAATGAAAGTTTTTTTAATAAAAGTTATTTAAAAGGAAATTATTGTCAGAAATAGAAAAAATTGATGGTTTTATTTTAGAATTCGTGGTGATTTCATATAGTTTATGGTGAAAACAAAAGAGACACCAAAATTCATAATTTTATTTAATTAACATAATTGTAAATATTTAATTTTTTCCAGTATTTTGTTTGACTTTTTCTTCAATCAGAATATATGATTATTGTGGTTATAATGGTAATATTCTACTGTCCAATTCATTTTTTATATTTATGGAAAAAATTTGAATTAAAAATTTTTTAATTCTATTTTGTTTACATTTGCTAATTTTATTTTAAAAAGTTGCTAGTTTTATTAAAAGTACTTATAGAATTCATAAAAAAACTTTGAATTTCGGTTTTTTGTTTAAAAAATGTGTGTCCCCTGTTTAGTGTTTTTGTTTTTAAAAAGTCTGTCAGAAACAATAATAAGGAAATTAATAAATATGACACAACCCGGAGAAAGGTACGTAAGTAAACAATTTTGTTCGAAAAATAGACTCGATTAAAGAAGTGATTTGAAAGAGTAAGTGATATTATATAGAAGGGATAAATTGGACGATGAGTGAAGTACACCTGCCGTTTCAAGTATATAGATATATTTATCTTTTAGATCATAGACTTAGATTCTTGGGCTCCTTGAGACCACCCAACGCACCTCCTGTATTATACTTGAGTCACAGCCCTGCGGATTACTGCAATTACTACTCTCGCATATATACCGCACTGATTTATAAGTATACGCGAACGTAAACCGCCTAGAAGCTTAAGAGTCATGCACATGACTTCAAACATAACGCAAATGAATAGTCACAAACCCGAGAAATTAACGGCAAAAAAAGTCTTAAAAAAAAAGTCTTTCGAGACAAAACGTAGTCACGACGCTTATTGTAAACCGTATATTAAGCAACAATATCCCGTTTCTATATCTTTGATAATTTTTAATACGAAACAGGAATTTCAAAATTTTGACGTTTTTTAAAAGCTCACACCTACAATCTTTTTAAAAATATGTGTGCTTACGAAAATTTATGACACAAATGCAAAAATTATGTCAAATAACTCATTTCCTAGGATAAAATTTTTAACACACTCCTAAAATAATCTTTTTTTTCTTTTAATTTGAATAAGTTTTTTATAATTTTTTTCTTGAAACTTATTTTATAGTTTTAAACAACTTCTCGCGCATAGATTTGCAAAAATATGCAACGAGTAAAAAGATAAAAATCCTAACCTCTTCAAAATTTTAATTTTCAAATTTTTTATCATCCCATATGTTTTTGGGTTAAAAATGATGTAAGCAAAAAATATAACCTTATTCGATAATTAAAATGTAAAAAGGTCAAAGTGGGGGGTGGGGCACTCACAGTAATAAACATTGACGCTTTTTTTACAGATGTTAAATTTTTGCAAAAAGAACTATCGAAATGTCATTACATTTCGAGATGAAATGAAATGATTTAATGATGAATGAATGATCTAATGATTGACAATATTGTTCGAGCTTTGATTCAAAAGTTGAATAGCATCTGATTAGAAATAGTAAGATTCGTTAAGGGAAATAGTGCATATACTATTAATGTTAATGTACGACATGCGAATATACAAGATACGTGGAATATTACACACTATAACTGAATAGCAACTAGCATCTGTTTGAAACGAAACCGTCTGCTTGATGTTCTCGTATACAGTCACTCGCCTGTTTTAGCGCAACGGCGTAAAGTAAAAGTGTGAATCAGATATTCACCCACGCTGTCAGTTTACGTTGTTTTGTGCGAAAAAGTACGAAAAAACAATTACCAACATTGCAAGGTCAGTACTTTCGTTTGCAATTTTCAAACATTCATCCATCAGATCAATGAATTATTATTTTTCCAAACCTTTTTTTTGCCATCACTTTGCCAGGCTGTTTGTATTACCCGAAATTCGGAATTTGTAAATATATAACAACTATGTTTTGTTGACAAAAATCAACAAACATTTTTAAGAATAATAATCCAACACACTTGTATTTCAAAAAGGATTGAAGGTCTATTTTTTTCATCACAAAAATGTTACCCGAGAAGAGCTCGAGTGAAAAGTAAACTAGGAATAACGAAACGTGTTTGTTTAAATTGGACTCCGCATTCTTGAATTTTTAATTGTATGGAAATTTTTCCCCCTCTGGAGATCAATAATTTTCTGCTTTTTAAAAAAGCGACGTATTGGAGTAAATTAGAAGGTAAATAAATAAAAACAAAAAGTAAATAAATAAGGTAAACATACTCGCTGAGGAAGCAGTAAAGTAAATTAGGAAGCAAATAAATAAATTACAAAATAAATAAGGATATAAAGAAAACTGGGAGAAATTATTTGTACTGCATTCAAGTTCAAGATCTTCATAACACCCTTTCTGATTAATAGCATCCAGTTAACGGTCTAATTACTAAAATGGTGACATTACAAACTTGCATGAAATACCGCAATGGCAAACCAGTGTTGTCATTATTAGAATTGTGGCACTACGCCAATTTTCCACTAAATACGAATTTGAATCCACCACAAAACTGCTTTTGGTATTAAAATTTAAAAACCTACCTACTTAAAATATAATATTGATAAAAATTTATCGCTATTCAAAAATATGAAACTCCTGCCGCTAGTAAATTCTTTTCTCACCCTATATCACAAACACTAAAATTGCAAATTTCGAATTAATATTCTCTCCTCTCTGACTTTCGGTAAATTTTACTCCAAGTCAAAAAGAAAATTCTGTAGGCACAATATCTGGCTCACTTCCAATCTCAATGTTGCCGAATGATAAATTGCATTCTTCTATAAAAGCAAGAATTAAATTTCCGACAAGAAAAAGATTAATCGAACCAAATGATTCGTTTTCGCTAGTGTGCAAATATACGAAAAAGATGATTTAATTCATACTCTCAAAATCTAAATTAGCAACAATGTTGAATAATTTGAATTAAAGACTGATTTTTGGCTTTTGAATAAAAGTAAAGTTTGCTAAATAAATAGTAATTTCTAATAATTTATTAGTGAAATTAATAATGCAATTTTTACATTACACGTCACATGAAAGTAAGACTTAAATTTTTATTCCGTTAAGCAAAATATGTTGTCTTATAACGTTGACTATTGTTCATAGGAAAATGTGAATGCATATTAATTATCAAAAATAAATTACATTCAATTACTTATTTGTTATTTTGTTTCTAATAGTTTTCGAGTCAAAATTAATTAACATTATTTTCAGGTCATTAACATTCAAAAATTCAACTATACAGAAGAATTCTACACAAAATCATTATTTTTATAAAAATTATTCAAAAACAAATCATGAAGTTTTATCAAAGGTGCTGAAATAATATTCAATTTCAATAATTTATAAAAAAAATTCTGAAACTTCTTTTTCAGCATTGAAAAGATTTTATTTATTTCAAACCCTTCATGTTTTTAACAATAATTAAACTTTGCAGATTTAAAATTGATTTTTTAAATAATTTAATTTTTCAAAAACTATCCAGAAAAAATTATACGACAGATTCTTGTTGCAAATTACATATAAATTTTAAAAATTTCTGATCAAAAATTTTGACTGCTTTGCTAACTTTGCACAAAATTTCATTTTTAAGCCTCCCAATAATAAATTTAATTTTGGAAAAATTATAACTGATTACATAAATTCTATTATTTTCAAAAGTGATAAAATTCTTTGTAGAAATAATTCAATTTTGTTCAAGAATTTTTTAATATAATTCTCATCAAAATTTCCTTTATTTTCAAAAATTTTCCTTAATTTCATATAAAATCTATTATTTACAAAATTTTTTATAAATTTCTTCGCAATAATTTAATTATTTTCATAAATAATTAAATTCTTTTTAGGAATTCAATTATTTTTATAGATAAAACACATTGTAGAGTTTTAATTATTTGTAATACATTTTTTATCAAATTCATCGAAAAATGTTATTGTTCTTAAAAATTTGATTAAAATTCGTCAAAAGAGTTCAATTATTTAAAAATTTGTTGATACAATTCTTTATAATAATTAAATTTTAAAAATCATTCAATTATTTAATAAATTAGGGTCAGTTGGGGTAAATCGGAACAAATTTGCAATGTTTCACCAAAAACATAAGTTTTTTCTTTTAAATCGGAATACTTTCGGTTTTTTTGTGTTTTGAGTTCTTATTTCACTTCCGTTAAACAATTTTATGGAGTAGTAAAAAATATGGTTATTATTGAATCGTAATAATCAACTGTTCCTATTTACCCCTAAATTTTTCAACTTTGCTAAAATTTAGGGGTAAATAGGAACAGTTGATTATTTCTTACGAAATTTGAGAAAAAATAAATTTCAAGTCTGGAAATGTTAAGAGATATAAAGAATTATAGACAAAAAATGGTGTTAGTCATAAAATAATTCAAAAAAAGAAATAATAATGCATTGTATAAGTTTAAAAGTATTCCATACCAAAAATTCTAACACATTATACAATTATGTTTAATTCTGTACTTGTTAAATACTATGTACCGATGCGATTATACGTCCCTAGTAGAAATTTGTCGTGGCATGACTAGATTTATTCAAGTTACTGTACAGTTTTAGTCATGGGAGTTTAATCTAGCTTAACTGGCGAATTACTAGACAGCTACTGCATAACACTGTTAAAGAAAATATAAAGTTGAACTTGATTATTACTGCATAGAAGTCCTGTACAGTTATTTTCATGGCACTATCGAGGCGTTCCGAGATATTATTTTCCAAAGTTTGTCGTGGCGTCAGCGCTACCGCCGGTTTCAGTAACTAAACAGTTGTGTATTGACATTTTTGAAATATTTTCTATAAAATAAATCTTTTGGTTTTAAAGTTTATAGTTTTCATATTTTTAATTTTGTTCTTTTATTTTACTGTTGACAACTTGAAAACTTTTTTAAAATTCGCTTTAATTAATTGAGTTAATTAAAATAACTAATTTTTAAATTCAGAAGACAATTTTTTTTCAAGATTACATAATCTTATTATATGTATAAATATTAATTTAACAAACCTGTTACATACAAAAAGTTAGAATTGGTCCAATAAAGTGAGGTTATGTTTTACATTGATGTATTGACGTTGACATATGTATAGCTCTCCGATCTATATAACAGAACTGTCTATAATTAATGACAGTAGCCAGTAACAATTTATTACTAATTCCTTACGGAAAAAATAGACATAATTCTAGTTATACCCGCGAATTATTTTTTTCAGTGTATACACTGATGTATTTATGGAAAATGTCTATATAACACTGTTCAGTTGCTGGACTGACGGTAGCGCAAACGCCACGACAAACTTTGAAACATAATTTCACGGAACGCCTAGACAGTACCATGAGAAATACAATAAAAATCAATAAGTTCAACTTTAGAGTGTTATGCAGTAGCTGTCCAGTAATTCGCCAGTTGAGCTAGAAAAGATGAAAAAGGGAACTGCTTTACCTGCCGGTAGAGTATGGTTATTATTTTTCCGGAATCGTCCATCGACTAGAACGGCCGTGATGCGTAAGCGTGCGTTTAGGTATTTCGTCCCAGTGTGACCCGAGTTCGCTCCCCGATACCGCTAGATATTTTTCGTTAGAACTGAATTAGTTCTTCATATTAGGGTTTACTTTTAAGTCTGTTGTGTGATAAAATAATAATATTTATTTCAGTGTTGTGCTTAATTCAAGGAAAAAGTGAATGTTGTTTACTGTAAAAAAAAGACATGTGTACAAGAATCAGTAATGTTCATAATTTTTTTTAATTATGTAGTTATTAAAAAATAATTTTACAGATAATTTATTATACGTAACAATAGATACACCAACAGTAAAAATATAGTTTCGTAAAATTTTAATTTATTTAATTTGTTGACAAAATAATTTAACGTTATATTTTCAAATTTGTGCGTGTTCAATACGAAACGTCAATATAAATAAAGTTTTGACATTTCCAAGTGAATTATTTTGTACAGTTTTTCTACAGGACTGATGATCAGAAACTGTAAAATTTGACTGGACAATAACTTGAACAAATTAGCGTGACATCACTTTATAGTTTTTAGCCAGTTTAACTGTAAAGTGCCTCGAAATTTTCCAGTGGAACTGTCCAGTGCCCTTAAAGATACTATGACGAATTTCTACTAGGGACATGAATAATATTTTTAATGCATTTTTTAATGCTGAAAATAGTGTTGTAGTTTGATAAAAATAATTTTTTCATTTATATTATCAGAAATATTATTGAAATGTATGCTGTTCCGATTTACCCCGAATTTCCAGTTTTAAGGGGTAAATAGAAACAGTCTCCTATTTTTACCCGTGCAGAAATTTTGACCGGGGCCAGATCGGGATAAACTGGGCCCCGATCTGGCAACCCGACCTGGTCCCGGCCTGGTTGAAACACTAAAACCGACCGGGGCCATGGCACTTTGCCCGATCTGGACGCCCTATCGGGACCCGGTCTGGGCCATGGGATTTCCCCCTATCTTTTCGGTACCCAGGTATAAATCTAATACTGACTGAATTTATGATATAATTACAGATCGTTATTTGATTATTAAAGCATGAGGTGTAATTTCTTCAATATTAATACTTCTTATTAATATTTTTGAAGTAAATGAAATATTTTGTATCACTAAAAATGTAAATAATTATTAGAATTGCTTTTATCGAAGTAAGTTAAAAAAAATATTTTTCTTATTTTCTTTCATAATTTTAGACAATTTTATTTATTTTAATTAATGACTAATTTATTATTAATATTGTTAATAATTATTTAAACCTATACTTTATGTAACACTATTAAGAATTATACACAAAACACTTAAAACTAAGACGGAAAAATATCGCACGCACGGGGGACCGAACCCAATATCTTGAGGACGCAAGTCGAATACACTAACCGCACAGCCACGCAAGCTTGAAAGCGACTGCCCTTAAACTTCCTTTTGAATTAT
Source organism: Leptopilina myrica (nomen nudum) (assembly GCA_032872475.1). Lineage (NCBI taxonomy): Eukaryota > Metazoa > Arthropoda > Insecta > Hymenoptera > Figitidae > Leptopilina > Leptopilina myrica (nomen nudum). The sequence goes on from CM065467.1 coordinate 15,763,883, forward strand.
GGGACCGTTATAAACAGTGCTATCGTAATAAATCGTCTGTATTATATTTATTTAAAGAAAAATTATTAATTAAATTATTTATTCTCAATTACTTACAATGAAAATATTTTTAAAATAATATTAAAAATTATTTTATTATTAATAATTCATAATAATACTAAAAATAATTAATTAATAATAATTTATTATTATATTTAATTCCTCAAAAAAATTTTTTTTTTACATTTTCTTTTTATTTTAGTTCATTTGAAGAATATTTTTCCTTTATGATTAAATATAACTTTTTAAATTGTTATAAATAATATTATTCAACAAATAGTTAACTTATGATCTTGTCCACCAAAAAATGAAATAATTTACTAAATTATTATAAACAATTATTTTTTTAATTTTCTAATGTGTAATTTTTTATTCACTTTTCTCCTTGGACTTTTAACATTATGTAAATAAAAAAGTAAACGTGAAAAAAAAATTCTGGTGGAAAGGAAAAAAAATTAACTATTTGTAAATTAATATTATTTGTAACAATTTAAATAAGTTATTTTTTAAACAAAAAGGACAGATATTATTTAAATGAACTTAAATTAAACGTGAAAAAAATTTTTGGTGGACAGGTACATAATTTACATAACTATTTGTTATCTAATATTGTTTATAACAATTAAAATAAGTTATTTTTTAACCAAAAAGGACAAATATTCTTTAAATGGACATAAATTAAAAAGAAAATGTGAGAAAAAAAATTTTTAGTAGAAAGAAATCAGTGTTAAATATTTGTTAATTAATATTGTTTATAACAATTTAAATAAGTTATTTTTTAATTAAAAAGGACAAATATTCTTTAAATGGACATAAATTAAAAAGAAAATGTGAAAAAAAAATTTCAGTGGAAAGAAATCAGTGTTAACTATTTGTTAATTAATATTGTTTATAACAATTGATATAAATTTATTTATGGTTTATCAATTGTGTGGTGGTCATATTGAATTAATTTGAACTGATTTATATCATATGCAGCAACGGAATAAGAAGATAAACTTTCTTTTCAAAACTTGTATTCATTTATTAACTTTTATTGAAAATAAAAATGATAAACAATTAAAAACTAAAAAACTGACCTTAAGGGATGTCGTAAGAATTTATTCGCCTTTAATTTAAAATAAAGAACACTCAAACCGGTTAAGAATTGCAGGTTGTAGACAGTTTTGAACAGTAAATTGTAAAAAATCCCATTATGCGCTATTTGTAGATCTTTGAGCAAACCCGGCCTGGTCCTGATCGGGGCCACTAAGTCGGAGCCAGATCAGGAAAGCCCGACCGGGGCCAGGGTGTATAAAAACTCCTCGAAAAGTATAATGATTCTTAAAAATTTTATTAAAATTCGTCAAAAGAATGCAATTATTTAATAAAAATGTTGTTTGTAAAATTCTTTATGAGAATTCAATTTGAAGAAATTTGAATTATTCAATAAATTATTTATTTTTACATTTAAATTATTAAATTCTCTAATAAAAATGTATTCAAAAATAAATTTCAGTTAAACATTTAGATAATAAATATTAAAAGCATTATAGCATGAATTAAATAAATTCATTAAATACTTGTTTTGGAGTATCTAATCATTTTTAGAGTGAATCAGAATATTCTTTAGGGTCAGGGAAGAAGTAGAAATTTTGTTAAGCAATTAAGTTTTTCATATTAAAGGGAGAAAAATATTTTACAGGATTTACATTTGTTAATTATCTAAAATGTTTGTTACAAAAAATGCTCGTTTTTTAGAAATAAAGGAAATAATGAATAATATAATAACATTAATAATTTTTTTAGTTTAACCCCTTGGCTGTCGACGAGATTTCCACTGTTTTGGCCAAAAATGTGTTGTAAATTTTTATTTTTTTGTTTTTATGAAACTTGGTATCTTAAGGTTTTAGGGGTCGCTGATTACGAATCCAAGGTCGGTTTTTTAAAATTCAAAATGGCGGATTAAATATGGCGGACAATTTTTCAAAACTAATCGGATTCGCTTGAAAATGGTTACTCGGGGGTTTTCGGGGTCGCTGATTACAAATCCGCGGTCCGTTTTTCAAAATTCAAAATGGCGGTTCAAAATCACTAAAAATAGTCGGATTGGCTAGAAATAATATAATTTAAATTTAATTAAAATTGATACTTAATTTATTGGGTATCAGCTTAATTTTCAATTTCGATAATGTAAATTGAGATTTTTTATCAGAAAGGCTAAAAACTGATGAGCAGTGAGTTCCAAGTAAATCCATACAATTTCGCTCCATGATTCTATCACATTGAAGTCGCCATTTTGAATTTTGAAAAACGATCCTCGGATTCGTAATCAGTAACCCCGAAAACAACCTGAGTAAAGATTTTCATGCAAATTGGATCAATTTTTCAAAATAATGTTTGCCATATTAGATCCGCCATTTTGAATTTTGAAAAACTAACGCCAGATTCGTGTTCAACTACCCCCAAAACCCCCGCGTAACCATTTTCAAGCGAATCCGATCAGTTTTAAAAAATTGTCCGCCATATTGAATCCGACATTTTGAATTTTGAAAAACCGACCTCGAATTCGTAATCAGCAAACCCGAAAACCCCCCAAGTAGAAATTTTCAGACAAATCGGATCAATTTTTGAGAATGATGTCGGCCATATTGGATTCGCCATTTTGAATTTTGAAAAACTAACGCCGGATTCGTGTTCAGCGACCCCAAAAACCCCCGAGTAACCAGTTTCAGCGATTTTTAAGAAGTTTTAAACCACCTTTTTTAAGTTGCGCATATATGCGTCCGCGACAGTCAAGGGGTTAATAAAAATATTTTGGAATTATTTGAGAAATAAAAATAATATTAGTTTAGAAATAAATATTTTCAAGAAACATTAGGTCTTTAAAAAATTAAGCTCTTTTTGAAAAAGGAAACTATAACTCTGCCCAAACATGAGTCTAATCTGAAATTTCTTTGGTCCTTGCTAAAGGCCCGTTTCAAATGAGGAAAAGTAGGGAAAAAGGGGGCAGAAGTTATATGCCCATAGAATGTTAAATTTTGCTTGAAAGTAAAATATTCATTATAGCAGGGAATCGTAATTTTATTCCGCATCTTAGTTATAGGTTCGTTGCTTATTTGCTATTTAAGAACAATTATATATGTAGCCGATCAGGGCGTGGTTAAACGCAGTCGCGATTAAAAGTGTAACTTAATCGAGGGAACGTGAAAAAACTGTCCATTTAAAAAATATTAAAGGAAATGTGTTGTGTACCACTATACAGGTAAATTACAGTATTCCCTTGCTAATTTGAAATGGACATGAGCCAAAGCATCGCGAATCGTTTTAAAACGTATATCAGAAAGGCCTCAAGTATTTTCTTGATAATAATTCACCGCACGTCGAAAACAGCTTTGAATCAAAATTTTCTTTTTTTTAAATAAAAAACTAAAAACTGACATTCAAAATAGTAAAATAAATTTAAACCGTTTAAGCCAAAAATCTGTTAATACTACTACAAATTATAACTTATTTTACTAATAAGAATGTTCTATATTTTTAATAATTGAATTCCTGTGGAATTTTATTTTTCTTTTCTGGAAAGAATTTTAATATTTATTATTTAAGACAGTTGAATTTTTTCAAAGAATTGAGTTAAAATTTTTTGAACTGTAACCAATTTGAACAGAATTGGAATAAAAAATTTTCAAAATAATTCTTTATTACATGATTTATATAAGTAATAACTTTCAAGTTCAGTTCTTCAATAGAATTATTATTTAACATAAATTATTGTCAGAAATAGAAGCAATTTGAGGTTTTTTGTCAGAAGTTTCATTTAAATATCTCTGACATTTTCCTGATTTTTGCTGACCAATTCTACTTTTCCTGACTTTTCCCTAAAATCCCTGATTTTTCTAGTTGAGTTTCGAATGATCGAGAAGTATTTTAGATATAGTTTTTAAAAATGGGAAAAAGATTCAGAATTCTCTTTGCATCGCAATTTAAAAATAAAAATAGCTTTTGTACCAGAAACTCAAACATATTTCCATATGAAAAAAATAACGGAATTGTCATTTAGGTTCGTGTTAGAAATGTGAAGAAAAAAGCATTTCAAAGCGCGGATAACAATAACCCATTGGAAAAAGAACAGTTATTGAAACGATATGGAGATGAAGTAAAGATATGATTGAAAGGTGAGGCAAAAATTTCTTTACCATGCTTTTTAAAAGCATAATAATTCTTTTGCAGGAGCCTTCGAATTTATATCGCTATATTACATCACTGAGCGCGTGTGTATTACTTTTCACGACGTACGTAATCGTGTTTATTGTATATATATGTTACTTTGTTACAACTATTTTACAAGCTTACTAAATGCACCTGCTTTATCATCTCTCTCTCTCTCTCTCTCTCTCTCTCTCTCTTTCCCTTTTCTCACTGTCGTTAAACCGGAATATATACGCCTGACAAAATGACGTGTACAAAAATTATCTTTCGAACACACTATATAAAGACACATCAAATCCCCGTTTTTCTTTTCGTTTTTATCGTTTTTATAATCGCCTATAACAGGATATGAGTTGCACGTCTTGTAAATCATAATCCTTATAAATGATTCACACGATTGCGTTATATAAGTTTTTTCCTTTTAATGGATTTTCTAATTGTAAAGAAATGTCTATTACGGAAAAAGGGGTTATAGTAAAATTTACTATACATTTATGGTAAAATGATGTTCACTACGAAAACAGTAAAAATTGACACAAATTTTTTCATGGAACTGTAAAAATCACTTTACTTTTATTTTTTACATTAGATCGATGAATTTTTCGAGGAATTAGAGAATCTATAATCTAGAATTGGAAAATAATTGTCAATTATTGTCATATCGGATCAGTGATCAGCGTAAATAGAGAAGGTCGTCGTTCTGTCAGCATCAGGCTCACTGACCTTCGTTACTTACAAAAGAATTGCTCAATTCGCTCTTATATGATTAGTGCGATGCTATTAGTAATTAATTGAACGTGACCAGTGTTGTACAGTTGTTATTATTTGTGAATGAATGCGCTTCATCGATTCTTTATGCACTCTGCAAAAATAATTTACCGAGTATTTTAAAAATTATTTCCAGAATCATCAACACGTGGAACATTAGTTTGTTTCCCTTTTAATTTTTCTTTGGAAAAGAATAAAAATGTTTACATTTGGAATTCAAATTATAAAGTCTCGATCACATTTATGTTTGATAATCGGGGAAAAAGGAAATTAAATTTTTGTGGCAACTCTGGGTTTTATTGAAGAATAAGTAAAATAATAATTGTCGATGCACACAGGGCGAAAAGGGGGAAATTTTATCGAATATGTAAAAATAATGATTCAATTTGAATCTATTGTTAGGCGAGTATAATATTACACCCCGTGGAAGTTTAGTCAGATTTATTTTCAAAACCCCACTGGTGTTCCCAGGGCGATTAATATGAAATACTTATAAACGTGACTTCATACGCGATTGCATATAGACTCTAACCGCCTAGCAAATAGATTTCCACTTCTACAATATAAGGAAGAGTTCAAATCTGCATATTATTTTTCCATTGTGCAATAAATCGATAATACACCTTCCAAAGATTGTAACATATATTATTTAACGAATAAAATATCTGACAGTAGTTTTAAACACAACTGACAGTCCAATATTTTCCATTTATTATTCAACATGACCTTTAGGGGCAACGAAAGAGAATTTTTGGAAAGATGTTTCATTCGTTGCAATGATTCAGAAAAAAAAGAAAAACTTCTGCACACAATTCCTTTTGACATGATTTCACGACAAAAAACACACACTAAACATGAATAATAAAACACACGAAAGGCTATGCATTTGTTATTCATAAAGGTTCCTTGTTAATTCTTATTCCTTTTCTGACATTCAAAGCTCATGTGCAGAAGGAGAAAAAAAATTTGAAAAACAATGCAGATTTAGGTTCGATAAGAAAAGACTTTAAAGTGGGACACATATTTGCGTTTCGTTAGGAATGTGCAAACGTGTTCATAAGCTTATAAGTTTGCGCGTACAACAACATACATGTGTGTACACGCTTTCACAATATGTCTAATTGACGTTAGAGCTGAATGGATATATATTCCGAGAAAAAAAAGGGTGAGAACGCGCCATATTTAGACAAACGTTATAACTCAAAAATTAAAAAATACATCGCGAATCAGCAATGAATGGCGAATGTATAATAGCGATGTTTGCCCGTTGTGGTCAGAAAAAAAATTTTAAACGAGAATAAATTGCGTATGCCAGTATGTGGACAGAGAACCAGGAATCACATCTCGAGAGGAAAGTTTCGCCAATATTTTATCAGTTTTACAAACACAAATATTTCACGACTATTCGCAATGAGCGTACGGGGGATTCGAATATGGAAAATTTATATATTAACTGACATATATAACGGTAGCGGGAATACATTATAAATATAATTTCCACTGTATACCTTCAATTCAATTTCGAAACATAATTATTGCATTTTCATTCAATTTTCCTTGCAATTTTGAATTGTCAATTTTCTAGTTTTTCATCCTAGAAAAAGCATATTTACACTCCAACACCGGTTTAGCGAACTTTTTGGGTTGTGATTCACGATTTTCTTTGTCCTGCCTCGTTAAAGGTTTTGTTAGGGAATTGTTCGCTTTAACAGAACGTCGGTGAAGTTCGCAACGTTTATAATCAACGATTGAAAGAAAAACATTATTTTCCTACAAAAAAATAAACATTTTTCTTCATAAATATTTTTATTGTAAATCATTATTCCAAAAATTTATAAAAATTTCCATAGAAACATATTTTTCTTCTAAAATCGTTGACTACAAACGTTGTGAACTTCGCCAACGTTTAACGGACGGATCCCCCAGACAGTCCGCTAAGGCGGCGTTGGACTGTACTATTTTATTGGACTTTATTCGACAAATTGAATTTATGAAATCTGTCCTTAAACTCAAACAAATTCAAATGGATTTGCCACATGTCAGGGAAATCAGAGAATTCAGGAAAATTCAGGGAAAAATCAAAAAATTCTTTTGAAAGTACTTTTAAAAAAATTACTTTTTTAGAACTCAAGAAAATTCTGGTCTCTTATTTGTATGCTTCATGTAAACTATAAAATTCTTTTAATAAATTCGATATTATTTAAAAAAAATAACATTACGATATTTAAAAAAAATAATTTTTAGAATTTCGTCAAAATTTTCAAAATAATTAAATTCCAAGTAAAAGTTCAATTATTTAAAAAATTTTAAAAAGATTCATAAAAAATTCTTTGGAATTCTTCAAAAAAATTATTTTTAAGAATTTTAATACTTTTAATTCAAGAATTATATTAAAATTTACAAAATATGTGAATTGTTGCGAAGAATTTTAGTGAAATTTTTAAAAATAATGAATTTAGAGAAAAATTTTAGTTAAAAACTGTATAGAAAAAATAATTGCATTTTGAAAAAAGTTATAAATAATGTCAATTCCTTCCTTCCTCATTTTGATGGGTATCAAATTGAGTCAGATTCTTACTCAATTTGAGATCGAGTTTTTTTGGGAAGAAAAACAATTATTTTCAAGGAATTTCTATAAAAATGTTTTGCAAAATTCAATTTTTTTATTAAAAGCATAAATTAATTACAAGAATTTAATTATTTTTTAAAGTAATACGTAGAAATCTTTGCAAAAATTCAATTATTTTCCAAATTTTTTCTTAATTTCTAGTTAAGATTTAAATTATATATTATCTTCCTAAAGAGCAAAATTCCTCGTCAAAATTTCATTATTTTCATCAGTAAAAAAAATTTATTACAAAAATTCAATTATTTTTTAAAAAATTTTCTTAATTTATTGATTTTTAATATTTTAAATATTTTCATAAATTTTAAAACTCATTGGAAAATATCAATTATTTTTCAAACAATTGAATTTCTTGAAAAATGTTAAATGTTCTTAAAAATTTTATTAAAATTCGTCGAAGGGATTCAATTATTTAGAAATTTTTTTAATAAAATTTTTTTATAAGAAATTATTTTAAAATATATTCAATTTTTTTCTATTGAAATAATTGAATTTTGGAAAGGTTTTAATAAATAAATAATAAATAAAAGTTTTTGGTATTAATCCTCTGTCTACGCTGTGAAAATTTTGATTCAAAATCAGGGAAAAACAAAATAAAATTTGTGTGGCAACGTTGTCAGTATATATTACACTGAAAAAAAAATTATTTGATTTAAATAACCGATTATTTGACTATTATCAAATAAATATTTACTTAAATCAAATAATTTTTATTTAAATCAGTTAAATAATATTTGCTTCAAATACTGAAATATTTGATTCAAATAAACGTTTTAAGGCCTACTATTTTTTAGTAGAATTTAAAAGTAAACTGAAAAACGAATAAAATAGTAAATTTAATGAAAGTCCATTAAAATCAACGACTTTTTTTGTACTTTAAATGGTCTTTTTTTCATAAGCCTTATTTATTGAGAGAGTTGACGATGAAATCTTCTAATTATATAAAAGAATAATGCCGACAATTATTAAAATATTTGTATAAACTAAAGTATAATTAATCATACGTACCTAATAAACAGAAGGAGATGAAATACGAAGAGAAGAAACTTAAGTATGATATATCAAAAGAGAGCAGCACACGCAATTGCATTTTAAAATAACGATTTTTGCGTGCGCAAAATATAGAAATAATTATGTTTTGAGAGTGGCATATAGTTTAAAAGGATGACCCTTATCTTCGACTGGACCTTGGTATTTAATATTTAAGGCGACACACACATATGTGCTGTGAGGAATCACAGGCCGTTAAGTTTGCATTTTTACAACCATTCTTAATTACAAGAGACGCAGGGTGTGTGTTGAACGCGTGTTCCTATCTTTAAAAATTATTTATGTGATTGCTTAATGAACCTGCCAATGTGGAACAGGAAATATTTCGAGTCCGCTACTATTTTGTTTAGTACTTTTTTCAATCCACTTTTTGGAATTATTCATTATAACGTAATGTAAATAATAAATTACTACAAAAAATATCTTTTACAAAAACTTTTCTTATTTTGTTTTCTCTGTGTAATTAATATCTTAATTAGCAAAAATTCGTGCGCTAAAGGTCAGGTAAGAAGTTAGACAACTTCTTACATACTTTTTAAAAAATAAAATTAGCAAATTTAAAAAAATTAAATTAAATTTTTAATTAAAATTTTTTTTCATAAATATAAAATATTAATTGGAATGTAGATTATTACTATTATAACCATAAAAATCACATATTCTGAGACAGAGGATTCAAGAAAAAGTCAGGCAAATAATTACTGGATAAAATTAAATATTTATAACTCACAAGAAAATTATGAATTTTTGTGTCTCTTTTGTTTCCATTATAAACTATGAAATCACCACGAATTCTAAAACAACCATCAATTTGTTCTATTTCTGACAATAATTTCTTTTTAAATAAATTTTATTTAAAAAACTTTCATTCTAAATAACTAATTCTTGAACAACAATCATAAAATTATTATATAGAAATTATTTAATGAAAATTTTACTTAAATATTTCAAAATTAACTCAATTTTAAAAAAATTCAAAAGGTTTTAATTTGAAATTATATATAAAGCTTCAATTTTTATTTAAGATAATTAGAAATTTTAAAAAACTTAGATTATTGCAAGTATGTTAATAATTCAACTTCTTCTTGAATTTTGTTAAATTTGTCAATGTATATTTAATTAATTATTAAAAATAATGACTTTATAGAACTTTTTTTCTAAAATTAAAAATTTTAGATAAAAACATTTAAAAAATTGAATTTGGGAGAATTTACAAATGATTGCAGAAATTCAATTATTTTCAGTCGTAATAAAATTCTGCTTTCAAAAGTTCAATTATGCTCAAAATTTGAAGAAAAATTCCCGTCAAAACCACAACTATCTTTATAAACAACAAAATTGGAATTTCTTCTCCAAAATTTAATTAATTTAAAAAAATTGGCTCATTTCATTATCAAAATCTACTATTTTAATAAGGTTTCTAATAAAATTCAATTATTTTTAAAAAATTAACAAAATTGAACTCAAACATTTAAATATTTTTATAAATAATTAAAAAATTGCAGACGAATTCAATAACAAATTTTTTATAAATTATATCGCTATAATTTTCATGTTATAAAGTTCATCGCAGAATTCTAATTATTTTTAGTACAGTTTTAATGGAATTCTTGAAAAATTGTAATTATTCTTAAAAATTTGATTAAAATTCGTCAAAACAATTCAATAATTAAATTGATACAATTCTTTACAAGAATTAAGTTTTACAAATCATTCAATTATTTTATAAATTATTAACTGTTGTATTTTTTAAATATAATACAATTTTATACACATTCCAGGAAAAATCTAACGATTCTTAAATTTTTTATTAAAATTCATCAAAAGAATACAATTGAGGGGTTGGATACTATAATGTGTAACGCGCCATGTTAAAATGATGAAAATAATTGTGTAAAAATAATTTTTAAGAAAGTTACAGTAACAACATTCTTATATTCTTAAATAAAATAAAAATAGCTTTATATAAGTTGTTTAATTTCAAAAATGTTTGAATTTAAATGTTTTAAAAAATCTTAATTTCTGTGGAAAAGTAATAATTAAATATTTATTTAAAAAAGAAGTTATTTATATTTTCGAATAGTTTTACGATTAAAGAAATTCGTAAAAAAAGGAACAGAACATGTTCTTCAAATTATTTACTTATTAAAATTGAGAATTTTCTACAAAAATATTAAGAAAATATTAATAAAATATTAAGAAAGAAGAATATGTAATGTTTTTTCACCAAAGAAAAGAATAAATTCTTCAAAGTGTGGACAGACAGAATAAAAAAATGGAATATGAAGATTATTATAGTTAATTACACAGAGAAAATAAAATCACAACTTAACTTGAAATAAGGAAAAAATCAATTATTTTTTAAATTGATGATACTTTGAAAATTTGTTTTGTATTATAATCATATACGAGTGCGTGTGTGTACACTTGGTGATTTATTAGAAAGATTCTTTAGTAATGTTCTAGGTTGATGTTGTTTAATATTCAGTTCCATTTGTCATCTATTGATAGATTATTTATTTTCTCTTTGTAATCCATTTCTCACAGCAGGCTTCTATTTATTGAAATTGTTTTCAGTTGAGACATTTTTATTATTCCTTCGTATGTGGGATTGAGATTAAAACTATATACTTTTTTTTAAAATTAAATTTATAAATTAAATCGATTTGAAAAAAAATTAAGAACTTTTAATATTTAGTTTTTATGAATTCTACTTTTTGATTTTTCAATTTTAAAATGAAGTTTTGCATTGTTAAATTCAATGAAACGATTTTGATTTGTTTTGACGTTAGTGATGTAGAAAAAACGATCAGCTCATGAATTCCTGTCGATCTGTCATTGATAAAAATATATATTCATTCTAGCTGGCCATCTGCTAAATGTACATTGAAAGAATAACGATTTTTGTGTATTTGTCATTTTTAACCGTGGATTCTAAATATTTGCTGCTTTCATATTTTTTTCAGTGACGCTATTTTCAACTTCTTTTATTGTTTTAAAACTATATTTTCAACTTCCTTAATTGTTTTCAAATTATATTTTCCACTTCCTTAGATTTCAAATTATTTTTTCAATTACGTTTGGAAAAAATAATTATAGAATAAAGAAAACACTTCATTTTAAATGAAAAATGTAAATAGTATAATAATAATAATTTATAGTTTATACTTTAATTGGCAAAATTTAACATTTCTTTATTTATCTTCCTTTCAGGTGGAATCTGTTAATCTCGCATTGAATATTCTTGATGGCTGGAAAATCAGAGGAAAGACTTTATCAGTCCAAAGAGCAAAATTCCAATTGAAAGGCGAATACGATCCTTCAAAGAAGCCCAAAAAGAAGAAAAAGGACAAAGAGCGACAGAAGAAATTCCAAGAAAAGTGAGTAGAGATTTTACCTCTTTCAACTATTTTACAGTTATAGGACAATTCTGACAGTTTAATTTTTAGTGATCTCTGCATTTTTAGTGATATTCAATTTTAATATTTATTGCTAAATTTAAATATCTCTTTATAATAAAAAAACATCCTCAAATAAACTTAGTCCCGATTGATCCAATTCTAAACCTCAGTTTTTGTTATTTCAAAGAATGGCAAAATAAAATCCTAGGGAAAAATTTAATTAAACTTGTTTGAGTCTTTTTTTGAAATGTTCTTTTTTTGAGGATATCACTTGTTATTATTTACACTTAGAAAATTAATAGACCTGCTTTGAAATTAGATGAGACGTTGATTGAGACACGCTTTAATGCGGAAACGATTAACGTCTAGCACCCCGCAATTTGCCTTGTGACCATGTAATTCACTTGAAAGCAATTTTTAAAAGCATAATATGCTGAAAAATTTACATATTGCCGATATTAAAGATGACACTTGTGTGTAAATATTTCAGTGAACAAGTATATAAAATACGCGTCGCAATAAATGAGTAAAGTGTCATTTATATGAACAGGTGACAGCCTCTCAAATACGTCACTCTGAAAAGACATCTACATGGAAAGTACACGTTTTTTTAATTGCCAACACTTCACTAAATTTCCATTTTACGAGAAGTGTTCCATTCTTTTTTTTCTCTCTCTCTCTCTCAACCTTGTTCTATTGGTTCACAATATACTACTAATCCTACTATTTTTTGTTATTTACTACCTTTTTTTTAGTTTAGCACAGAAAAAGCGAAGACCGAAACCGTTTACATCTTGAAAGTAAAATTATTCCAAGAAGACCACTTTTATGTTTAAAACTCTCACAATCAGTTAAGTCATAGGTTCAGGAAACCTTTCACATTGAAAGAGAACAAGTGGTAACAAAAGATTTTAGGGGATTTTATTAATTTAAGGAAATAAAAAAGAGGAGAAAAATGAGCTAATTAGAAAGAAAGGAATAAAATTAGTGACACATGTTGATAAAAGGTTTCCAAGGGACAAGAGTCTGATGAATGAATGAAATGTTCCAATCGGGAAAATCTTTGAAATTCAGGAAGATGACCGTTCTGTTTCTGCTCGTGCATACGAGAGAGTATCAAGATCAACGCAACGATTCAGCAGTGCAGCAGTGAAAGAAATTGCATTCAGACAGATGTGCGTTCACTGAATAAGATGCTGAGTAATATACAGACTACTTTTACCAGAACTGCAAACGCCAAGCAGTCTGTGCTTGAAATACGCAAAAACAAGTTTAAACGCACTCCGGCAATTCATCCAATCAATCTCATGAATATTATATTATTATTATTATTATTGTATTATTGTATTATTAACCCGAAAATATTTACTCGTTTATTTTTTAATAATGCACTTATGTATCTGATTCAAGTATATATTGCTCAAGGGGCTTGAGAGAGAAGAAATGAATTGTTCGATTATGACAATTATTATTCTTCACAACAGACCACCCAAATTTTTAAAAGAGGATTATCATTATCATTATCATTATCATTGACATTACTTTAAACAGGGTTACCACAAGTCAGGGAAATTAAAATTGGTCACGAATTTTAATACAAACTCTTCTATTTTTTTCTATTTCTGACGCAATAATTTCTTTTTAAATAACTTAATTCTTCGAGAACTATCATAAATTTATTACTTAGAAATTATGTAATAAATATTTTACTTAAAAATTTGAGAATTAATTGGATTTCAAAAGAGTTGCGTTTATAATCTTCATAAATAGATGAACTTCAAAGGTTTCATTTTGAAATTTTAGAAAACATCAATTTTTAATGAATTTAAATAGAAATTTTAAGAACAACTGATTAAAGAAATTCAATTATTTTCAAAAGTGATGAACTTCTTAACGTAAATTCAATTGTGTTAAAATTTTTTTTAAATACTCGTCAAAATTTCAATTATTTTAGTAAATAATGAAATTCTTTGCAAAAATTCAATTATTTACAAAAAATTTAATAAAATTCTTGACAAAATTTCTATTATTTTCAAAAATTTCACAATAATACAATTATTTATCAATTATTTTATAAATTTCTTCTCACCAATTAAATTATTTTTAATTTTTTAATAAAGTTTCTTCAAAGAATTCAAATATATCCAGAGAATTGAAAAAAAAGTTTTGAGAAGTTCTATTTTTTCTATTATTTAAAAAAGTTTTCACAAAATTCTTTACAAGATTTAGTTAATAAAATAGCATTTTTAATAAAATTTTCTTATATAAATCAATTATTTTCAATACAATTCTTCTTAAGAATTCAATTATTTAAAAAAATTGTAATAAAATTCTTTGCTAGAAGTCAATTATTCTCATAAATATTAAATTTTTTCCTGAGAATGCAATTATTTTGCAAAATTTTGATAAAATCCTTTATAAATATGTAAAAATTATAATAAACTTGGTTATAGAATACAATTATTTTCGTAAAATATAATTTTATTCTTAGGAATAGAATTATTGTCAAAAATGTTTGTAAAAATCCTCGAAACAATTCAATTATTTTTGTAAAAAATAAAATTCTTCGAAGCAATTCAATTATTTAAGAAATTAAAAAAAAATTCTTTCGAATAATTCAATTCTTTTTAAAAATAAACATTTTCACAGAAATTATACTATTTCAAAAACATTTTTTTAAATCTTTGTCAGATTTAAATTATTTTTAATTTTTTCATAAAATTTCTCTCAATGTGATTTAAACATTTACAAAAAAAATTTAAAGTTTTTTGAAAAATTCAATTATTAAAAAAAAATTTGAATAAAATTCTTCACAAGAAATTAATTATTTTTATAAATAATATTTTTCTCCGCAATTCAATTATTGTCACAAATAAAATTCTTCACAGGAATTCAATTCTTTAAAAAAATTTTAATAACATTCGTTGAAAGTATTTAATTAATTTCATAAATAACAAAAACTCATCGCAGAATTTTAATTATTTTTTATATAATTTTAAATAAAATTATAGAAAATTGGATTTATTTTTTTAATTTGTTTAAGAATTCGCCGAAAGAATTCAATTATTTTTTAAAATTTTGATAAAATTCTTCTTAAAAATTCAATTATTCAATACACTAATTTTCTTGTATTTGAATAATTGAATTCTTAAACAGTTTTCTAATATAAATTGATTAAAAAATGAATTTCACTTAAAATTGTAATTTATAATTGAATATTAAAAGCATTATAGCGTGCATTTTTAGAAGTAATTGAATTTTGAAATGGGTTCAATTTAAAATCTTTGAAAATTTGAATTTATAGTTTGCAATATTTATTTTATTTATTTATTATTTATTTATTATTTATTTTCTTCAGTATGAAGAAAAATGTGAAAGTTTCACCTGGAAATAAAGAAAAAGTCAGGAAAAAGCAAAATTAATGTTTTTAGACAACCCTGTTAATATAATTAATATAATTAAAGTAATTTTGCAATTATATCAAGTGGATATTTAGAAATAACAAAATCAAATTTTTGGGGCAATTTTGAAGAATAAAGAAATGAAAAAATAGATAGCACATTAAATGTACCATTCACTTCCGGTTAGATAAAAGAGAGTTTAAAACTCTAAATGACCGGTTTTTGCCAAACGTACATCGAACTTGATTCCCGGCCCTTCGGCAGCTTAACGAGCCTTTCAGAGAAGAAAGAGATTCGAAAAAGAATCATTCCGCCCAAAGGACTAATGAATATGTAAGAGAACCCATTTTCTTAACGGATAGAGTTAAATTAAAGTCTCCCAATAAGAAAAAGATCACTTAACATTAGAAATTAAACTTTCATTATAACAATATCAAAATATAAACTTTTATCCAAGTACTATATTTATTTTATTCATGAAAATCAAACATTATGACCGTAAAGTTAAAATTGAACATTATTCTTGGAAAGTGAAATCGTGGAAAGAGAGAAAGATTGTTTTACATTAATTTTCAAGTCGCAAAATTCGCACAAGTGACACGTTTATATATATATACACACACTTGTGCAAAATGAAAAGTAAATATTCCTCGCGAGAAGTCACTGATACCGTTACGAAAAGAAATAATAAAACGATCGTTGAATCAAAGTATGAGAAAACCATTGGAAATTGCTTGAGGCGAGAATAGCTATGGATAATTTGTCGAGGGATCGTTATTGATTATAGGTTATATACACAGAGTGCTGGGAGATCGCTCTCTATAACATCAGAGGAAAAATTTTTTTTTCTCTCTCTCTCTCCCTTTCTTCCTATGTTAATATGTACTTGTTTCATCAAAAAAGATATATGTAATCAAACTCTCACTGCAGTTAACTAAAATATCAATTTCAATCAATGTGGATTTAATTTCTTTCGTCGCATTAATAGAATTCAATGAGGTGCGGAAAGGAAATTATTATTTTAGGTCTTTAGTCAATAATACACAGTCGATAATAATTAATATATAGTCAATAATAGTCTTTAGTCAATGGTTTCAATTTTTCCATTTCCGACAATAATTTCTTTTTAATAACTTTTCTTGAAGAAATATAATGAAAATTATTACTTAGAACTAATACTTTAAATAGTAAATAATAATAACAAGCTTCCTTTAAGAGTCAGGAATATACTTAAATATTTCAAAATTAATTGAATTTTAAAAGAATCTTATTATTTGTATCCTAAGGACAAAACTACTGACTTGATATTAAAACAGCAATTTTATCATAATTGGAGTTTAACATTTCTGAACCATGATCATTATTATTCATAAATTATTAATTTTATTAATTTTATGCAAGAAAAGTATAGTTGAGAGATAAGTTGTTTGAATTAAAATAATTCAAGTTCTGGATAATATACTTCTCTGTCGTTAGTAATTTATTTCTAACAATATTGAAACTGTTTTTTCTCTTTTCTTATCAGATTATTTGATTGGCGACCAGATCAACTTCCTGGACAACCACAAAAGTGTGAACGAGTTGTGATTATCAAGAATCTCTTCAAGCCTGAAGATTTCGATCATGAAGTGTCTCTTCTCTTGGAATATCAACAGGACATTCGATCGGAGTGTCAGAAATGTGGGAATGTCACCAAAGTTGTTGTTTATGACGTGAGTAATCTTGATCATTATTTTACAACTATTTGGCTCCTACTATTTTTTAAATAAGTTACTAATAACATAGTTTCGGTTAAAAAATCAATTGGCTATTTTAAAATAGCAAATTAAAGTGAATTAACAATTTAAGTCCAATTACATTAATTGTCAAACTCTCTACACTCATTGTTTTGATTATAAGTAATAAATTATCGAATTACGAATATTGACGAATAGATTGAGACAACAGTTCTTTGTTCTTGGAATTTTTCCTGTCCTCTTGTGGTGGCCTTGACGTTCTCAAGTGAAAAAATAAAATCAGAATTTTCACCCTCAAGAAATTTTCTTTAATTAAACTAGCGTCGTTGTCCTCGCTCGCTAACGCTCGCTCGGAAGACATTTTACTTGTTTATTTCCACTTGTATAAATTTATTAAATAGCGTCTCCATTGATTTTATATATATTAAAAAAATTTTAATTTATATATATATATATATGTGTGTGTGTTATGTATTTATGTGTAAATATATACATGTGTATGTAAATAATAATTTATTTTTTTTAATTATTTATGTTTGATTTGAAATATTTGTTATTCGACATTTATTTTAAGAGATTAAGAGATTATATATTGAAATCAAACATAAATTGTGATTGATTTTAAATTATATGTAGTTAACTTTTAAGTTTGATTCAAACATAAAATTTTTAAACATAATTTTTGTTTAAACCGTAACACAAAATATGTTTGAATTAAATATAATTATTCAAACAAATAATACTTTTGAATCAATGCAGTAGATATTTTCTATATATTGAGATTAAACTTACAAATTAATTTCATTTAAACAAAATCGTCTAACATTATTTTTGTGTTTCATTTAAGTATAATGTTTTCTCAGTGTTCCAATTTAAGAACCAGTCGGATGTTAAAATTAAATGTTAAATTAAAATTTTGTTAATAAAATTAATAAATGTTATTAAAAGTCGAGTAATATTTAAAATGTCTCGAGCAATTAATATTTTGAGCGAAGCAACTTTTATTATATATCAGAGCAACTATTACTACTTTGTATAGATTTTTAGTTTTTACTAAAAAAAATATTTTTTTATAAAAGTTATGTCAAATTGAATTTTTTGCAAGTTTTTAAACAAAATTTTATTTTTCCTAAATGAATGAATCGATTTAAATGAATCAAGTGGGGATATAATAAAGGAGATAAAATAATTATACTTTTTTTTAGAATTACAGACTTCTTAAAAAATTTATTTTTGAATAATTATGTATTTAATTTTATGAAAAAATAATTTTTTTAATGTTCTGCCTCTTTAAAATTTTTTTTTAAATTTCAACATAAAATTAAAACTATAAGAAATCAAAATTCGTTGAAAAGATTTATGAGCAACAATTTTTAAAAAGTTACAATCAAAATTATATTGCTACAAACATGAAAGTTTGATGTTTTTCTGAATTAAAACATTGTTTGCATCTATGAAATAAACAAAATACTGTCGAGTTAACATTTATATAACCATAATATTGATTAAAAACTAAGTATAGTCATGTTGCACTATACAATTTGATTTCTTATAGTTTTAATTATGTTAATATTTTTATGAAATTTTTAAAAGACGCAGAAAATTAAAAAAAAATTTGTTTATAACAAATTTGTTAAATAATTATTCAAAAATAAACTCTTTAAAAAGTCTCTAATTCTAAATGAAAGTATATCTTATCCCCTTAATATTCAAGCTTCATTTATTTCAATCGGTTTATTCATTTAGAAGAAATAAAATTTTGTTTAAAAAGTTGTAAAAAAATTCATTTAGCAATAACTATTATAAAAAAACTAACATTTTTACTGAGAAAACAATATATTTAAATCAAACATAATTATCTTAGTCATACAGTAAACCAAAAATTATGTTTGATTTAAACGTAATAATTTTGATTCAATGCATAGTAATTTTCGTTCGGTAGAAATTAAAATTAATTCAATAACAAAATATGTTTAAATTAAACATATATTTTTAGTTCAAAAAAATTTTTGATTTTTTTCTCAGTATTTAAACGGAGTCAGATATATAAATTTATTTATTTAGTTAAATAATTAAACAAACAATATATATAATTATGTATGTAGAAAGGTCAATACCAGGTCCGAAAAATATACGTAGACGTCATTACCGGGTCATTTTTGACTTTTCGGGTCCGACCCGATAGTGCCACTATAAGATAGTAATAAATAAATTTTTTAATAAAAAAATATCCTTCCTCCATAATACTTTATTAAAAAAATTTATTAATTTATTAATTTTTTTTGTTGGACGGGGGTTGGTTTTGGGTTCGATACCTTCCAGTACCAAATATAATGTCAATTGACTTTATGTTTGGTACTGGAAGGTATCGAACCCAAAACCGACTCCCGTCCAACAAAAAAAATTAATAAATTTTTTAATAAAGTATTATTGAAAAAGCATGCATTATAATAAATTCAAGGTGATGCATCCTTCCTCAAAAATACTGTTTATGTATTTTAGAAGGACCTGGTATTGACCTTTTTACATACATACACAGAGAAAAATGGATTATAAGTGATATAATTCAGATTATACTTTTTATGATATTTTAAATTGTATATAGGATAGTTAACCAGAATTATAAAATTAAATATCTAAGTATTACCATTTTCAAATTATTGATCATATTAATTTAGATTATAAAACTTGCATCAATATAATTGGTCTTTACGTTATTTTAAATAAATAAAATTTTGACAAATTAGAACTAACCCTTAAATTAAAAAATTAATTTACTATTTAATTGCCTAATAATAAAATTTTAAAAAATAAAAATTTGAATTTGTTGTTGCTAATAATTAATTAATTAAATAAATTGATCAATCACTAAATTTATTTATTCATAAATTTCTGGTAATTTCATTTTTTTAAATCTACAAAATTATTAAAATTATTTAAAAAATTATTATTAATATTGTTACCAATTCAATAATAATTGATGAATTAATCATAAATAAATTTACAAAGAAATAAATTCTTACTAATCACAAAATTTACACTTTGTAAGTAAATAAAAATACTTTGAAGAAATGGTTAAAAATAATCTTCTCTTGTAATATTTAAACTAAAAATGGTTATAATCAATATAAAAATGCAATTATTAGAAATTTACAAACCTGGAAAATTAAAATAGCAGCACATATGTAAAAAAGTTCGATCACAACAAATTTTTAAAACGACTTTAACCTCATAATATGACAATTTAAAAAAACATGTTGCTATAGTAATAATCTAAAATTATAATTTGATTCGATTTTGGAGTATAAAATGTATATGTGAATACCAGAAATAATTCTAAAACATTGAAAGGTTGTAAATAGATTATAGAGGGTATTAATCAGATTATATTCAGTATGATCTTTTTTTCTATATTCCTAATTGTATAACCCATTTTTCTCCGTGTACATATTATATAAGAATTTTGTATATATTATATATTGTGTACTTTACAAACATATATATATATATATATATATATATATATATACACTACCGGCAGAAACTGTCAGCACAAACGATCGGCGAGCTACGAAAAGTTGCTGCCGAAATTAAATTACCATATTTTATTATTGAAAAATGATAGAAACTTGGACATTTTTTAAGATATTTCAAAAACTACTGAACGGATTTTCCATTTTCAAGGCTCAAATAAAAGCTGAGACTTTAAAGATTATGTTGCGAAATTTAAAATTTTTCTAGCATGTGCAGCCACACAAACATGGTGCAGGAAAATAGAAAAATTAATCAATTTTTTTCAAAATCTCTTAGGTGATAAAATCTCTAAAAATATAAAATAATTTTTATTTATATATCAAACGACGGAGAATTTAATTGGCTTTCGAACAATCCAAGAACCAAGTTTCTATCATTCTTCAATAATAAAATATGGTTATTTAATTTCAGCAGCAACTTTTCGTAGCTCGCTTGTAGTTCGTACCGACAATTACAATATACAAAATTCTTTTTATTACATTTTCGAAAAAGCCAAAACAATATTTTTTGGGTACATTATATGTGTGAGTATACATGTGTATGTATTGTGTGTATATGTGTGAGTATACATGTGTATGTGCTGTGTGCATATGTGTGAGTATACATGTGTATGTATTGTGTGTATATGTGTGAGTATACATGTGTATGTGCTGTGTGCATATGTGTGAGTATACATGTGTATGTATTGTGTGTATATGTGTGAGTATACATGTGTATGTATTGTGTGTATATGTGTGAGTATACATGTGTATGTATTGTGTGCATATGTGTGAGTATACATGTGTATGTATTGTGTGTATATGTGTGAGTATACATGTGTATGTGTTGTGTGTATATGTGTGAGTATACATGTGTATGTATTGTGTGTATATGTGTGAGTATACATGTGTATGTATTGTGTGTATATGTGTGAGTATACATGTGTATGTATTGTGTGTATATGTGTGAGTATACATGTGTATGTATTGTGTGCATATGTGTGAGTATACATGTGTATGTGTTGTGTGTATATGTGTGAGTATACATGTGTATGTGCTGTGTGCATATGTGTGAGTATACATGTGTATGTGTTGTGTGCATATGTGTGAGTATACATGTGTTTGTGTTGTGTGTATATGTTTGAGTATACATGTGTATGTATTGTGTGTATATGTGTGAGTATACATGTGTTTGTGTTTTGTGTATATGTGTGAGTATACATGTGTATGTGTTGTGTGCATATGTGTGAGTATACATGTGTATGTGTTGTGTGTATATGTGTGAGTATACATGTGTATGTGTTGTGTGCATATGTGTGAGTATACATGTGTATGTTATGTGTGTATATGTGTGAGTATACATGTGTATGTATTGTGTGCATATGTGTGAGCATACATGTGTATGTATTGTGTGCATATATGTGTTTATGTACATTTGTATATATGTTGCCGATGGATGAACCGATGTATATCTATATATGTTGCTGGCCGACGAATCCGACGAAACGACGAAACGACGAAACGACTAGGAAACATTTTAATATTATAGAAGATATACCTAATATTAATGTGAGAATAATTTAATTTTTCATTCAGCGAAAATATTCATTGCATTTTTAATTTACTACTAAAATATAAAGAAAAATTTTAGTAATATTTTTTGTGACATTTTTGATACTATTTTTAAATACAGTGTCCGATGTCTGTGAATGGCAATACTGCAATAATCATATTATTGACATAAAAAGAAAATTTTCACGAGGAAGCAAAGTACAAGTAAATAAATACAAAAATTTTATTTTTAACTTAGTAGCTATTATTTAAATATTTTTTTTACATTGCATATCGTGTTTGAATATTGCTAATGGAATTTCGATTTCTGTCAATTTACAACCTGTTTTTGTAGCTAAATTATTTATTCAATTAGAGACCGCGATTAAAATATTCTTCCCTTTCCGGTTTAATAATAATTTTAAGCCACTTTATAGATAATGTCCGTGACTTAAATAATTATGGACACTGAGAATAAATATATTTTAGAAATAATTTTATGAAATGCAATACGTTAACCTATTCACATTAGAACATTTTAATTTGGAACATTTTATTTCAATAATTTTTTATCAAAGTGTAAATGATATTCAAAAAATAATAAAATTTTTCTCCAAAATTAAAATATTTCCAAAAATTTCATTATAATTTTGGGAAAATTTTCAGTTATTTAAAAAAAAATTTTTAAAGACATTAAATTATTTTCATAAATAATAAAACTCATTAGAGAATTTAAATTATTTTTAGTACAATTTTGATCGAATTCCTCGAAACATGTAATTATTCTTGAAAATTTTATTAAAATTCGTCAAAAAAATTCAATTATATTTAAAAATTTGTTGATAAAGCTTTTATGAGAAAGTAACTTCGAGAAATATTCATTTATTTTTGTATTAAAATAATTAAATGCTTGTAGAATTTTTTAATAAAAGTTGATTTAAAAATGAGTATTAGTTTGAATTGAATTTTTTGAAAAATTTATTTCAAATTGAAATAAAAATAATACAGAAATATTGTTTAAAATTTTTATATTTAGAAGAATAATAGAATTCTTTTAACGAATTATTATTACATTTTTTTTAATAATTGAAATCATGTAACGCATTTTATAATTTATGAAAATAATTGAATTCTTTCGAAGGATTTTGTTGAAATTTTTGTAAATATCTAAATAATTTGTTTGTTTTTTTTTGAAAAATTTTATGGAAATTCAAATTATTATAGAAGATGAAGATATCAATCACTCAAAGTCTTCGATTTTGATTGATTGATGTCTTTATGTTCAAAAATAATATTCTCACAGGTTGTTGAATTTAATAATAAAGTTTGAATTTGAAATTTTTTGAAAATCATAATACCTGCGGGAAAATAATAATGATTAAATATTTATTAATAAAAAATTATTAATGTTTTCGAATTACTTTTTAATTAAGAAAATTCGTAAATGAAAGTAATAGATAATTTTTTTGTATGTTTTTAAAAATTATTTGATAGTGGTTCTGGTCATTTCTGGTCACTTTTATTACTTTCGTTGTAAATTTTGCTAAGTTCGAAGTAAATTTCACTAGTTTTAAAGAACATATTTGTAAAAAATTAGTTAAAAATAATTAATTATCAGTTGAAATATTATTATATTACTATTAGAATTAGTGATTAACTTTTTGCTTTTAAATTTGAAAACTGATTCAAATTTAAAAAGTAGTTTTCTCCGTGCCGGGAAAAAGTAAAAATGTTGTCTGCAAATCAGGGAAAAGTTAGGGAAAAATAAAATAAATTTTTTGTTGCAACCATGTTAATTTAACAGAGTGGGTGCAATCGTTTGACAGTTTTCATCCTGAAGCGACGCACGCCCCAATTTTGAAATACATAGTATACTGTCCTTTTCTCGGAAGGAATTAAAATTCTCTGACTCAGGGCGCAAAAGTTTGACTTATATTACTATGCAAACGAATTCGCACAAATGCCTCATCGTCAAAGTGCGACTTGGCTAAATTACTTTATATGCCCACGCATTGCATAAAAACTGGCGCCACAAACGTACATTCGGCATTGCTTCTGTCAACATTATTATATTTACTCATTTACTCATACAACATGTATACTTATACATAATACATTTTAGACCTAAACATTGTAAAATGCAATACCATATCATAAAATTTACATATCGCTTCGCTATTTTCGTAACGATGTCATCATCTTAAGTGACTCGTGCCCCAGTTTTTTTTATAAACTTAAAGGCTGCAATTTTTTTTTATTTCTCATCCTTTTTCTTTCGATGTGTCATGTTTGATAAAGGTTTCGAGGTAAATTTTTAATGATTTCTAAAAAAGAAAAAAAAAGGAATATTGAGATTCATATCCTTGTATTGATTTACTGGTTAACCGATAAATGTCCAGGGAGTGCGTTCTATTTTCATTGCTAGAGATGTTAAAGCTTCATTAAAAAAAGAGGAATAAAAAATAAAAAAATCTATTTTGATTTATACAATTCGCCAATAAAAGAGAATCATCTTTTGGAATTTGAAAGCCGGAAGTTTCTATTTCTTCTCTAAGGACATTAAAAATAAAATCTTGCCGAATTAGTGGAATGGTTACGAGTTTCAAATTTTGCGGTCATATTATAAATTAGAATATTGTATTATTCAGAACTCGAATTCCTCTTTCTCTCTTGTATTCATCTTTAGAATTTTGATGATGCAATATTTTTCTAAGATAAGGATCACAAAAAAGATAGTATGCGATCAGTGACTTATGCTCTTTTTAAATTGTTCCCATTGGTTTAAAATTTTTTTAACTTTGCCATTTAATGAAAAAAAAAATTGAAGTGTTTTTTATTTTTAGAAAAATTTAGCAACTTTTGTCACTTTTCCCTTCAGTATTTTTTTTATGGTTACAGAGACTTTATTAGCATATTTGTGGTAATGATAATTTTATTACCATATTTGTGGGTAAGCGAAACAAAAATTCTTTTTCTAACATTCAAAAACCACAATATGGTCTCTTCTTGGTTGAAAAAAGAAATAAAAAAATAGCCACTTCTTTTAAGTGGATAATAAATGTTTAATAAATTGTTTCTCACGGTGTGTTGCGTTTTCTTTTTGATTTTTTTTTTTTTTGCTATCTGCGAAGAATTTTAATTTATTTATTATAAGAAAGCTCTTATAGGGAAAAAGTTGATAATTTCCTTATGGGACTTTGTAGTTGGGAAGTTTATTTTTCTGGGTCACTGTGTATAATTTTGGCTTGAGCCAAAAACACGAAGGCGCGATGAAATTTCTTTTGACATTGGATGAATTCACGGTTGAACCACTCCAGAATAGGGAGTGTCTTACTGCAGATTTATAGTGTCAGGTCATACCCTTTAAGTAATTTATTTGCATTTCGTGTGCCGGTACCTTTCTGCAAATAAATTCGACTAATAAGACTTATTTGGAAGAATAAGTATAATTCCATCTACTGCGTTTCTGAGTATAAGCTTAAAATTTCAATTAGTAAATTGTATACTATTAAATTGGTAGAAATTAATACTTGTTAGTAAAATTTACTAATAAATAAGTAGAAATTACTATTTATTAGTAAATTTTCAAATTACAATTTAATTTCCAAATAATTATTTGTAACTTTTACGAAAAAATCGGCAGAATTTACTATTTATTAGTAAAATTTACTAACTATAAAGCAAAAATTCTATTACTAATTCAAATTAGGTAGCATGTTTACTAATTTAAATTTCGAGTGTATAGAAAATAATTGTTTATTTAATATTTATTCTA
Organism: Leptopilina myrica (nomen nudum); assembly: GCA_032872475.1. Classification (NCBI taxonomy): domain Eukaryota; kingdom Metazoa; phylum Arthropoda; class Insecta; order Hymenoptera; family Figitidae; genus Leptopilina; species Leptopilina myrica (nomen nudum). Next base: position 15,789,933 of record CM065467.1, read on the forward strand.
TAATAGTAATTTTGACAGTTATAATTCTTAAGTTATTAGTTAATTACTTAATTCTATGGATGTCATATTATTCTTTACTAATCACTGTTACTGTTTTTTAATAATTTTAATTAGTATTACTAATTATTTATATCAATTATAATTAATAATAATTACATAATAACAATAAATTTTTGTTAATCAATTAATTTATTTATTTATGAATAATTAGAAATAACTCATTAATATAAATATTAAATAACAATATTTTCAAATACAAATTTATTTGGTTTTCTTAACATTAAAATTATTTATAAAAGTAAATATATACTTGATTCAATTAATTTATATTTAAAGCAAAAATTGAAGTAATTCAATAAATATATATTAAAATGAATAAAATATATAAATAAAATGAAGTATTTTCCTCTTTAATTGACTTTCTAAAAATTATTTGTTATGAATAAATATTTGTTTGATAGTTTTTAACTAATCTTTTATTTGAACCAGGTAAATTTGTTTAAAAAAAATAATTTTTCCTTTAAATATTTTAATTTTGAAAAATAATGTTTTGAAAATCATTGAATTCTTCAGAAGAATTTTATCAAAAAATTTAAGAATAATTTTATTTTTTACAGAACTTTATTACAATTTTTAAAAATGTCTCAATTCATTCGAGAAAATTTATAAAAACTGTGTAGAAAATAATTAAATTTTTTTATCACAATTTGGTATAATTTTCATAGTGAAATTTTTTATTCATGCAGAGACATCCTGAGGGAGTTGCTCAAGTTACATTTAAGGAACCAGAAGAGGCTCAAGAGTGTGTGCAGTTACTAAACGGCCGTTGGTTTGGCCAAAGGAAGATTACTGCTGAAATTTGGGACGGAAAAACAAAATACAAGTTAGTTCGCTTCTTTACCGACTTTCGGCGCAATGAATCTTTCTTTGATAAAGTAGAACTTTAATTCAAATATCTTTAATCAAACTTAAATTTAAAAAAGTACTAATAGACCGATCATTTCAGATTTGTCTATATTTATTATTTTTACCTATTATTTTAATATTCATATTTTTTTCTACTTCATTAATTTTCTTTTTTTACCATACCTTTATCATTATCTTGAGATCTTCATTTCCATCTAGTGATAGAGCAGGAATTTCGACACACCATCGGAGAAATCTACTTTATCCAAATTCTTTCAAATCAAAAAATTCTCTCTAAATGCATTTTTATTTACAAAACATCTTCATTTTAATTTAATTTAATTTAATTGAAAAAAAATCATTCAAATAAAAAATTATTTGAATCATAATTTAATTAGAAAAAACTAATTTTATTCCCTTATTTTTTCATAATTTCAGAGTTGTCGAAACCGAGGCCGAGATTGAGGCAAGAATTGAAAAATGGGACAAATATTTAGAAGATCAAGATGAAAAAGTGGAGGGAAAGAAAACTGAGGATTTGGAAAAAAAGATGGAAACTAGTCTAAACGAGGAGAAAAGTGAAACATCAACGAATAAAGAAACAAAAAATAGTGCAACAAAAGAGGAAAATCTATAGTCAACGGTTTTTGATAATGAAAAAAGTTTTCAATTTAAAGTAAGTGACTCTACATTTATAAAAACAACTATTTAATCTTCGATTTAAATAGACTCAATGACTCTATAGTTCTATTATTATTATTATAATTACGACACTCCATAACAATTATGTTTTTTAATTTTGATTAGAAAATTGACCAATCTCTCCTAAAAATAATTAATTTTTATTTTTTGAATAATTGTTAATGAGTCAATATTTTGATGACAATTAGAGTATTTTTTATTTCATTAATATTGCAAGCGAGACTTGCAAAATTATAAATTGAATTTCTATGATACGTAGATTTAATGTTTAGGAGCAATAATGAAGTTAGAAAATTGATTGTTTTAGAAAAGAATGGCGTTGTACATAAATAGTTTAATTATAATGATATCAGTATGAATGTGTAAATAAGTCAAAAGTGATCTTATTCCTCTTCTTCATAAACTCACATTTTCTCACATTTTTCACTTTATTCTTTAAAAAAAAATTTTTTTTGATTCAAATTTCATTCCAATTTTTCATAATATTCGAAGCGAATATTTTTTTAATTTTTTCTTAGGGGAGGCATTTTTCAAGTTTAAAAAAAAATAATTTCCATTATTATTTATATTAAACGAAAATTTTTATTGAGTTTATTTAGGTCTAATAAGTATTATTTGGTATTTTTTTTAGAAAATATTCTTTTTCCCGCACTATTATTTTTGGTGTGATAAATAAAAATAATTTTACAAGTTTATTATGAAAGAAATTGCATTAATCAAATAATAAATTTAATAATTTTGATCAACGTAGATAATTATGACACGTTTACAAGAAAGTTACTTAAGAAGCAAACGAATTTTATGTTTTTGTTCGATGTTTCATCTTTGGAAACTTCTTTTTAATTATGTAAATATAAAAACATTTTTTATGGAATATTTCGAATGTATTTAAAAATTTGAACGCCGATGATTTTTGATGTTAATCGATTCTCATTTCGGATTTTTATTTCAAAAAGAATAGCCAGTAACTTAAAATTTTTTGCTTCTTCAGTATTTGGGAGAGCTTCAAAATTTATTTAATAATAAACAAGTAATTGCTTGTTTCAATCAAATAATTTGTTTTCAACTGAAAATTAACATAAAAATATGTCAATTTTCAATTGAACAAAATTTATGAAATCTGGTAAATATTTTTCTCTACATTATTAAACAAAATATATCATACGGTCAAACAACCAAAAATTACTATTTTTCTCTACGGTATATTAAATGGAAAAAAATATATATCTAAAGTATTGAACGTTCAAATAAAGGAAAATTTGTATTTATATTTAAAATTTAATTTCTGTTGTAATAATAGAATAGATTATACAATTATTCATACATTATGGGTTTGAATCATACAAAATGAAGTAATAAATAAATAATTATTTATTATTTTTGAGTAATATGCCAATTTAAAAGATTTTGATAAACTTTTTGGGTTAATAAAATGAATATTTTTCCAAACAGTGAAGGGGTTAAGAAGCTATGAACATTTTATGACACTTTGGATATTTGTTATTTCCTGAGGATGGTAAAAAAATACTTTGTTTATTTGAATGTTCAATATTTTTGGAACTTAAATTTTATCCATTATAAAACAATGTGACGCTATTTTTCTGATTGGGCAGTGAGAGTTGTTAGTAGTAGTTAATATTTCTGAGCATGCTAGGACATAATTTTAAATCTAAGTCAGAAATATTGTACACAAACGATTGTACATTCTAAGCCGTTTTGGGATGAATATGAATTGCAACTACAAAATAACGAATGTCCATCTTCGAATAACAGTAAGACGTGTTAGGTTCTGTAAAAGCTTTTCAAATATAAAGCTGCGTATATTTTATCATTAGTTGTTTCAAATTTTTTTATTATCTAATTTTTCCTTCCTTGAATTCATAGATTTTTTCCTATTTCTTCGTTCCTTAGTTTGTTTCGAAAATTTAAAATTTCCAAAACAATTAAAAAAATTTTTTTATTGATACACGTCCAATTTTTCTTTAAAAAAATACCTTAGAGTTTCCTCTTTAATCTACATAATTTTTTTCTAAATTCTTAAAAAATGTAGTTTTTTCATAAAACGACATTAAAAAAAAAAAACATTAAAAAGTCTTTTTTTGAAACTACTTAAAAAATTTTTAATTGAAAATTTTAAATTAATTAATATAGATTTGTTTTTTAATTTTTGAACTGTTTTTAAACTGTCTTATTAATGTTTATAACACATTTAAATTTCAGTTAAAACGGTTAAGTAGTTTCTGAAAAATAAGTTTTTTTAGGTTTTTTTCCAAAATGTATTTTTTTGGCAAAACTTTATTTTTTAAAAATCTGCAAAAATATATATATTAAAGAGGAAATTCTAAGGAATTTTTAAAAACAAAAATTTAAGGTTTAACTTTAATACAAAGAAAAAAAAAATTTTTTGAAAATTTTCAATTTCTTTTTTGATAAATTTTTTAATTTTGAAATATTTTTCCTAAATTGTCTTTTTAATAGAACCAGAGATGATTTCGTCACTCAGAGTGATCGTTAAATTACACTATTTATTTTGTTATTTATGTTTACAACATATGTAAATTCCAATTAAATCGGTTTAATAGTTTCCGAAAAAAATGCATTTTTGGTTTTTTTTTCAAAAAATCGTTTTTTGAAAAAACTATATTTGTCAAAAATCATGAAGAAATATATATTAAAAAGGAAACTCTAAAAAATTTTTAATTTTTTTTTTTGAAAAATTCAAAATTAATTTCTTTAAATTGTTTTTGGAATTTTTTTTTTAATTGTCTTATCTATATTTATAACATATTTAAATTCCATTCAAATTGGTTAAGTACTTTCTAAAAAAATAAGTTTTTTTATTTATATACATCCTTCATTACTCCTAAAGGAAGTTTAAAAAAAATAAATAAATTTTTTCTATATTTTTTAATAAATATTTTAATGAATAACAATTATTTTTTCTATTAAAAAAGATCATCCTTTATTCAAAGCCTAGTTATTTTGTAAGTATTAAATTAATTTTAAAGTGAATCAAATTGGAGATAAAAATTTGAATCAATGTTTGATTTGATCCTCATTTTTAATATCAATACGTTGAAATTTGATTCTTTTAATTAACAGTGAAAAGATAAACGAAACCTATAAGCTTCTGCTTCTAAATCTTAAGTCGATAATTATTTTTCAATATATGGAATTTTTTTCTCTTCATTTTATCCTTAGGAGTCATTCAACATGTTTGGATTTAAATTTTATCATTTATATTTTATAAATTATTTATAATCATTAAGTTATTAACTGTAATAATCGTCGTATGCTGCCCAGTCTAACCACCCTACGGTTACATTATTGTGCATGCTTTTATTTTTTTATGTGTTCTGATAGATAATATTATACTTCATTATTTTTTTACTTTTTTAAATTAATTAATATTATTTTTATTTCTCAAATCCTGCAAAACATTTTCCTTTTTTTAATATGAAACATTAATTGCATTACGTCAAAAACAAGAAACCTTTTTAAATATACTCTTTTTAAATTAGTTCCTCTTTTTAAATTAGTTTCAAGAATTAATCTAATATGGGATTAGGATAAGTCAATGAGCCTACTAAATGTTGTGCGAGAATAATTTATTTAAAAACCAACAACACAAAAAAGAATTGACAAAAATACAATGAGTAGAATTATAGTTATTAACCTTACTTTTCAGAATAACGATTACTGGTGTTGAATGAATGTTTCTTAAACACAAATGTGTTTACAAATCAATTTTACAAAATTGTAATTATTCAGAATTTCTTCAATTAAAAACGTATTAAAAAATAAACACTTCCAATAAATTTAGAAAAAAGTTCAATTAAACTTTTCTAAAATAATTAATTCTACAGAATTGTCAGTAGAGTTATAGAGTAGAACGGGGTGAAAAAGCCAATAAGGTCTAAAAAAGCTATTTGAGTTTTCTTTAAAAACTAGTAAACCGATTTATCAGCCATTTATATAAATACTATTAGGTAATACGCAATTTTTGATTCTCTTTGGATGTTGTACCTTTAATAATATAGCTTTTTTGTAATTTTAATTTTTGAGTTGGTCTGCGCAAAATATTTTGATGAACTTTTCAAAAATGTTGCAACCTGATTTAGTGAATAGGTAATAAAAATAAATATTTGTACATAAGCAGAAAACTATACTCGAAGCGTATGCAATGCAAATTTTTGGAAATTGAACTAAATTTAAAATTTATTTTAGTTCTTTGAAAAACTTTCACAATGTGAAATTTATTTGTTTTCTCCATAAATTAACCTTTTTATTTTACAAAATTTCTCGTGTTTACTTAATAAAATTAATTGAACATGACGAAAAAATAGTTTAAAGTGAACTACAAAAATAAGGAACGAATAAAGGGTTGCAACGAAATATCTTATCTGTGGTGAAACTTAAGGACTTTTAAAAAAGGTAAGAAAAATTGATAGTGTAAATCGAAAAAAGGTAAACTTAGCATAATATTCAATTATGCTTGCTAAAAACTCTTTAAATTTTATTAAAATACTTTAAAAATATGATTATATGATATATAAATAAAGAAACCAACCAACCAGATGGTACAAAAAAGCCACTTGTAGTGCTTTCGTAAAACTTATAAGTTAGTCCTTTCATAAGACATTTGAAAAAAAACTTTTGAAGTCAGATTTTATAGCGTCAAATTTAAAGTAGTAGCTTTTCAATTTTCAAAGAATTTGATTTGAAACCTTTTTAAAATATAATTATTTCATAAAATTCATGCTACAATGCTTTAAATATTCATTATTATCTTAAAGTTTAATTAAAATTCATTTTTATATAAATTTTTATTAGAGAATTTAATAATTTAAATGCAAAAATAAATAACTTATTGAATAATTCAAATTTCTTAAAATTGAATTCTAATAAAGATATAACTATATTAAAACATTTTTAAATAAATGATTTCTTTTAACGACACAGTTTTCTTAAAAGTATCAAATTTATGGTAAAGTGAATCAATTGATGTCAAAAACCTGAATCGATGTTTTATTTTGATCTACATTTTTGGTATCAATTCGTTGCTATTTAATACTTTCCAGTAAATAGTGGATTTTTCATAAAATTTTTAAGAACAATTATTATATTTTTCGATGAATTCGATAAAAATTGTATGACAAATAATTGAAACTCTGTGATGAGTTTTATTTATGAAAATAATTTAATTCCGAAATGGAATTTTATTATTTATGAAAATAATTAAATTATTGCGAAAAAATATGTCAATTTTGTGCAAAGTGAGCAAAGCAGTGATAAATTTTGTACTAGTTATTTATAATACTTGTGAACACGGGGATAATTTATAGATAGGTAGGGATAATATGTTGATAATTAAAATTGTGAATGTATAATATGATTTTATAGTTAAAAAAAGAATCTCTTTTCAATGGAAGAGAGTGACAACACGAAGGTTTGTATATAGCCAGGGAGAAAAAAAGACGATAGGGTGGAAAAGATCTTAAGGAATTTCCTAATTTGCTATTTCAACATTCCTCGCGGTTCGCGTCCGTTACACTGTTCGTGGGACTCCTCCGTGAGAGACTGATGCCGGTCTGTCAAAAAAGCGACTTCTTTCCCGCAAGACGAAATGGACCAATCCTCCTCCTTTGACTCCTCTGAATCAATCAATTTTCGTTTCATGAGAAACTTCCTTTGAAGTTCAGTCTTTTAAATTGTGATTTCGAATATTCAATCTTTTGTTGCTAAGTCTAGTTTCATCTTTATTTACACAGTATGTACATAAATGTATGTAAACTAACATATTTTATTCAATAATTTAGAAAATATTTTTCGCCAAATAATCCAAGTGTTAAAAATGTTCAATTATTGTAATTTATTAATTATTTAATCTCGACGTTTCGATGATGGCCGTCATCTTTTTTTGAAAATTTTATTGGATATTAAATAGTTAATTCGATTAAGGACTTTTTCTGTAATTTTTTAGGTAGGTTTGTATTAGATGTTGAAGACAGTTAGTGTCGGACTACTTTTCAGTAATTTTAGTCTTCGTAATTAGTTAAATTTGTTTTCGTTTTTCTTCCCATGAAATTATTATTTAGTTCATTATTATTATATAGTGTCAGTAGTATAAGTAAATTTCGATCAGAAATTGATTATAATTTTTTGAGTCAGTAGTAACAATCAGTTTTGGTCAGACGTTAATTGTTCTTATTTGTACACGTGATACGAACCAGACGAAACTTATCTATTTAAATTGGAAATTAGTAGTACAAGTCAGTTTCAGCTCGGACATTGATTCTTATTTTTTAACCAATAGTTTTCAATTTTTTGCATCAGTACACTGAGAAAACATTATACTCGTTTCAAGTAAAAAAATAATTTTAATTATGAAATTTAGTGATGCATTTCAAGATCAAGAAATTCTCACTCTTGATTGATATTTCTCAATTATGCAAGAGTTTGATAACGAGAAATTCGTATATTTCAATTGTTATAATACCTAACTTCTCGTCTTGAATTTATAAACAAGAACGAGCAAGATTCTTGTTTTTCGACATAATTGTCATTTAATTTTTAAAATGACAGATAATTTAAATTCAGAAAAAAGACCTCTTGAACCGGAAATATTTGTAAAGTAAGATATATTAAATTTTTTTAAAATATGTATAATTATAAAATTAAATAATGTTTATTTTGTATCTTATATTTCTTATATTAAAAGGTTAGAATTATAATAGTAGATTAATTAATTATTTATCAAATGAATAGTGAAGCAGCTAACACTTTCAAGTTTAAGAAGCCCAGGAATGATCGGGCAGAAAGATTAAATGGAATTTTCAATTATGGAACAGATACTGATGGACAAAAATTCGCAAAATGCACGCTTTGCGAAAACTCAAAAGGGTTAGGAAAAATAATTAAAATGAAAAATGGAAATACTTCCGGAATTAAAAGACACATTCAAAGTTCCCATAAAGAGTTTTTTGAAGAAATTTATGGTGAAAATATCTCTTTAAAACAAAAGGTATAAATATAGGGATAATGTACCAATCTGTTTTTTAAAAATATAAAGAAAAATTAATATATTACAAAAATATTACACCGAAAAAATATTTTGAATATTCAAATTTTATTTTAGATTATACCAAAACTTGTTTAATTTAAAATAGAATTTATTTAATAAAACAAAAATTAATTCAATTAAATATATTTAAAAAAAACATTTCTTAACCCTACCTATATGGAAAGATTCTAAAAAATTCTCCTTATAATTTCCATTAAAATTCTTTTTAGAAATTCCAATCGAATTCCAATTAAAATTCTAACGAGACTAGAATTCTGATTATTTTTTTTTATTTTTTCTTTTAAAAAATATAAATTTTTCTCATACTATTCAAATGAAGGTTATTTAAATAGAGAAATTTCAAAATGAATTTGTAAAACCTATTTTTTAAAAAATTACTATTAGAATTTCAAATAAAAAGTACGTTGGAAATTCCAACCAACACTTTCCTAGCAATTTTTTCAAGGAAAAAAATTTTAAACTATAGAAAATAGTACTGTTTATAATTATAATTGAAAAAACTGAATAACATTTTTGGTATGAATAATAAATTGACAATTTTTATAGAAATAATTATAACAAAATGTACTAAGCTCTAGGATTTTCTATATTTTTACTTTTTATTTAACAAAAATGTTTCTTGGATATATTTTTTAAGAAATATTTTTCCCAATATTTAAAAAATTTAATTATTTAAGAAAATTGCAAACGCATTATTAAAAGTCTGAAAATATCTAAAATGAAAAATGTTAAATATTTATAAGATTATCATTATGAGACTAATTGCTATTTAGCAATACAATTTCTTACAGTATTACTTTTTTGTAGACAGTATTTGATCAAAAGGAACTCGAGAAAATGTTAGTACATTTGGTAATAAAGAAGTATCTCCCATTCAATTTCTTCGACGACGAGGACACTCAAAATGTATTTCATTACTTACGACGAGAGGCAGAAATTCCAAAACGAATGCAGATGAAAAGCATAATTGTCAAACGTTTTGAAGAAACTCAAAAAGTAGTATTCGCCATTTTGAGAGAAAATACTTCTAAATTGTCCTTTACAATCGACGGATGGACATCGATTAACGGAAAGTCATATTACGGTATTACGGGTCATTTTTTAAGCGAAGACTGGGTCCTTCATTCTTTAGTAATTGACTTCGTCGCATCACAAGGAAGTCATACAGGAAAAGCTATTGCTGATTTATTCTACACAGTTTTAGAAGAAAATGGCTTAACAGAAAAATTTCAGGGTATTACGGTAGACAATGCAGCTTCGAATACGACATTTGTAAATCAGCTCGCTATTTTGATAAATGATAAATTTAAAACAAATTTAAATCCCTTGGACATCCATTTCCTGTGCTGGGCTCATGTTTTGAATTTAGCTGCACAAGACTTTATTCGTAGTTTAGACGTTGACAATGACGTAGAAGAATCTGATGTAGATGACTGTGAACAAGAAGTAGATTGTGGAGAAAATGAGGAATTTGAAGAAACTCAAGCATGTGACAAAAAGGCAATGTGGAAAATAAGGACGCTTTTTAAGAAATTAAAGTTCTCGGAGCAATTACGTCTGAAATTGGAGAATTGCTGTAACACCTTTAATATCAAAATGGAATCTCCAAAAATGGACGTTTCTACTAGATGGTTTTCAACCCATGATTTAATAAGCTCCGCATTAAGAATGAAGGAACCTCTCAATTTATTGTGCATTTCTAATTGCAAGTTGAAACATCTGCAGCTAAACGAATCTGAATGGGAACTTTTAAAATTATCAGTGGTGTATTTGCTAAATTTTAAAATTCTCTCGAAAACCCTCTCTGGTGACAAATACATAACTCTACCATCAGTAATAGTTGGTTTTAATATCCTTTTGGACAAACTAGAAGCATCAATTAAAAAATTGGAAAAGAAAAAAGGGAAAACTGTTGTAGAAATTAAACTTCACAGTGCACTTCTAGCAGCCTGGAATAAACTTTTAAAGCATTACCGAAAAACAAACTGGATATACGGAATTGTTCTTATTCTAGATCCACGTCACAAAATAAAATGTTTTAAGAAGACAGTATGGGGAAAGGAAATAGAAGAAGGTGCTGTTCCAAAGTTTGAAGAAATATTAAAACAATCTTACGCTGATGAAACAAATGTACTCTCTGATACAACTGATAAAGACAATGAAGATTTTGATGATTCAGATTTCGAGGATGTTATTGATAATACCAACATCATTGATTTTAATTCGTATTACGATAGTGCAAAGAAATCTTCAAAAACATCTTGGCGTGAAGAACTTGACAAATATTTAGAATCAACATGCGCAGACAATGAAACGGACATAGCGAAATGGTGGAAAGGGAATAGAGAAATCTATCCAACATTACATCGAATGGCCAGGGACTTCCTAAGTATCCAAGCTACTTCCGTTCCTTCTGAACGGTTATTTTCAAGGGCGGGATTGACAATTCGGAAGCATAGAAATAGACTTACAAATGATTCTGCTCGCACATGTATGTGTCTTAATTCCTGGTTAAACTGTAGCTTGACTTCGTCTATATGTGCTCGACTTAATTCCTCCAATTAACACTGTAATTAATTTAATGAATTACATTCTCTAAGACTTGTTTATTTAATATGCTTGTTCAAAATAAATGTTTTAAAAATATTTTGAATATATTGGAAAAATAAATAAATATATTGTTTATCAAAGTTTGAAGATTTCCAAACTTGTTTGATTTTTTTCATATAAAAATAGTTATTTTATTTAACAGAAAATAACAAAATTGCGTGATTTTTTTATTTTCATGATTTACTTTTTAAAACTCAAACGAATAGAAATTGAATATAATTTATAAAAAAATTTTAGTTACTTCTTTAAAAGAATCAACTTTGGATTCCAGTTCATTGTATTTTCTTTTCTTTTTACCAATTTCTATAAAATTATGGTTGAACTATACAGTTTATTTTATTGAAATTTTTTCAAATAGTTAAAACGTATTTTTTTACATTTAAATAAATTTATATACATGTAAAATTAAAATAATTTTTTATATCGAAATCCCAAACGTATCATTTTTTGTCATTTAACAAAATGTATAAAAAATCTTGCTTTCTCAGAAAAATATTTGATTTAAAAAGAGTAAACTAATTTTACGTATCTTATAATTAATACAGATTTTTCAAGTTTATTAAAATCATAAATTTTAGCAGTTATCAACAATCTCGCTTGAAGTTGCTTGACAATTCAAGATTCTTGGTTATTTAAAACAATCCAATAACAATATTTTTTCTTGACAGACAAGAAAAAATATTGATCTTGATGTTCTCTTGTCATTTCTCGCTCAAATGCATCACTAATGAAATTAGTTCGTAAGCTTCATTCCAATATACAGAAAATATTTATTGCTTTGATTACAAATAATTTTTGTTTGAATAATTAAGTTTAATTCAAATATATTTTTAAATTTTATATTCAAATATGTTAAAATAATTGTTAAGTTTGATTCAAACTTAAAAGTTGTTAATAAATAATTTAACATCAACTATGAATTATGTAACAAAATATGTTGGAATCAAATAAATCGTTTTCTCAGTGTAGTCAAAATTTAATTATTTTTATAAATAATAAAACTTTTAGAGGAATTAAATTATTTACAATTTTATTATGTTCAATTCAATTATTATAACACAGAGAAAAATGGATTATATGTGATATAATCCAGTTTATACTTATGATATATTTTTACCTTGTTTACAGAGCAGTTAACCAGAATTATAAAATTAAATATCTAAGTATTGCCACTTTCAAATTATTGATCATATTAATTTGGATTATAAAACTTGCATCAATATAATTGGTCTTTACGTTAATTGAATTTGTTGTTGCTAATACTTTATTAATTAAATTAATTGGTCAATCACTAAATTTATTTTCTTTAACATAAATTTATTTATTCGTAAATTTCTGATAATTTCATTTTTATAAATTTACAAAACAATTAAAACTATTAGAAAAATTATTATTAAAATTGTTATTAAATAAATAATAATTGATCAATTAATCATAAATAAATTTACAAACAAATAAATTCTTACTAAACACAAAATTTATACTTTGTAAGTAAATAGAAATACTTTTAAGAAAAGGTTAAAAATAATATTTCCTTGTAATATTTAAACCAAAAATGGTTATAATCAATAATAAGCTAATGGTAAATAAATGCATAATGCTATAATTGTTTATAGATTTATAAAAATGAAATAATCAGAAATTTACAAACCTGAAAAATTAAAATAGCAGCACATGTAAAAAAGTTCGATCACAACAATTTTTCAAAACAACTTTAACCTCATAATATGACAATTTGAAAAAAACATGTTTCTATAGTAGTAATCTAAAATTATAATTTGATTCGATTTTGGTGTTATATTATATTATATTATATTATATTATATTCAGTATGATCTTATTTTCTATATTCCTAATTGTATAATCCATTTTTAAATATATAAATGTATATAAAATTCGTTGTACCGTAAATGAGGCTAAGTTCGCTCCATTTTTCAATTCTTTTTAAAATAACTTCGGGAAACAATGAAAATAAATATTGGCACTGAAAATATATAATCTCTAACCTTTTATCGTTCCTATTACTGCATAAAGAAATTAAAATATGTAACAGAAAATTATTTATAACCCGTTTTGTAGTGAGCGACTTTACCTTTAAATGAGAGTAAATTCGCTCACCATTATTATTCAGGCAAAATATATTATAATCTGCTAAAATAAAACTAAATATTCTTTAGAATCAATAAAGAAAAAAATTAAGAACAATGTCTAAAGTTATTGGAATAAATATTTAATATTGTTTTATCAATAAGTAATTATATTTAATCATTCAACTAAACGTACTCATAACCATAAAAAATAAGGTTAAGTTTGACAATTTAGTACTTAAACCGTTAAAAATCGTTTAATTTTCAGTTATAAGGGTACTATTATTAAAAAAAAATCGAATTATAAATTAAAATAATTAACATACTTAAAATATCCAGGCCCAAACATCTTTTTGTAGACTTATTTTCTGAGCGAATTTACGCTACAAATTTGAATTTTTTTTTAATTGATTTTTTGCAGAATCTATTTATTGCTTTTAGTTTTGTGCTTTATGAAAATCGTGTTGGCGATACAGGAAATGTAATGCTCAGAAGGATTCAACTTAAAGAATTTCAAGTAAAGCTATATTACCTACGTTTTCATTCTACTTGTTCAGTATGAAACTTACTATCTTGTGGTTTAAATATAATTTTTATTCAAAGTTATCAATGAATCTGCTGCAAATAAATTTTAAATTACAGTTTACTATTTATATTAACCAAAACAATTGTAAATCTTAAATATTTCTCTCTAAAAAGTATGTTAATCGAATTTTAAAAAATAGATATGTATCTGTTGAGCGAATTTACCATACATGAGCGAAATTAGCCTCTCTTACGGTATAAGAAATCAATTATTTTCATAAATAATAAATTTCTTCAAAGGATTTCAATTATTTAAAAAAAATTTAATAATATTCGTTTCAAGAACTTTATTATTTTCATAAATAATAAAAATTTAACAGAAATTAAATTATTTACAAATTTATTTTGATTAATTCAATTATGTTTATAAATAATAACATTTTTTACAGGAATTTAATTATTTTCATAGAGATTGACACTCATCGCTGAATTTCAATTATATTGTACACAATTTTAATCAAGTTCCTCCATAATTTTAATGATTAAAAAAAAAATTTTTTATTTATAAAAATTCGACAAAACAATTTAATTATTTTAAAATTCGTCGATAAAATTATTTCTGAAAATTCAATTTTAAAAAGCATTCAATTATTATTAATTAAATTATTTATTTTTGTATTTAGATAATTAAATTCTTGTAGAACTTTTTAATGAGAATTTGAGTTATAATTGAATTTATTTAATTATAATTTAATTTTTAGAAATATAATTTAATTTTGAAATGGTTTCAAATTTAATTCTTTGATAATTTGAATTTTTCATACTTTAAACTAAGAGTTTTGTAGAATTTTTAAAAAATTGTAATTGAATTTCTTTTAAAATCACTTGAAAATTTTTTTATTTCTGATATTTATTAATTTTAAAGATTTCGGAATAATCGAAATTTCGTAAACTTGCGAATTCTAAACAAATGTATTCTGTAAATTTTCAAAGAAGTTTTTTAAAAATTAGTAAAAATAATTTTGTTAGAAATTCTTGTAAATAATAATTGAATTAAATTGATAAAAGTAATTTTGAATTTTTATAATTGAAGAAATTTGTAAATAAGTGTAATAGAATATTTTTTTGAACTCTCTGAATTTGAATGAGTAAGAATGCTTACGAATTTGAATTATTGACTGACTTTTCGCTTTTGAATGAGTAGATTTAACTAATTGAGCGTGGCGCTGCAATAATCAGTCGTACCCTCGGCTACACGGTTCTAAGCCAGTCAGTCGCAGTGCAAACTTGGAAAAAATGAAAATTTTAATTTCTAAAATATATTACTTTATAGGAAATAAACAGGTGCATCTTTTTTTCTTTTGAAATTTTTTTATAAAATGAATACTTTACATTATAATTGCAAAAAACTGCAAAATTTTTTTGAATTTTTAAACACAAATCGTCGAGTCTTTGACAAATATTAATGAATTTACTTCATATTTAGAATTTAAACGCATTATGATCTACATAAGACGATATAATCATAAACATTTAAAAATAATTAATTTTTAAACAAATTTTAATTATTAATAATGCTTTGTCAATAACCACGGTTCCCCTTACCTTCTGCAAGAAAAAGTGTGCGAGGAACTTTCGAGATGAAAAAACATTCAGTGAGACATTTGTTTCTTATTATATGAAGAAGTTTTCTGGAAAATATCTCGTCAATTTATTTACAATTTTGCAAAATTATAAATGTTTTTTGAAAAAGCGGAAGCCGAAGGTACGACTGATGATTATTGCAGCGACACCCTCAATTTGACTATTTTTTAGTAATTTCTACTAATTTACTATTGAAATTTACTAATGCAACAGCAAAAAGTCAGTCATTAATTCAAATTAGTAGACATTTTTATTAATTAATGGGAGAGTGTTCAGTAATTTTTAGAGTCAATAAGAATATTCTTTAAAATCAAAGAAAAAGAAAATAATTTTTGTAGTCATAAAATAGGGAACATTTTATAATCATTATAATCATTATCATAGTCGACAATCTTCTTTTATAATTATAATAATTAGTTAAATTAATAAAAAAATGGACTGTTTTCAGTAATAAAAATGATAGGGCGAGAGATTCAATAAACTAATCCTCTCGTTTAGAAAATTCGACTCACTGTCGTGATATCGCGTGTTAGAAATAATGATATAGGAAACACTTGACCGTATCAAATTGTCATCTAATGTCACCAGTGCTTAATCTCATGTGTAATCTATAGCAGGTCCTCAAACAGTGGTGTCAGCCAAATCCAATATATCGCCCTTCGTGGAGCACGAAATTCTTCTTTCACCCTCTGATGTATATATATTCGTAACCTCGACTTGATGCGAGACCTCACATATAGATAAAAAGAAAAAAGAAAAAAGAAAAAAAAAGAAAAAAAAGATCACATATAAGAGAAGAGGTAGTGTATAGGGTGTAGTCATCGCGCACGTGGCCACTTGACAATGGACTATATAAGGTCGTATACACCCCGCTGCTAATAGTTGGGCATTAAATTTGTCAGTGATATTGCCAATGGGGGTGCTACGGATAAATAGGAGCGAGAGACGATCACTGAAATATGCTGCGGAAAGGAACCCTCATTCAAACATTCGTCAAGGGGTTGCACTCGGCTGAACTCTAGAGAGTTCGTGGAGGGACTTTTCATATATTTATGCGAATAAAAGAAAAATCATTGTCATTATATTGTTTATCAAATATTTACCCCAATCAATTGTATTTCATTCATCAATTTACAGACGTAATGCCCATCAATTATTATTAATTGAATATTTTTCATAAACTTCTTTTTTCGGTTTTTAGTTTTGTTAGATTCTGTCATTTTTAGCTAATATGTGTATATATAAATTTTTATCATTTTTACATTTTATAACTTTTTATAAATTCTTAATCTTGTAATAATAATTATTTCCTACACTGAGAAAACGATTTATTTGATTCAAACCTATTTTGTTTAAATCAAACAGTCAAAAATATTTACGTTTAATTGAAACATATTTTTTGGTTCATTTAAAAAAATAATATATATATATATATTTAATTTAAACATAAGTTGTGGTTGATTTTAAATTATTTATAATCAACTTTTAAGTTTGAATTGAACATAAAATTTTTTAACATATTTTTTGTTTAATCAAAACAGAAAATATGTTTGAATTAAATGTAGTTATTCAAACAAATAATACTTTTGAATTAAAGCAGTAGATCATTTCTATATATTACACTGATAAAACATTATAGGGTCAGTTGGGGTAAATCGGAACAGATTTGCTATGTTTCACCAAAAATATAAGTTTTTTCTTTGAAATCGGAATACTTTCGGTTTTTTTGTGTTTTGAGTTCTTATTTCACTTCCGTGGAACAATTTTATGGAGTAGTAAAAAATATGGTTATCATTGAATCGTAATAATCAACTGTTCCTAATATTTACCCCTAAATTTTTCAGCTTTGCTAAAATTTAGGGGTAAATAGGAACAGTTGATTATTTCTTACGAAATTTGAGAAAAAATCAATTTCAAGTCTGGAAATGTTAAGAGATATAAAGAATTAGACAAAAAATGGTGTTAGTCATAAAATAATTCAAAATAAGAAATAATAATACATTATATAAGTTTAAAAGTATTCCATACCAAAAATTCTAACACATTATACAATTATGTTGTTAAATACTATGTACCGATGCGATTATACATGAATACTATTTTTAATGCATTTTTATAATGCTGAAAATAGTGTTGTAGTTTGATAAAAATTATTTTTTCAATTATATTATCAGAAATATTATTGAAATGTCTGCTGTTCCGATTTACCCCGAATTTCCAGTTTTAAGGGGAAAATAGAAACAGGCTCCTATTTTTAAGAAAAATTTTCAAAATGAAAAAGTCAAAGTTGTTTTTTGTTCTAGTATTAATAAGAGACAATTCTAAATTTTTATATGAATTTTTAGCTTATTTTTTTTCAAATGCGAATAAAAAAAGTGAAAGGGTGTCTTCTTTGATTTTCAATTTTTTATGCAATAGGAAATATTTTTGTATATACTGCTGCTAATTGAAAAACTGAAAATGGGAAAATACTTAGAACCTGTTGGTTACTGCACTATTTAAATAAATTTTATACAATATTATTACAGAAATTATAGTATTAATGAAAAATGCTATAATATCATATAGTTTAAATAACACATAATTTTAAAAAGAATACATCACACTTTACATTTTAATGAATTGAAATTCAATTTTATAGCATAATTCTATAGTTTCAAATATAAAATATTATTCGTTTGAAAAAAATATTTTGAGAAATAGGCATATTTTTGCTCTTTTACATCTTGTTACCTATTTCAAGATAGACTTTTTTGTAATTCTATATACAATATATGCAATTTGAGATATAACTTATAAGTTTACAACTCTACCTAAAATTAAATTTTATTGTAACATATACTTAACATACTATTTAACATTATACATACATACATTATACATATCATAATACATTTAAATGATGTTGATTTGAATTTCCTTATATACAAAAGTGATGAAACTATCACCGCTTGTGAGAGAAAAAATTAATATTTCAAGTGTGTATAGTGTATATTTAGTAACCAATCACAAAACAAAGATACATTCCCGGGAAAATTTAAATTTAAAATTCCTCTTTCAAGTATTTCCAAAATATTAACATAAAATTTTGCAAATTAAAACAGATGATTTACTAAAATATCAATTAATGAATTATCTTAATTTGAATAAGACAATATCTAATACTTTTAACTCAAATAAGTATGACTACAATTTTACTGCATGGTACTGTCAATTTTATAGCATGGTGCTGTCAATTTTATAGCATCTGCAAATTATTGCTTCAAACAAATTAAATTCAATAGCATCGGTGCTATTGAACCAACAGTATTTTTTTCTCAGTGTAGGATTAATCTTATAAACTAATTTCAATTAAAACAAAATCAACAAAATCACTTAAAATTATTTTTTTTTTAAATTTAGTATAGCGTTTTCTCAGTGTAGTTCAGATTTAGTAGTTAAATTCAAATTACTAATTTTTTACTTTTTGAATCTTAATTATTAGCTTTAATCCGAATTAACAGTTTTCTACTCTCTATAAATCTGAATTAGTAGAAAGTTACTAAATGACGAAAAGTCTTTAACCAAATTATTTAGAAATAATTTACTGCTTTTCTAACTTTGCACAAAATAATAAAATTCTTTTCAGAAATTCAATTATGTTTAAGAATTTTTTAATATTCTTTTCAAAATTTCAATTATTTTCAAAAATTTTCCTTAATTTCATATTAAATCTATTATTTACAAAATTTTTATAAATTTCTTCGCAATAATTTAATTATTTTAATAAATAATAAGATTTTTTTTATCAATTTAATTGTTTTAATAAATAATAAAATTTCTTTTATCAATTTAATTATTTTCATAAATAAAACTCGTCGCAGAGTTTTAATTATTTTTAATACATTTTAATCGAATTCATCGAAAAATGTAATAATTGTTCTTAAAAATGTTATGAAAAATCCACTGTTTACTTGAAAGTATTAAATGCAGCAACGAATTGATACCAAAAATATGGATCAAATAAAAAATCAATTCAGATTTTTGACATCAATTGATTCACTTTACCATTAATTTGATATACTTACAAGAAAACTGTGTCGTTAAAAGAAATCATTTATTTAAAAATGTTTTAATATAGTTATATCTTTATTAGAATTCAATTTTAAGAAATTTGAATTATTTAATAAATTATTTATTTTTGCATTTAAATTATTAAATTCTCTAATAAAAATTTATATAAAAATGAATTTTAATTAAACCTTAAGATAATAATGAATAGGTATTAAAATACCATTATAAGCATGAATGTTAACTCCTGCACAGTCCAGTGAAAATAAATTATTTGTTCCATTAATGTTCAAAAACAAGTTTTTTTAAAAACATGATATTGTCATATTGTGTATGTTTCTCAGGTCACTGATTATAAAAATCCGTGGTCGAAGAGTCAAAATTCAAAAAAGCGACAAAAAAATTGAAAAGTTTAACAAATTCGTCAACTCAACAATTTTTTTCGTTGCCATTTTGAATTTTGAATTTTCGACATCGAAAACCTCCGAGTAGGCATTTTTAAACTTTAAAAAAGACTTTAAAACAAGTATTACACAGAGAAAAACTGAACTCAAAATGAATCGTGAAAGTGACTCATTATGAGCTGCAACAAAAATAAACCTCGTAGATGGCGCCCGCGCCACGTTCTATGTTATTTAACACAGATTAATTTTGTGTTGCAACAAAAATGAAAAATGGATTATAAGTGATATAATCAAGTTTATACTTCTCATATTTTTACCTTATTGTTTATAGAACAGTTAACCAGAATTATAAAATTAAATATCTAAGTATTACCACTTTCAAATTATTGATCATATTAATTTGGATTATAAAACTTGCATCAATATAATTGGTCTTTACGTTAATTGAATTTGTTGTTGCTAAATAATAATCAATTAAATAATAATTAATGAATTAATCATAAATAAATTTACAAACATATAAATTCTTACAAAACACAAAATTTATACTTTGTAAGTAAATAAAAATACTTTTAAGAAAAGGTTAAAAATAATATTCTCTTGTAATATTTAAACTAAAAATGGTTATAATCAGTAATAAGCTAATGATAAATAAATGCATAATGCTATAATTGTTTATAGATTTATAAAAATGAAATTATCAGAAATTTACAAACCTGGAAAATTAAAATAGCAGCACATGTAAAAAAGTTCGATCACAACAAATTTTCAAAACAACTTTAACCTCATAATGTGACAATTTGAATAAAACATGTTGCTATAGTAGTAATCTAAAATTATAATTTGATTCGATTTTGGAGTTTAAAATGTATAATCTATTGTGAATACCAGAAATAATTCTAAACATTGAAAGGTTGTAAATAGATTATAAAGGGTATAATATTCAGATTATATTCAGTATGATCTTATTTTCTATATTCTTAATTGTATAATCCATTTTTCTCCGTGTATTATATATAGACAAAGCTAAATGTTCGTGGAATGAACAACTTTTTTTAGTTACTTTTGTATTAGCTGTCCATGAAATTTAGTGACAGATTTCTTTTAATTAATTTTTACCTTTAATATAGTTAAATTGTTTTCATTTCTCTTTCAACGATATTAATTATTGTAGTCTAAGTAATACAAGTCAGTGTCACACATTTTAAATAGTTTTTTGTCAGTATAGTTACACTCTAAATATGAATTAATAAAAATATTTACTAATTAAAATTAGTGAATGACTTTTTGCTTTTGAATTAGTAAAGTTTACTACAAAATTAGTAAAAATTACTATTTATTTAGTGAAATTTATTAATTCAAAAGCAA
Source organism: Leptopilina myrica (nomen nudum) (assembly GCA_032872475.1). Taxonomy (NCBI): domain Eukaryota; kingdom Metazoa; phylum Arthropoda; class Insecta; order Hymenoptera; family Figitidae; genus Leptopilina; species Leptopilina myrica (nomen nudum). The sequence goes on from CM065467.1 coordinate 15,811,313, forward strand.
AAAGTCAGTCACTAATTTAAATTAGTAAACATTTTTATTAATTCAAATTTAGAGAGTACGAACCAGTCGGAACTTTTTATTTAAATTTAAAATAAGTAGTACAAGTCAGTTACAGCTCAGACTTCCTTTTTTGTATACTTTTCGAGCTAGTAGCAAAAGAGATTTTCAGTCAGACGTTATTTTTACTGATTAATATTATTGCTAATAGGAAACAAATTTTTGTTATTTCATATTATCTATGTATAGTAAAGCTTGGTTTCGTACAGAAACTGTTTGCAGTTTTTTTGTATTAATAGTAGATACCAGTTCTGCTGACAAACGTCGATTGCATTCGATTAGGTTAGTGTTATAGAAACCAGTGTAAATATTCATTATATATTTATAGTCAGTAGTACAAGTCAATTTTTGTCAGACATTATTTATTACAGTAGAGACTCCATTATCCGGACTAATGGATGCAGGCACTTGTCCGGATAATCGAGTAAAGTACGAATTAAACAAATTTTTGATTCATAATTTTATGTATTTATTTGCATATGTATTAAAATAAGACTGAAACAAACTAAAACTTTTAAAGTCAACTTTAATAAATATTTAGTTAGAAATATTTCAAAATATTTACATAAACATTTTCTTAAAATCTTTAAAACACTTTAAAACCCAAGATTTGGTGTGAAAATTCTCGTTTTTTAAATAAAACAAAGAAATTAACTGCTTGAGACCTTATAAACTTTATAATAAAAAAAAATTTTTTATTTCAAATTTGTCCGGATAATCGAATATCCGGATAATAGGGGTCCGGATAATGGAGTCTCTACTGTATTAGTTATTTATAAATTTTACTATTTAATTTTAAATTATCATTTCATTTTCTTATTCGCATTTACTATTAAACTAAACTAAATCTGGAACTTTTGCGAATTTCTAACTAATACTTTTTATACCATTGGTTTTAAGCCGCAAATACACTGCAAAAAGAAGTATCTTAATTTAAGATGTTTTGGTAGTCATTTCTAAGATGTTTTGGTAGACACTTTTCAGTTACTTGAAACATCTTAATTTAAGATGTTAAAAGTATCTTCGTACACATTTTCTGTGGTATTTTTGGGGCAACAAGTTTTGAGGTTAACTATGGGCTCTTATGGAAAACACTTTATGTATCTTAATTTTTAGTCACTTACACTTATGGCGCATCTTACGATTCTCAAGTAACTTATCGCTAAACATCTTATTGCAACAGAAACATCTTAATTTAAGATACTTTAAAGAACTTACAAAAGTATCTTACTTTTTTAAGATGGAAGAAATATCTTTATTACTACTAAAACGTATAAAGCATCTTAAATATCAGTAAGACGCTTTAGAAAACATCTTATTTTAAGATGTAAGACACCATTTTGCCATCTTACATCTTATTTTAAGATATCAAAAAAGACACCTATTTTTGCAGTGTATATACCTTTTTCTGGGTGTATGATTCACAAGTATGTATCTTATCGCTAAACATCGTGTATTGCAGTAGAAACATCTTAATTTAAGATATACTTTAAAAAACTTGACAAAGTATACTCTCTAAATTTGAATTAATAACTCTTTAGAAAACATGTTATTTTAAGATGTATAAGATTTTTTCTTTCTTATGTCTTCGCGCAGTGTATAAATTATAGAAGAAAAATTTCGCTTCTATATTCCAGTAGGATATTGTATACCCCTTTTCAAAGATTGATTTCCACAGATTGTGATTTCACAACTTGTCAAAGTCTACTCCTACTGATAAAAAAGATTTTTCTGAATCGATTTTCCCGCGAAAAAGGAAGCAAAACAAGAAGAAAATAAAAAATCCTTCGCGGAAAACTCGATAAATTCCATGGAAAAGTCAGGTTTGGGAGCAGTGTGCCTCCGAAAATGAAGCTCCACGAAACACGGTGAAACTGTTAATTAAGACTCATTATATGCTCGGTCTGCAAGTGAGGAGGTGGGTGGGTGGGTGGATGAAGGAGAAGACTCTCTCTATTTCTCTCTATTTCTCTCTATTTCTCCTGAAAGTTCTGGCATGGATATAGAGGGCCGGATGAGTTTTTGGTTGAGTGGGTGTTTGAAAGGTGGGATGGAGAGAGAGAGAGCGAGAGTCGCTTCTTAATACGAAGCGACGATGAGCAGAGCACAACTCTCCTCTCGGGTTCATTGTGGGATCAATACAGAAGAGAGAACTCTCGGGTGGCGTAGGAGTGGCAGCATCATTTCATTGGATGCGAACACTCTGCGAGCCGATTGGCTCACAATGGCACAACCAGGAGGCGTTCCCATGTGAGCCCTCCGGGTAAATACTAAATTCACCGACCCAACCTTCACCAGGATAGCAGTTCGACCAGGTTCTTAAAAAGACACACGGCAAGAGAGAAAGCGCGCGCGCCTCAAACTCGCGCTAGAAAAAGAGCGTGCGATACCCCACACACACACGCACACACACACACACCAACCAGGGTGACAGCCAGTTGGGGTTCAGTCTGTGTTTGCCTACCAGAGACACATCATCGTAGGATTAAGATATCAACGTGTTTTCTTTTCTCTTCTTTTTCGATAATACCGAACCCAATTGTTCTACATGCTTCTAACGAAATGAATCGTCTCATCAAAATCAGGATTACGTTCTAGTTCATCAAGACTTTTGCAACTTGATCTTTCGGAATTTTAATCGCTCGATTAATCGCTCGATCAATCGATCGAGATAGAGAGACCACGTGGAAAAATCTCTTCACTACTCCAGTGCTTGTGTTGACAATCGAAATTTAATTCCAGGAAGGTCAAAAAGTTGTTTTGATTTGCGGAAAGCAGAAACAATAACAGACTTCAGCTGTGTGTGTGTAAACAAATCCATGTGTTTTCTACAGAAAGTGCTCGGTTCAATAGTTGCCCAATACTGTCAATTTTCCTCTTCTTGTCAGAATTTTTTCCAAACTAAATAATGAATAACGCTTCCTGAAAGCAACAATTCTTTTTGTTACCATACCGCTTGTCTTTTTTTGGTTATCAAAGCGTCATTTTTGGAGCAACAATTAAAAAAATAGTGATTCGTTTAGTGATCCAAAAAAAAGGAGAGAAATAATTCCCACTTTGGAGCAAAAGATAGTGATTCGTTTTGAGTGATTCGAAAAAAAGAGAGGGAGAGAGAGAGAGAAAGATAATTGATTTTAGAGGAAGAATAAAATATAGTGATTCGTTGAGTGATTCGAGAAGAAGAGCAGAAAAGGAAGAGAAAAAAAGAGGGATAATTCGCAAAGATAACGAGTGTGGAAGAAATAAACGGTGGTTTCGTGGGTGGTGCAACGTTCGGATATACAAGTCGGCAGGCCGGCTCTGGGGTGCCGGGCCCGGGGGGGGTGATGAGCTGCTCCGAGGTTATGTATCAATATTATCCTTACCTCTATCAGAGGCCACCGCCGCCCCCAACCCACCCCCATGCGGCCCCACATCCCCATTCTCATGGGAATCCTCATGCTGCCCATCACAGTCCAGCGAGGCCCGCGCCCTTTCAACCCTTTTCGACTGCATCGGCCACTCATCAGTACGACAGGGTGAGTCTTTTTTCTACTCCTTCACTTCTAGTCTTTTGTCCCAATTTTTAAATTCATTCAAAATAATAGTTAAACTGTAAAAACAGGCGTCTTAAAAGTGGGACAATTTTTTTTACTTTTGTCCCACTTTTAAGACGCCCGTTTTTTCCTATTTTTACTCTAAATTTTTCGTCTTATCATACCCAGGACGATTGTTGACAATATATAGGTTAAAATTATCTAAAATTATCATTAAACATGGAAAGAATTACACTAAAAAACAAATCTCTTGAAAGTGGGATAAAAGTCTACACTTTCGTCCCACTTTTAAGACACCCGTTTTTCTATTGTTTTACTCTACTTTTTTCGTCCAATTACACCCGGGAGGATTAATAATAGTAAAATATTTTAAATTATCTAAAATAATCATTAAAAATAAAAAGAATTACACTACGAAAACAGTGTCTTAAAAGTGGGACAAAAGTTTTCAATTTTGTCCCACTTTTAAAACACCCGTTTTTTGGAGTGTGTTATAATAATTTAACACTCTGGGTGTTTGAAACCTGACCGTGGATACTTGACACTTATATTTTTGAAACAATCCAACACAAAAGTATTTTTTTACCTCCCGAATAAAATAGAGAGTAAAGAGAGTAAATTTGTGATGCGTCGCGAGGAAAGGGACCTAAGAAGAAAAATTTGCTTTATGTTTGTCGCATTTCTAAAGTTGGTTAACAATCTTAAGTCAGACTAATTGTGATTAGGCCTTTCATTATTTGTATATTTAAAATATCCAATTAAAATTTTACTTTTAATTTTATTAAATTAAAAAAAATGTTTTATTTAAAACTAAAAGGGTTACAAATTAATAGGAATTTTTGTAAATTTTTTATAAAAAAATATTTATCAAAACGAATCACTTTTTTTCCTCCAAATAATAATCCGAGAGGAAAAAATACTTAATAGCAATTTGACCTTGATTTTGTCCTTAATTCTAAAAGGTCTAATTAATTTCAATGAATTTTTATATTAAAATGTTCTTGAGATGTTAGAGAGAAGAGTTATGTGTAATTAAAAAATGCCTTTAGTAACCTCTAAATATGTAGAAATTATTTTCCGTATACGCTGCTTTTTCAAATTCTACTTTTACTGAAATATAATTATATTCTTCATTTTTTTTATTCTTTTTACATGAGCATATATGCGTATAATACATCAAAGAAATTAATTATTAAGAGTTTTATTAAAATTAAAGAGCGAAATAAATTAAAATCTTAATTTATTTTCAAAACAAGAATAATAAAATAATGTAGTCTATTATATATTAGAGTGCTACGATCTGAAAACTTTAATTTATCTGAAATTTATTTATTAATTTGGAGTTAGAAATCTATTTTATTTATATTTGAAGCACAAAACTGAAATGTGTATTTTTAATTATATATAATGATTTGTTTCGAAAAATTGCATTTATTATTGCGTTTCAAATTTTTTTCAAAAGTAGCAAATAGTTGAAGGTTTGAAAGAAAATTAAATTTGGTATAAAAATTTTACTGCAATATTGCATTTCAATAAAAATTGTAAAATTAATTACAGTAATACATTCAATTGGTACCATTTCTACTAATTAAATAGTTGATAATAACTAATTGTTGTTTGGATTCAATTTTAGTGAAAATAACTAAAATTGTTGTTAATTAATTCATTTATATTTATTATTTATAATGAATAACTTTCTACTTAAAATTAGTTAACTTTTAACAATAATTCGTTAGTGTCTACTCATAATTATTTAATTTCTAGTAATAATCTATTCTTTACTATAGTAATTATAATTTACTAATAATGAGATATTTTCTACTAGTAGTCAGTTATTTTTTAATAATAATTCGTTGTTATATATAGTAATAATAATTATAAACTTAGTACTAAAAGTCAATGATTGAAAATTATTGATTGAGTATTATTTTTATTAATTAATCTCCTATACTAATCAGACATTTTCTACTAGTAATCAGTTATTTTCTACTAACTATTAGTCATTTTCTACTAATTACTAGTTATTTTCTAAAAATTAGTTATTATCTTTTAATAATAATTATAAACTTTATACTAATAATCAATCAATATAAATCATAATATTTTACTAATATTTACAGACAATTAGTTTTTATTTTACCAATAATTGTAACTAAAAATTAACTATTGTTTATTATTAATTAATTACTTTTTAATAATAATTATAGCTATTATCTATTGATGATTAGTTTTTTCTACTAATAATTAATTATTTTTTACTTATAGTTATCTGTTATCTATTAACAATTAGTTATTTTCTAATAATAATTAGTTATTTTTTTTACTAATTACAAAAGCAAAAAATCGGCTAAGATTTGAATTACATTGTTATTACAAAGATTGTTGAAGCAGAAAGTCAGCCAAAAGGTTTTACTAATTATTAACAATTAGTTATTGTTTACCTTAATTTAATTTTTGATGATAGAAAAATAAATTTCGAGTGTTAATTAATGAAAAATATTTAAAAAAATACAAATTGATTTGTCAATTTTTCAAAAATAATTTATTCTTTTTGTATATTTGATGATGCATCTCAGGGACTTTTTCTATTTAAAAATTTTTTGAATCTGACTAGGCAAATCAGATTAACGCCTATCGAAGAATAATCAATCACAATCTTCTTTTTCTGGCAGGTACAATCGTAGATTATGACATTATACATAATGGTTCTTTTTTCTTCTATATTCATAAATCATTTGACATATAGTCATTGTCCATTTTATTTTGAAGGTGATTGGAATTCGATACTTCTGTATTTCTCATGTTGTATAATATAATATAATATATATATATATTTAAAGTCAAGGACAAAAGTTAAGAAACTTGATTTTTGGCAGTAAATCTATATATTTGTTTCATATTTGTTTCTATGATTTATTTTCCACTTTTCCAATTACATATTTGTATATTAATTGTATATTATTAACGTGTGGACAATTATTAATTCAATGATTTTATATTATTGTTAAAATATAATATGTTAATGAAGGAGCGCAAAGTTGAGCGCAGAGTATATTTTATGAGTCAATTTGGAGAAGAATTCGATAATTTTAATAACAAGGTATTTTGATGATGGAATATAATTTTAATGATGTCCATTCCTTTTCTATGTTTGATTTGTAAAAGATCATGTTTTCAGTGGGCTTTTAAAGTCGCAATGTAAAAACAGAAGCGTTTAAAGATCCGGCGGTGTCGGGTCTCTCTCTCGAAAGAATTCGAAACATTCTCTCTCTTTTTACTAATAAATTGTCTTGAATTTCTAAAACCTGAATAAGAATCTTTGTGAGGGTGGGGATGTGAAAACGAGTTAAAAACACTGACCTCACTTTAACAAATTCTAAAATATTGGGGGATTACTCGATTTTTAAATATTGGGTTTCAACAAAAAATGTTAATGTTCAAATAAAGAAAATTCTTTAATATCAATGTTTTTATAAATTTTTGTTATACTAAATAAAAAATTAAATAGAAGTCTTAAAATTTTATAACGCTATGAATAAAAATTATAACTCTATTGTAGGGAACATATTATTGTATCTAAAATTCAACGAATATGTTTTAATGACAAAAGCGTAATTTTTATTCAAATGCAACTTTAATTTTTTCAAATATTGATAATTCAATTCTTTATACTGAGAAAACAAAATATTTGAATTAAGCACAATTATTTTTTTTATAAAGGCTACCAAAAATTATTTTTGCATGGAACATAATAATTTTGATTCAATAATTAAGTTTGAATCAAGAAAATCTACGTTTACTTGATTTATAAAATTTTTTATTTTTATTTTCATAATGTAAACGGGTTACAAATTTAAAAAGTGCCCTTTAATTTAAACATATTTTTTTAGTTGGCTACTTTTTTGGATTAAAAAATTTTGTTCATTAACAAGAATTTATTATTTTTAAAAAATATTACAATTTTTGGACTTTTCTTCAAAATATTGCAATAATTTACCTTATTTTTAATATAAAATAAAACTTATTTCAATTATTATTTAATGTTTTGTCTAATTAAATTTTCGAAATATACAATTTGCAAGATTTTTAATAATTGCAATTTTGTAAAATTTAATTACAATTTACAAAATTTCAAATAATTGAAATTTTGTAAAATTTAATTAAAAATATTTTTTTTTAAGTATTTTATTACAACTTTCGTCGATTAAATTTTGAAAATAATTAAATCCTCAAAAAATGTTAATGAAACATCTTTTAAGTGAAAATTTTGAAAATGAAAATTAATGAAAATTAGCTTTTAAAAATTAAAGTAAAATATTTTAGAAAAAACAATTCTTAGAATTTTTTATTCTAATGTTTTGAAATTTAATTATTTTCAATATTTTTTAAACGGCATATTTCCAAAAATATTTTTAGAGTAAAATTTTTTTATTCTAATGTTTTAAAGTTCAATTATTTCCAATATTTTCAATTGCAGATTTCAAAAAAAAATTTTGGAATAAAATTTTTTATTCTAATGTTTTGAAATTAAATTATTTTTAATGTTTTCTATTGTACATATTTCCAAAAATTTAAACACATACAAAAAATAATAAGATTATTTTTTCTTGCAATTATTTTTAACATTTTGGAGAAAGCAGTAACGTTAAAAAATTTAATAAAAATTCTTTCATAAAAAATTTTTTTTTTCTAAATTTCACGAAAATTCTTTTAAGATCTTCAAATTGTATTGTCGAAAAATGACATTAGAATATTTCTATAAATAATTGAATTTTAGAACAGTAATATTTTTACTAATAAAATAGTTAATAATAACCAATTATTAGTTAAATTGAGTTTTATATGGCAAAATTTAATGTCAAAATATAACTAAAATTTTTATTAACTATTTCAATTTTTTTTACTTTATTTAATTTCTACATTGTACTAATAATTAATTTTTTTCTATAATAATTTTTTACTAATAATTAGTGATTTTTTAATAATTGCTAAGGTTAAAATTCACCTAAGAATTTACTATCAATTTATTATTTTTACTAATTGTTTAAGCAAAATGTTAGCCAATCGTTTACTAACAATTAGTTATTTTTTACCTAATTTTATTCTTAATGAACGAAAAATAAATTTCGAGAGTTCATTAATTATGTTAAAAAATGCAAATTAATTTGTCTATTTGTAATCAAACCTTAACAACTTTTTTTTAATAGTCACTTACAGTTATTGTAAAAATTGAACTTTTGCATTTTAATAATTCAATTCTCGAAGAACATTCCGAAAACTATCAAAAATAATTGATTATTTAAGTTAAAAATTGTAAAAAATAATTGAATTTTGAAAGGATTATAGTTGTAGTTTTTAGTTATTATTAAATTTCAAAAGATTTTAAACTTTAAAGTGTCATTTTTTAAAATTTTATTTCCCACTGGAAACAAATTAGAAATATTCAAATATCAATACTTAATAAATAATATTTATTGAAATTCAAAATGTTTTAAATTTTATTTCCAGTAGAAAACAAATAAGAAATATTTAAATATCAATATTTATTACACAAAATTATTTAATTTCTGAATAATTAAATTTAGAATTCAGTGAAAGGGAGAAATTAGGAAAATATAAATTGAAATATTTGCCCATCAGTTGCCATAGTTTTTCTAATGATTATCAAAATTGAAACTATGCAACACTTTCGATACATTTTTTGTCTGAATTTGATATTCTTAGAAAAACTGCAAGTTTTTAATTATTTTAAATATGCTATGAAGAAAAATCTTTTTAGTATTAAAATTTCGTGCGAGATTATTTTTGAAGAAACAATTTATGAGCGTTGTACATAGTATTGCATATAATCAAAGATTATTAGAAAAATATTCCGCAAAAGGAAGGACGTTGAAATTATTTTCTCTCTTGTGTTCTATAAATTTTTCTCGCATATATTCGAAAGCGTTAAAGACTAATTAATTAGATGTATTTTCAAGTTAATGAGGTTTCTTGAAATAATATATTTAACACCGTCAGATTGTTTACAAACACTCGCGCATAAGAAAGTGCCGTGAAACATTTCAGTTACGGCGTGGCAAATACCTCGCTTATACCAGTTGTCATCTTGAAATAGTTTTGTATGGGTCTTAGGAAAAGTTAGTGAGGGTTCGAGTGAGAGAGAGGAGAGGAGAGTCGAGCTGTGTGTCATTTTAATATGTCTGGTAGGAGGTCAGGCGTGCCCCTGGCGTTCGTGCACCCATCCGTGCTCCTGCTCACCAGGGTGTTGAGTGCCGTTTTGTACTTACCGGTATCTTCCCGGTATCTTCCCGGTTTTAGTCTTTTCTTCTCTTTCTTTTTTATTTGCGTTTTTCTCATTTTTCTCTTTTTATTTATTCTTCATTTGGAATCTCTTACATACAAAAATGATGAAATTAATATACTGCTTGTGAGAGAAAAAATTTATTTCTCAAGTAGGTATATTCAATGAGGACAAATTTTTAATAACCTAATTACATTGATTTCTAAATCCTCTTTATACTTTATTTTTCAAAATAAAAAATAAAATAAGCAATTCAAAATAAAATTTGAAAAAAAATTGAATCAGGGTTGCCACAGGTCAGGGAAGTCAGGGAAAAGTCAGGGATTTTTACTAAAAGTACTGGAAAAAATTGAATTTTTAAAATTCAATAATTAATAATAAATAATAAAACCGCTGCCAAGTTAGACATTTTTGTTATAATTTTGGTGCTCATTTCAAATCTTGTTGTGTTCATTTCATGAACACTTTGCTTCCTCATAGAGATGTTAATAACAATAAAGTATAATTTTTAAACAATTATTCTTAAGTGGTGTAATATTTTTTTCTCTTTATTTAATACTTTCACATGAAAAAATTTTTTTTCACAATTTCTGTTTTTTAAAATATCAATAACTTCTTTATTTCTAATCGAATTAGCATCAAAAATAGGTCAATCGAAGCGTTTTTTAATGTTCTACAAGTTGGTAACTATAGTTTTAAAGTTATTTCTACATTCTTCAACAAAATTTTCAAAAAAGTCCTATTTTCCAAAATTTTTGATTTTTAAAAGTTTAGTATCTCCGGTGAATATGAACGAAAAATGTTCATTCTAGGCTCAAAAGATGCGTCTAAAAAAACTAAAAAATTAGAGAAAAACATTTATAGCCGAAAAGCTCGCTTTATAATTTGGAGATATTTATGAAAATGTGATGTTTACACACACATACGGAATGACATTTTGTAAAAATGTCATTTTTGAACTCCTGAGGTCAAATAACATAAAGATATGACAAAAAATCGAAGTCAAAAAATTTTGGTATTACAATACTTCCTCAGTATGAGGAAGCAATAAAAATTAAATAAAATTAGTAATAGCTATCATAAATTATGACTTATAAATTATTTCATGAATAATTTTTACAATTTTCATAAATAGAAGATTGATAAAAGAATTTTAATTAAAAATACTAAAAAAATTATATTTTGGAATAGTAACAAATGATTACAGAAATTCAATTATTTTCAAAAGTTCCAAGAATTCTTTGCGGAATTCCAATTATGTTCAAAAATTTAAAAACAATTTTGTCAAAATTACAATTATTTTTATCAATAATAAAATACTTCATTAAAATTCAATTATTTTTAAAAGTTTTAATAAAATTCTTGACAAAATTCCACAAGAATTCAATTATTCAATTTTTAATAAATTTCTTCAAAATAATTGAATTATTTTCATAAGTAGTAATAAAATTTTTCACAGGAATTCAATTATTTAAAATACAAAATTTAATAAAATTTTTCGAAAAATATCAATTACATAAAAATATTTTTATAAATAATAAAATTTTTCACCGAAATTCAATTACTTTTATAAACTTGAATAGAATTCGTTGTAAGAATTCAATTATTCTCAAAAATTAAAAAATATATATTTTCAAAATTTTAATTATTATATTTATAAATAAAAAAATTCTTCATCTAAATTCAATTATATTTAAAAATTTTAATAAAATTCTTGGCAAAATTTTGTAAGAATTCAATTTTAATGAATTAATTCAAAATGATTCAATTATTTTCATAAGTAATACAAATTTCACAGGAATTCAATTATTTAAAATAGAAAATTTCATAAAACTTTTCGAAAAATATAAATTATTTAAAAAATTCTTCACCGAAATTTAATTATTTTTATAAACAGGAATAAAATTCTTCACATAAATACAGTTATTTTTATAAATTTGAATAAAATTCGTTGGAAGAATTAAATTATTTTTAAAATGTAATAAAATTCTTTGCAGAAATCCAATTGTGTTCGAAAATTAAAAAAAAAATTCTTGTTAAAATTTCAAGTAATTTTATAAATAATAAAATTCTTCTGAAAAATTCAATTATTTTATGTTGTTTGTTTGTTGTTGTTTCTTGTTTATTTTCATTTTGTCTGTTTATTTTTATTGTTTTTCTTGTTTACTTTTCCCTTTTTCTTGTTTATTTTTCTCCCGTTTTCTTCTTTATATATATATATATATATATATATATATATATATATATATCTCCTTTTTTTCTTCCTTATTTATGCCTTTTATATCTTCCTTTCTCTCACTTCACGGTCATTCTTCCTCTCCAACATATAGCTCGAGCACGCCTCTCGAATTTATTCGCCCTTCCATCGTCGGACACTTGCCTCAGCCAGAATTAAAAGCCCTTGTGCAGTTGATTTAAGTCCAAGGAGTCGAAAGACTCGAGCTCCTGCCACTGCAAAACTTTACTGGTATTAATTTCAAATTAAGAGAGGAGAGAGACCTTGCGTTGCCATAGCAACACGATGAGAAATACTGGAAAAACTCAAAAGGTTTTGCCGCAGAAAAATTTTCTTTTTTTATACTATATATTCTTTATATATACAAAAGAGGAAATTTATTACTATCGACTTTATGTGACTAAAGAAATGAAAAAGCAGCAAGAAAAAAAGATACATTTTGAATCAAAGATAATTATCTTTGTTAAACAGTTATCCGAAAATAATTTTTGAATTAATAGAGATGCCACAGGTTAGGGAATTCACTAAGAAATTTTAATTTCTACTAATTCATTAGTAAAATTTACAAATTTCTAAGCAAAGAGTCAGTGATTAGTAAATTAGTAAACATTTTTACTATAATTCAAATTTAGAGTTCAGATCGTGTGTAGAATTAAAAATGTCAAAAATACAGCAAACAACTAATTAATTTTAAATGATTTGAAAAAATCAAAAATTTGCTAAAACTTGAAAACAAAAGTAATGCTTTCACAACCTTGAAAAGTATATATTCTCTCAAACAATGAGTTTATTTTACTGCCTGGATGAATTTTAAACTTGACAGTCGCACTAATGTATACATGTGGATCATTGCCAAAAGTGTGTACATTTTGTACATCTTACTTTGGCGCCACAACTTCTTTTTATTTTTAGAATTATCTTGCAAAATTGTGAACATATACTTTATATATATATATATATTGTTTTCTAACTTATTTCTCAACATATCGATTTTAAATTAAGTGAGCGCTGAAATTCAAACCTATCGTCAGTTTTCAAATATTAATTAGTAGAAAATAAAATGACGAAAAGTCTTACGCCAAATGATTTAGTAATAATTTTAGTTTTTAATTTTTTACTTATTTTTTAATTAGTAAAATTTCAAAATTTGTTAGCTGATTTTACTAATTGCTTAGTATAATTCTACTAACAAACAGTATAGAACTATTTTATTAATAGTTGATAAAACAGTTTCCCTAATTTATGTATAGTGAAAAAGTGACTTATTTCAATTAGTGGAATTGTACTGAAACATTAGTAAAATGTTACTAATAATTAGTAATATTCTACTAATAATTAACTTTAATAATCTGTACAGTTTGTCTACACTTGAAGTTAGACTATTGAGCATCGTTTGATTTTTATTTCTAAAATAATTAAACAATATTTTTATTAATCTAAAAAGATTATTATATTTTATTCATTATTTCCTTTGCTTTTAAAAAATAGCATTTTGTAATAAACGTTTTAGATAATTAACAAATGTAAATCCTACAAAATGTTTTCCTTTTTTTAATATGAAAAACTTAATAGCTTGACAAAATTTTGACTTCTTCCATTGACCCTAAATAATATTCATGTTTACTCTAGAAATGAATAAATACTACAAAAAATGTTCTATTACATTTATTTACGAATTTATTTAATTGTAAAATTATTCGAAAACATCAATAACTTCTTTTCTAAATAAATATTTAATCATTATTATTTTTCCACAAGAATAAATTATTTTTTATGATTTTTCAAAAAAATTATATAAGAATTTTAAAATCCATTTGTTCACAAATCAATTTTACGAAATTTAAATTATTTAGAAATTCTACAATTGAATAAGTATTAAAAAATAAACACTTCAAATAGTTTTAGAAAAAAAACAATTAAACACAGAGAAAAATGGATTATAAGTGATATAATCAAGATTATACTTCTCATGATTTTTTTAAATTGTATATAGGACAGTTAACCAGAATTATAAAATTGAATATCTAAGTATTACCACTTTCAAATTATTGATCATATTAATTTGGATTATAAAACTTGCATCAATATAATTGGTCTTTACGTTATTTTAAATAAATAAAATTTTGACAAATCAGAACTAACCCATAAATTTAAAAAATTAATTTAATATTTAATTGCCTAATAATAAAACTAAAAAACATAAAAATTTGAATTTGTTGTTGCTAATACTTTATTAATTAAATTAATTGGTCAATCACTAAATTTATTTTCTTTAACATAAATTAATTTATTCGAAAATTTAATGTAATTTCATTTTTATAAATCTACAAAACTATTAAAACTATTAGAAAAATTAATATTAAAATTGTTATCAATTAATAAATTTACAAACAAATAAATTCTTACTGAACACAGAATTTATACTTTGTAAGTAAATAAAAATACTTTTAAGAAAAGGTTAAAAATAATATTCCCTTGTAATAATTAAACTAAAAAAATGGTTATAATCAATAATAAGGTAATGGTAAATAAATGCATAATGCTATAATTGTTTTTAGATTTATAAAAATAAAATAATCAGAAATTTACAAACCTGAAAAATTAAAATAGCAGCACATGTAAAAAATAATGTATTTCGTTTCACAATGTTTCATAAATATTTTAAGAACAATTACATTTTTATATGAATTTCATTAAAACTGTATTAAAAATAATTGAAACTCTGCAATGAGTTTTATTTATGAAAATAATTGAATTCCTAAAAAGAATTTCATTGTTCATAAAAGTAATTAAATTATTGCGAAGAAATTTATAAAACTTTTGTAAATAATATAGAAGAACGTTATAGAATGGCTTTTGTATAGTCTTAATACAATAAATAGTGAAAAGTTGCATTTTGGACATTTCAGAAATAGCGGTCCTAAGTTGGCCACCACTTTTTTCGCTTGAGTATAAGGAAGAAATGCATATTCTTTTCAATTTTGCAGAAATTTAAAAAATTTGAAACATTTAGGAAAATATAATAAATACGTCTTATTTAACTATTTTTGTTTAGAAAATGAAGATTTGTTTTATTTTATTCATTTTCAGTGGTGGATGGCTGCGGAGACTATAGCGTTCTCGTAGAATGTCTTTTCTATTGTTTTTTGTCTTTGTTTAATTCCTACGTTACACTTTCTCGGTCTTTCTCGCGATGAAAAACAC
Organism: Leptopilina myrica (nomen nudum); assembly: GCA_032872475.1. NCBI lineage: Eukaryota > Metazoa > Arthropoda > Insecta > Hymenoptera > Figitidae > Leptopilina > Leptopilina myrica (nomen nudum). The sequence goes on from CM065467.1 coordinate 15,826,647, forward strand.
AACAGAGAAACAAAACATGAATAAAAACAAACAAAAACAATGGGTGGCCAACTTTAAGAGCCATTCTCCCCTATCATTTTTGTAATTTTTCATAAATTTTGAGAATAACTTTTTATTAAAATTTTGTAAAGTTAATTGAATTCTTTTGAGTATAATAATAATAATAATAATATAAATAATAAATTAAATACCTACTTCGTTTGGCGGGCGTGACATTTGCTACTTATTTATATTATTTATAAAAAAATTTTAAATACAAATTTCATAAAATTGAATTTTTTTTAAGTTTTAAACAAAAATTATTCCAAAATAATTCATAAATAATAATTTTTGCTCGATAGTATTTCAAAAATTAAATTATTTAAAAAAAAATTGTTCTTATGAATTCTTGAAATAAAATACTATGCCAGCTCTTTTGACAAAATTCCTGACTTTTCCTGATTTTCTTGAATAAATTTAGAAAAATAGTGGTTTTGTGTATAATTCTTCTGAATAATTGAATGTTCAAGTGTTAATGGCATGAAAATAATATTAATTACACGGAGAAAATTTGTTCCTTATATTTTACCGAATTCTTCAGTAAAGTTGGGATATAGTGGCATAACTGTAATTTTTAATAATTTTTAAATTATTTTTTCAGGAATAATATTCAAAATTTAATGTCATATCTTTATTCCTTACAAACTAGTACTGTAAAAGTTAAAACAAAATTGAAACTGAACGTTTAATGAAAATTAAATCAAATTTTAACGTTTCTTTTGAATACCTCCTTCATGGTCACTAACGTTTCAGGGACAGTTCGGTAAAACTTTCTTGACTTGACTCGAGTGTTAGTTTTCAGGAATAGTTCGGTAAAACTTCCTTGACTTGCCTGAATTGTTAGTGTTCAGTATTGAAATATACTTTTTTTAATGTCCCGTAGTAAAAAAAACTTTGACATTAATAGTTAGTTGTTTCTAACCTATTTGTACTGATTAACTAATAATTAATAATTTCATTAATAGCAGAAACCGCTTCTGAAATTAAATTAAATAGCAAATTACTTTCTTTTTAGTTCTTAAATAATCCAAAAACAAAAGTATTTGAAACTATTAAGTTTCATGTCAACTCGAAACTACTTACGTAACTTACGTAAATGGTACAACTTGCGTAACTTACGTAAACAGTACAACTTACGTAAGCTACGTAAACGGTACAACTTACGTAAGTTACGTAACTACAATAACTTACGTCATTTATCAAGTTTACGTAACTTGCGTAAATAATAATTTTTACGTAACTTACGTATGTAATTTACGTAAAAGATCAAACTTACATAAGTCACGTAACTAGAATAACTTACGCAAGTTACGTAAATGATGAAACTTACGTAACTTATACAAATGATCAAAGTTGCATAACTTACGTAACTATAACACCTTATGCAATTAAAAAAACTTACGTAGGTTTGACCATTTACATAATTTACTGTAGTTACGTTATTTAGTCTGGTTATGTAATTATAGTATTTTTCTTTAATTATGTAAGTTACTATAGTTACGAAATTTTACTCTGGTGGCGTAACTTACATTAATTACTTAAGTTGCTCTAGTTGCGTAAGTCAGGGAAAATAATTTTTTGTGTTTGACACTAGATAGATTATTTTAATCTTTTTTGATGAAAATTTGGAAATAATACGAATTTTAATAAACTATTGTTTTATTACATAAAATACAAATTTAAACATTTTTCTTTATAACAATAAAAATATAATTTGAAACTATTTCATAAATTGACCTTAAATATAGTTGGAAATTATTCAGTAACGTGGATTTAATATGGATGATTCTTTTATTTTATACGACTATTGTTTATTAATTTGAATCTTTCTCACAAGCGGTGAAATAAAATTCAGATTCATATATAAGGACAGTTGAAAGTTTCTGAAGCAATAATGTAAAGCGTGCGATGTATGTATTAATGTATGCGTTTAGAATGTACTGTAGGCAGGTGTAATGAATAACTATTTGTTCGTGAATGATTGTAGGGGTTTAGGTAGTGATTAAAGTAGGTAAAATGAGATTTACGGCAGTATTACTGTAGAACTACTGCAATGACATTATTTTTTATTTTTTATTCTTCAAGTTTTACCGAACTATTCAGTAATTCAATGAATATAAATTTTACCGAACATTGTACCTTACGTTTTACTGAACTTTCAATAAAAATAAGTATAGTGAACACTTACCCTACGTTTTACTGAACTATACAATAAATATAAGTTTCACCGAACACTGTGCCTTACGTTTTACCGAACTTTCAATAAAACTAAGTATAGTGTACATTTACCCTACGTTTTACCGAACTGTAAGTGAACGGCTAATACATGTACCATAAGATTTATTCTTTTTACATTATTTTTCAATGCAATTGCTTTTACAGTCCTGTTCCTTAAAACTTACAGTTTTGACACTTCATCCCAGTTTTACCGAACAAAGTTCAGTAAATTTTCAGGAATACATTTTCTCCGTGTAATTTTGACTAGAAAACTATTAGAAACAAAATAAGAAATAAGTAATTAATTGCAATTAAATGTAATTTATTTTTGATAATAATTAATAAGTAAAAAATAATGTAATGAACATATTGTCATTCACGTTTTCCTATGGACAATATTCAATCTTAAAATATAACATAGTTTGCTTAACGAACGATTATTGTTTTATATGTTAATTGAAAAAAGGAAAAGTCGTTCATGAAAACTACTGAAAATGAGTAAAACTTGACTATTTTGACTATTTATATTTACTAAATTTAACTGTATAATTCTACTGATTTAGATTTAGAGAATATAATAAATATATTGAGCTCTGAAATTGAAATCTGCGCTATAATATAAATCTATAATTGAGAAGAAAAGAATATCTTTAGGATAATTAATTTTGAAATATATGACAAAATAAAAGAAGAAGAAGAAAAAGAAGAAGTTGATAGTTTTAGAAGCAATTAATTCTGACTGATTGTCGCGATAAAAAGAAAAAGGTGAATTAACCCAAGAAAGGATGGTTTTAAAATGTTTTTCAATAGAATTTTTATAGACTAGAAATAAAGTCGTCGCGCGGAGTAAAAAGAGGCGACTTACTGATTTCGGAGCCGATCATAAATTAAGATTCAAAGAGATATAGTCTCGTTTGGAAATCATTATATGATCCAAACGTTGGATGATGCTGTGAAGTAATATCGTCAACGCGCGGTGTTGTCTATGGGGCGTTATTATGGGTTGAATCGATGAATTGATTTGGTGATTCCAAGTTTTATGTATGTATATGTATGTATATTTTATTTCCTTTTCTTCTTTGGCTGTTTTTTTTCATTTTATTTTATTTTTGTATCTTAAACTTCCCACTCTTTTTCTCCTGGGAACCGTGAGAAAGCGGATCGATTCACCCAGGTTTTTTTTTAAAGCGGAGACTCGGCAGGATATAGGTATATTTGCCAACGTGGAGCGAAGTACGCATGGCTATTAATTCCGAGTCCGGAGGACACCGGTCAGCGGCAAAGAAGCAAAATGACCGGCGGGTCAGGTCCTAAATAAAAGGAAGGAACGTTTAAATAAAAGTAAACTCTTGTCGCCGCACCGCGAAGCGATCTCGTTGCCTTTTCTTTTTCCTCATCTTCTCGCAAAAGCTGAACTCCAACCTGCTGCGGTTTATAAACACAATAAAAAAAATTTACTTACTTTGCAAAAATTAATACTTTTTTGATGTTTGCTTTTCTTGTTCGAATCATACGGAAATATTTTCTAAGGATATCAAATTGAGGCAAAAAACGTATCAAAATTGTTAACAATTTTCAACTGATTCACTCAAAATTATTTTATTATTATTTCAAAATTATTTTCATGATTTCAGTTCAATTATTATATTCTACAAAATTTTTAACTCCAATTCTTTTTTATAATTTTTTATTTAAAAAGTTCTTTGACAATTTTTAAATCCATTTGTTTAAAATTTAATTTTACGAAATTTCAATTATTCGGAAATTCTTTGATTATTAAATATATTAGAAAATAACAACTGTTTCGTAAAATTAATTTTACAAACTTGTTAGTTTAAAAGTATGAAAAATTCAGGTTTTCAATGATTTTAATTTGAAACATTTTCAAAATTCAATTATTCATTATTTTTGAAAATTGATACTATAGTGCTTTTATATTCAATGATTATTAAAAATTTTATTAAAATAGTAGATATTGAAAATGATTGAATTTTTGGAAAATGTTTTAAAATAATTAAAATTTCAACAAGAATTTAATTAAAATTTTTGAAAGTAATTGACATTTTGCCAATAATTGATTAAAATTTTTTTAAATTATTGAATTATTTAGGATTTTTGTTAAGAGTTTATTAATTTTAAGATAATTGAAGTCTTGGAGAGAATTTTTTGAAATTTTTTTTAAGTAATTGAAATTTCGACAAGAATTTAACTAAAAATTTTTTAAATAATTGAATTATTTAGGATTTATATCAAGAATTTATTTAATAAACTTTCTCTCAAGAATTTTATTATTTTTAAGATTATTTGAGACATTTTTGAAAATAAGTTAAATTTGATTATTTTCAAACTAATTGAATTTCGAGAGAAAAATTTATTAAAATTGCTTATTATTGGATTTTTTTATTTTTGAGAATATTTTGATTGTACCAAAGTATTTTTTTCAGATAATCGAATTTTTGATGAATCTTTAAAAATTTTTTTTAATAATTGAATTGTTCTTTGTAGAATTTTATTATTTTTAAAATAATTGAAGTTCTTTGGAAAATGTATTAAATTTTTTTTTATAATAATTTAATTTTTTGTAGATTTTTATTATTTAAGAGAATAATTGAATCCTGAGAGAGAATTTTTATTCAAATAATTGAATTTCTACAGAGAATTTTGTTGAAATTAAAAAAAAATTCTCAAATTACTGTAACAATTAGTTACAAATATCGGAGATCTGATTATACTATTTGACAGAAACAAATATTTATTTGACATTCGGTACTAGTTTATTTGAATCAAATAAATTCTTTTCTCTTAGTGAAAGTCTCACACTAAAGTAACATTAAAAGAAATTCATACGTCTGAAAAGATTTTTTTTATTTTTTAAAAAAGAGGGATACGAAAGGTCTCAGAAACAAAGTGAGCGAAACGGCACGGGCCAATTCTTTTCATTTTTAGCAAAGAGTTGGAACTTTTTTTTAACGAAGAAGAAGAAAAAAGTGTCGAAAACTTTTAAATTTTGCGTTAAAGAAAAAGAAGAAAGAGAAATATAAAGAGGGAAGAAAACAAAACAGTAAAATGTTTGTTGTAGAGGGTAATCTTTCATGTTCCATCTCTTTTACTCATACATTTGGAACGAAAACTTCACCCAATAAAGTCATAAACAGTTTACTGTCTTGAGAATTCTGTGGGACGACGTTATAAGATTGAAAAGAACATGAAAGTGAGAAACGAGGAGAGTTAAAAGCTAATGATGTGTGATTGCTTACGTGTTTTTTTTTCTAAAAGGGAAATCGGATTTTTATCTATAAGGATTATGGTCGAATAGAAGTTTTATTGCTTATACAGGATTCAGTAATCTATGTACTGTGCTTTAAAAGAAAAAAAAATTGTTTTATGAATCATCCTCGTAGGATGATTTTACACTGAAATTGTAATTTCATTAAATTTTTTTTAGCATATCAACAATAGGATTAACAAATTAGCAAGTCGCAATTTTTCTTCGACTTTTCTATAGTTAGAACTTTGAAACATATAGAGCAAATTTTCGATATAGTGAGGATTCGGTTTTTCTTTTCTGGTATTATCGACAATTTGGTATATAATTTCTCTGATAAAATGTACATATTTCGATAAAATGGATAAATAGAATATAAACGAAATTGATGAAATGAATCATATAAGAAGCAATTACTAAAGAAGATGCACGACTTTCAATTCACTCTTTAACGATGCAATTTGCGGCATCCTTTGCTTGATCAACCTGATAAACAACATAATTAGAGATTTTAATTCGCCATCATTTTCTTAATTGCATAAGACCCGAGAGGTGTAATTTACAAGCTTTAGACACATTATATGTAATACTGGAAGTAGGGAATCTTGGTGACAATGTTAAAGCACTTTGTGGGTACGAATCATGCTCTATGCTGTACTATATACTAAGCTACTCTATACTATACTAAACCATGCTATGCTATGCTAAACTATGCTATACTAAACTGTACTATACTAAACAATACTGTTTTATGCTTTTTTAAAATGATATACTAAACTATTCTATGTTCAATGCTATACTAAACTATATTATGCTAAACAAAACTGTTCTATGAAATGCTATATCTATAAACTATGCATTAAAACTGCAGCAATCTATACAGATATATTTGTATATACAGCCATAAAGAAACGTACACCATAAGAACCTAGCTATCCTTCATTAGCACTCTCGTTCCTCGTTAATGCGGAGTTTGTTTCTTTATAGTAAAACGCGCGCACTCGTAATGCGAATAGTGCGTTTATACAACTTGTATAAAGATTGGACTTTATTTGAAAGTCGCGGTGTCCGGTTATATCATCGACCATTCATCACAAAAACCTCCACTGATTTGCTGCATTGCCGAGGGGGATAATTTATTGATAAGCCGATTTCTAGTAGTAATGTTTTTCAGCAATTTTAGAAAATTAGCCATAAGGCACGTATATTATTGAAAAGAGGAAGAGGAAATCATATTTCCTGCTTCTCGACAAAATTTTGCCAACATCAGGTATGGACCATCATCGCAAAATTTTGCATTTCTATGGATCATCTGATGATGAACCTTACCTGATGTTGGCAAAATTTTGTCATCATCATAAGAAACAGAAAAAGAAAGTGGAAAAAATCCAGGAGTCATCGGACTCTGTTTGTATATGAGTAAAAATTGATATTCCCCGCATCGTAAAGAGTAATATACTTTTTTTTCTTCTCATATGGGTTAAGCATTTAGTTCGGTATCTATACTCGATTAATGAACCGATGTCGTCTCATGGACCACCCCGAAGGTACACGTACGGTAACGTGCACCCTCGTGATAGACCCGAAGCAAAAGCAGTCGTCCGGGACTATAATACCTAACCTATAACCAGCTCCTGTCCGTCCCTCCAACAGGTTCTCAAACGAACCGCATTTTACCTGAGCAAGTTTTACGATCGTCGCGTCGAGGTGGCGATGTGTCCTCTGGTTATCGTTCAGGTGGGATCTCTCCACGGCCCATCCCGCTAAAGACACGCTCCTTTTTATTGTTTCTTTTCCGCTCGTTTTTAAAGCTTCGCGATTGTATAAGGATTTCTCTCTCTCTCTCTCTTGCGCGCGCGCGTTTACTTTGATTCTCTCTTTGTGTGAGACAACACTCTCTCATCCCATCCGGATTGATTCGATACGCCAATTCACTCGGTTATAACACTTTGAAAAAAATTATATTTGGCTGCTACTCGTTTGGTAGAATTAATTTATACTCTTTGGGGACTTTTTGGAAATGTACCTCTAAGATTCAAATCATTTGGTTTGAATTTAAATCTTTGTCAATTCCAATAGACACGGGAAGTAATACTGTTGGATTAATACAACGGGCATGCCATCATTAACAGATTGTAATATGTTAATAACAAGTTATTAGCAAATTAAACAGATGGTAGGAAAAGGAAATAATATTGTAAATTATCACGTGAATTGTACAATGGAACAGGATCTCTCATTTAATGAGTTTAGAAAGATGACTCAAATAGCATGTCACACATCAATCCTAGTAAACACCAAATAACTGTACCATAACTAATACAGATTTTTTTCAAATCCATATCCTAAACTTGTAACAATCATCATCATCATCAATATTGTTAGAAGTTTAGGATGACATAGATATGGAACAAATCTGTAACAGTTATGGAACAGTTATTTGGTGTAACTTGTAACATCCTCCAACATCATCATCATCAACATTGTTACAAGTTTAGGATGACATAGATATGGAACAAATCATTTTGGAATGATTGGGAATGGTTTTCAAAAAATACATGGCTCGACATCCGCATCAGTTAAATGATTTAATATCCACTTGTTGGTCATCGTTTTATGAATAAAGGGCTAAACAACCTTCAAAAGCAGTTCAATTTTTTACCATCAGGGGTAAATGGAAATCATCTGTAAGTCAGTTCTTCTAAAATCTGTCACAAGTAAAAATCATCCGTAAAGTCATTGTCTCTGTAAAGAGGATGCTAACCAACCTTTCTGCTGTGCCAAAAAGGAAACAAGAACTAAGAGAATCCCAATATTAATTATTGACCTTATTAAATTAAATCCGAAAAAGTGGGAAAGTAAAATACTTTAGCTAGATTCAAGTTGGTGGTTGTAATTTTTACTATGATTGTTATCCTCCACAGCATCTAAATTTGCAGTAACATACTCTGGGAGATCTTATTACCATATAGTATAAGAATGAAAAAAAATTTGTATGTCAACAGTAGTCCAAAAGTATACAAATAATCATCAGCAGAAGGTGAAAATAAGTGGTTTTGCTTAATTTAAAATGGATTTTCGGTTTGAAAAATGTGCCATATAATATACAAAACACACCCAAAGATTCTTTATCTACCTATATAGATAGCATCGAATATGTTGAGTCGCCACGTGACATCGATGCACGTCGTAGCACGAATAGACGCCATTTAGCGTATAAATTATAACGGCTGTACTTTTTTGCGCCGTCACATGTTGAGGTCGGGAAGTTTTTTGATCCCCGCGGTTTCCTAGGTTCCAACATAAATTAAAACCAAACGGCCTTTCTCTCTTATACACACAATTCACCCCAACGGGAGATATGTACTGTTTTCTGTATATGTTATGTAAAAATTTAACGCATGCGCTTCACAGTTCGTCAATACTTTGCCACCTCTTTATTTACTGAATCGAAACAATTTCGCGGATTCTTAGAATTTTTATCCGAATTTTATTATGCTGTTTGCATATAGGTTTAATCAATCCTAGCATAGTGTTTCACAAACAATTTGATTATTCAGGTGAAAAGTGCAGTCTTTAGGTCTTTAGGTGCAAAGTTAAAGTCTGATTTTTCAGCTATGTTGCTAAGAAAATTTATTAACAGAAAAAAAATTTAGCTTAAAATAAAAATGTACGTGCGAATAATGTTTTAATTCGGTTGATAGATTTTGTTTCGCGTATTTGTTTGGTATAATAGGCACATGTTGCTTTAAATAATATGCGTGAAATGGACATTAATACTTGTCGGAATTGTATACATTCAATGCGTAATCGTGTGCGCGCACATTTGTTATATAGCGATTGGAGAAACGCGTGCGCGCATCGGACTTTCTTTCATTCTCATTAAACTCGATTGCATTCACTCACCTGGCAACTATCTCTTCTATTTCGATTCGATTACTCTGGTAAACACTTTTTTTACAATCTCACTATCAGTCTCCTCTTTGATCTCTCGTTCAGAAATATTTTTTTTTAAACACATCATTTATCTCTAATAACTATTTAATATTATTTAAATTTTCCCAGAATTTTTCTCGAAACAATTGTCAACTCAGTAGTATAAGACCCTTCACTAAACGTGAAGCAGGAACCTACAATATCGACCAAGTTTCAAAATTCTAGAAGAAGTAACGACATCTAAACCCAGACGTCACCGTCAAAACAATTCTTGAATTGACAAACAAATTTAAAGCTATGAAAAAATGGGGGACTAACTCTGCTGGGGCTCGAAACCCAGGACCTATCAATTGCCGGTTGATTGCTCTTCCCCACTGAGCTACAGAGGTCCAGATCCAACAAATAATAATATTTATAATATTATTAGTAAAACAATCATTTCAATTAAAGTTTTGTGATTTATTTTTCACCAAAGATCAAATAAAGAATCGGCGTGTGTGTGTGTGTGTGTGTGGAAATATTCAGAGCGGAACTTAATTTTAATAATCGTATGGCAATTTTCCATGCGTAGCGCTTGTCGCGTAAAAGAAGGTTCGCGGTAACGTTCCAAAGGAATGTTCCTGTAAAGATATCTATGAAACGAGTACGTGGAAATTTATTCCGTCGAAGCGAGAACAACAAATTACTATAGTTGATCTCTCCTAATACGACACACGAGAATACCAGAAGTCAAAGCTCGCTGGATTAGAGAGATTAACGATGTCGATAGAGGAAAGAATGTCCAAGATAAAACAATTTATTATTCTCAGTCCGAAACGCGCGCTGTGAAAATGGCAAGGTGAAAAAAAGCTCTATCTCCACAGAGACGAGCAGAACATGATTAGCAATAAATAAAATTAACTAACTTTCTAAGTTACCTAAACGTCGTTTGTAAACAAAAAAAATGTCATCGGTGCGTGACAAAAAGAACGCATGAAGTTTATCCAATTCGTAAAAAAATTAAGTCTCGTTATTACAACTCACAGTAATTGTAATAAATAACAAACCTAACAAAAAAAATTAATTCATACATTGCCTTGGAAATTAGAAATTCGAAACTGGAGTTTACCCCAAATTCGTCTAAATTGGAACTAGAGGAAAAATATCGAAAAATTTCTCTTGAGAAAGAAAGAAAAAAAAACATTTAAAAGGCAATTGTTCATTGGAGTCTTAACGAGGGAGAGTATATACACCAAAAGTGACTTGAGAATACCAGACTACGCTCATTTAAAGTTCCATCAGGCGCGTTTGTAATGGGGAACCCGAAAATACTTGACTAATATATGACCGCACTCTAAAAAGGTTGTTACCACGAGAAGAAGAAAAAATGATTTCTTTTTCAAAATAAACACAACTGTTTTTTGCTCCTCTGTCATATAGTTGGCATTTCAGGGATTCTGTTTCTACATACCAATGTCCGCGTTAAGTACTTACTATATACTTCGAACGGGAGAAAAAATGTTGTCAACGGCAACCGTCAATTGTGTCAGACACACGATGAAAGGAGAAAACGGTATTTAAACGAGAAGCATCTTGTAAACCGTGTGATTCACACGACAGTAATTTTCAACTTGTATATTATATTCCCATAACTTTTTTATTTTCTAATTCAAACTTTATGCTTCTTATTATTGTAAATGTACGTTTATATTTTTAATTTATATTTATAAATTAAGGTTTCAGTCAAAAACGTAGAGTTAAATTTTTGAGATTGTTGTGGATCCAATGTTTGGCTGAAATATTGCTTCCTCATATAGAGGAAGTATTGTAAAACCTAAATTTCTCAGGTTCGATTTTTTAACATATTTTTATGTTATTTGACCTCAGGAGTTCAAAAATGACATTTTTACAAAATGTCATTCCGTATGTGTGTGTGTGTGTGTGTGTGTAAACATCACATTTTCATAAATATCTCCAAATTATAAAGAGCTTTTGGACTGAATTTTTTTTTAAATTGTAGGTCTCATCTGCGGACATAAAATGAGAGTACTTTAAGACAGATTAATAAAGTTTAACTATTTATTTTTTTTATTTTTAATTTTTGAAGCTAATTCGATTAGAAATAAAGAAGTTATTGATATTTTAAAAAACAGAAATTGTGAAGGAAATTTTTTTTCATGTCGAATTATTAAATAAAGAGAAACAAATATTACACCACTTAAGAATAATTGTTTAAAAATTATACTTTATTGTTATTAACATCTCTATGAGGAAGCAAAGTGTTCATGAAATAAACACAACAAGATTTACGAAAACGAATGAAATGAGCACCAAAATTATAACAAAAATTTATAACTTAGCAGCGGTTTTTTGATTTATACATGTACCCACATTTTGGTTACATGTGCATAATTATATATTTTGGTTCCATGTGCACTTGATTCGTGTACATGTCCACTTGTTTTGTGTGCATGTGCAAATGCACATATAACAAAAAACAAAAAACATTTCTTAATAAAAAGTATAAATAAAAAATCGATTCATGTATGAATATATATATATATATATATATATATATATATATTTGTAAAATTCGTTTATAAATATATATATAAAGGTATGTTTCGATGGTTTCAAAAATCAAATCGCGAAATCGAGGGAACTTGCCGTACCGGTTTGAGCGCAAAAATTAATACGTGACCCGCGCAGGCGCGCCGCTTTAATAAAGAGTAAAACACGCAATAAAGCGCGATTCTATATATACAAGAGACAATCCGTTGTTGTAAGAAAAAACGATCGGCACGTATAGAACCTGATCCGGCTTCCCAAAGGCCGCGACGATTCCTCGTATACTGGGAAAGCTTGTCTCTTCCCACTATACAATTCCCGCACCGACAGTCGTATAATCAATGTTCTATTACTCAAATATGTTTCTTTTTTAAAACAATTTACTGAAAAACGAAAATTCAAAAGATCACAAAGATTTTTTAAGATTTTTTTACGATTTCGTTATACTTTCTTTCATTAAGAACATCCTTCTTCAGAAAATACATCTTTTTTTTCTCAGTAAAGTGTGTGTGATATATATTTATATATATAAACATTTGTTTTGTATACATGTGCATTTTCTTTGTGTACATGTGCACTTGATTTGTGTAAATGTGCACTTGTTTTGTGTAAATGTGCACTTGTTTTGTGTACATGTGCATTTGTTTCGTACATTTACAAACATTTTTTGCGCGTATACACAATAACCGAACTTAATCACTATTATTATTACTATTACTATATAGGCTTGTAAAGAGCAATAAAAAAGAGAAAGAAATAGTCTTCTGAAAGCACTTTGGCAGGGAATATTTTTTTTATATAAAAAAAATAATACTCTTTCTGAATAATCAGTAACGGGACATTGCGGCTTCTTTATCGGTGAAAATGAATCGAGTTTTATGCATTAAAATTGGGCTTTTATTTTCCAAGGAATTGCAAAGTGGTGAAAAAAAAAGAAATTGAAAGTAAAGCTCATACATGAAAAAGTCTTGCGTGGAATCGACACTAATGAGTCGACGCGACGGGGCAAGGTAATTATGTGTGTTTGTGTATATGTGTACCGCGATCTGACGGGCGGAGTCGCGTTGAATTGGTTTCGTCTCGGTTCTATACACAATTCACCGTGAATGTTTTCGAGCACAATTTGACGAAGGGCGTGGTTTTAGGTGACAAAGTGCGAGACTTGTCGGAGTCCTTGTGATATATCATGAAACACGTGTCTCACATCTTCCTACATGTCTGTCGCGCGAGAAAGCTCTCTTAAACTTTAAAAGAAACCGCATTCTATATATATATATATACACACTTGAACATTCATTTAAAGCATTTATTTCATATTACTTCTTCGTTTACTGTTTATCCCTCACCCATCCTCTCAATAAGTTTTAGTTACATGTGTAAGTGTACATGTGCACATGTATACAAAATAAGTGTACACATAACCAAAATACAAGTACATATAGATAAAAAAATTTTCTTTTAATTCTTTCAGTCATATTGGTCGCCATATTTGTTGTTTATATTAAAATCTTTAGTAATGTCCTAGAAAGACGAGAAAATTTGATTTCTTATTTCGCAAGTTTATAAAGTTAGCAATCCATTTGATTTTGAGCAAATTAAAAGTTCTGCATAGATGAATATAAATGTTGATATTTACGTCAAAATCACACGACAACTTCCTGAATGTTGGTGGGTCTTTTTAAAAAATGACGGATTTAATCGTTGACTATACTTTTATATGCGGTCTGCGCAGTGTTTATACATGAATATTACCTTTAGTCACGCTAACATTACCGTGTTTCTTAATTACCGTCAAGCGAAAAACATTTGTTGTTACTTTCGTTCCTTATACGTTTGTCAAAGTGAGAGCTGAATAAATGGATTGGAAAAAAATGTCTGGCACATGATAATAGTAATATGGTAATGAAAGAGAATGATAGAGAGATTATAATTTCAAAGAGAATACATTCTTTTCTTTCACCTTCACATTTTTTCTGTTATACATATTGCAGTCATTGACAGTTAAAATCTTATTAACAAGTTGAAATTGGACTTTCTCTTGACGGGAAAATAAAATTTCTTTTACTTTTCTTCTGACATTAAAACATTTTTGCAGCATTTAGAGAAATTAAATAACGAAAAAGTAATTCTGAAAAAAATTCAAAAAGTAGAAATTTTAAAGTCTCTTTTTAATAAGGAAAAAAGAGGTGTTTTAGGGAATAGAAATGGATGTGTCCCTATGGGAAAGACTTTCTTTCAATTAAGGAAAAATGGCCATGAATCGAGAATATATATACGTATGCCAATTGTATGCAGATGAAAATTTATTTTCTCCAATCTGGCATAATGTTTAGAGTAAATTGTAACAATATATCTTTGTTCACTATATTCTTTTTAAGTTTTCCAGTAAATTCTAAGTTCTAAGAGTTGGAAATAAATTGAGAGAGTAAGACAGCGAGACAATTATTTCCACTTATAGAGTCTGGAGGTAGATCGTAAATTCTCGTCGGTCCCGTACAGTATATGTCTTTATTCGCTTTATCTTTGAAACCGCGCGCGTTGCAATAAGGGCAACTGATTATTTCATCGTTTTCACTCGTCCGTTGCGTCCTTTCCCTGCTTCTCGATGAGAATGTCCTGTGTGAAACTATACGCAAAAGGGATATACACTAGTATATATGTATATAAATGTGTGTAAGCGATCGGGGTCCGACTAAAGATCTTGATGGCCTTTTTTGTCACGAACGCAAGTACTGCAAGTTCGTCTTCTGGACGTTTCGCATCTGTTCCCCATGCTTTGAAATCTGCAATTCAATGATTCGATCGCGACGACGTATCGCTATATGTTCGTCACAAGCACAATATCTGCCAGGAAGGGTATTCGCCAATTCGAAAATATACAACACACCCGGTGTTCGTAACCTGATGCACGTGTGCCAACTTTAGAGTGCAAAAAAGATCTTTATACAGTCGATGAAAGTTCTTATTATTCAGATTAAGGTTAAATTAATGGTTGTCTTATTCTCTAAATCTGAATAAGAGGAGTTTTTCAAAGTTGTGTGTATATGTGCATTTATTGTGTGTACATGTGCACTTGTTTTGTGTACATGTGCAAGTCATTTATGACAGTGGCTATACGTATATGTGTTTTGAGTAGATTTGTAAATTTTTTGTGTACATGTGACACTCCACGGTGAAAGCGGCCTTAAGTCATGAGTATTTAAGGTTCTTTTTACGTGGAGCGTCACATATATGTGTATGAGTTTGGGGTATATGTGTAAGGCACATGGGCGCGTGTAACAAGCAATTTATTATAATGCAGGATTTTTGGCGAATTTTCAAATATTTCGTTCACTCCAAGTACAATAATGTACTTATGTTTATAAAAGACAATTTTTTTTTCTTTTGGTCTAATCACGAATTGACGAATCAAATAAAAAATAATTTTAAAAAATTGGAAAGAAATTCCCAACTGTAACCTAAATATTATTCCGCAATTTTGGTGACAGTTTGCTGAGAAGCACCACCTGTACACATAACAACAGGATGTCCATCTTGTTTTCTTGCTTTTAAATTTACAATTCTAAACGATTTCTTCTTCGAACTTGTAATTTTTTCCGCGTGTTCGTAACCCCCTTGAAAATAATTCCTTCCACTTTTTGTTTCGCCTCTCGCTTTCTTTGTATGTATTTCTTTCAAACACACATATATATCGTTTTTGTTGTACTTGGATTTCCTTGTCTTCTTCCTCTTTTGCCTGTCAGCGACAGCAAGTCGATCAAGAATGTCCTGTGAAGGAGAAAGGACTATACACTCACTATTGCAATTTATTGGATCTGTGACCTCGATAAAACAAAATCCACTATTACAAAAGTTTATAGAAACCGCAATTCTCTTCCGTATTGTATATTATACATATACACATCTCTTCCTTTTTCTTCTTTATACAGTCTTGGAGGACTCTTTGACCTCCAATCTCGTTTCTGGATTATAACCGCGTAATACACTTCCGGCAATTAGTAGCGAGGGAAAAATGTAATATCGTTCGTCGAGGTTAATTTTTAGAATGTACGTTTTTTTAAAATGTACATGTGCACAAAACAAGTACAAATTTACACAAAGCAAGTGTACATGTGCAAGTGCACATGTACATAAAACACGTGCATATGTACACAAAACAAGTGCACATGTAACCAAAATGTACACACATGTACATAAAATAAGTGCATATGAAACCAAAATGTATGCACATGTACATAAAACAAGTGCACATGTACACAAAACAAATGCACATATCATTATATTAGCGAAATATTTATTTGATTCAATAAATACTTATTAATTACTAATTAATTAATATTCTAAAGAAATTAATTTTCATTTTAGATGAAGATAGATAAAAAGAATGAAATAACAAGTTTAAATAATGCAAACGTTAATTGAAGTGAACATTTTTGTTTTATGATGAAATACACTTTGGCGTGTATTTGTGCATATACATTCGATTAAGAGCAACTCTCTTGTGTATATGGTAAATTGTCGGACGTCGTTCTTTCGTTGAGGGACAATTAATTAGAAATTATTCCAGGGATATATCGGTCCTCTGATCAGTATCCAATGAGGATGAGACCGACTCAGTCGGTATCTCTTTGATATGTCAACTGTCGAACCGGACCACTTTTGCTTATAGATGCACATATCTGTTGCGATTCAAACTGTATATGAGCATCAGGCCAAATAGAATTTTCGGAATGACATATCAATAAATTTCTAAATAAAATAATTATATTCATGTACATTTGATGTGAGGAAAAAAAATAAGACAGCAATAATCGTGAGCGCAAGATATTTGTCAGATATGATATTAAAAAAAAGGTAACTAAAATTTTCGGGTAATTATTCTTATCGCTTTTTATTTCGTCGGTGTTTCCTTTTCAGATTAATGAACCAGTTATTGAAAATTTTACATTTCAATTTCGAATAAGTGGTCAGTTTTTTTCTCTTCTTTTTCTTCTTTCTTTTTGGATATACTTTCAAAAATTTCGAATATCTTTATTTTTTTCTATTTTACTTTTTTCTGTTTTATTTTATGTTATTTTCAATTTTTATTCTATTTTACTAACACACACATCAGTTGCGTTAATTTCGTGAATAATTTATTGCGACAAGTAACGCATCATCAATTTAATAGTTTTGCAGTAATTAAAATTCCCTATATCGTGTGGAGAAAAAGTATCAATTAAAATAGTAATAAAGGAAATGAAAAAATTGCGAGAATTTTTTGTTTGTTTTTTAATGATTCTGTAAACAGCCAGAAAAAAGTAGATTCCTCGAGAGTAAAATATTAATGAAAACGAAAATGGCGAGATGTTCATGCTGGTTGGTAAAAAAAGGAGAACAAGTTAAGGGGGGCATGAGGCGAGGTATATAGTTTATATGCGAAACAGTTCGCAATTATGATTTGTCGCATCGTGATCCAGCTGTTGCCTTGGAAGGAAGTACATTTTACAAGAGCAAAAATTCTAACCGGGTTATTTTATGTTCACTATCATGGCGTCAAGTTGCGTGCTTCTGCACACCCGTATACATATACATTTCTTTCTTTCTCTTTCTTTCTTTTTTTTTATTTTTCTCTTTCTCTCTCGTTTCTCTCTCTCTTTCTTTCTCTCTCTCTCAATACGTTCAATAAAAGCGGCTCTCAGAACTCGCGGTCGCATGCGTTGCAATATCTATTAATCTTAATTAATGTTGATTGTGACAGTCTATAGGCTGACTTCTACAATCTACATGATTGTCATCGCGAATGAGATAAGTGGCCTTTTTTGTCCATGAAGCTACGGAAAATGGATGACAAACGAGGCGAGCGATACTGCAAACCTTCATTTTAATTATGCGATAAACTATCCGATTTTTTCGATTTTCTTCAATTTTATCGAGTTTCATTTTTATCTTTTCTGTATTTTGTATAAGATGCGAGACATTTTTCTTATGCATCGAATAATTTACTTCGCAACAAAATTTTAATTCCTAAATAGAACATTCTTAATGTCGTGATTAATTTTATAAAATCTAATAATTAATTATTATTAATATTATTATTCCGATGTAGCTATTATAACCCATAACAATAATAGGGCCCTTGACAGTGCCACATTGCAATTTCTACACGGGTTATTATTAATAATAATCTATTAACCATTAACAGGATTGACACATGACAGGAATGTCGCAGTAGAATTGGTCCGAGAAAAATCAAATTCTATAATATACAAAATTCTTAATTTTTTCCATTTCTGGCAATAATTTTCTCTCTAAATAACTTAATTCTTAAAAAACTGTCATAAAATTATGACTTATAAATTATTTCATGAATAATTGTACTTGAATGTTTAAAAATGAATTGAATTTCAAAAAAGTTGCGTTTGCAATATTCAGATATAGATTAACTTTTCAAAATGTTTTCCATTAATAATTTTATAACATTTTAATTTTGAATGAATTTAATTAGAAATTTCAAAGTGGATTTATAGAATTTTAGTGGAAAATTTTACAATTTTTTAATTATTTTCAAAAGTAAAGTAATAAAGTACCTTAAAAATGAAAAACCAATAGGTTTCAAATTTTTAAAACTACCCCCCCCCCCTTAATTTTGCAAATACGAAAAACCGACAAAATGGGCCCTTTTCTAAAAAGGCGATTTTCTTATTAATAAACCATTTTTGTACAAGATTAATGATTGGGAACAATTTTATTGTGTCATTTGAAGGTAAAGAATAGAAATTAAACTTATTAAAAAATTTTTAACAGGTTTTATTATGGAATTTTGACGAAATATCGACATTTTTTACATCTACGACTACGTAATCAATGACTCTAACATTTATATGTCTGGTTCTTCTCGGAAGTTATTCAGATAATAATTGTTTTGAGTTCAGGGTACTTTAAAGATGACAAATCAAGAGGTTTTAATTTTTTTGACCCTCCATTTCAAAAATACGGAATATTTTTGCAAAGGACCGACAAAATGGGCCCTTTTCATGTGGACGTCCACATATATGGTTTATACTGAAGATTGAAATTAATTATTTAAACAATTGCATTATTGTAGAATTGACTTATTAAAATTAATTCTTCGCAAAAATTCAATTATTTAAAATAATTTGAGTCTCGTCAAAATATAAACTATTTTTATAAATAATAAAAATCTTTTCCGAAATTTAATTATTATCAAAAATGTTTTTATAAAAATTGATTTAAAAATATATTTTAGTTGAAATTTCAGATAATAAGTTAATATTAAAACTATTATAGCGTGAATTGTTAGAAATAATTGTATTTTGAAAAGTTTTCAATTAAAATCTTTGAAAATATGATTTTTTCATACTTTTAACTATAACAAACATTCTGTATAGGATTAAATTTTTTATATCAGTTTAATTGGTAGAGCAATATTTTAATTATTTTAATAAATAATAATTTTAACTTTACGCAAGAAAATTATGATTTAACACAATAATAATAATCAATAAAAATTATGTTTAATATTCTATTACAAAATGTGTTTAATTCAAATATATTTTTGTGTATTGTTTTTTATCTTTAGATTGAAAAAAATTTGTTCTTAGTGTATTAAAATCAATTAAAAACTTTTCCAACAAACGAAATTCCATATAGTAAAATTAATATATAAACAAGTGGATTGAAAAATTCTCAAATGACTTTATCAAAAATAATTTAAAATATAATTGATTGAAAGAAGAATTTTAGTTGAAAATTCAAGAAAAATAATAATTGAATTGAAATTATAGAAATAATTTTGAATAATTTAAAGTACTAATATTGTTATAATATAAAAAATAGATTTTATCATTAAGTAATTTTTAAATATTATAAAACTTGAAAAAAAATTAAAAAATATTCCAAGTCGATATCTTTGATGATTATTAAATATTCTTCTAAGTTGTTGAATTTTAAAAAAATATTCGAATTTAAATAATTTAAAAATCTTAATATTAGAATATTTAACTAAAAAAATATTTTTGAATTCTGCCCAAAGACGAATAAAAAAGTAAAATAAAATTTACCATCGCCTACATTTTTTAACTTTCAGGAAAAATTTCAATTATTCTGAAATTAAAATAATTAATATTTTCTATTATTTAGTAACAAAAATAAAATTTCTTATCCTTTAATCAAACGTAAATCTGTCGATTTACTTTATGCTTATTTATGAGTACCAATAAACTCGACGAAAAAAAAGACTCGCCTCCTTTCGCACGGATAATTCAATTTTTATTATTCTCAATAAATATATTTAAAAACGAAGCAAAAAAAAGTGCAAAAAATGTAATTCAAAAGAGGGAGGGAGGGAAGGGTGGGGGGAATTGGAAGAGTCGAGTTGGGAATATCGATGAGAGAAAAGATGCGAGTCGATGGTTTTAACGGAATGGAGACACACAGAGAGAGAAAGAGAGAAAGAGAGAGCGGATTTATTACACTTGCCGTGCTCGAATAAATAGATTGGAGTCATCACGAGCAAAAACAATGTCGTCCGAACCATTTCGAGTATTTTATGAACTCCGAAAGCCATCCGACAACTGGCGCCGGGCCAACTGCCGCGGTTTATTATAGTTTTGTTATGACAACCAAGCGTTTCGGTAAATTAATGCCGAAACAAATGTATCTCATCTTAAGAGGGTTTTGGGGTTGTACCTTCTAATTGAACCGGTAAACACCATAAGTTAAGTGATAAGTAGTCATGTCGACATACATCACGCTCGAGCATTTCTTCTTTTTTTCGGACAAATTTTAGAAAAAAAAACAAAACTACAAAACATCATTTGTTCCTTGTCTAATTTTTTTCTTCAGAAAATATACGTATTTTTAGGAGTTTTGGACAATTTTTCGAAAACTAGTTTCGCATTCTCATTCGAACCTTCAAAACAATGAGAAATTGTATTACTACACACAGAACAAAAATATTATTTAAACCAAGTACAATTTATTTAAACCAAATGCAATTTATTTGAAACAAATAAACATTTTTGACGGTATGTTTTTTATTTCAAATTTTTGGTTTCAAATAACTTTTTTCGAAACAAAAAAATTTTTTGTAGGCAAATTTTAATTGAATGAAATTACATTCTTACAGAATGTAAGAAAAAAGTCGTTGGAAATTTTAGGGGCATAAGGTAGAGAATTATTAAGAAAACGATGTTTGAGCAAAAAATCAGATACTTTTAGTAGTAACAATTATCAAATTTTATATTTAATTTTTTATCGCTATGGATGATTTGTTGTAAAACTTAAACGATAAACGCAAAAAAGAGTAGTGTACCTAATTTTTAAATTGCTACGCTAAAATTCAATTATTTTTATAAATAATGAAACTCGTCGCAGAATTTCAATTATTTTTTATTCAATTTTAATAAAATTCCTTGAAAAATGTAATTAAAATTTGTCAAAAGGATTGAATTATTAAAAAATTTGTGGATAACATTTTTTTAAAGAATTCAATTTCAAGAAATATTCAATTATTCAATAAATTATATTTTTTTTGTATTTAAATAATTGAATTGTCGTAAAATTTTTGAATTTCTAATCAAAATCGATTTAAAAATTATTTTTCGCCAAAATTCAATTACTTTCAAAAATTTTAGTAAAATTCTCATCAAATTTCAATTATCTTCATAAATAATGGAATTCTTCTTCGAAACTCAATTATTTTTAAAAATTTAATAAAATTCTCGTCAAATGTTTAATTATTTTTAAAAGTAATAAAATTGTCGTCAAAATTTAAATGATTAATTATGTTTTTATAAATAATTAATTTCTTCTTCGAAATTCAATTATTTTTAAAAAATGTTGATAAAAGTCTTTGCAAAATTTCATTTATTTGAAAAGTAACAAAATTCTCGTCAAAATTTTAATTATCTTTAGAAATTAGAAATAAGAAAATTCTTTTACAAAATTTAATTATTAATTTCAACAATTTTAATAAAATTTCAATTATTCAATAAATTATTTATTTTTATATTTAAATAATTGAATTCGAGTATAGAATTTTCTGATAAAAAGTGATTTGAAAACGAAATTAAGTTGAAATATGAAAATTCGACACTTTAAGGGCATTAAAAGATAGAGAATTATTAAGAATATGATGTTTGGGCAAGATATCAAATATTTTTAGTAGAAAAATTATCAAATTTTGTATTTATTTTTTTATCGCTACCAACAATTGGTTGAAGAATTTGAACGAGAAACACAAAAAATGATGAGTAGTGTACCTAATTGTTAAAATAATTCAAATTGAATATTTATTGATGTCAGTGGGAGAAATAAACCGTAAGAAAGATGTCGTTAATCTTCGCTAAACGATCTTGGCACCTGGCCATAACACTTTATCATAGCATTTATTCCGTAGATCTATAAACTGTAAAATCTGACTAAACGATTAATAATTCACTTTGTGATGAATAATTTCCAAGTTATTAAAAACGATTTCGAATCTGGCATTCGATTATAGTAAATTAATGCTTCTTTCTTTCTTTCTTTAATGCTTCTTCCCTCTGCAGAATTTATACACTACTGTCGGGTAATATCGGTTCGGCTGCAAACTCACGGCCCAAAAACATACCAATCTTTAAATTACGATTTGTCTGTAAATACAAATGTCAGAAAATTATCATACAAAAAAAATTAACAAATTTCAACAAAAAATGTATGTTTAAAATTTTTTTGTCAAATTTGTCGATTGCTGCAATCTTTGTATAAATTATATTTCTCGACTGAATAGTGTACCAACTTTTGATACAATTTTGTCACAATTTTTTATTCAATTTATATTTCTTTTACACAAATAAAGATATATATATTTCAAATAGTCTACTAATATATTTATGTCGTAACAGTTTTTTTTGGTAAACATTTTTCTGCAGGGTGAAAAAAATTTTCAATTCGGTCACTTTTCCCTCGTTGAAAAGTAATTAAAAAAATATATTAGACCAAAAATCAAATTTGTTTGGCAATTTTCATTTGATTTATCGAAACATTTCCTCGACGGAATTTTTTTTTATATGATTGAATGGAATACTTGTCATCGGTGACGGTAAAGTATTACAACTTTGGTTCGGCCTGGAGTTAATGACTTATATACCCGATGTTGTTTGGTGTCTGTCGCGCCTTAAAGTTATAAATGGTACCGATGACGAGAGAGAGAGAGAGAGAGAGAGAGAGAGGTGGGAGGGTGGTAGAGAGAGAAACTTTTTAACGAATACTTGACATTGGACTGCAAAAAGAAATTTTGACAAAAACAAACTTGACATGCAACGTGTTCATTATATGCGAATTCTTTTATTTTTTCTCTAAAAAAAGAAAAAAGGAAGAAACAAGAAAACGAAAAAGGAAAAGAAGAAAATAGAAGGAAATGAAAACAAAAAAAGGAAATAAAAGTAAATAAACAAAAGTGGTGTATTCTCTCGACTTTCATATAGAAACTGTCGTAAATCGAGAAATTTATCTCATTTTAATGATCATATTTCACGTGAAAGAGAAAATTAATACTAATTTTTATACTTGAGTTTATATTCCATAAGTTCCGATGCTCTCGACTTTTATTAGCTTCATGTTTCTTTATACTCGACATTTTTGCTTATTGAATATTTTCCATTCCATATAGGCCATTTTTAGGGTTATTAAATATCAAAATAAAGTAATTTACAAGTGTCTAATATATAAGTCACTTTTCCCTCGTTGCGAATTAAATTCTTCGGGAAGAAGACCCGAAGTCATCAAATCGTGTACACTCTCGTAAGAGACGGAGTAATTTGCCTAACACAAATTGACCTTTTTTTATTTCATTTTTTTTTTTTTGGTTGGCAAGAAAAAGGTAAATATTACACGTGCCCTTTGATCAAGATAGGCTGTAAATAAATGTCATAAAATTTTAAGTAGCATACTTTTAAACTCCGACCGCCAAGAGTCGAAGACCTTCATGACATAAAATACAGCTTTACTATCGTAAAGCACTCGGCACGTAGTTACCAGCTTACAAATGACTCTCTTAATACCAGTTGTTCACTGTATGCATTTTACAGGGAGTTCTCTTCATGTCATAACTTATACTTTCTTGACTAGCTGCTTGTATTATGGAATAGAGGGAAAAAAGAAAAACCCTTTACATCAATCATTTTCCATTTTATATACGAGACGCTCTCATCTCTCCGTTATATGTGTCTAGTTTTTTACAGTCATTCGAGTCAATAGTCTCACTTGTGTATGCCATAACTGATTAGTGTTTATGATTAACTTTCAATTCGCACCCTGAGAAAATTCCTTCTCATCTTTTACTTCAATAAAGTAGCTTCAATAATAATATTCATTATTGACTTTTTTTTTACTTTAATTATATTGGATCATCCGCTTTGTTTTGCAATTTATGAGACCTATCGTAAAAGATCCCTCATATCCTTTCTTTTTAATCGTCCGAGTAAAAATGTTTCACATATTATCGCACATGTACACAAAACACATGCACATGTGCACCAAACAAATACGATTCCCGGTCATTTTCCCGAATCTAAAATCCCGAAAGGCGATTTCTAATACACATATATGTATTACACATAAACAGAAAACACTTATACACGTATATTTTCACATGTGCATAAAACACTTTCACATATGAACTTACACAAGTGAATAAAGCACACAATATACACTTACGCATACACATGTATACCTATATATGTATATGCACATATACTTTCACATGTGCATAAAAACGTACACATGTACCTAAAACACACTCTCATGTACACACTTACTCTTCACATATGACTTATACGTTTGAAAGGATACCAAATTAAGACAAAAATTGAATAAAAATGTTGCATCACAATTAAGATATACATTTTTTGTTGTCTTAATTTGATATGGAGAAAACTGTGTATACACATGTACAGAAGTGATCGTTGAAAAAATATACGTAAAGCGTGTAAAATTGAAAAATTGAGAAATTGATGAAAATACAAAAGATGACAGGCGACAATTATTGTAGGTGGTCTTTAGCAGTTCGTTAGGTTACATTGAGTAGATTGGGAGATAAAGACAGAAGTTACACCTCGAGTAACACGTATGGGAATTAACATAGCTGAGCGCGGTTCGACGTTTAAAAGCCGATCGCATTTCCATACCGGGGCCATTCGACGACGATGCCGTTTAAGGTGGAGAAAGAGAGAGAGAGAGAGTGTATTATACACTTTTGCTAACACTGGTCTATATTTGCCCTCGGTGGGACCCGTGGAAGGACTCATTTATATCCTCTTATCGGCGCATCTTTCGCGCTTGGGCTTTCCACCTCGAATATATTCGAAAGGCCACTCGCTGATCTTGATAAACCATGTAGTGTGCGGCGAATCCCTGCGCAAAAGTTCCCCCTCCGTTTTTGTTTCTTTCTTTTTGACACGACACACATATTCAAAAAGTCAAAAATTTTAGGGTTAAATAGTTGGACATATTTTTTGTATTATGGAAGAATTTCAACATTGTCAGAGGTGTAAGAATATTCATTAAATCCTTTTTAATGTTGTCTGCCTTGATTGACTACCTTGACTTATTCAATTTTGAAAAATTGGCTTTATTTTCGAAAACGGAATTATCACAACAAACTTCGCAATAGTTACGTAATTTTAGTCAAAGATTAATTTTTACTTTCATCGTCGGCCATTAATTCAGGGCTCGAATTAGGTCCGCAAATATCCGTAAATTTGTTTAAAGTGAGTAAAAGTCAGTTTAAGGGCATCCGGGAAAAAATAGTCTTTTCGTGATCGCGCTCTCATTTAAAAAGAAAAGAATATTTTGAGTTGGGAATTTTTGGTAAATATAGATGAATGCTTTGGGACTAGCGGCCCTCTCGAAATTTTGCAAAATTTTGATAAAAATTATTTTAAAAATTGTTTAAACATAGGAAAAAGAATTCTTTTTACAAATTCAATTATGTGTAAAAGTTTTTAAAAATTCTTCTAAAAATTTCAATTTTTTTTTTAGAAAAAATAAAATTCTTATCTGAAATTAATTTATTTTCAAAAATTTTTATAAAATTCTTGGTAAAGTTTCAATTACTTTCGTAACTAATAAAATTTTTACTCATTCCAAATTTCGATTTTTTTTAATTATTGAGGGGCTGGATGCTATAACGTGTTACACGCCATTTACATTAACATGGCGCGTAACACATTATAGCATCCAGCCCCTTAATTATTAATTTTGATATTATTAAATAAATAATTAATTTTAATATTAACAATTTTATTTGAATTCCTCAATAGAATTGAATCATTAAAAAATTTGTCGATAAAATTCTCTTTGATAACTTATAATTTTAATAAAAATTCAATTATTCATTACATTATTTATTATTGTATTTAAATAATTGAATTATAGTAAAATTTTCGAATTTTTAATCAAAATTGATATAAAAATAAATTTCTTAATTATTCAATTATTTTCAAAAAAAATGATAAATCATAAAATTCTTGAATTAAATTATTTTTACAAATAATAAAATTCATTGCAGAATTTCAATTCCTTATAATACAACTTTAATCAAATTTCTTGAAAAATGTAAATAATTATAAAATTTTTATTAAAATTCGTCGAAAGAATTGAATTATTTAAAAATTCGTCTACAAAATTCTTTGTGGGAATTGAATTTTAAGTCACATTCAATTATTCAATTAATGATTTATTTTTGTATTTACATAATAAATTTAGTTGTCGTAGAATTTAAAAAAAAAATGATTTAAAAATGATTTCCTGTTAAAATGTTAGATAATAATTGAATATCAAAAGCAATATACATATAGCGTGATTTTTTAGAAATAATTGGATTTTGAAATTGATTTTCTTGAAAAGTGTAATTGAATTTTTTTTTATCATTTGAGGTCTTTATTTTCTAAGATATATTTTGAAGAATTTACAAATAATTGAAATTTCGTAGAATTGAATATTGTAAACAAATCAATTTGAAAATATTTTGTCAATGAACTTTTTCGAAAATTTATTAATAATAATTGATTTAAAGAAGAATTTTAGTTAAAAATTCTTGAAAATAATAGTTAATTAAATTGATAACTATACTTTATCACTTGGTCATTTTTATGTTTTATAGTTATGAACAATTTAATTAATATAGTTTTAAGTAAAATGTTATCCTATTTGACTCGGGACTGGTTTCATTTTTTTCAATAATAATTGGTTCGTAATTTTTCTATCCATAAAGTCAATATTTTTAAATACTTTCACTGCTTCGAGCCCTGGCCATATTGAATCCACCATTTATTGTATTTTGGAAATCGGACTTCAGATTTGTTTTATCACATTTGAAGCTTATTTATGTGACTTTTTACTCATTCAGATTTATTATAGAGAATAAATAAAACGAACCCGAATAATTTTGTTTTTTTAAAGAGGGAATTTTTTTTCTAAATAAAAGTAAAATGTTTGTTTCTCGAAAACTTGCCGCAACTGCAATTTGCGGATCGGCAGGTAAGAAGCGAAACAAGGTGTGTTGTATATATACCTATATAGAATGAGTCGGTGAGTGTCTCGTCGTCAAAGGAAGATTCCCCAGGAAGAAAAAGTTAAACGGTTTTCATCGTCATCTTTAGAGGGAGGCAGTTTAACTTCCTGAGAGGAGAGGCTTTTCATCGTGCGAATATCGAAGAATTTGTCGCTTCGTTGAAAGCAGGTCGAGCGAGATGAGATCAAAGCCAACCTGCTTCTCTTTAACCCATACCCCCCCCCTCCAGCCCTTTAAATCTTCTACCTCTTTCCACCCACCCCCCCATCACCTTGTTCCCTTTTGTATTTTCATCTCAAGTTTTCATGCCTATATTATTTTCCCCCCTTTTCCCACGTAATAATCATTTATTATCTCCAAGCAAGAAATAATGAGTGTAAAGTCGTTATGAAGTTGCAAAATCGAGACTTTGTTTAAGAATTAGCTACTTCTTCTTCTTCTTCTTCTTCTTTATATCGTGAATCCTTTTGAAACTTTCTCCGCCTACATTTAGATATACACTGGAAATTAAGAGTCTTCTTCGGGGAACTTAATCACTAAATGAGAGTCAAAAGTCTGATGTGTATAAATATAGAAAACCACACACAGCTCGAGGTAAATTTTTTTGATGTAGATTATTTCAAAGTTCGGGGAAGCTCTCAAGAGAATTTTTAAGTTTACTTGATTTGATGGTTTTCGATACAGAAAAATTAATTCGAAAAATTTAACTTGAAAAAAAGTGTTACAATAATGAATAATGTGTTTAAATTTAAACAGATGAATAAATAGTTGAGCATTATCGAGACTCGAGACTCGAGACTGTTTGTATGGAATGACGTTTATTATGTAATCATAATGTAAACTTACCATAAATGTAAATTTATGGTGAAGAAAAGACCTTATTCATTGAATAGTTGCGGCTAATAGGAAGAAAGGAAACACCGGGAGCAATGGTATACTTGGTAGGATAAGAAATGTCCATAAACCTGTCAGCACTAAAGCGCAAATCCAAGGCAAGAGTAGGGGATTCAACGTTGAAAGAACTTAAAAAGAGCCGATGAGCAAGAGGTGTAACTGTGGCATTGTGCCGTCGTTCGTGAAGACGTTCCTGTAATCAGGAAGAGCTGCTACAAATACCTCTAATTGCTTTTCTCATTTTTCCCTCCATTTCGAATTTATGCGCGCTTATCAGATTGAATTCTGAGTTTCCATTCCTCTATCTTTCTCTTTTCGTCTTTATACATTTTTAAAACAAATACTAACGTTCTTTTGAAATATTTGGATAATTTGAAGGTAAATATGTTAGCACAGCTTTTCTGTAGATTTCAAATTGAATAAAAATTGAAGTCTTATTTTCATGTGACGTGTAATGTGAACATTACATTTGAAGTGAAATAGGATAAGTTATTTGTGCTATACAGATACAGAATACAGATTTTTGAGGAATTCTTAAATGAAATATTCATCAGCATCATTATCATCGTTATTAGTTGTATTCTTGCTGATTGTGAGTAATAATAAATCTTAGCGAAAGATAATTCTTTTTACGCGCATATGTTTTCGAGGAATGTGAGGCATTTAAAAATATATCGTTAAGTGGATATTAGTAAGAAGTGTAGGCATAGTGTCACGTATATGTGACGACTCAAGTGCATCAAGTATGTGCCGAAGGCGTTGAAGGCATCTATATTAGCTTCGAGGCTTTAAGTTGAAGTAACAAGCTCTAAGGCGAGAGTATCAAGACTCTATATTAGCCTTATCAAATTAAGTGCATAGGCCTCTTCCTTTTCATCTCTCTAATATCTAATCTCTCATCTCCTTGGCACAAAGTCAGATTACCGATATTAGGCATTTAGTTTCCCAAGATCTTGAAACTTGGTCGCGAAATTCACCGCACACTCTCCTGATTTCCATTCTCTTCGATTCTCTCAATCTCTCTCTATAATAATCTCTCCCAATAGTAATTCTAATCAGATAATTCTATAATAGAGTGGGAACGTGACTAAAATTTAATTCACTCATCGATGTTGTCAATTTTACGAAATTCTTCTTATTTTCAAAAATAACTGACAAGGATTCTGTGCGCAGTTTGAAGTTAGCTTCAGTGTATGCTTTTGTTTTTTTTCTAAAAAATATCCTTATAAATAAAATTGCACTTCTGTTCGTACATTGCCTAACACTTGAAAATTTTAATATAAAAAGTTGTTTTCAACATCAAAAAATGTAAAGAAATTCATAGCAAGTTTCATGTATGTCTGTCACAAAAGTTTTGTGCGTCAATCACGCAAAAGCGGCTTAACCGTTTGAAACAAATTTTAGCAGTTTGTTAGATCTCAACCCAAGGAAAATTTTTAAATAATTTTTTTTATCTTCATTAATAAAATAAGACGTCTGTCTGTACGTTGCTTAAAACTTCAAAATTTTAGCATAAATAGTTATTATTGACATCAAGAATTCCGAAAATAATAGTAAAACACTATTATTAAAAATTAACAAAAATTTTCATTGGAATTTAAAATAAACGTTATTGTAACAAATAAATTTAATTTACATTAATTTTAAATTGAAATTATATACAATAATATAAATGACATACTCTCTAAATTTGAATAAGTAAAAATGTTTACAGGGTTGTCACAAATATTTAATTTTATTTTTCCCTGATTTTTTCCTGATTTCCAGACAAAATTATCCCTTTTTTCCTGACCAGAAAAATAATCTGATTCACTCTAAAGATTATTAGATACTCAAAAAAAATGTTCTATTAAATTTATTTACATATTTCATTAATTGTAAAATTATTCAAAAACATCAATAACTAAATTCTTAAATAAGTATTTAATTATTACTTTTCCACAGGAATTAAACTTCTTCAGAACATTCAAATTCAAAACTTTTTGAAACTCAACAATTTATAAGAATAGTATTACAAAACATAAAGAAGGCGATCATGTTTCGATATAATTTAAATAACCATGAAATTTTACAACAAAAATTTAATCATTCACAAAAATCCCAAAAAAATCCCTCGCATGAATTCAATCATTTTTAAAATTAGTAAATTTTCTCAAAAAAATTCAATCATTTGACAAAATTGTAATAAAATCCGTTGTAATAATTCAATTACTTTCATAAACAAGAAATAGATTCAATAAATAATTTATTGAATAATTGAATGTTTGTTAAAATTGTATTCTCATAAAGAATTTTATTAACAAATTTTCAAATAATTGAATTCTCTTGAGAAATTTTAATAAAATTTTTAAGAATAATTACATTTTTTGAGGAATTTAATTAAAATATTGTATCCATAATTAGTTAAAATCCTATGATGAGTTTTATTATTCATGAAAATAATTTTAAAAATTTTCCAAAAATGTTATTAAAATTTTTCGAAAATAATTGAATTTTAGTGAAAAATTTTATTATTTATAAAAATAATTCAATTCTTGTAAAGAACTCTGTTAAATTTTTTTTTAAATAATTGATTCATGCTACCAACTTTATAAAAATCTTTTAAAATAATTGATATTTTCCCAAAATTTTTATAAAATTTTGTATATTAAATAATATTGAACTCACGTGAAAATTTTATTATTTATGAAAATAATTGAATTATTTCAAAGAAATTTATTTAAAATTTCATAAATTATTGAATTTCTGTGAAATTTTAACAAGAATTTTATACTTTGTATACTTTAGAAAAAGATACTTTCAAGCATTAACTGAAATAACTACACACTTTGCAAAACAGCTAATGCGTCATAGTAAAAAAAACTATGTAAAATAATTCAAGATACCATTTTCAAAAAATGGTAATTTCTACTATGTACAAATAGCACTATTTATCATGAAATAGTACTTAATATTAGAAATGGTAGTTTTTCTAATTATATCTCATAACGATTCGATATTTTACTATGTGAAATAGTGTTTTCAACTTGGTTTTCAAAAACCATTTCTCTGCGTGTATTTGAATTTTGAAGAAGAATTTGTTTTTTTATTTTTAAAGATATAATTGAAATGACCCGAATTTTTTTTAAATTTTTGAATATAATTAAATTTCTGCGAAAAATGTTATTACTTTTGAAAATAATTGAATTTCTATAATTATTTGTAACTTTTCCAAAATTAAATTTTTATAGTATTTTTAATTAAAATTCTTGTATCAATCTAGTTTTTATGAAAATTGTAAAAATTATTCATTACATATATTATAAGACATAATTTTATGATATAGTTCTTTAAAAATTAAGTTATTTAAAAAAAAATTATTGTCTGAACTAGAAAAAATTCAAGGTTTTGTATTATAATTCGTGGTTATTTTTATAGTTTACAAGGCAAACAAAAAAACATCAAAATTTAGAGTTTTTTCATGAATTGTTAAAATTAGATGTTTTCCAGTATACTTTTACTAAAAATCCCTGACTTTTCCCTGACCAATTTTACTTTCCCTGACTTTTCCCTGAATTCCCTGAATTCCCTGACCTGTGGCAACCCTAGTTTACTAATTTTAATTAGTCCTCAACATCATCCTGGAATGTTCCTTCGATATTTCCGTGGAACATTCCCTCTAACTTAAAATCTTAGCCATATTCGATTGAAAAATATTATGAGGAATAAAAGTTACAACTTTTTTCACAAAATTCATAAAACCAAATCAATGCAAATTTTTATGTTTTTTGTCAAATTGATGTGACATTTTTTGTAGCAACTTGTTAATTAATGTTCACTATAAAAGTGAAATATAAATAATAAATCCTCATTTTTTAAAATAAAAATTTTAAATCACACTTTTAAATTTAACAAAATTTTTAATTAATTATTTTTTTGTTGAATATTGTTTAATTTTTTATAAAGTTATTATTAATATTGGTTGGTATTTTTAAAATTTAACTTATGTTTCTTATATTTAGTTTATTAACAAGATTAGAGTCATGAATTTGGTGTTTAATAAAAATTTTGTAAAATCAATGAACGTGAGTTTGCAAACAATTTCTGTATTGATATTTTAAGGTTTAAAGTTTGAAATTTTTTTCTTGAATATTAGAAATGCTTGAGTATGTTGCTGTTCTCCAAAGTACTAAACAGGCATTACGCAACTCAATATTTGTATGTTGTATTATTTTGAAAATTGATCATTTTATTTTTTAAAAAGTGAGTGAGCGCATGGTTGATTATTATTTAAAAGAAAATTATGAAAGTGAAAATTATGATATAAAGAGACAATTTCCTTCTAATGAAGTGAAATATTAACTGCGTATTAAGATGTATAAGTTTTGCATAAAAAACATTAACAGATTCCAAAGAATATATTGACTCGAAAGTTATCTCGTTCGCGCTCGTTTCACTTGAATACTTGAGTGAATACAATAATTTAGGTAATGGCGAGTTTAAAATTCCTGAGAACATTTAGAATGTCTATCTCTCAATAGCACGTGTGTGATATTACAGGCCATTTTCTAGTCGCTGACATAAGTTCCTTAGTGTGTTGTTTAGCAGATAAAACAAACTAATTTTAAAAAAAGAAAAGAAAGAAGAGAAAATTGAGTCGAAAACTATATATATATTGCATCGCCTCTTAAGTTTTCATGCGCACCATCTGTTTTTCATTCGAATAATATATATATATATATATATATATATATATATATATATATATATTCGCGAATTCTTCAACTTCGAGTTCGCGCCAAGGATCGCATATCTGTGGCATAGAAGGATCCAAACCTCGTTGAGAATGTCTGCTCATTAATATAAGAGCGATTCTCCGCGTATCTTGTCGCCACGCATCACAAACATGCTTTCTTGGACCACGATTTTCGGATTTTTGACCGCCCCCATCGTATATATTCATTTCGAATTGAACCATGGGAACATTTTCACGCACGATCACGGAAATTCAAATGATATTGGACAATTTTTTCTGAAAGAAAAATTTACTCATTTTTTCTGAAAATAGGATTGAAACTTTGATTTTAAAGACTTTCTTTTGAAATTATATGCGGGTTTTGTTCTCTTAGCGAGCATTGATCATTGATCTTCTAACATTCAAAAAAATTAATTAAATAAATTTTTCCTTTAGTCTCCATGCTAAAGAATATTTTTTATTCAAAGATAAATTATTGTCAATTTATTATTATTAATATTAATAATATTAGATAATTAAATAAAAATACTGGAAAACATTTTGGCGTTCCTTTAAGCTTATACACATCAGAATCTCTTAAATATATCTGATAATTAATTAATTAAAAATTATGTAGATGCGGTTATTTAAAAAAGTCGATGGAATGTAAATTCATAAGACTCTTAATTCTGCTAATAACCTATTAATTAAAAACACTCAACTTGGCACATCCCGCCTATAAAACGCTTATGGAAATATGGCTGACACGTATTCTGATTTGTAACATCCTTAATGCGTGTGAGCTGTAAGAATAAAAAAAGCAAAAATCAAATGAGGATATGTATTATACAGGGAAGGTAGAAATCTCTTTTTTCCTAATGTAACTGAAGAGAAATAAATAAAAAAAGAATTCGAAAAGACTTCCTCGAGAAATGCTCTTATTCAATATTTCCATCATAGAGAAACTATATGTACATTTATTAGGAAATAATTAATTTCAGCAACTATTTTTCAATTTTAAATCTTTAGACAACAAGTAAAAATAATGATAAAGAGAGAGAGAGAGAGAGAGAACAAGGTCGAAAAAGATAGAAAGGGTTAGGAAATGATAAAAATGGACAGAAAATGGTAGAAAAATATAGAAAAGTATAAAAAGAGTAGAAAATTATAAAAGTTTAGGAAAATATAGAAAAGGATAAAAAATATAGAAAATGATAAAAATATATAGAAAAATATAGAAAATGATGAAAAAATATTGAAAGAGAGAGAATATGAGAGAGTAAGTAGAGAGAAAATGAAAAAAAGAGAGAGAGAGAGAGATGGTAATTCCATATGGTGTTAAATTACGAGAATTTACTCGCCAAGGATATGATGGCGGTGCGCGAGCGGCATAAAGAGACCGCGCGACCATGAAAGAAGGCGGCAGATCATTTCATATAAAAATTCCTAGCCACCATCATTTTTGCCCTCTTCGCTTTTATTTGCCCCCTTTTTCCTTCGGACTTCTCCTTATAATCCCGGTGTATGCCACCCCCTCGTCTAGACATATAATTGAAGAAACAAAGAGGCTGCAATTATACTCACAATTACGAGACTCGGAAAAGTATGGCTGCCATTTCGCTGCCTCTTTAACTTGTCTCTCGCGTACTTTTTGATTAAATTATTTTCATGAGAGTCATAAAGCTGTCTCTCGGTGCTTCAGATAAGATAGGAAGTTCTGATATTTTTTATGTATTATTATGCGTTGATAAAGAAGGAAATAATCATTATTTTCAAGATGCTCTCTTACAAAATAAATAATAACAAATAATTCCCCAAGTGACGTAGTGCGAAAAATACAGTGTGTGTTATGTTTTTTTACTGGAAAATTCCATTCCCAAAAATAAAGAACAGAAAATCGACAAGATTTTCCTTAAAATTGGTACTGGGGGTTTTTAGGAGTCGCTGATTAATTCTATTAATTAATAATAAATTTAATTCTATTGAAATAACTCAGAACGCACAATCATTATATTATTAGGCTTACAAATTGTTTAATAAATAATTCAACTTAAATATTTCAAACATAATTGAATTTTAAAAGAGTTTCGTTATTCAAAAAGTTTTAAATTAAAAATTTAAATTCTTCTAAAATTGGTTAAACGACTATTTAACACTTAATTCATTATTAATTGTATTAAAAATAAAGGATTTAGATGAAGAATTTTACTTAAAAAGACTAAAAAAATTTAATTTTGGAAAAGTTACAAAACGATTGCGAAAATTCAATTATTTTTTTTAAATAAAAGTTTTTTTAAATTTCAGTTACTTTCTTGAATTTAACAAATTCGAAAAATTTTAATTAAATTTTTTTTTTAAATTATCCAAAGTATTTAATATTTATTTTCTGAATTATCCCAGGCGCGAACTGACGCTGGATTCAGGCTTTACTGAAGCTTGAATGAGGATTGGTCAATATTGATCAAGCCTTGGCGGGACGGCGGAAGCAAGGTTGATTCTAGCCATAATGTAACATTTATTTAAGCCTCGCGCTCCAGTCTTTGTTGAAGATTGGCGTTCAATCTTCAATCAATGCTGCGGAAGCCTAATTCAAGACTGAAACAAGGCTGCTTCCACTGTTCCCCAATTTACGCGACTCTCGCGCCCATTCAATATAATATGAAAATATCAATTGATAATAATAATAATAATAATAATAATAATAATAATAATAATAAATATTATTGACATTATTTTTATTCATATTATATATGTGTATAAATTTAATTGCAATATACTATTAGAACAATTATATATATTATTTTCATGTAAATAATATATTATTAAAAACAAATGTTATTTGAAATAGTAACATTAAAAAAATAATTTTAGTAAAAAAAGATAATTTTTTTGTTAATCGGCACATTTTTTTCTTGATTTTTTAACAGACTTTTAATATTATTTACAATCATATTCACATTTTTTATTCACAACACAACACACAATTTTATTATTTTATATATCGTTTAGAAACGAAAACGGAAAAATATTCGCTCGCATGTGGGATCGAACCCCCCGACGCATACCCGACACCTCTATAAACGCACCTATTTAAACCGCACGGCCAACGAAGGTTGGAAGGGATCCTGCTTAATCAAGTATATCACTGCCAGAGCATGGTAACTCAACATTGATTCAGCATTGGACACCAATGTTCGTTCCATGCTCGATTCAAGACTCGGTCAATCTTCGTAAGCGAAAATACAATATTCACTTCCTTTATCACCGTGTGCACTGAACAATATTAAATATAAGTATTTATAATTTATTTAATATTACAATATTTATTTTTGATAATATGTTTAATTTTATTATATATTATTTTTTTCTTGCACAGTGTCAAATTATTATTTTTAAAGATCAAGAGGTTCGTTTGTCTGAAAAATTTTCAGTGATAAAAAACTTCCAGTGTAAAAATTGTTCATTAGGGTGTAATAAATATTTATGTCAAGTATTTTTATACTAGGATTAACCGTTTAGTAAATATTATCAAAATACTATTTTTTGTCAAATGCGTGTGACCTTGCGACTCAGCGTTGCCAACTCAAGAGTTTGTTTAACGTATGTGTTGAGTTGGCTACGCTGAGTCGCAAGGTCACACGCGTTTGACAAAAAATAGTATTTTGATAATATTTTCTAAACGGTTAATCCTAATGTAAAAATACTTGGCATAAATATTTATTACGCCTTAATGAACAATTTTTATACTGGAAGTTTTTGATCACTGAAAATTTTTCAGACAAACGAAAGCGAAACTATTGAAATTTGTAAATAATAATTTTACACTGTGCAAGAAAAAAATAATATAAGATTTAACTTTATTTATAATATAATATCATTAATGTAAATATTATACACTGAATAATTATTAATATTTATTTACCACTGTTATCTTAATATTATAATTATAGTATTATTATATTAAATAATAATAATAATAATACTTATTATATTATATTATTATATAATCATATAATTATTAATTATTTAATAATTATTTATTAATTTAGATAATTTTTTATATTATTTAAAAATGATTGATAAAATTATTGATTATTGTTTAGTGCATACGGTAATAAATAAAGTGAATATTGTATCATCGTTGATTCAAGCCTTGATTCAAGCTTGAATAAAGATTGGATATTCAAGCTTCACACACGAAGATTGATCGAGTCTTGAATCGAGCATGGGACGAACATTGGTCTCCAATGTTGAACCAACATTGAGTGACAGTGTTTTAAAGACTGCTTCAACTCTGGATTACCCACGCTGGGCGTTCAAGGCTCAATAAAGCTTCAATCCATCGTCAGCATTGGTCTTTCGCGCCTGGGATATTTAATTGAAAAATTTCCAAGTAATCGAAATTTCATACAATTGAATTGTAAGCAAGTAGATTTGAAAATTCTCAAAAAACTTTTTCGAAAATCATTAAAAACGGGACAGAATAATTATAATTTGAAGAAGAATTTTATTTAAAAATTCTAGAAAATAATCATTAAATTGTAAAAAATAATTTTCAAGTAGAAAAATATTTAACAATATTGTTAAAATATTTAATTAAAAAATGTATTTTATTCACAGAAAAGTTTTTTGCTTCAAATAACGATATTCATTTGACAATAGAAGCAACTAAATTGATTACTTGAATCAAAGAAATACTTTTTTAAATTTATTTTTATATAAATACTATAAGCTATAATTAAATAGTATCAATTTTTTTTTAATTTTTAAAATAATTAATATAAAAGGAATACGAATATTTAGTAAATAATTTTAATTTGTTCGAGAAAATGTTTAGTAAGAATAAAAAATTTAATTGGTGAAAGAAAAAAAAAATTCGCTGCGGACAGGATTCGAACCTGTGCGGGTAAAACCCAATGGATTTCAAGTCCATCTCCTTAACCGCTCGGACACCGCAGCTCGTGTCAGACGTTTCGAAAAAGACATATGTAGGTTGAGCGCCTGCTTGACTGTACCTAATTGCTTCACGTGTCTCACATTGATAACATTTCATCATAATATAGCTATAGGTATACAATTATAAAATGTTTATCTTTACTTTACTATATTAAATGAGAGAATAATTTTTGTTTTTCAAAGTTTTTAATAAAATAATTATAAACAAATATTAATAAATATAAAATAAATATAGCAAATAAATTTATAATTTTTTTTTATTTATAAATTTATTTACGTTACAGTCATATTCATTCATATTTATTTATTCTTTTAGTTATTATAATATAATCATAGCTACGAATTATATTCTTTATAGTTTAATTTTGTAGTTTAATCTATTATTATTATTATTATTATTATTATTATTATTATTATTATTATTTATTTATTTATTTATTTTAATTATGTTTATTATTTAGTTATTAATTTAACTATATTTTTTATTATTTTTAAAATTAATTTGGTTTAATTAATCATTTTGAGATTTAATAATTTTTTTTATCCATACTAATTTATTTATAGCAGTAAGACAATTTTAAAATAATTTTTTATATACAATTATATTTCAGACTTTTAGATTTGAAAGATTTTTTTTTTTTAAACTGATTACACAGTGGAAGAACAAAAAATGAGTTAAGATTTGACTATAAAGGGATGAAAGTATTATCCCAGTAGTGTAAAATCCCCGAAGGATTTAAAAAAAAATTAGTCTTTCGATTTTTATTATAATTTTAAGTTTTGATAATTCAGTAGTAATTTATTGAGTAATCGCTCTAATCAGCTTTTGGTCAATAAATTGTGCATTTTTGGCAGTAACTAGTTACTTTCTTGAGTAATATTGTAGTTTTTACTCCATAATAAACAAATTTCATCACCGATCTATGAAGTTTAAAAATTACCTTTAGATAATGTTTTGGGGAAAATTATTCGATTTTTCTCCATTTTTTCACATTTCTCCGTAAAATGTTATATTTTTTCATTTAAATTTTTACTGATACTTTACTGAAATTAAAATTAAATAACTCTTTGAATGTTTAAATAAAAAATTTTTCTAAAGTCAGATTAGTGTCTATATAAATTCCGTTTTGGAAACTAAAATTTCAATGGTTGAAGGTTTTTGGTTTTAGTTTTTAAAATCGAAAATATCAATGTTTGCAGGTTTTTGGCCTATATATATTATGAGAAAAATGTCATTGACTGTCTACATTTAACTTTATTGCACAAACAGAAAAAATATTAAATATTCAAATGTATACTTACTTTTGTACTGATTTCGGTGATAAAAACCACGTAATCGAATTAGCTTCAAGAAAGTAAGAATTTATTGTCAAATAAAAAAACCTAAAAAAAATTTTCTAAATTGTTTACAGAGAAAATTGAGTGTTATTTTTCTCCAAATAGACAAAAAACCTTAAAACATTGTAATTTTAGTTTCCAAAACGAAATTTATAGACACTAATCCCACATTAGTAAAATTTTTTTTCTATTACCAAAAATAAGGTAAATTTTCTGTTATAGAAAATTACCCTACCGAAATTTACCCGGATCAAAAACAACATTCAGTTCTCTGTGTGTTCCACTGTGTTAACTATTAAATCAAATAAATATTTACTTGTATCGAATAATTTTTATTTAAATTAAACAACTTGAATTTAATTAAAATTGTATATATTTGAATTTAATAAATCGAACTTAAATCAAATAATTGTATATTTGAATCAATTATTTCCGCATTTGAACCAATTATAATTTCGGTATTTGAAACAATAATTTCAGTATTTAAAGTAATTATTATATTTAATTGACTTAATTAAAAATTATTTTGTTTAAAATAAATATTTATTCAATTACAGAATCTAATTAATTAATTAATTCATAATTCAGTTACATATATATCTAATAATTTAATTAATATAATTGTATAAAATAAAATAATTTAGATAATCATAATATTGTATGTAATTAGGAAAATTTGATAAAACTAAAATTATAAACGAAATAAAAGAGATTCCCGGTAATTATTCGATTTAAGGTAAATAATTTGCAAATAGGAGAAAATAAGGCGAATAGAGAACAACCTGCGATAATTGAGAATAGAGAATTCTGATTTTGTGGAAAGGGCTCCGAGTCGAATTGATAGAAGTAAGGAAAGCTCGTTTAGCGAGCTACTTAAGGAAGAATGTCAATTAGCTGGCAAAGCAGTCGAACTAAAGACAATTGCAGACTCAGCGAATAATGGGGTCGCACTTCCGGGTTTTAACGAATGAACTGTGGATTAATTAGAGGGGATGTTTCTTCTTAAACTTTTCACGTTATTCTATACCATGTACATGAGGCATTTTACGTGTATAATATCCTTACTGCAAAAATAGGTCTCTTTTTGACATTTTAAAATAAGATGTAAGATGGGAAAAGGTATCTTACAACTTAAAATAAAACGTTTTCTAAAGCCCGTTTTATTTGTAAATAAATTATTGCAAACGAGAGGTGAGGTTTTTTCCTATCGGCATGTAAATTTGCAGAATGTATACCTACAAAAACATATATGTATAATTATAAATACATGTATGTAAATAAATAAATAAAAATACCCGCAAAAAACCTTATTTATTCTACTTTCTCTGATTTTGAATTAGTAAAGAATGTAAAAATTATTACTTATTTGAAATAGGACTAAATTTTTGCTTTTGGGTCAGGTAATTTTACTAAATATAGTAATTCAAAAACAAAAAGTCAGTCACTAATTCAAATAAGTACCTAAACAGTTTTACTAATTTAAATTTAGAGACATATACGAAGTAATCTATAAAAAATAGCAAAAAATAAATAAAAATAATAATAAAAATAACCAAATAAATACTCAAAATGTAATAATCCACTGTCACATAATTGAGCCATAAACACTCTAATTATATACAAGTGCACGCGTCTTGTTGAGAGAAACAACTTTCCTGAATTTTCTCCTTACGGAAAACGATTAAAATAAAACATTGGTATTCCATAAATTTCTTTTATATTAAATTAACAACAATATTGCGTATGAATTTCACCGCTCAGTTGTTCTTTTAGCGTTTTTGAAGAGGGAGAGAGAGAAAAAAACAAAATTCTTACAAGAGACATACACAGTCGGAAACCAAAATGGAAAACGAATTGACGTAATTGACGATAATCGGTCTCCTCGTTGTTGTTCCATTTAAGTTTGACTCGAGTCATAAGTCATAAGAACATTTAATAAAGATATCTGCGAGCAAGCACACTATTCCGGATGTCGAGAAAATATTTTTATACTCTGTAAAATATAAATGGTCTTTGAGTGCCAAAAAAAATCTAAATTCGAATTATACGCGACAATGGACTGTTTTGCGAAGCGCAATATGCTTATTCCCAAAAACTTTTTTTTGACAAGATAGTTATTTGATATAAAACCAGTTAACTTAAAATTCACATAAAATAAACATTACTTGTCATAAATTTTATTGCACACAAAAAAAAACCATTTAACATAAAAATCATGCAACATAAATTTCTTTTAACACAAAGATCATTTAATAAAAATTCACGTAAATATCATTTAACATAATTCTTATTTAAAATAAAATTCACTTGATATAAGTTTCATTAGGCATAAATTCTATTTAACATAATTCTCATTTTACGTAAAATTTACTTTGCGTAAATTTCATTTGGTTTAAATCCCATTAATGTAACTCTCATTTGTCATAAAATTCACTTGACACATATTTAATTTAATGGATAAGTCATTACACATAATTTTCATTTGACATAATATTCAGTTGACATAGATTTCATTTTACATAAAGAGCATTTGACATGAAAATATAGACGCGAATGACGATGTTGTTTAAAATATCTAATTGGTTGCTTTTAAAATTCGCGCCGATAGTTTTATGCAAAATGTAATTATGTGTAAAATGATTTTTATGTCAAATGAGAATTTTGTTTGAATGACTTTTACGTCAAATGAAATTTATGTCTAATGAGAATTATATTAAATGACATTTATGTCAAATTAAATTTATGTCTATAGTGAAATTTATGTTGAATGAAATTTATGACAAATTAATTTTAGGACCAAATAATTTTACTCAAAATAAATTTTCAGTTAAATAAAACTTATGTCTATTAAAATATATGTCAAGTGTTTTTAGTTTTTAGTTATGTGAAATAAAAATAAAATCAATTGTATTTTTACTTTAAAAATGCAAATTTGCAAAATGATTTTTAGGGTCAGTTGGAGTAAATCGGAACAGATTTGCTATGTTTCACCAAAAATATAAGTTTTTTCTTTTAAATCGGAATACTTTCGGTTTTTTTGTGTTTTGAGTGGTTATTTCACTTCCGTGGTACAATTTTATAGAGTAGTAAAAAATGTGAGTATCATTAAATCACAATAATCAACTGTTTCTATTTTCGTTAAATAAAATTTTTTTCATTTTTTACAAAACTTCAATGAAAAATAGAAGACTGTTTCTATTTACGCCTAAAAACAGCAAATTCGGGGTTAATAGAGACAGTTGATTATTTCTTTAAAAATTAAAAAAAAATCAATTTCAAGTATGGAAATGTTAAAAGATACAAAGAATTGCATAAAAAATGGCATGTTAGTTATAAAATAATTTAAACTAATAAATAATAGTGCACACGGAAAAAAAGTGCAAGTAAAACAGAGAAATTTTTCTTCATAAACCTAAATTATTATATTATTATATTATATTATAATTATTATTTTTATTATTTTAAAACTGAAAAACACAAAAATTGATATTTATAATGTCAGAAATATTTCTTGGTTATAGTTGAAAGTTTCCATATATTTCCAATATGACTGACAAATTCTTTATAAAAATTATTTTGCCAATATTGCTCGTTCGCATTGTGAAATTTTTTTCCGTGCATTATATAAGTTTAAAAATAAACTGGGCAAAAATTTTAAAAACACATTACACAAATAAAGGTTTGTTCTCTCCTATTCTCTCTCACTTTCCCCCGTTCTCTTTTATTGTCTCTTATATTATAGTGTTGTAGTTTGATAGAAAAAAATTTTTCTTTTATATTATCAGAAATATTATTGAAATTTCTGTTGTTTCTATTTACCCCGAATATCCAGTTTTTAGGGGTAAATAGAAACAATCTCCTATTTTTAATAAGAGTTTGCAAAATGAGAAAATAAAAGTTGATTTTTGTTGTAGTATTAAAAAGAGG
Source organism: Leptopilina myrica (nomen nudum) (assembly GCA_032872475.1). NCBI lineage: Eukaryota > Metazoa > Arthropoda > Insecta > Hymenoptera > Figitidae > Leptopilina > Leptopilina myrica (nomen nudum). The sequence continues at coordinate 15,870,039 of CM065467.1, forward strand.
TAATAATTATAAATTTTAGTATGAATTTTTACTTTATTTTTTTTCCAAATGCAAGTCAAAAAAGTGAAAGGGTGTCTTTTTTCTACAAATTTATTAATAACTAATATACTACTATTACTACTAGCACTAATTTATTAGTGAAATTTACTAATATTCAAAAGCAAAAAAATCAATCACTGGTTCAAATTAGTCAACATTTGTACTGATTCAAATTTGCATCCTTAAAAAACCAAGTGATTAGTTAACAATACATGTAAGAGGAAAATAAAATCTGTTCCTTGAAAAGTGAGACATTCTTGGTTTTCCTCAAGAGCATAATAATCAGGGTAAAACCACTAATTTACATTTTTCAAAAAGATCATTTCTTTAACTGATGTACACATTGGAAAACCCTCTTCAAAAATATGTAGTTATTATTATGTTTGTGTGTGAAAGTTTTCGTTTTACCCACTGACAGAATTTTAAGTGATTTTAAAACAGTTCGATCTTTCCCAAAGGACCTTTACTATACACTCTCGGAATGCCCACAAGCTTTTCGCGAATCATTTTTCACTGACAATCTTTTGTCTCATCTTTGGGGGCTCCTGACATTGCGTGTTGCCTGACAGTGACGAATTGAAAGACTCGAGTCAACCCTTGAATCATTTTGACTGACATACCTTGTAACTTGTTATACAGTCTAATTCTATTTCAAAACATTTGACTTTTCGTGTTATATCTAAAATCTATTGGTTTATATTTTTTGTTTTCTAACTTTATTTTTTGAATAAGTTTTTCCATTTTAAATATTTTCAAATTTCAAATTAATGTGTTTAAAAGGATTCATTAAAATTTTATAAAATAATTGAATTCTTCCAAAGAATGTTATTATTTATGCAAGAGTAATTGAATTTTTGGCGAAGAATTTTATTAAAACTAAAAAAAAATTAAATTTTTGAAAAGAGTTTTATTATTTCAAATTAAAATTTTGATTAGAGTTATATTAAAATTTACGAAAATAATTGAAATATTTCTAAGGATTTTATTCAAATTTTAGAAAATAATTGAATTTTGAAGACAAATTATCATATTTATATAAAAAATTGAAATTTTTATGAAAATTTAAAAAAAAATTATAAAAATAATTGAATTCTTTTGTGAAATTTTCTTTAAATTTTTTGTTTTTTAGTGTTTTTTTTATTCAATTTCGTGATGCATTTCAAAAGTGATTCAATTTTTATTTAATAACTTTTTTGTTTATAAAAATTTTGTATAAACGTATTAGAACAATTTTTTCGTTTTTGTATGCTAAATTTTTTCCAAAAAGAATCAAATGATTTAGTTAAAATGGAAAAGAGATATAACGATTTCAAACTTATTTCAAAACTTTGACATCTCAAATACTACTGAATATTTTAACGTAATTTTTGGTGGAAACATTTCTTTTTATGTGTAGATTAAAATTTCTGAATTTCATTGCTATTGGTTTACTTACTCCGAAAAGACTAAAATCTCCCTTGAAATCGCAGTTCTTTTGAGAATAATTGAAATTTTGTCAAGAATTATATTAAAATTATTTGAAAATAATTTCAATATCGGAGAACAGTTTTATTATTTATAAAAAAAATTAAATTTTGAAGAGAATTTCCTCTCAAAACCCTAAGCTTCTCTTACTGATTTTTCTTCTATCATGAATCCTTCACAATACATTCAAATCAGTTTGAGATTTCAATTATCTAGATTATTTCGAAAACCATCATCAAAACCATATCCATCATTTGGTTGAAAAATAAAAACTTTTCTCTTACTGTTTTAGCAATAAAAATTGTATCTCATTTTCAGTTTCAACATATGTAAATTGTAAAGGGCGAGAATTATAAAAATTTCACATTGCTCGTCAACGCGTTTTGGTGCGATCGATTCACCGAAATTGGGATCCCAATAAAAATAATAATAATAATGATAATTATTGATCGACAAAAATCGTGTTTGAGCGATGGCAAGACTTCGATTGGAATGTTGAACTCTAGAAAACGGTGCACAGCAGGCCAGGTCTAAAAGGGACTTGTGAAAACCGGTGCCTTAAGGTGGGAGGGGAGACATAAAGGGTGATGATGATGATGATGGTGGTGGTGGGGGGTTATGACGCAGTCCTTACGCGCGTGTCGCCAAAGAATGGCGCTGTTTTCTAGACTAAAAACGAAACAGCGCCAAGGAATGCAACGTTGCAGAAACACCTTGCTCACAAAACCCCCTTTAGCAGGAAGCAGCAGAAAGAGATCAGTGTTCATAGAATGATAGCATCGCATTGCGGAGCGTGCGTGAGATATGGCAACGTCGCGTTCATAATTGTCACACATCTCAACAATGTCGCTGACGATTCATTCTGTCTCTTGACTTTGTTATATACCATCACAATGTGACGTGTTACTTTTCCTCAACTACAAAATGTTGTGTTCCAACACTCTTTTGTATTATTAGGGAAAAAATAGGGGAGAGCAAAAAAAAATTTCTAGACACAAACAAAATCACTCTTGACATAAACATGCAGTAAGAACAAGTAATATTCCATTTCGTTGTTAGTATGTTTGTTTCGAAAAAAAAAATATTTTCTCCTCCTAGCTTCTTCTCTTATTTATTTATATATTTTAAAAATGTTTTACTTTCTAATTCTGCAAATAGTAGAATTCTACTAAAAAATAGTCAAACTTTACTAATTTTTAGTAGTTTTCATATGGACGAAAGGAGAAAGTGGGAAACCCTTTTCAATTAATATAGAATATTACTAATTTTTAGTAAAATTTTACTAATTCTTTAGAATTTATTAGAAGAATGATTCTCTTTACTAGTGACGCATATTAAAATTATACAATTACAATATTGGCGTCTTGTGACGCCATATAATTAAATGACATAATTAGAAAGTAACCAGACAGTGAAAATTAATCAGTATACTGAATTCTTTTTTTTATATCTGCTTTTAAAGAGATAGATGTATAGAAGCACATATTTGACAGTTGAATTTCATTCTATTTGGAGTAAAAGTGAGAGAATTTAAATTAATTAACAATTTGTCAGTAAAAACAATATCGCCTTATAGATATAAACAGGAAATTTATCTCCTGGTGGTTTGGATACTTTTATAGAATATGTACTTTAAACAACTTTGACTCCGTCTTTTTTTGCAATGCTTAAAGAATTAGAAATCCAATCAAGCCTGTGTACAGAGTGTTAAGAACAACAAATTGCACCGTATTTTATAAAGTGAATTTTTATTTAAGAAAAAAATCACTAATTTCTTTGGAAAAGTACGAAAAGTTGGTAAATTCAACGGTATAATTTTTTTATTTCACCTTTGTTTGCTGATATTGTTATGGATGATTTGGAGACTGACTGTTTAAATTTACTGAAAAATAAATTCAAATGTGAACCAATTTTTTATTTTAGATATGTTAATGACACTCTTTTGTGTGTCCACAAAGACCATGTTGACCTTTTTATAAACACTTTTAGTTCTTTTAATATTAATTTAAAATTCACTCATAAATTACAATATAATAACCAAATAAATTTTTAGATATGACAATTATTAAAAGTAATGACAGTGTTATGACTAATTGGTATCAAAAAACTATTTCCTCAAATAGAATAATAAATTATTTTTCAAATCATCCAATACAGCGAAACAAAAATATTGTATACAATTTATACGACAGAGCAATTTCGCTATCACACGACTCTTTCTATAAAGAAAATATTGTAAAAGTTAAAAAAATTCTACTTAATAATGATTATCCATTAGAATTTATTCAAAAAATGTTAAAAATTCGTTCTCATGTTATTAGTCAAAAAACAGTCAATAACAAACAGTCTAATAATTTGAATTCTATTGTATCACCAACTTCAGAAAATTTGTATTCCTTATAATAATGTATACTCTCAATTGTCTAATATTCTCAAAAAACACAATCTCTTGACTATTCCAATGGTGGAAAAAAGTCTAGTCTCTGTTATAAAATTAAGAAAAGATTTTTAAGAAATGGGATAAAACTAACATTGTCTATAAGTTTAATTGCAACAATTGCCCTGCTACTTATATTGGTGAATCTAAACGGACTTTAAAGAAAATAATTAATTAACATAAAAATAATAAAAATCCTGATTCTGTTGTAAACAAGCATCAAGCGGAGTATAATCATTCTTTCAATTTTGATGATACTAAAATAATAGATTATAAATTTTTATATAAAAAAAGATTAATTTCAGAAATGATTCATATCAAAAGTAATGAATTTACTATTAACAAGAAAGAAGATGTACAATTTCTCAGTAATACTTATTTTCCTTTAATAAATATGTTGAAACAATGATTTTATTCACAATATTTCGATGAAGGTTCATTGACCCACGTTTTCTGTATATATAATATGAAAATTGTCACCGCAGTATTCAGTTTTGACTAATCACTTATAATGACCATGTCCGTGATTTTTATTTTAAATATTTACAATTTTGTGTACAATTTATTTATTTATTTTTATTCCTGTGACAAAATGTTAGTGCAACCACTTTTAATTAGGTAGTTATTAGTTTAAATAATTTTGTAACTTGTTATTAATTTTGAATTTTTGAAACCTTTTGTTTATTCCGTATTTGTTTTAAATTTGTTTAGATTTTAATAAAGTGACCTGATGATGGTGGCGAACCATGCCTCCGAAACATCGTCGTTAAAAAAGTAAATGTCTTTTATTCACCGGTCTTCCAAAAATCGACTAATTAACCAATAATAAATAATAAAATTCGTCTCCGAAAATTATTATTAAAAAAAAATAATTCATTTTTAATTAAAATTTGAATTTAATTTAATTACATATTTTAGAAAATAATAATTGAATCGAAATGATGACAGTAATTTTGAAGAAATTACAGTAGCAATATTCTTATAATATGAAATAATTATTTTATCACTTGGTCATCTTTATAATATTTAGGAAACATGACAAAATTTCATTTATATAGTTTTAAGTGAAATGTTCCCTTATTTGTCTCGGACTGATAATATATTTTTGTCAGTAAATGGTCCGTAATTTTTCTTTTTGTTCCGTGAAGTCCGTATGTTTTCAATACTTTCACTATATATTGTTGGATCCCTGAATTAGAAAAAAAAATTTTTAAGAGGTGATTAAAATAATATAATATAATATATATTAATCATTTTGCCGGCGTATAGCAAGCTTCAGTTTCGACCGCTTATCTGTTTTGTTTTTTTACAATTAACGACTCGAACGCGCCATTAGTATAAATAACAATAACAGTTTCCTCGGAAATGTACGAGTTGTTGTTGCGATTCCACGAAGCGGGAGGTTTTATCGTGTCGGAAGAGTATTATAGTAGCGAGCGATTCATTTTCACAGACACAAATCACAGTTCCCACGGATTTTCTTTTTAGTCAGTTTTTCCACGTCTGAAAGCGGCGCCAAGAGGGAAGACAATGTAAACGTTTAAATAAATAACTTGCGTGCGCGCTTCTATTCTACTTTAGTATGTATATACATACTAGAAATTATATTGTACATAGTATGATGTATAACGTACATATGTCTAATAGTTGGCTGCGTGAACCTTGTCTTACAAAATCTACCGAAACAAATGGATTATATTTATTTCAACTGAAGATGTTAGGTATTGTCTTGTTGCAATTAATTTTTCAATAAGAAACTATATTTTTACTATTTTTGTATTTGCATTTCGAATAAGAAGATCGTGCTATAAACTTAACCCTTTTGCCTACGCAAGTGACCTTCACCAACAAAAAACAATTCCGTCTCCTGGAGAGAACTATAGGAATTACATTCAAAAGCGCTAGAGTGAAAATAAGTCAATGTATAGGTAGAGGGTTAAAGAAATACTAATAATTATAATCCTAAATATTATTATTTAAAAAATACTTTATTTGACAATGATAAAAATAAAGTCTACAAAGCATTTATAAAATAATGTAATTGAACATTTTTTGCCACTGAATATTCGTTATATTTAAAAGATTACTTTTCTTCTCTCACAAGCGGTATTACTTTCATCAATTTTCTATATAAGAGAATTAAAATCTACATCATTTACATCTATTATTATTATTATTATTATTACTATTATTAACTATAATAATAATATCATTCTGTCCACAAATGAAGTTAGACTATTGTACATGTTTTTGTTTTTCTATGTGTTTTAATAGATAATATTATACTTCATTATATTTTTACTATTTTTTTAATTTAACAATATTATTTTTATTTCTCAAATATTCCAGAAATATTTTTATTAATCTAAAAAAATTATGAATGTTATTATATTATTCATTATTTCCTTTGTTTCTAAAAAATTAGCATTTTGTAACAAACATTTTAGATAATTAACAAATGTAAATCCTACAAAATATTTTCCCTTTTTTAATATGAAAAACTAAAATGTTTACAAAATTTTGACTTCTTCCCTGACCCTAAAGAATATATTCTAATGCATTCTAGAAATTGAAGTCTTATTTTCATGTGACATGTAATGTAAAAACTACATTATTGTTATATATGTTAAAAGCGAAATAAGAAACTTCACGCGCGCGTTATTTGTTCTATATAGTTATATGATTGTATGTAGTATTTATAGTTTAGTATTAGTAATCGAATGATATAAAAAATGACGTTTATTGCGACAGACAAATACATAATTGATTCAATAGCATTTTTCCCCCAGTATAAAATTACCGATTCGACCTGGAGTCAAATAATCCCAATTAATTTTCTTCTTTGAATTATTGGTTTTTCTCCACGGCTTATACACGAGATGAAAACTAACAGTCTGCGAGTGCTCGCGCAGCACCAGAGTCGTAGAACAAGAATGTAAAAAGAAATCACTCTACGCCAGAGAATGCGTGCACGAAACGTTGGTGTCAAAGGTTAAAGAAGAGAGAGAGAGAGAGAGAGAGGTGAAGGGAGAAGAGAGAGTATTCAGGGAGGAGAAAGAGTTGAGCATTCCAGGTGGGGAAAAGACACTTGAGACGAGAGCTGCCTGTGGAGTTCGCAGCAAGAGCTACCACAGAAGCTAACGCATATTAAAGAGCCTCGTAAAATCATAGGAATTCCGCGGAATCTGGTAATATGTCGACTATGAGCAGGTTCAATGTCGTGCTTTGCGTCTTTTCCTAGACATTTTTATAAAACGTTCAACAATTTATATTATAACGATGACAAGAGGCGGCTCTTTGAAGATTTCCTTATAGCAATAATAGTCGTATGGTGAGAATACTCTCATCATTTAGTTCTGGCATTGCGATTTTACCGGGTTCTCTATGAGAACATCTCTCTCTCTCTCTCTCTTTCTTTCTCTTTTTCTCTTTTTCTGCCTTTTATAGAGTTAAGGAGAAAGAAGGAGAGAGAGAGAGAGAGAGAGAGACCTTTCCGTATACATTTTCCAATGCATCAAGGATAAAGAGAGGCCTCCGCCTCGGGCGCATTAGAATTGAATTGAATATATATATATATTTGTAATAATATAAAACATTTTCATGTCCCCGACTGACACGAATAACGTTTCAAGGATCTTTTGATTGAATCCAGTTTGTAAGAATTAATGTTTCAACAATATCTTTGGATGTATATATATATTTCAGTCAACATTTATCTATATATATCGAGAGTTACAAAAGTTGATGTTCGACTACTTTCATTTCTTAATGGAAAAGGCCAAGAGTGAGACGTTATCGTGTAACTGACATTAATTAAATGTCTTGTTTCATAAAGACTTCTGAACAGTAATTTACCTGCTTTTCAACATCTTGTTCGCTGATTAGAATTTACAAAAGAAGCTGTTTGTTCATATGCGGTTTTACCAGCATTGCGATAAGAATCGCGATATCACATGTAATTCGAGAACTATTGTGAACCTTTTCAATGAAGGGAAAAAGTTGGTTCAACGTTACTTATAAATTATTTAATTCACTGATATATGTGAACTTTTAAGAGGTACATGTCATTATTCTTTCTCTTCGATTCAAGTCGCAATTGAAACTTTACTCAAATAGGGAAAATTACTTTTACAGCTAAGGGGAAAATTTCAAAGTTCAGTCTTGTTTTTTCATTTTCCAAGCATTTTTAGAAATCTTAAGAAGCATTTTATAAATTTCAGTCAAATCGTAACTGATAATTTCAAGAGAATTATTTAGAAAATTATCTTAAATGCTTAAACTGTATTTAAAAATTTGTAGTATAATGGAATTTTATCTTTCATTAGCCAAAGGGCATAAATTAGCATCTAAGATTGCAAGCTATTATTTAATATTAATGATAATGAATTAGTATTTATAATAACTACTAGAATTAAACATAATAAATACTTATAGCATAATTGCGAAAGTAAGAAAAATATTAAGAATAATAAAGTAATAATCACAAGTAATAACATCTATATGATATATCATTAGGCTGGTAATTAAAATAGTAAACGTCCAGAAAATGCACATATATATTTTTAACAAAGTGACTCTCTCAATTTTACGCTTGAACCCAATTTCCATGCTTTCAAAAAGGCACTAAATTATCATACATTTAGGAGACAAAAGGAGACGCCGAAAACTTATCAAACAAGCGTCCCATAAATAAATTCCAAAGGAAAACTAAAAATTCCAATTATTTTTAAAAATAATAAAATTCTTCTCTTAAATACAATTATCTTCAAAAATTTTAATAAACACCTCGGCAAAATTTTAATTATATTTGTAAATATATTTCAAAAATACAATAATTTTCAAAAATTTTAATTAAATTCTTGGCAAAATTTCAATTATTCTTAAAAGTAATAAAAGTATTCTCAAAAACTTAAATATTTTTAAAAATTTCAACACTATTTTTTGGAAAATTTTTATTATCTTAGGAAGTAATTAACTTTCCTCCAAAATATAATTATTTTAAAAATTGTATTAAAATTCTCGGCAAAATTTCAATTATATTTGTAAATAAAAAAACTCTTTTCAAAAATTTTAATTAAATTTTACTTAGCAATATTTCAGTTATTCTTAAAAGTAATAAAATTCTTCTCAAAAATTCAAATATTTAAAAAAATTTTTATTATCTTAGGAAATAATTACTTTTTCTCCAAAATACAATTATTTTTAAAAATTTTAATAAAATTCTCCTCTTAATTTCAATATTTTTTATGAATAATCTAATTTTATCCTGAAATTTAATTATTTTTATAAATAATCAAATTTTCCCTTAAAATTCAATTAATTTAAAAAATTTATAAATAATTTAAATTTGAATAAAATTTAATAAAATTTTTGGCAATATTTCAAATTTTGAATAAAATTCAAAATTATATTTATAAATAATAGAACTATTCTCCGAAATTCAATTATTTTCAAAAAAATTTATTAAAATTCTTATGGCAAAGTTTGAATTTTTTAAAATTATTTTCAAAAATTTTCTTTATTTCAATTCTTCTTGCAAATTTAATTATACTTTTCAAATATTTTAATAAAACTCTTGGAATAGTTTCAATTGTTTTCAATATAAATAATCAAATTATTCTTCGCAGCAGTTAAATTACTTTTAACACTACTTCAAAAAAATTTGTCGAAAAAATTCAATTACTTATATAAAAGTTTTGAACCTATTTTTAATAAGACTTAAAATATTTTTAAAAAATTGAATAAATTTGAACAAAATTATCATTCATTTAAGAGACAAAAGGAGGCACCAAAAGCTTATCTAACAAGCGTTCCATAAATAAACTCTGAGAGGTAAACTAAATTAAAAAAGCAGTAGTCTAAGAATTTAGAACAAATAAAAATGCCTTCTTTAAAAATTTTGCCCATAATGAAAAATTCAGCAATTTTCCTTATGAATTTTTTTGGTAATTGTTTCTTTGTTAGGGTCACTGAAAAAAAGACGTTACATTTTCAGAAAGGAAGAAAGGGAGTTTCTAAATATTTGTTACTGCTTTGTTTTCATTCACTCAGAAAAAAATTTGTTCGAAACATAACCAAATTTTTGTTGAATCAACCAAATAAATGCATTGCTATATACAGTCAACCAAACGTTTGTTTGATTCAACCAAATAATTTTTTCCAATAGATTTATTTGTATTAACCAAATGGTTATAACACTTAACCAAAAATTTTTTATTTATATAACTACAAAATTTGTTTATTTTAAGAGAAACGATTTGTTTGATTCAAATAAATAGTTTTAGTTAATTTATTTGGTTCATTTTAATAAATATTTTTGTTTACTTAATTTTGTTATTTATTTTCCTCTAATAATGTTTGAATTTTCTAGTTTAATATTTTCTAGTACATATTATTCGTTAATTTATAATTTATTATATAGTTATTGATATTTTAAAATTATATGTATACAATAAATCATAAATTAACCAATAATATGTATGCTAGAAAATATTAAATTAGGAAATTCAAACATTATTAGAGGAAAATAAATAACAATTAAATAAAATATTATATAATTATTTCCTCATGTACACAATATTATTTAATAATAAAAAACATTAAAAATATTACATTAAACATATTGTACATGATTTTTATACATGTTCTCTGAAAAACGTTTATTCAAAACAAACAACTGAAAACTTCACAAAAACTTATTGGATATTTTCTTCTCACTGGTACAAATTAAATATGCCATAAGTCTTACAATGAACACATTGCAATTATTTTACCAGCACTTATAATTTTGTTTCTTCGATTTACAGATTTAACTAATGAATTTGACGCGAACGCGGACTGTAGACAAGTGAGACCGCCATTTTTAAATTCACACATGTACTTTTTGAGACAAGCAAATATTTTTGATTGACTCCAATAAAATGATTTGGTTGAATCAAACAAATTTGTGTGTTGTGTCAAACAAATTGTATTCAACTAAACAATATTCTCTATTCAAAACACTAATTTGTTTAAATGAAACAATCACCTTCAAATAAAGAATTTCTTTCAGATAACCAAACAAATTTTACGTATTTATTAGAATGAACCAAATTTTTATTTAAATCAACGAAATTGTTTTATCGTAACAAATAAAATAGGTTAACTAAACAGTTTGGTTAAGTGAAATAAACTTTTTCTCTGAGTGATTCTTTCTATTTTGACAAAGAGTTTTGGAAAAAAATTCCAATTGACCATCGTGAATTTTATTATATTTGAAAATGAAAAGCGACTATAAATCTGGCAAGCGTGTCTCATAATTCTCGACCATCTGCGATTCGCGTTAATAGTAACGATCGATAAAAGGTGAGTCACGATCGAGAGAGAACCTGCGAGGGAATATTGCATGCTGATGCAGGTGCGCGAGCTCAGGCACTTTACTTAACGTTCATTGATATAAGAATCGAAAGAAACCAGTAAGAGCGAACAGGACCGGATTGCCGAAGCACGCGTGCAAGACATCTCTCCTAATCTATTCAATTAAAATCTTAATTTTTCACATTCCTTAAATTCCCAAATGATTTTAAATATATATCCGCACCTTTCATCCGTTCATCATCAGAAGCAAATAAGAGGAGAAAAGGACAAATAAAAATCACCTGCTGCTTGTTTCATCATTCGATAAAAACAAGAATATGCGAGTAAAATTTAGAAAAGTCCAACAATTAATTATGTTCAAAAAAATTAAATCAAATAAGAGACAACAAAAGTGGGTGTTTGATAAACGAACCATCGCATCGCTCTTTAGTTTTTCTCGTAAATCACTTAAGAACACTTAAAAGGACACGATCGGATGGAAAAACTTATATAAATTTTAATGAAGTAATTTCAAGTAATTTCAAGCAATTTCTGCAATTTCTGCAATTAAGAAAATTTTCGAAAGTTGACACATTATGCGAATAACGTTTGAATGGAGAAAAACAAGGGGCAATTTGAAAAACAGGTAAGAATAAAACGTTAGGAGTACTTGAAAAGTGCGTTTCTTTTAGCGAGAGAGACATTATATACGTATATGTGTGCTTGAATCTCAATATGTTTTGCTCGGAGGCCGCAATCGATTAATATTGAACGATACCGGTCGCGCGAGGCTATATCACAAAGTCTGTTAACCTAACTTTTCTCCGCATAGTTATGAGAATTTTTCTTGTTTCAAAGAATGCTCAATGCGTGTGCGATGGATGGACAGTTTTTTTTCTTCTCCTTCTGCTTCTTGATCTAAAGCCAATGGCATCGCATTGCCCCCGATGCAAGTGCATCGAGGACGCGTCAATGCAACAAGGACTTATTATTAATTTCAAGTGAAGCCTTTTCTACTTATTGTTAGTCTACAAAAGACGACCGTGAAAGAAATTAACCGAGAGCGATTCAATCGGAAAATTTATTGCAATCTGGAAGAATCTATGGCTTGTATAGTCGATTTGCCATATCTATATGTCCCCACAGAACAATATTTTTCATATACGATTTCACTTGTCTTCTTTATGAAATCAATTTTTTTCCGATAATCGATATTTAAAAAAAATTTCGAAAGATTTTCTTGTAAAATTAGTCAACCGAACGTTTCTTTGATGCAACTAAACATTTTCTTCGCGAGTGATAAACTTCTTCTCTTTGAACGTTAACCAATTATTTTCAGAAACTTTACAAAGTAATTGAAATTTTCAAAAAAATTTTATTAAAATTTTTGAAAATAATTGCATTTTGGAGTTAAATTTCATTATTTACAAAGATAATTGAAAGTTTCAAGAGTTTTATTAAAGTTTTTGAAAATAATTGAATTTTAAAGAAGAATTTGAATACTACTTTCAAAAATAATTGTAATTTTGAAGTGAATTTCAGTAAAATTTTTGAAAATGATTAAATTTCATAAAAGAATTTTAATACTTCTAAAAATAATACAAATTTTTTTAAGAATTCTATTATTTATAAAGATAATTAAAATTTTGGCAACGATTTCATTAACAATTCTTAAAATAATTGAATTTTGGAAATGAGTTTTTTTACTTACAAATAAAATAAATAATTTTGAGCGAATGTTATTGAAATTTTTCAAATTAATTGAATTTTGGAAAAGAGTTTTATTATTTATAAAGATTATCCATACTTTTTGAGAGAATTTACTTAAAATTTTTGAAAATAATTGAATTTTGGAGAAGATTTTTATTATTTACAAAAATAATTGAAATTTTACGAAGAATTGTATTAAACTTTTGGTAAATAATTAAATTTTGAACAAGAATTTTATTATCTATATGAATAATTGAAATTTGAAAGAAAAGTTAATTAAAATTTTTGATTTTGAAAATAATTGAATTTTGGACAAGAGTTTAATTATTTACAAAGATAATTGAAATTTTCAAGAGAATTTCATTAAAGTTTTGAAAATAATTGAATTTTGGAGAAGAGTTTTATTAAAACTTCGCAACATACTTTTGATTCGTTATTCAGTCTTTATTTGATGTTTCTGACAATATAAGCTTTTTACAATTTATTCTCCAAAACTCAACTGAATCACATTAACAAAATTAATATCTAATTTCATAAAAAATTTTCCTAAACATTTTTTGAAAATTTCCTGAAAAATATTTTTTTTCTAAAATAAAAAAAATGTGAATCATGAGTGAATGAAAAATAAACGTGTCTCTTAAATGGCGTAGAGTAATAAAGTAACTTACTTTATTATTCATCAAAAACGATGATAATAAAAAAAATTCGTGTTCAACTACTGTTTTCGTTTATATGCGAGAGAAGAATTTGGATAATAGGAATATAATTATCACTTGGATATGCTAATGACGTGGACCATTTGGGTAAATTTGAAATTTTTTGACTCTTAAAACTAAGAGGTCAGGTTTTGAAGATACGACGACTTTGGTGGAGAAACGCTTTTAGTATTTTTTCATCTCGTCTTTTTTTTCTTTTTTCTCCTTTTTATCAAGTCAAATCCGATATGGCGACCAATAACTCCAACTATACCTACCGCAGAGCTCATTCTCGATAATATTCCTATATAGTTTTGTGCTGTACAACCATACCATTACAATTCCATTACAGTGTTATTACTAAATTTATCGAATTACTTTTTCCGCGAGTCAAAACATTCCTAATTGCATTCATTATTATAATCGGCCATTTATACAAGTGCGAACGGAAATTTTATTACCATTTTAAAAAAAAGTTAATGTGCGATTTTTTAAATTCCAGAAACGCAAGAAAAGAGGGAGGGGAAGACAAATTTTAGGGGGTAAATGGGTATTTTTACTTGGTGTATAAAATGTTTTTTGCAAAAACTAAACTTTTAATACTAAAGTGTTAAAACTTAAAAGTTTAGTGTAAAATGTAAATAATAATTTAGCAAATGAAAATGTTGAGCAAAAAGTACGTTGTTGGAATTGGAGAAATGAGGAAATAACACGAGTCATGAGTTTATAAAAGGAATATAAGGTAGTAGACGTTGATTATTATGCATTTTGTTCGTTCAGGGAGAATAGTTTTGTTCTTATCCTGAATGAGTGAATGTTCAGGCTGCGTACAGGCAACAAGGACGTATGCTAATGAGAACGTAAGAAGTCGCCGCGAAATGGGCCTTAGACATCGAGACAACGCGATAATAAGAGATGATGGCGTCATTAAAGTTATTCGTCATGCTTTCTTTGTGATCGAAAATCCTTTGGCTTATGATTATTCAATAGTATAGATTACACAGCGCACACGCTACTCGCAATTATCAACATCAACAAGGATAATTAAGATCATTATTTTTCCACGTTTAATCATAGAAAATAAAGCTTTCACAGCGCTGCACATATAAAATATACAAAATCTCATTTCTATTATTAAAAATGATTATCGTAATTAGGAAGCAGCCTTATTTTATCAATTTATACTAATTATTATTATAAAGAATAGTATAAACTTTTATTAATGAGGCTAAAAGGTGTTATTAAGATAACAAGACCCATTACAGTGTTGTCATGCGTCAGGGAATTAAGCGAAAAGTCAGCAAACGTAGAACTCGTCAGGGAAATTCTCGACCAAATTTCTATCATCTTTGAAAATAACATTAGTCTTGGAAAAATTTCAATTATCTTTTAAAGTAATAAAATTCTTCTCTGAATTACAATTATTTTTAAAAAATTTAAGAAAATTCTCTCCAAATTATTAATTTATTTCCAAAATTCAATTATTTCAAGAATTTTTAATGAAATCGTTGCCAAAATTTTAATTATCTTTATAAATAATAGAATTCTTAAAAAAAATTGTATTATTTTTAGAAGTATTAACATTCTTCTATAAAATTCAATTATTTTCAAAAATTTTACTGAAATTCACTTCAAAATTACAATTATTTTTAAAAGTAGTATTAAAATTCTTCTTTAAAATTCAATTATTTTCAAAAATCTTACTAAAATATACGTCTCTTTGTAAATAGTAAAAGTCTTCACCGAAATTCAATTATTTTCAAAAACTTTAATAAAATTCTTTAAAAACTTTCAATTATCTTTGCTAAAAATTAAATTTTACTGCAAAATTCAATTATTTTCCAAAATTTTGATGAAATGGGCTTCACATTTTTTATTATCTTTGAAAATAATAAAAACCTTAGTCGAATAGCAATTATTTAAAAAAATGTTAATAAAAAACTCACGTTAAATTTCAAATATAAATAATATAAATAATAAAATTTTTGTCAAATTGCAATTATTTTTCAAAAATAAACAAACTCTTCTCTAAAATTCAAAACTTTTTATAAATTTTAGTAAAATTATCTTCAAATTTTGAAGAAAAATTTTATTATTTCTGAAAAGAATTAAAAAATCTTTTAAAAAAATAACATTCTCCCTCCAATTTAAATTATTCAAAACAATTTTTAAAAATTTTAATTAAATTCTTTGGCAAAAGTTTATTGCAATGCCCGTTGGTAAACGAAATAAATTAATAAATTAATATTATTTTTAAAAACAATAAAATTCTTTTCCAAATTCAATTATGTTCAAAAATTTTAATAAAATCCTCTGACAAATTTTAATTCTTTTCAAAAGTAATAAAATTTTTTTACGAAATTTAATTATTTTTACAAGTTTCAATTAACTTCTAATCAAAATATCAATTTTCAATCCTCGGACATATTTTATCTTTTTTCAAAAGTTATAGAATTCTCCTCGAAATTTCAATTATCTTTAAAAATAAAAAAATTATTTCCCAAATTCAATTATGTTCAAAAATTTCAATAAAATCCTCTGACAAATTTTAATTATTTTCAAAAGTGATAAAATTTATTGTTCTACAAAATTCAATTATTTTTACAAGTTTCAATGAAATTCTCCACAATATCAATTATTTTTTTTATTCGATAATTTTTAATATGTACTTTTTTATTAAACTTTTTCAAAGAATACAATTATTTAAAAAAATATTTTAATAAAATTCTTCTGAAACATTTAGTTTTTTTTACACATAATAAAAATTTAACTACATTCCAATCGGTTAGATTTTTTTTATACATTTCGTTGCAATAATTAAATTATTTTATAATTAAAAAACCAAAATTTTTGACAAATATTTTATTTTTTTATAAAATTTTAATTAAATTCCTCAAAAAATGTTATTTTTCTTAAAAATTTTATTGAAATTCGTCAAAAGAATTTAATTATTATTTAACAATTTTTTGGATGAAAATCCTCATAAGAATTCAGTTTTAACAAACATTTAATTATTCAATTAGGGTCAGATGGGTAAATACAAAACAAGGGGTAAATAGAAACAATAGTTGTTTTAGTTAAATAAAATTTTTTTAAAATAAATACGGCCTTAAGCCTCGAATCTTAGATCTCCTTCAACAGGTTCTAACAAAAGTATTTTCCCTTTTTCCGTTTGTCAATTAGCAGCAGTATACATACAAAAATATTCGCTGTTGCACAAATAATTGAAAATAAAAAAGACATTCTTTTACTTTTTTTGACTCGCATTTGGAATAAAATAAATAAATAAAATGCTGTAGACCATAAAATTCCAAAAGGGAAGATGTCATAAAATTACAAAACATCGTTTTATATAAAAGCTCTCAAGAAAATGATGACCGATTATCTATATCCTCCATACAGTGACACATGTGCTTTAGTCCTCGAATCCATATAATATATAGTGTCAAAAGTTGCAAGGACAAGTTTGTTTATTCTTTTTCTTATTCTCTCATTCTTTTTTCCCTTTAAGAGGCGATATCCTGTCAGTTGGAACGGTGAGTTTCAAGAAGTCGGAGAGGGATCTCGTTGTAATTTGTCGAGTGGATGGGAATTGCTCCATCGCATCGTCCACCTGGCGGTGCCTGGCGGCTTCACTAATGAACCAAACTTAACTAAAAGGAACTCGTTCGCGTACCTTATCGGTAGTCGTAACCGCAGGATCAGCTTCGTAGTCCCGAGAGTTTGCCGCGCGAGAGAGGAGAGTCGGGACTCCTCTCATCTTCGACAAAGATAGGAGAGAATCGTGTCGACGAATGGCCGTGTCTGGCAAACAAATTGCAAGATAGCCCTTGGACTCATGGTAGCTCGTTACCGATCTTCTCATTCTTTTTTTTCTTTCCTTCTTCCCCCCCTCCTATTTTCTCTCTTCCCTTGAGTATCCTCTTCTTTTATCCGCGCCAACCAGACATCGTGAATACGATTTCTCTTCCTTCCACGCCTCTTCCATTTTATCTCCATTTCTCCCCCGATTGGCGATTCATCTGATTTTATTTTTCTTTTCAAAACGACTCCGCCACAAACTCTTTATGTACTCTTTTATGGGGTTTATGCTCATTTATGGTGCTGATGGGTGAAGGATTTTTGACGTTCTTCTTTAATTGCAGTTAGTTTCGAGTTAATTTCGAATTTTTTCGATAATTAATCATTTGGAATTACTCAAATCTGACTCCTTGGTAAATTGTAGAAACTGAAACACAAAATCGTATTTTTGGAGGCGTGGTAGATGTTGCGCAGATTTGCGAAAATTCGTTTCTGCGCATACAAGGTCTCACAGATGCTCCGCCTGTAAGTGCGCAGAAACCACTTTACTTAGGTCTGCGCATCGACTGCCACGCCTCCAGAAACTGTTTTACTGCTCTCTATGAGAAACTTAGATTCATAAAAGATTTAACATTGTTCCACACTGACAGATAATTAAAGAACAGCAATATTAAAATTATTATTAACTATAATAATCGTCGTATTTTGTTCACGTATAAAGTTGGACTATTGTGCATGCTTTTGTTTTTTATACGTGGATAATAGATAATATTATACTTCATTATTTTTTTTACTATTTTTTTAATTTAATAATATTATTTCTATTTCTCAAATAATTATAGAATATTTTTATTAATCTAAAAAAATTATTAATGTTATTATATTATTCATTATTTCTTTTATTTCTAAAAAATTAGCATTTTCTAACAAACATTTTAGATAATTAAAAAATGTAAATCCAGAAAAAGATTTTCCATTTTTGAATATGAAAAATTGAATTAATAAATTTTTTAATTAAAAATAATTGAAACTCTGCGATGAGTTTTATTTATGAAAATAATTGAATTACTAAAAAGTATTTTATCATTTAGGAAAATAATAATTAAATTATTGGGAAGAAATTTTGACGAGAATATTAGAAAATTTTTTGAACATAATTGAATTTCTGCAAAGAAGTTTATCACTTTTGAAAATAATTGCATTTATGCAGTCAGTTATAATTTTTCCAAAATTCAATTTATTATAAATGGAGAGGCTTAGAAATGAAATTTTGTGCAAAGTTACCAAAGAAGTCAAATTTTTTAGTTTTTATGTTATTTGCAATAGGAATTTATCGTAACAATGTGATTGAATTATTCATAAAGTAGAACTGCAAAGTGACATTTCCAAAAACTTTAAATAAGGGCGATTCCATGGAAAATTTTAGTTTTTTCGGAGTAAGTAAACTAATTGCAATGAAACTCAGGAATTTTAATCTACGTCAAAATATTCAGTAGTTTTTGAGTTGTCAAAATTTTGGAAGAATTATGAAATTGTTATATCTCTTTTCCATTTTACCTAAATCACTTGATCCTTTTTAGAAAAAATTTAGCGTTAAAAAACGAAAAAATTGTTTTTAATATGTTTATACAAAACTTTTTATAAACAAAAAACTTATTAAATAATAATTGAATCACTTTTTCCGTTTTGAACTATTTTTCTTTCGGAATTTGAAAGATATCGCTGGTAAGATTATTTTAGTGTTTATTTAATTCAATTTCGTCATGCATTTAAAAAGTTTTTAAATTATTATTAAATAACTTTTTTGTTTATAAATATTGTGTAAAAACATTATTATAAACAATTTTTTTTGTTTTTTATGCTGAATTTTTTCCAAAAAGAATTGAGTGATTTCGTTAAAATGAAAAAAAGATATAACCATTTCAAAATTTTGACATCTCAAATACTACTGAATATTTTGACGTAATATTTGGCAGGAAACATTTCTTTTTATGAGTAGATTAAAATTCCTTAATTTTTATTGCAATTGGTTTACTTACTCTGAAAAAATTTTAAATACAACTTTCATAAAATTCAATAATTTAAAAAATTTTTAAGTAATAAAAAAAACAAAATCTTTCAAAAATTAAATTATTAAAAAAAACATTTTTAAATCTGTAAACTCTAATTTTATTATTGCTAGTAACAGAAAGAGTTTGAAATACATAAAATCTTTTCAATGATGAAGAATAACCATTCACAATTTTCTTATGAATTCTTGAAATTGAATACTATTTCAGCTCTTTTGACAAAATTTCCCGACTTTTTCCTGATTTCCCTGAATAAATTTAGAAAAGTAGGAATTTTGTGTAGCATTTTTCTGAATAATTGAATAATTCATTGTAATTAAATGTAGTTTATTTTTAATAATTAATAAGTCAAAAATAATGTAATAAGGAATAAACATATCTTACATTATCGTCTGATTGGCATTAACGCTTTCCTATGAACAATAGTTAACCTTAAAAAATAACATATCCTGCTTAACGGAATAAAAATTGAAGTCTTAGTTTCATGTGACATGTAATGCAAAAATTACATTATTGTTATATATGTTAAAAGCGCAATAAGAAACATCACGCGCGTTAATTGTGCTGGTTAGTAATAAAAAAATAACAAGGAAAATGAAATTTTTTCACGAATCCATTCATCAATTCAGTCATCCCTTTAGTGGACGTTCTAGCGGATTCAGATTTACAGACCATTTAAATGATTCAATCGTGGATTAAAGGTCAGGATGATGTTGAAATTCGTGTGCTAGTAGGGGAAGCGATGAATACGCACTTGATAAAATGAGTCGACGATGGGGTTTGGGGAGAGAAAACATGGCGAGTGAAACGAACAAGAAAGAGGGGGGATTTTGTAGTCGCTCACGGTTTGGAATGCTTTGAAAGGCCGCGAGCTAGGGTTCTGCTGGCCGCGAGTTGCTTCAGGACCTGGACCATCACGCAGGAAGAGAGATGCAAAGAATTAGAGTGAGTGAGAGAGTGAAAGAGGGGAAAAAGGTGCGAGAGAGTGAGAAACAAGTAGTGGTGGTGATGGTGATGGTGATGGTGGTGGTGGGAGATAAAGAGTGGGATGCAGAGAATCTGAGGTCGTTCTGACTTGCTTCAATTAATTACCACATTGTCGTCGTGGTCGTCTTCCTCCACCTCCTCTTCCCTCTTGGTTCTCTAGACCCTAGGATGTTCCGCCATGGTGATCCCTAGGGGAGGCAGGGTACCCCGCCTTGATTTAATCTCTAGATATTTTTTCCCTTTTTCCCTTGTACATTGCACTTTACAGTCCCTTCTGCAATTGATTCTCACGATACTTGCGCCTCACAACTTGAGTATTTCTATACGTGTAAAGTACATGCACTTTCATCAAATGATTAAACGAAAAGTGAAAAACAGGTTTCCTGGAGAATGGAGAAAAACGAGGTGTCAGTGCGGAGAGATCTTCTCCTTTCGGTTTCTTCCTTTTATGCGCGCACCTAAGTGCCACGCTGCAACACTCCAAGTCAAAAATATGAGAGACTGATTATAATTGTCAGTGCGGCGATATCATCGTGTCTTTTTTTCTCCTCGGGGTGAATACACGTATCTGCGCACTCTTGAACCGTTTTCAAGACGTCGAGAAATATTAGTTGGGAAAAAGTAATCTTTCACAGCTTTTCGATAAGTAGAGAAGAAGAGAGACAAGAGGTGAATAAAATCTAGGTTTCGAGAAGAATTCCACAATCGTGGAGAGTGGAGAGCATCTGTCGTCGGAAGAGAAATGAAGGTCGCATCATAAATTGCAGCAAGCATGCGGGGCAGAACTGAGAACATTGTCTTGGGATGCATGCTCATTCTTCAGGAAAGTGACAGTAACGTCCGCGCCTCTCATAGGTGTCTCGACCTCGGAACCTTCTCAGGGTGAGGTGACTCGAAACCTGGAATACATAAGAGGCTCTCGACGACGCGATCTCGATAACAAGACACTGCCATACCAGCCAGGTGCGAAATTTTAGTCGCTATCTTTCTCTTTCTGCTAAAGTTCCTTTAGCAGATCATCACTTGCATTGTCAGCTGTTGCAGATGCATTCGCAATCACTGTGTCAAGTGTCACTTGAAGGAACTTTAGTCGTTTCGAGAAGTCAGGATCGTCACGTTGATGTGTACTACTCCATGGAATGTTGGGTCTCAGTTTATTAGAGCAGATGATGATAGCATCTCGAAGGCGTAACCTGTTTCTTTCTGTGTCGTGTTCTCTCTTTATTCACTTCATTCTATTCCACACTCGATTTTTGTCTTTTACGAGTTACATTTGTGTTTGTTCCTGTATGACTCTTGTAAATTAGTGACATTGCTTGAAACACTTTTTTATCACAGATTTCTAATAAAAAAAATGTGTCGCCACACTTTTGATGAAGATATCAAATTGGGATAAAGGCGTATTTTGCCGTGTAGATTTCAAATCCTTAGAAGAACTGTGACTGCAATTTTTTTGAAATCCAAAAAGAATATGTTAAAAAATCGTTTATAATTTAACTGTAGCAAAAATTATGCTTTTAATGATGATTATAATGATTCATCATCATCATCATAAGAATAATTTTTGCCACAGTTAAAAAATCGTTTATCATTATCATCATCATTAACAGAATAATTTTTATTACAGTCAAAAAACCATTCATCATCATTAAAAGCATAATTTTTACTACAATACAAAAATCGTTCAACAATAACATCATCATTAAAAGCATAATTTTTTTCTTTACGTCATTAACCTCATATATATATATTTACATAAATTTTATTAATTTTGCATGAGTATATCAAAATTTTCCACCACAAAAGCAAAAAAGAGCAACATGGAGAGATATTTTCGTTTCACATTTCTGTTTCCTTGGAAGCATTTATCATCGTACTTTTCCAGTTGTCGGTGATGTGGAGAAGAAATTGGTTAGGCGGGAGATTTCATAGTAGCAATATATACCCTGTCAACGGGGAAGAACTCGGAAGCAGAAAAGCGTCGAGGAGACGATGGAAAGTGTATAGAATGACAAACTTCTGCAGTCTGGTGTCAAAAGGATTGACTCAGAGGTCAGATTATAATTCATATACACGTCGTCCATCTGTTCAGGTGATTTATATTTTATTCAAAGGTAGTAGGAACAACAATGGCTACTGGAAATTTATCCACCTTACTTCTATATACTATTTAATTACTATTTTCCATTTCATCACATCTTGAAGATGACTCTCATTTTCATCAGAGTACAAAGTCGAAAAGGAATTTTTGCACTTTTTTTAGAAAGTATAATAAAGAAGCTGTTTTGTAAAATTCGAGAATTAATTTGGATTCGTACATTGCCATTGTCACCAGAGAGACATCCATAAGAGAAAGAGTGAGAGACTCCTGTTTAAAAATAGCCATACTCTGAAAATAGTCTGGGATGCAAAGAAGCTACCACTCGTCGAAAAGATTTAAGCGCACACAAAAGCGAAACCTTATCGTGTGTGTGTGTCCCTTTGAGAAATTATGGTCCTTCTCCATCGAGATTTGCGCTTTTTGGTCCCGAACTTTGAACAAATATCAACAGATTTACATTATTAATTTTTACACCATCGAAATTTTATGGTAAATTCTGATTGGATCATTAATTCACTAACAAAAATTGATTCTAAATGTTACCTAAAGTTTTTGTTTTTCTTAATGTCGCGATAATAAAAATTGTTGGTATAATGGTTTTGCAATTGGAGAATAAGTAAAGAACGAAGAACTAGAGAGGAAAAATTGTGGGAAAATTCGATCAGTATTCGGGTGACCTAACGTGGCATTTGCAGCACTAGGATTTAATGAATAGCAGGCATTACATCCTATTTGGTCTCATTGCGACCGTCGTGACGATGCTCAGCATAGCATAGCTCTCGCGCTATTTGCAGTCCAAGCGGAGAATAGGGGATACAATGGACGCCGACGTCGAGCGTCGCTATGTGCTCAATGAAAACTACCCAACCCATTGGCGTATTCAGAGCCACAACTTAATTTTCACTGTGAATACGATAATCTCGAACATTCTTTCACTTGATTCTAATTCGATGCCGAATATTTAAATTCTTACCCTCAATTCTTCAATGAGTAATGATGATTTACTTCCGTAAACATGTTCTAATAAAAAGCTAACGGAGGTTTAATAAGGATCTGACAAAAAACTATCAAAATGCTGTCAAAAATTTGTCGAAAGGTTTAAAAAGATCTAAGAATGGTAGCAACAGTTTTCAAAATTCTGCAAAGAATAAAAAAAGATGTAACAAAGACCAAGGACTGACAAATATCTAAGAAAGATCTGACAGAGGTCTAACGAACATCTAACGAAGATTTAGCAACAGTCTAGAAAAGGCCTGAAAAAGGTCTTACATAAATATAGTAAAGGTTTAAACAAATATTTAGCAAGATTTTAAGAAAGATCTGACTTACTTCCAACTAACACTAATTGTTTCTCCGTTGCTTTATTGTTCGACAGGAAAAATCCTATATTCTCTCGTCGAACAATGCAACAAACGGAACACAATTTCCTTCTGTTTTTTCAGAAGAAACACCAAGGCACAAAAAGAATTAAACGAAAGCATATCCAGTATGTGAACAGTAAATTTTGTCGTCACTTGTCAAGAGATTTTGTTTCTTCTTCATCTTCTTCTTTTTTCCCTCCCCCTAAAGTAAAGATTTATAAATCTCTCGACGGATTTGCATTTGGCGCCACTGCAAATACCGTGTTGTCGTTTAATCGCATCTCTCGAGGTGCGAGGCGAGATTACAAGTGAATTTGCGTTTAGGCGTGTTTCAAGATCCGCAAAGGCAACGACTCGCTCAGTTCTGGGCATTCTTTGAATAGCTGGATCATTTAGCCGCTTTGCATCATCGGCAACTGTCGTCGTATGGCAACACTATTCTCGCGCATCATGGCGAGAATAACTCTGCAAATTTAACGATATTACCCCCAAAGCAATTTCTATAACGAATACGCACGACACACTCGCTACGGAAATGTCTCGTTGACTCTTGATAAGTTTAATCTTGACATAGTTCAAGAGAAATGCAATTTTCTGCCAAGATTTTCACGGTTTAAGTATAGAGATAGATATAGTGTATGTAATTATTTATAGAATTCTAATTTATCACGAGTAGTTGCGATGATAATATTTCTATGGTGATAAGAATTCAAGTAGAATCCTTAATCAGTTTGGATTCTAAGAAATTGTGAATATTATTATCGGAATTATTATTCAAGGTGAATTAAGAATTCGAAGAGTACTTTGGTTTCCAAGGGATTAAGAACTCGGAGAAATTAAGGATTCAACGAGAAACAAGAAATCAGAAAGTATTCGAGGGATAAAAACAATTCGAATGTATAACAAAGGCATCTGAAAATAATAAAGAAAAAAGGAGGGAATTTTAATCTAAAACCCAATATTAACGCCGTTGGTGACAATCTATTAAGTTAGTGTTTCAATATCAAGGTGCATTACGGTTATGCCGTTTATGTCGTCGAATTTACGAGATTTTCGGATAAGACCATAAAGTTTATATCGTCCTTTCATCAAAAAGCGAATTTTCCACAACAGACCCACTTTTACTTTAATGGACAATATAATACACATCACAAATTATATTTTCAAACTAATTTTCAGAATCATATCAGAAGAATTAAACATTATTTAAACAATAAAAAAAATTGAAATTTATCTAAAAAAACCAAGAGAAAAATTGAAATTAATTTTCGTTTTTTTGTTTTTAGTTAAATGTTCACCAAAGATCGTTGGAGGCGGCAGGATTGGAACTCTGTGGAGCGGGAGGAAGTATCCCTCAAGGTCAACCAAGTAGTACTGGTTCAATAGGGTCAGCACCAAGTCCAGCGTCTCCAAGACCCACACCCCAACCTAGAGCACCTCTTGCAACCTCCACTTCGCAGTCTTCAAGGACCCTCGACGATGATAGATCGACGGACGGTGAGAGTTCTCTCAGATTTTCAAACATTTTTTCTTTATACAATTCCTTTAGAGAAAAAAATGTGTCCATCCTAATTCAAATTTAGAGAATTTTTCCTAATTTCCTAACGAAAAAGTTTCGTGAATTTTTGCTTAATGATGAAGAGATGAAGAGGCTTAATTATTTCAGCAGTAGGCGGTGGAACGGCGGCAGAAGACTCGGATGATGGTGAGAGTAGAGCACAATATGTTAGTGCAAATTGTGTGGTTTTCACTCATTACCGAGGAGATGCGGCAACCGAGGTAGATGAACATTTTCATAGAGCCCTCCAACAGGATAATAAACTAAAAGGTGAGGAATTCATTCGTAATGACTAGTTGGTAAAACTTATAATCAATAGTGGTAGTGTTTCTGCAGACATCAAATTGAGATGTACAAAAAGAATCAGAAGAGTTTGTGACGACAAGATTACTGATGAATCGAATCAATACATTTAAATATTCATTTCGAAACATTTGCATCGAATCCCGCACAAGAAATACTCTATTATCGTTTTCCTCAAAAATCCACACAATCTCATCGGGGAGTTCCTCCAAGGCGATGCCGTGATGCAAAACGGTCTTCTGGGCAACGAACAACCAAACGAACTTTTCAAACACGACCATTGAGACGCTACCACTTTTCTCTACTCGCTGATACTCTCCTCCGGCCCACAATTCACGCAAAATACATTAAAACACGCAATTAATAAAAACAACTATTTGTTTAGAAAACTACAAAATAATAAAACTCTATACCTTTCTCGATTTTGACACTCGCCAAAATCACGTCTCGACTTCTCGGAAACCCGCAAGCAAGTGTCGAACCATCTCATTGTCCCCAGTAGACTTTCCCATTATCAAATCGTTTCCTTGTTTTTCCTTCATAATTTTCGGAAAAACCCTTCTTTCTTATCCCCACGAAACATCACCTGAAAGAGACTAGGAAAGGGTCGCTGACAATTAATCATGCTTAAAATCATTCAAATTCTGATTTCACGAAAACGACAGCTCCTCACACGCTGATACGAAAGAAAAATATAAGAGACTTGACAAGAAACAAGACAGACCTATGATAAGAACGAGACAAACAAACGACTCTCTATACACTGAAAATGCATTTTCCACACAAGACAAAATAGACAGAGTAAGTAACGAAACACTTCGTTACAAGTTATGGAGCAACATTTTTGATTCGTTTTTTGTCTCAATTTGACATTCTTAGAAAAGCTCTGAATAGTTTAGTAATAATATAGATAATAATTCAGACATGAGATTTGTATGGAACCGGACTAATGTTAAATTTGGCAAACGACATATCTTTTATAAATGCCAAAAACCATCAGTATCAGATAGAAATGCAGTTAAATATTTGGCATTGAGTGTGAAAATATCGGATGTGGATAAAATAATGAAATTTCTCACGAAAGGGAAGATGAATGTAAGGCGCTTGTTGAAGGAATCAAAGCTGGCCACAGGTTTTCAGGGTCCGAAGAGAGAGAGTCTCGATGTTATAAAGTGCGCCATTAGCCACGACAACGCTAACAAGCACCGGAACAATTGTTCCGCCGTCGTGCATCAAGAAGAGTTAAAACTTCGAAGCTGCTTGCGAGAGAAGGAGAGAGAGAGGGGGAGAAAGAGAGCGAAGTAGAAATGTGTATATATGGGAAGGGATGCGGAAAGTGAAGGGAGATTCAGGGTGTTGGCGGAGAGTTTGGCAAGCGATCAGAGCCTCATGGCTATATCGGTGTCGTTTAAGGCCACATTTATCCCGACGGTACTCAAGGATCAGTTCACTAGCCTGCTTAGAATTCAAGACAACACGACCTAATTGTTATGTGCCTTCTTACCATCTCTTTTTTTCTCTTCTCTCGCTCTCTCTCTCTCTCTTTTCGTTACACTTTTCTCTCTTTTTCCCTACGCTTTTTTCACTCTTGTCTGTCTTTTTTTTCCTCTCTTAGTCACTTGCTATCTTACTCTAACTTCGCAACAAACTGACACACCACTCTGGGGTAGGAGAGAGGTAAATTAAGAGCTTCTTGTCTTAGGAGTAGCGCAACTGCTCAAAGAGAGAAGGAGAATGGGCGCGAGAATTTGCGAGACGATTTTAGATTTGGAATGTCGAGTAAGGCACATAAGGACAGAAGTAGATGACTACTGTTTAAGCTCGAGATTCCTGAAAGAAAGGCCACAAGGTCTTTTCTGCCCTCGGTTGGGACAGGTGCCATGGCGAAAAACTATCCCGCGAGTTATTGAAAGGTCAATCGATACTTTACTAGTACAACTACTTTTTTCAGGTTTGATTATTTAGTCAGCCGGAAATAAACAATTAACAGAGTAGCAACGTGTTCGTTTTTTTGTGTAAAAACTTTCTTGTGCCCGAAGCGACTATAGTCGCGTTTGCAACTATTTTGAACTGCTCCGCAAATCTAAAAGTATCCAGAAGTAAAAACGCAGTATATACAATTCGTTTTCACAACAAAAGATTTATTCGAGAACAATTTGGATAAAACTGCGTGTAAAATTTTAGTGCAATGAAATGAGGAATGCGAAAAATGAATTCAATTGTCAGGCATATCATTTAAAATAACTGGAAGTCTGCCAGTCAAGCTAGACCATACATATAAATAAACTACAAAGGAAGAGTTTGCAACAACTCCACTTTATCATTCTGTTCATGAAATATTTATAAACACAAGGGGCCCGACGTCATTATTCATAATCACTGATAGGAGATTGCGACTGATGAGAGAATGGTGAATCGCTTTGAGAAGATGGTGTCACTAAAAGTGATAGTCGAGAATGATAAAATGATATACCCTACACTCTTCTCGTGAGTGTTTCTCATTGAGGCATAAATATTCCCAGTCGAGCATAAATATCTTGTCGCGTGTGCAACTGTTTCTTTCTCTTACAATCCTTATTCTCTCTCTCTCTCTCTTTCTTTCTTTCACCTTTTTTTTCTTCCTCTCTCTTGAGTTGAGCTATATCAAAACAAGCAATAATAACGTTGAAGCTGCGGGAAATTGAGCATGTCGTTCTGCACGGTAGCGTCAAATTAACGCCGAGCGACTAACTCGTCGTTTCTTCTTTTTTCAATTTTTCTTCATCTGACTTATGTCACTCATATAAGGACGTTTCTCTCTATCTCTTTCTCTATTTTGCTACCATTACTGTCTCTCTCTTTCTCTCTCTTCTTCAAGAGAAGGAAAAAGGTTCTCTCCTTCTCTAACTCATTTTGCGTCTTTCTATGGGTGAAAAGTGTCGCAATTACTTGACATGTGGACGCCACGGCGTCTTCAAAGAGACGCTTCGGCGACAACGCTCTAAATCCGAATAACAAGCCATCCAGTCGTAGCGCCACATCAATCTGCTCTGGGTTACGTTTTGACGAATCGCAGTCTTGCTCCCGGCCCAACATCTTTATAGAAGTTAATTTCTCCTCTCCTCCATTCTTTTCTATATTTGTAATCATCAACTTTTTAACTGCTCCTTAAAATGGCATATAGAAAAAAATCCAAATTTACAATGCTATGCTTCGACTGTATTAGGATACATTCTGCAGTATCCTATTATCTTTATCGAGTTGGCAAATATTTACAATATTTAAACCATTACTGACTTTACTAAAAGAAGAAAAAATAAAACTACTGACGAAAAGCATCTCCTAGCACTATTTTGTAAAAATGCGAATGAAACAAACATTTACGAAAAACAGGCACATGTTTTTCAATTTTGTTCAGAAAAATTTTTGGAATCATAAAGATTTATCAAAATTTTTTAACTGCAACGGAAAAAGAACCCTGTGTTTATTGTATTTTACGTATAGCTTTTTTCATACAAAAATCATAACTCCTATAATGAAAACATTCTGAAAACAGACAATTTTGTAATGATTAATTAATTAATTCAACATTCTCTCATCAGTCGAATCTCTCAATTAATCAATAATTT
This sequence comes from Leptopilina myrica (nomen nudum), assembly GCA_032872475.1. NCBI lineage: Eukaryota > Metazoa > Arthropoda > Insecta > Hymenoptera > Figitidae > Leptopilina > Leptopilina myrica (nomen nudum). Next base: position 15,899,507 of record CM065467.1, read on the forward strand.
TTCTTTAAAAAATACTCGAATATTAAAAAATTTCAATTTTGAATAAATTTAATTAAAAATCTTAAACAACTGATTTTTTTGAAATATTTATAAATAGTAAAGTTCTTCTCCAAAACTCAATTCTATACAAATTTTTTAATAAAATTCTCCTCAAAATTATTGAATAAATAATTAAATTCTCCTCTGAAACTCAATTGAATTTTTCAAAAGGATTCAGTTTAATATCTTTGAAAGTATTTCATACTTTTAACTAAAAATTTGGAAGAATTAATTTTTTTTTTTGAAACAGTTTAATTGAATTTTTCTTGAAATTATTTAAAGTCAATGATTTTTTAGAAATATGTAGAAATGATGAAATTTTTATTATAACAAATAAATTTGTCTTTTAAGGGTTAAAAATCATGAAAGCTTTGAATAATTTAACAGAAAGAACACGAAAAAAAATCTTCACCTGGAACAACTTCAAATTTCACTATATTTGCGAATTCTTTCACTATTTCAACGAATACATTCGCTATTTTAACGAAAGTTATCGCTTTTCCAGTTAAACCCTAGTAGAAATTCGTCATAGTATCTTTAAGGGCACTGGACAGTTCCACTGGAAAATTTCGAGGCACTTTACAGTTAAACTGGCTAAAAACTATAAAGTGATGTCACGCTAATTTGTTCAAGTTATTGTCCAGTCAAATTTTACAGTTTCTGATCATCAGTCCTGTAGAAAACTGTACAAAATAATTCACTTGGAAATGTCAAAACTTTATTTATATTGACGTTTCGTATTGAACACGCACAAGTTTGAAAATATAACGTTAAATTATTTTGTCAACAAATTAAATAAATTAAAATTTTACGAAACTATATTTTTACTGTTGGTGTATCTATTGTTACGTATAATAAATTATCTGTAAAATTATTTTTTAATAACTACATAATTAAAAAAAATTATGAACATTACTGATTCTTGTACACATGTCTTTTTTTACAGTAAACAACATTCGCTTTTTCCTTGAATTAAGCACAACACTGAAATAAATATTATTATTTTATCACACAACAGACTTAAAAGTAAACCCAAATATGAAGAACTAATTCAGTTCAAACGAAAAATATCTAGCGGTATCGGGGAGCGAACTCGGGTCACACTGGGACGAAATACCTAAACGCACGCTTACGCATCACGGCCGTTCTAGTCGATGGACGATTCCGGAAAAATAATAACCATACTCTACCGGCAGGTAAAGCAGTTCCCTTTTTCATCTTTTCTAGCTCAACTGGCGAATTACTGGACAGCTACCGCATAACACTCTAAAGTTGAACTTATTGATTATTATTGTATAGAAGTTCTGTCTGTCCAGTTATTCTCATGGTACTGTCTAGGCGTTCCGTGAAATTATGATTCAAAGTTTGTCGTGGCGTTAGCGCTACCGTCAGTCCAGCAACTGAACAGTGTTATATAGACATTTTCCATAAATACATCAGTGTATACACTGAAAAAAATAATTCGCGGGTATAACTAGAATTATGTCTATTTTTTCCGTAAGGAATTAGTAATAAATTGTTACTGGCTACTGTCATTAATTATAGACAGTTCTGTTATATAGATCGGAGAGCTATACATATGTCAACGTCAATACATCAATGTAAAACATAACCTCACTTTATTGGAGCAATTCTAACTTTTTGTATGTAACAGGTTTGTTAAATTAATATTTATACATATAATAAGATTATGTAATCTTGAAAAAAAATTGTCTTCTGAATTTAAAAATTAGTTATTTTAATTAACTCAATTAATTAAAGCGAATTTTAAAAAAGTTTTCAAGTTGTCAACAGTAAAATAAAAGAACAAAATTAAAAATATGAAAACTATAAACTTTAAAACCAAAAGATTTATTTTATAGAAAATATTTCGAAAATGTCAATACACAACTGTTTAGTTACTGAAACCGGCGGTAGCGCTGACGCCACGACAAACTTTGGAAAATAATATCTCGGAACGCCTCGATAGTGCCATGAAAATAACTGTACAGGACTTCTATGCAGTAATAATCAAGTTCAACTTTATATTTTCTTTAACAGTGTTATGCAGTAGCTGTCTAGTAATTCGCCAGTTAAGCTAGATTAAACTTCCATGACTAAAACTGTACAGTAACTTGAATAAATCTAGTCATGCCACGACAAATTTCTACTAGGGAAGGTTTTTTTTGTGAAGGCCATGTTTCCTGAAAGAATTATTATAGGAAACTTCTAATAATTTAGATTATAATTTAAATAATAGAAATATAGTTTAAATACACTGTTAACTTAAAATTGATACCAAAAATGTGGATCAAATAAAAAATTGATCTAGATTTTTAGCATTAATTTGACCCACTTTAGTATCCCGTGTGGAAATTTGTCACGTATCTGTAGCGTAACGGTATAGTTTTACTATTTACTATATAGTTCCAGTATTGTGAAATGTTATAGAAACTGTCTAGAAATGTAACGCTACGAACATCAAGTTTCTAGATAGTTTTACTATATCAGAATAATCCTGTGAATCTGTATTAAAACTATATTGTGGATCTAGAACAATTTATGTACATCTAAGGCAAATGCCGGAATTTCCAAGCCTTGGTTGTTCATTTACAACAAATATTGAACCAATATTAATAACCAATATTAATTATTTACCAGCGTTTTAAAATTAAATTTATGAATGGTTATTTCTTGGTTACCAATATTGAACCAATGTCTGAAATTAATATTTTATTAATACAACACATAGCAAAAATTGTTCAAAAAAAAATAAATGATAAAATAAAGTACTAGTCTAATACAGAAAAAAGAATTAATTTAATTGAAACACTCTATTAAAACCTGAGTGTGATAAAAATCAGACAAAAATAATACTATTTGCCTTTAAGTTTAAGAATGAAATTGTCTCTTCTTATATATAACTGGTAAAACAACTTGTTAACGAGAAAAGAAACTTGCGCGCCCTGGTGACAACTTATCCTAAGTAATTTTAAACATAAGCAGCGAGGGACTGCTTTCGAAGGCGAACAATTTCCCATTTGGTAGAAATACTAGACGAAAAGTGTATATTGTTTTTATGCAAAACAATTACTGATTTTGATTATTTAAATATTTTATTTTATATGATAAATATAAGTTTTTCATATTATTTATTATCTAGTTTTGCTAGACAGAATTTATATAGTTGAACAACGTAAAGTAGTTAATGTAGTGAAACTATACAGATCCTAGAACGTTTAACAATATAAATCACTTAATGAAGTGAAACTGTACAGTAGCTAGACCGTTTCGATATAGATTTACGTGAATAGTTTCACGAGTTATTTACGATATAGTTTTTATCTTGCACATAGTTCAACAAGAAATTTTTCTACACGGGATTAATTTGATACTTTCAGGAAAACTGTGTACAAAGGAAGAAAAGAACAAAAAATAATTAAGGAAGAATCTGACAAACATTCGGAACAAAAGTTAGTCCAATGACATAATTTCGTTTTTTTAAAGTCAAATTAAATTTAATATTTTTTCTTGTAGAAACGTAAAGACAATAATTTTCTACACTTTGAACATTTTAACCCTTTAACGCCCAGCGGTTTCAATCGAAAACATTTTTGACTATCAACCTTCATAACTTTAACAAAAATAAAAATATGGTTTATTTCGAAACAAACCAACACCCATAAATTTATTCTACTTTGTGAAAAAAATTTATATTACAATAAAAAAGTATCAATTTTTTTAGTTACAACAATAATAAAAAAATAATGTTTATGTCAGAATTTACAACAAAATTAGAAAATCGGAGGGTTTTCAGGATTGTTCATTATAAATTTGATGTCAGTTTTTCAAAATTTTAAATTTTGACGAAACTTGCATGTTTATAAAAAAAGTCGGGCGTTAAAGGGTTAAAGTTATATTTGAATAAAAATGATAATTTTTGTCAATAATATATGAGAATTATAAATAACATAACCTAAAATTTAATAAATGTTTTTTATTCACAGAATTGTAATTTTTATTCAAGTGCACTTTCAATCGTTTTAAATATTCAAAATTAAATTCTTTACCTTTCCACCAAGACGAATTTAAAATTTCATTTGTGTTTCTCTTTTCAATTACGAAATTATAACATTGGACTAACTTTTGATTTGACTCAACGTCAGATTCCTCCTTAAATACAAACTTAATATAATAACTATTAAAAATTATAAATACTGCAAAAAAAAAGAAAGAAAAATGTACCTAAAAATAAATTTACAATGTGAACAATCGTAAAAATCCCTTGCAATCTATTCCGGTATATTTTTCTAAATTGAATAAGAGATCAGATTAGATAAAAGCGAAGCGCTAAAGGAGAGGCGAAATGATAAAATATAATTGATGCTTGAGAATACGAATTAAACCAGTTTTTGATCGTTTTCATCTTCGATTCAACACTATCTTATATAAGCATTCGTGGTTTATGCATCCCGGAATATATGTAATAAGAAATAAAAAGTAAATAAATAAATAAATAAAATAAAATGAAATAAAAGTGCGATCAGAAGGAGGCGCTTTCTTCCGCGTTCACCTCGATCCAGCTGCGGTCCAGTTTTGTTATTTTTGCATATAAGCATACACACACATACACATACACATATTTATTCTGCGTGAAATGGTCCATTAATCCTAGAAGTCTTGGACTCTCCGCGCTTATCGAGGGACATCTGTCGTGGTTGACCTTCGGCGAAGAGGTCCCCGATGTTAAACGTCGATCTACGGGAGATCAGCTTGAACCTCGGACTACATCTCTCTTTCTCTCTCTCTCTCTCTCTCTCTCGACTCCTTTTTCCTTCTTTCTTCAGCGTCTTCAGCGTCTACTCCCAGTTCTATACAGATTCACTCCTCTCCTCCCGTGTATGTTTGTATCCCACAACATCGCGGCATCGCAGGGCCTTGGCCACAGAAGAAAGCCGACTCCGAGGCTCCGACACTCTGTTTCTTTAATTGCGTTAATAAATAAAGGACAGTCGGCCGAGCCTAGAACATTCAGAGGCATTGGGAGAGAGAATCCGAAGGGAGTGCAGTGGATGAAACAGGACAGATTCGAGAGAGCAAGATGGAACGATTGCGCGAGGGCAAAAAGAAACGAGAGAGGAATCGAGGAGGAGAGTCGATGAATAGAGGAGTGAAAATAGTCCAAAAAAGAAGGGACTCTTTTTCCTTTTATCTCATCTTCTTTCTATCTTTTCGTTTCTTTTATTCCGAAAGAGAGACAGAGAGTGAGAATTTATATATTTATTTATAGAAAACAATAAAAGGGAAGACAAAAAAAAGTAAAGTTGAACCTTGATAAGCGAGAAACGCCCATAAGCGAAAGTAGAGTCATTTTGAGGTTATATCCTCAAAAGTTCGCAAGGTTTTAGAAATAAAGCGAGACGCATGTCTACTCCAGAAATATCATTTCACATCAAATCTAATTGGTATAAAAAACATTTAATTTGAAATTTATTTCATTTAACATAATTTTCATTTAAAATAAAAAAACCGCTGTCAAGTTATATATTTTTGTTATAATTTTGGTGTTCATTTAATTTGTTTTCGAAAATGTTCATTGAGGGCTCAAAAGATGAGTCTAAAAAAACTCTATAAAATTAGAGAAAAACATTCATAGGTGTTCTAATATTTTTTAAAGTTAAGGGCAAAGAACGTTTTTTTGAAAAATTAAAAATAAAAAAAAATAGTTAAACTTTATTAATGTATCTCAAAATACTCTCATTATGTGTCCGCAGGTGAGACCTGCAATTTTAAAAAAATTCAGTCCAAAAGCTCTTCATAATTTGGAGATATTTACGAAAATGTGATGTTTACACACACATACATTAAAAAATGTAATTTTTGAACTCCTGAGGTCAAATAACATAAATATATGTCAAAAAATCGAAGTCGAAACATTTTGATATTACAATACTTTCTCTATATGAGGAAGCAATACAATAGACTTGACTTTTATTTAACATGAAAATCACTTAACATAAGTCTATTTTGGCAGAAAATTCATTTGAGGTATAATTTGTTTAACATATTTCATTTGACATAATATAAATTTGATATAAATTTTACTTTGTCCTAAAATACATTTGTCAGAAATTTCATTTGACATACATTTTACTAGACATAAATTTTATTTGGCACAAATCTCATTTAATATAATTCTTATTTGCCATAGATTTAATTTGACAGAAAGTTCATTTGACATAAATTTTATTCAAACAAAATTCTCATTTGACATCAAAATCATTTTACACATAATTACATTTTGCATAAAACTATCGGCGCGACATTTAAAAGCAACCAATTAGATATTATAAACACATTGTGATTCGTCAATTTTTAAATTCGTGACTATATTTTCATATCAAATGAAATTTATGTAAAATGTAATCTATGTCAAATGAAATTTATGTCAAATGATAATTATGTGTAACGACTTATCCGTTAAATGAAATTTATGTTAAGTGAATTTTTTGCAAAATGATAATTATGTCAAATGGGATAACATTAAGGGAATGTTCCACGGCAATATCGAAAGAATATTCCAGGTTGATGTTGAGGGAATATTCCCTGGTAGTATTTCGAAATTTCATACATTGGAAAAATTTGAAATTTTTTCCTTTTTCTTCTTTTTTCAGTAAAAATGAGATTCAATGGTATTTTCAACATAACTAATATCGCCTGGGAACATTCCCTCAACATCACCCTGGAATATTCCTTCGCTATTACCGTGGAACATTCCCTCAATGTTATCTTGGAATATTCCGAATATGAAATGTAATATTCCCGTCATATTCAGGCTACATTACGTGCTGCTTGGGTTATGACAAATAAAATTGTTCTCAAATGAATTTTATGTGAAATACATTTTATAACAATTTAAATTTACGTTATAAATGAATTTTTCGTCAAAAGAAATTTATATTACATGATTTTTATATCAAAGAAATTTATGTTACAAGATTTTTATGTCAAATGGGAATTATGTTACATATAGGTGAATTTTAAATGAAGTGCACTGAGAAAACAAAATATTTGAATCAAACATAATAATTATATCTTTGTAATAAAGTCAACCAAAAATTATCTTTGAATTAAAGATAATAATTTTTATTTAATCCACAATAAATTTGATTCAATATATAAATTATGTTTAATTCAATCATAAGATATGTGTAATTCAAACATATTTATTTGATTAACTTCTTATTTTAAAATTAAAAAAAAAATTTTCAATGTGATTTTATATTAAATAACTATTTTAACAAAAAAGTTTTCGGGAATAAGAATGCGCCTCAACAACGTCGTAAAAATACTGCAACGATTTTTTTCTCTGGGTATATGTAAAGGCTACTAATTTAGATTTCGAGGAAAATAATTTAAAATAATTTTCTATTTTAAATTCGCAGTTCGATTTTTTACTAACTCGCGCGTCTCCACCTGAGTTGCAAGAATTTACCCACAGGAGCGCTAGTGCCACTGAAACTAAACACAAGTCAAACTTAACCTAATTCTCTTTCAAAATTCGAAAAAAAATTTTTGAGTTTAATCAAAAGTGTTCAAAAAGTGGAATGTAAAAGAAATTATTTAAATACTCTAATCTAGTACACTGGCAAGAAAAAGTTGAGTCTCTTGACTATAATTTGTTTTTTAGCAGATTTTCTTGAATATCTGAAAATTTTGAACCAATTTAAAAATTCAGATTTTGAATTCGGATTCAGTGGGAAAAAATACATAGAAATATACTACTGTCGTGTTATAAACTTTTTTTTTTATTTTTAATTTGGTTTTCTTGAGTCGTTTTTTGAGTTAATTTCAACATTTTGAACAATTCTGTCAATTCTGACTTCAAATTTGAATTCAGCGAGAAAAATACATGGAAATATACTATTGTAGAGTCCCGAACAAAAAACCTTTTTTTGCGTGCCTGTGTAATTAAGAATTATTAAGATAATTATATAATTAAGAAATTAAATAAAATTTTTACAACGAATTTCATTAATTTTTTTTAACTAATTGAATTCAGGTGAAACATTTTATTACTTGTAAAAATAATTAAACTTTTGTGAATTTGATGAAGTTGGAAAACTAAATATAGCCTCTATATTGGATCCGACATTTTAAATTTCGATATAATCTCTGATGACTTCAAATTCGTAATCATCGATCGGAAGTAACAAAATTTCTACAGAATTTACTCGCTGAGTTTGACACGTTTTATGAAAATTTTGCCTCAGTTTATAAAAGTAGAAAGTTGGAATTGTTTTATATAGAATAAAAATTTGTTATTTTTAAACTTATAGGGAAAATTTGTAGTCTCAGTTGTTGAGTATGGAATATTTTGTGGGTCAGATTACAACAGTGGATAGTGAAAAAATGTATAATTGACTATTAGAAATTTGAGTAGGTGGGGAAGTAGAAAAAGTCGGTGCGAGTGGGACGTGCAGCTGAAGGTGTCGAAGGTGCAATGAAGATACAAAGTAACGGCGGGACGAGGAAATTCATTTGGGGACCAGAAGTAGTCCCCGTTCGAGATGTGTTGGTTGTTGGCGGTTGTCGCAGGGCCTCCGATATTGTAATTTGAACGCGTATCGAAGCGCCCCGTAACACCCACCCACGACACATTTGCCGTATAAAGAAGCCAGTCCGCATTGTTTCCCACGGATGGAATGCCATGCCGCATGCGGCATAAAGGGGAATCCCGTTTCTCTCTCTCTATCTCTCTCTCTCTCTTTCTTCGGGGCATTCTAAAATATGTTTCTTGGCCATGTCCACCGCAACTGGCCAAAGGGAATTGGTTGCACGCGGCCAACTCATTCTCTCCTTCAAAAAGACACACGAGGACTAACTATCGCGTTAAATATTGCGATTTGCTCACGAGATGCCAGATAACACATCTGCCTTCATCCGTTTCGATTATCCCCTTCTCCTTTTTATGTTGCCATATTCAATCTTCCCTCTCGAGTCCCTCTCTTTTTAACTCTCTTTTTAACTCTCTTTTTAACTCTCTTTTTAACTCTCTTTTTCACATTCGACATTTTTTTTATCTGATACCTTCTTTTGAGATTAATTTTTTCCATCCTTCCCTACTCTCTCCGAGAGGCTGTGAGCGCTAATTGCCTCTGTAATTCCCTTCTGCTTTTCTTAATCATTCACTTATTTATTTCTTCCATTTGCTTCATTTTAGTGACTTCATTTTTAGCACAAGTTATTACAGCAAAATTGGTTATTTTTGGTTTGTTTTACTTTTCCTTTTCTGCTTTTATAGACCCTTTTGGTAATAACAATAGCAGGGCTCGAACTATAGGACTGTGAATCTCTTAAAGGTTCGTACATTTGCTTGAAATTCGCGTATAAAAGTCACAATTTTTTGTTAAAACGTCCATAAAGTCCCTAATCTGTTTCAAAAACTATACACAAAAACTTTGTAAATTGTACGATATAAGTATAGAGAATTTTAGAGAAGTTACAAATGTTAGCAGAAATAAAAATTATTTTCAAAAATAATGAAATCCTTGGCAGAAGTTCAATTATGTTCAAAATTGTTTTTTTAAATTGTTCAAAACTATAATTCACTGTCACCTAGAAAGTATCAAATTGCAACGAATTGATCTCAAAAAGGATCAAATCAACATTCGATCTCAATTTTTGGATCATTTTGATCCATTTAGAGATCATGTTGTCATTTTTAGAAAAACAGTGTTATCTTTAGAAAAAAAGTAATTTCTTCCCTAAAATTCAATTATTAAAAAAAATTTTAATAAAATTCTTAGTAAAATTTCAATTATTGAAAAAAATTTTCAATTATTTTTATGAATATTAATAAAAAAATTTTCTCCAAAATTTAATTATATTAAAAAAATATAATAAAAATATATCTTTTTACTACATTTCAATTATTTTTTAATAATCCAAAATCTGAATTTTTCGTATACCTTTTATCTAAAAATTCTCCGGATTTTTTTTTTTTTTAATGTTTATTTGAATTTTTATAAAATTTTAATTTGATGTTTTTATTTTTTAATAAATATTTAATTAAATCATTTCCGAAAAATATAGATATTTCATGAAATTGAATATTGTTGATAGAGGGGAGGGGGGTTGAAATTTCCGAAATTAAGTATCACATGCATTTTTGGATGACCATTTGAGAAAATTTTTTTTTGGAAATAATTGAATTTTATTATTTTTGCGAAAATAATTCACATTTTGACTAGAATTTTAAAAAATTTGTGAACATAATTGTATTTCATTATGAATTAGAAACATTTAATTTTGTTCAGTACTTTTAATAAAAATCTCTGACTTTTCCCTGAATTTCTTGACCTGCGAGAAGCTTGAACAAGTTTCAAGCAAATTTATGCTTAAAAAAGTAACTAAAATAAATAAATAAATTTTGAAAAAAATTTTAGAATGATTTACATAATAATTGAAGACCTCCACGGAATAACGATCTATGGCACATTTTGACATAAATGCGCAACTGTAATAAAAATATGTGCACTTGTTATTGAATTTTGAGCCTAAATCAATGAAAACGTGTGATTAAATAAATAGAGAATATAATTTATTGATTTTCATTAGATATTGTAGGTGCAATAACGATTTATGGCAATTTAAAGTTGAAAATTGTAAGCATTTTTAAATGTACCATAGATCGTTATTTCGTGGAGGTCTTCAATTATTAAAAATAGAAAAAGCAGTTCAAAAAGTATGTAAAAAGGGAAAAACAAAAGACGACTGTGATTATATTTCAGCTGGTTGCAAAATAAAAAAAACAAAAATAGATCTTTGTTTTCTTTAAGAAAGGTGAATTACTTGAAATATTCTCTCGAGATAAGAGCTGGCTATATGGTAGAGGCTTGCAAAGAGAAGAGTGCAATGTGCGTTGAAGTCAAGAGGATGTTAAATGAACTTTCGAAATTACGCTTATATACGATTTCGAGTAGATTGGTAGAGCGTGAGGTTTGAGAGAAAAGGGAAAAAAATACAGAGAGGAGAAGAAAAAGAATGAAGAAAGAGGAGGAATCTCGAAAGCAATGACATGGGATACGCAAGACAAGCTTCTGGCTTCAGAGTGGTCCCTTGTAAAACATCTACGCGGTACCCTTCTGTCTCTCTGGTGAGCGCGTTTCCGTGGGATCGCCTTGTCCGACTATTTTCATCAGGGGGTTTTTAAAACCGAAATCCGCATTTTTCACAAGTCTCCTCTCGCGAGCGTCGATCCCCTCTTATACAATAAATCAATCTCGCGTTAAAATCATTGTCTCCTCGCTAAAATATACCTACAGTAGGAATATATACCTACATCTCGATGCATATACATCGAGGATGTTAATTATTAAATTAACCTTCTTTTTACAACATTTAAATAGTCGAATTTTTGCATTTTTCAGAAAATATTTCTCCAATGAATATGAGAAATTTTCCACCGTCCTTTTGGAAAAGTCATCACACTGGAGATGTTTATGAGTACCCGACGGATCCTTGGCATCCGCATTATCCCCAATATCATCATAGGTTTGTATTTATTTTTTGTTGTACTGTAAATATTTTCATAGATTAGATTTTAAAAACAGAAGTCAAACCAACTGGATTCGAAACATATTAATTGAATTCATTCGCAATTTCACAATTTGACTAAACTTTGAGAATTATTTCTTTGCATCTATTGGTTAAAGGTCTTTTTCTGCCAATTTGGTTCAAATTTTGAGTCGTCAAACTTAGTCGACTTAAAATTTAAAGCAATTGATTTTTGAACCTACAGAACCTTTGGCACATAAAGACCTTTAACCAATGCGAAAGAATTCTTAAAGCTTATTTATTGCTTTGCCTAAGTTGTCAAACACTTCAAACTAACTAAATTTTAAAGATTTTGAAAAAGTTTGAACCCATATTGAATTTTGAACCTTAAATACGAACCAACCTTTCACCAATTTTAATGAAACTCACCATTTTTAAATTTTATGCCAACTGAATTTTTATATATTGAACTTTATACAATTGAGCTTTAATCTAATATTTCGTTACTTAAAATTTAAACCTTTTGAATTTTGAACCAACTGAATCAATCGTAAAAAACCTTTAGCCAATTCGATGTAAAAGAATCATAAGTTTTTAATAATTTAAACCAACGGAATTTTTATGAATTCAACTTTAAACAACTGAATTTTAACTAAATTTGATAACTGAAAATCTTCAAATTTAAATAAGAATTTTGAACCTATTGAACCTTAGGTACCTTACCAACTGAATTTTTATGAATTAAATTTTAACAAAGTTTGACTACTTAAAATTTGAACCAATTGAATTTTGAACCTAGTGAAAGGTACAAAAACACCTCTAACTAATTGATGCGACAGAAACTGAAATTTCCTTCATTCACGGAAGTGCGATACGAAATAGAGAAAAGAAAAGAATGTTGAAATATAAAGAAAAAAAGAAGGAAAAAGAAGGAAAAAGAAGGAAAAAGAAGAGGAAATAAACTTTTTTTCTCTCCACTTTTTTTCCAGAGCCGTTCACGAATACCACCACCATAATATGGCGGCGGCAGCGAGTTACGGCGGTTTATTATTGGGTGGTGCTAGAGGACTTGGACACCATACAACCCACCATGCGGCGCATCACGCGCATGCTGCAGCATCCTACAAGGACTGGACGTCGGCGACGCCGTCGCAATCTCTTGTCGACGCTTCTTCGGCGCCTCCTTATCCCCACGGTCCATATGCACCCTTATCTGGTGAGTATTGGACCTGAACTATTGGCCTCAACTCTCAAATCTTATTCTTAATTCAATTCGCGTCCTCTTTCTTCTCTCTTCTCTCTCTCTCTCTCTCTCTCTCTCTCTCTCTCTCTTTCTATATATTTATATATATTTATCGTCATTCACTTTTATCCGCACACACAATCGTGACGTGACACTATTTCAGAATAACATTTTTCTTCTCTCTCTTTCCCCCCTCCACCAATTAATTGATAGAATCATTATATTCGCCTCTCTGATTATCTCTCAGACTTTTTTATTTTCCATTACGGAAAAAGTAAAGAAATCTTTTTCAAAGCACTTTCTAAATTTAAATCAATTGAATTCACTAATTCAATTCAGTATATTTAGTTTTCACTAATGAATCAATATTTTTTTCATAAAATTACTAGTTCAGCATTCTTTTTTTTATAATTAATGATTTAGTATTTTTTCAAAATTAATGATTCAATCAGTGAATATCGTAGGAAAATATACCTAAAAAATAAACTTTAAAATTTCAATCTAAAACGGAATTAGTGTCAATTTTATTGATTTCAATACAGTGAGCGAGTTTTCTTCAATTCATCAGTGGAATTTCACTGAGCATCAGTAAAAACCACTGATTGACAATTAAATCCCACTGATAACGGTGGAATTTCATTCCTTTGATGATTATATTCATGAAGGAAAACTCGTCCACTGAATTAAAATCAGTGAAATTGTCATTTATTCAGATTTATAGTGTTAACTGATAAATTAGTAAATTTAACCATAAATGTAATTATTTTATACAACTGATTGAGTCAGTAACTTTTATTTTACTCATTAAATCAATAAATAGCTACTAATTTATTAGTACTAACTGAATTTGAATTAGTTCAAAATTATAGTTTTAACTGATAATCTAATTAGTAAACATTTTTACTAATTCTAATTTAGAGAGAAGTTGAAAATTATTTATTAATATTCAATTGTCAGTAGAAATATTAATATTTGAATTAGTAGCTGACTTTATGCTTCTAAATCAGTTCTTTTTAACTGATTTAAATTTAAAGAGTAAATCAATTCTTGCTAGAGCAAGAAATAAATTTCACTAATTCAAATAGTAATATTTCTACTGAAAATTAGTTAAAAATTACTGTTTTGGAAGCAAAAAATCAGTTCACAATTCAAATAGTAAAATCTTCTAATTATTAGTTAAAAATAAGTGATTGTCAGTTAAAAAAACTGATGATGTTCTAGTGGATTTTTTTAACTAATTCAATTATAGTCAAGTTTAAATAATTTTTTAGTTAAAATTAAATTTAAATTTAATTAGTTTATCTAATTGTAAGGCTCTTAAATTGAGACAAAACACGAATCAAAAGCGTTGCGAGAGAACGTTCTGATTCATTTTTAGTCTCAATTTTATAAAATTGAGAATTTTTTTTTTCATACAAAAATTGTAAATGTACGAAATTTGTTCCTATTGAAATATTTTTCAAAATTCCTGATACAAGAAGGAAAAATAATTTATATTAAACATTATTTTATTGAGTTAAAAATCTGATTTTTAATACACAAAACATTTCGCTTTCATTAAAACTTTTATTAAAATAAAAAATACTTAAAAACATTAGGTATTTATAAAATTTTTAATTTTTATAAAAAGAATTAAAAGGAAAAAATAAATCGTTTATTTGAATTGTCGAAACTTCAGAAACATTAATTCGTTTTGCTTCTTAGGAATACCTTTTTAGGGAGCGCGTACATTTATATTATAAAGGGAATAAAAAATTGATTCAATATAAATATTTTGATAGCTTCTCTTACCTCTAATAAATATTTTAAATTGATCATAATAAAATAGATAAATACATAAATTAAAAAATGTATGTACGGTCAACAATGTTATTATTGATTATTATTTATTTAATTTTTCCACTGCTTTGATATTATTTATCAACAATTGTTTTCTAAACCCTAAAAACTAGTGTTAAATATTGTACATACAAGACAACTTGTTTTTTCTTTAGTAAATATATAAATTCGAAGGGAAAATAAAAAAATATTTTTAATAGATATATTATGTATTTATAGATATTTATTTGTAATATTATAAATATTACAATTTATAAATACAATCTATAAATATTACAATCTAATATATATTTAATGAAATAGTTAATTAATTGAAATATAGTATAATAATCGATCAAGTTTACTAGTCAGAAAATATTTGAAAAAAACTTGTGTATATTAAAATTAAAAAATACGTCACGATTGCGGCGATAAATATATGTAAATATATATTATTTAATAATAGAAAAAAGAGGCAATTCTATACATAGACGATAAAAGTGAAAAATTCTAGTTAAATTTGAATTATTTATTAAGGTATACATTTCCTTTATTCATTTGTTACTTGATACAGTGAAATATTTATTCGAATTCAAGAAAGTAATTTGTTATATAAATATAATATATATATAAATACTCTGCGATAATTCATTTCAAGAAACTTTTGTAAAAATGAACAGAAAACGAAAAAACAATTTTTTTTCAATTTTTTTATAATTTTTTTTATTATAATTCAAATTTATGAGACAAATAATTCGTTAATAATTTGATACCTTTATTTAAGAGAATGTTAGAAGACAAAGAAAGTAACTCAAGATAAAGTGGGAAAAATTTCTGTGAGTTAAAACAATTTTCTGTTTTTTTTCTATTTCTTCAAGTTACTAATTTTTCATTTCTTTCAGATAATTCCGACAATTTTTTTTCTTCTTATTTAAAGAATTTATTTTTAAAAAATTACTTTCTTTCTCTATATTTAAAAAATAATTTTTATTTATTTTTATTAATTTCTATTAAAATCACAATTAAATAAAACGTGAATAAAAAAAATTTTTCTTTCGTTCTCACGTTCAGTTCTTGAAATAAATTAATTATAAGTAAAAATGGGGTTTGTGCCAACACCACCCCAGATTGACAAAACAAAAACTGTAAAATGATTGTAATGATATATTATTTATAAAATAAAGATACCATTTACTATAGATGAAGTCTCATTTGATTTTTGCCTTTTTTGGGGCGGTGTTGGCCCCTCTCCTACCTTTCTCCATAACTCCTTTATACTAACATTGTACTAAACTGAAAGATATTCCAGTTTGTTGGTAAATACCAGAAATTTTTGGTAAAAAATACATATACTAAAATTTTGTTAAAAACTGTAGTATATTTACTGTACATTAAATTCAAGAAGGAAAATTTTTCAACCCCTGGAAGGAATCGAACCCTAAACACTATACGAATTTTCAAATTTTATTCCTAATAAAAAATTATTTATATAATGCAAAAAATAATTGTTCGAATGCTTTGAAAAAATAGACACTTTCCAAATTTTTTAAATGAATTAATTTGTTTAAAAATATTATTATTATTATTATTGTTACTATTATTGTTATGGTTACTATTATTATTATTATCAAAAAATTTTTAATCCTTTTTTAAAATTTTACAATAAAAATGAATTGCAAAATGAAGAAATTTAAATTCTCAAGAGTTAAAGGAAAGTTTCTCAAGATTCTTCAGGAAAAAAAATATAATGTTTTGTTAATGAAAATTGAATTTAAAATACAAGGTGAGTAATAATCGACACAAGGAAGCTAGAAAATGATGAAGTATATATATATATTTATAGTGCGTTTTCATTTGCATATTTCATTGTAAAAAGAATTTCACGGTGAAGGATTGTCATGTTTTTTGTTGTTGTTGTAACAAGTGTAATTATTTGAGAATGGGTCTATGTTTATTTCATGATTCATTTAAGCGCATCAGAGCACGTCTAATGGTGCCAAGTTTCCGACGCTCGGGTTGCTTTGATGTTATATTACCATCCAATGGAAATTGAAACGTGCAAAAGTTTACTTTTAAAAGATTTTTACAAGTTTATTATAATCCTTGTGTAAATTATTACATTTTTAATAAAGTGCATTTCCGATTTTAAAAAAAGAAATTCGCATAATATATTATTATAAAACATAAAATGAGTTGAAAATTATGACTTCATATCAAAATGTGAATTATTCATTACATCAATTAGAGATAAACAAATGCATACATTGTTTGATAAGGTTGCTTTTAAAAGTATTAATTATTCTATTATTGTATAATGAATATATTATTATCACTGGAGAGGAGAATATTTTTAATTTATCAGTTATCTCTTTTTTAAAATTGCAGTAATGTCTTTTATCGAAAATTTTCCCTAATGCTTCTGTTTTTATTATATTAAATTAAATTATGTCTTTGGTTTAACTAAAGTTTATTTTTGCCTCAAGGAAAAGTTCCACTTGGTTCCTAATATAAAAAATTTTATTTCGTTTAAAAGAAATTTTTATTTAAAACAAATAAATAATTCAGTAGATTTAGAGTTGAATATCCTTTTTTTCTATAACTCAGTTAAATTGTATTTGCGCGGTTAAAATAAAATTTGTCTCTGCAGAGAACTTGAATTCGAATTACAGTAACTTTTTTTCAGTAAAAGTCGAGATAAAGTATAAAGTAAATTTAAATTATGTATTAAAGAATCTGTTAAAAGTTAATTAAAAAAATAGAAGATTTCAGTAATTTTTATACAAAATTTATCGAATTCTCACTGCGTCCTAATAGTAATTTCTTCAATAAAAAAGAAGCTAAAAATTAATTGTTAATTATCGAGGTTCTACTGTATATATAGTTCACTGTAAATTTATCAGACTGAGCGTTTGTCTTTATAACTACTGCTAAAATGAAAAATAAGACCTACACTGTAAAAAGAGGCATCTTATTTTAAGATACTTTGGTAGTCACTTTTAAGTTGTTTCCAAAAAGTTATCAAAAGCATCTTAAAATGCATTAGTTTCTAAGACAGAAGATGAAAAAATAAGATGTTTTAATCGTTTTAAAAGTGATTATAATGTATTTTAAGAGACTTGTTTTTGCAGTGTTTTTACAGTGTATATTGTAGATTGACTAAAATTTTGACTCGGGTCTGTTTACACAAATGATACACCAATAAAAACTATAATAAAAAGCAATTTTTTGAAAACGAATTAAAATAATAAAACTTTTTTTAAATTTGATAAGAAAATTCCAGATTTTTCTTGGTCGAATTAAATTCCCGGATTTTTCTCAGTATTCCTTAGCGGTTGGTAGACACTCTGTTAAATGTATTAGTAGAAACTATAACACGTCTTCGATTCCTACATGGGAATCTACATCCTATATCAACAACCATGTAAAAGTCCACTTTCATAAAGGAAACCACATAGATTCGCATGGAAAACCATATGGGAAATTGCGACACGATTTTAGGTAATAAATATACCATATCCAAAAAATATTATTTCTCATATGAAATCTTTTATAATTTTTTGAAAAATATTTCCATTTCAAATCTTACACTCGGGTCGCAAAGTTTCAGTACATTTGGACTTTTACTTGTAAATGCTCGCTTTACTTCAAATTCAAATATTTCTGTAAAAATAGGTGCTACAGCTATCAAACTAGGATCATTTTAAAGCTCAATAAATTTAGAGTCAAATAGGCAAAAAAATAACCAATTTAATATTGTAAATTTGAAAATATAATTTTTTAAAGTTAGAGATTTTTTATGAAAATTGCGATTTTGGAATCTGGAGTTCAAGCGAACGCCAATTGAAGAAAAAAAATTTTTAAGACTTAACAGTTGTACAATAACAAGTACAAATTCCATTCTATAATTCTAGACAAAAATCATTTACAAATATGAAGTATTTTTTTCAAATTGTATAAAAATAATTGCTCTTGCTCTAAATTTTTCGAAGAATATAAATTGCAAATTCGTCGTTTCTATTCATTTGTTTTATCAATTAACCACACTTTTGAAAAATATTGAACCTCTTGACTGTAGTAAATTTAAATTATTTACATGAAATTTATCCCTCTTCTTATAATGTTACAAATTTTAACTCGCATTATTACTTATTTTATTTCAAGGTGCATTTTTTTAAATTTTACAATAAAAAAAAGAACACTTTTTTCAAAACTTTGGTTAATTGAAAAAACAAGTGAACAGAAATGACGAATTTGCAATTTATATTCCTTGAAAACTTTAGAAAGCAAAAGTAATTATTTTTACAGAATTTAAGGCAAATACTGAATACTTATAAAAGATTTTGGTCTCGAATTAAAGAGTGAAATTTGTACATTATATTGTAAAACTGTCAAATCTTAAAGAAATTTTTTCATTAATTGGCGTTCGCTTAAACTCCAGATTCCGAAATCGCAATTTTCATAAAAAATCTCTAACTTTAAAGAATTATATTTTCAAATTTACAATATTAAATTGGTTATTTTTTTGCCTATTTGACTCTAAATTTATTGAGCTTTAAAATAATCCTAGTTTGATAGCCGTAGCACCTATTTTTACAGAAATATTTGAATTTGAAGTAAAGCGAGCATTTACAAGTAAAAGTCCAAATGTACTGA